>CM048754.1:122196929-127493267 GCA_026315105.1 Locusta migratoria
ATTGTATTTGGTGAAAGAATTTCAGGAACCTGTGTTCAGCAATTCTGCTTTTGCACGGCTGTCATCAAAAGCATCACTTTCGCCATCATGTGGTGAAGGTATTGTTGTTTTGCCGCTGGTATACTTTACGTATGACCAGTATTTCTTAAGATTTTCCACCAAATTACGTGACAGGCTTTTGTTGTGGAAACTGTTAGAAGCTTCTCGCATTGAAGTTAGAGCTACATTTCTAGTCCCTGTAAAAGACTGCCAGTTTTAGAGATTTTTGTCTTTCTAAATGTAAATACTTTTTTTACTTTGTGTTCGCGAGAGCGATATAACCTGCTTTGTGTACCACGGTGGTTCAGCGCCCCCTCTTGTTAATTAGTTTGGTATAAATCGTTCAGTCGCTGTCAATATATTATTGCTCCTACTTTGAGTTGACGGGACAGCCGATTCTGCAACATTTCCAGATAGGCTTACCCAGTTACAGTTACAACCTCAAAAATAAATGGACCACAAACTTTAATGGCCGAAATGGCACAGCAAACATTAAGCATCGGCGATTTGTTCCTCGCGGATTCTCATTGCTTCATATAGGGAAATTGTGCTGACCGGTGTTCCCATTTGCATGAAATTTAACTTCGACACTAAATAACAGTAACAAACCTGTTACGCTGTCGTAACAGGCTGAGAGGTGATACTCCGACGTGGCGCTTCCAAGGTGGCGGATAGGGGGGAGGGGGTCCAAACTGGCTTGCCAGCTGACTTGAGCAAAATAAAATAGCTATCACGGACCAAACACAAACCCTCTGGATTAACATTCCAGTTGTAGTTCGAGCAATCCTCGGAAGGCTCCACCACTCCGACCTTACAAATTTTATGGATTATGAGTGGAAAAGAAAACAAATTAACCCAGGGAGCAAAATCTCTCCACCTCCAGTCATAAACAGGCATTTCTGATTCTGGGGAGACTGCACTGTCTGCACTTGTTTTACCAAGACAACCTGAAAAACTTAAATTCAAGATGAAATTCAGTACTGGAACACTGAGCATTAACTAGCTCATCAAAGCAGGAAAACAAAGAACTGACTCAAGCACTTGAGCATCATGATATGCAAATTCTGGCATGAGAAACAGACAACTACAGAATTTATAAAGGAAAACCAGCAGAGTATATCTTTGGAAAATGCCCCTTATTAGGTATAGATTTTATTGTTAGAAAAAATATAATGGAGTCCGTAATAAACTTCAATTCTGCATCGAACAGGCTCTCAACAATGAGGATAAAATGTAAAAACAAAATTTATACGCTTGTGGATGCTCATGCTCCAACAAATATTGACAATAACGAAAATCTGATTAAAGTACAGACTTTCTGGGAAGAACTAGAAGACACGATTCAGAAGATTCCAATGGAAAACGTCGTCATCCTGCTCGGGGATTTTAACACACAGCTCGGCAAGGAGAGGAAATACAAGAACATCATTGGTGAATATCCAGCACATAAGAGGACAAATAACAATGGACTGTGGCAAGTCTTCAACCTCAAAATTATGACCACACACTTCAAGAAACATTCGAAGAACATAAAGACTTGGAAAGCACAAAAACAGCTTCTTGGAGAGTTCCAAATTGACCATATAGCCATTTCTAGAAGAGAATTTAAGACAATTCAAAACCGGAATTCAAAACTACAGAAGAAATTCCTGCAGAATCACATCCACCATCTCTAACTGAAGTTCGGCAATCTATAAAATCGCTCAAGAACAACAAACCTTCTGGTGAAGATGGAATCACAGCTGAACTGTTGAAATTGAGTACACCTCAGTACAATTATTAAAGAAATTTGGCGAACCAAGAAGATCCCAGAAGATTAGAGGACAACACACATCCACTCCACAAAAAAAGTGGCAGATCAGATGTGAAGAATTACAGGGGGATTTCCCTTCTATCCGTTCCATACAAAGTCCTTTCCAAGATGATATTAAACAGAATTGAACCAGTTCTCAATGAACAAACAGGATAATATCAAGGTGGATTTAGAAAAGGGAGGAGCTGTTCAGAGCAAATTATAAACCTTAAAAACATAATTAGAACACGTGCTGGTCAACCAAATATTACATTCATTGATGTTAGAAAAGCATGTGACTCTATAGACAGAGAAAACCTCATTAGAACTCTGGAGGAATTATGAATTGATAGGAAAACTACAGAGATTTTTAAGCTAACACTGACATATACATAGTCCAAAGTGAAATTTTGAGGCAAGATTTCAGACCCTTTCCAAATCCAAACAGGTTTGTGACAAGGGGATCGACTCTCCCCAATCTTATTAAACATCACTCTAGAAAAGATAATAAGGGAGACATTGGCGGAATACACACAAGAAAAAGTGAAGGGAATTTCTTTTGGAGGATCAGTCAAAGGGCTTACAACACATGCACTAGCTTTTGGACATGATATTGCTCCACTGTCCATGAATATACCAGATGCAATTAAACAAATAGAAATCTTAGCAAAGCAGGCAGCTAAATTTGGTTTACAGAAAAAACTAAATTCATGTCTAACAAATTTAAGGAAGTCAACAAATTGCACGTGATTACTGGATGCATTGAAAGCGTCAAACACTTTAAATATTTGGGAGAAACAATAACAGATACTAGCATAGAAAAAGAAGATTTCAAACTTCGAGTAGCTAAACTCAGGAGGGCGCAAATTTTAACAATGAAGCTGTACAACAAAAAATGCTTATTTCGAAATGTGAAGTTATTACATTACAAGACAGTGAGAAGAACAGAGGTACAATATGCAGCAGAAACACTCTCCCTCAACAACAAAGGACTCATAGATGAAGTCAAGAGGAAGGAAGGGGTAATTCTAGAGGAAGCTTCTTGGTGGACACAAGAAGCAAGATGAGCAATGAGAAGGTCAATCAATTTATTAAACCAGTTACAATGGAAATGATAAAGAGAAGGCTTATGTTCTTCGATCATCTGGTGAGAATGGACGACAGCAAATAAATAAAGAAAATTCAACAGAGGAAAACACCCAACTGTTGGTTGCAAGGAATAAAGAAAGACCTCGTGGAACTTGGACTCCCAGAAATGGACGCGACGAATAGTGACAGGTACAGAAAGGCAGTAACTGAATTCGAGGTTTTTCAGGAGGCCCCAAGAAAGAAGACCAGCAGGAAACTGACAGCTGAGCATCTGGCGAAAATGGCAGCAGACAGAAGAGCAGCCCTAGAGAAGAGAAAGAAGAAACTGAATATGAAATAAAATTTGCAACGCGGTCCTTAGTTGGCCAATTCGTGTAAATAAAACAATAAACAGCTTTCAAAAGGAACAAGTCATCCATTTCCATTAGCTAAAGGGCAAACTCATAGCACTGGCATTTTTTCACCTTATCAGTGTCAGAAATGGATAGAAACCACTTCGTACTATAATGTTTAATTACTCAATTTTTCCTCAGGACTCTACAAATGGTCAATTTTGCTATTTGCAGCTAGTTCAATGGATTAATTTTCTCAGACTGCCAGCAAACACTTCCCAAATGCGATCAATACATTCTTGACTTGTGTGCGGTCTTGTGGAACCTTTCAGAAACACCCTTCCTCTGTGTACTGTTTATATTAACATTTGATACTCCACCTATCAGGAGGCCTACCATCGTCCTCGGTTTGAAATTCACTCTATACATCTGTCGGCGATTCGCTCCTACTGTCAGCGATAACCTACCCTGATATCTCACTCCGAGGCAACGGTCGCCTTAACCGTCAGCCTAGATGGGCCCACTTTCTGGCCACCCATACACTGACCTGAGTCCTCCCGTGCTCACCATTCGTGCAAACCGACTGACACCACCACATGTACACGTTCTGTCAAAAATCGAACCACAAACGTCACAGCCGATTTCGCACAGCATTGAGAATGTGGTACAATCGACTAGTATACTCAAACTTCCTGGCAGATTAAGACTGTGTGCCAGAATCTGGATTCGAACCCGGAACCTTCGCTTCCCGCGAGTGACACCTGCGAGGTTTGCGGGAGAACTTCTGTGAAGTCCGGAAAGTAGGAGGTGAGATACTGGCAGAAGTAAAGTCCCGAGGGCGGACCGTGAAGAGTGCTGGGACAGCTCAAAAGGTGAAATTCCCAGGTCCGACTCCCAGTTCCGGCACACAATTTTAGTCTACCGAGAAGTTTCGTATCGGTGCACACTCGGCTGCAGAGTGAAAATTCCATTCTGAACTAGTACACTGCCCATTAAGGTAAAGCAGTCACCGGTCGGAACACTTCGGTGCTTCACTACAGATGCTGCTTTCGGTCGTGGTATGGCACAGCCGCATTGTGGCAAACTGACCCAGCCAGTTATAGGAGGACCAACAGTTTAATGTGGATTCTGAACCACAGTGTAACGCCACGTCGATAACATTGCCGTAAGTACTAAATGGCAGATAAAAATACTAGGAGTTAGCACAGGGAACAAGCCTTGGCTTTGTCGTCTGCCACTGAGCCACAATACTGCCCTTTCAACAATTCAATTTCAAATTCATAACACAATTTCAGCCCTTACATTACTTTTATTTTGTCCCTTTTTCTGGTAATTTTTCTGTAATGTATGTCATATTCATACTATCAATTTAATTAGAAGACGTCCTAAGAACATCAACAGATAAGTGAGCACCGAGGAATACCCAGTCAAAGTCACCCAATGCTCACACTTTTCCCGACAACAAACCAGTACCGTTAAAGTAGTACTTTCTGAAAAATGTAGGACACAAATAAATGTTCTAGTTCATGTTTGAAAATATCAAAGCTCTTTTGAAGTAATATCATTGTAGGTTGGAAAAATATTTATTAAAACAGGTCTAACTTACCAGGTGAAAAGGCACCAGTTTGTTGATACACACACACACACACACACACACACACACACACACACACACACACACACCAAGGCAAAGATCAAAAATGCAAAGAAGTTGGGCAGAGATGCCAGTTGAGGCAGATGCTCTCTGTCCAGAGATCAGAGAGAAAGATGTTAAAGAATGGTTGAGACCAGGTGGGCAATGGGAAGAGAGAATATGCTAAAGTCCAAGTTCCCATCTTCGAAGGTCTGAAAGGTTGGTGTCGGTGGGAAGTATCCAGATATCCTGGACAGTGTAACATTGAGCCAAGATGTGCTGGCCGTGCACCAAGGCATGTTTAGCCACAGGGTGATCCTCATTACCAACAAACACTGTCTGCCTGTGACCGTTAATGCGAATGGACAGTTTGTTGCTGGTCATTCCCACATAGAACGCTTCGCAGTGCAGGCATATCAGTTAGTAAATCGCGTGGGTGCTATTGGAAGTGGCTCTGCCTTTGATTGTGTACACCTTCTGGGTTACGGGACTGGAGTAAGCGGTGGTGGAAGGGTGCATAGGACAGGTTTTACAACAGGGGCAGTTACACAGGTAGGAGTCGGAGAGTAGGGAAGGTGGTTTGAGGATTTCATAGGGACGAACTATAAGGTTACTAAGGTTAGGTGGGCAGCAGAAAGACACTCTTGGTGAAGTGGGAAGGATGTCATGAAGGATGGATCTCATTTCGGGGTAGGATTTAAGGAAGTCGTATCCCTGCTGGAGAGTCACATTCAGAGTCCGATCCAGTCCCAGAAAGTATCCGGAGACAAGAGGGGTACTTTTGGGTTCTTCTGTGGAATGTTCTGGGTTTCGGGGGATGAGGAAGTGGCCCTGGCCATTTGCTTCTGTATTTATAAAGTTAAAACTGTCAGAAATGACATAAGCATAGGAGTTAGTATAATTTCGCTAAAACAAAACAAATGTTCAACATACCCGAATGGGCCACTGAGTGAGGTACTGCAGAAGCCCCACATTTGGGAATACCTCGATTTATAGTTGTCTGTCCAGCCAGATTAACATCATTTGTGTTTGCTCCTAATCAACTGGTGCAAATACTGAGACAGTTCTTGAGAAATTGAGAGGCCAATTTGCATCCAAACTGTGGCTCGTTACATGTCCCTAGTGTCAATCTTCCAAATGGTTTGTCCACCGTCACCACCTTCTTCGTTTCAGAGCAGCACCATTATCCTGCTTCACCAACTATCTGCTCGATATATTACAATCTCTGCCTTTCTCTACACCTCCCACATATTCTTCTCCGATGTCTTGGCAATATATCCTACTATCCGTCTTCTTGACACTGTTGCCCTGTTTTCACCAACTCTACAGAACCCCCCCCCCAGTCTTGACCATATCAGCACATCTAATTCAACGTTATTCTGTGGCAGACATGCTTTGATCCTCCTGTCTCCCAGTTCTCCCACTACCTGCATTCTCGCTTCCACAGAGTGCCATCCTCCAAATCTACGTTTTCAGAGCTTTCTTCCTGTCTCTTGACTGACTGACTACCCTCTTTTTGAGCACAATTATTCTGATATCAAGATTCACTGACTGTGTACTACAGGAAGAATTATTTGGGAAAATAATATTGTAATCCACTAATTGGTAATGGTTTCAAAAATTACTTTCAAAGTAGTTATACTAGAATTATGGCTGGGATAGGGAAGTTAGATTCTTGACAGGAGTGAAGACACTCTCTGGTGGTTGTACTCTCAATAATATTTGCAGCACCTATAAATTACACAACTGGCCAGTGATGTGTGTTCACTCTGCACTCAACAACAGGATATACTCGAAAATGAAGTAGTGTTCATAAACATTCCACAGTCAACAGTTTTGACAGTTTGCACTTATTGAAACAGATATTTCACATTTCATTTCACACGTGCCGACTGACAGTGTGACGGTTGACGGAAGCATCGTAAAAGGCTTACGACACAGCCATCTAGGTGGCACCGGTTACAATCGCCTCCGTCAGCCACCGCACCGAGTATCAGTTTCCGTGATCGGTAGGGTTTTTTCAATGTTTAAAATGACACTGTTTCGAGAAGTTATTGTGAAGAACGGAAATATTTATGTAACATTTTTGTGACATTTTATAAACAGTGAGAATGATAGACGGTTTGCATGTGCCTATTGCCTATCGCCTGCCGCACAGGACGGGGCAAGGCGTGTGATAACCTGAGGAAGACGACAACACTGTGTGTTGCAGAAGCCACGTTAGCATCACAAAAAATGCTTACGTACTTATTTGCGCTCGAGAATGTGAATAAATTCTGAAATCTCATTAGGTGGGAAACAGAAAAATACGCAACACATTATTCAAATAATGAATCACACAATTACAGGATTGCTCAAAATGTGCATTATAATGAATGAAATTGCATCGAATTTCCTACTTCCTATGGAGTCACAAGTTCCAGTTATCCTCAGCGCTAAAAAAAGCGGCAAATTTCGATAACCGTTATTACATAATAAAGATCCTCACAAGTATTTTGGTGGGTATTACATACATATATCAAATTTAAAAAATAAAGATTACATATAAAAAGTAGACGAAGATCACTCACCAGGCGAAGGAGCACAGGTGTGACAGCATCACAAATAAATAAATGAATACACACACACACACACACACACACACACACACACACACACACACACACACACACAAAGCTTTCGCAACCCAGTTGCTTCTTCAGGTAGAAGGGAAGGAGAGAGAAAAGGAAATGATGAGGGTTGTAAGGAAGGGGGTAAGGAGCCATTCCAATCCCGGGAGAGGAAAGACTTACCTTGGGGGAAAAAAAGGAGGGTAAACAAATGCACACACACCCACACATTCACACAGACCCAAGTACACCTAGGCAGACATACTGTAGAAAGCAAAGAAGTTAAGAAGTTAGACAGAGATACCACTTGAGGCAGAGGCTCTGTCCAGAGAACCAACGCAAAGATGTTAAGATGGTGGGTGGGAATTTGAATTTAGCAGAGGTTGAGACCAGGTGGGCAACGGGAAGAGAGAATATGCTGAAGGGCTAGTTCCCATCTCCGGAGTTCTGAAGGATTGGTGTCGGTGGGAAGAATCCAGATAACCCGGATGGTGTAGCACTGTGCCAAGATGTGCTGACCGTGCACCAAGGCGTGTTTAGCCACAGGGTGATCCTCGTTACCAACAAACACTGTCTGCCTGTGTCCATTCATGTGAATGGACAGTTTGTTGCTGGTCATTCCCACATAGAACACTTCACAGTGCAGGCATGTCAGTTGGTAGATCACGTGGGTACTATCGCAAGTGCCTCTGCCTTTGATCGTGTACACCTTCCGGGTTACGGGACTGGAGTAAGTGGTGGTGGAAGGGTGCATAGGGCAGGTTTTATGACGGGGGCATTACAAGGGTAGGAGCCAGAAGTTAGGGAAGGTGGATTGGGGATTTCATAGGGGTGGACTAGGAGGTTACGGAGGTTAGGTGGGCGGCGGTAAGACACTCTCGGTGGAGTAGGAAGGATGTCATGAAGGACGGATCTCATTTCGGGGCAGAATTTAAGGAAGTCGTTTCCTTGCTGGAGAGCCACATTCAGAGTGTCATTTCTGATGACTCCTCACAACGTTGAGGGTGAAGGCTAGGTTGAAACAATTTATGAAAAATCTGGGATTTGTCCCCGCAACCTCTCTGTTACCAGTCGAGCACTTTACTGGTAAACCACTAGTCTGACTCTTACAATACAAAAACCATTAATGATGATGTAAGTACATCCACCAAATTCCATGCACCTGGATTGCTTTAAATTCAGAATGAATCTAACAACAAATTGCTTCAAACCAAAAATATAAATTTTGAAGAAATTTGAACTTTTAGGTACTTGCCTTAACTGGTAACAGGCATATAAGTTTTTGGACCTATTTTTGTCATAAAAAAGTGTCTTATGCTTGCAAATATGGTAACTGTCATGTGATTTGTATCATGTACACATTACACATACTCTATGGCTAAATGTAAAATTCACATTGTAACATTTCTACATATGCACATCCAACACCTTTTTTCTGCCAGATTCAAACCTCTACAGTATGTTACCTCCATATCCTTAGTAAATGATGCAGTAATGCCTCTAATACAGCTGAATTTACCTCAGCTACCTATATTAAAAGTTTCACCAGGCACACTTCATACTTCTGCTTTAGCCTTTATCTTTTTAACGTACCAGACGCAACCAACTTTCCAAACAAATGAACACATCATACACGCATTACATGATTAGCATACACACCTAATATGATTGGAACATGAAAGTTATATACACAAAATATTTCATGTACCATTCACAATTAATGAAAACAATATATAACGACATACCAGCAAAATGTACCACCTTATTACAACCATTATAAATGATTGAAAACTAATCAAACACTCTCAGTACAGTAAACACAACCAAACATATAAATAAATAACATGTGAACACATACCTCAAATCAACATAAATCGCAAATATAAAAACTAATTAAATCACATCCATATACTTAAATACTAGGCCATCTGATTATACACACAAATCTTATTTATCTGTTTCATAAATTAGCAAAACATCAAAATAATATTGGTTCAAATGATAACACCCTTTTGGCAAAGTCATAACAAAGATTGTGTTCACAACAGTTCAAAAATCATTTACAAGCAGAAAACTTGACAGAAAGAATCTATGATAAAGAAATATGAAATATTTCATTTATAAAGATAATTCATGTCATATTTAATATTTTCCTCTTCAAAAGATAGCTTATAATGATGTAATTTATTTGACCATTTGTGGCTTTCTGATGTGGAAGAGAAGGAAGACATTTTTGTCACTATGTGTGGAAGCTTAGGAGACAGGATGTCCTTGTGTGTGTAGAGTCAAGGAAGACTTTGTACTGAAAAAGGATGGAGACAAGATGTGTTACAAATGAACAAGCATCAACGAAAGGAAATACGATTAAGAATCACTTCAAGAAACCTCGATCACAACATATAGAAATTTAATCATTGCTGATGCGTGTAACGACAAAGTGTTCTCAAGACTACACTGGCCAAAAACAAAGCTAAGTAACCTGACTTTCTATTTTAATCTTCATTAACCCTCCGTCGGGCGCAGTCTGCCTCACAGACCAGCAAAACACTTTTTTGATTCCCTTGCTTAACAGTGGTGGCCCAGCAGCCCGCCTCTCCGTTTACTCGCGTAACTTTGCGAACCTCACACAGCGCCGATCCGCAGGCTGCCATCGATTTCCACGCGGATCACGGGGAACTCCTTGGGCCTCACAGGCAGTCTGCGCCCGATTACGTTATAGTTTTTAAGGTGAGATTTTTCAAGATATTTTTATTTTATTACTTCGTTTCAATCAAAGTAAGTCTGTCCTCTGTGATTTTCACCGTTACCTTCGGAAAAAAAAGAAGACTTTGACGACCCTGGCCCTTCAGACTGAGTGCGCCCGATCGAGTTCTAATTTCAGTTTTCCTTTTCTTTTCCTACTTTATCACATCCATATATTCTGCTGAAATGTCCAGAAAAGTATATTATGCCTCTAAGCCAATGATCTTGTGGAAATAATGCGCCTCCTTGAGGACGAAACTGCTGAAGATCCAGCCGCGCTCGAAGGTTTAGTCGATGAGAGACACACCCACTCTCAGGATGAGGTAGGAGAAGGCAAGAGGACTCAGCAACTGAACAGTAAGTTTAGGGAATAGCTCGGGAATATGAAGATGAGAAGAAAGTATGTGAGGAGTTTTTATTTTGGAAACGATAAGACGACGAAGTAGTCTAAGTAGATACCTTCTACTATTCATAGTATGAAGAGTCACATCATTATTACACAACATCTAGTGTAAAAGATATTGCTACAAATGATGCCACCAATTGCAAAACCTTGTGTCATCAACTTCTAACTGGACAATTTAGCCTGTGTATGCTATGAATATATGTGGAATGTCGATTCGGCTGCAAACTCGACTGAAAAAATTTTTACCCCACAAGGAACGGGAAAGTTCTTCCACATTACCTCCCAAATGGCTAAAACGTCGACCATGCGTGGCTGAAACAAGAGTTAGGAGGATGAAGAATCACGAATGTTCAGCTTGTCATCAACCAATCTGCTTGAGCGATGTATACGTTCTGTGCCATACCTGTTTCAGCTGTTGATTTGGGAGCTATAGCATCGGTTTTTGGCTGCAAATGTTGCGAGAAAAGATGATTCCATGTCAGAATAGACTGCCTAATGTCCTTTAAAAATAACTTCATTACTTTTATGGATGTCTGTTCGACCAATTTTTACTGCTCTTTGTGGTAAATTGTAATTTTGGTCACTTTAGTTTAAGGTGTATTATGTTCAATAAATCCATTATTATGCTTTAAGTTTGCTGTAATTCCTTCCTTTAGATCCTCTTCAAGACTAGCCAACACGCATTTTGAATTTGATTTAACATGGCGGAGCTAGTCCACAAAATATGTGGGTGGCCTCTCAGGCCGGGTGCGCCCGATTTTGTTTCATCTGGAGGTGCGCCCGACGGAGGGTTAAGTGGACCCTCGTGGCACAATTTACCGTAAAGGTCCTCCTCGATAAAAATCGAGTTTTATTTCATACATAAACGTGAAGGTTCTGGAAAACAACAAACCAGAAGTGCAGAGGTGCTGCTAACACATAGGCATGTCAATACGTAGAGCATGTGTGCATCCAACTGGTGTTGCTTCAAACAAACTGTGTAAATCGTCTTTTTGTTCATTATGAATGATAATATCAGGAACAGGGCGATTACTATCCATAAAGTAAAGTTTTGATAGGAGTGTTATTGTGTGGACCTTGAGCCATTTGGAAGCATCTGAAATTAAATGTAAAGTGACTTCATAAATGCAAATTAACAGTTAATACAGCAGCTCGTCACATTTCACGTAATAATGTATCCGATAGTGGGATATCTATTTTATTCCCACTGACAGCTGCCTACCACTTTGGTCCGGACCACGGCCCCCCACTTCTTGCCTTAACTTGTCGGCCCCAGACCGATGCAAACTTCCACACGTCACACTCACTTTGATGCTCTTAAGCATTTCCTGTTATTCCAACAACAGGGAGATGCACATATTTAGATTGTCATTTGTTTCCTTTAGAGCAAAAAATTGTGAAATCATTATTGGAAGTAGGTTATCTATACCACACAAAGAATAAGAATCAGCTCCACTAACACAGTAGCAAGAGAAAATAAGGAATATATACAACCAGTTTACATTCAAAGCTAACGTAATATTGTTTTTTATTTGCTCTTAATGTGTGAGAAAACATCTGCCAATGAAATGAGAGTGAATTATTAAGTAAATTAACTTTACTATGAAACATCTGTTCCACCTGTTTCAAAAAATGTCTTTTCCTTTGGAAAAAATGTTTCATAGTATCAACAATAATACATTTCCTTGAGACAATATTGTCTCATTATACCAAAGGTATTAAACGTAAGGACAGGCATTGAATTAAAATTTATGCTGTGTCCGGGAATCGAACCTGAGACAACCTACTTAGTAGGTAAGCACTTTAGACCACTCAGCTAACACAGTGTTGCAGCCAAAGCAACTACACGGTCTTAAAGCATGTCTCCCTCCACACCACATACTTTAATTCTGCCTCATGTTCCCTGTGAAATGCGTATCAAATTGCCAGGGCTCTCCTATATTGGAATGGCACCCAGCAAAGAATGCAAATGTGAACAATCCCGCCTTGTTACTCTGGCTAATACATTTCCAAGTCAGGCCAATGACAGTAAAGCAGTGCCTCTCTCCGTTGTGGGAATTGTACTGGAGGTTGTAAGTGAATGTGACAAATAGAAGTTTTTATTAATGAATTTCACCTTTCTGGGGCATCATCACAATCTTATAATAATGTTCTACATCGGTCAGGTGTAAAAGCATTTCACACTAAGCCCAGCAGTGTCAGTATGAGCTCACCTCAGTGCTATCGTGGCCGTTATTACTGCCTCATTTCAGGTTTTTGGCGAGTGCCCTCCACCCGGCACTACCTCCGCGTGCCGATGCCGCCGGGCTTTGGCATCAAATCCTTCCGCAGCTGACCGACGTAAAACATTATTGTAAGATTCTGACAGTGCCCAAAAAAGTAAAAATGGGTTAACAAAAATCAATTATCACAACTGAGAATATATTTTATCAGAAACCAAATTGTGTCGGTTCCCGTACTGGACGGTATGACACGACAGTGCCCCCAGGCTGATGCCGCGCACTTGTATACTATAGAGCCACACACCGGCACATTTAAATCACGCGCGTTCTGTCATGAAATTCTGTTTTGATTGTGCTAAATCTGGATAGCAGAGGGGGTGGGGTGTGAATCTGATGGATCCCTGGTATAAACTATATATATATTTGTCAAAAGAAAAATCATTTGGTATTTTTTTCTCTCTCTCTCCCTTTCATTGTTTTCATACCAGCTGAGAGGACACGAGAGCTAAAATCATTGCCAGTAGCCTGAGCTGCATCGGCTTACAAACTGAAACAGACAGAAGTATAAGGACCAGTGGCTATATACTGAAGTGCAACACAAGGGATGTTGGAACTGAAACTTTTCAGTGCAACGGGAAGTGTATATTAAAAATGATGGTATTCATTCCATAACGAGACAATGACATGTAGCATACCCATCTGACTGAGTGGAAGATATTTAACAATTATTTATTAAATTAACTTTCCCAAATCACAATTTTGCACATACTAAAAATAATAAGTGAGAAGGAAGTGACACTAGACACTCCGCACCTCCGCCGGAGACGGAGGACGAACACCGGGTCGCCGGGGTAAGGACGGTAAAGGAAACTGGCGACACCTACCGAGTATGCGGGCGAGCAGCGGCAGCGCCGAGCTGAGCACGAGCAGCAGCGCGCAGTTGGCAACGACGTGCGTGAAGGGCGTGCGCGCGCGCCGCGGCTTGACGCTGCGCAGGCCGGGCAGCGTGTAGACGCCCACCGACGAGGTGGCCACCAGGTAGCAGATGAGCGCGATCTCCAGCAGCGCCCCCGCCGGGCCCAGCTTCGACAGCGGCCGCAGCCCCAGGGTGAAGTCCTGCACACCGCGACATCTGTACAGTTCTCAAACTGTATTCTCACTCGAGATACAGTAAATTTCCTCGACGCATAAAGCTTTAGGAATAGTCGATCGTGCGAAATCGGGGACGCCCTTTTCTCTCGTGACGTCTTGCACACTACGGATGGAGGGTGACAGGTGAACTGCGTATTTCTCGATTTTAGAATGGCAGCTGACACGGTACCGCACTAGAGATTGCTGATGGAGGTATGGACATACGGAATAGGTACCCAAATATGTGAGTGACTCAAAGATTACTTCAGTAATAGGACCCGGTAGATCGTCCTCGATAGCGAGTGTACATCGGAAACTAGGGTATCGTAAAGCCGTCAGCACACAGAGCATGTCTGAATGTGTGTGGTCAATGTGCCGAGTCCACCGTGCGGCTGAACACTCTGAGACAGAGCAACTTGAGCGTATGAGACGTGTCCCTCCAAGAGCTACACGTGACCACAGCGTGCTCCGGCGACAGTTGTCAGCGGTATCAGTTGCTGGAATCACACTGTTTACCAAATCAAAAGAGTGGAATTCCTGCTTTACTTCTATTGCATCGCTTATTTCCGCGCTTTTGCTTATGTTCCTTATGTTCTGTGATAGACCTAAATAAGTAACAACAAAATACCTATGAACATCAGACTCATATAAAAGTTGCATTTTATGTCAATAAGTGCAGCGAATAATAAAAGTTTCATGGAAAACTGTTTGATACAAAATTATAATAGACCTTCACAACACAAAGATTATTGCAAGAGTCTCGCTTTTTAGTAAATCTCAAAAGATCACGCTTTCACAGTCAATGTTACTATTCAGTAGAAGAATGTTAAGAACGTGTAAATTGCAATACGTGAAGCAATAAGTGTGTATTTTAATCTAAGTTAAGTGCAAACTGTCTTGTTCATAAAACGCATCCAACAAACTCACTCCTCAGAGGGTGCGCACTTATTTTTACATAGCATCGAATATTATGCAGTATACTTCTAAGAAACCTATAGCGAAGTCTTTGAGTCTATCAGAAAACCAAATAAAAGAAGAAGAAATATTTGCTTATGTGGAGCCTTGAACCAACAAAGCAACGTCATTTAACTTTGCTGTCCATGACTTAGCCGCCTACGCTATGCCCAATTGCATTACCAATGTATTCTCACCTACAGTATTAGACGTGTCGTATATGCTTCCGGGTGATATGTCGGTTGCTGACTTGTAATTACAACAAATGATACAAAGAACTATTCGTGTTGATAGATCTTCAGTCTGCCTACCCTTGAAATGGCAGATTACTGTAATACATAATTTTTTTAACCACGTATAAGGGGTTTCCAATCATTTATTTCAACAAATAGCACCTTAATGGTCTATCTCTGAGAGGTTCACAATTTACTCAGTTACTTTTAATTGGTTTTAAATGTCATACATTCATAACACCTAAACTATGTACATAAAAACCACGAAATATGATGGCCAACATGGAGTCTTTAATTGTTCAGACACTGGTTGAGAATATCTGGCATGCTTGATATTGCCCCACACGTTGGGAAAGCCTCGCCAACGTGCGGTTGGCACGTTGTGACGTCAGAAACTCGCCACGTTGGCCACACTTGTTCAGATACACGCTCTGTATGCCGACGGCTTTAGGAGTGCCCCAGGGAAGTGTGATAGGACCGTTATTATTTTCTATCTGTATAAATAATCTGACAGACAGAGTGAATTGCAATGTGTTTGCCAATGATGGAACTGTTAAATGATGATAAAGATAACACACCCTGCCACAAATCTATTCCAACAATGACTCGGTTTTGGAAAAATAACATTGAACTTCTGGACTGGCCTGCCCAGTCACTGAACCTAAGCTCCTTACAACATTCGTGGGGTTTAATGAAGTGCAAAATCAGGCGGCATACAATTAATTCAAAAGAAGTATTAAAATACTGCCTCCGCCTTCAGTGGAAAGCCATAAATTCTGAAGATTGTAAAAAGCTATGGTACTCTCTACAGAATGGAATTTCTGCTGTACTATGTGCAAAAGGTGCCCCCCCCCCCCCCCCACTAAATATTTTTATTTTGTTGTTGTTACTAATACACATCATAAAGAGAAACAAACTGTTGCTGTCTATTTAAATTAATTACTTTTCAAAACACTCAGTTACCTAGGGTGCTCAATACTTTTGAGCATCAGTCCTAAAAATTAAATGATTCTTGAAAGCTGTAGAATTCTAAGTTTGAAGTTAAATTTTGTTGCTAATCTGTCTTCCTTTTTCAAAAAAAATTTGCAGTTACATTAACATGCTAAGGTAAGTGGCAACTGCAAAGGCATTAAATGACTCTACTCACCTCACTGCTGCAATTAGTGGAAAGTGATGCATATTCACTGTGTCAACAACAACAACAACAAAATTGGAAAATTAGAGCAGGAAACCTAAAGAAGAACTACCTGCCACTCATAATGAGAGTGAGTACCTGGAAGTGCCCAATGGGTTACAAATGTCAAGTGATGTAAAGAAAGTGAACAGGGCTGCTCTAGTGGAGCATCAGGCTGTGAATGTGATCTGCAGTAGGCAGCCTGCCCCCCATCCTGCACTGAACCAGACTTAAGCCTGGACAAATCTAATGCCATTGCAAAATGACATATTGACCATAGCTCCGCCTCCCCCCTCCCCTTCCTCAACAATACCAACGGTTTCAGTTAGTTTGCCATTTTCAAGCGCTAGCCTGAAGTAGAGGAAAGTTATCGGTGCATTAGTCAACCGTATACAACATTAATGGAATTGTATGGCAATTTGTGTGTTAGATACTTACAGAGTTTAGCTAATAGCTTAACATATCACAATACAGAATTGCAAAATTGTAAAAAATATTTGTCATCATACTAAACTTCTAATCAATATTTTCACAATGGCCGTTTGCTACAAACTGAAGCATACGTTGATGAGTGTGCAATAAAAAATTTTAAAACCAAAGATAACAAAAATGGTTACAATGGATCTCATTGTGCAAAGATTATAGTGCATACAGTTATGTCTATGAGCTCCTTTGGTCTTCACTGGAATCTATGATTGATGTAAATAATGTGATTGTTACGTTTATCAACATGTGCTGTACAACATAATAAAGTGGAAGTATCATAAGTACATGTGTAATACTATGGAGCTGTGATGTTAACATACTTTGAAATTTGTAGCTATACATTACAGTGACTGACATTATTTAGGTTATGTGGCAAAAAGCGTAATTCCAGATAAGGAAGTAAAGAAAATCTTAATTACAAATCAATATTATAAAAGGAGACTTTCCTGGTGGGAAAAATATGTATAAAATAAAGATTTTTGACTTACCTAAAGTACAGGCTCGTCGACAAACATAAAACACACACAAACACACAAATGTCTGCCTATGTGCGTTTGCATGTGGATATGTGTGAGTGTGTGTGTATTTGTTTACCTTCCTTTTTGTCCCCTAAGGTAAGTCCTTCCACTCCTGGAATTGGAATGGCTCCTTTTCCACTTCCTTAAAACCCGTATCCTTCCCTTTCTCCTCTCCTTCCTTCCTCTTTTTCCTGAAGAAGCTTCAGCAGTGGCGAAAGCTCGAATGTTTGTGTGTTTTTGTGTGTGTTTTATATTTCTGTCGACGAGCCTGTACTTTAGGTAAGTCAAAAATCTTTATTTTATACTTAATTACAAAGCATATTGAGTTGATTGACAAACAGTACAAAGTGTGAAACTAAAAGTAACATAGTAGTTTTTTTGCTACTAGTCTGAACATAAATGTCTGAAGTGAAACTTGATAGTGGATTTTGTTTTGGTGGGTATAAACATAATATAGTTACAGCATATTGGTTAATTGTCAAACAGTGAAAATAAAATGTGCGAACCTGAAAGTACCATACTAGTGCTTTTTGCTATTAGTCTCGTACAAATGCCACGTCTGCTACCTCCGAAAGATATTGCTAATGTGCAATCCCCGTAAATCCCATATCCCAAATTGAATCCCTTGCACTCCAGCAGTTGGAGAAGCATTCCAGACACTACTTTCATTAACTATCCAGCCTGTCGACATCCTATTGCCGCCTCGTGCACCACTAGCCGACGCCTATCGCACCCAAAGTGTTCCTCCCTCATAGAACTTAGACCTTGCCTCGCAGACCTTTTCCACTTGCCACATCCCTCAAAACTCCCCACCAACAATCCACAATTCCCAAAGCCTAAACAATCCCAGAATACTGTTGTTAACCTTTCTGCCGAAACCCTCAACCCCACAGAAGTTTCAGTTCTATCCAAAGGTCTCACCTTCAGCCCTTACACAAAAATTCAACCACTCGTAAAAGACCACCTCTCCTTCTGCCAATCCCTACGTGGAAAAACTACTTGGCGACTAATCCCTCTAATCAAAGCCAACCTAATCCCAACACTGAAGCCTGTCTCTCCCATTTCATACAACCATCCAACCGTGACGATGCCTCACTCCCCCTAACCACCCTCCGGTCACATCCAACTCGGCATCACCATCCTTCCCCAAGTCCCTTCCTAAGAACACCACGCTTTTGGCAGAAGAAAGGACAGTCTTACACGACCTCAAAATAGATCTCAACATAATCATCCTCCCTGCAGGCAACAGTTCCACCACTGATGTAATGAATCACAGTGATTACGTGACAGAAGGCCTACGTCAATTGTCCCATTCCTCCACCTACGAGTTGTGCCAGGACGACCCCATCCCAAAACTCCAAAATGACCTACAATCCCTGCTAAAATCTCGTGGCCCTTCCAGAACCTCTCTCCCGAATCCATCTCCCCCCTCATCCCAACAGCCCGCACACTTACATTTTACGGGCTCCCAAAACTCCATAAACCTAACAATCCTGGACGCCCAACTGTGGCCGGTTACAGGGCTCCCGCAGAAAATTCAGCCCTTGGTGACCAACACCTCCAACCAATTGTTCAAAACCTATCCTCCCACATCCAAGATACCAACCACTTCCTTCACAGACTGTCCACCATCCCCACCCCTTTACCACCTGGATCCTTACTCGTCACTGTTGATGCCATTCCAATGTGCACCAATATCGCACATGCCCGTGGTCTTGCTGCTCTCTAACACTATCTTTCTCAGTGTCCAAACTCCAAGCCCAATACCTCTTCCTTATAACCCTTACCAGCTACTTCCTAAGAAACAATTTTCCTTTAAAGAAAAAGATTACAATCAAATCTGCGGCAAGCCACGGGCACCCGTGTGTCACCCTCCTATGCCAACCTATTTATGGGCCGTCCAGAGAAAACATTTCTAGCCTCCCAAAACCCAAAACCCCTGGTCTGGTTCAGGTTCATTGATGATATTTACATGATTTGGATTCAGGGCCAGGACAGCCTATCCTCGTTCCTTCACAACCTCAACTCCTTCTCCCCCATCAGTTTCACTTGGTCCTTCTCAACCCGGCAAGTCACCTTCCTGGATGTTAACCTTGTAGTGTAACAAATTACACTACATTCCTACTGAACAATCCAAGATGACCAAATAATTTATTTTTCGGGATAATTAAATAACTGTAAGAATGTGTACTGCTCTGGATATTTTGTTCGTCCAGGTGGATGTCCGGGCAGTTAAACCACAAGCCCCAGTGTTATTGTAAAAGCTGTCAGGATCCAGAATAATTGTGAAGCTTAAGAAGAAATAGGGTCATGTTACATGTGATCCGTGAACTTAAGACAAGGACTGTCATTTGTTATTGATTATTGGACTGCTATGAGCTATGGACTCTGAAGTTATGTAATGTTTAGAGCTAGAATGAGAACTGTCAAGACTGTTTAATATTAATGAAATGTACGAGTTGGGTACAAATAAACCCTTATGTTTTGTTCAGTGTAAAGTTCTTTGAGAGTTTTGATTTAATGGTGAAATGATTAATATCTAGTTAAGAGTCTGCATTATTATCCACTAAATACCTTCTGTGAAGATTACCTGATCAAATACAAGAAGAAACTGTTTTAGAGGAACAATGTTACTGGGCCTCGACCAAAGAAAAAAAAGTTATATTCCAAAAGTTTGAACCAACCTACAAAATGATTATGTGGTGGTCATTATTAAAATTGTACACGGTGTGATGATACTACTGGCCGTCTCATCTCAATGTTATCGTACGATACTGTCTGCGTCGGACCTGTAATCGTGTGGTTTAATAGTGATATGTTGCATGTGAAGTTAGTTACAAACGGAATAGACAGCCTAGGAATCAGTGTAGGATAGTGTCTCGGTGATACTGTGATTAGTTGACAACTGATAGATTTCATTAATTAAGAGATTCATATATTTTCTTTCCAGACAGTTCTATAAACAATAGTTTGGTCATTGTATGTTATTTCAAGACTTACACAGACGAAGGGTAAAAACTTTTGTAAAACAAAAAGACATGAAAATAAATAGCATTGTATGTATGTTAGGCTCATAAACAAGTTATGTTGACCAGCTAATTGTGTTAATGTAATAGTCGAGATTTGAACATTGTAATTTTTTGTATGTATTGAGTGACGTGAGATTTGAACCTATTTTCAGAATTGCCAAGATATTTGATAGTTCAATATATGTTAGGAACATGTAGGATGTACTCATTAACTAATTAATTGACATTTAACATCGCACTTTGTTGTCAAACAAGAAGTACCGAGAATTTGACTTAAAAAGATATGTGCCATCTAAAATTATTGTATGTATACTTTTCATTTTATATTGTGATTATTTTTGTGTACATGAAATGTTTTACTGTTGTGATCATTAATTGTAAATTAGTATATTCAATTGTTATGAACAATACATAATGCAATGTCATTATTGTCAATGTTATATATTTGCCTCACCACCTCGTGTGGGGAGTTCGAGTTTTAGCGTTTGCAAAGTGCTCTGGAATCTATGTCAGTCTGCGTTTTAAAATGGAAGTACTGTCAGCAAAGTTCTGTTGCATTGTGTACGTTATGAAGTTGTAATGTTTTAGTGGAATAAACAGTTTGATTGGAAATTAAATAATAAGTGAAAAATTGTACCTACGAGTATTTATTTCTACCACGACGCCCCAGGAGAATAATGTTGCAGCGAGCAGAACCCCAATACGTCATAATGTGGAAAAGATGAGTATCGGTAGAATTAATGAACTGTAATTACTTTATAAGCTAGTAAATGTGTCAATGGTCACGCCACAACTTCCACCTCATTGACGGCTCCAGCCACACCTCTGTCCACATTAAACCTACTAATTACTAACAGTACCTGCACTTCGATAGCTGCCATCCATTCCACATCAAAAAAATCCCTCCCATACAGCCTTGCCACATGTGGACAGCTTATTTTCAGTGATGAGAAGTCCCTTAGCCATTATGCCAAAGGCCTCACAAAGGCCTTCACAGACAGACATTACCGTCCTGACCTAATCCACAAACTGATTTCCTGTGTCATATGCCCACACACCACCAATCCTCTCTCCAATCCCAGTAACCAGTCACAAAGGGTGTCCTCCTTGTCACTCAATACCTCCCCAAAGTGGAACTACATCACATCTTACGTCGGGGCTTTGATTATCTTTCAATATGCCCTGAAAAGAGAGACATCTTACCCAACATCCTTCCAACCTCACCTAAAGTGGTGTTCTGTAGCCCATACAACCTCCACAATATCCTAGTCAATCCCTACGACACTCCCAACCCTAACCCTTACCGTAGGGATCATACCCCTATGGAAGACCCCGATGCAAAACCTGCCCAGTCCACCCACCCACCACTTCCTATTCCTGTCCCATCACAGGCTTATCCTACCCCATCAGAGGTCGGGCCACTTGTGAAAGCAGCAATGCCACATTCCAACTCTGCTACAATCATTGCACAGAATTTTATATTGGCAGAGGTGCCAACTTTCAAGAGAGCCAATTAGTAATGGCCGAGTCAGGCCGGGCACTTACTGTCATCAGTGGATAGGGGGATTCTATGCATCAGCATCAATAAATAAGACATTACAGAAAAAATATATATAAAAAGTAGATGAAGATTACTTACCATGCAAAGGAGCACAGGTAGTGATAGTAGCAAAAAAATAAATAAATAAATAAATAAATAAATAAATAAATAAAATAAAAATTAAAATTAAAATTAAAAAAAAAAATTTAAAAAAAAAACAAGAAACACCACACACAAACACTAGCTTTCGCAGCCTAGCTGCTTCTTCGGACAGAAGAGAAGGAGAGGGAAAAGGAAATGATAAGGGTTTTAAGGGCGTGGGTAAGAAGCCATTCCAATCCCGGGAGAAGATAGACTTACCTTGGGTGGGGGGGGGGGGGGGGGAAGGAGGATAAACAAATACACACCCACACATATATATGTGTGCTCCTTTGCCTGGTAAGTAATCTTCATCTACTTTTCATATATATTCTTCCTGCTAGGAAATGTTCCTCTATAATATTAACATTACAGAAAAACTAACACACACTAAAACAAATGCAATGTAACAAAGACATATGTACAGCGCCTCCTTTTTTATCTGCAGATTGATGTCATCTCAGATTTGCACTACAATTGTTGAAGTAGGATTTTTTTTAGTTGAACAATAGTTGCCCCCTTAGTTGCTCCAGTTTGCACTGGTAACACGCTTTTTGTTTTTGCATTTTCAGCACTAACAGCACGTAACAGTTCTGTTTTATTTTAGCACTACAGTATGATCTCAGATCTGCACTACATTTGTGAAGTAGTAGTTCACAAATCATTTTTTTAATTGAAAACTCCAGTTGCCACTAAACTGCTCCTGTTTGCTGAAAGTACACTGATAACATGTTTTTTTTTTTTTCTTTTTTCTTTGTGTCATATATCTTCTGCACTAAGAAAGCACTTGACAGTTCTGGGTTCATACTAGCTCTAAACTCAGTCTTATTCTTCCTTGCCAAACTAAAAACTCTTCCCACAGGAGAATTACTGTGGGGCACCAGAAAAATAGCCACCATAAGCTTAGCGACGAGTACTTTCTGGTTTCTGAAGCATCAGCGAGTTTAAACATTTGAGAAAATAGTAATTTTTGCCAAGTCATTCGTAATGTTGTAATTATTGGAGGAAATTCATAATTATTACAACTGATTCGTAATGGTTGGCATCTCTGTATCGGTATGACGATGATGATGGTCCAGCTGCCAAACTGCGGCGAAAAGCAAGATGGACCACTGTGTGGTACAACATGTGGCTGCACACAGCGCTCAGGATTTCAATGGCCGCCTCACTACCCGGGCCATCTGGATCCTCCCCTCCACCACCCGCTCTTCTGAACTGCGCAGATGGGAGTTGTCCCTTCAACACATTCTACGGTCCCACAACCTTCCTGACCTTGACCTAAAAATAACTTCCCACTTCCCATCCCTACACCCAATGCCTAACATCTCCCCCCCCCCCCTCTTCCTTTCCCCACTCATTATCCTGCATTTCTCCAATTCATATCTTCCTTGCAAATATGTGTTTCCCCTGTACAACATTCCATTAATTAATTACTTTTTTTATTTAATTTTTTTTATTTTATTTTTTCCCTATTTTTTCTAACTTTTTCCTCTTATTATTTTTTCCGATCCTCTTCCTGGTTTTCCTATTTTTATTTTTCCTTATTTTATTGTTTCAAATCCCTCCACTCCATCCCCAAACTCCTCTGTTGTTGTTGTTGTTGTTGTTGTGGTCTTCAGTCCGCAGACTGGTTTGCTGCAGCTCTCCACGCTACCCTGTCCCGTGCAAGTCTCTTCATCTGAGAATACGTTCGGCAACCTACATCCTAAGTTTATTTCCTTTGTATAGACCCTCTTTTTTATCCTCTCCCACCCCTTCCTTTCACTGCATTCATTGCCGCAATTCAAATTCTCGCTTATCAGAGTTTTTACAATCTGTCACGCATAGCAGACTTTCTCATCCCCACCTTTACCCGGCATCCTTCCCCCTCCACTCCCCACCTCAATCACAGTCCAGACACTCGTGGCGCCAGAGTGGCCGGACACGGTGGTCGCGTGTGTATAGTTGTCCGAGTGATTGCATGAATGTACGTGTTTCTTTTTCTGACAAAGGCCGTGGCCGAAAATTTAAACTGTGTGTACGTAATTATTGTTGTGCCCGTCAGCAGCTCAGTGAGCCTGTTTACAGTCAGTTCTTAGCTATCCTACATTGGCACTTTAACGCAAAATTATAGTGGACAGAAGAACAAAGATAGTCACAAAGTATGAGAATGAAAGAAACCTGGAAAAGGAGAAAGACCAGAAGAAACAAAGCCGATATATACAAATAAACAATCCCAGATACGTATTTACGTCTCAAATGTGTCAAAGACATTATTGATAAATCTGAAGCATTGAATTAAAATTTATGGTGCGGCCGGGAATCGAACCCGGACCTCCATGCTTACTAGGCAGACATCTTAACCGTTAGACTACCAAACCACTAACGATTAAGGTGCCTCGGAATAGTCTATGTACGATTTCCCTCCACAACACAAACTTTAATTCAGCTTCTTTGTTGCAAAGATAATTGCCACTACTGCCAAGGCTCTCCATGCAGCGGAATAGCACCTCGGCAATGGACATGGTGGAACAATCCTGTTAAGGTGATATAAATATCAATTAATACAAATAAACAATCCCAGAGTGTTGTAGTCTAACACTTAGGACATCTGCCTGGTAAGTACGGAGGTCCAGGTTCGATACCCGGCCGCAACACAAATTTTAATTCAATGCTTCAGATTTATCAATGAAGCCGATATAAATTGACACAGTCGTAAGATAGCCAAAATGAAAGACAAATCAGAAGAAAATAAGGCAATACGAGAAAACTGCCGCGAATATTTCGTAATCCCGAGATCTCACCTCCTGGCTGAGCGGCAGCGCCTTGATGCCGACGAGCAGCCCCAGCGTGTTCTGCGCCACCATGAAAACCGCCAGCGCCGTCAGCGCCACCAGCAGCAGCATCGACGCCGGGTACAGCACGTTGCGCTGCAGGGACGACGTCTTGCACAGCTCCTCTGCGAACACGGGGGAAGCGGCTTCTCAGCTCGGAGGGGCTACCTCGCGCCTTTACGGAGGCGAGTAACCGGAAATCTCCGGTACCCGTAGAATTTAACTGCCGAGACTGTTCAGCACTGTAGTACGTCGTACGCGAAATGACTGTACGTCGATATTTTTCATATTCTGATGAGGGAAAGTCGGATTCGGAATTCAGTGGTACGCCGAAGACAACTCGCACGTCACAGTGGAGACTGTGGTCGAGCCACAGTCGGGCACCTAAAACGAGGCACCGGCATGCACATGATAAAACACACGCACTTGTTCTTACAGTGACACAACTGTTGCCTCTGGCTCCTGCTCGGAACGTGGGGTCATTTTTCAGTTATGTGCCCTAGCTTTTTGAACTCTTAGATTAAAAAAAAGAATAAATATATTGTGTGAACACAAGAAAACTGAATTTTCAAAATGTCACAGCAGGAAGACACCCATTTTTCCACACAAAATAAACTAGGACCTTCCTCAAGCTGAAAATTGTATTTTCTGCTACAGGCAGAACGAGAGCTTCACAAGCAGTCTAGCAAACAGCACAATGAGCAGTCATGTACAACGACCTGTGACAGCTGATGTCTTTAACGTACATGTACAAAACAGACTGCAGCAGTTGAAAATGCTGCAAAGTAATAAAAATTAAGTTAAAGGCAACCAAGAAAACAAATATTGCTTTTATCCTGTCGCACACAAACAGTCTCGAGCCAATAAGGCATTAAAGGGACTATAAATCTTAGTGCAGGCATAAAATATCAATTCCTTTTAAGATTGTAGTGTAACAGCAAATTTAGCTGTACACTGTGGTACTGTCCCGCCACGAGATGTGTGGATTCCCATATATAGATAGTAGATATTTAAGGATTTTACTGTGTGCACAGGTATGTGGGAGCGAGCAAGCGGACAGTCCAAAGACATAGTGGCTTAAGAAGAGGCCGTCGTGCAACACAGCAAAGCATAAATGGAAGTCTGAAGAGATGATGTTGGCATGGGACTTATACATTCATTGTTGAAAACAAATTCACCGACTTTGTCAAAGCAGTTTCCAGTTAAGTTCCTATTGAGACTTGATCCAGTATGGATCGTATATAACCTTACCTACAGAGGATAATACAAGATGTTCGTAAAAGGTAATCATCTTGTTTTCATTCCCCCCCCCCCCTTCAGTTAAAGTGTATTCTCACTGTGTTCCCTCCCTGCTATAGAATGAAGTCCTAGCCTGAATTCTAAAAGATAACTAAAACTCAAAGCTTTACCCAATTATAATCTATTGAACAAGAAAGAATTGCTGAAGTTAATTTGAAGAGATGTGTTGCTTACATAACTAACCATGTCAATTTCGATGCTGTGTTTCGGAAGAAGAGGTCGATTGTAGCAGCACAGTCATCACAACTTCTGTCTTAGCGGGAACATTGCAAGTTATATTGCTTTTTTTGGAGTTTCGTCTCTCTCCTATTTCAAATAAGCATTTATTACGACTTTTTAAAAATATATTTTGTAATAATTACAAGTAATTTACATAGGCTTGCTGGGTACTTTTTCAGTTATGACGACACATTTTGTAAATGTTTTTAGTACTACAATAAACTTCATGCTGTGTATGTTGGCTACAGTGGTTGACGTTATATCACTCCCAGTCACTGGTATAATGCCTGGAAGGAAAAACTCAATGTAATCGAGTCCTTCAACTACGTTGCATGGTCCAGAGTGGACAAAAATGTATTTGTGGTCTTGAAAATGCTTGAAATTACGGTCAAAGATGCTGTGATCAACTTC
The DNA here is from genome assembly GCA_026315105.1 of Locusta migratoria. Taxonomy (NCBI): domain Eukaryota; kingdom Metazoa; phylum Arthropoda; class Insecta; order Orthoptera; family Acrididae; genus Locusta; species Locusta migratoria. The sequence continues at coordinate 122,223,739 of CM048754.1, forward strand.
AGTGATAGAAATGCAGGCAGAATAAAGGTTGCAAAGAAATTTGGAGTTAATCTTGAACATAATCTGTACATATTAAAAAATGGCTGTGTGTTCACAAGATACAATATCATAAATAATAAAATTCATTAATACTGCTCTGCCATACGACGTAACTTTATTCGTCCAGTATTTGAGAATGAGAGTACTTAGTGACTTGCAACAAACTTTACAGATAGTTTCAAAAATTTATTAAGGAAAGGAGTTTATTGCTACTTTTGCTATGCCCCTGCAGTAAAAACTATAGCATTAGAAACAGCATTACAAAGCATTACTTGTACGCTGCTCATTGTACTCTAGAAACATTTTATAGACAGCTTACACACATATCACAGAGTACCTTCAAAGTATATCATAGTACGGCCCACAGTTCATAAGTATAAGGTAACAATTAGGTTCGTGACAAACCACCCTACCGTGCCTGGTTTATTTACTCTGTCCGTGAGATATTTTGTAGTCAGTGCACATGTATTCCATTCTATGTAATTTTGATATTACGGCATAACACAACACATACTTCAGAAGATACGATGTCGAACACAATGAAATGTATGAATATCTGCCCCATAAGGCATGAGATAGTAATTTATTACTTTACACAAGAGGAGAACAGCAGTATTATATATTTTTTATTTTTTTCCATGACTTTCGACACGATTTGCCACGTACTGCCACACCTTCCTTAGGACAGTGGGAGACCGACAGCCTCTGCCATACATTTGCAATATTTTCACTACCGTGCACATTCCGAATTCCCTGGCCCGAGTCGATTTGTGCTCGGCAACCGACAAGTGTCGCCGACCCCTGCGACAGTGGGTGCAGAGCCCGCCGATCTGAGCACCCGTGTCAAAGTCCTTATCGCGAATCGCAACCGACGGAGCACAAAACGCGCAGGTTCGGCACCAGCTACCTGCGAGATCGTTACAGATGGTAAAGCTCTGTCTGCGGCCGGCTCTCGACCCGATAGCACGCTCCCCGCTCTGCAGCCCCCTGGGCTCGATCTCCTACTTGCACCAGCAGAATGATTACTTCTGTTGCACCACTAGTGTCTCTCCTCAGGCCGTTATCTCAGAAATTGTATCCCCTTCCCCGAAATATAAACATTTCGTCACACCGCAACACCCGTGTCAGAGTACAATTTGCCAGTCCATCAAACCCCGTTCGGAAAACGCCCACAGCCTTTTCCGCCTTTCTACCGTCTCCGTCTAGAACACATTTCACAGTTTTTTAACATTCTACTCTACAATCCTGGAAAATTACGACTGTAGGACATAGAGGGAAGAAGGAGATGGACTGAAGTGAGAAAGGAATTAATAAAGGACTCCACTACTGGACAGACAACGGGTATCTAAGGTAGAAATTACAATCAGAGTTTCAACAGAAGCAGCAAGCTGGGAAAAGAGGCCGAGTGAACTACGCTCAGGAAGATCACAATTACAAAGTTGAAGAGATTCGGGCAGTCTCTTCATTCAGCCGTGAGTCTTCCTTTACTTCAACTTTTAGAGCACGATTTTGTGGCTATAAAATGTTGTGCCGTCCTCTTACAGGACGTGGAAATGCGTGCAGAGGAGGAACTGGTGACATCACAGCCACATTCTATAACCCCACAAAGTATGGAACGAAGGATACGGCGTGTTACATTTTTGCTTTGTAGAGTGGAACATAGCCATTGAGATGTAACTTGCTTTTCATTTGACTAGCACAACTTTTGAGTTACCATATTGCAAACTGAACTAGATATTTTGTGCCTTCTTTCATTGTATCATATGATTTAAGTTTATAATCTTTTTCAAAGTGTAAGAAAATTGTGTAACAATTGAAAAGATGTCATTTTAGATATGATTTGTCACCATAAAATTACCAGAAACTATATACCGATTGATGTAAAGGTTATTGTATTTAACATTAATTAGTGTTATAATTTGTATACCGTGAAAGAATATGCTAAGGTACAATGTCATTCCATCAAAGGAACACCTTTGAGATGTTACATCATAGCTAAGTAACACATTAAAACACGTTCTTGGTGGATAGTGTGCTACATAGAAGGAAACATCGAGTGAGGGAACAAATAGCATAGTTCCCAGCACCACAAGCTGGTGTGCAGAAGTTGCATCTGTTGCAGATTCACGCCTAAATACCTAGCAAAAAAAATTTCTTTTTCCCTTTCTTTTTTATTTTCCTTATTGTTTCTGGTTCTTTCTTGCCGATTTAAGTATAATATCCAATATTCACTATTATTTCTTTCTAAGACGATGGGTTAGTGCAGTGGTTAGCATCACAAGCTGTAGTGGAAAACGGGTTTGCATCTACACTCTCCCAAATGTTTCTTAATGATTTGATTGATTTATGGTTTTTGAAACGTTTTTGTTAATGTAAGACAATTATAACATGCAGTAATTGATGTTATTTAATAAAACAAGAACAAAGCATGTTCACGAGATAATTTTGAAGTATTCCGTGCTAGGGCAAAATTAAAAGCAAAAATTATAACAACAAACATTATTGAGCAGAGGTATTGTTCCACATGTGTGACCAAGTTGAATTTATTAGGCAGAACCTTTACCTCTGAAGGAAAGCAAAAGTAAATTTTTGAATATACGAAATTTGTACAATGTGCAAAATAGGAATATAAGAGAGCAAGGCAAGTGGAGTCGATGCAGATGATGTATTTCACAGTTGATAGTGTTTTTTAATTATTTTTTGCAAAAAGTGATTTGGTCATACATTTTGTTATTATCAACTGCTTTCCGATATATGTACTGTCTTTGTGTTTCTTTCTTTCTTTCTTTTTAAATTACAATTTCAAGAAGAGTACTGCATGCCATGTGCAAGCAAACATACAGCTCTAACTGTGACATAGGAAAGTTACAGTATTCACATTTCTTTTTTGACAATTTCCAACAGACATACAGTTCAATTTTACACACATCCACCTCTGTAAACACATCAAGCTACACGCCAGCATGAACAGATGCCGGAGAGTGCTGTGACTGCATCTCACAGTCAGCATCACGCGAGATGTAGCAGGTCCCGTCAGAGCACGCAGTAGCCAGACTGGCAGCATGTGCCGCATAGGACAAACGTTCCACGTGACGAGGGAGCACTCATTGTACGCTAAAAATGTTACTTTATTAAAAACATTAGATATTTTAACACTTTCATTGAAGAATATAATGAGCCCTAACTAAGTCGATTCTATACCACAATAAAGTAACATTTTTCATTACCTCTACATCTAAATCTACATACATACTCCGCAATTCACCGTAAGGTGCATGGCGGAGGGTATACTGTACCACTACTAGGCATTTCCTTTCCTATTCCACTCCCAAACTGAACGAGGAAAAAAAGAATGCCTATATGCCTCCGTACGAGCCATAATTTCTCTTATCTTGTCTTTGTGATCTTTACGCGAAATGTGAGTAGGCGGCAGCAAGATCGTACTACACTCAGCTTCAAATTCCGGCCCTCTAAATTTACTTAACAGAAATTCACGAAAAGAACGTCTTCTTTCTTCCAGCGATCCCCAACTGAGTTGCCGGAGCATTTCCGTGACACTCACGCATTGGTCAAACCTACCGGTAACAAATCTAGCTGCTCGTCTCGGAACCGCCTCTATGTCTTCCTTTAAACCGATCTGCTGCGGGTCCCAAACACTTGAGCAATACTCAGGACGTGGTCGTACAAGCGTTTTATATGTGGTCTCCTTTACAGGTGAAGTACATCTTCCCAAAATTCTCCCAATAAACTGAAGTCGGCTGTCCGCCTCACTCACAACTGTCCTTACACGCTCGTTCCATTTCATATCGCTCTGCAATGTTACGCCTAGATATTTGTACGACGCGACAGCATCAAGAAGCTCACTACTAATGCTGTATTCGAACATTATGGGATTGTTTTTTCTACTCGTGCGCATCACCTTACATTTCTCTACATTGACAGATCTCGAGAAAACGGGACACAAATATATTAAATTTAATGTAATCAGAATAGGGCGTCAGCACTCCCCTCGATAGCGACAGAGTACCGACAGGTCGACCGCAGTGAAGGAGTCCCCGTGCCGTCGACCGAGCAACGCCCTCCCCGAAACTGCGGCGCACGCTGCCACTCACCCAGGTACCTGCGGTGGCGGCGGACGTCGGACAGGCGCGACTCGATGCCCGCCTGCAGCTCGCCGTTCTGCAGGCCGACGTAGGGCGGCTCGTCGGCCAGCGCACCCGCGGGCGACGTGGGCGCGGGGCAGAGGTAGCCGCGGCCGCCGCACGAGCGCGCGCGCGCCAGGCGCCGCTCCAGCGTGCGCTCCTCCAGCAGCGCCACGTCGAACTCCACCTCCAGGTCGCGCAGGAACTGCGGCTTCACCAGCATGTTGCCCACCACCGCGAACAGCCGCTCGAAGCCCAGCGGCGTGCACACTGCGGGCACATCGGCGCACTTCAGATACTGTAGTGTAACACTGTACACTACTCGTCCCTAGCTCGACCCCAGATATTCCAACGGTTTATTATATGAGGGGTTTGGCACTCTGTGAGCAAATACTGCTCGACAGAATTTATTTCCGCAGGTTTTGCCGTGGGAATAGGAGCTCACTCATACAGAATAAGGGAACTGCATAGTGCCAAGGAAGAAAGAAGACTGTAACACCCGTGATTCGTTATCTTTTGCTTTATATGCAGTCATTATGGTAATTATTATTGCCCAAGATTCTGTCAGGCAGTGGTGTAACTATGGGGGGAAGGGGGCATGAGGGGGACAGAACCCCCCCCCCCCCAAAACTGTAAAAGAATAAAAAATTTGTATAACAGCAATCTGGTAAAGGAAAAGATTGGAAACTTGGGGTGAGCTTTCATTTATCTGTATTGTTACACTGTTACAGGCTAGATTAAATGGGCTGGCTTTACTGAGTGTTCATCGAGAAGTTGACATTTCTGCAGATGAAGTTATTGATTACGTGGCCAAAAAACTAAGAAAACTTGAGTTTGTCTTGTAACTTGTTATGGTACATCGCCTTCATTTTCATACAAACAAATAGAAGTCTTGTAACTTTCTAAGATACATTCATGTTATAAAGCAAAATTTTGAGTTATTATTGTTCATTATTTTACCTCAATTATTAGGACAGGGTCTACTAATCTACTACATTTGTTTTATGCTTTTGAGTAACATAATTTTCTAAAACAACTGTATTAAAGAGTTTGTTTTAATTTGACTAAAATTTTGCTCGTCAAGCATATTCCCCCCCCCCCCCCCCCCCAAAGCCAAGTACTAGTTAGCCCACTGTTGTCAGATATACATCAGAACTGTTAATATCCCTTTAATGTATTAGTTCTGAATGGACTATGATCTGAAAGAAGAGTCAATACTTTATCAGTAGAATTGAGAAGTAAATTTCCAGGTGTTATAATGGTTACACGAAGATATCTTTGGAGAATAATCTGATTTATAAAAATTATTTCTTGTAATAAAAGGCACAGACTAGCTGAAACTTGTAGAAGGAACCAATAAACTTCCATATATTCATATCCGAGAATTAATCATACGGAAGAATATTGTACTGTCAGAACATAGAAGATATGCACAATAACAGTACAATATGTGTACAATAAATCAACACATTTATTATAATTATATTGTAACAGATGTATTAGGTGTGATTTATTTTTTTCCTAAAAGAAGTGTCTTAAAAGTGGGGTGTGTCTTACATGCTGGCAAATACAGTATTTCTTTTTCTGGGTATGAGGTCCGCCTGATATGCAAAACACTGTTTTATTTTACATCCAAACTAGTTTCAGCACCTCTGAGCCATCATCACTGGGTTTTCCATTTATTTAATGCTGTGAAAACAAATACATTGATTTTTACTGTGGTACTAGTATAAATTTATGCCTATAAAGTCATCAGTCTTATTTTGGTTTTTACATTCTGTGGTCATGTGGGACTCTTTCTATATAGTTATGTAGTGGTAGCGTTGTCATCTGCAACCTTGTGAGGATTTTTAAAAAATGCTACTTATAATGTTAAAACTTAAAATTTTGATTGTCTGCCTACTGTCTTTTACTTACAGTTTCTCAGTTTCTTCTGGCGTGTACTTCCTCTTCCGCGTTTTTGTAGATAGCACACATGCACATGTAATAAACATATTCCGCGGATCGCCCCCCCCCCCCCCCTCGTTCACGATCACTTCTCACATTAGAAATTTGCATGTGTGTACTGTGTTGATATGTGTATGTTTTTGTTGACTTTCAGTTGTTCTCCAGTTGAATGGAGGTGGATTTGAGTTTTGTGTGTGTGTGTGTGTGTGTGTGTGTGTGTGTGTGTGTGTGTGTGTGTGTGGTGTGTTTTAGCTGTGTGTGTGTCATTTTTTTCTGTACAGCTCATTTATTTAATGGGTTAAATAATGTACTTTTGCATAGTGTTGTGTACTCATTCATGACTGATTTTCCTTCTGCTATTGCTTTTTGTATATGATAGTTTTCTTCTATTGTTAGTTTGCGGTATAGGTTGTGGCTTGATTTTAATATCTTTAAGTCTGCTTCTATTTTGGTTGGATAATGGTTGTGAGCTATTAGGTGGTCTGCAAACATGCTATGGGAACTGTGACTTATTCTGAATATCTGGTATTGAAATTCCTACCAGTTTGTCCAATGTATACTGAATGACATGTATTGCATGCGAGTTCATATATGCCTGAACTGTTGAATTTGTCTGTTGGTGTTGTCTGTGTTCCGAGTTGCTTCAGTACTGTGTTGTCTGTCCTGTATCCTATTTGGAGTCTCTGTTTCTTTAGCATGTTGCCTATCCTGTGGACTATTTTATTGTTGTAGGTGAGTATGTGCCATTTGTTTCCTTTTGTGTTTTGTGCCTGGTATGTGGTCATTGTCCGTGTGTTGTGTTGTTCTGTATTGTGAGTGGTCCTGTGCGTGTGTGCGTGTGTGTCTTTTTCATTATTTTTCTTTTTGCATACTTGTTAGTTTAGTCTGTCCAATAACCATTCTCCAATGCTATTTGTTTTATTGTGTTCAGTTCCTGTGTGTAGTTTTGTTTGCTGATGGGTGTTCTGTTTAGCCTTTTGAGCAAGAATCTGAAGCTTGCCTGTTTGTGTGTCACCGGGTGATTCGATAGACGGTGGATGGTGATACTAGTAGTGGTGGTGGGTTTCCTGAATATTCATGGGTGTTGTTTGTTCTTTTTATGGTGAGATCCAGAGAATTCAGAGTCTTGTCTGTTTCCGTTTCCAAAGTGAAATGTGTTTTTGGGTGTACTTTGATTATTTCATTGTGAAGTTATGTGGTGTGTGGCTCGTTGATCAGACATATTATCTCATCGACACAACAGTACCAGTATATGACTTTAGGTTGTATTATGTACCTGAAAATTTTATTTTCCAGGTTTTTCATGAAGATGTTAGCTAGAAAACCACTAATGGGTGATCCCATTGGTAGTCCTTCCTGTTGAGAGTACAATTCTTTATTGAACACACAGTAATTTTGTTCTATTATGGTCCTGAGTATGGTTTCTATTCCATCAGAGTGTGTGTGTGTGTGTGTGTGTGTGTGTGTGTGTGTGTGTGTGTGTGTTTTACTGTTGTTTTAATCTGTGTGTGATGATGATTATTGTTTCATCCATTCGTATGCACATGTGCATTGATATGACATCAAAGGATATGAGGGATGCTGTAACTGGTATGTCCATATTCTTGATTTTGTCTATTAGTTCCTATGAGTTTTCCAGATTCCTGTTTCCAAAAGTGTATATTTTCTTTAGTAATGTGAGTGCGTGTTGTGCTAGGTAATAGGATGCAGCATTTCTGAAATCAATGACAGGGCATTACGGGATATTTTCTTTGTGCAGTATTACTTTATTGTCAGGGAGCTACACTTCAATCACTGTCTGACCATTATCGATGCTTAAGACTAGCTTTAAAATTTACAAATGTCAAAAATTATGTCCACGATAATGGTCACACGGTGATCAAAATCTAGATTTTTTTTTCAAGGACAATTTTTTAATCTAAGTAATGCCAAAATGGTTACATGGTTTGTAACCATAGAGCATCACTGGATGATATGTCAAACTGACAGAATAGCAGTAAAGAATTAATACCTGATAAACGTAATATACATACACCATCTAAAGAACATATATACTGCAATCATTGCAGTCATTGTAATAAATTATACCTCCACGATGCCATATGGAAATAGCCTGATGATGGCCACTTGTGCCGAAACAGACCTATTGCGATAATAATAAACAGTTTTTAACATTTATAAAGTGAAGCAGCATTTTGGCATTACTTAGAATAACAATATGTCCTTAAAAGACATACACAATGCTGCAGGCTCAAATGAAATGAAAAAAAAAAAAAAAAAAAAAAAAAAAAAAATCTAGATTTGTGACAATACAGAAATATTTGCGACATCCAGTCACTGACCACGACTATTTGACATGAAATCAAACTTCATAAAAATAAAATTTTGTGCATTTTCTTGTGTGTACCCAATAACTATAATAATAATCATAGCATCAATAATGTAATGAGGACAGACAATACCTAAGCAGCAGAAAGGGACGTAGAAAAGACTAATCACATTCACAAAATTTTTTGCTGTAGATTTTGTTAAATAAATAAAAAAAGAAGAAAAGAGAGGAAACATTCATACAAAACTCGTGGACTCTTTACTTATCTGTGGCTACCACACCTAAATCTCGAGCCATCTGGAGTGAAAGTAACTGGTCGCCTATATTGTGGCTGTACGACGTTATAACAGTAGAAGGGTCAGGCATAACAGTCCTAGCTAAGAGCACATCTCTAATGGGGGTGGGAGGGACAGGCAATGAGAAGAGTGCAAGGTATCTGTCGGAGTAGACATACGCTTGTAGAGCATATAGGTACAACGACGGAACCTCATCTGCACCGAGGACGATTACGTCGGGACCTGTTCGGAGGTTATGTACGGCTCTCCTTACTTCCGCTGAAAGGTTCACATTCTTAAGAAGGATAGATAGGATGTTTAGGGCACACAACAGCGAGGTCTTTAGCGCCCTGACGAAAGTGTCAGATGACGAGTGTCAATGGAGTCGACAGTAATTGAGAACAGACAACAGTATGATGAACTGCACTGTCAAAAAAAACAAAAATAAACACTTAATGCAAATCAGCACTGTAAGTTGGCCTACTAAAGTATACAATTTTAGAAGTACTTAAAATGCAATATCAGAGTATAGTGGTTCGCCGATCTCCGATATTAAAGTTATCGGGCGAGCCATTCTTTAACACATTAAAACCTCTGGCCTAAAAGCTTAGGCCAGAGTAGAGAAAGTTCACAAAATTGTAAAACGTTTATCACACTCACCTCGTCATCAGTTAAAACAGAGCAGGACACCACCGAGAGTCACCGCTCAGTTAAAATGTGGCGTACACTGATTTGCACACCACAAGCATCACAAATCGGTGGATCCTCTTGACAGAATAGAAAGCTTTATGTCAAAGGGCTGTGCCCAATGCTGCACTTTGAAACTCCTGAACGGCAGGCAGGAGGTTTGCCACGGTCTGACAGTCGGTTTAACCCACTGCAGTTTATTACCACGTCTCCTCCCACAACTGAAGGGACCTCCGGCGCAGCACAGAGTAGACGTCCCGCAAGGGAATGGCACACACTGACGGGTCACTGCAGGTGGCCTCGGCAGCCACATCGGTCGCTTCATGACTCCGAATCCCCACATGCCCAGGAGTCCAAATAAAATACACCTCTTTACCCCACTGTTGGAGGAGGTACAGTTGTTCGTGGATCAACTGTGTGATAGTTTCAGCCGGGTATGTGACCCGCGGTGATTATAGGGCACTATAGTTTCAGCCGGGTATGTGACCCATAGTGATTGTAGGGCACTAATGGAATCTGAGCACAGTAGAAATTTTGTACCTCGAGCATGCCGGACGTGTTCTAGTGCCTCGACGATGGAATGCAGCTCTTCTGAAAAAACCGAGTAGGCAGTGGGCAGGCAAATCCCTACGATGTGATCTCGAAACACTATGGAACACCTGACAGAGTCCGCTCATTTGAATCCATCAGTGTACACCAATTGTGAAGCCTATTTAAAATGTTCAAAAAATCACACTGAAACGTGATGCCTGGGGGTACAATCTTTTTTAAAATTCATTATATCTCAAATGAGGACAGGGTGACACCTTTGTTTATATAGAAGGGCAATACCTTTTCAAATGACCTTTCCTTTCTTTTCACGACAAGAAACATTCTGGTTCTGTTACTCTGGACATAACAGGGTTTTGAAGGACCTACGTCTGGAGGACTGGATACCCTAGCCCTCTTTTTCGATTGGGTGTCGGTACCCCCCAGTGGTACACCCATTCCACTAGGAGGTGGAAAATAACTTGTTAGGTCCATCTCGATCCCACAAGCAGCTAGGGAACTAAACGTCTGCCTAGACAGAGCACCGCACACCCTTGGTGAATCTCGTACGACTGTGGTTCAGCAGTATCCCCAGAGGATGGTCACTATCGACTATTCCACCTCGACAGCCGGCACGTAGCACACCTTAGGATCGAGGGTTTTTTATAAAGGTATTTCCTTCCTCGCAACCCGAGCAGTCAAGCTGAGATCCCCATTCCGAGATCCCATTCCCACTGCTGCACTATACGGCAGTTGCCGAAGAGTGTCCAGAGGTTACAGTGTCAGAAGATTAGCGGCACTTACCAGCCCCAGCTCGGGGGCCCAGAGTTCGCCGAGCCCGTACTCGGCAAATTAATTTTGAGCCCCCTGAGGGGGTTCTCGAGAAGGAACTGGAGGTGAGGACTTCCTGGAGAGAAGTTAGACGGGAGCACGAGGGATCTCTGTCGGATGGTGTATTGACTGGGAAATGCAGGGTTTGTTGTAGGGAATAGGTTCCACAGCAGTGACTACCTGCCACGAAGCCTCTACCAACTTTGTGACCCTCCCACCTAAAAGGTACACCAGAATAACCACATCTCAGATGTGTGACAAGATCTCTAATCCCTGTCAAAATCCTGAGGCCCCAGATCGTCACTCCCAAATCCACTTCCCTCCTCACCCTGCAACATCCCACACACTCTTCTACATGCTCTGCAAAATCCACAAATCGCATATCTAGGTCGCCTAGTTGCAGCCGGTTACTGTGTTTCTAGTGTTCCAACTGAAAGAATTTCGGCCCTCATTGACTGACACCTTCGACTAATTGTCCAAAACTAACTTCCTATATTAAGGATATCAACCACTTCCCTACACCGACACTCTACTGTCCCCGCTCCTTTGCCTCCTAGATCTTTACTCGTAAATGCCAATGCTACTACCCTACACTTCCCTCATTGCCAGCCTCAAACACTACCTCTCACAACATCCTTTAGAATCGATACCTGATACCTCATTACTCGTGAATGCCACTAACTTTATGCTAAAACACAAATACTTTTTCTTTGAGGCAAAAATATACGATCAAATGCAAGGCACAGCCATGGAAACTGACATGACATCATCCTATGCCAATTTGTTTATAGGACTCAGGGCCAGGACACCTTATCCTCCTTCCTTCAAAACCTCAACCCCATCTCCCCAACTACTTCACCTGGTCTTTCTCAACCCACCATGCCACATTCCTGGATGTTAACCTCCACTCACTGATAGCTCCATCCACACTTCCGTCCTCATTAAAACCATCAACCACCAACAGTACCTACACTTTGACAGTTGCCATCCCTTCCACATAAAAAAACCCTCCCTTACAGCCTGGTGGTGGTGGTGGTGGTGGTGGTGGTGGTGGTGGTTGTTGGGACCAAACAGCTAGATCATCAGTCCCATGACCTCTGAATGAAATGAAAGTAAGGGTGTCGTCAGCTCAGGCCTTACCAATAGTAAAATAGAGGACTAACAGGGAAGTTAAAATAAATTAGAACAGGACTAAATGCAACAGAAAAATGGAATTCTGCAAGGCACGTCGCTACAGATCTAGAACCCCAGTTTATTAATGATGAGCAGGTACAGGAGAACACTGTATGCTCCTGAAGCAGAAGCCTAAACCAGTACACCAATAACCTAATAACAGCTTTCACATCCCGCAGCTATCCTCCTGATCTGGTTCAGAAGAAAATTACCAGAGCCACCTCCACATCCCCCCCAAATCCAGAACATTCCACCGAAGACCCCCAGAAATGCCCCTCTTGTCACCGGATACTTTCCGGGACTGGAGTGAACTCTGAATGTGGCTCTCCAGCAGGGATACGACTTCCTAAAATCCTGCCCCGAAATGAGATCCATCCTTAATAACATCCTTCCCACTCTACCAAGAGTTTTTTTTTTTTTTTTTTTTTTTTTTTTTTTTTGTGGTTTTAGGGCGCACAACTTCTATGGTCATTAGCGCCCAGCCAAGAACATTGATTCGCTATGATCTCAAAAAAATGGTGACTGTCAGAACATCAACAAGAGGCTAAAAACGAAAGATAAAAGACAATTAAAAGGGTTAAATATCCTTGGATAGGTTGGCCAAGTTCATAAAACGCAAAACCCGAGCAGCTGCTCGTGTGTCATCAGCTAAAATTTCCTCCAGAGTAGACGGAAAGTGAAGGGCTACACGGAGATGATTAAAATTAACACAAGTCAGTAAAACATGTCGCACTGTCAGCAGTTCACCGCAGGAGCATAGCGGTGCAGGTTCGGCGGATAGCAAGTGACGGTGGCTGAAACGGCAATGACCGATCCGCAACCGAGCCAGGATGACCTCCTCCCGCCGAGAGGGGCGTGAGGATGTCCTCCAAGCGGTCGGGATCGGTTTGACAGTTCGCAATTTATTGTTGTACAGTGAAAGCCACACACTGTGCCATTGCGACACGATACTCCGGCGAAGAGCCCGTTGAACATCGTCCGATGGGACGCAAAAGGTAGCCATGCGAGGCAAAAGAGCTGCTGCCTTGGCTGCTGTGTCGGCGGCCTCATTCCCGGGCACACCCACATGGCCAGGGACCCACAGGAAAGAAACGTGACAGCTGTCATCCGCCAGCAACTGGAGGGAGCGTTGGATCCGATACACGAGAGCATGGTTCGAGAAAGGGTCCTTAAGACTCTGCAGGGCACTAAGGGAGTCAGAATATATGGCATAGAAAGGTTGGCGGTGGCGACAGGTATACAAAATGGCCTGGTGGAGGGCGAAAAGCTCAGCCGTGAAGGTCGAGCACCGGTCAGGGAGCTTGTATTGGAACCGGTTGTCCCCGACGACGAAGGCAGATCCGACACCGGCAGTGCTCTTGGAACCATCAGTGTAAATAAATACGGCATTATCGAACCGCGAACGGAGTTCGACAAGCCTCGAGCGGAATACCAAATCCGGAGTGCTCTCCTTGGGGAGCGAACTGAGTTGGAGGTGTGTGTGAATCTGGGCCTGATGCCACGGTGGCAATGGGCTTTCGCTCAACCGAAGGGTGGAAGGAAGGGTAAAATCGAGCCGTTGTAGCAGGCGGCGAAACCGAACTCCCGGTGGAAGCAAGGCAATCGCAGACAACTGATATTGGCGATCGAGTGAGTCGTCAAAAAATAATCCGTAAGAGGGATGGTTGGGCATCGACCGTAGGCGGCATGCATACCGACACAAGAGTATGTCACGTCGAGTGGTCAAGGGTAATACAGCAGCCTCGGCATACAGACTTTCAACAGGGCTGGTATAAAATGCACCGGTCGCCAGACGTAATCCACGATGGTGGATAGAGTTGAGACGGCGGAGAATCGACGGCCGTGCTGAAGAGTACACAAGGCTTCCATAGTCGAGCTTCGACTGAACAATGGCCTGGTAAAGGTGAAGCAGGACGGTACGATCCGCTCCCCATGACGTGCCACTGAGGACACGAAGAACGTTAAGGGATCGGGCACAACGGGCAGCCAGGTAGGACACGTGTGTGGACCAGCAAAGTTTCCGATCCAACATGAGTCCCAAGAATTTCGTAGTCTCCACGAAAGGGAGAGCAACAGGGCCGAGACGTAGAGAAGGTGGAAGAAATTCCTTGCATCTCCAAAAATTGATACACACAGTTTTCTCAGTGGAGAATCGGAAGCCGTTTGCGATGCTCCAGGAATATAGACGGTCAAGACAGCGTTGGAGAGAACGCTCCAAGAGACACGTCCGCTGGGCGCTACAATAAATTGCGAAATCGTCAACAAAAAGAGATCCGGAGACGTCGGCTGAAAGGCAGTCCACGATCGGATTGATTGCAATGGCAAAGAGCGCCACACTCAAGACGGAGCCCTGTGGTACCCCATTCTCCTGGCAAAAGGTATCTGACAAAACAGAGCCCACCCGTACCCGGAACTTGCGATCCGCCAAAAACGCTTGAATGAAAAGAGGAAGGCGGCCCCGAAGGCCCCATGTGTGCAATGTGCGGAGAATGCCCGCTCTCCAACAGGTATCGTATGCCTTCTCCAAGTCGAAGAACACGGCTACTGTTTGACGCTTCTTCAGAAAGTTGTTCATAATGAAGGTCGACAACGTAACGAGGTGATCAGCAACAGAGCGGTGTCGACGAAAACCGCATTGTATATTAGTCAGGAGGCGGCGAGATTCGAGGAGCCAGACCAACCGAGCGTTAACCATGCGTTCCATCACCTTACAGACGCAGCTCGTCAGAGAAACGGGACGATAACTGGAAGGAAGGTGTTTGTCCTTCCCTGGTTTGGGGATGGGGACAACAATGGCTTCACGCCAACTTGTGGGAACATGACCTTCAGTCCATATGCGATTGTAGGTACTAAGAAGAAAGCACTTGCCCACAGGAGAGAGGTTCTTCAGCATCTCAATATGAATGGAATCGGGCCCGGGAGCAGAAGACCGGGACAGGGCGAGAGCACGATCTAGCTCCTGCATGGTGAAGGCGACGTTATAATTTTCATGATTAAAAGAGCGGAAAGAAGGCGGCCGTGCCTCCTCTACCTGTTTGCGAGGGAGAAAGGCAGGGTGGTAATGGGCAGAGCTCGAAACCTCCGCAAAGAAACGACCCAATGCGTTTGAAACATCAGCTGGGTCCACGAGGACCGCGTTCTCCACGGTCAGGCCAGGAATCGGGGAGTGGACCTTGATGCCGGACAAACGGCGTAGGCCACCCCAGACAACCGTGGAGGGAGTAAAACGGTTAAAAGAACTAGTAAAAGCAGTCCAGCAAGCTTTCTTGCTGTCGTTTATGATACGACGGCACTGCGCTCTCATACGTTTGTAATTGATGCAATTCTCCAAAGTTGGGTGGCGGCGGAAGGTGCGTAAGGCACGGCGTCGGGCTCGAAGCGCGTCGCGGCAGGCTGCAGTCCACCAAGGGACCTGCACACGACGTGGAGAAGAGGATGTACGAGGTATGGAACGTTCAGCAGCAGTGAGAATAACCTCTGTGAGGTATTCGACCTGACTGTCACAGTTGGGAAAATGCTGATTGTGAAAAACAGCCATGGAAGAATAAAGCCCCCAGTCGGCTTTAGAAATGTTCCAACTGGTGGGACGTGGAGATGGGGAGTGATGTAGGAAGTGGATGATACAAGGGAAATGGTCACTCGAGTACGTGTCAGAAAGTGCATACCACTCAAACCGACCGGCAAGCTGAGGAGTGCATATTGCGAGGTCTATATGGGAATAAGTGTGTGTTGTGTCAGAAAGGAAGGTCGGTGCACCGGTGTTGAGGCAGACAAGATCGAGGTGTTGGAGAAGGTCCACCAAAAGGGAGCCTCTCGGACAAGGTGCCGGAGAGCCCCATAGGGGGTGGTGGGCATTAAAGTCGCCTACCAACACGAAAGGTGAAGGGAGCTGGTCAACAAGGTTTAGCACATCTGCCCTAGTAAGGGCAGATGGCGATGGCGAATATATATTACAGAGGGAGAAGGTAAATGTGGATAAGGTGATGCGGACGGCAACTGCCTGTAGGTGAGTGTGCAAGGAAATGGGATGGAAATAGACGTCGTCTCGAAGGAGCATCAGAACCCCTCCATGGGCTGGGACACCTTCCACGGGTGGCAGGTCGAACCGCACAGAGGTGTAGTGTGGAAAGTCTGCACGATCACGTGGACGCAACTTAGTTTCCTGGAGGCAGACTAGAAGAGGGCAGTGCAATCGAAGGAGTAATTTTAACTCCTCCCTATTAGAACGAATGCCGCGAATGTTCCATTGAAGGAGCGCCATGATAAAAATGAGAGAAGAAATAAGGATAAAAACCAAGTAGCGAGCGGGGTCACCTCGACGGCCGCTGAGGACCGGATTTCGAGGGAGCACTGCTATCGCTGTCCAGGGGCAAAGGGTCGTGGTCCATAGGTTCGACCGACGCGCCTGCCACCTCCCTGAGTTGATCAGGAGGGGCAGTTTCCGCCGCCGGTAAAGGGCCGGGCGCCCGGCAAACGGAGCGTCCCGGTGAAACAGAAGACGGCCGAGGCCGGCAACTGTTGGACGGCGCGACAGATGGGTCACGCCTCGGCGGGGAAGGAGAGGAACTCTTTTTCTTGTCAGCTCTTCTGGAAGAGTGACGGCGGGAAGAGGCAGTTGACGGTTGGGAAGCCTGAGAACGCAGAAAATCCTCACGGACGGGTTCCTTTTTCAAGGTCCGGGCATCTTGTTTAGGTGCCCGCGGTTTACTAGATGTTGACGAAGACTGTACCTTAGAAGCAGCAGGAGGAAGCGGGGACGTGGAACGGGCAATCTTCGGGCTGGCGGATCGCACAACTGTGTCAGCGAAAGTGAAATCACATGTCTGGGTACTGGAATCTTTGGTAGGTCGAGGTGAGGTGAGTACCTTACTGTATGTACCCGCTGGGAGGACAGTGGGCTTTCGACTCACCAACAACTTACGAGCGGCAGATGTCGATACCTTCTCCTTAACCCGAATTTGCTGAATGATTTTTTCATCCTTATATACAGGGCAGTCGCGAGAGGAAGCCGCATGGTCGCCGTTGCAGTTAAGGCAGTGAGGGGACGGAGGTGGGCAATCCCCCTCATGGGCGTCCCTACCACAAGTGACACATTTTGCTGCATGTGGGCAATGTTCACGGGTATGGTTGTACCTGTGGCATTGGTAGCAGCGCGTTGGGTTTGGAATATAAGGGCGGACTGAGATAACTTCGTACCCTGCTTTGACCTTCGACGGGAGGTCAACTCTGTCGAATGTCAAAAACACAGTACGAGTCGGTGTCAGCTGGTTATCTACCTTTTTCATCACCCTGTGGACGGCTGTCACACCCTGATCGGACATATAGGACCGGATGTCGTCATCAGACAACCCGTCAAGGGATCTCGTAAAAACTACCCCACGTGACGAGTTGAGTGTGCGGTGCGCTTCTACTTTGACTGGAAACGTGTGCAATAACGTAGTCCGGATAAGTTTCTGGGCTTGGAAAGCACTGTCCACTTCCAGCAACAATGAGCCATTGCGCTGACGCGAACAGGTTTTAACAGGGCCAGCAATTGCATCAACACCTTTCTGTATAACGAAAGGATTGACAGAATTGAAGTCTTTTCCGTCGGTGCGCGACACAACAAGAAATTTCGGCAAATTAGGCAGAGTCTTCTTTTGCTGAGGCGAGTCTATCTTACGTTTCTGGGTCAATGTCAGTGAAGAAGAGAAGGAAGTCATTGCGGAAGTGTCCCCCGTGATTACCGGCGTCTCCGATGGCGCGCTCCTTCCTAGTGGGGGCCCTCTCCGAGGGCTTACCCGCCTTAGGTGATTGTTCACACCTCAGGTCACACCTCCCGAGAACTGACGGAGGGACCAATTGGCATGTTCGGAAGGTACCAGCTCGGGTAATCACCCCTCCCTGGGCCTGGCCTTTACCAGGGGGTACGTACGTGCCCTACTTGTCTACCCGGGGCGGGGAATTACGCGTTACCCCGTCACCTGCTACGCATGATAATGCGTGGGTCGGCCTTCAGACACGCACAGGGAGGAAAGAAGAAGAATAGAGGAAGTGAAGAGAAAGAAGGAAAGGTGTCTCAAACGCCGAGGCAGAGACTAATGAGGAGAAGAAGGCGAGGAGAGGACAAGGAGAGAGAGACAGAAACAAAGGGTAAGAAAGGAACCAAGGAATAAGAGAAACGACAACAAGAAAACACCTGAACTCGTGAAATACGCCCGTCTCCGGGCGAAGGCATAAACCGGGAGGGAAAGTGAAGCAGCCTGGGGCAGAAGAAAGGCTGCTCCGGCTCGGGGCCCCGTGCGCGCCACACACGTACCCACAAAAGAACTGTGGGCCCCCTGGGGGGACTCTACCAAGAGTGTCTTTCCGCCGCCCACCTAACCTCCGTAACCTCCTTGTCTATCCCTATTAAACCCCCAAACCACCTTCCCTACCCTTTGGCTCCTACCCTTGTAACCGGCCCCGTTGTAAAACCTGCCCTATGCACCCTTCCACCACCACTTACTCCAGTCCCGTAACCCGGAAGGTGTACACGATCAAAGGCAGAGCCACTTGCGATAGTACCCACGTGATCTACCAACTGACATGCCTGCACTGTGAAGTGTTCTATGTGGGAATGACCAGCAACAAACTGTCCATTCACATGAATGGACACAGGCAGACAGTGTTTGTTGGTAACGAGGATCACCCTGTGGCTAAACACGCCTTGGTGCACGGTCAGCACATCTTGGCACAGTGCTACACCATCCGGGTTATCTGGATTCTTCCCACCGACACCAATCCTTCAGAACTCCGGAGATGGGAACTAGCCCTTCAGCATATTCTCTCTTCCCGTTGCCCACCTGGTCTCAACCTCCGCTAAATTCAAATTCCCGCCCACCATCTTTAGCATCTTTGCCTCGTTTCTGTGGACAGAGCCTCTGCCTCAAGTGGTATCTGTCCAACTTCTTTGCTTTTTATATAATAATCGAAAGTCCAGGTTGGAATTAATAATATAGTGAGGACAGTTTACAACTCACCGCAAAGACGTGGCGACGAGCTGCGACAAGCACATACAAAAGACACACATACAACACTTTCAGCTATCGGCCATGGCCTTCTTCAGAAAACAGAACACTCATGCAATCACACAGGCACACAACACAGTCATACAACTATCACCTCTGGCTGCCGCACTTTGAATCACGCTCTGCAGCGAATCGGAGAGGGGAGGGGAGGGGGAGGGGATAGGAAGGTTACGTCACGGTGGTGGGGATGGGTTAGATGGGAATAACGAGATGCAGCTTAGGAATGGAGTGGGGAGGCGGGTGAGGGGAGAAAATAAAATAATGTAAAATAAATATATATAGAAAATGCATGCACACTGCAAGTACACAAGACCGCACACACACACACACACACACACACACACACACACACACACACACAAAAAATCGCACACCACTGAATGTCAATGTGCAATTGTGTGTGTGTGTGTGTGTGTGTGTGTGTGTGTGTGTGTGTGTGTGTGTCTCAACTGAAATGGCTACTACAGGGATTCACCATCATGTCCATAGTAGGTTGCAACACATGACTAAGATTCAATCAACATCAAGCTGCACAATGACGATTCACTCTCAGGTGGGGTGTACAATTATTAAACTTGCTGTCATATTACAACAGGACATTAACCCAGGACCATTGGTTCTCACATACTATTGATACTACCAGCTGAGCGATCCACACATCAGCTCCAATGGATTGTGTGCAAAGAAGATGCCTGCAGAATGCAGTCCTGGTCTGGCAGATATTTTTAATTTACTGAGTAGTTCCAACATCAGAGACAATGAATATTTTTTATTCACAATACTGATGTTTTTCACCGAACAATACCAATCTGGCGTCCTTTCACAATTTGCAGAAGTGAATACAGACACAGCAGACATTGGTTTGCCAAGTCTAAGACCCATTTCTCCACTCACAGAGGTTCCAAATATTACAATTTAATCGTAATGCTTACAAAAATTGTTTCAAAATAACAAGTTTACAATTGAAGCTGTTCAAATTCTGATTTTTAGGTTTAAATAACAAATTGGTGTCATTTGCTTTCAGTCAGTGAAACTCTGTTCCATTGGTGTACGTTCATGTCATTTCATCAACAAAAATAAACAGGTTATGAGCAACACCTTCTAGCATGTCCTTGTGTAAATCACAGTATTGAGAGTAACTTCTACAAACTTTAAAACTGCATAATACGGCATAAATCCACAAAGGTGCATCAATGATGATGATTATGATGATAAAGATAAGTGGAGGGCACTCAACGAGGTTTTCAGCGCTCAGGCATAATGTAGTTGAGGCGAGTGTCAGTAATGTTCATTTCAAGATGAGGAAAACACAATATAAAATGCAGAATTCAACAACTGGAGATAAAACCTGGGTGCAGCATGAATCAAGGTAGGTAACTCAAGAGCCACCATCGTACTTTGTCTAAAACGTAGAATGTGGATGAAGTAGTTAAAATGACAGGACGAAAGCTAACTGGCTGCAGGAAGAAAAGCTATCAACCTACCAATCTACAATACACTAAAACCTCCAGCCTAAAAGCTTTGACCAGAGTCCAGAAATTTTACAAAAGTGTAAAAGTTTGAACACACTCGTCTCATCATCGCCTAAAATATTTAGCAAATCTGCACGAAAGTCTGCCTCTGTTCTCTGGGCCCGGTATAAGGTACACACTATTAAGATGTGGCGGACTGTTATCTGTACACCACAGGCATCACACATCGGCGGCTCCTCTTGTCATAGGAGTAAGTGGACAGTGCCCGATTCGCAGGCGGTTAATGGCGACCGCATCCCTCCTGAGGGGCCGGCAGGAGGATTGCCACGGACGGGTAGTGGGCTTCAGCAACTGCAGCTTGTTATCTGTCACTGACAGCCATTCCTCCTCCCACAACTGCAGAGACCGCAGCCACAACAAGGAAGTGGCATCTTGCAGAGGAATAGGGCACCGTGCCACCAAGGCACATGCTTCTTTGGTGGCCCAATCAGCTTCCTCGTTTCCGGAAATTCCAAAATGTCCTGGCACCCAACAAAATATGACCTCTTTACCCATACATTGGAGAAGGGTCAGTGTGTCCTGTATATCTTGCAATAACGTCACAACTGGATAGAGCTGCTGTAAGGCTTGCAGTGCACTAAGAGAGTCAGAGCAGAGAAGAAACCATTTACACCGACCACTTCTGATCTGCTCCAGTGCTTTCAGAATCGCATAAAGCTCTGCTGAGAAAACAGAATAATTCTCAGGAAGCCAAATCCGGATTCGGATGACACGGTTGGGGAAAACGACGGAGCAGCCAACAGAATGATCTTGTTTCGAACCGTCAGTGTACACTACTGTATAAGTGTGCTGCATGTCTAAAATATTAAAGAACACTGACTGAAAGGTAAAACTGAAGTTTCACATTTCTTAAAAGCCATCTAAAACAAGACTGGGCTTCCGGAGAAGCCAAGGTGGAAACCTTCCCCAAACTCGACGTAAAATGCTAAGATCTGCCATCCCCAACTCTAAAAGGCAATCCTTTGTGCGCATACCAAAAGGCCTTGTAGCCCGGTGCCCATTATGAAAAAGCCTTTCCAATGGAGGATCAGCTACAGGGTGGTATACAGGTGTGAAAGGTGTGATTGATTGATTGATTGATTGATTGATTCATTGGTGATATAGGGCGCTCAACATCGAGGTCATCATCGCCCGTGCTCAAACTTGAGTGGATGGAAGAAAAATGATGCTTGTTGGATGGACTTGCAAAATGTAGAAGCACACCTACAGCTGTAGGGATAGCTTAAAACAACTCTTAAAAGGACTAAAACTGAGAATAAAACATTGACAGATGTATGTGGCCCGGTGAGTGCTTAAAAATAAAGGATGACCGAGCCACTCCAACAAATATTAAAATCGCACACCCAGTATTTTGGGGAGTAGTCCAGACATAGTACAAAATTGTAGGACACGATCCACAGACGCCTCATTGTCACCTAAAATAGATTTCAGGTCCTGGGAGAGACCCAAATTTGCCCTGGTACCAGCAAATAAAATGCATTCTGTTAAAATATGTCGTACTGACAGTTGTGTCCTACATCTGCCACACTCAGCGGTTCTTCACTGCGTAAAAGAGAACCGTGTGTCAGTGGGCAATGTCCTATTCGGAGACGAGTGAGGGCGACTCCATCAGCTCGTCGAGGGTGGAAGGACGTACGCCATGGGCAGACTGATGATTTTACCACACATAGTTCATTGTTCGCCACATCCAACCACTGATCCTTCCACAATGCCAGGGTTGTACGTGTCATAAAGGAGGTGATGGCTTTCAGTGGGACGGAACAGTGTACAGTAGGGGGAAGAGAACGAGCCTCCCTAGCTGCTGCATCGACCACCTCATTTCCCTGGATCCCTATGTGCCCAGAAACCCAACAGAAAATTCTCCCTTTGTGTTGTCGTTGCAATTCAAGGAGAGCATCCTGAATGTTCTGCACCATCCGATCTGCCAGATACATTTGGTCAACAGCGAGGAGGGCGCTGTGGGAGTCTGAGTAGATCAGGAATTTCAGACAGTGATGCCTTCTAATCTGTTCTAGTGCCCACAGGATAGCGAACAGTTCCGCACAGTAAACGGAAAACTGCTTTGGGAGCCTATCCGAAAGACAGTCAGGGAACACAACGGAGCAGCCAAGACGATCTCCCTGCTTGGATCCATTTGTATAGACAATAAAATTTGCATGGTTGTTTAAAAACTCCCTAAATCTACTTTAATAAAAACTGTCCGAGGTAAAAGGTTTCTTAAAAGCAGTCAGATCTAAAATCAATGTAGGCCTATGAAGGAGCCAGGGAGAACCCCTATTCCTGGCGTTGAACCTTGATACCCTGCACCTGCAGCAACTCAAGGCTCTCCTGTGTTCTAACCCAAACGGTCTCGTAACCTGTGGGCGGTTGTGGAACAAACATCGGTTGGGCTGCTGCGCAACACTGAGAGGAAGCAACGTGTGTGGAACTGACAGAGCCCTGTACACCAGGCGTGCCACGAGCAGAAAACAGCGGATAGAGAGCGGGGGCTCACCAGCTTCTGCACACAGGCTAAGTGCTGGACTTGTGCGTTACGCACCAGTCACCGGCCTGATACCTTCGTGGTGTACTGAATCCAGGATTTTCAGGAATGAAGGCCTGGCCGATTCATAGACCTGGCAGCCATATTCCAGTCTAGGCCGCACGAAAGCTTTATAGAACTGGAGCAGACGTGCCCTGTCTGCACTGCAAGACCGATGGCTGAGACATTTTAGGATAGTTAGAGCCTCGAGGCATCGCAGTTTGACCTCTTTAACGTGTGGCAACCACATCAGCCTCTCGTCTAAAGTGAGGCTGAGATATTTTCCCTTGTCCTGAAATTTGAGAACAGTGTCACCTAGTTTTAAAACAGGTCTATTAAAAAGGGAACAGGAGCAATTAAAATCCATACAGACAGTTTTCTCCAAGCAATAGTTAAAACCAGTGGTGGTACACCATTCCTCCAACCGCCTGATAGTCAAATGTAATTGACGAGCTGCTGTTGCAATGGAGGAGGATGCACAAAAGATGGAGAAGTCGTCCACGAACAAGGAACACTACAGGTGGTCGCACGGTGGATGTAATGCCATTTATGGCTATGGCGAATGCCGTTACGCTTAAAACACTCCCTTGCGGGACACCATTCTCTTGTTTAAAACAGACAGTCAGACAAGGTACTCCCAACCTTGTATCTAAAATACCTATCAGAGAGGAAAGATCAGATAAATGTGGGCAAACATTCCCAAAAACCCCACTCGTAAAGCTGCTGTACAACAAGGCGTCACCAGGTAGTATCGTACGCCTTTTCCAAGTCAAAGAAAACACTGATTAGGTGTTGCTTCTGTAGGAAAGATTGTCGGATCGCACTTTCAAGCAGGATGAAGTTATCCATTGTACATTGGTACCGCCTAAACCCGCATTGAGAGCGGATAAATAAGGATCTCCTTTTGAGGACCCATACCAAGCGCCGGTTGACCATAAGCTCCAACGTCTTACCAATGCAACTCTTGAGACTAATGCTCCGATAAGTACCTGGGTCGGTGCGATCTTTCCCCGCTTTTAAAATTTCACTAAAAACATGTAAGAGGACCTCCTTGGACTGGGGTGCCAACTGTTTCAGCAGTCTGTACGGTATCTCATCATAGCCAGGTGCAGAATCTCGAGCTGCTGACAATGCGGATTTCTGCTCCCACATTGAGAAAGGTTGGTTGTAGTCCTAAATGTTTGAGGAATGGAGGTCAAAGCCAACCCTCTCCTGTATCGTCCGATATTGACGAAAGACTGGATCCCGGCGAGAATCGGATATAACAGCTGCATAGGATTCTGCCATAACTTGGGCAATGTCCTTGGGCGATTGTAAAAGACATCCCTGCCCTCACAAAGCTGCATTTGGCGGTCGGGACAGCTTTGCCGGTCGGGAGTTCCGTCCCGAAATCCTCCTAATAGCATGAAAGGTGTGGACAGCGTTTTGTACGCCTGGCACACCATGAGCCGCCGTCTCCTGATATTTAGCAGCAGCCTCAGCACAGAGACTTGGTATAAGGCTTGTTCTTAATGCCCCTGTGGCCAGCCGAATCCCTGCATGGTGTACTGCATCCAGCATCTTCAAATAGGATGGCCTTGCAGACCTATAAATCGTGCATCCATAATCAAGCTGCGATCGCACAAAGGCTCTATCAAATTGGAGCAGGCAAGTCCTGTCTGCTCCCCATGACGTATGGCTAATACATTTTAAGATGCTTAGTGCTTTGAGGCACCATCTTTTCAAATCTTTCAGTTGTGGAAGCAATGAAAGTTTTGTGTCAAATATGAGGCCCAGAAACCTCACTGTATCTTTAAAATTTAAAACGGATTCCCTCAGTCGCAATTCAGACAAATTAAAACTGGAATGAGTATGGTTAAAAAGAACACAAAAAGACTTCTTGGTTCAAAACTTAAAGCCAGTCTTTTCTGCCCATTTATCCAAACGGGGAAGAGTGAGCTGCAACTAACGTGTTGTCGTTGCTAGGTTGGATGAAGAGCAAAAGAGGGAGAAGTCATCAACAAATAAGGGACATTTAACAATGGATATAATACTGTTAATTGGTATGGCAAAGAAAGTCACACTTAAAACACTGCCCTGAGGGACTCCGTTCTCCTGTTCAAAACAATCAGAAAGGGTGTCACTGATTCTGTATCTAAAATAGCATGGAGAAAGAAAGGACTTGATAAAAGTGGGAAGTCATCCACAGAAACCCCAATTGTGGAGCTGTCTGAGAATAAGATGCCGCCAGGTAGTGTCGTAGGCCTTCTCGATGTCAAAAAATATAGCAAAAAGGTGATGCCTTAGTAGGAAAGCCTAATGTTTCGCCGCCGCCAGTAAGGCCAGGTTATCGAAGGTTGAACAATATCTCCTGAAACCACACTGGAAGCGTCTAAAGAGCTGCCCGGATTCTAACATCCAGACGAGGTGGCGGTTGACCATCCACACCAAGGTCTTTCCCACACAGCTAGTGAGGGCCACACTATGATAGCTACTCGAGCATGTAGGGTCCTTTCCAGGTGTAAAAGAGGCGCTTCACGCCAGGAGTTGGGGAAGTGGCCCGACTGCCAAATTTCATTAAAAAGGGCGAGGAGAATTTCTTTATTTCAGTCAGTAGGTGCTGTAGCATGCTGTAATGGATCCTGTCATAACCAGGGCATGTGTCACGAATTGAAAGAAGCGCGGAATTGGGTTCCCACATGGAAAAGGGACAATTATATTCTTCGTAAATGGTGGACTTAAAATCCAAAATACCCCTGTCCACAGACAGTCTGTGCCATCTGAAAGCTGGATTCTGACAAGCAGTAGAAGTGACTGTGGCGAAATGTTCCTCCTGCAAGTACTTTCTATCCCGGATGTCTAAGAGCCGGAAATCGACGTCATATTGCCACCATTGCTTCTGAACAATGATACATGTGTAATCTGAGATTGCTGTAAAGTTGATGAATAAATAAAAAAATTTTCAAGGACGACATAAATTCCTAGTACTTTTCGATTAAGCCACATATCCTGTCCTTATACTCACACAGAAGAATCAGCGCTCCAATGAATGATATACACGAATACAGGAATGGCAGGTAGTAGCTTCCTAAACCTGCAAAGAAAAGGAAAAATACATCCTTACAAAGTAGCATTAGAGAACACATACAGTATAAAAACAAATAGTCAAACATAACATCACTATTACAAAGGGCACCGAAATGTGAAGAAGACAGATGGTAAAAAAGAGGTAAGTGGAACATTTACTTTGAAAGAATAGTCACCAACACTCTGAATGCAATTACCCCACTGTGAAGAAGTGTCAGCATTGTTCACAACAAAAATGTTGTGGTCGTTTACACAACTGTGCACCTATTTGCCTCAAGCAAATGGACAATCACAAATGTATTTCGTATTTGGAGCCTTGGTTACAATTAAAAAAGTACGTATATCTCCCCTCCCCCTCTTCATCATTGCCAACCTTCCTGTATCTCGTCTTAGAAATCTAACTTAGAACTATGTTTAGTCTTATGTTAAAAATCTTTTATCTCTGAAAGTTATTGACCAAATGCTTTGAAATATTGATACAACGTACTACTGGATTATGCGCATGTTTTTACATACCTATTTTTTAAAATATATTATCATATATGAATTCATATAAATTTTACAATGTGGAAAAGTTGTTGGCAAAAAATGCAAAGTTGTTGTATACATACATATATAGGTTATGTTCAATTCGATGAAACAAATATTATAGAAGGAAACTTAGCTGGTGGGAAACATATGTATAAAAATTACAGATCATTTAACTTTGACAGACACAAATAAAATCACACACATACAAGCTTTCACCACTGCTGCACAGGCTAAAAAAAAAAAAAATAATCATATGACAGTCAACCACTTGACAATGGCCGAGGAGGTCTGGCCGAAACGTCGTGGATAGTAAACCACATGACGCAGCTGGAAGCCCGAAAAATGTTATTAACATAGCTCACCCCAAAACAAGGCACTCATATACCAAGTATTCTTGCTATGATTCCACAACCCTTGCCAGGTATACACTACATCAGCAAAAGACAGATTCTCAGCTTAGAGTGGATATTGGCAGGAGCGACTAGCTGCACTGCATCAAAGGCAGAAAGAAGCACATGAAATAGCAATCGCACATTGTTTTTGTATGCCTTCTTCCAATAGACAGTCAAAGATATTGAATTGATCATTTAACTGTTACATGAAACCTAGTCATCGGCTCATTTCCCAGTGACAAGTGAATCGATGACTGGTCAAATGTTTGTATGGCATTAAACCACCACAGGCTGCGCGATGGATTTCCCTTAACCTCCACAGCCCAGCAGGCGATGGCAATGGACCAAAGGGCTATGCAATTCAAGTACGTAATAACATTAATAATTAATTTATGCCTCAAATGTCATCAGGTTAATTAAGACAAACTTAGTGAATCACTTTAATCTTTTATCAAATCACTAACAGGTAGTGGTTCTTGGGCATACGAGTTTTGAAAACTTCAGGGCATCTAGTAATTGTGGTGATGTCACAGCTACATAAGGACTATAGCAGCAATCATTTGACAGTCAACCACTTGACATCGTGGCTAATAAACCACACAATGTGGCTGGGAGCCCAAGAAAATTTGATCTACATAATTCGCTACGAAACAATGCATTCATACATTGTGTGTTTCTAGATTTCAAAAAGGCGTTTGATGCAGAACCACACTGCAGACTGCTAATGAAGATACAAGCATATGGATAAGTTTACAGATTTGTGACTGGCTGGAAGACTTCGCAAGTAATAGAACGCAGTACGTTGTTCTCGACGGCGAGTGTTCATCAGAGACACGTGTATCATCAGGCGTGCTCCAGGGTAGTGTGATAGGACCGCTATTATTTTCTATCTATATAGGTGATCTGATGGACAGATTAACTTGTAATTTGCAGCTGTTTGCTGATGATGCTGTGGTGTTGACTGTAATAGCACAATGAATACTTTAACAAAATTTCTAGTTGGTGCAATGAATGGCAACTAGCTCTCAATGTAGAAAAATGTAAGGTGATGCTCGTCAGTAGGAAAAACAATCCCATAATGTTCAAATACAGCATTAGTAGCGAGTTTCTTGATGCAGTCGTGTCACTCCAATATCTAGGCATAACATTGTAGAGCAATACAAAATGGAACGAACATGTCAAGACAGTTGTGAGTAAGGTGGACAGCCAACTTTGGTTTATTGCAAGAATTTTGGGAAGATGTACTTCATTAGTAACCAAGACTGTGTATAAAACACTTTTATGACCACGTCTTGAATATTGCTCAAGTGTTTGGGACCTACAGCAGATCAGTTTAAAAGAAGACAAAGAAGCAGTTCAGAGGTGAGCAGCTAGGTTCGTTACGGTAGATTTAACCAATGCACGAGTGTCACGGAACTGCTCCAGGAACTCAAATGAGGATCGCTGGAGAAAAGATGACGTTCTTTTCATGAATTTCTGTTGAGGAAATTTCGAGAGCCAGATTCTGAAGCTGAGTGTAGAACAATCTGTCTGCCGCCTACTTACATATCACATAATGATCGCAAAGACAAGATAAGAGAAATTAGGGCTCGTACATAGGCATATAGAATTTCTTTTTTCCCCTCGTTCTATTTGGAACTGGAATAGGAAAGGAAATGCCTAGTAGTGGTACAGTGTACCCTCCGCCAAGCACTCTGTGGTGGATTGCGGAGTATATATGTAGATGTAGACGTAGATATGTATACATGTAATTCTTGCTGTTAACGAAAATCTGCTGGTACTGCTTCTAGGTATTTTTACTATGATTTGAAAACATGCTTTCCCCCTGAAATTTTTGTGGATCCATGATGTGTGCTCAATAGACACCGGTCTTCAACTGAAAGTAATTCCACAATGAAAAATTAAGTGATCAGTTGATTTACCAACAAATTCAAGATAACAGTGTTTGCCTCTTATGTGATACAAGCATATTTTGGCTCTCGAGATTTGCCTGAACTTTACTAGTAATACTTTTTCTGGATCCTAATGAGTAACTGCAGCGCTGGAGAAGTACTTACTGAACATAACCATGATGGTGGAATGTTGGTCCTCAAAAAATGAAGCAATGACGTACGTCATACCCAAGACAGTCACACCCAACAGCATGAGAATCACAAACGTCTCGTGCACCCTCGCCATGATGCCCTGAAACAAACACCAGAATAAGACTCGTAAACTGAACACGATCCACAGGAAATGTCATGTCAGCGTTATTGTCATTATGTGTGCTTCAAACTTTGAATACACTAACATCAGCAAAACACCAGTCAAACATGTAAGCAGTCTTTAATCTTGGTAAGCACAATACAATTGCACCATCAGTTTTACAGTACCTACATATGTGTAACTGGCCAATTGTGATGGAATAAAATTCAAACTTTTCTTTAAAGTTTGCAACCATGGTTTAATATACGGTATTATTCCCCAAGGATTTTTCACAGATGTGACAATAAGATAATCAACCAATAATAATGATGAAGAAAATCATTCATTAAACTATTTATTTTTAGATCTGTACTTTTAAAGGAACCATCGTAACATCGCTCGGTAACACACCTGGTGGGAATACCAAACATATGAGGTCTCTGGAAACAAGAATTACGAACACTGAGGTCATACCCAAAGACAGCCACCGATCATCCATCACACTCTTTCTATGTTGTGTGGGCCCATGATTGTGGATCCGAATGTGGCTGATCTTCAACACCTTCCTTTCTGCCTCCAAAGTTTAAACCACTCAAACACACAGTTTTTACCCACTACTTCAACACCACACACACGCACTAACCTCTCACAGGTCTGTCGCTGTTTTGCCTAATTTAAAACTAAATCCTATCTTAATCCACTGCTCTATTTTGCACTCCGTGTCGCGCCGACAAGTTCTCGCACTGATCCCATTAGCTGGGTCGCAATGTGTACCGTCTCTTCACTTGTCGACACATCCCTCAATGTGTATGTGTGGGCACCTTGTACGAGTAACTTAAAAATCTCCTGCTATGGAGGGGGAAAAAAAGTTTTACATTTATCACTGGTACCTTCCCACTAAGCACATTAATGTGTGCAGATCACATCACAGCCTGGCACACAATTTTAATCTAGCAGCAAGTTCTGTATCAACACATGTTGCGTCGCAATACGAAAGTATCATTCCAGACACACGAAGAGTGTCCCTGAGGGACTGGGAGTTCTGTGTGTTTTTCGTGCAGCCCTACCATACCAACCGGCACAGCAACGCCAGAACGACACTCTACAGACACTGCAACAGACGCTAATTGTGAGGAGACTGTTCTAGTAATGCTTCCACATTCACATCTTTAGTTCTGTGCTGGCTGTTGTTACATACCCCAGTACGTGACATCATATGGCGACAAGAATACCTGACTTTTTCTCGGCCAAGGATACGAGGGTTAAATAGCCCGATCGAGGTGGCCCCAAAGACTCTCGAATGTGGAGTCGCTCTCTCGACTGTGTATGTACACTGTGCAGGGTAACATATTGCACTGTTCTGCTGAGAGCAAGAAAACTTCTTGTGGAGGTGTGCATAGTCCCCAAGGATTCTTGGGTCGATCCCTGTGCTTGCCAGAGAATGTTAGGGTTATACATTGCCCGGTACCTCATTTTTCTGTGAAATCACAAAACCAGAAAGAAGAAACTGAATGTCACTAACAATGTAATGGACTGTCATTCGTGTTAACCTAAACCCACACATGCAGTAATCTATGTTGCCATTGTCATTCTGCCATAGTTGTGGTGGACAAAACAGCTCCAAATCAGGACTTTCTAATATCGACAGGAAACTACTCTCACTTACATGAGTCTGTAGGGCTAATGTATATGTAGATTTCTTGAGTGAATGTCCAGAATAACATCTGGTGTGCAAACTGAAAGAATTCTTTGTTAACAATTAATACAAATAAACAATCCCAGAGACGGATTTAGGTCTCAAATATGTCAAAGACATTATTGATAGATCTGAAGCATTGAATTAAAATTTGTGGTGCAGCCGGGAATCAAACTTGGACCTCCATGCTTACTAGGCAGACGTCTTAACCGTTAGCCTACCACACCACTAACGAATAAGGTGCCTTGGAATAGTGGTGTGGTAGTCTAACAGTTAAGATGTCTGCCTAGTAAGCATGGAGGTCCAGGTTCGATTCCCGGCTGCACAAATTTTAATTCAATGCTTCAGATCTATCAATGAATTCTTTGTTGTTACGCATATTGGACAGATCCCTAGTTGCACTAATTTTATACAGTGTTTGTATTTCTCTTTCCTGGCAACCATCTAACTGGGCCCATGAACCCAAGAGATTCTGATTTTCTATACCCCTTTGTGTGTGCGTGTGTGTGTATGTGTATGATATATAACATATTATTATTATTATTATTATTATTATTATTATTTCAAACCTATTATCCACCATGTATCCCAACCCTATACCACAGTACCTTCAGTCATTCCGCAAACATGCGTTTGCTATAGCCAAACTGCAATCCCACATTCTTTTCCTCCAGTCCTGTTTGTCATTTGGAACAATCCCCAAAGGACTCACTTTAAAAGTTCCCATCTCTGGATGCAATCCTTGTCTCCATCAGTCCCTCCTACAGTTTCAAATTCAGCAGTCCTTAGCTCTCACCCGTCTTATCCTCCAACAGTATGTTGCCTCGTGTAACCACCACTCCCAACAACTCCTCTCTCTCTCCAAAATACTTCTCCTCTCAGCACCTGGCTCAAATAACACACTTGGATCCATAATACAACAAGCCAACTGTAAACTTGAACTGAATGCCGCACAACACCTTAGAAAACTGTCCAAACTACTGGTCCATCATATCAGAAGTGGTATCCCTCTTCCCATAATCCACAACCACCCACCACACCACCACCCTCAAAACCCCCCACTCATTGGCAACAAACCAAGCCTGGCTTCCCTACTGAATCTTCCAATCCCAGCACACACCCCTCCTAGAACCTATCACAACCGTCACCACATGCAGAAACCACCCAATACCAATTCCAATTCAGTCCTTAACCTCTCATCCAAATCCCTCTCCATTCCAGAAATATCTGTCCTGTCTAAAGGCTTAACCTTCTGTCCTACACCTAAATTTAATCACACTGCCCTGGTCAAATATCTCCTCTCATTCACCCGTAACCTCAACTGGAAATACCACTTCAGCACCCAGTCACAACCCCCAGGCAGCAGAGCCGCTGTTGAACCCTGTCTTGAACAATTCCGACCTCCCTCCCAAAAAGATCCTCCTGCTCTTCCTCAAAACCATCCCTTGCAGGCATTCCAGGAATTCCTCACATCAAGCATTGCTTCCCAATCCTTCCTGAACAACATACCAACCACTCCTAACATCAACCCAGCTGAATCCAAAGCCATCTGAGAGCTGAAAGCGGACCGCTCCATTGTAATTCTCCCAGCGGACAAGGGTTCCACAACTGTGGTACTTGATCGAGGGGAGTATGTGGCAGAAGGGCTGCGTCAACTCTCGGACACCTCTACCTACAAACCTATTCCTTATGACCCCGTTCCCTCAGTCCAGGCTGAACTACAGAAAATTCTTAAAACCCTAGGTCCGTTACAAGGTCTCACCACTGCCTCCTTAGAACTTCTCTCTCCGCCTGAACCTCGCATGCCTACCTTTTACCTACTCCCTAAAATCCATAAAGAGAATCATCCTGGCCGTCCCATAGTAGCAGGTTTCAAAGCTCCAACAGAACGTGTCTCAGCTCTGGTAGATCAACACCTCCAACCTATAACCTGCAGGCTCCCATCCTATATCAAAGATACAAACCACTTTCTGGAACGCCTCAAATCCATCCCTATGCCCCTCCCACGTGATAGCTTCCTTGTCACCATTGATGCTACATCCCTGTACACCAACATCCCTCACACCCATGGTCTATCAGCTCTGGAACACTATCTTTCCCAACACCCACCTGAAAGCCTCCCAAAAACCTCATTCCTTGTCACACTTGCTAATTTCATACTCAACAATAATACTTCACCTTTGAGGGCCAGACCTACAAACAAATCAGGGGGACAGCTATGGGTACCAGGATGGCCCCTTCCTATGCCAACCTCTTCATGGGCCGCATGGAAGAGGCATTCCTTAAGACACAGAAGTTGCCTCCCCTGGTTTGGTATAGATTCATAGATGATATATTTATGGTCTGGACTCACGGTGAAGAAACCCTTCTGAACTTCCTCCACGACCTTAACTCCTTCTCCAGCCTTAAATTCACCTGGTCCTTCTCCAAAACTCAAACCACCTTCCTTGATGTTGACCTTCACCTTGCTGAGTCTCACATCCACACCTCAGTCCATATTAAACCCACTAACAAACAACAGTACCTCCACTTTGACAGCTGCCATCCCTTCCATATTAAACGATCCCTTCCCTACAGCCTGGGCATCCGTGGGAAACGTATCTGTTCCAGTTCCGAATCCCTCACCAGCTACAACAACAATCTATCCAATGCTTTCCTCTCCCGCAACTACCCTACAGACCTCGTCCACAAACAGATCTCACGAGCTGTCCATTCCTCTCCCTCCAAAAACAATGTTCCTAACCCCAGACCACCCAGAAGCACTCCCTTAGTCACCCAGTACCATCCTGGCCTGGAATGCCTCAACAAATTCCTCAAACAGGGCTATGACTTTCTCAAGTCATGCCCTGAAATGAGACCATCACTCC
This sequence comes from Locusta migratoria, assembly GCA_026315105.1. Lineage (NCBI taxonomy): Eukaryota > Metazoa > Arthropoda > Insecta > Orthoptera > Acrididae > Locusta > Locusta migratoria. Next base: position 122,257,528 of record CM048754.1, read on the forward strand.
AAACTGTTCTTCCCACACCACCCAGAGTAGCCTCCGCAACATCCTTGTCCAACCTTACAACATCCCAAAACCACCCTCCCTACCTAATGGTTCCTACCCCTGCAACCGATCCCGCTGCAAAACCTGTCAAATGCATCCTCCCACTACCACATACTCCAGCCCCACCACAGGAAAAACCTACCCAATTCAAGGCAGGGCCACATGTGAGACAACGCATGTCATATACCAGCTGACATGTGTCCACTGTTCAGCCTTTTATGTTGGTATGACTACCAAGAAATTGGCTGAGCGGATGAATGGGCATAGACGAACTGTTCGCCTGGGGGACACCCAATATCCTGTGGCAGAACATGCCCTCCAGCATAACTCCAGGGACCTGGGCACGTGTTACACCACACGTGCCATTTGGATAGTACCAACCAACACCAGTCCCTCAGAGCTACGAAGGTGGGAACTTGCCCTCCAACATATCCTCTCCTCCCGCCACCCCCCTGGCCTAAATCTACGCTAACCCCTCCCCTTCCTCCATCCTCAGCTCACCTATTCATTATCCATTCCTTACCCCCCCCCCCTCTCTCTCTCTCTACCGCCCTCTCGCTCTCTCTGTTATTCTCTCTATCTCTCTCCGTGTGTGTGTGTGTGTGTGTGTGTGTGTGTGTGTGTGTGTGTATCCATCCATATTTCCCTGTTTATGAAAAACGTTTTAGACACCCCCCCGCCCCTCCTACACCCCTCAGCATCATTAATTTCACTCTCTTCTCTTCTCTTTACTACTTGATCTTTCCTTTTTAGTTATATTTATCCTCTCTGGCTTGGCTCAGTACATACATGCAGTATCTCTGACGCCCACACTTCCGAAACACCACCTTCATGACCTAGGTCATGAACCACCTTTCCCTTCTATTCCCATCCTTTATTCTTCCCTTCTCTCCCACCTGACGAAGGAACTCTGTTCCGAAAGCTTGTCCCTTTGTCCCTTTTTTTCTGTTTTTTCATTTTGTGTTACTATCGGCGGTACAGCACAATGGTAAGTACTGGCCAGCCATTCTATCTCATTTCAACAATTTTCTATAATTTTACTTTGTTTCACGCACACTTCCAAAAAAATTCAATTCTTTCTTCTATTGACAATGTTATTTTGCAAACTGTTTAAAGAAACATTTAACTTTACTGCTGAAGTCAAATTAAATGCTAACAGAAGAATTCAAACAATTGAAAACTGCTTAAAACTTCCCACTGCTGTATCGTTTAATCTATTGAGAAGTCTAAATACTGCCATCACATTCACAGCAGAGGTGGGCTAGTTTTAGCTGTGTCATCCTGTATTTCAGGTTTAGTAACAACAAAATTGTCCATCATACCTGTTAACAGCCTTTCAGAATGTCAAAGAAGTTGTAGTGTCACCGTATTAAAACATTTGGTTGTTAAGATGTTTCATACCTTTTCATTTGAACACACCTCATAAATATCACTACTTTTTTGCTGTCTTTCAAGTCATTAAATGGAATTTTGAAAGAAAGATGGCTGACCCATTTTCCCTCCCAAACCGTCTTCCTTCATATTTCTTCTTTCACCATCGAGAATGCAAGATCATTTTTCTTTTATAATTTCCCAACTGTTAGTTCTGTGTAATTTTTTAGTTGCTGGTATACATCATCTATAAAGTAAAACCACAAGTAATAAATTTTGTTCCATCACATAAGTGTCTGCTGTTAAATTTGTACCTTCAATCTGTTGCAAACTTAACCAAGTTGTAGCTTTGAATGTCTCATCCGAGACACACAAGCAATGATGTGCTTTGGTGTACAGCTGAAAATGTCTGTCAGTTCTTCATACAAATTAACACACCACATCGCACTGCAGAGATACTAACCTTGCGGTAGCCGGGAAATCCCTCAGACTCCGTGAAGAGGTAGGCAAACGGCAGGAACGCAAAAAGCGACAGGTTGGAAAACAGGAAAATGTTACTCCACATCCCTGTTCAAAGAAATGATAAAACACACATTACATAAGTCTGATAACGAGTTGTTTCAGAATTAAGACTTACATTAGTCATAATAAGAAATGAGTAACACACTATTGCTATTTAAGAAGTAATGGGACATAAGCTGGAGGTACACAGATTGGATCACAAAGAACAGTAAATTTTTACGTACAACAGCTTCAAGTCTTAAGGCTCAGAGTAGTGCACAAATATACAGGACTTACAGAGATTACACAGTCAGAAGTTATGGGGAGCTTCAAAAATACTTTTATAACTTTGGGGTAGTGTCCACAAATCAAAATGAGAAGCACTGCACATAACTGAGCATCCAAAAACTTTTTTCGAGTTATTAACTAAAGTTTTGAATCGAGTTAAGAGTTAAAATAATTAAAAAAGCTTGTAACAACTTACTCTAGCTTCAAAACGAGCTTACGCCAATCAAACTGTGGACTGTGCCATCTTTTCACACTCTCCCCGGCGGTTTGAAACATTTTTGCAGGCTTGCACAACAAGCTGTCTAATAATTTCTCCATCTCTGCGGTCCGATCCAGATGACTACCCGCCAGCCGTGGGACTGAACCTGCCCGTCTCTCGTCCGGACGGCGGACGCAGGCCTCTGGCACTGTGCCGGGCTTTCCACTGTCTCGCGCGGATGGCAAACGATGCAAACACCTGACGTGTTTATTAGTGAGGAACTGGCCCACCACTGACTGTGAGAACAGCTGTAACTCTTGAATGAACAGAATGACTTCCTTTCTTGAACTAAGGCTCCTGCCACTTACTTGAACAATGCTGGAGCCTTTTTTGTTTTTCTTTGTTGTTTTAGGGCGCACAACTTCTCAGGTCATTAGTGCCCAGATCGGAACAGGGATTCGCTAGATCTCGAAAAAAAAATAATAACTGCCAGAAAGAGTATCAAGAGAAAGCTAAAACAGAAGGATAAAAAGAAACAAATAGAAGGGTTAAATACCCTTTGATAAATTAGCCATGGTGATAAAACTTAAAACTCCAGCAGCTGCTCGTGTGTCATCAGCTAAAAGTTCCTCCAGAGTAGATAGCAAATTAAGGGCTACACGGAGATGATTAAAATTAACACAAGACAGTAAAACATGTCGCACTGTCAGCAATTCACCACAGCAGCACAGCGGTGCAGGGTCAGCGGTTAGCAAATGACGGTGGCTGAAACGGCAGTGACCGATCCGCAACCGGGCCAGGGTGACCTCTCGCCGAGAGGGACGTGAGGAGGTCCTCCAAGCGGTCAGGATCAGTTTTACGGTTCTCAATTTATTGTCATGGAGTGAGAAACACGCACTGTGCCAGGATGACACGATACTCCGGCGAAGAGCCCGTTGAATATCGTCTGATGGGACGCAAAAGGTAGCCATGCGAGGCAAAAGAGCTGCGGCCTTGGCTGCTATGTCGGCGGTCTCATTCCCGGGCACACCCACGTGGCCAGGGACCCACAGAAAACAAACGTGACAGCCGTTATCAGCTAGTAACTGAAGGGCGCGTTGGATTCGATACACAACAGGATGGGTCGAGAAAGGGTCGCTAAGACTCTGCAGGCCACTAAGGGAGTCAGAGCAGATGCTGGAGCTGTAAATCTGGTGCCGACACACGGCCCTAAAACTCCACATCACAGCTCTGTCACTTTCAGACATTTTGCTGTCCAGGGGACAACTACATATAACACCACACCTTTAAGACTTGCACTTAAAAAAAGCATAAAAATACATCGCATTACTAATGGCGTAAATATTTTATAGTCATCACTTGCAAGCACAATATATCAATTGTAAATAACATCTTCCATTAGGCCTATGATTAGGGATATACGGTTGGTTTGGTTTTTAAAAAATAAAATGAAGTTAAAAAAATCTCTCGACTGTATTTTTCAGAAGAATTCATGTCATTCAGGTGTACGATAATTTGGAATACAGTTTTGTGCAAATTAACATATGAGGTATGATAAACAATTTCAATACTAAACCTCTTGTTTTCATCAGTTCATAAAGCAGCTGCACCAGATGGACGCTATGCAAAGGTAATTATGACCTGCAAATTTTTAAGCAGATATCTAAACATGAAATAAGTTGTAAGAGATGTTTTTTTCACCAAGACAGTATTTCTAAATGTGTGCTTTACCGCTTCGCATACATTTTTAACACTGTTCACTAAGGGCAGTTCATTGACTCAAGAGAACAGTATGTTTCATTGCATAGAAAGCAAGGCAGCATTCCTTAGTAGTGAGATATTTACTTTGTCATTTATGAACACACTATTCTCACTTTTCAGAACAAAAACAGTACACTTTATAATGAAATTTTGCCCTAAAGGGCTACGTCATCTGTATTGCAGAACATAAAATCAACCTTAACTGTTGTCAGAAAAAATACTTCTATTCAACATGAAAATAATTTTCCGACTTTGCTGCTATAATTTAGGAAATGAAAACTAGTCTTAATTCCCTGTGATAATTATGTGAAAAATTAACACATCTAATGACTCTCAGGTTTAAAACAACAGATTGAAATGACGTGTCCTGTAGCAATAACAAATGCACAGCTGCTCACCACGTCACATACTACAATAGTGCTAAACAAAGAGCTTCATAAACTGTTTCTCGTACACTGAGCTTTATTCAGAAAATTTACTTTTCTTCACCTTTTGGCTAAGATCACATATCTTAAGCAAAGTAAGAGACAGTCCCGTGAAATATGGGACGAATGGTCACCCTATTTTATAGAGTGGTGCAATATTTATTCACAGTTATCCAAACAGTAATAAAAAAAATTAAAACCACAATACAGATGCCAAGATCAGAAAACACCCCCATGCTTGCATGTAAGAAGAAAGCTTTGGGTATTCTAAGCTACTTTAGGAGTTTTGGTACATAAAACACATTGTTTGTAGGAAGCAATGAAACAGTGATTCATTAAACTATACCATATACTTCCAGTCATTAAGCATTGAGGTTTTATTATCGCGGCACCACTTCGATCGCAGCTTTTCACTGTCTTCGGTTCCTCAGCAACTGCAGCTCTTCCATCGATGCTGAGCTGCAGCCATTCTGTTTTTATCCAAACAGTGTTACTCGAGTGAGTGTAGAGTTTTGCAGTCCATTTTACCAGATAGTTGTATTTCGTTTGGCCACAAACGTTCTGATTGTTCACCAGCTGTTGTCAGCTAACTTGTGTGTGCCCACTATTCCTCCTGGCCAATGATGGACTTTGTTGTGTGTGTGCTGATAATGTCACTAGTATAACAGATAAACAGTGCAGCCATTTTTGTCACAGATGCTTCCATAACTACGGTGGTAGAACTGGCCTCCTTGAAAGTCCAAGACATCGTGCATTTCACCAATCATCTGTGTTGACCACTGCAGAACAAAACATACACTACTCAAAACAACCAGGAGTCAGAGGACACATCATACACGTGGTAATGTATTTTATTCAGATATTGGTTACAATTCTAATTCTGTGTGTGATTCAGTACAATATTTTGCTGTCTCTGCTGTGATTTACACGGTGTTTACTTAGAGCAAGGCACCACGGGGCTAGTGTCACAGAGAAAAAGTCATTCTCGTTGCCCTCTAATACGGTACACGATCACCTCGGATGGCCAGTACAGTTCCACACCTGCGTTGCACGGACAATACGAGGTTATCGATCGCTCTCGAGGGATATTTGGCTGTTCTTGCACGAGTGCAATATCCAGCCCAGCAACCGTTGTGGGAGGTGTCCAAACTCGCTGCAACGTGTCTGCCGAGTGCACCCCAGACGTGCTCAATTGGATGCAAGTCCTGTTCACTCCATTTGTTCAGTTCCCTCACCTTCGAGCAAGTTGTCCACCAATGCAGCTCCGTGGGGACAAGTGTTATCGTCCACCAGGAGGAACCTGTCTCCTATGCCACCAGTGTGATTGATTTAAACAGACTGTGTTTAAACTTTATTTAAGTGGAAATAAAATCGTTTCCATATCAACTGACATGTTTACGATTTACGAAAAGATCCTGTAACATCAAATCTTTTAGTGAATGTCGAAGACAGCTCACAACGCAATGCACTTCAGCCAGCATATAAGATAAGTTCAACTACACCTACAGTGGAATGACTTTGTTATAGAGACTGTGAACTAATAAAACTTTCCGTGATTCAGGAAAACATTAGGCCCTTTTCCGAAAAGGGGTGACGGGCGTTAGAAAGGCTCTTCAGAAATACAGATGTAAAAATCAGTTTCACCACAAACAACAATCTAAGCAGAAAGCTCATTCATAATATAAAACCACAAAATACAAAATCTTATGCATCTGGAATATACAGAATTACCTTCAGCCAGTGTGATAAATATTATATAGACAAAAAACGCAGAAATTTCAAAACCAGGTTCAAAGAACATATGGACTGCTACAGACTTAATAAATGTAGTAAATCAGCAATAGTAATGCACATCAAAGAAACAGGACATCCCATGAAAATAGAAGACAACCTTACAATTTTACACAGAATCAGTAAAAGTAAAAAAATTAATATCATGCAAGAAATTGGTCATGCCAATATAGAAAGCTGCACAGTGATTTCAGCACAGCTGGTAAATTACATGGCTGCTTTCACAGGTGGCCCGACCTCTGATAGGGTAGGATAAGCCTGTGACAGGACTGGAATAGGAAGTGCTGGGTGGGTGGATTGGACATGTCTTGCGGGGTCTCCCATAAGGATATGATCCCTATGGGAGTGAGCTGGGTTTCGGAGCGGCATAAGGATGAACTAGGATGTTGTGGAGGTTGGGAGGGCGACGGAACACCACTTTAGGAGGGGTGGGATGGATCTTGGACAGGATGTCTTATTTCTTGGCATGAGGTCAGAAAATCAAAACCTTGGCGAAGGATGCAGTTTAGTTGTTTGAGTCCAGGCTAGTACTGGACGACAATGGGAGCGCTGTTTTGCGGATGGTTATTGGTGTTAGGAAGAGGATCTGAAGACGTGTGGGGATATGGAACGGGAGGTCTATTTGTGGATTAGGTCTGTTGGGTAGTTTCTGTGTATGAAGGGGTTTGTGAGACCTTCAGCATACTGAGAAAGGGAGTTCTTGTCACTGCAGATATGCTGTTCACCGGTGGAAGAGATTACACTGTCAAAAGTTTAAGTCCTGTTTCTGGTTTCAATGAGAAGTGTGGATGGAGCTATCAGTGAGAGGAGATTAACATCCAGGAATGTGGCATGGTGGATTCAAAATGTCCAGGTGAAGAAGTTGGGGGAGATGGAGTTCAGGCTTTCAAGGAAGGACAATAAGGTGTCCTGGCCCTGAGTCCAGACCATGAAAAATCATCAATGAACCTGAACCGGGCCAGAGGTTTTGGGTTTTGGAATGCTAGGAAAGATTCGTCCAGACGGCCCACAAACAGATCGGCACAGGAGGCTGCTACATGGGTGCCGATGGCTGTGCCACACATTTGACGGTAACCTTTCCCCCTCAAAGGAAAAGTACTTTTTTAGTTAGGATAAAGTCGGTGAGGGTTACGAGGTATCGGGCTCGAATTTGGAGAGACGTCCCGAGATGTAGAGTTCGAGAACGGTGAGGGAGGTGGCATTACTCTAGCTCACCACTGAAACTGCTAAGTAAAAGAATATCTAAAGAAGTTATAAGGAACCAGAAGTAATTCCAAATAAAAATGACCACCCGAATTTACGACATATCACATTACATCTAAAACTAACCACATCGAGAATAGTTATAAACCTAGACTTTAGATTGTTAAAAATACTGATAGAAATAACTGAATATCAAACAAAACTTCAAAATGACTGCAGTTACAAGGAGTCTGTTACATTTACAATATACACTTCTTAAAGAGAGAGTAGGTGTGAGTGACTGGCCTTGCACGAGCGAGTGGTTGAGCCAGCGGACGTAGTAGCTGGTGGGGTAGAGCGCCAGCACCTCGTTGCTCAGGATGGAGATGGGCAGCAGGAGCGCCGCGCCCAGCGACACCGCCAGCGAGAACGTGCATAGCCACAGGCTGCCGACACACGACAAATACATTGTCACTTCAATTTAGTGTACCATAGACAATACACAACGTCAAACAATTCTTAGATCTTTTTTTTCTACAGAACAATGCTGAACCTTGTACGACAGGATTTTTAGTACCTTAAGAAGAACTTTCCAAAATTATTTGAAATTCTATCAAATGTAAATATTGTCTTGTACAAATTAGTTTTCCTCTTTGTTGTTCTTTAAATATCTGAAGATGCCCTAACCGGGCAAAACACATCGTACCTGAATAAAAACAGATTTATTTGAGCAATTTGACATCAAATGGTTCCTGTACAACACCACAATAATGGAACATCATGACTTTTATAAGGCATATTCTTTACAAATATGTAAACATCACCTTTTTCCTTAGTAAAGCAATTATGAAAAATAAGTACCATTTTATAGTCATCTCTCCAGTTTCTTTCATACAATATTATATAAAAGCTATTCTAAATGTGTGAAATATACAGAATTTGAAAACAAATTCTCAATACAAGAAAATTACAACCAGTAAAAATAAATTAATCAATTAAAACTTGTTTATACGGTTGTCAATTATTTCCTTACCCTAACTGTCTAATGCTTCAACCTCCTGTTTACTTTTCATTATAAGAATTACAATCATCATCGTCTGTTTTGCATCCTCTTAAAGTTCGTAAGTGGGGTCACCCTACACATAATGCAACTGAGCAACCCACATAACTGCTTTAGCCTTTGACTACACAACCAGTTCAAATGTTTGTACAGCTTATGGGACTTAGCTGCGGGGTCATCAGTCCCTAAACTTACAAACTACTTATCAACTAGCTAATACTAAGGACGGCACAAATATCCATGCCCGAGGGAGGATTCGAACCCCCGACCGTAGTGCCCGTGCAGACCGTGACTGGAGCGCCTCAGTCCCCTCGGCCACCGCGGCCGGCACACAACCAGTCTTTTCTTCCCTTTTTAGCTCCAGAAAAAAAATTGTGTATTTCAAAAGCAAGTATTTTTCCATAAAGAAGAAACACTATAATCATTTTTCAAAAGAGACAGATTGGCCTGACCTTATTAACGATGTCTGTGTAGAGACAGGAATTAGTGATCATGATATCGTCATAGCGTCGATGGTGACCAAAGTTCATAAACCAGTCAAGAAGGCTAGGAGCGTGTTTTTGTTGGGAAAAGCCGACAAGCAAATGTTACGATCGCACTTAGAAAATGAATGGGCATCGTTTAATTCTGGGACTATGGATGTAGAGGAATTGTGGACTAAATTTAAATGCATTGTTAATGAAGGGTTAGAGAAATATGTGCCAGTAAAGACGATTAAGGATGGAAAAGATCCACCGTTGTATAATAATAATGTTAGAAAGCTGCTGAGAAAGCAAAGGCTGTTGCACTCTCGATTCAAAAAAGAACACGCAAATGATGACAGCCAAAAGTTAGTAGATATTCGTGCGTCTATAAAAAGATCGATGCGTGAAGCATACAATAATTATCACAGCCATACCTTAGCAAAAGATCTTTCCGAGAACCCGAAAAAATTCTGGTCCTATGTAAAATCGATAAGCGGGTCAAAGCCCACTGTCCAGTCACTAGTTGATCATTCCGGGGCAGTAATAGAAGAAAGCAAACGGAAAGCTGAAGTTCTAAATTTAACCTTTAAGAAATCTTTCACGCAAGAGGACCGACAAATATACCATCATTTGATCAACGTACTAATTCCGAAATGGGGGACATAGCAATAGGTATTTCCGGTGTAGAGAAGCAGCTGAGAGAGCTAAATACGAAAAAGTCTGCTGGTCCGGATGGAATACCAGTTCGGTTTTACAAAGACTATTCTGCGGCATTGGCCCCCTACTTAGCTTGCATTTATAGCGAATCTTTAATTCAGCGCAAAGTCCCTAGTGATTGGAAAAAAGCGCAGGTGACTCCCGTGTATAAGAAAGGAAAGAGAACTGACCCATACAATTACAGGCCAATATCGTTGACATCGGTTTCATGTAGAATTTTGGAGCATATTCTCAGTTCGAATATAGTAAATTTCCTTGAAACGGAAAAGCTTCTTTCCATGGATCAGCACGGGTTTAGGAAACATCGTTCATGTGAAACTCAGCTTGCCCTTTTCTCACATGACATCTTGCAAGCCATGGATGAAGGGCAACAGGCGGATTGTGTTTTTCTCGACTTCAAAAAGGCGTTCGACACGGTGCCACACTGCAGACTGCTAACGAAGATACGAGCTTATGGAATGGGTTCACAGATTTGTGACTGGCTGGAAGGCTTCCTAAGTAATAGAACGCAGTACGTTGTTCTCGACGGCGAGTGTTCATCAGAGACGAGTGTATCGTCAGGCGTGCCCCAGGGGAGTGTGATAGGACCGCTATTATTTTCTATCTATATAAATGATCTTATGGACAGAGTAAGTTGTAATTTGCGGCTGTTTGCTGATGATGCTGTGGTGTATGGGAGGGTGTCGTCTGTAACTGACTGTAATAGCATACAGGTTGACTTAGACAAAATTTCTAGTTGGTGCGAAGAATGGCAGCTAGCTCTCAATGTAGAAAAATGTAAGGTGATGCGCATGAGTAGAAAAAACAATCCTATAATGTTCGAATACAGCATCAGTAGTGAGCTTCTTGATGCGGTCGCGTCGTTCAAATATCTAGGCGTAACATTGCAGAGCGATATGAAATGGAACGAGCATGTAAGGACAGTTGTGAGTAAGGCGGACAGCCGACTTCTGTTTATTGGGAGAATTTTGGGAAGATGTACTTCACCTGTAAAGGAGACCGCGTATAAAACGCTTCTACGACCACGTCTTGAGTATTGCTTAAGTATTTGGGACCCGCAGCAGATCAGTTTAAAGGAAGACATAGAGGCGGTTCAGAGGCGAGCAGCTAGATTTGTTACCGGTAGGTTCGACCAATGCGCGAGTGTCACGGAAATGCTCCGCAACTCAATTGGGGATCGCTGGAAGAAAGACGACGTTCTTTTCGTGAATTTCTGTTAAGTAAATTTAGAGGGCCGGAATTTGAAGCTGAGTGTAGTACGATCTTGCTGCCGCCTACTTACATTTCGCGTAAAGATCACAAAGACAAGATAAGAGAAATTAGGGCTCGTACGGAGGCATATAGGCATTCTTTTTTTCCTCGTTCAATTTGGGAGTGGAATAGGAAAGGAAATGCCTAGTAGTGGTACAGTGTACCCTCCGCCACGCACCTTACGGTGAATTGCGGAGTATGTATGTAGATGTACCGCCGATAATTACACACAGAAAAAAAAAGGAAAATTACAAGCTTTCGGAACTGTGTTCCTTCTTCAGGTGGAGAGAAGGAAGAATAAGAAGAAAAGAGGCATGGGAAAGGAAGGGAAAGGTAATTCACAACCTAGGTCATAGGATGGTGTTTGAGTTTGATATTCTAAAATAAGTACTTATATGAATATTGCCTCCCATATTCCAACATTTCTCCTGAACCCAAACTGCTCTTCTCCGAGGTCGGCTTCTACCAGCTTTTCCATCCTTCTGTAAATAATTTGTGTTAATATTTTGCAACCATGACTTATTAAACTGATAGTTCTGTAATTTTCTCGCATGTCTGCGCATATTCCCTTTGTAATGGGGATTATTAAATTTTTCTTAAAGTCTGAGGGTACTTCGCCTGTCTCATACATCTTACACCCCAGGTGAAACAGTTTTGTCATGTCTGGCTCTCCCTTAATTGTCTGAATAATTTCCTTTAGCTCCTCTTATATTTCTTCGATCTCCTCATCATCGGTAGAACTAACAGGCATATAAACCTGTACTACTGTGGTCAGTGTTTGATTCATATCTATCTTGACGATAATGCGATCACTGTGCTGCTCATAGTAGTTTACCCGCATTCCTATTTTCTTATTCATCATCAGACCTACTCCTGTAATACCCCCAACTGATTTTGTATTTATAATCCTGTACTCATCTCACCAGAAATCCTGTTCCTCTCTCCACCAAACTTCACTAATCCCCACTATATCTAACTTCAACCTATTCATTTCTAGTTTAAAATTTTCTAGCTTCCCTACCCGATTAAGGGATCTAACAATCCATGCTCTGATCCGTAGAAAGCCAGTGTTGTCTTTTCTGATGACCACATCCTCCTATTCAGTACCTCTTCATTAGTTATGCGATCTACCCACGTAATCTTCAGCATTCTTCTGTAAAACCACATTTCAAAATCCTCTATCCTCTTCCTGTCCACACTGCTTATCATCCACGTTTCACTCCCATACTAGGCAACACTCCATGCAAATGACTTCAGAAAGGACTTCCTTGTGCTTAAAGTGGATATTCTATATTAACAAATTTCTCTTTTTCAGAAACGCTTTTCTTCCCATTGCCATTCTATATGTTATATCTTCCGTAATGCGATCGTCATGTTTATTGATTCGTTATCTAATCTAATTCCTTTAGCATGACCTGATTTTCTTAGACTTCATACCATTACCCTAGTTTTGCTCTTGTTAATGTTCATCTTATACACTCCTTTCAACACACTGTACATTCCGTTCAACTGCTCTTCCAGGTCCTTTGCTGTCTCTGACAGAATTACTATGTCATTAGCAAAATGTAAGGTTTTTATTTCTTCATCCTGAACTTTAATCCCTATTGCAAATTTTTCCTTGCTTTCCTTCATAGCCTGCTCTATGTACAAATTCAACAACATTGGAGAAAGGCTACAACCCTGTCTTACTCCCTTCCCAACCACTGCATCCCTTTCATGCCCTTCAACTCTGACAACCGCTGTCTGGTTTTTGTACAAGTTGTAAACAACCTTACACTCCCTATATTTTACTCCTGCTTGCTTCAGAACTTGAGAGAGTGTATTCCAATCAATACTGTCAAAAGCCTTCTCCAAATCTACAAAAGCTAGAAATGTAGGTTTGCCTTTCCTTAATCTATCCTCTAGGATAAGCCGTAAAGTGAGTATTGCCTCCCGTGTTCCTACATTTCTCCTGAACCCAAACCAATCTTCCCCGATGTCGGCTTCTTCAGCTTTTTCATCCTTCTGTAAATAATTCGTGTTAATATTTTGCAACCATGCCTTATTAAACTGACGATTCTGTATTTTTTTCTTTAAGTCTGACAGTGATTCGCCAGTCTCATACATCTTACTCACTAGGTAAGATAGTTTTGTCCTGGCTGGTTTTCCCCACAGACTTTAGTAATTCTGAGGGAATGTCATCTACTCCAGGGGCCTCGTCTTGACTTAGGTCTTTCAGTGCTCTGACAAATTCATGCCTTTTTATAGTACCTCCTATTTCATCCTCAGCTACTTCATCTTCCGTCTTTCCCACTGAGCTGGGCAGCCGACCGCCTCCCAGACTTTATCGTATTACCGCTGTTGCAGTTGCCACTCCAGTGCCGGATTAAGCCCTGTGTACGCCCCTAGGCAATCCATATCTTGGAGCCCCAATTCAAATTCATCCCTTAACACTTTGAGTGCCAGCCATATATGCGAATCTACTTCCCCAGTGCCGGTCATTTTTACAGTATTTCGTCCTGTTGGTACAGATTCAGAAATAATCATTAATATATTTTTCTTGGTCAGGAATAAACCTTATTATTTCCTCTTCAAATACTTGCCCCGTACATTTCCCTGCTTTGTAAACCATCACAACAATCAAAACAAGAAACGCTGTTTTTGGGTAGGTAAAAAATTGTTTTTTTCGTATTATAAACTATTTATTAATCAGCATGGCAATTTTTATGTGATTACATGCAAATATCATGAATATTAAACATCAGCAAACAGCTTTTAATGCAAATAGTTCTTTTTTGAGTGGTATAGCTGGAAGCAGGGCTGGACGAAAACCTCACTTTGCATACTGCACACTGGAATGATGTATCCTTCCTTCTGGCGACTCCTCCTCCTTTCTTGCCCCCCTCTGAGCACACTCTACAAGTCTTTTGTGCCTTCTTCCCTGGTGGAATAGGTATTCTTTCCAGGAAATGTGTTCCATCCAGTCGTGAAAGCAATTATATTACCTGATGCTGATTCAGCATAAGTTGGATCTTCATCCGTGTCATCGCCATCAAAAGCATCACTCAGATCATCTTCCGATTCATCAAGAATGTTGCGTCTAACATTCGCCCTGGTGTCTCACAGTCAACTGAACAGTTTTGTGGCGCCTCCTACTGGCAGAGATGTCTACTACAAGGGTTTGCCTCCCTTCTGATAACAAACGTACGGATAACGATGCGCGCGAAAGCTAGAATTCGTTTGAGAACAGCCGTTCGTAATATTACGGGCGCGGCCGTTCTCGCAAAGATACAGAGAACGTAATATTACGGGCGCGGCACTCTAAATGTTAATAAGGTACTAATTTTCACCAATACAAAATATGGGCAATAATAATAGAAATAATAAAATTGCTCTAATCCCTAATAGTAACAAGAAAATTGCGGTATTCCACAACCAAAGCATTCGTTTTAAGTAATTAACACGTTCAGCCATGGTGTAAGATAGCCTAGCGTCACCAGACGTTCATTATTTTACGGGATCGTCCCTTATTTAGCTCAACTGTCCCGACAAAGTAAATACGGGACGTATATTGTCCAATTTTTACTAACCGTCCCGTATATTTTGAAATAACTTGTTATCAAAAAATCTACAGTATAACCAAATGGAGAAAAATGGGGTCATATTCAAATAATACAGAAAATATCTTTAAATCAAAGTGAATAAAACAATTTTCGAATTTCTTTGGTTGGTATTACATAATGGTTTCACATGAAATTTGGAGGTTTTCCAATTTATGTCATTGCTAGAAGTTGACGTGCTGAATAAGTTTGATGTCAAGGACATTTCATGTTCATTTCACTAGAAGTTAATCGGTTATATCGCGAAATTGACTTACCCATTTCATATGCTTTTTCTTGTTTTTGTGTGGTTTTAGGGCGCACAACTTCAGGTCATTACCGCCCGGATCGGAACGGAGATTCGCAAGATCTCGAAAAAACTGATAACTGCCAGAAAGAATAGTATTAAGAGAAGGCTAAAAACGGAAGACAAAAACAATTAAAAGGATTAAATATCCTTTGATAAATTAGCCATGTTGATAAAACGCAAAACTCGAGCAGCTGCTCGTGTGTCATCAGCTAAAATTTCCTCCAGAGTAGACGGAAAGTGAAGGGCTACACGGAGATGATTAAAATTGACACAAGTCAGTAAAACGTGTCGTACTGTCAGCAGTTCACCGCAGGAGCACAGCGGTGCAGGGTCGGCGGACAGCAAGTGACGGTGGCTGAAACGGCAGTGACCGATCCGCAACCGGGCCAGGATGACCTCCTCCCGCCGAGAGGGGCGTGAGGAGGTCCTCCAAGCGGTCGGGATCGGTTTTACAGTTCTCAGCTTATTGTCGTGCATTGAGAACCACGCACTGTGCCAGGACGACACGATACTCCGGCGAAGAGCCCGTTGAATATCTTCTGAGGGGACGCAGAAGATAGCCATGCGAGTCAAAAGAGCTGCTGCCTTGGCTCCAGATCGTCTTTGACAGAACCCAACAGCGATGAAATTTTAGGAGGAGGGCAAAAGATGACTCTTACTTTATACTTTTTTTGTATTCTGCCTATCTGCGATGAAATATTCCCAATATATAGGAGATAAGCAGTCGATTTGAAAGCCTCTTCTTCCTTGTTCTCCAGCACGGAGGACGCCCTGAGCAGCGTACGTAGTTGTAGTGAACGCGCACGCCAAGTACGCGCATGCGCTTTGTGGACTGAATTGGTCATAAATGAAGAAACAGTCCGTGAATGACTGCGTCGTGCAGGCTACAGCCGTCAAACTGCACAACAGAACGAACAGAAGAAGACGGCGGACTGACGCGGCAACATCCTGTAACTGTCTAACTGAGGAAGCTGCTTGGCTTCCCGGTTACAGCAAAAGCTCTCCCGCCCGGCCAGGACCTGAAGCCCCAATGCTACAGGTACCAGGGCGAGGGACACGTGGCGAAATACGAGGTGCAGACAAGTTCTAAGGCCTCCGACGATTTTTTTTTTCTCCGGACTGAAAAGAGATAGAAACATGCGCATTGTTTTAAAATGAGGCCGTGTTCATTGTCAATACGTCCCAGAGATGGCAGCACCGTACGCCAGATGGAATTTCACCGCCAGCGGCGAGAATGAGAACTCTTTTACATACTTAAAATGGCGACGTATTCCTTACTTGAACAGCGTGCAATCATTCGTTTTCTGAATTTGCGTCGTGTGACACCAATTGAAATTCATCGACAGTTGAAGGAGACATGTGGTGATGGAGTTATGGATGTGTCGAAAGTGCGTTCGTGGGTGCGACAGTTTAATGAAGGCAGAACATCGTGTCACAACAAACCGAAACAACCTCGGGCTCGCACAAGCCGGTCTGACGACACGATCGAGAAAGTGGAGAGAATTGTTTTGGGGGATCGCCGAATGACTGTTGAACAGATCGCCTCCAGAGTTGGCATTTCCGTGGGTTCTGTGCACACAGTCCTGCATGACGACCTGAAAATGCGAAAAGTGTCATCCAGGTGGGTGCCACGAATGCTGACGGACGACCACAAGGCTGCCCGTGTGGCATGTTGCCGAGCAATGTTGACGCGCAACGACAGCACGAATGGGACTTTCTTTTCGTCATTGTGACGATGGATGAGACGTGGATGCCATTTTTCAATCCAGAAACAAAGCGCCAGTCAGCTCAATGGAAGCACACAGATTCACCACCACCAAAAAAATTTCGGGTAACCGCCAGTGCTGAAAAAATGTTGGTGTCCATGTTCTGGGACAGCGAGTGCGTAATCCTTACCAATTGCGTTCCAAAGGGCACTACGGTAACAGGTGCATCCTTCGAAAATGTTTTGAAGAACAAATTCCTTCCTGCACTGCAACAAAAACGTCCGGGAAGGGCTGCGCGTGAGCTGTTTCACCGAGACAACGCACCCGCACATCGAGCTAACGTTATGCAACAGTTTCTTCGTGATAACAACTTTGAAGTGATTCCTCGTGCTCCCTACTCACCTGACCTGGCTCCTAGTGACTTTTGGCTTTTTCCATCAACGAAAGACACTCTCCGTGGCCGCACATTCACCAGCCGTGCTGCTATTGCCTCAGCGATTTTCCAGTGGTTAAAACAGACTCCTAAAGAAGCCTTCGCCGCTGCCATGGAATCACGGCGTCAGCGTTGTGAATAATGTGTACGTCTGCAGGGCGATTACGTCGAGAAGTAACGCCAGTTTCATCGATTTTGGGGTGAGTAGTTAATTAGAATAAAAATCTGAGGCCACGAACTTGAATGCACTTCGTACTGCCGCAATGCCCCCAGATGAATAAAGTGTTCTGGGGCGCCTGTGGCAGACACAGGGAGAACATGCCATGTGCCTGCTGCAGTGGGCCGCATGTGGCAAACTGGCGCGGCTGCCCCGACTTCTACGAACGCGAAACTGAAGGAGGCATCCACCAAGAAGAAGCGCCGAAGAAGGAACAGGCGCCGCACAATACAATGCAGCCGAGTAGAGAGACGCAGAGGAGTGCAGCTCCAGAAGACACAAGCAGCTGCGAGCGTCCGGGAAACCCCACTGGTGGCAGGAGTGGGGGGGGGGGGGGGGGGCAGCGGCGGCAGCAGGCTGCACCAACAAGAGGAGCGGCCGCCCTAGGGCAGCGACATGCGTCTATGGTCGCCGCGAAGCCGCCACAGCTGCAGTGGCAGAAGGCGGCAGAGGAAGAGAGGAGTCACAGGCGAGCGTCGATGCAGCCGGCGTGCCTCGTGCTGAGAGAGGACTGTCGACCCCGCCCAACCGTGAAGCGAGTAACCTGCAGACCGTCGCAGCCACGACTGTCGCGACGTCTACCCAAACGGAGGAGAGACCGCGAGCAGCACTGAGAAACTCTGCCGCCAGGAACGATGGACACAGAGGCCTCGGGACACCGACCTCAAACCAGATGGCCGGAAAACCGCGAAGGCGAACAAGAAGGTGACCGTCAGCTGCGCCACCCGACGGCGACAGACGACAGGAAGGCATCGACCACTGAAAAGGCCAGTCAGTCCGTCGAGTTCGTCAACAGCTTCGGCTCCCTGGTTAACGGAGAGATTATGGATAGCTGCATCCCAAACCTTTAAGTGCTGTTTGCTCATGATGCTGTGGTGCATCGGAGGGTATCTTGTTTGTTAAGCTTATGGCACTTAACTACGGGGTCATCAGTCCCTAAACTTACAAACTACTTATCAACTACCTTATACTAAGGACGGCACAAACATCAATGCCCGAGGGGGGGGATTCGAACCCCCGACCGTAATGACCCTGCAGACTGTGACTGGAACGCCTCAGTCCCCTCGGCCACCGTGGCCGGCAGGGTAGCGTCTTGAACTGACTGTAATAGCATACAGCATGACTTAGACAAAATTTCTAGTTGGTGCGAAGAATGGCAGCTAGCTCTCAATGTAGAAAAATGTAAGGTGATGCACTTGACTAGGAAAAACAATCCCATAATGTTCGAATGCAGCATTAGTAGTGAGCTTCTTGATGCTGTCGTGTCATTCAAATATCTAGGCGTCACACTGCAGAGCGATATGAAATGGAACGAGCATGTAAGGACAGTTGTGAGTAAGGCGGACAGCCGACTTCGGTTTATTGGGAGAATTTTGGGAAGATGTACTTCACCTGTAAAGGAGACCGCGTACAAAACGCTTGTACGACGACGTCTTGAGTATTGCTCAAGTATTTGGGACCCGCAGCAGATCGGTTTAAAGGAAGACATAGAGGCGGTTCAGAGGCGAGCAGCTAGGTTTGTTACCGGTAGGTTCGACCAATGCGCGAGTGTCAAGGAAATGATCCGGCAACTCAATTGGGGATCGCTGGAAGAAAGACGACGTTCTTTTCGTGAATTTCTGTTAAGTAAATTTAGAGGGCCGGAATTTGAAGCTGAGTGTAGTACGATCTCGCTGCCGCCTACTTAAATTTCGCGTAAAGATCACAAAGACAAGATAAGAGAAATTGGGGCTCGTACGGAGGCATATAGGCATTCTTTTTTTCCTCGTTCTATTTGGGAGTGGAATAGGAAAGGAAATGCCTAGTAGTGGTACAGTGTACCCTTCGCCACGCACCTTTCGGTGGATTGCGGAGTATGTACGTAGATGTAGAACACGATGCGCAACACCAAGTAAACTGGATGATCTATAACAACAAGGAAGAATATGATAAACAACAACGTCATCCACGACCTGACAACAGCAGCCGCTACAACAAGATACCAGCGTGGAGACGCTGGACCATCACAAAAACACAAGGTGGCCAACACTATGTTAACCTCAAGACGACAGCAGCAACTTGGCTGAAAGAAGATAGGGGCGTTCATGTACTGACTGCCCGAAAAGAGGAAAGAGAAGACCAGGGAATCACAATCCTGCAACACCAATGGCTGGGAACCAAACAAACATTTTCATGTAGTTCTAATTGTAATTTTAACCATTGTAAATTAAGTATATTTCCTTAATTCAAAAACTGGTAAATTGTAATCATAAATAAACGATGTATTGCAAAAAGCGGGAAAAATAAACAAACAATATAACCCACACGAGTGGGTATCGTGGCAAGAAGTTAGACATCGGTAGTTCGCCCGAGATTTTATGGAAGTTTAGAAATTGTTTATGGCACTGCGGTGGCCACGTTCCGGACGAAGCTCACGCGTTACCTCGCGTTTCATTCAACTCGCAAACTACTCACTGTATCAACGTGAAACTTTCATCAACGTCTTCGTTAAGAACTACACTACATTTTATTTTTAGTTTTATTTATGGCAATAATTTATAAAAAGCATATACTGATGGCTTACGAACATGCACTTTCTGACGATGTTACGGAATTTTCGACAAGCGACATACTTTTTTTCTGTTGAAGTTAGGTGAACACATTAAGCGAATGAAATGTTCAAAACACATCAAATTTTCATCCTCTCCAAACAGAAACTCTGTGAGAAACGTATGACTTGAGATAATGTCAGTTAAATATGACGCACTGGGATCCGCCCGCCCGTCTAGTAGTAACACGTCTTCCGTATTAGAGCTCCTAATAATTAGGCACATATTATTACTGCATAACACCCATACTTGAAGATACTGGTATTGACTTCTTTTAACCCATTAAATTTAAGAGTTGCACGCTAAAAAACTGCCGTGTCTCTATGTAATATGCAATTTCAATTCTTCAGTTATATGAAAAGAATATTCTAAATATCTCAACACAGAGTGCTTTATTATGTGAGGAAATGAGAACAAGTCAGTTCGTTAGCTACTGTAGAGATCCTTTATATGTGTCATTTTCAAGTATTCTCACATAAAATCTTCATTAGATCTAGTGACTTCCGTCTGTTACTGCTATGCGTTAAACTGAAGAAAATGTAACTGATATTAGGTTTTGGAAACTGAGTAGTAGGTCTGAAAGACATTGGACAAGAAGCAAAGAAATATCTGAAAACCCAATAATAAATAACTAACTTTACTCTTTTTCTACAACTATGTATTTCCTTGAACAACGCGATAGTTAATGAAGTTTTGCGTAGTAACCATGTGGCAAAATACTCCCCTCTTTGCATGTTATCATTTGTCAAAGTATCATTTTGATACCTCTAACCGTGTATGAGATACGCAATGATTCATTCTGGCCTTATCGCCATCGGAAATTAGTTCTCTAAATAAAATAAAGTTGATCGGTATGAGTGAAAGGTAAAGATCTCCTCCTAAGTCGAAAATAAAATTTAATGCATTAGGAAAGTTTCATCCTCAGCAACATATGGTGCAACAAGCACGAAACGGAATATCATAGCAGCCACTATTTTTTACTGCAAACTTTTCTTTACGTAGCGCAGTCTCTTATTTCGAAGCCAATGCTTTATTAACTATGACTGTTAACGAAATGACGAGCATTTCGTCACAATGCTGACATATACAGATTTAAGTACCGAAAAAATTAAACATTTCTACCAATTAGTTTTTGCGAAATCGTTTGTGAAAGATGGCAGGGCATGCGCCTCTACGCTGTTAGTGCAGCGCGATTCCAACCGTGTTGGGGAAAACATGGCGAACGATTCAGCCTGGGTGTTTAGGAGGTCTAGTGAATAGGGGATCGTCCTTTATTCCTTTACTAACTGAACGCCCGCTGCTTCGCATGCGTATGCCGGTTGTTCTGCACCAGTTCTCTCTCCGTCTTAATATAAATTTTTATAGATATTATAGCTTAAGTACTACGATAATGAAATGTTGCGATACTACTTGTAGCCGCAGTAGAATGGCCGTGCGTATTGAGGCGCCATGCTGCGGTGCGCGCTGCTATTCGACATCTGGGGTTCGATTTCCCCCTCGGGCATGGATGTTTGTGTTGTCCTAAGTTACTTTAATTAGTTTGTAAGCCTTAGGGAGTGATGACCCCGAAGTTACGTCAGGAGGCGGTGCACAGAGGACGCGGCTCAACCGAGTGGGCCGCTGAGCCCATATTCTGGTTACATCGCACAATCAACATCCACGTTTTATACCTCGCCGAAATCGATGAAATGTCTAATTTTATTTCCTGTATGAATATTACATTTCATTTGGAAGGGGGACGACATACACGGCAGTATTTAAGAGAAAGCGTGCTTTTTGTGGCTCTTTTTTTCGGCGGATGTCAACTTTAGAGATGCACAGAAATGCGACCGTAATTAGGAGAAAGTTTCCCTTTGCACAATTGTACTATTTACAGAGGGAGTTATTTTCTGATTAGTCGTTTCGTCAACATAAAACGCAAGAAGCTGCGATTAAGCTTACCGTTGTAGCTATTGAGACGGAGCGGGCACTGCTGTTAAGCTCGAACTTTTGCTGTTGACATCAGATTAGATTAGATTAATACTTGTTCCATAGATCATATATACGACATTTCGTAATGATGTGGAACGTGTCAGTCTAGTAAATGTTGTCTACACTTGACAATATTTTAATGATTTTTATTACATTTTTTGTTGTTTATTTTTTTTAAGTTTTATCTACATTGTAGAAGGAGTTGCTATTCACAAATTTCATTAATTTGTTTTTAAGTACTAGTTGGCTATCTGTCAGACTTTTGATGCTACTTGGTATGTGACCAAAGACTTTTGTGGCAGCATAGTTCACCCCTTTCTAAGCCAAAGTTAGATTTAACATCGAATAGTGAATATTATCCTCTCTCCTAGTGTTGTAGCTATGCACGCTGCTATTACTTTTGAGTTGGGTCGGATTGCTAATGACAAATTTCATGAGTGAATATATGTATTGTGAAGCTACAGTGAAGATCCCTAGATCCCTAAATAAACGTCTGCAGGATGCTCTTGGGTGGGCTCCAGCAATTATTCTGATGACTCGCTTGTGGGCAATGAATACTTTTTTTACTCTACGTTGAATTGCCCCAGAATATGATCCCATATGAAAGCAATGTATGAAAATAGGCGTAGTAAGCTAATTTACTAAGATGTATATCACCAAATTTTGCAATGAACCAGATAGCGTTAAGTAGCTGAACTCGTACGTTTCAGGCAGATCTTCAAAGTGTTTCATCCAATTCAGTCCCTCGTCAATGCAAATGTCATTAACATACTGTCTCGTGTTTGTCAGGTAAGAGTCTGTAAAGCAACTGCGCTAGTGGCTGCAGTATATGCCTATTCAACTGTGAAGAACGACAACACAGCACACGGAGCAAGTAACGCACAGGAACGGAAAAGCAAATAAATTAATGATGTGGTATTAGCGCTTTGTGTAGACTTATGAGCATGAAAGTATAAGAGCTGTGAAAGGTAAGGAGACACACGTATCATCATTAGGCGAACCGCAACAGTTTACGCCCAGCATTATTAGGACGAAACGACTAATCAGAAAGTAACGAAACTCCGTCTACAACTAGAACTAGGTTGGATCTTTAAACCATGCACAGGGAAACGTTCTAATTACGGTCTGATTTCTGTGGATCCTTGGAAAGTTGACATCGCCGAAAAAAAAGGCACGCTTTCTCTCAAATATTACCGCGAATGTCGTCCTCTTTTTAACCCATTTCTTCCCAGTATTGCGTATACGCAACACAAAATTTGGCCTTACAAAATGCAGTCGAAATGGACTTACTATAGAAAACTCACCACATGTGTGTTAAAAGGCATTCACGAGCTCTATGTATAAGTGTTAAAGTTTCACAATTACCTTAACACTTCGTAAAAAGATGCTAGATTTACAAACGTCAGACGATGTACATACACAATAAATGTCAACTTCAGCTTCACACAGAGTGTTTTTCAATATTTCATGAGTGATACCATCAATGTAAGTCAAAATTATCATATAATAGACAATATTGCACAATTTGAACAAATAGAAGAATGTGATCACAAAAACTAAATTTTTCTATTTTTTTACTAGGAAACAGCGCAACATTATGGGTGGTGCAAATTACAACACATACTGCTAGTTTGTAATATTTGTAATGTTATTTCAATTATTTTAAAGAGAACGTGATGACTAAATATAGCACTTTTTCACGATTTCTATTTTTGGGAAGAAATGGGTTAAATGATATGTAATTTTCATACACCAAATGAAAAACATTTGAAAGATTTCGGAGAGGTATGGAACATGGATGTGGTCGTGCGACGTGACCAGAATATGTCAAAGTCAGGGTTCAGTCATCATGAAACGGACAATAGTCCGGAGCGACGCCACATCACTGTCAGCGAGTGGGGGGTTCTCTATAGCCGCTGCTCCACGGGAAGGACTGCGTGTACAACGCTTCACTCCGCGATAGCAATTGTAATACTACCGATGACAGTATTGCTATGGCAGAATTACTAAACAGCTTTCCGAAATTCGTTCACTAAAGAACACGAAGTGAACACTCCAGAATTCAATCCAAGAACAACTGCCAGCATGCGAAACTTACAAGTACATGTTCCTGGAGTAGTAAAACAAGTCACTAAACAAAAATAAATCTTCCGGGCCAGATTGTATACCAACTTGATTTCTCTCAGAGTATGCTGATGCAATAGCTCCGTACTTAGCTATCATTTACAACCGATAACTCAGCGAAAGATCCGTACCCAAAGACTGGAAAGTTGCCCAAGCTACTCCAATATTCAAGAAAGGCAATAGGAGTGATCCCCAAACTCACAGGCCAATCTCATTGACGTCGAGTTGCAGTACGATTTTGGAACATATACTTTGTTCGAATATTATGAACTACCTCGAAGAGAACGACCTATTAACCAATAGTCAACACGGATTCAGAAAGTATCGCTCTTGCGAAACACAGCTTGCCCTTTATTCACATGGAGTGTTAAGTGCCATCGACAAGGGATCTCAAATCGATTCCATATGTCTGGATTTCCGGAAGGCTTTTGACACTGTACCCCACAAGCGGCTTATAATGAAATTGCGTGCCTATGGAATATCTCCCCAATTGTGCGATTGGATTCACGATTTCCTATCAGAAAGAACACATTTCGTTGTAATTGACGGTAAGTCATCGAGTAAAACAGAAGTGATATCTGGCGGTCCACAGGGAAGCGTTATAGGTCCCCTACTCTTCCTCGTGTTTATAAACGATTTAGGAGACAATCTGAATAGCTCCCTTAGACTGTTCGCGGATGATGCTGTCGTTTATCGGTTATTGAAGTCAACAGAGGATCAAAAGCAACTGCAAAGCGATTTAGACAAAATTTCTGCATGGTGTGAAAATTGGCAATTGACACTAAACAAAGAAAATTGTTAAGTACCATTAAAATAAATCCTCTGAACTTCAATTACGCGATAAATCAGTCAAACCTTAAGGTCGTAAATTCTACCAAATACCTAGGAGTTACAAATACGAACAACTTACACTGGAGAGAACACATAGAAAATATTGTGGGGAAGGCGAACCAAAGGTTACGTTTCATCGGCAGAACGCTTCGAAGATGCACCAGCTCCACCAAAGAGACTGCCTACATCACACTTGTGCGTCCTCTCCTGGAGTACTGTTGCCCCTTGTGGGACCCTCACCAGGTGGGACTGACGGAAGACATTGCGAAGGTTCAGAGAAGGGCAGCTCGTTTTGTTTTATCACGTTACGGGGGGATAACCGACACGGAAATGTTGCAGGAATTGGGGTGGAAATCATTAAAAGAAAGACGTTATTGATTGCGGCGTTATCTATTTGCGAAGTTTCAATCACCGACTTTTACTTCTGAATGTGAAAATATTTTGCTAGCACCCACCTACTTAGGGAGACATGACCATCCCAATAAAATAAGAGAAATCAGATCGAAAACGGAACGATTTAGGTGTTCTTTCTTCCCGCGCGCTGTTAGAGAATGGAACGGTAGTGAAAGGTTATGAAAGTGGTTCGATGAACCCTCTGGCAGGCACTTAAATGTAGATGAAGCCTCTGTGAGAAGTTACTGGCTGGCCTCTACAGAGCAGAGAGCTCTGCTGTGGACTTCGAGCAGAGGCCGGGCAGACCATATTGCAAGGATCCATCACCGAGTACCGTGCCACACCCGACATCGTATTCTGCCTTTGAACTGTCGGTGTAGATGATGATGTCGGCAAGCTTTGTACAGAGTGCCAGAAACTGGGCCACGGGTAGTGGACTCTGGAGTTGTCACGTATCTCCAAACACAGCCCCGGTGGCAGGGAGTGTGAGGCGGACTCCGGGTGGTAAGAGAGTATGGACGGCGGAGGGAGGCGTCGATAAAGTCGGCACACTTGCAGGACAAAGTCCTGTCAAGTTGGCATCCCTTTTTTGGAAAAGTACATTTTTTCAGAGTTCTAGACAGATATGCAATAGTTCTGGAGTTCTCTGTACAAAATTTAAATAGTTCTGCAAAATTTCGCCGAAGAAATACGAAAAATTACCATAAATTTTAGTTTTTTCAAAATAATTATTTGCCTATTAGCGCAAACATAGTTCTGATCACAGTTATAAATAGTTCTGAAAGAGTTCTACAGGAAATCCCAATGACATTTTTCTGTGCAGATTATACTTTATGAGATAAATGTCGAATTAATTTCGAGAAACACACATTGTTTTTTGGGGTTCTGTGTACATATACAATAGTTCTAAGAGTTCATATGAATACTATGTAAATGCCCGAAGAAAAAAATTATGATCACAATTCTGAATATCTGATAAGCTGTGTATTTGTGCCCCTTATTCGAGAAATATACATTTCTTCTTAGGTCTTGACAGATATTCTATCCGCTGCACATTCAATTTGTTGTTTTTACGTCTGAGTAATTCCTGCTTACCGTAAACAAGAACTATTACACATCTCCCTAGAATTATAGAAAAAAAAGTATTTTTTGAAAAAACGGGTGCAAAATTCCACAGTAGCATGTAATGGGTACTCCATTATTGTAATTATCTCATAAAGTATAATCTGCACAGAAAAATGCTATTAGGATTTCCAGTAGAACTCTTTGACAGCTATTTAGAACTGTGATCAGACCTGTTTGCGCTAACAGGAAAATAATTATTTTGAAAAACTAAAATTTGTGGTAATTTTAATTATGTTTTCGGCGAAATTTTGCAGAACTACTTAAATTTTGTACAGAGAACTCCAGAACTATTGCATATCTGTCTAGAACTCTGAAAAAATTTACATTTTCCAAAAAAGGGGTGCCAACTTCACAGGACTGCAGGACAATGGCTGGCGTATCGACTGAGGACTTGGCTTACAGGAGACACTCCAATACATCAGTACAGTACACAATACATCAGTACTCGCTACAGTACACCACAGCAAAGTAGCTAACTCGAGAACCAATCTTAATAAATATGGCAATTACTAAAGTGTCAATTACGAAAAAATGATTTGGCCATCTCTAGTCTCAACGACATTATTACTGCTGTTAATGTTTGGACCTAGCTAAGCTGACGCGTCATCGGTTGACAGATGTCAACAAACACGTCGTCGTAACTGTGGCGCGGCGATGTCGCTTTGAAGGTGGCTCTACAGCAGTAGGGCCTGCGCTCTAGTAGCCAGTTACTGCAACTGCGGCCAGTTCACGTATCAAGGGAAAACATTTCTCTGACTTTACAGGACTGCACACACCAGAAGCTGTCACTCGCTTTAGTTACCTCTACGTCAAGTCAAACACACTATCTCCTAATTTTTCTCCTTTCCTGCCAGTTTGTTGTTCAAATATTTCTTAAGCTTATGGGACTTAACTACGGGGTCATCAGTCCCTAAACTTACAAACTACTTATCAACTATCTTATATTAAGGACGGCACAAATATCCATGCCCGAGGGGGGATTCGAACCCCCGACCGTAGTGGCCGTGCAGACTGTGACTGGAGCGCCTCAGTCCCCTCGGCCACCGCGGCTGGCTTTCCTGCCAATTTCTACGTGACTGTGTTTGTCAATGTTTTTATGAAAGAAATAGCTGTAAACCCCGCGTTACCCAGCTATTTATTTCCAGAATGAAACTTTCACTCTGCAGCGGAGTGTGCGCTGATATGAAGCTTCTTGGCAGAATAAAATTGTGCGCCGGAACCGGGACTCGAACCTAGGACCTTTGCCTTCATATCAGCGCACACTCCGCTGCAGAGTGAAAGTTTCATTCTGGAAACATCCCTTAGGCTGTGGTTAAGCCATGTCTCCACCATATCCTTTCTTCCAGGAGTGCTAGTCTTGCATGGTTCGCAGGAGAGCTTCTGTGAAGTTTGGAAAGTAGGAGGCGAGGTACTGGCGGAAGTAGAGTTGTGAGGCGGCATCGTGAGTCGTGTCGGGATAGCACAGTCGGTAGTGCGCTTTCCCGCGATAGGCGAAGGTCCCAGGTTCGAGTCCCGGTTCCGGCACACAATTTTAATCTGCCAGGAAGTTTCAGCTATTTATGTATCCTACACTCTCTTACTCCACATCCCCTTCCCCCCCCCCCCCCATCTCTACATCCACCTCTTTCTCTCCCATTTCTCTGTTCCTTCCCACCTTTCCCTCTCTCGGCAAAGTTCCCTCTGTGACGTACCAGACATACATTCATGTAGTCAGTGACCTTCCTCATGGTTTAAAGGTCAAGCGAGCGAAATTTCGTGAAGATTGAAATGAAACTGTAGATTTCGTGAGTCTGTAGGAGAAGTATCTTCCGCCATGCACCTATCACAAAATACTTTCTTAGCTGACGTTTCCTACCTATAAACTACATTCCCGCCAAATTTCAGCTTCATAGGTGAAGCAGTTTTCGAGATTTCGTGTTTAGTCAGTGTGTGTGTGTCCTTTCCCTTTTGCATAGAGAGAGATTAAAAAAACCAGATTGCTTAATTTTGGAAGCAAGAGAATTAAGGGAGACTTGCAGAAAAAAGTAAATAGCAACATGCAAATCTGAAATGCTAATTTTATTTGATACAACGTCTCGCCTGGTGCGACAATTTTATGGCATCTACAGCGAAATGGGTGTGAGCGGTAGACTTCTTTACGTTTCATCAATTTTGTGTGTGTGTGTGTGTGTGTGTGTGTGTGTGTGTGTGTAGGAGGGGGGGGGGGGATGGTCAGTTACAAAACGCTTCATAAACGTCCGAAGTTACATGCAAACTTTCTTGCAGGTCCCTAACTACTCCCATTTTCCAATAATTGACGCATAAATCTGGTATTCTCATTATTTATGACGTCATATCTCCTGAGCTATGTGTCGTGCTCTTTTGGTTTTGGATCAGGAACATTCGTGGGCGTACAAGTGAACAGTTCACCCAAGTTTCATTGCAATCGAATGAATGGTTTATGAACACACAGGTCATACATTGAAACATTCATTTTTATATGAATAGAATAGCCGAACGCCCGCTGCTTCGCATGCGTAGGCTGGTTGGTCTGCACCAGTTGTTTCTCCCTCTTAATATAAAGTTTCATAGATATAGCTGAAGTACCGTCATAATAAAATGCTGTGATACTACTTGTAGCCGCGGCAGAATGGCCGTGCGTATTGAGGCGCCATGCTGCGGTGCGCGCTGCTGTTCGCCGTCGGGGGTTCGATTCGCCCCTCGGGCATGGCTGTTTGTGTTGTCCTTAGCATAAGTTAGTTTAATTAGTTTATAAGCCTTAGAGACTGATGAACCTGTAGTTAAGTCTCTTAAGATTTACAAACATTTGAACATTTTATTTTACTACTTCTAACCCCCTAAGGCATCCCTTAATAGTTACATTTCGAAAAATACCCCAACATGTTTCTTTTAAATTCCAACCAAGTATGCAAATGTTTTTTGTAATTCTGGGTTCAAAATTGGCTTAGCAGCAACGTACTTTCAAATACATGTTTCATCCCCTATGTCACCCCTAAATGATTAATTTCCTGAAAATAC
Source organism: Locusta migratoria (assembly GCA_026315105.1). Classification (NCBI taxonomy): domain Eukaryota; kingdom Metazoa; phylum Arthropoda; class Insecta; order Orthoptera; family Acrididae; genus Locusta; species Locusta migratoria. Next base: position 122,286,871 of record CM048754.1, read on the forward strand.
CGAAACACGTATCTTTTTAATCCAAGAGTCAACACAGTTTCAGCCGACCAGTTGCATAAAATAGTTTACATCTATAAACCTTCTTAGATGTAAACTATTTTATGCAACTGGTCGGCTGAAACTGTGTTGACTCTTGGATTGTTGTTCCACCGTTGCTGAATTGCAGCCATGTTTAAAATTTTGACGTATCTTTTTAATTCTGATCAAGAAAACATGCCAATTTATATGGTTGTACCTTCAAAGTTGCCTTAATAGCAAAAGATTTCCGAAAAATATCCCCACTCCAATCCTGATCGAGATTTCATATCCGAAGTTTCGTAGTTGTAGTTTAAAATTTGAGTTAACAGCAACATATTTTTGACAATCAATTTTTTTGCGACCTTATTTTCCCCCTTGTAGGTTGAATTTCAAAAAATGCCGAAACACGTGGCTTTTAAATTCGAACCCTGAATTAAAATCCGAAATTTTGTAGCTCTAGCCTCAAAATTGTGTAATAGCAACGTATTTTCAAAAAACCATTTATCCCCTATTCACCGTACTATGGACGGAATCTCGAAGAATCGCTCCTTAAGTGACCCTCTACAAATTTCAAGTGGGGTTGTGGCCGAGTGGTTCGGCCGAATCCATTATTCCCCGTATCTAGCACGCTGGGTTCGGATTCGAGATTCGACGCGTAATGGCCGAATACTACCGAATCCAGAAGTGTTTGTTATATGGAAACCTTCAGTTATGAATGTAGATTACGCCATGTAATCTTCCGTGTTAACTGTTACCATATTTATATTCCGTCCAACTAACAAACCAGAGAGACAACGGCAAACGCGGAAGAATATACGTATCACGTTAATGTTTACATTTGTATTATTCTTATGCTGAATGGGAATAGTTAGAAATGAAGCACGGCAAGTGACTTCTAGTAGTGATTTTTAAATTTTGTACGAATAAAAATTCTGAGCAGACTAGTTACGTGATCTTAAATGTTTGAAAGAATAAATAAATCTGCAAAATACCCTTGCTTAACCCTCTGGAATGCACAATCTTTTCACAGTTCTGAAATGTCTTCGTGGCAAAAACAAGTACACATATATCGAATAAGCGCGGTTTTCTGTGTGTCTGAATGTTCTGTCCGTCACTCATGAAATACGAGATATGTCACTATAAAATTATTTAACATTTACACATCCTAATTTTTAAGAATCTATTATTTAACTTCCAAAATATCTACTCATCTTTTCATGTTTTATTTTTTTGTCTTTCCCTTTGAAAAAAGAAAACAATTCGTAATCCTTTCCTTTCATTATTATTTTATTTCAAAATGAAATATTTTGTAATAGAGTGAAGACAGTTTCTTATAATCTTTTAGACCATCTCAACAACATATATATCGAAATGTTTCATACAAATTTCTTTTAAGGGTAAGGGATATTAATAAATATTTAAGATTTAAAATAAAAATCTAAATGAAATTTTAATTTCTTAAATTTTACTGTTAATATTGTCCTTTGGGATTCGCCCAGAAAGCTTTATCTTCATCACTGGCTGTGATAGAGCAGTAATTCTTTTAAATACATGTACTTGAGTTGACAGATTATTTGGGTTCGAGTTTCGGAAGATTCGATTCGGGTTCGGTATTCGGCACAGATTTTATTTGTTGTTATGGTCTTCAGTCCGGAGACTGGTTTGTTGCAGCTCTCCACCCTACTCTATCCTGAGCAAGCCTTTTCATCTCCTCATAAGAACGGCAACCCACATCCACTTGAATCTGCTTGCTATACGCGTCTCTTGGTCTCCCTCTGCGATTTTTACCCCACACACTTCCCTCCAATGCTAAATTTACGATTCCCCGATGTCTAAGAATGTGTCCTACCAAGCGATCCCTTCTTTTACTCAGGGTATGCCAAAAATTCCTTTTCTCACCAATTCTGTTCAGTACCTCTTCATTAGTTATGCGATCTACCCACCTAATCTTCAGCATTCTTCTGTAGCACCACATTTCAAAAGCCTCTATTCTCTTCCTGTCCGCACTGCTTATCGTCCATGTTTCACTCCCGTACAAGGCAACACTCCATACAAAATGCCTTCAGAAAAGACTTCCTTACCCTTAAATTAATATTCGATGATAGCAAATTTCTTTTTTTTTTAAAATGCTTTTCTTTCCATTGCCATTCTGCATTTTATATCCTCTGTACTGCGACCATCGCATGTTATTTTACTACCCAAGTAACAAAACTCTTCTACCACATTCATTGTTTCGTTACCTAATCTAATTCCTTCAGCATCGCCTGATTTTCTAAGACCGCATTCCATTATTTTTGTTTTGCTCTTGTTAATGTTCATTTTATACGCTCTCTTCAACAGGCAGTCAATTCCATTCAACTGCTCTTCCAGGTCCTTTGCTGTCTCTGACAGGATTACTATGTCATCAGCAAAACGCAATGTTTTTATTTCTTCCCCCTGAACTTTAATCCCTATTCCAAATTTTTCCCTTGCTTTCCTTCACCGCCTGCTCGATGTACAAATTGAATAACATCGGAGAAAGGCTACAATCCTGTCTTACTCCTTCCCGACTGATGCTTCCCTTTCATGCCCTTCGAGTCTAATAATTGCGGTCTGGCTTTCGTACAAGTTGTAGATAACTCTCCTTTCCCTATATTTTACCCCTGCTGACTTCAGAATTTGAAAGAGTGTATTCCAGTCAACATTGTCAAATGATTTCTCCAAATCTACCAAAGCTAAAAATGTAGGTTTGCCTTTCCTTATTCTATCTTCTAAGATAAGGCGTAAAGTGAGTATTGCCTCCCGGGTTCCTACGTTCCTTCTGAATCCAAACTGATCTTCCCCGAGGTCAGCTTCTACCAGCCTTTCCATTCTCCTGTAGATAATTCGTGTTAAAATTTTGCAACCATGACTTATCAAACTGATGGTTCTGTAATTTTCACACCTGTCTGCACCTGATTTCTTTGGAATGGGGATTATTACATTTTTCTTAAAGTCTGAGGGCATTTCGCCTGTCTCATACATCCTACACAACAGTTCAAATAGTTTTGTCATGGCTGGCTCTCCCAGAGACTTTAGTAGCTCTGAGGGTATGTCATCTACTCCTGGGGCCTTGTTCCCACCTAGGTCTTTCAAGGCTCTGTCAAATTCATCTCTCAGTATAGTATCTCCTATTTCATCTTGATCTACTTCCTCTTCCCTTCCTACAACATGGTCTCTAAGTTCGTTTCCTTTGTAGAGCTGCTCTATGTACTCTTTCCACCTTTCAGCTTTCCCTTCTTTGCTGAGAACTGGTTTCCCATCTGAGTTCTTGATATTCGTAGAGTTGCTTTTCTTGTCCCCAAATGTCTCTTATTTTCCTTTAGGCGGTATCTACTTTTCCCCTTGTTATACATTCTTCTACAGATTTGCATTTGGCTTCTAGCCACTCCTGCTTAGCTATTTTTCACTTCCTGTCAATCTCAATTTTTAAGTCGTCTGTACTCCACTTTGCCTGTTTCATTTACTGCATTTTTATATTTTCTCTTTTCATCGATTAAATTTAGTATCTCCTGTGATATCCAAGGATTTTTTGTAGGTCTTGCCTTCCTACCTATTTTGTCCTCTGCTACCTTCACTATTTCATCTCTCAATGCTACCCATTCCTCTTCTACTGTTTCATTTCCTCCTGTTTCTGTCAATTGATGCCTAAATCTCCCTCTGAATTTCTCCAGAACTTCACGTTCATTCAATTTATCTAAGTCCCATCTCCTTACTTTCCTACCTTTCTGCAGTTTTTTCAGTTTCAGCCTACAGTTCATGACTAACAAGTTATGGTCAGAGTCTATATCTGCCCCTGGGTATGTCCTACACTTCAAAACCTGGTTCCGAAATCTATGTCTTACCATTATAAAATCTATCTGATACCTTAAGGAGTCTCCTGGTCTCTTCCATGTATACAACCTTCTTTTGTGATTCTTAAACCACGTGTTTGTTACGATTAAATCATGTTCCGTGCAAAATTCTACCAGGCGACTTCCTCTTTCATTCCTTCTGCCCAGTCCATTTTCACCTACTATTTTTCCTTCTCTTCTTTTTCCTACTACCGAATTCTAGTCTCCCATCACAATTAAGTTTTCTTCTCCCTTAACTGTCTGAAAAATTTCCTTTAGGTCCTCATATATTTCTTCGATCTCCTCATCATCTGCAGAGCTAGTTGGCATATAAACCTGTACTACTGTTGTCGGTGTTGGCTTCGTATCTATCTTGACAATGATAATGCGATCACTGTGCTGCTCATAGTTTACCCACATTCATTTTTTCTTATTCATTATCAGTCCTACTTCTGTGATACCCCCAACTGATTTTGTATTTATAATCGTGTACTCACCTGACCAGAAATCCTGTTCATCCTGCCACCGAACTTCACTAATCCCCACTATAACTAACTTCAACCTATCCATTTCCCTTTTTAAATTTTCTAATTTTCCTACCCGATTAAGGGATCTAACATTCCACGCTCCGACCCGTAGAATGCCAGTATTGTCTTTCCTGATGACGACATCCTCCTGAGTAGTACCCGCCCGGAGATCCGAATGGAGGACTATTTTACCTCCGGAATATTTTACCCGAGAGGATGCCATCATATGTTCATACAGTAGAGCTGCATGTCCTCGGGAAAAGTAACGGCTGTAGTTTCCCCTTGCTTTCAGCCGTTCGCAGTAGCTGTGTGGCAAAGCCACATTCGCTGATGTTACAAGGCCAGCTCAGTCAATCATCCAGACTGTTGCCCCTGTAACTACTGAAAAGGCTGCTGCCCCTCTTCAGGAACCACACGTTTGTCTGGCCTCTCCACAGATACCCCTCCGCTGTGGTTGCACCTACGGTACGGCTATCTGTATCGTTGAGGCACGCAAGCCACCCCCCTCGGCAATGTCTGTGGTTCATGGGGGGTGGCAAAATTGCGTAATAGCAACGTATTTTCAAAAAACGATTCGTCTCCTATTCACCCCATTACGGAGGGAATAACGAAAAATCGCTTCTTAAATGACGCCTACAGAGTAATATCAACAGCCTCCACAAATTTCAAGTTTCTATCTTCAGTGGTTTGGGCTCGGCTATGATGAGTCGATCAGTCAGTCGGGACCAGTTTTGCCAGACTTAGGGAATTTTCCCTACACGTAGGTACTTTTAAGCATTAAAATCATAGGGAATTTTCATCCAAAAGTCCCCGACGCGCAGGTACTTTTGTAAAATTTTATAATCGCCGACACAGGCCTAGCGGGTAATGTTGGCAACAGAACAGTTGTCAGCCTGCGGGAATGAAGTCGACCGATAGTGGCAAAGTTTGTAGTAGCCAATGATATTTTAGTTGTTTTCTGTTCATAATCAACAATATTAATTTGAAAACTTAGTTTCAAACACATTCAAACTGATGCTAAATATGATGATTTCCTTGTATATCAAATGTTCAAATGTTTGTGGAGTCAATGGGAGTTAACTACGGGGTCATCAGTCCCTAAACTTACAAACTACTTATGAACTAGCTAATACTAAGGACGGCACAAATATCCATGCCCGAGGGGGGATTCGAACCCCCGACCGTAGTGGCCGTGCAGAACGTGACTGGAGCGCCTCAGTCCCCTCGGCCACCGCGGCCGGCAATGTATATCAGTGGAATGGAGAGGCGGTTTGGAAATAGTGTTAGAAAATGTCAGCACAAGGAAAATTGTTTCCATGAACGAAAGACTTATTTATTTACATCAGGACGATATACTAGTTAGTACTTGCAAATGAGAAGATGCTGAGAAGAATACGCTAAAACAGCCAACGTTGTAATGTACAAAGCGCTAGATATTCGTTGTCAACATAGCATTAATCTTTGAAAATTGAATCGTTCAGAGTGAAGGACTTCCATTTTCGTGCTGACTGTGATCTAAATAATTACTGCTGTTCCTACTGTATGGCTGACAGGTTCTTGATGTACCCTTGTCCGATCGATAAATCAGTTATCCTCTTGGAATTCGCGGCATAATCTACACTTGACTCCATCAATAAGTAACGATCAGTCACTGGAAAAACATCTCTAGCAAGTGAAGCACGATACCAAATATTTATTTTAAAGTTTTTCAAAACTGTAACACGTCATATTAATCAACTGGTTAACCTCTGCTGGCCGGACTCTTGGATTCAGCCCCTCACAGACCCAAATCCTGGCTACGACCCGGATGCAGGGGCATTTATATATTTATTCGTGTACGAACTACATCACAAATGTAACTGAAAGAAGCCAGCACATAATTTAAACTACAAAGTAAGTACTTTTACAGAAAGCAGTAGTCAAATACAGAGATAAAATGTAAAGTACAGAATTAAGTGCTTTTACAAAAAACAGTGTTCAAATACAGAGATAAAAAATAAAGTACGGATTTAAAACTATAAAAACAGATAGACAAATACAACATGTAGTACAATTGCATCATTTTGCTCGTCCAGAAATCAGTGTAAGCTGCGGCTGTCCCAGTGTACTTCAGGAGGTCGTCTTTAGTGCACTCTCTAGATGCGTCCACTAGAGGGCATTTTAGAAGGTGTTCTACCGTCTGTATTGCACCACACACACACGTAGCCCCACCTTTTCATCAGTTGTTTTCACCTCCCCAGCGCTTTCCAGTGTTGCCAGTCTAGGTGGGAGCCCTGGGGTAAGGTTCCTCTGTCATAAGGGCTTCAGGATATTGTTCTTGCCACAGTGATTTTACGGACGCTACGGTTGGTTCCACTGAGTACATGCAGCTTTGTCTAGATTGTAGACTTTTGGGCACAGGTTGGTTTTTGTACAGCAGGTGACGATGGTGGTTCGTTTGTTTATTCCTTTCTATCGAGCTCAGGAAAGATCTAATATTTGGTGGAGCGATACCCGATAAGAAATATAAGTAGTCCACTCTAGTGGGTTTCAGGCAGCCATTTATCTTCCTGCAGGTGTTGCTTAGGACCACATCCAGTTTTTTAGTGTGGTGAGATCTTTCCCAAACTGGGCATCCATATTCAGCGACCGAAAAGCATGTGGCTGGGGCTGTTGAACGAAGTACTTTTGCGTTGGCACCCCACTTTGCAGATGTCAGTTTGTTCAGTATGCCATTACGTGTTTCTACCTTAGCTTTTGTTTTTTCAATATGTTTGTTATATGTCAGGGTTCTGTCAAGAGTGTAGGGACATTAATGAGGTGGTAGCGAGAGAGTAGGGAAAACGTGGGTACATTTTTGTGAGACTGTAGGTATTTTCTCTCTCTGCCATCTGGCAACAGTGGTCGGGACTTTACCTTTTATATACAGAGATGGCAGAATTTCACGTACAGTTAATGACCAGCGGTATATTTGGTTTTAAGTGAGTGGCCCACCTGATCTTGAAGACGGTGGCCTCCTCCTCGTCGATGGAGTAGTAGTCCTCGCAGCTGCGCCGGCGGAAGCGGCCGATGGCGGCGAACGCCGACACGTACAGCAGGATGAACAGCAGCAGGAAGATCTGCAACACCGACGGGCCGCTACACTAGAGCTACACTACGCTAGAGCTACACTACGCTAGAGCTACACTACGCTAGAGCTACAGGCGCAGTGCGGTGGCACGCGCCGCCTATCCCACACCATCCAACAAGCGCTGTTTTACACTGCTGGTCATTAAAAATGCTACACCAACAAGAAATCCAGGTGATGAACAGCTATTCATTGGGCAAATATCATACTAGAACTGACATGTCATATTTTTACAGATCCTGAGAAATCAGTACCCTGAACAACCACCTCTGGCCGTAATAACGGCATCGATACGCCTAGGCATTCAGTCAAACAGAGCTTGGATGGCGTGTACAAGTACAGATGCCTATGCAGCTTCAACACGATACCACAGTTCATCAAGAGTAGTGACTGGCGTATTGCGACGAGCCAGTTGCTCGGCCACCATTGACAGACGTTTTCAATTGGAGAGAGATCTGGAGAATGTGCTGCCAGGGCAGCAGTAGAACATTTTCCGTATCCAGTTAGGCCTGTACAGGACCTTCAACATGCGGTCGTGCATTATCCTGCTGAAATGTAGGAATTCGCAGGGATCGAATGAAGGGTAGAGCCACGGGTCGTAATAAATATGAAATGTAACGGCCACTGTTCAAAGTGCCGTCGATGCGAGCAAGAGGTGACCCGAGCGTGTAACCAATAGCATCCCATACCGTCACGCCGGGCGATACGCCAGTATGGCGATGACGAATATACGCTTCCAACGTGCGTTCACCGCGATGTCGCCAAACACGGATGCGACCATCATGATGCTGTAAACAGAACCTGGATTCATCCGAAAAAGTGACATTTTGCCATTCGTGTACCCAGGTTCGTCGTTGCGTATACCATCGCAGGCGCTCCTGTCTGTGATGTAGCTTCAAGGGTAACCGCAGTCACGGACTCCGAGCTGGTAGTCCATGCTGCTGCAAACGTCGTTGAACTGTTCGTGCAGATGGTTGTTGTCGTGCAAACGTCCCCATCCGTTGACTCAGGGATCGAGACGTGGCTGCACCATCCGTTACAGCCATGCGAATAAGATGCCTGTCACCTCGACTGCTAGTGATACGAGGCCGTTGGGATCCAGCACGGCGTTCCGTATTGCCCTCCTGAACCCACCGATTCCATATTCTGCTAACAGTCATTGGATCGCGACCAACGCGAGCAGCAATGTCGCGATACGATAAACCGCAATCGCGATAGGCTACAATCCGACCTTTATCAAAGTCGGAAACGTGATGGTACGCATTCTCCTCCTTACACGAGGCATCACAACAACGTGTCACCAGGCAACGCTGGTCAACTGCTGTTTGGGTATGAGAAATCGGTTGGAAACTTTCCTCATGTCAGCACCACTGGCTCAAAGTTTGTGTGAATGCTCTGAAAAGCTAATCATTTGCATATCACAGTATCTTCTTCCTGTCTATTAAATTTCGCGTCTGTAACACGTCATCTTAGTAGCGTAGCAATTTTAATGGTCAGGAGTGTATTAACGTTCATAACAGACTTACCAAAAGTGTCTTGAAAGGAGGATATAAGATGAACATTAACAAGAGTATAACGAAGGTAATGGAATGTAAAGTCAGAAAATCAGGCGATGCTGAAGGAATTAGATTAGGTAATGAGGCAATAAAAGTAATAGACGAGTTTTGTTACTTGGGTAGCAAGACAACTTCTGATGGCCGAAGTAAAGAAGATATAGAATGTGGAAATAAAATCCGCTACCAGTCACAATTTTTGGCGGTTTATTAGAACACTACCGGTTTCGGGCTTGTGCCCATCCTCAGGTGTTTACATTCAGACAACTGTTTAAAGAAAACGTTTATTACTTTGTGCTTATCATACAGTTATAAATACATATTATATATATATATAAACAAATATGGTATGTGGTGGAGTGATTTGTGATAAGGCTCTAAGTGTACTCACATATAAGTATCCAGTTCGTATTTGTACATTTCTCATGGATCTTGGTTGAGAACATTGTAGTAACATGATGCTAATTTGCACTCCAATGTTTCAGGTTTTGCACAGTAAACTTCATAACTGTCACTCCAAACATCGCCACAGTACACTTTACCACTGACACTCCAAGCATCGCAATGTTTACATTTAGGCACATGTTATGGTCACAGAACTTAGCTCAAGATATACAGAGAGGTACACACGGAAGTACAGAGATGCCACACATATATAATGCAGAATGGTTATGGGAAGAAAAGCGTTTCTAAAGAAGCGAAACTTGTTGACATCCAATATTAGTTTAAATATTAGGAAGTCCTTTCTGAAGACATTTGTCTTGAGAGTAACATAAACGTGGACGATAAGGAGTTCAGACAAAAAGATTATAGAAGCTTTTGAAATGTGGTGCTACAGACGAATGCTGAATATTAGATGGGTAAATCACGCAACTAATGACGAGGTGCTCAACAGAATTGGGGAGAAAAGGAATTTCTGGCGTATTCTGACTACGAGAAGGGATAGACTGGTCGGACACATTCTGAGACATCAAGGAATTGTCTGCTTAGCATTAGAAGGACGTGTGCGGGGTAAAAATCGTAGAGGGAGACCGAGGGACGAGTACAGTAAGATTCAAAAGGATGTAGGTTGTGGAACGTATTCTCAGATGAAGAGACTTGCACAGGACAGGGTAGCGTGGAGAGCTGCATCAAACCAGACTGCGGACTGAAGACCACAACAACAAGAACGTATGTTGGGGCTACATGTTGAGTCTTTCGAGGGCACGTCGTGACCTCAGTACAACTTGCCCATTTACTTGTACATAAATACTCGTTTTCAGTCCGGTCTTCCCGGGAAGTCCAGTGAGCGCCCTACAGGGGACCAGACGTCACCTGACTGGTGAACCGTGCCCAGCTGCACACAGTCTTTACTCGACATACTTTTCTCTGTCTTGGCGATCCAGAATGCTTCCACTGGAAAGAATGCGCATCTGTTTGAACGTCATATTCATAAACAGACGCTTCATTAAAGGTTATGGCTATTTTCAGTACTGTAGTTCCACATCATTGTTAAAATTTTCTGGCGACTCCTGAGAAGTTTTCATTTAACGATAATTTTAATCGAAATTTCGGTACACTCCATCTACAATTATGTCACTTCATGAGCCCGTTTGTATATTAAAATGTCCAGAGACTTCTATGATAGTCATTTGACATTCGTTCTTAAGATAAAAGGCGATTTGAATGCTTTGGTGAGGCAAGTGTCAACAGCCGTAATATATTTCATAAAATGCGTTTTAAAAATCATCAGCTGTTTATTCAAAACCTTACATATCTACCAGTTTCTGTCAGTAGACAGAAGACATGGATAAAATATAGAAAAAATACGAAATAAACGTAATTAATGGGGACAAACAAAGACAGGAAATAATACGCAAAATTACATATAGAGAGATTGAAAATGGGGAATCATGTCAATTTAACATATAGTTAAAATACTTAGGTGTTAAAACTGAATGGATCCATCCAAAGATATTGTACATCCATTAATATGGATACATAGGTTTCATCGTCTCTGACTAATGCAATTAGCAGAAGGCACTCCCTCCATTTTCATTCATAGTCTGTGTGGTGTCGCACAAGTCCAAAGTGCGCGCCACCTACTTTCGCCGCGCGCCGCCATGCACGCACGGCGCGGCGTTCTTACGACGTCAGCCACGAGCGCCCTCTGCTGCAACTCCGCTCGTGGCCACCACTGAACGACATCGTTCACTTGGGACTGAGATAGGAACCAGTTAACACTTCGGAATCAGATAGGCACCAGTGAAGACTTTGCTATCGTACAGGCACTAGGCAGGCCTCTAACAACTATGTATCAACATTCTGCAGTACTATGTAAAAGTTAAGTATTGTTACATTCTGTGCAATATATGTCTCTTTCTAATTTACTCTAGTGTTTCTAGTTTCTGGCTGCTCCTCTCCGTACCTGCACCAGCGTGCTGTCTTTGTTCCTGTGTCGGTCTCATTCCACTCGGCCACCGACACCTACTGGGCTGGGACACAAAAGCGGCGACGAAGTTGGGACACAAAAGTCTTCTTAATTTTTATGTTGTGTTTGACTTATAGGTTTTATCTACGATGACCACTGTGTTTTTCACACTTTTAGTTATACTGACTCCTGTTTGTCTCAACTAGGTGTATTTTATTTGATGCATTTTACCATTCAATTTTAACACCATGTTAAGTATTTTAACAAAATGTTAAATTGACATGATTCTCCAATTTCAATCTCTTTATATGTAATTTTGCGGATTATTTCCTGTCTCTGTTTGTGCACATTAATTACGTTTATTTTGTATTTTTTGTATAGTTTATCCATGAAGATGATCTACTGAGCGAAACTGGTAGATATAAGGTTTTGAATAAACAGCTGATGGTTTTTTTTTTAAATGCATTATATGAAAAGGCGATTTATTTAACATATGGTTGGTTTCAGGCTTGGGTCGGTTTTCAGTTGTTAAATATTCATTTACAGGTGTCCATATTAAATATTATGCTTCCTTGTTTAAATAAAACGCAAGTTATATTTTGGTGACAAAGCACACACAAGTAAAATTATTGGTAATGGCAAAGTGACGTGTTGAAATAATGGTAGCGGCTCTTATAATGCATGCAAGATAGGAAAGTATGCAGCGTTCTGAGATTGTCACGTGATCCGCTGACCGCCCAACCTACTAACCGACTTCTTTGAAACTCTTACTCCACTTATTAATCGTTGTCTTTGTTCATAGGTGACTTAAAGAAAGAAAGAAAGAAAAAATGAATAAGGCCTACATTGTGCAGAAGTCTCTAAGTGTCTGTTTCGTAATGCTCTTATTTTCCTACCTGGTGATTGTTTTCATTTTACGGGATTTTGACCTGTTACTAAGACGATTATCGTCGCGATTTTTATTATTAGTAAGCGCTGCCATTAAATGATGGGAAGCAGAGACTAGCCTGCTTAGCCATAACAAGCGGAATTAACAGCACACCAACTGCTGGGATGGAAACCATGCTGGATATGCCCCCATTACACATTTGGGGCAAGATGGAGGCGGCAGCTGGTGCCTACAGACTCAAATCTGTTAACAACTGGAACTCTTTGGGATATCCAGAATCACACACTAAAATAGTGAGTGAGGTAAATATAGGAAAGGTTGGGGAAATGCCAACTGACCATATTATAACCCCATACAGCTTCAACAAGCCTTTCAGCATAACAATTGGAAGTAGGGAGCAGTGGGAGAAAATAGTTCGACACCGTACGGGGGATATTGTCTGGTTCACTGACGGGTCAAAATCAGACCAAGGTGTTGGGGCTGGGGTATACGGGGTGCAGCCAAGACTGGAGGGCGTCATCTCTCTAGGGAAACTGGCCTCAGTATTCCAGGCCGAAATCACTGCCATCAGGGCGTGTGTGGAGGAGAATTTGCGTAGGTGCTACCAAGATCGTAGCATCTATATCTATTCAGACAGCTAGGCAGCCCTGAGATCACTGGCAGCTCCTGCAACAAGGTCTAAAATTGTTGCAGAATGTCACAGGGTTCTGGTGGAGCTAGGGGAAAGCAATAGAGTAAACCTATTGTGGGTCCCTGGCCACTCGGGGATCAGTGGCAACGAACATGCCGACAGATTAGCCAGGATGGGGGCAGAGTCACCATTTATTGGACCGAAACCTGTCCTGACAATCACCAAGGCAATGATTAAATTGGAGCTACGTAACTGGCTCAGAAGACAGCACGTAGAATATTGGACCAAAGTCCATCAACAAAAACATGGCAAGGTAATGATGCCAAAGCCATGTTTTAAAAGAAGCTCTGCAATCCTGGGTCTGAACAGGAGAGAGATTAGACTCATGGTTTGATTGCTGACAGGCCATGGGAATTTCAAAAAACACCTACATACAATGGGAATAACAGAAGACGACCCTAAATGTAGGATCTGTGATGACGGTGATGAAACTGCATCACATCTAATCTTCAAATGCATTGCATTGGAGAGTAAAAGGCACAGAACATTTGGGACAACCAGACCCGAAGAAATTGTGTCTAATAAAGAACTGGTAAAGGGACTCCTTGTACTGTTCAAGGGCATTGGTTGGCTATACTAGATACACAGGGAGCGATACCGCACAATAAACTTAGTTTCGGTGCGGGCAGTGGCGGGTTGGTCCAAGACTGTTTTGGCTTCTGTACGAAAATCAAATCAAATCAAATGATGGGAAACGCGTGGTAAACGTCAACACGTTTTGCTACAGAGATTTATTTTTACTGTACACATTCGCGCCACCGCCACGCCAGGTGCGGTGGTGAACGTGTTACGCAGGAGAAGACTGCAGTAGTTTATAACTCATCCCGTCCTATAATTGTGAAATCTAATGTTTGTAAGTTTAGGGACTGATGACCCCGTAGTTAAGTCCCATAAGGTATACAAACGCCGGCCGCGGTGGCCGAGGTGACTGAGGCACTCCAGTCACGGTCAGCACGGCCACTACGGTCGGGGGTTCGAATCCCCCCTCGGGCATGGATATTTGTGCCGTCTTAGTTCGTAAGTAGTTCATAAGTAGTTTGTAAGTTTAGGGACTGATGACCCCGTAGTTAAGTCCCATAAGCTTAACAAACATTTGAACATTTGGTATACAAACTACTTATGAACTAGCTAACACTAACGACGGCACAAATATCCTGCCCGAGGGGGGATTCGAACCCCCGACCGTAGTGGCCGTGCAGACCGTCACTGGAGCGCCTCGGTCACCGCGGCCGGCTCGGACTTCTTTCCAACAAGTGATAATTTCGTACAACACACCTTACAATAGAACAGTGCAGTTTACAAGCTACTCGTACTTTTGTTTCTTTTCAATGTTTATTTTCCACTTTTCAGGTTGTCTCGACCGCTTCCTAGCTTTTCCTTCGGACACTGGTGATATGTTCCATGCCACTCGCTTTAAGATTGTTATTAGTAATGAAACTGTAAAAATTACTGAAAAACTTAAGTACGGGCTAATACGTGCTAGTAGCTGGCACATGTCTTGATTTTCGAGGTTATGTGCTCATATATTGTCTTCCCATTGGTGCACAGTGCTCCATTGAACAAGTGTCCGAATTTGATATCAAGCTCTTATGTACGTGTCCGCTTTTGACGTGAACAATCAAATTTAACGTGTGATTTTGCACAGTGGTAGAGTGCCAGACTAGAAATCCAAAGGTCGCGGGTTCGATCCCCGGCAGGTCCTGGGATTTTTATCTGTCACTTTCCACTTCTTTCACCTCTGGCAGTATTGCTCATGTGAAAAATACCGAGTAGCACCGTGGTTCGGAACCCACGTTAAACTGTAGGTCCCCCTATAATTGGCTGGGTTAGTCAGTTCGAAGGTCGGAGGAAGGCAACGGCATACCACCTCCAAACAGGACCATGCCTAGTAAAGCACTGTGGTGTTCAAACCAATCTTCGGATTGTTGACTGCTTTACCTTTTTACCTTTAAATCACATTTACGTCAATTTTTGGAAGAGCGGAAAAGATCGACTGCTAACTAAATTTCGACCATTAAGTCAGATGTCCATCATGTTTGATATTAGGCTACTCATCTAAGTACCTGGGATATATTTTCTCACAGGATGGCAACATAGCGAAAGAACTGGAATCGAGGCGCTGCAAAGCTAATGCAGTGAGTGCTCAGCTAAGATCTACTCTCTTCTGCAAGAAGGAAGTCAGTACCAAGACTAAGTTAGCGGTGCACCGGTCTATCTTTCGACCAACTTTGTTGTATGGGAGTGAAAGTTGGGTGGATACAGGTTACCTTATTCATAAAGTAGAGGTTACAGATATGAAAGTAGCAAGAATGATTGCAGGTACTAATAGATGGGAACAATGGCTGGAGGGTGTCCACAATGAGGAAATCAAAGAAAAACTGGAAATGAACACCATAGATGAAGCAGTTAGAGCGAACAGACTGAGATGATGGGGTCATGTTACACGCGTGGGAGAAGCGAGATTACCTAAGAGACTCATGAGCGCGGCAGCGGAGGGTAAGAGGAGTCGAGGTAGACCAAGAAGAAAGTACTTAGATTCGGTGCAGAATGATTTTGAAGTGAGAGGCGTAACATCAGACGAGGCGCTAGGCGTCGGCGGCGTCGGCGACGTCGGCCACCGCCGACGGCCTCGCGCCTATGGGGGCCTCGCAAAACATTGTCAACGTTTTAGTTTTGTTTCTTTTTTTATATTTGATGTTTAACGGCGCTTTCCAACTGCTAGGTTATGTAGAGACGACCTACATCTAATTTACAGTAGCTTAACCAACGGACGAACACAACATCCGTACCAAAGGGTGGGATTCAACCCCCGACGAGAGCGATCTCGCTCACCGTGGTATGAAGCCTTAGTGCGCTCGGCCATTCCCGGCCGGCAGCTAGTTAGTTATCCGTATTTATTTCCTTGTGAATGCAGCAGCGATGCAAGTTTTAGTTAAATACTTGCAAAACAACTTCTTCAGTACATTTTACAAAACGATTTGGTAAAAGTAAAATCAGAATCATGCTCAGTTCCAGTCAGTACAGCTTCGGCCGAGAGAAGCTCCACAAAGTTAAAATTAGACTAACTTCAAGAGCACAATGAGCCAAGAACGACTATCTGCGTTGTCAGCAGTGGCGTAGCTATCTTAGGGCTAGGCGGGGCAGTGCCCCGGGGCCCCCGAGCTCAAGGGGCCCCTCGCCCTCCGTGCCCGACGTTCGAAAAAAAGTTACCGTAGATCCTTGAACACTTTCATGTCCACCAATTACTTCGGATAATCGAAGTTCAACTGTATATAAGAATTTAGTTGAATGAAGGTTTTCCGACTTTGAACTTTTTTGAACCCTGACCAACAAACCTCAAACACACGAAATGAAATCCAAAAATTATTCGCACTCCAGAATATAAACATAACAAGGTCCTTTGCTTGTCTGCTAAGACGTAGCCCCTGCCATCGTCAGCGTATTGTCGGTTGAAGTCGGAGTTGGCGTCCCTGTCAATCTTTGCGAAATAACAGTGAATGGTGCTGAATTACTAGCACAGTGTTTGACAGTAGACAGTGTGACTACATTTGAATATGAAGTCTCTACAATGTATTACTACAGAACGGTATTATTATGGTAACTCAACTATTTGTGTAGGGAATTCCCCAAAGGCGTGCTCCATAATCATAGATCCCAATGAAGTGCTGTAACCAATTGCACTCTGAAATTCGTTCAAGAAGAAGAGAAAATATGGTTACTTTGCCACAATAGTAAACTGTGCATTCAAGACACTACCCTGTACCCCACCGCCACTATAATAAGCGAAGATGTTAACTTAGTAATTTTACTTATTACTTTTTAAGTCCCATAAAATGTTCAAATGTTTGTATAGCTTATGGGACTTAACTACGGGGTCATCAGTCCCTAAACTTACAAACTACTTATGAACCACCTAATACCAAGGACGGCACAAATATCCATGCCCGAGGGGGATTCGAACCCCCGACCGTAGTGGTCGTGCAGACCGTGACTGCAGCCCCTCGGCCACTGCGGCAGGCGAACATTTGAAGTAATACTTCTTCATTGTTTATATTTTACTAGCTTATGCCTGCGACTTCATTCACTTAGTATGGAGCAACTTCGGAAACTATCCCAAGAGGTCGTTTATCTTTATGTCCTACCCAGGTCCATATCTACCTCTCTGCAAAATTTCATTCAATTCCACCCAGTCACTTTTGCGTGAAAGCATAACTAACAAACCAACTGTCACAGTTATAATAATATTTGAGAGTACAATGAAATATCTGCTGCGTGACACGTAATAATTTACTTAATAGTATTTAGGTTTGCCTTATTACCTCTTCCAGTAGGCGGTAAGGAACTGATGATGAAGTAGTTTTGCATAGTTTTAGTTTAAAGAGGGCCCCAATGTCATTTTTTGCCCCGGGGCCCTTGGTGACATAACTACGCCACTGGTTGTCAGTACTATCAACTGAAGCCGAAATAGCGGCTAGTATTAAGATGAGATCTTAAAAAAGTTCTGTGAGACGAAAAGCTGAAAAGTTTCTCTAATTTGTGTTTGTTTATTGTAATTTTGTCATTGCAATAATACTCGTATATTATACTAATAGAATTTTAGTATAACGATTATTGATGTATAATTCAGCTCATTTAACATTTTCTTCCTTACTGAAATAATTAAAGGGGCCTCGCAAAGACGAGTTCGCCTAGTTTTCGTCTGGCGCCGCCACTGGCAACAATGTTAGCATTGAATAGAGGGTCATGGAGGAATTTTATTAGAGGTACTATGTTCCAGACTGAATGCTGAAAGGCATAATCAGTCTCTGATGATGATAAAGATATAGTACACGATTTTCCTGCTAACAGCACTCTTATTACATGGCGGCCGGCCAAAGGTTCGAAATGTCGCTCGACAGCAGCGCCGTTAGCTTAGTGGGTCTGGTCATGTTGACAAGGTCTTGTGTAGAACATATGGGAGCGGTCTGAAGGGCGTGTTTGCAGGCGCAGATAGCGCTGTGTCAACACTGCCGGCTGCCAGCTACCACACCGACACTGGAGGCGTCCAAGGCGGCTCACTGTTACTCCAAAGAGTATTCGTCTAACAGATGATTGTATGTTTAAGGGTGTATAAAGAGCGGAAAACTGGCAGACTGAAGTAAAGCAGGGACGAGGACGTCTTTACCGATCAGTGAAAATGAGAATACAATAAAGAAACACAGGTTGCTATTTAAATAAACATCGTTAACCATTCGGACGTACATACAGGCAACTAGCTGAAAACCCGGCGTTGCCCTGGTATTTATTTATTTATTCGAACCTTGAGTTCGTACTTTTCCTTTCCACTCCGTCAATCTCTTTATATATATATTACATTTATCAGAGAATATATAAGAAAACACAGGTAAAAATGCACTCCTTTCGAAGAATCCAATCACGAAATTCAACAACAATTATTGTAATAATGTCACAGATAGACCACTTGAAGTAATGCGCGAAACGTCAAATCGATTTTTTTTAAAGAGATGTATTTAAAGAAAGCAGTAAAAAAGAAATTTCTTTTTTTATTCTTGTATTTCCTTATTCGTATGCTTATCCTTACAGAGAAAGTGCTGAAGACATTGTAGCACGCATAGACCAAAGATATGGTCTGTGGCATCACGTTTCGCTGTATGTGACGTCATCGCTGGCCTTCAGTCCGAATTTCTTTTATAAATTGACGACTTTCAACCACCATATCTTCCAACCCCCTTATAGCTATCCGCATGGAACTGCTACGGTGTACAACGGGAGACTTCGGACAACAATTACACACAGACCATTCGTTTGCGTTCTGTAGCTTTCGCTGCAGAGCGAAATATTAACACACACAAGTAGAATTTTATATACACCGAAAACTTTCCATCCCAATATACTCCACCCTTTAATCATTATCAACCCTCAAGCAACAATGCAACCAATAAAACCATTTTCAAAGAGTAAATATAATTTTCAAAGAATAATTATTGTTTCGCATTTCGCGTTATATTCCTCAAATTACTAAATATCTATCAGATCGCTATAAAACCGTGCCTAAAACCTTCCTCAGGTATAAATTAGTAACTGTACAAATAATTAAGTCTCTGCGTCTTGTCGTTCGGACGAAATAAGCGTACACCGGACAGACATCCACATTAATATATATATATATATATATATATATATATATATATATATATATATATATATATATATAGCTATCCGATCGCCATAAAACCGTGCCTGAAGCCTTCCCCGGGTAGACATTAGTAACTGTACAAATTTTTAGGTCTTTATGTCTTGTGGTTCAGACGTGATAAACGTACACCGATCAGACATTCACATTTATAGATATAGATGTAAGACACAAAATAAGTATTCGTCTACAGAACTGAAAATCACACTTTGAACATAGAATATTACTGTTAGTACTCCTCCTTTCCTCTTTATAATCGCTTGCATTCTTCTTGGCATGGATTTCACCAGAGATTCTGTTTGCACTGTAATTTTTTGACATTCCTTTTTAGAGCGTTCTGTAGGTCATTTCTACTGGATATCTGACGATTTCTGATGTTTTTGTCGAGTAAATGCCACAAATTCTCTATAGGATTAATTCCGGGTAATTGCGGTGGTGTCTGCATCTAGTGAGACACGTTATACAACAGCCACAGGTTTGTGTCTAGAGCCGTATGTTTTGGATCATTAATTTGTTGGAAAATGTAATCCCCACTCAGACCCATATGATTCACACTACTGGATAGTTGCGTATTTGCGATATTTATGTAGATCTTTCGGCCCATAATACCATCAGTAAGACACAAATCGCTACAGCATTTGCAGTCGTGCACCCCCACACAAGTACTGAACCACCTCCACGTTTAACTGAGGCTGTCATATCTCTCTCTTCAAGTTCACAATTCTTTTTTCTCCACACTGTTACTCGCCCATTAGACTTAAACCGCTCAGATCGACTCTCGTCCGTAAATACAACCTTCTTCCAGAAATCAAACCCATCTGATTTACGTTCTCTTGCAAATGCAAGTCGCTTTCTTTTGTTGATTTTACTGATGTATGGTTTTCTACGGGCTGTTCGGCCTCCATGAAGCGCATTTCTTACAGTCTGTGCTGAAACAGACCTTCCTGTACGCACATGAAAAGCAGCAGCAAGTTGTGGAGCGCTCAGTTTCGGATTTTTTATGACTTCTCGAAGAAGCTGTCGTTTCTCCATCTTGGACAGAACTGCAGGACGACCGCCTCGTGATTTGTTTTCGTACTTTTTGCTCTGATTAAACCTGTATATAATGCTCTTCACTGTACTGGCAGGTCTACCGACTGTTTCTCCGATTTCTTGAAGACATTTTCCTTGTCGAAACAACCTGACGCAGATTTCTCTGTCTTCCTTTGTAGTTTCGGAACGTTTTCTACCCATATTACGTAAATATCACTCAACGGCTGTCAGACCGGAGAGACAGCTATTCACTGTGCTGGATGGAACACAACTGCATAACGAACGCGAGAGGGGCGTGTATCAGAGCGGCCCAATACCACAGATGTTGCTTACTAGACGAATACTTGTTTGACGTCCATTGAGGCGTGATTTTAAATAGTGTGTATCTGTTAACAAATTCAGCGACATATGAACCATAAACAGCGTTTTATATCCAAGTGGAGAACTCAACCATTTAAGGAAATAGTTATTATTCATTTCGTAGCTATGTTTGTATGTCTGCGTGCACAGACTCAAATCTGGCAACAACTGGAACTCTTTGGGATATCCAAAATTACACACTAAAATAGTGAGTGAGGTAAATATAGGAAAGGTTGGGGAAAGGCCAGCCGACTATATTATAACCCCATACTGCTTCAACAAGCCTTTCAATATAACAATTGGAAGTAGGGAGCAGTGGGAGAAAATAGTTCAACACCGTACGGGGGATATTGTCTGGTTCACTGACGGGTCGAAACCAGATCGAGGCGTTGGGGCCGGGGTATACGGGGTGCAGCCAAGACTGGAGGGCGTCATCTGTCTAGGGAAACTGGCCTCAGTATTCCAGGCCGAAATCACTGCCATCAGGGCGTGTGTGGAGGAGAATTTGCGTAGGTGCTACAAAGATCGTAGCATCTATATCTATTCAGACAGCCAGGCAGCCCTGAGATCACTGGCAGCTCCTGCAACAAGGTCTAAAATCGTTGCAGAATGTCACAGGGTTCTGGTGGAGCTAGGGGAAAGCAATAGAGTAAACCTATTGTGGGTCCCTGGCCACTCGGGGATCAGTGGCAACGAACATGCCGACAGATTAGCCAAGGCAATGATCAAATTTGAGCTACGTAACTGGCTCAGAAGACAGCACGTAGAATATTGGACCAAAGTCCATCAACAAAAACATGGCAAGGTAATGATGCCAAAGCCTTGTTTTAAAAGAAGCTCTGCAATCCTGGGTCTGAACAGGAGAGAGATTAGACTCATGGTTTGATTGCTGACAGGCCATGGGAATTTCAAAAAACACCTACATACAATGGGAATAACAGAAGAGGACCCTAAATGTAGGATCTGTGATGACGGCGATGAAACTGCATCACATCTGATCTTCGAATGCATTGCATTGGAGAGTAAAAGGCACAGAACATTTGGGACAACCAGACCCGAAGAAATTGTGTCTAATAAAGAACTGGTAAAGGGACTCCTTGCACTGTTCAAGGGCATTGGTTGGCTTTACTAGATATACAGGGAGCGATACCGCACAATAAACTTGGTTTCGGTGCGGGCAGTGGCGGGTTGGACCAAGACTGTTAAATCAAATCAAATGACTGCGCGCATTATAGTCTATGCTCCACGGTCGGACGAATACTTTATGGAATCACTGTACCTTCTCGGCCTAGGTATACTGGAAGGGCGGCGAAAATTACGGTCACGACTACCCGGAAGAGACCTAGAAATTAGTTACGATTTAATGTAAGCAAGGCTACGCGTTCAGACAAAGAATCGTCGTCTCACACGAAAAGAAAATTGCGAAAGGCATGGGGACTCATATTTTACGGTATTTTCAAAGTTGCACGTCGAGTTACTGTCTAATTCGAGCATCATTTTCGTCCGCTATGTTAGATCAGCCACATCGCATTTTGAGAATCTGACTCCACATTGCAACTCATCGATTTTAAATACGGATATATTAACCCTTCCACAGTCGCGTATGTACCTGTGAAATACATGACCTACTTTTTATCCAATACTAGCTGAACCCCCGCTGCTTCGCAAGCGTAGGCTGGTTGGTCTGCACCAGTTGTTTCTTTTTAATCCTGATGAAGATTCCATATCTTAAGTTTCGTAGTTATAGCTTGAAATTTGAGTTAACAGCACCATATTTTTGAAAACCAATTTTTGCATCTCGTATTTCACCCCCTTATTGGTCGAATTTCCAAAAATACCGAAATACGTGTCTCTTGAATTTGAACTCCTTAATCCAAATTCGAAAATTTGTAGTTCCAACTTCAAAATTGCCTAAAATAGCAACAGATTTCCGATAAACACTCTCTCTCCAATTTAACCCCCTTGATGGTTGAATTTCCAAAAATACAGAAATACGTACTTTTTAAATCATAACGAACAATACAAATACCAATTTTTGTAGTTGTAGCTTCAAAATTGTCTTGACAACACAATGTATTTTCGAAAAGAATTTTTTATCCCCTCTTTTACCCCCTTAGTTGTTGATTTTCCAAAAATACCGAAACACGTGTCTTTTTAATCATGATCAAAGTCCATATCCTAAGTTTCGTAGTTATAGCTTGAAATTTGAGTTAACAGCAACATATTGTTGAAAACCAATTTTTGCATCTCGTATTTCACCCCCTTATTGGTCGAATTTCCAAAAATACCGAAATACGTGTCTCTTGAATTTGAACTCCTTAATCCAAATTCGAAAATTTGTAGTTCCAACTTCAAAATTGCCTAAAATAGCAACAGATTTCCGATAAACACTCCCTCTCCAATTTAACCCCCTTGATGGTTGAATTTCCAAAAATACAGAAATACGTACTTTTTAAATCATAACGAACAATACAAATACCAATTTTTGTAGTTGTAGCTTCAAAATTGTCTTGACAACACAATGTATTTTCGAAAAGAATTTTTTATCCCCTCTTTTATCCCCTTAGTTGTTGATTTTCCAAAAATACCGAAACACGTGTCTTTTTAATCATGATCAAAGTCCATATCCTAAGTTTCGTAGTTATAGCTTGAAATTTGAGTTAACAGCAACATATTTTTGAAAATCAATTTTTTGCGTCTACTATTTTACCCCCTTATTTGTCGAATTTCAAAAAATGCCGAAACATGTCTTAAATTCGAACCCTGTATTAAAATCCGAAATTTTGTGGTTCTAGCTTCAAAATTGCCTAAATAGCTACGTATTTTGAAAAAAACGTTTCATCCCCTATTTCACCCCCTTACGGACGGAATATCGAAAAATCGCTTCTTAAATGACGCCTACAGAGTAAGATAAACACCCTCCACAAATTTCAAGTTTCTACCTTCAGTGGTTTGGGCTGGGCGATGATGAGTCAGTCAGTCAGTCAGTCAATCCGGACACTTCCTTTTATATATAGAGACTAGCTTATATGCCCGAGCTTCACAACGGTTGTTTAAGGAGAGCCTGTGTGTATCATGGTTTTTCAGGGTTCCGGACCTCAGTCAGTAAAAGCAGAATCATAGTTGGATCGCTCTGTCAATAAATTCAGTTGTCCTAGCCAAGATGTCAACTGTAAGCAAAAGTCATTGTCCGAAACGATGTATCTTCATAAGGATGTCAAATTGTAAGTAAAAGTTATCCTCCGAAACGATGTACCTTCATAAAGTTTTTGGTACAAAATGAAACGTGCCAAAATAAGCAAAGAAATGTCGTTAAGTATTTTATACACAAAGCGAAATCAGTAACACTATGTTCAATGTTTGTTGGTATACGTAGACATAAGATTGCTTAATTCTGTCACAGACGTTCGCTTCCTTGCTGTAGTACCCCATACTTATTATGCAGCAGCGGAGTTTATTAGTCCTTTGGTGCACTACAGCGCCTCTATTGCATGTTTGCTGTACAACGCAATCCATACTTCCAAGCATAACCTACATCTAATACAATTTTCCTTATGAAGTTTCTCCATGAAAATCCGTGAAGTAGTTTAGGAGATTAGGTATTTCTAAGAGATGAACAGACAGTTACTGAAAACAATGAACATTGCGATGTATCTTTTTTTCGTGATCTGATTTTGATGAAATCATGTCTCTATGTTGCCCCAATCTTAGCTCAAATTTCTTGTGAAAACCGCTTCAAAATGTGTCAGTAGTTTTTTTTTTTTTTTTTTTTTTTTTTTTTTTTTAATACTTTTGCGAAACGTGGTAGAAATAGGCATATCTTCATGAATATGATGTAGCTCACATCATACATCAGTTATATTCGCCATTTAAAACATTTATTTCATGATCATTCATATCTCTGGATAATGGGCTGAAGGATGGAAAGCTGAAATATAATAAGTATTTCCTAAATGAAATAGAAATATCACAGACAATTATTATTCTTACGGTTGGCCCTCTTTCTGTGAGATGCGCTATTGTCGCTCCAAGCGTGAAAACTTAAACTTCCACAGCAGTTGTACATATACGTTAGACTGTGATATCAGTAGGTAACTATATGGATTAAAGACGGCGAGGATTGTATCAGTTTTATACTGTGTTGTATCATAGTTCGTAAAATATAGCAACCAAGAAAACGATTTTCAGAAATATGGTAAATTTCAAAAGTCAAAGAGTAAATAGTATTTTCAATGGGTAATAATCCGATCGCTGCCCCGAACTTCACACGAACACCCGCAGTGATATCTATTACTTCTTTGCTGCATTACGCCGTTCTTTCCAAGCATGAAATACATGTAAAACTTCAAATTACGACGACATCTTTTACTTTCCTGATCTGATTTTGATTAAAAAAAACAAGCCTATATGTTGCGTCAGGATATTCTCTATTTGTCTGTGATACCCCCATGAATGTTCATTTAGTACTTTTCGAGATTACTCTCTACAAATAGATTGCTTTGAGAGAAATGTTTAAATTGTGATATCTTACTTTTTCTGGTCTGATTTTGTAAAATGAAGCGTTTCAGTAACCGCAAGGTACCCTCAACGTTTCCTGCGAAAAACGCCTGAAAATTCGTCTATTAGTTTTGGAGAGGAAAGAGAAAGATAGACATGACGGTTGTCTATGAAAAACGTTGAATTGTGATGTTGTTCTTTACGTGATAAGATTTTTATGAAACTAAATCTATATGTTGTCCCAAGGTACACTGAAAATACCTGTGAAAACCCCATGCGAATTCGTGAAGTAGTTTTGGAGAAGTGGTTTCTAATAAATGAACAGACACGACGGTCTATGAAAAAACTTCGTGATTCTATTTTGATGAAATCGTGCCTAGATCCTGAACCAATCTTCGCTCATGTTTCCTGTGAAAATCGTATGAAGATTCGTCCAGTTGTTTTGAAGATTGAAGCGAACAGCGACAGGCCTACATTTACGGATTTATTATTAGTATAGATATGTTGTACAATTGTAAAATTTTGCAGGAGTATTTTTATTTGTATAAGTGCTGCATGTCGGTAAAATCTGTTGCGAATATGGTTACTAGTAAAGAAGTAATAGATAAAAACGTGATGCTTGATGGGGCAGTATTCCATGAACGTTCCTCTTTATATGTCCTCATATCATGATCTACGTGTCGTACTGTGATACGATTTCGAACGTACATTCAGCTGTAAGTGTGTATTCTGTCTGCAAAATTTCCTGCGAGTACAATTTGTATTGTAGAAATTGTAAATTGTAACGTTATAACGAATGCCATAGTTTTGCTTCATAAACAGCGAAAAAGTAGTAAGCGAGAAACTTTTTTTCCTTTCATTATTTTGATGTGGTTATCTCCGAGAAAAAGGTTAATAAAGATTTGAAATTATGTTTAAAGTTTGTTGCAAGTCGCCAAGTACTGTCATTCTCATATAGTGTATTTATAAAGTCCCGTCGCATTATGTAGCAGTTTTTTGCGATTACTATTGTTCATTATATCTCCTGAATCATGTGTCGTACTTCTACACCAGTTAATAGCTCACGTACGAAATGTGTGTACCAAATTTGGGTGAAATCGGACAAGTGGTTTAGGAGAAAATGTGCAACATTGTCGTTCGACGTAGCAGTTTTTCGCGCATCTCATTGTTTATGACGTCATATCTCCTTACGTATGTCTCGTAGGTGATTCTTACCCCGATAGCTATTGTTGCCTGATATTAAGGAATATGTGAACCAAGTTTGGTTGAAATCGGCCCAGTAGTTTATGAGGAGATGTGGAACATACATACATAGATACACACATGCAGCCTATTTTATAAGATGTAAGATTACCGCAGTGAACAGTGATAAAGGCTTGCTGGCCCACGACATCTTGTGTCATACCTTTGTTATTGCTTCACAGGAGTTTCAGCCTTATCCTGGTACTGCCAAGATCATAAATGACTCAGACGGGAGCACGTGTTTTTTCTGTATGCGTCAGATACAACGCGCCTAATGCCGTAACGCATTGTCGCTGCTAATGATGACAGCAGAGTTGGCAACTGCGTTGTTGCCTTCTAGATGAAGCAACGTTTCGTTGTAGCTACACGCACTCTTTCAAAATGAGTAAAAGATATGATTTAGAAAATCCTGAGGATTGGAAGAAGTACATCGACTTATTTTCGACAATGAGGTATCAACTGAAGATGGTCTTGTAGAAACTGACTCGGAAACCGAAGATATACTCGGAACAAGATCTGTAGACTCAAACACAGATCATGAACTTCATGAAGAGGAAAATAATGAAGCGCAACAAAGTGATGGGCATTACTATTTTTGTGAGTAAAAAAGACAACTAAAATGCTTTCAGTTGTGATAATAATAATAAACATTGCAGGCATCGACTCAAGAGTAATTTTCTTGGGCAACAAGAATAAATACTCAAATAGGCGCGACTACCTCAAAACTTTGGCTCTGACTCTACTGCAAGAGCATCTCAATTGAAGAGGTCTTATTATGACTCTACCAGATGATATAAAGTACAAGCGTCAAGAAAAAGAGCAAGATGACGCTGAACTATCTCTGCACTCAGGAAATAAGAAAAGAAAGAGACGCCAGTCATATTACAGGAAGACAAAAAGACTTGCCTCAGCAAGTAGCCTATACATGTGAAAAATGCGGTACACATCGTTGTTTGCAAAAGCACGCAAAAATAATTTGTGAACAATGTCTTTCTCTAAAGATAGCGTTACCAGACGTCCTCTTTTACCCGGACATGTCCTCCTTTTTGGACCCTAAAATGGTCCGGGGGGGATTTTCTGCAAAATAGGGAAATGCCTTTTTTTCAGTTATACAACTGCTTCAATTTTAAAGTTCAGAAATACAATCTTTTGAACTCTCATAAATGAAAACTCTATAGAATAACTTGTCTTCCAACACAGTAATATTTTTTTTTTCTTCTAGATTATCATCTTTTGGTGTTGCCAGTGCGTCAAGCTTAGCGATTTCAGAGAATTTGAAATAATTAGGTTTGTAATTAGCGTGTCATACAAGTTGCGAGGCGGTCCGATAAAGAAATTAAGTATGAAAATATACAATATAACTCAGCTTTTAATAATTTCAAATTATAATCCTTATCACTGACGGACTAGGAGGGGCGAAGGGGGCGGACCGCTCCGGGCCTCCAAATACCTGTAACGATTTTTTTTTTTTTTTTTCTTTTTTGGGAACTTTGCCTCTCGTCTCTCGTTTTGAGGCGTCCAAATCTCGAAAACATATTTTTTTCCAAAAAAAAAAAATGTTCAAAATGTGTGTAGAACTTAGGGGACTTAAGTATAGGGTCATCAGTCCCTAAGCTTACAAACTACTTATGAACTACCTAAGACTAAGGACGGCACAAATATCCATGCCCGAGGGGGGATTCGAACCCCCGACCGTAGTGGCCGTGCAGACCGTGACTGGAGCGCCTCAGCCCCCCGGCCACCGCGGCCGGCATATTATTATTTTTTTTTTTCTCCCCCTACTGTTCCGTGGCCCCGTTCAAGAGGAACTACAAACCTCCAAACTCACTTTTTTTTATATAGTAATACAAGTATTTCCGAGATGACGGGGGCCCATTTTGTTTTTCCGTCATCCCAGGCCTCCGACAGTCCGCCCCTGATGCTTATGGTCATTTGTATAACTCTCGAAGTGTCCTATATTTTGTGCACTAACATCTGGTAACCCTACTAAAGAGCAATATCCATACAAAGAAACATGCTCCGATTAGTTCAATAATTTATTTGTATCTACAATGAAGTAACTTTGTAAAAGAACTTCATGTACTTCTCATTACAATATGTTAAATATTTCTGTTAATTTGAAAGTGTAATGAGCTTAATGTTCAGTTATCTATTTGCCAAATCTGTAACAAGAAAGGTAACAGCAATGTAAAACAGAAGCAAAAGAAAAAGAAGCTGTAAACAAAGGCACAACCACAAAAATCATCGCATGTATACAGGATAGGGTTACCATACGTCCTCTTTTTTCCGGACATGTCCTCTTTTTGAGGCAAGAAAATGTGTCCGGCCGGAATTTATAAAATTCTACTAAATGTCCTCTTTTTTGGGTTCCGAGAAAGAAAATTTATTTTTGTGTCATTGGCGACAACGTGTTCATTCGCACTGCAGTTCCAAATGTTCGCAATTATTCCGCGCATACACAGAGTGAAATTGCCGTTCACAATTTCGCACTCCGCATGGATCTGACAGTTGCAAACGATTCGGATCTTCTCTGCGAAGGAACCCGGTTGTCTCCCCTGTATTCAACCAGTGCATTCTGCCTTCTGAATTACGTTTTATGGCGTTGCTTTTGATATACTTTGTGGTTTAGGTTAAAGCTGTATTGTGTGTTCGAAATCGTAGGCAGTCTTTTGCTTCAAAATAAATTACGAACGGAAATATAACATACTGCCGAAGAGAAAGTGTTAAATATGTGCTCCTGGAGAACTACAAATCATTCAAGAGAATGATCAAACGAATGTAAGAATTAATGATACACTGTGCTCCGATCAGCTTTGTAATTTTAAAATTTTTTTGAAAGATTATCAAAGGAAACAGAACATACCAGCAGCTGAAGTGTGGTCTGCATATTTAAATTAGTCATCTAGTGTTGTTAGTAATTCTGAACTGCTCAAAATTGTAACTTCTTTATTTTCTATAACTAGTCGTAATGCCGACACAAAACGTGTGTTTTCTCTTGTCAACACACAAGACAGGAATAGATTTAAAATATACTGTATGTGTACAGTATAATTTCAAACATTAGAAATGCCGGAGCTTTTCTCAGTAATAGTTAATAAAAACAAAAAGGTCTTGAGAGAGATTTCGTCGTCCACCAAATATATTTGGTGTGGTGTCGCACAAGTCCAAAGTGCGCGCCACCTACTTTCGCCGCGCGCCGCCATGCACGCACGGCGCGGCGTTCTCACGACGACAGCCACGAGCGCCCTCTGCTGCAACCCCGCTCGTGGCCACCACGGAAAGACACCGGTCACTTCGGACGGAGATAGCAACGAGTTAGGACCTTCGTAATCACATAGGCACCAGTGAA
This sequence comes from Locusta migratoria, assembly GCA_026315105.1. NCBI lineage: Eukaryota > Metazoa > Arthropoda > Insecta > Orthoptera > Acrididae > Locusta > Locusta migratoria. The sequence goes on from CM048754.1 coordinate 122,316,589, forward strand.
GACTTTGCTATCGTACAGGCACTAGGCAGGCCTCTAACAACTATGTATCAACATTCTGCAGTACTATGTAAAAGTTAAGTATTGTTACATTCTGTGCAATATATATATATCTTTCTAATTTACTCTAGTGTTTATAGTTTCTGGCTGCTCCCCTCCGTACCTGCACCAGCGTGCTCTCTTTATTCCTGTGTCGGTCACATTCCACTCGGCCACCGACACCTACGACGAGGCTGGGACACAAAAGCGGCGACGAGGATGGGATACAAAAGTGGCGACGAAGTCGGGACACAAAATTTGGTTCAAAAGTGAATAAGACAAGAAGGAGACAATTGAGAGTAGTGATGAGGAATAAACTGTCAAGGTTCATAATATTTCGTTTCCCAACAACCACACAGGGTTACTGTTTTGGTTTGTCGTAGTTTTACGTGATTCATTAATAAAGTTGCAAATTACATTATGTTAAAGACAAAGTGCCCTCTTTTTTTGTGATGAACATATGGTAACCCTATTCCAGGAGACACATGGCGACTAGTGGCGTCATGACAGTTGACGCGCCTGCTGGAGGAAATGTGGAAATGTTTTGTGGACGGGGTGCATCAAACTACACGACAATAGAAGCAAAAATGTCCCGGTAACCGGGCGTCCTCCAACGAGTCGTTTGCGAGGTAATCACCGTTTCATGGTTACAAGCCGCCACCGACGTCGTCGTAAACATCGTCCTACTTACTACACAATTCCAGAAGTGTGCTACTGCTGTACGTGTGTGTTATGCGCTATTATTTGTCTACAAAGCAGAGAGGTTTTGCGCTGACTGGATATGTAATGATACACTGACGCCATTAATTTAATTATAATTTTCTTCTTCTGGTCTTCATATCTTGTTACTTTGTTTTTCCTCTAGCGTTACGTATACGTCACGTAAAAGTCTGCCATTGCTTTCTCTCGATCGCAACAATGCATGCATTTGTAGTTCGCATTATTGTGAGGTTCAGCGCTAAGAAAGCTCTGTTATTCATATTTAATTATCCGATTAATGATGAAAATTCTCCTCAGATATGATAAATTATTTTTCAAAAGAGATAGATTGCCTGGCCAGTACTTGTCTTTGTGCTGTACCGCCGATAGTTACACAAATGAAGAAACAGAAAAAAAGGTGACGAAAAAGGACAAGCTTTTGGACACACAGTTTCAAGGTGAAACACCACCTTCATGACCTAGGTCGTGAATTACCTTTCCCTTCCGTTCCCATCCTTTCTTCTTCCCTTCTCTCCCACCTAATGAAGGAAATGTGTTCCGAAAGCTTGTCCTTTTTCGTCCCCTTTTTTTCTGTTTCTTCATTTGTGAAACTATCGGCGGTACAGCACAAAGGTTGTTCATACTTAGGCAGGTTTCGGCCAGTAGAAAGCAGGAATAAGTCACTTTCTGGTGCTTCCATCATCGACAACTTTTTCTGGGTACGATTATGTCTTTGAATACAATATACAGCACAATTTGTAAAACTTTGGCTTTGTGTTAATGTTCAAGGAGATGAAATTCGTGATATATACTATTCACGAAATACAGTTTACTGTTATGGTTTCTATTCAAGTTTTTACGTTTGTGTTGCATATATCTCATGCTAGGCAGAATATGTACAACGATTCCGCCGCCTTTTTCAGCGGTCAGTCTGTGCATGAAATATTGGCCATTCTTGAGGAGGAGGAGGAAGAACATGCAACAGATATATTTATTGAGCCTCCTGAAGGTAATGTGGAGTTGGATGAAGATTCTGGTGAAGAAGATGGTCGGGGGAAAATAGATAATCTTGGACCCAGGCAACTTCACGCTGCTCCAGAAGCCGTCTTGACAAACAAAACCACGTTAGGCCGAGAACGTCACACTGATCGGTCTCACGATGAATACCCTCAAAATATACATTCAGATGAAGCAGGAACACTATCAGAGATTGGAGAAGGAAGGACCTGAAAAATATTAACTCAGTATTTCCTCAGAGTGATCATAGTCAGTAGAGAAACTTATCTCCAGTTGAGTGTTCGAACTGTTTTGGATGATGAAATAATTTTCTCATCACTGAATCAACAAAACATGCTTTGTTCAAGAACTGCGCAGAACAAAAAATAACATATGAAGAGATGAAAGGTTTTCTACGAATACTGATTCTCTCGGGCTATATTCCTCTACCCAGCAAAAGAAAAGGAAAAGGCATGCTAAATTTAAGCGAACACAACATCCCCAGGATTGGCGATCCTACACAGAAGCACGAAATTTAGCGAGGGGCTTCAATGCGAGATGCCTACAATTTTTATCACAACGAAACTTTGTCTCGAAATTTGACTGAAAACCCAAAGAGATTTTGATCATATGTTAAATACACTAGGGGCAAAACACAAACAATACCCTCACTGCGTGATAGTTATGGCGATCCTGCCGATGACAGCGCTACTGAAGCAGAGTTACTAAACATAGCTTTTAGAAACGCATTCACCAAAGAAGATGAAACCAATACTCCAGATTTCGAATTACAAACAGAGGCCGTAAGCAACTAAAATCACTTAACAAGAACTCTTCTGGTCCGGATTGTATACCCATTAGATTTCTATCGACTGATGACCGCGCAGTTTAGTCCCCTTTAAACACCCAACCCCCCAGATTTCTATCTGATTACGCTGAAGCGATAGCTCCTTACTTAACAGTCATATACAACCGCTGTCTCATAGAAGGATCTGTACCAAAAGACTGGAAAGTTCCACAGGTCACAACTATATAAGAAAAAAGGCAGTAGGAGTAACCCACTAAACTACAGGCCTATTTCATTGACGTCAATTTGCAGCAGGATTTTGCAACATATCCTGTATTCAAATATTATGAATTACCTCGAACAGAACGATCTATTGACCCAAGGTCAACACGGATTTAGAAAATATCGTTCATGCGAAACACAACTAGCTCTTTACTCACACGAAGTGATATGTGCTATCGACAACGTTCGCAAATCGATTCCGTATTTCTTGATTTCCAGAGGGCTTTTGACACCGTACCTCACAAACGGCTTTTAATCAAATTGTGTCGTTATGTTATATCGCCCCAAACTATATTCTTGCCAAATTTCAGCTTCATAGGTGAAGTAGTTTTCGAAATATCGTATTTAGTCAGTGAGTGAGTGAGTGAGTGTCTTTTCGCTTTTACATAGATAGAGATTAAGAAAACAAATTGCCTAATTTTGGATGCAAGAGAAATAAGGGAGACTTTCAGACGAAAATAAATAGTAATATGGAAATCTATAATGCTAACTTTATTTGATACAAGTTCATTCCTTATGCGACAGTTTTACGTCATCTATAGTGAAACTTTTGTGAGCAGTAGATTTCATCATTTTGTGTGTGTGGAGGGGGGAGGGGAGGGGAGTGAGTTACAAAACGCTTTTAACGTCCGACGTCACATGCAAACTATGTTGCAGGTCCCTAACTACTCCATTTTGCAATAATTGACGCATAAATCTTGGTATTCTCACGCGGTGGCCGCTCATTTATGACGTCATATCTCCTGAGCTATGTGTCGTGCTCTTTTGTTTTTGGGTCAGCAACCTTCGTGGGCGTACGGTGAACAGTTCACCAAAGTTTCACTGCAATCGAATGGCTGGTATATGAACACATAGAGGACATTCAGACAAACATTCATATATATATATATATATATATATATATATATATATATATATACATGACTTAGCAGTGTTGTTTTCTTTACTTTCATGTACTTCTAAATCTACGTACATACTCCGCAATCCACCGTAAGGTGCGTGGGGGAGGGTACACTGTACCTCTACTAGGCATTTCCTTTCCTATTCCACTTCCAAATAGAACGAGGAAAAAAGAATGCCTATATGCCTCCGTACGAGCCCTAATTTCTCTTATCATGTCTTTGTGATCTTTACGCGACATGTAAGTAGGCGGCAGCAAGATCGTACTACACTCAGCTTCAAATTCCGGCCCTCTAAATTTCCTCAATAGAAATTCACGAAAAGAACGTCGTCTTTCCTCCAGCGATCCCCAATTGAGTTGCCTGAGCATTTCCGTGACACTCGCGCATTGGTCGAACCTACCGGTAACAAATCTAGCTGCTCGTCTCTGAGCCGCCTCTATGTCTTCCTTCAAACCGATCTGCTGCGGGTCCCAAATACTTGAGCAATACTGAAGACGTGGTCGTACAAGCGTTTTATACGCGGTCTCCTTTACAGGTGAAGTACATCTTCCCAAAATTCCCCCAATAAACCGAAGTCGGCTGTCCGCCTTACTCGCAACTGTCCTTACATGTTCGTTCCATTTCATATCGCTCTGCAATGTACTTTTAAAAGTGTGTGTTCTGCATAGTGTGACATATATGTTATTCCCTCTTTTGCTGAAATTATCAATTACTTTTTAGTTTGAAGTGTTGTAACGTGTTTGTATGATAGAAATAAATATGTAATATGTAAAATTCAAAAGTGACAAATTTAGTAAGGCAGAAATGCTAGTACAGTGCAACGCTTTGAATGGAAATGACGCGCACCTCTGTCCTGGTTTCCTCCCGTTCCCAGCGTTCGTGGTCTCAGATGTCCCTCGTTATTTTACTACCAGTGTCCATTACTGTCTCTCCTTTTCGCAGACGGTGGCAACCAGCGAGCGTGAAGTCGGCAGCTTTGCAATGTGTAAGTCGCACATGGGACTGTACGCCTGTCGTACTGCGAGGGTGAAAGTTCGGGGTGAGAGTTTAAATAGGGAAAATTAATTTTTAAAACTCACAACCACCAACTGCGATCCAAATTCCTAAACGAACTGGAACTGTGATTGCTACTGTTTGATTCGTATTCTAGGGGATGATATCACACGTTCGCAGCTTTCCTTCCCTGCATATAATTAACAAAAAAAAAAGAAAATCATAATAAAGTCAAGTTCATGTGAGAAAAAGGTGTGTGCTAACTACTATTTTTGAAAACACGTGAAAGTTCACTTTATTTTGCTTATTACACCATATTAAAACCCTGTGGCTGATACGTCTGTACGTCGACACATTTATCAAAGTTATAACTCATGAGCCCCCAGACAAAATGAATATTTGTCCCAAATTGTTTTCGCACCATGTGCCTGTCTCAAACAACGTTTATGTTCATACCTATGCGACGACACGTGTTACATAAACAAAACACGGTCACTTTAATTTAGTGAGATACACACCTTGTTCCACCGGCTAAATGTTCACAACACAGTAGCACTCGATACAACTTTGTTCAGTCTACGACGAGCAACCACACAAAAATCTATAGTCTCCACCTGGAGATCCACATGCCGACTGTGCAGAGCGACGCCGCCCGGCCAGCTACCCCACGTGCTCCCGCCTCGTCACTTCCTGCCCACGCGTGCGCGCCCCAAAAGCCAAACTGCCGGGTTTTTCCCCTACGTCATCAACTTCCCCATGTGAGCTGTTCTAACCGACTTCCAACGTACAGCGCTCAGCCAATACATTTCTAAAACTTTACTTAAAATCAAAATAATTACACTACACATTAAATAAATGTCTTCTTAGGTTTTTATATTGGTATAAACATCGTTTGTACTATTTATCACAATCGTGCAATTTCTTATATCACAGATAAGTGATTTAACTGAATATTTCAAGATAAAATACACAAGATGATTGAAAATAAAATGAGAAATAGTTAATATATTATTTTTATAAACAAACATTGCCATGCTAGTTGTGTAACTGTCTTGTATTCATTGGCAATTTATTACTTTTCATTGTCAATTAAACATATTACGCCAGATGTGACTATATCAGCTAATGTATTGTTTATTTATCAACAGGCTATTTTGTAATGAGGGCCTTAAAGGTTCCTAACTGCATCGTATTACTTCAAATGCCAGTAGTATTAGAATATTTTATTTCACGCTGTGCACTGCACTGTGCCTGGCACTCGCCATTGTCCCTCTCTCCCCTCACCGGAAACGAACCTGGAAAATCCTAAGTTGGAACAAGCCACCAACATCGGCCTGCTCGCTGGCCTCCCGTCAGCTACAAGCACACAGCAAATCTCAACGTGGAGAATTTCTAACTATGGCCTAACTATAAATGTCGTCACCCAACTGCGTACATACATTGCTACCATAATTATTAAGATTACAATTGTGTAACATTTGGTGCATTGGCATGGTCAATGTCTGCAGTGAACTTCATACTGTTTAATTACAAATGCTATTAATTACCAATATTTCTATTGGGCGGTAATCTCACAATACCCTGGTGACTTTTTTTTCCCCCTTTTCTTCTGGCGAACGCTTCACTTTTCGGTCATCACAGTGCCAGCTCCTGACACTGTAAATGGGTAACAACGGGAGCTGCGGACTCCTCGTGAAAAAGGCGCTATTTCAGGAAAAGCCGATAAACGGATTATGACGTAGTCGGAAACCGTATAGGAAAAGACTGGTGCAGCCTCTCAGGAAAATGGGTTCAAGATTGTAGGAGAGCTGCCGGTAAGCCGGGGAGAAAGAAGCCCCTCGACATTTCAGCGCCAGGGGTCGTTCAGCTAGGCTACCTGTATAGGAAGACGTGATCATCAAAATAAACTGAGAGAAATCAGATCGGAAACTGACAGATTGGGGTGTTTCTTTTTCCCGCGAGCTACTAGAGACTGGAAGTGCAGCGGTAGGATGAACAGTCTGCCACACACTTCAGTGTGTGTGGAGTACTTAATGCCGATGAAGAAGTGGGAATTCCAGAAACTGAATGTGCCACCTCCCTGTTATAGGGCTGACTGCCAGTACAGTTGCACATCAGCGTGGCAGAGGCAGTATGAGGTTATCGATCAGCTCTTGAGGGATAGTTGGCCACTCTTCCAGGAGTGCAGTATCCAGCTCTGCAACCGTTGTGCTACGCGCTCGCGTGGCTGCGATGCGTCTGACCAGTGCATCCCGGACATGCTCAACCAGATGCAAGTCCGGTGAGAAAGCTGGCCAGTCCTTTCGTTCAGTTCCCTCAGCTTCAAGCATGTTGTCCGCCAGTTCAGCTCTGTGGGGACGTACGCTAGAAGAACCCATCTCCTATACCACTAGCGTAGGGCACAACAAAACGAAGGATCTCACGTCTGAGCAGTCGAAGCGCCAATATGAACAACGTAGAGGTCCGTACGTCCGCCAATACTGACTCCTGTCCACAGCATTCCCCCACCACACTGATATGGTGACGTTTGATGCACATAAACGGGACTGTTCAGACTTCCACGTTCTCTCCAGATGAGGGATCGACGATGCTCCGGCTGAACACAAAATCGGGACTCATCTGTCAACAGAACTCAGTGCCATTCGTTAGATTTCCGGTCCTGGTGTTCCTTTGCCCAGGTTCTTGGAAGCTAAGCAATGTGATAGTTTTAATGCGACACACACCATAGGTATAAATGGCTAGAAGCCGCATTCTCGAAGGCGACTTCGAACTGTTTGTGTTGATATTGCGCGTCCTGTTGCTGCCTGGAGGGTGAGTTGCAGCTAAACTGCATTCAACCTTCTGCCTCGCGGGCTGTTAACCAGAGATAGCAGGTCATCCCTTGCTGATGTTTCCCGCACATTTCCTGGAAATTACACTTCGGGTCATCAACAGCTGCAACCAAATCCCGCTTCCAACCTTCCTACGGCTGTCAGCTCATAGCTTTGAGTAAGTCACTCTCTTGTGGAATTCGTTTGGTAGAGTATACCCAAGTCATCAACAATCCCCTCTGCTGCAACTCCCTGTTATTACCACTATCACGTTTCTCGTAACGTTCTCTCCCGAAAGACGTCGAATCACTTTAGTTCATTTTACCGATGCCAACTCCTCAGAATGTGGATATCTAAACTGCTTTCCGAAATTCGTTCACCAAAGAAGACGAAGTGAACACTCCATAATTCCATCCAAGAACAGCTGCCAGCATGCAAAATTTAGACATAGAAGTTCCTGGAGTAGTGAAACGACTTTAGTCATTAAACAAAAACAAATCTTCCGGGCTAGATTGTATACCAACTAAAATCCTCTCAGAGTATGCTGATGCGATAGCTCCGAACTTAGCTATAACTTACAACCGATCACTCAGCGAAAGATCCGTACGCAAAGACTGGAAAGTTGTCCAAGTTACTCCAATATTCAAGAAAGGCAATAGGAGTGATCCCCAAAATTACAGGCCTATCTCATTGACGTCGATTTGGAGTAGGATTTTGGAACATATACTTTGTTCAAACATTATGAACTACCTCGAAGAGAACGAACTATTAACCAGTAGTCAACACGGATTCAGAAAGTAGCGCTCTTGCGAAACACAGCTTGCCCTTTATTCACATGAAGTGATAAGTGCCATAGACAACGGATCTCAAATCGATTCCATATTTCTGGATTTCCGGAAGGCTTTTGACACTGTACCCCACAAGCGGCTTATAATGAAATTGCGTGCTTATGGAATATCTCCCCAATTGTGCGATTGGGTTCACGATTTCCTATCAGAAAGGACACAGTTCGTTGTCATTCACGGTAAGTCATCGAGTAAAACAGAAGTGATATCTGGCGTTCCCCAGAGAAGCGTTATAGGTCCCCTAATCCTCCTTGTGTTTATAAACTATTTAGGAAACAATCTGAATAACTCCCTTATACTGTTCGCGGATGATGCTGTCGTTTATCGGTTAGTGAAGTCAACAGACGATCAAAAGCAACTGCAAAGCGATTTAGACAAAATTTCTGCATGGTGCGAAAATTGGCAATTGGCACTAAATAAAGAAAAGTGTGAAGTAATACACATGACCACTAAAAGAAATCCACAGAACTTTACGCGATAAATCAGTCAAACCTTAAGGTCGTAAATTCTACCAAATACCTAGGAGCTACAATTACGAACAACTTTGACTGGAGAGAACACATAGAAAAAATTGTGGGGAAGGCGAACCAAAGGTTACCTTTCATTGGCAGAACGCTTCGAAGATGCACCAGCTCCACCAAAGAGACTGCCTACATCACACTTGTGCGTCCTCTCTTGGAGTACTGTTGCCCCTTGTGGGACCCTCACCAGGTGGGACTGACGGAAGACATTGAGAAGGTTCAGAGAAGGGCAGCTCGTTTTGTTTTATCACGTTACGGGGGGAAAGCGTCACGGAAATGTTGCACGAATTGGGGTGGAAATCATTAAAAGAAAGATGTTATTCATTGCGGCGTAATCTGTTTGCGAAGTTTCAATCACCGACTTTTACTTATAAATGTGAAAATATTTTGGTAGCACCCACCTACTTAGGGAGACATGACCATCCCAATAAAATAAGAGAAATCAGATCGAAAACGGAACGATTTAGGTGTTCTTTCTTCTCGCGCGCTATTAGAGAATGGAACGGTAGAGAAAAGTTATGAAGGTGGTTAATGAACCCTCTGCCAGGCACTTAAATGTGATTTGCAGATGTAGCCCGTAACTGTTTTGACCAGTGTACGTCTTGAGGCGATGTGACACAAAAAGCCACACTATCTCATCCAACACCTGACAATGATACAAATCACCGACATCCAACGTCTTAATGTGTTTCAAAACCACTTATTGCTGACCCGCCCCCCCCCCCCCTTTTTATCTACAAAATCAGAAAAGGAAGTTCATCGCTTCGTACATTTTCGCTCTTCATGAAGTAAAGCTACAGCATCAGGAATGGCGTTCAGTTTTTTCATCTACACACTTTATAAAAAGTCCCGTCGCGTATAAAACCAAAACTACTAAACAGATTTTCATACCATTTCATGTGGGAGTTTGGATATTTTAGGTTTAGATGCGCAGTTCATTGTGGTGAGTGTGGCGATCAGAAATCTGTGAATATGCAGCCTGACTTTTCTTAGCAAATGACATATATATGTCTCATTAACAACGTTAATGTACAATGGCGGACAAAAAGATTACCCAACCGGAGTAAAGTTCAACAACAGCGATGTGCATGACCAAGCTGATGAGCGCCAGTGCTGCCAACCCCAGGTGTCTGAGCAGCTTCAGCCTGCGGTTCACGTCGCCAAATAGAAGCAACATAATAGTTAAGATACAGTATATGTCCACATTCATTGCACTTTCTTATTCACACAAAATATGACAACTGCGAAAGGGCAAAGCTGAAAATGTGTACCCATCCGGGATTCGAGCCCGGGTCTCCTCCTTTCTAGGCAGTTGCGCTGACCCCTACCCCACTGGGGACACAGTGATCACCGCACCTGCAAGGACTACCTAAGCACGCCTCCCGTCAGATACAAATTCCCAGCTTCGCTCTGCCCACAGTACTCAAACTCGTAGTTATTAAACTAATTCCCGTAAGAGTAAGGGCCACAAACTCCCCCCCCCACCACCACCCGGATTAACGGAAGGATCATTCCCCATCATCGGCATGGTGTAGTGGTCAGCGCAACTGCCTAGAAGGCGGGAGACCCGGATTCGAATCCCGTCTGGGTACACATTTTTAGCTTTGCCATTTCGCAGCTGGTGTCATATTTTGTGAATATGAAAGAATAACAACTGCAGGAGCAGAAGTGGCGTCTGTTCTTTCGGAAAAGGCATCACACGAATATCATTGCACTTCAACTCACGTATCATTCATTTTGGAAAACAGTTTCGCGCGTAAAAACGGTTGAGGTATGAGAATTCCATGTGACACACTTACTACAACGAACAACTTGCCACATATGTTTCATTGGGTGAGTGGATAGGCTGACGGTTTAAGAACGCAACGGGCGCACGTTCGAATGCCACTGGAGTCGATTTATTTTTTCAGACCTCTTGCAGGTAATGAATTCGCTAAAAACTGACTTCAAGGAAGATTGATTTCTAAAAATAAATTAACAAATTGTAAATAGTTATTTACTTAAGAAAATACTGAAAAAATGTTCAAATGTTTGTATAGCTTATGAGACTTAACTACGGGGTCATCAGTCCCTAAACTTACAAACTACTTATGAACTACTTACGAACTAGGACGGCACAAATATCCATGACCGAGGGGGGATTCGAACCCCCGACGGTAGTAGTCGTGCAGACTGACTGACACGCCGCAGAACGCTCGGCCACCGCGGCCATCGAAAAAGGTAAAATTAGTATAATTTAATAACTAAAAGTAAGTAAAGCAAAAAACATTTGCACCGCGATAGAAAAATAGAAAGTAAGGGCTTTGGTGGCGTCTGATTCCAACGCACACCACGTAACTACAAGGCCGACGCTATCGATGAGCTACCGCCGTAACTGTCGAGTAGTCCTACCGGATGTATGGGGGGCGAAGTTCGCGTCCGGAATCAGTCCTCAAAGCTCCACGTGCCCCCTGGGTGGTTCTAAACGGACAACAATCTTTGCTGGTCCTGTCACCACGGTGATCTCCCAGCTATGTCAGCTAACAAGACAATCCAGAATGGCTCTTGTCAGGGCCAACAAAATTGCCAACAAAACGATCTGAACAGAGCAATAGGTCCAGTCCTGAACGTGTGCCATTTGAATATTGAGGGGATAAGTAGGTCAAAATGTGACTTCCTCAGTAAAAATCTTCTGAGTAACAATATTGACGTCCTTGCTCTACAAGAAACCCATGCAGAAGATCTTAAAAGTTGTTCAAGAGGCAATATCCATGGCTACAGACTTGTGGGAGAGTGTACAAGCGGAACCTCTCCCTAAGGACCCTGGCTAGACCCGAAAATTTAGTTTATTAAAATATTCGACTTTTTCCCTCCGGCCGTCTTAGTTTCGTAACCGATGGAGCCGTCGGCTCCCCTTGCTGACTCGACGATCGTCTTCCCTCCTTGCTCGCTTCGTGTCGTTGTCGCGGGGAGCCCAGTTCCTACCACTCGGCGATACTCTGCTACCAATCGGGGAAGACCACGTTGCTTCACGTGGAGCGTCCGCCAGGCCCCGACGATTGCTGGGACGGAGGCAGCTCTCTTCTGATCGGGCCACTGTCGTGAAAAGACGTTCTCTTGCTAGCTCCGGGTCTCACCCGGTAGGTCGCGGGTCACCATGGTCCCTGGGACGGGTTCCACTTACTGTTGCACACCCCCGGTAGCCTTCTGTAGTAACAAGTAAATAAACTTCATGGTTTGATTCAACAAAACTGTCCTGCATTTCTCTCTGCCACCCGAACCGCCCACGTCTCACCGCCAGCCATATCCTGACACTTGAACAAGAGATAGGCCATAGAACATATGGCGTGGCTACATATGCTAGACAGGACTTGGATGATGTATCTATAATTCATGAAAGCTGTGACGATGACATATTTGTTTTGGCAGTGAAAGTGTCTGGAACTACCATAGTTAATGTCTACAAGCCTCCCAACATCCAGTGGCAAGATACGGTTCTCCCAGTTTTCGAACACCCTTCCCTATATGTCGGCGATTTCAACAGCCACAGTAGCCATTGGGGGTACTCGTCTGATAATGAAAATGGAATAGCCTTAGCTGAATGGGCTGAAAATTATAACCTTTCCTTGGTTTTTGACGCAAAAGACTCCAGCACATTTTTCTCAGCCCGCTGGAAGCGTGGATATTCACCTGATCTGTGTTTTTGTTCCTGTGATCAGACATTAACATCTCTATCAGTTACGAGAAACGTACTTGGCACATTCCCACGGTCGCAGCACAGTCCAGTGCTGATATCAGTTGGGATTAAGATTCCCCTAATAAGATCTTTTCCGAGACCCAAGTGGAATTTTAATAAAGCAGACTGGGAGGCATTTACTTCCAAATTAGAGGACAACATTAGATTCATTCCTCCTACAATAGAAAATTATGATAGATTCGCTGGACTCCTTAAAGCTATAGCTAAAGCCTGTATACCTCGAGACTACAGAAAGACATATATTCCGGGATGGAGACAAGAGTGTGAAGACCTGTATAATGAATTTATCAGCACTAAAGATTCAAACACTGCCGACATCCTACTGAGCTCCCTTGATAATGCCAGAAGAGAGAAATGGGTGAAAAAAGTTCAGACTTTAGATTTCACTCACAGCAGCAGAAAGGCTTGGTCACTTCTGAGGAAATTGTCTACCAGTGTATCCGAGAAAAAACTGCATCCCACACACCCTGACCCTTCCGACATAGCCAAACGAATCGTAGCACTATCCACGTCAAAACGGAAACAGTCTGACAGATTAAAATCCTATAAACTAAATGAAATTAAGAAATGCCTGCAGGCTCCCCTGGAAGTATCAAAACCTTTTTGCTTAGACGAACTGCATGTGGCTATCTCTGATGTGAAGACTGGGAAAGCTGCCGGTATAGATGATATTTTCCCAGAATTTATTAAACATGCTGGACTCAAGACCCGATTGTGGCTTCTAAAGTTATTCAATAACATTCTTAAAGACAGCTCTCTACCAAAAGCTTTTAAGAGATCTGAAGTAATAGCTGTTTTGAAGCCTGGTAAAGCAGCCGAACGTGCAGATAGCTACCGCCCAATTGCACTTCTCAGTGTATGTTACAAGCTGCTCGAGAGACTCATCTACAATCGTATTGTTCCCATTCCCACTGCTAGTATCCCTGTTGAACAAACTGGTTTCAAACAAGGCCGTAATTGCTGTGACCAGGTCCTAGCACTGACATCTTTCATTGAGACTGGTTTCGAAAAGAAGTGTACCACTTCCGTTGCTTTACTGGATCTCTCGGCAGCTTATGATACCGTCTGGAAGAAGGGCCTCCTAGTGAAGCTTTACAATCTCATTCCTTGCCCTATTTTATTGCGACTTGTGAACTCAATGCTAAGTGGCCGTCTGATCAAGATCTATCTCGGCAACACAGAAAGTGGGTTTAGACAGCTTCACGATGGCCTCCCCCAGGGTTCGGTTCTTGCTCCCATTCTTTTTAATGTTTACACCGCTGATATTCCAGCTACGCAATCTAGAAAATTCATTTATGCCGATGATATTGCCATAGCGTCACAACACAGAGACATCCATGTGACGGAAACTACTTTAACATCTGACCTAACTCTCCTCAGAAATTACTTCGCAATGTGGAAACTAAAGCCAAACCCAAATAAAACGGAAGTAGCTTGTTTCCATCTCAATAATAGGATGGCCGACTATAAACTTAATATCTCGTTTGATGGTGTTCAACTTGAACATAATGAACATCCAAAATACCTGGGAGTCATTTTGGATAGATCTCTTACTTTTAAGTACCACCTTCATAAAACAGCAGACAAAGTTAAAACTAGGAATAACATATTGCAGCACTTAGCAGGATCATCTTGGGGAGCCAGTGCTAAGGTTTTGCGTACAACAGCTCTGTCCCTAGTTTACTCTGCAGCTGAATACTGTTCTCCTGTCTGGCTCAACAGTGCTCATGTGAGAGACATTGATGTACAATTAAATAGAGCAATGAGATTGATCAGTGGCACTCTGATGGCTACACCACTTCAATGGCTCCCAATATTATGCAACATTGTTCCCCCAGATCTAAGACGGGAGGAAGCCTTAATGAGAGAGTATTATAAGATCTTGTCCACTCCTGAGCTTCCTATCCTGCAAGACCTTCCACCACCGGTAAGCCGGCTGAAATCACGTAAACCACCTCTTAAAACAGCTGTGCAACTACATGAGACTGGCTTCTCGCCTAAATCAAACTGGGCAAGAATTTGGGATTCGTTTAATGGAAAAAACAGCATCTGGATAGACGATCCCTCTAAGCAGCTGCAAGGAATGGACCTTCCCAGGAGAGAATGGTCTTTGATCAACCGTTTCCGAACTGGTGTTGGTCGCTGTAACAATTGGAAATTCAGATGGGGACAGGCAGACGACCAGTCATCTGACTGTGGAGCAGACGTACAAACGATGACCCACATACTTAATGACTGCCCATTACGATCATTCTCAGGAGGGATGACCGAACTCCATATAGTCAGTCAAGAAGCTGTCCAGTGGTTAAAGGAGTTCGACTTAGCTCTGTGACAGAGATATGTTTTATCTTATTAATTAGACACTAGTATATCTTACTAAAGTATTATATGTAGCTGACATTATACCATACGATATATATATATATATATATATATATATATATATATATATATATATATATATGAAGAACGAATATTAAACTGGAAACAACAGGTAATGGAAGGGACGGCCACTCACACGTGTAAACCGCGCATGAGGACTTAGAAAATTATGCCTATCTGCTGAAACATTTATTTTAGCTGAACACCATAGATTCACCATGTGGCAATCCAAGTAAGCACAGATATAGGCATCGATTTTCAACATCTTTACTGTGGCTACCATTTGTCTCGTCGTTTAAAGATTAGTCTATTACAAAATGGAATACGTTTAAGAATGTGGCATGCAGAAAAACCTATAATTACATAATTCGTACCGAGTTAATGCTAATAAATATCACCTGCACACGTCTAAAAGTTGACTCCAGCGGGACTCGAAATCGTGCCCCTCCTGTTCGGAAACCGTCAGCCTATCCGCTCAGCGAACGAAATAAATGTAAGAAACGGTTCGTTGTGGTAAGTGTAAACAGATAAAGCAGTCAACGATCCGAAGATTGGTCGAACTCCACAGTGCTTTACTAGTCATGGTCCTGTTTGGAGGTGGTATGCCGTTGCCTTCCTCCGACCTTCGAACTGACTTACCCAGCCAGTTATAGGGGGACCTCCAGTTTAACGTGGGTTCCGAACCACGGTGCTACTCGGTATTTTTCACATGAGCAATACTGCCAGAGATGAAAGAAGTGGAAAGTGACAGATACAAATCCTAGGAGCTGGCGGGGATCGAACACGCGACCTATGGATTTGTGGTCTGGCACTCTACCATTATGCTACCGAGCCGCGTAGTAGGTGTACCCACGTGGAATTCTTATGCGTCACCCGTTTCTACGTGCTAAAATAATGCTTTGCAAAAGCTGCAACGAATCTCGATATATACTGAATCCCAACTATATCACTGTATTCTGTTTGACGATGGGAACACCGAGCTGAATCTACAAAGACCGCTGGAGTTGGCAACACTCGCACTTCGGAACTTGGGCTTGCGCAGTGGTCTAGGCTTGCACTTTATTATTCGGCCAGGTAATATTTTTGTCTCCCATTCTACGTAAGTTTTTTTTTAAAAAAAAGGTAAAGCAGTCAACAATCCGAAGATTGGTTTGAACACCGCAGTGCTTTACTAGGCATGGTCCTGTTTGGAGGTGGTATGCCGTCGCCTTCCTCCGACCTTCGAACTGACTTACCCAGCCAGTTATAGGGGGACCTACAGTTTAACGTGGGTTCCGAACCATGGTGCCACTCGGTATTTTTCACATGAGCAACACTGCCAGAGGTGAAAGAAGTGGAAAGTGACAGATAAAAATCCTAGCACCTGGCGGGGATCGAACCCGCGACCTTACGTAAGTTTATTGTTCCATAAGGGCCAATTCACACTGTCCGTCACGTCAACGTCACGTCACGGAACCGTCACGTCAAGTTGTATTCACACTGTCCGTCACGTCAATTCGTCCATCTCAATACGCGATGTTGAAAGTGAGGTTATGAGTGGCGATCTGTTATGTAGAAAGTCATAGTTTAATACTAGAAAGGGGGAACAACAACGCTAAATGTTATTAACGGCCAAAGAAAACTTTACAGTGTATATTTTTGGCCAACTTACTGGGAACTGAAACAACATTTCAAAACCTCGGCATCTATTTTCAAGCGAAAAAATAAACATATGAAGACATCAAACCATACTTGTAAGAGCATAAATATCGCCTGTATACTTTAACCATTACGATTTGCATGCTGACATTTTTAATACGTCGTAAACAACTGAATTTTTGTCTTTCATTATAACTGACATTTTCATTTAAAGTGTTATTTAATGGAAAATGCGTATTCAAATTCAATCTTATTCAAATAAACAGTTTGCTTCAGTCGTTTCTGTTACATTGTTACGTAACATAAACCATTTTTTTGGTTTCAGATATCCGACCTCGATTATAGGGGGACACTCAATTGACAAAAATATTTAAGTCGTCATGAAACATTTGAGATTTACCCCTAAAACGAGGTACAACAACAGCACAAAGATGAATAAGACACATTTGCATATAAACAGTGCAATCGTCGACTGCAACATGTAATTCGCGTGACGAAATTAGGTTAACTTCCGATGTTAGCAGACGACCGTTCCGTCAAAACATTCTTCTCGAGAAAGCTTGACGGACGTTGACGTGACGTGACGGTCCGGTGACGGACAGTGTGAATGCCGCCATTAGAAATACACTGCGGAATGTTCTGACGGACGGTGACGTGACGTGACGTGACGTGACGGACAGTGTGAATTGGCCTTAATATGACGTTTACGCGATCTGGGCTAACAGACTTTAATAAAGACCGAGACAAAGTCGTGTATTACTGTCAGCAACAGACTGGTGTAGTTGGTGTTGGGGACCCACCCTGGCTGCACTTCCGGTTCCAGCAGCTCCTACTCACTTCTGCCAGCGCACGACTTCCGGCAGAAGTCAGTGCATTCTGTGCTAACTCGATCACCGCCGAGTTTAAACCAGTGTTCGTTAACTACATACGTTGCAATACTCCGCTGGCATCAAACACGTCCGTTTCTCACTCCCTAAAGGTGTTCTCCGAGTCGAAGTAACGAAACTGGTGACGAGATGGAAGTCTATTTATCGGAGCGTGACAGACATGCCTCGCGAAGAGTTTCAGTGGAAGGTCGGGTGCGAAGTTAGGCCGTGTTGACAGTCCTCTACAGATTGTGTGGACACACATTTTGCAGGTACTATCGACATCTAGCACTGGATGTACTTACACAACAACATCAGATACGAGGGTAAGTCAATTATTATCCGCAATTTAGTTATATTTTTGTTTACGTTGCTGAGGCATGCTTTGTTTATTTGTTGTTATATCTTTGCAATTTTCAAGCTGCTACGTTAGTTTCGTTGTCGCTGTCGTGCTGTTAATCATGGCTGCTCCGCTGTCTATTTGCACCAAAGAAGAGCAACGTTCAGTGATACGTTTTTTGTCGGCGGAAGGTGTATCAGGGGCCGAAATTCATAGAAGACTTTCAGTACAGTACGGGAGCAGTGTTTTGCCACAACGAAGTGTGTACGAGTGGATTGAAAAATTCCGAAATGGTCGCACGAGTGTTAAGCACGATGAAGGAGCCGGACGACCGTTTACCGCCACAAATGAAGAAACCATTGAGCGATCACGTGAAATGATTCTCTTGGACAGAAGATTAACTATTGATGAAGTGGCTCATCGTCTTCAAATTTGTTATGGTTCTGCCTTCGAAATTATTCACAACAGACTTGGGTTTCCTAAAGTTTGTGCAAGATGGGTCCCAAAACAACTCACATAGTTGCATAAGCAAACGCGCCTCGATATCTGCAAAAAACATTTGGATCGCTATGGTAACGAAGGGGACAACTTCTTAGACAGAATCATTACTGGTGACGAAACATGGATCCATCATTACGAGCCGGAGAGTAAACGGCAGAGTATGGAATGGAAACATCCAAATTCGCCGTGCAAGAAAATATTCAAGACCCAAACGTCTGCAGGAAAACTGATGCTTACGGTGTTTTGGGATGCACGAGGTCCTGTACTGGAAGATTATGGTGAAAGGGGCACAACAATAAACAGTGTACGTTACAGTGAGATGCTTACTGACAGGCTAAAGCCTGCAATTCGAAGCAAACGCCGAGGATTGCTGTCAGAAGGTGTTGTGTTGTTGCACGACAATGCCCGTCCGCATACTGCTGTCCACACTGCTGAAGCTATCCACACAGCTCAACCCAAAACCTTCTTTTATGAGGGCAAAAGGAAGCTTGTAGACCGATGGGCGAAGTGCATTGAAAAGCAAGGAGGCTATGTCGAAAAATGATGTTCTTGTAAGTTTCGTATTTTATTACAATAAAATTTTATAACTACTTTGCGGATAATTGACTTACCTTCGTATGACGTGAGAAGCTCGCTCAACGAACGATTCCTACCAGAAGACTGGAAACTTGGACAAGGTCGCAAAGATATTCAACAAAGTCATTACGAGTAACACAGTAAATCACAGGCGTGCATAACTAATGTCCATTTGCAGCGACGTTTTGGATCATATACGTTCAATGAACATTGTAAACTACCTCGAGGAGAACAATCTGTTGACCCTGTTCAACACGAATTTAGAAAATATAATTGTAGTGAAACACAGCTAGGTCTTCACACACACGAAATGGTGAGTCGTATCGACAACGGCTCTCAGATTTACACGATATTTCTAGATTCACAAAAGTCTCGGATTAGTGATTTCGTGTCAAAGAGGACAGACACAGTTGGCAGCAGTCGATGGACTGAAGCAGAGGCGAGCCCGGCGTGACCTGCCCTCTTCTGAAAACTGAGCTGCCCTCTCGCGCTGCCATTTCTACTGACAGGTATTCCATGTCATTCCTTTATGAAATAAACCCATTAATCCCATTAGGCCTTAAATTCGACTAAATAACTAGCAATTACAAACAAACGTAAAAATTGTAAACTACGAGTAGAAAATATCGTACGGGGGCGACGCAAAGGCTACGTTTTACTGACAGAACACAAAAGATGAAACAGAAACTTCCTGGCAGATTAAAATTGTGTTCCGGAACCGGGACTCGAACCTGGGACCTTTGCCTTTGGCCGGCAAGAGCTCTACTGACTGAGCTATCCCGACACGACTCACGATGCCGCCTCATAACTTTACTTCCGCCAGTACCTCGCCTCCTACTTTCCAAACTTTACAGAAGCTCTCCTGCGAACCATGCAAGACTAGCACTCCTGGAAGAAAGGATATGGTGGAGACATGGCTTAGCCACAGCCTAAGGGATGTTTCCAAAATGAAACTTTCACTCTGCAGCGGAGTGTGCGCTGATATGAAACTTCCTGGCAGATTAAAATTGTGTGCATGTCTCCACCATATCCTTTCTTCCAGGAGTGCTAGTCTTGCGTGTTTGCAGGAGAGCTTCTCTGAAGTTTGGAAAGTAGGAGGCGAGGTACTGGCGGAAGTAAAGTTGTGAGGCGGCATCGTGAGTCGTGTCGGGGTAGCTCAGTCGGTAGAGTGCTTGCCCGCGAAACGCAAAGGTCCCTGGTTCGATTCCCGGTTCCGGAACAATTTTATTCTGCCAGGAGTTTCATATTAGCGCTCACTCCGCTGCAGAGTGAAAGTTTCATTTAAGATGCAACAGTTGTAGTAAAGAAAGTACCTACACTACCCTTGTGCGTCTATTTTGGAGTATTGCTGCGTACTGGGGGATCCACATGAGGTGGGACTAAGGACATCAAAACAGTAGAGAGAAGAGCAGCTCGTTTTGTATCAGGGGAGTGTGACGGGAAAGGATGCATCAGTTGAGATGGGAATCTTTACAACAACGGCGTTTATCGGTGGGACGACACCACCTTGAAAAGATGTCTGTCCGTGACTTTCCCCTGCGAATTCGAAAATACCGGGTGATCAAAAAGTCTGTATAAATTTGAAAACTTAATAAATCACGGAATAATGTATATAGAGAGGTAAAAATTGACACACATGCTTGGAATGACACGGGGTTTTATAAAAATGTATTGCGTGAAAGATCTGTTGCGCGCGTCGTTTGGTGATGATAGTGTGCTCAGCCGCCACTTTCGTCATGCTTGGCCTCCCAGGTCCCCAGACCTCAGTCCGTGCGATTATTGGCTTTGGGGTTACCTGAAGTCGCGAGTGCATCGTAATCGACCGACATCTCTTGGGATGCTGAAAGACAACATCCGACGCCAATGCCTCACCATAACTCCGGACATGCTTTACAGTGCTGTTCACAACATTATTCTTCGACTACAGCTATTGTTGAGGAATGATGATGAACACATTGAACATTTCCTGTAAAGAACATCATCTTTGATTTGTCTTAATTTGTTATGCTAGTTATTCCTTTTCTGATCAGGTGTAACGCCATCTGCCGGACATTTTTTGATCTTACACCTACGTAGGGAGAAATACAATCGTCGCAGTAAAAGAATCGCACTGGCGTGTTTTATGGCCCACTGTAAATTTGTAGTTTCATAATTTTTTTGCAAACATTTCGGACAAGAATGAAAATAATAAAAAATTATAGTCATATGATTACGACTCTACTATTGTGATAATATCTATGCACCCAACAAGTAACCCTTTTTAGGAAAAAAGGAGAAAAAGATTTTTTTTGGTAGTGGCGGGTCGCGAACCACACACTATGTGCATCACGATCCAACACGCTGCCTAGTACACTACGGAAAACAATTACGAAATTCGCTTTTAATTTTCGTAGTATTGATGGCAGTTAATAACTGACGCTAATGTGGCATTTTTAGACACTAGATTATCATTTTTCGTACGAAGAACGACGTGTTTTTGTTAATTCTTCAGTGCGCCGGTGCTTTGAAATGACAACGTGTAATATATAATAAGAAAATCATTAAATACGCAACGCAAGATAGCATATGCCAGAGAGTTCTGGGAGTGGAATGTTACATGACATCTGGGAACGGCTGGTTTTCGTAAAATGAAAGGAGGGTGTCAAATCTCCGTTATTTTTGCAAATATCTCTGCAACGATGCAAGATATGAAAAAAAGAAAAAACATAATAGAGCGAAGTTGTAGAGAATTTTCCCTGTATCAATTAGGTTATTCAATTTTCGTGTCATATGAACGGTAAAATTGTAATTATATTACAAACGGCTTTTTTGGTATTACTGCCGTATTTTTTGTACGAAAAATTTGAAAAAGGGAGGTTCTGGTCTCTGGCGGCCTACAATTATGTCTGTAAAATTTGGTGCTGATCGGTTGAACGGTTCGTCTTAAAAACAGGGAACACGTTACGGACAGACATACATACATCCCAAAATCGCCGTTATTTTTGCAAATATCTTTGAAACGCTACGAGATATGAAAAAAAGAAAAACATAAGAGAGCAAAGTTGTAGAGAATTTTCTCCTCTACAAATTAGGTTATTCAATTTTCGTGTCAGATGCATGGTTAAGCCGTTATGTTCATTTAAATTTCGAGCTGTCAAAAACCGATAGCAAAGGCCCACTTTTAGTGTTCCTACCGTAACCTGAAGTGCGGCCAATAAGAGGTCGAACGGAGAAATTTACGTGTTGTATCTCCCTGCACGTTACGAGAGAATGCAGTGCAAGAGAAATACCGGGAAAGAGGGTCCGACGGAGCCTATTTTGAGAAAACATTTAAGTGCTGGGCTTATTGCTTTGTACACGTCGGCGTCAAAGCGCGATTGACGTAATGACTACGGCTGAAAAACGTGTATGGCAGGTCTTCCCGAGGAGAGGCCAAGGAAACAGACGAGCGGCAGTGACGCGACCAAATCTTCCACACGACCTCTGCGCGTGGTTTCTCTTGTCTGTTTTTGCTAGTGGACGCTTTCGGAGTCATTAGTTTTGAGAACGCGTTTTAAGACTTGGGAGTGATGTACTCGTCCCCTTGTGAGGTGCCTCCTAAATGTCGGAGCACTTGCCGGTACATCGGCAGCTGTCAAACCCCCCCCCCCCCTCTCTCTCTCTCTCTCTCTCTCTCTCTCTCTCTCTCTCTCTCTCTCTCTCTCTCTCTCTCTCTGTCTGTCTGTCTGTCTCTCTCTCTCTCTCTCTCAATCCGAAGATTGGTTGGCAGCAGTTCTCCTCGTCCACACTTCTCTGTTCTCGGATAGCCTCTTCATTTCCTGATATGATTCCACTCCTACATCTCTCTGAATCTGTTTCACGTACTGCAATCTGGGTTTTCCTCTGCCTCTTTCTCCTTCTACCATCCCTTCCATAATATTAATTATAAACTCATTGTGCCTATACAGATGGCCTATTAACTTGTCTCTTCTCTTCATTGTCGTTTTCACAAGTGCTCTTTTTTCGCCGATTCTTCTCAGAACTACTTCGTTTGTCATCTTGGCCGTCCAAGGGATTGTCTGCGTCCTACTCCAACACCACAAATCAAATGCTTCTAGTCTTCTCTTGTCGCAAACGCCGAGTGTTCAAGTTTCCGAGCCATACACTGCCACACTCCACACATACCATTTTATAAATGCTTCTTTGGTCTCTTCCTTTATATTTCTTGATGTAAGAAGCATCCGTTTATTGTTGAAGGCTAGTTTAGCTTACGAAATTCTACTTTTTACGTCTGCTGAACTCCTGCCACCCGGTGTAATTGTACTTCCTAAGTATGTGAATACATTAACTTGTTTCAATGGTACTTAATTTGTGGTGTCGCACAAGTCTAAAGTGCGCGCCACCTACTTTCGCCGCGCGCCGCCATGCACGCACGGCGCGGCGTTCTTACGACGTCAGCCACGAGCGCCCTCTGCTGCAACTCCGCTCGTGGCCACCACTGAACGACATCGTTCACTTGGGACTGAGATTATGTATCAGCATTCAGCAGTACTGAGCAATGTAAGAGTTAAATATTCTATAAATTCTGTGCAATATATATCTCGTTCTAATTTACTCTAGTGTTTCTAGTTTCTGCTGTCCCACTGGCTGGTCACCTCCTACCTGCACAAGCGTGCATCCTATTTCCCTGTGTCGGTCTCTTTCTACTCGGCCACCGACACCTACGACGGAAACGAGACACAAAAGCGGCGACGAGGATGGGACACAAAAGCGGCGACGAGGCTGAGACACAAAAGTATTAGGTTTAGATAAAATACCAAACTGTGGCGAATGAAAATCCCGGCCGGGCACAAATTTTCATTCGCCACAGTTTGGTATTCCATCTAAACCTAATACAGTGACGCCATAACATCGCAAATTGCGATTTATTTCATTCATTTGAACGCTGTAATTCGTCAAAAATATATATAATTCTTCTTGTTGTTGCAATTTAAAAGGCCAGTAGTGTATATGTGTGTCCGTTTCTGCAGTGTGGAGTGTCTTAAAATCTCCTGACAGCGATTTCGCCGTACATTCACGTACAGCTTGTATTATATTATGGTAGGCACTGCTCGACTTTTGCACGTCTGCTGTCGATTGTATTTACGTAAATGAACGTATTGTTCGTCGGTTGTTGACGATAACTTTAGAACTTCGATGCAGCTTTTAAGATGAAATGTTGATTTGAAATGATTTTCTGAGTCTAGTTAATTATGTGTATTACACAATCATTAAGGACACTCAAGAAAATTCCTCCTTGTTCCTCTGTTGGCTGTAAAAACCGAAGTGAGAAATTCCATCTGATGCTTGTTTTCGCAAGGAATAAGGAAAGACGGAAAAAAGTATGCGTTGAAAGTAAACCGAGAAAGCGGTAACCGTATAGGCGACTTTTGGAAATCAATGAATTATTCCTGTCTGTGTGAAGTAAATATTTGCTAGTTCTCCACTCCGAATGCAAATAATAACAGAAATAGTGACTGTGTAATCCTCGCGTAAACATTAACACAGGCCTACCAGTGCCGTCAATTTCATCCCATATATCATTTGATTTCTGTTCTAATTATCACAGTCTCCACTACATGAATACAAAATTATGATCTTTATCTGTCTGTGCTGACTGACTGCCACTGGTGATTTTACTGATAAACAGTAAATTTAAAATAACACCTACGCTACTGGCAACGAGTTTAAAGAGAATAACGGCATGTGACAACACACATTCTTTTACGCAAGTCGCCGAAGTGACGTCCAATTTGAAGACTTGCACCTGGCCAACGAGCCACACGAAATTATTGTTAAATGTTCAAATGTTGTAATTTGCTCGTGGCTGCATACCATGATCCCCGTCTTTTTTGTGTTGATTTTCATGTTATATTTAGCAGGCAGAATCTCTCTCACTCTTGATGACGCCTTTTAGGCAGCAACATTTCTGCCCACGCTGCACGGTCTCGCCTGTTGCTGGACCGCATGTCGTTCACCGTCACGTCACGGATCTTCGTCCTACCGACTCTACAGGGACAGCAGCAACAGCCTACGAGGCGCCTGTCTTCCTTCCCGCTCTCGACTCGTCGGCCGCTGCACAAAGGTGGTGGCAGTTCGCCGCATTCCCAGAATTCGCCACGCGATCCGACTGAAATGTTACGCTCTTGTGCAGAGATGCTAAACCTAACCGCACTTCGTCGCGACACTCCATTAACGTGCAATTTGTGAACAGACCTAAGTCGAAACAAGGCCCCTGGAGTAGATGATATTCCCTCAAAGCTACTGAAGTCTCTGGGAGAACCAGCCATGACAAAATTGTTTCACCTGGTGTGTAACATGTATGAGACAGGCGAAGTACCCGCAGACTTTAAGAAAAATTTTATAATCCCCATTACTAAGAAAGCAGGTGCAGACAGGTGTGAAAACTACAGAACCATCAGTTTAATAAGTCATGCTTGCAAAATATTAACACGAATTATTTACAGAAGGATGGAAAAGCTGGTAGAAGCCGACCTCGGAGAAGACCAGTTTGGGTTCAGGAGAAATGTAGGAATACGGGAGGCAATACTCACTTTACGGCTTATCCTAGAAGATAGAATAAGAAAAGGCAAACCTACATTTCTAGCTTTTGTAGATTTGGAGAAGGCTTTTGACAATGTTGATTGGAATAAACTTTCAAGTTCTGAAGCAAGCAGGAGTAAAATATAGGGAGCGTGAGGTTATTTACAACTTGTACAAAAATCAGACAGCGGTTGTCAGAGTTTAAAGGTATGAAAGGGATGCAGTGGTTGGGAAGAGAATAAGACTGGGTTGTAGCCTTTCTCCAATGTTGTTTAATTTGTACATTGAGCAACCTATAAAGGAAAGCAAGGAGAAATTTGGTGAAGGAATTAAAGTTCAGGGGGAAGAATTAAAAACATTGCGTTTTGCAGACGACATAGTAATTCTGTCAGATACAGAAAAGGACCTGGAAGAGCAATTGAACGGAATGGACAGTGTGCCGAAAGGTGCATATAAGATGAACATTAACAAGAACAAAACTAGGGTAATGGAATGCGGTCTTAGAAAATCAGGTGATGCTGAAGGAATCAGATTGGGAAACGAAGCAATAAAGGAGGTAGATGAGTTTTGTTACTTGGGCAGTAAAATATCAAATGATGGTCGCAGTACAGAGGATATAAAATGCAAAATGGCAATGGGTAGAAAAGCGTTCTTGAAAAAGAGAAATTTGTTAACCTCGAATATTGATTTAAGCCTAAGGAAGTCCTTTCTGAAGGCATTTGTATGGAGTGTTGCCTTGTATGGGAGTGAGACATGGACGATAAACAGTGCGGACAGGAAGAGGATTGAGGCTTTTGAAATATGGTGCTACAGAAGAATGCTGAAGATTAGGTGGGTGGATCGCGTAACTAATGAGGAGGTACTGAACAGAATTGGGGAGAAAAGAAATTTCTGGCATACCTTGACTAAAAGAAGGGATAGATTGGTAGGACACATTCTGAGACATCAAGGTATTGTGAATTTAGCGTTGGAGGGAAGTGTGTGGGGTAAAAATCGCAGAGGAAGACCAAGAGATGGATACAGTAAGCAGATTCAAACAGATGTAAGTTGCCGTTCTTATGTGGAGATGATGAGGCTTGCTCAGGATAGGGTATGTTATATATTTACCTCACCGACTTGCGTGGGGGAGTTCGAGTTTTAGTCGTTTGTTAACTGCTCTGGAAGCTATGGCAATGTGTTTTGAAGTTGTAATGTTTTGGTGGAATAAGGAAGAGTTTGATTTCAAATTAAACAAGAAGTGAAAAATTGTACATATCGAGTATTTATCTCTACCACGACGCCCCAGGAGAATAATGTTGCAGCGAGCAGAACCCCCATACATCGTAATATTGAAAAGCTGAGTATCATTCGGAAGTGGTAGAAGACTGAAATGTAATTACTTAAGAACCAAGTAAACATTATAACTGTAAGAGTGGGCTTCGGTAGTCGTTGCAGCCGTCACTAACAGAAAACTGTCAGCCTGCTCCAGGAAGAGTTCAGACCATTTAATTCGGAAGTGGGGCCGTCACGTGTTTCAGAGCGCTTCACTTGTTTCCCACACTTTCATCGCATTCTGCCCCCCCCCCCCCCACTTCCAACGCTAAATTCACGATTTCTTGATGACTAAGAATATGTCCTATGAATCGATCCCTTCTTCTTGTCAAGGTATAATCAGTACCTCTTCAATAGTTACGTGATCCACCCACCCAATCTTCAGCCTTCATCTGTAGCACCACATTTTGAAAGCCTCTATCCTCTCCCTGTGTGAACTCATCGTCCACGTTTCACAATTTCTTTCAGAAAGCACATCCTAATGTTTCTATTAATACTGAACGTCAACGAATTTCGCTTCTTCAGAAATGACTTTCTCATAAACATCCTGCATCCTATATCCACTGTACTGCGACTATCACATGTTATTTCACTGACCCAATAATAAAACTCAAGTACCACTTCCACTGTTTCTTTACCTAATTTCTTCAGCGTCGCCTGATTTTATCATACTGCATGGCATAACCTTTGCTTTTCTCTTCTTAATATTTCATGTTATAAACTCCTTTCAATACAATGTCTAATCCGTTCATCTGCTCTTCCAGATCCTCTGCTGTTCGTGACACTATTACAATGTCACCAGTAAAGCGCAAAGTTTTCATTTCTTCACTCTGAACTTTTAATTCCTTCTCCACATGCATCCTTCCTTTCCTTCACAACTTGCTCAATGTACAGACTGAATAACACTGGGAAAAGCGTACACCTGTCTCTCACTCCCTTCAGAAACACTCCTTCCCTTCAATGCTCTTCGATCTTCTATGTCGTTGTTTTCAGTCCGGAGATTGGTTAGATGCAGCTCTCCACAATACCCTATCCTGAGCAAGCCTCTTCATCTCCACATAAGAACGGCAACCTACATCTGTCTGAATCTGCTTACTGTATCCATCTCTTGGTCTTCCTCTGCGGTTTTTACCCCACACACTTCCCTCTAACGCTAAATTCACAATTCCTTGATGTCTAAGAATGTGACCTACCAATCAATGCCTTCTATTAGTCAACATATTCCAGAAATTCCTTTCCTCCCCAATTCTGTTCAGTACCACCTCATTAGTTACGCGATCCACCCACCTAATCTTCAGCATTCTTCGGTAGCACCACATTTCAAAAACCTCTATCTTCTTCCTGTCCGCACTATTTATCGTCGAAGTTTCACTCCCATAGAAGGCAACACGCACACAAATGCCATCAGAAAGGACTTCCTTAGGCTTAAATCAATATTCGATGTTAGGAAATTTCTCTTTTTCAAGAACGCTTTTCTACCCATTGCCATTATGCATTTCATATCCTCTGTACTGCGACCATCATTTGTTATTTTACTGCCCAAGTTACAAAACTCATCTACCTCCTTTATCGCTTCGTTTCCCAATCTAATTCCTTCAGCATCACCTGATTTTCTTAGACTACACTCCATTACCCTAGTTTTGCTCTTGTTAATGTTCATCTTATATGCAACTTTCAACACACTGTCCATTCCGTTCAATTGCTCTTCCAGGTCCTTTGCTGTATCGGACAGGATTACCATGTAATCGGCAAACCGCAAAGTTTTTATTTCTTCTCCCTGAATTTTAATTCCCTCTCCAAATTTCTCCTATTCCTTCACTGTTTGCTCAATGTACAAATTGAATAACATTGGAGAAAGGCTACAACCCTGTCTTACTCCCTTCCCAACCACTGCGTCCCTTTCATGCCCTTCAACTCTGACAACCGCTGTCTGGTTTTTGTACAAGTTGTAAATAACCTTACGTTCCCTATATTTTACTCCTGCTTGCTTAAAACTTGAAAGTTTATTCCAATCAACATTGTCAAAAGCCTTCTCCAAATCTACAAAAGCTAGAAATGTAGGTTTGCCTTTTCTTAATCTATCTTCTAGGATAAGCCGTAAAGTGAGTATTGCCTCCCGAGTTCCTACATTTCTCCTGAACCCAAACTGATCTTCCCCGAGGTCGGCTTCTACCATCTTTTCCATCCTTCTGTAAATAATTCGTGTTAATATTTTGCAACCATGACTTATCAAACTGATGGTTCTGTAGTTTTCACACCTGTCTGCGCCTGCTTTCTTTGCAATGGGGATTATTATATTTTTCTTAAAGTCTGAGGGTACTTCGCCTGTCTCATACACCTTACACACCAGGTGAAACAGTTTTGTCATGGCTGGTTCTCCCAGACACTTCAGTAGCTCTGAGGGAATATCATCTACTCCAGGGGCCTTGTTTCGACTTAGGTCTTTGAGTGCTCTGTCAAATTCATCTCTCATAGTATCTCCTATTTCATCCTCATCTACTTCTCCCCTTCCTACAATATTGCCTCTAAGTTCACTTCCTTCGTAGAGCCTCTCTATATACTCTTTCCACCTTTCAGCTTTCCCTTCTTTGCTGAGAACTGGCTTTCCATCTGTGTTCTTGATATTCATAGAGCTGTTTTTCTTATCTCCAAATGTTTCTTTTATTTTCCTGTAGGCTGTATCTATTTTTCGCCTATTTATACATTCTTCTACATCCTTGTACTTGCTTTCTAGCCATTTTGCACTTCCTGTCAATCTCATTTCTTAGTCGTCTTTACTCCATTTTGCCTGTTTCATTTACTGCATTTTTATATTTTGTCCTTTCATCGATTAAATTTAGTATCTCCTGTGATATCCAAGGATTTTTTGTAGGTCTTGCCTTCCCACCTATTTTGTCCTCTGCTGCCTTCATTATTTCATCTCCTATATTGTTTTATGTTCCCCCGTTTCTGTCAATTGTTGCCTAAAGCTCCCTCTGAAATTCTCTAGAACTTCAGTTTATACAGGTCCTACCTTTCTGCAGTTTTCTCCGTTTCAGCCTACAATTCATGACCAAAAAGTTATGGCAAGAGTTTTTATCTGCCCTTGGATATGTCAGTTTAAAACCTGGTTCCTAAAACTATGTCTTATCATTATAAAATCTATCTGGTGTCTCCCTTGGTCTCCTGGTCTCTTCCACGTATACAACCTTCTTTTGTGATTCTTAAACCAGATGTTTGTTATAACTAAATTATGTTCCGTGCAAAATTCTACCAGGCGGCTTCCTCTTTCATTCCTTTTGCCCTGACCATATCCACCTACTATTTTTCCTTCCCTAACTTTTCCTAGTAGCGAATTCCAGTCTGCCATAACAATTAAGTTTTCCTCTCCCTTAATTAGCTGAATAATTTCTTTTAGCTCCTCATATATTTCTTCGATCTCCTCGTCATCGGCAGTGCTAGTTGGCATATAAAACTGTACTACTGTGTTCGGTGTTTGCTTCGTATCTATCTTGACTACGATAATGCGATCATTGTGTTGCTCACAGTAGTTTACCCGCATTCCTGTTTTCGACTCTTGTAATAGCTGTATAAAGTAGTCGTATAACTTTGTTTCCTATATTGTACAGCTACTACCGTCAGAATTTGAAACTGTATCCCAGTGAACATTGTTCTAAGCTTTCTGCAAATCGACAAAAGCTAAAAAAGTTGGTCTGCCTTTGTTTAACCTATCTTGAAACATAATCGGTAAGGTGATTATTGCGTCACGTGTTCTCATTGTTGAAATGTCCGCCCCCGTAGCTCAGTAGCAGCATCGCTGACTACCACGCAGGAGACCCGCGTTCGATTCCCGGCAGGGGACTGGGTGTTGTGTGTGGTCCTAATCATCATCATCATCATATCATCATTGGCAAGTAAGTCGCCCTCGCGGCGTCAAATAGAAAGAGTTACACTCAGGCGGCCGAACAATTCCGTAAGGGATCTCACGGTCAAGAAAGCCATATGGTCATTTCCATTGTTCAAATGTTTGTATATGTGATGTCGCACAAGTCTAAAGTGCGCGCCACGTACTTTCGCCGCGCGCCGCCATGCACGCACGGCGCGGCGTTCTTACGACGTCAGCCACGAGCGCCATCTGCTGCAACTCCGCTCGTGGCCACCACTGAACGACATCGTTCACTTGGGACTGAGATAGGAACCAGCTAACACTTTGGAATCAGATAGGCACCAGTGAAGGCTTCGCTATCGGACAGGCACTAGGCAGGCCTCTAGCTCAACTATGTATCAGCATTCTGCAGTACTGAGCTATGTAAAAGTATTGTATAAATTCTGTGCAATATATATCTCGTTCTAATTTACTCTAGTGTTTTTAGTTTCTGCTGTCCCACTGGCTGGTCACCTCCTACCTGCACAAGCGTGCATCCTTTATTCCTGTGTCGGTCATTCTACTCGGCCACAGACACCTACGACGGAAACGAGACACAAAAGCGGCGACGAGGCTGGGACACAAAAGTATAGTTATGGGAGCAAACTGCGGTAGTCATCAGTTCCTTGCTTACAAACTGTTTTACGACGGAGTACTCTAATCCGACCGGGAGCAGCCGCACCGTTCGCAACAAGGCGCCTCAGGACGCGCGGCAGTCACGTCGAAACACCTGCAGCGCTGGTAGAGCTCCTAGCGGTTACTCCATTAAGCAAGTACCGTCAAATCCAAGGCGCTCCTCTAGACGTGATCCACTGTGCGGAAGTGGACCACTGACAAACCTAAACCTGCCCAGTACCGCACGGCGTCGCGTGTGGGGCTGCCGCTTATCTCCCAGGGCCGCATCGCATTGTTTATGTTCGGACGGCTTCCGCGCCAACACAAACACACTGCACCTAAGTCGAGGCACACACTTATATTTTGGTCTGTGGTCGAGGACAGCTCGTAATAGTTGCGTCTGTCAACAGCCGCCGGCCGCGGTGGCCGAGGGAACTGAGGCACTCCAGTCACGGTCTGCACGCCCACTGCGGTCGGGGGTTCGAATCCCCCCTCGGGCATGGATATCTGTGCCGTCCTTAGTCTTAGCTAGTTGATAAGTAGTTTGTAAGCTTAGGGACTGATGACCCTGTAGTTAAGTCCCATAAGCTGTGCAAACATTTGAACATTTTTTTGAACGTCGAAAATTTGAGTAAATGGAAAGCTGTATTGGACTTTGTGGTCTGGATGAAGGTCAACAAAGGCGTCATATATTGTCTGATAATTCAAATCTTGGCTTAAACACGTAAGTGAACTTTTGGCCCTTGTGTAATGACTTTCCTCTTGGGGGGAAATTGCTGTGTCCAACTATACGCTGTGCATCATCACCTGTGTACTTCCTCTGTTTGGTTTTATTTCCCCTACGTTCAAAGTACATAACGTCACCACGCTTTTTCGATTTAACCAGTGTTTCAACCCTACGCTTTGTGATGTCAAGGATTTCCATAGCCGGCCGCGGTGGCCGAGGGAACTGAGGCGCGCCAGTCACGGTCTGCACGGCCACTACGGTCGGGGGTTCGAATCCCCCCTCGGGCTTGGATATTTGTGCCGTCCTTAGTCTTAGCTAGTTCACAAGTAGTTTGTAAGTTTAGGGACTGACGACCCCGTAGTTAAGTCCCATAAGCTATACAAACATTTGAACATTTGTCAACAGCCTTCGTGCTTCCCTACTGTTTCATCCCACCACGATTTCGCGAGGGGTTTGCAATGAATGGACGTCACACAGACGTGTACACTGAACAAAGCTTCCACGATGTGAAATCTATATCTATAAATGTGAATGTCTGTTCGGTGTACGTTTATCACGTCTGAACCACAAGACATAAAGACCTAAAAATTTGTACAGTTACTATATCTACCCGGGCAAGACTTTAAGCACGGTTTTGTGGCAATCGGATAGCTATTTATATAAATATATATTAATGTGAATGTCTGTTCGTTCTACGCTTATCGCGTTCGAACGACAAGACGCAGACACTTAAATATTTGTACAATTACTAATTTATACCTGAGGAAGGTTTTAGGCACGGTTTTATAGCGATCTGATAGATATTTAGTAATTTCAAGAATATAACGCGAAATGCGGAACAATAATTACTCTTTGAAAATGGTTTTATTGGTTGCATTGTTGCTTGAGGGTTGATAATGATAAAAGGATGGAGTATATTCGGATGGAAAGTTATCGGTGTGTATAAAATTCTACGTGTGTGCGTGTTAATATTTCGCTCTGCAGCGACAACTACAGAATGCAAACGAATGGTCTGTGTGTAATTGTTGTGCAAAGTCTGCCGTTGTAGACCACAGCAGTTCCATGCCGATAGCTATAAGGGGATGGAAGATATGGTGGTTGAAAGTCGTCAAATTATAAAAAAATTCGGACTGGTGGCCAGCGATGACGTTTGCGACTCTATAGCAAGGAGGTTACATACAGCGTAACGTCATGCCACATACCATATCTTTGGTCTGCGCGTGCTACAATGTCTTCAGCTCTTTCTCCGTAAGGATAAGCATACGAATAAGGAAATATAACAAATAAATAAAGCAGTAAAAAAGAAATTTATTTTAATACATCTCTATAAAAAAAACCGATCCTACGGTTCGCGTATTATCTATCACAATCAACCAACACGCGAGCGGAGCCGGGGTTTAAGCTATTAAGACTATATATCAAGCTGAAATAACAATACTAATAGTATCAATCATTTCATTCTGTTCAAAAATTCACGAATCGAGCATAAGCAGTTGACCACTAGTATGTCTGAAAGACACCTCTCACGCTGAACTTTATTACCAGGTAAATCGTTTATTATTCCTCGTAAATTATTGAAAATGTGTGTTTCTGAGTAGTGGAACCCATTTCGAGATAATTTTTCTTCCTAGTATTGTATGTCAACTGAGCTGTTTGTTGGAAATAGGAATATATTATTTACGAAAAATTTCATTAAGAACTAAATATATTGAGAGGCAATAGTTTGTATAGTCAGTTCTTTCAAAAGGCTCCTAAAAGATGTTCCCGAATTTACTCCGCAAGTAATACGTATTATACAGTTTTACACTTTGATAACTTCTGACTGACTTGCAAAGTTGCCCAAAAATATTGTAAGACATGAAATGAAAATAAGCGAAGTATGCAAGCTTTCTGATTTTTTTGTCGTCTACGCCTCCCAAAACTAACTGCAAAGACATTTCTTAAGTGGTTTCTGCAGTTATGCGCTGTGCTTCTCTCAACTGAATTATTATCAAGCTGTAGTCCCAGCAATATTATACTGTCACCCTCTTCTATCTGCTCTGCTTCATACTTTAAGCATATACAGGATGGGGATGTCTTACATGTTCTGAACTGCATGTAGTGAGTCTTTGGAAAGTTTAATGTAGATGAGTTGGCTTTAAACTATTTATTAATGTCCATGAACATACCATTACCATACCTTTTTAAAAGTATTCTATTTATTTCAATGATTGTATGAACAGGAAACAAACGAATTCTGCTTCTGGCAGAGAGGTCAATAAGATACACAAGAGAGCAATGGCCCTAAGATAGATCCTTGTGGGACATCACACGTAATTTCTTCCGCACCCCGTGATGGCTGATGCCTGTACTGACGCCCTCTGTTTCCTGGTAGCGAGGAATGACTAACCATTTTGCAGCATTGCCCGTGGCACCACAGGATTGTGATTTACTGACTCTGTTATCGCAAACAGCGAGGAGAGTCAGAAACGGCAGCTTTAGAAAGCGGGACTCAGACGCAGGTGCGCCGGTTTTTGCTGGTGGCTTTTCTTGCGGCGGCGTGGAGCGAACGCCTCACCTAGCGCAGGGACCAGCCAGCGGCCGCCAAACATTTTACAGTGTGTCTGTAGTCCCTAAATGCCAAAATGGAAAAGTTGGTAGAAGCCGACCTTGGGGAAGATCAATTTACATTCAGGAGAAATATACGAACTCAGGAAGCAATCCTGACTTTACGGCTTATCCTAGAAGATAGATTAAGAAAAGGCAAACCTACATTTCTAGCTTTTGTAGATTTGGAGAAGGCTTTTGACAATGTTGATTGGAATCTTGAAATCAGCAGGAGTAAAATATAGGGAGCGTAATGTTATTTACTACTTGTACGAAAACCAGACAGCTGTTATCAGAGTTAAAGGGCACGAAAGAGATGCAGAGGTTGCGAAGGTTGTAACACAGGGTTGTAGCCTTACTCCAGTGTTGTTCAATTTGTACATTGAGCAAGCTATAAAGGAAAGCAAGGAGAAATTTGGAGAAGGAATTAAAGTTCAGGCTGAAGAATTGAAAACATTGCGTTATGCCGACGACATAGTAATTCTGTAAGATACAGCAAAGGACCTGGAAGAGCAATTGAACGGAATGGACAGTGTGCTGAAAGGTGCATGCATATAAGATGAACATTAACAAGAGCAAAACAAGGGTAATGGAGTGCAGTGTAAGAAAATCAGGCGATGCTGAAGGAATTAGATTGGGAAACGAAGCAATAAAGGAGGTTTTGTTACTTGGGCAGTAAAATAAATGATGGTCGCAGTACAGAGGATATAAAATACAGAATGGCAATGGGTAGAAAAGCGTTCTTGAAAACGAGAAATTTGTTAACATCGAATATTGATTTAAACCTAAGGAAGTCCTTTCTGAAGGCATTTGTATGGAGTGTTGCCTTGTACGGGAGTGAGACATGGACGATAAACAGCACGGACAGGAAGAGGATTGAGGCGTTTGAAATATGGTGCTACAGAAGAATGCTGAAGATTAGGTGGGTGGATCGCGTAACTAATGAGGAGGTTCTGAACAGAATTGGGGAGAAAAGAAATTTCTGGCATACCTTGACTAAAAGAAGGGATAGATTGGTAGGACACATCAAGGAATTGTGAATTTAGCATTGGAGGGAAGTGTGTGAGGAAAAAATCGCAGGGGAAGACCAAGAGATGGATACAGTAAGCAGATTCAGACAGATGTAGGTTGCATTTCTTACGTGGAGTTGAAGAGGCTCGCTTAGGATAGGGTAGGGTGGAGAGCTGCATCAAACCAGTCTCCGGACTGAAGACAACAACAACAACAACAACAACAACATAGAATATCGAAGAACATTAAAGGGCAGGAGTGTTTCTGAAGGGAGTGAGACAGATGTACTCTTTTTCCAGTGTTATTCAGTCTGTACATTGAGCAAGTTGTGAAGGAAAGGAAGGATGCATGTGGAGAAGGAATCAAAAGTTCAAAGTAAAGAAATGAAAACTTTGCGCTTTACTGATGACATTGTAATAGTGTCACGAACAGCAAAGGATTTGGAAGAGCAGTTGAACGGTTTAGACATTGTATTGAAAGGAGCTTATAACATGAAACATTAAGAAGAGAAAAGCAAAGGTTATGCCAGGCAGTCTAAGAAAATGAGGCGACGCCGAAGAAATTAGATAACGAAACAGTGGAAGTGGTACTTGAGTATTATTATTGGGACAGTGAAATAACATGTGATGGTCGCAGTACAGAGGATATAAGATGCAGAATGCTTATGAGAAAAAAAGGCATTTCTGAAGAAGAAGCGAATTGACGTTCAGTATTAATATAAACGTTAGGATGTCCTTTCTGAAAGCATTTGTCAGGAATGTAGTATTGTACGGGAGTGAAACGTAGACGACAAGTTCACACAGGAAAAGGATAGAGGCTAGAGGCTTCAAAAAATGTTCAAATGTTTGTATATGTTATGGGACTTAACTACGGGGTCATCAGTCCCTAAACTTACAAACTACTTATGATCTACTTACGAACTAGGACCGCACAAATACCCATGCCCGAGGGGGGATTCGAACTCCCGACCGTAGTGGCCGTGTAGACCGTGACTGGAGCGCCTCAGTCCCCTCGACCACCGCGGCCGGCGATAGAGGCTTTTGAAACGTAGTGCTACAGAAGAATGCTGAAGATTGGGTGGGTGAATCACGTAACTAATGAGGTACTGATTATACCTTGACAAGAAGAAAGGATCGATTGGTATGGCACATTCTTAGACATCAGAGAATCATGAATGGAGGGAAGTGTGTGGGGTAAAAATCGCAGAGGGAGACAAAGAGACGCGTATAGTAAGCAGATTCAAGTGGATGTGAGTTGCCATTCTTGTGAGGAGATGAAGAGGCTTGCTCAGGATAGGGTATTGTGGAGAGCTGCATCAAACCAGTCCCCGCACTGACGACCTGAACAACACCTGCGCCGTGTGGCGCGAGCTGATAAGACGTGGGCTGCAGGTGCTGCCTTATCAGCTGCTGCAGTCTGACTGCCCCAACAAGGCCACTGCTCGCTTCTCTACTCCCTGACAGAGTTCCCACAGTGGCCTTTCCAGGGCAATGCCAATAAAGGCCTAAAACGGCCATTCCGTTTGAAATCAGTATTGCTTTCTCTGACAAATTGCTTAAAAACAATCAAGCACTGCATCACCAGTTCCACTAAAATGGTGGTAATTGCAAGAATCGAAGCTGAAGAGTCACAGAACGTGAGGAACTGGCGACTGAAACGTACTCCACAACATCGCCAAATTAAACCGGGGCCCGTTATAGAGAGACAGCAGATCGACAAGCTAACAACAAGTGGCTAGAAGACCTAGAGAACCCAGTAGGCAGTCCTTTATGGTGAGTCTTATCAGGGACAAGGGTACCCACTGGAGAGCCCCAGCTAAGTGCGACAGGAGTAATATTTTCTATATACACTAGCTGAACCCCCGCTGCTTCGCATGTGTAGGCTTGTTGGTCTGCACCAGTTGTTTCTTTTTAACCCTGACGAAGAATCCATATCGTAAGTTTCGTAGTTATATCTTGAAATTTGAGTTAACAGCAACATATTTTTAACATCAATTTTTGCATCCCGTATTTCACCCCCTTATTAGTCTAATTTCCAAAAATACTGAAACACGTGTCTTTTAAATTCGAACCCCGAAACCAAATCCGAAAATTTGTAATTTTAATTTCGAAATTGCTTAAATAGCAACAGATTTTTTTTAAAACATCCCCTCTCCAATTTAACCCCCTTGATGGTTGAATTTCCAAAAATACCGAAACACGTATTTTTTAACGTCTCACCAACTACACAAATGTCAATTTTTGCAGCTCTAGCTTCAAAATTGTATCAATAGCAACGTGTTTTCAAAAAGAATTTTTGATCCTCTATTTATGCCTCTTACTCGGTGAATTTCCAAAAATAATAAAAATCATGGATTTTTAATCCTGACCAAGATTCCATATCCGACGTTTCGTAGTTGTAGCTTAAAATTTGAGTTAACAGCACCATATTTTTGCAAATGAAAGTTTTTGCGTCACCTATTTTACCCCCTTATTTGTCGAATTTCAAAAAATGCCAAAACATGTCTTAAATTCGAACCCTGAATTAAAAACCGAAATTTTGTGGTTCTAGCTTCAAAATTGCCTAAATAGCAACATATTTTCAAAAAAACGTTTCATCCCCTATTTCACCCCCTTAAGGAAGGGATATCGAAAAATCGCATTTTAAATGACGCCTACAGAGTAAGATCAACACCCTCCACAAATTTCAAGTTTCTATCTTCAGTGGTTTGGGCTGGGCGATGATGAGTCAGTCAATCGGGACACTTCCTTTTATATAGAGAGATAAATATTCTAAACAAAGTTTTATTTGCAATTTCTCCCAGCTACAATGTGTTACGTATAGCTCCATTATCAAACAGCTTCCCGCGCCAAAGGGAATCGAAACGAATCATAGCCCTATTGTCTTGAAGCCACAGCCTAGTTTCGGCCTTTATGTTATTCCAGTAAGGTGAGAAATTGCAGTACAAGCTGAAGTACCAAGGGATGAATGCGTGTGTCTTATCTTGACCGAAGGCTAAAGCCTCAACCTACCTATGTTTCGGCCGGTCCGGTAAACTAAAGGCGAGCGATCGGTCGGCGAAACCAGTATGTCCGGGTTTGAGTCCCGACCCGCCAGAAATTAACGTACATTGCCATTTCGTGATACGTTTACGTCTAATACAGTAGCGTTAGGAGAATTTCGGTACCACCCTGCTCTATACTGAGCAAGCCTCTTCATCTCCACATAAGAACGGCAACCTACATCTGTCTGAATCTGCTTACTGTATCCATC
Organism: Locusta migratoria; assembly: GCA_026315105.1. Lineage (NCBI taxonomy): Eukaryota > Metazoa > Arthropoda > Insecta > Orthoptera > Acrididae > Locusta > Locusta migratoria. The sequence goes on from CM048754.1 coordinate 122,355,445, forward strand.
TCTTGGTCTTCCCCTGCGATTTTTTCCCCATACATTTCCCTCCAACGCTAAATTCACAATTCCTTGATGTCTAAGAATGTGTCCTACCAATCTATCCCTTCTTTTAGTCAAGGTATGCCAGAAATTCCTTTTTTCCCCAATTCTGTTTAGTACCTCCTCATTAGTTACGCGATCCACACACCTAATCTTCAGCATTCTTCTGTAACACCACATTTCAAAAGCCTCAATCCTCTTCCTGTCCGCACTGTTTATCGTCAATGTCTCACTCCCATGCAAGGCAACACTCCATACAAATGCCTTCAGAAAGGACTTCCTTAGGCTTAGATCAATATTCGATGTTAACAAATTTCTCTTGTTCAATAACGCTTTTCTACCCATTGCCATTCTGCATTTTATATCCTCTGTACTGCGACCATCATTTGTTATTTTACTGCCCAAGTAACAAAACTCATCTATCTCCTTTATTGTTTCATTACCTAATCTGATTCCTTCAGCATTGCCTGATTGTCTAAGACTGCACTCCATTACCCTAGTTTTGCTCTTGTTAATGTTCATCTTATATGCACCTTTCAACAGACTGTCCATTCCGTTCACCGCGGTGGAGTAGCCGAGCGGTCTAAGGCGCCTCGCTGCGGAGCGCGAGGTTCCTCGCCGTGGAGGTTCGAGTCCTCCCTGGGGCATGGGTGTGTGTGTTTGTCCTTGTGTTGTTTACCTAGGTTTAAGTAGTTTGTATGCTACGGACTGATGACCACGCAGTTTGGTCCGATAGATTTCTATTTAAATTTTGCAACCGCTGCATCTCGACAGCGCAGAGAATAAATCTTATGGCTGACATGGCGAGCGCTGCCTGCCGCTGATGTTGTGCAGGGCGGGACTGGCTGTAGCAGCCTACTGTGTGAATGACGGCGTTTTTGTGACCAACGGAAGACACTTCTGAATGCACAAAATGTTCAGGTTCTACGATGGGAAGTAAAAACAATTATATACGGCTTTAAACATGTCTGCTCCTAAGCAATCGTTATACGGCAGAGTGCACGTGACCTACTTTTCTATGGTAAGGTTTTATTAAAAAACCCTAATTCCAGGATATGATTGGCTCGTTATATAACTAGCAATCCGATGTTAGGATGCAGTATTAGCAGTCTGCTGCTTCATACACTCGTGTCTGCAAAATATCTAGGGGTAACGTTCCATTGTTGTTCTGGTCTTCAGTCCGGAGACTGGTTTGACGCAGCTCTCCACCGACTATTCTGAACAAGCCTCTCAAGAACGGCATCCATATCTACACTACTGGACATCAAAATTGCAACACCAAGAAGAAATGCATATGATACACGGATATCACTGGAAAAATATACTAGATCTGACATGGGATTACATTTTCACGCAATTTGGGTGCATAGATCCTGAGAAATCAGTACCCAGAACAACCACCTCTGGCCGTAATAATGGCCTGAGCATTGAGTCAAACAGAGCTTGGATGGCGTGTACAGGTACAGATGCCCATGCAGCTTCAACACGATACCACAGTTCATCAAGAGTAGTGACTGGCGTATTGTGACGAGCCAGTTGCTCGGCCACCATTGACCAGACGTTTTCAGTTGGTGAGAGATCTGGAGAATGTGCTGGCCAGGGCAGTAGTCGAATATTTTCCGTATCCAGAAAAGCCTGTACAGGACCTGCAACATGCGGTCGTGCATTATCCTGCTGAAATGTAGGGTTTCGCAGGGATCGAATCAAGGGTAGAGCCACGGGTCGTAACACATCTGAAATGTAACGGCCACTGTTCAAAGTGCCGTCGATGCGAACAAGAGGTGACAGACGTGTAACCAATGGCACCCCATACCATCACGCCGCGTGATACGCCACTATGGCGATAACGAATACACGCTTTCAATGTGAGTTCACTGCGATGTCGCCAAACACGGATGCGTCCATCATGATGCTGTAAACAGAACCTGGATTCATCCGAAAAAAATGACGTTTTGTCATTCGTGCGCCCAGGTTCGTCGTTGCGTACACCATCGCAGGTGCTCCCGTCTCTGATACAGCGTCAAGGGTAACCGCAGCCACGGTCTCCGAGCTGATAGTCCATGCTGCTGCAAACGTCGTGGAACTGTTCGTGCAGATGGTTGTTGTCTTGCAAACGTCCCCATCTGTTGACTCAGGGATCGAGACGTGACTGCACGATCCGTTACAGCCATGCGGATAAGATGCCTGTCACCTCGACTGCTAGTGATACGAGGCCGTTGGGATCCAGCACGGCGTTTCGTATTGCCCTCCTGAACCCACCGATTCCATATTCTGCTAACAGTCATTGGATCGCGACCAACGCGAGCAGCAATGTCGCGATACGATAAACCGCAATCGCGATAGGCTACAATCCGACCTTTATCAAAGTCGGAAACGTGATGGTACGCATTTCTCCTCCTTACACGAGGCATCACAACAGCGTTTCACCACGCAACGCCGGTCAACTGCTGTTTGTGTATGAGAAATCAGTTGGAAACTTGCCTCATGTCAGCACGTTGTAGGTGTCGCCACCGGCGCCAACCTTTTGTGAATGCTCCAAAAGCTAATCATTTGCATATCACAGCATCTTATTGCCGTCGGTTAAATTTCGTGTCTGTAGCACGTCATATTCGTGGTGTAGCAACTTTAATGGCCAGAAGTATCTGAATCTACTCACTGTATTCGTCCCTAGGCCTCCCTCTGCGATTTTTACCGCACACACTTCCTGCTAATGCTGATTTGACAATTCCTTGATGTCTCAGTACGTGTTGAAAATTTCTCCAGAGTTCACTACTTGCCACCTTCAGGCGTACCTGGAGTCTGACTGTCGGTGTCAGATTTCACGTCCTCTGTGCACCAGTGTGCTGAGAACATTTCGTGAGGGGCATTCCAACTATGCGAGGCCTTTATACTTTAGGCATACTCGCGGCAGGATGCCAAGCTTCGCATAGTTGGAATGCCCCTCACGACGACGTGTTCTCACACCCAAACCTTCAGATGTCAGACACTCAGAACCATACCAAACGTTGTATATCGATAGAGTATCAACCGAAACTTCGATATAATTCGTGATTTGTGCTGTCGTCCAGTAGAACGTGTGTAAATTATAATAACATCAAACCTACGGAGTAGAGGAAAAACTTGTCTGCGAGGAGCAATCACGTCACGCCACCCTGGCTAGTTGGTAGACCGTTAGCTTGTCGTGCAGAAGGTTCTGGGTTCAAGCGCCACCTCGCTCCAATTTTTTTCATTATTTGAAAGTAAGAAACCTGTACAGTGTTATTACTTTAATTACGCTTATTGTTTTAACATTACTATTATTTTGTTATTGTTATTACTGTTATTACTATTAGTACAGCTGTACGTGTGATGCAGTTGTTTTTTTATTCATATGTTCTGATTATGTTTGTTTATTCTGTGAAACTACGAATAAACCCTACAGATTTGCTACTTTCAAATAAAACGAAGCAAGAGTAAACTGCCAATAACACATTGCTACAAAATGGAAACCGTCGTTTTACATATGAGAAACACGTTGCCCCTTTTAACCATTTCCAACGTACTGTAGTTTAAACAATGAAAAAATTTAAGGCATAGGTGGGGCTTGAACCCAGGACCCTCTGAACTACAATCTAATGCTTTACCTACTAACCCACGGATGCTTCACGTGATTATGCCATACAGATACGCTTTTCCTCTATTCCGTAGGTTAGTTGTTACTTATTATTATAGTTTATGCACATTCTACTGGACGGCAGCACAAATCAGGAATTATATAGGAGTTTCGGTTGATACTCTATCGATATACAACGTTTGGTATGGATCTGAGTGTCTGATATCTGAAGGTTTGGGTGTCAGCACACTGGTGCACAGAGGACGTGAAATCTCTGACACCAACAGCTTAGCAGCAGAACTACAACACTTACAGTCTGTGTCCCGTACAAATAGTTACAATAACAGCCAAAGAGAACGCGTCTTAAGACCGACGAAGCCCAAACCACAATCCGCAAATTATGAAAATAAACCGGCTGCAACAACAATTATTCCTTACATAGGGAACACATCTGCGAAGAACACTCCGAAAACACAATGTAAAGTGCGTGTTCCGCCCTCCAACCGAGACAAAAGCCCTACTAGGATCAGTCGAGGATGACCTAGGTCTCCGAAGCCCAGGAGTGTAGCGCATCCCTTGCCAACGTGGAAAATGTGTGTAGGCCACACTATTAGGACAGTACAGGAGAGATGCAGCGAACACAAACGCCACACAGGTCGCCCTTTTTGGCCCACTTTAGGTTACGGTAGTAACACTAAAAGTGGGCCTTTGCGATCGTCTTTTGACAGCTCGAAATTTAAATGAAAAAAAAAAAAAACAAAAAAAAACAACAAAAAAACGGCTTAACCGTTCATCTGACACGGATATTGATTACATGAATTTGTAGAGGAGAAAATTCTCTACAACTTTGCTCTTATGTTTTTTTTTTCATATCTCGTATCGTTTCAGAGATATTTGCAAAAGTAACGGCGATTTGACGATGTCTGTCCGGCTGTAACGTGTTCCCACTTTTTAGGTCGAACCGTTCAACCGATCGACACTAAATTTTACACACATAATTCTTGGCTAACAGAGACCAGAACCTCCCATTTTCAAATATTTCGGACAAAAATACGCCAATAACACTAAAAAAAGCGGTTTTTAATTTAATATAATATTCCACGAAAGATGAATAGCCGAATTTGTAGAAGATAAAATTTTCTACAACTTATGTTTTTTTTCGTAACTCACGTCGTTACAGAACTATTTGCAAAAATAACGGCTATCTGACACCGCCTCTTGATTTTATGTAAGCTACGCGTTAGGAATTGGCGACGAATGTCACGTGACCAGAACTCTTTGGCAGACGCCATTTTGCTTCCTGCATTTTATGCTTTTCTTCTTATAACTTACGCGTTGTCATTTCAATGCAATGGCGCACTGAAGAATAAAAAAAAAAAAAAGTAAAATAAAATAAAAAACCGTCGTTCTTCGTACGATGACTGGTAATCTGGTAACTAAAAAATGCCATATTAGCATCAGTTAACAACTGTCATCAATAATAAGAGAAATAGGGAACTGTTTCTTGATTGTTTGCCGTAGTGTAGTGGGCAGCACGTTAGATTGTAAATACCATGCACGTGGTTGGTGGTTCGAAACCCGCCACTACCAAAATTTTACGTGTTGAGTGCATAGATATCACAATAGTAGAGTCCTGATCGTATCGCCCATAATTTATTATTTTGTGCAAAATGTTTCCAAAAATCATTAAACTACAAGCAAATGTAAAGTGGGCCGTAAAACACGTCAGTGCGATTTTTTTATAATAAGGAACAACATAAAAGCCTAAAATAACATGTCATAAATCTAACACAATGGGCCGTATTGACGTATTTCCTTCCTATATTTGCGTATTACGAAAGTTTGAACGGTCAATGAAACCGCGAATTAAACGTATTTCCAAAAGACGAATTTTAAAATAAGGTTTATTGTAGTAAAGTATCCAGCAGTGCGATAACGACGTATAAAAACTTAACCCTTTCCAAAATGTTAGCTCAAACTTAATGTTGTAATATGCTTTTTCAATATCACATGTAGGTTAGCACACACAACACCTATAAAAATTAGGCAGTAGAATAGAGGAAAGCAAGATAATTTGGAAGAATCCGTGTACATACCTGCCAAATTTTGGAAAGGGCTTTCAGTAAAACTCATGTGCCGCAAAAAATCTGGGAAATAATTTCCACATAGTCCGACTTGACGAAAAAATAAAGATTTTTTCAGGATTACAAAATACAATAATGTAATCATATCTACATACGCCATAGGCCATTGTTCAAGCGGACATAACAATCAAGAAGAAATCCACGTTAAATAGCAGTAGGCGCGGTGAATATTCGTTTAGAGCATACAAAACCGGACTTCCTTGATAAATTAAGCAGATATGATACAGTTGAGAAAGGTTTTACACAATAAAACTTGTTTAAAGGCAAGAAATAATAATACACGCTGCAAATGATATGCTAGTTCGACTATAGCCTAATTTTCTCTCTTGCATAAAAGGAAAACTTTACCAAGAAAAGAGGAATGGAAGAAAACTGTGATCTTCAATTGTGTCTCACCTTAAGTGCAAACGTAATTATTTAGTCACAGGCGGTAAGTAAAGAAGTACTTCCTCATTGATGGAAAGAAATGGTATTTATCTCTGTCCTGGAAATCGATAAGTATGTTCTAGGTCTGAATGCCAATAACCGACCCATCAGATTTCTTTGAAATTTGCAGAGCACAGCCTGTCGACACTTGAGATTCACATAAAACTTGAACTGTTATCCGGCCTTTAAATTCAATTCCAATGGCGTCACCACAGAATACGGCGTCACGAACATCAGAGTTAAAAGTACCAATCAGATCAATGAATAACGTTTCGACTATCGTAGACGTATCTTAGACCCACACATACAATCGATTGAACATATGTGGCGTGATATCGAACGTTAACGTTTTAGTTTTTTGTGCAAGTCTTAAAATAACACCGACCATCCGTAAAACCGTAAAATTATGCAATTTCCGTAACTTTTACGGATAAACCGTAAAAGTTGGCAGGTATGCGTCTACATCCAAGTCACGACGCTGCTGCGGTCGATACCTATCGAACGGTTCACTCTCGTGATTCTGTCGGCGCAAACGACAAAACATTATATGTCAGTAATGAGGCAATAACAAGTAAATACAACACAATGTAATACGAAGTGTGTAAATATTGGCAATCAAATGTTCACTTTATGCGAATAATTTACCGCCCGGACAAGGGAACATACAAGAACCTGTCACCCATAGAGCAGAAACAGCATTATTTATTTACGTGATGATATGTACAAAGCACTAATGAAGACATAAAAAAGAAATGCTTTCCTGCTTTGCTGTTGACAGGTTCTTGTATGTAGCCATGTCCGCTCAGTAAAAGGAAATAAAAAGTAAATAGAACACAATGTAGTACAAAGTGTGACGACCACCTGCGTCGGAGGTTCAAATCCTCCCTCGGGCATGGATGTGTGTGCTGTCCTTAGGTTAGTTTAACTTGGTTTAAGTAGTTTGTACGACTAGTGACTGATGAACGTAGTTTGGGCCCATAGAATTACAAACATAAATAATAATAATGTCATTACATGTCACTAAAGTTATGAGTCCCTATTTCAACACCCAGAAATTGTCTCCGGCCAATTAGAACTCGCTAGCTGACAGCCAATGAGATGCTGCGTGTTTCTTAACTAAAATAAAATAAAAAAATCTTGTTTAAACTATGTCTAACCTAACTTTCACTTAAAAAAGTTATCTGTAGTGTATTCTTAAGAAGGTTAGGTAGAGTTTAAATAAGGTGGTTTTGTTTTTCTTTTTTTTTACTACGTTTGGGCGCGTAGCCCCCGAATCTCGGGTTAAGAAACACGCAACATCCCATTGGCTGCCCGCTATCGCGTTCTTATTGGCCGGAGACAATTTCTGCGTGTCGAAATATAAGGCTCCTATAATTCGAGCTGAACTATCCGCCATTTTTGGCCCAATGTGCAGGACAGTTGTATGTGGGTATGTACGAGTCGCGACCGGAAAGGTAGTTTATAATCGAATTTACTGCAGAATTTGTGGAAAATGTGGGTGGCTGCTCAGCTGTGAACTGCACAAATCACTGCAGCAAAGGAGTGCGCATCTTCAAATTTCCCAGCAATCCAGAACGAAGAAAAAGACGGGCTATAAATTGTCGCAGAAGCAACTGGGAAACAGGACCTGGCGCTCAATGATGTATTGTAAGTACATGTAATAAATGTAGCTATAAACATGTCAGTTACGTACAATTGCATTACTTCTCCCCGTCAATGATGCTGGAGCAGTTTGTTGCAGAATGTTTGTGACTTAATGAAGTTTTCCGCAATTTTCAAAGTGGATAGGAATATTTATTGTGGTGCATTTATACGTAGTTTTCAACATACTGAATAATACTTTACACAATTAATTATCTATAAGGTCGAAGCACTTCTTACGGTCGCATAACACACACTAAAATACTGCACTGGGTAAAATTTTACGACGCTTCTCGCCGGGCTCCAGTGCTTATGTTGGCAACAGATGAACAATGAAGTGTAGAATTGCGTTAATATTTTTCACGAGCTACAGAGTAAATGTTATTGCTGCTCGTTTCACTCGAAGCAAAATTAATACTGTACCTGCTCTATGGTTGGCAGGTTCTTGTATGTACTCTTGTCCGTTCAGAAGAAAATAATTTTCGTTTTAATTGAAGTTGTCACGAAAAAACATTCATTGGTCATCTGAGTTGCCGTGATTACCATTGGTGCCAACGTAACCAATGCAGCCTAGCGAGAAGCTATATTATATTACCGGTACGTTACGACTTTGTTACATTAAAAGCGCATTCTAAATCTTTATAGGTTCATACACATTAGTTACTGTTTGGTACACTTAGTGTGTGCAATATTAAATACATTTCATTAGAAATATTGTTGAAAACTGCGTGAATACGCAACCATCGCCAATATAAACATTGCCAGATGCGCCCATGTTGGAGCAAAAATGGCGGACGATTCAAGCTGAGTTTTTAGAAGCTCTATCGAAGTAAGGATTCGTTCTAATGTTTTGTCGTTTGCGCCGACAGAATTGCGAGAGTGAACCGTTCGATAGGTATAGTCCGCAGCGGTGCCGCGACTTCGATGTACACGGATCCTACGAAATTATCGAAAGCAAGATGTATTAAGCTACCTTGATAAAACTATATCTATAAATGTGAATGTCGGTTCGGTGTAAGCCTATCACATCCGAACGACAAGACGCAGAGACTTAAATATTTGTACTGTTACTAATTTATACCTGAGGACGGTTTTAGGCAAGGTTTTATACCGATCTGATAGATATTTATTAATCTGAAGAATATAACGCGAAATGCCGATCAATAATTACTCTTTGAAAATGATTTTATTGGTTGCTTTGTTGCTTAAGGGTTGATAATGATGAAAGCGTGGAATATATTGGGATGGAAAGTTATAGGCGTATATAAAATTCTACGTGTGTGTGTGTGTGTGTGTGTGTGTGTGTAATACTTCGCTCTGCAGCGAAAACTACAGAACGCAAACGAATGGTCTGTTTGTAATTGTTGTCCGAAGTCTCGCATTGTACACCATAGCAGTTCCATGCCAATTGCTATAAGGGGGTGGAAGATATGGTGGTTGAAAGTCGTCAAATTATAAAAAAATTCGGACTGAAGGCCAGCGATGACGTTTGTGACTGTATAGCGAGGAGGTTACATACAGCGAAACGCGATGCCACAGACAATATCTTTGGTCTATGCGTGCTACAATGTCTTCAGCTCTTTCTCTGTAAGGATAAGCATACGAATAAGGAAATATAAGAATACATAAATAAGGCAGTAAAAAAAGAAATTTCTGTTAATACATCTCTTTAAAAAATCGATTTGACGTTTCACGCATTACACCAAGTGATCGATCTGTGATATTACAATCATTATTGTTGACTTTCGTGATTGGATTCTTCGAAACAAGTGATTTATCTATCATAATCAACCAACATGCGAGCGGAGCCGCGGGCTTAAGCTAGTTAGACATAAAATCGTAAGTCGTCTGGTAAGTGGATAGCAGGAACGTCACTTATTGCGAACGCAAAGCGTTTGTTGGAGGGGTAAGATTTTGCCTACCATCCCGGCGACCTCGCGTCATTGCGTTGACATCAACAAAACGGCAGAAAATCTCTGGCAAAAAGTTAATATTCTTAGATATCAACATGGACGATGAAATCAATAAATAACGCTGTTGGTGCACTACGGTTGATAACTTCTTCTGTGTACCATTATCCTCTCAGTAATTGTCCTCGTAGAACGAAGTTTCCATGACAAACCATTTGCGTTGTCACGCGATTGGCTAATGGCAGCAGCCAGCGTCACATGATTGCCAACATTCACGCGACGCCGCCAGGGCGGTAAGGAAAATTTAACCGCAGCAGGAAATACACGACTGTCGCGACGTCTAATTTTTTTTTTCTCTCTCCTATAGTTGCTGTCCTCGCACTATGTGGTTCTATAGGAAGGCTTAAACAACATACATACACTAAACAGGCCCATAATATTACAGAACACATTGCTCCGGAGACCTGACAGTGTACGGTTTCTAATGTTCCGAAACCGTCAGATGTTTCTGTTTTTCCCGCTCCGGTGCAGACTAAAGGTATGTACAGGGAAAGTACGGGCAGTCTGGTAGCGTCGGCCATGCTGAGCCTATCTTATTCCGCTGCTGCTTACACGCTGAAAGCCACTACGTCCCTAGCGCTTGCAATATTTATCAGCCGATTTTGAGAAACTATTCGATGAAAAATTTGATTTTTTTCACATCTTATAGTGATATATTCGCTCGATAGTGATCTGACTTTCCATTCGTTATTCCGTACAGTTACTGTGCTATATCAAATTGAGTAAACTACTGCGCAAACTTTTGATCAGTTCGTAGACGAAAATTCGCATTGCGTAGACTTCGCGTATACACTCAGTCGCAAAAGTATTCGGACAGTGGGAAGTTAATGAGTACTCGAGAAACACTGACTATGGAAACCAAACATATGTATTAGCAATATATATGCGTAACAACATTAATTATAAAAGAATTTTCGTTTCCAAAACATAAATAACAAAAATTAACAACAAAAATGAAACAACCTGCACACCCTGCTGCTACAAAAGTATTCGGACACTGTCCAATAAATGTTCATAAGTTGTACGACGAAAATGTCAATACCTTGTGGGTCCACTTTTCAGTACCTCCTTCAATCTACCAAGCATACTTTCCACGAGTTTTTTTTTCGTGAAATCTGGGCCTATATTCGCCCATTCTTGGGGCAGTTTCTCTTTCGAGGTCTTGTTCGTATAGATAGAAGATATTCAGCTCTTCATTGGTCTTTCGCCACACGTTTGCCTTTCCATCGCTTTGCCATAATGTAAATTTACATTCGTCGCAAACTATCACCCGATTCCACCAAGCTTGATCGTATTCGGCGTATTCCCTCGCAAACTGCATACGTTTCTTCTGGTTCACTGCGTTTATGAATGGCTTTCGCCGTGCCACTTGATCACGGTACTGCGATCGTCGTAGTACTCTCCGCACGGTTTCGGGATGAACTTTTATACCGAGGTCTCCCTTCACCTCACTTGCAATTCGTGTGGCAAATATTTTCGGATTCTGCTGTACCTTTCGGACAATCATACGTTCACCTCTCTGTGAAAATGTCCGTGGCCGTCCTGTACTAACGGAATTCCAATCGGCCTTCTTTCTCGAACCGTTTAATAATGCCGTGAACTGTACTTTTCTTCATGTTCGCTATTGCGGCAGTTTCTCTGCAGGTTTTCCCCTTCGCGTGATGATGAACGACAAGTTGCCTTTGCTTCCCTCTGCGTCCCATCGTCGACCTGCACAGGCTCGCGATACGTGTTTACCAATCATCGCCATCGTCTTGCGGAAATGTCGGACACACTGCAGTCGCTTCACCCTCTGTGCGTCTCGAAATGAACTATTCTCTCACGTCCGAATACTTTTGCTGCACCTTCCCATGCCGTTTTCAGGAAATATTACGTAACAGACACATGTCCAAAAGCAATTCTTGGTATTTGACGCGTGTTTCACGTTGCGACATCGTACCCGGAGTCCCATATACATTAAAAAGTGCAATTCCTGTATTTGTTCATGCTGCAAACTGCAAAATTATGCGCATTTATGTGCTGTCCGAATACTTTTGCGACTGAGTGTATTTGATTTTAGCATATACAAAGCTGCGAAACAAATTTAGGTAATATATGGAAATTTTATTTACGAGCGATAATTCTTTTCATTCTCGAGATATAGAGCGTCTTATCCGACAGCAACTGCGCACAGTTATGTCCATGCGGACTCGCGGCTCTGGGAAGTACTTCTTATCCGATTTTAAGAAAACAGTTTGGTTTGTGGCTCCATATCGAAAGAGTTCAGCTATAAATTCAGACTGACCTGTAGCGTAGCCTAATATTCAAACAGACCGTCAACCTGTCCTCATCAGAGTCAAGTATAAATTAAGAAAAACAATGGAGACAACGGACAAGTTTTTTATGAGTATTTTCCTAAATGTTTGTAGAGCTTATGGGACTTAACTACGGGGTCATCAGTCCCTAAACTTACAACTACTTATGGACTAAGACTAAGGACGGCACAAATATCCATGCCCGAGGGAGGATTCGAACCCACGACCGTAGTGGCCGTGCGGACCGTGACTGGCGCGCCTCAGTCCCCTCGGCCACCGCGGCCGGCATTTTCGTACATATTATGTACTTTAATGAAGTACGGAAAGTGCAAGGGGATACCCACAACATTACTTTTACCAAAAACTGAAATTAAAAGTGCCTATGGAACACCAATTACATTTCCCTGTCTAAAATGTTTATGCTTGAGTTCTTTGTTTCCTGCAAATACACGAATGAGAAAAACTTGCTTCAGGAACTGTATATCAATTTTAGATATAAACAATTATCTCTATACGAAGTGGATGTATAATTCTGGTGTCTAAACATATAATTGCAGCATGCCTATACATTCATATGTTTTGCACGCAATTTCGCATTGTGCGCCATGTTTAAATTTGGCAAACGAGTTTCCATCAGTTATTACGTAACAAAGAAATGCTTGCTTACCTCTTTATTTGAAATTTAATTCAATATTCGTTGTTGTAGGCTGATATGAGAGCGGAATCAAAACATTTTCTTCTCTCTTCTTGAAATGCTGCTTAGCAGCCATGTTTGAATTTGGCAAGAATCTAAATATGAATATCTTTGCCTGGCACGCTAAGACAACTGAAGTTCAACATCCAGAGTGTATAGAGCTCAATGTATCTAAACGAGAATCTAAAAAAAAATGTTTGTAGGACTTAAGGGACTTAACTACGGGGTCATCAGTCCCTAAGCTTACAAACTACTTATGAACTAGCTAACACTAAGGACGGCACAAATATCCATGCCCGAGGGGGGATTCGAACCCCCGACCGTAGTGGCCGCGCAAATCGTGACTGGAGCGCCTCAATCCCCTCGGCCACCGCGGCCGGCAACGATAATCTGTTTAGTTTACTCAGTTATAAGTGAAAATTTTGTTTCCAGCAACTACCTGCAAATAAAACCAACGACGCATGAATATAACGCAGGAATTTTCTTCACAAATTCATTAAAGTTAAATAAAGTATAGTTATCTGCCACGTGATCCAACCGACAGTGAATCTTTAATATATTAATTTTGGTAATGAATTAAAAGTACCACAGCAGACAACCGAGAGTTGCTTGTGGGCTCCTAGTTTTCTCTGACAATTTCCGTCAGCCCCACCCTTCTTCGTGCGTTTCTGAATTCATAGGAAAGTACTATAATGTTTGCCTTTCTTCTTGGCTCGTAAAAAACACCCTGAAGCGCAACTCCGAAACATACGAATATTCACAAGACTTCGTTTGGCAGGGAAGCCACGTATAGGACCAACATGGCGAAACAAATCATGCGGGTGCGTTTATGCTGGCACCTCGCTGCTCGCTATGTATATTCTCCTGCAGCTGTTACATTACAGCTGAGTGCACAACTGCAGTGTGAAACATGTTCTGGCGACAGTGACAAAATTTGTTCGCTACAAAAATGTTATTGGAAAGGAGGAGGTACAGGAGGTATGGAGTGTATCCCTTGAATGCTGAACATCCTCACTACGGATACTTTCACAACTACTGCCAACAGCTCAAAAACTAGTCGGATCGCTGTTTCAGACATAATCATCTGCTATAGATCTTTACTCCTTGTTGCCTGTACAGAAACAACCTCTAACAAACAATATTGTGCGCGATGCACGCGTGCAACAGTCAAACGCCGCTCTGCTAGCGTGACCTTGAAGCAACCAATCGGAGTGCAAGTTACAGGCCGGGCGGCAATGGTCGTAGCGCGAAACACAAACCAGTAGAGATGGGATAATTGAAACATCTGACGGTTTTGAAACCAATGAAACCGTACCATCTGTGGTTTCGAAACCATGAAACCGTGAAGCAATGTATGTTTTATCCTGAAATCTTCGTTCTAGGAGGGCAATATTTTTCACTATGTGGACAAGGGTACGTACAAGAACCTGTCAACTATAGAGTAGGCTATATATTTACTTCTTGGTCTGTACGAAACATGTCGATAAAGATTTTCTCCCGTGTTGTTGATGTTGCCAACATAGTCACACGAGGCCGCCGGTATGGTAGGTAAAAGTTTACTCCGCTAGGAACTCACAAACTGCAATATGGTACGCATATTACAGTGATGGATCATAAATGCTACTTTCTATACATACTAAATAAATTATAGGGAATAAAGGGCACACTAAATAATCACAAATAATGCTATGGAATTGCAAAAATAATAAAATAAGAGACAAGTTCACCACTTCTACGTCTTGACCGTTACACCACCGCCGCAATTCCTTTAACATGACAGTCGAAAAATTATAACGATTGGAGGTAACATCGTTTTTACTCGTAAGAAACTAACTCTTTAACACGAGATTAAATATGCGATGTGCCCTTGTTCTTTTAAAAATGTCATTTCAGGCTTCATGTTGTATCTTTTTTTTTTTTTTTTACTCTCTTCAGTAAAATGAAACACCACATTTCGATACCATTAGTCTGTTCCGCCTTTCTGCATTAGTGGTTTGAAACACCGGTGTTGTGGAACCGACACGATATCGTGAAACCGACAGGAAGAAACGGTTTCAATGTATCGACAATCGACCGCGAATGTGATCCGAAACAGAACGGAATGAAACTGCATGGTTTCAAAAGCGTGAAAGATGCCGGTTTTGAAACACCGAAACTGTTGTGTGTATCGAAGCCTGGTTTCGAAACCATGAAACCGTAGCCAACTCTACAAACCAGTTTGATATCATCGCTTGGCGAGCGAGCAGCGAACGGCAATGGTGCACCTTAAATGGGCCGTTAGGACTCTGTGGGTTTGATTCATGATCGCCGTGCTATGTCGGCGAGCAGCGAGGTGGTAGCATAAACGCAGCCTTAGCCAACACGAGTTGCAGAAGGCGGCAAGCGGCGCTGTTAAAGATGTCCAGACCAGTCTAACATAACTGCCGGTAGTTTTCTGCAACCTGGCGACTGCAGCGCTGCCAAGCGGCCGGGTCGTAACAACATACCGAGAGGCGAGAAACCATTGTGGTTTAGATGTGGAGTCGAACGACTGCATTTCAGAGCTTATTGCGGCGCGATAAATTGTAGTTACAGGAAAATTAATAAAATGTACATTTTCTCAAATATGAAAAGCTCTAGCAATGTAGGATAAAATAAAGTTTGTTAAATTTTAAGGGTGTATGGCATCAGTAACACAGAGGCAACTAACCCAGGATTTTTCTTCAATGTTATTTTTTATAGTCAACTGACAGGTCTGTGGAAGCCAAAACAAATTTTTGCACAGTAGTCTACTATTGGTGATGCAGCGATGATAGTCGAAAGTTAACAGGGATTTGATTGTACAAAATGTAAAATAAAACTTAACTAACTGTAGTTTAACGTGTACAGACAAACTGAGATTTTATCAGGAAAAGATTCTTAAAGATTTACAGTACATTCACACGCCTGGGGAGTAGGTACGAAGAAAACAGGAACGGCACAAGCAAGCCATCTGAGCAAGAATAAAGCGAAAGAGGCTTTTATAAGACGTAACACTTAGTCTCTAAGAATGTAAAAATCGTGTGTAGTACCAGTATCGAATGTATTAAGATGTTCAAAATCCGCAGAAAAATTCGTGTGGAACGTGTAACTATGTGCCAGTACATTATTAAATATAAATCAGTTGTTTTTGAACTTAAACACGCCAGGTTACAATTCGTTTTTTTGTCTTAAATCGTGTTTGGATGTTATGATTACGACCGTGCTAGTGTGAGCCGTATGTATTACAATGCACTGGCATGTTATTATTACAAACTATCATCAACAGGAAACAGGATTTTCGTTTAATGTTTTCGTATTTGCGTTACGAAATACAGTACCACATTTAATGGCTAGAAAATATATAAACAACAGCAATAATAAATTCTTCGTTTCGGCAGTGCCATTTTCTGCTACTGAGCTTGCTACCCAGCCGCTTGGAGCGCTAGTATCGCTTCAGCTTTCAATTTTTTCTCTACTGAGTTCGCGACTGTCTGTTTTAGACAAAGAGGTATATAAACAACAGAGAGGCTACAGGCGAGCAACAGCGCTCTGGGTGGCAGCACTGAGCAACACTGGCCGCCATATTTGAGAACGTCAGTTTCAAGCAGCAATGGTAGCAGACGCTTCTGTTTGTAATCCAAACTAACGTGTAAGCGCTATTATTAATGATAAATCAAGCCCAGTGTATGTTCGGCGAACAACTGCAGCAACCACAGTGATAAAACTGTTTGAGTATCATAAATAAAGATAAATATAATTATATAGGTCGTTGTGTATCAGCGTGTATTTGCCTATAAACATTCATTATACTTAACTTTCGCATTTACCAAGTTTCAAAATTATGTTTACTTCACGACCATCAAAAAGCTAACCAGAGGACGGATGTATTTGCTGTGTTTTAATGTAATGACACTTGTTTATGTAGTGTACAAAAGCGTATTAAACATTGGGTAAGTAGTCTAGGTATATGCACTGTAATTAAACTATTCTTTATACAGATTTCCTTTGAAAAACAAGAAGTTGCTAAACCAATGGGTAACCAGTAAGAGGCGTGATAAGTGGCAGGCTAGAAAGTATAGTTACATATGCTCTTGTCATTTTGAAGAAAAGTTATGGATGCTACCACCGATCGAAAGGGGCTACTTGCAAATGCCATTCCAACACTATTTTCTTTTCCTGAGCACCTACAGAAACCAATAGCTGTAAGGAGAGTACCAAGGAAACGGCAAATTGTGGAGAGCGTGATAAATACGTAATGTACTCCAAAGCATGAAATATCATTTGAGCCGCAGGCAAAATAAAGGTAATTAAGACTTTAAAGAAATTCGCCTGTATTTATAGGAAAGATATGTTGGCAAATACAAACGATTATTGACATTATAGTAACATCAGATAATGCAGCAGTTCGACGATTGTAAACATTACACTTAGGATGCAGTTGTTGTTGTTATGGTCTTCAAGTCCGGAGACTGGTTTGATGCAGCTCTCCACCCTACTCTATCCTGAGCAAGCCTTTTCATCTCCTCATAAGAACGGCAACCCACATCCACTTGAATCTGCTTACTATACGCGTCTCTTGGTCTCCCTCTGCGATTTTGACCCCACACACTTCCCTCTAATGCTAAATTTACGATTCCTCGATGTCTAAGAATGTGTCCTACCAAGCGATCCCTTCTTTTAGTCAGGGTATGCCAAAAATTCCTTCTCTCCAATTCTGTTCAGTACCTCTTCATGAGCTATGCAATCTACCCACCTAATCTTCAGCATTCTTCTGTAGCACCACATTTAAAAAGCCTCTATTCTCTTCCTGTCCGCACTGCTTATCGTCCATGTTTCACTCCCGTACAAGGCAACACTCCACACAAATGCCTTCAGAAAAGACTTCCTTACCCTTAAATTAATAATCGATGTTAGCAAATTTCTCTTTTTCAAAAATGCATTTCTTCCCATTGCCATTCTGCATTTTATATCCTCTGTACTGCGACCATCGCATGTTATTTTACTACCCAAGTAACAAAACTCTTCTACCACATTCATTGTTTCGTTACCTAATCTAATTCCTTCAGCATCGCCTGATTTTCTAAGACCGCATTCCATTATTTTTGTTTTGCTCTTGTTAATGTTCATTTTATACGCTCTCTTCAACAAACTGTCCATTCCGTTCAACTGCTCTTCCAGGTCCTTTGCTGTCTCTGACAGAATTACAATGTCATCAGCAAAACGTATTGTTTTTATTTCTTCCCCCTGAACTTTAATCCCTATTCCAAATTTTTCCTTGCTTTCCTTCACCGCCTGCTCGATGTACAAATTGAATAACATCGGAGAAAGGCTACAACCCTGTCTTACTCCCTTCCCAACTGATGCTTCCCTTCCATGCCCTTCGAGTCTAATAACTGCAGTCTGGCTTTTGTACATATTGTAAATAACTCTCCTTTCCCTATATTTTACCCCTGCTGACTTCAGAATTAGTAAACGGGAAATGCTATTCGTAGTGAGAATTACTTTCCGAAATGCATCGTCCAGAAATGAAGGAAAAATCAAGACTGGCAATGATTGATATAAAAGCTATTATTCAGTTGTTAGCAGACGTCCAGTAACACCTGGCGTGACACTGACGTTCTCAAAGATGGCGGTAGCCTTTCCAATTGGCTTCAACTATGGCGGCGCTGTGGCTAGTCTGTGTTGTTTATATACAACGTCTTTGGTTTTAGACTGTGGCCATACTTCCCCCTGACGGTGTACAGAGCTTTCGGTACGGCAGCTGCAACAGGGGGACTGGAGCCAGGTGTGCCAACGGCTCCCTGCCCCCCCCCCCCCTCCCCAGCGCCAAACCACGCCACGCTTATTCCCACCCTCGTGTGTTCCGCTTGTTAACGTCGACGTCAGCTAACACGCAATGAAAAAAATATACATGTGGCATCTGTTCCGAAATATGCCATTTCCGGTCCTGCACTTGTTATATTGTTTTATATTCACAGAATATGACAACCGAATATGGGCGAAGCTGAAAATGTGTACGCAGCCAGGATTCGAATCCGGGTCTCCTGCTTTCAAGGCAGTTGCGCTGACCCCTACACCACTGGGGACACAGTGATCACCGCACCTGCAAGGACTACCTAAGCACGCCTCCCGTCAGATACAAATTCCCAGCTTCGGCCTGCCCACAGTACTCAAACTCGTAGTTATTAAACTAATTCCCGTAAGAGTAAGGGCTTCAAACTTGCCCACCCCTCCCCACTAACGATAGGATCATTGCCCGTCACCGGCATATTGTATATACATGTGGCGTCTGTTCCGAAAGAACAGGCGTCACTTCTGATCCTGCAGTTGTCATTATTTAATATTCACAGAATATATGACATCAATTGCGATTGGGCAAAGCTGAAAATGTGTACCCAGCCGGGATTCGAACCCGGGTCTCCTGCTTTCTAGGCAGTTGCGCTGACCCCTACACCACTGGGGACACAGTGATCACCACCATGCAAAGATCTACCTAAGCACGCCTCCCGTCAGGCACAAATACCCAGCTCCACCTTGCCCACAGTACTCGAAAACTCGCAGTTTCACAAGCTAATTTCCGTAAGAGTAATGAAGAAATAGTGAAAATGCCCTACCGCTATGTAGGAACACTGTCGCCCGATTTCACCGAGCGTCGTTTACGACTTTGAAGATCGTTTAATCTCTGACGCTCGTTTAATTTTCATTTTTGAGTTTCATCGACGTCTGTTTACTATAACAATCGTTAAACTCGCCGTCAAAACTGACGCACCAACTTTGCGTCGTCAAACAATTTGACGAATCGTTTATACAAAACAGGTTTACGGTAGTTTGAATATTCAGGAAGTTTTGTAAATGTGTTGTGTGTTATGGTCTTCAGTCCGGAGACTGGTTTGATGCAGCTCTCCACCCTACTCCATCCTGAGCAAGCCTTTTCATCTCCTCATAACAACGGCAACCCACATCCACTTTAATCTGCTTACTATACGCGTCTCTTGGTCTCCCTCTGCGATTTTTACCCCACACACTTCCCTCCAATGCTAAATTTACGATTCCCCGATGTCTAAGAATGTGTCCTACCAAGCGATCCCTTCTTTTAGTCAGGGTATGCCAGAAATTCCTTTTCTCACCAATTCTGTTCAGTACCTCTTCATTAGTTATGCGATCCACCCACCTAATCTTCAGCATTCTTCTGTAGCACCACATTTCAAAAGCCTCTATTCTCTTCCTGTCCGCACTGCTTATCGTCCATGTTTCACTCCCGTACAAGGCAACACTCCACACAAATGCCTTCAGAAAAGACTTCCTTACCCTTAAATTAATATTCGATGTTAGCAAATTTCTCTTTTTCAAAAATGCTCTTGTTCCCATTGCCATTCTGCATTTTATATCCTCTGTACTGCGACCATCATTTGTTATTTTACTACCCAAGTAACAAAACTCATCTACCACCTTCATTATTTCATTATCTAATCTAATTCCTTCAGCATCACCTGATTTTCTAAGACTGCATTCCATTATCCTTGTTTTGCTCTTGTTAATGTTCATCTTATATGCACATTTCAACACACTGTCCATTCCATTCAACTGCTCTTCCAGGTCCTTTGCTGTCTCTGACAGAAGTACAATGTCGTCAGCAAAACGCAATGTTTTTATTTCTTCCCCCTGAACTTTAATCCCTATTCCAAATTTTTCCTTGCTTTCCTTCACCGCCTGCTCGATGTACAAATTAAATAACATCGGAGAAAGGCTACAACCCTGTCTTACTCCCTTCCCAACTGATGCTTCCCTTTCATGCCCTTCGAGTCTAATAACTGCGGTCTGGCTTTTGTACAAGTTGTAAATAACTCTCCTTTCCCTATATTTAACCCTTGCTGACTTCAGAATTTGAAAGAGAGTATTCCACTCAACATTGTCAAAAGCTTTCTCCAAATCTACAAATGCTAAAAATGTTAGGTTTGCCTTTCCTTAATCTATCTTCTAAGATAAGACGTAAAGTGAGTATTGCCTCCCGGGTTCCTACGTTCCTCCTGAATCCAAACTGATCTTCCCCGAGGTCAGCGTCTACCAGCTTTTCCATTCTCCTGTAGATCCTTTGTAAACGTATCATAGATATTTTATTCCTGTTCACGTCTTCTGGCTGTGAAGATGGGAGATAACTTTCATGCAGACATATTGTACATATATTTGCTAGAAAATCTAGGGCCTGAACGCGAAATTTGTGAGAGCGATGATCATTTCTACACAATGAATGATATAAAATTCATTACAACGTACAGTTTGTCCAAGAAAGTAGTATTAAAACTTCTGGAACAAATTGAAAATAGACGATAGTATCCAACTAACAGAAACAGACCATTAACCCCAATACAAAAGCTGCTTTCAACTGTACGATTCTATGCTACTTTTGACGGTACTTCAAAATTAAACGAGGCGTTGAATTTGACGTTCGTCTAACATATTTAGACGAAGTTCGGTGAAACCAGGCGTGTGTGTTACAAGCCTCGCCTTCAGCGGAGTTTAGATAAATGCGACCGCCATCGTTATCGACCTCCGAGGCAAGGCAACCGACAACTGCTCTTGCAATGTCACTGAAATACTTCTCTCACTGGGGCATGTAACAAATCAAATGTTCAAATGTTTGTAAAGCTTATGGGACTTAACTGCGGGGTCATCAGTCCCGAAACTTACAAACTACTTATGAAGTAACTTACACTAAAGACGGCACATTCATCTATGCCCGAAGGGGAACGACCTCGCGCATCATAGCATAGCGCCTCAATGCGCTCGGCCACTCCGCCGCGGCTTCAGTTTATCAAACCAGTATCAATATATTCCGTTTACCTATAATCACTTCAATTAATTAACGTGACTAAACAGTTAATTTTCATTCAGTTTCGAATGAAATAAAATTTATGAATATTTTAGCACCTGTCTGTGGAATTTATGTTACATTTATTAGGGCGATAATCATGAAAGAAACATTTAAAACGGAATTATTGTTCACACCATGTGAATTTTATGTAAGAAATTTAAAGCAAGAACATTTTTGTTGAAAGCATACTTCATTCAGAGTTTTAAATGATTGTTTTTTGGCTATCAGCTTTGATGAATACCAAGGGTACCGAATCACTGCGATGAAAACCACCAACAGAAACAATTTGTTGTTACCAGTGTATGGTTTCAACGCGAATTTGAAAATATATCTATTATATAAAAATATGTATTTGTTTGTCTTTTTGTTCGTATTTTATGCACGGCCATACCGTACATCGGATTGCGATAAAACTTTGTCAACTCATTGCTTGCACTCGCGCGAAGGTTGTAGGCATACAAAAAAAAAAAAAAAGACTTCGTATGGTGCATGGCGGAGGGTGCTCAGTTTGTTTCGGACGCCTTCATGCTGGAATGATGTGAATGAAATTTGGGACACGGGTAGCTTATACCCTGATTAATACGTGCGACACCTTTTTGTAAGCCTCCGTAGTTTCATGGCGGAGGGTACGTTACAACAAACATCCGAATTGTTTGACTGGTCAGAATGGAAGTCAACACATGAAAGTAAGTTTTCATAAAGGAGATTTTTGTAATCTGCAAGCTAGTGAATTTAGCATAGCGGAGGGCACCTTGCGACTTTGACACCGTTTGACTAGTCACCAAGAGACTTGGTGCGTATATGTATGTTGTCATATACAGGAGGGAGAGGAGTAGGTGGAGGATGAGGCGGACAGAAAGGGGAGGGGGGGGGGGGAAACGACGGAGGAGGGGAATGAGAGATAGGTGAAAGGAGATGAACAGAGGGAAGGGGAAGAGGAAAGGGACAGGAGGAGACGGGGGCAGAAACAGAGAGGGGGGATAGGGGGACGTGGACTAATGAAAGACTGGACAAGAGGAAAGTGCCTGATTACCTAACATTTTGTATGGTGCATGTCACAGGGTACTTTATCTACCAACCACGACAAAATCTACTGTTTTATTCCCAACTTGGTGAAATTTCGCACACTCACGCTTAAAAGCGAGGCGAGGCGGAGTTTATCCTATACATATTATCAATGCGAAGGTTTGCATGTTTGTTACCGCATCACGCTAAAACTGCAGCATTGATTTAGATGAAATTTCATTTAGAGATTTCTTATGTCTTGGATTAGGACATAGGCTACTTTTCAAAATGTGTATTACAAGTTGTTTATTTGAAGTATATCCATAGAAATATGTAACGGTAGTAAGAAGGTTCTAATAACAACAGCAGAGGTGCTATGTAGTGTATGTCATGTTTAGCCGCGAGGGTTAACGCGACATATCAAAAACTTCCATTATTTTGGGCAATGGTTCGTGTCCTGCTATAGTGAAATTTTTTTTTCTTTGTTATTGCTATCTTTTTTCCTTTCGAATATACAAAAAGATTCTGTGATACTGCCAGAACGACTTAACTGACATATAATTACACACACAAGAAATCTGAATGTGTGCGTTTATGCCGCATTCATTTTCATTTGTTGTAACAAATAAAGGAAGTATGTATGTAAATTGAAGACTTTAAATGAAATATGCTCTAAGTACCATGGCAAGAAAAAACATTGACGTTTTGTGTAGAATGGGATCTAGATACCAAGCTCTATTTTGTGTACAAAGCGCGAACTGCCACGTATAAATAGCGTACGTAAACTGCAACGAAAGTAGTAGCAAATGCACTCAACAGATGTCAGGCAGTATAACACTCATGAAAATATTTCTCAGGACGTATAATGTTTATTCAATTGTGATATCTCCATTACTATAAACAAGAGTCAAGGACAAACATTAAAAGTGGCAGGTATTCATCTTGCCACCCATGTTTCTCGCACGGACAGCTCTACGTAGGCTGCTCCCGTGTATAGATAGCTAGAAATCTCTACGTACACTCTGAGAACAAAAAGTCTCGAAACGTCGTTTAGAGGGACGTACTGCAATAGATTTTTGGCTCTCCATCCGATCCCAGACAATTATATATTCCGTGCTAACAATGTCGCAAACAGTCATGTAGTTATTTATGCCCTTTCTTGGCACTTTAATGTCTAAATATTGCACCGCGGGTAACACCGCGAGGAGCTGCTAGTCTTTTTATTAAAGACACCACGGATCACCAGGAAAGTTAAGAGTTATGTAATTTCGCACAAATGAAGAAGGGAATGATCTAAGAAGTTGAGAAGCAATTCGGCAGAGAAAAGGAGGTGATTGGCATATATAGGGATGTGTAGATGGGTAGACGGGGGGGGGGGGGGAGGAGGAGGAGGAGGAGGAGGAGGAGGAGGAGAAGAAAGAGAGAAGATGATGAGCTGAAAGAAAGGGAAGATGGAGAGTGGAAAGAAAAGAAAGACTGGAATAAAAAAGTACCCGGGCGACGCCAGGTTTTCACCCAGCCTAATAGTCTTAGGCGTACGTACTCTAATTTACATTTAGAAAACTGCTTTAAGAAGGCTTACAGCCTTGAAGAATGAAAAGTATCGACAATAATGATTTACTGCATAAAACATATTCCACTAAAATTCCCATCGCGCGTAAGCTGATTTTAAAAGGCACTGTGAAAAAATGCACAGCCATAATTTTGATTACGAGTGTTTGTTAATACGATGACGCATATACATACTGCAATGATAAAACTCAAACAATGTACGTGGCACAAGAAAATATATCTAAGCCCATTTATAGCATAGCCTGCAACTGCTACACGCTACGATTTCAGTTCTGTCTCGCATTCTGCGAGCTCCGAATAACTGCAGAGGGTGGCCGAGTTTTCAGGAGTCTACTGTACTGGCAGTTTGCCATGCACAGTAAATCTTTGCAAAATAAAGACACACAGGCAAGAAATTTGTCCGTTTTTCCCGGTCACAGATAAATTTCAGAATAAGTTAGTTTGTCCAGTGTCTCCGTAAACTCGTGCTGCAGTTTCAAGCGGTTACAGAAAGGCAACGAAACAAGGCGGAACAGTGAAACCACCAGAGGGAAGGGAAACCCTCCAGTTGGCAGACCTGGCTTGCTCTTGCCCCTCTACGCACGCCTAATCGATATTCTGATTCATTTCGTGCGTACTGGAGGACGCCAGCTGTAACGGAGAGAATAGCGTCTCTGATTTTCTCCTTTTAGTGATCAGTATCGCCGATATCAAGACTGCACGCACTTTTACTCACGTAACCAACAAGTCTAGCGTCGTCAAATCCGCCTTGAATTCATCCCTCGCTATCCGAAGCTGGGAATTTTTATTTATTTAGCGTATGGTTAGATCACAAAATTTACAGTTTTCTGATGTTTTAATGACAAAGATACATACAATAATACACGTGTAACAAACTACAAACTAATGTCACGTCCATGACTATAGCCCAGTGATCCCTCCGTAACCATCAGGAACTCTGTTTGGTCGCCAGCGAAAGCTCTCAAGGGACATTCCTGAACCACGTGGTAGACAGTCTGCTTTTCAGCTTGGAGAAGCTTTTTCTTCCACTTGTACAGAAGGTCTGCACACCTTCCAGTGTTGGTTCTTATTCTGTTAAGTGCTGACTAATCTTTGCGCGGTAAATCAAAAGCCAGGCGGCTCGGTTGATATGCACGGCATCTTCAGTTGTTCTGCTGTTGCATTACTCTGCCATGTTTGTCTCCAGCAGTCATCAGTATTAAAGCTGTTAAGTTCTTGCAGTCTCAAGGGGTGGATGCTGATGCTTGGTATGTCTTCATACACAGGAAGGTGGGGATTCTTTTGCAGCTTTTTGTACTCTGATACTAGTTCATTTTTTCACCGTAAAGATGGAGGTTGAGGTTGTATGTGGCTAAGTATGGGTAGCCAGAAAGTCGGTGTGGGCCTAATTGTGCCAGTTATAACGCGCATGGTATGATACAACTGAGCGTCCACAAGTTTAGTGTCTGAGCTGTTTAACCAAGCTGGGGAGCCATATTCCGCAAGTGGGTATACAGGACCCAGAGCTGAAGTACGGAGAGATGATCCCCAAGAAGTGCTACAGAGTTTTTGGAGGATGTGGTTCCGGGTTTCAATTTTGGCAGCTGTTTTTGCCAGGTGTTGCTTGTAACTGACCGTTCTATCAAGTGTTACCCCTAGATATTTAGGGTGTCTTATGTCTCAGCACCTTTCCTTCAATATGAACCGTGAGCTCTTCGTTGGCCAGCTTGTTGCTGAGGTGAAACGTTGATACTTCTGTCTTAGTGGCACTTGGCTGCAGTGGGGTAATATGGACGAGCCCCGACTTCATGGAAGATGACAACTTCATTTTCATCTTGAATACATGTCAAGATAGTTGTTTAGTTGATGTCACAATCTGCTCTGCACAGAAACACAGGCCTCTAATTGCAGCATGCACGAGGGCAGACCAGACTTTTACTGTAGACGAGTTACGATGCTACCCGGTGTAGGCAAGACGAGTTTTAACGGCATATTCAGACGATAGAGCCACGAACGTGATGAGGCCTCACCACTAAACCCTACCCTATTTAGGAAATTTTCATCATTTTCCATTTCATTAAGCATGTCCGAAGCAAATTCAAATCGTTTGTGCATAGCGTGTAACAACTGTAGACTATAGCCGTAGACCTCATGTGTGACATGAAGTTAAAGTCGATACTTTCCTAACCAAAAGGCGCGCAAAACAGTGACCGTATAAGAGTGTGAGGTTTGGTCAGGGAGCAGAGAGCAGCGACACTTACCAACTGGGGTAGTGAGAACCTCACCACGTCATCGACACGTAGCGCTTGCATCGACCGTATACTAGGGTGACCAGATTTACAAAATCAAATACGGGGCACACATTCGTACCGAAACAAAATCAAATGTTGTATAGTCTATGGGACTTAACTACGGGGTCATCAGTCCCTAAACTTACAAACTACTTATGAACTACTTACGAACTAGGACGGCACAAATATCCATGCCCGAGGGGGCATTCGAAACCCCGACCGTACTGGCCGTGCAGACCGTGACTGGAGCGCCTCAGTCCCCTCGGCCACCGCGGCCAGCACCGAAACAAAATATTGCCTTTACACCGGCGTCATCAACGTGACTTATCCCTTAAAGCTTATAGAACGTGAAAGTCTTCAAGTCACTCATACTTATAAACACTAATTAACACACACACACACACACACACACACACACACACACACACACACACACACACACACACACACACATAAAGTATAATAAGAAAGCTATTGTTTTTCTCCCCCCCCCCCCTCAATTCTAAAGCTAACGTGTAGTATTTGGTAGTTTTCGTATACAGGGTGTTACAAAAACGTACGGCCAAACTTTCAGGAAACATTCCTCACACACAAAAAAAGAAAATATGTTATGTGGACATGTGTCCGGAAACGCTTAATTTCCACGTTACAGCTCATTTTAATATTTACGGATGAGGCTTCATTCCAACGTGATCAAATTGCAAATTTTCATAATCAACATGTGTGCGCTGACGAGAATCCGCACGCAATTGTGCAATCACGTCATCAACACAGATTTTCTGTGAACGTTTGGGCAGGAATTGTTGGTGATGTCTTCATTGGGCCTCATGTTCTTCCACCTACGCTCACTGGATCACGTTATCATGATTTCATACGGGATACTCTACCTGTGCTGCTAGAACATGTGCCTTTACAAGTACGACACAATATGTGGTTCACGCACGACGGACCTCCTGCACATTTCAGTCCACGTGTTCGTACGCTTCTCAACAAGAGATTCGGTGACCGATGGACTCTTGACTTTCATTTATGGGGGCATTTGAAAGCTCTTGTCTACGCAACCCCGGTACCAAATGTAGAGACTCTTCGTGCTCGTATTGTGGACGGCTGTGATACAATACGCCATTCTCCAGGGCTGCATCAGTGCATCAGGGATTCCGTGCGACGGAGGGTGGATGCATGTATCCTCGCTAACGGAGGACATTTTGAACATTTTCTGTAACAAAGTGTTTGAAGTCACGATGGTACGTTCTGTTGCTGTGTGTTTCCATTGTACGATTAATATGATTTGAAGAGAAGTAATAAAATTAGCTCAAACATGGAAATTAAGCGTTTCCGGACACATGGCCACATAACATAATTTCTCTCTTTGTGTGCGAGGAATGTTTCCTGAAAGTTTGGCCGTACCTTTCTGTAACACCCTGTATACATTTACTTTTCACGAAAAGACTTGTAGTACTGTATGTTTTCTGCAGGACGTAAGACTTGAATATAAAGGAATTGCCAAAACGCGAAAAGTATTTAATCACTAAAACAACATGAAACCCATTAGGGACAAGCATATAAATTAGGGATTTTTCGGACGGTACGAAAATGTACGGCAGTATCAATAACTACGACATACTAAGTCAAATGCTAATACAAAAAGTAACCGTACTTACTCGCAAAACAAAACGCGACAGAAATGGCATTACCAATGAAAGTAATACTATATTGTTTTCTAGTTGTCACATACAAACAAGTTGTAAATACTGTTGTTATTACTAACGCAGTTTACTTAATCCTCTCTTTTACATTCTGCAGACGAATATCATTCAGGAGTGCGGTGTTTTCACATAGATTTTATTAATAAACACGTGCTGTATTCTGAAAATTCCTTCACATTTAGCACACTATATACGTTTCTTTCGTGTTGCATAAACTATTTGTGACCTAGAAAGATCTTTCTGCAGTAGCATTAGTGCAAGGTAAAGCAAGCACAAACCCCGCAAATAGCTGCAAATTTTTGCAACATATCTTCAGATATATCAGCAACACGATTTACAATTCTCAATTAATGGATTTTCACTTGACACATTTTTAACATGTTTCACTTCCTCAAAAAGCTGGTCTTCACATCTTTCTTTCAAACTATTTTTATCAGATCCGGTAAAGTTTGAAGACTAATAAAAAGACTTCCAAAGAAAAGGATGTTTGAGCTGAAACCGGTTATATGGTTTTCAGCATAAGAAATAGGTAAGCTCATTTCGCGATATAATCAATTAACGTCGCGCGAAATTAACTTGAAATGATCAAGAAGTCAGTCACTTACAGCTGACTATTTTCTAGCAATGAACTCAATGATTTAGAGTTTTCAAAAAACTGCACATGCCATATGAAAGCAACACGTAATACCATCAAATTCAGAAATTGGCATAATCTGCGTTAAAACCTAAGCTCTTTATTGCTTGATTATGATCACATTTGTTATTCATTGGGTTACGCAGTACATTACTTAAAATTACGTTACTTCAAACTATACCGGACGGTTTGTAAAATACGGGACAATATTCGTCCCGTATTTAGTTTGTCGGGACACTCGCGCTAAATAAGGGACGATCCCGTAGAATTCGAAACGTCTGCTTACCCTACCGTACACCAGAGTAGGAACATACAACATTTTAGTCGTACCGGTAACCTCAAAGTTAAATGTCAATACATGCACATTAAGGGAAAGGCGAACCAGAGACTGCGTTTTAGTGGCAGTACCCTTAAAACATGCAACAGAACTACAAAAGAAACTGCATACACTACGCTTGTCCGTCCATTTTTGGAGTATTACAGTCCAGTGTGGGATCCTTATCTGGTGGATCTGACGGAGGACATCGAAAGTGTCCAAACAAGGGCAGCTCGTTTCGTATTGTCACAATACAGAGGAGACAGCGTTACGGAAATGATACAGGATCTGGGATGGGAATCATTACAACAACGGCGCTTATCGCTGCGGCTCTACCGACTGTGCTATCCAGACACGACTCACGATGCCGTCTCACAACTTTACTTCCGCTAGTACCTCACCTACTTTCCAAACTTCATTCTGGAAACATCCCTTAGGCTGTGGCTAAGCCATGTCTCCAACATTTCCTTTCTTCCAGTAGTGCTAGTCTTGTATGTTTCGCAGGAGAGATTCTGTGAAGTTTGGAAAGTATGAGGTGAAGTACTGGCGGAAGTAAAGTTATGAGGCGGCATCGTGAGTCGTGTCGGGATAGCACAGTCGGTAGTGCGCTTGCCCGCGAAAGGCAAAGGTCCCAGGTTCGAGTCCCGGTTCCGGCACACAGTTTTAATCTGCCAGGAAGTTTCATATCAGCGCACACTCCGCTGCAGAGTGAAGTTTCATTCTGAAAATGTGAAAAGCTCGGCACTGAGAATGTGTATTTCATGAACGGAACTAAAGCGGGAAGGAAGCACAAACAACGAAAGTATAAAACTGCCGCCTTCGCTCCGAACGATTACAATGGCTGCCCACAGGCCAACAAGCGGTTGTGACCTTACCGAAAACAGAGCTTCACTGCAGTATACCACGTTGACACAACGCTGCAATTAACATTTATCTGACAACTTTGCCCGTATATTGGCATGTGTTAATAACTTCGGATAAATCTTACACCGTAACTCGTCTGCAGATTCGCTGTTGTTGTTGTTGTTGTTGTTGTTGGAGTTACGGCCTTCGGTACTCGACATAGAGCTTATTTGAATTCCAACCCCTGTCTCTTAAAGAAAAGTCATTTGAGCATTTTTAAAATCGTTCTTATAAGTAAAATATAAGTCCGTCCTGCAATATTCAACGTTATTTATAGGAGAGACCGGGGCACGTTTACCATAGGTGCAGATTGTCCCTGCTAAAGGGCGAAACGCGTCATTAACTAATAAAGTTGCAATCAATACGGTTTGAAGGAATATTTATTCTAACTGATTGCCGCTGCACACCACGGATTGGAAATCATTTTATCAGTACACGATTTTGCAGGACGCGGTTTGGCAGGAGTGCTTACATCGCTGCGAGCGAAACGAGCAGCAGTGCTATCTGCTCTGCTGCTTTTGCACGCACGCGCGCGCGCTCGATATTTCAAGCGAGGCTGTCGGCTGACACAGCTAGGCGCCCACGTAGCCCGCGGCCTTGCGCGCAGCTGAGCTTCAGCCAGGCTATCGACCGGCGCGGCGCTCAGCTGTCCAGTGACGCGAAGACACGTCTCGCGCATGCGCAATGCCGCTGCCGCGTGACGTCACAGCGCGGAAGCAGAAGCAGCGGCCGAGTGGGTCGTGACGTCACAGCGCGACGAACGCGCCGCGTGCCGAGCGACATCGCGTATCTTGTGGAGGTTGCGCTTCTCATTTCCGCGTTTGCTAACAAATCGCCATTATACGGGACACCTGTTTAGATTTATCCACTCAAGTTTCAACAATAGGGTATTTTCCTGCGTTAAAAATATGGTTCGAATTGTTGTTATTCTGAATGATTATAACATGCAGATAGCATTTTCGCTCATTATTCTTACACAACATCTGTTAATTTTACGTAATTAAAGCTTAAGGCCGGATCCACACATTGGACCCAACGTTGGCGCCAACAGTGTTCTTCCAATGTGTGGATCGGTGAAATAGCGTTGGAACCAACGTTGGCGCCAACGTTGGTACGGCTCCGTTGCTTGTCGGTATTTCGACCAAACATCAAAGGACGTTGGGCCAATGTGGGTACTTCGTACACACATTGGCGCCAACGTTTCATCCTGTCTTTGTCTTCTGCTCATCTCGAAACTGTTTCTTTCTTCTTTCGTTCTTCGTCGCCGTTTTAAAAGTTTCGAAATCTCTTTGTAAATATTAGAACTGTATCAGAAAGTTATTCATTTGTGAAAGAAACGTCAAAAAACGAAATGCCACAGCAAAACTTAGGCATGAACTGTAAAATTAAAAACTTTTTAGACTTTCGATACACTCCATTACTGAATTTAATTTTAAAAATTAAACAGTACAGTACTTAATATTTCCTGTCAAGTTTTGCAAACTTCAAGCACTACCAGTTATATCAATTACATGGTTACTTTAAAAGGGAAGTGGAGGCTTCTAAAACTGTCTTCTTTAGCAATAAATCGAAGCGTAATACCAAAAGAATAGCATCCCTCCAAAACATCTTTTTTTATTTTAATTTCAATCATTTAAAGTAGCAGGTCTAAGTTTTAACAATGTGTATCGTTTACTAGCAGCATATTTATTATAAAAAAATAATGATTTCGTACCGTAATTAATGTTCGGTAGGAAGTGATACAACACCCCATCTTCTTTTCCGTATGTTTCCCACTTTGATTTGCAATGACAAAATGTAATTATTCACACTCAAAAGCGTTAACGCATTGGCCGCGATTTGAGGTCAGATATGTTTTCGTTGGCTCTCGACGAATTCAACTGTATATTGGCTCCAATGTGTGGACACTGTCTCAAAAATATTGGCCAATGTTGACGCCAGCATTGATACCAATGTGTGGACGCGGGGTAAAATCATTAAATTTCACGATTAGATCACATGACCGAAAACGCTCTGTTATTGGCTGAAGTACTGGTGACGTCAAAGACCACTAGGACGCGGGAACTAGAAGACTGAGCTGTATCGTTGTTAGCGTTTCCTTAATTTCTCTGTGTAAAGTTTAGTTTCTTTCGTGATGCAAACGCTTTTACAGCTTTTATGCCACAATGAAAAAGTATGTGAAGGCTGATGACGGGAACTTCCCTAAAGTTGATGCATTTACGATATCTTCAATCTTCAAAAACAATCCAAAATTTTACGTGCAAAAAACAAGAAGCGTGAAAACTGTATTGTAAGTAACGCATACCTACAATTTAAAGCTAATCATTGGCCGGCCGCAGTGGCCGAGGAGACTGAGGCGCTCCAGTCACGGTCTGCACGGCCACTACGGTCGGGGGGTTCGAATCCCCCCTCGGGCATGCATATTTGTGCCGTACTTAGTGTAAGCTAGTTCATAAGTAGTTTGTAACTTTAGGGACTGATGACCCCGTACTTAAGTCCCATAAACTATACAAACATTTGAACATTTTTGAGCTAATTATTGCTAGAGAAATTTTATGTCATTGGAAAAAAGGTTTCATGACATGACAGAACATTTGCGTTGTCTCGCGATTGGCCAATGGCGATGTCACATGATTCTCGCTATTCAGCATCTATTGCCAACATTATCACAGGAGGCCGCCGGGATGGATGGTAAAATTTAACCCAGTAAAGCACGCAGTTAAGGGAATAATTTCATTTTAACTACTTCAATACTGATAAACAGGTGTAACATCAAAACCTCTCAAATACAGCAAAATGCCTTGTGTATATTCTCTAAATAAACGCATTTTTGGCTAACACTTGTAACCGTATTTACACTTGCAAATTACGGAAGTTTAAAAGATAAATGAATCCCCATATACGTATTTTACGATGGGGTATATTGCAGTAAAGTAACAAGAAGGCCGTTGTCGATGTATAAAACGTTTACCCATTATTGAATTGGTTGTTTGTGTAAGATATACTGGCGAGAATAGTGCACTTAAGGAAGACAAATAATCAGTGCTATACTGTATAGTGGGCTAAAACAATATCAGTATGTATTTTCACCAAGTAAATTAGGAAACTGGATTAATTATACATAAATCGCAGGCGTGTAACATTATGAAGTTTTACTTTACAAATGTAAACATCAGCTAATTAACCTGCACATAATACTACTTTACACCTTTGCAGTAGAAGAGAATGATAATAGTGAACTAATGGAATAATATTTCCAGAATTAAACTTTCGCTCTGCAGCGGAGTGTGCGCTGATATGAAGCTTCCTGGCAGATTAAAATTGTGTGCCGGAACCGGGACTCGAACCTGGGACCTTTGCCTTTCGCGGGCAAGCGCACTACCGACTGTGCTATCCCGAAACGACTCACGATGCCGCCTCACAACTTTACTTCCGCCAGTACCTCGCCTCCTACTTTCCAAACTTCACAGAAGCTCTTCTGCGAACCATGCAAGACTAGCACTCCTGGAAGAAAGGATTTGGTGGATATTGTTTACTTACATCAAAATGATCCTCACACAAATAAACACATGAGGTGGCCGCTATTTCATTTGGACCTGTTCGAGCGAGTGTCACCACATTTTGGACACCTCATTTTTTTTAAATTGGAAAAACAATTTTTCTGGTCTCTTAATAGACGTATTGCTACAGTGCGGAACTACGCAATATTTGTAGGTCGTTTTACGAACGTGAATGCCCAAACAGTATAACACTATTTGTTTATCTTACGAGAGCAGCAACAGCATCATGGTTCGTGACGTCACAGGTATCACGTGACTCAAATGTAGCGTTTTAGCGGGCTTTCAAATTATTTGAATTTAATTTCGTTTTTTGAAGTAATAAAATTCACAAGGTAAAAAAGGATCTTCGGAGCATAATATGACATAATTAACAATTGAAAACGATTTCCAGAAAACTGTCAAATACCCTATTATGTAAGCTTTTTGCTTTCACTTTCTTACATGAAGCTATCGACCGCAAACAGAAATTGACAGTGTTGCTTTTTAACATTAATACAACTGAAACGCTCCAGACTTGAAGATGGCCCGTTAGTATGCCGAAACAGCTCTCAGATGTAACGATGTAAACGCAATCACTGACAATTACCTGAATGGCGCAACACGATAATCTCAAACAGGCACGCGGCATATTGATACGCTCCGACGTTTACTGCCTGCTACACACTGCAAACAAATTGAAACTTCACGAAGCGTATTATGTTCCATATTTTCCATTCGGTTTTTCGGAAATAATTACAGACGAAAAGTTATTACTAGACAACTGCGTTATAGATTACGCTTTGATTGCTCTTTAAATTATAAAGTTCATAATTTTATGACTTTAATATAGGACCTACTTTATTTTCGTCAACAAACATGTTGACTCATATGCAGATGCTTGGTGAACAAATATTCAGCTTCGAAAATTCGCGGTTGAAGTCATAAATTCTGTGAATATGAAAACAATATCAAATGCAGGATCAGAAATGACGTCTGTTCTTTCGAAATATAAGCCACATGTGTATATGAATAATTATAGCTTTTATTAACACAATGTAGAATTTTAAGTACACATTTACAGTCGGAGTGGAGAAATGACCTATATTTACTTAAAAAGAGCCGCGGTGGAGTAGCCGAGCGGTCTAAGGCGCATCGCTGCGGAGCGCGCGGTTGCTCGCCGTAGGAGATTCGAGTCCTTCTTGTGTGTGTGTGTGTGTGTGTGTGTGTGTGTGTGTGTGTGTGTGTGTGTGTGTTGTCGTTAGGTTAGTTTAGTTTGTAAGTTACGGATTGATGACCACGCAGTTTGACCCGATAGATTTACAAACATTTGAACTTAAGACAGATCGGTTTAGGAATTTTTACATTTCCTGTTAGTTAATTTCGGCCTGTAGCTTCGTTATCACGTAGCTCAATGCTTACGACGTTATTCCTTCTGAACTTAGTGAAACACAATGATATGATTTTCCACGAGAGTACAGTAGAATATTACATCTACAGAGTTATATACCCCGCAATCGACCGTAAAGCGTATACTTGACGGATCGTGTTTGATCGCTAGTCTCTGGCGTCTGTTGTCGCTCTTAGTATAGGCGAATCGAGAATGAGTACGCAGGCGCAATGACACACGGCGACTTCAGACGCCAGCGTCGTCTTAAAAACAACGAAATCACGACGTACCATATGATACATTGTTTTGGCGTTTGGTTTCATCTAAACAGTTCTGTTTCCCATCAAACAAAATACGAATTGGAATAAAATTTCTCGTAATTTATCGAAATTTGTCGGTATTATGGGACATTAAAAATATGGATTATTTAAATACTAAACTTAAAGACATTCTGTTTAACCAAGTGTTTGACCATTTCCAGTAATGTATGTGTAGGCAGAAGGATCTTGACACGATAATTCCCTCAACAGATTTGCAGAAGCACAATATTTATGCCTCCTCGCAATTCACCTTCTTATCCATTTTCTTCTATTATTTCCTACTTCTGTTCTTTTAAGACTGTTGCGAGAAACACACTGCCAGCATTTATTTCTTCCTTCGGTATTTTGACTCGGCTGGTGGCTGTTTTATACGACACGGGGCGACAGACACTTTAAAGCGACCAAAAACGCCAGCGATCGGCGTCTAAAGTAGCCCACCTTCAACTTTCGCGACTTTGCTCGCTGTCCCTGTTTACACGGAGCGAATTTAGCAGCTGCGTTCAGATACGCCAGCGACTAGCGACCAAATACCTTAAGAGAGTACACTGCACACTACTAGGCATTTCCTATTCTACTTCCAAACAGAACGGGGGGGAAAATTACGTCTATATGCCCCTGTACGTCCCCTAATGTCACTGTGATCTCTGCGCGAGATGTAAGAAATATTACTTTACCACCTATGTTTTGCCCCCTTACATTGTTAATAAAGTCATAATCAATTTAGATTTTTCTCTTTTGTCTGTGCTGACACTTTCTATTTAAAGCGTTATTTAATGAAACTTGCTTTATCAACTTACAATCTTATTCGTATACACTGTTCGAGTGAGCCTTTTTGTTACTCTATTGCAAACTGTGAAGGATGAAGAGCGACAAAATAATTAGCAGTGAACGGCCTGGCTGTTCTGCCGACGGCATAAAACAGGAAAATCCTCGCGGTCCCGTAACAAATTTTATTTATCTCGCTCTGACACCCACGGTTTCATCCAAGTGTGTTTCCTATTCTTTTTTCCCCTCCTTCTCTTCTAAATGCAGACAAAACGCAACTGTAGTATAAACAACAGCTGAGCAAAACACCGCCATTTTGAAGCAACTTTAGGTTCGTTCGAGTGGCCCAAAAGCTGATAGTTCCTGACAGTTGCTGACGATTTGGAAGGCCTCCACTGCGCATGCGCGCTTTTTGACAGTTGCCAACTCCGAAGCCAACTCGAACGCTTATTTCACCTGTTTCGCATATTGGCCACCCATAGCGCTAGTTGGCATCTTTTCTCTCTACCAAATACCAATGTTGAAAGTGAAGTTATGACTGGCGATATGTTATGCATTTCTCAATTGAGAAAACTATTTAAGTCGTCATGAAACATTTGCAATTTACCGTTAAACCAAAGTATAATAATAAAGATTAACAAGACATTTGCCTGCAAACCGTGTATCTGTCGAGTATAAAATTCGTGTGACGAAACTAGGTTAACTTGCGAGTCGCGATGTTACCAGACGACCGTTCCATCAAAACATTCTTGTTGAGAAAGCTCCCGTTGACGTGAGGTGGCGGACCGGCGACGGACGGTGTGCATTCCGCTATTAGAAATACATTGTGGATTAAATTCTGATCATAAACTTCGACAAAACACAAAATATACGTAAACATGTCTCTCCATTTATAAATAATGTAGCCAATTTAACCTGACAAAACCTCATACAAAAATGAGGTAAATTAGGATAGTTGTGTGTGAAAGGAATATTTGGTAACATACAACTTCATATGCATTTTGTCCCAATATTAGGAGTTACAATAAAATTTAAAAAATGAAACATACAAAAATTTGCAGGTGTTGTGCAAGAATTATCATCGTACACGATTTTCCCAGAAGTTACACATTTCGTGTAGAAACGCCCACATTGACACTAATAGATTTCTATAATATATAACCACAAGGAGAAACACGGAACAGAAATTGTGAGACGCTAAGTGGCACATATGTCGGTTATAAAAATCTATCACTGCTAATGCCTGTTGTGAACTATATTATTCTTATGTGTCAATCACTTCATTTACAGATGGCACAGAAAATCTCAGTAGGACTATTTTTACTTCATATTCAGGCGAATATATCACAATCCAAACTGTAAAAACATACGCATTCATCTTTAAATTCGTGTTATGAAACTTTCCACACCTTTCATTTATAGTATGTATGGGTGCAATAAAAAGGGGACGTACTGTATTAGAAGGCCACATAAGTTGAAATAATGCCTGTCTAATATACAAACTCAGCCTCAATCAAGAGAAAATCGAAGACTTGGAACACAAACCTCTTCGTAAATATGCGGGCTTGTCTTTTGGAGGAGGCTTGTTAAACGCTTTGGAGTCAGTCAGAAAACAGTTTGACGAAAATCCGCTGACTTAAACTTTCGGTCGCCAACTATCAGCTCCGCCACTCGAACACCAGATTGGCCAGTCAGATATCGTCAGCAAGAGTCAGAAGTGCCACTCGAACGCCTCAAACTGTTCCTGACCGTCAGCAGCGCCACTCGAACGAAGCTTTTGACAAACTATTGGGTGATAGTGTAAAACTGTACCCCCTTTAGCGCTTCGGCCAGTGCTGGTCTAGCAGGCTACGCCTGCCGTTACGTCGTCGCCCCACTCCCGGCTGACGATCCGTTATCTGACGCTCACACCTCGCATAACGGGCACACACTCCTTCCTGCCGACTGCTTCCACTTGACAAGTACTCTCTCACTCACAATTAACACCTTCACAGTCTAGGCGTACCAACACGATACTAACAGGACATGCTCCTTACAATGTTCCGGCAACTGTCGTTTGGCCCATCGGCAGGCAAGTACAACGTCGGTAAAATGCAGCTCTGTTGTGAGACATTTAGCGAGCCTCGCACACGTATCTGCAAGCCCCTACCATTGTTGTGGTCTTCAGTCCGCAGACTGGTTTGATGCAGCTCTCCGCGCTACCCTGTCCTGTGCAAGTCTCTTCATCTGAGAATACGTTCGGCAACCTACATCCCCTTGAATCTGCTTACTACGAGGGTAAGTCAATAATCCGCAAAGTAGTTTTATTGTAATAAAATACGAAACTTACAATAACATCATTTTTCTACATAGTCTCCTTGCTTTTCAATGCACTTTGTCCATCGCTCTGCAAGCTTCCTTATGCCCTCATTAACACTAGAAGGACCGCATGCAGGCTACTACCTACAAGGACCGCTGGGGCCAAATTGGCCCCATGCAGTTTTATTTCTTATATGGCCAGATTGTGAAAAATAATGCAATGTAATCTTCATATACACTTTTATTGAGTATAATTTACATGAATTTGTGCAATATATGGACGACACTTACTGTCTTGTAACCAAAATCTAGAAAAAATTTATCTACTCCAACTTACAAATTTTAGAATTGTTTTCTGCATGAATGTCTAAATAGTGAAGAAGATTTCACATACATTCAGTATTAATAGAATAAATGCTTTAAATATATATTTCACAACAATTGATTTTACACAAACACTCTCCACAAGAACTCACTGCTGTTCGTTGCTGCACTTGTCACACCACACTCGTCTTTTCTTCTCACATTTCCCACACACTGCTTTCTCACAACCTGAACAAACAGTAGCTGTGTGATTTCCTTTGCATGAGGTACGAATTTTACACTTCTCTCTCTTTGTTGCCTTCTGTGGTCCACCTTTATTGTCTGCATCATCTCGATCTGACGTTTTATTTCTTGCTTCCGTATATGGCGCTCGAAGCTCCTCACACAAATCCAGAATATACTCCCGTCTACTAATTCGCTCACCAGTCACTTCCTTATACAATACCCATGAATTTATGGCAGCCAAATCAAGAATATTGTAGAATATATGCATTGGCCAACGTCTTGACCCAGCTTTTGTGGAGTACATTCTTGCCATTTGATCCACAACGTCGACCCCAAATTTTGTTTCATTATAAAATTGCACTGTTTCAGGAGTCCTCTTCTGACTTTCAGACACAGATACATGAGAGTGAAGTGAACTCAATAATAAGACATTTTTATTTGTTTTCCCTTGATAAACTGTTAGGGTTGTACCATCATTTTTATACACAACAGTCGAGTGGAGTGGTTGTTTTCGTGTCTTTGCTGTAGGAGGCACCTCCCTTCGATTACGGTTCAGTGTACCTACTAAAGTTGTGGATGCTGCCCTCAAACGTTTTGCAAGTTTTAGCGAAGTAAAGTAGCTATCAGTAGTAATATTCACACCTTTGCCTAGGTATGGTTCCATAAGCCTAAGAACGACGTTTTCACCTATGCTTTGGTCAGCTGGTCGAAGGGGATCGGCACCAGTGTACGGGAATCCATTCAGTATGTATTTACTAGAAACACATACAAGTAACCACAATTTTATACCAAACTTGTCTGGCTTGCTAGCAATGTATTGTGTGAAAGGGCATCTTGTTTTCGAGGGCAAAAGTTGTTCATCAATTGTAACGTAAGGTTCTGCTTTATAGCATGACCTACTGTTTTCAATGAAAGAATTCCAAATAGCTGAGGCAAGAGCAAATTTGTCAGTCTTGAGACGTTCAGATCTAGTGGACTTTATGTCAAACCTAACATACTTCAGTATTTCAACAAATCTATTGCGCCCCATAGTTTGTCTGAAAAACGGAGGACCCCATACTGTTGACCAAAGACCTTTCAGAGGAAAATTCTTTGCCCCATACACCCCTCTTGCATACATTATGGCGACAAAGGCATCCAATTCTTCAATGTCTACTGTCCAGGAATCGTCTTGTGTTCGACGACGAGCCTCAGTTTCAGTGCAAAGCTTGATGTGGCGCATCATGGAGGCACTGAAAATAAGCCGCCAAGCACTAAGGAGTTTCCCATTTTGAATGTTCCTTTTAGCATATGATGTTGGTCCTGGACTCTCTCGCAGAATGTTACAATTTTGCAGACGACCTGAAAATGTACAGAAGAATTATATTTTTGTAATGTGTATTGTAATAGTATTATACATATATATTTGTTCTTATATGCTATCAAATCTAGTTATATTATGCAAAGCTATATCAACTTGTTGTTACTGTTATTTATCATACATATTTTGTATTTAACTAGTGTTTATTTCAATTTTACCATTTATAACTCTATCTAAAGACCAGACATATTACTGACCTGGGTTAGAGCCCACTGGTACAACTTTCCAGACAGTTCCATCTTTTGCTGTTTCTTTTTTCTCTTCACTTCCAGAAGAAGAAGCCTTTTTCTGGGTTGTTGATCTTACAGAGTTAGGATTTCGGACACTAGAAGGGAGACTAGCTGTAGAAGCTTCATTTTGTTCCAAACTGGTTAGAAAACTAACACTTTCGTTAGAAGAATCACTTCCTTCATCTGCAGACACTGAACTACCATACGTTCTTCACTGTCCTGATCGCTATCGCTATCAGAAACCTCAAATTCTTCACCTGAGCTTTCATCTTCTATTTTTCTTAGTTCTTCTAGTATTTCTGCGTCCGTTAGACCTTTCTTGAATTTATAGGTCATGTTTGCAGGGACGACTATCAGATACTGTGACAGACAATAATCGAGAGTATTGCTTCAACAGTCCAACAATCAGTGCTGGAATGTATTGCATTGTTGTCGCTTATTGAAACAACAAAGCTAAAACAGATGGTTTTATTTGCTACACATTATTACAAGGCAAAATGCTGAAAATACAGAGAAACGCTAAGAGGGGCCAAATTGGCCCTGCGGTCCTTCTAGGTAGTAATCTTAATATTTCGGAATCTAATAAAAGTAGAACACTCTAAAAGAGGGTACACAATAGTTTATATGAATGATGAAAAGTCACAAAATGTCAACTCAAATCAGTTAACGGTTTGCTCAGGACACAAGGGAAAAATCGTTACAGGGGCCAATTTGGCCCCTCGGTCCTTCTAGTGTTAAAGAAGGTTTTCGGTTGAGCTGCGAGCAAGGAATTTTCCGCTTCCTTCACTGCTTCGTCCGAGTCAAATCGACGGCCCCTTAATGCCTGTTTGAGTGGACCAAACAAGTGATAGTCAGAAGGGGCGAGATCGGGACTATATGGAGGATGATCCAGTACTTCGAATTTGAGTTTCTCGAGCGTTTCAGCAGTGTGGACAGCAGTATGCGGACGGGCATTGTCGTGCAACAGCACAACACCTTCTGACAGCAATCCTCGAATTGCAGGCTTTAGCCTGTCAGTAAGCATCTCACTGTAACGTACACTGTTTATTGTTGTGCCCCTTGCACCATAATGTTCCAGTACCGGACCTCGTGCATCCCAAAAAACGGTAAGCATCAGTTTTCCTGCGGACGGTTGGGTCTTGAACTTTTTCTTGCACGGCGAATTTGGATGTTTCCATTCCATACTCTGTCGTTTATTCTCCGGCTCGTAATGATGGATCCATGTTTCGTCAGCAGCAATGATTCTGTCTAACAAGTTGTCCCCTTCGTCACCGTAGCGATCCAAATGTTTTTTGCAGATGTTGAGGCGCGTTTGCTTATGCAACTGTGTGAGTTGTTTTGGGACCCATCTTGCACAACCGTTACGAAACCCAAGTCTGTTGTGAATAATTTCGTAGGCAGAACCATGACAAATTTGAAGACGATGAGCCACTTCATCAATAGTTAATCTTCTGTCTAAGAGAATCATTTCACGTGATCGCTCAATGGTTTCTTCATTTGTGGCGGTAAACGGTCGTCCGGCTCCTTCATCGTGCTTAACACTGGTGCGACCACTTCGGAATTTTTCAATCCACTCGTACACACTTAGTTGTGGCAAAACACTGCTCTCTTACTGTACTGAAAGACTTCTATGAATTTCGGCCCCTGATACACCTTCCGCCCACAAAAAACGTATCACTGAACGTTGCTCTTCTTTGGTGCAAATAGACAGCGGAGCAGCCATGATTAACAGCACGGCAGCGACAACGAAACTAACGTAGCAGCTTGAAAGCTGCAAAGATATAACAAAGCATGCGTCACCAACGTAAAACGACAGTACTACCAACATGAACAAAAATATATCTAAATTGCGGATAATAATTGACTTACCCTCGTATATTCGTTCCTCGGTCTCCTACGATTTTTACCCCACACACTTCCTTCTAATGCTAAGTTGACAATTCCTTGATGTATCAGAATGTGTCCAACCAATCTATCCCTTCTCTTAGACAGGATATCCCAGAAACACTTTTTCTCGCTGATTCGGTTAAACACCTCATTAGTTACGTGATCTACCCATCTAATTTTCATCATTCGTCTGTAGCACCACATTTCAAAAGCGTCTATCATCTTTTTGTCTTAACTCCTTATCGTCCAAGTTTCACTCCCATACAATGCCACACTCCAGAGAAATGCTTTCAAGAAGGACTTCCTAACATTTAAATTAATATTGAATGTCAACAAGTTTCACTTCTTTAGAAACGCTCTTCTCCGCATAGCCATTCTGCACTTTGTATCTTCTTTACTTCGGTCATAAGAAGTTATCTTGCTGCCCAAATAAGAAAAGTCATCCGTATAACCTAAGTCCTTCAGCATCGCCTGATTATGTGACATTATTCCATTCCATTTCTCTCGTTTTACTCTTGTTAATGTTCATCTTGTACATTTCTTTCAAGTCACTGTCCATTCCGTTCAATTGCTCTTCCAAGTCCTTTGCTGTCTCTCACAGAATTGAGTAGCCCAATTGAGTGGGAACAATGTTCAGCGCCATTGGCGAATACTTTGCATTATAGGGCACTAAATACAGCCTATGAACTGCAGAGTATAATACTCCAGGTAAAAATAATTTACCTCTAGACACAACTTGTTGATGCTGTATTATACTCTGCAGCTCATAGGCTGCATTTACTTCCCTACAATGCAAAGTATTCAACAATGGCTCTTACCATTGTGTTCCCCCGAGCCACTGAATTACTACATCATTAGCAAACCTTAAGGTTTTTATTTCCTCTCCTTGGACTTTTGTTCCTTCTCCAAATTTCTGCTGGCATTCCTTCACAGCTTGCTCAGTGTACAGATTGAAGAAGATTGGGGGAAGTTAGTTTCTCCATCACCGGATCCTTGTTGTTGCCGCAACTGTGGTTCATATTTAATGAAAGTCCAGCTCCAGTTGCATTTATTGGTGCTTTACTTAAGCCCACACTACCGGTTTCGGCCTCTATGTTAGGCCATTTTCAAGTGTGACAAACCTGCATATAATGTGTAGCAATACGTTTACAAAAATTACATGGTACAGGATAGAATGTTACATATGTAAAAAGGTTCTGTACAGGAGCAGAAGGAAACTTACGTTATGTCGTAGAGAAAGCAACGTCAAGTGATTACAACAATAGAACTCAGAATTTAAAACTTTTGGCGCCCAATGACGACATGAGAAAAATGGGCGTGTCGTATTTAACATTCCAAAACATTATAATCAGCATGTTCTGATGTAGTCTGATATAAACATTACATCATTGCAAGCTTAAAATTACAAACATTAGTTGATAAAATGTGAAGGTCAATAGTAAAATATTACAATTGTCAGTTAGGATAAAAAACGGAACATGTATCGGCCAATGAGGCTATGTGAAAAGTGGGCGTGTCGTCAAT
This sequence comes from Locusta migratoria, assembly GCA_026315105.1. NCBI lineage: Eukaryota > Metazoa > Arthropoda > Insecta > Orthoptera > Acrididae > Locusta > Locusta migratoria. The sequence continues at coordinate 122,399,376 of CM048754.1, forward strand.
TAAAAATTTTTTGCTCCGCAAGTTCGTGGCAGTTTTTGAAATACATACTACTGTTTGTAAACAATACAATGTAAGCAATCAACGACGCGTTCAACCGTTCTGGAGCCAGCACCAGCGTTCCTGGTTCAAATTTCGCCCGCTAGAGGGCGCCCCTATCGTTGCAATCATTTTACATCCCAAGAATTTTTGTACCTTGTTTAAACAATACAGCCAACTATAATGTAAACTAAATTGAATACAATTGGCCCTAAGCTAAATTATTATACTTCCATATAAAAAAATTTTGAACTGACGACACGCCCACTTTTCACATAGCCTCATTGGCCGCTACATGTTCCGTTTTTATCCTAATTGACATTTATAATATTTTACTATTGACCGTTACATTTTATCAACTAATGTTTAGAATTTTAAGCTTGCAATGATGTAATGTTTATATCAGAACACATCAGTACATGCCGATTATAATGTTTTGGAATGTTAAATATGACACGCACATTTTGTTCAAAAATGTTCAAATGCTTGTAGAGCTTATGGGACTTGACTACGGGGCCACCAGTCCCTAAACTTGCAAACTGCTTATGAACTAGCTAAGACTACAGACGGCACAAATATCCATGCCCGAGGGGGTATTTGAACCCCCGACCGTAGTGACCGTGCAGACCGTGACTGAAGCGCCTCAGTCCCCTCGGCCACCGCGGCCGGCCACGCACATTTTTCTCGTGTCGCTATTGGGTGCCAAACGTTTTAAACTCTGAGTCCTATTGTTGTAATTACTTGACGTTGCTTTCTCTACGGCATAACGTAAGTTTCCTTCTGCTTCTGTACAGTACCTTTTTACATATGTAACTTTCTGTCTTGTACCATGTAATTTTTGTAAACTTATTGCTACACATTATACGCAGGTCTGTCACACTCGAAAATGGCCTAACATAGAGGCAGAAACCGGTAGTGTGGGCTTGAATAAAGCACCAATAAAAGCAACTGGAGCTGGACTTTCTTTAAATCCGTGTCTTACTCCCCACGATCCCGTCTCTTTCATGCCCTTTTGGCTGTAATACTGCATTTTGTACTATTTGAATGCAACTCTCAGGTCCTCGTACTTTGCGCCTACTACCTTCAGAAATGAAAGAGGCTGCATTACCGACACGAGGCCTTGGGATGTGGGAAACTGCCGGCAGTGCGGCACAGCGTGCGTTGGCAGCACCCCCTATACAAGAAAGCCTGCGCACGACGTCACAACATGGCGGCGGTGAGAGGCTTAGAGTGCTCTGAAAGATTGTAAACATTGCCAGTGCACACTGTTTACAGTGCATTCTTTCGTTCAGGAATGTATTTATTACGTAAATTGCTGTTCTGTACGGTGTGATCGCTACGCCGGACAATTTGTGTGTGTGAGAACAACGTGTGATCTCACTTCTAATGACAAAATGTCGTTTCGCTGTTCTCTGCCGAAATGTAGAGGAAATTACGACTGTGGCCCAAAAGTTACCGTCTTTAAACATCCGGAGAAGAAGAAATGGATATCAAGAATTCCCAGGATAACTTGGCTCTTTCTTCAAGTTAATGAGTAAGATTTCGTTTTTGTTGAATCTTATAGAAGAGTTTTAAGTCATGGCTGTTTACCGTTGGATATTGCGATTCATTTTATTTACGTAACGAACCCCATTAGCTTATTCTTCTCCAGATGTTGGTAACTTTTGGGCCACAGTCGTAATTTCCTTTACATTTCGGCACAGAACAGCGAAACGACATTTTGTCAGTAAAAAAGATATCACACGTTCTTCTCACACACACAAATCGTCCGGCTTAGCGATCACACCGTACACAACACCAATTTACGTAATAAATACACTCCTGAACGAAAGAATGCACTATAAACAGCATTCACTGCTAATGTTTACAACCTTTCGGACGACTAAGCCTCTAACCGCCGCCATGTTGTGACGTCGTGCGCAGGCTTTCTTCTATAGGGCTGATTCTATTTACACTTCGGTAAAATCAGACGTGACGTCATTATGACGTATCCACACTATCGAAGAGGACTGGAGCCATGATCGACTTGTGTGGTCGTTCTAGACGCAAAACTGCGGTTGCAATTGTAGCAGACGAATTAAAGGAGTAGCTGATAATATCTTCAGTTGGTAATGGTATATTCATTACAGTTTCGGAAGCTACAACTTTGCTTTCTTTTTTTGAAAATAAGAAGCTATAAACTTTCCGAAAAAGGACCTACACTGTGAGCTCTGAAACGTTATTCAGCTAAATCTGATGTTGTCATCGTGGCCCATTTGTGAAGCTTGTGTTTAAAACTAATGGAAACTTTTTCTTTAAGCGAAAAATGCTACAGAGTTGCATTGTAGTACGGAGTCTACGTTGAACTAAGAGGACAAAATACGGTTATCAGGCTATGAAGCGACAATGTGTACTTGGACATGTCAAAACATGCGACATACAAAAACAACATATAGTCGCCGTAGGTATATGTATGTTTTCGCCGAAACTATAAATCAAATGAGCTGGATATTAATACAGTCATTTGTTACAGAGGCTCTGCGAACATCAGGTAAAACATTTCGTAAAACTGGGTACTCATCTACCGCCAAGTTGCTGCAACATGCTAGTTCTTTTTTTCGAAAATGTGTGAAGTTGTCGTTCTCTTAAGGCTCGGTCTGCGTTATTTCTGACATAATTTTCATTTTACATTTACTGAAATTTCCGTCAGTGCTTTTCAAAACGTGATACCAATATTAAGTAAGGCCTATTTTTGTCACTAAACTACGAAGGAAAAAAGTATGCCGTTCAGAAAGAATGTCGAATTAAGCATGTTGTCCCACCCAAAACCAACGTCTCGAACGATCGCAAAAGTCGATGCGCCGCTCTTCTGGACGTCGATAGTGTGGATACGTCATAATGACGTCACGTCTGATTTTACCGAAGTGTAAATAGAATCACCCCTTCTATAGGGGTGCTGGCGTTGGCGGGGACGTGTGACGTCACACCGAGGCGAGGCGGGTGTGCGGCATTGCCAAGGACTGTGCGGCAGCTGGTGCGTGGTACAGCAATTAAACACCCGAGCCAGCACCAAATTACTGGTGTACTAAACGCCGCGGCGGAGCGGCCCAGCGCATTCAGGCGCTACGCTACGATGCGCGAGGCCGCTCCCCGTCGGGGGTTCGAATCCCCCTCAGGCTTGGATGTTCGTGCCGTCTTTAGTGTAAGCTAGTTCATAAGTAATTATATATTTTTGACGACGTTTCAGCGTTCATTTTTAATTAAATAAATCGCAATTTGCGATCACTTGCGGCTTCACTGTACTAGGTTTATTATTCACAGAATATAAGACATCAACTGCGATTGGGCAAAGCTGAAAATGTGTACCCAGCTGGGACTCGAACCCGGGTCTCCTGCTTTCTAGGCAGTTGCGCTGACCCCTACACCACTGGGGACACAGTGATCACCGCACCTGCAAGGACTAACTAGGCACTCCTCCCGTCAGATACAAATTCCCAGCTTCTGTGAATATTAAATAATAACTGCAGGATCAGAAGTGACGTCTGTTCTTTCGAACAGACGCCACATGTATATATATAATATGCCGGTGACGGGCAATTATCCTATCGTTAGTGGGGAGGGGTGGGCAAGTTTGAAGCCCTTACTCTTACGGGAATTAGTTCCTTAACTACGAGTTCGAGTACTGTGGGCAGGGCGAAGCTGGGAATTTGTATCTGACGGGAGGCGTGCTTAGGTAGTCCTTGCAGGTGCGGTGATCACTGTGTCCCCAGTGGTGTAGGGGTCAGCGCAACTGCCTAGAAAGCAGGGGACCCGGGTTCGAGTCCTAGCTGGGTACACATTTTCAGCTTTGCCCAATCGCAGTTGATATCGTATATTCTGTGAATATTAATAACAACTGCAGGATCAGAAGTGACGTCTGTTTTTTCGCAACAGACGCCACATGTATATATATGTACTACGTTTAGACGGAATACCAAAGTGCGGAGAATGAAAATTTGTGCCAGGCCGGGATTCGAATCCGGGATCTGTTGCTTACTAGGCAAACGCGTTGACCACTCCGCCACCGAGGACACAGTGACCAGTTCGACTGCAGAGGACTCTCCCTGCACTTCTGCCACACCCGTAAGTGATAGCAAATTGCGATTTATTTCATTAAATAAACGCTGTAACGTCGCCAAAAAAATATAGTTGTATACAAGCCGAGGCTGGGCTCCTGACGACAATTAATTGTGTCTCGATACCTCATGGTCTGTTATCCCTGATGCGGGAATACAGTATTGTGGCTGCGAGCATTACAGAACAATTAGGCTGTGGTAATAGGAAAGAGACAGCGTGGCGAATGGAGATTTGTGTGTGGCGGGAGACGTGCAGGGAAGAGTCCTCTGCAGTCGGGCTGGTCACTGTGTCCTGGTGGCGGAGTGGTCAACGCGTCTGCATAGTAAGCAAGAGATCACGGGTTCGAATCCAGGCCGACCACAAATTTTCATCTGCCGCATATTTGTATTAAATCTAAACCTAGTACATGAAGCCAAATTGCGATTTATTTCATTAGTTCGTAAGTAGTTTGTAAGTTTAGGGACTGATGGCCCCGCAGTCCCTTAAGCTTAACAAACACTTCTATTTTTTTCTTTTTCTTTTTCCTTTAATACTAAACACCCATACAGGCAGTATTTTGGCAAAAAACCAGGTCCACAGCGCACTTTCTCCAATACTTATGCCTCGTTAAACTATGGGGCAAATTTCTCGCTATATGATTTGTTGCCCACTTTGAGCTGAGATTGTGTCAGACGCTTTGCTTTCTGAACTGTATCTGCATCAATTTAAATATAAATTAAGAAACCCTGAGACGATTTTTCGTCTCAAATATGTCCATGACATTGAAGATGAAAATGAAGCAATGAAATAACTTTTGTGATGCGGTCGGGAATCGAACCCGAACCTACATGCTTACTAGGCAGACGTCTTACCGTTAGACCATCGCACCACTAACGATTAAGGCGCATCGGAATAGTCTAAGTACGACTTCCCTCCACGTCACAAACTTTAATTCAGCTTCCTTGTTCTATAGACGTGGAGGGAAGTCGTACTTAGACTATTCCGATGCGCCTTAATCGTTAGTGGTGCGATGGTCTAACGGTAAGACGTCTGCCTAGTAAGCATGTAGGTTCGGGTTAGATTCCCAACAGCATCACAAATTTTAATTCATTGCTTCACCTTCATCTTCAATGTATCTGCGTCATTTGCGTGTAGAGTACAAAAACTTCTAGAACTATAACGAGAACTAAGGGTCTTGCTCTTTTACATTAGGAACAGTGGAATGCTAAAGTTGAAGATTTCTTCGAGACTTTTCGGTGTCCGTAAAAGTGGTCTTCACAAAAAATGGCTCTAGTACGTGAACCAAGTTAGGGGTGAGCCTGAAACCTTGCATACGTTCAAGTCTGGCCCTCAGATACATATTTCACGAATTTTAGCAAACTTGTGGGTGGTCGAGCTGGGATATTCGTCTGTACTGGGACACTTGACGTGGAATGGCCCAGTTGTTCAATCGTGTATTTATACTAGCCCAATGAGGCTAATTATTCAGGCATTATTTGTAAGCATTTACGTGTCGTGAAAGAACTGTACTATGCTTATATACTAGTTTGTTCTGCAGCAGCATAAGACTAAATATGGACCTTTTTCGAAAATGTATACTTTGGCGATGTTTCAAAATTTGTCATGCGGGAAACTTTATTACTTACGTTGGCTTAGCACAATTTCGGAACAAAACCTTAAGAATGCCTCACATTTTTATCTGTTTCAACGTAGAACGCCGTCAGAGCTTTGTAACACGTGATACGTTTTGTTGAATACGACACCCAATGTTCTGCTCATAAGCAATAGGCCACGCGATTTTGTTACAAGAAACATTGATTGGTACGTAATTAAGCAGTTCTCAATTTTACTATCGTGTCTTCTTACTTCTGACATAACAGAAGTTACGATTACGAAAGCAGAAAACGCCTCTTGGGTGGAATGAACGAAAGCAGTACAAAAATACTTCAGTATCTTGTATTGCAGCAATATTTGTGATGCAGTCTGTGGAGTGCTGGTACGCACTTTCAAAAATGTTCAAATGTTTGTATAGCTTATGGGACTTAACTACGGGGTCAACAGTCCGTAAACTTACAAACTAGTTATGAACTAGCTAATACTACGGGCGGCACAAATATCCATGCCCGAGGGGGGGATTCGAACTACCGACCGTAGTGGCCGTGCAAACCGTAACTGAAGCGCCTCAGTCCCCTTGGCCACCGCGGGAATTAACGTAATAAGGCCTTATTAACAGACCGTATTTTAGAAATACAATATTATTTTCCTACATAGCTGTTTACAACTGTAAATATGCACTCCAAACAACATAGGTGAAACACGCAGCTGAATCCATTCGTGTCTCATTTCTATGTCGGTAATGAAGCAAACTCCTGACATCATTCTCGTCACTAGATAAAATGCTTTAAGTGACACACTTATGAGTGTGGAGGAAGCCACTAATCAGTACAATGTTTTTATTTGTAAAAAACGTTTTGGTTTCTCTGGTGTTTCTTCAGACTACGTATAGAGCAACTTCTTTCGTCTTTCGGAGCAATACAACTGTCATTTTTATTGTACACCACAGTAAGAAGTAACCTTGATAATAGTTACTTAGCTAGAAGTGTACTAGAAAACTTATTTTAGAAAACTGAGAATGTTCTACGGTCGTGAGAAACTTGTCTAGTTTCATCCATACGAAAACGGAGAATAATGTCTGTTGTGAGCAACTTCCCCCGCCGTTTTAGTCACTATGAGAACAGTTCATTGAAGTATATTCTCCGATTCTGTATTTCACAAACGGCGCTTAAATTGCGTGGTTATGGTATATCGCCCCAAATTTGCGACTGGATTGGGGATTTCCTGTCAGAGAGGACAAAGTTCGTAGTAATCGATGGTAAGGCATCGGCTAAAACAGAAGTGATGGGCGTTCCACAGGGTAGTGTCATTGGTCCTCTGCGGTTCCTTATTTACATAAACGATTTAGGGGAAAATCTAAGTAGCTCTCTTAGGTTGTTTGCAGATGACGTCATTTACCGTCTAGTAAAATCATCTGAAGATCAAAACCAACTGCAGATCGATCTGAATAAGATATCAATAAGGTGTAGAAATTGGCAATTGACTCTAAACAATGAAAAGTGTGCAGTCGTTCACATAAGTACGAAAAGAAATTTGTCAAACTTTGTTACATGAGTCAAAAGTGAAGGCCGTAAACTCCACAAAATACCTAGGAATTAACTATTACTGCAGACCTAAACTGGAAAGAACACGTAGATGATGTCGTGGGAAAGGCGAACCAGAGACTGCGTTTTATTGGCAGAACCCTTAAAAGATGCAACAGAACTACTAAAGAAACTGCATACACTACGCTTGTCCGTCCATTTTTGGAGTATTGCTGCCCAGTGTGGGATCCTTATCAGGTGGATTTAACGGAGGACATCGAAAGAGTCCAAAGAAGGGCAGCTCGTTTCGTATTGTCACGATACAGGGATGAGAATCATTACAACGGCGCTTATCGCTGCGGCGTGGGCTACTTGCGAAACCCCAATCGCCATCATTTTCCTCCGAATGCGGAAATATATTGTTGACTCCCACTCACATAGGTAGAAATGATCATCAGAATAAAATACGAAAAATCAGAGCTCGAACGGGGAGATTCGGGTGTTCTTTCTTCCCGCGCGCTATTCGAGAATGGAATGGGAGATAAATAGTATAACGGTGGTCCGATGAACCCTCTGCCAGGCACTTAAATGTGATTTGCAGAGTATCCCATGTAGATTAACAGCAGGTCGTTTTGTCAAACACGAGACTTTTTTTAACATTAGCGTGCGTTACTTTCCGGTCCGACCACATACGTATTGCGAAGAGGCAGGAAGAGGCGGCAGTCGAAAACACGGATTAGCACATTAAGGAAGATTACGGAGAAGTATTGGCATTTTGATACCGACAGATCGCTGAAACAATGTGGCGATGTGTAACAGTAAGAGCAGCGGCCTCCTGAGCAGCTGGTTTTAGTGCGCGCTGTCAGACCCGCTAGATGCAGAGAGTTCACTGACGCGCGACCGTCGCGTGTAAGCCACCTGAGGTGGCCACACCCGTGTTAATTTAGCCAAGTATTTGAGCCACTTCTGAAATAAAAATGACGACTAGGACCTTAATATCTTTATTGCATGCTACACGATTCTAACACAGTCAACTGTACTAAAATGTACTTCACCCAGTTTATAGTTTTTAAGAAATACTTTTTTAAATTTATTAACAAGAAATATCAAGGTTTTTTTTAGAAAATATTTTTGTGAACTTCCTAATGGGGGAATATTTATGAATGTAGTACCAGAGGTGGCATTTTATACGTGTCATGTCCACAAAGTAAGTTCCGTTTATTTATATATATCAAACGTGTACAGATATAGAAAAATATTTACTGTACAATAATCTACAACTGGTAAACTACTCTGAGTCATAGCTTCCGAAATTTTGTAGGCACTTGTCACAGCGTGGCACAAGTTTTTGTATGCCTTCTTCTAAGAAGTTGCCGCCTGTCTATTTAACCATGTGGTAACATGTTCTTTCAGCTCATCATCATCGTTGAAGTGTTTACCACCAAGGGCAGATTTTAGGTACAAGAAAAAGATTACTGTCAAAAGATGTTTTTCCACGATAATGCCCGACCTCACACACCGAATGTGACCAAAAAATTCTTACGGAAATTTCAATGGGACCTGTTTGATCATCCTCCATACAGCTCGGACCTCTCTCCTAGCGACTTTCATCTCTTCTTACACCTAAAATCTGTCCTTGGTGGTCAACACTTCAACGATGATAAAGAGCTGTTACCACATGGTTGAATACACAGGCGGCAACCTTCTGTGAAGGATGCATGCAAAAACTTGTGGCACGCTATGACAAGTGCCTACCAAATTTCGGAAGCTACGTAGAAAAGTAGTTACAGTTTTAGATTTTCGTACAATACATATTTTTTCTTTCTTTGTACACATTTGTTTTATATAACCAAGCTGAACTTACTTTCTGGATGTACCTGGTATTATGGAGAGTCTCTGAAAATTTGATGCATTTATCTATGATAGTTCTTGATATAATGGGGCATATGCGCTAAAGTTATACTTAATTAAAACTATCCTGCTGCATATGATGGCCCTTCTTCGGCCAGTAGCAGGTCTTCCAGCTTCTTTTTTCACCTTAAAGATAAAGGTGAAGCACTGAATTAAAATACGTGATGCGGCCGGGAATCGAACCCGGAGTTCCACGCTTACTAAGCAGACGTCTTATCGTTGGTCCATCCCATCACTAGCGATTAAGGTGCCTCAGAATAGTCTAAGTACGACTTCCCTCCTTTGACAAACTCTAATTGAACTTCTGTGTTCCATAGAACATTGCCACTACTGCCAAGGCTCTCCATGCAGCGGAATAGCACCTCGGCAATGAACTTGTTAGAGCCTTTAACCTTAGGCTAAGGTGATATAAATTCATTGTAAATAGAAATTTAGAAACCCTCACACTGTTTTTCGTCTCTAACACAGACGCGGAATTAAAGTTTGCGACGTGGAGGGGAGGCGTGCTTAGACAATATTTCGAGGCGGCTTTCGGTGGTCTAATGGTAAGACGTCTCCCTAGTAAGCATGGAGGTCCGGATTCGATTCCCGGTTGCATCACAAATTTTAGTTCAATGCTCCATGTTTATCTTTAATTTCTATTTACTTGCAATAACGCGGACCCAATCAACGGTACAAACCTTCCCACCGATAACACGTACGTTTCATTCAAAGCACGTATCGTACGAACACTACGACATATCAAAATCCCACCGTTGCTATTATATTTTAAGACTGTTGTGTCCGCTCCGTAATGTGTCATCTCTATATATAAAAGGAAGTGTCCCGATTGACTGACAGTCTGACTGACTCATCATCGCCCAGCCCAAACCACTGAAGATAGAAACTTGAAATTTGTGGAGGGTGTTGATTTTACTCTGTAGGCGTCATTTAAGAAGCGATTTTTCTATATTCCGTCCGTAAGGTGGTGAAATAGGGGATGAAACGTTTATTGAAAATACGTAGCTATTTAGGCAATTTTGAAGATAAAACTACAAAATTTAGGATTTTAATTCAGGGTTCGAATTTAAAAGACGCGTGCTTCGTCATCTTTTGTAATTCGACAAATAAGGAAATAAAATAGGTGACGCAAACGATTGATTTTCAAAAATATACGTTGCTGTTAACTCAAATTTTAAGCTACAACTACGAAACTTCGGATATGGAATCTTGGTCAGGATTAAAAATCCATGATTTTTAGTATTTTTGGAAATTCAACAATTAAGAGGGTTAAATAGAGCGATGAAAAATTGTTTTTGAAAACACGTTGCTATTGATACAATTTTGAAGCTAGAGCTGCAAAAATTGATATTTGTATAGTTGGTTAGACGTTAAAAAATACGTGTTTCGGCATTTTTTGAAATTCAGCCAAGAAGGGTGTAAAATAGAGGACGCAAAAAGTTGATTTTCAAAAATATGTTGGTGTTAACTCAAATTTCAAGCTATAACAACGAAACTTAGGTTATGGACTCTTGATTATGATTAAAAAGACACGTGTTTTGGTATTTTTGGAAATTCAACTAAGGGGGTAAAAGGGGGGATCAAAAATTCTATTGGAAAACACTTTGTTGTCAAGACAATTTTTGAAGCTATAGCTACAATAACTGCTATTTGTATTGTTCGTTACGATTTTAAAAAAATACATGTTTCGAGGTTTTTGGAAATTCAACCATCGAGGGGGTTAAATAGGAGAGTGGGTGTTTTTCGAAAATCTAAAAACTGGTGCAGACCAACCAGCCTACGCATGCGAAGCAGCGGGGATTCAGCTAGTATGGTATAAACTATTTACTAAAAAAAAAAATGTTACATATCCATTTCGTTCTGAAGACTGATCTCGCCAGTGCAGATACGAAATGATGAGGATTCGTGTATTTCGCATAAAACATTTAAATCAGTTTCATAAAAAATATAAATAAAAAGTCTTTCTGGTACATGTTACCAGATGTAGTGTTCAGAAAAAAGCATATAAAAGATATCGCAGGTGCTATAGACCAGGAGCATAACGGATGTGGTTGTATCTGAACTGATTTCGGAAGTGGAGTTTTTAAATTTTGTTTACCGGAATCGGAACTGAAATCGGAAATGGAGGAGGAAAGCGATGTTAAACTATAAGGGTAGGTTTAATAAAATAAAATTACACACATTTTTCATCGGTTGTATACTTATTATTAGTTCAAAAAGTAATACAGGTAGGTTTATACTGTATACCTGGAAGTTGAAAAAAAAAGTCTTAAAAATAATAAATGAAGTGACTCCAAAAGAAGTAAATTATAATTTACAAACAAAGACTTGGTAGTTTTTCTCCGCCCACTCTACTGCCCAGCGCAGTGACATCTCACTAGGATTCGGGCTCACGCTGCACGTGTGCAGAATTCCTGGCCAGCCCTGCTATAAACCAGTGACAAAATACTGCAGTTCCAGCGTCAGTCCTGGGTGTCAATGATGAAACAGTATGCAGAAAGTCTAAATTAGACTTTCTTGGACAAGAAAATGGCTGTATGCGCTGATTGCCGCCGCTGCTACTATACTTCACGTGTTTGTAAATCTATCCGAACAAACCGCATCGTTATCAGTTCGTAGCTTGCAAACAGCTTAAACTAGTGTGAAATGATTCTCCAAACACTGTAATTAATTAATTATTTATTTCTCACACAAGATATCTTTTGGCATTTAATGCCATCGCCAGGTGTTTCTGCAAAAACATTTGCTTATGAGTATCTATCCAAATGCAACATCAATAAATTTTCGTAAATAACATTTTACAAATTTCACTTAGAAAGTGTGCAGTACGTACCGTATTTAGAGGTTGTAGTTTAGTCCCTTAAGCTTGACAAGCATTTGAACATTTTAGACATAATAAAGAAAATAATGCCATATCTATTAACTTATAAGTTTCCCTCTGAAAGAAAAAAATTGCAAATATTTGTAAACGTAAAGTATTCTGAGGTATTGACAGATGCTGCAACTGGCTACAATTCAGAAATCAAATATAAATCACCACCTAATAAATAGTCAGTTGAAGCATTTACAACCTCTAAATACGGTACGTACTGCACACTTTTTTAATTGAAATTTGTAAAATGTTATTTACGAAAATTTATTGATGTTGCATTTGCATACATACTCATATAAGCAAATGTTTTTGCAGAAACACTTGACGATGGCATTAATTGCCGAAAGATATCTTGTGTGAGAAATAAATAATTAATTAATTACAGTGTTTGGACAATCATTTCACATTATGTCAATATACGACATTTCTAACACTGTGGGCCCGAGATATAACAAGCTTAAACTAGGGTAAATAGACCTAAAGACACACCCCCCCCCCCACACACACACAGACACAGACACAGACACAGACCAAGGAGGACTGGAACCTCCGACGGCGAGCAACCGCGCGCTCCGCAGCGAGGCGCCTTAGACCGCTGGGCTACTCCACCGCGGCGCCACTGTACATCAACCTCCGATATAGCTTCCGTTTAAAATTTATCTGAGCAAAATGAATAGGAATGGAAGGTCCGTAAGACGGCGTGTCGCGGTGGAGGGAAGCGAACCGCCGCCTGCACAAGTGGGTCAGGCGTGTTTGCACGCAGCGCGGCCGCGTCTCGCAAACACCGCCGGGCAGACGACATAATCACCACAACCCAAACAACAAACTTCTGCACAGGGGGTTCATCATCACTTGTGCTTACTCTAGCAAACCATTCACACGACCACTTCCAGTCTGATAGCGTCCCGAGCAGGTAGTAACAACAACGTCACTTACTCCAAGTTATCACATGTAGGCTGTAACGATACTGCTGACCCCCTCATCTCAGTGTTATCGTACGATACCGTCTGCCTGGTCCTCTCATCTCAATGTCATCCTACGATACAGTCTACTTCGGATCCGGAGTCGTGTGGTTCAGTTGTGATATATGTTGCGTGTGAAATTAAAAACGATACAGCCAGTCTAGGAATCAGTTTAGGACAGTGTCTCGGTGATACTGCGATTAAAACGAGTGATAGTTTTCATTAATTAAGAGATTCATATATTTTCTTTCCAGACAGTTCTATAAACAATAGTTGCGTCATTGTATGTTATTTAAAGACTTACACAGACGAATTGTAAAAACTTTTGTGAAAAACATAAAGAAATGAAAATAAATAGCATTGTATATACGTTAGGCTCATAAACTAGTTGTGTAGACCAGCTAATTGTGTAATTAATGATGTACTCGAGATTTGAATATTGTGTTTCTTTGTATATATTGACTCCCTTGAGATTTGGAACCTGTTTTGAGAATTTCCAAGATAATTGATAGCTCAATATGTGTTAGGAACATGTGTGATGTACTCGTTAACAAATTAATTGATTTTTAAAATCGCACTTTGTTGTCAACAGAAAGATCGGAAATTATGACTTCAAAATATTTGCTTCATCTAAAATTATTGTATGTATAGTTTTCATTTTTTTATTGCGATTATTTTTGTGTACATGAAATGTTTTTCTGCTATGTTTGTTAATTGTAAATCACTATATTCTATTGTTATGAACAATGCTTAATGTAACGCCATTATTGTCAAGGTTATATATTTGCCTCACCGCCTTGCGTGGGGGACTTGGAGTTTTAGTCATTTGTCAAGTGCTCTGGAAGCTACGTCAGTCTGCATTTTAAAGTGGAAGTACTGTGTGCTCTAACTTCTGATGTATTGAATTTGTATTGTTTTGGTGGCGAGAAGTTTGATTTAAATTAAAGAAGAAGTGATAAATTGTACATATCGAGTATTTATTTCTACCACGACGCCCCAGGAGAATAATGTTGCAGCGAGCAGAACCCCCATACGTCGTAATCTTAAAAAGCTGAGTATCGGTAGAATGAAACCGTAGTTACTTATATAGTATACAAACGTTACAAGGTCCACAGGAAGGCTGGAAGCGAGACAGACACAGAGGGAGGTGGCTGCAGCTATTGCAATGTCTCTAAAGGCTAGTTTACACGACGCCACTAGGTTTCATGAAACTGCGCTACTGGCCAGTGCGCATGCGCGGCAGGCGTTCGCGCAACTCGTTGGCGAAACTAAACAGTTTCGGCACCTCCCAACTTTGGCGAAACTGATTGCGCGTGTTTTTAGGTTAGGTCATGACCAATACAGAACAAAATACAACATAAAGGGGGGAACGGGGAGAAATAATTCGGTTTGTGAACATATATGCGTTGCGTAGGTGTTTGTGCGATTTTAACAGCGTGTTACTGCTCTTCTGGCAATTATTTGTGAAATGAAATATCGATGGGTTGACGATTAGTGAATTGCAGACTAAAATACATCCAATTCGAAATACCTATATAAACGAAATATGGTAATTGTTGACTTAGGAACACAGTACAAATACTCAAAGACGAATATCTACTTGATAAGAAACGTAATGCAATTTGTAATTTCAGTTCTGGTAACAATGCTTCACGCATAACGGTAACTTGTTTCTTTATTGCATTACTAACTCTGTTAAAAAGGAACGTTAACTGCTGTGGTGACATTCTAAGTTGATTAAAATAGCTTCTAGGGTGTTCAATCACAATTTCTTTCAGGAACGTCGCAGAGCAACAGAGCTGACGTCTTTTTTTAATCCAGTCACAAACCAAAACACGTTTCTTATTCTTTTTATGTTTAGTGTTAAGCAGCGACATCACACAGACAAACAATGGATTCGCCACGACTCGTAAAGCTATCAAAACTATCATTTTACGGCGACTACGGCACTCACAAAGCAACGAAACAAGTGTATGGTATTAGCACCGTGTCTACAGACATACACGAAACCAGTTGCGCGTAATTCATTTCATGCAACGAGTTTCGCAACCTAGTGTCGTCGTGTAGACTAGCCTTAACTGCAATTCCCAGCACCCGGTCGCGATTTCAGGCAACAGGAACCGGTAAAAGGCAAGGCCGAGGTCGTCCACGAGTAACGTCAGCAAGAGGTTAACAGCAGGCTGAACGTAACTCTGCTACAACGCACCCTCCAGCCAGCAACGGAACGCACAGTATCAACGCAAACAGCTCGACATCGCCTTAGAGACTGCGGCCTTTGCCCAGTTAGACCTATGGTGTGCGTCGCAATAAAACCACGACATTAGTGCATTCTAGATTGTTCTTTATTAATAAAAAACAGAGGGACAAAATTAATGCTGCCTCACCTGTTGATTAAGTCACTACCGATATTTTTTATGTTTGCTCATCTTTGGTTGTATATATACATGTGGCGTCTATTCCGAAAGAACAAAAGCCACTTCTGATCCTGCAGTTGTTATTATTTAATAGTTGATGTCATATATTCTGTGAATATCTTTGGTTGCCTTTTTTTTTTATATTAGGGCGCACAACTTCTAAGGTCATTAGCGCCCAGACAAGAGCATAGATTCACTAGATCTCAAAAAAATTGGTGACTGTCAGAACATCAAGAAGAGGCTAAAAACGAAAGATAAAAGACAATTAAAAGGGTTAAATATCCTTCGATAAGTTGGCCAAGTTGATAAAACGCAAAACTCGAGAAGCTGCTCGTGTGTCATCAGCTAAAATTTCCTCCAGAGTAGACGGGAAGTGAAGGGCTACACGGAGATGATTAAAAATTATGCAAGACAATAAAACGTGTCGCACTGTCAGCAGTTCACCGCAGGAGCACAGCGGTGCAGGGTCGGCGGACAGCAAGTGACGGTGGCTGAAACGGCAGTGACCGATCCGCAACCGGGCCAGGATGACCTCCTCCCGCCGAGAGGGGCGTGAGGAGGTCCTCCAAGCGGTCGGGATCGGTTTTACAGTTCTCAATTTATTGTCGTACAGTGAGAACCACGCACTGTGCCAGGACGACACGATACTCCGGCGAAGAGCCCGTTGAACATCGTCCGATGGGACGCAGAAGGTAGCCATGCGAGGCAAAAGAGCTGCGGCCTTGGCTGCTATGTCGGCGGCCTCATTCCCGGGCACACCCACGTGGCCAGGGACCCACAGGAAAGAAACGTGACAGCTGTCATCCGCCAGCAACTGGAGGGAGCGTTGGATCCGATACACGAGAGGATGGTTCGAGAAAGGGTCCTTAAGACTCTGCAGGGCACTAAGGGAGTCAGAACATATAGCATAGAAAGGTTGGCGGTGGCGGCAGGTATACAAAACGGCCTGGTGGAGGGCAAAAAGCGCAGCCGTGAAGGCACCGGTCAGGGAGCTTGTATTGGAAACGGTTGTCCCCGACGACGAAGGCAGATCCGACACCGGCAGTGCTCTTGGTTGTGTTGACTCTGCTGTGATTTGTACTGTGTGTGTTATCTTCCTTGCTTACTCTTTGCAAACCGAGTTATTAAATACGCTTGCACGTAGCTTCCTTGAGTGCAGTTGTGCCTTGAGAATGGCAGGGTGTCCTCCTGCCGAAATATCGGCGGTTGTCGAGGACGTCACCCGGCAGCATACTCGTCAGTTGTTTGAATAAACTAAAATAGTTTCGTGTCTTTGTGTCGGTTCTACGGAGTGGAGACAACGTTACGGCAACCGAGATAATGGTGACAACAGGAAGCTGCTGCAGAGGGGGCTGGCGTTGGCTTGTGTTTCCAAACCAATCACACAAGCAGTGCAGTGAGCAGGCAGCGTAATACAACAGCAGTAACAGCGTGACTTACCCCCAAGTTATCACATGTAGGCCCTTAGACCGGTATTACACTACCAAATTATTTGTCAAAGAATTGCACAAAGAAAAATTGGACGTAGTGTAATGGTAACATCGTCCAATATTTCATCCAATCTAAGGCCTCGGCCTAGATTTGATCAAAGAAATCTCTAGTCTTCTTTTTCCTGCAGTGAGAAATGTGACCGCTTGGAGCGCTAGTAGTATACAGCTTCTTTTATTTTATTTGGAGGTTAAATATCTGACATTACTTGCACATAACGTTCGTATTCGTAAACATGGCTAGTAGTGGAATGTTTGTGTAGTGTTTTCTAGCAACAACAAAATTTAAAAAAATCAGATGGGGCGTTGTATAACAGGCGACAAGGCCAATTCACACTGTCCGTCACGTCAATTCGCGCAGCCCAATACCCTGCAGCGAAAGTGAGGTTGAGTTACAATCCGTGATGTAAAAAAGTCATTATATACATCGGAATTGAAGAAGTAATACCCCTAAATCTTTATACGGCCGAAGCAGATTTTAGAATGTATGATTTTGGTAACGTGGTGTGCTAAGTTCTGGGAAGTGAAACAACTTTCAAAACATCGACATCTGTTTGCAAGCGAATCTATGTACGTATAAATACGTCAGCCAATTTTTGTAAGGAAATAAATAGAGCCTATTTACTTTATCAGCAATGTTTCCTCCCTTACATTGTTAATAACGTCGTAAACAATTTAGATTATCCTCTTTGTCAGTGCTCACATTTTCCATTTAAAACGTTATTTAATAAAACTTGCTTTTTCAACTTACCAATCTTATTCGTATACACTGTTTGAGTCAGCCTTTTTGTTACTCTATTGCAAACTGTGAAGGATGAAGAGCGACAAAATAATTAGCAGTGAACGGCCTGGCTGTTCTGCCGACGGCATAAAAAAAGAAAATCCTCGCGGTCCCGTAACAAATTTTATTTATCTCGCTCTGACACCCACGGTTTCATCCAAGTGCGTTTCCTTTTTTTTTTCCCCCTCCTTCTCTTCTAAATGCAGACACAACACAAATGTAGTATAAACAATAGCTGAGCATTACACCGCCATTTTGAAGCAAATTTGACAAAATATTGGATGATAATGTAACACCCCCTTTTGCGTTTCATCCAATTTCTTTGTCAAAAATATGACCAATATTTCATCTAATTTTTTCGTCCAATTCTTTGTCCAATAATTTGATAGTGTAATAGTGGTCATAGGAAGGTTGGAAGCGGGACAGACACAGAGGGAGGTGGCTGCAGCTATTGGAGGGTGCCCAAGTGTAATTCCCAGCACCTGGTCGCGATCTCAGACAACAGGAACCGGCGAAAGAAGGCAAGGCCAAGGCCGTCCACGGGTAACGTCAGGAAGAGGTGACCGTTACCTCCGGTTAACAACCTGTCGAGACAGCAGGCTGAACGTAACTCAGATGCAACGCACCCTCTACGCAGCAACGGACCGCACAGTATCAACGCAAACAGCCGAAATCGCCTTCGAGAATGTGGCCTCTATCCACTTAGACCTATGGTGTGTGTCGCATTAAAACCACGACACCGTTTAGTCTACAGAAACTGGGCGGAGGAACATCAGGACTGCTGTCGTAACGAATGGCGCCGGTTCTGTTGACAGATGAGTCAAGATTTTGAGTTCAGCAGGACAATCGCCGATCAATTCCCCCGATAATTCAGCGCAAAGTTCCTAGTGATTGGAAAAAAGCGCAGGTGACTCCCGTGTATAAGAAAGGAAACAGAACTGACCCATACAATTACAGGCCAATATCGTTGGCATCAGTTTCATGTAGAATTTTGGCGCATATTTTCAGTTCGAACATAGTAAATTTCCTTGAAACGAAAAAGCTTCTTTCCGTGAATCAGCACGCGTTAGGTAACATCGTTCATGTGAAACTCAGCTTGCCCTTTTCTCACATGACATCTTGCGAGCCATGGACGAAGGGCAACAGGCGGATTGTGTTTTTCTCGACTTCAAAAAGGCGTTCGACGCGGTGCCACACTGCAGACTGTTAACGAAGATACGAGCTTATGGAATAGGTTGACAGATTTGTGACTGGCTGGAAGACTTCCTAAGTAATAGAACGCAGTACGTTGTTCTCGACGGCGAGTGTTCATCAGAGACGAGTGTATCGTCAGGCGTGCCCCAGGGGAGTGTGATAGGACCGCTATTATTTTCTATGTATATAAATGATTTGATGGACAGAGTAAGTTCTAATTTGCGGCTATTTGCTGATGATGCTGTGGTGTATGGGAGGGTGTCGTCTGTAACTGACTGTAATAGCGTACAGGATGACTTAGACAAAATTTCTAGTTGGTGCGAAGATTGGCAGCTAGCTCTCAATGTAGAAAAATTTAAGATGATGCGCAAGAGTAGAAAAAACAATCCCATAATGTTCGAATACAGCATTAGTAGTGAGCTTCTTGATGCTGTTGCGTCGTTCAAATATCTAGGCGTAACATTGCAGAGCGATATCAAATGGAACGAACATGTAAGGACAGTTGTGAGTAACGCGGAAAGCCGACTTCGGTTTATTGGGAGAATTTTGGGAAGATGTAGGTGGTCATAAGACACTGTTTAATCTTGTTAGAGCAACGGAAATGACTTTATATTTAATTTCATTTAAAACAATCTGTGTCAAGTGGATGTTGTTATGCAGTTCACTGGTTTTCTGCTGACTTTAAATAAATCAGTTGGCAATCCGTTTTCCGAGGATTTCAGTTTTATTCAGTAATTACATCAGTTCCTGCCAATAGTTTAGTAATTTCAGCCTCAATCAAGAACTGCGACCTGCGTGCTATCATCTGCGTCGGTACGACAGCTATAGAAGACGTTCAGGTTGGTGAACTTTTAGAGTTTCTACTCTTCACACAGTACAATGGGGAGTGACTGAAACACTCGGGTACAGTGTACAGTGTCACTGCGGTACAAACGCAAACTGTTGTGCAACCTGGAGGAGGAAATCATAAAGGACCGGTGTAGCACAACCGCTGTAGACGTTTTCCCGTTCTAACATCCTGCGGCCTGGAATGAAACTTTCACTCTGCAACGGAGTGTGCGCTGATATGAAACTACCTGGCAGATTAAAATTGTGTGCCGGAACCGGGACTCGAACCTGGGACCTTTGCCTTTCGAGGGCAAGCGCACTACCGACAGTGCTATCCCGACACGACTCACGATGCCGCCTCACAACTTTACTTCCGCCAGTACCTCGCCTCCTATTTTCCAAATATCACAGACGTTCTCCTGCGAACCATGCAAGACTAGCAGTGCGGTAGAGCGCTTGCCCGCGAAAGGCAAAGGTCCCAGGTTCGAGTCCCGGTTCCGGCACACAATTTTAATCTCCCAGGTAGTTTCATCCTGCGGACTGTTGGAGCAGGTACAGGTTCTGCAATGTTTGCGGGACCCCGATTCTTGCAGACACCAGTGACAGGTGACGCGTCCTGCCTCTCAGCTGCATGCATGCATGTTCACTGTGCATTCCGACGGACTGGCCAATACCACAAGACTGTGACAGCTCGTTAAGTGGCTGTAGGGACACTCAGTCTCAACACGTCCGCCCACGCCTGTACCAGTTTGTATGGCTCTCTAGATTAGATTAGATTACATCAATACTTGTTCCATAGATCATGAATACGACACTTCGTAATGATGTGGAACGTGTCAGTTAAATGAAGTGTGTCTATACATAATATTACATGACACTCAATATTTACATAATTTTTAAGTTTTTCCTAAAGTACTAACTTTTATCTAGAAATTCATCTAATGTGTAGAAGGAATTGCCATTCAGAAATTCTCTTAATTCATTTTTAAATGCTAGTTGGCTATCTGTCAGAATTTTGATACTACTAGGTAAGTGACCAAAGACTTTTGTGGCAGAATAATTAACCCCTTTCTGTGCCAGAGCTAAATTTAACATTGAATAGTGTAGATCACCCTTTCTCCTAGTGTTGTAGCTATGTACACTACTATTACATTTGAAGTCAGTTGGATTGTTAATAACAAATTTCATAAGTGAATATATATATTGTGAAGCTACTGTGAAGATTCTTAGATCCTTAAACAAATGTCTGCAGGATGATCTTGGGTGGGCTCCAGCAATTATTCTGATGACCCGCTTTTGGGCAATGAATACTTTCTTACTAAATGATGAATTGCCCCAGAATATGATGCCATAAGAAAGCAGAGAATGAAAATAGGCATAGTATGCTAGTTTACTGAGTTGTATATCACCAAAGTTTGCAATCACCCTAATAGCATAAGTAGCTGAGCTCAAACGTTTCAGCAGATCTTCAATGTGTTTCTTCCAATTCAACCCCTCATCAATGCATAAACCTAAAAATTTTGAATATTCTACCTTAGCTATAGATTTCTGGTTGAAGTCAATATTAATTAATGGTGTGATGCCATTTATTGTGTGAAACTGAATATACTGTGCTTTTTCAAAATTTAAAGAGAGTCCATTTACAGAGAACCATCTAATAATTCTCTGAAATACTTCATTGACAATTTCATCAGTTAATTCCTGTGATTCGGGTGTGATAGCGATACTTGTATCATCAGCAAAGAGAACTAGCTTGGCATCTTTATGAATATAGAAAGGCAAATCATTAATATATATTAAGAACAGCAAAGGTCCCAGTACCGAACCCTGTGGCACCCCATGCTTGATAGTTCCCCAGTTTGAGGACTTGACAGTTTTTTGTATATTATGTGAATTACTTATATCAACTTTCTGAACTCTTCCAGTTAGGTATGATTTAAACCATTTGTGCACTTTTCCACCCATACCACAGTAGTTAAGCTTATCTAGAAGAATTCCATGGTTAACACAATCAAAGGCCTTTGATAGATCACAAAAATCCCAACGGGTGATTTACGGTTATCCAAAGCATTTAATATTTCATTAGTGAAATTGTGTATTGCATTTTCTGTTGAATAGCCTTCCTGGAAACCAAACTGACATTTAGTTAGAACTTTATTTTTATTCATATATGAAGTTACTCTGGAATACATTACTTTTTCAAGAATTTTTGATAGAGCAGTCAGAAGTGAGATTGGGCGGTAGTTGTTGACATCCAATGTATCACCTTTTTTATGAAGTGGTTTGACAATAGCATATTTCAGTCTATCAGGGAAAATACCCTGCTCCAGTGAGCTATTACAAATGTTTGCTAAGAATCCTACATATTTCTTGGGAACAAGCTTTTAATACCCTGCTGGATATGCCATCAATGCCATGAGAGCTTTTACTCTTGAGGGAGTTTATTAATTTCCTAATTTCAGATTGTATACGTCAATGTATACAAGTGGTACTAGAGTGGAGACGCAAGAAGCCTGTCCGTTACACAACATAAGAGGTGCACCAGAAACTCTGGACGTGGCTCTGGTAGCAGCGGCACGAGGCCTCGCTGTCAGCGCCGCCCACGCGGCTAAAAGCGGCCGCGCAGCGCTAAAAGCGTGCCGCGCGGACAGAGGCTGGCAGAGACTGTACGGTCACCCTCCTCCCCACACTTCCAACCATCTGCACACTGCCCAAAGGCGACACAATCTCCCAAACAATCGACTTATCGAAGAAAAAAAAAAATGTTTGTACAGCTTATGGGACTTAACTACGGGGTCATCAGTCCCTAAGCTTACAAACTACTTATGAACTAGCTAATACTAAGGACGGCACAAATATCCATGCCCGAGGGGGCATTCGAACCCCCGACCGTAGTGGCCGTGCTGACCGTGACTGGAGCGCCTCAGTCACCTCGGCCACCGCGGCCGGCGACTTATCGAAAAAACCAAAATTTCTATCTGCTACGCATTTCCATTAGCTTCGTTCTCAAATAGAAGATACATTTTCCAAACGCAAGTACAATGACAAAAGTATCGGCCTTTTCTATATGGCCGATGTGGCACAATTTTAAATACTTGCCATTTCCGTTGTCAATTCCAGTAAGCAAATGTTCAAATCTTTATAATTCTACGTTGGTCAGATGTCCCTAGTCTTACTAACTACTCAAACCGTTTCTCCTCGCGTTCGAAAACTTACGTCGTCTATTAGGAGTGACATTGTGTGCTAAATATAGTTTGAGAAGCAATATGCATGTTGCCGAATAAAAGTACTTTGTGCAGAATACAGCCGGCCGCGGTGACCGAGGGGACTAAGGCGCTCCCGTCATGGTCTGCACGGCCACTACGGTCGGGGCTTCGAATCCCCCCTCGGGCATGGATATTTGTGCCGTCCTAGTTCGTAAGTAGTTGATAACTAGTTTGTAAGTTTAGGGACTGATGACCAAGTAGTTAAGTCCCATAGACTATACAAACATTTCAACATTTTGCAGAATACATACAATTGTTTCGTACAGTGGCGCAGCCACGGAGGGGGTGTGGGGGGGGGGGTAGTGGAGCTAAAGACTTCCCCCGCCAGCACCTCCCAAATATATCTAATTTATTTTTTATTGTACACTTGTTAGAAATCACAATTGGTTTTTTTTTTTTTTTTTTTTTTTTTTTTTTTTTTTTTTTTTTTTTTTTTTTTATCGCGCACAACTTCTAAGGTCATTAGCGCCCAGATCGAAACAGAGATACGCTAGATCTCAAAAAATTGACGACCTACAAATAGAGTATCACGAGAAGGCTAAAAACGAAAGATAAACAATTAAAAGGGTTAAATATCCTTCGATAAGTTGGCCAAGTTGATAAAACGCAAAACTCGAGCAGCTGCTCGTGTGTCATCAGCTAAAATTTCCTCCAGAGTAGACGGAAAGTGAAGGGCTACACGGAGATGATTAAAAATTAACACAAGTCAGTAAAACATGTCGCACTGTCAGCAGTTCACCGCAGGAGCACAGCGGTGCAGGGTCGGCGGATAGCAAGTGACGGTGGCTGAAACGGCAGTGACCGATCCGCAACCGAGCCAGGATGACCTCCTCCCGCCGAGAGGGGCGTGAGGAGGTCCTCAAAGCGGTCGGGATCGGTTTTACAGTTCTCTATTTATTGTCGTACAGTGAAAACCACGCACTGTGCCATTGCGACACGATACTCCGGCGAAGAGCCCGTTGAACATCGTCCGATGGGACGCAAAAGGTAGCCATGCGAGGCAAAAGAGCTGCGGCCTTGGCTGCTATGTCGGCGGTCTCATTCCCGGGCACACCCACGTGGCCAGGGACCCACAGGAAAGAGACGTAACAGCTGTCATCTGCTAGCAACTGGAGGGAGCGTTGGATCCGATACACGAGAGGATGGGTCGACAAAGGGTCCTTAAGACTCTGCAGGGCACTGAGGGAGTCCGAACATATGGCATAGAAAGGTTGGTGGTGGCGGCAGGTATATAAAACAGCCTGGTGGAGGGCAAAAATTACAATGTAACTACAATTTTCCAGACACAAGTGAACGCGACAGTGGGTAAGGAACGTGATGCCGCCACTGAGAACGTTTGCTGGTGTCACTGTGAGCTGTTTCAATGCCGCCGCGACCAGCTGTGATGCTGCCGCTGTTGTTACGGCTATGCTGGAGTTAGAAATCTGCTTATACTGTATGTCTTAGTATGCATATTTTGTGTGCTAAATAGGGTTGCCAGATTGAACTGGAGGCAGGCCCGGAGACCAGACGTGCCCTCCTCCCCCTTGGCCAATGACTCACCCCCCCCCCCACCAACCAGGATTACACGTGAATTCTAAAATAACTAATCATCTCCTCCCTCCCAGCAAGTATCCCCCCGATGGAACATTGCTAGGGGTGGCCTTTACTTCACATGCTGCAGCTGAGCGGCCAGGCCGCCAGTAGCTGTGGGTCAGCAGTCGACACACTTCAGTCTGCGTGGCGGCAGCATCAGAGCTGCTCACATCGACAGCTGCGCCTTCCAAGAGTTACCGCTTGCGGCTCCACGTACTGTGAATGGCCGAGCGCCACCAAGAAGAACTTCTCCCGCCAGAGGTTCGAATCCCCCCTAGGGCATGGATGTTGTGTTCGTCCTTAGTTTAAGTTACGTTAAGTTCGATGTAGATAGTCGCTACATGAGCATAGTACTTAAAAAAGCGTTAAGATGAAGGTAACATTCAAGCCCGGAGATGAGAGAGATTGGCCCGTAGACCCGGAGAATTCATTCCACACCCGGGCACTCCGGGCGGCGCCCGCAGATCTAGCAACCCTAGTGCTAAAGAGCCACCGTGTTACAGTAACATCACGAAACGAAAACGTACGTAAGCTCTTCGTAAGTCAAATGTTGTTGTGGTGACAGAATAGCAAGACGGAGTAGTAGAGCTGTCATTGAGTGCCGGCACTGGTGGTGTAGTGAGGTCCGAAGTGCAGCAGAATGCTGCCGTTGCCGTGTCAGCTGTAGGAATGTGCAGTGAGAGTGTGTCGTGCCGCCTATGCTGCCGGTGGATGTGCGGTGAGTCAGCTAAGCGGCGGGAGAAAGCCGGCATCGCTGGCCGCGTTTGCAGTCGCCGCTCTTCACACTCACTTGAGCCGTTTAACGTGTAGCGGCGGCAACGACAGCGACGCTGCAGCAGGTAGACGGCGACGCCGGTTTCTTCCATACCGTAGGCGTACCCAAGGTGTGCGGGAGCAGCATTTCATTTATTTTTTAATCTCTTCTTTTCAACATTACGAAGCTAGCGTGCTATCACTGCACTGAATCTTCAAAACTATCACACTTCTGTCGCAGCGTCACTGTTAACGGCTTCTCCGTGCTCCAGGAATTCGATGAGTGTCGGACCTCGGACTTAAAGAAGACGGCGAGCATCACATCGCCTGCAGAGGGCCCAGCCCTGAGTGCTATAGCGGGAGGTGCGGTGGATACTTTGCGTCTCTAGATGCGCGCTACCTTATCCCAGAGCGGCATATTTAAGTCTGAAGCGGTCCGCATGTTCAGAAGTTTCGTACCCTTCTCACTTGAACACGCATCGTAGTAACAGAAATGAGATGTAAAACGGAAAGATTTAGGTGTTCCTTTTTCCACCACACTAGTAAGATGTAGACCAGTAGAGGAATATTATAAAAGCAGATGCATGAACTCTGCGATGAACGTAAGTGACTTGCGCATTAAATATATAGATGTAGACAGTAGCAGCGATGGTTCAACCACTGACCGGCGATGCACAGTCGTGTCGTCCTCGAGACCTCATGGTGCAGTTTTCTTCGCTTTAAAGTAGAACCCAAACAAAATACCATACTATTTCTTACTTTCCTTCTGCGCTAAATATGTTTATATAATAAGCTTTGCTTACGGCAATTGATCCGCGCGGGAGTAGCCGAGCGGCCTGCAGCGCCACGTTACGAATCGCGCGGCCTCCCGCGTCGGAGGTTCGATTCCACCCTCGGGCATGCATGTGTGTGTTGTCCTTAAGTTTAACTTAAATTACTGTATGGTGGTGAGTAAGGCGGACAGCCGACTTCGGTTTATTGGGAGAATTTTGGGAAGATGAACTTCACCTGTAAAGGAGACCGCGTATAAAACGCTTGTACGACCACGTCTTGCTCAAGTATTTGGGACCCGCAGCAGATCAGTTTAAAGGAAGACATAGAGGCAGTTCAGAGACGAGCAGCTAGATTTGTTACCGGTAAGTTCGACCAATGAGCGAGTGTCACGGAAATGCTCCGGCAACTCAATTGGGGATCGCTGGAAGAAAGACGACGTTCTTTCCGTGAATTTCTGATGAGGAAATTTAGAGGGCCGGAATTTGAAGCTGAGTGTAGTACGATCTTGCTGCCGCCTACTTACATTTCGCGTAAAGATCACAAAGACAAGATAAGAGAAATTAGGGCTCGTACGGAGGCATATAGGCATTCTTTTTTTCCTCGTTCAGTTTGGGAGTGGAATAGGAAAGCAAATACCCAGAGTGGTACAGTGTACCCTCCGCCACGCACCTTACGGTGAATTGCGGAGTATGTATGTAGATGTAGATGATATCAATATTTTCTCGCAATAGGGAATTTCTTTTAGCGTCACTGTATAAGGTATGGGTGTTCTACCAAATGATGACAGATGAAAATTTGTGCCGGGCCGGGACTTGAAGTTTGGGTCAACCCTGGAGTCGTGTTCGGGTAGCCTAGTGGTTAAGGCGACAGCTCGCCAAAAACGGGAAACCCGAGTTCGAGTCCCGGCCCGACACAAATTTTCATCTGTCACCATTTGGTAGAACACCCATACCTTATACAGTAACGCTAAAAGAAATTCGCTATTGCGAGAAAATAGCGATAGTTTAACTTACAAGTGGAGGCCGCCAATTGTGAAATTCAGATTCGATTCATACTGCGCATAATGAAAGCTCATGGCCACAGGTGTAATTTAGCAAAGCACCAAGATGCACTTTTCAACCGTTGTCGAGAGAATCGACAAATAAAAAAAGCCGTTGCGGTGAAATACTCTCTACGATGAGTAGTATTGTACAGAGGCGTGGCGTAGCGGTAAGTGCTCGGGTTCGTAATCCGCATCTCTGCCGTGGCTCGAGACAATTCGTAATCACCGACTTTCAAAACGGAACGTAAGGGAAGGGGGACGGTGCGGAAGAGAGAAATATTGGAATCAATATCTACAAACAAAACAAATCTCTTACCGCATTTGCCAGGGCACTCAACAGAAGCAAAACTGCAGTGGTTTCTTTTATCATTCAGCGCCCCAAACAAACGGTGTTGTAAACAGACTCCCCGTAAACTCACTACCAAAGACAGGAGCCAAGTAATGAAAATGGTGAAGCAGCTTCCGAGAATTATTGCATCTGAGTTTAGAGGATGCCTTGAACAATGATCTGGCACTGTGTTCCACACAAGAACTGTTTGAACGGGTTTTAAATGGCGAGGGCTACAATGTGCGTGTGCCGAGGAAGAAGACATACGTCAATGTGTTGTTGTGGTCTTCAGTCCGCAGACTGGTTTGATGCAGCTCTCCACGCTACCCTATGCTGTGCAAGTCTCTTCATCTGCGAATACGTTCGGCAACCTACATCCTTTTCAATCTGCTTATTATATTCGTCCCTCGGTCTCCCTCTACGACTTTTACCCCACGTGCTTCCTTCTAATGCTAAGTTGACAATTCCTTGCTGTCTCAGAATTGTGTCCAACCAATCTATCCCTTCTCTTAGTCAGGATATGCCAGAAACTCATCATTCGTCTGTAGAACCACATATCAAAAGCATCTATCATATTTCCATCTGAATTCCTTATCGTCCACGTTTCACTCCCATACAGTGATACACTACAGATAAATGCTTTCAGAAAGGACTTCCTAACATTTAAATTAATATTGGATGTAAACAAGTTTCGCTTCCTTATAAACGCTTTTCTTCCTATGACCATTCTGCATTTTATATCTTCTTTAGTTCGGCCATCAGAAGTTATCTTGCTACACAAATAACAAAATTCATCTACTACTTTTATTGTCTCATTACCTAATCTAATTCCTTCAGCATGACCTGATTTTCTGACATTGCATTCTATTACCTTCGTTTTACTCTTGTTAATGTTCATCTTATATCTTCCTTTCAAGACACTGACCATTCCATTCAATTGCTCTTCCACATCATTTGCGGTCTCTGACAGAATTACTATGTCATAAGCAAACTGCGAAGTTTTCATTTCTTCTCCCTGCACTTTAATGCCCTCTCCAAATTTCTCCTTCCATTCCCTCACTGACTGCTGAATGTACAGATTGAAGAACATTGGGGAAAGGCTACAACCCTGTCTTACTCCCTTCCTGACCTCTGTGTCCCTTTCTTGCCCTTCGACTCTAATAACCGCTGTCTGGATTTTGTATAGGTTGAATATAACTATTCGCTCCCTATATTTTACCCCCGCTACCTTCAGAATTTGGAAAAGTGTATTCCAATCGACAATGTCAAAAGCTTTCTCCAAATCGACAAACGCTAAAAACGTAGGTTTCCTGTTTCCTTAGCCTATCTTCTAAGATAAGTCGTAATGTGAGTATTGCCTCCCGTGTTCCTACATTTCTCTTAAACCCAAACTGATCTTCCCCGAGGTCGGATTCCACAAGTTTTTCCATTAGTCTGTAAATAATTCGTGTTAGTATTTTGCACCCATGACTTATTAAATTGATAGTTCTGTAATTTTCACACTTTTCTCCACTTGCTTTCTTTGGAATTGGATTTACTATATTCTTCTTGAAGTCGGAGGGTATTTCCCCTGTCTCATATCTTGATACCAGGTTGAACAGTTTTTTCATGACCGGCTCTCGTAACAAAATCAGCAGTTCAGACGGAATATAATCTACTCCAGGGGCCTTGTTTCGACTCAAGTGCTTCAGCGCTCTGTCAAATTCTTCTCGCATTATATCTCCTACCTCATCTTCCTCCACTTCGTCTTCCATTTGTAGAATACTGCCTTTAAGTTTATTTCCTTTTTATCGGCCCTCTATATATTCCTTCCACAGATCAGCTTTCCCCTCTTTGCTTAGTACCGGTTTTCCGTCCGAGTTCTTTATGTCCATACAGCTGCTATTCTTTTCTCCAAAAGTAGTGAACCAGAGAGAGAGAGAGAGAGAGAGAGAGAGAGAGCTGGAGCGGACGACAGCAAGTTCTGCCTATACGAAAGCGACGGAAGTCTTATTAAAGAGTGGAGGCTTCCAAATTGGGAAGAACATGGTAGCTACAGTGAAACATGCAAGCAGTAGTGTGATGGTGTGGGGCTGTATAGCTTCATCTGGCGTTTGAGAACTGTAGATGGAATCGTGGACAAGTTTGAATACAAGACGATTCTTTAACAGTGTAGAGTGGCTGCAATTATAAAAAGACTACTGTTTCCAGCAGGACAATGATGCAAAGCGTACTGCCGAAACTGTAAGCATCTGGATCGAGCACAACTTTCTTCACGTGCTGAAAACAAATTTAAATCCCACTGAGAACATCTAAAGCGACCTTCACGATCGCGTGAGCGAACATCATATCAGGAATGAAGATGTGACAAGGAAAGTACATGGGCTCGAACAAACATATCTGTATGAACGTTTGTTTACAGGATCTCTACGTACACCTCAATGTGCTGGTGGGTGTCGTTTTTATTCAAAGCTCTGCAACCATGCTCTAGATAGCACTGTAGATGTAATTGTAGACGCCATACGTAATGCAGATATCTTAACTATAACTTATGTAATAATCATCGTATATGTTCTTTAGCGGATTGTCGTCAAAAGCCGTGTGATAACTATAACCTTCTTTCCGAAAGACAGTTGGTATTCACTTCCACTGCTTCCATCGCCTCTTCCCGCACTTACCGTAGCACTACTGCTTGCAATGAGTTGTTCGTCATTATCATCCCTATTATCATTATTATGAGTTTGTAACAACAGTATCTAACTTATGCTCATATTTCTGTACCATAACAGATACGAGAAAGCATTCAAATGATTCATCTTCTACACTAATACCATCTTCACGAAGAAGGGTTCTTCGTAACTCCATCTCAACCAATCGCAATACATTAGCAGGATTGATTAGCAATCGCCGCCCCATCTGACGCTTCACCACACAAATGACGTCACAAAACGCAACTTGGGAGGCACACTGCACCGTCCCTACTGGCGAACCGACAGGTCAAAGTGCAATGCGGCATGGCACACGCAGAGGCCTCTAACGGACGACTGCAGAGGTTTGCAGATGCGGGAGTTTGGCTAGTGCAATAAGGGACCTCTGCATTATCTCTCGTACGATTCCGGTGTATATGTGTTTGTTCGAGCCCAAGTACTTTCCTTGTGAGATGACTTTTCCAGAGTGAGAAAATATGGACTCTGCACTCACCAGAAAAAACACGCACAATGCCAAATGACTCGCGGCAGAAATTCAAACGAAAGGGATGATAACTAAATACTGCTGTTCTCTATGCCAATACTTACGTGCAGTTGTAAACTGATTATATAGTTAGTGGGCCTACTTGCTTGTACTGGAAATACGTTTGCGTTGCTTTTCGTGAGTTCATACGTTTAATTGAAGATTTAAGTTTATTTTGTACCAGTTGCATCTATGTATACCTTCTATAAAATGATATAATTCAGAAATATGTTTATTCTCGAATGCTTGTGTCGGTCTCTGTGTGAAAAACGTCGCGCGTTTAGCAGGGTATGGGACTTCTGCCAACTGATAGCTAACTGCTGCTACTGCGGCATGTGACTATTGTAAATGATTGTATGTGTTGTTCAGTCTACTATTACATTTTTAACATATGGAATTTGGTAATTTTGAAGCTGTATTACATAGTCCGGCGGCGGCGTCCAAACGATACATATCGAAGCGATAGTATCAAACAAGCGAATGAATAGCATGTTTTATTTATTTTATGATGTACGAAACAGTGATCAGTTTAGGTGAAAGTTATGTTTAGGTGTAGGTTAAACAAGGATTTTTTAAGTAGCGTCCTGAATCTCCGGTTCAGAAACAATCTATTTATAGTTTCATTTATTTTATGATCTGTACCAAACAGTTATCAAGTGCTTATTGTATTGGTGTGGTGTCTGTTCTTTCGGACGTCTCGGACGTCCGAAAGAACAGACACCACACTTGCTTCGCAGCCAAATAGCATTTGCAAATGATTGTTAAAAGAAGGAAAGGAAGAAGGATAGGAAAGAAAGGGTTGACAGTGGCCGCATTTGGGCATTGATATTAAGCGATGGCGACAAGTGAAAATGTGAGTCGGAACGGGAATCCAACCCGGATCTCCCGCTTCGGGCCAGCGGTCGCCTTAACCACTTGGCCCGAAGCGGGAGACCCGGGTTCGATTCCCGTTCCGACTCACATTTTCACTTGTCGCCATTTGCTTAATATCAACGCCCAAATGCGGCCACTGTCAACCCTTTCTTTCCTATCCTCGTTCCTTCCCTTTCTTTAACAATCATTTGCAAAAGTTATCAAGTGATTTTAAATCTTAATTTTACGAGGACAATTATTGATTTCCCACAGTCGCTCGCGGCGAAGTTACCAGCATACGCGCCGTGCTAATAACACGGGCAACAGACTCAGCACTTTTACCTTAACTTGCAACAATCTAAGCTGTACTCGTATGTTCCTGCCTAACCACATCATTTAAAATCATAACATTCGCTTATACACGCGCAAATATTATACAGGGTGTCCATAAAAAGACTTTTTTTTTTTTTTTTTTTTTTTTTGTGGTTTTAGGGCGCACAACTTCTATGGTCATTAGCGCCCAGCCAAGAACATAGATTCGCTATGATCTAAAAAAAATGTAGACTGTCAGAACATCAACAATAGGCTAAAAACGAAAGATAAAAGACAATTAAAAGAGTTAAATATCCTTGGATAAGTTGGCCAAGTTGATAAAACGCAAAACTCGAGCAGCTGCTCGTGTGTCATCAGCTAAAATTTCCTCCAGAGTAGACGGAAAGTGAAGGGCTACACGGAGATGATTAAAATTAACACAAGTCAGTAAAACATGTCGCACTGTCAGCAGTTCACCGCAGGAGCATAGCGGTGCAGGTTCGGCGGATAGCAAGTGACGGTGGCTGAAACGGCAATGACCGATCCGCAACCGAGCCAGGATGACCTCCTCCCGCCGAGAGGGGCGTGAGGATGTCCTCCAAGCGGTCGGGATCGGTTTGACAGTTCGCAATTTATTGTTGTACAGTGAAAGCCACACACTGTGCCATTGCGACACGATACTCCGGCGAAGAGCCCGTTGAATATCGTCCGATGGGACGCAAAAGGTAGCCATGCGAGGCAAAAGAGCTGCTGCCTTGGCTGCTGTGTCGGCGGCCTCATTCCCGGGCACACCCACATGGCCAGGGACCCACAGGAAAGAAACGTGACAGCTGTCATCCGCCAGCAACTGGAGGGAGCGTTGGATCCGATACACGAGAGGATGGTTCGAGAAAGGGTCCTTAAGACTCTGCAGGGCACTAAGGGAGTCAGAACATATGGCATAGAAAGGGTGGCGGTGGCGGCAGGTATACAAAACGGCCTGGTGGAGGGCGAAAAGCTCAGCCGTGAAGTTTGAGCACCGGTCAGGGAGCTTGTATTGGAAACGGTTGTCCCCGACGACGAAGGCAGATCCGACACCGGCAGTGCTCTTG
This sequence comes from Locusta migratoria, assembly GCA_026315105.1. Taxonomy (NCBI): domain Eukaryota; kingdom Metazoa; phylum Arthropoda; class Insecta; order Orthoptera; family Acrididae; genus Locusta; species Locusta migratoria. The sequence continues at coordinate 122,432,275 of CM048754.1, forward strand.
GAACCATCAGTGTAAATAAATACGGCATTATCGAACCGCGAACGGAGTTCGACAAGCCTCGAGCGGAATACCAAATCCGGAGTGCTCTCCTTGGGGAGCGAACTAAGTTCGAGGTGTGTGTGAACCTGGGCCTGATGCCACGGTGGCAATGGGCTTTCGCTCAACCGAAAGGTGGAAGGAAGGGTAAAATCGAGCCGTTGTAGCAGACGGCGAAACCGAACTCCCGGTGGAAGCAAGGCAATCGCAGACAACTGATATTGGCGATCGAGTGAGTCGTCAAAAAATAATCTGTAAGATGGATGGTTGGGCATCGACCGTAGGCGGCATGCGTACCGACACAAGAGTATGTCACGTCGATTGGTCAAGGGTAATACAGCAGCCTCGGCATACAGACTTTCAACAGGGCTGGTATAAAATGCACCGGTCGCCAGACGTAATCCACGATGGTGGATAGAGTTGAGACGGCGGAGAATCGACGGCCGTGCTGAAGAGTATACAAGGCTTCCATAGTCGAGCTTCGACTGAACAATGGCCTGGTAAAGGTGAAGCAGGACGGTACGATCCGCTCCCCATGACGTGCCACTGAGGACACGAAGAACGTTAAGGGATCGGGCACAACGGGCAGCCAGGTAGGACACGTGCGTGGACCAGCAAAGTTTCCGATCCAACATGAGTCCCAAGAATTTTGTAGTCTCCACGAAAGGGAGAGCAACCGGGCCGAGACGTAGAGAAGGTGGAAGAAATTCCTTGTATCTCCAGAAATTGATACACACAGTTTTCTCAGTGGAGAATCGGAAGCCGTTTGCGATGCTCCAGGAATACAGACGGTCAAGACAGCGTTGGAGAGAACGCTCCAAGAGACACGTCCGCTGGGCGCTACAATAAATTGCGAAATCGTCAACAAAAAGAGATCCGGAGACGTCGGCTGAAAGGCAGTCCACGATCGGATTGATTGCAATGGCAAAGAGCGCCACACTCAAGACGGAGCCCTGTGGTACCCCATTCTCCTGGCAAAAGGTATCTGACAAAACAGAGCCCACCCGCACCCGGAACTTGCGATCCGCCAAAAACGCTTGAATGAAAAGAGGAAGGCGGCCCCGAAGGCCCCATGTGTGCAATGTGCGGAGAATGCCCGCTCTCCAACAGGTATCGTATGCCTTCTCCAAGTCGAAGAACACGGCTACTGTTTGACGCTTCTTTAGAAAGTTGTTCATAATGAAGGTCGACAACGTAACGAGGTGGTCAGCAGCAGAGCGGTGTCGACGAAAACCGCATTGGATATTAGTCAGGAGGCGGCGAGATTCGAGGAGCCAGACCAACCGAGCGTTAACCATGCGTTCCATCACCTTACAGACGCAGCTCGTCAGAGAAATAGGACGATAACTGGAAGGAAGGTGTTTGTCCTTCCCTGGTTTGGGGATGGGGACAACAATGGCTTCACGCCAACTTGTGGGAACATGACCTTCAGTCCATATGCGATTGTAGGTACTAAGAAGAAAGCACTTGCCCGCTGGAGAGAGGTTCTTCAGCATTTCAATGTGAATGGAATCGGGCCCGGGAGCAGAAGACCGGGACAGGGCGAGAGCACGATCTAGCTCCTGCATGGTGAAGGCGACGTTATAATTTTCCCGATTAAAAGAGCGGAAAGAAGGCGGCCGTGCCTCCTCTACCTGTTTGCGAGGGAGAAAGGCAGGGTGGTAATGGGCAGAGCTCGAAACCTCCGCAAAGAAACGACCCAATGCGTTTGAAACATCAGCTGGGTCCACGAGGACCGCGTTCTCCACGGTCAGGCCAGGAATCGGGGAGTGGACCTTGATGCCGGACAAACGGCGTAGGCCACCCCAGACAACCGTGGAGGGAGTAAAACGGTTAAAAGAACTAGTAAAATCTGTCCAGCAAGCTTTCTTGCTGTCGTTTATGATACGACGGCACTGCGCTCTCATACGTTTGTAATTGATGCAATTCTCCAAAGTTGGGTGGCGGCGGAAGGTGCGTAAAGCACGGCGCCGGGCTCGAAGCGCGTCGCGGCAGGCTGCAGTCCACCAAGGGACCTGCACACGACGTGGAGAAGAGGATGTACGAGGTATGGAACGTTCAGCAGCAGTGAGAATAACCTCTGTGAGGTATTCGACCTGACTGTCACAGTTGGGAAAATTCTGATTGTGAAAAACAGCCATGGAAGAATAAAGCCCCCAGTTGGCTTTAGAAATGTTCCAACTGGTGGGACGTGGAGATGGGGAATGATGTAGGAAGTGGATGATACAAGGGAAATGGTCACTCGAGTACGTGTCAGAAAGTGCATACCACTCAAACCGACCGGCAAGCTGAGGAGTGCATATTGCGAGGTCTATATGGGAATAAGTGTGTGTTGTGTCAGAAAGGAAGGTCGGTGCACCGGTGTTGAGGCAGACAAGATCGAGGTGTTGGAGAAGGTCCACCAAAAGGGAGCCTCTCGGACAAGGTGCCGGAGAGCCCCATAGGGGGTGGTGGCCATTAAAGTCGCCTACCAACACGAAAGGTGAAGGGAGCTGGTCAACAAGGTTTAGCACATCTGCCCTATTAAGGGCAGATGACGATGGCGAATATATATTACAGAGGGAGAAGGTAAAGGTGGATAAGGTGATGCGGACGGCAACTGCCTGTAGGTGAGTGTGCAAGGAAATGGGATGGAAATAGACGTCGTCTCGAAGGAGCATCAGAACCCCTCCATGGGCTGGGACACCTTCCACGGGTGGCAGGTCGAACCGCACAGAGGTGTAGTGTGGAAAGTCTGCACGATCACGTGGACGCAACTTAGTTTCCTGGAGGCAGACTAGAAGCGGGCAGTGCAATCGAAGGAGTAGTTTTAACTCCTCCCGATTAGAACGAAAGCCGCGAATGTTCCATTGAAGGAGCGCCATGATAAAAATGAGAGAAGAAGTAAGGATAAAAACCAAGTAGCGAGCGGGGTCACCTCGACGGCCGCTGAGGACCGGATTTCGAGGGAGCACTGCTATCGCTGTCTGGGGGCAAAGGGTCATGTTCCATTGGTTCGCCCGACGCGCCTGCCACCTCCCTGAGTTGATCAGGAGGGGCAGTTTCCACCGCCGGTAAAGGGCCGGGCGCCCGGCAAACGGAGCGTCCCGGTGAAACAGAAGACGGCCGAGGCCGGCAACTGGTGGACGGCGCGACAGATGGGTCACGCCTCGGCGGGGAAGGAGAGGAACTCTTTTTCTTGTCAGCTCTTCTGGAAGAGTGACGGCGGGAAGAGGCAGTTGACGGTTGGGAAGCCTGAGAACGCAGAAAATCCTCACGGACGGGTTCCTTTTTCAAGGTCCGGGCATCTTGTTTAGGTGCCCGCGGTTTACTAGAGTTGGACGAAGACTGTACCCTAGAAGCAGCAGGAGGAAGCGGGGACGTGGAACGGGCAATCTTCGGGCTGGCAGATCGCACAACTGTGTCAGCGAAAGTCAAGTCACATGTCTGGGTACTGGAATCCTTGGTAGGTCGAGTTGAGGTGAGTACCTTACTGTATGTACCCGCTGGGAGGACAGTGGGCTTTCGACTCGCCAACAACTTTCGAGCGGCAGATGTTGATACCTTCTCCGTAACCCGAATTTGCTGGATTACCTTCTCATCCTTGTATACAGGGCAGTCGCGAGAGGAAGCCGCATGGTCACCGTTGCAGTTTAGGCAGTGAGGGGACGGAGGTGGGCAATCCCCCTCATGGGCGTCCCTACCACAAGTGACACACTTTGCTGCATTTGGGCAATGTTCACGGGTATGGTTGTACCTGTGGCATTGAAAACAGCGCGTTGGGTTAGGCACATAAGGTCGGACGGAGATGACTTCATACCCTGCTTTGACCTTCGACGGGAGCTCAACTCTGTCGAACGTCAAAAACACAGTACGAGTCGGTGTCAATTGGTTATCGACCTTTTTCATCACCCTGTGGACGGCTGTCACACCCTGATCGGACATATACGATTGGATGTCTTCATCAGACAACCCATCAAGGGATCTCGTGAAGACTACCCCCCGTGACGAGTTGAGTGTGCGGTGCGCTTCGACCTTAACTGGAAAAGTGTGCAACAACGTAGTACGTATCAGTTTTTGGGCTTGGAAGGCACTTTCCACTTCCAGCAACAATGTGCCATTGCGCTGACGTGAACAGGTTTTAACAGGGCCAGCAATTGCATCTACACCTTTCTGTATAACGAAAGGATTGACAGAATTGAAATCCTTTCCGTCGGTGCGAGAGACAACCAGATATTTAGGAACATTAGGCAGAGTCTTTTTAGGCTGAGGCGAGTCTAACTTACGTTTGTGGGTCAACGTCATGAAAGAAGATAAGGAGGAAGTCATCGCGGAAGTGTCCCCCGTGATTACCGGCGTCTCCGATGGCGCGCTCCTTCCTAGTGGGGGCCCTCTCCGAGGGCTTACCCGCCTTAGGTGATTGTTCACACCTCAGGTCACACCTCCCGAGAACTGACGGAGGGACCAATCGGCACGTTCGGAAGGTACCAGCTCGGGTAATCACCCCTCCCTGGGCCTGGCCTTTACCAGGGGGTACGTACGTGCCTTACATGTCTACCCGGGGCGGGGAATTACGCGTTACCCCGTCACCTGCTACGCACGATAATGCGTGGGTCGGCCTTCAGACACGCACAGGGAGGAAAGAAGAAGAGGATAGGAAAGGAAGAGAAAGAAGGAAGACGTGTCTCAAACGCCGAGGCGGAGACTAATGAGGAGAAGAAGGCTAGGAGAGTTCAAGGAGAGAAAGACAGAAAACGAAAGGTAAGAAAGGAAGGAACGAAGGAAGAAAAAGCACAACAAGAACCACCGTATCTCACGAAATATGCCCGTCTCCGGGCGAAGGCATAAACCGGGAGGGAAAGTGAAGCAGCCTGGGGCAGAAGAAAGGCTGCCTCGGCTCGGGGCCCCGTGCGCGCCACACACGTGCCCACAAAAGAACTGTGGGCCCCCTGGGGGGGCCATAAAAAGACTGCCTGGTTTCAATATTAAATGTCTCGAAAACAAAGATCGATAGAGGAATGCAGTAAACGGTATGTTTATTGTGAAAGCTGTAAGAAGTTTATACAGCAGTTGAAATAATAGTTACAAAAGTTGCTAACAGATGGCGCTGTAATCGCCATACGTAATGCCTAGTATAAATAGTGATCCGAAGCCCAGAGCGATCAGTTCCACTACTGAAACGAGAAAGGAGGTTAGCGTACCGAAGGAGGAGATTAAAACCATGTACTCCATTGAACAACGCGTTTTCCTTTGTGCTAGAGTACCACAGGTTAGAAGAGAGTCCTACGGCAACAAGGCCAAGTTTTCAAGCACGATTTAATGTTCCAAAAGGACCCGATGCGAAAACCATTCGTACGCTCTTCGCAAAATTTCAACGAACAGGCAGCGTAACTGATGATCTAGTGGGGCATGTTGGCCGCAAGCAAACCGCAGTTACGCCTGAAAATATCGTCACAATTTTTGCAATTATTCAGCGAAATGCAATGTCATCCGTCCGTAGAATTGCATCTGAGACTGGTTCGAAGCGTTCTAGAACGCAGAAAATACTGAGAAAGAGCCTACACATGTTTCCATTCAAATGCACCAGGCCATACCCATACGAGCTGTGCAACAAAGGGTTGCCTTTGCTAATCAGATGCTCACAATGATTGATAGTGAAGTATTTGATGTTGGCTGCATCTGGTTTACAGATGAAGCACACTTCCACCTCAATGGATACATGAATAAGCAGAACTGGCGATTGTGGGGTTCCGAAAAGCCATATTGGTGTGAAGCGAAACCCTGTATTCTCCTAAAGTTACTGTGTGGGCTGCAGTATGCAGCAGAGGCATTATTGGCCCTTTTTTAATTCGAGAAACGGTCACTGGTGCACGTTACGTTGCAATTTTGGAACAATTTGTCGGCACACAGCAAGCGTTAGAGGATCGACCAGGTACTGAATGGTTTATGCAAAATGGAGCCCGACGACCTCGGACCGAACAAGTGTTTCGCTTTCTTGAGGAATACTTCGGGAATCTAGTCATTGCTTTGGAATATCCCAAATTTACTGGTGGAGGCATGGATTGGCGTCCATATTCGCCGGATTTGACTCCCTGTGACTTTTTTTGTGGGGCACAGTGAAAGACATGGTCTACCCGAAGCATCCCGCCACGCTGGACGAGCTTGAATCGGCGATCTCTGTGGCATGTGAATCCATTTCGGTTGAGACACTACGAAATGTGATGGCGAATTTCATTCTTCGTTCGCGCCACCTCTGTAGTTGCTGGTGGCCTCCTCCTCGTTTTCACATCGGAGATGACAATGTGGCGCTCATGTAGTTGTAGTGTAGCATTAGTGTAATGTGTGTTGAGCGTCACAATTTGTTGTAGTGTATGTTTGTAGAATGTAATTCTTGTTTGTTTGTTGTAGTTTGTATGTTTTGTTTTGTAAGTTCTCATGGCAGTGCTTTCCGTAGTAGTTGGCCCGCCTCCCCGTGGCAGGGACGGGAACCTGTCAGGAATAGCCTGACAGAGCTAAGTGGCCTAGCATAACATCTAGCTTAGGAACCATTGTATTAGTAGCTAGTTACTTCTTGTATGGTAATTACGGTCCGTTATTGTTTCTAGGAAACGGACCATTTTGTAATTAAAAAAAAGTACCAATGGTGAACATTTTGAAAACATTGTGATGTGATTGTTTGCAAAGAGTGTTTTCGTACGATTATTTCACTTATGTATGCTGATATGAGCTGTACAGCGTACAGCGCCATCTGTTAGCACCTTTTGTAACTATTATTTCAAACTGCTGTACAAACCTCTTATAGCTTTCACAATAAACATACCGTTTATGGTTCCTCTATCTTTTCGAGATAATTTTGAAATCAAGGAGCCCTTTTCTGGACATCCTGTAGGTGTACTGTTAGGTTCGTAACTAACCACATACTTTAAACTCAAGGCGTATTTGTAAAACTCTTTTTAACATTCACTTGTTAGCTACAAATCGTTTCGATATGAACCGCTTAGGTATACATGGTTTGGGCTATGTTTCACACCTTCAAATTTACCTAGACTTTTTATCGCTTCACAGATTTTGTGGGGTGAGGGGAGGCTTACAAAACACGAGTGTTGGGAGCTACGGAGCACAGCGGCAGACACACGGGCTAGGCCACGCTTGGCCGCCTCATATTCTGGGCTTGCCTTGCTCCGGCCGCCTATTCTAGTAGCGGCTGCTATTTCAGGCTGTCTCAGGCTCGTGGCCCACCGACACCGCCTGTGTTCACGCTACTCGCCACATCCGCAGGTTTACTCGGCAAAGCGCCTGCTAGGCCAATTATCAAACCGGTGTCGTAATACTTCGCTACCGTTACACTCTCTTGTACCGTGCGATTGCTTCCCGTCAGAGGATCCAGACCTTCTCGGAATGGGTGCGTGTGTTGTTACGTTAGTTTCAGTTGTTTGTAAGCCTACCGACTATCGAGTTGTCGAGTCCCACAGATTTACAAATATTTGAACATCTAATAGCGCGAGGCCAAAGTCGACAACAAAAATTCATCGGCAGATATAATATTTTATTATTTCATCAATCCATTCACCAAGGCTTATTTGCGATTCTTAAATTTTTTGTTACCAACTTTAAATACTTTGAACACTTAATACAAATAAAGAATCCCAGAGACGGATCTACGTCTCAAATATGTCAAAGAAGCTGAATTAAAGTCTGTGTTCTGCAGGGAAATCGTACATAGACTATCCCGAGTTGCCTTAATCATTAGTGGTGTGGTAGTCTAATACAGCGAGCGATCTTCGTAAATACGTATGTTCTCAGTCAGGTCTATCATATTGCTGCTGTTCTACCTATTCCCACAGACGTAGCACATAAAATTCTATCGCTTGCTTGTTGGTATGTTTGGAGGGATAATATTTTTAAAGTCTCGTTCAAGTCGACGTCGCTACCTCGGACCACAGGCGGATTGGGTATTAAAGATGTTCAGTCACAATGCATGGCGATCTTCATGTCCCGTACTTCACGCATCATACAGAGCGATCAAAGCAGTCTCACCGCTACTCTTTTCAGGCAGTTACGTCCTGTGGACTTGTCCGTGCCGACAAATGTGGGTCATATACACGCCGACCTTGACTATATCCGAAAGTATTATGTAGAGCTTAGCTATTTTCCTGAACACCAACAACAATGTCAAACTGCGATGATCTATAAGGAACTAATTAAACGACAGCCACCAAACCGCATCGAGCAAAAATGTGTGAGCAGAAAATGGAAGCAGATCTGGAAGAATATTAGTAATCCTTTTCTTCGATCCGGCGTCAGTTCGGTTTGTTATGACGTGGTCAATGAAGTAATCCCCACCGGAGAAAAACTGTTCAACATTAAGCTTCGACCGTCACCACTCTGTACAAAATGTAATCTCGTGGAAACACTGCATCATATATTGCTGTGTAGGGATCAGAATCAAATATGGACTTGGACGTCGAAGAAACTGGCACTTATCAACAGAAAGGCAGAGAATTCCATACAGTTACTTCACCCTGATTGGCGGCTCTTTCCAAGATCTAAGAATAATAGTTATACCTGGTTAATGGGCCAATTTCCTTATTGCATGATGACCGACAAAACGCCAACTCTTAATAGCTATCATATGTACCTGACTGCGGAATATTTTGCGATCAAAAAATATCGAAAGTATAAAAAGACGTTTCAGAATTTCCTCTCCATTGCATTAAACGATGGACGCCTTTTAGTTATCGACAAACTAAGCATTTTCTTTTGTTTTCTTTAATTTCATTTTATTGTTGATTACTATTATTTCAATGCTGTGCGTTCCTAGCCGTATGGTCTATCCATTGTGTATTACGCCAGTGAAGCTGCACAAAATGTTCAAGTGTCCTTCCTTCTGTTTAAGCTGGAGAATCCCTTAAAGGCTGCGGAAGTTACGCACAATTTTTGTTTACAAAACTGAAGTTTGTAATAGCTGATTTATTACGGAAATCATATTCTTCATGGGAGAAGTCTTTCTTTATTTCTGTATACATATTTCTTTGCAACAAACTTTTCATTAGAAAAAAAAAAGGTTAAGACGTCTGCCTAGTAAGCATGGAGGTCCGGGTTCGATTCCCGGCCGCACCACAAATTTTAATTCAATGCTTCAGATCTATCAATAATGACTTTGAACACTCTTTCAGTGTGAAAAGGTTATCATATGAACATCCTGGAAGAGAGAGAAATTTATACACATTTGAAAGAAAGCCCTGATGAAATTTTAAATGAACAAACCGAACTAAAACACAAACATTACCTAGACAACTTTAAACAAATCTTCGAATCGATACATTTCATTCCATTCCATGATGGTGGTGGTGGCAGCTGGTGCAGCAACAGTGTTGAATAATTAAAAAATGCTCAGTCTCTGTTGCAACAGAGACTGAGCATTTTTTAATCTTCGAATCGAGTTGAAACAAAGATATGTATCGTAATACCATAACATAATAAAGATCACACCACACTACCAAAGATCCCACTATATGCAGTAATAAACTGTAACCATACAGCATCGCTGGAGGATATGTCAAACTGACAGATTAACAGCAATGAATTAATACCTGATAAGCTTAATATCATCAAGGAATTGTGAATTTAGCGTTGGAGGTAAGTGTGTGGAGAAAAAAATCGCAGGGAAAGACCAAGAGATGGATACAGTAAGCAGATTCAGACAGATGTAGGTTGTCGTTCTTATGTGGAGATGAAGAGGCTTGCTCAGGATAGGGTATTGTGGAGAGCTGCATCAAACCAGTCTCCGGACTGAAGACCACAACAACAACAACATGCTTAATATATATATACCATCTAAAGAGCATTTATACTGCAATTATCTGCAGTTATTATAATAAATTATACCTCTACGATGCCATATGGGCGTAAGTCTGGAATAATATGTCACGAAAAATGTATCAAAATTGTAAGTATCGTTATTTTACTGATTTTAACCTTAAATATTTGACCGCAGATAGCCTAATGATGGCCACAGTGCCGAAATAGGCCTATTGCTATAATAAAAGGTAAAGCAGTCAACAATCCGAAGATTGGTTTGAACAGCACAGTGCTTTCCTAGGCACGGTCCTGTTTGGAGGTGGTATGCCGTTGCCTTCCTCCGACCTTCGAACTGACTTACCCAGCCAGTTACAGGGGGACCTACAGTTTAACGTGGGTTCCGAACCACGGTGCTACTCGGTATTTTTCACATGAGCAATACTGTCAGAGGTGAAAGAAGTGGAAAGTGACAGATAAAAATCCTAGGTCCTGGCGGGGATCGAACTCATGACCTTTGGATTTGCAACCGAGGCGCACATTGCTATAATAATAAACAGTTTTTAACATCTATAAAGTAAAGCAGCATTTTGGCATTACTTAGATTAACAATATGTCTGAAAAGACTTCGAGAGGTTTTTGCGATTATTGGGCTCTAATGTTCTAAAGCCAAATCTGCTTGCAGAATGAGAATTGTTTAAATGCAATGTCAAACATCCTTCTAATCTTCTGCCTCTCCGTGAAATTAATACTGGATCAGGTGCTGAAGAAACTCTTAGCGAATTGAGTCACTCTTCGTCTTCTTCACATCAAGGTATTGAATCTCTCAGACTTACATGCCTGCAGTTCAACCAAATAGCCTTTCGGGATTCTCTTAAAAAGATTGCTATTACAACAGGATATTTTCCGTAATTCGATTTTCTTGGCACCTTTTAATGCTCGAAAGATAAATCCTTCTCGTGTCAGGTCAACATTCAAATAAGAGATATTGTGAAAAAATTCCAGTCTAAAGTGGATCTGGAGGGGACAGTTACTTTTTAAGTGATGAAAAGTTACAGCTTCTAAAATTACGAAGCGTTGAATTTTGGACGAACATTGAAGAATGTGTGAATTTCAATTCCGAACTTCAGTTTAAAAATATTGAAAGCCTGGCCCGAATTTGCTTGTCATTACCGCATTCCAATGGTTCTGTAGAACTTTTTTTCCTTAGTAAACAATATAAAAACAGAAAGAGATTACATGCAGAAACAGTCGCATCTCTTGTGCGTATAAATTTAGATACGGTTGCACAGTGGTAGAGAGCCAGACTACAAATCCAAAGGTCGCGAGTTCGATCCCCGCCAGGTCCTAGGATTTTTATCTGTCACTTTGCACTTCTTTCACCTCTGACAGTATTACTCATGTGAAAAATACCGAGTAGCACCGTGGTTCGGAACCCACGTTAAACTGTAGGTCCTCCTATAACTGGCTGGGTAAGTCAGTTCGAAGGTCGGAGGAAGGCAACGGCATACCACCTCCAAACAGGACCATGCCTATTAAAGCACTGCGGTGTTCAAATCAATCTTCGGATTGTTGACTGCTTTACCTTATGGTGTCATGAAGAAAGGTGGTGTGATTATCCTATTATTCCAGAAATACTGTCTTTATTTAATGAAGATATGTACGAGAAGTATGAACAGCGCAAAGAAGTACGGTGTTTTCTAGCGCAGGAAGAACGGGAAGAGGAGAATGGAGAAGTTTCCCGTAATGTTAGTAACTTATAAGCTATTACTGTAGCGCTAAATGCTACTGCTGGTGACTAATAGGGTTACCAGACGTCCTCTTTTACCCGCACATGCCCTCTTCGTTTGAACCTTAAAATGGTCTGGTCGGGTTTTTTTTTTAACAAAAAGGGGAATGTCCTCTTTTTGTAAGTTATAAAGCTGCAAACTTCTCCCCTCCCCCTCTCCCCCCCCCCCCCTCCCGGTATTCGAGATCACAATGGCTTCGTTTTTTGCCTATTAATAGTCTCAAAAATAGAAAGAAGTGTTCTTGATTTAATGATATACCCAATTCAATAAATCCTTATTTTTTAATATTTTAGAAATAGGGCGCAGTCTGGTGCACGAAGAGAAAATCTCTATGAGCTTTTGCAGTGTTTGTATGAATCTAGGAATGTCCTCTTTTCTGAATACTGACATCTGGTAACCCTGTTGTTGTTATGGTCTTCAGTCCGGAGACTGGTTTGATGCAGCTCTCCACCCTACTCTATCCTGAGCAAGCCTTTTCATCTCCTCATAAGAACGGCAACCCACATCCACTTGAATCTGCTTACTATACGCGTCTCTTGGTCTCCCTCTGCGATTTTTACCCCACACACTTCCCTCCAATGCTAAATTTACGATTCCTCTATGTCTAAGAATGTGTCCTACCAAGCGATCCCTTCTTTTGGTCAGGGTCTGCCAAAAATTTCTTTCCTCACCAATTGTGTTCAGTACCTCCTCATTAGTTACGCGATCCAACCACCTAATCTTCAGCATTCTTCTAGCACCACATTTCAAAAGCCTCTATTCTCTTCTTGTCCGCACTGCTTATCGTACATGTTTCACTCCCGTACAAGTCAACACTCCACACAAATGCCTTCAGAAAAGACTTCCTTACACTGAAATTAATATTCGATGTTAGCAAATTTCTCTTTTTCAAAAATGCTTTTCTTCCCATTGCCATTCTGCATTTTATATCCTCTGTACTGCGACCATCGCATGTTATTTTACTTCCCAAGTAACAAAACTCATCTACCACCTTCATTGTTTCGTTACCTAATCTAATTCCTTCAGCATCACCTGATTTTTCTAAGACCGAATTCCATTACTTTTGTTTTGCTCTTGTTAATGTTCATTTTATACGCTTTCTTCAACACGCTGTCCATTCCAGTCAACTGCTCTTCCAGGTCCTTTGCTGTCTCTGACAGAATTACAATGTGCCTCTGCCAGGCACTTAAATGTGATTTGCAGAGTATCTATGTAGATGTAGAAAACGCAATGTTTTTATTTCTTCTCCCTGAACTTTAATCACTATTCCAAATCTTTCCTTGCTTTCCTTCACGGCCTGCTCGATGTACAAATTGAATAACATCGGAGAAAGGCTACAACCCTGTCTTACTCCCTTCCCAACTGATGCTTCCCTTTCATGCCCTTCGAGTCTAATAACTGCGGTCTGGCTTTTGTACAAGTTGTAAATAACTCTCCTTTCCCTGTATTTTACCCCTGATGACTTCAGAATTTGAAAGAGTGTATTCCAATCAACATTGTCAAAAGCCTTCTCCAAATCTACAAAAGCTAAAAATGTAGGTTTGCCTTTCCTTAATCTATCTTCTAAGATAAGACGTAAAGTGAGTATTGCCTCCCGGGTTCCTACGTTCCTCCTGAATCCAAACTGATCTTCCCCGAGGTCAGCTTCTACCAGCTTTTCCATTCTCCTGTAGATAATTCGTGTTAAAATTTTGCAACCATGACTTATCAAACTGATGGTTCCGTAATTTTCACACCTGTCTGCACCTGATTTCTTTGGAATGGGGATTATTACATTTTTCTTAAAGTCTGACGGTATTTCGCTTGTCTCATACATCCTACACCCCAGTTCAAATATTCTTGTCATGGCTGGCTCTCCCAGAGACTTTAGTAGCTCTGAGGGTATGTCATCTACTCCTGGGGCCTTGTTCCGACCTAGGTCTTTCAGGGCTCTGTCAAATTCATCTCTCAGTATAGTATCTCCTATTTCATCTTGATCCACTTCCTCTTTCCTTCCTACAACATCGTCTCTAAGTTCATTTCCATTGTAGAGCTGCTCTATGTACTCTTTCCACCTTTCAGCTTTCCCTTCTTTGCTGAGAACTGGTTTCCCATCTGAGTTCTTGATATACGTACAGTTGCTTTTCTTGTCCCCAAATGTCTCTTTTACTATACTGGTAACCCTAATGATTAATAATAAAGTAACAACTATATCGATTAGCTTAGAAGGATCGTAGTAATAACGTAAGATATTGCGACAGGCTAGAGCGATATTTAAAGCGGGTCTGAGGGATTTCTTTTTATAGAACATGCGCCTCGTCCGCCGCCCCTCCAAAAGAAATGAATGGACTCGCCCAGCGCACAAGACGGAAATGCGTTTCTGCGCACGGGCCACGACTTGCTGCTTATTATCAGCACAGGGAAATACGACCATAGAGTATATCTCTCTGGAGTGAGCACAACAGAAGTCTTTTCCTCAACACGTACCGGCCGCCTGGTCACATGTCGTTACGCAGGAGGTCTGTCCACAAAGCGCCGGGTACACTTGAAACGTCATTTCATCGCTAGTACAGCGTAATATTTTTGTCACAACGACAGCTGTTCTCTTTTATACGGCATTGTTATCGTATTTCGAAAGCGTCTGTAGTAAATATTTCTCATTAGAACATTCCAAAAATGACTCGATAGGAAGCCAGTGGCTTTTATAGTGTCCAAAAATTACCTGAACTTATGGCAAATTGGTGATCATACCACATACATCTTTGTCGTTATTTGATGTTCTGGTCTTCAGTCCACAGACTTGTTTGATGCAGCTCTCCACGCTACCCTGTCCTGTGCAAGTCTCTTCATCTGAGAATACGTTCGGCAACCTACATCCTTTTGAATCTGCTTACTATATTCGTCCCTCGGTCTCCCTCTACGATTTTTACCCCACACGCTTCCTTCTAACGCTAAGTCGACAATTCCTTAATGCCTCAGATTGTGTCCAACCAATCTATCCCTTCTCTTAGTCAGGACACGCTAGAAACTCCTTTTCTCCCCGATTCGGTTAAGCACCTCCTCCTCATTACTCATTTGCAAAAATGTCGGAGTTTTGACACCCTCCATTGAATTAACGAAACCCAGCCGTTCGCACATGTCACGTGACATTCCTCGTCCAGAACTCTTTCTGGCATACATAATCTAGCGTTGTGTATTTGATGATTTTGTTATTGTAACTTACACATTGTCATTTCAAAGCAATGGCGCACTGAGGAATTAACAAAAAGACGTCGTTCTTCGTACGATAAATGATAATCTAGTGTCTAAAAATGCCATATTAGCATCAGTTAACAACGGCCATAATTAGTATGAGATTTAAGAACGTAATGAACATTAACAAGAGCAAAACTAGGGTAATGTAGTGCAGTGTAAGAAAATCAGGTGATGCTGAAGGAATTAGATTGGGAAACGAAGCAATAAAGGAGGTAGATGAGTTTTGTTATTTGGGCAGTAAAATAACAAATGATTGTCGCAGTACAGAGGATATAAAATGCAGAATGGCAATGGGTAGAAAAGCGTTCTTGAAAAAGAGAAATTTATTAACATCGAATATTGATTGAAGCCTAAGGAAGTCTTTTCTGAAGGCATTTGTGTGGAGTGTTGCCTTGTACGGGAGTGAAACATGGACGATAAACAGTGCGGACAGGAAGAGAATAGAGGCTTTTGAAATGTGGTGCTACAGAAGAATGCTGAAGATTAGGTGGGTGGATCGCATAACTAATGAAGAGGTACTGAACAGAATTGGTGAGAAAAGGAATTTTTTGGCATACATTGACTAAAAGAAAGGATCGCTTGGTAGGACACATTCTTAGACATCGAGGAATCGTGAATTTAGCATTGGAGGGAAGTGTGTGGGGTAAAAATCGCAGAGGGAGACCAAGAGACGCGTATAGTAAGCAGATTCAAGTGGATGTGGGTTGCCGTTCTTATGAGGAGTGAAAAGGCTTGCTCAGGATAGAGTAGGGTGGAGAGCTGCATCAAACCAGTCTCCAGACTGAAGACCATAACATAACAGGCTAATTGACGTCGTAGGCGCCGTGAATTAGGTACAGAAACTTCGTTAACATGACAACAGTTTCTATTTGATACGTAAGATAACCGGGCTCTTAGTTTTGAAGAGTATAATGAGTTGTCATTTCGTCCTTAGGGACAAGTGGCACACCTCACATATACCTATTGCTTTTATTTTTGTGACAACGACAACTGCTGTTCTCTTTTATCCGGCGTTGTTATCGTATTTCGAAGGCTTCTGTAGTAAATATTTCTCATTAAAACATTCCAAAATGACTCGATAGGAAGCCAATACCTTTAATAGTGTCCAAAAATTACCTGAACTTATGGTAAATTGGTGATCATACCACATACATCTTCGTCGTTATTTCAACAGATTTTGTGTACCGTATTTATTTTCCTGTTTCCCTTTTTAGGCCAGCGTAAAATTTTGATTATTGGTAACAGTTTGACGTGTTTATTTCGCGCATTTTATGCAGGCCTAAGGTAGACGCGTCAGTGTTTGCACTGTAGGCCTACCAGTAATTGACATTTTTGTTATATTGTGGGATATATTAAATCGTCCTCTTTGGCCACATATAACACAAAGATATGCAAAATTCATTCGTTTCTGAAGTTGACTGCAGTAACATAGTAATTTATCTACTTTTTTTATTATGGATGGAAAACTGTCAAATATGTGAAGATGTGAGCACATTAGTTGCTCTGTTATTTATAAAAGGAATTGTTAGGGTAGTTTCTAGTGAACAGTACATATAGTGGCAAAATCTGATTGTCACAAAGGATTTTATTTTAATGGGTGCATCAGTAAGTTCGATGTTAAACATACCATTCTCAAAAGTTAAAGTCAGGGAAGGCATGTTTGAGGGGTTGTGACTTTAAAAACAACACTTCGGAAACAAATAATTTGACCAGAAAGACGACGTATGTTCAGATGAGCTCTGCTTGAGAAGTATATACATTTAATAGATTGTCTGTTCGCAAACTGTAACATCCTTCTCTTGTCTTTTAAATCTGCGACTGCACACACAATCCACAAAGTAGTGAAAAATGCACTGTAAAAAGTAGTTGCTAAAACCGCAACTCTCTCTTTCCTACCCCACTCGTAAATAAAGCTTGGAATAAACGAATGTTTACAAGACTTTGTACGGTCAGTAAATTCTGTTATATCGTCATAGAATAACAGAAGATAGGCATACAAAATTTATCCTTAATTAGAACCTGTCTCGAAATTTTTGATCACATAAGGCGCCTAAAATAAGATGCTACGTTTCATTATCACTTTGTCGTACATGCCTATGAATAGTGACTTTTCCTCTTTTCACGTATTTTTCTTTACGCCGTAGCAATAACAGTAATTCACCACTGCTAATAATAACAAGCAACCGTTGAAAACAAAAGAAATATATGCAATACGAAAAATTCGGGATCATTCGCCATTACTAGCAGAAAGCCGCGCACCGAAATCACGTTACTCTGCCATACAGATGTTGACAACATGCGCAGAACGCTTCGCTCACTCCAGAGATCTACTCCATGAATACGACACAGACTGTGGAGTCTCACAGCAGGAGTTCTTATATCCCAAGCAAAAATTTCTTTCCCTCCAATGAAATTCGCTGTTACATTAGCCAATAAACGACGACATTGGAAAGTGACGTGAAAACGATGTTCACTTGTTCCATCCACGTCACAGACGCCATCTTGATTTACCGTATATCTCACAGATTTGGTTTTATAACTCGCAGTAAATCATTTCAGGGCTACAGCGAATTAAAGATGAATTACAAAATCATCTCTGGATCAATTTATTATAACTAAATGTAATTAAAATCATTAACATTTAGAACCAAACATGTGGGAGCCAGTATATAAATAATATAGGGCCAAATAGTATCGAGTTGCAGTAGCGTAATGGGTAGAGTGGTGGATTACAAAGCAAGATGTGCTGTGTTCAAACCTCCTCCAAATATATACATAAATCTTATCATTTGTAAAAGATTGTAGAAGTTATTTACCCACAACACTTTGTGAGATTTTCTTATTCACGTAACAGTATTATGCTACTCAGTAATACTATGTGCTGCCTCAGGAGTTAGTAACATCGATTTGGCGATTTATGCGTGGCTGAAGAACGCAGAATGAAATTACTGCTCAAGTGGTACGATCAGCAACAACATTTGTGTTCTTCCTTCTCACAAATATTTGACTTTGTTCCAAATATGTTACAGTTTTCGAGAATATGGTTGGAGACAAAACTATGCGAATGTTTAAACTTCTGGTACACAGTAAGTGAAATGAGTATCAATGACATTTAGGCGTACACTATTCGCTAGTCAGAAAGATTTGGCTATTTCCGAATATCTCGTGATTTCCGAGGGTACGGAAAGGCTGTTAATTCTTGTTTTTCCTCAATATTTTGCTGCTTAGTTTCGAATATATCGCTATTTCCGAGAGTATGCATAGCCCGATATTCTTTACTTGTCACCAATATTTCGTAGTTTGTTTCTGAATGTCACAATTACAGTGTGTGAGGTTAACTAAGATCCTAACAGGATAACTTTAATTTCTGTTGGAATTGTATACAAAGTACTCAGAACAACGTCGTCTGTTGGCATCTCTACATCCGTACTGCATGAACGTTTTAGATCTTTGACTAATGACAACACGTAGAATCTCTGGGAAAGATTTTTGGCCCACTTTAGGATACGTTAGTAACACTAAAAGTGGGGCTTTGCGATCGTCTTTTGACAGCCCGAAATTTAAATGAAAATAACGGCTTAACCATTCATCTGACACGAAAATTGAATAACCGAATTTGTAGAGGAGCAAATTCTCTACAACTTTGCTCACTTATGTTTTTTTCATATCTCTTATCGTTTCAGAGATATTTGCAAAAATAACGGAGATTTTGGGATGTCTGTCTGACCGTAACGTGTTCCCTGTTTTTAAGACGAACCGTTCAACCGATCAGCACCAAATTTTGGACACACAAGTGTAGTCCGCCAGAGACCAGAACCTACGTTTTTCAAATTTTTCGGACAAAAAATACGGTAGTAATCCCAAAAAAAGCCGTTTGTAATATAACTGTAATTGCAAACGAACCGTTCATCTGAAACGAAAATGGAATAACCTAATTGGTAGAGAACCTAATTGGTGGAGGGGAAAATTCTCTACAACTTCGCTCTCTTATTTTTTTAATATCTTGCATCGTTGCAGATATATTTGCAAAAATAACGACGATTTTGGGATGTCTGTCTGGCGGTAACGTGTTCCCACATTTTAGGTCGAATCGTTCAACCGATCGGCACCAAATTTTACAGACAATGTTTGGCTACCAGAGACCAGAACCTCGCTTTTTGAAGTATTTCGGATAAGAAATACGTTAGTAATACCAAAAAATCCGTTTGCAGTGTACTTTTAATTGAAAATAAACCGTTCATCTGACGCGAAAATTGAATAAACGAATTTGTAAAGGTGAAAATTCTCTACAACTTTGTTCCCTTATGTTTTTTCATATCTCGTATCGTTTGAGAGATGATGATGTGGTCTTCAGTCCGCAGACTGGTTTGATGCAGCTCTCCACGCTACCCTGTCCTGTGCAAGTCTCTTCATCTGAGAAAACGTTCGGCAACCTACATCCTTTTGAATCTACTTACTGTACTCGTGCCTCGGTCTCCCTCTACGATTTTTACCCCATACGCTTCCTTCTAACGCTAAGTTAATTCCTTGATGTCTCAGGATGTGTCCTACCAATCTATCCCTTCTCTTAGTGAGGACACGCCGGAAGCTCCTTTTCTCCCCGATTCGGTTAAGTACCTCCTCCTCATTAGTCATTTGCAAAAGTAACGGAGTTTTGACAGCCTCCATTGAATTAACGAAACCCAGCCGTTCGCAGATGTCAAGTGACTTTCCTCGCCCAGAACTCTGCGGCATACGCCATCTTGCGTTGCGTATTTGATGATTTTCTTACTGTAACTTGCGCTGTCATTTCAAAGCAATGACGCACTGAAGAAGTAACAAAAACACATCGTTCTTCGTACGATAAATGATAATATAGTGTCTACAAATACCATATTAGGCATCAGTTAACAAACGGCCATGAATAGTACGAGATTTAAGAACGTAATGAACATTAACAAGAGTAAAACTAGGGTAATGGAGTGCAGTGTAAGAAAATCAGGTGATGCTGAAGGAATTAGATTGGGAAACGAAGCACTAAAGGAGGTAGATGAGTTTTGTTACTTGGGCAGTGAAATAACAGATGATGGTCGCAGTACAGAGGATATAAAATACAGAATGGCAATGGGTAGAAAAGCGTTCTTGAAAAAGAGAAATTTGTTAACAGCGAATGTTGATTTAAGCCTAAGGAAGTCCTTTCTGAAGGCATTTGTATGGAGTGTTGCCTTGTATGGGAGTGAGACATGGACGATAAACAGTGCGGACAGGAAGAGGATTGAGGATTTTGAAATGTGGTGCTACAGACGAATGCTGAACATTAGGTGGGTGGATCGCGTAACTAATGAGGAGGTACTGAACAGAATTGGGGAGAAAAGAAATTTCTGGCATACCTTGACTAAAAGAAGGGATAGATTAGTAGGACACATTGTTAGACATCAAGGAATTGTGAATTTAGCGTTGGAGGGAAGTGTGTGGGATAAAAACCGCAGAGGAAGACCAGGAGATGGATACAGCAAGCAGATTCAGAGAGATGTAGGTTGCCGTTCTTATGAGGAGATGAAGAGGCTTGCTCAGGATTGGGTATTGTGGAGAGCTGCATCAAACCAGTCTCCGGACTGAAGACCATAACAACAACAATTCTTAACTGCTAGCCGTGTGGTAGTGGGTAATATGTTTTTTTTTTTTTTTTTTTTTCTTCATATAAGGGTTTCAGACAGTTATTAATGAATTATTTATTATTTAGATTCTTATTTTGGTCCAAAATGTTTGCAAAACCTTACAAAACTACAAATGTAAAGAGGGCCGTAAGACACGTCGGTGCGATCTTTCCGCTTGGGATGTGAGCGCTCGCCGTGTCGGCGCGTCTCCTCCTGCCATTGTGTGCAGCCTGCGCGCCGCCTCCTGCTGCTGTAGGTGCGCCACGAACATTCAAACACTCTATTAGCGCACCGGCTAAAATTCTGTGAAAAAAATACAACAACTGCAAATTGTCGAATGGATTACGGAAGGAAAAACTGAAGTTGCGATCATAGCCGTCGAAGCGTTCCAACTGCACTTTCGCACAATTACAATGGACTCTCACTGGCGGTCAAGTGTTCGAATTAGCCAATTCAGACTAGTCTGAAGCGAGACAGAAGAAATGCGTCTTACCGACTCCAAATCGTTTAAGAATCTTGCTCCAAAGAGCAACATTTTGACTAATTTCCGTTGGTCAAATATTTTGTATCCCATCGTCGTCGCCACTTTTGTGTCTCGTTTCCGCCGGTTGTCGTAGGTGTCGGTGGCCGAGTAGAAAGAGACCGACACAGGAATAAAGGATGCACGCTTGTGCAGGTAGGAGGTGAGCAGCCAGTGGGACAACAGAAACTAGAAACACTAGAGTAAATTAGAACGAGATATATATGGCACAGAATTTATACAATACTTAACTTTTACATAGCTCAGTACTGCAGAATGCTGATACATAGTTGAGCTAGAGGCCTGCCTAGTGCCTGTCCGATAGCCAAGTCTTCACTGGTGCCTATCTGATTCCCAAGTGTTAGCTGGTTGCTATCTCAGTCCCAAGTGAACGATGTCGTTCAGTGGTGGCCACGAGCGGAGTTGCAGCAGAGGGCGCTCGTGGCTGACGTCGTAAGAACGCCGCGCCGTGCGTGCATGGCGGGGCGCGGCGAAAGTACGTGGCGCGCAAAAAAAGGTTCAAATGTTTGTAGAGCTTATGGGACTTAAATACGGGGCCATTAGTCCCTAAACTTACAAACTACTTATGAACTACTTAATCCTAACGATGGCACAAATATCCATGCCCGAGGAGGGATTCGAACCGCCGACCGTAGTGGCCATGTAGACCGTGACTGGAGCGCCTCAGTCCCCTCGGGGTGGCGCGCATTTTAGACTTGTGCGACACCACAAAATCATGAAACAATGCGCGAGTTACGTATGTTTTCATGCTTAGCACGTCACGTTTTGAAAACGACTCACTGTCAAGAAAATATTTATTGTAAATATTATGTTTACTTAACCGTCTTTCTCACACTGTAGTCAGTTTAAGAGTATGAAATAGTGTGTCTTAGCACTACCAGGAACTAAAATAGAAGCAAATTTTCATCTCTTCGACCAATGCTTCTTCAACCGGCTGGATGTGTACATGTTCAGCAGTTGGTAACGCTGCCAGTTTTGCTTCTTCCTGCGGCAAACGCTTGGTTCCGTCTTTAAAAGTTCCACGCAGTTCCTTGTCCGAATTTTGCAATGGTTTTCGTGTGATATAAGTCATCGGGACACAGCGCCTCAATGCGCTCGACCGCGGCACAATGGGGAAAGGCATGCTAAATTTAAACGAACACAAAATCCCGAGGATTGGCGATCCTCCACACGAGCTCGAAATTTCGCGAGGGCTTCAATGAGAGATGCCTACAATACTTATCACAACGAAACCCTTTCCCGAAATTTGACTGAAAACCCAGAGACATTTTGGTCATATGTCAAATACACAAGGGGCAAAACACAAACAGTACCCTCACTACGTGATAGAAATGGCGATCCTGCCGATGACAGCGCTACTAAAGCAGAGTTACTAAACATAGCTTTTAGAAACTCATTTACCAAAGAAGACGAAACCAATATTCCAGATTTCGAATTACGAACAGAGGTCGTAATGAATAACGTAGAAGTACATAACATCGGAGTAGTGCAGCAACTAAAATCACTTAACAAGAACAAGTCTTCTGGGCCGGACTGTACACCCATTAGATTTCTATCTGATTATGCTGAAGCGATAGCTCCTTACTTAACAGCCATATACAACCGCTCTCTCAAAGAAGGATCTGTACCAAAAGATTGGAAAGTTGCACAGTAGGAGTAACCCACTAAACTACAGGCCTGTTTAATTGACGTCAATTTGCAGCAGGGTTTTGCAACACGTCCTCTATTCAAATATTACGAATTAACTCGAACAGAATGATCTATTGACCCAAGGTCAACACGGATTTAGAAAATATCGTTTACGCGCAACAAACATCTCTCTTGTCACGCGAAGTGATGAGTGCTAACGGCAAGGTTTCTCAAATTGATTCCGTATTTCTTGATTTCCAGAAGGCTTTTGACACCGTACCTCACAAACGGCTTTTCATCAAATTGCGTGGTTATGGTATATCATCCAAATTTGCGACTGGATAGGGGATTTCCTATTACTGAGGACACAGTTTGTAATAATCGATGGTAAGGCATCGAGTAAAACAGGTGATATGGGGTGTTCCACAGGGTAGTGTTATTGGTCCTGCAGCTCTCCATAATACCCTATCCTGAGCAAGCCTCTTCAACTCCAGATAAGAACGGCAACCTACATCTGTCTGAATCTGTTTACTGTATCGATCTCTTGGTCTTCCTCTGCGGTTTTTACCCCACACACTTCCCTCCAACGCTAAATTCACAATTCCTTGATGTCTAAGAATGTGTCCTACCAATCGATCCCTTCTTTTCGTCAATGTATGCAAAAATTCCTTTTCTCCCCAATTCTGTTCAGTACCTCCTCATTACTTACGAGATCCAACCACCTAATCTTCAGCATTCTTCTGTAGCACCACATTTCAAAAGCCTCAATCCTCTTCCTGTCCACACTGTTTATCGTCCATGTTTCACTCCCATACAAGGCAACACTCCATACAAATGCCTTCAGAAAGGACTTCCTTAGGCTTCAATCAATATTCGATGTTAACAAATTTCTCTTTTTCAAGAATGCCTTTCTACCCATTGCCATTCTGCATTTTATATCCTCTGTACTGCGACCATGATTTGTTATTTTACTGCCTAAGTAACAAAACTCATCTACCTCCTTTATTGTTTCGTTACCTAATCGAATTTCTTCATCATCCCCTGATTTTCGTAGACTGCACTCCATTACCCTAGATTTGCTCTTGTTAAGGTTCATTTAGTTAAATCAATCAAAAGTGAAGGCTACAAACTCCACTAAATATGAAGGAATTACTATTGTATCAGACTTGAATTGGACAGGACACATAGATGATGTCGTGGGAAAGGCGAACTAGAGACTGCGTTTTGTTGGCAGAACCCTTAAAACATGCAACAGAACTACTAAAGAAACTGCATACAATACGCTTGTCCGTCCATTTTTGGAGTATTGCTGCCGAGTATGGGATCCTTATCAGGTGGGTTTCACGGAGGACATCGAAAGAGTCCAGAGAAGGGCAGCTCGTTTCGTATTGTCACGATACAGGGGAGACAGCGTTACGGAAATGATACAGGATCTGGAATGGGAATCATTACAACAACGGCGCTTATCGCTGCGGCGTGGGCTACTTACGAAACTCCAATCGCCAACATTCTCCTGTGAATGAGAAAATATATTGTTGACTGCCACTTACATAGGTAGAAATGATCATCTGAATCAAATACAAGAAATCAGAGCTCGAACGGAGAGATTCAGGTGTTCTTTCTTGCCGCGCGCCTTTCGAGAATGGAATGGGAGATGAATAGTATAAAGGTGTGATTCTTGGGGTTCTACCGGCGTATTTGATAATCAAAATATCCACGGGTGTACTGCCGGTCTATAGTGTCCAACGGGCACAATCTTTCGGCGATCATACATGTCGCCATCATCAGGTGAACTGACGGACTGAGCTCCTGGAAACGCGCCGGCACGGACATCCGCACGCTATGGCGGCTCGAAGGGAACTGCGTTCTAGCCGGGTAGCGGGCCGAGGGTATTTTAAATCGCCCGCCACCGGGCTAGAACCCAGTGCTTGAGTACGCGTCCCCAGTGTTTGGAAAAGGCGCAGACCTCCACATCGAGTCTCTGCAGAGGATCCAGAACCGCGCCCTGAAGACTGCCCTGCATCTTCCGACGCGGTACTCCACCGCCCAGCTTCACGACGAAGTCGGCATTTTGCCACTCCGGGAGAGGTTCCGTACCATCGCCAGGAAGTTCTACGAGAAGTCGCAGCAGGCCCAAAACCGGCTCGTCTGGGACCTTCGGACACAACAACACTTCAGGCCAACGACTCGTTGGCCTGACCTGCTACGAGATTAATCTTATAATCTTGTAGCAACTGTGGAAGAAACCACACCGTCACTATCTGACACCCTAAGACCCTTCCTCCAGTCAGGCCACTAATTTGTGTTTCGTATGTTTCAGGTACCGCAGGAACAGCAGTTAATGCTTAGCCTGCAACCCATCGGACCAAGGTGGAGCTCCGTCAAGAGAAGCGTGAGCGTGGCTAGAACCCAGTTCCTTTCGAGCCGCCGTAGCGTGCGGATCTCCGTGCCGGCGCGTTTCCAGGAGCTCAGTCCGTCAGTTCACCTGATGATGGCGACATGTATGATCGCCGAAAGATTGTGCCTGTTGGAGACTATAGACCGGTAGAACACCCGAGGATATTTTGATAGTATAAAGGTGGTTCCATAAACCCTGTGCCAAGCACTTAAATGTGATTTGCAGAAAATGTTAAAATGTTAAATGTCTGTAAATCTATCGGACCATACTGCGTGGTCATCAGTCCGTAGCTTACAAACTACTTAAACCTAGGTAAACTAACCTAAGGACAACACACACACCCATGCCCTAGGGAGGACTCGAACCTCCACGGCGAGCAACCGCGCGCTCCGCAGCGAGGTGCTTTAGACCGCTCGGCTACTCCACCGCGGCATGTGATTTGCAGTAATCCCATGTAGATACGTCTGATCAATCTAAGCGCCATTCTGAACGGCCGTACGGCCGCCAATACTGACTCCTGGCTACACCATTCGTCCACAAACATGATGCGGTGGTGTTTCCTGCACATAGGTAGGAATATTCAGAGTTTCGCGTTCTCATGAAAGAACGACTATTGTCCGGCTGAACACACAATCCTGACTCATCTGTGATCAGAACCCGGCTCCATTCGTCACGACTGCAACCCTGATGTTCCTCCGCCCAGTTTCGTCGCGGGTTTAATGGCCTCGGAGCGTGGCGGCCACATTGTCGAAGGCGACTGTGGACTGTGTGTTGGCATCGCGCGCCCTGTTGCTGCCTGGAGGGTGTTTCCGAGCCCCGGCTGACAGGACGCCAAAACCGGAACTATGCCGGCCAAACCGGGACAACACGGCGGATGCGCCAGCCTTTTATTTTTAGGAGCTGTAGTCTGCGCAGCTCGACAGCCCACGTGCCTTCAGTAACGGCCTTAACCCGCTGTTGCGACTGTCTTTTTTTTTGTGGTTTTAGGGCGCACAACTGCTAAGGTCATTAGCGCCCAGACAAGAACAGAGATTCCCAGGATCTCAAAAAATTGGACAAAGAAAAATTGGATGTAGTGTAATTGGAACATCGTCCAACATGTCATCCAATCTAAGGCCTCGGCCTAGATTTGATCAAAGAAATCGCTCGTCTTCAGTTTCCTGCAGTGAGAAATGTGACCGCTTGGAGCGCTAGTAGTATACAGCTTCCTTGCCACTACAGCTGTTTTATTTGGAGGTTAAATATCTGACATTACTTGCACATAACGTTCGTATTCGTAAACATGGCTAGTAGTGGAATGTTTGTGTAGTGTTTTCTAGCAACAACAAAATTTAAAAAAAATCAGATGGGGGGTTGTATAACAGTTGACAAGGCCAATTCACACTGTCCGTCACGTCAATTCGCGCATCCCAATACCCTGCAGCGAAAGTGAGGTTGTGTTACAATCCGTGATGTAAAAAAGTCATTATATACTATCGGAATTGAAGAAGTAATACCCCTAAATCTTTATACGGCCGAAGCAGATTTTAGAATGTATGATTTTGGTAACGTGGTGTGCTAAGTTCTGGGAAGTGAAACAACTTTCAAAACATCGACATCTGTTTGCAAGCGAATCTATGTACATATAAATACGTCAGCCAATTTTTGTAAGGAAATAAATAGAGCCTATTTACTTAATCAGCAATGTTTCCCCCCTTGCATTGTTAATAACATCATAAACAATTTAGATTATCCTCTTTATCAGTACTCACATTTTCCATTTAAAACGTTATTTAATGAAACTTGCTTTATCAACTTAACAATCTTATTCGTATACACTGTTTGAGTCAGCCTTTTTGTTACTCTATTGCAAACTGTGAAGGATGAAGAGCGACAAAATAATTAGCAGTGAACGGCCTGGTTGTTCTGCCGACGGAATAAAAAAGAAAAATCCTCGCGGTCCCGTAACAAATTTTATTTATCTCGCTCTGACACCCACGGTTTCATCCAAGTGCGTTTCCTTTTCTTTTTTCCCTCCTTCTCTTCTAAATGCAGACAAAACGCAACTGTAGTATAAACAATAGCTGAGCATTACACCGCCATTTTGAAGCAAATTTGACAAAATATTGGACGATAGTGTAATACCCCCTCTTGCCTTTTATCCAAAGTCTTTGTCAAAAAATATGACCAATATTTCATCCAATTTTTTCGTCAAATTCTTTGTCCAATAATTTGATAGTGTAATACCGGCCTAACTGCCAGTTAGAATATCAAGAGAAGGCTAAAAACAACAGATAAAAAACAAGTAAAACGGTTAAATAGCGTTTGATAAATTGGCCAAGTTGATAAAACGCAAAACTCGAGCAGCTGCCCGTGTGTCATCAGCTAAAATTTCCTCCAGAGTAGACGGAAAGTGAAGGGCTACACGGATATGATTAAAATGAACACAAGACAGTAAAACATGTCGCACTGTCAGCAGTTCACCGCAGGAGCACAGCGGTGCAGGGTCGGCGGACAGCAAGTGACGGTGGCTGAAACGGCAGTGACCGATCCGCAACCGGGCCAGGATGACCTCCTCCCGCCGAGAGGGGCGTGAGGAGGTCCTCCAAGCGGTCGGGATCGGTTTTACAGTTCTCAATTTATTGTCGTGGAGTGAGAACCACGCACTGTGCCAGGACGACACAATACGATTGGATAGGGGATTTCCTGTCAGAGGACACAGTTCGTAGTAATCGATGGTAAGGCATCGCCTAAAACAGAGGTGATATCGGGCGTTACACAAGGTAGTGTTATTGGTTCTCTGCTGTTCCTTATTTATATAAACGATTTAGGGGAAAATCTAAGTAGCTCTCTTAGGTTGTTTGCAGATGACGTCTAGTAAACTCATCTGAAGGTCAAAACCAACTGCAGAAGGATTTAAATAAGATATCATATGGTGTAGAAATTGCCTATTGACTCTAAATAATTAGAAGTATGAAGTGCTCCACATGAATACGAAAAGAAATCCGTTAAACTTTGTTTACAAGATAATCAAATTTGAAGGCCGTAAACTGCACAAAATACCTAGGAATTACTATTACTTCAGACTTAAACTGGTAAGAACACGTAGATAATATCGTGGGAAAGGCGAACCAGAGACTGCGTTTTATTGGCAGAACCCTTAAAAGATGCAACAGAACTACTAAAGAAACTGCATACACTACGCTTGTCCGTCCATTTTTGGAGTATTGCTGCCCAGTGTGGGATCCTTATCAGGTGGGTTTGACGGAGGACATCGAAAGAGTCCAAAGAAAGGCAGCTAGTTTCGTATTGTCACGATGCAGGGGAGACAGCGTCACGGAAATGATACAGGATCTGGGATGGGAATCATTACAACAACGGCGCTTATCGCAGCGGCGTGGGCTACTTGCGAAACTCCAATCGCCAACATTCTCCCCTCCGAATGCGAAAATATATTGTTGACTGCCACTTACATACGTAGAAATGATCATCAGAATAAAATAGGAGAGATCAGAACTAGGACGGAGAGATTCAGGTGGTGTTTCTTGCTGCGCGCTATTCGAGAATGGAATGGGAGATAAATAGTATAACGGTGGTTCGATGAACCCTCTGATTTGCTGAGCAAGCCATGTAGATGTAGGGAGATGTGGACGGCGAATTTCTTAACGCCACTCGTGACTGGCCTCCTACACTTCCCTAGACCAGCCGCTGTAGCGGAAGCTGTGCAGCCTGTTCCTTTAGCGAGACTGTCGGAGCAGCACAGCGAGAAGCGTCGGTGTCCTCGATTAACGATGAGCGCTGCTAGTTAAGAGACAGGCGTTTCGGCACAGAGCGGTCCTGCGCTGTGCACAACATAGTGAATGCGCGCTGTGCGGTAGGGGTGATTATATTTACACTTCGGTAAAATCAGACGTGACGTCATTATGGCGTATACACAATATCGAAGACGACTGGAGCCATGATCGACTTGTGTGGTCGTTCTAGACGCAAAACTGCGGTTGCAATTGTAGGAGACGAATTAAAGGAGTAGCTGATATTATCTTCAGTTGGTAATGGTATATTATTTACAGTTTCGGAAGCTATAACTTTGCTTTCTTTTTTTTTTTAAGTAATAAGCTATAACTTTGCTTTCTTTTTTTTTTAAGTAATAAGCTATAAACTTTCCGAAAAAGGACCTACACTGTGAGCTCTGAAACGTTAGTCAGCCAAATCTGATGTTGTCATCGTGACCCATTTGTGAAGGTTGTGTTTAAAACTAATGGAAACTTTGTGAAGGTTGTGTTTAAAACTAATGGAAACTTTTTCTTTAAGCGAAAAATGCTACAGAGTTGCATTGTAGTACGGAGTCTACGTTGAACTAAGAGGACAAAATACGGTTACCAGGCTATGAAGCGACAATGTGTACTTGGACGTGTCAAAACATGCGACGTACAAAAACAACATATAGTCGCCGTAGGTATATGTATGTTTTCGCCGAAACTACAAATCAAATGATCTGGATATTAATACAGTAATTTGTTACAGAGGCTCTGCGAACATCAGGTAAAACATTTCGTAAAACTGGGTACTTATCTACCGCCAAGTTGCTGCAACATGCTAGTTCTTTTCTTTGAAAATGTGTGAAGTTGTCGTTCTCTAAGGCTCGGTCTGCGTAATTTCTGACATAATTTTCAATACACGTGTACTGAAATTTCCGTCAGTGCTTTTCAAAACATGATACCAATATTAAGTAAGGCCTAGTTTTGTCACTAAACTACGAAGGAAAAAAGTATGCAGTTCAGAAAGAATGTCAAATTAAGCGTGTTGTTCCACCCGAAACCAGCGTCTCGAACGATGCAAAAGTCGATGCGCCGCTCTTCTGGACGTCGATAGTGTGGATACGTCATAATGACGTCACGTATGATTTTACCGAAGTGTAAATAGAATCACTCGTGCGGTAGGGGCATTGAGCTCTATACACTGTGGATGTTGAACTCCTGCTGTCTTAGCGTGCCAGGCAAAGATAATCATATTTAGTTTCTTGCCAAATTCAAACATGGCAGCTAAGCAGCATTTCAAGAAAAAGAGAAGAAAATATGTTTCGATTCCGCTCCCATATCAGCCTATAACATCGAATATTGAATTAAATTCCAAATCAAAAGGTAAGCAAGCAATTCTTTGTCACGTAATAACTGATGGAAACTCGTTTGCCAAATTTAAACATGGCGGACAATGCGAAATCGTGTGCAAAACATATGAATGTGCAGGCACGCTGCAATTATATGTTCACACACCAGAGTTATACATCCAGTTTGTATAGAGATCAGTAGGTAGGGGAGACCGGGGCACATTTTCCATTGGGGCAAGTTTTCCAAGTCCGTTTATTTTCGAAACAAACCGCTAGATGTCACCACCGGCGATACTGTAGGACGTAGCAACAAAGCACGCTCCATTTACGGAAGTTTCAGTGTTGTACCAGCAGTCACTACGTCGGCAGGGCTGTTTTCGTAATTTTTGCAAATGTGAGTAAACTTTCGCGTTTTTATTGAAACTTAAAATAATCATTCTAGCGTTAAACTTATTATTTTGTCATTGCACACACTAAAAGTGGGTTTCTTTCTTCACGTAACTGTGCATTTGTTTTGTAAATAGCTTACACTGTTACTCATGGACGTAGTGTTATAGTTCCGAATATAGCGACGGGACACGTTTTCCGAGTACATATGGGGCAAATATTCCTTATTGCTTTGAATCTTACGCCAAGTCTAAAGCAAATGAAAAGTGGGTATAGTGCACCAAATGGGCGCATGGAGACTGTACGAAATGGAATGTTCCATTTTTTGTTTGCTTACATTGTGATTCAGACAATCAATATAAGTATTGTTAAAATGTCTG
Source organism: Locusta migratoria (assembly GCA_026315105.1). Taxonomy (NCBI): domain Eukaryota; kingdom Metazoa; phylum Arthropoda; class Insecta; order Orthoptera; family Acrididae; genus Locusta; species Locusta migratoria. Next base: position 122,463,169 of record CM048754.1, read on the forward strand.
TATTTGTAAAATATTTTTGAAGTCACATATTTTGTATAACCATTAAATAGCATTTGTTTTTATTTAATGTGGCAATTTTTACTATCCTCTTTTGTAATGTATTGTAAATTCAGGATAAAAATACGTATTCAGTGAAATCAAGATAATTATCCCTGCTTTAACATTGAAAGTATAATTGGAATATTTGCCCCTGTACATTTTAAGTAAGCTGGAAAACTTGCCCCGCATACGGGGCAAATTTTCCAACGCAACATGGTCAGACAAAACCATTTGATACCAAGAATGATATTTACTATTTTCAAAAATCTCTGTACAAGACTGTAAATAAAGGTGTAAGAAATATGATGATCCGCTGTTTATCGCAAAATCGATAAAAATAAGAAGTACAAAAGTAAAAATGTAAAATGGTGGAAAATGTGCCCCGGTCTCCCCTATTAATGACAACGTCGACAGGGCGGAGGTGTCACCAGTGTGGGGACGTTTGCGCCGTGATTAATGGCTGCACGTTTGCGGTATCTCAGAAAAGCCCTTGCGAACGAAATATATCCAACGAATGACTGTCGCCGCACAGAGAACGAGTTAGACAAGACACAAAGCGGGCGGACGTTTTTCAAATTGTACACTGGTCAAAACTAACAGGTGAGATCATACACGTCGTAACGTGTTTTATTTGGATAGGTAAAGCAGTCAACAATCCGAAGATTGGTTTGAACACCACAGTGCTTTACTAGGCAAGGTCCTGTTTGGAGGTGGTATGCCGTTGCCTTCCTCCGACCTTCGAACTGACTTACCCAGCCAGTTATAGGGGGACCTACAGTTTAACGTGGGTTCCGAACCACGGTGCTACTCGGTATTTTTCACATGAGCAGTACTGCCAGAGGTGAAAGAAGTGGAAAGTGACAGATAAAAATCCTACGACCCGGCGGGAATCGAACCCGCGACCTTTGCATTTGTAGTCTGGCACTCTACCACCGTGCTACCGAGGCGCATTATTTGGATAATGGTTGCAATTTTAATTTGTGTCTGATATTTTGCGGACCCAACTCTCTTTTTTTTCTCTCCTTATTTGGCCTTCTTAGTGTTAACTCAATGTGGCCATCTACAACACACAGTGAAAATGTACATATATTTAAATAAACAGACAAAACAGAAGTACATTTTGTCAAAATGGAAAGTGGAAACATAGCGAAAACTGCATTACATTACAATTTAAATACTGTTGGAACATTTTCACATATTCACAAGCGAAACCTTATATTACCAACACACTTGATGCTTATAGATTGTGTACAGTGATCTTGTTGTTGTTGTTGTTGTTGTTGTTGTTGTTGTCTTCAGTCCGGAGACTGGTTTGATGCAGCTCTCTACAATACCCTATCCTGAGCAAGCCTCTTCATCTCCACATAAGAGCGACAACCTACATCTGTCTGAATCTGCTTACTGTATCCATCTCTTGGTCTTCCCCTGCGATTTTGTCCCCATACACTTCCCTCCAACGCTAAATTCACAATTCCTAGATGTCTAAGAATGTGTCCTACCAATCTATCCCTTCTTTTAGACAAGGTATGCCAGAAATTCCTTTTCTCCCCACTTCTGTTCAGTACCTCATTAGTTACGCGATCCACCCACCTAATCTTCAGCATTCTTCTGTAGCCCCAAATTTCAAAAGCCTCAATCCTCTTCCTGTCCGCACTGTTTATCGTCCATGTTTCACTCCCATACAAGGCAACACTCCATACAAATACCTCCAGAAAGGACTTCCTTAGGTTTAAATCAATATTCGATGTTAACAAATTTCTCTTTTTCAAGAACGCTTTTCTACCCATTGCCATTATGCATTTTATATCCTCTGTACTGCGACCATCATTTGTTATTTTACTGCCCAAGTAACAAAACTCATCTACCTTCTTTATTGCTTCGTTGCCCAATCTAATTCCTTCAGCATCACCTGATTTTCTTACACTGCACTCCATTACCCTAGTTTTGCTCTTGTTAATGTTCATCTTATATGCACCTTTCAGCACACTGTCCAATCCGTTCAATTGCTCTTCCAGGTCCTTTGATGTATCTGACAGAATTACTATGTCGTCTGCAAAACGCAATGTTTTTAATTCTTCCCCCTGAACTTTAATTCCTTCACCAAATTTCTCCTTGCTTTCCTTTATAGCTTGCTCAATGTACAAATTGAACAACATTGGAGAAAGGCTACAACCCTGTCTTACTCCCTTTCCAACCACTGCATCCCTTTCATGTCCTTCAACTCTGACAACCGCTGTCTGATTTTTGTACAAGTTGTAAATAACCTCACGCTCCCTATATTTTACTCCTGCTTGCTTCAGAAGTTGAAAGTTTATTCCAATCAACATTGTCAAAAGCCTTCTCCAAATCTACAAAAACTAGAAATGTAGGTTTGCCTTTTCTTAATCTATCTTCTAGGATAAGCCGTAAAGTGAGTATTGCCTCCCGAGTTCCTACATTTCTCCTGAACCCAAACTGATCTTCCCCGAGTTCGGCTTCTACCAGCTTTTCCATCCTTCTGTATATAATTCGCGTTAATATTTTGCAACCATGACTTATCAAACTGATGGTTCTGTAGTTTTCACACCTGTCTGCACCTGCTTTCTTAGGGATGTGGATTATAACATTTTTCTTAAAGTCTGACGGTATTTCACCTGTCTCAGTGATCTTATTAAACTTAATTATGACTTTATATACACGAATGTCTTTTGTAAACAAAAGCTCACTGGGGAAGGGGATATCCCATCTTCACCAATGTCTGCAGGAAGTTCAAACGTTATCGGTCAAATTTGGGGCACCTGAACAGGATGTGGTAGGCATCAGCTTCCGTTTCAGGATCACACTCACATGACGGCGAATAGTAGACGTTGATCCGATGTAGATGTTTTGGACAAGAGGCGTGATTGAAGCGAAGACGAATAATGGTAGCAATCGCGGATCGGTCCAGATGAGTCCTCAAACCACGGCTGCGTAGAAATCAGAGGTTGCAGCAAAGCGTAGAAAGCGCCTTTCGTTTGTTGGGTAACGTTCCAAATTATCTGTTGCCACTGTTGTTTGACGTATTCCTTGACCGCAGATAAGAAGTCTGCGTATGGTAGTTGTAGGTCCAAGACAGTGCCTTGAGGTTTACTTAGAGCGAGGCACTATGCGACTACCATAATACTGAAGAAGTCAATCTCGTTGCCGTCTAATGTGGTGTGTGTTTTGTCGTCCTGGTGAGCATCTCTCTCTCTCTCTCTCTCTCTCTCTCTCTTTTTTTAATTGTGGTTTTAGGGCGCACAACTACTGAGGTCATTAGCGCCCAACACTGCCCATAGTAAAATAGGACCGGGGTTAGGGCTTAAATGGCTTTCGCTATATTTGCGCGATGTATTAAAAGTATAACTCTAAGCAGAATGCGGATCATCAGCTGAAATATCAGACATTTCAAACGGTAAACATAGATCATGACAGAGACGATTCAAAAATGGGAATTGCACTAAAAGGTGGTAGACAGTAAAAGGTTCATCACAGTGCAGGCAGGATCACCCCGTAGTAAATACTGGTGGATATAACGGCAGTGGCCAATACGAAGCCGGGCCGGGACAATCTCCTCTCGACGGGAGGGTCGAGATGACGTTGACCAGAGATCAGGCACAGTTTTAATGGCTCGCAATTTGTTCCCCGACAGGGATGCCCAATGTCAAAACCAACGTTAGATGATACGCTGGGTGACGCCAGCGCGAAGGTCATCAGAGGTAGTAGAAAAGGTAGACAGCCGAGGGAGGAGAACTGCCTCCTTGGCTGCCGTATCCGCAGACTCATTCCCAACACTCCCACGTGGCCAGGGACCCACAGGAACGCCACAGTAGTTCCGCTAGTGGAAAGAGAAGTAAGGCAATTGCGGGTGCTTTGTACCAGGGGATGGGCCGGATATAGCATGCGGAGGCTCAACAGAGCACTCAGAGTGTCCGAGCAAATGACACTTATTGAGTTTCACCGGACGTATTGGGTGGCTTGATATAATATATACAATAACTTCTTATATCTCGGGCCCACAGTGTTAGAAATGTCGTAAATTGACAATGTGAAAGTATTGTCCAAACACTGTAATTATTTATTTCTCACACATGATATCTTTCGGCATTTAATGTCATCGTCAGGTATTTCTGCAAAAACATTTGCTATATGAGTATGTATCCGAATGCACCATCAATAAATTTACGTAAATAACAAATTACAAATTTTACTTAGAAAGTGTGCAGTACGTACCATATTTAGAGGTAGTAAATGCTTGAACTGACTATTTATTAGGTGATGATTTATATCTGATTTCTGAATTGTAGCCAGTTACAGCATCTGTCAATACCTCAGAATACTACACGTTTACAAATATTTACAATTTTTTCTTTCAGAGAGAAACTTATAAGTTAATAGATATGGCATTATTTTCTTTATTATTTCTGTAGTGTATGTTGTTATAAGCAATTATGGTTTAAAAATTTTATTAGAAATATTGGAGTATATTAGACATTATACATTTATATTTGTCATGGTTATCTTTATTTCGTCTTTGGTTGATTTTAACATTATATTACGATCTCTGATTTATGTAAGCTCCGTTACCCTTTATCTAGCAAAAATTGATCAATAAAGTTATCGATGTAATTTTTATGTTTAAAATCGGTTTGATCGTCTAATAAATTGCTTGGGTCGCTAGTTGCGTGGATACATACTTCAATTTCTTCTAGAATGTTCATTTTATATCCTTTTTGTATTAAATGTAAAATTTTGAGTGCGTTTTCTATAGTGCCTACTGTGTGATTTTTGGATTGCAAGTGCTAGTAAAAAGTAGATGGGTTTTTCTCGCTCTCGCTAGTCTAGTCTTTAAAACTAATGTGAAATTACGTCCAGTTTGGCCTATATAGTATTTATTACATGAGTTGCAAGAGATTTTATATATACCAGTATTTAGAAATTTAGAAGATTTTATCATGTGTGTGATGATTTTGCTTTTTATGGTGTGTGTGTTTTGGTACGAAAAAGTGATGTTAGTATTTCTAAAAATTTTTTTCATTTCATGTGTGATTTTTCCTAGGTATGTTGTACTGATATACATCAATTTTTTTAGGTGTTTCTCTTTGTAATGTGATGTATTAATTACAGTGTTTGGACAAGACTTTCACATAATAAATACAGCTAAGCTGTAAAATTGGAACTCCACTCAGGAAGACGATATTGAAACGAGGCGTTGCCAAGTATAAAGGCACACCCAACACCCTGGTCTGTCTTTGAGCCATCAGTTTAAGTGAACAAATTTTCATGAAATTTCAACCGGACTGCAAGAAATTCTCTCCGATAAACGAAACTAGGTGTGGAGTCCTTTGGAAGAGAATGAAGTTCCACGTTAACACGGACTTCGGGGCTTAGCCACGGTAGAGAGATGCTCTCTCCAGTCGAGAAAATAGCAGGCATTGTAACGCCGAGCTGGCCAAGTAACGAACGCAAGCCAACTCCCGGTGGTAGCAGAGCAGACGGGCGAACGGCGAAGAGACCGTCGAGTGAGTCATGAAAGAAAACAGCATACGTGTGTCCTCGATTAATGATGAGCGCCCCAGTTAAAGAGACGGGCGCTGCGCTGTCCACAACATGAAGCGAATGCGCGCTGTGCGGTATTCATGACGACGTCGACAGGGCCGAGGTGCACCAGTGTGGGGAAGTTTGCGACGTGATTAATGGCTGCGCGTTTGCGGTATCTCAGAAACGAAATGTATCCAACGAATGGCTGTCGCCGCACGGAGAACGAGTTAGACAAGACACAAATTGTACACTGGTCAAAACTAACAGGCGAGATCATACACGTCGTAACGTGTTTTATTTAGATAATGGTTGCAATTGTAATTTGTGCGTGATACAGTACAGCTGGTAAAAAAACGACCTCGGGCAAGATCACTTTGGGTTCAGGAGAAATGTAGGAACACGGGAGGCAATACTCACGTTACGGCTTTTCCTAGAAGATAGATTAAGAAAAGGTAAACCTACATATCTAGCTTTTGTAGATTTGGAGAAGGCTTTTGACAATGTTGATTGGAATAAACTCTTTCAAGTTCTGAAGTAAGCAGGAGTAAAATATAGGGAGCGTAAGGTTATTTACAACTTGTACAAAAACCAGACAGCGGTTGTCAGAGTTGAAGGACATGAAAGGGATGCAGTGGTTGGAAAGGGAGTAAGACAGGGTTGTAGCCTTTCTCCAATGTTGTTCAATTTGTACATTGAGCAAGCTATAAAGGAAAGCAAGGAGAAATTTGGAGAAGGAATTAAGTTGAGGATGAAGAATTAAAAACATTGTGTTTTGCCGACAACATAGTAATTCTGTCAAAGATAGGAAAGGACCTGGAAGAGCAGTTGAACAGAATGAACAGTGTGCTGAAAGGTGCATATAAGATGAACATTAACAAGAGCAAAACTAGGGTAATGGAGTGCAGTCTAATAAAATCAGACGATGATGAAGGAATTAGATTAGGTAACGAAACAATAAAGGTGGTAGATGAGTTTTGTTATTGGGTAGAAAAATAATAAATGATGGTCGCAGTACAGAGGATATAAGATGCAGAATGGAAATGGGTAGAAATGCAATCTTGAAAAAGAGAAATTTGTTAACAGCGAATGTTGATTTAAGCCTAAGGAAGTCCTTTCTGAAGGCATTTGTATGGAGTGTTGCCTTGTATGGGAGTGAGACATGGACGATAAACAGTGCGGACAGGAAGAGGATAGAGGCTTTTGAAATATGGTGCTACAGAAGAATGCTGAAGATTAGGTGGGTTGATCGCGTAACTAATGAGGAGGTACTGAACAGAATTGCGGAGAAAGGAAATTTCTGGTATACCTTGACTAAAAGAAGGGGTCGATTGGTAGGACACATTCTTACACATCACAAAATCGTGAATTTAGCGTTGGAGGAAGTGTGTGGGAGTAAAAACCGCAAGGGGAAGACCAAGAGATGGATACAGTAAGCAGATTCAGACAGATGTAGGTTGCCGTTCTTGTGTGGAGTTGAAGAGGCTTGCTCAGGATAGGGTATTGTGGAGAGGTGCATCAAACCAGTCTCCGAACTGAAGATAACCATAACAACATTACGATATTTTGCTGACTCAACTCTTTCTTGAGGTTTACTTAGAGCGACTGCCAGGCGACCACCATAATACTGAAAAAGTCAAGCTCGTTGCCCCTTAATGTCGCGCGCGCGCGCTTTGTTGTCCTGGTCAGCCCGTTTTTCAGGAAAGGTTCTACCAGGGTGCGTGGACAGCTAAAACAGCTATGCAGATTAGTAATACAAGCTTTATTTACTGAATTGTACGAAGATACTCAGCTTACACACACTCTCTCTCTCTCTCTCTCCGCGGCGTCTTCTGTACAGTGCTAGCTGCGCCGAGTCCTAGTGACTGCCTATTTCGGAGCCGAGTTCAGATCTGCCCGTCCAGACGCACGCCGGCCTAGACACAGCCGCTTGTAGAGGGCGCGCTTCTCGGTTTCTCCCTCCAGCAGGCGCGGCACTGGCCTGTGATTGGCTGCCGGTCGTCCGCTGCCTTTGCACGATCTTTCTCTTGCGTCTGGCGTGTGGCGCCCACTTTACGCCACAAAATTGTGTGGTGACAAGTGACAGCCAGTAAACCTGCTCCAAGCAGGTTGTCTAGCAGGGCAGCTCCTCCACAAGAAGAAAGCCGTCTCCTATAGCACTAGTATACGTCTGAAGAGCTCTTCTCTATACGTCTGAGCAATCAAAGCGCCATTCTCAACACAGACGTCCATATGTTCACAATACTGACTCTTGCCCAAACCATTTCTGTATCACCATGATATGGTGATATGTCCAACACACAAGGAGGATTTTTCAGAGTTCCACATTCTCTTCATATGAGAGAACGACTTACCCAGCTTGAAAAAAATCTTGGCTCATATGTACATCTACATCCATACACTGCAATCCACCGTAAGGTGCGTGGAGGAGGGTACACTGTACCACTACTAGGCATTTCCTTTCCTATTCCACTCCTAAATAGGACGAGGAAAAAAAGAATGCCTATATGCCTCTGTACGAGCCCTAATTTCTCTTGTCTTTGCGATCACTATGCAAAATATGAGTAGACGGCAGCAAGATCGTACTACACTCATCTTCAAATTCCGGCCCTCTAAATTTACTCAACAGCGATCCCCAATTGAGTTGCTGGAGCATTTCCATGACAGTCACGCATTGATCGAACCTACCAGTAACAAACCTAGCTGCTCGCCTCTGAACCGCCTCTATGTCTTCCTTTAAACTGATCTGCTGCGGGTCCCAAACACTTGAGCAATACTCAAGACGTGGCTGTACAAGCGTTTAATATACGGTCTCCTTTACATATGAAGTATATCTTCCCAAAATTCTCCCAATAAACCTAAGACGGCTGTCCGCCTTATTCACAACTGTCCTTGCATGTTCGTCCCATTTCATATCGCTCTGCAATGTTACGCCTAGATATTTGAACTACGTGACAGCATCAAGAAGCTCACTACTAATGCTGTATTCGAACATTATGGGATTGTTTTTCCTACTCATGCGCATCACCTTATATTTTTCTACATTGAGAGCTAGTTGCCATTCTTCGCACCAACTAGGTCTAAGTCAACCTGTATGCTATTACAGTCAGTTACAGACGACACCCTCCCATACACCACAGCATCATCAGCAAACAGCCGCATATTACTACTTACTCTGTCCATCAGATCATTTATATAGATAGAAAATAACAACGGTCCTACCACACTCCCCTGGGGCACGCCTGACGATACACTCGTCTCTGATGAACACTCGCCGTCGAGAACAACGTACTGCGTTCTATTACTTAGGAAGTCTTCCAGCCAGTCACAAATCTGTGAACCTATTCCATAAGCTCGTATCTTCGTTAGCAGTCTGCAGTGTGGCACCGCGTCGAACTCCTTTTTGAAGTCGAGAAAAACACAATTCGCCTGTTGCTTTTCGTCCACGGCTCGCAACATGTCATGTGAGAAAAGAGCAAGCTGAGTTTCACATGAACGATGTTTCCTAAACCCGTGCTGATTCATAGAAAGAAGCTTTTCCGTTTCAAGGAAATTTACTATATTCGAACTGAGAATATGCTCTAAAATTCTACATGAAACTGATGTCAATGATATTGGCCTGTAATTGTGTGGGTCAGTTCTCTTTCCTTTCTTATAAACGGGAGTCATCTGCGCTTTTTTCCCATCACTAGGAACTATGCGCTGAATTAAAGATTCGCGATAACAGAATCGTGCGCCATTCGTCACGACTGAAATCCAGATGTTCCTCCGGCCAGTTTCTACGGACTACACAGTGTCGTGGTTTTAATGGTTCAGAAACCACAGGCTCCGCGCGTAGAGGTCACATTCCCGGAGGCGATTTCTGACTGTTGACATCGCGCGTCTTGTTGAGTGTGTTGCAGCAGCATTGCATTTAGCCTCCTGTCTCGATCCTCGTGCTGCTCAGGACGAGCGCTAGATGCGCGTTTCGCGTATTTCGAGCGTCAACTTCGCTTAGCAATATCTTAGGATTTAATTGGAATATTGCGATGCAATCAACACCATTGTTCATGTGACTTGTCATGCTATAAATTGCTGATGAAATAATGTAGGGGGTCTATTTAAAAACACATAAGTTTGTGTTAAAAACATGTTTTCGATTTAGAACGTTTCAAAATCTATACATTCATGGGCCCCTGCCTTACACTGATACCGGTGAAAGTAGTTTTACAATAGCTGTTGTTCCAGAGATACGAGGGTAAGTCAATTATTATCTGCAATTTAGTTATATTTTTATTTACGTTGGTGACGCATGCTTTGTTTATATGATCTGTTGTTGTGGTCTTCAGTCCGGAGACTGGTTTGATGCAGCTCTCCACAATATCCAATCCTGAGCAAGCCTCTTCATCTCCACATAAGAACGGCAACCTACATCTGTCTGAATCTGCTTACTGTATCCATCTCTTGGTCTTCCTCTGCGATTTTTTCCCCACACACTTCCCTCCAACGCTAAATTCACTATTCCTTTATGTCTAAGAATGTGTCCTACCAATCTATCCCTTCTTTTAGTCAGGGTATGCCAGAAATTCCTTTTCTCCCCAATTCTGTTCAGTACCACCTCATTAGTTACGCGATCCACCCACCTAATCTTCAGCATTCTTCTGTAGCACCATATTTCAAAAGCCTCAATCCTCTTCCTGTCCGCACTGTTTATCGTCCATGTCTCACTCCCATACAAGGCAACAATCCATACAAATGCCTTAAGAAAGGACTTCCTTAGGGTTAAATCAATATTCGATGTTAACAAATTTCTCTTTTTCAAGAACGCTTTTCTACCCATTGCCATTCTGCATTTTATATCCTCTGTACTGCGACCATCATTTGTTATTTTACTGCCCAAGTAACAAAACTCATCTATCTCCTTTATCGTTTCGTTACCTAATCTAATTCCTTCAGCATCACCTGATTTTCTTAGACTGCACTCCATTACCCTAGTTTTGCTCTTGTTAATGTTCATCTTATATGCGCCTTTCAGCACACTGTCCATTCCGTTCAATTGCTCTTCCAGGTCCTTTGCTGTATCTGACAGAATTACTATGTCGTCGGCAAAACGCAATGTTTTTAATTCTTCCCCCCGAAAATTAATTCCTTCCCCAAATTTCTCCTTGCTTTCCTTTATAGCTTGCTCAATGTACAAATTGAATAACATTGGAAAAAGGCTTGTTATATCTTGGTTGTTATATATTTGCAATTTTCAAGCTACTACGTTAGTTTCGTTGTCGCTGCCGTGCTGTTAATCATGGCTGCTCCGCTGTCTATTTGCACCAAAGAGCAGCAACGTTCAGTGATACGTTTTTGTGAACGGAAGGAGTATCAGGGGCCGAAATTCATAGAAGACTTTCAGTACAGTACGGGAGCAGTGTTTTGCCACAACGAAGTGTGTACGAGTGGATTGAAAAATTCCGAAATGGTCGCACGAGTGTTTAGCACGATGAAGGAGCCGGACCACCGTTTACCGTCACAATTGAAGAAACCATTGAGCGATCACGTGAAATGATTCTCTTAGACGATTAACTATTGATGAAGTGCCTCATCGTCTTCAAATTAGTCTTGGTTCTGCCTACAAAATTATTCACAGCAGACTTGGGTTTCGTAAAGTTTGTGGAAGATGGGTCCCAAAACAACTCACATAGTTGCATAAGCAAACGGGCCACGACATCTGCAAAAAAGAACATTTGGATCGCTATGGTAACGTAGGGGACAACTTGTTAGACAGAATCATTACTGGTGACGAAACATGGATGCATCATTACAAGCCGCAGAGTAAGGAATGGAAACATCCAAATTCGCCGTGCAAGAAAAAGTTCAGCAACCGTCAGCAGGAAAACTGATGCTTACGGTTTTTGGGATGCACGAGGTCCTGTACTGGAACATCATGGTGAAAGCGGCACAACAATAAATAGTGAGATGCTTACTGACAGGCTAAAGCGTGCAATTCGAAGCAAACGCCGAGGATTGCTGTCAGAAGGTGTTGTGTTGTTGCACGACAATGCCCGTCCGCATACTGCTGTCCACACTGCTGAAACGCTCCAGAAACTCAAATTAGAAGTACTGGACCATTCTCCATATAGTCCCGATCTTGCCCCTTCTCACTATCACTTGTTTGGTCCACTCAAACAGGCATTAAGGGGCCGTCGATTTGACTCGAACGAAGCAGTGAAGGAAGCGGTGCATTCCTGGCTCGCAGCTCAACCGAAAACCTATTATGAAGGCATAAGGAAGCTTGTAGAGCGATGGACGAAGTGCATTGAAAAGGAAAGAGACTATGTCGAAAAATGATGTTCTTGTAAGTTTCGTATTTTATTACAATAAAATTTTATAACTACTTTGCGGATAATAATGTCCTTACCCTCGTATTATGGGTGGTCAAGATAAATGGGACACAGTTTGCCACCACAACTAATTTTAATCGCCGTCTCGTGCTGCGATTATTATGACGACGTTAAGAGACCTAAATTAATACAGATCGATTAAGTAAACATGTGTTTGCATGATTCTGCTGAAGAGGCTTAAACTTCCGGGCCTATTTTTTCTCATGAAATATGGACAATTTTGCAGTCTGCATTAAAGATGCGCAAGTGCCATTCAAAGGAACAAATGTTAAGACAGATCTTATTTACCGTACATTAAATTGAACTTGGCGCATCTATCTGCGGCAATAACGAAGCTGTAAGCCACAGGCCTACCACTCGTGGAATATCTGATAACTGTTTAAGAATTTGAAAAATGTTTCCAATGTCGTGTCGTGTTGCTGCAAAAGAAAAACTGAACAGTGCTTTGCACTCTTAACCTAATTTCGAGTTTTTGCAGACAAAACAACAGTAATAGTAAAAATAAAAAAAACTTTAAAAGTGATCTCAGTTACCTATCTTTCTGATTTTTTCCCTTCTAAGTACGCACCTGCCACTTCATGTGATGTAGAAAGGTCATTTTCTATTTACGGCAATGTTCAATCGCGTAAATCATATATGAATTTGGAGAAATTGGTTGTTTAATGTATCAGAAGAAAATTGAACGAAATTTTGATTCTACATATTTTTATTCATTTGCCTTATTGTCGATATTTGATTATTTGATACTCTATGAATGCATGCATATTTTACGGTTTCATGGTGCATTAAAATCCGGGCTCAAATGATCATATTCAAGTCATAAACAATGTGTTGATGTTTGCCCACAAGAACCGGCGACCTAGAAATTTTAGTGTTTTGCACTTTAACTGGAACTTTCTCTGAATTTGTGAGATTCCGCTGCTGTCGTTTTTCTCGTAGTATACCGGTATATCTGACTTTGATGCTTTTATCCATTAGGAAAGCACACGGTCAAAATTAAATCCTGTCAGATGGGCACAATTCTGTAGGCTAGAGCTTGTAGTGCAGCTAGGAATATTGCAGTACTGCAGGCGAGTTACTGCGTGTGCTGAAAGCCACTACAAATCTTAACCAACGGCTAGGATGTTGCAAACTCCGAGTAGTTTGGCTGCCCAGAACGGCCGACATAAATGCCATACAATATTTATGGTTATGGGCCAGCCCGTCCACAAAACACTTGCGACTCGACCCCGTGCTACGTTTGCTGTGTGTTTCATTCTGTATACTGCACATTACCATCAAAGACAGCCAAACCGTCGTGGCTAGTATGATGGACAGCATTTCATTTTCATTTTCTAAGCAGTCAGTGGTACAATTTTGTGTGTGTGTGTGTGTGTGAGAGAGAGAGAGAGAGAGAGAGAGAGAGAGAGAGAGAGAGAGAGAGAGAGAGAGAGAGAGAGAGAGAGAGAGATCCTCTGGGGGGGGGGGGTTGCATACTCATACCTCCCCTTCAAAAATTCAAATGTTTGTACAGCTTATGGGACTTACAAACTACTTATGAACTACTTACGAACTAGGACGGCACAAATATCCATGCCCGTGGGGGGATTCGAAACCCCGACCGTAGTGGCCGCGCAGACCGTGAATGGAGCGCCTCAGTCCCCTCGGCCACCGCGGCCGGCTTACCTTCCCTCCTAGATTCGCTACAAAAAGGTATAATTTTTTTTTAACAAAAGAAGCTACTTACGTATTGGATAGTAATATTTCCTCTTCATTAATATTAATGTACAATGAATTGTTACCGTTTTGAATTAAAGTACTTTCATTCTGCATCGTTCCTGAGTAAAGTCCCTACGTTTTGCAAGGAGATCGGAAATCCATCCCTACAGTTTAGGAAGAAAAAAAAAAAGACATGTCCCTACGGTTAACGCTGTGGGAAACATCAATCACCACAGACGAGCGATCCTACTGCTGACATCTGTCACTGTGGGCTCTATCACTTTACATCAGCGTTGCCAACTTGGCCGATCCATCAAATTTGACGGAATTTCAAGTTGTATGACGGATAAAAATTAGCTTTGACGGTAGGCGGACTTTTTTTGACGGATATTATTAGAAATTTACTTACTTTTGACGCGCCGGCCGCGGTGGCCGAGGGGACTGAGGCGCTACAGTCACGGTCTGCACGGCCACTACTGTCGGGGGTTCGAATCCCCCCTCGGCCATGGATATTTATGTCGTCTTTAGTATAAGCCAGTTCGTAAGTAGTTTGTAACAAATATCGCTAGAAAACACTGTAAAACAACGGTGGCATATGGCTCTAATTTGTCTGGATGCACATATACGATCGTGCCTCAGTAACAGCACGCCAACAGTCAGTGGCGTAGCTATGGGGGGGGGGGGGGATGAGGGTGAAAAAAAATGTTGTATTGTCCAGGAGGGGTCATACAGGTGGTTTGGTTCTTGTTCAGCTCCACAATGACAAGAGGTGTCTGCGATCGCTAGGATTCCACATTTCTGCAGGTCCGTCTCGCATCGAGGGACTGTTTAAATGTTCAAATGTTTGTATAGCTTATGGGACTTAACTACGGCGTCATCAGTCGCTAAACTTACAAACTACTTATGAACTAACTAATGTTAAGGACAGCACAAATATCCATGCCCGAGGGGGGATTCGAACCCCCGACAGTAGTGGCCGTGCAGACCGTGACTGGAGCGCCTCAGTCTCCTCGGCCATCCCGGCCGGCTCGAGGGATCTCCAGGAGGGTATTGTAGGTTTGCGCCAGGAGCTAGCTCTGACGAATTGCCTCTGGTGCTTCCTCCAGTGGCACAGTCCTAGCAAGGTAACTCCTGCGGGATTTGCTGACCATATACAGCACGTCTGTGATCATTCTCCTGCTTCGTTCTCTGCCTGCTCAGATCGGTCAACATTTCGCCATTCAGCGCATGACGCAGGGCAACAGGCGGATTGTGTTTTTCTCGACTTCAAAAAGGCGTTCGACGCGGTGGCACACTTCAGACTGCTAACGAAGATACGAGCTTATGGAATAGGTTCACAGATTTGTGACTGGCAGGAAGACTTCCTAAGTAATAGAACGCAATACGTTGTTCTCGACGGCGAGTGTTCATCAGAGACGAGTGTATCGTCAGGCGTGCCCCAGGAGTGTGTGTTAGGACCGCTGCTATTTTATATCTATATAAACGATCTGATGGACAGAGTAACTTGTAATTTCCCTGTTTTCTGATGATGCTGTGGTGTATGGGAGGGTATGTCTTTAACTGACTGTAATAGCATACAGGATGACTTGGACAAAATTTCTAGTTGGTGCGAAGAATGGCAGCTAGCTCTCAATGTAGAAAAATGTAAGGTGATATGCAAGAGTAGGAAAAACAATCCCATAATGTTCGAATAGAGCATTAGTACTGAGCTTCTTGATGAAATCGCGTCGTTCAAATATTTTGGCTTAACATTGCAGAGCGATATGAAATGGAACGAGCATGTAAGGAGAGTTGTGAGTAAGGCAGACAGCTGACATCGGCTTATTGGGAGAATTTTGGGAAGATGTACTTCAACTGTAAAGGAGACCGCGTATAAAACGCTTGTACGACCACTTCTTGAGTATTGTTCAAGTATTTGGGACCCGCAGCAGATCGGTTTGAAGGAAGACATAGAGGCGGTTCAGAGGCGAGCAGCTAGATTTGTTACCGGTAGGTTCAACCAATGCGCGAGTGTCACGGAAATGCTCCGGCAACTCAATTGGGGATCGCTGGAAGAAAGACGACGTTCGTTTCGTGAATTTCTGTTGAGTAAATTTAGAGTGTCGGAATTTGAAGCTGAGTGTAGTACGATCTTGCTGCCGCCTACTTACATTTCGCGTGGTGATGACAAAGACAAGATAAGAGAAATTAGGGCTCGTACGGAGGCATATAAGCATTTTTTTTTTTTTCCTCGTTCAATTTGGGAGTGGAATAAGAAAGGAAATGCCTAGTATTGGTACAGTGTACCTTCCGCCACGCACCTTACGGTGAATTGCGGAGTATGTATGTAGATGTAGAAGGCGTCACCGTAGAAGAATGCGACAGAATTTTCTGTTAAAATGCCCGGCTGTGCTGTTATAGGGTGCCTGTCTTACAGCAGGAAGACAAAAGGAGCGGATGTAAGCTATCATTCGTTTCCGAAAGACATTCATCTCTAGAAAGTGTAGATTACGAAGTGTCACAGGAAAGATCGATTCAGCGTTGCGACGTCAACAATTTATTCCCTACATTTCACACACGATGATTACCTCAGTGACTCGTGAGCAGAACTTCTCATTATTTACCGAGTGTAAACATTCCTGGAAGTGTTCCCAGTGAAAGTCACTGTTTAGATGCTTTCCTGGCTCGCTTACAGATGTTTTGCAGTTGATGAAAGCTTAGTCATCTGTATTGTCCCCATCTGAACGTGTATGTGCGCTCTCATTCGATTAAATGAACGTAGACAGCAGTGATTCTACCGAAGATCGTGTTGTAGGGCCACACACTAATGTTATTTGTTATTGTTCGCGGTTTGTTTTCTGGATGGAAGCAACCAATTCACTATGACAGACAAGTAGCTGTTGATCTGTTGAACAGTATTATCTGCTCCATTCAAGATGTTGACTACAGTGTTTTCAGATGTCCCACATTTATTTAAGTTGATGAACCATTTTCTGGACGAAGGCATCAAGTTTCCGAGTAGAAAATTGGTTGATAAATCCATTATTGAAAAACTGCTCGCATTATATAGCAGTGGGATGAAATTATGTCCGAAAGTGTCACAAATTCACCTTAGTGTCAAGGACCGAGAACGTCAATAGGGTTTATTTAGCTATGCAGCTTTTTTCAAAAACAGCGGCTAAAGCCATTAGGTAGCTAATGCCCCAGGATGCGAAAGCAGCAAACCTTTTTCAACTTGAAAAATATTGCGTTTGACATCCCGAACGCCAGAAGAGTCAACAAGAACGCATTATCATTTGGTTATGGAACGCACAAGGAAAGAATTTTAAGGGATCTGTAGTTGTGTGTGGAACAAGTGCATGTAGGCAGTAAAAATAGTTTGCTTCCGTTTCGGAAAGGAATAATGGCAATTCGTTCACGATATATATAAATGACCTTGCGGATAACATCGGAAGTTCACTGAGGCTTTTTGCGGATGATGCTGTAGTATATAGAGAGGTTGTAACAATGGAAAATTGTATTGAGATGCAGGATCTGCATAGAATTGACGCATGGTGCAGGGAATGGCAATTAAATCTCAATGTAGACAAGTGAATACACGTTTAGCTACACTATAGCAGGGCAGCAACTGGAAGCAGTTAATTC
Source organism: Locusta migratoria (assembly GCA_026315105.1). Taxonomy (NCBI): domain Eukaryota; kingdom Metazoa; phylum Arthropoda; class Insecta; order Orthoptera; family Acrididae; genus Locusta; species Locusta migratoria. Next base: position 122,480,436 of record CM048754.1, read on the forward strand.
CATAAAGTATCTGGGAGTAGTCATTAGGAGGGATTTAAAAGAAAGACCATATAAAATCAATTGTCGGTAAAGCAGATGCCAGACTTAGATTCATTGGAAGAATACTAAGGAAATGCAGTCCGAAAACGAAGGAAGTAGGTTACAGTACACTTGTTCGCCCACAGCTTGAATACTGCTCACCGGTGTGGGATCCGTACCAGATGGGATTGATAGAGGAGGTAGAGGAGATCCAACGGAGAGCAGATCGCTTCGTTACAGGATCGTTTGGTAATCGTGAAAGCGTTACGGAGATGATCGCTAAACTCCGGTGGAAGACTGCAGGAGAGACGCTCTGTCGCTCGGTACGGGCTTTTGTCGAAGTTTCGAGAACTTACCTTTACTGAGGAGTCTAGCAGTATATTGCACCCTCCTACGTATATCTCGTGAAGAGACTGTGAGGATAAAATCAGAGAGATTAGAGCCCACACAGAGGCATACCGACAATCCTCCTTTCCGCGAACAATACGTGACTGGAATAGGAGGGAAAATCGATAGTGGTATTCAAGGTACCCTCCGCCACACACCGTCAGGTGGCTTGCGGAGTATGGTTGTAGATGTAGATAAATGTTTACAGACCTGCAGATCAAGTATATGTTAACAGCACGACTAAACCAGGACGCATTGGAGATAAAAGGCATCTGTCATTTTCATTCGACTCACTCTCCAACGGAGGTAAAACATCGATTGCGGCTGCTACTCTTGGTTCACAATGCAAACAATATTCCTCTGTCAAATGAAACTTCACTGGACGCAGATGATGGTTGAACTTTTGACGTAACATCTGTTCAAAGGAATTTTGCCCGACATGAATGAGGCACTAGAAATGATCGTTAAAGAGAGCTGCAAAGTATTAACTTCTTATTTAAACTGTACCACAAGATTGCTGTCAAAAGGCATCTGACTGCTCTGCAGAAGGATTTCGCATATCGTGCTAAGAATACGGAGATCACTCTGGGAACACCTAATGATATTTCAAGTCCTCCAACAGATCCAGGCATTGGATTGAAGTTTTGTCCCGCGGCGGGCTTTCAGTACCGACAGATGAGTGGCTTCACGAAGTCTCAGTTTGAACTGATTTTCAATTAATTTAATGGCTTACACACTATTTCGAAGGAAAAAAAATGTAAAAAGTTTTGTGCCTGTATCAAAGCTAAATATCCAGACTATTTCCTGGACATTGTCAGAACCAGACTTCATTTGCATGAGGTTTCTCAATACGAAATGCAAATAGCATGGCAGCACAAAATCGGAAATCACGGCAGTGGCACTTTTCATCCGCTACAAACAGCTAAACAAGTAAATCGGCCATTGAAAATCATTTTATGATAACGTAAAGCAGTCATAAGTAAAGCTTCGACGGTGACGTCACAGCGCCAACCAATCGCAACGGGCCCCAACCTCCCTTTTAATAACCTTGCTCCCGGAGTTCGCAGCAGTGGCCCTGAGAACATTCGGTAGGGCTATTCCAACAATCTGGTACAGTTTCTGTAATGCATTGGCTTCAAGCTTCCCGAGATCATGGTCGACGGCAATACTAACCTACTTCTACACCCCTGAGCAGCTGCTGCTTGTCATCGGCACAGATGAAGAGCCTGACACTTGCTGGTCATGCGTGTAGGTACAGAGCTGGAGCCAGTCCGCACGCTGTCCTGGGGGAGACCTTTCTCCCGTATACCTCTTACCCTGTGACCAAACTTAGAACCTTCTGTTCTCATGGATATTACTTGGTCGTTCTTGGTGAGGCCATACACTGACTACAGCACGTAAGCCCGCTTGTGCGATGAATTTCTCTTCGAGGATGACACTTTGTTCACATTTTAAGTGTTACTGACACTTGTAAATCTTTTATCATTAAAACAAACAAACAAAGGTCCTACCTCGTTGAAGTGAGGTTTAGATTGGACTTACGATGGTTGGCATCTTCCATCTCGACCGTCAAGCGGCGTCGTTCGCTCTTTTATTCCTACTAAGTATGGGTCGAAGTAGCCCTCCCCCTTGTGAGTGTGTGACAGCATATTTATTAATTTTAACGTGTGGGATGTACAGATACTGTCAGTAAAGTATAAATTTAATACATGCTAATATCGAAAATAAAAATTTTGTAGAATATACCGTAATTAAGACCATCTTTAGCACGTACTTAACAACAGACAGTGATCCTACAACAGTTGACATTACAGCACTGGCTTACCACAGACAATGAAGTGTCGATAACACAGACGAGTCGCTGCTTTTCCACCGCAGGTCAATGAACTAAGGGTTGCACGAGTCTTCTATGCGTTCGAATAACCTTTGGGGGTATAGTTATTCCGATTTACATATCATGAGGTCCCTCAAGACGACAATTTAAGGTCTATCCCGCTCTCGGACGTTACTCTTACAAATCTACCCTTGTGTGCGGTTTTTGGCTCGCAAATACATACACACTTTATAAATTAAGAAGACAAAGTTTCGAGAAAGTAAAACAATCTAATTTGTTTTATGTTACTGTCACCTTATTTCCGGTGAGGAGGGGGGGATACTGATGTCTATTGTTCTGTCCTTTAATATACACAGGCAAATCACCCACAGATGCTGTTAGCAATACCGGACAATACTATCGGTAAATTAAGTTATAAACATATCTCCAAAGACAAGCCGTAACTCCTCTTCATCATTTACCTTAGTACACTTTTACAGATCTGATCAATTTTGCGTATATTTGGTCACTTATTTTCTCTGAATTTTGAGGAAACGAACGAAAACTTATTAAGGCCTAGAGAGTGTCTTATTTATTGTGTCACTAGAGTAAATATAATGGAAAATAAATTTTCAGCTGGACACTAATTTACATAGTTGTATATACAAAATAAGGATACAAATATAGGCTCTCTTTCAATCTGTAATTGGTAAAATGTTTTGCTACAATTCATCGAAGCACCTGCCTAGTTATATAAGGCCGCAGAACCAGATGTGTTAATAATTACACAGTTGTATTCTTTAACTGACAGCGACACGCAGGCCAAGACTATAGTTGCGCGTATCCATTTAACATTTAAAAGGTCAGCTTCGCTTAAGTCTTGAGACTAATATGCACAAACGTAGAATAGGAAATTTTTATTTTGCGAAATACATGTGTTCATATTTTTGAGCATAAACCTACTATGATGAAGCTGCCAAAATTTTGGAATAATAAACGCAGAGATTTCCGCGTGCCATTTGGAAACAAACAGTAAAAAAGGAACTAACTTTAATTTCATTTGACAGTAGTATTTATTTTATTTTATTATTATTATTATTATTTTTTTTTTTTGAAGCAAGAGTGTGTAGCTAGTGAGGGCTATGAATACACAATCATCAGTTTCACTGTACTTTTCTATTAAAACTACTGGATCTAAGATTTTGTAAAAGAGTAAATAATTTCGTGGCATACATTTTTTACTGCGAGAAGCAATTTTTGGAAACTATCAACCCGCGAAACGATGCACTAAGAAGGGTCATTTAAAAAACGCTTTTGTCAGACAGCAGAAACTGAAATCGTTGACATACATTGGGTAGTAAAATCGTACTTACAACATATTCTCGAACGGTGTTGTGGAAAATTTGCTCTCTTGCATCGGGATCATCTTCCATCTTCACCCACTCATCAATATCTTCAACGAAACAGCCTTTACTTTCGGTAGCCACATTTTGCTCTCTACCACACTTCTAAAGAGCGTGCTTTCACGGTTCAGCGAGAGGAAGTGCAGCGCAAACGTCACTCAATCTCAAAGCAGAAGGATTACACTTCATTTTGAAGACATCTGATCGTAAACCACTAGCCTGCTTATAGTTGCGGTGACACAAACAAACTCGCACTCGCCGTACGCGACACTGCCACTTCGACGTTCTTTGGCACACTGATACTCAGCTGGAAGTTGTAATAGAAACTCCTTGCGAGTATGCAAGGCTGCAAACTTAAGAGCAGAAACGGCAAATTGATTGATTAATTCTAACTTCTTCAAGCTTCTTTCCAGGGCTGTGAACTGAAATATGACAGATAATCACTTAGTTTGCTAACGAACAAAAATTGAAACTGAAAAGTCTTGTCGATCAGCGATCAGATTACTAGTTTTTTAATACCGTGTTGGGTTGGCATTTTAGCAAAACAAATATGGCAGCAGTAGTCAACATAAGGGAGTTTAGTTGAAAAACACTTGTCAGACTTTTGTCGCAGATAGATAATAGGGGAAATATAACGCCAAGCTGAATAGGTAAGCTTTTAATATTAATTTTCATTCCAATGTGTGCTATAAGTGATGCTGAACTATAACATTCGTTCAGCATGGTCTACAGACATGATGCCTAACATTTCATCGTTTGGCAATATTAGTTCTTTAAGAAGTTAGCCTTTCAGCACCTTATGTTTGAAAATCAATGCATGCAACATGCTATTTTAACAATTTCATTACAAATAATCTGTTAGCATATTCTGACCAGTGTCTTGTGATGATTGAGTAAATATCTCCATTAAACAAAAATAGTTTCTTCATACAAGCATAACCATTAAACTCGTTTTATGTTTCCTAGTTTCAATATTATAACAGCGTTTTTCCCCATAGGGACGATCATTGTCCTTATTTTGTGTAGTTAGTTCGGAAATGTTCGCAAGAAACGTTATACTGGCTGTAGTTTTTATAGAGTACTCCAAAAGGAAATTTGTGGAATTAACTCGGTGATTTATCTGATGGTTGGCTGGCATTTACATAAGCGACTTTATACTAGTGGCAAGTAATAAAATGATTCTCAAATCAAATGCAATTTATACAATTAAAATACAAGACCCGAGATCTCGGCGAAAAGCTCGTGGGTTTTAAACCACCTGACGCGGTTGGAAGCCCGAGAGGAATTTATCTGTAATTTAAATTTTTAGTTTGCTGTCAATACATTGTATCAATTAAGTTTCTGAGGGCTATGTTATGGAGTAGGCTATTCGCTGATTTCTTGTGTGTGACGAGTTGTTGATTCCGCCTTGAACATGGTATTATCACCACTGACACAAAGACCTTTCTCGTATTCGTTATAAATTGTTTTTAAATGTTGTCACTGCCTGTTCTCTTGACTATGACGTATTGTTATTGGTGCACTCTAGTTCATAGCAGAGCTCAGCTTCTGATGCTGGCTAGTAACTTTTATTGCATTTGTTTTCGTTTATCTCTACTGTAATTTGTGAAATATACATCTTCTCAGAGTTTTTAACCCGAGACATGAGTTTGCTTATCAGAACCCTTGACTTATTTAATATGAAATTGTTTATAAGTTTTCCTTGTCAAACTGTACTTACAGCAACTGTGCTGCTGTTGGCAATGACTGTTGACCACTCTCTGAAATCATAAATCAGACAGAAATCACGATTAGGCCTATCTCTTGATTGTTATTACTACAATATTACCTGTACCAGTAAGAAAGGTGACTGAGTGAGGTAGTGCAGTGCAATAGCATTCGGGAGGATGGCGATTCAAATCCACCTCCGGCCATCCAGATTTAGGTTTTCCATGATTTCTCTAAATCACTCCAGGCAAATGCTGGGATGGTCCTTCAAAAGGCATGGCCACTTTCCTTCCCCATCTTTACGCAAAACTCCAAGTGTTAGCTCCTTCTCTAATGACCAAGCTGCTGACGGGACATTAGTCCCTAAGCTTCCTTCCTTTGTAAGAAAGATTGTGTGTGGGGGGGGGGGGGAGGGGTTGATGATGATGCTCAGTCCTTATTGAGCACTGGATAATTGGGAAAACCATGAGCACAGATTAAATTCTGAAGATGTGCATATTTGTTCTGTGAGTGATTTATGGATCAGTATTATTAAGGATGTGATAAAACTATCTGTGGGTCTAAAGTTGACATTTTTTAAGTAGGTGTTTTGCCCTCAGCAGAGCTTGGCATCTGTTTTAGTAGCAATAAGGTAGGAACTAAAGCCTGCATTATCAGGGGCAGCATTTGAATAGAAAATTGAGTTGCCACTAAAAGAAACACTGCTTGAAAGAGGTTACAATAAAGAAAAGTCGATGCAAGAAGTTTTATTCCATCTACACACACAAAGAGGGTTAAATTTTACTTATGACATTGCTGGCATAGTGTGCTAATGATGTCAATAAGATTTTCAATTAATGAGGATCATTAATTTATCAAGTGGATTAGAGTATGTACAAGAACCTGACGACCATAGAACAGTAACAGCATTAATTATTTATTTCACTGTCATCACGAAAACATTATTCCTGCTCTTTCTATGTGATTGAGATAAGTTGCCAACATCAGCACACTATGCTGTCAAGGCCATAGGTAAAATTTTACCCAAAAGTGTATTTATTTATCTAGCATGTGATGCTCTTTATCAATCACATAATAATCCTAACTACACTTTGTTCTTGTCTCGGGGATTCTTTCATGTGGTTCAAATGCACAAAAAATGCAACATTATTTGGTAAATTTCTTAAAACGTTCCAACGAGCTTTTACTGTGAAGTGTTTGTTGATGTTCACCTACCTTGAGCAGTGTTGGGAGTCAAGGTGGTAGAACAGCTCCTTTGTGTAACTAATATTGATGTTCTAGTTTCTAATATTGTATTTTAACATACAATTTTTGAGCAGGATATGTCGGTACTTCTCACAGAGATGTCAAAATTAGCTGCAGAAAGGCGTTACTGTTATTCTTCAGAGGGAGAAACACACTCACAAAAATACGACCACCATCTCTAGCTGCCGAAGCCAAACTACGAGACTAGGACGGCCGAGGTGAAAGCGACCGGTGGTGGAGGGGAAGAGGCAGAATGGAGAGGGAAGTAGGAAGGGAGGGGATGGATGCACTGTGGAAGTGGGGAGATATACCAGTGCTGTCTGACAGACAGGGAGGAAAGAAAGGCGGGAGACTGTGGTGTGTGGCAGCAAATAGCGAAGGATTAGGCCTAGGGGATTGTGGGAATGTAGGAGAGCTACCATCTGCGTCAGAAGGGCGATGTTTGTGGGGAGGGTCCATACGGCACAGGCTGCGCAGCAGTCTTTGAAGTGAGCCACATTATGCATAGCTGCATGCTCTGTAACAGGATGGTTCAGCTGTCTCCTCGCTACAGTTTGGCTGTTCGTGTGGACAGACAGCTTGTTACAAATCATGCCCACGTAGAAAGCTGCACAGTGGTCGCAGCTCAATTTGTAAATCACGTGTCTGCTTTTAAAGTTTTCCCTGCCTTTTATGGGATGGGAAATGAATGTGACAGAACTGGAGCAGGTGGTGGTGGTGGACAGGACAAATTATGCATCTAGGTCTACTGCAGGGATACTACCAAAGGGCAAGGGGTTGGGCATCTACATCTACAACCATACTCTGCAAGCCACCCGACGGTGTGTGGCGTAGGGTACCTTGACCACCACTATCGATTTTCCCTCCTATTCCAGTCACATATGGTTTGCGGAAAGAAGGATTGTCGGTATGCCTCTGTGTGGGCTCTAATCTCTCTGATTTTATCCTCACGGTCTCTTCGCGAGATTTACGTAGGAGGGAGCAATATACTGCTAGACTCCTCGGTAAAGGTATGTTCTCAAAACTTCGACAAAAGTTCATACCGAGCTACAGATCGTCTCTCCTGCATAGTCTTCCACTGGAGTTTATAGATCATCTCCGTAACGCTTTCACGATTACCAAATGATCCTGTAACGAAGCGCACTGCTCTCCGTTGGATCTTCTCTACCACCTCAATCAATCCCACCTGGTACGGATCCCACACCAGTGAGCAGTATTCAAGCTATGGGCGAACAAGTGTACTGTAACCTACCTCCTTTGTTTTCGGACTGCATTTTCTTAGTATTCTTCCAATTAATCTAAGTCTGGCATCTGCTTTACAAGGATGCATAGGGATGCACAAGGATATTATGGAGTTTTGGTGGGTGGCAGAATACCAACTACATCCTCACTCACAATTACTTTTCCTTTGAAGGCACCTCCTACAAAAATATGCGGTATAGCCATGGGCACTTGTATGGCACCTTCCTATGCCAACTTGTTCATTTGGCCATGTAGAAGAATCGTTCCTGACTTCCCAGAATCCCAAATCCCTCATCTGGTTCAGATCCACATTCCTCCAAAATCTCAACACCTTCTCCACTATTCATTTCACCTGGTCCTACTCAAACCGATGTGCCAGCTTTCTCAATGTCGACCTCTACCTCGAGGACGGCATCGTCGGAACCTCTGTGGACATTAAACGTATCGAGCGTTGGTGACACCTCCATTCTCCATTTCGACGGATGCCACACACTCCACACCAAAAAGTCCCTCCCATTCAGCTCAGGCACCTGCGATCGTCACATCTGCAGTGACGAGTAGCCCGTGTCCAAATACGCCAAAGGCATCACTGAGGCCTTCACTGACCAAAATTACCCCGCAAACCTTGTTCAAAAACAGATCTCACCGGCCCTGGCTGTCCGATCACTCGCCATCTGCCCCTCGCCCACTGTCCGGCAACAAAAGAGCACCCCTCTAGTCACCCAGTATCTCCCAGGACTGGAGCAGTTATACCACATGCTCCGCCAGGGTTTCACTACCTTTCATCCTGCCCTGAAATGAGAAATACCGTACCCAATATCCTCCCCTTCCCCTACAGTGATATTCTGCCACCCACCATACATATGTAATATTCTTATCTGTCCCTGCTCCCAATCCCTTATCCCGTGGCTCATATTTCTGCAATAGAGCTAGATGCAAAACCTGTCCTGTATACCATCTCACCACCAACTACTGCAGTCCTGTCACAGGCATTTCCTATCCCATAAAAGGCAGGGCAGGTTAAATTGTACAATGCTTCTCGCCGGGCTCCAGTGGTTGTGTTGGCACTGGTGGTTAATGGAGGCATCTCAGATGACCAATAAATGTTTTGTCTTGACAACTTCAATTAAAGCAAAAATTATTTTTTTCTGAACGGTCAAGGGAACATATGAGAACTTGTCAACCATAGAGCAGGTACAGTATTAATTTTGCTGTGAGTGAAACGAGCAGCAGGAACACTTACTCTGTGGCTCGTGAAAAATATTAATGCAATTCTACACTTCATTGTTCATATGTCGCCAACATAAGCTTTGGAGCCCGGCGAGAAGCGTCGTAAAGTTTTACTGGCAGGGCAACCTGTGAAAGAAGTCACGTTATCTACAAACTGAGATGCAACCACTGTACAACTGTCTACATAGGCACGACCAGTAACGAGCCACCTGTCCAGATAAACAGCTGTCGTCAAACTGTGGCCAGGAGACAGCCGGAACGGCCTGTTACAGAGCAAGCGGGCTCGCGTGGCGTGGCTCACTTCAGTGACTGCTACACTGTTCGTGCCGTGCGGATCCTCTCCATGAACACCGGCCTTTCTGATCGGATTTGATTTGATTTGATTCTTCAGGGAAGCCAAAACAGTGTTGGTCCAACCCGCCACTGCCCTCACCGAAACTAAGTTTATTGTGCGGTATCGCTCCCTGTATATCTAGGAAAGCCAACCAATGCCCTTGAACAGTGCAAGGAGTCCCTTTACCAGTTCTTTATTAGACACAATTTCTTCGGGTCTGGTTGTCCTAAATGTTCTGTGCCTTTTACTCTCCAATGCATTGCATTCGAAGATTAGATGTGATGCAGTTTCATCACCGCCATCACAGATCCTGCATTTAGGGTCCTCTTCTGTTATTCCCATTGTATGTAGGTGTTTTTTGAAATTCCCATGCCCTGTCAGCAATCCAGCCATGAGTCTAATCTCTCTCCTGTTCAGGCCCAGGATTGCAGAGCTTCTTTTAAAACATGGCTTTGGCATCATTACCTTGCCATGTTTTTGTTGATGGACTTTGGTCCAATATTCTACGTGCTGTTTTCTGAGCCAGTTACGTAGCTCCAATTTGATCATTGCCTTGGAGATTGTCAGGACAGGTTTCGGTCCAATAAATGGAGTCTCTGCCCCCATCCTGGCTAATCTGTCGGCATGTTCGTTGCCACTGATCCCCGAGTGGCCAGGGACCCACAATAGGTTTACTCTATTGCTTTCCCCTAGCTCCACCAGAACCCTGTGACATTCTGCAACAATTTTAGACCTTGTTGCAGGAGCTGCCAGTGATCTCAGGGCTGCCTGGCTGTCTGAATAGATATAGATGCTATGATCTTTGTAGCACCTACGCAAATTCTCCTCGACACACGCCCTGATGGCAGTGATTTCGGCCTGGAATACTGAGGCCAGTTTTCGTAGAGAGATGACGCCCTCCAGTCTTGGCTGCACCCGATATACCCCGGCCCCAACACCTCAGTCTGATTTTGACCCGTCAGTGAACCAGACAATATCGCCCGTACTGTCTCGAACTATTTCCTCCCACTGCTCCCTACTTCCAATTGTTATATTGAAAGGCTTGTTGAAGCAGTATGGGGTTATAATATAGTCGGCTGGCATTTCCCCAACCTTTCCTCTATTTACCTCAGTCACTATTTTAGTGTGTGATTCTGGATGTCCCAAAGAGTTCCAGTTGTTGCCAGTTTTGAGTCTGTATGCACCAGCCGCTGCCTCCATCTTGACCCAAAGGTGTAATGGGGGCATATCCATTTTGATGGGAACTCTTGTAAGGTATATCCCACACTATTTGCTGCCGCCACCACCCTCTAGCCTCACGTAGGGCTTCCGTTCTGCCAGACGATGCAGTCGCTCCCCTTTTGTTCCTTCCTGCTCGTCAGACAGAACTGGTGTATTTCCCCACCCTTCCTCTCCCTTTCTGCTTCCCTCTCTGTGCTGCCTCTTCACCTGCACCACTGGCAGGGCAGTCTGGCTTCTGTGGCCGGAGGCTGTCGTGTGTGTGTGAGGGGGACGTTCTCCAATTTTCTTATAAATTCCCTTCAGTTTTTACTAACAGCGTAGCCAACATAACTGCCTAAAATTGTAGTACAGCCAACATATAATGTATTTGACCCACAACATTTTAAGGAATGTCAGTCATCCCATTAATCCATTATTTATGTCATTCTATCCATTTATGTAATTTTGTTACTCGATTTGTGTCATTCAGTTACTGCATGTGTACCATTGTTTATAATAAGTAATTTTTCCTCCTGGGAGCCTTTTATTTTTCCCAGAAATTTCTAGTTGCATGTATCTATTTAGCCTTCTATAAAATTGCATTGGTACTGAAAAAACAAATTTCAGCCTTTTTTTCGGTAACGAAATGACAGTAGATAACATTAAACAATTAATTGGCCTGTGAATCCTACTAATTAAGTAAAATCAATATAAGTTAGACTATTGTAGAAAGATATAAAAAAGCCAAGACCGCTGATCATCAATTTCTATTTAAGACGACCGGTTTTGCTGAACTATGTCAGCATCATCCGGTCCAATAAAATCATTTTACAAGGCCATAATCTTGTAATGTCAATCAGTTGCTATATAGCATCAATTACAGTGCCTAGGTGCACTATGTCATTATAATAAAACATAATTCTCACAGTGAGTGACAATAGCAAATAGTTTGCAATAGCAATAGTTTGCTATTGTCACTCACTGTGAGAATTATGTTTTATTATAATGACATAGTGCACCTATGCACTGTAAATGATGCTATATAGCAACTGATTGACATTACAAGATTATGGCCTTGTAAAATGATTTTATTGGACCAGATGATACTGACATAGTTCAGTGAAACCGGTCGTCTTAAATAAAAGTTGATGATCAACGACCTTGCCTTTTTTATATCTTTGTACAATATCATAATTGGATCGCCTCCTGGAACGTAAACCAACTCTATAAGTTACACTATTTAAATAAGCTGGCTTAAAATACTTGCAGAGTTTTTCAGGTATATTCTCTTAATAAATTAATTTACAATGCATCATTGCAGTTCTTCAAGAAATTAGTTTTCAAGAGTATCTAGATGCTGAAAATTTAGACAAGTTATAAAGCCATTTGTTCAGTTCCAGCACTTTTCAACATGAGAATGAAGCTTCAAATCAGAAAATGTGGTGTTTCAGCTAACGGAACTGATAATAGTCATGGAGCAATTGAAATATCCTGTGACATTACAATACATGATCACACATGTAATACTTTCACAAGAAAATCCTTCATAATCCTTTGTCACGATATGTAGTGCATGAGAGTGACATCTTGTCAGTTTGCTGGCCCAGTGTCTCATCCGTTGTTGGGAGATGTTAACTCAGGTTGAAGGGAGGACATGGATATGTGCATTTTGACAGGCCTGGCGCCAATTTTCCAAACATTCTGGAGGTGTAGCAGCATATGAGTGTTCTCAAGCATGTGCACTGCAATATTTTATCAAGTGTGTGCACTGCAATATTTTATATGTCATCCAATAAGACACTCCTATGGAAACAGTAGGGATCAATCAATGGAGCGAGTACAGTTTTTAAAGCAGTGAAGTGATGTTTGGAATGATGGAGTTTTCTCTGACTGGCCACTCTCATTTAGGTTTTGCTAAGTCATATTAAGCAATACTGGTATGGTTACTTCTATAAGGGCTTGGCCAAACCACCTGTCCTGGCCTCGTAGAACCGTAACTTATATGAAATATTTTGTTTATTTTAGACTGAAAGTCTTGGTTGAGATATGCAACCTTCATGGTAATTCTTTTTGTATTTTAATGATTCTGAAACTGCGTAGACATTGCTTGAATAATCACTTAGATGTTGTTAGTAGATTATTTGTCAAAACACAACATGTTTTGGGATTAGTCCATCATCTGGTGTCCTGTCAATAAGATACAAATACAGCCAATAAGTATATACACAAAATTATATATAGTAAATAATTTTACATCCAATAGTTTCTCACCTCCAACTTGTCCTCACCATCCTTTCCCAAGAACTTGAACCTTTCAGCAGAAGAAAGAAGAGCCATCCAAAACCTTAAAACTAACCCCGACATAATCATCCTCCCTGCGGATAAAGGTTCCACCACTGTAGTTTTGGATCACAGTGACTACCTGGCAGAAGGGCTCCGCCAACTATCTGACTCCTCCACCTACAAGTTGTGCCAGATTGACCCCATCCCCAAAGTCCAACAAGATCTCCAATCCCTACTAAAATCCTATGGCCCCTCCCAGAATCTCTCCCCTGAATCCACCTCCCTTCTCACCCCAGCAGCACCCCGCACCCCCACCTTCTACATGCTCTACAAAATCCACAAACCTAATAATTCTGGACACCCTATTGTGGCTGGTTACTGTGCTCCTACTGAACGAATTTCAGCCCTAGTTAACCAACACCTCCAACCAATTGTCCAGAATCTATCTTCCCACATCGAGCATACCAACCACTTCCTTCACCGACTCTCCACCATTCCTACCCCTTTTCCTCCTGGATCCTTACTTGTCACAGTGGATGCCACCTCCCTATACACCAACATCCCACATGCCCATGGCCTTGCCGCTCTATAACACTACCTCTCCCAATGCCCCTCTGAACTCAAGCCTGATACCTCATTCCTCATAACCCTCACCAATTTCATCCTACTTAACAACTACTTTTCCTTTGAGGGGAAAGTTTACCATCAAATCTGAGGCACAGCCATGGGCACCTGCATGGCAGCCTCCTATGCCAACCTGTTTATGGGTCTTCTTGAGGAATCCTTCCTAGCATCCCAAAACCTCAAACCTCTGGCCTGGTTCAGGTTCATTGATGATATTTTCATGATCTGGACTCAGGGCCAGGACACCCTATCCTCCTTTCTTCAGAACCTCAATTCCTTCTCTCCCACCCACTTCACCTGGTCTTCCTCAACCTACCATGCCACATTCCTGGATGTCAACCTCCACCTCACTGATGGCTCCATCCACACTTCTGTCCATATTAAACCTACCAACCACCAACAGTACCTACACTTTGACTGTTACCATCCCTTCCACATAAAAAAATCCCTCCCTTACAGCCTAGCCACCCGTGGACGGCATATCTGCAATGACAAGAACTCCCTTTCTGAATATGCTGAAGATCTCGCGTGCCCTATCCTCACACCCCCAAATCCTCCTCCTAACACCAGTAACCATCCACAAAAGAGCGCTCCCCTTATAACCCAGTACTACCCTGGACTCGAGCAACTAAGTTCCATCCTTTGCCAAGGTTTTGATTTTCTATCCTCATGCTCAGAACTGAGAGACATCCTGCCCAAGATCCTTCCCACCCCTCCTAAAGTGGTGTTCCGTTGCCCACTAACCTCCAGTGCATTCTAGTTCATCCTTATGTCACCCCAAAACCCAGCTCACTGCCACAGGGATCATATCCTGTGGAAGAGCCTGCTGCAAGACCTGTCCAATCCACCCACCCAGCACTTCCTATTCCAGTCCTGTCACAGGCTTATCCTACCCTATCAGAGGCCGGGCCACCTGTGAAAGCAGGCACGTAATTTACCAACTGTGCTGCAAACACTGTACAGCTTTCTATATTGGCATGATCACCAACCAGCTACCCATTAGGATGAATGGCCACCGCCAAACTGGCCAAAAACAAGGTGGACCACCCTGAGGCACAGCATGCAGCGTAGCACGTGCTTGATTTCAATGGCTGCTTCACAACCCGGGCCATCTAGATCTTCCCATCCACCACCAGCTTTTCTGAACTGCACAGATGGGAGTTATCCCTACAATATATTCTCCGATCCCAAAATCAACCAGGCCTCAACCTACAATAACTTCCCTATTTTTATTCTCCATACCTTACAGTGTGTGTGTGTGTGTGTGTGTGTGCGGTCTTGTGTACTTGCAGTGTGTACGCATTTTGTATATGTATTTTATTTTGTTTATTTTATTTTATTTTATTTTTCTCCCCTCACCTGCCTCCCCACTCCATTCCTAAGATGCATCTTATTATTCCCATCTAATCCATCCCCACTACCGTGACGTAACCTTCCTATCCCTTCTCCCCTCCCCTCCCCTTCCCTCCCGTTCCTGATTCACTGCAGAGCGTGATTCGAAGTGCGGCAGTCGGAGGTGATGGTTGTATGACTGTGTTGTGGGTCTGTGTGATTGCGTGAGTGTTCTATTTTCTGAAGAAGGCCATTGCGGTGAGTTGTAAACTGTCCTTACTGTATTATTAATTCCAATCTGGACTTTCCATTATTATAAATAATTTTACATTATTTGTAAGTCCAAAAATTCCAAGGTGAACTTTATCTTATGGAGCATAGTGTTAAAAATGTGTAGTAGTTGGTCAGCCTCCTCATTACTTCAATTGAAGATGATGAAAATATCATCAATGCAATGCTTGTATAGTATAATTGATGTTTATAGTTGTTTGGCACCGAGCGAGGTGGCGCAGTGGTAACGCACTAGACTCGTATTCGAAAGGATGGTGGTTCAAATCCAACTCTGGCCCTCCAGATTTAGGTTTTCCGTGATTTCCCTAAATCACTCCAGGCAAATGCCAGGATGGTTCCTTTAAGAGGGCATGGCTGATTTCCTTCCCTCATCCTAACCCAAACATCCGAGAGTGAGCTCCGTCTCTAATGACCACGCTGTCGACGGGACATTAAGTCCTAAGATTGTTGTTTGCAGTACATGACAACAGTATTTTATATGACAAATTTGAATGCATCAAAGCTAAATATATATTATATTGGTATGTAATTCCAAATTATGTAAAAATATTTACTATATATAAAATATTTTATTCTAATTATATCTTGTAAATAATTTTTTGTGTATATACTTACTGGCTGTATATGTATCTTACTGACAGGTCACCAGATGATGGGCTAAGCCCAAAACATGTTGTCTTTTGACAATAAATAAT
The DNA here is from genome assembly GCA_026315105.1 of Locusta migratoria. Lineage (NCBI taxonomy): Eukaryota > Metazoa > Arthropoda > Insecta > Orthoptera > Acrididae > Locusta > Locusta migratoria. The sequence goes on from CM048754.1 coordinate 122,496,240, forward strand.
CTACTAAAAACATCTAACCGATTATTCAAGCAATTTCAGAATCATTTAAAAGAAATATTTTGTGTAGGTGGTGCTATCAGCTTTTAGATAGGTCAAAATTGTGTATTGAAAATACAACGCTGTCTTGAAAACATTCATTAACGACTATTGGTTTTGGCACAAATCTGCCCGGCTTCGGGTCACCTGTACAGAGAAAGAAAAAATACATAATGTGTGAAAATGCACTGTGTGTTTTTAAATGTAGTAGATTGTATGCTGAATACATTTTGCTTACATGTTTATGACAAGATGAATGTTCATAAAATAATGTTTTTTTTAAGTACTTTTTTTGTAAACATGTATGGACAATGAATTTAGTGTATAATCTACTGAATTTAAAAACACACATTGTATGTTTTGTGTCCCAGCCTCGTCGCCACTTTTGTGTCTCGTTTCCGTCGTAGGTGTCGGTGGCCGATTAGAAAGACCAACACAGATACGGAGGTGAGCAGCCAGTGGGACAGCACAAACTAGAAACACTGAATTAAATTAGAGCGAGATATATATTGCACAGAATTTATACAATACTTAACTTTTACATAGCTCAGTACTGCAGAATGCTGATACATAGTTGAGCTAGAGGCCTGCCTAGTGCCTGTCCGATAGCCAAGTCTTCACTTGTGCCTATCTGATTCCGAAGTGTTAACTGGTTCCTATCTCAGTCCCAAGTGAACGATGTCGTTCAGTGGTGGCCACGAGCGGAGTTGTAGCAGAGGGCGCTCGTGGCTGACGTCGTAAGAACGCAGCGCCGTGCGTGCACGGCGGCGCGCGGTGAAAGTAGGTGGCGCGCACTTTGGACTTGTGCGACACCACAGTATGTTCACACATTATCTGTTTATTCTTCTTCTGCACAGGAGATGGTCTTATACGGGCTGAAGTTGATAGTCATTAATAAATATTTTCGGTACAGCTGTGTATTTTCAGTATGCAAATTTCAACCTATAACTTATATATTCCTTGTGTATGAAAAATCTGTGCATTTTGATGAAGACGATAAAGCATATATATCATTGTAGATCCCCAGATGAATAACTTAATAAATAAATAAAATAAACAAATTGTACACATCCAGTTAAATAAGCAAAGGGGAAAGAGCCGAAGATCCAGTATTCTGACCACTCAATTGCTATAGAACCAGCCCTGAACGGTGTTATCGGTAGCACTGTTTGCGCGTGGTTCAAATCCGGCTCTGGCCATCCGGATTTACATTTTCCTCGATTTGCCTAAATCACTCCAGGCAAATGCCAAGATGGTTCCTAATAACAGGGCAAGGCCTGTGGTGTGGCACAAGTCCAAAGTGCGCGCCACGTACTTTCGCCGCGCGCCGCCATGCACGCACGGCACGGCATTCTTACGACGTCAGCCACGAGCGCCCTCTGCTGCAACTCCGCTCGTGGCCACCACTGAACGACATCGTTCACTTGGGACTGAGATAGGAACCAGTTAACACTTCGGAATCAGATAGGCACCAGTGAAGACTTGGCTATCGGATAGGCACTAGGCAGGCCTCTATCTAAACTATGTATCCGCATTCTGTAGTCAAGAACTATGTAAAAGTTAAATATTACCAAGACTCCACGAAATATATATCTCGTTCTAATTTACTCTAGTGTTTCTAGTTTCTGCTGTCCCACTGGCTGGTCACCTCCGTACCTGCACAAGCGTACATCCTTTATTCCTGAGTCGGTCTCTTTCTACTCGGCCACCGACACCTACAACGGAAATGAGGCACAAAAGCGGCAAAGAGGCTGGGACACAAAAAGGCCGATTTCATTCCCTGAGCATCGGAGTGTGAGCTCCGTCCCTAATGACCGCGCTGTCGACTGCACGTCGACAACACGGTCAGAAGAGAAGGCCTCCGCGCTGCCGTGCCACATCACGCAGAGTAGGTCTCAGTCGCGTAGCTCACCGGTTGGCCGACGGGGCTCGGCCCACCGCATCGCATCGTCCAGTCGGTGAGCTACGTGCTCACGACCTACTCTGCCTGACGTGGCACGGCAGCGCGGAGGCCTTCTCTTCAGACTGTGTTGACGTCGAACCCTAATCTCCCTTCCTTTCCTGCTTTTTTTCCTATCTCGCATCTAATTCGGTTTAATTTGTGCCAGGTGAAACTCAAAAGACTAAATTCTGAGAGTTTGACAGATTTCTTTTCAACTTGCAAGCTGGGGTGTAATATGACCACATTATTTCTTTTGGCAGCCACAAGTTTGCAAGCTTCGTCTAAGAGGTGGTGGACAACATTTCAGTCAGACTGTACAACCTTTCCAAATGGTATGTTCCTCTGTGGTTTTTGTCTCAAACACATTTAGAGTTTTTCTGTGTCCGTACATGAGGTAGAGTGATGTTGTTGAGCACCAGGAACCTCTGAACAGAAGCTTAATAGATACAGTGTACGAGCCGAACATTCACTAGCTGTTTAATCATACATCTGAATAGTATTCAATTGAGTAAACCAAACCCATTATTGTTCTCAAAGTGTTGAAATTGGTTCCCCATGGAGATCCAGTAGACTTCTGCAATAAATCATTGTGCAGCTATTTTCTGGAGGTAGTGCTGGTTGGGAAGTGACCTATCCAAGATGAACCTGGCTATTGTAGAGTGTCATAATACTCTGCCTCAAGATATTACCAGCAGACATTACTTTGCAGGTCCTCCAGAAAGCAAAACACAGTTTTTACTTGTTACCCAAACGTGTTTTGGCACCTCTGTGCCATCATCGGAGTGTGAAAATCAACACAAATTATTTTAGTACTAACCTACGTGTGGAAACTGTGCGTAAAAGCCATATATCAAATTTTTTTTTATTACCTTGGCTTTATATTGTGTGGTCATGTAAGACCCTTGTTACAAAATCAGAAATTGAAAGTGGAATCATCTGCAACCACATAATTCTGTGTGAACATATTGATGAGTTAACACGTTGTTTTGTATCGGAAAACTTAAATTTGGCGAGAGGAATATTCCGATCATCAGCCTGTGTTGTCTATTGCTTACAGCTTGTTTTGGAGCACACTTTTTCTGCTGCATTTCTGTGAACAGTAGGCATATTTTGTAGACTTTCACCATCATTTTACAATTTTGCAAAATCGACTGTCTACGCTTTGTTTTTTTCTTCTATTGTTAATTTGTGGCTTGCTTTTAATATTCTTAGTCTGTTTCTATTTTGGTTGGGTGATGGTTATGGGTTTAGGTGGTGTGCAAATATGCTGTGAGAGCTGTGACTTTTTAGGGCTCTGGGGTGTTCAGACTATCTGGTTTAAAAATTCCTACATGTCTGTCATATGTATACAGATTGGCATATGTTACATGTATGCCTTATCTGCAGAATTTGTCTGTCGGTGTAATCTGGTGGTGTGTTGTGCCTTAAAAATGTTCAAATGCTTTTATAGCTTATGTGACTTAACTATGGGGTCATCAGTCCCTAAACTTACAAACTACTGATGAACTAGCTACTACTAAGGACAGCACAAATATCCATGCCCGAGGGGGGATTCGAACCCCCGACCATAGTGGCCGTGCAGACCGTGACTGACGCACCGCAGTCCCCTCGGCCACCACGGCCGGCTGTTGTCTGTCCTGTATCACATTTGCCGTCCCTGTTTCTTCTATATGTTGTCTATCCTGTAAACTATTTTGTCATTTTAGGTACATGCCATTCGCTTCTGTTTGTGTGTTGTGCCTTGTATGTGGTCCTTGTCTGTGTGCTGTGTTCTTCTATCTTGCGTGAGGTCGCATGTATATGTCGGAGACAGGTGGAAGGAGGTACCGAGGGGAGGAGAACGAGACAGTGGGGTAGAGATACGTCTGGACAGTGGCAGTGGAGAAGCTTCTGGGTAAAGGGATGTAGCACGTTCTGTGCCAGTAGTGCGCAAATATGGTAATGTTTGGTGAGGCCTTAAAACAGCTGGTTGGCCACTTCTCTCTCGGTGTTCTTTAGATAGGAACATATTTGTCTGTTTTCAGCCAGTAAATGTCTTGATCCGATCACTACGGAACTTCACATGATCAGCTGCTGGGCTAATTTCTAGATTTCTTCAGAATTGTTGTGACTATTTTGGAGTCTGTTGGGAATGTACATACACATATACATTTTTGTACTTATATACGAGGCGCGTCCAGAAAGTAAGTTCCGTTTAAATTTATCTCCACTGCAGTGCTGCGGTTGCAGTTCTGCACATGCACTGTAGACAATGTGTATCAAGGCGAAGAACGTGTGCCATTTGGAGATCGATGTCAGTTACGTACGCTTTGTTGTGCTTGTTTGAAATGTCGACGTTGATTGAAAATCCCGCTGCCTTTGAAATCAGGTCGGTGATTCGGTTTCTGAATGGGAGTAAAGTGTAACCAAATGAAATTTATTGGCAAATTTGCGATGTTTATGGACCAAATGCGATGAGTGATTCGATGGTGAGAAGATGGGTCCGACAGTTCAATGGCGGGCGTAGTGATGTGCACGACGAAGAACGAAGTGGGCGTCCACCTTTGGTTACCGAAGAAGTGGTTCACGCGATTGATGACAAGATCCAGGAAAACCGTAGGTTTACAATTAGTGCTGTCGCTATGGACTTCCCCCAAATTTCACGATCACTGTTGCATGAAATTGTTACCAAACAACTGAAATTCCGTAAACTTTGCTCACATTGGGTACCAAAGATTCTCACTGAGCAACACAAAACACAACGGATGGGTAGTGCACTTGAGTTTTTGACCCGTTATGCTGAAAGCGGCGAAGAATTTCTGAGACGGATAGTCACAGGAGATGAAACGTGGGTTTCTTACGACACCCCTGAGAGTAAGCGGCAATCAATGGAACGGAGGCACACTTCGTCCCCACCAAAGGTAAAGCGGAAGCAATGACACCTCGGAAAATGATGTGCACAGTGTTCTGGGACTGGAAAGGCATCCTACTCATTGACTTCTTACCACATGGTAAAACAATCAAAGCAGTTGCTTATTGCGAGACACTTCGGAAATTGCGCCGTGCCATTCAGAATAAGTGCCGGGGACTACTGTCAAAAGATGTTGTTTGCTTCATGACAATGCAAGACTACACACTGCACATGTGACAAAAAACCTCCTATAGGGATTTGGCTGGGACGTGTTTGACCATCCTCCATACAGCCCTGACCTCGCTCCAAGCGACTTTCATCTGTTCTTACATCTCAAGTCTTTCCTTGGCGGTCATCACTTCACCAATGACGACGAGCTGAAAGAAACTGTTTCCAACTGGTTGAAGACACTGGCAGTAGATTTCTATGAAGAAGGTATACAAAACCTGGTGCCACGCTATGATAAATGCCTGCAAAATTTCGGCAGTTATGTGGAAAAGTAGTTTAAGAGTTGTAGAATATTTGTGCAATAAAAATTTCTTCTGTATCTGCGTACAATTTCATTTTATTACCAAACGGAACTTACTTTCCGGACGCGCCTCGTAGATTTTTGGGTTCATTTCGGTCATTCGAGAACCTTGAAGTTTTCGACTCTTTTCGGGTTTTGTTTTTCACCGGTAAGCTTTCATTTTCAGTGAGAGGGCCCGTTTCCTTACTGGCAGGGTGTGCTTGTACTGATGTCGGGGGAGTAGTGTGTTTGTGTTTTTTACGAAATATCTGAATTTGTCTCCAAATTGTAAATGTTGTTCTCATCAATCCGTGTGTCATTTGTGAAAGATCATCGAATCGATTCGGTGATTCAGTTTCTTTTGGTTCGTCCTCTCGAGGTGACCAAAAAATAGCTTTCGATTATTAATGGAAATTCTCCACAGAGATGATAAATTATTTTTCAAAAGAGATAGATTGGCTGGCCAGTACTTACCTTTTGGCTGTACCGCCGATTGTTACACACAGAAAAAAGGAGGTAAATAACAAGCTTTCAGAACTGTGTTCCTTCTTCAGGTGGTGAGAAGGGAGAAAAAGAAGAAAAAAGGAATGGGAAAGAAAGGAAAAGGTAATTCACGACCTAGGTTATGAGGATGTTGTTAAGGATTGTGGAAGTCAGAGAGATACTGTGTAGTAGTACTGAGCCATGATGAGCACAGGAAGTGATAGTAGCACAAATAAATTAATAATTTCAAACACACACACACACACACACACACACACACACACACACACACAAACACTAGCTTTCACAGCCTAGCTGCTTCTTCAGACAGAAGGGAAGGAGAGGGAAAAGGGAATGATGAGGGTTTTAAGGGAGTGGGTAAGGAGTCATTCCAATCCCTGGACAGGAAAGACTTACCTTGGGGGAAAAAAAGAAGGGTAAACAAATACACACACCCACACATATACACAAACACAAACACACCTAGGCAGACATACTGTAGGTTTCTACAGTATGTCTGCCTAGCTTTCTTCTTTTATAACTGTGACTGTGACTTCTATTTTTTCCAAATAATTATCTGTTTTGTTTTGATCTATATATATCATTTTCCATCACTGGTTCTAAATTTTTTGTTCCAAAGGATTTTTCTGTTCTTTATTTCTAGTTTTCTTAGTGGTCCTTTTTGGTCATAATCAGGATTTCAGACGTGTTTAAGACAGAAGGTCATGCATATCTTGAGGTTTACTGAAACATGTAAAGATCCTTATATATGCAATGTGCCATTTCTGATTTATGATGTCTGTTTTCTAGGGCAATTTTTTTGAGATTCATCTATGGTGATATATTCTCCATATCTGAACTTCTTTGTTTGTTTAATCTATTCTGTTTTTATTTTATTATGGTTGGAGGCATCTTTTTAACTTGGTTAAAATTGCACTTTGGTGAATGCTATCTTTACTCCGATTTTCTTTGTGCTACACTGTAGCACTGTCAATTGTGTTGTATCTTCTAAAATGTTTTTATAGATTATGGCCATATTATTCGCAAAGGCAGGACATTAAATGTTAAGTTTTATTTCGTGTAGCCAATCTTGAGACCAGAGTCTGAATACAAAGATGCTTACCAACCTCAAATAATTTTTGCAAAACACAGTTGAAAAGTAAAGGTGAAGCAACATCATCTTGTGTTACACCAATTTGCATTTCAAAACACTGACAGTTCACCCCTATATTTTACTTTGGATGTTGTGTTTTTGAAACTGCTATCAATCAAATTTTTTTGTCCGACCGAATTCTTTCAAGGTCTTTATTACAGTTTCTCTGTCAACAGTATAGTTTTTTAAAATCACTTTGACCTACTTGACTATTGTCTGCTATTTCATATTTTTTTTTTTTTTTTTTTTTTTTTTTCAAAATTGAGAAAAAGAGGAGGAGGATGAGGGGAGGAGAGAGAGAGAGAGAGAGAGAGAGAGAGAGAGAGAGAGAGAACATGACAAATTCATTTCAGGTGACAATCATAAATTACAAGTAGCAAAAATGAATTTTACAATAATTACACATTCATTGCTTACAAGACGTTTTTATAATTAAAAAAACATTCCTTTACTGTTGTTTCCAAATCTATTTTTTATAATTTAAAAATCCTTTTATGTTGTTCAGCGAAGCCACGGAGAATATGATGTACAAGACAGAAAGATGGGAAATACTCTGTAATTATTCAAGTCACTTTTGTTCCCTTTTTTGTGTAGTGGACGGATAATGATGGCTGCCCAAACTTAGCATTGATTTTTTTGTAGATGCATTATTGAATTCAAATCTGCAAAATTTCACAATTCAGCAATTATTCTATCATCACATTAGATTTATTATTTTTTAGTTTTTGATAATTTTTACATATTTCTTCTGCGGTTAGAGGTGACATTTTGCAAGAGCAATGTTTGTGTGAAATTCAAGCCTTTCATTGTGTTTATTGAAGTTGATAAGATTATAATTAGACAATTTATGTATACAGTAAATGGTTGCTGGTATCACACTTACTCTCGTAACATGCCGATACTCTTATCTCAGATGAAAACTCACCATCATGAATTGCTATCTGGGTTCTTTTACTAAGGAAGTCTCACAATTCTAGGACCTTATTTCATATGCTTGTATATCGAATAACAGTCTGCAGTAGGATACTGTGTCAAACCATTGTAGTAATAGTGTTACAAAATAATAGAAAGTGGTTAGTCCAGGTTGGAACTCAACAATATGCAACTCACTGCAAAGATATTTGTCGACCCACAACAATCACATATAAAAGATACTCGGACCGACGCAAAAGTTTTGTGTGTTCGAGTGTCTTTTCTACGAGCCCGTTGCTGCTCGACAGACATATTTGCATTGCATTGCAAGCTATCCTCATTATATTATTGTTAAAAATAATTTCATTTTCATAATTTTGAGAAACATTTTAAATTTTTAATAATAAACCATGTGTGTGTTTTTTTGTCACAGATTGGAGTTGTACGACAATGCTGAATATTCTGAAAGCAGAGATAGAGAAGAAGCGCAAATTGTTGGAAGAGAAAGAGCTCGTGAAGCCGAACAAGAAGTTCTTCAAGCGAGCAGAACTGGTTGCCAAAGAGGCGGAGGAGTACCGTCGCAAGTGTGGCGTGGGCGGCAGTGAGGAGGCAGAGCAGCAGTCAGATAACAAGCAGCCGGGGACCGACTCCCGGGACGGCGACCTCGCGGACGACGGCGTGCCGACGCTGCCGCGGAAGGAGGTCGTGCGGAGGCTCCGCGAGCGTGGGGAGCCCGTACTGCTTTTCGGGGAGACCGAGCTCGAATCGTTCCGTAGACTGCGGCGCAGTGAGATTCTCGAGCCGGAGGTCAACCGTGGACTGCGTAACGATTTCCAGGAGGCACTCGAAAAGGTCGGTGTTCCTACTCGCTCTTATTGTAGTCTTCATTCAAAACTGCTCTCATCGCACCCGTATTCCGACTACTGCGCTGTTCCTTATTTTACACCGAGTAGGAAATAAGTTGTATGTTAAAATCTCTACACATATTTTAGTTAGTGATTTAATTAAATATTGGTCGCCTTTTTCTTGATGGATTTCTCCTTCGGATGAGTTAGTCTGTTTTCCACTCCCCTGTTTTGTCCTACTTTAGGTTACGGTAGTAACACTAAAAGTGGGCCTTTGCGATCGTTTTTTGACAGCTCAAAATTTAAATAAAAATAATGTCTTAACCATTCACTTGACACGAAAATTGAATAACTGAATTTGTAGAGGAGAAAATTCTGTACAACTTCGCTATCTTATGTTTTTTTCATATCTCATATCGTTTCAGAGATATTTGTAAAAATAATGGCGATTTTGGGATGTATGTCTGTCTGTCTGTCCGTCCGTCCGTCCGTCCGTATGTCGGTCTGTCCATAACGTGTTCCCTGTTTTTAAGACGAACCATTCACCCGATCAACACCAAATTTTACAGACACAATTGTAGGCCGACAGAGACCAGAACCTCCCTTTTTCAAATTTTTCGGGCAATAAATATGGTAGCAATGCCAAAAAAAGCCATTTGTAATATAATTGTAATTGCAAACAAACGGTTCATCTGACACGAAAATTGAATAACCTAATTGGAAGAGAGGAAAATTCTCTACAACTTCGCTTTTTTATGTTTTTTTTTCATATCTTGCATCGTCGCAGAGATATTTGCAAAAATAACGGCGATTTGACGGTGTCTGTCTGGTTGTAATGTGTTCCTGCTTTTCAGGTCGAACCGTTCAATCAATTGCCACCAAATTTTACATCCATAAATGTTGGCTACCAGAGACCAGAACCTCGCTTTATCAAATATTTCCGACAAGAAATACGTTAGTAATACCAAAGAAAGGTCATTTGTAATGTAGTTTTAATTGCATATAAACCATTCATCTGACGCTAAAATTGAATAACCGAATTCGTAGAGGAGGAGATTCTCTACAGCTTTGTCCCCTTATGTTTTTTTAATATCTCGTATCGTTTGAGAGATATTTGCAAAAATAACAGAGTTTTGACGCCCTCCACTGAATTAATGAAAACCAGCTGATCGCAGATATCACATGACATTCCTCTCCCAGAACTCTCTCTGTAATAAGCTATCTTGCGTTGCGTGTTTGATGATTTTCTTATTTTAACTTACACATTTTCATTCCAAACAATGGCGCACTGAAGAATTAACAAGAACACGCCGTTCTTCGTACGATAAATGATAATCCAGTGTCTACAAATGCCATATTAGCATCAGTTAATAACAGCCATCAATAGTATGAGATTAAAGAACATGACATTTAAGTGTTGGGCGTAGTGTAGTGGGCAATGCATTGAACTATAATGCTGAAGGTCAGTGGTTCAAAAGCTGCCATTATCTAAATTTTTTTTTTTTTTTTCCTAAATGGGTTTCAGATATTCTTATTAATTTTTTACATTATTATTTTGGCCCACAATGTTTGCTAAAACTTATAAAACTACAAATCTAAAGTGGGCCGTAAAACACGTCAGTGCGATTTTTTTAAAAACAAATCTAGAGTATTCTGGTGACTGGATCCCATGGAAACAGCAAATCTCCAGGATGAAGGTTCCGAGAGTGGACACCTCTTCTGGCAGTGGATCCGACGCTCTGCCACACTAATGTGCTGCGTCCGTGAGACTGACGATATTTGTACATTAAAAACACATGATTTTCACACAGTAAGCTGGTCTCTCCATAACTCTACTAAAAACAATAAACAACTATTTACATTTGGGGCCATTTTTCATCGTCTACGTGGACAGAATGTGACTCAATTCTCCTGAAATGACATGTCACTCCTCAGTAACCCTCTTCATATCTTCCTAACAGCAGCAACTTCATCCTTGGAATCTGCTTACTGTGTTTCCTTGGTCTCCCTGAGCAATTCCCCCCCCCCCCCCCCTCCCTTTCCAAAAACACACACACACACACACACACACACACACACACACATTGTATATTAAGCATAAGTCTCACTAACACAACAACAAAATACATTTAATCGTTCAGGGCTGTTACATGTTACATGTCAAACAAATCCGACGACACTCGACACTGTTAACACGTTGCTGTTCACTGACAATGCACTTGCACCAATAAATTACTCTACTTCGTATCATAGAAGTTTCAATATGTCACATATAGATTTTGATGTCCCATGTGATTTTACCTTTTTCAGAATCCCGTCACACAAAGAAATGTCTTCGTCATATATCTTTTTATGATGTGTAGAGGTCCTGAAACTCAGTGACTCTAGAAACAGTTAGTCCAATACTCAGGTCGATCAGACTTACTTCTTCTCTTACTTAAAATGTCTAGAAGAGATGAAGAATTTCAATCAGCACATAACTCATTAATTAAATGAGTACACACTAGAGTTCTAGTTGAACATTAGAAAAGGGTTCATTAACCCTTAATACAACTTCAGTAAGAGTATCATCTAGTTTACACTTATACATCCAGATGTAATGAAAAGTATCTCTTATTGAGACCAAACTTGGAATCTGTTATCTGTCCAAGACCTCACACATAACTAATTACAAAACAGATGAATAACAATTTAATTCACTCAACTCTGTCCATGTTTACACCAAGTTTCCATAGAGTTCATTACACCACACAACTCCTTCAAGTTGTGCATCTTTGACAAGTAAGAGGTTCCTGTCTGGGTATTCACCTGTGAAAGAAATAATAGTCCAAATAATAAACCTCCATAAATGCCTAAAATTAACCTATTTGGTCATCTTGTCCAGCTAGGGAAAGCTTGTAGTGCTTGTGACACTACATACCCCCCCCCCCCTCCCCCCTCCTTTGAGACAAGGTGCCAAATGATACTTATATTTCCTTTCCAAGATATTTATAGTTTTTTAAAAATCAATATAGTATTAATTAATTTAACCTTTTCTATGATTAACAGATATGGAAACAAACCTTGAAAACGTTTTCCTCTTTTGTGTTTCAGTTGATTTACAAAGGAATCATTAGCTTCACTTATTGACACCTAACTGAATTACTTATGTTAGGGATGTAAGGATATATGCTCTTGAAGGTTCAAACTGTTCAGATAATCAACGACAATAAATGAAAATTAAAATAACTTTCTATTAATTCTAAATCTGAATCTCGGGGTAAATTCTGGCACCTATAAAGATTTATCTGCCAATGAGATGAACAGCATTCATTTCTATCTATACCTGAAATCAAGTCATTTCATCTTACTTGAACCAGTCATATGGGAACAAGGAACTCAGAAACAAGCACTTAAATCCATAAAAAAAAGAAAAAGTAGATTTTTATAAATTTATCTACATCACTATCCACTCCTAACACTACCCACAAGGAATAACAATATCCATCTACCTTCCATATCGTCGTCTTTAAATTACCTCTGTTCCTTGTATCTACATTACCGAGTGAGGTAGCACATTGGTAACACACTGGACTCGCATTTGGGAGGATGGTGGTTCAAATCCACCTCTGGCCATCCACATTTAGGTTCTCTGTGATTTCCCTAAATCACTCTAGGCAAATGCTGGGATGGTTCCTTTCAAAGGGCACAGCCGATTTCCTTCCCCATCCCTACCCAAAACTCCGAGTGTTAGCTCCGTATCTAATGACCAAGCTGTCAACGGGACATATAACCCCAATCTTCCTCCTCCTTCTTGTCTCTACATTTCTGCTTATTTAATTAATCTATCTATTCTAATCTATTCTATCTATATATAAAAGGGTTGTGTGTGTACGTGCTGACAGACTTTTCTCCATGACCACATACTGCCACCCACTCGTGGTTGTGGTGGTAGATAGCTCTTCATCTTACCTTGGGGGACAAAGGATAGGTAAACAAACACACATATCCACACACAGAATACACCCACACGCACCAAGGCAGACGTGCAAAATGCAAAGAAGTTGGACAGAGATGCCAGTTGAGGCAGAGGCTCTGTCCAGAGAACAGAAGCGAAGATGTTATAGAAAGGTGGGCAGGAATTTGACTTTAGTGGAGGTTGAGATCAGGTGGGCAACGGGAAGGGAGAATATGCTGAAGGGCAAGTTCCCATTTCCGGAGTTCTGAAAGGTTGGTGTCAGTGGGAAGTATCCAGATAACCCGGATGGTGTAACACTGTGCTAAGATGTGCTGCCCATGCAACAAGGCGTGTTTAGCCACAGGGTGATCCTCAATACCAACAAACACTGTCTGCCTGTGACCGTTCATGCGAATGGACAGTTTGTTGCTGGTCATTCCCACATAGAACACTTCACAGTGCAGGCATGTCAGTTGGTAAATAACGTGGGTGCTATCGTGAGTGGCTCTGCCCTCGATCGTGTACACCTTCTGTGTTACGGGACTGGAGTAAGTGGTGGTGGAAGGGTGCATAGGGCAGGTTTTACAGCGGGGGCGGTTACAAGGGTAGGAGCCAGAAGGTAGGGAAGGTGGTTTGGGGATTTCATAGGGATGGACTAGGAGGTTAGAAAGGTTAGGTGTGCGGCAGAAGACACTCTTGGTGGAGAGGGAAGGATGTCATGAAGGATGAATCTCATTTTGGGGCAGGATTTAAGGAAGTTGTATCCATGCTGGAGAGCCACATTTAGAGTCCAATCCAGTCCCGAAAAGTATCCGATGATAAGAGGGGCACTTTTGGGGTTCTTTTGTTGAAGGTTCTGGATTTGTGGGGATGAGGAAGTGGCCCTGGCAATTTGCTTCTGTACCAGATCAGGAGGATAGCTGCGGGATATGAAAGCTGAAAGGTTATTGGTTTACTGGTTCAGGGACTCAGGACTGGAGCAAACTCGTGTGCCACGAAGACCTAAGCTGTAGGGAAGGGAACGTGTAATGGGGAATGGATGACAGCTGTCATAATGGAGGTACTGTTGTTTATTGGTTGGTTTGATGTGTGAAGCTGGCCTTTGGACAGTTTCATCTCCGACTATGAAGACAATATCCTGTTTTGTGTCAACAGCAGTAATTCTTGTAAATCTCTGTAGAATGGTCAAGAATTTCCTTTTCAACAACAGTGGTTGGCACATGAACTTGAATTACTGTGATGCTGAGGGGCTGACCTTGAAGTCTGATAGACATAATTTTTATAGTTGCATCCCATTACAGCTCTACCTACTCTTATCACTAACTATGAAGACTACTCCATTACTTCTGTTGTTCTCATGTCCAGAATATTATATCCTATGGCCATCTGAAGCAAATTCTCCCATGCCAGTCCACCTCATTTCACCTATTCCCAATATGTCAATGTTAATTCTCTCCAGTTCTCTTTTGACTACGTCTAATTGTCCCTAATACACGGATCTTACATTCCATGTTCCTATACAGTGCTACTCCTTGCAGCATCTTACTCTTCTTAAAGCTTCTCTCAAATGAAGCTTCTCTCTTTACTGATAGCCCATTTCAAAAGTTGGCAGGTTTGGTATGGCATGGCTTTATTTGTTTTTAATGTGTGTGTCATGAAGTTTATCAGTTTGCTGTAAGTTCTGTTCTTTTTATAACTTAGACAAAGAGTGTAATACATAATAAAACTAACTTCAAACACAAACTGAAAAAACATGTCTTGACAACTGCTTCTGCCTCACATTTGCTATAAAAACCTTAAGGTATGGCGTAAATGGTCAACACGTTGCTGTATTTTTCTCCCGAGAAGTGATATAATTGTCCAAATAACGCACTGCATATTATAGTGAGAGGTCAGTGTGCGTTGTTACTCAATTCTCAGTTATATGTTACAAGGTATGAAGCCCCACTAAGTCCGTATTTGCACTTCTTCCTTATCTTTGAAGGTGACTAATTACAAAACGAGGTCCAGCTATGCTGTGCCTCTAAGTTCCTTCCAGTTATCACTCTTCAAAGCTATTCGTAATTCACACCATTGTCTCAAATAACTGATGAACAACGCCTCTTTGATTCAGATTAACTAAACACTTTTATTTGTAACTAGATACATTAATAGGATGAAAACATGTATCTCCTCTGAACATTTAGTCCGATTACAACAAAGTCAATAATCCGAATAATAGGAACAAAAACATTCACGCATGGAGTATCTATACTGCCACTGAGCTTCAATATATTTTATTCCATGCTTTTCTTCGGCTTTCTTTTCCTACTATTCACTTTGCAATGCTGACCGCTTGATATATCTGCAACAAAGACAGATACTCGCGGTAGACACTGCTTTACTATGCCGCGCATACGTAAATTAACACCTTAATTAGCTCAAGTCGATACTAGGAGAAAATGTAGTTACTTCTGTAATACTACAAGTGTTATTGGCTGGTTCCCTCCCATTCCCACTGATCAGTACAGAACATCCTAACGTGTGCACGAGTTGTGATTGTGTGATGTATGTGTATCTTTTTTTGGTGGAAACAACTGAAAATTTAACTTGTGTGGATGTGATTGTTTTTTCTGTATGTGTCTCTATGGCTCAGTGGTCATCTTTATGGTGAGTTTTACCTACGCCCATTCTCTGTTACTTAAAACGTACGGGCTGAGATGCCGTGGTCTACACATTAAACTTTCCCGATATTTCGTCTTCGACTGCAGAAGACGTCCTCCAAGTAAACTGACAAATCGCGACTAGAACTCGAGGGAGCGGCAGATATATTGGGCATCCGGAGAGCGCCACTGTCAGTCACCTGTGCATACGTCTCCGATGTTGCCGGCATTCGGTGTGGAAAGTAATCGCTCGTCGTGCTGAGGTGGCACAGTGGTAATGCACTGGACTCACAGTTTGGAGGACGGTGGTTCAAATCCACCTCTGGCCATCGAGATTTAGGTTTTTCTCCATTTCCCTAAATCACTCCAGGCAAACGCCGAGACAGTTGCTCGAAAGGTCACGGGTGATTTCCTTCCCCATTCGTATACAAACATGTTCGTTTCCCTGAACTCTATTTCATAATCACTCTCTCTATAAATGTGTTCCACTTTGACCAATCTTTCTGTACATCTTAGGTGGCAGTTCGTTTTATGTTTGCCCAGGCGCACGTTAAAATAGTTAAAAAATAAGTGACATACTCTGCCGCCACCAGGTGTTTTGGAAATTTCTTTTAGTTGTGTACAGGTTTGTATCAGTTAAATGAAAAGAAGTGTGAACGTGCGTATGGGTGAACATAAGAGGAAGTGTCTCCTAGGGCATACAGATAAATCGACATTAGTGGAACAAGTTTATCAATAAATAAAGTTCAGTGAGGTGAGCGTCATCGTAAAGACATTGCATTATTATGCACGTATCTATACAGATGCCATTGTGAGTGACAAACACTGCAATAATTTTAACAGGAATGAGAATGGTGTTTCACTGAATCAAATTTGGATGTCAATAGTGCAGCAACAGCTTAGCAACCGATTATTTTCAGTCAAGAATGTCGGCAATACATCTACATCTACATACATACTCCGCAATTCACCATAAGGTGCGTGGCGGAGGGTACACTGTACCACTACTAGGCATTTCCTTTCCTATTCCACTCCCAAATTGAACGAGGAAAAAAAGAATGCCTATATGCCTCCATACGAGCCCTAATTTCTCGTATCTTGTCTTTGTGATCACTACGCGAAATATAAGTAGGCGGCAGCAAGATCGTACTACACTCAGCTTCAAATTCCGGCCCTCTAAATTTACTTAACAGAAATTCATGAAAAGAACGTCGTCTTTCTTCCAGCAATTCCCAATTGAGTTGTTGGAGCATTTCCGTGACACTCGCGCATTGGTCGAACCTACCGGTAACAAATCTAGCTGCTCGTCTCTGAACCGCCTCTACGTATTCCTTTAAACTGATCTGATGCGGGTCCCAAACACTTGAGCAATACTCAAGACGTGGTCGTACAAGCGCTTTATACACGGTCTCCTTTACAGGAGAAGTATATCTTCCCAAAATTCTCCCAATAAACCGAAGTCGGCTGTCCGCCTTACTCACAACTGTCCTTACATGCTCATTCCATCTCATATCGCTGTGCAATGTTAAGCCTAGATATTTGAACGACGCGACAGCATCAAGAAGCTCACTACTAATGCTGTATTCGAACATTATAGGATTGGTTTTTCTACTCATGCGCATCACCTTACATTTTTCTACATTGAGAGCTAGCTGCCATTCTTCGCACCAACTAGAAATTTTGTCTAAGTCAACCTGTATGCTATTACAGTCAGTTACAGACGACACCCTCCCATACACCACAGCATCATCAGCAAACAGCCGCAAATTACACCTTACTCTGTCCATCAGATCATTTATATAGATAGAAAATAATAGCGGTCCTATCACACTCCCCTGGGGCACTGTAGCACACACGACGTCACGAGACTGACGGTGCAGCTTTCCGGATGGCCCATATATTCGGCAATCCCACGAGTTCTAGTTGCAGTTTACCACTTCACTTCGGAGGGTATTTTCTGAAGCGGAAGATAAAATATAGGTGGGAATGTTTAACGTACGGACGACGGGATGTTGACCTGGCAGTTTTAAGTGGTGGAAATACTTGTCGTAAAAGCCTCTACCGTATCACAAAATTATTCCAATTAATATGTCGAACAGGTGGACCAGGCGTTCCTCGACGAGATCCTCGCATCGTCCCGCGGTACGGACGAGCGCGCCGGCGGAGAGAGCGGTACGTCGTCGAACGACGTGAAGGTGCAGGACGACGGTATGAGCTACGAGGAGATCCAGCGCATGGCGACGGACTTGGGGAAGGGCGACCGCGAGCTGGACATGCAGGTCATCACGCACTTCATCCAGTTCCTGCTGAAGATGTGGGGGCACCAGCTGAACAGCCGGTCGCAGGCCGAGAAGATGACGGTGCGCGGCAAGCTGGCCTGCGCCACGTACACGCAGACCCAGGTCTGGAAAGAGGACGAAGTACATTTGTTTTAAAGTTTTGCCGATTGTCTGGGTTCTGGCCTTCGCTTTTAGGCCGGAGGCTTTTACTGTGTTGCAGAGTTGGCGGCCAGTCCTTTTTATTCCGGTGATCGGTGAGCTACGATGATCTGGTATTATCTTTTAAGTACTTCTACAACTGTCTGCTTTAGTAGGCAAAATGATTTTGTAGATATGCGACAACTGTATTGTGCTTTCGTTTAGCTGCCAACACAGTTTGGCTCTTATATTATAACCCCATACTGCTTCAACAAGCCTTTCAGTATAACAATTGGAAGTAGGGAGCAGTGGGAGAAAATAGTTCGACACCGTACGGGGGATATTGTCTGGTTCACTGACGGGTCGAAATCAGACCAAGGCGTTGGCGCCGGGGTATACAGGGTGCAGCCAAGACTGGAGGGCGTCATCTCTCTAGGGAAACTGGCCTCAGTATTCCAGGCGGAAATCACTGCCATCAGGGCGTGTATGGAGGAGAATTTGCGTAGGTGCTAGAAAGACCGTAGCATCTATATCTATTCAGACAACCAGGCAGCCCTGAGATCACTGGCAGCTCCTGCAACAAGGTCTAAAATTGTTGCAGAATGTCACAGGGTTCTGGTGGAGCTAGAAGAAAGCAATAGGGTAAACCTATTGTGGGTCCCTGGCCACTCGGGGATCAGTGGCAACGAACATGCCGACAGATTAGCCAGGATGGGGGCAGAGACTCCATTTATTGGACCGGAACCTGTCCTGACAATCACCAAGGCAATGATGAAATTGGAGCTACGTAACTGGCTCAGAAGACAGCATGTAGAATATTGGACCAAAGTCCATCAACAACAACATGGCAAGGTAATGATGCCAAAGCCTTGTTTTAAAAGAAGCTCTGCAATCCTGGGTCTGAACAGGAGAGAGATTAGACTCATGGTTGGATTGCTGACAGGCCATGGGAATTTCAAAAAAACACCTACGTACAATGGGAATAACAGAAGAAGACCCTAAATGTAGGATCTGTGATGACAATGAGGAAACTGCATCACATCTAATCTTCGAATGCATTGCATTGGAGAGTAAAAGGCACAGAACATTTGGGACAACCTGACCTGAAGAAATTGTGTCTAATAAAGAACTGGTAAAGGGACTCCTTGCACTGTTCAAGGGCATTGGTTGGCTTTACTAGACATACAGGGAGTGATACCGCACAATAAACTTAGTTTCGGTGCGGGCAGTGGCGGGTTAGACCAAGACTGTTTTGGCTTCCCTGAAAGAATCAAATCAAATCAAGCTGGCCTGCGCCACCTACACGCAGACCCAGGTCTGGAAAGAGGACGTAGTGAATTTGTTTTAAAATTTTGCTGATTGTCTGGGCTCCGGCCTTCGCTTTTAGGCCGGAGGCTTTAAGTGTGTCGCAGAGTTGGCGGCCAGTCCTTTTTATTCCGGTGATCGGTCAGCTACGATGATCTGGTAGTATCTTTTAAGTACTTCTACAACTGTCTGCTATAGTAGGCAAACTGATTGTGCTTTCGTTTAGCTGCCAACACAGTTTGGCTCTTTTTCTTTAGGTTTCCTTTTGTTATTTTGACTGATTCTTCCGTCGCTTCTTGGTAGAAGATGATTTAAAAAAAAAAAAACACACACAATTTTGTGTGCGTTCTACAAGTTTGTTATTCTGACATAGCATTCAGCTTGTTAGACCAGTGTTCAGTATTACTGAGAAACATGGTATTGGATTTCATGGTATAAATGAACGCAAAGAAGTTATTGTAAAATGTAAACATGTAGAACACACACAAAATTGTGTTTTTTTTTTTTTTTTTTTTTAATTTATTTCCTTTTGTTACTTTTTTCCTCTGTATAAGGGTGCTTTGTAATGGCACTAAAGATCTAGTTGTTGTGTACGTGAGATATCCTATCTGTTGTCTGTCGACTAATTGTTTGTTTTTCTGACATTGCTTTCAGGTTGTTAGACTGGTGTTCAGTATTACTGTCAAATGTGGTGTTGGATTTAATGGTACAAATGAACGGCAAAGAAGTTATTGTAAAATGTGAACTTTCATGGCCAGAATGGTAAAAATTACTAAAAATTTCCGAGCTATTATGCCCTGGTCTTGTGGATTTATTATGGAAACCTAATGTTTCGTTCCAGACTGCAGAGGACATTTTCGAGAGGTATCGTGGCACTTTTGAATGTCCAATGCACACCCTGGCTCGCTACTGACTGCCAGGGTGTGCATTGGACATTCAAAAATGCCACGATACCCCTCGAAAATGTCCTCCGCAGTCGGGGACGAAATGTTGGGTTTCCACAATAAATCCACAAGACCACAACATAATAGCCCAGATTTTTTTTTAAATTTTAGCAAAGAAGTTAAATCACCAGAAAAGGTGTACATTCATAATTATAATAATTGAATAAGATTAATAACAACAAAAGTATAACAGAGGTCATACAGTATAGCTGAATTAACCTTTTAACATATTGGCATTTTTTTTTTTTTTTTTTTTCAAATTATGTTCTAAAAATAGTATTTTTTATTGGGAATAATGGAAAAATCCTATAATGAATTCCATGACGTATAAAGGTAGTTTTTGAGAACTGTTGAGGATAACTTACAAATATGAGTACACTGGGCTTCAACTGAAGTACCATATGCTGTCTCATAATGTAATTTTTTAGTTTCTGTGTTGATATGAAGTTGAACCACTGCACTCATCCCAGCTCCAAGATTTTTGTTTCCAGGAAACTATTGTGAAACATACAGATCATCTACATACAAACTAAAAAATTACTGTAAGCTTTGTAAACAAAATACAGTTCCAGAATGAAACTTTCACTCTGCAGCGGAGTGTGCGCTGATATGAAACTTCCTGGCAGATTAAAATTGTGTGTCGGAACCGGGACTCGAACCTGGGACCCATGTTTGAGCCCGGTTCCAGCACACAATTTTAATCTGCCAGGAAGTTTCATATCAGTGCACACTCTGCTTCAGAGTGAAAGTTTCATTCTAGAAACATCCCTTAGGCTGTGGCTAAGCCCTGTCTTCAAAATATCCTTTCTTCCAGGAATGCTAGTCTTGCAAGGTTCGCAGGAGAACATCTGTGAAGTTTGGAAAGTAGGAGGCGAGGTACTGGCGGAAGTAAAGTTGTGAGGCGGCATTGTGAGTCGTGTCGGGAGAGCTCAGTCGGTAGAGCGCATGCCTGCGAAAGGCTAAGGTCCCAGGTTCGAGTCCTGGTCCTGCACACAATTGTAATCTGCCAGGAAGTTTCAAAATACAGTTCCTTTATAGCAATTGTTCTGAATACTCAAATGTCAGTTGGATAGCGGTCAAGTTCACAAATCTTTCATTATCCAACTTCCACAAATTTCCAAATTTAAATATTTTTTATATTAGTCATATGAATATTTTATAGAAAACTGCAGCAAAACATCGAGTGCTCTTTTATTTAGCTGAATTGAAATCGACGAGTTCTGTAATTATAATTCTCGCTGCTTATATTTTCCAGTACAGTTGTTCTTCACATTCTCTACAAGAAGTCAGTTTCACAGGTTCTGGAAAGTGCGAAAGCATTTATTATCAAGTCGTACAGATTTATATATAATGTTCGGAAATAGCTCTCTAACCTATTTTTCAACAATATTGATTGATTGATTGATTGATTTTCTCAGGGAAGCCAAAACAGTCTTGGTTCAGCCCGCCACTGCACGCACTGAAACTAAGTTTATTGTGCGGTATCACTCCCTGTATATCTAGTAAAGCCAACCAATGCCCTTGAACAGTGCAAGGAGTCTCTTTACCAGTTCTTTATTAGACACAATTTCTTCGGGTCTGGTTGTCCCAAATATTCTGTGCCTTTTACTCTCCAATGCATTGCATTCGAAGATTAGATGTAATGCAGTTTCATCACCGTCATCACAGATCCTACAATTAAGGTCCTCTTCTGTTATTCCCATTGTATATAGGTGTTTTTTGAAATTCCCATGGCCTGTCAGCAATCCGACCATGAGTCTAATCTCTCTCCTGTTCAGTACACTACTGTACTGCATTCGTTGGATACGAATCCTTCACATCCCCGCATCGCACCTTCCAATTTGTTGTAGTTAAAGTTCCTCTGATGGATGTGCTAAATTCCTGTAGTTTAAAGCTGTGCATACAGAATTCAATTATTGTGTATATTGTGAATCTTATGAAAGTTTTTTACGGCCGGTGTTTACTTATCATCTCGAACATGTGTGTAGAGGCAACAAATTATTATTAAGCGAGTTGATAGATAATAACCAGTAGAAAGTGCCCACAAAGGCCGATCAAGATAGTTTTAATGTGCTTTAAAATGTCTATTTGTCATGTCCACTGAACTATGTGCGGTCAGATGTACAATGGTATGATTTAGCAGTGGCATTCAGTGTGATTAGAACTTAAAGGAATAAATTAAAATGTCATGGCAGGTGCTGAGATTTCTGCACATTAACAGCAGAAGTGGAGTGTGCCACTTTTTCACTGTGTTCCACGCATGTATTTCATTATGGGGCGTTATAGAAAATAAAAAGCTGATTGCTCAACGGCAGGTTTTAATACTGTTACATCATCGGGAGGGGTTCCATTGTTGAAATAAAGAAACAATTCATACATACTGTGAAAAATGTGGTCTTACTGGAAAAGGAGAAAAAGAGAACAAGAGGAAGAAATCATACTTCTAAAAACGAAAAAGTTGATATTTTTAGCTGATTCTAAAAGTGGCACTTATTGAAGACAAAGTGGAAGATCTTAATGTATTGAGTACATTGTTACTTGGTTAATTCAGTTGTGTAACAATATTAGAATGAACACTTTCCACATCACACATGCTAAATTCAATTTAAGTACCAGTTCACAAGATTTCTTCTAAAAAGCGTGGGATATTGGATTTGCAATCAATTGTAAGTATTTTGCCAGTACTTTTAATTTCAGTGGCAGATTGTTAGTTAAAATTCAGATGTAAATTTCCGTTTTTATCAGTTTTGAGGGTCAAATCAGTTAATCTTATATTAGGTATCAATTTAAATTGAGTGTACTTTGTATTCAGAATATTTCTTGCGTTATATGTTGTGCTGTATGCTGTGTATTGTGGTTCACTTTGCCATTTGAAGGTAAACTAAAATGTCTGCCCAAGTATTTTAGATATTATCAATCATAAGTTTAACATATAAAAACATCAAAAAAAAAAAAAAAAAAAAAGCAATAAAAATACAGTATACTTAAAGCACAATAAAAATTCAGTTATCAACACTAAAAAGACAATTTTAGAAAATACAGTAAAACTCGAGATAAGTCCTATCAAATTTAATTAGCCAGGAAAGTGGCCACCCCAGTTTAATATGGATGGAAGTGTGGATGGACCAGTCAGTGAGGTGTAACACACTACACAACACACTGAGCTCATCCCGATAAGTCTTGACTCAGACTGCCGACACAGCTGCACACGCCTCAGCTCCGATCGCCGCTCTCTATCAGTTGTACTGGCTGTAGCCTCATCGAGTGTCGAGCGCGAACTCCGGTGGACATGTCGAGTACTTTCGGCGAGATTTGAACCGGGTCGTGTCGCGGTCGATCGTAGCATCCCTTGCCCTTCGGGAAGTAGAAGCTCCGGCCACGAGGAAGTGCGTCGGTCGTCGATCTTTGTTCCTTCCGCAGAGGAAGTAACAGGCCCGTCCGTGCACTGTGAAGACAGGTTCCTAGCCGGTAGTGAAGAGTACGGAACAAAGTGACAAGGCTTGGGGCATTTGTAAGATTGCCAGAGGACCGGTGAGGGTGCGGCATCTCGACGTCTGGCACTTCCGCACCTCGCGTCCGGTCCCGACGCAGGTTCCGCAGCGGAACAGTGGGATACGGGCAGAAATGGTGAGACTTCGGGCACTGACAACTTTTAGGGACACCTGGTGAGAGCAGATAGTGGTGACTGTAAGTCACCGAAACGTCTGTGATAGGTGTCGCATCACCCGGGAATGGGGCTGCAGAGGTCACGACCCTAGGAGGCGGTCAGTCTGTCGTACTACCTGAGGGGATGATTTTCTCGGCACCCGGAGTGGTGGGGGTCACAGTGGTGACGTTGCAGAGGTGACCACAGGACGTAGTAGCACACAGGAAGAACGTAGTGGCCTCTCCACAGCAGGTGTCCCACCTAGAAGTGGAAGAGGCTGCGAATCCGAGACCAGGCACGACCCGCCGGGTAGCCCGGCCACCACCGGCAGACGCATTTTGTCACAGTGACACACTGTCGCAGACTGAACTTGACAAAGGTGTCTACATCGCAAACTGTGCGCAGCTGTGGGAACCCTTTTCGGGTGGCGTCCGAACCCGTGGATCCAGACTGTAGCTCTGGGACCGTACGGAGAACTTTGCCGATTGTGATCGTGAGGAGACAGAGATGGAGAGGGCCGAAGAAGGTGGTGGAAGGTGTGAGGTTGACACCCGTGTAATTCTGCAGGGCTTTCGTGCTCGACGGGTGTGACCTGCCGGGAAATCGAAAAGCGTGTCGAGGCATCTACGGTGGACGAACCTTTGACACGTTTCCTCCTTTTAACCTGGAACGTACGAAACGTTCTCTCCAGCCCACCATTTGATGGAGGACGAAATGGAGAAGCCCAGATACGGCAAATTCCTTGCAGAGTACACATGTCCCGATAGGATCGGGAGGCAAACTGTGGACCATTGTCTGACACAATTGTTGAGGGAAGGCCTCCGACAGCAAACACACAGAACAGAGCCCGAATAGTGGCCACTGAAGTTTTGGATGCTCGACGAGCCACACAAGGAAATTTTGAGAAGGTGTCAACAACAGTCAGCCAGTACAAAGAGAAAAAGGGGCCCGCAAAATCGACGCGAATGTGCACCTGAGGGTGTCAGGAGGGCAGCCACGGCGAGAGAGTAGTGCGGAGCCACCCGATGTCGAGCTCACTGCAAGCGTACTGCAACTGTACAATGTCACTATCGATGCCAGGCAGAACACGTGGCGACGTGTCAAATTTTTGGTGGGAGAGGCACCCAGATGGAGCAACCGAAGGACCTGCCGATGAAGAGTCGCCGGAATGATTACCCAGGGAGCTGAGCCATCTGTAACCGAGAGCAAAACACCCAAAAAGACAGTGAGGTGGTACCACAGATCAGCATAATTGCGCATGGGATCTGTGGCCTCCGGGCGAGGCTTCTCCGGCCACCCATTCTGAATGAAGGACACGACCTTACCGAATACCGAATTCCTAGCGACAGTCGTGTCGATTCTGGAAGTGTCTGTGGGGAAACCTGTTGACGGTGTACTGAGCCTCTACATCTGGACGGAAACTCGGCAATTCACTGCTATAGAAGGAGGGATCCGGGCCCCTCGGAAGCTGAGAGTGAGTATCGACATTAGCGTGTTGATTGGTAGGCAAAAGTGGATTCTATAGTGGTACTGTGAGAGAAGCAGTGCCCAGCACTGGAGCCTGTGGGCAGCTTTGTCAGGCAAAGACTGAATAAGGTAACTTATAGCTTGTGGTTGGTAATGAGGTGAAACACAGAACAGCATCTACAATGGCAAGTGCCTCCTCCTCGATTCGGGAGTACAGTTGTCGAGTACCGGTGAGTGTCTCGGAAGCAAATGCAATCAGATACTTGGAGACATCATCAAATTTGTGAGAGTGTGGCACCTAATCCCATCTGTGAAGCATCTGTACCACACCCGAGCAATGACCCGGACGATAGGTGACCGAGCGAGGAGCAGGTTTGAGTCAAGTCGAGTCGAGTTGAGTCTTGCTGAGTTCAAAACGAAACTTTAAATTGATCCTTTGGTTGTTCATTGTCCTTTTGTCAGTTCTGAACAAACACGCGAAACGAGAACTTCATCCGATTTATGCGCATTGCTCGATCGACCGTTCCAACTTCGTTCACCAAACTAAAGTGTCAGAGGTTGTATTCTCCCATTTTGTTTTCTTTCACTACCTTTACCCAAATGTCACTAACAGCTAAAATGTTTGAACCCATCTTCAAATGTTCAAATGTTTGTTAAGCTTATGGGACTAAACTACGGGGTCATCAATCCCTAAACTTACAAACTACTTATCAACTACCTTATACTAAGGTTGGCACAAATATCCATGCCCGAAGGGGGATTCGAACCCCCAACCGTAGGAGCCCATCTTCCTTGCAGCTTCTGCTAGCTCTGACTTCTTTCCTGTGTAACCTTTGTTGATGTTAATAGGTCCCTATCTCAAAAAGTGTTCAACTGTTTGAAAACCTATTGTACCAAACTGCTACGGTCATCAGTCCCTAAGACTTAGATAATGCTTAATCTAACTTACGCCAATAATAATAATAATAATCTAACTTACGACAATAGAGATACTCATGTCTGAGGGAGGACTTGAACCTCTGCCAGGAGTGACCATCCAATTTGCAGCATGATGCCTTAGACCACGCTGCTACTCCTGTGCAGCTTCCCGTCATGTTCCAGATTGTTTGGCAAGTTGTATCTGAGGTGTCACTGGTCTGTCAATTACATGTGGGGCGCCGTCACCTCCTAAGGCCCGAGGCGTTTTGCTTCGATTAATGCCAGTATCAGATCAAAGCACCTGGGAAATGAGTTGCTAGGCTTAGTTGCCCAGGATCCCGTCGGATCGTACCCCTGACGGCCGAGGCACAGAGTACTAACTGGTGGATTTGACAGGTTTTGCCGTTTGAGGAGAAAGGTGGCCACAACTCAAAATACGTCTGAGATACCCGACCTTCTTCCAAAATAACTGGTATCTCAACTGTTGTGACCAGTTACTCGTTCACTCGTACGTTGCCCGTGGTTCGTAAACTAGGTCCTGACTACAGATACCCCCACCCTGAACTAAAATATTCTCAACTGAAAATGATATGTTGGTTTATTTAGGTAGTATAAACACTAATGAAGGTGACAAATCTTTTCGCCCAATTTTTGTGATTAATAGCATGAACTATATAATTCTACAGGTGTTTTAATTACTTAAAAAAACTTCCCATTCTTACATTCCTCAACTTTGTCATACCCAAGCTGCATTATAAGATAGATAATTCAAATTAATACGTGTCACGAATTGTGCTACAGGTGTACCTGAAGCCCCTGCTGCGAAAGCTGAAGACGCGCAGTGTGCCCGAGGACATAGCGGAGAGCCTCACGGAGATCACGCGCTACATGCTGGACCGCGACTACATCCGTGCCAGCGACTCCTACCTGCAGATGGCCATCGGAAACGCGCCTTGGCCCATTGGTGTCACTATGGTGAGGATAGATTTACTTTGCCACAGTTCTTGTACTCTAAATAGGGGTGAAAAGTGTCAGAAATCAAAATTCTTCCCACTGCTGTTCCCGTGGTTGACCTACAATGCTATTAACTATTGTGAAGTTCATCCATTGCAGTAATTGTATTTTCTGGTCTTTTTTTTTAAATTTCTATATGATCTTTTTATTTTATAATTTTATTCTAACTAGGAACATTTGCTTCTATTTTATTTAATGGCATAACTTTGTACAACTTTGGTTGTTCTGTCTTATTTCTTGTAAAGATGGTGTCCAATTTTTCTGCCATATCGTACAATTATCTTGTACGGTGCCTCGTGACATAGGGTACAGGGAGAGATGTTCGTCAGGGAGGGAAGTTCGCCGTACCTGCATTTCTATTGCAACAGATTTGTTAGCACTAACTGCCACCTGTTGGTGATCCTGAGAAAACCTACTTTATAGTGTGTCCTTTCTATACTGCCATCTGGTGGTAGCACAGAAAAATTATGTACGCTATCAAAAGCAGTAACGGAACACATTTTGTGAGAAGACGGGCACTGAGACGGTGGACATTTTTTCCAACTCCACGATTTGAGTTCTATTTTCTTTACAGTACTAAAGTATTATTTTAATAGCTATAGTGTGTTATTGTGTGCTGTGAGTGAAACAATGAACAATTAATACGAAATTACTTAACAATGCTGTGAAATATTATTGTATAAGAAAGAGTGCTTCTGGAGGTAATGTCACCATTAGTACCAAATCTTTTATCTGCAAAGACTCGGGAGATTACTACATTCCAAATGCAAGACGAGTGGACTGAAACGAATTTGTAAATTTCCAGAACTGGTTTCACGAAGACTGTGACACTCGGTCAGTGAAGAGGTGTGGCTTGTGTAATGTGTGTAATGACTTGGACTCTGATACTGACTAACATGGACTGGAATGTCATTGTATTTGTTTGTCCTGTAGAAGTTCTGAGTGTTGTTTGTAAACAGCAGAATTAAGAAAAAAAAATTTTGATTTCAGGCGAAATTCCCTCCCACGGAGGAAGTTCGACAGTTAGCTAAATTGCATAATAAAAATTCCCTATAATTTAATATGTCAATTTCAATAGTTAATAGAGTTTTTATTTCATCTATAGAAGTACACTAATCATATTAAAAAATATTTCATTATGTTTTCACGAAGGACCTCCATTTAAAATATTGTTTAGTAAATTGGTGGCTAATATCCCTCCCTTTAGCTTGTGTTACATTTAAGGTGGAGAGACCAGAGTACGTTCACAGCATAGAAGGCACATGTAGGCCTGGAGTGTGGCCAGGGAAGGGGAGTTATTGTGGGGGGTGGCAACTAGCTAAGGGGCGAGAGTTCCTGCCTGTGCATTTCACAAGGGTCAGTGGTGGTAAGAAGAATCCACAGGCTGTGAAGAACACCATCATGTAGGGCCACACGTTCTGCAACTAGCTGGTCTCTCAGCCACAGTTTGCCGACTGCCGTTCCTGTTAAAGAAACGGCTCGTTGCCGTGATGCACATGAAGAAAGCTGCACAGTGGTTGTAGCTCAGTTTGTAGATTGCTTGACTGCTTTCACAGGTTGCCCTGCATTTTATGAGATAGAAAATGCCTGTGATGGGACTGGAGTATAAAGTGGTGGGGTGGCGAATAGGACACATATGCAGGTCTAATGCAGGGATATGAGCCTCGAGGCAATAGGTTGGGAGCTGGGACAGAGTAGGGATTGACAAAGAAAGGATCTAGGTCGGGTTGAGAATTGAAGAACCCTTTAGAACTGGTGGAGAGGATAGTGGGTAGAATATTCCTCATTTCAGGGAACGATGGGAGGTACTTAAACATTGGTGAAGTATGCGATTCCATCAGTCCAGTCCTCTGTGGCCATATGGCGGGTGTGAGGGAGACGGCGGGTGACTGGAAAGACGAGGCACACGCAATATAATTTCGGTCAATAAACTGACTGCCCTGGAAGCCCCGTCGTGGCCTGTTATGGCACCACCTCCCCTTTGCTCTCTTGTGGCACAGCATCTCACCCTATCTTGTACCTAACCTCATACGTAAAAGCGACCTATCTATTTCTTGTTCCGACACTGCACGGCTTCTGTCCCTACCAGACTCAACACAATCGATGCCACCTCCCTCTACACTAATATTTCCAGTGGCCACGGCCTTTCCATTGTCAAACACTACCGTTCACAGCACGCGGCTCGCAACCTCTCTCTTTGTCACTGAGACTGACTTCGTCCTCACCCACAGTCGAGTCTCCTCTGAAGGCACAAACTACGAAGAAATCGATGGTACGGCAGTGAGCAGCTGTGTGGCACCTTCCCGTGCAGTCCTATTTGTGATTGTCTAGAGGAATCCTCCTCGGTTGCCGAGAATCCCAAACCCATAATCTGGTTCAGATTCATTAATGGCATCTTTATAATCTGGACCAAAGGGGAGGACACGCTATCCGCATCCCTCCAAAACCTCCGACACCTCGTTCCCTGTTTACTTCACCACATACCCCTCAGCCTAATGAGCCACCTTCTTTGAAACTGATCTTCATGTTATGGATGGTTAGTACTTCCATTTTGACTCTCAGGCCCGACCTCTGTCAATTCCGGAACTCCTCGACCTCTTCCCTTTCTGAACAGCGTTGACACCTGTGGCCGACACATCTGTCACCACAGGTAGTCCCTTTCCCGATGATTTCACAAACGAAAATTAGACCCCCCCCCCCCTTTCCACTCTAGTACATGAACCTATTCCTCGTGCCTCGCATTACTGGTCGACCACCGTGTCCCTCACACGCACCATACGGCCACAGAGTCACACTCATCTCGTCACCCGGTGTCTCCCGGCAAGTAAATAACGTTCTCTGCCAGGGTTTCGACTACCTCTCGTCCTACACTGAAATTGGGAATATCCTACCCAGTATCCTCCTAGAGTCTACAACAGTGGTATTACACTGTCCATCGACCCTGTGGAAAATCCTCGTCTGTCCCTCCTCTTGACCCCTTACCCCGTGGCTCACATCCCTGCAGCAGACCTGGATGCAAAGCCTGTCCAACACACCATCCCACCACCACTACCATCTACTCCAATCCTGTCTCAAGTGTCTCCTCTCACATAAAAGGCAGAGCAGTTTGTGAAGGCAGTCATATGGTTTACAACCTGAGCTGCATTACAACCTCTGTGCAGCTTTCTACTTTGGCATGAGCTATCTGTGACTGAATTACAATGTCATCAGCAATAGAACTTTTATTTTTTCAGGCCAATCTTTGTTCAAATGTTTGTACAGCT
Source organism: Locusta migratoria (assembly GCA_026315105.1). Classification (NCBI taxonomy): domain Eukaryota; kingdom Metazoa; phylum Arthropoda; class Insecta; order Orthoptera; family Acrididae; genus Locusta; species Locusta migratoria. The sequence goes on from CM048754.1 coordinate 122,526,562, forward strand.
TATGGGACTTAACTACGGGGTCATCAGTCGCTAAACTTACAAACTACTTATGAACTACTTACGAACTAGGTCGGCACAAATATCCATGCCCGAGGGGGATTCGAACCCCCGACCATAGTGGCCGTGCAGACCGTGACTGGAGCGCCTTAGTCCCCTCGGCCACCGCAGGCCAATCTTTAATTCCTTCCCAAAATTTCTTCTTGTTTACCTTCACAGTTTGCTAAATGCACAGATTTAACAGCGTTGGGGAATGGATACAGCAGTGACTTATACTCTTCCCAACCAATTCTTCCCTTTAATATCTGCAGCCCTTGTAACTGCTGCCCGGTGTCTTTACAGGGTAATTATAATTAAAGTTAAACCTTCAAAACACTGTAAAAACACCACCGGTCAGAACGACTTCAAATTGCATCGAAATATTATCGGAGGAGGAGGAAAAGTATGGCAGAAGAAAAATAACTATAGTCGGGCCGAAATATGATGCTCCACGGCGCCGCCTACTGGGCGGGGAGAATGCCCTGGCCACAGAAACAGAAGGCAACCAGGTTTCCGAGTGGTTAGTTCGCCGCCAGTATACCTAATGTTTGTCGGTAAGTGACAGAACTGACAAAAATATACGGCATGTGAGATGCGCGTCCACACACAACAACGTTCACATTTGACTTACTCCAGTGGTCTGCTGCTGCGTCTGGCCCTTGAAGCCGATTGGCGCAATTTGTCGTATTTTGGCTTGACTGTAGCGTGAAAATTGATCAGTAGATGGTGCTGTAAGCATTATAATTTATAAGTGGTCGGCTACAAATTACAAATGTATTGTACTACAATGTCTAAGGTGTAAATGAAACAAACTGTACTACTCAGTGTGCACGGTTCTAGAGGTGAGATACTGTTAGTTACATATGTCCATCAACCGTGGCAAGGTCATATAACATTGGATGGGAAAAATTGCCAAAAACTGAATAAAAAGCATCAATTGCATTAGTTTGTAATTGCACTGAGGCTAAAAACTGCATAAAAAACGTCAGTCGAAATCAAATCTGATTTTTAATTTCTGTGACTGTCACAAAATGTGTTGAAATTGAGAAATGGCCCATTGTACAACTGATTGAAGTGTTTTTGGGGTTACAGTCAGAATGGCAAAGGCAACACTGAACACAGCGTCTGTCAGATAGCCACGTTCAGGTGATCGGGACGGTCAGGCTATAGTGAAACGGCAGCTGATAATGCTAGAATTTCTGAAACGGCGCTTCAGCAGCTGCTCGACTGGATTTGCAATGTACGAAAGTGTGGCAGCTTGCATAAAAATGATTCAGTCCACATGTCTGCGCTGTTGGTAAGCTGGAATGACTCGGTTGCACAAAAGTCACTGATAGCACTTACCAGTGACCGTACAGCTAACAGGACCAGAAGCACCTGTCTCTTCCATAGAATATGGCCCTGTGATAAATGATGCTGTAAAATTGCAACAAATTATGACCTTTTCAATATGAAGTGGTACTGGTCGATTTGCGTGTGGATTTTCGGTTGCCCATATTCAACAATTCTGTGTATTTACTTATCCTGTCAGATGGAAGTGGGATTGATCTGTTCACAAAATCTTCCACAGCCATTTGTCATCCACTTCTGCGAGAATGAGAAATTTTAAAGTGAAAGTCTCTCTTGCTGGCAAGTCAATAGGAAGCGACTTGTGGACACCATGCACTATGCTCGTAGCATTGTCCGATGGTCGGGCAGTTCTCCGAGCACTGCATGTTTGCTCATTGCCACTCGACTTCTCCTGCATTGTTGTGGCCACTTCTCCCACTGACGTCGAATCAATTCGTTTCCTCCCTCTATCGGGCTGCACACCGAAGGAACCCGTCTTATCGAATTTCCACATCATTTTCTCCAGACCCACGGCAGTTGTCAGACTGTAATCTTTTTTCAAACCCTTCAGTGTCAGAACTTCTGCAGATTGACTTGTGTACATCACCATTCTCGTAAAACAGCTTTAAAAGCAGAGTGCGATCCTGTATTGAGACAGGCACAGCAGATGTCTCAGACAGGAAATGAGTAAAAGCCGTTTACCTGGTGTATATTTACCAACTTCAATGGGTTGTGCACATAATATGTTTTTATTTACACCTTGTGACACAAACAACACAGTCTATTGATCAGTGTTCCCACTACCTACTGTTCTTCAGCCAAATGTTTTCCCCTTTCTCTGGCCCCCCAGGGTGCCCACAGTTCTTTTGTGGGTATGTGTGTGGCGCGCACGGGGCCCCGAACCGAAGCGACCTTTCTTCCGTCCCAGGCCGCTACCCTCTTTCCCCCAGGTTTGTGCCTTCGCCTGGAGACAGGCTTTTTAGTCAGTCCAAGTTTTCTTTTTTCGTTTCCTCTTACTTCCTCTTTTCTTGGTCCTCTTCCTTTCCTGTTCTTTAGCCTTCCTTCCTTTCTCCTTTATCCTTGTTCTCGACCCGCCCTTTTAATCTCCGCCTCGGCGTTTGAGATTCTCCCTCCTTCATCCCTTTCTCTCCTTCCTCCTTTCTTTCCTCCCTGTGCGTGTCTGAAGGTCAACCCACGCTCTGCGTAGCCGGTGACGGGGTAAGGCGTAACTCCCCGCCCCGGGTAGACATGTAGGGCATGTACGTACGCCCCGGTAAAGGCCGGGCCCAGGGAGGGGTGATTACCCGAGCTGATACCTTCCGAACACGCCGATTGGTCCCTCCGTCCGTTCTCGGGAGGTGTGACCTGAGGTGTGAACAATCACCTAAGGCGGGTAAGCCCTCGGAGAGGGCCCCCACTAGGAAGGAGCGCGCCATCGGAGACGCCGGTAATCATGGGGGACGTCTCCGCTATGACTCCTTCCAAATCATCTATAATCTCTACCCATAAGCGGAAGCATGATGATTCTCAGCCACAAAAAGTATTGCCTAATATTCCTAAGTTCCTGGTGGTATCACGTACCGACGATAAGGATTTTTGTGCAGTAAATCCGTTTATTATTCAGAAGGGTGTCGATGCGATCGCAGGTCTCTTGAAGACCTGCTCCAGGCAGAGCAACAGGACCTTGTTACTCGAAATAGATAATGCATTCCAGGCGCAGAAGTTACTTCGAGCTACACTTGTCCATACGTTCCCTGTGAAAGTGGAGGCTCACCGCACCCTCAACTCTTCGCGGGGGGGCAGTGTTCTCTAGATCGTTGGATGGGTTATCGGACGAGGAGATATTGAACTATATGTCCGATCAGGGAGTCACGGCTGTTCATCGCGTGATGAAAAAGGTTAACAATGACCTCGCGCCAACCCGTACTGTCTTCTTAACTTTTGACAGGGTTGACCTACCATCTAAAGTGAAAGCGGACTATGAAGTCATTTCCGTTCGCCCGTACATACCAAATCCTACACGCTGCTTCCATTGCCAAATGTACAATCGTACCAGTAAATCTTGTCCAAATGCAGCGAAGTGCGCCACCTGTGGTAGAGATGCTCATGAGGATGAATGTCTACCTCCATCCCCTCGCTGCATTAATTGCATGGGTGACCATGCTGCTTCTTCACGGGACTGCCCCGTTTATAAAGAAGAGCGGGTCATCCAAGAGATTAGTGTGAAGGACAAGGTCTCAACGTATGCCACTCGGAAGTTATTAGCGAGTAGGAAGCCCGCAGTACTCCCATCAGGCACTTTCAGCCAGGTCCTCGCCTCCCCTCAACCAACTAAGGAGGTAGGCAATCAGACTTGCGATTTAACGTTCTGTGACACTGTCGTCAGGTCGGCTAGCCCGAAAATTGCTCTCCGATCCCTTCTGCCCGTACTGCAGTGAATTCGTCGACCAGTTCACACACATCCCGGGCATCCAAATCTGCTGCCCGGAGTTCAAAAAAAGAACCTGTCCGTGAAGATTTTCTCAAGACTCCGACTTCTCAATCGTCAACCGCTTCTTCAACACGTCATGCTTCTAAGAAGGCACACAAAAAGAACAGCCCCCCCCCCCTTTCCCTGCCGCGGCGTGACTCTTCGGTCACGCCATCCAACAGTTGCCGGCCTCGGCTGTCTTCTGTTTCACCCGGCCCTTTACCGGTGGTGGAAGCTGCCCCTCCTGATCAACTCAGGGAGGTGGCAGACGCATCGGTCGAACCAATGGAACATGACCCTTTGCCACTAGATGGCGATATCAGTGCTCCCTCGAAGTCCGGTCCTCAGCGGCCGTCGAGGTGACCCCACCTGCTTGTTCCTCTTTATCTTCTTTTCTTCTCTCATTTTTTTTATCATGGCGCTCCTTCAATGGAATATTTGCGGCATTCGTTCCAATCAGGAGGAATTAAAACTACACCTTCAGTTGCACTGCCCGCTTCTAGTCTGTCTACAAGAAACTAAATTGCGTCCACGTGATCGTGCAGACTTTCCACACTACACCTCTGTGCGGTTCGACCTGCCACCCGTGGAAGGTGTCCCAGCCCATGGAGGGGTTCTGATGCTCCTTCGAGACGACGTCTTTTACCATCCCATTTCATTGCATACTCACCTACAGGCAGTTGCCGTCCGCATCACTCTATCCACCTTATCCTTTTCCCTCTGTAATATCTATTCGCCATCGTCATCTGCCCTTACTAGGGCAGATGTGCTACACCTCGTTGACCAGCTCCCTTCACCTTTCGTGTTGGTAGGCGACTTTAATGCCCACGACCCCCTATGGGGCTCTCCGGCACCTTGTCCGAGAGGCTCCCTTTTGGTGGACCTTCTCCAACACCTCGATCTTGTCTGCCTCAACACCGGTGCACCGACCTTCCTTTCAGACACAACACACACTTATTCCCATATAGACCTCGCACTATGCACTCCTCAGCTCGCAGGTCGGTTTGAGTGGTATGCACTTTCTGACACGTACTCAAGTGATCATTTCCCTTGTATCATCCACTTCCTGCATCATTCCCCATCTCCTCGTCCCACCAATTGGAATATTTCTAAAGCCGACTGGGGGCTTTACTCTTCCATGGCTGTTTTTCACGATCAGAATTTTCCCAACTGTGCCAGTCAGGTCGACTGCCTCACAGAGGTTATTCTCACCGCTGCTGAACGTTCCATACCTCGTACATCCTCTTCTCCACGTCGTGTCCAGGTCCCTTGGTGGACTGCAGCCTGCCGCGACGCGCTTAGAGCACGGCGCCGTGCTTTACGCACCTTCCGCCGCCACCCAACTTTGGAGAATTGCATACATTATAAACGTATGAGAGCGCAATGTCGTCGTTAAATAAACGACAGCAAAAAAGCTTGCTGGACTGCTTTTACTAGTTCTTTTAACCGTTTTACTCCCTCCACGGTTGTTTGGGGTGGCCTACGCCATTTATCCGGCATCAAGGTCCACTCCCCGATTCCTGGCCTGACTGTGGAGAACGCAGTCCTCGTGGACCCCGCTGATGTTTCCAACACATTGGGCCATTTCTTTGTGGAGGTTTCGAGCTCTGCCCATTACCACCCTGCCTTTCTCCCTCGCAAACAGGTAGAGGAGGCACGGCCGCCTTCTTTCCACTCTTTTAATCGTGAAAATTATAATGTCGCCTTCACCATGCAGGAGCTAGACCGTGCTCTCGCCCTGTCCCGATCTTCTGCTCCCGGCCCCGATTCCATCCATATTGAGATGCTGAAGAACCTCTCTCCTGCGGGCAAGTGTTTCCTTCTTAGTACCTACAATCGCATGTGGAGTGAAGGTCATGTTCCCACAAGTTGGCGTGAAGCCATTGTTGTCCCCATCCCCAAACCAGGGAAGGACAAACATCTTCCTACCAGTTATCGCCCCCATTTCTCTGACAAGCTGTGTCTGTAAGGTGATGGAACGCATGGTTCACTCTCGGTTGGTCTGGCTCCTCGAATCTCGCCGCCTCCTAACAAATGTCCAATGCGGTTTTCGTCGACACCGCTCTGCTGCTGATCACCTCATTACGTTGTCGACCTTCATTATGAATAACTTTCTAAAGAAGCGTCAAAAAGTAGCAGTGTTCTTCGACTTGGAGAAGGCATACGATACCTGTTGGAGAGCGGGCATTCTCCGCACATTGCACACATCGGGCCTTTGGGGCTGCCTCCCTCTTTTCATACAAGTGTTTTTGGCGGATCGCAAGTTCCGGGTACGGGTGGGCTCTGTTTGGTCAGATACCTTTTGCCAGGAGAATGGGATACCGCAGGGCTCCGTCTTGAGTGTGGCGCTCTTTGCCATTGCAATCAATCCGATCGTAGATTGCCTTTCACCTGACGTTTCCGGATCTCTTTTTGTAGACGATTTCGCAATTTATTGCAGCGCCCAGCAGACGTGTCTCTTGGAGCGTTGTCTTCAACGCTGTCTTGACCGTCTATATTCCTGGAGCATCGCAAACAGCTTCCGATTCTCCACTGAGAAAATGGTGTGTATAAACTTCTGGAGATACAAGGAATTTCTTCCACTTTCTCTACATCTCGGCCCTGTTGCTCTCCCTTTCGTGGAGACTACGAAATTCTTGGGACTCATGTTGGATCGTAAACTTTGCTGGTCCACACACGTGTCCTACCTGGCTGCCCGTTGTGCCCGATCCCTTAACGTTCTTCGTGTCCTCAGTGGCACGTCATGGGGAGCGGATCGTACCGTCCTGCTTCACCTTTACCAGGCCATTGTTCAGTCGAAGCTCGACTACGGAAGCCTTGTATACTCTTCTGCACGGCCGTCGATTCTCCGCCGTCTCAACTCAATCCACCATCGGGGTTTACGTCTTGTGACTGGTGCATTTTATACCAGCCCTGTTGAAAGTCTGTATGCCGAGGCTGCTGTATTACCCTTGACCACTCGGCGTGACATACTCTTGTGTCGGTACGCATGCCGCCTGCGGTCGATGCCCAACCATCCATCTTACCGATTATTTTTTGATGACTCACTCGATCGCCAATATCAGTTGTCTGCGATTGCCTTGCTTCCACATGGAGTTCGGTTTCGGCGCCTGCTACAGCGGCTCGATTTTACCCTTCCTTCCACCTTTCGGTTGAGCGAAAGCCCATTGCCACCATGGCATCAGGCCCAGGTTCACACTCACCTTGAACTTAGTTCGCTTCCCAAGGAGAGCACTCCGGATTTGGTATACCGTTCGAGGCTTGTCGAACTCCGTTCGCGGTTCGATAATGCCATATTTATTTACACCAATGGTTCCAAGAGCACTGCCGATGTCGGATCTGCCTTCGTCGTCAGGGACAACCGTTTCCAATACAAGCTCCCTGACCGGTGCTCGAATTTCACGGCTGAGCTTTTTGCCCTCCACCAGGCCGTTTTGTATACCTGCCGCCACCGTCAACCTTTCTATGCCATATGTTCGGACTCCCTTAGTGCCCTGCAGAGTCTTAAGGACCCTTTCTCGAACCATCCTCTCGTGTATGGGATCCAACGCTCCCTCCAGTTGCTAGCAGATGACAGCTGTCACGTTTCTTTCCTGTGGGTCCCTGGTCACGTGGGTGTTCCGGAAATGAGACCGCCGACATAGCAGCCAAGGCTGCAGCTCTTTTGCCTGCATGGCTACCTTTTGCATCGCATCGGACGATGTTCAACGGGCTCTTCGCCGGAGTATTGTGTCGTCATGGCATAGTGCGTGGCTTTCACTGTACAACAATAAATTGAGAACCCGAAAACCGATCCCAACCGCTTGGGGGACCTCCCCACGCCCCTCTCGGCGAGAGGAGGTAATCATCTCCGTGTAGCGCTTCACTTTCCGTCTACTCTGGAGGAAATTTTAGCTGATGACACACGAGCAGCTGCTCGAGTTTTGCGTTTTATGAACTTGGCCAACTTATAAAAGGATATTTAACCCTTTTAATTGTCTTTTATCTTTTGTTTTTAGCCTCTTCTTGATGTTCCAACTGGCAGTTACCAAATTTTTTTGAGATCTAGCGAATCTTTTGTTATTGTCTGGGCGCTAATGACCGTAGAAGTTGTGCGCCAAAAACCACAAAAAAAAATCAAAAAAAAAAAAAAATCTCTGGTAATGTTCTGATGCAATTTGACATAATTCACATTAGTTGTGTTATTTTTACAGTGTTTTGAAGGTTTAACTTTAATTATAATCACGCTGTACATAACTTTCCATTCCTTGTATTTTACCCCTGCTGATTTCAGAATTTGAAAGAATGTATTCCACCGGACATTGTTAAAATCTTTCTTCAAATCTATAGCAGCTCTAAATGTATGTTTGCCTTTCATTTATATTTATTTATAATCACACGTGAGATGTAAGGTGGAGACGATCTTTTGCACATACGGAGTTTTGCACACTGTCTGAATTACTTAGTTCTTTTCCGCAATCGTAGGTGGGTATCCACGCACGTACCGGGCGAGAGAAGATCTTCTCGAAGAACGTGGCGCACGTGATGAACGACGAGACGCAGCGGAAGTACCTGCAGGGGCTGAAGAGGCTGATGACCAAGTGCCAGCAGTACTTCCCGACCGACCCGTCGCGCTGCGTCGAGTACTCGAGGCTGGACCACTCCGTGCTGTAGGGCCGCCGGCCGCAGGGTGAGTCGGGGGCCTTTCTCGTGAGCTGTATGAATACTCACTACTGGCTACAATAAGTTGTCCATTTTGCTGGTGTGGCCAGAAGTGGAGAAACAAGGTATTCACTTGTTTCCTATTGCTGTGAACATTAAACTGACCATTTGAACTGCAGCAATTGTTTAGTCAGATGTTATTAAACTGTATTTTCAAATGAGCAATTTTTATCTAAACAACAACAACAACAACAACCTGTTGGAGGCTACCATTAATACTTTCACACAAGCACTTAGGGATTGTAAAATGCTAACTACAATTATATTCTCGACATAATTCAAAAACAAATTTTACTGATCGTGGCAAGCTGTCCAATATTACCGGGAACATCCGAACATAACTCCCATAACTGACTTGGCTGCAAAAAATGTTACACTGCACAAAGTGTTAATTTATCACATCATCTCATTTCTGGGTATAATATAAATAATGTTACATTGCATTCCTCAAATAAAGGGCATTCTTCAACATTTAATCATGAGCACCAATAATGCTTTATAAATTATGTCACCGATTCAGTGCTAGTGATCTTTGGCAGTCATGAACTCAAAATGTCAACTTTCTGACTCGACAGGTTCCACAATGGCACTAGTGTGCGGCAACACATTTTTTAGCTCATTACGACAGGATGAACTTGATGGTAATTTTTGTGTCCCAGCCTCGTTGCCACTTTTGTCTCCCAGCCTCATCGCCGCTTTTGTGTCTCGTTTCTGTCGTAGGTGTCGGTGGCCGAGTAGACAGACCAACACTGGTATAAAGGATGCACGCTTGTGCAGGTACGAAGGTGAGCAGCTAGTGGGACAGCAGAAACTAGAAACACTAGAGTAAATTAGAACGAGATATATATTGCACAGAATTTATACAATACTTAACTTTTACATAGCTCAGTACTGCAGAATGCTGATTCATAATTGAGCTAGAGGCCTGACTAGTGCCTATCCGATAGCCAAGTCTTCACTGGTGCCTATCTGATTCCGAAGTGTTAACTGGTTCCTATCTCAGTCCCAAGTGAACGATGTCGTTCAGTGGTGGCCACGAGCGGAGTTGTAGCAGAGGGCGCTCGTGGCTGACGTCGTAAGAATGCCGTGCCGTGCGTGCATGGCGGCGGGCGTCGAAAGTACGTGGCGCGCACTTTGGACTTGTGCGACAGCAAAGTAATGTTTCACATTAAAGTGAAGTTCGAGGGTCATCTGGAAAATAGTATCCGTTTGCACTATATGGAGTGCTAGTGAGTAGAGTAAATGTAGACAGGATCTAATGCTCTCAACTGTTTGTTTACTTTCTGTGTGTAATATTATGTGCTGTTCCCAGTGACTGTGTTGTGAATGTTAGCCTTTATGATGTTTAAAAATGGAAAGAATGCTGCCAATTGTGAAGTTAGGGCTGTGATCGGGTGACGAACAATACGAAAAATTACGATGGTCGATATTCCTCATCGATCGAATGAGGTATAGAGATAAACATTATGGACGAGTCGTCTTTTTGGTGCCAGTGTCATAATTCCAGCTCGGGGAGAGAGAACACTTGTGATGATGCACATTTGGGGAGCTAACTATGATGACAGATGAACTCCTTAGTTCAATCGATAAATTTCTGAAGAACAATTGGCACATTACAATTGATGAAATTTGTGAATATTTCAGTAATGTCCCACAAAAACTTATTCACAAAATTATTAAAGTCCATTTTTATTATCTTACTACACTGGTGGCAGACAAATATGATGCTATGAATACAAAAACTCACTACACATAATGACAGATGTTTAAATTTGCACAGTGACTGTGTAGAGAGATAGTATAACAATGAAAAATCTGATCGTATTGTCAGTAACGGAGGATAGATAACAACTCGCTGAACTGCTGACAGCAGACAGTATCATTCACACAACTTAAATTTTGGTGCACGGCATTTGTCAGGTATTTCTGATGAAGGCTTTGGCTGAAAATTTAATTTGTGCGAATGTGATTGTCTATTGTTTATTCCTGTCAGTGGTTTAGAGAAATAGTTTAATTTGTATTCTTTTCATTAAAATGTAAATATATGGTACTAGTTTTTATTATTATTTCTAAATTGGTTCTACTTTCTAGATTACCATCGTATTACTGTACAAATTAAGTCCACTAGGAAATAGTTCCCACAAGTATTTACTAAGCTGCTTATAATAGAACAGAAACTGTCTCGAGTGTACTTTTTCATTGCTTCGTCAGGTCAATGGGGCAAATTAATTAATTTCAGTAACTTACTGCGAGTACCTGTTGCAGTAATGTTTCCACTTCGGTTTTGTTGTGTAGTAGGCAAGTGGAAGTTTAAAACCTCATTGTCTTATTACACAACACACTTCATTACAGGGTCATTTACTAAATGTGAGAGTTTGATGGATACTCCAGTGGCAGACGCTGTGGAAGCTCCTTGAGCACGCGTGTTAAAGAGTTGACCGGAGTACTGCTACCTCTTACGTATATCACAACAATACCCTTAGGACACAATCTGAAAGATTAGAACCCACTAAGAGGCATGCCTGAAATCTCATTTTCTATGAACCGTACTACACTGGAATAGCAAAAGGAGGCAGTGACAGTGGTACCTGCTGCCACGTACCTCGAGGCGGCTTGCGGAGTAGAAACAAATTGACCGGTAAAGGCGTGTCACAATCCGTCGACTGGGGTGCACCGGGTACAGTGGTACGTTTATTTTAGCCCATCTGCTGTTTTGCCATTTCTTTTCTGACACTGACATTTTCTCAGTGCTACCAAACTTGTACAGCTTCTGTCACACCAATATTCAGGAACAACAATAAGAGTGATCCACAAAAAATTACAGGCCAATTTTATTGATATCGGTTTACAGCGAGATTTTAGAATGTATAGTTTCCTCTAATATTATGAACAACCTCGAAGAGAATGATCTTTTGTCCCTAGTCGACACAAATTCAGAAAGTATTGTTCTCGCAAAACACAACTAGCTCTTTTCTCACGCCATGTGATGAGTGCTATCGACAAGGGATGTCAAATAGATTCCGTATTTATAGATTTCCGGAACGCTTTTGACACTGTACGTCACAGGTGTCTTCTAATCAAATTGTGTGGTTATGTAGTACTGCCACAGTTGTTTGATTGGATTCATGATTTCCTGTCATAAAGAACACAATACATTCTAATTGACAGAAAGTCATCAAGTAAAACAGAAGTAATGTTTGGCATTCCTCAAGGAAGTGTTATTGGCCCCTACTGTTCCTAATTTTTATAAATGATTTAGCAATCTGTGTACCTATCATAGACTGTTCACAGATGATGCTGTCATTTATAGGTTAATAAAGTCAGCAGAAGATAAAAAGGAACTGCAAAATGATTTAGATAAGATATCTCCATGGTGCAAAACTTGGCAATTGATCCTTAATAATGACATGGGTGATGTCATCCATATGACCGCTAAAGAAAGGCATTAAACTTCAGTTACACTATAAATTAGTCAAATCTACAGGCTGTCAAGTCTACTAAACACCTAGGAGTAACAATTAAGAACAACTATAATTGGAAAGAACACACAGAAAATATTGTAAGGCAAACCAAAGACCTCATTTCCTTGGCAGAACACTTGCAAGATGCAACAGTTCTACTAAAGAAAGTGCCTACTTACATTTGTGCATCATATTTTGGAGTATTGCTGCGCATTGTGGGATCCACACAAGGATTCAGAGAAGGGCAGCTCGTTTTGTATTATTGTGATACAGGGGAAAGAGCGTCGCGGGTACAGTGCATAAGTTGGGGTGGAAATCTTGAAAAGAAAGGCGTTATTTGTTGAGGTGAGATCTATTTGTGAAATTACTTTCACCAATTTTCCCTTCAGAATGTGAACATATTTTGTTAGCACCCACCTACATACAAAGACATGATCATCAAAATAAAATAAGAGAAATGATCGAAAACAGTAAGATTTAAGTGTTCCTTTTTCCCCGCGAGTTATTCAAGAATGGAACCGTAGGGAAACATCATAAAACCCTCTGCCATGGACTTCAGTGGATTATAGAGTATCCATGTAGATGTAGATAAGTTCAACAAAAACTTCCAGGAACTGGAAATTTCCCAAGCATTTGGATGAAGGTGCAGGGAATTACGCCTAGGAGCTTCACCCCACAGCAGTGTGTGCACTGATTTGGAGCTTGCTAGCAGATCAAAAAGTGAGTGCCCGAGTGGCACACGCGCCTGATCTGCCGGCACTGATCAGGGGAGGCCGCTTGTTGAAGCTGACAGGATTGACCTCAAAGCACATGTTGAGGTTACTGTAATAGCACCGTGTCATTGATTGCTGTTGTCAGATTCGCTTGTGCATCTTTATATTGTTTACATTCAAAAAGCAATTTCTCGATTCTTTTGGGATTCTTCTGATTTACAGTTGACTCTTAAGAGAAAAAGAAAAATAGTAATTCACAGTGGTCTCGGTTAAGAGGAAGGAGTGTCTCCACTTTTACATGGCAGAGTAGGTTTTCCAAATCTCATCCCTGTTTTATCACCCAGTGCACTTTTAGCCCAGTATTAGGGGGTTTCAGTGTACGTTAATTGGGGCTAAAGATATATTTCACATAAATAACTTTTTGACCTCAAAAGCGGGGTGGGGGACAACAAATCTTTGAAATTTTCAGAATTTTTTCTCGTCCTATAAAAAGAAAATAATAAATAAAAAGGACAAAGTCCTGCATCCATTAAAGGAAAAAAGTTGAAATTTTAAGCAGTAGTTTCATTTTTATGAGGATCTAAAAAACAGCAAATTTTCCTACTTTGCCAAAAGCTGTGTTCTGCTCATTTTCAATGTACTGTAATTCTTCAGTTTCTCCCGGCGTATTTGATGATCAAAATATCCATGGGTGTACTGCCGGTCTATAGTGTCCAACGGGCACAATATTTCGGCGATCAAACATGTCGCCATCATCAGGTGAACTGACGGACTGAGCTCCTGGAAACGCGCCGGCACGGAGATCCGCACGCTACAGCTGCTCGAAGGGAACTGGGTTCTAGCCCGGTAGCGGGCCATTTAAATACCCTCGGCCCGCGGAGCGACCCCTCCGCGGTCCGCGCCCCGCGCCGCGGCCGCGCAGTGGAATCGATTGCGCCGGCGTCTGAGAAGACGTTGGTGTGAGGGCTCTGTCCGCAGTGGTCGTCACTTCGTTACGTTTGCCTCTCTAATGATGCAGTCCCAGTATCTAGACCTCTGTACCAGAATCCTAGTGTGTTCATACTCCAGGAGTATGAGGCCATTGAAATTCGCACAAGTGACAACCTCATAACCCGTGACTCTGGCTATAATCTTAGCAAAGCTTGGGAACCAGCGATTGGGTTAATTAAGAGTAAATCTAGCAAACGTAACGAAGTGACGACCACGGCGGACAGAGCCCTCACACCGACGTCTTCTCAGACGCCGGCACAATCGGTTCCACTGCGCGGTCGCGGCGCGGGGCGCGGACCGCGGAGGGGTCGCTCCGCGGGCCGAGGGTATTTAAATGGCCCGCCACCGGGCTAGAACCCAGTTCCCTTCGAGCAGCCGTAGCGTGCGGATCTCCGTGCCGGCGCGTTTCCAGGAGCTCAGTCCGTCAGTTCACCTGATGATGGCGACATGTTTGATCGCCGAAATATTGTGCCCGTTGGACACTATAGACCGGCAGTACACCCGTGGATATTTTGATCAATGTACTGTAACTTTCCAGCATCAAATATTATCAATACCTCCTCTGGTTAAAAGTTGTAGAACATCAGTCTGTGAGTTCAAAAAGCATCTCTTTTTTCCCAAAATTGGACAAATCTTGAGTTTGGTTTTTTACTCATAAAGCAAAATCGAGGAAAACTTTACTTTCACACTAACAGATTTTCACATTTTTTTATTCTACAAGTATGGCACACAATTCTAACTTCATTCTGAGGCACTATTAGACCATCTTAAAGTTGTACAACATGCTTTTAAGGAATTTTGTGAAAATTTTCTATTTTAAATTTTTCATAGTTTAACCTGTTCCTAAAATTTAAATAAGGATAGGTGACAACTCACCGTAAAGAGGCTCACTGAGCTGCTGAAATGCACAAAAATAGATAATCACATTCACACAACTTAAATTTTCAGCCATGGCCTTCATCAGAAGAAGAAACACGTACATTCATGCAATCACTCAGACAACTATACACACACAACTATCATGTCCGGCCTCTCCAGCACCGGAAGCTAGCTTGATCTGCTTGTTTTGCCGGAAATTCAAGCTTACAATTTGGTTCTTCACAGTTAAAGAGTTTTTCAATGTACGTTTTTAGTATTTCATAATTCTGAGTACTCCGTAGGCCTATTTTACCATTTTTATTTCTGTAACAAATACTTGGAGCTTGGTAGACTTTTAGATGATTTTTAAAAATCTAATAGAAATTCTGAGAGTTATAATTGAATGAAGCTGTTTTGTATGTCAAGAAGTAGTGATTTAGCACTCTTTATTATTATTAGTCGTAAAGCTCCCATGTGGAAGACGCTAAGTAAAGCTGGTTCATTTTCTGTTCTTCTTGGTCATCTGGTTCTTTTTATTTGCCCACCAGTTTTTCATTGTTTGAGAAAATTTAGTTCTTCTTTCTTCACTCCATTTTGTTCCAGTTCTCGGTGCTTTTGTCTCTGGTTTAACCTCCCACTTTTCAACTTTTATTCTAAAATTGTTCCTTGCAGCTATTTCTTTTTTAGTAATTTTGGCTAATTCCAAATCTTTTTTATATTTTTGGATCCATTCTCCTCCATTAATAAGAGAATCTACGTATTTTACAATTCTTTTTCTTAATCTGTGTTTAGGGCGTCTCATTATGTGGCCATAGAATTTGAGGCATCTTTTCCTCATGTCTATCTCTATGTTAGAATATTCTTCAATTTTTGATGTTTTCTGTAATCTATATCCATTCTCGGTCCATCTTGGTCCCAAAATTTTTCTAATTATTTTTCTTTCTTCTTTCTTTAGATTTTCTAGATCAGTATTCCTGTTTAGTGCCAAGGTTTCGCTGGCATATAACATTGATGCTTTAATGACTGTATTGTAATGCCTAATTTTGGCATTTAAAGATAAGCCTCTTTTATTATAGAGGTTTTGCACTAATCCTAAACCTTTACAAGCTTTTTGTATTCTTTCTTGTTGTGCAATATTTTCCGAGATAATTTCTCCAAGAAATTTGAAGTGTGGTACTCTGTTGATTTCTCCGTATTTGGTTTGTAATTTGGAAATTTCTAAATTTGTTGTTGTGAACACTGTCTTTTCAAATGATACCTGTAGCCCAACTTTTTCTGCACATTCTTTTAGAATTTCTACCTGTTTTATAGCCCTTTCACTAGAATCTGCCATTATTGCGAGATCGTCTGCAAAGGCTAAGTAGGGGATTCTTAGGTTATGTTTTTTGGTTTCTAATGAAATTGGTTTCCAGTACTTTTCTTCTTCAAGTTTCTTCTCCCATTCTTCCATGACTCTATCCAGAATTACATTGAACAACAAAGGCACAACCCATCACCCTGTCTAACCCCAGTTTTAATTTCAAATGGTTTTGAAAGTATCCCATAAATTTCACTTTGGATTTTGTATTTGTTAACGTCTGTTGAATGATTTTTTGTATTTTACGATCCAATCCTTTTTCCTCAAGAATCCTAAATAGTGTGGGTCTGTGGATTGAGTCATATGCCTTCTTGAAGTCGACAAAGACATACACTGTAGGCTTGCCTCGCATCTTCCTTATCCTTGTGATTAATTTTAGGTTTAAAATTTGCTCTGGGCACGATCTGTTTGGCCTGAAACCAGCTTGGAAATCTGAGATTTTGGGTTCTAGTATTTCTTGTGCTCTTTCAAGAATACAAGCCGATAAAATCTTATATGTGACAGGAAGTAGAGAAATTCCTCTGTAATTATTCACATCATGTTTGTCCCCTTTTTTGTGTAATGGATGTATTAAGGCACACTTCCAATCTTCTGGGATTTCTTTGGTGACCCATATATTTTGAATAATTCCTACTAGCTTCTTTCTTGAATTAGGCCCTAGATTTTTTAGAAATTCAGCTACAATTCCATCCTCCCCAGAGGCTTTGTTATTTTTGAGTTTCTTTATGTGTTTGATAATTTCTTCTTCTGTTGGCAGAGAGGAATCTTTTTGTTGTGGAGCTTTGGTGTTGGATATTGGGAGGGTTTCTGTTGGTTCTGGACAGTTTAGAAGTTTTTCAAAATATTCGGCTAGTACTTCACAATTTTCTTCATCGCTTAGTGCTAAATTCCCATCTGGTTTTCGGAAGCAAACATTTAGAGGGTTATAACCTTTAATTTGGTTTGCGAAAGTTTTGTAGAATCCATGTGTATTATAATTTTTAAAATCTGTATCTATTGATTCTAGTTGCTGGATTACATATTTTCTCTTCTCTTGTCTGATAATTTTATTCAAAAGCTTTCGTGTTTCTAGAAAGTTTTGGTAATTCCCCTCATTCTTATTCGAGCTATATTTCTCGAAGGCTTTTTTGCGTAATTCAACGGCATTTTCACATTTTATATTCCACCACGGATGTTTGGGTTTCTTCTGTAACAGTATTTTTTTCTTTGGCTATTTCTGTAATTTTTGTCTTGGATTTTTCCCAGTTGTTTGCAGGAGAATGTTCCCATGTTTCTATTGTTTCTGATTCTGTTAGTTTTTGTAGATTAAATTTTGGGACTGCCGGTGGTGTTTGCTGTGTTTTTCGTCTTGGAGTAAACTGTACTCGAACCCTGGTGAGGTAGTGATCAGAGTCGATATTTGTGCCTTTCTTAACTTGGATATCTCTGATCTCTTTTTGAAAGTCATAAGAGATGGCTACATGGTTGATTTGAAATTCTCCAAGTTGGTTTATTGGGGATCTCCAGGTTTTTTGTTTTCTAGGTTTCTTGTTGAAGGAGGTTGAGCTGATTTTCATGTTGAACTGTTGGCAGAGTTGGATTAGTCTCATGCCGTTTTTGTTGATCAATCTGTGTGCTGGATATAAGCCAACTGTCTTCCTAAATTTTTTTTCTTTGCCAATCTGTGCATTGAAATCTCCAAGAAGTATTTTGACGTCGTTTCTTGGTATTTTAGAGATTTCAAGTTCTAATTGCTCCCAGAATTTGTCTACAGCTTCTTGGTTCTTCTTATTTTCAATGTTGCAAGGTGCATGGACATTAATTAGGGTGTAGTTTTTATTCTTATTTTTAAACCTAAGAAGCATTAGTCTATTGTTAATGGTTCTTACAGACATTATAGATTTAACGGCGGATTTTTCAACAAGAAAGGCCATACCAAGCATGTTCGCCCCTCTACCAATTTTCCTATTAGTTCCACTTTTGTAGATTCTGAAGCCATTGTAATCAGTGGTTTGATCATCGGAGAACCTTGTCTCTTGTACTGCAAGGATTTGGATTTTCAGTTTCTTTAATTCTTCAGTTACAATATGTAATTTTCCTCTTTATTATTCATACTATTTGCTTCTTTCGCATTTTAAATTCATGGTGTTAAGTCTTTCCAGAACACTTCCTTTTTTCCACCGTTTTGTTCTTTCTGCAGCTGCTTCTTCCCAGCTTTCATTCCACCAGACTTTCTTCTTCATTTTTGTAGATTCAATGCATGCTGCTCTTTTGATTTCTTTGTATAATTCTCCCCATATCTCTGATTTAGCCACTTTAATTTCTTCTTGAAAATGTTTTATTGCTTCCTTTGTGATGCTGAGTCTGTCTGTGTTATATTTAAACATTTTTCTCTCCTTTGGTTTTTATGAGGGAGAAATTTCGGTTTAAGTTTAGTCAGGTAATGATCAGAGTAAAATACCTTGTTTCTTATTACTTTAACATGATTTCTTTAACATTGCTTTGAGAAATAGCTAAGTGACCTAACGAGCATTGGATTCAGAGATATCCATGTTTTCCCCTTTCTTAGCATTTAAAAAAAGAAAGTTGATACTAACTTCAAGTGAAATGTTTTACAAAGATTAATTAGTCTCGTGCCATTTTTGTTTGTTCTATCATGGGCTGGATAGCCTAGTATTCTTCAAAAAGTTTTTCCCTCCTTATTTGTGTGTTAAGACCTTAGTTGTATCATATTTGATTTTGGATTTTTTAATGTTTTATTTTCCAAAAGTTCCCAGAATGTTTCTACTTTATCTGGATTTTTCTTATTGTGATCGTTGATTAGAGCATCACAATTAACAAAGGTATGTTGTTTATTCTTGCATTTCATTGTGAGAAGAGAGAGCCTTTCTCAATTGGATTTGAATTCCATAACATGTCTACTAAATTCTTATGCTGTAGAAGGTGGTACCAAGTATTAGCATGCCTTTCATAATTTTTACAGCAGCTATACCCTTAAAAATTCTCTGGGTTTTTGTTTCTATAACATTTTCGACTGAAAATCTTGGTGCATGTGCTGCTAAAATTTGCATTTCATGCTTATGTAAGAGAATTTCAAGTTCTTTCTGCTTACCATATTTTAGTAATGAGCTTACATTCAAGGTGCCTGCAAAGAATTTCCTTTTGACCTAGAGTTTGGAAGGATAAAGGATACTAATGATGCTCCCACTCATCCTTACTGCAGATGTTGGGACTTCCCAGAAACTTTGGTCCCGATGCATTGCATAAATCAATGGTGGATTCCCTTTTCAAGTTACCACCTGGGGTAGTGCTTACTTTTAGCAGACTTTTTATCCTGTAATTGAAATTATACACGGTAGGAAATAAATTCCAAGATAAGATTGGATTGTTAGTCCAAAATAATTTTCACAGTTTTTTCCATTAGGTTCTTCCGCTTGGTGTTTGAAAATCTCTAAGGCCCTCCTGTACATATCATCATCATCATCATCATCATTAGAGACTGATTATGCCTTTCAGCATTCAGTCTGGAGCAAAGTACCTCTAATAAAATTTCTCCATGATCCCCTATTCAATGCTAACATTGATACTTGGTCTGATGTTATGCCTTTTACTTCAAAATCATTCTGTACCGAATCTAAGTACCTTCTTCTTGGTCTACCTCGACTCCTCTTACCCTCCGCTGCCGAGCTCATGAGTCTCTTAGGTAACCTTGCTTCTCCCATGTGTGTAACATGACCCCACCATCTCAGTCTGTTCGCTCTAAGCGCTTCATCTATGGTGTTCAATCCCAGCTTTTCCTTTATTTCCCATTATGGACACCCTCCTACCATTGTTCCCATCTATGAGTTCCTGCAATCATTCTTATGTGTCTAATAATGTTATAGTAAGGACAGTTTACAACTCACTGCAAAGACGTAGCGACGAGCTGTGACAGGCACATACAAAGACACACACATATAACACTTTCAGTTATCGGCCATGGCCTTCTTCAGAACATAGAACACTCGTGCAATAACACAAGCACACAACACAGCCATACAACCATCACCTCCGGCTGCCGCACTTCGAATCGCTTGATGGCAATGATTCATCAAGTCACTAGGTCAATTGTTTCCATTGCTGAAGCCACAGTCCTGAGATCCTCGGGTTTGTTCTGTCATAACTCGGTGCCTTGGTGGACACCGGAGATTGCTGAGAGCACCTGATTGCTTTTAAACATCTCTGGCCCCAAGCTTGGAGACTGATGCAACAGAGTAAGCAGGTCTGTCGGCAGAGGTACGAGATACCGTCGGCTCTCTTGCCTCCCGTTCTCGGGTACGGTCAGAAATACGCCGCATATTTGGCAACTGCCCACTGACGGGAATACCACCTCTCAACACCCGGGGTATTCTGACCCGACTATTATCACCAATCACACGACAGAGCACTATGCACGTTGCTCTGTGACTGCAACCTACAGTGATGATTTTCACGCCCTCAAAGACCGGGTTCAGTGGCAGCAGTTACCATTCCACGTGTGCCCCCAGCAGCTCTAGCAGCTCTACACTGGCCAGTTTATTAAGTGGGAGTTCCAAACTGCCCTCGCCGCTTGCCCCGATACCTCTCTGGAACCACATAAAATTCACAATCGGTTCATCCGTCACCTTTCAACATGGTCTCAACACCAGCTTCTCGCCCTGTTTGACTGTCTTTGCAATGACGGGATATCGCCAACATCCTGGGTTGAAGCCTGGAGCAGATCCTTTGGCGACCGACAATTAATACATGATCAGCTACACCAATATTCTGAGCAAGTTCTTTGAATATATTGTGAGTCGGGGGCTTAAGAGAATCCTTGAAGATAAGGGTCTCGTGGGACCACAACAGGGGTTCTTCCATCAAGGGCCGCACTGCCATTGACCACCTTGTGTCGCTGGAGTCAGCCATCCGTACAGCTTTTACTCGCAGCGAACAACTTATTGCAGTCTTCTTTGATCTCCGGAAAGTGTATGACACCACCTGGTACCACCATATACTGACTATGCTGTACAACTGAGGCTTATGGGGCCCACTTCCACTACGAAAACAATTATTATTTATATTTTATTTTTGCTCACTAGAACATCATGGTCAAACAAATCACTGCTGCTGTTCTTCTTCTTCTTCTTCTTCTTCTTCTTCTTCTTCATTAATAACTACAGTAGTATCAATAATATCGGTATATGCATTGTTATGTCCATTGTTGTCTTTACAATAAACAATTTCTGTGGATGTGGTGGAAGTAGATGGTCCACATTCAAATTGAAATATGGCTGTGTGCTTCATAAACCACATTACTGATTTTAAATTCTCTATCTGCCCTTATGGATTAATTGTATCCAGGTAACTCGGTAACCATATTCTTACCGAATGCAGAAAACGGATTTTTGCACTTTGGTGATGCATTATTCACAATTTGAATTGCACTGTCAATAGCTCGTCTTTGTTCATCAGTGTGCTCATTACCATATCTTCTAATTTTTCTTGGGGTAGGTTGTACGTTATGCGGTTGCGATGCCACACTATGTTCCTCCTTTGACATTTCAGTTTCCAACTGAGTCTGCAAAGAAATTGTACAGCATTAAATGCTGAAAATAAATCATTGTACGATAGACTTTGTGTACCCTTTGAATAAACAAACAGTATATTAACACCTAATTTTTGTATCACTAAATATATAGCATACATCCTGCTTTTGCTTTTATTGTAGTCATTCATTATTTTTCTAGGTGCCATCACCACCTGAAGAGTGGAGAACCATTTCCTAAGAATACCAGAATAAATGGAACTTTCCTAACTGTGTAGAGGCTACGGATGGAAAGCACGTAGCCATTACCTTCACACCTAATATTGGTAGTAAATACTTTTACTATAAACATTTTTTCAGTGTGGTGTTGTTTGCAGTAGTGAATGCAAATTACCAATTCATGCATGTGCACACTGGTTGCCAAGAGAGGATATCAGAAGGGGGAGAGGCTGATAACCTCAGTAGTTTAGTCCCCCTAACCCAACCAACCAATCAGAAGGGAGAGATTTTAGGCACACTGTATTTGATGGAGCACTTCTGGACCAGTCACTGAATGTACCAGAACGTGTGCTTCTTTCAGGAAGGGAAATGCCAACCCCTTTTGTATTTACGGCAGACGCATTTCCATTAACGGCAAATACTATCGAGCCTTTTCCTACAATGTAGCTCCCTATTCACTGAAATGTGTATCCAATTATCGGATATCTAGATCCAGAAGAACTGCAGAAAACACTTTTGGATTACTGGTGGCAGTTTGTCTTATCCTGCACAAAACAATAGACTTAAAAGTGGAAAACACAGCAAAACTTGTTTTGGCGTGTGCACATATACACAGTTTTTTTGCACAGGGTCGTCACATGCTTTATTCACCTCTGCAGGTTTATGACAGTGAAGATGCAGAAGCAGGATCTTGGCGAAACCATGATGTGAGTGTACGAGACCTTCAGCAAGTATCGAGGAACCCGAGCTCGAGAGCCGAAGAAGTTAGAGAAGAATTTATGAATTATTTTATAAGTGATCAGGGTCGAGTACCTTGGCATGATATATAGTAAATAATGTATAATCAAATTTATTTATGTAAATAAAAGTTTTTGCTTACCTCTCCATCTGTGTGTATGGCATCAAAACCTGTTTCAGGGACATCCGTAGATAACATGAAACTAATTGCACTAAATGCAAACTGCATGTATCCAGACTAAGGACTCTTGTGGATATGATGGGGTATCTAGCACAATTCTAAAGTACTGTTCTCAATATGTTAGCCCAGTACTAAGCCATATTTGTAATTTTTCCTTTCAGAATGGTCAGTTTCCTAACAGATTAAAGTACTCAGTAGTGAAATGTTCAAATGTTTGTAAATCTTATGGGACTTAACTACAGGGTCATCAGTCCCTAAACTTACAAACTACTTATGAACTACTTACGAACTAGGACGGCACAAATGTCCATGCCTGAGGGGGGATTCGAACCCCCGACCGTAGTGGCCGTGCAGACCGTGACTGAAGCGCCTCAGTCCCCTCGGCCACCGCGGCCGGCTACTCAGTAGTGAAACCGCTTTATAAAAAAGGAGAAAGGGATAATGTAGACAAGTATAGACCTATTTCTATGCCATCGGTTTTTCTAAAGTTATTGAAAAGGCTGTATATTCAAGATTAATTGATCATTTCAGTTCACATAATTTATTGTCAAACGTACAATTTGGTTTTAGAAGTGGTTTAACGACTGAAAATGCTATATTTTCGTTTCTCTGTGAGGCACTTGATGGGTTAATAAGAGGCTACGGACATTAGGCGTCTTCTTTGATTTAACAAAAGCGTTTGATTGTGTTGATCACAAAATATTGTTGCAGAAGTTGGAACATTATGGAATACGGGGAGTAGCCCACAACTGGTTCACCTCTTACTTTAATAATAGACAACAGAAGGTAATTCTCCGTATTGTAGAAAATAGCTATGACGTGCAATCCCAATGGGGCACAATTAAGTATGGGGTGCCCCAGGGGTCTGTCTTGGGACAATTGCTGTTTCTTATTTATATAAATGATATGCCTTCGAGTATAACAGGTGATTGTAAAATATTTTTGTTTGCTGATGATACCAGCTTTGGTAGTGAAGGATGTTGCTTGTAATATTGACACAGTATCAAATAATGCAGTTCAAGAGATAAGTACATGGCTAGTAGAAAACAAGTTGATTTTAAATCACAGTAAAATTCAGTTTTTACAATTTCTAACACATAATTTGACGAAAGCTGACATTCTGATTACACATAATGGGCATGTGATAAGTGAGACTGAACAGTTCAAATTTCTAGGTGTTCATGGAAATCTAAATTGAAGAGTTACCTCATGGCTCACTCCTTTTATTCTGTCGAGGAACTCCTAGAAAAGTTAAACAATTAAGCTAATTCATTTTTTCTTTATTGATTCTTTTCACTTTGTCTTAAGATTGTTGTGTGCAAAGGAGTACTTAAAATTTTTCTATTACCATTCTTGTGTAACAATTAATGTATTGAATATTATAGAGGAAAAATTCCTAAAAGGAAAAATATACGTAAAAAATAGATTAAGTACACTTACCAGGCGAAAGGGCACAGGCAGTAATAGCAACAAATAAACACACAGACACACACACACACACAAATGCTAGCTTTCGCAGCCTAGCTGCTTCATCAGGCAGAAGGGAAGGAGAGGGAAAAGGAAATGATGAGGGTTTTAAGGAAGGGGGTAAGGAGCCATTCCAATCCCGGGACAGGAAAGACTTACCTTGGGGGAAAAAATGGAAGGTAAATAAATGCACATACACCCACACATTTACACAGACACAAGTACACTTAGGCAGACATACTGTAGAACTGTAGAAAGCAAAGAAGTTAGGAGTCAGACAGAGATGCCACTTGAGGCAGAGGCTCTGTCCAGAGAACCAAGGCAAAGATGTTAAGATGGTGGGTGGGAATTCGAATTTAGCAGAGGTTAAGACCAGGTGGGCAACGGGAAGAGAGAATATGCTGAAGGGCTAGTTCCCATCTCCGGAGTTCGGAAGGATTGGTGTCAGTGGGAAGTATCCAGATAACCCGGACGGTGTAGCACTGTGCCAAGATGTGCTGGCCATGCACCAAGGCATGTTTAGCCACAGGGTGATCCTCGTTACCAACAAACACTGTCTGCCTGTGTCCATTCATGCGAATGGACAGTTTGTTGCTGGTCATTCCCACATAGAACGCTTCACAGTGCAGGCATGTCAGTTGGTAGATCACGTGGGTACTATCGCAAGTGGCCCTGCCTTTGATCGTGTACACCTTCCGGGTTACGGGACTGGAGTAAGTGGTGGTGGAAGGGTGCATAGGGCAGGTTTTACAACGGGGGCGGTTACAAGGGTAGGAGCCAGAAGGTAGGGAAGGTGGTTTGGGGATTTCATAGGGGTGGACTAGGAGGTTACGGAGGTTAGGTGGGCGGCGGAAAGACACTCTCGGTGGAGTAGGAAGGATGTCATGAAGGATGGATCTCATTTCGGGGCAGGATTTTAGGAAGTCGTATCCTTGCTGGAGAGCCACATTCAGAGTCCGCTCCAGTCCCGGAAAGTATCCGGTGACAAGAGGGGCACTTCAGGGGTTTTGTGGAAGGTTCTTAAATTGGGGAGATGAGGAAGTGGCTCTGGCAATTTGCTTCTGTACCAGACCAGGAGGATAGCTGCGGGATGTGAAGGCTGTTATCAGGTTATTGGTGTATTGGTTCAGGGATTCAGGACTGGAGCAGACTCGTTTGCCACGAAGACCTAAGCTGTAGGGAAGGATGACAGCTGCCATCCTTTCCACATCAAACGTTCCCTTCCCTACAGCTTAGGTCTTCGTGGCAAACGAGTCTGCTCCAGTCCTGAATCCCTGAACCAATACACCAATAACCTGATAACAGCCTTCACATCCCGCAGCTATCCTCCTGGTCTGGTACAGAAGCAAATTGCCAGAGCCACTTCCTCATCTCCCCAATTTAAGAACCTTCCACAAAACCCCTGAAGTGCCCCTCTTGTCACCGGATACTTTCCGGGACTGGAGCGGACTCTGAATGTGGCTCTCCAGCAAGGATACGACTTCCTAAAATCCTGCCCCGAAATGAGATCCATCCTTCATGACATCCTTCCTACTCCACCGAGAGTGTCTTTCCGCCGCCCACCTAACCTCCGTAACCTCCTAGTCCACCCCTATGAAATCCCCAAACCACCTTCCCTACCTTCTGGCTCCTACCCTTGTAACCGCCCCCGTTGTAAAACCTGCCCTATGCACCCTTCCACCACCACTTACTCCAGTCCCGTAACCCGGAAGGTGTACACGATCAAAGGCAGAGCCACTTGCGATAGTACCCACGTGATCTACCAACTGACATGCCTGCACTGTGAAGCGTTCTATGTGGGAATGACCAGCAACAAACTGTCCATTCGCATGAATGGACACAGGCAGACAGTGTTTGTTGGTAACGAGGATCACCCTGTGGCTAAACATGCCTTGGTGCATGGCCAGCACATCTTGGCACAGTGCTACACCGTCCGGGTTATCTGGATACTTCCCAC
This sequence comes from Locusta migratoria, assembly GCA_026315105.1. Classification (NCBI taxonomy): domain Eukaryota; kingdom Metazoa; phylum Arthropoda; class Insecta; order Orthoptera; family Acrididae; genus Locusta; species Locusta migratoria. The sequence goes on from CM048754.1 coordinate 122,552,563, forward strand.
TGACACCAATCCTTCCGAACTCCGGAGATGGGAACTAGCCCTTCAGCATATTCTCTCTTCCCGTTGCCCACCTGGTCTTAACCTCCGCTAAATTCGAATTCCCACCCACCATCTTAACATCTTTGCCTTGGTTCTCTGGACAGAGCCTCTGCCTCAAGTGGCATCTCTGTCTGACTCCTAACTTCTTTGCTTTCTACAGTTCTACAGTATGTCTGCCTAAGTGTACTTGTGTCTGTGTAAATGTGTGGGTGTATGTGCATTTATTTACCTTCCATTTTTTCCCCCAAGGTAAGTCTTTCCTGTCCCGGGATTGGAATGGCTCCTTACCCCCTTCCTTAAAACCCTCATCATTTCCTTTTCCCTCTCCTTCCCTTCTGCCTGATGAAGCAGCTAGGCTGCGAAAGCTAGCATTTTTGTGTGTGTGTGTGTGTGTCTGTGTGTTTATTTGTTGCTATTACTGCCTGTGCCCTTTCGCCTGGTAAGTGTACTTAATCTATTTTTTACGTAAATTAATGTATTGAAATTTATAGAAGGAAACTTTCCTGGTGGGATAAACAAATACAAAAAATAGAAATTGGATTACTTACTAATAGGACCGGCTCGTCGATAGGCACAAATAATCACACATAAACACACTTACAAGCTTTCGCAACCCAGTTGCTTGTTCAGGCAGAAGGGAAGGAGAGGGAAAAGGAAATGATGAGGGCTTTAAGGAAGGGGGTAAGGAGCCATTCCAATCCCGGGAGAGGAAAGACTTACCCTGGGGGGAGAAAAGGAAGGTGAACAAATACACAGACACCCATACATTTACACAGACGCAAAAACTCCTAGGCAGACATACTATTGAAACCAAAGAAGTTAAGAAGTTAGACAGAGATGCCACTAGAGGCAGAGGCTCTGTCCAGAGAACCGAAGCAAAGATGTTAAGATGTTAAAGATGGCGGGCGGGAATTCAAATTCAGCGGAGGTTAAGACCAGGTGGGCAACGGGAAGAGAGAATATGCTGAAGGGCTAGTTCCCATCTCCGGAGTTCTGAAGGATTGGTGTCGGTGGGAAGTATCCAGATAACCCGGACGGTGTAACACTGTGCCAAGATGTGCTGGCCGTGCACCAAGGCGTGTTTAGCCACAGGGTGATCCTCGTTACCAACAAACACTGTCTGCCTGTGTCCATTCATGTGAATGGACAGTTTGTTGCATTGTCAACTATGATGCTGAACTCTTCAGCTACAACTTTCCAGCTATGTTTTTTCATGTTCCTGCTTTATAAAGATTGTTTTTGACATCCCACAACTCAGGCCATAGACGTACAGGATTTATAAATGAGATAGTTTTATCTTCTCCACTTCTCCATTTCTGATTTATGAAATAAGTTCAATAAATGAGACAACAATGACTCTAAGCAATTCAAAATGTGTGCGTAAACTTTCGAAATGGTGAACAAAAGCAAAACGGTACTGCTTTGCTGAGACACTTGACTGCAGTGAAAGAAGTTGGAAAAGAAGGTGAGAGCGAGCGAGAAATATTTACAGATGAGAACAGAGATAGATATTGCTCTGAAATACAAAATATTCTCCACCCTTTGTGAACAGCACAGTAATCCCTCAGCAATACCTCGACAACTACCTGCAAAATCAGCAATATTGACCAACCGTACTGAAATGTTGTATTGTATCGTATTGGGACTATTGCTGTTTCGTATTTATATAAATGATATGTATAACAGGTGACTGTAAAATATTTTTGTTTGCTGATGATGCCAGCTTGGTAGTGAAGGATGCTGCTTGTAATATTGACACAGTATCAAATAATGCAGTTCAAGAGATAAGTTCATGGCTTGTAGAAAATCACAGTAAAACTCAGTTTTTACAATTTTTAACACATAATTTGATGAAAGCTGACATTCTGATTACACATAATGGGCATGTGATAAGTGAGACTGAACAGTTCAAATTTCTAGCTGTCATGGAAAGCCCATGTTCAGGATCTTGTTCCAAAACTAAATTCTGCTATATTTACCATTACAACAATATCTGAGATAAGTGATTTTTCAACACGAAAAATAGTCTATTACGCTTACTTTCACTCACTTATGACGTACGGCATTGTTTTTTGGGGTAACTCGCCTGATGCAAAAAGGATATTTCTGGCTCAAAAACGGGCGGTTCCAGCAATATGTGGTGTAAGTTCGTGAACGTCATGTCGACCCCTTTTCATTAGTCTGGGAATTTTGACTCTGGCGTCACAATATGTTTTTTCTTTAATGTCGTTTATTGTTAATAATATCAGCTTATTTCCACAATTAGTAGCTTTCACTCGGTGAATACTAGACAGAAGTCTAATCTACATTTTCATCACACCACCTTAACACTTGTGCAGAAAGGTGTACAGTATTCTGCGGCATCCATTTTCAATAAGCTGCCACAAGAACTAAAGAATCTTAGCACTAATCCACACGCTTTCAAATCTAAATTGAAGAGTTACCTCATGGCTCACTCCTTTTATTCTGTCGAGGAACTCCTAGAAAAGTTAGACAATTAAGCTTATTCATTTTTTTTTTTCTTTATTGATTCTTTTCACTTTGTCTTAAGATCGTCGTGTGCAAAGGACTACTTAAAAATTTTCTATTACCATTCTTGTGTAACAATTAATGTATTGACTTGTTCCATGACCATGGAGTCTCACTCCTCAATTGGGTCCTATGGAACAGAAAAAAACAATAAATAAAAGTATTGTAGCAAAGTTGATGGCAACATTTTGGCTACATACTTCAGTAAAATGTTGCCTGTTTAAATGTTCCCTAAGGTGTCAATGCCTCTATGGCTAACTCTGTTGTAAATTTCATTTGTGCAGCTGGTTTTTTAATGTTACATTTCATGGAGGGTGCTTTAGCCTGATTCTCAGGTCCGCATTGCTCGAGCACTTTTGAGTCATCGTTAAACTATTTCTTTTAGACTTACTAGAGGAAGATTATTTTTATGAGATGTCAACTGAAAAATACCCTCCAAGGATGTTTATTTTTGGTTATGAGTTGTCAACTAAATATTACCTTCCAAGGAAGATTATTTTTCGCTATCAAATTGACAAAGTCTAATTAGTTATTTACTGAAAAAAGTAAAACCAATATAATTGAGTAACTAAAAGTAACTAAAGCAAGAAACATTTGCACCACAATCCAATGCACACCACTTAACCGGGAAGGACGAAACACTTATCGATGAGCTACCTGTCCTACCTTGTTAGCGTAACGATTGAATAGTCCTACCAGATTTGAAGAATGAATTTTAAACTGGAAACAACAGATTATGGAAGACAAGCCACTCACTCACTTATGCCTATCTGCTGATACATTTATCTTATCTTAACACTATCACCATGTGGCAGTGGAAGTAATTACAAATACATGTATCCATTTTCAGCATTTTTACCTTGTCTATCAGTTGTGTCATATTTAAAAATTGGACTATTACAAAATAGAATATGTTTAAGAATGTGGAATCTAGAAAAGCCTTTAATTGCACAAGTCATAGTGAATTAATGTTAAAAAAAATAGATGAAGTCTACTTACCAAGCGAAGGAGCACAGGCAGTGATAGTAACAGATAAACACACACACACACACACACACACACACACACAAACAAACACCAGCTTTCACAGCCTATCTGCTTCGTCAGGCATAAGGGAAGGAGAGGGAAAAGGAAATGAGGGTTTTAAGGGAGTGGGTAAGGAGTCATTCCAATCCCGGGACAGGAAAGACTTACCTTGGGGGGAAAAAAGGAGGGTAAACAAATACACACACACACACCCACACATATACACAAAGGCAAGCACACCTAGGCAGACATACTGTAGAAAGCAATTGTGTATATGTGTGAGTGTGTGTGTATTTGTTTACCCTCCTTTTTTTCCCCTAAAGTAAGTCTTTCCTGTCCTGGGATTGGAATGACTCCTTACCCACTCCCTTGAAACCCTCATCATTTCCTTTTCCCTCTCCTTCCCTTCTGCCTGACGAAGCAGCTAGGCTGCAAAAGCTAGCGTTTGTGTGTGTGTGTGTGTGTGTGTGTGTGTGTGTGTGTGTGTATCTGTTTCTATCACTGCCTGTGCTCCTTCGCCTGGTGAGTAGACTTCATGTATTTTTCTTTTTTTTTACATACATTTTTCCTGTTAGGAATTTTTTTCCTCTATAATATTCATATCGTAAATTTGAATTAATGTTAAAAAATATTACCTGCACAGGTCTAAAAGAAAAATTTGACTCAGCGGTACTCGAACTCTTGGGCCCTCGTGTTCGTGAACTGTCCGCCTATCTGTTCGGCCAACAAAACGTATGTAAGAATCAGTTCATTGTAATAAATCTACCCACGTAGAGGTCTCATACCTCAACTGCATCTATGTGCTCGAATAACATTTTCTAAAATAAATGAAACGTAAGTTAAGCTGCTACGAATCTCAACATATACTGTATCGTAACTATTATACTGCTTCTATTTGAGGACATAAACACTGAGCCGAAGTTCTGAAGACTGCTAGAGTTGGCAACACTCAGATTTCGGAACTATGGCATACACAATGCTCTGTTCCTGGGTGTTAAATTACTCAGGTTGGGTGATTATTTGGCCCCCATTGTACGTATCTGCGTGTCCTAAACGAGATCCAATTTAAGAATGCTTGAAAATCATCATGAACAAAAGTCTTGTGCTTCCTACAATAAAGCTCTAGTAGCCCACAAGTTTAACGTGTCTTCTGCGATGAGAACAGCCAGTTACTCCTCGACGAGTAGCTTCTACACTCTCTGCCCTCAGTCCTCTAATTTGCCAAACTGAAATGATTCAGCCATCTTGTGACGGTACTGAGATAAGTAGTGAACTTCGTTACACTACAACCTCTCAAACTGGAGAGTTCTAGCTAGCGTGCCCCTGTTCTTAGACCAGACTGAGGACACGAGAAGATCTATTGAGTGAGTGAAAGTAAATGAGAGTTACCGGAAGACTGAAGTTTTGAATCAAACTGTGAAGTTGCAGTGTATCAAACACTACATGCTCTCTGTGGTTCTACAAGATGCCCAAATGAAGTAGTTTTTTTTTTTTTTTTTGTTTATTTAGGGAGGCCTTTTTGGGACTGTTACTGTCTTTTCTTGGTTGCAGAATATTAACATGAATTATTTACAGAAGGATGGAAAAGCTGGTAGAAGCCGACCTCGGGGAAGATCAGTTTGGGTTCAGGAGAAATGTTGGAACACGGGAGGCAATACTCACTTTGCGGCTTATCCTAGAAGATAGATTAAGAAAAGGCAAACCTACATTTCTAGCTTTTGTAGATTTGGAGAAGGCTTTTGACAATGTTGTTTGGAATAAACTCTTTCAAGTTCTGAAGCAAGCAGGAGTGAAATATAGGGAGTGTAAGGTTATTTACAACTTGTACAAAAACCAGACAGCGGTTGTCAGAGTTGAAGGGCATGAAAGGGATGCAGTGGTTGGAAAGGGGGTAAGACAGGGTTGTAGCCTTTCTCCAATGTTATTCAGTTTGTACATTGAGCAAGCTATAAAGGAAAGCAAGGAGAAATTTGGAGAAGGAATTAAAGTTCAGGGTGAAGAATTAAAAACATTGCGTTTTGCTGGTGATATAGTAATTCTGTCAGAGACAGCAAAGGACCTGGAAGAGCAGTTGAACAGAATGGACAGTGTGCTGAAAGGTGCTTGTAAGATGAACATTAACAAGAGCAAAACTATGGTAATGGAGTGCAGTGTAAGAAAATCAGGTGATGCTGAAGGAATTAGATTAGGTAACGAAGCAATAAAGGAGGTAGATGATTTTTGTTACTTGGGCAGTAGAATAACAAATGATGGTCGCAGTACAGAGGATATAAAATGCAGAATGGCAATGGGTAGAAAAGCGTTCTTGAAAAAGAGAAATTTGTTAACATCGAATATTGATTAAAGCCTAAGGAAGTCCTTTCTGAAGGCATTTGTATGGAGTGTTGCCTTGTATGGGAGTGAAACACGGACGATAAACATTGCGGACAGGAAGAAATGTGGCGCTACAGAAGAATGCTGAAGATTAGGTGGGTGGATTGCGTAACTAATGAGGAGGTACTGAACAGAATTGGTGAGAAAAGAAATTTGTGGCATATCTTGACTAAAAGAAGGGATAGAGTGATAGGACACATTATTAGACATCAAGGAATTGTGAATTTAGCATTGGAGGGAAGTGTTTGGGGTAAAAACTGCAGAGGAAGACCAAGAGATGGATACAGTAAGCAGATTCAGACAGATGTAGGTTGCCGTTCTTATGTGGAGATGAAGAGGCTTGCTCAGGATAGGGTATTGTGGAGATCTGCATCAAACCAGTCTCCGGACTGAAGACCACAACAACAACAATGTCCTGGGCTTTTTTATTCCACGGGTGAAGGCCCAGACAGGAACCTTACTAAGGGCATGGAATGTGGAGGTGCAAAATACTGAAGACAATATAGACTATGTGAATAGTCAGAGAAGAGACTGCAAAGAAAAAAGAACTGTGGTTGATAGTGTTTTCTTTTATAAATAGATACATTTCTTGAGTTGACCTGAGCAGAATAAGGTGCAGTCAGTAATGTTATCTGGTAGTACTTATGTAAATCAGATGCTTGAAATTAATTAACTATTGTATAAGGGCCCCAAATAAACCCATGTTATTGGTGTTCATTTATAATGGAACAGTCTTCTCATTTTATTAGTGAGAAAGTTGGAGTTTACTCTCTTCTGATCTAAATTTATATGGAAAAGAAGCCCAAACAATTTTAAAACTGGAAGAACCTTATTTAGGGGCACTGAGTTGCAGGACTTCATCTACAAATATCAACGACCTTGAAGAACATACAAAACAACTCAATAACAAAATCAAAATATGTGATGGTATTACCGAAATAGGTGGAATTACACAGTCCCATCACATATTATGTCGACCTGGAAGAGGAGAGGGAAGAAATATAATTGTGAGTCCTGAAAATCCAAAGAAGGTGACAAAAATTTTACGAAAGAATTTTGACATTTCATCTGTGGAACGACGAGATTTACCTTGACAACGTCAATAAACATTAATCGTCGAAAGACATGAGTAAAACAGCCATTATTAAAAGGAGAGCTGTTACAATAACGAAGATTTACGAACTTCTAATCAGAGTTTCTTTAGTAACATAAAATTATTCTGATGCGAACTCTGTGGCGGGTTCAACTACTTCGAAAACTTTAATAGGCTGCTCTAGAAGTTTGCTGCCTATAAAAAGTCAAGATAAGTCTACATCTTTGCACAATTGGGGCTGTGATTCCCTACGCAGATCTGACATCTTGTACGCGATAACACGGGATGGCGCCAGATGACTACGCAGACACAGCTGCTACTACATCTCACCACTACATCAAGATTGGTGAAGATGACATTTGACTCTGTTGGTGAGCGTATAAGTGTCAATTTACTCTGTTAGTGTTTTTGAAAGTTGTTGAGAGTGGTGTTATTAGTGTATGCCCCTAACACGCAGTAGAGCAAGAGAAATGGAGCAGTTGCAAGAGTCGTTTAGTAAATGCAGTGAAGAATTCAAATCAAGTCAGGAAGAGTTGAGACATTCGTTATCAAATGATGTAAAAAAGTTAGAATCAAAGTTAAAAGACAATGTAAAATCATTAGCTGAAAAAATTGACAATAATTCAAGAGCTAGCTGATCAATTCTATTCTCAAAATGTGAGGCTAGATACAGTAAAACCTCGTTTTTACGTTCCCGGTTTTTACATTTTCCTGCCATTTACACCATTTTTTGTCGGTCCCGTCAAATTTCCTATGTTCACAATGTTAATTCGTCCTCATTTTTTGCGTTATCATATTTACACTATTCCTGCATTTTACACTTTTTGAAAGCATGTTCGTGAAGAAAAAATGATGCAGTCTACATAAATTGATGCTAGCATGGCTTTCCCCTTAAAGTATAGCACTTAAAAATTATTCGCAGTCGAGTTTCTTGACACTTTGGATTTAATCAAATGTATATTTTGCGTATCATTGATGGCAGTATGTATGTAGTTGACTTAAGACGCGCCGATTTGTGACGATGTAGTTACTCTTTCCACCAGCTTCTTTGCCAGAGCAGCTGGCGTGTGCTCAAACAATCAGAACCAGTTGCTTTGTTGATGTGAGAATAAAGAGTTGCATTGTTTTTGTGATACATATTTCTGATTCATAAAGAACATTATCTGTCAAAGTTTGGTATCATAAAACCCACAACCTCAAAAAAGCGGTAATAGTGTGAAAAGCCAATCCTAGGCAAACGTCACAAAAATACTTATGCATATGTTTGCACTCGAGGACATGAATAAATTCTCTAATATTGTCGAGTGAAACATCGAAAAATACAAAAAGAACAGAACTTTAGGAGTTTTACTACGTAAATAATGAATGCCAGTAAAAGGCAGTAATTATGAAGATGTGTTACATAGTCTGGCAGCGGCGTCCTCAATTATAATGAATGAAATTACGTCAAAAATTTCTAGTTCCCATAAAATTACCAGTTCTGCCCTGTGCTTAAAATAGTAAAAATTTGGATAACCTTTATTGTATAATAAACTTCCTGGTGAGTATTTAGATGCCTATTATGTACATATATCACAAATAAACTATGAAAATGCGTGGCTGATCCAGTAAGCACATTTTACCATTTAAAACACTACTTCCTGCATTTTACATTTTCCTGCATTTTACACCATTTTAGTGAAGTCCCTTGAAAAGCGTAAAAATGAGGTTCTACTGTACTTTAAATAACCAGTTGGTTGCTCACTTTAAGGAATGTAAGGAGAGATACAGTAATCTAGAACAGGAATTTGATGATTTGAAATGATTGCCAGTTTCTAAAGAGGAGAATCTGTTTCCAAAAGGATAGTAAATGAACAATTGGAATTAGTCAAAGAATCTATAGTATATGACATTAAGAACAGAGTTTTAGAAAGGGAGGATACAATTTTGAATAATGTACAATCTTTAAACCAGGGTTTGCTTATTACTAACCAACGCCTAGACGTCCTGAAAACAAATTCTAAATCTGAAATCTCTGAAGTATGTCGTACAGTTACCGAGACCACTTCCAAAGTACAAGCTTTAGAACATCGTCAAAATTTGGATGACACCACTTTACCTATACATGGGATAGGTAGCTGGGAACAACGAATAGAGGAGATAATTGAGAGAAAATTTAAGGGAAGGGTAGATGGTTCACATGAAGGAAAAGATAAGGATCCTGGATCAGAACTAACTGATCATAATTTAAATACACTATTAAATGTATTAGAAAAGGCCAAAACAGATCCCAACCCACTAATGAGGGACAACCAAACACCATAAACTTATTACAAATGGGGATGCTTCGCTTTTGTCTTCTGCAATAGGTTTATCAAAACAATTTCCTAAATTTAAGCCAAATGGGGAAATTCACCTACAAAATTTCTCAGAGTTTTCTCTAGGCCCCTGATTAGCATGTTGGATGATGCTAGAAAGGTAGACTTTACACTTGGTTTCTTGCAGGGTGACGCGGCTGAATGGGGAAACAGAAATGCTGATGAATTTTCATCTTTGGAAGATTTCAAGACAAAATTCAAAGAAATGTACTGGTCAGAAAGTACACAACAGAAATTAAAGATCGAATTATCAGACCCTCCTTATTATACGAAACAATCCGGGGGTGTTGAAACAGTATATTCAAAAACATTTGACAAAAGCAAAGTTTTTGGACAAACCTATTGATGAAGAGTACCTAGCGAATATTCTCATCAGAAGATTACCATATTTTGCCCAACGTGAGATATGGTGCAAGGAATGGAAGAATATTCCAGAGCTACTAGTTGCAGTTGAAGGGGTTGACTCTTTAAGTAAATTCAGAGGCAAAATTAATAGATCCCAACAGAATCCGATAGTAACCCTATGATAGGAGTCAATTTATGTGAAGTATATAGGAAACAAGAGCAAAAGAAGAACTATCCTAAGCAGTTTAGGAATAGTAAAAAGTTTGTTTACAATCAGCCCACTAATACTCATAATAAAATTGCACAAACAGCCACTCAAACTAGTCAGGTCATGCCGTATAGTGATACAGTAAGTCAATTAAACTAACTTTGTCTTGGAAAGAGGATCCATTTCCAAGATACCAGACAGCTATTGAGGATCCACAAGGTGAGTTCGTTGTTAATTATATGCATAAGATTCCGACAAAGCAATGGTTGTTGCATGAAGAAGAAACGTTTCAGCAACTAGCAAATAAACCTGTAATAACTCGTTATATTTATGACATACCCGTCAAAGTATTATTAGACAGCGGCAGTGAAGTTTCAATTATTTTGCAAGAAATATTCGACACTTTAGCTAGGAAACACACAATTCCAACTTTACCTGTTTCTGGTGTAAATATTGTTGGAATAACTAGCGTTAAGAGCCAACCAGTCAGGAAGGAAACTTTACTCCCTGTTAAATTAAATTATGTATTATTTATGCAGTCTTTATTAATGGTACCTAAAACTAACAACGATGTTTTGTTTGATATTGACTGGCTAAATAAACATGAAGTGTGTATAAATTTTAAGACTCATGTGATAATTCGACATGTCAAAGATGATGGTTTTTGTATATATTTTGATTCAGTAGACAATAGACTATTGCAACCAGCGAAATTAGTTACTTCAGCGGCAACAATGTTACATTCAGACGCAACGACTGTAAACTCTTACGATGAAATTTTACTTAAGGTGCAAGAGTCAGAACTTTTGTCAGAAGACCAAAAAGAACAACCATTAAATATTTTGATTAAATACAAGGATGTTTTTTTGAATAAAGTGGGAACATTAGGGGGATATGTGTGTTCTTTCAAAATGACACTAATGCTATTTAGAATTAGCAAAATACCACATACAAAAGCTGTGTATTTACAGGAGCAGAAAAAAGGCTGTACAAAATGAATGCAATAAAATCTTGTCGTCTTCCCTCAGGCTGATTAACACTCTTTGCTAATTCGGTGGAGGGACGACCACCAGGAAGCCAGTTATTTGTCCTTTTTCTTGTCTTTTCGATTTCTAAAGGACAAATCCTTCACTCTTTCACTATGCTTTCAATCTCTGTCCAACTTCTTTGCTTTTTACAAATGTCTGTCTAGGTGTGTTTGCGTTTTGATATGTGTGAGTGTGTGTGTATTTTTTTACCTTCCTTTTTTTCCCCTAAGGTAAGTCCTTCCACTCCTGGGATTGGAATGACTCCTTTTCCACTTCCTTAAAACCCATATCCTTCCCTTTCTCCTCTCCTTTCTTCCTCTTTTCCTGAAGAAGCGACCAACTGTTGCGAAAGCTTGTATGTGTGTGATTTTATTTGTCTGTCGACGAGCCTGTCCTTTGGGTAAGTCATCTGTTTTCTATTTTTTATATTTGTTTATATTTGACTAACCTTTCTTTCTTTTATATATATGTAAAATGATCTAAGGACACTTTTCAATAGTTATCAATGACCAGATGGTACGTCTCCTGAATGTAGTTACTAGATGGCATCAATATCTATGTATATCTGTTAAAATACAAGACTAACTTTATTCATGGCCTAGATCGTTATATGTATGACTTTGAATATATCCCGAATATGACATAAATAGTTGATATTTTTCAGTGTTGAATTGAAAATAGTCAAACAGATGCCAACTTGTGAGCATATGGCATGTTTGTAAGCCTTGAATTTCTAATGCGACATTATTACATCAAATTAAAAATGAAGAAATAGAGGAAGGAACTTTCTCCTAGACCAGATACCATAAGATTTTATTTTGGTTACTACTGATAAACATACATTTTGTACAAAGATTTATAGGGTTTTGTACATTTTATGAGGAAATACAAATCAAATGGAAGGGTTTTTATGCCTTTTCATATGGATTAGAAGTTAGGTACACACACACACACACACACACACACACACACATATTATGCACAAACAAGCGCCGTTAATTGCTCATCACAGGTATGCCATAGTGTGTATTGAAGCTTTTCTTCGGGGGGTCCTGCAGGAGAAGCTATGTCGTCCGTTCTGTAGTGGGGCGGCTCACATGTAGCCTGCCATCTTTTGCCCTCTGGTGCCATAGTGATGAACTGAAGGGACCAGGGGTTTCCGAGGAAAGAGGTTGGGGGAGGGGGTGTTTCCTGTCTTTCTGGGCTATCTTCTATCCTTCTTCAGCTCCAATCTCCAATTATTCTTTTTCCTCTCTTACTACTCCATACCTGCCAACCTTCAAAACATAGAAATCGGGAGATCCAATTCAAAAAACCAGGAGATCGTTCAAAAAGTGGGGAGATATGATTTATAAAAAAATGTGGCTAATTTTAGTATAACAATTAACATAATCGATTTTAGCCTTTTTCTATGATTTCGCAACGCTATATAATGGCTACAAAAACACAAAACACTTGCTCCTAAATGAGTATCCTGATCAAAGGCTTCCACTTTTCCAATAACCAAAATAAACATTTGGTCACAGAAAGAAAATGGTTGCACACATGCTTCAAAATTCGCATCACCTCAACATCATATAATTTCTGAAATACTATCACCTTCTCTTTTCTCTTCGTGCTTCTTTGCAGAAAATACTATAAGCCCATGTGTAGGAAATAATCTTCAATGGCAGACAGTGAGTTCCCTTTTTTGTAACCGAATTTACTAAATGAAACATTCCTTTTTCTATCATGTGATAGGAAAATATCACAGAGAGAAACAATACAAACTTCAAATGGCATACTTTTCCTAAATTCAATAGTGCACATATCATACCAAAACAGCTTCAAAAACAGTTATATTTTTTTGCCATACTAGAATACATACCACCGAATCGAAATTCCACGATACGTAAAATTGCTGTACACAAAGTTGCATTTCCGTAACTAGCGTATGAAACCAACACTCCCAACCATCCACTCGAAAGATTTCCTCAAGAAACTTTATTTCCGGACAACGAGAAAACATTGCCTCCAAACTGAGCTCAGTATGAAAGTGTACGCGCGTATCTGCTAGTAGCGCAAGGAAGAGCAAAAATAATCGATATCCAAATCGTGCATGAATCCTAATTTCTATGAATTTTGATACACATGTCAATTAGACTGATGAGTGATCAAAGGGTTTTCGACCATTGGCGATAAAAATTGCTGTATTTTTAAAATGAATCTTAGGTTCAACGATAAAAGCTAAAAATCGGGAGAAATAATGGAAAAATCAGGAGGCAGCAGAATAAGTGAAAAATCGGGAGACTATTGCCTAAATCAGTTGGCAGGTATGCTACTCTTTAGAGTACCAGTCTTTAGTCCCCTTTCCACTTTACATATGTCTTTATCGTTAAGACCCTTCTTTTCCATATCAGGTGTTTCTTTATATAATAATGGAAAGTCCAGGTTGGACTTTTTTTACTGACTTAAACTCCCAGTGTTGACCCTGCGAGGGATTGGCAGAGAATTAATATGCTCACACATGCATACACGTACACATACACTATACAGACTTTTATCAACTACAGTTAAATTAATAGACACAATTATATGGGGATTAGGTTAGTGTTTATACATCTCATGGTCCATGTTAGGGTATAGTATCTCCTATCTCATCTTCCTCTACTTTGTCTTACATTTCTAGAATATTGCCTTCAAGTTTATTTCCTTTGTATAGACCCTCTACATATTCCTTCCACCTTTCCCTTCTTTGCTTAGTGCTGGTTTTCCACGCGAATTCTTGTTATTCATACCGCTGCATTTCTTGTATCCAAATGTGTCGTTTGTTTTCGTTTAGGCAGTACCTATCTTTCCCTTAGTTTTACTTTCTTCTACGGCCTCGCATTTCTCCTCAAGCCACTCCTGCTTAGCCAGTCTGCACTTCCTGTCAATCTCATTTTTCAAACGTTTGTACTCCCTTTTGCTTGCTTCACTTGATGCATCTTTTATATTTTCTCCTATCATGAATTAAGTTCAGTATCTTCTGTGTTTTCCAAGGATTTCTATTAGGCATTGTTGTTCTGCCTATATGGTCCTCTGCAGCCTTTACTACTCTATCTCCAGTGCAGCTGGGGGTTCACTTCTTTCAGTGCCGGATCTTGATACTGACACCCCCAATTCTCCACTCGGCATGTCAATGTATCGGATCCCTCTCTCGCCCCTCCCCTTTAGATATATTTTCATTAAAAGATCTGAAGATTCTTATCTCGGTTTGTTTGCACTTGCTTCAGCTTGAGCTGATGCGTCTGTTTATCAAGCTTCTTTATTTCACACTTAAAGCTGAGAAATTTGTTTCTAAAAGATACTGAATGTTGTTAATTTTTTTTAATAACAAACACCAAGGACATATGAATATCCACATGAACAATAAAACAAAGTAAGTAACTGATAACACTGTTAAGTGAATGAAACAAAATGAATGTTAAGAAGAGACGAGCTACCTTCGGGTCATGTGACACTGTAAGCAGCACCACCTCGTAAGCTTATGCATGCATAAAGGCTGATCTCCCTCACATCTTTTTAAATAGTTAAATATTACATTTCCCCTTAAACTTGTGACACATTTGCAAAAATATGCAAAGATATGTGACAAGTAAATTTCAAAAATCATTTTTGCTTCCATATCTGTTAAAAGGAAGATTGATAATATAGTGAGGACAGTTTACAAATCACTGCAAAGACGTGGCAACGAGCTGTGACAGGCACATACAAAAGACACACGCATAAAACACATTCAGCTATCGGCCATGGCCTTCTTCAGAAAACAGAACACTCACGCAATCACACAGGCACACAACACAGTCATACAACCATCACCTCCAACTGCCGCACTTCGAATCACGCTCTGCAGCGAATCGGGGACGGGAGGGGAGGGGAGGGGGAGGGGATAGAAAGGTTACGTCACAGTGGTGGGAATGGGTTAGATGGGAATAACGAGATGCAGCTTAGGAATGGAGTGGGGAGGCGGGTGAGGGGAGAAAATAAAATAAAATAAATATATATAGAAAATGCATGCACACCGCAAGTACACACACACACACACACACACACACACACACACACACACACACACACACCCGCGCGCGCGCGATTGCACATTCACACACCACTCAAAATAGGCGAGGTTTGGGATAGAGAGGTAGGACACAAAAACGCAAGCTTTCGCAGCCTAGCTGCTTCGTCAGGCAGAAGGGAAGGAGAGGGAAAAGGGAACTGACAGTTCTACAGTATGTCTGCCTAAGTGTACTTGCGTCTGTGTAAATGTGTGGGTGTGTGTGTATTTGTTTACTCTCCTTTTTTCCCCCCAAGGTAAGTCTTTCCTGTCCCGGGATTGGAATGACTCCTTACCCACTCCCTTAAAACCCTCATCATTTCCTTTTCCCTCTCCTTCCCTTCTGCCTGACGAAGCAGCTAGGCTGCAAAAGCTTGCGTTTGTGTGTGTGTGTGTGTGTGTGTGTGTGTGTGTGTGTGTGTGTGTGTGTGTGTGTTTATTTGTTGCTATCACTGCCTGTGCCCCTTCACCTGGTAAGTGTACTTCATTCGTCCTCCGTCACAGCGAGACCCACCTGCTCTTCCTCAAAATCACCCTCTTCAAACCTTCCAGGAATTCCTTACTTCCAACCTTGCCTCCCAGTCCTTCCTGAGAAACCTTAATCCTACTCCCAACATTACCGCAGCTGAATCCCGAGCTATCCGTGATCTGAAGGCTGACCATTCCATCGTCATTCTCCCTGCCGACAAGGGCTCCAGGACAGTGGTACTTGATCGGCGGGAGTATGTGGCAGAGGGAGTGCGTCAGCTTTCAGATAATACCACATATAAAGTTTTTCAAGGCGATCCCATTCCTGATGTCCAGGCAGAGCTTCAAAACCTTAGGCCCCCTACAAAACCTTTCACCTGACTCCATTAACCTCATGACTCCACCGACACCCCGCACCCCCACCTTCTACCTACTTCCGAAGATTCACAAACCCAATCATCCCAGCCGCCCCATTGTGGCCGGTTACCAAGCCCCAACAGAACGAATATCTGCCTACATAGACCAACACCTTCAACCCATCATGTGCAGTCTCCCATCCTTCATCAAAGACACCAACCACTTCCTTGATCGCCTGAAATCCTTACCCAGCCTGTTACCTCCTGAAACCATCCTTGTAACCATCGATGCCACTTCCTTATACACTAATATCCCACATGCCCAGGGCATCGCTGCGATGGAATATTTCCTTTCACGCCGACCACCCACTTCCTTACCTCTTTCCTTAATACCCTAGCCAGCTTCATCCTAACCCACAACTTCTTCACCTTTGAGGGCCAGACATACCAACAACTAAAGGGAACAGCCATGGGGACCAGGATGGCCCCCTCGTACGCAAACTTATTTATGGGACGCTTAGAGGAAGCCTTCCTGGACACCCAAGCCTGTCAACCCAAAGTTTGGTATAGATTCATTGACGACATCTTCATGATCTGGACTCACAGTGAAGAAGAACTCCAGAATTTCCTCTCCAACCTCAACTCCTTTGGTCCCTTCAAATTCACCTAGTCCTATTCCAAATCCCATGCCACTTTCCTCGATGTCGACCTCCATCTATCCAACGGCCAACTACACACATCCGTCCACATCAAACCTACCAATAAACAACAGTACCTGCATTATGACAGCTGCCATCCTTTCCACATCAAACGTTCCCTTCCCTACAGCTTAGGTCTTCGTGGCAAACGAGTCTGCTCCAGTCCTGAATCCCTGAACCAATACACCAATAACCTGATAACAGCCTTCACATCCCGCAGCTATCCTCCTGGTCTGGTACAGAAGCAAATTGCCAGAGCCACTTCCTCATCTCCCCAATTTAAGAACCTTCAACAAAACCCCAGAAGTGCCCCTCTTGTTACCGGATACTTTCCGGGACTGGAGCGGACTCTGAATGTGGCTCTCCAGCAAGGATACGACTTCCTAAAATCCTGCCCCGAAATGAGATCCATCCTTCATGACATCCTTCCTACTCCACTGAGAGTGTCTTTCCGCCGCCCACCTAACCTCCGTAACCTCCTAGTCCACCCCTATGAAATCCCCAAACCACCTTCCCTACCTTCTGGCTCCTACCCTTGTAACCGCCCCCGTTGTAAAACCTGCCCTATGCACCCTTCCACCACCACTTACTCCAGTCCCGTAACCCGGAAGGTGTACACGATCAAAGGCAGAGCCACTTGCGATAGTACCCACGTGATCTACCAACTGACATGCCTGCACTGTGAAGCGTTCTATGTGGGAATGACCAGCAACAAACTGTCCATTCGCATGAATGGACACAGGCAGACAGTGTTTGTTGGTAACGAGGATCACCCTGTGGCTAAACATGCCTTGGTGCATGGCCAGCACATCTTGGCACAGTGCTACACCGTCCGGGTTATCTGGATACTTCCCACTGACACCAATCCTTCAGAACTCCGGAGATGGGAACTAGCCCTTCAGCATATTCTCTCTTCCCGTTGCCCACCTGGTCTCAACCTCCGCTGAATTCGAATTCCCACCCACCATCTTAACATCTTTGCCTTGGTTCTCTGGACAGAGCCTCTGCCTCAAGTGGCATCTCTGTCTAACTTCGCTTTCTACAGTTCTACAGTGTGTCTGCCTAAGTGTACTTTCGTCTGTGTAAATGTGTGGGTGTGTGTGTTTTTGTTTACCCTCTTTTTTTCCCCCCAAGGTAAGTCTTTCCTGTCCCGGGATTGGAATGACTCCTTATCCACTCCCTTGAAACCCTCATCATTTCCTTTTCCCTCTCCTTCCCTTCTGCCTGACGAAGCAGCTAGGCTGCGAAAGCTTGTATGTGTGTGATTTTATTTATTTTATTTGTTTCTGTCGACGAGCCGGTCCTTTTGGTAAGTCATCTGTTTTTTATATAAAATATATATATATATATATATATATATATATAATATACGTAAAAAATAGATGAAGAACACTTACCAGGCGAAGGGGCACAGGCAGTAATAGCAACAAATAAACACACAGACACACACACACACTCAAAAATGCTAGCTTTCGCAGCCTAGCTGCTTCATCAGGCAGAAGGGAAGGAGAGGGAAAAGGAAATGATGAGGGATTTAAGGAAGGGGGTAAGGAGCCATTCCAATCCCGGGACAGGAGAGACTTACCTTGGGGGAAAAAATGGAAGGTAAATAAATGCACATACACCCACACATTTACACAGACACAAGTACACTTAGGCAGACATACTGTAGAACTGTAGAAAGCTTTCTACAAATTTCCACAAATTTCTTGTTCCGATGTATTCCCCACTACACCCAATTTGCGCTTAGAAACAGCTGTATTCGGAACTGTGAAGAACGTTTCAAAGAAAAATCGTCTAAATCTCGATCGTGGTGGTGTTTTAAGTACGTTCTTGTTTACATTTTTTCGTAGCATTTGTACACATATGACTTGCTGCTCCCATGTTCACAAGAGCACAATCTGAAGGCTGCTCAGTGGCTACAGTGAGAGATTTCTCAAGGGCACTGGCATCTTCTGTATGGAGTAGTCTCAAAGTCACTTCCTCTTTGAATTCTGTGATTGAGATGATCTTGTTGTTGATGTATCGGTAAATCAAAAAGAGCACTTACCAGTGCTGACCCTGTCAACAGTTCAATTGCAAGCTTCCTGTATCATTTCACACCCCGCCTCAGACAATATAGGACTTCATTTGGCGAGAGAGATATAGAAATGACTGATTATAGTCAGTTCTCATTGCTGGTTTTTTCTTTGTGTCTCTCCTGGTTTGAACATCAGCTTCTTCCTCTGCATGAACAGTACTCAGTATCAACACATTCCTCTTATTTTTCCATTTCAGTAGCATCTTCATCTTCTTCACTTATGTCCATAACTTCATCTAAAAGCTTCTGCACATGCCTTTGTTTATCTACATAACTTCTATGAGACACTTTCTCCTGCTATAATATCACTGTGTTACGGAGCAAACAACACTGAATAAAGATTGTAGTAACAATGCAGAAAAACAATAATGGAACTGTACGCAAATAATGTTGTGAAATGAAAGACTTACAGGAGTACCAACCCAAAATTATTAGCGACATAGCAAATGACACACCTGGCACTTTATTCTGATGCCATGTGAGTCATATGTAACTCACGCAAGAAACATAAAATAAGGTACTAAATTGCAATATTTTCAATTTATTTGTACTTAAATAGCTTACTTCAAGCAAACTAAAGCAGAATATGGGAAAAAAGTAAATGGTCCCCGGGGGACGGTAACCCAAGTATACCTTTGGCAGCCAATATGTTAATATAGTTATTGTTAAACAGGATGGACTAAGACAAAGTATTAAATGTGTACAGCAGATTTAAGTACAGTAGAACAGTATTGGGCATATGATTTGTTGTGGGAATGTGACAGGTGACAGTAGGAAGGGTTGGAGGGCAGAAGGTGCGGGAAAGGGCAGACCGCTGGAATGGTCAGGCACTGCCGTTCGCTGTGCGCCTGCAAAATGAATAGCGAGAAAGCGAGCCCCCACTCTGTCTACCCCATTACGTCGCAAAAGGAAGTTACAAGGTGTTTTACAAAGTTATACCGACCCTTCCACAGTCCACCTCATAAATCACAGATGACCTACTGCGCAGACAGACCTGAAGAGTGGACATTTTCCACAAAATGCATTGCGCCAGGAAACAGGCATGTTTATTTTCCACAGATGCGTTAATACTGGAAGGAATACCGAGCCGAATCTACATACCTTTCTACACACTACGTTGCAATGGTAGGCGGGAAATGGATTTGGTATTCTGTGGCTTTTTTCTGGGAACGGCGCCTTCCCATACCATAAGAAATATTCGCTCTTCAATTTACGTTCATACTAACACCATACCCTCCGCCGCATTCTGCTCAGTTCTTCCATGTGAAAAACAAACAACTTCACTGTGTTTTAAAGTAATGAAGAAAATTCAGCACTTCACACAATCTTTTAAGGTACGTTTCTACCTGCACACTATTTATTCTGCCATTTAAATGTTTAATTACATTCACAGATCAGAAGTTTCATGTAATAATTACTTTGTCTCAATAGTGAACTGTGCATCAAGACACTACCCTCTACCCCAGTGTCATGTTAATAAGCGAAGATATCGACTTAGTTTTTTACTTATTACTTTTTCCTGGCCAGACACTAACATATACTTCAAGAAGCCTGGTAGGGGCACAGCTCAATCCAAAGTGTTTCATCAAACAAAATCCGGCAACTTTCTTTTGATGAAACCATCCTACACGAATATTTTCCTTCTTTGACTGGGCTATCAACGAAATGAGCTAACAGCGCAGTAGTTTAGCAAGAGTGAGTTGTCAGCACTGACAAAAGTCTGCCTGCTGTCACTGCTGACAAAAAATAAAGCGCATTTTCATCTGTATGTCCTACCCAGCTCCAACTCTATCTCTATCCCTCTGCAAAATTTCATCCAAATCTCCTAGTAATTTTTGCGCGAAAGCATAACAAACAAACAAACTTTCATACTTATATTAGAGAGTACGATTAAATATTATCTGCTGTGTGACACGTAATAATTTACTTAGTAATATTTAGGTTTGCCTTATTATGTCTTCCAGTGGGCAGTAAGGAGCTGATGATGAAGTAGTTTTGCTTCTGTACAGTATTAGTGTAAAGAGGGCCCCAATGTCATTTTTGCCCCAGGGCCCTTGGTGACATAGCTACACCACTGAATGTTACTAATGAGGAGGTGCTTAACCGAATATGTGGGGTAAAAATCATAGAGGGAGATCAAGGGGTGAATTCAGTAAGCAGATTCAAAAGGCTGTATGTTGCTGTTCATATTCTCAGATGAAGAGACTTGCACAAGACAGGGTAGTGTGGAGAGCTGCATCAAACCAGTCTGCAGACTGAAGACCACAACAACAACATGAGTGGCAATGGATAACGATCTTTCACTGTGATTTTGTTTAATTTTCTGTAGTCTATATATACACAGTACTCTCCAGTTTTCTTTTTCACAACAACAACTTGGCTAGCATGTTCAGATGAATTTGGTTCTCTTAATCCTTGCTCAAGCCACTTCTGGACTTGGTTATCAACAATTTCTTTCTCTCCTGGTGACAATCTTCTGGGTCTCTTACGTATTGGCTGCTCTTCATTCTGACATATGTGGTCTTTGTTGGAGTGTAATTTGTCACCATTTTAAAAAAAATATATTCCTTTGATTCACCAGTAACAGTACTTTCAATATCTAATTCTGGTTATCTACTATGTGGTACACATAATATGAGCTTGCCCATCTGGCTTCCTAATAGAAACTCCATCCTTGTTTTTTTAATAAACTACAGTTTGCTCTAGAAGATCATTCCCAACTACCTTTTCCGAGTTCATAGTACCTCTAAAACCACATAGATATTTGTCTTAATTTTCACATCATCATCTTGTAAAGAACCCTCGTGGAGAGACAAAGTTTCTTTCAAATCCTGTTAAGACAACATCTGTATCTTGCAAACTTTGAGCATTCATAATCTCATAAATGTCTTGTCGTAATAAATTAAGTTGGCTACCACTGTCAATTAGTGCTTTCGCTTCTCGGTTACTTACTCTGACATTTTTAAATTTACAGTTGTTAATACTCTTCTTCTTGTTCAAGCATTCTAAAGATATATGGCCAAACTCATGACAACTGAAGCATTTCTTCCCCTTGCTCTTGTAGCCACTGGCACCACAGTTGAAACATTTTTGTTGAGATCCCAAGTTGAGCTTTTTGTTTTTGTCTTACTTGAATCATTAGCACCTTTCTTGCTGGAATTTCCAAAATTTTCACTGCTGTTACTTTTGTTCTTCCTTTTCGGAATTGACTTAACAGCACTTTCGTAATGTCTGTTTTTGTCCTTAAACTCTTTTACATTTCCAGCGCCATAAAGTAGAAGTTTAGTACCTGAATCGTCTTCTATTCCATCAATAACATAGTTAAAAAGTGAGCCGTTATCAATATCAGCACAACTAGCAATTTCTTTCATTATGAGGAAATATTCTTGAAGAGACTCCTGTTGTTTCTTCTTTCGTCGATACAACAGCTGATGAATCTCTGCAGCACTCTTTCTCACGTCAGATTCTTCCAGAAATCTTTTTTTCAGTGCAGACCATGATGTAAGACCCTTCTCACCTTGAACAAAAAGCTTAAGTCCACGACCCATTTTTAACTGGATATCACTGCCGTTAAATGATTTAAGAGCACCCTCAACATCACAAAACGACATGGAAAATTTACACTGATCTCCTAATAATTGTATTTCGCCTTTATCTTCTGTTTCTAAATTGAAATCTGTCTTCTTTTGAAGAAAAAACAGTCTTTCATCGCTAGCCATTTCACAGCATCCTTTTCTGTATCACGAGCATCATAAATATCCTCTTCACATTCTACATTGTCACAAATTTTAGTTGACAGTTTGTCAATGTTAGATAGATACTAACAAATTTCGGTAAACATTTAATTTTTACTCCCACTATCTATGCTCAATATATTGCAGATAGCTCCAAAGTCCGCTTCAGTAAACAATGATTAATTGAATCACTTCTTAGCTTCAAGTGCACCATTCCCTGTTTGAAAAGTAAAACCAGAAAATTTCCCTCGAGTGTTTTCGATTTCTTCTGTCTGGAACTGTTCCGTAAATTAACTTGTGTAGGGATATAATGGTTTTAATTGGTGCAGAAGTTATATTTTTATTTAATTTTTCAATAGCGCCTAACATTGCCATTTCAAGATTTTTCTTTTCCGTCAACTATTTCTTCATTCTTCAAAACAATTAGAATTTTTCCTTACGTTGTTAGGTTTTCTGTAAATCATTGCTGAAATGTGAATCCTCGTCATAGATTCAACGTCAACAGTATTGCATATGAAATACAGTACATTGTGACAGGCAAAACAGCACTCATAAAAGTTCGTCGTAATTACGCGGCAAAATTATGTTATCACTCATTCAGTCCTTTCCAAAACAGGCCCCATAATTTGTAGGAATCAGGACTTGTCTTTTCAAAATAAGCATTTTATTATTATCAAAGTTACTAAAATTAAAACAACAGAGTTAAACTGAAACAAAGAAAAACTTCTTCCTACTTGTGTTTATTCCATTATCACCAAACTACTGTCCAATATTAGGATTCTCTGGCTTGTCTTCAGCTTTGTCAGCAAGAAATCCCTTAAATCCCCAATCCAAATCCCACATTATATTATATATAATAGAAGGAGGCTTTCCTGGTGGGAAAAGATATGTACAAAAATAAAGATTGTTTGACTTACCCAAAGCACACGCTCGCCGATAGACACAAAAAATACAAATGAATACGCGCACAAACAAACACTCAAGCTTTCGCAACCTAGTTGCTTCTTCAGGCACAGTAGGGAAGGAGAGGGAAAAGGAAAGGATGAGGGTTTTAAGGGATTGGTTAATGAGTCATTCCAATCCCGGGAGAGGAAAGACTTGCCTTGGGGGGGAATGAAGGTAAACAAACACACACACACACACACACACACACACACACACACACATATTCACATGCAAACACACCTAGGCAGACGTTTGTAGAAAGCAAAGAAGGTTGACAGAGATACCACTTGAGGCAGAGGCTCTGCCCAGAGAACTGAGGCAAAGATATTAAAGATGGCGGGTGGGAATTCGAATTTAGCGGAGGTTGAGACCAGGTGGGCAACAGGATGAGAGAATATGCTTTAGGGCAAGTTCCCATCTCTGGAGTTCTGGAAGATTCGTGTTGGTTGAGTACCCAGATAACCCGGACGGTGTAGCACTGTGCCAAGATGTGCTGGCCGTGCACCAAGGCATGTTTAGCCACAGGGTGATCCTCAGTACCAACAAACACTGTCTGCCCGTGACCGCCCCCGTCGTAGAACCTGCCCTATGCACCCTTCCCCCACCACTTACTCCAGTTTCGTAACCCACCAACTGACATGCCTGCACTGTGAAGCGTTCTATGTGGCAATGACCAGCAGCAAACTGTCCATTCGCATGAACGGTTACAGGCACACAGGGTTTGTTGGTAATGAGGATCACCCTGTGGCTAAACACGCCTTGGTGCACGGCCAGCACATCTTGGCACAGTGTTATCTGGGTACTTCCCACCAACACGAATCTTCCAGAACTCCGGAGATGGGAACTTGCCCTAAAGCATATTCTCTCATCCCGTTGCCCACCTGGTCTCAACCTCCGCTAAATTCAAATTCCCTCCCACCATCTTTAACATCTTTGCATTGGTTCTCTGGAAAGAGCCTCTGCCTCAATTGGTATCTCTGTCCATCTTCTTTTCTTTCTACAATATGTCTGCCTAGGTGTGTTTGTGTGTGTATATTTGTTTACCTTCCTCCCCCCCCCCCCCCCCCCCAAGGTATGTCTTTCCTCTCCTGGGATTGGAATGGCCCCTTACCCACTCCCTTAAAACCCTCATCCTTTCCTTTTCCCTCTCCTTCCCTACTCTGCCTGAAGAAGCAACTAGGTTGCGAAAGGTTGAAAATATATATAACTTACCCAAATCATAATTTTCCTATCAGGAATGTTTCCTGTGTTCTGGGAGATTGATGTACAGTAAACTCTCAAGTGTATTAATCACTTTTCAGATTATCCATGGACTTCTCTAATATTTTTTAAACTATTTTTTACTTTTGCCTGTGAGTGGGATTTTCTATGTCAGAGATCATTTTGGACTACAACATGAGTTTAGTAATTTATGGGTTGCTCATGCACTGATTGCTGCACTACAGTATTTGTTGCAAAAGATGAGAGAGAGAGTACATGTAGTGTGTCGACGACCTGATGAGCGAGCACAGGGTCCCCGACCCTTCCCACAGTCTTAGGCTACTAGAGCTTGGTACAGGCTGTGTCACAAGCTTGTTACATTGCTAAAGCACAGCTTTTAAATTGACAGACCATTATTTTTTCACAAAAATTTTAAGAGGAAATGCAGTACAGTACAGTATGTACTGTATATGATTGCAATTTTGCTAATTGCAGTACACTACTTCATGTTTCTAAGAACTAAATGAATCAGAATGTAATTTAGCTTTTTTTTTTTTTTTTTTTTTTTTTTTTCATTCAGTGGTGCACAGGACCACTCTGTTGGCCAGGTAGCAAATTCGTAGAGTGCCTGCCCCTACCGACGGCCTAATCCAGAAAACCCCATTCCTCCTCCTCCCCTCCCCCACCAACAGACCTGCTCACCCAACAGGTCGAGGACAGACAGTTGTCAGCAGTCATTCGGTTTATATCAGTGCTGTTAGTGTCGAACAATGTCCGAAGAACAAAAACGTGTTGTGTTGACGATTCAGAAGAAACTGAAAATACACAAAATGGAAGAAGGCACACGAAATCTGTTACTGCTTTACAATGTCGGTGAAACTATGATCTGCGACATTTGGGAAAAGGACAAAATAATTCAGCTTGCTAGCAGTTCTGACTCAGCTAAGGGTTTGTCAAAGCGGAAAGCTACGACGATGTCTACATACGCAGAATTGGATGAAGCCATGTTGCAACGGTTTCAGCAGAAAAGAGCAGAGGGCACACAAGCATCTGGCCCAATATGTGCCAAATCGGCCCAGTTTATCTTTGCAGCCTCGGTACTCTAAGGAGATTTCGATGCATCTTCAGGCTAGCTGACAATTTTTAAACATTGTTACGGTATCTGAGAGATTTCAGTCTGGGGAGAAAAGTTAAGGGGAGATAATAAGGCTGCTTCTGAATTTTGCAAAGATTTCCAGGAGTTCATTCCACAAGAAAATTTGGAACTGGAGCAAATATACAACTGGACTTTGGCTTTCAAAGCAGAGCCTAGCACACCTGGCTCTACATCGAGTAAAGAAAGGATAACTGTGTCATGTTGTGCATACGGTTCGGGAACACGTAAAATTAAGCTCAGTATAATAGGAATGGAAAAGCTGGTAGAAGCTGACCTCGGGGAGGAGGAACGTAGGAACCCGGGAGGCAATACTCACTTTACGTCTTAGCTTAGAAGATAGATTAAGGAAAGGCAAACCTACATTTTTAGCTTTTGTAGATTTGCAGAAAGCATTTGACAATGTTGATTGCAATACACTCTTTCAAATTCTGAAGTCAGCAGGGGTAAAATATAGCCGGAAAGAAGAGTTATTTACAACTTGTACAAAAGCCAGACCGCAGTTATTAGACTCGAAGGGCATGAAAGTGAAGCATCAGTTGGGAAGGGAGTAAGACAGGGTTGTAGCCTTTCTCCGATGTTATTCAATTTGTACATTGAGCAGGCGGTGAAGGAAAGCAAGGAAAAATTTGGAATAGGGATTAAAGTTCAGGGTGAAGAAATAAAAACATTGCGTTTTGCTGATGACATTGTGATTCTGTCAGAGACAGCAAGGGACCTGGAAGAGCAGTTGAATGGAATGGACAGTGTGTTGAAGAGAGTGTATAAAATGAACATTAAGAAGATCAAAACAAAAATAATGGAATGTGGTCTTACAAAATCAGGCGATGCTGAAGGAATTAGATTGGGAAACGAAGCAATAAAGGAGGTAGATGAGTTTTGTTACTTGGGCAGTAAAATAACAAATGATGGTCGCAGTACAGAGGATATAAAATGCAGAATGGCAATGGGTAGAAAAGCGTTCTTGAAAAAGAGAAATTTGCTAACATCGAATATTAATTTAAGTATAAGGAAGTCCTTTCTGAAGGCATTTGTGTGGAGTGTTGCCTTGTACGGGAGTGAAACATGGACGATAAGCAGTGCAGACAGAAAGAGAATAGAGGCTTTTGAAATGTGGTGCTACAGAAGAATGCTGAAGATTAGGTGGGTAGATCGCTTAACTACTGAAGAGGTACTGAACAGAATTGGGGAGAAAAGGAATTTTTGGCATACCCTGACTAAAAGAAGGGATCGCTTGGTAGGACACATTCTTAGACATCGAGGAATCGTGAATTTAGCATTGGAAGGAAGTGTGTGGGGTAAAAACCGCAGAGGAAGACCAAGAGACGCGTATAGTAAGCAGATTCAAGTGGATGTGGGTTGCCGTTCTTATGAGGAGATGAAAAGGCTTGCTCAGGATAGAGTAAGGTGGAGAGCTGCATCAAACCAGTCTCCGAACTGAAGACCATAACAATAGGTAAAGCTAAAAAAGCCCCGCTGTTTTAAAGGAAAAGAAATGCACAGTTTACCTGTCAATTATTTTCATCAGAAAGGGGCCTGGATGGAGTGCACAATATTGCAAACGTGGTTCCGTAACTGCTTCATGCCACATGTGTGAGAAAATTTAATGTGTAAGGGCCTACCTGCAAGGTCCGAGTTGTTACTGGACAATGCGCCATCACATCCCAATGAACGTGTTCCGAGATCGGATGACGGGAAGATATTTGTTAAATATTTACCACCGAATGTAACAACTGTAATTCAGCCGATGAATCAGGGTGTCATTGCTGCCACGAAGAAAATTTATAGAGGAAGTCTGTTACAAAAGCTCAATGATGAGGGCAGCAACCTGCAAACATTTTGGAAACATTAAGGCGCGGCGTAAGGTAAAACAATAAACCGTAGCCGAGTTGTGGAAGAACATAAACCCAAAGATAGAAAATATCAATGAGTCCAATGATGAAGAAGATTGCTCATTATCAACATTAACTACTGTTTTGAAAAATACTAGGGTGTGATGCAGTAGACAGAGAAAATATTTCTGAACGGTTTAACGTGAACAACACGGAGGCAGGCCACGTAATGCTGAGTGAGAGTGCAATTGTTGACCGAGTGCGAGGGAAGTCAGAGGAGGCGAATGGCAATGACGACGATGACGACACTCCTCTAATTTCAGAAACAGTCCTCAGTCGTGCATCGGCACTTCTGTGGGCTGATGGGTTACTGGGTTACTCTGAATAACAGCAAGAAGATGCGCCTCTTTGTGACAAGTTGGTGTTGCGCAAAATTCGCAGTGCGATATTTAAAAGACGAGCTACCACAATGAGAACGAAGTCAATTCGGGATTATTTTGTTTCAAAGTTAACGTCCCGTCGACAGCGTGGTCGTTAAGATACGGAGCTTACACTCTGAAGGTTTAGGTAAGGATGTGGGAAGAAATCAGCTGTGCCCTTTCAAAGGAACCACCCCAGCATTTGCCTGGAGTGATTTAGGGAAATCATGGAAAACCTAAATCTGAATGGCCAGAGGTGGATTTGAACCACCATCCTTCATACATAATAGATGAATAAAGTAAAACTTATTATAATTATTAGATAATTGATATTAATTATGACATAGTAATTATTTTTTGTCTTTGTACTACCCTAACACATTACTGTGTAGTTAAGATGCGGATTTTTGTCCACGGTTAATCGAGAGTTTACTGTATGTCCTTGTATGTGTATCTATGTGATATGTATATTGCAGAATACTTGAACATAAATACTGATCGTTTAAAAATCAGAAAAATTTTATATATGCACGTAGGTATATAAGTGTACTGAAAATAGAAGTATGAGATTTCATCCTCACTAAAAGAGCCAACATGAGATTTAGTATTTATTAAATGCCTATTATTCTTTAAGAATCATAGTTTAAAGAAATATAAATAAGACCTACCACTTTTTATCCAAGAAGATACTTCTACCGTATGTGGAACGCATCCTACAGAAGCGTGGGGGCTGATGTGATGATACATGGGGCAGGAAACATATGGGTAAGAAGGTAAGTAGGGGAGATGGATTTATTTCTTTAATTTAAGAAAAGAAAATTGTAATTGACTAATTAATTTACAATATATTTATTGTCAATTAAGGAACCACAGAGTGATTTGTTAACGCAGGAAAAAAAAGTGCTTCTTTCTTATGTTTTAAAATATAACAGTAGAGTTAGTCTTCTTTAGTTATCTGAAGTGGTGTGAGCAAGACAAAGTATAATGTAACATTGTGTAAATTTCTTTACTTAAAGTGTGTTAAAATATATATTGCTTTGGAATTCTGAGAATTTGTACTTGATTGGCCATATATATAGAGATGACTTACCAAAAGGACCGGCTCGTCGATAGAAACAAATAAAATAAATAAAATCACACACAAACACACATACAAGCTTTTGCAGCCTAGCTGCTTCGTCAGGCAGAAGGGAAGGAGAGGGAAAAGGAGATGATGAGGGTTTTAAGGAAGGGGGTCAGGAGCCATTCCAATCCCGGGAGAGGAAAGACTTACCCTCTATTTTTTCCCCCAAGGTAAGTCTTTCCTCTCCCGGGATTGGAATGGCTCCTTACCACCTTCCTTAAAACCCTCATCATCTCCTTTTCCCTCTCCTTCCCTTCTGCCTGATGAAGCAGCTAGGCTGCGAAAGCTAGCGTTCGTGTGTGTGTGTGTGTGTGTGTGTATTCATTTATTTATTTGTGATGCTGTTACACCTGTGCTCCTTCGCCTGGTGAGTAATCTTCGTCTATTTCTTATATTTAATTTTTCCTGCTAGGAATTTATATAACTTTCCTGGTGGGAAAAATATGTATAAAATAAAGATTTTTGACTTACTTAAAGTACAGGCTCGTCGACAGAAACATAAAACACACACAAAAACACACAAACATTTGAGCTTTCGCCACCACTGGCAGCTTCTTCGGGAAAAAGAGGAAGGAAGGAGAGGAGAAAGGGAAGGATACGGGTTTTAAGGAAGTGGAAAAGGAGCCATTCCAATCCCAGGAGTGGAAGGACTTACCTTAGGGGACAAAAAGGAAGGTAAACAAATACACACACACTCACACATATCCACATGCAAAGGTGTGTATTTGTTTACCTTCCTTTTTGTCCCCTAAGGTAAGTCCTTCCACTCCTGGGATTGGAATGGCTCCTTTTCCACTTCCTTAAAACCCGTATCCTTCCCTTTCTCCTCTTTTTCCCGAAGAAGCTGCCAGTGGTGGCGAAAGCTCGAATGTTTGTGTGTTTTATGTTTCTGTCGACGAGCCTCTACTTTAGGTAAGTCAAAAATCTTTATTATATAATATTAAATTTTCATTATGTAACAGTATAAGGACTAGAATCAAACTGTAATTTCTCGCTATCATTGATTACCTGAAAATATTCTTACACTGGCTAGTGGTTAAATGAGCTGCCATGGTATGAAGTAATCGGCAGCCCTGCTCGACACTTAATTACATGTCATTAATGACACAAGTAGCTTCCAATTGCAAAAAGAATTGAGAGATGAAAAATAAGAGCAAATAAAGAAGTCAATACTATCATGAAAAAGATGTAACAAGGTATTAAAGCTTGAATAACCCAAACAAGTTAATTTAATAAAAATTGACAAAGTGATTTTGATTTAGAAATTAAAATACACAGTCAGACAGTGGGAATTGAACCCACAATATTTCGCACATGAAACTTATCTACCTACACAATCAAATTGTATGAATACGGTACACAATAGTAATAATGGTGAATTTTAACCTGCAGAGATTTCTGGTTCGCTTAAAGCATACCAAGCTCACCTAATGTAAGTTGAGATCTGTGGTATAATTCTCATATGTGTCATTAAATCACAGCTTGTACTAAAGGATCCAGCAGCATTAGTGTTGTATGAAAATGTATTTCGTTAGCAGCATTGTACACGTCTCGTTTCTTGTACAGTTAGGATTAAATGACGAAATTTGAAATAAAAAAGAGCAGACCTCTCACGAAATAGAGCCCGACAAGGAAATGGAAGAGAGTCGACCAGCTGTCGTGGCAGTTTGGCGACAGGGAACAGTTCATGTGCGACGCCGAGCACTCCGATTACAGGAAAGTGACGCGTTAGCTGTCAACTAGCCAGTAATTTTAATTGGGCTACAGGTGAATGCCAAGTTGGAACCCAGGTTCCACGATTTGCAAACATTTATAAAAACAATCCCACACTTTCATGATGATGATTATGTTTGCCATTTTTGGACATTAGACCCCCAAGTGGGACCAACTTCGGCCTGCCCGGTGCAAGTCTTTAGGTGACACCAGTGGGACTACTCGCGTGTCGACGCCGAACGGTCACGAGGACGATGCGACACCCAGTCCCCGAGCGGAGAAAATCTCGGACCCCCTGTGTGGCAACCCACCACTGTCCTACAGACCCACACATTCATAGGTATAACATTACTCACAGACAGGAGAAGTACATAACTTTCCTTACCGCACCTGGGTGGAGGCAGGGCGTAATGCGATGTTGGCAGCAAGGGCAGCCAAAACCCCTTAACATTACGAGTTCAGCTGCCTGTGACTTAAAATTCATCATTACATTTTTATCAAGGTATATTATTACTCGAGACTTTTTAAATTTATTCTTATTACTGTCAGATCAATAAATCAATCTTCATCACAGCAGCAAAGAAAAAACAAAGCACCGGTAAGAGAAAATTGCACAGACCACACTCACAGCCCGGCCTCTGAATCGAGTCATTAATGCCTGTGAAATCTGTATACGCCTCACCGATGGACAACATATTGTTTTAGTAGCCTCTCGTTCCTCGACAACAAGCTGTAGACAAATTTTCCAACCACTGCAATTTTAACTGTGAGGTTTCTTTAAAAATATGTATTCTTATTTATGCATTGTGTTTTTTATGAAAGAATTATAAAATTATAGGTGCTTTAGTAAAATTGTGTCATATTTTTCAGCTGCAAAATTACCAATTTCAACTTGAACTGTGTTGCTGTTGCATATTTCTCTTATGGAGTCGGATCGCCGGCAACAATGTGCGAAGATGGGCAGCTACAGAAGAAGTGACGACAAGCCAAAACCATCAGTGTGAGCGTCAGGTGCACATTTGGGAATAGGTGAAATATTTTTGAAACACTTATGAATGTTTACTGGTTGCTTTGATGTTGTTTTGCATCAGAATTTTAACTCTGGTATTTTGTTAAGAAAATAAATTATAAAACACAGAAAATTACCTGTTCAATGTTGGTCTACTCATTATACAGTTTAATTTTTGAAACAGGGTGGTTTTAATTATAATTCAAAAGCTGACAAACTTTGTTGTAATAATTGATCACTTGTATATGGCAGGAGTTGTAACAAAGAGAAGCAGATAAACAGTAAGAATCTTTATTACATTAAAAAATAAAAATCTGTCTAAAATGACAAATGGCAAACAATTTCCTTGTTTTTATAGCCATGTATTATAACATACGAGGTATATGGGCTCCCCAATGTACAGAATACTATGTAAATAAATTGCCATAGTAAATTTGTTTAGAATTTCCTTTTTAAATACAGTTGATCATTGTCTGTATTTACTCGAATGCAATACATTAACAAGAGACACTATTTTGCATCCATCACCGGGAGTATGTACTATAAGAACTTGAGCAACCATTTTTCATGTGAGGCATTCCTGAAACTAGAACACTTAAGTTGGAAAGTGCAGTCTTACTGAAAAGTGTCAGCAACTCACAAGCATGTAATACTGCAGCAAAAATCACAGCATTCTGAAATGTTGTACTGAAAACATTTTCCATGTAGGATACAACTAAGGTGATTACTTAAGTAGACATATCACTAAAAAGATAAACAGATTTCAAAGCTAGTGTACATTACATACATAGTATAAGAATAGATTTGAAAATACAACTGTAATGAGTGGTCAAGTATATAGAGTCTGAGCTATTGACAAACTACAGGACTAACTAGTAATTGTCAACTTTTAAGCATTCATTTACAAGCAACAGATCCTTGTCATTGTCCAAAGCAGGTACTTTCCTTTGTACAAGCTATTACTAACTCTATTAGCCTCATAGCTGCGTGACTGTTGCACGTAGCAATGTGAATAACTACAAAAGTATTAAAATTGGACAAATACTACTCTCCTTTCAATGGTTACATACTTTCAACAAAAATGATATAAACAATAAAGCTTCATAGAATAAGGTATGTTACTAGTGTTACATAACTGGGGTGTGCAGATATTAATCATAATACCTGCAGAATCGTTCAGCCCCATGGCTGCTATCAATGCTGGTCATATGCAATGATATTTGTACTAAAGAGTTTTACTCAGGCATTGATAATCACAGCTTTTATAAAGGATGAGATCCAGTTTTCAAGAAGACAGTTAAAAAACAGTGCATTTCAGATAACAGACTCCACTAGAAAATAATTACAGCTAAAGCAGGGATCATTATTTTCTTTATATGTACCTAAATAACAACATGCGTATTAGATCTTACTAATACTGCACATATGCTACAACAATTAAAAAAATATTCCTTTGGAATAGCTTCTAATAAACCTAAGTTCCTACTAAACAGGATTTGTGTACTGAAATTTCTTATACTCTACACACCTTCAACAAATAATTATTGCACAGACCTATAATCAGGTGACTCTGTAATTATACTATGTGGCCTGTAAGTGCCAACAGTGCAAGATTAAAAGTCGTCTAGCAAAAAAATCTTTTGATGGCTTTTATCAACTGAAATAAACTCTTGTGAGTAGCTTTTTACCCTGGATTTACTACAAACATGTGTAACCAGTAATACATATAAAAATGCCTGTGCAGTTTCACAGTTTGCACAGCACACATTTTATGTTATAAAGCCAATCACTCAAAAGTTGAGGCACCACTGTTGCACTACATTCTCCCTTAACCCACCCCGATACGTGGTGTAACATTTCCTTAAAGTGAGTGACCACAACTGGAAGGGACGATTTTCTATCGTGTAGGATCCCAGAAACTTGACTTTAGTACAATTCACATTCGAAAGACTGACACATGCAACTCTTTCTTGGATTTACTGCCTCCAGCTCTCAACACCAAACTATTAAAAAATGTGTTTGAGCTACTGATTCTAGTTTTTAAATAAAAGACATCCTATTGCAGCTTCAGTATTGTTATGCCATTTGTTATATTTTACAGTAACTTTTAGTTTCAAAGGAAATTTTCTAAGGTAGTATATTATGATGAAAAACATTACTTAGCCATTCATATGATTGGAGATACCACTTATGTCTGTGCAGCACGAACGAAACATACACAGATAATAAATACAAAAAGTTAGTTTTACTAAATCTGTGACAAAAGCATTTTATTGTTGAGCAAATTAAGCAACAGTAGTAGGCTCCAAAAACTCCCAATGACTTTAACTTTCTCTAGCGAGTTGATGGAGCCCTACTTGTGTAGCAATTTGGCAATATTTTAGAAATACTCTTTATTACCTGAGAAGGTTAAGTGCTGTCCCAAACGGAATGGCAGGACACTTGTATTTACATCTGAGAAAGAGGCACTGAGACAGAAAACAGGAATACGGTAAAACAGTCACCCACCACATGTCCATTTCAGCAGCACACAAGAAAAGGTCACCTTGCACGATATCTACTTTTCGAAACCATCTAGACAGTAGTGTAGATTACATCCAGGGTATGACACCCTGCAATCTTTCATCCAGGTGAACTTCTGTATTGCTGCATGTGAATTTACTGTGATGCTCTATCGCATTGCAAATCAGCACTATACTTAATGCATTGATGAACAGGGTGTATACATGGACAAGAAGAAAAAAATTACCAGATTTCCCAGGTGAAATAATTTTTCCCAGGTGTATTTTACATTTTCGGTTATACTTGGTTTGAAGCAGTAAAACTTATCAATTCTGTAAAAGTACAATATGTTATACACCAGCATTCAATTTCCCAGTGTTAAAATGCACTTACAATGCCAATGTATTTTTTTCGTGATGCGTACATATTGGTAATGGCGCAACAATTGACAGGATGCGAGAACGGCCAATCTTGGGTCAGGTGCAAGCAGCCAGAGAGACTTGTTTTTCACTTCTTTTTCATAGATTTCAGTTTTTTCATGATGACAGATGTTTTAATTTATGAGAAGGTAGTTTATTATTTACTTTGGTTTGTAAAATACTTCGTAGTTTTGTATGAATAGGTTACAATTTCTATGACGTGAGGCTGTAGCCCAATACAACAGCTAAATTTGCTTGTCAAATACATTTTACTGTTTTCTTCGATTGTGTCATGATTTTCAAGTATGTTGTTGTGCTTGAAGCTAAGAAAACAACCAAAGTATGACCACTATGCATGATTATTTAGTAACTCCTGATTGGCTGTCTTCGTTTTCCATAATTTTATAAGCATAATTATACTTTATGCCATCATTATTGCATAATGTATCATTAAATACGATGAACTAGCCTCGAAGCTTAAGTTTTATATGTTTCTTACCATATAAAATACCGGATGATCATAAAGTTGGTATAAATTTGAAAACTTAATCATGGAATAATGTAGACAGAGAGGTAAAAATTGACACACATGCTTGGAATGACATGGGGCTTTAAAAAAAAAAGTTCAAAAAACGTCCGACAGATGGCGCGTGATTCTAGTTTTGTAACTGCTACTGTGATGGGTGAGAGGTACGCCGATATGTTACAGAATCGCATCATCCTCAGCCTGGCTGATAAACACCTACAGGATGACACTCCATCCCCATATTGTTAGACGCGTGAAAGATCTCTTGTGCGCGTTGTTTGGTGATGATTGTGTGCTCAGCCGCCACTTTCGTCATGCTTGGCCTCCCAGGTCCCCAGACCTCAGTCCGTGCGATTATTGGCTTTGGGGTGTATCGTGATCGACCGACATCTCTAGGGATGTTGAAAGACAACATCCGATGCCAATGCCTCCCCATAACTCTGGACATGCTTTACGGTGCTGTTCACAACATTATTCCTCGACTACAGCTATTTCTGAGGACTGATGGTGAGCATATTGAGCATTTCCTGTAAAGATCATCATCTTTGCTTTGTCTTAATTTGTTATGCTAATTATTGCTTTTCTGGTCAGATGAAGCGCCATCTGTCAGACATTTTTGAACTTAAAAAAAATTTTTTTCTAATAAAACCTCATGTAAATCCAAGCAGTGTGTAAATTTTTACCATTCTATCTACATTATTCCGTGATTTATTAAGTTTTCAAATTTATACTGACTTTTTGATCGCCCAGTATATCAAAACATAAATGTACCATTAAAATTTTTTATAATGTCATAAATGGCTGGTCTTCAGAGCCCTAAATTTCTTGAAGTAGCTGGTCCCCAAAGCGTTGTATTGAATGGAAGTCAAACAGTTTGTGATTTAAGAAATTTGTAGCATAGTCTCACTATTAACATAATTCTATATAAAAAATAGACGAAGATTACTCACCAGGCGAAGAAGCACAGGTGGTGATAGTAGCACAAATAACACACACACACACACACACACACACACACACACACACACACACACACACACACACAAAAGCTAGCTTTCGCAGCCTAGCTGCTTCATCAGGCAGAAGGAAAGGAGAGGGAAAAGGGAATGGAAATCATTTCCTTTTCCCTCTCCTTTCCTTCTGCCTAACGAAGCAGCTAGGCTGCAAAAGCTAGCGTTTGTGTGTGTGTGTGTGTGTGTGTGTGTGTGTGTGTGTGTGTGTGTGTGTGTGTGTGTTTTATTTGTGCTACTATCACCACCTGTGTTCCTTCTCCTGGTGAGCAATCTTCGTCTATTTTTTTAATATAATTTTTCCTGCTAGGAATTTTTCGTCTATAATATTATTAACATAATTCATATTGCATAAAAGGCCATTTACTTTGAAATTATAGCTCTTCCACTATTAGCAATTTCTACCTTGTTAGAAACAAACAGATGAAACATTACCCTCATCAAAAACAGTATAGCATACTCATCACCCGATGCCTTTGACACATTCTGCTTTTTGGCAGATGCTTGTAGGCTATGTGCACGGTGTTTTGTAATTGTAAATTGCACCTTTCTTCCCTAACTAAAGTTTTATTTTCATGTTATTCTCTTGTTTATGTATTATTGCTGAAGTATTATTTTGCAGTAGCATGATAAAGTGAAGTTCTTACCAGCCAAAATTACAAAAAAATATTAACTGATAATGTAAACAATGAAAAATTCCTGAAATTCAAAAAGAAAATCCCATGTAATTCCCAGATGACATGGTGTGAACTAAGTCCAAAACTGAGACAGTTAAGGGTTGTGGCGGGCAGCCAAAGGAATTAATAGGACAAATTTATTAGAGAATAGGAATACGCCTAGCACCTATAGTCAAGCGACACACACACACACACACACACACACACACACACACACACACACACACACACACACAAAATATGGTAACTATGTTTACAAGGAAACTTCCCCACTTATGAACACGTTATTTCATTATAACTTAATTTGCAGGACCATTAAAATAAAAATGTGCCTTCCAAATCTCGGGTGGATACAACTTTTGTTATACTATTTTCAGTCCTAATTCCCCAGAAAAATAAAACAGTCATTTAAGGTAATTCTTCTTAAACTTATTCATTCCCTTCAAATAATGTAAACTGATGCTATTTTACGTTGTAACTAATGCCTACACCAGGAAGTCCTAGCCATTTGCTAGTAAGATGCTGAAAGTTTCCATAGTTTTAGGAAGTAATATCCTTACAAGAAGTTCAAAGCTGCAATTTTTAATATTTAGTAAGGCTCATTAGAAAGCGTTGTGTTAACAATGACACCAGGATAACTATTACAGGGTGAATACATGATTGGAAGGGGGAAAAAAAATAAATAAAAAAAAAAAATTAAAAAATCCCAGATTTCCCGGTAAAAACAAAATTTTGTTTAGACTTGGTAAGACCACAACAATTGATGGGATATAAGAATGGCCATTCATGGGTCTTGTGCAAACAGCCAGTGTGAATGAGGTTTTTTCACTTCAATTTCATAAATGAAATTTACATATATTTTAGTTTTTTCATGATGACACAAATATTGTAATTTATGAAGCAGGAGACCCGGGTTCGAATCCTGTCTGGGTACTCATTGTCAGCTTTGCCCAATTGCAGTTGATGTCATATATTCTCTGAATATTATGAAAATGTTTTGTTAAATACTTTGCAGTTTTGTATGGATAGGTTACAATTTTCGTATATGTTGTTAGGCTGTAAACGATTGTAACAGCTTTAATTGCTTGCCAAGTATTTTGCTGTTTTCTTCTAACGTGTCATAATTTTTGAGTAAGTTGTAACGCACGAACCTAATGTAATAAAACAATAGAAGTATCAGTACGACCACGTCGCATAATCGTTTACAAACTCCTGACTGGCTTCGCATAATTTCCTTACAGATACTTTTTGGCACATTATTGTGTAATTTGTAATATATCTAATAAAGAACTAAAATAAATATGATTAACTAACCTTGAAGCTTAGTATTTTGTAGCATGTTTTATCCTTAATATATATAATTACATAAATGTTCCGGTAAAATTTTTAATAGTAGCAAAATATGGCTGGTCTTCTGAGCCCTGAGTTTCTTTAAGTACTGGTTCCCAAAGTGTTACGTTCTGAATGGAAGTTAAACTGTTCAAGATTTAAGACATTCATAGCACATTTTTTACTTTTAACATAATTCATATTGCATAAAAGGCCATTCACTTTGAAAGTATACCTTCTCCACTGTTCACATTTTTTACCCGCAGCCTGCTAGCAATAAATACGTGAGATATTATGCTCACCAATAGCAGTTTGTTTTAAGTTCTGCATACTCTTCCTTCCAACGCCTTCCATTTTGCTATAGGCAGATGCTAGTAGGCCAGGGGCATGGTGTTTTGTTGTTGTAAATCTTGCATTTTTTTTTCAACTGAACTTTTAATTTTGTATTATTCTCTCATGTATGTCTTATTGCTGCAGCATTATTTTGCAGCTGCAGGATAAAGTCATATTCTTACCACCCAAAATTCCAAAACAGTGTTAACTGATAATGCAAACAATGAAAAATCCCGGAGTTCTAAAAAATTCCCAGATTTCTCCCGGATAAAAATATTTTCTGGATTTTCCCCCCAAACTCCCAGTTGCCCTGGCATGCATCCACCCTGTATTAGCTTTTAATGACTCACCACGAAGCTTAGCGTTCAATGTCCCGTCGACAGTGTGGTCATTAGAGATTGAGCTAATGCTCGGATTTTTGGGTACGGATGGGAAAGTAATCAGCAGTGTCCTTCCAAAGGAACAATCCCAGCATTTGCCTGGAGTCATTTCGGGAAATTATGATATATTTTAGGAGGGTGATCGAAAATGAGAGGGGAAGTGCAAAGATCGACCTATGCGACGTATGTACGGACATTGTCAATGTGTGAGAAATGTTAAAATCAAACTTTTAAATTTATCACGGACACTGAGTGATCAAAAAGATATGCACCATTGAGATCAAAGGCAAACTGCGTGCTATCTCATTCCATCAGTTATCATTCTGTTATACAAATATGATTCTATAATCATTCTTTAAGAGTGGGTACCTAGCTGAACATATTGCAAAGTTTTTAAACTTCCAAAGAATTTGCTTTGAATCCTGGCTTTAAATCCCGAGGGTGAGAACCTTTGTGATCACTGTAGTGTGCCATTCATCATTCGGTGTTCACGGTACAAGTTAAGGTCTGTTTTGAACATTTTCTGGATGTCCATTCTGTGAAGTGTAATATACACATCTGTGCACCTCACAGGCACAAATTTTCTTCTGCCCTCCCTGATGTATGTGGTGAGCAATTCATTAACACCTAATATATTTGTGATAATTGTTAACACAACTCTTTTGAATGAGTCTTATGAGATACATCTTGCAAATTCACACTCTACGGATTACTTGTTAGTATCTTGCTCCCTAAACAAATTCTAAGACTGTTTCCAACTACTGTTTTCCACAGTAGACTGTACCTTTCGAACAGTAAGAAACAGTCAGAATAAGAGGGAAAACCTGTTATGCTCCCTTACACAGCCGTCAGACTTCACTGAAAACTTGACATCTTCTTTTAATAAGTAATTGATATACTAAATTGCACTCGCCTTTGCATCTTCACAAAACTTGAAATTGTTAAAAGTAACAATGGAAGAGATATCACCGCTCAAGGTATCTAAACTACAAACAAAACTGCAATTTTGATCTTAGTTAAAACAAGAGGCTATTCAAGTAA
Organism: Locusta migratoria; assembly: GCA_026315105.1. NCBI lineage: Eukaryota > Metazoa > Arthropoda > Insecta > Orthoptera > Acrididae > Locusta > Locusta migratoria. The sequence goes on from CM048754.1 coordinate 122,592,583, forward strand.
GAGGTTCAATATCTTCCAGTCCTGACATAAATTAAAGTGACCCTTGCCTAATGGACAAACATTTGGTATGCCACAAAGAGTAAGTATTACTTATGTTCATTATTACAGGCATTGATGAATGTTCCACCTAAGGAACCGAACAAAAGGATGTATAATAACTTGCACTAGCTATCACATCTATATCTGGCACCCTCAAAACACAAAATCTGCAAACAGATTACATTTAGTACAAATTTTGCATTTTCAGAATAAGATTACACTTGCCAAAGATAAATATGTAGGAAAATCCTGTAAACCTATGCGTGTAAAAGTTAATGACCTGATGACCGAACATTATCTTGGAATGCACAACTTATTTCAATTAATGGTGCACACTAAAAATTTGTTGCAAAAGTAAACTACACTAAGTGCTATTACCCCCAACATTCTTGCTAAAAATGAAACTCTTTGAAATCTAGGTACACATTTAATGTTAGCAACACACAAAACGGCAGATGAATGAATGATTGAATGAATGAAGTACACATTTCAACACTGAAATGAATGTCACTAATTTAAAAGTGACATTCATTTCAGAAAGAAACTATTAAAGGCAGATTTTACACAATCAGTTCACAAAAACACAAATCATATGTTATAATGGTGATTAAAATATCCACAATTCTGAAATGTACCTAGAAGCCAAAAGTACTAACACAAAAAAAACTATTCATAATCTTATACCTACAACGAAGCCCGATGCATAAGGCACTATGTCTGTATCTGAGAACACCTTTCAGATAAAAAATTCTTATCACATTAATGATCGCAAATATCTGATTCTCACCTTACAAATAATCAGATTAATTGAAAACTACTGAATTTTGATTTTCAAATGTACATTTTTAAACATGCTTACTGATTTTGCAATGAAATGGCAGATAACCTTATGGTATGACACATTTATGTGTTAGTCAATGCAAGAACCTTGAAAATGTTGCCAGAATTAGAGCAACCTGGCAAGGCCAAAACCAAAAATGACAAAATCCTATTATTTGAAGACTGATATAAACAACATACAGTTAATTTTCTTTGGGCAATCAACATTCAATCATTAAAATTCCACATAATGCTTCCAAGGATGGCAAGTACTACTTTAGGTACACACAGTGTGGAAGTTCTACCCTTTCGATAACAATTCCGACGAAAACGAGAGGCGCAGTTGTAAAATACAGAGTATTTCGTAGAAGGCAAAGTCTCTTCTTGTCAGAGTGTAATAACCAACCAGTTGTGTCAGGCTCAGAGAAAAATGAAATTCATATTCAAAGAATATACACATCAAAACAGTGGCCGATGCAAAGGGATTGAAACCAGAGAGAAATGCCAGCCGGAGAATCCGCCACCCGAGCGCCGCCGGAGCGCCCTAGTCGGTGTGCGCGCCCGCGACCTCGCCGAAGCCGGTGTGGCCGGTCTCGCGAGCGTGCGCCTGCGCCTCCGCCTGCCCGCGCAGAAGCACGCGGCACTCGAGGCAGCACAGCGTGAAGCGCTCCACGTCCGTGAACTGCCGGCTGCTCTTCGCCTCGCGCGCCAGCTGCTCCGCTTCCAGGAGGACGCGGTCGTCCGACGTCGGGAAAATTGTCTGGATGCTGTCTCCCTGAAATGCGATAACAGCTCGTTCGACATTGCCCGCAATTATTTTCCTCGTGCATTTGTTTTATAATGTAACCCAATTTGTTTAATTAACCCTCGATGCCTGTTGTCGCAAATTTGCGACGTACCTGATGAAACAGATTCTACACTGACGGGCCCAGTGCACATGAAATATGCTGCCGTCCGAGTGTTGTGAGCGAGTACTCGAGATTGTGGTCATTCTTTTGTGAAATACAGCTGAAAAGCTAAGTTTCATTTTGAAAATTATATTTTGTTTTGCTTATATCTATTGTGTGTTGAAACACATATACAGTAAAACCTCGTTTTTATGTTCCCGATTTTTACATTTTCCCGCCATTTACACAATTTTTTGTCGGTCCCATCAAATTACCTATGTTCACAATGTCAATTCGCCCCCGTTTTTGCGTTAACATAATTACACTTTTCCCGCATTTTACACTTTTTGTAGGAAGGTTCATGAAGAAAAAATGACGTAATCTATCTAAATTGACGCTGGTATGGCTTTTGCCTTAAAAGTATAACGCTTAAAAATTATTCGCAGTTGAATTTCTTGACACTTTGCATTTATTCAAACGTATATTTCGCATTTCGTTGTTGGCAGTACGCGTCTAGTTGACTTACAACATGCCGATTTGTAGCAGTGTAGTTGATCTTTCCACCAGCTTCTTTGCCAGATAGTGAAAATTTGGATAACTTTTATTATATAATAAACTTCCTGGAGAGTATTTAGATGCCTATTATGTACATATATCACAAATAAACTACGAAAATGCAAGACTGATCCAGTAAGCATATTTTACCATTTAAAACATTGATTCCTGCATTTTACGTTTTCCTGCATTTTACACCATTTCACTGAAGTCCCTTGAAAAGTGTAAAAACGAGGTTCTACTGTAGTAAGTCCCCACTTTTACTTTCTGAGAGCTTAGCCTAATTTACACAACTGGTAGTTTTTCGTGCTTTGCGTGACGTGTTTTAAGAAGTTTTTAAAGTATTTTTTGTGACTTATGAATGGCAAGAATGATGGTTTGCTTTGTGTATGTCTTTCTGCATACTGAAGGGCGCAGAGTATGTTATAGCCTAAAAAGAACGATTACAGTGTGCGATGCAGACCCTGTGCAAATTTCACAAAAAATTGAAGTTATGTTTTTGCACTTGAGAATGTAAATAAATTCCCAAATACTGTCATGAGAAACATTGAAAAAAAATAATGAAAATTGTGCAATGTTTTAGTACTTAAATAATGAATATCAATTAAAGGCTAGCTGACAACATCGATTATGATGAATGAAATTACGTCAAAAATTTTACTTCCTATAAAGTTACCACTTTCCAGTTTCACGTGGCACTAGAAAAGTACAAAATTCAGATAACCTTTATTACATAATAAATAGACTTTCTGTTGAGTATTTTGATGTCTGTTACGTACATATATCATACATAAATGTGGTGCTAAAAAAGAATGCTGAAGATTAGGTGGGTGGATCATGTAACTAATGAAGAGGTACTGAACAGAATTGGGGAGAAAAGAAATTTCTGGCATACCTTATGCCAGACATGAAGGAATTGTGAATTTAGGATTGGAGGGAAGTGTGTGGGGGGAAATCACAGAGGAGACAGAGATGAATACAGTAAGCAGATTCAAATGGATGTAGGTTGCAGGTCTTACGATGAGGTGAAGAGGCTCGCTCAGGATAGGGTATTGTGGAGAGCTGCATCAAACCAGTCTCCAGACAAGACCACAACAACAAACTACGAAAATGCAAGGGTGTTCAAGTTATTTCCCACTTGTTACACCATCTTATTGGAAGTTTCTTGAAAAGTGTAAAAACAGGGTTCTACCGTATTTAGATGTAATGAAGTAGATACAACTGTCAATAGCCTTGAAAATACTCTGTGTAAAATATGCATTATCAGGCACTTAAGAGACATGTATGGGCACACGCAAGAAATGAAGTAAAATGAAGAAAGTACGCTAATTTCCATTCATCTTTGGTGCGAAAATGCTTCTTTGCCAGATTGCGTTTGTGATGATGTTTTATTTGTAACAATGATCAATGGATTCATGTGGTCAATATGTTTCAATACGATTTTGTGTGAGTACACTTCACTAGTGGCATGCTGCAGAATTTCTAATGAATTATTACTATTACTATTACTACTACTACTATTATTATTATTACTCTGCAGCTTTAACAACGTCTATGAAATACAAACTTCATCTTTGCCTAAACAAAAAACTCAAATTATTTCAACAAAATTCGTGAGTAAGGTGTGCCCAAAGTGCTGGCATTTGAAGCAGTGCATCAGGTTGGGGTAATAGGCCCTAGATTTAACCTAGGAAAACTGGCTTTAACACAGTCTGGCAGCTTTGGAGTGTTGAAGGTCAAGATGAAGGACTCTGATTTAATTGAAATGCCATCCATCCTCCTCATAATATTCTGAACGGTTGATAATGATAAAAGGGTGGAGTATATTGGGATGGAAAGTTATCGGTGTATATAAAATTCTACGTGTGTGTGTGTGTGTGTGTGTGTGTGTGTGTGTGTGTGTGTGAGTTAATATTTCGCTCTGCAGCGAAAACTACAGAACGCAAACAAATGGTCTGTGTGTAATTGTTGTCCAACGTCTTTCCTCAGCAGTTCCATGCCGATAGCTATAATGGGGTGAAAGATATGGTGGTTGAAAGTCGTCAAATTATAAAAAAATTTGGACTGAAGGCCTGACGTTTGTGACTCTATAGCAAGGAGGTTACGTACAGCGAAACATGATGCCATGGACCATATCTTTGGTCTATGCGTGCTACAATGACTTCAGCTGTTTCTCTGTAAGGATAAGCATACAAATAAGGAAATATAAGAATAAATAAATAAAGCAGTAAAAAATAAATTTCTTTTAATACATCCCTTTAAAAAATGATATTTGGCATTTCGCGCATTACATCAAGTGATCGATCTGTGATATTATTACAATCATTGTTGTTGAATTTCGTGATTGGATTCTTCGAAACGAGTGCATTTTTACATGTGATTTGATCTCATAGCACACTACTGAAAGATAACTTATCTATCATAATCAACCAACACGCGAGCGGAGCCGCGGGTTTAAGCTAGTGATGAAATAAATAGGACTACAGTAGAACCTCATTTTTACGCTTTTTAGGGGACTTCAGTGAAATGGTGTAAAATACAAGAAAATGTAAAATGCAAGAAATAATGTTTTAAATGGTAAAATATGCTTACTGGATCAGCCTTGCATTTTCGTAGATTATGTGTGATATATGTACATAATAGACATCTAAATACTCGCCAGGGGGTTGATTATACAATAAAGGTTATCCAAATTTTTACTATTTTAAGAGCCAGGAAAAACTGGCAATTTTATGGGAAGTTAAATTACGTCAAAAATTTCTATTCATTATAATCGAGGACGCCGCTATTTTAAGTGCCAGGCAGAACTGGTAATTTTATGGGAAGTGGAAGTTTTTGACGTAATTTCATTCACTATAATCGAGGACGCTGCTATTTTGAGCGCCAGGCAAACTGGTAATTTTATGGGAAGTGGAATTTTTTGACTTAATTTCAGTCATTATAATCGAGGATGCCACTATTTTAAGCGCAAGGCAAACTGGTGATTTTATGGGAAGTAGAAATTTTTTACATAATTTCATTCATTATAATCGAGGACGCCACTGCTGGGCTATAACACATCTTCAAAATTACCTGAACCGCTTCGATAGATATCGTTTGGACGCCGCTGCCAGGCTATGTAACACATCTTCAAAATTACTGCCTTTAACCGGAATTAATTATTTACATAGTAAAACTCCTACAGTTCCGTTAGTTTTGTATTTTTCGATGTTTCACATGACAATATTCGAGAATTTATTCGCGTTCTCGAGTACAAACATATGCATAAGTATTTTTGTGACGTTTGTATGGGATCGGCATCTCTCACTATTATCGCTTTTTTGAGGTTGTGGGTATTATGATACCCAACTGTGACAGATAAAGTTCTTTATTAACCAGAAATATGTATCACAAAAACAACGCAACTATTTATTCTCACTTCAACAAAGCAACTGGTTCTGATTGTTTGAGTACTCGCCAGCCGCTCTGGCAAAGAAGCTAGCGGAAAGATGAACTACACCGCCACAAATCAGCGTTATCCTCTCGTTAACAAACTGTTCTGTTTGTCTGAGTACATGCCAGGCGCTCTGCTAAAGAAGCTGGTGAAAAGAAGAACTACATTGCCACAAATCGGCGTGTCTTTAAGTCAACAACGAAACGCGAAATATACGTTTGAATAAACGCAAAGTGTCAAGAAACTCAAATGCAAATAATTTTTAAGGGCTATACTTTAAGGGGAAAGCCATGCTACTGTCATTGTATGTACATTACGTCATTTTTCTTTACGAACATGCTTTCAAAAAGTGTAAAACGCGGGAAAAGCGTAAATATGTTAATGCAAAAACGAGGGTGAATTAACATTGTAAACATAGGAAATTTGATGGGACCGACAAAAAATGGTGTAAATGGCGGGAAAACGTAAAAATCGAGAATTTAAAAACGAGGTTTTACTGTATTTAATATTTTACAGTCTAAATGTTATCATATTTGTTTTAAGAAATTGTGTTAAATAGAGAGAGAGAGAGAGAGAGAGAGAGAGAGAGAGAGAGAGAGAGAGAGAGAGAGAGAACTGGAACTCTCAAGGTTTTCTGAACACTTCTCCAAAGATTCTATACTCTGCTTCTTTCTTCATTGCGTGAATATTTTGAAAAGGAGAAAGACAAAGATGCGACAGATGTCTCTAACAAAGGCAGTTAAAACAACTGAAGACGTGTCGAAAATTCAAAAACCTCTGTTACATGTAAATTACTTTTCAAAAGAGATAGTTTGCCTGGCCAGTACTTACCTTTTTCTTGCACCGCCGACAGTCACACACAGAAAGTAAAAAGGACCAAAATAATACAAGCTTTTGGAACAGGGTTTCTTCTGTAGGTAAAAGAGAAGGGGAGGAAAAAGGAATGGGAAAGGAAGGGGAAGGTAATACACGGCCTAGGATGGTGTTTGAGGATTGTGGAAGTCAGATTTTTGTCACGTTTCTTTCTGTGTGCGACTGTCGGCGGTACAGGTGAAAGGTAAGTACTGGCCAGCCAAGCTATCTTTTGAAAAAATAATTTATCATCTCTGTGGCGAATTTCAGACATTAATCTGTTATATGTAAAGTAAAATACTGTGTAGAAGAGGAAGAGCCCAGTTCGTCTAAGTTACGGACACACGGAGAAAAGAGGAGGACAGAACTTAGACTTACAAACTTAGACTCATTCCAACATATACAGATATTATGAGTGAAAGGAACTTTGTACTATAAAGAAATTGTGCATTACTCTTCACGAGTCACAATTGTTCAGAGGCAGCAGGACATCTTTGTTAACCATTATCAGAACCCTCAGTTTTCGATACAGAAAAAAACTTAAAAGACAGGCATTGTCGATTTTTAAGAAACATAGTTAAAAGTGCCTTTTGAAGACAACGTGTGGCTCAATGAAATGCTGATAAATGCCGGCCATTCCATAGAAAAGATTGGACAGAAGACATATAAAGGGAATTCAAACAGAAATGAGTCAGAGGCATAATTTCAAAAATTGAGTACCTCTATGTTAGAAGTATTGATCCTAACTGTTAGGACACTTGTCTGAGACATAACAGACCGCTTAGAGAAACACCTAAAGACTGTACATTTGCATGTAGGCAACACCAATACAATTTATAACTCTTGTAAGAAAATCCCTGTGTATTAGCCCTATGCTGATCTACAGATATCACATAACTTTGGTTTAAGAATGTTACCAGATTGTAAACACACCACAGAAACTAATAACTACTCAGTTAATGTTCATCCATTGGTAGGAAGCATAGTTATTGCATATTAAAGCTGTATTCCGGAATATAAAGTAAGCACATGTAGAATTAACAGATAGTAACAGAAAACATATTAAATGATATTAGATTCTCATCAAACTCAGTACACGGACTTAAAATGCCGTCTGTTGCATTAATGTAATACTGGCAATAATTTATTATGCGAATTCCGAAGAGTTAACCTGAAACCAACATGACCACATGGCCAGCTTTTAAACATTACTTGGAAACTATGATATTTATAGAACTAAAAGAAACTGTCAATAGTTAAGCTTGCAAAAACGTAAATCTGTACATGTTAAGAATTATATTCATAACATAATTCTCACGTTAATAATCTCTTTATGAATTCCATTGTTCGAATACATGTAATATCATATATTGCTTAATTGTGGCAATTCTTATCAAAGTGATCATATTTAAAATAATTAACATTTAATGCTCTACTTACCAATATTAAGTATATCTTGTAACAAATCCATTGTTAATGATAAATGTATAACTTCCTGGTTCTAACAATAATATGTATTGTTGTCACACGTCAAAATAGTATATAAGGATCTCAGCAGAGAGACTCGAGGCGTCATTATTAAGGCTGTCCTTGGGCAGTCACTATGTATATCAGTATGCAGATCAACAATGTATTATTGAATATAGTTTTATGAAAAGTGTGATTTGTATTTTGAGTTCACGTTAAGTGATGTAGGTCTGTAAGATATAACCCAGCACGCAAATTTAACCCTAATTTCAGGCACGTGGAGAACTTTACAAGCGAAGCAGATTCTATGAGATACACCCAACCTACGACAATCTGGTAATGTGTTGAACTTAATAATTTTGTAATTGTAACCTTGCTACATGAAAGTGACATTTATTTAGCATCAGCTTATGGAAGTAATCAGTTTGTAGCAGGTACGTTACATGTCCCACTGTGACACAGTGCGGTGAATGGCTGTCTCATAAAATTCCCGGGGCTGCGAAGTGAACCAGTTCTGCACATACAGCTGGACATCGCTGTCCGAGGTGACTCATTTGCCCCTCACAGCCTCTTTAAAGAGGCCAATCACATGGAGAGAAGTCCAGGCTGTATGGAGGGTGGCCAGAACCGCCCATTTGAATTTCTGTAAGAGTGCCGCAACTGTGTCGGTCGTACGAGGCTTCGCACTGTCGTGGAGCAGGATAACCCCAGAGATGAGATTGCGACATCCGTGGACAAATGTCCGTTCTCCCTAAAAAGGAATGACACCTCTTTGCTCTCCTATCAATGCCTCTGTACCGACGTTTTCAATGCACACGGCAGCATCGGCCGATCGACGTACGCTGTCAGTAACTCCGTACAGTGATGTGGCTTGCACGCGAGCCCTCTAGTGACGGGCTCCGGTCAGAACCACACCTCGTTACACACGGCCCTTCTGTCACCGTTATGCGCATTCTGGGCTGCAGCTCATTTCTTTTTGAACACCCCTTATATGTGGCATCAGCTGTTCTTGTATAATTACAGTAGAACCTCGTTTATACGCTTTTCAGGGGACTTCAGTGAAATGGTGTAAAATGCAGGAAAATGTAAAATGCAGGAAAATGTAAAATGCAGGAAAAAATGTTTTAAATGGTAAAAAAGGTTACTGGATCAGCCTTGCATTTTCGTAGTTTGTGTGTGATATATGTACATAATAGACATCTAAATACTCACCATGGAGTTGATTATACAATAAAGGTTAGCCAAATTTTTACTATTTTAAGCACCAGGCAAAACTGGTAATTTTATGGGAAGTATAAATTTTTGACGTAATTTCATTCATTATAATCGAGGACGCCAGTGCTGGGCTATAACACATCTTCAAAATTACCTGAACCGCTTCGATAGATATCGTTTGGACGCCGCTGCCAGGCTATGTAACACATCTTCAAAATTACTGCCTTTTACTGGAATTAATTATTTACATAGTAAAACTCCTACAGTTCCGTTAGTTTTGTATTTTTCAATGTTTCACACGACAATATTAGAGAATTTGTTCATCTTCTGAAATACAAACATATGCATAAGTATTTTTGTGACGTTTGCATAGGATCGGCATCTCTCACTATTATCGGTTTTTGGAGGTTGTGGATATTATGAGACCCAACTTTGAGAGATAAAGTTCTTTATTAATCAGAAGTATGTATCACAAAAACAACGCAACTATTTATTCGCACTTCAACAAATCAACTGGTTCTGATTGCCAGAGCGGCTGGCGTGTACTCAAACAAAGAAGCTAGAGGAAAGATGAAGTACACCGCCATAAATCAGCGTTATTCTCTCGTTAACAAACCGTTCTGTTTGTCTGAGTACATGCCAGGCGCTCTGCCAAAGAAGCTGGTGAAAAGAAGAACTACATTGCCACAAATTGGCGCGACGTTAAGTCAACAACGAAACGCGAAATATACGTTTGAATAAATGCAAAGTGTCAAGAAACTGGAATGCAAATAATTTTTAAGCGCTATACTTTAAGGGGAAAGCCATGCTAGTGTCAATTTATGTACATTACGTCATTTTTCTTCACGAACTTACTTTCAAAAAGTGTAAAACGCGGGAAAAGCGTAAATATGTTAATGCAAAAATGAGGGCGAATTAACATTGTAAACATAGGAAATTTGACGGGACCGACAAAAAATGGTGTAAATGGCGGGAAAATGTAAAAACCGAGAATGTAAAAACGAGGTTTTACTGTACATGAAAGATACAAACCCATTTCAGTACCTCTTTCATAATGAATACGACAACTGAGCCTGGAACAATGTCATTATTGTGAAAGACAGTGCCAGTTTTCACTGAACTTGTGAAGTACAGAAGTATTAGTATTAGTATCTGGGTACGGTATCATTTTACACACGGAAGCGCTTCGTTAGATGCTGACGATAGTACGATCCTTAAAAGCAAACTTGATGCTGCACATTAAAAATAACTCTAGAAGATGGTCAGTACAGAACTCTGGAAAGTGGAAGCACACTCTCGTCACTGCTGCAGCCGCACCGCACATCTCGTAAACGGGCGAGCTGACGATCTAAATGTGGCCGTGGGACGACTCGGGAACAGACACGGCGACGTAAGAAGCCGTCTGAATGCGGGTCAGCCCTCAGTGTTACTCCACCAGGCGGATCTGACCTGGGGCCTGTCCCGGATGCCAGTGTTTTAACATACTCGCCTATCTGGGAGGGGCACTGAGCTACCCCGTAAGTCAAAACAATAGTCGGGAACTTCTACGACTGAAAACCGATAATCTTTCAAAATCCAGTTCTCTCTCTTCGATTCGTTGATGATGTACTGCGCTGTTACGGGCTTCAATTATCCTCAGAATTGTTGAGATCTCCTTAAAAAGTTTGTCACTTGTAAACCCTTGTTTTAGACGAAAGATTCACAATAAAGAACATATGGGCCAAAGATGACAGTGTGTGAATTGTGTCTATGTGCTCGTCTTTGTGCAGTGAATTACAAGGTACTCTCATTTCATTGTTGAATCTAAACAGACTGTTGAAAGGTTATTTCATATTTTTACAACTGCGCTGCACTTGATTCATTTCTTCAGCAAAATTTAATACAAATTATCTCATCCTCAAACTAAATATTGTTATTACCAAAGCACATTTAACTTATTTAACAACTGGCAGCACATTCAATACCCAATATAGCTAACGTTGTACAGACACTTTTCAAACATTTTTACCATTCCAAGAATGGAAAATTGTATTGATTGGATTAATACAACCAGCAAATTCTGAAATGTTTTCTGGGCACATCTTGTACTACACTGTTTTAAGGGCGCTTGGTAATTAGAATCTTTCACTGTCATTTCCTATCCCCTCCCAAATCCACACTACCAATACATGATTAGAAGAGTTTCATTAAGCCATTAAATATTTTTTTTACATGTTGAAAGAAGGAGATGAGAAGGCATGCAAATATGTGATTGGAGACCTACAACTACAGTTCAGTTTGTGGCACAAGTGTTAGTCTTTCAGCGTTTCAAACAGCTTATATACGAAACTCGTATCAAAATAAGCCAACTAATATTTACTCACATCCCCTTGCTCCACGTAGAGAGGATCGTAGTGGATACCGTCGAAGACCAGGAAGACGCGCTGAGGATAGTGACGGTCTTCACCGAAACGGTTGACGATGGCGTTAAGCGTGTCGACGACGGCGATCTCGATGCCGTAGAAGTGGGACAGCACGGACAGCTCGATGGCGCCTCCCCACGAGTCGGGCCGCAGTATCCAGTCGCAGTACGCGCGCGGGGGCTTGCCCAGGATGGCTTCCGAGTACGACTCTCCGTCATTGATGACCTCTTCTGCGATTATCTGCCGCATGTACGTCGCGCAGGTGGGGTCCACTTTGCCTGGAATACAGTCAATTTTAGCATTTGTCCTGATACGGAAAAGGTGAGGCAGTGAGGGATTACCCTCCACAGCCACCGATCTGTCGGCTATTAATATTAAAACACTTCTACAGCTTAAGTGCGAGGACAAATTGCAAAGTCTTCTATATAGGCCAATGTAATACAATGTGCGTGAAAAGACCAACTAAAGTCCTTTGCAAGAAAAATAATACCAATAATTTGTAACATGTTTTGCTGGTGACATTTGCTAACATTTTGAGAAGGTGATTTATTCTAGCATAGTGTCCCACATATTTGCTCAACTGATAAATTTATCTATACATTCATGTTCCACAGGTACGAAATAAAGACAACAAGCCCAGTTGGTACTTTCTGTAACTTACCTGACGTGTTCCGCTGTGAAAAACAACAATGAGGTTCTCTGGAATTAACCATCTATATTACTATATGACCGTAGCAGAACACAGCACAAACCCAAGTGAAGACAGCCTATCTTAGGCATCCCAACAGCAACTTTTTTAATTTAAATATTTTGTATTGCAGGTATCATCGATAAAGATACAAACTGAATTATGAAGTTAGCTACCAGTGGGCATCAAATTAAATGACTGGAGAAAGTTAAAAATTTGTGTCAAGCTGGGATTAGAACCCAGGTCCCCCCAGCTTACTAAGGCAGTCGTGCCGACCACTACACCACCGGAGACAGAGTAACCACTACGGCGTGCAGGCCACCCTGCCGTGCCTCCCGTCAGAAGCAAATTTTCAACTTCTCCACACATTACAGACGTAGTTTCCCTGCCAAATTAGTAATCTTTACTCACGGCATTTTGCCGAATTCCGTACAAGTTTGGGCTCGGCACACGTCCGAACTGAAGCACCTTACGGGGAATTGACAAAATGCTCAGTATTCCAGGCCAAAATCACTGCCATCAAAGGCATGTGTGGAGGAGAATTTGCGGAGGTGCTACAAAGATTGTAGCATCTACATCTATTCAGACAGCCAGGCAGCCCTGAGATCACTGGCAGCTCCTGCAACAAGGTCTAAAATTGTTGTAGAATGTCACAGGGTTCTGGTGGAGCTAGGGGAAAGCAATAGAGTAAACCTATTGTGGGTCCCTGGCCACTCTGGGATCAGTGGCAACGAACATTGCGACAGATTAGCCAGGATGGGGGCAGAGACTCCATTTATTGGACCGGAACCTGTCCTGACAATCACCAAGGCAATGATCAAATTGGAGCTACGTAACTGGCTCAGAAGACAGCACGTAGAATATTGAACCAGAGTCTACCAACAAAAACATGCCAAGGTAATGATGCCAAAGCCATGTTTTAAAAGAAGCTCTGCAATCCTGGGTCTGAACAGGAGAGAGATTAGACTCACGGTTGGATTGCTGACAGGCCATGGGAATTTCAAAAAACACCTACATACAATGGGAATAACAGAAGAGGACCCTAAATGTAGGATCTGTGATGACGGTGATGAAACTGCATCACATCTAATCTTCGAATGCATTGCATTGGAGAGTAAAAGGGCACAGAACATTTGGGACAACCAGACCCGAAGAAATTGTGTCTAATAAAGAACTGGTAAGGGGACTCCTTGCACTGTTCAACGGCATCGGTTGGCTTTACTAGATATACAGGGAGTGATACCGAACAATAAACTTAGTTTCGGTGCGGGCAGTGGTGGGTGGACCAAGACTGTTTTGGCTTCTCTGGAAAAATCAAATCAAATCAAAGGAGGAGGAGGATCTGGGTTCGAATCCTGGCTTGACACAATTTTTCGACTTTCCCCACTGATTTTAATTTGATGTCCACTGGTAGCTGACTTCGTAATTCACTTTGTACCTTTATAGATGATAGCTGCTGTGCAAATGAAAAATGTATGGGAAACCACTGAAAACCTCGAGATACGTAAATGATTTTACAACTACAGTCACGACACTATTGGCACGGAACTACAAGGGGAACCTCTTGGTGAAATTAAACAGAATGCGTATGGGGCACAGTTGCTGAGTGGACTCACTACATAATGGGGTTTTGTGGAGCCTTCAGGGTGTGACAGTGGACAGCCAGCCACATTAGGGAAGAGCGCCCTCTGCGAGAGTGATTTCATGAGGCCGACCCTGCAGCGCTGACCTCGATTTGAAACTTGGATTTTAAAATTTAGACAGATAGTTTTACTTTACTTGCTGTGTATATATTATGACATTTAATCTGCAAAAGTATTATCTGTTTTACGTTAACACTGCATGTAAGATGTATAAAAAAATTTATAAAAAAAAAAAAAAATACTATTAAATAACAAATCGTCATGAGATACCGATTATGCCTTTCAGCATGCAGTCTAGAGCACGATACCTCATGATCCCTATTTGGTGCTAACAATGATGCCTCGACTGATGTTATGCTCGTAACTTCGAAATCATTCTTCTCCCTTGCACATAAAATGACCCCACCATTTCAGCGTGTTTGCGCTCTCTGTGTACGAGTTTTTCTTTGATTTCTTTATTGTGGACGCCCTCCTACCATTGTTCTCATCTTTAGTACCAGTAACCTTATTAATAAGGTTACTTGTATACACCGAGCTTTCACTTTTGTACAGCAAAGTCGGTCGAGGGATTGAACAGTACGTTGCAAACAGACTCGGTATTCACTTACTTCTTGCAGAAGAAGTAAATTGTAGCTGAGAACTCACTGAATTAGCTTTGCTACACCGTGATTCAAGCTCTTTCACTATATTGCCCTTGTGTGAGAAAATACATCCTAAGTACTTGAAACTATCCACCTGTTCTAATTTTGTTCCTCCTATTTGGCACTCAACCTGTTTAAATAACTTTCTCACAGGCATTACTTTTGTTTTGGATATGACAACCTTCGTATCATAAACCTTGCTTCGCTGATCTAGTTATGAGATATTAAACTGCAATCTTTCAATCGAATCTGACATCACCGCTAAGTTGCCCGCATTTGCGATTCTTCTTATTTTGTTTACACCTATTTTAATCTGACCCTGTCAGTCTAATGTTTTCAACATATGGTCCATAAATAATATGAACAACAGTGAAGATAGGTTGCAGTCTTATCTTAGGTCAATATTACACTATCAAATTTTCTTTGAGAAAAAATCTTTGTCAAAGAAATTTGGACAATGTAATATGGAACTTTTGTCAAAGTTACCTTTCGTCGAAAATTCTTTGGTTGAATCCAGCAGTTCACTGTAGATTTGATCAAAGAAAGTGTTCACAGTGAGAAATGTGACCGCTCAAAGCACTAGCATTGCAGTAGTAGTTTTTGACATACCGTTTGAGAATGTGAATGAGTAATTCTATTGTGTCTCAAAACAGTATATAATGACACTTTAATTTCCTACATATATTTATTCAGACAAATACTATTTACACAAATATATATATATATATATATATATATATATATATATATATATATATATATATATTATAGAAGGAGACCTTCCAGGTAGGAAAATGGTATAAAATAAAGATTTTTGACTTACCTAAAGTACAGGCTGGTCGATAGGAACACTAAACACACACAAAAACACACAACCATTCGAGCTTTCGCCACCAGTGGTGGCTTCTTCGGGAAAAAGAGGGAGGAAGGAGAGGAGAAAGGGAAGGATACGGGTTTTAAGGAAGTGGAAAAGGAGCCATTCCAATCCCAGGAGTGGAAGGACTTACCTTAGGGGACAAAAAGGAAGGTAAACAAATACACACCTTTGCATGTGGATATGTGTGAGTGTGTGTGTATTTGTTTACCTTCCTTTTTGTCCCCTAAGGTAAGTCCTTCCACTCCTGGGATTGGAATGGCTCCTTTTCCACTTCCTTAAAACCCGTATCCTTCCCTTTCTCCTCTCCTTCCTCCCTCTTTTTCCCGAAGAAGCCACCACTGGTGGCGAAAGCTCGAATGGTTGTGTGTTTTTGTGTGTGTTTAGTGTTCCTATCGACCAGCCTGTACTTTAGGTAAGTCAAAAATCTTTATTTTATACTATATATATATATATATATATATATATATATATATATATATATATATATAATATTATAGAAGGAGACCTTCCAGGTAGGAAAATGGTATAAAATAAAGATTTTTGACTTACCTAAAGTACAGGCTGGTCGATAGGAACACTAAACACACACAAAAACACACAACCATTCGAGCTTTCGCCACCAGTGGTGGCTTCTTCGGGAAAAAGAGGGAGGAAGGAGAGGAGAAAGGGAAGGATACGGGTTTTAAGGAAGTGGAAAAGGAGCCATTCCAATCCCAGGAGTGGAAGGACTTACCTTAGGGGACAAAAAGGAAGGTAAACAAATACACACACACTCACACATATCCACATCCAAACACACTTAGGCAGACATAAAATGTCTGCCTAAGTGTGTTTGGATGTGGATATGTGTGAGTGTGTGTGTATTTGTTTACCTTCCTTTTTGTCCCCTAAGGTAAGTCCTTCCACTCCTGGGATTGGAATGGCTCCTTTTCCACTTCCTTAAAACCCGTATCCTTCCCTTTCTCCTCTCCTTCCTCCCTCTTTTTCCCGAAGAAGCCACCACTGGTGGCGAAAGCTCGAATGGTTGTGTGTTTTTGTGTGTGTTTAGTGTTCCTATCGACCAGCCTGTACTTTAGGTAAGTCAAAAATCTTTATTTTATACTATATATATATATATATATATATATATATATGTCTTTGTTTACTGCAGACACGACAATGTACTAGCAAAAGGAAACAGGGCACAAGGTCCTGACCTCTCAAAATCCTTTAGAGCAGAATACCACTGCAGATGCGTCACCAATCTTGCTGTCTTCCAAAAGTCTAGTTGTTGCAATTACTATAGGCCTACATGCAACCGTAGAGTATAAATATATATTTATAATCTATGTCACCAACAGCTGAGGTTAATAACAAATATACATCCACTATTTTTGATGCACTTCGATAGATACTTTAACAAAGAAAATTTGACAGCACAATATCCCCTTCTGACCATGTTAAAGAAAATTTGAGAGTGTAATATCGGCCTTACTCCTAAACCATGAACTCCATTTAACACCCACTAACTGCTGCCTGACAATCTACGTACAGACATTTAATTTCCTGCAGCTTCCTCCTCATATGCCTTTCCTAGCCCAGGTACAATCCTGTGCTCCACTTGTGGGACTACTACATTATTTACCATAAGCCAAAGATCTGGTCCTGACGGCCTCTAAGAGGCCCAAACTCAAATTGATATTCATCCAACATGTCTTCAACTAATTGCCACACTCTCCCTGTTCAACTAACCTGAGAAGTTTTGGCCATAATCAGGGGCACCGACTTATAAAAAATACTGCGGCGAGGGGAGGGGGGGGGGCATACAGGCGGTCTTGCCCTGAGACATTTCCAAACTAGATGAAAAATAGTGAGTTTTAAAGTTTTTTAAAGCATTTTAGAGTCATACGATCAACATTAGAAACCTGAAAACTAGACTCTCGATAACTTGTCATTCCGGGAAACTTGACAAGCCTGACACTTTTTTTTAATTGAGAAAATATACCACACATGGTATTTTCGTAAAAGGCTAATTGAATTTACAGTAATAATAATGCTTATACAGTAAAACAGAGCAGTGAATATATAACTCTGCAAAGACTGAAATTATATTTAAATAAATCATAAACTATCATAAAAGAATAAAACACAAAATATTACTGTCACACAGTAATAGCACTTCGATTAATAACTGACAATATATTAATGACAGTTTACAACTCGACACGATTACGAGCTGTCACAGCCACACAAAAAAGACACACATGTACAACACTTTAGCTACCGGCCATTGGCCTCCTCCATAAAACTGAACATATATACAGGCACACAACACAGTAACTCAACGGTCATCTCCGGCTGCCACACTTCGAATCACGCTCTGTGGTGTGGAAAGAGGAGGGGAGGGGAGGGTGGATAAAACATTCAAATCTAATTCAACTGTGTGGTTATGAGTCCTTAGCTTACAAACAACTTTAACTGAGGTAAACTAACCTAAGGACAACACAAAAACCCGCGCCCAAGGGGTTCTCGATCCTCGACGGCAAACGGCCGTACGCGCCGCAGCATAACGCCCCAGTACGCACAGCTAATCTGCTGCAGTGATGGTAGACAGGAAGGTTGTGTCACAGTAGTGGGGACGGATACGGCACAGTCTTGCAGAGTATGTACATATTAGATGGGAGGAACGAGATGCGACTTTTCTGTTTAAATCTTTCTGCCCTGTAACTGCTAGTCCCTGTCAGCACAGAAACTGCAGGGTAGTAAAAATTGTCTCAAAGAATTAAACAGCTTTACTTCATATCACTATCTAGCTCTTAATTCAATTGGAAGGCAACATTTCGGTTAGTGGTGGAATTTAGTTTTAGTACACTTACTTTATGCGGCTTCATGTTCATGAAGACGGAATTTTCCCAAATCGTTTTTACAGCCTACAGGTAGATGCTTCATTTTCTAGCCATGTATATTTGATCAACCAAGACTTCTGAAATAATCTTCCCTTACGGGATTGTCCAGGTTTCGGCTGTGAACAGTTCTTGCCTGAAGACGACAAAGCAACTGACGACACTACGATTGTTGGAGGTTGACTCGCAGCATTGTCAACTTTCGAGTGCTCCTATTTGGTAACAAATTTATCCATTGCAAACTTAATTGACAATACACTAAGAGACTAAAGTAAACAAACAAAATAGTTCACTAGACACTAAGGTCAGGATGCTAAACATGTCTGCTGCATGCACCGAACAAAACTCTCCGAATTGAATGATTGCGACAGCAGGGCGAGATTTATATAGCAGCGGCATTGTAATGTCTCGAAGCGTCGAGGCGACAAGAGGCGGAGGATTTCAGGCACTTCTGCTGCAGTCCTTTTGATGTCTCCGTGGCCGCAGTGCTGTCCCACGAGCACCAGACTTCGCCCGAAGGTTCGTGCACCGGGACAAATTCTAATTGTGCCTGTAGCTCCGTAACACTAATGTGATTCACACCCCTCATTTTCAGTTAACCTGCTTACTACCATAATAATTATTTGTTTAATTCATTACTGAATGTATTTTAACGAGTAACTATCATCAAACAAGGAAAATAAAAAAAAAATACCAACATATTATGCTTTGTAAAATCATAACTAATAATTCTATACAT
Organism: Locusta migratoria; assembly: GCA_026315105.1. Lineage (NCBI taxonomy): Eukaryota > Metazoa > Arthropoda > Insecta > Orthoptera > Acrididae > Locusta > Locusta migratoria. Next base: position 122,611,722 of record CM048754.1, read on the forward strand.
AAAAAAAATAGAAGAAGAAGATTACTTACCAGGCGAAGGAGCACAGGAAGTGCTAGTAGCACAAATAAATTAATAAAGTCACACACACACACACACACACACACACACACACACACACACACACACAAACGCTAGCTTTCGCAGCCTAGCTGCTTCTTCAGGCAGAGGGGAAGGAGAGGGAAAAGGAAAGGATGAGGGTTTTAAGGGAGTGGGTCATTCCAATCCCGGGACAGGAAAGACTTACCTTGGGGGAAAAAAAAGGAGGGTAAACAAATACACGCACACCCACACATATACACAATTGCTTTCTACAGTATGTCTGCCTAGGTGTGCTTGCCTTTGTGTATATGTGTGGGTGGGTGTGTATTTGTTTACCCTCCTTTTCCCCCCCCCCCCCAAAGGTAAGTCTTTTCTGTCCCGGGATTAGAATGACTCCTTACCGACTCCCTTAAAACCCTCAACATTTCCTTTTCCCTCTCCTTCCCTTCTGCCTGAAGAAGCAGCTAGGCTGCAAAAGCTAGCGTTTGTGTGTGTGTGTGTGTGTGTGTGTGTGTGTGTGTGTGTGTGTGTGTGTGCGTGTGAGAATTTATTAATTTATTTGTGCTGCTATCACTTCCTGTGCTCCTTCGCCTGGTAAGTAATCTTCTTCCATTTTTTTATATATATTTTTCCTGCTAGGAATTTCTCCTCTATAATTCTCATAACTAATAATTCTCTTATATTAAATGACTCATGATTGGGCTCCATCAGGTCCCACGGAGTAAACACCTGTGGCCACTATGCTAATTAAAGAAATTCCTCCATAGTTGGTACAATCTTTCCTGTTTTCGAGCTTGAAATAGGTCTGAAGCTGTATGTTACTGAAGCTGTACTCTTTAGCGTTAAGAAATCACCGACTTGTTATACGTAACTTATGCGGAGTCTCCAGTATACAGTAACATATTTTAAATGCTTCTTATAATTAATGCATCTGCAGGCCCATTTACAGAAGAACAATACCGTATATGTAGCAATAAAACATTTATTTTAGACGTAACTAAAATGCAAATGAAAATCTTCGACGAGGAAAAAAACCCAGATAATTAAACAGCAGAAATTAAATTATTTCAAGGAGTGTTGCTTCCGCGACAAGGAATAAGCGTGCAAGGCAGCGCCCCAAGCGGCAGGCGCACGGACTTCTTAAGTACACTGCAATCAGCTGATCGCGTCCGCTGAATACTTGTCCCCACAGGTCCTATTACTGCTTTGCCTTGACTGTGTCAATCCACCGAGCTATCTGCTACTTCTTGCCTTTACACGCTACTGTTCCAAAACATTCTGTAGCTACTTCTAGTAGTGTGTCCCCGTATCTTGTCCATTCCTATGCCAAGACTGCAAAGGACTCATTCAACTAACTGGTACCTTTCTGAGATCACTTATGTATTTGTGCCCGATTTCCTTGTCCTGAAGTTTGTCCACTCTCATCCTGATACATATGGACCTGACTTTCTGCACTTTTGACCTCACAAAACCAATTTCACTGCAGCTTAAACAATGGTCAGTATCATCAAAGAATCCTCTGAATACACATGTGACCCTGACTGCCTTCCTGATCTGTTGTTATATAGTCCATGACAGACAAGGAGGTTCCCTTGCCTTACAAAGTATACCAGTGAATATTCTTGTTGTTATGGTCTTCAGTCTGGAGACTGGTTTGATGCAGCTCTCCACCCTACTCTATCCTGAGCAAGCCTTTTCATCTCCTCATAAGAACGGCAACTCACATCTACTTGAATCTGCTTACTATACGCATCTCTTTGTCTCCCTCTGCGATTTTTACCCCACACACTTCCCTCCAATGCTAAATTTACGATTCCCCGATGTCTAAGAATGTGTCCTACCAAGCGATCCCTTCTTTTAGTCAGGGTGTGCTAAAACTTCCTTTCTCACCAATTCTATTCAGTACATATACATTAGTTATGCGATCTACCCACCTAATCTTCAGCATTCTTCTGTAACACCACCTTTCAATAGCCTCTATTCCCTTCCTGTCTGCACTGCTTATCGTCCATGTTTCACTCCCGTACAAGGCAACACTCCACACAAATGCCTTCAGAAGAGACTTCCTTACACTTAAATTAATACTAAATGTTAGCAAATTTCTCTTTTTCAAAAATGCTTACCTTCCCATTGCCATTCTGCATTTTATATCCTCTGTACTGCGACCATTCCATGTTATTTTACTACACAAGTAACAAAACTCATCTACCACCTTCATTGTTTCGTTACCTAATCTAATTCCTTCAGCATCACCTGATTTTCTAAGACTGCATTCCATTATTTTTGTTTGCTCTTGTTGATGTTCATTTTATACGCTCTCTTCAACACACTGACCATTCCATTCAACCGCTCTTCCAGGTCCTTTGCTGTCTCTGACAGAATTACAATGTCACCAACAAAACGCAATGTTTTTATTTCTTCCCCCTGAACTTTAATCCCTATTCCAAATTTTTCCTTGCCTTCCTTCACCGCCTGCTCGATGTACAAATTGAATAACATCGGAGAAAGGCTACAACCCTGTCTTACTCCCTTCCCAACTGATGCTTCCCTTTCATGCCCTTTGAGTCTAATAATTGTGGTCTGGCTTTTGTACAAGTTGTAAATAAATCTCCTTTCCCTGTATTTTACCACTGCTGACTTCAGGATTTGAAAGAGTGTATTCCAGTCAACACTGTCAAATGCTTTCTCCAAATCTACAAAAGCTAGGTATGTAGGTTTGCCTTTCCTTAATCTATCTTCTAAGATAAGGTGTAATGTGAGTATTGCCTCCCGGGTTCCTACATTCCTCCTGAATCCAAACTGATCTTCACCGAGGTCAGCTTCTACCAGCTTTTCCATTCTCCTGTAGATAATGACTAGACTAATGAGGAGGAGAGAGAGGCTAGGAAAGTACAGCAAGGAGAGAAAGACAGAAGTAAAGGTTAGGAAAGGGAGAAACCAAGGAAAAAGAAAGACTAGGACAGGAAACCACCTTGATTCACAAAAGACACCCGTCTCCGGGCGAAGGCATGAACCGGGAGGGAAAGTGAAGCAGCCTGGGGCAGAAGAAATGCTGCTCCGGCTCGGGGTCCCGTGCGCGCCACACACGTACCCACAAAAGAACTGTGGGCCCCCTGGGGGGTCTCTAAAGCCTTGAAAACTAGAGTCACCAAATAGCTAGACTCCTGACTAGGCAAATACCCGGCCGGTTTCCATGTGAATAGGTCCTGCAAAGAGCAGATTCAAAACAAGACAATCCTCTGATATACGAGCTGAGAGGGACATCCCTGGGTAGACTTCGAAAAGGTAAACGACTCAATAGATCGACAGGCCCTCTTCTCTACCTTGTGGGAACTAGGCCTAGATGAGAAGACTACCAGACTGGTCCAGGCTATCCTGAATAACACCACCTCCAATGTCAACTCTGCACAAGCTTTCCCATCCAGATAGGAGTCAGGCAGGGGGATAGCCTCTCGTGCATCCTCTTCAACTGTGTTCTGTAGAAAATCACCAGAGAATGGACTTCCACATTATCACCAGAAAGTGGGACTGAAACTTGGCTACCTCAATGTAAAATGTCTAGCCTTTGCTGATGATCTCGTCCTTTTGGCCAACAGCATGGAGGAGGCTACCCATCAATTACAGAGCCTCTACAATGTTGCAGTAAAAACCAGCGTGAAGATCAACATACAGAAGACTGAGTTCATCGCCAATATCAATCAGGCTGCTTCAACAATATTATTTGTAAAGTTTCTGCAGTAAAGTACTTTGGGAGAATGGATTTCAGCAAGTGAGAGCGAAACCTTGGCCATAGACGCCAGGTGCACCAAGTTAGAGAGAGCCTACCATTCCTGTAAGATTATATATACCTCCAAGTACCATCCAAGAACATAAAGCTGAAGCACTACAACTTGGTAGTAAGACCCTCTGCACTATGTCTCCGAGTGCCTCTCGATGAATCGAAAGGGCACACTCAGAAAACTTGAACTTAAAGAGAGGAAGATCCCGAGGAGAATATTAGGTCCCATAAGAGAGTAAGACGGTACTTACAGAATCAGGCACAATAAAAAGCTGTACGAACATCAGGAAGACATAGTTACATGTATGAGGAAAAGGCACCTAACCTTCTGTGGGCAGATGACCCACCTGAATCACCCCAGGCTCACCAAGAAGATCCTCACAGTGACAAGCAGGGGAAAGGCGTCCAAAGCCAAGTGGTTCACCTCTGTTAGCTCAGACTTAGAGGAACGGCAGATCCCTTTACAGACAACTGAGAACCTTACTCATTACCATCCTACAGGGAGTCTTCCCACTATCTCTCACAAGCAAGAAGTTTACAGGCACCACCAAACCTAAATGGATGGATGAGAGGAAGCAGGCTCACAGTCACAAGATGAAGGCGTACTGAGCCAAGAAAAAGCCGAAGACCCTAGCTGAGAGAAAAGAAGAGCCTTGTGGTCCCTAGTAGGAGGGGGGGGGAGGTAAAAGGAAGAACGGAATGTCTTGGGGGGGGGGGGGGGAAGAGGAGAGTGCTCCAGATCCACTGCTTACAGGAAGAGCCACAAACCCGCTCATCTTGTCCGAGCGGCCGAGATTAAGTACCACAGCTGAGAATAAAAACTGTTTTCACGGAGAAACCCAGGACCCTGGTCAACCATTTGTGAATCGTGTGCCAAAACTAAAGGCAATGAGTACAAAATACAGCATTTGGCATAAATTGTCAAGAGGAGTGGACATTCTACTAAGATTCGAGCCACAGACTGTATGGTTTCACAACCACAATGTGGGGGAAGCTCACTGCACAAAATAGAGCCACGGGCAGGCCAAATGACTGATGTGGAGACAGCAAAGAACAGTGGATTCCCTCCGAGAACGGCATAAGGACAAACTGAGCTGCAGTGTTCATCTTGATGGAATGTAGTTTATTAGATGGGACAGTAGCCTGCCAGTTGCTGTTCCATTTTGTATCGGCAGAGATCTCATCTGCATCTGCAAATCCACAGCCGGAGTTTTCGAGAGGAATGGGTAATGAGTAAATGCTTCTCTAGCCAACTGGTCAGCCCGTCCATTTTCTAGGATACTCACGTGACTGGGGACCCGGGGAAAAACAGGGAGCAAGGAGCAGGTGGCACGACTAAGGTCAGCGAGGAGATCGTGGAGATTAGTGACCAAAGTTCATAAACTAATCCAGAAGGCTATGAGCATGTTTTCGTTAGGAAGAACCGATAAGTATTTGTTAGGGTCCACTTAGAAAATGAATGGACATCGTTTAGTTCCGGTACAAGGGATGAAGAGGAATTGTGGACTAAATTTAAGTGAATTGTAAATAAAGGGTTAGAGATATATGTGCATATAAATTCAATTAAGGATCGAAAAGATCCACCCTGGTATTATAATAATGTTAAAAAGCATGTGAGAAAGCAAAGACTGTTGCACTCTCAGGTCAAAAAGAACACACAAAAGTTAGTAGAGATTTGTGAGTCTATAAAAAGATCGATGCGTGAAGCGTACAATAATTACCACAGTCATACCGTAGCAAAAGATGTTTCTGAGAACCCGAAAAAATTCTGGTCCTATGTAAAATCGATAAGTGGGTCAAAGCCCACTATCCAATCACTCAATCATTCCGGGGCAGTGAAAGAAGAAAGCAAATGGAAAGCTGAAGTTCTAAATTTAACCTTTAATCAATCATTCACACAAGAGGACTGCACAAATGTTTTGTGTGTGTGTGGGAGGGGGGGGGGGGGAGCACAATTCTCAGGTCATTAGCGTCCGGATTGGAACAGAGATTTGCTGGATATTGAAAAAATTGATAACTGCCAGAAAGGAGAGTATCAAGAGCAAGGTAAAACAGAAGGATAAAAAATATCAAATAGAAGGGTTAAATATCCTTTGATAAATTAGCTATGTTGATGAAATGCAAAACTCGAGCTGCTGCACGTGTGTCATCAGCTAAAAGTTAGATGCCAAATTAAGGGCTACACGGAGATGATTAAAATTAAGACAAGAGAGTAAAATATGTCGCACTGTTAGCAATTCAACACAGGAGCACAGCGGTACAGGGACGGCGATTAGCAAATGACAGTGGCTGAATCGGCAGTGACCGATCCGCAACCGGCCAGGATGACCACCTCGCCAAGAGTGGCGTGAGGAGGTCCTCCAAGCGGTCGGGATCGGTTTTACGGTTCTCTGTTTATTGTCTTGGAGGGACACAATACACCGGCGAATAGCCCATTGTATATCATCTGATGGGACGCAAAAGGTAGCCATGCAAGGCAAAAGAGCTGCTGCCTTGGCCGCAATGTTTGCAGACTCATTCTAGAGCACACCCACGTGGCCAGGGACCCACAGAACACAAACACGACAGCCGTTATCTGCTAGTAACTGAAGGGAGCGTTGGATTCAGTATGCGACAGGATGGGTTGAGAAAGGGTCCCTAAGACTCTGCAGGGCACTAAGGGAGTTAGAACAGATGGCATAAAAGGGATGGCGACGACAGTGGATGTATAAAACAGCCTGGTGGAGGGCAAAAAGCTCAGCTGTGACATTCGAGCTCCGGTCAGGTAGCTTGTATTGGAACAGGTGAACCCCGACGTCGAAGACAGATCTGACACCATCGGTGCTCTTGGAACCATCAGTGTATATAAATATGGCATTATCGAATCGCTAACAGAGTACGACAAGTTTCGAGCGATATACCAAATCTGGAGTGCTCTCCTTGGGGAGCGAACTAAGTTCAAGGAGGGTGTGAACCTGGTCCTGATCCCACGGTGGCAATGGGCTTTCGCACAACCGAAAGGTGGAAGGAAGGGAGACATCGAGTCGCTGAAGCAGGCGGGCAAACCGAACTCCAGGTGGAAGCAAGGCTGTCGCAGGCAACTGATATTGGCTATCGAGGGAGTCATCAAACAATAATGGGTAAGATGGATGGTTGGGCATCTACAGCAGTCGGCATACGTACTGACACAAGAGTAGGTCGCGCGGAGAGGTCAAGGGTAATACAGCAACATCGGCATAAAGACTTTCAACAGGGCTGGTATAAAATGCACCGGTCACCAGGCGTAATCCCCGGTGGTGAAAGGAGCTGAGACGGCGGAGAAGGGACGGCCGTGCAGAAGAGTATACAAGGCTTCCATAGTCCAGCTTTGACTGAACAATGGCCCAGTAAAGATGAAGCAGGATGGTTTGATCCGCTCCCTATTATGTGCCGCTAAGGACATGAAGAACATTAAGGGATAGGGCACAACGGGCAGCCAGGTAGGACATGTGTGGGGACCAGCAAAGTTTTCGACCAACATTAGTCCCAAGAATTTTGTTGTCTCCACAGTTGGGAGAGCAACGGGGCCGAGACGTAGGCTTACATTGAGTCAGTACAGATTAAACCACAGTTCAGGGCTGCCTGTTTTACAAAATTAAAGGTTCTACTAAAAGCCATCAGTTCTGCTGTAAATACATTACATGATTCTGGCAGAGAATGGTATTCCATATCAATGGGAGTTGTAAAGGCATATGCTGTATGAACAGCAGCTTTTGAACCATCAGTATAGAAGATAGCACTCGCTCCCTGAAACTCAGATTATGGGGGGGCCACAGCTTTAGGATTTCAGAAGAGATCGAACCAGATTCGTGACTAGGGCACCATCCAATGGGGTGTGCACGGTATAGAACGTTGTGTACAGTCAAGGGAAGAGAGATGGAATTCCCTGCAAAGGAAAGTGTGCCGCAACCCTACAAGCAATCCCACAAGAGGGCGAGTATCAGGAGATCAAAACCCATCGCGTGCAAAAAGAACACGATTTGTCAGGTGACCAGAGAAATGTCGGACGGCAATGACACCAGAAGCTGATGCCACCTAATCTGAATAGGGAGGAGTTCCACTTTGGCAAGGAAACTGTCAACACAGTTACGGAAGGCACCTGTATCCAAGCAGACACCACAATGGTGAACTGGGTCTATCAATTTCAGGGCAGGAGCAGCTGCTGAGCCATAAACCTGGCACCCATAAACTAATCGGGGCAAAATCAGTGCGGCCTGATAGATATGAAGGAGTGTTGCACAGTCTTCACCCCAGGATGAGTGGACTAAGAAATGGAAGGCATTAAGCTTCTGCATGCAGCTAGTATTCAAGTGGTGAATATGGGATAGCCAAGTAAGGTTGTTTTTTAGAGAAAACAATGCTGAGCCACATATTCCAGGCGCCAAGTACCCACGAAGAGTTCTAGATCAGGGTGGATTGCAGTATGACGACAAAAAATGTGTTACCCTCATTTTAAAAGGGAAGAACTGAAAACGATGGGCGAGGGCCCACGTGTTGTTCAGCTGAGGCCACCGAGTAGGAGCTGTACCATACAGCACAGGAGTGACCAGCAGCCCTACAGAGCTCACCAGTCCATTGACAGCGATTAGGAAGAGTATACCACATAACACGGAACCCTGTGTAACACCATTCACCTGGAGATATGGGGAGCTGAGTGACGAACCCACCCTAAAATGGAACACTGCATGTGGGATAAAAACTGACTGATAAAAATTGGCCAGGAGCTTCGTAGCCTCCAGTCACGATTGGTACTTAAAATATGATAACGCCAAGCAGTGTCATACACCTTACATAGATCAAAGAAGACTGTAACAAGATGTTGACGTTTTGTAAAGGCCTGTCCAATAGCTGTTTCCACTCAAAGTAGATGGTCCATGTGATTTGAGTACCCAGTATAATCTGCAGGCAACCATCCATTCAAACAGTTTACACGGTACATTTGTAACACTAATTGATGGTAAATGTCCAGAAATGTTAGATCCTTGGCAGACTTAAGAACAGGAACCACAATACTGTCCCTCCACTGCGAGGGGGAATACCCCTAGAAGGCAAAGACGGTTATATATATATCTGGAGGAGATATTGCTGTTGCGAAGGATTGAGGTGTTGGAGCAGTTGATTATGGATGACATCAGGGCCACGTGCGGGATTGTGGGAAGAGGAAAGTCCAGAAGTATTTCCCATTCAGTAAAGGGGACATTGTAAGGATCCTCCTGGTAAGAGGAAAGTCATAAATTGGAGGGTTCTCTCTATTGTTTCTGAAGAAGAAAGGCTGCTGGGTAGGAAGCCGTCATTGATGCCTGCACAAAGTCAGCTGCAAGAACATACGGGTCAGCACAGACACTATCTGGTTGGGCAAGTCCAAGGATTGAAGATGGCCGCTGGCAATTTCAGATGGGGTGGAGTGTAGCCCACACTCGCAACAAGGAGACAAAAGAGCCCAAGGAATTGAGAAAATGCTCCCAGCACTCCCACTTTTTCATTTTGACAATATAACGAGCTTTAACAGGAAGGCATTTATAGTCGATAAGACTCAATTCATCAGCACACCTGATGATGACAACGTGGTCATTTGCCGAAGTATTGTGCCCTTTGGACACTGAAACCCGGCAGTTTACCTGCGAATTATTTCAATTTGATAAGACCAATGTGGGACGGGTGGCGCTCAAGTTGTTGCATTCCACCAAGGAAGTGGGTAGCGGCTAGGAGGGCCTGTCTACTAGGGGACAGTAATCGCTAAGACTTATCACAGATGACATTGTCAATACAGTCAGATGGAGAAGGTGTGAAAACAATCTCGGATGTATACAGAGGCCAATTAGAATGGCAGAAAACCCAACGGGGTAACCTCTCCATCATAAAGTGGGAGGGGAGTGACAGAATCACGGGAAAAAGGTCACTAATGCAGAGGTCATCATGGGACGACCAGTGAAATGAGGGGAAAAGGGAAGGAGAAGTGCACGAAGGATCTATAGTGGAGAAAGTGCCGTGAGCAGTAGGCCTACTGAAATGTATTGGGGAATCATAATTGAGAAGACACAGATCGTGGTCTGCAAGGAACTGGTCTAGGGGGTGGACCCGACTAATTACACGAGCACTGCCCCATGAAGGATGATGGGCACTGAAGTCCCCAAGAATGAGGAAGGGAGGGGGGAGTTGCTGAAGGAGTGCTTTGAGAGCAGCAGATGTAGGTGGCCTGTCAGGAGAGAGATACAGATTACAAATTGTTAATGGAGTGTGTAAGTGAAGCTGAATAGCAACTGCTTCCAGTGTAAAGCAGAGAGGAATACATATACTAAAAATGTCCATACAAACTAGTGTGCAAACTCCACCAGATGCTTGTAGGGATCAACCCAGTTCTGACAGAACGCATGGAACCCACGGATTGATTTGTTGCAATATGGCACGAGAACTAATGCAGACAATGGACAAGGATACATACAAGAACCTGTTAACCACAGAGTATGAACAGCATTAATTATTCACTTCAATGTCAACACAAAGAATTAATTCCCTCTTATGTAAAATTTTACTTTTAAGTCATAGAATGAGTGGTATAATCCTTTCCGTTGACCATGAAGTGAATAATTACAGTGTTCTTCCTCTATGGGTGACATTATCTTATATTTACTCCTGTACAGTCAGTAGGCCTAAATTAATAATTATCATAGAGGAAACATTTCGTTGCCAACATTTTCACACTAATCTGCCGCCACCCTAACTTGTGAAAAAGGAAATGCATCAAATATTATTTTGTGTCCTTCTGTTTCTGATAATTAGTTTTGGTAAAATTTTACCTACCATCCCGGCAGCTTCGCATGATAATGTTCACAACATCAACGACATGGTACCAAATCTTAGCCGAGATGTAAATACCGTATTCTTAGAAATCCACCTAGACTGACTTTATTAGTGTTTCATACAGTATGTGAAGTAAATAAAAAAATACTGTTCTTGCTCCTTGGTTGACAGATTCTTGCACCTTCTGGTAACCTTGTAAAAGAAAGATTTCTTGACAAAACATTTTCGATGTCATGCGATTGGCTAATGCCAATGTCACAATTGCCAACATTATCATATGCAATGCCACCAGGATGGTAAGCATAATTTAACCATTACTTTTAGGCATACACGTAACAATAAAAACCAGCTGGTAATAATAAATTGGTAATAAATTAGTAATAACTATATTCTGCACATTACTCTTGAAAACAGTACTGGCTGCCGAAAGCAAGTGCAATAACTTGATAAAGGTCTACATATTCAGATGCGGAATAAGACTTAATGTTTTACAACTAATGTTTCCGTTTAATTCTTTTTTAGTAATTTGTCATCATTCATATGGTATGTGTACAATTGTTTTCATAGTGACTAAATATGAATTGTATGTTTTCTGACACAGTTGCTCAATAAATGCTACTGGTAGGTAGTAACGGATCACATAAATGTCCAGTGGGCCAAGTGAGTGATGGAATTGAGTATCCATTTCAAACTTCTCAATGAAGTCATAAGTAAACTATTCTAGGTCCTATGTAATGTGTTAATAGTGAAGGTACATTTTCAAATAACATCACTTATAAAATGTGTACACTTGGATATTAGGCCTAAGACACATGTGCTACATGGAGAGTGAAGGAACTGGAATGTTTGTAGCTAGTATAGCCATCTATCTTATAAGGAAGTAGCTGTTAAATTCGGTAAATTAGAACACTAGTTAGTTTTTTACCAGTAAAAAATTGTTACTTTTATTTAAGGGGAGGGGGATAATATAGCCTACTAATACAACTCAATACGAGAATGCAATCACCGGCAATGGCAGGATGACAGGCAAGTTAAGTGGGATTACTAAATGCATTAAATTTTTTAATGTGACTATCCTGATAAATGGTAAAAAGGAAATATCAATTTCTTAATTCTCACCTCCAAGCACAAAGCCGATGCTCGTGAACAAACAAGAGTTGTCAGCAGGAACAATTTTTCGCATGAGAACGCCTGGAAAGTCACTGATTGCTTCTGTTACGTGCGGCCTGACTCTATCGTTGTCCAATCTAGTTGAAGGCATGACGTCGTTTCTTGAAATCACTTTCGGTTTTGCACCAGGCTTATTTTCGACTATTAAAACATCACCAGATGATATTCCGACGTTTCTTAAATTTGCTTCGTTGTCTGATAAATCCAGTGCTTTCGGAGGATAGCCACTCAACACATGAAGGTTCATTTCTCCTATATTCGTCAATGAACATAGCTTTGTCTTTAGATCACGGACAGTACTTGCTGCTGTTAATCCTTCAACTACGTTTTGGCCTGACTTCGTTTTTAATTTCAGGACAAGTGCAGACATTATTACAGGCAGTTCTGAAACACAACTTAAAAATGGGTTAGTATCTATACGTATAAGACTCTACTACCATCACATTAAAAGTTCTGTAATGAAATGATTTGCACTTCAAAATTTTAACACATAATCAACGAAACTATGTCAGCCAGGACATAAACTCATTTGTAAACAATCACAGCCGTATCATCTGCTAGTTGTAATGCACCATATAAGACTTTCAAGAGTGCCAATAACAGTTATGAAATAAGCATAATATTCTGATACAAATCAGCGTATGTCTTTTTGGAAATACAAGATGAAGGAACCCATTTATTATAAACTTTTTCTTTTTCAATTATGCACTATAACTAATTTCTGACAATATTTTTTAATTTTAAGATGTTGGCACCAAATACCAGTAAAAGGTCAATGACATTTGAAAATAGTATAGCCAGCAGTTTTGAAAGTTATAATTCCATTACTTAATTGATTGATATTTTTAAAACGCTAGATAAGGTCATAAGAGTCTGTATCTAACCTGCGCACAAAAAATTAAATTTGTCTTTTCCTTCGTTTGTCGCTTGACTGTAATCAAAGATAAGTAATATGCAATATCATTGACTAGGTTACCTTGTTCATGGAAGCGCGATGTTTAAAAACAAATTTGTGGACGTTCAATGAGAAAGGTGAGGCGACATTTTCAGTGGATATCAGAAATGTATTATGTTTAGCACATAGTTTTAAAGAAACACTATTTTATTCTTTACTAACTGACGGCCTCGAATAACTTCATCGCTTGCACCAAAGTGATTTTGTTTCCATGACGGGATTTTTTGTCCTTGTTTTATTTATGTAATTTTTTTAAAAATAAAAGTGATATTACAGCGAATATTACTGATACGGAGTAAACAAGTTTCCCTCCAACAATTTTCTTTAGGGGTGCAGGCGGGGCGGGGGGGGGGGGGGGGGGGGCGGCAATGGGGCCAAAGCGCCGCCCAGCACCTCTCAAATTTTTTTCGAAATTTTATTTATGTCCATTAATCTTTGAGATACATATATTATACCGTAGATATTGGACATGCTTCCACAAATATGATCTTTGTTTTGTGCTTGACATGTGATACCATACAATACAGTACCATAAACTTATTGCTACAATTTGGTACAATAATTTTTACATACTTAACATACAATATAATAGACATGCAAAACAATATTCTTGATGCAATTTTGCTTGCTTAACATACAATGCAATACATGCACAATTAAATATACTTGATACAATTGGGCACTTAAACACTTGTTGTTACATACTTAACATACAATGAAATACACGTAATAAGATAAGGCCTCTTTCACTCTCATTTTTTAATGTACTTATTATTCAGGAGATGTGCCGAATATATACAAGACTTAGTTTTCAAGTCATGGTAGCAAAATTTTATCTACAGGAGAATGGAAAAGCTGGTAGAAGCTGACCTCGGGGAAGATCAGTTTGGATTCAGGAGGAATGTAGGAACCCGGGAGGCAATCCTCACTTTACGTCTTATCTTAGAAGATAGATAAAGGAAAGGCAAACCTACATTTTTAGCTTTTGTAGATTTGGAGAATGCTTTTGACAATGTTGACTGGAATACACTCTTTCAAATTCTGAAGTCAGCAGGGGTAAAATAGAGGGAAAGGTGAGCTATTTACAACTTGTACAAAAGCCAGACCGCAGTTATTAGACTCGAAGGGCATGAAAGGGAAGCATTAGTTGGGAAGGGAGTAAGACAGGGTTGTAGCCCTTTTCCGATGTTATTCAATTTGTACATCGAGTAGGCGGTGAAGGAAAGCAAGGAAAAATTTGGAATAGGGATTAAAGTTCAGGGTGAAGAAATAAAAACATTGCGTTTTGTTGACGATATAGTAATTCTGTCAGATACAGCAAAGGACCTGGAAGAGCAGTTGAATGAAATGTACAGTGTGTTATAGAGAGCATATAAAATGAACATTAACAAGAGCAAATCAAAGATAATGGAATGCAGTCTTAGAAAATCAGGCGATGTTGAAGGAATTAGATTAGGTAACGAAACTATGGAGGTGGTAGATGAGTTTTGTTACTTGGGTAGTAAAATAACCAATGACGGTCGCATTACAGAGGATATAAAATGCAGAATGGCAATGGGAAGAAAAGCATTTTTGAAATAGAGAAATTTGCTAACATCGAATATTAATTCAAGTGTAAGGAAGTCTTTTCTGAAGGCATTTGTGTGGAGTGTTGCCTTGTATGGGAGTGAAACATGGATGATAAACAGTGCGAACAGAAAGAGAGTAGAGGCTTTTGAAATGTGGTGCTATAGAAGAATGCTGAAGATTAGGTGGGTAGATCTCATAACTAATGAAGAGGTATTGAACAGAATTGGCAAAAAAAGGAATTTTTGGCATACCTTGACTAAAAGAAGGGACCGCTTGGTAGGACACATTCTTAGACATCGAGTAATCATAAATTTAGCATTTCTTGTGAGGATAGAGTAGGCTGGAGAGCAGCATCAAACCAGTCTCTGTACTGAAGACCATAACAACAACAACAACAGTTTTCAAGTTACCGTGATACTGAGTAAAAGCAGTTTTCCAAATATATATGGTTACAAATTGTTTAAAGATGTGTACTTTGTTTATATATTTTAAGTGACTGGGCAGCTTATTAAACAGTTGTGACCCTGAGTGAAGTGGTATGTTAATTGTGCATGTGTTTGTCACAACTTGACCTCATATGGTGTTTGTGTACAGTTTTATTTTGAATAAATACATTTTCTTTTTTTAGCATGGTCTTTTTCACATACATGACCACCTCAAGTATGTAGATACATGTCACAGGTAGAATCCTAAGTTTTTTAAAAAGTGGTTTGGAAGTTTATTTACTGTTCACATTTTTTTTACTATTCCTACTATCTTTTTTTGCTTCCTGAAAGTTGTAATAATGTAAGGGGAATTTCCCCATATCTCAAGTGGAAGTTTATGCAAGCAAAATACATTGCTCAACTGTTTTAGCACTTGTGTTGTTCCATATGATTACATTGCATACATCATTTTTGACAGTTTGGTATTTAAGAAGGTGATGTGGGAATTCCATTTCAGATTGTCTTGTATGTAAATGCCAAGAATTTTTTTTCAGTGGCAATGTTAATCATGTGGTTTTTCATAAACATATTTGATTTTAACAGATTTCTGTTCTCTTGTGTTTGGAAGTGTATGGCAACTGTTTTTTTTTTTTTTTTTTTGAGGATTTATCAGTAGCTTATTCCTCATAAACCACTACAAAATATTTTCATTTGTGGTTTAACAGATAGACCAAGAGCCTTTTCATTGTTACATTCAATCAATACACTGGTGTCATCAGCAAATAGGAATGGTTCAGAGTTTTTAACATGTAGACTGTAGAGGGAAGTAGTGGCAGACTAAGACTGTCGGAGGCCCAGGATGGTGGCGAAACAAAATCAGCCTCCCCCCCCCCCCCCAATCCACTTGAAAAGTAACTTATGAGATTAGGAGGGGCCCCAAGACGACAGACATAGGACAGTCAATAAAAAATAGCTTTCGAGGTATTTGGAGGCGCGCCCCCCCCCTCCCGCCCCCCAAGACGAGAGGCCCGCGGCATTTATGCTCCCCCTCCCCCTTCGTCTGCCATTGGAGGGAAGTCATTAATGAAAATTAAGAAAAGAAAGGGACCTAAAATTGAGTCTTGATGTACTCCTTGAGTTAATATTGGTGGCATTGAGTGGTAAGCTTGGAGTTAATTTTTTTCCATATGTTTGATCTCGGTTATTTGAGAGTGATTTTTCTAAGTACGATTTTACCCACGCACTTCCCAAGCCGCTTACAGCATAGGTCTCTAACTTTCGGAGTAGAATGTCTTGATCTATTAAATCAAATGCATTTGTTAAATCCAGAAAAATTCCTGAAACATTACTAAGGTTATCCACTGCATTTAGGATATGATTTATGGGGTTAAAAGTAGCTGTTTCAGTACTGCACTGAAACCCGAAGCCATCTACATCTACATACATACTCCGCAATTCACCGTAAGGTGCATGGCGGAGGGTACACTGTACCACTACTAGGCATTTCCTTTCCTATTCCACTCCCAAATAGAACGAGGAAAAAAAAGAATACCTATATGCTTCCGTATGAGCCCTAATTTCTCTTATCTTGTCTTTGTGATCTTTACGCGAAATGTAAGTAGGCGGCAGCAAGATCGTACTACACTCAGCTTCAAATTATGGCCCTCTAAATTTCCGCAACAGAATTTCACGAAAAGAATGTCGTCTTTCTTCCAGCAATCCCCAATTGAGCTGCCGGAGCATTTCCGTGTCACTCGCGCATTGGTCGAACCTACCGGTAACAAATCTAGCTGCTCGCCTCTGAACCGCCACTATGTCTTCCTTCAAACCGATCTGCTGCGGGTCCCAAACACTTGAGCAATACTCGTACAAGCATTTTATACGCGGTCTCCTTTACAGATGAAGTACATCTTCCCAAAATTCTCCCAATAAACCGAAGTCGGCTGTCCGCCTTACTCACAACTGTCCTTACATGCTCGTTCCATTTCATATCGCTCTGCAATGTTACGCCTAGATATTTGAATGACGCTACAGCATCAAGAAGCTCAAACATTATGGGATTGTTTTTTCTACTCAGGCGCATCACCTTACATTTTTCTACATTGAGAGCTAGCTGCCATTCTTTGCACCAACTAGAAATTTTGTGTAAGTCATTCTAAGTCATCCTGTATGCTATTACAGTCAATTAAAGAAGACACCCTCCCATACACCACAGCATCATCAGCAAACAGCCGCAAATTACAACTTACTCTGTCCATCAGATCATTTATATAGATAGAAAATACTAGCAGTCCTATCACACTCCCCTGGGGCACGCCTGACGATACACTCGCCGTCGAGAACAATGTACTGCGTTCTATTACTTAGAAAGTCTTCCAGCCAGGCACAAATCTGTGAACCTATTCCATAAGCTCGTATCTTCGTTAGCAGTCTGCAGTGTGGCACCGCATCGAATGCCTTTTTGAAGTCAAGAAAAACACAATCCGCCTGTTGCCCTTCATCCATGGGTCGCAAGATGTCATGTGAGAAAAGGGCAATCTGAGTTTCACATGAACGATGTTTGATAACCCCGTGCTGATTCACGGAAAGAAGCCATGCCATGCCATGCCATGCTGGCATCCCGTGATAATATTTTTTTGTTAAAAAAAAGTCAGTCAATTGTTAGAATTAATTTTTCAATAATTTTTGACAAGAGTGACGACCATCTGCTGCCGGTCACCCGTTTTGTATAGGGACACATTTTTTCCTGTTTTTAGCTGCTGTGGGAAGATACCACTTGACAACAAAGAATTGCATATATTTAGCAAAGGGGTGAGTATTTGTTCTGCTGATATCTTTACAATATAGTTTGGTACATCATCAACTCCAGCTAAATATTAATTTTTAAGCGACTTAATGGTGCGTAACAGTTCTTCCTGCTTACTGCTTGAAGAAACATGGATGCACTGCTTATACCTATTTCAGAAATATCTGCAGTAGGTATGTTGTTAGGTGTTTTTTGTGCTTGTTCCCTTACCAGCAATATTGGTGTAGTCATTATTGAAGTGGTTAACAACTTATTTTGGGTTAATGATCTCATTGCAAGCCTCTGACGTGGCAATGTTTTTGTGTGTTGATGTCTTCCCAGTAAGTCGAGGTATTGCATTCTATATTGTCTTAATTAAATTTGTAATTTTCTCTTAGTTTTGATTCCTTTACGACACACTGCATTGATTTGATTTGATTTTTCCAGGGAAGCCAAAACAGTCTTGGTCCAACCCGCCACTGTCTGCACCGAAACTAAGTTTATTGTGCGGTATCGCTCCCTGTATATCTAGTAAAGCCATTGAACAGTGCAAGGAGTCCCTTTACCAGTTCTTCATTAGATATAATTTCTTCGGGTCTGGTCGTCCCAAATGTTCTGTGCCTTTTACTCTCCAATGCAATGCATTCGAAGATTAGATGTGATGCAGTTTCATCACCGTCATCACAGATCCTACATTTAGGGTCCTCTTCTGTTATTCCAATTGTGTATAGGTGTTTTTTGAAATTCCCATGGCCTGTCAGCAATCCAACTATGAGTCTAATCTCTCTCCTGTTCAGGCCCAGGATTGCAGAGCTTCTTTTAAAACATGGCTTTCGCATCATTACCTTGCCATGTTTTTGTTGGTAGAGTTTGGTCCAATACTCTATTTGCTGTCTTCTGAGCCAGTTACGTAGCTCCAATTTAATCATTGCCTTGGTGATTGTCAGGACAGGTTCCGGTCCAATAAATGGAGTCTCTGCCCCCATCCTGGCTAATCTGTCGGATCTGTCGGCATGTTCGTTGCCACTGATCCCAGAGTGGCCAGGGACCCACAATAGGTTTACTCTATTGCTTTCCCCTAGCTCCACCAGAACCCTGTGACATTCTGCAACAATTTTAGACCTTGTTGCAGGAGCTGCCAGTGATCTCAGGGCTGCCTGGCTGTCTGAATAGATGTAGATGCTACGATCTTTGTAGCACCTACACAAATTCTCCTACACACATGCACTGATGGCAGTGATTTCGGCCTGGAATACTGAGGCCAGTTTCCCTAGAGAGATGACACCCTCCAGTCTTGGCTGCACCCCGTACACTCCGGCCCCAACGCCTTGGTCTGATTTCGACCCATCAGTGAACCAGACAGTATCCCCCGTACGGTGTTGAACTATTGTCTCCCATTGCTCACTACTTCCAATTGTTATACTGAAAGGCTTGTTGAAGCAGTATGTGGTTATAATATAGTCGGCAGGCATTTCCCCAAGCTTTCCTATATTTACCTCACTCACTATTTAAGTGTGTGATTCTGGATATCTCAAAGAGTTCCAGTTGTTACCAGTTTTGAGTCTGTAAGCACCAGCTGCTGCCTCCATCTTAATCCAAAGGTGTAATGGGGCATATCCAGCATGGTTTCCATCCCAACAGTTGGTGTGCTGCTAATTCCGCCTGTTATGGCTAAGCAGGCTAGTCTCTGCACCTTACCAAGCTCCTTAGCAGCAACCTGCTGTTCTACCTTCTTCCACCACACGACTGCCCCATAGGTGATCCTGGGTCTAATCACTGTGGTGTATATCCAGTGCATACCCTTGGGGCTCAGGCCCCAATTTTTGCCAGAAGCTCTCCAGGTACTTATTAAGTACCTTTCGCCTTGGAGCAAATATTCCTAATGTGAGGGGTCCATGTCAGTTTCTCATCTAGGGTAACCCCTAGATATTTCACTGTCCCCTTCACAGGTAGTGCTTCATTGAAAAGCTTTAGATTCCAACTTGAGTGTTGGATATGTTTCCTTGTGAATGGTACAACAATAGTCTTCTTAGGACTAACCCCCAGATCCTGTTTTCTGCACCAGTCTTGCACAATGTCCAATGCACCTTGTTCCATATTCTTCACTGTGTCAGCAAATTTGCCAAGTATTACTATGACAAGATCATCTACGTATCCTTGGAAAAAGTACTGCCTAGAGTTTAATTCTCCAATGAGATCATTCACCACTAGATTCCACAATAAAGGGGAAAGAACTCCTCCTTGCGGGCAACCCCTAGTGGTGTTGATTACCATTTTTTCATTCATCATGATAGCCTCTACCTTTCTTCCACTGAACATGGCTCTAGTCCACCTACATATAGTGGTCTCTAGGTCATGCACCTCTGCTGCCCTAACCATGGAATCGAAGGTCGTGTTGCTAAAAGCCCCCTCAATATCCAGGAAGATACAGAAGGCTATCTCCTGAAAGTGTAGTGCTTCCTCCACCTTCTGAACAAGTTGGTGGAGAGCTGTCTCACATGATTTACCTGGCTGATATGCATGTTGGTTTGAATATAGAGGAGCCCTACTTAACCTCCTTTCTCCAACATGCACATTAACCAGCTTTTCCAATGTCTTAAGAATGAAGGAGGACAGGCTGATTGGTCTCATATCCTTGGCCTTGGTATGATCAATTCTCCCTGGCTTTGGAAGGAAGATAACCTTCACTGCCCTCCAGGCATTGGGAATGATTCCTGCTGCTAGGCTAACCCTGAATAATCTGCATAGGAATCTAATAAGATTTTCTCCCGCTTGTTGCAGGAGAGCTGGATAGATTCCATCGGGGCCAGGTGACTTGAACGGTTGAAATGTTCCCACCGCCCATCGGACCTTACTGAAATCGACACACTCCTTGGCCAGATCCCAGTCCTCTTTGCGAATCGTCTCTCAGGAATCGCATTCTGGTCTGAGTTATCCCCCAGAGTATATTGAGGAAAGTGAGTCTTGAGGAGCAGTTCCAGCGTTTCATGTGCTGTCTTTGTATACTCCCCATCCTCCTTCCTCAATGTTCCTCCTGGATTAGTTGGTACCCTAGTGAGGATTTTATGAAGTCTCGCTTGAGCAGCTGTGCCCTCCACTTCCTCACAGAATACCTTCCAGGATGCCTCCTTTGCCCGTCTGATGGCAAGGTTGTAATTGACAAGGGCCTCACGATATTTTTCCCATTGTCCTTTGCGCCTCGCAAGGTTAAACAGTCTTCGTGCCTGTTTCCTTTGCATTTCCAGGTTATTATTCCACCAAGGCACACTCCTACTTGTGCACTTCTTGGTGATTGAGCAGTTGTCCTGGTATGAGGTCACTATAGCAGAGGTTACGGCCTCTGCTACTTCCTCAAACTCTGCTGGATTTCTTATCGAAGTTTTAATTTCCGATAGGCTGAAGTCAAGGTATCTCCTATATGTCTCCCAGTCCGTTTTCCTGGGATTCCTGTAGGTCATGGTCTGTCTGGTTCCAATTTCAACCTTGAATTTAATATACATGTGATCTGATGAGGATGGCTCCAGGACCACATGCCACTGTTTGACATAACTTCCCATCATCATGGAACCAAAAGTTATGTCAATTACTTCTTCCCTTCTACTATTCCTGAATGTGGGTTCATCACCCCTATTCAGGATCTCCAAGTTGTTAGATAGGAGAAATTCAAGAAGGTGCTCACCTCTACTGTTGGTGTCCTTGCTGCCCCACGATAGATTGTGGGCATTGGTATCACATCCCACCAACAGTTTGTCACCTTGCCGATGTCAGGCTTCCGTCAGTCTCCTCACTTCCAAAAGAGGAGGAGAGTTGTCTTCATAAGTAAGGTATGATGAGGCCAAAACAATTTCCCTCTTGATACCTTCCTCACGTTGCTGCATCCTGATGGTTACCAGGTTCCCGGAACAAAAATCCATCATTGGTATGAAAGGTATTCCATTTCTAACATAAATGCATGTTCTGGAGTTTTTTAGATTTCTAGCATAAATCAGCTTACCTTCATTACCACCGAGGCCCGATACACCCCTTTGTATAAATAGGGTTCTTGTATCAGGGCCACGTCCACCTCCTGTCTCCCCAGGCGACGGCGCCGACACACTGCATAATTAACTTGATTTATTGAAGTACTTTGCAAATTTAGGTCTGCTATTTGTTTTTGGCAGTGCATAATTCTTGGTGTGATCCATGTGTTGGATCTGTTGGAGTTTCTACAATTATCTTCTTTTTGGGAAACTGTCATTTCGAAGCAGTGCCTGTAAATTTCCAGTAAGTTATCCAGCTTTATGTCCGTGTTAGGACTGTTGTAGATTTTATCCCACGACTGTGTGCTTAACATAAATTGGAAGTGCTCAATATTATGTTTACTGTATTTTCTTTTGTAGGTGATATTTCTGTTTCTAGGATAGAAATGGCTTTCACATGAAGTCAGCAACTGTGCACTGTGGTCACTGTAGCCAGTATTTATTTTGAAATGTGCATGTCTGTGTTTACAAAAATGTGATCGATAAGTGTAGAAATGGTTTTTGTTATGCAGGTAGGGTACATAGGTTGTAGTGATTGATAATGTTCAGGCATTTTTCTCTTTGAGGGCTATGAGTTAAAAGATCTCTATTAAAAACACCGTAGAGAAACACAGTTTTAGAAGTATTCTTAACTTTTTGTAATACCAGATCAAGGTTTTTAAAAAAAAGATGCTTATATTGTTATAGCAGGATCTGCAGGCACATATAATAATAATCGATTAATGTTGAAAATTCTCCTCAGAGATGATAAATTATTTTTCAAAACACCACCTTCATGACCTAGGTATTGAATTACCTTTTCCTTCCGTTCCCATCCTTTCTTCTTCCCTTCTCTCCCACCTGAGGAAGGACCTGTGTTCCGAAAGCTTGTGCTTTTTTCGTCCCCCCCCCCTTTTTTTGTAACTGTCGACTGTACAGCACAAAGGTAAGTACTGGCCAACCACTCTCTCTTTTGAAAAATAACATATAATAATAACTTTTTATGATGTTATTTCAATAGCTCAAACTCCAAAGTGTGTTTCCTTATCTATCTGGTGTACATAATCTAATTTCTTATAGTATATGTTCCGTCTTACATAAATACAGCTTCTGCCAGCTTTGGTACTGTTCTGCAAAAGCATTTTGCCAGATCGAAGTCAGGTATATTTAAGTACTGGAACTTACCTTTCTCTAGCCAATGCTCATAGAACACATAACTGATAGTTCCCTCCATTCACTACTGAGAAGCACATTTAGTTCATCCTGTTTGTTAGGGACTGTACATTTCTGGCAGATGATGTTTAAAGTGTTTGAACTGGTTTCTTTTGTGTCACTTCTCACTGTGACACTCCCTACTAAACTAAAAAACAACTGTCAGTCCCTCACTGTGTGTTGTTTCCCAGCCATTTGTCCAAACTGTTTTGGACCTCTCTTGTGTTACCAGCAGGCATACTACCCTCGAATTTCAAACTGTTTTGTGAGGCAACTTTAACTCCTCAATACATTCTGTCTCATTGTTCGAGCTTTTATTTTTAATTTTCCCAGTGGTTTTGATTACAATATTATAATAAATAATTTTGGCCATAAATTATTTACCAGCATAATTTAGATGGCGTCCATGGTTGGTGTGCATGGATTTGTCAAGGTGCTTATATCTATTACATTTGCATGCTTGAATGTTTTGCAGATATCTTTTATGTTGGAATTTGTCCTAGTTACTAATTTATTTGTACATGACCAAGAAGGTAAGTTATACCTTTGTGTGGGCTGTCTGCTGCAATACACATTCAGGAGTTATTTTAATTTCGCTATCTTTATCTCTTGCAATAGGATTTGCACCATCATAAACTATGACACAGTCTTTTTGCCCAAAGTTTTTACAACAGAGTTTTAACTTCCAATATACAAGCACCTGGCTTCACAAAACCCATAACATTGAAGCTTGTTGATAAATCCGACTCTTTTTCCACTATTTGACTTATGTGACTGTCAGCGAAGATAAGGACCTGACTATCTTATTACAAAGTCTCAACGGTCAACATTGCTTGCAACAAAGTTTGTTCTGTATTTCTTGTCTTACCGAAAACTGGACAGGTTTTACTGCACGCTTTGGAGAGAACATTACAGTATGAAGCAGATGAACATTTTTCAGTGATAATACATGCAGTCTTGCGATTTTTTTGGCGACTTACGTTCAAGATGGGTTTTGGCCTCCTTCATCCTATGTGGCCCCTGTTGTTTACATTGCAGTTGGGTTGTTTGTAGTTACAACCTTCCTCATTCTAGCCTTTCTCTGCTGATAGTTTTTCACTATATCTACATCTGCATACATACTCCGCAATTCACCGTAAGATGCGTGCCGGAGGGCACACTGTACCACTACTAGGCATTTCCTTTACTATTCCACTCCCAAATTGAACGAAAAAGAATGCCTATATGCCTCCATACAAGCCATAATTTATCTTGTCTTTGTGATCATTACACAAAATGTAAGTAGGCGGCAGCAAGATTGTACTAAACTCAGCTTCAAATTCCGGCCCACTAAATTTACTTAACAGAAATTCACAAAAAGAACGTCGTCTTTCTTCCAGGGATCCCTAGTTGAGTTGCCGGAGCATTTCCGTGACACTCGCGCATTGGTCGAACCTACCAGTAACAAATCTAGCTGCTCGCCTCTGAACTGCCTCTTATGTCTTCCTTTAAACTGATCTGCTGCAGGTCCCAAACACTTAAGCAATACTCAAGATGTGGTCGTACAAGTGTTTTATACGCGGTCTCCTTTACAGGTGAAGTACATCTTCCCAAAATTCTCCCAATAAACCGAAGTCAGCTGTCCGCCTTCCTCACGACAACTGTCCTTACATGCTCGTTCCATTTCATATCGCTCTGCAATGTTACGCCTAGATATTTGAACGACGCGACAGCATCAAGAAGCTCATTACTAATGCTGTATTCGAACATTATGGGATTGTTTTTTCTACTCATGCGCATCACCTTACATTTTTCTACATTGAGAGCAAGCTGCCATTCTTCGCACCAACTAGAAATGTTGTCTAAGTCATCCTGTATGCTATTACAGTCAGTTACAGATGACACCCTCCCATACACCACAGCATCATTAGCAAACTGCCGCAAATTACAACTTACTCTGTCCATCAGATCATTTATATAGATAGAAAATAATAGCGGTCCTATCACACTCCCCTGGGGCAAGCCTGACGATACACTCGAACTACAAAGTTTTTGTAGCTGGCTTCTTAATGAGTCAACTAACATCTTTAGCTCACTGATTTCTCTAAATTTCACAGTTAACAATGGTGGTATTCATCACAGTGATCACAATTTTTAATGAAGGCCATGGTTGAAAAATTAAGTTCCAAGATTATTATTAACATTCAAATCAGTTTTTCCATAGTTAAGAAAGTGTATTGTTGCCTAGATGAGTAATACTATGGTATAAATCAGAAGTCTTAATGATATCAGTCTTGTAAGAGCAAAATAAAATACATTGGCAGACTTGCTGCTATTAGTCTCAGTTTGATTTTGAAAGAGTAGGTGACTGTCATACCCAGAGACTTGAATAATTACCTCTCTCAAATGTGCTGGGGCCGAGCGGTAGGTTCCCAGCTTAGTGTCAAGATGAGGTGTGGATCCTGGTGGAGCACCGGAGGATGCTAGTAAAACAGGAAGATCCCTCACTGTAGGTGCCAGCTGGTAGGAGCTAGATCACCATGTGACGTCTCCTTCGGTTACATTAGCTCGCCGTTTCGCTGCGTCTTCTATGAGCTGGCTGCTATACAGTTTGGACGGAGGTTATCGTGCCACGACATCTGGGGTTTGAAGCAGAGACACCCAGGTGGAGTACTTTAAGTCTATCCTCCTGTCTATGTAGCTGCTTGTGGGCTCCAGCTTGGAACCACTGGAGTCAGATGCCGTGGTGACAGTTGACCTCTTACTACTGTTGGTTTACCTTTTCCCTCTGTAATATCTATTCGCCATCGTTGTCTGCCCTTACTAGGGCAGATGTGCTACACCTTGTTGACCAGCTCCCTTCACCTTTTGTGTTGGTAGGCGACTTTAATGCCCACCACCCCCTATGGGGCTCTCCGGCACCTTGTCCGAGAGGCTCCCTTTTGGTGGACCTTCTCCAACACCTCGATCTTGTCTGCCTCAACACCGGTGAACCGACCTTCCTTTCAGACACAACACACACTTATTCCCATATAGACCTCGCAATGTGCACTCCTCAGCTTGCCGGTCGGTTTGAGTGGTATGCACTTTCTGACACATACTCAAGTGACCATTTCCCTTGTATCATCCACTTCCTGCATCATTCCCCATCTCCTCGTCCCACCAGTTGAAACATTTCTAAAGCCGACTGGGGGCTTTATTCTTCCATGGCTGTTTTTCACGATCAGAACTTTCCCAACTGACAGTCAGGTCGACTACCTCACAGAGGTTATTCTCACCGCTGCTGAACGTTCCATACCTCGTACATCCTCTTCTTTACGTCGTGTCCAGGTCCCTTGGTGGACTGCAGCCTGCCGCGACGCGCTTAGAGCCCGGCGCCATGCTTTACACACCTTCCGCCGCCACCCCACTTTGGAGAATTGCATACATTATAAACATATGAGAGCGCAATGTCGTTGTATCATAAACGACAGCAAGAAAGCTTGCTGGACTGCTTTTACTAGTTCTTTCAACTGTTTTACTACCTCCACAGTTGTTTGGGGTGGCCTACGCCGTTTATCCGGCATCAAGGTCCACTCCCTGATTGCTGGCCTGACCATGGAGAATGCAGTCCTCGTGGACCCCGCTGCTGTTTCCAACGCTGTGGGCCACTTCTTTGCGGAGGTTTCGAGCTCTGCCCATTACCACCCTGCCTTTCTCCCTCGCAAACAGGTAGAGGAGGCACGGCCACCTTCTTTCCACTCTTTTAATCGTGAAAATTATAACATCGCCTTCACCATGCAGGAGCTAGACCGTGCTATCGCCCTGTCCCGATATTCTGCTCCTGGGCCCGATTCCATTCGTATTGAGATGCTGAAGAACCTCTCTTCTGCGGGCAAGTGCTTTCTTCTTAGTACCTACAATCGCATATGGACTGTAGGTCATGTTCCCACAAGTTGGCGTGAAGCCATTGTTGTCCCCATCCCCAAACCAGGGAAGGACAAACACCTTCCTTCCAGTTATCGCCCCATTTCTCTGACGAGCTGCGTCTGTAAGGTGATGGAACACATGGTTAACGCTCGGTTGGTCTGGCTCCTCGAATCTTGCCGCCTCCTGACTAATATCCAATGCGGTTTTCGTCGACACTGCTCTGCTACTGATCACCTCGTTACGTTGTCGACCTTCATTATGAACAATTTTCTAAAGGAGCGTCAAACAGTAGCAGTGTTCTTCGACTTGGAGAAGGCATACAATACCTGTTGGAGAGCGGGCATTCTCCGCACATTGCACAAATGGGGCCTTCGGGGCCACCTTCCTCTTTTCATTCAAGCGTTTTTGGCGGATCGCAAGTTTCGGGTACGGGTGGGCTCTGTTTTGTCAGATACCTTTTGCGAGGAGAATGGGGTACCACAGGGCTCCGTCTTGAGTGTGGTGCTCTCGCTCTTTGCCATTGCAATCAATCCGATCGTAGATTGCCTTTCAGCCCTTCACTTTTTCTTGCGTGTGTTCCGCCAATGTCTCCCTTATTATTTTTTCTAGAGTGATGTTGAATAAGATTGGGGAGAATCCATCCCCTTGTCTCTAACCTGTTTTGATTTTGAAAGTGTCTTAAATCTTGCCTCGAAATTTCACTTGGACTTCGTATCTGTCAATGTTTGCTTAACAATCTCTCTGATTTTCCTATCAATTCCAAATACCTGCAGAGTTCTAATGAGACTTTCTCTGTCTATTGAGTCATATACGTTTTTAAAATCAATAAATGTTGTAACATGTGGTTGACCAGCACGTGTTCTAATTATGTTTTTTAGATTTATAATTTGCTCTGAACGCTGCCCCTTTTCTAAATCCACCTTGATATTCTCCTATTTGTGCATCGAGAACATGTTCAATTTTGTTTTATAACATCTTGGAAAGGACCTTGTGTGGAACAGATAAAAGGGAAATCCCCCTTAATTGTTCACGTCTGATCTGTCACCCTTTTTGTAGAGTGGATCTGTAAGTGCCATCCTCCAATCTTCTCGGTTTGCCAAATTTCTTTAATAATTGTACCGAGATGTAGAGTTACTGTTTTCTTGTCTAGTTTCAAAAGTTCAGCTGTGATTCCATCTTCACCAGATTTGTTGTTCTTGAGGGATTTTATAGCTTGCAGAACTTCATTGAGATGGTGAATGTGATTTTGCAGGAATTTCTTCTGTAGTTTTGAATTCTGGTTTCTTGAGGGAATACATTACAATTGAGAAGATCTCTGAAATAATGTGCTGAAATATTGCAGTTTTCTTGGTCATTTGTATCTAATTTTCCTGATTTGTTATGAAAATTTAAACTGGGTGGTTCAGACCTGTTCAGATGTCTTTTGAAGGATTGGTAATAGGCTCTTGATTTGTGTTGAGTGAAGTGTATCTGTATTTGTTGGAGGAATAATTTTTTGAAAAGTCTCTATTTGTTTCTAATTGTGTAGGATGCTATTTTTCTATCTTCTCTGATACTTTCCAGGTTGATTTGTGTTGGATACGATTTAAATTTTTGCCAAAGCTTTTGACTGTTGTCCAATGCTTCATTGCACTTGTCAGTCCACCAGATATTCTTCCTTTTAATCCTTTGTGTCTCAGTGGTTTCACTGCAAAACCACTTATTGCTGTGCCATATCCCCCTGTGGAATTGGTGACTCAGTGTGAAATCACTGTCTGACCCTAATGCCCTATAAAGACTTTTATTATGAAAGTCTCTGTGAACAAAAGACAAGTCAATGAACCGCATTTGCTCAAACAAGAAGTCATGTAGGACGAGATGGCCATGCAAAGTGCGTGGTGTCGGACAGAGTCTAGCTAATAAACAAAATGTTTTTGAATACTTATCATGAGAAATAGAAAGAAGTGCTGTATGTAATGTACTTAGAAATTTAGCATTAAAAATTCTGCCTTTAGTTTAAAAAATAAATGTTAAAAATTCAAAATTAGTAGACTCTTTCAAAGAAATTAAAAAATCCCTAATGTCACAATGAAACCACCTCTGTATATTTTTTCATAAAAATTGATAAAAAAATTAAATTGTGTGCGCTCCAGTAAGGCAATAAAGAAAGATAAAACCAAATTTAAATGCCTGTCATATGCAAAAGTATTTGTGTGACTCAAAGGGTTCATTTTAGTTGGAAGAAATTCTTCCACTGCTTTCATTGAGACTTCATTTCCTCCCATGTCTCCCCTTGCAATTTTGATTTGAAGATATTTTTAGTACCTGCATCAATGTTATTAGTTTCAAAATTTGTTTTTCATGGGTTTCCTATTATTTTTTACTGAATTAGTGATGAATTTAATTTTGGATTTAAAAGATAGTGATACTAATCCATTTTGGCTTTTTTCTGAACCTTAATATTTTGAATTGTCTTAAATTCTCTTCTAAACACCCCTCCCCTCCCCCCAGGGGACCCACAGCTCTTTTGTGGGTACGTGTGTGGCGCACACAGGGACTCGAACCAAAGCAGCCCTCCTTCCCGCCAAGGGCTGCTTCATTTTCCCCTCCCGGTTCATGCCTTAGCCCAAAGATGGGCGTCCATTGCGAGTCAAGGTGGTTTCCTGTCCTAGTTTTTCTCTTTCTTTGGTTTCTTCCTTTCCTAACCTTTGTTTCTGTCTTTCGCTCCCTGCTATACTTTTCTAGCCTTCCTTGCTTCCTCATTTAGGCTCCACTTCGGTGTTTGAGACACTTTTCCTTCTCTTCACTTCCTCTGTTCTTCTTCTTTCCTCCGTGTGCGTGTCTGAAGGCCGACCCACGCATTATCATATGTAGCAGGTAACAGGGTAACGCATAATTTCCCCCCCCCCCCTCCCCCCCCGGGTAGACAAGTAGGGCACGTACATACACCCTGGTAAAGGCCAGGCCCAGGGAGGGGTGATTACCCGAGCTGGTACCTTCCGAACATGCCAATTGGTCCCTCCGTCAGTTCTCTGGAGGTGTGACCTGAGGTGTGAATAATCACCTAAGGCGGGTAAGCCCTCAGAGAGGGCCCCCACTAGGAAAAAGCGCAGCATCGGAGACGCCGGTATTCGTGGGGGACACTTCCGCAATGACTTCCTTCTCTTCTACTGTGACTTTGACCCAAAAAAGAAAGATCAATTCACCTCAATGTAAGAAAACTTTGCCTAATCTTCCCAAATTTCTGGTTGTTTCACGAACTGACGATCAAGATTTCTCTTCTGTTAATCCTTTCGTAATCCAGAAGGGTGTTGATGCGATTGCTGGCCCCGTTAAGATCTGTTTCCGGCAGCGCAATGGAACATTGTTGCTGGAAGCGGACAGTTCTTTCCAGGCACAAAAACTGATGAGGACTACGCTACTACACACGTTTTCTGTCCAAGTAGAAGCGCATTGCAAGCTCAACTCGTTATGGGGGGGGGGGGTAGTTCTCACAAGATCCCTTGATGGGTTGTCAGACGAAGAGTTCCCCCCCAGGGGGCCCACAGCTCTTTTGTGGGTACGTGTGTGGCGCGCATGGGGCACTGAGTCGAAGTAGCCTTTCTTCTTCTGCAGGCTGCTTCACACTCCCCCCCCCCCCCCTCCCACCCATTTCATGCCTTTGTCCGGAGACGGGTGTCTGAGTAAATTCAGTCATCTCCTTTTCCACGCTTTCCTTTTTTTACTGGTCCTTCCCTCCTATCACTTGTTTTTTCCGCTCATTCTTCTTACTCTGTTGTTCCTACCTTGGAGCCTTCCTTTCTATCTCCACTTCGGCATTTCAGATTCTCCCTTTATCTCTCTTTTCTATCTCTCTCCTTCCGTCCTCTGTTATTCTTCCTTCCTCCCTGTGTGTGTCTGAAGGCCGACCCATGCATTCTCATGCATTGCAGGTGGCGGGGTAACGCCTAATTCCCCGCCCCGGGTAGACCAGTAGGGCACGTACGTACCCCCTGGTAAAGGCCAGGCCCAGGGAGGGATGATTACCCGAGCTGGTACCTTCCGAACATGCCGATTAGTTCCTCCGTCCATTTCTTGGGAGGTGTGACCTAAGGTGTGAACAATCACTTAAGGCGGGTAGCCCTCAGTGAGGGTCCCCATTAGGAACAAGCGCACCATCGGAGATGCCGGTAATCATGGGGGACACTTTCGCAATGACCTCTCTCTCTTCCCTTTTGACTTCAACCCAGAAACGAAAGTTGGATGCCCCTCAAACAAAGAAAACACTACCAAACGTTCCTAAGTTTCTGATTGTTACTGATACTGATGGTCATGATTTCTCTAAGGTCAATCCCTTCATTATTCAGAAGGGTGTAGATGCCATTGCAGATCCATTGAAGAAATGGGAGTTTGTTGTTAGAAACATATAATGCCTTCCAGGCTCAAAAACTGACCCGCACCATGCTCTTGCACACTTTCCTGGTAAAAGTTGAAGCCCACTGTACCCTTAACTCATCACGTGGGGTGGTCTACTCTCAGTCACTCGATGGGTTATTGGACGAAGAAATAAAGGAGTATTTGACTGATCAGTGTGTCATAGCTGTCCATAGGGTTATGAAAAAGGCTAGTATAGATTTGATACCAGCCCAAACCGTATTTTTGACATTTGACAAGGTGGATCTCCCTTCCAAAATCAAAGCAGGATATGAAATCATATCAGTTCACCCCTATAGTCCGAATCCCACACGTTGTTACCAGTGCCACAGGTATAATCATACCGGTGCGTCTTGCCCCCATGCAGCCAAATGCTTCACCTGCGGCAGGGACGCTCGTGAGGGTGACTGTCCGCCTCCATCCCCTCGCTGCATCAACTGCATGGGTGGCCGTGCTGCTTCATCCAGAGACTGCCCTGTTTACAAGGAGGAGTGGGTAATCCAAGAAATCAAGAGTACGCGAACAAGTTTCGACCTCTGCTGCGTGGAAGATACTAGCCGGTCGAAAGCCCGCTGAGCTCCCAACGGGTAAATACGGCGCTGTCCTTGCCTCTCCTCGCCCTACTAAGGAGGTTGGCACACAAATGTGTGACCTTACTTTTAGCGACACGGTTGTCAGATCGGCCAGCCCAAAGATTGCCCGATCAACCTCTCCACTCACTTCCTCTCACCGAAAAACAGTGTCATCAGCAGCTCCTATGAAATCACGGGCATCTAAATCGGATGCCCGGACTTCCAAGAAAGAGCCTGTCCACGAAGATTTCTTAAGATCTTGAGCCTGCACAACCGACATTCACACACACATGTCATTGACATTCCTCTAAGAAGGAACACAGAAAAGAGTTCCTCTCCTTCCCCGCCACGACTCAACTGTCATGCCATCTAGCAGTGGCACCACCCAGTCTTCCTCTGTCTCGCCGGGGCGCACTACTGCTAGCCGATCGTCCAGCTCTTTACTGGCGGAGGAAGCTGCCCCTGCCGATAAATCCAGACAGGTGGCAGAAACTCCAGAGGAAGCAATGCAACACGACCCTTTACCTGTAGATTCCAGTAACAGCGCTTCCTCGAGGTCAGGCCCCAGTGGCCATCAAGGTAATCTCCTCTAGCTTTTTCCTTCTCTTTCTATTTTCACTCACTTTATGGATCTCATTCAATGGAATATTCGCGGCATTCATTCCAAAAGAGAAGAATTGAAACTACTACTCAGATTGCACCGTCCATTCGTGGTCAGACTTAAAGAAACGAAGTTACGCCCACGCAACGACATAGTTTTTCACAATATACCTCCGTGCGCTTTGACCTGCCACCTGTGGAGGGTATAGCAGCCCATGGAGGGGTTATGTTGCTCATTAGAGATGACATCTACTACCATCCTATTCCACTGCACACTAAACTACAGGCAGTTGCCGTCCGCATCATTCTTCCCACCTTTTCCTTCTCCCTTTGTATCATCTATACTCCATCGTCTTCTGCCTTCACTAGGGCAGATGTGCTGCAACTCGTTGCCCAACTCCCTTCCCCCTTTTTGTTGATTGGCGATTTCAATGCCTACCACCCGCTATGGGGTTCTCCGGCCTCTTGCCAGAGAGGCTCCCTTTTAGCGGACATTCTCCACTATCTTAATCTTGTCTGCCTAAACATAGGTGCACCAACCTTTCTTTCAGACACGACGCATACCTATTCTCACTTGGACCTCTCGATATGTACTGCTCAACTAGTGTCTCGGTTTGAGTGGTATGCTCTCTCTGACACGTACTCGAGCGACCGTTTCCCCTGCATAATTCATCTCCTTCATCATACCCTACCTGTGGGTTCCACCAGTTGGAACATCTCAAAAGCTGACTGGGGATTTTTCTCCTCCATGGCGGTTTTCCATGATGGGAACTTGCCCAGCTGTGACAGTCAGGTTGAATATTTCACAGAAGTCATTTTCAATGCTGCCGAATATTCCATTCCACATACTACCTCTTCTCCACGACTCCCAGTCCCCTGGTGAACTGCAGCATGTCGCGACGCTATTAGAACCCGGCAACATGCTCTACACACCTTCTGCCGCCACCCAATGTAGGCGAACTGTATCAATTACAAACATCTATGAGCGCAATGCCGTCGAGTCATCAAGGAAAGCAAACGGGCCTGCTGGATTGCCTTTACTAGTTCATTTAACAGACTTAACTCCTTCTGTTGTCTGGGGGGGGGGGCTGCACCAGTTATCTGGCACTAAGGTCCACTCTCCGATTCCTGGCTTGACCGTCGCAAATGAAGTCTTCGTGGACTCAGCCAATATATCCAACGCTTTAGGTCAATCTTTTGCAGAGGTCTTGAGTTCCGCACATTGCCACCCCGCCTTTTTCCCTTGAAAACAGACAGAAGAGGCACGGCCACCTTCATTCCAATCTCTTATTCTTCACTGTGCAGGAGTTTGAACGTGCTATCACCGTGTCCCAATCTTCTGCTCCAGGGCCTGATGCAATTCATATACAGATGCTGAAGAACCTTTCTCTTGCGGGTAAATGTTTTCTCCTCCACACTTACAATCAATATGGATTGAAGGCCAGGTCCCCACACACTGGCGTGAAGCAATTGTTGTTCCCATACCAAAACTAGGGAAGGACAAACATATTCCTTCCAGTTATCGCCCCATTTCTCTCACCAGTTGCGTTTGCAAGGTGATGGAACACATGGTTAATGCTCGGCTGATTTGGCTACTCGAATCTCGCCGTCTCCTTACCAATGCCCAATGCAAATTTCGTAGGCATCGTTCTGCTATCGACCACCTCGTTACCTTTTTGACCTATATTACTGATAACTTTTTGCGTAAACGCCAGACGGTGGCTGTGTTCTTTGATTTGGAGAAGGCTTATGACACCTGTTGGAGGTCGGGTATTCTCCGCACGCTCCATACACGGGGCTTTCGCGGCTGCCTCCCCCTTTTTATTCAAGCATTTTTACTAGATCGAAGGTTCAGGGTACGAGTGGGCTCTGTTTTGTTAGACACATTTCGCCAGGAGAATGGGGTGCCACAAGGATCTGTGTTGAGCGTGGCACTTTTTGCCATACCAATCAACCCAATTATGGATTGTCTTCCAGCTGACGTCTCTGGCTCCCTTTTTGTGGACGACTTTGCGATTTACTGCAGTGCCCAGAGAACGTGTCTCCTGGAACACTGTCTTCAGCGTTGTCTCAACCGTCTTTATTCTTGGAGTGTCACCAATGGCTTGCGGTTCTCAAGTGAGAAATAAAACATTACTAGGTTATTAAGTAATTACAGTTCAATCATTCTACCAATGCCAAACATATCAAAGACAATACTCATCTTTTCAACATTACGATGTATGGGGGTTCTGCTCGCTGCAAAATTATTCACCTGGGGCGTCGTGGTAGAAATAAATACTTGTATGTACAATTTTTTACTTCTTTTTTAATTTGCAGTCAAATTGCTTCTTATTCCAGAAAAACATTACAACTTTATAATTTGCATACACAGAACTTAACTGATAGTACTTCCATTTTAAGACAGACTGACATAGATTCCAGAGCAAATAACAAACGCCAAAACTCGAACTCCCCCACGCAAGGCGGTGAGGCAAATATAATGACAGTACATTGTGCATTGTTCATAACAATTGAATATACTAATTTACAATTACCAAAAACACAAGTAAAACATTTCATGTACACAAAAATAATCACAATATAAAATGAAAACTATACATACAATAATTTTAGATGGCGCATATCTTTTTAAGTGGAAATCTCGGTCTTTTTTGTTTGACAACAAAAATGTCAATTAATTAGTTAATGAGTATATCATACATGTTCCTAACGTATATTGAACTATCGAATATCATGACAATTCTCAAAATAGGCTCAAAATATCACGTCAGTCAATATATACAAAGAGTTACAATATTGAAATCTCGACTATTACATTAATTAACACAATTAGCTGGTGAACACAACTTGTTTATGAGCCTAACGTATATACAATGCTATTTATTTTCAGGTTTTTTTGTTTTACAAAAGTTTCTACAGTTTGTCTGTCTAGTTATTGAAATGATGTACAATGATGAAACTATTGTTTATAGAACTGTCTGGAAACCTCATATGCAAATCTCTTAATTAATGAAATCTATCACTTATTTTAATCACAGTATCACCGAGACACTGTCCTACACTGATTCCTAGGCTGGCTATTTTGTTGGTAACTAATTTCACACGCAACATATATCACTATTAGACCACACAATTCCGGGTCAAACGCATATGGTATCGTATGATAACATTGAGATGAGGGGGCCATCAGTATCATCACAGAAAACAGTCTGTATAAATTTCTGGAGATACAAAGAGTTGCTTCCACCGTCTCTCCATCTTGGTCCCGTTACTCTGCCTTTCGTGGAGACGATGAAATTTTTAGGACTAATATTGGACAGGTCTCCGCATGTGTCCTGTCTGGCTGGTCGCTGTACTCATTTCCTAAGCGTCCTCCGTGTTCTTAGCGGTACATCATGGGGAGCGGATCGAACCGTCCTACTTCACCTCTACCGGTCCACTGTCCACTCAAAATTTGATTACGGAAGCTTTGTTTACTCTTCTGCATGGCCGTCCATTTTATGCCGCCTAAACTCAATTTACCATTGGCGGTTACATCAGGCGACAAGAGCTTTTTACACAAGCCCTGTTGACAGCCTCTATGCCGAAGCTGCCGAATTACCGTTATCCTATTGACACGACATATTGCTGTGTCGTTATGCATGCCGTTTGCTTTCAATGCTCCATCACCCTTCCTATCTGTCATTCTTTAATGACTCCCTCGATAGCCAATACAGGCTATCCGAGATTGCCCTGCTCCCTCCTAGAGTCTGCTTTCATCGCTTGCTTCGGCAGCTCGATTTTACCCTCCCTTCCACATTTCAAATAGGTAAGAGCCCAGTGCCACCTTGCTTCAGGCTCAACTTTGCGTTCACCTAGAACTCACCTCATTTCTGAAGAAGAGTACTTCGGATGCTGTTTACCGCTCGAGATTTTTTGAACTTCGTTCACGGCTAAAAAATTCCGGTTTCATATATACGAATGGCTCAAAGACCAATGAAGGTGTCAGATGTGCTTTTGTCATTGGGGATGACGGTTTTCAGTACAGGCTTAGTGACCACTGCTCGAATTTCACAGCTCTTTGCCCTCTATCAGGCTGTACTATACATCCGCCAACATCGTTCTCCTTCCTATGTCATCTGCTCTAACTCCCTCAGCGCCATCCAGAGTCTGAGCGAGCTTTTTTCGGCCCATCCTGTTGTGCACCGAATCAACTGCTCCCTTCAGTTATTAGGTGCCGATGGCCCTCGCGTTCACCTTCTGTGGGTACCTGGCCACGCAGGCGTGCCTGGTAACGAGGCTGCTGATGCCACGGTCAAGGCTGCAACTCTCCTACCTCGGACAGCTAAGTACTGTGTCCATTCGCATGATAATCCAGGGGCTCTTTCCCGTCACCTTATATCGTCTTGGCATAATGTGTGGTCTTCGCTTACAAATAATAAGCTTCAAACCATTAAACTGCTTCCGGTGGCTTGGATGACCTCCTCAGGCCGGACGCAACGAGAAATCATCTCGGCTCGGTTGCGGATCGAACATTGCCAGAACAGCCACTGCCACTTGCTAACTGGTGACCCCGCACTGTTGTGTTCCTGTGGTCACCCGCTGATGGTGAGCCATGTTTTATTGTCTTGTTCAAATTTTACTCCTGTTTGGATTGCGCTGAATCTAACGGACACACTGGAAGACATTTTAGCTGATGATGTGCGGGCTGTTACTTGAGTATTGAATTTTATCAACTTGACCAATTTGTTGAAGGACATTTAGCTTTTCATTTTGTATTTTATCCTATGTTTTAGCTGCTCCATATAGGCTTATTCTCCCTGGGTATATCTCAGTTTTGATTTGGGCGCTAATGACCCCAGCAGTTGTGCGCCCTTAAAAAAAAAAGTTCCTCTCCTTCCCCGCCGAGGCGTGACTCGTCTGTCACGCCGCCGAACAGTAGTCGGCCCTGGTCATCTTCTGTCTTGCCGGGGCGCACTACTGTTAGCTGGGCAACCGGCGTTTTACTGGCGGAGGATGCGGCCGCTACCGATCTACTCGGGAAGGTGGCAGACATTGCAGTCGCACTGATGGAACAAGATTTTCCACCGATGGATTGCAATAGCAGTGCTCCCTCAAAGTCAGGTCCTCAGCCGCTGTTGAGGTGACTATTTTGCCTCATTCTTCTCTTTGTTCCCTTTATTCTTATCATGGCGCTACTTCAGTGGAATATTCGGGGCATTCGCTCCAGTCGCAAGGAATTAAAATTAATCCTTCGATTGCACTGTCTGCTCATAGTTATCCTCCAAGAAACCAAGTTATGCCCACATGATCGCATATCCTTCTCTCAATATACCTCTGTGTGTTATGACCTACCTCCTGTGGATGGTATTCCAGCCCATGGAGGGGTTATGTTGCTCGTTCGGGACAACATCTATTCCCATCCCATCTCTCTGCACACTCACATACAGGCAGTTGCCATCTGTATCACTCTCCCTACCCTTTTCTTCTCTCTCTCTGCAATATCTACACCACGCCATCATCTGCCTTTACTAGGGCAGATGTGCTGCAACTTGCTGCCCAGCTTCCTCCACTATTTGTTTTGCTTAGCGACTTCAACGCCCACCACCCCCTATGGGGTTCTCCAGCATCTTGCCCAAGAGGCTCCCTTGTAGCAGACCTCTTCAACCATCTCTATCTTGTCTGCCTAAACACCGGTTCACCAATCTTCCTTTTAGACACAACGCACACCTATTCCCACTTGGAACTTGCAATATTGACTTCTCATGTTATAACGATAACACAATAAAAGGAAAATCCAAGCTTCCAACAATTTATTTACACAGCACTTTCACAAACACACAGTTTAGACAAGTCATACGTCGGTAGGTCTTCCTTGGTACTGCACACCAAATCTCGTAGAAATGGCCCAGGAATCTAGAGCCGGAAGTGGCAGCTCACTATTGAAGTCCTCGTAGTACTACGTTCGGCACATTAATAAACAATAGCGAAGGTATCACTGACGAAGGCGAGAGTACACTGGGTAGCTTAGGCAGGAGCGGCCGCCTATATTCGGTTGTGGTAGTTTGGGTATGAGCCAGGCGGTGGCGCCGTGGACGTCTAGTGTAGACTCGCTCCCATCTTGCAACACTAGCCCTCTAGCGGTCCAGTCGAACTGTACCGTGCGGCCAGCCGGCGAGCCTTCGGTCTGCGCGCCTTACTTCCTTGTGAGGCTTGCGCTGCAGGCCG
Organism: Locusta migratoria; assembly: GCA_026315105.1. NCBI lineage: Eukaryota > Metazoa > Arthropoda > Insecta > Orthoptera > Acrididae > Locusta > Locusta migratoria. The sequence goes on from CM048754.1 coordinate 122,650,134, forward strand.
TCTACTTGGTGTGGCGCCAGCTGCTGGGTTGTCGGCCGGCGCGGTGTGGTAGCCGATACCACACCTCAGCTAATGCATCGGTTCGAGTGGTATGCCCTTTCTGATAGGTACTCGAGCGACCATTTCCCTTGTGTAATCCACTTACTGCATCATACCCCATCTCCACGTTCCACCACCTGGAACATCTCGAAAGACAACTGGGGGCTGTATGTGATTATTTTAAATATCAAAATTATTTTGATTATTGTATTAATTTCATTTAATTGTTTAAATTCTAATACCTTATTATGCATGTTTCATAACAGTACCGACTTTTTTATTTGCCCTAATTTTTTCATCCTACAATTCTTTTTTTCATTTGGAATTTGTGTGTGTCATAAATAATGTATAATTAAGTGCCGAGCAGGACTGCTGACTGCTTCGTAACACGGCAGCTTGTGTAATTAGTAGCCAGTCTGAGGATTTATTCTGGTGGGCTCCCTAGTGACAGTCAGAACTTAGTTTGCTTCTAGCACTGCATCTCGAGTTTGCTCATGGATATAAGCTTTATTTGTGTGAATGAAAAAATTGTGATTTTAGTTCTGTTGAAGATGGTTGACTGCCATTTGGTCACATGTATTGTACATCACTTGTGGTTAGGTTATAACGTGGGATTAAATCGAGGACTACAAAGCACATCTTCTGCTGCAGTTCAGTCAGTGATCCGTGATCACTTAAAATTAGCTGCCGGCAGAGTTTTCCGCATTCCTGCCATTAACTCTTAGTGGCGTCTTCACTACATATCAATGTACTTGAATGTTTAACTTTTATGATTTGAAACGTTTCTAAATGTTCTTTGCAGTATATCAAATTTGTTTTGGATGTTTGTGTTTTGTAATCAGTGTAATTTGGTGTTTACATATAAAATATTATGTGTTACAGATGGCACCAATGAATGTGTTGATAGAGAAAACTGTTTTCAAGTATTATAATAATAAAATAAGTGTTGCTTGCTCAAAGTGTTAGCATCTGGTGATCACTTACAATCAATGATTGTTTACAGTTTTCAGTCTGTCAAGTTAGAGGGACAAAACTACCTATGACAGTTACTGAAATGAAGCACTACTCAAATAAGTCTCCCTTATCTTATAGTGTAGGTATTTATGTTATCCATCTATGCAACTGACTAATAAGAGGTTTTTGTTGCCATATGCATTTCGTCTTTATTTGGAAGGCATCATCAGTGACCTGTAATATATACATGATTATGGTGTTACAATATTTAATTTTTTACCTTACTTAGTTTTGAGGTTATTAACAGTTCTGGTTATCTAATATAGTTACTGATATTAGGATGTTATTACTTACAGTGTTACATGGGTCCTGCTTTACATGTAGTGTTGATTGTTGACTTCTGGTTGTTTTTGCTTCAATTATGTTCCTTTGGCGTTTTTGTTTTTCACACTTCACAGCTAACTCCACTAGGCACATGCCATTTTGTTTGTGTTGTGTTTTTGTTTTTGTGGGAGTTGCCAACTGTTGAATGTTTGTTTGTCCTATCTTTGCTTTATGTGTGTGTGTGTGTGTGTGTGTGTGTGTGTGTGTGTGTGTGTGTTCGATGTAAATGCATAAGGAACTGTACCAGTTATTGAGATATTTATTTAATTAATTTACCCCCCCCTCTCTCTGCCTTCACAATCAGGAGTAAATTAAATAAATAAATATCTCAATAACTGGTGCAGTTCCTTATGCATTTACATCGAACACACACACACACACACACACACACACACACACACACACACACACACACACACATTGACATAAAGCAAAGATAGGACAAACAAACATTCAACAGTTAGCATCTCCCACAAAAACAAAAACACAACAAAAACAAAATGGCATGTGCCTAGTGGTGTTAGCTGTGAAAAACAAAAACGCCAAAGGAACATAATTACATTTACATCGAACACACACACACACACACACACACACACACACACACACACACACACACACACACACACACACCGACATAAAGCAAAGATAGGACAAAGAAACAGTTGGCAACTCCCACCAAACGACATAAGTAAACAAATACCAAAGCAGTGCTAGGCTCTCAGCAGATGGTACAGACGGCTGTACGAGGACAAAGACGAAGCTCAGGAGTTCGCACAAAGGTGGGTGCCTTGGTGGGCTGGGAGGCTAGGGGGTGCATATCCAGCAATTGTGAAGCATCGCAGGGTGCATTTTCCTCCCAGGATTTCTTGAAATTATCTCACTATTAAGACAGCTTTGAAGACAGAACTGTGAAAATTTAATAATGGAAAGTCCAGGTTGGAATTAATAATATAGTAAGGACAGTTTACAACTCACCGCAAAGACGTGGCGATGAGCTGAGACAGGCACATACAAAAGACACGCATGTACAACACTTTCAGCTATCGGCCATGGCCTTTAACAGAACTTAGAACACTCACGCACACAGGCACACAACACAGTCATACAACCATCACCTCCGACCACCGCACCTTGAAACATGCTCTGCAGTGAATCGGGGATGGGAGGGGTGCTGAGGGGAGGGCAGAGGGGATAGGAAGGTTACTTCTAGGTGGTGGGGATGGGTTGCAGCTTAGGAACGGAGTGGGGAGGCGGGTGAGGAGAGAAAATAAAATAAAATGAAAATAAATAATATATACAAAATGCGTACACACTGCGTGCGCGCGATCGCACATTCACGTACCACTCACAGTGGGCGAGGTTCGGGATAGAGAGGTAGGAACTGTAAGGTATGGAAAAATATATATAGGGAAGTTATCGTAGGTTGAGGCCTTGTTGATTTCGGGATCGGAGAATGTATTGTAGGGATAACTCCCATCTGTATAGTTCAGAAAAGCTGGTGGTGGATGGGAGGATCCAGATGGCCCGGGTTGTGAAGCAGCCATTGTAATCAAGCATGTGCTCCGCTGCATGCTGTGACACAGGGTGGTCCACCTTGTTTTTGGCCACAGTTTGGCGGTGGCCATTCATCCTAATGGATAGCTGGTTGGTGGTCATGCCAATAAAGAAAGCTGTACAGTGTTTGCAGCACAGTTGGTAAATTACGTGGCTGCTTTCACAGGTGGCCCGGCCTCTGATAGGGTAGGATAAGCCTGTGACAGGACTGGAATAGGAAGTGCTGGGTGGGTGGATCGGACAGGTCTTGCAGCGGGGTCTTCCACAAGGATATGATCCCTGCGGCAGTGAGCTGGGTTTCGGGGTGGCATAAGGATGAATTAGGATGTTGTGGAGGTTGGGAGGGCGACGGGACACCACTTTAGGAGGGCTGGGAAGGATCTTGGGCAGGATGCGTCTCAGTTCTGGGCACGAGGATAGAAAATCAAAGCCTTGTCAAAGGATGGTATTTAGTTGTTCGAGACCAGGGTAGTATTGGGTAACAAGGGGAGTGCTCTTTTGTGGATGGTTATTGATGTTAGGAGGAGAATTTGGGATGTGTGAGGGTATGGCACGGGAGATCTGTTTGCAGACTAGGTCTGTGGGGTAGTTTCTGTCTGTGAAGGCCTTTGTGAGACCTTCAGCATATTCAGTAAGGGAGTTCTTGTCATTGCAGATGTGCCATCCATGGGTGGCCAGGCTGTGAGGGAGGGATTTTTTGATGTGGAAGGGATGGCAGCTGTCAAAGTGTAGGTACTGTTTGTGGTTGGTAGGTTTAATATGGACGAAAGTGTGGATGGAGCCATTAGTGAGGTGGAGGTTGACATCCAGGAATGTGGCATGGTAGGTTGAGGAAGACCAGGTGAAGTGGATGGGGGAGAAGGAATTGAGGTTCTGAAGAAAGGAGGATAGGGTGTCCTGGACCTGAGTCCAGATGATGAAAATATCATCAATGAACCTGAACCAAGCCAGAGGTTTGACATTTTGGGATGCTAGGAAGGATTCCTCCAGACGGCCCATAAACAGGGTGGCATAGGAGGGTGCCATGCGCCATGCACTCAAATGCAGTGCTCACTCGACCTGTGTGTGGACGTGCTCCACAATTTTTTGATGTGACATTGTTTTAAATTTTACTTTTAATCTATTGACATGGAGTCAGCCACATTTTATTTAACAACTTTTTTAATGTGAACTTTATGTATACTTCTGAAGAAGGCAAAATTACTTTTGCCGAAACCTAGGTAAAGGATTATGCATGTAAAACATTTTATGCAACTGGTCGGCTGAAACGTTGTTCACTTTTGGATTATCTTACTTTGTTTTCTTTTGCTATAAGCCTGGTGGTGGTGGTTTCAGAATTTGATATTTGACCATTTGAGTAAAACTGTTATCAACAGGAAATGGACAAGTGTGACGTGTCTCCTCTGTACTGCTTCTGAAGACAACCTGTGCCTCCACGATGGGTGTTCACAAGCTGACAAAATATGCCAAAGAACACGGACTCTTCGAGAAGGTGGATATGCGGGAAATAGCCGATGCCTTCAGAAGTAGAAATGTTGGTGAACCTGTGATTGTCGTGGACGGAAATGAATGTGCGTGGTATTTATACAGAAAAATGAACTCACTTTACGGTGGGCAGTATAAGGAGTTTCGAGAAAGATGTGAGTGGTTTGAGAAGCAGTTTCGTGATATGGGCTTCAGTTTGATTTTCTATTTTTATGGGGTTCCTGTCGAGGCAAAAGCTTTATCTTGGCTGAAGGATAGAGCCGTTAAGGCAAAGAGAATTAGCAAATTCTTCACAAAATTGCGGATTGCACTTGCTGAGGGAAGCGGGGACATTGGGAACCCCAGTAGGCTCTTACCGGCAGCCGTGGTTTCCTGTGCTACAGTCACCTTCAAACAACTCGGTTGTGCGGTACGCCTGTCTGTGACTGACCGTGACACTGAGATGGCTCAGTTTGCCACTAGTAACGAGTGCTGTGTAGGAGTTTTGTCAAACAATTCAGATTTCATGATATATGAGGGCGTACCGTGCCTCTTCACTTTCAATGATCTGGCTGTAGACAAAACAGCTTTCTCCGATCTGACAATAGTCGAGAAAGTGACGACGTTTCGCTTCCAGTCGGTCGATATTGCTACGCATCTCGGTATAGAGGTGCGTGACCTCCCACTATTTGCATCATTTGTAGGCAACCTCATAGTCAGGTATGAGACTTTACAGGTGCCACACAAAACGTTGAGTCGTAAATATGGGCACCAGGCAGTACCGAAACTTGTAGCACAATTGTTGAAGGAGTGTCAGGGTAATTTGGAGAAAATGTGTGAGGCTACTTTCAGTAACCGATGGAGAGAGAACCTGAAATTGGTCCAAAAAAGTGTCCGTTACTACAGGTGCGAAGTGGAAGCACCGGTGCCGGATGGGGACGTCTCCGAATGGGATTCCGTGCTCGGCCACGTCGAGGCCAAACACGTGTCCGGTGAGATTCCCCCCTACGTGTTTTCAGTGATGAAGCACCGCATCACGAGATTCGGCATCGCCCTCAAGGACTTGTCCGTGCGCCACCCGGACTCACCTCCGGTCGGTCTAGTGGTGCGAGGCATGCTGGCAAGGCTGTACGTGGTGCTGCTCTGGGACAGTGGTCCGGGGCCGTTCCTGGTGGTGGAGGACGTGCAGACGGGCTTAGAGGAGGTGCTCCGAGAGACCGTGGAGGTTCAGAAAATGATGCCAGACGGACTCGACCACCCGGGGCTCTTAAAACTGTGGTCGGAAGTGGACGACGACCGCCGCTGGCGTATCTTCGCGTGGGTGACGTCGCCGGCCGGAGAGCCCTCTACCTTGCGGGCACTGTCTCCGCAGAGCCTGGTGGTGCCTGCTGCGACGCTCTCCTATTTGTATGGTGATGCTAAAATCTTGACGAGCCTCGAGGAGGTGAAGATTTTTGTGATTGTTGCCGTTTCTGTCAAACGTTTCTCTGGCCGCCGACTGGACGGTCTCCGTGTTGAAATTCCGTCGGAACGTGCCGTCTACCTCGCTGCACTCTTCGTGCGCACTGCTCTGTGTGTCTTGGAGGCTGCTGCAGCGTGCGGTCTGTCCTTCCCACGACCGGCTGAATGCCAGTTGGACTCGTACTTTGATGGTAAATTATTTCAGCACGTCTACAACAAGTCGCAACATACATCTGATCTGAAGGCTCTCACTGAATGGGATGAGTCGTTTGAAGAAACATTCAATCATCTTATGAACATAATAGTGAAGCAGAAAGGAGTGGCCAATTAATTGAAATATCTAACACTTAGAGATTCATTGACAATGCACAAGTTTGTTAATGCCTTTCAAATGTAATTGCCCTTTTTTACTATCTTTACTGGGTGTTTCTTTAACACATAATGCAGATTAATCTTAGAAATTTTCAGATTGCTTGGATTACTATATTGCCTGGTTGCTATGAAAAGTTATGTGCTGTTCATTTATTTTACGTATCCTTATAAGGTGTCACAGTATGGAGTGGTGCTTTTAGAGTTCTTCAGCCTTGGGAAGATAAATGTGTCATAAAATTGACTCATACTAAGAAGAAAATCTTAATATGTTCCTACCAAATACTGCCCCTAAAGTTAAATGTTTGGAAACATCTGATGACTACATGATGGGTCATTTGGTGTATTCTACAACTTTACTATTCTTATGAATACTGTTGTAAACTTCAGTGTATATATATATTCAAGAAATACCAAATCCAGGATTGTATTCTCAAAACTGCTGTATGAAAATTCTTCTCCTAAGACTACTCTTGTCTTGCAAAAGATCATGCAGATAGTCCACTTTTCTACTTACACCATAAAAAAGTTTATATGAAAAGTTATGTGCTAGTCATTTGTTGAACTTATTCTTGCAAAATGTAGTGGTATTATGAGTTCTTTTGCTTTGGAATACAAAATATGAGGGCACAATGTTATAATACTCTTACCAAAAAGCTGTTCCTAAAGTTAAATATTTGTCAACAACAGATGAAAACATGATGGATGATATGGATTGGTGATATGTAAAAACTAATTATTGTCATAATTACTCAAAGACACTTTTGTTTAAATACCTATATATTAAAAATTCCAAACATTAATCCTGTTTTCTAATAACTGCTGTATCAAAATTCTTCTACTGTGACTACTATTCTCTTTCAGAATATCATGGAGCTGTTCCAACTGTATTGCCTGGCGTGTTTTATGCATAAATCAGCTAAAATCTTACCTAGAAGTGTTTGAATAAATCAGGAAAAAGTGATATAGTTAAGAAATTTCATTGTATAAACATGACCTAACAGTATTTGAATGGCTAGTCCAGGTTGGAATTAGATAATATAGTGAAAGCAGTTTTCAACTTACTGCAAGGCAGTTGTCAAGCTGTGGCTGGCACATAAAGACACTCGTTCACACACTATGTAGATTTTGGCCACTGGCCTTGGTCAGAAAAAGACATACTATCATTTGTGCAATCACAAGCACACTTCAAACACAACTGTCGTCTCTGGTTGCTGTGCTCGAGTGCAGTGGCTGGAGATAACAATTGTGTACCTGTGATTGAAAGAATGATAGTATGTGTCTTTCTCTGGCAAAGACCAGTGGCCGAAAGCTAAGTTGTGTCTTTTATGTGCCAGGCACAGTTTGATGAACATGTTTGTGGTAAGTTGCAGATGATCCTCGTTGTATTATTTAAAAAATAGTAGGGTTACTTTTGTTTTAACATGATTGAATCCATTGTTTAAGTTACTTGTTGTCTTCCAGTAGGCAAGCAGTGTCTGTAAAGATCTGCTAATACTTGTATTTAGAGTCTGGTTATTTTCTTAACCTTGGAATATGAAAAATGCAAATTTCAAGTCTGCCAGGAGCTACATCAGATTTTACAATTAGAGCAGAGGTAAATGTTATATGATAATGAAATTAATGATAAGGATTGCTTCACAAAACTCAAATGGTACATAAGCCATTCTCAGTGAGATAGTTGAATCATTATATAAAATGAACATCTTTTCCATACCATAATATGAAAGTATTATATACATTTATGTTAGATTCTATAATTGTTCTACACCCGTTTCCTTTTGTTTGTGTGAAAGAAATATAAGAAAATTACAAAATGTTTTGGCCTGATATGTATCATGACATTGTTGTCTGAAAAGTTGTGAATTAAATGTCGTGACTGTGCTATGAACTGCCTACTGTTTCATTCTTGTAATGCAAGTTGCTATGTACAGAGAATTATGATCTTATAGCTGTCTTGAAAGCAACTTATCATATACTATTGTCAGTGCTTTCAACAAACATCTGTAAAAAAAAGTGTTACCATAAAATTTTGTATGTTTACAATATTTTTGTATGAATTTGATAGTAGTTTTAGAATAGGGTTCATCTCACTCAGGTTGACTTTGCTCCTGCAGGTAGATTACTGTAAACCTGTCCTCATATGGGATGTGTTCTCCCAACATGGTGCACGCCAGACTTAGCTACTGCACACTATTAGATTAGATTAATACTTGTTCCATAGATCATGAATACGACACTTCGTAATGATGTGGAACATGTCAGTTAAATGAAATGTGTCAATACATAATATTACATGAGACTCAATTTTTGAATATTTTAATATTTTTTTATTAATTAATTAATTTTTTAAATTCTATTAATTTTTTTTACCTAAAGTACTAACTTTTCTCTAGAAATTCATGTAATGTGTAGAAGGAATTGCCATTCAGAAATTCTCTTAATTTATTTTTAAATGCTAGTTGGCTATCTGTCAGAATTTTGATTCTACTTGGTAAGTGACCAAAGACTTTTGTGGCAGAATAATTAACCCCTTTCTGTGCCAGAGCTAAATTTAACCTTGAGTAGTGTAGGTCACCCTTTCTCCTAGTGTTGTAGCTATGCACACTGCTGTTACATTTGAAGTCAGTTGGATTGTTAATAACAAATTTCATAAGTGAATATATATATATATATATATATATATATATATATATATATATATATATATATATATATATATATATATTCTCAAGCTACTGTGAAGATTCCTAGATCCGTAAATAATTGTCTGCAGGATGATCTTGGGTGGACTCCAGCAATTATTCTGATGACCCGCTTTCGGGCAATGAATACTTTCTTACTAAATGATGAATTACCCCAGAATATGATTCCATAAGAAAGCAGAGAATGAAAATAGGCATAGTATGCCAATTTATTGAGTTGTACATGCCCAAAGTTTGCAATCACCCTAATAGCATAAGTAGCTGAGCTCAAACGTTTCAGCAGATCTTCAATGTGTTTCTTCCAATTCAACCCCTCATCAATGCATAAACCTAAAAATTTTGAACATTCTACTTTAGCTATAGATTTATGGTTGAAGTCAATATTAATTAAAGGTGTGATGCCATTTATTGTGTGAAACTGAATATACTGTGCTTTTTCAAAATTTAAAGAGAGTCCATTTACAGAGAACCACCTCATAATTCTCTAAAATACTTCATTGACAATTTCATCAGTTAATTCCTGTGATTCGGGTGTGATAGCGATACTTGTATCATCAGCAAAGAGAATTTGATAGTAGTTTTAGAATAGGGTTCATCTCACTCAGGTTGACTTTGCTCCTGCAGGTAGATTACTGTAAACCTGTCCTCATATGGGATGTGTTCTCCCAACATGGTGCACGCCAGACTTAGCTACTGCACACTATTAGATTAGATTAATACTTGTTCCATAGATCATGAATACGACACTTCGTAATGATGTGGAACATGTCAGTTAAATGAAATGTGTCAATACATAATATTACATGAGACTCAATTTTTGAATATTTTAATATTTTTTTATTAATTAATTAATTTTTTAAATTCTATTAATTTTTTTTACCTAAAGTACTAACTTTTCTCTAGAAATTCATGTAATGTGTAGAAGGAATTGCCATTCAGAAATTCTCTTAATTTATTTTTAAATGCTAGTTGGCTATCTGTCAGAATTTTGATTCTACTTGGTAAGTGACCAAAGACTTTTGTGGCAGAATAATTAACCCCTTTCTGTGCCAGAGCTAAATTTAACCTTGAGTAGTGTAGGTCACCCTTTCTCCTAGTGTTGTAGCTATGCACACTGCTGTTACATTTGAAGTCAGTTGGATTGTTAATAACAAATTTCATAAGTGAATATATATATATATATATATATATATATATATATATATATATATATATATATATATATATATATATTCTCAAGCTACTGTGAAGATTCCTAGATCCGTAAATAATTGTCTGCAGGATGATCTTGGGTGGACTCCAGCAATTATTCTGATGACCCGCTTTCGGGCAATGAATACTTTCTTACTAAATGATGAATTACCCCAGAATATGATTCCATAAGAAAGCAGAGAATGAAAATAGGCATAGTATGCCAATTTATTGAGTTGTACATGCCCAAAGTTTGCAATCACCCTAATAGCATAAGTAGCTGAGCTCAAACGTTTCAGCAGATCTTCAATGTGTTTCTTCCAATTCAACCCCTCATCAATGCATAAACCTAAAAATTTTGAACATTCTACTTTAGCTATAGATTTATGGTTGAAGTCAATATTAATTAAAGGTGTGATGCCATTTATTGTGTGAAACTGAATATACTGTGCTTTTTCAAAATTTAAAGAGAGTCCATTTACAGAGAACCACCTCATAATTCTCTAAAATACTTCATTGACAATTTCATCAGTTAATTCCTGTGATTCGGGTGTGATAGCGATACTTGTATCATCAGCAAAGAGAACTAGCTTGGCATCTTTATGAATATAGAAAGGCAAATCATTAATATATATTAAGAACAGCAAAGGTCCCAGTACCGAACCCTGTGGTGCCCCATGCTTGATAGTTCCCCAGTTTGAGGACTCAGCTGTTTTTGTATATTATGTGAATTACTTATATCAACTTTCTGAACTCTTCCAGTTAGGTATGATTTAAACCATTTGTGCACTTTCCCACTCATACCACAATACTTAAGCTTATCTAGAAGAATTCCATGGTTAACACAATCAAAGGCCTTTGATAGATAACAAAAAATCCCAATGGGCGATTTACGGTTATCCAGAGCATTTAATATTTCATTAGTGAAGATATGTATTGCGTTTTCTGTTGAAAAGCCTTTCTGAAAACCAAACTGACATTTTGTTAGAACTTTATTTTTATTAATATATGAAGCTACTCTGGAATACATTACTTTTTCAAGAATCCCACAGAACGTGCTGCTCACCGTGATTTGCGACCGCAGCTCTGCAGTGCCCGTTGTGGGCTGACACACAGATAAATGTGTTTACAGTGATGGATGTGAAGAAAATTGCGCAGTATCTGTGTTAGCGATCATCGTAAAGAAAAACCTCAATACTGTAGCTTTCTTATTCTTGCATGTGGCATGCAATACTCTCTCATAGATGGTAATTTTTCTTTCAAGCAGATGGTACATTCATCTGAAAGCAGTTTATAATAACAACAAAATGTATGACAAAATCACATTTGCCAAAAATATCATTTGAAAAAAAAAAAAAAAAAAAAAAAAAAAAGAAAATATGGTCAGTGGTGAAATACATCATCTGCACCAGCTCCACATGTCTTGCTCTTTTACATTTGTATTTTCCACATTGCACACATTCTGCATATTCAGATGTTTACTTTGGCATTCCTTTGGAAGTAATAGGTTCTACCTGGTACCTTTTATTTGTTGATACCCGGAGGATGACACTTCAGCCCGACAATGTTCGTTGTGATAATTTTTGCTTTTGGTATTGTATGTAAACACTGCTCCTGATTTTCTGCATCAGCTTCTGTAACTGAATGCTAACCATGTTCTCTTTCCCCTGTGAAACTGAACTATTCCAACAGTATTTATTAACTGATAGATTTCTTTTGTCACAAACTGTTTACCATGGTAATTTAAATGTAGTCCGTGAGAAGGATGGACATTTCTCTCTAACTTGCTTATATCAATTATGCGATTAATGATGAAAATTCTCCTCAGAGGTGATAAATATTGTTGAAACGAGATAGAATGGCTGGCCAGTACTTACCTTTGTGCTGTAACGCCGATAGTAACACAAATGAAGTAACAGAAAAAAGGGGATAAAACGTACAAGGTTTCGGAACACAGTTCCTTCGTCAGGTGGGAGAGAAGGGAAGAAGAAAGGATGGGAACAGAAGGGAAAGGTAGTTCACGACCTAGGTCATGAAGATTGTGTTTCGGGAGTGTGGACGTCGGAGATCTCTCCCGCCTGACGAAGGAACTGTGTTCCGAAAGCTTGTCCTTTTTGTCCCCTTTTTTCTGTTTCTTCATTTGTCTTACTATCGGCGGTACAACACAAAGGTAAGTACTGGCCAGCCATTCTATCTTGTTTCAACAATATTTACATCAATTATGTTCACTTTTGAAATTTATTATACAGTTCATTAGTATGTTTTTCATTCTTCGTACCAGTTCATTCACACATTACCAAGCAGGTAAGTCATATCTCCATGGTTGATTTATCACTGCTATATTAGTGTTGCCTCATTTTTTTGCAAACATTTTCAAGGACAGTAATGAGTTCATTGTCTTCTTTTCTGCTGACATTTGCACCTGCACAAATTGCAACATAGTCTCTTGGGCCTAGGTTTCTGCACGATTTAACTACTGTTTTTGTGACTTCTTGTACGCCAACTCCTGGCTTCACAACTGCCTGGACACTTGATTCAGTCCTTATCTCTGCTACTTTTTCAGCAAGTTTGCATCCATGACTGCCAGCAAAACTTAAAATCTTTCATTCAGTTTTGCAGATTGGAGAAGTATTAGCTGATCTCCATTGTTTATCTCTAGAAAAATACACTGCACACAATTTTTGTTATTGTTCGCATTTTTTAGTGTTCTTACTTGAATGTTGCAGAGTGGAATCTTGCCTGGCATTACCTGTATATCCGCATGACATGTTTCTGTTGTTTGTGCGGATTTCAGCTGTGGGTTTTCCATTGTTTTTGATAATTGTAGCAGATATTACTCCAATATTAGATTGAAGCTCTGTTGACTTTTACAACTTTGATGTTGCTTCTCTAATACATCTATAGTCTTTTGAAGTTTAACAATTTCAGTGTCTTTTTCACTTAAGATGAAGGTCATCGCAATGTTTACATTTGGACGTAGGCCTAAGTCCATTAGCACTTGTTTGTCCTGGTGTTCTTTCACTTGACATTGAACGTGTGATGATTTAATTTGCGTTTTTCCCTTCACAGCAATAACATATTCCCGGTTGTACCACAATACCTTTTTTTGCATGTCTTACATAAGAACTCACACTTTTCTACGTTTTTTACGGAACTCGGTTTATGTGAACTTTTCTGCACCGCCATTTTCCCCACCTGGTGACTTGATTCTTATGTGTGTGCAGTCTACTGCACCACACACATTTGCTTTGGGCCAGTTGTACAAACTCTTGATAAATTCAGGGACAAGATAACTACAGTTTAAAATGAAGTGTGCATTGTACAGTGCCATTTTATTCCCCTGTTAGTTTTTCCACGAGTAATGGTCCCATCCATGGAACTTGACACGACAGAAATGCATTGTGGATTTTTCATGGGCACAATTCAGTTTGTTCTCATTTCAAGTTGTCATCATTTGCTAAAGAAGTTGGATTAACATGATTCTTACTGATGATATTTACTAAGTGATGCATAGTTGAATGTTGAGGAACTCTCCAATGGAAGATACCGATATATTAAAACTTGTAGGCATTGTACATGACCTCAGAAACATTATAGAGAACAATAAAACAGATGCTGCTATAATAATAATAATTTATTGTCTGTAGATAATATTTTACAATGATATTAGACATTTAACATATCATAAAACATGTCAGTGTTTTTGTTTTATATATAGCAAGTGAATTCTTAGAAGTTTAACAATATATAATTTCAGACAATTTCACCAATAATTTTACAAAATTTCACTAGGTCACACACAATCTATGTTGCTTTTTCCCTCGTTTTCATAATTTGTAAGTGTTGTGCTCCGTTACTTGTTTTGAATTCAAGTTTCTGTTAAGAACTCATTTATATTATACCAACATCCAGTGATAAGGTGTTCCTCCAGTTTTCTTTTAAAGGTACTTAGTTCCTTTATATTCCTTATACTAATAGGCAGTCTGTTATATAATAGGCATTCAGCAATTACACGATCTGTCATTTTTAGCCTTTTTCTTGTGATATGATAATTTTCCCTATTCCTTGTTTTGTGGTCATGGATGTCTTTGTTCCTTTTGCAATTTTTTATTTGAAAAGTAGATATATAGTCCCATACAGGTATATCTACACACTTGGTACTGTCAATATTTCTAATTCTTTGAATTTAATATTACAAGAATCACGTGGTGTTAATTTCACAATGCATCTGACAACTTTCTTTTGTAGTTTTAAAATTCTCTGAATGTGTAAATCAGCTGCTCCTCTCAATACTGGAATACAATATATTATGTGTGAGTAGATAAGTCCATAGTACATTATTAGTAAAGTCTGTGTCAACCGTACAAGACCTTTTTTCATTAAAAATATATCAGTGCTACTTTTTTAGCAGATTTTATTAACATGGTTTCCCAAGTCAGATATTTGTCCACCTCTATTTCCAGAAACCTATTTGAATTCACTTTGTCTAAAGCTGTACACCCACCATTTAGATTAAATTTTAAGAGCTGTTTATTCTGGTTGTTTCAAAATTTGTACATTTTGTTTTCTTTGTATTTATAAGTAGATTATTTTCTCTAAAGTATCTATCTGCTGTTTGCATGACAACAATGGCTTTCTTTTCTAAATCCTTCACTGAATCACTACACCGAGCGAGGTGGCGCAGTGGTAACACACTGGACTTGTATTCGGAAGGATGGTGGTTCAAATGCACCTTCGGCCATCCATATGTAGGTTTTCCGTGATTTTCCTAAATCATGCCAGGCAAATGCCGGGATGGTTCCTTCCAAAGGGCACGGCCGATTTCCTTCCCCCATCCTTCTCCAAAAATCAGAGCGTGAGCTCCGTCTCTAATGACCAAGCAGTCGAAGGGACATTAAACCCTAAGATTCCTTCCTTCTTTCCTTCTGAATTGTGTCATCAGCATACATAATCACTTTTTCATTTACTGAAATGGGCAGTCATTTACATAAAATATGAAAAGGAGAGGTCCTAATACTGAACCTTGTGCTACACCATATTTTACCTGCAGAAATTTAGGGTAGACTTTTTTTTTGCAGTATTAGCAGATTTGTGTTTTATTTCCACACATTGTTTCCTGTTTTCCATAAATGTTCTTATAATATCAGCAGTTTTCCCTCTTATGCCATAGCAGTCTAGTTTATGTAGAAGAATTTTGTGACAAACAATCAAAAGCTTTGGAAAGGTCTAAGTACACACCAGAAACTTTCCATTGGTGATCCAGGGCTTTGGTTATGTGACATGAAATTTACCACTGCAGTCTTGGTGGATCTCCCCTTTCTGAATCCATGTTGTGCATCATTTAGGATGTTATGTTTCTCTATGAAATTTATTATTCTTTCTTTAATCACTGTTTCTACCATTTTAGACAGTACAGGTGTAATTGTTATGGGTCTATAGTTTCCAGGATCTTCATTATCACCTCCTTTAAAAACTGGTACTACTTTGTGCATTTTTCAGCAGGCTGGGAATACTCCTTCCTTTATCACTGAGTTTATCAGGAATGTCAGAAGTGTTACTAGTTGTTTGGTGCAGTGTTTTACTATTTTTGCTGATATGCCAACTAAGTCAGCGCACCAATTATTTTTGATACCTCCAGTTCACTTGTAGGGAGTAGGTATAAACTCTCAGCAACTATTTTGGGACTTTTCATTTTCTCTGCTACTGTTTTGTTTTAGAAGATTCTCCACTAAACCTATATAGTACTGGTTTAGAAAGTTACACACTTTTTGTGGGTCTGTCTCCTTCCCCACTTCCCTTTTCAATGTTATATTTGTATCTTTTAATACGTGGTTCTTTTCTGTTTTCATTTATATAGTTCCAGACTGTTTTAGATATGTTTGCAGAATTTTGGTGGCTAGCCTTTGCTTCCCATATCATCCTACTGTATTCTTTCTTCTTGTACTTGTAGGTCTCATGACTGTCCTGTTGTTTATCTTTCTGGTGAACTTTGTAGAGATTTATCAGTTCCTGTCTTGCTTTTTTATTTTCCATGGTGATCCATTTTTTTCTTTGGTTTACCCCTAATAGTTTTGCATACATTGGGAGAAGCCACATCTATGTGGTGTCTTAATGTAAAAAAGGTAAAGCAGTCAACAATCCGAAAATTGGTTTGAACACCACAGTGCTTTACTAGGCATGGTCCTGTTTGGAGGTGGTATGCCGTTGCCTTCCTCCGACCTTCGAACTGACTTACCCAGCCAGTTATAGGGGAACCTACAGTTTAACGTGGGTTCCGAACCACGGTGCTACTCGGTATTTTTCACATGAGCAATACTCCCAGAGGTGAAAGAAGTGGAAAGTGTCAGATAAAAATCCTTGGACCTGGCGGGGATCGAACCCATGACCTTTGGATTGAAAGTCTGGCACTCTACCACTGTGCAACCGAGGCGCACTTGTCTTGTGTCTTGTCTTAATGTATCACAGAATTTTTTTTTTTTTTTTTTTTTTTTTTTTCCTACATTTTCTTTTGTATTTACATCATCCCACTTTACTAAAAACAGAAAAGGTTCTAGTCTATTTAGATTTCTACTTTTTGTTTGTCTGTATTCAGTCACTAAGTTGACTTCACCTTTTCTATCATCAGTCAGTTCAATTGTTTGTCCAGAATGATTTGCAATAACAGTATGTTTAACCTGAACTTTTTGTCTGTCTATATGTATATTTGTCAGA
Source organism: Locusta migratoria (assembly GCA_026315105.1). Lineage (NCBI taxonomy): Eukaryota > Metazoa > Arthropoda > Insecta > Orthoptera > Acrididae > Locusta > Locusta migratoria. The sequence continues at coordinate 122,666,969 of CM048754.1, forward strand.
ATATGTTCTATTAATTTGCTTGATGTGTCTGTACATCACGTTTGCTCTTTTACTTGCAATTGTAGGTTATATGTCCTCATTATGTCATAAAAACTTCTCGTGTAGTCAATTTCTCTCAGCATATCTATATTTAAATCCCCTGCTATTATTATGTAAGTATATGTTTTCAGTACTTTGTGCAGTAGTATATCTACTTCCAGTAAAAAGTTTTCAAAACTAGAGCTTGGTGATAGATACATTCCTTTTAAGATGCATTTTTCTCCCATGAACTTTATTTGTACTGCTGCTACTTCTAAGTAAAATTCTGAGCAATTTGAAATCTGGACTGGAGTGCAGTCACCTACTTTGCTGTAAGCATATATTGCCACTTGCCTATTTTTATGTTCAGACCTGCAATAATATATTACTTTTCGTATGCCTTTAGATTGAATACTTGTAATTCATTTTCCTTTAAGCCACGCTCAGGCATTACAAGAATGTTGGGCGATTCTGCAACTAATAACACTTCTAATTCTTCTGAATTGTTAGATGCATATTGTATGTTTTGATGTAGTATTTTTAAGTTTAGGCCTAATATATTTGAATCTATTGTTATATTTTTTAATACTGCTTTCTTTCCTACCTCTAGGTACCAAAAAGTTTGGTCTTTTTGTGTGGGCTTCCTGTTTCTGGTGCTTCTTTCTATGGGTTCAGGTGGTGGTCTCTCTACTGCAGTTTATAGTGGTATTTGTACAGCTGCTTCACCTGATGTTTTGCGTCTCCTGCTTCTGTCTAATGAACAAATGGTAGCACTATCTTTCTTCTTGGCAGCTGATGTTGTATTTGTGGCTTTGACTTTCCATCTGCTTGATGTTTCATGTGATGTCTAGGTTTCGTCTGTTTTTAAGGCTTCTTCTGTGGTTGATATTTTGTCTTGAATATTGTTTGATATTTTGTTGTGTGAAGTTTTTGTTTGTGTTGGTTGACAGTGGGTGAGCTTACTTCTAGAACTTCAGAAAATTTGCTTCATTTAGGCCTACTTCTGCCCTTTTTGGTTGGAACCATTTTGTAATTTTTGTCTGATTTATGACTTGATTGATCCTTTCTGCCTTGTTTGGTTTACCTACTTGGTAATTTGTGCTTGTCTGAAGACTTTGTTTGAAATGCAGGTAAAAAACTTTGCCTAATTTTCCGTTCATGTGACACATGCTCTATTTTCATCCCTTTCTCTCGAAATACAGGTAAATATTTTGTCAGCGAGTAACTTCCTTCCTGATGCATTTAAATGAAGTCCATGTCCTGTATGAAATGTTTGGTCTGTGATGTTTATGTTTATAACATCAACATTTGTGAAATGGCTAGTTATTTCAGTGATCCCATTGTTTGCAACATTTATTTCGCAATTTACACATGACCAAAATGATAGATTATGACAATGTGAAATGTTTACAATTACATTTGTGTGTGTTACATTATAGACGCAGTTTTGTAATTCTTTGCGAGCCTTGTACGTCTCTGTTCTTTAGACGTCATTCGAGCCTCTGATTAGTACAACAAAATTGTCGATTTTTAAGCTAGCTACATCACTTAGTTCTGTTAGTTTCGTTATTTAACCTAATGGAGCTCCTGGTTTCACTAAACCAGTTGCATTGATATTATATTTTACCCTTAGAAATGTAGACACTTTGCAATGTGACTGTTCACAGACTGTCGCAGATTCTTTTTGTGGTTTTCAAACTTGCAGGTTCATCAGACACTATTTTGTTTACCTACACTTTTCGATACTTATTTACTGGCTTCTAGAGAACTCCTGTAATGTTCTGTGAGTCCTTTGCAGTGAGCACTTCTATTCCTTTTTTTGCTTTGACGATGCACTATTTGCTTGAGATTTTTCTTCCCATGAAAAGTTTTTTTTGGTCTCTGATTTCCATTTTCGGGTGAAGCAGCATATTCTTTTTTCGTCAGCTTCTCAGACATTTTCGATTGAAATTTTGTTTGTACCGAGCTGTAGATCATTATTGAATTGTAAACTGTTTACAGGTACATAAACTTTGATAACTTATCACTAAAATGTTTACACACGCTTTCTTTTTCACACCGAAAGTTACTTTTGTAGCGGATACACACAATTTAGTTTTATACTGAAGCGAAATGTCGGTCAAAATTTACATTTTAACATATACTTAATAAAATATCAATGTTTGTTTGACCACTAACGAACCTTTCTGAACAATGTAGAGGAGAAAATACCTAATATACAGGGAAAGTCAAAAGTCCTTGGACACCTTCATAAGTTGGAGAGTGACAGGGAAAATTGAAAAGTGATGATGGGAACAGAGGTTTGATGTGGGGCCGCAACTTTTGGAGGGAATGTCATTCATGGACGCCAGTTTGAAACCCGCCATTTTGAATTAGTCTTTTCTTTTCTTTTTTTTTTTTTCTTTAATGGAAAGGGGATGTATGACACATCAAATAATACTCGCTTGAGCTCAGGAATTTAGTGGTGTAATTTGTTTTGTCTATCTTGTACAGTTTAGAAGTTATTAATGTTCGAAGTTGGGAAATTACCTTCATACCTACTGCTACAACATATGTACATCCCGTGCGATGCACAACTGTAGTCGCCGCAACCACTCTGACTGCACACGGAGGAGTGTGTGTGTTGAAATTTGGTCACAGGCGTATTGTATGCATTCCTCCAGGTGTTTCAAATCATGGATGCTCTCAGCATACACTATCATAGGGGCATTAAGTCGGGGGATCTGGGCGGCCACTCCATGGGACCACAGTGACCAATCCACTTCCCTGGCAGTTGTTCAGCCAACCATTCATGGACACCATTGCCATAGTGTGGAGGGGATCCATCGTACTGAAGTTAAGGTTAAGGTGTTGTAAATGAAAAATTGCCCAATGATGTGGGTGTCCCACATACCACAGCATCACCTTCGCTGGACTATGTTCTCCAGTTGCAACCCAGTTTCGATTTGGATGACTACAGTATCGACAATTATGTCGATTAACTTCACCTTTTAAAGTGAAATACGCCTCGTCGCTGAACAGTATGCTCTTGGCAAATGAAGGCCCCAGCTTGTGTTGTTAAGTAGCCCACAGGCAGAACTCCAACTGGCGATCAGGGTCATCCTCGTTAAGTTTATCCTTTCAGTAAAAAACATCTTGATTGCAAATTGTTTTATTAATTAATGTCGCGTTTCGCTCTTTAGCAGGGCATCTTCACATTATCTGTGTGACAAAATTTACAGAAAATTACAAGGCAGAATTACAAACGGGTATAATGGTACATGGGCTTATTTTGTGCTAAGAAGACAGTATAAATGGTAAACAAAGCTTACAATGCGCTCTCCGTGGTGTGACACTGTAAGCTGTTTTGCGGTGTTTCTATTTTTCTGGAGTTTTTGGATTTCCTTGTAGCCCCACAAATGATCGGGTAACAACGAATTACAGTTGGAACATACTTGGTAAAGATGTGAGAAACATAAAACCGATTTTTAAGATTACCTTAATAGAAGCGATGGTCTCTAGTGATACAAGATTTCATCTGTACCGTCTTATACACTGGCTTCCTATGTCAGTCCCTACCCACATTCCCTTAGTAAGTCTGTACAAGTCGGCGGAGCAGCACACCACGCCCGTGAGCGCAATTGTAAACATAGGCTTATCTTGTAGCACCACGTATTTACCGAGTGTGTTCCAACTGTAATTCGTTGTTACCCGATCATTTGTGGGGCTACAAGGAAATCCAAAAATTGCAGAAAAATAGAAACACCGCAAAACAACTTACGGTGTCACACCACGGAGAGCACATTGTAAGCTTTGTTTACACCATTAATACTGTCTTCTTATAAAATAAAGTACTAACTAACTAATGGACGCGCACAAGGTTCCTTATTGGCCCTTTATTCAATGTTTATCTCTCAGACATTCCAGGAACAATGTCAAGACAGTTTGCCTATGTTGGTGATATTTGCATAGTCACACACCACACAAAATTTAACCAGCTTGGGAACACACCATCAAAAGATCTCTGCTTACTGACAAGTTTCTTTCTAAAGTGGTGTCCAACACCTAGAACAAATAAAATGGAAACGTATTGTTTTCATCTCGGTAACATGCTGGTTCACCCCATCTTGGAAGTGACTATCAATAACAGGATCTTACCGTACAACCGGAACCCAAAATATCCTCGTTACACAGGACAGGACACTGTTGTACGGCAAACATGTCTCCAGCCTCATAGCCAAGCTACGTAATTACCAAAAATGTAGGCACTCTCCCCTGCTGCTGGCTCCAAACCTGATGAACGAGAACCTTAGCAGTCAGAATACTTGGAGCGAAGAATGGACAGCTGAAGCCCCTGATGAATGGAGATCACTACTCGGACCCGCACAGACCCTCCCCAGATTTCAACTCTCATGGCGTATCTGGGTCCGTCTGAATAAGAGTGCATACTGGACATGGGAGAAGTGGATCTGCAATGCACTCCTGGAGCCTTTGACCTTCTCCAAGCTGTGACTGTGGCAAAGACTTCCAAAAAATGCAAAACTTTACCTTCAGCTGCCCTAGTAGAGCCTTTCGTGGAACTCGATGACCTGACAGCTTCTACACCTGCTATTCAATGGCTACAACAACTGGACATTCTAGTCTAGTCTTCAACCTTTTACTTGACCATCAATGTGCCTACTTACATTTTACATTACTTTGTATCTTACGGATTTTGTAACTTTTTTTTTCATCATTCTATTTTTTTCGTATTGCAAAATCTCTCTAGTTTTTTTACAGTGTTATAATCATTACTTTTTAGTCTCCCTGTTATGTAAATTACAACTTATATTATATTACTAATATTGTGTCTGGCTTAAATTGTACCATAAGCTGAAATAAAAAAAGTGATGTTAACCAAACTAATTCAGAGATATACAGTAATGAGAGAAAAGGATAAACTAATCTTAGCACTTCGAAGTGATATACTTGCTTTGAACAACAAATACACTGCTTTGAAATACAAGTCTACCGTTAGATGATCACAATAACGAATTAGATACAGGCCTACATGAAACTGACATGATTCTCTTCACTGACGGGAATAAAGTTGACATGACTCGTTTTATGAAATGTGTCTCATCAGATATAGATAGCAGTAACTCAGGAAATTGAAAGGTACTTTAGTTTAAGAATATAACGGTATTTCACTACCCCCTTGAACTACAATGATACAGATAGCCGTACTGTAGGTACAACCACAGCCGAGGGGTATCTGTGGAGAGGCCAGACAAGTGTGTGATCCTGAAGAGGGGCAGAAGCCTTTTCAGTAGTTGCTGGGGCAGTAGTCTGGATGATTGACTGAGCTGGCCTTGTAACGTCAGATAATTTGGCTTTGCCACACAGTTACTGTGAATGGCTGAAAGCAAGGGGTAACTACAGCTGTTACTTTTCCCGATGACATGCAGCTCTACTGTATGAATACATGATGACGGCATCCTTTCGGGTAAAATATTCTGGAGGTAAAACAGTCCCCCATTCAGATCTCCGGGTGGAGACTACTCAGGAGGATGTGGTTATCAGGAAAGACAACACTGGCATTCTACGGATCAAAGTGTGAAATGTTAGATCCCTTAATCAGGTAGGGGGGTTAAAAAATTTAAAAAAGAGAGAGAGAGAGAGAGAGAGAGAGAGAGAGAGAGAGAGAGAGAGAGAGAGAGAGAGAGAGAGAGAGAGAAATGGATGGTCTGAAGTTAGATATAGTGGATATTAGTGAAGTGGTCAGGTGGGTACAGGATTATAAATACAAAATCAGTTGGGGGTATTACAGGAGTAGGTCTAATAATGAATAAGAAAATAGGAATGCAGGTAAACTACTCTGAGCAGTACAGTGATTGCATTATCGTAGTCAAGATACAAAGCGAACACCAACCAGAGTAGTACAGGTTTATATGCAATGTAGCTCTGTCCATGACGAGGAGATCAAAGAAATTTATGAAGAGGGGAAGGAAATTGTTCAGACAATTAACGGAGATTGAAGATAAAGCAAATATTCCGTAACACATCCTTGTGGGTGGTTGCAGGGGACAGGTAGTGTATTCAGGACAGGAACCTGCGTGTCACACATGTAATGAGTTTGGACATTTCAGACAGGACTGTCCTTGGCGAGTTAATGTGTTAAAAAGTAATTTAAAACAACGACAGAAGCTTACTGTTTGTGATGTGTTGCAGGCTTCTGTTCTGGCATAATTGGATGATACTGAAAACGTAGCAAATACAGCAAGCTGTTCTTATGTCCCTCTCAAAGATAAGTCTCAGTTTCCACCATTAAGAAGCCTATATTGACTCTGGTCATGGTAGTGATGTTCAGTCGAAGAAACGACCTCATGCAAATAGTGACAGATGTTCAGACACCGTAAGCCCCCCAGGGGGCCCACAGCTCTTTTGTGGGTATGTGTGTGGCGCACTCAAGGCCCCAAGTTGAAGCAGCCTTCCTTCCCGCCCCAAGCTGCTTCAGTCTCCCCCCCCCCTTTCCGGGGTTTATGCCTTCGCCTGGAGACGGATGTCTCATGAGTGTAGGTGGTCTCATGTACCAGATTTTTTCTTTCCTCGGATTCTCTTTTCCTAAACCTTGCTTCCGCCTTTCTTTCCCTCCTTACTGTACTCTTCTAGCCTTCCTCTTCTCCGCCTCAGCATTTGACACTCAACCTTTCCCACTTCCTTCTTTTTTCCTTCTTTCCTCTTTCCTTTCTTCCTCCTTGTGCATTCCTGACGGCCACCCACACACTCGCTGTGTAACAGGTGACTGGGTAATGTGTAAGTCCCATCCCAGAGTAGGCATGTAGGGCCTGCACGTTCCCCCTGGTAAAGGCCAGGCCCAGGGAGGGTTGATTACCCAAGCTCATACCTCCCGACCGTGACGATTGGACCCTCCACCTGTTTCTCGGGAGGTGTGACATGAGGTGTGGACAATCACCTACAGCGGGTGAGCCCTTAGTGAGGGTTCCCCATTAGGAAGGAGCGCGCCATTGAGATGCCGGTAATCATGGGGGACAGCTTCGAAATCACTTCTTCTTCTTCTACTTTGCCCTTTACCCAGAAAAGGAAACTACATGAATCAAAGTCAAAGAAAATTTTGCCTAACTTGCCAAAGTTCCTTGTCGTTTCACACACTGATGGCCATGACTTCACATCAATGAATCGTTTTGTAATATAATGGGGTGTCGATGCGATTGCAGGTCTTGTCAAAACTTGTTCCTGCCAATGTAATGGGACCCTGTTGCTGGAAACCGAAGGGCCTTCCACTACACTGTTACACACCTTTCCTGTTAAGGTTGAACCTCATCGTACCCTAAACTCATAGCGGGGGTAGTGTTCTTATGATGCTTTGATGGCTTGTCCGAAGAGGAACTACAGGAGTACCTTTCCGACCAGGGTGTGACAGCTGTGATGAAGAGAGTTAACAACCACCTCACACTGACCCGAACAGTGTTCTTGACCTTCGACAAAGTTGCCCCTCCTTTGAAGATAAAAGCAGGCTATGAAATCATCTCTGTTCGGTCGTATATTCCAAATCCCACTCGCTGTTACCAGTGTCAGCGTTTCAATCATAACCATCAGTTGTACCCCAATGCAGCGAAATGCGTCACCTGTGGTAGGGATGCCCATGAGGGTGAGTGCCCACCTCCGTTCCCTCGCTTCATCAACTGCATGGGTGACCATCCTGCTACTTCTCGCGAATGCCCTGTATATGAAGATGAGCGGATCAACCAAGAAATCCGAGTCAAGGAAAAAGTTTCCACCTCTGCAGCCCAAAAATTACTAGCAAGCAGAAAGCCTACTGTGGTCCGAGCGGGTACCTACAGCAATGTCCTTTCCTCTCCTCGACCAACAATGGAGACGGGTACGCAGATGCGTGACTTTACCTTCAGTGACACAGTTGTCAGATCAGTTCAGCCAGCCCAAAGATTGCCCGCTTGACATCCCCAATGCCTTCTGCTCACTCTAAATCCCAGTCCACACCAGTTTCACAGAAATCACGGGTCACTAAGTCGGAAGCCCGTACTTAGAAAAAAGATCCTGTTCACGAAGATTTTCTAAAAACGTCATCTTACCAACCACCAGGCGCTCACTCTTCAAACAGAATTGCCTCCAAAAAGGCACACAAAAAGAGAAGTTCCTCTACTTCCCCGTCACGGCATGACTCTTCGGTCACGCCATCCAGCAGTAGACGGCCCCGGCCATCCTCTGTCTCGCCAGGACGCTCTACTGATTGCCGGTCTGCCGGCATTTCACCAGTGGAGGAAGCTGCCCCTTCCGATCACTCCAGGAAGGAGGCAGAACAGCTGCCTGAACACATGGAGCAGCATTGTCCATCTGTCGTTTGCAGTAGCAGTGTCGCCTCGCAGCCAGGCCCTCAGCGGCCGTCGAGGCGATCCCTCTTGCCTTCTCCCTTTTTTCTTCTCGTGCTTTCTCCATGGCACTCCTTCAGTGGAACATCAGAGGCATTTGTTCCACCCGCGATGAATTGAGACTACTCCTTCGACTGCACTGCCCACTTATAGTCGGTCTGCAAGAAACGAAGCTCCGTCCAACTGATCATATCAATATCCCACAATACACTGCAGTACGTTTTGATTTACCTCCTGTGGAAGGTGTTCCTGCCCATGGAGATGCTATGTTGCTCATTCAGGAAGACGTCTATTATCATCTCATCCCACTGCAAACTCACCTACAGGCGGTTGCCGTCTGTGTCACCATGTCCACATTCACCTTCTCTCTTTGTCGTCTGCCGTTCTTAGGGCAGACTTACTGCACCTTGTTGCTCAGCTTCCTACGCCGTTTCTGTTGATTGGCGACTTTAACGCCCACCACCCTCTATGGGGCGCTCCAACTTCATGCCAGAGGGGTTCTCTTTTGGCTGACCTCTTCAACCACCATAACCTTGTCTGCCTAAATACCGGCGCATCAACTTTCCTATCCTACACGAGGCATACCTATTCCCATTTGGACCTCGCAATATGCACTACTCCACTTGCGCATCATTTCGAATGGTATGTTCTGTCTGATAGGTACTCGAGCAACCATTTCCCCTGTATAATTTCTCTACTACATCATACCACTCCTCCGTGTTCCACAAGTTGGAACATCTCCAAAGCCGACTGGGAGCTCTATTCTTCCATGGCAGTTTTCCATGATCAGAAGTTCCCCAGCTGTGACAGTCAGGTCAACTACCTCATGGACGTCATCCTTACCGCTGCCGAACATTCCATACCCAGAACTTCAACATCTCCACGTAGAGTCCCAGTTCCCTGGTGGGATGCAGCATGTAGCAATGCTATTTGAGCCCGGCGATGTGCTCTACGTCTTTTTCAACGTCGGCCTACTTTGGAAAATTGTATTAATTACAAAAGACTACGAGCAAAATGCCGTCTTATCATTAAAGAAAGCAAAAAAAGCTTGCTGAACTTCTTTCACGAGTTCTTTCAACAGATTTACTCTTCGTCGGTCGTCTGGGGTAACCTACGCCAGTTATCTGGCACTAAGGTGCATTATCCAATCCCCGGCCTGAACATAGCAAACCAAGTTCTCGTGGAACCCGTTGATATCTCCAATGCTTTGGGCCGCTCCTTCGTAGAGCTCTCAACCTCAACTAATTATGACCCTGCTTTCCTTGTCCGGAAATAGGCCGAGGAGGCATGAACGCCTTGTTTTACATCTTCCAATGGTGAAAGTTACAATGCCACCTTCACCATGCAGGAGCTAGAACCTGCCCTTGCAGTCTTCTGATTCTCTGCCCTGGGGCCTGATGCCATTCATATTCAGATGGTGAAGAACCTCTCCCCTGCAGGTAAATGCTTTCTTCTTCGCACTTATAATCGCGTCTGGACTGAAGGTGTAGTTCCGACTCGTTGGTGTGAAGCAATTGTTGTCCCCATACCCAAACCAGGTAAGGACAGACATATTCCTTCTAGTTATCGCCCCATTTCCCTGATGGGCTGTGTCTGTAATGTATTGGAGCACATTGTCAATGCTCGGCTGGTTTGGCTTCTCGAAACTCGGTATCTCCTCACTAATGTCCAATGTGGGTTTCGAAGGCTTTGTTCTTCTTTTGATCACCTCGTTACCATAGACCTTCGTTATGAATAACTTTTTGCAGAAACATCAGACGGTGGCTGTTTTCTTCAATTTGGAGAAGACCTACGACACTTGTTGGTGGGCGGGCATTCTCCACACCATGCATACATGGAGTCTTCTCGGCCGTCTCCCCCTCTTTATTTGTGCCTTTTTAAAAGATCGCATGTTCATGGTACGAGTGGGCTCTGTTTTGTCGGACACCTTTCGCCAGGGCTCCGTATAATCATCTATGTTCCACTTGACGTGTCTTTAGACTATAGCTTTTCTTGTGTACGCTATGTGATTGGCTTTTCCCTTTTTATACGCATGGTCGGTCAACCACATTCATTGGCTCTGTCATTTTTATCTCGTATTTGTTACTGTGTGTCTGGCGTCTTTCGTATTGTCTCTTGTTGACTCTGTCAATATTTCAGTGATGGTGTATTCTTTTATTCTGCGCTGTTTTAAATTTAGCTCAGACACATTTTTCGATGATTATGTTTTTCTGCGTGTCACCTAGCTATGAAGTGGGGGTTGATGGCCATAGTAGTCTAGTCCCCCTAAAAACCCCCATACCAACCAACCAACCAACCAACCAGGGCTCTGTTTTGAGCGTGCCACTTTTCGCCATTGCGATGTTTCAGGCTGATGTTTCAGGCTCCCTGTTTGTGGACGACTTCACGATCTATTGCAGCGCTCAGAGAACGTGACTCCTGGAGCGTCCTCTTCAGCATTGCTTTGACAGTCTATTCGTGGAGTGTCACAAATGGCTTCCATTTCTCCCATGAGAAAACGGGCTGTATCAACTTCTGGAGGTACAGAGAGTTTCTTCCACCATCTCTCCATCTCGGCCCTGTCGCTCTCCCCTTGGTGGAGACGACGACATTTTTAGGGCTAACGTTATATAGGAAACTCGGCTGGTCTCCACATGTGTCTTCTCTGGCTGCCCGCTGTACTCGTTCCCTCAACGTTCTATGTGTTCTTAGTGGTACCGTACCGTCCTGCTTTACCTCTATCGGTCTACTGTCAGATCCAAGCTGGATTACGGGAGTTTCGTGTACACTTCTGCACGGCCGTCCATTTTACGCCACCTAAACTCGATTCATCATCGGGGGTTGCGCCTGGCGATATGAGCTTTTTACACTAGCCTTGTTGCCAACCTCTATTCTGAAGCTGCAGAATTACCTTTACCCTATTGACGCAACATATTTCTGTGTCAGTATGCATGATGTCTGCTTTCGATGCCCCACCACCCTTCCTATCCATCGTTCTTTAACGACTCCCTCGATAGCCAATACGGGCTGTCTGTGATTGCCCTGCGCCCTCCTGGAGTCCGTTTTCACTGCGCCCTCCTGGAGTCCGTTTTCATCGCTTGCTTCGGCAGCTGGATTTTAATCTCCCTTCCACATTTGAAATAGGTGAGAGCCCAGTGCCACCTTGGCTTCAGGCTCAAGTTCGCGTTCACCTCGAACTCGCCTCACTCCAGAGAGAGAGTACTTCGGATGCTTTATACTGCTCGCAGTTTCTTGAACTTCGTGCACGGCTCGAAAATTCCGTTTTCATATATACGGATGGCTCAAAGACCAATGACGGTGTCGGATGTGCCTTTGTCATTGGGGATGACTGTTTCAGTACAGGCTTAATGCCCACTGCTCGAATTTCACAGCGGAGCTTTTTGCCCTCCATCAGGCTGTACTCTACATCCGCTGACACAGTTCTCCTTCCTTCTCTGACTCCCTCAGCGCCATCCAGAGTCTGAGCGACCCCTTTTCAGCCCATCCTATTGTGCACCGAATCAACTGCTCCCTTCAGTCATTAGCTTCTGACGGCCCTCGCGTTCACCTCCTGTGGGTACCTGGCCACGCAGGCGTGCCTGGTAACGAGGCTGCTGATGCCGTTGCAAGGCTGCAACTCTCCTACCTCGGACAGCTAAGTACTGTGTCCCATCGAATGATATTCGAGGGGCTCTTTCCCGTCGCCTTATATTGTCGTGGCATAATGTGTGGTCCTCACTTACAAATAATAAGCTTCGAACCATTAAACCACTCCCAGTGGCTTGGTGTACCTCCTCACGCAAGTCGCGCCGAGAAGTAGTCATCTTGGCTTGGTTGCAGATCGGACATTGCCGGCTCAGCCACCGCCACCTGCTAACTGGTGACCCCCACACCGTTGTGTTCCTGTTGTCACCCGCTGATGGTGCGCCATGGTTTATTGTCTTGTTCAAATTTTACTCCTCTTCGGATTGCACTGTATGTACCAGATACACTGGAAGAAATTTTAGCTGATGATGCACGAGCTGTTGCTCGAATGTTGAATTTTATCAAGTACATTTAGCTATTCCTTTTGTTGTATTTTATCCTATGTTTTTAGCTGTTTTCATATAGGCTGATTATCATTGGGAATACCTTAGTTTTGATTCGGGCGCTAATGACCTCAGCAATTGTGTGCCCTAAAACCACAAAAAAAGTCCATAAGCAAAAACAGTGCGATGAGGTACTTGTGATTCAGCAAGAGGTTCAGAAAGAGGTAGTGTCAATGGAAATCTACACTCAAGTTTCGAAAACTGTGTTGGAAAGCTAGTAAGTGGGGATCAATTGACTATAACTGTTCAGCAAAGTGTCCCTGACGTGCCCACTACTTCTGAAATTTGCGCTCATGAGGTATATGTCAGCGGTACTGAATCATTAGTTGATAAACACGGCTTAAAAATTGACAGTGGCAAAGAGAAGATTTCAAAAACAGAAAATCTCAAAGCAAAATTGCGACCTCGCGATGCCACACGTCGTAAAATAAAGCCTCAGTCTAATCTCAAGGTTCAACGCACTCATGTGAAATCTAAACCTGGGAAAACACAACCAACCAAAAGAATGTGAGATATATCGTCAGACGTGGACCACAAAATGACTTAGCTGATGAACCTAAGAAACTCCATACTGTTTTGATACACATGACAAATCTCCAGATCCGGCAAACAATGCATAGATTTTGTGCCTTTTCTCGGAAATGCAATATACTGTTAGTTTTTCTGTTTTTGTTTTGTTTTTCATTGAATAACTGATAAAGAGACAAGGTAAAAAATTAATAATTTGCTAACAGACACAAAAGTGACTACGTCATGCCTCAGGCCTATACTATCACCACTATAAACATAAACAGAACTCAATCAGATTTGAAAATAGCAGCACTTACGGAATTTTTATACGAATCACGGACAGATATCGCCCTTCTGCAGGAAGTAGTGATCCTCAAACTGACACAGGGTTTGTTGAATAATGTGTCACACTGTCATATATTGATGTTACTGTGGGAATTGTTGAGAGGCTGTGTGAGCCACAGAGACGCACTCCAGGCTGAGAAATAGAGACCATTGCAGATAACAGACTAAAACAGACACTTATATCTTACGGGATGTAGGCACTAAAGAAATCTCCTAGCGAACTGCTGATGCCCTCAGCCACCGTCCCAGGGTGGAGGTTACCTTTCGGAGAAGATGGGCGTAACTTCATATAGCGTCTAGACGTAGTTGTAAGGCGTTACATTAGTACTTGGTGGCCAACAGGCACGTTTTAATGTACGTAGCAAAGTTGATACCAGTCACTTGGGAACAGCAACGTCAGTGGTTCCACGAGGCTAGAGTGAGAGGGTAAAGAAGAAAAACTGCAAGTTAGCAGCTCCCCTGAGGCGTGGCCTAAGGCGGAGCCTAAGGTGTACCAACTGACGTAAAACATTGATGTTGTTGCCCATACTGGGTAGCGTCGTGACATTTTACTTTCAGCTGAACAATGTTGCTACCAAGTATGGATTTTGTTAGTGCACAAACAAGCCACCTCCCCACCCGGGGAATGGCAGAAGGGACAGGGCTGAAACGTGGTTCGCTAGAGGACTCAGAGAGAGGGCAAGCCACAATTTAGACTGGTTGAACCGAGCAGCGGACAATAGGAAATTGTTAACTGTCGGAAAGTGGGGGAAAGAGGTGCGCCCACACCGGCCGTTAGAACCCCCGGATTTTGGATCAAGAGGGGAGTTCTCAGCCAGACGTGACTATCGCCGTCGGCCTCGGGGTGCTCCACGACAGTCTGTTTCTCGCGGGGAGTGCGTCTGTCTAGGGGACGTAATTACTGGCTTCTGTTGTGGCAAACGATTTATACTTCTTGTTTTTAAAATAACTAACCCCAGTGTAGTAGACTTAGTATGGGATGCAATAAATTCAATGCAAGTTACCTAGGAGTTCCATAAAGTTTCCTAAACAAGTATCCTCTCGAGTCCCGAAATCCGCATCTCTAGTAGATGCCTGTACTGTCTCTCTGCAGTCGCTCCTTTCCGCTCAGGATATGCAGACTGACCTTGCTACCTCTTCCCTCTTTCCTATGTAGGACACGACAACACGACACGAGTGTTGAGACTGCCATTTTGATGGTATTCCAGTCACAACAGTAGAACGTTTAGAATCAGGAAGAGGAATAAGCATACAGTTATTTGATTTGACTTTAATCAACGTATATGCCCCTTCAGGCAGTGCCCATAGAAATGACCAAACACAGTTTTTTTTAGTGAGGAACTTATATATCTGCTACGAAAAAATCCACAGAATCTGATAATATTTGGTGATTTCAATTGCGTTCTTAATAAAAGGGTCCAGCAACCAAATTTTAATTATTCTGCTGAATTAAAACAACTAGTCAATCACTTGAATTTACAGGATGTGTGGGAGATCAAACATCCCACGTTTGTACAGTATACATATATTGCTCATTATTCCTGTAGTAGACTTGACAGATTTTACATTGCGAAGAATCTTGAATCTGTTTGTTAACTATTGAAACTGTTCCTGTATATTTTTCAAATCATTCCAGCGTAAAGGCCTGCTTAATTCTAGTGCTACAACCGTTTCATCGTTTTAGAAATCAGCGGCATCTAAATGTCTCATTGTTACAAGAAACTGAATTAGAAGAATGTTAACACGAGCATGTCTGCGGGCTATTGGTAGATATTCCACAATATTAGAGTAGTCTAACAGACTGGCGAAGCCAAAGCTGAGAAGAGTCCTTATGCAATACAGCCCAAAAAGGGCCAAGGATATAAAACAAAGTATAGAATACTACTACAGCCTGTTGAGGAATCTTTATAATCAAGCATCAGAGACCTCATTTCGTTTGGTGGATATAGAAAAAGTTAAAGCTAAATTATTAACCATAAAACGCAAACAGATGGAAGAGTTGAAAATAAAATCTAAGGCTAAAACCGCTTCAAAAGACGAAATGACCTCCTTATATCATTTGCTAAAGCACACCAGAAATATGAGGAGTACCCTTATTGAAGAAATCCGAACCACAAATGAGATGATCCTTAGATCACAAAAAACCTAATGAGATTCATCACTATTATGAAGAACTCTATGCCGACAACCGTGTAAATGAAGACTCTCTTGTTGACTGCTTGGGAATTATCACGTCACAGCTTACCGAAAATGACCATGAGGAAATTCTTTCGGAAGTCAGTGAAGACGAAGTCCATGAGGTTGTGAGAACCTTACCTCCAAGAAAATCTCCTGGACCTGACGGACTGCCTATCGAGTTCTATGCATGTTATTGGTCACTTATAGGACAGAAAATAACAGCCATTGCAAACGAGATTCTTCAGGGCCATACGATACCTACAGAATTTAAAGAAGCCAAAATTGTTCTTGTCAAAAAAAAAAAAAAAAAAAAAAAAAAAAAAAAAAAAAAAAAAAAAAAAAAAACTATTTTCGACCTATTTCTTTGCTTAATGCAGATTATAAAATCATCGCCAGACTTCTGAATAGGAGAATTTCTTCGTTTGCTAACAAAATTATAAGTCTGCATCAAAACTGTGACGGTGGTAGAACTACATTTCAAAACAGCTGAATATCGAGATATCATTTCAGTAACTGATGTAACTAGAATCAAATGTGCATTGATCTTCTCAGATTTCCATGAAGTATTTGACCTTGTCAATCACACATACCTGTTTAAAATGATGCACAAACTGGGTTTTCACGAACTGTTTCTCCGCTTGATCAAAAACATTGCAACAGGGATACATGCAAGAATAGCGGTAAATGGACAAACAACTAAACAAATAGAAATAAAAAGAGGTGTCTCCATGCTCTTATTTGCTGTTTCACTTGATCCCTTGCTTCGCAATGTGCATGCAAATCTGACAGGTATAACAAAGGCTGGCCATAAGACAGTAATCAGAGCTTACGCTGATGATGTAGGAGTTGTCGTCCCAAATCGCAATGGAGTAAGTACTTTAGAAAAAGTGACTAGAACATACTGTCAGGCTTCGGGAGCGAATATAAGTGCTAACAAAAGTAAAATTCTGAAATTGAGACGCTTCGACCATGTAAAAGTTGACTGGGCAACCTCAGTCAACCAACAAAAAACATTAGGAATAGTGCTCCTGGCCAACGTGATGAAAATGACAGCTACAAACTGGAAGGACGCAGCGAATAATGTACAAGGGGCCATAATGGACAACCTACCACGTCACATAGATCAAGTCCAGAGAGTAAAATATATAAATTTGTGGATATTACCCAAAGCTTGCTGAGAGGGGAAGTATTTACAGTCACTGCTAAAGTAGCCACTCTAGATCCCAATCATGGTCGATTAGGCCTTGTAGACATATCTACCAAAGCATCAGTACTCTTGGTTAAACGGATGATGAACATTATACATCAACAACCCAGGAGCATTACAAGGAACCTTTTCGACATTCTTAAACTGTCAAGTCTTCAACCTCCAATCAACATAACAAACATCAAAGTTTGATTACAACACATGTCAGCAGTACACTTTTGTGGCCAAGAGACCTAACAACAAGGGCTATTATGATTAAAAGAAAGAAATGTGAATGAAGGAATGAAATAGAATATAGGTCTAGAAATGTGGACTGGGATGACGAAATATTAATCTAAAAGGGCACACCTCGGACGTAATAACAGCTTGGTAAAAGTCACCAATAATATAATTCCCACCAACGAACGACTCTGTGGAATCGGTATAAATCAAACAGATCTGTGCCAATGATGTAACGTTGTTGGTACAGCTATACTCAGATTTGTTGTTGTTGGTTTTTTGAGGGGACCAAACAGCTAGCTCATCGGTCCCCTGTTCCTAGCTAAGAATCCACTGTCGAGAGCGTAAAAAATAAGACAAAGCTCTGAGAATGAAAACTCACAAAAGGGACAGGCTGACAATGGACAAGTCGCTGACAACACAAAACGAAGACACACACAAGGTGAAACAAAGTCAGGAACTCAACTAAAACTGGATAGCAGAGTACTATGGCTGGCTGATCACAAAGATAAAACAGGATGAGGCAGCCATACTGCACACACTAAAAAACCCAATGCATTTTAGAGAATGGTCTTGAAAAGCGCTGGATAGGTGGGGGGGCTAAGATATCAGGCTGTAGCACCCACCACCAGATGGAGTCGTAAACTGCGCTAGCCATGGAGGTGTAGTCGCCTAAAACTAAGGGTAGCTTGTCTGGGATATTACACGATTGCCACAAGTCAGATAAAATCGGACAGTCCATCAAAAGAAGGGCCACTGTCAACACTATACCACATCGACACAAGGGTGGAGCCTCACGCTGATGGAAATACCCGTGGGTTAACCACATGTGCCCAATACGGAGGTGGCAGAGGACAACCGACTCTCAGTGGATCGGCTGCAGTGAAGACTTCCACAGTGCTGTGGACAGCTTCACTGCCCGAAGCTTATTCGGTGCATTCGCCGTAGCCCACTCGGTGCTCCAAGCCTCGCGCACCTTCCGGTGCAACACCAATTTAAAATCTGGTTCCGTGACGCCAATATCGAGAGGTGGTGCCATAGTGGCCTGCTTGGCCAATCGATCAACATGTTCATTCCCTCGTATGCCAACATGATCTGGGGTCCACACAAAGAACACAGAACGGCCCAATCGGCATAGAGAGTAGACAGTATCTTGGATCGACCGCACTATTGGGTGCCGAGAGAAACACTGGTCGATCACTTGTAAGCCACTCAGGGAGTCAGTACAGATGACAAATGACCCCCTGGGGCAGGCTTTGAGGTGTTGCAGAGCTCTGAGAATGGCGACCAGCTCGGTGGTGAAAATTCTACTCTCTCGGGGGAGAGAATGTTGTTCCACTTGGTCGTAATGAAGAAACGCATACCCAGCACGGCCATCTACTATGGAACCATCTGTGTAAATGGCTTCTGCGGCACGGAACGACTCGAAGAGTTCCATAAACTGGTGACGGAGATCTATTGGGGAACTGAGGCCTTCGAGTCATGCGACAGATCCAGACAGAGCTGCAAACGAGGAATGGACCGAGGAGGGGTTTGAGAGGAATAGTGGAGAGTGGGAGGGCGTGGAGAGGATGCGAGGGACGAAAGGAGGGTACGAACACGGACTGAGATCGGGTCAACCAAACTGAGCCGTCGTGGAGGAATAGGGAGTGCAACGTTTGGAAAAAGAAGCCGGCAGTTCGGGTGCAAGGGTGAGGCCTGAACATGGGCAACGTAGGAAGCTAGCAGGTGTTGCCTATGGAACCGAAGGGGGAGGACCCCAGCTTCTACGAGGAGGTTTGTTACAGGGCTTGTGCGAAAAGCCCCCATCGCCAAATTGACGGTTTGATTACATCTTGAATCCAAGTGCTCAGTGCCTGTTGACGATTATGGATGATGAAGAGCAGTCTCAAATATTTCTTTGTTGTCGCAAAATTTGATTTTGGTCGCTGTGAGACTCTCATCAGTGCTTAAAACATATTTTGAAATGTACAAAAGTTTTCAATCTTCATATTGAAGATTATGTAATCGTCAACATGAAGGCTGGAAACTTTTCTTTGTTTCAAACCGCGTTTCATGCATTGAGAGTAGTGACACATGAATTATTTGTAACAAAACAAAAAAAGTAAATAAATAAAAATAAGTCTACGTTTGTTTCACTCACAGAAATTTCATCTTTTATTTTATAAGAGTGAACCCCCACGTCTAAAAAACTACTGCTGGCGCTCGCTCTTACATGTACATTCTAAAGAATATTGCAGATCGTGCTTCTCTTAAACGAATAGTAAAGTATTCCAAACAAGATGACTGGTGAAAAAATATTTTGCACCGGGCAGGATTCGAACCCAAAACAGGATGCGAACTTGTCGACTTTTTTTTTTTTTTTTTTTTTAATTTTATTTTTTAAGTATCTTCTTCTTCCTTAGTAAATGGGACTTCTTCTTATTAAGAAATTAACATCCCTTGAAGATGGGATTTCTTCTTATTAAGAAATTAACATCCTCTTGAAGACTCCATCTTCTAGAGTCTCCATGAAAGGAAGGAAATATTTCTTTATAAACTAATTTGAAAGCTTCGTCTTCGAAATGACTTACTCTTCTTCTTCTTCTTCGAAGACACAATAAAATAAACTGGATATCTTACTTTAAAATTATATTAAAAATATAATTTTTTTAAAAAAAAGTTCTTCTTCGCTTCTCCTGTACTTCCGTGAATGAACATGAGTTAATTTGGCTTTCCGGGTACTCCAAGGTTGTCTTCTCGTTTATGCTGCTAGTGCAGTTGATTCCGTTTGTCTCGCGTCTTCATCTTCTAATATATTTTTCCTTTCATTTGACTTCTCTCGGGCCATGAAGTATCAGTCAGCAACGTCTCTGTATCACCCTTCGAAAATTACAGGAGTTTAAGCCGTTTTCAGAATGTAAAAATATAAATAAATACATAAAATTAAAAAAATATAAATAAATTTCAATGGGTGATGCCCGAGCTATATTTCTACATTAATATCCTGAGTAGAAAATTCGCGTATTTTTCTCTATATTTGTTCATTCGTTTTAATTTTTCATGTTCTGTCAGAAGATGCATCCAACAGTCCTCTTCACTCTTGTTTTTCTCTGAGAGAGTATAATACACTGTTTGTCCGTTAAGCCAATTGTCTGCTCTTCTTTTCTTTATTGGGTAGGGAACTTCATCTGGATAGAGAAGTTGAGCCGGTGTAATCGTTCTCGGAGATGTTCTAAGTATAATTTCTAGTTTTGTTGTACAGAGGAGCCAAATATCTTTCACTACGATGCATGGGAAACGATGTTCCTCTGTATCGACTAAGTCGCAGTTAATGCAGTTTGGAGTCTCTGCCAGCTGAATTGCATGTAATTTTGAATTGGTAGGAATTTTCCCCGTTAACCGCCATATACCAAACAGACCGCACTGTGGACGGTAAGTGAGGAACTTGAATATTTTCCCAGATTGTTTCCCAGGCATATTCGTTGCAGTCGGCTTCTATTTTCTTTGTCCTGTTTCTTTTCATCGTATTGTTATAAACTTCTTTAACTGTGTATCGGTCGTTCTCAGGATTACCTCTTTGAACGTAGCTAAATTCTACAAGAAAATGTTTGAAATGACAGAATGCGCTCGGAATATGAAGCACATCTATTGGGGGGGGGGGGGGGGGGGTCCATACTAGCCGGTGCTATTTCGTTTAAAAGGTGAGCTGTTAGTGTATCGTGGGATCGTTGCCACTGTTTATAAAACTTGCTGACGAACAGAGCCTGTGATGTGTTCTAAATGTCTATTAACGTGGGGCCTCCTTTCTCCACAGGCAGCGTCAAAATATCATACTGGACATTGAAGATATGCCCCCTGGTGACAAAGTAGCCGAGTGCTGATTGCATCTGGTCAGCTATGACCTTAGGTATTGGTTGTACCTGGGCGACGTAGTTTACTTTAGTTGTTATATGTGTTGTTGTGGTCTTCAGTCCGGAGACTGGTTTGATGCAGCTCTCCACAATACCCTATCCTGAGCAAGCCTCTTCATCTCCACATAAGAACGGCAACCTACATCTGTCTGAATCTGCTTACTGTATCCATCTCTTGGTCTTCCTCTGCGGTTTTTACCCCACACACTTCCCTCCAACGCTAAATTCACAATTCCTTGATGTCTAAGAATGTGTCCTACCAATCTATCCCTTCTTTTAGTCAAGGTATGCCAGAAATTTCTTTTCTCCCCCATTCTGTTCAGTACCTCCTCATTAGTTACGCGATCCACCCACCTAATCTTCAGTATTCTTCTGTAGCACCATATTTCAAAAGCCTCAATCCTCTTCCTGTCCGCACTGTTTATCGTCCATGTCTCACTCCCATACAAGGCAACACTCCATACAAATGCCTTCAGAACGGACTTCCTTAGGCTTAAATCAATATTCGATGTTAACAAATTTCTTTTTCAAGAACGCTTTTCTACTCATTGCCATTCTGCATTTTATACCCTCTGTACTGCGACCATCATTTGTTATTTTACTGCCCAAGTAACAAAACTCATCTACCTCCTTTATTGCTTCGTTTCCCAATCTAATTCCTTCAGCATCACCTGATTTTCTTACACTGCACTCCATTACCCTAGTTTTGTTCTTGTTAATGTTCATCTTATATGCACCTTTGAGCAAACTGTCCATTCCGTTCAATTGCTCTTCCAGGTCCTTTGCTGTAGCTGACAGAATTACTATGTCGTCGGCAAAACGCAATGTTTTTCATTCTTCCCCCTGAACTTTAATCCCTTCTCCAAATTTCTCCTTGCTTTCCTTTATAGCTTGCTCAATGTACAAATTGAATAACATCGGAGAAAGACTACAACCCTGTCTTACTCCCTTCCCAACCACTGCATCCCTTTCATGCCCTTCAACTCTGACAACCGCTGTCTGGTTTTTGTACAAGTTGTAAATAACCTTACGCTCCCTACATTTTACTCCTGCTTGCTTCAGGAGTAACGTGTTGGCTAAATGCACTTTTTGTATAGCGTTCAGATTTCGTAAAGTATGTTGTTTTATAGCGGTTCTTATTTTAGCCAACAAATTTCTGTAGTTGAGGGCAGCCGTGCGGCGGATGTTACGGGTGTATTCTATTCCGAGAGTTTTAATAGTTTCCACTTCCACGTCAGCCGTTAGGTCAAAACCCCGACCGATCTGTATTAATCCTGACTTTTTTTGGTTTCCTTACGCAGTTTCATAGGTCGATATAGTTTGAAGCGCCTTTCTTAGTTCCTCATCGTTCCTGATCACGAAGCTTACGTCGTCCTCATAAGCTTGGCGTATAATCTTGTGGCCATGTATTTGCAGTCCTGCGAGGTCTTGCGTCAGACAGCACAACAGGGGTTCGAGCTCTATTACGAACAAGCTCAGAGACATGGGGCAATCTTGGCGAACTGAACTTGTGACGTTGACCGGTTTACTTAACTGTCCATTGACACAGATTCTGGAGGTGGAACTTGTCAGTAGATTTTTGATTGCTGTAATAATTTTTTGCGGAAAGTCCATTGCTTCCATGGTGCGGAAAAGATACAAATGATTGACCCTATCGAAAGCCTTTTCAAAGGAAGGAAGGGAAGTAAAAGGAGTGGACGTATTTTTAAATGCTGTGGACATACAATTAGTGAAAAGGAAAAGAAAATGCATATGAAAAGGAAACGGTTTATGGATTAACAGAGTGATTGTGTTGGCTTTTGACTGAACAGCTGCTGGCTTTCTAAAAACTGAGTGTTGGTCAAGGATTTTGAATAACCTTCTTCTACAAGGAAGACACTACAGGTGGTCGGTCACCTGTGCGAGTGGACGCCATCGGTTGAGTACGTCACGAAGGGGACAGTTGTAATTTAAGGGCAGATTCGAGGTCATAACTAACTCCTGAGGAGTTACATGACAGCCACCATGCGGTTTACAATGCCTTTTTAAATACTGAGGCACAAGTGACGTCCACAGGGCAAGGTGCCTCACGAGAGGGATACGGAATAGCCTCCGACACACTGGTCGTATCGAAGGAGCGTAGCCCAACTGTGAAGCAATTACAACTGACCTCAGGGTGACAGGAAGTATCGGATAGTGAGCTAAGCTTCAGTTCAATGCCTAATAACAGAAATGGCCATGAAATGTCCAATGTTAGAGTACATATGTTGGTTAGTTCTGGAAATGACACATAGCACTTTGAATATTGCAAGCTTCTGCCGTCGCTATGATGTCTCTGTATTCACACAAAGTCTGATATATCGCCCTGTTTTTTCCTACGCTAGTGTGGTAAGAGTCCAGTGATAGTTGTGATAACCGATTTTAATCTCTGCATCATGATGCGCGTGAAAATTTTGTAATCACTGTTAAGTAACGTTATGGGACGCAGGTTGTTGACAGTCTTCCCTCTTGGAGTTTTAGGAACCAACACTTTTATGTCCCAGCCTCGTGGCCGCTTTTGTGTCTCGTTTCCGTCGTAGGTGTCGGTGGCCGAGTAGAAAGACCGACACAGGAATAAAGGATGCACGCTTGTGCGGGTAGGAGGTGACCAGCCAGTGGGACAGCAGAAACTAGAAACACTAGAGTAAATTAGAACGAGATATATATTGCACAGAATTTATACAATACTTAACTTTTACATAGCTCAGTACTGCAGAATGCTGATTCATAATTGAGCTAGAGGCCTGACTAGTGCCTATCCGATAGCCAAGTCTTCACTGGTGCCTATCTGATTCCGAAGTGTTAACTGGTTCCTATCTCAGTCCCAAGTGAACGATGTCGTTCAGTGGTGGCCACGAGCGGAGTTGTAGCAGAGGGCGCTCGTGGCTGACGTCGTAAGAACGCCGCGCCGTGCGTGCATGGTGGCGCGCGGCGAAAGTACGTGGCGCGCACTTTGGACTTGTGCGACACCAGAAACACAACTACTCCTTCGCAGAATTCCTGTAATACGTCACTTCTGGTATTGAGTAGTTCGTTACATACGAGAGTCAATTTGCTGATTAGCTGTTGTCCAAAAGTTTGGTAAAACTCAGCTGGTAATCCGTCGGGGCCGGGGACTGTTCTTTGGACTTCTCCGTATGGCTTCTGCTACTTCCTCTCCTGCGATGTTTGCAGACAGGTCTTCTGCTTCGTCTGGGTTTACATCCGCACGCGGTCGCCCAGGTTTACGTTTACAGGAAAATGCTGGGGTGGTTCCTCCGAAAAGGCACGGCCGGTGTCCTGCCCCGTCCTTACCCAGAAACCAGTGGCGTAGCTATCACAGGGCTAGGCGGGGCAGTGCCCCGGGGCCCCCCCAGCTCTAGGGGCCCCTTGGCCTACGTGAGCGACGGTCGAAAAAAGTTACCGTAGATCCTTGAACACTTTCATGTCCCCCAATTACTTCGGATAATCGAAGTTCAACTGTATATAATAATTTAGTTGAATGTTTTCCGACTTTGCACTTTTTGAACCCTGACCAACAAACGTCAAATGCAAGAAGTGAAATCCAAAAATTATTCACACCTAGAATATAAACATAACAAGGTCCTTTGCTTGTCCTCTAAGACGTGGACCCTGCCATCGTCAGCCTATTGTCGGTTGAAGTCGGAGTTGCCGTGCCTGCCAATCTTTGCAAAATAACAGTGAATGCTGCTGAATTACTAACACAGCGTTTGACAGCAGACAGTGTGACCACATTTGAATATGAAGTCTCTACAATGTATTACTACAGAACGGTATTATTATGGTAACTCAACTGTTTGTGTAGTGAATTCCCCAACGGTGTGCTCCATAATCATAGATCCCAATGAAGTGCTGTAACCAATTGCACTCTGAAATTCGTGCAAGAAGAAGAAAATATGGTTACTTTGTCACAATACTAAATTGTGCATTCAAGATACTACCCTGTACCGCACTGTCAGTATAATAAGCGATGATGTCAACTTAGTTATTTTACTTGTTACTTTTTCCTGGCCAGACATTAATATATACTTCATGAAGCCTGGTAGGGGCACAGCTCAAACCAAAGTATTCCATCAAACAAAATCGGGCAACTTTCTTTTCTGAAACCATCCAACACGAATATTTCCCCTGTTTTCCTTGTTTGGTTGTGCTATCAACGAAATTGGGTTGATCGGTACGGAGCAGTAGTTTAGCGACAGTGAGATGTCGGCACTGACAACAGTCCGCCTGCTGTCACCGCGGACTCGGCTGTTCCCGGTTTGCTTCGCGGCAGGGGGCCATGTTTTCATGGTTAAGTAATACTTCCTCATTATTTTTTACTAGCTTATGCCTGCGACTTCATTCACCTAGTATGGAGCAACTTCGAAAACTATCCCAAGAGGTCGTTTATCTTTATATCCTACCCAGATCCAAATCTATCCCTATGAAAAATTTCATTCAAATCCGCCCAGTAACTTTTGCTTGAAAGCATAACAAACAAACCAACTTTCACAGTTGTAATTATATTTAAGGGCACAATTAAATATTATATGCTGCGAGACACATAATAATTTACTTAATAGTATTTACTTATTATGTCTTCCAGTGGGCGGTAAGGAGCTGATGATGAAGTAGTTTTGCATAGTTTTAGTATAAAGAGGGCCCCAATGTCAATTTTGCCCCGGGGCCCTTGGTGACACAGCTACGCCATTGCCAGAAACCCGAGCGTCAGCTCTGTCGCTGATCACCACGCTGACGACGGGACGTTAAACCTTAAGCTTCCTTCCTTCCTGAAACGAAAACGCTAATTCTGTGTTGTAAAAGTTTGACATCCTGCAAGATATTTCCTGCATCACAACAAACCGCATCATACGTATTGCAGAGTACATCGGAAAGCGGTGAGCTTCCTGGCGAAGCGGTGTTTCGTCTTCTACTCCTGCGAAATCGGCGAACAGTCCAACAACAGCAGTTGACCGAGTAACTGTTAATTCTTTCATTTGTAAGAAGAAAAAAATCGCCAATACAGCGTTCAAAACTGTTTGTTGCCATTTCAGCTGGACAAAACTGAAAACGTGATGCGAACCTGATAAGCAGAGGAGCCGAGATTGCATGTTTGAATTTCCTTTAGTCACACCGGCTTCTGCGAATCTATGTGGCCATCGTCAAGTCCATTAATACTCGAAAGCAACAGGCGGTAACTATCTCTTCCCTAGCTATACGTCCTTCTACAGACCTGTATTCTTCCTCTAGGCATTCGTGATTACCCATTTTGCATTCGATGCCAATCTCATTTTACCTGCTTCATTCACAGATTTTTTATATTTTCCTCTCTCGTCGAATAAGTTAAGCCAGGATTTTTGTGGGTCTCGGCTTTCTAAGGATTTGGTCCTGTGCTGCATTCGCCATTTCATCTCTCAAAGCTGCTTATTCATCTTCAACTGTGATACTTTCTCCCAATTCTGTCAATGTTTTTTTTCTCAATTTCAGTCTACAACTCATAACCAGTAAGATATGATCAGTCATATTATGTGCAAAATTTCATATTCATAGGTCAAATAGTCCCAGTGTTTTGATCACTAAAATTTTCATACAAAGTCTAAATGAGGAAAAAATTTTTTTATTGATTGTTGTACCTATTAGTGATTCTTATTCAGATCATACAAATTTGACTCAGTTCCAGTTATTAAATTGCTTTGTATGCAACCCCAGACCATCTCAAGAAAACAAAACCTAAATCGAGCAAATACATTGTTTCTATCGTGTTATATTTCAGAGAGAATACAAAAGTATGTTTCTTCTTCTGTGTTAATTTTCCGACTTCACATTGTAATAACCAGCATGTTCCTCTGAAAACTTACTTGAGGACAAGAAGAAACAACATGAAAAAGACTTACACATATCAATCGTCCAAATTGTGAATTAAGATCTTGACTTGATACAAAAATCCCTAGAAAAAAACACTTTCATTTATTCAATTTCTTTGCTGACAATTTGTTTTAAAATTTTCCCCGTCTAAAGACCTTATTCTGACTTGTAAGTCTTTTTTTAAATCCTTAACGAAATTGGTGACATCATTCGCCACTCACGAGCTTTCTGATGTACAGCATTTAATTTTTATTTATATAAATGTACTAGCTTAAAACCCGGCGTTGCCCGGGTATTTATTTATTGCTGCCATTTTTCCCTAGTTATATGTTCACTTGTATAAGGGCTATATGTCTGTAAAATCTCTTGAGAATACAATTAGTAGTAAAGATGTGATAGATTAAAACTTGGTGCGTGATGGGGCGGTTTTCCATGAACGTTACTGTTCATGTGGTCATATCTCATGAACTACGTGTCACACTGTGATACAATTTAGAAGGTACACTTAACTTTATATCTGTATAGTGTCTGTAAAATTTCCTGCAGCTATAATTAAAACTGTACAAATTACAAATTGTAACGTCATGCCGAAAGCCGTACTTTTAGTCCATGGACAGCGGAACGTTACTGTTTACGTGCTCGTATCTCGTGAACTACGTGTCGGAATGAGATACAATTTAGAAGCTACATTCAGCTATATATGTGTATACTGTCTGTAAAATTTCCTGTCGCTACAGTTTGTAGTGTCCACATTATAAATTGTAACGTAATACCGAGAGCCGTAATTTTACTTCATAAACAGTGGAAAAGTAGTAAGCGAGAAACTTTTTTCCTTTCATCATTTTACTATGGTTGCCAGCGAGAAAAAGTTTAATAAGGGTTTGAAATTATGTTTAAAGTTTGTTGCGAGTCGGCAAGTACTGTCATTCTCATACAGTGTATGAGTCTCGCCGCATTATATAGAATTTTTTTGCGATTTCTATTGGTTATGACGTAATATCTTTTGAACCATGTGGCGTATGTGATTCTTAACCATGCAGCAATTGTTACCTTTCGGTAAGGAATATGTGTAACAAATTTGGTTGAAATCGATCCAATGGTTTAGGAGAAAATGAGCAGCATTGTCGTAAAATGCAGCAGGTTTCCGCGCAACTCATTGTTTATGACGTCATATCACGTGAATCGTATGTGATTCTTACACTTACGGCGACCTTCCTCATGGATTTTAGCTAACTTTTATAAAATTTGAGAAAGATTGGATCAAAACTGTAGATTTGTATGCAACACGTACAAATATACGGACACTCTGCTTTATATATTAGATAAACACCTGAAAATCAGTACTACCTTGTTCCCTCAGATCATCATCATCATCATCATCATCATCATCATTAGAGACTTTCAGCGTTCAGTCTGGAGCATAGTACCTCTAATAAAATTCCTCCATGGTCCCCTATTCGATGTTAACATTGAAGCCTCGTCTGATGTTATGCTTTTTACTTTAAAATCATTCTCCACCGAATCTAAGTACTTTCTTCTTGGTCTACCTCGACTCCTCTTATCCTCCACTGACGAGCTCATGAGTCTCTTAGGTAACCTTGCTTCTTCCATGCGTGTAACATGACCCCACCATCTCAGTCTGTTCGCTCTAACTGCTTCATCTATGGTGTTCATTCCCAGCTTTTCTTTGATTTCCTCATTATGGACACCCTCCTGCCATTGTTATCTATTGGTACCTGCAATCATTCTTGCTACTTTCATATCTGTAACCTATACTTTATGAATAAGGTAAACTGTATCCACCCAACTTTCACTCCCATACAACAAAGTTGGTCGAAAGATAGAACGGTGCACTGCTAACTTAGTCTTGGTACTTACTTCCTTCTTGCAGAAGAGAGTAGATCTTAGCTGAGCACTCACTGCATTAGCTTTGCTGCACCCCGATTCCAGTTCTTTCACTCTGTTGCCATCCTGTGAGAAAGTACATTCCAGGTACTTGAAACTGTCTACCTGTTCCAACTTTGTTCCTCCTATTTGGCACTCAATCTGTTTGAATCTCTTTCCCACAGACATTACTTTCGTTTTGGAGATGCTGATCTTCATATCATAATCCTTGCACCTCTGAACGAGATCTGAAATATTGGTTTGCAACCTTTCAATCGAATCGGCCATTACAACTAAGTCATCCGCATATGTGAGACTGCTTATTTTGTTTTCACCTACTTTAATCCCGCCCTGCCAATCTACTGTTTTCAACATATGATCCATGAATAGGATGAACAACAGTGGTGACAGGTTACAGACTTGTCTTACCCCTGAAACTACCCTGAACCATGACCTTAATTTGCCATCTACTCTAACTGCTGCCTGACAGTCTACGTAAAGCCCTTTAATTGCCTGCAGAAGTTTGCCTCCAATATCATAATCTTGAAGAACTGATAGTAGCTTCCTCCTAGTAACACGGTCATAAGCCTTTTCCAGATCTATGAAACATAGATACAGTTCCCTGTTCCACTCATAGCACTTTTCCATTACCTGTCGTAGGCTAAAGATCTGGTCCTGACAGCCTCTAAGAGGCCTAAACCCACACTGAGTTTCATCTAACTTGTCCTCAATTAATACTCGCACTCTCCTTTCAACAATACCTGAGAATATTTTGCCTACAACACTAATTAAAGAGATACCTCGATAGTTGTTACAATCTTTTCTGTTTCCATGTTTGAAAATTGGCGTGATTACCTCTTTCGTACAGTCAGACGGAACCTGTCCCGATTCCCACGCCTTTTCAATTATCCTGTGTAACCATTTGAGACCTGATATTCCACTGTATTTGACGAGTTCTGGCTTAATTTTGATCCACCCCAGCCGCTTTATTGGACTGTAATCTACTGACCATTTTCTCTACTTCCTCAAATGAGATCCTGTTTCTATCGTCGTTCGTATCCCATTCTACCTGAAAATCTGGTACATCATTGAACGTTTCACCTACATCGAGCAATTTTTCAAAATATTACCTCCATCTGCCCAAGGCATCCACAGGATTGACTAGCAGCTTTCCTGACCTGTCCAAAACACTTGTTAATTCCTTCTTCCCTCCCTTTCGAAGATTGCTAATTACGCTCCAAAATGGTTTTCCCGCGGCTTGACACAGAGTTTCTAGCTTGTTTCCAAAGTCTTCCCATGATTTCTGCTTGGATTCTGCAATTATCCGTTTCGCTTTGTTTCTTTCTTCAACATAACTTTCTCTGTCTGCCTGATTTCTAGTATGGAGCCATTTCTGAAATGCCTTCTTTTTCTTTTTACAGGCTGCCTTGACTGTGTCATTCCACCAGGCTGTCTGCTTCATCCTACCTTTACACACTACAGTTCCAAGACATTCTCTAGCTACTTCCAGTATTGTGTCCCTGTATCTTGAACATTCCTCTTCCACTGACTGTAAATCATTACATTCAACTAACTGGTACCTTCCGCGATCATTGTTATGTATTTATGTCTAATTTCCTTGTATAAAGCTTCTCCACTATTATCCTTCTACATATGGACCTGACTTTCTGCTCTTTTGGCCTCACAGAACCAATTTCACTGCAGATTAAATAATGATCAGTATCATCAAAGAACCCCCTGAAAACATGTGTGTCCTTGACTGTCTTCCTGAATTCCTGCTCTGTTATTATATAGGCAATGATAGATTTGGTTCCCTTTCCCTCCCAAGAATAGCGGTGAATGTCCTTATGCTTAAAGAAGGAGTTAGTGATAACTAAGCTCATACTGGAACAGAATTCCAAAAGCTGTTTTCCGTTCCTGTTGGCCTCCATATCCTCTCCAAACTTACCCATAACCTTTTCATATCCTTCTGTTCAATTTCCTATCCTGGTGTTGAAATCACCCATGAGTGAAACACTATCCTTATCCTCCACTCTAACAACTACATCACTAAGTGCGTTGTAAAATCTATCCATCTCATCTTGATCTGCCCCTTCACAGGGTGAATACACTGCCACAATCCTAATTTTCCCACTGGAGATGGCCAAATCTATCCACATCAGTCGTTCATTTACATACCTTATTGCAATTATGCTGGGTTCGATTGCTTTCCTGATGTAAAATCCTACACCCCACTGTGCTCTTCCTTCTTTAACTCCTGACAGGTAGACCTTGTATTCTCCGACTTCGTCCTCTTTCTCTCCCCTTACTCTAACATCACTAACAGCTAAAACATCTAACCCCATCTTACTTGAAGCCTCCGCCAGCTCTACCTTCTTCCCATTGTAATCCCCATTGATATTAATAGCTCCCCATCTCATTCCAGATCGTTTGCTAAGTCGTATCTGAGGAGTCCCTGGTCTGTCAATTAGAGGTGGGACTCCATCACCTCCAAAGGTCCGAGGCAGTTTGCTCTGATTGTTGCCAGCATGATATTGAAGTACCTGGGAAGCAGGTTGCTAGCCTTACTTGCCCAGGGCCCCACTGGGTTTTACCCCTAACGGTTGAGGGACTAACCGGTGGATTTGGAAGTCTTTGAGCACAAAGGTGGCCACGACTCAGAATATGTCCGAGATGCCCAACCTTTTCCAAAGTAACTGGTATCCCAACTGTGAGGACCACTTACTTGGCCACTCATACGTTGTCCATGGTTCATGAACTAGGACATGACTACAGGAACCCACACCATGAACCACGTTCCCTCAGATTATAGGGAAAATTCACACTGCAAAAATCTTGCATTCGTGGGATAATTGATGCCGCACGAACTAAATGCGATTTTGAAGCCCCGGTCCCCCTCTGATGTGTCAGTGAAGTTAGTCTAGCAGTTTTTGTGCGTTTGTAGTTTTAGTTTCAGTTGCAAATATCAGTAAATTGTGCACATGATTTCTTGGCTTCTCATCTCCCCAGTGATGAAACTGTGGACGTCACTTCAGTTCGAGCTCCTAGTAGATCATTCTTCTACCTGTAAAATTTGGTGATCAGAAAATATGGTTCTCATTAGGTCTGATACTTGAGTCGTCATTGTCTAATGCTGCATTGGTTTTCACTGATACATTATTTGTTGCAGCGAGAATTATATTACTGAAAATGCAGCCCCAAGTGAAGCTAGGAAGATGGCGAAATTCCGTGTCGAGTGTGGCCGAAATTTCTGGCTGAAACCGCTACTACACACCTTGGCAATGAATCAGAGACGCTTTGGCCTCTTACTGGGGCACAACAATCCAGTGTATATGCATTATTTTAGCTATGAATATAGTTTGAGTAAGAATTCCTCTTCCCAGTGAAGCAAAGGGAGCTTCATTATACTATAGAAAGAAAAAGGGAATGTGATAACGTAATCATGCTAATCTGCAGTAAGTCACTAATAGTCGTTATAGCACATAACACGATTTCTGTTCTATCATTCCGTCCATAGCCAAAACTGTGAGTGCCAGCAGACATTAAAATATGTTACTACCTTTCAGCATCATACCATTGTCTTAAACCCATTCAGGATATTTCTTGTTTGAGGTCCCTTTAGTCTGTGATAATTGAAATATAGCATAAGCAGTAGGAAACTGCCATATTCCATTGGTGATCGTATTTCACAGTTGTTGTTGTTATGGTCTTCAGTCCGGAGACTGGTTTGATGCAGCTCTCCACCCTACTCTATCCTAAGCAAGCCTTTTCATCTCCTCATAAGAACGGCAACCAACATCCCCTTGAATGTGCTTACTATACGCGTCTCTTGGTCTCCCTCTGCGATTTTTACCCCACACACTTCCCTCCAATGCTAAATTTACGATTCCCCGATGTCTAAGAATGTGTCCTACCAAGCGATCCCTTCTTTTAGTCAGGGTATGCCAAAAATTCCTTTTCTCGCCAATTCTGTTCAGTACCTCCTCATTAGTTATGCGATCTACCCACCTAATCTTCAGCATTCTTCTGTAGCACCACATTTCAAAAGCCTCTATTCTCTTCCTGTCCGCACTGCTTATCGTCCAAGTTTCACTCCCGTACAAGGCAACACTCCACACAAATGCCTTCAGAAAAGCCTTCCTTACCCTTAAATTAATATTCGATGCTAGCAAATTTCTCTTTTTCAAAAATGCTTTTCTTCCCAATGCCATTCTGCATTTTATATCCTCTGTACTGCGACCATCGCATGTTATTTTACTACTGAAGTAACAAAACTCATGTACCACCTTCATTGTTTCGTTATCTAATATAATTCCTTCAGCATCGCCTGATTTTCTAAGACCGCATTCCATTATTTTTGTTTTGCTCTTGTTAATGTTCATTTTATACGATCTCTTCAACACGCTGTCCATTCCATTCAACTAATTCACAATAATAAAATGTTTTCTGTTCGTCTAAAGTCATTTGAATTTTCAAAATTTTGTGTAAATCGCCATTTGGTTGCAGGAATAAAAAATTGCTTACACCAGCTATTGTAACAACATGTTTATTTGCAAGAAAATTACAGTCATATATTTTTGTACATATAAACACTTAAGCAGTATATAAATATCTGGAGAGATACATAACAAAAGTGTACAAACATAACATAGCGAGAAAGATTCTGTAAGAAAGAGAAGTTGATGGTTTTGTCTTTTTGTAGCCGTCAGTGATATATATACAATGAGTATGCATATCACAGGTTTTGAAAGTGTAACAGTACAAATGAAATAAAGGACATTGGTAGAGTTCAAAGCAGTACAAACGGTCTACGTGATTCTGATTGCCCAAAAGGAAAGGAAAACAAATCTCACATTTTCTACGATGAAATGTAGTCCTAGTGTTCAGTTTCAGATAACTATAAATTGTGCAAGTCACGAATGTTCTTCCGGATCTAATCACAGTAAGTTTTTCTAGAGCAATATTAAGGAATGAGGATGTAATTTGAATCATAGGTGTTGGACAATTAAAATTTGTGAAGAAGAAACCAAAACTGATTTTCTGTAAAGAATTATGGAAAGTTTTATGAAGAACTCCAGGGTAAGAGCATTTAAAGAGATGGCCGATGTTGACAAATAATTTCTACATAATTTCGCACAGACTTATGTTCTCAAGTGAAAAGATGGAAACATTTGAGACTATGCATCAGTTTTGTACAAAACTATTGGATAAAATAAAACAGTTCACTGTACTGGTTGTAATGTAGAAACTTATTGTAAGGAAAGTAAAAGGAGTGGACGTATTTTTAAATGCTGTGGACATACAATTAGTGAAAAGGGGAAAAAATGCATATGAAAAGGAAACGGTTTATGGATTAACAGTGTGATTGTGTTGGCTTTTGACTGAACAGCTGCTGGCTTCCTAAAAACTGAGTGTTGGTCAAGGGTTTTGAATAACCTTCTTCTACAAGGAAGACACTACAGGTGGTCGGTCACCTGTGCGAGTGGACGCCATCGGTCGATTACGTCACGAAGGGGACAGTTGTAATTTAAGGGCAGATTCCAGGTCATAAATAACTCTTGAGGAGTTACATGACAACCACAATGCCTGTTAAATACTGAAGCACAGG
Organism: Locusta migratoria; assembly: GCA_026315105.1. Taxonomy (NCBI): domain Eukaryota; kingdom Metazoa; phylum Arthropoda; class Insecta; order Orthoptera; family Acrididae; genus Locusta; species Locusta migratoria. Next base: position 122,701,129 of record CM048754.1, read on the forward strand.
TGACGTCCACAGGGCAAGGTGCCTCACGAGAAGGATACGGAATAGCCTCCGACGCACTGCTCGTATCGGAAGAGCGTACCCTGACTGTGAAGCAACTACGACTGACCTCAGGGAGACAGGAAGTATCAGTTAGTGAGAGCTAAGCTTCAGTTCAATGCCTAATAACAGAAATGGCCATGAAATGTCCAATGTTGGGTAGTTCTGGGAATGACACATTTTCTCTCACTGTAGACCGCTTGCAAACAGACTCTATACCTGGAGGGAGGGGGTACAGACTGACAATGTGGATGAGGATGACGATGTGGGTGACGGCGAGGTCGCCGGTCGGTGCCGGGTGACCCTCGCTCACTTCTTGACGTAGTACCAGGGCGCGGCCGACTGCCCCGCGTGGCTGGCCTCCTGCCACGCGCTCAGGTCCACGGCCGGCAGCGAGTCGCAGGGCACGATCGGGTTCCTGCAACACCGGAGCACCAGGGATAGTCGAGGGCGAGAGAGGGTGCGGATCGGCGTTGCCCAACTATTTGTTTACATGGCCGGCTTTACACTATCAAATTATTGGACAAAGAATTGGACGAAAATCTTGGATGAAATATTGGTCATATTTTTTGACAAAGAAATTGGATGAAACGCAAAAGGGGGTATTACACTATCATCCAATATTTTGTCAAATTTGCTGTGTAATGCTCAGCTATTGTTTATACTACAGCTGCATTGTGTCTGCATTTAGAAGAGAAGGAGGGAAAAAAGAAAAGGAAACGCACTTGGATGAAACCGTGGGTGTCAGAGCGAGATAAACAAAATTTATTACGGGACCAGGAGGATTTTCTTTTTTTATGCCGTCGGCAGAACAGCCAGGCCGTTCACTGCTAATTATTTTGTCGCACTTCATCCTTCACAGTTTTGCAATAGAGTAACAAAAAGACTGACTCAAACAGTGTATACGAATAAGATTGTTAAGTTGATAAAGCAAGTTTCATTAAATAAAGTTTTAAATGGAAAATGTGAGCACTGACAAAGAGGATAATCTAAATTGTTTACGACGTTATTAACAATGTAAGGGGGGAAACATTGCTGATAAAGTAAATAGGCTCTATTTATTTCCTTACAAAAATTGGCTGACGTATTTATATGTTCATAGATTCGCTTGCAAACAGATGTCGATGTTTTGAAAGTTGTTTCATTTTCCAGAACTTAGCACACCACGTTACCAAAATCATACATTCTAAAATCTGCTTCGGCTGTATTAAGATTTAGGGGTATTACTTAAATTCCGATAGTGTATAATGACTTTTTTACATCACGGATTGTAATTCAACCTCACTTTTGCCACAGAGTATTGGGCTACTGGAATTGACGTGATGGACAGTGTGTATTGGCCTTGTCACCTGTTATACAACGCTCCATCTGATTTTTAAAATTCTGGTGACAACTGAACTGAACTGTTCTCGCTTACTAAAGTTCAGTTATATCACCAGAACCAACATGACAGCATAACCTACAGTTAGTGGAAGATAAACGTTCCTGTAAAGTCATCCACTGAAGATGAGCCTGCAGTGGTTCGAAAACTAGTTCTGGGTTAAATAAAAACATCCAAAAAGGCAGCTGGTTGTAATTCTTTTCACGAAAATAAACGTCAATAATGTTCTAGATTTGTAGAGTGCAATATTAAGGATCTGTCTGCGATGAATAAATGGTTAATGGATAAAGTCTTATAAATCACACATAGTGAGGTCGGAATGTTTTTGTGGCTCATTGTTTACGATGTCATATCTTCAGAAATGTTCAAATGCTTGTAAAACTATCAGACCAAACTGGTCATCAGTCCGTAGCTTACAAACTACTTAAACTAAGGTAAAGTAACCTAAGGACAACACACACACACCCATGCCCCAGGAAGGACTTGAACCACCACGGCGAGCAACCGCGCGCTCTGCAGCGAGGCGCCTTAGACCGCTCGGCTACTCCAATATCTTTGTAAGTTATAACGTGTTTGAAACATCTTTGAAAACTTGTACACAACTGACAGTTGTCACCTAATGATAGCTTCAATAACTTTGCAGAACGTTAGGAAGTTGTTCCTTTTTAATATTATTCTTCATAATTTGATTTCACATGTGCACAAAATGTAATATGCCGTAATAAGGTAACCTGCCCGAAAACTGAGTGTCGATGAAGAAATGCTCCTATTGTTTTTGTCAATTGTATAAGCAGCATGCATGAGGGCAGTGTAGTGCAGCGACGGATGTGCATACACAGCCTACTGTTCCTGTCGGGAGTCAGCATTTATTTCGCTTCCTCACTCAGAAAACCTAACCAATAAGTTACTGGAGAGTTCTGAAGTGGGTGAACTGTCTCTTGTTCAACTGTGAACTCCACTGCTCCCATAACACGGGTCTGCAGTTCGGTCCCCGTGTGCAGCTCTTTCTCCAGTTACCGTAGTTACCTTATTGCCTACAGCAATGCTTTCCAAACTTTCCCTCATGGCGACACCCTTTTATAGCTTACAATTTTGCGCGACATTCTTTCACTAATATAAATACATATGGTAGAATTTACATGGTTCTAGCGGGTGGGGGGGGGGGGGGAGACGGAAATAAAGCATCGCTTAAATGTGGTTTGTAACCAAAACTGATATCCTGTAAAGCATTGACATGTTTAATGTCGATCCAGACAGCAGCAATTACGTACACTCATCGCAAGAAAAGGAAACATTAGGAACTACGGAGATGTACAACAGAGTCACACTTCAGACAACAATGCCTAACTCCTTCTACATGCGACCCAAGTTCCGAAACACGAAAACTGAATTTCGGAAACCGTTTTTCGCTGTCGTGTGTACATGTCAGCGCCAGATACGGTTTTGCTGGATCGACTGAAAACGGCATCTGGAAATTAGCTGCTCGGATTTCTGATTCAGACAGCACAGTGGCTGTTCCCTTTCAGTTCAATATTATCACATTATTTTCAGAAACAAAGAGGATGTATGTATGACAAGTGATGAATTATTATTTAAGTTGTATTGTTAGTTTCTTGCTTCATCAAGACCTCGGAAGTCCCGACATATTCGGAAAAATGGATAAATATTTGTGACAAGTAAGAATATGAATGTCATTTCTGGTGCCAGAACCTGTTACACAGGAAAATGAGAGAAAAATATTAACGCATACCAGGGTTCGAACCAATGATCACTGCATTTAACACACTACTCTCCGTTAATCACCCGGCCATACTCCACACTAAACATCGCTACTGAATAGCTTTAGAGCTTTAGTAAGTGGACAATTGTGACTGCTTTTACAATCTGTGACAGCTTTGACAGAAACTGTGTGATTGATTGACATTTAATTGTAAGAAACGCTACCGAGGGTGACGTGGCTTTGATAAATCCATTAAAAAACGCTTTCTGAGAAGGAAAGCAGACTACAGTGAAGGTTCGTTCAAGCAGCTGCCAGTTGCAGCAAACTGCGCACGGGAAGAGAAGAGCTGTTATCGAGTATCAGCAGCAGCTCTGCGCATGCGCAGTTTGCTGGAATCTGGCAACTGGCAGCTGCTCGAACGAACCCTGAGCGTCTACTGCTGCTGAAGCAGAGCTGCCGCCTAGCGGCTGAGCACGCAATTAGTGTGCACCGATCATTCCTTTAATACGTGATCTGTGGTGCACCGAATGAAGAGAAGGATGATTAGCTGCAGGCGAGTCTTCAGGGTAGTATGAAGAGATGGATATTTTGCGTGATTTTATGACAAGGTTTTTTTGTTTAAAATCTAAATTTGTTAGTCTCACGACACCCTTTTGATACTACTACGCGACACCCCAGGGTGTCGCGACACCCAGTTTGGAAAGCTCTGGCCTACAGTCTATAGTCGAGCCGCCGAAAGAACGACTCTGACAGCTAGCGGCTATGTTGCCAATGCTGCTACGCGGCGTGGCTGTTTGTCGTTCCGCCATGTCGGTCGCCGGCATACGAATACCACGTCCGAAAATTTTGGTACCGTTGCTATGTACTAAAAAAAGCGTGAACGAACGAGAACAATCACGAAGTAATGAAAACACTCTTTTGCAGTTAAAAAGAAAAAGTTTAGAAATATATGTTGAGTTAAAGCTTCATATGTTCCAGTATTCCATTAAATATAACGTATGATATAGTCTTTAGCCATAGTTCGCCAGCTGAAGAATTCTGTTTATATATTTCATCTTCTGTAACTATTTTCCACAGACTCGCTGTTATTTCTCGGACACTGTATTGTGGCAGTCTGCCAAGAGGGTAAACAAATAAGGACTACCACTTTACAAATAGGAAAACTGCCTCTTCCAGTGAAATGATTTGTCTTCTTACATAAAAAGAGTTTTTGTCTGATTCGTTTATGGTCGCTGTTGACTGCCATAGTATAGTGTCTGAGTAATATTATCAGATCAGTTTCGACAGCTAGTCCATTGGTCACAGAAGTAGAAATAAAATAACGTAATTTTTCAGCAAATGATCTTTGGTTGCGAAAGAAACTATACATTAAAAATCAGTCGCGGCCAGCATCATTTGCAGTGCACTGCTGCTACTGCTGCTATCGTCCCCTAATCTTATTATTAATTCTTCTACCCGTTCTTCTGGTGTACCTTTTCGTTCCCATGCCTCTTCTAAGATGTGCCACGTATGTGTGACAGCAATGTTCCATTTCGTGGGAGTAATACTGCCCAATGCTTTTGTTAATGAAAAACGTTTATTATTTCTTCAACGAACGATTTCACCTGAGCCCACACGAGTTCTATTGCATTGAAATGGCAATGATATGGTGGAAGGCGCAACACTCTATGACCACTTTCTTCAGCAATTGTATCAATTTCATAAATGATTTTTCGGCTTTTGTTTTTGTAACACAACGAGACAAACGATGAACACGCGACAGATGCTTTGCAGCGACTGAAGCACGCCACCCCGCGCGACCTTGAGTGGCAGGGTGGCAACGCGGCACCGTTACCCCGGCAACGGCAACGTTTACGAATTCCAGAGCTCAGGTCGGTACTCGAGTGTCCCTCCCACTCTCTGCGGCCCACCTGCGCGAACTGTCAGGGTCGTTCTTTCGGAGGCCCAACTATAGTTCGTGTTGCTGGAGTGGCCGGAATGGCAGTTGTGTGTGTATAGTTGCCTGAGTGATTACGTGAATGTATGTGTTTCTTTTCTAACGAAGACCACGGCCGAGTATTTAAGCGGTGTGGATGTGATTATGTACTGTTGACAGTGAGTCGTCCCCTGCCCCCCAGCATTGGTGACCTTAGCAGACACGTCCAGCCTCGGCGACTCACCCGTGGTGGATCTTCTCGAAGGCGCGCGGCTGCATGCTCTTCACGTGGTCCGAGTTGTCGCACAGCAGGCGCGCCATGTTGGCCTTCCTGATCTCCTGCAGTTGCTCTGCAACACGACAGCACAGGGGGCACCGTCACTTCTGCTGGCTAACTTTCTGCCGAAACTAGCATTTACAAATAACTCCAGGTACATGAATATGTCACTCACTTCACCTCAAGAAATAACTTACATAATAAAATCTTTAAAAACCAAGCATTGTAGTGGTTACGATAAAAAAATCAACAAAATTAAAGCGTGTTCTTGTGAAGTTAGCACAATTTTAGGTTATTTGTGTAACCAGTCTATTATAACTGGAACATTTCATGAGTGGCTAAAATATGCGGATATTGAACCTCTATTCAAGAAGGGGGCTAAAGAGATACCATCAAACTACAGACCCATTTCACTTTTGCCAGCATTCTCAAAAATTCTAGAAAAGGTAATGTACAAGCAGCTTCTCAACCACTTAACCTCAAATGGCATACTGTCTAGAACACAGTTTAGATTTCTGAAAGATTCCAATATCAAGAAGGCTATTTACACTTACAGTGAGAATGTACTTAATCCATTAGATAATAAATTGCAAGCAGCAGGTATTTTCTGCGATTTGTCATAAGCATTTGATTGTGTGAATCATAACATCCTTTTAAGTAAATTAGAATTCTATGCGGTTACGGGAAATGCTGCAAAATGGTTCAAGTCGTACCTCACTAACAGGAAACAAAAGGTGTCAGTGCAAGTGACTAGTGAATTAAGTCAACAGTCATCATTGAATTTCTCAAGAAATTACATGTAGTGTCCCACAAGGATCCATCTTAGGGCCATTGATTTTTCTTGTGTACATTAATGACCTCTCATCAGTTACACTACCAGAAGCAGAGTTCGTTTTGTTTGCAGATGCTACAAGTATTGCAATAAAAAGTACGTCAAGCATAGTGATAGAAAGGTCTGCTAATGATATTTTCATGAACATTAATAAATGGTTTAAAGCCAACTCATTGTCATTAAACTTTAAAAAGACGCACTACATGCAGTTCAGAACATGTAAGAGATTTCCTGACAGCATATGCATTAAGTATGAAGAAGAGCAGATAGAAGAGGTTAACAGTATTAAATTCCTGGGATTACAGCTCGATAATAAATTCAGTTGGGGGGAGCACACAACAGAACTGCAGAAACGACTCAACAAATCTGTATTTTCAATACGAGTGTTATCAGACATAGGAGACATAAAATAAAAAAGCTTGCATACTTTGCTTACTTTCATTCCAAATTTTTTTGGGGTAACTCTTCTAGTCAGTCAAGTCTTCAGAGTCCAAAAACGTGTAATACGTATTATTTGTGGAGTAAATTCACGGACGTCCAGTAGAAGCCTCTTCAAAGAACTGGATATATTAACTACTGCATCTCAGTATATTTATTCCTTATTGAAATTTGTCACAAATAATATATCCCTTTTCGCAACAAACAGCTCAGTTCATAATACAATACTAGGAATAAAAATGATCAACATAAGGACTTAAAAGCACTTACTTTAGTTCAAAAAGGGGTCCACTACTAAGGAACACACATTTTCAATAATTTACCATCAAGTATAAAAAATTTAGCTACAAATAAAGATCAGTTTAAGAGCAACCTAAAAGACTTTTTAGTGGCCAACTCCTACTCTATTAGTGAATTTCTAAATTGTACCAAATGATGCATGTACTCATACTACATTAGTATTATTATATTATCAGCTAAAAAAACCTTAAAAATGTATGTATCTGTATTTATATTGTTAGTATTATCTATTATTCAACTTATAAATTTTGTTTCTTGACATGTTCCACATCCACGAGGATCTCCTCAACATGGATCTATGGAACTACCGGTACTAAGCCAGGGAACCACCTGACATCTGCTGGAATCTTACAAAACTACGAGGGAAGCGTAGGACAGAGGTTTAGGGGGGGCTTCTTCTCTGTATTTGTTACTCTGTGACTGTGGGGGCGGCATGGCAACGAATCGGGCCCTGTGAGTAGGGGACACATGGGGCACTGGGCGGGTCTAATTATTGGGAGAGGTAGCAGAGGTGGAGGTGTTCAATATAGAGGACGAGGTGGGGTAAGGGGACAAGGTCATAAAAGATCTGCACGGGGATGAGGGATAAAGGGGGATACAAAGACGAGGCAGCAGATCTTGATGGACTTAAAGGAAGGGGCACAGGTCCGGACAGGACGGGACACACAAAGGGTGCGTTGGGATTTGCAAGTGTAAAAGGACTGCGGAAAGGTGTGGATCCCAGAGTCGGGCGATGAGGAATTTTGACAGGTAGAGGTGAGAGCATGAGTGGAGGTGGTTGGGAGTCCAGGGGAGGGTAGAGTCTGCGGTCAGTCCCAGGTATTTAGGTGTGGTGGGGCCACCGTGTAGGGCGAGGTAAGGTCGCGGGGATGGAGGAGGGGGTAGTTCGACGTACGACGATCGCCCGGGTCGAGTTCAATCGGCAACTGGCGGCCCATTTATGTGCCGTGTATGGCCGACAGCGCATTTGCGAGTACCCCAGTGGTGGAAGCCGCACACACACACCTGAAGATGAAGGCCAGATGTACCGCCGAAATACTGTGTCCAGACACGTCCTCATCTGGCAGTCAAACCGAGGCCGGGAAAGACTACCCAGTCAGCTCGGGACGAGGCCCGCGCCTGGTAGCACTTTGGTGGCTGGTAGGTGGTAGCATGTGACGTACCTGGCGTGAAGCCGGCGTGCTGGAAGTCGTAGAAGAAGCGGTCGGCCTGGCGCGTGCGGCGGAACTGCTCGGCCATGATGCAGACGTAGGTGGGGCCGGCGAGCGCGCCGCGCACGTGTGCCTCCAGAGAGCCACCCACCACCAGGTCCACGTCGTCCGGGTGCTCGTACAGCTTGGACAGCTTCTCCACGTTCTGCAGCACAAGGAGGGCCAGGCATCAGCCAACGTTTACTACACACTGTGTAAGGAGCCACTGCAGCTGCGCGCTGAGCTCAATATCAAGCGGTAAACCAATGTCCAGGCACATATTTTCTCTCATTATACAGAATGTTACAAAAAGGTGCGGCCAAACGTTCAGGAAACATCCCTCACACACAAAGAAAGAAAATATGTTATGTGGACATGTGTCCGGAAACGCTTACTTTCCATATTACAGCTCATTTTATTACTTCTCTTCAAATCACATTAATCATGGAATGGAAACACACACAAACAGAACGTACCAGCGTGACTTCAAACACTTTGTTACAGGAATGTTCAAAATTTCCTCCGTTAGCGAGGATACATGCATCCACCCTCCGTCGCACGGAATCCCTGATGCGCTGATGCAGCCCTGGAGAATGGCGTATTGTATCACAGCCGTCCACAATACGAGCACGAAGAGTCTCTACATTTGGTACCGGGGTTGCGTAGACGAGAGCTTTCAAATGCCCCCATAAATGAAAGTCGAGAGGGTTGAGGTCAGGAGAGCGTGGAGGCCACGGAAATGGTCCGCCTCTACCAATCCATTGGTCACCGAATCTGTTGTTGAGAAGCGTACGAACACGTCGACTGAAATGTGCAGGAGCTCCATCGTGCATGAACCACATGTTGTGTCGTACTTGTAAACGCACATGTTCTAGCAGCACTGCTAGAGTATACTGTATGAAATCATTATAACGTGCTCCAGTGAGCGAAATACCAAAATGAGCTCTAACATGGAAATTAAGCGTTTCCGGACACATGTCCACATAACATATTTTCTTTCTTTGTGTGTGAGGAATGTTTCCTGAAAGTTTGGCCGTACCCTTTTGTAACACCCTGTATGTGAAACATACTGTATTGATGGAGACGCATCAAATTAAAATTTTTGCTCCCTCTGGGACTGGAACCCGAGATCTCCTTCTTTCGAGACAAACAGTATAACTAGTAACACACCGCCACCTAATTGCATTGTTACGGCATATCACCCTAAATTTGCGACTGGATAGGGGATTTCTTCGCTAAGACGACACAGTTTGTAGTAATCGATGATAAGGCATCGACTAAAACAGTGATATCGGGCGTTCCACAGGGTAGTGTTATTGGTCCTCTGCTGTTCCTTATTTACATAAACAATTTAGGGGAAAATCTAAGTAGCTCTCTTAGGTTGTTTGCAGATGACGCCGTCATTTACCGCTAGTAAAATCATCTGAAGATCAAAACCAACTGCACAACGATCTGAATAAGATATCACTATGGTGAAAAAATTGGCAGTTGACTCTAATGAGAAGTCTGAAGTCGTGCACATGAGTACGAAAAGAAATCCGTCAAACATGATAAATGAATCAAGTGTGAAGGCTGTAAACTCCACAAAATACCTACGAATTACAATTACTTCTCACTTAAATTGGAAAGAACACGTAGATAATATCGTGGGAAAGGCGAACCAGAGACTGAGTTTTATTGGCTAGACCCTTAAAAGATGCAACAGAACTACAAAAGAAACTGCATACACTACGCTTGTCCGTCCTTTTATGGAGTATTACTGCCCAGTGTAGGATCCTTATCAGGTGGGTTTGACGGACGACATCGAAAGAGTCCAAAGAAGGGCAGCTCGTTTCGTGTTGTCACGATACAGGGGAGACAGCGTTACGGAAATGATACAGGATCTGGGGTGGGAATCATTACAACAACGGCGCTTATCGCTGCGGCGTGGCCTACGTACGAAATTACAAACGCGAACATTCTCCTTCGAATGCGGAAATATATTGTTGACTCCCACTTACATAGGCAAAAATGACCATCGGAATAAAATACTAGAAATAAGAGCTCGAACGGAGAGATTCAGGTGTTCTTTCTTCCCGCTCGGTATTCGAGAATGGAATGGGAGGTAAAATAGTATAACGGTGGTTCGATGAATCCTCTGCGAGGCACTTAAATGTGATTTGCAGAGTATCCCATGTAGATGTAGATGTAGATGTAGATGTAGACACGGTGATTGCACAGGCTGTGTTAAGGCCACTATCCCTTTACAAGACTAGCTTTAATACTGCCTCATGTTTCCATTTTGAAATAAGTATTAACATAATGAAACTTTCAGTCTTCTGCGGAGTGTGTACTCATGTGAAACTTCCTGGCAGATTAAAATTGAGTGCCAGTACCGGAGTCGAACCTAGGACCTTTGCATTTTACGGGCAAGCGCTCTACCGACTGAGCTATGCCGACACGACTCATGATCCCGCCTCACAACTTTACTTCCGCCAGTACCTCGCCTCCTATTTTCCAAACTTCACAGAACCTCTTTGCGAACCTTGTAAGCCTAGCACTCCTAGAAGAAAGGATATGGTGGAGACATGGCTTAGCCACAGCCTAAGGGATGTGTCCAGAATGAATCTTTCACCCTGTAGCGGAGTGTGCGCTGATATGAAACTTCCTGGCACATTAAAATTATGTGCCAGAACCGGGACTCGAAAGTTTGGAAAGTAGGAGGCGAGGTACTGGCGGAAGTAAAGTTGTGAGGCGGGATCGTGAGTCGTGACGGAATAGCTGAGTCGGTAGAGCGCTTGCCCGGGAAAGGCAAAGGTCCCAGGTTCGAGTCCCGGTTCTGGCACGCAATTTTAATCTGCCAGGAAGTTTTAAGTATCAACATGGCCAAGGCTCTCCAATAGTGGATGAACGTTAATATTAATTTAATGCCTCTCCCTCAGTTTAATATCTTTGATATATAATGAGACGAAATGTGTTCATATTGTTTCTGGCTGTGGAAGCTTACATTTTACAATGAGTTAAAATATGCACATTGATTTAATATTCGATATTTATATCAATGTGTTCATTCAAATTGTGTAATATTTTCATCCAGACTGTGGAATGTTTTCATCCTGACTGTGCAATGTGCTGCTCATCCAGACTGTGCAATGTGTTCATCCAGACTGTGCAACACATTCATTCAGACTGTGCAACACCTTTATCCAGACTGTGAACATGTTCATCCAGACTGTGCAATTTGTTCATCGAGACTGTGCAATGTGATATCATCAAGTGTGTGAAACAAGTCAGCAGTGCAATGAAACTGCTCGGAGACGTATATGATTGCATGCATACTGGACACTACGTGGACTTGTCTGTGTATGAACCCTCCGCAGCCGGCCAGTGGAGAGCTGGTGGGGCGTCACTCACCTCAGCGCTGATGAGGTCCAGGAAGCCCTCCCAGGAGTGCGCCTTGGGCAGGCCGCAGTGGTGGCGCGCCTCGTTGTAGGAGGCCAGCCCGTGGTCGCGCCCGCGCTGGATGTCGATGGCGCGCAGGTCCTGCCCCAGCGGCTTGCCGTTCCGGAACAGGTACCACGTGATCTGCAAGCAGTGCATAACCAGTGACAGGGGCCGTCCTCACAGAGCACCCGTGTCCAGGACAAAGAAACAGAAAATCTGAAAAGACTATGAATAGAAAGTTCATACTAGTAGGTCCTGAAGAAACGGTTACCATTTCAGTCACCTGGGTTAAGCACGTGCCCCATTCCTTACTAGACACAGGGTCTACTGTGGGTCCTCAATAACTGGTACTACACACAGTGAGATTGACTGGAATTGAGCATACGGTGCCTGTCAGAGGTCTCACGGTGCGGTGTACTATTGTGTACAACCACATTTTTATTTACAATTACAATAACAATTTAGGTCTGTTACCTGGATTGTGGTGTCACACAAGTCTAAAGTGCGTGCCACCTACTTTCGCCGCGCGCCGCCATGCACGCACGGCGCGGCGTTCTTACGACGACAGCCACGAGCGCCCTCTGCTACAACTCCGCTCGTGGCCACCACTGAATGACATCGTTCACTTGGGACTGAGATAGGAACCAGTTAACACTTCGGAATCAGACAGGCACCAGTGAAGACTTGGCTATCGGATAGGCACTAGGACTCATCACTAGGCAGGCCTCTAGCTCAACTATGTATCAGCATTCTGCAGTACTGACCTATGTAAAAGTTAAGTATTGTATAAATTCTGTGCAATATATATCTCGTTCTAATTTACTGTAGTGTTTCTAGTTTCTGCTGTCCCACTGGCTGCTCACCTCCTACCTGCACAAGCGTGCTACCTTTATTCCTGTGTCGGTCTTCCTACTCGGCCACCGACACCTACGACAGAATCGAGACACAAAAGCGGCGACGAGGCTGGGACACAAAATGGATAACTAAAACAGACCTTTACAATCAATTATTATACATTACAAATTGTTTGGCTGTTAGTAATAAGTTAATGACAACTCTAAGTATAATTCCCGCCTCTTAGCAAGCCTCCTGAAGGGAGGCCAGTACCCATCCCTACGACGTGGACGTGGGCGGGGCCTACTTACTAACGTAACCATGGCAACTCGTATTAATTTGTTAGATTGTTACTTTTACAAAACAAAGTAAATTACACTACTTCTACTAGTGGTGCACTGATTCACACTATCCATCTGCTTTGCACCACTGGATTTCTAGTCTAGATTGGATTTGGGAGGTAGCGAGGCAGCCAACACCAGAGAACTTATTCCAGTGACTTCTGCCTTATACCTTGCTCACGAAAGGCGGGGAAGTCGTCCAGCTCTTCACTCCTTGCCTCAACTAACCTTCCGGTCATATTCGGTTCCATCCGTGGCGCCAAACCGACGTTAGGCGGCAAGACGCCAGGGATGGTGATGTCAATCCGGTTTTACGTACGCGGTATGTTGCTGTCAATGTATGCCTCATGGAGGCATGCAGGGCTTTTCTCTCCTGTTGTTTCGCAGCAGACTATCCTCGATAGATCTGCTGCGCGTGCGTTGATACTTTCTCAGTTAGTATAATGAGGAACTCCACTAACTCATCGTTCCTTATTATTTCACAGATGTCCCTGGTGGGTATGGCTTGCCTCTCTACAGAGGCAACTCGTGCGTGTACTGGCCACTCGAAGATTACGTGTTCCGGGCTGCCCATCTCAGCACCACATTCACAAACTGCATCAGGTAACAACAAATCAAACAACCACAAATCAATTGTTGCAGGTTCAGGGCACTGGTTATTACCTGCGTTAGTGAACCTTACCTGTAGTCTCTCTGCATGATGTAGCTGAGGCCATTATTGAGCAAGAAAATTCACTGTCGGTGGATTTTGTTCTGTCTCACCGGATCACCACACTTGTTGACAATCAAAAGTGTGTTGGGTATTGTGTAAAAAGGGTGGCACGCTGTCACCCAGTGCCAACCACGAGATAGCAGCTACGGAACCAGCTGAGTACAGCACAAGCGGATACACCAGAGGGCGGCATCCACGCCTCATATGCATCGGTGCCATCAAGTACGCGAGTTACCAGGGCTCGTGCAGGCCCCGAGTGTACCAGGCACCGGACACGTGCTGAGCCGAGGTGAATGAAACACTGACCCTCTACCGAGTAAACGAGGGAATTCTGAGTGAAAAGCGGACTGAAAGAGAATGATGAGGCGCAGTTTATTCAGGTAACTGAGGGAGACAAAACGTTAACTGTGGCGGGATGGTGGAGTTCTGTAGTTGCAAGACAAGGAAACGTTGAAGGAGACTATGGACTCAGTGGAAAGGAACGGAGGAGGAAGTTGCTAGGTGGAATGTTGCAGACACCGTAATTTAATCATCGCTAATTGTTGCACTCAGCAATGCGGCTCAATAGACCTGAATTCACAGGGGGTTTCAGAGATACGAAAGGAAGAATAGAGCGTAATGCCCCATCAACAGTGTGGTCATTGCAGACAGTTCGCCGACCACAGTGGCCGAGCGGTCTGCGGCGCGCCAGTCACAGTCTGCACGCCCGCTATGGTCGAGGGTGCGAATCCCCCCTCGTGCATCGATGTTTGTGTCTTCATTAGTATAAGGTAGTTCACACGTAGTTTGTAACTTTATGGACTAATGACCCCGCAGTTAAGTCCCTTAAGCTTAACAAACATTTGACCTTTTTTTTTTTGAGCAGACGGTTTAGAGATATTACTAAATTAAAGTGCAAAACAGTTCCAAGCCCCATAAATTTTGCAATATGAACTACGGGTCAAGGTGGAATAAGTCGGAAAAAGGTACAAAATTAAGTACACAGGACTAGAGGAAATCAATAACTCAGAAATTCAACAACAGTTGATTAAAATGGGCGAAGAGTACAGAACAGAAGAAGAATGGGTATCTGCGAGCAATAAAATAGTCAAAGCAGCCAGGGATCATACAGGCAGAAATACATGTCAAATAGAGTGTATATTTGAGTAATTGGATTTAAATTAGTGAACAAGGAAGGTAAACGGCAGCTAATGGAAAAGTGCTATGAGTGGAAAAGGGATTTCTATCTATGTTTCATAGTTCTAGAAAAGGCTTATGACCGTGTTCCTAGGAGGAAGCTACTGTCAGTTCTACAAGATTATGGTATAGGAGGCAAACTTCTGCAGCCAATTAAAGGGCTTTACGTAGACTGTCAGGCAGCAGTTAGAGCAGATGACAAATTAAGTTCATGGTTCAGGGTAGTTACAGAGGTAAGACAAGGCTGTAACCTGTCACCACTGTTGTTCACACTATTCATGGATCATATGTTGAAAACAGTAGACTGGCAGGGCGAGATTAAAACAGGTGAAAACAAAATAAGCAGTCTGGCTTATGCGGATGACTTACTTGTAATGACCAATTGAAATGAAAGGTTGCAAACTAAGATTTCAGAGCCCGATCACAGGTGCAAGGATTATGATATGCACCTCTGGATTTCTAGTCTACATTGGATTTTGAAGGTAGCGAGGCAGCCAACACCAGAGAACTTATTCCAGTGACTTCTGCCTTATACCTTGCTCACGCAAGGCGGGGAAGTCGTCCAGCTCTTCACTCCTTGCCTCAACTAACCTTCCGGTCATATTGATATGCAAAACGATAGTAATGTCTGTGGGAAACAGATTTAAACAGACTGAGTGCCAAATAGGAGGAACAAAGTTAGAACAGGTAGACAGCTTCAAGTACCTGGGATGTATTTTCTCACAGGATGGCAACATAGCGAAAGAACTGGAATCGAGGTGCAGCAAAGCTAATGCAGTGAGTGCTCAGCTAAGATCTACTCTCTTCTGCAAGAAGGAAGTCAGTACCAAGATTAAGTTAGCAGTGCACCGGTCTATCTTTCGACCAACTTTGTTGTATGGGAGTGAAAGTAGGGGGGGATACAGGTTACCTTATTCATAAGGTAGAGGTTACAGATATGAAAGTAGCAAGAATGACTGCAGGTACCAATAGATGGGAACAATGACAGGAGGGTGTCCATAATGAGGAAATCAAAGAAACACTGGGAATTAACACCATAGATGAAGCAGTCAGAGCGAACAGACTGAGATGGTGGGGTCATGTTACACGCATGGGAGAAGCAAGGTTACCTAAGAGACTCATGAGTTCGGCAGCGGAGGTAGACCAAGAAGAAAGTACTTAGATTTGGTGCAGAATGATTTTGAAGTAAAAGGTATAACATCAGAAGAGGCATCAATGTTAGCATTGAATAGGGAATCATGGAGGAATTTTATTAGAGTTGCTATGCTCCAGACTGAACGCTGAAAGGCAGAATCAGTCTCTAATGATGAACAAGAAAGTATGAAAATAAAGAAGCGGCTGCAGGAAGAAGGCAGTATTAATGTCTCACATGAGAAGAAGACGAAGTGTAGAGTGAGCTAAGGTACACACACAAGGGTGGAAGAGATGTTCTTACAGGGTGGGGGTGGAGGGGACAGGAGGAGGAGGGGTAAACAGACTGAGAGGTAGGAGGGGAGGCGGCAGTGGGCCGTGAGCTGCGGTGTTGCCAGAGGCAGCCGCACGGCATTCGGCACCGCAGGCAGCTGGCAACAGCGCTTCCTTTGTCCCATGCGAGGCCGCATATTAGGAACACCACTACAAGGTTCAAACCTGACTGGCACAATCATAGTTAAACAGCCAGCGTGTGCACCTTAGTGCTCGTCCAGCAGTCAGTTTTCATCAAGGCAAGACGGCGCACTACGATACAAGAGCAACTGCGTCGTATTGCAATATACACATATATACGTACGAGGGAAAGTCAATTATTATCCGCAATTTAGTTATATTTCTGTTTATGCTGGCAGTATTGTCGTTTTACATTGGTGACGCTTGCTTTGTTCAAAATGTTCAAATGTTTGTATAGTCTATGGGACTTAACTACAGGGTCATCAGTCCCTAAACTTACAAACTACTTACGAACTAGGACGGCACAAATATCCATGCCCGAGGGGGGATTCGAACCCCTGACCGTAGTGGCCGTGCAAACCGTGACTGGAGCGCCTCAGTCCCCTCGGCCACCGCGGCCGGCACGCATGCTTTATTTATTTGTTGTTATATCTTTGCAATTTTCAAGCTGCTACATTAGTTTCGTTGTCGCTGCCGTGCTGTTAATCATGGCTGCTCCGCTTTCTATTTGCACCAAAGAAGAGCGACGTTCAGTGATACGTTTTTTGTGGGCGGAAGGTGTACCAGGGGCCGAAATTCATAGAAGACTTTCAGTACAGTACGGGAGCAGTGTTTTGCCACAACGAAGTGTCTACGAGTGGATTGAAAAATTCCGAAATGATCGCACGAGTGTTAAGCACGATGAAGGAGCCGGACGACCGTTTACCGCCACAAATGAAGAAACCGTTGAGCGATCACATGAAATGATTCTCTTAGACAGACGATTAACTATTGATGAAGTGGCTCATCGTCTTCAAATTAGTCACGGTCCTGCCTACGAAATTATTCACAACAGACTTGGGTTTCGTAAAGTTTGTGCAAGATGGGTCCCAAAACAACTCACACAGTAGCATAAGCAAACGCACTTCGACATCTGCAAAAACATTTGGATCGCTACGGTAACGAAGGGGACTTCTTAGACAGAATCATTACTGGTGACGAAACATGGATCCATCATTACGAGCCGGAGAGTAAACGGCAGAGTATGGAATGGAAACATCCAAATTCACCGTGCAAGAAAATATTCAAGACCCAAACGTCTGCAGGAAAACTGATGCTTACGGTGTTTTGGGATGCACGAGGTCCTGTACTGGAAGATTATGGTGAAAGGGGCACAACAATAAACAGTGTACGTTACAGTGAGATGCTTACTGGCAGGCTAAAGCCTGCAATTCGAAGCAAACGCCGAGGATTGGTGTCAGAAGGTGTTGTGTTGTTGCTCGACAATGCTCGTCCGCATACTGCTGTCCACACTGCTGAAACGCTCCAGAAACTCAGATTCGAAGTACTGGATCATCCTCCATATAGTCCCGATCTTTCCCCTTCTGACTATCACTTGTTTGGTCCACTCAAACAGGCATTAAGGGGCCGTCGATTTGACTGGACGAAGCAGTGAAGGAAGCGGTGCATTCCTGGCTCGCAGCTCAACCGTAAACCTTCTTGCAGAGCGATGGACGAAGTACATTGAAAGGCAAGGAGACTATGTCGAAAAATGATGTTCTTGTAAGTTACGTATTTTATTACAATAACAGTTTATAACTACTAATAATTGACTTACCCTCGTATATATGTGCGAATGTTTGTAAATCTATCGGAGTTAACTGCTCGGGTATTAGTCCATAGCTTACAATATACATGAACTAAAGTAAGCTAACCTAAGGACAAGACAAACACCCATGCCCAAGGAGGGACTTGCACACCTGATGGCGAACGGCCGCGCGCACCGCAGCACGGCGCCCCAGTGCGCACGGCTACTCCACCGCTGCGTATCGTCACACGGGCTGTGCCGAACATAGTACTTTTTTTTTTGTAGAGCTTATGGGACTTGACTACGGGGTCATCAGTCCCTAAACTTACAAACTACTTATGAACTACTTAATCCTAAGGACGGCACAAATATCCATGCCCGAGGGGGGATTCGAACCCCCGATTGTAGTGGCCGTGCTGACCGTGACTGGCGCGCCTCAGTCAGCTCGGCCACCGCGGCCGGCGAACATAGTACTCACCACACGACGATCGATATTGAGAAATGGAGATTATCGTAAACTGTGAAGGGAACTCTGAAGTACTGACGCAGATGGTGGGTCTTCATCAGTCTGACTGCATACACGAGCCCTTGTACGCCATTGAACGACGTGGGCAGTCAGTGGCATTCCTTTGGACTCCCGGACTCGTCGGGATAGACGGCAACGAGCTGGCTGACAGGCTGGCCAAAGAGGCCACCCACCATCCTGTCCTCAATATAGGCATCCCATCTGCTGATCTCCGTTCTACACTACGCCGTAAAGTTCTCGGTTTGTGGAGTAGTGAATGGAGCATTCTACAGTGCCCAACAAATTGAGGTGTATCAAGGAGACTACCGACGTGTGGAGGACCTTTCTCTGGGCCCCTCGCAGAGACTGTTGTTCTCTGCCGGCTGCGTATCGGCCATACTTAACTCACACACGGCCACCTTCTCCGTAGCGAGGATCCTCCCGAGATGTGGTGCGCGTCTGACAGTCGCCCACATCGTCTTGGAATGCCCGGATTTAGCCTCTCAGAGGAGGAATTTTAATCTCCCTGACGATTTAAATCTTGTTTTAGCTGACAATGCTTCTATGGCTGACGCTGATTTAAAGTTTATTCGTGTTAGTGGGTTGTACCGATCCATTTGATTTTTAGTACTGCGTTCATTATATATTTGTTCTTCGCTCGCCTACCGCTTTTAGGCAGGTGGTTTTAATGTACAAAAGCGGCCAGATGCCCTACTGCCTTGTCTGTGGTCACCTGGCCAGAACACTCTGGTATCGTATTTCCACCTTTCTCTTCTTTTATCAGACGTGTTACACCCTTTGCTTGGTGAGTTTTAACACATCGTTTTCTACTACATTGTAGTGCTTTTTATTCTACTCTCTACGTTTGGAACAAGGGACTGATAACCGTAGTCGTTTAGTCCCTTTAAAAATCAAACCATCCAGCCATCCACTTATCCAACGCCCCAACATGAGTATTAATCTATTTGTAACAAATCTTACTTAAAATGAGCGGTCTTTCTACAAAAGTGAACCTACGTTTACCAATGACATCCCTGCAACAGGCAAATCTGTGAAAAGAACAGGACTCAGGAGATTGTACACTGTGGGGTTAGTAACTAAATAGGGAAAATAGGAGCAGAGAACACAAGGAAAAGGTGGTGCTCCCAGACGCTGGTATTTAGGTTGGCCCGTACAACGGATGGGTCGTGTCAGTACGGAGCTGCCATAAGGCCACTCTTCGATGTGAAGCCTAGGTTTTTAGGACGCAGAATGATTGGATGCAGGTACTGTGCCTGCACGAGTGGATGGTCTCGGCTGAGCGGTAAAGAAGAGTTGGGAACTGGGAGACTGATGGAGGACAGGAGAGGAGAGGGACAGAGAGCAAGGTGAGAGGGAAGACAGGGAGGAGGCGAATGTAGAGGAGTGGCAGAGAAGTGAGGTCGACTGAAAGGGTTAGGAGGAGAGAGGTAGGAGGAGGAGGCAGAGGAATCAGGAGGTTGACGCAGAGGTTTAGGAGGTGCAGAGGGCCACGAACAGAGGGACAGGAAGGATTCCAGAGGGAAGCAGAACAACTGCGGCGACGCTTGCTCACCTCCTTGGTGAAGTACTGGTCGACCTTCTCCTGCGGCTGGGAGCTGAGGCCGCGCACCAGGTCGTCGAAGTTGTCGCCTTGCTCGATCACCTCGGGCCGGTTGAAGTGGTCGCTCAGCCGCAGCGCTGAGAAGCTGTCGCGGTGCTCCGTCACCAGGCTGCCAACACAACGGACACACACTGCTGCTCACTGCTCGTCTGGTGTCTCACAGTCTAACGTGCCCAATCACTGTGCATATAAGCTTTTGAAATGTGGTGCATCTACATCTACATAGATACTCTCCAAATCACATTTAAGTGCCTGGCAGAGGGTTCATTAACCACTTTCATAACTTTTCTCCACCGTTCCATTCTCTAATAGCGCGCGGGAAGAAAGAACACCTACATCATCCCGTTTTCGATCTGATTTCTCTTATTGTATTGGGATGGTCATGTCTCCGTAAGTAAGCGAGTGCTAGCAAAATATTTTCACATTCATAAGTAAAAGTCGGTGATTGAAACTTCGCAAACAGATCACGCCGCAATGAATAACGTCTTTCTTTTAATGATTTCCACCCCAATTCGTGCAACATTTCCGTGACGCTTTCCCCCCCCCCCCCCGTAACGTGATAAAACAAAACGAGCTGCCTTTCTCTGAACCTTCTCAATGTCTTCCGTCAGTCCCACCTGGTGAGGGTACCACAAGGGGCAACAGTACTCCAGGAGAGGACGCACAAGTGTAATGTAGGCAGTCTCTTTGGTGGAGCTGGTGCATCTTCGAAGCGTTCTGCCGATGAAACTTAATCTTCGATTCGCCTTCCCCACAATATTTTCTATGTGTTCTCTTCAGTGTAAGTTGTTCGTAATTGTAACTCCTAGGTATTTGGTAGAATTTACGACCTTAAGGTTTGCCTGATTTATCGCGTAATTGAAGTTCAGCGGATTTCTTTTAGTGGTCATGTGTATTACTTCACACTTTTCTTTATTTAGTGTCAATTGCCAATTTTCGCAACAAGTAGAAATTTTGTCTAAATCGCTTTGCAGTTGCTTTTGATCCTCTGTTGACTTCACTAACCGATAAACGACAGCATCATCCGCGAACAGTCTAAGGGAGCTATTCAGATTGTCTCCTAAATCGTTTATAAACACGAGGAAGAGTAGGGGACCTATAACGCTTCCCTGTGGAACGCCAGATATCACTACTGTTTTACTCGATGACTTACCGTCAATTACAACGAACTGTGTTCTTTGTGATAGGAAATCGTGAATCCAATCGCACAATTGGGAAGATATTCCATAAGCACGCAATTTCATAAGAAGCCGCTTGTGGGGTACAGTGTCAAAAGCCTTCCGGAAATCCAGAAATATGGAATCGATTTGAGATCCCTTGTCGATGGCACTTATCATTTCATGTGAATAAATGGCAAGCTGTATTTCGCAAGAGTGATACTTTCTGAATCCGTGTTGACTATTGGTTAATAGGTCGTTCTCTTCGAGGTATATGTTCGAAAATTCTACTGCAAATCGACGTCAATGAAATTGGCCTGTAATTTTGGGGATATTGGAGTGACTTGGGCAAGTTTCCAGTCTTTGGGTACGGATCTTTCGCTGAATGATCGGTTGTAAAGTATAGCTAAGTATGGAGCTAACTAATGAGGAGGTACTGGACAGAATTGGGAAGAAAGTGAATTTCTGGCATACCTTGACTAAAAGAAGGGATCGACTGGCAGGGCACATTCTTAAACATCAAGGAATTGTGAATTTAGCATTGGAGGGAAGTGTGTGGGGTAAAAACCGTAGAGGAAGACCAAGAGATGGATACAGTAAGCAGATTCAGACAGATGTAGGTTGCCGTTATTATGTGGAGACGCTTGCTGAGGATAGCGTAGGGTAGAGCCATGCATGAAACCAGTCTCCGTACTCAAGACCGCAACAACAAACAACAGTGCTTGCTTAAATGGTGTGTCCAAAGTTGGACTGATTTTCTTACGAATCATTATTTCAGATCACACAACGTAAGTTACATTTCCGAAGAGGAAATAGACCTATTTTATGTCGTATGCGTTTGTTTATATGTTTTTCATTTAAGCACGTTTTGTCTTTTTCGCGGCAACCTGCGTTTATACCCGTCAAGAGATACAGAGAAGCAGAAAGTGGAATTTATGTGGGGTAAAAACCACAGAAGAAGACCAAGAGATGGATACAGTAAACAGCTTCAGACAGATGTAGGTAGATGTTTTATGTGGAGTTGAAGACGCTTGCTGAGGATGGCCTCGGGTGGAGTCCTGCATGAAACCAGTCTCCGGACTGAAGACCACAACAAGTTTTAATGTCTGCATGTAGACGCCTGCCCTTATTGACGTAGTTTGCACATTTGTTGCAGATAGGGTTGCCAGATCTCCGGGCGCCGCCCGGAGTGCCCGGGTTTCGAATGAATTCTCCGGGCCATTGAATCTCATCTCCGGGCTTGAATGTAACCTTCATCTTACTTTTTTTTTTTTTTTTTTTTTTTTTTTTTTTTTTTTTTTTTACTACGCTTTTTAAGTACTATGCTCATGTAGCGACGATCTACATCGAACTTAACGTAACTTAAACTAAGGACGAACACGATTTCCATGCCCTAGGGGGGCATTCGAACCTCTGGCGGGAGCAGCCTCGCGCACCGTGGCAAGACGCCTCAGTGCGTTCGGCCATTCCGGCCGGCTCCTCTCTAGTAATTATAAATAACATTATATAAATGTCAATTTCTTATTGCAACAAACGGTACTTTTCTATTCTTCCTCTGAAAACTTTTCATTGTTGCGTCGGTTGTAATCGGCTAGCGCATTATTATTAAGCAAATACTGTTGCGGCAACGTGTCAACTAGCGACGTCTATTATTCGTGTTCGTTTATCAGTTTACCGGCCATTTTTGGAATACTCGGATCGTGTGTGAACAGACAAGCTTACATTAACTCAAATTAGCGAGTAATAACAGTGAAATAAAGAGACGATATCTAAGTTCGTTCTGTGAAGAATGGCTGCAGGAAGAAAATTATAAAGAGTGGCTACAAAAAGTCGATACTGATGAGTGTATGTGTAAGTGCAGAAGATGCAATATCTCATTTACTGTTAAGTACGACGGAGTGAAAGCTGTGATTAAACATTTACAATCAGAAAGACACAAAGCGAATATTACCACACAAAAGAAGAACCAGTCGTTTCTTAAATTCTTGCCGAAACAATTTTCTGCAGAAGACGACAGTCACTGCAACGGAATTAACTTTGACTTACCATGGTGTGAAACACCACCATTCTTACAATTCTCAATATTGTGGTAATAAGCTATATCCTTATGTTTTTAGAGATTTCTCAGTGGCAACGAAAGTAAGATGCGGCCGAACAAAAAGCGAGGCATTAGTAAAAAATGTGCTTCTGTCTTATGCTAAAGAGAAGCTGCTAAGCAAATTGAAGCAAAATGTCCTGTTTCCATTAGACATTTTTTTCCCTTTTAGAATTCACGTGTAATCCTGGTTGGGGGGGGGGGGGGGGGTGTTGGTCGCAGTTGGGGGGGGGGTGAGTCATTGGCCAAGGGGGAGGGGGGCACGTCTGGTCTCCGGGCCAGGGTTGCCAGGTGTGGCGATTTTTCGCATTCTTGGCTATCTTTTTGTTAGAATAATAGCCATTCGAGCTTTATGGCGACTGGCGATTAAATATGGCTAGTAAAAGAATTAATTGGCGACTTAAAGACTATTTTATTTTACTTCAAATAAGACGAATTTAAAGCAATCCCTCTTGAGACATTGTATAAGTGAAAGTAACTGAACATCGCTAGAATACTGGCGAAATGTAATCACACTATAGAAGTTGGCACAAATGTCTTTGATCTGTGAGAGATGCAAAGAAATTAAACTTGCAGACATAGACGTAAAATACCTCTAGGAGCCTACTTAGAAAGGTTCAAGAATAGGCTTTAAACGATGACTCCTAAAATATACTACACCCCCGAATGTATGACTGCCGTAGACATCGCGATGAGTACAGCATGCACAGAGGCATTTAAACAGTTTTTTCTGCGCTCCATGGTAGCACAACAGAAATTCCTAAGAACTGCTACTGTGAGACAAGCCCTTTGCTACGCACTTCACAGTAGTTTGCAGTGGTCTGCAGATATAAATGACAATGTAGAATACTCGGTAATTTCCCTGTAGTTCTCATGGCCTGTAAATATCAGTTTTGAAGAAGATATAAGTGATTAGTAATCGAAGCTATGTATCAGAACTTCCTTTGTGTAAGTTCGGTAGATTCATTCTTGAATTGTTTTATGTTACGATTTTATTAGTTCTGACATTAATACATATGATAGTAAAATGTAACTGTGTTTAAATTTGGTATCCACTATATCTCTCGAGTCTCTGTCTTACATTTACAATATGGCTGTATTTCGACGGGATTCGTTGATCAGTTGGTGGTGTGTGTGTGTGGGTTCAGTTCCTGGCTAGCTCAGATAAATGTTTCCATTAAGAACGAGGTTTCTTGGAATGTCCAGTCTGGTGTGTATGAATTTGAGAGCGCCGTAGTTTGTGTTACTTGTTACTCAGTAACCAACGTACTCCCTGAATTTCAGGGTTATTGTTGTCGAGACACATGACGTAATACCATAGCACAGTGACGTTAACTGATTATAAATTACGATAGGCCTACTTGACTATGTTTACTAAGGAAAAGATGGATATATTTAGGAATTTTATTGACAAAAAGATGGCGATATATTGGCTATTTTTTGTTTAAAATTTGGCGACAGAGCAGTGTAAAAATCTGGCAACCCTAGTTGCAGACGTAGAGTACTCACTGCAGGTAGCCCTGGATGTTGCTGTGGAAGTAGCGGAAGGCGGCGGTGGCGTGCTCGTTGATGACCCGGGGGTCCGCCGCGTGGTCGTAGTCCGCGGCGTAGCCCTCGCCGTCCGACAGCACGCCGTGCGTCTTCAGCGTCTCCCAGCCTGCGGGCACAGCGGAACCAGCGTGGCGTCACACACACTGCCCAAGCCGACACACACTATCTGCAAGCTTCCGTCACCTACCAGGTACACACCTCTACATCTACATCTACATACATACTCCGCAATTCACCGAAGGTGCGTGGCGGAGGGTACACTGTACCACTACTAGGCATTTCCTTTCCTATTCCACTCCCAAATTGAACGAGGAAAAAAACTAATGCCTATATGCCTCCGTACGAGCCCTAATTTCTCTTATCTTGTCTTTGTGATCACCACGCGAAATGTAAGTTGGCGGCAGCAAGATCGTACTACACTCAGCTTCAAATTCCGGCCCTCTAAATTTACTCAACAGAAATTCACGAAAAGAACGTCGTCTTTCTTCCAGCGATCCCCAATTGAGTTGCCGGAGCATTTCCGTGACACTCCCGCATTGGTCGAACCTACCGGTAACAAACCTAGCTGCTCGCCTCTGAACCGCCTCTATGTCTTCCTTCAAACCGATCTGCTGCGGGTCCCAAACACTTGAGCAATACTCAAGACGTGGTCGTACAAGCGTTTTATACGCGGTCTCCTTTACAGGTGAAGTACATCTTCCCAAAATTCTCCCAATAAACCGAAGTCGGCTGTCCGCCTTACTCACAACTGTCCTTACACGCTCGTTCCATTTCATATCGCTCTGCAATGTTACGCCTAGATATTTGAACGACGCGACAGCATCAAGAAGCTCACTACTAATGCTGTATTCGAACATTATGGGATTGTTTTTTCTACTCATGCGCATCACCTTACATTTTTCTACATTGAGAGCTAGCTGCCAATCTTCGCACCAGCTAGAAATTTTCTCTAAGTCAACCTGTATGCTATTACAGTCAGTTACCTCCGATATACCGGCTGATCAAAAGGTCGGTATAAATTTGAAAACTTAATAAGTCACCGAATAATGTAGGTAGAGAGGTAAAAAAGGTAAAAAAAAATGTTTGCACAGCTTATGGGACTTAACTACGGGTTCATCAGTCCCTAAACTTACAAACTACTGATGAACTACTTACGAACTAGGACGGCACAAATATCCATGCCCGAGAGGGGGTTCGAACCCCCGACCGTAGTGGCCGTGCAGACCGTGACTGGAGCGCCTCAGTCCCCTCGGCCACCGCGGCCGGCTAAAAAAGGTAAAAATTGACACACATGCTTGGAATGACATAGGGTTTTCTTAGAACAAAAAAAAAAAGTTCAAACAATGTACCGACAGATGGCGCGTAATTGTAGACTGACTATAAAATCCGTGCTTATTGCCAAAATGAAAGTTCTGAGTACAACGCAAAAACCCTCCTAAAATGATCAGTTTGTCTTTATCTGCAATTTTTTCCCGTTAATTTATGTCTACCGTTAATCTTTAAAGACTTATTACACTTTAATTGACCATTCAATTTTTATCTTTCTGAAAAAAAAAATATTTTTTTTCTGATAAATAATAAGAATAGGGCTGTGTGCCATACCCTATATTGTAAAAACCGGGCTATGCGCAATTCCCTCTACTGTAAAAACCGGGCCACGTCCAAAATTGCCGGCCGCGGTGGCCGAGGGGACTGAGGCGCGCCAGTCACGGTCTGCACGGCCACTGCGGTCGGGGGTTCGAATCCCCCCTCGGGCATGGATATTTGTGCCGTCCTTAGTCTTAGCTAGTTGATAAGTAGTTGTAAGCTTAGGGACCGATGACCCCGTAGTTAAGTCACATAAGCTATACAAACATCTGAACATTTTTTTTTTGAACGTCCAAAATTTGAGTAAATGGAAAGCTGTATTGCACTTTGTGGTCTGGATGAAGGTCAACAAAGCCGCCATACATTCTCTGATAATTCAAATCTTGGCTTAAACACGTAAGTGAACTTTAAGCAATGATTTTTCTCTTGGGGGAAAATTGCTGTGTGTTCAACTGTACGCTGTGCATCATCACCAGTGTACTTCCTCTCTTTGGTTTTATTTCCCCTACGTTCAACGTACGTAACGTCACCACGCTTTTTCGATTTAAGCAATGTTTCACTCCTACGCTTTCTGATGCCATGGATTTCCATAAAAATTGCTTGCACACTTCTTTGTGATCACCTTTGCCATCAGAAATCGTATAAAATACATTGGCCAGCCTTCTACTTTGTGTCGAATCTGTGTACGACTCATGTGCCTACCTTTAATACTTATGTTTCCCATTGGATAAGAATTTTGCTTGACGTTATCTCCTAGTTCATAAAACTGATTGAAGATCTTTAGTTTTTGTTTGAAGGCAATGCTTCTGCATGGGCATCAGCATGAAACCTACATAAAAGAAGGCCATTAGAAGTATAAACACTGTCTCTAATAACCTGTTTTTCACTACTTTGCACTCAGAACAAAACGCGTATACAAACAACTATGACATTAAAAGCCGAAAGAATACAACTTTGAGCTATTAATAAACGACAACCTAGGTCTATGATGTTATAGAGGTATTTAAAGCTACCGCAACAGGTGGAGGTTGTTTCTCGGGCACTTTCATGTTCCGGCTGTTCTCCTAGGACTTGCCTTCTGCTCTGAGCTTATTTACCGTTTGCATTGCAGTAAAAGCACAAAATGAATAGTTCCTGCTTACTACAGGATGGAACCTCAACTCAAACATTAATAACAAAGCTCACGAGCACCTCTGGCCACTGGCACATAGCCCAGGTTTTGCTTCACAACAGTTGGCACTTAGATCGTCAGGCAATTTTGTGAGAAACATTAGATCTACTTCCACATCGAATAACATATAGCCCGCTTTTTACTGAGTGGTGTTAGGCATGTAGCCCACATTTTCACAAAAAAACAGAATTTTTCATTTATGGCACGTACCACGGATTTTATTTTCAGTCTACAATTCTGGTTTTGTAACTGCAATCGTGACGGGAGAGAGGTACGCCGATATGTTGCAGAATCGCATCATGCCCAGCCTGGCTGATAAACACCTGATGGAACGTACCATTTTTATGCAGGATGGCGCTCCAACCCATATTGCTAGACGCGTGAAAGTTCTGTTGCGCGCGTCGTTTGGTGATTATCGTGTGCTCAGCCGCCACTTTCGCCATGCTTGGCCTCCCAGGTCCCCAGACCTCAGTCCGTGCGATTATTGGCTTTGGGGTTACCTGAAGTCGCAAGTGTGTCGTGATCGACCGACATCTCTAGGGATGCTGAAAGACAACATCCGACGCCAATGCCTCACCATAACTCCGGACATGCTTTACAGTGCTGTTCACAACATTATTCCTCGATTACAGCTATTGGTGAGGAATGATGGTGAACATATTGAGCATTTCCTGTAAAGAACATCATCTTTACTTTGTCTTAATTTGTTGTGCTAATTATTGCTTTTCTGATCAGATGAAGCGCCATCTGTCGGACATTTTTGAACATTTTGTTTTGTTTTGTTTTGTTTTTTGTTCTAATAAAATCTCATGTCGTTCTAAGCATGTGTGCCGATTTTTACCTCTCTATCTACATTATTCCGTGATTTATTAAGTTTTCAAATTTATACTGACTTTTTGATCACCTGGTATAAGTGGCACAGTGTACCAGTGGTTTAATTTAAATCGTACTTAGCTGGAAGAGTGCAGAAATTTGAGATAAGCCGTTCACATGATTTAGACGAAACAATTAATTACTCTAACTGAGGAGTTATCAAAAATGGAGTGACTTGCCATTCTACATTCACGAAGATGCTAAGCTAGTACTTTTTGCTGATGATACAAGTATAGCTATGGCACCTGACAAACAGGAATTAACTGATGAAATTGTAAACGATATCTTTCAGAAAGTTATTAAGTGGTTCTCTACAAATGGACTCTCATTAAACTTTGATAAAACCCAGTATATACAGTTTCATACAGTAAATGACATGACACCATTAATAAGTTTAGACTATGAACATAAATCTGTAGCTATGGTACAATATTCAAACTTTTTAGGTGTTTGCATTGACGAGGGATTGAATTGGAATAAATATATTGAACATCTGAAACGTTTGAGTTCAGGTACTTATGCTATCATGGTCATTGCAAAATTTGGCGATATACATCTCCGTAAATTAGATTACTATGCCTATTTTCATTCACTCCTTTCGTATGAGATGAAATGCTGGGGCAGTTCAATATTGAGTTCAATATTGAAGCATGGCTGG
This sequence comes from Locusta migratoria, assembly GCA_026315105.1. NCBI lineage: Eukaryota > Metazoa > Arthropoda > Insecta > Orthoptera > Acrididae > Locusta > Locusta migratoria. The sequence goes on from CM048754.1 coordinate 122,730,133, forward strand.
GGCAGTTCAATATTCATTGCACATAAGCGTGTAATCAGTATAATTGCTGGAGCCCAGCCAAGATCATCCTGCAGGCATTTATTTAGGGATCTAGGGATCTTTAATGTAGCTTCACAATATATATAGTCCCTCATGTAATTTGTCATTAACAATCCGATCCAATTCAAAAGTAATAGCAGTGTGCACAGCTACAACACTAGGAGAAAGGGTGAAATTCACTATTCAAGGTTAAATCTAACTTTGGCTGAGAAAGGGGTGAATTATGCTACCACAAAAGTCTTCGGTCACTTACCAAGTAGCATCAAAAGTCTGTCAGATATCCAAGTAGTATTTAAAAAGAAATTAAAGGAATTTCTGAATGGAAACTCCTTCTACAATGTAGATGAATTTTTAGATAAAACTTAAAAAAAATTAAAACATAATTATTAAACATGAAACTAAAAAGGCCTTAAAATTTTGATTGTCAAGTGTAGACAACATTTACTAAACTGACACGTTTCACATCATTACGAAATGTCGTATATATGGTATATGGAACGAGTATTAATCTAATCTAATCTATAACGGCAGCCATTATTTACAACCTGTTACCACTCGCCAGAAAGGAGTCGTATTCCACCTGTGGGTCTAGCTGTGTCGACGTCCCCCCTTACCGCCCTATGTGAGGCTCATACGTCTGCTCTGCCTGATCCACTGCAGTCGTTCTCTCGCTTTCACTTGAAAGGAGGAGTGAATAACTCATTTAAACTGCAAAACAGTAATGGAATATGTTGACAATATCTGTAGATTGTTACCAGTAGCTAGTTTGTCAAAAAAAACAAACAAAAAAAACAGAATAATAAGTACTGTACATTTGAAACACAAGTGTACCAGTCAATTGTTTTCCAACAACCACCTATCGCCCCCCCCCCAAAAAAAACACACACACAAGTAAAGAGGAAATGATGTGCTATGGAAAGTACCCTCTGTCACACACTGGACAGTGGACCTCAGATTACAAAAATGTTCAAATGTTTGTAAATCTGTCGGAGCAAACTGCGTGGTCATCAGTCCGTAGCTTACAAACTACTTAAACCTAGCTAAACTAAGCTAAGGAGAACACAGGCACCCATGCCCCAGGGAGGACTCGAACCTCCACGGCGAGCAACCATGCGCTCCGCAGCGAGACGCTTTAGACCGCTCGGCTACTCCACCGCGGCTTCAGATTACAGGTGCAGATGTAGCACTGTTTGTCACTTCCAGTACATGTGTCACTCTGTGTCAGCGGGTGGCCAGATCGTAACACAGCAGGTGCAAGGAGCCACCTGGTAAAGACAGGGCACGATCCGACAGGCCGGGGGAGCAGCGGGCCGTGTCGACTCGGACAGGCTGCGCTCGGCCCGCCGGCACAGAGTAACATATACAGAGGAGAAGCCCCCACTAAACCTCTGTCCTACGCTACCCTCATAGTTCCGTAAGATGCTAGCAGGTGTCAGGCGATTCCCTGGCTTAGTACCGATAGACCACACTAGAGGCGCTTCTGAGGGTGCCTCTCGCACGTCAGAGGGTAGCTTGGAGGGGAGGCTGAGGGGAGAGCTCGTGCCACCTGCCACGAGGCCACGGCTGTGTCCGGCTTGCTGGCGTTTGAGGGGAGGTGGTGGTGGGGGCAGCAGCTACCTGCCGCATGCTCTGGACAGTTTATAGGGCTGCTTCTGACCGCAGCGCCATCACGGGACATCTTACGGAACTGCTTCAGCACCCCCCGCCCTGCACCCCTGAGCGTGGGACCGGGCCCTTACGGAGGTTTCCCGTCTGTATATATTTGGCTGTGCCGCCGGCCCACTGGGTCAAGGTCGGGCCAGACGAGCTGGCCTCGGCCTGTACGGGCCGGGCCGTGATTGACAGGCCAGGCGAGCTGAAACCGGCGCCGTCCAGGACTCCGGTCAGTGGTGGGACAGAGTATGTACCGAGGAAGATGGGCAGCCACTCCCAGTAGGAGATGTGCTGGAGTACGTACCGAGGAAGATGGGCAGCCACTCCCAGTAGGAGATGTGCTGGTGCTCGGCGATGAGGATGCGGCGCGCCTCCTGGTACAGCTTCTCGTCGTCCCAGTGCGGGTTGAGGTGCGCCAGCGCGGAGGCCAGCCGGTTGTGCTCGCGGAGCAGCACCACCTGCAGAACGGTCAGCTGCGGGTTCTGGTTGACGCGCTGGTCACCTGTGGGCAGAGAAAAAAAATGACGTAAGGTGAGAATTAAGAGAGTAGGGCCAACAGTGACAGTGTCGAGCATTCAAAACGGAACATCGAGGCTTTGTTTGGGACATAACACATTGAACAAAAATCCTGTGATAGAAAATACAGTCCACTGTGAAGTGAGGAACGAGTATTGTATTTTACTGCCCATCGCTGGCTATAATTGCTGCTAGCCACCTCGGCATTACATCGGAGAGTCTCTGGTTGTCTCGTTACAGTACAAACAATTAGACTCTTATGAAATAGAAAACATTATTCTGTAAGCCAACTGTAAGTTAACTGACCCCCTATAGAAGAAAGCCTGCGCACGACGTTACAACATGGCGGCGGTGACAGGCTTACACCCCGTTTACATGAGCTCCCAAAACCGAATTTCGTAAACCGATTTCCCAATTCCGCTTTTGGTTGGTCATGTAAACACTCCAAAATCGATTCTGGAAATCCGCTTCTCTTGAGCGGTTTTCCAGTTCCACAATCGTTTTTCGTGCCCGTGTAAACGCATCCGTTTTTGAAGCGTTCTTGGCTTGTCAGATTGTGTTTTCTTGTTAAGAATTTTCGGCACACATGCAAAGAGTGATATTTTCTAATGTGAAATAAAAGTATAAATATTAGAGTGAACATAAATCTGTGTATTTAAATAAAGGAAAATAAGCGATTGTGCAGATTAAATAACGAACTGAATCAGCTGTTTTCCAGCCGCCATGTTAAGTGAGCTAGGAAATCCGATTCAGGCTGTGCCATGTAAACACGACAGCGAAAAACGGTTTACGAAAATCGGTTTTCGTCTTCCGGAAGATGTGTTCCATGTAAACGTAGTGTTAGAGTCCTTTGAAAGATGGCAAACATTAGCAGTGCACGCTGTTTATATTGCATTCTTACGTAAATTGTTGTTGTGTACGGTGTGATCGCTACGGTGAACGATTTGTGTGTGTGAGAACAACGTGTGATCTCTTTTTTTACTGACAAAATGCTGTTTCGCTGTTCTGTGCCGAAATGTAGAAGAAATTACGACTGTGTCCCAAAAGTCATCGTCTTTAAACGTGCGGAGAAGAATAAGCTAATGGGGTTCGTTACGTAAATAAAATGAATCGCAATATCCAACGGTAAACAGTCATGACTTAAAAGTCTTGTATAAGGTTAAACAAAAACGAAAATTTACTCATTAACCTGAAAAAGGAGAAAAGTTATCATGGGAATTGTTGATATCCATTTCTTCTTCTCCGGACGATTAAAGACGGTAACTTTTGGGCCACAGTCGTAATTTCCTGTACATTATGGCACAGAACAGCAAAACAGCACTTTGTCACTAAAAAAGAGATCAAACGTTGTTCTCACACACACAAATCGTCCAGCGTAGCGATCACACCGTACACAACACCACTTTACGTAAATAAATACACTCCTGAACGAAAGAATGCACTATAAACAGCGTGTACATGGCCATCTATTGGACGGGAGGATCCTCCCCAGCGTCGCTGTGGCACTTCATCGACAGTGGTCCACCTCCTGGCGGACTGTCCCCTTTTACCTGACTTACGACAGTCCTTTGACCTGCCAGCTGCGCTTCCTTTTATTCTGGGTGACGACGCTGCTACAGCTGATCGTGTTTTACGGTTTATCCGTGCAGCTGGGTTTTACCATTTGATCTAAAGGTGGGTTCCTTAGCCTGATCTCGCAGGCACCCATCTCTCACAACTTTTTACCCTTCTTATTTTGTGTTGTCTGACCTGCTTTTATTCGTAAGTTTTAGAATGTGCAGAGTGGCTGGCTCATCCTTTATTATCCTCGTGATCAGCCAGCCACAACATTTTAGTCCAATTATGTCTATTTACTCTTCGAGTTTTCTTCTTTTCGTGTCATGAACTCTAAGCTTCTCGTCAATGCGTACCCGTTTTGCTTTCTCTTTTGTGTGATTCAATGCTCGTCTTTTTCATCTTGCAATACGCCGCATTGGCTTTGCTTGCAACAGGGGACTGATGACCGTGCAGTCTAGTCCCCTCTAAACAATAACAACAACAACAACAGCAACAACAATCTTTCAGAGGATTCTAAGCCTCTCACCGCCGCCATGTTGTGACGTCGTGCGCAGGCTTTCTTCTGTAGGGGGTGCTGGTTGTAGCCAGCACATCACCAGTGCAAAGATAAGTGTACCGGGATAATGAGATACCTGAAGTGAATGGTTGCGGTGCTGCAGTCACTACGGACACTGACCTGCGACGTAGCAGGCCTCTCCGTCGGCGGCGGTGTCGCAGGCGGCGCTCTTGTTGTTGGCGGCGGGCGGGAAGTGTCGGCCGTGGTTGGACGTGTCCGTCCTCAGCAGCCCCTTCTGGAAGAGCCGCAGGCTGGCCGCCGTCTGGTCGTCCGAGCCGTACACCAGCGACGCGTCCATGTACGCCGTCACCGCGCTCAGCTGCAACCGAGTCACCACATGTACGTACCGACTGAAGCGGTACACCTGTCTAGAACCGTGTCTTGGGGCCTGAGCCCCAAGGGTACACACTGGATATACACCACGGTGATTAGACCCAGGATCACCTATGGGGCCGTCATGTGGTGGAAGAAGGTAGAACAGCAGGTTGCTGCTAACGAGCTTGGTAAGGTGCAGAGACTAGCCTGCTTAGCCATAACAGGCGGAATTAGCAGCACACCAACTGCTGGGATGGAAACCGTGGTGGATATGCCCCCATTACACCTTTGGGTCAGGATGGAGGCAGCGGCTGGTGCATACAGACTCAAAACTGGCAAAAACTGGAATTCTTTGGGATATCCAGAATCACACACTAAAATAGTGAGTGAGGTAAATACAAGAAAAGTTGGGGAAATGCCAGCCGACTATATTATAACACCATACTGCTTCAACAAGTCTTTCAATATAGCAATTCAAAGTAGGGAGCAGTGCGAGAAAATAGTTCGACACCGTATGGGGGATATTGTCTGGTTCACTGACGGGTCAAAATCAGACCAAGACGTTGGGGTCAGGGTAGACGGGGTGCAGCCAAGACTGGAGGGCGTCATCTGTCTAGGGAAACTGGCCTCAGTATTCCAGGCCAAAATCACTGCCATCAGGGCGTGCGTGGAGGAGAATTTGCGTAGGTGCTACAAAGAACGTAGCGTCTATATCTATTCAGACAGCCAGGCAGCCCTGAGATCACTGGCAGCTCCTGCAACAAGGTCTAAAATTGTTGCAGAATGTCACAGGGTTCTGGTGGAGCTAGGGGAAAGCAATAGAGTAAACCTATTGTGGGTCCCTGGCCACTCGTGGATCAGTGGCAACGAACATGCCGACAGATTAGCCAGGATGGGGGCAGAGACTCCATTTATTGGACCGGAACCTGTCCTGACAAATCCCCAAGGCAATGATCAAATTGAAGCTACGTAGCTGGCTTAGAAGACAGCACGTAGAATATTGGACCAAAGTCTATCAACGAAAACAAGGCAAGGTAATGATGCCAAAGTCACGGGCCTGAATAGTAAAGAGATTAGACTCATGGTTGGATTGCTGACAGGCCATGGGAATTTCAAAAAACACCTACATACAATGGGAATAACAGAAGAGGACCTAAATGTAGGATCTGTGATGTAACAGCATCACATCTAATCTTCGAATGCATTGCATTGGAGAGTAAAAGGCACAGAACATGTAGGAGAACCAGACCCGAAGAAATTGTGTCTAATAAAGAACTGGTAAAGTGACTCCTTGCACTGTTCAAGGGCATTGGTTGGTCTTACTAGATATACAGGGAGCGATACCGCACAATAAACTTAGATTCGGTGCGGGCAGTGGAGGGTTGGACCAAGACTGTTTTGGCTTCCCTCAGAAAATCAAATCAAATCAAACACTGTGTCGGGCCCCTGCGAGCACAGAGGAGCGTCGTACCTCACATGATATAGACGCAACTACTGTCTGAAGTCGTGCCGGAGGGAAATGTCACTGAGCATCCCACAGGGCTGGCCGTAAATGACTAAGAGTTCGAGGGGGTGGAGAACTGAATAGTGTGTGGCGAGGCATCACAGATACGGTCAATAACGTTCATGTCTGGGTATTTTAAGCTCAGAAGAGTGTTCCTGGAACCACTCTGTAGCAATTGAGAAAGTGTGAGGTATCTCACTGTCCTGCTCGAATTGCCCAAGTTTGTCAGAATGCCCAGTGTACACGAGAGACTGTAGGTCACCGCCCAGAATGTGTATGTGTGTCTCACCAAGCCTATCTGGATGTGTCTGGGATACCACTCCACCTGCAGACGAACAACACTATTAGAGTTTTCCACAAAATTCTTCCGGGCATGAGACTGCATCGTCATTTTATAAACTCTACCGACGTTTCGGCCACTGTTGCAGGCGGCCTTCATCAGGGTCTGTATCTGACTGCTCAGTGCACGATCACTGGGGTTTATATATTCAGCAGTCAAACAGACCCTGATGAAGGCCGCCTGCAACAGTGGCCGAAACGTCGGTAGAGTCTATATAATGACGACGCGGTCTCATGCCCGGAAGAATTTTATTGAAAGTGACAACAGCCGCGGAAGCCTACGTTTGCAACACTATTAGAGATTCTGGACTAGCTCGAACACTCCTCTTGTGAGATGCAGGGACCACGGACGAATGTGGTCGTCTCCATACCCACACACGCCTATCCGCCCAATACAATTGGAAGGAACTCCCGTCAGCCACGCAACGCGTTCCCAGTCATCGACAGTCCGACGCCAGTGTTGATGGGCGCAGACGTGTCGTGTAGTCACCGAGGCACGCGAGTGGGCCTTTGGCTCTCAAAGCTCGTATCGAAGATATTTCATTGAATTTAATTCTCTCCATAGGGGATGGCTTTGGGACGCACCTGATTAGATTATATTGATGGATGAAAATACCAGCAGTTGCATTCAAAATCTTTATTAAATTTTGTGCGACCGGTGTTGGTGCTTCACTACACCATCTTGAGGCTCCCGTTATGTGATTGTTATTAATTGGGTAGCCATTAAAACCGGTAGCTGTAAATTTCTTGTTCTATTCATGTTACACCCTCAACGACGACTCATGAACTCTAAGTTCAGGGTCCCATCGTGTCATTATTATTAAAAGCACATTTGGATTGGGTAGTCATTGAAACTTTCAGTTCATCAGTCATCGTTGAGGGTGTAACATGAATAGAACAAGAAATTTATGGCTACCAGTTTTAATGGCAACCCAATCCAAAGGTGCTTTTAATAATAATCACATAACTGGAGCCTGAAGATGGTGTAGTGAAGCCAGTTCCGGCGAGATTATCACCGAGCTCACCTGAGGATGGCGGGCAGTTGCGCCGCTGAAATATTGTGTCAAGTTGATTTAGAAGATTACAAACAGTTATTACACTGGGAAAACCTTTGTGGTCACAGGACAATTAATGTTGGTGAAAATACCATAATGGCAGGAATGGAGAAGTTTTAGCCAGAAACCACATCGATTGTCCCTTTCGAGAGCCGCGGATTGGTAAACAGCGAGTTTGTGCCTCAGAGACAAACTTCGCAGCACTTTCTACGAGGATGTCGTCGTACAGACCCAATATCAGCCTGACCGACCTCTACCTGTTCCCCGAGGTGGAACAAATCCTTAGAAGGCATTTCTGAAGCTGACTTCCAGAGCGCGTACGAGGTGCATTCCAGTTCTAAGGCCTCCGATTTTTTTTCTCCGGACTGGAAAGAGATAGAAACTTGCGGATAGTTTTAAAATGAGGCCGCGTTCATTGTCAATACGTCACAGAGATGGCAGCACCGTATGGCAGATGGAATTTTACCAACAGCGGCGCGAGAATGAGAACTGTTTTAGATACTTAAAATGGCGACGTTTTCCTTACTTGAACAGCGTGCAATCATTCGTTTTCTGAATTTGCAAGGTGTGGCACCAATTGAAATTCATCAACAGTTGAAGGAGACATGTGGTGATGGAGTTATGGATGTGTCGTAAGTGCGTTCGTGGGTGCGATAGTTAAATGAAGGCGGAACATCGTGTTTGACAACAAACCTAAACAACCTCGGACTCGCACAAGCCGGTCTGACGACACGATCGAGAAAGTGGAGACAATTGTTTTGGGGGATGACCGAATGACTGTTGAACAGATCGCCTCCAGAGTTGGCATTTCCGTTGGTTCTGTGCACACAATCTTGCATGATGACCTCAAAATGCGAAAAGTGTCATCCAGGTGGGTGCCACGAATGCTGACGGACGACCACAAGGCTGCCCGTGTGGCATGTTGCCGAGCAATGTTGATGCGCAACGACAGCAAAGAATGGGACTTTCTTTTCGTCGGTTGTGACAATGGATGAGACGTGGATGCCATTTTTCAGTCCAGAAACAAAGCGCCAGTCACCTCAATGGAAGCACACAGATTCACCGCCAACAAAAAAATTTTGGGTAACCGCCAGTGCTGAAAAATTTATGGTGTCCATGTTCTGGGACAGCGAGGGCGTAATCCTTACCCATTGCGTTCCAAACGGCACTACGGTAACAGGTGCATCCTACGAAAATGTTTTAAGGAACAAATTCCTTCCTGCACTGCAACAAAGTAACGCCAGTTTCATCGATTTCAGGTGAGTAGTTAATTAGAAAAAAAATCGGAGGCCTTACAACTTGAATGCACCTCGTACAAATCGTGTTGCCATCAGGGCATCGATTACCAAAAGGACTACTTTCAAGAATTTTGAGTTGTTAAAATTGGATGAATATATTCTCACTTACTTTTGGACAGTCTCTATAGCTAGTATCTGGTGGTAATAATTAAAGTGATGATGTTCTGGGTGCTGCAATGGGGGCTATATACATTGTACAATGCTGAAACTTCATGCCTGTGTTCACTAATCAATGCACTCACGGAAATTTCCCTTTTTGCTTCCAGAAGAAAATATACCATCAAATAACATGAAATGTTAAAAAAAAAAGAAAAAAAATGCAAGCATCGCCACGAATTACTTCCACCATAAAAAGTCGTGAGATCTCATGGGACACCAAGTCGGTTATTTTAGTTAGTGTTAATGGAACCAACTATTGAACACCTCATCATAATTTTTTATCTAATTACTTATCTACCAAAATCTGTGGTGATTATATCAACATTATACACCTTTATTTCTGTAATAAATATAATGACTTGGCAATTGCACCATAATAAGGCATCAGAATAAATATAATGACCTGGAAATTGGACATCATCATAATGACATAACAATAATATATATTTCAATATGCAACCAAACGTAACCACATAATAATGAAGTACACTCAAATGTGCATAAAGTTTATTAAATATTAAAAAATGTTGAGATGGGAAACCAAGTTGGTTCTTTTAGAGTTCATGGAACCACTTACTTGTAATCTACTTAGGAATCTACCAACATTTATAAGCAACTATATTAATATTATACATCTTTAATTATATAATACATATAATGACTTCACAATGACACCATAGAAGAATGACATGAGGACACATATGATTGGGCAATTACATATCTATATATAATTTATATAACACTATGTAACCAAAGGTAATCATGTAGGAATGAATTAATTTACATTTGCATAAAGTATTCTGAATATTAGTTTACATTGCCATGCGACTGCCGAGTCATTATATATTTATTACAGAAATAAAGATGTATCATTTTTATATATTTGTACTAAGTACAGATGTTTGTAGATAAGTAATTAGATGAAAAATTATGATAAATAGTTGGTTCCATGAACACTAACTAAAATATCCAACATGGTTTCCCATGAGATCTCACGACTTTTATAGAGGATGGAATTCAGCATGATACTTGCTGATATTTAAATTTTATGTTTTTGATGGGAGATCATTTCTTTTTGTAGATGTGTCAGTTTGAAGATGTGTCAAAGTGGAGATATGTTAGTGTGGAGGTGTGTCAGTGTGGAGATTTGTCAGTGTGGAGATGTGTCAGTGTGGAGATGTCTCAGTGTGGAGATGTGTCTGTGTGGTGTGTCATGTGGAGATGTGTCAGTGTGAAGATGTGTCATTGTGGAGATATATCAGTGTGGACATGTGTCACTGAGCAGATGTATCAGTGTGGAGATGCGTCAGTGTGGAAATGTGTCAGTGTAGAGATGTGACAATGTGGAGATTTGTCAATGTGGAGATTTGTCAATGTGGAGATTTGTCAGTGTGGAGACGTGTCAGTGTGGAGACGTGTCAGTGTGGTGCTGTGTCAGTTTGCAGATGTGTCTGTGTGAAGATTTGTTAGTGTGGAGTGTCAGTGTGGAGATGTGTCAGTGTGGAGATGTGTCACTGTGGAGGTGTGTCTCTGTGAAGATGTCTCAGTGTGGAGATGTGTCTGTGTGGTGTGTCATATGGAAGTGTGTCAGTGTGGAGGTATGTCAGTGTGGAGATGTGTCATTGTGGAGATATATCAGTGTGGACATGTGTCACTGAGCGGATGTATCAGTGTGGCGATGCATCAGTGTGGAAATGTGTCAGTGTAGAGATGTGTCAATGTGGAGATCTGTCAGTGTGGAGATGTGTCAGAGTGGAGATATGTCAGTGCAAAGATGTGTCATCATAGAGCCATGTCAGTGTGGACATGTGTCATTGAGCAAATGTGTCAGTTTGGAGATGTGTCAGTGTGGAGATTTGTCAGTGTGGAGATGTATCAGTGTGTAGATGCATGAGTGTGGAGCTGTGCAGATGTGTCAGTGTGAAGATTTGTCAGTGTGGAGATGGGTGAGTGTGGAGATGTGTCTGTGCGGTGTGTCAGTGTGGTCATGTGTCACTGAGCAAATGTGTCAGTTTGCAGGTGTGTCAGTGTGGAGGTGTGTCAGTGTGGATGTGTGTCAGTGTGGAGGTGTGTCAGTGTGGAGGTGTGTCAGTGTGGATGTGTGTCAGTGTGGAGATGTGTCATCATAGAGACATGCCAGTGTGGAGATGTATCGGTGAGGAGATGTGTCAGTGTGGAGACGTGTCAGTGTGGAGATGTGTCAGTGTGGACATGTATCACTGAGCAGATGTGTCAGTTTGGAGAGGTGTTAGTGTGGAGTGCCAGTGTGGAGAGGTGTCACTGTCGAGATGGGTCAGCGTGCCGATGTGTCAGTGTGGAGACATGTCACTTTGGATACGTGTCTGTGTGGAGCCGTGTCAGTGGGGTGACATGTCAGTGTGGATACGTGTCAGTTTTGAGATATTTCAGTGTGTCCACGTTCAGCGCGGCAGGCTAGATGGGCCAGGCCCCAGCCGGTACAGGCTATGCGGGCTGAAATGAGCGCAGTGCAGACCTCTGCGCCACACGCACCTGTTCGCTGGCGTGGTGTGAGCAGGCGTCGGCCGTGGTGCGGACGAAGTTCATGCAGCGGATGCCGGCCGGCCCGTACACCGGGTCCTTCTCGTCGATGATGATGGGGTAGCAGGTGGGCTCGCTCGTCAGCGACCAGTGGCTGCCGTCCGACGCGCAGCACTGCGTGCGGTGCGCCTCTGTGGACACGCGGCACCGGCGTCACAAACCACCATAGCCCGCGGCACCGGCGTCACAAACCACCATAGCCCGCGGCACCGGCGTCACAAACCACCATAGCCCGTGGCACCGGCGTCACAAACCACCATAGCCCGCGGCACCGGCGTCACAAACCACCATAGCCCGTGGCACCGGCGTCACAAACTACCATAGCCCGTGCCGTCCGCACGCTGCTCCGTGCTGTCGTGGAGCCGTGAGGGACGAAAGTGGTAATGTGCTGGACGATGGCCGCGTTTCAAGTAGACGGAAACGATACAGGATGAATCAAAAGTCACAGTACATCTTTTTGTTCCAAAATCTCTCCAGGAACTGGCAAATGTCAATGTTCCAGTGTGGTCCATATTTTTGCGGCATGTGCCGCCATTTTGAAACCAGCTGTCTTCAATCTAAGTCATTTTTTATGGAAAATGGGTAATGAGATACATCAAATGACATCAGAATTTTTGACCAGTTGTTTCTTGTAAACAGATTCGATGTAGCAGTTATGGTTCAGAGTTACAACAAATTTTACTTAGAGGTAAAGACTGGATTGTTCTCCATTAGAACCAGTCATTTATTGTGTTCAGAACGCCGTCCCTCGTGGTAGACACCCACCTGAAGGTGCCGAATCCTATGGCCGTGCAGACCTAGAGGAATGCATGTCTTCTTCACTGCCTTGTTCGTGATAGTGTCTGTTTCTTCTGTGCATATACTACTCGCTTTAACCCTGTGGTGCATGAGTTATTAACACACGAGGTACAAATGCTGGAAAGGATCTCAGATAGTAAAGAAGAATGTCTATTTTCGTAATATATTGTAATTTTCCGTTTGAAAAAGATATTAATACATAAAAAGACGGAGAGAGGGAGGAGAAAATTTCTTGTCACTATGCAATCGAGACCTGCCGAGTCCTTTCTGTGAAATTTTGCTTTTTGTGTGAAACTTTTCGAAACATTTTGGGCATAGCGGCTCCTTGCATTCGGTGCAAATGCACTTTCCCTCTTTTTTGTGAAATTGGTAGAACGTTGCAGGTCGCTTGGCTTGTTTCGCAGTCACCATCTCACCTAACTACCTTGGGGGTGAAAAACTGACGCTTGTCAGTTCAGCTGGCGACGTCTACAGTGCAGCATCTGTCGGCAAGGTCCCCTAGGGTGGACTCCATGCGCGTACGACTGGAAGAACGATCTAGGCTGCAGAGGAACGTATCCAGTAATAGCCGTCCACTACGGTGGACGCTATGCGCCACATGGTTAAATGGCCCTTTACACAAACCTCAAGTGGTGAGAGATCAGTTGCTCCGTGTGCCCATTCTACAGAACGAAATCGGCCCATCCAATGACCAGCAAATTGACCATTATAACCACTGACGAACAACCGCTCTGTAGTGTGGTGGATACCCATCCTGTGAGAGGAAAGTTGGTCTTCATTTAAGCTTGAGGGAAACATGACTTCTTCCAGCATTTCCAAGTAGCTTTGAGTAGTCAATAAAAATAGGTCCAATTACATGGCTACTCCATATTACAAACTGCATCATAACTTTATATCATCCAACTACCTTTCAAGGTTGTATCCATTGTGGATTCTTATCACTCCAGTATGTCTGGTTGTGACGGTTCACTTCACCACTGAACAAAATACCTTGTTAATACAAATAAACAATCCCAGAGAGGGATTTACGTCTCAAATATGTCAAAGAAATTATTGATAGATCTGAAGCATTGAATTAAAATTTATTAAAATTTTAATTCAATGCTTCAGATCTATCAATAATGTCTTTGACATATTTGAGACGTAAATCCGCCCTAGGGATTGTTTGTTCATACTAATTGATATTTATATCACCGTAACAGGATTGTTCCACCATGTCCATTGCTGAGGTGCTATTCCGCTGCATGGAGAGCCTTGGCAGTAGTGGCAATTATCTTTGGAACAAAGAAGCTGAATTAAAGTTTGCGTTGTGGAGGGAAATCGTACATAGACTATTCCAAGGCGCCTTAATTGTTAGTGGTGTGCTAGTGTAACGGTTAAGACGTCTGCCTAGTAAGCATGGAGGTCCGGGTTCGATTCCCGGCCGCACCACAAATTTTAATTCAATGCTTCAGATCTATCAAAAATACCTTGTGTCAAACAGGAACAGGTTCTAACTTTTGAAACATAACCGCTATGTCGAATCTGTTTACACGTATGGACTTGTCAGAAAATGCTCGTGTTATCTGATATATGACATGACCCACTTACCTTATTAAAAAAGTAAAAAATAAAACTGAATTATATTCAAGATGGCCGATTTCCAGATGGTGACCATGTATGGTTGTTGTTGTTATGGTCTTCAGTCCGGAGACTGGTTTGATGCAGCTCTCCACCCTACTCTATCCTGAGCAAGCCTTTTCATCTCCTCATAAGAACGGCAACCCACATCCACTTGAATCTGCTTACTATACACGTCTCTTAGTCTCCCTCTGCGATTTTTACCCCACACACTTCCCTCCAATGCTAAATTTACGATTCCTCGATGTCTTTTTAAATTTTCTAATTTTCCTACCCGATTAAGGGTAGTGAGTAGTCCCCGCCCGGAGATCCGAATGGGGGACTGTTTTACCTCCGGAATATTTTACCCGAGAGGATGCCATCATCATATTTTCATACAGTAGAGCTGCATGTCCTCGGGAAAAGTAATGGCTGTAGTTTCCCCTTGCTTTCAGCCGTTCGCAGTAGCTGTGTGGCAAAGCCACATTAGCTGATGTTACAAGGCCAGCTCAGTCAATCATCCAGACTGTTGCCCCTGTAACTACTGAAAAGGCTGCTGCCCCTCTTCAGGAACCACACGTTTGTCTGGCCTCTCCACAGATACCCCTCCGCTGTGGTTGCACCTACGGCACGGCTATCTGCATCGTTGAGGCACGCAAGCCACCCCACCTCGGCAATGTCTGTGGTTCAAGGGGGTGGCCTGTTTGGTATACACTCTAAAACACAGACCACATGACCAACACGTTTCTGGAACGTTCAGGCTTTCCATTTCCTGCAAAAGTTTTGAAGTAAAATGTTGTGCTGCGACTTTTGACGCACCCTGTACACAGGTAAAACTGTCTGAGAATACCATAGGAGGAATGTGCCTGATCTAGCTTTGAAAGAACTGAAAAACAAGTCACCTGGTAGACAACATTCAAGCTGAACTTCTGAAAACTAGAGCAGCAAAAATGAATCAGGATTTACATAATCCTATGCGCAACATGCCCGAGCAGGGAAAAACACATACCGATTTTGAGAATAATATTATGATCCGTATCCCCAAGAAGGCCAATGCGACAAAATGTGAACATTACAGAACTCTCAACCTAGTGGTTCCCACTTCTAAAATATTTACCTCAGTTATGCTAAAGCGCATAGAGCCACATGCAGCCACACTCTCAGAAGATCAGTTTCGATATTGGAAAGACTGAGGAACCGAAGAAGCAATATTTGCCCAAAAACTAGTACTAGAGAAACGACTAGAAAATAACCTGACAACAAATATTGCTTTCGTAGATGTAAATCTAGAAATGGAAGAGGAAGTGGAGGAAGATGAAATAGGAAATATGATACTGCGAGAAGAATTTGACAGAGCACTGAAAGATTTCAGTCGAAACACGGCCCCTTCAGTAGATGATATTCCGTCTGAACTGATGATATCAATAGGAGAGCTAGTTATGAAGAAATTGTACCACCTGGTATGCAAGATGTAGAAGACAGGGGAAATACCCTACGACTTCAAGAAGAATATAGTAATTAAAATTCCAAAGAAAGCAAGTGCATACAAACTTGAAAGTTACGGAACTATCAGTTTAATTAGTCATAGTTGCAAAATACTAACACGAATTATTTACAGACGAATGGAGAAACTTGTGGAACCCGACCTTGGGGAAAATGAGTTTGGATTTAGGAGAAATGTAGAAACACGTGAGGCAATACTGACATTATGACTTATCTTAGAAGATAGGCTAAGAAAAGGCAAACCTACGTTTTTAGCATTTGTAGATTTGGGGAAAGCTTTGACAATGTCGACTGGAATAAACTCTTCTAAATTCTGAAGGAAACTGGGGTAAAATGTTGGGAGCGAAGAGTTATATTCAAAAACCAGACAGCGGTTATTAGAGTCGAAGGGCAAGAAAGGGACGCAGAGGTTGGGAAGGGAGTAAGACAGGGTTGTAGCCTTTCCCCAATGTTGTTCAGTCTGTACATTGAGCAGGCAGTGAAGGAACGGAAGGAGAAATTTGGCGAGGGCATTAAAGTACAGGGAGAAGAAATAAAAACATTGCGGTTTACCCATGACATAGTAAACCTGTCAGAGATCACAAAAGATCTGGAAGAACAGTTGATTGGAATGGACAGTGTCTTGAAGGGAAGCTATAAGATGAACATCAATGGGAATAAAATGAGAGTAATGGAATGCTGAGTCAGAAAATCAGGGGTTGCTGAAGGAATTACTTTAAGTAAGGGGACAATAAAAGTAGTAGATGAGTATTTATTAATTGGGTAGCAAAATAACTTCTGATGGGGGAAGTAGAGAAGATATAAAATGCAGAATGGCTATGAGAAGAAAAGCGTTTCTGAAGAAGCGATATTTGTTGACATCCAATATTATTTTAAATGTTAGGAAGTCTTTTGTAAAACATTTGTCTATAGTGAAGCATTGTATGGGAGTGAAACGTGGGCGATATGGAGTTCAGATAAAAAGATGATAGAAGCCTTTGAAATGTGGTGCTACAGACGAATTATGAAAATTAGATGGGTAGATCACGTAACTAATGAGCAGCTGCACAACAGAATTGGAGATAAGAGGAGTTTGTGCCATATGCTGACTAAGAGAAGTGACGGATTGGTGGGACACATTCTGAGACATCAAGGAATCGTCGACTTAGCATTAGAAGGAAGTGTGTGGGATAAAAATCGTAGAGGGAGACCGAGGGACGAATACAGTAAGCAGAATCAAAAGGATGTAGGTTGCCGAACATATTCTCAGATGAGACTTGCACAGGACAGGGTAGTGTGGAGAGCTGCATCAAACCAGTCTGTGGACTGAAGACCACAACAACAACAGATGTAGGGAAAGCGTTTGATAATATTAAATGAGACGAAATGGTTAACATACTCAATAAAGTAGGAGTACACTACAAAAACGAGACAGCGGCTATCTATGGGTGCACAAATCATGAAGAGGAGAATACAAAAAGGTGTGCGATAAGGATCTGCGTTATCCCTGTTTATACGTGGAGGAGCCACTTAAAAATTCGGGGATAGTTGACATATAGGTATGGCCTATTGTAATTCTTGGCCAACAAAGAATTGATATATTGAGATATGCGTATGACATTGCTGACCCAGCTAAGAGTGAAAACGACCTTGTAACCCAGCTTAATAGAATGAATATGTTATTCGGGGAAGAATATAATTTGATAACGAACGAAGGACAAACAAATATGGCACTGACTAAGAAGAGCAAGCTAAATTCCAACTTCATGCAGGCAAAGTACACTTGAACTATTATTAGTTTCTCCATGACTGGATGCTTGCTGTTCATATTTTAATGAAAATCCAGCTCCAGTTGCATTTATCCGTGCTTTATTCAAGCCCACACTACCGGTTTCGGCCTCTATGTTAGGCCATTTTCAAGTGTGACAAACCTGCATATAATGTGTAGCAATAAGTTTACAAAAATTACATGGTACAGGATAGAATGTTACATATATAAAAAGGTACTGTTCAGAAGCAGAAGGAAACTTACATTGTGCCGCAGAGAAAGCAACGTCAAGTAATTGAAACAATAGAACTCAGAGAATTTAAAACTTTTGGCGCCCAATGGCGACAAGAGAAAAATGGGCGTGTCATATTTAACATTCCAAAACATTATAATCGGCATGTTCTGATGTGTTCTGATATAAACATTACATCATTGCAAGCATAAAGTTGTAAACATTAGTTGATAAAATGTAACGGTCAGTAGTAAAATATTATAAATGCCAGTTAGGATAAAAACGGAACATGTAGCGGCCAATGAGGCTATGTGAAAAGTGGGCGTGTCGTCAATTTAAATTTTTTTGATACAGGAAGTGTAATAATTTAGCTTAAGGCCAATTGTATTATATCCTAACTGGCATTTATAATATTTTACTATTGACCGTTACATTCTATCAACTAATGTCCAGAATTTTATGCTTGCAATGATGTAATGTTTATATCAGAACACATCAGAACATGCCGATTATAATGATTTGAAATGTCAGATATGACACGCCCATTTTTCTCTTGTCGCCATTGGGCGCCAAAAGTTTTAAATTCTCTGAGTTCTATTGTTTCAATTACTTGACGTTGCTTTCTCTATGGCATAACCTAAGTTTCCTTCTGCTTCTGTACAGTACCTTTTTATACATGTAACATTCTATCTTGTACTATGTAATTTTTGTAAACGTGTTGCTACATGTTATATGCGGGTTTGTCACACTTGAAAATGGCCTAACATAGAGGCCGAAACTGGTAGTGTGGGCTTAAGTAAAGCACGGATAAATGCAACTGGAGCTGGACTTTCATTAAATACACTTCAACCAGTAGACAAATTTAAATATCTAGACAGCAGAATCACCAGATATGGAAGGAGCAAGGCAGAATTAAGAGGTAGAATTGCTGAAGCAAAACCTGCTTTTGAAATAAGGAAAAAGATCTTAAATTCGAAGAGTGGCAATAATGGACAGATTTCTGAAATTTTATTTCTGTAGTGCGGCATGGTATGGCTGTAAAGGTGGACTAGGGAAACTGAGGAGGAGGAATAAAAGTCTTTTGAAACGTGGTGTTATCGTTGTGTGCTCACAATACAGTAGATTGATAAAGTTACAAAGGGAAAGGAAACGTTGTGGAGACTGGTTGTTAAAAGAAGCGATCAACTTACAGACCATTTAATGAGACTTGATGTTCTCCATAAAACAGTAATAGATGGATATGTTGAGGAGAAAAGACCAAGAAGAAGACCGCAACTGAGCTACATGGGCCAAATCATTGAAAGACGTGAGGTGCAATACCTGTGAAGAAGTGAATTTCACAATGGAGGCTTGCTGCAAACCAGTCCTTGGCTCGACCAATCTGGAAGATGAAGAGGACACGTGGCGCACAGACTTACTGCTGGGTGGCTCTGACGTGTTTTTACTGTTCCCATCCGGCGACTCATGTTTCTAATGTTATTTGTATTTACCAAAACGAACACATCAGTTTCTAAACCTAACCATTTCCGTTCCCTTACAAAACTGGGTTTCAACATGCTCCACATGGAAATGGTTACATATGCATATGTTTTTGTTGTTGTTGTGGTCTTCAGTCCAGAGACTGGTTTGATGCAGCTCTCCACAATACCCTATCCTGAGCAAGCCTCTTCATCTCCACATAAGAACGGCAACCTACATCTGTCTGAATCTGCTTACTGTATCCATCTCTTGGTCTTCCTCTGCGATTTTTACCCCCACACACTTCCCTCCAACGCTAAATTCACAATTCCTTGATGTCTAAGAATGTGTCCTACCAATCGATCCCTTCTTTTAGTCAAGGTATGCCAGAAATTTCTTTTCTCCCCAATTCTATTCAGTACCTCCTCATTAGTTACACGATCCACCCACCTAATCTTCAGCATTCTTCTGTAGCACGACATTTCAAAAGCCTCAATCCTCTTCCTGTCTGCACTGTTTATCGTCCATGTCTCACTCCCATACAAGGCAACACTCCATACAAATGCCTTCAGAAAGGACTTCCTTAGGCTTAAATCAATATTCGATGTTAACAAATTTCTCTTTTTCAAGAACGCTTTTCTACCCATTGCCATTCTGCATTTTATATCCTCTGTACTGCGACCATCATTTGTTATTTTACTGCCCAAGTAACAAAACTCATCTACCTCCATTTTTGCTTCGTTGCCCAATCTAATTCCTTCAGCATCACCTGATTTTTTTTACACTTCACTCCATTACCCTAGTTTTGCTCTTGTTAATGTTCATCTTATATTCACCTTTCAGCACACTGTCTATTCCTTTCCATTGCTCTTCCAGGTCCTTTGCTGTATCTGACAGAATTACTATGTCATCGGCAAAACGTAATGTTTTTCATTCTTCACCCTAAACTTTAATTCTTTCTCCAAATTTCTCCTTGCTTTCATTTATAGCTTGCTCAATGTACAAATTGAATAACAGAGGCATAGCAACATGTATTTTTCTGTAAGTACGACTAACATTACAAATGTGATTCGTCGCATGGAGAAAGTAAAACTTAGCGCTCGAGACCAACATATCATAGCAGACCAGCAGTAGGCCTCAGTAGGCCTAAATCTATACATCACGTTTTCTTGCGAAGGCATGAAGATGTTTGAAGGTGAATCATGGAAATTCGGAACTCATAATGGTGCTTTCTGAATAAAGGACCACAAGATGAATTTGCGGCTCGTTGCTGTTCGTCGTCAACAAATAATATTTATGAATTTCAAAACATGGATTGATTTCTATTAATTCTAAATGTCACATTTGCGTATACAGAAAGTATATTGTAACATTTAATAAATAGCTAACAATAATATTGTGACATCCCTGAATAAATCTGAGTACATGATCCGTCTTACATAACATTGGTATAGTCTGTATATCAAACTTTAATATCCTGTCAGTGGCATGACATGAGGTCTACTATATTATCACTAATAGTACTATGACTAACACCAATAGAAAAAAGAGGAATATGAGGGAAGAAGGTGCAGATTATGATAGAGACGGGAATGTTTCAAAGTGATTGAGTTACTGACTACATTTGCATTTCAGACAGTGTGTGGGAGGGAACTAGAGAAATGGGATGCGATGAAAAGATAGGGAAAGAGAGAGCGTAGGGAAGGGGAGAGATAAAGAGGTAGATGGACAAAAAGTGAGATGGAGAGAGAGAGATAGAGATAGAGAGAGAGAGAGAGAGAGAGAGAGAGAAAGAGAGAGAGAGAGAGAGAGAGAGAGAGAGAGACAAAGAGAGAGAGATGAAGGTACTGAGAGAGATAGTGATGGGCAAGGGATAGTGTGTTTGTGTGTGTGTGTGTGTGTGTGTGTGTGTGTGTGTGTGTGTGTGTGTTTGAGAGGGGGCAGACAGAGAGAGAGGGGAAAGGAGGGAGACAGAGAGAGAGAGAGACTCAGGTAGAGAGAGGGGGAAGAACTAGAGAGAGAGAGAGGGATGGCCAAGGAGAGGAGAGAGAGAGATACAAACAGCATTGATGGGAGTGGGAGAGATCCAGTGTGATACAGTGATACACAGAGAGGAAAGAGGGAAAGACTGGAGAGGGAGGGAGATGGAGAGAAATGGGATAGCATGGAGAAAAAGAGAAATTGAGATACATAGAAAATGAGTAAGATTGTGAGACAGAGAGAAATATGTAAGTGTGTTACAGTGAGACAGAGATAGGAAAGGGAAAGAGTGGAGAGAGAGGGAGATGGAGAGAAATGAGATAGCATGGAGAAAGAGAGAAATTGAGATACATAGAAAAAGAGTAAGGTTGTGAGACAGAGAGAAATATGTACTGAGAGAGACAAAGATTTAGAGGCTCAGAAGTGGAAGGAGGGACAGAGAGACATTCAGAGATCGAGTCAGAGAGGGAGAGAGTTGGAGAGAGGAAAAAGACAAAGATTGGTAGAGGGGGAGAGATAGAGACTGAAAGAAAGGTAGGATAGCGAGAGATATATGGTGCTAGTTAGAGAGGTAGAGATTTGGCGACAAAGTAGTGTGAGACACTGACTGGCCTGCGAGGTGCCCGCGGCCATGCTCATGTCGTGCGTCATGATCTGCCCCCACTGCATGGCCACCAGCGTCCAGATGGGGTCGTGCAGCGGGTTGTCCGGGAACAGCGCCCAGCTGACGGCGCGCGCGGGCGGCAGCGCGTGGCCCGTCACCGACACCGCCGGCTGCCGGTTGGCTACGGGAGCGAAAAACACCTGTCAGTGTGCGGCACGCGGAACAACAGGCAGCTGGCAGCTGGCGGTGCGCGGCACGTGGTGCAGTACAACAAAACAACAGTCAGCTGGCAGCTGGCAACACAGAGAACATGGCGAAATACAACAAAACAACAGGCATCTGGCAGCTGGTGAGGCACAGCATGTGGTGCAGTACAACAAAACAGCAGGTGTCTGACAGCTGGCAACACAAAGAACATGGTTAAGTACAACAAAACAACAGGCATCTGGCAGCTAATAACACAAAGCACAGGGCGAAGTACAACAAAACAACAGTCAGCTGGCAGCTGGCAATGCAAAGAACATGGCGAAGTACAACAAAACAACGGGCGTCTAGCAGCTGGCAATGAACAGAACGTGGCGCAGTACAACAAAAGAACAGTCAGCTGGCAACATAAAGAACATGGTGAAGTACAACAACAGGGGTCTGGCAACAACAGCTGAAACTTCCTGGCAGATTAAAATTGTGTGCCAGAACCGGGACTCTCACCTGGGACCTTTGCCTTTCGCGGGAAAGTACTCTACCGACTGAGCTATCCCGACACGACTCACAACTTTACTTCCGCCAGTACCTCGCCTCTTACTTTCCAAACTGGCGGAAGTTGTGAGGCGGCATCGTGAGTCATGTCAGGATCTCTCAGTCAGTAGAGCGCTTGCCAACGAAAGGCAAAGGTCCCAGGTTCGAGTCCTAGTTCCGGCACACAATTTTAAACTGCCAAGAAGTTTCACTCCACTCAGAGTGAAAAGTTTCATTCTGGAAACAACAGGTGTCTGGCAGCTGCTGTCAAAACACAGTACTGTACCACTTAAAATAGTCTGTCACATGACAACACACAACAGGCATCACAGTAATGCGAGAATATTGCCTAAAAGGCCAAGTGGTTATACGGCCGTAGAGGGAATAAACTCAGTCACATGACCACATACTCCTACGAGGTGGAATCCAAAATTTTCGGGACTGGTGCTGCAATCTGGAAAGTAGAAGTAGTAGATCTTTGCACCGCTAGGCGAGAGCTGTATACCTGATGAGTTCACCACAGTGATTTCCATAATACTCTGTGTTTGGTGTGTGGCGATTTTGCGACGGATCCGCGAACAGAACAGCGCGTGCGTATCAAATTGTGTGCTAATGTCGGAAGTGCTACGGAGACCCTCGCAATGATTCTACAAGTGTTTGGGGAAAAGAGCACGAGCTGTAAAGACGTGGAAGATGACGCTTACGCTGTGTAATATATTTAGCCAGGAGGGTCCCGTTTGTTTGAATAACTGAAGTATTCGGTACCATAGTTGGTCGTAGTATTGTAACCTAATATTCCATGTTTATCATGTTTATATTACATAAGCATATTATAGCGCTTTGTCAAGTCATTTTAATCATCATCTGCATTACTAGGGTCTTCTAACAAACTTAATTAAATTATTGAAGCTTAATGTCGAACAATAATGTAAACATATATTAACACTGCACTAATTGTAGTTTACTTACGATATTTTGTATTGATTAATTTTCATATGAGAAAGCTATTATTACATCTGTCATAATTTTGTGTATCTTTACATAAATCAGGATTCATTAATGTTTATTGAGCAAATTGTTAAATATTTAAATGCTGTACTTCCGTGTTCTAGAAGGTTCTAGAATTTACACTACGTATTAATACGCGAGAATTGGCGCGAACACGAGTAGTAACAACTTAGTCTTGATTTAGTATGGAAGTGTGTTGTGAACCAGTCTTACTCTTGCATTATTTTTGTGTTTCATCAAGAATGGATAAATAAATATACGTAAAAAAATGAAGCGTGTCGCATTGATGGTTAATTCCGTGACTTGGAAGAACCCGACGTCCTATTATTTTGTGATGTATTATTGGCAGGCGAGCAACGAGATCTGCGAGCATTCTACCACGGAACATCTGCAACAGGTGATGTATAGAAAAATGTGGCTTTAATGATGTCAAGTAATAAAAAAAAAAAGAAATGCGCCACAACTGGAAGGCCCGTTAGCCGCTCAACGCCAGACACTGTTGCCAAACTTCAACAGTTGGTTCGTGCGGATCGACATCGAACCATTCGAGAACTTGCGAATGAAGTGGGTATCGGTTATCGGATATGGCAACAAATGTTGACTGACGAATCGGGCACTCATCGCGGTGTGGCAAAATTTGTGCCGAGGATCTAGAC
Organism: Locusta migratoria; assembly: GCA_026315105.1. Lineage (NCBI taxonomy): Eukaryota > Metazoa > Arthropoda > Insecta > Orthoptera > Acrididae > Locusta > Locusta migratoria. The sequence continues at coordinate 122,754,003 of CM048754.1, forward strand.
TGGCGATCAGAAGGCACAGCGTGTTGAAGCGTGCGCGGACCTTCGTCGGACCGCATCTGATGTTCCAACCATCTTGTCGCGAGTTGTCACCGGCGGCGGGAGCTGGATGTGCGGTTGTGATCCAGAGACAAAGCAACCGTCGCCCCAGTGGAAGAGCCCGGGGTCTCTGAGACCAAAAGCAGTGATACAGGAGAAGAACAAAGGAAATAGTACCATCATCATTACCTTTGATGCAAAGGGAATTGTGCACAAAGAATTCGGCCAATCCAACTGACCACTGAATTCCGCGTAATACTGTGAAAACGTGTGGCGGCGACGGTCCAAAATTTGGCGTTAAGGGAAGTGGCTGCCACATCACATCACGCACCGTCACAAGCCATTGCTCACCAGGACCTTTTTGAACAAAGCAACGTGGCGGTTGACCCCACACAATGCACTCGCCAGATTTGGCACCTTGCGACTTCGCGCTTTTCCCAAAACTGAAACTGAAGTTGAAAGGCCGTCGGTTCGACACTCTAGAGAGGATTCGAGAGGCATCGCAGACGGTGCTAAATACCCTTGAAGATCGTGACTTCCAGAAAACGTTCGACCAGTGGCAGAAACGCTGGGATTGGTGTGTACGTGAGGATCGGAATTTTTGGATAGCACCTTGTATGCTGCGATTGAAATGGCATGCTCGGTTATGTCGCCGTGTGAGCACGAATTGTGTAAACGGAAATTCAGATTTCTAACGTAAAAAAGGAGAAACAAGATGCTCACAATAATCATTCCACTAAACACCTGGCTTAATGTCCTATCAGGCAACAACTTCTCGTTTTTACGAATAGTGAAAAGAAAATTCTGACTTTGCGAAAACTAAACAGCCTTGGAGGCACAGAATACAACTTCCGGGGTACCTAGGAAAAACAATTATGCCCACAGGATTTAAGTTAAAAGACTTTGGAAAGTAATCAACGAAAAGAAGCGTGCACAATTCCCTTTGCATCAAAGGTAATGATGATGGTACTATTTCCTTTGTTCTTCTCCTGTATCACTGCTTTTGGTCTCAGAGACCCCGGGCTCTTCCAATGGGACGACAAAGCAACAGTCGCCCCAGTGGAGCAACCAGGGCTTTCTGAGACCAAAAGCAGTGACACAGGAGAAGAGCAAAAGAAAGAGCACCATCATCGTTTTCTTTGATACAAAGGGAATTGTGCACAAATAATTCGGCCAACCCACCCGAACACCGAATTCCGCATAATACTCTGAAAACGTGCGGCGGCGACGGTACGAAATTTGGCGTTAAGGGAAGTGGCTGCTACCAGGGCCGGCGCAAGGCACGTGCGAAACGAGCGGCCGCTCGGGGCGGCACTTTCCGAGGGGGAGGGGCGGCGAATCTGCCACCCTCCCCCCTTTTTTTTCCTTCACAAAGTCAACATTTATGCTAAAGAGGGGATTCTAAACCAAACCTCGGAGGGAGCGGCTTCGGGAACTGTGGCATGACGTCTCGACTCCATGCCGGCCGCCCCTGTTGAACAAGGGGAGGGAGGAGGGTTAATTTCTTGCTCGCCGTCGTATTTATGCCGGAGGAACAGAGAGGGGGAAGCAGTCTGGCGTACACGCCGACGCCAGCATTCTTATGAGTGGAGCGCTGCCAGCCTGTTACGCGCCGTGCGTTTACTCACAACTAATATCGCAGGAGACGGAATCTAATTTGGAAATTCGAATACAATGTTCGATACTGCTGTTGCATGTTAAGTCTGAAGCAATTATGCTAAGCCCTGCAATGGCAATTTCAGAGTGTTTTATTCTTCCTGCATTATGGAAGTAAATGGTAGAACATTACTACAGTGAAACATGTCCAGCACCTTCAGTGCCTAGAGATATTCCGAATGGGTAAATACGCTGCGAGTAATGACAAGGGATGAAGACATTGATAGTAAGCCTGGCATAAGTTGGGTCTCGATGTATTTTTGAAAATTTTTGCTATCCGTTTCTGAATGATAGTCGGACGTTTTGGTTTTTGAGCCATGAACAACAATTAAACTCTGACCGGCACTTTTGTTTGACAATACTACTAGCACACTACCACTTTGCCAACATTTATTTACTGTATTTGCGTGTGAATCCACGTTTCATCTAAGTAAACTACTAGTCGCTTTGATTCTGATGAAAACCTCAGAAAATATTTTATTTATTTATTTATTTATTTATTTGGTTATTTAACCTGACCAGATTAGGGCCATAGGGCCCTCTCTTACATCTGATCAGGAACAACATAAACAAAGGATTTCATTACAAAAACCACTGCATTAATAATATTAAATAATAACAATATATGATAGTACTAATAATAATAATAATAATAACACAAAAATGAAAGTAATAATAATAATAAGAGATATTCATATTTGAATTAAGTTTAAAATAAACAGAAGAGAGAAAATGGTTAGTGAAAAAGGAGAAGATTGAATAATGACAGTGCTAATGGATGTGAGGAAGTGGAGACATATATGAATGGAGATCTCTGCTGGCGAAAGGGAAGGGAAACATTTATGGGGGGGGGGAGAGGAGGAATTGACAACAGTGAGCTACAGACTGGTAAGTGGAGAAAACGATGGCTATTGTGACAGAAGGTGAACCCTTAGTTGTCTTTTAAAGTTTTGAATTGATTTTATCTCTCTTAATTTTCGAGGAAGATTGTTCCACAGACGTGTTCCCGATACAGAAAATGATTTGGAGAAGATTGCAGTGTTATGTGAAGGTAGAGAGAGAGTTTTATTTTGGTGAGAGCGTATGTTTCTGCTGTGCTGTTCAGATAGAATTATAATCGTTGAGGATAAGTAAGAAGGTTTGCAATGATTGAGAAATCGATGCAGCAAACATAATGTACGATAGCTTCGACGCTTATCTGCACGTAGCCAGGATAGCTGCTGGTATGCGGGACTGACATGGTCGTAGAAACGTAAGTTGCAAATGTATCGGATACAAGAATTCATCGATATGGGTTTTTAAGAACAATGCCCTCTCGTCTGCACAAAACAAAATGTTAATTTTGACACCTTCTAAAACGTAATCCATAGACAGAACATTTGAACATTTTTGTAAATTCCCAAGTCTTATTAAAATTAGCTACTTTTCTTCTATCAGCTTTGACTCCATTTTTGAGCTGGTGCCCAGCGACTATTTTGTAAAAATCTGTAGAGAATGTCACCAATCAGTCGCCATCTTTGTTTTTATTTTCCGAATCCACATAGATTTCGGACGCAGTGTGGCTATTCTCAATGCTTTGAGTTATGATTACATCTATACCGTCATGCTAAACGTAATAGTCAACATGACGGTTTAGATGTAAGTACATATTAAAAACTTTGAGATTGCCCAGTCAGTGGCCGACACCTAGGTAGATGTGAAACGTAGAAACAAAAACTGCGATTGCTAGCTGACACTTGCTACAGATTTGTTTAAATAAAATTCCACAAACTTTTTGTGTTAAAACGTGGGGTTGGAGGGGGGCGGCAGTTTAGCAGCTGGGGCTTGCGCCGGCCCTGACTGCTACATCGCGACATCACGCAGTCACACCTTCTTGCTCACCAGGACCTTTTTGAACAAAGCAACATGGCTGCCGTGCCCTACCCACTGCACTCGCCAGATACGGCACCTTACAACTTCGCGCTTTCCCCAAAACTGAAACTGAAGTTGAAAGGCCGTCGGTTCGACACTCTAGAGAGGATTCTAGAGGCATCGCAGACGTTGCTAAATACCCATAAAGATCGTGACTTCCAGAAAACGTTCGACCAGTGGCAGAAACGCTGGGATCGGTGTGTACGTGCGGATCGGAATTTTTGGATAGCACCTCGCATGCTGCGATTGAAATGGCATGCTCGGTTATGTCGCCGTGTGAGCACGAATTGTGTCAATGGAAATTCAGACTTCTAATGTAAAAAAGGAGAAACAAGATGCTCGCAATAATCAATCCACTAAACACATGGCTTCATGTGCTATCAGGCAACGACTTCTCGTTTTTACGAATAGTGAAAAGAAAATTCTGACTTTGCGAAAAGTACACATCCATGGATGCACAGAATTCAACAAAAATCAAATGTTTGTAGAGCTTATGGGATTTAACTACGGGGTCATCAGTCCCTAAACTTACAAACTACTTATGAACTACCTAACACTAAGGACGGCACAAATATCCATGCCCGAGGGGGAATTCGAATCCCCGACCGTAGTGGCCGTGCAGACCATGACTGGCGCGCCGCAGTCCCCTCGGCCGCCGCGGCCGGCTAACGTTTATGGATGGTGTGCTCTTCCACTGTTTCAGAAACGTTGATATCTAATTATATACAGGTGCTGATGTTTTTCTTCTGTGTGCTTCAAAAGAGTCTGTGCAGTTACCACATTCATTAGATCGTGGTGACTTAGTGGTTGGCCACCGCGGCCGGCCAGAATTCAACTTCCGGGGTACCTGGGAAAAACGATTATGCCCACAGGATTTAATTTAAAACACTGTGGAAAGTAATAAACGGAAAAGAAGCGTGCCCCCTACATTAGCTGTTGGAGAAAGAATGAAGCATCGCAACGACATCGACCAATGACCTGAATATATTATTGTGGGGGGAAGGAAGTGCTGGAAAATTCAGTGGACAAGGAAGGCCACTACAGCTGACACACAGCTCTGTGCCAGAGACTCCATGTGTCGTGGGTTCCCTCGGCAGCCAGCTTTGTGTGATGTCAATATGAGAGGCATCAAGAGGGCGCAGAGTCAGACTGCGTCTGAACAGCAGGGGGCCACACACTGAGGGTAGGGGGGCGTACCTTGCTCACCCCTCCCCAAACGTCAGCATCATCGCCAGAGCTGCACTGTGAGATAAGGATTTGTACATAGTACCTTACAAAACTGACAGAAATAATGACAGTATGCGAGAAGTATTGTCAAGTAAAATCAGCAGTCAGACTACAACAGTTGAGCAAGCAGAAGGTGGAATGGGTTTAATTATGGGTTCCTATGGCATGCATAAGGTCAGGACACAGTAATACACAGCTAAAATACTAAATGTCAAGACATGTCAGTGTGGATTGTTTCAGTGAGGAGACGAATCAGGATGGGGATGTGTCATTGTGGAGATGTGCCAGTGTGGAATTGTGTCACTGTGTAGATGTGCAAGTGTGCACATTTGTCAATGAGAAGATGTGTCAGTATGAAAATGTGTCAGTGTGGAATTGTGTTAGTGAGAAGACTTGTCACTGTCAAGACATGACACTGTGGACATGTTTCAGTGTAAGGATGTGTCAGTGTGAAGATGTGTCAGTGTGGAGATGTGCTGGGGTGCAGACATGTCACTGTGGAGATGTTTCAGTGTGGAGATGTTCCAGTGTGAAGAAATGTCAGTGTGGACACGTGTCAACGAGAAGACATGTCAGTGTGGACATGTTCCAGCGAGATGATGAGCCAGTGAAGAGACGTGTCAGAGTCGAGATGTGTCAATGTGGTGATGTGCCACTGTGGAGACATGTCAGTGTAGTGATGTGCCAGTGTGGAGATATACCAGTGTGGAAATGTGGCAGTGTGGAGACATATCAATGATAAGATGTGTCACTGTGGAGATGTATCAGTATAAAGACATGTCAATGTCTACATGAGTCAATGTGAAAACTTGTCAGTGTGGATATGTACCAGTGTAAACATGCGCCAGTGTAGAGACGTGTCAATGTGGAGATGTGTTAGTGTGGTGATGTGTCAGTGTGGATATTTGCCAGTGTGTGGACATGTCAGTGTAGAGATGTGCCAGTGTGGAGATGTGTCAGTGTGGACATGTATCAATGTGCAGACATGTCGGTGTGGAGATGTGCCAGTGTCAAAATGTGCAAGTGTAGAGATGTGTCATTGTGGAGATGTGTGAGTATGGAGATGTGCCAGTGTGGAGACATGTCAGTGTGGACATGTGTCACTATGCAGACATGTCAATGACAAGAGAATTCAGTGTGGAGATGTATCAGTGTGGAGATGTGCCAGTGTGAGAAGACGTGTCAATGAGAAGTGTCAGTGTGGAGATGTATCACAATGAAAACATGTCCGTGTGAGACAACTTGTCAGTGTGGTAATGTGCCAGTGCAAAGATTTGCCAGTGTAGAGACTTGTCAGTGTGGAGATGTGTCAGTGTAGACAGACACGTGTCAATGACAAGACATGTCAGTGTGGAGATATGCCAGTGTGAAGATGTGCCAATGTAGAGATGTGTCAGTGTGGAGATGTGCCACTGTACTGACTTGTCAGTGTGGAGATGTGTCGTTCTGGGGATGTGGCATTGTGGACACATGTCAATGAGAAGACAGTGGAGATGTGCTGGTGCAAAGATGTGCCAGTTTAGAGACGTGTCAGTGTGGAGATTTGTCAGTGTGGAAACATGTCAATGAGAAGACGTGTAAGTATGGAGATGTATCAGTATGAAGACATGCCAGTGTGGACACATGTCAATGAGAAGACATGCCAGTGTGGAGATGTGCCAGTGGGAAGATTTGCCAGTGTGGAGATGTGTCAGCATGGAGATGTGCAAGTGTGGAGACGTGTCAGTGTGGTACGTGTCAATGAGAAGACTTTTCAGAGTGGAGATGTGTCAGAATGACGACATGTCAATGTGGACACGTGTCAATGAGAAGACATGTCGGTGTGGAGATATGGCTATTCGAAGAAGTGCTAGTGTAGAGAATTGTGAATGTGGAGATGTGTCAGTGTGGAGACATCTCAATGAGAAGATGTGTCAGTAGTGAGACGTGTCACTGTGGCAATGAGTCAGTGTGGAGATAAAGTAATGTGAAGTCATGGCAGTGTAGAGATGTGTGAGTGTGGGGATGCGTCAATGTGGAACTGTGTCAGTATGCAGATGTGTTAGTGTGTTGATGTGTGACTGTGGAGTAGTGTCAGTGTGAAGACATGATAGTGTGGAGATGTGTTAATGTGTCAGGGCTGAGATGCGACAGTGCAGAGCTGTGTCAGTGTGGACATGTGTCAGTGTGGACATGTGTCAGTGAGGATATGTGTTAGTGTGGAGATGTGTCTGTGTAGGGATGTGTCAGTGTGGTGATGTGGCTGTGTTGCTGTGCGTTAGTGGGGAGATGTGCCAGTGTGGAGGTGTGTCACTGTGGATTTTTCAGTGTGGAGATATTTCAGTGCAGCGATGTGTCAGTGTGAAGATGTGTCGGTGTGGAGATGTTTCAGTGTGAAGATGTGTCAGTGCAGAAACATGTCAGTGTAGAGACATGTCAGTGTGGAGATGTGTCGGTGCAGAGACATGTCAGTGCAGACACGAGTCAATGAGAAGACATGTCAGTAGGGAGATGTGTCAGTAAGAAGACACGTCAGTGTGGAGATGTGCCAGTGTAAAGATGTGTCAGTTTGGAGATGTGTCAGTGTGGAGATGTGTCAGTGTGGAGATGTGTCGGTGCAGAGACATGTCAGTGTAGATATCTGTCAGTGTGTCGACATGTCACTGTGGACATGTGTCAATGTGGAGATGTGTCAGTCTGGAGATGTTTCAGTATTGAGACGTGTCAGTGTGGAGACGTGTCAGTGGTCAGACGTGTGTAGCGTGGCAGTTGGCTAGCACCGCTACCGACCTCCGGCGTACTTGGCGCCCAGCAGGCGGCTGTAGGTGGTGCCCGCGGCGCCCTGCCCGGGCCGGTACACGTTGTTGCAGGAGCCGTCGATGGAGCGGTACTTCTGGTGCGGGTCGCAGCCCGGAGGGCCCTGCGTCGCGCACTGCCCGCCGCCGCCTCCACCGCCGCCGAGGCTGCAACATGAGAGGGCGGGTGTGTCAGCTGCATGCGTTCTCATCACTGGCACCTGGCGAGGCGACGATGCCATGTCTCCAGCAAGCATCCCCTCCCCCTGAGGTTCAGTAGGAGTTTGGCTGACAGGTGGCGTGAGCAAGCAAGCATCGCACGTCGAATGTGATGTAGCCAACAGCGATGTACGAGGTGCATTCAAGTTCTGAGGCCTCCAATTTTTTTTCTAATTAACTACTCACCCCAAAATCGATGAAACTGGCGTTACTTCTCGACGTAATCGCCCTGCAGACGTACACATTTTTCACAACGCTGACGCCACGATTCCATGGCAGCGGCGAAGGCTTCTTCAGGAGCCTGTTGTGACCACTGGAAAATCGCTGAGGCAATAGCAGCACGGCTGGTGAATGTGCGGCCACGGAGAGTGTCTATCATTGATGGAAAAAGCCAAAAGTCACTAGGAGCCAGGTCAGGCGAGTAGGGAGCACGAGGAATCACTTCAAAGTTGTTATCGCGAAGAAACTGTTGCGTAACGTTAGCTCGATGTGCGGGTGCGTTGTCTCAGTGAAACAGCACACGCACAGCCCTTCCCGGACGTTTTTGTTGCAGTGCAGGAAGGAATTTGTTTTTCAAAACATTTTCGTAGGATGCACCTGTTACCGTAGTGCCCTTTCGAACGTAATGGGTAAGGATTACGCTCTCTCTGTCCCAGAACATGGACACCATCATTTTTTCAGCACTGGCGGTTACCCAAAAATTTTTTGATGCGGTGAATCTGTGTGTTTCCATTGAGCTGACTGGCGCTTTGTCTCTGGATTGAAAAATGGCATCCACGTCTCATCCATTGTCACATCCGACGAAAGGAAAGTCCCATTCGTGCTGTGGTTGCGCGTCAACATTGCCACACGGGCAGCCTTGTGGTCGTCCGTCAGCATTCGTGGCACCCACCTGGATGACACTTTTCGCATTTTCAGGTCGTCATGCAGGATTGTGTGCACAGAACCCACAGAAATGACAACTCTGGAGGCGATCTGTTCAACAGTCATTCGGCGATCCCCCAAAACAATTCTCTCCACTTTCTCGATCGTGTCGTCAGACCGGCTTGTGCGAGCCTGAGGTTGTTTCGGTTCGTTGTCACACGATGTTCTGCCTTCATTAAACTGTCGCACCAACGAACGCACTTTCGACACATCCATAACTCCATCACCACATGTCTCCTTCAACTGTCGATGAATTTCAATTGGTGTCACACCACGCAAATTCAGTAAACGAATGATTGCACGTTCTTTCAAGTAAGGAAACCGTCGCCATTTTAAGTATCCAAAACAGTACTCATTCTCGCCGCTGGCGGTAAAATTCCATCTGTCGTACGATGCTGCCATCTCTGGGACGTATTGACAATGAACGTGGCCTCATTAAAATAAAATAAAAAATAAATAAATAAATAAATAAAAACGCAATTGTCTATCTCTTTCCAGTCCGGAGAAAAAAAAATCGGAGGCGTTAGAACTTGAATGCACCTCGTATTACTGTATAATACCGGGTTTTAACCCTACACTGCATGGTGTTGCCGTTTGGCAACGCAAATTTTTGTTACATTTTCAGACATACTTCTAGTTGACAGATGGCAACACCATCCATACTGTATACACCACAGTCTGTTCTAAGCATTCAGTTGATCGTTTCCGCCATAGAAGGCAAAGCAGTCATCAGTTGAGGAGAAATGCAACAAAGAGCGCTGTAGCGGATTTTACTCACTGTTGAGCATTAATGTAATTACAAACTGACGCGACTTCTGTCAGGTTAGAAATTTTCTATCATGTTACAGACATCTAATCGGACTAGAAAACATGTTAGATGCCAATATTCGCTGCAGAATGACTTATGTCTAAATGCGTGATGTCGACAATGGCAACAGGTAAATAATGACTTTCACATTCTTCAATGAGTTATATATTTTCTTTCAATAGGTTAACATTTTGTAATATATATATATATATATATATATATATATATATATATATATATATATATATATATATATATAGGGTGTCCCAGCTATCTTGTCCACCCAAAATATCTCTGTAACAATAACAGATATTGGGAAACGACTTTCACCCGTATCAATGTACGGCTGGGGCCCATGAATATAGGTATTTGGAAACATTCTAAAACGAAAGCAAATGTGTTTTTAACACAATCTTATGTTTTTTTAAATGGACACCCTATATTTTTTCTTCAGCAAGCCATAGCATGACAAATCACAAAAACAATGGTGTTGATTGCATCGCAATATTCCAATTACATCCCGAGATATTGCGACGCGAAGTTGACGCTTGAAATACGCGAAACGCGCGGCTAGCGCACGTCCTGAGACTCAGGCGAGAACCCCATGCTGCTCAGGACGAGCGCTAGCCGCGCGTTTCGCGTATTTCAAGCGTCAACTTCGCGTCGCAATATCTCGGGATGTAATTGCAATATTGCGATGCAATCAACGCCATTGTTTATGTGATTTGTCATGCTATGGATTGCTGAAGAAAAAATGAAGGTTGTTCATTTAAAAAAACATAAGATTGTGTTAAAAAACACATTTGCTTTCGTTTTAGAATGTTTCCAAATATGTACATTCACGGGCCCCAGCCGTACATTGATACCGGTGAAAGTCGTTTTCCAATAGCTGTTATTGTTCCAGAGATATTTTGGGTGGACAAGATAGCTGGGACACCCTGTATATAACTGCGATGAAACATGTTTGGGTAATAAGAAGAAGAAATTCCGTATTTTTATCACAGAGACCACTCAATTACAAGAGAAGTTTTACGTAACATTATATTTAGGAATAAAGGAAATGAACAGAAGTGGACTTCAGGTACAATAATTATGACTACAACGTCATTCTGTTCATTATAAATTCGTTTTTTTTACACATTTGCTCCAGAAATGTGATAAATTTGATGAAAGGCTTAACCCTACACTGCTTGACTTGAATATATATATATATATATATATATATATATATATATATATATATATATATATATATATATATTCTCAAATTTTTATTTTGGCGCGAAAATAAAAAGTCAAGCAGTGTAGGGTTAATGTAATGTGCTCTACTATTTTTAGGTTGTCTCCTTTCACGTTCATTGCATTCACCAACTCAGAACGAAGTTTCTACCTCCCAGAGTGACTTCAATATTGGGCTGTGGTTCAGTTTGGCATGTCCCCATAACCAGTTTTCTTAATTTTTTGTACATTGAAATTGACATTAAACTCAACCTCCCTCACTGAACTATGTCAATTCCTCACTAACTGAATCAACTGCTCTTTCCCAGACTTTAGTAAAACGGAACTCAAATCTTCAGCCACAATTCTCTCTTGTTAGATAAATATCATTTGGAGGGTGTGGCTCCATTGTGCAAGAAATTACCGCTTTAGTGGTCAACAGGTGCAGTGGTCACACACCGAGCACGGAAACAGAAGGAACTGAGAAAAAGGAAGTGAGATGTTAACAGGCTGGGGGTTTTGTGCTCGACTCTCCTGGTAATGGAGTGTTTGTGCAGTCTCTCAGATGGCTGTCCGCTGTATTGAACTTTGTGACTGTGTCGAGGTGTAATGTCCGCACCAGACAACTGCCCCATTCGCAGCAGGTAGAAAGCGCTCCCTGACAAAGGCGTCGGATAATACGGGCTGCTCGTGGCTGTGTGTCGAGAACGGTTTACCAACGCTGCTGCCTGTATGAGTGAGGTTCGCCTCCTGGCCAGATTCAGGTGCCCGAGTGTATGTGAACCACTCGCAAAGAAACCATCAAGACACGACAGTTTGTCACACAAGTGCCACACTTCATCTCAACTGCTTCACAGTCACACAGTCTTCCCTGTTCTCTGTCAAAACATATTATTCCAGTAATTTTCGGGTGTGCAGCCGGATCCCATTGACATCCCGCCACGATATTTCGGCCCAGAGACGTCCGGCCATCTTCAGGTGAGTAGGCAACTTCTGAAGAGCGCAGCTACGTTCGCGGTATTTATACCGAGTATTGCGCATGCGAGATACGCTGGAGTCTTACTGCGCATGCGTCAGATGGTGACATACGAGCTGTTAGTGCTGCCCCAAGGTGTTGAAAGTGAACACTCCTCTAATCATTGAGAATCGAACGATTCCGTCGATTCCGCTGTGCCTCGATAGCTTTAATTACAGGGTTCCAATTTTTATCCCGCTGAAAGCCGTTGTCACGATTTATTAAATTATCAGCAAGGCGTATTTCAACCGCTTCTTTGATGACTGAGTTCCGAAAGCCGGAAACTGGAGCTGAAAGTGTACTTTTGATGTATTCCATGGAGTGTCCCATGGAAATGCAGTGCTCTCCTACCGCTGATTTCGACGGTTGCAAAAGATGGGTCATCTTCCGTCCACCAGCGAAGAATTTAGCCTTAGTCGGATCTGTAAAAGACGATTTTCTACAGAAAAAAGCGGGTGTTTATAAAATTCCTTGTGAGTGTGGTTCTGCTTACATAGGTCAGACGACTCTAATAGTTCAGGAGCGCTGTACGGAGCACGAAAGACACACCCGTCTTCTGCAACCATCGAAATCAGCTGTAGCAGAGCACTGCATTTCCATGGGACACTCCATGGAATACAACAAAACTACACTTTTAGCTCCAGTTTCCAGCTTTCGGAACTCAGTCATCAAAGAAGCGGTTGAAATACGCCTTGCTGATAATTTAATAAATCGTGAAAACGGCTTTCAGCTGGATAAAAATTGGAATCCTGTGCTTAAAGCTATTGAGGCACAGCGGAATCGACGGAATCATTCGATTCTCAGTGATTAGAGGAGTGTTCACTTTCACCACCGAGGGCAGCGCACACAGCTCGTATGTCACCATCTGACGCATGCGCAGTAAGACTCCAGCGTATCTCGCATGCGCAATACTCGGTATAAATACCGCGAACGTACCTGCGCTCTTGAGTAGTTGCCTACTCACCTGAAGATGGCCGGACGTCTCTGGGCCGAAATATCGTGGTAGGATGTCAATGGGATCCAGTTGCATACCCGAAAATTACGGGAAGAAGAAATACGCCGGGAAAATTTTAGAAGTCACAAAGCTTATTATGTTTTCAGCGTTTTTCAAGTTTCCCATACGCACACCATCAATTCTAAGAATACCCTAGCAAATCAAAACATCAAGAGCATCTTTTCAACTCGTATTATGTCCAAACAAACGTATTTTACTGGAGAAGCAAATAACTGAATACTCATAACGTGGGGAATCTTTCACTAATTTTGATATTAATCCAGAATGAAACTTTCACTCTGCAGCGGAGTGTGCGCTGATGAGAAACTTCCGGGGAGATTAAAATTGTGTGCCGGAACCGGGACTCGAACCTGGGACCTTTGTCTTTCGCGGGCAAGCGCACAATCGCTTGGAAAGTAGGAGGCGAGGTACTGGCGGAAGTAAAGTTGTGAGGCGGCATCGTGAGTCGTGTCGGGATAGCACAGTCGGTAGTGCGCTTGCCCGCGAAAGGCAAAGGTCCCAGGTTCGAGTCCCGGTTCTGGCACACAATTTTAATCTGCCAGGAAGTTTCATATCAGCGCACTCCGCTGCAGAGTGAAAGTTTCATTCTGGAAACATCCCTTAGGCTGTGGCTAAATTATTATACTTCCTGTATCAAAATTTTAAATTGACGACACGCCCACTTTTCACATAGCCTCATTGGTCGCTACATGTTCCGTTTTTATCCTAATTGACATTTATAATATTTAACTATTCACCGTTACATTTTATCAACTAATGTTCTGAATTTTATGCTTGCAATGATGTAATGTCTATATCAGAACACATCAGAACATGCCGATTATAACGTTTTGGATGTTAAATATGACACGCCAATTATTCTCGTGTCGCCATTGGGCGCCAAAAGTTTTAAATTCTCTGAGTTCTATTGTTTTAATTACTTGAGGTTGCTTTCTCTACGGCATAACGTAAGTTTCCTTCTGCTTCTGTCAATTTGTACATCGAGCAGGCGGTGAAGGAAAGCAAGGAAAAATTTGGAATAGGGATTAAAGTTCAGGGGGAAGAAATAAAAACATTGTGTTTTCCTGATGATATTGTAATTCTATCAGAGACAGCAAAGGACCTGGAAGAGCAGTTGAGTGGAATGGACAGCGTGTTGAAGAGAGCGGATAAAATGAACATTAACAGGAGGAAAACAAAGATATCGGAAGGCAGTGTTAGAAATTCAGGCGATGCTGAAGGAATTAGATTAGGTAACGAAACAATGAAGGTGGTAGATGAGTTTTGTTACTTGGGTAGTAAAATAACATGCGATGGTCGCAGTACAGAGGATTTAAAATGCAGAATGGCAATGGGAAGAAAAGCATTTTTGAAAAAGAAAAATTTGCTAACATCGAATATTAATTTAAGTGTAAGGAAGTCTTTTCTGAACGCATTTGTGTGGAGTTTTTCCTTGTACGGGAGTGAAACATGGACGATAAGTAGTGCGGAAGGAAGAGGGTTGAGGCTTTTGAAATGTGGTGCTACAGAAAAATGCTGACGATTAGGTGGGTAGATTGCATAACTAATGAGGAGGTACTGAACAGAATTGGCAAGAAAAGGAATTTTTGGCATAACTTGACTAAAAGAAGGGATCGCTTGGTAGGACACATTCTTAGACATCGCGGAATCGTAAACTGAGCATTGGAGGGAAGTGTGTGGGGTAAAAATCGCAGAGGGAGACCAAGAGACGCGTATAGTAAGCAGATTCAAGAGAATGTGGGTTGCCGTTCTTATCAGGAGATGAAGAGGCTTGCTCAGGATAGAGTAAGGTGGAGAGCTGCATCAAACCAGTCTCCGGACTGAAGACCATAACAACAAGAACTGTACATTACCTTTTTATATATGTAGCATTCTATCTTGTACCATGTAATTTTTGTAAACTTATTGCTACACATTGTATGCAGGTTTGTCACACTTGAAAATGGCCTAACATAAAGGCCGAAACCGGTAGTGTTGGACTAAGATAAAGCACCAATGAATGCGACTGGAGCTGGACTTTCATTAAAGTATTTGGTCTGTATAAGTTGGAGATGAGCAACCACAATTCTTAAGTGTACTTGCCAGTATCTAAATAAGGAAGTGAGGAGGAAGATTATGATTTGACCTCCTGTCAACAGCACGATCATTAGAGTCACAGACAATCCAAAGTTGAAACACGTCCACATAACATGTTCCATTTAACTGACTCGCCATGAACAAATGTTGACGAGCTTCAGACATTTTAGTTGAGTGTAGCAAGAAACTCCACTCGCAATATACGAGATACCAGGCATTATATATTGATTTAGTTCTATCTGTATGTAAATTTCTAAGTGTCTATGTTGTACATGACGCCCCAAATATGTATTAGTGTGCACTGTGATGTTCTCCCACTGACCCTTACTTCCACAGAATGAATGAAACTTTGTATGTAAGAAAGTTTAGGAAGTGCTAGGCGCGCCTCGTCTGTTTCGTGTCGTCGTTTCTTTCAAGCGCTGGGCATTGAATGTCTCTTGGCGAGATGTAGGTTTGCCAACTGCTGAGCGGAACCCAGTCTTAGCAAAGATTCCTAATGTAGCTTGCTCTTAACCTCCTTGGCTGGGAGTTGGTCAGGTTACCTGCCTGACGAACGGTGACGCTCTCTGGGCTCCCCTCCACTACCCCTCCTCTGGTAACGGCTAGGCAAGAGAGTTATTCATTCGCTTCTTGGTTCCTGGTAGGGTAAGTACCTCTGGGTTTGGTTCTGCTGTGGCCTCGTGGCTCGACTTAGTTCAGGCTCCATAGTCGTACTTATGCCCTTTCGTGAGTTTAATTCCGGGAGTAGCAGCTACACCATGTGTAGTAGTGAGATTTTGCTTAATTTCCTACAGGACTGCTAATGTTTTTTGTTAAGTAGCGTGTGTCGGTGCTTAAGACTCACCCGACGAGCTGCTGGAAGTGGTCCCTCGGGCTGAGGGTGAGCGCCGAGTGGAAGCCGCCCAGCGTCGCCGCGAAGTCCTTGGGGGAGTCCGGCGCGAAGCCGCCGAAGCCGCCGAGGAAGCCGCCGCCGACTGCGCAAAACCAAAAACGTTCAGATGTCTGTAGGTCTGTCGCACCAAACTGCGTGCTCGTCCGTCCGTAGCTTACAAACTACTTAAACCTAGGTAAACTAACCTAAGGACAAACACACAAACCCATGCCCCAGGGAGGACTCGAACCTCCACGGCGAGCAATGAGGCCCCGTGTTTAGTTACCGTATATTTCTGCAGATAAGACGATGGCTGAATCATAGAAAAAAGGACCCCAGATTCCGAGGTCGTCTTATACAACAGTACAAAAAACGTTAATATTCACAGAATATATGACATCAACTGCGATTGGGCACAAAGCTGAAAATGTGTACCCAGCCGGAATTCGAACCCGGGTCTCCTGCTTTCTAGGCAGTTGCGCTGACCCCTACACCACTGGGGACACAGTGATCACCGCACCTGCAAGGACTACCTAAGCACGCCTCCCGTCAGATACAAATTCCCAGCTTCGCCCTGCCCACAGTACTCAAACTCGTAGTTATTAAACTAATTCCCGTAAGAGTAAGGGCTTCAAACTTTGCCCACCCCTCCCCACTAACGATAGGATCATTGCCCGTCACCGGCATATTATATATATACATGTGGCGTCTGTTCCGAGAGAACAGACGTCACTTTTGATCCTGCAGTTGTTATTATTTAATATTCATAGAAATGTCTGTAGATCTATCGCACCAAACTGCGTGGTCATCAGTCCGTAGCTTACAAACTACTTAAACCTAGGTAAACTAACCTAAGGAGAAACTCACACACCCATGCCCCAGGGAGTACTCGAACCTTCATGGCGAGCTATGAGGCCCCGTGTTTAGTTACCGTATATTTCTGCAGATAAGACGATGGCTGAATCATAGAAAAAAGGACCCCAAATTCCGAGGTCGTCTTATACGACGATACAAAAAACATTACACAGTATACTTCTGAATAACGGACACCAATGTGGAAAATAAAACTGTCCGCTTTTAAGAATTGTCTGCTGTTAAGAAAAGGATAGAATACAAAACAGTGAACTACCGTTTATCCGAAATGATCGGAATGGCGGCCGGTTCGGATAACGAAAATCTCGGATAAAACAGAAGTCTCCTGTTTTCACGCGTAAAACACACCTAATGACGTCAATACCGCTACGTACGATCGCTAAACGTGCGAAAGCCACGAAAATGTTCAAATGTTTGTACAGCTTATGGGACTTATCTACGGGGTCATCAGTCCCTAAACTTATGAACTACCTATGAACTAGCTAACACTAAGGACGGCACAAATATCTATGCCCGAGGGGGGATTGAACCCCCGACCGTAGTGGCCGTGCAGACTGTGACTGGCGTGCCTCAGTCCCCTCGGCCACCGCGGCCGGCTTTAAATTTCTGATCAGTTTGTTTTTCAATCAGTAATCGCACTCACATCGACGTTCAAATCGGCAGCAACTTTCGCGGGTGGCTCACCAGCATCAATTTTCTGCAAAATTGGGAAGCTTTGCTTACAACGACATCACATTCCTTTTTCATTTCGCGCCCATAGTGTTTTTTTTTTCTTTTTTTCTTTTTTTTTTTTTTTTTTTTTTTTTTTGTTTTTTTGTTTTTTTTTTTTTTTTTACCGGCACTCGGATGATTTTATTTTGGTATTTGGCCACTTTTATCACTGGGCATTTTAAAGGATCTAGCACATCACAGACGAACAACACGCAATCGACAAAGCTTTTGACTTTTAAACCAGGCTGTGGCAGCCATCGAATGAAAACATTCGATACACCTATCGCCTCTCTCCTGTTCTACCCAAGCCCACGTTGCAACACAACAGCGCTTTGTTAACTATTGAACGCTTGGCTTCGTCTGCTGTACCGACAACAGGCGGAAAGTGTTTGGCGCCGAACTCTCATTGTCTGTTTCTGCGCTGCAGGAACCAGTACTGCACGTACTGTACTGCCAAGAAGTTCCAACAAATGGTAATGACACGAAATCACGGAATTCGAACAAGAAACATGCTAAATCTTCAATCAACACAAGTTAGAATTGACGATACTCAGACTTTCGACACGCACGAGTGCACTGATTCTTTCACGCTGCCCGTTATTTGGAAGTTTTGATTGTTGTTGGGGGACATATTACGGTGTCCGTGTCCATTATATAGAACGTCCGCTATTCGGAATAATTTTAGCGTAAAGTCTAGTGTTGTTTTGCAGGGGAATTTTAAAATGTCCGCTGTTGAGAGGAGTCCGCTATTGGAAAGTGGCCGTTAATGGAAGTTTTACTGTATTGAACTTTAGTCTGAAATTGGTAATTTCGCACATCTACATCTACATAGATACTCTGCAAATCACATTCAAGTGCCTGGCAGAGGGTTCATTAACCACTTTCATAACTTTTCTCTACCGTTCCACTCTCTAATAGCGCGCGGGAAGAAATTTTATTGGGATGATCATGTCTCCATAAGTAGGTGGGTGCTAGAAAAATATTTTCACATTCAGAACTAATAGTCGGTGATTGCAACTTCGCAAACAGATCACGCCGCAATGAATAATGTCTTTCTTTTAATGATTTCCACCCCAATTCGTGCAACATTTCCGTGACGCTTTCCCCCCCGTAACGTGATAGAACAAAACGAGCTGCCCTTCTCTGAACCTTCTCAATGTCTTCCGTCAATCCCACCTGGTGAGGGTCCCACAAGGGGCAACAGTACTC
This sequence comes from Locusta migratoria, assembly GCA_026315105.1. Lineage (NCBI taxonomy): Eukaryota > Metazoa > Arthropoda > Insecta > Orthoptera > Acrididae > Locusta > Locusta migratoria. The sequence continues at coordinate 122,772,546 of CM048754.1, forward strand.
CAGGAGAGGATGCACAAGTGTGATGTAGCCAGTCTCTTTGTTGGAGCTGGTGCATCTTCGAAACGTTCTGCCAATGAAACGTAACCTTTGGTTCGCCTTCCCCACAATATTTTCTGTGTGTTCTCTCCAGTTGTTCGTAATTGTAACTCCTAGGTATTTGGTAGAATCTACGACCTTAAGGTTTGACTGATTTATCGCATAATTGAAGTTCAGCGGATTTCTTTTAGTCGTCATGTGTATTACTTCACACTTTTCTTTATTTAGTGTCAATTGCCAATTTTCGCACCATGCAGAAATTTTGTCTAAATCGCTTTGCAGTTGCTTTTGATCCTCTGTTGACTTCACTAATCGATAAACGACAGCATCATCCGCGAATATTCTGAGGTAGCTATTCAGATTGTCTCCTAAATCGTTTATAAACACGAGGAAGAGTAGGGGACCTATAACGCTTCCCTGTGGAACGCCAGATATCACTTCTGTTTTACTCGATGACTTACCGTCAATTACAACGAACTGTGTCCTTTCTGACAGGAAATCGTGAATCCAACCGCACAATTGGGGAGATATTCCATAAGCACGCAATTTAATAAGAAGCCGCTTGTGGGGTACAGTGTCAAAAGCCTTCCTGAAATCCGGAAATATGGAAGATGTGCTGCATAGCCCGGCTTCGTCCTCAAAACGATATATATCGAAGCTTTTAAGTATCGAAACGACAGGTATCGAATAGGCAAATGTTATGATTTCTATGAATATGTCTTGATTTTGAAGGATGTGGTTAGGTAGGAACCTAAGAGTACAGCTTACTGGGTAATTTACAAGTTAACTTACACTCGAAGTAGGTCAGCCTGAAATGATATTAAGAGCACTTGCGCGCGAACCTCCGGTTCATAAACTTTGATTATTTCCACACATATCGCATATCGTTTCGAAAGGTATCGATTCGATAAATATCGTTTGGAGGTCGAAGCCTCGCTATAGCCGCGTCATACAGAACGTGTGCGGTATTACCCTGATGAAATTTACATCGTTGAGCAAGGATTTACGAAAGCAAAGTTTTGCGCAATTTTTTAAATTAAAATTCAGTGAAACCTCTCAAACTCGACACAATGTGGACTTAAAGGTTGTCGAGTTTTGAGGTTGTCAAGTTTTAGGGAACTTAAATATAAATAACTAGGAGTTGACTAAAAAAGGCATATGTAGAGTATTAAAAGTGTGCATTTATTGATTTATTATATACAATTATATATTTATATCAAAATTTATAATTTATAATAAAATAAAAAAATTGAGACAAAAGGCCTAGTAGAATCTGAAAATATAGTGTTCATTACAATTATTACTGAAGTTGTTTATGCTGCTTATAAAAAGTCCATCACAGATAGTTATGGGAAGTTTTCTGAACACTGGAAGAAAAGTGTAAAAGAAAACGTACTGAAGTCGTTTGAAAAACCCTGTGACTGAAGACTGCTTTTCTGTCTCCACGTGGCGTCTTGCAGCTTGATCACGGAGTCGCCTGAGGAACAGAATCTCCATTCCAGTCGCATATTGCTGCTATAAGTACTGCAATGTGCGTTGAACGACCTTGGAAAACCCAGTAACATAGTCTGAGTCTCTAGCGCACTCGGGCGGCCTATGTACTGATGGAAAGCTTTACATTATGGGTGGTGTACAAAAAAAAGATATATTAATTCACCAGCCCTGTCGAGTTTTACGGAATGTCGAGTTTTCGGGAATCGAGTTTGAGAGGTTCTACTGTATTAGCTTTTCGAGCTTTATTAATTTACCGAGTGGACAATGGTGCTTTCGATAACCTATCTAATATATAAAGCAGAGTGCCCCTATGTTTGTACGTGTTGCATACAAATCTACAGTTTTGTTCCAATCTTTATGAAATTGTGTACACGTAAACTTCAATCCATGAGGACGGTCATTGTAAGTGTAAGAATGACATGCGATATATAGTTCACGAGGTATGACGTCATAAACAATGAGAAGCGCGAAAAACTGCTGCCATAAGCGACAATGCTGCTCATTTTCTCCTAAACCATTGGAGCGATTTCAACCAATTTTGGTACACACATTCCTTACCGTGAGGTACCAATTGCTTCATGGTTAAGAATCACATACGGCACATGGTTCAAAAGATATTACGTCATATCCAATAGAAATCGCAAAAACAGCCATATAATGCGGCGAGAATTTCGAAATACACTGTATGAGAATGACAGTACTTAGCGACTTGCAACAAACTTTAAACATAATTTCAAATCTTTATTAAACTTTTTCTCGCTGGCAACCGTAGTAAAATGATGAAAGGAAAAAAGTTTCTCGCTTACTACTTTTCCGCTGTTTATGGAGCAAAACTACGGCATTTGGTATGACGTTACAGTTTATAATTTGTACACTACAAATTGTAGCAGCAGGAAATTGTACAGACAGTATACACGCGTATAATTGTGTGTACTATCTAAGTAGTATCACAGTACGACACGCAGTTTATGAGATATGAGCACATAAACAGTAACGATAATGGAAAAACGCCCCATCACGCACCAAGTTTTAATCTATTACTTCTATACTACTAATTGTATTGCTAAGAGAATTTTACAGATATACAGCCCTTATACAAATGCATATAGACCTGAAAACTGGCAGGAATAAATAAACAAATACCCGGGCAGCGCCGGGTTTTCAACTAGTATGCCATAAAGCAGCAAAGGAATTAATTATTTGCAATGCAGCTTGATTTTACAATGTCGCTTGTCGAAAATAATTGCTCAATTTACCCAGAGTCGCACTGAAACGATTATATTTACGTTCGGAGCAGTGAAAGGATTAAAATATTTCGGAGCTACTATACCCAACAATTGCGGCTTCCTTCTAAATCCTTTATATTCTGTTCTCGAGAAATTCCGTGTGTTTTCACCCGCATAATATGTGCATATGTGGTGTAAAAAAGATCCTACTTCTTCACGATCGGATACAATATAGCACTACACGCTTAGACTGCGAGATAGGGTGAAACCCAGGTGTACCAATCACGAAAACTACTTCTAACGGCATTTTTCAGAACTTGTGAAGCTTTGCTTTCCCGAAAACAGGAAAACTTGGGGGTCGTCTTATAGGCCAGATATATGCTTAAACTTTTGTGTCCCGACTTCGTCGCCGCTTTTGTGTCCCAGCCTCGTCGTAGGTGTCGGTGGCCGAGTGGAATGAGCCCGACACGCTGGTGCAGGTACGGAGGGGAGCAGCCAGAAACTATAAACACTAGAGTAAATTAGAACGAGATATATATTGCACAGAATGTAACAATACTTAACTTTTACATAGTACTGCAGAATGTTGATACATAGTTGTTAGAGGCCTGCCTAGTGCCTGTACAATAGCAAAGTCTTCACTGGTGCCTATCTGATTACGAAGGTCCTAACTGGTTGCTATCTCCGTCCGAAGTGACCGGTGTCTTTCCGTGGTGGCCACGAGCGGAGTTGTCGCAGAGGGCGCTCGTGGCTGTCGTCGTGAGAACGCCGCGCCATGCGTGCATGGCGGCGCGCGGCGAAAGTAGGTGGCGCGCACTTTGTACTTGTGCGACACCACATAAACTATAAAATTTTGATGAAAATTTGTACCTATTCTTATCTGGAGGTCGTCTTATCTTCGGAAATATAGGGTAGGTGTTTTACGCCCATGGGCCCAATAATTTTTTGCGCCCCCCCGGTCGCCTGTAATTTATGCCAAACCTATGAAATAAAAAGTATACACTTCTCACCATCTGATGTAGAATGTCATTTGCTGCAAGTGCGTTTTAATTACATAATTTATGAGACACTTCTAATTATACGTATCAAAGACACGTGGGCTACAGTCATCTTCCTATAACAATAATTTCGTGTGGCTCGTTGGCCAGGTGCAAGTCTTTAAATTGGACGCCACTTCGGCGACTTGCAGAAAAAAAAGGTGTTGTCACATGCCTTTATTCTCTTTAAACTCCTTGCCAGTAGCGTAGGTGTGATTTTAAATTTACTGTTTATCAGTAAAATCACCAATGGCAGTCAGTCAGCACAGACAGATAAAGATCATAATTTTGTGTTCATGTAGCGGAGATTGTGATAATTAGAACAGAAATCAAAATATATTTGGGATGAAATTGACGGCACTGGTTGGCCTATGTTAATGTTCACGCGAGAATTACACAATCACTATTTCTGTTATTCATTGCATTTGGAGGGGAGAACTAGCAAATATTTACTTCACACAGACAGGAATAATTCATTGTTATCCAAAAGTCGCCTTTACGGTTTCCGCATTTTTTTTTTTTTTTTTTTTTTTTTTTTTTTTTTTTTTTTTTTTTTTTGCTAATGGGAGTTAACTACGGGGTCAATCATCCCTAAACTTACAAACTACTTACGAACTAGGACGGCACAAATATCCATGCCCGAGGGGGGATTCGAACCCCCGACCGTAGTGGCCGTGCAGACCGTGACTGGATCGCCTCAGTCCCCTCGGCCACCGCGGCCGGCTCCGCTTTCTCGGTTAACCTCCACCGCACACTTTTTTTTCCGTATTTCCTCATTCCTTGCGAATACAAGCATCAGATGGAAATCTTCACTTTGGTTTTTACAGCCAACAGAGGAACAAAGAGGAATTTTTCTTGACTGTCCTTAATGATTGTGTAATGCACATGATTAATTAGACTCAGAAAATCATTTAAAATCATCATTTCATCTTAAAAACTGCATCGAAGTTCTAAAGTTATCGTCAACAACCGACGAACAACACGTTACTTTACGTGAATAGATTAAAATGTTCAAATGTTTGTAAATCTATGGGACCAAACTGCGTGGTCATCAGTCCGTAGCTTATAAACTACTTAAACATAGGTAAACTAACCTACGGACAAACACACACACCAGTCTACTTCCGCCTCCCGCGGAGTCCGGACGCGTTTACTACTGCGCTCTGTGCGGTCGCGCTTTGTTTACGTTTCGCGGACGAGTGTGGTGCTACGTAGTTATTCTTCCGTGCGCTTGTATACTCGTATCTGCCTTTTCGGGGAGAAACGTTCACGTGCAGAGTAGTGCGCGCCGGAATTGTGTGTGTTGTCTCAACCACACGTTCGTGGTAGCAGTACTACTCAGTGTGTCTTCGAAATGGCCGACCCACCTAATACGGGTCAGGTCATCCAGTCCGCCATGGAAATATGTAATCAACCTGCAGCGACGGCTCTCCCGCTGCCGGTGATGTCCGACAACCCTGCTGACGTACAGCAGAGTCAACTACCAACACAGGACCTACAATATGCACAACAACAAGGGCCACAGCAGCAACAAGAACCGCAGCTTCTACACCACCAACACCTACAATTCCAGCAGCAACTGGCCCAGCAGCAACAGCTTCAGCTACTGCAGCTGCAACAACGGCAACACCAGCAATTCCTCCAGCAACAACATCAACAACATGAGTTACAACAGGTTAGTCAGCACCTCAGCTATTGCTGCGACCCCTCCAGCATATCACCTAGTGGCGATACAGCTGCACAACAGCAGCAAGAAAGTGGTCCCCATAGTAAACGACTGTGTGTCGATTCTCCTTCAGTCACGGACTGTGAAATGAGCCAGGTACCGGTTTCCCACGCGTCTTCTACCGACGGCACCGGACAGGCAAACACAGAACGCACGCCGGTACAGACATCTGCTTCTCCTGACACCGTTACTCGACCGAGTATCAATAACCGATACAGTCGAACAGATGCAGGCCCATACATTGTCTTCGTGGAGAGCTTAGATAAAAACGTTGGCAAACTCCATCCCATGTCAGTGGGCAAGTTATTGTATTCCTACAGCTCTCACCTCAAGCACGATATTGTTGACATTAGTTCCTCAGGCAAGAACAGAGTTAAGATAGAACTGAAAACTGCTGCAGCTGCTAATAACTTACTAAATGTCCCTGCTTTCAAAGATCATAAGTTCGATGTTTACATCCCTAACTTTTTACTCCATACGTATGGCATTATCCATGACGTAGAGACCAGCCTAACGGACAAAGAGATAATAGATGCCATGGAAAGTGTTTATCCTGTAACAAGTATAAAACGATACACGAAGAAACATCCTTCCAATCCTGAGCTCACAGTACCCATTCCAGTCTGCATGGTGGTGTTTCGCTCTCAGACATTACCCTCTCATGTTGCTATTCTGGGGGCACGCTGCCCAGTGGTACCGTACGTTGCCCCAGTCATTCAGTGCACAAATTGCTGGCGTTTTCATCATCGGGCGAACCAGTGTCGAAGCCATACTCGTTGCAGCAGATGCGGCGGTCAGCACCAAGCTGATTCGTGCCCTGCGACGATTCCGACCTGTTTAAATTGCTCTGGACAGCACCCTGTCTCTGAGAGGTCATGCCCCATTTTTCTCCACCAGCAAGAGCTACAACGTGCAAGGGCGTACGCCACGTCAGGAAGGGCACTCTGTGGGCCGCACCCCACATATTCCGCGGCCGTACGGAAGCCCCCTAGCCCTCAGAGTTCTGCGGACTTCCCGCCCCTACCTCCAAGGCATTTACAGCAACCGCAAGTCGCTGTACAAGAGCGTTCTACGGGGCCACCAATGCCGCCATTGGCGCCCCAGCTGCGTTCACCCCCTAAGGACGAAAGCTATCAACGGAATGATGTTCCCATAGCAGACAGAGCGGGTGTCAGCTCCGTCATGAGCGGCACGGGGAAAAAACAAACTTCCAGACCCGCCTGGCGTCAGGGATTTTCAGACGTTAGTCACGAATATTCTATCTCCCAACATCTACCACAGGCCCCTTTACCACCCAACCCGTATCCTCCTATCCTCCTCAGTACGGACAACAAGCAGTGCCACCACGTAACAATAGTGAATACATCGTAGAGAAAATTATCTGGTTTATCCTTCACCTCATAGAAGACGCGAAAACAATGCCACCTGGAACTTTACAGATACAGCCTATTCGCCAACTATTAACGACTCTCCTTACTTCTAACAACAATGGCGGAATTTAAAATACTGCAGTGGAATGCGCGATCTGCGATTGCCAACAAGGGTGTACTTCAACGTGAACTTTGGATGCGGAAGATAGCAGTGGCCGCCATCTCTGAGACATGGTTTCAACCAGATACCATCGTACGCTTCCAAGGATACCACGTTTACCGCCAAGACAGAGATGATGGTCGAGGAGGAGTCGCCCTCTTTATCAATAATATGCTGCATCACACCCCTGTTCTGATTTCTCATGACGATATTGAAAGCTTTCAAGCGATAGCAGTAAACTTCTCATCTCCAATTGGTCGAATAACTATTGTGGCGCTCTACAGCCGACCACGGTCATACATTACCATTGAAGAGTGGTACGCTCTGGTACAACAGTTGGAACCTCCATTTCTGTTCTGCGGGGATTTTAATGCACACAACAGATTGTGGGGGTGTGCATATAACGATAGGCTGGGTGATGGCATTCTTGATATTATCGACGAGTTCAATCTTGTTATCCTCAATGATGGATCCCCTACGTTACTTCCATTACCCGGACAGAGACCATCAGCCGTCGATTTGACTTTGTGTTCAGCGTCTGTTTCTTCATTCTTTACATGGTCTGTACTTTCATATCCTATGGGTTCCAACCATTATGCTATTCTGCTCTCTTCACCAACCTCGTCACCGAACACGGTCTGTCGGCCGTCTCGCAAATGGAATGTCAGGAGGGCAGATTGGTCTCGGTATGGTGCCATCATGGATACACAACTTTCGTCGTTTCCCACCAAGTTGTCACCGCAAACAAGGTACGCTCATTATAGGAATTGCATCAACCTAGCAGCATCGCAGTCAATCCCACAGACGAGGTTGGTAACTGGCAGTAGACGTCTGCCGGTTGCCTGGTGGAACCAAGAGTGCTCGCGTCGAGTGGCGCAAAGGAGACTGGCATGTAGCCGTTTTAAACGGGAAACCACATGGGAAAACTACCTCGCCTACAAACGTATAGATGCGACTACCAAACGCTTTCTCAAGACTTGTAAAAAAGAACATTGGAAGAAACTTTGTGAACAGTTATCCCTGCATACTCCTGTCGGAAGGATTTGGTCGAAAGTTAACTCACTCAAACGAAAACCAATGCCTCCCAAGCGGTTACAGACCTGGATAGACGAGTTTGCCAACATTGTAGCACCTCTTACGGCCATGCCAGAACCCATTGATCCCACCACAAATATCGCCGTTGAAGATCTTCAAGATGATCTCACCTCACCGTTCTCCCTCGCTGAACTCAACAGTGCGCTGCCGCCCTCGACCGATACGTCGCCCGGGCATGACCAGATACATTACTCCATGATACGCAATTTGTATGATGATGCAAAACTTATTCTTCTGAATATCTTTAATGACATCTTGAGAGAGGGGTCTGTTCCAACCGACTGGACCACTCAGGTATTGCTTCCTATTTTGAAATCAGGAAAAGACCCTGGTCAGGCAACGTCTTATCGCCCCATTGCATTGTCGTCATGTGTGTGCAAGACCTTTGAACTTCTCCTCAAGGTCCGGTTAGAATGGTGGTTAGAGCATCACGATCTGTTCCCACGGACACAATACGGTTTTCGCAAGGGGAAGAGCACTTACGATAATATAACATCTCTTGCTATGGGCATCGAAAAAACATTCCTGACAAATGGGTATTTGACGGCTCTTTTTCTTGATTTTTCGAGGGCTTATGACAATGTTTTGATACATAAACTTATAAATAAATTACAACTTTTGCATCTCCCGCTAAAGGTGTTAAGAATTATATACAGATTACTTTGTTGCCGCACTGTTTATATCCGTGACCAGGACAATGTGTTACATGGCCCACGAATCGTTTCCCGTGGCCTCCCGCAAGGTGCGATATTAAGCCCCTTGCTATACGCCTTGTATGTTGCCGACTTAGACTCTATCTTTCATCCTACTGTCAAAGTTCTACAGTACGCGGACGACGTTTGTATATACGCCCACTCGTCGTGCTTTTGGGTGACTAACATATGGCTTACTACTGCATGTGAAAAACTGGCTGAATGGGAGTTAGAACACGGACTCACGCTATCGCCTGAAAAATCTACTGTGGTGATATTCACGAGGAAACGACAGAATTATTTCTCTCCAGACCTTCAGCTCGGTCCATACAAACTGCCTGTTCGGTCATATGCTAAGTTCCTTGGTGTTTACTTCGACAGCAAACTGACGTGGACGCGCCATGTTGAATATCTCTTGGACAAAGTGGACACTACTGCAAATATCCTGCGTATGCTTGCCAGAGTTTGGTGGGGAGCCGATCCGATGGTACTCCTTACTCTTTATAAGGTCTTGATCCGCTCCGTTTTGGATTATGGCAGTATCGTCTACGCTACTGCAGCGCAATCGACCCTGCGCAAACTTGATGTCCTCCAGTACAGAATGCTTCGTCTTGTTCTCGGAGCTATGAAGTCAACACCCACCAACGCCTTGCTCGTGGAAGCGTCTGAAATGCCGTTAACTATACGTCGACAGATGCTGTCCGATATTTTCCTCCTCAGCCGAGCGTCAATATGTGATAGTGCCTCTCTCAAAACGGTACACCAATTTTGGAACATAACAGAAATGCATCACAGAAGAGGCATGACCCGAGTTCCTTTACTGGTTCGCAGCTACGAGAAATGGAGACATCTCTTCCCACTCATCATACAGGACACCAAACTTCCTTGTTTCCGTTATTCTTATCATCTGTTTTTCAACCCAGTCCCGGTGACACATTTGCCATCAGACTACACAACGGGGACCAACATCACTCTCGACGTGGAACAGTTTCTTCTCCGCAACTGGCCACAGCATGCTCACATCTATACTGACGGCTCTAAAACTGAAGCAGGGGTGGGATACGCCTTCTTTTGCCCCTCTAACGGCACCTACCAAATGTTTGCGCTTCCGCCTGCGTCATCTATTTACACGGCAGAGTTACTAGCCATCAGGGAGGCCATTTATTACGGCACACGAACATTTAACTCTATATTGATCCTCACGGACTCTCAAAGCGTGATGAAAAAATTACAACATCCGACGTTTGACAAACGAACGAATAGATATATATTGGACGTCTTGGAGGCCATAACAAACGCACAGACAGTGGGCATAGACATCCACTTACTTTGGATTAAAGGACATCGAGGTATACCCCATAACGAAACAGTAGACCGCCTTGCCAAGAGAAGTATTACGGGAGGACAACACTGCCCCACGCGGATTCCATATACAGACTTACGAACGACGATTCGGAAAGCGGCCTATCGCACTTGGGACCACGAATGGCGCCTCTCTCATGTGTTTAAGGGAGGACACCTGGCAGCTATACAACCAAATGTCTCCTCACGACCGTGGTTTTCATCGATGACGCTTAGTAGACGTCATGCAACGTCTATCATTCGGATGAGACTGGGGCATGGATGTTACCCTGCCCACCTACACCGTTTGAAAATCATCGCTTCTCGGCATTGCGACAAAGATGTAACGGCAGTGGCGGATCTCAACCACATCGTACTGGCATGCACCAAGTACACGGCCGCTCAAAGTGTGTTCTACCGAACGCTGGTTGCGAGGGGTTACCCCTCCCCACAAGTGTCACTGTCCTCCTTCATGGATTCGACAACTTTAAGTACACTTTACTGAAGGACTACCTCAAAGTCACTGGCATACAGCTCTAATTTTAGAGCTAGTGTGTTTACCTTGAACATGCACAGCGGGAAACTGCATAAGTGATTTTATATTATATTTTGACTTTTATTTGTCTTTGCACCTCTCATTTGGTCCTATGCTTTCTGCACTTTTATTGTATTACAAATATCTGTCGTACTGTTAAATATGTATTGTTTAATGTCTTTACATGTTATTTTTCTACTTTTATTCTAAGGCTATATGATGTAACATACTTATTAATATTGTGCTGTACATTGTAAGAATTTCAATTCTATTGTAATGTTGTCAATGTAATAACCGCTGGCTGTATGGTCACTGTCACCAAAAGCCATAATAAAGAATTATAAAAAAAAAAAAAAAAAAAAAAAAAAAAAAAAACACACACACACACCCATGCCCCAGGGAGGACTGGAACCTCCACGGCGAGCAACCGCGCGCTCCGCAGCGAGACGCTTTAGACCGCTCGGCTACTCCACCGCGGCTACGTGAATAGAACCGACAGCAGACGTGCAAAAGTCGAGCAGTGGCTAACATAATACAACCTGTACGTTACTGTACGGTGAAATCGCTGTCAAAAGATTTTAAGACACTCCAAAGCACAGAAACGCAAACTGTAGCTATTCACACATATACACTACTGGCCTTTAAAATTCAAACACCAAGAAGAAATACAGATGATAAACGGGTATCCATTGGACATATATATTATACTAGAACTGACATGTGATTACATTTGCACGCAGTTTGGGTGCCTAGACCCTGATAAATCAGTACCCAGAACAACCACCTCTGGCCGTAATAACGGCCTTGATACGCCTGGACATTGAGTCAAACAGAGCTTGGATGGCGTGTACAGGTACAGATGCCCATGCAGCTTCAACACGATACCACAGTTCATCAAGAGTAGTGACTGGCGTATTGTGACGAGCCAGTTGCTCTGCCACCATTAACCAGACGTTTTCAGTTGGTGAGAGATCTGGAGAATGTGCTGGCCAGGGCAGCAGTTGAATATTTTTCGTATCCAGAAAGGCCCGTACAGGACCTGCAACATGCGGTCGTGAATTATCCTGCGGAAATGTAGGGTTTGGCATGGATCGAATGAAGGGTTGAGCCACGGGACGTAACACATCTGGAATGTAACGGCCACTGTTCATCTACATCTACATACATACTCCGCAATTCACCGTAAGGTGCGTGGCGGAGGGTACACTGTACCACTACTAGGCATTTCCTTCCCTATTCCACTCCCAAATTGAACGAGGAAAAAAAAGAATGCCTATATGCCTCTGTACGAGCCCTAATTTCTCTTATCTTGCCTTTGTGATCTTTACGCGAAATGTAAGTAGGCGGCAGCAAGATCGTACTACACTCAGCTTCAAATTCCGGCCCTCTAAATTTACTTAACAGAAATTCACGAAAAGAACGTCGTCTTTCTTCCAGTGATCCCCAATTGAGTTGCCGGAGCATTTCCGTGACACTCGCGCATTGGTCGAACCTACCGGTAACAAATCTAGCTGCTCGCCTCTGAACCGCCTCTATGTCTTCCTTCAAACCGATCTGCTGCGGGTCCCAAACACTTGAGCAATACTCAAGACGTGGTCGTACAAGCGTTTTATACGCGGTCTCCTTTACAGGTGAAGTACATCTTCCCAAAATTCTCCCAATAAACCGAAGTCTGCTGTCCGCCTTACTCACAACTGTCCTTATATGTTCGTTCCATTTCATATCGCTCTGCAATGTTACGCCTAGATATTTGAACGACGCGACAGCATCAAGAAGCTCACTACTAATGCTGTATTCGAACATTATGGGATTGTTTTTCCTACTCATGCGCATCACCTTACATTTTTCTACATTGAGAGCTAGCTGCCAATCTTCGCACCAACTAGAAATTTTGCCTAAGTCACCCTGTATGCTATTACAGTCAGTTACAGACGACACCCTCCCATACACCACAGCATCATCAGCAAACAGCCGCAAATTACAACTTACTCTGTCCATCAGATCATTTATATAGATAGAAAATAATAGCGGTCCTATCACACTCCCCTGGGGCACGCCTGACGATACAATCCTCTGTGATGAACACTCGCCGTCGAGAACAACGTACTGCGTTCTATTACTTAGGAAGTCTTCCAGCCAGTAACAAGTCTGTGAACCTATTCCATAAGCTCGTACCTTCGTTAGCAGTCTGCCGTCGATGCTGTTGGGGCAGCAGCCCAACAGTTCCAACGCGAGACCAGCGCCTGCCGTATCCGCAACCAAATCAACATCGGGGCCGACATGGTTGCCTCCCCCCTAAGGCGCACAACTCCAGCTTCGGCAAACTACGAGAGCAGAACAGAGTCGTACGACGTTACATGTGACCAGAGCGGTACAGCGCCTATCCATAGTAACTGGGAACATTTTCTTGCAGATGGCGCTGTGCCTCTAGTGTCCATACGCCGGACGGAGACTGGCCGAACACGCCTTATAAGGCAGCGCAGCGGCCCAGACAGACAGTTCGCTCTCGCCGTCGATGCGTGCAATATCGAAGACGTCAGGACCGGACTTCACGAAGACCTCTGCTGCCCGAGGAACTTGTTGCACCGTACTGGGATTCGTGCTGCTAGCCGCTGCACTACTGACCTCGCCTGTCCCTGGACTTCGCCTGGTAAATTCCTGCCACTATGGACTCACCTTCGCACTAGTAGAAGAACTTTTCGGTATCATCTACATCTACATAGATACTCTGCAAATCACTTTCAAGTGCCTGGCAGAGGGTTCATTAACCACTTTCATAACTTTTCTCTACCGTTCTATTCTCTAATAGCGCGCGGGAAGGAAGAACACCTAAATCGTTCCGTTTTCGATCTGATTTCTCTTATTTTATTGGGATGGTCACGTCTCCCTAAGTAGGTGGGTGCTAGCAAAATATTTTCACATTCAGAACGAAAATTCGTTGATTGAAACTTCGCAAACAGATCACACCGCAATGAATAACGTCTTTCTTTTAATGATTTCCACCCCAATCCGTGCAACATTTCCGTGACGCTTTCCCCCCCCCGTAACGTGATAAAACAAAACGAGCTGCCCTTCTCTGAACCTCCTCAATGTCTTCCGTCAGTCCCACCTGGTGAGGGTCCCACAAGGGGCAACAGTACTCCAGGAGAGGACGCACAAGTGTGATGTAGGCAGTCTCTTTGGTGGAGCTGGTGCATCTTCGAAGCGTTCTGCCAATGAAACGTAACCTATGGTTCGCCTTCCCCACAATATTTTCTATGTGTTCTCTCCAGTCCAAGTTGTTTCTAATTGTAACTCCTGGGTATTTGGTAGAATTTACAACCTTAACGTTTGACTGATTTATCGCGTAATTGAAGTTCAGCGGATTTCTTTTAGTGGTCATGTGTATTACTTCACAGTTTTCTTTATTTAGTGTCAATTGCCAATTTTCGCACCATGCAGAAATTTTGTCTAAATCGCTTTGCAGTTTCTTTTGATGCTCTGTTGACTTCACTAACCGATAAACGACAGCATCATCCGCGAACAGTCTAAGGGAGCTATTCAGATTGTCTCCTAAATCGTTTATAAACACGAGGAAGAGTAGGGGACCTATAACGCTTCCCTGTGGAACGCCAGATATCACTTCTGTTTTACTCGATGACTTACCGTCAATTACAGCGAACTGTGTCTTTTCTGATAGGAAATCGTGAATCCAACCGCACAATTGGGGAGATATTCCATAAGGACGCAATTTGATTAGAAGCCGCTTGTGGGGTACAGTGTCAAAAGCCTTCCAGAAATATGGAATCGATTTGAGATCCCTTGTCGATAGCACTTAACACTTCATGTGAATAAAGGGCAACCTGTGTTTCGCAAGAGTGATACTTTCTTAATCCGTGTTGACTATTGGTTAATAGGTCGTTCTCTTCGAGGTAATTCATAATATTCGAACAAAGTATATGTTCCAAAATCCTACTGCAAATCGACTTCAGCGAGATAGGTCTGTAATTTTGGGGATCACTCCTATGGCCTTTCTTGAATATTGGAGTAACTTGGGCAACTTTCCAGTCTTTGGGTACGGGTCTTTCGCTGAGTGATCGGTTGTAAATGATAGCTAAGTACGGAGCTATTGCATCAGCATACTCTGAGAGGAATCTAGTTGGTATACAATCTGGCCGGGAAGATTTGTTTTTGTTTAGTGACTTAAGTTGTTTTACTACTCCAGGAAGATCGACTTCTAAGTTTTGCATGCTTACAGCTGTTCTTGGAATGAATACTGGAGTGTTCACTTCGTGTTCTTTCGTGAACGAATTTCACATTGACTGTGAATGGATTCGCCTAATTCGACTTATAGAAATTCTGTATTTCCAGACTCAGAACTGTGTGAGTGTAAGAGCCCGTTACTCTGAAACTAATTTTGTGCAAATTAAATTCGGCGCAACTAACTGTCGAGTGTGGTCAGTTATAAGAGGTGTGAACAAGAGGGGACTGACACAATGGCACATCATACCGGCTGATACGCCAGTGTGGTGATGACGAATACATGCTTCGAAAGTCCGTTCACCGCGATGTCGCCAAACACGGATGCGACCATCATGATGCTGTAAACAGAACCTGGATTCATCGGAAAAAATGACGTTTTGCCATTCGTGCACCTAGGTTCGTCGTTCCGTACACCATCGCAGGCCCTCCTGTCTGCGATGCAGCGTCAAGGGTAACCGCAGCCACGGTCTCCGAGCTGATAGTCCATGCTGCTGCAAACGTCGCCGAACTGTTCGTGCAGATGGTTGTTGTCTTGCAAACGTCCCCATCTGTTGACTCAGGGATCGAGACGTGGCTGCACGATCCGTTACAGCCATGCGGATAAGATGCCTGTCACCTCGACTGCTAGTGATACGAGGCCGTTGGGATCCAGCACGGCGTTCCGTATTGCCCTCCTGAACCCACCGATTCCATATTCTGCTAACACTCATTGGATCGCGACCAACGCGAGCAGCAATGTCGCGATACGATAAACCGCAATCGCGATAGGCGACCTTTATCAAAGTCGGAAACGTGATGGTACGCATTTCTCCTCCTTACACGAAGCATCACAACAACGTGTCACCAGGCAACGCCGGTCAACTGCTGTTTGTGTATGAGAAATAGATAGGAAACTTTCCTCATGTCAGCACGTTGTAGGTGTCGCCACCGGCGCCAATCTTGTGTGAATGCTCTGAAAAGCTAATCATTTGCATATCACAGCATCTTCTTCCTGCCGGTTAAATTTAGCACGTCATGTTACGTGGTGTAGCAATTTTAATGGCCAGGAGTGTACAAAGCCCGCAAAATCTGGTAAAAACATGGCGCCCTGGGCTGTCAGCCAATCAGGAGCGGTATGACGCATGGTGGCACCCGGCGCCATATACGCCTACTACGCAACTGCCTGTTCTGGTCTTCAGTCCGCAGACTGGTTTGATGCAGCTCTCCACGCTACCCTGTCCTGTGCAAGCCTCTTCATCTGAGAATGCGTCCGGCAACCTACATCCTTTTGAATCTGCTTACTATATTCGTCCCTCGGTCTCCCTCTACGATTTTTACCCCACACGCTTCCTTCTAATGCTAAGTTGACAATTCCTTGATGTCTCAGAATGTGTCCAACCAATCTTAGTCAGGATATGCCACAAACTCCTTTTCTCCCCGATTCGGTTAAGCACCTCATTAGTTACGTGATCTACCCATCTAATCTTCATCATTCATCTGTAGCACCACATTTCAGAAGCTTCTATCATCTTTTTATCTGAACTCCTTATCGTCCAAGTTTCACTCCCATACAATGCTACACTCCAGACAAAAGCTTTCACAGAGGACGTCCTAACATTTAGATTAATATTGGATGATAACAAGTTTCACTTCTTTAGAAACGCTTTTCTTCCCATAGCCATTCTGCATTTTATAACTTCTTTACTTCGACCATCAGAAGTTATTTTGGTACCCAAATAACAAAATTCATCTACTACTTTTATCGTCTCATTACTTAATCTAATTCGTTCAGCATCGCCTGCTTTTCTGACATTACATTCCATTACCTTCGTTTTACTCTTGTTAATGTTTATCTTATATCTTCCTTTCAAAACACTACCCATTCCATTCAATTACTCTTCCAGATGTTTTGCTTTCTCTGACAGAATTCTTTATTTTCACTGCACCAAATACTTGTTTACTTTTATGCGATTCAGGCTGTTAAAATACACAATTAACAAAGAAAGACGGCGCATTACCACGCCACAGAGTAGGGAGTGATCACACGTTTACTGCTTTTCAAGATGGCCGATTTCGCGCATGCGCACAAAATTTTGGACGACAGACTGCAGCGGGAGTTTCCTTTGTGTGTACACCTTATTCTATGGCCGCGAACTGCCGGCTACTACACGTAGACAGAGCAACAGGCAACAGGCGAGACGTGAGTCAGTGTCGGACGCATTCTGTTTGCCTCTTCAGAATTTTGCTGGTAAGCGTTTAATTAATGGACGAGCAGCAGTTTGCAACGGGCCGGCGCAGCCAACATCTCTGCATCATTTACGCCAGATATGAAACTAACACACAAGAACAGACAGTTTGTTTATGAAGCAGAAGATGAACCTATTTATGACGAGCAAAATCATTCCAAAATTAATTTTTATTTTCCAGCGTTGGATTCTGCAATAAATTCAGTTGACGAGTGAAATCATCAGATTAACAACCTACATCGCGTATTTGGGTGTCTGTAAAACATACATGGCGTGGAAAATAAAACTCCCGAAGCTGTTCTTGAAGAATGTGTTAATTTAGAAGAGTCTCTAACTCACAAAGACTGTAAAAATATTGATGCTACTGATACATGCAATGAATTACAAGTCATTGCTAGAAGAGTACCCAATAACTCAGGGCCACTGGACGTTCGAAATTACGTTCGTAAAAATAGACTCATAGACTTTGTACGTAATTTAGTTCCTACACTAAAAATGTTGTGTACTCTCCCTGTGTCTGTAGCCAGTGGCGACCGCAGCTTCTCGAAATTAAAACTTATAAAAACATATCTGCGATCTATAGTGACTCAAAAAAGAGTTGTGTGCTTGATAACTATAGTGACTCAAAAAAGAGTTGTGTGCTTGATAACTTTGTCAATTGAACGAGATACAACAAAACAATTGATTTAAAGTTTAAAGTAGATCATCTCAGATTTTGCAAAAGCCAAGGCAAAAATAGTGTTTTTTGTGTTACTCTTTGTATAACGAAGCTTATAATTGTATCAATTATTGTAATCTATTAACCGTAACCTTTTTTAAAAGAGAAAATGAAAAACGATTACAAAGTAACATTGTGGTATTAAAGAGTACATGTTCCATTTTAATGGGGAAATATGTCTCTGTAATATGTATGTTGTCATTATGTATTTGAATTTTAAAATATGCAATGTGTATTTCACACTGATGTTTTATTGCGATTTCATTAAATGCGGCGCCATTAAAATAATTTGCTGAATTAGTTGGTGCCGCCTCCTTCTCAGACACGGCCAACTAATTGGGCTCAAATTTGGCAGGTCGCTTGTGTAGAACCTAACACGAACGAATCTAAGATATTTTGGGTCAACGCCCTCGCGTTTTTCAGAAAATCGCCCCTAAATTGGAGGGATCGATAGATAATTGTTAATAGAGCATTTTTCGTCGTCAGGTATAAGTCCGCAAACGCATACTTTTCAGAAATAGAGGAAAGAAACTTTTACGACTGCCGCTTCTATAGCGATACGGTACACGCTTTTCGCCGATAGCGCAACGGCCAAAGGTAACTGGCTAGGAATCCGAGAACCCGGGCTCAAATCTCGAAGAAACCTAGCGGGTGTTTATTCTTTTATTTTTTATTTATCCGTATCTCACTTTATAGGGATAGGAGGTTAATAAGGTAAGTAAACCAATAACGAATGATGATAATAAGGTAGGCAAACTTATTTCCTAAACGTATTAAACTTTAAGGGCCTTGTCACGTGAAAACAACTCCTACTGAGGGTGCTGCCAATTCCTCGCGAGGTATCACAGATGGCCAACCACGCGACGTTTGTTTGCAGCGAAGCAGTTGTAAAAGTTTCTTTCCTCGATTTCTGGAAAAGTATGCATTTGCGGACCCCACACCTGATGATGAAATATGCTCTATTTACAATTATCTATCGATCCCTCCAATTTTGAGTCGATTGCCCGACATAACCTTTAGGGGTGATTTTCTCAAAAACGCGGGGGTGTTGACGCAAAATACCTTAGGCTCCTTCGTGTTAGGTTGTACACAAGCGACCTGCCAAATTTGAGCCCAGTCGTTTCGTCGTGTGTGATGCCCCGCCCCCCCCCCCCCCCTTCGTCAGCTTGGCTTTGCCTCCCGTTATTGACGGTTCAGCTTCTCGTGCCCATCCGCGAATATTTCAGCTGCAGCCGTTCTGCTTCTATCGGAGCACTACGACTGCAGCGGCGGCTTGGCCCCAGAGTTGCCAACCATGAAGCTCAATTTTCCCCCAAATCGTATGTGAATTCCCCCTAAAAAAAAACCTAAATGGTGGTCAGGCCGCAACTAGAAAATAAATAAAAAAAATCGCACTGACGTGTTTTGCGGCCCATTTCAGATTTGTAGTTTTATAAGTTTTTGCAAACATTTTGGACGAAAATAATAATCTAAATAATCAAAAATTAATTAATAAGAGTGTCTGAAACCCTTGTAGGAAAAAAAAAGTTACGTAGGGGCGGGTTTCGAACCACCGACCTTTAGCGTCATAGTACAACGCTTTACCCTCTACGCTACAGCTATCAAGCAGAATATGAGTCCTTTAGTCTCGAACTATTGATGGCCGTAGTTAACTGATGCTAATATGGCATTTGTAGACACTAGATTATCATTTATCGTACGAAGAACGATGTGTTTTTCTTAATTCTCCAGTGCGCCATTGCTTTGAAATGACAACGTGTAAGTTACAATAAGAAAATCATCAAATACGCAACGCAAGATGGCGTATGCCAGAGAGAGTTCTGGGCGAGGAATGTCACGTGTCATCTCCGAACGTCTGGTTTTCGTTAATTCAATGGAGGGTGTCAATTCTCCGTTATTTTTGCAAATATCTCTCAAACGATACGAGATATGAAAAAAACATAAGGGAGCTTAGTTGTAGAGAATTTTCTCCTCTACCAAATAGGTTTTTCAATTTTTGTGTCAGATGAACGGTTCGTTTGCAATTACAATTATATTACAAACGACTTTTTGGTATTACTACCGTATTTTTTGTCCGAAAAATTTGAAAAAGGCAGGTTCTGGTCTCTGGCGGCCTACGATCATGTCTGTAAAATTTGGTGCTGATCGGTTGAACGGTTCGTCTTAAAAACAGGGAACACGTTACTGACAGACGGACAGACATACATCCCAAAATCGCCGATATTTTCGCAAATATCTTCGAAACGCTACGAGATATGAAAGAAACACAAAAGAGAAAAGTCGTAGAGAATTTTCTCTTCTACAAATTCGGTTATTCAATTTTTATGTCAGATGAACAGTTAAGCCGTTATTTTCATTTAAATTTCGATCTGTCAAAAGACGATCGCAAAGGCCCACTTTCAGTGTTACTACCGAAACCTAAAGTGGGCCAAAAAGAAAACGCCACTTATATGGTGCCCCCCCCCCCCTCCCCAATCGACGGTCATATCTGTCAGTTCAATACCACATCGGAGTTAAATAACTATAGCACAGCTCAGTCATACAGCAAATGGCAAAGCAGACAAGAATGCAGTCAACACTAACTAATAGTTGCCTACTCTGCACTGTTGGCAACGAACCTCAGTCAGCGAGTACTATTTGAAATAAACAGCGTGGCCTACAGTGTCCAAACATAAAATAATATGGCTTAAGAAACTCGGCAAAGCCCGAAACTAGTCAGCATTTCAATAAAAAAATAAATAAAATAAAATAAAATAAAAAAACCAGCTATGGTGCAATATATAAAAAAATGTCTTTCCTAGACTTCAGTTTCGTTCGTAAAACATTCCAATAAGGCTCTGCATGCCGTATTAATGCATTCGTTCTAAATGTCACTTAACGAAAACCTAATTACTAATATTCTACTCCTTAGATCACTAAAAGAAAAAGCAAGAGTTTCTGCATGACATTCTAAGATATAAGCCGTATTATATAGGCTACAGGGAGAAGTTAGGCTATATAAACGTCCCTGTTCAGCTAAAGGTAAAGCAGTCAACAATCCGCAGATTGGTTTGAACACCGCAGTGCTTTACTAGGCATGGTCCTGTTTGGAGGTGGTATGCCGTTGCCTTCCTCCGACCTTCGAACTGACTTACCCAGCCAGTTATAGGGGGACCTACAGTTTAACGTGGGTTCCGAACCACGGTGCTACTCGGTATTTTTCACATTAGCAACACTGCCAGAGGTGAAAGAAGTGGAAAGTGACAGATAAAAATCCTAGGACCTGGCGGGGATCGAACACGCGACCTCTGGATTTGTAGTCTGGCACTCTACCACTGCGCAACCGATCAGCTATACTAATAAAATCCAACAAGCTGGGAATAAGCGTACCTTTCAACAAGGGATCTGATTCGCACGCCTTTGTGTATCTCTGGGAATATTTTTTCTCTCTTGAAGCCATAGTCACATGAATATACACACACATACACTTCCCGCGTATTCAACTTCAGTTCACAGTCGCCAATACATCCACAGCAGTACGGTACAGTAGACGTTGCAGAAGCGCCTTTAAAGGAGGGCAGTGCCAACAAAAAGACTACAAGTATTTCATTGTAAGGTAGAGCTAAACAAATTTTGATAGGTATGCGTTATTCATGTCTGAGAAGCCCCTACAAATTCCCCTCAAAGAACATTTCCCCTTAAATTTCCCCCTGAAGTACAAATCCCTCCAAATTCCCCCCAAGACAGCAGAGTCCCGCTAAATTTAGGGGGAAAACCGCCAAGTTGGCAACACTGGGCTACTCACAGAAGTCGGCCTGCGCCGCGCATGCGCAGACGCCCGCTAGCAGCAGCACCGTCACCGTCGCCGTGGCCGCCATCTTGTTTCCGCTCCTGGAACAGACGGAAAAACAAATTGAGGAAATGACACTTCTGTCTGCAAAGCAGGCGTGGCGGCCGACACAGTTGGAAAATTACGCCGACAACAGCCAGAATAATCGATCTCCACTGCAAACGCCTTCAGGCGTACGTATACACGAGGGGGCAGTGCTTTAGTTGGAAAAAAAATATATAGGCGGTTCCCTGCTCATTCCACATGAAATGAGTCAAATTTATTTTTTAGAAAATCAAGAAAGTAAAAATTTAGGCACGTGAATACGTTAAAAAAAGTTTAAATTTACAGATTTGAAACTCATTTTCATTGTGTTTAAAGGCTTGGTGTAGATGAGTATTCCACCCATAGACTTTGGACAACGACATCTTATCGTTGAATGACGAAAATTCTACGTTCATACAGTGAGTAGTTTACGAGTGTGGGCGAGTTGAATGAAACGCGAGGTAACGCGTGAGCTTCGTCCGGAACGTGGCGACTCCTACAGCTTGGGGAAAAAATGGCGGACAGTTCAGCTCGGGTTTATAACAGTTTTTGACGTGTTGTTGTTGTTGTGGTCTTCAGTCCGGAGACTGGTTTGATGCAGCTCTCCACAATACCCTATCCTGAGCAAGCCTCTTCATCTCCACATAAGAACGGCAACCTACATCTGTTGAATCTGCTTACTGTATCCATCTCTTGGTCTCCCCCTGCGGTTTTTACCCCACACACTTCCCTCTAATGCTAAATTCACAATTCCTTGATGTCTAAGAATGTGTCCTACCAATCTATCCCTTCTTTTAGTCAAGGTATGCCAGAAATTTCTTTCCTCCCCAATTCTGTTCAGTACCTCCTCATTAGTTACGCGATCCACCCACCTAATCTTCAGCATTCTTCTGTAGCACCACATTTCAAAAGCCTCAATCCTCTTCCTGTCCGCACTGTTTATCGTCCATGTCTCACTCCCATACAAGGCAACACTCCATACAAATGCCTTCAGAAAGGACTTCCTTAGACTTAAATCAATATTCGATGTTAACAAATTTCTCTTTTTCAAAAACGCTTTTCTACCCATTGCCATTCTGCATTTTATATCCTCTGTACTGCGACCATCATTTGTTATTTTACTGCCCAAATAACAAAACTCATCTACCTCTTTATTGCTTCGTTTCCCAATCTCATTCCTTCAGCATCACCTGATTTTCTTACACTGCACTCTATTACCCTAGTTTTGCTCTTGTTAATGTTCATCTTACATTATTTGACGTGAGCATCCCCAATTTCGACTCTCGACTGTGTATATCGATTGAGCGAGGTTTCATCGAGTGCGAGTTCTCTCCTGCAGAGCCGCCATCTTCCCTTTCCTATTTACGGTTAGTTTCACGTTATTCACTCACTTGTACCTATTTCAAAGTAATGGCACCCTGACGAGGTACCAAAAACACGTCGTTCTCAGTCGATTAATTGTGAAATAAACTCAAGAAACACACTATTGGCGGGAAACTACTGAAGTTAGTGATAAAGTGATACAGCAACATACTAGTTCGGTATTGTAGCGTTCTGGACAAAGGCATGATGACGTGGAGCTGAAGTTCGTGGGCAGTGGTTCGTTTCCTGCTACTGGCATTCTTTTTTTTACCTTGATTGGGAGTTTTCTGGTGCTTTTATTAATTAAATATAATTTACATTATGCGTTATTTCGACTTATTTACATGACCTGCGCTTTCTCTTCAGCCATGTTTAGTGAACATGCCGTGAAATGTTGACCAACGATTTGTAAACATTGTCTCCTGAACTGTCTGCATGTACACTGCGGACACAACGTAATAATACGACATAAGCGACATGGTCATACAAATAATTTTATGTATAAACTAGTCGTCCCAGCAATTCTTCGCAATTGCTAATATGTATGTACTCTTGCCTTGAATGTCAAATGTGCAAAATTTTATCGCAATCGTACGAATGATGTTGATATCCCAAACAAAAGCGCTCTTTCAGTTTTCCACAAATGTTTCTATTCTCTCGCCAACTATTCCAAACTTTTACTTCACTCAAACCTTCCTCTCACTTTGAACGTCGAATGTGCGAAATTTTATCGAAATCAGACGAATGATATTGATATCCAATTGAAAAAAGGTCTTTCAGTTTCACGCGAATTTTCAAAATTTCCGGGTAACTTTCCCAAATTTTAAGTTCATGAGAACGTTCATCTTTCGTTGAACATGAAATAATCAAAATTATATCGCAATCGGATGAACGGTTCTCAACTTATAGTGGTAAGTGTATTTAGAAACACACTGAAAACGGAACTTGGTTCGAATTTTGCAACTTTCCTTTTTAACTATGCCTCTTTCTTTTTTAATCAAAACCTTTCCAAGACCACAATGAACGAAACAAAAAAAGAATTACCGCTCTCCGTCGTGCAAATAGTCAGCTGTAGTGCTGAAATCAATCAAAAACACAATGAAAAACGCACTTTCAGTTTTTCTCAAATTTTGCAATAAATTTATTTCACACAAACCTTGTCCTGTAGAGCTGTAATCAGGTGTTGCTCTTACAACCATGTGGCAATTGACTTTTATTCATAGAAAAAAAGCAGCTTTCGGTTTCTCCTAAATTTTCCTACTTTCCGGGCGACTTTTCCAAATTTTTATTTGATGCAAACACTCCTCCTGGTTTCGACATGAAATGCACAAAATTTTATCGCAATTGGACGAACGGTATTGATAGCGCACTGAGAAAAGATATTTAAGTTAATAATATTTAAGTTAATAAACCCTCTGCCAGGCACTTAAATGTGATTTACAGAGTATCTATGTAGATGGAGAATCGTAGGAATGATATTGATATCCGAAAGAAAAGAACTCTTTCAGTTTTCCACAAATTTTCCTATTTTCTCGCCAACTATTAAACTTTTACTTCACTCAAACATTCCTCTCGTTTTGAACGTCATATGTTCAAAATTTTATCGCAATCAGGTGAATGATATTGATATTTCATAGAAAAGTCTTTTGAAATTTTTTTCAAAATTTTCCAATTTGCCGGAAAACTTTCCCAAATTTTTATTTCGTAAGAACGTTACTCTTGCTGTGAATGTCAAATATGCAAAATTTTAACGCAGTCAGACGAATGATATTTATATCCCATTCAAAAAAAAGCTCTTTTAATTTCTCGCGAATATTCAAATTTTCCGGGTAACTTTCCCAAATTTTTAGTTCATAAGAACGTTCATCTTTCGTTGAACGTCAAATGATCAAAATTTTATCGCACTCGGTTGAACAGTTCTTAACTTATAGTGGTAAGTACATTTAGAAACTCATTGAAAAAGGAACTTGGTTCGAAGTTTGCTAATTTCTTTTTTAACTATTATTTTACTGAAATTTTTTCCAAGACCATAATGAACAATACAAAAATAAAATAAAATAAAAATCACCCGTCTCCGTCGTGTGAATAGTCAGTTATAGTGCTGAATTCAATGAACAACACATCGAAAAGCGCACTTTCAGTTTTTCTCAAAATTTCCAGTTTTCCGGTAGATTTTCCAAAAACTTTATTTCATGCATACCTTGTCCTGTCAAGCCGTACTCAATTGATGCTCTTACAACCATGTAGCAATTAATTTTTATTCATAGAGAAAAATTGCTTTCTGTTTTCCTAAATATTCCTACTCTCCGAGCGACTTTTCCAAATTTTTATTTGATGCAAACACTCCTCCTGGTTTCGCATTGAAATGCACAAAATTTTATCGCAATTGGACGAACGGTATTGATAGCGCACTGAGAAAAGATATTTAAGTTTTTCCCGATTTCCTCTTTTCCGGACAACTTTTCCATATTTTATCGCCGTTTAAACTTTCCCTGGACTTACAAGAATATTTCAAGACTGAAATTAGCCAAATCGGTTCAGCCGTTCTCGACTTTTAGCGAGACTAACGAACAGCAATTCATTTATATATATATATATATAAATTACGTGCGTAACTCTGTGTCCGCAATTTACGTGCAGGTAGTTAAAGAGACTATATGTCACGGGATGTTCACTATCTAGAACTAATGCACTTTTCAGAAAAACGCTTGTACATCTAAGAAGTCGAAAATCTCAGAATTTAATTACTGTAATATTATTTGGCAAAGTCGTACATCTACGCCACATCATCACACTTTTATTCGCAGTTTCGTAGTTATAGCTCGAAATTTGAGTTAACAGCAATATATCTTTGAAAAGCAATTTTTTCAACCCATATTTCATCCCCTAATTAGTATAATTTCCAAAAATACCTAAACACGTGTCTTAAATTCTAATCCCGAATCCAAATCCGAAAATTTGTAGTTCTAACTTAAAAATTGCCTAAATGGCAACAGATTTTCGAAAAACATCCCCTCTCTAATTTAACCAAGAAAACATATACCAATTTTTGTGGTTGTAGCTTCAAAATTGCCTTTTTGGCAAAAGATTTTCGAAAAACATCCCCTCTCCAATTTAACCCCCTTGATGGTTGAATTTCCAAAAATACCGAAACACGTATTTTTTAAATCATAACGGCCAATACAAATACCAATTTTTGCAGCGATAGCTTCAAAATTGTCTTGACAACAAAGTGTTTTCAAAAAGAATTTTTGATCCCCTCTTTTACCCCCTTAGTTTTTGAATTTCCAAAAATACCGAAACTCTTGTCTTTTTAATCCTGATGAAGAGTCCATATCCGAAGTTTGGTAGTTGTAGCTTAAAATTTGAGTGAACAGCAACATATTTTTGAAAATCAATTTTTTGCGTCACTTATTTTACCCCCTTATTTGTCGAATTTCAAAAAATGCCGAAACACGTGTCTTTTAAATTCGAACCCTGAATTAAAATCTGAAATTTTGTAGTTCTACCTTAAAAATTGCCTAAATAGCTACGTATTTTCAAAAAACGTTTCATCCCCTATTTCACCCCCTTACGGAGGGAATATCGAAAAATCGCTTCTTAAATGACGCCTACAGAGTAAGATCAACACCCTCCACAAATTTCAAGTTCCTATGTTCAGTGGTTTGGGATGGGCGATGATGAGTCAGTCAGTCAGTCAGTCAATCGGGACACTTCCTTTTATATAGAGAGATTGTTTTAATGGAACATTTTATTTGTACTACCACAGTAGTGCCAAGGATGATAATTTTTATGTGCTTGAATATAAGTGTAAGGAGTAGAATATCTTTCAAGTCTGTATCAAAACATATAACTTCTTCGAGATAAACTGTGAAATCAGAAGATTGCCGTATACGCCGAAAACCGGTTCACGAATTAAAATAAACTTGTGGAACATACTCAGGCATACTGAGGCGCTCCAGTCACGGTCTGCACGGCCACTACGGTCGGGGGTTCGAATCCCCCCTCGGGCATTGATATTTGTGCCGTCCTAGTTCATAAGTAGTTCATAAGTAGTTTGTAAGTTTAGGGACTGATGACCCCGTAGTTAAGTCCCATAGACTTTACAAACATTTGAACATTTTTTGTGATTTTCAATTTAGTATGATGATGTTCCACCACGATCCGACGGAAGATTCAGTCAAAACATTTTAATAACACACAGAAAGTGTATTTTTTGTGGAAACACTAAATCAGAATGCCAGCAGTGTTTGCCACGTGTTGAAGACATATCGTATACTCTGGTGAGTCTCTGTGCCACATTTGTTCGGCGCCTGAAAAATGTTCAAATGTTTCTTTCCCACTGACCTGGAATTATTCAGGTTGTCGAGTGTTTTAATCAATGAAAAATTGCAATTCATTCATCAATAATTTTGATTTCTTAACGTTCATAATACTTTTCAGGGCAAAACCACGTTAAAGAACACCCATTTGGTGACTGATTCTCAATATAATTTTCTCGGCATTTTCCGAATTGACTTTTTGGCCTCATCAAAGGATTACTCCCCTCATTGTACGCGATGTCGCTTTCTAAGAACATTCAACGGCCGTTTACAGAATCAACGTACTACCCTGTTTGAAGTGTTCTGCTGTTTGTAAACTTATTGAACCACACCGCTATGGCGACAGTCCCCTAGTCTTACAAACTGTTTATAAAGTAATGAAATAAATCGCAATTTGCGATCACTTATGGCTTCACTGTACTAGGTTTAGATGTAATACCAATGTGCGGCACTATTACACAGTAGTCTTATCGGAAACAATGTTCAAAATACATCAAATTTTTATCCTCTCGGTTAAATATGAAGCTACTAGTAATAACATCCTATGTATGTGTCCATACGACTTCGCCATTTGTTGTTTTTAATTATGTATGGAAAAGCTGGTAGCATCTGACCTCGGGGAAGATCAGTTTGGATTCAGGAGGAACGTAGGAACCCGGGAGGCAATACTCACTTTACGTCTTATCTTAGAAGATAGATTAAGGAAAGGCAAACCTACATTTAGATTTGGAGAAAGCGTTTGACAATGTTGACTGGAATACACTCTTTCAAATTCTGAAGTCAGCAGGGGTAAAATATAGGGAAAGGAGAGTTATTTACAACTTGCACAAAAGCCAGATGGCAGTTATTAGACTCGAAGGGCATGAAAGGGAAGCATCAGTTGGGAAGGGAGTAAGACAGGGTTGTAGCCTTTCTCCGATGTTATTCAATTTGTACATTGAGCAGGCGATGAAGGAAAGCAAGGAAAATTTTGGAATAGGAATTAAAGTTCAGGGGGAAGAAATAAAAACATTGCGTTTTGCTGATGACATTGTAATTCTGTCAGAGACAGCGAACGACCTGGAAGAGCAGTTGAATGGAATGGACAGTGTGTTGAAGAGAGCGTATAAAATGAACATTAACAAGAGCAAAACAAAAATAATGGAATGCGGTCTTAGAAAATCAGGCGATGCTGAAGGACTTAGATTAGGTAACGAAACAATGAAGGTGGTAGATGAGTTTTGTTACTTGGGTAGTAAAATAACATGCGATGGTCGCAGTACAGAGGATATAAAATGCAGAATGGCAATGGGAAGAAAAACATTTTTGAAAAAGAGAAATTTGTTCACATCGAATATTAATGTAAGTGTAAGGAAGTCTTTTCTGAAGGCATTTGTGTGGAGTGTTGCCTTGTACGGGAGTGAAACATGGACGATAAGCAGTGCGGACAGGAAGAGAATAGAGGCTTTTGAAATGTGGTGCTACAGAAGAATGCTGAAGATTAGGTGGTAGATCTCATAACTAATGAAGAGATACTTAACAGAATTGGTGAGAAAAGGAATTTTTGGCATACCCTGAGCAAAAGAAGGGATCGCTTGGTAGGACACATTCTTAGACATCGAGGAATTGTAAATTTAGCATTGGAGGGAAGCGTGTGGGGTAAAAATCGCAGAGGGAGACCAAGAGACGCGTATAGGAAGCAGATTCAAGTGGATGTGGGTTGCCGTTCTTATGAGGAGATGAAGAGGCTTGCTCAGGATAGAGTAGGGTGGAGAGCTGCATCAAACCAGTCTCCGGACTGAAGACCACAACAACAACATGTTTGTACAGTTCTTTTGTAGGTCTCTTTATCCATATCACCTGTCTTTGAACCGGCACTATTACACAGTAATGAAGGGGAGAACGAAAATCAAAGAGATGTAGAAAGAATAGAGGAAAATACCGAGAAAGTGCCGTGGGTAGGTTCAAAGACAGGGGATATGGATAAAGAGACATACAAAAGAATTGTACAAACATACGTAATTAAAAACAACAAAAGAATGGCGAAGTTGTTCGGACACATACACTGGATGAAGGATAACAGACTTTAACATAGTGACGAGTAGTACAGTGGAAACCAAGTAGGTAACCATAGGAGACCCACAGAAACTGAACATATCTACAGAAGACATGGCAGACAGGAAGAAACAGGGAGTAGAAGTCAGAGAAAGGAAATATGAAGAAACACTCAAGGAGAAGAAACCAAGAACGAAGTGGCCAGAAGAGAGAAAGAAGAGACATAGTGAACGTATGTGAGGTTTTAGGGGAAAGAAATGGAAACGACAGAAAAAATGCCAGTGGAATTGTTTGTGTTTACTCGCTCTTTTTAAAGACTAATTAACGAAAAAAAAAGAACAAGTGAGAGAGCGCATGCGTTTGTTTGTTTGTAATTCTCAGAAATCTACGATTTTATTACGATCTTCATCACATTTTGCACACTTGACCTCTAAAACAAGACGAAGGGCACAGTCTACGTAACACTTCATTTGGTGGTTGGCGGAGGGTAATTTACTTGCTGATTCCGACACATGCTTATATTTTTATCCCCGTGTGACAGAAATTTTGCACACTTGCCCAACGAAAACAGGAGGGGTACCTACAATAGAACCTGATACCGTCTTACTGCTGTTGTTGTTGTGGTCTTCAGTCCGGAGACTGTTTTGATGTAGCGCGCGGGAAGAACGAACACTTCAATCTCTCCGTTCGAGCTCTGATTTCTCGTATTTTATTCTGATGGTCATTTCTACCTATGTAAGTGAGAGTTAACAATATATTTTCGCAGTCGGAGGAGAATGCTGGAGATTGGAGTTTCGTAGTAGCCCACGCCGCAGCGATAAACGCCGTTGTTGTAATGATTCCAATCCCAGATGCTGTACCAAAATTTTTTCCATCTAAAGCACTGATAAACGCCCGGGCAACGCCGGGTTATATATATATATATATATATATATATATATATATATATATATATATATATATATATATATATATATATATTTGTTCGTTAGTCTCGCTAAAACTGGAGAACGGCTGAACCGATTTGGGTAATATTAGTCTCGAAATATTCGTGTAAATCCAGGGAAGTTGTTTAAACGATGATAGGATATGGAAAAGTTGTCCAGAAAAGAGGAAAATCGGGGAAAACTGAAACAGCTTTTTCCAGTGAGATATCAATACTCTTCGTCCAATTGCGATAAAATTTTGTACATTTCATGTTGAAAGCAAGAGGAAGGTTCGTATCGAATAAAAATTTGGAAAAGTCGCTCGGAGAGTAGGAATATTTAGGAAAACCGAAAGCATTTTTTTTTCTCTATGAATAAAAATCAATTGCTACATGGTTGTAAGAGTATCACTTGAGTACGGCTTGACAGGACAAGGTTTGTATGAGATCGTTTTTGGAAAATCTACCGGAAAATTGAAAAATGTAGGAAAAACTAAAAGTGATATTTTTTCTATGAGTAAAACTCTATTGCAATATGGTTGTAAGAGCATCAATTGAGTATGGCTTGACAGGACAAAGTTTGCATGAAATAAAGTTTTTGGAAAATCTACCGGATAACTGGAAAATTTGAGAAATACTGAAAGTGCGTTTTTCATTGTGGTTTTGATTGAGGAGTAATTCCGGTTAATTTTTTTTTCATTAAGGTCTTGGAAAAGTTTTCAGTAAAAAAATAGTTAAAAAAAAGAAATTCGCAAAATTCGAACCAAGTTCCTTTTTCAATGTGTTTCTAAATGTACTCACCACAATAAGTTAAGAACCGTTGAACCGATTGCGATAAAATTTTGATCATTTGACTTTCAACGGAAGTTGAACGTTCTTATGAACCAAAAATTTGGGAAAGTTTCCCGGAAAATTAGAAAATTCGCGAGAAATTAAGAGATTTTTTGAATGGGATATCAATATCATTCTTCTGATTGCGTTAAAAATTTGCATATTTGACATTCAAAGCAAGAGTAACCTTCTTACGAAATAACAGTTTGGAAAAGTTTTCCGGGAAATTGGAAAATTTAGAAAAAATACAAAGAGACTTTTCAATGAAATATCAATATCATTCATCTGATTGCGATTAAATTTCGCACATTTGACGTTCAAAGTAAGAGTTTCAATGTACCTCCGCTGCAGCGCTGCGACTGCAGTTCCGCACATGCGCTGTAGACGACGTGTATCAAGGAGAAGAACGTGCGCCATTTGGAGATCGCTGTCAGTTACGTACGCTTTGTTGCGCTCGTTTGAAATGTCGGCGTTGATTGAAAATCCCGCCGCCTGTGAAATCAGGTCGGAGATTCGGTTTCTGAATGCGAGGAAAGTTGAAACCGAGCGAAATTTATCGGCAAATTTGCGATGTTTACGGACCAAATGCGATGAGTGATTCGATGGTGAGAAGATGGGTCCGACAGTTCAATGGCGGGCGTAGTGATGTGCACGATGAAGAACGAAGTGGGCGTCCACCTTTGGTTACAGAAGAACTGGTTCACGCGATTGAAGACAAGATCATCTGTTCTTACATCTCAAGCTTTTCCTTGGCGGTCATCACTTCACCAATGACGACGAGCTGAAAGAAACTGTTTCCAACTGGTTGAAGACACAGGCGGCAGATTTCTATGAAGAAGGTATGCAAACCATGGTGCCACGCTTTGGCAAATGCCTGCAAAATTTCGTCAGTTATGTGGAAAAGTAGTTTAAGAGTTGTAGAATTTTGTGCAATAGAAATTTCTTCAGTATCTGTGTACTATTTCATTTTATTAATAACGGAGACAGGTGAAGTACCCTCAGACTTTAAGAAAAATGTTATAATCCCCATTCCAAAGAAAGCAGGTGCAGACAGGTGTGAAAACTACAGAACCATCAGTTTAATAAGTCATGGCTGCAAAATATTAACGCGAATTATATACAGAAGGATGGAAAAGCTGGTAGAAGCCGACCTCGGGTAAGATCAGTTTGGGTTCAGGAGAAATGTAGGAACTCGGGAGGCAATACTCACTTTACGGCTTATCCTAGAAGATAGAATAAGAAAAGGCAAACCTACATTTCTAGCTTTTGTAGATTTGGAGAAGGCTTTTGACAATGTTGATTGGAATAAACTGTTTCAAGTTCTGAAGCAAGCAGGAGTAAAATATAGGGAGCGTAAGGTTATTTACAACTTGTACAAAAACCAGACAGCGGTTGTCAGAGTTGAAGGGCATGAAAGGGATGCAGTGGTTGGAAAGGGATAAAGACAGGGTTGTAGTCTTTCACCATTGTTATTCAATTTGTACATTGAGCAAGCTATAAAGGAAAGCAAGGAGAAATTTGGAGAAGGAATTAAAGTTCAGGGGGAAAAATTAAAAACATTGCGTTTTGCCGACGACATTGTAATAATCTCAGAGACAGCAAAAGACGTAGAAGAGCAGTTGAAGGGAATGGACAGTGTGTTGAAAGGTGCATATAAGATGAACATTAACAAGAGCAAAACTAGGGTAATGGAGTGCAGTGTAAGAAAATCAGGTGATGCTGAAGGAATTAGATTGGGAAACGAAGCAATAAAGGAGGTAGATGAGTTTTGTTACTTGGGCAGTAAAATAACAAATGATGGTCGCAGCACAGAGGATATAAAATGCATAATGGCAATGGGTAGAAAAGCGTTCTTGAAAAAGAGAAATTTGTTAACATCGAATATTGATTTAAGCCTAAGGAAGTCCTTTCTGAAGGCATTTGTATGGAGTGTTGCCTTGTATGGGAGTGAGACATGGACGATAAACAGTGCGGACAGGAAGAGGATTGAGGCTTTTGAAATATGGTGCTACAGAAGAATGCTGAAGATTAGGTGGTTGGATCGCGTAACTAATGAGGAGGTACTGAATAGAACTGGGGAGAAAAGGAATTTCTGGCATACCTTGACTAAAAGAAGGGATAGATTGGTAGGACACATTCTTAGACATCAAGGAATTGTGAATTTAGCGTTGGAGGGAAGTGTGTGGGGTAAAACCCGCTGAGGAAGACCAAGAGATGGATACAGTAAGCAGATTCAGACAGATGTACGTTGCCGTTCTTATGTGGAGATGAAGAGGCTTGCTCAGGATAGGGTATTGTGGAGAGCTGTATCAAACCAGTCTCCGGACTGAAGACCACAACAACAACAACAATAACGGAACTTACTTTGTGGACGCGCCTCTTATTATCATTTGCGAAGCACTGCCGCGTCGGCTAGTTCGTGAATAAAATACGTTGCGTTAGCTGCATTTTGCACGATACCTCAGCTGATGCACCGACTGCTTCCAGCAGTAGACTACTTCCCCGGATCGCACGCTCGACTGGTGTAAAGTGGCGGAGCCCGTCCTCCAGCGGATGCGGCACTCTGACGGTTAGGCCGACTGCTGGCTTTTCGTTGGACCGTCACAGAAACAGAGGGTCACGTCTGGATGGGGGGGAGAGGGGGAGGGGGGGGGGGAACGGCTAAGAGGGGGGTTGGAGGGGGGGCGGTGTCTGCTGGAAGCTCGAGGCGCCTGCTGCGGTCTCAGAGCTGGCTATTTATCAGGGGGGCGCAGTAAGCGATGCGCAGTA
This sequence comes from Locusta migratoria, assembly GCA_026315105.1. Classification (NCBI taxonomy): domain Eukaryota; kingdom Metazoa; phylum Arthropoda; class Insecta; order Orthoptera; family Acrididae; genus Locusta; species Locusta migratoria. The sequence goes on from CM048754.1 coordinate 122,806,539, forward strand.
GGAAACGCGTTTTCGCCGTTCTGCGCATGACGTCACTGTGGGACACCTGGGAGCAAAGCTACAGTCTAACATCAATACGCAGTGTTGGTTTCTAACACGTGGACGTGTGTGTTACCATTTCTGCTGTATTTGCTTAAACCTTTCATTCCCGCAAGCGCCGGAAAAATTAAAATTCAGTGTTTTCTGTATTAATACAGTGCACTAAACTTCAAAATACGTGTTTTAAAATTTTTGATCGAACTATTATTTTCTTATGTCATGAATTTCATGCGTAACACAGACGTTTGTATCGAGGTATTTTATTACTTGGGACGTTATTTTCTTGATAGTTGACACTGTCAGATCAATAATCTTTGCCACAGCACCAAAGACAAGACAATTCACTGCTGGAATAAAACAAAAGGAACCACACTCACGCCCACACTCCAGCCACGTACGGACGGCAACGCAGCACAACCTCCAAGACGGACAGGTTAATGCCTCACAAGTGGCTACACGCCGTACCAAAAAGAGGCAAAATGCGTGCTAGAAGCATGTTGTTCAGCAACAATAGTGCGACGTTAAGGACTGATACACAAAATACGGTATAAATCAGCTGTTAATACGTTGTTGTCGAGGAACAACACTGGGAATTAAAGGGCTAAATAGTTTGTTTCGCTTCATAGTTTGTAAGTAAAAAGTTTATAGTGGAAAGTCTATTGATTTCCCGAGTGCTTGTCGCGCGTTCTATCGTTTCTGCTGTAATTCTTAAAAATACTTCTGTTATTATTTATACAGTGCCAGGCTGTGCTATGACAGGTTGTAATTCCCACAGGCGGAACACAAAGGGAACTGAAATAGTTTCATATTTTTCATATTTTTCGAAACGTTAAAGAAAGTGTGGCTCTCCAAATGCTACAGGAAGGACACTGTAATCGCTGCACATTCTCGAAAATACTCACAGCATTTCAAACACACTGATTACGTAAGGGATCTACAATCGGAATTGCTTGATTTTCCGGAAAAAAAGTGTTTCAAAGATTCCTGTTCTTTTAAAATCAGCAGTTCGTATTATAGACATTGTCAATATGTTTGTGACGTGATAATGTTAATCATATGTAACTCGTAAATCTACGATAGAATATGACCCAACAGTCTTAACTGCAATATTTTACAGCAGAATAGCACTTTGAACAATACCTTTCGTCAAAAACTTGATATAAATGCACATTCGGAGCCATAGCGGACTAAGCTTGTGCAGGCCGTTTGGGAGCGCGCAGTACCACAGTGACGTCACAGCGCCAGCCAATGGCAGAGCAGGGCGCTTACTGCCCAACATTATATTTATTAGCCTTGAGAGCTGGCCACAGCCGCAAGCGACCATCGACCCAGGGTTCGGTTTCCAGTTTCGGCTGAAATATTGGTACACAGCCGCGATTTCCGTCTCGGCCAAAAATCAACCACATCTTAGGCTCGGCCTAAATTAGCTTTCTTCGACGTACCGATGACGTCGGGACGCGATCCCGGTGTATTCAGCCGACAACACCGCTTTACTTCATAAATTTATCCGTGTTATGTGGATTGTGCTGAGGTCTACGACTGTATTATAAACATTTTTGGAATAATTAACGCTGCAGCAGACACTTTTTACAAATATTTTTATTAGCAGCCGGCGCTCCAGTCACGGTCTGCACGGCCACTACGGTCGGGGGTTCGAATCCCCTCTCGGGCATGGATATTTGTGCCGTCCTTAGTTGTAAGTAGTTCATAAGTAGTTTGTAAGTTTAGGGACTGATGACCCCGTAGTTAAGTCCCATAGACTCTACAAACATTTGAACATTTTATTAGCAGGACGCGTTTCGGCAGCATGCTGCCATCATCAGGTGCATTTTACAGTTACTGGTTCACTATTGTTTTGTTAAGTTTTGTGTTGTGGGTGCCAGTGCGGTTATGTTTGGACATTTTAACCTGTTCAGGAAGATATAGCTATTCCAGTATTATGTTTCATCATTATAGTTTTTGATTGTTGTAGTGTTGTACTTACTTACACCCTTATGTTGATAATCTTGTCTGGCACACACAAGACAAGAACACAGTTAGATATACACCACATGTAGACATTTTCTATTCGATTATTACACTGTACAAAGATCCTTAAAAGCTAAGATAAACTACTTACATCAGTATTTACAGTGAATATGCCATATAAAGTGCATATGTGTTGAAACAGAAGTTGCTACATTTTAAAGAATTATTCAATCAGAGTTACATTATTGGACAAAATGCATTTTGTTGGGTTCTATTGGACAATCTGCCTTTTGATGCAAGCTATTTTGGACATAATGCTTTTTGATTAGTGTTCAGTCACATAGAACTCGTAAAAATACTATTTCTTGTTTCAAAATACAATTTTTAGCATTCAGCGAAACATTTTAACACCAAAAGTAGGAACGAAACCGAATATTTTTTTTTTCAAGAAAAGGCTCCTCTTCTAAACAAACAGTATCTTGGGCAATACGTTCGTTACGTAGCAGGCTAATAGTCTGAATGAAAAATTCAACTATTTCATTTTCACGCCAGTTGTTTCCAAATGTGAGACTTAGTAGTTTTTCCACATTGTCTTTCTTTTCTTGTTTCATCCTCATCAGCGATGATACTTTGGAGATATCTGACGCTTTGTTAAAGCTGTATTGAGGTTTAATGGCAATAAGCGCTTTGAAGGATCATCAGAATGGTGATGAGTATTTTGATTTTCACATCAGTTACCCTTTCACCTATCATACAATTTTTTTTCAAATGGATCCTTTTCAGATCACTGATCCCACCTAAGGCCTCAAAATTGTACTTATTTCCTTGAAATCAAATATTTCCGAATCTTTCCCTAAAATCCTTGTTTCGCACCCTCTGCATAAACATTCTGGTACATGTTTGGTACCGCATGGAATGCGGTCTAAGAAAATCGGGTGATGCTGAAGGAATTACATTAGGTAACGAAACAATAAAGGTGGTAGATGAGTTTTGTTACTTGGGTAGTAAAATAACATGCGATGGTCGCAGTACAGAGGATATAAAATGCAGAATGGCAATGGGAAGAAAAGCATTTTTGAAAAACAGAAATTTGATAACATCGAATATTAATTTAAGTGGAAGGAAGTCTTTTCTGAAGGCATTTGTGTGGAGTGTTGCCTTGTACGGGAGTGAAACATGGACGATAAGCAGTGCGGACAGGAAGAGAATAGAGGCTTTTAAAATGTGGTGCTACAGAAGAATGCTGAAGATTAGATGGGTAGATCGCATAACTAACGAAGAGGTACTGAACAGAATTGGTGAGAAAAGGAATTTTTGGCATATCCTTACTAAAAGAAGGGATCGCTTGGTAGGACACATTCTTAGACATCGGGGAATCGTAAATTTGGCATTGGAGGGAGTGTGTGGGGTAAAAATCGCAGAGGGAGACCAAGAGACGCGTATAGTAAGCAGATTCAAGTGGATGTGGGTTGCCGTTCTTATGAGGAGATGAAAAGGCTTGCTCAGGATAGAGTAGGGTGGAGTGCTGCATCAAACCAGTCTCTGGACTGAAGACCATAACAACATGTTTGGTTTCAATATTTCTGAAATTTCACAAAGTTTATTTTCTACTCATCCAAATACTCTGTCGGGAGGTAACCTTCTCGACCTGGAAAGCAGAGAAGTACATCAATCACATGCACAGGAGAGTCTTTGAATAACCAAAAAGCAATTGCTTGAATTACTGATTTTGTCTTCATTCGCCTTCTCGGTGCACAATTGATCTGCTCTGCATCAGTCACATATTCATACGCTATAATATTCTGCATCCTAGCACAATAACGTTTTTACCATCATTTGATCAACGTACTACTTCCGAAATGGGGGACATAGCAATAGGTATTTCCGGTGTAGAGAAGCAGCTGAGAGAGCTAAATACGAAAAAGTGTGCTGGTCCGGATGGAATACCAGTTCTGTTTCACAAAGACTATTCTGCGGCGTTGGCCCCCTACTTAGCTTGCATTTATCGCGAATCTTTAATTCAGCGCAAAGTTCCTAGTGTTTGGAAAAAAGCGCAGGTGACTCCCGTGTATAAGAAAGGAAAGAGAACTGACCCACACAATTACAGGCCAATATCGTTGACATCAGTTTCATGTAGAATTTTGGAGCATATTCTCAGTTCGAATATAGCACATTTCCTTGAAACAGAAAAGCTTCTTTCCATGAATCAGCACGGGTTTAGGAAACATCGTTCATGTGAAACTCAGCTTGCCCTTTTCTCACATGACATCTTGTGAGCCATGGACGAAGGGGAAACGGGCGGATTGTTTTTCTCGACTTTTTCAAAAAGGCGTTCGACGCGGTGCCACACTGTAGACTGCTAACGAAGATACGAGCTTATGGAATAGGTTCACAGATTTGTGACTGGCTGGAAGACTTCCTAAGTAATAGAACGCAGTACGTTGTTCTTGTCGGCGAGTGTTCATCAGAGACGAGTGTATCGTCAGGCGTGCCCCCAGGGGAGTGTGATAGGACCGCTATTATTTTCTATCTATATAAATGATTTGATGAACAGAGTAAGTTGTAATTTGCGGCTGTTTGCTGATGATGCTGTGGTGTATGGGAGGGTGTCGTCTGTAACTGACTGTAATAGCATACAGGATGACTTAGACAAAATTTCTAGTTCGTGCGAAGAATGGCAGCTAGCTCTCAATGTAGAAAAATGTAAGGTGATGCGCATGAGTAGAAAAAACAATCCCATAATGTTCGAATACAGCATTAATAGTGAGCTTCTTGATGCTGTCGCGTCGTTCAAATATCTAGGCGTAACATTGCAGAGCGATATGAAATGGAACGAACATGTAAGGACAGTTGTGAGTAAGGCGGACAGCCGACTTCGGTTTATTGGGAGAATTTTGGGAAGATGTACTTCACCTGTAAAGGAGACCGCGTATAAAACGCTTGTACGACCACGTCTTGAGTATTGCTCAAGTGTTTGGGACCCGCAGCAGATCAGTTTAAAGGAAGACATAGAGGCGGTTCAGAGACGAGCAGCTAGATTTGTTACCGGTAGGTTCGACCGGATCGCTGGAAGAAATACGACGTTCTTTTCGTGAATTTCTGTTAAGTAAATTTAGAGGGCCGGAATTTGAAGCTGAGTGTAGTACGATCTTGCTGCCGCCTACTTACATTTCGCGTGGTGATCACAAAGACAAGATAAGAGAAATTAGGGCTCGTACGGAGGCATATAGGCATTCTTTTTTTCCTCGTTCAATTTGGGAGTGGAATGGGAAAGGAAATGCCTAGTAGTGGTACAGTGTACCCTCCGCCACGCATCTTACGGTGAATTGCGGAGTATGTATGTAGATGTAGATGTATATGTACTGTCTGTGAGTCTTACAGACAGAATGATAAACGTTTATACACAACAATGCCGCGATAATGAAAAAGGATACTTACTGGTCATTGTGGGCCAGTTAAATCGTTTCGATTTAGTCCACTTGCCTTACAATGCAGTCAACATAGCGTAACAAAACAGACTAAAGGCAACTGTTGGACATAATGCAGTTTGATTCAATCACACCAGAGGGCACAATGCGTTTTGAAAAGTTGCTCCTCAAATACGGAATCGATTTGCGAACCCTTGTCGGTAGAGTCCATTACTTCGCGTGAATAAAAGTGAAAGGTGTGGTAACAGTGCATCGGATTTAATGTCAACATTTACTTGAGATCATTTGGGTGTACTATCGAAAGGTAAACTTCAGGGTCTATTCACTTTTATAAATACCAATTGTGTCGCGTATTTTTCCTTAACGGTCCCAGGTTTTTTTTTTCCTTGATTTTATTAATATGTCCTCCTTTATAATAACTAGTTTAAACCCGCGGCTTCGCTGCCATGTTGGTTCATTATGATGGATAAGGTATCTTTCAGTAGTGTGCTATGAGACCTTCTTTAGAAACAAACATTTTTAATCAACATTATCAGGAAAGTAAGTAGTGTAGATCAAATCACACGTACAAATGCACTCGTTTCGAAGAATCCAATCACAAAATTCAACAATAATAGATTGATCACTTGATGTAATGCGCGAAATGTCAATTCGATTTTTTTAAAGAGATTTATTAAAAGAAATTTCTTTTTACTGCTTTCCTTATTTATTCTTATATTTCCTTATTCATATGCTTATCCTTACAGAGAATGAGCTGAAGACATTGTAGCACGAATAGACCAAAGATATGGTCTGTGACATCAGGTTTCGCTGTATGTAATCTCCTTGCTATAGAGTCGCAAACGTTATCGCTGGCCTACAGTCCGTTGTTTTTTTTTTTTTTAAATAATTTGACGACTTTCAACCACCATATGAAATGTTCAAATGTTTGTACAGGTTATGGGACTTAACTACGGGGTCATCAGTCCCTAAACTTACAAACTACTTACGAACTAGGACGGCACAAATATCCATGCCCGTGGGGGGATTCGAATCCCCGACCGTAGTGGCCGCGCAGACCGTGACTGCAGCGCCTCAGTCCCCTCGGCCACCGCGGCCGGCACCACCATATCTTCCACCCCCTTACAGCTATCGTCATGGAATTGGTGTGGTGTACAACGGGAGACGTCGGACAACAATTACACACAGACAATTCGTTTGCGTTATGTAGTTTTCGCTGCAGAGCGGAGTATTAACACACACACACACACATACGTAGAATTTTATACAGGGTGTTTCACTAAGTGTGTTTGCCTCTGTAACTTATAAAATAATAGGTGACGGAAAATTTTAATGCGGTAAGTCAACACACGGAGCTATGAACATAGTTTATTGTATCATTTTCCAAAGAGTTACACCACAAAGATGTAATTTTTTAAATGGAACAATAGTTTTTTCTATCGTGTATTGGATTTGTTTAAACCAGCTGAGTCCAAATCAATTCAAACTACATTCCTATCACTGTTAGTTTGGGAGCTACAACCCTTCAAAATTCCGCGGGCGGAGGCTGCGATAGCGTAGCTGACTGGCCGAGTGGCTATCCCCTGGGGCACGGCCCACTGTCTCATGACCACCAGCCAGTCAGCTACGCTGTCGTAGCCTCCGCCCCCTAAACTTTGAAGGGTTGTAGCTCCCAAACTAACAGTGATAGGAATGTAGTTTAAGTTGATTTGGACGCAGCTGGTTTCAATGAATCGAATGCACGATAGAAAAAACTATCGTTCCATTTAAAAAATTATATCTTTGTGGTGTAAACTATGTTCATAGTTCCGCAGAAAGTGTAACATTTCTTGTGTTGACCTACCGCAATAAAATTTCCCGTCACCTATTATAAGTTACAGAGGCAAACACACTTAGTGAAACACCCGGTATACACCGATAACTTTCCATCCCAATATACTCCACCCTTTTATCATTATCATCCATCAAGCAACAATGCAACCATTTTCAAAGAGAAAAAAAATAATTTTTCAAAGAGTCACTATTGTTGCGCATTTCGCGTTATATTTTTCAAATTACTAAATATCTATCAGATCGTTATAACACCGTGCCTAAAATGTTCCTCGAGTATAAACTAGTAAATGTACAAATATTTAAGTCTCTGCGTCTTGTCGTTCGGACGTGATAAGCGTACACCGAACAGACATTCACATTTATAGATGTAGATAAGAATCTTGTGGTGCTTATGGCAAGTCACATTGATTATCGTTTGCATTACCAGGGTTTTCTATCAAACTAAATTCATTAATTATTGAATGTTGTAAGTTTAACAATATGTGCTTGTTAATGAAATTTATAAGTAACATTATCTGATGTTTTCTATAATGTATTGAACATAATACTTTATAGATCGTAGAATTGAATAGTTGCTTTGATTTAACAATTTTTATTTAATGTAAACCCATATTAACTACAGAAATTTACTTACGATCTTTTATATTGTTTGTTCTGATACAAAAATCTATTATTGCATTTGTCACAATTTTGTGTATCATTACGTAGAGCAAGATTTATTTGTGATTAAGGAACAAATTGTTTTATATAAAATATTGTAACTTCCGTGTTCTGGGATGTTCTAGAATATGATGCGAGTATTAATACGCGCGAATCGGCACGAATGCTGTCAGTCTTAGATGAGTAATAACATTGTCTAGAATCAGTATGGAAGTGAGTGGCGAAGTTGTCTTACTTTTGTCATTATGTAACAAGAAGTATTGAACATGTATTACTGCTGTGTTTGTGTGTTTCAAGAATAATATAAAAAAATAAGTTAAAAATAAAACGTGTCATATCGAAAGTTTCAATGATGTATAAAAACCCGACGTCCTATTGTTTTCATTATGATTTAAAGACAGGCGAGCAATTTAAAACATCTAGCACTGAACAACCGAAGGTTTTTATGGTTTTAGTATAATTGTATTATTATTATCTCTATATATAAAAGGAAGTGTCCCGATTGACTGACTAACTGACTGACTGACTGACTCATCATCGCCCAGCCCAAACCACTGAAGATAGAAACTTGACATTTGTGGAGGGTGTTGATCTTACTCTGTAGGCGTCATTTAAGAAGCCATTTTTCGATATTCCGTCCGTAAGGGGGTGAAATAGGGGGATGAAACGTTTTTTGAAAATACCTAGCTTTTTAGACAATTTTGAAGCTAGAACTACAAAATTTCGGATTTTAAATCAGGGTTCGAATTTAAAAGACACGTGTTTCGGCATTTTTTTGAAATTCGACAAATAAGGGGGTAAAATAGGTGACGCAAAAAATTGATTTTCAAAAATATGTTGCTGTTAACTCAAATTTTTAGCTACAACTACGAAACTTCGGATATGGAATCTTGGTAAGGATTAAAAATCCATGATTTTTAGTATTTTTGGAAATTCAACAAGTAAACGGGTTAAATAGAGGATCAAAAATTCTTTTTGAAAACACGTTGCTATTGATGCAATTTTGAAGCTAGAGCTGCAAAAATTGGTATTTGTATAGTTGGTTAGACCTTAAAAAATACGTGTTTCGGTATTTTTGGAAATTCAACAATCAAGAGGGTTAAATTGGAGAGGGGGTGTTTCTCGTAAATCTGTTGCTATTTAGGCAATTTTGAAGTTAAAATTACAAATTTTATGATTTGGATTCGGGGTTCGAATTTAAAAGACACGTGTCTCGGCATATTTTCAAATTCAACCAATAAGGGGGTAAAATACAAGACGCAAAAAATTGATTTTCAAAAAATGTTGCTGTAAATTCAAATTTCAAGCTATAACTACGAAACTTAGGATATGGACTCTTGATCAGGATTAAAAAGACACGAGTTTCGGTATTTTTGGAAATTCATCAACTAAGGGGGTAAAAGAGGGGATCAAAAATTCATTTCGAAAACACTTTGTTGTCAAGACAATTTTGAAGCTATAGCGACAAAAATTGGTATTTGTATTGTTCGTTATGATTTAAAAAATGCGTGTTTCGGGCCGACCGCAGTGGCCGAGGGGACTGAGGCGCTCCAGTCACGGTCTGCACGGCCACTACGGTCGGGGGTTCGAATCCCCACTCGGGCATAGATATTTGTGCCGTCCTAGTTGGTAAGTAGTTCAGTAGTTTGTACGTTTAGGGACTGATGACCCCGTAGTTAAGTCCCATAAGCTTAACAAACATTTGAACATTTGAACGTGTTTCGGTATTTTTGGAAATTCAACCATCTAGATAGTTAAATTGCCGAGGGGGTTGCTATTTAGGCAATTTTGAAGTTAAAATTACAAATTTTAGGATTTGGATTCGGGGTTCGAATTTAAAAGACACGTGAAACTTCTTGGCAGATTAAAATTGTATGCCGGAACCGGGACTCGAACCTGGGACCTTTGCCTTTCGCGGGCAAGCGCACTACCGACTGTGCTATCCCGACACGACTCACGATGCTGCCTCACAACTTTACTTCCGCCAGTACCTCGCCTCCTACTTTCCAAACACACTCCGCTGCGCACACTCCGCTGCAGAGTGAAGTTTCATTCTTAAAAGACACGTGTCTCCGTATTTTTGGAAATTCGACCAATTAGGGGGTGAAATAGGAGATGCAAAAATTGATTTGCAAACATATGGTGCTGTTACCTCAAATTTCAAGCTATAAACTACGAAACTTAAGATATGGATTCTTCATCAGGATTGAAAAGAAACAGCTGGTGCAGACCAACCAGCCTACGCATGCGAAGCAGCGGGGGTTCAGCTAGTAGTTATATAGAAAGCTACTATACAGTGCTTCAGATTAAATGTCAATATTCAATTGAGATCATTTGAGTGTACTATGGAAATGTAAACTTCAGCGTCTATTCAATTTTATAATTAGCAATAGTGTCGTGTATTTTTCCTTAATGATCCCAGGTTTTTTTCTTGATTTTATTAATATGTCCCCCTTTTTATTAAGAAATAGCTTAAACCCGTGGCTTCGCTGGCGTGTTGGTTCATTATGATATTTAAGGTATCTTTCAGTAGTGTGCTATGAGACCTTGTGGCCGACGGGACTGAGGCGATCCAGTCATGGTCTGCACGGCCACTACGGTCGGGGGTTCGAAACCTCCCTCGGGCATGGATATTTGTGCCGTCCTTAGTGTTAGCTAGTTCATAAGTAGTTTGTAAGTTTAGGGACTGATGACCCCGTAGTTAAGTCCCATAAGCTTTACACACACACAGTTTTCTATACACCGATAACTTTCCATCCCAATATACTCCACCCTTTTATCATTATCAACACTCAAGCAACAATGGAACCAATAACACCATTTTCAGAGATTAAATTTAATTTTCAAAGAGTAATTATTGTTCCGAATTTCGCGTTATATTCTTCAAATTACTAAATATGTATCTGATCGGTATAAAACAATGCCTAAAACCTTTCTCCGGTATAAGTTAGTAACTGTATAAATATTTAAGTCTCTGCGTCTTGTCGTTCGGACGTGATAAGCGTACACCGAAGAGACATTAACATTAATATATATAGATAAATAGCTATCCGATCACTATAAAACCGTGCCTAAAGCCTTTCCCGGGTAGAAATTAGTAACTGTACAAATTTTTAGCTCTTTATGTCTTGTGGTTCAGACGTGATAAACATTCACATCTATAGATCTAGATGACACGGACAGCCTAGCGACCTCGCTGTTATTTGCTACAAATGTTCACGTGTCGTTCCCACTCGGCCACCTGGGTGCGCCGTCAGCTCGGCCTACATTTGGAGACCTGGGCGATGGCCAGTGAGCGCTGTGGTGAGGTGGCGGCGCTGCTCACTGCTTGCGCAACTCCCTGCTGGTGACGGCGCCTGTCCGCCCATCTCCGCTAGGCTCTTAATGGCCGGCCCGAAAAACGGCCCAGACCACACAACAGCAGGGCAGGCTAGAGAGCGAGTAGAGTGGCCGTTAGGCAACAGAGTGAAGGGGCACGCCGCAACCTACTCTGCTTCTGCTCTCCCTACAGCTGGCGACAATAGCGCAGGGCTCTTAAAGTCTCTTCAAGTGTGCGGTCCCATTCAGAGCAAAAAAACATTCCACCCCTCCGTGTACACGCCGTTCCACTCTGTAATTGAAAACGGAAACCACGTGTACGTGTACCTCACCCCTCATGGAACGTACATGTGCGTCAGTGAAAAACACCAATAAAGGTGTTAGCATGTGGATGTAATGTGCTGTTCTAGTATCTTCTGTACCTAAGGTACATCACCGTTCCCTTTGGATCCCTACGTAATTCGGTGCTCTCCGATACACTCGATCGAACAGCGGAGGAGTGGTACTCAAGCGTCAACTTTAGGTTACAATATCTCAGGATGTAGTTAACATTTTACAATGCAACAAACGGCCCTGATTACGTATTTGTTTGTATGTTCAGATGTGCTAACAAAACTAACGGGGTTCCATAAAAAAAACTTAGGTTTGTGTTAAGAAACATACTTCCGTGCGTTTCTTTATGGTTTGTATTAACCAATTCCACTAGCCCCTCTCCTCACGTTCGGTCTGTGGAATCGGTTCGTCAGTATTTGATGTGGTTTACGAAATATATCCAGCGGTAACGTTAGGTGACTGGCCCTGTATATAAAAAGGTGTTTCAGGATGTTTTGAATTCTGCAATCAATGATGAAAAAGGAGTAGCAAATTGTGTCAAATTCCTTGATTAGTAAAGCATTTTCAAAGCTAAATCTATGAAAATTTATGTGTAGAAGTAGAAACAACGAATGCAGGCCATCCAATCTATGCCTACGAAGCAGCGATAATTTTGAAAAATCGCGTTTTTATGAAAAATACTACTATGTAGATGAACTTCAAAAGAAAAAGCAGTATAAATACAAAATTTCCTCGTTAGAGCCGTTGCCGATATATATATATATATATCAATTGCTCGTTTAATATACACTCCTGGCCATTAAAATTGCTACACCACGAAGATGACGTGATACAGAGGCGAAATTTCACGGACAGGAAGAAGATTCTGTGATATGCAAATGATTAGCTTTTCATAGCATTCACACAAGGTTGGCGCCGGTGGCGACACCTACAACGTGCTGACACGAGGAAAGTTACCAACCGATTTCCCACACACAAACAGCAGTTGACCGGCGTTGCCTGGTGAAACGTTGTTGTGATGCCTCGTGTAAGGAGGAGAAATGCGTACCATCACGTTTCCGACTTTGATAAAGGTCAGATTGTAGCCTATCGCGATTGCGGTTTATCGTATCGCGACATTGCTGCTCGCGTTGGTCGCGATCCAATGACTGTTAGCAGAATTATGGAATCGGTGGGTTCAGGAGGGCAATACGGAACGCCGTGCTGGATCCCAACGGCCTCGTATCACTAGCAGTCGACATGACAGGCATCTTATCCGCACGGCTGTAAAGGATCGTGTAGCCACGTCTCGATCCCTGAGTCAACAGATGGGGACGTTTGCAAGACAACAACCATCTGCACGAACAGTTGGACGACGTTTGCAGCAGCATGGGCTATCAGCTCGGAGACCGTGGCTGCGGTTACCCTTGACGCTGCATCGCAGACAGGAGCGCCTGCGATGGTGTACGGAACGACGAACCTGGGTGCACGAATAGCAAAACGTCGGTATTACGGATGAATCGAGGTTCTCTTTACAGTATCATGATGGTCGTATCCGTCTTTGGCGACATCGCGATGATTGCACATTGGAAGCGTGTATTCGTCATCGCCATACTGGCGTATCACCCGGCATGATGGTATGGTGTGTTTCATTGGTTACACGTCTCGGTCACCTCTTGTTCGCATCGACGGCACTTTGAACAGTGGCCGTTATATTTCAGATGTGTGACAACCCGTGGCTCTACCCATCATTCGATCCCTGCGAAGCCTTACATTTCAGCAGGATAATGCACGACCGCGTGTTGCAGGTGCTGTTCGGGACTTTTTGGATACGGATAATGTTGAAATGCTACCCTGGCCAGCACATTCTCCAGATCTCCCACCAACTGGAAACGTCCGGTCAATGGAGGCCGTCACAATAAGCCAGTGACTGCTCCTGATGAACGGTGGTATCGTGTTGAAGCTGCATGGACATCTGTACCTGTACACGCCATCCAAGCTCTGTTTGACTCAATGCCGAGGCGTATCAAGGCCGTTGCTACGGCCAGAGGTGGTTGTTCTGGGCACTGATTTCTCAGGATCTATGTACCCAAATTGCGTGAAAATGTAATCACAGGTCACTTCTAGTATAATATATTTGCATAATGAATACCCGTTTATCATCTCCCTTTTTTCTTGGTGTAGCAATTTTAACGTCAAAGTGTGACGCCAGAACGTTCTATTTCATCTCAGTCATCCTATATCATGCAAAAGAGCAAACAAACAGAAGGACTGTAACACAGCATATTCTAAACTTACGGACTTAGTGACAGGAAGCAATTACATTGTGATAATTCATAACTTCGTATGAGCTGGTAGAGAAATTGTTTGTACGAAAACATTAGTTGGTTGGTACACTACGTAAAAATAAGCGTAAAAATCCTCTATGAAAGCAAATCCCCTATCCAGTCGCAAATTTGGGGCGATATTTCATAACCACGCAATTTGATTAAAAGCCGTTTGTGAGGTACGGTGACAAAAGCCTTCTGGAAATCAAGAAATACGGAATCGACTTGCGAACCCTTGTCGGTAGCACCCATCACTTCGTGTGAGTAAACAGCTAGTTGTGTTTCGCGTGAACGATATTTTCTAAACCCGTGTTAACCTTAGGTCAATAGATCATTCTGTTCGAGATAATTCATAATATTTGAGTTGAGGATACGTTCCAAAACCTTGCTGCAAATTGACGTCAATGAAATAGGCCTGTAGTTTAGTGGGTTACTCCTACTGCCTTTCTTGAATATGTACATCTACATCTACATACATACTCCGCAATTCACCGTAAGGTGCGTGGCGGAGGGAACACTGTACCACTACTAGGCATTTCCTTTCCTATTCCACTCCCAAATTGAACGAGGAAAAAAAAAAACAATGCCTATATGCCTCCGTACGAGCCCTAATTTCTCTTATCTTGTCTTTGTGATCTTTACGCGAAATGTAAGTAGGCGGCAGCAAGATCGTACTACACTCAGCTTCAAATTCCGGCCCTCTAAATTTACTCAACAGAAATTCACGAAAAGAACGTCGTCTTTCCTCCAGCGATCCCCAATTGAGTTGCCGGAGCATTTCCGTGACACTCGCGCATTGGTCGAACCTACCGGTAACAAATCTAGCTGCTCGTCTCTGAACTGCCTCTATGTCTTCCTTCAAACCGATCTGCTGCGGGTCCCAAATACTTGAGCAATACTCAAGACGTGGTCGTACAAGCGTTTTATACGCTGTCTCCTTTACAGGTGAAGTACATCTTCCCAAAATTCTCCCAATAAACCGAAGTCGGCTGTCTGCCTTACTCACAACTGTCCTTACATGCTTGTTCCATTTCATATCGCTCTGCAATGTTACGCCTAGATATTTGAACGACGCGACAGCATCAAGAAGCTCACTACTAATGCTGTATTCGAACATTATAGGATTGTTTTTTCTACTCATGCGCATCACCTTACATTTTTCTACATTGAGAGCTAGCTGCCATTCTTCGCACCAACTAGAAATTTTGTCTAAGTCAACCTGTATGCTATTACAGTCAGTTACAGACGACACCGTCCCATACACCACAACATCATCAGCAAACAGCCGCAAATTACAACTTACTCTGTGTGATCTATGCAACGTTCCAATCTTTTGGTACAGATCCTTCTATGGGAGAGCGGTTGTATATGGCTGTTAAGTAAGGAGCTGATTTATCGCGTAATTGAAGTTGAGCGGGTTTCTTTTAGTGGTCCCTGTGTGTTAGTTGACACTTTTCTGTATTTAGTGTTGTTATTTTTGAAACCTGGTCACCGTAGTGTATCGTGAACTGTAGGCGCTACGTGTGTCGTAATACCGCGGCGTTTGCCGACAGCGGGGTCCATTCACGAGGCGCGGTGGTGGGGGGAGGGGGGGGAGGGGAAGGGGGAGGGGCTGGGCGAGAGTCGCGTGCCGGGGGGGGGGGGGGAGGGGGCATCCACCTGCCGCCGGTGACGTCAGCACGGCGGGAGCGTGTCTGAGGCAGCGTCAGCAAGTCTTGGCGTGCGTCTGGACGACCCACAGGCCACAGACATACTAAATAAAAACTAGACCGCTAGTGTCACTTCTCCACACTGAACGTGGCAGAAGCCGCCATTGTCAGGGAAATCGTGCGTAAGCATTGCTCGCCCGTGTGCTGCTTTTAATTGTAACACTGAGGACGAAAGCCAAGACGAAGACGGAAACAATGCTACAGTTCACAGACCAGTCATTACTTGTATACCGTGCAGTATTTTCATGGAGAAATAATAACTCATGAGCGTTTGTTTTTGTTTAGGTTTCCTCTTACAAATGATTCTCTAAAACTGAGAAACGGACATTGGTGCATGTCAAGTACTCATATTTCATTTGCATATAAATTACTAAAAATACTAATTTGAGCTGAATGAATAACTAGAGTATATAAGGTATTTATCATATATTTAAGTATGATGCAGAAGTGGGACGAATAATTGTTTTTAGACACTTAACAGGTGGTGATTGTACTAAGTAAATTCTCATTACCTGATTGAATGTTGCATGTTCAACCACTTTGAGAACTACTATCTCTGTTAAAAAGTAATGAGCGAATGAAATGCGTATTTCAAATTTTATGAGTTAGCTGTATGCAAATATTTTAACCTTGTGGTATGACATTTTTCGAGAGCTACAAAAGCGGAAAAAAAAGACTAAATATGACTTAGGCGTAGATGTATCTATGAATTTGAGTATAATTTTGGGCTTCTTCCTTCAATGATTTCCAACTAGAAAGGCTGTAAGTATAAAAGTCAGAAAATTTTATTTCAGTTCATCAAAAGCAAAGACGCTGTTAACATTAATTTATTCTTCTCTTCTAGTTCCAAACACGAAATATATATTCCATTAATTGTATAATGTGGACAAGAAATCAGTTGTATGCCACTTATAAAGTATGACGTGATACAAAACCGTAGCAGATCACTGTCAATTTTAATCGGTCGTCACCCAAGACAAAATAGTTTATACCCGCTCTCTAGCTATGAATCATTTCATGGAGAAATAATAACTCATGAGCGTTTGTTTTTGTTTAGGTTTCCTCTTACAAATGATTCTCTAAAACTGAGAAACGTACATTGGTGCATGTCAAGTACTCATATTTCATTTGCATATAAATTACTAAAAATACTAATTTGAGCTGAATGAATAACTAGAGTATATAAGGTATTTATCATATATTTAAGTATGATGCAGAAGTAGGACGAGTAATTGTTTTTTGACACTTAACAGGTGGTGATTGTACTAAGTAAATTCTCATTACCTGATTGAATGTTGCATATTCAACCACTTTGAGAACTACTATCTCTGTTAAAAAGGAATGAGCGAATGAAATGCGTATTTCAAATTTTATGAGTTAGCTGTATACAAATATTTTAACCTTGTGGTATGACATTTTTCGAGAGCTACAAAAGCGAAAAAAAAAGACTAAATATGACTTAGGCGTAGATGTATCTATGAATTTGAGTATAATTTTGGGCTTCTTCCTTCAATGACTTCCAACTAGAAAGGCTGTAAGTATAAAGTCAGAAAATTTTATTTCAGTTCATCAAAAGCAAAGACGCTGTTAACATTAATTTATTCTTCTCTTCTAGTTCCAAACACGAAATATATATTCCATTAATTGTATAATGTGGACAAGAAATCAGTTGTATGGCACTTATAAAGTATGACGTGATACAAAACCGTAGCACATCACTGTCAATTTTAATCGGCCGTCACCCAAGACAAAATAGTTTATACCCGCTCTCTAGTTATGAATCATTAACACATCACGTGGCCAGCAATTTATTTCTTCGGTGCCGCAGTGCTTCACGCTACGCTACGCTACGAGATCGAAGGCTTGCGATCGCGGCATAGCGCCGCTCAGATAACTCGCAGTTACTTGTGAACGGAGGCACATATCGATGCGATTACCGTTTCAAAAAACTTTTCACTCGCTTTATTTATTTATCGTATGGTTTTACAAGTACACAACAATTAAATGGAAATGTCCAAATTTAACAGCCAGTCCAGAGCACTTTCTGACACTTGATGTAAGCTCTCCAAGTCACCATCAAATGCTCGCAGTGGACACTGCTTGACGACGTGCCCTACGGTTTGCTGCTCTGCCCCGCAGTCACAGTCAGAAGATGGGAGGAAACCCCACTTCTTCTCGTTGTAAGCACACCTCCCTTGACCAGTCCTGATGCGGTTCAGTCTCGACCAGGTCTGGCGTGGTAGATGGAATCCCTCAACCTTCTCGGATGGATCTCGCACGAGGTGGCCGTTGTGCGGTGGATTATCGTTCCAGCGTTCTCGCCACTTGCAGGTCACGTCGAAGGAAGTGGTGCTTTCTGTGTCACACAGTGTCCTGTAGAGAATCACACAAGGGAGAGTTCTTTATCAATTTCACCTTCGCTGCTTTCCTCCTCAGACCTTGCGGAGCAATGTCAGCCAGGACAGGTAACCACTGAATGGGCGTAGACCTGGCAGTCCCAGTGATGATCCTCATGGCTCCATTAAGGTGGGCGTCAGTCTTTGTCGTGTGAGCGCTGATTTCCCACACTGCACAAGAGCGGTCTGCACGGCCACTACGGTCGGGGGTTCGAATCCCCCCTCGGGCATGGATATTTGTGCCGTCCTAGTTCGTAAGTAGTTCGTAAGTAGTTTGTAAGTTTAGTGACTGATGACCCCGTAGTTAAGTCCCATAACCTGTACAAACATTTGAACATTTCATATGGTGGTTGAAAGTCGTCAAATTATTAAAAAAAAAAAAAAAAAAAAAAAAAAAAAAAAACGGACTGTAGGCCAGCGATAACGTTTGCGACTCTATAGCAAGGAGATTACATACAGCGAAACCTGATGTCACAGACCATATCTTTGGTCTATTCGTGCGACAATGTCTTCAGCTCATTCTCTGTAACGATAAGCATACGAATAAGGAAATATAAAAATAAATAAAGCAGTAAAAAGATGTTCGTAAACTACATAGCACAGAAATATGAACTGCCTCATTCTTTGAACATGGAAAAGAAAATGGCTGGTAAAAGGTGGTTTTCTTCGTTTATGGGACGAAATAGACAGCTTTCCCTCCGTCAGCCAGAAGGAATATCAATGGCGAGATCTTGGAATGAAGCTTTTCTTAATATTACGGGTCTTAGTGCCTCTTTAGTCATTGTTTTACCGTTTCGTTCAATTTAAGCAACTCAAGGTCCAAATTAGGCAACCGGTTTCCTAACTTGGACCGTTTATACATTTTTTTAAAGTTTTAAGTAAAATCCATTTATGCTTTCTTTTTATTCACAGGATAAAACTAGTAGATGAAAGTATACAACATATAGTTTCTTTTAAGCCGGCCGCGGTGGCCGAGGGGACTGAGGCGCTCCAGTCACGGTCTGCACGGCCACTACGGTCGAGGGTTCGAATCCCCCCTCGGGCATGGATATTTGTGCCGTCCTAGTTCGTAAGTAGTTTGTAAGTTTAGGGACTGATGACCCCTAGTTCAGTCCCATAAGCTATACAAACAAGAGATAGTGCAGCAGAGAGTAGGGTATTGGGGTCCACACCCCATTTGCTGCTAGCAATGTTGCGAAGCAAGTTCACTCTTGAGGCAAGTTTCTTTGAAAGCTTTAAGTACTTTTCTTTGAATGTCAAGGATAGATGTAGAGTGCTACCTAGGTAGGGGAAGGTTTCCGATATTGGACCACTTTTTTATTTTGGGATCCAAAGTCTACATTATCTACCCAATCGAAATAAAATATACTTTAAAAGAAACTAAAAAAAAAAAAAGTTCAAATGTTTGTATAGCTTATGGGACTTAACTACGGGGTCATCAGTCCCTAAACTTACAAACTACTTACGAACTAGCTACAACTAAGGACGGCACAAATATCCATGCCCGAGGGGGGATTCGAACCCTCGACCGTAGTGACCGTGCAGACCGTGACTGGAGCGCCTCAGTCCCCTCGGCCACCGCGGCCGGCTTAAAAGAAACTATATGTTGTATACTTTCATCTACTAGTTTTATCCTGTGAATAGAAAGAGAGCATAAATGGATTTTACTTAAAACTTTAAAAAAATGTATAAACGGTCCAAGTTAGGAAACCGGTTGCCTAATTTGGACCTTGAGTTGCTTAAATTGAACGAAACGGTAAAACAATGACTAAAGAGGAACTAAGACCCGTAATATTAAGAAAAGCTTCATTCCAACATCTCGCCATTGATATTCCTTCTGGCTGACGGAGGGAAAGCTGTCTATTTCGTCCCATAAACGAAGAAAACCACCTTTTACCAGACTTTTCTTTTCCATGTTCAAAGAATGAGGCAGTTCATATTTCTGTGCTATGTAGAATGCAAGTTTACGAACATCTTTGATTGTGAATACAAAGAAAACCTCTCTTCAAATAAAAGAAGGCGATCTGCGACAATTTTTTCCATCTCAGTTGTAAAGGTTGATTGTCTTCCGAATAACTGCATTCCTTTTGAGAACATGCTTTTACCATCAGCATATCTCTTTAATTGTAGCTTTTGGTACTCGGTATATACGAGCACACTCGTTAAGTTCATGGTTGCCGTTTCTGTATGCTTCCACAACTACCTTCAGTTCATCTTCTGTCCATTTCCCATGCATTTCTCTTATTGCATCTTCCAAATCTAAGAAGGTTACCATACTTACTGCTTATTTTTAAATTGTTTTGCAGCCTAGAAAAATAAACCTAAAAACGTAACAGTTACCTATTATCTATTGTTAAATGACATTAATTATTATTTGTTACGATTGATCCCTAAATTTGACCGGTCCAAGTTAGGAAACAGCCTTTGGTCCAGCTTCGGCAACTCGACGCCATATAAGTAAAGATAACGTTGTGGGTACAAAAAACGCTAAACTCTAGTTTTACGATATTAAATTATTAGCTAATGAATGTCACTTTAAACTATAGTGCTGATGATATTTTTACTTACTTTTAGAGCAGAAGAAAGCTAATGATATGTAGCAGAAAACAGTGACATCGAAGAAAACGCAATAACGGAAACTGTTCTCACTCCAATGACCATTGTCGACTGGCGAGCAAACCACGTGACTTCGACGAGGTTTCCCATCAGCTGAGCGAACTTAGAACTTTAAGTTAGCAACATACAGTGAAATACAAAGGTGGTCAAACTTAGGCAACGGTCAATCTTTGGCAACTCTCCCCTATACAGGATTGTAGTTATGTGGCACTTCAATTCCATCAAAAGTCACATGTAGCTGTAATGTATGGTCTAAAAATGCAGAGAACAGTAAGCTGCCCGCTATCCAACATTTTCAATAGGAGATTTGTAGATCAAGTGCACGCATTGACAAATAGCGTCATTTGAGAACGACTGTTACGAATTGTGAAAAGGTGAATGATTTATTAGAAAGCTGAAATGTTTTACTATGACATGTCCAAAAAATCATATTTTTTGACCGCGTACTTTCATTAAAGTGGAGTGAGTAGGGGCGCAGCGCGGACGGAGCCTAGCGCGCTGGCAGGGGCGTCAGGGACCAGTACGGAGCCTAACCCCTGCTGTCGAGGATCCCCGCCGAGTCGGCGCTTCCTCGGTCTGGTGGCCAGCAGGCACGCTACCGTTTCTCCCGAGGCGAGGCCGCGAGATACTCTCCCAAAAACACCGCGGCAGACACTGCACAGTTCTCTGCAGTTGCGGCCCTTCATGAATGAGTCGTCCACTTGAACCGACACAAACAAACAACCGCGACAATCCGATCGTGCTCCTGACGAATCGGCGTTCACAATAATCGTCTGTCGCGTGACGATTCCGAGAGGCGACGATTCACGAGTACAAGGCGACCGGTGAATCATCGGAATCGTGCCGAACCATTACGAACGCCGGCGGGGGGTGACTTGGCGTTGAAACGCGGCGTCTGTCTGGTGACGACCGCGACTAACAGCGATTCGTGACTCCAGGGCGACCGGCGGACCGTGCCGTATGACTGCGAAACACCCCAGACAGACAGCGGTCGAGGAGGAGGCGCGTGCGAACAGAGCAAGCACACAACGAGGGTAGCGAGCCGTTTACTGTTCTCCACGAGGTACAGGGGACAGGAACGAAATGTAGCGAAATACACAGCTGCCAATAGACACGATTAACGTCAAGAAATCAAAGCATGATGAAAAATTACGCACTTCTTATACGTTTCTGATGCAGTGCAACACACACACATCGTTTATACGGAATGAAACTTCCACTCTGCAGCGGAGTGTGCGCTGATATGAAACTTCCTGGCAGATTAAAATTGTGTGCCGGAACCGGGACTCGAACCTGGGACCTTTGCCTTTCGCGGGCAAGCGCACTACCTACTGAGCTATCCCGACACGACTCACGATGCCGCCTCACAACTTTACTTCCGCCAGTACCTCGCCTCCTACTTTCCACAGAAGCTCTCCTGCGAAACATGCAAGACTAGCACTCCTGGAAGAAAGGATATGGTGGAGACATGGCTTAGCCACAGCCTAAGGGATGTGTCCAGAATGAAACTTCACTCTGCAGGAGAGCTTCTGTGAAGTTTGGAAAGTAGGAGGCGAGGTACTGGCGGAAGTAAAGTTGTGATGCGGCATCGTGAGTCGTGTCGGGATAGCACAGTCGGTAGTGCACCTGCCCGCGAAAGGCAAAGGTCCCAGGTTCGAGTCCCGGTTCCGGCACACAATTTTAATCTGCCAGGAAGTTTCATCGTTTATACATTTTACATGTTCTACCTATATTTATAAATGTGAATGTCTGTTCGGTGTACGTTTATCATGTCTGAACCACAAGACTTAAAGAGCTAAAAATTTGTACATTTACTAATGTCTGAGGATGGCTTTAGGCACAGTTTTATGGCGATCGGATAGCTACGAACCTTGCTATTTATCTATATATATACAGTGGCTTAACTATGGAGGGGATGAGGGGGATAGAACAACCCCCCCCCCAGAACACGAAAAGAGAGAGAGAGAGAGAAAGGAATCGTATGACAGCAATCTGGTAAAGGTAAAGATTTGAACTTGGGCTGTTTTACCATAAGCTTTCACTGGAAGGGAGTGAATTAGTTTCTTCGACGGGAATGGTAATCTGAATGTCTGTTCGGTGTACGCTTATCACATCCGAACGACAAGACGCAGAGACTAAAATATTTTTACAGTTAATAATTTATACTTGATGAACATTTTAGGCACGGTGTTATAACGATCTGATAGATATTTAGTAATTTGAAAAACATAACGTGAAATGCGGAACAATAATTACTCAGTGAAAATTATATTTTCTCTTTGAAAATGGTTCATTGTTGATTGATGGTTGATAATGATAAAAGGGTGGCGTATATTGGGATGGAAAGTTATCGGTGTGGTGGTTAAAAGTCAAATTATAAAAAAAATTCGGACTGAAGGCCAGCGATGACGTTTGCGATTATAGCAAGGAGGTTACATACAACGAAACCTGATGCCACAGACCATATCTTTGGTCTGTGCGTGCTACAATGTCTCCAGGTCTTTCTCTGCAAGGATAAGCTTGCGAATAAGAAAATATAAGACTACATAAATAAAGCAGTAAAAAAGAAATTTCTATTAATGCATACAAATTGCAACACATGGTATATGGATAATGTATGTATTATTTATTGTAAATCATTAAGCATTTCACATAATTTTATTTTTTTATTTGAATCTTGATTAAAAATGTTTGTTTCCAAAGAAGGTATTGTATTTCATTTCATCCTTCAAAACCAGTATCATAGCACACTACTGAAAGATAGCTTATCTATCATAGTCAAACAACACGCGAGCGGAGCCGCGGGTTTAAGCTAGTGTAATATATTTAAACGAGCAATTCTTGCACATTTATTTTTCGCGTATCCGGGAAACGACTCTAACGATTTGGGTTATATTAATTCGGACTAGCTGAAAACCCGGCGTTTCCGGGTATTTATTTACTTATTCAAGCTCTGAATTAGTACATCTCCTATCCCTTATCTCTCTTTACATCTCATTTTGGTCCACTTTAGGTTACGGTGGTAACTCTAAAAGTGGGCCTTTGCGATCGTCTTTTGACAGCTCGAAATTCAAATGAAAATAACGGCTTAACCATGCATCTCACACGAAAATTGAAAAACCGAATTTGTAGAGGAGAAACCTCTCTACAACTTCGCTCTCTTATGTTTTATTCATATCTCGCATCGTTTCAGATATATTTGCAAAAATAACGGCGATTTTGGGATATATGTCCGTCTGTCTGTCTGTCCGTACGTAACGTGTTCCCTGTTTTTAAGACGAACCATTCACCCGATCAGCACCAAATTGTACACACATAATTGAATACCGTCAGATACCAGAACCTCCCTTTTTCAAATTTTTCGGACAAAAAATACGCTAGTAATGCCAAAAAAAAAGCCGTTTGTAATATAATTCTAATTGCAAACGAATCTTTCATCTGACACGAAAATTGAATAACCTAATTGGTAGAGGGGAAAATTCTCTACAACTTCGCTCTGTTATATCTTGCATCCTTGCAGAGATATTTGCAAAATTAACGGCAATTTGACGATGTCTGTCTGGCTGTAACGTGTTCCCACTTTTTAGGTCGAACCGTTCAACCGATCGGCACCAAATTTTACAGACATAATTGTTGGCTACCAGAACCTCGCTTTCTGAAGTATTTGGGACAAGTAATAAAAAAAAGCCGTTTGTAATGTAATTTTAATTGCAAATAAACCATTCATCTGACGCGAAAACTGAATAAACAAATTTGTAGAGGAGGAAATTCTCTACAACTTTGTTCCGTTATGTTTTTTTTTCATATCTCGTATCGTTTGAGAGATATTTACGAAATAACGGAGTTTTGACACCCTCCATTGAATTAACGAAAACCAGCCGTTCGCAGATGTCACGTGACATTCCTCGCCCAGAACTCTCTCTGGCATACGCCATCTTGCGTTGCGTATTTGATGATTTTCTCTTATTGTAACTTATACGTTGTCATTTTAAAGCAATGGCGCACTGAAGAATTAACAAAACACGTCGTTCTTCGTACGATAAATGATAATCTAGTGTCTATAAATGCTATATTAGCATCAGTTAACAACGACCATCAATGGTATGAGATCAAAGAACGCAATTCCTGTTAGACGTAGCGTCGTGGGCAATGTGTTGGACTGTGACGCAGACGGTCAGTGGTTCGGAACCCGCCAATACCTAAAATTTATTTTTCGTAAAAGTGTTTCAGACACTGTTATTAATTAATTTTTTTTATTTAGATTATTATTTTGGTCCAAAATGTTTGCAAAAACTTATGAAAATACAAATATAAAGTGGGCCGTAAAACACGTCATTGCCATTTTTTTTCTAATAGCATGTTCTATTTTTCAGATAATATATAAGAAGTAAAGCTGTCTTGCATAATATACAAAATTTTAAGTACAGTATCCAAACAAAGAAAAATAGTAATAAAAATACAAATGATTTGTAACATTCATACATTCATTTAGTACGCAACTTTACTATAAACAGTATTACTTGTCCAGGATCTAATCATTATATAAATACGCTAACACGAGATTGTGGTACAGATTACTAATTTATTCGTACAAGAAGGCCAATGAAAGTTACAAAATTAAAAGATTGTTTGTCGTAGATTTCACGAATATAAATATTATGTGTGCATTTAGCCATTAAAAGTGGTAAAAGGAAGTAGAAACTTTCCTATCTACAGCTTGGATCAAGTTCTACATTCTCCAACAATCAGTCCACTGATTGGCTATTCGCCTAGACCAAAGACGCTGTTATGCAGCGGATCTGCAGTATTAAAATAACGTATTAAAATATCGAAACATGGAGTCCTCCCAACTCACTTTCTTCTGCCGTTCAAATGCTTCATTTTCGCAGTGATTACGAGTGGTTAAAGGAAATGGATGTTTTTATATGAATGTCGATGTAAAGGATGATGCGCCGGGAGAGGCATCTAGCGGTGCACGGGTGGAACTACGTAGTCGACATGTTGTCAGCTCTGGAATTCTGAATATCGCAGTATCGAAATAACAGTATTTCTCGGCATTGTATAAATATACGAACACCGAAATTGTAGTATCATTTCAAATATTAGGCTAATGAAAGTTATATGATTCGAAAATGGCATGAGAAGTATATACTTCCGTTTTTATTTGTTGTTATTGTGTCAGGTATTCTCCTTAACACGTAAAAGATTTCGTTTCATACCTCCCAGTGCTGGTTAAGTTTTACCAAATAGTGAGCTGAATAGTGAGAATCCTGTGAGTCTTCATTTTAGCCAATCGCTTGACAACGCTGATGTTTTCTCATGGAATCTTCGCTTTACGAGGGCAATTATTTTTACTGAGCGGACGAGGGTACATACAAGAACCTGTCAACCATAAAGCAGGAACAGCATTATTTGTTTACTTCATGGTCTGTACGATACACTAATCGAGTCATTCTATGTGGTTCGAACAAATGGGGAAATATTTTCTATCGTGTTGTTGATGTTGCCAACATAATCACGCGAGGCCGCCGACATGATACGTAAAATTTCCCCCCCAGTGGCCATTGTAAACAGAATTGGTCGAATTTCAACCACAGGCAATCTAGTATGAATAATTTTTTTTGGTTTGGCCACGTCTAAGCAAGTAACAGAAAGTTGTCGGTATGAGAATCATGGGCATGTCATAGCTACTCCACGGTACTGAATAGATTGCGCTGTGGTTTATTAATCGCAACAGAAAATGCAATTCTCACTGGGAACTACAGTCTCTTGAAGTTAAGAGCCAAACTGTGGCAAATAATGGTTGGATGTACTCTGTTTCATTATCTTCCTTGCCTTGTAATTCTATAGAAGTCTATTGCTATACATTTTCAGTTATGTATTCATTTGTATAAGTGCTGTATGTCGCTAAAATCCGTTGCTTACAGAGTTAATTTAAAGAAGTAATAGATTAAAACCTGTGAAGCTGAAATTTGGCACGAATCTGGTTTATAGGTAGGAAACGTCAGCTAAGAAAATATTTTGTGATAGGTGCATGGCGGTGCATACTTTTCCTACAGACGCACGAAATCTACAGTTTCATTCCGATCTTCATGAAATTTCGAACGCTTGACCTTCAAAACAAGTTTCATTCGGTACATGGGGGAGGGTACTTTGCAACATAAAAATGGATTGCTAAATACATTGGTCGCCCCATAACTTGAGAACGGCTCGAACGATTTCAAAGATCCTACTTTTTATTTTTTTATCTTATTATTATTAGTTTCGTTGTTCTCAAAACAAGGGTTGTATGAAATAAATCTGGAAAATTTGAGAACAACAAAGTGCGTTTTTCAATGTCACCCTGCGTATCTATCGCATAGAAATCTGTAGTTTTGTTCCTATATTGATGAAATTTTGCACACTCTACCTTAAAAACAAGAGGAATGTCACGTCTGTATAAAATTTCGTTCGGTGCATGTTGGAGGGTACTTGACTTACGGAATTTTACAAAATGCATAGTTTTGCTCAGATCTTTATGAATTTTTGCAGACATGACCTTTAAACCAAGAGGAAGAATACGCCGGCCGCGGTGGCCGAGGGGACTGAGGCGCTCCAGTCACGGTCTGCACGGCCACTACGGTCGGCGGTTCGAATCCCCCCTCGGGCATGGATATTTGTGTCGTCCTTAGTTGTAGCTAGTTCATAAGTAGTTTGTAAGTTTAGGGACTGATGACCTCGTAGTTAAGTCCCATAAGCTTTACAAACATTTGAACATTTGATTTGAGGAATAATACTGGATACATAAATTTTTTCTTTGGTACATGGCAGAGGGTACCTTCCAGAAAACTTTGCCGAGAGAGGGAAAGGTGGAAACGAGAGATGGGAGAGAAAGAGGTGGATGAAGAGAGAGGGGGGAAGAGGATGTGGAATACGAGAGAGTAGGATAAATAAACACCCGGGCAACGCCGGGTTCACAGCTAGTCAGAAATAAAACTAAAACCCACATGAGACATTTGATTGATTGATTGATTTTCTCAAGGAAGCCAAAACAATCTTGGTCCAACCCGCCACTGCCCGCACCGAAACTAAGTTTATTGTGCGGTATCGCTCCCTGTATGTCTAGTAAAGCCAACCGATGCCCTTGAACAGTGCAAGGAGTCCCTTTACCAGTTCTTTATTAGACACAATTTCTTCGGGTCTGGTTGTCCCAAATGTTCTGTGCCTTTTACTCTCCAATGCAATGCATTCGAAGATTAGATGTGATGCAGTTTCATCACCGTTATCACAGATCCTACATTTAGGGTCCTCTTCTGTTATTCCCATTGTATGTAAGTGTTTCTTGAAATTCCCATGGCTTGTCAGCAATCCAACCATGAGTCTAATCACTTTCCTGTTCAGGCCCAGGATTGCAGAGCTTCTTTTAAAACATGGCTTGGCATCATTACCTTGCCATATTTTTGTTGACAGACATTGGTCCAATATTGTACGTGCTGTGCCGGCCGCGGTGGCCGAGGGGACTGAGGCGCTCCAGTCACGGTCTGCACGGCCACTACGGTCGGGGGTTCGAATCCCCCCTCGGGCATGGATATTTGTGCCGTCCTTAGTAGTAGCTAGTTCATAAGTAGTTTGTAAGTTTAGGGACTGATGACCCCGTAGTTAAGTCCCATAGACTATACAAACATTTGAACATTTTGTACGTGCTGTCTTCTGAGCCAGTTACGTAGCTCCAATTTGATCATTGTCTTGGTGATTGTCAGGACAGGTTCCGGTCCAATAAATGGAGTCTCTGCCCCCATTCTAGCTAATCTGTCGGCATGTTCGTTGCCACTGATCCCCGAGTGGCCAGGGACTCATGAGACACTTACACAGAGCTGTCTGAAGCAACAACTGTATCAGCGTACCTTACTGTGTACGACAATGCAGCCGCACAAGTTGCTCTAAAATAATTGAACAACAGCTAGATTTCGACCACGTCTATGGGTGTCTTCATCAGAAAGAAAACTACAAATCACATAGAAGTTTTTGTAAACGTCTCATGTGAGGTGTAGTTTTACTTTTGATGAAGACCCCCCCTAGAGGTGGTCGAAATCTCGATCAAGTTCAATCATTTTAGAGCAACTTGTGCGACTGCATTTTCGTAGACAGTAAATTATGCTGATACAATATTCACAGAATATATGACATCAACTGCGATTGGGCAAAGCTGAAAATGTGTATCCAGCCGGGATTCGAACCCGGGTCTCCTGCTTTCTAGGCAGTTGCGCTGACCCCTACACCACTGGGGACACAGTGATCACCGCACCTGCAAGGACTACCTAAGCACGCCTCCCGTCAGATACAAATTCCCAGCTTCGCCCTGCCCACAGTACTCAAACTCGTAGTTATGAATTACGGGAATTAGTTTCATAACTACAAGTTTGAGTACTGTGGGCAGGGCGAAGCTGGGAATTTGTATCTGACGGGAGGCGTGCTTAGGCAGTCCTTGCAGGTGCGGTGATCACTGTGTCCCCAGTGGTGTAGGGGTCAGCGCAACTGCCTAGAAAGCAGGAGACCCGGTTTCGAATCCCGGCTGGGTACACATTTTCAGCTTTGCCCAATCGCAGTTGATATCATATATTCTGTGAATATTAAATAATAATAACTGCAGGATCAGAAGTGACGTCTGTTCTTTCGGAACAGACGCCACATGTATATATATATATGCTAATACAGTTGCTTCAGACAGCCCACGTTAAAAATCGCATCGCAGACGGTCACGAGCAGGAAGTGAGTGTCAGATAGCAGGAACAAAATTAGGACGGTGTGTTATTTCTCTCTGAAGCAGAGTGCGCGCCGATACGAAACTTGCTGAGTGGGTAGAGCGATTCGCCGCGAAAGGCAAAGGCGTGAGGTTCGAACCCCTGCGCGACACCTAGTACCAACCTCTGCGCACACTCCGCTGCAGAGTGGCAATGTCGTTTGTTTACTTTATTTTCCTGACAGGTGGCAATGCGGCGAAAGAACTGGATTGAAGGCGTGGCGCTAAGCTGTGGAGCCCGTTCTCTTCTGCGAGGAGGAAGTTGAGTTGGTAGAGCGTCGCGTCTTTGTTGTCAGGGAGGGAAAGTAGGGTGGAGACAGGTCTCCTCACTAATAAGGGTGAGGTTCAGGCGTGAAAGTAAATAGCAAGGATGATTACAGGCACTGACAGTGTCGACAATGAAGATACGAAAGGAAAACTGGAAATGAACAGCGTACATATACAGCGTGTCCCAGCTATCTTTTCCACCCAAAATATCTCTGGAACAATAAGAGCTACTGGAAAACGACTTTCACCGGTATCAATGTACGGCTGGGACCCATGAATGTACATATTTGGAAACATTCTAAAACGAAAGCAAATGTGTTTTTTTAACACAACATTTGAGACTTTACAGTAGACTTTATTCATTGGTGGGATCATTAATGAAGAAAACGTTGCTACCCTAACTCAGGTTTGCCTGCGTAATGTGGTAACACAAATATTTTATAAGCAGCTTCTTCATCTGCCGAAAAGGGGCCCTAAATGAACTAATGACGCAGTGTGCATTAAAATGTTTCATTGTGGATACAAGGCAGGTACAATGTAAACAATCTATTGGTATCGGCCATTATAAGATAAATAACTGTCGCAGCTGCTGGACCTCCGAGATACTGGGAAATACAGATGTTGTAAAGACGTGTTCCAAATTCTTATCTACTGTAGGCACATTTTAAGCTTTTATGGCCAT
This sequence comes from Locusta migratoria, assembly GCA_026315105.1. Lineage (NCBI taxonomy): Eukaryota > Metazoa > Arthropoda > Insecta > Orthoptera > Acrididae > Locusta > Locusta migratoria. Next base: position 122,836,873 of record CM048754.1, read on the forward strand.
TTGTTGACATGTTGTCCGTTGGCATCTGTCTCGAGATTTTATGTCCAAGTTCGAGGTTTGTCAGACGTTTCGCCCAGTATGAGCTGCCGACATGGCCCAAGTTTCGCTCTCCGAGAGCAATGAAGTATGAAACTTTAACAATGCTAGCCAATCTGAGTCTGAATTGGTGGTAGCGAAACGTCAAACAAACGTAGGCCGAAAACTCCGAGACAGAACTGAGCAAGCAGTCCCGTCTAGAACGCTACCGTCTCAGCCACACCGACAGATGCTGCTAATCGTAAACGATTCGTGGTTACGGTTACTTGCAAAACTTCGGAGTCGATTTTCTCGGGAAGTTTTTAGAGTTGCATCGAATAGCTTTGGGTGATTGTTATTTGAGTTCTGAACTCGACGTGCCATAAGTATAAAAAAAATTTAAAATCCGACACCCATCTGGTCTCCTTGTAAGTGCAGTGTACAGGGGTCCCCGCTATCTCGTCCACCCAAAATATCTCTAGAACAACAACAGCTATTGGGAAACGACTTTCACCTGTATCAGTGTACGGCTGGGGCCCATGAATGTACATATTTGGAAACATTCTAAAACGAAAGCAAATGTGTTTTTTTAACACAACATTTGAGACTTTACAGTAGACTTTATTCATTGGTGGGATCATTAATGAAGAAAACGTTGCTACCCTAACTCAGGTTTGCCTGCGTAATGTGGTTAACACAAATATTTTATAAGCAGCTTCTTCATCTGCCGAAAAGGGGCCCTAAATGAACTAATGACGCAGTGTGCATTAAAATGTTTTATTGTGGATACAAGGCAGGTACAATGTAAACAATCTATTGGTATCGGCCATTATAAGATAAATAACCTCCGAGATACTGGGAAATACAGATGTTGTAAAGTCGCGTTCCAAATTCTTATCTACTGTAGGCACATTTTAAGCTTTTATGGCCATTTGTTGACATGTTGTCCGTTGGCATCTGTCTCGAGATTTTATGTCCAAGTTCGAGGTTTGTCAGACGTTTCGCCCAGTATGAGCTGCCGACATGGCCCAAGTTTCGCTCTCCAAGAGCAATGAAGTATGAAACTTTAACAATGCTAGCCAATCTGAGTCTGAATTGGTGGTAGCGAAACGTCAAACAAACGTAGGCCGAAAACTCCGAGACAGAACTGAGCAAGCAGTCCGGCCTAGAACGCTACCGTCTCAGCCACACCGACAGATGCTGCTAATCGTAAACGATTCGTGGTTACGGTTACTTGCAAAACTTCGGAGTCGATTTTCTCGGGAATTTTTTAGAGTTGCATCGAATAGCTTTGGGTGATTGTTATTTGAGTTCTGAACTCGACGTGCCATAAGTATAAAAAAATTTTAAAATCCGACACCCATCTGGTCTCCTTGTAAGTGCAGTGTACAGGGGTCCCCGCTATCTTGTCCACCCAAAATATCTCTGGAACAATAACAGCTATTGGAAAACGACTTTCACCGGTATCAATGTACGGCTGGGACCCGTGAATGTACATATTTGGAAACATTCTAAAACGAAATCAAATGTGTTTTTTTAACACAATCTTATGTTTTGTGTTTGTTTATGTTTGTGCTAATGTGTTTATGTTTTTTTAAATGGACACCCTATAATTTTTCTTCAGCAAGCCATAGCATGACAAATCACATAAACAATGGCGTTGATTGCATCGCAATATTCCAACTACATCCCGAGATATTGCGACGCGAAGTTGACGCTTGAAATACGCGAAACGCGCGGCTAGCGCTAGTCCTGAGGCTCAGGCGAGAACCCCATGCTGCTCAGGACGAGCGATGCAATCAACGCCATTGTTTATGTGACTTGTCATGCTATGGATTGCTGAAGAAAAAATATAGGGTGTCCATTTAAAAAAAAAAAAAAAAAAAATACATAAGTTTGTGTTAAAAAAACATTTGCTTTCGTTTTAGAATTTTTCCAAATATATACGTTCATGGGCCCCAGCCGTACATTGATACCGGTGAAAGTCGTTTTCCAATAGCTGTTATTGTTTCAGAGATATTTTGGGTGGAAAAGATATCTGGAACACCCTGTATATACTGCACTTACAGCGAGACCATATAGGTGTCGGATTTTAGAATTTTTTTTATACTTATGGCATGTCAAGTTCAGAACTCAAATAACAATCACCCAAAGCTATTCGTTGCAACTCTAAAACATTCCAGAGAAAATCTACTTTGAAGTTCTGCAAGTAACTGTAAGTACCAATCGTTAACGATTTGCAGCATCTGTCGGTGTGTCTGAGATGGTAGCTGTAACGTATATGGCCTGCAAAGTCTTGTTTGTTTGGATTAATGAAACGTTCGATACCACATTTGTCGTAGTTATTGTGCCCTAATATTCCATGTTTATATTATATAAACGTTTTATGGCACATCTGGCTGGTCACTTTGATTTGGTCGCTTCTCTACTTGGATCTCCTAACAAACTAAATTAATTAAGTATTGTAAGTCGTAAGCTTATTGTTGGATAATAATGTGTTTGTTAATGAAATTGTTAATTAACAATATCTGAGGTCCTCTATAATGTATTGACCGTAATGTAATACTTTGCTGACAGAAGTATTGATTATTAGCTTTGAGCCGCGGAGGAGTAGCCGAGCGGTCTAAAGTGTCTCGCTGCGGAGCGCGCGGTTGCTCGCCGTGGAGGTTCGAGTCCTCCCTGGGGCACGGGTGTGTGTGTTTGTCCTTAGGTTAGTTTACCTAGGTTTAAGTAGTTTGTAAGCTACGGACTGATGACCACGCAGTTTGGTCCGATATATTTACAAACATTCGAACATTTTATTTGCTTTGATTTAAGAATTTTAAATAATGTAAACGTATATTAATACTGCGCTAATTGTTATTGACTTACGATCTTTTGTTTTGTTTTGATATGAAAAATCTATTATTGTATTTGTCATGATTTTATGTATCTTTAGGTAAAGCAAGATTTATTCACGTTTCATGACAAATTGTTTTATAATAAATATTGTAACTTCCGTGTTCTAGAAGGTTCTAGAAATTAGACTATGTATTAATAAGCGCGAATTGACGCGAACTTAGTTAGTCGTTAGTTGTAGAGTTGTAAATTCAGTTTGGAGTTAGTATCACATTGACAGTCAGTATGGAAGTCAGTCTTGGATCAGTTTTGAATGTATTACTTCTGTTTTGTGTGCTTCAAGAATAATATAAATAAATATACTTAAAATGAAACGTGTCACTTTTATGATCCATTCCATAAGACGCCTTAAGAACCCGTCGTCCTATATGCACTTGATGATTTAAAGGCGGACGACCAATTAAAACATCTACCACTGAACAGCCGAAGGTGATGTATGGAAAAATAATGGTTTTAGTATAATAGTAGTAGTAGTATTATCATATAAAAAACTATTATATAGCGTTCTAGCTTTACAAACCTAGCGTCCGTGGTTCGAATCCTGTCGTGTAAGTAGTCTTGCAAGTTTCGCAGCAGAGCTTCTGTGAAGTTTGGAAAGTAGGAGGCGAGGTACTGGCGGAAGTAAAGTTGTGAGGCGGCATCGTGAGTCGTGTCGGGATAGCTCAATCGGTAGTGCGCTTGCCCGCGAAGGCAAAGGTCCCAGGTTCGAGTCCCGGTTCCGGCACACAATTTTAATCTGCCAGGAAGTTTCATATCAGCGCACACTCCGCTGCAGAGTGAAAGTTTCATTCTGGAAACATCCCTTAGGCTGTGGCTAAGCCATGTCTCCACCATATCCTTTCTTCCAGGAGTGCTAGTCTTGCGTGTTTGCAGGAGAGCTTCTGTGAAGTTTGGAAAGTAGGAGGCGAGGTACTGGCGGAAAGTAAAGTTGTGAGGCGGCATCGTGAGTCGTGTCGGGATAGCTCAGTCGGTAGTGCGCTTGCCCGCGAAAGGCAAAGGTCCCAGGTTCGAGTCCCGGTTCCGGCACACAATTTTAATCTGCCAGGAAGTTTCATATCAGCGCACACTCCGCTGCAGAGTGAAAGTTTCATTGTAAAGAGTCAGGCAGTTTGATGCGGCGTATTGCTGAAACTGAACACCTCGCAAAATTTATTAAGGGCAACAGCCAAGATCTGTTTTAATTTTCATCTAGATGTCAGGTTTCCACAATGTAAATGCCATCTTCGGTTCTCTCTTTTCATTCGTCACATGACAAGTAAAAACATTCAGAAGCACACTTTTTCGCCAGCATTAGAGTGTGCTTGTCGTGATATAAGCAGACTATGAAAAGCCTCGTGGTGTAACGTGGTGTGGTCCCTGAGTTGAAACACATCTGGCTCTGGGTGACCACACGAGGCTTCTGACGTTCGGTGTTTTTCAAATTGGAGGGGTGTCCAGGGGACGCCGACACACGAAAAAGTGCCTGAACCTTGATTGAGTTTGATGTGCAATCTAGCATTCTGAAAATCCAGCAACGAAAGAGAAATGTTTCAAACGTTTGTAATGCTTATGGGACTTAACTAAGGGGTCATCAGTCCCTAAACTTACAAACTACTTATGAACTAACTAATACTAAGGACGGCACAAATATCCATGCCCCCGACCGTAGTGGCCGTGCAGACCGTGACTGGAGCGCCTCAGTCCCCTCGGCCACCGCAGCCGGCATTGTTGTTGTTGCCCATATTGGGTAGCGTCGTGACGTTTTGCTTTCAGCTGAACAATGTTGCTGCCGAGTGTGGATTTTGTTAGTGCACAAACAAGCCACCTCCCCACCCGGGGAATGGCAGAAGGGACAGGGCTGAAAAGATGTTCGCTAGAGGACTCAGAGACTGAGCACTGCATGTAATAAGGCACAATTAAACTCTGCACTTCATCGAAAGAAATTCTATACCAGAGTAGTTCAAATGTTTTTAGAGAGCAGTTTTATCTAATTTAATTCGAAGTTACTGCAAAACATAAGTCTTCGGACGGAGTTAGCTACTTATCAAGATGTGTGGAGCACGATGCTCTAACAGCTGGAACAAATGGAAGTAGTACAGACAACGAAGATGATCCGGTAAACGGAACTAGAAAGAATGTGTAAAAATTATCTAAAAATTGTCAGACTCTAAACTTGAAAGTAAGAGACTCTAATATATAAAGCAGAGTGTCCGTATGTTTGTACGTGTTGCATACAAATCTACAGTTTTGTCCCATCTTCATGAAATTTTGTTCACTTGAGCTTCAATCCATGAAGACGGTCGCCGTAAGTGTAAGAATCACATAGGATATATAGTTCACGAAATATGACGTCATAAAGAATGAGATGCGCGAAAAAAACTGCTGCATTTTGTGACAATGCTGCTCATTTCCTCCTAAACCATTGAACCGATTTCAACCAAATTTGGTACACACATTCCTTACCGTGAGGCAACAATTGCTGCATGGTTAAGAATGACATACGGCACGTGGTTCAAAAGATATTACGTCATAACCAATAGAAATCGCAAAAAAATGCCATATAATGCGGCGAGACTTTCGAAATACACTGTATGAGAATGACAGTACTTAGCGACTTGCAACAAACTTTAAACATAATTTCAAGACGGCCGCGGTGGCCGAGGGGACTGAGGCGCTACAGTCACGGTTGCACGGCCACTACGGTCAGGGGTTCGAATCCCCCCTCGGGCATGGATATTTGTGCCGTCCTTAGTCTTAGGTAGTTCATAAGTAGTTTGTAGGCTTAGGGAGTGATGACCCCGTAGTTAAGTCCCATAAGTTCTATAAACATTTGAACATAATTTCAAAACTTTTTTAAACTTTTTCTCGCTGGCAACCATAGTAAAATGATGAAAGGAAAAAAGTTTCTCGCTTACTATTTTTCCGCTGTTTGTACAGTAAAACTACGCTTCTCGGTATGACGTTACAATTTATAATTTGAACACTAGAAATTGTAGCGACAGGAAAGCTTAGAGAGAGTATACACATATATAGTTGAATGTAGCTTCTAAATTGTATCACAGTACGACACGTAGTTCATGAGATATGAGAACGTAAACAGTATCGTTCATGGAAAATTGCTACATCCGGCTGGAAGCGAAAGCAGTTTACTTCCATAGAGCTACAAGGAAAGGAACAGAATGAAACAGACTACACGCAACGAATACGCATTACATCCCACAAATCGAAGAATAAGTGGTATCAATAAACCTTTGGTTTGAAATTTGTGTCAGAATCGGCAGCCTGGAAGCTGATTTTTATAATACGTGCTTTCCGTCTACACCTACTGCAGTTTCACACGTAGCCTGGCAGATATTTAACATCCCGGGCAACGCCTGGTTTTCAGCTAGTGAGAAAATATTTATGAACTCTAAAGAAAGATTTAAAATTGAAAGTAATACGTCACTCGTGTTAGATATGTAGGAGAGACCAGGGCACGTTTTCCACCATTTTACATTTTTATTTTTGTACTTCTTATTTTTATCGATTTTGCGGTAAACAGCGGATCATTATATTTCCCTCACCTTTATTTACAATCTTGTACAGATATTTTTGAAAAAAGTAAATATCATTCTTGGTAGCAAATGGTTTTGTCTGACCATGTTGCGTTGGAAAATTTGCCCCGTATGCGGGGCAAGTTTTCCAGCTTACTTAAAATGTACAGGGCAAATATTCCAATTATACTTTCAATGTTAAAACAGAGATAATTATCTTGATTTCTCTGAATACGTATTTTTTATCATGAATTTACAATACATTACAAAAGAGGATAGTAAAAGTAGCCACATTAAATAAAAACAAATGCTATTTATTGCTTTTACTAAATATGTGACTTAAATGTTTTACAAATACAGACATTTTCAACAATACTTATACTGATTGTCTGAATCACAATGTAAGCAAACAAAAAATGGAACATTCCATTTCGTACAGTCTCCCAGGCACCCATTTCCTGCACTGTACACACTTTTCATTTGCTTTAGACTTGGCGTAAGATTCAAAGCAATAAGGAATATGTGCCCCATATGCACTTGGAAAACGTCGCCATATTCGGAACTGTAACACTACGTCCATGAGTAAACAGTGTAAGCTATTTACAAAACAAATGCACACTTACGTGAAAAAAGAAACCCACTTTTAGTGTGTGCTATATCAAAATAATAAGTTTAACGCTAGAATGTTTATTTTAAGTTTCAATAAAAACTTGAAAGTTTACTCACATTTGCAAAAAAATGACGAAAACAGCCCTGCCGACGTAGTGACTGCTGGTACGACACTAAAACTTTCGTAAATGAAGCGTGCTTTGTTGCTACTTCCTACAGTATCGCCGGTGGTAACATCTAGCGGTTTGTTTCGAAAATAAACGGATTTGGAAAAGTTGCCCCTGTGGAAAATGTGCCCCGGTCTCCCCTAGTTTGTAAGTAAATGAGTAGGCCTACCCTGCTCGCCTAAATTTCTCTCCCAGTTTCAGAATGACTGGCACAGTTAGTCACGTGATCTTAGTCCTCCTTCACATCCTCGAAATGTCCCGCATTGAGTTTTGATGAAGTTGGCCGCCTTACTTTGTAGGAAAATGCTGAAAACCACTCCTTCGTCTACGATTCGCGTGTGCGCACAGAACCGGTGCGCCAGATACAGAGATTACTATTTCGTGACGAATTTCCTAATGTTCGTGTTCCTAATCGGAGTACAATTCGTCGATCGGTGACTAAATATCGCGAAACGGGAACTGTTCTAGACAGGAAACGCAAATGACCGCGTCCAGTCCCCACAGAAGAAACGTCGGATAACGTCGGACAAGCTCTGGAAAGATCAAGAAAATCAGTTCCACGCCTTTCTCAGAAAATTGGGATTTCCTTCGGCTCTGCTCAGACGGCTACGGAGCTACCGAAGTTACAACCGTATAAAATAACCGCAGCACAGGAACTTACAGCGGGCGATTCTGCAAAAAGGTGGCGCTTTTGTGGACGGATTCTGAAAAAACGTGCATGACGGAGAAATTAACCCGAACTTAACTTTCTTTTCGGACGAATCGTTGTTCCACGTAAATTGGTATGTTAATTAGGAAAATAATCTTGACTGGAGTTCGAAAAAGCCTAACTTAATTCACGGGCACCTCCTGAACGATAAAAAAAAAAAAAAAAAATATAAATAAAAAATAGGAGTGTGATTAGGTGTTAGCGGGGAGAGAGTATCTTACATCTTATAAAATAGGCTGTATGTGTGTATGTATGTATGTATGTTCCACATCTCTTCCTAAACTGCTGGACTGATTTCAACCAAACTTGGTACACATGTTCCTTGATTGATTTTTCCAGGGAAGCCAAAACAGTCTTGGTCCAACCCGCCACTGCCCGCACCGAAACTAAGTTCATTGTGCGGTATCGCTCCCTGTATATCTAGTAAAGCCAACCAATGGCCTTGAACAGGCCAGTTCTTTATTAGACACAATTTCTTCGGGTCTGGTTGTCCCAAATGTTCTGTGCCTTTTACTCTCCAATGCAATGCATTCGAAGATTAGATGTGATGGAGTTTCATCACCGTCATCACAGATCCTACATTTAGAGTCCTCTTCTGTTATTCCCATTGTACGAAGGTGTTTTTTGAAATTCCCGTGGCCTGTCAGCAATCCAACCATGAGTGTAATCTCTCTCCTGTTCAGACCCAGGATTGAAGAGCTTCTTTTAAAACAAAGATTTGGCATCATTACCTTGCCATGTTTTTGTTGATGGACTTTGGTCCAATATTATACGTGCTGTCTTCTGAGCCAGTTACGTAGCTCCAATTTGATCATTGCCTTGTTGATTGTCAGGACAGCTTCCGGTCCAATAAATGGAGTCTCTGCCCCCATCCTGGCTAATCTGTCGGCATGTTCGTTGCCACTAATCCCCGAGTGGCCAGGGACCCACAATAGGTTTACTCTATTGCTTTCCCCTAGCTCCACCAGAACCCTGTGACATTCTGCAACAATTGTAGACTTTGTTGCAGGAGCTGCCAGTGATCTCAGGGCTGCCTGGCTGTCTGAATAGATATAGATGCTACGATCTTTGTAGCACCTACGCAAATTCTCCTCCACACACGCCCTGATGGCAGTGATTTCGGCCTGGAATACTGAGGCCAGTTTCCCTAGAGAGATGACGCCCTCCAGTCTTGGCTGCACCCCGTATACCCCGGCCCACACATGTTCATTAATATCAGGCAACAATCTCTGTCGGGATAAGAATCACCTACGACACATACGTAAGGAGATATGACGTCATAAACAATGAGATGCGCGAAAAACTGCTGCGTAAAACGACAATGATGCACATTTTCTCCTAAACAACTGGACCGATTTCAACCAAATTTGGTACACATATTCCTTACGTAAGATAACTATTGCTGTAGGAGTAAGGAACACATACGACACATGGTTCAGTAGGTATAACGTCATGAACAATAGGAATCGCAAAAACTGCTACATAATGCTACGAGATTTTATAAGTACACTATAGAATAACGTGGTACAAATTCGATATAGGTACAATTCCGATCAACATGAGTTTTCGCGCCATTTGTCAGTCTCGTAGTGTCTCGTTGTGTCGCGTTGTAGAGTAGCAGGTTTCTACAGCTCCTCCTGCCTTTTCCAAGAGTACACCGCTTTGTGGGAAGGAGAAATAAATTTTTTCCCTTTATGAGGTAAGTGAAGCTACTTAGTCTAACGCGCTCTTATAAATCATCTAGTTAAGGGTGACTGGATTCGCTGCCAAAAATGCAATGTTTGGTACCACGAAGTATGCTTTGGTGCGTGACAGAAAAAGTGCTTTTTATGTGGAATATGCCCGTAATCAAAATTGTACGAGGAAGTGATCACAATTGTACCTAGTGTGGTACATTTTCGATCGATTTTTCGCAATTCCGTAACCTTTTTTTGTGTTTATACCAACATTTGTAACTGTATAATATTTGTGTTAGATATTCATTCAACATCCAAGAACAAGTGCCATAGTTAAAATTATTCCTTTTCTCAATTTATTTCCAGTTGTAATAACATTTGTCCGAAATGATCGAAATTGTACCACCTTACCCTATGAGAATGACAGTACATCTACATCTACATACATACTCCGCAATTCACCGTAAGGTGCGTGACGGAGGGTACACTGTACCACTACTAGGCATTTCCTTTCCTATTCCACTCCCAAATTGAACGAGGAAAAAAAAAACAATGCCTATATGCCTCCGTACGAGCCCTAATTTCTCTTATCTTGTCTTTGTGATCTTTACGCGAAATGTAAGTAGGCGGCAGCAAGATCGTACTACACTCAGCTTCAAATTCCGGCCCTCTAAATTTAATTAACAGAAATTCACGAAAAGAACGTCGTCTTTCTTCCAGCGATCCCCAATTGAGTTGCCGGAGCATTTCCGTGACACTCGCGCATTGGTCGAACCTACCGGTAACAAATCTAGCTGCTCGCCTCTTAACCGTCTCTATGTCTTCCTTCAAACCGATCTGCTGCGGGTCCCAAATACTTGAGCAATACTCAAGACGTGGTCGTACAAGCGTTTTATACGCGGTCTCCTTTACAGGTGAAGTACATCTTCCCAAAATTCTCCCAATAAACCGAAGTCGGCTGTCCGCCTGACTCACAACTGTCCTTACATGCTCGTTCCATTTCATATCGCTCTGCAATGTTACGCCTAGATATTTGAACGACGCGACCGCATCAAGAAGCTCCCTACTGATGCTGTATTCGAACATTATAGGATTGTTTTTTCTACTCATGCGCATCACCTTACATTTTTCTACATTGAGAGGTAGCTGCCATTCTTCGCACCAACTAGAAATTTTGTCTAAGTCAACCTGTATGCTATTACAGTCAGTTCCAGACGACACCCTCCCATACACCACAACATCATCAGCAAACAGCCGCAAATTACAACTTACTCTGTCCATCAGATCATTTATATAGATAGAAAATAATAGCGGTCCTATCACACTCCCCTGGGGCACGCCTGACGATACACTCGTCTCTGATGAACACTCGCCGTCGAGAACAACGTACTGCGTTCTATTACTTAGGAAGTCTTCCAGCCAGTCACAAATCTGTGAACCTATTCCATAAGCTCGTATCTTCGTTAGCAGTCTGCAGTGTGGCGACTGGCAACAAACTTTAAAAATAATTTCAAAGCTCTTCCTCGCAGACTACCACATCAAAATAATGAAAGGAAAAAAATTTCTCGCTTACTACTTTTCCGATGTTCATGGAGAAAAACTATGGTATTCGGTATAAAGTTACAATTTATAATTTCTACAATACCAATTGTACTCGCAGGAAATTTTGCAGACAGAATACACACTTACAGCTGAATGTACTTTCGAAATTGTATCAGAGTACGCCACGCAGTTCATGAGATATGAGGACGTAAAGAGTAACGTTGATGGAAAACCGCCCCATCAAGCATCGCGTTTTAATCTATTACTTCTTTACTACTAACCACATTCGCAACAGTTTTTACCGACATACAGCACTTATACAAATCAATATATTGCTGAAAAATTTTAAATTGTACAACATATCTATAGTACTAATAAATGTGTAAATGTAGGCCTGTGGTTGTTCGCTTCAATCTTCAAAACTACTGGACGAATCTTCATGCGGTTTTCACAGGAAACTTCAGCGTACCTTGTAACAACATATAGACTCAGTTTCATAAAAAGCGAACGTCTGTGACAGAATTAAGCAATCTTATGTCTACGTATACCAACAAACATTGAACATAGTGTTGATGATTTCGCTTTGTGTATGAAATACTTAACGACATATCTTTGCTTATTTTCGCACGTTTCATTTTGTACCAAAAACTTTATGAAGATACATCGTTCCGGACAATGACTTTTACTTACATTTGACATCTTGGAAAACTAAGTTTATTGACAGAACGATGCAACAAGGATTCTATGTTTACCGACTGAGGTCCGGAACCCTAAAACGCCATGATACACATAGGCCCTCTTCCAACAAACTGTGCGGCGGCACATGCAGCCAACTTATCATTACGGGAGATTGGTCATGTGTTCGGTGAAAGATTTAGCTCTGAGAACATTTGGACCCCTCGTTCTCCCGTTTTAACCCCGTGCGATTTTTATCTGTGGGGAGCATTAAAAGAAAAAGTGTACAAGTCAAATCCCCACACTTTAGATGAACTAAAACCAAACATTGGTCACGAAATCACTGCAATTTCTGACAGGGAACTTCAGAGTGTAATGAGCAACTTCGTCAGCAGGTGTCGGAAACGCCGGAACAACGAAGGGAGGCAGTTCCAGCACCTCATTACGTAATACAGGCGAGTGATAAACTTTTCTTTCCAAGTGTTTATGTTAGGTATGTCAGAAATAACTTGCGCGCCTACCAGTATTAAAATCAGTGCCGGAGGATGATATACTGTTCGTTAGTCTCGCTAAAGCTCGAGAACGGCTTAACCCATTCGGTTAATTTTAGGCTTGAAATATCGTGTAAGTTCAATGAACCGGTGATAAAATATGGAATTGTCCGGAAAAGAGGAAAATCGTGAATAACTGAAACAGCTTTTTCTAGTGAATACCGTTCGTCCAATTGCGATAAAATTTTGTACATTTCATGTTGAAAGCAAGAGGAAGGTTCGCATCAATAAAAATTTGGAAAAATCGCCCAGAAAGTATGAAAATTTGGGAAACCCGAAAGCGATATTTTTTACGAATAAAAATCAATTGCCACATGGTTGTAAGAGCATCACTTCATTACGGTTTGTATGAAATAAATTTTTTGGAAAATCAACCGGAAAATTGGAAAATTTGAGAAAAACTGGAAGTGCGTTTTTCAAAGTATTTTTGAATGAATTCAGCACTATAACTGACTATTCGCACTACGGAGAGGGGTAATTTTTTTTTTTTTTTTTTTTTTTTTCATTTTGGTCTTGGAAAAGTTTGCAGTAAAAAAAATAGGGACAGTTAAAAAGGAAAGCCGCAACTTTCGAACCAAATTCCTTTTTCAATGTGTTTCCAAATGTACTGAACACTAAAGTTGAGAACCGTTCATCCGATTGTGATAAAATTTTGATCATTTGACGTTCAACGAAGATGAACGTTGTTATGGACTAAAAATTTGCGAAAGTTACCCGAAAAATTTGAAAATTCGCGAGAAACTGAAAGAAATTTTTTTCAATTTGATATCAATACCATTCGTCTGATTTTTATAAAATTTTGCATATTTGACGTCCACAGCAAGAGTAACGTTCTTATGGAATAAACATTTGGAAAAGTTTCCCAGAAAATTGGAAAATTCAGAAAATATAGAAAGATTTTTCTATGAAACATAATTTCCATTCCTCTGATTGCGATAAAATTTTGCACATTCGACGTTCAAATCGAGAGGAAGGTTTGAGTGAATAAATATTTGGAATAGTAGGCCAGAAAATAGGAAAATTTCTGGAAAACTGAAAGAGCTCTTTTCCTTCGGATATCAGTATCATTTGTACCATTGTGCACATTTGACGTTCACCAATAGACTATCTGAGGATGCCTTCGTAAAGCTGCTGGGTCTGAAATACATATGATTTAAATTAATATGGTTTTTTATTACGAGGTAAGTGATACGAAGTAATGTTCGGCAATTTTTCTTCTGTTACACACTGCTGTTGTTCAAAATGTTTGTAAATCTATCGGACCAAACTGCATGGTCATCAGTTCGTAGCTTACAAACTACTTAAACTCAGGTAAACTAACCTAAGGACAACACACACACATCCATGCCCCAGGGAGGACTCGAACCTCCGAAGGCGAGCAACCGCGCGCTCCACAGCGAGGTGCCTTAGACCGCTCGGCTACCCCACCACGGCACAGCTGTTGTTATATAAATATTTTGCAACACTACCTACGCAGGAATTGCAACCGTTAACCGAAATTAGCTATAAATGAACTAGTGTCGCGCATAATAGTTCGCGAATTTCGTTCTTTTAGTTCTTCCGCTCCCAGTGACTGCTGAACGGCGTGGTCTGCGCGTGCAGGTGGAGGGAGAAGTTCCCCCACCTAACTGCTTCATGCGCTTGCTGCTTGAGCCGCTAACGATATCACGCAAACCAAAAGAGACAGTTTGTGGATAATTTCTCGCGTTTAAGTTTAGAGTTATACCGGGGGTATTACAAACAATCTTTATGTGAAACGAAATAGTTTAATTTTCCACAAAAGCACATTTGTCACTTCCTCGAACCCGATGTTAACAAATTTTTTGAACCAATGTGACATTAGTAGCTATAACTGACGATCAACTAAGGGAAGAAGAAAGGATGGGAATGGAAGGGAAAGGTAATTCACGACCTAGGTCATGAAGGTGGTGTTTGAGGAGTGTGGACGTCAGAGATACTGCATGTTCGTACTGAGCCAAGCCAGAGAGGATATATATATATATATATATATATATATATATATGTGTGTGTGTGTGTGTGTGTGTGTGTAACCAAAGAGGAAAGCTCAAGTAGTAAAGAGAGGAGAAGAGCTTTCCTCTTTGGTTATATATATATATATATATATATATATATATATATATATATATATATATATATATATACACTCTCTGGCTTGGCTCAGTACGAACATGCAGTATCTCTGACGTCCACACTCCTCAAACACCACCTTCATGACCTAGGTCGTGAATTACCTTTCCCTTCCGTTCCCATCCTTTCTTCTTCCCTTCTCTCCCACCTGACGAAGGAACTGTGTTCCGAAAGCTTGTCCATTTTGTCCCCTTTTTTATTCTGTTTCTTCTTCATTTGTATAACTATCGGCGGTACAGCACAAAGGTAAGTACTAGCCAGCCAATCTATCTCTTGTGAAAAATAATTTATCATCGCTGAGGAGAATTTTCATCATCGTTCGTATATATATCATAGTTTTCGCGACTTAACTCAAATGAATACTTTTTCTAATCAAAAGACTGTCACGCACATTTAAAGTTGGCGCGGAAGTTTGCCACCACAATGGCCGCCGAGACGCTCTCCGATTTGCCTGCTGATCGCAGTCGGCCGCTTACGGCATTGTGGGGGCTTGACTTCCTTTCGTCGAGTGACTTTATTTAGCTCTAGTTGTCGTCGTTCAGAAGTCGCCCGTGGCTTACGTAACGTCATTGACGCTCAGCTGCGGTGAAAGCAACCGTAAAGGGCAGGAACGCGGAGCGGACAGTTGACTGCCGCGGCCGCCGTGACGTCACGCCGCGCATGCGCGGTGAGCGGTTCCGGAGCAAGCCCACACAATCGCCACGTGTGGCCATTTTTCGCGTTCTTGGCTGTCTTTTTCTGATAATAGTTGCCGACTGGCTATTACATTTGGCTATTAAAGGAATTGGTTGGCGACTTAATGGCTATTTTATTGTACTTCAAATACAACGAATGTAAAGCAATTACTCTTTAGACATTGCGTCAATGATACCGGCTAAACTTCGGTAGAATGCTGCGGAAATGTAAACAACCTACACAAACTAAATGTTCGGTTTCGTTAGGAAGAGGAAATGCTGATGTCCAATTTTACACTGTATGTATAATAAATTTACACACAACCGTTAGTTGCTGTATATTCAAGGAGTCTGAAGCTGTTTTGTAGTTATATATTTCAACTAGCTTAAACCCGCGACTCCGCTCGCGTGTTGGTTGATTACGATTGATAATACGTGAAACGTTAAATCGATTTTTTAAAAGAGATGTATTAAAATAAATTTCTTTTTTACTGTTTTATTTATTTATTCTTATATTTCGTTATTCGTTTCCTTATCCTTACAGAGAAAGAGCTGAAGACATTGTAGCACGCATAGACCAAAGATATGGTCTGTGGCATCACGTTTGGCTGTATGCAACCTCCTTGGTATAGAGTCGCAAACGTCATTGCTGGCCTTCAAATTGTTTTATAATTTGACGACCTTCAACCACCATATCTTCCACGCCCTTATAGCTATCGGCATAGAACTGCTATGGTGCACAAAGGGAGACTTCGGGCAACAATTATACACAGACCATTCGTTTGTGTTCTGTAGTTTTCGCTGCAGAGCGAAATATTAACACACACATACGTAGAATTTTATATACACCGATAACTTTCCATCCCAATATACTCCGACCATTTTATCATTATCAACCCTCAAGCAACAATGCAACCAATAAAACCATTTTCGAAGAGTAAATATAATTTTCAAAGAATCATTATTGTTCCGCATTTCGCGTTAATAGTCTTCAAATTACTAAGTATCTATCAGATCGATATAAAACCGTGCCTAAAATCTTCCTCAGGTGTAAATTAGTAACTATACAAATATTTAAGTCTCTGCGTCTTGTAGTTCGGGCGTGATAAGCGTACACTGAACAGACATTGACATTTATATATATATATATAGCTATCCGATCGCCATAAAACCGTGCCTAAAGCCTTCCCCGGGTATACATTAGTAACTGTACAAATTTTTAGCTCTTTATGTCTTGTGGTTCAGACGTGATAAACGTACACCGAACAGACGTTCACATTTACAGATATAGATTAGACATAGTTTTCGCGGCTTAACTCAAATGAATAGTTTTTCTAATCAAAAGAATCTTATGCAGATTTAAAGTTTGCCACCACAATGGCTGCCGAGGCGCTCTTCAGTTTGCCCGCTGTTCGCAGTTTCAAGTATCATGGATGTGTGGGAGAGAGTCACAGAGTTGTAAACAAAGTCAGCTTACAGACTCTTGAAGATAGACGCAAACTACCTCCTGTACCCTAGTTACTATGGGTCAAGAACAGGCTTTAAACGATATCCCGAAGTATACTACAACATCGTATGTGTGGCAGAGAACATGAGGATACGACAATATGAATTACGGCAAGCAAGGAGGCATTTAAATAGTATTTTTTCTGCGTTCCATACGTCAACACAACAGAAATTCGAAACAACTGCTGCTGTGAAGCGAGCCCTTTGCTACGCACTTCACAGTGGTTAACAATGGTTTGCAGAGTATTAATGTCGATGGTTTCCCAGTCGTTCTCATGGCTGATTTTTCAGTGTGTCATGACGCATTATTACGAATTAAAGTCCATCTCACCTCAAAGTATGACATGCTTAGTGCATTATTATAAATTACCTCACCTCAAAATGTTGTAATGGTTTTGTGTGTATTAAAGAAATGTTTGAAAGATTGAATAACTCTATTTAACAACTGTCAATATTTGTTTTTTAAGAAGATGAAAGTGATTGGTATATCGAAACCATGCATGAGAACATCCCTTGTGTAAGTCTGATAGAATGATTCTTGAACAGTTTTGTGTTGTAATTTTGTAAGTTATGAAATTAATAAATGTGGTAGTTCAAAGTAACGATATTTCCGGAGTCTCTCTGTTATATTTACAATGTGACAATATTTTAACTGCCCTCATTGTCAGTTGGTGGTGTGTCTGGGTTCAGTTCTTGGATGGACTCAGATAAATGTTTCTGAGAAGTACGAGTTTCCTTGGAGCGTTCAGTCTGATGCCTGTGAATGTGAGAGAGCCACAGTTTGTGTTACCTTGTTACTCAGTAACCAGCTTACTCACTGGATTTCAGGATTATTATTGTCGAGTAATATGCCATGATTACCATAGCATAATAATGTTAACAGATTGGGATATTTGGCTATTTTTATTGATGAAAACGTGGTTATATTTTGTCATTTTATTGATGAAAAGGTGGCAATATTTTGGCTACTTTTTGTTTAAAATTTGGCTACAGAGCAACAAAAAAACCTGGCAACTGGCGTAAGCGGCCGAATGCGAACAGCGGACAAACTGAAGAGCGCCTCGGCAGCCATTGTGGTGGCAAACTTTAAATCTGCATTAAATTCTTTTGATTAGAAAAACTATTCATTTAAGTCGCGAAAACTAATCTATATCTATAAATGTGAATATCTGTTCGGTGTACGTTTATCACGTCTGAACCACAAGACATAAAGAGCTAAAAATTTGTACAGTTACTAATGTCTACCCGGGGAAGGCTTTAGGCACGGTTTTATGGCGATCGGATAGCTAATTATATATATATATATATATATATATATATATATATATATATATATATATATATATATATATATATATATATATGCGAATGTCTGTTTGGTGTACGCTTACCACGTCCGAACGATAAGACGCAGATATTTAAATATTTGTACTGTTACTAATTTATACCTGAGGAAGGTTTTAGGCACGGTTTTATAGCGATATGATAAGAATATAACGGAAAATGCGGAATAATAATTACTCTTTGAAAATTATATTTACTCTTTGAAAATGGTTTTATTGGTTGCATTGTTGCTTAAGTGTTGATAATGATAAAAGAGTGGAGTATATTGGGATAGAAAGTTATCAGTGTATATAAAATTCTACTTGTTGTGTGTTAATATTTCGCTCTGCGGCGAAACGTACAGAAAGCAAAAGAATGGTCTGTGTGTAATTGTCGTACACCATAGCAGTTCCATGCCGATAGCTATAACGGGGTGGAAGATATGGTGGTTGAAAGTCGTCAAATGATAAAACAATTTGAAAGCCAGCAATGACGTTCGCGACTCTATAGCAAGGAAGTTACGTACAGCCAAACGTGATGCCACAGACCATATCTTTGGTCTATGCGTGCTACAACGTATTCAGCTTTTTCTCTGTAAGGAAATATATGAATAAATAAATAAAGCAGTAAAAAAGAAATTTATTTTAATACATCTCTTTTAAAAAATCGATTTGACGTTTTTCACGCATTTTCAATCGTAATCAAACAACACGCGAGCGGAGTCGCGGGTTTAAGCTAGTTGAAATATATAACTACAAAACAGCTTCAGACTCCTTGAATATACAGCAACTAACGGTTGTGTGTAAATTTATTACACATACAGTGTAGAAATTGGCCATTAGCATTTCCTCTTCCTAACGAAACCGAACTATAACATGTAGTTTTTTAGCGTTCTAAGTGCAACATATGAACGGAATTTATCGTCAGACACGATTTTTTGGCACTTTCTCAGTATATTCTACGATTGTGAAACTTTTGTACAAACATTAATTTCGGAAGAATTTCGCACATTACGTCTTTGCTTTAGTGCTGTATTCTCTAATATTTAGGTATAATTTCATATCATCAAAAATGAAACAGGGCTCCGTGAAATAGCTAATGTTAAAAATCGATTGTGAAAGTGAAATATGCCATCAGATACATAATTGAAAAGTAGCGTCTTTAAAAAAAAATGTTTGTATAGCTTATGGGACTTAACTACAAGGTCATCAGTCCCTATACTTATCAACTAGCTTATCCTAAGGACGGCACAAATATCCATGCCTGAGGGGGGATTCGAACCCCCGACCGTAGTGGCCGTGCAGACCGTGACTGGAGTGTAGCTTCTTACCTTATGAATACAGTAGCCAGGCACTACCAAATTCTTTTAAGAACACCAAGTATGCTATAACTTTTTCTTAACTAATACATGTAATATTAGCATTAGGATATCTAGCAAAAATATTAGAATTTTTAATGCTGTAAGCCAAATACCTTACAGTAGCGTGAACTGCCCAAAAGTAAAAAACTATTGTCATAGGGTTCAACTTCCCAAAGTGCATCCAGTGTGGCTATGTGTCATTCATATATGGAACTATACACAGCTCTACAAAGCCCTTTCAGTTGTTATACCTATATGTAAAGCAGATTACCTTTAAATACTGTGTTACAAGTTGCTAATATTAATTTCATAAACAAAAATTGGAACTGCAGCGAGGCAACGATCTCGTGCCTCTAATAGTTATTTTACACAATCGTAAAGTGAAACTTTTTGATCTTCCTATCCACTAGCACCCCCTAACGTAGCTCGTTGTGAAGAGCTGCCAGTATTGTAAAAGCCTGTTATTTATTTCATTCAATCCTATATTGTCTCAACGTGTATAACAACGTGTTAAGCAAGAGTAACTATCTCTAAACACAACTGATAGGGCTACTTGTATTCCTGAGAAATATAAATGGGAAGACAGTATTCTATCTTTTTATTCCCTTCTGAAATTGATTTATGCATTTAAACGCCGAGCAGCTCTTCACTATCGTGCTTCATGTACACTGCAATAGTCAAACAGTACAGACGTGACTATCAATTGTGTATATATACCGCAGTAGCTATTTAATACACGATTTACCTGCTAACAACACTTATTTATCTGTAGCTATAGAATACACGATTCACCTGCTAACAACACTGGTATTTATGTTACGCTTGCCACTACCATGGCGGTCGGCCGAAGGTTCAAATTATCCCCCGACAGCAGCGCCGTCAGGGTGTCTGGTTATTTTTAAAGTTCTTTGTTCCGGAGCTGCCAACTGTTTCTTTGGACACCCGCGTGCACTTCGGGACAGCAGTTCTCATATCCCAAGCTAAAATTTCCTTCCCTCCAATGAAATTCGCCGTTACATTAGCCAATGAACGACGACTTTGGAATGCGACGTGAAAACGATATTCACTTGTTCCTTCCATGTCACAGACGCCATCTTGATCTGCCGTATATCTCGCAGTTTTGGTTTTATAACTCGCAGTAAACCGTTTCAGGGCAACAACGAATTAAAGATGACTTACAAAATTATCTCTGGTTGAATTTATCATAACTGAATGTAATTAAAATAATATTAACATTGACAAACACACTTGTGGGAACGAATATATACGAGGCGCGTCCAGAAAGTAAGTTCCGTTTGTTAATAAAATGAAATTGTACACAGATACAGAAGAAATTTTTATTGCACAAAATTCTACAACTCTTAAACTACTTTTGCACATAACTGCCGAATTTTTGTAGTCACTTGTCATAGCGTGCCACAAGTTTTTGCATGCGTCCTTCACAGAAGGTTGCCGCCTGTGTATTCGACCATGTCGTAACAGCTCTTTACCATCGTTGAAGTGTTGACCACCAAGGACAGATTTTAGGTGTAAGAAGAGATGAAAGTCGCTAGGAGAGAGGTCCGAGCTGTATGGAGGATGATCAAACAGGTCCCATTGAAATTTCCGTAAGAATTCTTTGGTGACATTCGGTGTGTGAGATCAGGCATTATCGGAAAAAAAAAAAAATCTTTTGACAGTAATCCTTTTCTTACCTTTAAAATCTGTCCTTGGTGGACACCATTTCAACGATGATGAGCTGAAAGAACATGTTACCACATGGTTGAATACACAGGCGAAAACATTCTATGGAAAAGGCACATAAAACCTTGTGCCACGCTATGACAATTGCTTACAAAATGTCGGAAGCTATGTAGAAAAGTAGTTTAACAGTTGTAGATTTTTGTACAATCTATATTTTTACTGTATCTGTACCCGTTCGTTTTATATAACCAAACGGAACTTACTTTCTGGACGCGCCTCGTAAAATATGAAGAGTCTAACCACATCGAGTTGCTGTAGCGCGATGGGTACAATGGTGGACTACCAAGCGGTTTTGCGATCGCATCTCGTCCCATGCAAATATTTTGTTAAATGTTATCGTCTGTAACACATTGTAGGAGTTATTTAGCCACAACACTTTGTGGGATTTTCTGACTCATATAACAGTATTATATGCTGCCTCAGGAGTTAGTAACGTCAATTTGGTGATTTTTATGTGTGACTGAAGAACGGAAAATGAAACTGCTGCTGCAAGTGGTACTTCGATCAGCAATGACATTTACGTTCTTCCTTCTCACAAATATTTGACGTTGTTCCAACTATGTTGCGATTATCGAGAATATGGTTGGAGACAAAAATTAGGTGAATGTTAAAATTGCTGGTACAGTAAGTGAAATAAGAATTAATGACAGCCGGCCGCGGTGGCCGAGGTGACTGAGGCGCTCCAGTCACGGTCAGCACGGCCACTACGGTCGGGGGTTCGAATCCCCCCTCGGGCATGGATATTTGTGCCGTCCTAGTTCGTAAGTAGTTCATAAGTAGTTTGTAAGTTTAGGGACTGATGACCCCGTAGTTAAGGCCCATTAAAAAAAAAAAAAAAAAAAAAAAAAAAAAAAAAATTAATGACATTTAGTCCTACAGCATTCGATAGTAAGAAAGTTTGGGTATTTATTTCCGAATATCTCGTGATTTCCGAGGGTATGGAAAGACTATTCCATGTTTCTACCCAATATTTTGCTGCTTAGTTTCGAATATATTGCGATTTCCGTGAGTATGCTTAGATCGATATTCCTTGTCACCAATATTTCGTAGTTTGTTTCTGAATATCCTATCAGGATAAATTTAATTCCTGTTGCAAGTGCATACAGAACACTCCGAGGAACGTCCCCTGCATGAACGTTTTAGATCTTTGCCTAATGCCAACACGTAGTATCTCTGCGAAAGATATTGGCCCACTTTAGGTTACGGTAGTAACACTGAAAGTGGGCCTTTGCGATCGTCTTTTGACAGCTCGAAATATAAATGAAAATAAATCTTGTGGTTTTTTTTCATATCTCGTATCGTTTCAGAGATATTTGCAAAAATAACGGCGATTTTGGGAAGTATGTCTGTCTGTCTGTCTGTCCGTAACGTGTTCCCTGTTTCTAAGACGAACCGTTCAACCGATCACCATCAAATTATACAGACACAGTTGAATGGAATGGACAGTATGTTGAAGAGAGCATATAAAATGAAAATTAACAAGTGCAAAACAAAAGTAATGGAATGCGGTCTTAGAAAATCGGGCGATGCTGAAGGAATTAGATTAGATAACGAAACAATGAAGGTGGTAGATCAGTTTTGTTACTTGGGTAGTAAAATAACATGTGATGGTCGCAGTACAGAGGATATAAAATGCAGAATAGCAATGGGAAGAAAAGCATTTTTGAAAAAGAGAAATTTGCTAACATCGAATATTAATTTAAGTGTAAGGAAGTCTTTTCTGAAGGCATTTGTGTGGAGTGTTGCCTTGTACGGGAGTGAAACATGGACGATAAGCAGTGCGGACAGGAAGAGAATAGAGGCTTTTGAAATGTGGTGCTACAGAAGAATGCTGAAGATTAGGTGGGTAGATCGCATAACTAATGAAGAGGTACTTAACAGAATTGGTGAGAAAAGGAATTTTTGGCATACCCCGACTAAAAGAAGGGATCGCTTGGTAGGACACATTCTTAGACATCGGGGAATCGTAAATTTAGCATTGGAGGGAAGTGTGTGGGGGAAAAATCGCAGAGGGAGACCAAGAGACGCGTATAGTAAGCAGATTCAAGTGGATTTGGGTTGCCGTTCTTATGAGGAGATGAAGAGGCTTGCTCAGGATAGAGTAGGGTGGAGAGCTGCATCAAACCAGTCTCCGGACTGAAGACCATAACAACAACAATTGTAGGCTGCGAGAGACCAGAACCTCCCTTTTTCAAATTTTTCCGACAAACAATACGGTAGTAATACCAAAAAAAGCCGTTTGTAATATAATTTTAATTGCAAATAAACTGTTCATCTGATTTGAAACTTGAATAAACGAATTTGCAGAGGAGAAAATTCTCTACAACTTCGTTCCCTTATGTTTTTTTCATATCTCGTATCGTTCGAGAGATATTTGCAAAATTAACGCAGTTTTGACACCATTAAATTAACGAAAACCAGCTGTTTGCAGATGTCACGTGACATTCATCGCCCAGAACTCTCTCTGCCATACGCCATTTTGCGTTACGTATTTGATGATTTTTCTTATTGTAACTTACACGTTGTCATTTCAAAGCAATGGCGCACTGAAGAATTAACAAAAACACGTCGTTCTTCGTACGGTAAATGATAATCTAGTGTCTGCAAATGTCATATTAGCATCAGTTAACAACGGCCATCAATAGTATGAGACTAAGAGCCGGTTTGTCAATGTCTCGTTAATTTCCAGTTAAGATTTTAACTTATCGTTAGTGGAGAATTGCGTTTGTCAATGAGTTAAACTGAGGTTAAAGGACCTCAAACTGGCCGTTAAGTTAACGAGTAAAATTCTGCTAGTTACACGGCTAACGACCAGTTAAGTGAGAATCTGTATCAAAATGGCAGGATTCCAAAGCGCTAAAATACATCAATATATTCACGTGAAAAAGACCGATTTATCGAACAAAATAACAGAAGCACTACATGTATGAAAAACTAGTGTGGAAAGCAGTTTTATTGGTGAATTGTATCGTCATATTTCTCGCCCTAACCATTTCAGTAGCGGTTAGATGAATTTGCTACATTGCAGATACGCAACATAACCTTAAAAATATTGTTGCGGTATCAAAATACAAACTTACGGGAGACGACTAGTTAAGTGAGAATCGGTATGATGAAAATGGCTGGAATAAGATTTCGTTGACAATTACTACGATGTCAATATTTTGGATGGTCTAGAGGACATTGCCCCTATCAGGCGTCCTAGACGTATTTATGTTCGTCCAAATCATTTTGAAGGCTGGGATGATGCAGAATTTGTTACGCAATTTCGTCTTCGAAAAGCCACTTTGGAAATGCTGCATGAAAAACTACACGACCATCTGAAGAGACCAACATATAGTCATGAATTTTGTTAAGTTATCTGTTGTAATAAAAAACAGAGCATGTTATCTGTGTGTGCAAACTTATTAATTCAGTATTTACTTATGCTTGTTGCGCCTAGTGTAAGGCCTAAAATGTGATTTCTTTCTCCGATCTACAGGAAGAGTGCACTTTCGCCTACGTGCAATTTATTGCTTGCACTAAGGTAAAATTTTACGACGCTTCTCGCCGGACTCCAGTGCTTATGTTGGCAACAGATGAACAATGAAGTGTAGAACTGCGTAAATATTTTTCACGAGCTACAGAGTAAATGTTATTTCTGCTCGTTTCACTGGCAGCAAATTTAATATTGTACCTGTTATATGGTCGACAGGTTCTTGTATGTACCCTTGTCCGTTCAGAAAAAAATAATTTTCGATTTAATTGCAGTCGTCACGAAAAAAACATATATTGGCCATCATTACCATTGCTGCCAACATAACCACTGCAGCCCGACGAGAAGCGTCGTAGAATTTAACCTGCACTAACGTACTATGCACTTGGCAGTATATTATCATACTAGGCCCTAAGCACTTTTGCTGTCCTACTTGTTCCATTGAATTCATTTGCTGCAATGTCGCTTCCTTTTCGTTCCATGTCGTAGCGTAGAATTTTTTTTATTTATTTATTTATTTTTTTATTTTTTATTTTTTATTTATTTATTTATTTATTTATTTATTTTTTATATTCCAATGTGTCATATTCCTCTATTAAGGACACAAGACTCTCGCACTAAAGTCTTGTAAAATTTAACCTTCTTTCACGTTTGTTTGCCATAGCGCCAAATAACAACTGTCTGCTAACCTCTTCCCTGATAGCACAGTCTAACATATACAGTCGCGACACTCACTGCTGTGAAAATTGTTACCAACTGACAGTTCAACGACACTAGCGCTCCTAGCGGTAGGCAAGCTGCCGAAAGAGTGATGTTTGTTTGTAATTATTTGTGTGGGTAATTAACGAAATAGTTAATATATTTTTTGTGTTACAACCATTAGTAATATATCAAGAGGCATACATAATACGGAAAGTAATGTAAAAACAGTCGAACTTACTGATTCAGTGGTATAACGAAGAACTTCGTCATGAACCAATACTTACGAATATGTGTATATTTGCAGCTTATTCCGCTGAAAGTAAGTAGAATATAAACATAATAGAAACATAAATTTTTATTTTGGTGTGTTCTTACTATGACAAAGAGTTTTTGGACACGGGTCGTTGTGGTATGGGGTCTAATGATTCGCATATTTTTAGGCTTCACTCGTCTTTATTATAAGCGCATATTCTTTTGAGTGTGATTACTTTTGCTTAAGAAGGCAATGTCTTGAAGATTCTTGCTGTTTGTGGTTCAGCTGTAGCAACAATTGTGGAATTGCGTTCTTCTTTGTTGAATACAGTTTGATTGCTTTTTCAGTTTTATTGTCACGTTTCTAATGTTTTCCTTCAGCGACAGTTGTGGTGGCTGATTTGGTATGTTAAATACAGTGGTTATTGCATTCTACATTCGTTTCCTAAGTTCCACCCTCACTGATTTCACTGGAATTGGAGTGGAGAAACGTTAATGTTCTTTAGAAGAAAAAACACGCCTTTCTGCCAAAGGGCGGGTATTCGGTGTTTCCTAGCCATTTTTCTATTTTTAATAGTAAATTAAATTATTCAGTATAACCCTGTGGGTTACAATATAACAGTAAATAAACTGTGCCGCAATGTACCGTATCCAACCTTGTCAGGGATCTTAGGAAACCTAAGAAAGACAAATGTGGAGCTATTTTAAGTTATTATCTATTTTATGATACTACGTACGTTCTCTAATGTAAAAAAAGTGTTAAAATCGATATAAACGATACTATTCGCACTCATCCACTAACGTATTCATAAAAGTAGCTTGCCCTCCGCTTGGAGCGCTGCTGTCGCAGTGTATAACAAAAATCCGCGGAAGTGTCGTGACTGTATGTGTTAGACTGTGCTGATAGTCAAATATGGCGAACAGCTGTTTATTCAGACTGCACTTTCATGTGTTTCTATTGCCAACATAGTCGAAATATATCGCACCTTCTCGTTTTCTCTAGGTTAGCAAACGAGAGGTGTATGTGGCAATGACAAACGCAGTGCACTTAACGAGCTCATTTAACGAGACGTTAAAGACATCTTCTCGTTTACTAACGACAAGATTAACGAGAGATGGACGAACCGGCCCTAAAGAACGCAACTCCTAACTGTTAGCCATAGCTTGCCATCAGCAAGAAAAACACGTGGACCTGGTTAGTAGGGCATACACTATACTACATGACCAGTGCACAAGACAAGGCCTCATACTCAGGCTATAGAGTGTACCTCGCCACATGAGCCCAACTCTTGGAGAAGGGTGCTAATTACAGGAAAAGATTTGCAAATTACATCACGGCACTACAAATATCGGGGATATGAAGGAAAAAGGGACAAACAGGAAAAAAAAAAAAAAAAAAAAAAGAAACGAACAAAGGACGAAGAAAGACGAATGTGGAAATAAAGGGACGTGCGGCATCCAGTATTCAAGGTTTGCCACCGTCTATCTATTACTGTTCATTTAGATAATTTTACTTCAATTCCTTAAGAAGATGGTTTTTTCACCTTGGCTAACCTCGACGTAGAGGGGTTGAGTTGCCTTTCTTTTATATGTTCCTTTTTATTTTCAAAAGACTTTCATCTCCAGTACTTAGGGAAAGACAAAGGAACTTGATACCCCTGCAAATCGCCAGGACATGCGCGACCTTCGGAGACTGACCGCACTCAGGGCTAAGAGACGACAAGTTGCGAGAACGCACGATGACAATGGGTAACCAGGAAAACGAGACCAGGCATACTGCTTGGGGAAACATAATAAAGCACATATCGAGAAGACGAGCCTTGAGTGCTGTCGATATGCTGAGGTTGAAGTATGGAGACAATAAAAAGAACACACATTAAATCAGTGACTTAAGAGGTATTGCGGGACAACGTTCCCAAGTTCCTTTCCCGAAGAAATTTTAAGTTTCATTTGTTAATGTCAGCTTCTATGCAGTGACTTCACTGACGGAAAAAGATTATGCACCTTCTTTTGTAGAGAGCTACGATATTATTTTATATAGAGGAAATAAATTATTTTAAAGGCGAAGAAGCCGGGCCGAGAAGGCAAAATTTGGCGAGCGTAAGGATGGGTTGAAGGGGGGGAAGGAGACCCAATGAGGGGAAAAAAAAAAAAGTGGGCTATGCGTTGGACGGTGACGCTGAAGGTCAGTGGTTCGGAACCCGCCACTACCTAAATTTTTCTTTTCCTACGAGGATTTCAGACACTCTTATTAACCCTTTCGTGGTTTTTACTCATTTGTTAGAATATCTTAAGTTATCTCAGCTGTTACTGAGTCTGATTTGGGTCAGGATTACAAATATGACACTCAAAATTTTTTAGCACATTCCATTTTTCCTAAAAAAAAAAAAAAGATGGGACACATACGTCTTACTGATCAAATGTTCAAATGTTAGTATAGTCTATGGGACTTAACTACGGGGTCATCAGTCCCTAAACTTACAAACTACTTATCAACTACTTACGAACTAGGACGGCACAAATATCCATGCCCGAGGGGGGATTCGTACCCCCGACCGTAGTGGCCGTGCAGACCGTGACTGGAGCGCCTCAGTCCCCTCGGCCACCGCGGCCGGCCCCACTGATCATTTCTGGCACTGATTTACCTAAGACTTTTTAAAATAATTTCTTAAGTTATCCTAAGTGTCATAGGGTCTAAACAAGTACATGATTCAAAAATTTGTAATGCACACCATATTAAAAAGAGAGAGAGAGAGAGAGAGAGAGAGAGAGAGAGAGAGAGAGAGAGAGAGAGAGAGAGCTGTCTCGCATCTTCTATAATAGAAAATTCAGATAATAGTAAACCACATACCGTGTTTTATTAGCGCAAAAATTTACAGAAAAACTGTTTTTCTTTGAAATATGAGTACTATAATGTCGCAACATAAAGGCACTATAGGGCTACACAATGGTCACTGGGACACATGCGTGCCACTAATTGTAAATTCACTGAAAAAAAAAAGCTTTTGAAGTAAAATGAGTTTTAGAAAGCGTAATTGTTGTTTGTAAACTTCTAAGAAACATAAAATAGCAAATATACTTACTTCGGACATTTTCGGTAGCGAGAAAACGACGAAAGCCGATTCAAGGCACAATAAACAATGGTTACCGCGCTAAAATTTACGCGGCAGCCCATATAAACAGCCACAGCCTCCTACACTGTAAGAATTTCAGTGCCTCGACTTTTTTTCTGCGTCCTGAAGGGCCACCAACAGATGGCAGCACTGTGCAGAATTACGTAGAGGCGTGTGTTGGGAGAGTAGCGCCAACCTTTGACGTGTGTCTTGCCGACAACCGCCGGCTGCTATTGGTCAGCTGAGCGCGGGTGGGGCACGTCCGCCATTTTAGGCCTAAGCAGTCCATCAGCGCAAGTGACATATTTCACTCAACTAGCTGTTATTTTAGCATTGAGAGGTGTTGGAAATGTATAGACTCATTATGTATTAAATTAAGAGCTTAACCTAGCATATTCCATTTTTATATATGGTGAAAAATGCTGCATTGTTGGCAGTGAATTGTTATACTAAGACAGTCCGAGGTAGCAAGTTTTACGCATTCCACAGGGCGAAAGAGATGTGAAAACATGCGAATTGTGGGTACACCGCATTGGAAGAAAAAATGCACTTCCATACGAGAATGCAAAATTTTGCGAAGTAATTGAATTTGTATTGAAATATAGAATAAAATTCTAGGTTTATCTGTTCAAGTTTCTTGCGAGCACTGTTGGACGGACAACACATGTAAGAGAAAAGACATTTTTAAAAGATACAAATACGTGAAAATCTAATATAATGAGCCGTATTTGACGAATTTCGTATTTATACTTAGCCTGCATATTACGATAGTTTGGGCGGTAAATGAAACCTCTCATTAAATAGATCTCCAAAACTCGAATTTTAAGATAAAGTTTATTTTACTGAAGTACCCAGCAGTGTGATAACAATGTGTAAAAACTTAAACCTTGCCAAAATGTTAGCTCAGTTAATGTTACGTGATAATATCACATGTAGGTTAGCACACAGCACCTATCAACATTAGGCACTAGATTAATAGAAATCAACATGTATTAATTACATCTACTTTGATAAAAACCAATATATTAGATATAAAAACGTCAGTCCTTAGCTAATTTGAAAGCAGGAAAGTCTCTTATTGCGAAAGCAGTGCATTTGGTACAGGGTTTAAATTTTAGCACGAAACAATTTTACAACTAGTTTGATCTAAAATAAAAGGTCTTGATCTCAGATTACCAATTTTTCCTTAATATTCGCTGTATATGTGATGAAACGATTAAAAACTTTGGTTGATTGTTTACTTAACGTACTGTCATACCACGCCGATGTACAGACTGCTTCCCTTCATCACAAATGTTAATTTAACAGCTCGTGCATAGCGCCGCTACTGCCAGATATAACAGGCCTACAATGGCGGCGCACGCCCGGTTGGCGGTGGGTGATTCTATTTACACGTCGGTAAAATCAGACGTGACGTCATTATGACGTATCCACACTATCGAAGACGACTGGAGCCATGATCGACTTATGTGGTCGTTCTAGACGCAAAACTACGGTTGCAATTGTAGCAGACGAACTAAAGGAGTAGCTGATAATATATTCAATTGTTATATTCATTACAGTTTCGGAAACTATTACTTTGATTTTTTTTAAAGTAGGAAGCTATAAACTTTCCGAAAAAGGACCTACACTGCGTGCTCTGAAACGTTATTCAGCCAAATCTGGTGTTGTCATCGTGGCCCATTTCTGAGGGTTGTGTTTAAAACTAATGGAAACTTTTCTCTAAGCGAAAAATGCTACCGAGTTGCGTTGTGGTACCGAGTCTTCGTTAAACTAAGAGGACAAAATGAGGTTACCAGGCTATGGAGCGAAAGTGTGTACTTGGACATGTCAAAATATGCGACATACAAAAACAACATATAGTCGCCGTAGGTATATGTATGTTTTCGCTGAAACTATAAATCAAATGAGCTGGATATTAATACAGTCATTTGTTACAGAGGCTCTGCGAACATCAGGTAAAACATTTCGTAAAACTGGGTATTCATCTACCGCCAAGTTGCTGCAACGTGCTAGTTCAATCAACGTCTCGAACGATTGCAAAAGTCGATGCGCCGCTCTTCTGGACGTCGATAGTGTGGATACGTCATAATGACGTCACGTCTGATTTTACCGAAGTGTAAATAGAATCACCCGTTGGCGGTACTCTCCCAATACAGGGCTCTAGAATTACGCAACTCGCCACCTTGTGGTACAAATGAGGTCCGAAGTTAGTGGGACGTATATGTCCCAACAACCACGAAACGGTTAATTAATTTTTTATTATTATTTAGGTCCAAAATGCAAAAACTTATAAAACTGCAAATCTAAATTGGGCCGTAAAACACGTCAGTGCTATTTTTACTCTGGTGGTTCCGCCGCTGTGCAGGTTAAGGCGCCTTGCGCGCTTCCGGCGGCTGTCCGCCGTGTCCCCGCGGCCGTTCCGGCGCCCCGCTCAGCTACCGGGACACTGCGCCGACCTCGCTGGCGTGGCGAAGGGAAAGCCACGAGGCTAGGCTGAGCGAGGTTGGCCGGCAGCTAGAGGCCCACACTCAAAGCAGCCTGTCTGTCTGTCTGTCCCCTAACCACACTCTACTACCTGTTCCCTCAATGGCACCGTGTGGTTTTACCGGGGCGCTGAATTACGGCTTCAAGTTTGCTGCGTTGTACGACGTGCATTCAACTTCTAAGGCCTCCGATTTTTTTTTTCTCCTCCGGACTGGAAAGAGATAGAAACATGCGCATTGTTTTAAAATGAGGCCGCGTTCTTTGCCAATACGTCCCAGAGATGGCAGCAGTGGCGGCTGGTGATAATGTGCTAATGTGCTGCAGCACACTGTCAATCTATATCTATATATAAAAGGCTTGTGTGTGTACGTGCTGACAGACTTTTCTCCGTGACCACATACTGCCACCCACTCGTGGTTGTGGTGGTAGATAGCCCTTGGTCTAATGATGTTAGTGAGGGAGTTTGGTCGCGGTGCGTGGCAGTGGGTGAGTGTGACGAGCATAAATTCGCAAAATATGCAATAAGTACTCTTAGGAAAAGCTATATACTCTGTGACTTACGAACTTTACGGTACGAATCAAAATCTGTTTATTCTTTCAGTCGTCAGACAATGCGGTCCTTTCAGACTTTAATAACGATGAGGAATATCAAGTACGCATTTTTTACAAATAGATCACATGTTTCCGTCAACCACACATTACCGACTATGAACAGAGACACAAAACAAAGATAAAAATCGAGATAGACTCAAAGATAAAAATACTCGTGGAACATTGATCACTGTCGTGGAAGCGTGGTGGAAACACAGACATACATTAATGAATGTCTCTTAGGCCATAGATATTGATATGCCTGTGACAGTAAGCTCACTGGTCTGTGCTAATCAGTGATGTCTGATACATATAGCCGCGACACTCTCTGCTGTGAAAGGTGTTATCGTTTGACAGCTGCGTCAAGAAAAACTATGCGACGTAGTCCTACTCATATCTCGGCGGCCTCCTGTGATAATCTTGGCAACAGATGTTGAATAACGACATTCATGTGACATCGTCATAAGCCAATCGCGTGACACGCAAATATTTTGTCGTGAAATAAAGCATACAGCAGGAACAGCAGTATTTATCTACACTCTTTGTGGTTCGGTCATCTTTGCAACGATTTTATTTCGTGTTATTGGTGTTGCCAACATAAAATCACGAGGCCGCCAGGATAGAAAGTAAAATTTTACCGAATCAGATACATCCGTTGTTGTCACATCTCCTTATGACCAGCACTTTTATGCGAAACTATTTTGTATAGAGTCTCATGATTCACACAGTCTTACAATTCATTCCAAATTCCTATGCAAGAAGATATTTGTGAAAACTGTTACAAATCAATATTCGCACTTATCCAATGTTGTTTTCAGAAATGTAATTTGCCAGCCGCTTTCGCCGCTGCTGTTTCAATGTGTAACTTTATTAACACAACCTAACATTGAACTTACATTGTTCCGAAGCACGAACTTAAATTAATTTCACTCTTAGTATCAAAAACATTGTCAACATTCATCGTTTTCGACAATGACATCTACTTAAATTTGGCTTCTTGGCTAGGAGAACTGAGTTTATCGACAGAGAGATCCAACAAGGATTGTGTTTTTGCTGACCTACGTCCGGAACCCAAAGAACCATGATATACACAGGACCTTCTTTAACAACCGTTGCGAAGCACGCGCATATAAGCTAGTCTCTATATATAAAACGAAGTGTCCCGATTGACTGACTGACTGACTGACTGACTCATCATCGCCCAGCCCAAACCACTGAAGATAGAAACTTGACATTTGTGCAGGATGTTGATCTTACTCTGTAGGCGTCATTTAAGAAGCGATTTTTCGATATTCCGTCCGTAAGGGGGTGAAATAGGGGATGAAACTTTTTTTTTAAATACGTAGCTATTTACGCAATTTTGCAGCTAGAACTACAAAATTTCGGATTTCAATTCAGGGTTCGAATTTAAAAGACACGTGTTTCGGCATTTTTTTGAAATTCGACAAATAAGGGGGTAAAATAGATGACGCAAAAATTCATTTTCAAAAATATGTTGCTGTTAATTCAAATTTCAAGCTATAACTACGAAAATTAGTTTATGGACTCTTGATCAGGATTAAAAAGACACGTGTTTTGGTATTTTTGAAAATTCAACAACTAAGGGGCTAAAAGGGGGATCAATAATTCTTTTCATAAACACATTGTTGTCAAGACAATTTTGAAGCTATAGCTACAAAAATTTGTATTTGTATTGTTCGTTAGAATTAAAAAAATTGGTATATGTTTTCTTGGTCAGAATTAAAAAGACACATGTTTCAGTATTTTCAGAAAATTAATCAATTAGGGAGTGAAATAGGGGATGAAACATTTTTTGAAAATACGTTGCTACTAAGCCAATATTGGTGCTGTTAACTCAAATTTCAAGCTATAACTACGAAACTTAAGATATGGATTCTTCGTCAGGATTAAAAAGAAACAAATGGTGCAGACCAAACAGCCTACGCATGCGAAGCAGCGGGGGTTCAGCTAGTATATTACTAAAATTATGCCACTTCTCTTCAAATGCGAGCGAGAAATCGCTATAAAATTACATCCTTTCTCTTGGAATACGATCCAGATATCACAATAAAATTATGCCAATTCCCTTCCAATGCGTATTAGAATGCTAGTAATAAGGAGGAAAACGCATTCTGGATCGCTCCCGCCGCGATAGCTGGAAACCAGCTCCGTGTGCTGAAGTGGGATTCAGCCGCGCTGGTACGTGCGCAGAGAGGCGGCGCAGTCGTCTGTTCGCTAGTGCGCATGCGCAGACGTGACGTCAGGCCTGGCGACTCCTGTGTGCTGAGACCGACTGCAGCACCAGACCAATATTTCTCTCCGCGCTGCGTGTGACGGCTGCGGAAGAATAGTGTATGGCGAATACTGCGGCATACAGAGTCAAATAGCGCGCTGGCTCAGGCGTCTTGCGCGGTGTCTCTCAAACCTTCCTGTGTGAGGCTCGTATTCAATTTCCTCTGAGTCTAAATTTTTAATTTCTGTAAATAAAATTAATATGTTTTAAACGTTATATTTACTATAATATTATATTGAAGGTATTTCACTTAACTGTCTATGCAACTGACTTAATAAAATATGCTATTGCCATATGCATTTCGCCTTTATTTTGGAAGGCATCATCAGTGGCAATATTTAATGGATACAGCTTTACATCTGGTGCTCATTGGTTGCTTCCAGCTGTTGTGCTTCAATTCCGTGCATTTTGCTGTTTTTGATGTTCCAGCACTTCACAGTTAGCACCACTAGGCACATGCCATTTTTGTTTGTGTTGTGTCTAGTGCCTAGTGGTGCTAACTGAAGTGCTGGAACATCAATAACAGCAAAATGCACGGAATTGAAGCACAACAGCTGGAAGCAACCAATGAGCACCAGATGTAAAGCTGTATCCATTAAATATTGCCACTGATGATGCCTTCCAAAATAAAGGCGAAATGCATATGGCAATAGAATATTTTATTAAATCAGTTGCATAGACAGTTAAGTGAAATACCTTCAATATAATATTATAATATAGCAACTGTGGTAAAAAACAGAACAAAAGGAACTAAAAATGTTATATTTACTACCTGCAGTGAATACATGCAGTTGGCAGCGCTGTTATAGGTTCCCCTGAAGGTCTTACTGCCAATACAATATTAATTGATATTTAATTAAAGGCAATCATACAAAGGCTGACTTTTTTATTTTAGTATATTTTGTTTCCTGTTGATTTTTGTAATATTTTTAGCACACTAGTCAAATTTTGTGCGAGCCGCCACTGGATGGCAGCACCGTACGGCAGACGGAATTTTACCGCCAGCGGCGAGAATGAGAACTGTTTTAGATACTTAAAATGGCGACGTTTTCCTTACTTGAACGGCGTGCAATCATTCGTTTTCTGAATTTGCGTGGTGTGACACCAATTGAAATTCATCGACAGTTGAAGGAGACATGTGGTGATGGAGTTATGGATGTGTCGAAAGTGCGTTCGTGGGTGCGACAGTTTAATGAAGGCAGAACATCGTGTGACAACAAACCGAAACAACCTCGGGCTCGCACAAGTCGGTCTGACGACACGATCGAGAAAGTGGAGGGAATTGTTTTGAGGGATCGCCGAATGACTGTTGAACAGATCGCCTCCAGAGTTGGCACTTCTGTGGGTTCTGTGCACACAATCCTGCATGACGACCTGAAAATGCGGAAAGTGTCATCCAGGAGGGTGCCACGAATGCTGACGGACGACCACAAGGCTGCCCGTGTGGCATGTTGCCGAGCAATGTTGACGCGCAACCACAGCACCAATGGGACTTTCTTTTCGTCGCTTGTGACAATGGATGAGACGTGGATGCCATTTTTCAATCCAGAAACGAAGCGCCAGTCAGCTCAATAGAAACACACACATTCACCGCCACCAAAAAAATTTCGGGTAACCGCCAGTGCTGAAAAAATGTTCTGGGACAACGAGGGCGTAATCCTTACCCATTGCGTTCCAAAGGGCACTACGGTAACAGGTGCATCCCACGAAAATGTTTTGAAGAACAAATTCCTTCCTGCTCTGCAACAAAGACGTCCGGGAAGGGCTGCGCGTGTGCTGTTTCACCGAGACAACGCACCCGCACATCGAGCTAATGTTACACAACAGTTTCTTCGTGGTAACAACTTTGAAGTGATTCCTCGTGCTCCCTACTCACCTGACCTGGCTCCTAGTGACTTTTGGCTTTTTCCATCAATGAAAGACACTCTCCGTGGCCGCACATTCACCAGCCGTGCTGCTATTGCCTCAGAGATTTTCCAGTGGTCAAAACAGACTCCTAAAGAAGCCTTCGCCGCTGCCACGGAATCATGGCATCAACATTGTGAAAAATGTGTACGTCTGAAGGGCGATTACGTCGAGGAGTAACACCAGGTTCATCGATTTCGGGTGAGTAGTTAATTATAAAAAGAAATCGGAGGCCTTAGAACTACGGCTCTCGGTATGATGTTGCAGTTTATAATTTGAACACTACAAATTGTAGCCGCACGAAGTTTTACTGACAGTATACATGCATATAGTTGAAATTACCTTCTAAAGTGTAACACAGTACGACACGTCGTTCATGAGATATGAGCATATAAACAGTTACGCTCATGGTAAACCGCCCATTCACGCACCAAGTTTTAATCTATTACTTCTTACTACTAATTTTATTCCCAAGATATTTTACAGATATGCAGCCTTTATACAAATGAATATACAACTGAAAAATGGCAGGAATAAATAAATAAATATCCGGGTAACGCCGGGTTTTCAGCTAGTCATTTGTATAGATAGAAAATAATAGCGGTCCTATCACACTCCCCTGGGGCACGCCTGACGATACACTCGTCTCTGATGAACACTCGCCGTCGAGAACAACGTACTGCGTTCTGTTACTTAGGAAGTCTTCCAGCCAGTCACAAATCTGTGAACCTATTCCATAAGCTCGTATCTTCGTTAGCAGTCTGCAGTGTGGCACCGCGTCGAACGCCTTTTTGAAGTCGAGAAAAACACAATCCGCCTGTTGCCCTTCATCCATGGCTCGCAAGATGTCGTGTGAGAAAAGGGCAAGCTGAGTTTCACATGAACGATGTTTGCTAAACCCGTGCTGATTCATTGAAAGCCGACGTGCTACAAGGCAGCGAACTTGAAACTGGAATTCTGCGGGCCCAAATAAGAACAGAACCGCTGAGAAAAAACCTCTTGGAGTGTTGTTACAGGAAACCCGCCACTTCACCGATCTACAGCCGGCGGCGTGCGCTAGAGCACCACGTATATACCGCGACCAACAATCGCAATACGTCAGCAGTATTGTTGTATGCTTTGCGTTGTGTAGCGAAGCGAATCAGCGGATATTTTGTAATTTCATTGTTTCAGGGTCTGAAATGGTTGGTCGTGCTGCCCCAAACAGCTCAGATAATGGCAGACACGGTCGCTAAAAGTCCTGTCCGTTTCCTTGAAACATAGATCGGTGTGAAAGGTGGTGTGAGAATTCCAGACGCCAGATATGGACGCCAAAATCGAGCAACTGTCCGTGTAACGTTATGAACAAAAGCTTTCCAGTAAAACTCCTGAATAACGGACACCAATGGGGAAAAATACACTGTCCGGTTTTAAGATGTGTCCGCTGTTAAGAAAAGGGTGAAATACAAAATAGTACACTACCGTTGATCTTACTCTGTAGGCCTCATTCAAATAGCGATTTTTCGATATTCTGTCCGTAAGGGGATGAAATAGGGGATAAAACGTTTTTCGAAAATACGTAGCTATTTAGGCAATATTGAAGCTAGAACTATAAAATTTCGGATTTTAATTCAGGGTTCGAATTTAAAAGACACGTGTTTCGGCATTTTTTGAAATTCGACAAATAAGGGGGTGAAATAGAGGACGCAAAAATTGATTTTAAAAAATATGGTGCTGTTAACTCAAATTTCAAGCTATAACTACGAAACTTAAGATATGGATTCTTCATCAGGATTAAAAAGAAACAACTGGTGCAGACCAACCAGCCTACGCATGCGAAGCAGCGGGGATTCAGCTAGTCAGGGAATAAGCTACCACTGTTCCAAATTTCATTCATATTCGTCCACCCATTTTAACGTGAAGGCGTACAAAACGATTAACCAATTATAATGCACCCTCCGCCATGCACCGCATTAGTATAATTTTAGTACGCCTGTAACCTTCGCGCGAGTGCAACAAATGAGTTGATAAAGTTTTATCGCAATCGGATGTACGTTATGGCAGTGCATGAATGATAAACATTATTTTTTATCTATTACATCTACATCTACATTTAAGTGCCTGGCAGAGGGTTCATCGAACCACCGTTATACTATTTATCTCCCATTCCATTCTCGAATAGCGCGCGGGAAGAATGAACACCTGAATCTCTCCGTTCGAGCTCTGATTTCTCGTATTTTATTCTGATGGTCATTTTTACCTATGTAGGTTAGAGTCAACAATATATTTTCGTATTTGGAGGAGAATGTTGACGATTGGAGTTTCGTAAGTAGCCCACGCCGCAGCGATAAGCGCCGTTGTTGTAATGATTCCCATCCCAGATCCTGTATCATTTCCGTAACGCTGTCTCCCCTGTATCGTGACAATACGAAATGAACTGCCCTTCTTTGGACTCTTTCAATGTCGTCCGTTATACCCACCT
This sequence comes from Locusta migratoria, assembly GCA_026315105.1. NCBI lineage: Eukaryota > Metazoa > Arthropoda > Insecta > Orthoptera > Acrididae > Locusta > Locusta migratoria. The sequence continues at coordinate 122,875,260 of CM048754.1, forward strand.
GATAAGGATCCCACACTGGGCAGCAATACTCCAAAAAATGGACGGACAAGCGTAGTGTATGCAGTTTCTTTCGTAGTTCTGTTGCATGTTTTAAGGGTTCTGCCAATAAAATGCAGTCTCTGGTTCGCCTTTCCCACGATATTATCTACGTGTTCTTTCCAATTTAAGTCTGAAGTAATAGTTAATTCCTAGGTATTTTGTGGAGTTTACGGCCTTCACTTTGGATTGATTTATCTTGTAAACAAAGTTTAACGGATTTCTTTTCGTACTCATGTGGACGACATCACACTTCTCATTATTTAGAGCCAATTGCCAATTTTTACACTATATTGATATCTTATTCAGATCGTTCTGCAGTTGGTTTTGATCTTCAGATGATTTTACTAGACGGTAAATGATGGCGTCATCTGCAATCAACCTAAGAGGGCTACTTAGATTTTCCCCTAAATCGTTTATGTAAATAAGGAACAGCAGAGGACCAATAACACTACCCTGTGGAACGCCCGATATCACCTCTGTTTTAGTCGATGCCTTACCATCGATTACTACGAACTGTGTCCTCTCTGATAAGAAATCCCCTGTCATTCTGTTGTCAACTACTCACAAAATTTTACAAATTCATAGAAAAAACGTTAAGATTGTTTTATAGAGGGAGGGGGGTCGTCATAGGGTTGGCACCTCTCAACTGTGTGATCTACGCCCCTGATGAAAGTGTTGGGAAGTCGTTTCTGAATGCGTTTGTGAGGAGGGTAGCGTCGTTTGGGGCTGAAACGTTGGTAGCCTACGTAACTAGTGAGCAGAAGAGAAATTGAGATGCTGACAGAAGATACTGAACGGAGGGACACGTTGTGCGACATCGAGGAATAGTCGTTTTAGCACTGGATGGAAGTGCGTCTGATAAAAAAATGTTCAAATGTTTGTATAGCTTATGGGACTTAACTACGGGGTCATCAGTCCCTAAACTTACAAACTACTTATGAACTACTTACGAACTAGGACGGCACAAATATCCATGCCCGAGGGGGGATTCGAACTCCCGACCGTAGTGGTCGTGCAGACCGTGACTGGAGCGCCTCAGTCCCCTCGGCCACCGCGGCCGGGCGTCTGATAAAAGACGCCAGTACAGGAATCAGGTTTGCAAAGGACAAGGTAGCGACTAGAGCGGCATTAAACTAGCACAACAGCAACAGCAAGTGAAACATGGCCCCAACCCGGACGTACGAAGGTAAGTTAGGGACAGGGCGCCACGTCTGATGTGTTATCTCTCATTAGTCGAGTTGTTTCTTGGATTTCCTTTCTCCCTAGTCGTGTAGCGAACCTGCTAATGGCATATCCAGTGTCCGCATTCAACCTTCAGCTTTGTTTCGTATCGCCGTGTATCAAAGACTGAAGCTCGCTTTTTGCCGCAACTGTTCAGCACATACCATTCGCTGGCGTACAGGATCAAGCTCTGAGAAATTCCTTCAGAATAAAATGATTTCCAGTCCATTTATGGGTTTTAAATTGGGATCAATTTCTCAGATAGACACTGCTTATTGTAAATAATGTTCATTGATGCCTTCATAATCTTGTACTTGATCTTCTGCATTCTTACAGCCCGACAAGGCAGGTTCATATAAAATGATTTCCAGTCCATGGTGTACAGCAATCAGTCAGAATAAATATTCCTTCAGTAAAAAACCCTCTTGATTGCAAATTGTTTTATTAATTAATGACGCGTTTCGCCCTTTAGCAGGGCATCTTCAGATTATCTGCGTGACAGAATTTACACAAACTTACAAGGCGGAATTACAAACGGGTATAATGGTACATGGGCTTATTTTGTGTTAAGGAGACAGTATAAATGGTAAACAAAGCTTACAATGCGCTCTCCGTGGTGCGACACCGTAAGTTGTTATTACGATGTTTGTATTTTTATGGATTTTTTGGATTTCCTTGTAGCCCTACAAATGATCGGGTAACAGCGAATTACAGTTGGATCATACTCGGTAAAGATGTGAGACGCTTAAAACCGATTTTTAACATTACCTTATTAGAAACACAACGAACAAACCAATAAGGACAGATACCTTTCCTCAGGAGTCTACAAACTACAATGTCCTGAATGCCCAGCTGAATATATAGGACAGACAGACCGGACTTTTAAAGTACGTTTTACTGAGCACCTTCTTACAAAAAAAGGTCAACTCAAAATACATTCCCCTTTTGGGGAACACACTAAAGCATCCGATCATCAAAACCTACCTCTGACAACATGCAAATCTTACATATAGCGCAGAAGGGGCGTAAGCTAAATTTACTGGAAGAGTTTGAGATAGCGAAGCGCGCTTACTTTGGACACCCACACCTAAAAAATCAGTTGGCATGCAAAGATCAAACATACCTAGATATTATGATGTCTCTGTTCAAATAAAACTCCTCTCATTTACAAATACCAACATAAACTATAAACTTCTGTCCTGCTCAATAGCCTCCCTTTCGTTAAGTTTGTATTCAGACAGCTAGATTTCTCCCGTCCCGTCTTATACCCCGGCTTCCTATGTCGCTCCCTACCCACACTCCCTCAGTCATCTGTACAAGTCGGCGGAGCAGCACACCACGCCCGTGAGCGCAATTGTAAACGTGGGCTTATCTTGTGTCACCAGGGAACGCCGCTTCTGTTAAGGTAATCTTAAAAATCGGTTTTATGTTTCTCACATCTTTACCTAGTATGTTACAACTGTATAATTCGTTGCTACCAGATCATTTGTAGGGCCACAAGGAAATCCAAAAAACATTCCAGAAAAATAGAAACACCGCAAAACAACTTACGGTGTCACATCACGGAGAGCGCATTGTAAGCTGTTTTTACCATTTATACTGTCTTCTTAACATAAAATAAGCCTGTAAGAAAATTGCCTGTTGGAGGTCGTCAAATAATCTCAAAATTTAGAATGCGTAATAGTATACTCTAGTAATAATAATTTCGTTATTGAATGTTGTAGCAAATCACAACTAATGGGTCGCAACAACACTTTCGCAGTGAAAGTTAAAATTTTGAATAAAAAATTGATATTAATTAACTTGAAACAGTCACTGTAGTAATCAATTAAGCTTGGCCCTATCTGACTTAGCATTGACTGCAGCCTCCAACTAGCACCTCTTACGACTCACGAACAGCACAACTTCACTAATAAATGTGTCAGGATTCATGTAGTGGTGATGGCGCGTTCGTATTATAATCAAAATTGTAATAGCAGATAAACTCTGATTGCAATGATAATAGCTCAATACAGTGAAACTCCGTGGTGCAATGAGCTTCACAAATACTACAGTCAAAGTTCTCAATAATTTTGATATTATTGTTTAAAGCATTGAAGTTCCTTATAAAACTTTACGTAAACTATTTTTTTTTTTTTATTGTTTCCAGGGCCTGGGTAGCGTACGCGTGTAACTGGCTGAGCAGAGTCTGGCATTTAACGTATTTCATAAAAAAATTACTTCAGTCAAGTCTGCTAAAACTACCGTAATACTTTGAATACTGTTAGCCTGGTTACTTTCTATGTAAATGAAACCAAATTTACTTTACTTGCAAATTCTCTTGCACTTTAATTACTAGTCTCTGTGGTTGTAACACGTTTAGCAATTCTTTAACTCGTCTAGCAATTTCTTTAGGACTGATCGTAATTACTTTGAAAATGATTGAACTTGTTAGTCAATGTACAGGCTTGCATAATCAACATAATCTAATAATGGTGATAATGGGGTGACTACAACTACTTACAAAATTAAGACTGGTTTCAAAATAAGTCATGTATAATTGAACCAAAGTTCTGATTGGGTTGACACTACATTTAAATGCATACAAAATAAAATGTTACAATGGTACTCATCTGTTTTCGTCGTCTTCGTCGTGTAGTCCAAACAAGAGAGATATGATTACAATAGGTACTCTTACTACAACAACGATCACACTCGGTGACAATAGACTTGATACCAAACAATTACATTTCTTGCATACATGAAAAAAGATTACACTGATCGAGTATAAATAAACTTATTTCGCACTTGCTTCAATACATTAAACAGTACGAGTCTCAGCCTTATTACGATTGCTTTAAATTCGCGCCACACTGCGCCTACCGTGCCTCTGCACCATCAACAAAACATTTATGTGTTTACTTTGGCGAGTCCGCACCGCGACTGCTTCAGCAGCGCGACACTCACAGCTACTACTTCTGTGCCAAAGACAGTCTTTACAACAGGTTCAACATTTTCTCTGGCGCATTGCTAACTTACAGCAAAAGAATGTCCTTGCATTCATGCGGGTTTACACTAAATGATTCAATATAGAAAAATGACGTTACATAAGAAATATATCTAGCATACAACAAATGAAAAATACATGAAATAAACAAATTTAAGACAATATATACATTACGTTAAATCAAACTAAGAAACAGCGACAGGTGTACTCTTACAAGCCCATGTACCATTATACCCGTTTGTAATTCCGCCTTGTAATTTTGTGTAAATTCTGTCACGCAGATAATCTGAAGATGCCCTGCTAAAGGGCGAAACGCGTCAGTAATTAATAAAACAATTTGCAGTCAAGACGGCTTTTTACTGAAGGTATTCCTTCAGAAAGGACGTTACATTTAAATTTTGAATTCCATCGTAAAATTATTTATTTATTTTAATTTTGTCGTCGATTCTTTTTAGTGTAACTCAAGTACATTCCTGTGGCTACTTTTGCTGACCTTCTCCTGGTAGCCTTTCCTCAACACCTTGTCCATTCCTGTTAAGTAGCCCGGCCAGTAATTTCGGCGCCTCTACAGAAACTGCCTCGTCACAAAGGTTCCTTTTCCTTTCTCGTCCCTGAACTTTAATTTTTTCGTCGGCTTACCTTCGCCGGTTGCTGGGTCTCCTGTTCCAGACGCACACACTAAGGCCAGGCGCGCAATTTGAATGAGAAACTATGGGGAGAAGTATGCTGCAGACTCATTGACAACTGGATTGAACTGTCTGGACCAGAAAAGAATAACAAAGACATTTCATGTTTCACTTATTTTACTCATTCATGGAAGAATCTGAAGGACTGCTACGCGAGAGTGCTGGCATCACATTAAAAATAAATAGATAAATAAATAAAAATAAATAAATAAAGTAGAAAAATCTTCGTCTGGCGAGGAGAAAATATCTGTACTTCGATGCAATGTTATTTGTGCCCCCTCAGATGAAAGACAGACTGACCACCAGGTACATCTAAATTCTACCCGGTAGCACAGGAAACAAGGAACTATGTTCAAGATATTACTCCAGTATTCAAGAAAGGCAATAGGAGTGATCCCCATAATTACAGGCCTATCTCATTGACGTCGATTTGCAGTAGGATTTTGGAACATATACTTTGTTCGAATATTATGAACTACCTCGAAGAGAACGACCTATTAACCAATAGTCAGCACGGATTCAGAAAGTATCACTCTTGCGGAACACAGCTTGCCCTTTATTCACATGAAGTGTTAAGTGCCATCGACAAGGGATCTCAAACCGATTCCATATTTCTGGATTTCCGGAAGGCTTTTGATACTGTACCCCACAAGCGGCTTCTTATGAAATTGCATGCTTTTGTACCCGGCGAGAACAATGGCAGTAGGAGAATATCTGGGAGGAGGAATGGATGTGACGTACCTGGACCGTAGGGTATTAAAGACTGGCGTAATTATTGCTTTAGTAGATAATCCAACTAAAAGATTGTGTTGATGTATCTGATCAATAATGTAAAAGGGCAATAAAAACTCTTGCTCAAAATCAGTGATAAGCGCTCCTCAGCTGGTACATACTTCCTCTATGTCGTATCTTGCGTTATATTCGATTCTACTGCTTCGAGCAGTGTATCAAAACAATTCTTACTCATTCGATAGTATCGAAAGAATTTATTTGATTGATTTTGTAACTCTTCGTATAATTTGTAAAACTGGCCATACACTAGCCTTTGACTCACAATCGGATGCACCCAGCAGCGACATTTGCGCTGTTTTCTCGCTCTTCTTCGTAGTTGTTGTGGTGGTCTTCAGTCCGGAGACTGGTTTGATGCAGCTCTCCACAATACCCTATCCTGAGCAAGCCTCTTCATCTCCACATAAGAACGGTAACCTACATCTGTCTGAATCTGCTTACTGTATCCATCTCTTGGTCTTCCTCTGCGGTTTTTACCCCACACACTTCCCTCCAACGCTAAATTCACAATTCATTGATGTCTAAGAATGTGCCCTACCAATCTATCCCTTCTTTTAGTCAAGGTATGCCAGAAATTTCTTTTCTCCCCAATTCTGTTCAGTACCTCCTCATTAGTTACGCGATCCACCCACCTAATCTTCAGCATTCTTCTGTAGCACCATATTTCAAAAGCCTCAATCCTCTTCCTGTCCGCACTGTTTATCGTCCATGTTTCACTCCCATACAAGGCAACACTCCATACAAATGCCCTCAGAAAGGACTTCCTTAGGCTTAAATCAATATTCGAAGTTAACAAATTTCTCTTTTTCAAGAACGCTTTTCTACCCGTTGCCATTCTGCATTTTATATCCTCTGTACTGCGACCATCATTTGTTATTTTACTGCCCAAGTAACAAATCTCATCTACCTCCTTTATTGCTTCGTTTCGCAATCTAATTCCTTCAGCATCACCTGATTTTCTTACACTGCACTCCATTACCCTAGTTTTGCTCTTGTTAATGTTCATCTTATATGCACCTTTCAGCACACTGTCCATTCCATTCAATTGCTCTTCCAGGTCCTTTGCTGTATCTGACAGAATTACTATGTCGTCGGCAAAACACAATGTTTTTAATTCTTCTCCTTGCTTTCCTTTATAGCTTGCTGAATGTACAAATTGAATAACATTGGAGAAAGGCTACAACCCTGTCTTACTCCCTTTCCAACCACTGCATCCCTTTCATGCCCTTCAACTCTGACAACCGCAGTCTGGTTTTCGTACAAGTTGTAAATAACCTTACGGTCCCTATATTGTACTCCTGCTTGCTTCAGAACTTGAAAGAGTTTATTCCAATCAACATTGTCAAAAGCCTTCTCCAAATCTACAAAAGCTAGAAATGTACGTTTGCCTTTTCTTAATCTATCTTCTAGGATAAGCCGTAAAGTGAGTATTGCCCCCCGCGTCCCTACATTTCTCCTGAACCCAAACTGATCTTCCCCGAGGTCGGCTTCTACCAGCTTTTCCATCCTTCTGTATATAATTCGCGTTAATATTTTGCAACCACGACTTATTAAACTGATGGTTCTGTAGTTTTCACACCTGCTTACCAGCGCCAAAAAACAAACTCTTTCGATGAGACCCACGCTGGTACGGAGAGTAGCTGCGATTTTCCCGTCGCTGTGTGAGCACCACGATATGTTGCCGCCACAGCGACTGGTAAGTTACCCCGACTTAAAAATCGCCCCTGCACGTCTAGCCTACCTAATCCTCCTGATGTCACACTCACGGTGTTTCCCGCAGTAAGTTTCGCTCTCGGAAGTTCGACAACAGCGCAGAACGTGATACGGCGTCTGCCCCAGCAACTTCCCAATCCGTGTGCACGTACCGAAGCGTGTCGCTGTTCTTTGCAGCCGTTCTATCTCTTCCACCGACCGTGGTACGAATCCCGCAGTGACGAGCGATATTCGGGTTTTGCGTGGACAGTTGCTTCTTAAACCGCTCCCTTTCTCGGTGGACTACATACACTTCCTGATATTTTTTCCACTGCATCTCTGTACGGTATCTGCCTCACGGCGATTAATTTCGCGTGCTCGTTTCACTGAAAATCGCTCCTCCCAGGTAGGGCACTATCTGGTTCATTTATTTATTTACTAGCGGAAAACCCGGCGTTGCCCGGGTATTTATCTATTTATTCCTGCCATTTTTCGGGTGTATATTCATCTGTATAAGGGCTGTATGTAAAATCTCTTGGTAATACAATTCGGTGGCCGAGGGCACTGAGGCGCTTCAGTCACGGTCTGCACGGCCACTACGGTCGGGGGTTCGAATCCCCCCTCGGGCATGGATATTTGTGCCGTCCTTAGGATTCGCTAGTTCATAAGTAGTTTGTAAGTTTAAGGACTGATGACCCCGTAGTTAAGTCCCATAAGCTATACAAACATTTGAACATTTGGTAATACAATTAGTAGTAAAGAAGTAATAGATTAAAACTTGGTACGTGATGGGGCGGTTATCCATGAACGTTACTGTTTATGTGCTCATATCTCGTGAACTACGTCTCGTACTGTCATACTATTTAGAAGGTACTCTCAAGTATACGCGTGTATACTTTCTATAAAATTTCCTGCGGCTATACTTTGTAGTGAATGAATTATAAATGGTAACGTCATCCGAATGCCGCAGTTTTAGTCCATGAACAGCGGAACGTTACTATTTATGTGCTCATATCTCATGAACTATGTGTCGTACTGTGATACAATTTAGATCGTACATTCAACTATATGTGTGTATAATGTACGTAAAATTTCCTGCAGCTACAATTTGTAGTGTACAAATTATAAATTGTAACGTCATACCGAATGCCGTAGTTTTACTCCATAAACAGCGGGAAGTAGTAAGCGAGAAACTTTTCTCCTTTCATCATTTTGCTATGGTTGTCAGCGAGAAAAAGTTTAATAAAGGTTTGAAATTATGTTTAAAGTTTGTTGCAAGTTGCTAAGTACTGTCATTCTCATACAGTGTATTTCGAAAGTCTCGACGCATTATATGGCATTTCTTTTGATTTCTATTGGTTATGAAGTAATATCTTTTGAACCATGTGCTGTATGTAATTCTTAATCATGCAGCAATTGTTACCTCACGGTAAGGAATGTGTGTACCAAATTTGGTTGAAATCGGTCCAGTGGTTTAGGAGAAAATGAGCAGCACTGTCGCAAAATGCAGCAGTTTTTCGCGCGTCTCATTGTTTATGACGTCATATCTCGTGAACTATATATCGTATGTGATTCTTACACTTACGGCGACCGTCCTCATGTATTGAAGCTTACGTGTACAAAGTTTCATAAAGATTGTAACAAAACTGTACAAATATACGGACTCACTGCTTTATATATTAGATTTATCGTATGACATAAACACTTGGACACGTAAGATACATTACACAATGACATTCCCCCAGGTGGGAAGCAGAGACAACAAACAGCTTATATCAAAATTTAAGTGTATTAATTACAGGGAAGTATAAAGGTATGCAGTAAAAAGTCCATTGCTATGTGTGATCCAGCAGAATTTGGAAAATATATAAAATATTAATAAAAATTTATGAAGGCCTAGCTTAAACCCGCAGCTCCGCTCGCGTGTTGGTTGATTATGATAGATGAGCTATCTTTCAGTAGTGGGCTATTTATTTATTCTTATATTTCCTTATTCGTATGCTTACAGAGAAAGAGCTGAAGACATTGTAGCACGCATAGACCAAAGATATGGTCTGTGGCATCACGTTTCGCTGTATGTAACCTCCTTAGAATAGAGTCGCAAACGTCATCGCTGGCCTTTAGTCCGATTTTTTTTTTTTTTTTAAATAATTTGACGACTTTCAACCACCATTTCTTCCACCCCCTTATAGCTATCGGCATGGAACTGCTATGGTGTTCAACGGGTGACTTCGGACAACAATTACACACAAACCATTCGTTTGCGTTCTTTAGTTTTCGGTGCATACACACATGTAGAATTTTATATACGCCGATAACTTTTCCGTCTAGTAGTAACACGTCTTCCGTATTAGAGCTCCTAATAATTAGGCACATGTTGTTACTGCATAACGTCCATACTTGAAGATACTGGTACTGACTTCTTTTAACCCATTAAATTTAATAGTTGCAAACTACAAAAGTGCTGTGTCTCTATGTAATATGCAATTTCAATTTTTCAGTTATATGAAAAAGGTATTCTAAATATCTCAATACAGAGTGCTTTATTATGTGAGGAAATGAGAACAAGTCAGTTCGTTAGCTAGTGAAGAGATCCTTGCTAGCTGTCATTTTCAAGTATTCTGACATAAAATCCTCATTAGATCTAGTAACTTCTGTTCTGTTACTGCTAGGCGTTAAACTGAAGGAAAGGTAACTCCTGTTAGGTTTTGGAAACTGAGTAGTGGCTCTGAAACACAATGGACAAGAAGCAAAGAAATAAACATTTGTTAGTGACGAAGGAATATCTGCAAATCGAATAATAAATCACTAACGTTACTCTTTTTCATTCTACAACTATGTATTTCCATGAATAGCGTGACAGTGTATGAAGTTTTGCGTAGTAACCATGTGGCAAAATACTCCCCTCTTTGCATTTTATCATTTATCAAAATTTCATTTTGATACCTCTAACTGTGTATGACATACGCAATGATTCTTTGTGGCCTTTTCGCCATCGGAAATGAGTGCGCTAAATAAAATAAAGTTTAGCGGTATGAGTGAAAGGTAAAGATCTCCTAAGTCGAAAATAAAATTCAATCCATTAGGAAAGTTTCATCCGCAGCAACATATGGTGCAACAAGCACCAAACGGAATATCATAGCAGCCTCTATTTTTTACTGCAAACTTTTCCTAACGTAGCGCAGTCTCTTATTTCGAAGCCAATATCTTATTAACTATGATTGTTAACGAAATGACGAGCATTTCGTCACAATGCTGACATATAAAGATTTAAGTACCGAAAGAATTCAATATTTCTACCAATTAGTTTTTGCGAAATCGTTTGTGAAAGATGGCAGGGCATGCGCCTCTACGCTGTTAGTGCAGCGCGATTCCAACCGTGTTGGGGAAAACATGGCGGACGATTCAGCATGGGTGTTTAGGAGCTCCAGCCAGTTGTGTCTGACGTGATCGTCGGTTTCGGAAACGACGTCGGTTCCTACAAAGATACTTCTGTGGTGTCGCACAAGTCCAAAGTGCGCGCCACCTACTTTCGCCGCGCGCCGCCATGCACGCACGGCGCGGCGTTCTTACGACGTCAGCCACGAGCGCCCTCTGTGAGAACTCCGCTCGTGGCCACCACTGAACGACATCGTTCACTTGGGACTGAGGTAGGAACCAGCTAACACTTCGGAATCAGATAGGCACCGGTGAAGACTTGGCTATCGAACAGGCACTAGGCAGGCCTCTAGCTCAACTATGTATCAGCATTCTGCAGTACTGAGCTATGTAAAAGTTAAATATTGTATAAATTCTGTGCAATATATATCTCGTTCTAATTTACTCTAGTGTTTCTAGTTTCTGCTGTCCCACTGGCTGCTCACCTTCGTACCTGCACAAGCGTGCATCCTTTATTCCTGTGTCGGTCTTCCTACTCGGCCACCGACACCTACGACGGAAACGAGACACAAAAGCGGCGACGAGGCTGGGACACAAAAAATACCTAGTTCAACTATGTATCTGCATTCCACTAGTCTTCAGTTAACAAAGTCAAGTATTGTACTATCTCTACGAAATATATATCTTGTCCTAATCTAGCTTAGCGTTCCGTACACGCACACGCGTGCATCCTATTTCCCTGTGTCGGTCTCTTTCTACTCGGTCACCGACACCTACGACAACCAGTGGCAACGAGACACAAAAGTGGCGACGAGTATGGGATCCAAAAGTGGCGACGAGGATGGGATACAAAAACTGCAACATAAAACGTGTTCCAGAATTCTGGTACTGATGTAGAGATATGAGCCTACAGTTTTGAGTATTCGATCGACGACCCTTGTTAAAAGGGCATGGAGCTGCGCTTTTTTTCGAATCCTTAGAAACGCTTCGCTCCTCTCGAGACCTTCGCCAGACAGCTGCGTGAAGGAGAGGAAGTTCGCTAGCGCACTCCGTGTGAAATCGAACTGCTGGAACGCGACTTCCAACCGCGACCCGATAAGCTGCTAGTTCAGTAATGTCCGTATCCGCCGTTTCTGCAGTTCCTGCCGCGTGCTGGGTTCAGTTCTTTTCTTTTCGGTTTTCCAACACAAACGATGCAAACAGGGATGCAAGACGGAGCACAGTGTTCTCAAATTCCGAAAAGTTGTCCTAAAGTCGAACAAACAAAAATTGTCCTTGTATGGACTTTAAGTGATCGTAATAGTTGTAGCGGTACACCTAGAAATATGACCGGCGACATAGGAGAGTCTATTCGTGAATTTGAATCCTGCAAGATGGATGTTCCTCCATTGTGTAAGTACAGTCTGAAATTGCCGGTCGAAATTGCTACTGATTGCGTGTGTGAAATAGTAAATTGTGCTATTTTTCTTCGTGCAAAAAGTCAACCCCATTGCCGACCACGGCTCTTAAACCGAATGTAATTTTGGCCCACTTTAGGTTACGGTAGTAACACTGAAAGTGGACCTTTGCGATCGTCTTTTGACAGTCCGAAATTTAAATGAAAATAACGGCTTAACCATTCATCTGACAGGAAAATTGAATAACCGAATTTGTAGAGGAGAAAATTCTCTACAACTTTGCTCTCTTATGTTTTTTTTTTCATATCTCGTATCGTTTCAGAGGATATTTGCAAAAATAACGGCGATTTTGGAATGTCTGTCTGTCCGTATCGTGTTCCCTGTTTTAAGATGAACCGTTCAACCGATAAGCACCAAATTATACAAACTTAATTGTTGGCTACCATAGACCAGAACCTCGCTTTTTAAAATTTTTTGGACAAGAAATACGTTAGTAATTCCAAAAAAAACAGTTTGTAATGTAATTTTAATTGCAAATAAACCGTGCATCTGACGCCAAAATTGAATAAACGAATTTGTAGAGGAGAAAATTCTCTACAACTTTGTTTCCTTATGTTTTTTTCATATCTCGTATCGTTTGAGAGATATTTGCAAAAATAACGGAGTTTTGACGCCCTTCATTGAATTAACGAAAACCAGCCGTTCGCAGATGTCACGCCCAGAAAACTCTGTCTGTGTCTGTAAATCTATCGGACCAAACTGCGTGGTCATCAGTGCGTAGCTTACAAACAACTTAAACCAAGGTAAACTAACCCCAGGGAGGACTCGAACTTCCACGGCGAGCAACAGCGCGCTCCGCAGCGAGACGCTTTAGACCGCTCGGCTACTCCACCGCGGCACAGAACTATCTGTGGCGTACGCCATCTTGCGTTGCGTATTTGATGATTTCCTTATTGTAACTTACACGTTGTCGTTTCAAAGCAATGACGCACTGAAGAATTAACAAAAAGACGTCGTTCTTCGTACAATAAATGATAATCTAGTGTCTACAAATGCCATATTAGCATCAGTTAACAACGGCCATCAATAGTACGAGATTGAAGAACGCAACTACTAACTTTTAGCCGTAGCGTAGTGGGTAATATGTTGGCCTGTGACACTGAATGTCAGTAGTTCGGAACTCGCCACTACCTAATTTTTTTTCCGTAAAAGGGCTTCAGACACTCTTTTTAATTAATTTTTTTATTATTTAAATTATTGTTTTGGTCCAAAATATTTGCGAAAACTTATAAAATTACAAATCTAAAGTGGGCCGTAAAACACATCAGTGCGATTTTTTTTTCTTAGATACTTCTTTAAAACATATCACGTACTTAGCTGCAACTGGCTTTGATTTCTGTTATAATCATTGCGTGATGATGCAGCCACTCTTTACAGTTTTTCTTAAATTTTGCTAAAAAAATGTTCAAATGTTTGTAAATCTATCGGACCAAACTGCGTGGTCATCAGTCCGTAGCTTACAAACTACTTAAACCTAGGTAAACTAACCTACGGACAAACACACACACCCATGCCCCAGGGAGGACTCGAACCTCCACGGCGAGCAACCGCGCGCTCCGCAGCGAGGTGCTTTAGACCGCTCGGCTACTCCACCGCGGCTTAAATTTTGCGTCATAAGTATTATGTGTAGGTAACACGCGGAGATAATGAGTCGTTAAGAGCAGAGAAAGTGGTTCTCACACATCGCTGGAGCAACACACGAAAGTGAACGGACATTACGCACTCGCTGCGGTTGTCCCTCGAAGACAATTGCGAAGAAATTGGTACACAAAATAACTTGTGCATCCCTCGTAGTTGCACATCAGGTATTATCATTCACTTCATTTTCTTGCGTATTCACACCTCTACAAATTCATCATTCTCTTTACAATTAGCGCCATTTTTAGCAATCGGTGCCTGACGTGTGTCACTAATAGAAGGGATATGCTTGAAGAAGGAAAAAAATATCCTTCTTCGCATCTGTAAGTGCCCGTCGCTGGTTATACAGACCATCGTAGTAGTCGGGTAGCTGAAGGTCTGACCTTGTTATACCTTTCTTTGTAGTCCATTTCCTCAAATCGTGTGTCAGGATCGAGGTTGTTTTTATACTTCAGAGACAATACACGTTCCTTTTCGTACCCCAAACACTGAATGTCTAATCTATCAACTTTGTCACTATTACCGGTTCTCTTTCGATTTTCAATGAATTCCTGTTGTGTGTGTGTGTGTGTGTGTGTGTGTGTGTGTGTGTGTGTGTGTGTGCGTGTGGGTGTGTGGATATATTGTCAGTATGCTTCATTTCAACTATATTTTTTCCCTATGGTTATCCACTCACCTGACATATAAACAAGATATGTTCTATTAAGTTAAAGTCAGCATCATTAGCTAGGTAAAATGCCCTTCATGATCTGATTTCTGTTTCCATAGAAGGTTCTTGCAACAGTTTCTTCAAACCAAGTGCCATTTTCATGTCCCAGTTTTGTGCAGTGCACCTGTTGGGAAAAAATATATGGATTCGCTGCTGTTGTCCCTTCAAGATAATTGCGATCGAATTAGTACACAAAATAACTTATCCATCGTCTCTTACAATATATTGTCATATCTCTTACAGTTTTTCGCAAGAGAGAAACAAAACTTTGAAACACTGCATGTTGCCAAGTGAAGTGCCACCGTCACACAACTCACAGCTCAACTGGGAACTTCACTCACTAGTTGTCTGAAGAGATCCCCTAATGCAGAATGCAATATGATTCAAAACTTTAAAAAAAAGGAAAAAAGAAACTTGTACTCTGAACGCCTCAATTATGTTAACATCTGTCTCCTATTTTCCACCGCATCTCTGCATAATGCGAAAAAAATTTGTATCACAAAGAGAGAAATTTTCAAATTTGTCAAATCGGTTTGAAACGAGAAAATCAGCGAGGTCATTGACGTCGATCAGATGGACGTGTCAAATAACTCGAAGCAACCATACATTCTGACACAGAGCGTGAAGGATGTCGTGGATAGGTCACTACAAATGTTGAGCGCCATTTTAATAATGATTTATTACTATACTAGCTGCTAAACTAGGTATTGCCCGGGGATGTAAGCATTTTTCCACTCTTATAGTTTCGGAAAGGATTTCTTCATGTTTTTATGAAAAGAAGTAAGAAATTATGAAACAGTAAAGAAAGAAATATGCAGCTCAATAGTTATGATATCATATGTACTTGACTGTGTGTCCTACAATAATATCATTTTCCACATTCGAAGAGTGCAATATTAGCAAACTAACTGCCATTAATAAATAGTGGATGAATGAAGTCTTGTAAATCACGATTCACGTGATGGGAACGTTTTTGTGACTCATTGTTTACGACGTCATATCTGCTGAACTATTTGTCGTAGGTAGGTTTTAGCCGCACAGCGATTGTTATCTTCTAGTAAGCAATATGTGTACCAAGTTCAGTTGAAATAGTTCCATCATTTTAGGAGGACATGTGGCAACATAGCGCGTGTGTAGAAGTTATTCGGAAATTTAATTACTTACTACATCGTATCTCCTACTATGATGTAAGTCTGAAGCTACATTCAGTGGCATATGTGCCAAACGTCTGGAAAAAAATGTCGAAATAACATTGAGTGTTATGTATGTCTAACGTCTGGGAAATGCCCCGCGAATAAATTGTTGAAGTTATAACTTGTAACGTCATTCCAAATGCCATAGATACACATCATGAACATGGGAAAAGTAGTAAGGGATAAACCTTTTTTCTCCTTTCATCATTTTGTTGGGGTTGTCAGCGAGAAAAAGTTAGTCAAAGATTTGAAATTATGTTTAAAGTTTATTGCAAGTCGCTAACTGCTCTCACGAGGAAAGTACATGGGGTCGAACAAACATATCTGTATGAACATTTGGTTACAGGATCTCTACGTACACCTCAATGCGCTGGTGGGTGTCGTTTTTCTGCAAAGCTCTGCAAGCATGCTCTAGATGGCACTGTAGATGTAATTGTAGACGCCACACGTAATGCAGATATCTTAACTATAACTTATGTAATAATCATCGTATATGTTCTCTAGCGGATTGTCGTCAAAAGCCGTGTGATAACTATAACCTTCTTTCCGAAAGACTGTTGGTATTCACTGCCACTGCTTCCATCGCCTCTTCCCGCACTTACCGTAGCACTACTGCTTGCAATGAGTTGTTCGTCATTATCATCCCTATTATCATTATTATGAGTTTGTAACAACAGTATCTAACTTATGCTCATATTTCTGTACCATAACAGATACGAGAAAGCATTCAAATGATTCATCTTCTACACTAATACCATCTTCACGAAGAAGGGTTCTTCGTAACTTCATCTCACCTAATCGCAATACATTAGCAGGATTGATTAGCAATCGCCGCCCCATCTGACGCTTCACCACACAAATGACGTCACAAAACGCAACTTGGGAGGCACACTGCACCGTCCCTACTGGCGAACCGACAGGTCAAAGTGCAATGCGGCATGGCACACGCAGAGGCCTCTAACGGACGACTGCAGAGTTTTGCAGATGCGGGAGTTTCACTAGTGCAATAAGGGACCTTTACATTATCTCTTATACGATTTTGGTGTATATGTGTTTGTTCGAGTCGAACTACTTTCCTTGTTAGTCTCAATTAGTTGATGAATAAAATCGCGCTATCACTCGCCGCAAGATGGGGCAGTTTTCATTGTTTACGACGTAATACCATATGATGTGTGTATCACAGGTGGTGTTTGCCTCCATAGGAAATGATTCCTGGCCTTTATGAATATTTGTTCCAAATTGGGTTGAAATCGATTCATTAGTTTTTGAGCAGATGTGGAATATTATCGCATGATGCGGCTGTTTTTCACGAATGTCATTGTTTATCACGTCATATATTCTGACGTATGTGTCGTAGGTGACCCTTACCCCGTCACCGGTTGCTGCCTGATAGTAAGGATCATGTATACCAGGTTTGGTTGAAATCGGTCCAGTAGTTTAGGAGGGGATATTGGTGGAATTTGGTGACACCATAGATGATTGCTAAACCCTCTTTCTCAATTTGTAATTGAACTGGGCTTTGTTCAACAATTTCGAAGCAGAAGTGATAGGTCGGCCAATGTGATGCGAGAGGACTACTCCAATACCGTAGGATCAAAACGTCCAAGAGAACGACCACCGAGCAAAGCGTCCTTTAACTTGTGAAAAGCGATGTCACACTCCTTGACCGAGCAAACGTAAGATTCTTCCGTCGTTGGCGATGCAGCAGTGACGCTAGAAATAAATTTTATACAATAAGAGATTTTCCCCAGGAAAGATTGCAATTCTGTAATGTTTGTGGGAGCCATCAGCTTGCGAATAGTTTCGAAATGCGATTGCAATGGATGAACACCCTGCGAATTCATAACATTGCCTAAATATTCTATTTCACACATACGCAAAAATAGCCTCCGACTTCAAGAGGAATATCATAATTTCAATTTCAAAGAAAGCAGGTGCAGACAAGTGTGAAAATTACAGAACTACCATGGGTGCAAAATACTAACACGAAATATTTTCAGACGAATGGAAAAACTTGTGGAATCCAACCACGGGGAAGATCAGTTTGGATTGAGGAGAAATGTAGGGACACGGGAGGCAATACTCACATTACGACTTATCTTAGAATATAGGCTAAGGAAAGGGAAACCTACATTCTTTGCATTTGTCGATTTGGAGAAAGCTTTTGACATTGTCGATTGGAATACACTTTTCCAAATTCTGAAGGTAGCGGGGGTAAAATATAGGGAGCGAATAGTTATATTCAACCTATACAAAATCCAGACAGCGGTTATTAGAGTCGAAGGGCAAGAAAGGGACGCAGAGGTCAGGAAGGGAGTAAGACAGGGTTGTAGCCTTTCCCCAATGTTCTTCAATCTGTACATTCAGCAGGCAGTGAGGGAATGGAAGGAGAAATTTGGAGAGGGCATTAAAGTGCAGGGAGAAGAAATAAAAACATTGCGGTTTGCCGATGACATAGTAATTCTGTCAGAGACCGCAAAGGATCTGGAAGAGCAATTGAATGGAATGGACAGTGTCTTGAAAGGAAGATATAAGACGAACATTAACAAGAGTAAAACGAAGGTAATGGAATGCAGTGTCAGAAAATCAGGCGATGCTGAAGGAATTAGATCATGTAATGAGACAATAAAAGTAGTAGATGAATTTTGTTATTTGGGTAGCAAGATAACTTCTGATGGCCGAAGTATAGAAGATATAAAATGCAGAATGGCTATGAGGAGAAAAGCGTTTCTGAAGAAGCGAATTTATTGACGTCCAATATTAGTTTAAATTTAGGGAGTCCTTTCTGAAAGCAATTGTCTGCAGTGGTGCATTGTACAGAAGCGAAATGTGGACTATAAGGAGTTGAGGCAAAAAGATGATAGAGGCTTTTGAAATGTGGTGCTACAGATGAATGATGAAGATTAGATGGGTAGAACATGTAACTAATGAGGAGGTGCTTAACCGAATCGGGGAGAAAAGGAGTTTCTGGCATATTCAGACTAAGAGAAGGGATAGATTGTTTGGACACATTCTGAGACATCAAG
Organism: Locusta migratoria; assembly: GCA_026315105.1. Taxonomy (NCBI): domain Eukaryota; kingdom Metazoa; phylum Arthropoda; class Insecta; order Orthoptera; family Acrididae; genus Locusta; species Locusta migratoria. The sequence goes on from CM048754.1 coordinate 122,894,074, forward strand.
GAATTGTCAACTTAGCATTAGAAAGAAGTGTGTGGGGTAAAAATCGTAGAGGGAGACCGAGGGACGAATACAGTAAGCAGATTGAAAAGGATGTAGGTTGCCGAACGTATTCTCAGATGAAGAGACTTGCACAGGACAGGGTAGCGTGGAGAGCTGCATCAAACCAGTCTACGTACTGAAGACCAGAACAACAACAACAACGACAGCCAGTTTTATAAGATGCATAGGTCGTAATCGTCAGCTCGCTAAATTAGTGGGGAAAAATGGTTCGCCGTATCCCGTCCGCCATTTTCTTTTTGCCTCGGGTGAAATGTTTGGGCGTTGAGAGCTGCTAGACTTTTCCGCGGCTGCGCGGTCCCGTCGCTCGGGACTGTTAAGAGGTGTTGGCCACTCCGTGAGCGATGGCTATCGATCCGGCCTCCGACTTTCGCTCTCGCGTCGATTGTGCGGTCGACCGCGCCGTGTTGTATAACCGGCCGACCGCGCGAAAGCCGGCAAGGTCGCGAGCCAGTAGAACTCCAGCGGAGAACGGACACCTCCGACCAGAGCTACGCGACAGTCACCGCCATAGCAGGCAGCAGATAGAGCAGCACCAGCTAGGCTAGATAGGGGGCCGCGGCGGTCGAGGGTGACGTCAGCAGGGTAGGTAGCTGACTGGCTGGCTGCTCCGGCGTAGAGGGCCGTGCCCCAGCGGCCAGCCAGTCAGCTGTGCGCACGCAGCCTACTCTGCTGACGTCACACGAGAGCGCCGCGGCCTTCTCTGTAGTCTAGGCTCTGTTGGTTCAGCCGCCCCGGCAACCGCGCCTCCTATAGTGCACCACATATCTCGCTCTTGTTTTCCCTATTTCTGTTCGTCTACTCACTACCTCATCTCGCCTTTCCAACAAATTACCTTTATATTTGTTACTTGACAAGCTAATTTAATAAATGTGTCGAGTAATACGTACATACACTACTGGCCATTAAAATTGCTAATTTAATACAAATAAACAATCCCTAAGACAGATTTTCGTCTCGAATATGTCAAAGAGAGCATGGAGAGCCTTGACAGTAGTGGCAATTATCTTTGGAACACAGAAGCTGAATTACAGTTGGTGATGTGGACGGAATTCGTACTTACACTACTCCAAGGCGCCTTACTAATTAGTGGTGTGGTGGTCTAACGGTTAAGACGTCTCCCTAGTAAGCATGGAGGTCCGGGTTTGATTCTCGACCGCATCACAAATTTTAATTCTATGCTTCATATTTGTCATCATTCTCTTAGAAATGTTCATTTTTGTTAATCATACATCTACATGGGATATTCTGCAAATCACATTTAAGTGCCTGGCAGAGGGTTCATCGGACCACCGTTATACTGTTTATCTCTCATTCCACTCTCGAATAGCGCGCAGGAAGAAAGAACTCCTGAATCTCACCGTACGACCTCTGACTTCTCATATCTTAATCTCATGATCATTTCTGCCTATGTAAGTGGGAGTCAACATATATTTTCGTATTCCCAGGAGAATATTGGCGATTCGAGTTTCGCAAGTAGCCCACGCCGCAGCGATAAGCGCCGTTGTTGTAATGATTCCCATCCCAGATCCTGTATCATTTCCGTAACGCTGTCTCCCCTCTATCGTGACAACACGAAACGAGCTGCCCTTCTCTGGACTCTTTCGATGTCCTCCGTCAAACCCACCTGATAAGGGTCCCACACTGGGCAGCAATACTCCATAAAAGGACGGACAAGCGTAGTGTATGCAGTTTCTTTAGTAGTTCTGTTGCATCTTTTAAGGGTTATGCCAATAAAACGTAGTCTCTGGTTCGCCTTTCCCACGATATTATCTACGTGTTCCTTCCAATTTAAGTCTGAAGTAATAGTAATTCCTAGGTGTTTTGTGTTGTTTACGGCCTTCACTTTTGATTGATTTATCTTGCAGACAAAGTTTAACGGATTTCTTTTCGTACTTATGTGGACGACTTCACACTTCATTATTTAGAGTCAATTGCCAATTTTTACACCATACTGATATCTTACTCAGATCGTTCTGCAGTTGGTTTTGATCTTCAGAGGATTTTACTAGGCGGTAAATGACGGCGCCATCTGCAAACAACCTAAGAGAGCTACTTAGATTTTCCCCCTAATCGTTTATGTAAATAAGGAACAGTAGACGACCAATAACACTACCCTGTGAAACGTCCAATATCACCTCTGTTTTAGTCGACGCCTTACCATCGATTACTACGAACTGTGTCCTCTCTGACAGGAAATCCCCTATCCAGTCGCAAATTTGGGGCGATATACCATAAGCACGCAATTTGATTGAAAGCCGTTTGTGAGGTATGGTGTCAAAAGCATTATGGAAATCAAGAAATACGGAATCCATTTGCTATCCTTTGTCCACAGCACCCTTCACTTCGTGTGAAAAAGAGCTAGTTCTGTTTTGCATCAACGATATTTTCTAAATCCGTGTTGACCTTGTCTCAATAGATAAGGGTCTTAGCTGCGGGGTCATTAGTCCTTAAACATACAAACTAATTATGAACTACCTTATAGTAAAAACGACACAAACATCCATGCCCGAGGGGTGGGGGGGGGGGGATTCGAACCCCTGACGGCAAACAGTCTCGCGCATCGTAGCATACCGCCTCAATGCGCTTGGCAGCTCCGCCGCGAAAATACAAAATTCATATGATAAACGTGTATTCATTGGACAAATATACTAGAACTAACATGTGATTACATTTTCACGCAATTTGGGTGCATAGATCCTGAGAAATCAGTACCCAGAACAACCACCTCTGGCCGAAATAACGGCCTTGATACGCCTGGGCATTGAGTCAAACAGAGCTTGGATGGCGTGTACAGGTACAAATGCCCATACAGCTTCAACACGATACCACAGTTCATCAAGAGTAGTGGCTGGCGTATTGTGATGAGTCAGTTGCTCAGCCACCATTGACCAGACGTTTTCAGTTGGTGAGAGATCTGGAGAATTTGCTGGCCAGGGCAGCAGTTGAACATTTTCCGTATCCAGAAAGGCCCGTACAGGACCTGCAACATGCGGTCGTGCATTATCCTGCTGAAATGTAGGGTTTCGGTTGGTGCAAATAAAGGGTAAAGCCAAGGTTCGTAACACATCTGAAATGTAACGGCCGCTGTTCAAAGTGCTGTCGATGCAAACAAGAGGTGATCGAGACGTGTAACCAATGGCACCCCATACCATCACTCCGGTTGATACGCCAGTATGGCGATGACGAATACATGTTTCCAATGTGCGTTCACCGCGATGTTGCCAAACACGGATACGGCCATCATGATGCTGTAAACAGAATCTGGATTCATCCGAAAACGTGACGTTTGGTCATTCGTGCATTCATGTTCGTCGTTGCATACACCATCGCAGGCGCTCCCGTCTGTGAGGCAGCGTCAAGGGTAACCGCAGCCATGGTCTCAGAGCTGGGAGTCCATGCTGCTAGAAACGTCGTCGAACTGTTCGTGCAGATGGTTGTTGTCTTGCAAACGTCCCCATCTGTTGACTCAGGGATCGAGACGTGGCTGCACGATCCGTTGCAGCCACGCGCATAAGATGCCTGTCATCTCGACTGCTAGTGATACGAGGCCGTTGGGATCCAGCACGGCGTTCCGTATTGTCCTCTTGAACCCACCGATTCCATATTCTGGTAACAGTCATTGGATCGCGACCAACGCGAGCGGCAATGTACCGATACGATAAACCGCAATCGCGATAGGCTACAATCCGCCCTATATCAAAGTCGGGAACGTGATAGTACGCATTTCTCCTCCTTACACGAGGTATCACGACAATGTTTCACCAGGCAACGCCGGTCAACTGCTGTTTGTGTATGAGAAATCGGTTGGAAACTTTCCTCATGTCAGCACGTTGTAGGTATCGCCACCGGCACCAACCTTGTATGAATGTGGAAGGTTGCTCTTAATATTGACTGACTGCCGCGCAATGGCTTACAGCACAAAGTAACATATACAGAGAAGAAGCCCCCCCTAAACCACTGTCCTACGCTCCCCTCGTAGTTCTGTAAGATGCTAGCAGGTGTCAGGCGGTTCCCTGGCTTAGTACGGGTAGAGCATACTAGAGGCGCTTCAGAGGGTAGCGTGGAGGGGAGGCTGAGGGGAGAGCTCGTGCCGCCTGCCACGAGGCCACGGCTGTGAGGGGAGGTGGTGGTGGGGGCAGCCGCTACCTGCCGCCTGCTCTGGCCAGTTTAAAGGGCTGCTGCTGACCGCAGCGCCATCACGGGACATCTTACGGAACTGCTGGAAACCCTCCCTCCCCGCACCCCTGAGCGTAGGACCGGGCCCTTACCGAGGTTTCCCGTCTGTGTATATTTGTCTGTGCTTCCAGTCGCCGCCTCCCGCTGTAGGCCTTTTTTTGCTTTATTTAAGAACGCACGGCTTCGTTTGTCATCTGCGCTGGCGTCTGCTGGCTGGCCAGAGACAAGCTTACTTTGCGAGGTAGCGAGGTGGCCGTGTACCTAGTGTCGTAACGACCTAACACTGGGCGAAAGAGGTGGCAGCAGACCTCTCTGGGAGCAAATGTAGAGGGCATTGTCTTCGCCAGGTAGCGAGGGTTGGCAGGCAGCAGGCTGTGAACGCACTCTGCGGCGTTTCCAGCGCGCTCTACATCCGGTGTGTGGCGGGGGAAGGTTTTTCCCGTCGCCTGAGAACCATTCTCTTTCTCCGACGACCGTGGAAGTATGTACTTCGCCGAATCACGCTGAGGCGAAGGCATGCTGTGAGAACTTTGCTTTCTTTGTGATCAGGCAACTTCGTTTTTCAGTGATCGTTTTCTCGAGTAATTCTTTCGCTATGCGAGGCGAACTGTTTCTTAATTTACAGAACTGGAGTATTACAGTGTGAATTTAGTTTTTGCATTTACATTTCGGTGATGATTGGGAAGGGAGTAAGACAGGGTTGTAGCCTTTCTCCAATGTTGTTCAATTTGTACATTGAGCAAGCTATAAAGGAAAGCAAGGAGAAATTTGGCGAAGGAAATAAAGTTCGGGGGGAAGAATAAAAAACATTGCGTTTTGCCGACGACATAGTAATTCTGTCAGATACAGCAAAGGACCTGGAAGAGCAATTGAACGGAATGGACAGTGTGCTGAAAGGTGCTTATAAGATGAACATTAACAAGAGCAAAACTAGGGTAATGGAGTGCAGTCTAAGAAAATAGGGTGATGCTGAAGGAATTAGATTAGGTAACGAAGCAATAAAGGAGGTAGATGAGTTTTGTTATTTTGGCAGTAAAATAACAAATGATGGTCGCAGTACAGAGGATATAAAATGCAGAATGGCACTGGGAAGAAAAGCATTTTTGAAAAAGAGAAATTTGCTAACATCGAATATTGATTTAAGCCTAAGGAAGTCCTTTCTGAAGGCATTTGTATGGAGTGTTGCCTTGTATGGGACTGAAACATGGACGATAAACAGTGCGGACAGGAAGAGGATTGAGGCTTTTGAAATTTGGTGCTACAGAAGAATGCTGAAGATTAGGTGGGTGCATCGCGTAACTAATGAGGAGGTACTGAACAGAATTGGGTTGGAAAGAAATTTCTGGCATACCTTGACTAAAAGAAGGGATAGATTGGTAGGGTACATTCTTAGACATCAATGAATTGTGAATTTGGCGTTGGAGGGAAGTGTGTGGGTTAAAAACCGCTGAGGAAGACCAAGAGATGGATAGAGTAAGTAGATTCAGACAGATGTAGGTTGCCGTTCTTATGTGGAGATGAAGAGGCTTGCTCAGGATAGGTTATTGTGGAGAGCTGCATCAAACCAGTCTCCGGACTGAAGACCATAACAACAACAATGATTTTATCGTCAGATTTTCTCAAGTTAGGGTACACTTGTGTGGCCTTCAGCCTTTGTGTAAACTTAGTATGTTTGAATTTCCTTGCTGTTTTTAACTAACTTATCACATTACATCTGTCCAAGTGAGTATGCTAAATATTTCACAGATTGTCTAGTTTGATTCTGTCTTTCCTGTCTTCTAAGACCGATTGCAAATGTTCAAATTAAATGTTCAAATGTTTGTAGAGCTTATGGGACTTAACTACAGGGTCATCAGTCCCTAAACTTACAAACTACTTATGAACTAGCTAATCCTAAGGACGACAGAAATATCGATGCCCGAGGGGGGATTCGAACCCCTGACCGTAGTGACCGTGCGGACCGTGACTGAAGCGCCTCAGTCCCCTCGGCCACTGCAGCTGGCAGACCGATTGCACAATGCGCTTTTGTAATGGTCGTTATTTTGACCTTCAGCCATGCTTTTATTAATACTAGCTTCTGTTTGTAAATGCTATGAAATTCAGCGTGGTCGCACACAACATGGTACTTAAGAATAGTGACCTGCTGCCTCCCCTTAACATGAGTTCGTTTGGTGCACAGTGTTCTTAAATTTGTGATAAAGACATCCGCCATCTCCTCAAAACGCTGCTGTCGCTTTGTTTTGCTGTTGCTCTCAAGTGTTGCCATATTGTAATGTGCTGCAAGCATTATGCGCGTGTCTGTGAATGAACGTGTTTTCAGATACCCATTGTGTATTTGCAAATTTCCTCCCATGCTGCCTCCATATACATAAAGGGCAGAAACCATTTTATTATGGGCAGTAATTTTATGATTTAATTCACTTTTGTACAAGGTGTGTGCTTAATTTGGTCTCCCCACATTTATTTGCTTGTTCATTTTACTGAATAAGTATCAGACCTGTGCTTTATGATTTCATGCTCCTTGTCCCATGTTTAATCACCTATTCATTTCTTCATGTACATCTACATGGGATACTCTGCAAATCATTATTTGTTAACATTAATTTTGTACTTGTTAAAACGTTGGCTGCTCCCTTAAGGAGTGAACAGTTAGATAAATGTCTGTTGTCCAAGTACTGCAGCCACTTGTAAAGGTTCCTTCTTTCAGACTCATTATCTCTTATTGGCAATAACTTTGACAAAGAGATTTCAGCTTGGTTTAAACATGTCATGACCTCGACATATTTTTTATTCAATAACGAGTTCTTGAACAAACTGACGGTGTCGCCATGGGTAGTCCCTTGTCCCCTTCGGTGGCCAATATGTTTATGGAGGACTTCGAGGAAATGGTGCTGAAATCTGCCAGATTGAAGCCCATAATGTTCTGGAGGTATGTTGATGACACATTTGTTGTGTGGCCTCACAGTGAAGATAAGTTACAAGAAGTTTTAAACCACCTGAATTCCATCCATAACCAAATCTAGTTTACAATGGAAGTCGAAAAAGAGGGATGCCTTCCATTTCTGGATGTAATGGTACGACGTAAAGACGATGGCACTTTAGGACATTCAGTATATTGGAAACCGACGCATACTGATTTATACTTACATGCAAATAGCTGCCATCATCCATCCCAGACGATGAGTGTTCTTAGAACACTGGTCCATAGAGCACACGACATTGCTGATGAGAGCAGTCTGCAGGACGAAGCAAACGGGTTCTCTCCACAACAGCTGTTGCGCGCTAGATATCCTACAAACACAGACTAACGCATCCGCCATTTTCGTTCCGTGCGCATGCTAAACACAACACGTAGCTTATGCGAACAGTGTTGTTTTATTCAAGTTTAGTGAAATATTTTACAAGTGCCGGCATAGAGCCTTAGATCGTGCTACTTCGAGCTTGCATTCCGCTCTTCTTTACATCTATATGTTGATTAGACACAAAAATCTCGCGTTTACTTTACATATTGCTGTTTTCCTTTTCTGTCCAAATAAAGAAAAAAAGCGCAAGACACATATATATTTATGTCATAAAAATCGCGTACTACCTTTAATTCTGCCGAAACTGATCATCTGGATAAAAGTTTTAAGCGATCATGGCTTTTACTTGAATAACGATTGTCAATATTCGAGGATTGTCGTCCTGCAATAAGTGTTTGTTGTCCGCTGTGACAAATATACCACATCTGATTGTCGTACTCACATTGTTGAATGTACTTCTATTACATTACTGAAAAAGTTTCAGAACGTATTAGAAACACTAAAACGAAGAAAAATAGTAGTGTACAAGAACTAAAGTTTACGGTCGTAGTGACACACGGTGCCGATGTGTAACAACCATTGAATTGTGTTTCTTCACTAGGTTGACAGGTTTTTGTAAACATTTCGTTGCCAACATTAGCATACTACGCCGCCGCAGCCGTTAGTAAAATTTAGCCAGTATTTTTTCTCAGTTATGTTATAGTCTTTTTATAAATAAGCGTCAATATTGGCAGTTAAAGACACACATATTGTGCTCTAAAAACAGTATGTTCTGGGATGTTTTGCTGTGTTGATATTTTGCGGCAACTAACTCCCTACAAGCAATATATATATATATATATATATATATATATATATATATATATATATATATATATATATATATATATATATATATATATATTCTTTTTTTGTTTTTTTGTTTTTTTTACGGGACTTAACTACGGGGTCATCAGTCCCTAAACTTACAAACTACTTATGAACTAACTAGTCCTAAGGACGGCACAAATATCCATGCCCGACGGGGGCTTCGAACCCCCGACCGTAGTGGCCGTGCAGACCGTGACTGGAGCGCCTCAGTCCCCTCGGCCGCCGCGGCCGGCGGTTTCTCTGTTAAGATGTAGTACTTCCAAAACAGCTAAACAAAAACTTACGTTCGAAAATCACAGACGATTTTTACTGAGGCTCTTCAGTCACGGTCTGCACTGCCACTACGGTCGGGGGTTCGAATCCCCCCTCGGGCATGGATATTTGTGCCATCCGTAGTTGTAGCTAGTTCATAAGCAGTTTGTAAGTTTAGGGAGTGATGACCCCGTAGTCAAGTCCCATAAGCTTAACAAACATTGGAACATAATTTTTTTTACTATTAAATATTGCTTCAAGTCATAATAACGTATATTTATTTATAATACATAAGTGTGATCTCGGTTCGGGTTACCAATTTTTGGGCCGACAGTTAATGATCCATTGTTTTCTTCTCTCAGAATCTCTGGGGAAACTAAACGTTCTGTAGCCACCTCTGGAATGATCTGTGCAGTTTATGGCAACACAGCTAAAGTGGCGAGACGCAAGTCCTATCGCACCGCGGTGTGTTTAACTTAAGAGCTACCGGAATGAAAATGGTGGATGCGTCAGCTCGCACTTAGAGGAGCCTTAGTATTGTGCATTGCGCAGGACACGCAATTCGCTGTGTACATCCAAGAAAAGTTATTTGTTCCGGGGCAGTCACGAGCAAGGGTCACTAATACTGCTCCAAAGGCAAAGAACGTTACTTATCACGATTTTCCCAAGGTTGGGCACCTGCAACGAGAATGGCTTGCTCGACGCAAACGCAAGGTCAAAGTGAATGTGACAACTGCACGTCAGCGTTCAGCTCACTTCCGACCTCTGAATTATGAACGGGATCTGAGAAATGAGCTTCCAGCGTTACCTTCAAGAAAGAAGGTATTACCAACAACAATCTCTATGTATAAAAGGAAGTGTCCCGATTGACTGACTGACTGACTCATCATCGCCCAGCCCAAACCACTGAAGATAGAAACTTGACATTTGTGGAGGGCGTTGATCTTACTCTGTAGGCGTCATTTAAGAAGCGATTTTTCGATATTCCCTCCGTAAGGGGGTGAAATAGGGGATGAAACGTTTTTTGAAAATACGCAGCTATTTAGGCAATTTTGAAGCTAGAACTATAAAATTTCGGATTTTAATTCAGGGTTAGAATTTAAAAGACACGTGTTTCGCCATTTTTTTGAAATTCGACAAATAAGGAGGTAAAATAGGTGACGCAAAAAATTGATTTTCAAAAATATGTTTCTGGTAACTCAAATTTTAAGCTACAACTACGAAACTTCGGATATGGAATCTTGGTCAGGATTAAAAATCCATGATTTTTACTATTTTTGGAAATTCAAGTAAGAGGATTAAATAGAGGATCAAAAATTCTTTTTGAAAACACGTTGCTGTTGATACAATTTTGAAGCTAGAGCTGCAAAAATTGATATTTGTATAGTTGGTTAGACGTTAAAAAAATACGTGTTTCGGTATTTTTGGAAATTCAACCATCAACGGGGTTAAATTGGAAAGATGGTGTTTTTCGAAAATATGTTGCTATTTAGGCAATTTTGAAGTTAGAAATACAAATTTTCGCATTTGGATTCGGGGTTCGAATTTAAAAGACACGTGTTTCGGTATTTTTCGAAATTAGACTCATAAGGTGGTGAAATACGGGATGCAAAAATTGATTTTTAAAAATATGGTGCTGTTAACTCAAATTTCGAGCTATAACTCCGAAACTTAAGCTATGGATTCTTCATCAGGATTAAAAAGAAACAACTGGTGCAGACCAACCAGCCTACGCATGCGAAGCAGCGGGGGTTCAACTAGTCTGATATATAAAGTAGAGTGTCCGTATGTTTGTACGTGTTGCATACAAATCTACAGTTTTCTTCCAATCTTTATGAAATTTTGTACACGTAAGCTTCAATCCATGAGGACGGTCGCCGTAAGGGAAAAATCACATACGATATATAGTTCACGAGATATGACGTCATAAACAATGAGATGCGCGAAAAACTGCTGCATTTTGCGACCATGCTGCTCATTTTCTCCTAAACCATTGGACCGATTTCAACCAAATTTGTTACACATCTTCCTTACCGTAAGGTAACAATTACTGTATGGTTAAGAATCACATGCGGAATATGGTTCAAAATATATTACGTCATAACCAATATAAATCGCAAAAAATGCCATATAATGCGGCGAGACTTTCGAAATACACTGTATGAGAATGACAGTACTTAGCGACTTGCAACAAACTTTAAACATAATTTCAAACCTTTATTAAACTTTTTCTCGCTGACAATCATAGTAAAATGATGAAAGGAAAAAAGTTTCTCGCTTACTACTTTTCCGCTGTTTATGGAGTAAACTACGGCTCTCGGTATGACGTTACAATTTATAATTTGAACACTACAAATTGTAGCGACAGGCAATTTTACAGACAGTATACACATATATAGTTGAATGTAGCTTCTAAATTGTATCACATTCCGACACGTAGTTCATGAGATATGAGAACATAAACAGTACCGTTCCGCTGTTCATGGAATAGAACTATGGCTTTCGGTATGACGTTACAATTTATAATTTCTATACTACTAATTGTAGCCACAGGAAATTTTACAGACAGTATACACGCATTTAGTTACGTGTGATTTCTAATTTGTATCACGATACGACACGCAATTCATGAGATATGAACACATAAGCATCAACGTTCACGGAAAACCGCTCCATCACGAATGAGGTTTTAATCTGTTAACTTCTTGACAATGAACTCTGTTTGGAACGGATTTTACCGACGTACTGCACATATACAAATGAATATATAACTGCAAAATTATAAAATTGTACAACATATAATTCAGTAAATATGAGATTGTACATACTACGATAGGAAAAAACCTGGCCGGCCGCGGTGGCCGAGGGGACTGAGGCGCTCCAGTCACGGTCTGCACGGCCACTACGGTCGGGGGTTCGAATCCCCCCTCAGGCATGGATATTTGTGCCGTCCTTAGTGTTAGCTAGTTCGTAAGTAGTTTGTAAGCTTAGGGACTGATAACCCCGTAGTTAAGTCCCATAAGTTCCACAAACATTTGAACATTTTTGAAAAAGCCTGTCGCATCATGCAACACGCATTCCAGTCAGCTTAAGGAAAACCCTGGAAAGCTGACAGCGGCAGAGATGACCACTGACGACAAGAAATATTGTTTACAGGAAAGTTGTGAATTAAATGAAAATAGAAATGTTACACATCTTTTATATTTTGATTACTGTCTTTCTTTGTTTGGATGCTGTATTTAAAATTTAGTATTTATATAAGGCAGCCTTATTTCTTAATTTTTTCTGATAAATATAACAAGTTTTTAGAAAAAAAAGAGATGGACAGAGAGAGAAGGGATAGCAATAGTACTGACTCAAAGCTTGAACAAATAAATAAATACCCGGACAACGCCGGGATTTCAACTAGTCCCTTCCGTAAACATTCCGAACTGGTATAGAGAAGAAATTGTAGAAAGTGGGGATGCAAACGAGAAAGTAAAAAGTCTGCACATACACAACACTTAAAATAACTGAAACTAAGATAATTGCCGCCATATAAATGAATTCACATAAATGCAACAACTTCTGACGCATTAGTGTGTTGCTCAACGACAGCGAATGACTCGCTATGTTGTATAGGCGGTTGAATTTCAGTTCCTATCCCGGTGACCTCGCGTGGTACTGTTGGCAACGACAGCTGAATGCCGGCAATCGTGTGACATTGGCATTGACCAATCGCGCGACTACTTAAAACGTTTTCTCATAAAATCTTCGTTTTACGATGGCAATTACTTTTAGTCGGGGAACAGTATTATTTCTATCTTTCATAGTCTTTACGAAACACTAATCAGCTCATTATATGTGGTTCAGATTTTAATATTAGATTTTGGCAAATATTTCCTACCGTCTTTTTGGTGCTACCAACATAATCAAGCAAAGGCGCCGGGATAGGAAGTAAAAGTTTACAGATGTAAAGCTCGAGAATATATATATAAATGAAATGCTGTTTGTTAGTCTCGCTACAACTCGAGAGCGGCTCAACCGATTTGGCTAATTTTAGTCTTGAAATATTCGTGTAAGTCCAGGGAAGGTTTAAACGGTGATCAAATATGAAAGGGTTGTCCGGAAAAGAGGAAAATCGGGAAAAACTGAAACACCTTTCTCCAGTGAGCTGTTAATACCTTTCGTCCAACTGCGATAAGATTTTCTACATTTCATATTGAAGGCTAGAGAAAGGTTTGCGTCAAATAAAAGTTTGGAAAAGTCGCCCGTAAAGTTGTTATGTTTATTATTGTCTTGGAAAAGTTTTCAGTAAAAAAAAAAAAAAAAAAAAAAAAAAAAAAAAAAAAAAAAAAAAAAAAAAAAATAGGGTCAGTTAAAAATGAAAGTCGCAAAATTCGAACGAAGTTCCTTTTTCAATGTGTTTCTAAATGTACTGAACACTATAAGTTGAAAACCGTTTATCCGATTGCGATTAAATTTTTATCATTTGGCGTTCAACGAAAGATGAACGTTCTGATGAACTAAAAATTTGGGAAAGTTACCCGGAAAATTTCAAAATTCGTGAGGATATTGCGTTAAATTTTGCATATTTGACGTTCACAGGAAGAGTAACGTTCTTATGAAATAAAAATTTGGTAGTTTCCCGGCAAATTGGATACTTTAGAAAAAATAAAAAGAGATTTTTCTCTGAAATATCAGTATGTCATCTGATTGCGTAAAATTTTGCACATTCGACATTCGAAGCGAGAGGGAGGTTTGAGTGAAGTAAAAGTTTGAAATAGTTGGCCAGAAAACGGGAAAATTTGTGGAAAACTGAAAGAGCTATTTTTCTTTGGGATATCAACATCATTCCTACGACTGCGATAAACTTTTCCACATTTGACGTTCAAAGCAAGAGTACATACATATTAGTAATTGCGAAGCATTGCCGGATCGACTAGTTACGCAATATATGCGTGCTTTGTTATCTGAACTATAAACCAGTTATAAATAGTTAACATATCGCGAATACGTAAAACTTACGGCTTTTTCTACGACTCTTGAAGCCATTATATCCAGGATGAAAAGTAAATACACCCGAGAAACATTATTTTATTGCCTATACAGAAAAAAAAAATTAGTTCCTATTCCGGCGCCCTCTTGTGCTATTGTTGGTAACATCAACATGACGGTATAAAATCTTTGCCAATTTCTAATATTCAAATCCGAACCTCAAAAAGGAGTTGATTAGTGTTTCATACAGACCAGGAAGGAAATAAATAATGCTGCACTTTTACGGTTGAAAGGTTCTTTCTTGTATGTGCCCTTCTCCGCTCAGTAAAAATAATTGCACTCGTAAAACGAAGATTTCATAACAAAACGCTATACCCGGGCCGCTGAAACTTCGCACTTGCCGTTTACAAATAACAAGTGAAGAGCAAGAAGCGCGAGGCGCTAGTCGCTAGGAACGGTCCAATCACAGCGCGAGAAACACTTCCAGTGGTCACGTGCCGTGACGTCACAGTTCCCGTGTTGCCGGATTTCTTCAGTGCTACTGTAAACAAAGCTGTGTATCGTCTTTATCGCGTGTTTACGTTGTGTGCGCTTCTTTCGCTGCGATTTGTTTTACTGTGAGTGGTTTTACTTGACTTTCCGAGTTCAAGTAATTGGATAATGTCACCGCAAAGACGTCTGTCTAGTGACGTTTTCTAAATTCTCAGTTTCGTATGAATAAAAACGTCGAAGCATATACTCTGAGCAGGAAGTTCATTCTCGCTTCAAACGATCGGAAAGAAGTTATGGTGCAGTGGCTACAAGAGAGAAATATTGCCGCAGATATGTCAATGTCAAAACTTCTTTTATATTCCCTCGTGAAACAGAATAAGCCTGTTACACCAACATATGCAGTAGACGAAATCGCGAAGGAGCAGCGGCACAATGTAATAAGGCTGCCCTCATATCACTGCCGTTTTAACCCTATAAAATTATATGGAGTGACGTGAAGAATTACACAAGGAAAAATAATGGGCACTTATGCAGTTTAGGGGGTACGGGATTAAAGTTCATCTCTGAGTGCGGCTTTTCGTCTTCTTTTTTTTCCGCCAGATTACAACCAATGAGAACGGATATGGACATACCAATAGAAATGCGTGTTGCAATTTTATATAGTGTAATATTGATTTTCATGCTGTCATCTAGATTGTAAGTATATAGTGAATTTTTTTGAATTTCATCATGACCCGTCAATTTCCAGATCTTACAGATTTTCGATTGAAATATTTATTTCAAGTGACGGCAACGAACGAGGACGCTATTAAGTGGGCACAAGAACATGGTTTATTAAAAAAGCAGATGATTTGCGATAAGAATTGCGTCGGTAACATGGAGATGCGATTGGAAAATAATAAATGTACAGATGGTGTCATCTGGCGGTGTACTGCAGGCCGTGCTTGTAGAAAGAAGGCCTCAATTCGGAAATTTTCATTTTTTTCAGGAAGCCATTTCGAAGTATCTAAGATGATTCAATTAATATATGAAATAGATAAACAACATTTTTTGGAGAGAGAGCTAGAAATTGTTTCACACACACAATAGTAGACTGAAAACAGTTCTTTAGAGACATTCGTCACGAATATTTTTTATTACATCCGATATCTCTAGGAGGCAGAGGTAACACTGTTGAAATTGATGAAAGTTGTTTTGTTCGTCGCAAGTATGAACGCGGTCACGCAGTTAAAGAACAGCGGGTGTTTGGTGGTTATAATGTTGTAACTAAGGAAAGTTTTATGGTAACAGTAGAAAAAAAAAAGCTGAAACTTTATTGCATATTTTACATAAGTTTGTGCTCCCTGGGACGACTGTTGTATCTGACTTATGGACTGCATACAATACCGTTAATGATTTGGGATATAAGCATTTAACTGTTAATCATTCAATTAATTTTGTGGATCCTATTACTCATGCAACAACAAATCATGTTGAATCCGTGTGGCAGATAGCAAAGGAAAAAAACAAACGGCGATTTGGTACACATCGTAGTATGATAAACAATTATTTGTCTGAATTCTTGTGGCGACAACGTTTTCAAAGTAATGCATTTCATCATCTTGTTGAGCATATTAGGTCAGTTTATCCTAATGCTGCGGTTTGAAAAAAAAATGTGATACAGTGAAAAACAGTGTTATTATATTAACAAATAAATCATTATTAATAACCATATTCTTCGTGTAAATTATTTACGAAGGTTACAATAACCATCGAACAGACACGCGAATGTGAAAGTACTGCTCGAACAGACACGCGAGATTGTCAGTTTACTGAAGATGAAAAGCCACAATCAGAGATAAACTTTGATCCCGTACCCCCAAAACTGCATAAGTGCCCAATAATGAGCCTCATAATAACAGATGTGGAGAGGCTGTTGCGTGAAGCTGTTGCCAATGTGGATGCTGCATCTTGGAAAGAAAGTTCGCGCACGTTGAAAAACTGATTCCGGAGTAATCATGAACAGTTAATGATTTGTCTTGGTGATTTTGGCAGTGACGACAACAGTGAAGATGGGGACCAGGTTGTAATTGCACCATTGTCGCAGTAAATTGGTGAGTGAAAAGCATTGTGACCTATATTCCTCTGCTCCGTTACAGAAAGCGTGTGCGTTGTTGTGCATAAGGCTCACGTATTTGTACGGCAATCTCTCGGACACTTACAGTGTGCCTCTATTCTCTTTCTGAGATGTGACATGATCTTCCAACATGGCCATTATTTAATGTTTTTTAATTTTCAAAATGAAATGCCAAGATCGCATAATACTAATTTAATCAATGACTACCGGTTTGGTGTCACAAACATATTACAAGCTGGTCAATGTTGCTCTTGTTATTTTATACCCAATTTTTTAACAAGACGACTTGTAATATGTATGCGACCAGATGATGGTGACACACTTCACCGAACCGGTCGTCACTGAATAAATTATTAATGTGCGATCTTGGCATGTCATTTTGAAAACTATAAAACGATCGGATAGCCTCCAAACTGGACTATTTCAGGTAATATTAATGTCCAAAAACACTGCACATTGTATAACGGCTCCTTTTAACGATCGTTGCTATTTAGGCATATGATTTACTCTCTTCCTGCAACGTTACCATTTCATTCCTCTCTTCTTAAGTGGTTTCCTTTCCTTTTACATTCACGTCGTTGTGACTGGCATATTTGCGTGTTCAGCACAATGAACTTGCTGCTGTCTTCACTCAGCGATGTCGAGCTCGGAACTGAGGTGATGTGTCTGCATGGCACCGATGATGGCCGAGCGCATTGAGGCGCTATGCTACGATGCGCGAGCCACGCTTTGTTGGGGGTTCGAATCTCCCCTCGGGCATGGCTGTCTGTGCCGTCTTCACTATAAGGTAATTCATAGGTAGTTTGTAAGTTTAGGGACTGATGCCCCGTAGTTAAGTCCATTAAGCTTGACAAACATTTGAACGGTTTTGTACCGACGATATGTGACTACTTTTGTCTGTGTCAACTACAATAGCTATTGGGGTTTTGGTCTCTGCATTGTAATCAGTGCTTCAGATCATTATATAAATACGCTAACACGAAAATTGTGGTACAGATTACTAATTTATTCGTTCAAGAAGACCAATGAATGTTACATAATTCGAAAGATTGTCTGTCGTAGATTTCACGAATATAAATAATGTGTGTGCATTTAGCCATTAAAAGTGGTAAAATGAAGTAGAAATTTTCCTATCTTACAGCTTGGATCAAATTCTACATTCTCCAACAATCAGCTCACTGATTGGCTAATCGCCTCGACCAAAGACGCTGTAATGCAGCGCATCTGCAGAAAATAACGTATTAAAATAAGTGACTATCGAAACATGGAGTGCTCCCAACTCACTTTCTTGTTCCGTTCAAATGCTTCATTTTGGCAGTGATTAAGAGTGGTTAAAGGAAATGGATGTTTTCATATGAATGCCGACATAAGGGATGATGCGCCGGGAGAGGCAACTAGCGGTACACGGGTGGAACTACGAAGTCGACATGTTGTCAGCTCTGGAATTCTGAATGTAGCAGTATCGAAATAACAGTATTTCTTGGCGTTGTATAAATATACGAACACCGAAATTGTAGTTCCATTTCAAATATTAGGCTAATGAAAGTTATATAATTCGAAAATGGCACGAGAAGTATATACTTCCGTCTTTATTTGTTGTTATTGTGTCAGGCATTTTACTTAACACGTAAAAGATACCGTTTCATACCTCCCAGTGCCGGTTAAATTTTACCAAATATCCCAGCGGCCTCCTATGATAATGTTGGCAACAGACGCTGAATAGTGCGTCTTCATTTTAGCTAGTCGCTTGACAACGCTGATGTTTTCTCACGGAAATCATCGCTTTACGAGGGCAATTATTTTTACTGAGCGGACGAGGGTACATACAAGAACCTGTCAACCATAAAGCAGGAACAGCATTATGTGTTTACTTCATGGTCTGTACGATACACTAATCGAGTCCTTCTATGTGGTTCGAACAAAGGGGGAAAGATTTTCTATCGTGTTGTTGATGTTGTCAACATAATCTCGTGAGGCTGCCGATATGATACGTAAAAGTTTACCCCCAGTGGCCATTGTAAACACAATTGGTCGATTTTCGACCACAGGCAATACTAGTTTAAATAAATTTGTGTATACGGAAACATTTGGGCACATGGCGTGAATAATGGACGTAACAAAATCATCACCTCCATTTTAAAGGAAGGGTCTGCTACAAACAGGACTGTGTGGGAATACTTTTGCCCACCTGTGTATCTGCATATTTTCGCGAATCGCCCCATACGTGCTGAGACATTTCAGGAAGTAAGTTCCGTTTGGTAATAAAATGAAATTGTACACAGATACAGAAGAAATTTTTATTGCACAAAATTCTACAACTCTTAAACTACGTCTCCACATAATTTTGCGGGCATTTGTCATAGCGTGGCACCAGGTTTTGTATACCTTCTTCATAGAAATCTGCCGCCTGTGTCTTCAACCATTTGGAAACAGTTTCTTTCAGATCGTCGCCATTGGTGAAGTGATGACCGCCAAGGAAAGACTTGAGATGTAAGAACAGATGAAAGTCGCCAGGAGCGAGGTCAGGACTGTACTGAGGATGGTCAAACACGTCCCAGCCAAATCGCTGTAGGAGGTTTTTCGTCACATGTGCAGTGTGTGGTCGTGCGTTGTCGCGAAGCAAAACAACACCTTTTGACAGCAGTCCCCGGCCCTTATTCTGAATTGCACGGCGCAATTTCCGAAGTGTCTCGCAATAAGCATCTGCTTTGATCGTTTGACCACGCGGTAAGAAGTCAATGAGTAGGATGCCTTTCCAGTCCCAGAACACTGTGCACATCATTTTCCGAGGTGTCATGATTTGCTTCGGCTTTACCTTTGGTGGGGATGAAGTGTGCCTCCATTCCATCGATTGCCGCATACTCTCAGGGGTGTCGTAAGAAACCCACGCTTCATCTCCTGTGACTATCCGTCTAAGAAATTCTTCGCCGATTTCAGCATAACGGGTCAAAAACTCAAGTGCACTACCCATCCGTTGTGTTTTGTATTGCTCAGTGAGAATCTTTGGTACCCAACGTGAGCGAAGTTTACGGAATTTGAGTTGTTTGGTAACAATTTCATGCATCAGTGACCATGAAATTTGGGGGAAATCCATAGCGAGAGCACTAATTGTAAACCTACGGTTTTCCTGGACCTTGTCATCAATCGCGTGAACCAGTTCTTCTGTAACCAAAGGTGGACGCCCACTTCGTTCTTCATCGTGCACATCACTACGCCCGCTATTGGACTGTCGGACCCATCTTCTCACCATCGAATCACTCATCGCATTTGGTCCGTAAACATTGCAAATTTTCCGATAAATTTCACTCGGTTTCACTTTCCTCGCATTCAGAAACCGAATCACCGACCTGATTTCACAGGCGGCGGGATTTTCAATCGACGCCGACATTTCAAACGAGCACAACAAAGCGTACGTAACTGACAGCGATCTCCAAATGGCGCACGTTCTTCTCCTTGATACACGTCGTCTACAGCGCATGCGCGGAACTGCAATCGCAGCGCTGCAGCGGAGATAAACTGAAACGGAACTTACTCTCTGGACGTGCCTCGTATATGCAAAATTGAGGAAAACATTTCTTAAGAATTGTTTCAATATACGCGACCAGAAGTTTCAGTTGTTATTCCAAACGAAGTCGGATTATGAGATGGGAAGTGTTTCTCTGTGTTTGAACACTGGCAACGAGACGGTTGCACGTCACCAAGCTCGATGTCTGTCAGCCACGACTGTAGCTATATAGGTGTTTCGCAAAATCTGCATTAATTTCTGCGTCAGTATAAACACCTGGCATTCTGATTTAGGAAGCGTAAGTCTATAATTTTATTTCCAATATTATTGGTTCTTTTACTCTTGTTGGCATTGCAACGTATCCATCCTCTAGATGAAATATTACTCTTAAAACTAGCTTTAAAAAGTATTACACATACTGAGGGAGCTGCCTTACGATACACTGAAATATTGCCACTCCACATAACGACTCCACTGCTGTAAATAGATAAATAAGCTATTATAGTAGTACACGTATTGTAACTTACCACAACGCTAGTGGACAAATGAATGTCGGTTTTTCTCTGCTTATGAACTTACTCATAATTTGAACTTTTTTTAAGAACACAAAAGAGATAAACGGCAGTGGCAGCATTTCAATGTACTGCTTAACAAAGCAGTAATGGAGCAAGGCCAGCAATGGACAAAGGCTAAAGGACGACTGGGCAACAGTCGATGCTGTTATCGATGTATCGCTAATTGAAATCTATCGATGGCTTTGTTGACTGTCGATAGTAAGGCTCCTATAAACCCTAGCTGAACTGTCCGCCATTTTTCCCCAAGCTGTAGGAGTCGCCACGTTCCGGACGAAGCTCACGCGTTACCTCGCGTTTCATTCAACTCGCTCACACTCGCTAACTACTCACTGTATGATGAACGAGGAACTTTCATCAACGTCTTCGTTAAGAACTACACTACATTTTATGTTTAGTTTTATTTATGGCAATAATTTATAAAAAGCATATACTGATGGCTTACGACCATGCACTTTCTGACGATGTTACGGAATTTTTGACATGCGACGTACTTTTTTTTGTTGAAGTTAGGTGAACACATTAAGCGAATGAAATGTTCAGAATACATCAAATTTTCATCCTATCCAAACAACAACTCATTGAGAATTGTATAACTTGAGATAATGTCAGTTAAATATGACGCACTGGGATCCGCCCGCCCGTCTAGTAGTAACACGTCTTCCGCATTAGAGCTCCTAATAATTAGGCACCCGTTGTTACTGCATAACATCCATACTTGTAATATGCAATTTCAATTTTTCAGTTATATGAAAAGGATATTCTAAATATCTCAATACAGAATGCTTTGCCGGCCGCGGTGGCCGAGGAGACTGAGGCGCTCCAGTCACGGTCTGCACGGCCACTACGGTCGGGGGTTCGAATTCCCCCTCGGGCATGGATATTTGTGCCGTCCTTAGCGTTAGCTAGCTCTTAAGTAGTTAGTAATGTTCAATTGTTTGTAGAACTTATGGGACTTAACTACGGGGTCATCAGTCCCTAAACTTACAAACTACTTATGAACTAGCTAATACTAAGGACGGCACAAATATCCATGCCCGAGGGGGTATTCGAACCCCCGACCGTAGTGGCCGTGCAGACCGTGACTGGAGCGTCTCGGTCCCCTCGGCCACCGCGGCCGGCAAGTATAAGCTATACAAACATTTGAAACAGAGTGCTTTATTATGCAAGGAAATGAGAACGAGTCATTTCGTTAGCTAGTGAAGAGATCTTTGCTATCTGTCAATTTCAGGTTTTCTCACATAACAACATCCTTATTAGATCTAGTAACTTCCGTTCTGTTACTGCTAGGCTTTAAAATTAAGGAAATGTAACTCCTATTAAGTTTTGGAAACTGAGTAGTAGCTGTGAAACAGAATATACAAGAAGCAAAGAAGTAAACATATCTGAGGGAGGAAGGAATATCTGCAAATCGAATGATAAATTACTAAATTTACTCTTTTCCATTTTACAATTATGTATTTCCTTTAATAACGCGACAGTTAGGTAAGTTTTGTGTAGTAACCATGTGGCAAAATACTCCACTCTTTGGATGTTATTATTTGTCAAAATATCATTTTGATAAAAAATGTTCAAATGCCTGTAAATCTATCGGACCAAACTGCGTGGTCATCAGTCCGTAGCTTACAAACTACTTAAACCTAGGTAAACTAACCTAAGGACAACCACACACACCCATGCCCCAGGAAGGACTCGAACCTCCACGGCGAGCAACCGCGCGCTCCGCAGCAAGGTGCTTTAGACCGCTCGGCCGGCCGCGGTAGCCGAGGGGACTGAGGCGCTTCAGTCACGGTCTGCACGGCCACTACAGTCGGGGGTTCGAATCCCCCCTCGGGCATGGATATTTGTGCCGTCCTAGTTCGTAAGTAGTTCATAAGTAATTTGTAAGTTTAGGGACTGATGACCCCGTAGTTAAGTCTCATAATCTGTACAAACATTTGAAAATTTTTAGACCGCTCGGCTACTCCGCCGCGGGTATCATTTTGATTCCTCTAACCGTATATGAGGTACGCAATAATTCATTCTGGCCTTATCGCCATCGGAAATGAGTGCCCTAAATAAAATAAAGTTTAGCGGTATGAGTGAAAGGTAAAGATCTCCTCCTAAGTCGAAAATAAAATTCAATCCATTAGGAAACAGCAACATATGGTGCAACAAACACCAAACGGAATATCATAGCAGCCTCTATTTTTTTATTGTAAACTTTTCCTAATGTAGCGCGGTCTCTTATTTTGAAGCCAATATCTTATTAACTATGACTATTAACGAAATGACGAGCATTTCGTCAGAATGGTGACACGTAAAGATTTAAGTAGCGGAAAAATGAAATATTTCTACCAATTAGTTTTTTGCGAAATCGTTTGTGTAAGATGGCAGGGCTTGCGCCTCTACGCTGTTAGTGCAGCGCGATGCCAACCATGTTGGGAAAAACATGGCTGACGATTCAGCCTGGGTATTTAGGAGCTCTAGTCGATAGTGCGTATCCGTTTTTCAGCGTATGACTGATAACAATATCATTCATTTTGACTATATGGTAGCTAGGTCGTGTCTTATTTCATTTAGTCCCTTCGGAGGTTCGAGTCCACCATCGACCATGGATGTGTGTGTTGCCCTTCTGGACGCGCCTCCTATAATAGAAGACGTGTCTCGTATTTCGAGACAGACTGCAGCACAGTCAGAATGTACTGGCAGCGGACAGCGGTACGTCATTGATTGATTTTCTCAGGGAAGGCAAACCAGTTTTGGTCCAATCCACCACTGCCCGCACCGAAACTAAGTTTATTGTGCGGTATCGCTCCCTGTGTATCTAGTAAAGCCAACCAATGCCCTTGAACAGTGCAAGGAGTCCCTTTACCGTTTGTTTATTACACACAGTTTCTCCGGGTCTGGTTTTCCCAAATGTTCTGTGCCTTCTACTCTCCAATGCAATGCATTCGAAGATCAGATGTGATGCAGTTTCATCACCGTCATCATAGATCCTACATTTAGGGTCCTCTTCTGTTATTCCCATTGTATGTAGGTGTTTTTTGAAATTCCCATGGCCTGTCAGCAATCAAACCATGAGTCTAATCTCTCTCCTGTTCAGACCCAGGATTGCAAAGCTTCTTTTAAAACATGGCTTTGGCATCATTACCTTGCCGTGTTTTTGTTGGTAGACTTTGGTCCAATATTCCACGTGCTGTCTTCTGAGCCAGTTACGTAGCTCCAATTTGATCATTGCCTTGGTGATTGTCAGGACAGGTTCGGGTCCAATAAATGGAGTCTCTGCCCCCATCCTGGCTAATCTGTCGGCATGTTCGTTGCCACTGATCCCCGAGTGGCCAGGGACCCACAATAGGTTTACTCTATTGCTTTCCCCTAGCTCCACCAGAACCCTGTGACATTCTGCAACAATTTTAGACCTTGTTGCAGGAGCTGCCAGTGATCTCAGGGCTGCCTGGCTGTCTGAATAGATAATAGCTGCTACGGTCTTTGTAGCACCTACGCAAATTCTCCTCCACACACGCCCTGATGGCAGTGATTTCGGCCTGGAATACTGAGGCCGGTTTCCCTAGAGAGATGACGCCCTCCAGTCTTGGCTGCACCCCGTATGCCCCGGACCCAAAGCCTTGGTCTGATTTCGACCCGTCAGTGAACCAGACAATATTCCCTGAACGGTGTCGAACTTTTTTTCTCCCACTGCTCCCACTTCAAATTGTTATATTGAAAGGCTTGTTGAAGCAGTATGGGGCTATAATATAGTCGCCTCCATCTGATCTGCGGTGTCCTTCAGTGCTCATTCCTACCCGGCCTGATAATCGCACTCAATTGCGATGCCTTCGCTGCGACGTGCAGGCGGGCACTTGTCTGTTGCCCAACACGAGGTTGGAATGGAGCTGGAGGTCGCCAATTGGACGTGGCATGCCACACACAAGGTGCTGCCTGCGGTTGGCTGCTACGTTCCACACAGTTTTTTGCCCTCCGGTCAGACAAGACACCTGTCCGGCGCCTTCTGTCCCGCGGCCTGCGTTGCCACAGAGTAACATATGTTTGTCTGTGGCGTTGCCAAACGGGTCACCCGGGGACAAAAACTAGCCCGCTGTGGTGCGGCGTGGCCTGGGGAACACCATCGCCACACACCTCAAGGCGGCGAGCGCAATTCTGCCGTTTCTTTTCCCTTCCAGCTCGACACTCTTACGACTACTTCCGACGACAGCCTTCAGTAATTGCTGTCGTGTGGCAACATTGTGAACTGAGGGTAAACTGCTACATTACATCCTCAATTATCTCTCGAACGCATTGCAGTCTACGGAACTTCCTGGCAGATTGCAGAGACTCAGAAACCGCAACTTCTGCCTTTCGCAGATGAGCGCTCTACCGACCGAACTACCCCTGGCACGCCCCACAGCCCTTCCACAGAGTTTTCTAAATTCGAGTTCTCCTGCAAACCTCGCAGGACTGGCACTCCAAGGGAGACAGGTTACTGCGAAGACGCGACTTAGCCGCGAGCTAATCTGCCGGCAAGTTTCACTATCGGGGAACGTCCTGCTGTGTAGGGAAAATATCGTTCCGGGAAAGTGTCCTAGCTGTGCCTCACCGACGTCTCCGCCACACCCGACCTCTTCCAGGCGCGCTAATCCCGTGAGGTTCGCGGGATAGTGTCTGTGAAGTTTGGAACGTAGGAGGCGAGGCACTTGTGGCACTCGAGCCAGAACTACGAGGTGCATTCAAGTTCTAAGCCCTCCAATTTTTTTTTATAATTAACTACTCACCCGAAATGGATGAAACTGGCGTTACTTCTCGACGTAATCGCCCTGCAGACGTACACATTTTTCACAACGCTGACGCCACGATTCTATGGCAGCGGCGAAGGCTTCTTTAGGAGTCTGTTTTGACCACTGGAAAATCGCTGAGGCAATAGCAGCACGGCTGGTGAATGTGCGGCCACGGAGAGTGTCTTTCACTGGTGGAAAAAGCCAAAAGTCACTAGGAGCCAGGTCAGGTGAGTAGGGAGCACGAGGAATCACTTCAAAGTTGTTACCACGAAGAAACTGTTGCGTAACGTTAGCTCGATGTGCGGGTGCGTTGTCTCGGTGAAACAGCACACGCGCAGCCCTTCCCGGAAGTTTTTGTTGCAGTGCAGGAAGGAATTTGTTCTTGAAAACATTTTCGTAGGATGCACCTGTTACTGTAGTGCCCTTTGGAACAAAATGGGTAAGGATTACGCCCTCGCTGTCGCAAAACATGGACACCATCATTTTTTCAGCACTGGCGGTTACCTGAAATTTTTTGATGCCGGTGAATCTGTGTGCTTCCATTGAGCTGACTGGCGCTTTGATTCTGGATTGAAAAATGGCATCCACGTCTCATCCATTGTCACAAGCTACGAAAAGAAAGTCCCATTCGTGCTGCCGTTGCGCGTCAACATTGCTCGGCAACATGCCACACGGGCAGCCTTGTGGTCGTCCGTCAGCATTCGTGGCACCCACCTGGATGACACTTTTCGCATTTTCGGGTCGTCATGCAGGATTGTGTGCACAGAACCCACGGAAATGCCAACTCTGGAGGCGATCTGTTCAACAGTCATTCGGTGATTCCCCAAAACAATTCTCTCCACTTTCTCGATCATGTCGTCAGACTGGCTTGTGCGAGCCCGAGGTTGTTTCGGTTTGTTGTCACACGATGTTCTGTCTTCATTAAACTGTCGCACGCACTTTGGATACATTTCTCAAGAATTTTATGCAAAATTTCATCCATAACTCCATCACACCGACAGATGAAGGTACCGTTCTAGTTACTACTATGTTTTGAGAGTTGCTACTTCCAGCACAGCTTTATATAGTCCTGTGGCTCCATCTCCGCCCAAGTAAGTCTGACTTTTCAAAATTTCCTCACCTTAGCCACATTAGATTCGCTGCCCGCCAGGTACACAGACTGTAACAAAACATTTGTCTTTTTCCACTCTGACGATGCGCTAAAAGTGGGAAACGCGTTAATGGATGGAATAAAGTAGATTGCGGAAGAGACTGCGAATTATTTAATAAAATTGTTCACCTCACAACCAAAAAATTGACTCACAAACCGGGAGTAGATTCGCCTCGCTTTGACAGCGCCGGGTGTGCTCTCGACGAAAGTCGCTTTTGAAGTGACGAAACTCGACAGGTATCGAAGGTGGCGACCTCCCCTTCTTGCATCAGATGCTCCAATCCTTGTCCTATCCGACCCACCCATCGAAAGTCCCAGAATGGAAATTTCATTTTTCGGGGTCTTGGCCACGTTTTTGGGGATTCCGTCCCACTGTGCGGATGGATACGAACGCGAACGGAAACGGAATGTCGCCGTGGCGGACTGATTTCATCTGTGTGTAAGCGCGAAGAAAAAACAGACGGGAGCGTTGTCACAGCTTCAGAAACGGTGTACCGCCCGATGGAAAATTATAGTTACCTGTCGTGACTGCTGAGGGACACGGTCTGCAGTAATTACAAAGAAGTGAGTCGCTTCTGAGTAATCCGTTTGGCGAGGGAAAGCGGCAGAATATGAACGTCGTGCGGAGCGGCGCGAGAACGCCGTGTGTACACAGGACACTGGAGCAGCGGACAATGGCAGGCTGTTCAATGGAGCGGCATGAAGGAGAGCGCAGGGCGGGAAAAACAACAAAACAACAGGAGAGCAGCAAAAAGGCGGGCGGCACTCACCTGTCTGTCAGCGTGTGGCGGCAGCAGCTAGCCCAGCCAGCGACCGGAACGTCTGCGGGCACACAACAGAGCGGGGCGTTAGGCAAGGCCGGCAGTTTCACTGGGCGCGCAGCCGTGGCTACACTAAACAGTCACCCTGACACCGACTACACTAAGCAGCAATCACCCTGACATGGACTACACTAAGCAGCAATCACCTTGACATGGACTACACTAAGCAGCAATCACCCTGACACCGACTACACTAAGCAAGCACCCTGACACCGACTACACTAAGCAGTCACCGTGACACCGACTACACTAAGCAGCAACCACCCTGACACCAACTGCACTAAGCAACCACCCTGACACTGACTACACGAAGCAGCAATCACCCTGACACCAACTACACTAAGTAACCACCCTGACACTGACTACACTAAGCAGCAATCACCCTGACACCAACTACACTAAGTAATCACCCTGACACTGACTACACTAACTAGTCACCCTGACACCAACTACACTAAGCCATCACCCTGGCACCGACTACACTAAGCAGTCAATCACCCTGACACCAACTACACTAAGCAATCACCCTGACACAGACTACACTAAGCAATCACCCTGATACTGACTACACTAAGCAACCACCCTGACACCGACTACACTAACAAAGCACCCTGACACTGACTACACTACAGCTACATCTACATGGGATACTCTGCAAATCCCATTTAAGTTCTTGGCAGTGGGTTCATCGAACCACCATTATACTATTTATCTCCCATTCCATTCTCGAATAGCGCGCGGGAAGAAAGAACATTTCAATCTCTCCGTTCCAGCTCTGATTTCTCGTATTTCATTCTGATGACCTTTTCTACCTATCTAAGTGGCAGTCAACAATATATTCTTTGCATTCGGAGGAGAATCTAGACGATTGGAGTTTCGTAAGTAGCCCACGCCGCAGCGATAAGCGCCGTTGCTGTAATGATTCCCATAGTAGATCCTGTATCATTTCCGTGACGCTGTCTCCCCTGTATCGTGACAATACGAAACGAGCTTCCCTTCTCTGGACTGTTTCGATGTCCTCCGTCAAACCCACCTGATAAGGATCCCACACTGGGCAGCAATACTCCAAAAAAAGGACGGACAAGCGTAGTGTATGCAGTCTCTTTAGTAGTTCTGTTGCATATTTTAACGGTTCTGCTAATAAAACGCAGTCTCTGGTTCGCCTTTCCCACGATATTATCTACGTGTGCTTTCCAATTTAAGTCTGAAGTAATAGTAATTCCTAGGTATTTTGTGGAGTTTACGGCCATCACTTTTACTTGATTTATCTTGTAAGCAAAGTGTAACGGTTTTGTTTTCGTACTCATGTGGACGACTTCACACTTCTCATTATTTAGAGTCTATTGCCAATTTTTACACCATAGTGATATCTTATTCAGATCGTTCTGCAGTTGCTTTTGATCTTCAGATGATTTCACTAGACGGTAAATGACGGCAAAGCTGTGACGCCGCCGCCACCCCTCACATAAAAAAAGCTTACGATTTTTTCTATCAATTTGGAAAATTTTGTGAGTAGTCGAAAAAAAAATTAAGAGTTATTGAAAAAGATTGTAGATATGAAGAGCAGTCTTTTTCGGTTACACCTTCAAAATGACGGGCGTTCACCTGCCGAAATACTGGCTGTTGTCGAAGACGTTGCCCAACTACATAACCGTAAGTTATTTGAACATAACATACAGAATAAGCCCAATTTTCAGAGCAAAAGTAATCGCTGCAGGGATCAGCAAATTAGAAATACCTTCCGCACTATCACATCTGGCTTAAGTCATAAGTTTTCAGCAATCGTAAAAAATCGAAAGCCTTCAGACAAATAACATATAGGGGAGACTAGTGGAATGAGGCCGCCTTAAGGGAAACCAGTTTTTTTTTTTACCTGATTAAAAGTGCGTCTTTTTCGTACAGAATACCACAGCTTCGCCACCTAATACTACTGTATTATAATTTTTGTCAGCGATGTTTTTTGTTAAATTTTATTGTTAAAAATATATTGTGAAAGTATACGCAATGGCGCCAATACCCTGGGTTCTGGGGTAATGACGCCGTACATTTGAAAATCAAGGATAAAGCTACACGATGAATGAATAGTAGGAAATAAGTATTACAACTGTTCTAACTTATACTTATCACTCTACTATATTAGACATTTAGAAGGCTTGAGATACTTGTCGATGTAAAATTGTATTGAAAGTAGATTTAGTAATTTAAACTTGATTAACACACCGCGAAAGTCAGAAATACAGTGTTTGGCACTTCAAAATTACCACTTTCTCTACATTCTGCAAGTGTCCATTTCACAAAATGTTTGCGTTTGTATTACACTTCATCTTGCCTAAATTCCCCACCATGGCGTCATTGCCCCAGTTGTAAAATATGGCTAACAAAGTCAATTTAAAGCCTTAGATTTTGCGAAAGAATTAGGTTAGAGACACGAAATCGAAGCTAAATATCTAAAGATTGTGTTAATACGAGTGTTAAAAAGCACTGACAGCCTATAGGGGCACTTATTTTAATGAAATACAAACTCGAAAATTAGATCCAAAACGTCGAAACTGACAATTCCGTTCACACGATTAACATCCGTCAACAGGAGGGGTAATTTAATGTGTCTGCTGTACAATGCTGCCACTTTAGTGCAGATGCTCAGCATCTGTGGTATCTAATATATAAAGCAGAGTGTCCGTATGTTTGTACGCGTTGCATACAAATCTACAGTTTTGATCCAGTCTTTATGAAATTTTGTTCACGTAAGATACAATCCATGAGGACGGTCGCCTAAGTGTAAGAATCACATACGATATATACTTCACGATATATGACGTCATAAACAATGAGATGCGCGAAAAACTGCTGCATTTTGCGACAATGCTGCTCATTTTCACCTAAACCACTGGACCGATTTAAACCAAATACGGTACACACATTCCTTATCGTGAGGTAATAATTGCTACAGAGATAAGAATCACATACGACACATGGGTGAGAAGATATGACGTCATAAACAATAGAAATCGCAAGAAACTGCCACATAATACGGCGAGACTTTCGAAATACACTGTATGAGAATGACAGTACTTAGCGACTTGGAACAAACTTTAAACATAATTTCAATCCTTTATTAAACTTTTTCTCGCTGACACCCATAGCAAAATGATGAAAGGAAAAAAGTTTCTCGCTTACTACGTTTCCGCTGTTCATGGAGTAAAACTACAGCATCCGGTATGACGTTAAAATTTATTATTTGTAGACCACAAATTTTAGCCGCAGGAAATTTTACATGCAGTATACACACATATAAATGAATGTATCTTCTAAATTGTATCACATTCTGACACGTAGTTCACGAGATATGAGCACATAAACAGTAACGTTCCGCTGTTCATGGACTGAAACTTCGGCTTTCGGTATGGTGTTACAATTTATAATTTGTAAACTACAAATGGTAACCGGAGTAAATTTTACAGACAGTACAGACTTATATAGTTGAGTGTACCTTCTAAATTGTGTCATAGTACGACACGTAGTTCATGAGATATGAGCACATAAACAATAATGTCCATGGAAAACCGCCCGTTCCCGCACCAAGTTATAATCTATTACTTCTTTCCTACTAATTGTATTCCCAAGAGATTTTACAGACATACAGCCCTTATACAAATGAATATATACATGAAAAATGGCAGGAATACATAAATAAATACCCGGGCACCGCCGGGTTTTCAGCTAGTAAATTATACACGGAAGTAACAAGATTGTGATGTCATACATTGGTTCTCGTTCAATCACACTCCTTAAGAAATATATTTGTCTGTGTCACGTACAAGTTCGCCGCCCTAATGTAGTAATAAAGTTAGCAAATCACTGAAGTTGGTAGCAGCAGCAAACATAAGCCACGGTGGCCTTCGTTATACGCAAGGCAAACCTCGCGCGGTACTTTAAACAGTGTGTGGAGCGTGTTTCTGCTTGGAGTTGAAACAATACTTGTTCATTGTTAGTGAAGGTTAGGCGGCGGTTACCTGAGCAGCTTTTTCTTTTTGATTGGCACGATGTAGTGTAGTGAAAGTTGAGCGCGGCGCTTGGCTAGGCCTGACGAAGGCCACTAATGAGACACGCGATACAAAGTGTCCCGACTACAAGTCAGAAGCCAAACCTCAAGTAAGCATCGATTACAGCCTACAGACACCATGGTACCTCTCTTTGTTGGGATAGCTTTCAGTCATCATCATCATCATCATCATCATTAGAGACTGATTACGCCTTTCAGCGTTCAGTCTGGAGCATAGTACCTCTAATGAAATTCCTCCATGATCCCCTATTCAATGCTAACATTGATGCCTCGTCTGATGTTATGCCTTTTACTTCAAAATCATTCTCCACCGAATATAAGTACTTTCTTCTTGGTCTACCTCGACTCCTCTTACCCTCCGCTGCCGAGCTCATGAGTCTCTTAGGTAACCTTGCTTCTCCCATTATTCCACCATCTCAGCCTGTTCGCTCTAACTGCTTCATCTATGGCGTTCATTCGCAGCTTTTCTTTGATTTCCTCATTATGGACACCCTCCTGCCATTGTTCCCATCTATTGGTACCTGCAATCATTCTTGCTACTTTCATATCTGTAACCTCTACCTTATGAATAAGGTAACCTGTATCCACCCAACTTTCACTCCCATACAACAAAGTTGGTCGAAAGATAGAGCGGTGCACTGCTAACTTAGTCTTGGAGAGAGTAGATCTTAGCTGAGCACTCACTGTGTTAGCTTTGCTGCACCTCGATTCCATTTCTTTCACTATGTTGCCATCCTGTGAGAAAATACATCCCAGTTACTTGAAACTGTCTACCTGTTCTAACTCCTATTTGGCACTCAATCTGTTTGAATCTCTTTCCCACAGACATTACTTTCTTCTGGAGATGCTGATCTTCATATGATAATCCTTGCACCTCTGATCGAGCTCTGAAATATCAGTTTGCAACCTTTCAATTGAATCGGCCATTACAACTGAGTCATCCGCATATGCGAGACTGCTTATTTTGTTTTGACCTATTTCAATCCCGCCCTGCCAATCTACTGTTTTCAACATATGATCAAAAATTCAAATGTTCAAATATTTGTAGAGTCTATGGGACTTAACTACGGGGTCATCAGTCCCTAAACTTACAAACTACTTATGAACTAGCTAAGACTAAGGACGGCACAAATATCCATGCCTGAAGGGGGATTCGAACCCCCGACCGTAGTGGCCGTGCGGACAGTGACTGGAGCGCCTCAATCCCCTCGGCCACCGCGGCCGGCACATATGTTCCATGAATAGTATGAACAACTGTGGTGACAGGTTACAGCCTTGTCTTACCCCTGAAACTACCCTCAACCATGAGCTTAATTTACCATCTACTCTGACTGCTGCCTGACAGTCTACGTAAAGCCCTTTAATTGCCTGCAGAAGTTTGCCTCCTATACCATAATCTTGAAGAACTGACAGTAGCTTCCTCTTAGGGACACGGTCATCAGCCTTTTCCAGATCTATGAAACATAGATACAATTCCCTGTTCGACTCGTAGCACTTTTCCATTACCTGCCGTAGGCTAAAGATCTGGTCCTGACAGCCTCTAAGAGGCCTAAACCCACACTGATTTTCATCTAACTTGTCTCAATTAATGCTCGTACTCTCTTTTCAACAATACCTGAGAATATTTTGCCTACAACGCTAATTAAAGAGATACCTCGATAGTTGTTACAATATATTCTATCTTTCATTCTAACTGTAATATTGATTACACACATTATTGTCAACTATTGATTTTAGGACGAAACGCGGCCGTGTACGGACTGCTCTCGCCGGCCGCGGTGACCGAGGGGACTGAGGCGCTGCAGTCACGGTCTGCACGGCCACTACGGTCGGGGTTTCGAATCCCCCCTCGGCCATGGATATTTGTGCCGTCCTAGTTCGTAAGTAGTTGATAAGTAGTTTGTAAGTTTAGGGACTGATGACCCCGTAGTTAAGTCCCATAGACTATACAAACATTTGAACATTTTTTTTTTTTTTTTTCTGACTGCTCTCAGGACCTCCGCTGGTACACGCTTCAGCAGCGCAAGGTTGGAAGGAGCCGGCACCCAGCTGTGTGTGTCACGTCCCGTTTGGCGACTGAGGCACAGCAGGTGAACCACGGCGAGCTGAGCCGCCGCCGTTGTTGTTGTTGTTGTTGTTGTTGTTGTGGTCTTCAGTCCGCAGACTGGTTTGATGCAGCTCTCCACGCTACCCTGTCCTGTGCAAGTCTCTTCATCTGAGAATACGTTCGGCAACCTACATCCTTTTGAATCTGCTTACTGTATTCGTCCCTCGGTCTTCCTCTACGATTTTAACCCCACACACTTCCGTCTAATGCTAACTTGACAGCCGGCCGAGGGGACCGAGGCGCTCCAGTCACGGTCTGCACGGCCACTACGGTCGGGGTTTCGAATCCCCCCTCGGGCATGGATATTTCTGTCGTCCTTAGTATTAGCTAGTTCATAAGTAGTTTGTAAGCTTAGGTACTGATGACCCCGTAGTTAAGTCCCATAAGTTCTACAAACAATTGAACATTACTAACTACTTACGAGCTAGCTAACGCTAAGGACGGCACAAATATCCATGCCCGAGGGGGGTTCGAACCCCCGACCGTAGTGGCCGTGCAGACCGTGACTGGAGCGCCTCAGTCCCCTCGGCCACCGCGGCCGGCAAAGCATTCTGTATTGAGATATTTAGAATATCCTTTTCATATAACTGAAAAATTGAAATTGCATATTACATAGAGACACTGCACTTTTGTAGTTTGCAAATATTAAATTTAATGGGTTAAAAGAAGTCAGTACCAGGAGTTTGTGACACTTGCGGGGAGTGACACTTGCGCGGAAAGGGAATGTGTAGACACTTGCGCGGAGACCCGGACGCTGCAGGTAGTGAACAGGGTGTTCCAGAAGTAGCGATACACCACCCCTACTCCTCGCCCTCCAGCCGCTACCTGTGCCGTATTCAGGGAAAGGCCCACCGAGCGAGGTGGAGCAGTAGTAACGGGACGGAGGTATCACAGCCTCAGAATCTTTGCGTCTAAATGATACATATTTTGGTGTGATGTCTTATTTCGAAAGAACAGACATCACACCAATACATATATAGCTCTCGGTAAAGTGGAACGGTACGATGTCGTTACGTAGCACAGCACAACCGACTGGAAACGAAGGAGAAGTGCAAACAACGTTCTCTCCTCAGAGGTATGATTAGGTTCGACGTAGACTTCTACAACATACAGTCTACACGGCGAAGATTACACCAAAAAATTTAACGTTTCGTCTACTTTGGCGATAGCAACCAAATTTTAACATCATGTCTACTATGTAAAGATGTAGCAACACAAAACGCTTCAAGTCCAAAACTTCACTGATTTTCGAGTTCTGAATTTTTAATATGTTTTTAATGTTATTACAGAAAAAACATATTTGGGACTCACACTACAATTTTCATATGGCAGAATTTGTAGGTACATTCACAAGACATAAGTCAACGGTTGTGTGCATTCATCTTATGAGAAATATCAATCATTTGTTTTCAGTGTTTACTTCAAATTTCTCTTTTAAGTTTCTTTCATTATTAGTACT
Source organism: Locusta migratoria (assembly GCA_026315105.1). Classification (NCBI taxonomy): domain Eukaryota; kingdom Metazoa; phylum Arthropoda; class Insecta; order Orthoptera; family Acrididae; genus Locusta; species Locusta migratoria. The sequence goes on from CM048754.1 coordinate 122,928,750, forward strand.
TAAATGTGGTTATGAAATAAATAAATTACGTGTATATGTGTAGTCTTATGCGGCCAAACTACTTAGATCATTGGTCGCTAGACTTACACACTACTTAATCTTACTTAAAATAACTTAGGCAAAGTACAAACAAACATACCTATGTCCGAGGAAGGACTCTAACCTCCGACCGGACCGGCCGCGCAATTCGTGACACAAATTACATGTTTGATAATATTAAATCATAGAAGTATGAAATCACGTCAAGACTACTTCCTGCAAAAATTTCGACAAAAAAAAGTTAGCACTGAGTTTAGAAAAACAAAATTCTGGTATATTGGATTTTAACATTTTATCAAAAATTAAATGTTACTACAAGAGATACAGCCATTCAAATTTACGGGCACCATAACGTTTTCCCTTCCTGAGTAAATGAGCTGCTTCTTATACTTTCAACACCTTTTTCTTGAATGTTCTGAATATAAATCTTCACACAGACTTCTTGAGGAGGAGAGTGATACGAATATCTGATTGTAAACCACTGCCTATTACCTTAGACCTTTTTGACTGTACTGAACAGGAGTTCCGCGTATTCCGTAATTTATATTTATACAGTTAACAGGCAATGTAATTTATAACCAACTATTGGCTGCCAATTTCGCTTCATTTTTCCTGGAAGTCTTGCAACTTGTTTCTCTCTGTTGGTTTATGCCAAGTTCGGAGTAAAAATGGTTATATATGACAGTGATGGAAAATAGAATTTATCTTTAGCATTCCCTTACTCATTCCGTATTTCATATATTTCTTAGATGTATTTGTAATTCGAATACAGCCAAATCGTTTTGGGGTCTACCAATAAACGCTTTAAGTATGTAGAATACTCATTGACGTATTATTAACGTTTTCTAATTGATGGTTTAAGGTTGCATCTCCTATTAAAAAAGCGTAGTAGCTATTTTTAAAGAGATGGAAGTTGCGTGATAGTGGGGTTAACTACATAGCGGTCAATTACATCAACGTATCTGTGCAAGATGCCTAATATATTTATTGCTTGCGCAGGTGTATTGATATGCTTAGTGTTCTGAATAATATGCTTTTAGAATAGGAGGTATGACTGTGGAAAGTCATGTAGTAGCAGAGACTAACTCTCCAAACATTATCACTATTAAAATACCTTTTTGTTTACAGGAGGAACACTCAACGGATTAATATGTAGTTAGAACAAGTTACTATATTGCTCTTCAGCTTGCAAAGGGTTGTGCAATTTCACTGATTTTCGTGTTATGTTGACAGTGTGGAAACTTGACAACAGCAGTGCTAGACTTGTTGGTGTGCCTGTACCCAGGAAAAGCCATTAGCCGCCCCAAGGGCCCCGGGTTCCGCGCAAGTGTCACTCCCCGCAAGTGTTCCAACCCCAGTACCAGTATCTTCAAGTATGGATGTTATGCAGTAACAACATGCGCCTAATTATTAGGAGCTCTAATACGGAAGACGTGTTACTGCTAGACGGGCGGGCGGATCCCAGTGCGTCATATTTAACTGACATTATCTCAAGTTATACATTTCTCAATGAGTTGCTGTTTGGGTAGGATGAAAATTTGATGTATTCTGAACATTTCATTCGCTTAATGTGTCTACCTAACTTCAATAACAACAACAAAAAAGTACGTCGCATGTCGAAAATTCCGTAACGTCGTCAGAAAGTGCATGGTCGTAAGCCATCAGTATATGCTTTTTTATAAATTATTGCCATAAATAAAACTAAAAATAAAATGTAGTGTAGTTATTAACGAAGACGTTGATGAAATTTCCACGTTGATACAGTGAGTAGTTTGCGAGTGTGAGCGAGTTGAATGAAACGCGAGGTGACGCGTGAGCTTCGTCCGAAACGTGGCGACTCCTACAGCTTGAGGAAAAATGGCGGACAGTTCAGCTCGGGTGTATAGGAGCCTTACTATCGACAGTCAACAAAGCCATCGATAGATTTCAATTAGCGATACATCGATAACAGCATCGGCTGTTGCCCAGTCGTCCTTTAGCCTTTGTCCATTGCTGGCCTTGCTCCATTACTGCTTTGTTAAGCACTACATTGAAATGCTGCCACTGCCGTTTATTTCTTTTGTGTTCTTAAAAAAAGATTCAAATTATGAGTAACTTCATAACCAGAGAAAAACCGACATTCATTTGTCCACTAGCGTTGTGGTAAGTTACAATACGTGTACTACTATAATAGCTTATCTATCTATTTACAGCAGTAGAGTCGTTATGTGGAGTGGCAATATTTCAGTGTATCGTAAGGCAACTCGCTCAGTATGTGTAATACTTTTTAAAGTTAGTTTTAAGAGTACTATTTTATCTAGAGGTTGGACACGTTGCAATGCCAACAAGAATAAAAGAACCAAGAATCTTGGAAATAAAATTATAGACTTACGCTTCCTAAATCAGAATGCCAGGTGTTTATACTGATGCAAAAATTAATGCAGATTTTGCGAAACACCTATATAGCTACAGTCGTGGCTGACAAGCAGTGAGCTTGGTGACGTGCAACCGTCTCGTTGCCAGTGTTCAAACACAGAGAAACACTTCCATCTCATAATCTGACTTCGTTTGGAATAACAACTGAAACTTCTGGTCGCGTATATTGAAACAATTCTTAAGAAATGTTCTCCTCAATTTTGCATATGCGAGGCGCGTCCAGAAAGTAAGTTCCGTTTCAATTTATCTCCGCTGCAGCGCTGCGATTGCAGTTCCGCGCATGCGCTGTAGACGACGTGTATCAAGGAGAAGAACGTGCGCCATTTGGAGATCGCTGTCAGTTACGTACGCTTTGTTGTGCTCGTTTGAAATGTCGGCGTTGATTGAATATCCCGCCGCCTGTGAAATCAGGTCGGTGATTCGGTTTCTGAATGCGAGGATAGTGAAACCGAGTGAAATGTATCGGCAAATTTGCAATGTTTACGGACCAAATGCGATGAGTGCTCGATGGTGAGAAGATGGGTCCGACAGTTCAATTGTGGGCGTAGTGATGTGCACGATGAAGAACGAATTGGGCGTCCACCTTTGGTTACAGAAGAACTGGTTCACGCGATTGATGACAAGGTCCAGGAAAACCGTAGGTTTACAATTAGTGCTCTCGCTGTGGATTTTCCCCAAATTTCACTGTTTCCAACTGGTTGAAGACACAGGTGGTAGATTTCTATGGAGAAGCCTTTCTATGGGGAAACCTGGTACCACGCTATGACAAATGCCTGCAAAATTTCGTCAGTTTGAAGGAAAGCAAGGAAAAATTTGGACTAGGGATTAAAGTTCAGGGGGAAGAAATAAAAACATCGCCTTTTGCTGATGACATAGTAATTGTGTCAGATACAGCAAAGGGCCTGGAAGAGCAGTTGAATGGAATGGGCAGCGTGTTGAAAAGAGCATATAAAATGAACATTAACAAGACCAAAACAAAAATAATGGAATGCGGTCTCAGAAAATCAGGCGATGCTGAAGGAATTAGATTAGGTAACGAAACAATGAAGGTGGTAGATGAGTTTTGTTACTTGGGTAGTAAAATAACATGCGATGGTCGCAGTACAGAGGATATAAAATGCAGAATGGCAATGGGAAGAAAATCATTTTTGAAAAAGAGAAATTTGCTAACATCGAATATTAATTTAAGGGTAAGGAAGTCTTTTCTGAAGGCATTTGTATGGAGTGTTGCCTTGTACGGGAGTGAAACATGGACGATAAGCAGTGCGGACAGGAAGAGAATAGAGACTTTTGAAATGTGGTGCTACAGAAGAATGCTGAAGATTAGGTGGGTGGATCGCATAACTAATGAAGAGGTACTGAACAGAATTGGTGAGAAAAGGAATTTTTGGCATACCCTGACTAAAAGAAGGGATCGCTTGGTAGGACACATTCTTAGACATCGAGGAATCGTAAATTTAGCATTGGAAGGAAGTGTGTGGGGTAAAAATCGCAGAGGGAGACCAAGAGACGCGTATAGTAAGCAGATTCAAATAGATGTGTGTTGCCGTTCTTATGAGGAGATGAAAAGGCTTGCTCAGGATAGAGTAGGGAGGAGAGCTGCATCAAACCAGTCTCCGGACTGAAGACTATAACAACAACATGTGGAAAAGTAGTTTAAGAGTTGTAGAATTTTGTGCAATAAAAATTTCTTCTGTATCTGTGTACAATTTCATTTCATTACCAAACGGAACTTAATTTCTGGACGCGGCTCGTAAAATATTGCAGTATTTATAAGAAGATCTTACAAACGTAAACTATGTGCATCAAATATAAAAAAATGTGTTAGCGTAAGTTTGTCTTTTGAATAAATGGAAAACATGAGCCTTTGTAAATTTCTCTTTAACCATTCGGACGCCCCCCCCCCCCTTTTGACAATATCCTGGCTATATAAAATGATTTCCAATTTAATGGTGTAATAGCAATCAGTTAGAATAAATATTCTTTCAAACCGTCTTGATTGCAAACTTCTTTATTAGTCAATGACGCATTTTGCCCTTTAGCAGGGCATCTTCAGATTATCTGCGTGACAGAATTTACACAAAATTACAAGGCGGAATTACAAACGGTTATAATGGTACATGGGCTTATTTTGTGTTAAGAAGACAGTATAAATGGTGAACAAAGCTTACAATGCGCTCTCCGTGGTGTGACACCGTAAGTTGTTATTTCGGTGTTTCTATTTTTCTGGAATTTTTCGATTTCCTTGTAGCCCTACAAATGATCGGGTAACAACGAATTACAGTTGGAACATACTCGGTAAAGATGTGAGAAACATAAAACCGATTTTTAAGATTACCTTAATAGAAGCGGTGGTCCCTGGTGACACAAGATAAGCCCACGTTTACAATTGCGCTCACGGGCGTGGTGTGCTGCTCCGGCGACTTGTACAGATGACTGAGGGAGTGTGGGTAGGGAGCGACATAGGAAGCCGGGGTATAAGACGGGACGGGCGAAATCTAGCTGTCTGAATACAAACTTAACGAAAGGGAGGTTATGAAGCAGGACAGAAGTTTATAAATGAGAGGAATTTTATTTGAACAGAGACATCATAATATCTAGGAATGTCTGATCTTTACATGCCAACTGATCATTTAGAAGTTGTGGGTGTCCAAAGTAAGCGCGATTCGCTATCTCAAACTCTTCCAGTAAATTTAACTTACACCCCTTCTGCGCTATATGTAAGATCTGCATGTTGTCGATGGTAGGTTGTTGATGATCGGATGCTTTAGTGTGTTCCGCAAAAGGGAAATATATTTTTTGAGTTGTCCTTTTTTTGTAAGAAGGTGCTCAGTAAAACGTACTTTAAAGGTCCGGCTTATGTTGTATCACCAGAAACCACCGCTTCTATTAAGGTAATCTTAAAAATCGGTTTTATGTTTCTTACATGTTTACCGAGTATGTTCCAACTGTAATTCGTTGTTACCCGATCATTTGTAGGGCTACAAGGAAATCAAAAAATTCCTGAGAATTAGAAATACCGCAATAACAACTTACGGTGTCACACCACGGAGAGCGCATTGTAAACTTTGTTTACCATTTATACTGTCTTCTTAACACAAAATAAGCTCATGTCTCATTCTACCCGTTTGTAATTCCGCCTTGTAATTTTGTGTAAATTCTGTCACGCAGATAATCTGAAGATGCCCGGCTAAAGGGCGAAACGCGTCATTGACTAATAAAGAAGTTTGCAATCAAGACGGTTTGAAAGAATATATATCCTGGCTACGTCACTGCCAGTGATTGTGTTCAGCATGTTCCGAACAGGCCGTGTGTTCGAGTTGTTTTAAGTGTGCTCTCACTGCGTTCAGTCATCTGCTAGCATGTAGCATGTACATACATCAGGCTACAATACTAAAATATAACAGTACATTTCATCCCTTTACTAGAAGATCCAGTGAACTTCGTATCACTTACCTCTTAATATAAACCATACTAATTTAAATCATATGTATTTCAGACCCAGTAGCTTTATAAAGGCATCATCAGATAGTCTAAGTATCGGTTCGATAGTGGGCGGAAAGAGTGGGCAAATCACGCAAACATGTCCAGGATAATGTTCATGTCACATTCCTAGAAGTTCAGGGAAGGTTTAAACTGCGATAAAAAATTGAAAAATTGCGAGGAAAATTTAGATTTAAAACATGTAAAATAATGACTTGGTTATTGTGTTGGGTGCGCCAGGTCTGCACGGCCACTACGGTCGGGGGTTCGAATCCCCTCTCGGGCATGGATATTTGTGCCGTCCTAGTTCGTAAGAAGTTCATAAGTAGTTTGTAAGTTTAGGGACTGATGACCCCGTAGTTAAGTCCCATAAGCTTAACAAACATTTTGTTGGGTGCGTCAAGAAATATACTTTGAAAGAGTAAAGTTCGCTTTACACAATCTGAACCCGTATATGAACTGTCAAAGATAAAAATGAATTTGTATCGCTAAAACGTCTGAACCGATTTGGCTATATATCATTACATAAACCACTGAATCTATTGTGAAGAAATCTGGTGTGTTGATAACTTGTGAGCTGAAGTACTGAATAAGATACTTTAGAAAGAGTGTCATTCAAGATTTTTTTTTTATAAAGCGAAATATCGAACAATAATTAGTGTCTGGAAAAAGGAATTCCCCGTCTCTGAGTGCGAATAGTCAGCTATAGTGCTAAATCCAATCAAAACACATTGAAAAACGCACTTTCAGTTTTTCTCAAATTTTCTAATTTTCCAGTAGATTTTTCAAAAACATTATTTCATACGAACCTTGTCCTTTCAAGCCGTACTCAAGTGATGCTCTTACAACGACGTGGCAATTGCTTTTTATTAATAGAAGAAAAAATCGCTTTCGGTTTTTCCTTAATTTTCCTACTTTCCGGGCGGCTTTTCCAAATTTTTATTTGATGCGAACCTTCCTCTTGCTTTCAGCGTGAAATGTACAAAATTTTATCGCAATTGGACGAATGGTATTGATAGCTCACTGTAAAATGCTGTTTCAGTTTTCCAGATTTTCCTCTTTTCCGGACAAATTTTCCATATTTTATCATCGTTTAAACCTTCCCTGGACTTACACGAATATTTCAAGACTAAAATTAGCCAAATCGGTTCAGCCGTTCTCGAGTTTTTGCGAGACTAACGAACAGTAACTCTCTCTCTCTCTCTATATATATATATATGTGTGTGTATATTGGACTTACAAGCAGTATTTCATTAACATTTGGACTCTTTAGAAAATGATCACTTCACTCACATGTCAACATGAATTTTAATGCCTACGAATTCAATTACCTGTTTGTTGTAGATAATCTTTTTACAGCGGTGTATTACAAAAGCCAGCCGCCCATCAATGGAATGAGAGAGTCGAATTTAATGAAAATCAAGAAATGCTTTTTTTATGACAGCTTTTTTATATAATGAATCAGTGTTGCCAAAGCATGTGCTATTACCCGTATTTTTGGGCAATTTGACATGCAATACTTAGGCAAATAGACCAGTTATTTACAGGAATGGGTGACACAATGGTATTCAACTACTTTGGATATAGAGTACTCGTAGTACTTTATTTTTAAAACAGATTTCTTGAGGCAGTGAACTATGAAACTACAGCTGAGCTGCATCTCAGCTCGAAATGACGGCAACTGGCAGAAGGGAATCACGCGATTCTGCGCGCTCTCGCGTCCTCTCGCTGTTTCAAGTCAGTGTTCGGAAAAGGAGCGGACGAACTAAGATGTTCAAATGTTTGTTAAGCTTAAGGGACTTAACTGGGGGTTTATCAGTCCCTAAACTTACTAACTACTTATGAACTAGCTAATACTAAAGACGGCACAAATATCCATGCCCGAGGGGGGATTCGAACTCCTGACTGTAGTGGCCGTGCAGACCGTGGTTGGAGCGCCTCAGTCCCCGCGGCCACCGCGGCCGGCGCGAACTAAGACACGAGGGATGTGCGAACTAGTTCGCCTGTGGGAGCGCTCTTCCGTACTAGTTCGTTCGCGAACTGCACAAGACTAGCAAGCGGTCGCTCCGTCCGCCTACAGCAGCGCTCGGCCGACAGAGCGGCGGACAATGGAACGGGTGAACAGCGTCCTGCGCAGGAAACGCCGCTGCAGCTCGTGCGGCGCCGACGCCATTTGGCACGGAGTGAGTCGCCTCTTCCAGTAGCCGAGGGTCCGACGCCTCTGCACTCCATTCACCAGAAAGAGAGGCGTAGACGTCTGTAAACACGGCAAGGCGCTGCCGGCAAGTACGAGCCGGCGCGTCCGCCATTTTCATTCCCGTGGCTCCTAAGTTAACCCTTCTATGCGTGACTAGGGTTGCCAGATCTCCGGGCGCCGCCCGGAGTGCCCGGGTATGGAATGAATTCTCCGGGTCTACGGGACAATGACTGTCATCTCCGGGCTTGAATGTTACCTTCATCTTAACGCTTTTTTAAGTACTATGCTCATGTAGCGACGATCTACATCGAACTTAACGTAACTTAAACTAAGGACGAACACAACATCCATGCCCTACGGGGGGATTCGAACCTCTGGCGGGAGAAGTTCTTCTTGGTGGCGCTCGATACTTCACAGTGCGCGGAGCCGCAAGCGGCAACTCTTGGAAGGCGCAGCTGTCGATGTGAGCAGCTGAAGTGTGAAGTGAAGGCCACCCCTAGTAATGTTCCACCGGGGGGGGGGGATACTTGCTGGGAGGGAGGAGATTTTTATGTCCCAGCCTCGTCGCCGCTTTTGTGTCTCGTTTCCGTCGTAGGTGTCGGTGGCCGAGTGGAATGAGACCGACACAGGAATAAAGATAGCCCGCTGGTGCAGGTACGGAGGGGAGCAGCCAGAAACTAGAAACACTAGAGTAAATTAGAAAGAGATATATATTGCACAGAATGTATACAATACTTAACTTTTACATAGTACTGCAGAATGTTGATACATAGTTGAGCCAGAGTCCTGCCTGGTGCCTATCTGATTACGAAGGTCCTAACTGGTTGCTATCTCAGTCCGAAGTGAACGATGTCGTTCAGTGGTGGCCACGAGCGGAGTTGCCGCAGAGGGCGCTCGTGGCTGTCGTCGTAAGAACGCCGCGCCGTGCGTGCATGGCGGCGCGCGGCGAAAGTAGGTGGCGCGCACTTTGTACTTGTGCGACACCACAGAGATGATTAGTTATTTTTTTTCTTTTAGAATTAACGTGCAATCCTGGTTGGGTGGGGGGGGGGGGAATGGTCGCAGTTGGGGGGGGGGGGGGTCATTGGCCAAGGGGGAGGGGAGCACATCTGGTCTCCGGGCCTGCCTGGAGTTCAGTCTGGTAACCCTATGCATGGCCTATACTTTGTGGACATTACATACCCTGGGTGCATTGGACCCGCTACGTCTAATATGAGAATTTAAATTAAAATAAGTGTTTTGTGTTTTGTGTATATTATCATGCACGAATGTTTTTATTTGAAGGTTCGTGAGTATAATATAAGAAAGCTGTGGCTATTTTAATGATTTTACTGGCTTTTAACCCTGAATAATTTTTATTAGTAAATTATATTATGAAAACTGATACAAACACACACACACACACAAACACACACACACACACCAAAAAAAAAAAAAAAAAAAAAAAAAAAAAAAAAAAAAAAAAAAAAAAATAAATTCAAATGTTTGTAAATCTATTGGACCAAACTGCGTGGTCATCAGTCCGTAGCTTACAAACTACTTAAACCTAGGTAAACTAACCTAAGGACAACACATACACCCATGCCCCAGAAAGGACTCGAACCTCCACGGCGAGCAACCGCGCGCTCCGCAGCGAGACGCTTTAGACCGCTCGGTTACTCCAAAGCGGCGGAAAAAAAAACACACGCACACACATCAGTTTGCTGGTCTGGTATAAATTTCACCACATTCTGAGCAGGCGTTTTATTTTGCACTGGGGGCCTTTCACTCCATAGCATACCATTTGGAGCAATATAAACGTTAGCAGTTTCATTGCTTATTTGTTCTGAGATATTATTATCTAGATCATCATCATCTTCACCACCACCACTACACGGTTCTATATCCAAAGAGTCATATGGCAATGTCTGAGGAACAGCTTCATGGTTTTCATCCGAAGCAGAACTTATATCTGAAAGTAAATCGTCATCTTCAGCTACCCATTGAGTAACAACTGATTCAAAATTTGGGCTTGAAAAACGTATTCTATCCTCCTTCCTGCTCCTTTTTTTAGACGCAGATCCTGACATTGTCTGAAAAATAATAATATGAATAAATAACCCCAGTACTCTTCTCCTATGGAGTGTAGAAATATATCGGCTCTTCATGTTATTTTTCAGAGTTACCATTAACACTACTGCTGTGTCGCAAACTCCTACAGTCTTCCTGTACAGCGCCACACACTAACAACCACCCACTGCGATATTTTGCTTCTTACACAACACATAAGTATGCTGTCTGACAGTTGAACATGCCAAGTTATAACAATACGTTTTCTGCGATCACGACAATGCATATATGTTGCAGTAAAGTATTCTCGGTGCTCCAACAAAATGTAATTGATTACAACACAGTCTAATTTAACGACAGTCGGCCGCGGTGGCCGAGGGGACTGAGGCGCTCCAGTCACGATCTGCACGGCCACTACGGTCGGGGGTTCGAATCCCTCTCGGGCATGGACATTTGTGCCGTCGTTAGTCTTAGGTAGTTCATAAGTTCAAATGTTTGTTTAGCTTATGGGACTTAACTACGGGGTCATCAGTCCCTAAAGTTACAAACTACTTATGAACTAGCTTACACTAAGTACGGCACAAATATGCATGCCCGAGGGGGGATTCCAACCCCCGACCGTAGTGGCCGTGCTGACCGTGACTGGAGCGCCTCAGTCACCTCGGCCACCGCGGTCGGCAGTTCATAAGTAGTTTGTAAGCTTAGGGACTGATGACCCCGTAGTTAAGTCCCATAAGTTCTACAAACATTTAAACATTGGAATTTAACGACACTTTAACGTAAACCAAAGGGTCCATCAGACCCAGGTTATGTAAATGTGGAGTATAAAGAAGAAACTTAAAGTGGCACTTAAACTAATGACACACAATTCTGGTAGTATCTGTAATGTATTACTGACTGTTGCCAGAGAGCATACCTGAACGAATGACACACAATTCTAGTAGTATCTGTAATGTATTACTGACTATTGCCAGAGAGCATACCTGAACGGTTGGGACTCAATTTCATGCCTTTAATACACAAATTAAAAATTAAAATTGTTCTCGGGTCCATTGGAGCCAGGGTATGCATACTATGGTTAAACACACTGCGGCGCTATAGGATTTGCGTCACCGCACTTTAGCACGGCATTACGGGTCGTTGTGTTGCAATAGACTGCTCAAATCATTCCAGAGGCGGCTACAGAACGTTTAGTTTCCCGAGAGATTCTGAGAGAACAAGAAATGTGTTTCGAGTGGCGAAGCAGCGAGTCGACTCACTAGACTCAGGTGATCCGTAGGTAGCGTTATTGATCCTCCGCTGTTCCTTATTTACATAAACGATTTAGGGGAAAATCTAAGTAGCTCTCTTAGGTTGTTTGCAGATGACGCCGTCATTTACCGTCTAGTAAAATCATCTGAAGATCAAAACCAACTGCGGAACGATCTGAATAACATATCAGTATGGTGTAAAAATTGGCAATTGACTCTAAATAATGAGAAGTGGGAAGTCGTCCACATGAGTACGAAAAGAAATCCGTTAAACTTTGTTTACAACATAAATCAATCAAATGTGAAGGCCGTAAACTCCACAAAATACCTAGGAATCACTATTACTTCAGACTTAAACTGGAAAGAACACGTGGATAATATCGTGGGAAAGGCGAACCAGAGACTGCGTTTTATTGGCAGAACCCTTAAAAGATGCAACAGAACTACTAAAGAAACTGCATACACTGCGCTTGTCCGTCCAGTTTTGGAGTATTGCTGCCCAGTGTGGGATCCTTATCAGGTGGGTTTGACGGAGGACATCGAAAGTGTCCAAAGAAGGGCAGCTCGTTTCGTATTGTCACGATACAGGGGAGACAGCGTTACGGAAATGATACAGGATCTGGATGGGAATCATTACAACAACGGCGCTTATCGCTGAGGCGTGGGTTACTTGCGAAACTCCAATCGCCAACATTCTCCTCCGAATGCGAAAATATATTGTTGACTCCCACTTACATAGGTAGAAATGATCATCAGAATAAAATAAGAGAAATCAGAGCTCGAACAGAGAGATTCAGGTGTTCTTTCTTCCCGCGCGCTATTCGAGAATGGAATGGGAGATAAATAGTATAATGGTGGTTCGATGAACCCTCTGCCAGGCACTTAAATGTGATTTGCAGAGTATCCCATGTAGATGTAGATGTAGATGTAGAAACAGCGAAATCATCCGAACTGCCCATCACTAGCATGCGTCGAGCGAATAGTCAGTTATACTGCTGAATTGTGTCAGAATCAAATTAAAAATGCACTTTTAGTTTCTCTCAAATTTTCCAGTTTTCCGAAACATATTTAGACGGCAATTATATGCAGCTATTGCAATAAAATTACATCTCCGCGGTGAAATATGGACGTAAGTATGGGCTAATATATCACGAAAAATATATACCACAATTTTGAGTAGCCCTGTTTTAGTTTTCTTAACGTAAAATCTTTATTCGCAGATAGCCTGATGCGGCCAAGGGTCGAAAATGGCCTGTTGCTTTTAAATAACGCTCGTCACATGAAACAGCGTTTTGGTATCATTTGCATTACAACTAACAAAACTCACCTACCAACTTTACTGTGTCGTTCCGTGATGTAATTCTCACAGATTCGCTTCATTTAGTGCTACTTAATTCTATTACCGTCGTTTCGCTGTAGTTCATGTTCAACATATGCCCTTCTTTTCAGAGGCTATCAATTCCGTAGTTCAGCTCTTGCAACGTTTCGGTACAGGTTGTATACAGGGTCTCCAGAAAAGGGCTCCCTGATTTCAAAATTAAATATCTCGAAAACAAAGATCGATAGAGGAATGCAGTAAACGGTATGTTTATTGTGAAAGCTGTAAGAAGTTTATACAGCAGTTTGACATAATAGTTACAAAAGCTGCTAACAGATGGCGCTGTACGCTGTACAGCTCATATCAGCATACATAAGTGAAATAATCGCATGAAAAAACTCTTTGCAAACAATCACATCACAATGTTTTCAGCCGGCCGCGATGGCCGAGGGGACTGAGGCGCTTCAGTCACGCTCTGCACGGCCACTACGGTCGGGGGTTCGAATCCCCCCTCGGGCATGGATATTTGTGCCGTCCTAGTTCGTAAGTAGTTCATAAGTACTTTGTAAGTTTAGGGACTGATGACCCCTAGTTAAGTCCCATAAGCTGTACAAACATTTGAACATTTGAACAATGTTTTCAAAATGTTCACCATTGGCACTACAGAGGTGGCGCAAACCAAGAATGAAATTCGCCATCACATTTCGTAGTGTCTCACCCGAAATGGATTCACATGCCACAGAGATCGCCGATTCGAGCTCGTCCAGCGTGGCGGGATGCTTCGGGTAGACCATGTCTTTCACTGTGCCTCACAAAGAAAAAGTCACAGCGAGTCAAATCCGGCTAATATGGAGGCCAATCTATGCCTGCACCAGTAAATTTGGGATATTCCAAAGCAATGACTCGATTCCCGAAGTATTCCTCAAGAAAGCGAAACACTTGTTCGGTCCGATGTGGTCGGGCTCCATCTTACATAAACCATTCAGTACCTGGTCAATCTTCTAACGCTTGCTGTGTGGCGACAAATTGTTCCAAAATTGCAACGTAACGTGCACCAGTGACCGTTTCTCAAATGAAAAAAAGGGCCAATAATGCCTCTGCTGCATACTGCAGCCCACACAGTAACTTTAGGAGAATACAGGGGTTTCGCTTCACACCAATATGGCTTTTCGGAACCCCAAAATCGGCAGTTCTGCTTGTTCACGTATCCATTCAGATGGAAGTGTGCTCCATCTGTAAACCAGATGCAGCCAACATCAAATCCTTCACTACCAATCGTTGTGAGCATCTGATTATCAAAGGCAACCCTTTGTTGCACAGCTCGTACGGGTATGGCCTGGTGCGTTTGAATTTTGAATGGAAACATTTGTAGGCTCTTTCTCGGTATTTTGTGCGTGCTGGAACGCTTCAACCAGTCTCAGATGCAATTCTACGGACGGATGACATTGGATTACGCCGAATAATTCCAGAAACTGTGGCGATATTTTCAGGCGTAACTGCGGTTTGCTTGCGGCCAACATGCCCCACTAGATCATCAGTTACGCTGCCTGTTCTTTGAAATTTTGCGGAGAGCGTACGAATGGTTTTCGCATAGGGTCCTTTTGGAACATTAAATCGTGCTTGAAAACCTGGCCTTGTTGCCGTAGGACTCTCTTCTAACCTGTGGTACTCTAGCACCAGAAAAACGCGTTGTTCAATGGAGTACATGGTTTTAATCTCTTCCTTCAGTAAGCTAACCTCCTTTCTCGTTTCAATAGTGGAACTGATCGCTCTGGGCTTCGGATCACTGTTTATACTAGGCGTTACGTATGGCGATTACAGCGCCATCTGTTAGCAGCTTTTGTAACTGTTATTTCAAACTGCTGTATAAACTTGTTACTAGAGTTGGGCAACACGATTCTTTTTTAGGGATCGATTCTTGCGATTCAATCCCACATTGTCAATCGATTCCTACGATTCGTCCAAGATTCTTTAGTCTGCATTGCCACAATTCTTACTTCTACATTTTGCTCATAGGTGTAATACATGTCTGCGTCATGGATGTTGGAATCTTAACCTTTTGCACCTGTTCCTATGATTCATTCACGATTCTTTCTGGTCTGCGACGGCACGAATCTTACAAAATGCCGAAAATGTGACAATATGTGTATCGCATTTTTTAATATTTATGGTGCGTAAAGTCCAGACTTAAAATAATGAGGCAAAGCCATTCGATTTAGCTCTCAAAAATTCTCGAGAAAATAGTCTGAAGTTTTGCGACCGGTTATAAATTACATATTACACTACCAACTATTTCTGCTGTCATCATAGCTTATTTAGTAGCGTTGTACGTTTACTGAAGGTAGGTCACTTATTTCGAATCCTGCTGTAATCTTACCATTTTTTTTCGTTCTGTTAGCATTTTTCGGCCATTCATATATAAATTTAACTACATCTATTAAGACATTTAATCATTACAAATTATTTATGTAAAATCAATTAGTTTAAGGATACACGAAATAAACATTAAAAATAAAAATCCGTCTCTAAATATTAAATTTCTTTCGAGAAGCAAGAAATTCACGTTTATTAAAATGTTTCTTTTTTGTAAAATCGGTTTCTTTCAGGAAAGCTGATAACGTAAAAACCAAAATGGTAAAAAAAAGATTTTTGAGATGGCTTTGAAAATAAATTTTAAATCGCGTTTTTATATAAAAAGAATATTTTGGTAAAACTGAGTATTTACAAAAACTACAACTAAGTAGATGAATTCGAAAACCTTAAACCTCTCTGAATACAAAATATAATCCAAATCGTTACAGCCATTTCCGGGATACGCGAAATATAAATGTGTAAGGATTGCATGTTTAAACACATAATATGTAAACTGTATAAATGACGTATATTCGTATGTATTGGCAGCTGTGTATTTCGCTGCGTTTTGTTTCTGTCATCTGCAGTGGCGTAGCTATGTCACCAAGGGCCCCGGGGCAAAAATTACAGTGGGGCCCTCTTTACAGTAATACTGTACAGATGCAAAACTACTTCATCATCAGCTCCTTACCGCCCACGGGGAGTCATAATAAGGCAAAGCTAAATAGTACTAATTAAATTATTATGTGTCACGCAGCAGATAATATTTAATCGTATTCTCAAATATAATTTTAACTGTGAAAGTTGGTTTGTTTGTTATGCTTTCACGCAAATGTTACTAGGCGGATTTGAATGAAATTTTGCAGAGGGATAGATTTGGATCTTGGTAGGATATAAAGATAAACGACCTCTTGGGATAGTTTCCGAAGTTGCTCCATACTAGGTGGATGAAGTCGCAGGCATAAGCTAGTAAAAAATAATGAGGAAGTATTACTTAACCATGAAAACATGGCCCCCTGGCGCGAAGCAAACCGGGAACAGCCGAGTCCGCGGTGACAGCAGGCGGACTGTTGTCAGTGCCGACATCTCACTGTCGCTAAACTCCTCGCTGTTAGCTCACTGCTCCGTACCGATCAGCCGAATTTCATTGATAGCCCAATCAAAGAAGGAAAATAGGGGGAATATTCGTGTTGGATGGTTTCAGAAAAGAAAGTTGCCGGATTTTGTTTCATGGAATACTTTGGTTTGAGCCGTGCCCCTACCAGGCTTCATGAAGTATATATTAATGTCTGGCCAGGAAAAGTAATAAGTAAAATAACTAAGTTGACATCTTCGCTTATTATAGTGGCAGTGGGGTACAGGGTAGTGTCTTCAATGCACAATTTACTGTTGTGACAAAGTAACCATATTTTCTCTTCTTCTTGCACGAATTTCAGAGTGCAATTGGTTACAGCACTGCATTGGTATCTATGATTATGGAGCACACCCTTGGGGAATTCGCTACAGAAACAGTTGAGATACCATAATAATACTGTTCTGTAATAATACATTGTAGAGACTTCATATTCAAATGTGGTCACACTGTCTACTGTCAAATACTGTGCTAGTAATTCAGCAACATTCACTGTTATTTTGCAAAGATTGACAGGCACGGCAACTCCGACTTCAACCGACAATAGGCTGACGATGGCAGGGTCCACGTCTTAGCGGACAAGCAAAGGACCTTAATATGTTTATATTCTGGGGTGCGAATAATTTTTGGATTTCACTTCGTGCGTTTGAGGTTTTTTGGTCAGCGTTCAAAAAGTTCATAGTCGGAAAACCTTCATTCAACTGAATTATTATATACAGTAGAACTTCGATTATCCGAAGTAATTGGGGGACATGAAAGTGTTCAAGGATCTACGGTAACTTTTTTCGAACGTCGCTCACGTAGGCCGAGGGGCCCCTAGAGCTCGGGGGCCCCGGGGCACTGCCCCGCCTAGCCCTATGATAGCTACGCCACTGGTCATCTGTAATTCGTGAATAGGCTAATAATTAACAGCCCACGATCTTCGTTCTGTGCTTCCCTTGTTCGCACGCTTTCTGGCTTTCGTAATTATTCGGCACGATTCGCCACTTGCTTTCGAATCATGAATCGTTGGATCTTGGAATCGTCACGAGACAGGCGACTCTTTTGAATGACGATTCGTCCGGATCACGGTTCGATTCTCGCGATTCTTTATTTGTATTCGTTCAAATGAACGACTCATTCACGAATCGCCACAACTCTAGTTGTTACAGCTTTCACAATAAACTTACCGTTTACTGCATTCCTGTACGGATCTTTGTTTTGGAGATGTTTAATTTTGAAATGAGGGAGTCCTTTTCAGGACACCCTGTAGATGACGTGCGTGCATCGAGTGAGTGAGTAGCCACTAGGTCCGCTGCGTTCCGCGTAGTTTCCAGGACAGGCGCTGCAAAACAAGGAAGTAGCTGGCTAGGGCCATGCCGTTCCAAATGGTGTTTACTGCGCTGGAGATGTTTATCGCGGTCGGTCGGCTAACAGCGCCGTGTGCGGCAACGGGACGCTGCTACGCGATCGTGCATTTGACGAAGAAATAGTCGCCAACAGTCGCCACGTTTCTCTGGCATCGTGGTATTACACCGCGTCATATTTCTCGCTATATTTCAACTACGAGCTATATGAACTACACAGAGTGGCTATCTGTTAGAGCTCTGTATCGTAGGGTTGCCAGATCTCCGGGTTTGGAATGAATTCTCCGGGTCTACGGGGCAATCACTCTCATCTCCGGGCTTCAATGTAACCTTCATCTTAACCTTTTTATTTATTTATTTTTGCGACGCTTTTTAAGTACTATGCTCATGTAGCGACGATCTACATCGAACTTAACGTAACTTAAACTAAGGACGAACACAACGTCCATGCCCTATCGGGGGGGGGGGGGGGGGGGATTCGAAGCTCTGGCGGGAGCAGCCTCACGCACCGTGGCAAGGCGCCTCAGTGCGCTCGGCCATTCCGGTCGGCTCCTCTCTAGTAATTAGGAATAACTTTATATAAATGTCAATTTCTTATTGCAACAAAACGCTACTTTTCTATTCTTCTTCTGAAAACCTTTCATTGTTGCGTCGGTAGTAATCGGCTAGCGCATTATTAAGCAAACACTGTTGCAGCAATGTGTCAGCTGCCGACTTCTTTATTTGTGTTCGTTTATCAGTTTACCGGCAATTTTTGGAATACTCTGATCGTGTGTGAACAGACAAGCTTACATTAACTCAGGTTAGTGAGTAATAACAGTGAAATGAAGAGACGATGTCTTAAGTTCGTTCCGTGAGGAATGGTTGCAGGAAGAAAATTATAAAGAGTGGCTACAAAAAGTCGATAGTAATGAGTGCATGTGTAAGTGCAGAATATGCAATATCTCATTTACTGTTAAGTACGACGGAGTGAAAGCTGTGAATAAATATTTACAATCAGAAAGACACAAAGCGAATATTAGCACACAAAAGAAGAATCAGTCGCTTCTTAAATTCTTGCCGGAACAATTTTCTGCAGAAGACGACAAAGTCACTGCAACGGAATTAACTTTGACTTATCGTGGTGTGAAACAGCACCATTCTTACAATTCTCCGTATTCTGGCAATAAGCTATATCCTTATGTTTTTAGAGATTTCTCAGTGGCAACGAAAGTAAGATGCGGCCGAACAAAAAGCGAGGCATTAGTAAAAAATGTGCTTCTGACTTATGCCAAAGAGAAGCTACTAAGCGAATTAAAGCAAAATGTCCCGTTTTCATTAGTTTTTTTTTATTTAAGAATTCACGTGTAATCCTGGTTGGGGGGGGGGGAGTAGGTCGCAGTTGGGGGGGGGGGGGTGAGTCGTTGGCCAAGGGGGAGGGGGGCACGTCTGGCCTCCGGGCCTGCCTGCAGTTCAATCTGGCAACCCTATGGATGATGGGGCCTAACAGAGAAATAGTCGCAAACAGTCGCGACGTTTCTCTGACACAAATCTCTGACGTGGTGGCAGTGGCGTAGCTATGTCACCAAGGGCCCCGGGCCAAAAATGACGTTGGGGCCCTCTTTACACTGAGCATATACAGATGCAACACTACTTCATCAGCTCCTTACCGCCCACTGGAAGCCATAATAAGGCGCACCTAAATATTACAAAGTAAATTGTTAGGTGTCACGCAGCACATAACACTTAATCGTATTCTCTAATAACTGTGAAAGTTTCTTTGTTTGTTGATGCTTTAACGCAAAAAATTAGTGTGTGGATTTGGATGAAATTTTGTAGAGGAATAGAGTTGGACCTGGGTAGGACAAACAGATAAAACGACGCCACCGGATAATTCCCGAAGTTGCCCCATACAAGGGGAATGAAATTGCAGGCAAAAGGTAGTAAAAAAAAATTAATATCAAAAAGGAACAACTTCGTGATGTTCTGCAAAACTTATTTATTCGTCACCAACCGGCTTTCGGCTTCTTAGGCCATCATCAGGTGACAACTGACTGTAGTATACATGGTTTCAAAGGTGTTACAAACATGTCAAGATTTACAAAGATGTTACTACAGAAAATCGATACTTCACAGGAAAGTTCATCGCAAAAACTTGTTTATGAGACTTATTAACATTTATGTTGTTGTGGTCTTCAGTCCAGAGACTGGTTTGATGCAGCTCTCCAACCTACTCTATCCTGAGCAAGCCTTTTCATCTCCTCATAAGAACGACAACCCACATCCACTTGAATCTGCTTACTATACGTGTCTCTTGGTCTCCCTCTGCGATTTTTACCCCACACACTTCCCTCCAACGCTAAATTCACAATTCCTTGATGTCTAAGAATGTGTCCTACCAATCTATCCCTTCTTTTAGTCAAGGTATGCCAGAAATTTCTTTTCTCCCCAATTCGGTTCAGTACCTCCTCATTAGTTATGCGATCCACCCACCTAATCTTCAGCATTCTTCTGTAGCACCATATTTCAAAAGCCTCAATCCTCTTCCTGTCCACACTGCTTATTGTCCATGTTTCACTCCCATACAAGGCAACACTCCATACAAATGCCTTCAGAAAGGACTTCCTTAGGCTTAAATCAATATTCAATGTTAACAAATTTCTCTTTTTCAAAAACGCCTTTCTACCCATTGCCATTCTGCATTTTATATCATCTGTACTGCGACCATCATTTGTTATTTTACTGCCCAAGTAACAAAACTCATCTACCTCCTTTATTGCTTCGTTTCCCAATCTAATTCCTTCAGCATCACCTGATTTTCTTACACTGCACTCCATTACCCTAGTTTTGCTCTTGTTAATGTTCATCTTATATGCGCCTTTCAGCACACTGTCCATTCCGTTCAATTGCTCTTCCAGGTCCTTTGCTGTATCTGACAGAATTACTATGTCGTCGGCAAAACGCAATGTTTTTAATTCTTCACCTTGAACTTTAATTCCTTCTCCAAATTTCTCCTTGATTTGTATAAAAATATAATAAATATGTATAAAGAATCAAAACTTTTGTTGAAAAGGAAGGTTAAAAATAAAACTTATTTCAGTAGAGGTGTATAGGGGAACTGGATCTGATCGTTTAATACTAAACTAGCAACCTGAGCGAAAATGTTTATTGATTTCCAATATTTCCAGTAGTGTCGTCTTTCTGCTTTTCTTCAGGGGATGTAGGGCCTCACAGTTTACATCATAATCATGGCCTTCTCCGAGCAGATGTTCAGCAAAGGCTGAGTCTGTCTTTTGTAACCTGCAGCTTCTCTCGTGTTCTGATAATCTAACAGCTACAGCCCTGCCAGACTGACAAACATACAGTTTCCCACAATGTTTGCATGTGATCTTGTATACACCAATAAAAAAGTTTTGCAGAACATCAGGAAGTTGTTCCTTTTTGATATTATTATCATGTTCTGTCAAGTACCGACGGAAAAATCAAATAATTTTGTAAAAAACAAAAAAAAAAAAAAATTACTCAAACACGAAAACATGGGCCCCCTCACGCGAAGCAAACCGGGAACAGTCAAGTCAGGACTACGGCGTCCGTGGCGACAGCAGACAGCTCACTCTCGCTAAACGACTGCGCTGTTAACTCATTGCCCCGTACCGATTGGATAAACTTCGTTGATAGCCCAGTCAAAGAAGAAAAACAGGGGAAATATTGGTGTGAGATGATTTCAGCCAAAGGAAGTTGCCGGACTGCTGATGAAACACTTTGGATTGAGCCGCGCCCTATAACTTAAGTCGACACCTTCGCTTATTGTCGTCACAGTGGGGTAGAAGGCAGCGGACAGAATGCACAGTTCACTATTGCGACCCCAAAAGAAAGAAGAAGAAGAAAAAATAAATCGCGAACATTGGCAGCCACGGCAACTCCGACTTCGACCGACAATACACTAACGGTGCAGGGTCCTCGTCTTAGCGGACAAGCAATGGACCTTGTTACGTTTATTTCTGAGGTGGGAATAATTTTTGTATTTCACTTCTTGCGTTTGAGGCAGAACGTACATTATACGATATAATTGGGGGACATGGATGTTCGATAAACTGATTATTCGGATGAATCAGGAGTCCACATTTGCTGAGCATGTACTGAGTGAGGGCCATAGCTACCAGCCACTGTTTCAAGTCCTTCACTTAGCAAACAGGGGCCAGAAACTTAAAGTTATTGGAAGCTCTTGCAGTCAATAAACACCTAGCCCATAGCCCTGATTTAGTATTAAATGATCAAACACAACTAAACAGTTCACCCCTATTAGATTTCACTTAATTCATCCCTGCGTCACATTACCTCCTACCCTGCCAGTTCCAGTCTCTTCATACATTTCCTCATAGTACAGTCAATTACCTAAGTTTTCCATCAACTCCCACACTGGCTGTTCCATTCCTCCATTACAAAAAACCAAAATACCTTAAATGTAGACCTAGCATTTTATTTATTTTATTAAAAAAACTGGATTCCTTGTTTACCCCCACAGTTTCAAACTCCTGTGTATTTATTTATTATGATTTATTTTTAAGTTTTGAAAATTTGGTCCCAGTGTAGCTTACAACATAACACTCATTTTCATCTACCTGAATTTTTAGAATATTAATTTCATTAGACAGATTTGTTTAGTTTAATCTAATGAAGTAACTATTCATTTTAAGTTCTGGATTCCACTCCAAACCTGGCCTTACAGCTGTCATATGCAACACCATCTATAATTATAGTGTAGAATTATTAACAAGGCACTTATATATATTTATTTATCAGCATTATCAGTTTGTTTGTAATAGCAGGTAGTTTCAGTTCCCTGGTTATATTCAAATTTATTCCTTGTTTTATCCTCCACACATTATTGTACTACAGTTTAGTTTTTAAGTTCATAACTGTAATAACACATTGTCAAAGAAGTGTTATACTATGTGTGTCGATCTAAGTGGACACATTTGTCATCTCTTCCCATATTGTATCTAAAGATTGTAACGTCTTTGACACAGCTGTAAATACTCTGAAGATGGCCCAATAAGCCGAAAACCGGTTAAGTAAACAAAAATAAACTTGTAGAACACGCAGAAAATTGTGTTTTTTTAATGTATTCGATTATTCGGATAATCGAACTGTGCAATTCTATTTGCCAATTAGAAGTACTGTACAGTAAATGTATTTATACCACAGTCTAACATATACAGTCGCGACACTCACTGCTGTAAAAGTTGTTACCAACTGACAGCTGCAACGACACTAGCGCTCCTAGCGGTGGGTAAGCTGCCGAAAGAGTGATGTTTGTTTGTAATTATTTGTATGTGTAATTAATGAAATAGTTAATATAATTTTTGTGTTACAAGCATCAGTAATATATCAAGAGGCATACATAACACGGAAAGTAATGTAAAAACAGTCGAACTTACTGATTTAGTGGTATAACGAAGAACTTCGTCATGAACCAATACTTACGAATATGTGTATATTTGCAGCTTATTCCGCTGAAAGTAAGTAGAATATAAACATAATAGAAACATAAATTTCTATTTTGGTGTGTTCTTACTATGACAAAGAGTTTTTTGACACGTATCGTTGTGGTATGGGGTCTAATGATTCGCACATGTTTAGGCTTCACTCCTCTTTGTTATAAGCGCATATTCTTTTGAGTGTGATTACTTTAGCTTAAGAAGACATTGTCTTGAAGATTCTTGCCGTTTGTGGTTCAGCTGTAGCAACAATTGTGGAATTGGGTTCTTCTTTGTTGAATACAGTTTGGTTGCTTTTTCAGTTTTCTTGTCACGTTTCTGATGTTTTCCTTCAGCGACAGTTGTGGTGACTGATTTGGTACGTTAAATACCGTAGTTATTGCAGTCTACATTCGTTTGCTACGTTCCACCCTCACTGATTTCACTGGAATTGGAGTGGAGAAACGTTAACGTTCTTCATAAGAAAAAACACGTTTTTCTGCCAAAGGGCGGGTATTCGGTGTTTCCTAGTCATTTTTCTATTTTAATAGTAATTTAAATTATTTAGTATACAAGATAACAGTAAATAAACTGTGTCGTAATGTTCCAACCTTGTCAGTGATCTTAGGAGACGTAAGGAAGACAAAGGTGGAGCTATTTTTAAGTTATTATCTATTTTATGATACTACATACGTTCTCTAATCTAAAAAAATGTGTTAAAATCGATATAAACGATACTATTCGCACTCATCCACTATCGTATTCATAAAAGTAGCTTGCCCTCCGCTTGGAGCGCTGCTATAGCAGTGTATAACAAAAATCCGAGGAAGTGTCGTGACTGTATATGTTAGACTGTGTTTATACAGTACTTGGCGGCGTGTGATCCTTCACAATGCGCTGAGCAGCACGCCGCAACACTTGGAAGCAACTTTGATGCTGCCGCTACTCGTGCTGCTACGCCGACTGAAGTGCGCAGATTGTCGTACACAGCGACTAGTGGCTTGGCTAAAGCCCTGTATAGGGAAAGTTCGGCCATCCTTTTCCGCGCCGTCTGCAGCTCGTGATTGTCTGAAATCGAGCCACGTGGTTCTTTCCGCCATCTTGGTCCTATACGTCGCTTGGCTGTCATCAGAAGCCTTGTGAATATTCGTATGTTTGGGTTTGAATAATGCCACTGTGTTGTACTTTTGGTTGTTTTAAGAAGCGAAGAAGGGAGGTAAACATTATAGTACTTCCATTAAATATCAGAAATGCAGGAAGATGAACAGTGTGGCTGATGAAAGTCGTCAGAGAAAACTAGGAGTCCAGATGCGAACTTCGGTTCTTGTGCTGTGATGATTTTAATTCATAATGCAAATTAATAGAGTAAAGATTCACTGACGAATGGATCATACAGCAGATACCTGTATATTTTTAATCTGAATAAATTTGTGAAGAAAATTCCTGCACAATGTCGTGATGTTAAATTCTTCACCCGTCGTTCATTATATCTGCAAGTAGTTGCCAAAAATAGACAAATTTTTGACATATTAGTGAGTGAACTAGATTTTCGTTTAGATTTGAAATTAATATGCAGTTACTGAAACAAGCGTTTCTCATTCGTTTTCATGTGTTAGTGAATCATTAAAAGAAACAAAGAATTGAAGCAGGACAAATATTAGACATTCAAATGTAATTGGCGTTGTAAAGGCACCTTTAATTTCTGTTGCTGGTAAAAGTCACGTGGTGGGTATCTCCTTGCATGTTTCGTACCGAGCGAGGTGGCGCAGTGGTAACGCACTGGACTCGCATTCGGGAGGATGGTGGTTCAAATCCACCTCCGGCCATCCAGATTTAGGTTTTCCGTGATTTCCCTAAATCACTCCAGGCATATGCCGGGATGGTTCCTTTCAAAGGGCCCGGCCGATTTCCTTCCTCATCCTAACCCAAAAACTCCGAGCGTTAGCTCCGTCTCTAATGACCAAGCTGTCGACGGGACGTTAAACCCTAAGCATCCATCCATCCATGTTTCGTAGTTCATGTAAGACATAAGTACATAATACGCAAGAAAATACTTATCAAAGACTTATCCATGATGTCAGTTGTTTTCTTAATGTACGTTATTCTCCGATGACTACATTTTCGCGGTCTATTGGAATATTTGGCTACGGTACAGGTCAATTTGAATTTATAGGTGAAGCCTTTAGATCTGGAACCGCAAACCAATCAGTTTTCTTGAAATCGGACGATAATTATTCCGTAGAGCAGCCAGGTCCGCATGGACAGAAGTACGCGAAGTTCCCGCATCTGTCCGTCCGATATAACAGCCTGTATCTCGAGAACAAAAAGAGTTATCGTTCTGCTCTCAACCTTAAATAAAATTGCGATATCTTACCTACATTCCGTCCGCAGCATTGTATGAGCTAAAATAAACCATACGCAGAGTCTACGCAATGCGATTTTTCCTCTGCAAAGTCTTCAAAATTTTGCGCAGTAGTTCACTTAATTTGATGTAGCACAGAAATTATAAGTAATAATGAACAGAAATTGAGATCATTATCGAGCGAATATATCACACTATAACACGTGAAAAAATTAAAATTTTTTATCGAATAGTTTTCTCAATATCGGCTGATAAGTATTGCTAAGCCCTGGGAACGTTGTAGTGGTCGGTGCGTAAGCAGCAGCCAGCTGGCAGGCTGGCCGTACTTTCCCTATACAGGGCTTTAGGCTTGGCCGGTCGCGTCGTGTGAAGGGCCCATTAGAAACCACCTTAGTGCTGCTGTTGAGGGAATCATGGCGTGTTGGGAGACGGAGATGATGGACGGTAGGGAGGGAGAGTAAATAAACAAATTCCACGCTCTATACCCGGGCCGCTGAAACATTGCACTTGACGTTTCGCGTTACGGCGAGTTAAGTTGGCTACACTGCTTTAGCGACGTTGCAACACAAGCCTCTATACGCACAGCAGACGAAACGGTTTTCAGTTGCATCTCGTAAATGTAAGCTATTGAGCAATAAATGTGCATATAATAATTCGTTCTTGAACAGCAATTAATTAACGGCATATTAACGAAGACCAGAGCACAACAATGCACACGCTTTCAATAACGGAGCAAAGCAATATAGAAAATAAGCACTGGATCACGACAGATACGAAATAAACAATAATATAGATAGTAACTTCTCTCTCTACGTTTTATAATCAGAATGCTTTTCACTCACCAATTTACGGCGACAATGGTACAATTACATCCAGGTCCCCATCTTCACTGTTGTCACTGCCAAAATCGTCGTCATTACCAAGACAAATCATTAACCGTTCATGAATTACTGATGATCCCTGCCATTCTTTGCGCTGCCCGAATAAGTTTTTCAACGTGCTCGACCCTTTTTTTTTTTCTTTTTTTTCCCAAGATGCAGCATCCACATTGGCAACAGCTTCATGCAACAGCTTTTCGACCTCTGTTATTGTGGAAGACTTATTGTTCCTTGTGTAATTCTTCACGTCACTCCACACAAATTTTATAGGGTTAAAACGGCAGTGAAATGGGGGCAGATTTATTACATTGTGACGCTGCTCCTTTGCGATTTCGTCCACTGCATATGTGGGTGTAATAGGCTTATTTTGTTTCACGAGCGATTATAAAAGAAGTTTAGACATTGATATATCCGCAGCAATATTTCTTTCTTGTAACCACTGCACCATAACCTCTTTCCGATCGTTTGAAGCGAGGATGAACTTCCTGCTCAGAGCATAAGCTTCGAATTTTTATCTATACGAAATTGAGAACTTATTCAGAAAACTTCGGTAGACAAACGTCTTTTCGGTGACATTATCCAATTACTTGAACTCGGAAAGTCAAGTTAAACGACTCACAGTAAAACAAATCGCAGCGAAAAAAAGCACACACAACATAAACACGCGATAAACGACTTTGTTTACGGTAGAACTGAACAAAGCCGGCAACGCGGGAACGTTGACGTCACGGCACGTGACCACTGGAAGTGTTTAGCGCGCTGTGATTGGCTCGTTCCCAGCGCCTCGCGCTTTTTGCTCTTCACTTGTTATTTGTAAACGTCAAGTGCAAAGTTTCAGCGGCCCGGGTATACTGTAACATTTTTCGATCGTCGCTCACGTAGGCCGAGGGGCCCCTGGAGCTCGGGGGCCCCGGGGCACTGCCCCGCCTAGCCCTACGGTAGCTACGACACTGCCTGGTGGTATTACACCGCGTCATATTTCTCGCTATATTTAACAACGAGCTATATGAAATGAACTACACGGAGTGGCTATCTCTCAGAGCCCTGTACCGGGAGAGTACCCATTGGTCCAGGGCCCGGTCACAGTCTGACATATACAGTCGCGACACTGACTGCAGTAAAAGTTGTCACCAACTGACAGCTGCTGCGACACTAGCGCTCCTAGCGGTGGGCAAGCTGCCGAAGGAGTGATGTTTGTTTATCATCATTTGTGTGCGTAATTAACAAAATATATACTATAATTTTTGAGTTACAAACATGAATAAAATATCAACAGACATCCTATACATATTATAAATGCGAAAGTTTCTATGTTTGTTACCGCATCACGCTAAAACTACAGCACTGATTCAGATGAAATTTCATATAGAGATTTCTTATGTCTTGGATTAGGACATAGCCTACTTTTCAAAATGTTTATTACAAGTTATTTATTTGAAATATATCCATAGAAATACGTAACGGTTGTAAGAAGCTTCTAATACAACAGCAGAAGAGCATCGTAGCGTATGTCATGTTTAACCAAAAAATACAACAGCAGAAGAGCATCGTAGCGTATGTCATGTTTAACCAAAAAAAGTAAATAAAAAATTAAATAAAATTGAAATAAAGATACCTAAATGTTTAAAAAAAAGTGAGATGCTTACAAGAAGTCGTATATAAATAGGTTTAAGGATGTTAGTGAGGTTTTGTTTTTCAAAGGTTGAAAGTTTTAAGGGATTTAATTGTAAATGTGTATTATAGATAATAATTATAGCACTAAAATAATCTTAAGTTTATATGAAAATATGTTGACATTGCATGTTACAGGACAGTTGCATTTGTTATAAAAGTATATACTTTTTTGTTTAAAAAGTGAGTTCTCACTTCAGACTTTTCATAATTTTGCAGTTGAAAACAAGATGCACAATTCAGTGGATTTAGGGCATTTTGATTATTAGTGTTCCAGTATTGAAAATGTGCAGAATTGTTCTGTTGTGGTTTCTTTTATGCATATAGAAATACTCTTTTAAGTTCTGTATGTTACTTTTGTATGACCATAACACTTCTGTATAGTTTTAAGATTTGCAGCAGCATAATTACATTCCTGTAATTCAACGATGAGAAAACATTGGTTACCTTAAGGTTACTGGTAATTTTTACAACCAGATAAAAGGAAATTGTAATTTTTCTCACAACCATGATGTAAATACTTCATGTAAATAAAGATTTTTACAGAAAAAAAAGCCGCGGGGGTTAACGCGTCATGTAATAGACCTTGGTTATTTGGGCAATGGTTCGGGTCCTGCAATAGTGAAATTTTTTTCTTTGTTATTGTTATCTTTTTTACTTTCGAATATACAAAAATATTCTTGGCTACTGCCAAAACGGCTTAACTGATATATAATTACATACACAAGAAATCTGAATGTTGGCGTTTATGCCGCATTCATATTCATTTGTTGTAACAAATGAAGGTAGTATGTATATAAATTGAAGACTTTAAATAAAATATGCTCTCAGTACCATGGCAAGAAAAAACATTAACGTTTTGTGTAGAATGGGATCTAGATACCAAGCCCTATTTTGTGTACAAAGCGCGAACTGGCATATATAAATAGCGTACGTAAACTGCAACGAAAGTAGTAGCAAATGCACTCAACAGATGGCAGGCGGTACGCTGCAGTTACCATATGAAACGTGTTAGGTGTTCGAACATTGTGATGTTATCGTAATTCTTTAAAATTGTATTCTCTTTAGATTTCAATGAATAATAGTTTCTTTGGTGATTGCGATTATTTATAGCATTCGAACGTTTAGTTCTTTGGTTGGTTCGCTTTGCATTTGTAGGACATCAACAGTTCGTTTCTCCGTTAGATGTCTTTTTTATCTCCTTACTTTTCTCCGTTAGGTTTGTTGTTTATTCGTTACTTTTCTCCGTTAGGTTTGCTGTTTATTTCGTTACTTTACTTGGCATTTGTTTTCGATTACTGTATTGTTGTTATTGTAGTTACTTACTGTCAGGAGTGCCATCCCACAAGTTGGAGCTGAAGGTGGGTGTGCCTGTTTTATTGACGCGTGACTTGGATGCACCACGATTGTGCAATGGCACCAGGTTACGCATCACTGACCTGAGAACGCATATCGTGCAGGCCACCATCATCACCGGTGGAGCCAAGGGAGAGACTGCATTAATACCACGAATTCCCATCATCCCAACAAACTTGCCATTCCAGGTTAACCGGTTACAGTTCCCATTGAAAGTGGCCTTCTCGATTACTATGAACAAGAGTCAAGGACAACCATTAAGTGGCAAATATTCATGTGGCCACCCCATGTTTCTCACACGGACAGCTCTACGTAGGCTGCTCCCGTGTATCGAGAGCTAGAGATCTCTACGTATACTCGGAGAACAAGAAGTATCGAAACGTCGTTTACAGGGACATATTGCAACAGATTTTTGGCTCTCCATCCGTTCCAAGACAATTATATATTCCGTGCTAACAATGTCGCAAACAGTCATGTAGTTATTTATGCCGTTTCTTGGCACTTTAGACTATTGAACCGCGGGTAACACCGCGGGGAGCAGCTAGAACATAATACGGAAACTAATATAAAAACAGCCGAATTTAACTGATTGAGTGGTATAACGAAGAACTAAGTCATGAACCAATACTTGTATACGTGTATATTTGCAGCTTTTTCCTCTGAAAGTAAGTAGAATATAAACGTAAGACAAACATAAATTTCTATTACGGTGTGTTCTTCCTATGACAAAGTACTTTTCGACATGTGTCATTTCGGTATGACGTCTAAATGATTCGCACATTTGTAGGCTTCACTCGTCTTTCTTATACGCGCATACTCTTTTGAGTGTGATTACTTTAGCTTAAGAAGACAATGTCTTGAAGATTCTTGCCGTTTGTGGTTAAACTGTAGCAACAATTGTACAATTTGGTTCTTCTTTGTTGACAACAGTTTGATTGCTTTTTTCGTTTTTTTTGTCAGGTCTGTGACTTTATCCTTCAGCTACAGTTGTGGCGGCTGATTTATTATGTTAAAAACTGTAGTTATTACATTCTGTTTTCGTTTCCTACGTTCCACCATAATCGATTTTACTTAAATTGTAGTGAAGAAGTGTTGACGTTCTTGAGTAGAAAACCGACGTCTTTCTGCCAAAGGGCATTTCTTCTGGTGTTTCCTAGACATTTTTCTAATTTTAATACTAAATGACATTATTCAGTAAAAGCTTGTAGGTTACAAGACAATTGTAAATAGACTCTGCTGTAATGTACCGTTCCGTACCGAGTCAGGGTTCTTATGAAACCTAAAAAAGACAAAAGTGGAGCTATTTTTAAGTTATTGCCTATTTTTATGACACTACATACGTTTCCTGATGTAAAAAGTTTGCTGAAGCCAATCTAAACGATACTATTCGCAGTCATCGACTATAGGATTCAGTCTAACGTATACAGTCACGACACTCCCGCATATTTTTGTTATACACTGCGACAGTAGCGCTCCAAGCGGCCGGCAAGCTACATTTCTGAATACTATAGTCGATGACTGCGAATAGTATCGTTTAGATTGGCTTCAGCATACTTTTTACATCAGGGAACGTATGAGTGCCTTATAAATAGATAATAATAATAAAAAAAATAGCTCCCTATTTGTCTTTCTTAGGTTTCATAAGATCCCTGATAAGGTACGAAACGGTACATTACAGGAGAGTTAATTTACAATCATCCTGTAACATACAGGCTTTGAATGAGTAATTTCATTTTCTATTAAAAATAAAAATGCCTCGGAAACACCAGGAGACATTCCCTTTAGCAGAGAGACGTCAATTTCTACGCAGGAACGTTAAGTATTCTTCATTTCATTTCCAGTAAAATCGGTGAGGTTGGAACATGGGAAACGTATATAGAATGCAATAAATACGATATTTAATGTACCATATCAACCATCACAGGTGTAGCTCAAGGAAAAACATCACAGACGTGGCAATATAACGATAAAAGCAATCAAGCTGTTTTCCAATTCAACAATTGTTGCTACGTCTGAACCACAAACGGCAAGAATCATCAAAACATTGGTTTTTAAAGCTAAAGTAATTACACTTAAAAGAATATGCACGTATAAGAAAGACGAGTGACGTGCAAAAATGTGAGAATCGTTAGACTCCATACCGAATTGATACACGTCAAAAACTGGCTGCCATAGTAAGAACAGACCATAATAGAAATTTATTATACCATTATGTTTATATGCAACTTGCTTTCAGCGGAATAAGCTGCAATATACACATATTCGTAAGTATTTGTTCATGACAGAGTTGTTCTTTATTCCATTGAATCATTTAAATGAGTCTGTTTTTATATTAATTTCCATATTATGTTTGTCTGTCTATATTTTAATAATGCTTGTAACGCAATAATTGTAGTAAGTATTTGGTTAATTACGTACAAAAGCGATTATAAACAAAGATCACTACTTCGGCGGCTTGCCCACCGCTAGGAGCGCTAGTGTCGCAGCAACTGTCAGTTGGTAGCAACTAGTTTTAGTTCCTGAATTTAAAAACAAACTAGAAAAATACATGTTGAATATTTTTGATCTAACGAAATTTTAGATGATTCAGATGGAAATATAAACCGCTTATCTTAAACGATAACGTCGACTGATGCTCTTAGATATTGCCATTGGCTGATGTCGTATGTGTGTATTAATTAAGGTGACCAAAGTATAGTGCACCCTGTTTTAGAGTGTTATACTTTAAAAAAGTTCCTAAATATTGAGATTACTACCTAGTAGGACCGCAGGGACAATGTGGCCCTCATAGCGTTCTCCGTATCTTCGGCATGTTTCCTGGTAATACTCTGTATGAAATAATACCAACTGCTGTCTCCTTGTCGTTTCAATGTGCGACAACAATGCCGTACATTCCAGCAGGGTTGCCAGGTGTGGCGATTTTTCGCATTCTTGGCTGCCTTTTTCTTATAATAGTAGTCATTCTAACAGTCTAGCGACTGGCGATTAAATTTGGCCATTAAAGGAATTGGTTGGCGACCTAATGGCTATTTTATTTTACTTCAAAAACAACGAATGTAAAGCAATCACTCTTTAGACATTGCGTCAATGATACCGGCTAAACGTCGGTAGATGCTGGGGAAATGTAATCAACCTACACAAGTTGGCACAAATGTTTTCAAGTATCATGTATATGTGGGAGAGTGTCACAAAGATGTAAACAAACTCAGCTTACAGACTCTTGAAGATAGACGTAAACTACCCCATCTACCATACTTACGATCGTTCAAGAACAGGCTTTAAACGATATCTCGAAGTATACTACAACACCGTATGTATGGCTCTCGCTGAGAACATGAGGTTAAGATTACATAAATTACAGCATGCAAGGAGGCATTTAAACAGAATTTTTTTCCGCGTTCCATACGACAACACAACAGAAATTCGTAACAACTGCTGCTGTGAAGCGAGCCCTTTGCTACGCACTTCACAGTGGTTAACAATGGTTTACATTGTATAAATGTCGATGAAGAACACGCGGTGATTTCCCAGTCGTTCTCATGGCTGATTTTTCAGTGTGTATTGGATGCATTATTACGAATTAAATTCCGTCTCACCTCAAAGTATAAAATCCTTAGTGCATTGTTATAAATTATCTTATCTCAAAATGTTGTAATGATTTTGTGTGTATTATTGAAATGATTGGTACTCGAACCTATGCATGAGAACATCCCTTGTGTAAGTTTGATAGAATGATTCTTGCACAGTTTTGTGTTGCAATTTTTATAAGTTATGAAATTAATAAATGTGATAGTTCAATGTAACTGAATTTCCGGAGTTTTCTATTATATTTGCAATGTGTCAATATTTTGACTGCCTGCATTGTCAGCTGGTGGTGTGTATGAGTTCAGTTCTTCGATGGACTCAGGTGAATGTTTCTGTGAAGTATGAGTTTCCTTGGAAAGTTCAGTCTGATGTCTGTGTATGTGAGAGCGCCACAGTTTGCGTTACTTTTTAATCAGTAACCAGCGTTCTCCCTGAATTTCAGGATTATTATTGTCGAGTAACAGGCCATAATTACCATAGCATAATAATGTTAACAGATTAAAGTTTGCGATATTTGGCTATTTTTACTGATGAAAAGATGGTTATATATTCTGTCATTTTATTCATGAAAAGATGGCGATATTTTGGCTACTTTTTGTTTAAAATTTGGCGACAGAGCAATAAAACCTGGCAACTCTGCATTCCAGCACTGATTGCCGTAGGGCAGCTGGGGATGGCGATCATGCATGGACGAGTTGCGCCTGAGTCACTCATTATACAGGGGCGGCGACGGCCTCGCGCCTGTGGGGGTCTCACAAAACATAGTAAATTTTTTCTTTTTTTATATTTCATGTTTAACGGAGCTTTTCAATTGCTATGTTACATCTAACTTACACTAGCTTAATCTAAGGACGAACACAACATCCGTACCCAAGGGTGGTATTCGACCCCCGACGAGAGCGATCTCGCTCACCGTGGTAAGATGCCTTAACGCGCTCGGCCATTCCCGGCCGGCAGCTATTTAGTTGTCCGATTTATTTCCGCGTGAGTGCAGCAGTGATGCAATTTTTAGTTAAATACTAGCAAAACATCATCTTCAGAACATTTTAGAAAATAATTCGGAAGAAGTATATCCAAATGATTATACAACAATCAGAATCGTCCTGGCAGTTACAGTCAGTACAGCTTCGGCCGAGAGAAGCTTCTCAAAGTTGAAACTGATCAAGACTTACTTAAGAAGAGCAAGAAAGACTGTCTGCGATGTCAGTACCATCAATTGAAGCCGAAATAGCGGCCAGTATTAATTGAGATGTGATCTTAAAAAATTTCAGTGAGACGAAAAGCCGAAAATTTCCTCTATTTTCATTGTTGTTCTTGACGGGTTTGCGGCCGGATTAAGTCGATCTTCTGATAGGATATTTCGGCGGTCCACCTGGCCGCCATCTTCAGGTATGACTGGTGCACAATCACGCCGGAACTGAGGACATTTTTTTTTTTTTTTTTTTTTTTTTTTTTTTTTTTTTGCTATTTCCATTCCGACGTTCGTCGGTGGGCTGGCAGCAGCATAAGGCGCCGCTCTTCAGCCGACAGTACAGACATATGGCAATGAGAGAAAATGAACAATGTCATGAAGTTAAAAACAATGAGTATTAAAACATGGTACGAAGAAACATGGAAGATTTACAAACTGGACATCGGAGACACTAATGCAGACTTAAAACACATGAATACGAGAGACTGATACATAAACAGTCAAAAGCAGTCTGTGCCACGGTGGCGATAAAAGAACATTGAGGAACAACACTGGACACACGAAGAGTTTACACGACGAGACACGTGTTGCGACGCACTGGAGACATACACACGGAGACGATGCAGCACTGGACTCTGGAAGACATCGGCGTTAAAATGTGTCATTGCAGCCCCCGCAGGGCAAGCGGCGGCTCCTTTATACCGCGGGAACAGGCCAGTGCGCAGAGTTGCCAGGTTTTCCTATTGCTCTGTCGCCAAATTATAAACAAAAAGTAGCCAAAATATCGCCATCTTTTCATCAATAAAATGCCAAAATAAAACCATCTTTTCATCAGTAAAAATAGAAAACTCAGATATTGCATGTAACCAAGAGACTAAATAGTACTCTATTGAAGCATCATAAAATTTCGGGTACTTTACATATCACAAGCTTCAATCTGTTAACATTATTATGCTTTGGTAATTATGGCATGTTACTCGACAATAATAATCCTGAAATTCAGGGAGTAAGCTGGTTACTGAGTAAAAAGTAACACAAACTGTGGCTCTCTCACATTCACAGACATCAGACTGAACTTTCCAAGGAAACTCATACTTCACAGAAACGTTTATCTGAGTCCATCCGAGAACTGAACTCAGACTCACCACCAACTGACAATGTGGGCAGTCGAAATATTGTCACATTATAAATATAATACATTTAACTACCACATTTATTAATTTCATAACTTATAAAAATTACATCACAAAACTGTTCAAGAATCATTCTATCAAACACAAGGGATGTTCTCATGCATAGGTTCGATTACCAATCACTTTCATATCCTTAAAAACAAATATTTACAAATGTTAAGTAGAGTTTTTGAACCTTTCAAACATTTCTT
The DNA here is from genome assembly GCA_026315105.1 of Locusta migratoria. Classification (NCBI taxonomy): domain Eukaryota; kingdom Metazoa; phylum Arthropoda; class Insecta; order Orthoptera; family Acrididae; genus Locusta; species Locusta migratoria. Next base: position 122,964,218 of record CM048754.1, read on the forward strand.
TAATACACACACACTTTGAGGTGAGGTAATGTATAATAATGCACTAAGCATTTCATACTTTGAGATGAGATGGACTTTAATTCGTAATAATGCGATTACACACTGAAAAATCAGCCATGAGAACGACTGGGAAATCACCGCCTGTTCTCCATCGACATTTATACTCTCTAAATCATTGTTAAGCACTGAAGTGCGTAGAAAAGGGCTCTCTTCACAGTAGCAGTTGTTACGAATTTCTGTTGTGTTGACGTATGGAACGCGGAAAAATACTGTTTAAATACCTCCTTGCATGCTGTAATTTATATAATCTTATCCTCATATCCTAAGCGGGAGCCATACATACGGTGTTGTAGTATACTTCGAGATATCATTTAAAGGCTGTTCTTGAACCATCGTAAATAGGGTATATGAGGTATTTTACGTCTATCTTCAAGAGTCTGTAAGTTGAGTTCGTTTACATCTTTGTGACACTCTCCCACACATCCATGACGCTTGAAAACATTTGTGCTAACTTGTGTAGGTTGATTACATTTCTCCAGCATTCTACCGAAGTTTACCCAGTATCATTGACGTAATGTCTGAAGACTGAATGCTTTACATTCGTTGTATGTGAAGTAAAATAAAATAGCCATTAAGTCGCCAACCAATTCCTTTAATAGCCAAATTTAATCGCCAGTCGCCAGACTGCTAGAATGGCTACTATTAAAAGAAAAAGATAGCCGAGAATGCGAAAAATCGCCACACCTGGCAACCCTGCCAGTGCGCATGTGCAACATGTGGAAGAACGCCCTCTGGGACGTGGAGAGTATTGCAGCGCCACCAGAGATAGAAGTAGCCAAAGCGAGTAATCGAAAATAAAGAAGGAGCTGGTCGAAAACTAGACCGTTGTTTTTTAATGTAAGATAAAATGGGATTCCACGTTTTACTCAGTGGAAAATAATAAATTAATAAGATTATCTGATAATCTTATTTCGATCAGTTCCTTAAGGACACAATCCCAATAACGTGAGGCCGGAGCAATAATTTGCGTGTCTTTAAATGACATGTTATGCCCTTCATTAGTACAATGTTCAGCTATTGCAGACTTTTATGGTTGGAACAGACGTGTGTGTCTTTGATGTTCCACACAACGGTCGTGCATTGTACGAATAGTCTGCCCAATATATACCTTTCCACAGTGGCAGGGGATTTTATATACTCCTGGCTTTCTTAAACCCAAATCATCTTTTACCGATCCTAGAAGAGCCCTGGTTTTAGACAAAGGCAATAATATGCTTTTGATGTCGTATTTTTGAAGGATCCTTGATATCTTTGATGAAATACTTCGCGCTTAAGGTAAAAATGCAACTGATTGTGAAGTGTCCGTGGGTGGCTCACGTGGTGGTCCGAATTGGAAAGCTCGACTGATTTGATGATTGGTGTAGCCATTCTGCCTAAAACAACCTTAAGATGATCCAATTCTTGCGTCAAATACTCAGAATCAGAAATGGCATAAGCTCTATCGACGGGTGTACGTAGAACACCCAACCGTTGATGGGGTGGGATTGTGTCCTTAAGGAAGAGATCGAAATAAGATTATCTGATAATCTTATTAACAGGGAAAAAGCTTTTCCATTGAGTAAAACGTGGAATCCCATTTTATCTAACATTAAAAAACAATGGTCTAGTTTTCGACCAGCTCCTTCTTAATTTTCGATTACTCGCTGTGGCTAACTTCTACCGCCGGTGGCTCTGTTATACTCTTCACTTCCCAGAGGGCGTTCTTCCACTTCTAGCACATGCGCACTGGCCCGTCCCTGAAGATGGCGGCCAGGTGGACCGCCGAAATATCCCATCAGCAGATCGACTTAATCCGGCCGCAAACCCGTGAAGAACAACAACCATTATTACGCCGGGAAAATCTACGGAATCACATCTTCTATTTTGTGTTTGTTTACTGTAATTTTTGTCATTGCAGTAATACTTGTATATTATACATATAAAATTTTAGTATAATTATCATTGATGAATAATTCAGCTCATTTTATTTAACATTTTCTGCCTCACAAAGACGAGTTCGCCGACGCTCGGTTTTCGTCTAGCGCCGCCACTGTCATCATGGCCGAAAGTTACAAGTTGTATGAATGTGAATATGATGTTGCTGGCAGCTCAGAGATCGCCTCTGTCGTGAGGTGCTAACTATCCTCATATTATCAACATTCCGATCTCGATCTTCCATTGTTAAAAATCAATAAAAGTACATATGAATCGGTCAGTGGAGAAACGAACTAAGTCACTTTTTTGTACTTTTCAGGAGAGACAAAAAAAAGTTTTATTGTTAAACTATTTAACAGATTGCATTGAAATTTTCGATATTGGCTGTAATCTAACCATACATTCTGTGAATGAAAACAATTTTTATATATTCTACAAAGTATCTTCTGAAAAAAAAAATTGAAATTTGAAACATAGTTCCTTTCTCCAGTCAACGAAAGAATTAGTACTTTCGAGAGTATAATACATTCAAAGATACAAATTTCTGCATTAAAGCTCAAATTTATTGGCAAATTATCTTCAGCTGAACATGAAAGCAACTATTTAATAGAATTCAAAGATCGGAATAGTTCATATCACAGTGATTTATCATTTGAAGTTAGCCATTTCGAAATCTCCCGATAAAAAATCTCGGTACTTCTCCATGAATCTATTTCATCAGTTTCCGAAAAATCTTCATATTTTTTTTTTTTTTTTTTTTTTTTTTTTTTTTTTTTTTTTTTTTTTTTTTTTTTCATTCGCACTTTGTAATTTTCATGAAAATGTTTCCTATAGAAGTCGTATTTCACATTTACGTCTGGATATTTCTTAAGGAACATTTCGTGCAAAGTTTTCAGATCCAAGCTTGCGTCTAGGTATTTCACATCCTTCCCAGCATAGTAAGTTTCTTTGAGTGGGAAAGCTGTGATACTGGGTACTATCGAATTCATTACATTTTGCGGAATTCTTGTTATGCATGGATTTCTTCCACACATGTCCTTTTGACATTTAGAGAGACGGTATTCAACCACTTACAACACTCAACAATAATCGTGACACCTGACGAAGTTGGCGCCAAATTACTGTTTTGTTGCGCTTTCTACACCTGCATGCTAGAGTTGTGGCGATTCGTCAATGAGTCGTTCATTTGAACGAATACAAATAAAGAATCGTAAGAATCGAATCGTGATCCGGACGAATCGTCATTCAAAAGAATCGTCTGTCTCGAGACGATTCTAAGTTCCAACGATTCACTATTCGAAGGCGACTGCCGAATCTTGCCGAATCTTGCCGAATCGTGCCGAATACCGGAGAGAAGAGGGGGGACGAAACGTCGTTCAAAAGAATCGCCTGTCTAACGATTCGTGATTCGAAAACAAGTGGCGAATCGTGCCGAATAATTACGAAAGACAGAAACCGTGCGAACAAGGGAAGCACAGAACGAAGATGGTGAGCAGTTAATTATTAGCCTATTCACGAATTACAGAAGACAGAAACAAAACGTAGTGAAATACACAGCTGCCAATACATACGAATATACGTCTTTTATACAGTTTACATATTATGTATTTAAATGAGCAATCCTTACACTTTTGTGTGTTTAGAGAGGTTTAAGCTTTTCGAGTTCATCTAGGTAGTTGCAGTTTTTGTAAAAATTCAATTTCACAGAAATATTATTTTTATATAAAAACGCTATTTTAAATGTTTTTAAAGCCACATCAAAAATCTTTTTTACCTTGGTTTTTACGTTATCAGTTTTCCTGAAAGAAACCGATTTTACAAAAAAGAAACATTTTAATAAACGTGAATTTCTTGCTTCTCGAAAGAAATTTAATATTTAGAGACGGATTTTTATTTTTAATGTTTATTTCGTGTTTCCTTAAACTAATTGATTTTACATAAGTATTTTATAATGATTAGATATCTGTTAATTACCATAGATTTAATTAAATGTATATTTAAGTATTCAAACAGAACGAAAAAATAATTTATAAGGTTACAGCAGGATTCGAAATAAGTGACCTAGTTTACTAAACCTGTAACGCTACTAAATGAGCTATGATGACAGCACAAATAGTTGGTAGTGTAATATGTATTTATAACCGTTCACAAAACTTCATCAGACTATTTACTCGAGAATTTTTGAGAGCTGAATCGGTTTTGCCTCATTATTATTTTAAGCCTGAACTTTACGCACCATAAATATTAAAAAATCCGATAGTCATATTGTCACCTTTGCGGCATTTTGTAAGAATCATGCCGTCACAGATGAGAAAGAATCGTGAACGAATCGTAGAAGCAGATGCGAAAGGTTAAGATTCCAACACCCATGACGCAGACATGTATTGCCATCTTTGAGCAAGATGTAGAAGTAAGAATCGCGAAAGAATCGTGAACGAATCGCAGGAATCGATTCACAATGTGGGATTGAATCGCAAGAATCGATTCCTAAAAAAGAATTGTGTTGCCCTACTGTACTGCATGCCGCAGACCAACGCCACCTAGCATGTAGCTGGTGTAGTACAAGCTAGCTGACAGTAAAATCCACTGATGGGATGGCGGAGAAAGGAACTAAGTCACTGACTTCATTCCTTTCTCCTCAGCACGTATAAAACCGACCTCATGTTGTTCCCACAGGAAGAAGCCAAACATAGTTCCTTTCATCATAGTAAGGTGTATCTTGGCCTGTTTACTACATTTCTGTAAAAAAGTGAAAATCACCAAAAAGTGTCTTAGTTCCTTTCTCCACCAACCGATTCATATGATGGTTACACTCAATTATCTTTGACATTGTGGCCGTAAAAGCAATAAGACTGCATGGGACCCATGTGGCGCCAGAGGTTGTTCTACGCAGTAGCTTTCATGCGATCGTTCGAGTATTAACCCTAGAACGGTCGGGCTGGGTCTGATGGACCCATCAATTAAAACGCTGATGACAAGTGCCAAAGCAGTGTATTTACATCAAATGACGAGTTTTTATATTGTTTAGGTCCTACCAAATGTTGTAGGGACATTATTTCAACGTTCTGAATTTCACAATTGCTGTAAAATAAAAAAAAGTAGAAAATATACTTCTTTGTAGTAATGAATGTAATCACACTAGAAGTACAAGTAAAGTGGTTTGAAATACAAATACAAATGAGAATAATTTGTAGAACTTAGAACCAGACGTGTTGAACTTTTGTTATATACATCGAAATTTTGAATATAATGAATAGTTTGTGTGATATCGTCCTCTAAAATCGTCACTTTTCGTAACAGGCGACACAAACCATTTCTGCGTGCACCAAGCACAACTACATTTTGCAAATTTTGCAGAAGTATTTACTTTTGCTGTCCTTTCAGTTATAGCATCTTCCCCTTCATCCCCACTTATTTCACTATTGCTATCATGATCACTGTTTATTTCCAAGTTTGGATCCGCGTCAGAATCGTCAATTTATCATCATCGAATAAATGTTGCAAATTTCACAGTATGAAACACTTTCTCTTGAAATTTTATATTGTAAATCATTGGCATCAGAAATAGTTCACAAAGTAATTTGAAACTGGAAGAGACACCAAATCAATAACGTAAACGGTCGGGCTGGTCTAACAGACCCTCCCGCTTTTTGGAGAACTGCTGAACATTGTCTGAACGATTAAAAACCTTACTCATGATGTTAACGCTTTCTCTTGCATGTTTCAGGAAGCTAGCAGAGCGCTCGGGTCAGATCAGCGACTATCAGCATTTAAATTCATGGAAATAGAAACTAGCGGGTCTCACAGACCCAGCCCGACCGTTCTAGTATTAAATGGCAAGTACTCTAGATAGCAGCTATAAAAACATAATTTAATTAGTTTGTTTGCCCATTTACTGTGGTTGTCATATCGCTTAGGGATTCGTTCTCGCGTCATGCCGTTGGCGCAACAGTTTGACGTTACTTCTGGCGTCGCTTGAAAAGGAATTGACGGATCAGCTTTCGGTGTAATGTAGTGATAGATTTTTTTTTTTTTCTTTTCGCTAACTTCCTGCGAAGATGAGATTTTCATGAGTGTACAGCAATTCCGCCTTAGCTGACGCAGCGCCTGCCAGAAGTACCAACAAGTGTTCTGTTGAGCTGAAGTAGAGCTTACTGCGGCCCAGGGCCATGGCCACGAAAAGCCATCTATTCACCTAATTCCTCACAAGGCAATTCAAATGTATGCCGAAGTTGCTCCTTCGAGATTTGCACTGAATAAAATTGAATATTGTCTCTATTGAAATACATCTGCGCCTTTTGTTCAACTTATGTTGTAAAAGCTTCACAAGTTAGAATACACGTCATAGTTGACTGATCCCCTCCCCCCTCCTGAAACCAAATCCGGACCTGCTGCGGCTATTGTAAGTGACGTCTCAATTTTAAGTAAAATGATTTTATAAATGAAGCTTACCGTATCAGATTTTTCCCTTGTTATCCGTGACGGACTACGGGAGGGGGGGGGGGGGGCGGTCCGCCCCGGGCCTCTCGTCTTAGGGGGCCTCCAAACACCTCGAAAGCTCGATTCGTTTGCAATTACAATTATATTACAAACGCCTTTTTTTGGTATTACTACCGTATTTTTTGTCCGAAAAATTTGGAAAAGGGAGGTTTTGGTCTCTGGCGGCCTACAATTGTGTCTGTAAAACTTGGTGCTGATCGGTTGAAAAGTTCGTCTTAAAAACAGGGAACACGTTACGTACGGACAGACAGACAGACGGACGGATGGACATACATCCCAAAATCGCTATTATTTTTGCACATGTCTCTGAAACGATACAAGATATGAAAAAAAAAAAACATAAGAGAGCAAATTTGTAGAGAATTGTCTCCTCTACAAATATGGTTATTCAATTTTCGTGTCAGATGAATAGTTAAGCCGTTATTTTCATTTACATTTCTAGCTGTCAAAAGACGATCGCAAAGGCCCACTTTTAGTGTTACTAGCGTAACATAAAGTGGGCCAAAAACAATTATCGAAACGATGTGAGATAACACAGCCGGACGCGGTGGCCGAGGGGACTGAGGCGCTCCAGTCACGGTCTGCACGGCCACTACGGTCGGGGATTCGAATCCCCCCTCGGGCATGGATATTTGTGCCGTCCTAGTTCGTAACTAGTTTATAAGTAGTTTGTAAGTTTAGGGACTGATGACCCCGTAGTTAAGTCCCATAAGAATTACAAAAAAAAAAAAAAAGATAACACACAGTGAGTGAATAAAGGAGCAGTTTCAACAGTAATGTAGAGAAATTTCTGTAAAGTAATGATGTAAGGTAGAAGAAACAGAAAATGAAGAAACAACCGCAAGTTAACTAACATTCCATAGCCACATCAAAAAGAACGGAACCAACGAGATTTTCTAGACGAGTTGTGGAATTGCATTGAAGGCGCAGTAGGGACGAAAACGGAAGAATGGAAGGCATCGGTGGCGTGAAAGGAGCGACACAGCTTGATAGCGCCGCGGAAAAGCGAGGAAATGTGCGGAAAAGGGCCGGGAAACTGTGAGGCCCATGTGGACTGTGGGCTGCGGAGCAGCGTGCTAGGCTGCTGCCAGACTGCTCCAGGGGAAATGACGATGCTCTAGTCAGCCTTTCTACATCTACATCTACATGCATACTACGCAAGCCACCCGACGGTGTGCGGCGGAGGGTACCTCGAGTACCACTATCGATTTTCCCTCCTGTTCCAGTCACGTATTGTTCGCGGAAAGAAGGATTGTCAGTACGTCTCTGTGTGGGCTCTAATCTCTCTGATTTTATCCTCACGGTCTCTTCGCGAGATATACGTAGGAGGGAGCAATATACTGCTAGACCCCTCGGTAAAGGTATGTTCTCGAAACTTCGACAAACGCCCGTACCGAGCGACAGAGCGTCTCTCCTGCAGAGTCTTCCACTGGAGTATAGCGATCATCTCCGTAACGCTTTCACGATCACCAAATGATCCTGTAACGAAGCGCGCTGCTCTCCGTTGGATCTTCTCCACTTCCTCTATCAATCCCACCTGGTAAGGATCCCACACCGGTGAGCAGTATTCGAGCTGTGGGAGAACAAGTGTACTGTAAGCTACTTCCTTTGTTTTCGGACTGCGTTTCCTTAGGATTCTTCCAATGAACCTGTCTGGCACCTGCTTTACCGATCATTGATTTCATATGGTCGTTCCATTTTAAATCACTCCTAACGACTACTCCCAGATAATTTATGGAATTAACTGCTTCCAGTTGCTGACCTATGTTGTTGTTGTGGTCTTCAGTCCGGAGACTGGTTTGATGCAGCTCTCCACAATACCCTATCCTGAGCAAGCCTCTTCATCTCCGCATAAGAACGACAACCTACATCTCTCAATCTGCTTACTGAATCCATCTCTTGGTCTTCCTCTGCGGTTTTTACCCCACACACTTCCCTCCAACGCTAAATTCACAATTCCTCGATGTCTAACAATGTGTCGTATCAATCTATCCCTTCTTTTAGTGAAGGTATGCCAGAAACTTCTTTTCTCCCCAAGTCTGTTTAGTACCTCCTCATTAGTTACGCGATCCACTCACCTGCTATAGTGTAGCTAAATGATACAGGATCTTTCTTTCTATGTATTCGTAGTACATTACACTTGTGTACATTCAGATTCAATTGCCATTCCCTGCACCATGCGTGTATTCGATGCAGATCCTCCTGCATCTCAATACAGTTTTCCATTGTTACAACCTCTCTATATACTACCGCATCATCCGCAAAAAGCCTAAGTGAACTTCCGATGTTGTCCGCAAGGTCATTTATATATATCGTGAACAGCAACGGACCCATGTCACTGCCCTGTGGCACACCTGACATAATTCCTACTTCAGAAGACTTCTCTCCATTGAGAATGACCTGCTGCTTTCTGTTATCTAGGAATTGCTCAATCCAATCACACAATTGGTCTGATAGACCACATGCTCTTACTTTGTTCATTAAACGTTTGTTGGGAACTGTATCAAACGCCTTGCGGAGGTCAAGAAACACAGCATCTACTTGAGAACCCGTGTCTATGGCCCTCTGAGTCTCGTGGACGAATAGCGCGAGCTGGGTTTCACACGATCGCCTTTTTCGAAACCCATGCTGATTCCAACAGAGCAGATTTCTAATCTCCAGAAATGTCATTATACTCTAACATAATACATGTTCCAAAATTCTACGACTGACCGACGTTACAGATATAGGCCTGTAGTTGTGCACATCTGTTCGACGACCCTTCTTAAAAACGGGGATGACCTGCGCCATTTTCCAATCTTCCGGAACGCTACGCTCTTCTAGACACCTACGGTGCACCACTGCGGGAAGGGGGGCCACTTCCTTCGCGTAGTCTGTGTAAAAACGAACTGGTATCCCATCAGGCCCTGCGGCCTTTCCTCTTTTGAGTGATTTTAATTGTTTTTCTATCCCTCTGTCAATTATTTCGATATCCGCCGTTTTCATGGTTCATCTGATGATGAGTGGCAGGTGTCCAGTTGAAATATCGGGCTGTGTATTATAAATCGACGAACAGCTGGAAGCCCGACGGAATGGGTGGTAATGTAGCAGCGCTTTGCTAGGCTAGACTAGGTGACAGGTGCGGCCGGCTGGTGACATTTGACGGTCGGCGTGTCGTGCAGAGTCTGTGCGGAGACAAAGGCAATGCTTACCGCGGTGAGAGGCGACAGCGTGTGTGTGTGTGTGTGTGTGTGTGTGTGTGTGTGTGCGTGTGTGCGTGAGTGAGTGTGAGGTCCGGCCGAGGACAGTGGAGGCGAAGGCGAGGCTGGAGGCTAGGCTAGGCTAAGGCGGGCACTCGCCGTGTCCAAAGCGCAGGACACCTCGCTAGAGGCTACAGTGTCCAGCCAACGAGGCAGAGGCGAGCGAACGGCGCCCAGCCGACACCGACGACATTTCTGAACGTCTTCTTGTTTCTACATCTACATCTACATGGGATACTCTGTAAATCACATTTAAGTGCCTGGCAGAGGGGTGATCGAACCACCATTATACTATTCATCTCCCATTTCATTCTCGAATAGGGCGCGGGAAGAAAGAACACCTGAATCTCTCCGTTCGAGCTCTCATTTCTCGTATTTTATTCTGATGGTCATTTCTACCTATGTAAGTGGGAGTCATCAATATATTTTCGCATTCGGAGGAGAATGTTGGCGATTGGAGTTTCATAAGTAGCCCACGCCGCAGCGATAAGCGCCGTCGTTATAATGATCCCCATTCCAAGCTCCTGTATCATTTCCGTAACGCTGTCTCCCCTGTATCGTGACAATACGAAACGAGCTGCCCTTCTCTGGACTCTTTCGATGTCCTCCGTCAAACCCACCTGATAAGGATCCCACACTGGGCTGCAAAACTCCAAAAATGGACGGACAAGCGCAGTGTATGCAATTTTTCTTTAGTAGTTCTATTGCATCTTTTAAGGGTTCTGCCAATAAAACGTAGTCTCTGGTTCGCCTTTCCCACGTTATTATCTACGTGTTCTTTCCAGTTTAGGTCTGAAGTAATAGTAATTCCTAGGTATTTTGTGGAGTTCACGGCCTTCAAATTTGATTGATTCATCTTGTAAACAAAGTTTAACGGATTTCTTTTCGTACTCATGTGGACGACTTCACACTTCTCATTATTTAGAGCCAATTGCCAATTTTTACACCGTACTGATATCTTATTTTGCTGTGGTGGTGGTCTTCAGTCCGGTAACTAGTTGGATGGAGCTCTGCACAATACCCTATGCTGAGCAAGCCTCTTCATCTCTATATACACGATGTTTCACTAAGTGTGTTTGCCTCTGTAACTTATAATAGGTGACGGGAAATTTTAATGCGGTAGGTCAACACAAGAAACGTTACACTTTCTGCGCCGGCCGCGATGGCCGAGGGGACTAAGGCACTCCAGTCACGGTCTGCACGGCCACTACGGTCGGGGGTTCGAATCCCCCGTCGGGCATGGATATTTGTGCTGTCCTAGTTCGTAAGTAGTTCATAAGTAGTTTGTAAGTTTAGGGACTGATGACCCCGTAGTTAAGTCCTATAGACTATACAAACTTTTGAACATTTGAACACTTTCTGCGGAGCTACGAACATAGTTCCTTGTATAATTTTCCAAAGAATTACACCACAAATATATAATTTTTTAAATGGAACAATAGTTTTTTCTATCGTGTATTGGATTCGTTGAAACCAGCTGCGTCCAAATCAATTTAAACTACATTCCTATCAGTGTTAGTTTGGGAGCTACAACCCTTCAAAGTTTCAGGGGCCGATACCACAAACGCAATGCGCCTTCTAAACGTGGTGCGGCCGAGTTGTAACGTCGCCGGTGTCACGGAGAGAGAAGCTTCCTCGATGCGCTGTTGGACTGCCGACTGTCGCCGCACACGGCCGTATACCCGACACTTGGAGCCACGCAAACAACCGGGGCTCAATCTACCACAGTTACTGACATCGGATGACGATGGCGTACACGAACAACGAGTACGTTGACATGTTGCTGATGCTCGGCGAGTGCCGACAAGATGCCACTGAAGCAGCCACGGCGTATGCCGTGAGATATCCTAGGCGAAGAGCCCCGGCAGCCATCACGTTCTAACGTGCCGAACAACGACTTCGGGAAACAGGCAGCTCGGTAATGCGCCGCAGTAACAGACGAAGACCTGCAAGAAGTGAGGAGACGGAGGTGTTTGCTTTAGCTGCACTACACCACGATCCTCATGTCAGCTTACGAGCCGTTGCTGCAGTCGCTGGTGTCAGTCTCACATGTGTGTGGCGTATAGTACACGGCTACAGGTTTCACCCGTACCGCCTGTCACTGACCCAGGGGCTGCATGGGAACGATTTCCGTGCAAGAGTGACATTCTGTGAGTGGGCCACGCGTAATTTCACGCTGGAGTCTTTACGAAGTGTTATGTTCTCTGATGAGTCCGCGTTCACAAATTATGGTGCAGTGAACCGCCATAACATGCACTACTGGGCCGCAGACAATCCTCGGTGGGTACGACCTGTCGACCGTCAACGTAGGTGGTCTATTAACGTGTGGTGTGGAATCCTTGGGGAAGAAATCATCGGTCCACACTACTTCCCAGGTCCACTGACAGGTGAGTTATATCGCGCTTTTATAGCCGACAGTTTGGGTGGTCTCCTTGAACATGTGTGTCTACACACGAGAGTCCGTATGTGAATGCAGCACGATGGTCACCCAGCCCTTTCTGCGCGTGCTGTTGTGGAAGAACTAAACAACAGATTTGCAGGAAGATGGTTGGGGCGCCATGGTCCTCATTCGTGGCCCGCAAGGTCGCCCGATTTAACACCAGTAGATTTCTTTTTGTGGGGATATCTAGAGGGTCGTGTTAATGTCACTGAGCCCACATCCCCAGATGTTCTAAAACGGCGCATCGAGGACGCATGTCGCTCCGTCACACCGGCGATGTTACATCTCGTCCGCAGATCCTTTCGACGGCGCATTGCATTATGCGTTGAGGAACATGGACACACATTTGAACATCTCATGTAAATCAACTTCCCACCGCCATAACATCCATCACCCACCACACAGCCATGTATTATGTACAGCGTGTGGTATCTGCCCATGAAACTTTGAAGGGTTGTAGCTCTCAAACTAACAGTGATAGGAATGTAGTTTAAATTGATTTGGACGCAGCTGGGTCCAACGATTCCAATGCACGATAGCAAAAATTATTGTTCCATTTAAAAAATTATATCTTTGTGCTGTAACTCTTTGGAAATGATACAATAAACTATGTCCATAGCTCCGCAGAAAGTGTAACATTTCTTGTATTGAACTACCGCATTAAAATTTCCCGTCACCTGTTATTTTATAAGTTACAGAGGCAAACAAACTTAGTGACTCACCCTGTATAAAAGGAAGTGTCCCGATTGACTGACTGACTGACTCATCATCGCCCAGCCCAAACCAGTGAAGATAGAAACTTGACATTTGTGGAGGGTGTCGATCTTACTCTGTAGGCGTCATTTAAGATGCGATTTTTCGATATTCCTTCCGTAAGGGGGTGAAACAGGGGATGAAACTTTTTTTTTAATGGGTGGCTATTTAGGCAATTTTCAAGCTGGAAGGCGTCATTATCCTGCTGAAATGTAGGGTTTCGCAGGAATCGAATGAAGGGTAGAGCCACGGTTCGTAATTCATCTGAAATGTAACGGCCACTGCTCAAAGTGCCGTCGATGCGAACAAGAGGTGACCGAGACGTGTAACCAATGGCATCCCATACCATCGCGCCGGGTGATACGCCAGTATGGCGATGACGAATACACGCTTCCAACGTGCGTTCACTGCGATGTCGCCAAACACGGATGCTACCGCCATGACGCTGTAAACAGTACCTGGATTCATCCGAAAAAATGACGTTTTGCCATTCGTGCACCCAGGTTCGTCGTTGCGTACACCATCGCAGGCGCTCCTGTCTGTGATGCAGCGTCAAGGGTTACCGCAGCCACGGTCTCAGAGCTGATAGTCCATGCTGCTGCAAACGTCGCCGAACTGTTCGTGCAGATGGTTGTTGTCTTGCAAACGTCCCCATTTGTTGACTCAGGGATCGAGACGTGGCTGCACGATCCGTTACAGCCGTGCGGATAAGATGCCTGTCATCTCGACTGCTAGTGATACGAGGCCGTTGGGATCCAGCACGGCGTTCCGTACTGCCCTCCTGAACCCACCGATTCCATATTCTGCTAACAGTCATTGGATCGCGACCAACGCGAGCAGCAATGTCGCGATAGTATAAACCGCAATCGCGATAGGCTACAATCCGCCCTTTATCAAAGTCGGAAACGTGATGGTACGCATTTCTCCTCCTTAGACGAGGTATCGCAACAACGTTTCACCAGACAACGCCGGTCAACTGCTGTTTGTGTATGAGAAATCGGTAGGAAACTCTCCTTATTTCAGCTCTCTGTAGGTGTCGCTACCGGCGCCATCTTTGTGTGAATGCTCTGAAAAGCTAATCATTTGTATATCACAGCATCTTCTTCCTGTCGGTTAAATTTCGCGTCTGTAGCACGTCATCTTCGTGGTGTAGCAATTTTAATAAAAAGGAGTTTATAAGATGGTCGTAGTACAGAAGGTATAAAATGCAGAATGGCAATGGGAAGAAATGCGATTTTGAAAAAGAGAAATTTTCTAACAGTGAATATAGATGTAAGTTGAAGGAAGTCTTTTCTGAAGGCATTTATGTGGAGTGTAGCGATGTACTGGAGTGAAACTTTGAGGATAAATACTTCAAAGGATGAAGTCAATTGAAACACGTTTCTGCAGAAAAATGCTGAAGAGTTCATCTACATCTACATCTACATACGTACTCCGCAATTCACCGTAAGGTGCGTGGCGGAGGGTACACTGTACCACTACTAGGCATTTCCTTTCCTATTCCACTCCCAAATTGAACGAGGAAAAAAAAGAATGCCTATATGCCTCCGTACGAACCCTAATTTGTCTTATCTTGTCTTTGTGATCTTTACGCGAAATGTAAGTAGGCGGCAGCAAGATCGTACTACACTCAGCTGCAAATTCCGGCCCTCTAAATTTACTTAACAGAAATTCACGAAAAGAACGTCGTCTTTCTTCCAGCGATCCCCAATTGAGTTGCCGGAGCATTTCCGTGACACTCGCACATTGGTCGAACCTACCGGTAACAAATCTAGCTGCTCGCCTCTGAACCGCCTCTATGTCTTTCTTTAAACTGATCTGCTGCGGGTCCCAAACACTTGAGCAATACTCAAGACGTGGTCGTACAGGCGTTTTATACGCGGTCTCCTTTACAGGTGAAGTACATCTTCCCAAAATTCTCCCAATAAACCGAAGTCGGCTGTCCGCCTTACTCACAACTGTCGTTACATCTTCGTTCCATTTCATATCGCTCTGCAATGTTACGCCTAGGTATTTGAACGACGCGACAGCATCAAGAAGCTCACTACTAATGCTGTATTCGAACATTGTAGGATTGTTTTTACTACTCATGCGCATCACCTTACATTTTTCAACATCGAGAGCTAGCTGCCATTCTTCGCACTAACTAGAAATTTTGTCTAAGTCATAGAGTAGGTGGATAGTTCGTATAATTAATGAGGACGTGCTGAACAGAATTGGGGAGAAAAGTGTGGTACACCTTGACTAAAAGAAGGGATCGATTGGTAGGACACATTCTTAGATATGAAGGAATCGTGAGGGAAGTTGGAGGGGATTGTGTGGGGCAAATTGCAGAGGGAGACCAAGAGATGAATACAGTGAGCAGGTTCAGGTGGGTGTGGGCTGCCGTTGTTATGAGGAGACTAGCTGAACGCATGCGTAGCCTGGTTGGTCTGCACCAGTTGTTTCTCTCTTTTAATATAAATTTTCATACATAATGGCACCCCTTAAAATTTGAATTTCGAAAAATATCCCAATATGTGCATTTTAAATTCCAACCAAGCATGCAAATATCATTTTTTTGTAATTACGGGTTCCAAATTGCCTTAGTAGCAACGTATTTTCAAAAAATGTTTCGTTCTTTATTTCACCCCCTAATTGATTAATTTTTCTGAAAATACCGAAACACGTGTGTTTTTAATTCTGACCAACGAAACATATACCGATTTTTGTGGTTGTAGCTCCAAAATTGCCTTATCAGCAAAAGATTTTCGAAAAACACCCCCTCTCCAATTTAACCCCCTTGATGGTTGAATTTCAAAAAAATACCGAAACCCGTATTTTTAAAATCATAACGAATAATACAAACACCAATTTTTGCAGCTATACGCTGGTCAATGGTGGCCGAGCAACTGGCTCGTCACAATACGCCAGTCACTACTCTTGATGAACTGTGGTATCGTGTTGAAGCTGCATGGGCATCTGTACCTGTACACGCCATCCAAGCTCTGTGTGACTCAATGCCCAGGCGTATCAAGGCCGTTGCTACGGCCAGAGGTGGTTGTTCTGGGTACTGATTTCTCAGGATCTATGCACCCAAATTGCGAGAAAATGTAATCACATGTCAGTTCTAGTACAATATATTTGTCCAATGAATACACGTTTATCATCTGCATTTCTTCTTGGTGTTGCAATATTAAAGGCCAGTAGTGTAAGTTAGCCACTGCATACCATTTCCTGGTAATTGATGAACTGAGACGCATAGCAGTCCTATGCACACGACATTCCACAGCATTTGTGTACACAACCAGCTACGAACTTAGGCTTCCTGTTTAATTTTTCCACGAATTTCTCGGCACAATTGAAACAGTGAGTCATCAGGAAAGTTTTCCGTCAAGCTATCACCGTGTGCGGATTAGTTCTAAGCATTTGGAATTGTTGTGGCAGCTTATTAAAACTGCACACCTTTCTCTACAAGAAATAAGGAGGAGCCATCGAAATGCAGAACGCATTTGTACTGTTCCAGTCGTAAACGAAACAGCATTTACTTTTTGAACAAGATCTTGAACGTGCGTTTTGCACACATTACGATCTTTCTCAACGCCTAGAAATTTGAACTGTTCAGTCTCGCTTATTATCTGCCCATTCTGTGTACTCGGAATGCCAGTGTCTGCCTAGTATTGTGTGTTAGAAACTGTAAACAAACGGAGTTTTTGTGTGATTTAGCATCTATTTACAAGGCGCGTCCAGAAAGTAAGTTCCGTTTGGTTATATAAAACGAACGGGTACAGATACAGAAAAAAATATTGATTGTACAAAAATCTACAACTGTTAAACTACTTTCCTACATAGCTTCCGAAATTTTGTAGGCAATTGTCATAGCATGGCACAAGGTTTTGTGTGCCTTTTTCATGGAATGTTGACGCCTGTGTATTCAACCATGTAGTAATATGTTCTTTCAGCTCGTCATCATCGTTGAAGTGTTGTCCACTAAGGACAGATTTTAGGTATAGGAAGAGGATTACTGTCAAAAGATTTTATTTTTATTTTTATTTTTTTTTCACGATAATGCCTGACCTCACACACCGAATGTGACCAAACAATTCTCACGGAAATTTCAATGGGACCTGTTTGATCATCCCCCATACAGCTCGGTCCTCTCTCTTAGCGACTTTCATCTCTTCTTACACCTAAAATCTGTCCTTGGTGGTCAACACTTCAACGATGATAAAGAGCTGTTACCACACGGTTGAATACACAGGCGGCAACCTTCTGTGAAGGATGCATGCAAAAACTTGTGGCACGCTATGACAAGTGCCTACAAAATTTCGGCAATTATGTGGAAAAGTAGTTCAAGAGTTGTAGAATTTTGTGCAATACAAATTTCTTCTGTATCTGTGTACAATTTCATTTTACTACCAAACGGAACTTACTTTCTGGACGCGCCTGGTATATTTTTTTTTTTACCACCTATGAACTTATTTCTTGAACTACATTGTTTGATATTCCGTCAGTGTTGCAAACATTGTTCAGTATCAGGCTGGCGCCGTCAGCAAACGGAAATATTCTACCATCAGCTGTTACACCAGAAGGCGTGTATCGTTCACGGAAATAAAACGACAGCAGTCGTCGCAGCAAGGAAGTCTGCCCTACCCACCTAGAGGCAGCGCATAACCGCAGTTTATTTTTAACCCTTTCGTGGTTGTTGGGACATATACGTCCCACTAACTTCGGACCTCATTTGTACCACAAGATGGCGAGTTACGTAATTCTGCATAGTGCTGCCATCTGTTGGTGGCCCTTCAGAACGCAGAAAAAAAAGTCGAGGCACTGAAATTCTTACAGTGTAGGAGGCTGTGGCTGTTTATATGGGCTCCCGCGTGAATTTTAGCGCCGTAACCATTGTTTATTGTGCCTTGAATCGGTTTTCACGTTTTCTCGCTACCGAAAATGTCCGAAGTAAGTATATTTGCTATTTTATGTTTCTTATAAGTTTACAAACAACAATTACGCTTTCTAAAACTCGTTTTACTGCAAAAGTTTTTTTTTTCCCCAGTGAATTTACAATTAGTGCGACGCATGTGTCCCAGTGACCATTGTGTAGCCCTATAGTGCCTTTATGTTGCGACATTATAGTACTCATATTTCAAAGAAAAACAGTTTTTCTGTAAATTTCTGCGCTAATAAAACACGGTATGTGGTTTACTATTATCTGCATTTTCTATTATAGAAGCTGCGAGACAGCTCTCTCTCGTTTTTTATTTATTTATTTATATAAAATATGGTGTGCATTACAAATTTTTGACTCATGTACTTGTTTAGACCCTATGACAGTTAGGATAACTTAAGAAATTATTTTAGAAAGTCTTAGGTAAATCAGTGCCAGAAATGATCAGTGGGACGTATGTGTGCCACCTTTTTTTTTTTTTTTTTTTTTTTTTTTTTTTTTTTTTTTTTTTTTTTTTTTAGGAAAAATGGAATGTGCTAAAAATTTTTGAGTGACATATTTGTAATCCTGACCAAAATCAGACTCTGTAACAGCTCAGATAACTTAAGATATTCTAAAAAATGAGTAAAAACCACGAAAGGGTAAATCCGTCAAATGCCGCACAGGCAGAAAGGAACACAGAATCTACGGTTGTTAAACCACCCCTCAAAACAAACTGTGCATTTCAGAGCAGGTTAAGGGCACTGAATCATCAGTTAGCCTTGAATGTACAACCTCTTCAATACGTTTGTCAAATACCGACAGCACAAAAGCAGGTCTAAATTTGTCTACGTCACCTTGTCCTGCGTCGCATCCTGCTCCTACGTATCACGAAAAAAAAAAAAAAAAAAAAAAAAAAAAAAAAAAAAAAAAAAAATGAACTCTTGCCGGTGGGCTATGGCAGCATAGTACCACGGTACAGAAGGCCTCTATTGCAGCGTCTGCGAACGGAGTTAGCACACCACCTTGAAAGTAGCTTGTTGAATTTTCTAAGCAAGATCTCGGGCAGTAGAGATCTGTGAATCCAAGTCAAAACGCTCACTGCTGCTCTAAATTACTTTACGAGTGCTCGCAGTACTAGCGCAACAGAAATTTATCCAACTGCTCACTCCTTAAAGGAGAAACCAACGTTTTAAAAAACACAAAATAATATGTATAGAAAAGGAATAGATAATTAAACACGGCCGGCCGCGGTGGCCGAGGGGACTGAGGCGCCCCAGGCACGGTCTGCACGGCCACTACGGTCGGGGGCTCGAATCCCCCCTCGGGCATGGATATTTGTGCCGTCCTTCGTCTTAGCTAGTTCATAAGTAGTTTGTAAGCTTAGGGACTGATGACCCCGTAGTTAAGTCCCATAAGATGTACAAACGTTTGAACATTTGACTATGTCGAAAAATTATGTTCTTGTAAGTTTCATATTTTATCATAATAAAATTCTATATCTGCCCGTGAAACTTTGAAGGGTTGTAGCTCCCAAACTAACAGTGATAGGAATGTAGTTTAAATTGATATGTACGCAGCTGGTTTCAACGAATCCAATGCACGATAGAAAAACTATTGTTCCATTTAATAATTCATATCTTTGTGCTGTAACTCTTTGGAAAATGATACAATCAACTATGTTCATAGCTCCGCAGAAAGTGTAAGATTTCTTGTGTAGACCTACCGCATTAAAATTTCCCGTCACCTATTATTCTATAAGTTACAGAGGCAAACACACTTAGTGAAACACCCTGTATATAGCGCAACCTTCAATCTTAATTGCCGGCCTCGGTGACCGAGGGGACTGCGGCGCTTCAGTCACGGTCTGCACGGCCACTACGGTCGGGGGTTGGAATCCCCCCTCGGGCATGGATATTTGTGCCGACCTTAGTGTTAGCTAGTTCATAAGTAGTTTGTAAGTTTAGGGACTGATGACCCCGTAGTTAAGTCCCATAAGCTATACAAACATTCGAACATTTGAATTAAACATGGGACGGGGATAATAAAAATTATAAAACATAGGTGTGATTGATACTTTAAACCATCATCTATTCCATAAAATAAACAAGCACATAAACGTGGGGAGACCAAATTAAGCACAATCAAGAACAGACCTTGTACAAAAGTGAATTAAATCATAAAGTTACTGCCCATAATAAAATTGTTTGTACCCTTTATGAATATGGAGGTAACATGAGAGGAAATTTGCAAATAAACAGTGGATAAAGTAAAGCACATTCATTAGATTAGGTTAGATTGATACTTTTTCCATAGACCATGAATACGACACTTCATAATGATGTGGAACGTGTCTCTACATAATATTACATGACACTCAATATTTGAATATTTTATTTTTTAAATTTTTTTATTTACATTTTTTTATTTTTTTCCCTAAAGTACTAACTTTTATCTAGAAATTCATCTAATGTGTAGAAGGAATTGCCATTCAGAAATTATCTTAATTTATTTTTAAATGCTAGTTGGCTATCTGTCAGTATTTTGATGTTACTTGATAAGTGACCAAAGACTTTTGTGGCAGAATAACTAACCCCTTTCTGTGACAGAGCTAAATTTAACCTTGAATAGTGTAGGTCACCCTTTCTCTTAGTGTTGTAGCCATGCACACTCCTATTACATTTGAATTCAGTTGGATTGTTAATAACAAATTTCATAAGTGAATAGCCGGCTGCGGTGGCCGAGGGGACTGAGGCGCTCCAGTCACGGTCTGCACGGTCATTACGATCGGGGGTTCGAATACCCCCTCGGGCATGGATATTTGTGCCGTCCTTAGTCTTAGGTAGTTCATAAGTAGTTTGTAAGCTTAGGGACTGATGACCCCGTAGTTAAGTCTGATAAGTTCTACAAACATTTGAACATTTTGTCGGCGGCGTTATGACAAGATGGAGGGTGTCTTTGAGCACAAATTAAAATCACACTGTGCACCAAACGAACTCATGTGCCGGGGAGGCAGTGGGGCATACTGTCCTTAAGTACCACGTGGTGTGTGTCCATGGTGAATTAGATAGAATTATTTAGAACGACTACAAGTACGAAATGAAACTTTAAAAGAAATGAAGACCAACATCGCATCTGTCTAATTAGTAAATAATACGAAACTTGTTGATAAATTGCAGCTCTATGGTGAACACACAATCTACTGAAACTAACAGCTGTGTAGGTTCAGTAGGTGGTTCTTACCCTGACAGCGATTGTGCGTGATAGTAAGGGACATTCTATTACGTTCAGTTGAAGTCAGTTCAGTAGTTTAGGAGGAGATGCGGAACATACATACAGCCAGTGTTAGGTGTAGGTTACGGGGCACGACGGCGCATGGCTCGGTGGGTACCAGAGTCCTCTGCTGACCATCTCCAGCCGACAGCGTTGGGCTGTGTTGAGAAAGTGGTGCACTAAGCTTGCGGTCCTCCTCGTCTCTTGAAGAACGGTGGAATGCCGCGGCAGGTGGGCGGGAAAAATCGGCGCCTGGATTTGAGTGGCTCTCCAGCAAGCGGTGCGGAAAAGCACAGCTTTCGCCGCTCGGCCTGGGCGTGCGTCGCGGCGCAGCGGGCGGTTTTTGAACGTCGGCGTCCGGCGTTCCTCGTGCAGGAGGCTTTCGCGCGGTGCCAGGCACAGGGGGGTCCTCAGGCCGGCAGCTGGGCACTCAGACGCCCAGCAGGTAGCAGGTGTCAGGCGTACCAGCCGGCGCGCTCGCATCTCAGACAGCGAGCGCTCACCTGCTCGCTTCTCCGCCGACAGCTGTCGGCTACGGCGAGCCTACGTCCGATTGAAGCAGCAGAATCAACTGTCCTCCATTTCTTTCCCCAAGCTGTAGGAGTTGCCACGTTCTGGACGAAGCTCATGCGTTACCTCGCGTTTCGTCGTCAGGAACGACCGTTTCCAATACAAGCTCCCTGACCGGTGCTCGACCTTCACGGCTGAGCTTTTTGCCCTCCACCAGGCCGTTTTGTACACCTGCCGCCACCGCCAACCTTTCTATGCCATCTGTTCGGACTCCCTTAGTGCCCTGCAGAGTCTTAAGGACCCTCTCTCGAACCATCCTCTCGTGTATCGGATCCAACGCTCCCTCCAGTTGGTAGCAGATGACAGCTGTCACGTTTCATTCCTGTGGGTCCCTGGCCACGTGGGTGTGCCCGGGAATGAGGCCGCCGACATAGCAGCCAAGGCCGCAGCTCTTTTGCCTCGCGTGGCTACCTTTTGCGTCCCACCGGACGATGTTCAACGGGCTCTTCGCCGGAGTATCGTGTCGCAATGGCACAGTGCGTGGCTTTCACTGTACAACAATAAATTGCGAACTGTAAAACCGATCCCGACCGCTTGGAGGACCTCCTCACGCCCCTCTCGGCGGGTGGAGGTCATCCTGGCCCGGTTGCGGATCGGTCACTGCCGTTTCAGCCACCGTCACTTGCTGTCCGCCGACCCTGCACCGCTGTGCTCCTGCAGTGAACTGCTGACAGTGCGACATGTTTTACTGTCTTGCGTAAAGTTTAATCATCTCCGTGTAGCCCTTCACTCTCCGTCTACTCTGGAGGAAATTTTAGCTGATGACACACGAGCAGCTGCTCGAGTTTTGCGTTTTATCAACTTGGCCAACTTATCCAAGGATATTTAACCCTTTTAATTGTCTTTTATCTTTCGTTTTTAGCCTCTTCTTGATATTCTGACAGTCACCAAAAAATATTTTTTTAGATCTAGCGAATCTATGTTCTTGTGTGGGCGCTAATGACCGTAGAAGATGTGCGCCCTAAAACCACAAAAAAAAAAAAAAAAAAAAAAAAAAAAATTAAATAATAAAAAAATAAAAATAAAAAAACCCTCGCGTTTCATTCAACACGCTCTCACTCGCAAACTACTCACTGGTTACCGTATATATCGCCCAAAATTTGCGACTGGATAGGGGATTTCCTATCAGAGAGGACACAGTTCGTTGTAATCGATGGTAAGGCATCGACTAAAACAGAGATGATATAGGGCGTTCCACAGGGTAGTGTTATTGGTCCTCTCCTGTTCCTTACTTACATAAAACATTTAGCAGAAAATCTAAATAGTTCTCTTAGGGTGTTTCCAGATGACGCCGTCATTTACCGTCTAGTAAAATCATCTGAAGATCAAAACCAACCGCAGAATGATTTGAATAAGATATCAGTATGGTGTAAAAATTGGCAGTTGACCCTAAATAACGAGAAGTGTGAAGTTGTCCACATGAGTATGAAAAGAAATCCGTTAAGCTTTGTTTACAAGATCAATCGATCAAACGTGAAGGTCGTAAGCTCCACAAAATACCTAGGAATTGCTATTACTTAAGACTTAAATTGGAAAGAACACGTAGATTATGTCGTGGGAAAGTGGAACCAGAGACTGCGTTTTATTGTCAGAACCCTTAAAAGATGCAACAGAACTACAACAGAAACTGCATACACTACGCTTGTCCGTCCATTTTTGGAGTATTGCTGCCCAGTGTGGGATCCTTATCAGGTGGGTTTGACGGAGGACATCGAAAGAGTCCAAAGAAGGGCAGCTCGTTTCGTATTGTCACGATACAGGGGAGACAGCGTTACGGAAATGATACAGGATCTGGGATGGGAATCATTACAACAACGGCGCTTATCGCTACGGCGTGCGCTACTTATGAAACTCCAATCGCCAACATTCTCCTCCGAATGCGAAAATATATTGTTGACTCCCACTTACATAGGTAGAAATGATCATCAGAATAAAATACGAGAAATCAGAGCCCGAACGGAGAGATTGAGGTGTTCTTTCTTCCCGCGCGCTATTCGAGAATGGAATGGGAGATAAATAGTATAACGGTGGTTTGATGAACCCTCTGCCAGGCACTTATATGTGATTTGCAGAGTATCCCATGTAGATGTAGATGTAAATAGAAACTCAACCTGAAATACAATTTCCGATAAGCTCATTTTCTTTTCAGGTGATAATTTTTGCATCCACTTCTCCCTAATGCTTCGACTAAGTTACACGCTCTAGTGCAAAACCCGTGAGTCTCTTAGGTGATCTTGCGTCTCCTATTCGCGTAAAATAACCCCACCATCTCAGGCTGTTGACTGTAGCAGCTTCAGCTCTGGTGCTCATTCCCAGTTTTTGTTTGCTTTCCTCATTACAGACACGCTCCTGCCATTCTTCCTACCTGTTAGTACCTGCAATAACCGTCGCTTCTTTCTTATCTCTAAACTCAACTGAGCTTTGACTCTCATAAAAAAAAGTTTGTCGAAAGATTGGACGGTACATTAATAACTTGGTCTTGCTGCTGGTTTGTTTCTTGCAGAACAGAGTAGATCTTAGCTCAGCATTCAAGGCATTAGCTTTGCTACACCTCGATTCAAGTTCTTTCAATATAGTGCCATCCCGTGAGACAATACATCCTTAGAACTTGAAACTGTCCACCTGTTCCAGTTATGCTGCTCTCGTGTGGCACTCTACCGGTTGAAATCTCCGTCGCACAGACACTAGGTTCGTTCGAGTGGCCCACATGCTGATAGTTCCTGATAGTTGCTGACGATTTGGAAGGCCTCCACTGCGCATGCGCGCTTTTTGACAGTTGCCAACTCCGAAGCCAACTCGAACGCTTATTTCACCTGTTTCTCAGTTTGGCCACCCATAGCGCTAGTTGGCATCTTTGCTCTCTACCGATGTTGAAAGTGAGGATATGACTGGCGACATGTTATGTAGGAGGACGCTCAATTGAGAAAACTAAGTCGTCATGAAACATTTGCAATTTACCGTTAAACCAAATTATAATAATAAAGTAAAGATTAACAAGACACATTTATGTGCAAACCGTGTATCTGTCGAGTATAAAATGAAAATTCGCGTGACGAAACTAGGTTAACTTGCGAGGCGCGATGTTACCAGACGACCGTTCCATCAGAACATTCTTGTTGAGAAAGCTCACGTTGACGTGAGGTGACAGCCCGGCGACGGACAGTGTGAATTCCGCCATTAGAAATACATTGTGGAATACATTCTGATCATGAAATGCGACAAAACGCAAAATATACGTAAACATGTCCCCCCATTTATAAATAATGTAGCCAATTTAACCTGACAAAACCTCATACAAAAATGAGGCAAATTAGGATAATTGTGTGTGAAAGGAATATTTGGTAACATACAACTTCATATGCATTTTGTCCCATTATTATGAGTTACAATAAAATTAAACATACAAATTAATATACAAAAAATTGCAGGTGTTGTGCAAGAATTATCATCGTACACGATTTTCCCAGAAGTTACACATTTTGTGTAGAAACTCCCACATTGGCACTAATAGATTTCTATAATATATAACCACAAGGAGAAACACGGAACAGTAATTGTGAGACGCTATAGTGGCGTATATAAAACTAGATGTCGGTTATAAAAATCTATCACTGCTAATGCCTGTTGTCAACTATATTATTCTTATGTGTCAATCACTTCATTTACAGATGGCACAGAAAATCTGAGTAGGACTATTTTGACTTCATTTTCAGGCGAATATATCACAATCCAAACTGTAAAAACATACGTATTCATCTTGAAATTCTGTATGTTATGAAAATTTCCACACCTTTCATTTATAGTATGTATGGGTGTAATAAAAAGTGGACGTACTGTATTAGAAGGGCACGTAAGTTGAAATAATGCCTGTCTAATATACAAACTCAGCCTCAATCACGAGAAAATCGAAGACTTGGATCACAAACCTCTTCGTAAATATGCGGGCTTGTCTTTTGGAGGAGGCATGTTAAACGCTTTGGAGTCAGTCAGAAAACAGCTTGACGAAAATCCGCTGACTTAAACAAACGGTCGGCAACTATCAGCTCCGCCACTCGATCACCTGATTGGCCAGTCAGATATCGTCAGCAAGAGTCAGAAGTGCCACTCGAACGCCTCAAACTGTTCCTGACCGTCGGCAGCGCCACTCGAACGAAGCTATTGCTTTCGTTTTGGAGGTGCTGATCTTCAGTCCACAGCCGTTACATCTACGCCCTGGCCTTCGACCCGAGCGCGCGGTCGTTTCCCTTCGGAGGTTCGAGTCTTTCCTCGGGCAGGGCAGTGGGTGTTGTTACCAGAATGGATTAGTTCAAGTAGTTTGTAAGTTTACGGACCGATGACGACTGCAGACATCTGAATACTCTTTGATCCATAAGTAAAATGAACGACAGTGGTGACAGCTTTGTCTTACCGGTGAAAGGAGTTTGAAACGTGACCTCTACTTGCTGCTATTCCACGTACTGCTTCACTATCTACGCCAGACCTTTCAAAACTGGGTGTCGCGTAGTAGTATCAAGGGTGTCGCAAGACTAACAAATTTACACTCTTCCGCCACTGTAGGCCTGTTATATCTGGCAGTAGCAGCGCTATGCACGGCGCTGTTAAATCAACATTTATGATGAAGGGAACCGGTCTGTACATCGACGTGGTATGACAGTACGTTAAGTAAACAATGAACTGAAGTTTTTAATCGTTTCATCACTTCTACTGCGAATATTAAGGAAAAATCGCTAATCTGAGATGAAGACCTTTATTTTTGAGCAAACTAGTTGTAAAATTGTTTCGTGCTAAAATTTAAACCCTGTACCAAATGCACTGATTTCGCAATAAGTGACGTTCCTGCTTTCAAATTACCTAAGGATTGACGTTTTTATATCTAATATATTGGTTTCTATCAAAGTAGATGTAATTAATACATGTTGCTTTCCATTAATCTAGTGCCTAATGTTGATAGGTGTTGTGTGCTAACCTACATGTGATATTATCACATAACATTAACTGAGCTGACATTTTGGGAAGGTTTAAGATTTTACACATTGTTATCGCACTGCTAGCTACTTCAGTAAAATAAACTTTATCTTAAAATTCGAGTTTTGGAGATCTATTTAATGGGTGGTTTCATTTACCGCCCAAACTTTCGTAATACGCAGGCTAAGTATAAATACGAAATTCGTCAAATACGGCACTTTATGTTACATTTTCATGTATTTGTATCTTTTAAAAATATCTTTTCTCTTACATGTGTTGTCCGTCCAACATTGCTCGCAAGAAACTTGAACAGATAAACCTAGAACTTTACTCGATATTACAATACAAATTCACTTACTTCGCAAAATTTTGCATTCTCGTATGGAAATGCATCTTTTCTTCCAATGCGGTGTACCCACAATTCGCGACTTTTCGCATCTCTTTCGCCCTGTGGAATGCGTAAAACTTGCTACCTCGGACTGTCTTAGTATAACAATTCACTGCCAACAATGCGGCATTTTTCACCATATAAAAATGGAATATGCTAGGTTAAGCTCTTAATTTAATACATAATGAGTCTATACATTTCCAACACCTCTCAATGCTAAAATAACAGCTAGTTGAGTGAAATATGCCATTTACGCTGATGGACTGCTTAGGCCTAAAATGGCGGACGTGCCCCACCCGCGCTCAGCTGACCAATAGCAGCCGGCGGTTGTCGGCAAGACACACGTCAAAGCTTGGCGCTACTCTCCCAACACACGGCTCTAAGCAGCAGTAGACACTCAGGGTTCGTTCGAGCAGCTGCCAGTTGCCAGATTCCAGCAAACTGCGCATGCGCAGAGCTGCTGCTGATACTCGATAACAGCTCTTCTCTTCCCGTGCGCAGTTTGCTGCAACTGGCAGCTGCTTGAACGAACCTTCACTGTAGTCTGCTTTCCTTCTCGAAAAGCCGCACCTGAGCGTTTTTTAATGGACTTATGAAAGCCACGTCACCCTCGGTAGCGTTTCTTACAATTAAATGTCAAGCAATGACACAGTGGCTGTAAAAGGTGTCAGAGATTGTAAAAGCTGTCACAATTGTCCACTGACCAAAGCTATTCAGTAGCGATGTTTAGTATGGAGTACGGCCGTGTGATTATCGGAGAGTAGTAGTTTTAAAGCAGTGATCATTGGTTCGAACCCTGGTATGCGTTAATATTTTTTTCTCTCAGTTTCCTGTATGTAACAGATTCTGGGACCACAAATGACATTCATATTCATACTTGTCACGAATATTTATCCATTTTTTCCGAGTATGTCGGCACTTCCGAGGTCGTGGTGAAGCAAGAACCTAACAACAAAACTTAAATAATAATTCATCACTTGTCATGAATACATCCTCTTTATTTCTGGAAATAATGTGATAATATTGAACTGAAAGCCACTGCGCTGTCTAAATCAGAAATCCGAGCAGCTAATTTCCAGATGCCGTTTTCAATGGATCCAGCAAAACCGTATCTGGCCCTGACATGTACACACGACAGCGGAAAACGGTATCCGAAATTCAGTTTTCGTGTTTCGGAAGTTGGATCGCATGTATTACTGTGTGAGTTAGGCATTGTTGTCTGCGATGTTACTCTGTTGTACATCTCCGTAGTTTCTAATGTTTTCTTTTTCTTGCGATGAGTGTACGTACTTGCTGCAGTCAGGATCAACATTAAACATGTCAATGCGTACGAGGATCACAGTTTCGTTTACGAAATACTTGTAAGCCATACTTTATTTCCGTCTCCCCCCCTACCCGCTAGAACCATCTAAATTCTGCCATATGTATTTATATTAGTGAAAGGGTGTCGCGCAAAACTGTAATCTGTAAGAGGGTGTCGCCATGAGAGGGAAAGTTTGGAAAGCACTGATCTACGCAAAGAGCTGTAGGCGTGAAAGTTTCTTGCTTGTCCTTCTCTCTAACAAAATTTACGCCTGCTGTGAAAGTTATGTGTTTTACCGTATGATCTAAGAATATTAACTGTCTGTCGCTACTTGAATGGAATGTAACTGAATGTGTTTCAACTTGTTCTAGCCGAATGCCTTTGTACAACGTTATGTTAATCTGACTGCGTATTTTTATTGACTTATTCTATGTGAATGTCAAGGTATTGCAAAACCTATCTGACTGCATATCGTTTATTATAATAAGATACAAACTGCTAATTGTTTCTGTACGAAAATGTCGTAACAAAGTTAACTGCCTGAAAATTACTGATAATAAAAACAAGTGTATTAATAATTCTCGCCCTACAAACTTGTTTCTGACTGAACTAACAATCTTTAACGGAATGTAACGAACCCAATACTTATCAATAAAATCTGACTTAGTACAAAACTTGTTAACCTGTCCTGAACACTATGAATTGTCCTGCCCTGAAATCTGTAAATCATACTGAAGTGTAAGCAGGAGAACAAAAACTGATTCTTTCTCAGTTTCACTTACTGCATAAATCTGCGCAACGCCAAACTGCTTCCTGCTGTACTAACTACTGGAAAACTAACTGCAGAAAACATATGTGGCACTTTTAATAAAAATGTGAGGAGGGATAAACTGGTAATCTGTTTAAGAAACTCGAACCAATTATTAAAAATGAAGTATCTGATTTATTTTGTAATTGATGTAACTTGATGAAAATTAGTAACAATGTCATGTTTATGATTTCAAAATATTTCAGAGAAAAATATAACAGAGATATTTAATCTGCCTACAAAATTAGTTTTAAACAAAGCTAAACATTTCTTTACTTTTAATAAATTAAACTCAATTTATACAAACAATGTTACAACAATACCATATTTCAAGAACATTACGCATGAAATTTCTATTTCATAAAAAACGCCATCTCAAAACTAAACTATTACAATACATACTTTTCCTAACACAGAAACGGGTCCCTAGCATGAATCGTGAGACCACAAGCTGACAGCAAGATCTTTCTGGACCGTTACTGTTGCCATCAGTTCAGCCTAACAATGCGAAATTGTGCCATAGAGACATGCCAAGTATTTCATGGAAAACTTTACCTTATAAAACCTTCAAAAGATCGTCTCTACAACGTCGTCTATTCCTTTCGCCTCCATACCTTAAACAAACAGCTTGGGTCAGCCTTCGAGTCTCAGAACCTCACCTCCTCGTCTGTCCCGCCGGAACGACAACTGCACACACAACAACCACGGTCCCCACGCTTCTGCAATCTCATCCGCGAGCCTAGCAGAGTCTGCACTCTCAATAATCACTACGTTACTTGAAATGTTCAAATGTTTGTTAACCTTATGGGACTTAACTGCGGGGTCATCAGTCCCTAAACTTACAAACTACTTATAAACTACCTTAGACTAAAGACGGCACAAATATTAATGCCCAAGACGGATTTACGTCTCAAATATGTCAAAGACGTTATTGATAGATCTGAAGCATTGAATTAAAATTTGTGCTGCGGCCGGGAATTGTTTGTTTGTATTAATTGATATTTATATATATATATATATATATATATATATATATATATATATATATATATATATATATATATATATTACAAAGCACTGACAGCCCATAGGGGTACTCATTTCAATGAAATACAAACTCGAAAATTAGATCCAAAACGTCGAAACTAACAATTCCGTTCACACGATTAATATCTGTCAAGAAGAAGGGGGGGGGGGACTGATGACATAGCTGTTTAGTCCCCTTAAAACAACAACAACAACAACAACAACAAGAGGGGTCATTTAATCTGTCTTATGTACAATGCTTCCACTTTGTGCAAAGACTTCAAATGTTTGTAGAGCTTATGGGACTTAACTACGGGGTCATCAGTCAAAATGTTCAAATGTTTGTAGAGTCTATGGGACTTAACTACGGGATAATCAGTCCCTAAACTTAGAAACTACTTATGAACTACTTACGAACTAGGACGGCACAAATATCCATGCCCGAGGGGGGGTTCGAACTCCCGACCGTAGTGGTCGTGCAGACCGTGACTGGAGCGCCTCAGTCCCCTCGGCCACCGCGGCCGGCACAACCTTACTTGCCGGCAACAATACTACCATAGTCTCCAATATCGATAGTAGTGTTATCGAAAAATAAGCCTCCAACGAAAGAAAAACGACCCATGCCTGACTAGCTTGACACTGGTCTCAAGTTTGCGGTACATATGAGTATGAAATGTATACCTTCCCATTGCAGGTATCTTACATCATCCCCTTTCTCCCTATCAAGAATTTGATAGGATTTTGTTTGTTTTTAAACAACCTAGCCCTATAAATAATTGACCGCGCGCGAGCGGCAGGGCGCTCGAAGGCGCCTTGCTGCGGAGTGGGCGGCTGCTTCCCGTCAGAGGTTCGAGTCGTCCCTCAGGCGTGGCTCTCTGTGTCTGTTGTCCTCAGTGCAAGTTAGTTTCAGGAGTTGGTAAGCCTAGGGTCTGACGACCAGCGCAGCTTCGCCTCGCAGCTTTACAAACACACGATTTCATTTAATAAATAACTATAGACAGAATTGCAGTCGTTTTAAATACATCGAAACGTGAATGAAATGCTTGTGTCTTTTGTTTAAAAATTTGATCGTACACGTTTTAACAGTGGATAATTCTGTTCGTTAATATGGACAGTAGCTCGGGAGAGTACTGACAATGATACACTTTATATCTATAAATGTGAATGTCTGTTCGGTATACGTTTATCACGTCTGAACCACAAGACATAAAGAGCTAAAAATTTGTACAGTTACTAATGTCTACCCGGGGAAGGCTTTAGGTACGGTTTTATAACGATCGGATAGCTATTAATCTATGTATATAAATT
Source organism: Locusta migratoria (assembly GCA_026315105.1). Taxonomy (NCBI): domain Eukaryota; kingdom Metazoa; phylum Arthropoda; class Insecta; order Orthoptera; family Acrididae; genus Locusta; species Locusta migratoria. The sequence continues at coordinate 122,995,671 of CM048754.1, forward strand.
TGAATGTCTGTTCGGTGTACGATTATCACGTCCAAACGACAAGACGCAAAGACTTAAATATTTGTACAGTTACTAATTTATACCTGAGGAAGGTTTTAGGCACGGTTTTATAGCGACCTGATAGATATTTAGTAATTTGAAGAATATAACTCGAAATGCGGAACAATAATGATTCTTTGAAAGTTATATTTATTCTTTGAAAATAGTTTTATTGGTTGCATTGTTGCTTGAGGGTTGATGATGATAAGAGGGTGGACTATATTGGGATGGAATGTTATCGGTGAATATAAAATGATACGCGTGTATGTGTCTTAATATATCGCTCTGCAGCGAAACCTACAGAACGCAAACAAATGGTCTGTGTGTAATTGTTGCCCGAAGTCTCCCGTTGTACACCATAGCAGTTCCATGCCGATAGCTATAAGGAGGTGGAAGATATGGTGGTTGAAAAAATTCATACTGAAGGCCAGCAATGACTTTTGCGACTCTATAGCAAGGAGGATGTGATCATCAGGAAAGACAATACTGGCATTCTACGGGTCGGAGCGTGGAATGTTAGATCCCTTAATCGAGTAGGAAAATTAGAAAATTTAAAAAGGGAAATGGATAGGTTGAAGTTAGATATAGTGGGGATTAGTGAAGTTCGGTGGCAGGATGAACAGGATTTCTGGTGAGGTGAGTACAGGATTATAAATACAAAATCAGTTGGGGGTATCACAGGAGTAGGACTGAGAATGAATAAGAAAATAGGAATGCGGGTAAACTACTATGACCAGCACAGTGATCGCATTATCATTGTCAAGATAGATACGAAGCCAACACCGACTACAGTAGTACAGGTTTATATGCCAACTAGCTCTGCCGATGTTACGACATTTTCATACAGAAACAATTAGCAGTTTGTATCTTATTATAATAAACATTACGCAGTCAGATAGGTTTTTCAATACCTTTACATTCACATAGAATACAGTTAAAAATACGCAGTCAGATTAACATAACGTTGTATAAAGGCATTCGGATAGAACAAGTTCAAACACACGGCAGACGGAAATTTTGAAAGAGAGAAGGAGAAGCGAGAAACTTTCACCTTCGTTAATGACGTGCGGGGAAAAGCGTAAGGGTTTAATAAAGTTAAGTTGTGGTCGAGACAAATCATTTCGAAGTGCATCAAAATGGCTACCACGACTCACAGAAGTCTCATACAGGCAGAAAGCAATAGACTCGCCTGTTCACTGCGGATACTCAGCAGGGACGGCTACGGAAGCGACGCTAGCGGCAATATAGTTGCAGAAGAATAGCGGATGCCTCGGTTTCTTTATGAGTTTGTGACACTTGCGGGGAAAGGGAATGTGTGGACACTTGCGGGGAGACCCGGTCGCTGCAGGTCGTGAACAGGGTGTTCCACAAGTAGCGATACACCACCCCTACTCCACAGAATAAGGAATATACAGAAAGGAAACTCCTGCTGCAGTCTGTCGTCCAAAATTTAGTGCGCATGCGCGGGATCGGCCATCTTGAAAAGCAGTAAACGTGTGATCACTGCCTACTAGAGTTGGGCAACACGATTCTTTTTTAGGGATCGATTCTTGCGATTCAATCCCACATTGTGAATCGATTCCTACGATTCGTTCACGATTCTTTAGTCTGCATCTTGCTCATAGATGGCAGTACATGTCTGTGTCATGGATGTTGGAATCTTAACCTTTTGCACCTGTTCCTACGATTCATTCACGTTTCTTTCTCGTCTGCGACGGCACGATTCTTACAAAATGCCGAAAAGGTAACAATATGACTATCGGATTTTTAATATTTATGCTGCGTAAAGTTCTGGCTTAAAATAATAATGAGGCAAAGCCATTCGATTCAGCTCTCACAAATTCTCGAGTAAATAGTCTGATGAAGTTTTGCGAGCGGTTATAAATACATATTACACTGCCAACTATTTGTGCTGTCATCATAGCTCATTTAGTAGCGTTGTAGGTTTAGTAAACGTAGGTCACTCATTTCGAATCCTGCTGTAACCTTATAAATTATTTTTTCGTTCTGTTTGAATACTTCAGCCATTTAAACATACATTTAAATAAATCTATGGTAATTAACAGATATCTAATCATTATAAAATACTTATGTAAAATCAATTAGTTTAAGGATACACGAAATAAACATTAAAAATAAAAATCCGTCTCTAAATATTAAATTTCTTTCGAGATGCAAGAAATTCACGTTTATTAAAATGTTTCTTTTTTGTAAAATCGGTTTCTTCCAGGAAAGCTGATAACGTAAAAACCAAGGTAAAAAAAGATTTTTGGGGTGGCTTTAAAAAATTTAAAATCGCGTTTTTATATAAAAATAATATTTCTGTGAAATTGAATTTTTACAAAAACTACAGCTACATAGATGAACTCCAAAAACTTAAACCTCTCTAAACACACAAAAGTGTAAGGATTGCTCATTTAAATACATGATGTGTAATCTGTATAAACGACGTATATTCGTATGTATTGGCAGCTGTGTATTTCACTACGTTTTGTTTCTGTCATGTGTAATTCGTGAATAGGCTAATAATTAACAGCTCACCATCTTCGTTCAGTGCTTCCTTTGTTCGCACGCTTTCTGGCTTTCGTAATCATTCGGCACGATTCGCCACTTGCTTTCGAATCGCGAATCGTTGGAACTTAGAATCGTCACGAGACAGGCGATTCTTCGTCCGGATCACGATTCGATTCTAGCGATTCTTTATTTGTATTCGTTCAAATGAACGACTCATTGACGAATCGCCACAACTCTACTCCCTACTCTGTGGCGTGGTGATGCGCCGTCTTTGTTTGTTAATTGTGTATTTTAGCTGCCTGAATCGCATAAAATCAAACAAGTATTTGGTGCAATGAAAAGAAAGAACTGTGTGTTAGTAGGTGTAGCTGTTCCGTTTTTATTACGAGCACCAATAAAAGAAAAGGCGGCCGATGGTGTTCAGCACCTAATTGCCGCAATAATTCTCATACAAATAAGGATATAAGTTTCTTCACTTTCCCAAAAGATGCTGAACGGTTAGTGAACGTAGCTATATGTGTGGTAAAAGTTAAATGTTGTCAGTTTCGAATGAGACCAATGTGTGCATAATTATTCTACATCTACATCTACATACATACTCCGCAATTCACCGTAAGGTGCGTGGCGGAGGGTACATTGTACCACTACTAGGCATTTTCTTTCCTATTCCACTCCCAAATTGAACGAGGAAAAAAAGAATGCCTATATGCCTCCGTACGAGCCCTAATTTCTCTTATCTTGTCTTTGTGATCTTTACGCGAAATGTAAGTAGGCGGCAGCAAGATCGTACTACACTCAGCTTCAAATTCCGGCCCTCTAAATTTACTTAACAGAAATTCACGAAAAGAACGTCGTATTTCTTCCAGCGATCCCCAATTGAGTTGCCGGAGTATTTCCGTGACACTCGCGCATTGGTCGAACCTACCGGTAACAAATCTAGCTGCTCTTCTCTGAACCGCCTCTATGTCTTCCTTTAAACCGATCTGCTGCGGGTCCCAAACACTTGAGCAATACTCAAGACGTGGTCGTACAAGCGTTTTATACGCGGTCTCCTTTACAGGTGAAGTACATCCTCCGAAAATTCTCCCAATAAACCGAAAGTCGGCTGTCCGCCTTAGTCACAACTGTCCTTACATGCTCGTTCCATTTCATATCGCTCTGCAATGTTACGCCTAGATATTTGAACGATGCGACAGCATCAAGAAGCTCACTACTAATGCTGTATTCGAACATTATGGGATTGTTTTTTCTACTCATGCTCTTCATTTGACGTTTTCATGTCATCTACTTCGACAGAGGTATGGTAGAACTACCACGATAGCGAACACGTTATTCTCGTTGCCGTCCAACAACGGGTGCGGTCACCTAGGACGGCCAGGAGTTTGTGACACTTGCGGGGAGTGACAGTTGCGGGGAAAGGGAATGTGTAGACACTTGCGGGGAGACCCGGACGCTGCAGGTAGTGGACAGGGTGTTCCACAAGTAGCGATACACCACCCCTACTCCTCGCCCTCCAGCCGCTACCTGTGCCGTATTCAGGGAAAGGCCCACCGAGCGAGGTGGAGCAGTAGTAACGTATTTAAGAGCTAAAAATAAAATTATCTCGCAATATTTCTGATAAACTAGTGTTTCACACCAAAATACCATTTATGACAATTTCGGATTTACTGCATTTTGAGTCAGAATTCGCATCTATATTTGCATTTATTGCAAATGCGAATTTTTCCTGTCCCTAGTAATACCTCTAAAAGTAAACAGCTGATCAAGGCACTAAAAGCAAGGGCAGATCTTTGGGTGTATTACTACAAAGAACTGAAACACAATTTCATCGTGGAATTATATACAATCTCATTTTAAAGGTTTTTTGTAGGTCGTTTCGAGCAGCTTTTAAATATGTTAGAAATTGCATTATGAAATATAGACAGCTACCACCTTATGTTTATTATGAGATATCGATTTCGGCTAATTTCAGGTCATCTTCAAGTCTCAAACAACAGGTGCTACTTATGCATTTTTCCAGTGCCGCTCATAACCTTTAACTGTTTACACACGAGGTCTAACGTTGTTAATCGCGCTAGCGAACCCAGAATCTTTCCTTCTAAATAATACATATATTGGTGTGATGTCTTATTTCGAAAGAACAGACATCACATCAATACATATATAGCTCTCGGTAAAATGGAACGGTACGATGTCGTTACGTAGCACAGTTCGGCGACTGGAAACGCAGGAGAAGTGCAAACAACGTTCTCTAAAAATGTTCAAATGTTTGTGTAGCTTATGGGACTTAAATACGGGGTCATCAGTCCCTAAACTTACAAACTACTTATGAACTAACTAATCCTAAGGACGGCACAAATATCCATGCCCGAAGGGGGATTCGAACCCCCGACCGTAGTGACCGTGCAGACCATGACTGGAGTGCCTCAGTCCCCTCGGCCACCGCGGCCGGCCAACGTTCTCTCCTCAGAGGTATGATTGTAATTAGGTTCGGCGCAGACTTCTACAACATACAGTCTACACTTTTCGTCTACTTTGGCGATAGCAACCAATTTTTTAAGATCGGGTCTAGTATGTAAAGATTTAGCAAAACAAAACGCTTCAAGTCCATAACTTCACTGGTTTTCGAGTTCTGAATTTTTAATTTGTTTTAATGTTATTATAGAAAAAAACAAATTTGGGACTCACACTACAATTTTCATATGGCAGATTTTGTAAGTACATTCACAAAACATAATTCAACGGTTCTGTACATTCATCTTATGAGAAATATCAATCTTTTGTTTTCAGTGTTTATTTCAAATTTCTACATCTAAGTTTCTTTAATTATTAGTACTTAAATGTGGCGATGAAATTAATAAATTACTTGTATATGTGTAGTCTTATGTGGCCAAACTACTTAGGTCATCGGTCGCTAGACTTACACACTACTTAATCTTACTTAAAAATAACTTAGGCAAAGTACAAACAAACATACCCATGTCCGAGGAAGGACTCGAACCTCCGACCGGACCGGCCGCGCAATTTGTGACACAAATTACATGTTTGATAATATTAGTGCATAGAAATATGAAATCACGTCAAGACTACTTTCTGCAAAAATTTCGACAAAAAAAGTCGGCACTGAGTTTAGAGAAACAAAATTCTGGTATATTGGATTTTACCATTTTATCAAAAATGAATGTTACTACAAGAGATACAGCCATTCAAATTTACGGGCACCATAACGTTTTCCCTTCCTGAGTAAATGAGCTGCTTCTTGTAGTTTCAACATCATAGTAGCCTTTTTCTTGAATTTTCTGAATATAAATCTTCACACAGACTTCTTGAGGAGGAGAGTGATACGGATATCTGATTGTAAACCACTGCCTATTACTTTACACCTTTTTGACTGTATTGAATAGGAGTTCCGTGTATTCCGTAATTTATATTTATACGGTTAGCAGCCTATGCAATTTATAAACAACTATTAGCTGCCAATTTCGCTTCATTTTTCCTGGAAGTCTTGCAACTTGTTTCTCCCTGTTGGTTTATGCCAAGTTCGGATGGTTCTATATGACGGTGATGGAAAATAGAATTTATCTTTAGCATTTATCGGTCTGTGACATTCTCTTCCACAGTTCATATTTCATACATTTATTAGATGTATTTGTAATTCGAATACAGCGAAATCGTTTTGGGGTCTCGAATAAACGCATCAAGTATGTAAAATACTCATTGACTTATTATTAACGTTTTTTAATTGAAGGTTTAAAGTTGCGTCTCCTATTAAAAAGCATAGTAGCTATTTTTAAAGAGATGGAAGTTGCGTGATAGTGGGGTTAACTACATAGCAGTCAATTACATCAACGTATCTGTGCAGGATGCCTAATACATTTATTGCTTGCGCAGGTGTCTTGATATGCTTAGTGTTCTGAATAATATGCTTTTAGGAGGTATGACTGTGGAAAGTCATCGTCTTGTAGTAGCAGAGAATGTCTTAATAATTCTCCAAACATTATCACTGTTAAAATACCGTTTTGTTTTCAGGAGGAAGACTCAACGAATTAATATGTAGTCTATAGGGAACATATATACAGGGTATCCAGAAAAGGAGCTCCTGATTTCAAAATTAAATATCTCGAAAACAAATATCGATAGAGGAATTCAGTGAACGGTAAGTTTATTCTGAAAGCTGTAAGCAGTTTATATAGTCGTTTGAAATAATAGTTACAAAAGCTGCTAACAGATGGCACTGTAATCGCCACATATAATGCCTAGTATAAATAGTGATCCGAAGCCCAGAGCGATCAGTTCCACTATTGAAACGTGAAAGGAGGTTAGCGTACCAAAGGAAAGAATTAAAACCATGTACTCCATTGAACAACGCGTTTTTCTGGTGCTACAGTACCACAGTACCATCACGGCCAAGTTTTCAAGCACGATTTAATGTTCCAAAAGGACCCGAAACCATTCTTACGCTCTTCGCAAAATTTCAACGAACAGGCAGCGTAACAGATGATCTAGTGGGGCATGTTGGCCGCAAGCAAACCGCAGTTAGGCCTGAAAATATCGCCACAGTTTCTGGAATTATTCGGCGAAATCCAATGTCATCCGTCCGTAGAATTGCATCTGAGACTGGTTTGAAGCGTTTCAGCACGCAGAAAATACTGAGAAAGAGCCTACACAAGTTTCCATTCAAAATTCAAACGCAGCAGGCCAAACCTGTACGAGCTGTGCAACAAAAGGTTGCCTTTGCTAATCAGATGCTCACAATGATTGATAGTGAAGGATTTGATGTTGGCTGCATCTGGTTTACAGATGAAGCACACTTCCACCTGAATGGTTACGTCAATAAGCAGAACTGGCGATTTTGGGGTTCCGAAAAGCCATATTGGCGTGAAGCGAAACCCCTGTATTCTCGTAAAGGTACTGTGTGGGCTGCAGTATGCAGCAGAGGCATTATTGGCCCTTTTTTCATTCGAGAAACGGTCACTGGTGCACGTTACGTTGCAATTTTGGAACAATTTGTCGCCACACAGCAAGCGTTAGAGGATCGACCAGGTACTGAATGGTTTATGCAAGATGGAGCCCGACCACATCTGACCGAACAAGTGTTTCGCTTTCTTGAGGAATACTTCGGGAATCGAGTCATTGCTTTGGAATATCCCAAATTTACTGGTGTAGGCATGGATTGGCCTCCATATCAGCCGGATTTGACTCCCTGTGACTTTTTTTTGTGGGGCACAGTGAAAGACATGGTCCACCCGAAGCATCCCGCCACGCTGGACGAGCTTGAATCGGCGATCTCTGTGGCATGTGAATCCATTTCGGTTGAGACACTACGGAATGTGATGGTGAATTTCATTCTTCGTTTGCGCCACCTCTGTAGTGCCTCAGTCCTTCAGGGGACAATATTATGCCTATAATTCCACGAAGACCTTGGTTTCATGACGTTCGCTTACCATGGTGGCTGATAACTACTGTATGCCGCATGCGATTCAAGCATGGAAGTTTTCCGACACACCTGCATCGTACTGGAATCAGTCCAACCCCATTCTGTGACTGTACAAACACTGCAGAAGGTGACGTCAATCAATCATGTACTCTTGAACTGCTCAAAATGGGAGACGCACAGACTACGCAGAGACTGCATCAACTACAGCGTCTGCAAGTAGAGCTTTCTATGAGTGCCACCATTCTACTCTCTTTGAGTAATCCGCCATTTACTACTCAGCTTTTTAAATTCTTACAAGCTGTCAAGATATGTGTGTAGTGATAAAATTGTGCAGTTATCCTTCATTTTATGATATTACAATTTACCTTCGTTGTATTAATATTTCTAACGGGCTCTAAGCAATTTATGTCAAATGTTTCTATTCGATTCATTCCCTGCCATCTGGTGGCACAAGAACACTTGTTTGTATAAAACTACCTTGTAAAATTTGCACGTCGCAAAATGGACACATTTGTTAAATTAATTATATGTATTTCTTTTAAAAAAGTGCCAATGATGAAGGCTTTTGATACTCTACCCAACAAGCAGCTTCTAATGAAATTGCGTGCTTATGGAATATCTTCCCAATTGTGCGATTGGATTCACGATTTCCTATCAGAAAGGACACAGTTCGTTGTAATTGACGGTAAGTCATCGAGTAAAACAGAAGTGATATCTGGCGTTCCACAGGGAAGCGTTATAGGTCCCCTACTCTTCCCCGTGTTTATAAACGATTTAGGAGACAATCTGAATAGCTCCCTTAGACTGTTCGCGGATGATGCTGTCGTTTATCGGTTAGTGAAGTCAACAGAGGACCAAAAGCAACTGCAAAGCGATTTAGACAAAATTTCTGCATGGTGCGAAAATTGGGAATTGACACTAATAAAGAAAAGTGTGAAGTAATAAGCATGAGCACTGAAAGAAATCCGCTGAACTTCAATTACGCGATGAATCAGTCAAACGTTAAGGTCGTACATTCTACCAAATACCTAGGAGTTACAATTACGAACAACTTTGACTGAAGAGAACACACAGAAAAATATTGTGTGGAAGGCGAATCAAAGGTTACGTTTCATTGGCAGAACGCTTCGAAGATGCACCAGCTCCACCAAAGAGACTGCCTACATCACACTTGTGCGTCCTCTCCTGGAGTACTGTTGCCCCTTGTGGGACCCTCACCAGGTGGGACTGACGGAAGACATTGAAAGGTTAAGAGAAGGGCAGCTCGTTTTGTTTTATCACGTTACGGGGGGGGAAAGCGTCACGGAAATGTTGCACGAATTGGGGTGGAAATCATTAAAAGAAAGACGTTATTCATTGCGGCGTGATCTGTTTGCGAAGTTTCAATCACCGACTTTTACTTCTGATTGTGAAAATATTTTGGTAGCACCCACCTACTTAGGGAGACATGACCATCCCAATAAAATAAGAGAAATCAGATCGAAAACGGAACGATTTAGGTGTTCTTCCTTCCCGCGCGCTATTAGAGAATGGAACGGTAGAGAAAAGTGATGAAAGTGGTTAATGAACCGTCTGCCAGGCACTTGAATGTGATTTGCAGTGTATCTATGTAGATGAACACTTTGAAAACATCGTGATGTGATTGTTTGCAAATATAGTTCATAGGATTATTTCGCTTATTTATGCTGATATAGCTGTACAGCGTACTATTATTTCACTTATGTATGCTGATATGAGCTGTACAGCGCCACCTGTTAACAGCTTTTGTAACTATTATTTCAAACTGCTGTATAAACTTGTTACAGCTTTTACAATAAACATTCCGTTTACTGCATTCCTCTATCGATGTTTGTTTTCGAGGTATTTAATTTAGAAATGAGGGAGTCCTTTTCTGGATACCCTGTACTTACGCAACACGCCTCGCTGTTGATAGACACGGAGGGATTAGAGAATTGGTGGCCAGACAGTAGGAAAGTATGAGGAGAGCGGCCGCTGCGCTCGCCACGGCAGTCTGGTGCAGTTTTTGCCGCCGGGTTTCGCGACTAGCTGTGTCGGCGGTGGCCACCTCCACCTCCACCGTGTTGTGTGACGCCAGAGACCAGCGACCAGCGGCTAGCGGCTGCTTTCGCGGGAGAAACCGGGCCGAACGCCGACCACACGGCCGCTGTTGCCCAAGCGGACTTCCTCGTGAGGGCCACGGCGCCATGCCGCAAAACATCCGGCGCGCTGCTCTGGCCACGAGGAAGCCGGCGCCACCGCATTCCGAGCACAGACGCCTGCCACCTGCTGTGGGGGCGTCGAGCAGCGGCAGCTCAGACACCCGCTAGCGGGCACTCAGACAGCCGCTTCCCACAGCTAAACTGACGCTCCAACTGGTTCCCAGATTCGCTTCTTTCGTGATTCGTGGGTCTGCACTTTTCATTTCGCATTTAATCACTTAGGACCGGTTCGTCCCTCTCTCGTTAATCCAGTGGCGGCGCTAGACGAAAACTGGCCGTCGGCGAACTCGTCTTTGCGAGGCCCCTTTCATTTTTTCATTATTGAAGAAAATGTTAAATGAGCTGAATTATACATCAATAATCATTACACGTGCGCCTCGGTTGCACAGTGGTAGAGTGCCAGAAACAAGAAACAAGAAACAAAAAAGAAACAAAAAAGCTAAAATGTTGACAGTGTTTTGCGAGGCCCCCACAGGCGCGAGGCCGTCGGCGGTGGCCGACGTCGCCGACGCCTAGCGCCGCCACTGCGTTAATCTCTCGTTAGTAAACGAGAAGATGCCTTTAACGTCCAGTTAAATATGCCCGTTAAGGTGCATTGCGTTTGTCATTGCCAGATACACAGTGGCGTAGCTATCATAGGGCTGCCTCCGGAAAAAGTTACAATAGGCCGTCGAATTTCTCTCTCTCTCCCTCTCCCTCTTTTTTATTTTTTTTACTCTCCCGCCCTAACGTCCATCGCCTCTCCCTCCCCTCCCACCAAGTTTCAGTAGTAATCGCACTGGGCCACCGCGTGGCGGAGTAAAGCTTGCTATTGGGGCCTTCACTTCACACGACGCCATTCGGGAGCTCAGCTACCTCCAAATACTGTATAAACTTCTTATTGCTAAATAGAAGTGTACAGTACGATTATCTGTATAAACCGGATTTTCGAACATCCATGTCTCCCAATTACTTTAGATAATCCACGATCTACTTCATGTTTTAGTTGAATGAAGGATTTTCGACTTTACCCTAGACCAACAAATCTCAAAGGCACGAAGTGAAATCCAAAATGATTCCCACCTCAGCATATAACCATGACAAGGTCTATTGCTTGTCCGCTAAGACATGTACCGTGTCACTATTAGCGTGTTGTCGGTTGAAGTCGGAGTGGCGAAATAACAGTCAATAGCGCTGAATTACGAGCAGTGTGTTTGACAAAACATTCGAATATGAAGTCTCTATAGTGTATTATTACAGAACAGAACTGTTATACTAACTCATCTTTGTGTAGTGAATACCCCCAAGGAAGTGCTCCTTAATCATACATCCAAATGAAGTGCTGTAACCAGTTGCACTCTGGAATTTGTGCAAGAAGAAGAGAAAATATGGATAGTGGATAGGTGGATTGTATTACTGATCGGCGCATCATCAGTGAAGCTTCTGCCTGCAACTTCATTCGTCTAGTTTGGAGCAACTTCCAAAACTATCTCATGGGGTCGTTTTATCTGTGTCCTACCCAGGTCGAACTCTATTCCTCTGCAAAATTTCATCCAAATCCACCCATTAATGTTTGCTTGAAAGCATAACAAACAAACTTACACAGTTATATTAGAGCTTACGATTAAAAATTATCTGCTTCATCGCACGTAATACTTTACTTAGTAGTATTTAGGTTTGCTTTATTATGTCTTCCAGTGGGCGGTAAGAAGCTGATGATGAAGTAGTTTTGCATCTGTATAGTTTTAGTTTAAAGAGGGCACCAGTGTCATTTTTGCCGCGGGGCCCTTGGTGATACAGCTACGCCACTACAGATACACTTCTCGTTTGCTAACCTGGAGAAAACGAGAAGGTACGATACATTTCGACTAGGTTGGCAATAGAAACAAATGAAAGTGCCGTCTGAATAAACAGCTGTTTCCCTTATTTAACTATCAGGGTTAGTTAGTTGTTAATTGCCGATATGGAAAACAAACGTGAAAGAAGCTGGAATTTTATAAGAATTTTGTGCGAGTGTGTTGTGTCCTCAATAGAGAAATATTAGGGTGCATCGGAATGTAAAATAAATAAATAAAAAAAAATTAAAAAAAAACAAAAAACGGAAAACATGGAAGGAGAAGAAAAAAGCGACATGATCGCTTGCGGCAAATGAATCCAGTACTTTCCACGGAAAATGTAGGACAGTAAAAATGCTTACGGCTTAGTACGATAATATTCCAAGTGCGTAGTATCTTAGTGCAAGCTAGCACATAGGCAAAAGTATACTGTTCCTGTAGATCGGAGGAAGGAATCACATTTTAGGCCTCACACTAGGCGCAACAAGCATAAGTAAATACTGGGTCATATTTTACGACGCTTCTCGCCGGGCTCCAGTGCTTATGTTGGCAACAAATAGACAATGAAGTGTAGAATTGTGTTAATATTCTTCAGGAGCTACAGAGTAAATGTTATTGCTGCGAGTGAAAATACTATACCTGCTCTATGGTTGACAGGTTCTTGTATGTACCCTTGTCCGTTCAGAAAAAAAAAAAAAAAAAAAAAAAAAAAAAAATCGTTTCAATTGAAGTTGTCACGAAAAAACATTTATTGGTCGTCTGAGTTGCCGTCATAACTAATTGTTGCAAACATAACCACTGCAGCCCGGCGAGAAGGGTGGTACAATTTAACCAAATACTGAATTAATAAGCTTGCAGGCATAAATAATGTATTCTGTTTTCTATTATGACAGATAACTTACAAAATACGTAACTATCTGTTGGACTCTTGAGATGGTAGTTGAGTTTTGCATGTAGCGTTTCCAAGACGAAATAGCGCAACAAATTCTGCATCATCTCAGCATTCAAAATGATTTGGGCGAACATAAATACGTCTAGGTCGCATTATAGGAGCAATGACCTCAAGATCGTCTTCATTGTCAACCAAATCTCTTATTCCAACCATTTTCATAATACCGATTCTCACTGAACTAGTCGTTACCCATAAGTTTGTATTTTGATATTGCAACAATAATTTTAAGCTTATGTTGCGTATCTGCAGTATATCAAACTCATCTAACCGCTACTGAAATGGATAGGGCGAGAAATATGACGATACAATTTACCAATAAAGCTTCTTTCCACACTAGTTTTTCATACAAGTAGTGCTTCTGTTATTTTGTTCGATAAATCGGTCTTTTTCGTGAATATATTGATGTATTTTACCGCTTTGGAATCCTGCCATTTAGATACAGTTTCTCACTTAACCGGTCGTTAGTCGTGTAAGGAGCAGAATTCTACTCGTTAACTTAACGGCCAGTTTGAGGCCCTTTAACGTCTGGTTAACTCACAACGGAACATTCACAAACGCAATTCTCCGCTAACGACGATTTAAAATATTAACCAGAACTTAATGAGACATTCACAAACCGGTCCTTAATGGCATCTTACATCTTATAAAATAGGCTGTATGTGTGTATGTATGTTCCACGCTTCCTCCTAAACTACTGGACCGATTTCAACCAAACTTGATACACATGTTCCTTAGTATCAGGCAACAATCGCTGTCGGGGTAAGAATCACCTACGACACATACGTAAGGAGTTATGACGTCATAAACAATGCCCGAAAAACTGCTGCGTCAAACGACGATGCTGCACATCTCCTCGTAAACCACTGCACCGATTTCAACCAAATTTGGTACACATATTCCTTACGTGAGATAACAATTGCTGTAGAAGTACGAACCACATACGACCTATGGTTCAGGAGATATAACATCATAAACAATAAGAGAAGCAAGAAACTGCCACATAATGCAACGAGACTTTATAAATACACTATATGAGAATGAGACTACTTAGCGACAATCGACAAACTTTAAACATAATTTCTAACCTTTATTTAACTTTTTCTTGCTGAAAATCGTAGCAAAATGATGAAAGGAAAATAGTTTATCGCTTACTACTTTTCCGTTGTTTATGGAGTAAAACTACGACATTAGGCAAGACGTTACAATTTATAATTGGTACACTACAAATTGTAGCCGCAGCAAATTTTACAGACACTATACACACATACAGATGAATGTACCTTCGAAATTGTATAACAGTACGACACGTAGTTCATGAGATATGAGCACATAAACAGTAACGTTCATGGAAAACAAGAAAGCGAACGTCTGTGACAGAATTAAGCAATCTTATACCTACGAATACCAACAAAAAGTGAAAATAGTGTTATTGATTCCGTTTTGTGTATTAAATACTTAACGACATTTCTTTCCTTTATTTTGGCACGTTTCACCTTTTGCATAAAAAACAGTATGAAGATACATCGTTTCGGACAATGACTTTTACTTACATTTGACATCTTGGCTACGACAAATGAGTTTATTGACAGAGCGATCTAACAAGGATTCTATTTTTACTGACTGAGGTCCGGAACCCTAAAAAGCCATGACACACACAGGACCTCCTTCAACAACCGTTGCGAAGCACGGGCATATAAGCTAGTCCGTACATAAAACAAGACACGGACAACAGCACACGCTACCGAATCCTTTCGTACAGCCGTGATTTAACTACTGCTGACCCCGCAGTTAAGTCCCATAAGCTATGCAAACATTTGAACATTTCCCTCCGCTGCCGAGCTCATGAGTCTCTTAGGTAACCTTGCTTCTCCCATGCGTGTAACATGACCCCACCATCTCAGTCTGTTCGCTCTAACTGCTTCATCTATGCTGTTCATTCCCAGTTTTTCTTTGATTTCCTCATTATGGACACCCTCCTGCCATTGTTCCCATCTATTAGTACCTGCAATCATTCATATCTGTAACCTCTACCTTATGAATAAGGTAACCTGTATCCACCCAACTTTCACTCCCATACAACAAAGTTGGTCGGAAGATAGAGCGGTGCACTGCTAACTTAGTCTTGGTACTGACTTCCTTCTTGGAGAAGAGAGTAGATCTTAGCTGAGCACTCACTGCATTAGCTTTGCTGCACCTCTATTCCAGTTCTTTCACTATGTTGTCATCCTGTGAGAAAATACATCCCGTTGTTGTTGTTGTGGTCTTCAGTCCGGAGACTGGTTTGATGCAGCTCTCCACAATACCCTATCCTGAGCAAGCCTCTTCATCTCCACATAAGAACGGCAACCTACATCTGTCTGAATCTGCTTACTGTATCCATCTCTTGGTCTTCCTCTGCGATTTTTACCCCACACACTCCCCTCCAACGATAAATTCACCATTTCTTTATGACTAAGAATGTGACCTACCAATCTATCCCTTCTTTTAGTCAAGGTATGCGAAAAATTTCTTTTCTCCCCAATTCTGTTCAGTACCTCCTCATTAGTTACGCGATCTACCCACCTAATCTTCAGCATTCTTCTGTAGCACCATATTTCAAAAGCCTCTATCCTCTTCCTGTCCGCACAGCTTATCGTCCATGTCTCACTCCCATGCAAGGCAACACTCCATACAAATGCCTTCAGAAAGGACTTCCTTAGGCTTGGTACTTGAAACTGTCTACCTGTTCTAACTTTGTTCCTCCTATTTGGCACTCAATCTGTTTGAATCTCTTTCCCACAGTCATTACTTTCGTTTTGGAGATGCTGATCTTCATATCATAATCCTTGCACCTCTGATCGAGGTCTGAAATATTAGTTTGCAACCTTTCAATTGAATCGGCCATTCAACTAAGTCATCCGCATATGCGAGACTGCTTATTTTGTTTTCACCTATTTTAATACTGCCCTGCCAGTCTACTGTTTTCAATATATGACCCATGAATAGTATGAACAACAGTGGTGACAGGTTACAGCCTTGTCTTACCCCTGAAACTACCCTGAACCATGAGCTTAATTTGCCATCTACTCTAACTGCTGCCTGACAGTCTACGTAAAGCCCTTTAATTGTCTGCAGAAGTTTGCCCCATATACCAAAATCTTGAAGAACTGACAGTAGCTTCCTCCTATGAACACGATCATAAGACTTTCCCAGATCTATGACACATAGATACAGTTCCCTGTTCCACTCATAGCACTTTTCCATTACCTGCCGTAGGCTAAAGATCTGGTCCTGACAGCCTCTAAGAGGCTTAAACCCTAGGCATAGCGGTTATCGCTGAAACAACCGGTTTTCGGTTATACCGGTTCTTTTCATCTCCAGTTTAACCGTACCGTAAAAATTGCTCAAGATAACCGGTTTTTTAAATTTCCGGTTTTCGGTTTTTATTGCTATTATTTCCAGTAGAGTTCCAACGAAACATATTTTTCGGCCGAAACAGAAACCGTAATCGTCGGTTCTCCTAGTTTCGCCCGAAACCGAAACTTGCGAAATTTAGTCAAAATTGAGGTTAATTTATGTTATACGACATATCACTAGCCTTTCCATATTTTGCGAGATCCCCTCCCAATACTACGCCTTCTTGAGTGTGTGTAAGCCTAGCCAGGAGTCCGTAGAAGACGACATACGAAGCATACAGGTTTACTGGCCTAGTACTTCCATCCGGCAGATGCGAATATTGAGCCAACCACTCCGTAAGTTGGACTTGTGAGCCAGCGCATACGAATATCTCGTCATACACACAACAAATATAAGTTACAGTCAGTACATATACTTTTATCAGTGTTGCACAAGTATTTCGAAAAATAAAGTCACAGTTCCGACTAACAGTATGATTGTTGTCAGTGTAAATTTACGCAAATTGAACTAGGAAAGCTCTGTACCACATGATCAAAGAATGTTCAAATGGAGCCTCAGACCGCACGGTTATCTCACGAGGCACCACATGATCAATGTTACGTAAATCCATATTGGTTATTAAAAAAGCCCCTCGCTTTCAAGGGATCACATTAATAAAACTTGTTAGCATAACAATATGATTATACATTAAAAGTTATTATTCCAAGCTAACATAATAGGTATATGAATCGAATTTACCTTCTCTTTGGATGCTTTCTCCTTCAATGACACAGCATGTTTGTAGTACCTCCACCCGTTTTCAGCTTTTTAAAGCAAATGGAGCATTGTACCTCACTGCTCCCGTACTTGGTGAAGTACTTCCACACTCGGGATGGTGCCATTTGAGACACAAGCGATGTCTGGCGACGACAGCAAGGAACTGCCGCGTGACCAGACGGAGGCAAGTCTCGTACACTGCCGGTGCACGCGCGTCGTCTAATAGGCCACGCCACACGGCGACAGCTGCGTCGATGCCTCAGTAGCTGCACCAGTCGTCAAGTTCTTATGCCACGCGTTCCGGACTGCTGGGATTGTTCTTAAATTATCACTGATCGCTTTTCTTAGTTTCTGCGATGATATAATATTTCACAGCAGTAGAAATTTTAGGAATAGCCCTAAATATTAGGGTCTACTAGTTGTAATTTTTTTTAATTATTTACAAAAAACACGTGTTGAACTACTATTACAGGAAGTAGTCATACCGGTTTTTTTACCCTGTTCTTGGCAATAATTAAAATAAACCGGTTACAACCGACACCAAATAAATACCGAAAAAACCGATTATTCTAAACTGAAATACTGGTATCGGTTTTAACCGGTCGGTTTTTCCCATCCCTACTAAGCCCACACTGATTTTCATCTAACTTGTCCTCAATTAATACTCGCACTCTCATCAATACCTGAGAATATTTTACCTACAGCGCTGTAGTTGGCGAGCTGCAGAAATTAGCTGGCAGTGTGGTGTCTCTCATGTTAGCCTCTGGTGTCAAGGTCGGACAACTCGTCTGGGACAGCTACTGGGAGAAGCGAGTGCAGCTGCTTCGCTAAGGTAGGCGGGCGTTTACGGCAGTGGGCAGTGGACGGGCTATTGTTCTGAGAGGTGACGGACCCATTGTTTGCAGATGATTTTGGCACTGCAGGTTACCTCTGACGGGTTGTCCGAGCCCTCTAATTATGTTGATAGTTATACAAGTTGCGGTTCGGAACACAAACGGCAGTCAGCCAAAAGTCTCGACACAATGGACGGTGAATCTCTTCGAGGACCTTCTACTACCTGCTATGACAAGCCAGAGGGACAAAATTTGCGACAGTCACCGTGTCTGACACCCAAACGTTCAGATGTCAGACACTCAGATCCACACCTAGGGTTGCCAGAATGAACTGGAGGCAGGCCCCCAGACCAGACGTGCCCCCCTCCCCCTTGGCCAATGACTCGCCCCCCACTAACTGCGACCAACTCCCCCTCCCTCACAACAAGCATTGTCGTCTTCTACAGAAAATTGTTTCGGCAAGAAATTAAGAAGCGACTGATTCTTCTTTTGTGTGGTAATATTCGCTTTGTGTCTTTCTGATTGTAAATGTTTATTCACAGCTTTCACTCCGTCGTACTTAACAGTAAATGAGATATTGCATATTCTGCACTTACACATACACTCATCACTATCGACTTTTTGTAGCCACTCTTTATAATTTTCTTCCTGCAACCATTCTTCACGGAACGAACTTAGATGTCGTCTCTTCATTTCACTGTTATTACTTACTAATCTGAGTTAATGTAAGCTTGTCTGTTCACACACGATCCAAGTATTCCAAAAATTGCCGGTAAACTGATAAACAATGAACGAACGAACACAAATAATAGACGTCGCCAGTTGACACGTTGCCGCAACAGTGTTTGCTTAATAATGCGCTAGCCCATTACTACCGACGCAACAATGAAAAGTTTTCAGAGGAAGAATAGAAAAGTAGCGTTTTGTTGCAATAAGAAATTGACATTTATATAAAGTTATTCATAATTACTAGAGAGCAGCCGGCCGGGAATGGCCGAGCGCACTCAGGCTGCTCCCGCCAGAGGTTCGAATCCCCCCCCCCCCTACGGCATGGATGTTGTGTTCGTTCTTAGTTTAAGTTATGTTAAGTTCGATGTAGATCGTCGCTATATGAGCATAGTACATAAAAAGCGTCGTAAAAAAAGTTAAGATGAAGGTTACATTCAAGCCCGGAGATGGGAGTGATTGGCCCGTAGACCCGGAGAATTCATTCCAAACCCGGGCACTCCGGGCCGCGCCCGGAGATCTGGCAACCCTATCCACACCAAACGTTGTATATCGATAGAGTATCAACCGAAACATCTATATAATTCCTGATTTTTGCTGCCGTCCAGTTGAACGTGCGTAAATTATAATAAGTGACATCTAACCTACGGATTAGAGAAAAGCGTATCTGTGAGGGACAATGAAGCCACGCCACCGTGGGTTAGTTGGTAGAGCGTTAGCTTGTGGTGCAGAAGGTCCTGGGTACAAGCCCCAACTCGCTTTAATTTTTTTTTCATTGTTTAAACTACAGTACGTTGGAAATTGTTAAAAGGGGCAACGTGTTCCTCATATGTAAAAGGACTGTTTCGATTTTGTGGCAATGTGTTATTGGCAGTTTACTCTTGCTTCGTTTTATTTTAAAGTAGGAAACCTGTACAGTGTTATTACTTTAATTACGCTTATTGTTTTTAACATTACTATTTTTTGTTATTCAAATGTTCAAATGTTTGTATAGTCTATGGGACTTAACTACGGGGTCATCAGTCCCTAAACTTACAAACTACTTATGAACTACTTACAAACTAGGACGGCACAAATATCCATGCCCGAGGGGGGATTCGAACCCCCGACCGTAGTGGCCGTGCAGACCGTGACTGGAGCGCCTTAGTCCTCTCGGCCACCGCGGCCGGCTTTTTTGTTATTGTTATTACTATTATTACTATTAATACAGCTGTATGTGTGATGCAGTTTTTTTTATTATTCATATGTTCTGATTATGTTCGTTTATTCTGTGAAACTACGAATAAACCCTACAGATTAGCTACTTTAAAATAAAACGAAGCAAGAGTAAACTGCCAATAACACATTGCTACAAAATGGAAACAGTCCTTTTACATATGAGGAACACGTTGCCCTTTTAACCATTTCTAACGTACTGTAGTTTAAACAATGAAAAATTTTAAGGCCTAGGTGGTGTTTGAACCCAGGACCCTCTGCATGACACCCCACGGAAGCGTGATGTGATTATGCCTCACAGATACGCTTTTGCTCTATTCCGTAGGTTAGTTGTTACTTATTATTATAGTTTACGCACGTTCTACTGGACGACAGCACAAATCAGGAATTATATAGAAGTTTCGGTTGATACTCTATCGATATACAACGTTTGGTACGGATCTGAGTGTCTGACATCTGAAGGTTTGGGTGTGAGAGGTAGCAAGCGTTCAGACACGGCTGGTGCATCCAAAATATGCTCATTCTGTGTTAGTCGTATCGAAATACGTGGCGGAGCTATGCAAGAGAGAACTTAAAAACGATGTAGCGCGACGGATTTTAGTATTGGATTCTTAGAGTTACTTGTCGGGAGGGAATGGGCGTGCGGTCTAAGGCGTCTTGCCACGGATTGCACAGCCACGTCTCGTCCGGGGGTTCCAGCCCTTCCTCGGGCATGTGTTTGTGTGTGTGTTTTGTCATGAGCATAAGTTAGTTCGTAAATCATTTGAACATTTTCTAAATTTTTTACTGGTTTGTATACTGGACTTACTCACCTTGGTTCTAAAAATTGTAATTAACATCATTTTTATTGAAACTATTCTCTTTGTTACGTCTTTATCTAACTTCATAAAATTACCTAAAAGTACAACAAAAAATCCTACAAATTTGTTATAGGCCTATATGCTTTTAAGAGACAATTTACGTTCACAACCTTCCTGTTAGAGAATTTTCTTATTACGATCATTTAAATAAATTGTTGTTGTTGTTGTGGTCTTCAGTCCGCAGACTGGTTTCATGCAGCTCTCCACGCTACCCTGTCCTGTGCAAGTCTCTTCATCTGAGAATACGTTCGGCAACCTACATCCTTTTGAATCTGCTTACTGTATTCGTCCCTCGGTCTCCCTCTACGATTTTTACCCCACACACTTCCTTCTAATGCTAAGTTGACAATCCCTTGATGTCTCAGAATGTGTAGCACCAATCTATCCCTTCTCTTAGTCAGGATATGCCAGAAACTCCTTTTCTCCCCGATTTGCTTAAGCACCTCCTCATTAGTTACGTGATCTACCCATCTAATTTTCATAATTCATCTGTAGCACCACATTTCAAAAGGTTCTATAATATTTTTATCTGAACTCCTTGTCGTCCACATTTCACTGCAGTACAATGCTACACTCCAGACAAATGCTTTCAGAAATGACTTCCTAACATTATTAATATTGGATGTCAACAAGTTTCGCTTCTTCAGAAATGCTTTTCTCCCCATAGCCATTCTGCATTTTATACCTTCTTTACTTCGGGCATCAGAACTCATCTTGATACCCAAATAACAAAACTCATCTACTACTTCTATTGTCTCATTAGCTAATCTCATTGCTTCAGCATCACCTGATTTTCTGACATTGCATTCCATTACCCTCGTTTTACTCTTGTTAATATTCATCTTATATCTTCCTTTCAAGACAAAATAAACTGTATTGTTCTGAGTATCTTAAACATTTTGAAAAGGTTTGATAAACTTAATTTAAAAAAGTGGTAGCGTTGTATATTGACATTCAAGAAGTTTCAGATTATACAATTCAAATCGCGCCGTTGCTTATTTTTTTTCGTTGTCACCAAACGCCTACAACATTTATAAATAAGATTCATAAAATATATGGTACTTAACACATGAAATCGTTATTTTACTAAGAAAATAGTACGTCCTTCGATTGTTTTTAATATATTAATGTGAATGTCTGTTGGGTGTACGCTTATCACGTCCGAACGACAAGAAACTATGGCAAGGAGATTACATACAGCGAAACGTGTTGCCATAGACCATATCTTTGGTCTATGCATGCTACAATGTCTTCAGCTCTTTCTATGTAAGGATAAGCATACGAAATAAGGAAAAATAGGAATAAATAAACAAAGCAGTAAAAACCATCAAGAGAAACAGGCTATGCTAACGGTATACTACGCCTTCCACATCGCTTCAGCGGGTTCTGCATGAATCTATAGTTTTGTTCCGATATTGATGGAATTTTACACAATCCACCCCCCTCCCCCCCCCCCCCCCCCAAAAAATGTCGCTCTCTGTATAAAACTTCGTTCGTCCGGTGCATGCTGTAGAGTACTTAACTAACTTACGGAATTTACAAAATGCATAGTTTTGCTCCAATCTTTATGAATCTTTGCGCATGTGACCTTTAAATCAAGAGGAAGGTCACTGGGAACATAAATGTTTGTATGGTACAGGACAGACGGTACCTTGCAGAAAACCATGCCGATAGAGGGAAAGATGGAAACGAACAGAGAGATGGGAGAGAAAGAGGTGGATGCAGAGAGAGGGGGGGGAGGGGATGTGGACTAACAGAGTGTAGGATAAATAAAGACCCGGCCAACGCCGGGTTTACAGCTAGTTGTCAATATTTTATGAAAGGTTGTTGTTAACAGCATGAACTCGACTATCAATTAACGAAGCGTACCACTATTCGTTCAATCTGTGAAGAGTTTTCCTGTGCCGGCCGCGGTGGCCGAGGGGACTGAGGCGCTCCAGTCTGCACGGCCAGTACTGTCGGGGGTTCGAATCCCCCCTGGGGCATGGATATTTGTGCCGTCCTTAGGATTAGCTAGTTCATAAGTAGTTTGTAAGTTTAGGGACTGATAAGTTTAGGGACTGATGACCCCATAATTAAGTCCCATAGACTCTACAAACATTTCAACATTTTTTTTCCTGTATTGCTACACTCCCCGTAGCGTGGTTCTACTCCGATGAGGCGAAGCGCGGTCACCCTGACTACACCGAGCCACTGTGCAGTCAGTGTCTGCACTCGAAAACGGGTCAAATTCGAAATCGGCGAGTGACCGCAAAACCGTTTAAATCGTTCCGGTGGGCGGAGTCTACGACCCTGGCTCGTGTCCGCACCCAGGTCAGTGCAGGAGAAGAGAAAACTCACTTGTTGTCCAGTGCGGCAGTCGCAGGACAGCTAGAGGACACTGGGCACACAAGAAGCTCATCAAAATTAATGCGGAAAAACTACAACAATAAATAATACGATTCCTTGAGACAACATTGTCTCGTTATACCAAAAGTTTAAACTTAAGGTTTGGCATTGAATCAAAATTCATGCTGTGGCCGGGATTCTAACCCGGGACCTCCTACTTACTAGGTAGGTGCTTTAGAGCACTTTTTTGTTGTTGATTTTTTCCCCCAAAATACCCTTTGTCGGCTAGCTTCAGTAGCTGTGAACTTGTTATAATAAAAAGCTAATTTCTACTTTAGAGACAAATAAAATTTCTTCTTGTAAAAGAGTTAAATTGTCGTGAGGACTCCTTCTTCTAGGGTCTGCGAAAGGAAACGTTTTCCTGAAACTAAATTGCTTCAAGACAATCGGTGTAGTCGCTTTGGCTGCAACGCGGTGTTGAGCGGTCTAAAGCACCTACCTGGTAAGTAGGAGGTCCCGGGTTCAAATCCCGGCCACGGCATAAATATTAATTCAGTGCCTCTCCGTATGTTTAATACAACAATAAAGTTTACAAGGAAACGACCGGACTTATGCGACAGACTAAATTTACAAAATATGGATTTACGATGGGCCACTCAAGAAAGATATCTTGAAATTATATTATACGCCAAACTACTGTTTAAACCCCACATTGACCGGAAACGGACGACGATGGTAAAGTCACCATACAAACTTTATCCTTTACTGCTAATAGTAAAATTACGACTGTACGCAATGACAATTCCCCCGGCAATTACTTATGGTAGTTAGTCATCGAGGACAGTCTTTAAAATCAACATTGACATTTTACAGAAATTTCGAAATCTTTGTTTACGAGTCATCCTACAGGCCGCTCGTTGGGTTAGAATAAGAGAGCACATCAAGAATCACACCTAGAAATTAAAGTTCATACACTCCGGGACACAATAAGACAGATTATGATGTCACAGTACACCCAGGAAGATGGCATAGAGTTCCACGAGCAAACATTGAGAATAAAAGTGCAGGGATTCATAATGAAAATTAATTAACAGAGGAAAAAATCAGAGGTGGGTATACGGGTGTGAACCCATACATACTACTAGTGTTTGCCGTTGTTAAAGTTAAAATGAAATGTTAAATTTACAAAGTTCAGCCTTCAAAAAAGTTAGAACTTCCAATAAATAATAATAATAAAAATGATAACGATAATAAAATAAAATAAAAAATTGAAAATTAAAAAAAGAATGAACAAAAATATGTAAATAAATCTGAATAACTTTAATGAGTGTTGCGCGAAAACATCGCCGTGGTAAACGGTCACACATCCCTGTATTAGTGAGGGAAGGTTTGAAGTGCGTGCCATTTTTTTAAACCTATATTGGCCTACTTTTGGTTACGGTAGTAACACTAAAAGTGGGCCTTTGCGTTCGTCCTTTGACAGCTCGAAATTTAAATGAAAATAACGGCTTTACCATTCATATGAAACGAAACTTGAATAACCGAATTTGTAGAGGAGAAAATTCTCTACAACCTTGCTCTCTTATGTTTTTTCATATCTCGTAGCGTTTCCGAGATATTTACAAAAATAACGGAGTTTTGACACCCTCCATTAAATTAACGAAAACCAGCCGTTCGTAGATGTCACGTGATATTCCTCGCCCAGAACTCTCTCTGGCATACGCCATCTTGCGTTGCGTATTTGATGATTTTCTTATTGTAACTTACACGTTGTCATTTCAAAGCAATGGCACACTGAAGAATTAACAAAAAGACGTCGTTCTTCATACGATAAATGATAATCTAATGTCTACAAATGCCATATTAACATCAGTTAACAATGGCCATCAATAGTATGAGATTAAAGAATGTAACTCCTGTTAGCCGTAGCATATCGGGAATGCGTTCCACTGTGGCGCTGAAGGTCAATGGTTTGGAACTCGCCGATACCTGTATTTTTTTCCTACAAGTGTTTTAGTCACTGTTATTAATTTTTTATTATTTAGATTATTATTTTGGTCCAAAATGTTTGCGAAAACCTACAAAACTACAAATCTAAAGTGGGCTATAAAACACGTCAGTGCAATTTTTTAAAATGATTTAATGTGAACACTAAAAGAGCTCTATCTGAGTAAAGTAAAAGGTGCTCCAGCGTAAATTATCCTCTGAATATGAGCAGAAAAACTGATGAACATATCACGGCGTGTCTACTTAAAACTACTTTACGTGGTAGAGTGCCAGGCTATGATTCGGTTTCCCGCCGGCTCCTAGGATTTTTATCTGTCACTTTCCAATTCTTTCACCTCTAGCAATATTGCTCATGTGAAAAATACCGAGTAGCACCGTGGTTCGGAACCCACGTTAAACTGTAGGTCCCCCTATAACTGGCTGGGTAAGTCAGTTCGAAGGTCGGAGGAAGGCAACGGCATACCACCTCCAAACAGGACCGTGCCTAGTAAAGCACTGTGCTGTTCAAACCAATCTTCGGATTGTTGACTGCTTTACCTTTTTACCTGGTTCTTGTGCTCTTATTTGCAACTTTCGTCAACTGTTCAAATGTTGTGTAACTCCACGTCGCGACCGTAGCATTAGAATCACGGTATTCCGACATTTTTCATTGTTAAGTAATTTTAATATTTTGTTAAAGAGGCAGAATTTTCTCATTTTTCAAAATTTTTAGTAAATTCAAATTATATTAGCGTAATTCACAGTAATAGTATGCAGGGAATACTTGGGTCAGAACACCTCTTATATCGGAGATCATTTGTCAGATTGCTATTATAAATAGTACCCACAGTTGAGTTGCTGCCTCTTATGTGTTTAGCTATCTATGTGCTTAGCTTTCTGTATGTGATCAGGTCTCTATGTAATGAGGTCTGTGCTTATCTAATATATTATACGCGGTTAAATTACAAAATAGTAAAAGAACCCGAAAAAGTATTAAAACTTTAATATAAACTTTCATGTCGTGATCAGACGCGAAAGCGAACATTATTTTTGGACTTTGATCGGGATAGGCTAGGACGGAAGAATTAGAAACTTCTGCCTCTCGTAATAAACTGATGAACGTTCCAGAGAGATTAATACAATCAAACTTAGACGAAAATAATAACGAATTGTGAACTTATCAAGTGTGACTGTGAAAGTGTAGTGAATGTAACTATTGATTTCAGAATAGAGAATCTATGAACCTTAAAAAAAATCTTAATCAGTTATTCGAGTATTTAGTTCCCTAATATTGTCCCAGCATATTCTAAAAGTGAAGGAATATATCTAACAGTACTGGTCAGGAAAAATTTATGGTGAGATTTTC
Organism: Locusta migratoria; assembly: GCA_026315105.1. Classification (NCBI taxonomy): domain Eukaryota; kingdom Metazoa; phylum Arthropoda; class Insecta; order Orthoptera; family Acrididae; genus Locusta; species Locusta migratoria. The sequence continues at coordinate 123,022,112 of CM048754.1, forward strand.
GAAAGAATAATTCTATAAAGGAAAAGGATCAGGCAAAAACAGTATCCTTGTGACAGGCGTCAAATTATCTGAACTACCGGGACTCAATGATTGAAATTTTTATTCTTTGGTTTATTAAATATCAGCCCCTGAGAAACAGATTTTCATGCTCAAACATTAAAATAGGTCTTAACGTATAATGCAATCCAGAACCAATATTTACAGTGAAAAATTCAACAAAGATATAAATTTTATTAACTGCGAAGAAGTACCAGGGCTACCAACTGAATTTTCATACTGAGGTGACAAATAGAATTTTGAACCTATACATCCAATACAACTGTGGAAATTAAGACGTAATCTACAGCATAAGAGTCGCAAAGTTAAAACCCTAATATAAAACGAAGTCAACGCAACTGTCGCCCCAGTCACAAACCAAACCATTCACATTGTGAATGTGTGGCTCTTAACTGCTGAGGTGGTCACTTTCTACGCTTAGAAAATACGTAAACTACACGCACAGCCATGCCCCAGGGAGGACGCGAACCTCCGACGGTGAGCTTGCCTCTGTCGCCTTTGTGGTTACGTTTAGACATTACAACTGTTGACTATAGAAATGAAAGATGTATTTATCTTAGGCGAAACCGTTCTTGTTTTATGAAATTATAAGTTTTTGACTGTTATACCTGGCTCTTCAGATTTCAATGTTTTTAGTAACCTATCGCAAGCATCAAATTTAGACCGAGGACAATAGTTTAAGGCAATACTATTGTCCGTCCTCATACTCCATTTTGTGTTTTATTACTTCAAAATGGAGTAAGCCAACTCGCACCGTATCTCACAAAACGTGCTGAAGTTGACGAAATCAGCCGGCCGCGGTGGCCGAGGGGACTGCGGCGCGCCAGTCACGGTCTGCACGGCCACTACGGACCGGGGTTTGAATCCCCCCTCGGGCATGGATATTTGTGCCCTCCTTAGTAGTAGCTAGTTCATAAGTAGTTCGTAAGCTTAGGGACTGATGACCCCGTAGTTAAGTCCCGTAAGCTCTACCAACATTTGAACATCTATATATACATGTGGCGTCTGTTCCGAAAGAACAGTTGATGTCATATATTCTGTGAATATTAAATAATAACTGCAGGATCAGAAGTGACGTCTGTTCTTTCGGAACAGACGCCACATATATATAATATGCCGGTGACGGGCAATGATCCTATCGTTAGTGGGGAGGGGTGGGCAAGTTTGAAGCCCTTACTCTTACGGGAATTAGTTTCATAACTAAGAGTTTGAGTACTGTAGGCAGGGCGAAGCTGGGAATTTGTATGTGACGGGAGGCGTGCTTAGGTAGTCCTTGCAGGTGCGGTGATCACTGTGTCCCCAGTGGTGTAGGGGTCAGCGCAACTGCCTAGAAAGCAGGAGACCCGGGTTCGAGTCCCGGCTGGGTACACATTTTCAGCTTTGCCCAATCGCAGTTGATGTCATATATTCTGTGAATATTTGAACATCTGACAAAATCAACGTCAGTGAGTCCATGACACCGGTGAACAAGATCATGACATGAGTAAGATATCTGCATTCTGTAAAAGTTGGCAACTGACCGTAAATAACGAAAATATATCTGTTAAACTTCACTTACATCATAAACCAGTAAAATCTAAAGGCCGTACATTCAATAAAATACCTACGGTTTACAATTACGAACAACTTATATTGGAAAGAACACATAGAAAATATTGTAGGGAAGGAGAACCAAACGGTACGTGTCATTGGCAGAACACCTGCAAGATGCAGCAGGTGTACGAAAGAAACGGCCTACGCTACACCTGTGCGTCAGATGATTTAGAGAAAGTTCAGAGAAGGGCAGCTCGTTTTGTATTATCATGATATAGGAAAAGGACTGTCACGGAAATGTTGCACGAGTTGGGGCGGAAATCATTAAAAAAAAAACGTCATTATTCGTTGCGACGAGATCAATTTCCGAATTTCTTTCACCGACTTTCAACTTTGTCTTCAGAAATTATTAGTACGCACCTACATAAGGAGACCTGATCATCACAATAAAATAACAGAAATCACATCGAAAACAGAAAGATTTAGGTGTTCCTTTTTCTCACGAGCTATTAGAGAATGGAACTGTAGAGAAACACCGTAAAAGTGGTTCGATGAACCCTCTGCCATGCACTTGAATCTGATTTGCAGAGTACCCATGTAGATGTAGATTTGGAAAGTAACAGAATTGTAATAATTATTTTTTTAATGAAAAAATGGACGCATTAATGTTCTATATTCTATAAAAAGTTTTTAATAGTAATGGTTTCAATTAAAAAATATCGTAAGTAAAATTTGTGGGACAATACTGTAAGGTGAGAAAAAAGTGCATTTGGCCTTTTTTTAGTGAATTTACAACAGATATGCGGTGTCACGGTGGTGAGCATCGTAAATACACGGAGAACACTAGTTCTGACGCCATGGAACAAATGCTCCGTTTTTACAGTGGCAGTTTCTCTTCGATACATCAACTACGAAACGAACTTAATTTACGGTAATGAAGAAGTTCAGAAGGCAACCACGCATACTTAATGATTTCACCGATGACTGGAACGTAGCCTTATACTTAATAAATGTAAAAATAAAAACTGATAACAATCGCGAAACTCACTACATGTTGAGTGTATTTGTTATTATTATTTGTTTCTTTACATTATTTGATATGTTATATTAGCACCATAACACGTATCTGCCTTTTTTTCTTTTTTTTTTTTTTTTTTTTTAAAAAAGGCCACTTTCTCGAGACTTTTCAGAGCTGCATGGAATGGGTTCGGCTAATTACTATTGGAGACATGAACGTCACGTACCAAACATACAAAAATCCGAAAAAAACGGTCGACTTTCTCGAGACTTTTGAGAGCTACATAGAATGGGTTCGGCTAACTACCATTTGAGATATGCACGTCACGTACCAAAACACACAAAAACCCGATAACTGGAAACAGAAGTGACACTACAGAGAGGCAGAGACGGAGATGTGTGGCACTAGCTGGTGACAACCCGGGAGCAGCGAGAATGAGTGAGTCGGTAAGTAGAAGAGTGTGAGCTGACCTGATCGTGGAGTATGGAGTAGTCGGAGCGCTCGGAGCCCTGGCGGTGTAGCGGTGTTGCGCGCCGCCGTCAACAGTCAAATGCGGCGGCCGTAGCGGCCGGCCGTCTTATATAGGGGAGGGGGAGCCCTGAGGTGACTGGCGTGAGCAGCTAGCGAGCGAGCGGCTAAGCGGCTGCTGTATGTACTGCCGCAGGACGGAGCGGAGCGGAACAGAACAGGCGTCTCTGCAGCCGCGCTGGGCCTGCCGACTGGCCGCACTTAAAAATACCACGCCTAACGCCGCATTCCAAGACTGCCGAACACTTACGACTTTTATGTGCTCTTAAGGCCGCATCCATACATCGTTGGCGCCAACAGTGTTGGTCCAATGTGTGGATCAGTGAAGCAGCGTTGAAACCAACGCTGGCGCCAACGTTGGTACGGCTGCGTTGCTTGTCGGTATTTCGACCAAACATCAAAGGATGTTGGGCCAATTTGGGTACGTCGTCCACACATTGCCGCCAACGTTTCATTCTGTCTTTGTCGTCTGCTCATCTCTGTTTCTTTCTTCGTTCGTTCTTCGTCGCCGTTTTAAAGTTTCGAAATCTCTTTGTAAATATTAGAACTGTATCAGAAAGTGATTCATTTTTTGAAAGAAACCTCAAAAAACGAAATGCCATAGCAAAACTTAGGCGCGAACTGTGAAATTAAAAACTTTCTAGACTTTCGACACACTCCTATTACTGAATTTAATTTTTAAAATTAACCGTACCGTACTTAATATTTCCTGTCAAGTTTCAAATATCGTTTTGCAAACTTCAAGCACTACTAGTGATATCAATTACATGGTCATTTAAAAAGGGAAGTGTAGGCTCCTAATATTGTCTCATTTAGCAAGAAATCGAAGTGTAATACAAAAAGAATAGCATCCCTCCAAAACATCTTTCTTTTTTATTTTATTTTCAATCGTTTATAGTAGCAGGTCTAATTTTTTATAATGTGTATCGTTTACTCGTAGCATATTTTAAGAAATTAATGATTTCGTACCGTTATTAATGTTCGGTAGAAAGTGATACAACATCCCATCATCTTTTACGTATGTTTCCCACATTGATTTGCAATGACGAAATGTAATTATTCACACTCAAAAGCGTTAATGTATTGGCCGCGATTTGTGCGTCAGATATGTTTTCGTTGGCTCTCGACGAATTCAACTGAATATTGGCTCCAATGTGTGGACGCTGTCTCAAAAATATTGGCCAATGTTGGCGCCAGCGTTGGTAGCACTGTGTGGACGCGGGTAAGGCCGGGTCCACACATGGCAGCCAACGTTGGCGCCGACAGTGTTCGTCCAATGTGTGGATCGGTGAAGCAGCGTTGGAACCAACGTTGGCGCCAACGTTGGTACGGCTCCGTTGCTTGTCGGTATGCCGGCCGCGGTGGCCGAGGTGACTGAGGCGCTCCAGTCACGGTCAGCACGGCCACTACGGTCGGGGGTTCGAATCCACCCTCGGGCATGGATATTTGTGCCGTCCTAGTTCGTAAGTAGTTCATAAGTAGTTTGTATGTTTAGGGACTGATGACCCCGTAGTTAAGTCCCATAAGCTTTACAAACATTTGATTTTGTGTTTACATCTAAACTGTCATGTTGTCAGTTACGTTGAAAATGACGGTATAGATATTAAAGGAGGTAGATGAGTTTTATTACTTGGGCAGTAAAATAACAAATGATGGTCGCAGTACAGATGATATAAAATGCAGAATGGCAATGGGTAGAAAGGCGTTTTTGAAAAAGAGAAATTTGTTAACATCGAATATTGATATAAGCCTAAGGAAGTCCTTTCTGAAGGCATTTGTATGGAGTGTTGCCTTGCATGGGAGAGAGACATGGACGATAAACAGTGCGGACAGAAAGAGGATAGAGGCTTTTGAAATATGGTGCTACAGAAGAATGCTGAAGATTAGGTGGGTGGATCGCGTAACTAATGAGGAGGTACTGAACCGAATTGGGGAGAAAAGAAATTTCTGGCATACCTTGACTAAAAGAAGGGATAGATTGGTAGGACACATTCTTAGACATCAAGGAATTGTGAATTTAGCGTTGGAGGGAAGTGTGTGGGGTAAAAACCGCAGAGGAAGACCAAGAGATGGATACAGTAAGCAGATTCAAGTGGATGTGGGTTGCCGTTCTTATGAGGAGATGAAAAGGCTTGCTCAGGATAGAGTAGGGTGGAGAGCTGCATCAAACCAGTCTCTGGACTGAAGACCACAACAACACAACATATGTAAACATAACTCAAAGCATTGAGAATTATCCATATTGCGCCCGAAATCTAAGTAGATCTGGAAAATAAAAACAGATGATACGGTCAAAGAGTGGGGCGGAAGACAATGGAGAGAGGAACAATGAGATGGAGTAATACAGCAATAAATACACACCCGGGCATCGACGGGTACTAATGCTAGTCGAAATATATTAACTCACTGCACTGCGGTTGTTCATTTCAAAGAACTGGCACTCGTCATCTGTCGTAATTTCCATGTATCAGTTCTTTCGTGTGTCGTTATGGAATAAGGAGTAACAAATTAGTCGTCGCGGTATTGCTCCACTTTTCTTCGCTTTTTCGTTCTAGTTATTGGGACGACGCGTGTTTAGTTTCTGGCTTGGGAATTTTAGAAGTGACAGATCATAAGGGGGGAAAAATCCTATTCTGCAATCTTGAAGGAGAAAAATTCTAACTTACGAGTAACGTGCGTGTGCAATACTCATTGTACACCCCAAATTGCAAGAAATTCGGACGCGCCAATTCTTTTGTTACGAAACGCAATGAAAGTGCTTCTGACCAATCTTGACTCCATCGGCAAACTCCGAAATGAATTCTGTACTTTTCGTGCTAGAGAACGCAACAATACGTATTGCCTGGAAAGGCGAAGTAATGGCGCGGCAGGGCAACCAGGAACTGCTGTAGGTCACGTGACGAAGTATAAGCGAGGCTACTGTTAAACTAGAGGCAAAGAAGAAGAAGAAGAAGATGATGCTCACAATAACTTTGTCGTCTGCTCATCTCGAAACTGTTTCTTCCTTCGTTCGTTCTTCGTCGCCGTTTTAAAAGTTTCGAAATCTCTTTGTAAATATTAGAACTGTATCAGAAAGTTATTCATTTGTGAAAAAAACCTAAAAAAAAAAAAAAAATAAATAAATTAAAAAAAAAAAAATAAACGAAATGCCACAGCAAAACTTAGCCGCGAACTGTGAAATAAAAAAACTTTTTAGACTTTCGACACACACCATTACTGAATTTAATTTTTAAAATTAACAGTACAGTACTTAATATTTCCTGTCAAGCTTTAAATATTGTTTTGCAAACTTCAAGCACTACTAGTGATATCAATTACATGGTTATTTAAAAAGGGAGCCGGCCGCGGTGGCCGAGGTGACTGAGGCGCTCCAGTTCCGGTCAGCACGGCCACTACGGTCGGGAGTTCGAATCCCCCCCCTCGGGCATGGATATTTGTGCCGTCCTAGTTCGTAAGTAGTTCATAAGTAGTTTGTAAATTTAGGGACTGATGACCCCGTAGTTAAGTCCCATAAGCTTAACAAACATTTAAAAAAAAAAAAAAAAAAAAAAATAGGGAAGTGTAGGCTTCTAAAGTTGTCTCCTTTAGCAAGAAATCGAAGCGTAACACCAAAAGCATAGCATCCCTCCAAAACATCTCTTTCTTTTTTTTTTTTATTTTAATCATTTAAAGTAGCAGGTCTAAGATTTTATAAAGTGTATCATTTACTTGTAGCACATATTAAAAAAATACTGATTTCGTACCGTAATTAATGTTCGGTAGGAAGTGATACAACACCCCATCATCTTTTACGTATGTTTCCCACTTTGATTTACAATGACAAAATGTAATTATTCACACTCAATAGCGTTAACGCATTGGCCGCGATTTGTGCGTCAGATATGTTTACGTTGGCTCTCGACGAATTCAACTGTATATTGGCTCCAATGTGTGGACGCTGTCTCAAAAACATTGACCAATGTTGGCGCCAGCGTTGGTACCACTGTGTGGACGCGGGGTAACGCGCGCATATAAACACTGCAGAACACTTACACCTTTTACCCCGCGTCCACACAGTGGTACCAACGCTGGCACCAACATTGGCCAATATTTTTGAGACATCGCCCACACATTGGAGCCAACATTCAGTTGAATTCGTCGAGATCCAACGTAAACATATCTGACGCACAAATCGCGGCCAATGCGTTAACGCTATTGAGTGTGATTAATTACATTTTGTCATTGTAAATCAAAGTGGGAAACATACGTAAAAGATGATGGCGTGTTGTATCACTTCCTACCGAACATTAATTACGGTACGAAATCAGTATTTTTTTAAAAAATATGCTGCAAGTAAACAATCCACATTATAAAAACTTAGACCTACTTTAAATGATTGAAAATAAAATAAAAAAGAAAGATGTTTTGGAGGGATGCTATTCTTTTGGTATTACGCTTCGATTTCTTGCCGAAAGAGACAGTTTTAGAAGCCTACACTTCCTTTTTTAAAATAACTATGTAATTGATATCACTGGTAGTGCTTGAAGTTTGCAAAACAATACTTAAAACTTGACAGGAAATATTAAGTACTCTACTGTTAATTTTAAAAATTAAATTCAGTAATGGAGTGTGTCGAAAGTCTAAAAAGTTTTTAATTTCACAGTTCGTGCCTAAGTTTTGCTGTGGCATTTCGGTTTTTTTATTTTTATTTTTATTTTTATTTTTATTTATTTATTTATTTATTTATTTTTTTTTTTTTAGGTTTCTTTCACAAATGAATAACTTTCTGATACAGTTCTAATATTTACAAAGAGATTTCGAAACTTTTAAAACGGCGACGAAGAACGAAGGAAGAAAGAAACAGTTTCGAGATGAGCAGACGACAAAGACAGAATGAAACGTCGGCGCCAATGTGTGTACGACGTACCCATATTGGCCCAACATCCTTTGATGTTTGGTCGAAGTACCGACAAGCAACGGAGCCGTACCAACGTTGGCGCCAACGTTGGTTCCAACGCTGTTTCACCGATCCACACATTGGACGAACACTGTTGGCGCCAACGTTGGTACCAATGTGTGGACACGGGGTAAGGCCAGTGGCGTAACTATGGGGGGGGGGGGGGAAGAGGGGGATAGAACACCCCACCCCCCCCCCCCCGACGCCGGAAAAAAAGAAAGAAAGAAATCACATATCAGCAATCTGGTAAAGGTAATGATTGGAAACTTGGGGTGTTTTACCATAAGCTTTCATTGGAAGGGAGTGAATTAGTTTCTTCAACGTGAGTGGTAGATGGTAGTCTGTCTGGAAACTGACTAAAATTTTGCGCGTCAAGCGGATCTATTCCCCCCCCCCCCCCCCCCCCCAAAGCCAAGTCCTCGTTACGCAACTGCTTAAAGCCATTAAAAAAAAGGTAAAGCAGTCAACAATCCGAATATTGGTTTGAACACCACAGTGCTTTACTAGGCATGGTCCTGTTTGGAGGTGGTATGCCGTTGCCTTCCTCCGACCTTCGAACTGACTTACCCAGCCAGTTATAGGGGGACCTACAGTTTAACGTGGGTTCCGAACAACGGTGCTGCTCGGTATTTTTCACATGAGCAATACTGCCAGAGGTGAAAGAAGTGGAAAATGACAGATAAAAATCCTAGGACTTGGCGGGGATAGAACCCGCGACCTTTGGATTTGTAGTCTGGCACTCTACCACTGTGCAACCGAGGCGCACTAAGTCAAATTAAGGGCCGGTTTCTCAATGTAAGAATTGGCAGTTGACTCTAAATAATGAGGAGTGTGAAGTCGTCTACATGAGTACGAAAAGAGATCCGTTAAACTTTGTTTACAAGATAAACCAATCAAAAGTGAAGGCCGTAAACTCCACAAAATACCTAGGAATTACTATTACTTCACACGTAAACTGGAAAGAACACGTAGATAATATCGTGGGAAAGGCGAACCAGAGACAGCGTTTTATTGGCAGAACCCTTAAAAGATGCAACAGAACTACTGAAGAAACTGCATACACTACGCTTGTCCGTCCATTTTTGGAGTATTGCAGCCCAGTGTGGGATCCTTATCAGGTGGGTTTGACGGAGGACATCGAAGGAGTCCAAAGAAGGGCAGCTCGTTTCGTATTGTCACGATACAGGGGAGACAGCGTTACGGAAATGATACAGGATCTGGGATGGGAATCGTTACAACAACGGCGCTTATCGCTGAGGCGTGGGTTACTTGCGAAACTCCAATCGCCAACATTCTCCTCCGAATGCGAAAATATATTGTTGACTCCCACTTGCATAGGTAGAAATGATCATCAGAATAAAATACGAGAAATCAGAGCTCGAACAGAGAGATTCAGGTGTTCTTTCTTCCCGCGCGCTATTCGAGAATGGAATGGGAGATAAATAGTATAATTGTGGTTCGATGAACCCTCTGCCAGGCACTTAAATGTGATTTGCAGAGTATCCCATGTAGATGTAGATGTCTCGTTAAGTTACAGTTAAGATTTTAACTCGTCGTTAGCGGAGAATTGCGTTTGTCAATGTTTCGTTATCATTTAACCTGCCGTTAAATGACCTCAAACTGGCCGTTAAGTTAGCGAGTAGAATTGTGCTTGTTGCACGGCTAATGACCGGTTAAGTGAGAATGTGTATAAAAATGGCAGGATTACAAAACGCTGAAATACCTACATCTACATCTACATACATACTCCGCAGTTCACCGTAAGGTGCGTGGCGGAGGGTACAATGTACCACTACTAGGCATTTCCTTTCCTATTCCACTCGCAAATTGAACGAGGAAAAAAAGAATGCCTATATGCTGCTCGCCTCTGAACCGCCTCTATGTCTTCCTTCAAACCGATCTGCTGCGGGTCCCAAATACTTGAGCAATACTCAAGACGTGGTCGTACAAGCGTTTTATACGCGGTCTCCTTTACAGGTGAAGTACATCTTCCCAAAATTCTCCCAATAAACTGAAGTCGGCTGTCTGCCTTACTCACAACTGTCCTTACATGCTCGTTCCATTTCATATCGCTCTGCAATGTTACGCCTAGATATTTGAACGACGCGACAGCAACAAGAAGCTCACTACTAATGCTGTATTCGAACATTATGGGATTGTTTTTCTACTCATGCGCATCACCTTACATTTTTCTACATTGAAAGCTAGCTGACATTCTTCGCACCAACTAGAAATTTTGTCTATGTCATCCTGTATGCTATTACAGTCAGTTACAGACGACACCCTCCCATACTCCACAGCATCATCAGCAAACAGTCGCAAATTACAACTTACTCTGTCCATCAGATCATTTATATAGATAGAAAATAATAGCGGTCCTATCACACTCCCCTGGGGCACGCCTGACGATACACTCTGATGAACACTCGCCGTCGAGAACAACGTACTGCGTTCTATTACTTAGGAAGTCTTCCAGCCAGTCACAAATCTGTGAACCTATTCCATAAACTCGTACCTTCGTTAGCAGTCTGCAGTGTGGCACCGCGTCGAACGCCTTTTTGGAGTCGAGAAAAACACAATCCGCCTGTTGCCCTTCGTCCATGGCTCGCAAGATGTCATGTGAGAAAAGGGCAAGCTGAGTTTCACATGAACGATGTTTCCTAAACCCGTGCTGATTCAAGGAAATAAGCGTTTCAAGGAAATTTACTATATTCGAACTGAGAATATGCTCCAAAATTCTACATGAAACTGATGTCAACGATATTGGCCTGTAATTGTATGGGTCAGTTCTGTTTCCTTTCTTATACACGGGAGTCACCTGCGCTTTTTTCCAATCACTAGGAACTTTGCGCTGAATTAAAGATTCGCGATAAATGCAAGCTAAGTAGGGGGCCAACGCCGCAGAATAGTCTTTGTAAAACTATGGGGGGGGGGGATAGAACATCTCGCCGACACCGAAAAAAAAAAAAAAAAAAAACAGAAACAAATCACATATCAGCAATCTGGAAAAGGTAAAGATTGGAAAATTGGGGTGGTTTACCATAAGCTTTCATTGGATGGGAGTGAATTAGTTTCTTCAACGGGAGTGGTAGATGGTAGTCTGTCTGGAAACTGACAAAAATTTTAATCTGCCAGGAAGTTTCATAACTTATTTTAGTTGCTCAATATGTTATGTATTGCGCGACGTTTCTTTTATTTAATTAGTTATTTCGAAGCATACCTTTACGTCGACTGGAAGATCGGTAACCCGCCTTAGTTGTCACCTGTGTATAACACTTGTGCAGCCTTCGCTAGCTGCGTTTAGTCTCCGGCCCCACAGTTTTACACCGTGGAATGCAGTGTGTGCCCACTTGACTCGTCCTAGCGGGTCATTATGCTGTGACCAGGTGGCTAGTCATTCGTAGCGTGTGGTTCACATGTAACTGTAATTATATGATACAACTTTGCCTTTGCAATAAGAATAATTGATAAAATGGGAAAAAGGAATATAATTATACACAATCAATCGTCGCACAAATGTTACAAAAAAAAAAAAAAAAAAAAGAAAAAAAAAATCCAACTAGGATTTGAACTCGGGTCATCTGTGTGACATTCGAGAGCCTTGCTAATTACACCACGCCACCTAACGTACTTTCGCTCACTTAGTACAGGTATAACTGTTACGCGCCGCACTTTGATCTCGATTTTCGTGGAAACCAAGACGCACTGGAACAAATTCTTTTAGCTTGGTGGCCTGGAGGAGTTCCCGCACAACATACCTGCGACCCATCAAAATTCGTTTGTACCATTCTTGGAGTTCCCCTTGTCAGCCCCAAGTGTCCTTATATTTCTCTACTAGCTGAACCCCCGCTGCTTCGCATGCGTAGGCTGGTTGGTCTGCACCAGTTGTTTCTTTTTAATCCTGATGAAGAATCCATATCTTAAGTTTCGTAGTTACAGCTTGAGATTTGAGTTAACAGCAACATGTTTTTGAAAATCAATTTTTGCATCTCGTATTTCACCCCCTTATTGGCCGAATTTTCAAAAATACCGAAACACGTGTCTTTTTAATCCTGATCAAGAGTCCATATCCTAAGTTTCGTAGTTATAGCTCAAAATTTGAACATATTTTTGAAAATCAATTTTTGCATCGCGTATTTCACCCCCTTATTAGTCTAATTTCCAAAAATACCGAAACATTTCTCTTTTAAATTTGAACCCCGAATCCAAATCCGAAAATTTGTAGTTCTAACTTCAAAATTGCCTAAATAGCAACAGATTTTCGAAAAACACCCCCTCTCCAATTTAACCCAGTTGATGGCTGAATTTCCAAAAATACCGAAACACGTGTTTTTTAACGTCTAACCAACTATACAAATAACAATTTTTGCAGCTCTAGCTTCAAAATTGTTTCAATAGCAACGTGTTTCCAAAAAGAATTTTTGATCCTCTATTTAACCATCTTACGTGTTGAATTTCCAAAAATACTAAAAATCATAGATTTTTTTATCCTGACCAAGATTCCATATCCGAAGTTTCGTAGTTGTAGCTTAAAATTTGAGTTAACAGCAACATATTTTTGAAAATCAATTTTTTGCGTCACCTATTTTACCCCTATATTTGTCGATTTTCAAAAAATGCCGAAACACGTGTCTTTTAAATTCGAACCCTGAATAAAAATCCGAAATTTTGTAGTTCTATCTTCAAAATTGCCTAAATAGCTACGTATTTTCAAAAAAAAAAAAACGTTTCATTCCATGTTTCACCCCCTTACGGACGGAATATCAAAAAATCGCTTCTTAAATGAGGCCTAGAGAGTAAGATCAACACCCTCCACAAATTTCAAGTTTCTATCTGCAGTGGTTTGGGCTGGGCGATGATGAGTCAGTCAGTCAGTCATTCAAAAAGTCAGTCAGTTAATCGGGACACTTCGTTTTATATATAGAGAAGATTAAGGCCGCAAGACACGCACGCTCACTTCTAGTAAAATACGAGCTCCTTCACGTTTGTTAAGGTCTGCTAACCTCTTCCCTGCCAGTCACATATGGCGAAGAGCTGTTCATTCAGGCGACACTTTCATTTGTTCTATTGCCAACATAATCGAAATATATCATTCCTTAACGTTTTCTGCGGGTTAGCAAACGATAGGTGTATCTGGCAATGACAAATGCAATGCATTTAACGAACACATTTAAATGGCCGTTAAAGTCATCTTCTCGTTAACTAACGAGAAGATTAACGAGAGATGGACGAACCGGCCCTAAATATAGTTCACTAGCGCAGAAAATATTACAGTGTAGTAAATTTGATCGCCTACATTTCACTGTATGGGGCAAGCAACTTAAAGTTATGATTACAAGGATATTTGGAGGTATAACACATTCACCTACAGTCCATATTAAGGCATATGTTGCCGTTCTAAAATATTTACCAAATATAGTCGAGGTACTTTACAATTATCGTATTTTTGTGTCTAAGCATCGTACACCCACATACGTTTACGGTAATTAAGAGTTGCATTCGAAAACAATTACGGAAGGATGTTAAATTGCGATGATGTACTTCCCCTATTCCACCAACGCCACCTAGATACAAGGTCTGTGCGCTGTCTGCGAACAGTAGTCAAAACACAAATAAACTGTTTGTCTTATGTAGCGTCCTGCTGAGTCCGCAAATACGTACCCGTTGCACACTGTGTTTCAGAATGTTCTTAATATTATTTATTTGGTTCACAGATAAATTTGTTTTCGTATAAGATATTTATGAACTATTACTAGCCGGCCGCGGTGGCCGAGGGGACTGAGGCGCTCCAGTCACGGTCTGCATGGCCACTACGGTCGGGGGTTCGAATCCCCCCTCGGGCATGGATATTTGCACCGTCCTTAGTCTTAGCTAGTTCATAAGTAGTTTGTAAGTTTAGGGACAGATAACCCCGTAGTTAAGTCCCATAAGCTATTAAAAAAAAACTATTACTATGATATCTTGCCGATATTTTAATCGGACGATTCATATTAGGCATTTTGCCTCATACCACCAAAAATCTGCACAATGAATCACATACGAGGCGTATCCGGAAAGTAAGTACCGTTTGGTAATAAAATGAAATGGTACACAGATACAGAAGAAATTTTTATTGCACAAAATTCTACAGCTCTTAAACTACTTTTCCACATAACTGCAGAAATTTTGTAGACACTTGTCATAGCGTGCCACAAGTTTTTGCATGCATCCTTCACAGAAGGTTGTCGCCTGTATATTCAACCATGTGGTAACAGCTCTTTATCATCGTTGAAGTGTTGACCACCAAGGACAGATTTTAGGTGTAAGAAGAGATGAAAGTCGCTAGGAGAGAGGTCCGAGCTGTATGGAGGATGATCAAACAGGTCCCATTGAAATTTCCGTGAGAATTGTTTGGTCACATTCGGTGTGTGAGGTCAGGCATTATCGTGAAAAAAAAAAAAAAAAAAAAAAAAAATCTTTTGACAGTTATCTTCTTACACCTAAAATCTGTCCTTGGTGGACAACACTTCAACGATGATGACGAACTGAAAGAACATGTTACCACATTGTTGAATACACAGGAGGCAACATTCTATGAAAAAGGCACACAAAACCCTGTGCCATGCTATGACAATTGCCTACAAAATTTCGGAAGCTATGTAGAAAAGTAGTTTAACAGTTGTACATTTTTGTACAATCAATATCTTTTCTGTATTTGTACCCGTTCCTTTTATATAACCAAACGGAACTTACTTCCTGGACGTGTAGATAACACGAAAAACATTCTGAAACACAGTGTGAAATGTGCACGTCTTCGCAAACTCGCCACAACGCTACGTGAGACAAATAGTTTGCTTGTGTTATCACTACTCTTGGCACATAGCGCATAGGTCTTGTATCTAGGTGGCGTTGATTCCACCCTCTAATGCCTTGCGTACTTTACACGCAACATACTTCAGAGAAGTTTTTACGTCAAAAATGTGTTTCATAACTTTGAACTTCTGGTTTCCTTAGATAACGGCTAAATACAATGTCTCTCACTTTTAAATAAATGCTAAGTTTTGAATTTAATTCTCTTCATGTACGACTTCTTTCTGCACCAGTTCTTTGCGAAGTTGAATTTATTATTATTATTATTTTCACACTTTCTGTTCACAGCTTGGTTTAGGCTTACATATTCCCGTCTTGAGAGTCACTTGTAAACAGTGAAATAGTGAGAGATAATATATTTTAAAAACCACTAGCTGTGTAAAGCCGCCGGCCGCGGTGGCCGAGGGGACTGAGGCGCTTCAGTCACGGTCTGCACGGCCACTACGGTCGGGAGTTCGAATCCCCTCTCGGGCATGGATATTTGTGCCGTCCTAGCTCGTAAGTAGTTCATAAGTAGTTTGTAAGTTTAGGGACTGATGACCCCGCAGTTAAGTCCCATAAGATTTACAAACATTTGAACGTTTTTTTTTGTGTAAAGCCATCTGCACTCATGCATCACTTAAAATACAATTAACAACCGTTAGAGAGACTTGCGAGTATACATACAATCTAAAACGCCAGATACGAGAGAGAATTTACAAGTTGCGCGTTGTGTTTGTCCGTTGGGCGTGCTTGCCTGGGTCTACTTTCAGACAAATATCAAATGAACTCATTTAATATACACAGCTCGAGCTCCCAGCACACTGCATGTGCAGTCTAAATAATAATGTTGAACAAACACTGCACCAGCAGGGGCAAAGTGGCTGTTCGTTATGTCTAGGGGCCAACTGTCCAACAGTCCACTTCTCGCTTCAACACCCTAAATTTTATTAAAAAAAAAAAAAACACAAAAGT
This sequence comes from Locusta migratoria, assembly GCA_026315105.1. Classification (NCBI taxonomy): domain Eukaryota; kingdom Metazoa; phylum Arthropoda; class Insecta; order Orthoptera; family Acrididae; genus Locusta; species Locusta migratoria. Next base: position 123,037,987 of record CM048754.1, read on the forward strand.
TTAAATAAGGTTTACTGGCAGTGAAAACATCGGTTTGTAAATAACAGTCACTCACGGGGGTTTGAATGTCACTTACGTAATTGTTTATTTAAGATTTGATTACACACAGAAGCCCCAGAAAAATTTAACTGTCCAGTTCAGTTGAAATAACTAAGGGCCTCTTGGCTGAACATGCAAAAGTTCAGGAGTTTCGAAATGAAACGCTAAGTTTCCAGCATTCTCACGAAAGAAACAAAGTCCGAAATAATTCTCGGTACAGGATGAACCGCTCTAATCCGCGTGTCTAATTCCCAGAAAGTCCCAAGTCCGGTGAGGTCCCAAACTCACACCAAAGGTTTTATAACTATCAATCTCTATCACTAAACACGAAATTCTTCTAACTGGTAGCTTGCATCCAAACAGACACACACAGGAAAAAAAAAAAAAAAAAAAAAAAAAAAAAAAAAAAAAAAAAAAAAAAAATGCCTATTGTATAGCTTATGGGACTTAACTACGGGGTTATCAGTCCTTAAACTTACAAACTACTTATGAACTAACTAATTCTAAGGACGGCACAAATATCCATGCCCGAGGGGGGATTCGAACCCCCGACCGTAGTGGCCGTGCAGACCGTGACTGGAGCGCCTCAGTCTCCTCGGCCACCGCGGCCGGTTCAGACACCAAAATGCTTCAAGTTCAGTATGCCACAAGTCCCCACCAATGAAACTGAGGAGACGATCATTTTTTTTAATTTTTTTATTTTAACGAAAACAATGGGCGAATTTTCACGGAAGTTACGGAGCCGTAGGGCACAAATTCAGCCTCAATGACGCCCCAACGAAGACTCAATACATCAAGATGGCGGCCCCCTATTTATGCCCTTTTTCCAAACTGGATAATTATTACAAAACTTTAAATTGGACTTGTTTTATAGAAGTAATATATCAATTTGACATCAGATTTTACCGGCTTTGCAGCGCTGATATTTTTTTTTGTAACTAGAACAGTTTTTAAACGAAATAGTGGTTAGCTGCAGGTCTGTAACAGCCACTTTCATTTTCGTTAAATAAACACAAATATAAGATGAACATTAACAAGAGCAAAACTAGGGTAATGGAGTGTAGTGTAAGAAAATGAGGTGATGCTGAAGGAATTAGATTGGGAAACGAAGCAATAAAGGAGATAGGTCAGTTTTGTTACTTGGGCAGTAAAATTAACAAATGATGATCGAAGTACATTGCTGTTCTTAATATATATATATTAATGACTTGCTATTCTACATTCACGAATATGCTAAGCTAGTACTTTTTGCTCATGATACAAGTGTAGCTATCACACCTGAGAAACAGGAATTAACTGATGAAATTGTAAATGATATCTTCCAGAAAGTTACTAAGTGGTTCTCTACAAATGGACTCTCATTAAACTTTGATAAAACCCAGTATATACAGTTTCATACAGTAAATATAAAATGCAGAATGGCAATGGGTAGAAAAGCGTTCTTGAAAAAGAGAAATTTGTTAACCTCGAATATTGATTTAAGCCTAAGGAAGTCCTTTCTGAAGGCATTTGTATGGAGTGTTGCCTTGTATAGGAGTGAGACATGGACGATAAACAGTGCGGACAGGAAGAGGATTGAGGCTTTTGAAATAAGGTGCTACAGAAGAATGCTGAAGATTAGGTGGGTGGATCGCGTAAGTAATGAGGAGGTACTGAACAGAATTGGGGGAAAAAGGAAATTCTGGAATACCTTGACTAAAAGAAGGGGTAGATTGGTAGGACACATTCTTAGACATCAAGGAATTGTGAATTTAGCGTTGGAGGGAAGTGTGTGGGGAAAAAATCGCAGAGGAAGACCAAGATATGGATACGGTAAGCAGATTCAGACAGATGTAGGTTGCCGTTCTTATGTGGAGATGAAGAGGCTTGCTCAGGATAGGGTATTGTGGAGAGCTGCATCAAACCAGTCTCCGGACTGAAGACCGCAACAACAACAACCATGATGTTCGTCTTAAAATCTCCGATACTATGACGATTTCAGCTCCCATGTACCTCGCTAAGTTTTCTCTTATTAAAGCTAACAGGCTCGCCGCCACAGCACCATCTCGTGGTCACTCGGTTACCACTCGGATTTTGCCAGTGACGTCATTTCCGCCCTCGTGCACTGCGCCACTGCAACGCCTGAAATTCGCGTGTATTCGAAACAGACATTTAAAACCGGGCTGTACCGGCATAAACTCCTTAGTTGATCGAAATAAAATCAACAAAAGTAGTTTGCTTTAGACAGACTGCATGTCATGTTATATTAACAGTCTGTAGCGAAATTAAAATAAACCATTGCTTACATGTTTAGGCCTATATTTACAGTAGCACCTTTCTGTGAGAATAACTATTTCTAATACAAATAAAAGGTTATGTTCTTAGCGTTACAACAGGTAGTTGCTCGATTTCGACATCCATACTGGGCGTCTAGAATTTACAAGTCACCTTGTACGCCGATGTATGATTGAAGGAAAGCGATAAAACTTACAGCGACCATGTTTGCTATTATTTGAGCCGTTCGGAGGTGTACAGCCAACCATCTCACACTGTGAAACAATAAAACCAGGAGAAATATCCGCTGGTTCTTTCCGCTAGACCACACAAAGCATTCAGAACGGCGGACTGCTCAGCTGGGTACAGCAGGCAGCGCTTCGCCTGTGCTGTACTGCGCACATCACACAGCACACAACTAAACTAAACTAACACTAAACACACGCCGCCTCCTCCGCTGTGCGTTCTCGCGCCGTTTCCGCTACCGGAAGCACAGCCTGCCCCACTGACATGACGTTAGCGGCGGAAAAATAACAACCGCAAGTGCCTGTAACTGCGCAGTCAGAAGTATAGTATCTGTGTCTTCAAGATCTTTGAGTAGGCTACGCAACGCAAAGTGACAGCTCAGAATGAAAACAAAGCAGACAATCGTGCTATTTTGTGTTGACACTTGGGTAGTGTTTACCTCAGTCTGTTCTTTACTCGCGATATAGCTTGCTGTTTCTTTAGCTATTACGTAATTTTCTTTCCCGTCCGAGTGAAAAATAAAAATAACTGTTCCACAGACAGTACGTATCTTTCAGTGACTATTCAACTACTTATTTTTTAAAATAAATATTAAATACTAACTTTCTTTAAATCGTGTACCCAGCCACAATCTATGTCGTACATAGGCCCTGCTGGCTTCTGTCTAGGACTTTTCGCCGGCCGCGGTGGCCGAGGGGACTGAGGCGCTCCAGTCACGGTCTGCACGGCCACTACGGTCGGGGGTTCAAATCCCCCCTCGGGCATGGATATTTGTGCCGTCCTTAGTCTTAGTTAGTTCATAAGTAGTTTGTAAGTTTAGGGACTGATGACCCCGTAGTTAATTCCCATAAGCTATACAAACAGCCGGCCGCGGTGGCCGAGGGGACTGAGGCGCTTCAGTCACGGTCTGCACGGCCACTACGGTCGGGGGTTCGAATGCCCCCTCGGGCATGGATATTTGTGCCGTCCTAGTTCGTAAGTAGTTCATAAGTAGTTTGTAAGTTTAGGGACTGATGACCCCGTAGTTAAGTCCCATAAGCTATACAAACATTTGAACATTTCTAATGGCGGGATTCACACTGTGCGTCACCGGACCGTCACCTCAAGTCTACCTGAGCTTGAAAATCAAATGTTTGTTAAGCTTATGGGACTTAACTACGGGGTCATCAGCCCCTAAACTTACAAACTACTTACGATCTACCTTATACTAAGGACGGCACAAATATCCATGCCCCAGGGGGGAATCTAATCCCCGATCGTAGTGGCCGTGCAGACAGTGACTGCAGCGCCTCAGCCCCCGCGGCCACCGCGGCCGGCTGTCATTAGCCCCTGTTCTGCAAATGAATCAGAAACTGCTTATAAAATATTTGTATTATATATTTGTATTATACTCAGACAAACCGGTGTTAGGGTATCAACGTTTTCTTTATTAATGACGCCACCAATGAATAATGTCTACTGTCACGTCTCAAATACGGCAATATTTACCCTTCTCAGTGTACTTTGTTAAGTGATATTATTAAACTTACAGTGATTTGTTATTAGGACAGTATTCTCCTAAACACACACTCGGAAATCGTCACATATTCGGAAATTACTATCCAAATAACTGTTTCGTCCTTTGTTTTCTAATCAGTTGTAAATGTAAAGAAAAGAGAGTAACGTAGAACTAAGTTTTAATACATTCAGAGAAGTTCATTTAAAAACATAAAGACGAAAAAAAAATTTTATGAGAGGAAACGATCCGAACCTACACCTATACGTAGTACAAATTACGAATCCAGAACGCTATCCATTACGCTAGGATGACATAACTTAAGAGAGGCTTTTGATTACTTATACATACACTTCAATAGTTACGTTGTTAATTTGCTACAAACTATTATTTATTTGTAAGGTAAGGAGATTGGAAAAGCTGGTAGAAGCTGACCTCGGGGAAGATCAGTTTGAATTCAGGAGGGACATAGGAACCCGCGAGGCAATACTCACTTTACGTCTAATCTTAGAAGATAGATTAAGGAAAGGCAAAACTACATTTTTAGCTTTTGTAGATTTGGAGAAAGCATTTGACAATGTTGACTGGAATACACTCTTTCAAATTCTGAAGTCAGCGGGAGCAAAATACAGGGAAAGGAGAGTTATTTACAACTTGTACAAAAGCCAGACCGCAGTTATTAGACTCGAAGGGCATGAAAGGGAAGCATCAGTTGGGAAGGGAGTAAGACAGGGTTGTAGCCTTTCTCCGATGTTATTCAATTTGTACATCGAGCAGGCGGTGAAGGAAAGCAAGGAAAATTTTGGAATAGGGATTAAAGTTCAGGGGGAAGAAATAAAAACATTGCGTTTTGCTGATGACATTGTAATTCTGTCAGAGACAGCAAAGGACCTGGAAGAGCAGTTGAATGGAATGGACAGTGTGTTGAAGAGAGCGTATAAAATGAACATTAACAAGAGCAAAACAAAAATAATGGAATGCGGTCTTAGAAAATCAGGCGATGCTGAAGGAATTAGATTAGGTAACGAAACAATGAAGGTGGTAGATGAGTTTTGTTACTTGGGTAGTAAAATAACATGCGATGGTCGCAGTACAACGGATATAAAATGCAGAATGGCAATGGGAAGAAAAGCATTTTTGAAAAGAGAAATTTGCTAACATCGAATATTAATTTAAGGGTAAGGAAGTCTTTTCTAAAGGCATTTGTGTGGAGTGTTGCCTTGTACGGGAGTGAAACAGGGTCGATAAGCAGTGTGGACAGGCAGAGAATAGTCTTTTGAAATGTGGTGCTACAGAAGAATGCTGAAGATTAGGTGGGTGGATCGCATAACTAATGAAGAGGTACTGAACAGAATTCGTGAGAAAAGGAATTTTTGGCATACCCTGACCAAAAGAAGGGATCGCTTGGTAGGACACATTCGTAGACATCGGGGAATCGTAAATTTAGCATTGGAGGGAAGTGTGTGGGGTAAAAATCGCAGAGGGAGACCAAGAGACGCGTATAGTAAGCAGATTCAAGTGGATGTGGGTTGCCGTTCTTATGAGGTGAAAAGGCTTGCTCAGGATAGAGTAGGGTGGAGAGCTGCATCAAACCAGTCTCCGGACTGAAGACCATAACAACAACAACAACAACAAGGGAAGCGTTTACGTGATTACTCTTAAAGACATCATAATTGCATTCTTAATGTTTAAAGTTGACAATTTCTGAATAAGCTCCATTTAAAATGACGCCTGTCACATCGTGCCAAAGATTGTATCCGTGCTGTGTATAGTCTCTGGTTCAAAACGGAAGTGGTATTTTTCCGCCGCTAACGTATACTGCCCCACTACGGGGTCTCCCACAAAGACGTTCCCGCGCGCTTCAAATAAGAGTCCAGCCCCTGGCACATTAGGGGAGGTGGTTTTCTGTTATACCTGGGCACTGCACTCCAGCACTAATTTCAGTCCGGCGGCATTTTTACCGCAGTGCCTTCAAGCCAGCGGTTTCCCTTCGATGGCACGGGGTAATACTAGGGATGCAAACGATACAACGATGTTTTGAAAATATCGCTTCTTCGTCCATAAACATCGATGTTAACATCGATGTTTTGATCAGCGATATATCGCCGATGCATCGACGACAGAAGTCCGAAACTATTGACATCGTTCAACACTTGATTGACAACTCCATTATTACTTTATTAGTTCAAATGTTCAAATGTTTCTTAAGCTTATGGGACTTAACTGCGGGGTCATCAGTCCCTAAACTTACAAACTACTTATCAACTACCTACAACTACTTACAACTAAGGACGGCACAAATATTCATGCCCGAGGGGGGATTCGAACCCCCTACCGTAGTGGCCGTGCAGACCGTGACTGGAGCGCCTCAGTCCCCTCGGCCACCGCGGCCGGCTACTTTATTAGTTGCTCAGCCAGCGTCGGCTCAAGTACGGTGCTCCTGCTGTCGTCGCTCGTCGCTGTTTTCATACTTTGGGAATAGTAGGTAAGAGAAATATGAAACTAACAACAATATCATTTACTCACCTTTGTTTGCTATTCTCTCAGTGCTGCAGTCACTTGTTCGAGTGAAAACAATATTACGTTTCACTTTTGTTGCCACTCTAAATGATTTTTGTCTGAGTATTGTGTGCATAAGAGGATTGTGTGGTGTCGCACAAGTCCAAAGTGCGCGCCACGTACTTTCGCCGCGCGCCGCCATGCACGCACGGCGCGGCGTTCTTACGACGTCAGCCACGAACGCCCTCTGCTGCAACTCCGCTCGTGGCCACCACTGAACGACATCGTTCACTTGGGACTGAGTTAGGAACCAGTAAAGACTTCGGAATCCGATAGGCACCAGTGAAGACTTGGCTATCAGTTAGGCACTAGGCAGGACTCTAGCTCAACTATGTATCAACATTCTGCAGTACTATGTAAAAGTTAAGTATTGTATAAATTCTGTGCAATATATATCTCATTCTAATTTACTCTAGTGTTTCTGGTTCTGGCTGCTCCCCTCCGTACCTGCACCAGCGTACTATCTTTGTTTCTGTGTCGGTCTCATTCCACTCGGCCACCGACACCTACGACGGAAACGAGACACAAAAGCGGCGACGAGGCTGGGACACAAAAGATTGTATATGAAGCTTTTTGTTCTACTACAAAAAAGAGTCAGTAACTTGAAATATTGAATAAAACAGTGTGCATTAGTATTTTTCTTGTACCGGTAATTATTAGATTAGTGACTGTAGAAGTTATTGGACCTTCACGACACTGGAGAATGCAGATATTCCGAAGACAAATCCCAAATCCTTAAACAAAATTAAAAGCTTTCATGGTTATTATTTATCACATTGCCTCTTTGAGTCTATCTCCTTTTTTATGAAAATCTCTGATGATTAATCTGATGTTTGTCCAGCACGGGCTGCTGGAATTGCTGAAATTTCACCCTCCAACATTAGTGGAATCGAATCTTTGACAGTGTTACCCTGTTACTGATATCGTTCTGACAAAAAGTCAGTTAAAACATCAAACAAAAGTCGACGAAAAATTCGAGACAAAAGCCAACAGATTTTCATTTCAGCAAGGTACATGATTTGAAAAACATCATTGATGAATATTCATTTTAAAAATACATTATTAAGTAATAACTGAAAGATGCATAATGTTTAATTTTCTCCACGTCGACAGCTAAGAAAAATGCAATACGTGAACAAAACACAAGTTATTTCGCATGTAATGAACATATCGATTTAAATCCCAAGTAACCTCGGCGCAATAGGTAGCGAAACCTTATTCCCAACTTATTTTTCATTCTTATCTGCCATTTCGCTGTGTATTCGTAGCCTAGTGAAAGAACATAAATAAGGCAGATACTTTCTCGCAACACAGCTTCATTTCAGTGTGTTTTTCCTAATATTTTTAAACGTATGGAAACATCGGAAAAACATCGATGTATCGTTTTTCAGAGCGATGTTTTTTAACATCGATATTTTTCCGCAGGAACATGTCTGAACATCGATGTTTTTATAAACGATGTTGCATCCCTAGGTAATACAGGAAAAATTCTCATTAGATGTTCAAATGTTTGTAAATCTGCGTGGTCATCAGTCCGTAGCTTACAAACTACTTAAACCTAGGTAAACTAACCTAAGGACAAACACACACACCCATGCCCTAGGGAGGACTCGAACCTCCACGGTGAGCAACCGCGCGCTCCGCAGCGAGACGCTTTAGACCGCTCGGCTACTCCACTGCGGCTCTCATTAGATCCTTCAAAAATCATAATAACTCTCATATTCCTCTTAAAAGTTTTCCTAGGATTATACGAGGGTAAGTCAATTATTATCCGCAAGGTAGTTATAAAATGTTACTGTGATAAAATACGAAACTTACAAGAACATCATTTTTCTCCTTGCTTTTCAATGCACTTCGTCCATCGCTCTGCAAGCTTCCTTATGCCCTCATAAGAGAAAGTTGTGGGTTGAGCTGCGAGCCAGGAATGCACCGCTTCCTTCACTGCTTCGTCCAGTCAAATCGACGGCCCCTTAATGCCTGTTTGAGTGGACCAAACAAGTGATAGAAGGGGCAAGATCGGGACTATATGGAGGATGATCCAGTACTTCGAATTTGAGTCTCTGGAGCGTTTCAGCAGTGTGGACAGCAGTATGCGGACGGGCATTGTCGTGCAACAGCACAACACCTCCTGACAGCAATCCTCTGCGTTTGCTTGGAATTGCAGGCTTTAGCCTGTCAGTAAGCATCTCACTGTAACGTACACTGTTTATTGTTGTGCCCGTTTCACCATAATGTTCCATTACAGGACATCGTGCATCCCAAAAAACCGTAAGCATCAGTTTTCCTGCGGACGGTTGGGTCTTGAACTTTTTCTTGCACGGCGAATTTGGATGTTTCCATTCCATACTCTGCCGTCTACTCTCCGGCTCGTAATGATGGATCCATGTTTCGTCACCAGTAATGATTCTGTCTAAGAAGTTGTCCCCTTAGTTACCATAGCGATCCAAATGTTTTTTTGCAGATGTTGAGGCGCGTTTGCTTATGCAACTGTGTGAGTTGTTTTGGGACCCATCTTGCACAAACTTTACGAAATCCAAGTCTGTTGTGAATAATTTCGTAGGCAGAACCATGACTAATTTGAAGGCGATGAGCCACTTCGTCAATAGTTAATCGTCTGTCTAAGAGAATCATTTCAAGTGATCGCTCAATGGTTTCTTCATTTGTGGCGGTAAACGGTCGTCCGGCTCCTTCATCGTGCTTAACACTCGTGCGCCATTTCGGAATTTTTCAGTCCACTCGTACACACTTCGTTGTGGCAAAACACTGCTCCCGTACTGTACTGAAAGTCTTCAATGAATTTCGGCCCCTGATACACCTTCCGCCCACAAAAAACGTATCACTGAACGTCGCTCTTCTTTGGTGCAAATAGACAGCGGAGCAGCCATGATTAACAGCACGGCAGCGACAACGAAACTAACGTAGGAGCTTGAAAATTGCGAAGATATAACAACAAATAAATAAAGCATGCGTCACAAATGTAAAAGGACAGTACTACCAACATAAATAAAAATATAACTAAATTGCGGATAATAATTGACTTACCCTCGTACATCAGTCAGTTCTTTTGGGGTAGTTAGTAGGTTGCTAGGCAACGTCATCGACGTACCTGGACCGTGCCGTTGAACTTGTTTCCGAAGTCCACAACACGTCACATAACACAAACACACACACACACACACACATATACAAAAGAAAAGATAATAATAATAATAAGAAGAAGAAACCAATAAATAACAAAGCTAGTGTTTGAAATTTTATTCACGCATAAAAAGCAGGAGGGAAAGGCTTTCGGTACCTATTCACACTTTCAAATCTTCAGTACACCAATGTAGCTCTCAGTCAATATATAAGTCACAATTATGGTTACCAGACGTCCTGTTTTACCAGAACGTGTTCTCTTTTTTAGACCCTAAAAATGGTCCAGGCGGATTTTTAGCAAAATTGGAAAATGTCCTCTTTTTTTAAGTTATACAAGTGCTTCAATTTAAAAGCGCAAAATTACACTTTTTCCAACTCTCATAAATGCTAACGCTATGGAATTTAGCTTGTTTTCCACCACTGTAATATTTTTTTCTACTTTATGATCTGATGTCGACCGTGTGTCGAGCTCAACTTACGATTTAATAGAATTTGAAATAATTAGGGTTTTAATTAGCGTGTGATACAAGTGGCTAGGTGGCCAGATAAAGGAATTAAATATACAAAAATACAAGATAACTCAGCTTCGAATAGTTTCAATTTATAATGATATTATGCTAATTTTTGTATAACTCTAGAAATGTTCTCTTTTTTGAGCGCTGACTTTTGTTAACCCTAGTCACAATCGATCTAGCTTCACACCTTGCTGAATCAAAAAATCTTAATTCAGTCTATTCCTTTCAGAAACAACAATAAAATCACAAAGAAAAAGAAAAAAAAAAAGAAAAAGAAAAAAAAAAACTATTAAAATTCTCAGCTATCTTCACAAAGACATAAACAGATCCAATATAGAAAAAAAATCTGTAATCTACTTTTCTGTACTTCATAACATTCAAACTTAATACGTTGCCATAAATAAGATTTATACACACATTTCAAAACCAGTTCTAGACATTTATTAGTTTTCATACTACATGTGAGCGTACACAGTAGCTCATACTCGATATTGCAAGTACAGATGACAGATTCAGACGAAAAGTATCTCATTATAACAATTAGTATAATCTTCTGAAAGGACAATGATATCCCACAATAGACACTACGATTGTCCGTCCTTATTTGGAGTATTGCTGCCCAGTGTGGGATCCTTTTGAGGTGAGTTTGATGGAGGACATCGAAAGAGTCCAAAGAAGGGCAGGTCGTTTCGTATTGTCACGATACAGGGGAGACAGAGTTACGAAAATGATACTGGATCTGGGATGGGAATCATTACAACAACGGCGCTTATCGCTGCAGCGTGGGCTACTTACGCAACTCCAATCGCCAACATTCTCCTCCGTATGCGAAAATATATTGTTGACTCCCACTTACATAGGTAGAAATAGAAATAGAATAAAATACGAGAAATCGGAGCTCGAACGGAGAGATTGAGGTGTTCTTTCTTCCCGCGCGCTATTCGAGAATGGAATGGGAGATAAATAGTGTAATGGTGGTTCGATGAACCCTCTGCCAGGCACTTGAATGTGATTTGCAGAGTGTCCTATGTAGATGTAGCTGTAGTCAGAGGAGGCGCAGAGATGTCCGCCAATTAGCAGCTGCTATGTCGGCTGGCTACAGTAGGGATGGTGGCGTGGTTGGTGTTGGTCATGGCGACGCTGCTCCTGTTCATCGCGGCACGTCGCTCCACCGTGAAACATATGAACCAAACACAAACGTTTTATTTATATCACATGTCTTAAAATGTCACACATATCGCTACCTTGGAAGAAAACCGGCACAACTCGAAAAATGTCGATTTTCGCTCATGTCATCAGCAAAACGAGAAAGTGGCATAGTTTTATGTGGAACAATGTCACAGACGTAACTGGCGTATTGGACCACTAGGGAGCAGTTGCTTCAGTGTTGCGCTAACAAAACCTATTCTGGCAACTGGAGAAAGAGCGCCGCATTGTCAGTTATGCAGTAGCGTTCAGACAGAACTCATCTCATGAAGAGTGTTCCATTTAAAAAAGCAACACACAATCATTCAATCTGGTGGATAAAAAATAAATAAAGACAGAAAATCCTTAAAATATTGAGTGTCATGTATACACACCATTTACATTGCGAAATGTCTTATATATGATCTATAAAACTATTAGTATTAATTTAATCTAATATTGAAACAATTCGTTCGGAAACATTAGAAATGGCAGGCAGAACGAGTGTCTGGCAACAGCCTATACCGACTGCTAAGAGAGGAGTATTACATGTTAAGAAGACTAGACTGTTGCAGTTAATAAATAAAAATATAGTTCCAAAATATTATTCTGATTTTTTTAAATAACATGTAGGTAAATTTTTCTGTACTATTTTATGTAAAATGTAAAACAAACCAAAAGTTCTGAGTTCATTAATTTCTTGATTTGATTCAAATAATTTGTGCAGTATTATGTTGCATTGTTATATAAATATATATTTTCTAACAATTATTTCTTTATTAAATTATTTATTTCATACCCTTTACAGATAAAAGAGTTGAAATTTAGATTTTTATGTCTCACAAGTCAAAGCCCTTTAACTAAAATTCAAGTATCCTTTGTAGAAAAGTGTCACATGTAGAAGCCCTTAGGGTTAATTTGTCACTCAAAATGAAATAAAAACTATGTAAAAGTTACCTGTGAGTATGTAGTACTTACAAAGAAAAAGACAGTGCAAATGTGATTTCAGGGAGAAAAGTAATATTGAGTGAAAGTTTTGATTCTTATCTTTAAGTGGTTTTTTTTTCTAAACTAGTGGTTTTAGAGGTGTGCCGGTTTTCCTCCAAGACAGCGATATATAGAAATAAAAAATTTATGCATCAACTTAGCTTCGTTTCCTGACTCATGAATCGTCTTGAAAACAAAGTTTACGTAAGAGAGTAGGGCTTGGAAATTTTTTTTTCTTTTTTTTTTTTTCTTTTTTTTTTGGAAGTGGATAAATATTTTTCGTTATAACATAATAATATATTTATTAAAAATCACAAAAGTCAGTGATAGGTTACTGCACCTGTTTGACTATTTATTTATTAACAAGAAATTTCAGCATTTGGCAATTTTGTTGTTTTATGTATTGCAGTTAACTAAATACATTATTACTAATCATTATCAAAGGTAGTTGTAATCACCCTTATTTACTGAGCGATTTATAGTATCACACGATACCAATTTAATAATCTGCCAGCCAGTTGCAGTAATACTAGTTTAATGAACTTGACCTCGGTTTCGACTGATATAAACCCGTCTTCTTCAGAAATACATGTTATACTAAACTTGCATATCGCATTCATTGGACATCCCTATAATCTATGGAGTGTGATTTAGACTGTAAGATATGTCAGTGCATTTGGATTCATTCGCGCTTACTGATGGGAAGCAGTACTGAAGTATCACATGAATTTGGTTTAAGTTAACTGTCTTAATTTTATTACTAAAATAAACAGTAGAAAAGGTTACAATTTTAGAAATATAAAATAAGAAGTATGTACTTTCACTGCAGTGTTTTTAAAGAAAATGTCTTTCTACTGCAAATGAAGGGTTTTTATTTTTATAATTCACCCATACACGTTTCGCCTTTGTCACAAGGCATCATCAGTGGGTGTCCTGAAATATTTACCTGTTTCTGTCTACACATATCGGTTACGATTTTTAATTATGTACAAAACATTTCGTTTCATCTTCAAAACAGTTCATTTGTTGCTATAAAATGGTGTACTTTGAAACTCGCCCGCTGTTCTTTTGTCTGTTAACTAGCCGTGTTTGTGAAGTTAACAATTGACTGCTTGCTCACAGAATCTAATTATGGCGATATTCACACAGCGGCGGAAGTATACAGTTCCCTTAAGCAAAACTCTGATCCTATAAGTTAAGCAAACAGTTCTGACCTTTACTGTAATCATTAGAGGAAACTGCACACAATTAAATAATGATCCGCAGTCATGGATCTAAATCAAAAATAAATATTGGCAACGGAAACGCAAATATTCTCTACTCCAGAAGGGAGCAGAGACACAAGATACATGAACAAATTATCCCACATTAATCCAAAATAAACGATGAGGGGAGAATTTAAATTAGCACAAAAGGATTATAGTCTGAAGCTCGTCAAGATTTGTTCATTGGGAGTCAGTTAAATGGAACACGTTATGTGGACGTGTTTCAACTTTCCGGCAACCCGGTCGGAAAGTTGCACTACTTTCTGAAAAACTTTTACCCGCTTCGCTGGGTTAAAGTTTTATATCAGTAGTTTTATAAATGTAATATTGAAGGGAAAAAAAACTGCACTGAGAGACTTTGTGTTTAGTTCTTTATTTTTTTAAATTCTTTTTATTATTACTTTTTTTATTTGCACACATATCTTACATGCAAAATATTTACATTAAATTACATTCTTATAAACTATATTTGATGTTGGATTGTGTGGCACATACACATGTAATTATATTTTGTGCTTATCCCACACGTGAAGATGCTTTAGGAGGGTCATTAATTTACTGACCGGAACAGCACTAATTATTTATTTCATCACTAACATAATGAAGTATGCCCCTCATTCTACGTGACTGATTTTTCAAAAACCACTGAACGGCGGTTGCCAACATCAGCACACTACGCCGATGCCGTAAGTAAAATTGTACCCCTTGTTGTAGTGTAATGTGCGGATGAAAAAACGAAGCATCGACATCTGTTAGTTCTTTGGTGGGTTATGTAACTAACATCTCCTCAGTTTGTCCTTTCCTCTACTATGGCGTTTTCTACGTACTTCTAAACATAACGAACTCAAAATGTAATGGGGATAGGCCTACACCAAAATCAGAACGGAAACTACATAAATTCGATTTTCCTTGCAAAGAATTCTTATGTAAATATATTCAAAGAATTCACATGGAGGTAATTTTGGAACTGGCAAAGCAATTTTATCACTTGAGCTGCATTTACTTATATATGCCTTCGAACTTTCCATAATTAATTTACTGACCGAACAAGTGTACACAGAAGAAGATGGTAAACATGAAAAATTATTTTCTCTCATTCTACCTGTTCGTGTTTTCAAAGAGCATTCAAAGGTCGTTGCCAACATCAGTACACTACGCCGCCGAAGCCGTAAGTAAAATTGACCAATAAGAAAGAAAATTGTTATATGAGAAATTAAAATGTCTCCTATATATAAATCTTTTACTGCATATTAGTTTATCATGGCGATATACTTTATATGAATTCTGATAAATACGCCGTAAGAAAGTAGCGACATGGGAGTGTATTCTGGAGCAAATTTATGGCATTCGGAAACGGAGATTTCTTGCATGTTAGCGCAGCTTTGGTAGTGCATGTGGTATCCCATGAAAGTGAGCTGTCGAATGCGAAAGAGTTGCTCACAATACACACCCAGGTGGACAAATACCAGAAAACATGTTCAAAGAAGTTTCGGGCGTGCAGCCGCATAAAGTATACTTCTTCTAATATTTCGGCCCGCGCGTTTATAAGCACGAAGCGCGTGCTGGAGCGTCAGTCTTCGACTCGTCTCTGAAGATGGCTCAACGTTTCTCAGCCGAAATATTAGAAGAAGTAAACTTTATGCGGCTGCACGCCCGAAACTTCTTTGAACAGTCATTGCGCCGCGAAAACATGAAGATGCACACCAGAAAACATTAACGATTTGTCAAACCATATTACGATAACTTATTACGAGGAGATTAACTTTTGATCCCAATATGTATTTTCTTTTTGGAATGTGTATTAGAAATGAAGCAAGCGACATTTTAAAGCAATAACAGAAGAAAAACTCGGCCTTTCGCATGCTCACGCTGTCACCACAGTCTAACACGTACAAACTACGTTTCTGAATACGATAGTTGATGGGTGCGAATAGTATCGTTTAGATTGACTTCAGCATACTTTTTACATTAGGGAACGTACGTAGTGCCTTATAAATAGGTAATAATTTAAAAGTAGCTCCCCATTTGTCTTTCTTAGGTTTCATAAGATCCCTGATAAGGTACGAAACGGTATATTACAGGACAGTTAATTTACAACCATCCTTTATCATACACGCTTTAAATGAGTAATTTCATTTTCTATTAAAAATAAAAATGCCTCGGAAACACCAGGAGACATTCCCTTTAGCAGAGAGACGTCAGTTTCTACGCAGGATCGTTAAGTATTCTTCATTACAATGCCAGTACAATCGGTGAGGGTGGAACACAGGAAACGTATATAGACAGCAGTAAATACGGTATTTAACGTACCACATCAACCATCACAGCTGCAGCTGAAGGGAAAACGTCACAGACGTGGCAATATAACGATAAAAGCAACCAACTGTTTTCCAACAAAGAAGAACCCAATTCCACAATTGTTGCTACATCTGAATCACAAACGGCAAGAATCATCAAAACATTGGTTTTTCAAAGCTAAAATAATTACATTTAAAAGAATATGCACGTATTAGAAAGACGAGTGACGTGTAAAAATGTGAGAATCATTAGACTCCGTACCGAACTGATACATGTCAAAAACTGGCTGTCATAGTAAGAAGAGACCATAATAGAAATTTATTATACCATTATGTTTATATGCAACTTGCTTTCAGCGGAATAAGCTGCAAATATACACATATTCGTAAGTATTTGTTCATGACAGAGTTGTTCTTTATTCCATTGAATCATTTAAATGAGGCTGTTTTATATTAATTTCCGTATTACGCTTCTCTCTCGATATTTTAATAATGCTTGTAACGCAAAAATTGTAGTAAGTATTTCCTTAATTACGTACAGAAACGATTGTAAACAAACTCACTACTTCGGCAGCTTGCCCACCGCTAGGAGCGCTAGTGTCGCAGCAATTGTCAGTTGGTGACAACTTTTACAGCAGTGAGTGTCGCGACTGTATATGTTAGATGTGCTGTCACTGCATGGAACAAACATGACGGCGGGAGCTGCCGCTATAGCAAAATCTGATGCCCATCCCGTCTGTCTATATAACAGGCGCCCTACACGCTACAAGGCGGCCGAAAGGAAACAGACGCCTTGGTTGAGATCTCGCCAATGTGCAGTTGTGACAGCAACGGACATGTCTGGTAGCGGGAGCCCAGTGGCTGGTGCCTTAGAGGCAGCCCACGCATGCAACGTACTGTAGCGGGTAGTTATTCTCTGCAATCGAGAGAATAAACAGCAAGGAAAGGCCACTGCTTCAGAAGTCTACAGTGCAGAGTATGCTGCGCATCGCTGCAGCCAGCAAGATAACACTTGATGTCTTTTCACCCGTGCCGCAAAAAATTTGTAAAAGACAGAAAAGTCGATAAATCTTTTATTAGCTGTACAGACGTTACCCGTCATACCGTTGTAATTGACACTTCCGCGTATTCGGCTCATGATGTTATATTTTTATTACCTTAATTAGTAATTCTGACCTCTTGAACTAACAAGGAAAGTACTTGGGCTCGAACAAACTCGTATACACCAAAATCGTACGAGGGATAATGTAAAGGTCCCTTATTGCACTAGTGATACTCCCGCATCTGCAAAACTGTGCAGTCGTCCGTTAGAGGCCTCTGCGTGTGCCATGCCGCATTGCACTTTGACCTGTCGGTTCGCCAGTAGGGACGGTGCAGTGTGCCTCCCAAGTTGCGTTTTGTGACGTCATTTGTGTGGTAAAGCGTCAGATGGGGCGGTGATTGCTAATCAGTCCTGCTAATGTATTGCGATTAGTTGAGATGAAGTTACGAAGAAACCTTCTTCTTGAAGATGGTATTAGTGTAGAAGATGAATCATTCACATGCTTTCTCGTATCTGTTATGGTACAGAAATATGAGCATAAGTTAGATACTGTTGTTACAAACTCATAATAATGATAATAGGGATAATGATGACGAACAACTCATTGCAAGCGGTATTGCTACGGTAAATGCGGGAAGAGGCGATGGAAGCAGTGGCAGTGAATACCAACAGTCTTTCGGGAAGAAGCTTAAAGTTGCAACTATCATCACGGCTTTTAATGACAATACGCGAGAGTACATGTACGATGATTATTACACAAGTTACAGTAAAGATATCTGCATTACGTATGACCTCTACAATTACATCTACAGTGCTATCTAGAGCTTGGTTGCAGAGCTTTGCAGAAAAACAACACCCACCAGCACATTGAGGTGTACGTAGAGATGCTCTAACCAAACGTTCATACATACATGTTTGTTCGAGCCCATGTACTTTCCCTGTAAGATAAAAAAAAAAAAAAGAAAACAGTAAGTCCGTTCCTTTGCTTGTGTGTCTCTGACACTTTTTGTGAGAAACCAAACTGTTTCCGTGTTTTCTAGCACTGCCCGGCTAAATTGAAGAACTTGTGCCATTTCTTGTAATAAATTCTGGATCTGCCTGTATAGCACTTGCTGTTGCCACTGTTTAGCGAGGTAACATGCAGGTAAGTCTAGTTATTGGCAATTAAGATGGTTTACTACTAATGTGTCGGAAGTAAGAAGCTATTATACCTAAACGCAAAAGTACCGCTTCCTTGAACTTGAATGATGAAACATACTTTCGTCGAAGACAGTTCATTGTAAAATTCACATCGCCATATTTACGATTAAAATGGTGGAAACTGGCATGGAATCCAGTGTGATAAATTAGTCAATCATAATCTGACTTCTTTTGCTTCTCTAACAACTACTTCTAAAATCAATGACATTCTCACCAACTATTTATGGGAAAATTCGTTATACAATTCATAAGAAATACTCCTACATCCGTTACGTGAAACAGTCATTTAAAAATGTAAAATAATGATACCATAAAATAGTCGTGGAATCAGACCGTTGACATTTAGCTTTTAAATTATTTATAATAAACAAAAATCATCGCTGAGGAATGACCAGGTGTCACGTGTATCGTAGTTTCATGGAGAAAAATGCTAGACTGAGTTGTAGGCTGGCTACTGTATTTGAGAAACACTTGTGCCAGTGGCGCGAAATGGCACGAGGCCGCAGTTCCTCGTGACGCAGATTAAGAAAATGTTCAAATGTTTGTAAGGCTTATGGGACTTAACTACGGGGTCATCAGTCCCTAAACTTACAAACTACTTACGAACTAGCTAACACTAAGGACGGCACAAATATCCATGCCCGAGGGGGGATTCGAACCCCCGACCGTAGTGGCCGTGTAGACCGTGACTGGAGCGTCTCAGTCCCCTCGGCCACCGCGGCCGGCGACGCAGATTAAAGCTAAACAACTGCTCTATAACTTTTTCGTGTATGACTTCCCCGTGGGATGATCATTAGAGTCAATATTCTAGACGAAAGATGACTAAAATCTAAAATTTCTTCAACTTTTTGGAAAAATAAGTCAATTTTTGAAGTCCAGTATCTCGGGAACTATTGGACTTTAGAATATTTCATCTTCATTAATAGAGGTGTGAGTCACTTTTCGTAAAAATGACCACCGTTCACGAGTTATAAGCCGAAACCAGAAAAAAAGTCCGAAAAATTCGAGGTTTTTTGGCTCTTAAAAGTTGAGCTGAAGGATTTCGAAGCTGCAAAATTTAGCTTGATAGTACTCTAATATGTCCTAACAACATACCAAAAATCCAGCTTCCTGCAATTTTTTGGACCTAAACATACCTGGCGACTTGCCTAATCTGCTTCTTTGTCTCTAGACGTCCCACTGATAATTTCTGGCACGAAACTGCTGCATCATAGAATCGTGAATTAGCGTTGGAGGGAAGTGTGTGGGGTAAAAACCGAAGAGGAAGACCCAGAGATGGATACAGTAAGCAGATTCAGACAGATGTAGGTTGTCGTTCTTATGTGGAGATGAAGAGGCTTGCTCAGGATAGGGTATTGTGGAGAGCTGCATCAAACCAGTCTCCGGACTGAAGACCACAACAACAACAACAACAACAACAACAACATTTACCTTCTTTAAAATCTAATTTTGCTTCTCGACTTTGAAGGTATTCTAAACCTAGTATAAAGTATTCTATGACAGCATCTACTACAAGGAATGAGCAAGTGTCAATTTCATCACAGATTTGTAGTTGAACAAGTGTTTGTAACTTAAGTGGCTTAGATTTTACACCTACTGCACCAATGATTTTACAGTTCTGTACAGGAAAGGTAGGTAACCTCTGAATGTTGTCCATGCGTTTAAATAGACTGTAAGACAATACATCATGAAATGTTTTACTATATTTTTAAGTAATTACAGTTCATTCTATCGATACTCAGCTTTTCAACATTACATTGTATGGGGGTTCTGCTCGCTGCAAATTTATTCTCCTGGGGCGTCGTGGTAGAAATAAATACTCGTATGTACAATTTTTCACTTCTTCTTTAATTTGAAATCACACTACTTCTCCACCAAAACATTAGAAATTCAAACTTGAGTACAACAACAACAACAACAACAACAACACAGACTGACATAGATTACAAAGCACTTTGCGAAAGCCAGAACTCAAACTCCCCCACGCAAGGCGGTGAGGCAAATTTATAACATCGGCAATAATGGCATTACATTACGCTTGTTCATAACAATTGAATATACTGATTTACAATTAACAAACATAACAGAAAAACATTTCATGTACACAAAAATAATCACAATAAAATGAAAACTATACATACAATAATTTTAGATGGCGCATGTATTTTTAAGACGAAATTTCCCATCTTTCTGTTGTCAACATAGTGAGATGTTAAATGTTAATTAATCTGTTAATGAGTACATCATACATGTTCCTAACATATATTGAACTATCAAATATTGTCACAAATCTGAAAATAGGTTCAAAATCTCACGTCAGACAATATAGACAAAGCATTACAACATTGAATTTCGACTATTACATTAATTAACACAATTAGCTGGTCAACACAACTTGTTTATGAGCCTAACCTATGTGCAATGCTATTTATTTTCATGACTTTATGTCTTACATAAGTTTGTACCCTTCGTCTGTCTATTTATTAAAATAATGTACAATGACAAAAAGTATTGTTTATAGAACTGTCTGGAAACGTCATACAAATGTCTTAATTAATGAAATCTATCACTTGTTTTGATCACAATATCACCGAGACACTGTCCTGCACTGATTCCTAGGCTGGTTTTTTCGTTTTTAACTAACTTCGCACGCAACATGTATCACTATTGAACTGTGGTGTCGCACAAGTCCAAAGTGCGCGCCACCATGCACGCACGGCGCGGCGTTCTTACGACGTCAGCCACGAGCGCCCTCTGCTGCAACTCCGCTCGTGGCCACCACTGAACGACATCGTTCACTTGGGACTGCGATAGGAACCAGTTAACACTTGGGAATCAGATAGGCACCAGTGAAGACTTGGCTATCGGATAGGCACTAGGCAGGCCTCTAGCTCAACTATGTATCAGCATCCTGCAGTACTGAGCTATGTAGAAGTTAAGTATTGTATACATTCTGTGCAATATATTTCTGGTTCTAATTTACTCTAGTGTTTCTAGTTTCTGCTGTCCCACTGGCTGGTCACCTCCTACCTGCACAAGCGTGCATCCTTTATTCCTGTGTTGGTCTCTTTCCACTCGGCCACCGACGGAAACGAGACACAAAAGCGGCGACGAGGCTGGGACACAAAATGAACCATACGATTCCGGGTCCGACGCAGACGGTATCGTACGATAACATTAAGATGAGAGGGTCGGCTGTATCGTCATAATCAACAGCTGCTGCAGTGTCAAGTAAAATCGATGTAGGTATGCCTCCTACTGTTATTAAGATGTGTGCTTGATAGGCAGGTATAGGTACTTTGATTTGTTGTGTTTGTTCCTGGAGTAGCTCTTTCCTGATATCGATTCCTTTATTGTATCGCAGCATATTTACTGTGAGAATTGTGCCCTCACTGCTTCTGTCGCTCAATGTCGGAGGGCCAGACACGAGCCGGTTTAGTTTGTCGTCTGCGTCCCGTTAGAATGTCTCTGAGATTGATTTAAAGTATCTGTCACGTCAGTTATCGTCACGGTCGATTCATTTTGTGTCCAGTTTGTTTGATCTGTACTGTCAGTAGGGATGCAACATTGTTGATAAAAACATCGATTTTAAGACATCGATGTTCCTGCGGAAAAATATCGATGTTAAAAAAAACATCGTTCCTGAAAAAACGATACATCGATGTTTTTCCCATGTTTCCATACTTTTAAGGAATATTAGGAAAAACACACTGAAATGAAGCTGTGATGCCAGAAAGTATCTGCCTTATTTATGTTCCTTCACTAGGCTATGAATACACAGCGAAATGGCAGATTAGAATGAAAAAGAAGTTAGGAATAAAGTTTAGCTACCTACTGCGCTGATTTTACTTGGGATTAACATCTATTTGTTCATTACATGCGAAATAACTTGTGTTTTGTTGACGTATTGTATTTTTCTTAGCTGGCGACGTGGAGAAAATTAAACATTATGCATCTTTCAGTTATTACTTAATAATGTATTTTTAAAATGAATATTCATCAATGACGTTTATCAAATCATGTACCTTGCTGAAGTGAAAAATCTATGTTATAATTGGCTTGTTGGCTCTTGTCTGGGATTTTTCGTCGAATTTTGTTTGATGTTTTAACTGACGTTTTGACAGTACGATATCAGTCTGACTGGATAACACTGTAAAACATTCAATTTCACTGGTGTTGGAGGGTGAAATTTCAGCAATGCCAGCAGCCCGTACTGGACAAACATCAGATTCTTTCATATTTCACTTACCTACAATTTCAAAAGTGTGAAAACAGCGACGAGCGACGACAGCAGGAGCACCGCACTAGAGCTGACGCTGTCTGAGCAACTAATAAAGTAACAACGGAGTTGCCAGTCTATTGTTGAACGATGTCGATAGTTTTGGACTTCTGTCGTCGATGCATCGGCGATACATCGCTGTTCAAAACATCGATGTTAATATCGATGTTTATGGACGAAGCATCGATGTTTTCAAAACATCGATGTATCGTTTGCATCGCTAACTGTCAGTCGTCATCGTTGCTACTGGTATTTGATTGAAATTTGCTTGTTGTGCAGGGGTAGTAGAAAAGTTCGGAATTTGTTGATTACCGTTATTGTTTGGGGAAAAAATTTTGTTTCTGTTATTATTATTGTAGTAGTTTCCATTACGCCAGTGAGGTTGTGTGCTCCCATTATATTGGTTAGGGAAAGTAGCTGCATTGTTGTTGAAATTATTATTATTATTATTATTGTGATTGAAGTAGCCCGTATTAAATCTGTTGTCACGACGCCGTCAGGTACGTTTCGTACTGCGTTTCCACTGCTTACTCCACTAGTCACTTGTTGCACTTGCGGCTGTCCGGTGTTGCTAATAAACGGCTGTTGCGGTAACATCTGTGGAGGGCGTGACATGTTCTGATTATTAGGCTGAGGCTAGCTGACATGAATCAGCTGATTACCAGGATAGCTGAAGTAATTGTTTGCGTTACCGTACCTGTAACTAGATTCACAGATTGAATCTAGGGTGTCCACCTCAGTGAGAAAAGTTTCTAGGTTTTGTGTTGAAAAGTGTGCTAGTTGCAGCTGCAACCGTGTAGGCAATTTGTTTATTAACACGCGTAGTACTTCTCTGTACGGGAGGGGGTAATCAAAGAATTTAGCTTTGCTTATGTACTTCTCGAAATATCTCCGCAGACTCCCGTTTCGTTCATTGAAAGGTTGCGGATTATAAACTTCATTTCGAAACCTTTCTTTCAGCCAGCAGCCGACGACGAAAATTCTCATACATACACTCAGACTGCCACGCTAGAAGAGTCTCATACACGCCCATACAGAATAAAGCAAGTACACATTCTGACAGCGACAGTGGCGTCACAGAGAAACCGTTCATAATGCCACATTCATAGACACAACGGTAAATTATTAGCATAATGAAATCCGAGCAGTATTGCAGAAAGTAACATTTAAAAACATGAAATGAAATGCTATTTCATAAACAAACAGATAGACGCACAGACACTCAAAGTCGAACAGGCTATCAATGGTAAGTTTTCTAAAGTACAAAACAAAGTAGTGGATGAAATCACGGACACAGTAGATGCAAAAATCTCTTCTGTAGTCGATAATGTAACTAATTGCAAAGAAACCGTTAAAACATTGCCAACAGCTATTGAGAGTCTCACACAGAATCTTACACAGCTTAAAATTCAAGAAGAAAACTTGGAAACAACTGTTACGAGATATTCCTGCAAACAGCGCCACTAAAGAGTTTAGCCAGGTCATAAGAAAAATATCCCATGAAAGGAATGGTGACTCAGTCATACATGCATCTTCATGTCATCCAAGGCGATACGATATGAGCTTTTCTAAATCAGTGATTAAACAGAATTTTTGAGATTCTCTTAGGTCTCTACCAATTAGGTTATTCAATTTTCGTGTCAGATGAACGGTTCGTTTGCAATTACAATTATATTACAAACGGCTTTTTTTGGTATTACTACCGTATTTTTTGTCCGAAAAATTTGAAAAATGGAGGTTCTGGTCTCTGGTGGCCTACAATTATGTGTGCAAAATTTGGTGCTGATCGGTTGAACGGTTCGTTTTAAAAACAGGGAACACGTTACGGACGGACAGACAGACACACATACAGCCCAAAATCGCCGTTATTTTTCCAAATATCTCTGAAACGATACGAGATATGAAAAAAACAAGAGATCAAAGTTGTAGCGAATTTTCTCCTCTACAAATTCGGTTATTCAATTTTCGTGTCAGATGCATGGTTAAGCCGTTATTTTTATTTTAATTTCTAGCTGTCAAAAGACGATCGCAAAGGCCCACTTTTAGTGTTACTACCGAAACCTAAAGTGGGCCAATAAATGAAAACATTATTGGTACTTATATTTTTTTACATCAACAAGATAATAATTTTTACAGAATATGGCAACGTCAAATGTACAGTAATTTTTTCGAATGTTTCTAAAAAACTGTCATTATGCATCATTTTGAAAGTATTCGAGGAACAACTTTTAAAAACGCATTATGTCCACTGGTGGACAAAATTGAGTTTGATATGGAATCCGGTATTTTATTACCCGCTCCACACACTCCTGCAATCAGATTGTGTCAAAACGCATTTTAACACCTTCAAAAAGAGCGCTGAGAAGTAGCAGATGCAACAAATAGCATTTCGTCCTCTCGTATGATTGAATCAAACTGAACAAAAAGTCCAACAGTTGCCTTTATTTTGTTTTATTAAGTTATCTTGGCTGCAATGTGAGACTCGTGGACTAAAGCGAAACCATTTAACTGACCAACAATGATCCGTTAATATTCGTTTTCAGCGGCATTGTTGCGTATAAACGTTTACCATTCTGTTAGGAAGCCAGGCGTAAAATCGTTGTTGTGCTAAGATGGAAAGTATAATAGCGAATTAATATGTGATTGTTGGAGAGGAAATGAAACGTGGAACGAGGAAACGATGGAAGAGAAAATAAAAAATGCCACATTGTGCAACAAAACCCATCAAAACGCACTTTGTCCATCACTAAAGTGCTCATAGCTTGAAAGTATAAAATGCAATTTCCTTGTATTGAACACATTTGGATCAAAAGCCCTACCTGAGTATGTGGCGTAAAAGTCGGAAAAATTAATCGAATATTTTTTACGGTATACGTTTTTCGCTTCTCCTGGAAAATTTACTTTTTAAGACATAATGCGTTTTGAAAAGTAGCTCCTGATTTCCTTCATTTGATCCTTACCTATTAATAATGAGTTTATTATTTCGACATAGACTCTAGCAAGATATACAGGTGATATTATTGGAGCAGTTTAATGTTTACCAAAGAACTTCTGGTTTTACTTATATTTTATCAATACGCTGATTCTACAGTATTTGGTGGCAGCTTCGAAAACAGTCAAAATGGCGTCTTTGTAGACGGAGAATGAAGGTATAATATATGAAAAGTCATTACGTATAAAAATAAAGGAATGATTGTTTTTGAGATTCTATCAGGCGTTTGTCATTCATTATGTCAAAAATAAACATGTTGTGTGTGATCGCATATATAAAACTACATACATTATGTAACTCAAATGTTGAAATGTTTGTAAGTCTATCGGACCAAACTGCGTGCTCATCAGTCCCTAGCTTACAAACTACTTAAACCTAGGTAAATTAATCTAAGGAGAACACAGACATCCACGCCCCAGGGAGGATTCGAACCTCCGACGCGGGAGGCCTCGCGATACGCATCGTGGCGCTCAAGACCGCTCGGCTACGCCCGCGCGGCCACTGTCAAACTCAGTAGGAAATTTATCAAATATGATTAGTATGTAGTAATAGGTAAAATTCTGATATGAAACATAACCACCAATTGAAAACTTGTAACGCTACGTCGCAAATCACAGCACAAACTAGCCATTTTCATCCAGATGCAATTCTAATAATTTGTAAGAGGCAGAATTTTTACGTATTTGTCAAAATTTCAGTAACAGAAAATATATCTTTGAATTATCTAAACAGTACAGACTCAGTGTATCCGCGTCTAAACACCCCTAAATCAGAGTAATCTTTTGTCGCAATAGTAGTACAAATAGTTCCGCAGTATGGCTACTCGCTCTCCCAGTCTTTGTTTCTCCCTACGTTAACAGCTCTCAGTATTTGTTTCTCGTAACGATAAGATCTCTCTCAATCTTTATTCCTCGATGTATTAACATTTCTTAGTCAACTTTAGGACTTAGATTGTTTTGGTCGTATCTGAAATAGTCAGAAGCAAAAAAATGTTCCGAACTTTTTGGTTTACTATGATTGAATTTATTTGAAAGGCTTGATTAAATCGAACTTATACGCCAGTGCATAAATAATATCTGTGAACTTTAATTCGGGATAGGCTACGGGATTAAAAAAAATTCTGCCTCCCGGTAGGAACGTAATAATCAAGAAAATATTAATGATTGATAAAAAGGTTTCCTTCATTGACAAACATTAAATCAAATAACTTTAACTTGATTAAAAAAAAAGGAATAATTTTTAAATATTGACTTTGCCAAGAATATCAAACTGCAATTTTGTGAAATGAACTATAGAGAACTGCTTATTTCAAATATATCGTGTGACTTTGACAGTGCTTTGTAAACCTGTGTTTAAGGTGAAATAAAGGAGAAATAGTAATTTAAAATTTTGTGTCGACCACATCAATCGTAGTTAGCTCCTGACCTTCACATTGATAATTGAAGAACTTTTAAAAATAACATCTTTGAATTATTTGTGAATCAAAGTGACTAAAAATAATTAAAGGGCGTAAATACTCAGTAAAAAGACTTGCAATTTAAAATCAATGTT
This sequence comes from Locusta migratoria, assembly GCA_026315105.1. Taxonomy (NCBI): domain Eukaryota; kingdom Metazoa; phylum Arthropoda; class Insecta; order Orthoptera; family Acrididae; genus Locusta; species Locusta migratoria. The sequence continues at coordinate 123,065,030 of CM048754.1, forward strand.
ATGACTTTTATAGGTAAAGACTAGTGAATGTTTATGTTTATGTTTATATTACAAAGAGAATTAATAATTTTTGAAACAAGACCTTAAATTACAGACTCCATGTTCATCAGTTAAAATATAATACATGAACTGTGTTAGGCTACGGAAAGTTGAACCAGAGGCATCCGTAACTGAATATATGAAATATTATCAGGTGTACCAACTTAAATAACCAACGTATGGCTCAAATAAAAATTTTACGTGCCTACTGAATCTTTATGTGAAGCCGACGAAAGCTTGCACTACTGCTAACGTCGCTTCTAGCATACCGAAGCACTACAACAAACCAAATAAATTTCCACCACCCACCAAAATATCAAATAAAGGACGTCACATAAAATAGTAAATAGTACACACGTTAATACAAATCTTATATTGTTAATCTAAGTAATGCCAAAATGCTGCTTCACTTTATAGATGTTAAAAACTGTTTATTATTATCACAATAGGCCTATTTCGCCACTGTGGCTATCATCAGGCTATTTCCATATGGCATAGTGGAGGTATACTTGATTATAATGACTGCAATGATTGCAGTATATATGTTCTTTAGATGGTATATATATTACGTTTATCAGGTATTAATTCTTTACTGCTAGCCTGTCAGTTTGACATATCCTCCAGCGATGCTCTATCAAACTGACAGATTAGAAATAAAGAATTAATACCTGATAAACGTAATATATATACCATCTAAAGAACATATATACTGCAGTCATTGTAATAAATTATACCTCCACGATGCCATATATAGCCTGATGATGGCCATAGTGCCGAAATAGGCCTATTGCTATATTAATAAACAGTTTTTAACATCTATAAAGTGAAGCAGCATTTTGGAATTACTTAGATTAACAATATGTCCTTAAAAGACATACACAATGTTGCAGGCCCAAATGAAATCAAATCTTATATGTTCGCGTTGTTAGGTTTCCTTACGTCGTGTGTAATTTTCAACTTAGACCTTGGGTCACCAATGGTGCAGTTATTAAGTGATTAACTTTCGTACAAAAAAAAAAAAAAAAAAAAAAGTCTACATTAGGAATACTGTTATCAATGTTATTACGCCGGCAGCGATGGCCGAGGGTACTGAGGCGCTCCAGTCACGGTCTGCACGGCCACTACGGTCGGGGGGTTCGAATCCCCCCTCGGGCATGGATATTTGTGCCGTCCTTAGTATAAGGTAGTTCGTAAGTAGTTTGTAAGTTTAGGGACTGATGACCCCGTAGTTAAGTCCCATAAGCTATACAAACATTTGAACATTTGATTTGATGAATGTTATTAAATTTTACAACTCCTTCTCCTGAGCAGATATCATATTCTATTTGTTGCATGCCAGTCTTAGAAACTTTTCTAGTTAGTTCAGTTCTTTTAGGATGATTACAAGATTCGTGTAAAATATTGGCCCTCAGTGAAAGTGTTCGAAAGTAATATATTCCATGATGCAGACTGTGTATGTGTGAAATTTCTATAATACGCTTGCGAACTGTTTCATTCCACAAAGGAATCTTGTATATTTTCATAGCTGCTTCATTTCCTACCATCGACATGACCATATTTTTTTTTCCTTTTTGCAAACAGGAAAATAAGTCACTCATCTACAGTACATGCTTTCATATTCTCTGCTATTGGTTCAAAGAGTTGGTAGGAAGCAATCAGAGCTTTATCAGAAACAGGCATTGTGTTATTAAAATTGAAATCCTTCTCGGCAACTTGCCGCGTCATGATATTTTAAACGTTTCAGATCGTTTACAGGCGCGTTCCTCAGTACTCCCTGCGGAAGGCTGCTGCAAAGGATTCGAAACGTTGGAAATATATCATCATGAGGCGGCAAATAACTCGCAACAACTTCAATTGTAACAACAATGGCCGTGAAAGCATACGTTCTTAGATTGCGCTATTGTCTTCAATCCGCAGACTGGTTTGATGCAGCTCTCCACGCTACCCTGTCCTGTGCAAGTCTCTTCATCTGAGAATACGAACGGCAACCTACATCCTTTTGAATCCGCTTACTATATTCGTCCCTCGGTCTGTTTCTACTATTTTCACGCCACACACTTCCTTCTAATGCAAAATTGGCGAATCATTGATGTCTCAGAACGTGTCCCAACAGCCTATCCCTTCTCTTAGTCAGGATGTGCCAGAAACTGCTCCACAATTCTGTTCACCACCTCCTCATTAGTTAGTGATCTACCTCTAATATTCATCATTCGTCTGTGACACCACATTACGAAAGCTTCTATCATCTTTTTCACTGAACTCCTTATCGTCCCATGGGTGTGTGTGTTGTGCTTAGGTTAGTTTACCTAGGTTTAAGTAGTTTGTAAGCTACGGACTGATGACCACGCGCCGGCCGCGGTGGCCGAGGGGACTGAGGCGCTCCAGTTACGGTCTGCACGGCCACTACGGTCGGGGATTCGAATCCCCCCTCGGGCATGGGTATTTGTGCCATCCTGGTTCGTAAGTAGTTTGTAAGTTTAGGGACTGATGACCCCGTAGTTAAGTCTCATAGACTATACAAACATTTGAACATTTTGATGACCACGCAATTTGGTCCGATAGATTTACAAACATTTGATTTGAACGTTATCGTCCACGTTTCACTTCCATAAAATGCTACATTCCAGACAACTGCTTTCAGAAACGACTTCCTAACATTTAAATTAATATTGCATGTCAAGAAATATCGCGTTTTCAGAAACGCTTTCCTTCCCATAGCCGTTCTGCATTTTATATCTTCTTTACTTCGACCATCAGAAATTATTTTGCTACCTAAATAACAAAACGCATCTACTACTTTTATTGTCTCATTATCTAATCTAATTCCTTCAGCATCGCCTGATTTTCTGACACTACATTGCATTACTCTTCTTTCGCTCTTGTTAATGCTCATCTTGCACTCTCCTTCCAACACACTGTCTATTCTATTCAATTCTTCGCCCCAGTCCTTCGCCGTCTCTGAGAGAATTTCTATGTCGTACGCAAACTGCAAAGTTTTTATCTCGTCTCGCTGAACTTTAATTTCCTCTCTAAAGCTTTCCTTGCATTCCTTCACCTCTTGTTCAATGTACAGTTTGAACGACATTTAGGAAAGGCTACAACCCCGTCATACTGCCTTCCCAACCTCTGCGTCCCTTTCTTGCCCTTCGACTCTAATAACCGCTGTATGGTTTTTGTACAAGTTAAATATAACTCGTCTCTCCCTATATTTTACCTCTGTCACCTTCAAAATTTGAAAGAGTGTATTCAGTGAACTTCCTCAAAAACATTCTCCCGATCTATAAAAGCTAAGAACATAAAATGTTCAAATGTTTGTAGAGCTTATGGGACTTAACTACAGGGTCATCAGTCCCTAAACTTAGAAACTACTTATGAACTAGCTAACACTAATGACGGCACAAATATCCATTTTTTTGGATGATTAATGCTGCAGCAGTCACTATTTATAAATATTTTTTATTGGAACGACGCGTTTCGGCAGCACGCTGCCATCAAAAAAAAAAAAAAAAAAAAAATGTTTGTACAGCTTATGGGACTTAACTACGGGGTCATCAGTCCCTAAACTTACAAGCTACTTATGAACTAACTAATACTAAGGACGGCACAAATATCCATGCCGGAGGGGGGATTCGAACCCCCGACCGTAGTGGCCGTGCAGACCGTGACTGAAGCGCCTCAGTCCCCTCGGCCACCGCGGCCGGCACGCTGCCATCATCGGGTGCATTTTTACAGTTGCTGGTTACATTCTTGACGTATTATGTTTTGTGTTGTGGATGCCAGTGAGGTTATGTTTGTACAGTTTTAACCTGTTAGGAAGATACAGCTATTTTTACAATTATGTTTCATCATTATAGTTTTTGGATTATTGTAGTGTTGTATTTACTTGCAGTTTTGCTAATTATGAATATTTTTATTGGCACGACGCGTTTCGGCAGCATGCTGCCATCATCGGGTAGCAAAACTGTAAGTAAATACAACACTACAATAATCCAAAAACTATAATGATGAAACATAATTGTAAAAATAGCTGTATCTTCCTAACAGGTTAAAACTGTACAAACATAACCTCACTGGCATCCACAACACAAAACATAATTCGACAAGAATGTAACCAGCAACTGTAAAAGTGCACCCGATGATGGCAGCGTGCTGCCGAAACGCGTCGTGCCAATAAAAATATTTATAAATAGTGCCTGCTGCAGCATTAATCATTCCAAAAAAGCTAATAATACAGTCGCAGACCTCAGAAAAATCCAAATAATATGGATAAATTTATACAAATATCCATGCCCGAGGGGGGATTCGAACCCCCGACCGCAGCGGCCGTGCAGACTGCGACTGGCGCGCCGCAGACCGCTCGGCCACCGCAGCGGCTAAGAACATACGTTTGTCTTTCCTTAAACTATCTTCTAATATAAGTCGTAATGTGAGAATTACCTCCCGCGTTCCTACATTTCTCCTAAATACAAACTGATCTTCCCTAACGTCGGATCATAAAATGTTCAAATGTCCGTAAATCTATCGGACCAAACTACGTGGTCATCAGTCCGTAGCTTACAAACTACTTAAACCTAGGTAAACTAACCTACGGACAAACACACACACCCATGCTCCCGGGAGGACTCGAACCTCCACGGCGAACAACCGCGCGCTCCGCAGCGAGGCGCCTTAGACCGCTCGGCTACTCCACCGCGGCAAAGGTCGGATCATACCAGTTTTTCCATTCATGTGTAAATAATTCCTGTTAGTATTTTTTTTCTACCATTTTCATTCCATTCCTAATGGGAATGGCGGGCTCGTTTTCGAACAAGATGGGTTCGTTAGGGCCAGAGAAGGTTGCTTATTCTGTCGGGACACTCTTTGCTATTTTAAAATGGGGGAGTGGATGACATTTATTGATTTTCTGTAATCCGAGATATCTAAATATCATAATCTGGGAGGTTAGCCCAAATCTTTCTTGTCCTGAGGAAAAACCTCCCTAGAAAAATAAAACCCTCAGGGCGGGTGGTAGTCCGCATTAAAAAATAATAATAATAAAAACAGACAGCGGTTGTCAGAGTTGAAGGGCATGAAAGGGATGCAGTGGTTGGAAAGGGAGTAAGACAGGGTTGTAGCCTTTCTCCATTGTTATTCAATTTGTACATTGAGCAAGCTATAAAGGAAATCAAGGATAAATTTGGAGAAGGAATTAAAGTTCAGGGCGAAGAATTAAAAACATTGCGTTTTGCCGACGACATACTAATTCTGTCAGATACAGCAAAAGACCTGGAAGAGCAGTTGAATGGAATGGACACTGTGCTGAAAGGTACATACAAGATGAATATTAACAAGAGCAAAACTAGGGTAATGGAGTGCAGTGTAAGAAAATCAGGTGATGCTGAAGGAATTAGATTGGGAAACGAAGCAATAAAGGAGGTAGAGGAGTTTTGTTACTTGGGCAGTAAAATAACAAATGATGGTCGCAGTACAGAGGATATAAAATGCAGAATGGCAATGGGTAGAAAAGCGTTCTTGAAAAAGAAAAAATTGTTAACATCGAATATTGATTTAAGCCTAAGGAAGTCGTTTCTGAAGGCATTTGTGTGGAGTGTTGCCTTGTATGGGAGTGAGACATGGACGATAAACAGTGTGGACACGAAGAGGATTGAGGCTTTTGAAATATGGTGCTACAGAAGAATGCTGAAGATTAGGTGGGTGGATCGCGTAACTAATGATGAGGTACTGAACAGAATTGGGGAGAAAAGAAATTTCTGGCATACCTTGAATAAAAGAAGGGATAGGTTGGTAGGACACATTCTTAGACATCAAGGAATTGTGAGATTAGCGTTGGAGGGAAGTGTGTGGGGAAAAAATCGCAGAGAAACACCAATAGATGGATACAGTAAGCAGATTCAAAATGTTCAAATGTTTGTTAAGCTTATGGGACTTAACTACAGGGTCATCAGTCCCTAAACCTACAAACTACTTATGAACTACCTACAACTAAGGACGGCACAAATATCCATGCCCGAGGGGGGATTCGAACCCCCGACCGTAGTGGCCGTGCAGAACGTGACTGAAGCGCCTCAGTCCCCTCGGCCACCGCGGCCGGCTAAGCAGATTCAGACAGATGTAGGTTGCCGTTCTTATGTGGAGATGAAGAGGCTTGCTCAGGATAGGGTATTGTGGAGAGCTGCATCAAACCAGTCTCCGGACTGAAGACCACAACAACAACAACAATAAAAAAAATACTCCATCGAAAATCTTATAAAATTAGTTAAGATACATTCTTAAGGTCATTAAAAAGGCTGTCAAAAGTGCTGTCAATTAAAACATTTGGATATAGCTAAAATTTCAATTCCAGTCTTTCAAGTCTTCTAAATGTTGATAAAGATCTTGATCTTCTCTAACTTCTTGTAGCCTAGAATATATTCTCCAGAATAAGTTTTCTCTATTGTTTGCGCTATGGCTCTCGGTGGATAAGGCTATTCGTATCGGGGGTAGTTCATCCGTATAGGCGCTTGCCTAAGAATCTCTGTTGGTGTAGTATTAGTTATTAATCTTGATACCCCGTGGTTTGCGAATTGTTTAATAAGTCTCTGCTCTAAAGGTTGTACATTTACTCTACGATAGCATTCGTCCCTGGTAGGGCTTGGATTTACTCCTCCTGCTATTCTTAAAATTCTTCTTTCTGTACTGAAGATCTTGGGCGAATGTGCTTTAGTTGTAATCCAGATGGGTGCGGCATACTCCAATGTGGGTCTGATACAGCTGCAATTTTTTTTTTATTTATTTTTATTATTAATTTGGCCAGCGATGGACCGCATACAACTTACGACTAACGGTGTTTGTTTCTCTTCCTTTCTTCCCAGTACTTCTTCATTTTCTCTCCAATTGCTCGTCTCTGGTCATCTGTCCACACTCTCTTTGGTCGAGGTTTGGGCTTATCTTCTTCATAGGCTGCGTTTACTATCAGTAGATCAGTAGCCTGAAGCGATTCCTGTCACACATTATTTCTTCTGTAACACCTATTTTGTTCGCATCTTTATTCACTTCGCTTCTATCCATCCTACAGTTTTCTTTAGTTTATTAACATAATTAAAATTTTTCTTTGTAATCCGTGAGTCTTCCATTCTTTTTAAATGTCCATAAAATTTTAGCCGTCTTTTCCTCATTGTATCTATGATTTTTTTCTGTATTTTTGTATAAAATCCTCATTTCTCCTTTTCATCCATATGTTTTCATTGTTTTTCTCGGCACCCAGAATTTTTCTTAGTATTTTCCTCTGTCTTTTTTCTAGTTCTCTTAGTTCACATTTCTTATTCAGTGTGAGGCACTCTGAGCCATATGTTGTTTGTGTCTTAATAACTGAATTATAATGTCTAAGCTTCGCTTGGATGCATATTGATTTCTTATTGTAGTAGTTTTGTGTTAATTTGTGAGCAAATTCTAACTTATTTACTCTTTCTTTATTTGTTGTGTTATCTAGACCGTTGGCTTGGAGCCATTCCCCTAGGTATTTAAATTTATCAACTCTTTTAATTTTATTGATAGATCTGAAGCATTGAATTTAAATTTATGACTCGGCCGGGAATCAAACCCGAACCTCCATGCTTACTAGGCAGACGTCTTAAGCGTTAGACTACCACACCACTAACGATTAAGGCGCCTCGGAATAGTCTATGTACGATTTCCCTCCACATCTCAAACTTTAATTCAGCTTCTGTTTTCCAAAGATAATTGCCACTACTGCCAAGGCTCTCCATGCAGCGGAATAGCACCTCAGCAATGGACATGGTGGAACAATCCTGTTATGGTGATATAAATATCAATTAGTATAAACAAACAATCCCAGAGACGGATTTACGTCTCAAATATGTCAAAGACATTATTGATAAATCTGCGGCATTGAATTAAAATTTGTGGTGCGGCCGGGAATCGAACCCGGACCTCCATGCTTACTAGGCAGACGTCTTAACCGTTATTTAATTTATTTAATTTTATTTTATTTTCCTATACTTTGTTTTCATAATTTTTTTCTCCGCCGGCCGCGGTGGCCGAGGAGACTGAGGCGCTTCAGTCACGATCTGCACGGCCACTACGGTCGGGGGTTCGAATCCCCCGTCGGGCATGGATATTTGTGCCGTCCTAGTTCATAAGTAGTTTGTAAGTTTAGGGACATATGACCCCGTAGTTAAGTCCCATAAGCTTAACAAACATTTGAACATTTTTTTCCTCCATAATTTTTGTGTGCTATATATTCGGTTTTTTCGTAAGATATTTTTAGTCCAGTCTTTTCAGCAGTTGCATCTGCCTGGTTTTCAGTTATCAGTGCAATATCATCTGCAAAGGCTAATAAACATTTTACTTCAAATTTGTTATTTCCTTGTCCCATGTTTACACCTTTTATGCCTCTAGTTTCTAGTGTGTTTTCCCATGTTTTGACTATTTCATCTAGAACCAAGTGTAAAGAGAATTGGGGAAAGTCCGTGCAATATGTATATACAAGTGCTGATGTTGTAGCGCCGTGAAACTTTCCTGTAATTAGCTTTAAGAGACCTCATCTTTTCGTGCTCTCATGATGCCTTCCGAGATAGCTTGCTTGTAAGGCCGAATCGAATGTTATTCAAAGATTATTTTGCGGTTTTGTGAGGTGAGATTTCCTTTCCCGATAAAGTAAATTTAGGTTCTTTGTATCTCGGCGTTTATATTGTGTTACATTCCGATGATGAAAAGGAAAAGCTATCAACTGGCTCTTTTGTGCGTTAGCTCTTACACGGCATTTTGCTAGCCGCGGTTCTAGGCGTTGAATATATTGTGACGTAAGTCGATGGAGCCCATCTGACGATAGTGAGCGACGCTAATAAGCCGTATCATCCGCGAGTAAAGCTAATTCTTCGTAAGGGAATGTCGGCAGTATATAGGGGATACGGCAGTGGCGGTAAAATTGCGCCCAGTGGGACTACAGCTTCCGGATAAAAAGCTGTCGAAGTAACATTGTTTTGCCGGCCGCGGTGGCCGAGGGGACTGAGGCGCTTCAGTCACGGTCTGCACGGCCACTACGGTCGGCGGTTCGAATCCCCCCTCGGGCATGGATATTTGTGCCGTCCTAGTTCGTAAGTAGTTCATAAGTATCCAGAATGAAATTTCACTCTGCAGCGGAGTGTGCGCTGATGTGAAACTTCCTGGCAGATTAAAATTGTGTGCCGGTACCGGGACTCGAACCTGGGACCTTTGCCTTTCTCGGGCAAGCGCACTACCATTCTGGAAACATCCCTTAGGCTGTGGCTAAGCCATGTCTCCACCATATCCATTCTTCCAGGAGCGCTAGTCTTGCGTGTTTGCAGGAGAGCTTCTGTGAAGTTTGGGAAGTAGGAGGCGAGGTACTGGCGGAAATAAAGTTGTGAGGCGGCATCGTGAGTCGTGTCGGGATAGCACAGTCGGTAGTGCGCTTGCCCGCGAAAGGCAAAGGTCCCAGGTTCGAGTCCCGGTTCCGGCACACAATTTTAATCTGCCAGGAAGTTTCAGTTGATAAGTAGTTTGTAAGTTTAGGGACTGATGACCCCGTAGTTAAGTCCCATAAGCTTTACAAACATTTGATTTTAACATTATTTATATAGACTACAGCTGGTCTACCATCCAGACTCCTAGCAATGAGTCTAACTAATTTGTTCGGAAACCTTGTCGAAGGCACGTTCTGTATCGAATAATAGTGCCACACCGCAATCGCCAAAATTTACTGCTTGAGTAACACTAGTGGCTGCTCTCGTAATTGGGTCCATCGTTGAATGATCTATGAGCATTTGTCCTTCTGATAATGGATCCTCTACAGCCTTCACTACAGCGTTACGGAAATGATACAGGCTCTGGGATGGTAATCATTACAACAACGGCGCTTATCGCTGCGGCGTGGGCTACTTGCGAAACTCCAGTCACCAACATTCTCTTCCGAATGCGTAAATATATTGTTGACTCCCACTTACATAGGTAGAAATGATCATCAGAATAAAATACGAGAAATCAGAGCTCGAACGGAGAGATTCAGGTGTTCTTTCTTCCCGCTCGCTATTCGAGAAAGGAATGGCAGATAAATAGTATAACGATGGTTCGATGAACCCTCTGCCAGGCACTTAAATCCGATTTGCAGAGTATCCCATGCAGATGTAGATTCTGCTGTATAGCTTTGCCGAGTTTCAGCCATTCCCTGCCTAATGCACCGTCTGACAGTCTAAAGCCGTCTGGTTCCTTCAATTTGTCCAGTTTCCATCTCCTAACTTTTCTACCTGTTTGCAGTCTCTTAAGTTTTAATCTACAGTTCATAACCAATAAGATATGGTCAGGGTCTATATCTGCAGCACGATATGTCTTATAGTTTAAAACCTGGTTTCTAAATCTATGCCTTACCGTTATAAAGTCCATTTGATACCTTCCAGTGACTCCTGGTCTCTTTCACGTATACAGGGTGTTACAAAAAGGTGCGGCCAAAGTTTCAGGAAACATTCCTCACACACAAAGAAAGGAAATATGTTATGTGGACATGTGTCCGGAAACGCTTAATTTCTATGTTAGAGCACATTTTATTACTTAGCTTCAAATCACATTAATCATGGAATGGTAATAAACAGCAACAGAACGTACCCGCGTGACTTCAAACACTTTGTTACAGGAAATGTTCAAAATGTCCTCCGTTAGCGAGGATACATGCATCCACCCTCCGTCGCATGGAATCCCTGATGCGCTGATACAGCCCTGGAGAATGGCGTATTGTGTCACAGCCGTCCACAATACGAGCACGAAGAGTCTCTGCATTTGGTACCGGGGTTGCGTAGACAAGAGCTTTCAAATGCCCCCATAAATGAAAGTCAAGAGGGTTGAGGTCAGGAGAGCGTGGAGGCCACGGAATTGGTCCGCTTCTACCAATCCATCGGTCACCGAATCTGATGTTGAGAAGCGTACGAACACGTCGACTGAAATGTGCAGGAGCTCCATCGTGCATGAACCACATGTTGTGTCGTACTTGTAAAGGCACATGTTCTAGCAGCACAGGTAGAAGAGTATCCCGTATGAAATCATGATAACGTGCTCCAGTGAGCGTAGGTGGAAGAACATGAGGCCCAATGAAGACATCACCAACAATTCCTGCCCAAACGTTCACAGAAAATCTGTGTTGATGACGTGATTGCACGATTGCGTGCGGATTCTCGTCAGCCCACACATGTTGATTGTGAAAATTTACAATTTGATCACGTTGGAATGAAGCCTCATCCGTAGTATTGTAGAGCAATGAGTCGCATGTCAACACAAGCACTGAAGTCAACATTACCTTCCTTCAATTGGTAAAACTGGCGGTGAATCGAGGAAGTAGAGTACATACTAATGAAACAATTGGGTATTTTGACAATTGTCTGCACGAATCATTTCAATTTACTTTTCAAGAGAAATACTAAAATGAGCTCTAACATGGAAATTAAGCGTTACCGGACACATATCCACATAACATATTTTATTTCTTTGTGTGTGAGGAAAGTTTGGCGGTACCTTTTTGTAATACTCTACATATCATTATTTCATTATTATTCGAGCAAGTACATGTGATTATTAAATTGTGCTCTGCACGAAATTCTACCATGCGATCTCCTCTTTCATTCATGTTCCCCAGTCCATATTCACCTACTACATTTCCTTCTCTTCCCTTGCTTACTACCTTGTTCCAGACCTCCATCACAATCAAATCTTGCTCTCCTCTAACTGTTCAGTAATTTCTTTTACCTCGTAATACATTTCTACGATCTCCTCGCCATTGACAGACCTGCTTGGCATATAAACTTGTACTGCTGTGTGGACGTTAGACTTCTAAAAGAATTTGCTGCCCTTGTTTGTTATTAAGACCATGTCTTGAAACAGCTTACAGGTTTATCTTGAAGTGTGAATCCATTTTCTAAACTGTTTGTTCAATTTACTAGGAATCAGAGATTATTTTGCCATTTTATACAGAGTTATATTACGCATACTGAGAAAGGATAATCTTCGCTATTAGAACTTACAAGAAGGCCGCTGTTTCGCTTTTTGGTCCACTTTAGGTTACGGTAGTAACACTAAAAGTGGGCCTTTGCGATCGTCTTTTGACAGCACAAAATTTAAATGAAAATAACGGCTTAACTATGCATCTGACACGAAAATTGAATAACCGAATTTGTAGAGGAGAAAATTCTCTACCACTTTGCTCTGTTACGTTTTTTCATATCTCGTATCGTTTCAGAGATATTTGCAAAAGTAACGGCGATTTTGGGATGTCTGTCTGTCTGTCTGTCCGTAACGTGTTCCCTGTTTTTAAGACGAACCGTTCCACCGATCAGCACCAAATTTTGCACATATAATTTTAGGGCGCCAGAGACCAGAACTTCCCTTTTTCAAATTTTTCGGACAAAAAAATTAGGTAGTAAAAAAAAAAAAATCAGGCGTTTGTAATATTATTATAATTGCAGACGAACCGTTCATCTGACAGGAAAATTGAATAACCTAATTGGCAGAGAACCTAACTGGTAGAGGGTAAAATTCTCTACAACTTCGCTCTATTATTTTTTTTTTCATATCTTGCATCGTTGCAGAGATATTTGCAAAAATAGCGGAGATTTGACGATAATCTGTCTGGCTGTAACGTGTTCCCACTTTTTACGTCGAACCGTTCAACCGATCGGCACCAAATTTTGCAGATGTAAGTGCTGGGTACCAGAGACCAGAACCTCGCTTTTTGAAATATTTCGGACAAGAAATACCTTAGTAATACCAAAAAACCGTTTGTAATGTAATTTTAATTGCAAATAAACCGTTCATCTGACGCAAAAATTAAATAGACGAACTTGTAGAGGAGAAAATTCTCTACAACTTTGTTCCATTATGTTTTTTTCATATCTCGTATCGTTTGAGAGATATTTGCAAAAATAACGGAGTTTTGACACCCTCCACTGAATTAACGAAAACCAGCCGTTCGCAGATGTCATGTGACATTCCTCGCCCAGAACTCTCTCTGGCATAAGCCATCTTGCCTTGCGTATTTGATGATTTTCTCATTGTAACTTACACGTTGTCATTTCTAAGCAATGGCGCACTGAAGAATTAACAATAACACCTCGTTATTCGTACGATAAATGATAATCTATTGTCTACAAATGCCATATTAGCATCAGTTAACAACGGCCATCAATAGTATGAGACTAAGAACGTAATTCCTAACTGTTGGCTGTAGCTTAGTGGGCGATGTGTTGGACTGTGACGCTGAAGGTCAGTGGTTTGGAACCCGCCACTACCTAATTTTTTTTCCTGCAAGGGTTTCTGACACTCTTATTAATTAATTTTTTATGATTTAGATTATTATTTTGGTCCAAAATGTCTGCAAAAACTTATAAAACTACAAAACTAAAGTGGGCCGTAAAAGACGACAGTGCGATTTTTTTTTAGTAGTGATTGTTCACTTCCACGACTGAATTCTTCGGTGGCATGCCTGTTTTTGAGAAATGTGTCCAGATTGTTTGAGTGCAGTTTGCATACGAGAATCACTTGCAGCGCTTTGGAAGTAAGCAGCACGTAGCACACCTAAGCTGCAGTCGCCACCGCACAGACATACAGTATGACTCGCAAGCGCACAGTACTGGAAAACGCGATTTCCTGGGCCTGGATTCTCGTGCCTGGGTGGGTTTAGAGTGCTGCAGACGATCATGTTAGAGTTCCGTTAACCTGGCTGCATAGTTCCGTCACGAGGGCGCTGGACCACCATGGTCTTCCAGTTTCTCTTTTAAATAATATTTTAAATACTAGCTGAAAACCCGTTGCAAATGTTCAAATGTTTGTAGAGTCTATGGGACTTAACTACGGGGTCATCAGTCCCTAAACTTACAAACTACTTATGAACTACTTACAACTAAGGACGGCACAAAAAAATCCATGCCCGAGGGGGGATTCGAACCCCCGACCGTAGTGGCCGTGCAGACCGTGACTGGAGCGCCTCAGTCCCCTCGGCCACCGCGGCCGGCCCGGCGTTGCCCGGGTATTTATTTATTTATTTATTCCTGCTAATTTTGAGGCATATATTAATTTGTATAAGGGCTGTATGTCTGTAAAATCTCTTGGGAATACAGTTAGTAGTAAAGAAGTGATAGATTAAAACTTGGTGCGTGATGGGACGGTTTCCCATGAACGTTACCGTTTACGTGCTCATATCTCATGAACTACGTGTCGTACTGTGACACAGTTTAGAAGGTACATTCAACTATATGCGTGTATACTGTCTGTAAAATCTCATGCGGCTACAATTTGTAATGTGAAAATTATAAATTGTAACGTCATACCGAAAGCCGTAGTTTTACTCCATAAACAACGGAAAAGTAGTAAGCGACAAACTTTTTTCCTTTCATCATTTTACTGTGGTTGTCCTTTTTAATAAAATTGTGGGAAGACAGCGTTTTTTATGTATAATTTTTTTTTCATTCGCGTTTATTTTTATCTACGCTTTAAATGCTAAGATTGGCGTGCTAAAAGGAAACCAAGTACGCAGTATCGGCCAGTATGTATTCACATTTGAGTGGATACAAAATTTGTACAAATGAAAAATGTGAAATCTTTAGTTTCCATAGTTCGACAATTTTCATTTCGGGCAGTCGTTTTTGACGTTGGTATTGACTTTTTAGGCAAGTTGGTAAACACGACAACATTGAAACCTGACTGCTTCACTTCACCAGTCCACTACTAACACCGGCAAACAACGCGACCTACCCCAGTGTTTTAACTTACTGGTGAAAGTCTTCAATATTAAGCTGCACGAAGCACATCGCTGTAAAATGCAAATTACGCCCGCTAGATTTTTTTTAAAGAAAAATATATGTATATCTCGACTCCAGAAGGTCGTAGAACAACATTATTGGTTTTAAAAATCTGTGGAAAAATGTCAGCAACATAGTCCTCTAACAGTTCCTTTCATCACAAAGAAACAGAAATACTCAGTCGAAGAAAATGAGCCGAAGATAAGTGCAAGTTTTTTTTAAAGTCATTCTTTAATACTTATAATTAACAAAATCTAAAAAGTTATTTAATAGAATGATATTACAAGTCTTCACGAAGCAACCACATGGAGAACGGCTACTCTAGGTCGATCCCCTGACCAAATCTACACAGTTTTCTAGGAGCCTCTTTTTTCAAAAAATCGATATACCTCGAACAATACTGGATATATTTAATTTTTTCAAAAAAGGCTTTGTTGACTTGTTTCGTGCCATACTTGTGGTAAATAGTAAGTTTGTAAACGTGGATGTTGAAGAGTTATAAGGAATCTAGTTTTTAAGTGTTTTGTTTTTCGATATAACTCGCAACGTATCAAATCAATCGATACATACAAAAAACCAATGAATAGAGCATCTTAAGGGCTACAACGTTCTACTTGAACATTTTCCCATCGAAGTTATCGTTTTTCATTTATTTACTAAGAACCGTGTTTAGGAAATTTGCGAATTTTTTCGGCAAATTTCGCCATCTAGGCTCGAGTTTCATAAAATAGAAACTGTGTTTCAAATTTAATTTCCTACACACTCACATATTTTGTTTTCAGGTAATAATTTAACATTACGCCGCGACAGAATGCCGACAGCTAACAGCGCCGAGGCTTATCAGGAACGCCTCTGCAGTCGCCACACGACATGGCACGAGTGCTTCCGAAGTGTGCCGAACGATCTGGGCGAACTCCGCATCAGTTTAAAGTAGAGTTGGGCAACACGATTCATTTTTAGGAATCGATTCTTGCGATTCAATCCCACATTGTCAATCGATTCCTACGATTCGTTCACGATTCTTTAGTCTGCATTGGCACGGTTCTTACTTCTACATCTTGCTCATAGATGGCAATTCATATCTCTGTCATGGATGTTGGAATCTTAACCTTTTGCATCTGTTCCTTCGATTCGTTCACGATTCTTTCTGGTCTGCGACGGCACGAATCTTACAGAATGCCGAAAAGATGACAATATGGGTATCGTATTTTTTTTTTATATTTATGGTGCGTAAAGTTCAGACTTAAAATAATAATCAGACAAAGCCATTCGATTCAGCTCACAAAAATTCTCGAGAAAATAGTCTTTCAAGTTTTGCTAGCGGTTTTAAATACGTATTACACTACCAACTATTTCTGCTGTCATCATAGCTTATTTAGTAGCGTTGTACGTTTAGTGGAAGTAGGTCACTTATTTCGAATCCTGCTGTAACCTTATATTTTTTTTTTCATTCTGTTTCAATGCTTCAGCCATTTAAATATAAATTTAATTAAATCTATGGCAATTAACACACACCTGATCATTATAAAATACCTGTTATGTAAAATCAGTAAAATCAGTTAGTTTAAGGAAACACGTCTATATAAATAAATATTAAAAATAAAAAGCCGTCTCTAAGTATTAAATTTCTCTCGAGATAAAAGAAATTCGCGTTTATTAAAATGTTTCTTTTTTGTAAAATCTGTTTCTTTCATAAAAGGTGATAACGTAAAAATCAAAATGGTAAAAAAGATTTTTGAGAAGCCTTTAAAAACATTTAAAATCGCATTTTTATATAAAATGAATACTTTTGTAAAATTGAGTTTTTACGAAAACTACAACTACGTAGATGGACTGTATAAACGACGTATATTCGTATGTATTGGCAGCTGTGTATTTCGCTACGTTTTGTTTCTGTCATCTGTAATTCGTGAATAGGCTAATAATTAACAGCTCACCATCTTCGTTCTGTGCTTCCTTTGTTCACGCGCTTTCTGGCTTTCGTAATTATTCGGCACGATTCGCCACTTGCTTTCGAATCATGAATCGTTGGATCTTGGAATCGTCAGAGACAGCGATTCTTTTGAACGATGCTTTGTCCGAATCACAATTCGATTCTTACGATTCTTTATTTGTATTCGTTCAAATGAACGACTCATTCACGAATCGCCACAACTCTAGTTTAAAGCGACAAGGAGCGTGTTTGTTACATTTCACAACAACTGTATCGGTGTTGTTTATTTCACAGTGCTAATTCTTCAAAATGGATGGGAAATGTGCAAGTAAACAGTTAATGAGAAGACCATTCTCGCAACTGAAGTACGAAGACAAGTTGGTGATTTTCACACAGGGAAGGCCTGCTCCAACTCCCCGCATTTGCAGTGAGAGGGGAGAAAAGAAACCGTTACAAAAGGACTATGAGGCCCACAGAAGACACAAGACGCGGCGGAGTGGCCGAGCGCACTGAGGCGCTATGCTCCGGTGCACGAGGCCGTTCCCCGTCGGGGGTTCGAATTCCCATTTTCAAAGTGGCACTTTCGTTGTTGGATCAAACCTCAGCTAATTGTTGTACTTAGAACTGGAAGTATATGTTTGCGCTGTCTTTAGGATAAGGTAGTTGATAAGTAGTTTGTAAGTTTAGGGACTGATGACCCCGCAGTTAAGTCCCATAAGGTTTACAAACATTTGAACATTTTCGGGGCCGCGCGATCCACAACGTGGCGCTCCAGACCGCTCGGCTACTCCCGCTCAGCTACGTGACATCTGTACACAGCAGTGCTGCCAACTTGGCGGTTTTGCCCCTAAATTTAGGGGGACTCTGCGGTCTTGGAGGGAATTTGGAGAGATTTGTACTTTAGGGGAAAATTTAGGGGGAGGTGTTCTTTGAGGGGAATTTTTCGGGGCTTCTCAGACATGAATAACACATACCTATCAAAATTTGTTTAGCCCTACCTTACAATGAAATACTGCATTGTTGTGTTTTCGTTGGCACTACCCTCCTTTAAAGGCATTTCTGCAACGTCTTCTGTACCGTACTGTTGTTGTATCGGCGATTGTGAATTCAAGTTGAATACGCTGGAAGTGTATGTGTGTATATTCAAGTGACTATGGCGTCAAGAGATAAAAAATATTCCCAGAGATACACAAAGGCGTGGAAATCAGATCCCTTGTTGAAAGGTACGCTTATTCCCAGTTTGTTAGATTTTATTAGCATAGCTGAACAGGGACGTTTATATGGCCTAACTTCTCCCTGCAGCCTATATACTACGGCTTACATCTTAGAATGTCATGCAGAGACTACTGCTTTTTCTTTTAGTGACCAATAAAGAGTAGAATATTAGTAATTAGGTTTTCGTTAATTGACATTTAGAACGAATGCATTAATTCGTCATGCAGAGCTGTATTGGAATGTTTTACCTACGAGAATGAATAGTATAGGAAAGACATTTTTATATATATATTGCGCCAAAGCTGCTTTTTTTAACTGAAATGTTCACTAGTTTCGGGCTTTGCCCATTTTTTAAGCGACATTATTTTATGTTTGGACACTGTGTGCGCCGGCCGCGGTGGCCGAGGGAACTGAGGCGCGCCAGTCACGGTCTGCACAGACACTACGGTCGGGGGTTCGAATCCCCCCTCGGGCACGGATATTTGTGCCGTCCTTATAAGTTGTTTCTAAGTTTAGGGACTGATGACCCCTAAGTTAAGTCCCATAAGCTGCACAAACATTTGAACATTTTGGACAATGTGTAGGTTAACCTATTTATTTCAAATAGGTTCAAAAATGTGCAATTGCTTGTTAAGCTTAAGGGACTTAACTACGTGGTCATCAGTCCCTAAACTTACAAACTACTTATGAACTACCTACAACTAAGGACGGCACAAATATCCATGCCCGAGGGGGGAATTGGAACCCCCGACCGTAGTGGCCGTGCAGACCGTGACTGAAGCGCCTCAGTCCCCTCGGCCACCGCGGCCGGCTTCAAATAGGTATTTGAAATAAACAGTATGACCTACACAGTGTCCCAACATAAAATAATGTGGCTTAAAAAAATGGGCAAAGCCCGAAACTAGTGAACATTTCAGTTAAAAAAAGCAGCGTTGGCGCAATATATATATATATATAAATGTCTTTCCTAGAATATTTAAGAGCTGCAAAACACGACGTAACAAGAACTTATATGGTTTTTTTTTTTTTTTTTTTTTTTTTTTTTTTTTTTTTTTTTTTTTTTTTTTAAGGGGGAATTCACATACGATTTAGGGGAAAATTGAGCTTCAGGGTTGGCAACACTGGTACGCAGCGAGCTCTCAGTGTGAGCTTGTCACCTGGCGCAGTTACACGTACATCCTGCTACGACGTTCTAATACGTGTAGCCAACTTGATATGAGTGGTGCGTACGAGCTATTACTTAAAAATGTATCTATGAATTCTTTCGTTGTTCACAGATCTGATTTTGTAAATTTTTCATCCTGTATTCAGCTCGATGTTCAGCACTGATCAGTGTCGATCAGTGATTCAAATCGATTATTATAAAGCAGTGATTAATAAAGCAACCATTAATAAAGCGAGCATTTTGACCAGTGCAGCTCTTTGCGTGTGCAATATTAACCATATTGTGGTCATGGTGCACAGCGATCGAATCTCGAAAAAGCTAGTCACTGTGTCGGCTACAGCAAACTGTACCACGGATAAAGTGTTACAGGCATCATTAAGTCACTCCCACCACTGCATACTGTGATCATTGTAGGAATGTCGCAATTCACTGACCACGCTGTTCCTCCACACCACAGCAATCTACATCTACATCTACATGGCATACTCTGCAAATCACATTTAAGTGCCTGGCAGTGCGTTCATCGAACCACCATTACACTATTTATCTCCCATTCCATTCTCGAATAGCGCGCGGGAAGAAAGAACACCGGAATCTCTCCGTTCGAACTCTGATTTCTCGTATTTTATTCTGATGATCATTTCTACCTATGTAAGTGCGAGTCAATAATATATTTTCGCATTCGGAGGAGAATGTTGGCGATTGGAGTTTCGCAAGTAGCCCACGCCGCAGCGATAAGCGCCGTTGTTGTAATGATTCCCATCCCAGATCCTGTATCATTTCCGTATCGCTGTCTCGCCTGTATCGTGACAATACGAAACGAGCTGCCCTTCTTTGGAGTCTTTCGATGTCCTCCGTCAAACCCACCTGATAAGGATCCCACACTGGGCAGCAATACTGCAAAAATCGACGGACAAGTGTAGTGTATGCAGTTTCGTTTGTAGTTGTGTTGCATGTTTTAAGGGTTCTGCCAATAAAACGTCTTCTTCCCAATATAAATCTGAAGTAATAGTAACTACTAGGTATTTTGTGGAGTTTACGGCCTTCACAGTTGATTGATTTATGGATTTCTTTTCTTACTCATGTGGACGACTTCACACTTCTCATTATTTACAGTCAATTGCCAATTTTTACACAATAGTGATCTTATTCAGATCGTTCTGCAGTTGGTTTTGATCTTCAGATGATTTTAGTAGACGGTAAATGACGGCGTTATCTGCAAACATCGTAAGAGAGCTAGTTAGATTTTCCCCTAAATCGTTTATGTAAATAAGGAACAGCAGAGGACCAACAACACCACCCTGTGGAACGCCCGATATCACCTCTGTTTTAGTCGATGCTTTACCATCGATTACTAATACCTGTGTCCTCTCTGACAGGAAATCCCCTATCCAGTCGCAAATTTGGGACGATATACGATAACCACGCAATTTGATTAAAGCCGTTTGTGAGGTATGGTGTCAAAAGCCTTCTGGAAATGAAGGAATACGGAATCGATTTGCGAACCCTTGTCGAAAGCACCCATCACTTCGTGTGAGTAAACAGCTAGTTGTGTTTCGCATGAACGATATTTTCTAAATCCATGTTGACCTTGGATTAATAGATCATTCTGTTCGAGATAATTCACAATATTTGAATACAGGATATGTTCCAAAACCCTGCAGCAAATTGACGTCAATGAAATGGGCCTGAAGTTACTCCTACTGCCTTTCTTGAATATAGGTGTGACCTGTGCAACTTTCCAATCTTTTGGTACAGATCCTTCTACGAGAGAGCGGTTGTATATGGCTGTTAAGTAAGGAGCTATCGCTTCAGCATAATTGTTCTCGTTAAGTGATTTTAGTTGCTTCAGTACTGCGATGATATCTACTTCTGCGTTACTCATTACGGCCTCTGTATGTAAATACGAAATGTGCGATATTAATTTCGTCTTCTTTGGTCTGTCAGTCTGGCCACGAGTGTTCAGTGTTTAGTGTTTAGTGTTGAGTGTTCAGTGTTTAGTGTTTGTGCGCCACCGCGGCTGCCTATTGGCTGGTTTCTGCCCGCCAGTCACCGACCACCGCTGCGTGGTCCCAGCACGGAAACCACGTCCCTCCGCGGCCTCGAACCAAAGCCTCCTGGCCCAGAGGACGAGGTTCCACTTTCCCGGTCGTGACTGCCTGCACAATTTCCTCCCGCGCGACAGGGAACGGCCGAGGGGACTGCGGCGCGTTACATTTCTCCAGTTTAACGCCTGGCAGCAACAACGGGACTTACTAGATCTAATAAGGATTTTATGTGAGAATACTTGAAATGGCAGATAGCAAGGATCTCTTCACTAGCTAACGAACTGACTTGTTCTCATTTCCTAACATAACCACTGCAGCCCCGCGAGAAGCGTCGTACAATTTAACCAGTTCAATGTGTTTAGCCATCCTCTTCACTGCTTGACTTAGGCCTAAACTTGCCAAGTATTCACACTGCTGAAATGCATAGATTTAGGTAGCGGAAAAATTAAAGATTTCTACCAATTAGTCTTTAATTGTCATAGTTAATAAGATATTGGCTTCGCCAATAAGAGACTGCGCTACGTTAGGAAAAGTTTGCAGTAAAAATTAGAGGCTGCTATGATATTCCGTTCGGTGCTTGTTGCACGATATGTTGCTGCGGATGAAACTTTCCTAATGGATTGAATTTTATTTTCGACTTAGGAGGAGATCTTTACCTTTCACTCATACCGCTAAACTTTATTTTATTTAGCGCACTCATTTCCGATGGCGATAAGGCCAGAATGAATCATTGCGTATCTCATACACGGTTAGAGGTATCAAAATGATATTTTGACAAATGATAACATGCAAAGAGGGGAGTATTTTGCCACATGGCTACTATGCAAAACTTCCTTAATTGTCGCGTTATTCAAGGAAATACATAGTTGTAGAATGAAATAGAGTAAAGTTAATGATTTATTATTCGATTTGCAGATATTCCTTCGTCACTCACAAATGTTTATTTCTTTGCTTCTTGTCCATTGTGGTTCAGAGCTACTACTCAGTTTCCAAACCCTAATAGGAGTTACAATTCCTTCAGTTTAAAGCCTAGCAGTAAAAGAACAGAAGTTACTAGATGTAATGGGGATTTTATGTGAGAATACTTGAAAATGACAGTTAGCAAGGATCTCTTCACTAGCTAACGAACTGACTTGTTCTCATTTCCTCACATAATAAACCACTCTGTACTTACATATTTAGAATATCATTTTCATGTAAATGAAAAATTGAAATTCAGTATTACATAGAGACACAGCACTTTTGTAGTTTGCAGCTATTAAATTTAATGGGTTAAAAGAAGTCAGTACCAGTATCTTCAAGTATGGGTGTTATGCAGTAACAACACGCGCCTAATTATTAGGAGCTCTAATGCGGAAGATGTGTTACTACTAGACGGGCGGGCGGATCCCAGTGCGTCATATTTAACTGACATTATCTCAAGTTATACATTTCTCACAGAGTTTCTGTTTGGAGAGGATGAAAATTTGATGTATTCTGAACATTTCATTCGCTTTATGTGTTCACCTAACTTCAACAGAAAAAAAGTTCCTCGCATGTCGAAAATTCCGTAACTGCATGTTCGTAAGCCATCAGTATATGCTGTTTATAAATTATTGCCGTAAATAAGACTAAAATGATAATGTAGTGTACTTCTTAACGAACATATTAATGAAAATTCCACGTTGATACAGTGAGTAGTTTGCGAGTTGAATGAAACGCGAGGTAACGCGTGAGCTTCGGCCGGAACGTGGCGACTCCTACAGCTTGGGGAAAAGAAATGGCGGACAGTTCAGCTCGGGTTTATAGGACCCTCAGCCAGCACAAGTGTTTCTGAAATACAGTAGCCAGCCTACAACTGAGTCTAGCATTTTTTTCTCCATGAAAATACGCCGGCCGCGGTGGCCGAGGGGACTGAGGCGCGCCAGTCACGGTCTGCACGGCCACTACGTTCGGGGGTTCGATCCCCCGTCGGGCATGGATATTTGTGCCGTCCTTAGTGTTAGCTAGTACATAAGTAGTTTGTACGTTTAGGGGCTGATGACCCCGTAGTTAAGTCCCATAAGCTGTACAAACATTTGAACATTTTTTGACAGACAAAGGTGAGGGCAGACAGCGCAGCAGGCCACAAGCTGCCGTGCAGCCCTTCTCTGTAGGACGATCCGATGACGTCACATTCCACCCCCCCCTCCCCCCCTGTATCGTCGTTATGGATCGAGCTACAAGCCTACATTTTTTGCAACCGAGAGGACCTTCTACATGATAAAAAGTATTTAAGCCGACAAACTGTGGGATGTTGTAGGGGACACCAAATATGTTTCCCTGACTCGTATGAGGAGTATTTAAACTGGTGGATGCCGTATTGAATGGCAGGCTCTGTTACAGATTCCTCACCAGGGCACTGCGAGAACTGCCGGATAATGTCCTATTGTGTGGGCTTATATTTGACTTCTATTTACAGCATACTAGCTGAAAACCCGGCGTTGCCCGGGTATTTATTTATTCCTGACATTTTTAAGGTATGTATTCATTTTGTATCAGGGCTGTATGTCTGTAAAACCTCCTGGGAATACAACTAGTAGTACAGACGTAATAGATTAAAACTTGCTGCGTGATGGGGCGGTTTTCCATGATCGTTACTGTTTATGTCCTCATATCTCATGAACTACGTGTCATACTGCGATACAATTTCGAAGGTACATTCAGCTATATGTGTTTATATTGTCTGTAAA
This sequence comes from Locusta migratoria, assembly GCA_026315105.1. Taxonomy (NCBI): domain Eukaryota; kingdom Metazoa; phylum Arthropoda; class Insecta; order Orthoptera; family Acrididae; genus Locusta; species Locusta migratoria. The sequence goes on from CM048754.1 coordinate 123,088,936, forward strand.
ATTTGCTGCGGTTACAATTTGCAGTGCCGAAACTATAAATTGTAATGTCATGACCAATGCCGTAGCCTTAGAACATGAACAGCGGAACGTTTCTGTTTACGTGCTCATATCACATGAACTACGTGCCGGAATGTGATACAATTTAGAAGCTACATTCAACTATATATGTGCATACTGTCTGTAAAATTTACTGTCGCTACAATGTGTGGTGTTCAAATTATAAATTGTAACGTCATACCGAGAGCCGAAGTTTTACTCCATAAACAGCGGAAAAGTAGTAAGCGAGAAACTTTTTTCCTTTCATCATTTAACTATGGTTGCCCGCGAGAAAAAGTTTAATAAAGGTTTGAAATTATGTTTAAAGTTTGTTGCAAGTCTCTAAGTACTGTCATTCTCACACAGTGCATTTCGAAAGTCTCGCCGCATTATATGGCATTTTTTTGCGATTTCTATTGGTTATGACGTAATATCTTTTGAACCATGTGCCGTATGTGATTCTTAACCATGCAGTAATTGTTACCTCACGGTAAGGAATGTGTGTACCAAATGTGGTTGAAATCGGTCCAGTGGTTTAGGAGAAAATGAGCAGCATTGTCGCAAAATGCAGCAGTTTTTCGCGCATCTCATTGTTTATGACGTCATATCTCCTGAACTATATATCGTATGTGATTCTTACACTTACGGCGATCGTCCTCATGGATTGAAGCTTACGCGTACAAAATTTCATGAAGATTGGATCAAAACTGTAGATATGTATGCAACACGTACAAATATTCGGTCACTCTGCTTTATATATTAGATAAGATATATTTCAGTTGTATACTGAGATCAAATTACTCGTAAAGTGTAGTCGTTTGGAAGAATCCAATCACGAAATTCAACAAAAATGATTGTCATAATATGACAGATCGATGACTTGATTTATGCGCGAAATGTCAAATCGATTTTTTTAAAAGAGATGTATTAAAAAAAATTATTTTTTACTGTTTTATTTATTGATTCTTATATTTCCTTATTCGTATGCTTATCCTTACAGAGAAAGAGCTGAAGACATTCTAACACGCATAGACCAAAGATATGGTCTGTGGCATCACGTTTTGCTATATGTAACCTCCTTGCTATAGAGTAGGAAACGTCATCGCTGGCCTTCAGTCCGAATTTTTTTTATAATCTGACGACTTTCAACCACCATATCTTCCATAGCTATCGACATGGAACTGCTATGGTGTACAACGGGAGACTTCGGACAACAATTACACACAGACCATTCGTTTGCGTCCTGTAGTTTTTGCTGCAGAGCGAAATATTAACACACACACACAAACACACACACACACACACATACATACACACACACACACACACGTAGAATTTTATATACACGGATAACTTTCCATTCCAATATAGTCCACCCTTTTATCATTATCAACCCTAAAGCAAAAAAGCAACCAATAAAACCATTTTCAAAGAGTAAATATAATTTTCAAAGAGTAATTATTGTTCCGCATTTCGTGTTATATTCTTCAGATGACTAAATATCTATCAGATGGCTATAAAACCGTACCTAAAACCTTCCTCAGGTATAAATTAGTAACTGTACAAATATTTAAGTCTCTGCGTCTTGTCGTTCGGACGTGATAAGCGTACACCGAACAGACATTCACACACACACACACACACACACACACACACACATATATATATATATATATATATATATATATATATATATATATATATCCGATCGGCATAAAACCATGCCTAAAGCCTTCCCCGGGTAGACATTAGTAACTATACAAAGTTTTAGCCCTGTATGTCTTGTGGTTCAGACGTGAAGAGACATTCATATTTATAGATACAGATTGACAATTTTGAAACAATTTTCAAACAAAGTCTGAGGTATATACATTTTGAATTAGTCTCATTATTACATCACAAATTATTTTTTTTTCTTTTTGCTTTGCATTGTTCTTTTTTTATTATTATTATAATTCAATCGACGCAAAGTGTCGGTGAGTGGGCGAGCAGCGCGTCGGTGCAGGAAGGTGGTGGGAGGCTGCAGAACCGGCGGAGTGTGGATTACATCAAAAGGCACTAAAGTTTGACACTTAATCACATGTTACAGTCCTTCCTCCTAAAAGAGACACACAGTTATTTATTATATATATATATATATATACGTTTGTTCTCGCTAGTGTCTCTGTAATTGTTGGTTTAGCAAGAATTTTACATTACTATCGATTTGTAAGTGCGAGTTTATTTCTGTGAAATCATATATCTGAGTAATCTGACATGAACATGTGTCGCGTCTTTTACATAAACTAAATTTGGGGATTTAAATTAAATCAATCATTTATTGCAAAAATTATTTCAATTACAAAGCTGTTTGCTTGTAGTAGATCACTAATATTATTGCTAACGAAAAAAAAAAGTTTTGTGTCCCAGCCTCATCGCCACTTTTGTGTCTCGTTTCCGTCGTAGGTGTCGGTGGATGAGTAGAAAGAGACCGACACAGGAATAAAGGATGCACGCTTGTGAAGGTAGGAGGGGAGCAGCCAGTGGGACAGCAGAAACTAGGAACACTAGAGTAAATTAGAACGAGATATATATTGCACAGAATTTATACAATACTTAACTTTTACATAGATCAGTACTGCAGAATGCTGATACTTAGTTGAGCTAGAGGCCTGCCTAGTGCCTATCCGATAGCCAAGTCTTCACTGGTGCCTATCTGATTCCGAAGTGTTAGCTGGTTCCTATCTCAGTCCCAAGTGAACGATGTCGTTCAGTGGTGGCCACGAGCGGAGTTGCAGCAGAGGGCGCTCGTGGCTGACGTCGTAAGAACGCCGCGCCGTGCGTGCATGGCGGCGCGCGGCGAAAGTACGTGGCGCGCACTTGAGACTTGTGCGACACCACAAAAAGTGTCACTCTATAGTATGTCAATAATTTTATTGTTATGAAAAATTTTTCAAAATGAACGATGTTTGTTTTTAGAACGTCAGTAAGTTCATTGTAAAAAGTCAAAATTAAGGGTGATTGTTTTTAGTGTGTAAATGATTTTATTGTTAAAAATGAGTGGTGTTTGTTTTGGTTTCTTAATAAATTCTCTGAAACTTCCTGGCAGATTAAAATTTTGTGACGGAACCGGGGCTCTGTTATAAAATGAAAAATGTTTGTTTCAATTATGTCAATAAAACGATTCTTAAATAAAGGAATGGACTGTATTTAACTTCGTAAAGCGAACGAAGCCCCTGGTAACAGCTAGTCTTTTACAGTACGGGCCCTAGAACACTTTCCTGAGGCACGCCAGATATCACTTCTGTTCTACTCGATGACTTACCGTCAATTACAACGCACTGCTTCCTTTCTGACAGAAAATCGTGAATCCAATCGCCCAACTGTAGAGATATTGAACCCGCAGTAAAACTTACTAACAGTATACACTCATACAGCTGAAAGTACTTCGAAATTCCATCACAATACGGCATTTAGTTGATGAGATATGTGCAATTGACTCTAAATAATGAGAAGTGTGAAGTCCCCCCACATGAGTACGAAAAGAAATCAAATGTGAAGGCCGTAAACTCCACAAAATACCTAGGAATTACAATTACTTCTGACTTAAATTGGAAAGAACACGTAGATAATATCGTGGGAAAGGCGAACCAGAGACTGTGTTTTATTGGCAGAACCCTTACAACATGCAACAGAACTACAAAGGAAACTGCATACACTACGCTTGTCCGTCCATTTTTGGAGTATTGCAGCCCAGTGTGGGATCCTTATCAGGTGGGTTTGACGGAGGACATCGAATGAGTCCAAAGAAGGGCAGCTCGTTTCGTATTGTCACGATACAGGGGAGACAGCGTTACGGAAATGATACAGGATCTGGGATGGGAATCATTACAACAACGGCGCTTATCGCTGCGGCGTGGGCTACTTGCGAAACTGCAATCGCTAACATTCTCCTCCGAATGCGAAAATATATTGTTGACTCCCACTTACATAGGTAGAAATGATCATCAGAATAAAATACGAGAAATCAGAGCTCGAACGGACAGATTCAGGTGTTCTTTCTTTCCGCGCGCTATTCGAGAATGGAATGGGAGATAAAATAGTATAACGGTGGTTCGATGAACCCTCTGCCAGGCACTTAAATGTGATTTGCAGAGTATCTCACGTAGATGTAGAACTTTCCGCCCCATCACGCATCAGGTTTCAATTTACTACTTCTTTACTACGGTATTCGTAACGCATTTTACAGACGTACTGGAGTTACTCAAGTGAATATATACCCGTAAAATTATACAACTGCTCAACATATAATTCAATAAATATGAGGTAATATATATACTGGGGTGGGTAAAAACTGTCGCATCATGCTCCACGTTTCAATAAACTTACGCATTCACTACTAAGACACTCCTGTATTCCAGTGAGCTTAAGGAAATGCATGAACGATAACAGTGCTTTTGAGACCTCTGAACCAACTTTGAACTGTGAAGCGCATACCGTTGTAGGAAGAAGCAGTAGACATCTATAGAGCTACCTGGAAAGGAAGGGACTTAACTACGGGGTCATCAGTCCCTAAACTTACAAACTACTTATGAACTAACTACTACTAAGGACGGCACAAATATCCATGCCCGAGGGGGGATTCGAACCCCCGACCGTAGTGGCCGTGCAGACCGTGACTGAAGCGCCTCAGTCCGCTCGGCCACCGCGGCCGGCGAAAGGAAGAGAATGAAACATCTAACGAGTACCCGTTATTTCTGAAAGATCTACCTTTTAACTTCAAGAAACTGAAGTTTCCTGTGAGACTTGTTTATTATATTACGATTAATAAATCACAGGACAATCTATTTTTTTTTCTTCCAAAATCAGGAGGTACGCATAAAACATGGTGCTAAATTGTACTCAACGCATTCTCTGAGCATTACTTCGAACAGTTAGTTCATGAGCCAACTAGAATTGTAAATGGATGTGAAAACACACTTGACCTCTTAGCAACAAATAATCCTGAGCTCATAACGAGCATCAAAACGGATACAGGTATTAATGAACACAGAACTGTCGTAGCGAGACTGGATATCGAAAGCCTCGAAGTTATCAAAAATTAACGAAAAGTATATTTTTTCAGGAAAGCAGATAGAAATAAAATACATTGCTTCTTGAAAGACCGATTTCACTCGTTTCTAACACTAAACGTAGGTGTAGACCAGATGTGGATCGAATTCAAAGAAGTGGTATCGACAGCAATTGACAGTTTCATACCACACAGATTAATAAAAGAAAGAGGTGATCCTCCTTGGTACACAGAACAGGTCAGGACACTGATGCAAAAGCAAAGGAAAAGCCATGCTAAATTTAAAAGAACACAAAATCCCCAGGATTGGCGATCCTACACAGAAGCTCGAAATTTAGCGAGGACTTCAACGCAAGATGCCTACAATACTTATCACAACAAAACTCTTTCTCGAAATTTGACTGAAAACCCTAAGAGATTTTGGTCATATGTTAAATATCCTAGGGGCAAAACACAAACAATACCCTCACTACGTGATAGTAATGGCGATCCTGCCGATGACAGCGCTACTAAAGCAGAAACATAGCTTTTAGAAACTCATTCACCAAAGAGGACGAAACCAATATTCCAGATTTCGAATTACGAACAGATGCCATAATGAGTAACGTAGAAGTGGATATCATCGGCGTTGTGCAGCAACTAAAATCACTTAACAAGAACAAGTCTTCTGGTCCGGATTGTATACACATTAGATTTCTATCTGATTTGCTGAAGCGATAGCTCCTTACATAACAGCCATATACAACCGCTCTCTCATAGAAGGATCTGTACCAAAAGATTGGAAAGTTGCACAGGTCACACCTATATTCAAGAAAGGCAGTAGGAGTAACCCACTAAACTACAGGCCTATTTCATTGACGTCAATTTGCAGCAGGGTTTTGGAACATGTCCTGTATTCAAATATTATGAATTATCTCGAACAGAAAGATCTATTGACGCAAGGTCAACAACACGGACAGAGAAAATATCGTTCATGCGAAACACAACTAGCTCTTTATTCACACGAATTTCGCAAATCGATTCCTTATTTCTTGAAGGCTTTTGACACCGTACCTCACAAACGGCTTATAATCAAATTGCGTGGTTATGGTATATCGCCCCAAATTTGCGATTGGATAGGGGATTTCCAGTCAGAGAGGACACTGTTCGTACTAATCGATGGTAAGGCATTGACTAAAACAGAGGTGATATCGGGCGTTCCACAGGGTAGTGTTATTGGTCCTCTGCTGTTCCTTATTTACATAAACGATTTAGGGGAAAATATAAGGAGCTCTCTTAGGTTGTTTGCAGATGACACCGTCATTTACTGACTAGTAAAATCATCTGCAGATCAAAATCAACTGCAGAACGATCTGAATAAGATATCAGTATGTTGTAAAAATTAGCAATTGACTCGAAATAATGAGAAGTGTGAAGTCGTCCACATGAGTACGAAATGAAATCCGTTAAACTTTGTTAACATGATAAATCAATCAAAAGTGAAGGCCGTAAACTCCACAAAATACCTAGGAATTACTATTGTTTCAGACTTAAACCGGAAAGAACACGTAGATAATGTCGTGGGGAAGGCGAACCGGAGACTGCGTTTTATTGGCAGAACCCTTAAAACATGCAACAGAACTACAAAAGAAACTGCACACACTACGCTTGTCCGTCCATTTTTGGAGTATTGCTGCCCAGTGTGGGATTCTTATCAGGTGGGTTTGACGGAGGACATCGAATGAGTCCAGAGAAGGGCAGCTCGTTTCGTATTGTCACGATACAGGGGAGACAGCGTTAAGGAAATGATACAGGATCTGGGATGGGAATCATTACAACAACGGCGCTTATCGCTGCGGCGTGGGCTACTTATGAAACTCCAATCGCCAACATTCTCGTCCGAATGCGAAAAGATATTGTTGACTCCCACTTACACAGGTAGAAATGATCATCAGAATAAAATACGAGAAATCAGAGCTCGAACGGAGAGATTCAGGTGTTCTTTCTTCCCGCACGCTATTCGAGAATGGAATGGGAGACAAATAGTATAATGGTGGTTCGATGAACCCTCTGCCAGGCACTTAAATGTGATTTGCAGAGTATCCCATGTAGATAAACAATACTGCTGAGTGGATCTGACATCCCCACGTTCGTAACTCGGAGAACTTTATATCGCTTGCTCAGGGATGACCTCACAAAGAATTTGTTTATATTAGATCGTGTACAAGTAACAAGAAGTATTGTTTATAGTCAGAGTTTGAAATGAAAACAATGAATGTTACACGTCATTTGTACTTTGATCACTATATTTCTCTGTTTGGATACTGCACTTATAATTTTCTACATTATGCAATACAGGAGACAGAAACAAGGAGATGGACAGATGTTGAAATGTTTGTAAAGCTTAAGGGACTTAACCGCGGGGTCGTCAGTCCCTAAACTTACAAACTACTTGTGAAATACCTTATACTAAAGACGGTACAAACCTCCGACGGGGAACGGCCTCGCGCATTGCAGTATAGCGCCTCAAAGCGCTCGGCCGTTCCGCCGCGGCCTGGAAAACTAATTGAAGGGAATGGATTGTTTTTAAAAGAGCGTATAAAATGAACGTTAACAAGAGCAAAACAAGGGTAATGGAATGCAGTCCTAGAAAATCAGGCGACGCTCAAGTAATTACATTAGTTCACGAAACAATGAAGGAGGTATATGAGTTTTGTTACTAGGACAGTAAGATGGTCGCAGTACAGAGGATATAAAATCCAGAATGGGTAGAAAAGCGTTTCTGAAAAAGAGAAATTTGCTAACATCGAATATTAATTTAAGTGTAAGGAAGTCTTTTCTGAAGGCATTTGTGTGGAGTGTTGCCTTGTACGGTAGTAAAACATGGACGATAAGCAGTGCGGACAGGAAGAGAACAGAGGCTTTTGAAATGTGGTGTTACAGGAGAATGCCGAAGATTAGGTGGGTGGATCGCGTAACTAATGAGGAGGTACTGAACAGAATTGGGGAGAAAAGGAAGTTCTGACATACCTTGACTTAATGAAGGGATCGATTGGTAGGACACATTGTTAGACATGAAGGGATCGTGAATTTAGCGTTGGAGGGAAGTGTGTGGGGTAAAAATCGCAGAGGGAGACCAAGAGACGCGTATAGTAAGCAGATTCAGACAGATGTGGGTTGCTGTTGTTACGAGGAAATGGAGAGGTTTGCTCAGGATAGAGTAGGGTGGAGAGCTGCATCAAACCAGTCTCCGGACTGAAGATGACGACAACGACTGACATATGTACTAAGCTGGTTATAAGTGAAAAAATTGGGAACACCAAAAGTGTACCGGTACTGTACTTCCGCGTTAGGCACTTCTGTTGCAATAGCCGAATAAGTGAAAGGAGTTTTCCTGCGGTCGCGCTGTGTCTGCTCTAGCTAGCGGCTCGGCAGATGTTATCTACTCGCCTAGGCGACTGCTATTTTCCGCTAGATGCCCTTAAACTGCAGACAGGCAGAAATCGACGCCAGGGCCGACACAGCCGTCACACTGAAGGTGCCCGTTTGGGAAGGCTTGTACATCTACAGTGAATAACTTTAATATTCGGACACTAAGATATTTTTAGTTTGCTGCTTTATAACTGTATTCTGAACAAACAAAAATATAATATTACCAAATATTATATGAAGGTACATGTCTTGTAAACAACAGTATGTTTACATAACGTAAAACAGTTGCTAAAGAATGCGATTAAAACAAACCACTCTTCGATGGTGACGTTACTCTAATATCCGGACAGATGGCAGTGTCGCACTTGTCACCGTCCACGCCGGGGTGAGTAGGCCTGCTTCTAGTCAGGAGGCAGGTGTGTGTTTACAAGACGGTATGATGCCACGCAAAGCTAATACCAGCTTCGAGATACGACAAATTGTGATTTTTCACATTGCGAAAGGAAAATCATATCGACAAACTGCTGCCATGCTCAACATGAATAAGAGTACTGTGGCAGATATTGTCAGGCGTTTCAGAAACGAGGACCGTATAGATTCCATACGACAAATGGGCCAGCCACAGAAGTTGGATGCTCGTGACAAGAGGAAGCTAATACGGAAAATAAAGAAGGATCCTACAGTCAGTGCACCGAGATTAGCACGTGAGCTTCTAAACCAGACTGGCAGGAAGCTACATCCTGAAACGATTCGCAGAGAATTGAAAGAAAGTGGATACAGTGGAAGACTGGCTAGGTAGAAACCGTATGTGAATCAACAGAATCGACAGAAAAGATTGGATTTTGTTAGGGAGTTTATTACGAAGGATGCAATTTGGTGGAGTGACGTCATTTTTTTTTTTTTTTTTTTTCGACGAAAGTAAATTTAACGTTTGTGGGTCGGATGGACGAAGTATGGTATGGCGGAAGAAGAATGAGGAATTTACAGTCACAAATATTAAACCCACTGTAAAGCATGGCGGTGGCAGCGTCCTTGTCTGGGGCTGTATATCGACATTTGGACGTGGCGAATTGGTGTTCATCGACAATACTATGGACAAATATGTCTATTTGAACATATTAAAGAACAATTTACGAAAAAGTTCTGAAACCATGGGATATCAAACACCTTCAAATTTTACCAGGACAATGACCCGAAACATAAGGCTCGCATTGTGCAGGAATATTTGTTGTACAACTGCCCCAGAGTCCTACCACCACCACCACCTCAGTCACCAGATCTCTACCCGATTGAGAATGTGTGGGGAGAATTGAAGCGACGTATTAGAAGTACACCTATATCTTCCAAAGAAAGTCTGAAGCTTCGACCGAAAGAAGAATGGGACAGTCTACGTGCGGGCTATTTAAAAAGTATCATTAGCAGTATGCCGTAGCGTTTTAAAGAACTGATAAAACAGAATGGCTACCCAACAAGGTATTGAAACATTTATTTTCCATAAAATTTTGTCTTGAAATACTTAGTTCTGCAAAGTGTCCGAATATTAAAGTAACGCGAATATAGGACCGAGTTGTATTATTAAGGAAGTTATGTAAGTTATCTTAATAAAATTTATATTATTACTTACAAGACACATCACTTAATGCAATAATTGCTTATATGTTTTGTTTGTTTTGTTATAAATAAAGATATGATATTCCAAGACTGAAATATCACAGTGTCCGAATATTAAAGTTATTCACTGTACATCTACACGGGTAAACTACACTCAAGCGCCTGGAGGGCGGAACTACTTCCTGTAGAGCTCAGGCTGGAACACAGACATTGGATACTGCAGTCCAGAGGCAAAGAAACTGATGTAATGGAGCGTATGCAAACAGAGACATAGGTCACCTACTCTTCCGCGTGTTTATAAACGACTAGCGGAAACCGGGCGTTGCACGGGTATTTATTATTCATTCCTGCCATTGTTCGGGTGTATATTCATTTGTATAAGGGCTGCATGTAAAATCTCTGGGGAAAACAATTAGTAGTAAAAACATAATACATTAAAACTTGGTGCGTGATGGGACGGTTTTCCATGATCGTTATTGTTTATGTGCTCATATCTCGTGAACTACGTCTGGTACTGTGATACGATTTAGAAGCTACACTCAAGTATATGCGTGTATACTGTCTATAAAATTTCCTGCGGCTACAGTTTGTAGTGTATGAATTATAAATTGTAACGTCGTACCTTATGCCGTAGTTTTAGTCCCAGAACAGCGGAACGTTACTATTTATGTGCTCATATCTCATGAATTATGTGTCGTACTGTGATGCAATTTCGATCGTACATTCAGCTATATGCGTGTATACTGTCTGTAAAATTTTCTGCGGCTACAATTTGTAGTGTACAAATTATAAATTGTAAAGACATTATTGATAGATGTGAAGCATTGAATTAAAATTTGTGGTGCGGCCGGGAATCGAACCCGGACCTCCATGCTTACTAGGCAGACGTCTTAACCGTTAGACTACCACACCACTAACGATTAAGGCGCCTCGGAATAGTCTATGTACGATTTCCCTCCACAACACAAACTTTAATTCAGCTTCTTTGTTCCAAAGATAATTACCACTACTGCCAAGGCTCTCCATGCAGCGGAATAGCACCTCAGCAATGGACATGGTGGAACAATCCCGTTATGGTGATATAAATATCAATTAATATGAATAAATGATCCCTGAGACGGATTTTCGTCTCAAATATGTCAAAGACATTATTGATAGATGTGAAGCATTGAATTAAAATTTGTGGTGCGGCCGGGAATCGAACCCGGACCTCCATGCTTACTAGGCAGACGTCTTAACCGTTAGACTACCACACCACCAACGATGAAGGCGCCTCGGAATAGTCTATGTACGATTTCCCTCCACAACACAAACTTTAATTCAGCTTCTTTGTTCTTTGTGTTGTGGAGGGAAATCGTACATAGACTATTCCGAGGCGCCTTAATCGTTAGTGGTGTGGTAGTCTAACGGTTAAGACGTCTGCCTAGTAAGCATGGAGGTCCGGGTTCGATTCCCGGCCGCACCACAAATTTTAATTCAATGCTTCACACCTATCAATAATGTCTTTGACATATTCGTCTCAGGGATCATTTATTCATATTAATTGATATTTATAAATTGTAACGTCATATCGAATGCCGTAATTATAAACAGCGGAAAAGTAGTAAGTGAGAAACTTTTGTACCTTTCATCATTTTGCTATGGGTGTCAGCGAGAAAAAGTTTAATAAAGGTTTGAAATTATGTTTAAAGTTTGTTGCAAGTCGTTAAGCACTCTTATTCTCATGTAGCGTATTTATGAAGTCCTGCCGCATTATGTGACAGTTTTCTGCGATTCCTGTTGTTTACGACGTTACATCTCCTGAACCATGTGTCGTATGTGGTTCGTACACGTACGGAAATTGTTACCTCACGGTAAGGAATGTGTGTACCAAATTTGGTTGAAATCGGTCATATGGTTTAGGAGAAAATCAGCAGCATTGTCGCAAAATGCAGCAGTTTTTCGCGCATCTCATTGTTTATGACGTGATATCTCGTGAACTAAATATCGTACGTGATTCTTACGCCTACGGCGACCATCCTCATTGATTAGATTGGAACAAATTTGTAGATTTGTATGCAACACGTACAAATATACGGACACACTGCTTTATATATAAGATTTAGGAGACGATCTGAATAGCTCCCTTAGACTGTTCGCGGATGATGCTGTCGTTTATCGGTTAGTGAAGTCAACAGAGGATCAAAAGCAACTGCAAAGCGATTTAGACCAAATTTCTACATGGTGCGAAAATTGGCAATTGACAGTAAACAAAGAAAAGTGTGAAGCAATACACATGACCACTAAAAGAAATCCGCTGAACTTCAATTACGCGATAAATCAGTCAAACCTTAAGGTCGTAAATTCTACCAAATACCTAGGAGTTACAATTACGCACAACTTATACTGGAGAGAACACATAGAAAATACTGTGGGGAAGGCGAACCAAAGGTTATGTTTCATTGGCAGAACGCTTCGAAGATGCACCAGCTCCACCAAAGAGACTGCCTACATCACACTTGTGCGTCCTCTCCTGGAGTACTGTTGCCCCTTGTGGGACCCTCACCAGGTGGGACTGACGGAAGACATTGAGAAGGTTCAGAGAAGGGCAGCTCGTTTTGTTTTATCACGTTATAGGGGGGAAAGCGTCACGGAAATGTTGCACGAATTGAGATGGAAATCATTAAAAGAAAGACGTTATTCATTGCGGCGTGATCTGTTTGCGAAACTTCAAACACCGACATTTACTTCTTAAGGTAACTTGCTCGTGAATAATCTTAAAAAAATCGATATTTTTTCATCTTGAATTAAAGTTTAGACTTTTCTGAACCCAATGGTGCTTAAAACAATTAAATTGGACTACGGGAAGTTGTTTAAATATCAATTCAAAGATCACCCTGTGTGCAGCCATACCCGTTTTCCTGCTACTCTCACACGTCAATTGTTGTCATTACACTTCTCTCCCAAAAACGTTAGAACAATTCTTTTTCAAGTTGGCAGCGCAGTTGGAAAACACATTTCGATTCTCTTATGTTTTCTCTTGTATATATTTGGTTATCGAGCGTTGTGTCATTTCTTAACGTTTCCGTAGTTTGATTTAGTGCTACCTTGACTTTCTCGGAAGTTGGTATGCCTGCTAAAAACGGTTTTGGTTCTGGAAAAGGTAAGTTTTACGGCAACCAGTTTGGGCTAGTTTCTTCCATAAAGCCTCTAATGATGACAATCCACGGCATGCGCTTTGTGACACTGGTGTAGGCTCATGGTGTAGGTACAAGAAAAAAAGCACTCGAAAATGGTCAAGTTTATGTACGCCACCTCTTCCTACCGTTTGCAGTATTGGAGGCAATGGAGCCCACATACAGGGGCCTATGTGACAAGAAGCTCTCGTCACGATTCTTTCATGGGAAAACACAAAACGTGAGCCAACGCTTCAACCATTAGTTATGTCAAAAACAGAGTTTGTTGGGTTTCAATGCCATGAGATTGGGTGTGTTAGACGCTTTAATTTGTTGTAATGATGGGGCAGTAAGCAGATGTGAAGTTTTAGAGTTGCTAGAAATGTCTTCAGGGTTCAATATAAAACATTGACTGGTGGCAGCTGATAAGTTGAAGAGTGGCCGAAGCTGAAATGGTGGTTCTTGAGGCAACTAAAGAAGCCAGGGCTGCAAGTAGAAGCAAGTAAAGAAAGAGAGACGATGAGGAACACATAAACCAAGAAGAATATGGACCTGGAATGCATTAGAACCAACACATGTGAGTTATAGACAAAATATATATTTTACATAGAATTTCCTGATAAATACATTTTCTGACATGTTTATTTTATGCAAAAATAAACTATTTGAGATAGAGATCAGAATTTTTTTGGTATGTTTGAGGACTACAGACACTTACCTACTACCAACAGGTGCAAAAATATGTAACTGATTAAATTATAAAAATGTAGCATTTGTTTTGAACATCAAATGTAAATATTTCTAGAATTAAAACTTGTGAATCAAATTACATAATAGTAGCCTACTTTCTAGATACACATGTTCCTTATATGTACCTAAAGATTCAAGTGTCTGAGAAAGACGGTTAGTCAGTGCATAGAATCGAAGTAACCGGCAAAGAAAAAGAAATCATCTACAGGCCTTCACACAACTGACATGCCTGCACTGTGAAGTGTTCTATGTGGGAATGACCAGCAACAAACTGTCCATTCGCATGAACGGTCACAGGCAGACAGTGTTTGTCGGTAATGAGGATCTCCCTGTGGCTAAACATGCCTTGGTGCACGGCCAGCACATCTTGGCACAGTGCTACACCGTCCGGGTTATCTGGATACTTCCTACTGACACCAACCTTTCAGAACTCCTGAGATGGGAACTAGCCCTTCAGCATATTCTCTCTTCCCGTTGCCCACCTGGTCTCAACCTCCGCTAAATTCGAATTCCCGCCCACCATCTTAACATCTTTGCCTCGGTTCTCTGGACAGAGCCTCTACCTCAAGTGAGATCTCTGTCTAACTTCTTGACTTCTTTGGTTTCTATAGTATGTCTGCCTAGATGTGTTTGCGTCTGTGTGAATGTATGGGTGTGCGTGTATTTGTTCACCTTACTTTTCTTCCCCCAAGGTAAGTCTTTCCTCTCCCGGGATTGGAATGGCTCTTTACCCCCTTCCTTAAAACCCTCATCATTTCCTTTTCCCTCTCCTTCCCTTCTGCCTGAAGAAGCAACTGGGTTGCGAAAGCTTGCGTTTGCGTGTGTGTGTGTGTTGTGTTGTGTGTGTGTGTGTGTGTTCATTTATTTATTTGTGATGCTGTCACACCTGTGCTCCTTCGCCTGATATAAGAAAAAGTTCAATATGTGAATTAGTGAAAGTACTTGTGTATCGAATTGTTCGGAAAGAGAGATGAAACATTGTTCTGGAATTTTAATCTATTAAGAGTTAGGGGTTTTAAGTTACAGTTTTGTAAACTTTATGAAAATTTATCGCATTTTTCAAGGCGCTCACAGACAAGTTACCTTAATGTGAAAATATTTTGCTAGCGCCCACCTAAATAGGGAGACATGACCATCCCAATAAAATAAGAGAAATCAGATCGAAAACGGAACGATTTAGGTGTTCTTTCTTCCCGCGCGCTACTAGAGAATGGAACGGTAGAGAAAGGCTATGAAAGTGGTTGATGAATCCTCTGCCAGGCACTTAAATGTGCACTACGGTCGGGGGTTCGAATCCCCCCTCGGGCATGGATATTTGTGCCGTCCTAGTTCGTAAGTAGTTGATAAGTAGTTTGTGAGTTTAGCGACTGATGACCCCGTAGTTAAGTCCCATAGACTATACAAACATTTGAAACTTAAATGTGATTTGCACAGTATCGATGTAGATGTAGATTCTTGTGAACTCTGAGAGGCCGGCGCTGCGGTCGGCAGCAGCAATTCGTGGGAACAGGTGTCTGTCGCAGGTGTGCAGTCGATCCTTGCTGCTTCAGGTTTCCCCTACCATTCCACGAGTGCGCCGAGCAGACCGGGTGTCCGGTGAAACGCCAGTCTCCGACGTCGAAAGCTCCTGCATCGACGACTGAAGAGTAGTCTTGTGTAGTTCGCGAACTAGTTCGGAAGAGCGCACCCACAGGCGAACTACGCCAACTAGTTCGTAGGTCCCTCGCCTCTTAGTTCGTCCGCTCCTTTTCCGAAGACTGACGGGGAACAGCGAGAGGACGCGAGAGCGCGCAGAATCGCGTGATTCCCTTCTGCCAGTTGCCGTCATTTCGAGCTGAGATGCAGCTCAGCTGTAGTTTCCTAGTTCACTGCCACAAACTTTCTTTTCTAAGGTCTTCGACAGTGTCTAAATATAACCCTCATTCCATAGTGTAAAGAAGTAGAGAGAACTGAAAATTATGCATCAACTATTTTCTCTCGCCTTAATGATACTGTTGACGGCTCGCGGGATAGAATGTTGAGGATAACGTCGTATAAGCGACACTAACACTATAAAGTAACGAACCCGTATAGAACTAATTAGCTACAAATTGAAGTTTGGAAAGTAGGAGGCGAGGTACTGGCGGAAGTAAAGTTGTGAGGCGGCATCGTGAGTCGTGTCGGGATAGGTCAGTCGGTAGAGCGCTTGCCAGCGAAAGGCAAAGGTCCCAGGTTCGAGACCCGGTTCCGGCATACAATTTTAATCTGTCAGGAAGTTTTACAAAACTGTACTTTACTGCCTGTCGTCAGAATGTAAATGTCTTCAATGTCGCTAGCGTGAAGATAAAAAAAAATTCTTCTATTTCATTTGTTAATACAAAATCAATTTCTGTAATAAGTGTGAGGTTGACCGGACTGGCTTAACTTTCGATACAACTGGGGCGGCCGCCCCTCCGAAACAAAGGATTGGACTCGCCCAGCACCGAAGACAAAAATACAACGTGCTGACATGAGGAAAGTTTGCAACCGATTTCTCCTACACAAACAGCAGTTGACCGGCGTTGCCTGGTGAAACGTTATTGTGATGCCTCGTGTAAGGAGGAGAAATGCGTACCATCATGTTTCCGACTTTGATAAAGGTCGGATTGTAGCCTATCGCGATTGCGGTTTATCGTATCGGTACATTGCTGCTCGCGTTGGTCGCGATCCAATGACTGTTAGCAGAATATGGAATCGGTGGGTTCAGGAGGGCAATACGGAACGCCGTGCTGGATCCCAACGGCCTCGTATCACTAGCAGTCGAGATGACAGGCATCTTATCCGCATGGCTGTAACAGATCGTGCAGGCACGTCTCGATCCCTGAGTCAACAGATGGGGACGTTTGCAAGACAACAACCATCTGCACCAACAGTTCGACGACGTTTGCAGCAACGTGGACTATCAGCTCGGAGACCATGGCTGCGGTTACCCTTGACGCTGCATCACAGACAGGAGCGCCTGCGATGGTGTACGCAACGACGAACCTGGTTGCACGAATGGAAAAGCGTCATTTTTTCTGATAAATACAGGTTCTGTTTAATCCATCATAATGGTCGCATTCGTGTTTGACTACATCGCGGTGAAGCATGTATTCGTCATCGCCACACTGGCGTATCACCCTCCGTGATGGTATAGGATGCCATCGGTCACCTCTTGTTCGCATCGACGGAACTTTGAACAGTGGCCGTTACATTTCAGATATGTTACGACCCGTGGCTCTACCCTTCATTCGATCCATACCAAACCCTACATTTCAGCAGGATAATGCACGACCGCATGTTGCAGGTCCTGTACGGGCCTTTCTGGATACGGAAAATGTTCGACTGCTGCCCTGGCCAGCACATTCTCCAGATCTCTCACCAACTGAAAACGTCTGGTCAATGGTGGCCGAGCAACTGGCTCGTCACAATACGGCAGTCACTACTCTTGATGAACTGTGGTATCGTGTTGAAGCTGCATGGGCATTTGTACCTGTACACGCCATCCAAGCTCTGTTTGACTCAATGCCCAGGCGTATCGATGCCGTTATTACGGCCAGAGGTGATTCTTCTGGGATACTGATTTCTCATGATCTGTTGTTGTAGTGGTCTTTAGTCCGGAGACTGGTTTGATGCAGCTCTCCACAATACCCTATCCTGAGCAAGCCTCTTCATCTCCACATAAGAACGGCAACCTACATCTGTCTGAATCTGCTTACTGCATCCATCTCTTGGTCTTCCTCTGCAGTTTTTACCCCACATACTTCCCTCCAACGCTTAATTCACAATTCCTTGATGTCTAAGAATGTGTCCCAACAATCTATCCCTTCTTTTAGTCAAGGTATGCCAGAAATTCCTTTTCTCCCCAATTCTGTTCAGTACCTCCTTATGAACCACAGACATTGCCGAGGTGGGGTGGCTTGCGTGCCTCAACGATACAGATAGCCGTACCGTAGGTGCAACCACAGCGGAGGGGTATCTGTGGAGAGGCCAGACAAACGTGTGGTTCCTGAAGAGGGGCAGCAGCCTTTTCAGTAGTTACAGGGGCAACAGTCTGGATGATTGACTGAGCTGGCCTTGTAACATCAGCTAATGTGGCTTTGCTACACAGCTACTGCGAACGGCTGAAAGCAAGGGGAAACTACAGCCGTTATTTTTCCCGAGGACATGCAGCTCTACTGTATGAACATATGATGATGGCATCCTCTCGGGTAAAATATTCCGGAGGTAAAATAGTCCCCCATTCGGATCTCCGGGCGGGGACTACTCAGGAGGATGTGATCATCAGGAAAGACAATACTGGCATTCTACGGGTCGGAGCGTGGAATGTTAGATCCCTTAATCGAGTAGGAAAATTAGAAAATTTAAAAAGGGAAATGGATAGGTTGAAGTTAGATATAGTGGGGATTAGTGAAGTTCGGTGGCAGGATGAACAGGATTTCTGGTCAGGTGAGTACAGGATTATAAATACAAAATCAGTTGGGGGTATCACAGGAGTAGGACTGATAATGAATAGGAAAATAGGAATGCGGGTAAACTACTATGAGCAGCACAGTGATCGCATTATCATTGTCAAGATAGGTACGAAGCCAACACCGACAACAGTAGTACAGGTTTATATGCCAACTAGCTCTGCCGATGATGAGGAGATCGAAGAAATATATGAGGAGCTAAACGAAATTATTCAGACAATTAAGGGAGAGGAAAACTTAATTGTTATGGGAGACTGGAATTCGGTAGTAGGACAAGGAAGGGAAGGGAAGATAGTGGGTGAATATGGTCTGGGCAAAAGGAATGAAAGAGGAAGCCGCCTGGTAGAATTTTGCACGGAACATAATTTAGTTATAACAAACACCTGGTTTAAGAATCACAAAAGAAGGTTGTATACGTGGAAGAGACCAGGAGACACCGGGAGATACCAGATAGATTTTATAATGGTAAGACATAGATTTCGGAACCAGGTTTTGAAGTGTAGGACATACCCAGGGGCAGACATAGACTCTGACCATAACTTGTTGGTTATGAACTGTAGGCTGAAACTGAAGAAACTACAGAAAGGTAGGAAAATAAGGAGATGGGACCTAGATAAATTGAAGGAACCTGAAGTTCTTAAGAATTTCAGAGGGAGCTTCAGGCAACAATTGACAGAAACAGGGGAAAATAAAACAGTTGAGGAGGAATGGGTAAAATTGAGAGATGAAATAGTGAAGGCAGCAGAGGACAAAATAGGTAGGAAGGCAAGACCTACAAAGAATCCTTGGATATCACAGGAGATACTAAATTTAATCGATGAAAGGAGAAAGTATAAAAATGCAGTAAATTAAACAGGCAAAATGGAGTACAGACGACTAAGAAATGAGATTGACAGGAAGTGCAAAATGGCTAAGCAGGAATGGCTAGAAGGCAAATGCAAGGATGTAGAAGAATGTATAAATAGGGGAAAAATAGATACAGCCTACCGGAAAATAAAAGAAACATTTGGCGATAAGAAAAACAGCTCTATGAATATCAAGGACACTGATGGAAAACCAGTTCTCAGCAAATAAGGGAAAGCTGAAAGGTGGAAAGAGTATATAGAGGGGCTCTACAAAGGAAATGAACTTCGAGACACTATTGTAGGAAGGGAAGAGGATGTAGATGATGATGAAATAGGAGATACTATACTGAGAGATGAATTTGACAGAGCACTGAATGATCTAAGTCGAAACAAGGCCCCTGGAGTAGATGATATCCCGTCAGAGCTACTGAAGTCTCTGGGAGAACCAGCCATGACAAAATTGTTTCACATTGTGTGTAAGATGTATGAGACAGGTGAAGTACCCTCAGACTTTAAGAAAAATGTTATAATCCCCATTCCAAAGAAAGCGGGTGCAGACAGATGTGAAAACTACAGAATCATCAGTTTAATAAGTCATGGTTGCAAAATATTAACAAGAATTATATACAGAAGGATGGAAAAGCTGGTAGAAGCCGACCTCGGGAAAGATCAGTTTGGGTTCAGGAGAAATGTAGGAACACGGGAGGCAATACTCACGTTACGGCTTATCCTAGAAGATAGATTAAGAAAAGGCAAACCAACATTTCTAGCTTTTGTAGATTTGGAGAAGGCTTTTGACAATGTTGATTGGAATAAACTCTTTCAAGTACTGAAGCAAGCAGGAGTAAAATATAGGGAACGTAAGGTTACTTACAACTTGTACAAAAACCAGACAGCGGTTGTCAGAGTTGAAGGGCATGAAAGGGATGCATTGGTTGGAAAGGGAGTAAGACAGGGTTGTAGCCTTTCCCCAATGTTGTTCAATTTGTACATTGAGCAAGCTATAAAGGAAAGCAAGGAGAAATTTGGAGAAGGAATTAAAGTTCAGGGTGAAGAATTAAAAACATTGCGTTTTGCCGACGACATAGTAATTCTGTCAGATACAGCAAAGGACCTGGAAGAGCAATTGAACGGAATGGACAGTGTGCTGAAAGGTGCATATAAGATGAACATTAACAAGAGTAAAACAAGGGTAATGGAGTGCAGTGTAAGAAAATCAGGTGATGCTGAAGGAATTAGATTAGGTAACGAAACAATAAAGGAGGTAGATGAGTTTTGTTACTTGGGCAGTAAAATAACAAATGATGGTCGCAGTACAGATGATATAAAATGCAGAATGGCAATGGGTAGAAAGGCGTTTTTGAAAAAGAGAAATTTGTTAACATCGAATATTGATTTAAGCCTAAGGAAGTCCTTTCTGAAGGCATTTGTATGGAGTGTTGCCTTGTATGGGAGTGAAACATGGACGATAAGCAGTGTGGACAGAAAGAGGATAGTTGTTGTTGTGGTCTTCAGTCCGGAGACTGGTTTGATGCAGAGGATAGAGGCTTTTGAAATGTGGTGCTACAGAAGAATGCTGAAGATTAGGTGGGTGGATCGCGTAACTAATGAGGAGGTACTGAACCGAATTGGGGAGAAAAGAAATTTCTGGCATACCTTGACTAAAAGAAGGGATAGATTGGTAGGACACATTCTTAGACATCAAGGAATTGTGAATTTAGCGTTGGAGGGAAGTGTGTGGGGTAAAAATCGCAGAGGGAGACCAAGAGACGCGTATAGTAAGCAGATTCAAGTGGATGTGGGTTGTCGTTCTTATGAGGAGATGAAAAGGCTTGCTCAGGATAGAGTAGGGTGGAGAGCTGCATCAAACCAGTCTCTGGACTGAAGACCACAACAACAACAACAACACCTCCTTATTAGTTACGCTATCCACCCACCTAATCTTCAGCATTCTTCTGTAGCACCATATTTCAAAAGCCTCAATCCTCTTCCTGTCCGCACTGTTTATCGTCCATGTTTCACTCCCATACAAGGCAACACTCCATACAAATGCCCTCAGAAAGGACTTCCTTAGGCTTAAATCAATATTCGATGTTAACAAATTTCTATTTTTCAAGAACGCTTTTCTACCCATTGCCATTCTGCATTGCTTCGTTACCTAATCTAATTCCTTCAGCATCACCTGATTTTCTTACACTGCACTCTATTACCCTAGTTTTGCTCTTGTTAATCTTTATCTTATATGCACCTTTCAGCACACTGTCCATTCCGTTCAATTGCTCCTCCAGGTCCTTTGCTGTATCTGACAGAATTACTATGTCGTCGGCAAAACGCAATGTTTTTAATTCTTCACCCTGAACTTTAATTCCTTCCCCAAATTTCTCCTTGCTTTCCTTTATAGCTTGCTCAATGTACAAATTGAATAACATTGGAGAAAGGCTACAACCCTGTCTCACTTCCTTCCCAACCACTGCATCCCTTTCATGCCCTTCAACTCTGACAACCGCTGTCTGGTTTTTGTACAAGTTGTAAATAACCTTACGCTCCCTATATTTTACTCCTGCTTGCTTCAGAACTATGCACCCAAAATGGCGTGAATATGTGATCACTTGTCAGTTCTAGTATAATATATTTGTTCAATGAATACCCGTTTATCATCTGCATTTCCTGTTGATGTAGCAATGTTAATGGTAAGTAGTGTATACTACATGAGCGTCTAACAGTCGGACTGGTCTCACCTTCAGACCCGTTTTTCTCTAAATGAAGCAGCTCAGCAATGGCTGAAGCCGGTCGTAACACACGCTAGGTGACCACGGCGAAACGGGATGCAAGTATGGAGCGAAAGGATGAAGGCCAGATGGAAAACCACCGACATATTCAGGGATTGCCGCAGTACAGCTGCAGGGTAGGTGGAAAACGGCACTGCCTCGAACTACGGCTGCCCTGTCGGTAGGCAATGGAGTGGCAGACACCAGATGGAACCTGCAGTGGAACGGATTATTGTCTCCGCTACTTATCTCATGTCAGCCCAGTTTCTGCAGGATAACTTGCTTATATTTGATATAGTGAGGGCAGTTTACAACTCACCGCAAAGACGTGGCGACGAGCTGCGACAGGCCCATACAAAAGACACACACGTACAACACTTTCAGCTATTGGCCATGGCCTTCTTCAGAAAATAGAAGACTCACACATTCACACAACTGTCGTACAACCATCACCTCCGACTGCCACACTTCGAATCACGCTCTGCAGCGAATCGGGGACGGGAGGGGAGGGGAGGGGAGGGGATAGAAAGGTTACGTCACGGTGGTGGGGATGGGTTAGATGGGAATAACGAGATGCAGCTTAGGAATGGAGTGGGGAGGCGGGTGAGCGGAGAAAATAAAATAAAATAATATATATATATATATATATATATATATATACATATATATATATATATATATATAAAATGCATGCACACTGCAAGTACATAAGACCGCATACACATACACAAACACACACACACACACACACACACACACACACACACACATATATATATATATATATATATATATATATATATATATATATATATATATATATCGATCAACCTACGATGTTGTTGTTATGGTCTTCAGTCCAGAGACTGGTTTGATGCAGCTCTCCACCCTACTCTATCCTGAGCAAGCCTTTTCATCTCCTCATAAGTACGACAACCCACATCCACTTGAATCTGCTTACTATACGCGTCTCTTGGTCTCCCTCTGCGATTTTTACCCCACACGCTTCCCTCCAATGCTAAATTTACGATTCCTCGATGTCTAAGAATGTGTCCTACCAAGCGATCCCTTCTTTTGGTCAGGGTATGCCAAAAATTCCTTTTCTCACCAATTCCAACCTACGATAACTTCCCTATATATATATATTTTTCCATACCTTACAGTTCCTACCTCTCTATCCCAAACCTCACCTATTTTGAGTGGTGTGTGAATGTGTGATCGTGTATATATATATATATATATATATATATATATATATGTGTGTGTGTGTGTGTGTGTGTGTGTGTGTGTGTGTGTGTGTGTATGCGGTCTTGTGTACTTGCAGTGTGCATGCATTTTATATATATATATATATGTTATTTTACTTTATTTTATTTTATTTTATTTTCTCCGCTCACCCGCCTCCCCACTCCATTCCTAAGCTGTATCTCGTTATTCCCATCTAACCCATCCCCACCACCGTGACGTAACCTTTCTATCCCCTCCCCCTCCCCTCCCCTCCCCTCCCGTCCCCGATTCGCTGCAGAGCGTGATTCGAAGTGTGGCAGTCGGAGGTGATGGTTGTATGACTGTGTTGGGTGCCTGTGTGATTGCGTGAGTGCTCTATTTTCTGAAGAAGGCCATGGCCGATAGCTGAATGTGTTGTAGGTGTGTGTCTTTTGTATGTGCCTGTCGCAGCTCGTCGCCACGTCTTTGCGGTGAGTTGTAAACTGCCCTCACTATATTATTTATTCCAACCTGTACTTTCCATTATTATTATATTACTTATATTTGTGTTCTTAAGTAATTTTATGTAAATGTTGAATGTCATATGATTCTTAAAGAAGTTTTTTGTATGTTTTTTATGTTTCATGTGCTGTGAGGCGATTCAGCCTACGAGGGCAACGTCTTCGACGCCGATTCCAAGGAGTAAATATCCGGCCACATCAAGTCGCAGGTCGACAGCCACGAGGCGAGAAGATGTTGATCTCTGCGGTTGTCGTCGCAAGAGTTGACATTGTTATCGAAGTTTTATGTTAAAACAACAAATTTTAAAAGTCAGCTCCCTTTTGTCTGTCAATGACTACATATGTAATGTCATAGAAAGCAATAAATGTTATCGTTCTTAAACTTGACGAATGTGTCAGAGTATATATATCATTTATGAAGAATTATTTTACGATAAATAACATATTAATGAAACGAGGAGATATTTAATTTAAATATTCTTCAGTCTGAAGGAAGGTTTTTATGAATTTTTATTGGTGGGAAAGTTACATCAAGAAGACTTCGATAAATTTTTATTTTATTTTTATTTTTTTTCTTTATTTTTTTTCTTTTATAACTTTGGTTAATCGATCATACACATTGATCGATAATCATTGAAGAAATATTATTTTTTATCTGTGGCTATAGCAACGACCACAAACTGAAAAATTTCTTTTGACCGTCTTATCTATGAGAGAACTAAGAAATATTTTAACAAGAGTGTTAAAGACTTCTTCCCTCGGCGCAAGAATCTGATTTTTGAAACATTGCAGCGTATAAAGATTTTACATGAACATTTATTTTATTTTTATATAAATTTTTATGGGCGAGTGGACACCTCAAGGATTACGAAGTCTGACACGGCCACATTCAACCCTAACCACACAAGGCGAGTGCTTTTGAAGGTAAGGTTTTAGCACACGTTCCGCCGTACAAAGAGGTCGTTCCGCCACAAACCCCAGACTCCATTAGAGAGCAAATGACGAATACTTTCGCGATTAGAAATAGACGATTCATAATGAGTAAGACAACTCAGTGACTCTCAGATTCGAATTCATAATAATCCTACAAATAGTGAAGGATAAGGCGTTAAGGAAAGTCGATGTTCAAATGTTTGTACAGTGTATGTGACTTAACTACGGGGTTATCAGTCCCTAAACTTACAAACTACTTATCAACTAGCTTATCCTAAGGACGGCACAAATATCTATGCTCGAGGAGGGATTCGAACCCCCGACCGTAGTGGCCGTGCAGACCGTGACTGGAGCGCCTCAGTCCCCTCGGCCACCGCGACTGGCTAGGAAAGTCGACAGCTGGGGTTCTGACGCACGAACCGTAATCGGTCGCAAACACGACACCAAAACTACGGAACCACGCAGGGAAGAACTTGGCGACCCTTTACGACCAGAAAATAGGAGTGTGGTGTGCAGTTAAGGTGAAGTAGGGAGGAGGACATGACGTCACAAACTTGAAGCCACGCTTGAAGCTCACTAAACGAAGCCTTGCCATTACAGCTTCTTCTGCTGAGCTGCTGTGTGGAGCTGTCGAATATTTTCAGTTGATACTGCACGTGTGCGCCCGCTATGGTTGTAGTAACCGTTTTGAAAGCACTATTGCATTATTATTAACATAAAGTTACTGAAGAGTTTTGACTCATATGCCCCTCGGTTGCACAGTGGTAGAGTGCCAGACTACACATCCAAAGGTCCCGGGTTCGATCCTCGCCAGGTCCTTGGATTTTTATCTGTCACTTTCCACTTCTTTCACCTCTGGCAGTACTGCTCATGTGAAAAATACCGAGTAGCACCGTGGTTCAGAACCCACGTTAAACTGTAGGTCCCCCTAGGTAAGTCAGTTCCAAGGTCGGAGGAAGGCAACGGCATACCACCTCCAAACAGGACCATGCCTAGTAAAGCACTGTGTGTTCAAACCAATCTGCGGATTGTTGACTGTTTTGCCTTTATGTATATGTAATGATATTTGAATTCGGCGCCAAGAATAGTGGGAGCAATTATTTTAAGGGGAATCAGAGGTGCCTATGCTGCCCGCGTTGAAATTATTAAGTTTGAGGAACATTTATGATAAATCTACGAAACAGAAAAATCTGAAATTATTTTAATATATAGAGTGGTTTAGTATTGTAGTTATGATGGAGAGATGTTAGAGTATATTTTCTAGTTTCCTTTAAATATCTGTTTTTGTAATGACCCGTTCTCTTTTTTTTTTTTTTTTTTTTTTTTTTTTAAAAATCTCCGTTATTTAATCAAATTGAAGTGAAACTACTGAACATGTTGCTAAATGGCTGTGTTATAATTTAAATTTGACCAGTAAGGGTGCTGTATAAAATATCATGTCCCTAGTTTGAGTGGATTTTGAGAAAATGTTCCTATGGCCTATCTCATTGACGTCGATTTGCAGTAGAATTTTGGAACATATACTTTGTTCGAATATTATGAACTACCTCGAAGAGAACGACCTATTAACCAGTAGTCAACACGGATTCAGAAAGTATCACTCTTGCGAAACACAGCTTGCCCTTTATTCACATGAAGTATTAAGTGCCATCGACAAGGGATCGCAAATCGATTCCATATTTCTGGATTTCAGGAAGGCTTTTGACACTGTACCCCACAAGCGGCTTCTAATGAAATTGCGTGCTTATGGAATATCGCACTAATTGTGCAATTGGATTCACGATTTCCTATCAGAAAAAACACAGTTCGTTGTAATTGACGGTAAGTCATCGAGTAAAACAGTAGTGATATCTGGCGTTCCACAGGGAAGCGTTATAGGTCCCCTACTCTTCCTCGTGTTTATAAACGATTTAGGAGACAATCT
Source organism: Locusta migratoria (assembly GCA_026315105.1). Lineage (NCBI taxonomy): Eukaryota > Metazoa > Arthropoda > Insecta > Orthoptera > Acrididae > Locusta > Locusta migratoria. The sequence goes on from CM048754.1 coordinate 123,115,615, forward strand.
GAATAGCTCCCTTAGACTGTTCGCGGATGATGCTGTCGTTTATCGGTTAGTGAAGTCAACAGAGGATCAAAAGCAACTGCAAAACGATTTAGACAAAATTTCTGCATGGTGCGAAAATTGGCAATTGACACTAAATAAAGAAAAGTGTGAAGTAATACACATGACCACTAAAAGAAATCCGCTGAACTTTAATTACGCGATAAATCAGTCAAACCTTAAGGTCGTAAATTCTACCAAATACCTAGGAGCTACAATTACGAACAACTTTGACTGGAGAGAACACATAGAAAATATTCTGGGGAAGGCGATCCAAAGGTTACGTTTCATTGGCAGAACGCTTCGAAGATGCACCAGCTCCACCAAAGAGACTGCCTACATCACACTTGTACGTCCTCTCTTGGAGTACTGTTGTCCCTTGTGGGACCCTCACCAGGTGGGACTGACGGAAGACATTGAGAAGGTTCAGAGAAGGGCAGCTCGTTTTGTTTTATCACGTTACGGGGGGAAAGCGTCACGGAAATGTTGCAACAATTGGGGTGGAAATCATTAAAAGAAAGACGTTATTCATTGCGGTGTGAACTGTTTGCGAAGTTTCAATCACCGACTTTTAGTTCTGAATGTGAAAATATTTTGCTAGCACCCACCTACTTAGGGAGACATGACCATCCCTATAAAATAAGAGAAATCAGATCGAAAACGGAACGATTTAGGTGTTCTTTCTTCCCGCGCGCTATTAGAGAATGGAACGGTAGAGGAAAGTTATGAAAGTGGTTAATGAACCCTCTGCCAGGCACTTTAATGTGATAATATAGAGATAACTCTAAACTTAAACGCGAGAAATTATCCACAGACTGTTTCTTTTGGTTTGCGTGATATCGTTAGCGGCTCAAGCAGCAAGCGCATGAAGCAGCTAGGTGGGGGAACTTCTCCCTCCACCTGCATGCGCAGACCACGCCGCTCAGCCGTCACTGGGAGCGGACGAACTAAAAGAACGCATATTTCAGTTCGCGACCTATCGCGCATGTGGTGTCGCACAAGTCCAAAGTGCGCGCCACCTACTTTCGCCGCGCGCCGCCATGCACGCACGGCGCGGCGTTCTTACGACGTCAGCCACGAGCGCCCTCTGCTATAACTCCGCTCGTGGCCACCACTGAACGACATCGTTCACTTGGGACTGAGATAGGAACCAGCTAACACTTCGGAATCCGATAGGCACCAGTGAAGACTTGGCTATCAGTTAGGCACTAGGCAGTACTCTAGCTCAACTCTGTATCTGCAGTACTGATTTATGTAAAAGTTAAGTATTGTATACATTCTGTGCAATATATATCTCGTTCTAATTTACTCTAGTGTTTGTAGTTTCTGGCTGCTCCCCTCCGTACCTGCACCAGCGTGCTATCTTTATTCCTGTGTCGGTCTCATTCCACTCGGCCACCGACACCTACGACGGAAACGAGACACAAAAGCGGCGACGAGACTGGGTCACAAAAGCGCATATTTTAGTTCGCGAACTATTGCGCATATTTTAGTTCGCGATCTATCGCGCATATTTCAGTTCACGGCCTATCACGCATATTTCAGTTCGCGACCTACCGCGCATATTTCACTTCACGACCTATCGCGCATATTCAGTTCACGACCTATCGCGCATATTTCAGTTCACGACCTATCGCGTATATTTCAGTTTACGACCTATCGTGCATATTTCAGTTCGCGGCCTATCGCGCATATTTCAGTTTGCGACCTGTGGCGCATCTTTTAGTTCGCGACCTATCACACATATTTCAGTTCGCGACTTATCACGGATATTTTAGTTGGCGACCTATCATATATTTTAGTTCGCGACATATCACGCGTATTTCATTTCGCGACCTATCACGCATATTGCAGTTCGCGACCTATCACGCGTTTTTTAGTTCGCGACCTATCACGCATATTTTAGTTCGCGACCTATCGCACATATTTCAGTTCGCGACCTATCGCGGATATTTCAGTTCGCGACCTTACACGCATATTTTAGTTCGCGACGTATCACACATCTTTTAGTTCGCGATCTATCACGCATATTTCAGTTCGCTACCTATCGCACATATTTTAGTTCGCGACCTATCACGCATATTTTAGTTCGCGATCTATCACGCATATTTTAGTTCGCGACATATGCTATCGCGGATATTTCAGTTCGCGACCTATCGCGGATATTTCAGTTCGCGACTTATCACGCATATTTTAGTTCGCGACCTGTTGCGCATCTTTTAGTTCGCGACGTATCGCGCATATTTCAGTTCGCGCCCTGTAGCTCTCTTTTTAGTTCGCAGCTCGGCCGCGAAGTAGGTCGCCCCTTTTTAGTTCGTCCGCTCGTTTTGGCTTTTGCTACCGCTACTAAAACTACAGCTGAGCTGCATCTCAGCTCGAAGTGACGGCAACTGGCAGAAGGGAATCACGCGATTCTGCGCGCTCTCGCGCCCTCTCACTAACGTGAGCTCTCCCGATCGCGAACTACGAGGCACGTCCAGAAAGTATGTTCCGTCTGGTGATATAAAACTAACGGATACAGATACAAAATATTGATTGTACAAAAATCTACAACTGTTAAACTACTTTTCTACATAGCTTCCGAAATTTTGTAGGGAATTGTCATAGCATGGCACAAGGTTTTGTGTGCCTTTTTCATAGAATGTTGCCGCCTGTGTATTCAAGCATGTGGTACCATGTTCTTTCAGCTCGTCATCATCGTTGAAGTGTTGTCCACCAAGCACAGATTTTAGGTGTAAGAAGAGGATTACTGTCAAAAGATTTAGCCGCGGTGGAGTAGCCGAGCGGTCTAAAGCACCTCGCTGCGGAGCGCGCGGTTGCTCGCCGTGGAGGTTCGAGTCCTCCCTGGGGCATGGGTGTGTGTGTTTGTCCTTAGGTTAGTTTACCTAGGTTTAAGTAGTGTGTAAGCTACGGACTGATGACCACGCAGTTTGGTCCGATAGATTTACAAACATTTGAACATTTTTCAAAAGATTTTTCTTTTTTCACGATAATGCCTGACCTAACAAACCGAATGTGACCAAACAATTCTTACGGAAATTTCAATGGGACCTGTTTGATCAACCTCCATACAGCTCGGACCTCTCTCCTAGCGACTTTCATCTTTCCTTACACCTAAAATCTGTAGTTGGTGTTCTACACTTCAACGATGATAAAGAGCGGTTACCACGTGGTTGAAGCATGCATGCAAAAACTTGTGGCACGCTATGACAAATGCCTGCAAAATTTCGGCATTATGTGGAAACGTAGTTTAAGCGTTGTAGAATTTTGTGCAATAAAAATTCCTTCTGTATCTGTGTACAATTTCATGTTATTACCAAACGGAACTTACTTTCTGGACGCGCCTCGTATTATACGCAAGTCTAGGTCTACTAGCGATCGTATGCGTGCATCTTGTGCTAGTGGATGCGTCTACACTTCCCGTGTAGGAAGGGCTTTATACTGATTTGGGGAGTAAGATCCCAGTTATTGCCGTGTGGGTTTTAGTGTGTGTGTCTGGGAGATAGGCGGTTGTGAAAGTGAAGACCACTTGTCAGCACAGGTACTTCGGGCAGGCAGACAGGTGCATTGCGTCGCTGCGGTGATAAGGCTTAACTGCTGCAGGAAACCACGGCTGGCAGCTGGCCACAGATGTGGTGGCGGAAGTCTGTCGAGTGGCGAGCTGGGCCGCCGCAGACCATTAGAGACGCCATCAGCAGACACAGCATCCGCGTGGCAACGGTCCGGTGTGTGAGGGGCGCCTCAACTACTCTTCCGTCCGCTCCTGCTAGAACAAATACATTATCAAAATTTAAAAAACACAATTTTGTGTTTGTTGTACATGTTTGTTTATTTTCTTAGCCCTTTCTTCACCAGGGTTGCTTATGAGCAACATCATCTGTAGGTCTGCTACATATATCACATGTCACCATCCTTTTCCACTGTTTACTTGAAGCCTTATCACATCTACATAGATACTCTACAAATCACATTTAAGTGCAAGGCATAGGGTTCATTAACCATTTTCACAACCTTTATCTACCGTTTCATTCTCTAATAGCGCGCAGGAAGAAAGAACACCTAAATCGATCCCTTTTCGATTTGATTTCTCTCACTTTATTGGTATGGTCATGTCTCCCTAAGTAGGTGGGTGCTAACAAAATATTTTCACATTCAGAACTAAAAGTCGGTGATTGTTCGCAAACAGATCACGCCGCAATGAATAACGTCTTTCTTTTAATGATTTCCACCCCAATTCGTGCAACATTTCCATGACGCTCCCCTCCCCCCCCCCCATAACGTGATAAAACAAAACAAGCTGCCCTTCTCTGAACCTTCTCAATGTCTTCCGTCAGTCCCACCTGGTGAGGGTCCCACAAGGGGCAACAGTACTCAAGGAGAGGACGCACAAGTGTGATGTAGGCAGTCTCTTTGGTGGAGCTGGTGCATCTTCGAAGCGTTCTGCCAATGAAACGTAACCTTTGGTTCGCCTTCCCTACAATATTTTCTGTGTGTTCTCTCCAGTCAAAGTTATTCGTAATTATAACTCCTAGGTATTTAGTAGAATTTACGACCTTAAGGTTTGACTAATTTATCGCGTAATTGAAGTTCAGCGGATTTCTTTTAGTGGTCATGTGTATTACTTCACACTTTTCTTTATTTAGTGTCAATTGCCAATTTTCGCACCAAGTATAAATTTTGTCTAAATCGCTTTGCAGTTGCTTTTGATCCACTGTTGACTTCACTAACCGATAAACGACAGCATCATCCGCGAACAGTCTAAGGGAGCTATTCAGATTATCTCCTAAATCGTTTATAAACACGAGGAAGAGTAGGGGACCTATAACGCTTCCCTGGGGAACACCAGATATCACTTCTGTTTTACTCCATGTCTTACCGTCAACTACAACGAACTGTGTCCTTTCTGATAGGAAATCGTGAATCCAATTGCACAATTAGTGCGATATTCCATAAGCACGCAATTTCATTAGAAGCCGCTTGTGGGGTACAGTGTCAAAAGCCTTCCGGAAATCCAGAAATATGGAATCGATTTGAGATCCCTTGTCGATGGCACTTAACACTTCATGTGAATAAAGGGCAAGCTGTGTTTCGCAAGAGCGATACTTTCTGAATCCGTGCCGACTATTGGTTAATAGGTCGTTCTCTTCGAGGTAGTTCATAATGTTCGAACAAAGTATATGTTCCAAAATCCTACTGCAAATGGACGTCAGTGAGATTCGCCTGGTAAGACCCTTCCCTATGCATCGAAAACCATACACTAACCTTACATTAGAGTCATATAAATCACTGTAAGAACAATGCTGCGATGTGTAAAATTGTTTTTCACTTCTGCATTCACTGCACACTATTTTCAATTTACATACTAAAGCTACTCTGCCACTGGGAGCTTCACACAGACTGACTTGACGACCACCACTTCACTGTAATAATCCTAGATCTACTATAATATTAGTACTTCCACAACTTGCATGTACTTCTGTATATTTATCAACGGTTATATTCTTTCTCTGATATTCTCTGATATTGACCTTCATTTTCTATTGTCTTCTTGTTTTAATTTCTGTGGGGTTTACGTGTCTGGAACAAATCATTTGGTTTAGTCATTATACACCGCAATAAATCTTTCAAGAAACTTCGTATTCACAAACAATAGCAACCAACGAGACACGTTTTTCCAAGAGAACTATTGGTTACAATCGCCCCTGCAGGCATTTGACTATCGAAGTGAGCTCTAGCACGTTAAACTATATATGAAAAGTACACTTATGTACTAAACACAAAAGAACCTAACTATCTATAAAAGTGCCGGAGGTATAATCCTTTTTAGCAAAAGGGACGTAGATTATTAGAGAGTAACAGATATTTAAAAAAAAAAAAATTAAAAATACAGTTGTAACTCGTGGACAGGAATAAAAAAGCCCCATAAATGTCCACAAAAGCATATAGTATCTATATTATGCAAAAAACTGAAAACTGATTTTTTGGAAAATTTAAGCCTACCGCCTTACCTTTGAAACTCGCCCGCTGTTCTTTTTGTCTGTTAACTAGCCGTGTTTGTGAAGTTAACAATTGACTGCTTGCTCACAAAATCTAATTACGGCGATATTCACACAGCGGCGGAAGTATACATTTCCCTTAAGCAAAACTCTGATTCTATAAGTTAAGCAAACAGTTCTACCTTTACTGTAATCCTTCGAGGAAACTGCACACAATTAAATAATGATCCGCAGTCATGGATCTAGTAGTAACTGTTTCTGACAATAGATGGCTTGAACTCACGAGCAGAAAGCGGGAAACAATTGTTGAAAATTAGGATTTGCTGCAGTCCGCATTGTCCTGAATTGACGGTAGAAACCATATAAAATAGGTCAGTTTTACACTTTTGTTTGCAGTGAAATAATTTTCATATGCTGCGACAATCCTCCCTCCTTAACTACCTCATTAATATTCGTTACACAATAATTTACAGATAAGATAAACTGAGAAAAACGTTATGTTGCTCCTAAGCAACAGTGTAGTTCAGTGGAACTTACTTAAGTTACACCTCCCTTTACAAATATAGGTGCTTTAAATTTTGTTTTACAGATGTAATTTCATAATCCAGGCCTCTGTTAAACATTGCGTCGTTATATCTGACTTTCTGACTCATTCTGACTTAGAATATATATAGTGGACTTACCTGACGATGAGTTCAATTCATACATTGATATCCCAGATGGCGATTTATCGGACATCGGGGATGAAGATGAAACTATCGAAGTAGGTGAAAGTTCTAAAGCCCTTTCTGAAAGAGCCATTATGAATATCATTCATACCGTGGAAACGGGGGACATGGCTGGTATTTCAGCAATTACAGAGGAGCAAGAAAATGACAATGAAATTCCAGAGGTAAGGATAACTGTCAGAATAAGAAAACTGATTAATTACGTGATTTTGTTGTCCATGGCACAAAATGGAAACGATCACTAGAGTATTATAAAACATTTGTGAATGATTATCTCATTGCTGAGCAGTCAAACATCTATTCTTTGCAGAAACATTCGTTTTATTTGCAGACAAGCAAAGAAATGAAATAGAACAGTTTGTTGGTGTTGTACTGCATGCAGCGATAGAGCACTAGGTATGTCTGTGGATATTGTTTTGTCATTGACAGGAACGTTACCAGAGAAACAGCATTTCAAAGTGTTTACAGAAAGGGGCAGTGAATTCTGTGGCACAAGAAGGACAAAAAGGATGGGAAAATGTCCTTTGAAAAGTGAAGCGGACCTAAAGAAAACTGGCCGTGGGTCTTGTGACTGGAGAATAGAGACAACAAACAGTGTGGCTTTAGTACAGTCGTTTGACAGGAAATGTATAAATTTCATATCGACATAATTATGCATGAGTTGAGTCCATGGGAACATGTAGACAGTTTTCTGCATCTGAATGGAAATTAACTGACGTACCACTTTGTAGATATGCTAGAAAAGAAAGGCCGGTGTAAAGTATGCATCAAGAACACTACACAAATTGACTGCACCAAGTGTAAAGTACATCTGTGTCTAACTGTAAACATGAAGTCTTTCCACACCTTTCATGGAAAATAATTGTGTCACAAGGATACATAACGAGACGTATCTGCATACAGTGATCTGTGACAATAATGATGCTTGAAAGTTGAACTGTGTAAGGAGTCAAATTTTTACTACTATATAGACAAAATTTTGTTAATTATTTAATGTAAAATTGGACATTTATAAACTGTAAACAATAAAAATGTGATGAGACTTCTAAGCTCTTAAATGACAAATAAACCAACATTTTGCTAAAATAAGCTTATGTTTATTGGAATTTGTTTCTATGGCAGCATTGCCTATAAAGAACCAAAGTTGCTTAAAAGCAACATTAAATAATTTTTTAAAAGAACATTATATATATAAGTCATGGCTGCAAAATATTAACGCGAATTATATACAGAAGGATGGAAAAGCTGGTAGAAGGCGACCTCGGGGAAGATCAGTTTGGGTTCAGGAGAAATGTAGGAACTCGGGAGGCAATACTCACTTTACGGCTTATCCTAGAAGACAGATTAAGAAAAGGCAAACCTACATTTCTAGCTTTTGTAGATTTGGAGAAGGCTTTTGACAATGTTGATTGGAATAAACTCTTTAAGGTTCTGAAGCAAGCAGGAGTAAAACATAGGGAACGTAAGGTTATTTACAACTTGTACAAAAACCAGACAGAAGTTGTCAGAGTTGAAGGGCATGAAAGGGATGCAGTGGTTGGAAAGGGAGTAAGACAGGGTTGTAGTCTTTTTCCATTGTTATTCACATTGAGCAAGCTATAAAGGAAAGCAAGGAGAAATTTGGAGATGGAATTAAAGTTCAGGGTGAAGAATTAAAAACATTACGTTTTGTCGATGACATAGTAATTCTGTCAGATACAGCAAAGGACCTGGAAGAGCAATTGAACGGAATGGACAGTGTGCTGAAAGGTGCATATAAGATGAACATTAACAAGAGCAAAACTAGGGTAATGGAGTGCAGTATAAGAACATCAGGTGATGCTGAAGAATTAGATTGAGAAACGAAGCAATAAAGGAGGTAGATGAGTTTTGTTACTTGGGCAGTAAAATATCAAATGATGGTCGCAGTACAGAGGATATAAAATGCAGAATGGCAATGGGTAGAAAAGCGTTCTTGAAAAAGAGAAATTTGTTAACATCGAATATTGATTTAAGCATAAGGAAGTCCGTTCTGAAGGCATTTGTATGGAGTGTTGCCTTGTATGGGAGTGAGACATGGACGATAAACAGTGCGGACAGGAAGAGGATTGAGGCTTTTGAAATGTGCTGCTACAGAAGAATGCTGAAGATTAGGTGGGTGGATCGCGTAACTAATGAGGAGGTACTGAACAGAATTGGGGAGAAAAGGAATTTCTGGCATACCTTGACTAAAAGAAGGGATAGATTGATAGGGCACATTCTTAGACATAAAGTAATTGTGAATTTAGCGTTAGAGGGAAGTGTATGGGGAAAAAATCGCAGGGGAAGACCAAGAGATGGATACAGTAAGCAGATTCAGACAGATGTAGGTTGTCGTTCTTATGTGGAGATGAAGAGGCTTGCTCAGGATAGGGTATTGTGGAGAGCTGCATCAAACCAGTCTCCGGACTGAAGACCACAACAACAACAACATATATATATAAAAAAAGATTTAAACATATTCATAATCATACACCTAACTAAGTGTAAAAACAACGGCAAATAATTTTTAATTCTTAAAACTTCAAAATTCGCTAAAGAAATAGTTAATCGATTTTCGGCTTCTTAGGCCATCATCAGACATTTACCTAAGTTCTGTCAAAGAACTTGCGTTGTCAACAAACCAGAAGAGATGTTACACGCAGAAAAATAAAAACCAGTGTGAATAAATATTTAAATGAAGTCTGTAAATTACTAGTAAGACTGCTATAAACCCGAGCTGAACTGTTCGCCATTTTTCCCCAAGCTGTAGCAGTCGCCACGTTCCGGACGAAGCTCACGCGTTACCTCGCGTTTCATTCAACTCGCTCACACTCGCAAACTACTCTCTGTGTGAGCCTGCAATTTCCATCAACGTCTTCGTTAAGAACTACACTACATTTTCATTTTAGTCTCATTTATGGCAATAATTTATAAACAGCATACACTGATAGTTTACGAACATGCACTTTCTGACGACGTTACGGACATCCCGGTAATGCCACCTTCTCGACCCAGCGAAAAAATAAAAGTCCTCACAGTCGCCTGTCTGCACGCTTATTAAAATCGATATTGTAGCTACCGATAATTTTGCTTTCACCAGGGCTCGTAATTTGACAAATTTATTATTTATTTTCATTCTACAATTCGACGCCAACCACGTTAAGCAATCGTTTTCAGTTGTCTTATAACGCCCGCAACCACGATGCTGTTGCTCCGTCGATCAGAAAGTCATGCTCGGATACGAACGCCACTCGGTTAAAAAAAAAAAATCCCTTCGAAACAAATATCCCAGACACAGCGCATTTTAATAAAGTTTCGATGTCTCCCCACCCAATAACTGTATTGGTTGCCTGACCCGCCCCAAACATCCAACCACAACTTTGTTTCCAATGCATAGCCCGGCAGACAATATTTCTGGAACGCTTTCTGTCAGTCAGTAGACTACGTACCTCGTGCGTTTAACGAGCATTCGCGTACAATCCACCATCGTATTCCACTCCTTCTAACAAATTATTACTAGCAAGAAAAGATTAGATCAAAGCCAAGTCCTTATAATTTTTACAAGCAGCAACGCAAAATAGTCTACACCATTTCGAACTAATTTTTTTATCGATCTCCAAGAGCAATCCTTTAGAGACTAAACATACGATTAAATGTACCTCCAGCGTAGGTAACTAATCCTCTTTAATTTATCTAACTCGATGCTTATCGACCAAAGAACATTAATTTACCACTGCAATCATCTCCGATACGCTACCGAGAGACGTCCATTCGTAAACACAGCTAAAAGAAGATATAAATGCCGCACATCCATAGCACATAACCGTGCTACTAACAAGGGGAACACCAAGTATGGTACCAACGGTTTTTGATGGGTCACAGGGATGTTGCGAGGGAAGTTCTCCGGCCGGCCGCGGTGGCCGAGGGGACTGAGGCGCTTCAGTCACGGTCTGCAAGGCCACTACGGTCGGGGGTTCGAATCCCCCCTCGGGCATGGATATTTGGCCGTCTTTAGTATAAGGTAGTTCATAAGTAGTTTGTAAGTTTAGGGACTGATGACCCCGTAGTCGAGTCCCATAAGCTTAACAAACATTTGAACATTTCTTTTGAATTCCTCCAGACCATCAAGCTAAAAGGATTTATTACAATGGACCTTGATTTCTAAGAAACTTTAGATCAAATTCGCAGCAAATTACCACGCGTTACGTGTCTACTTATTGTGACGATACTGCCGGCCCCCTCATCTCAATGTTACCGTACGATACCGTCTGCGCCGGACCCGGAATCGTGTTGTTCAATAGTGATACGTGTTGCGTGTGAAGTTACAAACGAAATAGCCAGCCTAGGAATCAGTGTAGCACAGTGTCTCGGTGATACTGTGATCAAAACAAGTGATAGATTTCATTAATCAAGAGATTTGCATAAGACGTTTCCAGACAGTTCTATAAACAATAGTTTTGTCATTGTATGTTATTTCAATAAATAGACAGACGAATAGGAAAAACTTTTGTATCCACATAAAGTCGTGAAAATAAATAGTATTGTATATATGTTAGGCTCATAGACAAGTTGTGTTGACCAGCTAATTGTGTTAATTAATCTAATAATCGAGATTTGTAGATTGTATTTCTTTGTATATATTGACTGACGTGAAATTTTGAACCTATTTTCAGATTTGCGACGATATTTGATAGTTCAATATATTTTAGGAACATGTATGATCTACTCGTTAACTAATTAATTGACATTTAACATTGCCGTTTGTTGTCAACAGAAAGATCAGAGATTTCGAATTAATAAAATACATGCCATGTAAAATTATTGTATGTTAAGTTTTCATTTTATATTGTAATTATTTTTGTGTACATGAAATGTTTTCTTTGTGTGTTCGTTCGTAGAAAATTAGTGTATTCAATTGTTATGAACAATGCATAATGTAACGTCATTATTGCCGATGTTGTATATTTGCCTCACCGCCTTGCGTGGGGGAGTTTGAGTTTGAGTCGTTTGTCAAGTGCCCTGGAATCTGTCACTCTGTGTTTTGAAATGGAAGTACTACCGTTCTGATGCTTTGTAATTTGTATATGTTTTGAAATTGTTGTTTTGGTGGAGAAGCAGTTTGATTCAAATTAAACAAGAAGTGAAAATTGTACATATCGAGTATTTATTTATACCACGACGCCCCAGGAGAATAATGTTGCAGCGAGTAGAACCCCCATACATCGTAATGTTGAAAAGATGAGTAACGGTAGAATAAACTGTAATATATTTAATATCTATCAAAACATTTTATTATACCAGCGAGACAGCGTGGTGTAATCGGCAAGGTGCTAGGCTACCATGCATGAGACAAGGGTTCGATACCTCGCGGCAGAACAACTTTAAAAAATTGTAATTGCTACTTTTTATATTTAAAAAAATTAAGCAAAAATAATTAAGGAAAAAAGATATAAAGAAAGAAAAACAAAAATAATGAATAGTCAAACGATTAAAAGAAAAATAATAATATTAATAAAATCTTCCCCTTCGGGTCATTTATTTTTCACTTATATTCATTATTCTTCTTTTATTGTGCACTAGCTTATATGCCCGTGCTTCGCAACGGTTGTTAAAGAAGGTCTGTGTATATCATGGTTCTTTGGGTTCCGGACGTAGGTCAGCAAAAACACAATCCTTGTTGGATCTCTCTGTCGATAAACTCAGTTCTCCTAGCCAAGATGTCAAATTTAAGTAGAAGTCATTGTCGAAAACGATGAATGTCCATAACGTTTTTCATACTAAGAGTGAAATTAATTTAAGTCCGTGCTTCGGAACAATGTAAATTCAATGTTAGGTTGTGTTCATAAAGTTACACATTGCAACAGCAGCGCCGAAATCGGCTGGCAAATTACATTTCTGAAAACGATATTGCATAAGTGCGAATATTGATTTGTAACAGTTTTCACAAATATCTTCTTGAATAGGAATCTGGAATGAATTGTAAGACTGTGTGAATCATGAGACTCTATACAAAAGAGTTTCGCGTGAAAGTGCTGGTCATAATGAGATGTGTCAACAACGGATGTATCTGATTCGGTAAAATTTTACTTTCTATCCTGGCGGCCTCGTGTTTTTATGTTGGCAACATCAATAACACGATATAAAATCATTGCAAAGATGACCGAACCACATAGAGTGTAGATAAATACTGCTGTTCCCGCTGTAGGCTTGATTTCACGACAAAATATTTGTGTGTCACGCGATTGGCTTATGACGATGTCACATGATTCTCGTTATTCAACATCTGTTGCCAACATTATCACAGGAGACCGCCGGTATATGAGTAGGACTACTTCGCATAGTTTTTCTTGACCCAGCTGTCAAACGATAACACCTTTCACAGCAGAGAGTGTCGCGGCTATATCATTAAATGTATGTATGTGTTTCCACCACGCTTCCACGACAGTGATCAATGTTCCACGAGTATTTTTATCTTTGAGTCTATATTGATTTTTATCTTTGTTTTGTGTCTCTGTTCATAGTCGGGAATGTGTCGTTGAAAGAAACATGTGATCTATTTTTTTTTTTAAAAATGCGTATTTTATATTCCTCGTCGTTATTAAAGTCTGAAAGGACCGCATTGTCTGACGATTGAAAGAATAAACAGATTTTGACTCGTGCCGTAAAGTTCGTAAGTCACAGAGTATATAGCTTTTCCTAAGAGTATTTATTGCATATTTTGCGAATTTTTGCTCGTCACACTCACCCACTGCCACGCACCGCGACCAAACTCCCTTAGTAACATCATTAGACCAAGGGCTATCTACCACCACAACCACGAGTGGGTGGCAGTATGTGGTCACGGAGAAAAGTCCGTCAGCACGTACACACACAAGACTTTTATATATAGATATAGATAAGTATATATCTTTATACCCACTCCTCTGTTACAGCTCGAGTAAACAGTCAGGATAATAGCAAATAGCACAATAGCAGCTGATTGTTTTACTTATTGTGCAGTGTTCTTTACTCACTGTCGCCATCGTCAGTATGTTCAACACCTGTACAAAATTCTGGGTGATAATTGTCACAGAAGCACGCCACGCTATGAATGACTAACCGACTGGCCGCAGCATAATAGTCTACTGGGACGCGTCAAGTGGGCACACACGTCATAGGAGGAGATAAAAACAGCACGGTCGGGAACTGAAAACATAGGTATTACGTGTCGCCGAAATATTATAGGTATTAACAAACGACTGTTTACTGATTTCGAAATATTCTTCAATCGTCTTAAAAGTGTGCTTCGAAAAATCAAAATGAATAAAGTAATCGTCGCGCAATACATAACGTACTGAGCGAATGTTACACGTTTTTATCCTGACCATTTACTGCAAACTTTTACATAAGAATGGTTATAAAATACATAATTATGCACCCCAGGTGTGAAACGTTATTAATCCATGTCGGACGTGAACCCAGGTCTCCTGCATGGCGGCATCGCACCTTGCCGATAACACCACGCTGTCTCGCTGAGCGGCAACCGCCATGTATAAGTTCAAATGTTCAAATGTTTGTAGAACTTATGGGACTTAACTACGGAGTCATCAGTCCCTAAGCTTACAAACTTTTTATGAACTAGCTAAGACTAAAGACGGCACAAATATCCATGCCCGAGGGGGGATTCGAACCCGCGACCGTAGTGGCCGTGCAGACCGTGACTGGAGCGCCTCAGTCCCCTCGGCCATATATAAGTAGACACGTTACGCGTGGTAAATTGCTGCGAATTTGATTGCGATTTTCTTAAAAATCAAGGCCCGTTGGATCAAATCCTTTTAGCTTGATGGTCTGGAGGGATTCCCTCACAACACACCTACGACCCATCAAATTCCGTTGGTACCATACTTGGTGCTCCCCTTGTAGGTACCTATATGCATTTCCACAATTGTGGATCACATCTGCGTTGCATAGAATCGCACAACTAAATAGTTCGAAATAGGTACTTCGCGCAAGCTAGCATGCATACTCACATTCCATGCTATTTCTGGCTGCAGGCGAGTGCGGACCTGTTGACTCATCGTAGACGCCGGTTTGGAGCGCGTGTACGTCCTATACATGTAAACATACCTGTCCACGCTCGCACCTGACCTGGAGAAGTTATCGGTTCAGTTTTTCCTGGCCGCACCAGATTACGAATACAAGAGAGCTATTTTCACGAATATAGAACTACGTTGATTGTAAGAACAGATATAAGAATAAAAAAGATCGAAATGCCACAGCTATATCATAGCTCTTAATACACCATTAACCCACAAAGAGACAACCGCACACAAGCATATTACCGACAAATACCGCAACATTTCCTCGCAGCTGACACTAACGATGTTTTTACCGTACAAGCTGTCGTTATAACTTTTATACGCAGATACATACACAGACAGCAGTATGAGCGCTGATTTGCGATGTAGCTATTACGAAGAAGAACGAAATTTATACAAGATGAACCAATGTGCAATAAGTCAAACCCCACTTCCATACAGCAATGTACCGAGCAACATCGATTTAAACGAACGCTTTGCTTAGCTGTAGAATGGACCAACACAGAATTACACCTCCCTAACAGATAATTTACCGAGGGAGTTACTGCTATCTGACAACAAGCAACCCGTCTTCTGGTATCTTCTCCTAAACCCTGTAAGACCGAAACGTTCTAATCGAGAAGCTATAATTCTTTACAACAATTAACTCAAATCAAATGTTTGTATAGCGTATGGGACTTAATTACGGGATCATCAGTCCCTAAACTTACGAACTACTTATGAACTACCCATGCCCGAGGGGGGATTCGAACCCCCGACCGTAGTGGCCGTGCAGACCGTGACTGACGCGCCGCAGTCCCCTCGGCCACCGCGGCCGGCCAACAGTTAACTGTTGCAGATGCATGGTATTACATATTTTAGGTAATCACATCGACAAAGAACGGAATTAGAACCCTTTTTAGGTCAAAAGTAGCCACAGAGCAGAGTAATTCAAATCAAAACCACTGGTTCCTTACCTAGTATGCTACTCGAAAAATGCTTTTTGCGTGATCATTCTATACAAAGAACCATTTAAAATATATTTAAAAAAAACAGCATGTTATTGTACAACTCTTTAACTCTAACCACTTCTTCTTGCACTCGGTGGATGTCCAAATGCAGCTCATACTAAGCAAAAACTGGGAGATTCGCACATCCTATACTAATCTTCTGGCACAACAGAGCTGGTACCTTTAATCTTATGATTTCGTAGAATTTTTATTAAGATAGTAAATAAGCACAAAATTTTATTACATTTACCAAACATGTTTACATACATGGCCGGCCGCAGTGGCCGAGGGGACTGAGGCGCGCCTGTCACATTCCGAACGGCCGCTACTGTCGGGGGTTCGAATCCCCCCTCAGGCGTGGATGTTTGTGTCGTCTTTAGTATAAGGACTGATGATCCCGAAGTTAAGTCCCTTAAGCTTAACAGACATTAGTATACAGAATACAACTAGTTCTTTATTCTTGTTAGGTGTAACTTTAATTTTGTCCAATTTAATTTTTCATTTGTAGTTTAGGTCAACATCGGTGTCCTCTATTTCCGTTCCAGCTAGAAGTTCGAAAGGTACAGGGAAGGTATGTTCTCGAACTCCATTACGTATCTTCGTTTCCTCCTGCATTCCAAGTCCTTTATAGCTTTTATAACCAGCCATGCACCTTCTGGCAATGCTTCTAGACGAGAACAATCGAGCATTTTAACTTTTCCCATTATTTTCTGTATGGCATGCTGGTTATAGCACTATGCGTCCCTATGTGCGTACGATGCCAACTCCTGAGATACACAATCCTGTGGTAATTTCCGTATGGAACACTTACGACTACTGCAAACGATCGCTTGTTAGATATTGTTATTCCATCCATTTTAACTCTGCAAATGGCTGCTCCAACAACCAGTCCTCCACATTTGGATACAATGTAGCCCTTATCCAAACGATAATTCGATACGTTTTTCGTGTGTTCCGCTATTTTCGGTCAGTACACCGACGCGTGACCAATCTCCCTGACTGTTTACTGTAAAAAGCAAATATTTTATAAGTCCCACTCGTAACCAGATTTCTCCACACCCTATGTTTAAGCCGGGCTTACACATATGCCATAGCTTCGTCTTTCTCCAGCATTAGTTTGTACTCGTCCTTTATGGCAGTTGCTTTAGCCATATTTTCTAGCTTCCTTCTCTTGTTCTCGACATACACCATTTCCAGTTTTCTTTTCGCGCACATTAGACATTAACTGCACGTAGCGATGTAATTTCTTTAATGGAGGATGGCTTAAGTCTGTATGATACATTTACTCTTTTCGCTGGACTTGCGGAATGACGTTGTTTGTAGGTGCCAGACCTAATTCGGCGATATCTGTATCTGGAGGCAGTGTCTTTGCTGGCGTCAGTATTACGAACGTCCACGTAATTTACAGGTAGACAATTGAAACTAAAGCTGGTAGAACATAATGTATAATCTTTTCTCGATCTTTAGTGTCTTGAAGGTTTACCCGTACACCTATCAATTTGCGGGTATTTTCATTACCCCAGTACATAAATTGCAGGACACTATTAAACACTACACAGCAGCTGTTGTCTAAAGTGTTTCTTATTCGCCTCCGTATGGTGGAGACGGGCACACTATACATTGAAGCACTTTGCAGATACCATTTATTCTCGTTTAAAACACTTAAACAGTCTTGCATAAGGTCAAAAACACTATCCATCCGGGAATTGTATATTGTAGCCTCCAGCCTTGTAATACCATGTTCTTGACCTAACGACGAAGAAAGCGCTCAAATGCAGCAAATAGACCTCTATCTCTCTTTTTAGGGAAAATCAAGCAACGAATCACAAAATTCACACCACAACCAGCGGATTATCCCCTAGTAAGACTCCAGGACGTTCTCTAAATTATGGTTTTGACTGATATTTCCAGGCGAAGTACTAAATAACCTCCATATAGTCAAGAGGTCCAATGCTTCCATAGATTCTAGGTGCGCTCTTCGGGACTTGTGTTATAGGGACAGATTGACCCGACAGCTGAGTCCAGCATCATACTATTCTATCTATTTAACTAACAGTCATATGTAAGGAGCCGTACTGTGCCGTCTGGTCAATCTGTCTCTATTTACAAAGTGCGCCGTTGCACTGTGCATCACTCCCATCCATATGGCCCCGACTAACATACGCTTTTAGATATCAGGTGGAGAGATTACTTGGAGAGTCGATCAAGGAGCTATATTAAAACAAATTTTATCATTCCAGGACTTTATTCTCCACAGACGTAGATATTGCCTACGTTAGTCCACAAGTCCCAAGAAGAAGAGGAAACGAAAACTGGGTTATATGGCGAAGACGAAGGCTTTAAAGGAGGCTATTGCATATGTGCAAGCCCGGTTTAAACAAATAGTGTGGAGAAATCTAGCTATGATTTGGCCTTAAAAATATTTACTTTTACACTAAACAGCCGGGGGCATTGGTTTCGCGTCGTTGTATTGTTCAATGTTTATAGAACTTATGGGACTTAACTACGGGGTCATCAGTCCCTAGTATTGTTCGAAATTAGTGGAACACATGGCAAACATGTTGCATTCTCGGTTTGAGAAGGGCTACATTGTATCCAAATGTTAGAACAACCATTTGCAGAGTTAAAAAAAAAAGAGCTGTAATGGATGAGTGCTGTCAGAATTCTGTGTATGCAGTAGACGAAAGGATCCTTCACAATGAGATTCTGCGCTCATCTGTCCCTTCCTGCCGAAGAAAAAAATGTAATATTTCCAAACGCGTTTACCGTAACCGCAGTGTGCTGATCAGAGAACTTGCGTTGCGTATTTGATGATTTTCTTACTGCAACTTACACGTTGTCATTTCAAAGCAATGGCGCACTGAAGAATTAACAAAAACACATAGTTCTTCGTACGATAATCTAGTGTCTACAAATGGCTTATTAGCATCAGTTAACAACGGCCATCAATAGTATGAGATTAAAGAACATGACTTTTGATTGATAGCCGTAGCGTAGTTGGGAAGGCGTTCGACTATGACGCTTAAGGCCAGTGGTTTCGAACCCGCCACTACCTAATTTTTTTTCCTAAAAGGATTTCAGACACTCTTATTAATTAATTTTTCATTATTTATATTATTATTTTGGTCCAAAATGTTAGAAAAAACTATAAAACTACAAATCTGAAGTGGGCAGTAAAACACGTCAGTGCAATTTTTTGTCTTCTATTACTATCAATTCTGTAAAATTAACAAGAACAAGTCTTCTGGTCCGAATTGTATACCCATTAAATTTCTATCTGATTGTGCTGAAGCGATAGCTCCTTACTTAACAGCCATATACAACCGCTCTCTCGTAGAAGGATCTGTACCAAAAGATTGGAAAGTTGCACAGGTCACACCTATATTCAAGAAAGGCAGTAGGAGTAACCCACTAAACTACAGGCCTATTTCATTCACATAAATTTGCAGCAGGGTTTTGGAACATATCCCGTATTCAAATATTATGAATTATCTCGAACAGAACGATCTATTGGTCCAAGGTCAACACGGGTTTAGAAAATATCGTTCATGCGAAACACAACTAGCTCTTTATTCACACGAAGTGATGTGTGCTATCGACAAGGGTTCGCAAATTGATTCCGTATTCCTTGATTTCCAGAAGGCTTTTGACACCGTACCTCACAAACGGCTTTTAATCATATTGCGTGGTTACGGTATATCGCCCCAAATTTGCGACTGGATAGTGGATTTCCTCTCAGAGAGGACACAGTTATTAGTAATCGATGGTAAGGCATCGACTAAAACAGAGGTGATATCGGGCGTTCCACAGGGTAGTGTTATTGGTCTTCTGCTGTTCCTTATTTACATAAACGATTTAGGTGAAAATCCAAGTAGCTCTCTTAGGTTGTTTGCAGATGACGCCGTCATTTACCGTCTAGTAAAATCATCTGAATATCAAAACCAACTGCAGAACGATTTGAATAAGATATCTGTATGGTGTAAGAATTGGCAATTGACTCCAAATAATGAGAAGTGTTCACATGAGTACGAAAAGAAATCCGTTAAATTTTGTTTACATGATAAATCAATCAAATGTGAAGGCCGTAAACTCCACAAAATACCTAGGAATTACAATTACTTCAGACCTAAACTGGAAAGAACAAGTAGATAATATCGTGGGAAAGGCGAACCAGAGACTGCGTTTTATTGGCAGAATCCTTAAAAGATGCAACAGAACTACTAAAGAGACTGCATACACTGCGCTTGTCCGTCCATTTATGGAATATTGCTGCCCAGTGTGGGATCCTTATCAGGTGGGTTTGACGGAGGATATCGAAAGAGTCCAAAGAAGGGCAGCTCGTTTCGTATTGTCACGTTACAGGGGAGACAGCGTTACGGAAATGATACAGGATCTTGAATGGGAATCATTACAACAACGGCGCTTATCGCTGCGGCGTGGGCTACTTGCGAAACTACAATCGCCAACATTCCCCTCCGAATGCGAAAATATATTGTTGACTCCCACTTACATAGGTAGAAATGATCATCTGAATAAAATACGAGAAATCATAGCTCAAACGGAGAGATTCAGGAGTTCTTTCTTCCTGCGCGCTATTCGGGAATGGAATGGGAGATAAAATAGTATAACGGTGGTTTGATGAACCTTCTGCCAGGCACTTAAATGTGATTCGCAGAGTATCCCATGCAGATGTAGAATACATAATTGAGAAATGTTTTTCGACGTCATCATAAGGAAACCTTTCCTAAATGTTGGCCGAAGTTCATGGGATGAGTCGGTACCCACCTGTTTCTTATGTGCTTAGAATCCGATGAGTCCGTACAGTGTGAGAACAATGGAAATATAATAACCAAATCAGTGAACTGTTAGCTGGCTCTAAGCAGAAGGCAGTGAATAAGTTTTGCTCGCCACCGAGTTTAGTTCGACCTTGAGCTGGCAGTGGGCGAGGATACCTTGTCGCTGGGGATAATCCCACCGAGAAGCAAGAAACACAACACGAAACAAAGTGGCGCATGACCTGTAGTGTCGGAGGCTAAACTGAATCAGCGCATTTTTCTTTCGGTTAAAATAAGAAAAGTCGGAGTGTCATTGAGAGAAAGGAAACTGTAAACAGATGACTCAGCAGAATGCTTCTTAGGAATGCAGTTCCCCTGAGACAACTTCCTAACAAAAGAAACAATACATTAAATTCTGAGACCTGTGTAGACTTCTTTGAAAGTGGATATGGGTTGCAATAGAGTACAGCGTGTCTGACATAAAAGCGGCAAACCTCTCGTAAGCCGCCACGTGGAACATCCCTTATAAAGAGGTAACTACATGTTGTTATTGTTACTTTTATCTATTCCTTTTTCACTTAGTTCGTCCTTACTTTAATCTCGGGCGTGAGTGATACTGTTTTTATGCGGGACAAGCTGTTGTGTTGTTGTTGTGGTCTTCAGTCCGGAGACTGGTTTGATGCAGCTCTCCACCCTACTCTATCCTGAGCAAGCCTCTTCATCTCCTCATAAGAACGACAACCTACATCTGTCTGAATCTGCTTACTGTATCCATCTCTTGGTCTCCCTCTGCGATTTTTACCCCACACACTTCCCTCCAATGCTAAATTTACGATTCCCCGATGTCTAAGAATGTGTCCTACCAAGCGATCCCTTCTTTTGGTCCGGGTATGCCAAATATTCCTTTTCTCACCAAGTCTGTTCAGTAGCTTTTCATTAGTTATGCGATCTACCCACCTAATCTTCAGCATTCTTCTGTAACACCACATTTCAAAAGCCTCTATTCTCTTCCTGTCCGCACTGCTTGTCGTCCATGTTTCACTCCCGTACAAGGCAACACTCCACACAAATGCCTTCAGAAAAGACTTCCTTACACTTAAATTAATATTCAATGTTACCAAATTTCTCTTTTTCAAAAATGCTTTTCTTCCCATTGCCATTCTGCATTTTATATCCTCTGTACTGCGACCATCGCATGTTATTTTACTACCCAAGTAACAAAACTCATCTACCACCTTCATTTTTTCGTTACCTAATCTAATTCCTTCAGCATCGCCTGATTTTCTAAGACCGCATTCCATTATTTTTGTTTGGCTCTTGTTAATGTTCATTTTATACGCTCTCTTCAACACACTGTCCATTCCATTCAACTGCTCTTCCAGATCCTTTGTTGTCTCTGACAGAATTACAATGTCATCAGCAAAACGCAATGTTTTTATTTCTTCCCCCTGAACTTTAATCCCTATTCCAAATTTTTCCTTGCTATCCTTCACCGCCTGCTCGACGTACAAGTTGAACAACATCGGAGAAAGGCTACAACCCTGTCTTACGCCCTTCCCAACTGATGCTTCCCTTTCATGCCCTTCGAGTCTAATAACTGCGTTCTGGCTTTTGTACAAGTTTTAATTGACTCTGCTTTCCCTGTATTTTACCCCTGCTGACTTCAGAATTTGAAAGAGTGTATTCCAGTCAACATTGTCAAACTCTTTCTCCAAATCTACAAAAGTTAAAAATGTAGGTTTGCCTTTCCTTAATCTATCCTCTAAGATAAGACGTAAAGTGAGTATTGCCTCCCGGGGTTCCTATGTTCCTCCTGAACCCAAACTGATCTTCCCCGAGGTCGGATTCTACCAGCTTTTCCATTCTACTGTAGATAATTCGTGTTAAGGGACAAGCTGTATACAATTATATATACTTTGTGGTACGACATTTTCCGACAGCTACAAAAGCGACAAATAAAAAAAAGACTACATATTACTTAGGCGTAGATGTAGCTATAAATTTCAGTATAATTTTGGGTTTCTTCCTTTTATCATTTGCAACTGGAAAGCCAATAAGTATAATGTCAGGAAATTTTATTTCCGTCCACGAACACCAAAGACCCAGTTGTTGTTGTTGTGGTCTTCAGTCCGGAGACTGGTTTGATGCAGCTCTCCACAATACCCTATCCTGAGCAAGCCTTTTCATCTCCTCATAAGAACGGCAACCTACATCTGTCTGAATCTGCTTACTGTATCCATCTCTTGGTCTTCCTCTGCGATTTTTACCCCACACACTTCCCTCTAATGCTAAATTCACAATTCCTTGATGTCTAAGAATGTGTCCCACCAATCTATCCCTTCTTTTAGTCAAGATATGCCAGAAATTTCTTTTCTCCCCAATTCTGTTCAGTACCTCCTCATTAGTTACGCGATCCACCCACCTAATCTTCAGCATTCTTCTGTAGCACCATATTTCAAAAGCCTCAATCCTCTTCCTGTCCGCACTGTTTATCGTCCATGTCTCACTCCCATACAAGGCAACACTCCATACAAATGCCCTCAGAAAGGACTTCCTTAGGCTTAAATCAATATTCGATGTTAACAAATTTCTCTTTTTCAAAAACGCTTTTCTACCCATTGCCATTCTGCATTTTATATCCTCTGTACTGCGATCATCATTTGTTATTTTACTGCCCTAGTGACAAAACTCATCTACCTACTTTATTGCTTCGTTTCCCAATCTAATTCCTTCAGCATCACCTGATTTTCTTACACTGCACTCCATTACCCTAGTTTTGCTCTTGTTAATGTTCATCTTATATGCACCTTTCAGCACACTGTCCATTCCGTTCAATTGCTCTTCCAGGTCCTTTGCTGTATCTGACAGAATTATTATGTCGTCGGCAAAACGCAATGTTTTTAATTCTTCACCCTGAACTTTAATTCCTTCTCCAAATTTCTCCTTGATTTCCTTTATAGCTTGCTCAATGTACAAATTGAATAACAATGGAGAAAGACTACAACCCTGTCTTACTCCCTTTCCAACCACTGCATCCCTTTCATGCCCTTCAATTCTGACAACCGCTGTCTGGTTTTTGTACAAGTTGTAAATAACCTTACGCTCCCTATATTTTACTCCTGCTTGCTTCAGAACTTGAAAGAGTTTATTCCAATCAACATTGTCAAAAGCTTTCTCCAAATCTACAAACGCTACAAATGTAGGTTTGCCTTTTCTTAATCTATCTTCTTGGATAAGCCGTAAAGTGAGTATTGCCTCCCGTGTTCCTACATTTCTCCTGAACCCAAACTGATCTTCCCCGAGGTCGGCTTCTACCAGTTTTTCCATCCTTCTGTATATAATTCGTGTTAATATTTTGCAACCATGACTTATTAAACTGATGGTTTTGTAGTTTTCACACCTGTCTGCACCTGCTTTCTTTGGAATGGGGATTATAACATTTTTCTTAAAGTCTGAGGGCACTTCACCTGTCTCACACATCTTACACACCAGGTGAAACAGGTTTGCCATGGCTGGTTCTCCCAGAGACTTCAGTAGCTCTGAGGGAATATCATCTACTCCAGGGGCCTTGTTTCGACTTAGGTCTTTCAAGGCTCTGTCAAATTCTTCTCTCAGTACAGCATCTCCTATTTCATCTTCATCTACATCCTCTTCCCTTCCTACAATATTCTCTCGAAGTTCATTTCCTTTGTAGAGCCCCTCTATATACTCTTTCCACCTTTCAGCTTTCCCTTCTTTGCTGAGAACTGGTTTTCCATCCGTGTCCTTGATATCCATAGAGCTGTTTTTCTTATCTCCAAATGTTTCTTTTATTTTCCTGTAGGCTCTATCTATTTTTCCCCTATTTATACATTCTTCTACATCCTTGCATTTGCCTTCTAGTCACTTCTGCTTAGCCATTTTGCACTTCCTGTCAATCTCATTTCTTAGTCGTCTGTACTCCATTTTGCCTGTTTAATTTACTGCATTTTTATATTTTCTCCTTTCATCGATTAAATTTAGTATCTCCTGTGATATCCAAGGATTTTTTGTAGGTCTTGCCTTCCTACTTATCTTGTCCTCTGCTACTTTCACTATTTCATCTCTCAATTTTACCCATCCCTCCTCTACTGTTTTATTTTCCCCCGTTTCTGTCAATTGTTGCCTAAAGCTCTCTCTGAAATTCTTAAGAACCTCAGGTTCCTTCAATTTATCCAGGTCCCATCTCCTTATTTTCCTACCTTTTTGTAGTTTCTTCAGTTTCAGCCTACAGTTCATAACCAACAAGTTATGGTCAGAGTCTATATCTGCCCCTGGGTATGTCTTACACTGTAAAACCTGGTTCCGAAATCTATGTCTTACCATTATAAAATCTATCTGGTATCTCCCGGTGTCTCCTGGTCTCTTCCACGTATACAACCTTCCTTTGTGATTCTTGAACCAGGTGTTTGTTATAACTAAATTATGTTCTGTGCAAAATTCTACCAGGCGGCTTCCTCTTTCATTCCTTTTGCCCAGACCATATTCACCTACTATCCTCCCTTCCCTTCCTTGTCCTACTACCGAATTCCAGTCTCCCATCACAATTAAGTTTTCCTCTCCCTTAACTGCCTGAATAATTTCCTTTAGCTCCTCATATATTTCTTCGATTTCCTCATCATCGGTTAGTTGGCATAGTTGGCATATAAACCTGTACTACTGTTGTCGGTGTTGGCTTCGTATCTATCTTGACAATGATAATGCGATCGCTGTGCTGGTCATAGTAGTTTACCCGCATTCCTATTTTCTTATTCATTATCAATCCTACTCCTGTGATACCCCCAATTGATTTTGTATTTATAATCCTGTACTCACCTGACCAGAAATCCTGTTCATCCTGCCACCGAACTTCACTAATCCCCACTATATCTAACTTCAAACTATCCATTTCCCTTTTTAAATTTTCTAATTTACCTACTCTATTAAGGGATCTAACATTCCACGGTCATATCCGTAGAATGCCAGTATTGTCTTTCCTGATGATCACATCCTCCTGAGTAGTTCCCGCCCGGAGATCCGAATGGGGGACTATTTTACCTCCGGAATATTTTACCCGAGAGGATGCCATCATCATATGTTCATACAGTAGAGCTGCATGTCCTCGGGAAAAATAACGGCTGTAGTTTCCCCTTGCTTTCAGCCGTTCGCAGTAGCTGTGTGGCAAAGCCGCATTAGCTGATGTTACAAGGCCAGCTCAGTCAATCATCCAGACTGTTGCCCCTGTAACTACTGAAAAGGCTGCTGCCCCTCTTCAGGAACCACACGTTTGTCTGGCCTCTCCACAGATACCCCTCCGCTGTGGTTGCACCTACGGTACGGCTATCTGCATCGTTGAGGCACGCAAGCCACCCCACCTCGGCAATGTCTGTGGTTTATGGGAGTGGAGTCCCAGTTAACATTAATTTATTCTTCTCTTCTAGTTGCAAACACGAAATGTATATTCCATCAATCGTATAACGTGAACAAGAAATGAGTTGTATGCCTCTTTATAAAGTACGATCTGATGTAAAACCATAGCAGGTCATTTTCAATTGTAATCGGTCGCCACCCAAGAAACATTAGTTCATACTTGTTTTCTGGTTATGGGTCATTGACCCTTTATTTTGCACAGACAGAAATCACGAGAACAAAAAGTATTATGTTACTTAAATGTGTAGCCCCGTAGGAAAAGATTTATACGATTTTTTTTTTCGAAATATAGTTTCTGGTTTGTATGTAACATTGCTCAAAAACTGCGCATCAGTAATACAATGTTGTTCTTATGACTGCAGAAATTATTGTATCGTGGACTATTTGATGTGAACGTGTGAAAACAAGTCGTCTTTGGTGCAAAGTTCACAACAATTGCATGATTTCCACATTTTACGGTCAAGTACCTCTGAAGACAAAACTTGCAAATTCCTTTTGGTCCGTAATCTATCAAGTGACAACATATTGTCATATCAATGAAATAAAACGCGATTTGCGATCACTTATGGCATCACTGTACTAGGTTTAGATGGAATACCAAAGTGCGGCGAATGAAAATTTGTGCCCGTCAGGGATTTGAACCTGGGATCTCCTACTTACGAGACAGACGCGTTGACCACTCCGCCACCGAGGACACAGAGACCAGCCCGACTGCAGAGGACTCTTCCCTGCACGTCTCCCGCCACACACAAATCTCCATTCGCCACGCTGTCTCTTTCCTATACCACAGCCTATTTGTTCTGTAATGCTCGCAGCCACAACACTGTATTCTCGCATCAGGAAGAACAGACCATGAGGTACGTATGGAGACACAATTAATTGTCGTCAGGAGCCCAGCCTCGGCTTGTATACAATTACATATTTTTGACGACGTTACAGCGTTCATTTTAATGAAATAAATCGCTATTTGCGATCACTTGTGGCATCATGGCATCATGGCATGAAAATTTTCATTCGCCGCAATTTGGTATCCCATCTAAACCTAGTACAGTGATGCTATGAGTGATCGGAAATTGCGGTTTATTTCATTAACATGAACTCTGTAACGTCTTCAAAAATATATAATTTTATTGTCATATCTGTCATACCGTACATCATTGACTGGTACAGGAGATGCTGTTTCGTTCTTCTTTTAGACTTTTGTTATCCATTTTGTTGTGGTGAGCCGCGGTGGAGCAGCCGAGCGGTCTAAAGCGTCTCGCTGCGGAGCGCGCGGTTGCTCTCCAAAAAAAAAAAAAAAAAAAAAAAAAAAAAAAAAAAAAAAAAAAAAAAAAAAAAGTTCAAATGTTTGTAGAGTCTATCGGACTTAACTACGGGGTCATCAGTCCCCAAACTTACAAACTACTTATGAACTAGGGCGGCACAAATATCCATGCCCGAGGGGGGATTCGAACCCCCGACCGTAGTGGCCGTGCAGACCGTGACTGGAGCGCCTCGGTCCCCTCGGCCACCGCGGCCGGAGGTTGCTCTCCGTGGAGGTTCGAGTCCTCCCTGGGGCATGTGTGTGTGTGTTGTCCTTAGGTTAGTTTACCTAGGTTTAAGTAGTTTGTAAGCTACGGACTGATGACCACGCAATTTGGTCCGATAGATTTACAAACATTGTTATGGTGTACTAGGCCTCCTCTTCCCAATAAATGAAAGTCCATTTTGAGTCTCCCATATAAGAATTCGTCAATAATTTTCCATAATAATTGCACTTGAAGGCTTCTTATTTCCCCTTTTATAAGTAGTTTTCGATGTATTACGAAAAATATCGTCACAAAATTGAAACAATGATGTACCTCGATAGTTTCAAGCACTGTTGCCCATCCAAGGATCAAACGTATGTTTCAGAAAACCACATTCAATTTCGATGTTGCTTGAGGTACGTGGCCAGCAGTTCATTTTCCCTGCGCTGCAGTGCTTCACGCTACTACGCCCAACAGCCGCCGAGTTCGAAGGCTTTCGATCGCGGCATGACGCCGCTCAGATAACTCGCAGTTACTTGTGAAAGGAGGTCGATATCGGTGCGACCACCATTTCAAATACTTTTCTGTAGTTTTAACTCCATTTCACTGGCTTTAAGCTATGCTCTAAAACGCACAGGACAGTAAGCTGCCCGCTATCCAACTATTTTAATACACGATTTGTAAATAGAGTGGACGTACTTGACAAATAGCATCATTTGAAACCGACTGTAACGAATTACGGAAAGATGTTGTACTGCCATGTGTCCAAAAATCAGATTTTTTAAGCGCATACTTTCATCAAAATCGAGTGAGGAGCGTTACGAAACTAAAAACTCGCGCGAAATGAAAAGTAGACTTTTTATTTTTTGACAGGCATACGAAAACTCGTACGCAAAAAATTAGTTGATAAAACGATGTGGCGTGGTCTTATATATATCGTCAAAATATTTTACAACTTACAAATCGGAAAAGTTGATTCCCCTCCCCCTTTTTTTTGGCCCACCTTAGGTTACGGTAGTAACACTGAAAGTGGAACTTTGCGATCGTCTTTTGACAGCTCGAAATTTAAATGAAAATAACGGCTTAACCATTCATCTGACACGAAAACTGATTAACCGAATTTGTAGAAGAGAAAATTCTGTACAACTTTGCTCTCTTATGTTTTTTCATATGTCGTATCGTTTCAGAGATATTTGCAACAATAACGGCGATTTTGGGATGTATGTCTGTCTGTCCGTAACGTGTTCCCTGTTTTTAAGACGAACCGTTCAACCGATCAGCACCAAATTTTGCACACATAATTGTAGGACGACAGACGGCAGCATCTCCCTTTTTCAAATTTTTCGGACAAAAAATACGCTAGTAATACCAAAAAAAAAGCAGTTTGTAATATGATTGTAATTGCAAACGAATTGTTCATCTGTCACGAAAATTGAATAACCTAATTGGTTCAAATGTTTGTATAGCTTATATGACCTAACTACGGGGTCATCAGTCCCTAAACTTACAAACTACTTATGAACTAGCTTATACTAAGGACGGCACAAATATCCATCCCCGAGGGGGGATTCGAACACCCGACCGTAGTGGCCGTGTAGACCGTAACTGGAGCGCCTCAGTCCCCTCGGCCACAGCGGCCGGCAACCTAATTGGTAGAGGGGAATATTCTCTACAACTTCGCTCTATTATGTTTTTTTCATATCTTGCATCGTAGCAGAGATATTTGCAAAAATAACGGCGATTTGACGATGTCTGTCTGGCTGTAACGTGTTCCTACTTGTTAGGTTGAACCATTCAACCGATAGGCACCAAATTTTGCAGACATAATTGTTGGCTACCAGAGACCAGTACCTCGCTTTTTCAAATGTTTGGTACAAGAAATATTATAATTTAAATGGCAAATAAACCGTTCATCTGATGCGAAAATGGAATAAACGAATCTCTGGAGGAGAAAATTCTCTAAAACTTTGTTCCCTTATGTTTTTTTCATATCTCGTATAGTTTGAGAGATATTTGCAAAAATAACTGAGATTTGAGACCCTCCATTGAATTAACGAAAACCAGCCGTTCGCAGATGTCACGTGACATTCCTCGCCCAGAACTCTCTCTGGCATACGCCATCTTGCGTTGCGTATTTGATGATTTTCTTATTGTAACTTACACGTTGTCATTTCAAAGCAATGGCGCACTGAAGAATTAACAAAAACACGCTGTTCTTCGTACGATAAATGATAATCTAGTGTCTACGTATGCCCCATTAGCATCAGTTAACAACGGCCATCAATAGTACGAGATTAAAGAACGCAGTTCCTAACTGTTAGCTGTAGCGTAGTGGGCAATGTGTCGGACGGTGACGGTGAAGATCAGTTGTTGGGAACCCGCTACGATATAATTCTTTTTTATTCCTAGTACTGTATGTATGACCTGAGCTGTTTGTTGCGAAAAGGGATAAGTTAATTACGACAAAATTCATTAAGGAGTAGATATACTGAGGACGTTTATGTCATTGCACTGACGTATCAGCCGGTATATTAGCTGCGCCGTGTTGTTTAGACAAATTCGTAATCGGCGGCGTCGAAGGCCTCGTGTGTCGGTGTTTTGGGATTCCGTGCTTACCTCTAAAAGGGTTTCAGACACTGTTATTAATTAATTTTTTATTATTTAGATTACTATTTTGGTGCAAAATGTTTGCAGAAATTTATGAAACTACAAATCTAAAGTGGGCCGTAAAACACGGCAGTGCGATTTTTTCTGTCTCTGCTCGGCCCGGCGCGCAGTGTGAAAACCCATGCGCCGGCTACTGGTATAACAGAACAGACTTCCGCATAATAGTTCGCGCTCGGGAACTCTCACTTTAGTTCGCTCGTTCAGTTCGTCCGCTCCCAGTGACGGCTGAGCGGCGTGGTCTGCGCGTGCAGGTGGAGGGAGAAGTTCCCCCACCTAGCTGCTTCATGCGCTTGCTGCGTGAGCCGTTAACGATATCACGCAAACCGAAAGAAACAGTTTGTGGATAATTTCTCGCGTTTACGTTTCGAGTTATCATTATATCTTAGCATTATTGGAATTTATTACTCAGATATTGCAGAGTGCAGAATACTTCAGAGCAGAAATTTTGTAGCACTGAACTATGTAATCTAGCAGGCAGACGCTCACCTCGAAATGGCTCTCATCAGCAGAAGGCAAACACGTGATTTTTAATTCTACTGCGCGCCCTCTCGCTATTGCCCGTCAGTCTTCGGAAAAGAATCCAACGACCTATGAAGCGAGATACGTTTGGCATAATAGTTTGCTGCACCTAGTTCGTCCCCTGCTCCTAGTTCGTCCGCTGCTCCTAGTTCGTCCCCTGATCCTAGTTCGTCCGCTGCACCTTAGTTCGTCCGCAGATCCTAGTTCGTCCGCTGCACCTAGTTCGTCCGCTGCTCCTAGTTCGTCCGCTGCTCCTAGTTAGTCCACTGATCCTAGATCGTCCGCTGCTCCTAGTTCGTCCCCTGCTCCTAGTTCGTCCGCTGCTCCTAGTTCGTCCCCTGCTCCTAGTTCGCCCCTGCTCCTAGTTCGTCCGCTGCTCCTAGTTCGTCCGCTGCTACTAGTTCTCCGCTGCTCGTAGTTCGTCCGCTGCTACTAGTTCGTCCGCTGCTCCTAGTTCGTCCGCTGCTCCTAGTTCGTCCGCTGCTCCTAGTTCGTCCGCTGCTCCTAGTTCGTCCGCTGCTCCTAGTTCGTCCGCTGCTACTAGTTCGTCCCCTGCTCCTAGTTCGTCCGCTGCTCTTAGTTCGTCCGCTGCTCCTAGTTCGTCCGCTGCTCCTAGTTCGTCCGCTGCTACTAGTTCGTCCCCTGCTCCTAGTTCGTCCGCTGCTCCTAGTTCGTCCGCTGCTCCTAGTTCGTCCGCTGCTCCTAGTTCGTCCCCTGCTCCTAGTTCGTCCGCTGCTCCTAGTTCGTCCGCTGCTCCTAGTTCGCCCGCTGCTACTAGTTCGTCCGCTGCTCGTAGTTCGTCCGCTGCTACTAGTTCGTCCGCTGATCCTAGTTCGTCCGCTGCTCCTACTTCGTC
Organism: Locusta migratoria; assembly: GCA_026315105.1. NCBI lineage: Eukaryota > Metazoa > Arthropoda > Insecta > Orthoptera > Acrididae > Locusta > Locusta migratoria. The sequence goes on from CM048754.1 coordinate 123,147,194, forward strand.
CGCTGCTCCTAGTTCGTCCGCTGCTCCTAGTTCGTCCGCTGCTCCTAGTTCGCCGGTGCTCCTAGTTCGTCCGCTGCTACTAGTTCGTCCCCTGCTACTAGTTCGTCCGCTGCTCCTAGTTCGTCCACTGTTCCTAGTTCGTCTGCTGCTCCTAGTTCGGCCGCTGCTCATAGTTCGTCCGCTGCTCCTAGTTCGTCCGCTTCTCCTACATCGTCTGCTGCTCCTAGATCGTCCGCTGTTCGTAGTTCGTCCGCTGCTCCTAGTTCGTCTGCTGCTCCTAGTTCGTCCGCTGCTCCTATTTCGTCCGCTGCTCCTAGTTCGTCCACTGCTACTAGTTCGTCCGCTGTTCGTAGTTCGTCCGCTGCTCCTAGTTCGTCCGCTGCTCCTAGTTCGTCTGCTGCTCCTAGTTCGTCCCCTGCTCCTAGTTCGTCCGGTGCTACTAGTTCGTCCGCTGTTCGTAGTTCGTCCACTGCTCCTAGTTCGTCCGCTGCTCCTAGTTCGTCTGCTTCTCCTAGTTCGTCCGCTGCTCCTAGTTCGTCCGCTGGTCCTAGTTCGTCCACTGCTCCTACTTCGTCCGCTGCTCCTAGTTCGTCCGCTGCTCCTAGGTCGTCCGCTGCTCCCTTTTCGTCGCTGCTCCCAGTTCGTCGCTGCTCCCAGTTCGCCTGCTGCTCCCAGTTCGCCTGCTGATCCTAGTTCATCCGCTTCTCCTAGTTCGTCCGCTGCTCCTAGTTCGTCCGCTGCTACTAGTTCGTCCGCTGTTCGTAGTTCGTCCGCTGCTCCTAGTTCGTCCGCTGCTCGTAGTTCGTCCGCTGCTCCTAGTTCGTCTGCTGCTACTAGTTCGTCCGCTGCTCCTAGTTCGTCCACTGCTCATAGTTCGTCCGCGGCTCCTAGTTCGTCCGCTGCTCCTAGTTCGTCCGCTGCTCCTCGTTCGTCCGCTGCTCCTAGTTCGTCCGCTGCTCCTAGTTCGCCCGCTGCTCCTAGTTCGTCCGCTGCTCCTAGTTCGTCCGCTTCTCCTAGTTCGTCTGCTGCTCCTAGATCGTCCGCTGCTCCTATTTCGTCCGCTGCTCCTAGTTCGTCCACTGCTACTAGTTCGTCCGCTGTTCGTAGTTCGTCCGCTGCTCCTAGTTCGTTCGCTGCTCCTAGTTCGTCCGCTGCTCCTAGTTTCTCCGCTGTTCCTAGTTCTTACGCTGCTCCTAGATCGTCCACTACTCCTAGTCCTTCCTCTGGTCCTAGTTGGTCCCCTGCTCCTAGTTCGTCCCCTGCTCCTAGTTCGTCCGCTGCTCCTAGTTCGTCCGCTGCTCCTAGTTCGTCCGCTTCTCCCAGTTCGTCCGCTGCTCCTAGTTCGTCTGCTGCTCCTAGTTCGTCCACAGCTCCTAGTTCGTCTGCTGCTCCTAGTTTGTCCGCTGCTCCTAGTTCGTCGGCTGCTCCCAGTTCGTCGCTGCTCCAAGTTCGTCGCTGCTCCTAGTTCGTCCGCTGCTCCTAGTTCGTCTGCTGTTCCTAGTTCTTTCGCTGCTCCTAGATCGTCCACTATTCGTAGTTCGTCCGCTGCTCCTAGTTCGTCCGCTGCTCCTAGTTCGTCCGCTTCTCCTAGTTCGTTCGCTGCTCCTAGTTCGTTCGCTTCTCCTAGTTCGTCCGCTGCTCCTAGTTCGTCCGCTGCTCCTTGTTCGTCCGCTGCTCCTAGTTCGTCCGCTGCTCCTAGTTCGCCCGCTGCTCCTAGTTCGCCTGCTGCTCCTAGTTCGTCCGCTGCTCCTAGTTCGCCCGCTGCTCCTAGTTCGTCCGCTGCTCCTAGTTCGTCCGCTGCTCCTAGTTCGTCCGCTGCTCCTAGTTCGTCCGCTGCTCCTAGTTCGTCCGCTGCTCCTAGTTCGCCCGCTGCTCCTAGTTCGTCCGCTGCTCCTAGTTCGTCCGCTTCTCCTAGTTCGTCCGCTGCTCCTAGTTCGCCCGCTGCTCCTAGTTCGTCCACTGCTCCTAATTCGTCCGCTCCTCCTAGTTCTTCCGCTGCTCCTAGTTCGTCCGCTTCTCCTAGTTCGTCCGCTGCTCCCACTTCGTCCGTTGCTCCCAGTTCGTCCGCTGCTCCCAGTTCGTCCGCTGCTCCCAGTTCGTCCGCTGCTCCTAGTTCGTCCGCTGCTCCTAGTTCGTCCGCTGCTCCTAGTTCGTCCGCTGCTCCTAGTTCGTCCGCTGCTCCTAGTTCGTCCGCTGCACCTAGTTCGTCCGCTGCTCCTAGTTCGTCCGCTGCTCCTAGTTCATCCCCTGCTCCTAGTTCGTCCGCTGCTCCTAGTTCGTCTGCTGCTCCTAGTTCGTCCGCTGCTCCTAGTTCGTCCACTGCTCCCAGTTCGCCTACTGCTCCCAGTTCGCCTGCTGCTCCTAGTTCGTCTGCTTATCCTAGTTCGTCCGCTGCTCCTAGTTCGTCCGTTGCTACTAGTTCGTCCACTGTTCGTAGTTCGTTCACTGCTCCTAGTTGGTCCGCTGCTCCTAGTTCGCCCGCTGCTCCTAGTTCGTCCGCTGCTCCTAGTTCGACCGCTTCTCGTAGTTCGTCCGCTGCTCCTAGTTCGTCCGCTGCTCCTAGTTCGTCCCCTGCTCCTAGTTCGTCCGCTGCTCCTAGTTCGTCCGCTGATCCTAGTTTGTCCGCTGCTCCTAGTTCGCCCGCTGCTCCTAGTTTGTACGCAGCTCCTAGTTCGTCCGCAGCTCCTAGTTCGTCCGCTGCTCCTAGTTCGTCCGCTGCTCCTAGTTCGTCCGCTGCTCCTAGTTCGTCCCCTGCTCCTAGTTCGTCCCCTGCTCCTTTTTCGTCCGCTGCTCCTAGTTCGTCCACTGCTGCTAGTTCGTCCACTGCTGCTAGTTCGTCTGCTGCTCCTAGTTCGCCCGCTGCTCCTAGTTCGCCCGCTGCTCCTAGTTCGTCCGCTGCTCCTAGTTCGTCCGCTGCTCCTAGTTCGTCTGCTGCTCCTAGTTCGTCCGCTGCTCCTAGTTCGTTCGCTGCTCCTTGTTCCTCCGCTGCTCCTAGTTCGTCTGCTACTCCTAGTTCGTCCGCTGCTCCTAGTTCGTCCGCTGCTCCTAGTTCGTCCGCTGCTCCTAGTTCGTCCCCTGCTCCTAGTTCGTCCCCTGCTCCTAGTTCGTCCGCTGCTCCTAGTTCGTCCACTTCTCCTTGTTCGTCCACTGCTCCTAGTTCGTCCCCTGCTCCTAGTTCGTCCGCTGCTCCTAGTTCGTCCGCTTCTCCTAGTTCGTACGCTTCTCCTAGTTCGTCCGCTGCTCGTAGTTGGTCCGCAGCTAATAGTTCGTCCGCTGCTCCTAGTTCGTCCGCTGCTCCAATTTCGTCCGTTGCTCCTAGTTCGTCTGCTGCTCCTAGTTCGTCCCCTACTCCTAGTTCGTCCGCTGCTACTAGTTCGTCCGCTGTTCATAGTTCGTCCGCTGCTCCTGGTTCGTCCGCTGCTCCTAGATCGTCCGCTGCTCCTAGTTCGCCCGCTGCTCCTAGTTCGTCCGCTGTTCCTAGTTCGTCTGCTGCTCGTAGTTTGTCCGCTGCTCCTAGTTCGTCCGCTGCTCCTAGTTCGTCCACTGCTCCTGGTTTGTCCGCTGCTCCTAGTTCGTCCGCTGCTCCTATTTCGTCCGCTGCTCCTAGTTCGCCCACTGCTCCTAGTTCGCCCGCTGCTCCTAGTTCGTCCGCTGCTCCTAGTTCGTCCGCTGCTCCTAGTTCGTCCGCTGCTCCTATTTCGTCCGCTGCTCCTAGTTCGCCCACTGCTCCTAGTTCGTCCGCTGCTCCTAGTTCGTCCGCTGCTCCTAGTTCGTCCGCTGCTCCTAGTTCGTCCGCCGCTCCTAGTTCGTCCCCTGCTCCTAGTTCGTCCCCTGCTCCTACTTCGTCCGCTGCTCCTAGTTCACCACTGCTGCTAGTTCGTCTGCTGCTCCTAGTTCGTCCGCTGCTCCTAGTTCGTCCGCTGCTCCTAGTTCGTCCGCTGCTCCTAGTTCGTCCCCTGCTCCTAGTTCGTCCCCTGCTCCTACTTCGTCCGCTGCTCCTAGTTCACCACTGCTGCTAGTTCGTCTGCTGCTCCTAGTTCGTCCGCTGCTCCAAGTTCGTCCGCTTCTCATAGTTCGTCCGCTGCTCCTAGTTCGTCTGCTGCTCCTAGTTCGTCCCCTGCTCCTAGTTCGTCCGCTGCTCCTAGTTTGCCCGCTGCTCCTAGTTTGTCCGCAGCATCTAGTTCGTCTGCTGCTCCTAGTTCGTCCGCTGCTCCTAGTTCGTCCGCTGCTCCTAGTTCGTCCGCTGCTCCTAGTTCGTCCCCTGCTCCTAGTTCGTCCCCTGCTCCTAGTTCGTCCCCTGCTCCTACTTCGTCCGCTGCTCCTAGTTCGTCCACTGCTGCTAGTTCGTCTGCTGCTCCTAGTTCGTCCGCTTCTCCTAGTTCGTCCGCTGCTCCTAGTTCGTCCGCATCTCCTAGTTCGTCCGCTGCTCCTAGTTCGCCCGCTACTCCTAGTTCGTCCGCTAGTCCTAGTTCGTCCGCTGCTCCTAGTTCGTCCACTAATCCTAGTTTGTCCGCTGCTCCTAGTTTGTCCGCTGCTCCTAGTTTGTCCGCTGCTCCTAGTTTGTCCGCTGCTCCTAGTTTGTCCGCTGCTCCTAGTTTGTCCGCTGCTCCTAGTTCGTCCGCTGCTCCTAGTTCGTCCGCTGCTCCTAGTTCGTCCCCTGCTCCTAGTTCGTCCCCTGCTCCTAGTTCGTCCCCTGCTCCTACTTCGTCCGCTGCTCCTAGTTCGTCCACTGCTGCTAGTTCGTCTGCTGCTCCTAGTTCGTCCGCTTCTCCTAGTTCGTCCGCTGCTCCTAGATCGCCCGCTGCTCCTATTTCGTCCGCTGCTCCTAGTTCGTCCGTTTCTCATAGTTCGTCCGCTGCTCCTAGTTCGTCTGCTGCTCCTAGTTCGTCCCCTGCTCCTAGTTCGTCCGCTGCTCCTAGTTCACCCGCTGCTCCTAGATTGTCCGCAGCTCCTAGTTCGTCCGCAGCTCCTAGTTCGTCCGCTGCTCCTAGTTCGTCCGCTGATCCTAGTTCGTCCCCTGCTCCTAGTTCGTCCCCTGCTCCTAGTTCGTCCCCTGCTCCTTTTTCGTCCGCTGCTCCTAGTTCGTCCACTGCTGCTAGTTCGTCCACTGCTGCTAGTTCGTCTGCTGCTCCTAGTTCGCCCGCTGCTCCTAGTTCGTCCGCTGCTCCTAGTTCGTCCGCTGCTCCTAGTTCGTCTGCTGCTCCTAGTTCGTCCGCTGCTCCTAGTTCGTCCGCTGCTCCTAGTTCGTTCGCTGCTCCTTGTTCCTCCGCTGCTCCTAGTTCGTCTGCTACTCCTAGTTCGTCTGCAGCTCCTAGTTCGTCCGCTGCTCCTAGTTCGTCCCCGGCTCCTAGTTCTTCCGCTGCTCCTAGTTCGTCCCCTGCTCCTAGTTCGTCCGCTGCTCCTAGTTCGTCCACTTCTCCTTGTTCGTCCCCTGCTCCTACTTCGTCCACTGCTCCTAGTTCGTCCCCTGCTCCTAGTTCGTCCGCTGCTCCTAGTTCGTCCGCTTCTCCTAGTTCGTACGCTTCTCCTAGTTCGTCCGCTGCTCGTAGTTGGTCCTCAGCTAATAGTTCGTCCGCTGCTCCTAGTTCGTCCGCTGCTCCTATTTCGTCCGCTGCTCCTAGTTCGTCCGCTGCTCCTTGTTCGTCCCCTGCTCCTAGTTCGTCCGCTGCTACTAGTTCGTTGACTGCATCTAGTTCGTCCGCTGCTCCTAGTTCGCCCGCTGCTCCTAGTTCGTCCGCTTCTCCTAGTTCGTCCGCTGCTCCTAGTTCGTCCACTTCTCCTAGTTCGTCCGCTGCTCCTAGTTCGTCCGCTGCTACTAGTTCGTCCGCTGTTCATAGTTCGTCCGCTGCTCCTGGTTCGTCCGCTGCTCCTAGATCGTCCGCTGCTCCTAGTTCGCCCGCTGCTCCTAGTTCGTCCGCTGCTCCTAGTTCGTCCGCTTCTCGTAGTTCGTCCGCTGCTCCTAGTTCGTCCGCTGCTCCTGGTTTGTCCACTGCTCCTGGTTTGTCCGCTGCTCCTAGTTCGTCCGCTGCTCCTATTTCGTCCGCTGCTCCTAGTTCGTCCCCTGCTCCTAGTTTGTCCGTTGCTCCTAGTTCGTCCGCTGCTCCTAGTTCGTCCACTGCTCCTGGTTCGCCCACTGCTCCTAGTTCGCCCGCTGCTCCTAGTTCGTCCGCTGCTCCTAGTTCGTCTGCTGCTCCTAGTTCGTCCGCTGCTCCTAGTTCGTCTGCTGCTCCTAGTTCGTCCGCTGCTCCTAGTTCGTCCGCTGCTCCTAGTTCGTCCGCTGCTCCTAGATCGTCTGCTTCTCCTAGTTCGTCCGCTGCTCCTGGTTCCTCCGCTGCTCCTAGTTCGTCTGCTACTCCTAGTTCGTCCGCTGCTCCTAGTTCGTCCCCGGCTCCTAGTTCTTCCGCTGCTCCTAGTTCGTCCCCTGCTCCTAGTTCGTCCCCTGCTCCTAGTTCGTCCACTTCTCCTTGTTCGTACCCTGCTCCTACTTCGTCCGCTGCTCCTAGTTCGTCCCCTGCTCCTAGTTCGTCCGCTGCTCCTAGTTCGCCCGCTGCTCCTAGTTCGTCCGCTGCTCCTAGTTCGCCCGCTGCTCCTAGTTCGTCTGCTAGTCCTAGTTCGTCCGCTGCTCCTAGTTCGTCCACTGCTCCTAGTTTGTCCGCTGCTCCTAGTTCGTCCGCTGCTCCTAGTTCGTCCGCTGCTCCTAGTTCGTCCGCTGCTCCTAGTTCGTCCCCTGCTCCTAGTTCGTCCCCTGCTCCTACTTCGTCCGCTGCTCCTAGTTCACCACTGCTGCTAGTTTGTCTGCTGCTCCTAGTTCGTCCGCTTCTACTAGTTCGTCCGCTGCTCCTAGATCGCCCGCTGCTCCTAGTTCGTCCGCTGCTCCAAGTTCGTCCGCTTCTCATAGTTCGTCCGCTGCTCCTAGTTCGTCTGCTGCTCCTAGTTCGTCCCCTGCTCCTAGTTCGTCCGCTGCTCCTAGTTCGCCCGCTGCTCCTAGTTTGTCCGCAGCTCCTAGTTCGTCCGCTGCTCCTAGTTCGTCCGCTGCTCCTAGTTCGTCCCCTGCTCCTAGTTCGTCCCCTGCTCCTAGTTCGTCCCCTGCTCCTACTTCGTCCCCTGCTCCTACTTCGTCCGCTGCTCCTAGTTCGTCCACTGCTGCTAGTTCGTCCGCTTCTCCTTGTTCGTCCGCTGCTCCTAGTTCGTCCGCATCTCCTAGTTCGTCCGCTAGTCCTAGTTCGTCCGCTGCTCCTAGTTCGTCGACTGCTCCTAGTTCGTCGACTGCTCCTAGTTTGTCCGCTGCTACTAGTTTGTTCACTGCTCCTAGTTTGTCCGCTGCTCCTAGTTTGTCCGCTGCTCCTAGTTTGTCCGCTGCTCCTAGTTCGTCCGCTGCTCCTAGTTCGTCCACTGATCCTAGTTCGTCCCCTGCTCCTAGTTCGTCCCCTGCTCCTAGTTCGTCCCCTGCTCCTACTTCGTCCGCTGCTCCTAGTTCGTCCACTGCTGCTAGTTCGTCTGCTGCTCCTAGTTCGTCCGCTTCCCCTAGTTCGTCCGCTGCTCCTAGTTCGTTCGCATCTCCTAGTTCGTCCGCTGCTCCTTGTTCGCCCGCTGCTCCTAGTTCGTCCGCTGCTCCTAGTTCGTCCCCTGCTCCTAATTAGTCTGCTGCTCCTAGTTCGTCCCCTGCTCCTAGATCGTCCGCTGCTCCTAGTTCGTCCCCTGCTCCTAGTTCGTCCCCTGCTCCTAGTTCGTCCGCTGCTCCTAGTTCTTCCTCTGCTCCTAGTTTGCCCGCTGCTCCTAGTTCGTCCGCTGCTCCTAGTTCGTCCGCTGATCCTAGTTCGTCCGCTGCTCCTAGTTCGTCCGCTGCTCCTAGTTCGTCTGCTGCTACTAGTTCGTCCGCTGCTCCTAGTTCGCCCGCTGCTCCTAGTTCGCCCGCTGCTCCTAGTTCTTCCGCTGCTCCTAGTTCGTCCGCTTCTCCTAGTTCGTCCGCTTCTCCTAGTTCGTCCGCTGCTCCTAGTTCGTCCGCTGCTCCTATTTCGCCGCTGCTCCTAGTTCGTCCGCTGCTCCTAGTTCGTCCGCTTCTTCTAGTTCGTACGCTTCTCCTAGTTCGTCCGCTGCTCGTAGTTGGTCCGCAGCTAATAGTTCGTCTGCTGCTCCTAGTTCGTCCGCTGCTCCTATTTCGTCCGCTGCTCCTAGTTCGTCCCCTGCTCCTAGTTTGTCCGTTGCTCCTAGTTCGTCCGCTGCTCCTAGTTCGTCCACTGCTCCTAGTTCGTCCGCTGCTCCTAGTTCGCCTGCTGCTCCTAGTTCGTCCGCTTCTCCTAGTTCGTCCGCTGCTCCTAGTTCGTCACTTCTCCTAGTTCGTCCGCTGCTCCTAGTTCGTCCGCTGCTACTAGTTCGTCCGCTGTTCATAGTTCGTCCGCTGCTCCTGGTTCGTCCGCTGCTCCAAGATCGTCCGCTGCTCCTAGTTCGCCCGCTGCTCCTAGTTCGTCCGCTGCTCCTAGTTCGTCCGCTTCTCGTAGTTCGTCCGCTGCTCCTAGTTCGTCCGCTGCTCCTAGTTCGTCCGCTGCTCCTAGTTCGTGCGCTGCTCCTAGTTCGTCCGCTGCTCCTATTTCGCCCGCTACTTCTAGTTCGTCCGCTGCTCCTAGTTCGTCCGCTGCTCCTAGTTCGTCCGCTTCTCCTAGTTCGTCCGCTGCTCCTAGTTCGCCTGCTGCTCCTGGTTCGCCCGCTGCTCCTAGTTCGTCCGCTGCTCCTAGTTCGTCCGCTGCTCCTAGTTCGTCCGCTGCTCCTAGTTCGTCCGCTGCTCCTAGTTCGTCCGCTGCTCCTAGTTCGTCCGCTGCTCCTAGATCGTCTGCTTCTCCTAGTTCGTCCGCTGCTCCTTGTTCCTCCGCTGCTCCTAGTTCGTTCTACTCCTAGTTCGTCCGCAGCTCCTATCTCGCCCGCTGCTCCTAATTCGTCCCCGGCTCCTAGTTCTTCCGCTGCTCCTAGTTCGTCCGCTGCTCCTAGATCGTCTGCTACTCCTAGTTCGTCCGCTTCTCCTAGTTCGTCCGCTGCTCCTAGTTCGCCTGCTGCTCCTGGTTCGCCCGCTGCTCCTAGTTCGTCCGCTGCTCCTAGTTCGTCCGCTGCTCCTAGTTCGTCCACTTCTCCTAGTTCGTCCGCTTCTCCTAGTTCGTCCGCTGCTCGTAGTTGGTCCGCTGCTCCTAGTTCGTCCGCTGATCCTAGTTCGTCCGCTGCTCCTAGTTCGTCCGCTGCTCCTAGTTCGCCCGCTGCTCCTAGTTCGCCCGCTGCTCCTAGTTCTTCCGCTGCTCCTAGTTCGTCCGCTTCTCCTAGTTCGTCCGCTTCTCCTAGTTCGTCCGCTGCTCCTAGTTCGTCCGCTGCTCCTAGTTCGTCAGCTGCTCCTAGTTCGTCCGCTTCTCCTAGTTCGTACGCTTCTCCTAGTTCGTCCGCTGCTCGTAGTTGGTCCGCAGCTATTAGTTCGTCGGCTGCTCCTAGTTCGTCCGCTGCTCCTATTTCGTCCGCTGCTCCTAGTTCGTCCCCTGCTCCTAGTTTGTCCGTTGCTCCTAGTTCGTCCGCTGCTCCTAGTTCTTCCACTGCTCCTAGTTCGTCCGCTGCTCCTAGTTCGCCCGCTGCTCCTAGTTCGTCCACTTCTCCTAGTTCGTCCGCTGCTCCTAGTTCGTCACTTCTCCTAGTTTGTCCGCTGCTCCTAATTCGTCCGCTGCTACTAGTTCGTCCGCTGTTCATAGTTCGTCCGCTGCTCCTGGTTCGTCCGCTGCTCCTAGATCGTCCGCTGCTCCTAGTTCGCCCGCTGCTCCTAGTTCGTCCGCTGCTCCTAGTTCGTCCGCTTCTCGTAGTTCGTCCGCTGCTCCTAGTTCGTCCGCTGCTCCTAGTTCGTGTGCTGCTCCTAGTTCGTCCGCTGCTCCTATTTCGCCCGCTGCTTCTAGTTCGTCCGCTGCTCCTAGTTCGTCCGCTGCTCCTAGTTCGTCCGCATCTCCTAGTTCGTCCGCTGCTCCTAGTTCGCCTGCTGCTCCTGGTTCGCCCGCTGCTCCTAGTTCGTCCGCTGCTCCTAGTTCGTCCGCTGCTCCTAGTTCGTCCGCTGCTCCTAGTTCGTCTGCTGCTCGTAGTTCGTCCGCTGCTCCTAGTTCGTCCGCTGCTCCTAGATCGTCTGCTTCTCCTAGTTCGTCCGCTGCTCCTTGTTCCTCAGCTGCTCCTAGTTCGTCTGCTACTCCTAGTTCGTCCGCAGCTCCTAGTTCGTCTGCTGCTCCTAGTTCGTCCGCATCTCGTAGTTCGTCCGCTGCTCCTAGTTCGTCCGCTGCTCCTAGTTCGTCCGCTGCTCCTAGTTCGTCCGCTGCTCCTGGTTTGTCCGCTGCTCTTAGTTCGCCCGCTGCTCCTAGTTCGTTTGCTGCTCCTAGTTCGTCCGCTGCTCCTAGTTCGTCCGCTGCTTCTAGTTCGCCCGCTGCTCCTAGTTTGTCCGCAGCTCCTAGTTCGTCCGCTGCTCCTAGTTCGTCCGCTGCTCCTAGTTCGTCCGCTGCTCCTAGTTCGTCCCCTGCTCCTAGTTCGTCCGCTGCTCCTAGTTCGTCCGCTGCTCCTAGTTCGTCCGCTAGTCCTAGTTCGTCCGCTAGTCCTAGTTCGTCCGCTGCTCCTAGTTCGTCCACTGCTCCTAGTTTGTCCGCTGCTCCTAGTTTGTCCGCTGCTCCTAGTTTGTTCGCTGCTCCTAGTTTGACCGCTGTTCCTAGTACGTCCGCTGCTCCTAGTTCGTCCGCTGCTCCTAGTTCGTCCCCTGCTCCTAGTTCGTCCCCTGCTCCTAGTTCGTCCCCTGCTCCTACTTCGTCCGCTGCTCCTAGTTCGTCCACTGCTGCTAGTTCGTCTGCTGCTCCTAGTTCGTCCGCTTCTCCTAGTTCGTCCGCTGCTCCTAGTTCGTCCGCATCTCCTAGTTCGTCCGCTGCTCCTAGTTCGCCCGCTACTCCTAGTTCGTCCGCTGCTCCTAGTTCGTCCCCTGCTCCTAATTAGTCTGCTGCTCCTAGTTCGTCCCCTGCTCCTAGTTCGTCCGCTGCTCCTAGTTCGTCCACTGCTCCTAGTTCGTCTGCTGCTCCTAGTTCGTTCGCTGCTCCTAGTTCGTCCCCTGCTCCTAGTTCGTCCGCTGCTCCTAGTTCGTCCGCTGCTCCTAGTTCGTCCGCTAGTCCTAGTTCGTCCGCTGCTCCTGGTTCGTCCGCTGCTCCTAGTTTGTCCGCTGCTCCTTGTTCGTCCGCTGCTCCTAGTTCGTCCGCTGTTCCTAGTTCGTCCCCTGCTCCTAATTCGTCGCCTGCTCCTAGTTCGTCCGCTGCTCCTAGTTCGTCCCTTGCTCCTAGTTCGTCCCCTGCTCCTAGTTCGTCCGCTGCTCCTAGTTCGTCCGCTGCTACTAGTTCGTCCCCTGCTCCTAGTTCGTCCGCTGCTCCTAGTTCGTCCGCTGCTCCTAGTTCGTCCAATGCTCCTAGTTCGTCCGCTGCTCCTAGTTCGTCCACTTCTCCTAGTTCGTCCGCTGCTCCTAGTTCGTACCCTGCTCCTAGTTCGTCCCCTGCTCCTAGTTCGTCCGCTGCATGCTAGTTTGTCCGCTGCTCCTAGTTCGTCCGCTACTTTTAGTTCGTCCGCTGCTCCTAGTTCTCCCGCTGCTCCTAGTTCGTCCGCTTCTCCTAGTTCGTCCGCTGCTCCTAGTTCGTCCACTTCTCCTAGTTCGTCCGCTGCTCCTAGTTCGTCCGCTGCTCCTAGTTCGTCCACTGCTCCTAGTTCGTCCGCTGCTCCTAGTTCGTCCGCTGCTCTTAGTTCGTCCACTGCTCCTAGTTCGTCCCCTGCTCCTAATTCGTCCGCTGCTCCTAGTTCGTCCGCTGCTCCTAGTTCGTCCCCTGCTCCTAGTTCGCCCCTGCTCCTAGTTCGTCCGCTGCTCCTAGTTCGTCCGCTGCTAATAGTTCTCCACTGCTCGTAGTTCGTCCGCTGCTCCTAGTTCGTCCGCTGCTCCTAGTTCGTCCGCTGCTCCTAGTTCGTCCGCTGCTCCTAGTTCGTCCGCTGCTCCTAGTTCGTCCGCTGCTCCTAGTTCGTCCGCTGCTACTAGTTCGTCCCCTGCTCCTAGTTCGTCCGCTGCTCTTAGTTCGTCCGCTGCTCCTAGTTCGTCCGCTGCTCCTAGTTCGTCCGCTGCTACTAGTTCGTCCCCTGCTCCTAGTTCGTCCGCTGCTCCTAGTTCGTCCGCTGCTCCTAGTTCGTCCGCTGATCCTAGTTCGTCCCCTGCTCCTAGTTCGTCCGCTGCTCCTAGTTCGTCCGCTGCTCCTAGTTCGCCCGCTGCTCCTAGTTCGTCCGCTGCTCGTAGTTCGTCCGCTGCTACTAGTTCGTCCGCTGATCCTAGTTCGTCCGCTGCTCCTACTTCGTCCGCTGCTCCTAGTTCGTCCGCTGCTCCTAGTTCGTCCGCTGCTCCTAGTTCGCCGGTGCTCCTAGTTCGTCCGCTGCTACTAGTTCGTCCCCTGCTACTAGTTCGTCCGCTGCTCCTAGTTCGTCCACTGTTCCTAGTTCGTCTGCTGCTCCTAGTTCGGCCGCTGCTCATAGTTCGTCCGCTGCTCCTAGTTCGTCCGCTGCTCGTAGTTCGTCCGCTGCTACTAGTTCGTCCCCTTCTCCTAGTTCGTCCGCTGCTCCTAGTTCGTCCGCTGCTCCTAGTTCGTCCGCTGATCCTAGTTCGTCCCCTGCTCCTAGTTCGTCCGCTGCTCCTAGTTCGTCCGCTGCTCCTAGTTCGTCCGCTGCTCCTACTTCGTCCGCTGCTCCTAGTTCGTCCGCTGCTCCTAGTTCGTCCGCTGCTCCTAGTTCGCCGGTGCTCCTAGTTCGTCCGCTGCTACTAGTTCGTCCCCTGCTACTAGTTCGTCCGCTGCTCCTAGTTCGTCCACTGTTCCTAGTTCGTCTGCTGCTCCTAGTTCGGCCGCTGCTCATAGTTCGTCCGCTGCTCCTAGTTCGTCCGCTTCTCCTAGTTCGTCTGCTGCTCCTAGATCATCCGCTGTTCGTAGTTCGTCCGCTGCTCCTAGTTCGTCTGCTGCTCCTAGTTCGTCCGCTGCTCCTATTTCGTCCGCTGCTCCTAGTTCGTCCACTGCTACTAGTTCGTCCGCTGTTCGTAGTTCGTCCGCTGCTCCTAGTTCGTCCGCTGCTGCTAGTTTGTCCGCTGCTCCTAGTTCGTCCGCTACTTTTAGTTCGTCCGCTGCTCCTAGTTCTCCCGCTGCTCCTAGTTCGTCTGCTTCTCCTAGTTCGTCTGCTGCTCCTAGTTCGTCCACTTCTCCTAGTTAGTCCGCTGCTCCTAGTTCGTCCGCTGCTCCTAGTTCGTCCACTGCTCCTAGTTCGTCCGCTGCTCCTAGTTCGTCCGCTGCTCTTAGTTCGTCCACTGCTCCTAGTTCGTCCCCTGCTCCTAATTCGTCCGCTGCTCCTAGTTCGTCCGCTGCTCCTAGTTCGTCCCCTGCTCCTAGTTCGCCCCTGCTCCTAGTTCGTCCGCTGCTCCTAGTTCGTCCGCTGCTACTAGTTCTCCGCTGCTCGTAGTTCGTCCGCTGCTACTAGTTCGTCCGCTGCTCCTAGTTCGTCCGCTGCTCCTAGTTCGTCCGCTGCTCCTAGTTCGTCCGCTGCTCCTAGTTCGTCCGCTGCTACTTGTTCGTCCCCTGCTCCTAGTTCGTCCGCTGCTCTTAGTTCGTCCGCTGCTCCTAGTTCGTCCGCTGCTCCTAGTTCGTCCGCTGCTACTAGTTCGTCCCCTGCTCCTAGTTCGTCCGCTGCTCCTAGTTCGTCCGCTGCTCCTAGTTCGTCCGCTGCTCCTAGTTCGTCCCCTGCTCCTAGTTCGTCCGCTGCTCCTAGTTCGTCCGCTGCTCCTAGTTCGCCTGCTGCTACTAGTTCGTCCGCTGCTCGTAGTTCGTCCGCTGCTACTAGTTCGTCCGCTGATCCTAGTTCGTCCGCTGCTCCTACTTCGTCCGCTGCTCCTAGTTCGTCCGCTGCTCCTAGTTCGTCCGCTGCTCCTAGTTCGCCGGTGCTCCTAGTTCGTCCGCTGCTACTAGTTCGTCCCCTGCTACTAGTTCGTCCGCTGCTCCTAGTTCGTCCACTGTTCCTAGTTCGTCTGCTGCTCCTAGTTCGGCCGCTGCTCCTAGTTCGTCCGCTGATCCTAGTTCGTCCCCTGCTCCTAGTTCGTCCGCTGCTCCTAGTTCGTCCGCTGCTCCTAGTTCGTCCGCTAGTCCTAGTTCGTCCGCTGCTCCTGGTTCGTCCGCTGCTCCTAGTTTGTCCGCTGCTCCTTGTTCGTCCGCTGCTCCTAGTTCGTCCGCTGCTCCTAGTTCGTCCCCTGCTCCTAATTCGTCGCCTGCTCCTAGTTCGTCCGCTGCTCCTAGTTCGTCCCTTGCTCCTAGTTCGTCCCCTGCTCCTAGTTCGTCCGCTGCTCCTAGTTCGTCCGCTGCTACTAGTTCGTCCCCTGCTCCTAGTTCGTCCGCTGCTCCTAGTTCGTCCGCTGCTCCTAGTTCGTCCAATGCTCCTAGTTCGTCCGCTGCTCCTAGTTCGTCCACTTCTCCTAGTTCGTCCGCTGCTCCTAGTTCGTACCCTGCTCCTAGTTCGTCCCCTGCTCCTAGTTCGTCCGCTGCATGCTAGTTTGTCCGCTGCTCCTAGTTCGTCCGCTACTTTTAGTTCGTCCGCTGCTCCTAGTTCTCCCGCTGCTCCTAGTTCGTCCGCTTCTCCTAGTTCGTCCGCTGCTCCTAGTTCGTCCACTTCTCCTAGTTCGTCCGCTGCTCCTAGTTCGTCCGCTGCTCCTAGTTCGTCCACTGCTCCTAGTTCGTCCGCTGCTCCTAGTTCGTCCGCTGCTCTTAGTTCGTCCACTGCTCCTAGTTCGTCCCCTGCTCCTAATTCGTCCGCTGCTCCTAGTTCGTCCGCTGCTCCTAGTTCGTCCCCTGCTCCTAGTTCGCCCCTGCTCCTAGTTCGTCCGCTGCTCCTAGTTCGTCCGCTGCTAATAGTTCTCCACTGCTCGTAGTTCGTCCGCTGCTCCTAGTTCGTCCGCTGCTCCTAGTTCGTCCGCTGCTCCTAGTTCGTCCGCTGCTCCTAGTTCGTCCGCTGCTCCTAGTTCGTCCGCTGCTACTAGTTCGTCCCCTGCTCCTAGTTCGTCCGCTGCTCTTAGTTCGTCCGCTGCTCCTAGTTCGTCCGCTGCTCCTAGTTCGTCCGCTGCTACTAGTTCGTCCCCTGCTCCTAGTTCGTCCGCTGCTCCTAGTTCGTCCGCTGCTCCTAGTTCGTCCGCTGATCCTAGTTCGTCCCCTGCTCCTAGTTCGTCCGCTGCTCCTAGTTCGTCCGCTGCTCCTAGTTCGCCCGCTGCTCCTAGTTCGTCCGCTGCTCGTAGTTCGTCCGCTGCTACTAGTTCGTCCGCTGATCCTAGTTCGTCCGCTGCTCCTACTTCGTCCGCTGCTCCTAGTTCGTCCGCTGCTCCTAGTTCGTCCGCTGCTCCTAGTTCGCCGGTGCTCCTAGTTCGTCCGCTGCTACTAGTTCGTCCCCTGCTACTAGTTCGTCCGCTGCTCCTAGTTCGTCCACTGTTCCTAGTTCGTCTGCTGCTCCTAGTTCGGCCACTGCTCATAGTTCGTCCGCTGCTCCTAGTTCGTCCGCTTCTCCTAGTTCGTCTGCTGCTCCTAGATCGTCCACTGTTCGTAGTTCGTCCGCTGCTCCTAGTTCGTCTGCTGCTCCTAGTTCGTCCGCTGCTCCTATTTCGTCCGCTGCTCCTAGTTCGTCCACTGCTACTAGTTCGTCCGCTGTTCGTAGTTCGTCCGCTGCTCCTAGTTCGTCCGCTGCTCGTAGTTCGTCCGCTGCTACTAGTTCGTCCCCTGCTCCTAGTTCGTCCGCTGCTCCTAGTTCGTCCGCTGCTCCTAGTTCGTCCGCTGATCCTAGTTCGTCCCCAGCTCCTAGTTCGTCCGCTGCTCCTAGTTCGTCCGCTGCTCCTAGTTCGTCCGCTGCTCCTACTTCGTCCGCTGCTCCTAGTTCGTCCGCTGCTCCTAGTTCGTCCGCTGCTCCTAGTTCGCCGGTGCTCCTAGTTCGTCCGCTGCTACTAGTTCTTCCCCTGCTACTAGTTCGTCCGCTGCTCCTAGTTCGTCCACTGTTCCTAGTTCGTCTGCTGCTCCTAGTTCGGCCGCTGCTCATAGTTCGTCCGCTGCTCCTAGTTCGTCCGCTTCTCCTAGTTCGTCTGCTGCTCCTAGATCATCCGCTGTTCGTAGTTCGTCCGCTGCTCCTAGTTCGTCTGCTGCTCCTAGTTCGTCCGCTGCTCCTATTTCGTCCGCTGCTCCTAGTTCGTCCACTGCTACTAGTTCGTCCGCTGTTCGTAGTTCGTCCGCTGCTCCTAGTTCGTCCGCTGCTGCTAGTTTTTCCGCTGCTCCTAGTTCGTCCGCTACTTTTAGTTCGTCCGCTGCTCCTAGTTCTCCCGCTGCTCCTAGTTCGTCTGCTTCTCCTAGATCGTCCGCTGCTCCTAGTTCGTCCACTTCTCCTAGTTAGTCCGCTGCTCCTAGTTCGTCCGCTGCTCCTAGTTCGTCCACTGCTCCTAGTTCGTCCGCTGCTCCTAGTTCGTCCGCTGCTCTTAGTTCGTCCACTGCTCCTAGTTCGTCCCCTGCTCCTAATTCGTCCGCTGCTCCTAGTTCGTCCGCTGCTCCTAGTTCGTCCCCTGCTCCTAGTTCGCCCCTGCTCCTAGTTCGTCCGCTGCTCCTAGTTCGTCCTCTGCTACTAGTTCTCCGCTGCTCGTAGTTCGTCCGCTGCTACTAGTTCGTCCGCTGCTCCTAGTTCGTCCGCTGCTCCTAGTTCGTCCGCTGCTCCTAGTTCGTCCGCTGCTCCTAGTTCGTCCGCTGCTACTTGTTCGTCCCCTGCTCCTAGTTCGTCCGCTGCTCTTAGTTCGTCCGCTGCTCCTAGTTCGTCCGCTGCTCCTAGTTCGTCCGCTGCTACTAGTTCGTCCCCTGCTCCTAGTTCGTCCGCTGCTCCTAGTTCGTCCGCTGCTCCTAGTTCGTCCGCTGCTCCTAGTTCGTCCCCTGCTCCTAGTTCGTCCGCTGCTCCTAGTTCGTCCGCTGCTCCTAGTTCGCCCGCTGCTACTAGTTCGTCCGCTGCTCGTAGTTCGTCCGCTGCTACTAGTTCGTCCGCTGATCCTAGTTCGTCCGCTGCTCCTACTTCGTCCGCTGCTCCTAGTTCGTCCGCTGCTCCTAGTTCGTCCGCTGCTCCTAGTTCGCCGGTGCTCCTAGTTCGTCCGCTGCTACTAGTTCGTCCCCTGCTACTAGTTCGTCCGCTGCTCCTAGTTCGTCCACTGTTCCTAGTTCGTCTGCTGCTCCTAGTTCGGCCGCTGCTCATAGTTCGTCCGCTGCTCCTAGTTCGTCCGCTTCTCCTAGTTCGTCTGCTGCTCCTAGATCGTCCGCTGTTCGTAGTTCGTCCGCTGCTCCTAGTTCGTCTGCTGCTCCTAGTTCGTCCGCTGCTCCTATTTCGTCCGCTGCTCCTAGTTCGTCCACTGCTACTAGTTCGTCCGCTGTTCGTAGTTCGTCCGCTGCTCCTAGTTCGTCTGCTGCTCCTAGTTCGTCCCCTGCTCCTAGTTCGTCCGGTGCTACTAGTTCGTCCGCTGTTCGTAGTTCGTCCACTGCTCCTAGTTCGTCCGCTGCTCCTAGTTCGTCTGCTTCTCCTAGTTCGTCCGCTGCTCCTAGTTCGTCCGCTGGTCCTAGTTCGTCCACTGCTCCTACTTCGTCCGCTGCTCCTAGTTCGTCCGCTGCTCCTAGGTCGTCCGCTGCTCCCATTTCGTCGCTGCTCCCAGTTCGTCGCTGCTCCCAGTTCGCCTGCTGCTCCCAGTTCGCCTGCTGATCCTAGTTCATCCGCTTCTCCTAGTTCGTCCGCTGCTCCTAGTTCGTCCGCTGCTACTAGTTCGTCCACTGTTCGTAGTTCGTCCGCTGCTCCTAGTTCGTCCGCTGCTCGTAGTTCGTCCGCTGCTCCTAGTTCGTCTGCTGCTACTAGTTCGTCCGCTGCTCCTAGTTCGACAACTGCTCCTAGTTCGTCCGCGGCTCCTAGTTCGTCCGCTGCTCCTAGTTCGTCCGCTGCTCCTAGTTCGTCCGCTGCTCCTAGTTCGTCCGCTGCTACTAGTTCGCCCGCTGCTCCTAGTTCGTCCGCTGCTCCTAGTTCGTCCGCTTCTCCTAGTTCGTCTGCTGCTCCTAGATCGTCCGCTGCTCCTATTTCGTCCGCTGCTCCTAGTTCGTCCACTGCTACTAGTTCGTCCGCTGTTCGTAGTTCGTCCGCTGCTCCTAGTTCGTTCGCTGCTCCTAGTTCGTCCGCTGCTCCTAGTTTCTCCGCTGTTCCTAGTTCTTACGCTGCTCCTAGATCGTCCACTACTCCTAGTCCTTCCTCTGGTCCTAGTTGGTCCCCTGCTCCTAGGTCGTCCCCTGCTCCTAGTTCGTCCGCTGCTCCTAGTTCGTCCGCTGCTCCTAGTTCGTCCGCTTCTCCCAGTTCGTCCGCTGCTCCTAGTTCGTCTGCTGCTCCTAGTTCGTCCACAGCTCCTAGTTCGTCTGCTGCTCCTAGTTTGTCCGCTGCTCCTAGTTCATCGGCTGCTCCCAGTTCGTCGCTGCTCCAAGTTCGTCGCTGCTCCTAATTCGTCCGCTGCTCCTAGTTCGTCTGCTGTTCCTAGTTCTTTCGCTGCTCCTAGATCGTCCGCTATTCCTAGTTTTTCCGCTGCTACTAGTTCGTCCGCTGCTCTTAGTTCGTCCGCTGCTACTAGTTCGTCCGCTGCTACTCGTTCGTCCCCTGCTCCTAGTTCGTCCGCTGCTCCTAGTTCGTCTGCTGCTCCTAGATCGTCCACTATTCGTAGTTCTTCCGCTGCTACTAGTTCGTCCGCTGCTCGTAGTTCGTCCGCTGCTCCTACTTCGTCCGCTGCTCCTAGTTCGTCCGCTGCTACTGGTTCGTCCCCTGCTCCTAGTTCGTCCGCTGCTCCTAGTTCTTCGCTGGTCCTAGTTGGTCCCCTGCTCCTAGTTCGTCCCCTGCTCCTAGTTCGTCCGCTGCTCCTAGTTCGCCCGCTGCTCCTAGTTCGTCCGCTGCTTCTATTTCGTCCGCTTCTCCTAGTTCGTCCGCTGCTCCTAGTTCGTCCGCTGCTCCTAGTTCGTCCGCTTCTCCTAGTTCGTTCGCTGCTCCTAGTTCGTCCGCTTCTCCTAGTTCGTCCGCTGCTCCTAGTTCGTCCGCTGCTCCTTGTTCGTCCGCTGCTCCTAGTTCGTCCGCTGCTCCTAGTTCGCCCGCTGCTCCTAGTTCGCCTGCTGCTCCTAGTTCGTCCGCTGCTCCTAGTTCGCCCGCTGCTCCTAGTTCGTCCGCTGCTCCTAGTTCGTCCGCTGCTCCTAGTTCGTCCGCTGCTCCTAGTTCGTCCGCTGCTCCTAGTTCGCCCGCTGCTCCTAGTTCGTCCGCTGCTCCTAGTTCGTCCGCTTCTCCTAGTTCGTCCGCTGCTCCTAGTTCGCCCGCTGCTCCTAGTTCGTCCACTGCTCCTAATTCGTCCGCTCCTCCTAGTTCTTCCGCTGCTCCTAGTTCGTCCGCTTCTCCTAGTTCGTCCGCTGCTCCCACTTCGTCCGTTGCTCCCAGTTCGTCCGCTGCTCCCAGTTCGTCCGCTGCTCCCAGTTCGTCCGCTGCTCCTAGTTCGTCCCCTGCTCCTAGTTCGTCCGCTGCTCCTAGTTCGTCCGCTGCTCCTAGTTCGTCCGCTGCTCCTAGTTCGTCCGCTGCTCCTAGTTCGTCCGCTGCACCTAGTTCGTCCGCTGCTCATAGTTCGTCCGCTGCTCCTAGTTCATCCCCTGCTCCTAGTTCGTCCGCTGCTCCTAGTTCGTCTGCTGCTCCTAGTTCGTCCGCTGCTCCTAGTTCGTCCGCTACTACTAGTTCGTCCACTGCTCCCAGTTCGCCTACTGCTCCCAGTTCGCCTGCTGCTCCTAGTTCATCCGCTTATCCTAGTTCGTCCGCTGCTCCTAGTTCGTCCGTTGCTACTAGTTCGTCCACTGTTCGTAGTTCGTTCACTGCTCCTAGTTGGTCCGCTGCTCCTAGTTCGCCCGCTGCTCCTAGTTCGTCCGCTGCTCCTAGATCGACCGCTTCTCGTAGTTCGTCCGCTGCTCCTAGTTCGTCCGCTGCTCCTAGTTCGTCCGCTGCTCCTAGTTCGTCCGCTGCTCCTAGTTCGTCCGCTGCTCCTAGTTCGTCCGCTGCTCCTAGTTCGCCCGCTCCTCCTAGTTCGTCCGCAGCTCCTAGTTCGTCCGCAGCTCCTAGTTCGTCCGCTGCTCCTAGTTCGTCCGCTGCTCCTAGTTCGTCCGCTGCTCCTAGTTCGTCCGCTGCTCCTAGTTCGTCCGCTGCTCCTAGTTCGTCCGCTGCTCCTAGTTCGTTCGCTGCTCCTTGTTCCTCCGCTGCTCCTAGTTCGTCTGCTACTCCTAGTTCGTCCGCAGCTTCTAGTTCGTCCGCTGCTCCTAGTTCGTCCCCGGCTCCTAGTTCTTCCGCTGCTCCTAGTTCGTCCCCTGCTCCTAGTTCGTCCACTGCTCCTAGTTCGTCCACTGCTCCTAGTTCGTCTGCTGCTCCTAGTTCGTTCGCTGCTCCTAGTTCGTCCCCTGCTCCTAGTTCGTCCGCTGCTCCTAGTTCGTCCGCTGCTCCTAGTTCGTCCGCTAGTCCTAGTTCGTCCGCTGCTCCTGGTTCGTCCGCTGCTCCTAGTTTGTCCGCTGCTCCTTGTTCGTCCGCTGCTCCTAGTTCGTCCGCTGCTCCTAGTTCGTCCCCTGCTCCTAATTCGTCGCCTGCTCCTAGTTCGTCCGCTGCTCCTAGTTCGTCCCTTGCTCCTAGTTCGTCCCCTGCTCCTAGTTCGTCCGCTGCTCCTAGTTCGTCCGCTGCTACTAGTTCGTCCCCTGCTCCTAGTTCGTCCGCTGCTCCTAGTTCGTCCGCTGCTCCTAGTTCGTCCGCTGCTCCTAGTTCGTCCGCTGCTCCTAGTTCGTCCACTTCTCCTAGTTCGTCCGCTGCTCCTAGTTCGTCCCCTGATCCTAGTTCGTCCCCTGCTCCTAGTTCGTCCCCTGCTCCTAGTTCGTGCGCTGCTGCTAGTATGTCCGCTGCTCCTAGTTCGTCCGCTACTTTTAGTTCGTCCGCTGCTCCTAGTTCTCCCGCTGCTCCTAGTTCGTCCGCTTCTCCTAGTTCGTCCGCTGCTCCTAGTTCGTCCGCTGCTCCTAGTTCGTCCGCTGCTCCTAGTTCGTCCGCTGCTCCTAGTTCGTCCGCTGCTCCTAGTTCGTCCACTGCTCCTAGTTCGTCCGCTGCTCCTAGTTCGTCCGCTGCTCTTAGTTCGTCCACTGCTCCTAGTTCGTCCCCTGCTCCTAATTCGTCCGCTGCTCCTAGTTCGTCCGCTGCTCCTAGTTCGTCCCCTGCTCCTAGTTCGCCCCTGCTCCTAGTTCGTCCGCTGCTCCTAGTTCGTCCGCTGCTACTAGTTCTCCGCTGCTCGTAGTTCGTCCGCTGCTACTAGTTCGTCCGCTGCTCCTAGTTCGTCCGCTGCTCCTAGTTCGTCCGCTGCTCCTAGTTCGTCCGCTGCTCCTAGTTCGTCCGCTGCTCCTAGTTCGTCCGCTGCTACTATTTCGTCCCCTGCTCCTAGTTCGTCCGCTGCTCTTAGTTCGTCCGCTGCTCCTAGTTCGTCCGCTGCTCCTAGTTCGTCCGCTGCTACTAGTTCGTCCCCTGCTCCTAGTTCGTCCGCTGCTCCTAGCTCGTCCGCTGCTCCTAGTTCGTCCGCTGCTCCTAGTTCGTCCCCTGCTCCTAGTTCGTCCGCTGCTCCTAGTTCGTCCGCTGCTACTAGTTCGCCCGCTGCTACTAGTTCGTCCGCTGCTCGTAGTTCGTCCCCTGCTACTAGTTCGTCCGCTGATCCTAGTTCGTCCGCTGCTCCTACTTCGTCCGCTGCTCCTTGTTCGTCCGCTGCTCCTAGTTCGTCCGCTGCTCCTAGTTCGCCGGTGCTCCTAGTTCGTCCGCTGCTACTAGTTCGTTCCCTGCTACTAGTTCGTCCGCTGCTCCTAGTTCGTCCACTGTTCCTAGTTCGTCTGCTGCTCCTAGTTCGGCCGCTGCTCATAGTTCGTCCGCTGCTCCTAGTTCGTCCGCTTCTCCTAGTTCGTCTGCTGCTCCTAGATCGTCCGCTGTTCGTAGTTCGTCCGCTGCTCCTAGTTCGTCTGCTGCTCCTAGTTCGTCCCCTGCTCCTATTTCGTCCGCTGCTCCTAGTTCGTCCACTGCTACTAGTTCGTCCGCTGTTCGTAGTTCGTCTGCTGCTCCTAGTTCGTCTGCTGCTCCTAGTTCGTCTGCTTCTCCTAGTTCGTCCGCTGCTCCTAGTTCGTCCGCTGGTCCTAGTTCGTCCACTGCTCCTACTTCGTCCGCTGCTCCTAGTTCGTCCGCTGCTCCTAGGTCGTCCGCTGCTCCCATTTCGTCGCTGCTCCCAGTTCGTCGCTGCTCCCAGTTCGCCTGCTGCTCCCAGTTCGCCTGCTGATCCTAGTTCATCCGCTTCTCCTAGTTCGTCCGCTGCTCCTAGTTCGTCCGCTGCTCCTAGTTCGTCCGCTGCTCGTAGTTCGTCCGCTGCTCCTAGTTCGTCTGCTGCTACTAGTTCGTCCGCTGCTCCTAGTTCGTCCACTGCTCCTAGTTCGTCCGCGGCTCCTAGTTCGTCCGCTGCTCCTAGTTCGTCCGCTGCTCCTAGTTCGTCCGCTGCTCCTAGTTCGTCCGCTGCCCTTGTTCGCCCGCTGCTCCTAGTTCGTCCGCTGCTCCTAGTTCGTCCGCTTCTCCTAGTTCGTCTGCTGATCCTAGATCGTCCGCTGCTCCTATTTCGTCCGCTGCTCCTAGTTCGTCCACTGCTACTAGTTCGTCCGCTGTTCGTAGTTCGTCCGCTGCTCCTAGTTCGTTCGCTGCTCCTAGTTCGTCCGCTGCTCCTAGTTTCTCCGCTGTTCCTAGTTCTTACGCTGCTCCTAGATCGTCCACTACTCCTAGTTCTTCCTCTGGTCCTAGTTGGTCCCCTGCTCCTAGTTCGTCCCCTGCTCCTAGTTCGTCCGCTGCTCCAAGTTCGTCGCTGCTCCTAGTTCGTCCGCTGCTCCTAGTTCGTCTGCTGTTCCTAGTTCTTTCGCTGCTCCTAGATCGTCCGCTATTCCTAGTTTTTCCGCTGCTACTAGTTCGTCCGCTGCTCTTAGTTCGTCCGCTGCTACTAGTTCGTCCGCTGCTACTCGTTCGTCCCCTGCTCCTAGTTCGTCCGCTGCTCCTAGTTCGTCTGCTGCTCCTAGATCGTCCACTATTCGTAGTTCTTCCGCTGCTACTAGTTCGTCCGCTGCTCGTAGTTCGTCCGCTGCTCCTACTTCGTCCGCTGCTCCTAGTTCGTCCGCTGCTACTGGTTCGTCCCCTGCTCCTAGTTCGTCCGCTGCTCCTAGTTCTTCGCTGGTCCTAGTTGGTCCCCTGCTCCTAGTTCGTCCCCTGCTCCTAGTTCGTCCGCTGCTCCTAGTTCGCCCGCTGCTCCTAGTTCGTCCGCTGCTTCTATTTCGTCCGCTTCTCCTAGTTCGTCCGCTGCTCCTAGTTCGTCCGCTGCTCCTAGTTCGTCCGCTTCTCCTAGTTCGTTCGCTGCTCCTAGTTCGTCCGCTTCTCCAAGTTCGTCCGCTGCTCCTAGTTCGTCCGCTGCTCCTTGTTCGTCCGCTGCTCCTAGTTCACCCGCTGCTCCTAGTTCGCCCGCTGCTCCTAGTTCGTCCGCTGCTCCTAGTTCGCCCGCTGCTCCTAGTTCGTCCGCTGCTCCTAGTTCGTCCGCTGCTCCTAGTTCGTCCGCTGCTCCTAGTTCGTCCGCTGCTCCTAGTTCGTCCACTGCTCCTAGTTCGCCCGCTGCTCCTAGTTCGTCCGCTGCTCCTAGTTCGTCCGCTTCTCCTAGTTCGTCAGCTGCTCCTAGTTCGCCCGCTGCTCCTAGTTCGTCCACTGCTCCTAATTCGTCCGCTCCTCCTAGTTCTTCCGCTGCTCCTAGTTCGTCCCCTGCTCCTAGTTCGTCCGCTGCTCCCACTTCGTCCGTTGCTCCCAGTTCGTCCGCTGCTCCTAGTTCGTCCGCTGCTCCTAGTTCGCCCGCTGCTCCTAGTTCGTCCGCTGCTCCTAGTTCGTCCGCTGCTCCTAGTTCGTCCGCTGCTCCTAGTTCGTCCGCTGCTCCTAGTTCGTCCGCTGCTCCTAGTTCGCCCGCTGCTCCTAGTTCGTCCGCTGCTCCTAGTTCGTCTGCTGCTCCTAGTTCGTCCGCTGCTCCTAGTTCGTCCGCTACTACTAGTTCGTCCACTGCTCCCAGTTCGCCTACTGCTCCCAGTTCGCCTGCTGCTCCTAGTTCATCTGCTTATCCTAGTTCGTCCGCTGCTCCTAGTTCGTCCGTTGCTACTAGTTCGTCCACTGTTCGTAGTTCGTTCACTGCACCTAGTTGGTCCGCTGCTCCTAGTTCGCCCGCTGCTCCTAGTTCGTCCGCTGCTCCTAGTTCGACCGCTTCACGTAGTTCGTCCGCTGCTCCTAGTTCGTCCGCTGCTCCTAGTTCGTCCGCTGCTCCTAGTTCGTCCGCTGCTCCTAGTTCGTCCGCTGCTCCTAGTTCGTCCGCTGATCCTAGTTCGTCCGCTGCTCCTAGTTCGCCCGCTGCTCCTAGTTTGTCCGCAGCTCCTAGTTCGTCCGCAGCTCCTAGTTCGTCCGCTGCTCCTAGTTCGTCCGCTGCTCCTAGTTCGTCCGCTGCTCCTAGTTCGTCCCTTGCTCCTAGTTCGTCCCCTGCTCCTAGTTCGTCCCCTGCTCCTTTTTCGTCCGCTGCTCCTAGTTCGTCCACTGCTGCTAGTTCGTCCACTGCTGCTAGTTCGTCTGCTGCTCCTAGTTCGCCCGCTGCTCCTAGTTCGTCCGCTGCTCCTAGTTCGTCCGCTGCTCCTAGTTCGTCTGCTGCTCCTAGTTCGTCCGCTGCTCCTAGTTCGTTCGCTGCTCCTTGTTCCTCCGCTGCTCCTAGTTCGTCTGCTACTCCTAGTTCGTCCGCAGCTCCTAGTTCGTCCGCTGCTCCTAGTTCGTCCCCGGCTCCTAGTTCTTCCGCTGCTCCTAGTTCGTCCCCTGCTCCTAGTTCGTCCGCTGCTCCTAGTTCGTCCACTTCTCCTTGTTCGTCCCCTGCTCCTACTTCGTCCACTGCTCCTAGTTCGTCCCCTGCTCCTAGTTCGTCCGCTGCTCCTAGTTCGTCCGCTTCTCCTAGTTCGTACGCTTCTCCTAGTTCGTCCGCTGCTCGTAGTTGGTCCGCAGCTAATAGTTCGTCCGCTACTCCTAGTTCGTCCGCTGCTCCTATTTCGTCCGTTGCTCCTAGTTCGTCTGCTGCTCCTAGTTCGTCCCCTGCTCCTAGTTCGTCCGCTGCTACTAGTTCGTCCACTGCTCCTAGTTCGTCCGCTGTTCCTAGTTCGCCCGCTGCTCCTAGTTCGTCCGCTTCTCCTAGTTCGTCCGCTGCTCCTAGTTCGTCCACTTCTCCTAGTTCGTCCGCTGCTCCTAGTTCGTCCGCTGCTACTAGCTCGTCCGCTGATCCTAGTTCGTCTGCTGCTCGTAGTTTGTCCGCTGCTCCTAGTTCGTCCGCTGCTCCTAGTTCGTCCACTGCTCCTGGTTTGTCCGCTGCTCCTAGTTCGTCCGCTGCTCCTATTTCGTCCGCTGCTCCTAGTTCGCCCACTGCTCCTAGTTCGCCCGCTGCTCCTAGTTCGTCCGCTGCTCCTAGTTCGTCCGCTGCTCCTAGTTCGTCCGCTGCTCCTATTTCGTCCGCTGCTCCTAGTTCGCCCACTGCTCCTTGTTCGCCCGCTGCTCCTAGTTCGTCCGCTGCTCCTAGTTCGTCCGCTGCTCCTAGTTCGTCCGCTGCTCCTAGTTTGTCCGCTGCTCCTAGTTCGTCCCCTGCTCCTAGTTCGTCCCCTGCTCCTACTTCGTCCGCTGCTCCTAGTTCACCACTGCTGCTAGTTCGTCTGCTGCTCCTAGTTCGTCCGCTTCTCCTAGTTCGTCTGCTGCTCCTAGATCGCCCACTGCTCCTAGTTCTTCCGCTGCTCCAAGTTCGTCCGCTTCTCATAGTTCGTCCGCTGCTCCTAGTTCGTCTGCTGCTCCTAGTTCGTCCCCTGCTCCTAGTTCGTCCGCTGCTCCTAGTTTGCCCGCTGCTCCTAGTTTGTCCGCAGCATCTAGTTCGTCCGCTGCTCCTAGTTCGTCCGCTGCTCCTAGTTCGTCCGCTGCTCCTAGTTTGTCCGCTGCTCCTAGTTCGTCCGCTGCTCCTAGTTCGTCCCCTGCTCCTAGTTCGTCCCCTGCTCCTAGTTCGTCCCCTGCTCCTACTTCGTCCGCTGCTCCTAGTTCGTCCACTGCTGCTAGTTCGTCTGCTGCTCCTAGTTCGTCCGCTTCTCCTAGTTCGTCCGCTGCTCCTAGTTCGTCCGCATCTCCTAGTTCGTCCGCTGCTCCTAGTTCGCCCGCTACTCCTAGTTCGTCCGCTAGTCCTAGTTCGTCCGCTGCTCCTAGTTCGTCCACTAATCCTAGTTTGTCCGCTGCTCCTAGTTTGTCCGCTGCTCCTAGTTTGTCCGCTGCTCCTAGTTTGTCCGCTGCTCCTAGTTTGTCCGCTGCTCCTAGTTTCTCCGCTGCTCCTAGTTCGTCCGCTGCTCCTAGTTCGTCCGCTGCTCCTAGTTCGTCCCCTGCTCCTAGTTCGTCCCCTGCTCCTAGTTCGTCCCCTGCTCCTACTTCGTCCGCTGCTCCTAGTTCGTCCAATGCTGCTAGTTCGTCTGCTGCTCCTAGTTCGTCCGCTTCTCCTAGTTCGTCCGCTGCTCCTAGATCGCCCGCTGCTCCTAGTTCTTCCGCTGCTCCTAGTTCGTCCGTTTCTCATAGTTCGTCCGCTGCTCCTACTTCGTCTGCTGCTCCTAGTTCGTCCCCTGCTCCTAGTTCGTCCGCTGCTCCTAGTTCACCCGCTGCTCCTAGATTGTCCGCAGCTCCTAGTTCGTCCGCAGCTCCTAGTTCGTCCGCTGCTCCTAGTTCGTCCGCTGCTCCTAGTTCGTCCCCTGCTCCTAGTTCGTCCCCTGCTCCTAGTTCGTCCCCTGCTCCTTTTTCGTCCGCTGCTCCTAGTTCGTCCACTGCTGCTAGTTCGTCCACTGCTGCTAGTTCGTCTGCTGCTCCTAGTTCGCCCGCTGCTCCTAGTTCGTCCGCTGCTCCTAGTTCGTCCGCTGCTCCTAGTTTGTCTGCTGCTCCTAGTTCGTCCGCTGCTCCTAGTTCGTCCGCAGCTCCTTGTTCCTCCGCTGCTCCTTGTTCCTCCGCTGCTCCTAGTTCGTCTGCTACTCCTAGTTCGTCCGCTGCTCCTAGTTCGTCCCCGGCCCCTAGTTCTTCCGCTGCTCCTAGTTCGTCCCCTGCTCCTAGTTCGTCCGCTGCTCCTAGTTCGTCCACTTCTCCTTGTTCGTCCCCTGCTCCTACTTCGTCCACTGCTCCTAGTTCGTCCCCTGCTCCTAGTTCGTCCGCTGCTCCTAGTTCGTCCGCTTCTCCTAGTTCGTACGCTTCTCCTAGTTCGTCCGCTGCTCGTAGTTGGTCCTCAGCTAATAGTTCGTCCGCTGCTCCTAGATCGTCCGCTGCTCCTATTTCGTCCGCTGCTCCTAGTTCGTCCGCTGCTCCTAGTTCGTCCGCTGCTACTAGTTCGTTGACTGCATCTAGTTCGTCCCCTGCTCCTAGTTCGCCCGCTGCTCCTAGTTCGTCCGCTTCTCCTAGTTCGTCCCCTGCTCCTAGTTCGTCCACTTCTCCTAGTTCGTCCGCTGCTCCTAGTTCGTCCGCTGCTACTAGTTCGTCCGCTGTTCATAGTTCGTCCGCTGCTCCTGGTTCGTCCGCTGCTCCTAGATCGTCCGCTGCTCCTAGTTCGCCCGCTGCTCCTAGTTCGTCCGCTGCTCCTAGTTCGTCCGCTTCTCGTAGTTCGTCCGCTGCTCCTAGTTCGTCCGCTGCTCCTGGTTTGTCCACTGCTCCTGGTTTGTCCGCTGCTCCTAGTTCGTCCGCTGCTCCTATTTCGTCCGCTGCTCCTAGTTCGTCCCCTGCTCCTAGTTTATCCGTTGCTCCTAGTTCGTCCGCTGCTCCTAGTTCGTCCACTGCTCCTGGTACGCCCACTGCTCCTAGTTCGCCCGCTGCTCCTAGTTCGTCCGCTGCTCCTAGTTCGTCTGCTGCTCCTAGTTCGTCCGCTGCTCCTAGTTCGTCCGCTTCTCGTAGTTCGTCCGCTGCTCCTAGTTCGTCCGCTGCTCCTGGTTTGTCCACTGCTCCTGGTTTGTCCGCTGCTCCTAGTTCGTCCGCTGCTCCTATTTCGTCCGCTGCTCCTAGTTCGTCCCCTGCTCCTAGTTTATCCGTTGCTCCTAGTTCGTCCGCTGCTCCTAGTTCGTCCGCTGCTCCTAGTTCGTCCGCTGCTCCTAGTTCGTCCGCTGCTCCTAGTTCGTCTGCTGCTCCTAGTTCGTCCGCTGCTCCTAGTTCGTCTGCTGCTCCTAGTTCGTCCGCTGCTCCTAGTTCGTCCGCTGCTCCTAGTTCGTCCGCTGCTCCTAGATCGTCTGCTTCTCCTAGTTCGTCCGCTGCTCCTGGTTCCTCCGCTGCTCCCAGTTCGTCTGCTACTCCTAGTTCGTCCGCTGCTCCTAGTTCGTCCCCGGCTCCTAGTTCTTCCGCTGCTCCTAGTTCGTCCCCTGCTCCTAGTTCGTCCCCTGCTCCTAGTTCGTCCACTTCTCCTTGTTCGTCCCCTGCTCCTACTTCGTCCGCTGCTCCTAGTTCGTCCCCTGCTCCTAGTTCGTCCGCTGCTCCTAGTTCGCCCGCTGCTCCTAGTTTGTCCGCAGCTCCTAGTTCGTCCGCTGCTCCTAGTTCGTCCGCTTCTCATAGTTCGTCCGCTGCTCCTAGTTCGTCTGCTGCTCCTAGTTCGTCCCCTGCTCCTAGTTCGTCCGCTGCTCCTAGTTCGCCCGCTGCTCCTAGTTTGTCCGCAGTTCCTAGTTCGTCCGCTGCTCCTAGTTCGTCCGCTGCTCCTAGTTCGTCCCCTGCTCCTAGTTCGTCCCCCGCTCCTAGTTCGTCCCCTGCTCCTACTTCGTCCCCCGCTCCTACTTCGTCCGCTGCTCATAGTTCGTCCGCTGCTCCTAGTTCGTCCGCTTCTCCTAGTTCGTCTGCTGCTCCTAGATCATCCGCTGTTCGTAGTTCGTCCGCTGCTCCTAGTTCGTCTGCTGCTCCTAGTTCGTCCGCTGCTCCTATTTCGTCCGCTGCTCCTAGTTCGTCCACTGCTACTAGTTCGTCCGCTGTTCGTAGTTCGTCCGCTGCTCCTAGTTCGTCCGCTGCTGCTAGTTTTTCCGCTGCTCCTAGTTCGTCCGCTACTTTTAGTTCGTCCGCTGCTCCTAGTTCTCCCGCTGCTCCTAGTTCGTCTGCTTCTCCTAGATCGTCCGCTGCTCCTAGTTCGTCCACTTCTCCTAGTTAGTCCGCTGCTCCTAGTTCGTCCGCTGCTCCTAGTTCGTCCACTGCTCCTAGTTCGTCCGCTGCTCCTAGTTCGTCCGCTGCTCTTAGTTCGTCCACTGCTCCTAGTTCGTCCCCTGCTCCTAATTCGTCCGCTGCTCCTAGTTCGTCCGCTGCTCCTAGTTCGTCCCCTGCTCCTAGTTCGCCCCTGCTCCTAGTTCGTCCGCTGCTCCTAGTTAGTCCTCTGCTACTAGTTCTCCGCTGCTCGTAGTTCGTCCGCTGCTACTAGTTCGTCCGCTGCTCCTAGTTCGTCCGCTGCTCCTAGTTCGTCCGCTGCTCCTAGTTCGTCCGCTGCTCCTAGTTCGTCCGCTGCTACTTGTTCGTCCCCTGCTCCTAGTTCGTCCGCTGCTCTTAGTTCGTCCGCTGCTCCTAGTTCGTCCGCTGCTCCTAGTTCGTCCGCTGCTACTAGTTCGTCCCCTGCTCCTAGTTCGTCCGCTGCTCCTAGTTCGTCCGCTGCTCCTAGTTCGTCCGCTGCTCCTAGTTCGTCCCCTGCTCCTAGTTCGTCCGCTGCTCCTAGTTCGTCCGCTGCTCCTAGTTCGCCCGCTGCTACTAGTTCGTCCGCTGCTCGTAGTTCGTCCGCTGCTACTAGTTCGTCCGCTGATCCTAGTTCGTCCGCTGCTCCTACTTCGTCCGCTGCTCCTAGTTTGTCCGCTGCTCCTAGTTCGTCCGCTGCTCCTAGTTCGCCGGTGCTCCTAGTTCGTCCGCTGCTACTAGTTCGTCCCCTGCTACTAGTTCGTCCGCTGCTCCTAGTTCGTCCACTGTTCCTAGTTCGTCTGCTGCTCCTAGTTCGGCCGCTGCTCATAGTTCGTCCGCTGCTCCTAGTTCGTCCGCTTCTCCTAGTTCGTCTGCTGCTCCTAGATCGTCCGCTGTTCGTAGTTCGTCCGCTGCTCCTAGTTCGTCTGCTGCTCCTAGTTCGTCCGCTGCTCCTATTTCGTCCGCTGCTCCTAGTTCGTCCACTGCTACTAGTTCGTCCGCTGTTCGTAGTTCGTCCGCTGCTCCTAGTTCGTCTGCTGCTCCTAGTTCGTCCCCTGCTCCTAGTTCGTCCGGTGCTACTAGTTCGTCCGCTGTTCGTAGTTCGTCCACTGCTCCTAGTTCGTCCGCTGCTCCTAGTTCGTCTGCTTCTCCTAGTTCGTCCGCTGCTCCTAGTTCGTCCGCTGGTCCTAGTTCGTCCACTGCTCCTACTTCGTCCGCTGCTCCTGGTTCGTCCGCTGCTCCTAGGTCGTCCGCTGCTCCCATTTCGTCGCTGCTCCCAGTTCGTCGCTGCTCCCAGTTCGCCTGCTGCTCCCAGTTCGCCTGCTGATCCTAGTTCATCCGCTTCTCCTAGTTCGTCCGCTGCTCCTAGTTCGTCCGCTGCTACTAGTTCGTCCACTGTTCGTAGTTCGTCCGCTGCTCCTAGTTCGTCCGCTGCTCGTAGTTCGTCCGCTGCTCCTAGTTCGTCTGCTGCTACTAGTTCGTCCGCTGCTCCTAGTTCGTCCACTGCTCCTAGTTCGTCCGCGGCTCCTAGTTCGTCCGCTGCTCCTAGTTCGTCCGCTGCTCCTAGTTCGTCCGCTGCTCCTAGTTCGTCCGCTGCTACTAGTTCGCCCGCTGCTCCTAGTTCGTCCGCTGCTCCTAGTTCGTCCGCTTCTCCTAGTTCGTCTGCTGCTCCTAGATCGTCCGCTGCTCCTATTTCGTCCGCTGCTCCTAGTTCGTCCACTGCTACTAGTTCGTCCGCTGTTCGTAGTTCGTCCGCTGCTCCTAGTTCGTTCGCTGCTCCTAGTTCGTCCGCTGCTCCTAGTTTCTCCGCTGTTCCTAGTTCTTACGCTGCTCCTAGATCGTCCACTACTCCTAGTCCTTCCTCTGGTCCTAGTTGGTCCCCTGCTCCTAGGTCGTCCCCTGCTCCTAGTTCGTCCGCTGCTCCTAGTTCGTCCGCTGCTCCTAGTTCGTCCGCTTCTCCCAGTTCGTCCGCTGCTCCTAGTTCGTCTGCTGCTCCTAGTTCGTCCACAGCTCCTAGTTCGTCTGCTGCTCCTAGTTTGTCCGCTGCTCCTCGTTCATCGGCTGCTCCCAGTTCGTCGCTGCTCCAAGTTCGTCGCTGCTCCTAATTCGTCCGCTGCTCCTAGTTCGTCTGCTGTTCCTAGTTCTTTCGCTGCTCCTAGATCGTCCGCTATTCCTAGTTTTTCCGCTGCTACTAGTTCGTCCGCTGCTCTTAGTTCGTCCGCTGCTACTAGTTCGTCCGCTGCTACTCGTTCGTCCCCTGCTCCTAGTTCGTCCGCTGCTCCTAGTTCGTCTGCTGCTCCTAGATCGTCCACTATTCGTAGTTCTTCCGCTGCTACTAGTTCGTCCGCTGCTCGTAGTTCGTCCGCTGCTCCTACTTCGTCCGCTGCTCCTAGTTCGTCCGCTGCTACTGGTTCGTCCCCTGCTCCTAGTTCGTCCGCTGCTCCTAGTTCTTCGCTGGTCCTAGTTGGTCCCCTGCTCCTAGTTCGTCCCCTGCTCCTAGTTCGTCCGCTGCTCCTAGTTCGCCCGCTGCTCCTAGTTCGTCCGCTGCTTCTATTTCGTCCGCTTCTCCTAGTTCGTCCGCTGCTCCTAGTTCGTCCGCTGCTCCTAGTTCGTCCGCTTCTCCTAGTTCGTTCGCTGCTCCTAGTTCGTCCGCTTCTCCTAGTTCGTCCGCTGCTCCTAGTTCGTCCGCTGCTCCTTGTTCGTCCGCTGCTCCTAGTTCGTCCGCTGCTCCTAGTTCGCCCGCTGCTCCTAGTTCGCCTGCTGCTCCTAGTTCGTCCGCTGCTCCTAGTTCGCCCGCTGCTCCTAGTTCGTCCGCTGCTCCTAGTTCGTCCGCTGCTCCTAGTTCGTCCGCTGCTCCTAGTTCGTCCGCTGCTCCTAGTTCGCCCGCTGCTCCTAGTTCGTCCGCTGCTCCTAGTTCGTCCGCTTCTCCTAGTTCGTCCGCTGCTCCTAGTTCGCCCGCTGCTCCTAGTTCGTCCACTGCTCCTAATTCGTCCGCTCCTCCTAGTTCTTCCGCTGCTCCTAGTTCGTCCGCTTCTCCTAGTTCGTCCGCTGCTCCCACTTCGTCCGTTGCTCCCAGTTCGTCCGCTGCTCCCAGTTCGTCCGCTGCTCCCAGTTCGTCCGCTGCTCCTAGTTCGTCCCCTGCTCCTAGTTCGTCCGCTGCTCCTAGTTCGTCCGCTGCTCCTAGTTCGTCCGCTGCTCCTAGTTCGTCCGCTGCTCCTAGTTCGTCCGCTGCACCTAGTTCGTCCGCTGCTCATAGTTCGTCCGCTGCTCCTAGTTCATCCCCTGCTCCTAGTTCGTCCGCTGCTCCTAGTTCGTCTGCTGCTCCTAGTTCGTCCGCTGCTCCTAGTTCGTCCGCTACTACTAGTTCGTCCACTGCTCCCAGTTCGCCTACTGCTCCCAGTTCGCCTGCTGCTCCTAGTTCATCCGCTTATCCTAGTTCGTCCGCTGCTCCTAGTTCGTCCGTTGCTACTAGTTCGTCCACTGTTCGTAGTTCGTTCACTGCTCCTAGTTGGTCCGCTGCTCCTAGTTCGCCCGCTGCTCCTAGTTCGTCCGCTGCTCCTAGATCGACCGCTTCTCGTAGTTCGTCCGCTGCTCCTAGTTCGTCCGCTGCTCCTAGTTCGTCCGCTGCTCCTAGTTCGTCCGCTGCTCCTAGTTCGTCCGCTGCTCCTAGTTCGTCCGCTGCTCCTAGTTCGCCCGCTCCTCCTAGTTCGTCCGCAGCTCCTAGTTCGTCCGCAGCTCCTAGTTCGTCCGCTGCTCCTAGTTCGTCCGCTGCTCCTAGTTCGTCCGCTGCTCCTAGTTCGTCCGCTGCTCCTAGTTCGTCCGCTGCTCCTAGTTCGTCCGCTGCTCCTAGTTCGTTCGCTGCTCCTTGTTCCTCCGCTGCTCCTAGTTCGTCTGCTACTCCTAGTTCGTCCGCAGCTTCTAGTTCGTCCGCTGCTCCTAGTTCGTCCCCGGCTCCTAGTTCTTCCGCTGCTCCTAGTTCGTCCCCTGCTCCTAGTTCGTCCACTGCTCCTAGTTCGTCCACTGCTCCTAGTTCGTCTGCTGCTCCTAGTTCGTTCGCTGCTCCTAGTTCGTCCCCTGCTCCTAGTTCGTCCGCTGCTCCTAGTTCGTCCGCTGCTCCTAGTTCGTCCGCTAGTCCTAGTTCGTCCGCTGCTCCTGGTTCGTCCGCTGCTCCTAGTTTGTCCGCTGCTCCTTGTTCGTCCGCTGCTCCTAGTTCGTCCGCTGCTCCTAGTTCGTCCCCTGCTCCTAATTCGTCGCCTGCTCCTAGTTCGTCCGCTGCTCCTAGTTCGTCCCTTGCTCCTAGTTCGTCCCCTGCTCCTAGTTCGTCCGCTGCTCCTAGTTCGTCCGCTGCTACTAGTTCGTCCCCTGCTCCTAGTTCGTCCGCTGCTCCTAGTTCGTCCGCTGCTCCTAGTTCGTCCGCTGCTCCTAGTTCGTCCGCTGCTCCTAGTTCGTCCACTTCTCCTAGTTCGTCCGCTGCTCCTAGTTCGTCCCCTGATCCTAGTTCGTCCCCTGCTCCTAGTTCGTCCCCTGCTCCTAGTTCGTGCGCTGCTGCTAGTATGTCCGCTGCTCCTAGTTCGTCCGCTACTTTTAGTTCGTCCGCTGCTCCTAGTTCTCCCGCTGCTCCTAGTTCGTCCGCTTCTCCTAGTTCGTCCGCTGCTCCTAGTTCGTCCGCTGCTCCTAGTTCGTCCGCTGCTCCTAGTTCGTCCGCTGCTCCTAGTTCGTCCGCTGCTCCTAGTTCGTCCACTGCTCCTAGTTCGTCCGCTGCTCCTAGTTCGTCCGCTGCTCTTAGTTCGTCCACTGCTCCTAGTTCGTCCCCTGCTCCTAATTCGTCCGCTGCTCCTAGTTCGTCCGCTGCTCCTAGTTCGTCCCCTGCTCCTAGTTCGCCCCTGCTCCTAGTTCGTCCGCTGCTCCTAGTTCGTCCGCTGCTACTAGTTCTCCGCTGCTCGTAGTTCGTCCGCTGCTACTAGTTCGTCCGCTGCTCCTAGTTCGTCCGCTGCTCCTAGTTCGTCCGCTGCTCCTAGTTCGTCCGCTGCTCCTAGTTCGTCCGCTGCTCCTAGTTCGTCCGCTGCTACTATTTCGTCCCCTGCTCCTAGTTCGTCCGCTGCTCTTAGTTCGTCCGCTGCTCCTAGTTCGTCCGCTGCTCCTAGTTCGTCCGCTGCTACTAGTTCGTCCCCTGCTCCTAGTTCGTCCGCTGCTCCTAGCTCGTCCGCTGCTCCTAGTTCGTCCGCTGCTCCTAGTTCGTCCCCTGCTCCTAGTTCGGCCGCTGCTCCTAGTTCGTCCGCTGCTACTAGTTCGCCCGCTGCTACTAGTTCGTCCGCTGCTCGTAGTTCGTCCCCTGCTACTAGTTCGTCCGCTGATCCTAGTTCGTCCGCTGCTCCTACTTCGTCCGCTGCTCCTTGTTCGTCCGCTGCTCCTAGTTCGTCCGCTGCTCCTAGTTCGCCGGTGCTCCTAGTTCGTCCGCTGCTACTAGTTCGTTCCCTGCTACTAGTTCGTCCGCTGCTCCTAGTTCGTCCACTGTTCCTAGTTCGTCTGCTGCTCCTAGTTCGGCCGCTGCTCATAGTTCGTCCGCTGCTCCTAGTTCGTCCGCTTCTCCTAGTTCGTCTGCTGCTCCTAGATCGTCCGCTGTTCGTAGTTCGTCCGCTGCTCCTAGTTCGTCTGCTGCTCCTAGTTCGTCCCCTGCTCCTATTTCGTCCGCTGCTCCTAGTTCGTCCACTGCTACTAGTTCGTCCGCTGTTCGTAGTTCGTCTGCTGCTCCTAGTTCGTCTGCTGCTCCTAGTTCGTCTGCTTCTCCTAGTTCGTCCGCTGCTCCTAGTTCGTCCGCTGGTCCTAGTTCGTCCACTGCTCCTACTTCGTCCGCTGCTCCTAGTTCGTCCGCTGCTCCTAGGTCGTCCGCTGCTCCCATTTCGTCGCTGCTCCCAGTTCGTCGCTGCTCCCAGTTCGCCTGCTGCTCCCAGTTCGCCTGCTGATCCTAGTTCATCCGCTTCTCCTAGTTCGTCCGCTGCTCCTAGTTCGTCCGCTGCTCCTAGTTCGTCCGCTGCTCGTAGTTCGTCCGCTGCTCCTAGTTCGTCTGCTGCTACTAGTTCGTCCGCTGCTCCTAGTTCGTCCACTGCTCCTAGTTCGTCCGCGGCTCCTAGTTCGTCCGCTGCTCCTAGTTCGTCCGCTGCTCCTAGTTCGTCCGCTGCTCCTAGTTCGTCCGCTGCCCTTGTTCGCCCGCTGCTCCTAGTTCGTCCGCTGCTCCTAGTTCGTCCGCTTCTCCTAGTTCGTCTGCTGATCCTAGATCGTCCGCTGCTCCTATTTCGTCCGCTGCTCCTAGTTCGTCCACTGCTACTAGTTCGTCCGCTGTTCGTAGTTCGTCCGCTGCTCCTAGTTCGTTCGCTGCTCCTAGTTCGTCCGCTGCTCCTAGTTTCTCCGCTGTTCCTAGTTCTTACGCTGCTCCTAGATCGTCCACTACTCCTAGTTCTTCCTCTGGTCCTAGTTGGTCCCCTGCTCCTAGTTCGTCCCCTGCTCCTAGTTCGTCCGCTGCTCCAAGTTCGTCGCTGCTCCTAGTTCGTCCGCTGCTCCTAGTTCGTCTGCTGTTCCTAGTTCTTTCGCTGCTCCTAGATCGTCCGCTATTCCTAGTTTTTCCGCTGCTACTAGTTCGTCCGCTGCTCTTAGTTCGTCCGCTGCTACTAGTTCGTCCGCTGCTACTCGTTCGTCCCCTGCTCCTAGTTCGTCCGCTGCTCCTAGTTCGTCTGCTGCTCCTAGATCGTCCACTATTCGTAGTTCTTCCGCTGCTACTAGTTCGTCCGCTGCTCGTAGTTCGTCCGCTGCTCCTACTTCGTCCGCTGCTCCTAGTTCGTCCGCTGCTACTGGTTCGTCCCCTGCTCCTAGTTCGTCCGCTGCTCCTAGTTCTTCGCTGGTCCTAGTTGGTCCCCTGCTCCTAGTTCGTCCCCTGCTCCTAGTTCGTCCGCTGCTCCTAGTTCGCCCGCTGCTCCTAGTTCGTCCGCTGCTTCTATTTCGTCCGCTTCTCCTAGTTCGTCCGCTGCTCCTAGTTCGTCCGCTGCTCCTAGTTCGTCCGCTTCTCCTAGTTCGTTCGCTGCTCCTAGTTCGTCCGCTTCTCCAAGTTCGTCCGCTGCTCCTAGTTCGTCCGCTGCTCCTTGTTCGTCCGCTGCTCCTAGTTCACCCGCTGCTCCTAGTTCGCCCGCTGCTCCTAGTTCGTCCGCTGCTCCTAGTTCGCCCGCTGCTCCTAGTTCGTCCGCTGCTCCTAGTTCGTCCGCTGCTCCTAGTTCGTCCGCTGCTCCTAGTTCGTCCGCTGCTCCTAGTTCGTCCACTGCTCCTAGTTCGCCCGCTGCTCCTAGTTCGTCCGCTGCTCCTAGTTCGTCCGCTTCTCCTAGTTCGTCAGCTGCTCCTAGTTCGCCCGCTGCTCCTAGTTCGTCCACTGCTCCTAATTCGTCCGCTCCTCCTAGTTCTTCCGCTGCTCCTAGTTCGTCCGCTTCTCCTAGTTCGTCCGCTGCTCCCACTTCGTCCGTTGCTCCCAGTTCGTCCGCTGCTCCTAGTTCGTCCGCTGCTCCTAGTTCGCCCGCTGCTCCTAGTTCGTCCGCTGCTCCTAGTTCGTCCGCTGCTCCTAGTTCGTCCGCTGCTCCTAGTTCGTCCGCTGCTCCTAGTTCGTCCGCTGCTCCTAGTTCGCCCGCTGCTCCTAGTTCCTCCGCTGCTCCTAGTTCGTCTGCTGCTCCTAGTTCGTCCGCTGCTCCTAGTTCGTCTGCTACTACTAGTTCGTCCACTGCTCCCAGTTCGCCTACTGCTCCCAGTTCGCCTGCTGCTCCTAGTTCATCTGCTTATCCTAGTTCGTCCGCTGCTCCTAGTTCGTCCGTTGCTACTAGTTCGTCCACTGTTCGTAGTTCGTTCACGGCTCCTAGTTGGTCCGCTGCTCCTAGTTCGCCCGCTGCTCCTAGTTCGTCCGCTGCTCCTAGTTCGACCGCTTCTCGTAGTTCGTCCGCTGCTCCTAGTTCGTCCGCTGCTCCTAGTTCGTCCGCTGCTCCTAGTTCGTCCGCTGCTCCTAGTTCGTCCGCTGCTCCTAGTTCGTCCGCTGATCCTAGTTCGTCCGCTGCTCCTAGTTCGCCCGCTGCTCCTAGTTTGTCCGCAGCTCCTAGTTCGTCCGCAGCTCCTAGTTCGTCCGCTGCTCCTAGTTCGTCCGCTGCTCCTAGTTCGTCCGCTGCTCCTAGTTCGTCCCTTGCTCCTAGTTCGTCCCCTGCTCCTAGTTCGTCCCCTGCTCATTTTTCGTCCGCTGCTCCTAGTTCGTCCACTGCTGCTAGTTCGTCCACTGCTGCTAGTTCGTCTGCTGCTCCTAGTTCGCCCGCTGCTCCTAGTTCGTCCGCTGCTCCTAGTTCGTCCGCTGCTCCTAGTTCGTCTGCTGCTCCTAGTTCGTCCGCTGCTCCTAGTTCGTTCGCTGCTCCTTGTTCCTCCGCTGCTCCTAGTTCGTCTGCTACTCCTAGTTCGTCCGCAGCTCCTAGTTCGTCCGCTGCTCCTAGTTCGTCCCCGGCTCCTAGTTCTTCCGCTGCTCCTAGTTCGTCCCCTGCTCCTAGTTCGTCCGCTGCTCCTAGTTCGTCCACTTCTCCTTGTTCGTCCCCTGCTCCTACTTCGTCCACTGCTCCTAGTTCGTCCCCTGCTCCTAGTTCGTCCGCTGCTCCTAGTTCGTCCGCTTCTCCTAGTTCGTACGCTTCTCCTAGTTCGTCCGCTGCTCGTAGTTGGTCCGCAGCTAATAGTTCGTCCGCTACTCCTAGTTCGTCCGCTGCTCCTATTTCGTCCGTTGCTCCTAGTTCGTCTGCTGCTCCTAGTTCGTCCCCTGCTCCTAGTTCGTCCGCTGCTACTAGTTCGTCCACTGCTCCTAGTTCGTCCGCTGTTCCTAGTTCGCCCGCTGCTCCTAGTTCGTCCGCTTCTCCTAGTTCGTCCGCTGCTCCTAGTTCGTCCACTTCTCCTAGTTCGTCCGCTGCTCCTAGTTCGTCCGCTGCTACTAGCTCGTCCGCTGATCCTAGTTCGTCTGCTGCTCGTAGTTTGTCCGCTGCTCCTAGTTCGTCCGCTGCTCCTAGTTCGTCCACTGCTCCTGGTTTGTCCGCTGCTCCTAGTTCGTCCGCTGCTCCTATTTCGTCCGCTGCTCCTAGTTCGCCCACTGCTCCTAGTTCGCCCGCTGCTCCTAGTTCGTCCGCTGCTCCTAGTTCGTCCGCTGCTCCTAGTTCGTCCGCTGCTCCTATTTCGTCCGCTGCTCCTAGTTCGCCCACTGCTCCTAGTTCGCCCGCTGCTCCTAGTTCGTCCGCTGCTCCTAGTTCGTCCGCTGCTCCTAGTTCGTCCGCTGCTCCTAGTTCGTCCGCTGCTCCTAGTTCGTCCCCTGCTCCTAGTTCGTCCCCTGCTCCTACTTCGTCCGCTGCTCCTAGTTCACCACTGCTGCTAGTTCGTCTGCTGCTCCTAGTTCGTCCGCTTCTCCTAGTTCGTCTGCTGCTCCTAGATCGCCCACTGCTCCTAGTTCTTCCGCTGCTCCAAGTTCGTCCGCTTCTCATAGTTCGTCCGCTGCTCCTAGTTCGTCTGCTGCTCCTAGTTCGTCCCCTGCTCCTAGTTCGTCCGCTGCTCCTAGTTTGCCCGCTGCTCCTAGTTTGTCCGCAGCATCTAGTTCGTCCGCTGCTCCTAGTTCGTCCGCTGCTCCTAGTTCGTCCGCTGCTCCTAGTTTGTCCGCTGCTCCTAGTTCGTCCGCTGCTCCTAGTTCGTCCCCTGCTCCTAGTTCGTCCCCTGCTCCTAGTTCGTCCCCTGCTCCTACTTCGTCCGCTGCTCCTAGTTCGTCCACTGCTGCTAGTTCGTCTGCTGCTCCTAGTTCGTCCGCTTCTCCTAGTTCGTCCGCTGCTCCTAGTTCGTCCGCATCTCCTAGTTCGTCCGCTGCTCCTAGTTCGCCCGCTACTCCTAGTTCGTCCGCTAGTCCTAGTTCGTCCGCTGCTCCTAGTTCGTCCACTAATCCTAGTTTGTCCGCTGCTCCTAGTTTGTCCGCTGCTCCTAGTTTGTCCGCTGCTCCTAGTTTGTCCGCTGCTCCTAGTTTGTCCGCTGCTCCTAGTTTCTCCGCTGCTCCTAGTTCGTCCGCTGCTCCTAGTTCGTCCGCTGCTCCTAGTTCGTCCCCTGCTCCTAGTTCGTCCCCTGCTCCTAGTTCGTCCCCTGCTCCTACTTCGTCCGCTGCTCCTAGTTCGTCCAATGCTGCTAGTTCGTCTGCTGCTCCTAGTTCGTCCGCTTCTCCTAGTTCGTCCGCTGCTCCTAGATCGCCCGCTGCTCCTAGTTCTTCCGCTGCTCCTAGTTCGTCCGTTTCTCATAGTTCGTCCGCTGCTCCTACTTCGTCTGCTGCTCCTAGTTCGTCCCCTGCTCCTAGTTCGTCCGCTGCTCCTAGTTCACCCGCTGCTCCTAGATTGTCCGCAGCTCCTAGTTCGTCCGCAGCTCCTAGTTCGTCCGCTGCTCCTAGTTCGTCCGCTGCTCCTAGTTCGTCCCCTGCTCCTAGTTCGTCCCCTGCTCCTAGTTCGTCCCCTGCTCCTTTTTCGTCCGCTGCTCCTAGTTCGTCCACTGCTGCTAGTTCGTCCACTGCTGCTAGTTCGTCTGCTGCTCCTAGTTCGCCCGCTGCTCCTAGTTCGTCCGCTGCTCCTAGTTCGTCCGCTGCTCCTAGTTTGTCTGCTGCTCCTAGTTCGTCCGCTGCTCCTAGTTCGTCCGCAGCTCCTTGTTCCTCCGCTGCTCCTTGTTCCTCCGCTGCTCCTAGTTCGTCTGCTACTCCTAGTTCGTCCGCTGCTCCTAGTTCGTCCCCGGCTCCTAGTTCTTCCGCTGCTCCTAGTTCGTCCCCTGCTCCTAGTTCGTCCGCTGCTCCTAGTTCGTCCACTTCTCCTTGTTCGTCCCCTGCTCCTACTTCGTCCACTGCTCCTAGTTCGTCCCCTGCTCCTAGTTCGTCCGCTGCTCCTAGTTCGTCCGCTTCTCCTAGTTCGTACGCTTCTCCTAGTTCGTCCGCTGCTCGTAGTTGGTCCTCAGCTAATAGTTCGTCCGCTGCTCCTAGATCGTCCGCTGCTCCTATTTCGTCCGCTGCTCCTAGTTCGTCCGCTGCTCCTAGTTCGTCCGCTGCTACTAGTTCGTTGACTGCATCTAGTTCGTCCGCTGCTCCTAGTTCGCCCGCTGCTCCTAGTTCGTCCGCTTCTCCTAGTTCGTCCCCTGCTCCTAGTTCGTCCACTTCTCCTAGTTCGTCCGCTGCTCCTAGTTCGTCCGCTGCTACTAGTTCGTCCGCTGTTCATAGTTCGTCCGCTGCTCCTGGTTCGTCCGCTGCTCCTAGATCATCCGCTGCTCCTAGTTCGCCCGCTGCTCCTAGTTCGTCCGCTGCTCCTAGTTCGTCCGCTTCTCGTAGTTCGTCCGATGCTCCTAGTTCGTCCGCTGCTCCTGGTTTGTCCACTGCTCCTGGTTTGTCCGCTGCTCCTAGTTCGTCCGCTGCTCCTATTTCGTCCGCTGCTCCTAGTTCGTCCCCTGCTCCTAGTTTATCCGTTGCTCCTAGTTCGTCCGCTGCTCCTAGTTCGTCCACTGCTCCTGGTTCGCCCACTGCTCCTAGTTCGCCCGCTGCTCCTAGTTCGTCCGCTGCTCCTAGTTCGTCTGCTGCTCCTAGTTCGTCCGCTGCTCCTAGTTCGTCCGCTTCTCGTAGTTCGTCCGCTGCTCCTAGTTCGTCCGCTGCTCCTGGTTTGTCCACTGCTCCTGGTTTGTCCGCTGCTCCTAGTTCGTCCGCTGCTCCTATTTCGTCCGCTGCTCCTAGTTCGTCCCCTGCTCCTAGTTTATCCGTTGCTCCTAGTTCGTCCGCTGCTCCTAGTTCGTCCGCTGCTCCTAGTTCGTCCGCTGCTCCTAGTTCGTCCGCTGCTCCTAGTTCGTCTGCTGCTCCTAGTTCGTCCGCTGCTCCTAGTTCGTCTGCTGCTCCTAGTTCGTCCGCTGCTCCTAGTTCGTCCGCTGCTCCTAGTTCGTCCGCTGCTCCTAGATCGTCTGCTTCTCCTAGTTCGTCCGCTGCTCCTGGTTCCTCCGCTGCTCCCAGTTCGTCTGCTACTCCTAGTTCGTCCGCTGCTCCTAGTTCGTCCCCGGCTCCTAGTTCTTCCGCTGCTCCTAGTTCGTCCCCTGCTCCAAGTTCGTCCCCTGCTCCTAGTTCGTCCACTTCTCCTTGTTCGTCCCCTGCTCCTACTTCGTCCGCTGCTCCTAGTTCGTCCCCTGCTCCTAGTTCGTCCGCTGCTCCTAGTTCGCCCGCTGCTCCTAGTTTGTCCGCAGCTCCTAGTTCGTCCGCTGCTCCTAGTTCGTCCGCTTCTCATAGTTCGTCCGCTGCTCCTAGTTCGTCTGCTGCTCCTAGTTCGTCCCCTGCTCCTAGTTCGTCCGCTGCTCCTAGTTCGCCCGCTGCTCCTAGTTTGTCCGCAGTTCCTAGTTCGTCCGCTGCTCCTAGTTCGTCCGCTGCTCCTAGTTCGTCCCCTGCTCCTAGTTCGTCCCCCGCTCCTAGTTCGTCCCCTGCTCCTACTTCGTCCCCCGCTCCTACTTCGTCCGCTGCTCCTAGTTCGTCCACTGCTGCTAGTTCGTCCGCTTCTCCTTGTTCGTCCGCTGCTCCTAGTTCGTCCGCATCTCCTAGTTCGTCCGCTAGTCCTAGTTCGTCCGCTGCTCCTAGTTCGTCGACTGCTCCTAGTTCGTCGACTGCTCCTAGTTTGTCCGCTGCTACTAGTTTGTTCACTGCTCCTAGTTTGTCCGCTGCTCCTAGTTTGTCCGCTGCTCCTAGTTTGTCCGCTGCTCCTAGTTCGTCCGCTGCTCCTAGTTCGTCCACTGATCCTAGTTCGTCCCCTGCTCCTAGTTCGTCCCCTGCTCCTAGTTCTTCCCCTGCTCCTACTTCGTCCGCTGCTCCTAGTTCGTCCACTGCTGCTAGTTCGTCTGCTGCTCCTAGTTCGTCCGCTTCCCCTAGTTCGTCCGCTGCTCCCAGTTCGTTCGCATCTCCTCGTTCGTTCGCATCTCCTAGTTCGTCCGCTGCTCCTTGTTCGCCCGCTGCTCCTAGTTCGTCCGCTGCTCCTAGATCGCCCGCTGCTCCTAGTTCGTCCGCTGCTCCAAGTTCGTCCGCTTCTCATAGTTCGTCCGCTGCTCCTAGTTCGTCTGCTGCTCCTAGTTCGTCCCCTGCTCCTAATTAGTCTGCTGCTCCTAGTTCGTCCCCTGCTCCTAGATCGTCCGCTGCTCCTAGTTCGTCCCCTGCTCCTAGTTCGTCCCCTGCTCCTAGTTCGTCCGCTGCTCCTAGTTCTTCCTCTGCTCCTAGTTCGTCCGCTTCTCCTAGTTCGTCCGCTGCTCCTAGTTCGTCCACTTCTCCTAGTTCGCCCGCTGCTCCTAGTTCGTCCGCTGCTCCTAGTTCGTCCGCTTCTCCTAGTTCGTCCGCTTCTCCTACTTCATCCGCTGCTCGTAGTTGGTCCGCTGCT
Organism: Locusta migratoria; assembly: GCA_026315105.1. Classification (NCBI taxonomy): domain Eukaryota; kingdom Metazoa; phylum Arthropoda; class Insecta; order Orthoptera; family Acrididae; genus Locusta; species Locusta migratoria. Next base: position 123,190,021 of record CM048754.1, read on the forward strand.
CCTAGTTCGTCCGCTGATCCTAGTTCGTCCGCTGCTCCTAGTTCGTCCGCTGCTCCTAGTTCGTCTGCTGCTACTAGTTCGTCCGCTGCTCCTAGTTCGCCTGCTGCTCCTGGTTCGCCCGCTGCTCCTAGTTCGTCCGCTGCTCCTAGTTCGTCCGCTGCTCCTAGTTCGTCCGCTGCTCCTAGTTCGTCCGCTGCTCCTAGTTCGTCCGCTGCTCCTAGTTCGTCCGCTGCTCCTAGATCGTCTGCTTCTCCTAGTTCGTCCGCTGCTCCTTGTTCCTCCGCTGCTCCTAGTTCGTCCGCAGCTCCTAGTTCGCCCGCTGCTCCTAGTTCGTCCCCGGCTCCTAGTTCTTCCGCTGGTCCTAGTTCGTCCGCTGCTCCTAGATCGTCTGCTACTCCTAGTTCGTCCGCTTCTCCTAGTTCGTACGCTTCTCCTAGTTCGTCCGCTGCTGGTAGTTGGTCCGCAGCTAATAGTTCGTCTGCTGCTCCTAGTTCGTCCGCTGCTCCTATTTCGTCCGCTGCTCCTAGTTCGTCCCCTGCTCCTACTTTGTCCGTTGCTCCTAGTTCGTCCGCTGCTCCTAGTTCGTCCACTGCTCCTAGTTCGTCCGCTGCTCCAAGTTCGCCTGCTGCTCCTAGTTCGTCCGCTTCTCCTAGTTCGTCCGCTGCTCCTAGTTCGTCACTTCTCCTAGTTCGTCCGCTGCTCCTAGTTCGTCCGCTGCTACTAGTTCGTCCGCTGTTCATAGTTCGTCCGCTGCTCCTGGTTCGTCCGCTGCTCCTAGATCGTCCGCTGCTCCTAGTTCGCCCGCTGCTCCTAGTTCGTCCGCTGCTCCTAGTTCGTCCGCTTCTCGTAGTTCGTCCGCTGCTCCTAGTTCGTCCGCTGCTCCTAGTTCGTCCGCTGCTCCTAGTTCGTGCGCTGCTCCTAGTTCGTCCGCTGCTCCTATTTCGCCCGCTGCTTCTAGTTCGTCCGCTGCTCCTAGTTCGTCCGCTGCTCCTAGTTCGTCCGCTTCTCCTAGTTCGTCCGCTGCTCCTAGTTCGCCTGCTGCTCCTGGTTCGCCCGCTGCTCCTAGTTCGTCCGCTGCTCCTAGTTCGTCCGCTGCTCCTAGTTCGTCCGCTGCTCCTAGTTCGTCCGCTGCTCCTAGTTCGTCCGCTGCTCCTAGTTCGTCCGCTGCTCCTAGATCGTCTGCTTCTCCTAGTTCGTCCGCTGCTCCTTGTTCCTCCGCTGCTCCTAGTTCGTCCACAGCTCCTAGTTCGCCCGCTGCTCCTAGTTCGTCCCCGGCTCCTAGTTCTTCCGCTGGTCCTAGTTCGTCCGCTGCTCCTAGTTCGTCTGCTACTCCTAGTTCGTCCGCTTCTCCTAGTTCGTCCGCTGCTCCTAGTTCGCCTGCTGCTCCTGGTTCGCCCGCTGCTCCTAGTTCGTCCGCTGCTCCTAGTTCGTCCGCTGCTCCTAGTTTCCCGCTTCTCCTAGTTCGTCCGCTTCTCCTAGTTCGTCTGTTGCTCGTAGTTGGTCCGCTGCTCCTAGTTCGTCCGCTGATCCTAGTTCGTCCGCTGCTCCTAGTTCGTCTGCTGCTACTAGTTCGTCCGCTGCTCCTAGTTCGCCCGCTGCTCCTAGTTCGCCCGCTGCTCCTAGTTCTTCCGCTGCTCCTAGTTCGTCCGCTTCTCCTAGTTCGTCCGCTTCTCCTAGTTCGTCCGCTGCTCCTAGTTCGTCCGCTGCTCCTAGTTCGTACGCTTCTCCTAGTTCGTCCGCTGCTCGTAGTTGGTCCGCAGCTAATAGTTCGTCGGCTGCTCCTAGTTCGTCCGCTGCTCCTATTTCGTCCGCTGCTCCTAGTTCGTCCCCTGCTCCTAGTTTGTCCGTTGCTCCTAGTTCGTCCGCTGCTCCTAGTTCGTCCACTGCTCCTAGTTCGTCCGCTGCTCCTAGTTCGCCCGCTGCTCCTAGTTCGTCCGCTGCTCCTAGTTCGTCACTTCTCCTAGTTCGTCCGCTGCTCCTAATTCGTCCGCTGCTACTAGTTCGTCCGCTGTTCATAGTTCGTCCGCTGCTCCTGGTTCGTCCGCTGCTCCTAGATCGTCCGCTGCTCCTAGTTCGCCCGCTGCTCCTAGTTCGTCCGCTGCTCCTAGTTCGTCCGCTTCTCGTAGTTCGTCCGCTGCTCCTAGTTCGTCCGCTGCTCCTAGTTCGTGTGCTGCTCCTAGTTCGTCCGCTGCTCCTATTTCGCCCGCTGCTTCTAGTTCGTCCGCTGCTCCTAGTTCGTCCGCTGCTCCTAGTTCGTCCGCTTCTCCTAGTTCGTCCGCTGCTCCTAGTTCGCCTGCTGCTCCTGGTTCGCCCGCTGCTCCTAGTTCGTCCGCTGCTCCTAGTTCGTCCGCTGCTCCTAGTTCGTCCGCTGCTCCTAGTTCGTCCGCTGCTCGTAGTTCGTCCGCTGCTCCTAGTTCGTCCGCTGCTCCTAGATCGTCTGCTTCTCCTAGTTCGTCCGCTGCTCCTTGTTCCTCCGCTGCTCCTAGTTCGTCTGCTACTCCTAGTTCGTCCGCAGCTCCTAGTTCGTCCGCTGCTCCTAGTTCGTCCCCGGCTCCTAGTTCTTCCGCTGCTCCTAGTTCGTCCGCTGCTCCTAGATCGTCTGCTTCTCCTAGTTCGTCCGCTGCTCCTAGTGGCCCGCTGCTCCTAGTTCGTCCGCTGCTCCTAGTTCGTCTGCTTCTCGTAGTTCGTCCGCTGCTCCTAGTTCGTCCGCTGCTCCTAGTTCGTCCGCTGCTCCTAGTTCGTCCGCTGCTCCTAGTTCGTCCGCTGCTTCTAGTTCGCCCGCTGCTCCTAGTTTGTCCGCAGCTCCTAGTTCGTCCGCTGCTCCTAGTTCGTCCGCTGCTCCTAGTTCGTCCGCTGCTCCTAGTTCGTCCCCTGCTCCTAGTTCGTCCGCTGCTCCTAGTTCGTCCGCTGCTCCTAGTTCGGCCGCTAGTCCTAGTTCGTCCGCTAGTCCTAGTTCGTCCGCTGCTCCTAGTTCGTCCACTGCTCCTAGTTTGTCCGCTGCTCCTAGTTTGTCCGCTGCTCCTAGTTTGTCCGCTGCTCCTAGTTTGTCCGCTGTTCCTAGTACGTCCGCTGCTCCTAGTTCGTCCGCTGCTCCTAGTTCGTCCCCTGCTCCTAGTTCGTCCCCTGCTCCTAGTTCGTCCCCTGCTCCTACTTCGTCCGCTGCTCCTAGTTCGTCCACTGCTGCTAGTTCGTCTGCTGCTCCTAGTTCGTCCGCTTCTCCTAGTTCGTCCGCTGCTCCTAGTTCGTCCGCATCTCCTAGTTCGTCCGCTGCTCCTAGTTCGCCCGCTGCTCGTAGTTTGTCCGCTGCTCCTAGTTCGTCCCCTGCTCCTAATTAGTCTGCTGCTCCTAGTTCGTCCCCTGCTCCTAGTTCGTCCGCTGCTCCTAGTTCGTCCACTGCTCCTAGTTCGTCTGCTGCTCCTAGTTCGTTCGCTGCTCCTAGTTCGTCCCCTGCTCCTAGTTCGTCCGCTGCTCCTAGTTCGTCCGCTGCTCCTAGTTCGTCCGCTAGTCCTAGTTCGTCCGCTGCTCCTGGTTCGTCCGCTGCTCCTAGTTTGTCCGCTGCTCCTTGTTCGTCCGCTGCTCCTAGTTCGTCCGCTGCTCCTAGTTCGTCCCCTGCTCCTAATTCGTCGCCTGCTCCTAGTTCGTCCGCTGCTCCTAGTTCGTCCCTTGCTCCTAGTTCGTCCCCTGCTCCTAGTTCGTCCGCTGCTCCTAGTTCGTCCGCTGCTACTAGTTCGTCCCCTGCTCCTAGTTCGTCCGCTGCTCCTAGTTCGTCCGCTGCTCCTAGTTCGTCCGCTGCTCCTAGTTCGTCCGCTGCTCCTAGTTCGTCCACTTCTCCTAGTTCGTCCGCTGCTCCTAGTTCGTCCCCTGATCCTAGTTCGTCCCCTGCTCCTAGTTCGTCCCCTGCTCCTAGTTCGTCCGCTGCTGCTAGTTTGTCCGCTGCTCCTAGTTCGTCCGCTACTTTTAGTTCGTCCGCTGCTCCTAGTTCTCCCGCTGCTCCTAGTTCGTCCGCTTCTCCTAGTTCGTCCGCTGCTCCTAGTTCGTCCACTTCTCCTAGTTCGTCCGCTGCTCCTAGTTCGTCCGCTGCTCCTAGTTCGTCCACTGCTCCTAGTTCGTCCGCTGCTCCTAGTTCGTCCGCTGCTCTTAGTTCGTCCACTGCTCCTAGTTCGTCCCCTGCTCCTAATTCGTCCGCTGCTCCTAGTTCGTCCGCTGCTCCTAGTTCGTCCGCTGCTCCTAGTTCGTCCTCTTCTCCTAGTTCGTCCGCTGCTCCTAGTTCGTCCTCCTAGTTCGTCCGCTGCTCCTAGTTCGTCCAGTGCTCCTAGTTCGTCCGCTGCTCCTAGTTCGTCCATTTCTCCTTGTTCGTCCGCTGCTCCTAGTTCGTCCGCTTTTCCTAGTTCGTCCGCTGCTCCTAGTTCGTCCGCTTCTCCTAGTTCGTCCGCTGCTCCAAGTTCGCCCGCTGCTCCTAGTTCGTCCGCTGCTCCTAGTTCGTCCGCTTCTCCTAGTTCGTCCGCTGCTCCTTGTTCGTCCGCTGCTCCTAGTTCGTCCGCTGCTCCTAGTTCGTCTGCTTCTCCTAGTTCGTCCGCTGCTCCTAGTTCGCCCGCTGCTCCTAGTTCGTCCGCTGCTCCTAGTTCGTCCGCTTCTCCTAGTTCGCCTGCTGCTCCTAGTTCGTCCGCTTCTCCCAGTTCGTCCGATCTTTTTGGCTTTTGCTACCCTGATAAAAGAGCTCTTTTTTATGACAGCTAATTTATATAATGAATCAGTGTCGCCAAAGCGTGTGCTATTACCCGAATTTTTGGGCAAGTTGACAACAAATAGTTAGGCAAATAAACCAGTTATTTACACGAATGGGTGATACAATGGTATCTCAACTACTTGGCATACAGATTACTCGTAGTACTTTATTTTAAAATAGATTTCTTGTGGCAGTGAACTATTAAACTACTGCTGAGGTGCATCTCAGCTCGAAATGACGGCAACTGGCAGAAGGGAATCACGCTATTCTGCGCGCTCTCGCGTCCTCTCGCTGTTACCCGTCAGTCTTCGGAAAATGGCCGCGGTGGAGTAGCCGAGCGGTCTAAAGCGTCTCGCTGAGGAGCGCGCGGTTGTTCGCCGTGGAGGTTCGAGTCCTTCCGTGGGGCATGGGTATGTGTGTTTTTCCTTAGGTTAGTTTACGTAGGTTTAAGTAGTTTGTAAGCTACGGACTGTCTGATAGATTTACAAAAAAAAAAAAAAAAAAAAAAAAAAAAAAAAAAAAAAAAAAAAGCTGTCGGAAAAGGAGCGGGCGAACTAAGAAAAAAAAAAATGTTCAAATGTTTGTAAATCTATCGGACCAAACTGCGTGGTCATCAGGCGCACCAGTCACGATCTGCGCGGCCACTACGGTCGGGGGTTCGAATCCCCCCTCGGGGATGGATATTTGTGCCGTCCATAGTTGTAGATAGTTGATAAGTAGTTTGTAAGTTTAGGGAGTGATGACCCCGTAGTTAAGTCCCATAAGCTTAACAAACATTTGAACATTTTTTTTGTTCAAGTGTCTTGTTAAGCTTATGGGACTTAACTACGGGGTCATCAGTCCCTAAACTTACAACCTAGTTATGAACTACTTACAACTAAGGACGGCACAAATATGCATGCCCGAGGGGGGATTCGAACCCCCGACCGTAGTGGCTCTGCAGACCGTGAGTGAAGCGCCTCAATCCCCTCGGCCACCGCGGCCGGCTAAACTAACCTAAGGACAACACACACATCCATGCCCCAGGGAGGACTCGAACCTCCACGGCGAGCAACCGCGCGCTCCGCACGAGACGCTTTAGACCGCTCGGCTACTGCACCGCAGCACGAATTAAGAGGCGAGGAATCTGCGAACTAGTTCGTCTGTGGGTGCGCTCTTCCGAACTAGTTCGTTGGCGAAGGACACAAGACTAGTGAACACCCAGGCCGGCTGCGTACGCCGACTACTACTAGGCGTCATCCGGCTCGGTTCATGCCCGCTCGGCTCGGCCCGGCCGGCAGTGGGAACGCCGCCTGATGCTCAATGCGGTGGTCCCGGAGACTGGACACTGGATACTGGACTCTGGAGGGAGCTAATTGAGTGACGAGTGTGGCGTTGGCGGACTGTCATTGACGCCCTGAAAGTGGGGAGGGTTACGTCAGCAGCGAGCAGAGAAAGCGCCGCTAGCAGACGCGAGAGGAGTGGACTGGAGTAGAGAGGAGAGGACAGTCACGGTGACGGCATTCCAGGCAGCCGGCGGCCGCAAAAAGGCGACGAGGGCGGCCGAGCGGCCCCGGCGGCGTTTAGACGCGCCACTAGCACTGGACACTGGCTACTGTGTGCCACTGATGGGCCAGTCAAACTAGAACCTGAAAACGCAAATCGTGATGCAGTTCTCATTTTTTGCTATGTTTCCAGAATGAAACTTCACTCTGCAGCGGAGTGTGCGCTGATATGAATCTTCCTGGCAGATTAAAATTGTGTGCCGGAACCGGGACTCGAACCTGGGACCTTTGCCTTTCGCGGGCAAGCGCACTACCGACTGAGCTATCCCGACACGACTCACGATGCCGCCTCACAACTTTACTTCCGCCAGTACCTCGTCTCCTACTTTTCAAATTTCACAGAAGCTCTCCTGCAAACAATGCAAGACTAGCAGTCCTGGAAGAAAGGATATGGTGGAGACATGCCTTAGCCACAGCCTAAGGGATGTTTCCAGAATGAAACTTTCACTCTGCAGCGGAGTGTGCGCTGATATGAAACTTCCTGGCAGATTAAAGTTGTGTGCCGGAACCGGGACTCGAACCTGGGACCTTTGCCTTTCGCGGGCAAGCGCACTACCGACTGAGCTATCCCGACACGACTCACGATGCCGCCTCACTACTTTACTTCCGCCAGTACCTCGCCTCATACTTTCCAAACTTCACAGAAGCTCTCTTGCGAACCATGCAAGACTAGCACTCCTGGAAGAAAGGATATGGTGGAGATAGAGTGAAAGTTTCATTCTGGAAACATCCCTTAGGCTGTGGCTAAGCCAAGTCTCCACCATATCCTTTCTTCCAGGAGTGCTAGTCTTGCATGGTTCGCAGGAGAGCTTCTGTGAAGTTTGGAAAGTAGGAGGCGAGGTACTGGCGGAAGTAAAGTTGTTAGGCGGCATCGTGAGTCGTGTCGGGATAGCACAGTCGGTAGTGCGCTTGCCCGCGAAAGGCAAAGGTTCCTTTTGATATTTTGTTAGGACCTGTTACGGTAGTTTGAAACCAAGTTTGCAGCTTCGATAACCCTGTGCTTCCCAAGTTATAAGTGAAAAACTCCGAAATTTTCGGACTTTTTTTTTTTAGATTTTGCCTTCTAACGCATAAACTATGAGTTTTACGATATTAGTAGTTTTTTACCATTTTCAAAGTACATAGAATATGTAACAATTTAAGCCTAACCGCAGCGTTATACGTCCAATAGTTTTCTAGATATAAAGCGTCAAATATGGGCTTTTTTTTTTTGTACCAAAAATGAAAATTTTAAGTTTTGCTCTCATTTCGAGCTGAATATTGGCATAACCACTCATTCTGTGAGAATAGACATGAGAATTGAAGTTGTAGTAAATTTTATTAGCTTTAAAATAAGCACAAGATGAACTCTCTATAGCGAGTAGTACTCTCTAGTACATCACGATTTGCGTTTGTAGCCCTTTTCTTTTGTACGATTTGACTGGTCTATGATGAGCTCCTGGCAGTGTGGCCACAGGGCCACGGAATTCCGAAACACCGAGGGGCAGTCAATTCACAACAGACGCTTCACACCAGGGCTCCGACGCCGCCGATTACGAATTAGGTGGTAACACTTGTCTAGACAACACGGCGGAGCTAATATACCGGCTGATCAAAAGTCAGTGCAATGACATAAACGTTTTCTGACTGTTGTACCGCCAAACTTCAGCAGGCAATTAAAGGGCTTTACGTACTCTGTGAGGCAGCAGTTAGAGTAGATGGCACATTAACCCTTAACCCTCGGTCGGGCGCACCTCCAGATGAAACAAAATCAGGCGCTCCCGGCCTGAGAGGCCACCCACGTATTTTGTGGACTAGCTCCGCCATGTTAAATCAAATTCAAAATGCGTGTTGGTTAGTCTTGAAGAGGATCTAAAGGAAGGAATTACAGCAAACTTAAAGCATAATAATGGATTTATTGAACACAATACACCTTAAACTAAAGTGACCAAAATTACAAATTTCCCACAAAGAGCATTAAAAATTGGTCGAACAGACATCCATAAAAGTAATGAGGTTATTTTTAAAGGACATTAGGCAGTCTATTCTGACATGGAATCATCTTTTCTCGCCACATTTGCAGCCAAAAACCGATGTTATAGCTCCCAAATCAACAGCTGAAACACAGGTATGGCACAGAACGTATACGTCGCTCAAGCAGATTGGTTGATGACAAACTGAACATTCGTGATTCTTCATCCTCCTAACTCTTGTTTCAGCCACGCATGGTCGACGTTTTAGCCATTTGGGAGGTAATGTGGGAGAACTTTCCCGTTCCTTGTGGGGTAAAAATTTTTTCAGTCGAGTTTGCAGCCGACATTTCACATATATTCATAGCATACACAGGCTAAATTGTCCAGTTAGAAGTTGATGACACAAGGTTTTGCAATTGGTGTCGTCATTTGTAGCAATATCTTTTACACTGGATGTTGTGTAATAATGATGTGACTCTTCACACTATGAATAGTGGAAGGTATCTACTTAGACTACTTCGTCGTCTTATCGTTTCCAAAATAAAAGCTCCTCACATATTTTCTTCTCTTCTTCATATTCCTGAGCTGTTCCCTAAACTTCCTGTTCAGTTGCTGAGTCCTCCTTGCCTTCTCCTACCTCATCCTGAGAGTGGGTGTCTCTCTCATCGACTAAATCTTCGAGCGCGGTTAGATCTTCAGCAGTTTCGTCCTCGAGGAGGCGCATTATTTCCACAAGATCATTGGCTTAGAGGCATAATATACTTTTCTGGACATTTCAGCAGAAAATATGGATGTGATAACGTAGGAAAAGAAAGGAAAACTGAAATTAGAACTCGATCAGGCGCACTCAGTCTGAAGGGCCAGGGTCGTCAAAGTCTTTTTTTTCCGAAGGTAACGGTGAAAATCAGAGGACAGCCTTAGTTTGATTGAAACGAAGTAATAAAATAAAAATATCTTGAAAAATCTCACCTTAAAAACTATAACGTAATCGGGCGCAGACGGCCTGTGAGGCCCAAGGAGTTCCCGTGATCCGCGTGGAAATCGACGGCAGCCTGCGGATCGGCACTGTGTGAGGTTCCCAAAGTGACGCGAGGAAACGGAGAGGCGGCCGCTGGGCCACCAGTGTTAAGCACGGGAATCAAAAAGTGTTTTGCTGGCCTGTGAGGCCGACTGCGCCCCACGGAGGGTTAACTGCCCTGGCGAATGTAGATAACTTTCATTTCCTGGCGGGGTTTTTTAACCCCAAATTATTGGGGTAAATGTAATTGTAGGCCTAAATAACTTTTTGGAGTGTAAAGCATTTATTTTCTAGTTAATATTAAATTGTCAAGGTAAACAAATTTATTTAAACATAGAAGTAACCACAAAGAAATTATTTTATAAGATTTGAATTTATCTGACATATTTTAACTCACATAAAAATTTGTTTTCATTAGAAAGACCATATTTTCCGTGTTTAGCACTTCTAAAGGCATGGTTCTTGCTATACGAAAACACAGAAGGTGATTTGCGAACCATATTTGTTTAAATACCTACTCTGAATATTGATGTATATTTTTTCTAATGTTTCAAATATGTAGAAAAAATATGTTGGTTTCCTTCTTTAGACTTGGCAGCTTTCGTAAAAGCTCCCCACCATGTCACTTAGCGAATAAATATCAAAATAAAAACTCTTGGGGTCAAATATGACCCCACCAGGGCAGTTAAGGTTTAAGCTCATAGTTCAGGGTAGACAAGGCTGTAACCTGTCACCACTATTGTTCACACTATTCATGGATCATATGTTGAAAACAGTAGACTGGCAGGGCGGGATTAAAATAGGTGAAAACAAAATAAGCAGTCTCGCATATGCGGATGACTTAGCTGTAACGGCAGGTTCGATTGAAAGGTTGCAAACTAATATTTCAGAGCTCGATCAGAGGTGCAAGGATTATGATATGAAGATCAGCATCTCCGAAACGAAAGTAATGTCTGTAGGAAAGATATTCAAACAGATGGAGTGCCAAATAGGAGGAACAAAGTTAGAACAGGTAGACAGTTTCAAGTATCTGGGATGTATTTTCTCATAGGATGGGAACATAGTGTAAGAACTGGAATCGAGGTGCAGCAAAGCTAATGCAGTGAGTGCTCAGCTAAGATCTACTCTCTTCTGCAATAAGGAAATCAGTACCAAGACTAAGTTAGCAGTGCACCGTTCTATCTTTCGACCAACTTTGTTGTATGGGAGTGAAAGTTGGGTGGATACAGGTTACCTTATTCATAAGGTAGAGGTTACATATATGAAAGTAGCAAGAATGCTTGCAGGTACCAATAGATGGGAACAATGGCAGGAGGGTGTCCATAATGAGGAAAACAAAGAAAAACTGGAAATAAACACCATAGATGAAGCAGTTAGAGCGAACAGACTGAGATGGTGGGGCCATGTTACACGCATGGGAGAAGCAAGGTTACCTAATATACTCATGAGCTCGGCAGCGGATAATAATAAAGTTTCCATTCTTCCGCCAAAAATCCACCAATAATATCGCTGATTTTTTTTTTTTAATTATGACGTAATGTCTAATTGAAAGTAAATATAAAGTACTAGCTGAAAAACCGGCGTTGCCCGGGTATTTATTTATTTATTCCTGCCATTTTTCAGGTGTATATTCATTTGTATAAGGGCTGCATGTAAAATCTCTTGGGAATACAATTAGTAGTAAAGAAGTTATACATTAAAACTTGGCGCGTGATAGGGAGGTTTTCCGTGAACGTTATTGTTTATGTGCTCATATCTCGTGAACTATACGTCTCGTACTGTCATACAGTTTAGGACGTACACTTAAGTATATGTGTGTATACTGTCTATAATATTTCCTGCGGCTACAGTTTGTAGTGTATGACGCATAAATTGTAACGTCGTACCTTATGCCGTAGTTTTAGTCCCAGAACAGCGGAACGTTACTATTTATGTGCTCATATCTCATGAATTATGTGTCATACTGTGATGCAATTTCGATCGTAGATTCAGCTATATGCGTGTATACTGTCTGTAAAATTTCTGCGGCTACAATTTGTAGTGTACAAATTATAAATTGTAACGTCATATCGAATGCCGTAGTTCACTCCATATAAATAGCGGAAAAGTAGTAAGCGAGAAACTTTTGTTGCTTTCATCATTTTGCTATGGGTGTCAGCGAGAAAAAGTTTAATAAAGGTTTGAAATTATGTTTAAAGTTTGTTGCAAGTCGCTAAGTACTCTTATTCTCATATAGCGTATTTATGAAGTCTCGCCGCATTATGTGGCAGTTTTCTGCGATTCCTATTGTTGACGACGTTATATCTCCTGAACCATGTGTCGTATGTGGTTCGTACACATACGGCAATTGTTACCTCACGGTAAGGAATGTGTGTACCAAGTTTGGTTGAAATCGGTCCAGTGGTTTAGGAGAAATTGAGAAGCATTGTCGCTAAATGCTGCAGTTTTAGACACATTTCATTGATTGTAACGTCATATCTCGTGAACTATATATCGTTTGTGATTCTTATACTTACGGCGACCGTCCACATAGATTGAAGCTTACGTGTACAAAATTTTATAAAGATTGGAACAAAACTGCAGATTTGTATGCAACATGTACAAATATACGGACACTCTGCTTTATATATTAGATAGTAACATCCAGCTCTCATCAGTATACCCAGATGAAGGTCGCTGTAACGTTGGCCGAAACGTCGGTTATTTAAGTAATAGCCTTACACCATGACGCGGTACAACACCCAGAAAACCTTTATGTCAGCTGACTCTGGCCGCGGAAGCCTACGTAATTAAGTCAGTACAAATTTGGAAACTTAATAAATCACGAAATAACGTAGATAGAGAGGGAAAAATTGACACACAGTGACATGGGGTTTTATTAGAACCAAAGAAAGAAAAAAGTATTGCTAGACGCGTGAAATATGTCTTGCGCGCGTCGTTTGGTGATGATCGTGTGCTCAGCCGCCACTTTCGTCGTGCTTGGCCTCCCAGGTCCCCAGACCTCAGTCCGTGCGATTATTGGCTTTGGGGTTACCTGAAGTCGCAAGTGTATCATGATCGACCGACATCTCTAGGGTTGCTGAAAAACAACATCCGACGCCAATGCCTCACCATAACTCCGGACATGCTTTACAGTGCTGTTCACAACATTATTCCTCGACTACAGCTATTGTTGAGGAATTAATATATTGAGCGTTTCCTGAAAAGAACATCATCTTTGATTTGTCTAAATTTATTATGCTAATTACTCCTTTTCTGATAACATGCAACGCCGTCTGTCGGACGTTTTTTGGATTTTTTTTTCCTCTAATAAAAGTCCATGTTATGTGTGTCAATTTTTACCTCTCTATCTACACTATTCCCTGATTTATTAAGATTCCAAATTTATACTCACTTTTTGATCACCTGGTAGCAATGTGACCCATGTAAATCCATAATATTCTATATATAAATATATATAAATGAATGTTTGTCTGTATGTGCTCTATGTGTTCATAAACCATTTATTCGATTGCAACGAAACTTTGGTAAACTGTTCACCTCACGCCAACGAAGGTTCGTGACCCAAAAACACGACACATAGCTCAGGAGACATGACGTCATAAATAATGAGAGGCCACCGCGTGAGAATAGCCAGTTATTGAAAAGTGGGACTAGTTAGGGACCTGCGACGAAGTTTGCACGTAATTTCGGACGTTTACGAAGCGTTTCGTAACTGACCCCCCCCCCCCCCCACACACACACACAAACAAAATGATGAAACGAAAAGAAATCTACCTCTCCCAACAGTTCCGCTATAGATACCGTAAAACTGTCGGATCAGGCATGTTCTTGTATCAAATAAAGTTGGCATTACAGATTCTATTTTTGTCTGCAAGCCTACCTTAATTCTCTTGCATCCAAAATTAAGCCATCTATTTTCTTCATCTCTATCTATAAAAAAGCGAAATCTCTAAAACTACTTCACCTATGAAGCTGAAATTTGGCAGGAATGTAGTTTATAGGTAGAAAACGCCAGGAAGGAAAGTATTTTGTGATGTGTGCCTGGTGGAGCGTTCTCCTCCTACAGACTCACAAAATCTACAGTCTCATTCCAATCTTTACGAAATTTCGCACGCTTGACCTTCAAAATAAGGGGAAGGTGGCTGTGTACCTTAAGTTTCATACGGTGCATGGGGGAGGGTATTTTGCAACATAAAAATGGATCCCTAAATACGTTCGTCGCGCCATAACTTGAGAACGGCTCCAACGATTAGAGAGATCATTTTTGTTTTTTTGTTTTCGTTGTTCTCTGAGCAAGGGTTGCATAAAGTAAAACTGGAATATTTGAGAACGACAAAGTGCGTTTTGCAATGTAACCCTGCGTTTCTATTGCAGAGACATCTACAGTTTGTGATTCTTCAGTTTCTCCCGTTTATCTACAGTTTTGTTCCGATATTGATGAAATTTTGCAACTCCACCTTAAAAACAAGAGGAATGTACTATCTGTATAAAATTTCGTTCGGTGCAGGGTGGAGGGTACTTACGCAATTTTATGTAATATATAGTTTTGCTGCAATCTTTATGAGTTTTTGCACACATACCTTTGAACCAAGAGGAAAATCACTGGGTACATAAATGTTTGTTCGGTACATGCCGACGACATAGTAATTCTGTCAGAGACCGCAAAAGATCTGGAAGAGCAATTGACTGGGATGGGCAGTGTCTTGAAATGAAGATATAATATGAACATTAAGAAGAGTAAAACGAAGGTAATGGAATGCAATGTCAAAAAATCAGGCGATGCTGACGGAATTAGATTAGGTAATGAGGCAATAAAAGTAGTAGATGAATTTTGTTATTTGGGTAGCAAGATAACTTCTGATGGCCGAAGTACAGAAGATATAAAATGCAGAATGGCTATGGGAAGAAAAGCGTTTCTAAAGAAGCGAAACTTGTTAACATCCAATATTAGTTTAAATGTTAGGAAGTCCTTTCTGAAAGCGTTTATCTGGAGTGTAGCATTGTGTGGGAGTGAAACGTGGACGATAAGGAGTTCAGATAAGAAGATGATAGAAGCTTCTGAAATGTGGTGCTACAGACGAATGATGAAAATTACATGGGTAGATCACGTGACTAATGAGGTGGTTAACCGAATCGGGGAGAAAAGGAGTTTGTGGCATATCCTGACTAAGATTGGTTGGACACATTCTGAGACATCAAGGAATTGTCAGCTTAGCATTAGAAGGAAGCGTGTGGGGTAAAAATCGTAGAGGGAGACCGAGGGACGAATACAGTAAGCAGATTCAAAAGGATGTAGGTTGCCGGACGTATTCTCAGATGAAGAGGCTTGCTCAGGATAGGGTAGCGTGGAGAGCTGCATCAAACCAGTCTGCGGACTGAAGACCACAACAACAACAAACGGTACTTGACAGAGGGTACCTTGCAGAAATGTTTGCCGAGAGAGGGAAAGGTGGAAACGAACAGAGAGATGGGAGAGAAAGAGGTGGATGCAGAGAGAGGGGGGAAGGGGATGTGGACTACCAGAGTGTAGGATAAATAAACACCCGGCCAACGCCGGTTTTACAGCTAGTTTATTAATAATAGCGTATATGTAGTATTTCTACAAGGGCGGATTTAGGGGGGGGGGGGGTACGGCACAGGGGCATGAGACACCCTCTCAGACAGCATGACAAAAGAAATGAGAGAAAGAGAAGGGAGGGGGATGGAGAAAACCTCAGCATGACTGATGCACTTTTACTTACAGGCAGCATGTAACTGTGAGTCTAAAAGGCAAAAACCCTGTAATTGGGGTAACGTAAAATGACTTCTTGTGCTATGCTTCCTTCGTATTGCTTCTTGCTCCTTTTTTGTCAGTAATAATAATAATGTCGTGTGGCTCATTGGCCTGGTGTAAGTCTTTCGATTGGACGCCACTTGGGCGACTTGCGTGTCCCTAGCCTACCCCAGTTATCCAACCGGGGAAAGGAAAGGAAAGGGGACCTACAGCTTAACGTGGAATCCGAACCACGCGTCGTTTCTGGCGACTCCTCACATCGTTGAGACGTGAAGCATGGGTTAAAGTGCAGACTGAAAAAATCCGAGGTCCGATCGGGTTTTGAACCTGCGACCCTTCGGTTTCCCGTCGAGCACTTTACCCCAAATATGGAAGTGTCCCGATTGGCTGACTGACTGACTCATCATCGCCCAGCCCAAACTACTGAAGATAGAAATTTGAAATTTGTGGAGGGTGTTGATCTTACTCTGTAGGCGTCATTTAAGAAGCGATTTTTCGATATTCCGTCCGTAAGGGGGTGAAATAGGGGTTGAAACGTTTTTTGAAAATAAGGCAACTAGAACTACAAAATTTCGGATTTCAATCAAGAGTTCGAATTTAAAAGACAGGTGTTTCGGCATTTTTTGAAATTCGACAAATAAGGAGGTCAAATAGGTGACGCAAAAAATTGATTTTCAAAAATGTGTTGCGGTTAACTCAAATTTTAAGCTACAACTACGAATCGCCGGATATGGAATCTTGGTCAGGATTAAAAATCCATGATTTTTTAGTATTTTTGGAAATTAAACAAGTAAGATGGTTAAATAGAGGATCAAAAATTCTTTTTGAAAATATGTTGCTATTGATACAATTTTGAAGCTACAGCTGCAAAAATCGATATTTGTATAGTTGGTTAGGCGTTCAAAAAACGTGTTTCGGTATTTTTGGAAATTCAACAACCAACGGGATTAAATTGGAGAGGGGGTGTTTTTCGAAAATATGTTGCTATTTAGGCAATTTTGAATTTAGAACTACAAATTTTCGCATTTGGAATCGGGGTTCGAATTTAAAAGACAAGTGTTTCGGCGTTTTTTGAAATTCAACCAATAACGGGATTTAATAGAGGACGCAAAAAATTGATTTTCAAAAATATGTTGCTGTTAACTCAAATTTCAAGCTATAACTACGAAACTTAGATATGGACTTTTGATCAGGATTAAAAAGACACGAGTTTCGATGTTTTTGGAAATTCAAAAACTAAGGGGGTGAAAGAGGGGATCAAAAATTCTTTTCGAAAACACTTTGTTGTCAAGACAATTTTGAAGCTATAGCTGCAAAAATTGGTATTTGTATTGTTCGTTATGATTTAAAAAATACGTGTTTCGATATTTTGGAAATTCAACCATCAAGGGGGTTAAACTGGAGAGGGGATGTTTTTCGAAAATCTGTTGCTATTTGGGCAATTTTGAAGTTAGAACTACAAATTTTCGGATTTGTATTCAGGGTTCAAATTTAAAAGACACGTGTCTCCGTATTTTTGGAAATTCGACCAATAAGTGGGTGAAATACGAGATGAAAAAATTTATTTTCAAAAATTTGGTGCTGTTAACGCAGTTTTCATGCTATGACTACGAAACTTAAGATATGGATTCTTCATCAGGGTTAAAAAGAAACAACTGGTGCAGACCAACCAGCCTACGCATGCGAAGCAGCGGGGGTTCGGCTAGTCTGATATATAAAGCAGAGTGTCCCTATGTTTGTACGTGTTGCATACAAATCTACAGTTTTGTTCGAATCTTTATGAAATTTTGTACACGTAAGCTTCAATCCATGAGTCCGTTCGCCGTAAGTGTAAGAATCACATACGATATATAGTTCACGAGATATGACGTCATAAACAATGAGATTCGCGAAGCACTGCTGTATTTTGCGACAATGCTGCTCATTTTCTCCTAAACCATTGCACCGATTTCAACCAAATTTGGTATACGCATTCCTTAATGTGAGGTAACAATTGCTACAGGGTTAGAAATCACATACGGCGCATGGTTCAAAAGATATTACGTCATAACCAATAGAAATCGCAAAAAAAATGCCATATAATGCGGCGAGACTTTCGAAATACACTGTACGAGAATGACAGTACTTAGCGAATTGCAACAAACTTTAAACATAACTTCAAACCTTTATTAACCTCTTTCGCGCTGGCAACCATAGTAAAATAATGAAAGAAAAAAAGTTTCTCGCTTACTACTTTTCCGCTGTTTATGGTGTAAAACTCTGGCTCTCGGTATGACGTTACAATTTATAATTTAAACACTACGAATTGTAGACGCAAAACATTGTACAGACAGTATTCACACATACAGCTGAATGTACTCTCCAAATTGTATCACAGTACGACACGTAGTTCATGAGATATATGCATATAGTGACGTTTATGGAAAAACGCCCCATCACGCACCAAGTTTTAATCTATTACTTCTTTACTACTAATTGTATTCCAAACCTGATTTTACAGACATACAGCCCCTATACAAATGAATATATGTCTTAATAAAAATGGGAGGAATAAATAAATAAATACCCGGGCAACGCCGGGTTTTCAGCTAGTAGGCTATATTGCGCTATTTTAGCGCTTTGGAATCCTGCCATTTTCATACAGTTTCTCACTTAACTGGTCGTTAGCCGTGTAAGGAGCAGAATTTTATTCGTTAACTTAACGGCCTGTTTGAGGTCTTTTAACGTCTGGTTAACTCATAGCGAAACATTGACAAACGCAATTCTCCTTTAACGACAAGTTACTATCATAACTGGAACTTAACGAGACGTTGACAAACCGGCCCTAAATGGCAAAACAGGACCTAACACAGGGTGTCCAGAAAAGGACTCCCTGATTTCAAAAATAAATTTCTCGAAAACAAAGATCGATACAGGAATGCAGTAAACGGTATGTTTATTGTGAAAGCTGTAAGACGTTTATACAGCAGTTTGAAATAATAGTTAAAAAAGCTACTAACAGATGGCGCTGTATTCGCCATACGTAATGCCTAGCCTATATCTCTAACTTATAAATGTGAATGTCTATTCGGTGTTCGTTTATCACGTCTGAACCACAAGACATAAAGAGCTAAAAATATGTACAGTTACTAATGTCTACTCGGGGAAGGCTTTAGGTACGGTTTTATGGCGATCGGATAGCTATTTATCTATATATATTAATGTGAATGTCTGTCACGTTCGAACGACAAGACGCAGAGACTTAAATATTTGTACAGTTACTAATTTATACCTGAGGAAGGTTTTAGGCACGGTTTTATAGTGATCTGATAGATATTTACTAATTTGAAAAATATAACGCGAAATGCGGAAAAATAATTACTCTCTGAAAATTATATTTACTCTTTGAAAATGGTTTTATTGTTTTCATTGTTGCTTGAGGGTTGATAATGATGAAAGGGTGGAGTGTATTGGAATGGAAAGTTATCGGTGTATATAAAATTCTACGTGTGTGTGTGTGTGTGTGTGTGTGTGTGTGTGTGTGTGTGTGTGTGTGTGGTATATTTCGCTCTGCACCGAGAACGACACAACGCAAACGAATGGTATGTGTGTAATTGTTGTTTGAACTCTCGTTGTACACTGTAGCAGTTCCATGGCGATATGGAAGATATGGTGGTTGAAAAGTCGTCAGATTATAAAAAACTAGCTTATATTCCCGTGCTTCGCAACGGTTGTTAAAGAACGTCCTGTGTATATCATGGTTCTTTGGGTTCCGGACGTAGGTCAGCAAAAACACAATCCTTGTTGGATCTCTCTGTCAATAAACTCAGTTCTCCTAGCCAAGAAGTCAAATTGAAGGAAAAGTCATTGTCGAAAAACAATGAATGTTCATAAAGTTTTTCATACTAAGAGTGAAATTAATTTAAGTCCGTGCTTCGGAACAATGTAAATTCAATGTTAGGTTGTGTTGATAAAGTTACACATTGCAACAGCAGCGCCGAAAGCGTCTGGCAAATTACATTTCTGAAAACGATATTGGATAAGTGCGAATATTGATTTGTAACAGTTTTCACAAATATTTCTGAAAACGATATTGGATAAGTGCGAATATTGATTTGTAACAGTTTTCACAAATATATTCTTGAATAGGAATGAATTGTAAGACTGCGTAAATCATGAGATTCTATACAAGAGAGTTTCGCGTGAAAGTGCTGGTCATAATGAGATGTGACAACAACGGATGTATCTGATTCGGTAAAATTTTACTTTCTATCCTGGCGGCCTCGTGTTTTTATGTTGGCAACATCAATAACACGATATAAAATCGTTGCAAAGATGACCGAACCGCATAGAGTGTAGATAAATACTGCTGTTCCTGCTGTATGCTTGATTTCACGACAAAATATTTGTGTGTCACGCGATCGGCTTATGACGATGTCACATGATTCTCGTTATTCAACATCTGTTGCCAACATTATCACAGGAGGCCGCCGGGATATGAGTAGGACTACGTCGCATAGTTTTTCTTGACCCAGCTGTGATCAATGTTCCATGAATCTTTGAGTCTATCTGGATTTTTATCTTTGTTTTGTGTCTCTGTTCGCAGTCGGTAATGTGTGGTTGACGAAACATGTGATCTATTTAAAAAATTTGCGTATTTAATATTCCTCGTCGTTATTAAAGTCTGAAAGGACCGCATTGTCTGACGATTGAAAGAATGAGTTTTTGATACGTACCGTAAAGTTCGTAAGTCAGAGTATATAGCTTTTCCTAAGAGTATTTATTGCATATTTTGCGAAATTTTGCTCGTCACACTCACCCACTGCCACGCACCGCGACCAAACTCCCTTACTAACATCATTAGACGAAGGGCTATCTACCACCACAACTATGAGTGGGTGGCAGTATGTGGTCACGGAGAAAAGTCTGTCAGCACGTACACACACAAGCCTTTTATATATAGATATAGATTTCCTTATATATAGATATAGATTCGGACTGAAGGCCAGCGATGACGTTTGTGACTCTATAGCAAGGAGGTTACATAAAGCGAAACGTGATGCCACAGACCATATCTTTGGTCTATGCGTGCTACAATGTCTTCAGCTCTTCCTCTGCAAGGATAAGCATACGAATAAGGAAATATAAGACTAAATAAATAAAGCAGTAAAAAGAAATTTCTTTTAAAACATCTCTATAAAAAATCGATTTGACATTCCGCGCATTACATCAAGTGATCGATCTGTGATATTATTACACTTAACTATTTTTGAATTTCGTGACTGGATTCTTCGAAACGAGTGCATTTTTACGTGTGATTTAATCTCATAGGACTCTACTGAAAGGTAGCTTACGTTGTTGTTGTTATGGTCTTCAGTCCGGAGACTGGTTTGATGCAGCTCTCCACCCTACTCTATCCTGAGCAAGCCTCTTCATCTCCTCATAAGAACGACAACCCACATCTCTTTGAATCGGCTTACTATACGCGTCTCTTGGTCTCCCTCTGCGACTTTTACCCCATACACTTCCCTCCAATGCTAAATTTACGATTCCCCGATGTCTAAGAATGTGTCCTACCAAGCGATCCCTTCTTTTAGTCAGGGTATGCCAAAAATTCCTTATCTCGCCAATTCTGTTCAGTACCTCTTCATTAGTTATGCGATCTACCCACCTAATCTTCAGCATTCTTCTGTAGCACCACATTTCAAAAGCCTCTATTCTCTTCCTGTCCGCACTGCTTATCGTCCATGTTTCACTCCCGTACAAGGCAACACTCCACACAAAATGCCTTCAGAAAGGACTTCCTTAGGCTTAAATTAATATTCGATGTTAGTAAATTTCTCTTTTTCAAAAATGCTTTTCTTCCCATTGCCATTCTGCATTTTGTATCCTCTGTACTACGACCATCGCATGTTATTTTACTACCCAAGTAACAAAACTCATCTACCACCTTCATTGTTTCGTTACCTAATCTAATTCCTTCAGCATCGCCTGATTTTCTGAGACCACATTCCATTATTTTTGTTTTGCTCTTGTTAATGTTCATTTTATACGCTCTCTTCAACACACTGTCCATTCCATTCAACTGCTCTTCCAGGTCCTTTGCTGTCTCTGATAGAATTGCAATGTCATCAGCAAAACGCAATGTTTTTATTTCTTCCCCCTGAACTTTAATCCCTATTCCAAATTTTTCCTTGCTTTCCTTCACCGCCTGCTCGATGTACAAATTGAATAACATCGGAGAAAGGCTACAACCCTGTCTTACTCCCTTCCCAACTGATGCTTCCCTTTCATGCCCTTCGTGTCTAATAACTGCGGTCTGGCTTTTGTACAAGTTGTAAATAACTCTCCTTTCCCTATATTTTACCCCTGCTGACTTCAGAATTTGAAAGAGTGTATTCCAGTCAACATTGTCAAAAGCTTTCTCCAAATCTACAAAAGCTAAAAATGTAGGTTTGCCTTTCCTTAATCTATATTCTAAGATAAGACGTAAAGTGAGTATTGCCTCCCGGGTCCCTACGTTCCTCCTGAATCCAAACTGATCTTCCCCGAGGTCAGCTTCTACCAGCTTTTCCATTCTCCTGTACATAATTCGTGTTAAAATTTTGCAACCATGACTTATCAAACTGATGGTTCTGTAATTTTCACACCTGTCTGCGCCTGATTTCTTTGGAATGGGGATTATTACATTTTTCTTAAAGTCTGAGGGTATTTCTTCCCTTTCTTCCCTTCCTACAACATCGTCCCTAAGTTCATTTCCTTTGTAGAGCTGCTCTATGTATTCTTTCCACCTTTCAGCTTTCCCTTCTTTGCTGAGAACTGGTTTCCCATCCGAGTTCTTGATATTCGTAGAGTTGTTTTTCTTGTCCCCAAATGTCTCTTTTATTTTCCTGTAGGCGGTATCTTCTTTTCTCCTTCTTATACATTCTTCTACAGATTTGCATTTGGCTTCTAGCCACTCCTGCTTAGCCATTTTGCACTTCCTGTCAATCTCATTTTTTAGTCGTCTGTACTCCATTTTGCCTGTTTCATTTACTGCATTTTTATATTTTCTCCTTTCATCAATTAAATTTAGTATTTCCTGTGATATCCAAGGACTTTTTGTTGGTCTTGCCTTCCTACCTATTTTGTCCTCTGCTGCCTTCACTATTTCATCTCTCAATGCTACCCATTCCTCTTCTACTGTTTTATTTCCCCCTGTTTCTGTCAATTGTTGCTTAAATCTCCCTCTGAAATTCTCCAGAACTTCTCTTTCCTTCAATTTATCTAAGTCCCATCTCCTTATTTTCCTACCTTTCTGCAGTTTTTTCAGTTTCAGCCTACAGTTCATGACTAACAAGTTATGGTCAGAGTCTATATCTGCCCCTGGGTATGTCTTGCAGTTTAGAACCTGGTTCCGGAATCTATGTCTTACCATTATAAAATCTATCTGATACCTTCCGGTGTCTCCTGGTCTCTTCCACGTATACAACCTTCTTTTGTGATTCTTAAACCACGTGTTTGTTACGATTAAATCATGTTCCGTGCAAAATTCTACCAGGCGACTTCCTCTTTCATTCCTCCTGCCCAGTCCATATTTACCTATTATTTTTCCTTCTCTTCCTTTTCCTACTACCGAATTCCAGTCTCCCATCGCAATTAAGTTTTCCTCTCTCTTAACTGTCTGAATAATTTCCTTTAGCTCCTCATATATTTCTTCTATCTCCTCATCATCGGCAGAGCTAGTTGGCATATAAACCTGTACTACTGTTGTCGGTGTTGGCTTCGTATCTATCTTGACAATGATAACGCGATCACTGTGCTGATCATAGCAGTTTACCCGCATTCCTATTTTCTTATTCATTATCAGTCCTACTCCTGTGATACACCTAACTGATTTTGTATTTATAATCCTGTACTCACCTGACCAGAAATCCTGTTCATCCTGCCACCGAACTTCACTAATCCCCACTATATCTAACTTCAACCTATCCATTTCCCTTTTTAAATTTTCTAATTTTCCTACCCGATTAAGGGATCTAACATTCCACGCTCCGATCCGTAGAATGCCAGTATTGTCTTTCCTGATGACAACAACCTCCTGAGTAGTCCCCGCCCGGAGATCCGAATAGGGGACTATTTTACCTCCGGAATATTTTACCCGAGAGGATGCCATCATCATATGTTCATACAGTAGAGCTGCATGTCGTCGGGAAAAGTAACGGCTGTAGTTTCCCCTTGCTTTCAGCCGTTCGCAGTAGCTGTGTGGCAAAGCCACATTAGCTGATGTTACAAGGCCAGCTCAGTCAATCATCCAGACTGTTGCCCCTGTAACTACTGAAAAGGCTGCTGCCCCTCTTCAGGAACCACACGTTTGTCTGGCCTCTCCACAGATATCCCTCCGCTGTGGTTGCACCTACGGTACGGCTATCTGCATCGTTGAGGCACGCAAGCCACCCCACCTCGGCAAAGTCTGTGGTTCATGGGGGTGGGCTAGTTTACGATAAAACTAAATGAAAGTCGTTGTTTTGTGATAGCTTGGGAGATAAATGACATCCTGAGTACATTTTATGCGCACGTAAATAAAGATAAATGATTTTACTATGTGGAAAAAAAGTCGTGAATGTCTAGGGCTGCGTTGAGGCTATCGCATTCAGGTGTTTTTGGCAATCGGTTAATCACTCAGGATACTTTTCCCAGGCACTAAGAAATAGTACTGCCTCGCATTATGAACACTTTTATTTGAAGCTACAAGTTTCGATTTTTCAGTTATAGGAGTAAATTAGAAATTTCAGTGGCATTTTTCCGTACATCAGATACAAAGCATTTTCATTCATGCTAGTAGGAATTCTTCTAGAAACACGATCAAGTGTAATTTTGTTGATCGAGAAAGCTTTCTTGAAAACTGACGTTATGCGTTGTAACTTTATAAAGCACGAAGAAGAAATTCATTCAGTACAACGCGTCACAGGAATTCTGATTTTAGGTTTGGAGGGAATATCAAATTTAGAACGACATATTTACTGGCTGTCTGATTGTTTTTCAGTGCATTGTTTGATAATGAAACAGCTGCTGTTTGTTTCAGAGAGAGAATTATGCAAGGATTGGCTCAAACGGGGGTAAGTAATGCAGTAGAAGAAGAAAGGGTAGCTCTGATAGGGTAGTGAAAGGACAAGGCCTAATAGAAATCCCTTGATAACGCAGGACATAATGAACTTCATTGATGAGAGGAGAAAATAAAAAAAATCGGCAAGTGAAACAGGCAAAAGGGAGTACAAACGTCTGAATATGAAATTGACAGGAAGTGCAGACTAACTGAGCAAGAGTGCCTAGAGGAGAATTGCAGAACTGTAGAAGAATGCATACTAGGGGAAAGATAGATACAGCCTACAGGAAAATAAAAGAGATATTTGGAGACAAGAAAAGCAGCTGTATGAATATCAAGAACTCAGACTGAAAACCAGTACTAAGCAAAGAAGGGAAAGCTGAACTGTGGAAGGAATATATAGACGTCTTATAGAAAGGAAATAAACTTGAAGGCAGTATTCTAGAAAGGGAATACCAAGTGGAGGAAGATGAGATAGGAGATATGATAGTGCGAGAAGAATTTGACAGAGCGCTGAAGGACTTGAGTCGAAACAAGGCCCCCTGGAGTAGATGATATTCCGTCTGAAATGCTGATGTCGTTAGGAGAGCCAGTCATGAAAAAAATTGTATCATCTAGTATGCAAGATGAATGAGACAGAGGAAATACCCTCCGACTTCAAGAAGAATATTGTAATTCCAATTCCAAAAAATGTTCAAATGTTTGTAAATCTATCGGACCAAACTGCGTGGTCATCAGTCCGTAGCTTACAAACTACTTAAACCTAGGTAAACTAACCTAAGGACAAACACACACCCATGCCCCAGGGAGGACTCGAACCTCCACGGCGAGCAACCGCGCGCTCCGCAGCGAGACGCTTTAGACCGCTCGGCTACTCCACCGCGGCCAATTCCAAAGAATGCAAGTGCAGACAAGTGTGAAAATTACAGAACTATCAGTTCATGGTTGCAAAATAGTAACACGAATTATTTACAGGCAAATGGATAAACTTGTGGAATCCGATCTCGGGGAAGATCAGTTTGGATTTATTAGAAATGTAGGAACACGGGAGGCAATACTCACATTACGACTTATCATGGAAGATAGGCTGAGAAAAGGCAAACCTACGTTTTTAGCGATTGTAACTTTGGAGAAAGCTTTTGACAATGTCCACTGGAATACACTGTTTTAAATTCACTCTTTCGAATACAGTAAGCAGATTCAAAAGGATGTAGATTTCCGAACGTATTCTGAGATGAAGAGACTTGCACAGGACAGGGTAGCGTGGAGAGCTGCATCAAACCAGTCTGCGGACTGAAGACCACAACAACAACAACAACAGTTGTGGGAGTAGTTTTGTTCGAAATGTTTAAATGTTTTTAAACCAATCGGAGCAAACTGTAATGGTCACCAGTCCCTTGACTTACAAACTACTTAATATAACTTGGAATAAAGACAACACACACCCATGGCGAGGGAGGTCTCTAACCTCCGACGGCGAACAACCGCGCGCTCCGCAGCAAGATGCCATAGAATGCCAGTACTGTCTTTCCTGATGATCACATCCTCCTGAGTAGTCCCCGCCCGGAGATCCGAATGGGGGACTATTTTACCTCCGGAATATTTTACCCGAGAGGATGCCATCATCATATGTTCATACAGTAGAGCTGCATGTCCTCGGGAAAGGAAACGGCTGTAGTTTCCCCTTGCTTTCAGCCGTTCGCAGTAGCTGTGTGGCAAAGCCACATTAGCTGATGTTACAAGGCCAGCTCAGTCAATCATCCAGACTGTTGCCCCTGTAACTACTGAAAAGGCTGCTGCCCCTCTTCAGGAACCACACGTTT
The DNA here is from genome assembly GCA_026315105.1 of Locusta migratoria. Classification (NCBI taxonomy): domain Eukaryota; kingdom Metazoa; phylum Arthropoda; class Insecta; order Orthoptera; family Acrididae; genus Locusta; species Locusta migratoria. The sequence continues at coordinate 123,215,924 of CM048754.1, forward strand.
GTCTGGCCTCTCCACAGATACCCCTCCGCTGTGGTTGCACCTACGGTACGGCTATCTGCATCGTTGAGGCACGCAAGCCACCCCACCTCGGCAATGTCTGTGGTTCATGGGGGTGGCTCCCACAAATAAAAGCCAAATAAATTTCATTACTAAGTAAAGAAATACTTTTCCTTTCGTACTTCTCACATGTAGACAACAGGAAAGACAGGTATGATTACTTAGGCACTTCATCAATTTCTCTGGGAATTATATTACATCGCATGGTGGCACGCAGGTCGGTATTTTCACATAATAATCACCACATAAAGTATTGCGAAAATGAGTTTTACTATAATTACTTCCTTCACATTTTGTACACTAAATATGATGTTTTCGCAGTTATTTTTTTTAAAAGTATTATCTAAAAATTCATCTACATTGTAGAAGGAGTTGCTATTCAGAAATTCCTTTAATTTCTTTTTAAGTACTAGTTGGCTATCTGTCAGACTTTTGATGCTACTTGGTAAGTGACCAAAGACTTTTGTGGCAGCATAATTCACCCCTTTCTGAGCCAAAGTTAGATTTAACCTTGAATAGTGAATATCACCCTTTCTCCTTTTGTTGTAGCTATGCACGCTGCTATTACTTTTGAATTGGATCGGATTGTTAATGACAAATTACATGAGGGACTATATACATTGTGAAGCTACAGTAAGTATCGCTAGATACCTAAATAAATGTCTGCAGGATGCTCTTGGGTGGGCTCCAGCAATTATTCTGATTACACGCTTTTGTGCAATGAATACTTTTTTACTCAATGTTGAATTGCCCCGGAATATGATCCCATATGAAAGCAGTGAATGAAAATAGGCGTAGTAAGCTAATTTACTGAGATGTATATCATCAAATTTTGCAATGACTCTGATAGCATAAGTAGCTGAACTCAAACGTTTCAGTAGATCTTCAATATGTTTCTTCCAATTCAGTCCCTCGTCATTCCAAACACCTAAAAATTTTGATTATTCTACCTTAGCTACAGATTTATGTTCAAAGTCTAAATTTATTAATGTTGTCATGCCATTTACTGTTGTTGTTGTTGTTGTTGTTGTGGTCTTCAGTCCGGAGACTGGTTTGATGCAGCTCTCCACAATACCCTATCCTGAGCAAGCCTCTTCATCTCCACATAAGAACGGCAACCTACATCTGTCTGAATCTGCTTACTGTATCCATCTCTTGGTCTTCCTCTGCGATTTTTTCCCCACGCACTTCCCTCCAACGCTAAATTCACAATTCCTTGATGTCTAAGAATGTGTCCTACCAATCTATCCCTTCTTTTAGTCAAGGTATGCCAGAGATTTCTTTTCTCCCCAATTATGTTCAGTACCTCCTCATTAGTTACGCGATCCACCCACCTAATCTTCAGCATTCTTCTGTAGCACCATATTTCAAAAGCCTCAATCCTCTTCCTTTCCGCACTGTTTATCGACCATGTCTCACTCCCATACAAGGCAACACTCCATACAAATGCCTTCAGAAAGGACTTACTTACACTTAAATCAATATTCGATGTTAACAAATTTCTCTTTTTCAAGAACGCGTTTCTACCCATTGCCATTCTGCATTTTATTTATATTTACTGTATGAAACTGTATATACTGGGTTTTATCAAAGTTTAATGAGAGTCCATTTGTAGAGAACCACTTAATAACTTTCTGGAAGATATCATTTACAATTTCATCAGTTAATTCCTGTTTCTCAGGTGTGATAGCTATACTTGTATCATGAGCAAAAAGTACTAGCTTAGCATATTCGTGAATGTAGAATAGCAAGTCATTAATATATATATTAAGAACAACAAAGGACCCAAGACCGAACCTTGTGGGACCCCATTTTCGATAACTCCCCAGTTAGAGAAATTAATTGTTTCACCTGTATCATGTGAACTGCTTATTTCAACTTTCTGCACTCTGGAACTAGCGAACACTGGTCAACACGATTAGCGGATCAAATAAACAATGTCCAGAGACGTGATTATTAAGTCTCTATATCTCTTAAAGATAGTCAACTGAAGCAGAGGCAATGAATTAAAATTTAAGGTGCGACCGGGATTCGAACCCGGGACCTCCTACTTACTATGTAGACATTACAAACGACTTTTTCTTCTTCTTTTTTAACAACTCTTTATTTTTATCTTACAACATAGTGAAATTGTGCAACAAGACATAATAAAATTTCAATGCACATACAAACAACTGCAACAGCAATTGACGGGCTTGCTGCAAAAACCAGATAACTCCATTTCTGCTCAAAACTGAGATATTATCGGCATGAGATATAACATCCGAAAGTGCATCTTTTGGTGCAAGAACCAGACTTTTTGGACTTATCTGAATGACTTATGCACGGTTGCCAACAGACACCGTACATGAGCTTCTCAAAATTCTACAGTATAAAATATTCCAGTACAGTTATGTTCACAAGTATACATATTTATAGCCAGCCAGAATCAACACATGACTGTTATGTCAGAGTTTTCACCACTAAAGAAGGCAATAAAAGGTGACATTACCTTCCCACAGGAATCACTGCGTGGTGGTCCTTCACCTGTTAAAAGGCACAAATGTGATGATGTCACGATAATGGTTAGAAAGCACATTCCTACTGCAGATATGGGTTTCTATCAAAAATTGTTACCCTCTGCAGGAAATGCACAGCCCAATGAAATAGAGTAGGAACATTTTAAAATGACCATGAAGTACTTTAACTGTAAATCAAGTAGGTCAACAAAATATTCTGAGACTAGATTTTGTATTGAGTTAATGATAATATCCTTAAAGAATTTACATCGGGACATTCTGTTTACGTTATAAGACATGCAAAACTATGTATAATTTTTCTAACAAAAGATATTGTAAAATGTCTGGTAATTAATAAACAGTAAATTATGATTCATTATTTGTTGTTATTTTGTTTCCACGTTATTTATCTCCGATTTTGCATGCGTTATTTCTGATTTTAAAGTCTTTGATGCGAAAACCAGATAAGTCCAAATATTTATAATTGCGATTTTGATTTATTATTGCGTATATTTTTAATTTTAAAATTTTATATATAGCACATAAAATACAGGGCTATAACTCAGTAACATTGTCTTATGTAATTTCTCGAAAATACACACCTTCTGTAGATGTCAAACTTTGTTTTTCAGTTTTCTCAGAATTTGTATTGTGTGACTTGCCTGGTTTTTGCAGCAAACCCTTCAATTGTGCTTTCAAAACACAACATAAATATAGGAAAAAAGTAATTAAATTAAAAAATGAAAAAGATTAAAAAATAAAAATCACACAAAATATAGTATACTGTATACATCAGACACACATTGTACATAAAATCACAATGAAATGTAAGTAGTATATACTTTTCTTATATAAAAGTACCAAAATAAAACAGCAGAGATTTTATAAAAGTTGATCCGCAAGTATCACAAAATGCGGAGTTAATACTTAATGTTGTTGATGAAAAAGTTTGGAAAATTCTTCTTATAGTTCGCTTTGCTCATAGTTCTGTGGTGCTCTGTAGTCAGATACATCACGAATGCCTCTTTCCCCTTTTCTTCTGCGCTGACTAACAAGGAAAGTACTTGGGCTCGAACAAACATATGTGTGTGAACGTTTGGTTACAGGATCTCTACGTACAACTCAATGTGCTGGTGGGTGTCGTTTTTCAGCAAAGCTCTGCAACCATGCTCTAGATAGCATTGTAGATGTAATTGTAGACGCCATACGTAAAGCAGATATGTGAACATAACTTATATAATTATCGTCGTACATGTTCTCTAGCATATTGTCATCAAAAGCCGTGTTGATTGTTGCAACTTTAACCTTCTTCCAGAAAGACTGTTGGTATTCACTGCCACTGCTTTCATCGCCTCTTCCCGCACTTACCGTAGCACTACCGCTTGCAATGAGTTATTCGTCATTATCATTCCGCCGGCCGCAGTGGCCGAGGGGACTGAGGCGCGCCAATCACAATCTGCACGACCACTACGGTCGGGGGTTCGAATCCCCCCTCGGGCATGGATATTTGTGCCGTCCTAGTTCGTAAGTAGTTCATAAGTAGTTTGTAAGTTTGGGGACTGATGACCCCGTAGTTAAGTCTCATAAGCTACACAAACATTTGAACATTATCATTCCTATTATCATCATTATTTGTTAGTGTTACAGCAGTATCTAACTTATGCTCATATTTCTATACCACAACAGATACGATAAAGCATGCGACTGATTCATCTTCTACACTAATACCATCTTCACGAAGAAGGGTTCTTCGTAACTTCAGCTCAACCAATCGCAATACATTAGCAGGATTGATTAGCAATCGCCGCCCCATCTGACGCTTCACCACACAAATGACGTCACAAAACGCAACTTGGGAGGCACACTGCACCGTCCCTACTGGCGAACCGACAGGTCAAAGTGCAATGCGGCATGGCACACGCAAAGGCCTCTAACGGACGACTGCACAGTTTTGCAGATGCGGGAGTATCACTAGTGCAATAAGGGACCTTTACATTATCTCTCGTACGATTTTGGTGTGTGTGTGTGTTTGTTCGAGCCCAAGTACTTTCCTTGTAAGTAGCATATTGTGTGGCCCATCAGCCAGTTAACAGCGTTTCGTTTTGTCTTCAGGAACGCGGCTGCATCAGGATTGACAAGTAGTGGCGGATTAGCCGTGCGCACTGGGACGCCGCGCTACGGTGCGCGTGGCCGTTCGCCGTCGGGGGTTCGAGTCCCCCTTTCGGGCATGGGTGTTTGTGTTTCTCCTTAGGTTAATTTACCTTAGCTTAAGTAGTTTGTAGTCTACGAACTAATAACCACACAGCTGAGTCCGATACATTTACAAAGATTTGAACATTTGAGAGACTGACAAAATCAACCGGCATTATTGCATATGGTGAAGTTGTTCTGATGCTCTCCAATTTTTGCCTTCGTAGTCCCATATATGTTTTACAATAAAAGGAAAGGAAAATCAGTCGATAATCCTAAGACTCGTTTCAACAGGACAGTGCTTTACTAGGTACGGTGCTGATTGGTTGACCACCCGACGTCCAGTATGTTTGGCACCAGTTTCAAAAGTTGTCCCGGTTTTTGTGCATCGTAATTGGCATTTCATTCATAATCCGAACTAATACCGCAATATACCTAGGAATTTCTTCAACTCTCAGACTATAGAATGATTAAGTATCTGATGGAATTGACAAAAATCAGATGCCAAAATCAGCCATTTCTCTTGTATAATTACTATTTTCTAGTTCCCACACACTGTTGACCGTCGGTCACTTATCCGAAGAAGGGCAGGAAGAGAGGAACGAAGACATTGAAAGATGTCGGGAACACTTTCCCAGAGAATGTTCACATGTAAAAACAGTAGAAGACGTCTCAATGAGGCTACTGGTAACTTCTGATCCATTCATATCCAGTATTAGAAAACTGCCACAAACACTCGTGAACATGGTGGACGTCTATTACCGTCTTTAGCAACTAAATGAAAGGCGTTTTGTGTGTGCCATACGCGTTTCGCTTCTTTATTTATGAAGCATCATCAGTGGCCTGCAATACATGTTATTTTTGTATAATATTGTAGTACAGTCATAATATTATAGGTATTTTTCACAGTATGACACTTAACAGTCTTGTTACAATTACTAAAGTTCGGAACTACTAGGTTAGAAACAACTTCTGTAGCACTAGCTCTTGCAAAGTTAATTTAATTATCCAGTTTTTGGCGCTACTTACGGTTTTCTGTGTTATTCCATGTGTATCTTCATGGAGATGTTTGTGAGGTCTTCAGTTGGATACGGTATTTTCGTTCTTGATGAAAACCCTTGCATCACCATTTCACTGTGTAGTCGTTTTTGAACGTTTGTTTACAATGTTTAGTGTTGCCAACTGCTGCTTTTCGTCTGTCTCTTGTTTGTGTTCCTTGTATCTCTGAGTGTATCAGCTGTTTTTCGTGTTGGTGTCTGTGTAGACTGTGTGTGTGTGTGTGTGTGTGTGTGTGTGTGTGTTGGTATTTGTGTTAGTTTTTTGTGTGAGCATGGGAGTGTGTGTGTGTGTGTGTGTGTGTGTGTGTGTGTGTGTGTGTGTGTTATTTGTGTTATTTTTTTGTGAATATGGTAGTAGGGGGAGGAGGGAGGGGAGCGAGATGGAGAAGGGGGTAGGGCATTTCATGTTTCGTTATTATTTTTCACTGCTTTTGTGGCCAGCTTGATCAGTGAGTTGTTACTTATGTTGATCTGATCATTGATCACTTTCTTATTCATTGCCAGAGCTTTCTGTATATGAAAGTTTTCTTGTAGTGTCAGGATTTTTCTGTCTCGATTATTGGTTCTGATGATTTTCATATCTTGTTCCATGGTGGATGGTTCCTGTCCGTGTTGTATCAGGTGTTGTGCAAAGGTGCAGTGGCTATTTTCATACTTCCAGCTCCTTATATGTTCTTTGTATCTCGTTTTGAAGTTTCCGCCTGTCATTCCCAGATATACTGATTTGCAGTCTTGGCATTCCAGCTGGTACATACCTGCCCCTTCATATCTGTCTGGTTTATCTGTTGTTTGCAACTGTGACAGAAGTGTGTTTCTTGTTCTATAGGCAATTTGTGAACTCGTGAACACTTTGTCAAAGGAGGCAATAAAGCTATTACTGTCCACTGCAATTCCAGTTACACCGCGATCGAAAATTCCGATGTGGATTCTGACTCTGAGAACTGACTCTGACTGCTAGCTATGTAAAACCAATAATACCATTTTGTATGCATCAAAACAACATCTTCAGTTATATTAAGTTTTGAATGTTAAGAATGTTTGTCTTTATTGCTTCTATCGTTAATTATAATATGACATTTATCACTTGTGTTCTGCCACCGACTGTCAAGATTGTTTCATTACATTATTGAACTAGCTGAACCACCGCTGCTTCGCATGCGTAGGCTGGTTGGTCTGCACCAGTTGTTCCTTTTTAATCCTGATCAAGAGTCCATATCCTAAGTTTCATAGTTATAGCTCGAAATTTGAGTTAAGAGCAACATATCTTTGAAAATCAATTTTTTCATCCCGTATTTCACCCCCTTATTAGTCTAATTTCCAAATATACCGAACCACGTGTCTTTTAAATTCGAACCCCGAATCCAAATCCGAAAATTTGTAGTTTTAACTTCAAAATTGTCTAAATAGCAACAGATTTTCGAAAAACATCCCCTGTCCAATTTAACACCCTTGATGGTTGTATTTCCAAAAATACCGAAACACGTATTTCTTTAATCATAACGAACAATACAAATACCAATTTTTGCAGCTATAGCTCCAAAATTGTCTAGACAACAAAGTGTTTTCGGTAAGAATTTTTGATCCCCTCTTTTACCCTCTTAGTTTTTGAATTTCCAAAAATACCGAAACTCGTGTCTTTTTAATCCTGATCAAGAGTCCATATCTTCCGTTTCGTAGTTATAGCTTGAAATTTGAGTTAACAGCAACATATTTTTGAAAATCAGTTTTTTGTGTCCTCTATTTTACCCCCTTATTGGTTGAATTTAAAAAAAAATGAAGAAACACGTGTCTTTTAAATTTGAACCCGGAATCAAAATCCGAAAATTTGTAGTACTAACTTCAAAATTGTCTAAATAGCAACATATTTTCGAAAAACACCCCCTCTCCAATTTAACCCCGTTGATGGTTGAATTTCCAAAAATACCGAAACACGTATTTTTTAACGTCTAACCAAGTATAGAAATGTCAATTTTTGCAGCTCTAGCTTCGAAATTGTATCAATAGCAACGTGTTTCCAAAAAATAATTTTTGATCCTCTATTTAACACTCTTACTTGTTGAATTTCCAAAAATACTAAAAATCATGGATTTTTAATCCTGACCAAGATTCCATATCCGAAGTTTCGTAGTTCTAGCTTCAAAATTGCCTAAGTAGCTACGTATTTTCAAAAAACGTTTCATCCCCTATTTCACCCCCTTACGGACGGAATATCGAAAAATCGCTTCTTAAATGACGCCTACAGAGTAAGATCAACACTCTCCACAAATTTCAAGTTTCTATCTTCAGTGGTTTGGGCTGGGCGATGATGAGTCAGTCAGTCAGTCAGTCAATCGGGACACTTCCTTTTATATATAGAGATTACAATGTGTATGGTATCGAAGAATTTTTTTCCGATGTATTTTCGACAGGTATTCTGTTATTTTGTTGTAATAAAGAAATCACATTGGTACTGTATTAATTAATAGTATCTAACTACTACATATGCGATCGTATTAATAAATTATTATGGATTTTTCTGGATTCTTCATGGGTCACATTGCTATATTAGCTGCGCCATTTTGTTTAGACAATTGTTACCATCAAATTCTTAATCAGCGCGCTCTCAAAAACCCGTTCGTGATGAGTTTTGTGTGAATTAAACGTTTTCTTCCGATTTTGGCCACGATTTTTGGGATTTCGTCCCACTGACTGTGACGGAGAACTCACGAATGCCGTGTTACCAGTATAATATTACATCGCCGGTACCGTACTATGCCGTCAGATATTACAATTAACAATCACCCATCTTGCGAAAAAAAATTATTCAGTCTAATTCAACATACGTCGTTAATCTCAGCAAACGTGCGCTGAATTCAGGCTGTTGTTGTGGTCTTCAGTCCGGAGACTGGTTTGATGCAGCTCTCCACAATACCCTATCCTGAGCAAGCCTCTTCATCTCCTCATAAGAACGGCAACCTACATCTGTCTGAATCTCCTTACTGTATCCATCTCTTGGTCTTCCTCTGCGGTTTTCACCCCACGCACTTCCCTGCAACGATAAATTCACAATTCCTTGATGTCTAAGAATGTGTCCTACCAATCTATCCCTTCTTTTAGTCAAGGTATGCCAGAGATTTCTTTTCTCCCCAATTCTGTTCAGTACCTCCTCATTAGTTACGCGATCCACCCACCTAATCTTCAGCATTCTTCTGTAGCACCATATTTCAAAAGCCTCAATCCTCTTCCTGTCCGCACTGTTTATCGTCCTTGTCTCACTCCCATACAAGGCAACACTCCATACAAATGCCTTCAGAAAGGACTTCCTTAGGCTTAAATCAATATTTGATGTTAACAAATTTCTCCTTTTCAAGAACGCTTTTCTACCCATTGCCATTCTGCATTTTATATCCTCTGTACTGCGACCATCATTTGTTATTTTACTGCCCAAGTAACAAAACTCATCTACCTCCTTTATTGCTTCGTTTGAATTCAGGCTATCAGAAGAGAAAGCGTGCAGAACGCAATCTTCCTATTGGTTGCATTCATCCACGTTTCACGCGAGCTTTCTCTGACGTCTGGACAGTGTTGCCACATAGCAGACAGAGAAAATACCCGCAGTCCCACAAAAACGTAGCTACGTTTTCCCTACTTCCTCCCTACCACCTCACTAATGTCCCTACATCAGGGGCGTAGCCAGGATTTGGATCTGGGAGGGGCGTGGCATATTACCTCAAAAATAAAAATAAAAGTTTTACATATGAAGTCCCTCTCTCCGTGATTTTTTTATTTTGTGGAGAAATATAAAGGAAACTATATCTAAAAAGTAAAAGTAGAATAGGTTAGTACTTAACGTAGGTTGGATTTCATAATTACTGAACAATAAAAAATAGTTTTTTTGTCGCGACAGTCGAATTTCACTCTCACTAATGCTTCTAAAGTGTCTGTACAAATTCTGTTTCGTAGTTTGGTCTTAATATCTGTCACCATTGAAAAAATACTTTCAACTGCACTATTGGAATGTGGCAAACAAAGCACAATGTTAGCTAACATACCTATATTTTGAAACTTTCTTGGTTTGTGTAGCCATAATGCCCGTAGTTGCAGTCATAATTATGAATAGCAGTGATTTTCCGTCTTTGCAACTACAACAAAAATGTGATTCTTTCACACCAGACGCGTTTCGTTTTATTGAATGTAAAACATCTTCAGTGGTCTGAAATAATAGAAATCTACAGTTTGTTTTGTGTTTAGATCGAAAACAGTTCTTAAATGGACCCTGAAAAGTGGGCCTAATGTTTGTTACTTACGGAAATTTTGTCTTCTTTCGCTTCACATCACGGAATGCCGGTGTGTTTAGTGCAATACCGCCGGTTCTTCTTGCTGTGTCGTTTTCTCACTACTTTCACTGTCACTGTTTCACTGTTCATAGTTGTTTTCCACAGATCAGAAGTGTTTGTTTTTGTTTTTACTGATTCTGCTCAGTGTGTTATTTGAGTGTTGCCAACCTCACAAATGTAGTTATTTCACTATGTTTTCTAATAAATTATGTTTCGGTGTATTTAGTTTTGATGTAAGCGGATGTAAGGAAAAACAAAAACAAACACTTCTTTCTGATCTGCAAAATCTCTTGGGATTACAATTAGTAGTAAAGAAGTAACATATTAAAACTTGGTGCGTGATGGTGCAGTTTTTCATGAACGTTACTGTTTATGTGCTCGTATCTCATGAACCATTTGTCGTACAGCGATAAATTGAAGTTACACTGAACTATATGTGTGTATACTGTCTGCAAAATTTCCTGCGGCTACAATTTGTAGTGTTCAAATTATAAATTGTAACGTCATACCGAATGCCGCAATTTTACTCCATAAACAGTCGAAAAGTAGTGAGCGAGAAACTTTTTTCCTTTCATCATTTTACTATGGTTGCCAGCGATAAAAACTGTAATAAAGGTTTGAAATTATGTTTAAAGTTTGTTGCAAGTCGCTAAGTACTGTCATTCTCATACAGTGTATTTGTAAAGTGTCGCCGCATTATGTGGCAGTTTTATGCGAGTCCTATAGTTTTTGATGGTATATCTTCTGAACCATGTGCCGTACGTGATTCTTAACACTGCAGCAATTGTTACCTCACGGTAAGGAATGTGTGCACCAAATTTGGTTGAAATCGGTCCAGTGGTTTAGGAGAAAATGAGCAGCATTGTCGCTAAATGCAGCAGTTTTTTTCTCGCATCTCATTGTTTATGACGTCATATCTCGTGAACTATATATCGTATGTGATTCTTACACTTACGGCGACCGTCCTCATGGATTGAAGCTAACGTGTACAAAATTTAATAAAGATTGGAACAAAACTGTAGATTTGTATGCAACACGTACAAATATACGGACACTCTGCTTTATATATTAGATCTAATATTCTAATAATGTTCTAATGTTTGTAGAGCTTATGGGACTTAACTACGGCGCCATCAGTCCCTAAACTTGCAAACTACTTATGAACTACTTACGAACTAGGACGGCACAAATATCCATGCCCGAGGGGGGATTCGAACCCCCGACCGTAGTGGCCGTGCAGACCGTGACTGGAGCGCCTCAGTCTCCTCGGCCACCGCGGCCGGATAGATCTAATATTGTGGCCGCGAACTAGAGCAGTGTCTACGCCATAATTTTCCGGATTAAATCATGCCAGAAGAGAGCGAAACGATTAAGAAAAAGCTTTCTGCTTCAGAAACTCGGAAAAGGAAAGCTGAAAAAGAAAAAGTTCTCGAAGAAAGTAAAAAGCACATGTATTCTGTTAGTAGAACGTAAGTATAATTTGCCGCTGCTCCATCACAAGTGAACAATGGAACTCTTCAATCCTTGAAGCGGTGCTACGGTAAAAACCGCGCGTGAAATGAACACCAGTGTGGCTGTAGCCGAGCGGACTGGCCTGGCTTCTATTCACGCAGCGTGGGAGAGACACCTGCTGACCAAGCGCTATATACCGAGAGAGCCACCGGAAGTCACCAGAGGGTGAATTTAGGTCGACTATCGACTTTTGCGGTCGCATCGTGGCACTCGACGCCGTGATCACAACATACACGTAAACAAACATACGACGGAATGAAACTTTCACTCTGCAGCGGAGTCTGCGCTGATATGAAACTTCCTGGCAGATTAAAATTGTGTGCCGGAACCGGGACTCGAACCTGGGACCTTTGCCTTTCGCGGGCAAACGCACTACCGACTGTGCTATCCCGACACGACTCACCATGCCGCCTCACAACTTTACTTCCGCCAGTACCTCGCCTCCTACTTTCCAAACTTCACAGAAGCTCTCCTCCAAACACGCAAGACTAGCACTCCTGGAAGAAAGGATATGGTGGAGATATGGCTTAGCAACAGCCTAAGGGATGTTTCCAGAATGAAACTTTCACTCTGCAGCGGAGTGTGCGCTGATATGAAACTTCCTGGCAGATTAAAATTGTGTGCCGGAACCGGGACTCGAACCTGGGACCTTTGCCTTTCGCGGGCAAGCGCACTACCGACTGTGCTATCCCGACACGACTCACGATGCCGCCTCACATTTTTACTTCCGCCAGTACCTCGCCTCCTACTTTCCAAACTTCACAGAAGCTCTCCTCCAAACACGCAAGACTAGCACTCCTGGAAGAAAGGATACGGTGGAGACATGGCTTAGCCACAGCCTAAGGGATGTTTCCAGAATGAAACTTTCACTCTGCAGCGGAGTGTGTGCTGATATGAAACTTCCTGGCAGATTAAAATTGTGTGCCGGAACCGGGACTCGAACCTGGGACCTTTGCCTTTCGCGGGCAAACGCACTACCGACTGTGCTATCCCGACACGACTCACCATGCCGCCTCACAACTTTACTTCCGCCAGTACCTCGCCTCCTACTTTCCAAACTTCACAGAAGCTCTCCTCCAAACACGCAAGACTAGCACTCCTGGAAGAAAGGATATGGTGGAGATATGGCTTAGCAACAGCCTAAGGGATGTTTCCAGAATGAAACTTTCACTCTGCAGCGGAGTGTGCGCTGATATGAAACTTCCTGGCAGATTAAAATTGTGTGCCGGAACCGGGACTCGAACCTGGGACCTTTGCCTTTCGCGGGCAAGCGCACTACCGACTGTGCTGTCCCGACACGACTCACGATGCCGCCTCACAACTTTACTTCCGCCAGTACCTCGCCTCCTACTTTCCAAACTTCACAGAAGCTCTCCTGCAAACACGCAAGACTAGCACTCCTGCAAGAAAGGATATGGTGGAGACATGGCTTAGCCACAGCCTAAGGGATGTTCCCAGAATGAATCTTTCACTCTGCAGCGGAGTGTGCGCTGATATGAAACTTCCTGGCAGATTAAAATTGTGTGCCGGAACCGGGACTCGAACCTGGGACCTTTGCCTTTCGCGGGCAAGCGCACTACCGACTGTGCTGTCCCGACACGACTCACGATGCCGCCTCACAACTTTACTTCCGCCAGTACCTCGCCTCCTACTTTCCAAACTTCACAGAAGCTCTCCTGCAAACACGCAAGACTAGCACTCCTGCAAGAAAGGATATGGTGGAGACATGGCTTAGCCACAGCCTAAGGGATGTTCCCAGAATGAATCTTTCACTCTGCAGCGGAGTGTGCGCTGATATGAAACTTCCTGGCAGATTAAAATTGTGTGCCGGAACCGGGACTCGAACCTGGGACCTTTGCCTTTCGCGGGCAAGCGCACTACCGACTGTGCTGTCCCGACACGACTCACGATGCCGCCTCACAACTTTACTTCCGCCAGTACCTCGCCTCCTACTTTCCAAACTTCACAGAAGCTCTCCTGCAAACACGCAAGACTAGCACTCCTGCAAGAAAGGATATGGTGGAGACATGGCTTAGCCACAGCCTAAGGGATGTTTCCAGAATGAAACTTTCACTCTGCAGCGGAGTGTGCGCTGATATGAAACTTCCTGGCATATTATAATTGAGGAGATGTACTGGCGTAAGTAAAGTTGTGAGGCGGCATCGTCAGTCGTGTTGGGATAGCACAGTTGGTAGTGCGCTTGCCCGCGAAAGGCAAAGGTCCCAGGTTCGAGTCCCGGTTCCGGCACACAATTTTAATCTGCCAGGAAGTTTCATATCAGCGCACACTCCGCTGCAGAGTGAAAGTTTCATTCTGGAAACATCCCTTAGGCTGTGGCTAAGCCATGTCTCCACCATATCCTTTCTTCCAGGAGTGCTAGTCTTGCATGGTTCGCAGGAGAGCTTCTGTGAAGTCTGGAAAGATGATGTTAGCTTCATACCTAATCACAAACTCGTAAATCGCTACTTATTCGGAAATAAACAGCATACTTTTTTCTTTTAAGGGAATGGCAGGTACCTGCCGTCAGTTTTTTTAAATTCACATTTATGGTTCCAGCTTGTAATACTATACACGGTGCTGCTACATGTTGTGTGAAGTAAAGTAAACCAGGGTCATATTGGTATGTTGACCACGGAATAGGGTTTACATTTCTGTAATGTCTCGTATCCGTGCACTGATGCAGTAAATTTTCGATATGTGCTCAATTACGGTACTTGACACCTGTTTTGTGAAACTAAATGTACAGTCATGTGATGATGGCATGTTTTTCGGGCAAATCTCATAATTTAAAATTGTTATGTGGCACATGAAAATGGACTTTTCAACAGAAATCTTAACTGTGACTTACAAATAGTTGATGACAACTTATATATATATATATATATATATATATATATATATATATATATATATATATATATATATATTTGACTTATCTTTACAAAGAATCACACACTAAAATCGTGAGTGTGGTAAATATAGGAAAGGTTGGGGAAATGCCAGCCGACTATATTATAACCCCATACTGCTTCAACAAGCCTTTCAATATAACATTGGAAGTAGGGAGTAGTGGGAGAAAGTAGTTCGACACCGTACGGGGGATATAGTCTGGTTCACTGACGGGTCAAAATCAGACCGAGGCGTTGGGGCCGGGGTATACGGGGTGCAGCCAAGACTGGAGGGCGTCATTTCTCTAGGGAAACTGGCCTCAGTATTCCAGGCCGAAATCACTGCCATCAGGGCGTGTGTGGAGGAGAATTTGCGTAGGTGCTACATAGATCGTAGCATCTATATCTATTCAGACACCCAGGCCGCCCTGAGATCACTGGCAGCTCCTGCAACAATATCTAAAATTGTTGCAGAATGTCACAGGGTTCTGATGGAGCTAGGGGAAAGCAATAGAGTAAACCTATTGTGGGTCCCTGGCCACTCGGGGATCAGTGGCAACGAACATGCCGACAGATTAGCCAGGATGGGGGCAGAGACTCCATTTATTGGACCGGAACCTGTCCTGACAATCACCGAGGCAATGATCAAATTGGAGCTACGTAACTGGCTCAGAAGACAGCACGTAGACTATTGGACCAAAGTCCATCAACAAAAACATGGCAAGGTAATGATGCCAAAGCCATGTTTTAAAAGAAGCTCTGTAAATCTGGGCCTGAACAGGAGAGAGATTAGACTCATGGTTGGATTGCTGACAGGCCATGGGATTTTCAAAAAACACCTACATACAATGGGAATAACAGAAGAGGACCCTAAATGTAGGATCTGTGATGACGGCATCACATCTAATCTTCGAATGCATTGCATTGGAGAGTAAAAGGCAGAGAACATTTGGGACAACCAGACCCGAAGAAATTGTGTCCGATAAAGAACTGGTAAAGGGACTCCTTGCACTGTTCAAGGGCATTGGTTGGCTTTACTAGACATACAGGGAGCGATACCACACAATAAACTTGGTTTCGGTGCGGGCAGTGGCGAGTTGGACCAAGACTGTTTTGGCTTTCCTGAAAAAATCAAATCAAATCTATCTTTACAAATGAAAATGATCAATCAGACACCTATTAGCTACAAGGAATAATATAAATTTCAATGGTAGCTTACTGCACTCGTTTCACTGACAGTAACGAAACTTGTTACCTAATATTTATGCCTGATTATTCCACTCGGAAATCGGCACATGTTCGGCTATGAACAGCCAAATGTTTGTTAAAAGGCAGAATTTAAGTGGCCCATGCAGGTTACTCATATCAGCTGCAGTGATTTAAACTTCCTTTTTAGGTTCCTACCTTAATAGAAACTCGGAAATCGCAACATATTCCGAAATACATCGCCAGCAACGTCTTTGCGAGAAGGAAGAATGTTAATAACATCCTTTTCAGTCGCACATATCTAACCTTGTGGCATTCCTGTTGTTAAACCACACATAAACCAATGTACGAAGCGTGATATGCCCTGCTGTTAATGTTCATTTTTTTTAATTAATGCTTCCGTTGGCAGGAATGCCACAACAAGCGTTTTCTCGGAATCGAAATTAACCAACTGTTCCCTCTTTTAGTAAACTCGTTTGGATTTAAATAGTATTAGACTCCACTACGTATGTCCGTATTTTACTATATAAATTATATCCAGAGAAAACAAGCGCGTTGCCTAGCAAAACTAACATCCATCAAACAGTACATAAAACGGCGAGATCTGCATAATTAAAAGTTTCTGATCACATTTCACGCTCTGGACTAATATTATGTAGTTCATAAACTTGAAAGTACTGCACTTAATATTACTGCGTGTCAAATTCCTGTGGAACAGTCCGATCGAGTGTTTACACGCGCCAGTTCGTTCAGTCAAAGACAATATTATGTAAATAAATTAACGTACACACACGTAACTTTTTCTAGATTCTTCGAATATATTCAGTCACTTTTGAATGTAATGATATGAATGAAATGTTCCTAATATCCAAGATAAGTTCGATCAAGTCCCAAAATGTAGTTTATATAATTATCAAGTCAAATCCACGCCTAAACCAGCACACAATCATTCGACTGATATTAAGTATCGACAGTAATGACTGATATCGATACTGTTAGTACCAATCACAAAACTATTACGCGGCACTAAATCGTTCGTACAAAGTCCATTAATAATATTAAGTATCGACAGTAATGACTGATTTCGATACTGTTAGTACCAATCACAAAACTATTACGCGGCACTAAATCGTTCGTACAAAGTCCATTAATAATATTAAGTATCGACAGTAATTGTTGTTGTTGTGATGGGGAGTTTTAGGGGGACTAGACTGCTATGGCCATCAGTCCCCCTCGACAGTAATGACTGATTTCGATACTGTTAGTACCAATCACAAAACTATTACGCGGCACTAAATCGTTCGTACAAAGTCCCTTAATAAAGTATACTAACGCGTATCACACACGTTTCATCGATTTATTCGGCTAAAACATGAGACTGACTTTAACAATGCGGAAATTTTGCTTTTATATGACCCCACGGAACAAATAACTACGATCTTATTCGCCCTCCATGGTGGTACTCCCGTAATCACTTTGACCTACTCTTAAATTAATATTCACAATAGTTTGAATTCTGACTTTCCCATTACGAAATTTGACTATTGATCCCTACATAATTAATTGTAATAAATGTTCAAATGTTTGTAGAACTTATGGGACTTAACTACGGGGTCATCAGTCCCTAAACTTACAAACTACTTACTAACTAGCTAACACTAAAAGGACGGCACAAATATCCATGCCCGAGGGGGATTCGAACCCCCGACCGTAGTGGCCGTGCAGACCGCGACTGGAGCGCCTCAGTCCCCTCGGCCACCGCGGCTGGCACACTTGTAATACATTAAGATTATGGTCCCAGATTCTGTTACGGAAGAAAAAATTTCAGTTCTTACAGGACTCGAACCATAAATTTTTCGTAATGTGGACTAGATCCTAATACATTTAACCACAAGACCAGACTGATATCATACGTAGAGCTGTAAGATTTCTAGTCATATGTCGTGCTTTCGGTTTCCTCGTTATTGCATCACTGATAGATATTTGTTCTTCACTGGCATTTAACCCTTTCGTGGTTTTTACTCATTTTTTAGAATATCTTAAGGTATCTGAGCTGTTACAGAGTCTGATTTGGGTCAGGATTACAAATATGTCACTCAAAAAATTTTAGCACATTCCATTTTTCCTAAAAAAAAGGTGGGACACATACGTCCCACTGATCATTCTGGCACCGATTTACCTAAGACTTTTTAAAATAACTTCTTAAGTTATCCTAACTGTCATAGGGTCTAAACAAGTACATGATTCAAAAATTTGTAATGTACACAGTTTTTTAAAGAAAAAAAAAAAGAAAAAAAACGAGAGAGAGCTGTCTCGCAGCTTCTATAATAGGAAATGCAGATAATAGTAAACCACATACCGTGTTTTATTAGCGCAGAAATTTACAGAAAAACTTTCTCTTCGAAATATGAGTACTATAATGTCGCAACATAAAGGCACTATAGGGCTACACAATGGTCACTGGGACACATGCGTCCCGCCAATCGTAAATTCAGTGAAAAAAAAAAAAAAAAAAAAAAAACTTTTGAAGTAAAACGAGTTTTAGAAAGCGTAATTGTTGTTTGTAAACTTATAAGAAACATAAAATAGCAAATATACTTACTTCGGACATTTTCGGTAGCGAGAAAACGTGAAAACCGATTCAAGGCACAATAAACAATGGTTACGGCGCTAAAATTCACGCGGCAGCCCATATAAACAGCCACAGCCTCCTACACTGTAAGAATTTCAGTGCCTCGATTTTTTACCGCGTTCTGAAGGGCCACCAACAGATGGCAGCACTATGCAGAATTACGCAACTCGCCACCTTGTGGTACGAATGAGGTCCGAAGTTAGTGGGACGTAGGGATGGGCTAAACTGCGATTTTTCGATATCAGTGATTTCTGTGACTGCTACTTTTATATATCTGTGATTCTTAGTTGCGATTTGTCACTGTTTACAATCGCACTGTACAAGTCCTCGACATGTATCCCTCCGCGCTCAAACTGCGATTTCGGTGACTCTGAATGCTACTTCTGCGATTTCTGCTACTGATATTGCTACATTGCTACTTCTGCGATTTCTGCTACTGATATTGCTACTTCTGCGATTTCTGCTACTTCCGTGATATCTGCTACTTCCGTGACTTATGCGATGTGTGTGGCAAATGCAATATATATATATATATATATATATATATATATATATATATATATATATCATTCATAACAGATCCTCTTCCTACGTGTAAATATATACAAAAAAAAAAAAAAAAAAAAAAAAAAAAAAGAATATTGATGCTCAATTTACGTGTAATGTTGGGATTATTTACACATCGACAAATGTCAATTAGTCTTGTAAAAGCTATTTCAGTGCTTGGTGTGTAATGTATAGTTAAAAGTGAGGTTATTCGCAAGTAATGTGTAACCGAAATCGGCAAGTAGGCCTATAGTCTACCTTAACAGAAACATTCGGTAGATTGGGCACACAGCAACTATAACAGTGCAACGAAAGTGCTATGTTCTTGCCTGTAGAATGAATGAATAGATTTTTTTAACATTGTGTGATATAAGTCACTTACCAATTTGAAAGAGATAAGTAAATGTGAAATACAACGTGAGTGACTTCTGAAAATTTGATTTTTCTCTTTAAAACCTTTCGGTATCACTACATATTCTGCCAAATAGCTATAGATAAGAGCTTGCGTTATATTTCACTAATCGACGTGCGGACCTAGTGTGCTGATGTTGGCAACTAAAGCTTCATTTTATAAGAATTTTTAACTTACTGACTGTACAGGGTTACACACAAGAA
This sequence comes from Locusta migratoria, assembly GCA_026315105.1. Lineage (NCBI taxonomy): Eukaryota > Metazoa > Arthropoda > Insecta > Orthoptera > Acrididae > Locusta > Locusta migratoria. Next base: position 123,235,442 of record CM048754.1, read on the forward strand.
ATCTTACAACCACAGATAAAGAATAACATTAATTATTTATTTTATGATAAACAAAATATTATTTCAATCATTCTGTATGATTTAAATTTCTACGATCATTCATCGGTCGTTGCCAACATAAGCACACTATGCCACCACTGCAGTAAACAAAAGTGTTAATAATACTGAAGGATCCGATACCACCCATCTGCTTTCACTCATGTCATCACAGGACGGAATGTACGAAAAAGAAAAGGACGGAAAACAATAATCCTAAACCTAAAACAAATCTGATAAAATAAAACTTTCCATTACGCGAAAACTTGTTTATTTTCAAGTGTAATATTTTTATAGAATCCTCGAAGGTACAAGTTTACTCCTATATAGCAGTACTTAACACAGTCCACATTGAAAATGGAGTTGGCCTACTGTTAAACATTTCGTAAAATTACCTGTATTTAGTTGACCACTTGATACCACCCCCTTGGAATATTTAATTTATGTACGATGTATAACGCAAGCAAAAATATTCGTCGAAACCAGATTTGCAATGTAACATAAGTATTCTGAATTCTCATAATAGTTGTAGGTTCTATGACGAAAAATTATTTTAAACAGGGATCAAGTCCGTAAGACAATATTTATTTGGCATTCACATTTGTTGTCTTTACAAACTATAACCTAAAACATACATGCCAGGCTTTGCTTCACAACATGTAAATGCTGCCGCCAGGTAAAATAGTGCCACAAAGTGTAAACATTTCACAAAGAAAATGATCTTCTTGCTCATTAATTCGACAACATCCCTAAACAACACACGAGTGAAAGTACGACAGTTGGTCAACAAGTAGCATAAGGCGGAATATTAAATGCTATTCTCAATTGCTACTTGCGACTCTTAATCGCGACTTTTCACTGAAATCGCAGTTTGGACCAGTGAGGACGTTCGAGCTCACTGGTTTGAGCCGATGGCGTTCGACCAACACATACACAAAAAGCCACACATAGACGAGGCAGACAGCGGGAAGCTAGAAGTACCAATTTCGGCCAACAGATGGCAGCCGGCAATGTCTAAACTGCGCCTCTTAGTTGCTACTTATGACTCTTAAACGCGATTTGTCACTGAAATCGCAGGTAGACTCTATAGCCTGCCCAATGCAAAGATATTAGTACAAACTTCGACCAACAGATGGCAGAGTGCAAACTGCATCTCGCTACTCTTAGTTGCGACTTGCTACTTTTAGTGCTACTGCGCTTCTAAACTGCGACTGAAATCGCAGTCAGAATCCGTAAAGTTGCGACTGTGAATACTGCTACTTCCAAATCACTGTGACTTTTAACAGATACGCGATTTTCGACCCATCCCTAGTGGGACGTATATGTCCCAACAACCACGAAACGGTTAATGAACTAAGGTGAAGCGTGTGTGATAAATGGTATACTGTCACGATTTGCGTCTCACACGTCGTCTGCAGAGCAGAGACGCAGACACTAGTGCCACAGGAGACCACAGAGGCAATACGACGGAGCGTCCGGCATACCACTTCCGTCGGCACTTTCGGTTTTTAGCGTCCACTTGCTTGCTGCCGACAGTGTTGCTTTCGAATTCCGACGAAAACGCGCGTGGAAAAAGAAAGTCGTGTATCCTTAGAGAAACAGTGGAGGGGTTACTGTGTGATGTTTGCATAGTATTACTGTGTAGGATTTAGCAATCTCTCTATATAAAAGGAAGTGCCCCGATTGACTGACTGACTGACTGACTGACTCATCATGGCCCAGCCCAAACCACTGAAGATAGAAACTTGAAATTTGTGGAGGCTGTTGATCTTACTCTGTAGGCGTCATTTACGAAGCGATTTTTCGATATTCTGTCCGTAAGGGGGTGAAATAGGGGACGAAACGTTTCTTGAAAATACGTAGCTATTTAGGCAATTTTGAAGCTAGAACTACGAAACTTCGGATATGGAATCTTGGTCAGGATTAAAAATCCATGATTTTTAGTATTTTTGGAAATTCATCAAGTAAGAAGGTTAACCAGAGGATCAAAATTTCTTTTTGAAAACACGTTGGTATTGATACAATTTTGAAGCTAGAGATGCAAAAATTGATATTTGTATAGTTGGTTAGACGTTAAAAAATACGAGTTTAGATATCTTTGGATATTCAACCATCAACGTGGTGAAATTGGAGAGGGGGTGTTTTTTTTTTTTTTTTTTTTTTTTTTTTTTTTTTTTTTTTTTTTTTTGTTTGTTAAGCGTATGGGACTCAACTACGGGGTCATCAGTCCCTAAACTTACAAACTACTTATGAACTACTTACGAACTAGGACGGCACAAATATCTATCCCCGAAGGGGGATTCGAACCCCCGACCGTAGTGGCCGTGCAGACCGTGACTGGAGCGCCTCAGTCACCTCGGCCACCGCGGCCGGGTGGGGGGTTTTTCGAAAATATGTTGCTATTTAGGCAATTTTGAAGTTAGAACCACAAATTTTCGGATTTGGATTCCGGGTTCAAATTTAAAAGACACGTGTTTCTGCAATTTTTTGAAATTCAACCAATAAGGGGGTAAAATAGAGGACGCAAGAAATTGATTTTAAAAAATATGTTGCTGTTAGCTCAAATTTCAAGCTATAACTACGAAACTTAGGATATGAACTCTTGATCAGGATTAAAAAGAAACTAATGGGGTAAAAGACGGGATCAAAATTTCTTTTCGAAAACACAATTTTGAAGCTATAGCTGCAAAAATTGGTATTTGTATTGTTCGTTATGATTTAAAAAATACGTGTTTCTGCATTTTTGGAAATTCGACCAATAAGGGGGAGAAATACGAGATGCAAAAATTTATTTACTCTGTAGGCGTCATTTAAGAAGCGATTTTTCGATATTCCGTCCGTAAGGGGGTGAAATAGGGGAATAAAGTTTTTTTGAAAATACGTAGCTATTTAGGCAGTTTTCAAACTAAAACTACAAAATTGCGAATTTTAATTCAGGGTTCGAATTTAAAAGACACGTGATTCGGCATTTTTTGAAATTCGACAAATAAGGGGGTAAAACAGAGGACGCAAAAAAATGATTTTCAAAAATATGTTGCTGTTAACTCAAATTTCAAGCTATAAGTACGAAATTTAGGATATGGACTGTTGATCAGGATTAAAAAGACACGAGTTTCGGTATTTTTGGAAATTCAAAAACTAAGTGGGTAAAAGAGGGGATCAAAAATTCTTTTCGAAAACACTTTGCTGTCAAGACAGTTTTGAAGCTATAGCTGCAAAAATTGGTATTTGTATTGTTCGTTATGATTTAAAAAAATACGTATTTCGGTATTTTTGGAAATTGAACCATCAAGGAGGTTAAATTGGAGAGGGGGTGTTTTTCGAAAATCTGTTCCTATTTAGGAAATTTTGAAGTTAAATTTACAAATTTTCGGATTCGGGGTTCGAATTTAAAAGAGAAGTGTTTCGGTATTTTTGTGGAAATTCGACCAATAAGGGGTTGAAATACGAGACGCAAAGATTGATTTTCGAAAATATGGCGCTGTTAACTCAAATTTAAAGCTATAACTACGAAACTTAAGATATGGATTATTCATCAGGATTTAAAAAAAAATAAAAAAAATAAAAAAAACTGGTACACACCAACCAGCCTACGCATGCGAAGCAGCGGAGGTTCAGCTAGTATTATATACGTAAAACATGTTTTACAAAATTTAATACAGTTTTTCACTGTTTCTTGCGAAAAAAAACCATGAAATTTGCCGAGACCCCTTGTGTCATCTGCAGGATTTGCATGTGCGTTAATTGTGGAATGAAAAGTTTTCACAGCCTGTAATCTGCAAACAAGAAGACGTTTTTGTTTACGAAGCTGATTTTTGTAGGCCTACATTAGCCTGGGAATTATACTGAAATTACTTCTACGTAGCTGTTTTGACTTACTTACGTTTGAGCTATGGTGTTGCTGCTCGTTTGTTTGTGGCGTGTTCTTGTGGTTTTTGGTGTTCAGTGCGATTTTTGCTGTGAAACGGCGCTGTTTACATCGCCGTTTTCCTTGTTGTGGTGGTCGTGTGGTGTTGCATTTGTTTGTGTGGTGGGTCTGCGATGTGGAGCGCGATGTTTGAATGGTTTTGATGCTCGCGTTGTTTTGTGGGTGTATATTTGTGTATGTTTTTCTTGTTTGTGTGTTGACACACACACACAAGAAAAACATTCACAAAAATACACCCACCCACCCACACACCCACAACAAAACGTACACAAATATACACGCGAAAAACAACGCGAGCATCAAAACCATTCAAAAATCACGCTCCACATCGTAGACCCGCCACACAAACAAATGCAACACCACACAGCCACCACAACAACAGAAACGGCGATGTAAACAGTGCCGTTTGACAGCAAAAATCGCACTGAAGACCACAAAACACAAGAACACGCCACAAACAAACGTGCAGCTACACCACAGCTTAAACGTAAGTAAGCCGGCCGCGGTGGCCGAGGGGACTGAGGCGCTCCAGTCACGGTCTGCACGGCCACTACGGTCGGGGGTTCGAATTCCCCCTCGGGCATGGATATTTGTGACGTCCTTAGAATTAGTTAGTTCATAAGTAGTTTGTAAGTTTAGGGACTGATGACCCCGTAGTTAAGTCCCATAAGCTTAAAAAAAAAAATAAAAAAAAAAATAAAAAAAAATAAACGTAAGTAAGCCAAAACAGCTACGTAGAAGTAATTTCAGTACAATTCCCAGGCTAATGCAGGCCTACAATAAATCAGTTTCGTAAACAAAAACGTCTTGTTGATTTCAGATGACAGGCTATCACAATTTGTCATTCCACAATTAATGCACATGCAAATGCTGCGAATGGCAGAATGTAAGTACCTTGAATAAATTAGGCCTAAAACATCTAACAAAATTGTCAGACCAAGCAACTCGTCCAAACGATTGTATAATCAAGATATGTAACATGTTATTATAGAAAATAAACACCAGAAACCAACGAAAGATGGCACAATAAGTGCCAAAACTAGTTTGGGTATTAAAAACCAGCTGCAATCAACGACAAATTTGAGCTGGCTGGTGGCAAGACGAGCAGCTGATCGGGTGTTGTCCAAATGGGCGGAAATCTGGAATAGTCGCCTGCTTTGTGCTCAGAACTGATGAGTTACTAGGAGTTACAATTACGAACAACTTTGACTGGAGAGAACACACAGAAAATACTGTGGGGAAGGCGAACCAAAGGTTACGTTTCATTGGCAGAAGGCTTCGAAGGTACAACAGCTCCACCAAAGAGACTGCCTACATCACACTTGTGCGTCCTCTCCTGGAGTACTGTTGCCCCTTGTGGGACCCTCACCAGGTGGGACTGACGGAAGACATTGAGAAGGTTCAGAGAAGGGCAGCTCGTTTTGTTTTATCACGTTACGGGGTGGAAAGCGTCACGGAAATGTTGCACGAATTGGGGTGGAAATCATTAAAAGAAAGACGTTATTCATTGCGGCGTGATCTGTTTGCGAAGTTTCAATCACCGACTTTTAGTTCTGAATGTGAAATTCTTTTGCTAGCACCCACCTACTTAGGGAGATATGACCATCCCAATAAATTAAGAGAAATCGGATCGAAAACGGAACGATTTAGGTGTTCTTTCTTCCCGCGCGCTATTATAGAATGGAACGGTAGAGAAAAGTTATGAAAGTGGTTAATGAAACACTAGCCGAACGTTTCTTGACTGTCTGGAGATCGCATGTTTTGTTCCACACTCCAGTAGCTCAAAATAAAATAATCTGTAAAAGTGTTTATAGTCAACGGTGTCGGAATAATTATGGACATCTCATGATTCTAAAAATAATTTCAATATCTTGAGTATCACAAATGTTTATGGCTACTATATCAAAATATAGAAAAATCAAGCTTAAAATAACCGACTTTTGAATGCGATATCCAATTTCAACAAACTCTGCTTCAGATGATAGATTATTGTCTCTAGATATCATCTTGAAAGCGTCACACTTGTATACATTTATTTTAAGACTGATTTCAGCTGATATAAATTGATAGTGAAAATATAAACGGATCATCATGTTCCCTACAGTAACACACGAAATGCGAGCAGCATCAGGATTTACCTCTCGTATATTTAATCTAGTGGGTCTATTTTTTACAGCTATAGTTTGCCAGTAATTTTCGTAAATATTGTGTGGCGTGAGCGGTCGAGCTCGCGAGAACTGGTTTGTATATTTATTAATTTTACACTTTTTAAAATACTAATTAATAGTCGATTTTTGTATTTAAATCTAATATATAAAGCAGAGTGCCATTATGTTTGTACGTGTTGCACACAAATGTATAGTTTTGTTCCGATCTTTATGAAATTTTGTACACGTAAGCTTCAATCCACGAGGACGGTCGCCGTAAGTGTAAGAATCACATTCGATATATAGTTCACGAGATATGATGTCATAAACAATGAGATGCGCGAAAAACTGCTGTATTTTGCGACAAAGCTCCTCATTTTCACCTAAACCATTGGACCGATTTCAACCAAATTTCGTACACACGTTCCTTACCGTGAGGTAACAATTGCTGCATGGATAAGAATCACATACGGCTCATGGTTGAAAAGATATTACGTCATAACCAATAGAAATCGCAAAAAAATGCCGTATAATGCGGTGAGACTTTCGAAATACACTGTATGAGAATGACAGTACTTAGCGACTTGCAACATACTTCAAACATAATTTCAAACCTTTATTAAACTATTTCTCGCTAGTAACAATAGTAAAATGATGAAAGGAAAAAAGTTTCTCGCTTACTACTTTTCCGCTGTTTATGGAGTAAAACTACGGCTCTCGGTATGACGTTACAATTTATAATTTGAACACTACAAATTGTAGCGACAGGAAATTTTACAGACAATATACACATATATAGTTGAATGTAGCTTCTAAGTTGTATTGAATTACAACACGTAGTTCATGAGATATCAGCACATATACAGTAACGTTCATGGGAAACCGCTTCTTCTCACATCAAGTTTTAATCTATTACTTCTTTACTACTGATTGTATTCCCAAGAGATTTTACAGACATACAGCCCTTATACAAAGGAATATATACCTGAAAAATGGCACGAAATGAATAAATACCCGGGCAACGCCGGGTTTTCAGCTAGTAATGTTATATTAGTAAGGGAGTGATGCCAGAGAGTCAGTTTATACGTAAAGCAATACTTCGTTTTAAGATGTATAGGGCTTTGGAAGGGATGTTTATTGGCCAATAAGAAAGCGGCCAGCGATCAGAGGGTGTGTGTTTGGCCTGCATAATTTGAAAATGTCAGAACAAAACACTTTTTATTAATAAACCAGTTATTTTATGTAATATGTCTTATTTGCTTCGCAAACTGCAGCCGATGCACAGAGAGATTTTAACTACAGGTCAGATCACTGTTGCAGAAACAATGAAAAACGCATGCAAAATTTAAAAAGACACAGAATCCACAAGACTGGCAATCTTTTAACTGAAACTCGCAACCTAGCGCGGACTTCAATGCGAGAAGCCTATAGTAGTTGCCACAACGAAATCCTGTCTCGTAATCTTGCAGAAAATCCAAAGAAGTTCTGGTCATATGTGAAGTACACTAGCAGAAAAACATAAACAATACCTTCACTACACGATAGCAATTGTAATACTTCCGATGACAGTACTGCTAAGGCAGAATTACTAAACACAGCTTTCCGAAATTCGTTCACCAAAGAAGACGAAGCGAACACTCCAGTACTCAATCCAAGAACAGCTGCCAGCATGCGAAACTTAGAAGTAGATGTTCCTGGAGTAGTAAAACAACTTAAGTAACTAAACAAAAATAAATCTTCCGGGCCAGATTGTATACCAACTAGATTCCTCTCAGAGTATGCTGATGAAATAGCTCCGTACTTAGCTATCATTTACAACCGATCACTCAGCGAAAGATCCGTACCCAAAGACTGGAAAGTTGCCCAAGTTACTCCAATATTCAAGAAAGGCAATAGGAGTGATCCCCAAAAATACACGCCAATTTCACTGACGTCGATTTGCAGTATGATTTTGGAACATATACTTTGTTCGAATATTATGAACTACCTCGAAGAGAACGACCTATCAACCAGTAGTCAACACGGATTCAGAAAGTATCGCTCTTGCGAAACACAGCTTGCCCTTTATTCACATGAAGTGTTAAGTGCCATCGACAAGAGATCTCAAATCGATTCCATATTTCTGGATTTCCGGAAGGCTTTTGATACTGTACCCCACAAGCGGCTTCTAATGAAATTGCGTGCTTATGGAATATCTCCCCAATTGTGAGATTGGATTCACGATTTCCTATCAGAAAGGACACCGTTCTTTGTAATTGACGGTAAGTCATCGAGTAAAACAGAAGTGATATCTGGCGTTCCACGGGGAAGCGTTATAGGTCCCCTACTCTTCCTCGTGTTTATAAACTATTTAGGAGACAATCTGAATAGCTCCCTTAGACTGTTCGCGGATGATGCTGTCGTTTATCGGTTAGTGAAGTCAACAGAGGATCAAAAGCAACTGCAAAGCGATTTAGACAAAATTTCTGCATGGTGCGAAAATTGGCGATTGACACTAAATAAAGAAAAGTGTGAAGTAATACACATGACCACTAAAAGAAATCCGCTGAACTTTAAGTACGCGATAAATCAGTCAAACCTTAAGGTCGTAGATTCTACCGAATACCTAGGAGTTACAATTACGAACAACTTTGACTGGAGAGAACACATAGAAAATACTGTGGGGAAGGCGAACCAAAGGTTACGTTTCATTGGCAGAACGCTTCGAAGATGCACCAGCTCCACCAAAGAGACTGCCTACATCACACTTGTGCGTCCTCTCCTGGAGTACTGTTGCCCCTTGTGGGACCCTCACCAGGTGGGACTGACGGAAGACACTGAGAAGGTTCAGAGAAGGGCAGCTCGTTTTGTTTTATCACGTTACGGGGGGGGGGGGAAGCGTCACGGAAATGTTGCACGAATTGGGGTGGAAATCATTAAAAGAAAGACGTTATTCATTGCGGCGTGATCTGTTTGCGAAGTTTCAATCACCGACTTTTAGTTCTGAATGTGAAAATATTTTGCTAGCACCCACCTACTTAGGGAGACATTATCACCCGAATAAAATAAGAGAAATCAGATCGAAGACTGAACGATTTAGGTGTTCTTTCTTCCCGCGCGCTATTAGAGAATGGAACGGTAGAGAAAAGTTATGAAAGTGGTTAATGAACCCTCTGCCAGGCTCTTGAATGTGATTTGCAGAGTGTCTATGAGATGTAGATGACAGGTAAATATCTGCAACTGAGGTAGTTAATGGGGCACGAAAGCAGACATGTACGGTGTAATGTAACAACATGAGCCTCCATCTAATGTAGTATACGATACCTCTCTTTACTAAAACCCAGGCTACCCTTCTTTCCTTATAGTGTAGTTTAGCATCCCATTTCCTATGTACTGAAGCTCCGAATACCTTTTTTTCCTGTAGTAAAGTTTGTGATACCACCCGTATTCATTTCTACATTATAACAACGACATTTGTTTATGTCACTAAGTATTTACGTCATTTTATTCCCATTAATAAAATCCATTTATTTCATAGTAATTACAGCTTCTATGCCCATTACTAAATTTCTATAACTTCGTAATTACTATTACCTTATTTTCCTATTATCAAACCTCATTAATGTCGTTATGCTCTATTACCATTGTTCCCATTATTAAACCCCCAGTAAGTTCGTAGTATTTATTTTGCTGCATTTATTTCCTTTCATATCTTTTATTAAGATTAGATTAATTTTCGTAGTATTTTTGTCCTGACCAAATTCCAGTACAAATTGTAATTTAAAGTTATTGTTACATCTAAATGTCATTATGGCTTAATTGTCAGACATTGTAGTTCATTGTAAAGCAGATTATTTAACTTCAACCAAACAATAGGATTCACTTCATTTACAAAATATTAAAACTATTTAATCACTTATTTGTTATACTGAAACATTGACATTGTATGACGAATGCAAATTACATGGATTTGTTGTTTATAAAAGAACCGATTCATAAATTATCATTGTGATAATTATGCATCACTTGACATTGTTAATAATGTAATAAATACATGTAATGCGCTGGAATTAATGGTCAGTTGTTGTACTTCAGAATTAGAGTTCAGTTCAAGCCAGATGTATGTCAGATCTGTGTATCTTGCCTGTAGCAATAAATCAAAGTGGATTTCGAAGAAGTATTTGTTCTTTTTGAAAAACACCCCTTCACAATTAATATTTATCGTCAAGTTCAAATTTTATAACAAATTAATCTCTATATATAAAAGGAAGTGTCCCGATTGACTGACTGACTGATTGACTGACTGACTCATCATCGCCCAGCCCAAACCACTGAAGACAGAAACTTGAAATTTGTGGAGGGTGTTGATCTTACTCTGTAGGCGTCATTTAAGAAGCGATTTTTCGATATTCCCTCCGTAAGGGGGTGAAATAGGGGATGAAACGTTTTTTGAAAATACGTAGCTATTTAGGCAATTTTGAAGCGAGAACTACAAAATTTCGGATTTTAATTCAGGGTTCGAATTTAAAAGACACGTGTTTTGGCATTTTTTGAAGTTCGACAAATAAGGGGGTAAAGTAGGTGACGCAATAAATCGATTTTCAAAAATATGTTGCTGTTAAGTGAAATTTTAAGCTACAACTACGAAACTTCGGATATGGAATCTTGGTCAGGATTAAAAATTCACGATTTTTTTGTGTTTTTGGATATTTCACAAGTAAGAATGTTAAATAGAGGATAAAAAATTCTTTTTGTAAACACGTTGCTACTGATACAATTTCGAAGCTAGAGCTGCAAAAATGGATATTTGTTTAGTTGGTTAGACGTTAAAAAATACGTGTTTAGGTATTTTTGGAAATTCAACCATCAACGGGGTTGAATTGGAGAGGCGGTGTTTTTCAAAAATATGTTGCTATTTAGACAATTTTGAAGTTAGAACTATAAATTTTAGGATTTGGATTGGGGGTTCGAATTTAAAAGACACGTGTTTCGGTATTTTTTGAAATTGAACCAATAAGGGGATAAATAGAGGACGCAAAAAATTGATTTTAAAAAATATGTTGCTGTTAGCTCAAATTTCAAGCTATAACTACGAAACTTAGGATATAGACTCTTGATCAGGATTAAAAAGACACGAGTTTCGGTATTTTTGGAAATTTAAAAACTAGAGGGGTAAAAGAGGGGATCAAAAATTCTTTTCGAAATCACTTTGTTGTCAAGACAATTTTGAAGCTATAGCTGCAAAAATTGGTATTTGTACTTTTCGTTATGATTAAAAAAATACGTGTTTCGTCTTTTTTCGAAATTCAACCATCTAGGGGGTTAAATTGGAGAGAGGTTGTTTCTCGAAAATCTGTTGCTATTTAGGTAATTTTGAAGTTAAAATTACAAATTTTCGGATTTGGATTCGGGGTTCAAATTTAAAAGACATGTGTTTCGGTATTTTTGGAATTTCGACCAATAAGGGGGTGAAATACGAGATGAAAAAATTGATTTTCAATAATATGGTGCTGTTAGTTCAAATTTCAAGCTATAACTACGAAGCTTAAGATATGGATTCTTGATCAGGATTAAAAAGTAACAACTGGTGCAGACCAACCAGCCTACGCATGCGAAGCAGCGGGGGTTCAGCTAGTTATTATATATAGCGATCACCTTATTCAAAGAGGGATCGTCATAAGGGTTCGACCCTAAGATATCGTCGAGCCAAACTTCTAAATGAGAATCGTGTATACGCCAGTTCTTACAGCATATAGCCGCACTTGCTGTAATCTTAGCCGCGGCAGATGCGGTGAACGGTGAAGCGGAAAGTGGCAGCAGCAAGGCGCATTAGAGAGCTCTTCGGTTTCACACACGACACGCCGCATTGACAGTAACAGCACACTTGCCCCCGTTGCTTTTCCAAGCGTCAGAGCCAGAACTGCAGTGTAACATGCGCTTGTTGCAGTAAGTGTGCTCGTATGCAACCCGTGTGTTTGCAACATACACGGGGCGCCATGCTGCCCACTCGAGCGAGTAGTATTGCAATACGGGATCCGATCCACTGAGGATCGACCGTCGACGTCAGTGCCGTCGACGCCAGGTACCAGTACCCCCCACCCCTCCTCCCTAGGCCGCTAATCAAACGACAGGACGAACAATAGCGCACTTGACATCCGTCATGTAATTGCACTTACAAGGGGAGGCCGCCAATTGTGAAATTCAGATTCGATTCATACTGCGCAAAATGAAAGCTCATGGCCAGAGGTGTAATTTGACAAAGCACCAAGATGCACTTCTCTGCCGTTGGCAAGAAAATCGACAGTTAAAAAGAGCCATTGCGGTGAAATACTCTCTACCATCTCTACGATTAGTAATATTGTACAGAGGGCTGGCGTTGCGATAAGCGCTAGGGTTCATAATCCGAAGGTCGCCGGATCGAATCTCGCGGCATGCGATTTTTTATTATTATTTGTTTTTTGTAATTCAAATGTACACACACACACACACACACACACACACACATATATATATATATATATATATATATATATATATATATATATATATATATATATATATATATAGACAATTAATAACATTTGATGTTCGATGTCGCCAGTTTTTCCACGACAAACGACTTTCAAACAACTTATTATATGCAACTGGCGATTTCGAACATCGTGTCGTGGGTCCGTTGCTGTTCACGATATATATAAATGACCTTGCGGATAACATCGGAAGTTCACTGAGGCTTTTTACGGATGATGCTGTAGTATATAGAGAGGTTGTAACAATGGAAAATTGTATTGAGATGCAGGAGGATCTGCTTCGAATTGATGCATGGTGCAGAGAAAGGCAATTCAATCTCAATGTAGACAAGTGTAATGTGCTGCGAATACACAGAAAGAAAGATCTTTTATCATGTAGCTACACTACAGCAGGCCAGCAACTGGAAGCAGTTAACTCCATAAAGTATCTGGGAGTAGGCATTAGGAGGGATTTAAAATGGAACGACCATATAAATTCATTCTTCGGTGAAGCAGACGCCAGGCTTAGATTCATTGGGAGAATTCTAAGGAAATGCAGTCCGAAAACAAAGGAAGTAGGTTACAGCACACTTGTTCGCCCACAGCTTGAATACTGCTCACCGGTGTGGGATCCGTACCAGGTGGGATTGATAGAGGAAGTGGAGAAGATCCAACGGAGAGCAGCGCGCTTCGTTACAGGATCATTTGGTAATCGAGAAAGCGTTACGGAGATGATCGATAAACTCCAGTGGAAGACTCTGCAGGAGAGACGCTCTGTCGCTCGGTACGGGCTTTTGTCGAAGTTTCGAGAACTTACCTTTACTGAGGGGTCTAGCAGTATATTGCTCCCTCCCATGTATATCTGCCGAAGAGACCGTGAGGATAAATTCAGAGAGATTAGAGCCCACACAGAGGCATACCGACAATCCTTGTTTCCGCGAACAATACGTGACTGGAATAGGAGGGAAAATCGATAGTGGTACTCAAGGTACCCTCCGCCACACACCGTCAGGTGGCTTGCGGAGTATGGTTGTAGATGTAGTAGATGTAGATTATGTTTTTCGCAAACAAGTTGTATTTCACAAATGTTATTAATTGTCTTCATAATGTTTACCACGTATAGTTAACGGAAGAAGTGTAAACGATATTCCGAAACGAATACGTATAGTGTAAGTGAACCTGACGAACGATAGAACAATTCTTCAGAATGTCAATCAGGTGTGTTTTCCAACAGATAATTTAAAAAACAATTGTTCTTGTAAAAACGCATCGTTTATCAAATGTTCAAATGTTTGTTAAGCTTATGGGACTTAACTACGGGGTCATCGGTCCCTAAACTTACAAACTACTTACGAACTACCTTATACTAAGGACGGCACAAATATCCATGCCCGAGGGGGGATTCGAACCCCCGACCGCAGTGGCCGTGCAGACCGTGACTGGAGCGCCTCAGTCCCCGCTGCCACCGCGGCCGGCATCGTTTATCAGATGTGCTCGATGTCGTGCTGTTTTCTGCTTTCCATATTTCTATGATAACTCTCACTCTGGTTCGTCCTATATATATGAATAAAAAAAACAAATAATTAAAAAAAAGTTGCATGCTGCGAGATTCGATTCGGCGACCTTCGGATTACCAACCCAACGCTTACCGCTACACCTCGCCTCTGTACAATATTACTCATTGTAGAGAGTATTTCACCGCAACAGGTTCTTTTAATTGCCGATTTTCTCGGCAACTGCTGAGAAGTGCACCTTGGTGCTTTGCCACATTACACCTGTGGCCATTAGCTTTCATTATGCGCAGTATGAATCGCATCTGGATTTCACAATTGGCGGCCTCCCCTTGTAAGTAGAGGAGACCGGGCCACGTCGGCTATAGGGGCAGAAAGGCCCAGTCAGATCAGTTCATTCTGTAGACGCGAGATCGTCTTAGGAATCTCTCAGAAAGCAGGTAGCTCTGTCCCTCTCCTTATACAGCGACAATATCGTAGGGGGCCAAGTTTTCGACAAGTTGTAGTCCTTAACCGTTTTTGAGCGTCTTTCAGTAAAATTATACTCGTCGGTTAATGTGTGTCATTTAACTTTTGCTTGCTTCAGTCGCAACGACGTGAGAAGTATAGTTGACTAGCTGAAAACCCGGCGTTGCCCGGGTATTTACTCAATTATTTCCGCCATTTTTCACCTCTATATTCATTTGTATAAAGGCTGTTTGTCTGTAAAATCTCGTTGCAATACATTTAGTAGCGCAGCAACTAAAATCACTTAACAAGAACAAGTCTTCTGGTCCGGACTGTATACCCATTAGATTTCTATCTGATTATGCTGAAGCGATAGCTCCTTACTTAACAGTCATATACAACCGCTCTCTCATAGAAGGATCCGTACCAAAAGATTGGAAAGTTGCCCAGGTCACACCTATATTCAAGAAAGGCAGTAGGAGTAACCCAGTAAACTACAGGCCTATTTCATTGACGTCAATTTGCAGCAGGGTTTTGGAACATATCCTGTATTCAAAATTTATGAATTATTTGGAACAGAACGATCTATTGACCCAAAGTCAACACGGATTTAGAAAATATCGTTCATGCGAAACATAACTAGCTCTTTATTCACACGAAGTGATGGGTGCTATCGACAAAGGTTCGCAAATCGATTCCGTATTTCTTGATTTCCAGAAAGCTTTTGACACCGTACCTCACAAACGGCTTTTAATCAAATTGCGTAGTTATGGTATATCGCCCCAAATTTGCGATTGGATAGGGGATTTCTTGTCAGAGAGGACACAGTTCGTAGTAATCGATGGTAAGGCATCGACTAAAACAGAGTTGATATCGGGCGTTCCACAGGGTAGTGTTATTGGTCCTCTGCTGTTCCTTATTTACATAAACGATTTAGGGGAAAATCTAAGTAGCTCTCTTAGGTTGTTTGCAGATGACGCCGTCATTTACCGTCTAGTAAAGTAAAATCATCTGGAGATCAAAACCAACTGCAGAACGATCTCAATAAGATATCAGTATATTGTAAAAATTAGCAATCGACTCTAAATAATGAGAAGTGTGAAGTCATCCACAGGAGTACGAAATGAAATCCGTTTAACTTTGTTTCCAAGATAAATCAATCAAAAGTGAAGGCGGAAAACTCCACAAAATACCTAGGAATTACTATTACTTCAGACTTAAACAGGAAATAACACATAGATAATGTCGTGGGAAAGGCGGACCAGAGACTGCGTTTTATCGGCAGAACCCTTAAAAGATGCAACAGACCTACAAAGGATACTGCATACACTACGCTTGTCCGTCCATTTTTTGAGTATTGCTGCCCAGTGTGGGATCCTTATCAGGTGGGTTTGACGGACGACATCGAAAGAGTCCAAAGAAGGGCAGCTCGTTTCGTATTGTCACGATACAGGAGAGACAGCGTTACGGAAATGATACAGGATCTGGGATGGGAATCATTACAACAACGGCGCTTATCGCTGCGGCGTGGGCTACTTGCGAAACTCCAATCGCCAACATTCTCCTCCGAATGCGAAAATATATTGTTGACTCTCACTTACATAGGTAGAAATAACCATCAGAATAAAATACGAGAAATCAGAGCTCGAACGGAGAGATTCACCTGTTCTTTCTTCCCGCGTGTTATTCGAGAATGGAATAGGAGATAAATGGTATAATATGGTATAATGGTGATTCGATGTACCCTCTGCCAGGCTCTTAAATGTGATTTGCAGAGTATCCTTTGTAGATGTAGATGTAGATGTAGATGACGGAGCACGATAGCCAGACGAGACAACCTGCCACGTCCTACAGAAGCTGTGCTGCTTTCAACTCGCTGAAAGGTGTGCCACTTTTAATGATGACAACGTTTATAATTCTTCGAGTTTATTAAATTATTAACATAATTGTCGATGTTAAACGTATTTTCATACGTTTCAGAGGTCAAACGTTCGCCATACTCACGAGGCAAAGAGCGTTCAATAAACACCAACCAGTAAATTTTATTTTAATCTTCAGCAGTGATATGAGAAGTCAGAATCTCGTTCATTTCCTTATTTTCAAAATCAAATGTTGAAATGTTTGTATAGCGTACGGGACTTAACTACGGGTTCATCAGTCCCTAAAGTTACAAAATACTTATGAACTAGCTACAACTAAGGACGGCACAAATATCCATGCCCGAGGGGGGGATTCGAACCCCCGATCGTAGTGGCCGTGCAGACCGTGACTGGAGCGCCTTAGTCCCCTCGGCCACCGCGGCCGGCTATTATTTTCAAAACATGAGTTACGGCTCTGGTTTAAAGCTTTGTTTTATTTGTAGTATCATAAAAATGATCCGAAATTAAAGAAGAATGAGAGGGATACTATGGTTAGAGCAGCGTTAGAAGTAAAAGCAAAGGAAAGATCTGCGAAGACTTTGGGATTCCAAGAAAATCGTACTGGAGGTACTGTGCTAAGTACATGTCAGTTTGCACAGCTAATGGAGACTCAGGAAACAGAAACTGAATTTCAACCCTTCCCATTGGAGTAAAGCATTGGAAAGAAATACTGAAGAAAAATTAGGCCACTGGCTAGTAGAATGAAATTAACCAAAACTACTGCAGGAGACATAAGACGCCAAAAAGTTAAGATGCTGATAATGATGACGACGAGAAAGAGTGACACTGCCTTTATGAAACATTCAAGTGGAGAACAAGGAATTCAGTGCAGAACCTGTAAGTGTCGGACTCATCAGAGATGCGTGAAAAATGACATCCGTGGACTATTTTATGGGTGTTAAAACTGTGCTGATCCTTTGGAACTGGACATTCATTAAAGTTGACTGGTTTGTATAAAGACGCTATAAATCCTAATAAGTTTAACCTCTCATGTTGTCACAGTCCTCAGTGTTACGCATTTAACTCAATATTCAACTTGATATTATGTACATCAAAGTATATCTTCTGATATATAAAGCAGAGCGTCCGTATATTTGTATGTGTTGCATACAAATCTACAGTTTTGTTCCAATCTTTATGAAATTTTCTACACGTAAGCTTCAATCCATGAGAACGATCGCTGTAAGTGTAAGAATAAAATGCGATTTACAGTTCACGAGATATGACGTCATAAACAATGAGATGCGCGGAAAACTGCTGCATTTTACGACAATGCTGCTCATTTTCTCGTAAACCACTGGACCGATTTCAACCAAATTTGGTACACATATTCCTTACGTGAGATAACATCTTCTGTAGGAGTACGAACCACATACGACACATGGTTCAAGAAATATAACTCCATAAACGATAGGAGTTGCAAGAAACTGCCATAGTGCGATGAGATTTTACAAATAAACTATATGAGAATGAGAGTACTTAGCGACTTGCAACAAACTTTAAACGTAATTTCAAACCTTTATTAAACTTTTTCTCGCGGGCAACCATAGTTAAATGATGAAAGGAAAAAAGTTTCTCGCTTACTACTTTTCCGCTGTTTATGGAGTAAAACTACGGCTCTTGGTATGACGTTACAATTTATAATTTGAACACTGCAAATTGTAGCGACAGGAAATTTTACAGACAGTATACACATATGTAGTTGAATGTAGCTTCTATATTGTATCACAGTAAGACATGTAGTTCATGAGATATGAGCACATAAACTGTAACATTCCGCTGTTCATGGACTAAATCTACGGCTTTTGGTATGACGTTACAATTTATAATATGTACACTACAAATTGTAGCCGCAGTAAATTTTACAGAGCATATACACGCAAATAGTTGAGTGTACCTTCGATGTTGTATCACTTCAGGACACGTAGTTCATGAGATGTGACCACATAAACAGTAACGTTCATGGAAAACCGCCCCATCACGCACCAAGTTTAAATCTATCACTTCTTTACTACTAATTGTGTTCCCAAGAGATTTTACAGACATACATCCCTTCTACAAATGAATATATACATCAAAAATGGCAGGAATAAATAAATAAATACCCGGGCAACGGCGGGTTTTCAGCTAGTTTCTTGATAACTGATAGTTTTATTTTGATTTCCTATTTATACTTACCAAAAGAGTACATGGGTCAACGTGCCCCAGCCTCTGGGCCAACTGACCCCGAGGTAGGGGTGTAGCAACGAAAGCAAAACGAGAATATGGCCAGCGTGCCCCGGTCTCCGCTAACACAAGGACGAACGACAGGTAACAAGTGACGTTCTCGTAAACAACGTGACGCCTCCACAACTGGTCCACCATCACTCACAATTGTTTCTTTAATTCCTAATTTTCTTACCAAATTAATTGTAGACTGACTATAAAATCCGTGCTAAGTGCCAAAATGAAAGTTCTGAGTAAAACGCAAAAAAAACCTCCTAAAATGAACAGTTTGACTTTATGTGCAATTTTTTTCGCCTTAACTAGTGTCTACCATTAATCTTTAAAGACTTATTGCAGTTGAATTGACCATTCAATTTTTATCTTTATGGGAAAAGTATTTTCCTGATAAAAAATAAAAATAGGGCTATGTGCCATACCCTCTGCTGTAAAAACCGGGCTATGTCCAAAATTCGAATTAATGGAAAGCTGTAATGGACTTTGTGGTCTGGATGAAGGTCAACAAAGGCGTCATACATTCTCTGATAATTGAAATCTTGGCTTAAACACGTAAGTGGATCTTTGGCCCTTGTGCAGTGACTTTCCTCTTGGGGGAAAATTACTGTGTGTTCAACTAAACGCTGTGCATCATCACCTGTGTACTTCCTCTCTTTCGTTTTATTTCCCCTACGTTCAACGTACGTAACGTCACCACGAATGTTTCACTCCTACGCTTTGTGATGCAATTGATTTCCATAGCCGCGGGGGAGTAGCCGAGAGGTCTAAAAAAGAAAAAAAGAAGAAAAAAAAATGCGGTCTAAAGCGTCTCGCTGCGGAGCGCGCGGTTGCTCGCCGTGGAGGTTCGAGTCCTCCCTGGGGCATGGGTGTGTGTGTTGTCCGTAGGTTAGTTTACCTAGGTTTAAGTAGTTTGTTAGCTACGGACTGATGACCACGCAGTTTGGTCCGATAGATTTACAAACATTTGAACATTTTTTTGAATTTCCATAAATGTTTGTTTGCACACTTATTTATGATCACCTTTGCCATCAGGAATCGTATAAAATACATTGGCCAGACTTCTACTTTCTGTCGAATATGTGTACGACCCATGTCGCCTACGTTTAATACTTATGTTTCCCATTGTATACGAATTTTGCTTGACGTTATCTCCTAGTTCATAAAACTGATTGAAGATGTTTAGTTTTTGTTTGAAGGCAATGCTTCTGCATAATATATGTGCAAATATGTTTTTTTCTTTTTTTTGTTTATGGGACTTAACTACGGGGTCATCAGTCCCTAAACTTACAAACTACTTATGAACTACTTACGAACTATGACGGCACAAATATCCATGCCCGAGGGGGGATTCGAACATCCGACCGTAGTGGCCGTGCAGACCGTGGCTGGAGCGCCTCAGTCCCCTCGGCCACCGCGGCTGGCGCTTCTGCATAGATAAGGGCATCGGCATGAAACCTACATAAAAGAAGGCCCTTAGAATTGTAAACACTGTCTCTAATAACCTGTTTTTCACTACTTTACACTCAGAACATAAACGCGTATACAAACAACTTCGACATTAAAAGCCGAAGGAATGCAACTGTGAGCTATTAATAAACGACAACCTAGGTCTATGATGTTATAGAGGTATTTAAACCTACCGCAACAGGTGGAGGTTGTTTCTCAGGCACTGTCTTATCCCGGCTGTTCTTGCAGGACTTGCCTTCTGCTCTAAGCTTATTTACCGTTTGCATTGCAGTAAAAGCACAAAATGAATAGTTACTGCTTGCTACACGATGGAACCTCAACTCAGACATTAATAACAAATCTCACGTGCAGCTCTGGCCACTGGCTCATAGCCCAGATTTTACTTCACAACAGGTGGCACATGGATCATCGGGCATTCTTGCGAGAAACATTAGAACTACTTCCACATCGAATAACAGATAGCCCGCTTTTTACTGAGTAGTGTTACGCATGTAGCCCACATTATCACAATAAAACAAAAAATTTCATTTTTGGCACTTACCACGGATTTTACTTTCAGTCTACAATTGCGACATCCTATGTTTATGCCTTAACAATTAAAACATTTCGTATTAAATTTGTACATCAAATTAATTTTGGACTACTTTAGAGCAATTGTCACCGCCCGAACCCGCCGCCAACCCCACCTCTGTCCACCGACAGCCCCCACGTGACCCGATCCGGGACTCGAACCCACGCCCATTACTTTTTTTTAAGTTATTACTTATCGACGTACAGGCTGTATTACTCTGTCCTAGGCCAACATTGAAAAAATGAGTTAAGTTTTTTATTTAATCCTAAGTTGCATAATAAGTACCCTTACTTCAGGCAATACAATTACCGTATATTTCCGCAGATAAGACGATGGCTGAATCATTAAAAAAGGGTTCCAAACACCGAGATCGTCTTATCCGACAGTACAAAAAAAAAATTAGATTGAAGTTTAGTCTAAAATTGGTAATTTCGCAGATGTGTTGCACAACGCGGCCTCGACCTCCAAACGATATATATCGAAGCTGTTAAGTATCGAAACGATACATATCGAAGAGGCGTATGTTGTGATTTTTATGAATATGTCGTGGTTTTAAAGGATGTGGATAGGCAGGAATCTAACAGTACATTTACAAGAAAGCTTACACTCGAAGTAGCTCGGCCTGAAATGGTATATATCGAACGTACAACTGGAAATATATTTAGGTGTTTGTGAACCGTAGATTCTGCCGCTACGCGCCCTCAACACTAAACTAACCGTCTTAAGGCTACGCTACAGATAACGTTTTTGAAAGTGTAAGTTTGGTTAGGTATAGGACAAACAAGAAATTTATTTAGCGCTAATCTCCGGTTCAGAAACATTCGCTTATTCCATACATATATTTTCGAAACTTATCGATCCGATATATATCGTTTAGAGGTCGAAGCCGCGCTGTGCAGCACATCTGCGATATTACCCTGATGAAATTCACATCGTGGAGGAAAGATTTTGGGAAACAAAGTTTTGTGTACCTTTAAAAAATAAATGCTTTACGAGCTTTATTAATTTATTGAGTGGACAAGGGTACGTAGGGTAAGCTATGCCATAAAGCAGGAATAGAATTAATTATTATAATGACACGGTTTCCTTTCCCCGATATTATCAGAGAACATTTTGTATTTTTATATTATTTCGGCATGTTAAAATAATTATCTATGAAAGTCAGAGAAAGAAAATTTAGGAAAAACACTTTCAATTTTTTTTAAGACAGAAGACTCTCTTGCTTTGTACTGCGTAGCGATAGCATCTTGCAGACGGGAGCTGTACATTATTATTTTTATGTGGCCGCAGTCATGTACATTCACGTAAATATATGTGCTGTGCGCGTATCTTAAATTTATAAATAAACCCCACCCCTCACTTAAATTCGCACTTATGAATATTTATTAATAATTTTGCCCTATCCTCCCTCCGCCCATGATGTTTTTTTCAGCCTTGTTGAATCACCGCAACAATGGATGGCACAGTTTTTTTGGTTAATATTGAATGGTGATATTTCGTGTAGCCTGCCACTGTTGTTTCAAAATTTATTCCATAATATTATCATTTACCGGCAATAGAATCTGCAGTAGATTTTCTTGTGAATTTTTAGAAGTCCGATGTGTTTGACTTACGTAATATTCCTATCCTATTTATATCATGTCACTTATCTTACTTTACTGTTTGCTACACGAGTCGTAGTTTAATATTGACGAACTGCCATCCACTGTTCGCCGAGTGGTTATCATATTATTAAAATTTCATTTACAGCCAAATTTCAACCACCGATGGATCTATTGTTAAAGGTAACTGCTCGTCGATTCTTTATGTAATGTTCTGCCTGCACAACACTCCACCGTTAATTAGCTTGCCATTTCATTCAAATGCATGTAATAATTTTTCCAAAATTTTTCCCCGTAATTTACTGATTGGGATCTTTCATAGCTTCTAACTTCAAACCACTTCCTTCTGTAAATTTCTTAATCTCAAAAATTAATAGCCAGGCTGGAACATTATATTATTTACAATGCAGCTTGATTTTACAATGTCGCTTGTCAAAAATAATTTCTCAATATATCCAGAGTCGCACTGAAACGATTAGAGTAAATGTACGTACGGAGAAGTGAAAGGGTTAAAATATTTCGGGAGCTATACGCAACAATTGCTGCTTCCATCGAAATCGTTTATCTTCTGTTCTGGGGCAATTTCGTGTGAATCGGTGCGATTACATGTCGTCTCGGCGAAAGAAATTCCTTATTTTTATTTTTTTTTCAGCTTCGCTGTGTAAAAAACAACATGCTTCCTCACGATCGGATACAACGTAGCACTACACGCACGAAAGTTCAAAAGCGGACCGCAAACTCTGCAACAAAGGGTGAAATCCAAGTGTAACAATGACGAAAACTATTTTTGGCGCCTTCTAACGGAATTTTTCTGAACTTCTCGAAGCTTTGTCTCCGAATCTATCTCTAAGGCATATTTTTAGATCCCGAAAACCGGAAAAAAGTGCAGCATGCATTCGGGTAAATACGGTAACTTGGGGAGGGGGGGGGGGCGTCTTATAGGCCAGATGATGCATGCTTAAACTATAAAATCTCGATCAAAATTTGTACCTCGTCTTATCTGAAGGTCGTATTATCTGCGGAAATATACGGTACCTGGAATAATAACTGTTGACATGAAACATTACCTGCACTTAACACGAGACTTTTGTAAACAAATTGACTGCCTCTACGGCAGGCAAGTTGGGCTAGAACATTATGTTTCTCGGAATAGGTACATACAGTTTCAGTAGCGTAATACATCGAATCATAAGTACAAATTGTATGGAACGCAATTTTGCAGCTAGATATAGACGCAGTATAATAAATTCTGTGTAATGATACAGGTGTGTGTATTCGAAGTGTTTAACCTATGTACATTTATCGACAACTAGCTTAAGCCCGCGGCTCCGCTCGCGTGTTGGTTGACTATGATAGATAAGCTATCTTTCAGCAGTGTGCTACGAGACTGGTTTTGAAGGATGAAATGAAATACAATGCCGCGGTGGAGTAGCCGAGCGGTCAGCCGGGCGCCATGGCTCAGCGCGTCCGGTCAGGGGGCTAACCGCCCTCTGTAATAAAAAAGCTGAGCCAACCCTTCAATGAACAACCACGAACAAACTGAACGAACGACCGCGTACCACAGATCTACCAGATGAAAAAAAAAAAAAAAAAAAAAAAAAAAAAAAAAAAAAAAAAAAGGCGGTCTAAAGCGTCTCGCTGCGGAGCGCGCGGTTGCTCGCCGTGGAGGTTCGAGTCCTCCCTGGGGCATGGGTGTGTGTGTGTGTGTGTGTGTTGTCCTTAGGTTAGTTTACCTAGGTTTAAGTAGTTTGTAAGCTACCACATTGTTTGGTCCGATAGATTTACAAACATTTGAATTTTTTGAAATGCAATACTTTTCTTTTTAAAGAGATGTATTAAAAGAAATTTCATTTTTACTACTTTATTTATTTATTCTTATATTTTCTTATTCGTATGCTTATCCTTACAGAGAAAGAGCTGAAGACATTGTAGCACGCATGGACCAAAGATATGGTCTGTGGCATCACGTTTCGCTGTATGTAACCTCCTTGCTATAGAGTCGCAAACATCATTGCTGGCCTTCAGTCCGAATTTTTTTAATAATTTGACGACTTTGAACCACCGTATCTTCCACCCCCTTACAGCTATCGCCATGAAACTGCTATAGTGTACAACGACAATTACACACATACCATTCGTTTGCGTTGTGTCGTTCTCGGTGCAGAGCGAAATATACCACACACACACACACACACACACAGACACACACACACGTAGAATTTTATATACACTGATACCTTTCCACCCGTATATACTCCACCCTTTTATCATCATCAACACTCAAGCAACAATGCAACCAATCAAACCATTTTCAAAGAGTAAATATAATTTTCAAAGAGTAATTATTGTTCCGAATTTCGCGTTATATTTTTCAAATTACTAAGTATCTATGAGATCGCTATAAAACCGTGCCTAAAACCTTCCTCAGGTTCTGGGGGGGGGGGTTCTATCCCCCTCATCCCCCCCCCATAGTTACGCCACTGTATTAAACTGATACTTCTGTAAATTTTCAGAATTGTATGGTCTTGCTTTGTTTGGAATTGGAATTGATAATCAGCGACCGGAAAAACCGCCGAGTGCAGAGTTTGAGCTGACCTTATGACGTCATCGGCTGTTGGGCGGCTTGTTCAGATTTAGGACGACTGCGCTGCCCGCCCTCCTCTGAGACGTGACATGCCATGCCATGCCATGCCACAGAATAAGGAGTATACAGAAAGAAAGGAAACTCCCGCTGCAGTTTGTCGTCCAAAATTTAGTGCGCATGCGCGGAATCGGCCATCTTGAAAAGCGGTAAACGTGTGATGACTCCCTACTCTGTGGCGTGGTAATGCGCCGTCTTTGTTTGTTAATTCTGTATTTTAACTGCCTGTATCGCATAAAAGTAAACAAGTATTTGGTACAGTGAAAAGAAAGAACTGTGTGTCAGTAGTTGGAGCTGTTCCGTTTTTATTATCAGCAGCAATAAAAGAAAAGGCGGCCGATGGTGTTCAGCACCTAATTGCCGCAATAATTCCAATACAAATAAGGATATAAGTTTCTTCACCTTCCCAAAAGATGTTGAGCAGTAAGTGAACGTCGCTATATGTGTAGTGAAAGTTAAATGTTATCAGTTCCGAATGAGAGCAATGTGTGCATAATTATTAAAAGTAGCCTTGCTTCTTCTCTTGACGATAACTCTCGCTGTTGCTGTTGCTGCAGCAGTTCAACAGCATCGAAATGTTGAAGTACATTTACATTTTACAAGTTTAACGTTGCAGGGAATAATATAAAATGAATGACAAAGAATAGTGCGTAAGTAAGCAGATAAAATTTTACTTACGGCATTGGAAGTGTAGTGTGCTAATGTTGGCAACGAATGCTCTTCGGATACTCAAACAAATAGATTAAGGGGAATAATTATTTTATGCTGTTCCTGCTCTGTGGTTGACAGATTCCTCTATATGCCCTTCTCCGATCAGTAAATTAATGATACTCCTAAAGCAAATACAACTTTTATATATGCCCAGACGTCATTAGTTCTGTGTAATCATGCTGTACTGCTAAGTCTGACTCAATATTTTGTGTGAATTTATTCTTGTCAAATAAAACCTGGCAGTTGTAAAGTCACTTTCTTGTTTATAACTAATTTCCCACACATAACTCCGCGTTATTTGGAATTTTTCTAGAGATAAGCACCAAATTTTCGTAGTTGTATTAAAATTTAGGGTTTTTTTTTCTTCGTTGGATTACAATTAGGTGCAAGAAGATGGCGCAAAATAGATGAAAGCCGTTTACTTTCGTAAAAGTCGGTGAGATTAGCTGCAGTTCGTAAAAAGTCCATTTCCAACGAAAGTACTAAGTGGCTATAGTTCCGCGTTTACTGCTTTTCAATATGGCGTCGAGCGCAACCCTTGGTAACATACAGATCAAAGACGCCGCCTCCAGCTTTCCTTTCTGTATGCTCCCTATTCTGTGTCTCGGCGGCCTTGGCGAGAGATGGACGCGCCCCACCGCCCACGCTGATGGCAGGAAACGGAGACCAGCGGCGGAAAGCGAAGGAAAGCGGAGGAAATGAAGGCGACGGAACGGCGAGCCGACAGCTGCCCAGCGACTGACAGAAACAGGCGTCTCCGCGCGTAACAAAAGTCTTATCTGCATCTGCTCCACATCCGCAACGCCCATATCCGCAACCACAGCCGCGGCACTATAATCTGTATCTATATATAAAAGGCTTGTGTGTGTACGTGCTGACAGACTTTTCTCCGTGACCACATACTGCCACCCACTCGTGGTTGTGGTGGTACATAGCCCTTGGTCTAATGATGTTAGTAAGGGAGTTTGGTCGCGGTGCGTGGCAGTGGGTGAGTGTGACGAGCAAAAATTCGCAAAATATGCAATAAATACTCTTAGGAAAAGCTATGTACTCTGTGACTTACGAACTTTACGGTACGAGTCAAAATCTGTTTATTCTTTCAATCGTCAGACAATGCGGTACTTTCAGACTTTAATAACGACGAGGAATATCAAGTACGCATTTTTTAGAAATAGATCACACGTTTCCGTCAACCACACATTACCGACTGTGAACAGAGACACAAAACAAAGATAAAAACCCAGATAGACTCAAAGATAAAAATACTCGTGGAACATTGATCACTGTCGTGGAAGCGTGGTGGAAACACAGACATACATTAATGATATAGCCGCGACACTCTCTGCTGTGAAAGGTGTTATCGTTTGACAGCTAGGTCAAGAAAAACTATGCGACGTAGTCCTACTCATACCCCGGCGGTCTCCTGTGATAATGTTGGGAACAGATGTTGAACAACGAGAATCATGTGACATCGTCATAAGCCAATCGCGTGACACGCAAATATTTTGTCGTGAAATCAAGCATACAGCAGGAACAGCAGTATTTATCTACACTCTATGTGGTTCAGTCATCTTTGCAACGATTTCATATCGTGTTATTGATGTTGCCAACATAAAAACACGAGGCCGCCAGGATAGAAAGTAAAATTTTACCGAATCAGATACATCCGTTGTTGTCACATCTCATTATGAGCAGCACTTTCACGCGAAACTCTTTTGTATAGAGTCTCATGATTCACACAGTCTTACAATTCATTCCAAATTCCTATTCAAGAAGATGTTTGTGAAAACTGTTACA
Source organism: Locusta migratoria (assembly GCA_026315105.1). Lineage (NCBI taxonomy): Eukaryota > Metazoa > Arthropoda > Insecta > Orthoptera > Acrididae > Locusta > Locusta migratoria. Next base: position 123,262,926 of record CM048754.1, read on the forward strand.
AATCAATATTCGAACTTATCCAATATCGTTGTCAGAAATGTAATTTGCCAGCCGATTTCGGCGCTGCTGTTGCAATGTGTAACTTTATGAACACAACCTAACATTGAATTTACATTGTTCCGAAGCACGGACTTAAATTAATTTCACTCTTAGTATGAAAAACTTTATGAACATTCATCGTTTTCAACAATGACTTCTACTTAAATTTGACATCTTGGCAAGGAGAACTGAGTTTATTGACAGGGAGATCCAACAAGGATTGTGTTTTTGCTGACCTACGTCCGGAACCCAAAGAACCATGATACATACAGGACCTTCTTTAACAACCGTTGCGAAGCACGGGAATATAAGCTAGTTGCTTGTAAAATCGGCAATCTGCACGGTTTGAAATGCTAACGTTTTCTCAACGCACGCCAAACTGTTGTGTGTAGGCGTTGCAGTTCGCGAGATTCACGCCGGGTCGATTTCGTAGGGCTCTGTCTCAGCTGCTCGGCGACTTCGTCAGATGTGCTTAGACGACCTGGTACGTTCTTATGTCTTACTGAGCACCCCTTTTCTACAAAACATTTATGCCAATCATAAATTGCTGGCCGCGGTGGCCCAGGAGACTGAGGCGCTCCAGTCACGGTCTGCACGGCCACTACGGTCGGGAGTTCGAATCCCCCCTCGGGCATGGATATTTGTGCCGTCCTTACTATTAGCTAGTTCATAAGCAGTTTGTAAATTTAGGGACTGATGACCCCGTAGTTAAGTCCCATAAGCTTAACAAACATTTGAACTCATAAATTGTAAGCCTACTAGGAGGATGTTTAGCATAGTTGGTACGAAATTAACGCTGAACTGTTGTCGTGGACTTTGATTCTTCAAACCAAAACACGCAGCTAGCACGCTCGGGTCCAGTGAACGCAGCCATCTTTGACGTAACTGCTGCTAGCGCTTGTTGCGGTGCGATTCTGCACTAGCGAACTACGCGAGTCAAAACTTGATGTGTTTTCCTTTGAAATAACAATAAAACCATATCTGTACCCCTTTTTCATAAATATACGAGACGCGTCCAGAAAGTAAGTTCCGTTTCAATTTATATCCGCTGCAGCGCTGCGATTGCAGTTCCGCACGTGCGCTGTAGACGAATTAAGTCGAACAGAATCATCTATTGGCCCAACGCCAACATGGATTTAGAAAATATCGTTCATGCGAAACACAACTAGCTCTTTACTCACACGAAGTGATGGGTGCTGTCGACAAGGGTTCGCAAATCGATTCCGTATTCCTTGATTTCCAGCAGACTTTTGACACCGTACCTCACAAACGGCTTTTAATCAAATTGCGTGGTTATATTATATCGCCCCAAATTAGCGACTGGATAGGGGATTTCTTGTCAGAGAGGACACAGTTTGTAGTAATCGATGGTAAGGCATCGACTAAAACAGAGGTGATATCGGGCGTTCCACAGGGTACATAAACGATTTAGGGGAAAATTAAAGTAGCTCTCTTAGGTTGTTTGCAGATGACGCCGTCATTTACCGTCTAGTAAAATCATCTGAAGATCAAAACTAACTGCAGAACGATTTGAATAAGATATCAGTATGGTGTAAGAATTGGCAATTGAATCTAAATAATGAGAAGTGTGAAGTCGTCTACATGAGTACGAAAAGAAATCCGTTAAACTTTGTTTACAAGATAAATCAATCGATTGTGAAGGCCGTAAACTCCACAAAATACCTAGGAATTACTATTACTTCTGACTTAAATTGGAAAGAACACGTAGATAGTGTCGTGGGAAAGGCGAACCAGAGACTGCGTTTTATTGGCAGAACCTTAAAAGATGCAACAGAACTACTAAAGAAACTGCGAACACTACGCTTGTCCGTCCATTTTTTGAGTATTGCTGCCCAGTGTGGGATCCTTATCAGGTGGGTATAACGGACGACATTGAAAGAGTCCAAAGAAGGGCAGTTCATTTCGTATTGTCACGATACAGGGGAGACAGCGTTACGGAAATGATAAAGGACCTGTGATGGGAATCATTACAATAACGACGCTTATCGCTGCGGCGTGGGCTGCTTACGAAACTCCAATCGCCAACATTCTCCTCCGAATGCGAAAACATATTGTTGACTCTCACTTACATAGGTAGAAATGATCATCAGAATAAAATACGAGAAATCAGAGCTCGAACAGAGAGATTCAGGTGTTCTTTCTTCCCGCGCGTTATTCGAGTATGGAATGGGAGATGAATAGTATATGGTGGTTCCTTGAACCCTATGCCAGGCATTTAAATGTGATTTGCAGAGTATCACATGTAGATGTAGATGTGATTCAAGGAGAAGAGCCGGCCGCGGTGGCCGAGGTGACTGAGGCGCTCCAGTCACGGTCAGCACGGCCACTACGGTCGGGGATTCGAATCCCCCCTTGGGCATGGATATTTGTGCCGTCCTAGTTCGTAAGTAGTTCATAAGTAGTTTGTAAGTTTAGGGACTGATGACCCCGTAGTTAAGTCACTTAAGCTTAACAAACATTTGAACATTTGAACAAGGAGAAGAACGTGCGCCATTTGGAGATCGCTGTCAGTTACGTACGCTTTGTTGTGCCCGTTTGAAATGTCGGCGTTGATTGAAAATCCCGCCGCCTGTGAAATCAGGTCGGTGATTCGGTTTCTGAATGCGAGGAAAGTGAAACCGAGTGAAATTTATCGCCAAATTTGCGATGTTTACGGACCAAATGCGATGAGTGATTCGATGGTGAGAAGATGGGTCCGACAGTTCAATGGCGGGCGTAGTGATGTGCACGATGAAGAACGAAGTGCGCGTCAATCTTTGGTTACAGAGGAACTGGTTCACTTTCATGTGTTCTTACATCTCAAGTCTTTCCTTGGCGGTCATCACTTCACCAATGACGACGAGCTGAAAGAAACTGTTTCCAACCGGTTGAAGACACAGGCGGCAGATTTCTATGAAGGCCCATACTTGCAACCGGATCCGCGGCACTTCATCCGCAAGTTCGTAATCCGCATCCGCAGATAGTAAAGTTTTCAGTGGGTAGAAGGAATACGAGGCTTTTGACAATGTTGATTGGAATAAACTCTTTCAAGTTCTGAAGCAAGCAGGAGTAAAATATGGGGAGCGTAAGGTTATTTACAATTTGTACAAAAACCAGACAGCGGTTGTCAGAGTTGAAGGGCATGAAAGGGATGCAGAGGTTGGGAAGGGAGTAAGACAGGGTTGTAGTCTTTCTCCATTGTTATTCAATTTGTACATTGAGCAAGCTATAAAGGAAAGTAAAGAGAAATTTGGAGAAGGAATTATATACAGAAGGATGGAAAAGCTGGTAGAAGCCGACCTCGAGGAAGATCAGTTTGGGTTCAGGAGAAATGTAGGAACACGGGAGGCAATACTTACTTTACGGCTTATCCTAGAAGATAGATTAAGAAAAGGCAAACCTACATTTCTAGCTTTTGTAGATTTGGAGAAGGCTTTTGACAATGTTGACTGGAGTAAACTCATGTTCTGAAGCAAGCAGGAGCAAAATATAGGGAGCGTAAGGTTATTTACAACTTGTACAAAAACCAGACAGCGATTGTCAGAGTTGAAGGGCACGAAAGGGATGCAGTGGTTGGAAAGGGAGTAAGACAGTGTTGTAGCTTTTCTCCATTGTTATTCAATTTGTACATTGAGCACGCCATAAAGGAAAGCAAGGAGAAATTTGGTGAAGGAATTAAAGTTCAGGGTGAAGAATTAAAAACATTGCGTTTTGCCGACGACATAGTAATTCTGTCAGATACAGCAAAGGACCTGGAAGAGCAATTGAACGGAATGGACAGTGTGCTGAAAGGTGCATATAAGATGAACATTAACAAGAGCAAAACTAGGGTAATGGAGTGCAGTGTAAGAAAATCAGGTGATGCTGAAGGAATTAGATTAGGAAACGAAGCAATAAAGGAAGTAGATGAGTTTTGTTACTTGGGCAGTAAAATAACAAATGATGGTCGCAGTACAGAGGATATAAAATGCAGAATGGCATTCGGTAGAAAAGCGTTCTTGAAAAAGAGAAATTTGTTAACATCGAATATTGATTTAAGCCTAAGGAAGTCCTTTCTGAAGGCATTTGTATGGAGTGTTGCCTTGTATGGGAGTGAGACATGGACGATAAACAGTGCGGACAGGAAGAGGATTGAGGCTTTTGAAATAAGGTGCTACAGAAGAATGCTGAAGATTAGGTGGGTGGATCGCGTAACTAATGAGGAGGTACTGAACAGAATTGGAGAGAAAAGAAATCTCTGGCATACCTTGACTAAAAGAAGGGATAGATTGGTAGGACACATTCTTAGACATCAAAGAATTGTGAATTTAGCATTGGAGGGAAGTGTGTGGGGTAAAAATCGCAGAGGAAGACCAAGAGATGGATACGGTAAGCAGATTCAGACAGATGTAGGTTGCCGTTCTTATGTGGAGATGAAGAGTCTTGCTCAGGATAGGGTATTGTGGAGAGCTGCATCAAACCAGTCTCCGGACTGAAGACCACAACAACAACAACAACAGAAGTAATACGAGACGCGTGCAGAAAGTAAGTTCCGTTTCAGTTTATCTCCGCAGCAGCGCTGCGATTGCACTTCCGCACATGCGCTGTAGACGAATTATCTCGAACAGAATGATCCTATTGGCCCAAGGTCAAAATTGATTTATAAAATATCGTTCATGCGAAACACAACTAGCTCTTTATTTACACGCAGTGATGGGTGCTATCGACAAGGGTTCGCAAATCGATTTCGTATTCCTTGATTTCCAGCAGGCTATTGACACCGTACCTCACAAACGGTTTTTAATCAAATTGCGTGGTTACGGTATATCGCCCCAAATTTGCGATTGGATAGGGGATTTCCTGTCAGAGAGGACACAGTTCGTAGTAATCGATGGTAAGGCATCGACTAAAACAGAGGTGATACCGGGCGTTACACAGGGTAGTGTTTTTGGTCCTCTGCTGTTCCTTATTTACATAAACGATTAGGGGGAAAATCTAAGTAGCTCTCTTAGGTTGTTTGCAGATGACGCCGTCATTTAACGTCTAGTAAAATCATCTGAAGATCAAAACCAACTGCAGAACGATCTGAATAAGATATCAATATGGTGTAAAAATTGGCAGTTGACTCTAAATAATTAGAAGTGTGAAGTCGTCCACATGAGTACGAAAAGAAATCCGTTAAACTTTGTTTACAAGATAAATCAATCAAAAGTGAAGGCCGTAAACTCCACTGAATACCTAGGAATTGCTATTACTTAAGACTTAAATTGGAAAGAACACGTAGATAATATCGTGGGAAAGGCGAACCAGAGACTGCGTTTTATTGGGAGAACCCTTAAAAGATGCAACAGAACTGCAAAAGAAACTGCATACACTACGCTTGTCCGTCCTTTTATGGAGTGTTGCTGCCCAGTGTGGGATCCTTATCCGGTGGGTTTGACGGACGACATCGAAAGAGTCCAAAGAAGGGCAGCTAGTTTGGTATTGTCACGATACAGGGGAGACAGCGTCACGGAAATGATACAGGATCTGGGATGGGAATCATTACAACAACGGCGCTTATCGCTGCGGCGTGGGCTACTTGCGAAACTCCAATCGCCAACATTCTCCTCCGAATGCGAAAATATATTCTTGACTCCCAGTTACATAGGTAGAAATGATCATCAGAATAAAATAAGAGAAATCAAAGCTCGAACGGAGAGATTCGGGTGTTCTTTCTTCCCGCGCGCTATTCGAGAATGAAATGGGAGATAAATAGTATAATGGTGGTTCGATGAACCCTCTGCCAGGCACTTAAATGTGATTTGCAGAGTATGCCATGTAGATGTAGATGTAGATCTTCTTAAATTTGAGTGGTTAAAACTGATTGGAATAGAGGAGATTTTATTTTGTTTACATTACAAAAAAATATATAAACAAAATACCAAAAAATAAATAAATAAACGTTTCTTTCGGAGTTTTACAAAAGGGACACTTTATTTTCCCCATATTAACATTGACACACACCAAGGAACGTTAAAAGTGCCGTCCACTTCTAACTGGTAACAGTCAGCAAAAAGAGACAATGTCGGCTGCAGCTACTGCCAATCTAATACTCGTTGATCATTCCGGGGCAGTAATAGAAGAAAGCAAACGGAAAGCGGAAGTTCTAAATTTAACCTTTAAGAAATCTTTCACGCAGGAGGACCGCACAAATATACCATCATTTGATCAACGTACTAATTCCGAAATGGGGGACATAGCAATAGGTATTTCCGGTGTAGAGAAGCAGCTGAGAGAGCTAAATACGAAAAAGTCTGCTGGTCCGGATGGAATACCAGTTCTGTTTTACAAAGACTATTCTGCGGCGTTGGCCCCCTACTTAGCTTGCATTTATCGCGAATCTTTAATTCAGCGCAAAGTTCCTAGTGATTGGAAAAAAGCGCAGGTGACTCCTGTGTATAAGAAAGGAAAGAGAACTGACCCATACAATTACAGGCCAATATCGTTGACATCGGTTTCATGTAGATATTTTGGAGCATATTCTCAGTTCGAATATAGTAAATTTCCTTGAAACGGAAAAGCTTCTTTCCATGAATCAGCACGGGTTTAGGAAACATCGTTCATGTGAAACTCAGCTTGCCCTTTTCTCACACGACATCTTGCGAGCCGTGGATGAAGGGCAACAGGCGGATTGTGTTTATCTCGACTTCAAAAAGGCCTTCGACACGGTGCCACACTGCAGACTGCTAACGAAGATACGAGCTTATGGAATAGGTTCACAGATTTGTGACTGGCTGGAAGACTTCCTAAGTAATAGAACGCAGTACGTTGTTCTCGACGGCGAGTGTTCATCAGAGACGAGTGTATCGTCAGGCGTGCCCCAGGGGAGTGTGATAGGACCGCTGTTATTTTCTATCTATATAAATGATCTGATGGACACAGTAAGTTGTAATTTGCGGCTGTTTGCTGATGATGCTGTGGTGTATGGGAGGGTGTCGTCTGTAACTGACTGTAATAGCATACAGGATGACTTAGACAAAATTTCTAGTTGGTGCGAAGATTGGCAGCTAGTTCTCAATGTGGAAAAATGTAAGGTGATGCGCATGAGTAGAAAAAACAATCCCATAATGTTCGAATACAGCATTAGTAGTGAGCTTCTTGATGCTGTCGCGTCGTTCAAATATCTAGGCGTAACATTACAGAGCGATATGAAATGGAATGAACGTGTAAGGTCAGTTGTGAGTAAGGCGGACAGCCGACTTCGGTTTATTGGGAGAATTTTGGGAAGATGTACTTCACCTGTAAAGGAGACCGCGTATAAAACGCTTGTACGACCACGTCTTGAGTATTGCTCAAGTATTTGGGACCCGCAGCAGATCGGTTTAAAGGAAGACATAGAGGCGGTTCAGAGGCGAGCAGCTAGGTTTGTTACCGGTAAGTTCGACCAATGCGTGAGTGTCACGGAAATGCTCCGGTAACTCAATTGGGGATCGCTGGAAGAAAGACGACGTTCTTTTCGTGAATTTCTGTTGAGTAAATTTAGAGGGCCGGTATTTGAAGCTGAGTGTAGTACGATCTTGCTGCCGCCTACTTACATTTCGCGTAGTGGTCACAAAGACAAGATAAGAGAAATTAGGGCTCGTACGGAGGCATATAATCATTCTTTTTTTTCTCGTTCAATTTGGGAGTGGAATAGGAAAGGAAATGCCTAGTAGTGGTACAGTGTACCCTCCGCCACGCACCTTACGGTGTATTGCGGAGTATGTATGTAGATGTAGAAAAACGATACTTTCTCTGTACACCGTATCTGATTATCAAAGTTTCCATAAAATGCTGTTGTCAATATTTATTACGTCCGTCACCAATTATCTAATACATAAACATGAATGTTTGTTTGTGTGTTGCTTCGTATTTTATGCGCAGCTGTACCATTCATTCGGTAGCGATGAAACTTTGCCAACATATTGATTGCACTTTTGCGACGGTTATTGAAATGTGTAAATGACTGTAAGACACATAATTCAGGAGATGTGACATAATAAAGAACGAAATTCGCGGTAAATTGATGCATGACGCGGCAGTGTAGCACGTCTCCTGTTAAACCTGACCGGACCGATTTTAACCTCGTGTCTCACACAAATGTTTCAGCAAATTTGAACTTCCACTTTTGTGTCCAGTCTAAGAATATGCTTTTTTACACGCAAAACAGGCCACTATATCGTTGACGTTTTAAGGCCAATTCACACTGTCCGTCACGTCACGTCACGTCACCGTCCGTCAGAACATTCCGCAATGTATTTCTAATGGCGGCGTTCACACTGTCCGTCACGTCACGTCAAGCTTTCTCGCGAAGAATGTTTTGACGGAACGGTCGTCTGCTAACACGGAAGTTAACCTATTTTCGTCACGCGAATTAAATGTTGCAGTTGACAATTGCACTGTTTATATGCAAATGTGTGTTATTCATCTTTGTGTTGTCGTTGTACCTCGTGTTAGGGCTAAATCTCTAATGTTTCGTGACGACTTAAACGTTTTTGTCAATTGAGTGTCCCCCTAAAATCGAGGTCGGATATCTGAAACCAAAAAATGGTTTATGTTACTTAACATTGTAACAGAAAAGACTGAAGCAAACTGTTTATTAGAATAAGATTGTAATCTGATTACGCATTTCTCATTAAGCAACACTTTAAATGAAAAAGTCGTTGTAACGAAAGACAAAAATTCAGTTGTTTACGACGGTATTAACAATGTCAAAGGGCAATTTGTAATGGATGAAGTAAACAGACGCTATTTATGCTCTTATAATTGTTGTTTGATGTATTCATATGTTTATTTTTTCGCTTGAAAATAGATGTCGATGTTTTGAAATGTTGTTTCAGTTCCCAGTAAGTTGGCCAAAAACATACACTGTAAAGTTTTATTTGGCTGTCAATAACATTTAACGTTGTTGTTCCTTCAATTCTAGTATTAAACTATGACTTTCTACATAACAGATCGCTACTCATAACCTCACTTTCAACATCGCGTATTGAGATGGGCGAATTGACGCGACGGACACTGACGGACAGTGTGAATACAACGTGACGTGACGGACAGTGTGAATTGGCATTTACTTGCCATCAAATACGTTTCCAACTTTTTTGTCCAAACTGCCAATTTCAATTTGTTTTCCTTCACTAACGTCAGATCACCTCTTTTCACTTTACACGATTTAGTACCCATTGATTTCGAGTTCATTTTAAGACAGAACTGTCACTGTATTGACTATAGGACATACGTTGTCACTCGGTCAGTACAGAGCGCTAACTGAAGGGAGCGGAAATTCGGCCTGGCACCTCTGGTGGGCAGTGGGGCTGTTTGCCCAACAGAGGGCACTCGACACACCGCAGCTGAGACCTAGAGCCCTGTACTGGGAGAGTAGCGCCAAGCTTTGACGTGTGTCTTGCGGACAACCGCCGGCTGCTATTGGTCAGCTGAGCGCGGGTGGGGCACGTCCGCCATTTTAGGCCTAAGCAGTCCATCAGCGCAAATGACATATTTCACTCAACTAGCTGTTATTTTAGCGTTTAGAGGTGTTGGAAATGTGTACACTCATTATGTATTAAATTAAGAGCTTAACACAGCATATTCCATTTTTATATGGTGAAAAATGCCGCATTGTTGGCAGTGAATTGTTATACTAAGACAGTCCGAGGTAGCAAGTTTTACGCATTCCACGGGCGAAAGAGATGCGAAAAGACGCGAATTGTGCGTACACCGCATTGGAAGAAAAAATGCATTTCCATACGAGAATGCAAAATTTTGCGAAGTAAGTGAATTTGTATTGAAATATCGAGTAAACTTCTAGGTTTATCTGTTCATACAAGTTTCTTGCCAGCAATGTTGGACGGACAACACATGTAAGAGAAAAGATATTTTTACAAGATACAAATACATGAGAATCTAACATAATGTGCCGTATTTGACGAATTTCGTATTTATACTTAGCCTGCATATTACGAAAGTTTGGGCGGTAAATGAAACAGCCCATTTAATAGATTTCCAAAACTCGAATTTTAAGGTAGTGTTTTTTTTTTTTTTTTTTTTTTTTTTTTTTTTTTTTTACTGAAGTACCCAGCAGTGCGATAACAATGTGTAAAAACTTAAACCTTGCAAAAATGTCAGCTCAGTTAATGTTACGTGATAATATCACATGTAGGTTAGCACACAACACCTATCAACATTAGGCACTAGATTAATGGAAAGCAACATGTATTAATTATATCTACTTTGATAGAAACCAATATATTAGAGATAAAAACTTCAGTCCTTAGCTAATTTGAAAGCAGGAACGTTGCTTATTGCGAAAGCAGTGCATTTGGTACAGGGTTTAAATTTTAGCACGTAACAATTTTACAACTAGTTTGCTCAAAAATAAAGGTCTCGATCTCAGATTACCAATTTTTCTTTAATATTCGCTGTAGATGTGATGAAACGATTAAAAACCTTAGTTCATTGTTTACTTAACGTATTGTCATATCACGGTTCCCTTCATCATGAATGTTAATTTAACAGCGCCGTGCATAGCGCTGCTACTGCCAGATATAACAGGCCTACAGTGGCGGCGCTCGCCCGGTTGGCGGTACTCTCCCAATACAATACAGGGCTTAGTGAGACCAGGCCCCCAGCACGTCGAAGCGGAGAAGCAACGCAACTGTTCCCGAATTGAAGCAGCTGATCTCCGCCATTTGCAGGGAAGAATCCCAGTATTGGGGTTGTGATTGGAAGTCTATGAGACGCAACAAGAGCAAAATGAAGCACAAAACAAACGCATGTTTGTTTAAAAAAATTACTGATTATTGCTGTCTGTTTAAAAAGTATTTTTAAATGAATGAAGTTTCCTAATTTTCGAAATAACGTCTGCATAGAGACACGAAATTTAAGAATGTAACGCTCTTGTGTGATAAGTTGGAGCGACTTTTCATCGAGATATTTGCATAAGATGATTCCATGACACTTTTAAAGTAACAGAGACTGCGATTATTTTTTAATTCACGTAATTTTCTGTCAGGCAACTACTCTCTATCTTTTTCCCGCTTATTTTTGTACATCACATTTTTGTCTACATTCCCTTCCATATTGTTGTTGTTATGGTCTTCAATTCGGAGACTGGTTTGATGCAGCTCTCCACCCTACTCTATCCTGAGCTAGCCTTTTCATCTCCTCATAAGAACGGCAACCCACATCCACTTGAATCTGCTTACTATACGCGTCTCTTGGTCTCCCTCTGCGATTTTTACCCCACACACTTCCCTCCAATGCTAAATTTACGATTCCTCGATGTCTAAGAATGTGTCCTACCAAGGGATCCCTACTTTTAGTCAGGGTATGCCAAAAATTCCTTTTCTCACCAATTCTGTTCAGTACCTCTTCATTAGTTATGTGATCTACCCATCTAATCTTCAGCATTCTTCTGTAACACCACATTTAAAAAGCCTCTATTCTCTTCCTGTCCGCACTGCTTATCGTCCATGTTTCACTCCCGTACAAGGCAACACTCCACACAAATGCCTGCAGAAGAGACTTCCTTACACTTAAATTAATATTCGATGTTATCAAATTTCTCTTTTTCAAGAACGCTTTTCTACCCATTGCCATTCTGCATTTTATATCCTCTGTACTGCGACGATCGCATGTTATTTTACTACCCAAGTAACAAAACTCATCTACCACCTTCATTTTTTCGTTACCTAATCTAATTCCTTCAGCATCGCCTGATTTTCTAAGACCGCATTCCATTATTTTTGTTTTGCTCTTGTTAATGTTCATTTTATACGCTTTCTTCAACACACTGTCCATTCCATTCAACTGCTCTTCCAGGTCGTTTGCTGTCTCTGACAGAATTACAATGTCATCAGCAAAACGCAATCTTTCCATATTACATATAATTTTTCTTTCAACTTGCTAGAATTTGTGTATGAATAATTGTAATAACTCATAAAATTTTAAATACGCATTTCATTCGCACATAACTTTTTAACAGAGGTAGTACTTCTCAAAGTGGTTGAATATGCAACATTCGATCAAGTAATGAGCATTTACGAAGTACAATAACCACCTGTTAAGTGTCTAGAAACAATTCTGCATCACTCTTATGTGTGATAAATACCTCTTATACGACCAGTTATTCATTCAGCGCAAATTAGTATTTTTAGTAATTTATATGCAAATAAAATATAAGTACTTGACATGCACCAAAGTACGTTTCTCAGTTTTAGAGAATCATTTGTAAGAGGAGACCTAAAGAAAAACAAACGCCCATGATTTCATATTTCTCCATGAAAATACTATACGGTATGCAAGTAATGGCTCATCTGTGAAATGTAACACTGTTTCCGTCTTCGTCTTTGCTTCCGCTCTCACTGTTACGATTAAAAGCAGCACACGAACGAACCTTGTTTCCCTGCAAATGGCGGCTGCTGTCATGTTCAATGTGGGGACGCCGAGACTAGCGCCAGCGAGCTGTCTGGTTTTTATTTACTAAGTCTGTGGGTAAGTATGAACATAAAGAGTCGCGAAACTTCCGGTGATTTTCTGCAACTTCGCGACTGCAGCGCTGCCAAGCGGCCGGGTCGTAAAATCACACCGCGAGGCGATTGAGTAATGAATGTGTACTTGGACTCAAGCAGCATTTTCAAAATAAATTCGTATTTACGAGCTTTTGTAGCGCTATAAATTGTAGCAACTGTCAAATATATAATTTGTAAATCTTCCATTTGCAAAGGATGCTCAGAAGTAACAGAATAATGTTATCAAGAACAGGTGTTCGTTTACTGTGGTTAGTTATAGTTTTAGGCATAGAAGTAAATCTTCAAGAATTCATTCACGTCCAAACTTCTGATGTTAATGAAAATCGCAAATTCTTGTCCACTATTTCATAATATTACTGCTGAATAAAAGTAATGTATGAATCACTGTATTAAGTTCGTACCTCAGCTTCACAAAAATGATAACCCTGTATACTAACATATTTTGTCGATTACCTAGCAGTTTGATAAAGTGAAAACGTAGCTAAAAATAAATAAGTCCATATATAAGCTGTTAATGTTAGCAGCTCACATTCTTGAAGATATTCAGTTCGATACCTGCCAAGTAGCTAAAAAATTATGATAGGTACACGAAAGGCACAGAAGCAAGGACGAGGTGAAAAGATGGTTTAAACGACGGTGTAGAATCTAGTCCCCTACAACGTGAAAATCGTGTCTACTTTTGAAAACATTACAATGTCCGAAATTCGCTACAACAAAACTCATGTAACATGTCAGCACGCATCGAGAATGCGAACATAATCATAATCAGTTCCTTTTATATACTTCAGCACATCAGGTTGCAATTCATTTCTGCTTTCAAAAGGTTTCAGACGATATTAATATCACTCGAGTATTTTGAACTGTATGAATTACACTGCACTGGCAGTTTGTTAAATTATAGACTGCCATTAACAGAAGCAGTGATATTACATTAATGAAGTTTTCGTATTTGTATTAGAAAGTTCACAGCAACGTTCAGTGACCAGGAAGTATGAAAGTAACAGCATTAAAAACGGCCACTTTTCAGTTTGCGTCATGCCATTCCACTGTTATTCCCTACTGGCCGCTTGGAGCGCTAGTATCGCTTCAGCTGCAATTTGATTCCTAGAGAGTTTGGCGACTGTCTGTGATAGATTGTGGTAAGACACGGCGTAGGCGCAGGTGCCTCGCGCACAGCCGTGGCCAGGGAGTAAGAACAACAGACTGCCGCTCTACCTGGGACCTGCAAGGAGTCCCAGAAGGTCCGCAGGAATGAAATTTTCAGCTAACATTTCGACAGACGTACTGCGCAGATACCTCATCTGCATCTACACGCGATACTCTGCAAACCACATTTAAGTGCCCGGCAGAGGGTTCATCAAACCACCTTTATACTCATATTCCTTGAAACAGTCTTGACTGCAAATTTTTTACTAGTCAATGACGCGTTTCGCCCTTTACCAGGGCATCTTCAGATTATCTGCGTGACAGAATTTACACAAAATTACTAGTCAGAATTACACACGGTTATAATGGTACATGGGCTTATTTTGTGTTCAGAAGACAGTATGAATGGTAAACAAAGCTTACAATGCGCTCTCCGTGGTGTGACACCGTAAGTTGTTATTGCGGTGTTTCTATTTTCCTGGATTTTTTATTTTTATTTTCCTTGTGGCCCTACAAATGTACGGGTAACAACGAATTACAATTGGAACATACTCGGTAAAGATGTGAGAAACATAAAACCTATTTTTAAGATTACCTTAATAGAAGTGATGGTCTTAAAAATCGGTTTTATGTTTCTCATATCTTTACCGAGTATGTTCCAACTGTAATTCGTAGTTACCCGATCATTTGTAGGGCCACAAGGAAAATAAAAATAAAAAATCCAGGAAAATAGAAACACCGCAATAACAACTTACGGTGTCACACCGCGGAGAGCGCATTGTAAACTTTGTTTACCATTTATTACTGTCTTCTGAACACAAAATAATCCCATGTACCATTATAACCGTTTGTAATTCCGCCTTGTAATTTTGTGTAAATTCTGTCACGCAGGTAATCTGAAGATGCCCCGCTAAAGGGCGAAACGCGTCATTGACTAGTAAAAAATTTCCCATCAACACTGTTTCAAGGAATATATATTCTAACTGATTGCTGTTGTACACCATGGATTGGAAATCACCTTTATACTCTTTATCTCCCATTCCACTCTCCAATATCGCGCGGGAAGAAAGAACACCTGAGTCTCACCGTTCGAACTCTGATTTCTCGTATTTTATTCTGATGATCATTTGTACCTATGTAAGTGGGAGTCAACAATATATTTTCGCATTCGGAGGAGAATGTTGGCGATTGGAGTTTCGCAAGTAGCCCACGCCGCAGCGATAAGCGCCGTTGTTGTAATGACTCCCATCCCAGATCCTGCATCATTTCCGTGACGCTGTCTCCCCTGTATCGTGACAATACGAAAAGAGCTGCCCTTCTTTGGACTCTTTCGATGTCCTCCGTCAAACCCACCTGATAAGGATCCCACACTGGGCAGCAATACTCCAAAAAAGGACGGACAAGCGTAGTGTATGCAGTCTTTTTAGTACTTCTGTTGCGTCTTTTAAGGGTTCTACCAATAAAACGCAGTCTCTGGTTCGCCTTTCCTACGGCATTATCTACGTGCTCTTTCAAGTTTTGTCTGCTGTAATAGTAATTCCTAGGTATTTTGTGGAGTTTACGGCCTTCACGTTTGATTGATTTATCTTGTAAACAAAGTTCAACGGATTTCTTTTCGTACTGATGTGGACGACTTCACACTTCTCACTTCTCAATCCAATCACACAATTGGTCTAATAGACCATATGCTGTTACTTTGTTCATTAAACGACTATGGCGAACTGTAACAAACGCCTTGCGGAAGTCGAAAAGCACAGCATCTACCTGAGAACCCGTGTCTATGGCCCTCTGAGTCTCGTGGACGAATAGCGCGAGCTGGGTTTCACACGATCGCCTTTTTCGGATCCCACGCTGATTCCTACAAAGCACATTTCTAGTCTCCAGAAAAGTCATTATACTCTTACATAATACGTATTCCAAAATTCTACGACTGATCGACGTAAGAGAAATGTTCAAATGTTTGTATAGCTTATGGGACTTAACTACGGGGCCATCAGTCCCTAAACTTACAAACTACTTATGAACTAGCTAAGACTAAGGACGACACAAATATCCATGCCCGAGGGGGGAATCGAACCCCCGACCGTAGTGGCCGTGCAGACCGTGACTGGAGCGCCTTAGCCCCCTCGGCCACCGCGGCCGGCTCGACGTAAGAGATATAGGCCTATAATTCTGCACATCTGTTCGACGTCCATGCGCCATTTTCCATTCTTTCGGAACGCTACGCTCTTCTAGAGACCTACGGTACACCACTGCGAGAAGGGGGGCCAGTTCCTTCGTGTACTCTGTGCAAAATCGAACTGGTATCCCATCTGGTCCTGCGGCCTTTCCTCTTTTGAGCGATTTTGTTTTTCTATCCCACTGTCAATTATTTCGATATCTGCCATTTTTCCATCTGTGTGGCAATCTAGAGAAGGAACTACAGTCTAGCTATGTGAAACAGCTTTGGAAAAGGACAATTAGTATTTCAGCCTTTATAGTGTCATCCGGGATCATTGCAGAACCCTTCAAGTATTCCAACGAGAACGTTATCATTGAACTAAAACAAATTATAAGTAAAATTTGGGAAGAAGAGAAGCTTCCAGAAGGCTGTACATCGGCACTAATACATCCCATTCACAAAAAAGGAGATAAGACAAATCCTGGGAACTACAGGGGAATATCGTCAATGCCTGTGGCCTATAAAGTATTTTCAAAAGCATTGCTAAACAGACTGGAAAAACAACTAAAGCCACAGATTGATGAGTACCAAGGAGGCTTCAAAAAGGGTAGATCAAGTGCATAACAAATGTTGAATCTTAAAATGATAAAGGCACATCAAAACAGACGTGCAAGAAATTCGTGCTTACATTCGTAGACTTTAAAAAAAAACATATGATTCAGTAGACAAGCAAACACTGTTCCAAATTTCAAAGGAGATAAAATTAGATAGAAAATCCAGTGAACGAGTGAGATAGACCCTAAACAATACAACATCCAAAGTCAAGTTCAGAGGAAAACATTGGGAGTCCTTAAAGATTAATACCGGAGTGAGACAGGGAAATGGACTATCTATCCCCTATGCTCTTCAACTGTGCACTCCTCAAGGTGATCAGGGGGTGGCGGGATACGACTGGGGTGCAAGCAAAAAGGAATACGACTAGACTGCCTTGCATTCGCGGATTATATTGTTTTACTGTCAGAGGCAGTGAACCAAACCAAAGAACTACAGAGACAAGCAGCTACAACAGGCCTACAGATCTCTATCGAGAAAACAAAATATGACAAACATCACGGAAGCTCCTGGATGGATGGCAATAGACAGGGGGAAAATTCAGAAGGTGGAAAAAATGAAATAGCTAGGAGAATGGAGAGACACTGGACAGACAGAAAAGGATGCAATGGAAGCACGAATAAGCAAAATTAATTTATCATATAAACTGACAATGAACATCTATAATCAGAAGAATGTTTCTATCAATGCAAAACTGAAGCATTACCAGACAGTGATCCGCCCTGAAGCTTTATACGCAGCAGAAACATTCAACCTAATAAGAACTGGAGTGACCAAGAGGCTAGAACTGGTGGAACGGAAGATTCTCAGGAGAATATTAGGACCTCGGAGAACAGAAGACGGTCAGTTTAAAAATCGATCCAACCAGGAACTCTATTCCAAAATAGAAAAAATATCCGATATCATTAAGAAAAGAAGGTGCTAGTTCTTTGGACACATTTGCAGAATGGAACATGGGAGGTTAACACAGCAAATTTCACAATTCTTGCTGTACGAGAAAAGCAAAATACGGCGGATCCAAGAAGTACAAACGGATCTGGATTTGCAGGATTTGAGAACAGAACTAGACCGAGAACGAAATCAGAAGAGCGAAGAAAGATGTAAAGTATGAGAATGAAAGAATACTGGAAGAGGAGGAAGAACGGAAGAAAGGAAGCTGATGTGAATTAACGTGGTCCAAAAATGGCCGAAACGAATGAATAAGAAGTGTCATCCTCTGTTTCAGTGGTATTTTTGTCACATAGTGTCTGGACATTTCGTTTTGATCCACCTACCGCTTTGCCAAAAGACCAAAATTTCTTAGGATTTTCAGTGAAGTGAGTACACAGCACTTTACTTTCGAACTCGTTGAACGCTTCTCGCATCGCCCTCCTGACGCTACATTTCGCTTCGTGTAATTTTTGTTTGTCTGCAAGGCTTTGGCTATTTGGTCTTAGCCACTCCGTCGCATTGGCCCTGCTCGTGCGGATTTGTTTACATCTGTGTGAGTGTGGGGTGACTTGTATGGACGTTATGCATGGTCAGTGTTGCCAGACGTAGGGAATTTTCCCTACACGTAGGTACTACGCTCCAATATTATGAACTACCTCGAAGAGAACGACCTATTAACCAATAGTCAACACGGATTCAGAAAGTATCGCTCTTGCGAAACACAGCTTGCTCTTTATTCACATGAAGTGTTAAGTGCCATCGACAAGGGATCTCAAATCGATTCCATATTTCTGGATTTCAGGAAGGCTTTTGACACTATACCCCACAAGCGGCTTCTTATGAAATTGCGTGCTTATGGAATATCTCCCCAATAGTGCGGTTGGATTCACGATTTCCTATCAGAAAGGACACAGTTCATTGTAATTGATGGTAAGTCATCGAGTAAAACAGAAGTGATATCTGGCGTTCCCCAGGAAAGCGTTGTAGGTCCCCTACTCTTCCTCGTGTTTATAAACGATTTAGGAGACAATCTGAATCTGTTCGAGGATGATGCTGTCGTTTATCGGTTAGTGAAGTCAACAGAGGATCAAAAGCAACTGCAAAGCGATTTAGACAACATTTCTACTTGGTGCGAAAATTGGCAGTTGACACTAAATAAAGAAAAGTGTGAAGTAATACACACGACCACTAAAAGAAATCCGCTGAACTTTAATTACGCGATAAATCAGTCAAACCTTAAGGTCGTAGATTCTACCAAATACCTAGGAGTTACAATTTCGAACAACTTTGACTGGAGAGAACACACAGAAAATATTGTGGGGAAGGCGAACCAGAGGTTACGTTTCATCGGCAGAACGCTTCGAAGATGTACCAGCTTCACCAAAGAGACTGCCTACATCACACTTGTGCGTCCTCTCCTGGAGTACTGTTGCCCCTTGTGGGTCCCTCACTAGGTGGGACTGACGGAAGACATTGAGAAGGTTCAGAGAAGGGCAGCTCGTTTTGTTTTATCACGTTACGGGGGGGGGGGGGGGGGAAGCGTCACGGAAATGTTGCACGAATTGGGGTGGAAATCATTAAAAGAAAGACGGTATTCATTGCGGCGTTATCTGTTTGCGAAGTTTCAATCACCGACTTTTACTTATGAACGTGAAAATATTTTGCTAGCACTCACCTACTTAGGGAGACATGACCATCCCAATAAAATAAGAGGAATCAGATCGAAAACGGAACGATTTAGGTGTTCTTTCTTCCCGCGCGCTGTTAGAGAATGGAACGGTAGAGAAAAGTTATGAAAGTGGTTAATGAACCCTCTGCCAGGGACTTAAATGTGATTTGCAGAGTATCTATGAAGATGTAGACTTTTAAGCATTAAAATCATGTTGGGAATTTTCATGCAAAAGTCCCCAACGCGTAGGTACTTTGGCAAAATTTAAAAAATCGCTGACAGAACAGCTGTTAGCACGTTGGAATGAAGCCGACCACATGTGGCAAAATTTGAAGTAGCCAATGATATTTTAGACGGCATAGTTGTTTTCTGTTCATAGTAAACAATATTGATTTGAAAACCTTGTTTCAGACACATTAAAATTGATGCGAAATATGATGATTTCATTGTATGTCAGTGGAATGGATAGTTGGTTTGGAAATATGTTAGAACATGTTAGCACAAGAAAAACTCATTGTTTCCATCAACGAAAGACGTTTTATTACCTTGACTACACTGATTTATTTACGTCAGGACGATATAAAAATGTTCAAATGTTTGTAGAACTTATGGGACTTAACTACGTGGTCATAAGTCCCTAAGCTTAGAAACTAGCTAATACTAAGGACGGCACAAATATCCATGCCCGAGGGAGGATTCGAACCCCCAACCGTAGTAGCCGTGCAGACCATGAGTGGAGCGCCTCAGTCCCCTCGGCCACCGCGGCCGGCCAGGACGATATACTAGTTATTATTTGTAAATCAGAAGATGCTGACAAGAAACCGCTAAAACATTTGCGACAGCCAATGTTATAATGAACAATTCGTTGTCAACATAGCGTTACTCTTTGAGAATCGAATCATGTAAAGTGATGGACTTCCTTTTTTCTGCTGACTGTGAACTAAATAATTACTGCTGTTCCTACTCTATGGTTGATAGTGTCTCGATGTATCCTTTTGCGGTCAATAAATCATTTATTCCCGTATAACAGTGCTTTCGGAATGAGCGACATATTTGGGGAAACTAATTAATGCTGTTCCTCTCTATGGTTGACAGGTTCGTGATGTACCCTTGTCCGATCGATAAATCAGTAATCTTCTTGTAACGGAGCTCTTGGAATTCGCGTCAGAATCTACACTTGACTCCATCAGTAACGATCAGTCACTGGAAACAAATATCTAGCAAGTGAAGCATGATGCCAAATATTTATTTTAAAGTTTTTCGAAATAATAACATGTCACATTAGTCAACTGGTTAACCTCAGATGGCCGGACTCCTGGATTCAGCCCCTCCCAGACCAAATCCTGGCTACGACCCTGATCTAGGGGCATTGATGAGGTGCTAGGGAGAAAGTAGGGAAAACGTAGCTACATTTTTGTGAGACTGTAGGTATTTTCTCTCTCTCTCTGCCATCTAGCAACACTGTGCATGGTACACATTGGATGTGAGTGTTTGCAGGTTGTACGGGTAGGCCAGTCGCCAGGTATGTTTAGCTCCAAAAAATTGTAGGAAGCTCAATTTTTGGTATGTTGTTACGACACATTAGATTAGTATTAAAGGAAGTTTGCAGCTTCGAAATCCTTTAGCTTAACTTTTAAGAGCCAAAAAACCTCGATTTTTTTGAATTATAAATGTTTGTTAAGCTTAAGGGACTTAACTACGGGGTCATCAGTCCCTAAACTTACAAACTACTTATTAACTACCTACTACTAAGGACGGCACAAATATCCATGCCCGAGGGGAGATTCGAACCCCAAACCGTAGTGGCCGTGCAGACCGTGAGTGAAGCGCCTCAGTCCCCTCGGCCACCGTGGCCGGCTCGAAATTTTCGGACTTTGCAATTCATCTGGGTCAGTTTATTGAATAATCCGATTTTTCCAACTTTTCGTTTCTTTAACGATAACTAGAAATCTGTTGGGCCTATTGAGATCGTTCTGTAACTTAGATTAAAGCTAAATAACTGCTCTATAACTTTGGTTTGTATGACGTTCCCCGTGGGATGATCATTAGAGCCAATATTCTAGCCGACAGATGACTAATATCGGAAATTTGAACTTTTTTGGAGAAATAAGTCAATTTGTGAAGTCCAATATCTCGGGAACTATTGGACTTACAGAACTGTGGTTGGGCTTAAATTTTAGAATATTTTTATCTGAATTAATAAAGCTGTAAGCGACTTTTCGTCAAAAAATCCGCCCTTCACGAGTTATAGGCCAAAACCAGAAAAAAGTCCGAAAATGTCGAGGTTTTTTTGGCTTTTAAAAGTTGAGCTAAAGGAGTTCGAAGCTGCAAACTTCGTTTAATACTAGGGGAGAAAGGGGGACATTTTCCATAGGGGCAAGTTTTCCAACTCGCTTTAGTTTCGAAACAAACCGCTAGATGTTACCACCGCGATACTGTAGGAAGCAGCAACAAACCACACTTCATTTACGAAAGTTTGTGTCGTACCAGCAGTCACATTGCCGGCAGGGCTGATTTTGTCATTTTTGCAACGGTGAGTAAACTTTCACGTTTTTATTGAAACTAAAAATAAACATACTAGCGTTAAACTTATTAGTTTGACGTTGCACGCACTAAAAGCCGGTTTCTTTCTTCACGTAACTGTGTATTTGTTTCGTAAATAGCTTCCACGGATAATCATGGACGTAGTGTTATAGTTCCGAATATGGCGACGGGGCACGTTTTCCCAGAGCATACGGGGCACATATTTCTGCACGTGTCTCGTTGGAAAACGCGCCTCGGCCTAGAACATCTCGTATTATTCCTTTAAATATGTATTTATTGTGTAACAAATTGTGCCAAATAGCCCTCTTTCAAATGGTTCATTGTAAAATGTGTTTTACAGACTTAAAATGGTCCGAAATTATACAGAGAGAACCGAGAGGGACTCGTACACGCCTGAAGTAATAGATGCTGGTCTATAGCATTTAGAGGCTGGTGCAGTGTCAGAAAAGCACCCATGGACTTCAATATTACACATAGGACTCAGAACAATTACTGGTTGAAATACCGTTCCTTAGACAATCTACCAGTGCAATCAACAGCTGTGATCCGCCGCCTCCCCTGGAAGAACTATCAGGAACTATCAGGAACGCCTGTCCCAGACTCGCCAAAAGCAGACGAAACAGTGCCAGAAATAGACCTAAGGCTACCAGAAGTAGCACCAATGGCAAGGCGTCCACCAAACACGCTGACAATAGGATATGCAAAACCATGGCTTGTAAGTAGGCTACACTTTGCACCCCACACTGACATAGTAAGAACGCTCAAATATATAGGCTATATACATGTTACAATATCCCTTTTAAATATTAAATTTCTAATACACTTTGGGTTTCTTTGTAAGGTTTTTACTCATGAACAAGAGCAAATACTGGTTCAGTGGCTACAGTGCACGAAATGCAAGAAATGGGCGCACGAAGACTGTACAAAAGAGAATGTTGCATTTTTTTGTTTGCTTACATTGTGATTCAGACAATGAGTATGAGTATTGTTAAAAAAAATTTCTGTATTTGCAAAATATGTAAGTGACATATTTTGTAAAACCTTTAAGTAGCATTTTTTTTGTTTTAAATTTAATATGGTTCCCTTTTCTATCCTTCTTTTGTAATGTATTTTAAATTCATAATAAAAATACATATTCAGTGAAATCAAGATAATTATCTCTGTTTTACCATATAGTTGGAAAATTTGCCCCTGTACATTTTAAGTAATCTGGAAAACGTTCCCCGCATACGGGGCAAATTTTCCACCGCAACATGGTCAGACAAAACCATTTGCTGCCAAGAAGGATATGTACTATTTTCTAAAATATTTGTATAAGACTGTAGATAAAGGTATAGTAAATACAATGATCCACTGTTTACCTCAAAACTGATAAAAATAAAAGGTACAAAAATAAACATGTAAAAAGGTGGAAAACTTGCCCCGGTCTCCCCTACCCTAATACGTCCTACCAACATACCAAAAATTCAGCTTCCTGCAATTTTTTTGGACCTAAGGCCATTTTTTTGTCTACGACGGCTGGCCTAGGTTGCCGTGTGGGGCTGCCTGGTGTCGCCTCCAGCGCCGGGCTTTGCTCCGTCCACACATGAGCTGCTAATGGTTTTCCGTCAGACAGTCCCTCAGCTGGGATTTCCTCATTAGCCTAACCTGTGGCTCGCTCTTCCTGCTGACGCACGCTGTGAGGAAAAAGCCACTGTCGGGAAATCTCGCGATAAAGAGCGTACGTCAATGATGCAGCACTTCCTAAACTTAATCTTTCTGAATCGTCGGGATATTCCACCGTTTACTTGACACAAGAAGGATGGAAAAGCTGCTAGAAGCCGACCTCGGGGAAGATCAGTTTGGGTTCAGGAGAAATATAGGAACTCGGGGGGCAATACTCACTTTACGGCTTATCCTAGAAGATAGACTAAGAAAAGGCAAACCTACATTTCTAGCTTTTGTAGATTTGGTGAAGGCTTTTGACAATGTTGATTGGAATAAACTCTTTCAAGTTCTGAAGCAAGCAGGAGTAAAATATAGGGAGCGTAAGGTTATTTACAACTTGTACAAAAACCAGACAGCGGTTGTCAGAGTTGCAGGGCATGAAAGGGATGCAGTGGTTGGAAAGGGAGTAAGACAGGGTTGTAGTCTTTCTCCAATGTTATTCAATTTGTACATTGAGCAAGCTATAAAGGAAAGCAAGGAGAAATTTGGAGAAGGAATTAAAGTTCAGGGTGAAGAATTAAAAACATTGCGTTTTGCCAAGATAGTAATTGTGTCAGATACAGCAAAGGACCTGGAAGAGCAGTTGAACGGAATGGGCAGTGTGCTGAAAAGTGCATATAAGATGAACATTAACAAGAGCAAAACTAGGGTAATGGAGTGCAGTGCAAGAAAATCAGGCGATGCTGAAGGAATTAGATGGGGAAACGAAGCAATAAAGGAGGTAGATGAGTTTTGTTACTTGGGCAGTAAAATAACAAATGATGGTCGCAGTACAGAGGATATAAAATGCAGAATGGCAAAGGGTAGAAAAGCGTTCTTGAAAAAGAGAAATTTGTTAACATCGAATATTGATTTAAGCCTAAGGAAGTCCTTTCTGAAGGCATATGTATCGAGTGTTGCCTTGTATGGGAGTGAGACATGGACGATAAACAGTGCAGACAGGAAGAGGATTGAGGCTTTTGAAATGTGGTGCTACAGAAGAATGCTGAAGATTAGGTGTGTGGATCGCGTAACTAATGAGGCAGTACTAAACAGAATTGGGGAGAAAAAAAAAATTTCTGGCATACCTTGACTAAAAGAAGGGATAGATTGGTAGGACACATTCTTAGACATCAAGGAATTGTGAATTTAGCGTTGGGGGCAAGTGTGTGGGGTAAAAACCGCAGAGGAAGACCCAGAGATGGATACAGTAAGCAGATTCAGACAGATGTAGGTTGCCGTTCTTATGTGGAGATGAAGAGGATTGCTCAGGATAGGGTATTGTTGAGAGCTGCATCAAACCAGTCTCCGGACTGAAGACCACCACAACAACTTCACACTTCAGCATGTGTAATTTTACAGCATATGTTTCGATACTGTTTGTGCTATGTGACACTACATCGCAATCATCGCATAAACTAGCCATTTTCAGTCTTAATAATTTTGTAAGAGGCAGAATTTTCATTTTTTTTTTTTCGAAAATTCTAGTGAAATCAGAATATCTTTGATGTTTCGGAATAGTAAAGTCACAGAATCACCGCGTCTAAACACCGCAATTCAAAAGTCATCTTTTGTTGCAAATCTATATCTATAAATGTGAATGTCTGTGCGATGTACGTTTATCACGTCCGAACGACAAGACGCAGAGACTTAAATATTTGTACAGTTACTAATTTATACCTGAGGAAGGTTTTATAGCGATCTGATATATATTTAGTAATATAACGCGAAATGCGGAACAGTAATTACTCTTTGAAAATGGTTTTATTGGTTGCATTGTTGCTTGAGGTTTGATAATGATAAAAGGGTGGAGTATATTGGGATGGAAAGTTATCGGTGTATATAACATTCTACGTGTCTGTGTGTGTTAATATGCAGCGAAAACTACAGAACGCAAACGAATGGTCTGTGTGTAATTGTTGTCCAAAGTCTCCCGTTATACACCGTAGCAGTTCCATGCCGACAGCTATAAAACTGCGAGATTTTATAAATACGCTATATGAGAATGAAAGTACTTAGCGACTTCCAACAAACTTCCAACATAATTTAAAACCTTTATTAAACTTTTTCTCGCTGACAACCATAGCAATATGATAAAAGGGAAAAAAGTCTCTCGCTTACTACTTTTCCGCTGTTTATGGAGTAAAACTACGGCATTCGGTACGACGTTAAAATTTATAATTTCTACACTACAAATTATAACCGCAGGAAAATGTTACAGACAGTATACACACATATAGTTGAATGTAGCTTCTAAATTGTATCACAGTACGATACGTAGTTCATTAGATGTGAGCACATAAACAGTAACGTTCATGGAAAACCGCCCATTTCCGCACCAAGTTTTAATCTATTACTTCTTTACTACTAAGTGGATTGCAAGAGATTTTACCGACATACAGCACTTATAAAATGAATGTATACCTGAAAAATGGCAGGAATAAATTAACAAATACCCGGGCAACGCCGGGTTTTCAGCTAGTAGTATTATAAATAGTTCATCAGAAATCAGCTACTCGTTCTCTCAGTCATTGTTTCTCGTTGCTTTAAAATCTCTCTGTCTTGTCTCAGTCTTTGTGGTCGTGTTTGCGAAATAGTGAAAGTCAGGTCCGGAAATATTCCGAACTCTTTTAATTGCGATAGAATCATTGCCGGCCGCGGTGGCCGAGGGTACTGAGGCGCTTCAGTCACGGTCTGCACGGCCACTACGGTCGGGGGTTCGAATACCCCCTCGGGCATGGATACTTGTGCCGTCCTTAGTCTTAACTAGTGCATAAGTAGTTTGTAAGCTTAGGGACTGATAACCCCGTAGTTAAGTCCCATAAGTTCTACAAACATTTGAACATTTATAGAATCTTTTTTTTTTTTTAATAATTTAAAGACTTCATTATGTATCATGGAAGGGTTGAACTGTTAGTCGAGTGAGTAAAAGTTATCTGTGGACTAAAAAAAAAAAAAAAAAAAAAAAAAAAAAAAAAAAAAAAAAAAAAAAAAAAAAAATTATTCCTCCCGATAGGACCGTGAATATTCAAGGAATATCAAATGTTGTTAAAGAATTTTTTCATTGAGAAAGTATTGAGTTACATAACTTTAAAACTGAATTGGGAAGAATATTCCGAATATTAGCTTTGTCAAAGATATTGAACTGTTATTCTATGATACGTACTGTGGAGAACTGTGTTCTAGGGGGAAAAAACGTGTGACTTGGACAGTGTACGTTACAATTCTGTTTCTAATGTGAAATGTAGGTAAAAATGGCGATTAAAATTTGTCTCGGCCTCGTCTATTCGTAGTTTGTTTAAGCTGTTTGTTTAAGATATGTAGACGAAAGGTGTAGATGACGTTGGAGAAACGATCTTTTGAAGTTTTTATAAGGTAAAGTTTATCATGATATACTTGGCATGTTTCTATGGCACAACTTCGCATTGTGAGGCTGAACTGATGGTAACATTAACGGTCGGGGAAGATCTTACTGTCAGCTTGTGGTCTCACGATTCATGCTAGGGACACCTTTCTGCGTTAGGAAAAGTATTTATTGTAATAGTTATAGTTTCGACAGTGCGTTTTTTATGAAATAGGAATTTCATGGGTAGTGTTCCTGAAATATGGTATTATTGTAACATGTTTTGTGTAAATCGAGTTAAATGTATTAAAAATAAAGAAATGTTTATCTTTGTTTCAAAATAATTTTGTAGACAGATTAAATATCTCAGTTATATTTTTCTCTGAAAGATTTTAAAATCATAAACATGACATTGTTAGTAATTTTCATCAAGGTACATCAGCTAGAAAATAAATCAGATATTTAATTTATAATAATTAGTTCGAGTTTCTTAAACAGATTACCAGTTTATCCCTCCTCACATTTTTATTGAAAGTGCCACAGATGTTTTCTGCAGTTAGTTTTCCAGTAGTTAGTACAGCAGGAAGCAGTTTGGTGTTGCGCAAATTTATGCAGTAAGTGAAACTGAGAAAGAATCAGTTCTTGCTGCCATGTTTACAGTTCAGTATGATTTAAAGATTTCAGGGTAGGACAATTCATACAGTGTTCAGGTTAACAAGTGTTTGCGCTGAGTCAGATTGCGTTGATAAATATTGTGTTCGTTACATTCCGTTAAAGATTGTTAGTTCAGTCAGAAGCAAGTTTGTAGGGCCAGAATTATTAACACAGTGATTTTTAGTATCAGTAATTTTCAGACAGTTAACTTTGTTACGACATTTTCATACAGAAACAATTAGCAGTTTGTATGTTATTATAATAAACATTACGCAGTCAGATAGGTTTTGCAATACCTTTACATTCACATAGAATACAGTTAAAAATACATAGTCAGATTAACATAACGGTGTACATAGGCATTCGGCTAGAACAAGTTCAAACACACAGCAGACGGAAATTTTGTAAGAGAGAAGGAGAAGCGAGAAACTTTCACATGGCGACTCTTGCCAGGTTGATAATTTAGAGCGTGTATGACGTAATAAACAGTGCAAAGTATAGTTATTGTTAGGTAGCCACAGCCACTGGAAATAATTTTATGTGTATTTTATAACTTGTGTATTTGTCTTTCAGGAAATTTTGAATGTGTAATGTGTGTGATTTTTTTTTAATTTTATTTTCAAACATTGTGTCTTGGTTGCGGCGTAGTTCATTATTGCTCTTGTGACAGCGTTGAAAAGTGTATTGTAAGTGTTTTGTACCGAAAGTGAAAACGTTTTTTTCGTGAGATTTTAGTTTGTGGAAAAGCAATTTTGTGTTACGTCAGTTTTATAGTATTTGACTGGATTTTTGCACTATGTCTGTGAACACTAGGCAATCTCATAAGAAACAACAGGAAATAGGTGAACAGACAGAGAATGAATTTGAATGAAACTTTCAATCTGCAGCGGAGTGTGCGCTGATATGAAACTTCCTGGCAGCTTAAAATTGTGTGCCGGAAACGGGACTCGAACCTGGGACCTTTGCCTTTCGCGGGCAAGCGCATTACCGACTGTGCTATCCCGACACGACTCAGGATGCCGCCTCACAACTTTACTTCCGCCAGTACCTCGCCTCCTACTTTCCAAACTTCACAGAAGCTCTCCTGCAAACACGCAAGACTAGCACTCCTGGAAGAGAGGATATGGTGGAGACATGGCTTAGCCACAGCCTAAGGGATGTTTCCAGAATGAAACTTTCACTCTGCAGCGGAGTGTGCGCTGATATGAAAGGTCGCAGGTTCGAGTCCCGGTTCCGGCACACAATTTTAATCTGCCAGGAAGTTTCCGAGAATGAACTTGTTTTAGAATACAGTACTGATCAGTTTTCTAGTCTAAAAAATCTTGCAATGCAGTTATCTAATGTAAACGAAAGTGGCAACAATGTCACATTGTGTTCGTTACATTCCGGTAAGCCGGCCGCGGTGGCCGAGAGGACTGAGGCGCTCCAGTCACGGTCTGCACGGCCACTACGGTCGGGGGTTCGAATCCTCCCTCGGGCATGGATATTTGTGCCGTCCTTAGTTGTAAGTAGTTCATAAGTAGTTTGTAAGTTTAGGGACTGATGACCCCGTAGTTAAGTCCCATAGACTCTACAAACATATGAACATTTGAACATTCCGGTAAAGATTGTTAGTTCAGTCAGAAACAAGCTTTTAGGGCCACAATTATTAACACAGTGATTTTTAGTATCAGTAATTTTAAGACTAAAAACTTTGTTACGACATTTTTATACACAAACAATTATCAGTTTGTGTCTCATTATAATAAACATTACGTGGTCAGATAGGTTTTGCAATACCTTTACATTCACATAGAACTTAGCTAAAAATACGCAGTCAGATTAACAAAAAAAAAAAAAAAAAAAAAAAAAAAAAAAAAAAAAAAAAATGTTTGTTAAGCTTATGGGACTTAACTAGTGGGTCATCAGTCCCTAAACTTACCAACTACTTACGAACTAGCTAACACTAACGACGGCACAAATATCCATGCCCGAGGGGGGATTCGAACCCCCGACCGTAGTGACCGTGCAGACCGTGACTGAAGCGCCTCAGTCCCCTCGGCCACCGCGGCCGGCGTCAGATTAACATAACGTTGTACAAAGGCATGCAGCTAGAACAAGTTCAAACACACAGCAGACGGTAAAAATGTAGGAGAGAAGGAGAAGCGAGAAACTTTCACATTGTCGAGAGATTCTTTTAGTAAATTACAGCATCGTGGGAAGTGCAGAACAGACTGAAGGACAGTGCAGTCGTGGACAGCGTTGCCAGATGGCAGACAGAGAAAATACCCGCAGTCTCACAAAAATGTAGCTACGTTTTCCCTACTTCCTCCCTACCACCGCACTAATGCCCCTACATCAGGGTGGTAGCCAGGATTTGGTCTGGGAGGGGCTGAATCCAGGAGTCCGGCCATCTGAGGTTAACCAGTTGACTAATGTGACATGTTACTATTTTGAAAAACTTTAAAATAAATATTTGGCATCATGCTTCACTTGCTAGATATGTTTCTCCATTGACTGATCGTTATGATGGAGTCAAGTGTAGATTATGGCGCTAATTCCAAGTGCTCCGTTACAAGAGGATTACTGATTTATCGATCGGACAAGGGTACTTCAAGAACCTGTCAACCATAGAGAGGAACAGCATTAGTTAGTTTCCCCAAATATGCCGTGAATTCCGAGAGCACTGTTATACGGGAATAAATGATTTATTGACCGCAAAAGGATACATCGAGACACTGTCAACCATAGAGTAGGAACAGCAGTAATTATTTAGTTCGCAGTCAGCACAAAAAAGGAACTCCATCACTTTACATGATTCGATTTTCAAAGAGCAATTCTATGTTGACAACGAATATCTAGCGCTTTGTTCATTATATCGTAACGTTGGCTGTCGCAAATGTGTTTAGCGTTTTCTTGTCAGCATCTTCTCATTTACAACTACTTACTAGTATAACAGTCTAGTCAAGGTAAGAAAACGTGTTTCGTTCATGGAAACAATGAATTTTGGCCCACTTTATGTTACGGTAGTAACACAAAAAGTGGGCCTTTGCGATCGTTTTTTGACAGCTCGAAATTTACATAAAAATAACGGCTTAACCATTCACCTGACACAAAAATTGAATAACCGAATTTCTAGAGGAGAAAATTCTCTACAATTTTGCTCCCTTATGTTTTTTTCATATCTCGTATCGTTTAGCGATATTTGCAAAAATAACGGCGAGTTTTAGATGTATGTATGTCTGTCTGTCTGTCCGTAACGTGTTCCCCGTTTTTAAGACGAACCGTTCAACCTATCAACACGAAATTTCATAGGCATAATTGTAGGCCGGCAGAGACCAGAACCTCCCTTTTTGAAATTTTTCGGACAAAAAATACGGTAGTAATGCCAAAAAAAGCCTTTTGTAATATAATTGTAATTGCAAACGAACCGTTCATCTGACACGAAAATTGAATAACCTAATTGGTAGAGAGGGAAGTTCTCTACAACTTCGCTCTATTATGTTTTTTTTTTTTTTTTTTTCATATCTTGCATCGTTGCAGAGATATTTGCAGAAATAACGGCGATTTGACGATGTCTGTCTGTACCGTGTTCCCACTTTTTAGGTCGAACCGTTCAACCGATTGGCACCAAATTTTACAGACATAAATGTTGGCAACCAGAGACCAGAACCTCGCCTTTTCAAACAGTTCCGACAAGAAACGCGTTAGTAGTATCAAAGAAAGATCGTTTGTAATGTAATTTTAATAGCATATAAACCGTTCATCTGACGCTACAATTGAATAACCGAATTTCTAGAGGAGAAGTTTCTCTACAACTCAGCTCCCTTATGTTTTTTTTTTCATATCTCGTATCGTTTGAGAGATATTTGCAAAAATAACGAGTTTTGACACCCTCCACTGAATTAACGAAAACCAGCCGTTCGCAGATGTCACGTGACATTCCTCGCCCAGAACTCTCTCTGGCATACGCCATCTTGATTTGCGTATTTGATGATTTTCTTAGTTTAACTTACATGTTTTCATTCTAAAGCAATGGCGCACTGAAGAATTAATAAAAAGATGTCGTTCTTCGTACGATAAATGATAATCTAGTTCTACAAATGCCATATTAGCATCAGTTAATAGCAGCCATCAATAGTATGAGATTAAAGGCTGTGGCTTTTAAGTGTTGGAGGTGGCGTAGTGGGGAATGCCTTGGACTGCGACGCTGAAGGTCAGTCGTTCAAAACCAGCCACTGGGATTGTTTATATTGTAATGTAAATGTGGAAAAAATTCACTTGTATTTCAAATTGTAAGCTAATGTTAAAAATATAAATTCCATTTATTGTTAATTCTTGATCAAAGGAGATTTCTCCTACTGTCAATTGTAAGGAATCAAAAATTGTAAAACAAAGCTCCCTTCCCACAAGATGATGAAATAAACTTTGCCCCAAACAAAATAAAAAAAAGCTGCCACGTGCAAAAATAAATAAATAAATAAAATTAAAATTAAAATTAAAAAAAACTACCTAAAAATTTTTGTTTTCCTAATAGTGTTTCAGACATTCTTATTAATTAATTTTTTGTTGTTTACATTATTATTTTTGTCAAAAATGTTTGCTAAAACGTATAAAACTACAAATCTAATGTGGGCCGTAAAACACATCACTGCTATTTTTTTCTTTTGCTGACATTTTCTAACACTATTTCCAAACCGACTCCATCGCATCAATTTTAGATTTTTTCAAATTAATAATGTTTACTATAAACAGCAAACAACTACGCCGTCTAAAATATCATTGGCTACTTCAAACTTTGCCACAATTGGTCTGCTTCATTTCCGCGCACTGACAACTGTTCTGTTTGCAACATTACCCGCTAAAACGCGAAACTCACTAGGAAAAAAAAATTGCAGCGGAAGCGAGACTAGCGCCCCAAGCGGCCGGTAGGGAATAACAGAGGAATGGCATGATGCAAACTGAGAAGTTTCCGTTTTTAATGCTGTTACTTTGATATTTCCTGGTCACTGAACGTTGCTGTGAACTTTCTAATACAAATACGAAAACATCATTAATGTAATATCACTGCTTCTGTTAATGGCACTCTATAATTTAACAAACTGCCAGTGCAGTGTAATTCATACAGTTCAAAATACTCGAGTGATATTAATATCGTCTGAAACCTTTTGAAAGCAGAAATGAATTGCTACCTGATGTGCTGAAGTATATAAAAGGAACTGATTGTGATTATGTTCGCATTCTCGATGCGTTCTGACATGTTACACGAGTTTTGTTTTAGCGAATTTCGGACATTGTAATGTTTTCAAAAGTAGACACGATTTTTACATTGTAGGGGACTAGATTCTACATCGTTGTTTAAACCATCTTTTCACCTCGTCCTTGCTTCTGTGCCTTTCGTGTAGCTGTCATAATTATTTAGCTACTTGGCAGATGTGAAACTGTATATCTTCAAGAATGTGACGTGCTAACATTAACAGCTTATATATGGACTTATTTATTTTTAGCTACGTTTTCACTTTATCAAACTACTAGGTAATCGACAAAATATGTTAGTATACAGGGTTATCATTTTTTGTGAAGCTGAGGTACGAACCTAATGCAGTCATTCATACATTACTTTTATTCAGCAGTAATATTATGGAATGTTGTTGTTGTTACGGTCTTCAGTCCGGAGACTGGTTTGATGCAGCTCTCCACCCTACTCTATCCTGAGCAAGCCTCTTCATCTCCTCATAAGAACGGCAACCCAAATCCACTTGAATCTGCTTACTATACGCGTCTCTTGGCCTCCCTCTGCGATTTTTAACCCACACACTTCCCTCCAATGCTAAATTTACGATTCCCCGATGTCTAAGAATGTGTCCTACCAAGCGATCCCTTCTTTTAGTCAGGGTATGCCAAAAATTCCTTTTCTCACCAATTCTGTTCAGTACCTCTTCATTAGTTATGCGATCTACCCACCTAATCTTCAGCATTCTTCTGTAGCACCACATTTCAAAAGCCTCTATCCTCTTCCTGTCCGCACTGCTTATCGTCCATGTTTCACTCCCGTACAAGGCAACACTCCACACAAATGCCTGCAGAAGAGACTTCCTTACACTTAAATTAATATTCGATGTTAGCAAATTACTCTTTTTCAAGAACGCTTTTCTACCCATTGCCATTCTGCATTTTATAGCCTCTGTACTGCGAGCATCGCATGTTATTTTACTACCCAAGTAACAAAACTCATCTACCACCTTCATTGTTTCGTTACCTAATCTAATTCCTTCAGCATCGCCTGATTTTCTAAGACCGAATTCCATTATTTTTGTTTTGCTCTTCTTAATGTTCATTTTATACGCTTTCTTCAACACGCTGTCCATTCCATTCAACTGCTCTTCCAGGTCCTTTGCTGTCTCTGACAGAATTACTAGTGGACAAGAATTTGCGATTCTCATTAACATCAGAAGTTTGGACGTGAATGAATTGTTGAAGATTTAGTTCTATGCCTAAAAGTATAACTAACCACAGTAAACGAACACCTGTTATTCATAAGATTATTCTGTTACTTCTGAGCATCCTTTGCAAATGAGAGATTTCTGAATTACATTTTTGACAGTCACTACAATTTATACCGCCACAAAAGAGGTCGTAAATATGAAGTTATTTTGAAAGTGCTGCTTCAGTCCAAATACACATTCATTAGGCCGGTATTACACTATCAAATTATTTGTCAAAGAACTGGACAAAGAAAAATTGGACGTAGTGTATTGGGAACATCGTCCAATATTTCATCCAATCTAAGGCCTCGGCCTAGATTTGATCAAAGAAATCGCTCGTCTTCTGTTTCCTGCAGTGAGAAATGTGACCGCTTGGAGCGCTAGTAGTATACAGCTTCCCTTATTTTATTTGGAGGTTAAATATCTGACATTACTTGAACATAACGTTCGTATTCGTAAACATGGCTAGTAGTGGAATGTTTGTGTAGTGTTTTCTAGCAACAACAAAATTTAAAAAAAATCAGATGGGGCGTTGTATAACAGGCGACAAGGCCAATTCACACTGTCCGTCACGTCAATTCGCGTAGCCCAATACCTGTGGCGAAAGTGAGGTTGAGTTACAATCCGTGATGTAAAAAAGTCATTATATACTATCGGAATTGAAGAAGTAATACCCCTAAATCTCATTTACGGCCGAAACAGATTTTAGAATGTATGATTTTGGTAACGTGGTGTTCTAAGTTCTGGGAAATGAAACAACTTTCAAAATATCGACATCTGTTTGCAAGCGAATCTATGTACATATAAATACGTCAGCCAATTTTTGTAAGGAAATAAGTAGAGCCTATTTACTTTATCAGCAATGTTTCCCCCCTTACATTGTTAATAACGTCATAAACAATTTAGATTATCCTCTTTGTCAGTGCTCACATTTTCCATTTAAAACCTTATTTAATGAAACTTGCTTTATCAACTTAACAATCTTATTCGTATACACTGTTTGAGTCAGTCTTTTTGTTACTCTATTGCAAACTGTGAAGGATGAAGAGCGACAAAATAATTAGCAGTGAACGGCCTGGTTGTTCTGCCGACGGCATTAAAAAAAAAAAAAAAAAAAAAAAAAAAAAAAAAAAAAATAAGAAGGAAAAAGAAAATCCTCGCGGTCCCGTAACAAATTTTATTTATCTCGCTCTGACACCCACGGTTTCATCCAAGTGCGTTTCCTTTTCTTTTTTCCCTCCTTCTCTTCTAAATGCAGACAAAACGCAACTGTAGTATAAACAATAGCTGAGCATTACACCGCCATTTTGAAGCAAATTTGACAAAATATTGGATGATAGTGTAATACCCCCTTTTGCGTTTCATCCAATTTCTTTGTCAAAAAAATATGAGCACTATTTCATCCAATTTTTTCGTCCAATTCTTTGTGCAATAATTTGATAGTGTAATACCGGCCTTAGGGATCTTTATCCAGAAGTTAACAAAGGCCTCGGATTGACATCTGCGGTGTCGATCATCAAAAATAATTTTATAGTGGACGAAAAAATTGGATAAAATATTGGTCATATTTTTTGACAAACAGAAGACGAGCGATTTCTTTGATCAAATCTAGGCCGAGGCCTTAGATTGGATGAAATATTGGTCGATGTTACCATTACACTACGTCCAATTTTTCTTTGTCCAATTCTTTGACAAATAATTTGATAGTGTAATACCGGCGTAAGCGATATGACAACCACAGTAAAGAAACTAATTAAATTACGTTTTTATAGCTGCTATCTAGAGTACTTGGCATTTAATACTAGAACGATCGCATGCAAGCTACTACGTAGAAGAACCTCTGGGGCCAAATGGGTCCCATGCAGTCAGAATGTCAAAGATAATTGAGTGTAACCATCATTTGAATCGGTCGGTGGAGAAAGGAACTAAGGCATTTTTTGGTGATTTTCACTTTTTTTACATAAATGTAGTAAACAGACAAAGATACACCTTACTGTGATGAAAGGAACTGTGTTTGGCTTCTGCCTGTGGGAATAACATGAGATCGGTTTTATACGTGCTGAGGAGAAAGGAATGAAGTCAGTGACTTAGTTCCTTTCTCCGCCATCCCATCAGTAGATTTTACTGTCAGCGAGCTTGTACTACACCAGCTACATGCTAGGTGGCGTTGGTCTGCGGTATGCAGGTGTAGAAAGCGCAATAAAACAGTAATTTGGCGCCAACTTTGTCAGGTGTCACTACTATTGTTGAGTGTTGTAAGTGAATGAATACCGTCTTTCTAAATGTCAAAAGAACATGTGTGGAAGAAATCCATGCATAAAAAAACTTCCGGAAAATGTAATAAATTCGATAGTACCCAGTATCACGGGTTTCCCACTCAAAGAAACTTACTATGCTGGGAAGGATGTGAAATACCTAGATGCAAGCTTGGATCTGAAAACTTGGCACGAAATGTTCCTTAAGAAATATCCAGACGTAAATGTGAAATACGTCTTCTATAAGGAAACATTTTCATAAAAATTACTCAATCACTTCGCGGTGTTATTTCACGACGCGGCCGCTCGGCAGCGCTGCGGTCGCGAAGTTGCAGATAATCACTGGCAGTTTCGCGACTCTTTTAAGTTCCACTCTGCTAGACCTGTGTCGGCGATTGTAAAACTGTACCAAAGTACCTACGCGTCGTGGACTTTTGGATGAAAATTCGCTACATGATTTCAACGCTTAACCCTCCGTGGGGCGCAGTCGGCCTCACAGGCCAGCAAAACACTTTTCTGATTCCCGTGCTTAACACTGGTGGCCCAGCGGCCGCCTCTCCGTTTCCTCGCGTGACTTTGGGAACCTCACACAGTGCCGATCCGCAGGCTGCCGTCGATTTCCACGCGGATCACGGGGAACTCCTTGGGCCTCACAGGCCGTCTGCGCCCGATTACGTTATAGTTTTCAAGGTGAGATTTTTCGAGATATTTTTATTTTATTACTTCGTTTCAATCAAAATAAGTCTGTCTTCTGTGATTATCACCGTTACCTTCGTAGAAAAAGAAGACTTTGACGACCCTGGCCCTTCAGACTGAGTGCGCCTGATCGAGTTCTAATTTCAGTTTTCCTTTCTTTTCCTACGTTATCACATCCATATTTTCTGCTGAAATGTCCAGAAAAGTATATTATGCCTCTAAGCCAATGATCGTGTGGAAATAATGCGCCTCCTCGAGTACGAAAATACTGAAGATCCAGCCGCACTTGAAGATTTAGTCGATGAGAGGGACACCCACTCTCAGGATGAGGTAGGAGAAGGCAAGGAGGACTCAGCAACTGAACAGGAAGTTTAGGGAACAGCTCGGGAATATGAAGAAGAGAAGAAAATAAGTGAGGAGTTTTTATTTTGGAAACGATAAGACGACGAAGTAAGTAGATACCTTCCACTATTCATAGTGTGAAGAGTCACATCATTATTACACAACATCCAGTGTAAAAGATATTGCAACAAATGACGCCACCAATTGCAAAACCTTGTGCCATCAACTTCTAACTGGACAATTTAGCCTGTGTATGCTATGAATACATGTGGAATGTTGATTCGGCTGGAAACTCGACTGAAAAAATTTTTACCCCACAAGGAACGGGAAAGTTCTTCCACATTACGTTCCAAATGGCTAAAACGTCGACCATGCGTGGCTGAAACAAGAGTTAGGAGGATGAAGAATCACGAATGTTCAGCTTTTCATCAACCAATCTGCTTGAGCGACGTATACGTTCTGTGCCATACCTGTGTTTCAGCTGTTGATTTGGGAGCTATAGCATCGGTTTTTGGCTGCAAATGTGGCGAGAAAAGATGATTCCATGTCAGAATAGACTGCCTAATGTCCTTTAAAAATAACTTCATTACTTTTATGGATGTCTGTTTGACCAATTTTTGGGGGGGGGGGGGGGGAATTGGTAATTTTGGTCACTTTAGTTTAAGGTGTATTGTGTTCAATAAATCCATTATTATGCTTTAAGTTTGCTGTAATTCCTTCCTTTAGATCCTCTTCGAGACTAGCCAGCACGCATTTTGAATTTGGTTTAACATGGCGAAGCTAGTCCACAAAATATGTGGGTGGCCTCTCAGGCCGGGTGCGCCTGATTTTGTTTCATCTGGAGGGGCGCCCGGCGGAGGGTTAAGAGTAGCTAAGTGTAGGGGAAATCCCCTCCGCCTGGCAACACAGGTCGTGTATCGGACACCGGAGCTGTGCAGAGACGGCTGCTGCTGCTTTTGCTGACAGCGTCACTTTTGCACGCAGTTTCTTTGGAGGCCAGCCTCTTGAGGCAGACACCTGCTGCTTCTTGTGCAGTCGATGGGTTCGCCATTCCCGCCCGTTCCGGCTTCGCAGTTTTCTCCGTCACCCGCCATCTCTTCCTGCGCTCGGCTCGTAGTCCACTGTTTTGCATCCTTAAGCCCGTTTTAAACGATCAACGAACTTGTAATAGATTGCTAACAAGTTGCGTTAATGGCGGCCGTCAGTCGTTTGAACGGCTGCACTAGTATGATCGCGCTAGTATCGAAGCGCGATAATCTATATCTATATCTAAAGCCCCCTCTGAAATTCTTAAGAACCTCAGGTTTCTTCAATTTATCCAGCTCCCATCTCCTTATTTTCCTACCTTTTTGTAGTTTCTTCAGTTTCAGCCTAGAGTTCATAACCAACATGTTATGGTCCGAGTCTATATCTGCTCCTGGGTATGTCTTATACTGCAAAACCTGGTTCCGAAATCTATGTCTGACCATTATAAAATCTATCTGGTATCTCCCGGTGTCTCCTGGTCTCTTCCACATATACAACCTTCTTTTGTGATTCTTAAACCAGGTGTTTGTTATAACTAAATTATGTTCTGTGCAAAATTCTACCAGGCGACTTCCTCTTTCATTCCTTTTGCCCAGACCATATTCACCTACTATCTTCCTTTCCCTTCCTTGTCCTACTACCGAATTCCAGTCTCCCATAACAATTAAGTTTTCCTCTCCCTTAATTGTCTGAATAATTTCCTTTAGCTCCTCATATATTTCTTCGATTTCCTCATCATCGGCAGAGCTAGTTGGCATATAAACCTGTACTACTGTTGTCGGTGTTGGCTTCGTATCTATCTTGACAATGATAATGCGATCACTGTGCTGCTCATAGTAGTTTACCCGCATTCCTATTTTCTTATTCATTATCAGTCCTACTCCTGTGTATGTATCTTATCTAAATATTATTGCAGTCAGTTATGATGTTATGACGAATTTTTTGGACATAATTGACCGCTTCATCTGCGAACAGTCTGAGACAGCTCCTACGTAAATCATTATTAACAAAGAGCGGTTGGGCCCTATGTGTAACGCTTCCCTGGGGAACGCCAGATATCGCTTCTGTTTCACTCGTTGCCAATCCATCAGTGACTACCAACTGGGCCCTGTCAGAGAGCCCATCTCCAGTCCACTAACATTTGATTAAAAGCACGCAATTTCATTAAAAGCCGTGCGTGCGTTTCCGTGTCAAAAGCCTCCCGGAAATACAGGGGTATGGAATCCATCTGAGACCCATGTCGATAGCACTCATCACTTCACCGGAGTGAAGAGCTAGCTGTGTTTCGCAGGAGCGATACTTTCTGTTCTGGGCAGTTCATAACGTTTGAAGTAAATCTATATCTATATATGAAAGGCTTGTGTGTGTACGTGCTGACAGACTTTTCTCCATGACCACATACTGCCACCCACTCGTGGTTGTGGTGGTAGATAGCCCTTGGTCTAATGATGTTAGTAAGGGAGTTTGGTCGCGGTGCGTGGCAGTGGGTGAGTGTGACGAGCAAAAATTCGCAAAATATGCGATAAATACTCTTAGGGAAAGCTATATACTCTGTGACTTACGAACTTTACGGTACGAGTCAAAATCTGTTTATTCTTTCAATCGTCAGACAATGCGGTCCTTTCAGACTTCAATAACGACGAGGAATATCAAATACGCAATTTCTTAAATAGATCACATATTTGCGTCAACCACACATTACCGACTATGAACAGAGACACAAAACAAAGATAAACATCCAGATAGACTCAAAGATAAAAATACTCGTGGAACACTGATCACTGTCGTGGAAGCGTGGTGACATACATTGATGAATGTCTCTTAGGCCATAGATATTGATATGCCTGTGCCAGTAAGCTCACTGGTCTGTGCTAATCAGTGATCTCTGATACATATAGCCGCGACACTCTCTGCTGTGAAAGGTGTTATCGTTTGACAGCTGGGTCAAGAAAAACTGTGCGACGTAGTCCTACTCATATCCCGGCGGCCTCCTGTGATAATCTTGGCAACAGATGTTGAATAACGAGAATCATGTGACATCGTCATAAGCCAATCGCGTGACACACAAATATTTTGTCGTGAAATCAAGCATACAGCAGGAACAGCAGTATTTATCTTCACTATATGTGGTTCGGTCATCTTTGCAACGATTTTATAACGTGTTATTGATGTTGCCAACATAAAAACACGAGGCCGCCAGGATAGAAAGTAAAATTTTACCGAATCAGATACATCCGTTGTTGTCACATCTCATTACGACCAGCACTTTCACGCGAAACTCTTCTGTATAGAGTCTCATGATTCAGTCTTACAATTCATTCCAAATTCATATTGAAGAAGATATTTGTGAAAACTGTTACAAATCAATATTCGCACTTATCCAATATCGTTTTCTGAAATGTAATTTGCCAGCCGCTTTCGGCGCTGCTGTTGCAATGTGTAGCTTTATGAACACAACCTAACATTGAATTTGCATTGTTCCGAAGCACGGACTTAGATTAATTTCACTCTTAGTATGAAAAACTTTATGAACATTCATCGTTTTCGACAATGACTTCTACTTAAATTTGACATCTTGGCTAGGAGAACTGATTTTATTGACAGAGAGATCCAACAAGGATTGTGTTTTTGCTGACCTATGTCCGGAACCCAAAGAACCATGATATACACAGGACCTTCTTTAACAACCGTTGCGAAGCACGGGCATATAAGCTAGTTATAGCGATAAAGAAATAGGACGAGTTCTAAATTCGGTACTAGTGGGTTCACTGCGCATGCGCGAGCTAGCAGCTGTCAGCTGCAGTCACCGCTCCAGTTAGTCCGCCATTTTCCTTCGTATTTACGTATATTTTCCGTTATGTCGAAGTTTATGATCAGAATGTATTACAAAATGTATCTCTAGTGACGGCATTCACACTGTCCGTCACCAGACCGTCACCTAACGTCAACGTCACGTTAAATTTTCTCCAGAAGATTGTTTTGATTGAACGGTCGTCCGCTGACATCGGAAGTTAACCTATTTTCGTCACGCGATTTTCATACTGTAGTCGATAATTACACGATTTGCACGCAAACTTGTCTTATCAATCTTTAGCTTATCGTTATACTTTGGTTTAGCGGTAAATTGCAAATGTTTCATGACGACTTAAATATTTATCTCAATTATTGTCCACCGAAAAGCGTACATCTGAAACCGAAAAATGGTTTATGATTTGCAATATCGCAACAGAAAAGACTGAAACCAATTGTTTATTTGAATAAGCTTGTATTTTGATGATGCAATTTTCATTAAATAGCATTTTAAATGAAAAAGTCAGTCCAAATGAAAGACAAAAATTCAGTTGTGCATGACGTTATTAACAATGTCATTGGGCAAATCGTAGTAGATAAAGTAAAGAAGGTCTATTTACGCTCTTATAAATATTGCTTGATGTGTTCATAAGTTTATTTTTTTTTTTTCGCTTGAAAATAGATGTGAATGTTTTGAAATGTTGTTTCACTTCCCAGAACTTTACCACACTAAGTTGACCAAAAACATCGATTGCAAGGTTATCTTTGGCCGTCAATAACATTTAGCGTTGTTTCCTCAATTCCAGTATTAAAGTACGACTTGCTACATAATAAATCGGCTTTTTTAACATCAGTTTCGACATCGGGTATTACTGTTCGATTACGTTTATCGTCTAAACACGCTGCCACAAGATCTTGCTTGAGTTTGTAGTTCGGGGATAGTACGCTAGGAGCGCTTCAGTAGACTATTATCTATCTTGCTCACCTTCGTTCATTGTTTAAAAAGGGCTTTAGGGCCGGTTCGTCCATCTCTCGTTAATCTTTTCGTTAGTAAACGAGATGATGCCTTTAACGTCCAGTTAAATCTGCCCGTTGAGTGCATTGCGTTTGTCATTGCCAGATACACTTCTCGTTTGCTGACCTGGAGAAAACG
The DNA here is from genome assembly GCA_026315105.1 of Locusta migratoria. Lineage (NCBI taxonomy): Eukaryota > Metazoa > Arthropoda > Insecta > Orthoptera > Acrididae > Locusta > Locusta migratoria. Next base: position 123,304,966 of record CM048754.1, read on the forward strand.
GTAAGGTGCGGAATATTTCGACTATGTTGGCAATAGAAACAAATGAAAGTGCCGTCTGAATAAACAGCTGTTCACCATATTTGACTGGGTGATTCTATTTACACTTCGGTAAAATCAGACGTGACGTCATTATGACGTACCCACACTATCGATGTCCAGAAGAGCGGCGCATCGACTTTTGCGATCGTTCGAGACGCTGGTTTTCGGTGGGATAACATGCTTAATTCGACATTCTTTCTGAACTGCATACTTTTTTCCTTCGTAGTTTAGTGACAAAACTAGGCGTTACTTGGTATCATGTTTTGGAAGGACTGACGGAAATTTCAGTAAATGTAAATTGAAAATTATGTCAGAAATAACACAGACCGAGCCTTAAGAGAACTTCACACATTTTCAAAGAAAATAACTAGCATGTTGCAGCAACTTGGCGGTAGATGAGTACCCAGTTTTACGAAATGTTTTACCTGATGTTCGCAGAGCCTCTGTGACAAATGCCTGTATTAATATCCAGCTCATTTGATTTATAGTTTCGGCGAAAACATACATATACCTACGGCGACTATATGTTGTTTTTGTATGTCGCATATTTTGACACGTCAAAGTACAGATTGTCGCTTCATAGCCTGGTAACCGTATTTTGTCCTCTAAGTTTAACGTAGACTCCGTACTACAATGCAACTTGGTAGCATTTTTCGCTTAGAGAAAAAGTTTCCATTAGTTTTAAACACAACCTTCACAAATGGGCCACGATGACAACATCAGATTTGAATAACGTTTCAGAGCTCACAGTGTAGGTCCTTTTTCGGAAAATTTATAGCTTCTTACTTTAAAAAAAAGAAAGCAAAGTTATACCTTCCGAAACTGTAATGAATATACAATTACCAACTGAAGATATTATCAGCTACTCCTTTAATTCGTCTGCTACAATTGCAACCGCAGTTTTGCGTCTAGAACGACCACACAAGTCGATCATGGCTCCAGTCGTCTTCGATAGTGTGGTTACGTCATAATGACGTCACGTCTGATTTTACCGACGTGTAAATAGAATCACCCTATTTGACTATCAGAGAACAGGTTAGCAGACAGTTGTTATTTGGAGCTATGGCAAACAAACGTGAAAGAAGCTCGAATTTTACAAAAAGTTAGTGCGAGAGTCTTGTGTCCTTAATAGAGAAATATAAGAACACATTGGAATTGCAAGATGATTGCAGGCACTAATAGATCACGTTTTTTATTATTGCAGTTCCTTTTGCAGCCTTTTGTGTTCTTATATTTCTCTATTAAGGACACATGACTTAGTTGTAATGACCGATTCAATTGAAAGGTTGCAAACTAATATTTCAGAGCTCGTTCAGAGGTGCAAGGATTATGATATGAAGATCAGCATCTCCAAAACGAAAGTAATGTCAGTGGGAAAGAGATTTAAGCAGATTGAGTGCCAAATAGGAGGAACAAAGTTAGAGAAGGTAGACAGTTTCAAGTACCTCGGATGTATTTTCTCACAGGATGGGAACATAGTGAAAGAACTGGATTCGAGGTGCAGCAAAGTTAGTGCAGTGAGTGCTCAGCTAAGATCTACTCTCTTCTGCTAGAAGGAAGTCAGTACCAAGACTAAGTTAGCAGTGCACCGCTCTATCTTTCGACCAACTTTGTTGTATGGGAGTGAAAGTTGGGTGGATACAGGTTATGTTATTTATAAGGTAGAGGTTACAGATATGAAAGTAGCAAGAATGATTGCAGGTACTAATAGATGGGAACAATGGCAGGAGGGTGTCCATAATGAGGAAATCAAGGAAAAACTGGGAATGAACACCATAGATGAAGCAGTTAGAGCGAACAGACTGAGATGGTGGGGTCATGTTACACGCATGGGAGAAGCAAGGTTACCTAAGAGACTCATGAGCTCGGTAGCGGAGGGTAAGAGGAGTCGAGGTAGACCAAGAAGAAAGTACTTGGATTCGGTGCAGAATGATTACGAAGTAAAAGGCGTACCATCAGACGAGGTATCAATGTTAGCATTGAATAGGGGATCATGGAGGAATTTTATTAGAGGTACTTTGCTCCAGACTGAACGCTGAAAGGCATAATCAGTCTCTAATGATGATGATGATGATGATGATTGGAATTTAAAGAAACCGACTGAAGGAAAATGAGGCGACATTGTGGCAAATGAATTAAATGCTGTCCATGGAACATGTAGGACAGCAAAAGTGCTTAGGGCCTGGTACGACCAGTACCGGCGGAAGGGCAAAATTTTATGGGAGTCTGGGGGGCGCCGAAATCCTCGATAAATTTATATTACTGTAAACAGTGAACTAAAAATTAACTTTTTCATAAATTGTGTAGCAACATTGGTTACTACCTCATGCCATAGGCCGGCCACGGTGGCCGAGGAGACTGAGGCGCTCCAGTCACGGTCTGCGCGGCCACTAAGGTCGGGGGTTCGAATCCCCCCTCGGGCATGGATATTAGTTGTAGCTAGTTCATAAGTAGTTTGTAAGTTTAGGGACTGATGACCCCGTAGTTAAGTCCCATAAGCTTAACAAACATTTGTCTTTGTCATGCCATAGGCCTCACTCCTTATAACAGCCCCGGTTTCTTCTTGAATCACCTATAAAAGAAATCCCTTCATACTTCACCTTATTTGTCTATAAAAAAATTTCCGCTGACAAAGCTAAAGGCTATTGTTGAGAGTTGGGAGTTTTGAGCAACAATAACACGCTGTGACAATTACAACCGCCGCGGTGCAGACAATTGCACTCCTTGCGACAAAGCTATGTCTGCCGCTCTACCAACACACACAAACAATATTGCGTTATCGGCAACCAAAAAGAAATTATTCCTGTTTGTACTGTCAAATGTCTCGTGAAAGAAAATTATCCATCAGAAGTCATGTACATGTAGTGCGGGCTTCGTGGTGTGCGTGTTTTTCTCTTGTCTCCTGAATTCCGACTCTTCATAGAAGAATCGTTGCGTTAATGGACATGTATACAGAAAAAAGAAGAGCACAATTAGAGGTTGAAAATGAAAAACAGGTAGCAGCATTAAAGAAATTCTTTTGTACTCCTGAAACAGACAATAATGGAAATGAAAACGTAGAACCAGAGAATGAGGAAACCAGCAAGAAATCAACAAATATTCCAGAAGATAATAACACACTACAGGTAACTAGGCCTACATTACGTAACGTATTTTCGTTTTATTGCGTTTAATAGAGAAGAAGTGTTTACACACGTAGCGTGTTAGCAGGCTGGGGTGCGTAGGGTGGCGGCCTCTCAGATAGGCGGCGAACTTCTGGCTCAAAGAAAGTTCTTTCCCCACTGATATAAGTAGCAATAATTACATTCTATACCAATGCTGATGCTTGATACATGTACCAAAGCGATAAGACATTTACTCGTTAGATGTGTATTAACCAACTTTAATTAAAGACTTTGCAGAGAAAAAGGCACGAAAAGTTAACTTTACTTAGCACTGTAAACAACTCAAAGGAGAATTTGCATTCAAACTGTATAAAGATATCTTCTATCTCTGTATATAAAAGGCTTGTGTGTGTACGTGCTGACAGACTTTTCTCCATGACCACATACTGCCACCCACTCGTGGTCGTGGTAGTAGATAGCCCTTGGTCTAACGATCTTAGTAAGGGAGTTTGGTCGCAGTGCGTGGCAGTGGGTGAGTGTGACTAGCAAAAATTCTCAAAATATGCAATAAATACTCTTAGGAAAAGCTATATACTCTGCGACTTACAAACTTTACGGTACGAGTCAAAATCTGTTTATTCTTTCAATCGTCAGAGAATGCGGTGCTTTCAGACTTTAATAACGACGAGGAATATCAAATGCGCAATTTTTTTTAAATAGATCACATGTTTCCATCAACCACACATTAGCGACTATGAACAGACACAAAACAAAAATAAAAATCCAGATAGACTCAAAGATAAAAATACTCGTGGAACATTGATCACTGTCGTGGAAGCGTGGTGGAAACACAGACATACATTAATGAATGTCTCTTAGGCCATAGATATTGATATGCCTGTGCCAGTAAGCTCACTGGTCTGTGCTAATCAGTGATCTCTGATACATATAGCCGCGACACTCTCTGCTGTGAAAGGTGTTATCGTTTGACAGCTGGGTCAAGAAAAACTATGCGACGTAGTCCTACTCACATCCCGGCGGCCTCCTGTGATAATGTTGGCAACAGATGAATAACGAGAATCATGTGACATCGTCATAAGCCAATCGCGTGACACACAAATATTTTGTCGTGAAATCAAGCATACAGCAGGAACAGCAGTATTTATCTACACTCTATGTGGTTCGGCCATCTTTGCAACGATTTTATATCGTGTTATTGATGTTGCCAACATAAAAACACGAGCCCGCCAGGATAGAAAGTAAAATTTTAGCGAATCAGATACATCCGTTGTTGTCACATCTCATTATGACCAGCACTTTCACGCGAAACTCTTTTGTATAGAGTCTCATGATTCACACAGTCTTAAAATTCATTCCAAATTCCTATTCAAGAAGCTGTTTGTGAAAACTGTTACAAAACAATATTCGCACTTATCCAATATCGTTTTCAGAAATGTAATTTGCCAGCCGCTTTCGGCGCTGCTGTTGCAATGTGTAACAAAATTGAGAGTAACGACGCTTTATTACTATTTCCCATCTCATCGATAGCAGTGTTCACAGAAGTTGACGCCAAACATACAATTACACACTGCAGTCTTAACTTTATGAACACAACCTAACATAGATTTTACGTCGTTACTTTAATTTCACTTTTTGTATGAAAAACTTTATGAATATTCATGGTTTTCGACATTTTGGCTAAGAGAACTGAGTTTATTGAAAGAGCGATCCAACAAGGATATTGTTTTTGCTGACCTACGTCCGGAACCCTAAAAAACCACGATATACATAGGTCCTTCGTTAACAACCGTTGCGAAGCACGGGCATATAGGCTAGTTAAATTATATTACTGGTTGTATTATTTGTATTACGAAATCTTTGCACAATGCTGTTAGGAAATATATTTGTATATTCCTTTGCTCATATATGTGTTCTCTTTCGCAGTTAACAAGGTTGTTTATGTATATATGTGTATAAATAATTCTGAATCGCATCATAAATCTTAATTTTATATAAATCGTTCTTTCTTGAATCGTTCTGTAAATTGCTTACCAGTGACGTAGAATATTCTGCATGCTCATGTGTAAATAACTGTTTCGTATATCGTTAACCAAAACTTACTCTGTGTATTTAACTGACAAAATTAAGATCTTAGTTTGATAATTTATTCTTATAGTTGTAGTTATAGAGTTCAAGGAGTTATTCTTTAAAAGCAGCTATCTGTAAGGTAGCATAGCAAGTTTAAAGTCAGTAATAGCAATGCGATGTAGGGGGGCGCCATATGGATTCTTTGCCCGGATAATATCTTCCCCTTCCGCCGGCCCTGGGTACGATAACATGCTGCCAAGTGCGTAGTACCTTAGTGTAAGCAATAACTTGCGTACAGACGAAAGTGGACTGGTCCTCTAGATCGGAGGAAGAAGTAACCTTTCAGGTATTCCACTGGGTGCAACAGGCATAAGTAAATACTGAATAAACGTTAAATTTTACGACGCTTCTCGTTGGGCTGCAGCGGTTATGTTGGCACCAGTGGTAATGACGGCATCTCAGATGACCAATAAATGTTTTTTCGTAACAAATTCCATTACAACGAAAATGATTTTTTTCTAAACGGACAAGGGTACTCTGTCAATCATAGAGCAGGTACACTATTAATTTTGCTGCGAGTGAAACTAGCAGCAATAATATTTACTCTCTAGCTCGTGAAAAAGATTAACGCAATTCTACACTTCATTGCTCATCCGTTGCCAACATAAGCACTGGAGTCCGGCGAGAAGCGACGTAGTTTTACCCTGAATAAATAATCGTGCAGACATAAATAATGTATTCTGTTTTCTACTGCGACTGATAACTTACAAAATGTGTAACTATCTGTTGGACTCTTCATATAGTCGTGGAGTTTTTCATGCAACGTTTCAAAGTGCCTTGTCGAAGACGAAATCGAGTAACAAATTCTGCACCATCCCGTCATTCAAAATGATTTGAACGAACATAAATATCGTCTAGGACGCCTTATAGGAGCAATGACCTACAGATCGTCCAAAATATTGACATCGTCTTAATTTTTTATTTTATTGGATAAACAGGTCTTTATCACGTGAAAGAAGTATTGCGGTATTTTAGCGCTTTGGAATCCTGCCATTTTCATACAGATTCTCACTTAACTGGTTCAAATGTTCAAATGTTTGTTAAGCTTAAGGGACTTAACTACGGGGTTATCAGTCCCTAAACTTACAAACTACTTATGAACTACCTACAACTAAGGACGGCACAAATATCCATGCCCGAGGGGGGATTCGAACCCCCGACCGTAGTGACCGTGCAGACCGTGACTGAAGCGCCTCAATCCCCTCGGCCACCGCGGCCGGCTCACTTAACTGGTCGTTAGCAGTGTAACGAGGAGAATTTTACTGATTAACTTGTATAACTTATTTGCAACTTGTATAACTTATTTACAACTTGTACAAAAGCCAGACCGCAGTTATTAGACGCGAAGGGCATGAAAGGGAAGCATCAGTTGGGAAGGGAGTAAGACAGGGTTGTAGCCTTTCTCCGATGTTATTCAATTTGTACATCGAGCAGGCGGTGAAGGAAGTCAAGGAAAAATTTGGAATAGGGATTAAAGTTCAGGGGGAACAGCGTGTTGAAGAAAGCGTATAAAATGAACATTAACAAGAGCAAAACAAAAATAATGGAATGCGGTCTTAGAAAATCAGGCGATGCTGAAGGAATTAGATTAGGTAACGAAACAATGAAGGTGGTAGATGAGTTTTGTTACTTGGGTAGTAAAATAACATGCGATCGTCGCAGTACAGAGGATATAAAATGCAGAATGGCAATGGGAAGAAAAGCGTTTTTGAAAAAGAGAAATTTGCTAACATCGAATATTAATTTAAGTGTAAGGAAGTCTTTTCTGAAGGCATTTGTGTGGAGTGTTGCCTTGTACGGGAGTGAAACATGGACGATAAGCAGTGCGGACAGGAAGAGGATAGAGGCTTTTGAAATGTGGTGCTACAGAAGAATGCTGGAGATTAGGTGGGTAGATCGCATAACTAATGAAGAGGTACTGAACAGAATTGGTGAGAAAAGGAATTTTCGCCATACCTTGACCAATAGAAGAGATCTCTTGGTAGGACACATTCTTAGACATCGGGAAATCGTAAATTTAGCATTGGAGGTTAAGTGTGTGGGGTAAAAATCGCAGAGGGAGACCAAGAGACGCGTATAGGAAGCAGATTCAAGTGGATGTGGGTTGCCGTTCTTATGAGGAGATGAAGAGGCTTGCTCAGGATAGAGTAGGGTGGAGAGCTGCATCAAACCAGTCTCCAGACTGAAGACCATGACAACAACAACGGTCTCTAAGATGTCCTTAGCTTGGTCACAGATCGGATGTCACTGCCCTTTCCCTATCCTTCCTTGTATAGCCCAGCATCGCTCTTTCCATGGCTCTCTGTGCTGTCCTAAGTTTCCCTTTTGCTTCGGAATGTCAGTTAGCTGGCTTGACTTTGAACCTCTCCAAAACATAAGTAATGTCAAACAAATGGGTCCCAGATGGCGATGTGAAAGTCAAGGACTGTCCATTAGAAGAGGTCAGTGGATATATCTATGTTGGCCAGATTATAAACATGAAGGGAGACGTGAGGCCCGAAATCTACCGGCGCATCGAGCTTGGCTGGCAAGCATTTGGCAGGAATTCTACAAAATTCAGATCAAAAATGCCGGTAAATATGAAGAAAACAGTGTTTGATCAATGCATTCTTCCTGTGATGACGTATGGCTGCGAGACATGGACACTGTACAACGTTTAAGCCTCCTTAAATATTTCTTGATTACCGACTGTGTGTGCCTTGCCGTTTTCTTGTATCGGCAGGCAGCTTTCGCTGTCATAAAGAAATGTGGGCAAAGCTATCACTTCATGAAATTTCATTTTCGTGTCTCTCCCAACCTCATTTTTGAAGGTTATTTCGATTATCCCAAAAGCAGATTCAAACTACTACCTTTTCGCTCAAAACTAATGATACAATTAAGACACTTAAATTCTTAGAATGAAACTTCACTCTGCAGCGGAGTGTGCGCTGATATGAAACTCCCTGGCAGATTAAAATTGTGTGCCGGAACCGGGACTCGAACCTGGGACCTTTGCCTTTCGCGGGCAAGCGCACTACCGACTGTGCTATCCCGACACGGCTCACGATGCCGCCTCACAACTTTACTTCCGCCAGTACCTCGCCTCCTACTTTCCAAACTTCACAGAAACTCTTCTGCGAAATTTGCAAGACTAGCTCTCCTGGAACAAAGGATATGGTGGAGACATGGCTTAGCCACAGCCTAAGGGATGTTTCCAGAATGAAACTTTCACTCTGCAGCGGAGTGTGTGCTGATATGAAACTTCCTGGCAGATTAAAATTGAGGCGAGGTACTGGCGTAAGTAAAGTTGTGAGGCGGCATCTTGAGCCGTGTCGGGATAGCACAGTCGGTAGTGCGCTTGCCCGCGAAAGGCAAAGGTCCCAGGTTCGAGTCCCGGTTCCGGCACACAATTTTAATCTGCCAGGAAGTTTCATATCAGCGCACACTCCGCTGCAGAGTGAAAGTTTCATTCTGGAAACATCCCTTAGCTGTGGCTAAGCCATGTCTCCACCATATCCTTTCTTCCAGGAGTGATAGTCTTGCAAATTTCGCAGAAGAGTTTCTGTGAAGTTTGGAAAGTAGGAGGCGAGGTACTGGCGGAAGTAAAGTTGTGAGGCGGCATCTTGAGCCGTGTCGGGATAGCACAGTCGGTAGTGCGCTTGCCCGCGAAAGGCAAAGGTCCCAGGTTCGAGTCCCGGTTCCGGCACACAATTTTAATCTGCCAGGAAGTTTCATATCAGCGCACACTCCGCTGCAGAGTGAAAGTTTCATTCTGGAAACATCCCTTAGCTGTGGCTAAGCCATGTCTCCACCATATCCTTTCTTCCAGGAGTGATAGTCTTGCAAATTTCGCAGAAGAGTTTCTGTGAAGTTTGGAAAGTAGGAGGCGAGGTACTGGCGGAAGTAAAGTTGTGAGGCGGCATCGTGAGTCGTGTCGGGATAGCTCAGTCGGTAGTGCGCTTGCCCGTGAAAGGCAAAGGTCCCAGGTTCGAGTCCCGGTTCTGGCACACAATTTTAATCTGCCAGGAAGTTTCACTTAAATTCTTAAATATTGTTTTTTTCCCACGATCTTTGATCTAACTTGATCCTTTTCTTTGAAAACCATTATTTTCTTTTTATTAATTGAGATTTTAAAGTTATAAGTTTTACATATGTTATCTAAAAGATAAATGGATTTCCGTAACTGAGTCTTATTTTCTTGCATCAATATTTGATCATCTCGCAATAGAAATATATTTGAATAATGAAATGTAACAGGCAAGCTACAGAGCTAAACGTTTGATACTTCTCCACCCAAATAACAAATTAAACAAATTATTTTATTAGAACCTCAACTATTAATTGCCAGTTTTTGATCTCATAGTGTGTGTAATATAAGATACATGATTTCTAGATAATGTAATGGTTAAGAGAAGATACATACCTTGCTGGAAGACAAACGACATTTCATCATAAAATAGGAAAATAAACTAGATCACATGGCCATGAAACTAAAACCTGCTAATATGCATTTTAGGAAAACATAGTGAAATAGTATGCTTAGAGATATATTCTATTGTATATTTGAGTAGGAACTGGCCATGAAAACACAAATATAATAAATGTTTCGAATATAAACTTGCCAGCATGTGCACCATTGTAGATTGACTAAGCCTGTATGAAATATTCCCGTGTTCTTGAATACAGCAAAACAACTGATACTCTATTTCATTATTCTGTACATGGTAGGAACATTTGGCCTTCACTATTTTACAAGATATTAGTATAAACAAACAATTTATTGTTGTATTTTATAGTTAAGCTTATTTCAAAACTGCAACCCAATATATCAAAGCAGGATTATTATGAATCGAAGCAAATTGATAATTACCTTACTTTTGAATGTAAAGCTGTTATTATGATGCCATGACATGACCAAACTAATTGTTTTTCATATCTTTAATACTTGTAACAATGTATGCTATTGTAGGCCAGACTATAAAAGGAAGCCACACAAAGATCGAGAAAGTCAGTCTTGCAACAGCTTTCCAAGTCGCCACTGTGCCGGTTTGGGCACCGATGTACAAATTGTTGTGATGCATTGTAGGGCAAAAGTGATGAAATTAAACAGCTTTTCAGATACCTGGTGTTTGCCCTGAGTTCTTGCCTTAATTTTGACGCACACATAAAATAGAGAACATTTCTCTAGCTGCACGTATTCTGAATGAATTGTAGGTATTCCCGTAAGTAGGTTATGTAGATGCTGTGATTTAAGAAGATTCTACATCCACAAGATATCAAGGTAATTGTCCTGAACTTTGATGCTGTGATGATTTATTAAGATGTGAAGTCCACAATCGCTGAGTCGGTGAACAGAACACTGTAAGGTGGAAACGTTTTACTCCCAACCTTATTTTTGGAAGTTATTTCGATTATCCCAAAAGTAGCTGCTCAAAACTAATCTCACAACCGAGACACTTAAAACATGGTTATTTTTATTAAATATTGTTTTCTCCCACGCTCTTTGATCTAACTCGCTCCTTTTCTTTGAAAGCCATTATTTTCTTTTTATTAATTGAGATTTTAAAGTTATAAGTATTACGCATGTTATCTAAAAGATAAACGGATTTCCGTAACTGAGTCTCATTTGCATCAATATTTGATCACCTCGCAATAGAAATATATTTGAATACACACACTGTGTGATAATACTAGGGTTTCCTTCCAATATCCATTTCTTTAAAATGTTTTCAATGCAAATGTGGAAAATAATTGATGATAAGCTACATCGTTGTCGAGTTCCAATATTTGATGAAAACCTTATAATGCGAGTGTCAATGATAACTGTAGTGTTTCTACCTACTTGTGACTACTCATTATTATCGAAATTAGGTGTGGTGGACATCTACATCTACATACATACTCCGCAATTCACCGTGAGGTGCGTGGCGGAGGGTACTCTGTACCACTACTAGGCATTTCCTTTCCTATTCCACTCCCAAATAGAACGAGGAAAAAAAGAATGCCTATATGCCTCCGTACGAGCCCTAATTTCTCTTATCTTGTCTTTGTGATCACCACGCGAAATGTAAGTAGGCGGCAGCAAGATCGTACTTCACTCAGCTTCAAATTCTGGCCCTCTAAATTTACTTAACAGAAATTCACGAAAAGAACGTCGTCTTTCTTCCAGCGATCCCCAATTGAGTTGCCGGAGCATTTCCGTGACACTCGCGCATTGGTCGAACCTACCGGTAACAAATCTAGCTGCTCGTCTCTGAACCGCCTCTATGTCTTCCTTCAAACCGATCTGCTGCGGGTCCCAAACACTTGAGCAATACTCAAGACGTGGTCGTACAAGCGTTTTATACGCGGTCTCCTTTACAGGTGAAGTACATCTTCCCAAAATTCTCCCAATAAACCGAAGTCGGCTGTCCGCCTTACTCACAACTGTCCTTACATGCTCGTTCCATTTCATATCTCATACATCATTTTGCAGTATTTCCATTGTTTCATTCGATATGTCCTGCCAAAGGCCCTTTCAAAATCGATGAAAGAGCGGCATACTTCCAATTTTTTTCTCTTCTCCGTTCTGTTATTTGTTCCAAATATTCAAATGTTCGTATAGCTTATGAGACTTAACTGCGGGGTCATCACTAACTAAACTTAAAAACTTCTTATGAACTAGCTTATACTAAAGACAACACAAACGTTCATGTCCGAGGGAGGATTTGAATCTCCGATGCGGGAGGCCGTATTATTTGTTGAATGGTGAAAACATTATTTATACACAATCTTCGTTTTATGATCCCTCACACACAATCTGCAGTACTTTTCCATCTCTTACTTACTTTCCTACTGTACATTTTACATCCCGTACTCACGAGACTAATTGAATACCTCCCTAGAATAAGTATGTAACCATCAGTAAGTTTTCAGGAGAGAGGATAATTGTTTGTGGGGCCTATTTTGTGATATACAGTATTGGAACCCGTTGCATATGCAAGTATACAAATGTGTACTGCTATTAAAAGCAATATTTCATTGTTGTAACTTAAAGTTTTACAAATAACATAATAATTGGAAGTGATACAATGGAAAAAGGCAATATATTTTGGAGTATTTCTTACATGTAACATAAGAGATATATTGTACATGCACTTAGTATTCAAATTAAAGAAATAATACAGAAAATAACACTGTGAATGAAGATGTCAACAAAATACTATGACAAAAAAATTTCAGAATGCAGATTTGAAACTTCATCTTAAGCATGATTTTACAATGTTGTTGTGGTTTGCAGGTCTCATCATTTAACTTATTTTGAAGTGGTGTTGTTATGCTGAAACCACATTCAAACAGTCACATTGTTAAACCCTAATGCTGTCTGTTTCATTCTCATTCCATGGAGAGAAACGTTCAGCTGTTTGTAAATCAGCCTGAAGTTCAAATATATGACACAAGATGGCACCACAGCACAGAGGCATGCAGATACATCCTATTTCCACTGAACTCACACTTTTCGAAAATTTGTTGGTTACATCCTTATTTCAGGGAGATATTCAATTATCCTATAACCAACAGAGAGGACTCGGCAATTTTTGCGGCATTTGCTGATCAGCTGCAAGATTCTTAATTTGTATTATATGCCACTAAATTTAACAAGTTCCATGTTCACTCCATCTAATACTGTACCTTGCTATTTTTTAGTGATCTTATTACTGAAGTAACATACAGACATTATTTCAAAATTGGTTTGGATTTTCCGCCGTATGCAAGACACCTGATTTTTTTTATTGTTCCCAAACATGTTTCAGCACATTTTGTGCAATCATCAGTGGGATGGTTTATTTTTGTCCTGAAATTATGTTTACTGTACAATAGTCTTTTCAGTTACTTCTAGGTTCATTCGTTTTTAAATTTTACTTAGGTCATCTGACTATATAACTATTTCAGTTTAGTGAATATTAGGCCTAGATATATGAGTATCACATTTTCTTACATACCTTTTTACATTAGGCTACTTATTTGTTGTTTTGGTACAAACTTGTCATCTGCAAACATAACAAACAGTTTACGATTTACTTGATTTCTATTTTTCGGTCCGAGAAAAACGCGTCATTTATGTATAGTATTTACGATTATTTTTCTTTTCTGTTATAATTTGGTTGTTGCTGTTGGTTTGAATGTGTACGTCACTCGTTTTCCACGTTTTTTCGTGCTATGCATTACGCCAGTGGTAATATTTGGCTGGAAGCTGTTCATTTGTTCTTTTGGTGTTTTGTTTTTGAAGAGTTGCGCACGAAATACGTGTGTTTACTGTTTGTGTCATGTTATATTTGTCTGTTTATGGGGAATGTTGGAGTGAAAACGGTATTGTGGATGCGTTTTCTTCTTGTTTGCATTTCGTATGTGCATATACATCTGGCTGTGTGTGTGTGTGTGTGTGTGTGTGTGTGTATTTGTTGGTATTTACGTTTTAATTATGTTTCTGAGGTGGATGTGATGTGTGTTAGTGGAGGGTTTATGTGGGTTTTTGTGTGTGTCTGACAGCAACAACCAAATTATAGCAGAAAAGGAAAAGAATCGTAAGTAATATACGGAACTGACGCGTTTTTCTCGGACCGAAAAATATAAAGCAAGAAAATCGTAAACTGTTTGTTATGTTTGCAGATGACAAGTTTGTACCAAAACAACAAATAAGTAGGCTACTTAAGGAGTTTTATGTCGCCTAATGTAAAAAGGTATGTAAGAAAATGTGATACTCATATATCTAGGCCTAATATTCACTAAACTGAAATAGTTATATAGTCAGATAACCCAAGTAAAATTTAAAAACGAATGAACCTAGAAGTAACTGGAAAGACTATTGTACAGTAAACATAATTTCAGGACAAAAATAAACCATCCCACTGATGATTGCACAAAATGTGCTGAAACATGTTTGGGAACAATCAAAAAATCAGGTGTTTTGCATACGGTGGAAAATCCAAACCAATTTATCCAAGCAAGCACGGAAGAAAGAAGAACAGCAGCAACAAAAAGATGATTATTGGACATTATTTAATTAAAAATAAACCAGGAGAAGAAAACATATCGTAATATAAAGTACCAGAAGTGAGCCATGGTTTTCTGTATGGCGTAGCATGTGAAAGATCCCACAGGTAGCTGTGTTTACTTCCTGGTGCATCATTCAGTGACCAGCGGAGGAATCAGCAGAGTCTAACATAAGAGTCACGAAACTGCCAGCGAACTTTTGCAACCTCGCGACTGTAGCGCTGCCAAGCGGCTGGGTCGTAAAAACACACCGCGAAACGATTGAGTAATGAGTGTGTGTAGTTAGAGCGATGCAGCACAATTCAAAATACTTCGTATTCAGGAGCCTCTGCGACGCTATAATTGTAGCAACTATCAAAAATGTAATTCGGAAATTTTTCATTTGCCAAAGGATGCTCAGATAATAATGTTACGAATTACAAGTGTTCATTTACGGTGGTTTGTTATACTTTTAGGCATAGAAGTAAATCTTTAATTAATTCAGTTCCAAACTTCTGATCTTAATCAGAATCACATATACTTGATCACTATTTCATAATATTACTGCTGTATGAAAGTAATGTCTGGAAGCTTCCAACAGGAGTTAACTATTACGGTAAAGCCTCAGTTTCACAAAAATTATAAGCCTATAAACCAAAATATTTTGGAGGTTACCTACTAGTTTATAAAGTGAAAGCGTAGCTACAAATAAATAATATGTCCACATATAAACTGTTAATATTAGCACGTCACATTCTTGAAGATACTCAGTTTGATACTTACAAACTAGCTAAAAATGATGATAGGTGCACTAAAGGCACAGAAGCAAGGACAATATGAAAAGAGGGTTTAAAGGCCATGTAGTCTCCTAAACTGTAAACAGGAGTATAGTTTTGAAAACATTACGTTGTCCGAAATACGCAGGAAAAAAAAAAGGTCGTGTTACATGTCAGTACGTACCGGTAGCGAGCACGCGAACATAATCATAATCATTTACTTTTATACTTGAGCACACTGGTTGCGATTTATTTGTGCTTTCGGAAAGTTTTTTGGCGATATGATTACGAATCAGGTATTGTGAACCGTATGAATTACACTGCACTGACAATTCTTTATTACAGACTGCTATTAACAGAAGCAGTGATATTACTTTAATGATATATTCATATTTGTATTAGAAAGTTCACAGCAACGTTCAGTGACTGGAAAACATGAAAACAAGAGCATTGAAAACAGCAACTTCTCAGTTTATATCACGTCGTTCCTCTGTTATTCCCTACTGGCCGCTTGGAGCGCTAGTATCGCTTCAGTTGCAATTTTTTCCTAGGGAGTTTGGCGACTGTCTGTGATAGACTGTGGTATCAGTCAGAGATAGCACTATTTCCGGAGGACTATGTCAGCAGTTGAATGTATATCGCTGACGTATTAGTAACGTAACGGAATTACTTGGCATCTTTGGAGAGTCGGCTTAGCTATAAACAGAGTTACATCACCTCCCTTGTACTTAGTGTACAGGTTACGTGCACTAATTACAGATCATAAAACGGTGACTCTACTTATCCGGAACCAGTCGCCGTAAAAAGCAGTCTCCGATGAGAGGTTGTCTGCTTTCCTTCTGAACGCAACGGCTCACGAAATCTTTTGCTGCACTTTATTGTGTATTTGACTCCTGAGCTTGAAAAAACGAACTTGCCGGCTGATTGAAGTTATGACGATCCGTTTAAAGATGAGTCGCTGAACTCGAGAAACGGACCGCGTGGCCAGGTTCCTGTGTCACAAGCAGCCAAGTCTGCCACCGTCTAGTTTGCTGGCTTCGTTATTTGGCTTACTCGTACATCTGCATCTACGTACACACTACGCAATCCACCCAAAGGTGCCTGGTGGAGGGTACTCGCTACCACTATTAGGGGGAGTTGCAACTTAAACAGTGGCAACTGTTTATTCACAACTAGCTGAACCCCTGCTGCGTCGCATGCGTAGGCTGGTTGGTCTGCACCAGTTGTTTCTCTTTAATCCTGATGTAGAATCCACATCTTAAGTTTCTTAGTTACAGCTTGAAATTTGAGTTAACAGCGCAATTTTTTTTAAATTAATTTTTGCATCTCGTATTTTACCCCCTTATTGGTCGAATTTCCAAAAATACCGAAACACGTGTTTTTTTTAAAAATTCGAACCCCGAATCCAAATTCGGAAGTTTGTAGTTCTAACTTCAAAATTGCCTAAATAGCAACAGATTTTCGAAAAACATCCACTCTTCAATTTAACCCCCTAGATGGTTGAATTTCCAAAAATACCGAAACACGTATTTCTTAAATCATAACGATAAATATAAATACCAATTGTTTGCAGCTATAGCTTCAAAATTATCTTGACAACAAAGTGTTTTCGAAAAGAATTTTTGATACCCTCTTTTACCCCCTTAGTTTTTTAATTTCCAAAAATATCGGAAGTCGTGTCTTTTTAATCCTGATCAAGAGTCCATGTCCTAAGTTTCGTAGTTATAGATTGAAATTTGAGATAACAGCACCATATTTTTGAAAATCAATTTTTTTTGTCCTCTATTTTACCCCCTTATTGATTGAATTTAAAAAAAAAAAATGCTGAAACACGTGTCTTTTAAATTCGAACCCCGAAACCAAATTTGTAGTTCTAACTTCAAAATTGCCTAAATAGGAACATATTTTCGAAAAACACCCCATCTCCAATTTAACCCCGTTGATGGTTGAATTTCCAAAAATACCGAAACACGTATTCTTTAACGTCTAACTAACTATACAAATATCAATTTTTGCAGCTCTAGCTTCAAAATTGTATCAATAGCAACGTGTTTTCAAAAAGAATTTTTTATCCTCTATTTAACCCTCTTACTTGTTGAATTTCCAAAAATACTAAAAATCATGGATTTTTAATCCTAACCAAGATTCTATATCCGAAGTTTCGTAGTGGTAGCTTAAAATTTGAGTTAACAGCAACATATTTTTGAAAATCAATTTTTTGCGTCATCTATTTTATCCCCTTATTTGTGGAATTTCAAAAAATGCCGAAACACGTATCTTTTAAATTCGAACCCTTAATTAAAATACGAAATTTTGTAGTTCTAGCTTCAAAATGGCCTACAATAGCAACGTATTTTCAAAGAACGTTTCATCCCCTATTTCACCCTCTTACGGACGGAATATCGAAAAATCGCTTCTTAAATGACGCCTACAGAGTAAGATCAACACCCTCCACAAATTTCAAGTTTCTATCTTCAGTGGTTTGGGCTGGGCGATGATGACTCAGTGAGTCAGTCAGTCAATCGGGACACTTCCTTTTATATAGAGAGATGTAAGATACCTGCTATGGGAAGGTATGCATTTCATATTCAAATGTACCGCGAATTTTAGACCAGTGTCAAGCTAGTCAGGCACGGGTCATTTATCTTTGGTTGCAGGCTTTTTTTTGTACGGCAGTACTATCGATATTGGAGACGGTGATAGTATTGCTGCCGGGAAGTAAGGTTGTGATTGTTGAGAGTGCAGACTTTGCTAGGCGCGCGGATGAGGTTGCAGAAGCGTGGGGACCGTGGTTGTTATGTGTGCAGTTGTCGTTCCGGCGGGATAGCCGAGGAGGTGAGGTTCTGAGACTCGAATGATGAGCCAAGCTGTTTGTTTAAGGTATGGAGGCGAAAAGGAGTAGATGACGTTGTAGAGACGATCTTTTGAAGTTTCTATAAGGTAAAGTTTTTCATGAAATACTTGGCATGTTTCTGTAGCACAACTTCGCATTGTGAGGCTGAACTGATGGTAACAGTAACGGTCGGGAAAGATCTTGCTGTCAGCTTGTGGTCTCACGATTCATGCTAGGGACCCCTTTCTGGGTTAGGAAAAGTATGTATTGTAATAGTTTAGTTTTGAGATGGCGTTTTTTATGAAATAGAAATTACATGCGTAGTGTTCTTGAAATATGGTATTGTTCTAACATTGTTTGTGTAAATTGAGTTTAATTTATTAACAGTAAAGAAATGTTTATCTTTGTTTAAAACTAATTTTGTAGGCAGATTAAATATCTGAGTTATATTTTTCTCTGAAACATTTTAAAATCATAAACATGACATTGTTAGTAATTTTCATCAAGTTACATCAGTTAGAAAATAAATCAGATACTTCATTTTTAATAATTAGTTCGAGTTTCTTAAACAGATTACCAGTTTATCCCTCCTCACATTTGTATTAAAAGTGCCGTAGACGTTTTCTGTAGTTAGTTTTCCAGTAGTTAGTACAGGAGGAAGCAGTTTGGTGTTGCGCAAATGTATGCAGTAAGTGAAACTGAGAAAGAATCAGTTTTTTTTTTTTGTCATGCTTACAGTTCAGTATGAATTACAGATTTCAGGGTAGGACAATTCATACAGTGTTCAGATTAACAAGTGTTTGCACTGAATCAGATTGCGTTTATAAATATTGTGTTCGTTACATTCCGTTAAAGATTGTTAGTTCAGTCAGAAACAAGTTTGTAGGGCCAGAATTATTAACACTGTGATTTTTATTATCAGTAATTTTCAGACAGTTAACTTTGTTACGACATTTTCATACAGAAACAATTAGCAGTTTGTGTCTCATTATAATAAACATTGAATTAATGATGAAAATTCTCCTCAGAGATGATAAATATTGTTGAAACGAGATAGAAGGGCTGGCTAGTACTTACCTTTGTGCTGTACCGCCGATAGTTATACAAATGAAGAAGAAACAGAATAAAAAAGGGGACAAAAAGGACAAGCTTTCGGAACACAGTTCCTTCGTCAGGTGGGAGAGAAGGGAAGAAGAAAGGATGGGAACGGAAGGGAAAGGTGGTTCACGACCTAGGTCATGAAGGTGGTGATTCGGGAGTGTGGACGTCAGAGATACTGCATGTATGTACTGAGCCAAGCCGGAGAGGAAATATCAGGTAGTAAATAGAAGAGAAGATGAGTGAAATGAATGATGCTGAGGGGTGTAGGAGGGGCGGGGGGGGTCTAAAACGTTTTCCATTAACAGGGAAAGATGGATGGATGGACGGACACACACACACACACACACACGCGGAGAGAGAGAGAGAGAGAGAGAGAGAGAGAGAGAGAGAGAGAGAGAAGTAAGGAACGGATAATGAATAGGTGAGCTGAGGATGGAGGAAGGGGAGGGGTTAGCGTAGATTTAGGCCAGGGGGGTGGCGGGAGGAGAGGATATGTTGGAGGGCAAGTTCCCACCTCCGTAGCTCTGAGGGACTGGTGTTGGTTGTTACTATCCAAATGGCACGTGTGGTGTAACACGTGCCCAGGTCCCTGGAGTTATGCTGGAGGGCATGTTCTGCCACAGGATATTGGGAGTCCGTCTGAGCCCATTCATCAGCTCAGCTAACTTGTTAGCAGTCATACCAACATACCAGCTGACATGTGTCCACTGTTCAGCCTTTTTAATTTTCGCTGCTGTGGCCAGCAGCACACTTCTATGTAATGTGTAAAGGGATGTAGACGAGATTGTGCTACACAAAAACAAGATTGTGCTACACAAAAACGAGATTGTGCTACACAAAGACAAGATTGTGCTACACAAAAACAAGATTGTGCTACACAAAGACAAGATTGTGCTACACAAAAACAAGATTGTGCTACACAAAGACAAGATTGTGCTACACAAAAACAAGATTGTGCTACACAAAGACAAGATTGTGCTACACAAAGACAAGATTGTGCTACACAAAGACAAGATTGTGCTACACAAAGACAAGATTGTGCTACACAAAAACAAGATTGTGCTACACAAAAACAAGATTGTGTTACACAAAGACAAGATTGTGCTACACAAAGACAAGATTGTGCTACACAAAAACAAGATTGTGCTACACAAAGACAAGATTGTGCTACACAAAAACAAGATTGTGCTACACAAAGACAAGATTGTGCTACACAAAAACAAGATTGTGCTACACAAAAACAAGATTGTGTTACACAAAGACAAGATTGTGCTACACAAAGACAAGATTGTGCTACACAAAAACAAGATTGTGCTACACAAAAACAAGTGTGCGGAACGTACAGAAAAGTCGGCAGAAGGTAAACAGGATCTCACAGAAAATTATTTGAATTGCGTAATAATCGCACCTCTGCTACTTTACAAATTTCAAGCAATCGTCCTATGCAAATAACTCGATGCAGAATCGCCCCACCTTGTCAGAAAAGAGCCTTACATTCTCGAATTTCGTGTCTCAATGCACGCGTATTTCGGAAGCTAGTAAACTTGATTCATTTAAGAATACTTTTTAAACAGTCTCCAATACTCGGTAATTTTTTTTAAACAATCGTCCGTTTAACTTTAAAATACTTCTGAGCTATTTGCCGAGTCATGATAATAAAATCTTTCCAACGTTTCGGATCCGTTGCACGATCCTTCCTCAGGGAATACTGACTTGTTACCTCATTGTGCTGGTCTTATAAGGTGTGTACTGTTCTAACAGTTTAGTTTTGATTGGTGTTTGCATTGGTGTTTCTGATAGGTGGAAATAGGAAACGAAGACGCGCTTTATTGGTGTTTGCATCGGTGATTCGTATTGGTGGGAAACAGGAACTTGTAGAGAGAGACCGACACAGGGAAATAGGATGCATGCCATCAACGGGTAGTGCAATACTTGACTTTGTTAACTGACGACTGGTAGAGGCCTGCCTACTGAAGAAAGTTGTACGGGTGTTTACTGATCTCCACCGCTTCACGAACTTTTCTCTTCGTCTTAAATGGCTGTTAGAGAGCACTTGTACGTCCCTGAAGTTAATATTATGGTTGCACTCTTCCTCGTGTTCTGCAACCGCTGACTTGCCGTGCTGTTTTAAACGTACGTACGTCTCATGCTCTGCCATTCGTTCGTGGATAGGCCTTTCTGTTTCTCCTGTGTCCGCAGTTTATTTTATACTCACCAGCAATATTCAGCTTTTTTACGGGATCCTTAGTTGACGTGAGGATATCTTTTATTCTGTCATTGCTGGAAAAAAAAACAGGTTTGATGCCAGCTCGTCTGCACGGCCACTACGGTCGGGGGTTCGAATCCCCCCTCGGGCATGGATATTTGTGCCGTCCGTAGTATTAGGTAGTCGATAAGTAGTTTGTAAGTTTACGGACTGATGACCCCTTAGTTAAGTCCCATAAACTCTACAAACATTTGAACATTTTCCCGTAAAACTTTTCAGTTCTTTCTTATGTTTCTGCTTGTGGCGTTTATAAAATTCCGTGTACAAGTGGAAAAGTTTATATTGAAACCACAAAAAGAAGTATAGAAACTAAGCTGAAGGAACACAAAAGCCTTTGCCGGACAGGGAAAATTAAAAATCAGCTGTGGCAGAGCATGCTCTTCAATGTGGAAGTCATATAGTGAGGTTTTTCGAAACAACAGCTTCATCTACACTGATGAATTATTATCCACGACAATACAGGGAAGGTATAGAAATAAATAATCATAAGGAAAATTTTAACAGGAAAGAAGAAGGTATGAAACTTAGCGACATATGGACAGTAGCTTTGAAAGAATGACAAGTTTTATCTCTGACCGATTGAAATCGATATTGATGTTTTATCTCTGACAAGGACTATCTCTTGTGGTAACGTGACAGCTTGGCCACGCCCACTTTTCACAGTATATATATGGCGCTCTCAGACACCCGACTCATCAGTCGGCAAGACTCAACGCCAGTACGAAGACCTCTGAGGATTCCGGCGCAGCTCTGGACGAAACGTTAGGTGAAACTGAAAAGTCATATGGACCACGGCCCTATAACCCGGAAGTTCTACCAGCAACTAAAACTATCGATTTATGTGCAATAGAATTAAAGGGTCACATTGAAAAACGCACTTTGTTGTTCTCAAATATTCCAGTTTTATTTCACTCAACCGTTGTTCTGTAAAAAAAAAAAAAAAAAAAAAAAAAAAAAAAAAATCTGTGAAATTGGTCGAGCCGTTCTCAAGTTATGACGCGACAAAGGTATTTAGGGATCCGTTTTTATGTTGCAAAGTACCCTCCCCCATGCACCGTATGAAACTGAAGGTACACGGTGACCTTTCTCTTGTATTGAAGGTCAAGCGTGTGAAATTTCGTGAAGATCGGAATGAAACTGTAGATTTCATGAGCCTGTGGTAGAAATATGCTCCGTCATGCACCTGTCATGAAATATTTTCTTGCCTGCCGTTTCCTACCTACAAACTAAAATTTCAGCTTCGTAGGTGAAGTAGTTTTCGAGATTTCGTAGGAGACTTATTGGAAGAAGTCATTGCGCCAAGTGAGAAATTACGAAACTTAATTTTATTTATGTAAAATTAATGTATTAGTCTGAGTTATAATTACTTTAATTGCGGTAATGAATGTAGTTAAATTATTTTCATTATTTGGCGAAGTGTTCACTGAAAAAATAATTTACAAAAATTCTAACAATTATCTGCGAAAGTCACATTACATGTATTTTGGTCTCTGATCATTAATAAACGTAATTTTTATACCGTTCACATGCTATGAAAGCATTTTTCAGCAAAGAATCTTTTTCCGAAAAGTGATTCAGTGCAAGGCATACTTCATCGGTCATGCAAATGTGCTTAGTCGTCTCATATATTGTAATCGGAAATATATCAGGGAGTTTTTTCCAGTGGTCCACTGAGGCCAGATATTTTGGGAATCGAATGGTTCAACTAGCCGATTCTTGTCGTACAGTTCGTGCCAAATCTGTGAGAATCATCCTGTGAATCACCTGGTAAGACTGAGGAGTATGGGCCTTTCGAATTATCAGTATTTTAGTACGAAACACAGGAACATAATTTCGGACTCAAACGGTGGGCAGACTGGCTACAGGATAATAGTAATTGCCTGAAGCGACTGTCTTCTGTCTCCTGGCGATACCCGCTCCAGACCCAAAATGGCGGCTGCGTAAGGATCACTGGTGTCCACACCTGACCCTGCGTAGAGCTTGGACAGCTACAACGACACTATCGCTCCCAGTGTTAGCCAAGGCGCCGGAAGAGTAACGTTTGTTTATAACTACTCTTCCCCGTAATTAACCATATTGATTGATTGATTTTGTCAGGTAAGCCAAAACAGTCTTGGTCCAACCCGCCACTGCCCGCAACGAAACTAAGTTTATTGTGCGGTATCGCTCCATGTGTATCTAGTAAAGCCAACCAATGCCCTTGAACAGTACCAGTTCTTTATTAGACACAATTTCTTCAAGTCTGGTTGTCCCAAACGTTCTGTGCCTTTTGCTCTCCAATGCAATGCATTCGAAGATTAGATGTGATGCAGTTCCATCACCGTCATCACAGATCCTACATTTAGGGTCCTCTTCTGTTATTCCCATTGTATGTAGGTGTTTTTTGAAATTCCCATGGCCTGTCAGCAATCCAACCGTGAGTCTAATCTCTCTCCTGTTCAGGCCCAGGATTGCAGAGCTTCTGTTAAAACATGGCTTTGGCATCATTACCTCGCCATGTTTTTGTTGATGGACTTTGGTCCAATATTCTACGTGCTGTCTTCTGAGCCAGTTACGTAGCTCCAATTTGATCATTGCCTTGGTGATTGTCAGGACAGGTTCCGGTCCAATAAATGGAGTCTCTGCCCCCATCCTGGCTAATCTGTTGGCATGTTCGTTACCACTGATCCCCGAGTGGCCAGGGACCCACAATAGGTTTACTCTATTGCTTTCCCCTAGCTCCACCAGAACCCTGTGACATTCTGCAACAATTTTAGACCTTGTTGCAGGAGCTGCCAGTGATCTCAGGGCTGCCTGGCTGTCTGAATAGATGTAGATGCTACGATCTTTGTAGCACCTACACAAATTCTCCTACACACATGCACTGATGGCAGTGATTTCGGCCTGGAATACTGAGGCCAGTTTCCCTAGAGAGATGACGCCCTCCAGTCTTGGCTGCACCCCGTACACTCCGGCCCCAACGCCTTGGTCTGATTTCGACCCGTCAGTGAACCAGACAATATCCCCCGTACGGTGTCGAACTATTTTCTCCCACTGCTCCCTACTTCCAATTGTTATACTGAAAAGCTTGTTGAAGCAGTATGGGGTTATAATATAGTCGGCTGGCATTTCCCCAACCTTTCCTATATTTACCTGACTCACTATTTTAGTGTGCGATTCTGGATATCCCAAAGAGTTCCAGTTGTTGACAGATTTGAGTCTGTATGCACCAGCCGCTGCCTCCATCTTGACCCTAAGGTGTATGGGGGGCATATCCAGCATGGTTTCCATCCCAGCAGTTGGTGTGCTGCTAATTCCGCCTGTTATGGCTAAGCAGGCAAATCTCTGCATCTTACCAAGCTCCTTAGCAGCAACCTGCTGTGTATATCCAGTACAAATCCTTGGGGCTCCAGTTAATCATGTAGTTTCAGTAATTTTTTGCGTTCCAAGCATTGGTAAAATATTGAAAGACATGAATAATAGTGAAATAACTGTTAAAAAAGCAGAATTTTCTTTATTCGGTGACACGAACAACAACGGAGAAAATACGAATGTCTGTGTGTTTTGCAGCCCCCTCCGCTGAAAGTAAGATGATGTAAGCCGACGAGTTAGCAGATCCCCCGCTTCTTAGTTCGTCCGCTCCTTTTCCGAAGACTGACGGGGAACAGCGAGAGGACGCGAGAGCGCGCAGAATCGCGTGATTCCCTTCTGCCAGTTGCCGTCATTTCGACCTGAGATGCAGCTCAGCTGTAGTTTTAGTAGCGGTAGCAAAAGCCAAAACGAGCGGACGAACTAAAAAGAGCGACCTACTTCGCGGCCGAGCTGCGAACTAAAAGGAGGGCTACCGGTCGCGAACTAAAATATGCGCGATAGGTCGCGAACTAAAATATGCGTGATAGGTCCCGAACTAAAATATGCGCGATAGGTCGCGAACAGAATTAAAAATCACGTGTTTGCCTTCTGCTGATGAGAGCCATTTCGAGGTTAACGCCTGCCTGCTAGATTACATAGTTCAGCGCTACAAAATTTGTGCTTTGAAGTATTCTGCACTCTGCAATATCTGACTAATAAATTCCATAATGCCGAGATATAGAGATAACTCTAAACTTAAACGCGAGAAATTATCCACAAACTGTTTCTTTCGGTTAGCGTGATATCGTTAGCGGCTCAAGCAGCAAGCGCATGAAGCAGCTAGGTGGGGGAACTTCTCCCTCCACCTGCATGCGCAGACCACGCCGCTCAGCCGTCACTGGGAGCGGACGAACTAAAAGAACGAACTAGTTCACGGCAGATCGCGAACTATTATGCGCAAGTCTAGTACTGGACGGCGACCTACTTCGTGTCTGGAGCAGCACGGTGTGGCAACGCGGCAGTACGTGCTGCAGACCTCTCGGCGCAGTTAAATTTAATTGTCCTCCAGTCCCTCCCTTCACAACTCATTAATTTAGCGTGTACGCGCGCCTTCCCGTAAAGTGCGTATAAGAGCAGTGAAAGGCACTGCCGTATGCTGGGCTATCACTAGTATCTCACTTTCTAGAGTTGTACCGAGAAAGGAAATAAAAAAAGCTATATTTTGTGCTGTTTCCGGCATATTAATAGTGAATGTTCCAAATATCTAAAGCAATTAGCAGCAAATGAAAAACGGTTACCGGCGAATGTTAAAGCGTTGAGGAGGACATCCAATGACACTACACTCGCCCCCTCCACCCTTACCGAAACCCGTGATGGGTGCTGGGAGGCAACTTTGAAATCTTTTATAGGAACGCCTACTTTTTTATTGCAGACTAGATGACCTTGTGAACTTTGTATCACTTGCCTCTTAATATAAATCATACTAAATTAAATCATATGTATTTTAGACCCAGTAGCTTTATAAAGGCATTTGCTTTGAACGTCAAATGTGCAAAATTTTATCTCAATCGTACGAATGATATTGATATCCCAAAGAAAAGAGCTCTTTCAGTTTTCCACAAATTTTCCTATTATCTGGTGAACTATTCCAAACTTTTACTTCACTCTACGTTCCTCTCGCTTTGAACGTCGTGTGTACAAAATTTTACCGCAATCAGATGAATGGTATCGATATTTCTTACAAAAATCTCTTTTTATTTTTTCTGAATTTTCCTATTTTCCGGAAAGCTTTTCCAAATTTGTATTTCATAAGACCGTTACTCTTGTTTTGAACGTCATATATGCAAAATTTTATCGCAATCAGACGAATGATATTGGTATACCATTGAAAAAAGCTCTTTCCGTTTCTCGCGAATTTTCAAATTTTCCGGGTAACTTTCCAAAATTTTTATTTCATAAGAACGTTACATCTTTAGTTGAACGTCAAATGATCAAAATTTTATCGCAATCGGATGAACAGTTCTCAACTTATAGTGTTGAGTACATTTTGAGACACACGGAAAAAAAAACTTGTTTCGAATTTTCCGACATTCCTTGTTAACTGTCCAATTTTTTTTCCTTTTTTTTTGTGAAAACTTTTTCAAGACCATAATGAACAAAAAAAAAAAAAAAAGAATTATCTCTTTCAGTCTTGCCAATAGTGAGTTACAGTGCTGAACTCAATCAAAAACACATTGAAAAATGCACTTTCAGTTTTTTCTCAAATTTTCCAATTTTTCGGTAGATTTTCCATAAACTTTATTTCATACAAACCTTGTCCTGTCAAGCCGTATTCAAGTGATTGGACAAACGGTACTGTTAGCTCACTGGAAAAAGCTTTTTCAGTTTTTCCCGATTTTCTTCCTTTCCGGACAACTTTCAATTACTTTAACACCGTTTAAACCTTCCTTTGATTTACACGAATATTTCAAGACTAAAATGAGCCAAATCGGTTCAGCCGTTCTCGACTTTTAGCGATATATATATATATATATATATATATATATATATATATATATATATATATATATATAGATTTGGACCCTTCGTTAAAAATATGTAACTTTCGTATGAAACTCTTTTTTTCTTTCGTTTCATGATGAATGGCGCTGTAATCGGCAAAAATCAAAGTGTAGCATACCTGTGACGAGCTTCTTCAGCATTTCTCTGGGCATCATAGTACGTTTTGTACTGTCTTCTGCTCAAACTGCAAGTGTGGAAGAGCTGGAATAGGTTGCTGATCATAAAGATGCAACAGAACTACTAAAGAAACTGCATACACTACGCTTGTCCGTCCGTTTTTGGAGTATTGCAGCCCAGTGTGGGATCCTTATCAGGTGGGTTTGACGGAGGACATCGAAAGAGTCCAAAGAAGGGCAGCTCGTTTCGTGTTGTCACGATACAGGGGAGACAGCGTAACGGAAATGATACAGGATCTGGGATGGGAATCATTACAACAACGGCGCTTATCGCTGCGGCATGGGCTAATTGCGAAACTCCAATCGCCAACATTCTCCTCCGAATGCGAAAATATATTGTTGACTCCCACTTACATAGGTAGAAATTATCATCAGAATAAAATACGAGAAATCAGAGCTCGAACAGAGAGATTCAGGTGTTCTTTCTTCCCGCGCGCTATTCGAGAATGGAATGGGAGATAAATAGTATAATTGTGGTTCGATGAACCCTTTGCCAGGCACTTAAATGTGACTTGCAGACTATCCCATGTAGATGTAGATTATCATCAGAAAAGATTCACGATTTCCTATCAGAAAGAACACAGTTCGTTGTAATTGACGGTAAGTCATCGAGTAAAACAGAAGTGATATCTGGCGTTCCACAGGGAAGCGTTATAGGTCCCCTACTCTTCCTCGTGTTTATAAACGATTTGGGAGACAATCTGAATAGCTCCCTTAGACTGTTCGCGGATGATGCTGTCGTTTATCGGTTAGTGAAGTCAACAGAGTATCAAAAGCAACTACAAAGCATTTTAGACAAAATTTCTGCATGGTGCTAAAATTGGCAATTGCCACTAAATAAAGAAAAGTGTGAAGTAATGCACATGTCCACTAAAAGAAATCCGCTGAACTTCAATTACGTGATAAATCAGTCAAACCTTAAGGTCGTAGATCCTACCAAATACCTAGGAGTTACAATTACGAACAACTTTGACTTGAGAGTACACATAGAAAATATTGTGGGGAAGACGAACCGAAGGTTACGTTTCATCGGCAGAACGCTTCGAAGATGCACCAGCTCCACCAAAGAGACTGCCTACATCACACTTGTGCGTCCTCTCCTGGAGTACTGTTGCCCCTTGTGGGACCCTCACCAGGTGGGACTGACGGAAGACATTGAGAAGATTCAGAGAAGGGCAGCTCGTTTTGTTTTATCACTTTACGGGGGGGGAAAGCGTCACGGAAATGTTGCACGAATTGGGGTGGAAATCATTGAAAGAAAGACGTTATTCATTGCGGCGTGATCTGTTTGCGAAGTTTCAACCACCGACTTTTAGTTTTGAATGTGAAAATATCTTGCTAGCGCCCACATGACCATCCCAATAAAATAAGAGAAATCAGATCGAAAGCGGAACGATTTAGGTGTTCTTTCTTCCCGCGCGCTATTAGAGAATGGAACGGTAGAGAAAAGTTATGAACCCTCTGCCAGGCACTTAAATGTGATTTGCAGAGTATCTATGTAGATGTAGATGAGAGAGATAGAAGAGGAACGCATTGTAATAAAATAGTGGACGTGCAGGAACAGCTGCTCCCAAAGAAGAAGAATATGCAGACGCTAATATTACGTTACAGTATGGTGACGAATTACAGTGATGATAATATTATCAATATTTTCTCGCAATAGCGAATTTCTTTTAGCGTCACTGTATCAGGTATTGATGTTCTACCAAATGGTGACATACGAAAATTTGTGTCTGGCCGGGACATGAACCCGGCATACAGTAATTTAACAGATGCCTAAGCGAGGCAACGACGATAACAGCGTTGGTTAATGCCTCGTTGTTTCCATTCTCCCTGGTGCGGGAATACAGATTAAGCTGCGAGTGCCCAGGGATGACTGCAGTTGACTCATATGTGCAGTCAGTGCGGCATATGGAAGTTTGGGTCGGCCCTGGAGTCGTGTTCGGGTAGCCTAGTGGTTAAGGCGACCGCTCGCGAAAAACTGGAAACCCGGGTTCGAGTCCCGGCCCGACACAAATTTTCATCTGTCACCATTTGGTAGAACATCCATACCTTATACAGTGACGCTAAAGGAAATTCGCTACTGCGAGAAAACATTGCCAATATTACGTACTCAGAGCCTTGAAGAGTTATGAATGAACTGCCAAGAAATGAGATACTTTGCGTGCAAATGCAAGGAAACTACAAATGAATAAATATTTCAAAGACCTTTTAAAAGCCTAACAGGTGTCACTGGGAAGAAAGGTGTTACAGATTGTACGAAATGCACCACATTAATTATTAAATATATCAGGCGTATAAAGGTTCTTTCAATTATTGAATTTCCAGTGACACTTGTTTATCTTAATTATGTTGTAGTTGTGGTCTTCAGTCGTCATACTGGTTTGATGCAGCTCTCCACGCTATCCTGTCCTGTGCAAGTCTCTTCATCTGACAAAACGTTCGGCAACCTACATCCTGTTGAATCTGCTTACTATATTCGTCCCTCGGTCTCCCTCTACTATTTTTACCCTACACGCTTCCTTATAATGCTAAGTTGACAATTCCTTGATGTCTCAGAATGTGTCCAACCAATCTATCCCTTCTCTTGGTCAGAATATGCCAGAAACTCCTTTTCCACCCGATTCGGTTAAGCACCTCCTCATTAGTTACGTGATCTACCCATCTAATTTTCATCATTCGTCTGTAGCACCACATTTCAAAAGCTTCTATCACCTTTTTATCTGAACTCCTTATCGTCCACTTTTCACTCCCATACAATGCTACACTCCAGACAAATGCTTTCAGGAAAGGACTTCCTAACATTTAAATTAATATTGGATGTTAACAAGATTCGCTTCTTTAGAAACGCTTTTCTTCCCAAACCCATTCTGAATTTTATATCTTCTTTACTTCGGCCATCAGAAGTTATCTTGCTATCCAAATAACAAAATTCATCTACTACTTTTATTGTCTCATTACCTAATCCAATTCCTTCAGCATCACCTGATTTTGTGACATTGCATTCCATTGCCTTCGTTTCACTCTTGTTAATATTCATCTTATATCTTCCTTTCAAGACACTATCCATTCCATTCAATTGCTCTTCCAGATCTTTTGCGGACTCTGACAGAATTACTATGTCATCGGCAAACCGAAATGTTTTTTATTTCTTCTCCCTGCACTTAAATGCCCTCTCCAAATTTCTCCTTCGATTCCTTCACTGTCTGCTCAATGTACAGAAAAAAAAAAATGTTCATTAAAATGTTCAAATGTTTGTTAAGCTTATGGGACTCGACTACAGGGTCATCAGTCCCTAAACTTACAAACTACTTATGAACTACCTACAACTAAGGACGGCACAAATATCCATGCCCGAGGGGGGATTCGAACCCCCGACCGTAGTCGCCTTGCAGACCGTGACTGAAGCGCCTCAGTCTCCTCGGCCACCGCTGCCGGCTCAACGTACAGATTGAACAACATTGGGGAAAGGCTACAACAGTCTTACTCCCTTCCCAACCTCTGCGTCCCTTTCTTGCCCTTCGACTCTAATAACCGCTTTGTTGTTTTTGTATAGGTTGAAAATAACTCTTCGCTCCTATATTTTACTCCTGCTCCCTTCAGAATTTGGAAGAGTGTGTCCCAATCGACATTGTCAAAAGTTTTCTCCAAATCGACCAACGCTAAAAACGTAGGTTTACCCTTTCCTTAGCCTATCTACTAAGATAAGTCGTAATGTGAGTATTGCATCCCGTGTTCCCACATTTCTCCTAAATCCAAATTGATCTTCCCTGCGGTTGGATTCCACAAGTTGTTTCATTCTTCTGTAAATAATTCGCGTTAGTGTTTTGCAACCATGACTCATTAAACCTGATAGTTCTGTAATTCTCACACTTGTCTGCACTTGCTTTCTTTGGAACTGGAATTACAATATTCTTCTTTAAGTCGGAGGGTATTTTCCCTGTCTCATACACCTTGCATACCAGGTGATACAATTTTTTCATGACGGGCTCTCCTAACGTTATCAGCAGTTCAGACGGAATATCGTCTACTCCAGGGGGCCTTGTTTCGACTCAAGTCCTTCAGCGCTCTGTCAAATTCTTCTCGCAGTATCATACCTCCTATCTCATCTTCCTCCGCTTCGTCTTGCATTTCTAGAATTCTGCCTTCTGGTTTATTTCCTTTGTATAGCCCCTCTATATATTCCTTCCACAGTTTAGCTTTCCGCTCTTTGCTTAGTACTGGCTTTCCGTCTGAGTTCTTGATATTCATACAGCTGCTTTTCTTGTCTCCAAATGTCTCTTTTATTTTTCTGTATGCGGTATCTATCTTTCCCCTAGTTATGCATTCTTCCACGGCACTGCATATGTCCTCTAGCCACTTCTGCTTAGCCAGTGTGCAGAAGAAATGAAAGAATGCGAAATATGATTTTAATTACATACGTAAAATATATCCCAAGTACAAATTTATTCTTACCTCCAGTGGTCAGTATGATATTTTAATTGTTTACATTTAACTGTATTTGCACAGTTGTAAAAGTTACATCCTAATGTAGTGTTTTGTATTTTCTCTTGTAGACAGTGCAACAGGTCAACATAACCTATATGTAGGCCTACTCTGCTTAATGTCATTCCACATGATGATGGGGGCTTAGACCCTCGAAACGCGTTGTGGATACAATAAACTAAGTTACTGGTATCAGTAACACCCTGCGTTTCAATCTGTTTCAAACAACAGTCACAGTAAAGCCTTACCAAAATGTTTTCATTTAAAGTGGCTATGATATGCTTAGTTGATATTACGATGACTGATATGTACATTTACTATACTCTACAATTGGATTTGATTTGAGGTTTTTTATGTGTTTGCACTCTGTAATGTGTTTGCACTTCCGTATTTTCTTGTATTGAAGGTGCATTGAAGATGATCATTAAATGATCGAAATAGATGTGTTAAAACAACAAAAATACGATCAATGCTGCATACTACATTTACTATATTCATTATTTTCTGGTCGTTGAGCACAGCGTTCCAAAACATGGAATCTAACCTCAAAAATACTGTCGTTATTAGGACCTTACCTAAGAGTCTGAAGATTCCTTTTCACTGTTGGCTTCAGTCAGCAACTTATTCAGTTTTCTGACAACTTTCGCCGTGGCAACTGCCGTTGAAAACTAGCTTTCTTTGAACCTTGGGTCCAATAATGTGCTAAGAGTAAGGATTGACACGCCTTCCATTTTTTGAAAACGCTTTGTCATTTCTCGATTAATAGCTTAAGAAGAATTTTATCGTTAATTACTAAAAGAAATTAAATGCTAATTTCAAGCAAAAAAGATTTACACGCTTACATCTTCTTTAAGTGTCTTCGCTAAAGATCTCTCAGTATTCCACATATTTTTACCATAGGAATTATTATACTACTCGTTGTATACTTATCTCCAGAAACCTCTCCGGTAGAGTACTAAAAGAGGTCTTAAACAATCCAAGATTTCCGTGAGGTCCTCCAACTCCATTGTTGAAACCATAGGTACTGACAGTGGCATATACAAGAGGACGCAGTTTCAAGAACCTCTGTCTGAATCATGTAATATTTACTGTTCCATCTTGTTGGAACGTGTGAAATTAGCTTTGTCTTCGAATTACGTTCTGTCAGCTTCCTCAAACGATCACTAGTTGATACACTATGTTTAAACCAAGTAGTCAGAGCTCTGATTTTGGCGAATATAGCTTCAAGTCCTTCTACAGAGGACAAAGCATTTTCACATACAAGGTTTAACATGTGAGCGAAACAGTGAATGTGCTTTTACTGAGAAAACGTAGACACTGCTGCCTTGAATATATTTGGTCCACTGTCTGTAACTAAAGCTGTGACCCTGTCATTAGGTATTGTTCACAAATATCTTTCAGAAATTATGAAATATAGTCTGAGGTATGCCGTTCTATGAGCCCAAAAAGTCCTTAAGAAAATGAACTTTTTTCATCTCTCTCCGGAAGCGCATAATGGACAGTAACACCCATAAAACTTTTTGTTTGATATGTCTCAGTCCATATGTCAGAGGTTAATGCCACTGTTATTATCCTATTTAATTCTTGCTGAAACTGCAAACGAAGGATTTCATATTCCTCGTTCATTAATTGTAGGGGAAAGGGTTGTACCTTGGGACGGTTTTACCTTGGAAAACTTTTTAATAAAGGCAGTGCACTCTAGTGGAAACTTTAGGAATCATGAAGTAAAGCTGTCAGGCGTATTTTCAGAGGGAATAGGAGGCCATGTTGTATTTGGAGATCTGAGGAGAAGTTTTACAACTTTTAGTGTCTGAAAGTAAAATGTAGACACTATCCTTAGAAGATGTAAATTAAGGCTAAGCATCATTACTGAGGTAGTGCGCTTGCCCGCGATAGGCGAAGGTCCCAGGTTCGAGTCCCGGTTCCGGCACACAATTTTAATCTGCCAGGAAGTTTCATTTTTAACATTATTTTCTTCGTTGATTCGTTAGCCACACGTCCATGGTCTAAAGTATTTGGATGTTGGGACTTTAAATGTGCTTTTAAGTTTGTAGTGTTACCTGAAGTGCGGAGTATCTTCCCACAGAAATTGCACTTAGCAGTTTTACTAACATGTGGTTTAAAATGCTTCCACACATCACTTTTAAGAGGCATTTCTTTTTCGTCTTCACACCAACAACTCAATAAATAAAGAAAGAACGAAAAGAGGTTTCAAGAATTACCGGTGATCTGAGAATTTTTTATTTATTATTGAGATTTTCCTCATTACAGAGGTTTACCTCCAACATAATAACTCTAGATCTTGTGTGTCCCCTTCTTCTGCACATTTTGGATCCAGCTGGTCACAGGTCGTCCTCTTCTTCTTTTTCCACCCCAGCACCAGCTTCGGTATTCTGTTGTCCTCCATTCTTCTTACATGTCCGTACCACCGTAATTTCTTTCTATCCATCACCTCATCTATTCTTTCTATTATTTCCATCCTCTTTATTACTTCAGCGTTTCTTCTTTTTCCTTTCCTGGAAATTCTGGCCGATCTTCTCCAGAAATCCATTTCTAGAGCTTGTAGTTTCTTAGTGTGCTTCTGGTTTATGGTCCAGGTTTCTGCTCCGTACAGAACTGCACTCTCAAATATAGATTTATATGTGATTTTTGGCCCACTTTACGTTACGTTAGTAACACTAAAAGTGGGCCTTTGCGATCGTCTTTTGACAGCTCCAAATGTAAATGAAAATAACGGCTTAACTATTCATCTGACACGAAAATTGAAGAACCGAATTTGTAGAGGAGAAAATTTTTTTCATATCTCGTATCGTTTGAGGCATATTTGCAAAAATAACGGAGATTTCACACCCTCCATTGAATTAACGAAAACCAGCCGTTCGGAGATGCCACGTGATATTCCTCGCGTATTTGAAGATTTTCTTATTGTAACTTACACGTTGTCATTTCAAAGCAACGGCACACTGACTAATTAACAAAAACACGTCGTTCTTCGTACGATAAATGATAATCTAGTGTCTACAAATTCCATATTAGCATCAGTTAACAACGGCCATCAATAGTATGACATTAAAGAACTGCTGTTTCGATTTATAGCCGTAGCGTAGTGAGCAAGGTGCTGGACTGTGACGTGTAAGGTCGGTGGTTCGAAACCGGCCACTACCTAAATGTTTTTCCCTAAAAGGGTTTCAGACACTCTTATTAATTATTTAATTATTATTTAGATTATTATTTTGGTCCAAAATGTTTGCAAAAACTTACAAAACTACAAATCTAAAGTGGGCCGTAAAACACGTCAGTGCGATTTTTTTTGTTCTGTTCATTACATTTCTGCTCCATAGCAGTTGAGCCTCTCAATGATCTTTCCTCCACTGCAGATTTTTTTATTAATATCTGAGTCGGATTTTCCCATAGTTTCTAAAATAGACGCCAAATAACAGAAAGTGTTAATTTTTTTTTTAATTTTCTTTCCCTCTATGTATAGTTCAAGTGGATCATTAGTCAAGTATTCTGTTTTCTTTTTTTTTTTTTTTTTTTTTTTTTTTTCATAATTAATCTTCATACCCCAATTTTTATATGCTATTGATAGTTGATTACACCTGTAGTTTGCATCTTACCTGTCTTGTGCTATGACCACTTGAGCATCAGCAAATAATAAATGATGTAGATAAACTCCATCTCTCATTTCTAATACCATCTGAGAATTACATTTGAAATAACTCTACCAACTGAACTTTAGAGTGAGAGGAAATTACGAAAATACACAGCTGACAACAATCAAAGTTTGCTAAGACTCTAAATTAAGAAGTAGTAGAAGTAGAGTTGAGAAGTCTCTATTTTGAATTGGAAAACAATGATGATAATAAAAATGAAATTTCCGGTTATATCGCCACAAAATATCGATATATATATATATATATATATATATATATATATATATATATATATATATATATATATATATATATCGACTAGGTGTATATCGATTAAAACTATCGCGCAACAGAGTCCGATATATCGATGCATCGCTGCCCGATGCCCCCCCCCCCCCTCCCTAGCTGATGCCGTGTCGGCCGCCTACACCCCACGCGGCTCTACCCCGCTAGGCCAGGCATTCAGTGTCGAGACCGCTACAGCAGAGACCCGAAAACTCGATGTAATGTGGACCGAAGGTTGCCCGAGTTTGTATAAATGCCGCGTTATCGGGAACGGTGTTAAAAAAGAAGAGGTACGATTTTTTGGCCCACTTTAGGTTACGTTAGTAACACTAAAAGTGGGCCTTTGCGATCGTCTTTTGACAGCTCGAAATTTAAATGAAAATAACGGCTTAACCATGCGTCTGACACGAAAACTGAATAACCGAATTTCTAGAGGAGAAAATTCTCTACAACTTTGCCCTTTAATGTTTTTTTGATATCTCGTATCGTTTCAGAGATATTTGCAAAAATAATGGCGATTTTGGGATGTATGTCTGTCCGTAACATGTTCCCCATTTTAAGACGAACCGTTCAACCGATCAGCACCAAATTTTACAGACATAATTGTAGGCCGCCAGAGACCTGAACCTCACTGCCGGGCGCGGTGGCCGAGGGGACTGAGGCGCGTCAGTCACGGTCTGCACGGCCACTACGGCCGGGGGTTCGAATCCCCCCTTTGTACCATTGAAAAATTATTGAACAGCTTCAATACATCCGTAGGAAAATGCGTTGGAGCTGGTTTTTAACATTGTTAAAATAGTTATACAACAAAAACAATCGATTTGTTAAATGCAGGTTCAATAGGCTTTGGCAGACTATTTTTGAATTTGCTGCACAGATGAGTCTTATTAACGCCACTGCACTCTTAAAAACGACACTCAGGTCGCAGAGTTACCCCAAAATACCATAAATGAGAAAAAATAAACAAAGTATGTTTGATTTTTTTAAATGTTTTCATCTCCATTGTTATCATTCAGAACAAATATGTATTGTTATGCTGTCGAATTTTACTGTCACTAAATCTCCCTTATTCTCCCGTATAATTGTATACCCATTAGATTTCTATCTGATTACGCTGAAGCGATAGCTCCTTACTTAACAGTCATATACAACCGCTCTCTCTCAGAAGGATCTGTACCAAAAGATTGGAAAGTTGCACAGGTCACACCGATATTCAAGAAAGGCAGTAGGAGTAACCCACTAAACTACAGGCCTATTTCATTGACATCAATTTGCAGCAGGGTTTTGGAACATATCCTGTATTCAAATATTATGAATTATCTCGAACAGAACGATCTATTGACCCAAGGTCAACACGGATTTAGAAAATATCGTTCATGCGAAACACAACTAGCTCTTTATTCACACGAAGTGATAGGTGCTATCGACAAGGGTTCACAAATCGATTCCGTATTTCTTGATTTCCAGAAGGCTTTTGAAACCATACCTCACAAACGGCTTTCAATCAAATTGCGTGGTTATGGTATATCGTCCCAAATTTGCGACTGGATAGGGGATTTCCTGTCAGAGAGGACACAGTTCGTAGTAATCGATGGTAAGGCATCGACTAAGACAGATGTGATATTGGGCGTTCCACAGGGTAGTGTTATTGGTCCTCTGCTGTTCCTTATTTACATAAACGATTTAGGGGAAAATCTAAGTAGCTCTCTTAGGTTGTTTGCAGATGACGCCGTCATTTACCGTCTAGTAAAGTAAAATCATCTGGAGATCAAAGCCAACTACAGAACGTGAAAGGAGTACGCAAAATAATTTTCACGTAATTTTTGCCTGTCATACAGCCTTGAGCATGTTTTGTTACAAAAACCTAAGCTATAAGTCTGTAGGAAACAAATTTATGTAATATTTTGTACCATTTCATTAATCGTTATAACACACTGTACTTATTTTCTTAACTTTGCCGTAAACCAAAGACTTTGTTTTATCTTTGGATTGTGTCTTGCACTCGTAGTTATTCCCCTTCTAGGGGAATCGACGTCTGATTGTGGTAGAGTTGAGTCGATGAGTAGTCGTCGTGGAACTGTCGGGTTAGACTCGAAGAGTAAAAAGATTCGGACAGTTTTGAAGAATCGCAGCCAAGTCTCCAGATTGTAATTTTCGTATGGAAATCAAAGTCTCAAATAAGGTAAATTTGTACTTTTCTATTGTTATGTCTGCTAGCCTGTATTTGAACTATTGTAGTTGGTGTTTGTGTTTTTGCTAATGAATACTGTTTAGTGCAGATTGCATTTATCATTTAACCCTGAGTCATTTTACCAGTTCCTCGTTCCTTTCACACATTTGAATTGCTATCCGTTGTGATCATTGTTTCTTATGATAGTATTGCATAATTATTGCGTTTCTAAATTAATGTGCTAATTAGAACAGTTCAGTTGAGGGATTTTGTCATGATCAATTGGTTTATTAATGGGAGCAGGAAGTAGTTTGTTCATAAATGCAGTAAAGATCATAGTTAGAGATTTTCTCGGTCTTTATGAAAGTTCCAGTTATTAAGTCTGTCAATGATAGTAACAGTTAAAGTGATTTGTCTGATCAGAAGAGAAGTAGATCACGTAAAGAGGTGAGAAATATTTGCAGTGTGTGATACTTGAAATCTTTACCAGATTTATAGGACAATTATTTATTACGTTGAATCAGTATGGTAGTAGTTGTTCAGATAGGCACAATATCAAGTGCAGTCATTTTTGGTATCTAATTAGTATCAAATATCTTTCTTTGACATCCTGTTTATTCAAGTAACAGAATTATTACTGTAGTAGCACGCTCTTCTGGTTGGCTCTCGCAGTCGAATTGTGTATGTATAGTGTAAATACTGGTATATGGAGCACGCTTTGAGATCTGAACATATCATTTGCTCACATTGTCTTGCACACACGTATACCAATTACGAGTTTTAATTACTGTCAACTTATTAACGACTGTACAATTTAAAGTGTTATCCACATACATGTAAGACCATTGCATTCCATATCAATTGCAATTTCTTCTAACAGGGCAAAGGAAGGTACTAAGTCTCATTGCTTAGTCAAATTATTTTGTAACCAAAATAGAACATTTATTTGTGTATTTTAGCAGGGACGGTCTGTTAACACGAACAGTGACACCCTACCCCCACACTCATACTATCTTTAGCATCCATTCAAACAGACAACACACTACTTTTAAACGATCTGAATAAGATATCAGTACGGTGTAAAAATTGGCAGTTGACTCCAAATAATGAGAAGTGTGAAGTCATCCACTTGAGAACTAAAAGAAATCTGTTAAACATTGTTTACATGATAAATCAATCAAAAGTGAAGGCCATAAGCTCCACAAAATACCTAGGAATTGCTATTGCTTCAGACTTAAATAGGAAAGAACACGTAGATAATGTCGTGGGAAAGGCGAACCAGAGACTGCGTTTTATTGGCGGAACCCTTAAAATATGCAACAGAAATACTAAACAAGCTGCATAAACTACGCTTGTCCGTCCATTTATGGAGTATTGCAGCCCAGTGTGGGATCCTTGTTGTTGTTGTGGTCTTCAGTCCGGAGACTGGTTTGATGCAGCTCTCCACAATACCCTATCCTGAGCAAGCCTCTTCATCTCCACATAAGAACGGCAACCTACATCTGTCTGAATCTCCTTACTGTATCCATCTCTTGGTCTTCCTCTGCGGATTTTACCCCACACACTTCCCCCCAACGCTAAATTCACAATTCCTTGATGTCTAAGAATGTGCCCTACCAATCTATCCCTTCTTTTAGTCAAGGTATGCCAGAAATTTCTTTTTTTCCCAATTCTGTTCAGTACCTCCTCATTAGTTACGCGATCCACCCACCTAATCTTCAGCACCATATTTCAAAAGCCTCTATCCTCTTCCTGTCCGCACTGTTTATCGTCCATGTCTCACTCCCATACAAGGCAACACTCCATACAAATGCTTTGAGAAAGGACTTCCTTAGACTTAAATCAATATTCAGTGTCAACAAATTTCTCTTTTTCAAGAACGCTTTTCTACCCATTGCCATTCTGCATTTTATATCGTCCGTACTGCGACCATCATTTGTTATTTTACTGCCCAAGTAACAAAACACATCTATCTCCTTTATTGCTTCGTTTCCCAATCTAATTCCTTCAGCATCGCCTGATTTTCTTACATTGCACTCCATCCTTATCAGGTGGGTTTGACGGAGGACATCGAAAGAGTCCAGAGAAGGGCAGCTCGTTTCGTATTTTCACGATACAGGGGAGACATGGATGGATGGATGCTTAGGGTTTAACGTCCCGTCGACAGGTTGGCCATTAGAGACGGAGCTAACGATAGGAGTTTTTGGGTTAGGATGAGGAAGGAAATCGGCCGTGCCCTTTGAAAGGAACCATCCCGGCTTATGCCTGGAGTGATTTAGGGAAATCACGGAAAACCTAAATCTGCATGGCCGGAGGTGGATTTGAACCACCATCCTCCCGAATGCGAGTCCAGTGCGTTACCACTGCGCCACCTCGCTCGGTCAGGGGAGACAGCGTCACGGAAATGATACAGCATCTGGGATGGGAATCATTACAACAACGGCGCTTATCGCTGCGGCGTGGGCTACTTACGAAACTCCAATCGCCAACATTCTCCTCCGAATGCGAAAATATATTGTTGACTCCCACTTGCATAGGTAGGATTGATCATCAGGATAAAATACGAGAAATCAGAACCCGAACGGACAGATTCAGGTGTTCTTTCTTCCCGCGTGCTATTCGAGAATGGAATGGGAGGTAAATAGTGTAACGGTGTTTCGACGAACCCTCTGCCAGGCACTTAAATGTGATTTGCAGAGTATCCCATGTGGATGCAGATGTGATGGTGATGAGGTTTCTGCCACCTCCCTCA
The DNA here is from genome assembly GCA_026315105.1 of Locusta migratoria. Classification (NCBI taxonomy): domain Eukaryota; kingdom Metazoa; phylum Arthropoda; class Insecta; order Orthoptera; family Acrididae; genus Locusta; species Locusta migratoria. Next base: position 123,345,637 of record CM048754.1, read on the forward strand.
AAGCGACGGTCAGAGTGGGTCGCCCTGCCTCGGCCACGCACGCCTGTGTGGATTGCGGAACCGGGTGTGGGCCACGGCGAGAGCAGCGGAGCGGAGCGCGGACCGCGGGCATCGAAGCGAGGACTCCGGCGGCGGGCGCCCAGGAGCCCAGCCGAGCGGACAGGAGGCCCGAAAAAGCCCGCCTCCCGCCCTTCGCCTTTCTTCTGAGCCCGTGTCGAGCTCCGCTTCCGCTACCGGGGCACGACGGCCAGGGCGAGCCGTGTGTTGGGAGAGTACCGCCAACCGGGCGAGCGCCGCCACTGTAGGCCTGTTATATCTGGCAGTAGCAGCGCTATGCACGGCGCTGTTAAATTAACATTCATGATGAGGGGAGCCGGTCTGTACATCGACGTGGTATTACGATACTTGAAGTAAACAATAAACTTAAGTTTTTAATTGTTTCGTCACATCTACAGCGAATATTAAGGAAAAATTGGTACTCTGAGATCAAGACCTTTATTTTTGAGCAAACTATTTGTAAAATTGTTGTTGTTGTTGTGGTCTTCAGTCCGGAGACTGGCTTGATGCAGCTCTTCACAATACCCTATCCTGAGCAAGCCTCTTCATCTCCACATAAGAACGGCAACCTACATCTGTCTGAATCTGCTTACTGTATCCATCTCTTGGTCTTCCTCTGCGGTTTTTACCCCACACACTTCCCTCCAACGCTAAATTCACAATTCCTACCAATCTATCCCTTCTTTTAGTCAAGGTATGCCAGAAATTTCTTTTCTCCCCAATTCTGTTCAGTACCTCCTCATTAGTTACGCGATCCACCCACCTAATCTTCAGCATTCTTCTGTAGCACCATATTTCAAAAGCCTCAATCCTCTTCCTGTCCGCACTGTTTATAGTCCGTGTTTCACTCCCATACAAGGCAACACTCCAAACAAAAGCCTTCAGAAATGACTTCCTTTGGCTTAAATCAATATTCGATGTTAACAAATTTCACTTTTTCTAGAATGCTTTCCTACCCATTGCCATTCTGCATTTTATATCCTCTGTACTGCGACCATCATTTGTTATTTTACTGCCCAAGTAACAAAACTCATCTACCTCCTTTATTGCTTCGTTTCCCAATCTAATTCCTTCATCACCACCTGATTTTCTTACACTGCACTCCATTACCCTAGTTTTGCTCTTGTTAATGTTCATCTTATAAGCACCTTTCAGCACACTGTCCATTCCGTTCAATTGCTCTTCCAGGTCCTTTGCTGTATCTGAAAGAATTACTATGTCGTCGGCAAAACGCAATGTTTTTAATTTTTCACCCTGAACTTTAATTCCTTCTCCAAATTTCTCCTTGCTTTCTTTTATAGCTTGCTCAATGTACAAATTGAATAACAATGGAGAAAGATTACAACCCTGTCTTACTCCCTTTGCAACCACTGCATCCCTTTCATGCCCTTCAACTCTGACAACCGCTGTCTGGTTTTTGTACAAGTTGTAAATAACCTTACGCTCCCTATATTTTACTCCTGCTTGCTTCAGAACTTGATAGAGTTTATTCCAATCAGCATTGTCAAAAGCCTTCTCCAAATCTACAAAAGCTAGAAATGTAGGTTTGCCTTTTCTTAATCTATCTTGTAGGATAAGCCGTAAAGTGAGTATTGCCTCCCGTGTTCCTACATTTCTCCTGAACCCAAACTGATCTTCCCCGAGGTCGGCTTCTACCAGCTTTTCCATCCTTCTGTATATAATTCGCGTTAATATTTTGCAACCATTGTATCGTGCTAAAATTGAAAGCGTGTACCAAATGCACTGCTTTCGCAATAAGCGACAATCCTGCTTTCAAATTAGCTAAGGACTGACGATTTAACTCTAATATATTGGTTCCTATCAACGTAGATGTAATTAATACATGTTGCTTTCCATTAATCTAGTGCCTAATGTTGATAGGTGTTGTGTTCTGATCTACATGTGATATTATCACATAACATTAACTGAGCTAACATTGTGGGAAGGTTTAAGTTTTTACACATTGTTATCGCACTGCTGCGTACTTCGGTAAAATAAACTTTATCTTAAAGTTCGAGTTTTGGAGATCTATTTAATGGGCGGTTTTATTTACCGCCCAAACTTTCGTAATATGCAGGCTAAGTATAAATACGAAATTCGTCAAATACGGCACATTATGTTAGATTTTCATGTATTTGTATCTTTTAAAAATATATTTTCTCTTACATGTGTTGTCCGTCCAACATTGCTCGCAAGAAACCTGTATGAACAGATAAACCTAGAAGTTTCAAAAAAATGTTTGTAAATCTTATGGGACTTAACTACGGGGTCATCAGTCCCTAAACTTACAAACTACTTATGAACTACTTACGAACTAGGACGGCACAAATATCCATGCCCGAGGGGGGATTCGAACCCCCGACCGTAGAGGCCGTGCAGACCGTGACTGAAGCGCCTCAGTCCCCTCGGCCACCGCGGCCGGACCTAGAAGTTTACTCGATATTTCAATACAAATCTACTTACTACGCAAAATTTTGCTTTCCCGTATGGAAATGCATGTTTTCTTCCAATGCGGTGTACCCACAATTCGCATGTTTTCACATCTCTTTCGCCCTGTGGAATGAGTAAAATTTGCTACCTCGGACTGTCTTAGTATAACAATTCACTGCAAACACTGCGGCATTTTTCACCATATAAAAATGGAATATGCTATGTTAAGCTCTTAATTAAATACGTAATGAGTCTACACATTTCCAACGCCTCTAAATGCTAAAATAACGGCTAGTTAAGTGAAATATGTCATTTACGCTGATGGACTGCTTAGGCCTAAAATGGCGGACGTGCCCCACCCGCGCTCATCTGACCAATAGCAGCCGGCGGTTGTCGGCAAGACACACATCAAAGGTTGGCGCTACTCTCCCAATACGCGGCTCTAACGTAAGCCGGGTCCACACGCAACGATCCGTCTGTGCAAATGTCTGAGCACACCAATCGTTGCGTGTGGACTGGTGTTCACATCGCTGCAAATTCTCGCGCTTATCCAACTTTGAAACTTCCTGGCAGATTAAAATTGTGTGCCGGAACCGGGACTCGAACCTGGGACCTTTGCCTTTCGCGGGCAAGCGCGCTACCGACTGTGCTATCCCGACACGACTCACGATGCCGCCTCACAACTTTACTTCCGCCAGTACCTCGCCTCCTACTTTCCAAACTTCACAGAAGCTCTCCTGCGAACCATGCAAGACCAGCACTCCTGGAAGAAAGGCAAAGGTCCCAAGTTCGAGTCTCGGTTCCGGCACACATTTTTAATCTGTCAGAAACTTTCGCCGCGGTGGAATAGCCGAGCGGTCTAAAGCGTCTCGCTGCGGAGCGCGCAGTTGCCCGCCGTGGAGGTTCGAGTCCTCCCTGGGGCATGGGTGTGTGTGTTTGCTCGTAGGTTAGTTTACCTAGGTTTAAGTAGTTTGTAAGCTACGGACAGATGACCACGCAGTTTGGTCCGATAGATTTACAGACATTTGAACAGGAAGTTTCATATCAGCGCACACTCCGCTGCAGAGTGAAAGTTTCATTCTGGCAAGTTAACTTTGTTAGAAACGGATTAACTTTTAAGTTAATTTTAAAAAAAGGAAGAAAGAAAAAATAAGACTAACTTCCGTTAACTCGTCCTATGGTCTTGTGAACTTCGCGAACGAACTAGTTCAGAAGAGCGCTCCCACAGGCGAACTACGCGAACTACTTAGCAGATGCCTCGCCACTTAGTTCGTCCGCTCCTTTTCCGAAGACTGACGGGGAACAGCGAGAGGACGCGAGAGCGCGCAGAATCGCGTGATTCCCTTCTGCCAGTTGCCGTCATTTCGAGCTGAGATGCAGCTCAGCTGTAGTTTCATACGTCACTCTCACAAGAAATCCACTTTAAAAATAAAGTACGACGACTACTCTGTATGAAAATTAGTTGACTACCATTGTATCACCCATTCGTGTAAATAACTGGTTTATTTGCTTAAGTATTTGATGTCAAATTGTCCAAAAATACGGGTAATAGCACACGCTATGGCAACACTGATTCATTACATAATGAAGCTGTCATAAAAAAAAAGCTTTTATAGTCGCGGGATTAAAATGCCAAAACGAGCGGACGAACTAAAAAGAGCAAAGAGCGGACGAACTAAGAAGAGCAAACAGCGGACGAACTAAAAAGAGAGCTACCGGTCGCGAACTGAAATATAGCGATCGGTCGCGAACTAAAATGTGCGCGATAGGTCGCGCACTAACATATGCGCGATAGGTCGCGAACTAAAAGATGCGAGATCGGTCGCGAAGTAAAACATGTGTTACCGGCCGGGAACTATTATGCCAAACGTATTTGTTTCTTAGTTCGTTGGATTCTTTTCCAAAGACCGACGGGCAATAGCGAGAGGGCGCGCAGCAGAATTAAAAATAACGTGTTTGCCTTCTGCTGATGAGTCATTTCGATGTGAGCGTCTGACTGCTAGATTACATAGTTCAGTGCTACACAATTTCTGTTTTGAAGTATTTTGCACTCTACAATATCTGACTAATAAATTCCACAATGCCAAGATATAGAGGTAACTCTAAACTTAAACGCGAGAAATTATCCTCAAACTGTTTCTTTTGGTCTGCGTGATATCGTTAGCGGCTCAAGCAGCAAGCGCGTGAAGCAGCTAGGTGGGGGAACTTCTCCCTCCACCTGCACGCGCAGACCACGCCGCTCAGCCGTCACTGGGAGCGGACGAACTAAAAGAACTGAGCGCTCCCGATCGCGAACTACAATGCGCAAGTCTACTACGGCAGACGTCTTACCGCTAGACCACCGCACCACTAGCGATTAAGGCGCCTCGGAATAGACTAACCACGACCTCCTTCACATTACAAACTCTAATTCAGCTTGTGTGTTCCATAGAGCATTGCCATTGCCGAAGTGCTATCCGCTGCATGGAGAGCCTTAGCAGCAGTGGCAATGTCGTACGGAACACAGAAGCTGAATTGAAGTTTGTTACGTGAAGGGAGTCGTGCTTAGACTATTCCGAGGCGCCTCAATCGCTAGTGGTGCGGTGGTCTAGCGGTGTGATTTTCGAAGGGTGATACAGAGATGTTGCTGACTGAAGCTTCATGGTCCACGAGAAGTCAAATGAAAGGAAAAATATATTAGAAGATGAAGAAACACGAGACAAATGGAACCAACTGAACTAGCAGCATATACGACAAGACAACCTTGAAGTACTCGGAACGCAAATTAACTCATGTTCATTCATGGAAGTACAGGAGAAGCGAAGAGGATAATTTAATTTCATTGTGTCTTAGAAGAAGAAGATTAAGTAACTTCGAAGTCGAAGCTTTTGTGTCCCAGCGTCGTCGCCGCTTTTGTGTCTCGTTTCCGTCGTAGGTGTCGGTGGCCGAGTAGAAAGACCGACACAGGAATAAAGGATGCACGCTTGAGCAGGTAGGAGGTGACCAGCCAGTGGGACAGCAGAAACTAGAAACACTAGAGTAAATTAGAACGAGATATATATTTCACAGAATTTATACAACACTTAACTTTTACATAGTTCTGTACTGCAGAATGCTGACACATAGTTGAGCTAGAGGCCTGCCTAGTGCCTGTCCGATAGCCAAGTCTTCACTGGTGCCTATCTGATTCCGAAGTGTTAACTGGTTCCTATCTCAGTCCCAAGTGAACGATGTCGTTCAGTGGTGGCCACGAGCGGAGTTGCAGCAGAGGGCGCTCGTGGCTGACGTCGTAAGAACGCCGCGCCGTGCGTGCATGGCGGCGCGCGGCGAAAGTACGTGGCGCGCACTTCGTACTTGTGCGACACCACAGAAGCTTTCAAATTAGTTGATACAGAAAATTTTTCTTCCTTTCACAGAGACTCTAGAAAAAGGAGTCTTCAATAATGAAATAAATCGCAATTTGTGATCACTTATGGCATCACTGTACTAGGTTTAGATGGAATACCAAAGTGCGGCGAATGAAAATTTGAGCCCGGCCGGGATTCGAACCCGGGATCTCCCGCTTACTAGGCAGACGCGTTGACCACTCCGCCACCAGGACACAGTGACCAGCCCGACTGCAGAGGACTCTTCCCTGCACGTCTCCCGACACACACAAATCTCCATTCGCCACGCTGTCTCTTTCCTATTACCACAGCCTATTTGTTCTGTAATGCTCGCAGCCACAATACTGTATTCCCGCATCAGAATATGGGGTGCCCCAGGGGTCTGTTTTGGGTCCATTGCTGTTTCTTATTTATATAAATGATATGCCTTCGAGTATAACAGGCGATTGTAAAATATTTCTGTTTGCTGATGATACCAGCTTGGTAGTGAAGGATGTTGCTCGTAATATTGACACAGTATCAAATAATGCAGTTCAAGAGATAAGTTCATGGCTAGTAGAAAACAAGTTGATGTTAAATCACAGTAAAACTCAGTTTTTACAGTTTCTAACACATAATTTGACGAAAGCTGACATTCTGATTACACATAATGGGAATGTGATAAGTGAGACTGAACAGTTCAAATTTCTAGGTGTTCATATAGACAGTAAGCTGTCATGGAGAGCCCATGTTCAGGATCTTGTTCCAAAACTAAATTCTGCTATATTTACCATTAGAACAATATCTGAGATAAGTGATTTTTCAACACGAAAAGTAGTCTATTACGTTTACTTTCACTCACTTATGACGTACGGCATTGTTTTTTGGGGTAACTCGCCTGATGCAAAAAGGATATTTCTGGCTCAAAAACGGGTGGTTCGAGCAATATGTGGTGTAAGTTCGCGAACGTCATGTCGACCCCTTTTCAGTAGTCTGGGAATTTTGACTCTGGCGTCACAATACGTTTTTTCTTTAATGTCGTTTGATGTTAATAATATCAGCTTATTCCCAAGAGTTAGTGGCTTTCACTCGGTGAATACTAGACAGAAGTCGAATCTGCATTTGCATCACACCACCTTAACACTTGTGCAGAAAGGGGTGCAGTATTCTGCGGCATACATTTTCAATAAGCTGCCACAAGAACTAAAGAATCTTAGCACTAATCCACACGCTTTCAAATCTAAATTGATGAGTTACCTCGTGGCTCACTCCTTTTATTCACTCCTAGAAAAGTTAAACAATTAAGCTAATTTATTTTTACTTTATTGATTCTTTTCACTCTGTCTTAAGATTGTCGTGTGCAAAGGACTACTTAACATTTTTCTATTGACATTCTTGTGTAACAATTAATGTATTGACTTGTTCCATGACCATGGAGTCTCACTCCTCAATTGGGTCCTATGGAACAGAAAAAAACAATAAAAATAAAAAAATAATAAGACCATGAGGTATCGAGACACAATTAATTGTCGTCAGGAGCCCAGCGTCGGCTTGTGTATAATTATATATTTTTGGCGACGTTACAGCGTTCAATGAATGAAATAAATCGCAATTTGCGATCTGTTATGGCTACTCAAATAGGCTGTGGTATAGGAAATAGACACAACCGCAGTGGAGTAGCCGAGCGGTCTTAAGCACCTCGCTGCGGAGCGCGCGGTTGCTCACCGTGGAGGTTCGAGTCCTCCCTGGGGCATGGGTGTGTCTGTGTGTTGTCCTTAGGTTAGTTTACTTAGTTTCAAGTAGTTTGTAAGCTACGGACTGATGACCACGCAGTTTAGTCCGATAGATTTACAGACATTTGAAAGAGACAGCGTGGCGAATGGAGATTTGTGTGTGGCGGGAGACGTGCAGGGAAGAGTCCTCTGCAGTCGGGCTGGTCACTGTGTCCTGGTGGCACGGCGGTATACGCTCTGGACAATCGTCACGCCACCTTTGACGGTTACCGAGCGTACCTCGAATACGAAAACAGCGCCATGCAAGGACTCGGTTCAGAGGCGAGCAGCTAGATTTGTTACCGGTAGGTTCGACCAATGCGCGAGTGTCACGGAAATGCTCCGGCAACTCAATTGGGGATCGCTGGAAGAAAGACGACGTTCTTTTCGTGAATTTCTGTTAAGTAAATTTAGAGGGCCGGAATTTGAAGCTGAGTGTAGTACGATCTTGCTGCCGCCTACGTACATTTCGCGTAAAGATCACAAAGACGAGATAAGAGAAATTAGGGCTCGTACGGAGGCATATAGGCATTCTTTTTTTCCTGGGAGTGGAATAGGAAAGGAAATGCCTAGTAGTGGTACAGTGTACCCTCCGCCACGCACCTTACGGTGAATGCGGAGTATGTATGTAGATGTAGATATAAGGACACAATGGTAACATGCTGAAAATTATGGTACAAATGTGACGAAGGTGGAAGTGAGTAAAACTGAAAAAAATAGCACAATAGAAACAGAGAGAACAAAAAAGAAATGTGAACTGTATTGCTCATGACCGCGGAAAATTTCGGAGCACGGACGCATCAAACAAACTGCACATACAACAACTACAGGTATGCTGTTCTAACAGTCTAACAGTCTCCGTATAGAAGACACGGAGTATTAACCCCACATATCGAGAAGACGAGCTTAGAAGCACTGTGCAGACGAAACAACCGCGGGAGAAGGATTTTTATTTTATTCAATAAAACTTTTCTCTTCGGTGTATCTTACGTTTTATTTATTTATTTATGGAGAACTCCAACATTTCTTTTGATTTTCGTTTCGGGCAGGAGCCCAATTATTTTCTTCAGAAGTATTGTGGTGTCCTACATAGGAAAGACGGAAGAGGTAGCAAGGTCAGTCTGCATATCCCGAGCGGAGAGGAGTGGTTGCAGAGAGACAGTACAGGCATCTACTGGAGATGCGGATTTCGGGACTCGAGAGGATACTTGTTTAGGAAACTTTATGGAACTCCTAGGTACCTTGCATTGAATTTATTGCATCCCACACTAAGTCTACTACACTGGGGTTAGTTATTTTAAAAGCAAGAAGTAGAAATCGTTTGCCACAACAGAAGCCAGTAATTACGTCCCCTAGACAGACGCACTCCCCGCGAGAAACAGACTGTCGTGGAGCACCCCGAGGCCGACGGCGATAGTCACGGCTGGCTGAGAACTCCCCTCTCGATCCAAAAACCGGGGGTTTAAACGGCCGGCGTGGGCGCACCTCTTTCCCCCACTTTGCGACAGTTAACAATTTCCTATTGGCCGCTGCTCGGTTCAACCGATCTAAATTGTGGCTTGCCCTCTCTCTGAGTCCTCTAGCGAACCACGTTTCAGCCCTGCCCTTTCTGCCATTCCCCGGGTGGGGAGGTGGCTTGTTTGTGCACTAACAAAATCCCTACTTGGTAGCAACTTTGTTCAGCTGAAAGCAAAACGTCACGACGCTAGCCAGTATGGGCAACAACAACAACGTTTTACGTCAGTTGGCCACGCCTCAGGGGAGCTGCTAACTTGCAGTTTTTCTTCTTTACCCTCTCACTCTAGCCTCGTGGAACCACTGACGTTGCTGTTCCCAAGTGACTGCTATCAACTTTGCTACGTACATTAAAACGTGCCTGTTGGCCACCAAGTACTAATGTAACGTCTTACAACAGCGTCTAGACGCTATACGAAGTTACGCCCATCTTCTCCGAAAGGTAACCTCCACCCTGGTTCGGTGGCTGAGGGCATCAGCAGTTCGCTCGGACATTTCTTTAGTGCCTACATCCCGTAAGATATACGTGTCTGTTCTAGCCTGTTATCTGCAATGTTCTCTATTTCTCAGCCTGGAGTGCGTCTCTGTGGCTCACACAGCCTCTCAACAATTCCAACAGTAAAATCAATATATGACAGTATGACCTGTTGTGGAAATAAATACATGCAATGGAGACGAAACTGCAACAAATCCTTTTGTCCGAATGGAAAACATTTATTTGACGTTATATCCAAGGAGATGGATTTCAGTTACAGGCAATGAAGGCGATCATGGAGAGTGGAAGGGAAAGTTTGGAGGCCCATTGACAAGGGGAAAAAAAAAAAAAAAAAAAAAAAAGTGGCGGGGTGCTCAACGCGTCTGCCTAGAATCAGGAGATCCCGGCCGGGCACAAATTTCATTCGTCGCACTTTGAAATGAAGGAATCTTAGTGTTTAACGTCCCGTCGACAGCGTGGTCATTAGAGACGAAGCTTACGCTCAGATATTTGGATAAGGATGAGGGAAGGAAATCGACCGCGCCCTTTGAAAGGAACCACCCGGCATTTGCCTGGAGCGATTTAGGGAAATCACAGGAAAGCCTAAATCTGGATGGCCGGAGGTGGATTTGAACCACCATCCTCCCGAATGCGAGTCCAGGGCGTTACCACTGCGCCACCTCGCTCGGTCCGCACTTTGTTATCTACATCTATATATAAAAGGCTTGTGTGTGTACGTGCTGACAGACTTTTCTCCATGACCACATACTGCCACCCACTCGTGGTTGTGGTGGTAGATAGCCCTTGGTCTAATGATGTTAGTAAGGGAGTTTGGTCGCGGTGCGTGGCAGTGGGTGAGTGTGACGAGCAAAAATTTGCAAAATATGCAATAAATACTCTTAGGGAAAGCTATATACTCTGACTTACGAACTTTACGGTACGAGTCAAAATCTGTTCATTCTTTCAATCGTCAGACAATGCGGTCCTTTCAGACTTCAATAACGACGAGGAATATCAAATACGCAATTTCTTAAATAGATCACATATTTGCGTCAACCACACATTACCGACTATGAACAGAGACACAAAACAAAGATAAACATCCAGATAGACTCAAAGATAAAAATACTCGTGGAACATTGATCACTGTGGTGGAAACACAGACATACATTAATGAATGTCTCTTAGGCCATAGATATTGATATGCCTGTGCCAGTAAGCTCACTGGTCTGTGCTAATCAGTGATCTCTGATACATATAGCCGCGACACTCTCTGCTGTGAAAGGTGTTATCGTTTGACAGCTGGGGTCAAGAAAAACTATGCGACGTAGTTCTACTCATATCCCGGCGGCCTCCTGTGATAATGTTGGCAACAGGTGTTAAATAACGAGAATCACGTGACATCGTCATAAGCCAATCGCGTGACACGCAAATATTTTGTCGTCAAATCAAGCATACAGCAGGAACAGCAGTATTTATCTACACTCTATGCGGTTCGGTCATCTTTGCAACGATTTTATATCGTGTTATTGATGTTGCCAACATAAAAACACGAGGCCGCCAGGATAGAAAGTAAAATGTTACCGAATCAGATACATCCGTTGTTGCCACATCTCATTATGACCAGCACTTTCACGCGAAACTCTTTTGTATAGAGTCTCATGATTCACACAGTCTTACAATTCATTCCAAATTCCTATTCAAGAAGATGTTTGTGAAAACTGTTACAAATCAATATTCGCACTTATCCAATTTCGTTTTCAGAAATGTAATTTGCCAGCCGCTTTCGGCGCTGCTGTTGCAATGTGTAACAAAATTGAGAATAACGACGCATAATATCACATATATCAGTTTTTAACTTCTCGCTATTTTTCTTTATTTAAATACGCAGATTCATGTTCACCCTAATATTTATATCTGTATTTCATTGTAGAAAATATCACTTTGTCCATATATGCCGCGAACTAGTTCGTTCTTTTAGTTCGTCCGCTCCCTGTGACGGTTGAGCGGCGTGGTCTGCGCGTGCAGGTGGAGGGAGAAGTTCCCCCACCTAGCTGCTTCATGCGCTTGCTGCTTGAGCCGCTAACGATATCACACAAACCAAAAGAAACAGTTTGCGGATAATTTCTCGCGTTTACGTTTCGAGTTATCTCTATATCTTGGCATTATGGAATTTATTAGTCAGATATTGAAGAGTGAAGAATACTTGAAAGCAGAAATTTTGTAGCACTGAACTATGTAATCTAGCAGGCAGACGCTCACCTCGAAATGGCTCTCATCAGCAGAAGGCAAACACGTGATTTTTAATTCTGCTGCGCGCCCTCTCGCTATTGCCCGTCGGTCTTTGGAAAAGAATCCAACGAACTAAGAAACAAATACGTTTGGCATAATAGTTCCCGGCCGGTAACACATGTTTTACTTCGCGACCGATCGCGCATATTTTAGTTCGCGATCGGTAGCTCTCCTTTTAGTTCGCAGCTCGGCCGCGAAGTAGATCGCTCTTTTTAGTTCGTTCGCTTATTTAGGCTTTTGCTACCGCTACTAAAACACTTTCTTTCGTTATGACAGCTTTTTTTATAAAACGATTAGTGTTGTCGAAGCGTGTGCTATTGCCCGTATTTTTGGGCAATGCGTATAAAGCTAGCGCTACACTACAGTCAGAGTCATACTTCTATTAGTCCAACAAGGATTCTGTTTTTCCTGACTGAGGTCCGAAACCCTAAAAAACTATGATAATCACAGGCCCGCCTTCAACAAGCGAAGCACGGGCATATAAGCTAGTTCAATCTAAAGCTAGTACAGTGTACCCATAAGTGATGGCAAATTGCGATTTATTTCATCCATTGCACGCTGTAACGTCGTCAGAAATATATCTACATCTACATCTACATCTACATACATACTCCGCAATTCACCGTAAGGTGCGTGGCGGTGGGTACACTGTACCACTACTAGGCATTTCCTTTCCTATTCCACTCCCAAATTGAACGAGGAAAAAAAGAATGCCTATATGCCTCGGTACGAGCCCTAATTTCTCTTATCTTGTCTTTGTGATCTTTACCCGAAATGTAAGTAGGCGGCAGCAAGATCGTACTACACTCAGCTTCAAATTCCGGCCCTCTAAATTTACTTAACAGAAATTCACGAAAAGAACGTCGTCTTTCTTCCAGCGATCGCCAATTGAGTTGCCGGAGCATTTCCGTGACACTCGCGCATTGGTCGAACCTACCGGTAACAAATCTAGCTGCTCGCCTCTGAACCGCCTCTATGTCTTCCTTCAAACCGATCTGCTGCGGGTCCCAAATACTTGAGCAATACTCAAGACGTGGTCGTACAAGCGTTTTATACGCGGTCTCCTTTACAGGTGAAGTACATCTTCCCAAAATTCTCCCAATAAACCGAAGTCGGCTGTCCGCCTTACTCACAACTGTCCTTACATGCTCGTTCCATTTCATATCGCTCTGCAATGTTACGCCTAGATATTTGAACGACGCGACCGCATCAAGAAGCTCCCTACTGATGCTGTATTCGAACATTATAGGATTGTTTTTTCTACTCATGCGCATCACCTTACATTTTTCTACATTGAGAGCTAGCTGACATTCTTCGCACCAACTAGAAATTTTGTCTAAGTCAACCTGTATGCTATTACAGTCAGTTACAGACGACGCCCTCCCATACACCACAGCATCATCAGCAAACAGTCGCAAATTACAACTTACTCTGTCCATCAGATCATTTATATAGATAGAAAATAATAGCGGTCCTATCACATTCCCCTGGGGCACGCTTGACGATACACTCGTCTCTGATGAACACTCGCCGTCGAGAACAACGTACTGCGTTCTATTACTTAGGAAGTCTTCCAGCCAGTCACAAATCTGTGAACCTATTCCATAAGCTCGTATCTTCGTTAGCAGTCTGCAGTGTGGCACCGCGTCGAACGCCTTTTTGAAGTTGAGAAAAACACAATCCGCCTGTTGCCCTTCGTCCATGGCTCGCAAGATGTCGTGTGAGAAAAGGGCAAGCTGAGTTTCACATGAACGATGTTTCCTAAACCCGTGCTGATTAATGGAAAGAAGCTTTTCCGTTTCAAGGAAATTTACTATATTCGAACTGAGAATATGCTCCAAAATTCTACATGAAACTGATGTCAACGATATTGGCCTGTAATTGTATGGGTCAGTTCTCTTTCCTTTCTTATACACGGGAGTCACCTGCGCTTTTTTCCAATCGCTAGGAACTTTGCGCTGAATTAAAGATTCGCTATAAATATAAGCTAGTTCAATCTAAAGCTAGTACAGTGTAGCCATAACTGATGGCAAATTGCGATTTATTTCGTTCATTGCACGCTGTAACGTCGTCAACAATATATAATTGTGTCTCTGGTATTTGTGGAATCTACAGCTTTAGTCGGACGTGGGTCGGACTTTCAAGTTGTGCCCCGTTAATTGGCTGGCTACCGCACACCGTCTAACGAAGTTCCCGCCGCCGTCGCCAATAACAGGGCAAAACCTGGGGCAGTTGCGAGCCTTTCATAACGCGTGACGAAGTGGCCAGACGCCGTCATTTTTCGCTTGAGTTGCCCGCGAGTAATTCTCGGAATAGCTGCAGCAGCGCGTGATAGACGGGTGCTGTATGGAAGGCGGAGAGCGAACGCTAGCCTGGCGAAAGCAGGCGAGCGACGGATGGAAGGATTTATTTACTGCTCTGATGGATCACCAGGCGTGCCAACATTCCGGAGACACGAAGCACTGACTGCGAACGTGAATGGTGTCACTTCTGTCACAAGTCTGTACGCCAGACTTCCACACTACTAAAGGCATTCAAAAAAATGTTCAAATGTTTGTAAATCTATCGGACCAAACTGCGTGGTCATCAATCCGTAGCTTACAAACTAATTAAACCTAGTTAAACTAACCTAAGGACAACACACACACCCATGCCCCAGGGAGGACTCGAAGCTCCACGGCGAGCAACCGCGCGCTCCGCAGCGAGGCGCTTTAGACCGCTCGGCTACTCCACCGCGGCTCTAAAGGCATTGCTGGGATCACTGTACCTGGTATGGCAGTGAGGTGAAGGGTCACGTACAGCGCGAAAGCGTGCAGGCCGACCTATCCTGATGACTGAATTTTTAGATAAGACTTTAAAAAAAAATTAATAAAATAAAATAAAAGTCCTTAAAATATTGATTGTCAAGTGTAGACAACATTTACTGACACGTTCCACATCATTACGAAATGTCGTGTATTTGATCTATGGAACAAGTATTAATCTAATCTAATCTAAGCTAATCTAAGCTGACTGACAGCCACCGCCGGCAGCTGAGGAGGGTCGCACAGTGTGATGGGCGGGCAGCTGTACAGACCATCTCAGAGTGCACAAGTACTGTGGCAGTTAGAAGAGAGGAGAGAAAACAGCGGCTGCCCATAAACCACACGTCACGAATGTCTATATATATATATATATATATATATATATATATATATATATATATATATATATATATATATATATATATATATAGTGTGTCTGTGTGTGTGTGTTTGCCTCTGTAACTTATAAAATAATAGGTGACGGTAAATTTTAATGCGGTAGCTCAACACAAGAAATGTTTCACTTTCTGCGGAGCTATGAACATAGTTTATTGTATCATTTTCCAAAGAGTTACAGCACAAAGATATAATTTTTTCAATCGAACAATAGCTTTTTCTATCATGCATTGGATTCGTTGAAACCAGCTGTGTCCAAATCAATTTAAACTACATTCCTGTCCCTGTTAGTTTGGGAGCTACAGCCCTTCAAAGTTTCAGGGGCAGATACCACAAACGCAGATACCGCATAGTGCATTACGCCTTCTAAACGTGGTGCGGCCGAGTTGTAACGTCGCCGGTGTCACGGAGCGAGAAGCTTCAGTGGCATCGTGTCGGCACTCGCCGAGCATCAGCAACATGCCAACGTACTCGTTGTTCGTGTATGCCATCTTCATCCGATGTCAGTGACTGTGGTATATTGAGCCCCGGTTGTTTGCGTGGCTCCAACTGTCGGGTATACGGCCGTGTGCGGCGACAGTCGGCAGTCTAACAGCGCATCGAGGAAGCTTCTCGCTCCGTGACACCGGCGACGTTACAACTCGGCCGCACCACGTTTAGAAGGCGTAATGCATTATGCGGTATCTGCGTTTGTGGTATCTGCCCCTGAAACTTTGAAGGGTTGTAGCTCCCAAACTAACAGTGATAGGAATGTAGTTTAGATTCATTTGGACGCAGCTGGTTTCAACGAATCCAATGCACAATAGAAAAACTATTGTACCATTTAAAACATTATATCTTTCTGCTGTCACTCTTTGGAAAATGATACAATAAACTATGTTCACAGCTCCGCAGAAAGTGTAACATTTCTTGTGTTGATCTACCGCATTAAAATTTCCCGTCACCTATTATAAGTTACAGAGGCAAAGACACTTAGTGAAACACCCTGTACGTTCCTTGTGAGTACTAAAAGATTTTTTATACTGAGAAAAAGATCAAACCACAACGCCAGGGTGTGCTCTTTTCACGCAAACAACTGAGACACCATTTAGCCGCACAGTAAGGACAAACGTCCTAAAAAAACTACACCCTGTGTTAATACTACAACATAATACTTTATGCTGATTTCACGAACAAATCATCCAATTGAGTGCTTTGGAAGTCACTCATTTCTCAGTTATTCTTTCGATCATAGGTCCTCAAATGTTTATCTTTCCTGCTCCTACTCGAATAACCTTGACAAAAATTATTTCCGGACGAAAATACACGTCGAACATCGATTGGCGGCATCATTCGCTTGGAATCAGTTCGTTTGTACAGGGACGGAGTCGGTAAGCTACCTGAACGTTGTCAGACTTTCCATAATCTGACAGAATATAGCAAGTAACAACAAGAAGTTTCTTGTGATTTTCGATGTGGATTCTTTTATGTCCCAGCCTCGTCGCCACTTTTGTGTCTCGTTTCCGTCGTAGGTGTCGGTGGCCGGGTGGAATGAGACCGACACAGGAATAAAGATAGCCCGCTGGTGCAGGTACGGAGGGGAGCAGCCAGAAACTAGAAACACTAGAGTAAATTAGAACGAGATATATATTGCACAGAATGTATACAATACTTAACTTTTACATAGATCAGTACTGCAGAATGCTGATACATAGTTGAGCTAGAGGCCTGCCTAGTGTCTATCCGATAGCCAAGTCTTCACTGGTGCCTATCTGATTCCGAAGTGTTAACTGGTTCCTATCTCAGTCCCAAGTGAACGATGTCGTTCAGTGGTGGCCACGAGCGGAGTTGCAGCAGAGGACGCTCGTGGCTGACGTCGTAAGAACGCCGCGCCGTGCGTGCATGGCGGCGCGCGGCGAAAGTAGGTGGCGCGCACTTTGGACTTGTGCGACACCACAGATTAGTGCAACTACTCTAAAAAATAAATTCTACTCCAATGAGACCGGAACCACGGAGCAAAGCCCCCTCTCCGTGGCAGGCGACTATTCTACCTCAGAGCTAGCGAGGAGCTGTGCACGCCAGCTCTTTCCTACTGCCACACACAGCGCTAGAACACATAACTCACAACGTTAGAGACGAGGTTAGTTGCGATTTCGCCTTATAAACAACTAGCTGAAAAAACTATTGTTCCATTTAAAAAAATTATATCTTTGTGGTGTAACTGTTTGGAAAATGATACAATAAACTGTGTTCATAGCTCCGCACAAAGTGTGACATTTCTTGTGTTGACCTACCGCATTAAAATTTCCCGTCACCCGTTATTTTATAAGTTACAGACCCAAACACACTTAGTGAAACGCCCTGTATACAGTGCGTCTCGGTTGCACAGTGGTAAAGCGCCAGACTACAAATCGAAAGGTCGCGGGTTCGATTCCCGCCGTATCCTAGGATTATTATCTGTTCTTTTCCACTTCTTTCACCTCTGGCAGTCTTGCTCATGTGAAAAATACCGAGTAGCACCGTGGTTCGGAACCCACGTCAAACTGTAGGTCCCCCTATAACTGGCTGGGTAAGTCAGTTCCAAGGTCGGAGGAAGGCAACGGCATACCACCTCCAGACAGGGCCATGCCTAGCAAAGCACTGTGGTGTTCAAACCAATCTTCCGATTGTTGATTGCTTTACCTTTTTTAAGGTTATGCAAACATTTTCGACCAAAATAACAATATAAATTAAAAAAAAAGTAATCAATAAGAGTGTGTGAAACCCTTTTAGGAAAAGAAGGATTTACGTAGTGGCGGGTTCCGAACCACCAACCTTCAGCGTCATAGTCAAACGCCTTGCCCACTACGCTACGGCTATCAATCGTCAGATAAATCATATAATCTCATACTATTAATGGCCGTTGTTAACTGAAGCTAATATGGTATTTGTAGATACTAGATTATCATTTATCGTACGATGTGTTTTTGTTAAATCTTCAGTGCGTCACTGCTTTGAAATGACAACGTGTAAGTTACAATAAGAAAATCATCAAATACGCAACGCAAGATGGCGTATGCCAGAGAGAGTTCTGGGCGAGGAATGTCACGTGACATCTGCGAACGGCTGGTTTTCGTTAATTTAATAGAGGGTGTCAAATCTCCGTTATTTTTGCAAATATGTCTCAAACGATAAACAACAACATAAGGGAGCTAAGTTGTAGAGAATTTTCCTCTATCAATTAGGTTATTCAATTTTCGTGACAGATGAACGGTTCGTTTGCAATTAGAATTATATTACGAACGGCATTTTTTGGTATTACTATCGTATTTTTGGTCCGAAAAATTTGAAAAAGGGACATTCTGGTCTCTGGTGGCCTACAATTATGCCTGTAAAATTTGGTGCTGAACGGTTGAACTGTTCATCTTAAAAACAGGGAACACGTTACGGAGAGACAGACAGACATCCCAAAATCGCCGTTATTTTTGCAAATATCTTTGAAACGATACGAGATATGAAAAAAACATAACAGAGCAAAGTTGTAGAGAATTTTCTCCTCTACAAATTACGTTATTCAATTTTTGTGTCAGATGAATAGTTAAGCCGTTACTACCGTAACCTAAAGTGGGCCAAATACAAAAAGGTACGGTCAAACTTTCAGGAAACATTCCTCACACACAAAGAATGAAAATATGTTATGTGGACATGCGTCTGGAAACGCTTAATTTCCATGTTAGAGCTCATTTTCGTATTTCTCTTTAAATGTAAATTGAAATAATTCGTGCAGACAATTGTCAAAATACCCCATTGTTTCGTTAGTATGTACTGTACTTCCTCGATACACCGCCAGTTGGCCCAATTGAAGGAAGGTAATGTTGACTTCCGTGCTCGTGTTGACATGCGACGGATGAGGCTTCATTCGAACGTGATCAAATTGTAGTTTCACAATCAACATGTGTGGGCTGACGAGAATCCGCACACAATTGTACAATCACGTCATCACAGATTTTCTGTGAACGTTTGGGCAGTAATTGTTGGTGATGTCTTGATTGGGCCTGATGTTCTTCCACCTACGCTCACTGGAGCACGTTATCATGATTTCATACGGGATACTCTACCTGTGCTGCTAGAACATGTGCCTTTACAAGTACGACACAACATGTGGTTCATGCACGATGGAGCTCCTGCACATTTCAGTCGACGTGTTCGTACGCTTCTCAACAACAGATTCGGTGACCGATGGATTGGTAGAGGCGGACCAATTCCGTGGCCTCCACGCTCTCCTGACCTCAACCCTCTCGACTTTCATTTATGGGGGCATTTGAAAGCTCTTGTCTGCGCAACCCCGGTACCAAATGTAGAGGCTCTTCGTGCTCGTATTGTGGACGGCTGTGATACAATACGCCATTCTCCAGGGCTGCATCAGCGCATCAGGGATTCCGTGCGACGGAGGGTGGATGCATGTATCCTCGCTAACGGAGGACATTTTGAACATTTCCTGTAACAAAGTGTTTGAAGTCACGCTGGTACGTTCTGTTGCTGTGTGTTTCCATTGCATGATTAATCTAATTTGAAGAAAAGTAATATAATGAGCTCTAACGTCGAAATCAAGCGTTTCCGGACTTATGTCCACATAACTAATATTTGCTTTCTTTGTGAGTGAGGAATGTTTCCTGAAAGTTTGGCCGTACCTTTTTGTAACACCATGTATATATATACAGGGTGTCCCAGCTATCTTGTCCAACCAAAATATCTCTGGAACAATAACAGCTATTGGAAAACGACTTTCACCGGTATCAATGTACGGCTGGGGCCCATGAATGTACATATTTGGAAACATTCAAAAACGAAAGAAAAACTGTTTTTTAACACAAAATTATGTTTTTTTGTAAATGGACACCCTATATTTTTCTTCAGCAATCCATAGCATGACAAATCACATAAACAAGGCGTTGATTTGATTGACGTGGTTTGAAGAGAAGTAATAAAATGAGCTGTAACATGGAAATTCAGCGTTTCCGGACACATGTCCACATAACATTTTCTTTCTTTTAATATTCACAGAATATATGACATCAACTGCGATTGGGCAAAGCTGAAAATGTGCACCCAGTTGATGTCATATGTTGTTGTTGTTGTGGTCTTCAGTCCGGAGACTGGTTTGATGCAGCTCTCCACCCTACTCTATCCTGAGCAAGCCTTTTCATCTCCTCATAAGAACGACAACCCACATCCACTTGAATCTGCTTACTATACGCGTCTCTTGGCCTCCCTCTGCGATTTTTACCCCACACACTTCCCTCCAATGCTAAATTTACGATTCCTCGATGTCTTCCAAGCGATCCCTTCTTTTAGTTAGGGTATGCCAAAAATTCCTTTTCTCACCAATTCTGTTCAGTACCTCTTCATTAGTTATGCGATCTACCCACCTAATCTTCAGCATTCTTCTGTAGCACCACATTTCAAAAGCCTCTATTCTCTTCCTGTCCGCACTGCTTATCGTCCATGTTTCACTCCCGTACAAGGCAACAATCCACACAAATGCCTTCAGAAAAGACTTCCTTACCCTTAAATTAATATTCGATGTTAGCAAATTTCTCTTTTTCAAAAATGCTTTTCTTGCCATTGCCATTCTGAATTTCATATCCTCTGTACTGCGACCATCACATTTTACTACCCAAGTAACAAAACTCATCTACCACCTTTATTGTTTCGTTACCTAATCTAATTCCTTCAGCATCGCCTGATTTTCTAAGACGGCATTCCATTATTTTTGTTTTGCGCTTGTTAATGTTCATTTTGTACGCTATTCTGTGAATATTAAAATAATAACAACTGCAAGATCAGAAGTGACGTCTGTTCTTTCGGAACAGACGTCACATGTATATATTGTCGTGTCGCACAAGTCCAAAGTGCGCGCCACCTACTTTCGCCGCGCGCCGCCATGCACGCACGGCGCGGCGTTCTTACGACGACAGCCACGAGCGCCCTCTGCTACATCTCCGCTCGTGGCCAGCACTGAACGACATCGTTCACTTGGGACTGAGATAGGAACCAGTTAACACTTCGGAATCAGATAGGCACCAGTGAAGACTTGGCT
Organism: Locusta migratoria; assembly: GCA_026315105.1. Classification (NCBI taxonomy): domain Eukaryota; kingdom Metazoa; phylum Arthropoda; class Insecta; order Orthoptera; family Acrididae; genus Locusta; species Locusta migratoria. The sequence continues at coordinate 123,366,780 of CM048754.1, forward strand.
ATCGGACAGGCACTAGGCAGGACTCTAGCTCAACTATGTATCAGCCTTCTGCAGTAGTATGTAAAAGTTAAGTATTGTATAAATTCTGTGCAATATATATCTCGTTCTAATTTACCCTAGTGTTTCTAGTTCTGGCTGCTCCCCTCCGTACCTGCACAAGCGTGCATCCTTTATTCCTGTGTCGGTAGTTTTCTACTCGGCCACCGACACCTACGACGGAAACGAGACACAAAAGCGGCGACGAGGCTGGGACACAAAATATATTTTCTTTCTTTGTGAGTGAGGAATGTTTCGTGAAAGTTTGGCCGTACCTTTTTGTAACACCCTGTATATATATTAATTCAAATGTTTGTAAAGCTTATGCGACTTAATTGCGGGGTCATGAGTCTTTGAACTTACAAAGTACTTATGAACTAACTTATACTAAAGACAGCACAAACATCCATGCCCGAAGGGGGATTCAAACCCCTGACGAGGAACGGTGTCGCGCATCGTAGCATAGCGCCTCAATGCGTTCGGCTGCTCCGCAGCGGCCAATGCGAAAAGACGCCTCGCTTGGTGTAAAGTGCGTTGAAGGGGCGTTCATACGAGTCAGTTTTAGTTGAACGAATTTACTTGATCAACAAAAGCTGAAAGCGACTTGAACCAGTTTTTGTTCTCACGTTTCTACTGAAATCGATGAATGCAGTAAAAATGGCTTTGAAATTAGCGGTGCGCGAAGTGGTGCGTACTCTTAACAGCTTTGCTACAAGTAGAGTCGAGAGAAAATTAAAGGGCAAAAGCGTCGTTTGTGGATGCGTCAGAGGATATTAAGAACAGACTTCAGCTTCAGAGGCTTTGTTAAAGAGAACTAGCGTTAGAGGACATGGAAGAATATCGAAACCATTTGGGACTGTCGGAAGAATAATATGAACATCATTCACAAATATATCTGCTCATTTATACCAGAATAATTTGGGCACATACAATTCCTCTGTTCCCATTCTACTATTTTATTTAGACAATAATGAATGCTCTTATTTGTACATTGTTCTGATTGTTTTTATTTTGTTCCTTTAACGTTGGTAGTGGTTAAACCGCTAATCTCCATTTCTTTCACTATACCTCGCAAAGTATTTTCCCGCACATTTTTATTTTCGTAAGTATCCATACGATGATTCCCCAGGCATTCGCGCTTATGGTACACATTTTATTTTATTTTTTTTTATTTTATTTTTTTTTAAGGAAATAAAAAGTCAGGCTTTCTGACCACTTGACACTAATTATGTGAAATATTTGAAAACGCAGTACTTTAACGATACGGAAAACACCGCCAATCAATCCATAATGAACTTTCAAAAGGCTTGTGGGTTTACACGTGTAACTATGTGCTTCAACTCAAAATTGAATCGTCACTTGAACGGAAAAGTTTGACTCGGTCAATCTTTTCATGATCCACTAAAAAGTTGATCAACTCAATTGAAACGAAGCTTCACACAGGGTTTTTCATGCAGCATTTGTTGATCAACTAAACTCGTTCAACTAAACTTGACCAGTGTGAAGTGCGTTAACATTGGACGACTGAACGGTGGGAAAAACTCTTGTGGAATGAGAAATGGCGCTACTTCTGCCAGCGTCTGTAGCGCCGACAGCGAAGTTGCGAGGCGGCGGCGTCGTGCTGTTGTCGAGTTTCACAAAATGGAGCGGGCCTGTCTGTGCCTCTTGTGGCCTGACATGGCTACTACAGGGACGTAATCAGGGTCTCACCTCGGAATGAGACGTAACAAGCTGGATATTTGCGTGAGCCTCTGTTTAGGCATTCTAAATGATGTGTCAAAAGTCTCATACAATCTCGTGTCCTCGCGTCTTAAGATATTAAAGGTCAAAGGTCACGAAAATCAGTTTTTCGCAAATATCTCGCTTCCTATGCGTTAAATGGTATTTGCATCTCCGATAAAAGTTGTGGAGCATGACATTCTCTACAATTTTTGTTTTAAACATTTTTTTTGTGCAATTCATCGTTTTTTTGATAGAGCACACAGGTCACAGCGCTCAGACATATAAGACGTAATGCGAGGTCAGCTGCGAATCACAGTCAGTGGTAGGGTGTTTAAAGTTAATAAATCATTGCAACAATTACAATAACAAACCTTCATTCTGTATGAATTGTGTTCAATATTTCTTAATATTATTCATAAATCAAAGAGATTTGTTCAATAATATTTACTTATTTCTTGAAATTATTAACTTATGAAGCCAAATACTCCAACTATATTCTGATATATCTTCATCGTGTTTCATGTAGAAAAGAATACAATTAAGATATATTAGAAAATAATTAAAATATACTTAAAGTATTTGGCTTCATAACTTTATAATTTCAAGAAATAAGTAAATATTATTGAACAAATCTCTTTGATTTATGAATAATATTAAGAAATATTGAACACAATTCATACAGAATGAAGGTTGGTTATTGTAATTGTTGCAATGATTTATTGACTTTAAACACCCTACCACTGACTGTGATTCGCAGCTGACCTCGCATTACGTCTTATATGTCTGAGCGCTGTGACCTGCGTGGTCTAAAAAAAAAAAAACGATGAATTGCACAAAAAAAAATGTTTAAAACAAAAATTGTAGAGAATGTCATGCTCTACATCTTTTATCGGAGATGCAAATACCATTTAACGAATAGGAAGCGAGATATTTGCGAAAAACTGATTTTCGTGACCTTTGACCTTTAATGTCTTAAGACGCGATATTTTAAGATATCTTTAGACACGATATTTTATGAGACTTTTGACACATCATTTAGAAAGCCAAAACAAATATTCAGCTTGTTACCTCTCAATCCGAGGTTGACGCCTTTTTTCGGCTTATTTGACTGGACGTTTTAAGCGCCTTCTCGCTCCCCACTGCTGAACAGCACATCGGGAATAGCGACTGCGTCTTCCAGCACGATCGACCACCTGTTCATAATGCCCGGGCAGTGGCGGAGTGAACGACATCCCTGTGATGGACTGGCCTGCACAGACCCTATACAAGACCGTAGCGATTTGTTATTTATTTATTTACTAGCTGAAAATCCGGCGTTGCCCGGGTATTTATTTATTTATTCGAACCTTGAGTTATAACTTTTCCTATCCACTCTCTCTCTCCATCTCCTTTTTTGTAAAAACATGTTACATTTATCAGAGAATATATAAGATGTGGTGTCGCACAAGTCCAAAGTGCGCTCCACGTACTTTCGCCGCGCGCCGCCATGCACGCACGGCGCGGCGTTCTTACGACGTCAGCCACGAGCGCCCTCTGCTGCAACTCCGCTCGTGGCCATCACTGAACGACATCGTTCACTTGGGACTGAGATAGGAACCAGCTAACACTTCGGAATCAGATAGGCACCAGTGAAGACTTGGCTATCGGACAGGCACTAGGCAGGCCTCTAGCTCAACTATGTATCAGCATTCTGCAGTACTGAGCTAAGTAAAAGTTAAGTATTACTAAGTCTCTAACAAATACATATCTCGTGTGTTTCTAGTTTCTGCTGTCCCACTGGCTGGTCACCTTCGTACCTGCACAAGCGTGCATCCTTTATTCCTGTGTCGGTCTCTTTCTACTCGGCTGGGAAACAAAATAAGAAATCACACGTAAAAATGCACCCGTTTCCAAGAATCCAATCACGCAATTCAACAATAATGATTGTAATAATATCAGAGATGGATCACTTGATGTAAATCGCGAAACGTGAAATCGATTTCTTTTAAGAGATGTATTACAAGAAGTTTCTTTTTACTGCTTTATTTATTAAATCTTATATTTCCTTATTCGTATGCTTATCCTTACAGAGAAAGATCTGAAGACATTGTAGCACGCATAGACGAAAGATATGGTCTGTGGTATCACGTTTCGCTGTATGCAACCTCCTTGCTATAGACTCGCATACATCTTCGCTGGCCTTCAATTCGATTTTTTTTATAATCTGACGACTTTCAACTACCATGTCTTCCACCCCCTTATAGCTATCAGCATGGAACTGCTATGGTGTACAACGGGAGACTTCGGACGACAATTACACACAGACCATTCGTTTGCGTTCTGTAGTTTTCACTGCAGAGTGAAATATTAACACACACACACACGTAGAATTTTATATACACCGATAACTTTCCATCCGAATATACTTCACCCTTTTATCACTATCAACCCCCAAGCAACAACGCAACCAATAAAACCATGTTTAAACAGTAATTATTGTTCCGCATTTCGCGTTATATTCTTCAAATTACTAAATATCTATCAGATCGCTATAAAACCGTGCCTAAAACCTTCCTCAGGTATAAATTAGTAACTGTACAAATATTTAAGTCTCTGCGTCTTGTCGTCCGGACGTGATAAGCGTACACTGAAGACACATTAACATTAATATATATACATATAGATAAATAGCTATCCGATCACCATAAAACCGTGCCTAAAGCCTTCCCCGGGTAGACATCAGTAACTGTACAAATTTTTAGCTCTTTATGTCTTGTGGTGCAGACGTTATAAACGTACACCGAACATACATTCACATTTATAGATATGGATGTATTCACTTTGCTGTCTTTTACAATGAACTGTTATCTAGATGCTAAGACAGGTCGTACTTTGCATAGGTAACTGACATTTTACACTGAAAATTTTCTTCTTATATCTAGTTACATTTAACAATACACAGGTTAACTAACTTATCAAATAAAACTATGAATAATAATTATGAAAATTAATTAAATAGTACATATACATTTAAGTAGAAGAAGTAAAAAGCGCATTGAGTGCGAGTATTAATTGAGGACCAGTTAGATGAAAATCAGTGTGGGTTTAGGCCTCTTAGAGGCTGTCAGGACCAGATCTTTAGCCTACGGCAGATAATGGAAAAGTGCTATGAGTGGAACAGGGAATTGTATCTATGTTTCATAGATCTGGAAAAGGCTTATGACCCTGTTCCTAGGAGGAAGCTACTGTCAGTTCTACAAGATTATGGTATAGGAGGCAAATTCTGCAGGCAATTAAAGGGCTTTACGTAGACTGTCAGGCAGCAGTTAGAGTAGACGGCAAATTAAGCTCGTGGTTCAGGGTAGTTTCAGGGGTAAGACAAGGCTGTAACCTATCACCACTGTTGTTCACACTATTCATGGATCATATGTTGAAAACAGTTGACTGGCTGGGCGGGATTAAAATAGGTCAAAAGAAAATAAGCAGTCTCGCATATGCGGATGACTTAGTTGTAATGGCCGATTCGATTGAAAGGTTGAAAACTAATATTTCACAGCTCGATCAGAGGTGCAAGGATTATGATATGAAGATCAGCAACTACAAAAGGAAAGTAATGTCTATGGGAAAGAGTTTTAAAAAGATTGAGTGCCAAATAGGAGGAACAAAGTTAGAACAGGCAGACAGTTTCAAGTACCTGGGATGTATTTTCTCACAGGATGGCAACATAGTGAAAGAACTGGAATTGAGGTGCAGCAAAGCTAATGCAGTGAGTGCTCAGCTAAGATCTACTCTCTTCTGCAAGAAGGAAGTCAGTACCAGGACTAAGTTAGCAGTGCACCGCTCTATCTTTGGACCAACTTTTATTGTATGGGAGTGAAAGTTGGGTGGATACAGGTTACCTTATTCATAAGATAGAGGTTACAGATATGAAAGTAGCAAGAATGATTGCAAGTACTAATAGATGGGAACAATGGCAGGAGGGTGTTCATAATGAGGAAATCAAAGAAAAACTGGGAATGAACACCATAGATGAAGCAGTTAGAGCGAACAGACTGAGATGGTGGGGTCATGTTACACGCATGATAGAAGTAAGATTACCTAAGAGACTCATGAGCTCGGCAGCGGAGGGTAAGAGGAGTCGAGGTAGACCAAGAAGAAAGTACTTAGATTCGGTGCAGAATGATTTTGAGGTAAAAAGGCATAACATCAGACGAGGCATCAATGTTAGCATTGAATAGGGGATCATGGAGGAATTTTATTAGAGGTACTATGCTCCAGACTGAACGCTGAAAGGCATAATCAGTCTCTAATGATGATGATGATGATGAAGAAGAAGTAAAGAATAAGGGCAAGTAAAGACGTGTATGTTGAAAAACAGCGTGAAAGAATAACATGAATTTATATTTAATAGAAGAAGATGATAGGAGAGAGAAAGATGGAGTCATCTACATCTACATCTACATGGGATACTCTGCAAATCACATTTAAGTGCCTGGCAGAGGGTTCATTGAACCCCCGTTATACTATTTATCTACCATTCCATTCTCGAATAGCGCGCAGGAAGAAAGAACACCTGAATCTCTCCGTTCGAGCTCTCATTTCTCGTATAGCGGCAGTAGTAATTTGGAATGAAAGCAACACCTGAGCGCGATATTACACAAAGAAACTAGCAGATTCTGCGATGACCTTACTTACCATGATGATTATGTTAAGTTGCCTGGATGTAGCAGATGAAGCTGTGAAACATCTTGCTGCATTGTGTAAAATGATGCTTGGTTGGCTTGGAGCAGATTGTACTAACTGAATGACCGTGGAGAATAACATTAAATTATCATTTTTTGACGAAAGAATGTTTAGATCGATTAATTCTGAAGTTTTCTTTGCAGGCATTAGTATCGAGTCACAGTAATGAAAATTTCAAGTAATGAGATCTCGAAGTACATCTAGTAAATTATAGATACAAGTCCAACAATGGTTCCAAGCATCATATTACATAATTGAGATTACTGCTGGAAAAATAGATCAAATAGATCACTTCATGAATTATTAATGGTGGGTCATTTGAAATAAGTAAAAGATTTATACGTAACTAAATATATTTTCACCATATTTCACAAGAAAATCGCTCTCACACACACTTACATTTAATAATGGAGAAGTCCCTGGCGTGCGACTGTTCTCAATGAGGTAGGAGAGATGAAAGACCTAGCTCACAAAATGTGTTCTGGGCAGCTCGTAAAAGATAGACGAACATCAAAAATATAAGACGAACGTAATTAGCTGCCAGAGAAAGCGGTGGGCAGCGATAAGCATCGTAAACACATTATTTATCGAATGAACATTTTTAATGTAATACTACACGTGGTCGTAGTCACCACATTGTTCGGTTTTTTTTAAAGTTCAGTTTTGCAAGTACTTAGTGCTGATAAACTCCCATTAAACATTAAGCTATTCCAGATACCTTGCAAATTTTTTATTAAAATTTTGTTTATTTAAAATTTGCCGGGATACATTGCAACGTGGGATGAGGACAGCAACTGGCTAAAACCAAGGGCGCAAAACTAGGTTACCTGGCCTAAACTCCCGTGTGGATATTGCCCTCTCTACGTAAAGCCACTAAATTGGTAATATCATCGGCGTATTTACTCAGAGAACTACATCTACATCTACTTGGGATACTCTGCAAAACACATTTAAGTGCCTGACAGAGGGTTCATTAAACCACCATTATACTATTTATCTCCCATTCCATTCTCGAACAGCGCGCGGGAAGAAAGAACACCTGAATCTCTCCGTTAGAGCTCTGATTTCTCGTATTTTATTCTGGTGATCATTTCTACCTATGTAGGTGGGAGTCAACAATATATTTTAGAATTCGGAGGAGAATGTTGGCGATTGCAGTTTCGCAAGTAGCCCACGCCGCAGCGATAAGCGCCGTTGTTGTAATGATTCCTATCCCAGATCCTGTATCATTTCCGTAACGCTGTCTCCCCTGTATCGGGACAATACGAAACGAGCTGCCCTTCTTTGGACTCTTTCTATGTCCTCCGTCAAACCCACCTGATAAGGATCCCGCACTGGGCAGCAATACTCCAAAAATGGACGGACAAGTGTAGTTTATGCAGCTTCTTTTGTAGTTCTGTTGCACGTTTTAAGAGTTCTGCCAATAAAACGCAGTCTCTGGTTCGCCTTTCCCACGACATTACGTGTTCTTTTCAGTTTAGGTCTGAAGTAATAGTAGTTCCTACGTATTTTGTGGAGTTTACGGCCTTCACTTTTGATTGATTTATCTTGTAAACAAAGTTTAACGGATTTCTTTTCGTACTCATGTGGACGACTTCACACTTCTCATTATTTAGAGTCAATTGCCAATTTTTACACCATACAGATATCTTATTCAGAACGTTCTGCAGTTGGTTTTGATATTCAGATGATTTTACTAGACGATAAATGACCGTGTCATCTGCAAACAACCTAAGAGAGCTACTTAGATTTCCCCCTAAATCGTTTATGTAAATAAGGAACAGCAGAGGACCAATAACACTACCCTGTGGAACGCCCGATATCACCTCTGTTTCAGTCGATGCCTTACCATCGATTACTACGAACTGTGTCCTCTCTGACAGGAAATCCCCTATGCAATCGCAAATTTGGGGCGATATACCACAACCACGCAATTTGATTAAAAGCCGTTTGTGAGGTACGGTGTCAAAAGCTTTCTGGAAATCAAGAAATACGGAATCGACTTGCGAACCTTTGTCGATAGCACCCACCACTTCGTGTGAGTAAAGAGCTAGTTGTGTTTCGCATGAACGATATTTTCTAAATCCGTGTTGACCTTGGGCCAATAGATAGTTCTGTTCGAGACAATTCATAATATTTGAATAGAGGACATGTTCCAAAACCCTGCTGCAAATTGAAGTCAATGGAATAGGCCTGTAGTTTAATAATAAATTTTATTTATTTAAAATTTGCCGGGATACCTTGCAACGTACGCTGAGAACAGCTACTGTCTGAATCCAGGGACCCAAAACTAGGTTATCTGGCCTAAACTGCCGTGTGAATATTGCCCTCTCTACGTAAAGCCACTAAATTGTTAGTCTCATTTATTGAGAGACTAGCTGAACCCCGCAGCTTCGCATGCGTAGGCTGGTTGGTCTGCACCAGTTGTTTCTTTTCAATCCTGACGAAGAATCCATATCTTTCGTAGTTATAGCTTTAAATTTGAGTTAACAGCACCATATTTTTTAAAATCATTTTTTTCATCTCGTATTCACCCCTTTATTGGTCGAATTTCCAAAAATACCGAAACACGTGTCTTTTAAATTTGGACCCCGAATCCAAATTGCATTCCAACACAGGCGTGTCTTCTTAAACCTATTTTTGCAAAAGTCTGCCCGCATCTTTAATGGACGCATGTCGTATTTGTAATGGAATCTGTAAAATACTTATGCACAACTATACGTGGTTTGCTCACGTACTTTTAAATTTTTAAAAATTGTAACCAAGATTCCATACACCAATTTATGTAGCTATAGCTTCAAAATTGTCTTGACAACAATGTGTTTTCGAAAAGAATTTTTGATCCCCTCTTTTACTCCCTTAGTTGTTGAATTTCCAAAAATACCGAAACACGTGTCTTTTTAATCATGATCAAGGGTCTATATCCTAAGTTTCGTAGTTATAGATTGAAATTTGAGTTAACAGCAACATTTTTTGAAAATCAATTTTTGCGTCTATTAAACCCTTATTGGTTGAATTTCAAAAAATGCCGAAACACGTGTCTTTTAAATTCGAACCCCGAATCCAAATCCGAAAATTTGTAGTTCGAACTTAAAAATTGCCTAAATAACAACATATTTTCGAAAAACACCGCATCTCCAATTTAACCCCGTTGATGGTTGAATTTCCAAAAAATACCGAAACACATATTTTTTAACGTCTAACCAAGTATAGAAATATCAACTTTTGCAGTTCTGGCTTCAAAATGTTATCAATATCAACGAGTTTTCAAAAAGAATTTTTGATCCTCTATTTAACCCTCTGACTTGTTGAATTTCCAAAAATACTAAAAGTCATGGGTTTTTAATCCTGACCAAGATTCCATATCCGAAGTTTCTCTATTTGTAGCTTAAAATATGAGTTAACAGCAACATATTTTTGAAAATCAATTTTTTGCGTCACTTATTTTACCCCCTTATTTGTCGAATTTCAAAAAAATGCCGAAACACGTGTCTTTTAAATTCGAACCCTGAATTAAAATGCGAAATTTTGTAGTTCTAGCTTCAAAATTGCCTAAATAGCTACGTGTTTTCAAAAAACGTTTCATCCCCTATTTCACCCCCTTACGGACGGAATATCGAAAAATCGCTTCTTAAATGACGCCTACAGAGTAAGGTCAACACCCTCTACAAATGTGAAGTTTCTATCTTCAGTGGTTTGGGATGGGCGATGATGAGTCAGTCAGTCAGTCAGTCAGTCAATCGGGACACTTCCCTCTATATATAGAGATGACGTACATTTCGACGACTGGTCCTACTGTAGCACACAGTACGACCAGTGCTTGGGGCAGAAGCGATACACAATAACCACGCAATTTGATTAAAAGCCGTTTGTGAGGTACGGTGTCAACATATTTCTGGCAATCAAGAAATACGGAATCGATTTGCGAACCCTTGTCGATAGCACCAATCACTTCGTGTGAGTAAAGAGCTAGTTGTGTTTAGCATGAACGATATTTTCTAAATCGGTGTTGACCTTGTGCCAATAGGATCATTCTGTTAGAGATAATTTCTTTTATTTTTATTTTTTTATGGGATTTAACTACGGGGTCATCAGTCCCTAAACTTACAAACTACTTATGAACTAGGACGGCAGAAATATCCATGCCCGAGGGGGGATTCAAACCCCCGACGGTAGTGGCCGTGCTGACCGTGACTGGAGCACCTGGAGATAATTTATAATATTTGAATACAGGAAATGTTCCAAAACCCTGCTGCAAATTGAAGTCAATGGAATAGGCCTGTAGTTTAATAATAAATTTTGTTTATTTAAAATTTGCCGGGATACCTTGCAATCAGCGCTGAGAACAGTCACTTGCTGAAGCCAGGGTCCCAAAACAAGTTTACCTGGCCTAAACTGCCGTGTGAATATTGCCCTCTCTACGTAAAGCCACTACATTGGTAGCCTCATTTATTGAGAGCTGACGTACATTTGAACGACTGGACCTGCTGTAGCACACAGCACGGCCGACGCTTCGGGTAGAAGCGTGTGCTGGAATGCGCCTTTCGCCGGCACCGCTTTTTCGGCTCCAGGCGCCTCAGAGCTTCCAGCCAGCTGGAGCGTGGAGTGTCCAGTCTCCAGACGCAAGAAGCGCCTTCCAGTCCTCTCCGCTCCAGCGGCGCTGACAGAGAAAGCCAGCTCCACGTGTGACGTCACCGCAGCCGGCAGCTGACACTTGCGAGGTCCCGTCTGCGGCGGAGCGAGTGAAGCCAACTCCATTTTTTCAACATTTTTTTCAAATGTTTGTATAGTCTATGGGACTTAACTACGGGAGTCATCAGTCCCTAAACTTACAAACTACTTATGAACTACTTACGAACTAGGACGGCACAAATATCCATGCCCTAGGGGGGATTCGAACCCCCGACGGTAGCGGCCGTGCAGACCATGACTGGAGCGCCTTAGTCTCCTCGGCCACCGCGGCCGGCGAAGCCAACTCCGTCTTCGCGTGTAAATATTTACCGTAGACTGGTTTCGTGCCTATAACAATCTGCGTACTCAAGACCACACGAACAACGCCAGACTTGGTTGATGCAGCTCTCCACCCTACCCTGTCCTGAGCAAGCCTGTCAATCTTCTATATATAAAAGGAAGTGTCCCGATTGACTGACTGACTGACTCATCATCGCCCGGCCCAAACCACTGAAGATAGAAACTTGAAATTTGTGGAGGGTGTTGATCTTACTATGTAGGCGTCATTTAACAAGCGATTTTTCGATATTCCGTCCGTAAGGGGGTGAAACAGGGGATGAAACATTTTTGAAAGTACATAGCTATTTAGGCAATTTTGAAGCTAGAACTACAAAATTTCGGATTTTAATTCAGGGTTCGAATTTCAAGTGTTTCGACATTTTTTGAAATTCGACAAATAAGGGGGTAAAATAGGTGACGCAAAAAATTGATTTTCAAGAATATGTTGCTGCTTAACTCACATTTCAAGCTATAACTACGAAACTTCGGATATGGAATCTTGGTCAGGATTAAAAATCCATGATTTTCAGTATTTTTGGAAATTCAACAAGTAAGAGGGTTAAATAGAGGATCAAAAATTCTTTTTGAAAACACGTTGCTACTGACAATTTTGAAGCTAGAGCTGCAAAAATTGATATTTGTATAGTTGGTTAAACGTTAAAATACTCGTGTTTCGGTATTTTTCGAAATTCAACCATCAATTTGGACAATTTTGAAGTTAAAATTACAAATTTTCGGATTTGGATTCGGGGTTCGGTATTTTTGTAAATTTGAGCAATAAGGGGTGAAATACGAGATGCAAAAATTGATTTTCAAAAATATGGTGCTACTAACTCAAATTTCAAGCTATCAAGCTATAACTACGAAACTTAAGATATGGATTCTTCATCAGGATTAAAAAGAGACAACTGGTGCAGACCAACCAGCCTACGCATGCGAAGCAGCGGGGGTTCAGCTAGTCTCCTCACATAACGACAACCCACATCTGTCTGAATCCGCTTACTGTATCCATCTCTTGGTCCTCCTCTGCGGTTTTTACTCCACACACTTCTCTCCAACGCTAAATTCACAATTCCTTGATGTCTAATAATGTGTCCTACCAATAGATTCCTTCTTTTAGTCAAGGTATGCCAGAAATTCCTTTTCTCCCCAATTCTGTTCAGTAACTCCTCATTAGTTACGCGTATCTCACACACGACTTTTAATCAAATTGCGTGGTTATGGTATATCGCCCCAAATTTGAGACTGGATAGGGGATTTCCTGTCAGAGAGGACACAGTTCGTAGTAATCGACGGTAAGGCATCGACTAAAACAGAGGTCATATCCGGCGTTCCACAGGGTAATGTTATTGGTCCTCTGCTGTTCCTTATTTACATACACGATTTAGGGCAAAATCTAAGTAGCTCTCTTAGGTTTTTTGCAGATGACGCCGTCATTTACCGTCTAGTAAAATTATCTGAAGATCAAAACCAACTGCAGAACGTTCTGAATAAGATATCAGTATGGTGTAAAAATTGGCAATTGGCTCTAAATAATGAGAAGTGTGAAGTCGTCCACATAAGTACGAAAAGAAATCCGTTAAACTTTGTTTACAAGATAAGTCAATCAAAAGTGAAGGCCGTAAACTCCACAAAATACCTAGGAATTACTATTACTTCAAACTTAAAGTGGAAAGAACACGTAGGAAATGTCTTGGGAAAGGCGGACCAGAGACTGTGTTTTATTGGCAGAACCCTTAAAACATGCAACAGAACTACAAGAGAAACTGCATACACTACGCTTGTCCGTCCATTTTTGGAGTATTGCTGCCCAGTGTGGGATCCTTATCAGGTGGGTTTGATGGAGCACATCGAAAGAGTCCAAAGAAGGGCAGCTCGTTTCGTATTGTCACGATACAGGGGAGACAGCGTCACGGAAATGATACAGGATCTGGGATGGGAATCATTACAACAACGGCGCTTATCGCTGCGGCGTGGGCTACTTGCGAAACTCCAATCGTCAACATTCTCCTCCGAATGCGAAAATATATTGTTGACTCCCACTTACATAGGTAGAAATGATCATCAGAATAAAATACGAGAAATCAGAGCTCGAACGGAGAGATTCAAGTGTTCTTTCTTCCCGCGCGCTATTCGAGAATGGAATGGGAGATAAATGGTATAGTGGTGGTTCGATGAACCCTCTGCCAGGCACTTAAATGTGATTTGCAGAGTATCCCGTGGAGATGTAGACGTAGATGACTCCATCTTTCCCTGTCCTATCATCTTCTTCTATCAAATATAACAATCTGCCGCTGTTCGGGTGGTCTTCAGTCCGGAGACTGGTTTGATGCAGCTCTCCATCCCACTCTGTCCTGAGCAAGCCTCTTCATCTCCTCATAATAACGGCAACCCACATCCGTCCGAATCTGCTTAATTTATTCGTCTCTTGGTCTCCCTCTGCTAATTATCCCCCACACACTTCCCTCCATCGCTAAATTCACAATTCTTTGATGTCTAACACTAGCACCGCAAATGGGGGGGGGGGGGGCAAACATTTCACGCCGTATTTGTGTTATTCGTTTAACATATCTAGTTGTTGGAGTAAAGAAGCAAGAATTGAGGTAGTTCGAGAAAAATATCTACAGTATATGCTGTCCGATTTTATAATTATATAGGGAAAAAAATCGACGACCACAAATGGCAGAGACCATTATATAAATGTGCATGTAGAATCCTTGTATATAGTTTTCCCGCCTAACAGTTAGTGTTATACCGAACTTCAATTAATATTGAACTTACACTTTGAAGTACCTCGCTTCAGAACCATTAGAAGATGGATGTATATTTTTTACTTGTGACTACTAATTTTATGTTTGGTGATGCCTCAACCTGGATGTACTCTATAAGTATATAAAAAAATGTCGTGAAGTTATGTAAATTACGACAGGTATGTAACCATGTAATTGTATATAGGTAGTGTCTTGGGAATCATGTATGCAGATCTCTTGTTAAACTTTGTATAATAGATCTGAAGATGGCGTCGAGCACGCCGAAACCGCTAACTTAATAAATGAAAAATGCGATCTTGGATGCAAAATCATTATTAAAGGTTTTATAATTTTTGAGAATTATTTCCATCTGCCTATTACATTTAAGTGCGGGCACTTTTTGCCCCCCCCCCCCTCCCCTTAGACATCGGTGACAAAACTTTCCTCATTAAAATATTTCTCAGTACGACAGAAAGAAATTCAATTTCTGACTGTTGGTACCGCTGTATTACGTTCCCATTGTTGTGAAATAAATCTCCATTGCTGTTAGAGCAGTTGTACATTACTCGCAGTTCTAATAAAATGTCTCGTCAGTATCAGAATTACTGCAACTGTTCAAGCTGTTGACTTTTATTCAAGAGGAAGATGTCACAACTGTTTGAAGACTAAAAATTCTAAAAGGGAAAAGGACAAGATGACAAAAGTGTCTATTGTTTGTTGCAGGTGTTCCTGTTGTACGTTTTTTATTATTTCTTGAAACTAGTCTGATGTATATCAAAGTGTTAGTTTCATGATAAAAATATAATAACATTTCTCATATTCATTACTTTATTTGTTGTGTATGCATCTGTTATAGCGTTCCTCATAACTATGCAAAGGGTGTTGCAACCTAATAAAGAAATTTCTAGTTTATTAAATAATAATAAATAAATAAACAAACAAAAATAAATTGTTAAAAATTGAAAAGAACGTGAGGGCAATTTTTGCCTCCCCCCCCCCTTAGACATCCATGTGACAGATCCGAGCTTAGTGATGGTAGGGCTAAGAACTTGTCCTACCAACAGATCCCTTCTTTTAGTCAGGGTAGGCAAAAAATTGCTTTCTCCCCAATTCTGTTCAGCAACTATTCATTAATTGCGCGATTCACCCACCTAATTTTTCTGTAGCACCACATTTCAAAAGCCTCTATCCTCTTCCTGTCCGAAGTGTTTATCGTCCATGTTTCGCTTCCATACAAGGCAACATTCCTCAAAAATATTATTAACTTGAAATAAACTTTAGAGTCTTGACCACTAATTTAAATTTATTGACGCCTTAAGCATTTCGACGTTCCGTCATTATCGAAGGCTACAGCAAGACAATGGAATTAATATTCATCAAACATTTCGGTAAAAGATAATGAGAACACAATAATCACACTCACCATATCTTTTAAAACTTATTAAAAAGTGAAACTAAACACTCATTTTAAAAAATGACTGTCAATAAAATTTAAAATTCCCCCAGAACATCCCTGTAGGATGGTCAAGTGCAAACTAAATTCAGCGTTGCGGTCAGTTATTAAGTGGAGAATCTGCCAGATGGCGATGTTGTCATTCTACTTCTCTCTCACTCACATATGCGCACTCGCTCCCTCTGGTATTTTTTTTAATATACCTTAACCTGCACAATATTTTGTTACTGTTATGTTATACAATTATAAACTTACAACTATAAAACTTTACAATCACTGTGTACAAACTTTCTTTTACATTATACAATTATATGAGTGCTGCACCAAATTTTCCACACTATATTTTGACATCGTTAGGAAAGATAGTGTTTAGTGACACATTGCTGGCAGTCACCAAAATCATGATATCTACACAGTGTTCTGGTGAGGAAAGTGTGTGGAGGGGAGGATGAAGGGGGGAAAACAAAAGTGCTGGGAAGGAAGAACAGCCATCAAGCACCATCTGCTTACTAAAAAGCATACGGTGGTTTCTACATCGTACAAGTTTGCATTTCACCCTCGTATAAATTACAATGTTGTCCTACAACAGCAATGCAGTACGTTAAAGTAGTGTCACATTTATATAAATGTGATTACTCTTTGTAACATGAGGAAGTACTATGTACAGTATTACAGTTTAGCAATGCTGATGTGAAACAATATCTTCGATATAAACTCTAAGGGTAGTTAAAATATCCTCTTCCATAGGTGTATTGCACATGTTAGCCCTCTATTATAAAACATGAAATAAAGCAGTTTTAAGGTATACTGATCAAATGCGTTACAGTCAAGGCTCGTAAAATGAATGAATTTTTTAAGTAAAAGGGGGTGGGACGGGGGAGATGGTTAATGGAGCAGCTACAGGTTATAATTTTGTGCACTCTTACAGTTTTATATTAATATTAAAAAAAAACACCAGAGGGAGCGAGTGCGCATATGTGAGTGAGAGAGAAGTAGAATGACAACATCGCCATCTGGCAGATTCTCCACTTAATTACTGACATTAGTATGCACTTGACAATCCTACAGGGATGTTCTGGGGGAATTTTAAATTTTAAATTTATTTTATTTTTGACATATGTCTTTGACAGTCATTTTTTAAAAGGAATGTTTAGTTTCACTTTTTAATAAGTTTTAAAAGATATGGTGAGTGTAATGATTGTGTTCTCATTATCTTTTATCGAAATGTGTAATGAATATTAATTCCATTGTCTTGCTGTAGCTTTCTATAATGACGGAACGTGGAAACGCGTAAGGCGTCAATAAATTTAAATTAGTGGTCAAGACTTTAAAGTTTATTTCAAGTGCATCAAAATGGCCACGTCTCACAAACGTCTAATGGAGACAGCAAGGACTTAAATTAACATTCGATGTTACACATTTTTGTTTTTTAAAAACGCTCTTCTACCAATTGCCATTCTGCATTTTGTATCCTCTGTACTGCGACCATCATAAGATGTTATTTTACTGCCCAAGTAACAAAACTCAACTACCTCCTTTATTGTTTCGTTACGTAATCTAATTCCTTTAGCATCGCCTGATTTTCTAAGACTGCAAATGTTTGTAAATCTATCGGACCAAACTGCGTGGTCATCAGTCCGTAGCTTACAAACTACTTAAACCTAGGTAAACTAACGTACGGACAACACACACACACCCATGCCCCAGGGAGGACTCGAACCTCCACGGCGAGCAACCGCGCGCTCCGCAGCGAGGCGCCTTAGACAGCTCGGCTACTCCACCGCGGCTTCTAAGATTGCATTCCATTAATGATTTTTTGCTCTTGTTAATGTTCACCTTATATGCACCTTTCAACACACTGCCATTCAGTTCAATTGCTCCTCCAGGTGCTTCGCTGTCCTAGACGGAATTAAAATCTCATCAGCAAAACGCAATGTTTGTATTTCATTACCCTGTACTCTATTTCCGTTTCCAGATTTTCCTTGCTTTCTTATGTAGCTTGCTCAATGTACAAATTGAAGAACATTGTAGAAAAGCTACAACCCCGTCTTACTCCCTTCCAAACCACTGCGTCCCTTTCATGCCCTTCAACTCTAATAACAGACGTATAGTTAACCTTCCGTTCCCTATATTTTGCCCCTGCTGACTTCAGAATTTGAAGGAGTGTATTCCAATAAACATTGTCAAAAGATTTCTCGAAATGTACAGAATGTAGATGAGTATTACCTCCCGTCTTCCTACATTTGTCCTGTATCCGAACTGATCTGCTGCGAGGTTAACGTGTATCAGCCTTTCCATCTGTCTGTAAACAATACGTGTTAAAATTTTGGAACCATAAGTTGCTAAACTGATGGTTCTGTAATTTTTAGATCTGTCAGTGCCTACTTTGTTTGGAATGGGGACTGTTCCATTTTTCTTAAAATCTGAGGGTACTTCGCGTATATCAGACATCTTACGCACCAGGTGAAACAGTTTTGTTATGATTTGTGGTTGATTCCGCCTTATGCAAGACACTTTTTGTTTTGTTTAAATACCCAAACTAGTTTCGGCACTTATTGTGCCATCTTCCGTGGGTTTCTGTTGTTTATTTTCCATAATAAAATGTTACATATTAGGGTTATACAATCGTTTGCACAAGTTGTTTGGTTTGACAATTTTGTTAGATGTTTTAGGCCTAATTTATTCAAGGTACTTACATTGTGTCATTCGGAGGATTAGCTTGTACATTAATTGTAGAATGACGAATTTTGACAACCTGTCATCTGCAACAACAAGACGTTTTTGTTTACGAATACTGACTGATTTTTGTAGACCTACATTAGCATGGAAGTTATATTGAAATTATTTCTATGTGGCTGTTTTGGCTTACTTACATTTAAGTTGTGGTGTTGCTGCTTGTTTGTTTGTGGCATCTTCTTACGTTTTTTGGTCTTCAGTGCGATTTTTGCTGTGAAACGGCGCTGTTTACATCGCCGTTTTTCTTGTTGTGGTGGCTGAATGGTGTTGCAATTGTTTGTGTGGCGAGTCTGCGATGTGGAGCGCGATTTTGAATGGTTTTGATACTGGCGTTGTTTTGTGGGTGTATATTTGTGTACGTTTTTGTTGTGTGTGTGTGTGTGTGTGTGTGTGTGTTAAACACAGAGAGAGAGTGAGAGAGAGAGAAAATACTGTACGCCTCTGTGTGTGTGTGGGGGGGGGGGGGATTTCAGCTGTGATGTGGTGGTGGGCTTTATTTGTAAACTTCCTGTAGGTCTGTTTTCAATGTTTTGTCATGGCTGGCTGTCCTGAATATTTCAAAAGTTCTGAGAGAATGTCACCTACTCCATACTGCTTGTTTCGAGAGTCTATAAGATAATATGATTACTAATAAAAACACGAAAATGTTGCAATATTGCATAATATTTACTGTTTATTACAAACTCGTTTTCGGCTGTGACGCCATCATCAGGTACAAAGTTAACTGTAAACAAACATCAAGGCAAAGATTTTACGACATGTGCATCAAAGAATCACATAGATAATCAAGATATAAACGCTTTTAGGAAGATATATAATCAAGTGGTCCAAATTTTTAAATATTGACTAAGTAGCAGAGAAAAATAAGTGTCAGCTTGAAGAATAAATTACACAGTATTTGTTACAAAAATAAGCGATAATTTGGAAAAGTTAATAACATGACAATTGTAACACGGTTGTTAGATTGTAATAGAAGGTTACATGAAACAATTAGGCCTGTAGTGCCTTTCGTAACTTTCTGAAAAGGTGATAAAGATATGTGGGTCCCCATAAGACTATTATAAAACAAATAGGATTATAACAAAATATTCACAGACAGGGTGAAGGAACATGTAACATTCATAAGAGTTTTGGTAGGCCTGTTGGTAATATGTAACAAATTATTCCAGATGACTTGCAGTAAACGATTACAATTAACAAATGTGATAAACATTTAGTCAAAATAATATGAAACCTAGGCGCTATTGGGTAACATTTCGAAAAGATTCTGAAGACATGTGTATCACCGTAAACCTATTACAAACCAAAATCGGCCTACAGTGATTATTCACAGACAGGGTGAAAGTACAGTTAACTTATATATATATATATACAGGGTGTCCCAGCTATCTTGTCCACCCAAATATCTCTGGAACAATAACAGCTATTGGAAAACGACTTTCACTGGTATCAATGTACGGCTGGGGCCAGGGCCGGCGAGCTGCTGAACTGCCCCCCCCCCCCTGCGCACGCCATTTTTTTAAAGAAAAACTTTTGTGGATCTTTTAAAACAAATCTATAGGAAATGATTGCTGATTGCTGAATCAATCGCAATTTTTATTTACTTTTCAGATCTACCTATGTTTCGGCCAGTCTCGAAGTTTTTAATATGTCCTTACATATAAACCGTCATGGTTTGAAAGTTACGTTCAGTATGATGGTGCAGATATAAACAAAACTCAAAGCATTGGGAATAGCCACTCTGTGCCCGAAATCTGTGTAGATGTAGAAAAAAAAAATTGCGCCTGATTGGTGACATTCTCTACAGATTGGTATAAAACAGTCGCTGGGCACCAGCTCAAAAATGGAGTCAAACCTGATTGAAGAAACCTACATAATTGTAATAAACCTTTTGAATTTACAAAAATGTCCAAATGTGTGTGTAATCTTATGGGACTTGACTGCTAAAGTCATCAGTCCCCAAGCTTACACACAACTTATCCTAAATTATCCTAAGGACAAATACACACACACATACGCACACACAAACGCGCGCACCAGAAGGAGGACTCGAACCTCTGCCGGGACAGTCCATGACTGCAGCGCCTTAGACCCTTCGGCTAATCCCGCGCAGCATGAACTTGCAGTTAAGTAAATAAACATTTTCAATGGTTGTGAACAGATAATGTTGTTGTTGTTGTCTTCAGTCCGCAGACTGGTTTGATGCAGCTCTCCACACTACCCTGTCCTGTGCAAGTCTCTTCATCTGAGAATACGTTCGGCAACCTACATCCTTTTGAATCTGCTTATTGTATTCGTCCCTCGGTCTCCCTCTACGACTTTTACCCCACACGCTTCCTTCTAATGCTAAGTTGACAATTCCTTGAAGTCTCAGAATGTGTCCAACCAATCTATCCCTTCTCTTAGTCAGGATATGCCACAAATCTCTTTTTTTTCTCCCCAATTCGGTTAAGCACCTCCTCATTAGTAACGTGAACTACCCATGTAATTTTCTTCATTCGTCTGTAGCACCACATTTCAAAAGCTTCTATCATCTTTTTGTCTGAACTCCTTATCGTCCACGTTTCACTTCCATACAATGCCACATTCCAGACAAATGCTTTCAGAAAGGACTTCCTAACATTTAAGATAATATTGAATGTCAACAAATTTCCGTTCTTCAGAAACGCTTTCCTTCCCATAGCCATTCTGTATTTTATATCTTATTTACTTCGGCCCTCGGAAGTTATCTTGCTACCGAAATAAGAAAACTCAACTACTGCTTTTATGGGCTCATTACCTAATCTAATTCCTTCAGAATCACCTGATTTTCTGATGATATATTGCATTATCCTTGTTTTACTCTTATTGCTGTTCATCTTATACCCTCTATTCAAGACAATATTGATTTCATTCAATTGCTCTTCCAGATCCTTTGCGGTCTCTGACAGAATTACTATGTCATCGACAAACTGCAATGTTCTTGTTTCTTCTCCATGGACTTTAATTCCCTCTCCAAATTTCTCCTTGCATTCCTTCACTGCTTGCTCAATGTACATAGTCAACAACATTGGGGAAAGGCTACAACCCTGTCTTACTCCCTTCCCAACCGAGTAATGTATTCAAGGGAAAATAAAATATATTTACAATTTAACGATAGTTTGGTTTGAACAACGATATTTACAATACCTATTCAGTGTTGAACAAAATAAGAAATAACACAGTAAATAACCTAGACACTGATCATAATAAAAAAATTAAAATAAAGAAAAAATGCCGGCCGCGGTGGCCGAGGGGACTGAGGCGCTCCAGTCACGGTCTGCACGGCCACTACGGTCGGGGGTTCCAATCCCCCCTCGGGCATGGATATTTGTGCCGTCCTTAGGATTCGGTAGTTCATAAGTAGTTTGTAAGCTTAGGGACTGATGACCCCGTAGTTAAGTCCCATAAGCTTAACAAACATTTGATTTTTGAAAGAAAAAATACTAGACAAATCGAACCTTCTGGCTTTTGCTTGTGCAAACTCTTTCACACGATCTGTGTAATTTATGTCCTCTGTAAGCTCATGCTCAGTCGACATTGTTGCAAGATCACTCAAACGAGTTTCGCTCATCATTGATCAGAGGTGTGTCTTCAATTTCAGTTTTGAGAAACTCCTCTCTCCATTCGCAACTGTCACTGGGAGTTTTAGGAGAGCTCTCAGAGCAATGTTAACAATAGGGCAAGAATTATGTCTTCCTATAAATGTAGAAACCCTTAGAGGCAATATTCTGTGTAGGGATTTTCGTTTTAGAAGGTGTCAAAATTAACGTTTTGTTTAGTGCAGACGAGACGGAATTGTTATTAAAAGACCATAATTTATCAGGTTTTCATCAGAATCAGTAGTTTACTTAGATAAAACATAGATTCACACGCATTATGTTTTATGTTTGTTAAGCTTATGGGACTTAACTACGGGGTCATCAGTCCCTAAATTTACAAACTACTTATCAACTACCTTATACTAAGTACGGCACAAATATCCATGCTCGAGGGGGGATTGGAACCCCCGACAGTAGTGGCCGCGCAGACCGTGACTGGAGCGCCTCAGCCCCTCCACGCATTATACAGTAAATAAATGTTGGCAAAGTGATAGTGTGCGAGTAGTATTGTCAAACAAAAGTGACGGTCAGGGTTTAATTGTTGTTCATGCAGGCGGAGACAGGTGTTTCATGCCTCAAAAACCAAAACGTCGGACTATCACTCAGAAACGGACAGCAAAAATCTTCAAAAATACGTATAAGCCCAACTTATGCCAGGCTTATTACCAATATCTTCATCACTCGATTACTCCCATCGTATTTACCCATTTGGAATAGCCTACTTCTAGCCATTGTAAGGTGTTGGGACATGTTTGACAATTTTTTTCCATAGTGAGGGAAGAATAAAACACTCGGTAACTGTCATTGAAGGGCTTAGCAAAATTGTTTCAGACTTAACATGCAACCACAGTATTGAACATTGCATTCGAATTTCCAATATATATTTCGTCTTCTGGAAAATTAGTTGAGAGTAAATGCACGGCGTGTAACAAGCTGGCAGCGCTCCACTCCGAATCCCCTCTTGGTCATGAATGTTGAGTTTGTACTAAAAAATAAATAAATAAAATAAAAAATAAAAAGAAAGAGGGCGGCAGATTCGCCGCCCCCCCCCCCCCCCCGGAAAGCGCCGCCCCGAGCGGCCGCACGTTTCGCGCGTGCCTTGCGCCGGCCCTGGCTGGGGCCCATGACTGTACATATTTGGAAACATTCTAAAACGAAAACAAATGTGTTTTTAACACAAACGTATGTTTTTTTTAAATGGACACCCTACATTTTTTTTCTTCAGCAATCCATAGCATGGCAAATCACATAAACAATGGCGTTGATTCCATCGCAATGTTCCAATTACATCCCGAGATATTGCGACGCGAAGTTGACGCTTGAAATACGCGAAACGCGCGGCTAGCGCTCGTCCTGAGCAGCACGGGGTTCTCGCCTGAGTCTCAGGACGAGCGCTAGCCGCGCGTTTCGCGTATTCCAAGCGTCAACTTCGCGTAGCAATATCTCGGGATGTAATTGGAACATTGCGATGCAATCAACGCCATTGTTTATGTGATTTGCCATGCTATGGATTGTTGAAGAAAAAAATATAGGGTCTCCATTTTGAAAAACATAAGTTTGTGTAAAAAACACATTTGCTTTCGTTTTAGAATGTTTCCAAATATGTACATTCATGGGCCCCAGCCGTACATTGATACGGGTGAAAGTCGTTTTCCAATAGCTGTTATTGTTCCAGAGATATTTTGGATGGAGAAGATAGCTGGGACACTATATATATGTATATATTGTGACAAATTATTACAGATACTTTCAATAAATGATTATACTTACGAAGTGTGATGAACATTTAGTGAAAATAAAAATAAAACCTAGTCTTATGGTAGTGGGGATAGTGGCAAGTTAACTTACGACGTTGTTTCAGACGTTAGGTAAAATGAATGTGATAGTTCTATACCTGTTCCAAGACTGATTGACCCAGAATAGCATAGGTGTAAAGTGTTCAGTTGTGTAAAAGGGTAAAATGTATGCTGTTCCAACTGCTAACGCTGAAATCAACCCAGAATTGCGTGGAGGTAATTAAGAAGTGGTCTGACAAGGAAACATCGTCAACTCGACTTCATACTTTCTAGAGAAGAAAATACATGATCTAGATATCAACCCCAGAAATCGATATCACGTGGAAATTTGGGCCATTATTCAGATACTACGCAGTTACAGGTTTTAAACTTTCGCATGCTTTACTTGTTGTTGACTCGGCCCGCTTCACTACTTAATGCCGCTTAATGGCCGAACGTGTAGCACTGTGGGCAGAGAGAGTCTGGTAAGAGGTGTTGTGTTCGCGATGTCAGTTAACCCACAGGCTGTGGTGCGACGATTAAAAGTCAAAGAATTAGAACTCTATAAAGGCTTCACCGGTAAGCATCATCATTTTCAGTTATTATTCGTAGTATACACGGCAAAAGAAAATGCATGGCGCTTTCTTTATGCTTTTCCAGATATCATAGACAATTGATCGGTCGGTGGAGAAAGGAATTATGTCACTTTTTTGTAATTTTCAGGAGAGACAAAAAACTGCTTTATTATTAAATTATTTAACAGATTTCATTGAAATTTTCGACATTTGCTGTACTCCAACCATACATACTGTTAATGAAATTAATTTTTATATATTCTACAAAGTATCTTCTGAAAAAAGAATTTGAAATTTGCAACATACTTCCTTTCTCCAGTCAACGAAGGAATTAGTACTTTTCGAGAGTATAATACATTCAAACATACACATTTCTGGATTAAAGGTCAAATTTATTGGCAAATTATCTTCAGATGAATATGAAAAAAACTATTTAATATAATTCAAAGATCGGAATAGTTCATATCACAGTGAGTTATCACTTGAAGTTAGCCATTTCGGAATCTCTTCATAAAAAAAATCTCGGTGTCTTCCCCATGAATGTATTTCATCAGTTTCCGAAAATATTTTTTTATATTGATTCTCACTTTGTAATTTTCAAGAAAATGTTTCCTATAGAAATCGTATTTCACATTTACGTCTGGATATTTCTTAGGGAACATTTCGTGCAAAGTTTTCAGATCCAAGCTTCCATCTAAGTATTTCATTTCCTTCCCAGCATAGTGAGTTTCTTTGTGTGGGAAAGACGTGATACTGGGTACTATCAAATTTATTACATTTCCGGAATTTTTGTTATGCATGGATTTCTTCCACTTATGTCCAAAATGTTGTTGTTTGTTAAACTTATGGGACTTGAATACGGGGTCATCAGTCCCTAAACTTGCAAACTACTTATGAACTACTTACGAATTAGGACGGCACAAATATCCACGCCCGATGGGGGATTCAAAACCCCGACCGTAGTGGCTGTGCAGACCGTGACTGGAGCGCCTCAGTCCCCTCGGCCACCACGGCCGGCACTTGTGTCCTTTTGACATTTACAAAGACGGTATTCATTCACTTACAACATTCAACAATAGTCGCGACACGTGACGAAGTTGGCGCCAAATTACTGTTTTGTTGCCCTACTGTACTGCATGCCGCAGACCAACGCCACCTAGCATGTAGCTGGTGTAGTACAAGCTCACTGGCAGTAAAATCTACTGATGGGATGGCGGAGAAAGGAACTAAGTCACTGACTTCATTCCTTTCTCCTCAGCACGTATGAAATCGACCTCATGGTATTCCCACAGGAAGAAGCCAAACATAGTTCCTTTCATCATAGTAAGGTGTATCTTGGTCTGTTTACTACATTTATGTAAAAAAGTGAAAACCACCAAAAAGTGGCTTAGTTCCTTTCAATTTATTATTGCCCTGATGAAGACGAGCTGGATGTAGAAGCAAACAGCGGGTTGACGTTCGGTGCAGATGCACAAGAGGGTGACGTCGACGACAAGGACGCTGCCATTTCACCGCCGTCAGGTTCGTCGAGCTCTTTCATTGCTTCGACGGGACGTGGGCATGGAACTGAGGTCGTCCGTGATGCCCAGAGCTGATTTGATGATTTTACATCGTCGAATACCACTTTCTCCGTTACAGCAGAATATATGCCACGAGCCGTTTGCGTTTTATACGGTGCGTCACAACTGCAGTGGACAAGAATGAGGCGGTTTTTCCACGAGCAGTGTAACGTAATTTAATTCACAATACCTTTTCTTCACATCATTTTTTTATATGTAAAGCTAACACTATTGAAGTGAAGTAAACTTGAGCCGGCCGCGGTGGCCGAGGGGACTGAGGCGCTCCAGTCACTGTCAGCACAGCCACTACGGTCTGGGGTTCGAATTCCCCCTATGGGTATGAATATTTGTGCCGTCCTTAGTGTTAGCTAGTTCGTAAGTAGTTTGTAAGCTTAGGGACTGATGACCCCGTAGTTAAGTCCCATAAGCTATACGAACATAACATAAACATAAGTAAACTTGAAAGAGTTACAGTGCATATGTTTCATTTTGTAATATTATTTCGTCCTCCAGTTCCCTAGCTCCTCAAATTCCACATTTCAGGGGACTCGCTGTCGTCCCTTCATTGCACAGCACTTCAGCACTTCACGTTGGCGCATTAAGCGGCGCAGTGAAGCGAGCCGAGTGAGGAACAACCCGAGCGCGCGAAAGCTTGAAAGCTGTACTCTGAGGAGGCCGTGACTGCCAAGTATCTGAACAATGGCCCAAATACCCACGTGATATCGATTTCTACAGTTGAAATCCAGCTCACGTATTTTTTTTATTTATTTATTTTTTTAATTAATTAATTTATTAATTTATTTATTTATTTTTGTCTGGAAAATATGAGGTCGAGTGGCAGTATTTGTATTATCTGCTCCTCAATTTCAAACTAGTTGCATATAAACATCTCGTGTTACGCTATACACTCTGACTAGGAGGCCACGTGGGTATCGGATTTCAGAATTTTTTTTATACTTGTGGTGTCGCACAAGTACAAAGTGCGCGCCACTTACTTTCGCCGCGCGCCGCCATGCACGCACGGCGCGGCGTTCTCGCGACGACAGCCACGAGCGCCCTCTGGGAACCCCGCTCGTGGCCACCACTGAAAAGACATCGGTCACTTCGGACGGAGATAGCAACCAGTTAGGACCTTCGTAATCAGATAGGCACCATTGAAGACTTTGCTATCGTACAGGCACTAGGCAGGCCTCTAACAACTATGTATCAACATTCTGCAGTACTATGTAAAAGTTAAGTATTGTTACATTCTGTGCAATATATATCTCTTTCTAATTTACTCGAGTGTTTATAGTTTCTAGCTGCTCCCCTCCGTACCTGCACCAGCGTGCTGTCTTTGTTCCTGTGTCGGTCTCGTTCCACTTTTTTTTTTTTTTTTTTTTTTTTTTTTTTTTTTTTTTTTTTTTTTAACTGACATTAACAAAGGAAACTTACAATTTCTTCGGGAAAGGAACTTGGAAACGTTGTCCCGCAATACCTCTTAAGTCACTGATTTAACGTGTGTTCTTTTTATTTTCTCCATACTTCAACCTCAGCATATCGACAGCACTCAAGGCTCGTCTTCTCGATATGTGCTTTATTATGTTTCCCCAAGCAGTATGCCTGGTCTCCTTTTCCTGGTTACCCATTTTCATCGTGCGTTCTCTAAACTTGTCATCTCTTAGC
Organism: Locusta migratoria; assembly: GCA_026315105.1. Classification (NCBI taxonomy): domain Eukaryota; kingdom Metazoa; phylum Arthropoda; class Insecta; order Orthoptera; family Acrididae; genus Locusta; species Locusta migratoria. Next base: position 123,394,403 of record CM048754.1, read on the forward strand.
CCTGAGTGCGGTCAGTCACCGAAGGTCGCGCATGTCCTGGCGATTTGCAGGGATATGAAGTTCCTTTGTCTTTCCCTAAGTACTGGAGATGAAAGTCTTTTGAAAATAAAAAGGAAAATATAAAAGAAAGGTAACTCAACCCCTCTACGTCGAGGTTAGCCAAGGTGAAATAAACCATCTTTTTAAGGAATTGAAGAAAAATGATCTAAATGAGCAGTAATAGATAAACGGTGGCAAACCTTGAATACTGGATGCCATACGTCCCTTTATTTCCACATTCGTCTTTCTTTGTCCTTTGTTCGTGTCTTCTTTTTTTTCCTGTTTGTTCTTTTTTTTTCCTTCAGATCCTCGTTATTTGTAGTGCCGTGATGTAATTTGCAAATCTTTCCCTGTAGTGAGCACCCTTCTCCAAGAGTTGGGCTCTTGTGGCGAGGTACACTCTATAGCCTGAGTATGAGGCCTTGTCTTGTGCACTGGTCATGTAGTATAGTGTATGCCCTACTAACCAGGTCCACGTGTTTTTCTTGCTGATTGGGTAGTAATTGCCGTCAGGTTTCAGTACCGACATGAGAGAGATGTGTTGCGGTGCTGTTCTGCAAATTGAAGCCAGGATTTTCCTGCACCGTTCCCATATATGTTTATTTTCTCCACAGACAAATCTGTGTTGCAAGGTGTCGATGAGATGGCACTCCCTGCATTCGTCAGTGACGGACAAATGTATTTTGTGAAGTTTCTCTCTTGTTGGTATCGTCTTATTCACTATTTTGTACCAGGTTGATCTTATATCCGTATCGAGCACTTTGTTGTTGATGTTTTTCCATATGACAGTCCAATCCTTATCGGGGTATTTTAATTCCATTCGGTTCACCCTTCTACTGTCGTTCATAAGGCGGTACAGTTGAGCGGTGGTAAGTTCATGAAGAGGGGCACTCGATTTCATTCGGAGGTAGCTAATTTCTAATAGAAACATCCTAATGTGGTTCACCTTGTAATGCGTGTCGCCAAGGTGGATTGGTACTTGCATACTCTGAGGCTTATATATCCTTATGGCCATACTTAGCGCACTATCCGGATATTTGTGGCACAGCTGAATAATGCGCCTTATCAGAAGTGCCTTGCATTTAGATGAAACATCGTTGAGACCAAGGCCTCCTTTTTCTGGTGGGAGGGTAACGACATTGATCCCCACCTTGAATATATCTCCCCTCCAAATATACCAACCTATTGTCGACATAATTTTCCTGGCAACACTGTCTACCACAGGTATTATCTGTCCAGCGTACCATAGTTTCGAGAGGATTCTGGTGTTGACGAAGTGTACTTTCTGCGCCAAGTCCTGTTCACGTCCTTTGTTGTATTGTAAGTAGCCTCTCGTCATGGCCAGAAGGTCCTTCCAGTTGCCTGCAGTTGTTTTTAGAGGACAACTGCTCATCTTTATCCCGAGCACCTTCATGGTATCACACACCCTGTATGGGCAGTTGGCATCTGTGCGAAATCCACTCCCTATCGGCATGAGACGAGTTTTCCTGTAGTTTAGTGTAGAACCCGATGCTCGTTCATATTCAGCCATATTAGTGGTAACGTCTCGAAGGTCCTGCTCCGAGCGTACAATGACACCCACATCGTCCGCGAATGCCATGCATTTTATTGTCGTAGAATAGAGGGTTAGACCATGAAGCGTGCAATTAAGCATTCTAACCAAAGGCTCAATTGCTATAACGTATAGGGGCATAGACATAGGACACCCCTGTCTGACTGACCTTTGGATAGGGATCTGACGGGTGAACTGACCATTGACGATGATTTTGGATCTGGCAGAAGTGTACATATTTTGAATTATCGTAATAAAAGGTACACCAAATCCGAGATGATTCATGATGTCGAACAGGTAGCGATGTGAAACCCTGTCAAAAGCCTTACATTGGTCTAAAGCTAAAATTGCTGCCTGAGGGCGTGTTAAGGCACTGAAACATATGAGCTCCCTATAATCTGCTAGACTCTTGAAAATAGTGCGTCCCGGTACTGCCGCTGTCTGGCTATTATGTATGATGTTTTCTAGAACATTTTTAATTCTAGCTGCTATGACACGGGCTACAATCTTATAATCAGAGTTCAGGAGAGAGATGGGACGGAATTTATTGATATCTTCATGTGGGTGTTCTTTCGGAACCAGTACTATTATACTGTCATTGAAGCCTGCTGGTAGTTGCTGACCCGCTTTGATTTCATTACACATGCTTACAAAGCATCGGTCCATTAGATACCAAAACTGTTTGTAAAATTCTATTGGTAGTCCATCATTTCCGGGCGATTTATTAGGCTGAGCCTTTTTCAGTGCCTCCTGTACCTCGTCCGCGGCGATGTCATACCTTAATGATTCCCTGTCGGTCTCTGCAAGTGTCATTGTAAGATAACTTATCATTGTACGTATTGCGTCGTCATCCTCCAGCTCTGCTGTGTACAGTCGCTGGTAGTAATCCGTTATATACTCTTTTATTTCAGCCTGAGTCGTCGCGAAGTTACCGTCTTCTTTCTTTATACGAGTGATAAGTTTTTGTCTTGCGCGACGCTTCTCTCTCCCGAGGTGGAAGGGTGACGTATGTTCATCGGAGGTGCAATTATCATCTCTGGAACGGATTTTAATTCCTTCCATTTGTTTTCGTTTCAGAAGGGATAACTTTGCTTTAATCCTTTTAATTTGGATGAACTTCTCCGGCGTGATAGGTATATCAGAATACAGTTCACGAAGACATCGAAAGTAAAACTCGAAAGTTTCTTTCTGTAGTCGGTTCCTCTCATAACTATACGCCTTCAAAACGCTGATTAATTTAGGTTTTGCGCAGTGGCACCACCACAGAAGTACCGATGGGAACGCGTGTTGTCGGCGTAAACAGGTATGCCAGGCCTCTTCCATCCGTTCTCTCAACTCTTGCTCCTTGAGAATATCGACGTTTAACTTCCATCCTGTTCTGCCACGGAACGTTTTCTGCCGTGTCATGCGCTTGGTGCAGTGGTACGCCGAATGATCTGAAAAGTACAGGGGCCACGTTTCCGTTGCAGATACTGTCTCCCGCAAGGTTTTACTGACGTAAATTCTATCCAGGCGACTGGCAGTTGTCGCAGTATGATACGTAAAACACCGTTGGTCGCCGTTTATTATTTCCCAAGTATCCTCTAGTTCTAATTGGTGTACCATTTCTGCAAGAGTCGGACATCCATTAAAGTTCGGCCATTGGTCCTTGTGCTTCAAGACACAATTAAAGTCGCCTCCGACTACAACGTCCTCCCGATTTCGCCGGAGGAGATACAATAAATCACTGGCAAAGAACTGGGCTCTACTTGTTCTATTTTGGTTCCCGGAAGGGGCATATATATTTATGAATCTAACTCCATTAATGAGACACGATATCCCTCTGCCATTTTCCAATCGCTCGACATCCGATACAATCACACCCTCTTTGGTTAGGAGAGCAGTTCCCGAAGTACTACCTGGGGTGGTGTTTCTGAGTACTTCGTATCCCGGAATATCTGGGTGAAATTCGCTATCTACCTCTTGCAGCAGAGCGATATCAGCATCACAGCTGTATAAATAATCACGAAGACTGTGTATCTTCTGTTGTGAGACGATCTTGTTTATATTTACGCTGGCTACCTTGTAATCCTGAAACGCAGGCATTCAGTGGTAGAATCACACTCTCCAACCAGGGCGCAGAGGTACGATGTCGGTAAAAGCATTAATGGTTGTTAGAAACGGTACTCTGTATCATCCGACGGGACTGGAGAGGCAGGTCGTATAATTCTTCTCCCGTTGCGGCTGATACATCGTCTGTTGTTGGCCCAGCTCTACCCGTTTCTTGCTCCATTGCCGCATCTTCCCCGTCATCTGCCCAGTTCAGTATATGGGCTGAGGCAGTCTTGCTTTGTGCGCCGTTTTCCGGTAGACTTGGCCTCTCCCTACCGACGGGTTGTAATCCCGGTGGGTCTTCCACAGCTTCATGGTTCCCCGGCTTGATATTAGGTGGGGAGATTTCCGACACCCGGTTGCTACCATTCTGCTGCTTCGGATCGGAATTTGCTGATGTGGTGTCAGGTAAAGTGAGACCAATTTCCGTCAGTTTCTCGGGCAATATTGGCACTGTCTTCTCTGTGTCTTGATGGGCTATTCTTCGTTTTTTGTGTTTCTTGAGAGAGACTGCTGTTTGATTTTTTGAGCAACAGGTTTCCTTTCCCGGAGTTCGTTCTTCGTTTACCACTGGGTTGGATTCCAGTTCGCTGCTGGGACTCGAACGCTTTCCGTCTTCTTGGGCTGGAGCACCGTATTGGAGGCCGGCCGAGCTCGTACCCTCCGGTTGATCATGTTCCATGGACACATCTTCGGTAGTATTATCTTGGTTGGGAATTTCCATAGACGTCTCTTGTACAGCTTCTGTAGTACCGGACGATTCACTGAAATGAGGGTGCTCCGGCGTGTTCGTGCGCAATCGGGCCGCAGCCACGTAAGAGATCGGGAAGGTCGTCATCCTGTCAGCTGGCTCTGTTTCTCCTGTAGGTACCTGTGTCACCCTTCTTTGAATACATTGGGCTCGAACATGACCAGTTGAACCGCAACCAGAGCAAGTACGCGGTTGACCGTCGTACATGATAATCGCCCTATAGCCACAGATCGAAATATATGATGGGATATGTGTCTTTAATTCTATCTTCACCTGCCGAACACCGTTTAAAACAGGTACTTTAAACGACATCCATTTTTCAGGAACATTGCTGATGACCTTTCCATATTTCGCCAAAGCAGCATTAATTTCTTCTGCAGGAACTTCAAATGGTAGTTCGAAAATTCGGACTGTCCGAATACCAAACCCTGCGTGCGTCACTTTAACTTCACCAACGTTCCCATCACAGTGCTTGAATTTAAGATTACCAGCACGGGACTGCACAATTTCGTCACAAATTTCCGGGCTTTTGAACTTAATATACACAGTACTGCTAACTATTGAGAGATGGACACCGATAATATCGCCAAAGGAACGTTTCAGTGATTCCTCAATCCATGATTCAATTTCATAAGACTTCGGTCGTGCATAGTTGCAATCAAATACAAACTTCAAAGTATCTCTTCTTGGTACTTCAGTCATGTTCGTGTTCTAGTCATAATTCACACAATAACACATTATTGCGGCCGCTACGAGAGCGTCAACTCACCCGGAAACAGCGCTCAGACGACAGCAGCAGGGACATAAACACCGCCGCGTCCGCTCGCCACGGCCCCAGCCGGCCGACTCGTTCCACTCGGCCACCGACACCTACGACGAGGCTGGGACACAAAAGCGACGTCGAAGCTGGGACGCAAAAATACTTACTGTATGCGGAAATTCCGAACCAAAATAACAATCAGCTAAGCCATACGACGCAACTCTAAAAAATATCGAGAAAATAGCCTTTGAAGTTTTGCAAAGTACGCGTTAAGTACCAATAATTTAAACACTTGTAGCATCTGTCAGCATCAATCAAAGTTACCCGCAATCCTAACCGCTTATAAGAACTTCGAAAGGAGCTAGAAGCGCTGCTGTTGTGCGTCTTAAACATCCCATCCTGACTGCTTCCTGACTCCTGCCTGACACTCGATACGACCGACCCACAGATCTCACCTCACTCTGACCAGAGAGACTGTCAGTGGCAAAGTACGCTGTTGCCACCTTTCAAGTCTCTATATACAGGGTGAGTCACCTAACGTTACCGCTGGATATACTTCGTAAACCACATCAAATACTGACGAACCGATTCCACAGACCGAACGTGAGGAGAGTGTAATTGGTTAATACCAACCATAAAAAAAATGCACGGAAGTATGTTTTTTAACACAAACCTACGTTTTTTTAATAGAACCCCGTTACTTTTGTTAACACATCTGAACATATAAACAAATACATAATCAGTGTCATTTGTTGCATTGTAAAATGTTAATTACTCTCGGAGATATTGTAACCTAAAGTTGACGCTTGAGTACCACTCCTCCGCTGTTCGATCGTGTGTATCGGAGAGCACCGAATTACGTAGGGATGCAAATGGAACGGTGATGTACCTTAGGTACAGAAGAGACTAGAACAGCACATTACGTCCACATGCTAACACCTTTATTGGTCTTTTTCACTGACGCACATGTACATTACCATGAGGGGTGAGGTACACGTACACACGTGGTTTCCGTATTCAATTACGGAGTGGAATAAAGTGTGTCACGACATGCCAGGCCAATAGATGTTCAAAGTGGTGGCCATCATTTGCTGCACACAATTGCAATATCTGGCGTAATGAATGTCGTACACGCCGCAGTACATCTGGTGTAATGTCGCCGCAGGCTGCCACAATACGTTGTTTCATATCGTCTGGGGTTGTAGGCACATCGCGGTACACATTCTCCTTTAACGTACCCCACAGAAAGAAGTCCAGAGTATAAAATCAGGACACTGTACCCCACAAGCGGCTTCTTATGAAATTGCGTGCTTATCGAATATCTCCCCAATTGTGCGGTTGGATTCACGATTTCCTATCAGAAAGAAAACAGTTCGTTGTAATTGACGGTAAGTCATCGAGTAAAACTGAAGTGATATCTGGCGTTCCACAGGGAAGCGTTATAGGTCCCCTACTCTTCCTCGTGTTTATAAACGATTTAGGAGACAATCTGAATAGCTCCCTTAGACTGTTCGCGGATGTTGCTGTCGTTTATCGGTTAGTGAAGTCAACAGAGGATCAAAAGCAACTGCAAAGCGATTTAGACAAAATTTCTGCATGGTGCGAAAATTGGCAATTGACACTAAATAAAGAAAAGTGTGAAGTAATACACATGACCACTAAAAGAAATCCGCTGAACTTTAATTATGCGATAAATCAGTCAAACCTTAAGGTCGTAGATTCTACCAAATACCTAGGAGTTAAAATTACCAACAATTTAGACTGGAGAGAACACATACAAAAATATTGTGGGGAAGGCGAACCAAAGGTTACGTTTAATTGGCAGAACGCTTCGAAGATGCACCAGCTCCACCAAAGAGACTGCCTACATCACAATTGTGCGTCCTCTCCTCTCCTGGAGTACTGTTGCCCCTTGTGGGACCCTCACCAGGTGGGACTGACGGAAGACATTGAGAAGGTTCAGAGAAGGGCAGCTCGTTTTGTTCTATCACGTTACGGGGGGGGGGGGGAAGCGTCACGGAAATGTTGCACGAATTGGGGTGGAAATCATTAAAAGAAAGACGTAATTCATTGCGGCGTGATCTGTTTGCTAAGTTTCAATCACCGACTTTTAGTTCTGAATGTGAAAATATTTTGTTAGCACCCACCTGCTTAGGGAGACATGACCATCCCAATAAAATAAGAGAAATCAGATCGGAAAACGGAACGATTTAGGTGTTCTTTCTTCCCGCGCGCTATTAGAGAATGGAACGGTACAGAAAAGTTATGAAAGTGGTTAATGAACCCTCTGCCAGGCACTTGAATGTGATTTGCAGAGTATCTATGTAGATATGTAGATGTAGGTGTAGAACGGGCTGGCCAATTTATGCGCCCTCCACGTCCTATGAAACGCCCGTCGAACATCCTGTCAAGGGTCAGCCTAGTGTTAATTGCGGAATGTGCAGGTGCACCATAGTGCTGATACCACATACGTCGACGCGTTTCCAGTGGGACATTTTCGAGCAACGTTGGCAGATCATTCTGCAGAAACGCGATGTATGTTGCAGCTGTTTCGGCCCCTGCAATGAAGTGAGGACCAATGAGGTGGTCGCCAATGATTCCGCACCCTACATTTACAGTACACGGCCGCTGTCGCTCTACCTGTCGGAGCCAGCGAGGATTGTCCACGGACCAGTATGCATGTTCCGTAGATTCACTGCCCCGTGGTTAGTGAAACCCGCTTCATCGGTAAACAGGTAGACCCGCAACGCATTCTCTGTTAATGCCCATTGACAGAATTGCACTCGCTGATGTAGCGACACACGAAACGGGTGAAAGCGGTGACGATGCAGTATGCGCATGACACTACTTTGACTCAGTCCACCGGCTCTCGCAGTGTCCCGTGGACTCCTGCGTGAGTTCACGGCAACAGCAGCTAACACACCAACTGCACCCGCTTATCCTGTGACGGGCCTGTTACGGACCCGTTTGCGTGCTACGACCATAGCTGTTGCATACAGTCGGCGGCAGATGTTGTGAAATGTGCGGCACCTTGGATGCTCTCTGTTCTGCATACACCCTGCAGGCTTCACCTGCATTTTGTCGACACTCGCCATAGACGAGTATCTCCGCCTTTTCAGAGTTCGAATACACCATGGTCACAGTTCATACAACACTACACTATCACAGACGTCTGGTAACACAGTGTACTACAGTTAGTCGGCGTGCAAAGACGAATGTAGAATAATAATAGCAGCAAGCGCTACATGCGGACACTGCGACAGCTAGACCAAACCACAACAGTTCACTACAGCCACACTCGTAAACACGGTCGTCATCGTAAACATAACATGTCCCTGAAGATGCTGCTCGCCGACCGTGGCCCGAGTCTGTTACAACACGCAGCTGAACGTCGGAGGTTTCAAGCGTCAACTTTAGGTTACAATATCTCCGGATGTCATTAATATTTTACAATGCAACAAAAGGCACTAATAACGTATTTGTTTACATGTTCAGTACGGGGTTCCATTTAAAAAAAACCTAGGTTTGTTTTAAAAAACATACTTCCGTGCATTTTTTTATGGTTTGTATTAACCAGTTCCACTAGCCCCTCTCCTCACGTTCGGTCTGTGGAATCGGTTCGTCAGTATTTGATGTGGTTTACGAAATACATCCAGCGGTAATGTTAGGTGACTCACCCTGTATAAAAGGCAATGTCCCGATTGACTCATCATTGCCCAGCCCAAACCACTGAACATAGAAACTTCACATTTGTAGAGGGTGTTCACCTTGCTCTGTAGGCGTCATTTAAGAAGCGATTTTTCGATATTTCGTCCGTAAGGGGGTGAAATAGGATATGGAACGTCTTTTGAAAATACGTTGCTATTCAGGCAATTTTGAAGAAAGAACTACAAAATTTCGGATTTTAATTCAGGATTCGAATTTAAAAGACACGTGTTTAGGCATTTTTTGAAATTCAAAAAATATGGGGGTAAAATAGGGGACGCAAAAAATTGATTTCCGAAAGTATGTTGCTGTTCACTCACATTTTTAAGCTACAACTACGAAACTTCGGATACGGAATCTTGGTCAGGATTTAAAAAACACGAGTTTCAGTATTTTTGGAAATTGAACAAGTAAGAGGGCAAAATAGGGGATGAATTTTTTTAAACACATTGCTATTAAGACGATTTTGAACGTAGAGCTGCAAAAGTTGATATTTGTGTTGTTGGTTAGAATTTAAAAAATACGTGTTTCGGTATTTTTGGAAATTCAACCACAAAGGAGGTTAAATTGGAGAGGGGATGTTCTTTAGAAAATCTGATGCTATTCAGGCAATTTTGAAGTTAGAAATACAAATTTTCAGATTTGGATTCGGGGTTAGAATTTAAAAGACATGTTTTTCTGCATTATTTGAAATTCAACCAATAAGGGGTGAAGTAAATTAGTTTTCAAAAATATGTTGCTGTTAACTGGAATTTCAAGCTATAACTACGTAACTTAGAATATGGACTCTTGATCAGGATTAAATAGACACGAGTTTCGATATTTTTGGAAATTTAACAAATAATCGGATTTTGTAACCCACTTCAATGGCGGCTCAAAACAACTGGTTTAGTTCTTGATTTAGTCAACACAATCGCTATTTTTCTTTAGCTAAATACGCAGATTCGTGCTCACTCTAATATTAATAATTGTATTTCATTGTAGAAAATGTCACTTTGTCCATATGTGCCGCGAGCGGTCTAAGGCGTCTCGCTGCGGAGCGCGCGGTTGCTCGCCGTGGAGGTTCGAGTCCTTGTGCATAATAGTTCGCGATCGGGAGCGCTCACTTTAGTTCGTTCTTTTAGTTCGTCCGCTCCCAGTGACGGCTGAGCGGCGTGGTCTGCGCATGCAGGTGGAGGGAGAAGTTCCCCCACCTAGCTGCTTCATGCGCTTGCTGCTTGAGCCGCTAACGGTATCACGCAGACCACAAGAAACAGTTTGTAGATAATTTCTCGCGTTTAAGTTTACAGTTATCTCTATATCTTGGCATTATGGAATTTATTGCAGAGTGCAAAATACTGCAAAGCAGAAATTTTGTAGCACTGAACTATGTAATTTAGCAGGCAGACGCTCACCTCGAAATGGCTCTCATCAGCAGAAGGCAAACACGTGATTTTTAATTCTGCTGCGCGCCCTCTCCCTATTGCCCGTTGGTCTTCGGAAAAGAATCCAACGAACTAAGAAGGTGATACGTTTGGCATAATAGTTCGCGAGCGAAGACGCATGTTTTAGTTCGCGACCGATTGCGCATATTTAAGTTCGCGACCGATCGCTCATATTTTAGTTCGCGACCTGTAGGTCTCCTTTTAATTCGGACCTCGGACGCGAAGTAGGTCGCTACTTTTAGTTCGTCCGGTCTTTCTGGCTTTTGCAACCGCTATTAAAGACTTTCTTTTGTTATTATTGCCCGAGCGTGTGCTATTACCCGTATTTTTGGGCAATGGCTATGAAACTACAGCTGAACTGCATCTCAGCTCGAAAAGACGTCAACGGGCAGACGGAAATCACGCGTTCTGCGCGCTCTCGCGTCCTCTCGCTGTTCCCCGTCAGTCTTCGGAAAAGGAGCGGACGAACTAAGAGGCGAGGGATCTGTGAACCAGTTCGCGTAGTTCGCCTGTGGGAGCGCTCTCCCGAACCAGTTCGTCGCGAACTACACAAGAGTACTGACTAGTAAGCATGGAAGTCCGGGTTCGATTCCCTGTCGCATCACAAATTTTAATTCAGTGCTGCAGATTTATCACTTTAGTTCAAGATGCCGCCGACAATACTTGTGAACCTTAAAGGGCGACCACTGTCCGTAACAAGAGCCTTGCTTTGTTAGTAAAATTAGCAAATGAGGTCCGTGTGAACCTAATCTTCAGCATTCTTCTGTAGCACCACATTTTAAAAGCCTCAATCCTCTTCCTGTCCGCACTGCTTATCGTCCATGTTTCACTCCCGTAGAAGGCAACACTCCACACAAATGCCTTCAGAAAAGACTTCCTTACACTTACATTAATATTCGATGTTAGCAAATTTCTCTTTTTCAAAAATGCTTTTCTTCCCATTGCCATTCTGCATTTTATATCCTCTGTACTGCGACCATCATTTGTTATTTTACTGCGCATGTAACAAAACTCATCTACCTCCTTTATTGTTTTGGTACGTAATCTAATTCCTTCAGCAATTGATAATCTAATGACATTAAATAAATTATAACTTTACAGAAATATAGACAAAGTAAATGGAAGACGACAGACGGTCGTCTTTCAACCTACACATCAAAAATCAAATCAAATGTTTGTATAACTTATGGGACTTAAGTACGGGGTCATGAGTCGCTGAACTTACAAACTATTTATGAACTAGCTAACACTAAGGACGGCACAAATATCCATGCCGAGGGGGGATTCGAACCCCCGACCGCAGTGGCCGTGCAAAGCGTGACTGGAGCGCCTCAGCCCCCTCGGCCACCGCGGCCGGCTGATACTAAAGACGGGACAAATATCCATGCCGAGGGGGGATTCGAACCCCCGACCGCAGTGGCCGTGCAGAGCGTGACTGGAGCGCCTCAGCCCCCTCGGCCACCGCGGCCGGCTAATACTAAAGACGGGACAAATATCCATGCCGAGGGGGGATTCGAACCCCCGACCGCAGTGGCCGTGCAGAGCGTGACTGGAGCGCCTCAGCCCCCTCGGCCACCGCGGCCGGCTAATACTAAAGACGGGACAAATATCCATGCCGAGGGGGGATTCGAACCCCCGACCGCAGTGGCCGTGCAGAGCGTGACTGGAGCGCCTCAGCCCCCTCGGCCACCGCGGCCGGCTAATACTAAAGACGGGACAAATATCCATGCCGAGGGGGGATTCGAACCCCCGACCGCAGTGGCCGTGCAGAGCGTGACTGGAGCGCCTCAGCCCCCTCGGCCACCGCGGCCGGCTAATACTAAAGACGGGACAAATATCCATGCCGAGGGGGGATTCGAACCCCCGACCGCAGTGGCCGTGCAGAGCGTGACTGGAGCGCCTCAGCCCCCTCGGCCACCGCGGCCGGCTAATACTAAAGACGGGACAAATATCCATGCCGAGGGGGGATTCGAACCCCCGACCGCAGTGGCCGTGCAGAGCGTGACTGGAGCGCCTCAGCCCCCTCGGCCACCGCGGCCGGCTAATACTAAAGACGGGACAAATATCCATGCCGAGGGGGGATTCGAACCCCCGACCGCAGTGGCCGTGCAGAGCGTGACTGGAGCGCCTCAGCCCCCTCGGCCACCGCGGCCGGCTAATACTAAAGACGGGACAAATATCCATGCCGAGGGGGGATTCGAACCCCCGACCGCAGTGGCCGTGCAGAGCGTGACTGGAGCGCCTCAGCCCCCTCGGCCACCGCGGCCGGCTAATACTAAAGACGGGACAAATATCCATGCCGAGGGGGGATTCGAACCCCCGACCGCAGTGGCCGTGCAGAGCGTGACTGGAGCGCCTCAGCCCCCTCGGCCACCGCGGCCGGCTAATACTAAAGACGGGACAAATATCCATGCCGAGGGGGGATTCGAACCCCCGACCGCAGTGGCCGTGCAGAGCGTGACTGGAGCGCCTCAGCCCCCTCGGCCACCGCGGCCGGCTAATACTAAAGACGGGACAAATATCCATGCCGAGGGGGGATTCGAACCCCCGACCGCAGTGGCCGTGCAGAGCGTGACTGGAGCGCCTCAGCCCCCTCGGCCACCGCGGCCGGCTAATACTAAAGACGGGACAAATATCCATGCCGAGGGGGGATTCGAACCCCCGACCGCAGTGGCCGTGCAGAGCGTGACTGGAGCGCCTCAGCCCCCTCGGCCACCGCGGCCGGCTAATACTAAAGACGGGACAAATATCCATGCCGAGGGGGGATTCGAACCCCCGACCGCAGTGGCCGTGCAGAGCGTGACTGGAGCGCCTCAGCCCCCTCGGCCACCGCGGCCGGCTACACATCAGAACTGACTCCGCAATTATTTTGACCAGTGCCGTTGTTCCATCCAGTCTCCCTGTAGCCGCAGCAATCGTTTGCGTTTCCCTTCCTGTAGATGTGAGAAGGTAGTCAAGTTTGCAGAGCAAGGATATCGGCTCGTAAATCACGCATGCCGGCGCCGCTCTAGACTGCAGTTGTGCCGGCCTTGTTGGGTGGAGAGCTGTGCCTGGTGACCGCGCGGCTCTTTACGTAAAGCGCCGTCCGTTCCTGTCCGGTCCGGTCTTGTCCGGAGCGGCGGCGGAAACGTAGTCTAGAGTCGTGTCACAGAATAAGGAGTATACAGAAAGGAAACTCCCGCTGCAGTCTGTCGTCCAAAATTTAGTGCGCATGCGCGGAATCGGCCATCTTGGAAAGCAGTAAACGTGTGATCACTCCCTACTCTGTGGCGTGGTAATGCGCCGTCTTTGTTTGTTAATTCTGTATTTCAACTGCCTGAATCGCATAAAAGTAAACAAGTTTTTGGTGCAGTGCAGTGAAAAGAAAGAACTGTGTGTCAGTAGTTGGAGCTGTTCCGTTTTTATTATGAGCAGCAATAAAGGAAAAGGCGGCCGATGGTGTTCAGCACCTAATTGCCGCAATAATTCTAATACAAATAAGGATATAAGCTTTCCCACCTTACCAAAAAATGCTGAGCAGTAACTGAACGTCGCTATATGTGTTGAAAGTTAAATGTTATCAGTTTCGAATGAGAGTAATGTGTGCGTAATTATTAAAAGTAGCCTCGCTTCTTCTCTTGACGATAACTCTCGCTGTTGCTGTTGCTGCAGCAGTTGAACAGCATCGAAATGTTGAAGTACATTTATATTTTATGAGTTTAACGTTGCAGGGAATATAATGAATGACAAGGAATAGTGCGTAAGTATACAGGTAAAATTTTACAATACGCCAATGGAGGCGTAGTGTGCTAATGTTGGCAACGAATGCTCTTCTAATACTCAAACAAATAGATTAAGGGGAATAATTATTTTATGCTGTTCCTGCTCTGCGGTTGACAGATTCCTCTATATGCCCTTTTCCGATCAGTAAATTAATGATACCCCTAAAACCCACCCCCATGAACCACAGACATTGCCGAGGTGGGGTGGCTTGCGTGCCTCAACGATGCAGATAGCCGTACCGTAGGTGCAACCACAGCGGAGGGGTATCTGTGGAGAGGCCAGACAAACGTGTGGTTCCTGAAGAGGGGCAGCAGCCTTTTCAGTAGTTACAGGGGCAACAGTCTGGATGATTGACTGAGCTGGCCTTGTAACATCAGCTAATGTGGCTTTGCCACACAGCTACTGCCAACGGCTGAAAGCAAGGGGAAACTACAGCCGTTACTTTTCCCGAGGACATGCAGCTCTACTGTATGAACATATGATGATGGCATCCTCTCGGGTAAAATATTCCGGAGGTAAAATAGTCCCCCAGTCGGATCTCCGGGCGGGGACTACTCAGGAGGATGTTGTCATCAGGAAAGACAATACTGGCATTCTACGGATCGGAGCGTGGAATGTTAGATCCCTTAATCGGGTAGGAAAATTAGAAAATTTAAAAAGGGAAATGGATAGGTTGAGGTTAGATATAGTGGGGATTAGTGAAGTTCGGTGGCAGGATGAACAGGATTTCTGGTCAGGTGAGTACAGGATTATAAATACAAAATCAGTTGGGGATATCACAGGAGTAGGACTGATAATGAATAAGAAAATAGGAATGCGGGTAAACTACTATGAACAGCACAGTGATCGCATTATCATTGTCAAGATAGATACGAAGCCAACACCGACAACAGTAGTACAGGTTTATTTGCCAACTAGCTCTGCTGATGATGAGGAGATCGAAGAAATATATGAGGAGCTAAAGGAAATTATTCAGACCCAGGGGCAGATATAGACTCTGACCATAACTTGTTAGTCATGAACTGTAGGGTGAAATTGAAAAAACTGCAGAAAGGTAGGAAAATAAGGAGATGGGACTTAGATAAATTGAAGGAAAGTGAAGTTCTGGTGAATTTCAGAGGGAGATTTAGGCAACAATTGGCAGAAACAGGGGGAAATAAAACAGTAGAAGAGGAATGGGTAACACGGAGAGATGAAATAGTGAAGGCAGCAGAGGACAAAATAGGTAGAAAGGCAAGACCTACAAAAAATCCTTGGATATCACAGGAAATACTAGATTTAATCGATGAAAGGAGAAAATATAAAAATGCAGTAAATGAAACAGGCAAAATGGAGTACAGACGACTAAAAAATGAGATTGACAGGAAATGCAAAATGTCTAAGCAGGAGTGGTTAGAAGCCAAATGCAAATCTGTAGAAGAATGTATAAGAAGGGGAAAAGTAGATACCGCCTACAGGAAAATAAAAGAGACATTTGGGGACAAGAAAAGCAACTGTACGAATATCAAGAACTCAGATGGGAAGCCGGTTCTCAGCAAAGAAGAGAAAGCTGAAAGGTGGAAAGAGTACATAGAGCAGCTCTACAAAGGAAATGAACTTACAGACAATGTGGTAGGAAGGGAAGAGGACGTAGATCAAGATGAAATAGGAGATGCTATACTGAGAGATGAATTTGACAGAGCCTTGAAAGGCCTAGGTCGGAACAAGGCCCCAAGAGTAGATGACATACCCTCAGAGCTACTAAAGTCTCTGGGAGAGCCAGCCACGACAAGACTATTTGAACTGGTGCGTAGGATTTATGAGACAGGCGAAATACCCTCAGACTTCAAGAAAAATGTAATAATCCCCATTCCAAAGAAATCAGGCGAAGACAGGTGTGAAAATTACAGAACCATTAGTTTGATAAGTCATGGTTGCAAAATTTTAACACGAATTATCTACAGGAGAATGGAAAAGCTGGTAGAAGCTGACCTTGGGGAAGATCAGTTTGGATTCAGGAGGAACGTAGGAACCCGGGAGGCAATACTCACTTTACGTCTTATCTTAGAAGATAGATTAAGGAAAGGCAAACCTACATTTTTAGCTTTTGTAGATTTGGAGAAAGCATTTGACAATGTTGACTGGAATACACTGTTTCAAATTCTGAAGTCAGCAGGGGTAAAATATAGGGAAAGGAGAGTTATTTATAACTTGTACAAAAGCCAGACCGCAGTTATTAGACTCGAAGGGCATGAAAGGGAAGCATCAGTTGGGAAGGGAGTAAGACAGGGTTGTAGCCTTTCTCCGATGCTATTCAATTTGTACATCGAGCAGGCGGTGAAGGAAATCAAGGAAAAATTTGGAATAGGGATTAAAGTTCAGGGTGAAGAAGTACAAACATTGCGTTTTGCTGATGACATTGTAATTCTGTCAGAGACAGCAAAGGACCTGGAAGAGCAGTTGAATGGAATGGACAGTGTGTTGAAGAGAGCGTATAAAATGAACATTAACAAGAGCAAAACAAAAATAATGGAATGTGGTCTTAGAAAATCGGGCGATGCTGAAGGAATTAGATTAGGTAACGAAACAATGAAGGTGGTAGATGAGTTTTGTTACTTGGGTAGTAAAATAACATGTGATGGTCGCAGTACAGAGGATATAAAATGCAGAATGGCAATGGGAAGAAAAGCATTTTTGAAAAAGAGAAATTTGCTAACATCGAACATTAATTTAAGTGTAAGGAAGTCTTTTCTGAAGGCATTTGTGTGGAGTGTTGCCTTGTACGGGAGTGAAACATGGACGATAAGCAGTGCGGACAGGAAGAGAATAGAGGCTTTTGAAATGTGGTGCTACAGAAGAATGCTGAAGATTAGGTGGGTAGATCGCATAACCAATGAAGAGGTACTGAACAGAATTGGTGAGAAAAGGAATTTTTGGCATACCCTGGCTAAAAGGAGGGATCGCTTGGTAGGACACATTGTTAGACATCGAGGAATCGTAAATTTAGCATTGGAGGGAAGTGTGTGGGTTAAAAATCGCAGAGGGAGACCAAGAGACAGTAAGCAGATTCAAGTGGATGTGGGTTGCCGTTCTTATGAGGAGATGAAGAGGCTTGCTCAGGATAGAGTAGGGTGGAGAGATGCATCAAACCAGTCTCCGGACTGAAGACTATAACAACAACCCCTAAAACAAGTACAACTTTTATATATGCCCAGACTTCATTAGTTCTGTGTAATCACAATCTACTGCTAAGCCTGACTCAATATTTTGTGCGAATTTATTCGCGTCAAATAAAACCTGGCAGTTGTAAAGTCACTTTCTTGTTTATAACTAATTTCCCAAACATAACTCCGCGTTATTTGGGATTTTTCTAGAGATAAGCACCAAATAAAACGATCATCGATTCCACCGTACATTTTCGTAGTTGTATTAAAATTAGGCCTATTTCTTTCGTTGGATTACAATTAGGTGCAAGAAGAGGGCGCAAAATAGATGAGAGCATAATGAAAAGCCGTTTCCTTTCGTAAAAGTCGATGAGATTAGCTGCAGTTCGTAAAAAGTCCATTTCCAGCCAAAGTACTAAGTGGCTATAGTTCCCCGCTTACTGCTTTTCAATATGGCGTCGAGCGCAACGCTTGGTAACATACAGATCAGAGGCGCCGCCCCAGCTTTCCGTTTTGTATGATCCCTACTCTGTGGCCGTGTATTGGGAGAGTAGCGCAAACCGGGCGAGCGCCGCCATTGTAGTCCTGTTATATCTGGCAGTAGCAGCGCTATGCACGGCGCTGTTAAATTAACATTCATGATGAAGGGAAGCGGTCTGTACATCGACGTGGTATGACAATACGTTAAGTAAACAATGAACTCAGGTTTTTAATCGTTTCATCACATCTACAACGAATATTAAGGAAAAATTGGTAATCTGAGATGAAGACCTTTTGTTTTTGAGCGTTTGTGGCACGAGCTCTGGGACCGGCGGGGCTAGCGTGAGGCAGGTCACTCGCCGTGACGTCACAGCCACCTGCTGTCTGCCGCCGACAGCGGAACAGCGCACTGTAGAAGCTGCTCAAGATAACCGGTTTTTTAAATAACCGGCTTTCGGTTTTTTTATTGCTTTTATTCCGTGCAAAGTTCAACCGAAACTTAATTGGCAGCCGAACAGGGCCGGCGCAAGGCAGGTGCGAAACGTGCGGCCGCTCGGGGCGGCGCTTTCCGGGGGGGAGGGGCGGCGAATCTGACGACCCCCTTTTTCTTTATTATTGTAGGACAAACTCAACATTCATGCCCAAGAGGGGATTCGAAAGCAAACTTCGTAGAGAGCGTCTTCGGGAACTGTGGCATGGCGCCTCGACTACCTGCCGGCCGCCCATGTTGAACAAGGGGAGGCAGGAGGGCTGATATCTTCCTCGCCACTGTGGTAGAACCGCCGGAGGAACACAGAGGGGGAAGAAGTATGTCGTACGCGTCAGCAGAGATGCCAACTTAGCCATTTTATGGCTAGATCTGGCCATTTTGAAGTGGCGTCTAGCCACTGTTTTTGAAAAAAAGCTACTGCTGGCATTCCTAGCCATTTTGGTGATATTATATAGCAATATCTACCCACTTTTATTATTCGATAATTTTCACAACAAAAATGCAAAACTCTGAAGTTTTTCTTCTAAATAGAAATGTATTTATTGATTTATTATTTTTAACGTTCCTCCAAAGTACGACAAATGAAACACCACTGTATCGAAACAGTGATACCTGGAAGTTTCGAGACAATGAAACACTTCCGCATATCGATTCATTGTTTTGAAACATACAAACAATGGCCGCCACTATATAGTTGCACTTTCTTGGAAACGCTGTGCAAGTTACAACAGTGTGGTGTGAAGTGTCTCTTTTTTTAACGTGTGTTAACATTGAGTGTTGAAGAATACCGTGTGCTGTACCAGTGTTTTGTGACTGTGATAGTTCATTACCTAGCCACGTAACTAACATCACACTTTGAACTTGCCCGCCAAAAAGCGCACTGCTTTACTGCAGAACTTTTAAACAGTATGTATAAGGATCCAGCCAATAAGGGATACTTTTACTACATTCACAATATCCTTATTGAAGCGGAGAATGCGGATCCTACCAAGTTGTTAGGCAGTTCGGTCCATAAGAGGCACACTAATCAATCCCACAGTTATAATTGATTCTCTCAAGAGCAGCATTGATAGTTATATCGACCCATTCCCATATCTCGGCCACGTAGTCGAAAATGAACTAAAACTCTCCAATATGTCCGATGATGCAAAGAAAACTTTACGTGACAGATGTGTCAGTTTCACAAAAAAAAAGCTGGTTCATGAGCTTAAGAATAGGCTTCCAGATAACTTTGAAGTACTCCAACAAAGATCGTTACTAAGTGTGAAAGAAACATTGAAAACACTGCAACAGCCTATTACTGGTTTGGTATTAGCAATGGGTTTTGAGCAAAATGCCGACAAAATTGAAAACCAGCCGGCCGCGGTGGCCGAGGTGACTCAGGCGCTCCAGTCACGGTCTGCACGGCCACTACGGTCGGGGGTTCGAATCCCCCCTCGGGCATGGATATTTGTGCCGTCCTAATTCGTAAGTAGTTCATAAGTAGTTTGGAAGTTTAGGGACTGATGACCCCGTAGTTAAGTCCCATAAGCTTAACAAACATTTGAACATGTTTTGAAATTGAAAACCAGTAGCGAAACGTTAATTACATAAAATGGACGAACCAAACAACGACTTGTACATGCTGGCAAGAGGTTAGTCAGTGCAGTGATGCAGGAGGAGAAAATCCTTTTGCGGAGTTAGTCTCACTCGCATTTTCAGTGTTAACTGTACCATACTCCAACGCGGAAGTCGAGAATTTTTAGCCAAGTGAACTTGGTGAAAAACAAACTCAGAAACAGACTTAAAACGAATACACTCTCTGCTATTCTGAGTGTAAGGTATGGATTGAGACGCGAACATAAGTGTTGTTTTTCATATGAAATCCCAGAAAAAATACTGAAGCTTGTTAGTACGAATGCTACATACACGAGGGAGACCAATGAAATCTGCAGCAGCAGTAGCAAAGAAAATGAGGATGAGGACGATATTTATTTTTGTTGAGTGTTTTTCACAATTTTTATGCATAAAAGATATAAATTATAATTTAGCCATTTCTGGCCATTTTTGTTGGACTGTTTTGCCATTTTCGCTGACTGATAGTTGGCAACACTGCGCGTCAGTATTTTTATAGAGCGTTGCCAGCCTGTTACGCGCCTTGCGTTTACTCACAACTAATATTGCAGAAGACAAAATCTAATTTGGAAATTCAAATGCACTGTGTTAAGGCTCAAGGAATTTTGCTAAGCCCTTCAATGGCAGTTTCCGAGTGTTTTATTCTTCCCACATTATGGATAAAAATGGCTGAACATTACTAGTGAAACATGTCCATCACCTACAATGACTAGAGGTATTCCGAATGGGTAAATACGCAGCGAGTAATTATATGGGATGGTAGTAAGCCTGGTATAAGTTGGGTATCGACGTATATTTCAAAATTTTTGCTATCCGTTTCTGAGTGATAGTCAAACGTTTTGGTTTTTGAGCCGTGAAACACCTGTCTGCGCCTGCATGAACAACAAGTAAACTCTGGCCGGCACTTTTGTTTGACAATACTACTCGCACGCTATCACTTTGCCAACATTTATTTACTGTATACGGTTTTCCGTTGAATACATTGTCTGTTCACAACAACTGAAAAATGTGTATTTACGTTAATTTTGTAAGTTCATTTTGCGCGGGGTTAACCGAGCGGTCTAAGGCGCTGCGTTCATGGACTGTGCGGCTGGTCCCGGCGGAGGTTCGAGTCCTCCCTCCGGCATGAATGTGTGTTTTTGTCCTTAGGATAATTTAGGTTGAGTAGTGTGTGTGTGAGCTTAGGGAATGATGACCTCAACAGTTAAGTCCCACAAGATTTCACATTTGAACATTTTCGTAAATTCACAAGGCTTGTTAAAATTAGCTACATTTCTTCAATGGGGTATAACACTATTTTTGAGCTGGGGCCACCGACTGTTTTGTACAAATCTGTAGAGAATGTCACCAATCACTCGCATTTTTTGTTTTTATTTTCCAGATCCACATATATATTTCGGGCACAGTGTGGCTACTCTCATTGCTTTATGTCTACATCTATACCGTCATGCTGAACATAACTGTCAAACTGGCGGTTTACGTGTAAGCACGTATTAAAAGCTTCTGAGACTGGCCACTCAGCGGCCGAGACCTAGGTAGGTCTGAAAAGTAAAAACAAATATTGCGATTGATTGCTGACATTTCCTACAGATTTGTTGAAAATGAAATTCCACATACGTTTTGAAAAACAAAAAATCGTGGGGTTGGAGGGGGCGGCAATCTAGCAGCTCGCCGGCCCTGCAGCCGAAACAGAAACCGTAATCGAATTTTCGGTTCTTCTAGTTACGGCCAAAAACGAAACTTAGGAAGTTTGGTTAAAATTTAGGTAAATTTACGTTATACGACAAATCACTAGTCTTTCTATATTTTGCAAGATCCCCTCCCAATACTACGCCTTCTTGGGTGTGTGTAAGCCTAGCCAGGAGTCCGTAGAAGACGATATACGAAGCATACATATTTACTGGCCTAGTATTTCCATCCGGCAGTTGCGAATATTGAGCCAACCACTCCGTAAGTTGGACTTGTGAGCCAGCGCATACGAATATCTCGTTATATGTGTGTGTGTGTGTGTGTGTGTGTGTGTGTGTGTGTGTGTGTGTGTAAGTTACAGTCAGTAAATGAACTTCAATCAGTGCTGCAGAAGTATTTCGAAAAATAAAGTCACAGTTCCGACTAACACTATGATTGTTGTCAGTGTAAATTTACGCAAATTGAAATAGGAAAGCTCTGTACCACATGATCAAAGAATGTTCAAATGGGTGTGACTTCTTGTGAGACGAAACTGCTTAGGTCATCGGTCCCTATACTTAAAAACTACTTAATCTAAGTTTAACTTACTCTAAGAACAATATACACACCCGTTACCGAGGGAGGAGGGAGGACTCGAACCTCCGATTGGAGCAGCCGCGCAGTCCGTCACATGGAGCCTCAGACCGCACGGCTACCTCGCGAGGCGCCACATGATCAATGTTACCTAAACCCACATTGGTTATTAAAAAAGCCCCTATCTTTCAAGGAATCACATTAATAAAACTTGTTAGCGTAACAGTATGATAATACATTAAAAGTTATTATTCCAAGCTTACATAATAGGCATATGAATCGAATTTACCTTCTCTTCCAAGGAATGACACAACATGCTTGTAGTACCTGCACCCGTTTTAAGCTTTTTAAAGCAAATGGAGCATTGTACTTCGTGAAGTACTTGCACACTCGGGATGGTGTCATTTAAGACACAACCGATGTGTGGCGACGACAGCAAGGAACTGCCGCGTGACCAGACGGAGGCAAGTCTCGTACACTGCCGGTGCACGCGCGTCGTCTAATAGGCCACGCCACACGGCGACAGCTGCGTCGATGCCTCAGTAGCTGCACCAGTCCTTAAGTTCTTATGCCACGCGTTTCTGACTGCCGGGATTGTTCTTAAATTATCACTGATCGCTTTTCTTAGTTTCTGCGATGAACTAACATTTCACAGTAGTGGAAATTTTGTGAATAGCCCTTAATATTAGGGTCTACTAGTTGTAATTTTTTTAAATTATTTACAAAAAATACATTTTGAACCACTACTACAGGAAGTAGTCGTAATGGTTTTTTTACCCGGTTCTTGGCAATAACTAAAAAATCCGGTTACAACCGACACCAAATGAATACCGAAAAAACCGGTTATTCAAAACTAAAATACCGCTATCGGTTTTAACCGGTCGGTTTTTCGCATCCCTACAACAGTGTAGAGGCACCCGTCTCGCCACCTTTCTGGGGTTACCACATGTTCATCTTCAGAAAAGAGGACAGTTTCATATGTAAAAAAGACGACACTTTGTTGTTAACGTAATGTGATTTACAACTTTATTAATGGACTACGTAAATCTAGTACAAACCACCTTGTGTGGTTATTGTAAAACAAAATATTATGAACCTTGGCAGTTTATTCATCGTCACTAGAATCAATTTTTCTCATTCTTGTCTTTTTCAATTTTGAACCAACTATATTTGCAGGACGACGAAATCTCTCTGAAGAGCTTTTAGTTTTTCAACAAATACTGATAAAATCTCAGACTGAAATTTTATTGTATACATGCAATAGCTTTCATATTTTTTATTTTAAATCTATTCCTGTCTCTTGTCCACTGTGTGTCCACAAGAGAAAACGCATAGACACATTGACATTATGACTAGGTATAGAAAAAAAGATTTCGAGAATTTTCATCACTTCAGAATAATTAATAACAATAGACGAGTGATTGAAATATGCACACCACATTTCAGCTGCTGGTAAGTTCTGTTTCCTTCGATAACATGTTGTTGTTGGTGGTATGGTCTTCAGTCCGGAGACTGGTTTGATGCAGCTCTCCACCCTACTCTATCCTGAGCTAGCCTTTTCATCTCCTCATAAGAACGGCAACCCACATCTACTTGAATCTGCTTACTATACGCGTCTCTTGGTCTCCCTCTGCGATTTTTTACCCCACACACTTCCCTCCAATGCTAAATTTACGATTCCCCGATGTCTAAGAATGTGTCCTACCAAGCGATCCCTTCTTTTAGTTAGGGTATGCCAAAAATTCCTTTTCTCACCAATTCTGTTAAGTACCTCTTCATTAGTTATGCGACCTACCCACCTAATCTTCAGCATTCTTCTGTAGCACCACATTTCAAAAGCCTCTATTCTCTTCCTGTCCGCACTGCTTATCGTCCATGTTTCACTCCCGTACAAGGCAACACTCCATACAAATGCCTTCAGAAAAGACTTCCTTACACTTAAATTAATATTCGATGTTAGCAAATTTCTCTTTTTCAAAAATGCTTTTCTTCCCATTGCCATTCTGCATTTTATATCTTCTGTACTGCGACCATCGCATGTTATTTTACTACCCAAGTAACAAAACTCATCTACCATCTTCATTGTTTCGTTACCTAATCTAATTCCTTCAGCATTGCCTGATTTTCTAAGACCGCATTCCATTATTTTTGTTTTGCTGTTGTTAATGTTCATTTTATATGCTTCCTTCAACACAGCGTCCATTCCATTCAACTGTTCTTCCAGGTCCTTTGCTGTCTCTGACAGAATTACAATGTCATCAGCAAAACGCAATGTTTTTATTTCTTCCCCCTGAACTTTAATCCCTATTCCAAATTTTTCCTTGCTTTCCATCACCGCCTGCTCGATGTACAAATTGAATAGCATCGGAGAAAGGCTACAACCCTGTCTTACTCCCTTCCCAACTGATGCTTCCCTTTCATGCCCTTCGAGTCAAATAACTGTGGTCTGTCTTTTGTACAAGTTGTGAATAACTCTCCTTTCCCTGTATTTTATCCCTGATGACTTCAGAATTTGAAAGAGTGTATTCCAGTCAACATTGTCAAATGCATTCTCCAAATCTACAAAAGCTAAAAATGTAGGTTTGCCTTTCCTTAATCTATCTTCTAAGATAAATAGTAAAGTGAGTATTGCCTCCCGGGTTCCTACGTTCCTTCTGAAACCAAACTGATCTTCCCCGAGGTCAGCTTCTACCAGCTTTTCCATTCTCCTGTAGATAACATAATTCCCTGAATTCAATGGTCATTTACGTTAATACGATCCAATATTAACCCTTATAATACTTACCTCTGTTAGCAACGGATATGCAAGTTCCGGCAGCAGTAAACACCCATTCTGCTTCATGTTCGTTTCTTCCTCTCTTGAATCATATGTACTTTTCCAAGAGCACACTATTTAACACTGACCTTCTTTTCGGCATTTTGTATTTGTATTTAAGGTCGTAATTAATTTTGAATCAAAAGGCTATCAACGATCTCGAAGACAAATTACAGTATTAATCTAAGCCACATAGTATACCAAAACAACACCAAACAACATAATGCAGACGTCAGAATACACTGGTTGGCTACAGCATAGACAACCGTGTCCTTATCAGACAGTTTCCGTATCGTTTGCAACTGTCAGACCCATGCGGAGTGCGAAATTGTGAACGGCAATGTCGCTCTGTGTATGCGCGTTATATTTGCGAACAGTTTGGAACTGCAGTGCGAACGAATCCTTTGTCGCCTATGACACAAAAATAGATTTTCTTTCTCGGAACCCGCAAAAAAGAGGACAATTTGTAGAATTTTATTAATTCCGGCCTGATACATTTTGTTGCTGCATAAAGACGACGTGTCCGGGAAAAGGGGCACGTATGGTAACCCTACACCTTTCACAAACGATTACGCAAAAACCAACCGGCAGAAAAATTTATTTCTTTCGCTACATAAATCTTTATATGTCAGCATTGTGACGAAATGCGCATCATTTCGTTAATAGTCATAGAGACTGAGCTAGGTCCAGAAAATTTTCCATTAAAAAATAGAAGCTGCTATGATGCAAAATATTAACACAAATGATTTACAGACGAATGGAAAAACTTGTGGAATCCAACATCCGGGAAGATCAGTTTGGATTTAGGAGAAATGTAGGAAGACGAGAGGCAAGACTCACATTAAGACTTATCTTAGAAGACAGGTCGATTTGGAGAAAGCCTTTGACAATGTCGACTGGAATACACTCTTCCAAATTCTGAAGGTAGCAGGGGTAAAATATAGGGAGCAAAGAGTTATATTCAACCCATACAAAAACAATAACGCGGTTATCTGAGTCGAAGGGCAAGAAAGGGACGCAGAGGTTGGGAAGGGAGTAAGACAGGGTTGTAGCCTTTCCCCAATGTTGTTCAATTTGTACATTGAGCAGACAGTGAAGGAATGGAAGGAGAAATTTGAAGGAGGCATTAAAGTGCAGGGAGAAGAAGTAAAAACATTGCAGTTTGCCGATGAGATAGTAATTCTGTCAGAGACCGCAAAAGATCTGGAAGAGCAATTCAATGGAATGGATAGAGTAAAGATAAAGTTGTGTAAAGGTAACAAGAGTAAAACGAAGGTAATGGAATGCAATGTCAGAAAATCAGGCGATGCTGAAGAAATTAGATTAGGTAATGAGACAATAAAAGTAGTAGATGAATTTTGTTATTTGGGTAGCAAGATAACTTCTGATGGACGAAGTAAAGTTCAAAATGTTCAAATGTTTGTATAGCTTATGGGACTTAACTACGGGGTCATCAGTCCCTAAACTTACAAACTACTTATGAACTACTTACGAACTAGGACGGCACAAATATCCATGCCCGAGGGGGGATTCCAACCCCCGACCGTAGTGGCCGTGCAGACCGTGACTGGAGCGCCTCAGTCCCCTCGGCTACCGCTGCCGGCCCGAAGTAAAGAAGATATAAAATACAGAATGGCTATGGGGAGAAAAGCGTTTCTAAAGAAGCGAAACTTGTTAACATCCAATATTAATTTATATGTTAGGAAGTCCTTTCTGAAAGCATTTGTCTGGATGTAGCACTGTATGGGAGTGAAACGTGGACAATAAGGAGTTCAGAAAAAAAGATGATAGAAGCGTGCGAAATGTGGTGCTGCAGACGAATGATGAAAATCAGATGGGTAGATCATGTAACTAATGAGGAGCTGCTTAACAGAATTGGGGATAGATTGGTTGGACAGATTCTGAGACATAAAGGACTTGTCAACTTAGCATTAGAAGGAAGTGTGTGGGGTAAAAATCGTAGAGGGAGACCGAGGGACGAATATAGTAAGCAGATTCAAAAGGATGTAGGTTGCCGAACGTATTCTCAGATGAAGAGACTTGCACAGGACAGGGTAGCGTGGAGAGCTGCATCAAACCAGTCTGCGGACTGAAGACCACAACAACAACAACAACAGCATGTTACACCATATGTTGCTGCGGATGAAATTTTCATAACGTAGTGAAATTTATTATAGACTTGGGAGGAGATCTTTACCATTCAGCCATGTCACAAAAATGTATGTTGCCAATTCATTTCCGATGGCGATAAAAGCCAGAATTAAATATAGCGAGTTTCATACACGGTTAGAGGTATGAAAATGATATTTTGGCAAACGATAACATGCAAAGAGGAGCGTATTTTGCGATATAGTTATTACGCAAAATTGCATTAACTGCCACGTTATTCAAGGAAACGTAGATTTGTTTAATGATAGAGTAATGTTAGGGATTCATTAATCGGTGTACAGGTATTCCTTCATCAGTCACAAATGTTTATTTGTTACATAGCTACTACTCCACTACACTAACTAACAGGCGTTACATTTCCTTCAATGTAACACCAGAGCTAATGTGGATTTTATACGACAATACTAGAAAATGACAAACACCAAGAAACTCTTCACTACCTAACGACCTGGCTTGTTCTCATTTCCTCACATAATAAAGCACTCTGTATTGAGATATTTACAATGTCCTTTTCATATAATTGAAAAATTGAAATTGCATATTACATAGAGACACAGCACTTTTGTACTTTGCAACTATTAAATTTAATGGTTTAATAGAAGTCAGTACCAGTATCTTCAAGTATGGACGTTATGCAGTAACAACATGTGCCTAATTATTAGGAGCTCTAATACGGAAGACGTGTTACTACTAGACGGGCGGGCGGATCCCAGTGCGTCATATTTAACTCACGTTATCTCAACTTATACCTTTTTCCCAGTTACTTTTTGGAGAAGATCAAAATATTATGTGTTTTGAACATTTCAATCGCTTAATTCTGGAGGTAGCAGGGGTGAACTATAGGGAGTGAAGAGTTATATTCAACCTATACAAAAACCAGACAACGGTTATTAGAGTCGAAAGGCAAGAAAGGGACGCAGAGGTTGGGAAGGGAGTAAGACAGGGCTGTAGCCTTTCCCCAATGTTGTTCAATCTGTACATTGAGCAGGTAGTGAAGGAATGCATGGAGAAATTTGGAGAGGGCATTAAAGTGCAGGGAGAAGAAATAAAAACATTGCGGTTTGCCGATGATATAGTAATTCTGTCAGAGACCGCAAAGGATCTGGAAGAGCAATTGAATGGAATAGACAGTGTCTTGAAAGGAAGATATAAGATGAACATTAACAAGAGTAAAACGAAGGTAATGGAATGCAGTGTCAGAACATCAGGCGATGCTGAAGGAATTAGATTAGGTAATGAGACAATGAAAGTAGTAGATGAATTTAGTTATCTGGGTAGCAAGATAACTTCTGATGGCCGAAGTAAAGAAGATATAAAATGCAGACTGGCTTTGGTTAGAAAAGCGTTTCTGAAGAAGAGAAACTTGTTAACATCCCATTTTAATTTAAATGTTAGCAAGTTGTTTCTGAAAGCATTTGTCTGGAGTGTAGCATTGTATGGCAGTGAAACGTGGACGATATGGAGTTCAGATAAAAAGATGACAGAAGCCTTTGAAATGTGGTGCTACAGACGAAAGATGAATATTAGGTCAGTAGATCACGTAACTAATGAGGAGGTGCTTAACCGAATCGGGGAGAAAAGGAGTTTCTGGCATATCCTGACTAAGAGAAGGGATAGACTGGTTGTACACATTCTGAGACATCAAGGACTTGTCAACTTAGCATTAGAAGGAAGCGTGTGGAGTAAAAATCGTAGAGGGAGACCGAGGGACGAATACAGTAAGCAGATTCAAAAGTATGTAGGTTGCCGAACGTATTCTCAGATGAAGAGACTTGCACAGGACAGGGTAGCGTGGAGAGCTGCATCAAACCAGTCTGCGGACTGAAGACCACAACAACAACAACAACAACAACATGAAATTAAATGACAATCAGCCAAAGCCATTCGAAACAACTCTCAAATTATTCATTTCTCACAGAGTTGCTGTTTGGAGAGGATGAAAATTTGAGGTATTTTGAACATTTCATTCGCTTAATGAAGAAAATAACAGAAAAGTGTAGATTGAAATGAATTTTTAATACGTCTTGTTGATTGAGTTCACATTTTAAAATTCTATTATGATTTTTAGCACGTCAGAAAGTCAGTTGCACATAATCTCGAGAGTGTGATGCTAAAAGCAAAGCAAAATTTAGTTGACTGAGGTCCCATTATGGATCGGAAATTGAAATTGCTGTGCAAACTTCAATATGTTGAAATGTTTGTATAGCTTATGCGACTTAACTATGGGGTCATCAGTTCCTAAACTTACAAACTATTTACGAAATAGATAATACTAAGGACGACACAAATATCCATGCCCGAGGGGGGATTCGAACCCCCGACCGTAGTGGCCGTGCTGACCGTGACTGGAGCGCCTCAGTCCCCTCGGCCACCGCGGCCGGCAGTAACTGACACATAACTTTAAAAAAGCTGAAAACGAACTCAAGTGTAAAAAGTATTTCGTACCTTCAGCTTGGCGAAATACTTTCTCATCACCGGCCGCGGTGGAGTAGCCGAGCGGTCTAAAGCGCCTCGCTGCGGAGCGCGCGGTTGCTCGCCGTGGAGGTTCGAGTCCTCCTTAGGTTAGTTTACCTAGGTTTAAGCAGTTTGTAAGCTACGGACTCATGACCACGCAGTTTGGTCCGATAGATTTACAAACATTTCAATTTTTTTCTCATCACCGTATTTTTGTCCTTGGACAAACGAAAGCAACTTGCTTAAAAAAAACTCAACAGTTAATATTTGTAAAACAATAAATCTGAATTCAGTGAGGTCCTCTGGTATGAGTTACAGTACTTCATTACCTGCATACAGTACACATCTCATTCTTTGTCTCTTCCTCTCAGCCAAGGACACATCCAGCTCCTACTTCCTCTTCAGGTGAAGTGTAACAAGCATTGCTACAGATCCTTAAGTAGAATATTATCAGCTATGACATACACCCAAACGTGATCAGTGCACGTATACAAACAGTAATAAGGCCGTATTTTCGCACGGGCACTGCTGTTAGTTGTAATCAGACGAGTAGACGGAAGTTTATCGTATTAACGCAACCAAGCCTGTATGATCTCACGTCATTAGTAGCGAGTTAGTACGCTTGGAGCTCTGCAGCAGACAGTTATCTTTCTCGTGGACTTTCGATCGTCGTGTAAACTGGGCCTTACTGCTGTCCGGACGTTTGTGACGCTTATGGGACTTACTCCGGAGTCGTCAGTCCCTACACTCACAAACTACTTACCGACTAACTTATACTAGAGACGACACAAACATCCGTGCCCGAGGGAGGATTCGAACCTCCGACGCGGGAGGCCGCGCGATCCGCAACGTGGCGCTCCAGACCGCTCGGCAACTACCGCGTGGCCCCGACTACTGAAATCAAAAACAAACTAGAAGAAACATGTCGAATATTTTTCATCCAGCGAAATTTCAGAATATCCTACAGGCAGTAGTAGTAGATACGTATGAGAAACCGCTTATCTGAAACGATTACTTCGATTGATGCTTTTAGTTATTGCCATTGGTTCGTATTGTATGTGGCTGTTACGAATTTTTACGAAGGTAATTCCGTACACCTATTTGTCCCGAATTCATCTACATCTACATGGGATACTCTGCAAATCACATTTAAGTGCCTGGCAGAGGGTTCATCGAACCACCATTATACTATTTATCTCCCATTCCATTCTCGAATAGCGCGCGGGAAGAAAGAACACCTGAATCTCTCCGTTCGAGCTCTGATTTCTCGTATTTTATTCTGATGATCATTTCTACTTATGTAAGTGGGAGTCAACAGTATATTTTCGCATTCGGAGGAGAATGTTGGCGATTGGAGTTTCGTAATTAGCCCACGACGCAGCGATAAGCGCCGTTGTTGTAATGATTCCCATCCCAGATCCTGTATCATTTCCGTAACGCTGTCTCCCCTGTATCGTGACAATACGAAACGAGCTGCCCTTCTTTGGACTCTTTCGATGTCCTCCGTCAAACCCACCTGATAAGGATCCCACACTGGGCTGCAATACTCCAAAAATGGACGAACAGGCGTATTGTATGCAGTTTCTTTTGTATTTCTGTTGCATCTTTAAGGATTCTGCAAATAAAACGCAGTCTCTGGTTCGCCTTTCCCACGACATTATCTACGTCTTCTTTCCAGTTTAAGTCTGAAGTAATACTAATTCCTAGGTATTTTGTGGAGTTTACGGCCTTCACTTCTGATTGATTTATCTTATAAACAAAGTTTAACGGATTTCTTTTCGTACTCATGTGGATGACTTCACACTTCGCAATATTTAGAGTGAATTGCCAATTTTATACCATACTGATATCTTATTCAGATCGTTCTGCAGTTGCTTTTGATCTTCAGATGATTTTACTAGACGGTAAATGACGGCGTCATCTGCAAAAAACCTAAGAGAGCTACTTAGATTTTGCCCTAAATCGTGTATGTAAATAAGGAACAGCAGAGGACCAATAACATTACCCTGTGGAACGCCGGATATGACCTTTGTTTTAGTCGATGCCTTACCGTCGATTACTACGAACTGTGTTCTCTCTGACAGGAAATCCCCTATCCAGTAGCAAATTTGGGGCGATATACCACAACCACGCAATTTGATTAAAAGCCGTTTGTGAGGTACGGTGTCAAAGGCCTTGTAGAAATCAGCAAATACGGAATCGATTTGCGAACCCTTGTCGATAGCACCCATCACTTCGTGTGAATAAAGATTCACGACAATTATGTTCCGATTCAGAAATTTATTTCACCTGTGTCAGAGAATATTATTATCAGTTCTAATGATGATGGCAAAATGTCTGAAGAAAGGGTCGTTGGCCTTAAGCTACTTACCACAAACTGTCGAAACCGTTTCAAACTGTTCCCACTGAACATACGCGCACAAACTATACCAGTGAGAAAATCTGTGACTAGACTGCTAACACCGCTTTACCAGTTCAAAAATGGATTGATATTGTTTCTCATTTCAGACAGAATCATGTGCCATCCTCAAATGTGCTTAATCTAGTGCAGTTTCTCTTCTGCCTTTCTGCGAATAATGCTGTTAAGGAACGGGTATTTTCGCCACAAGAATGATATATGGACAACTGACGAATCACAGCTTGTCGTAGAAACTGTGAAATCAGTATTAGTGTTGTTGTGGTCTTCAGTCCGGAGACTGGTTTGATGCAGCTCTCCACAATACCCTATCCTGAGCAAGCCTCTTCATCTCCACATAAGAACGGCAACCTACATCTGTCTGAATCTGCTTACTGTATCCATCTCTTGGTCTTCCTCTGCGGTTTTTACCCCACACACTTCCCTCCAATGCTAAATGCATGATTCCTTGATGTCTAAGAATGTGTCCTACCTATAGATCCTTTCTTTTAGTCAAGGTAAGCCAGAAATTTCTTTTCTCCCCAATTCTGTTCACTACCTCCTCATTAGTCCACACAACTAATCTTCAGCATTCTTCTGTAGCACCATATTTCAAAAGCCTCAATCCTCTTTCTGTCCGCACTGTTTATCGTCCATGTTTCACTCCCGTACAAGGCAACACTCCATACAAATGCCTTCAGAAAGGGCTTCCTTAGGCTTAAATCAATATTCGATGTTAACAAATTTCTCTTTTTCAAGAATGCTTTTCTACCCATTGCCATTCTGCATTTTATATCCTCTGCACGGCGACCATCATTTGTTATTTTACTGCCCAAGTAACAAGACTCATCTACCTCCTTTATTTCTTCGTTTCCCAATCTAATTCCTTTAGCATCACCTGATTTTCTTACACTGCACTCCATTACCCTAGTTTTGCTCCTGTTAATGTTCATCTTATATGCACCTTTCAGCACACTGTCCATTCCGTTCAATTTCTCTTCCAGGTCCTTTGCTGTATCTGACAGAATTACTATGTCATTGGCAAAACGCAATGTTTTTAATTCTTCACCCTGAACTTTAATTCCTTCTCCAAATTTCTCCTTGCTTTCCTTTATAGCTTGCTCAATTTACAAATTGAATAAGAATGGAGAAAGACTACAACCCTGTCTCACTCCCTTTCCAACCACTGCATCCCTTTCATGCCCTTCAACTCTGACAACCGCTGTCGGTTTTTGTACAAGTTGTAAATACCCTTAAGCTCCCTATATTTTACTCCTCCTTGCTTCACAACTTGAAAGAGTTTATTCCAATCAACACTGTCAAAAGACTTCTCCAAATCTAGTAAAGCTAGAAATGTAGGTTTGCCTTTTCTCAATCTATTTTTCAGGATACGCCGTAAAGCATTAGTAATTAGAGTAAATTATCATGAAACTTGTGTAGAATTTTTTCACGTGTTGAAAAATTCAGACTTGACTGCACTGTCAAATACAGTTGTTCTGATCCAGTGGGCAGCCACAGAGGCGACCGATGGGGATAAAGCCTCCCCTCCCCCCCCCCCCAACCCAAACATTTTTTACTTTTATTATTTTTTACTGTGTTGGTTTTTTTATAAATTTTTTTAAACAGGTTGGCACCGGAAACTTGAAATAGTACACATGTAATAAATCACAACCTAACTATAATTTGCCAAGCACATGTGAACGTGGGTCGCCAACGTGATACCCGAACTGAGAACGTGTGCTGCTGTTTTAGTGTGAGCGGTTTTAATGCCGCCGTGAACAGCTTTGATGCTGCCGCTGTTGTTACTGCTCTGCTGAAGCTACCAGCCGACTGTTCATACGCGGAGACCCGCTGCTTAGCAGGTCAGGGCGACACAACGGCGAGTGCAATCTTATGAACTACAACAGCGCTATTGTAGTTCAGTTTATACACACACAGAATCTCATGTTAATTAAACTGTAAAAACCTTTCTCTTTGGCTAGTAACATAGAAGCTGCTTAATGATTTTACGAGCTGATTAAAACACACTCCATTTCTACATCTACATAGATACTCTGCAAATCACAATTAAGTGCCTGGCAGAGGGTTCATTAACCACTTTCATAACTTATCTCTACCGTTCCATTCTCTAATAGCGCGCGGGAAGAAAGAACACCTAAGTCGTTCCGTTTTCGATCTGATTTCTCTTATTTTATTGGGATGGTCATGTCTCCCTAAGTAGGTGGGTGCTAGCAAAATATTTTCAGAAGTAAAAGTCGGTGATTGAAACTTCGCAAACAGATCACGCCGCAATGAATAACGTCTTTCTTTTAATGATTTCCACCCCAATTTGTGCAACATTTCCGTGACGCTTTCCCCCCGTAAGGTGATAAAACAAAACGAGCTGCCCTTCTCTGAACCTTCTCAATATCTTCCGTCAGTCCCACCTGGTGAGGGTCCCACAAGGGGCAACAGTACTCCAGGAGAGGACGCACAAGTGTGATGTAGGCAGTCTCTTTGGTGGAGCTGGTACATCTTCGAAGCGTTCTGCCGATGAAACGTAACCTTTGATTCGCCTTCCCCCACAATATTTTCTATGTGTTCTCTCCAGTCAAAGTTGTTCGTAATTGTAACTCCTAGGTATTTGTTAGAATCTACGACCTTATGGTTTGACTGATTTATCGCGTAATTAAAGTTCAGTGGATTTCTTTTAGTGGTCATGTGTATTACTTCACACTTTTCTTTATTTAGTGTCAGTTGCCAATTTTCGCACAATGTAGAAATTTTGTCTAAATCGCTTTGCAGTTGCTTTTGATCCTCTGTTGACTTCACTAACCGATAAACGACAGCATCATCCGCGCATTTCCACGGCGTTTCTCCTGTTCCACTTTCAAATTAATGCGAGCCTACTCGTTTTATTTCTTGTGCAATTATTTTAGTAGTACAGGGTGTCCAGAAAAGAGCTCTCTGATTTCAAAATTAAATATTTCGAAAACAAACATCGATAGAGGAATGCAGTAAACGGTATGTTTATTGTGAAAGCTGTAAGATGTTTATACAGCAGTTTGAAATAATAGTTACAAAAGCTGCTAACAGATGGTGCTGTACGCTGTACAGCTCATATCAGCGTACATCAGTGAAACAATCGTATGAAAACACTATTTTGCAAACAATCACATCACACCACTACCATCATGGAATGGAATGAAATGCACATCACAATGTTTACAAAATGTTCACCATTGGCACTACAGAGGTGGCGCAAACGAAGAATGAAATTCGCCATCACATTTCGTAGTGTCTCAACCGAAATGGATTCACATGCCTCAGAGATCACTGATTCAAGCTCGTCCAGCGTGGCGGGATGCTTCGGGTGGACCATGTCTTTCACTGTGCCCCACAAAAAAAGTCACAGGGAGTCAAATCCCGCGAATATGGAGGCCAATCCATGCCTGCACCAGTAAATTTGGGATATTTCAAAGCAATGACTCGATTCCCGAAATATTCCTCAAGAAAGCAAAACACTTGTTCGGTCCGATGTGGTCGGGCTCCATCTTGCATAAAGCATTCAGTACCTGGTCGATCCTCTAACGCTTGCTGTGTGGCTACAAATTGTTCCAAAATTGCAACGTAACGTGCACCAGTGACCGTTTCTTGAATGAAAAAAGGGCCAATAATGCCTCTGCTGCATACTGCAGCCCACACAGTAACTTTAGGAGAATACAGGGATTTCGCTTCACACCAATATGGCTTTTCGGAACCCCAAAATCGCCAGTTCTGCTTATTCATGTATCCATTGAGGTGGAAGTGTGCTTCATCAGTAAACCAGATGCAGCCAACATCAAATCCTTCACTATCAATCATTGTGAGCATCTGATTAGCAAAGGCAACCCTTTGTTGCACAGCTCGTACAAGTGACTGTTTCTCGAATGAAAAAGGGGCCAATAATGCCTATGCGATTACAGCACCATCTGCTAGCAGCTTTTATAACTATTATTTAAAACTGCTGTATAAACTTCTTACAGCTATCACAATAAACATACCGTTTACTGCATTCCTCTATCGACCTTTGTTTTCGAGATATTTAATTTTGATATCAGGGAGTCCTTTTCTGGACACCCTGTATAATAATGTTAAATTATGACAAGTATAAAAGTAAGTTATAGATTAATAAATTCAGTAGGCTTTATTTTTTTTAAAATTGGTCCCCCCCCCCCCCCCCTTCCCCCAGAACCAAATCCCGGCTACGCCACTGTTCTGATCGCATTCCTTCGTCATATAAATAGTAGTAAAGTGTAAATTAATGTAAACAACTTAAACTGATATTTTGTAATTATTTATTTCACTAAAATCTTCTCATATAGCTAAAATATATTGCCAAATTACTAAATTTGTAATGTGTCCTGAATTTGGATACAGAAAATGTGATTATGTCCCGAATTTGAATCTAGATAATATGGTCACCTTAGTATGAATAGAGTATGCAATGTTTTCTTTCTCCTTGTGGAGTACATCCACTGAACAGAGACGGTGCTTATGCTGCTGAACTGAATTATGATGTGATTCTTTTTTTAGAAATGTTGACAGATTTTATTCTTTCTTCTCTATTAGGACTGGTCATTGGCAATTGTTGAAACAACTTGTCTCTTTGTCTAACTCTTGTTGCAATCAAAGGCTACAAATACTCCGCAAAATTTTGAAGCAACAACCTTCGATCTTCAAAGTTTTAGACGTGTTCATGCTTGAAAGTAGCTTGTTGAATTTTCTATGTAAGATCTCGAGCAGTAAAGATCTTTGAATCCAAGTTAAAACGCTCACTGCTGCTCTAAATTACTTTATGAGTGGCCACAGTTCATGCGCAACAGAAAGTTATCTAAATGCTTACTCCTTAAGGGAGCAGCCAACATTTTAACAAACACAAAAAATAATATATATCTAATATATACAGCAGAGTGGCCATATGAATGTACGTGTTGCATACCAATCTCCAGTTTTCTTCCAATCTTTATGAAATTTTGTACACGTAAGCATCAATCCACGAGGACGGTCGCCTTAAGTGTAAGAATAACGTAAGATATATAGTTCACGAGATATGACGTCATAAACAATGAGATGAGCGAAAAACTGCTGCATTTTGCGACAATGCTGCCCATTTTCTCCTAAACCACTAGACCGATTTCAACCAAATTTGGTACACACATTCCTTACCGTGAGGTAACAATTGCTGAAGGGTTAAGAATCACGATACACGGTTCAGAAGATATGACGCCATAAACAATAGGAATCGCAAAAAACTGCCTTATAATGCGGCGAGACTTTCGAAATACACTGTATGAGAATGACAGTACTTAGCGACTCGCAATAAACTTCAAACATAATTTCAAACCTTTACTAAACTTTTTCTCGCTGCCAGCCGTAGCAAAACGATGAAAGGAAAAGTATCTCGCTTACTACTTTTCCGCTGTTTATAACTACGGCATTCGGTATGACGTTACAATTTATAATTTCTACACTATAAATTGTAGCCGCAGGAAATTTTACAGACAGTATACACGCATAGAGTTGAGTGTACTTTCTAAATTGTATCACATTACAACATGTAGTTCTTGAGATATGAGCACATAAACAGTGACGTTCATGGAAAAATGCCACATCACGCACGATGTTTTAATCTATTACTTCTTTTCTATTAACTGTATTCCCAACAGATTTTAGACATACATCCATTATAGAAATGAATATATACCCGAAAAATGGCAGGAAGAAAGAAAGAAATACCCGGGCAATACCAGGCTTTCAGCTAGTATATATATATATATATATATATATATATATATATATATATATATATATATATATATATAAAAGTGAATATATAATTTAACATGGGCCAGGAAGCATGAAATTATAAAGCAGAGGTTTGATCCTTTAAATTATTATCTATTCAGTAAAATGAACAAGCAAAATGTGGGGAGACCAAATTAAGCACAATGAATCACACACACCTTGTACAATCGTGAATTAATATCACGAAGTTACTGCCCACAATAAAATACTGTTGTTTCAGCCCTTTTAGAATATGGAGGTAACGTGGGAGGATCTTCGCAAATACTGATGGGATAGGTAAAGCAGGCTCATTCACTCACAGACACACGCATAATACTTGCGACACTTACTCAAGTTGGGAACAATTCTTAGCAGCTAAAAAACGAAGCGTCGGGGGCGTTTTGACGAGATGGCGGGCGTCTTCGTGCACAATTCAAATTATACTGTGTACAAACGAACTCGTGCAGGGAGGCAGCGGCATACTATTGTGAAGTACCACGTGGTGTATGACCACAGTGAATCACGAAGAATTTACAAAAGAAATTAACTTAAAATAAGCAAGTGAACCACACATGACAATTCAAAAAATGTTCAAATGTTTGTAAATCTATGGGTCCAAACTGCGTGGTCATCAGTCCGTAGCTTACAAACTACTTAAACCTAGATAAACTAACCTAACGACAACACACACACCCATGCCCCAGGGAGGACTCGAACCTCCACGGCGAGCAACCGCGCGCTCCGCAGTGAGACGCTTTAGACCGCTCGGCTACTCCACTGTGGCGTGACAATTCAATAGAAGAAAGCTAGTATCAGTAATAAGCACGGCTGAAGGCCGAATTAATGACCGTTGTGAAAGTACGTTCAGGAAGATAGTCCAGACGAAATCGGACGAGAAATTCCGAGAGAGAATTTAGCATGGTCGCGGAAACAGACACTACACGAAAAGAGTTAAAAGCAGTAAGGAATTCAAACATACTAAGTTTACGCAAAGGCTGAAGGCCACACACGTGAATTCTATCTTGAGAAAACCGGACACAAAATCGTCACTGGAATGAAAATGCAATTACTAAATTTACACTGAATCGCTCGAGCTATGAAAATTAAGAAACACTTCGCCTCACATAGCGAAAGAATAACTGAAGACAAATTATCATTGATAAACCAGGACTGGGTGGTCACAAGTAAAGTTCTAACAGCTTGCCACCCCGGTGCGTTCTCAGAGCCTAGCGTCTACCAACCTTCGCTACCTGAGGGAGATAGTACTAATACCCTGTACTGCTGCTCGACAGAGGTCTCTTTTGGTACCTCCTTCGTCTATGATTATGTTGGTACTACGCTAAGAACAGGCCACCTCACCATCTTGTCTCTTTTTGCATTGGTGTGGTGTCTGTTCTTTCGGACGTCACCGTCCATTAGTATTTAAAAGCGACGACGGCGTTAGCTTCAGTTATTTCAGCGCAGATGCGGCCATACGTCGGACCTCGCACGGGAATCCGAAATGGCGAGTGTAAGAGGGCGTGGACGATAGGGGCGCTACGAACATAGCGTGCGACTTGTGGGAGTTTGAGACGGACGGGAGGCGAGCACGGGTGGCCAAGGCGACCGCTGGCCCGAAGCGGGAGGCCCGGGTTCGATTCCCGGTCCGCACACATTACCACTTGTCGCTATTGCTTAATATCAACGCCCAAATGCGGCCACTGTCAATCCTTTGTTTCCTATCCTTCTCCCTTCCCTTCCTTTAACAATTATTTGCAAAAGCCTGTCTCAGGCCAGCCAGCAGACGGCCGTGCAGACGACATACGAAGCCGTGCGTTCTTAACTGAAGTAATCGAGACCCTAAAGCGCGAGGCGGCGACTATAAGCCATTACATGGCAGTCAGTCAATATTAAGAGCAACCTTCCACATTCACATGGACACACAAGTTCAATCACTCGGGTGAAAACACATATATACATGTGGCATTGATCATTAGTAAAGGAATAAAATAATTGATGTACAAATAAACAATATCAGTGGTGGAGAAACATATTCATAATTTTCTCGATTTGCAGCTCTTGTTCTTGCCGTGTTTGCAGTAAAAATTTTCTGCGTATGAGTTCCGCCTGATATGCAAAACACTGTTTTATTACACACCCAAACTAGTTTCAGCACCTCTGTTCCATCATCAGTGAGTTTCCCATTTATTTAGTGCTGTGAAAGCAAATACATTGATTTTACTATTGTACGGTACTAAAACGCGGAAGAGAAAATACACGTCAAAAGAAACTGTAAATAGTAGACAGTAGACAGATGATCAAAATTTTACGTTTTAACAGTATAAGTAGCGTTTTTTAAAATCCTCACAAGGTTCAAAGAGATAATTTTGGTTGCAGATGACAACGCTACCACTACATAACTATGCACAAAGGGTCCCACATGACCACAGAATGTAGAATAAGGTAAAAATCAAAATAACACTGACGACTTTTTAGGCCTAAATTTACGCTAGTACCG
Source organism: Locusta migratoria (assembly GCA_026315105.1). Lineage (NCBI taxonomy): Eukaryota > Metazoa > Arthropoda > Insecta > Orthoptera > Acrididae > Locusta > Locusta migratoria. Next base: position 123,434,611 of record CM048754.1, read on the forward strand.
TACAGTAGCAAAATCAATGTATTTGCTTTCACAGCATTATATAAATGGAAAACCCACTGATGATGGAACAGAGGTTTGGGTGTGTAATAAATCAGTGTTTTGCATATCAGGCGGACTTCATACCCAGGTGTAGAAACACTTTGGAGCAATGAATAACTCAAAATGGTATACGACCACACATTCAATGGACGTGTTTCAACTTCAATTTTTTGTCACTTTTCCCACACATGTTTCAGCAAATTTTGTACTGTCGTCAGTGGGGATTTCTGTACTGTTGTTCTGAAAATTATAGTAGTGCTGTAGAAATGTCATCTAAACGTTTTTATAAGTCCTTTCAATGAGCAGATCACTTCACTTTCAATACAAAATTATCTGTTTTAGTTTTGTCTAAGTTATGCCTAGAAATACGAGTTTCACGTTTCTTTGTACTTATCTTACGTTAGACTATGTTAAAATTGCTGACAAGGAAATTACTTGGGCTCGAAAAAACACATATACACCAAAATCATATGAGAGATAATGTAAAGATCCCTTATTGCACTAGTGATACTCCCGCATCTGCAAAGCTCTGCAGTCGTCGGTTAGAGGCCTCTGCGTGTGCCATGCCGCATTGCACTTTGACCTGTCGGTTCGCCAGTAGGGACGGTGCAGTGTGCCTCCCAAGTTGCGTTTTGTGACGTCATTTGTGTGGTGAAGCGTCAGATGGGGCGGCGATTGCTAATCGACCCTGCTAATGTATTGCGATTGGTTGAGATGAAGTTACGAACAACCTTCCTTCGTGAAGATGGTATTAGTGTAGAAGATGAATCATTTGCATGCTCTCTCGTATCTGTTATGGTACACAAATATGAGCATAAGTTAGATACTGTTGGCCGGCCGCGGTGGCCGAGGAGACTGAGGCGCTCCAGTCACGGTCTGCACGGCCACTACGGTCGGGGGTTCGAATCCCCCCTCGGGCATGGATATTTGTGCCGTCCTTAGTCTTAGGTACTTCATAAGTAGTTTGTAAGCTTAGGGACTGATTACCCCGTAGTTAAGTCCCATAAGTTCTACAAACATTTGAACATTTGAAATACTGTTGTTACAAACTCATAATAATGATAATAGGGATGATAATGACGAACAACTCATTGCAAGCAGTAGTGCTACGGTAAGTGCGGGAAGAGGTGATGGAAGCAGTGGCAGTGAATACCAACTGTCTTTCGGGAAGAAGGTTAAAGTTGCAACTATCATAACGGCTTTTGTTAATAATTCGCTAGAGAACATGTACGATGATTATTACATAAGATATAGTTAAGATATCTGCATTACGTATGGCGTCTGCAATTACATCTACATCTACATGGGATACTCTGCAAATCACATTTAAGTGCCTGGCAGAGGGTTCATCGAACCACAATTATACTATTTATCTCCCATTCCATTCTCGAATAGCGCGCGGGAAGAAATAACACGTGAATCTCTCCATTCGAGCTCTGATTTCTCGTATTTTATTCTGATGATCATTTCTACCTATGTAAGTGGGAGTCAACAATATATTTACGCATTCGGAAGAGAATGTTGGTGACTGGAGTTTCGCAAGTAGCCCACGCCGCAGCGATAAGCGCCGTTGTTGTAATGATTCCCATTCCAGATCCTGTATCATTTCCGTAGCGCTGTCTCCCCTGCATCGTGGCAATACGAAACGAGCTGCCCTTCTTTGGACTCTTTCGATATCCTCGGTCAAACCCACCTGATAAGGATCCCACACTGGGCAGCAATATTCCATAAAAGGACGGACAAGCGTAGTGTATGCAGTTTCTTTAGTAGTTCTGTTGCGTGTTTTAAGGGTTCTGCCAATAAAACGCAGTCTCTGGTTCGCCTTTCCCACGACACTATCTACGTGTTCTTTCCAATTTAAGTCAGAAGTAATTGTAATTCCTAGGTATTTTGTGGAGTTTACGGCCTTTACATTTGATTGATTTATCATGTAAACAAAGTTTAACGGATTTCTTTTCGTACTCATTATTTAGAGTCAATTGCCAAGTCTTACACCATACAGATATCTTATTTAAATCGTTCTGAAGTTGGTTTTGATTTTCAGATGATTTTACTAGAAGGTAAATGACGGCGTCATCTGCAAACAACCTAAGAGAGCTACTTAGATTTTCCCCTAAATCGTTTATGTAAATAAGGAACAGCAGAGGACCAATAACACTACCCTGTGGAACGCCCGATATCACCTCTGTTTTAGTCGATGCCTTACCATCGATTACTACGAACTGTGTCCTCTCTGACAGGAAATCCCCTATGCAATCGCAAATTAGGGGCGATATACCATAACCACGCAATTTCATTAAATGCCGTTTGTGAGGTACGGTGTCAAAAGCCTTCTGGAAATCAAGGAATACGGAATCAATTTGCGAACCCTTGTCGATAGCACCCATCACTTCGTGTGAATAAAGAACTACTTGTGTTCCGCATGAACGATGTTTTCTAAATCCGTGTTGACCTTGGGCCAATAGATCATTCTGTTCGAGATAATTCATAATATTTGAATACAGGATATGTTTCAAAATCCTGCTGCAAATTGTCGTTAGTGAAATAGGCCTGTAGTGTAGTGGGTTACTCCTACTGCCTTTCTTGAATATAGGTGTGACCTGTGCAACTTTCCAATCTTTTGGTACAGATCCTTCTATGAGAGAGCGGTTGTATATGGCTGTTAAGCAAGGAGCTATCGCTTCACCATAATCAGATAGAAATGTAATGGGTGTACAATCCGTACCAGAAGACTTGTTCTTGTTAAGTGATTATCTAGAGCATGGTTGCAGAGCTTTGCATAAAAACGACACCTACCAGCACATTGAGGTGCACGTAGAGATACTGTAACCAAACGTTCATACAGATATAATTGTTGGAGCCCATGTATCTTTCTTGTGATTATACTAGTTATTATTTGTTGAAAACAGGAGCTAACCAAGGGAAAAGAATCGTAATAACAGAAATGACGAGTTTTCGACCCAACGTTGAATAACAAGAAATATAAACTGTTTGTTTTGTCCTGCAGATGATAAAGTGTAGAAAACTGTTAGAAGTGTCTTGCATATGGCGGAAATCTTCACCATTTATCTAAGAAAGCACGGAAGAAAGAATACCGTTGTTGTTGTTGCTGTTGTGGTCTTCAGTCCGTAGACTGGTTTGATGCAGCTCTCCACGCTACCCTGTCCTGTGCAAGTCTCTTCATCTGAGAATACGAACGGCAACCTACATCCATTTGAATCTGCTTACTGTATTCTTTAAAATTGGTAACAAAATTTTAAATCGTCAAGGTTATTGTCAGATTAATTAAATAATTTTAAAATATTATCTGGATAGGACGTGTTGAGAAGTTGCTGCGGCAACTGCAAACAGCTCAGCTTCTTAAATTCAGCGATGATCGCCCCTAGAAGTGTTAATAAAATCTGTTTTTTTCATACTCAGAGAACAAAGTTGGGAATACTTATGCTTTTCTTGATAAAATATGCAAAGTCTTTCCTTCAGTGGTATACACAGTACTGTTGAATTTGTCACAAAGTTCACTCTCATTATAGTCGTGTGTATAATCACTAAAGCTACCAAAACGGTTTCTGATACACAGACCCTGATTTCTCTTAAATGAGTGATAGATCGAAAATGCAAAAGAGGAATGCATACCTTTGAGTAGATGAATTTATTACAGTTCGCGGTCTGGTGAAATTTCGAATACATAATCTATGTTGTTGTTGTTGTGGTCTTCAGTCCGGAGACTGGTTTGATGCAGCTCTCCACAATACCCTATCCTGAGCAAGCCTCTTCATCTCCACATAAGAACGACAACCTACATCTGTCTGAATCTGCTTACTGTATCCATCTCTTGGTCTTCCTCTGCGATTTTTACCCCACACACTTCCCTCCAATGCTAAATTCACAATTCCTTGATGTCTAAGAATGTGTCCCACCAATCTATCCCTTCTTTTAGTCAAGGTATGCCAGAAATTCCTTTTCTCGCCAATTCTGTTCAGTACCTCCTCATTAGTTATGCGATCCACCCACCTAATCTTCAGCATTCTTCTGTAGCACCATATTTCAAAAACCTCAATCCTCTTCCTGTCCGCACTGTTTTATCGTCCATGTCTCACTCCCATACAACGCAACACTCCATACAAATACCCTCAGAAAGGACTTCCTTAGGCTTAAATTAATATTCGATGTTAACAAATTTCTCTTTTTCCAGAACGCTTTTCTACCCATTGCCATTCTGCATTTTATATCCTCTGTACTGCGACCATCATTTGTTATTTTACTGCCCAAGTAACAAAACTCATTTACCTCCTTCTTTGCTTCGTTTCCCAATCTATTTCCTTCAGCATCACCTGATTTTCTTACACTGCACTCCATTACCCTAGTTTTGCTCTTGTTAATGTTCATCTTATATGCTCCTTTCAGCACACTGTCCATTCCGTTCAATTGCTCTTCCAGGTCCTTTGCTGTATCTGACAGAATTACTATGTCGTCGGCAAAACGCAAGGTTTTTAATTCTTCCCCCTGAACTTTTATTCCGTCACCAAATTTCTCCTGCTTTCCTTTATAGCTTGCTCAATGTACAAATTGAATAACATTGGAGAAAGACTACAACCCTATCTTACTCCCTTCCCAACCACTGCATCCCTTTCATGCCTTTGAACTCTGACAACCGCTGTCTGGTTTTTGTACAAGTTGTAAATGTTTTTGTACAAGTTGTAAATAACCTTACGCTCCTTATATTTTACTCCTGATTGCTTCAGAACTTGAAAGAGTTTATTCCAATCAACATTGTCAAAAGCCTTCTCCAAATCTACAAAAGCTAGAAATGTAGGTTTGTCTTTTCTTAATCTATCTTCTAGGATAAGCCGTAAAGTGAGTATTGCCTCCCGTGTTCCTACATTTCTCCTGAACCCAAACTGATCTTCCCCGAGGTCGGCTTCTACCAGCTTTTCCATCCTTCTGTATATAATTCGTGTTAATATTTTGCAACCATGACTTATTAAACTAATGGTTCTGTAGTTTTCACACCTGTCTGCACCTGCTTTCTTTGGAATGGGGATTATAACATTTTTCTTAAAGTCTGAGGGTACTTCACCTGTCTCATACATCTTACACACAATGTGAAACAATTTTGTCATGGCTGGTTCTCCCAGAGACTTCAGTAGCTCTGAGGGAATATCATCTACTCCAGGGGCCTTGTTTCGACTTAGGTCTTTCTGGGCTCTGTCAAATTCTTCTCTCAGTACAGTATCTCCTATTTCATCTTCATCTACATCCTCTTCCTTTCCTACAATATTGTCTCGAAGTTCATTTCCTTTGTAGAGCCACTCTATATACTCTTTCCACCTTCCAGCTTTCCCTTCTTTGCTGAGAACTGGTTTTCCATCAGTGTCCTTGATATTCATAGAGCTGTTTTTCTTATCTCCAAATGTTTCTTTTATTTTCGTGTAGGCTGTATCTATTTTCCCCTATTTATACATTCTTCTACATCCTTGCATTTGACTTTTAGCCACTCCTGCTTAGCCATTTTGTACTTCCTGTCAATCTCATTTCTTAGTCGTCTGTACTCCATTTTGCCTGTTTCATCTACTGCATTTTTATATTTTCTCCTTTCATCGATTAAATTTAGTATCTCCTGTGATATCCAAGGATTTTTTGTAGGTCTTGCCTTCCTACCTATTTTGTCCTCTGCTACTTTCACTATTTCATCTCTCAATTTTACCCACTCCTCCTCTACTGTTTTATTTTCCCCTGTTTCTGTCAATTGTTGCCTGAAGCTCCCTCTGAAATTCTTAAGAACCTCAGGTTCCTTCAATTTCTCCAGGTCCCATCTCCTTATTTTCCTACCTTTTTGTAGTTTCTTCACTTTCAGCCTACAGTTCATAACCAACAAGTTATGGTCAGAGTCTATATCTGCCCCTGGGTATGTCTTACACTGTAAAACCTGGTTCCGAAATCTATGTCTTACCATTATAAAATCTATCTGGTATCTCCCGGTGTCTCCTGGTCTCTTCCACGTATACAACCTTCTTTTGTGATTCTTGAACCAGGTGTTTATTATAACTAAATTATGTTCTGTGCAAAATTCTACCAGGCGGCTTCCTCTTTCATTCCTCCTGCCTAGTCCATATTCACCTATTATTTTTCCTTCTCTTCCTTTTCCTACTACCGAATTCCAGTCTCCCATCACAATTAAGTTTTCCTCTCCCTTAACTGTCTGAATGATTTCATTTAGCTCCTCATATATTTCTTCGATCTCCTCATCATCGGCAGAGCTAGTTGGCATATAAACCTGTACTACTGTTGTCGGTGTTGGCTTCGTCTCTATCTTGACAATGATAACGCGATCACTGTGCTGGTCATAGTAGTTTACCCGCATTCCTATTTTCTTATTCATTATCAATCCTACTCCTGTGATACCCTCAATTGATTTTGTATTTATAATCCTGTACTTACCTGACCAGAAATACTGTTCATCCTGCCACCGAACTTCACTAATCTCCACTATATCTAACTTCAACCTATCCATTTCCCTTTTTAAATTTTCTAATTTTCCTACTCTATTAAGGGATCTAACATTCCACGCTCCGACCCGTATTGTCTTTCCTGATGATCATATCCTCCTGAGTAGTCCCCGCCCAGAGATCCGAATGGGGGACTATTGTACCTCCGGAATATTTTACCCGAGAGGATGCCATCATCATATGTTCATACAGTAGAGCTGCATGTCCTCGGGAAAAGTAACGGCTGTAGTTTCCCCTTGCTTTCAGCCGTTCGCAGTAGCTGTGTGGCAAAACCACATTAGCTGATGTTACAAGGCCAGCTGAGTCAATCATCCAGACTGTTGCCCCTGTACCTACTGAAAAGGCTGCTGCCCCTCTTCAGGAACCACACGTTTGTCTGGCCTCTCGACAGATACCCCTCCGCTGTGGTTGCACCTACGGTACGGCTATCTGCATCGTTGAGGCACGCAAGCCACCCCACCTCGGCAATGTCTGTGTTTCATGGGAGTGGACATAATCTATATCTATATATAAAAGGCTTGTGTGTGTACGTGCTGACAGACTTTTCTCCGTGACCACATACTGCCACCCACTCGTGGTTGTGGTGGTAGATAGCCTTGGTCTAATGATGTTAGTAAGGGAGTTTGGTCGCGGTGCATGGCAGTGGGTGAATGTGACGAGCAAAAATTCGCAAAATATGCAATAAATATTCTTGGGAAGAGCTATATACTCTGTGACTTACGAACTTTACGGCACGAGTCAAAATCTGTTTATTCTTTCATGCGGTCTTTTCAGACTTTAACAACGACGAGGAATATCAAATACGCATTTTTTTTAAAAATAGATCACATGTTTCCGTCAACCACACATTACCGACTATGAACAGAGACACAAGACAAAGATAAAAATCGAGATAGACTCAAAGATAAAAATACTCGTGGAACCTTGATCACTGTCGTGGAAGCGTGGTGGAAACACAGACATACATTAATGAATGTCTCTTAGGCCATAGATATTGATATGCCTGTGCCAGTAAGCTCACTGGTCTGTGCTAATCAGTGATCTCTGATACATATAGCCGCGACACTCTCTGCTGTGAAAGGTGTTATCGTTTGACAGCTGGGTCAAGAAAAACTATGCGACGTAGTCCTACTCAAATCCCGGCGGTCTCCTGTGATAATGTTAGCAACAGATGTTGAATAACGAGAATCACGTGACATCGTCATAAGCCAATCGCGTGACACGCAAATATTCTGTCGTGAAATCAAGCATACAGCAGGAACAGCAATATTTATCTACACTGTATGTGGTTCGGTCATCTTTGCAACGACTTTATATCCTGTTATTGATGATGCCAACATAAAAACACGAGGCCGCCAGGATAGAAAGTAAAATTTTACCGAATCAGATACATCCGTTGTTGTCACATCTCATTATGACCAGCACTTTCACGCGAAACTCTTTTGTATAGAGTCTCATGATTCACACAGTCTTACAGCATTCCAAATTAATTTGCCAGCCGCTTTCGGCGCTGCTGTTGCAATGTGTAACTTTATGAACACAACCTAACATTGAATTTACATTGTTCCGAAGTACGGACTTAAATTAATTTCACTCTTAGTATGAAAAACTTTATGAACATTCATCGTTTTCGACAATGACTTCTACTTAAATTTGACATCTTGGCTAGGAGAACTGAGTTTATTGACAGAGAGATCCAACAAGGATTGTTTTTTTGCTACCTACGTCCGGAATCCAAAGAACCATGATATACACAGGACCTTCTGTAACAACCGTTGCGAAGCACGGGCATATAAGCGAGTATAATATACCGAGCGAGGTGGCGCAGTGGTAACACACTGGACTCGTATTCGGAAGGATGGTGGTTCAAATCCACCTCCGGCCATCCAGATTTAGGTTTTTCGTGATTTCCCTAAATCACTCCAGGCATATGCCGGGATGGTTCCTTTCAAAGGGCACGGCCGATTTCCTTCCCCCATCCTTCCCCAAAAATCCGAGCATAAGCTCCGTCTCTAATGACCAAGCAGTCGACGGGACGTTAAACCCTAAGCTTCCTTCCTTCCCTCCGAGTATAATATAATGTGAATTACTTCGCAATCCTTCAAAATAACTGAGGGAGAAGCAAGTGGGTAATATAACAGCTCAAGATGTAGTATGTCATCGAACTCTAGAATAGAAAATGATATCTTTGTTTATATGGAAACTAAACATAGGAAAGCTTCCTAGGAATAGACAGAATTACAGTATTCTTTGATCAGGGTGCAGAGCATACATTTGAGAGCACACTGGTTGAGAATGAAAATAATCAGTGATGTTATAATTCGCAACTCGGTTTCCCTCTGGGCTGGGCAGTCTTTAGTGGCAAAGTATTCCGCTTTGTCAAGCAAGTGTTTTGCTGGGAAGCGGTGAAAGGAAGTTGCACTAATATGGCAGACACGAGGTCGGCCTGGAGTAGTGACAGAACAGCTGTTGCGTCTGTCAGAGGAAAATGCCCGGCTGACGTTACGTAACCGGGACTGACAGTCACAGCTGCAGTCCTTCCGGACTGTTGAGAGCTCGCAGTGGACTACAAGTAAGTCCGAATTGTCACCTGCGGTAGACTCCTCAGTAGCAAACCCAGTGAGAGGACGTCGCGGTACACCTACATTGACGATGAGCTGGCCACACCTGGTATGAGTCATTACTCTGATTAAACTGCTCCGCGGTTGGCCAGTTTACGTCTTGCACGTGATGCCAAGACATCCATGACGTATCACGTGACACTGGACAGAAAAGAGCACTGTTTCAACAATTAGCAGAGAATGAAATAAAACGCAACTTGCGATGTTATGGTGTCACTGTATTAGGTTTAGATGGAATACCAAACTGTGGCGAATGAAAATTTGTGCTGGGCCGGGATTCGAACCTGGGATCTGCTGCTTACTAGGCAGACGCGTTGACCACTCCGCCACCAGGACACAGTGACCAGCCCGACTGCGGAGGACTCTTCCCTGCACGTCTCCCGCCACACACAAATCTACATTCGCCACGCTGTCTCTTTCAAATGTTTGTAAATCTATCGGACCAAACTGCGTGGTCATCAGTCCGTAGCTTACAAACTACTTAAACCTAGGTAAACTAAGCTAAGGAAAAACACACACACCCATGCCCCAGGGAGGACTCGAACCTCCACCACGAGCAACCGCGTGCTCCGCAGCGAGACGCTTTAGACCGCTCGGCTACTCCACCGCGGCTGTGTCTATTTCCTATACCACAGCCTATTTGTGTAGCCAAAACAGATCGCAAATTGCGATTTATTTCATTAAAATGAACGCTGTGACGACGTCAAAAATATATAATTGTATACAAGCCGACGCTGGGCTCCAGACGACAATTAATTGTGTCTCGATACCTCATGGTCTTATTATTTTTTTTTATTTTTATTGTTTTTTTCTCTTCCATAGGACCAAATTGAGGAGTGAGACTCCATGGTCATGGAACAAGTCAATACATTAATTGTTACACAAGAATGGTAATAGAAAAATGTTAAGTAGTCCTTTTGCACACGACAATCTTAAGACAAAGTGAAAAGAATCAATAAAGAAAAAAATGAATTATCTTAATTGTTTAACTTTTCTAGGAGTTCCTCGACAGAATAAAAGGAGAGAGCCATGAGGTAACTCATCAATTTAGATTTGAAAGCGTGTGGATTAGTGCTAAGATTCTTTAGTTCTTGTGGCAGCTTATTGAAAATGTATGCCGCAGAATACTGTACACCTTTCTGCACAGGTGTTAAGGTGGTGTGATGCAAATGCAGATTCGACTTCTGTCTAGTATTCACCGAGTGAAAGCCACTAACTCGTGGGAATAAGCTGATATTATTAACATCAAACGACATTAAAGAAAAAACGTATTGTGACGCCAGAGGCAAAATTCCCAGACTACTGAAAAGGGGTCGACATGACGTTCGCGAACTTACACCAGATATTGCTCGAACCGCCCTTTTTGCATCAGGCGAGTTACCCCAAAAAACAATGCCGTACGTCATAAGTCAGTGAAAGTAAACGTAATAGACTACTTTTCGTGTTGAAAAATCACTTATCTCAGATATTGTTCTAATGGTAAATATAGCAGAATTTAGTTTTGGAACAAGATCCTGAACATGGGCTCTCCATGACAGCTTACTGTCTATATGAACACCTAGAAATTTGAACTGTTCAGTCTCACTTATCACATGCCCATTATGTGTAATCAGAATGTCAGCTTTCGTCAAATTATGTGTTAGAAACTGTAAAAACTGAGTTTTACTGTGATTTAACATCAACTTGTTTTCTACTAGCCATGAACTTATCTCTTGAACTGCATTATTTGATACTGTGTCAATATTACGAGCAACATCCTTCACTACCAAGCTGGTATCATCAGCAAACAAAAATATTTTACAGTCACCTGTTATACTCGAAGGCATATCATTTATATAAATAAGAAACAGCAATGGTCCTAAAACAGACCCCTGGGGCACCCCATATTCTGATGCGGGAATACAGTATTGTGGCTGCGAGCATTACAGAACAATTAGGTTGTGGTAATAGGAAAGAGACAGCGTGGCGAATGGAGATTTGTGTGTGGCGGGAGACGTGCAGGGAAGAGTCCTCTGCAGTCGGGCTGGTCACTGTGTCCTGGTGGCGGAGTGGTCAACGCGTCTGCCTAGTAAGCGGGAGATCCCGGGTTCGAATCCCGGCCGGGCACAAATTTTCATTCGCCATAGTTTGGTATTCCATCTAAACCAATTGCAGTGACGCCATAACATCGCAAATGGCGATTTATTTCATTCATTTGAACGCTGTAATTCGTCAAAAATATATATAATTGTATTTAGCAGAGAGTTTATGTCAGAGGTACCGAAAACAGAACAGTGCTAGATTTTTAAGGGAAAAGTTGAGTGGATGAACGCAGAAAACAAGCGAAACTGTGGAAACTTCTCGGAGAGATTCCTTAAGATAAATGCTTAGTGTGGTGGAACAGCCCATCTTCCTTTTGATTATAATGGAACTGTGTATTCAGGAGTAAATTTCTTTGAAACTTCCTGGCAGATTAAAATTGTGTGTCGGAACCGGGACTCGAACCTGGGACCTTTGCCTTTCGCGGGCAAGCGCACTACCGACTGAGCTATCCCGACACGACTCACGATGCCGCCCCACAACTTTACTTGCGCCAGTACCTCGCCTCCTGCTTTCCAAACTTCTCAGAAGTTCTCCTGCAGAGTGAAGTTTTATTCTGGAAACATCCCTTAGGCTGTGGCTAATCCATGTCTCCACCATATCCTTTCTTCCAGGAGTGCTAGTCTTGCAAGTTTCGCAGGAGAACTTCTGTGAAGTTTGTAAAGTAGGAGGCGAGGTACTGGCGGAAGTAAAGTTGCGAGGCGGCATCGTGAGTCGTGTCGAGATAGCACAGTCGGTAGAGCGCTTGCCCGCGAAAGGCAAAGATCCCAGGTTCGAGTCTCGGTTCCGGCACACAACTTTAATCTGCCAGGAAGTTTCATATCAGCGCACACTCCGCTGCAGAGAGAAAGTTTCATTCTTCTTCAGTTTGGTTTAGTCGGACTTCGACCCTGGCCATTCCACTACACTCGAATTAATAAAAATCTTCATCCGTAGGAAAAAAAAAGTCTTATAAATATTCGCTGCTAGGTTCTTGTGCAAGATAATAGAAAAATAAATCTGTTGCAAAAAATACTGTAATAGTTCAAAATCTTGTACGCACTTTCGTTGAATATTCATATATAGTTGGAGATTTCCTAAGATAATCTTTTACTATCATAGATGTTGCTCACTGAATCAGTCGTAAAATATATCCATTCATAAAACTTGAAATCACTGTTTTCCAGTTAATACAATTATTACTGAGTCCGTACACTGGTATAAAACCGGAGAAATTCTGTTATAAGTTCCAAAAATATAAGTTCAGTTCAATATGTAAATATCTTCTCTACTTGTTCAGTGCAATAATTATTTTTCACACACTGGTACTGGAAGTAAAAGTTTACGTTTTATTTCGTAAGTCCAAGTAATACATCACATACAAGCAGAACTTCCTCGTAAGGACTCAACATCAAGACTGAAACTGTTTTTAACATAAAACATGAACAGACTTTTTTTATTACAATACATCTTTCAATTTTTCTTGTTTATCTCATTGTGACGGTTGGCAACGGAGGTACTGCAACAGGGTCTTCTCTGAGCGTGTGGCTGTCTACGATTGGTGTCCAGGTACGTCATCGTTGGCTTCAGCAGAGAAGATGCTATTTTCGTAGGTTGCTCCGTTGTCACCGCACATGAAACATAAAAGCAACACATATTTCCTTCAAAAAAATGTTCAAATGTTTGTTAAGCTTATGGGACTTAACTACGGGGTCATCAGTCCCTAAACTTACAAACTACTTATGAACTACTTACGAACTAGGACGGCACAAATATCCATGCCCGAGGGGGGATTCGAACCCCCGACCGTAGTGGCCGTGCTGACCATGACTGGAGCGCCTCAGTCACCTCGGCCACCGCGGCCGGCTCATATTTCCTTTGAAAATGAAATGCAACCTATTAAAACTAATCATTATTAACAACAACATATGAAGACTACACGGAAAGAAGGGGTTAAGTCCAAATTTCACGAAAATGAGTTACTGGTATCCTTATGAAGTTCACCAGATGTACTTTCAGTTGGGTGAACTTAAATGAATGTAATGAGTTTAGTTACTGAGTTATAGCGAGATGGTATACACTGAGAAAACGGGTAAAGTCCATCCGAAACACGCAAAGAAAGGCTGAAGTCCAGCCGGTTTAACATCGTTAAATGCAATGTCATTGTTGATTTTCATATGTATTGTCGAAGCAAACACGGAGCAGATTTCACATTAGCTTCTTTGCTTTATGCTGTGGCAGAACCGAATATCGTGTCGTGATTTGTGCTAACACAGAGTAGCCTTGACATTCACTTGAATTCTTTGTGGTGTAGTAGACTGAGTTTCGTGTGATATCCAACTGAGGACGGTGTTTCAACTGGCGATGGAAGATCCAGGTTCAAGTTGCAGTGGTAAGTCTAGAAAAAGACAGAGCTTTGGTAGACAGGCTGAAGTATCACATGAAATAGGAGAGCGTTGTAACTGCAAGAAGAATTGTACTGATTTTCTAACTAATATAGAGAAATCTACATTAATATCTAAATTCAATTTGCTGAAGGACTGGAATGAGCAAAGTTGTCACCTGACAGGTCTGATTTCTGTTGACAGAAATAAGGCAGTAGCTACTTTGCGTGATTATACATTTCATTACAAGGTCAGAATAATGAGACACAATCCTGCGACAGAATTGCCTGTTTGCCAAAAGGACTTTATATCACTGCATGGTATTTCAAAGAAAAGATTAGAAACTATCAGGAATTCCTTAAAAAATGAAGTTTTATAAAAATATTGTTTTATACTTTCAGGGAATACTAAAGAAAGGTCGTAGAATGTACTGTATAAATTACAGAAGCGTGTGTCAATAAGCAGTGAAACTGTAACGTTTTAAACTTTGAAATTACTCTCCTGAAAAGTCTGTAAAATGGACTTAGCCCCTTCTTTCCGTGTAGTCTTCATATATAAACATGTTCTTTTACCTGCGAAACTGAACTGACGATAAGGTAGTAGCAGGGGATAGTATTTCGTCCCACTACATTAGACGTATGAGTTAACGCAGATTCGTGAAGCAGACCGCGTTATACTTCGGGAGGCAGAGAATAGATATCTCGGTGTATCTCTACGAGGGCAGAATTCTCGCACGAAGTACTTCACCAGTAAAGGAGACCGCGTATAAAACGCTTGTACGACCACGTCTTGAGTATTGCTCAAGTGTTTGGAACCCGCAGCAGATCGGTTTGAAGGAAGACATAGAGGCGGTTCAGAGACGAGCAGATAGATTTGTTAATGGTAGGTTCGACCAATGCGCGAGTGTCACGGAAATGCTCCGGCAACTCAGTTGGGGATCGCTGGAAGAAAGACGACGTTCTTTTCGTGAATTTCTGTTAAGTAAATTTACAGGGCCGGAATTTGAAGCTGAGTGTAGTACGATCTTGCTGCCGCCTACTTACATTTCGCGTAAAGATCACAAAGACAAGATAAGAGAAATTAGGGCTCGTACGGAGGAATATAGGCATTCTTTTTTTCCTCGCTCAGTTTGGGAGTGGAATAGGAAAGGAAATGCCTAGTAGTGGTACAGTGTACCCTCCGCCACGCACCTTGCGGTGAATTGCGGAGTATGTATGCAAATGTAGATGTATAACAGCCGGTGAACAGACTCACCGCGGCGCGGCGGACTCGGTGAGAGTAAACAGTCCAGTTTTGATGCAGCAGCGAGCTCCTTTGTGTAATTGTTTGTGGGAGTTTTCGCTGCTACATCTGAGGTTCTTCCACACTGATAACAATGCCGATAAGCGGTTAAAAAATTTAAGTTCGTCGGATTTGAACTCGCGGCTGTGTATTTACACATTTATAAATGCGACTCTGACCACGAGACGTCACGCTCATACGCTACAAGGCTGTCTCAAGAAGGAGACAACACTTCCTCCTGACAGTACCGCATTCTACACTGTTGCCAGATCGCGCACATCGCCGGACATAGCATTCTGAGGGGCGATCGAATTTATTGTCCACACTGTCCACACCGACCCAGACTTAGCCTCTGTGATGGCCGGTTGGCGATCAATTTTTTTTGTCTAAGACTGTACGTGTACGCAGTTTAACGCGAAACACCTTGGCTTTCGGCGTCCCTTGCGACATTCAAACTTTTACAGCTGTCGAACCTATTGGAAATACGAGGTATGTCCACAAAGTAAGTTCCGTTTGGTTATATAAACCAAACGTGAACAGATACAGAAGAAACACTTATTGTATAAAAATCTGTTCAACTACTTTTCTACATAACTCCAGAAATTTTGTAGGCAGTTGTCATAGCACGGGACAAGTTTTTGTGTGCCTTCTTCATAGAAGGTTGCCGCCTGTGTATTCAGCCATGTGGCAAACATGTTCTTTCAGCTCATCATCGTTGAAGTGTTGACCACCAAGGACAGATTTTAGGAGTAAGAAGCGATGAAAGGAGTCTTCTTCTTCCGTTCACGTTGACGCCCGACCTCACAAGGCGAATGTGACCAAACAACTCTTACGGGAATTTCACTGGGACGTGTTTGATCATCCTCCGTACAGTCTCGCTCCTAGCGACTTTCTTCTTACACCTAAAACTGTCCATGGTGGTCAACACTTCAGCGATGATGACGAGCTGAAAGAACATGTTACCACATGGTTGAATACACAGGCGGCAACCTTCTACGAAGGAGGCATACAAAGACTTCTGCCACGCTATGACAAATGCCTACAAAATTTCGGAAGGTATGTAGAAAAGTAGTTTAATAGTTGTATATTTTTGTACAATAAATATTTTTTCTGTGTCTGTACACGTTTGTTTTATATCGCCAAACGTAACTTACTTTGTGGACATACCTCGTAAATTACCACAAAGTTCAACTGTTTGCGCCGTGAAAGATTAATTTTGGTATGCTGTTTATCCACTAAGTCAAGACCGAGAATCGCAGAATATCCTTGTCCCACAGTTGGCAACACTTCCATATGCTCCTGAAATCGTGCATTTCCGATCTGAAAACTGAGCTTTGCTGTCCCTAATGATGTCACATCATTGTTTCCCACTCCACGTAATTTATACCTTGGAGTGGTTAGTCTTCTCCTACTCACTAGGCCTACACTAATCACAGATACATGTGCACACGTATTCACTGAAAAGTTAACATTCTGCACCATTTACTGCGACCACCAAGCTGTCTTACTGTTTGCAGTGCCCTTATTTCATCGAGTATGCTGTCCCCTCCCATTTAACGCCTTGTGTTCTCCATTTCCTCCTTTCTGCTTCCTAATTCCTCGCGCGTTCGCTTTATGTCCAAATCATCCACACGTCAAACGCTGTGTTCTTTCAAACGACGGAAACAATTCTTTTCTGACGCAAAAATACGTTTCTCCTTGCGCACCTTGTAGCGTTACATGCGCCTCCACATACAAAAACAATATTTATTTGCCCATATTTAAATTTTTATGCTTATATTTGTATATTTTTTCTTGTAATTTCGTATCATTTTCAATGTGTCACTAAATTCTTAAAGACGCAATATTCTTTGAAAAACTTAAGTCAAAGACTAACTCTGAACAAAGAGCAATTACAATAAAACACAGATTTAACCATTGTTTCATTTTTAAAAGAAAGGAGCAGTGACGCCATTTTTCTCTGCTGTATTATGCTCTCGTCTAGTAAACTTCTCTTCCATATTACACTTGTATATGCCCCGATGAATTGTGAAAATGTCTGTACGATGTATCTCAATGAGAAAGTTGTAATTGAAATGATGTACTGAATTTATGACATGATCTCGACTGTATGAAGTTAATGAGATTTCACAAAGGTAACTGAACTTTGATTGTGATGTATATGTAGACTTGCTTCATTTATTTGAATAATAATTGTTTAGTGAGTTTACCGAAATTTGTCCGAGTACTTATTTGTAGTGAGATTGGAACCTTATTTTTTTACTTTCACATTTGTTTCATTTAACTGTGATGCAATTTATTTTTCAGGACAAAAGAATAATGAATTACACTGATTTACGAATCTAATTGTTGGAGATTTGTACAATAGGACGCATTTTTATCACGTTATTTTATTAAATAATTATTCTAACTGCGACTTGCCATTTTCGATTAGTAACAGATCAACTAGCCGGAAACTTACTTACAAAATCCGCAATAGTGATAATGTCTCCAACAGTTAGGTCCACGTTGCTTATCAGTACCAGCCATGTTAGAAAAGGATTTTAACTACTTTCTTGGTGCGTAGCTCATTAATTTCTCTAAAAGTACAGCATAGTAGATTCATTTCAACAGATGGATATAAAATGAACATTAACAAGAGCAAAACAAAAATAATGGAATGCGGTCTTAGAAAATCAGGCGATGCTGAAGGAATTAGATCAGGTAACAAAACAATGAAGGTGGTAGATGAGTTTTGTTACTTGGGTAGTAAAATAACATGCGATGGTCGCAGTACAGAAGATATAAAATGCAGAATGGCAATGGGAAGAAAAGCATTTTTGAAAAAAGAGAAATTTGCTAACATCGATTATTAATTTAAGGGTAAGGAAGTCTTTCCTGAAGGCATTTGTGTGGAGTGTTGCCTTGTACGGGAGTGAAACATGGACTATAAGCAGTGCGAACAGGAAGAGAATAGAGGCTTTTGAAATGTGGTGCTACAGAAGAATACTGAAGATTAGGTGGGTGGATCACATAACTAATGAATAGGTACTGAACAGAATTGGTGAGAAAAGGAATTTTTGGCGTACCCTGACTAAAAGAAGGGATCGCTTGGTAGGACACATTCTTAGACATCGCGGAATCGTAAATTTAGCATTGGAGGGAAGTGTGTGGGGTAAAAATCGCAGAGGGAGACCAAGAGACGCGTATAGTAAGCAGATTCAAATGGATGTGGGTTGCCGTTCTTATGAGGAGATGAAAAGGCTTGCTCAGGATAGAGTAGGGTGGAGAGCTGCATCAAACCAGTCTCCGGACTGAAGACCATAACAACAGATGGTTTTGCTACGTAACCAGTATTGAAATATTTCTCCCAACCACTCTTTACAGTTATTCTATTTCGTGTTCACATTTACTTGCAAAAAATGTATACTGATTTAAAAATTTAAATTAAAATAATAAAATTAAGGGAGCAATGTTTCAATCTGTGTAGCAGTATCTAATGAGCAACCTAACGTAAAGCTGACACCAGCAAGAAAAGGTTTAATAAAGGTTTGAAATTATGTTTAAAGTTTGTTGCAAGTCGCTAAGTACTGTCATTCTCATACAGTGTATTTCGAAAGTTTCGCCGCATAATATGGCATTTTTTGCGATTTCTATTGGCTATGACCTAATATCTTCTGAACCATGCGTCATATGTGATTCTTAACCATTCAGCAATTGTTCCCTCACGGTAAGGAATGTGTGTACCAAATTTGGTTGAAACCGGTCCAATGGTTTAGAAGAAAATGAGCATCATTGTCGCAAAATGCAGCAGTTTTCGCGCGTCTCTTTGTTTAGGACGTCATATGTCGTGAACTATATATATCGTATGTGATTCTTACACTTGCGGCGACCGTCCTCATGGATTGAAGCTTACGTGTAAAAAACAGACATTTGAACATTTTTTTATAAAACATGCGAATATTTCGTTAGTATTACAGGCCCTGGAACTCTGTAGATTATTACCGAGTTGACAATCACTTCCCGTATGATATTTGTTGTCTGAGGCTGATGAAAGGGGCTTTACGACATCCTTTCATTAATCGAAATCTGTTAACTTCTCGGTAGTTGCAGGGTAGATAATTCAGGTAGACAGTGATATTGAATATTTGTGCCGCAGAGGGACTGGAACCCTGCTTTCTTTTCCTAGTAGAGCTATTCTTTGCGGTCGTTGGATAGTTTTTGTTCTATGCTGACTGGTTAGATTGATCTCAGTTTCCCTCCCTTAATAAATAACTAAATAAATAAATAAAATAAAAAATAAATAAATAAATAATAAAAATAATATAATAATAAAATTATAATATTATTATATATAATATATCACAATATATATAATATATCATAACAAAAATAATTTAATATTAAATAAATAATAAAATAAATAAATAACAAATTACAAATGCGGTCACTCCTCTGGCCGAGCGAGCTGGAAGAATCGCCTCGGCTATTTATGCAAATAATATTCAATATGCTTCAAGTTTTTCAAAACGTGTTTTCATTGGGTCTCATATAGTTATGGTAGCAGAGGAGATAGCTCGAAACGTATTTATAGTGCAAGCGCTGTCAGTGCAAATCACCTCACAAAAGAGATTTTCCGTTTCAAAAAAGATCTGTCCGGTATTCGTGATTTTACACATTAAGGAAGCGTCGATAACCCACGTAAATCATGAACTATAATTATTTGAACATCGTGAGACGTTTCCACTGGTCAGACAGGATTCAAAAGATGTGAGCAAGAGTATTGCACACTCAGTTTCAAAGCGAAAAAATCCAAATTATTGCGTTTTTGCATATAGGTCATCAGTTCACTCATCTCTATATATAAAAGGAAGTGTCTCGATTGACTGACTGACTGACTGACTGACTCATCATCGCCCAGCCCAAACCACTGAAGATAGAAACTAGAAATTTGTGGAGGGTGTTGATCTTACTCTGTAGGCGTCATTTAAGAAGCGATTTTTCGATATTCCGTCCGTAAGGGGGTGAAATAGGGGATGAAACGTTTCTTGAAAATACGTAACTATTTAGGCAAATTTGAAGCTGGAACTACAAAATTTCGGATTTTAATTCAGGGTCCGAATTTAAAAGACACGTGTTTCGGCATTTTTTGAAATTTGACAAATAATGGGGTAGAGTAGGTGACGCAAAAAATTTATTTTCAAAAATATGTTGCTGCTAACTCAAATTTTAAGCTACAACTACAAAACTTCGGATATGGAATCTTGATCAGGATTGAAAACCAACGATCTTTAGTATTTTTGGAAATTCAACAAGTAAGAGGGTTAAATAGATGATCAAAAAATATTTTTGAAACCACGTTGCTATTGATACAATTTTGAAGCTAGAGCTGCAAAAATTGATATTTTTAAAGTTGGTTAGACGTTAAAAAATACGTGTTTCGGTATTTTTGGAAATTCAACCATCAACGGGGTTAAATTGTAGAGGGCGTATTTTTCGAAAATATTTTGCTATTTAGGTAACTTTGAACTTAGAACTACAAATTTTCGGATTTGGATTCCGGGTTCGAATTTAAAAGATACGTGTTTCGGCATTTTTTGAAATTCAACCAATAAGGGTATAAAATAGAGGACGCAAAAAATTGATTTTCAAAAATATGTTGCTGTTAACTCAAATTTCAAGCTATAACTACGTAACTTAGGATATGGACTCTTGATGAGGATAAAAAAGACACGAGTTTCGGTATTTTTGGAAATTCAACAATCAAGGGGGTTAAATTGGAGAGGGGATGTTTTTCGAAAATCTGTAGCTATTTAGGCAATTTTGAAGTTAGAACTTCAAATTTTTCGGATTTGAATTCGGGGTTAGATATAAGACAGGTGTTTCGGTATTTATGGAAATTATACTAATATGGGGGTGAAATACGGGATGCAAAGATTGATTTTCAAAAATATGGTGCTGTTAACTCAAATTTCAAGGTATAACTACGAAACTTAAGATATGCATTCTTCATCAGGATTAAAAAGAAACCACTGGTGCAGACCAACCAGCCTACGCACGCGAAGCAGCGCGGGTTCAGCTAGTTAAGTATAACTATCAGAGATTTAAAAATACGGTTTCATGCGGTTTACTTCAGAAACGTGTCGTTTTAAACCGTTTAAAACAACGTATGATTCCGGAGAGAGGTTCATTTCATCCTGGTGGTCAGGCAACCCGCAGTACCGTACGACAGTATGAGCTGCATACACATCAGGCGTTACCATTCGGGAATGAACGTAAAGGGTATACTACACGGAGCGTATTGGGTCGCTAGTCGCTGGCGTCTTATCATTCTGCTAATGCGCGAACAGCGAATGAATACGCTGACGTAATGAACGGCAGCGACTTAAGACGCTAGCATCTTCGTAAAAACAATTGAAACACTACGTAGCATATGATATATTGTTTTGGAGGTTAGGTGATAACCAAACAGTTCTGATTCCCAAGGTACGACGTGGTCGGGAATTTATACCAGTGATCCATTTCGTAATTACTTTTAATACCTTTATTTACGTCGATCACAAAAATTTCTCGTCGTTTTGACGACCGATTTCGGCCAGTGTTGATCATTTTCAAGTCTACAGCAACTCGGAAACAGGACAAATTTAGTAATAGACTACGGTACGGTATCTCATAAAACATAAATAAGGCATTACAGTCATCAATATAAAAAAAACGTGTTAAAGTATTATACATCATACCTGTTGTTACATTCCTTAATGAAGATACAGTTATGCTGTGATGATGCCATATGGCTGTATTACATGTATTGATGACTGTAAGTTAATGCATTATTTATTTTTTCTAAGGTAGTCTAATACTAGCTGTATCCTTCTGTTTCTGATTTGCTGTAGACTTGAAAATGGTCGTCATTGACCGAAACCGGTGGTCAAAGCGACGAGAAATTTTGTGAACATTGACGTAAATAAAGATATGAAACAAAATATGAGGTGGAATTGTAATGAAATTTCTGAAAATTTATCGAAGTTTTCCAGTATTACGGGACATTAAAAAAAACGATTATTTAAATTTTATTCTTGGCGAGATCGGCATCCTCATGATGGTATTCTGTTTCCTTATTTTACCCTCTACCATTTACAGTAATCTATCAAAATTTTCTTATGTGATCCTCATTATATTTCTGTAGGCAGAAGGACCTTCACACGATAATTCACCCAAAAGATTTGTAGAAGCACCATATTTATCCCTCCTCGTAATCCAGCTTCTAATCCATTTTCTTTTATTCTTTTCTACTTTTCCGTTTTGCTTTTGGTTCATTAATTGTTCTTTTAAGAAGCATTTACAATTTCCTTCAACATGTTGACTCGACTGGTGGCTGCTTTAGACGCTCTCGTATATGACACGAGGCGACCAAAAACGCCAGCGACCAGCGTCTAAAGTAGTTAATATTCACACAATGTATGACATCAACTGCGATTGGGCAAAGCCGAAAACGTGTACCCAGCCGGGATTCGAACTCGGGTCCCCTGCTTTCTAGGCAGTTGCGCTGACCCCTACACCACTGGGGACACAGTGATCACCGCACCTGCAAGGACTGCCTAAGCACGCCTCCCGTCAGATACAAATTCCCAGCTTCTGTGAATATTGAATAATAACAACTGCAGGATCAGAAGTGACGTCTGTTCTCTCTGAACAGACGGCACATGTATATATATAATATGCCGGTGACGGGCAATGATCCTATCGTTAATGGGGAGGGGTGGGCAAAGTTTGAAGCCCTTACTCTTACGGGAATTAGTTTCATAACTACGGGCAGGGCGAAGCTGGGAATTTATATCTGACGGGACAGACGCCACATGTATATATATAATATGCCGGTGACGGGCAATGATCCTATCGTTAGTGGGGAGGGGTGGGCAAGTTTGAAGCCCTTACTCTTACGGGAATTAGTTTCATAACTACGAGTTTGAGTACTGTGGGCAGGGCGAAGCTGGGAATTTGTATCTGACAGGAGGCGTGCTTAGGTAGTCCTTGCAGGTGCGGTGATCACTGTGTCCCCAGTGGTGTAGGGGTCAGCGCAACTGCCTAGAAAGCAGGAGACCCGGGTTCGAATCCCGGCTGGGTACACGTTTTCGGCTTTGCCCAATCGCAGTTGATGTCATATATTCTGTGAGTATTAAATAATAGCACCTGCTGAATAAGAAGTGACGTCTGTTCTTTCGGAACAGACGCCACATGTATGTATCTAAAGTAGTTGTTGTTTGAAAATCTATCGGACCAAACTGCGCGGTCATCAGTCCGCAGCTTACAAACTACTTAAACCTAGGTAAACTAACCTAAGGACAACGCACACACACCCATGGCCCAGGGAGGATTCGAACCTCCGACGACGAGCAACCGCGCGCTCCGTAGTGAGGCGCCTTAGACCGCTCGGCTACTCCACCGCGGCGTCTAGCGTAGCCCCCCCTCACCCTTCAACTTTAGACGCTCGCGTTTCGGAGCAGCGACTTTGTTCGCTGTCCCTGTTTACACGGAGCGAATTTAGCAGCTGCGTCCAAATACGCCAGCGACTAGCGACCAAATTCGCTCCGTGTGATATACCCTTAATGAATCCGGAAACAACTTCAAGAGACTTGGTGTCTTAGCAGACAGGTTTATAAAGCCATACAGTTTGGACAGCCCTCAGTTGCTGTAACGCTGAGCTACCATCCGCAATCAGACAGGATAGGACAGTTAGAGCAATGCAGCAAGTGATGGTGATATTGATGAAGCCATTGCTACGGCAATATACGAGGTGTGTTAGAAAAGTAATGAGATTGGCAACACTGCGGGAGATCTGGCAACGTTGTGTCGACCGGCCGATGCTAAATCTGATTGTTGACCCCTTCCACTTCCTCAGTCGGAATTACAACTCCGTACAGTTAGCACAATAGTTTTCGCAACGCCATTAGTAAAGTTGTGTTTTCACTGTGCGTCACAGAAATGGAGCATCGGAAATTAGAGCAACGTTGTGCAATAAACTTTTGTGTTACACTTGGTGAATCCGCGAGTGTGTCTTTTGAACAGTTGAAACAGGCCTATGGGGAACAGTGCTTATCAAGAGCACAAGTCTTCCGCTGGCACAAATCACTTCTGGAAGGCCGAGAACGCGTTGAAGATGAACCTCGCTCAAGGAGACCTCTGACTTTAAAAAACTAACGAAAACGTTCATCGTGTGAGGGCTCTCGTGAGATCAGACCGTCGTTTAACAATAAGGATGATCAGTGAACAGCTAAATTTAAACACTTTTACCGTGCATCAAATTGTGACGGATGATTTGAACATGCGAAAGGTTTGTGCCAAATTGGTGCCGAAAAATCTCACAAATGAACAGAAGGAAATTCGAAAAAACGTGTGTGTTGATCTTCTTGAGAGGATTGCTAATGACCAAGAATTCTTCAATAGTGTGATCACTGGTAATGAATCCTGGATATTTGAGTACGATCCTGAAACAATCCGGCAAAGTAAAGTGACACACTCCGTCATCTCGAAATGTGGAATGTGCAAGTCAAAGATCAAGACCATGCGGATTTGTTTTTTTGACAGGAAGGGTATCTGTGGTGTGGCACAACTCCAAAGTGCGCGCCACCTACTTTCGCCGCGCGCCGCCATGCACGCACGGCGCGGCGTTCTCACGACGACAGCCACGAGCGCCCTCTGCTGCAACTCCGCTCGTGGCCACCACTGAACGACATCGTTCACTTGGGACTGAGATAGGAACCAGCTAACACTTCGGAATCAGATAGGCACCAGTGAAGACTTGGCTATCGGACAGGCACTAGGCAGGCCTCTAGCTCAACTATGTATCAGCATTCTGCAGTACTGAGCTATGTAAAAATTAAGTATTGTATAAATTCTGTGCAATATATATCTCGTTCTAATTTACTCTAGTGTTTCTAGTTTCTGCTGTCCCACTGGCTGCTCCCCTCCATACCTGCACAAGCGTGCATCCTTTATTCCTGTGTCGGTCTTCCTACTCGGCCACCGACACCTACGACGGAAACGAGACACAAAAGCGGCGACGAGGCTGGGACACAAAAGTATCGTGCACAAAGAATTCGTTCCACCAGGACAAACTGTCAACCAAGTGTTTTATAAAAGTGTCCTTGAAAAGTTGATGAAAAGAGTGATCCGTGTGAGACCAGAAATTGGAGACAAGTGGATGCTTCACCATGACAATGCTCCGTGTCACACGGCCATTTGCATCCGTGAATTTTTGACCTCAAAACGCATTACTGTTGTTCCTCAACCCTCGTATTCACCTGATTTGAGTCCTTGTGACTTTTTCCTCTTCCAGAAACAAACATGTCCTAAAAGGACGTCATTTTGGAACTCTGGAGAACATTCAAAAGACAGTGACCGACCAGCTAAAAGCCATACCAACTGAAGACTTCCAGCGCTGCTACCGAGGGAACTACTCTGAACGGGATAAGATTGTTGTTTGAAAATAACAAAAACTTTGGTTAGTATGAAATCAGTGTCATTACTTTTCTCACACATCTCGTATGCTTCAGCTGCTCCACTATCTATGTTGAATTCGAAATATTATCGGGAAGCATTGCAGAAAGTACGGCCCAGCTATAAGCCACCTAGTCCCCATCGGCTTAGCACATCTTTGCTTTCTGCCCAATATAAACGTGTGAAGACGTTTGTCACGAACAAGTTGGGGCGCTCAACTGCTCTTGCATTGATTTCAGATGGATGGACCGATGTATCAGGAAACAGTGTCGTTAACTTCATCATGACAACACCTCAGCCGATATTTCATACAAGTATACGACCTGGCGACGAAAGGAAAACTGCACAGTATATTAATAATGATTGCCGGCCGCGGTGACCGAGGAGGCTGAGGCGCTCCAGTCACGGTCTGCACGGCCACTACGGTTGGGGGTTCGAATCCCCCCTCGGGCATGGATATTTGTGCCGTCCTTAGTCTTAGGCCGGTATTACACTATCAAATTTTCTTTGACAAAGAATCTTTGTCCAATATTCTTTGACAAAGAATCTTTGACGTGGTGAAAAGGGGACATTACACTATGAAATTTTCTTTGACAAAGAATTTGTCAATGTGAGTTGAAAATGGCGGACGAAGATCTGTTATTGACGTCAGCTGTTGCATGTACAGTAATTGCAATGGCTAGACATTTGGAAGAGCGGAAAAAAAGGAAAAGGAAACGGAGTTGGGTGAGGCCTTGGGTTTCACGGCGTGATGAGAAAAGTATTCAGGGGAATTTTTTACGTGAAGTCATAGTAGAAGACGTCAAGTCCTATGTAAATTATTTACGAATGGATGAGAACACTTTTCAATATGTGTTGCATAAAGTTGCACCCTAGATTACAAAGCAGAAAACACACCTCAGAAATCCAATATCGGCAGAAGACAGGCTTACTGTAACGTTAAGGTTCCTCGCTACTCCAGTGTACAGTACAGCACACGTATACCGCAGTGCACATTAAGCATTATTATCCCTGAAACCTGTCAAGGAATTTATAAAGCACTGAGGGATGAATATCTCAGGGTAAATAAATGTTTAGAGCAATTTTTATTTATACGAAATTTTTGAAATAGCTGTAAATAGGCCTACCCTTCATAATTGTTTCGGTGTGTTGTAGTTTTATATACATATGTTTACAACACTAGGCCACATGTTTCCATGGGTTAAATTCTACTAAACCGTCCTCATGGCATCGCCTGATAATGTTGACAACAGTGACATAACCAAACACGGGACAACGCAAATGTTTTGCCATGAAATCTTCGTTTTTACTATGGCAATTACTTTTATAGAAAAGACAATGGTACATGGAAGAAGCATACACCTACTCACTGAATTCTCTATATGAATCACTATTCAAATCATTCTATGTAGACTTCTAAGAATATTGACATGTTAACATAGATTTCCTATCGTGTTGTTGTTGTTGTTGCCAACATAATAACGCAACCCCACCGTGGTAGTAGGTAAAATTTCACCATTTCGATGTATCAATCCAGTAAAAAACTGTTTATTATCAAACGAAAAAAACTTTTAACACCACATCTAAATTATCTTTCTAATGATAATTGCAATATAAATATGCGACAGTATTTGCCCAAAAACATAAATCAAGATACAATATAATAAAGATGATAGTACAGGAAAGTAAAATCTTGCACAATCAGCTTTGCTTTTTATGAATGTTTTTATTTACCAATGACATTTTTACAAAAAATATTTTTCGAAACTTATTAAACAAGACATTTTACATGCGATGTTTTCATCCTTACATTCACACACACACAAAACTAATTAGGAACTTTAACATGTGATGTGGTCACATTTTAAAACACACACACACACACACACACACACACACAGAGAGAGAGAGAGAGAGAGAGAGAGAGAGAGCACCAACAATCATACAAGTCTACATCTTACTTTCTGAGAAAATTCTGAACAAAAACTAAAAGTGAGACAAGTCAGAGGTTGTCCTCCTCCTCTGTCCCCGCCTGGGCGATGGCAGTTTCTATTAATCCTGATGTGGATGGTATTGCTGCATCTAGCAGTTGCCACCTATGACTCAATAATTGATTCATTTCCTGAATTGTTTGTCTGACAAATGATTCCCCTCCCATTTTCCTCATCTCTAGAAGCTCACACTGTATGTAGTTGGAATATGATTGATAATATTTTTCGTATGGCTCTTGGGACCGTGACTTTTTTGTCATTTCAACTACAGCCTTTAAAGTCGTTGTAGCATCCACCAGAGGATCTGCTCCTGGTGCTGTTTTTGCCCTTCTCTTGCGTGGAGGCTCCTCCTCAGTTAGTAGCTGTTGGCCACTGAGACACGCATCTACTTCTTCAGCAGGGGATTGTTGTCTGGCTGTCATTTCATGCTAAAAGTAGAAAAATGGAAACCATTAGTTACAAATTATATTAAACACAATTAAATTTATTTTCAGGTACCTACAAGCAGACAAGAGTGGGAGGAAATTGCCAATGAGTTTGAACAAAAGTGGAATGTTTATAATACAATTGGAGCTATGGACGGAAAACATATCCGTATAAAATGTCTACAGGCTAGTGGATCTCACTTCTTCAACTATAAAGCTTACAACAGCATAATTTTGTTTGCACTTGTAAACGCGAGCTACAAGTTTTTGTATGTGGATGTCGGAACTAATGGACGCGTTGGTGATGCTGGAGTGTTTGCCAAAAGTAAACTCCGTGAATGCCTTCTTGACCCATCTATTTTGAACATTCCAGAAGGCAGAAAACTGGGAAACACAAACATCACAACACCCATGGTTGTGCTCGCAGATGACGCTTTTCCTCTAAGCCACAATATTATGAAGCCCTATCCTCTAAAAGGAATCACAAGGGAAGAAAAAATTGTTAATTACAGGTTTTCACGAGGAAGAAGACTTGTAGAAAGTGCCTTTGGCATTCTTGCCAGCCGGTTCAGGATTTTCCTCACTACTATACAGTTACCTCCAGAAAAAGTGACATCAATAACGCTGGCTGCTTGCACTCTGCATAACTTGTTAACAGACATAAGAAAACATATGTACACTCGTCATGAATCCGTGTCCAAAGTAGTTGGAAATTGTACATATCTTGAATCTCAAAGCAGCGAGGATCTGCAGGAAATGCTACCTATCAGTTGCCAAGCTATCTCTGGTCGTCCAGTACACGGAAGAGTAATTAGAGACAATTTCAAAATATTTTACAATGGGGATGGAAAAGTACCTTGGCAAGACAACCACATTGCGTAAATATATGTAAAGAAATGCACCCACCTCAAACATATCTTCAAAGGTGGGTGTCCCTGTGTCACTCTCCCTTTCAACATTGCAGACGCTTTCGTCAGCTGTGGTGGTTTGCTCTGAAAACTTTAGCATGTGAAACCAATAGACCTGTGGCTGATATCGAGCCTCTGCACTGCTTCCACTCTTGCTAGCACTCTGACGTATCTGTAATAAAAACATTCACAGTATTTGTATTTTTGGCACTGTAACTATGTAAATATATATTATGTTAACATTTTTGCCTAATTAAATATTTCATTGAATTAAATATAGTGGCATTGCTTACTTTTGCCTTCTCTGCTGCAAAACTTGTGCGGAGGCCGTTAATTTTTTTCTTTACGTCTTCTGCCGTGCAACCATTTTTTACCTCAGCACTAATAACTTCGGCAATTGTTCTATATCTTTCGGCGCGATGCAGACGATTCTTGTAATCTGGATGCCGACAGTTATATAATGCTTCATCAGCCTCATACAACTGTATTAATTTCGTAGTTGCGGCAACACACCAGACAAATTTCGCGCTCATCATGTCAAAACATCTACCGCGACTCTAGCGCTTCAAGCGGTCACATTTCTCACTGCATAAACATAAGACGATCGCTTTCTTTGATCAAATCTACGGTGAGCTGCTAGATTTGATCAAAGAATTTTTGACGAAAGGCAACTTTGACCAAAGTTCCATATTACACTATCCAATTTTCTTTGACAAAAAATCTTTGTCAAAGAAAATTTGATAGTGTAATACCGGCCTTAGCTAGTTCATAAGTAGTTTGTAAGCTTAGGGACTGATGACCCCGTAGTTAAGTCCCATAAGCTATACAAACATTTGAACATTTAATAATGATTTTGGAGCCAAGATCGAATTTTTCATTTATTATGTTACCGGTTTCGGCGTGCTCGACGCCATCTTCAGACCTGTCGTATTTTACATAACTTCACAACATTTTGTATATACTAAAAGAGTACACCCAGGCTGAGGCGTCACCAAACATAAAATTTCTAGTCACAAATAAAATATATACATCCATCTTCTAATGGTTCTGAAGCGAGGTACTTCAAAGTCTAAGTTCTATATTGATTGAAGTCCAGAACTTAGACTTTGAAGTATCTCGCTTCAGAACCATTAGAAGATGGATGTATATATTTTATTTGTGACTATAAATTTTATGTTTTCTGACACCTCAACCTGGATGTACTCTTTTAGTATGTGAAAAATTTTGTGAAGTTGTGTAAAATACGACAGGTCTGAAGATGGCGTCGAACACGCCGAAACCGGTAACATAATAAATGAAAAATGCGATCTTGGCTCCAAAATCATTGTTAAACAATAATAGATCGCCCCTTCGAACAATGAGTTCCTTATATATGCACAGTATACTGCTCCACAACTAACGGAAGTCGTTCTGAAGTAGGTGCGGAGAGGTCCATAGCAGTGCTCACAGACAATGCGCGAAATACGCGTGCTGCGTGGAAAGAAGTACAGGAGCAACGTACACACGTAACCTGCATAGGCTGCGCAGCACAGACATTCAACTTACTAGTAAAGGACGTAATGTCATTGAGGACGCTGGAAGAGTGCTTCAATCTAGCGAAGAAATTTCGAAATTTCGTGCAACTGGAGAAGGCTGAAGAGTAGATGGGTAGATCATGTGAGTAATCAGGACGTTCTGAGCAGAATTGGGGAAAAAGGAAATTTCTGGCATATCTTGGCTAAAAGACTGATTCAATTGGCAGGGCACATTCTGAGACACCAACGAATTGTCACTTTAGCTAAAAAATGTTTGTCTAGTCTATGGGACTTAACTACAGGGTCATCAGTCCCTAAACTTACAAACTACTTATGAACTACTTACGAACTAGGACGGCACAAATATCCATGCCCGAGGGGGGATTCGAACCCCCGACCGTAGTGGCCGTGAAGACCGTGACTAGAGCGCCTTAGTCCCCTCGGCCACCGCGGCCGGCGTCACTTTAGCATTGGAGCGTAGCGTATGGGGTAAAAATCGCGGGGGTAGACGACGAGATGGATACCGCAAGCAGAATCAAAGGGATGAGGGCTGTCTTTCTTACTCAGAGACGAAGAGTTTTGCACAAGACAGGGTAGCGTGGAGGTGGAAAATCAAATCAAATGTTTGTAAATCTATCGGACCAAACTGCGTGGTCATCATTCCGTAGCTTACAAACTACTTAAACCTAGGTAAACTAACCTAAGGACAACTAACACACAGCCATGCCCCTGGGAGGACTCGAACCTCCACGGCGAGCAACCGCGCGCTCCGTAGCGAGGCGCTTTAGACCGCTCGGCTTCTCCACCGCGGCGTGGAGGTGGAGAACTGCATCGAACCAGTCTACGGACTGAAGACTACAACCATAACAACAACACACCACAATATTAAGTAGTGTATGTCGTGTAAGATTATTAAAAAATAGTCATTTTAGACACAGTAATTTCATTAATAAATCATAATTACAGCATACTTTCTTCATATCTGGAGTCCCTTTGTTACGGAATGAATTACAGTATCTTCTTAGGCATTATCGTTAGCTGTACCACAAAAGAATTAGGAACAGAATTTGTCGCACAGGTAACTGAAACACCAATTCTTAGAGTACTGTCCACGTTTTATGGAACATGCAGGTGATACCCAAAAACATAGTTTATTTAAATTCCAAAAATTATTGTTATTGCGATCAATTTTGACTTTAACCACGCATATTAGAACGCAGGCGCGTTAAACAGATGGAGAACAGAATGTTGTCTTTTTATAGAAACTTCCCTCGAAATATTTTCTCTATTAGTCTTATGCAAGTTGCATGCTGTATACATTTTAGTGTAACCTTTACCCTGCCTGCAAAAATAAAACATCACAGGTTCAGTAAAGTGGAGTACATTTTCGCGGGATTATTTTTAGACTGCAAGAGCCTACATTTCTTCTCTCTACAAAGTTTTGATCGAAAAGTGCCTGATCAGTCTGGACTTATGTGGAAAGTTATCCACACACTTCAGATTGTAACTATCTCCCAGAAATATAATTCGTCTTTGAAGAAAGTTTGTTTATTAATGCAACTACTACGACAAAAACAGTTTTTGACTAATTTTCTATGGCATATTATAACGATGTTCTGTACACATCAGAAAACCATAGTCACAGCACCACTCCCTCTATATCAGAACATCGCTCACGTTAATGCTATAAGAGATGCGCAAAAATAACATCTATTTCGTACTGATTTACAGACCTAATGCTCTCCTTAGGTGGTACATAGACAACAATGGACCGTTTGATATTCTGTTTTTGCAACAATACTGCTCACATAACTCGAATAGATGTCGTTAGAGGTAACGACCGCCCAAGGGACGTTCGAAATTATAAATAGTGTCAGCATTGTATAAATTCTTACATATTACGATTATGTAATGCTAATACTAGAATGAATATTAAATATTAGTTTTAATGTTGCAAATATACACCTTATCAGATGTGCGGACAATAAGAATAATAGAAGGATTATAAGAAAGAAAATAGGTCCAACAGAAAGTATAGGCGTTTGGAAAATCCATAGTAATGAGACCTACGAAAATACGGGGAAAAATATCAGTCGGAGTGGTTAAGCGAAGGGGAACCTTTTGTTGGACATATATATATTAAATGAACGATAAAAGGCTAAAGAAACAATTATTCGTATAGGGGAGAGTAGTACACAGTGAAACAAATATTACCCTTTTGATTGTTTTGTATAAAATACTACTCACAATACAAATTTTATTTATTAGCTTGAAATAACAATATTTTGGAACAAAAACTAATAATTTTCCTACTAATTCATAAGTGAAATAACAATTTTAAACAACCTCTGCAAATGTTTCACTGTGTACCATGTGTAGTACACAGTGAAACGGCTGCCATTTTTTATATTTATTATTTGCTGAGTGACTTATAAAACATAAATATCGTTTTTAAATACATGTACAAACATTAACATATACTAAATTTTGTCCAGTGAATATTATGATTAGGTAGTACTGCTGTGAAGCTGGTTAGGTCGCAAATTCTTTGTTATAGGTCACACTTCATATACAGCGTGCTCTCAAAAAAAAAAAAAAAAAAAAAAAAAAAAAAAAAAAATGACGCGTTTCGGAGTTACCATCATCAGGTTAGAATCTCTTCCGTGCCATGTGCACACGTGAACAGATGGAAGATGTTCTTCAATATACATACAATATACATACATACATATATATACATACAACATACATACATAGTCTGTTTTTGTGTGTATATTGAAGAACATCTTCCATCTGTTCACGTGTGCACATGGCACGGAAGAGATTCTAACCTGATGACGGTAATTGCGAAACGCGTCATTTTTTCGAGAGCACGCTGTACATGAAGTGTGACCAATAACAAAGAATTTGCGACCTAACCAGCTTCACAGCAGTACTACCTAATCATTTCATCATGGTCGCCTACCTCCTCAGTGACTTTATGTCGCATTTACAGTGAATATTAAGTCCAACAAAATTGATTGGAAAACGAATATACTAGTGATTAGAGAGTCTCTTATGTGAAACACATAATATGTCTTCTGCAACTGGGAATACAAAACCAGCAACCTTTTTTCCCCGAATGTATGAGACTTCATATTCAGTATCAGAAACTACTGACTTCAAGACTTTAGCTTCGAATTATACATTGTTTTGGAATTTCACCAAAATATAGTCACCAGTCATAATGTCATAATGTGTGCTTCAAGTTAAAAAGATGTAATGATACACATGTCTCTGTTTCACTGGATGGCCTTCACCTTTGTCACTTTCTTCATCATTTTCACTTAAACTGTTTTACTTACACACCACTTTTTTTTATTGTTGACTCTCTTCATACTTCTTTTCTGCATTTCTTCCAGCTCTGTCCTTTTTCTCAAAGTCTTTTCTTCAATAGCTGCTCGCTCTGGTGTTTGGAGCAGTCATACAAGTGTTTCACTGTGTACCAAAGTCACCATAAACTAAAAAGTTAGTCACAACTGTTAATCTACCAAATTTAAAACTGGTCAATATATAGCTAAATATGTGTATCTTATCAAAAAACATAATATTTTTTTAGCTGTATGTTATATCGAAAATAGTAAACTTACAAAACGACGTTAACTGTAACTTCTGGCCACCGAAAACCAGTAATAACGTACAGAAACAAGAATAATCAAACAAACTGTCCACCATTACAAAGATGTATCTTATCATAATAAACATACAAGGAAACCAACAAGTAGAAAAATATTACTAAAAACAATTGAGATGGAATGTTTCACTGTGTACTACTCTCCCCTCCTTCTGGAAGAATAAATCAACAACAACGTGTGTAAAGCGGCAAATAAAAATATTAGAAAGAAACAACATCAAATAATCTGAACGAACCACAATAAAGAACGTAATAAAGTTAGAAGCTATTGAAAGAACACGAAATCAGAAATGGAAATTACTTTGAAAAACCGAAGTAAAATACAACATGGGAGACTAATACGGATAAATTAATCTATACATTACTGTCCATAATTCT
The DNA here is from genome assembly GCA_026315105.1 of Locusta migratoria. Classification (NCBI taxonomy): domain Eukaryota; kingdom Metazoa; phylum Arthropoda; class Insecta; order Orthoptera; family Acrididae; genus Locusta; species Locusta migratoria. The sequence continues at coordinate 123,468,865 of CM048754.1, forward strand.
ACGTTCAGATAACAGAAGCGCTTCTGACTTTGAACTCCGTGTTACGAAGCCTTTCCAGAGATGTTCACGTCTTGGAAACAAGACAAAGAAATGTGTACAGATACAGAAAAAATATTTGTAGTACAAAAATATACAACTGTTAAACTACTTTTCTACATAGCTTCCGAAACTTTGTAGGCATTTGTCATAGCGTGGCAGAAGTCTTTGTATGCCTTCTTTGTACAAGGTTGCCGCCTGTGTATTCAACCATGTGGTAACATGTTCTGTCAGCTCGTCATCATCGCTGAAGTGTTGACCACCGTGGACAGGTTTTAGGTGTAAGAAGAAAGTCGCTAGGAGCGAGACTGTACGGAGGATGATCAAACACGTCCAGTGAAATTCCCGTAAGAGTTGTTCGGTCACATTCGCCTTGTGAGGTCGGGCGGCGACGTGAAGGTAAGAAGAAGACTCCTTTCATCTCTTCTTACACCCAAAATCTCTCCTTGGTGGTCAACACTTCAACGACGATGAGCTGAAAGAACATGTTTGCCACATGGTTGAATACACAGGCGGCAACCTTCTACGAAGAAGGCATACAAAGACTTCTGCCACGCTATGACAAATACCTACAAAGTTTCGGAAGCTATGTAGAAAAGTAGTTTAACAGTTGTAGATTTTATAGAATAAATATTTTGTCTGTATCTGTTCACGTTTGGTTTATATAAACAAACGGAACTTAGCTTGCATTTATAGCGAATATTTAATTCAGCGCAAAGTTCCTAGTGATTGGAAAAAAGCGCAGGTGACTCCCGTGTATAAGAAAGGAAAGAGAACTGACCCATACAATTACAGGCCAATATCGTTGACATCAGTTTCCTGTAGAATTTTGGAGCAAATTCTCAGTTTGAATATTGTAAATTTCCTTGAAACAGAAAAGCTTCTTTCCATGAATCAGCACGGGTTTAGGAAACATCTTTCATGTGAAACTCAGCTTGCCCTTTTCTCACATGACAACTTGCGAGCCATGGATGAAGGGCAACAGGCGGATTGTGTTTTTCTCGACTTCAAAAAGGCGTTCGACGCGGTACCACACTGCAGACTGCTAACGAAGATACGAGCTTATGGAATAGGTTCACAGATTTGTGACTGGCTGGAAGACTTCCTAAGTAATAGAACGCAGTACGTTGTTCTCGACGGCGAGTGTTCATCAGAGACGAGTGTATCGTCAGGCGTGCCCCAAGGGAGTGTGATAGGACCGCTATTATTTTCTATCTATATAAATGATCTGATGGACAGAGTAAGTTGTAATTTGCGGCTGTTTGCTGATGATGCTGTGGTGTACGAGAGGGTGTCGTCTGTAACTGACTGTAATAGCATACAGGTTGACTTAGACAAAATTTCTAGTTGGTGCGAAGAATGGCAGCTAGCTCTCAATGTAGAAAAGTGTAAGGTGATGCGCATGAGTAGAAAAAACAATCCCTTAATGTTCGAATACAGCATCAGTAGTGAGCTTCTTGATGCTGTCGCGTCGTTCAAATATCTAGGCGTAACATTGCAGAGCGATATGAAATGGAACGAGCATGTAAGGACAGTTGTGAGTAAGGCGGACAGCCGACTTCGGTTTATTGGGAGAATTTTGGGAAGATGTACTTCACCGGTAAAGGAGACCGCGTATAAAACGCTTGTACGACCACGTCTAGAGTATTGCTCAAGTATTTGGGACCCGCAGCAGATCAGTTTAAAGGAAGACATAGAGGCGGTTCAGAGTCGAGCAGCTAGATTTGTTACCGGTAGGTTCGACCAATGCACGAGTATCACGGAAATGCGCCGGCAACTCAATTGGGGATCGCTGGAGGAAAGACGACATTCTTTTCGTGAATTTCTGTTGAGGAAATTTTGAGGGCCAGAATTTGAAGCTGAGTGTAGTACGATCTCGCTGCCGCCTACTTACATTTCGCGTAAAGATCACAAAGACAAGGTAAGAGAAATTAGGGCTCGTACGGAGGCATATAGGCATTCTTTTTTTCCTCGTTCAATTTGGGAGTGGAGTAGGGAAGGAAATGCCTAGTAGTGGTACAGTGTACCCTCCGCCATGCACCTTACGGTGAATTGCGGAGTACGTGTGTAGATGTAGATTTTGTGGACATACCTCGTACTATATCCCGGCCTCAGCGCCTGCTGCCGCGGCTACCAGCCGAACGCAGCTACCAGGCGGGCCCCGGACCCTGCAGGGGCAAAGCAAGTTAGTTCACCTGGCGGCAGCGTGGTGGCCGCTATATCCGGGCCGCCGAAAGAACGACCCTGACAGTTGTGGCCCGTGGGCCGCAGAGGGTGGGGGGACACTCGACCACCAGCCTGAGCTCTGGAATTGGTGAACGTTGCCGTTGCCAGGGTAACGGTGCCGCGTTGCCACCCTGACACTCAAGGTCGCGCGGGGTGGCGTGCTTCAGTCGCTGCTAGAGATGGGCTAAACCGTGATTTTCCGCTAACAGTGATTTACGTGATTGCTAATTTGAAATCACCGCGATTCTAAACCGTGATTAATCACGGGTTAGAATCACTGTTTGAGGTTTTCACGACATGTATCCCTCCTGCTGTTCCGTGATTTCTACTCTTTTCGCTATTTCCGTGATTTCTGCTCTTTTCGCTATTTCCGTGATTGAATCGCCGCGACTTATATGATTTACCATGGAACTGACAAAAATTCAGTTAGATACTTTTGTTATAAAGTTTCATCCGCCAGTAACTAATTTATCGTCTCTTTGCTGTTATGAAAGTTATGTTGTGAACCGAGAAAAGTAAATCTCAACAAATAAGTCAATAGTAAGTATAGTTTAAAATAGCTGTACAATAAACTTTCTAACCACATCAAGACGATGAAAGAATAGTAAATATTCTTAGGAAGTGTAAAAATTGTTTTCAAGGTAGGTGTTATTTCATTGTCAATGAAATAACTTGTTTCTTTAATGTAATTGATACTGCAGTTATTAGAGAGTGCTGTCATTTAAATACTGCTGCTATTCCTGCTCGTCGCTACCCAACCGTCACCGTGACTGAAATCACGGTCAGATTCCAGATCTCCGCGACCGTCAAAACAGTGAATTCTGAATCACCGTGATTTTTCACGAGTACGTGATTTCTTGCCCATCTCTAGTCCCTGCAAAGTAGAGGTGGGATAAACAGCGATTTCCCAATAACAGTGATTTCCCTGATCGCTACTTTTAGATTACAGTTATTCGCAACCGTGATTAATCATGGTTTAGAATCGCTGTGTGAAGAATTCACCAAATGTATCCCTCCGCGATTTCTGCTATTCCCGCTATTCCGTGATTTCTGTTCTTTCCGCTATTCCGTGATTAAATCGCAGCGATTCCTTGCTACTTCTGCAACTCCCGCGGCTTGTGTGATTTACCATAGAACTGCCAAAAATTTAGTTAGATAGTACTGTTATGATGTTTCATCCGCCAGTCACTAACTTATCGTCTCTTCTTTGACGTGCCTTTATTCGTAGAACCGTTTTCGAGTGGTACTTCGGCTCTCAAAGACATACTTTGGAGGCAACGATAAATGTATATCTGTGGTTGTCAAGTCTGCGGTAGCCATTCTAACAGACGAATTAAACCAGTTGTTCATTACTTGTTTAGTTGTGTAATTGGAAAGTGTCACCTGCATTTCCGTACCTGTTACGTAATTATATTCCGAGTTGAAAGTAAAATGTTGTTTGTACTTTCCTATTCCGAAACTACAATCCACTGCCAGAATGCTGCATTTGACTCGCGATTATTTGGAAAAGTGGAAGTTTCGCGTTTGAATTCCAAGACACGTAGCTCGCGTATCATTGAACAATGCAATTTCAAAGCTAACGTGCTGTAAATAATTACGACAAATACTTTTTTTACAGTTAAATGATTTTGTTTACGTTTTAGGATCTTAAAGAGGACAACGAACACAAATGTCTATAGGCCTGAAGACTGCCCATTAAAGGCACGTATAGAGATGCTAGCAGACGACGTTGTTCTGAGTATTCTGTATGCACTTGCAACAGAAATTAAATTTATCCTGTTAGGATCTTAGTTAACCACACACACTGTAATCGTCACATATTCAGAAACAAGCCACCAGATACTGGTGACAAGGAATGTCTGTGAAAGCACACTCTCGAAAATCGCGATATGTTTGAAACTAAGCGGCAAAATATTCGCAAATAAATAGGCACATCTTTCTGACTAGCGAATGGTGTAGGCCTAAATGTCATTGATAAACATTTGACTTACTGTACCAGCAATTTTAACGTTCCCCTAGTCAAATATTTGTGAGAAGGAAGAACATAAATGTCATTGCTGATCGTAACAATTGCAGCAGCAGTTTCATTCTCCGTTCTTCAGTCACACATAAAAATCACCAAATCGATGTTATTAACTCCTGAGACAACATAGAAGAGTTATCCATAACATAATTCTGTTATGTGAATAAGAAAATTCCACAAAGTGTTGTGGATAAATAACATCCACAATGTGTTGCAAACGTTAAGATAAAAAAAAAAAAAAAAAAAAAAAAAAAAAAAAAAAAAAAAAAAAAAAAAAAAATTAAAAAAAAAAAATCATTGTGTGAGTTTCGTTCGCAGAACTTCTTGCTTGGAAGTCTAGCACGCTATGTGTTACACCACAGCAACTCTATGTTTTTACTACCTTCAAATTTTATATGGTCGTTGCCACAAGTTTGTTGCTTAATGTTAATTTGTTAATTACATTTAGTTATAATAAATCCGTCCAGATATGATTTGTAATTCGCCGTTGCGCTGAAACGCAGCGGCGTAGCTACGTCACCAAGGGTCCCGGGGCAAAAATAACATTGGGGCCCTCTCTAAACCAAAACTATATAGATGCATAACTACTTCATCAGGTCCTTTCCGCCCACTGGAAGACATAATAAGGCAAACCTAAATACTACTAAGTAAATTACTATGTGTCACGCAGCAGATAATGTTTAATCGTACTCTCTAATATAATTATAACTGTGAAAGTTAATTATGCTTTCATGCAGAAACTACTGGGTGGATTTGGATGAAATATTGCTGAGGGTTAGACCTGGGTAGGACATACAGAAGTTGCTCCAAACTAGCTGAATGAAGTCGCGGGCAAAAACTAGAAAAAAATGAGCAATGAAGGTTTACTCAACCCCCTGCCGCGAATCAAACCGTGAACAGTATTGTCACACAGACTACTAGTAACTCAGCTGGTGGCGGGCTGCACGTCTTAGCGGACGAAAAAATGTTCAAATGTTTGTTAAGCTTATGGGACTTAACTATGGGGTCATCAGTCCCTAAACTTACAAACTACTTATGAACTACTTACGAACTAGGACGGCACAAATATCCATGCCCGAGGGGGGATTCGAACCCCCGACCGTGACTGGAGCGCCTCAATCCCCTCGGCCACTGCGGCCGGCTCTTAGCGGACGGGCAATAGACATTGTTATATTTATTTCCTGAAGTGGGAATAATTTTTGGATTTCACTTCGTGCGTTTGAAGTTTTTTAGCAGAGTTCAAAAAGTTACAAGTCGAAAATCCTTAAAATATAATATACAGTAGAACTTCGATTATCCGAAGTAACTGGGTGACATGGAAGTTTCGGAAACCGGTTTATTCGGATAATCGAACTGTACACTTCTACTTGCCAATAAGAAGTACTGTACAGTAAATGTATTTATACAGTACTAGCTAAACCCGGCCACGCTTGTCTGTGGCTCACTCTCATATGAAATAAACAGGAAAGGAAATACTGTAATTGATGTGAACATAGTATCACCGAGAGAATGCGTCAAACATATCAATAGCGTTCGTTCGTTAGGCTCCAGTGGCTATGTAAAACGAAAGTATAGTATGTAAAACGAAAGGTTATCTTCAGAAATACACATTATTTTAAACCCTTAAGATAGATTACATTTTTGTCGTTCGTTTTCTCCACAAACATACAGATCAGTTTACTGACTCTGGACCACCTCAGTAATAAGCTATTGTTTTCTACATTCTCCCCACCCATTTCCCATCCGCTATGTCTGTTTCCTGCTTCCCCACTATCTACCTCTTCATCCTCCATCTAATCCCCGGCCTTCCTTTCCTTCCATCCATCTTCAATCTCCTCCCCTATCAATCTCTATGCCTGTGTCGTCTTTCGCTTGTCGTACCTATATAAAATGAAGAAGTTAAAAATTAGGGAATTGCTTCATATTATGTGTTATCTGCTGGAAACTATCACAAAGTTACTGTTACAAAAAAACGCACATCAACAACGTTTTGTTCAGAATTCGTTTCTACGGTGTTTTGATTTCCACTGCTAATATCGTAATCTATCTTGCCGCAAATTAACCATTAAACATGAGCGAATATAAAATGTGTTTCCACGAAAAGTTGTTACTTTATTGTCGCATATTCACCATAGCATCTCACCAGTACATAAGCCAGGTTGGTACCACCTCAGTTATTTGTCAGCTGGAGGATCAAGTAGGTTAGAATGGAGTGAGGTGGTGTTATCTATGCTGAGAACAGGATTGCTTGAAGCCGTAGGGGCCATGCTTTTGGCCCAAAACAAAGATTTCTCACTTAAACCCTGTGGGAATATTGCCCTCAATGTCGCTCAATTGAGTCACATCGGAATATTTACTTAAATGCGACGTACATTTCAACGACTAGAACTACTATATACACGAACTACGATAAATGTTTTGGGAACAAACAAATGCCGGATTGCCCAGTTTGCTGGATTCACTTTTTCAGTGTTAGGGCATATCCAGAGATTATAACCTCCTTGTGGAGAATTTAAAGCGTAATCAGAGATATAGATATGAAAACATCTGCTTCCTTTTTCTCTCTTGATGGCTACGTATACACATGAGTTTAGTCTTGCACACATGTATGGCAAAGCGCCTTTTGAATTGTGCAAGTTTCATTGGCCTCCTCGTAAAATTATAATCGAAAATCGATAAGTCACTTTTCATGTTGATGCATTTGTATAATTTCGGTGAAATTTCACTTGCGACAGCGGCTAATGTTGCCAGAACCTCTTGACTGCTCTTCGAAAACTCAGTTACATACAATGAGGCTAATAATGTTCAGCGTTTACCATGAAATACTACATTAGCACGAAACGCCGCATCTGCCGGAAATAAAATAACCGCTTCATTTCCAATCAATTCTACGATGCTAAATGTCCATTTCTTGTCGGCAGGGATTCAGAAGCGCACATTCGATATATATCGTTCAAGGCCCGGTTACTTCAATTGCAAACATTATTAAAAAGCATCCGGTTAATCTTTTTTTACCATAAAATAAGCATTTAATGCAGTTCTGTTCTGTCGTTAATACGTTCCTGTACGAATCACTGTCAATAGATCAATTATACTTCTAAACTGAAGATTTCCTTGCCAACAAAAGTACGCTGCAGACGCCGCAAGTAAAATTTAGCCGAGCAACAAATAACAGAGACTAAGAGGAACATGCTTTTGTGCTTACAATTTAACAGATAATTGAGTCTGTGCTTACGCTCTGATTGAAAGGTTGACCTGAGACAAAATTATTATCCACACGAACCGAACATTACGTTGCGAACATTGGCAAGCTGCGCCGTAGCCTTGGGATAACTTTTAATTGCCTCAAGACTGTAAGGATGACGAAATTATCTCTGTGTGTCCATATCCCTGACGTTTATGTTATCGAGTATCACCAATGATTCTTTGCACTCCCAGTCATCCGACTTAGTAAGCGGCTTTGTAAGCGACTCCACTGAGCTCAGCTTGAGAATAGTGTATAACAGGGAACACTGCATATACCACCTTAGAGGGAGATCACAACAGCTTGCATCGCATAATATCTAGAAATTGAAGACAATGTTCCAAGTGACTGACTGATTAAATGAATGACTCATCAACGTGCAACCAAAACCACTGATGATAAAAACTTGAAATTTGCAGAGGCTGTTAAACTTACACTGTTGGCGACGTTTAAGAAGCGATTTTTCGATGTTCCGTTCCTAAAAGATTGAAATAGGGGATGAAAAGTTTTTTGAAACTAGGCTGTTATCCAGTGAATTTTGATGCTAGTCGTACATAAATTGGTATACGGATTCTTGGTTAGAATTTCAAAAAAAGCGTTTTCAGCTTCCTCTGAAAATCAGCCTTTAAGGGATGAAAATAGGGGATGAAAATATTTTTGAAAAATGCTCCTATTAAGCTAGTTTTGCAGCCAGAACTAAAAAAAAATTGGTATTTGGAGTTCTGGTTACAATTTAAAAAGTACGTGTCTATTTCCCTTCCCCTCTTCGTCATTGCCTACCCTTCCTGTATCTCGTTTTAGAAGTCTAACTTAGAACGATATTTAGTGTTATGTTCAAAATTTTATATCTCCGAAACTTCTTGACCGAATGCTTTGAAATATTGATACAACGTACTACTGGATTACGCGGATGGTTTTACATACCTGTCATTTAAATATATATCACGTACGAATTTATATAAATTTTACAATGTGGAACCGTTGAGGCCAAAATTCGCAAATGTGTTATATATACATAGGTTACGGATAATATATTTAAACAAATAGGTGTCTAAACCGTTCCTGTGTTACATTGCAACGTTGTGACAAATTTGGAGCTGAATCGGTGAAGAACTTTTTGAGATTTTCAGACACACACAAAACAACACAATATATATATATATATATATATATATATATATATATATATATAGAGAGAGAGAGAGAGAGAGAGAGAGAGAGAGAGAGAGAGAGATTGGAGGCGCGCGATCCTTCACACTGCGCCGAGCGGCACGCCGCAACACCTGGACGGCGCAGCTGTTGCTGTGAGCAGCTTTGATGCTGCCGCTGCTGTACTTCTGCCGACTGGAGTGTGCCGATTGTTGAACTCAGCGACTGTTGGCTTGGCCTGTCAACAGGCCCCACTAGAAGCAATTTTCCGTCACCCGGGTGGCCCATTGCGGCTACTGGGGGAAACTTAGTTTGACGGGAGGGCTGAGGTAAAAAAAATCGGTGTTCCACTGCAACTTTTTTGAACGTCGCTGACGGAGGCCGAGGGGCCACTTGACCTCGGGGGCCCCGGGGCACTGCCCCGCCTAGCCCTATGATAGCTACGCCACTGCTGAAACAGTTTACTGCGAGTTATAAAACCAAAACTGAGAGATATACGGCAAATCAAAATGGCGTCCGTGACACGGAAGGAACAAGTGAATGTTGCCTCCAAAGTATGTCTTTGAGAGCCGGAGAGCCGAAGTACCACTCGAAAACAGTTCTACGAATAAAGGCACGTTCTTCTTTGTTACGCAAATTGTGCTTGTGAACGGACTCTGCTTTTAAATTCAGACATGAGCGAGATACGTTTTTCAGTTTGGAAACTGTCCTGGGGCCCTGGAGTTTTCTAGGAAAAATCCACGAGTGTATGCCCATTGGCCACTGTCCCTAATCGACTATTAGCTGCTACACCCGCTCTTCGCTAAGCGGTGATTCGCTGCTATAGCCGCTACTCGCTGCTGCGATACTAGTACGGATTTCGGCCAACAGGTCGCTCTTTTAGCCTTCGCTGCTTAGCTCCTCTGATCGCTTTTCCACTATTTGCTGTTAGGTGGGTATTACACTGTAAAAGATATTTGACAAACATCTTTTATCAAAGCTCTTTGGTCAAATCTTTGACAGTGTAATGGGTCATCTTTTATAAAAGATTTCTTTTATAAAAGATATTTGATAAAAGTTAGCGAGAGAGCCTAGCTTTTATAAAAGTTCGCCATTGTATACATGCGTCTTCCGTTGCTTTGACGCCTTTTAACCTACAAATTAACGCAAAAGTGTATTTGTTGTGTCGCTAATGCCACAGTGAGCGTTTAAAAGTGAGAAGTGTGCGGAATATTTATTGATACATTGATACAAAGCACATTTACTAAAATGTAGGGTTAGAATCGTATAAAGAAAAAACTAATGCTGTCAGTTGTATTCAAAGTGGCTCACTGAGGTTGCTGATAGGAAAGAAATTATATGGATCAAAGGATATGTGGAGATGCATAAGTGAAATAAATGTTTTTATTTGTATTACTCTAACCTAACCTCGTAATTCCTCCTAATGTGATTTACATCTTGGTTCAGTTATGATTGGAATAATACGTGAAATCTTAGGCCTACGGTGTAGGATTCGTGTATTTTACTGCCTGCTGGAATGGATTTTGTATGTGGATATAAATGGGAGGATCTTCAGTGGGAAGGGATTCACGATTTGCGTAATGAGGTACTGCACTAGTTAGCTCCATATTTCTTCTTGCTTTGCACGATGCTTTTCGACATTTAACCACAAGTCCGGGTATTTATACGGATATTTTATGTTTCGGAAAATCAGGCAAAACAAATGTCAGACTGCAGCAAACATAAAAATGTCTTTCGCAGCGCATATTCCTCAATGAAGCCTAACATGAAAGAACTACGAGAATATTCTCTTCTTAATTATCATAAAGTGTCTAACGAAATTATGTTTAGCATGACACACGTTAAATTATTTCAGTGTTTCATTATTTACCCATCGACACAGCTTTAGGGCTTCCTGAAACATCGATTATGATGAAGTATTTATAAATATGTGGGCGAATTGAAATATTTGGTCAAACGTTCTCAAACAATTAAGGTTATTATTTCCCAGCAGTGTAGCTTGTGGAGTACATTTGTGCGACCAGTTTTCGTATTTTCCTCTTGCTATTCACGGTTTTACCTAAAATTGTTTCCATTTTTCGTTCTTTCCAATGAATGCACTCCTGAGCAACATTATATTATGTACTATAATACAGACGCTTTACTATTTTGGAGTCTTATTCCGAGCAACTATGACGAAATATTTTACGCTAGTGTAATGTGCTCCTGTAAAGTAGTTTCGTCAAAGATGTTGGATAAAATCTTTGACAAACATCTTTGTCAAAGATCTTTTGCAGATTCCAGATCGCCGCCACCATAAAAACAGCGACTTCTCAATCACCGTGATTTCTAAAGAATACGTGATTTCTTGCCCATCCCTACTGCAAAGCCTCTGTCGCCTGTTCATCGTTTGTCTCGTTGTGTTACAAAAACAAAAGCCGAAAAATCATTTATGAAATTGACACAATTGCTGAAGAAAGTGGTCATAGAGTGTTGCGCCTTCCACAATATCATTGCCACTTCAATGTAATATAAGTCGTGTGGGCTCAGGTGAAATCGTAAGTTGCAGAAATAGTAAACGTTTTTCATTAACAAAAGTAGAATTCTTAGTTCGTGAAGCATTGGGCACTATTACTCCCACAAAATGGAATAATGTTGTCACACATACGTGGCACATCTTAGAAGAGGCATGGGAACGAGAAGGTACACTAGAAGAACGGGTAGAAGAATTAATAATAAGATTAGAGGACGATAGTAGCAGTAGCAGCGGTGCAATTGTGCGATTGGATTCACGATTTCCTATCAGGAAGGACACAGTTCGTTGTAATTGACGGTAAGTCATCGAGTAAAACAGAAGTGATATCTGGCGTTCCACAGGGTAGCGTTATAGGTCCCCTACTCTTCCTCGTGTTTATAAACGATTTAGGAGACAATCTGAATAGCTCCCTTAGGCTGTTCGCGGATGATGCTGACGTTTATCGGTTAGTGAAGTCAACTGAGGAACAAAAGCAACTGCAAAACGATTTAGACAAAATTTCTACTTGGTGCGAAAATAGGCAATTGACACTAAATAAAGTGTGAAGTAATACACATGACCACTAAAAGAAATCCTCTGAACTTCAATTACGCGATAAATCAGTCAAACCTTAAGGTCGTAAATTCTACGAAATACCTAGGAGTTACAATTACAAACAACTCTGACTGGAGAGAACACATAGAAAATATTGTGGGGAAGGCGAACCAAAGGTTACGTTTCATCGGCAGAACGCTTCGAAGATGCACCAGCTCCACCAAAGAGACTGGCTACATCACACTTGTGCGTCCTCTCCTGGAGTACTGTTGCCCCTTGTGGGACCCTCACCAGGTGGGACTGACGGAAGACATTGAGAAGGTTCAGAGAAGGGCAGCTCGTTTTGTTTTATCACGTTACGGGGGGAAAGCGTCACGAAAATGTTGCACGAATTTGGGTGGAAATCATTAAAAGAAAGACGTTATTCATTGCGGCGTGATCTGTTTGCGAAGTTTCAATCACCGACTTTTACTTCTGAATGTGAAAATATTTTGGTAGCACCCACCTACTTAGGGAGACATGACAATCCCAATAAAATAAGAGAAATCAGATCGAAAACGGAACGATTTAGGTGTTCTTTCTTCCCGCGCGCTATTAGAGAATGGAACGGTAGAGAAAAGTTATGAAAGTGGTTAATGAACCCTCTGCCAGGCACTTGAATGTGATTTGCAGAGTATCTATGTAGATGTAGATGTAGATGAACATGAAACACGAGAGGACCAAAGTTTACTGACTTCTGACTGATTCTAAATGTCAGAAAAGTCAATAACTGTTGAACCAACTGAAAATAGGAAGCAATTGTTACCTGTGCATGCAGTGTAACATGTTTGTTGGATCTTTTATCAACCGGCCCAAAACTCTGTCTCGTTATTCAGTAGTGACTCTTTCTTCAACTGTTGACAAATGCTGTCATTTTATAACTTTGTGTGTCACTCAGGACACTGCAGAAAACTGTACTTTCTTTGTACCTTGTTCAGGGATCATCAGGAATCGTTTCTCTCACATTACAAACATGGAGGCTTTGTATATTGAGGACATGGAATTAGGGAAATGTATAAAGTGAAAATTCAAGATACTGACTCAGACACTGCAGATACCTCATCTTGCTCACTGGAGAAGCTCTAAACTGTTGGAGGCTCCATGTGTTTTGTATCTCTATTTTTTTTACCTTGGTTAATTGTCATCTGGAAGAGGAAGTAATGGGTTTGAAGATGACTTTGAATGTGCTAAAGATTCAAGTCATATGTGGTGGTGCTAATAGCCAATAACTTCGTAACTGGTGTTCTATTGTTCCATTGTTGTCATTGTTAACAATGGCAGTAATGGTACAGCCGTGCTCATCTTCCACTTTTTTATCACAATGGTAATATGTCACAATTGTTACTTCAGTCAAATTTTCTAACAGATGCAGTTAAATGTTTCATCTGAGAGAAATAGAAGAGGATTTTGAGCAGTGCTGTTGTATTTCTTGTATCTATTTATGTCTGTTGAATAATGTTTGTAAATAAAATGTTGTTTTAATGTTGTTTACCCCTTTTTATTTGTTTAATGTTTACTTAGCTATGAAACGTTCATAGAATATATGACATCAACTGCGATTGGGCAAAGCTGAAAATGTGTACCCAGCCGGGATTCGAACCCGGGTTTCCTGCTTTCTAGGCAGTTGCGCTGACCCCTACACCACTGGGGACACAGTGATCACCGCACCTGCAAGGACTACCTAGGCACGCCTCCCGTCAGATACAAATTCCCAGCTTCGCCCTGCCCACAGTACTCAAACTTGTAGTTATGAAACTAATTCCCGTAAGAGTAAGGGCTTCAAACTTGCACACCTTCCTTTTATGGGAATTAGTACACAATGACTATGAGTTTGAGTACTGTGGGCAGGGCGAAGCTGGGAATTTGTATCTGACGGGAGGCGTGCTTAGGTAGTCCTTGCAGGTGCGGTGATCACTGTGTCCCCAGTGGTGTAGAGGTCAGAGCAACTGCCTAGAAAGCAGGAGACCCGGGTTCGAATCCCGGCTGGGTACACATTTTCAGCTTTGCCCAATCGCAGTCGATGTCATATGTTCTATGAATGTTGATAATAACAACTGCAGGATCAGAAGTGCCGTCTGTTCTCTCGGAACAGACGCCACATGTATATACTTAGCTATGAAGTTATAGTTATGATGGTGCACACTTTAAGTACAAATAATCTTAATATTTATCACCACTGATTATTGTACCCTCCTGTACTGAAATGCACTGTCAGTTATCTTTCTTGTTTTCTTTAATAAAATGAAAAATAGTAATCTCTGTATATAAAAATAAATGATTGTATGCATTACTAAACATTTCCTCCGTAACGAAACTTTGGCGATCAGAGTACGAGAATTCTAGATCTGAAGAGCAAACAAAGAGAAAGACACGTACACAGACAGAAGTAAAAATTGGTACACCCTGTTAAGAGATTTGTTATTGGAAGACTGTATAAGGAGTACATGAAATGATCTCATTTACAGATCTGTAGCTCAAATGGTGCTCATTGTCAGTGTCGATCACATTAAGACGCCCATATCAACATACAGCAGGCACGGCCGACATTTTCACCCGGCGGGCGCACCCTATAACATTTTAAGCAATTTACGGTTTCATTCTACCGATACTCAGCTTTTTAAGATTACGACGTATGGGGGTTCTGCTCGCTGCAACATTATTCTCCTGGGGCGTCGTGGTAGAAATAAATACTCGATATGTACAATTTATCACTTCTTCTTTAATTTAAATCAAACTTCTCGCCACCAAAACAATACAAAGTCAATACATCAGAAGTTAGAGGACACAGTACTTCCACTTTAAAATGCAGACTGACGAAGCTTCCAGAGCACTTGACAACCGATTAAAACTCGAACTCCCTCACGCAAGGCGGTGAGGCAAATATATTACATTGACAATAATAGCGTTACATTAAGCATTGTTCATAACAATAGAATATACTGATTTACAATTAACAAACATAGAAAAACATTTCATATACACAAAAATAATCGCAATTAAAAATGAAAAATATAGTTACATTAATTTTAGATGAAGCAAATATTTTTAAGGCATAATTTCCGATCTTTCTGTTGACAACAAAGTGCTATGTTAAAAATCAATTAATTTGTTAACGATTACATCACACATGTTCCTAACATATTTTTGAGCTATCAATTAGCTAGTCTCCAGGAATACAGTTGTGATGTTTTATGCCGTATACACCCCTCATATAATGGACCGGCCTGCCATGGTGTCGATGCCTGAGACGTGTTGACTCCACCCCAGGCCTTGCCCCTCAGGGGCTCAGCACTAATTTGCTGGGTACGGGCTTGGCGAACCCGGGGTCCTGAGCCATGGGCTGTGTCGCGCCAACAGTCCGCTACACCGTCAGCTCTGTGCGTGCATCAACGACCATCGTTCGGTGCGACGGTGGAACGTTGTACGTTTCAGAGCCCGGGGATCTTGGCTTAGTCGCCCGGTTCGCGGGGACGGTACAAACCTCTATATAAAAAAAACCTCAATCTCAAGGTGTGCTACGTGCCGAGGAGATGCATGGCTGTTGAGGTTGAACAGCCGCTAGCGAGCAACCTCTGAGGAACCTGCCGCACCTCAGTTGTATGAGGCTTACCCAGGCAAGCGGGGCTCTGCCTGGGTGGACCTCTTTTCCCTAGCTGCTCGTGGGATCAGGATGAAACGAGCAATCAATAGCTTCACCACACGCAAAAATGGCGTCTCTAAGCGAGGAAGAAACGAGTACAATGCTGCAAACGTTCCCTTCCCTGGCTACACCATGGGAGGAACGTCGGGCAAGAAAACAGGGTGAGGCTTACGCCCCTAAAGGTCCCATTTCCTGAGCTCTGTTTTTATTTTTACTTTCTTGACAGTGGCCTCTCAGCTAGGAACAGGGGACTGATGACCTAGCTGTTTAGTCCCCTAAAAACAACCAACAACAACAACCCAGGCCTTGCAGTAGCAGTGGAGGAAGCACTGATCGGCACTGGATACGTGCAGAATGTTGTAGGAAACACCCATTCTTCTGAAATTCTTGGAACGTGAAGGTTCTGCATTGTGCCAGCAGGCAATACTCGCCCACACAGCGCGTGTAAAACTGGACACGCTCAGTGAGGAGTGCAGCAACTCCCTGCCCAGCACCGTCTCCAGACTCGGATCCAGTCGAGCTCGATGGAATGACAACTACGTGAACAGGTTGAATGGGCACGGTATAATGTATTCCAATACCGTATTTTCTATATAATATTCATAGAATATATGACATCAACTACGATTGGGCAAAGCTGAAAATGTGTACCCAGCCGGGATTCGAACCCGGGTCTCCTGCTTTCTAGGCAGTTGCGCTGACCCCTACACCACTGGGGACACAGTGATCACCGCACCTGCAAGGACTACCTAAGCACGCCTCCCGTCAGATACAAATTCCCAGCTTCGCCCTGCCCACAGTACTCAAACTCGTAGTTATGAAACTAATTCCCGTAAGAGTAAGGGCTTGCCGGCCACGGTGGCCGAGGGGACTGAGGCGCTCCAGTCACGGTCTGCACGGCCACTACGGTCGGGGGTTCGAATCCCCCCTGTGGCATGGATATTTGTGCCGTCCTAGTTAGTAAGTAGTTCATAAGTAGTTTGTTAGTTTAGGGACTGATGACCCCGTAGTTAAGTCCCATAAACTATACAAACATTTGAACATTTGAGTAACGGCTTCAAACTTGCCCACCCCTCCCCACTAACAATAGGATCATTGCCCGTCACCGGCAAATTATATACATACATATGGCGTGCGGTGATCACTGTGTCCCCAGGGGTCAGCGCAACTGCCTAGAAAGCAGGAGACCCGGGTTCGAATCCCGGCTCGCTACACATTTTCAGCTTTGCCCAATCTCAGTTGATGTCATATATTCTGTGAATATTAAATAATAACAACTGCAGGATCAGAAGTGACGACTGTTCTTTCGGAACAGACGCCACATGTGTATATATAATATGCCGGTGACGGGCAATGATCCTATCGTTAGTGGGGAGGGGTGGGCAAAGTTTGAAGCCCTTACTCTTACGGGAATTAGTTTCATAACTACGAGTTTGAGTACTGTGGGCAGGGCGAAGCTGGGAATTTGTATCTGACGGGAGGCGTGCTTAGGTAGTCCTTGCAGGTGCGGTGATCACTGTGTCCCCAGTGGTGTAGGGGTCAGCGCAACTGCCTAGAAAGCAGGAGACCCGGGTTCGAATCTCGGCTGGGTACACATTTTCAGCTTTGCCCAATCGTAGTTGATGTCATATATTCTATGAATATTATACAGTATTTTCTGTTTGTTTGATTGATTGGGTGTCAGCATCGGTGCCTACATTGCTGCCCGTGCAAGTATACTGTATACCAGGCACAGCCAAACACTGCCCCATGTACTGTGCAGTGTGGGGCAGAGTGGCGAGCGAGCAAACTGAATTTCGCGCATCGGCGGTTAGCAGTCGCACTCGCTAGGTTAGGAACGGCCAAGCAGCCGATCGGGAGTCGAGTTGTGCCGGTCATTAAGATTTATTTGATGGTGAACAGAAAACCTATGTAATTAATGAAGAAAATTCTCCTCAGAGATGATAAATATTATTGAAACGAGATAGAATGGCTGGCCAGTACTTACCTTTGTGCTGTACCGCCGATAGTAACACAAATGAAGAAACAGAAAAAAGGGGACAAAAGGGACAAGCTTTCGGAACAGAGTCCCTTCGTCAGGTGGGAGAGAAGGGAAGAAGAAAGGATGGGAACAGAAGGGAAAGGTGGTTCACGACCTAGGTCACGAAGGTGGTGTTTCGGGAGTGTGGATGTCAGAGATACTGCAGTACGTACTGAGCCAAGCCAGAGAGGATAAATATAACCAAAGAGGAAAGATCAAGTAGTAAAGGGAAGAGAAGATGAGTGAACTGAATGATGCTGAGGGGTGTAGGAGGGGCGGGGGTTGTCTAAAACGTTTTTCATTAACAGGGAAAGATGGATGGACACACACACACACACACACACACACACACAGAGAGAGAGAGAGAGAGAGAGAGAGAGATAAGGAAGGGATAATGAATAGGTGAGCTGAGGACGGAGGAAGGGGAGGGGTTAGCGTAGATTTAGGCCAGGAGGAGAGGATATGTTGGAGGGCAAGTTCCCACCTCCGTAGCTCTGAGGGACTGGTACTATCCAAATGGCACATGTGGTGTAACACGTGCCCAGGTCCCTGGAGTTATGCTGGAGGGCATGTTCTGCCACAGGATATTGGGCGTCCCCCAGGCGAACAGTCCGTCTGTATCCATTCATCCGCTCAGCCAATTTGTTGGTAGTGGTACCAACATAAAAGGCTGAACAGTGGACACATGTCAGCTGGTATATGACGTGTGTTGTCTCGCATGTGGCCCTGCCTAGAATCGGGTAGTTTTTCCTGTGGTGGGGCTGGAGTATGTGGTAGTGGGAGGATGCATTTGACAGGTTTTGCAGCGGGATCGGTTGCAGGGATAGGAACTCTTTCAAAACCTGTTGACAGTCATTTGGTGTCGAAAATTGTCCTTTTTCTTTAAGGAATTCAGTAAAGTTTTCTAATTACGTTAAACAGCTTAATAGAAATGGTTTTGTTTTTTCAAAATGATATATGCTTCTGCTTATCACATGAATACTGAGCAATGTGCTTATTTCATTAAAGAATAAAGTTATTGCTTTGGTGAATGAGAAAAGGTAGCAACTATATATCAGTGCTAAAATCCCGATTATAAAAGTACTCTACGACATTGCCATCTCCACTTAGTAGCCTCACTGTGTTGCACAAAGTGCCTTCTTTCGTTTCCCCCTTGCAGCGTTTCACATATAGCCGTCTCACTCCCACACATGCTGCAAGCATTGCATGGTACATAAAGCATATCAGTATAAATGGGTAAGATGTATAATATATTAATTATATTAAAACAGAGAGCTTTGACAACACTTATTTATGTTGTCAAGGTTCTATGTTTTAATATAATTAATGTATTATACATCTTACCCATTCATACTGATATGCTTTATGTACTATGCATCTTTTTTTCTACAATCATTGTTTTATGTTATTCGACCTATATGTTTCTAATTTTATGTCTAGTTCTACCTGTAACATTATTCACCACTTGATGAGACCTGCCTGTTATTGTGTAATTATTTATTGAATCTCTGTATTTTGTAACCATTTGTAACATGACTTATTCCACATCCATGTGATCTACCACAATATGAATTTATGGAATACGAAATAAATCAAATCAAATCAAAATTGCAGTGGTGGGAGAACTAGTGCACCTGTCAAAACCACTTGGGCCCAAAGTGATAGGAATGGGGGGGGGGGGGAAACGCACCTAAAACCAAACTCTTTTTGTTAGTTTTTTATTTGTGTTTTAACAAAAATACTTGTAAGAATGAGACTCTATAGCCCTCACATAAAATTATTTTTAAAAGAGCATATTTATGATACTAGTTCATTCAAGAAATATATATCTTTCAGAAGAAGTTTGTTTGTTAAGCTTATGGGACTTAACTACGGGGTCATCAGTCTTTCAGAAGAAGCCTACTGCATATATGACAAGTATGCATGTTGTAACGATACTGCTGACCCCCTCATCTCAATGTTATCGTACGATACCGTCTGCGTCGGACCCGGAATCGTGTGGTTCAGTAGTGATACATGTTGCGTGTGAAGTTACAAACGAAATAGCCAGCCTAGAAATCAGTGTAGGACAGTGTCTCGGTGATACTGTGATTAAAACAAGTGATAGATTTCATTAATTAAGAGATTTGTTTATACAATTGTCTGGAAAGCATCTAAACAATAGTTTTGTCATTGTATGTTATTTCAATAGACAGACAGATGTACGGTAAAAACTTTTGTATCCACATAAATACATTAAAATAAATAGCATTGTATATATGTCAGGCTCATAAACAAGTTGTATTGACCAGGTAATTGTCTTAATTAACATAATTGCCAAAATTTGAATATCGTAATTCTTTGTATACATTGACTGAAGTGAGATTGAACCTATTTTCAGAATGGCCGAGATGTGATATTTCAGTATATGTTAGGAACATGTATGATGTACTCGTTAACTAATTAATTGATATTTAATATTTTGGTTTGTTGTCAAACAAAAAGTAGCGTGATTAAGTTTTAAAGCGATATGTGGCTTGTAAAATTATTGTATGTATAATTTTCATTTTATATTGTGATTATTTTTGTGTAGATGAAATGTTTTTCTGTTGTGTTCGGTAATTGTAAATTAGTATATTCTATTGTTATGAACAATGCATAATGTAACGTCATTATTGCCAATGTTATATATTTGCCTCACCGCCTTGCGTGGGGGAGTTCGAGTTTTGGCTTTTCTGAAGTGCACTGGAAGCTATGTCAGTTTGTGTTTTAAATGGAAGTACTACCGTTCTGATGCTTTGTAATTTGTATATGTTTTGGTAAAGAAGAAGTTTCATTCAAATTAAAGAAGAAGTGAAAATTGCACCTACGAGTATTTATTTCTACCACGACGCCCCAGGAGAATAATGTTGCAGCGAGCAGAAACCCCATACATCGCAATGTTAAAAAGATGAGTATTATGTTGGAAAGTGGTAGAATGAACTGTAATTACTTTTACAGCAATAAAATATTTCAATGTACAACACTAATAGAATCAAATTTGGGTCATAAAATTATTAAGTTTTTCTTCGATTCGTGTTTTGGATATTTTTTAAAAGCTTCACATAGTGATTCTTCCATACAAACACTAAACAGTAAACGGTTTGCTCATTTTACCGTTCTTCAACCACATTACAGAGCTGCGCTTCCTCTGTTACTTCGTTTGAGTCGGATCTGACCGCAGGACAGTCCAGCACAGAGCAGTTTTGTGCAGTCTCAATCTTTCCGCAGCTATCTCTCTCTCTCTCTCTCTCTCTCTCACACACACACACACACACACACACTCCGTTGCTGACACTAGTGACAAATGTTTTTGATATGTCGCGTTTTGCAGCTCTTAAATATTGTAGAAAAGACATTTTTTTAAATATGCACCAAAGCTGCTTTTATTTGAAATGCTGACGACTAGTTTCGGGCTTAGCCCATTTTCTAAGTCACCTATTACAGAGAACAAAGTGTGTTTTACATGAAATTACATTAATATGGTAATGTTATATTGACTGTACAAGTTGTAATTACTTACATTATATATATATATATATATATATATATATATATATATATATATATATATATATATATATATATATATTTGGTTACTGTTTAGGTCATGCTGTTTGTTATAATTACTTTGGTGTAATTTACAGAGCTGTTGATCCAAAGATGTTTTTATTAAAATTCTTTGCTTAATTTTGTTTGTAATGATATCACTGGTTATATGCAGTGTGACATAAACAGTACCATTACAAATATCGGACAATAAATTTTAGATTTCATTCCGAACTATTTTAAGTGTAATAAATTAATTTGTGTCCTATATTGTAATACAGGGATAATATTGCGGTGCTACTATAATTTATCGAGTTTTGTTGCATATTTTGAAGTATATTACGGTAGGATGGATTGTACTTTATATGCTGGCCAAGGTGTTATGGAAATTATCAATGAATTTTTTATTGTGCATTTCTGTTTGTTCATTTAACATTTGTTCTGCGTACTTAGTCAAGGACAACTAATGGACGTTTTAGAAGAATTACAAATCTATACACATATGACTAAGTACCCAGAACAAATGTTAAATGAACAAACAGAAATGTGCAATAAAAAATTCATTGATAATTTCCATAACACCTTGGCCAGCATATAAAGTATCACTCCTGCTCTCTCTCTCTCTCTCTCTCTCTCTCTCTCTCTCTCTCTCTCTCTCTCTCTCTCTCTCTCTTTCTCTCTGTCTCTCTCCGTTGCTGACACTAGCGACACACGATCGCGGCCAGGGTGCTGAACTGCAGTGTACTCCGTTTGCGGGTTGTAACAGTACTGCTGACCCCTCATCTCAATGTCATCCTACGATACCGTCTGTGTCGGATCCAGAATCGTGTGGTTCAGTTGTGACACATGTTGCGTGTGAAGCTAAAAACGTCATAGCCAGCCTAGGAATCAGTGTAGGACAGTGTCTCGGTGATACTGTGATTAAAACTAGTGATAAATTTCAATAATTCGATGCAAAAAGCTTTGAATAGTTTTCACAAAGAAAACAGAAACTTGCCCTCCAACATATCCTCTCCTCCCGCCACCCCCCTAGCCTAAATCTAGGCTAACCCCTCCCCTTCCTCCATCCTCAGCTCACCTATTCATTATCCGTTCCTTACCTCTCTCTCTCTGTCTCTCTCTCCTCTCTCTCTCTCTCTCTCTCTCTCTCTCTCTCTCTCTCTCTCCGTCTCCATCCCGCCCTCTCGCTCTCTCTGTCATTCTCTGTATCTCTCTCCGTGTGTGTGTGTGTGTGTGTGTGTGGTGTGTGTGTGTCTCCATCCATCTTTCCTTGTTAATGAAAAACGTTTTAGACAACCCCCCGCCCCTCCTACACCCCTCAGCATCATTCAGTTCACTCATCTTCTCTTCTCTTTACTACTTGATCTTTCGTCTTTGGTTATATTTATCCTCTCTGGCTTGGCTCAGTACATACATGCAGTATCTCTGACGTCCACACTCCCGAAACACCACCTTCATGACCTAGGTCGTGAATTACCTTTCCCTTCCGTTCCCATCCTTTCTTCTTCCCTTCTCTCCCACATGATGAAGGAACTCTGTTCCGAACGCTTGTCCTTTTTGTCCCCTTTTTTCTGTTTCTTCATTTGTGTTACTATCGGCGGTACAGCACAAAGGTAAGTACTGGCCAGCCATTCTATCTCGTTTCAACAATGTTTATCATCTCTGAGGAAAATTTTTATCATAATCGACTGTCACATAATTTCGTAGAGAGTCCTAAGAAATTCTGATAGTGTGTAAAGTACACTAGTGGATGAACAGCATAGCGAACACATTATTGTATGAACTGTAGACATGAAGCCCACACCAACCACAGTAGTCAAAGTTTATATGCCAACTAGCTCTGTCAATGATGAGAAGATCATCTATAAGGAAATAAAATAAGATACAAATATTAAAACGAAAAATTCCTAGCAGGAAAAATTAAATATAAATAATAGACGAAGATTACTCACCAGGCGAAGGAGCACAGGTGTGACAGCATCACAAATAAATAAATGAAAACACACACACACACACACACACACACACACACACACACACACACACACACAAACGCAAGCTTTCGCAACCCAGTTGCTTCTTCAGGCAGAAGGGAAGGAGAGGGAAAAGGAAATGATGAGGGTTTTAAGGAAGGGGGTAAGGAGCCATTCCAATCCCGGGAGAGGAAAGACTCACCTTGGGGGAAAAATGGAGGGTAAACAAATGCACACACAACCACACATTCACACAGACACCAGTACATCACAGAATTAATGAGAAACTAAAAAGCTGTTGCAGGCTATTCAGTAATGTGAAATTAATCGACTCAAGCACACTTCATAGAGAATGTTTTACTAAAAATGGGCTTCACCTAAACAAAAATGGGAAAGCCAAGCTAGGAAACTTAATAAGGGATGCAGTTAAATGCAATTCCAAATTGACAGTCACTGAACTGGGATGGTATAAATGCCCAACAGCAGAAACACCAGCACAAATGGCAACAGTTTCAAAAAACTCCAATTTAAAAATAATGCAACAAAACATTCAATATGCATCTAAAAAATCAGAAGAGTTAGAAGTTTTACTAGCTGTTGAAGTACCTAATATTTTCATAATGACAGAACATGGTTTAAAAGATAGTGAATTAAAGGTTTTCAATCTAGAGGGATACAAAAATGTAGCATACTATTGCAGAAATGAACATAAAAGTGGGGGAGTAGCAATTTTTGTTGACAGCACAGTAGGGGACTACACCCCTCAACACATCCCAAGTTGCACAGATTTCTACTTTGAAGCAGCAGCAGTACAAATAAAGTTCATGGGGAAAAATGCCTTATAATGCTCTAACATTGAAAACTTTTTACTGGAATTAGAGGTACTACTTCAGAAAGTCATGAAGAAATATAGTTTTGTAATATTAGCAGGTGACTTAAATATAGATATGCTAAGAGACAATGACTGTACAAGACGTTTTCAAGACATACTGGGGTCATACAATCTCCAGTTGCATGTAAAAAGCCCAAGAAGATGACAGATACATCAAGCACATTAATAGATCATATCCTTACAAATATACCTACTGAAAGACAAAAAGTTCAGGTTATAAATACTGTTATCGCAGACCATTCCAGACAAACAATTGAACTGAAAGATTATGCAAAAGCTGAAGACAAGAAAATGATAAAATACAGACAGATATTGCAAATTTAAATAGCCTAGAAATTTTAGTAAAAGCAGAAAAATGGGATGATGTGTATAACGAGCACAGTGTAGAAAAGAGCTGGGCATCTTTCTGTGATATACTAAGATACCACATAAATGTGGCTTGTCCTGTAATATGTAAAACTGTAAGTGCCAAGCAAAACAAAAAATGGATTACTAAGGAAATTAAAAAAGCAAGAGAGAAATTGATTAAATTCTACGAAGATTACCTGAAAGATAAAGATCAGGCCAGTGAAGAGGCTTACAGGAGCAAGAAGAAACTGTACACGAGGATGATAAGAGAAGCAAAGGCTAGCCAATATAAACATGAAATAAAAACTTCTACAAATATTTTTAAAACCGTCTGGAACTTAATAAATGATAATAGAAAAGAGTCACAGACCTCAGAAGATACAAATATAATACTGGAAATGGAGGGGGTGAAAGTGACAGACCCACTACAAGTGGCAAATAGCTTAAATCAGCACTATGTAGCTATAGTGGAGAAACTACTAAATCAGAAAACCCCAGTAACAAAGAGCATCAAAAGTCCTAAATGGGTGGCTGAGAGTCTATACCTACTCCCTACAAATGAATTGGAGGTTTCAAAAATAATTGGTGCCCTAAAAAATAAAAATACAGAGTGTCTAGATGGCATATCAGCAAAAATAGTAAAACATTGTGCTAAATATCTTGCAACACCTTTGACATTCCTGATAAATCTAACAATGAAGGAAGGAGTTTTTCCGAACTGTTTAAAAAGGAGCAAGGTAGTGCCAGTTTTTAAAGGAGGCGACAAAGAAGATCCTGGAAACTATAGACCAATCACGATCACAACTGTTCTGTCTAAAATAGTAGAAAGAGTGATTAATGATAGAATTGTAAATTTCATAGACAAACATAACATCTTAAATGAAGCTCAATACGGGTTCAGAAAGGGGAGATCAACTAAGACAGCAGTGGCAAATTTCATAATATACATAACAGAGGCCCTGGAACAACAAAGGAAAGTGTCTGGTATATACTTAGACCTTTCCAAAGCCTTTGATTGTGTCTGCCACAAAACTCTTCTAAAGAAACTAAACTGTTATGGCATAAGAGGAAATGCTGCAGACATTATAAAAACATTTGCTGAAAACAGACAACAGCGTGTGGAATTAAAACATAAATGTAGGAACAAAGAAGAAAAAGTCTATTCTGAATTCAGGCAGGTAAAGTATGGGGTAGCTCAGGGTTCGATATTAGGACCTTTGCTCTTCATACTGTACATAAATGATATGCCCATTGAAATAAATGAAAAAGTAATAATGTATACTGACGACACAACTTTGTTAGCATGTGGTGACAGAGTGAAAGATTTGGAAAAGAGAGCCACTGAAAACTTTGAAATGGCAGAAAGGTATTTTACAGAAAATAATCTACTGATCAACAGAAAGAAAACAAAATGTACTAAATTTGAAACAAAGATAACAAAAAGCTCAGAGATTTTTACACTGAAGGTTGGCAGTGCAGACATAGCAGAAATGGACTGTAATAGATTCCTGGGAATAGAGGTGGACAAGCATCTGTCATGGGAAAATCACATTGATAAGGTTTGTTCGAAAATAAGCACAAATATATTCTTAATGAGAAAAATGTGCTACACAGTGTTAAAAATGTATTATGGACTTATCTTCCCACACTTATCATATGGTATACCACTATGGGGAGGAGCAGCTGATGTACACATACAGAGACTTTTAAAACTTCAAAAGAAAGCTATCAGATGCCTAGCCAAACTATCACCAAGGGAATCATGCCAAAACAAATTTAAAGAATTTAAGATACTAACTGTACCAAGTCTGTATATATATGAGACAATAGTTTTCCTTGTGGTAAACTGTACAGCTCCACTAAACAGTGATATTCATAACCACAATACAAGAACTAAAGAACAATACCATTTTTTCAGCAAAAGGCTAAACATGACAGATAGGGATCCTATAAACACAGGATGCAGATTCTTCAACAAACTGCCTCTTAGCATCAGGTGCATAAAGGAACGTAGTGCCTTCAAAAGAAAATTAAAGGAACATCTCATCTCTGGGTGCTGGTATAAGGTGAAGGAGTATTTGAAAGAAAATTTGTAATTTAAAGGTGAACTGATGTAGTGCTGGAAACAGAGAAGTTGACTGTGTCTTTTCACTAAATTTCTAATACTTAAATACCACATGTTATATTTATAAATGATAAATTTGTAAAATTTTCTTTCTTTCTTATTATATAAAATTAACAACATTACTTGTCTAATATCATTGTAAATATGATCTACAGACAAATAAATTATTATTATTATTATTATTATTATTATTACATGATCTGCTCTGTTGATTGAATTACCAGACTTTCAGTATTCGTCGTTTTTTTGATAATAGAATAACTACATTGTCCCCGGTGCAACACTGCAACATTCTAATACTTCAGCATACACTTACTGTGAGAGATAAGCAGTTTAGTACTACACCATAAGACCAATACATGGCACTGTTATTATTCTTACTATTTCTCATCTCAACGATAGAAGTGTTTTCAGAAGTTTCGCCAGACAGTCAATTACACACCTCAGTCTTAATTTTATGAACACTAACTAACAATGAATTTACATCATTCCTGAGTATGGACTTGGACTAATTAATTTCACTTTTTGTATGAAAACTTTATGAACATTCATCATTTTCAACAATGACTTCTACTTAAATTTGACATCTTGGCTAGGAGAACTGAGTTTATTAATAGAGCGATCCAACAAGGATTCTGTTTTTTGCTGACCTAGGTCTGGAACCCTAAAAAAACATGATATACACAGGTCCCTCTTTAACAACCATTGCAAAGCACGGGAATATAACCTAGTACACAATATAACAAGTGATACAACCAGAGTCAGTGCCATTTAACCACATATTTAATTTCCAAAAAGCAAGGTGGAAGAGCAATTTGTGAAGCACTGGATGAACAGATAGTGGAAACAGACGCTAAACCTAATCAATATGCAACTTTTGTCGACCTTGTCAAGAGAATCTCAATACAACACATCCCTTGGGGATGTAGATCACAATACATTACTGGTTTGAATCAGGAAGCAACTAGTGTACTGCAAGACTACACAAAAAATATGAATAAGACCCTTTCACAGATATCACCTTAGATGCAGAAGACAAACTGATGTGTTGTAATGCTGATGGAAAAAAGGAAACATTGACAAAGCTTTTAAATGACCTAGATATGAAGGTTAATAGCAGACATGCATGGAAACTGGTAAAGAACGTCTGCAACAATCCGATTAGTTCTCCACCTGATTCAACTACAGCAACAGTAAGCCAAATTGTGCAACAGCTGATTCTGAACAGTAGACCACAGATACGATACTGGAATTAAAGGAAGCATTTGCCTCACCCCAAGGATGAGAACGATTTCCTTAGTCCTCCTTTCACTGTTATATTAGTTGTGGTCTTCAGTCCGGAGACTGGTTTGATGCAGCTCTCCACAATACCCTATCCTAAGCAAGCCTCTTCATCTCCACATAAGAACGGCAACCTACATCTTTCTGAATTTGCTTACTGTACCCATCTCTTGGTCTTCCTCTGCGGTTTTTGCCCCACACACTTCCCTCCAACGCTAAATTCACAATTCCTTGATGTCTAAGAATGTGTCCTACCAATCTATCCCTTCTTTTAGTCAAGGTATGCCAGAAATTTCTTTTCTCCCCAATTCTGTTCAGTACCTCCTCATTAGTTACACAATCCACCCACCTCATCTTCAGCATTCTTCTGTAGCACCACATTTCAAAAGCCTCTATCCTCTTTCTGTCCACACTGTTTATCGTCCGTGTTTCACTCCCATACAAGGCAACACTCCATACAAATGCCTTCAGAAAGGATTTCCTTACGCTTAAATCAATATTCGCTGTTAACAAATTTCTCTTTTTCAAGAACGCCTTTCTACCCATTGCCATTCTGCATTTTATATCATCTGTACTGCGACCATCGCATGTTATTTTACTGCCCAAGTAACAAAACTCATCTACCTCCTTTATTGTTTCTTTACCTAATCTAATTCCTTCAGCATCACCTGATTTTGTTACACTGCACTCCATTACCCTAGTTTTACTCTTGTTAATGTTCATCTTATATGCACCTTTCAGCACACTGTCCATTCCGTTCAACTGCTCTTCCAGATCCTTTTCTGTATCTGACAGAATTACTATGTCGTCGTCAAAACGCAATGTTTTTATTTTAATTCTTCACCCTGAACTTTAATTCCTTCTCCAAATTTCTCCTTGCTTTCCTTTATAGCTTGCTCAATGTACAAATTGAACAACATTGGGGAAAGGCTACAACCCTGTCTTACTCCATTTCCAACCACTGCCTCCCTTTCATGCCCGTCAACTCTGACAACCGCTGTCTGGTTTTTGTACAAGTTGTAAATAACATTACGCTCCCTAGATTTTACTCCTGCTTTCTTCAGAACTTGAAAGAGTTTATTCCAATCAGCATTGTCAAAAGCCTTCTCCAAATCTACAAAAGCTAGAAATGTAGGTTTGCCTTTTCTTAATCTATCTTGTAGGATAAGCCGTAAAGTGAGTATTGCCTGCCGTGTTCCTACATTTCTCCTGAACCCAAACTGATCTTCTCCGAGCTTTTCCAGCTTTTCTACCAGCTTTTCCATCCTTCTGTTACATACCTGTGTAAATGTATTCTTAATCTTAAAAGTAACAGAGCTGCAGGCCCAGATTACAAGTGGGCAGAACAAATAAAAAGCTTTGGGCCTCTCATCTTAGAATGGCTAAGCAAAATGATGAATAATTGCAACCACTTCTCTCACATACAAAAGCTTTGGAGGAAGTTGCAAGTCATTGCTATACTAAAACCCTGTCTCTTTACTATGCCACCTATTTTTGAATAAATTATCATGGACAAAATATAGGGACATGTTGATCAGCAACTATTCCTAGAACAAGCCAGTTTTCATCATGGAAATTCCTGCTGCAACCAGGATCTCCATCTTGAACAGGACATCGAAAATGGCTTTGAGTGTGGGGTGTCACTGGTGCCACATTCATAGATCTATTGTCAGGTTATGACAAAAGATCTATTGTCAGCTTATGACAATAGATCTATGACATAAACGATTTAGGGGAAAATCTAAGTAGCTCTCTTAGGTTGTTTGCAGATGACGCCGTCATTTACCGTCTAGTAAAAACATCTGAAGATCAAAACCAACTGCAGAATGATCTGAATATCAGCATGGTGTAAAAATTGGCAATTGACTCTAAATAATGAGAAGTGTGAAGTCATCCACATGAGTACGAAAAGAAATCCGTTAAACTTTGATTACAAGATAAATCAAAATCAAATGTGAAGGCCGTAAACTCCACAAAATACCTAGGAATTACTATTACTTCAGACTTAAATTGGTAGGGACTGATGACCCCGTAGTTAAGTCCCATAAGCTTAATAACTTTAAAAAAAACTTACTTAAATTGGAAAGAACACGTAGATAATATCGTGGGAAAGGCGAACCAGAGACTGCGTTTTATTGGCAGAACCCTTAAAACATGCAACAGAACTACAAAAGAAATTGCATACACTACGCTTGTCCGTCCATTTTTAGAGTATTGGGATCCTTATCAGGTGGGTTTGACGGATGACATCAAAAGAGTCCAAAGAAGGGCAGCTCGTTTTGTATTGTCACGATACAGGGGAGACAGCGTTACGGAAATGACACAGGATCTGGGATGAGAATCATTACAACAACGGCGCTTATCGCTGCGGCGTGGGCTACTTGCGAAACTCCAATCACCAACATTCTCTTCCGAATGCGAAAATATATTATTGACTCCCACTTACATAGGTAGAAATGATCATCAGAATAAAATACGAGAAATCAGAGCTCGAACAGAGAGATTCATGTGTCCTTTCTTCCCACGCACTATTCGAGAATGGAATGGGAGATAAATAGTATAATTGTGGTTCGATGAACCCTCTGCCAGTCACTTAAATGTGATTTGCAGAGTATCCCATGTAGATGTAGGAAAGTCTATGAACTGACAAAGAATCGCCATTGACCACCATTATGGAAGTATATTGCAAAATAGAAGGTTTTTTGTTACTCTTTTAGGGAAGAAAAAAAGGCAGAGAAACCAAAAAATGGGCTACTTCAAGGAAAGAAAAGTATTTTCACTCATTTTATACAGTACTATATATACCAATGATATAACTGGCTTCCCTGGAGTGCAAAAATTCATATATGCCAATGATACAGCTTTAACATAACAAGGCATGAAAAGATGGAAGAAAAACTGGAAACTGCTTTTCACTCTCTGTCTGTATATTTGGGCGGAGGGGGGCGGCCAGGACATCACTTGAAGCTAAACCCAAACAAAACACAAGTGTGGGCTTTCCACTCACACAACAGAGACACCTAGTGAGAATTAGATATCAGTTGGAAAGGAATACACCTCGAGTATTATCAGACTCCCAGATACCTAGGTGTCACATTTGCATGTTATCTCATAAACATCACTGCAAATCCCTATAACTTGAAATATATTAATACATTTTAAGTAATTACAGTTCCTTTCTACCACTTTCAAACAGAATACTCATCTTTTAAACATTGTGATATATGGGGGTTCTGCTCGCTGCAAGATTATTCTCCTGAGGCGTCGTGGTAGAAATAAATAGTCGACATGTACAATTTTCACTTCTTCTTTAATCTGACTCAAACTTCTCCACCAAAACAATACAAATTCAATACATCAGAACTTAGTTGGTAGTACTCCCATTCTCAAAACACAAACTGACATGGATTCCAGAGCACTTGACAAACGACTCAAACTCGAACGCCCCACGCAAGGCGCTGAGGCAAATATATAACATTGGCAATAATGATGTTACATTAAGCATTGTTCATAACAATAGAATATACTGATTTACAATTAACAAACATAACAGAAAAACATTTCATGTTCACAAAAATAATCACAATAAAAAATGAAAACTATACACACAATAATTTTTGATCGCACCTATCTTTTTGAGACGAAATTTCCGATCTTTCTGTTGACAACAAAGTGCGATCTTAAATATCAATTAATTTGTTAACGAGTACATCACACATGTTCCTAACATATATTGAGCTATCAATTATCTAGGCAATTCTCAAACTAGATTCTAAATCTTAAGTGAGTCAATATATACAAAGAAATACAATATTCAAATCTCGAGTACATCATTAATTACACAATTAGCTGGTCTACACAACTTGTTTATTAGCCTAACATATATACAATGCTATTTACTTTCATTTCTTTATGTTTTACAAAAGTTTTTACCCTTCGTCTGTCTATTTATTGAAATAATGTACAATGACAAAAGTATTGTTTACAGAACTGTCTGGAAAGAAACTGTATGAATCTCTTAATTAATGAAATCTATCATTTGTTTTAACCACAGTATCACTGAGACACTGTCCTACACTGCTTCCTAGGCTGGCTATTACGTTTTTAACTTCACACGCAACATATATCACAACTGATCCACACGATTCCTGGTCCGACGCAGATGGTATCGTACGGTAACATTGAGATGAGGGGGTCAGCAGTATCGTTACAAACTGAAGATCTCTAAAATGAAATGTTTGCTCAGAAAATTGACAGGATCATTGTGGGGTGCGCAACCAGAAGTTCTGCACACTACAGCATTATATACTTTGTGGCTGGCGAGTATGCAGCCCTGGTCTGGGAAGGCCCAGCTGGCAGGCACTGCCTTGAACAAAACAGCTCAAAGTGTAAACGGATGCTTGGCCTACAGCATTCTCTAAATAGTACTAACAGATAGGCATTGCTCCTCCAAGACTTGGGTAGCAGGTAGCCACAGAAAAAGAACACCTTTAACCTTACTGATAAGAGGCATCACATGTACCTCTAGGAAGAAGTCAGCCAACTTCTACGGTCATTAGCGCCCAGACAAGAACATAGATTCGCTAGATCTCAAAAAAAAAAAAAAATGGTGACTGTCAGAACATCAAGAAGAGGCTAAAAACGAAAGATAAGACAATTAAAAGGGTTAAATATCCTTCGATAAGTTGGCCAAGTTGATAAGACGCAAAACTCGAGTATCTGCTCGTGTGTCATCAGCTAAAATTTCCTCCAGAGTAGACGGAAAGTGAAGGGCTACACGGAGATGATTAAAATTAACACAATACAATAAAACATGTCGCACTGTCAGCTGTTCACCGCAGGAGCACAGCGGTGCAAGGTCGGCGGATAGCAAGTGACGGTGGCTGAAACGGCAGTGACCGATCCGCAACCGGGCCAGGATGACCTCCTCCCGCCGAGAGGGGCGTGAGGAGGTCCTCCAAGCGGTCGGGATCGGTTTTACAGTTCGCAATTTATTGTCGTACAGTGAAAACCACACACTGTGCAAGGACGACACGATGCTGCGGCGAAGAGCCCGTTAAACATCGTCCAGTGGGATGCAAAAGGTAGCCATGCGAGGCAAAAGAGCTGCGGCCTTGGCTGCTATGTCGGCGGTCTCATTCCCGGGCACACACACGTGGCCAGGGACCCACAGGAAAGAAAAGTGACAGCTGGCTTGACTTCGAAGGCAGGGTTGTCAACTGAACACAGCACTCATACTGAAAGCAAGTTTATTGTGAACTTGACATACACACATCGCTAACTGCCTCTTGGGCAGAGTGCTCTGCTATTTATACACAGAAAGAATTTACCAAAAATCAGAAGAATATGTAACATAAGAAACAAGTAGAAATTACAAATGAACATAATAAAGACGTAGAACGTTCTGGAATTGTTAATTACAAAGAAATAAATTTTTGCCGGTGGGCGGGATTGAATTGGCGACCTTCAGCACCACAGTCAGCGATGCTATCCCCCGTGCCACGCCGGCAGTCTGTGTACGTGCTCTCTCGCGGCAATATAAATGATCTGATGGGCAGAGTAACTTGTAATTTGTGGCTGTTTGCTGATGATACTGTGGTGTATGGGACGGTGTTGTCTTTAATTGACTGTAATAGCATACAGGACGACTTAGACAAAATTTCTAGTTGGTGCAAAGATTGGCAGCTAGCTCTCAATGTAGAAAAATGTAAGCTGATGAGCACGAGTAGGAATAACAATTTCATAATGTTCGAATACTGTATTAGTAGTGAGCTTCTTGATGCAGTCATGTCATTCAAATATCTATTCTAGGCATAACATTGCAGAGCGATGTGAAATGGAACGAGCATGTAAGGACAGTTGTGAGTAAGGCAGACAGCCGACTTCGGTTTATTGGGAGACTTTTGGGAAGATGTACTTCATCCGTAAAGGAGACAATGTATAAAACACTTGTATGACCTCATTTTGAGTATTGCTTAAGTGTTTGGGACCCACAGCAGATCAGTTTAAAGGAAGACATAGAAGCAGTTCAGAGGCGAGCAGCTAGATACGTTACTAGTAGGTTCGACCAATGCATGAGTGTCACGTAAATTCTCTGGAAACTCAAATGGGGATCGCTGGAGGAAAGACGACATTTATTTAGAGAAATTCTGTCGAGGAAATTTTAATCCGAGTGTAGAACGATATTCCTGCTGCCTACTTACATTTCGCATAAGAAAGAGAAATTCGGGCTCGTATGGAGGCATATAGGCATTCTTTTTTTCCTCATTCTATTTGAGAGTGAAACAGGAAAGGAAGTGCCTAGTAGTGGTACAGTGTACCCTCCGCCACACACCTTATTGTGGATTGCGAAGTATGTATGTAGGTGTAGAATTGCTTCAAAGATAATTTATTGTGTCAGTTCTCTGGCTTCTCAAAGAAGAATATTTATCATGCACAAAGGAAATGTGCTGGGACTTTATTTTTGTCTCCCACGGTTAAGGTGAGCTCCTCGCATACAACCTACAGTTACTAAGTGCGAACAGGGTTTAAATTTACTTCACTTGCTCATCCGAGTAAGGTGGGGAGCACAACACAGTATTTTATCCACCAGGGATTATTGAGCTCAACTGGATTATGGCTTTGATATATACCATAATGCATGTAACATACATCTCGACAAATTAGATAAGTTCTGTAATACAGAGCCAATTGTATCTGTCTTGGAGCCATGTACTCAGTATCCTCAAATGCCCTGCTAATAAAAGCAAGAAGTGTCCTTCAATATATGGCATCAAATGTTAGCTGATAAATTTTACATACAAAAAATGACCTTTATGGATAGTTATATCTATAAGAGTAGAGACTGCATTTACCAAAAATGGGTTAAGGGGTATTTCGAACAGAAGAAATACAAAGCCAGCCATTTCTGCCAGCTATGAGACTTGGTCTCACATCTTTCCTTTATACTTTGTTCCTCGAATATACCTTAATTTGAATATAATTTCAACTGCCAGATTCCGGTATATTATTAACCTAGGGCAAACTCAGTAAATTACAGATTCAATCATCTCATTGATATACAGTGGCCTGATTGTATCTGTATACTCCTTAAGAGGAGTACAGAGGATGTGCTTATCTATGGCCTCAGATCCAAATTAGTAACAACGTCTACAGACTACCTAAAAGTGCTTCAATTTTTATGGCAGAGGCTGTTGCAATCTTGGAAACTATCAAGTTTGTTGCTTCAACCTCCTTTTTAAAGGTATAGATTGTGATCGACTCCCAGAGTGTTCTCAAAAGCTTCAACACCATTGCTGGAATAAAATATCCAACCATTATAAACTGGATGTGGTACTCTGATACAGAGGGGACAAAACAGAAACCCCTAATGGATTGCTTGTTCCCACTCTGATATACGTTATAATGAGGCACTTGATGAATTGGCGAAGCAAGCTGCCACTTCAAGGAACTATTATACACATACTTTTACATGAAGTTAAGAGTCTTGCAAAACAGTGTTGGCAAGTGGTTTCAAATGGGTCCCAATAATTGAAAGATGGATATTTTGCGGCAATCAACCTATTAAATTCCTACGTGACCATAGTTTGTGAGGACTTATTTACCCCATTCTATGATTTCTATTATCAGACTCGACTTCCTGTCTCTTTCCTGTTGGTCACAATAAAATCGGTATTTATGATTCATCAGCATGTGAGTAAGAATCTGCTCCTGATGCTGGCGTCAACCACATCTTGTTTTCGTGCCCAAAACACGACTATGAACGGTCATTATTTTTGAAAACTTTGACACGTATGGGTTACCTTCTGCCTCCATCACCTACTTCTCTTTTACTCACTAAAGACATTAACCTTTATAAAATAATGGCCAACGTT
Source organism: Locusta migratoria (assembly GCA_026315105.1). Taxonomy (NCBI): domain Eukaryota; kingdom Metazoa; phylum Arthropoda; class Insecta; order Orthoptera; family Acrididae; genus Locusta; species Locusta migratoria. The sequence continues at coordinate 123,504,351 of CM048754.1, forward strand.
CTTAAGACTATTGGGAAAAAATTTACAGATATTATTTAAAAGTTTAACTCAGTTCTTTCTTTAGTTTTTAGCAACCGTAAGAAATGTAAGTATGCAAACGTAGGCTTCCACGGCTGTTGTCACTATAAATAAAATTCTTCTGGGTATGACGACGCGGTTTATTGAAGAATTTTATTGATAAATGCAAGTATGTTATGTATGTATCTATCTTTGATGGTTAAATAGCGTGTATTATACTCTGGAGGCCAAGTTAATAATTAAAAATACTGTACTACGAAAGTTTAGATGGTAAATGAAACATCGCATGAAGGCCAATTCACACTGTCCGTCACGTCAACGTCACGTCACGGAACCGTCACGTCAAGTTGTATTCACACTGTCCGTTCGTGTCCGTCACGACAATTCGTCTATCTCAATACGCGATGTTGAAAGTGAGGTTATGAGTGGCGATCTGTTATGTAGAAAGTCATAGTTTAATACTAGAAAGGGGGAACAACAACGCTAAATGTTATTAACGGCCAAAGAAAACTTTACAGTGTATGTTTTTGGCCAACTTACTGGGAACTGAAACAACATTTCAAAACATCGACATCTATTTTCAAGTGAAAAAATAAACACATGAAGACATCAGACCATACTTGTAAGAACATATATATCGCCTGTATACTTTAACTATTACGATTTGCATGCTGACATTGTTAATACGTCGTAAACAACTGAATTTTTGTCTTTCATTATAACTGACATTTCCATTTAAAGTGTTATTTAATGAAAAATGCGTATTCAAATTACAATCTTATTCAAATAAACAGTTTGCTTCAGTCGTTTCTCTTACATTGTTACGTAACATAAACCATTTTTTGGTTTCAGATATCCGACCTCGATTATAGGGGGACACTCAATTGACAAAAATATTTAAGTCGTCATGAAACATTTGAGATTTACCCCTAAAACGAGGTACAACAACAGCACAAAGATGAATAAGACACATTTGCTTATAAACAGTGCAATCGTCGACTGCAACATATAATTCGCGTGACGAAATTAGGTTAATTTCCGATGTTAGCAGACGACCGTGCCGTCAAAACATTCTTCTCGAGAAACCTTGACGGACGTTGACGTGACGTGACGGTCCGGTGACGGACAGTGTGAATGCCGCCATTAGAAATACATTGCGGAATGTTCCGACGGACGGTGACGTGACGTGACGGACAGTGTGAATTGGCCTTTAAAGATATTTCCAAAATAGGCATTTTAAGACAAAGTATGGTGAGACTATCCATAAGTGATACAGCCATACAGTAATATTTAACGGAAATTCATGTCTGTGGTAACATAGCCAGTAATTAAAGAAGTATGATTGAATGATTACCGTATTTGCTTCATGTAATTATCAAGTTTATCCGCCATCTACAGAAAAACATGGATTGCAGGTAACTCCCTATGTTGTTAATCAAAGTGAGACATTTACACATTAACATCCAGATGTAGTTATATCTCATGTAATTAGTGGTTACTTTAGTTTATACTTTACCATTAGGGTGGCATTTGACTTGGCGCCGTCGCTTTCATTTTGTTTGCGACATTCAGTTGGTTCTCGTCGCTATTTCGATACCAACGAGCTTCGACCATAGATATATCTATGGTCGATGTATCTATGGTCGAAGCCAACGAGCTGAAATTGAAGTTCTTTGTTTGCAACACTTGTCACGTGGTGTCAACACGAGTGTTATGGCGGGATGTGTGTTTTTATCAGTGAATATGCGTTGAAGATCGTGGCGTGTTGTAAGTAAGATAGTAACTACACTTCGTATTGACGTTGCAGCATAGTAAAACGTAGTTGTGATTGTCGTATTAGCAACTTGGTATCATTTGCGGCACTGTATGGATGAGCTGGGAAGTTGTCTTAATTATATAGTTAGCGATTGTTTGCCAATTTTACAAGGTGGTGTGTAATAAAAAAGAAGCTTCTATTATATTACCAAACAAAATTGTCAGTTCACTGCGTAACAATGCAACTAAATAGGAATGTATTTCGTAAAATCATTTTAATGTTTTATAGGAAGGTATTCGACGTGTAAAGTAAAACTGTTTATAATAATTCGTAGTAGGCCTATATCCCAGTGTGTCTAGGACATGTTCTTTCCATGGGCTCTAACGTAAATTGATACGCAAGTTCTCAGATGTTTGTTACAATTAGGTGGGCAAACACAATTGTGAAAAATAGCCCAAGTTTTATTACCGTAGTAGATAGTAGACACGTTAAAATACTTTTTCAGTTATGGCACCATTATTATTTTTAAAATTTAAATATTTTTCCTTCGATGTACACGGATTCTACCAAATTACCGTTGTTGGGTTCACTACACATAATATATCTGAGTGTTAGCCATAATATATCTGGTCTTTTTTGGTAACTAAATAATGCAGAAGGTCCTTTGGCACGAAGGAAGCTAACTTTTACTTCATCTTGGTCTTCATTTTTGTCCAATATATAAGCATGCCACCAGTTAGTCATAAACAATTGTTGTGTAACCATTACAGTGAGCAAAGGGCATAACTGTAGACTGGGATACCACCCATCTGCTTTGACCCATGACGGCGTCAAGATGTCGGAAAACTAGTGTACAGAATATCTTAATACTTCTGTATTGTAGAAATAATCTAGTAATTATAGATAACAGAATGTACCATCAATAATAGATCTTAGCCCAAAAATTCGCGCCTTCGGCACTTACATGCGGGGAAAAAAAAATCTGTTAACCTACACCTAACCATCAGAGAGAAGTACAGATCGCTTTTTAAACACAAAATGTTAATCTGTTTTGTTTGTAAACAAACTGTTGTCTTTAACTCAACCACATAATTACTCACGCCTTCTACAAACACGCACGCACCTCAAAACTACCGCGCTGTGATGACGTCGCAGGTCAAAGCTGACGGGCCGTCTACAGGTGAGCCGAGCAAAGTACATTTTATCTGTTAACCTTGATACTGGTGCTTGAGAACAAGTTGTCAATTCTGAAAAGTTTTTCGCAGATAACTTATTTAAGCTTGAGGCAACAGGGATAAAGGTGTGGTATTGTTGAGTCCCATTTATTGTGAGTGCTTGACTAAACCGATCTTTCAGAAACATTTCTGATGACACACTCTTCTTGTGTTTCATAATCAAAACTAATCCCATGAATATTTTCAACTGACCATTCATAAAAATCACATGCAGTCAAGATTTGATTTTCAAAGGGTCATTGCAAACTAGCTCTTGCAGCTCATCTTTTAACCGTACCACTAATACCGTCACTTGGTCCTTTACCAAGGGCAGTAGCAAAAATATGCCATTCAGCCTGGATGCCAAAGTCTTCATTATGGTGACAAAGGCTTATGAAATTTTTCTTATTCTTATACTGCGCTGCACACCCATCAGAAAAATATATTATCTTTTGTGGAACTTCTTGTTTTGCATTTGTTGGACCTTTTAGGAAGCAATTGTTTACCTGCATGTATCACAAATCTTTGAAATTTCTGGATACGAACTACTCATCCAATCTGCGACAGTTCTTAATATTCTTTTGTCCTTGACATAGTGATTATTTTAACGGATTACAGGTAAAATTTTACGATGCTTCTTGCCGGTCTCCAGTGCTATGAAGTTTAGAATTGCGTTAATATTTTTCACGAACTGCAGAGTTAATGTTATTTAATAGTGTACCTGCTCTATAGTCGACAGGTTCTTGTATGTACCCTTGTCTGTTCAGAAAAAAATAATTTTCGTTTTAATTGCAGTTGTCGCGAAAAAACATTTATAGGTCATCTGAGTTGCCTTCATTACCATTGGTGCCAACATAACCACTGCAGCCCGGCGAGAATCGCCGAACAATTTAACCGGATGGCAACATTGCGCATTTGAAAATTTGCAGTTGTCTGCCATTTTTTCCACACTTACACAATGCACACTAGGGATGGGCTAAACTGCGATTTTTCGATATCAGTGATTTCTGTGACTGCTACTTTTATATATCTGTGATTCTTAGTTGCGATTTGTCACTGTTTACAATCGCACTGTACAAATCCTCGACATGTATCCCTCCGCGCTCAAACTGCGATTTCGGTGACTCTGAATGCTACTTCTGCGATTTCTGCTACTGATATTGCTACTTCTGCGATTTCTGCTACTTCCGTGATATCTGCTACTTCCGTGACTTATGCGATGTGTGTGGCAAATGCAATATATATATATATCATCCATAACAGATCCTCTTCCTACGTGTAAATATATACAAAAAAAGAATATTGATGCTCAATTTACGTGTAATGTTGGGATTATTTACACATCGACAAATGTCAATTAGTCTTATAAAAGCTATTTCAGTGTTTGGTGTGTAATGTATAGTTAAAAGTGAGGTTATTCGCAAGTAATGTGTAACCGAAATCGGCAAGTAGGCCTATAGTCTACCTTAACAGAAACATTTGGTAGATTACGCACATAGCAACTATAACAGTGCAACGAAAGTGCTATGTTCTTGCCTGTAGAATGAATGAATAGATTTTTTTTAACATTGTGTGATATAAGTCACTTACCAATTTGAAAGAGATAAGTAAATGTGAAATACAACGTGAGTGACTTCTGAAAATTCCCTTTTCTCTTTAAAACCTTTCGGTATCACTACATATTCTGCCAAATAGCTATAGATAAGAGCTTGCGTTATATTTCACTAATCGACGTGCCGACCTAGTGTGCTCATGTTGGCAACTAAAGCTTCATTTTATAAGAATTTTTAACTTACTGACTGTACAGGGTTACACACAAGAAATCTTACAACCACAGATAAAGAATAACATTAATTATTTATTGTATGATAAACAAAATATTATTTCAATCATTCTGTATGATTTAAATTTCTACGATCATTCATCGGTCGTTGCTAACATAAGCACACTATGCCACCACTGCAGTAAACAAAAGTGTTAATAATACTGAAGGATCCGATACCACCCATCTGCTTTCACTCATGTCATCACAGGACGGAATGTACGAAAAAGAAAAGGACGGAAAACAATAATCCTAAACCTAAAACAAATCTGATAAAAGAGAACTTTCCATTACGCGAAAACTTGTTTATTTTCAAGTGTAATATTTTTATAGAATCCTCAAAGGTACAAGTTTACTCCTATCTAGCAGTACTTAACACAGTCCACATTGAAAATGGAGTTGGCCTACTGTTAAACATTTCGTAAAATTACCTGTATTTAGTTGACCACTTGATACCACCCCCTTGGAATATTTATTTTATGTACGATGTATAACGCAAGCAAAAATATTCGTGGAAACCAGATTTGCAATGTAACATAAGTATTCTGAATTCTCATAATAGTTGTAGGTTCTATGACGAAAAATTATTTTAAACAGGGATCAAGTCCGTAAGACAATATTTATTTGGCATTCACATTTGTTGTCTTTACCAACTATAACCTAAACACATACATGCCAGGCTTTGCTTCACAACATGTAAATGCTGCCGCCAGGTAAAATAGTTCCACAAAGTGTAAACATTTTCACAAAGAAAATTATCTTCTTGCTCATTAATTCGACAACATCCCTAAACAACACACGAGTGAAAGTACGACAGTTGGTCAACAAGTAGCATAAGGCGGAATATTAAATGCTATTCTCAATTGCTACTTGCGACTCTTAATCGCGACTTTTCACTGAAATCGCAGTTTGGACCAGTGAGGACGTTCGAGCTCACTGGTTTGAGCCGATGGCGTTCGACCAACACATACACAAAAAGCCACACATACACGACGCAGACAGCGGGAAGCTAGAAGTACCAATTTCGGCCAACAGATGGCAGCCGGCAATGTCTAAACTGCGCCTCTTAGTTGCTACTTGTGACTCTTAAACGCGATTTGTCACTGAAATCGCAGGTAGACTCTATAGCCTGCCCAATGCAAAGATATTAGTACAAACTTCGACCAACAGATGGCAGAGTGCAAACTGCTTCTTGCTACTCTTAGGCCGGTATTACACTGTAAAAGATCTTTGACAAAGATCTTTGTCAAAGATTTTGTCCAAGATCTTTGACGAAACTACTTCACAGGAGCATATTACACTATCGTAAAATATTTCGTCATAGTTGCTCGGAATAAGACTCCAAAATAGTAAAGTGTCTTTATTATAGTACGTAATATAATGTTGGTCGGGAATGCATGCATTGGAAAGAACGAAAAATGGAAACATTTTTAGGTAAAACCGTGAATAGCAAGAGGAAAATACGAAAACTGCTCGCACAAATGTACTCCACGGGCTACACTGCTGGGAAATAATAACCTAAATTGTTTAAGAACGCGTGACCAAATATTTTAATTCACCCACATATTTATAAATACTTCATTATAATCGATGTTTCAGGAAGCCTTAATGCTGTGTCAATGGGTAAATAATGGAAAACTGAAGTAATTTAACGTGTGTCATGCTAAACATAATTTCGTTAGACACTTTATGATAATTAAGAAGAGAGAATATTTTCGTAGTTCTTTAATGTTAGGCTTCATTGAGGAATATGCGCTGCGAAAGACACTTTTATGTTTGCTGCAGTCTGACATTTGTTTTGCCTGATTTTCCGAAACATAAAATATCCGTATAAATACCTGGACTTGTGGTTAAATGTCGAAAAGCATCGTGCAAAGCAAGAAAAAATATGGAGCTAACTAGTGCAGTACCTCATTACGCAAATCATGAATCCCTTTCCACTGAAGATCCTCCCATTTATATCCACATACAAAATCTATTCCAGCAGGCAGTAAAATACACGAATCCTACAGTGTAGGCCTAAGATTTCACGTATTATTCCAGACATGAGTGAACCAAGATGTAAATCACTTTAGGAGGAATTATGAGGTTAGGTTAGAGTAAAACAAATAAAAGCATTTATTTCACTTATGCATCTCCATATACCCTTTGATGCATATAATTTCTTCCCTATCATCAACTTCAGTGAGCCACTTTGAATACAACTGACAGCAGTAGCTTTTTCTTTATACGATTCTAACACTACATTTTTGGAAATGTTTTTTGTATTAATAAATATTCCGCACACTTCTCACTTTTAAACGAACACTGTGGCAGTAGCGACACAACAAATACACTTTGACGTTAATTTGTAGGTTAAAAGGCGTCAAAGCAACGGAAGACGCATGTATACAATGGCGAACTTTTATAAAAGCTAGGCTCTCTCGCTAACTTTTATCAAATATCTTTTATAAAAGAAATCTTTTATAAAAGATGACCCATTACACTGTCAAAGATTTGACCAAAGAGCTTTGATAAAAGATCTTTGACAAAGATCTTTTACAGTGTAATACCCGCCTTAGTTGCGACTTGCTACTTTTAGTGCTACTGCGCTTCTAAACTGCGACTGAAATCGCAGTCAGAATCCGTAAAGTTGCGACTGTGAATACTGCTACTTCCAAATCACTGCGACTTTTAACAGATACGCGATTTTCGACCCATCCCTAATGCACACTAATTAAGAATTAATATATACACCAATTATTCACACTTCATTAATACACTTCTTGTGAAAAACTACAAAGTTTGTACTAAAACTCCAAACAGAAAGAGTAATCTAATGTACATGTGCACTCTGCTAACTTCAATTGCAGACTGAACAAAGCTGGCACAAGAGATGCAGTAACAATGCAAAAGGAGAACTCCATTGCTGAAACTACCTAAAAAAAAAAAAAATACTCCGGAGAGTCACTTCTGTTCAGAATACATTGTTACTAGTTTTATATTTGTTGTGTTATTTCATCAAAATAAAACAATCTGTTTGATACATTTTCGGTTTTGAAAAGAAAATTTTTATCATAACATATAATGTGTTATATATATCATTGGAAAGGGCATTAAAATGCTACAAAATTACACCTTTCCCACATTTCTAATGCAAATAGGAGAGGAGTTATGACCATTGTAATCTTTTGCCATAGTGTAAATTTGACCATTTTGTGAGAACATTAGATAGCTTTATTTTCAGAACCATTTGAAATTCGGTATTTTTCCTGCTGTCAACCCCTCCTTTGAGTGTACCAAATTTCATAACTTTGACAAGTTAAGGAAAATTTTTAATTTAAAGTTTGTTGATTTGACATGGAATTACCCTCTTACAGAAAAATACATTTAAAAATATGTAGAATGACATATGTAGAGTGACATTGATAACTTTTTTAGTTTTTTTTTTTTTTTTTTTTTTTTTTTTCAAAATGATTTTTAATGGGTGGAGAAAAGTAAGAACTGCAACATACATTCCATTCCTCGATGCCTACTAATCCCTTCATATTCACTGAAAATTTTCAAAACATCATCTATAGCCCTCCGAAAAATTAAGAGAGCCTATCAGACTCATACATGCTTTGGGGTGAGATTGAGACCCGTTCTGGAATTGTGTAGAAGCATAGGCTATAACACACAATGTATCAATCTCACCCCATTCTGTAGTCTGCTTGTCACTTTAGGAGCTACATCGTATTATAGATTACACATTTTATGTGCCCCCCAGGGGGCCCACAGTTCTTTTGTGGGTACGTGTGTGGCGGGCACGGGGCCCCGAGCCGGAGCAGTCTTTCTTCTGCCCCAGGCTGCTTCACCTTCCCTCCCGGTTTATGCCTTCGCCCGGAGATGGGCATATTTCGTTAGCTACGGTGGTTCTTGTTGTCGTTTTTCTTCCTTCGTTCCTTCCTTTCTTACCCTTTGTTTCTGTCTTTCTCTCCTTGTACTCTCCTAGCCTTCTTCTCCTCCTCATTAGTCTCCGCCTCGGCGTTTGAGACACTTCTTTCCTTCTTTCTCTTCACTTCCTCTATTCTTCTTCTTTCCTCCCTGTGCGTGTCTGAAGGCCGACCCACGCATTATCATGCGTAGCAGGTGACGGGGTAACACGTAATTCCCCGTCCTGGGTAGACAAGTAGGGCACGTACGTACCCCCTGGTAAAGGCCAGGCCCAGGGAGGGGTGATTACCCGAGCTGGTACCTTCCGAACGTGCCGATTGGTCCCTCCATCAGTTCTCGGGAGATGTGAACAATCACCTAAGGCGGGTAAGCCCTCGGAGAGGGCCCCCACTAGGAAGGAGCGTGCCATCGGAGACGACGGTAATCACGGGGGACACTTCCGCGATGACTTCCTTCTCTTCTTCAGTGACGTTTACCCAGAAACGAAAGATAGATTTGTCTCAGCAAAAGAAGACTCTGCCTAACCTACCGAAATTTCTTGTTGTCTCTCGCACCGACGGTAATGATTTGAATTCTGTAAATCCTTTCGTCATTCAGAGAGGTGTTGACGCAATTGCTGGCTCTGTTAAAACCTGTTCGCGTCAGCGCAATGGCACATTGTTGCTAGTGTCCTCAGTGGCGCGTCATGGGGAGCGGAACGTACTGTCCTGCTTCACCTTTACCAGGCCATTGTTCAGTTGAAGCTCGACTATGGAAGCCTTATATACTCTTCTGTGCGGCCGTCGATTCTCCGCCGTCTAAACTCTATTCACCATTGGGGATTACGTCTGGCGATTGGTGCATTTTATACCAGCCCTGTTGAAAGTCTGTATGTCGAGGCTGCTGTATTACCCTTGACCACTCGGCGTGACATACTCTTGTGTCGGACCGCATGCCGCCTGCGGTCGACGCCCAACCATCCATCTTACCGATTATTTTTTGACGACTCACTCGATCGCCAATATCAGTTGTCTGCGATTGCCTTGCTTCCACCTGGAATTCAGTTTCGCCGCCTGCTACAGCGGCTCGGTTTTACCCTTCCTTCCACCTTTCGGTTGAGCGAAAGCCCATTGCCACCGTGGCATCGGGCCCAGGTTCACACTCACCTTGAACTTAGTTCGCTCCCCAAGGAGAGCACTCCGGATGTGGTATACCGCTCGAGGCTTGGCGAACTCCGTTCGTGGTTCGACAATGCCATATTTATTTACACTGATGGTTCCAAGAGCACTGCCGGTGTCGGATCTGCCTTCGTCATCGGGGACAACCGTTTCCAATACAAGCTCCCTGACCGGTGCTTGAATTTCACGGCTGAGCTTTTTGCCCTCCACCAGGCCGTTTCGTATACCTGCCGCCACCGCCAACCTTTCTATGCCATCTGTTCGGACTTCCTTAGTGCCCTGCAGAGTCTTAAGGACCCTTTCTCGAACCATCCTCTTGTGTATCGGATCCAAATCTCCCTCCAGTTGCTAGCAGATGACAGCTGTCACGTTTCTTTTCTGTGGGTCCCTGGCCACGTGGGTGTGCACGGGAATGAGACCGCCGACACAGCAGCCAAGGCCGCAGCTCTTTTGCCTCACATGGCTACCTTTTGCATCCCACCGGACGATGTTCGACGGGCTCTTCGCCGGAGTATCGTGTCGTCCTGGCACAGTGCGTGGTTCTCACTCCACGACAATAAATTGAGAACTGTAAAACCGATCCCGACCGCTTGGAGGACCTCCTCACGCCCCTCTCGGCGAGAGGAGGTCATCCTGGCCCGATTGCGAATCGGTCACTGCTGTTTCAGCCACCGTCATTTGCTAACCGCCGTGCTCCTGCGGTGAATTGCTGGCGGTGCGACATGTTTTATTGTCTTGTCCCAATTTGTGAATATTTCAAGGTGTCAAATTCTTTCCTAGAGGAAGGGCACAGTTTTTCGCCTGGCTTAATGTCGGACATTATTATCCTTTTTAGTAAGTCAGCTGTTTCCATGTTGACTGACCGCAAGCTTTTTCGTGCAGTATGGTTTTTCTTGCCAAATGGGTTGCAGCATGATCTTTGCAAAAATTCATATCTTTTTAGGAGTAAAGCCTCATGATGGAACCATAGTTGAGTATTTTCAAAGTATTGAGTCCTAAAAAAAGAAAAGAAATAAAATAAATAAGCATTCAGTTTCCCAAAAATTATGTAGCAGCCTCTAGTACTTTTAGATGGTTAATTTTAGCAGTGAACCTGTCACAAACAGATTAAGAATCACTGAATAAACACCAGAATGAATATTTAAACAGTGAAGACGTTTTACTGTCTTGTCCCAATTTTAATCATCTCTGTGTAGCCCTTCACTTTCCGTCTACTCTGGAGGAACTTTTAGCTGATGACACACGAGCAGCTGCTCGAGTTTTGCGTTTTATCAACATGGCCCATTTATCAAAGGATATTTAACCCTTTTAATTGTTTTTTATCTTTCTTTTTTAGCCTTCTCATGATACTCTATCTGGTAGTTATCTCTTTTTTTGTGATATCTAGCGAATCTCTCCGATCTGGGTGCTAATGACCTTAGAAGTTGTGTGCCCTAAAACCACAAAGAAAAAAACCCACCTCCAACTGAAGAAGCAATACCTATTTGTCCATGCATTGTCGCCTAATGCTCTGTTTCCTCTAAGTAAAGGTAGACAACCTAGTCAGCATGAATTTTGGAAAGTCCTGCAATGTTTTTTACAATCATTAGTCATTTGTTTGTGCCTCGAGGCACAGGTAACGACAATGTCGCCATATGGCATCACTGGGATGGAAAGGGTTAAAGGAGTCAATCGATGTGGACTTACCTAACAATGAAACGAGTCACCTATTGTATTGGTTTTTGCTAGATGTATTGCACTATTCCATTTTTGACCCCAAAAAGGTGAAAGCATAAAAGCATCCACAATCATTACTTTTGTGTTAAGAGGGCAGCAAAGATGGGGGAGGGGTGTGAGGGTGAAGGTCGGGGTGAGAGTTTAAATTACGGAAAGTTTAATTTTTAAAACTCACAACCACCAACTGCGAACCAAATTCCTAAACATGCAAAAACACTGGAACTGTGATTGCTACTGTTTGACTCGTTTTCTAGGGCATGATATCACACGTTCGCAGCTTTCCTTCGCTGCATATGATTAACAAAAAAATTCATAATAAACTAAGTTCATGTGAGAAAAATGGTGTACTAACTACTATCTTTGAAAATACGTGGAAGTTCACTTTATGTTGTTTATTACACCATATTAAAACCCTGTGGCTGATACGTCTGTACCTCGACACATTTATTAAAGTTATAGCTCGTGAGCCCTCAGACAAAATGAATATTTGTCGCAAATTGTTTTCACACCATGTGGCTGTCTCAAACACCGTTTATGTTCGTGCCTATGCGAGGACACGTGTTACATTAACAAAACACAGTCACTTTAATTCAGTACGATGCACACCTTGTTCCATCGGCCAAATATTCACAACACACAGTAGCACTCGATACAACTTGGTGCAGTCTACAACGAGCAACCACACTTGGCAATTGCCACACAAAAATCTATAGTCTCCACCTGGAGATCCACATGCCGACTGTCTAGAGCGACGCCGCCCGGCCAGCTACACCACTCGCTCCCGCCTCGTCACTTCCTGCCCTCGCGCATGCACGTGCCAAAAGCTCAACCACCGGGTTTTTCCCCTACGTCATCAACTTCCCCATGTCAGCTGTTCTGACTGACTTCCAACGTACAGCGACCAGCCAATACATTTCTAAAACTTTACTTAAAATCAAAATAATTACACTACACATTAAAAAAATTTCTTCTTAGTTTTTTTATATTGGTATAAACATCCTTTGTACTATTTATTATAATCGTGCAATTTCTTATATCACAGATAAGTGATTTAACTGAATACTTGAAGATAAAATACACAAGATTAATTGAAAATAAAATGAGAAATAGTTAATATATTATTTTATAAGCAAACATTGCCATGCTGGTTGTGTAACTGTCTTGTATTCATTGGTAATTTATTACTTTTCATTGTCAATTAAACATATTACGCCAGATGTGACTATATCAGCTAATGTATTATTTATCGATAGGCTATTTTGTAATGAGGTCCTTAAAGGTTCCTAACTGCATCGTATTACTTCAAATGCCAGTAGTATTAGAATATTTATGCATTGCACTGTGCCTGCAACTCACCATTGTCCCTCTCTCCCCTCACCGGAAACGAACTGTAAAATCCTAAGTTGGAACAAGCCACCAACGTCGGCCTGCTCGCTGGCCTCCCGTCAGCTACAAGCACACAGCAAATCTCAACGTGGAGAATTTCTACCTATGGCCTAACTATAAATGTTGTCACCCAACTGCGTACATACATTGCTTCCATAATTATTAAGATTAAAATTGTGTAACATTTGGTGCATTGGCATGGTCAATGTCTGCAGTGAACTTCATACTGTTTAGTTACAAATGCTATTAATTACCAATATTTCTAATGGGCGGTAATATCACAGGGGGGGGGAGATGTCAGATTTGTGTGCCAAGCAGTGGGTGGAGGCAAAACGGGGCAAGTGTTAGGGTGACGGTTACTTACATGCCTGAGTACGGACAGCAGACACGTAGTGATTAGTGATGGAGCCGAGTCCCATGGGACCGGATACGGCGGCCTTGTCCCTCCTTAATCGGGCGAGCCGTAACTGGCCAAACGCAGCGCGCTGCAGCACCCTAACAATAAAGTATGAACCGTAGAGAAGGAATGTCTTTCATTATTTATTCAGTGTCAAACAAATGTTTACTCCACTCATTCTATGTAACTGGTCTATTTGCTGGTCATTGCCTACATCAGCATAATTTGACAATAACTCTGTTAATAGAATGTTACACCGTAATCTGTTACTGAAGCTTCCTGTCTACTATAGTGTATCATTTGTTTCAGGTGACTCCCGGTAGCTGCGAGCTTGCGTCCTCACCCCCAGCACAGGCTTTAGCTGAAGTGGCAGTCCTGCTGTGCCTCACCTCAGGTACCAGAAAGTACACACAGCACAACTGCCTGCAAGACAACTGTCGTGAGTAGACCGTCCAGTTCCTATCTCGGCTACCGGCGTGACGAAACCACTGGAATTTGCTCGAAAACCTTTGAAAGCACTTCAGTTGTTGAAAGGGACTTAACATACCTGCCAACTCTCCCGACTTACGCGGGAGTCTCCTGATTTTTCGCTTTTTCTCCCGCCTCCTGATTTTGCCATCATTTCTCCCGATTTTTGGCTTTTGTCCTGAAACCCAAGATTCGATTTTCCGCCAATGGTCAAAAGTCCTTTGTTCATTTATCAGTTAAAAATAAATACGTATCGAAATTCATAGAAATTAGGAGTTGTGCTTCACTTATATAATGATTGTTTCTGCTCTTTGCACGTATTTGCAAATACACGTGTAGTGTTTCGAAGTGGTGCTGTTTTTGGACGTGATGTTTTGTCAGTGTACGTAAGTGAAATCACTTCATTGGTTTTTTAATCGCTTGGTAACCTTTTGATTGGATTGTTAGGGGCATCAGTTTCATACGCGAATTGCAGAAAACAGGCAACTTTCGTGTAAACAGATATTTTACGTGATTACGGGATTTCAATTCGGTGGTAGGTGGTCCAGTATAGCATGAAATATAATCAATTTTAAGCAGTTTTCGGAACATTTTGTACTCTTTGCCGATGTGATATTTCCACATCATGTGGTGGAGAAAGCAATGTACCAAAATAGTGCAGAGTAACAATAAAAGACTGAAATTGCTGAAAAAAGTGAAAGCAATCATTCGATACAAGCAGAGAGCTTATTTACATTGTTTATTATAGAGTACGGTTTCCCAATTAAATACGACTGTGGGTCATTTGTTCCGTAACATGTTCTCGGGTAGCAGTATAGCACAAATATACAGCTGTGAACTTTTTTGTTTTGATCTAAAAAATCAATCACGTTACGTTGACTGGCTACAAAATATAAGGATGTAATCAACAATTGGGTTAACGCAAGTTTATTTATTTTTTTCTTTTTTATTTTTTTTATTTTTTTTTTTTTTTTTTTAGCCATTATGTAGCGTTATGAGATCATAGGAAAACACTAAAATCAGTTATCTTAAGGTTTATTATAAAGTCCACCGCAGTTTTTGATAGGACGTATCTCCTAATTTTTTGGGGAATCTCCCGATTTTCTAAACAGGATCTCCTGATTTTTACATTTTGAAGGTTGGCAGGTATGGGACTACTAAGTATTACCTTGAATTTTTATATTCTTGCGTAGTAATCTGTGATACAGGACTGTGTCCATAATTCAGTTGACTGTTGCATTGCATCTCCCACAGTACGCGCTACAAGCTTATCTCTATTTTTCATCGTCCTAAACTACAAAAGTGAGAGCGCGAGTGGAACCGATGAGAAGATATTGTTACAACCCCAATTCAGTTGATGGAAATAGGAAGAAAGTTCAATTTCACACTGCAACATAATTTCATCCTCAGTTTGTGACAGGTCTTTACATTCTGAACATTCAGTTTATCAAGTACTTGTTGCTAGTGTAGTAAGCAATACAAACCAAAACTTTCAAATACTCATCCTTTATGCGAATGTCATCTAGTTCCTCTACAACAGGCTCTAATTTATGTAAATTTTCTTATTTATTTAGCATATGGTAATACAGATGAACTGCAACTAACAAACATGAGTTTGTTTGATTTTACAAAATTTACAAAAACAAAAAGTACTTTAATTGCAAAATTTTACAAACTATAAAAGAGATAAACAACTTAAACCTACACTGCAGAAATTTATTTTTTGTTATTAAATCGTGGTAAAAAAGTAATTTAGCAATTTTGAGGAGATAGAATTATAACTTCTAAGATACCGTGAATTTTCATTTATTATTGCATTCTGGGTACAAAACAAAAAATGTGCAAAAATGCTACATCATGCAGTGTGACATGAAACGGGTAGGATTGGCATGATTTAACAAACTGTACAACCAGTATTTTGTAGCTTCTAACATGTATTTTGGTACAATATAGAATAATTGCCATATTTTTCCAAAACTGTCACTCATTCACAATATAATATTTAGAAAGAACATGACACTGTAAAAAAATAAGCCTTACTCAATGTAATACATTTTGAAGCAGTCAAAGTTCTTCTTTAGACACAGAGCTTTTCCACACTGGACAACTGTAATTGCCTTGCAGCTGGCACGTTTACAGCGTTGACACTTTTCCATCACTTTCGGCCAATGTCCAACACCATCTCTTCGTACATCAGTTGTTGGCCGAGCTGTGACTGGAGACCTTTACACTATATTCTAAGGACTGGATGTTGGTTTACCTCGCTTTCCTTGTGTTCCTCCTACTTTGCAGAGGCTTCTCCCAACGTCCACTAGGAATACGACAATTTCAAAGTTTTTTTAACTCTGTTTTTTCCTTTGCAACATATTTGTAGAGAATCCAGGAATTGATAGTTGCCACATCTATTAGATGATAAAACAATCTGAAATACCACATTTTTGCTGCTCATTAAAATTTTGTACCGTTCAAGGATGAGGGTCCACACCCTCCATATGTTTGTTGTATTCCTGTATCACGTAAGGAACACTAATCACTTCCCTCTGTTTTTTCTTGCAATTGTACCTTTTGGCGGCACACTTTGGTAGTTCCCCTGCATAAGTTGACAGTAATGTGACACATTTATTATCTTTCCACACTATGGAGTATATATCCGTTCCACTTATGTTTGCCACATACGCCGTAGACTTTCCTCTTGGCTCCTTTTTCAAATCGACGTCCGTTGGAAGCTGAACTATTACTTGCTGCCTGACCTTGTGTTGGAAGATTCTCAACATAGACAGTGCAATAGTCCGCTCAGGTTGTTACTTGAAGTGTCACTCAAGCCAGGTCTTTTTACTTCCGGATTTTAATTAAGTTGTTTTATCTTCTTAAGTGTCAAGAATAATACTAATTGGGTCATTCCATGCCAAGTGGTCTAGAGGCTCCCACATGACCCTCATGGATTTTGATGAAATTTGGTATGAACATTCACACATGTTCTCAATGAACACTGGTAAAGTTTCAGTTCAAAAATTGAATACTTCTGGAGATACAGTCACTTGTTTAAGACCATAGCACAGCTTCCAATAGTGCGTCCTTGAATTTTCAGCAACTTTGAGATGATATATCTCTGGTAGTATTTGCATGAAAGAAACAAAACCTGGCCATCTTATACAACTTTTAGAGCTCTTTAAAGTAAAATATTAAGAAAGTGATTTCTGAGCAATTTTCATATAGAAAATTTGGGGCAAAGTTGGGCGAAAAAATTGCTGGTTAAAAAAAGTGCGAACTTTAGTGTTTTATATCTCCAGAAGTAATTGTGGGATGTACATGAAACTTTGCACACCATAACTCACCAACACAAGGTCTGAGAATATAAAGTTTCATTCTCCTATTGCTTCCCATTATTTCACAAATCTAGGGTAAAGTTGACAATTTTTCAAAAAGTGCTAAAAATGGGTATTTTCAGTCACATTTTTCAAAAAAGTGTTTTCTCCAAATTCCTTCAAACTATGCTCATTAGAAAGAGCACATTCTAAACTATCTAGAAAAGTGGATTTGGTTTTGCAATGCAAGCATATAAGGCCCTAAAAAGTAGCATAATCCTAGAGGCGCACTGGAAGTTTGAACCCATATTTCTGGCACTCAAATTATACCTAAAAATCTTTTATTATGTCTAATAAATATTTGTTAATGTCTGGGATAAGTGAAATAAGAAGCCCTGATGAATAGGACGTAGCTCAAGTCCTAATAGAAAAAGAATAATATTAGAAACAATGTTATTTCTTAACTCTACCCCCCCATCCCACAACTCTCTCTCTCTCTCTCTCTCTCTCTCTCTCTCTCTCTCTCTCTCTCTCTCTCTCTCTCTCTCTCACACACACACAAACTGAATTTAATTCATAATTTTTTTTTCTATAATCATTATCTAATTATTAGTAGCCTGTTTAATGAACAAACACTAGCTTACTGATGGAAAAGTATTAATGAGTTGTTATAGTTTAACCACTGCTAGTTTCATTTCACCTGAGAAAACCAGCATCCCCATCGCCACAGGGGCAACAACAGCCACGGGTGGGTTCCTTTACCACAGGATATCCCAAGCGTGGTAAGCATTTCTTTACACAGGTTCCCAAGCCTGAAAATAAAATTATTGAAGTGTCCTGGGTAAAATCAGAATCCACTCATAGGTTGCTTAGTTTCCAATTTTTTCGCCCAACTTTGCCCCAAATTTTCTATATGAAAATTGCTCAGAAATCCTGTTCTTGATATTTTACTTTAAAGAGCTCCAAAAGTTGTATAAGATGGCCAGGTTTTGTTTCTTTCATGCAAATACTACCAGAGATATATCATCTCAAAGTTGCTGAAAATTCAAGGACGCACTATTGGAAGCTGTGCTATGGTCTTAAACAAGTGACTGTATCTCCGGAAGTATTGAATTTTTGAAACTGAAACTTTACCAGTGTTCATTGAGAACATGTGTGATTGTTCATACCAAATTTCATCAAAATCCATGAGGGTCATGTGGGAACTTTTCTCAATATTAGACCACTTGGCACGGAATGACCCTATTATAGATTTGAGGTCCATCATTTGCTGTGCCTCCTTGAGCCTAATGTATTCAACTCTAGAATATCGCTTTGTACTAAATCCTTCATCATTCTTTTCACACCAATCAATGATTCTAACTGTGGTTAACTTCTTGTGAAATAATTTCCACATATGTAGTCTTAAACTAAGTTTACTACTCGGAGTCGTGATACAATCAGAACATTAACATGTTACAGGCTCAGAGAATTAACCGAGGAATACAAAGTAAACAACAAGATCACACTTAGCAACGCATCAGAGATAACATAATCTCTTCTTTTTCATGTGCATGTTTACTCTTAGAGGATAGCTGTAGCATTACTGTTACTACTGCCACCACCTCCAGAATCTGAAACAAAAAGATTCTGGCGGCAGTTCCTGTTCTCGTGATTTCTTAATAAATTTAACAACGTAAATTAATGCTTATTTGGGTATCTCAAGGTATATGAGAATTAAGGAGAGTGGCTTGTACCACTACAAAGTTTACAGTCTTACAGAAGTCAAGGAGACACTCTGACAAAAGCACTGCTGCCATCTGTTGGAATTCTACAGATTTATAAGCAAATTGTATTCGTATAGCCAAACTGCTACATTATGCAGTGTAGGTTAATCTACAAATTAATATCTAGATTTCCTATCAATTCAAGGACTGCCTCATTGACTCCAAAGAAATCTTCTAGATTTCCTTGATAAGCACTTCTGCAACAGCTTGTAACCTCTTTGGTGCTTGTTTCCACAGTCACACTGGGAGGATGAAGCCTTTCCCCCAACAGTGGAGGTTTTCAGCACAGACGCCATGGCCTGTACGGATCCTATTGTATTCCAGGCATGATGTGGTAATTAGAGTCCACTTGGTCTTGCGTCAGGTCTTTGGAGGGTTTGATATTTCTCACAGGCAACATTGTTCCACATTTCTGTGCACTTTATTTTAATGTTGAATCCAGTTACCTGCAGTGATTCTGCCAATAAGATGGATGGTTGCCTAGATTTTATATGGCTCATTCGGAGAGCAGGCTACGTTAAGCTTGTATTCAAATTGTGGCCAACATTAGTCTCATCATCTTCATCTGACTGATATGTAACATCCATTTGTGAATATTTCAAGGTGTCAAATTCTTTTCTACAGGAAGGGCACAGTTTTTCGCCTGGCTTAATGTCGGACATAGTTATCCTTTTTAGTAGTTCAGCTGTTTCCATGTTGACTGAGCGCAAGCTTTTTCGTGTAGTATGGTTTTTCTCGCCAAATGGTTTGCAGCGTGATCTTTGCAAAACTTCATATCTTTTTAGGAGTAAAGCTTCATGATGGAAGCATAGTTGAGTATTTTCAGTAGAGAGTAAACCACTCCGTCTTGTAAGTAATTCTTGTTCTTCTAACAAAAGTTGCTTTACAGCTTTCAGTCCTTTTAAGGCACTGTATGTTGTTAAATGGCATGGGGAATCAGTATTTCCAAAACTGCATACATCAACTTGATCTTGTTCTTCCATTTTAGCTACAACTTGATATGCTTCAGACAATAAAATCAAATTATTGAGTCCTAAAAAAAAGAAAAGAAATAAAATTAATAAACATTCAGTTTCCCAAAAATTATGTAGCAGCCTCTAGTACAGTTAAATGGTTAATTTTAGCAATGAACCTGTCACAAATAGGTTAAGAATCACCGAATAAACACCAGAATGAATATTTAAACAATGAAGACATAATAAAAAAAATTCCAAATTTTAGGCGAATTTTTTTGCACCTTACCCAAAGAGACACCAAAATCAAAATAAGTTTTCTAATAGAATGAAATGTGCTCTGTTGAATGGTGTTAATGAATTTAATGTGGTAGGTGTCTATTTTGAGACACATGACTTTGAACATGGGTATATTTTGATACATTCATGTTTTTTAACACATTTACAGGATGGTAGCACAGTAATTAAACACACAAGCCAGGCCAAAATTTGTGACATACTAAACACCCAGACAGAAAGTAGTATGTCAAAAGACCTGGTCCATAGCGCACTTTCTCCCCTACTTATGCCTTGTTAAACTACGGGGCAAATTTCTCGCGACATGATTTGTTGCCCACTTTGAACTGAAATTATGCCAAATGTTCGATTAATTATGAAAATTCTCCTCTGAGATGATATTGTTCAAACGAGATAGAATGGCTGGCCAGTACTTACCTTTGTGCTGTACCGCCGATAGTAACACAAATGAAGAAACAGAAAAAAGGGGACAAAAAGGACAAGCTTTTGAAACACATTTCTTTCATCAGGTGGGAGAGAAGGGAAGAAGAAAGGATGGGAATGGAAAGGGTAATCCACGACCTAGGTCATGAAGGTGGTGTTTCAGGAGTGTGGACATGTAACACCTACAATAAATGGATAAAAAGATCAAAATTCAGTATTTAACACATTTTTCTTTCAATTTACTGTGTAAGGAATATTCAGCCCCAAAAGTTGCTACAAAATGATTACACCTTATCTTGTTTTCGACACCTCGACGGGTGTCATCATCAGAAGACCCTCATGACCTAGGTTGTGAATTACCTTTCCCTTCCGTTCCCATTCTTTTCTCTTCCCTCCTCTCCCACCTGAAGAAGGAACTGTGTTCCAAAAGCATGTCCTTTCGGCCTTTCTCTTCTTTTTTTCTTCATTTGTGTCACTGTTGGCGGTACAGCACAAAGGTAAATACTGGCTAGCCATCTCTCTCTTCAGAAGAATAAAATTCTGACATGAGATGTTCACACTTATTATGTTCATGACATTAAGTTAGTCTCTAAAAAAGTGCTAGTTAGATACTAACAGTTAAAATAGAAGGGAAAAAATCTATGTAGACTACTACGATACTTTTCTCGAAAATGTGGACTGCAAGTCACAAACTAACATGTTTAAGATTGGTAACAGTAGATGATTTAAATATTATACTGTTGGAAACATTGCAGATTTTATACTTTGCCAGCCGCTTCAATTTAACACATCATGCCATAATTATATTCTGATGAAGACACCCTAGAGGCAGTAAAACAAAATAATGTGAAGTTATTTTAAAACAACTTGTGGTGCTGCATATTTCCTTATACATTTTACTTAACCGTTATCGTTGCTGCTTTAGACAAACGGTTTTCAAAATAATTTTTCTTGTGTTCATCATTATTACACACAAATATAATTCTATAGTTAACACACTAACTACTTGCATTGACTTTCAGACCACAAAAGAGCTAGAAAATCTGTTACATAATCTGTGATTTTCAGTTTGTTGTCAACTCTTCAACGTAATATTACAATTGTGGGATATTTTTTGCATCTCTAACCAGTGCAAAATGTGTTTGGGTCTGCAATGACAGCAGAGAACATGTGTGCCATAGGTTACTGTATCAAATAAACTTCCTTTCCTCTACTAAATAAGTCTTGCATAGGCCTGTATGAGTTCCACTCTTCATTAACTGTTATAATTACAAATTTACAACAACAAAAAATAAATGGAGTATTTAGAGAAATGCATGGACGTCTGGTCACCCTAGTTAATTACCCCCAACTCATTTTGTATTTATCACCATGTACTCACCTGAACAGAATTATTGTTCATACTGCCACTGAACTTCACCTGTTCCCACCAAATTTAACTTAAATCCATTGATTTCTGTCTTCATATTTTCTGACTTAACTACCCAATTACAGCTGCTCTGATCTATAGAATACATTTTGTTTTTTCTGATGACTTCATCCTCCTGAGTAGTCCCCATCTAGAGATCTGAATGGACTGTTTTACCCCCGGAATATTTTATCTGAGAGGATGACATCGTTTGTTCGGTAGAATTTTATGACGCGATTGCAGCCTTCTGCTTTAACTCGTGACATTAATATGTAGGTGTCGGAAAACCTTTAGTTCAGTCATGGCAACTACAAATGTTTCAATTGATTAGTGTTTTGAAGTAAATCATGAAGCTTGTTAAAATTTTACTGGTAATTTTGATGAAACATTGTATATTGAAGTTACGGCCTACTATAGATACATTTCAAACACTTTAGCATTGCAGTGCCATCGTTGTTTATTCACTCAACAATTTAAGCTGTACTCTCAGATTCTTGCCTAACCACATCCTTACAAATGATTGCATATTCATAAAAAATATTGAAGTACTTTCGTCTGATAGAATAGACATCTAGCTTGTCAAAAGTACTTTACTAACTACACAACATGTCAGGGCCAGTGGATGGAATCATGTCCTATAAGCGATGCATATCGCTGTGTGAGGATCAGAAGAACGTAACTCCATATCAGCTACTTCACAGTAGAGACAAAAAAAGGTATTTTAAGATGTAAATTTCGTGTTTCAATGGCGTAATATAAACTTATTTACAAATAAAATTTATATTACGTCATTGAAACAAGAAATTTCCATCTGAAAATACCTTTTATCGTCTCTCCTGTGAAGTAGCTGAAATGGAGTTCGTTCTTCTGATCCTCACACGGCGATATATTCAGACAGTAGAGCTGCTTACCCTTAGGGAAAGTAATGACTGGTTTCCGCTTGCTTTCAGCCATTCACAATAACTATATGGCAAAGCTACATTACCTCATGTTACAAGGCAAGACTCGCCCCTGCAACTACTTAAAAGGCTGCTGCCACACGTTTATCTGGTCCCTCCACAAGTGTCCTTTCACTCTGGTTGCACCTATGGTACGACTATCTGCATTGTTGAGGTGTACAAGGCACCTCATCTTGATAATGTCTGTGGTTCATGGGGCACAGGTTTGTGCAACAATACATTGGCCATAAGTGCTTTTGTTTTGGAAAGGTGTAAGACATAGCTAGATATATTTTCAATTGTAATATATTAACTGCTTATGATTAGACTTGTCTACATATTTGCTGTTTACTTATGTCTGCAATATGAAAAAATTCATATCTACATTACAAACAAACAAACAGAGGCCTGTCTCGTTAATGTTGAAAGAATCAAGGTAGCAGCATATCTACATTTTCTGAATAAAAGTAAGAATCAAATGAACAGACTATGTTCCATTTTTCTGATCATGGTGGAAGTCATATTATTGTCTGATCCTAACCAGTCGACATATAGTCAACATTTTATGTATTGTTTGTGGAGCCATCCACAACTATTCCAGTATGTTCACAAAACTCAACTTTGTAATTTCATTTTAACTGTTCTACCAAAAGAAAATTAGGGTGCAACTGTTACTGCATAACATAGCAGACAATATTTTGCACTAAAAAGATTAAAATTATGTTTTCCTAATATTTAGCATTCCTATACATCCCAGATTTTTCAGTTCTACTAACACTTCAAGATTACTTAAAACTGGTTACTTTGAAGTTTTCTAAGGAGTAAATTGCTATCACAGCATAATTCCTTAAAGCAATGTTAATTTTCTTGCATTACCTTGAATCACCTTTAGAAATGCATATAACCCATTCTAATTATTCCTAGAGACAAAACTGTTAGAAAAGCTAGTTAAATCTAAATGTAAAAACACTCAAATGTTTAAAATATTTTATTGCTTTCATCCTGTGCATTTTTACAACTGAAAAATATGCAACTGTAAATGTATCGGTATCGTATTAGTGTTAAATGGACTTTGATAAGGTGTTTTGATGGTTACTAATAATTTTGTAAAGTAGGAATGACATTTAAAACAACAAAACAGTATAACATTGGAATTATCAACCAAATATTATAGTTAAAACTTATTAGCTGTAATAGGATAGAGGTAAGAAAAACAGGCACAAAATTATTTCTTTATTTACATTTTATTAACACTTGGGCTTCTACATCACCATAGAGGTACCAAGCTCAATGTGTTAACTCTATATTTTACATGGTGAGTTTCCCCAAGAGGCAGCTATAGCCATGCGTGCACAAGGGCATGTCAATGTATGTATGATCAGAAATCATCATCACTATCCAACAAAACAGTGCCAGATGGTGCATCTGCTGCACTAGATTTCTCTAGGCGCACATTATGCTTCTTGGTTATTGCTGCACCTTCACCTTTTCGTTGCTGGCGTAGTGAGGAACTTCCTTATAGAAATCAGGGTTAGAAAGTGACAGCAAACAGTCTGCTTCTCTATTCATTTCCCTAATCCTTTCTGTACAATTTGACTATTCTGTCACGCATTTTATCGCGAACTAATTTCAATAGCACTGTCAACAGCTTGTCAAGTCTGTTGTTTGTCTTGCTAACAAATAACAATATTTGAGCACTCTTTGCATAGCCTCTAAGTGCGTATTGGTGTTTATTCCCAAGTTACGGCGATAACTATGTGCCCAGTGTTGTGGCCAGTACCCATAATGGACAGTGAAATAGACACCAAAATCAGTTGTATCTGGATCCTGCCTTAATTCTATTTCAAACGACTCTAGCAGCTCCGAGAATTTTTGAGTGTCATCTTCCTTCAGCAACATGTGTAATGCCTTCTACACTTCTGCTTGTTTGTGTTCACCATGAATCTTTAAGTTATTACGCCAGCTACGGTCAATGGTCCATGTACATAAGATTATGTTCTGGTAGCCCCATGACCCAAGACCATGCGCACCGTAAACATTTGTATCGTCTGACATGAATGTATTGGCTTGTATCACTCCTAATCTCTCTCTCTCTCTCTCTCTCTCTCTCTCTCTCTCTCTCTCTCTCTCTCTCTCTCTCTCTCTCTCTCTCTCTCTCTGCGCACTGAAAAAGTGACTCATTACAACAATACTTTCACAATTTGAAATACAAAAAGTGACAGGTAAACCACAACCAAATTCATCAATAATTAGGACAGTTGTCACAAGCAACTTGTAAACATTGGTGCAATGTGTTGAGTCTACACACACTGTTTTTCCCAAACTTTTGTAAAAGCTCGCACTGTAGATCACCACATCATCATCATCCACAGTTTCCATTTGGTCACCACTTTTTTGTGCAACAAAAGTCTTTCACCTTTTCAAGCAATAAATTGACACTCACATCATTGCTGTGATAGTGCCCATCATTCAGACCAAAAGCCCTCTTTATAATATACAAGTCGTGCCGAGTAAGGAGATGTAGCCTCTGAACTTCCTCAGTATGGATGGAGTCTCTTACATCATCCAGGATCCTCTGTAGAGACACTTCTTCTGACAGTTTACCTGTAACATTTCCACAGTTAGCTAAAGTGCAAATGTGTCACAACACAAATATTACTACCCAAACCCAAAGTTTTGCATTTATGGCTATTTGCCCAAATCGAGAGTGACAAATGGCATGAATATTTAGTACAACAGGCCTACCTAATTGCGAGGACCACAAAAACTTACTGATTTTTTATGTATATTCTCAAGAACATGGATATTTAAAAAATCATACTATTTCTGTGTGTATCAGTATCGAATATTGGGGGATATACACCGATGGAAAAAAACTGACTACGGCACTCATACTCTAGGCAATTACTTCAGGGTGGTCAAAATGAAACCATACTGAGATGTATTTGGTAAGAACTCCACAAATTTAATAAATGCATATCATACCTATTCTTAAAACAAACTACTCTTTGTACACACACACACACACACACACACACACACACACACACACACACACCTTAAATCTATCACACTGCAATGATGTCACAGATCAAACCTGACGGACGATATCCCTGTCTTCAGATGAGCGGATACAGTAATAAAATATCATGCAGTATTAATGGGATGTAAACGAAAAAGGTGCATTGCATCGTACTGGTATAGTAAATAAAGTTTCTAAGAGATCAGTGACAGACACACTCATCACATTGGAGGTAAGTGGGTGATACCTAGCCAGGAAGCAGTGACTACTTATGAAGTTAAACAGTGACATTACAGAAGGCTAACATAGCTAACAGTAAGCAAATAATAAGATGAAAAAGTTACTACCATCATATATTATACTAAAATATAGCAGCCCCTTGCACTTTATGTATGATATTTGAGACTTATTGATTAATGAAATAAATCGCAATTTGCGATGTTATGGCTTCACTGTATTAGGTGTAGATGGAATACCAAACTGTCGATTGAAAATTTGTGCCCGGCCGGGATTCGAACCCGGGATCTCCTGCTTACTAGGCTGACGCGTTGACCACTCCGCCACCAGGACACAGTGACCAGCCCGACTGCAGAGGACTCTTGCCTGCACGTCTCCCGCCACACACAAATCTCCATTCGCCACGCTGTCTTTTTCCTATTACCACAGCCTAGAATAGAACAAATAGGCAATATTTAGATCTGTATCCTATTCTACAATTGAGCGGGGAGAGCTGTAGTGTAGAATAGGATACAGGTTCATTAACGAAATTTGTGATTTTTTATATTAATTTTGTACTTAAATATTTACCTGTTGTATGATACATTTTCATGATCGCTATGTCATATGCATTTCTTTAGATCCACAAATATACGTATGTCTTAGGTGAGTCTACATATAATCGTTGAAATGACGTCACTGATGACGTAATTGGTCAAAGCTGACGGGTTGTATCCCGCTCTACACCATTCCCAATAATTTCTCCAAGTTTTCATCGCCAGTAGACATTCTGAATTGTGTCCTTGTTTTGGTCACCCGACTGAATATTCTCTCACATTCAGCATTACTGTGAGGGAACTACACGAACTAATCTGTGAAACATAAGGCTTCTATCACTACTTCTTAATTTTCCTACCAGAGACCACTGTACATCAATTCCCTCTGCCATTACTATGTCCTCAGTAGATCGTACACCTGAAATGCACAAAACTGGGATTGCAAATCATCCTTGGCTTCATGGTGCTTACCTTCATCTGCATTCAACAGCACTGGAAACTTTTCCACAAAATATTTAATCGCAGAAAATGATGCACCGGAAGCAGATGTAACTCTTACAACTGTTGTATTCCTGAGCATTTCGTTTGTCAATGGAAATTTATGGACCATGTAGTCACATGTGGCAATGAAATACATTCGGACAGATGAATAAAACTACCCCTTCTCATCCTGCATGAGACAATCCACAAGCTCTGTAGTACAACTGCCAATAATCAAATCGCAGTCATCCTTCTGGTTTCTTCTGCTGTGATAATCGACCTCAAGAAGGGGAGAGGATTTTACTGCAGAAGGTTTGACAAATTTTTTAGCGTATCCAGCAGCAGATCTTGAAGTCCATGGATGTGAGGCACACTAGATTGTAAAATTATATTGGCTTTGTCAAATGTAGGTATAACATTTGATAAAAACTGACGCAAAGCCTTATTTAAATCAGACATAAGAACATGAAAATCCTTTCTTCAAAGGATAGGTTCCACTTTACTGAGGAATCTTGTCTTGTTACTTTTGATGTAGTTGAACACGGAATTTGTGATTTACTGGCTCTCTTCCTTGAAATACTCTCAAATGGGGGCTGTTTCACTTTTAGAATACTATAATTTTGGAGACTTCCAAGCAATTCATTCTTGCCGTCGGACTTAAGTTCGTAATTGAGCAAGCTGGTCAGAGGCTTCCACTGTTCCAACAATCGAAATAAACATTTGGATACAGAAAGCCATCGGGTGCACACGTGCTTCAAAATCTTCTCTTAGTGCTCCGTTGAAGAAAATAATAAATATCAATTAAATAATCGTCAATCTGAAATGGTAGACAGGCAGCTCCCTTTTTTGCAGCCAAATTTAATAAATGGCAAGGACAGCCAACAAAAGAGATGGGCATTTCGTTTTTAACACACCTGCAACTCCATCCTTCAATCCAACCATTACAGGTGCGTTATCACAACCCATTGCTAAGCAGTTGCTGACTGGAATATTACACTCCTTCAGTGTGTTAAAAGGGCTCCTGTGGAATCCCCTTTTACCTTAGGGAGAGATAATAGGCTGCTTTCAATTTTTTTAATTGCCTTATTATAAACAGTGACGGCTATTGGATATAAATTGGAATCGCCTTTGTTGCTCCCATCAGTTGATATAGAAAATGGCAAAACTTTCAAAGTTTCTACCATTTCTTCTTTTTCCTTACTTGCCGTTTCCCCTATAATCGCAGCAGTTTTTGTTCTTCCACAGCTGTATTTTTGCGCTATGCTGCTATCGGAGAACATCTTGCGGAACAAGTGACCTGCGGGGTCAGCACAATTAATTGGCAAATTGTGCTCTAAAATAAAGGATGTAAACAAGCACTAAGCATTTATCACCTGATCACTTTCACTTTTATCAGCGAATTTAAGTTTTATGTTGGTACTCACACTTTTTTGTGTGTCTTGGTTTGCACGTATTTTGAAACATCGCTTTTTCCTCCAAAAACGGCAAACCATGCAAAAAGCAAATAAGCGCCTTTCCTTGACTCAATAATGCACGGAAACTGTTCCGAAACCTGCTTCAGCAACACAGAATTATATTTTTTTGCCATAGTGGAAGACACACCACCGAATCGAAATTCCACACAAAACGGCTGAACCGATTTATAAAATAACACTGTATAGTCTTCACTCACTAACGACGAACATCAGTACGAAACAAAGAACACAAACAATTCAGGTGTATCTGCAAAAGTAGTCTATACACAATCCGCATGAGATTTAATTTCCAATGAGGTAGGAATAATAGATTTCCATACGCATATCGACTAATGGCCGAGTGCACCAACCTCGGTCAAAGAGCATGATCACCGAGGGTTCCAAGAACACGGTTAAAAGTTAACCGCGGTTAAAACGTCTCTGCGGTGCACCAACGTTAAACGCGGCAGCAAACCAGCTTCAGCCAGCCGTCCATTTGATCGTGGTTAAGTCCGTGTAGTGCAATGGAAAGCACCCAAACGATGCAAAGGTGTTAGTTGAGGTGTGAATGTATGTAGAAACCGAGTAGTATGAGACACCATCAGGCTAGGAATACACTAGCTAGTAACTGCCCCCTAAGCAACACACACAAGCCTATAACATACAAAAACTAACAACACACAAAAATGGTACACACCACAAAGGAATAAGATTGATATACTTCTAATGATGCTCAAGGACAGATATGCTAACAATTAGGAGAACAAGGTATGACTGATAAAAATCCTTGAAATCAAATTCTGAAACTAAATGTAAAGCAGGCTGGAATGTAGTAGATAGTGAAATCAATTAGGGGAAAGGAAGAAATTACTGTCCCACTTGACTAATACCTGCAATTGTAAAGCATGTACTTAAGACTCCACAGACATAAAAAAAATAGTAACATGGATCAGCCACTGGACATTTTGCATGCCTCTGATGAACCTGAAGAAACTTCATCCGCTACTTCATTTAAATGGTGTTGTTGGCGGACGTCGGCATACCCGAAGCGTTCTGGTTCTGTGGTTGAGATGTCTGCATGAAGAGGATGGATGTATTTGATGATCAGCTGAAAATTATGAAAGAGCTGAAGTATGAGTTGGAAGTGAAATAATTAAAGCTTATACTGCTGAGGGAAAAATTACAATGTTGGAGGAACATGAATGAAGAAAAATGATGTATGTCTTTGATGTTTAATTAAAAATATATTTTTGTTAACTGCCTTCTATACATATTAGTAAAGTGCAATGAAATCTAGACTTTAGCCATTCATTATCATTACAACTTCTTCAAAACTGGATTAAAAATGATCAAAGGTACAACAGTTTCCCATATAATGCAGAAGTGACTTGTATTACCCCACTTTTAATTAAATATTCTCATTTAAACTTTCTAATGTATCACAGAAACAATTGGATCCCGCACTATTGTCGATTCTTCTAAACATGGCTAGTGACATTTGTATTTCCAAGTTGTGGAACAAAACACCTGAAGAGGTATAACGTAATGCTTGTAACTTTGTAACACAGATAATATTCCCTGGGTGGAATGAATTGAAGGAAGAGAGATAAAAGTGAAGGAGCATAGAAAAAGGAACAGA
Organism: Locusta migratoria; assembly: GCA_026315105.1. Lineage (NCBI taxonomy): Eukaryota > Metazoa > Arthropoda > Insecta > Orthoptera > Acrididae > Locusta > Locusta migratoria. Next base: position 123,534,658 of record CM048754.1, read on the forward strand.
AAAGCTGTAGGGGACAAAGCTGGCAGAGAGGTAATTTGCAGATACTTCTGGAAAAGATTTTTGAAACAAGAAACTGACAACAGTAGGTGGTAGACCGAGGTAGCCTTCTAAAGAAGAAGAAGAATGCATACATAGTGGAAGCAGCGTGGATAACAATATAGAAGATAAATTGAATGAAAATGAGATTCTCTTGTAGGGGAATTTATTATGGTAAAATTTAGTTTAACAGTGTGTGTGTTTTCTAATTTGAAGTATGAGACATATTGGCTAAAAGTAATTTTTCTCAGAAAACTTGGTTTAAATACACTGGAGGTCATGGTTATACTTGTAATGCACAATGATATTTCAGGCCATCAGTCAGATGCAGTGAAGAAGTTAGGAGGACAATTGTTTCATTGGCACACATGAAAAAAAGCATTGAAATTTATGATGATAATTTTTTTAATGGTAACAACTTTGCATGACCTAGGAAATCTCTATTTACAATAAAACAATTTTTATGTTAAAATGTTTCTAAATGTAATATTTACCTCACATGAAGTAATCATTAATTATAGCCTGCCGAACTGCTCTTCCTGTCAATGTATCATCCCGATACATTTGTTGTTCAGGGAGTGCTGGTTCATTATCTTGGATGTCCAAGCCTCTTTCATCACGCAGCTGCCTCAGTAGTCTTAGAATTTCAGGATCTTCTGGTGGCTCTTCATTGCTGGTGATTCTTGCTATGTTGTGTAACACAGCTGTACTAACTATTATTGCCATAATTTCCTGTGGATTACAGCTCATTCCTACTGATAGAATAGGAAATCTTCTCTTCCACAGACCATACTGTCTTTTTACAGTATTCCTAGTTTTAATATGAGCTGTGTTATACCTCTGTTTCGCTCCGTTGCGTTGATTTAAGAGGGGTGTCATTAAATATGGCTTGCATGCATAGCCACTGTCTCCCAGTAAGTGGCCTTGTGGAATTTCGCCGTTTTCGAATACGGCTCTGCGAGCACAGTTAGGAAATATGGTACTGTCATGCACAGAACCCGACCATCGAGCTACAATGTCTCTTATAAGTAAACTAGCTTAAACCCGCGGCTCCGCTCGCGTGTTGGTCGATTATCTATTTACCAGGAACGTAAGTAGTGTAGATCCAATCACAGGTAAAAATGCACTCGTTTCGAAGAATCCGATCACGAAATTCAACAATAATGATTGTAATAATATCACAGATCGATCACTTGATGTAATGCGCGAAACGTTAAATCGATTTTTTTAAGGAGATGTATTAAAAGAAATTTCTTTTTTACTGCTTTATTTATTTATTCTTATAGTTCCTTATTCGTACGCTTATCCTTACAGAGAAAGAGCTGAAGACATTGTAGCACACATAGACCGAATATATGGTCTGTGGTATCACGTTTCGCTGTATGTAAGCCTCTAGCTGTAGAGTCGCAAACTTCATCGCTGGCCTTCAGTCCGATTTTTTAAATAATTTGACGACTTTCAACCACCATATCTTCCACCCTCTTATAGCTATCGGCATGGAACTGGTATGATGTACAACGGGAGACTTCGGACAACAATTACACACAGATCATTCGTTTGCGTTATGTAGGTTTCGCTGCAGAGCGAAATATTAACACACACACACACACACACACACACATACACACACACACACACACACACACACACACACACTTAGAATTTTATATACACCGATAACTTTCCATTCCAATATACTCCACCCTTTTATCATTATCAACCCTCAAGCAACAATGCAACCAATAAAACAATTTTCAAAGAGTAATTCTTGTTCCGCATTTCACGTTATATTCCTCAAATTGCTAAATATTTGTCAGATGGCTATAAAACCGTGGCTAAAACCTTCATCAGGTATACATTAGTAACGGTACAAATATTTAAGTCTCTGTGTCTTGTCGTTCGTACGTGATAAGCGTACACAGAACAGACATTCACCTTAATTAACATATATCGTTGCAGTTGGCCGGAACACACAACGTTTCATATGTTAACTGCAGCGTACCGTCTGCCATCTGTTGAGTGCATTTGCTACTATTTTCGTTGCAGTTTACGTACGCTATTTATATGTGCCAGTTCGCGCTTTGTACACAAAATAGGGCTTCGTATCTAGATCCCATTCTACACAAAAGTCAATGTTTTTTCTTGCCATGGTACTTAGAGCATATTTTATTTAAAGTCTTCAATTTATATACATACTTCCTTCATTTGTTGCAACGAATGCAAATGAATGCGGTATAAACGCCAACATTCAGATTTCTTGTGTATGTAATTATATATCAGTTAAGCCGTTTTGGCAGTATCCCAGAATCTTTTTGTATATTCGAAAGTAAAAAAGATAACAATAACAAAGAAAAAACATTTCACTATAGCAGAACACGAACCATTGCCCAAAAAACGGATATTTATAACATGGCGCATTAACCTTCGCGGCTAAACATGACATACCATACAGAGTACTTCTGCTGTTGTATTAGAAGCTTCTTACAACCTGTTACGTATTTCTATGGATATATTTCAAATAAATAACTTGTAATAAACATTTTGAAAAGTAGCGTATGTCCTAATCAAAGAAATTTCTCTATATGAAATTTCATCTAAATCAGTGCTGTAGTTTTAGCGTGATGCGGTAACAAACATACAAACTTTCGCATCTATGATATGTATAGAATTGTGGTCGCTTATGGTTTGGCAGTTGAATGAAAAGTAAGATTTGCTATTACGGAAAAGCTCCGCATTATGTCCTCCAGGAGACTGAATCCGTATATGTGTACAGTCCAAAGTACCAATTACTCCAGGAAATCCGCCAATTGCACTGAAACCGTCCATAACAGAACGCACTTATTCTCTTCCCGGAAACTTTATATAGCGACGAGACAGTGAAGCTATAAGAACAGACACATCACTGACAATCCTCTGGGCAGTAGTGCGATGTATATTACTGTTGTCGCCAATTACTATATTAAATGCACCAGTTGCATACGCCCTCAGTTATCAAAAGTCTGTTCATCGGTGATACAGGGTTATTTCTATTTGTGGGAAACTCTAACCTTCTATACAGTTCATCCAGCAACCACCACACTGTTTTTTAAGCCGAAATCTCTCCTGAAACTTCCTGTTGCCATGATCTTCGAAAGGTTCTCCTCTTTCAACTATTATCCCAACACGATTTTCTTCACGATTTATAAGATCAAAATCCAACAAATCTTCCTCCAAGCCATCCAAAACATCGAATCGCTCCGCCATTGTATCGCACTTTAACCTCGTTCAACTCCAGTAAACCGGGCGAGATGCCCGGTCAAATTTAAACACGGCCAACTCCCTCGTTCAACTTTGAATTGGCGCTGAACACGGTTAAATGTCGACTTAACCACGGTTAACTTTTAATCGAGGTTGGTGCACTCGGCCATAAGCTGACGAATGACCGGGAATGATCGATTTCGATACATATATCGACTAAGCTGACGTATGAGCAAAGTACTTTCTACAATTGGCCAAAGAAAGCGGACTTTTAAAAAGCTAAAATTAGGTTTCACCATATAGTCTAAAAATCGGGAGAAATAATGGAAAAATCGGGAGAGTTGGCTGGTATGAGTCGATGTCTTTAAGCAATTACAGCAAGACCATATCACTTCTAATGGAAACTCACCAGCGATTGCTTCCCTGTCAGATCTACAAAGATGCAAGAAACCAATATCCCCTCAGGGGACTCACCGCTCTGTGGTGAGTACGTGCGTGGCGAGCACGGGGCCCCAGCCTTTGTAGCACTCTTTCCTTTCCGTGCTACATGACGCTTCTTCTACTGTCCTTTTCCCCTCTCTTGGGGACCGAGTGTGTGCATCCTTCGGGGAACCGAAGTTCTGACCCTTTTGGCTTTACAGTCTTCTTTCACCTCTTTCTTTGCCTCCGCGTCTGCGTTTGAGGCTTCTCCTCCTACTATTTCTCTCTTCCTCCTCCCTGTACGCACTTGAAGGCCACCCATATGGGTGACTGGGTAATGCGTAAGTCCCAGCCCCGGGCTGGCATGTAGGGTGCGTGCGTACCCCCTGGTTAAGGCCAGGCCAGGGGAGGGGCGATTGCCTGCGCTGATACCTTCCCGATTCGCCGATTGGTCCCTCCGTCTGTAGATCGGGAGGTGTGACCTGGGGTGTGAACAATCACCCAAGGCGGGTGTGCTTCCATTGGGGGCCCCCAGCAGGAAGGAGCGTGCCATCGGAGACACTGGCAATCGTGGGGGATACAACCGCGATGGTTCTAAAAAAAAGAAAATGTAAAGAGTCTTTAGAAATTGATGTACTAGACAATAGTGTGTCTGAACAGAAAAATTTACAGACATCAAAGTTCCTTGTGGTGACCCGTACTGAGGAAGGACAATCCTTTTCGTCGGTGAACCCATTTATTATTCAAAAAGGGGTTGATGCCATTGCCGGCCCAGTTAAGACCTGCAACCGCCTACGCAATGGAACACTACTGTTAGAAACAGAAAGTGGCTCCCAGGCACAGCGGCTGCTTAAGGCTACTCTGCTCCACAGCTACCCGGTTCGTGTTGAGCTCCATCCGACCCTCAATTATTCCCGAGGGGTAGTCTTCTCGGCCAGTTTGGACGGTCTGACTGAGGATGAACTGAAAGAATATCTGGCAGCTCAAGGCGTCGTCGCAGTACACAGGGTGACAAAAAAAGAGAACAATGTTGTAGTGCCCACTCGCACAGTGTTTCTGACCTTTGACCGAGTGGCTCTGCCGCCGAAGATCAAGGCAGGGTATGAGGTCATCACAGTACGACCTTATATCCCTAACCCTACTCGGTGTTATCAGTGCCATCGATTTAACCACACAAGCCAGTCTTGCAAGAACCCAGTCATATGTGTCACCTGTGGTAAAGAGGCCCATGAGGGGATTTGTCCACCACCGTCCCCTCATTGCATCAATTGTAACGGGAATCATGCTGCTTCCTCCCGGGAATGTCCCGTGTTTGCCGATGAACGAGCCATCCAGGAAATCCGTGTAAAGGAAAAGGTTCCCATACCAGTTGCACGTAAGATGTACGCCAGTCGTAAGCCCAAGACCCCGCCGCGTGGTAACTACAGTACTGTAGTTGCAACGCCCCCAACAACACGGGATATGGCCACACAGACTTGTGACCTACAGTTTACGACAGTAGTTGTCAAGCAGTCTACATCGACAACGGCGTCACGTTCAACGAAAAGTGTGAGTACCTCTTCCAAGTCTTCATCTTCATCTTCAGCTGTGAAACCACAGATAGAGACGCGAAAGTCTAAGAAAGAGCATTCGCGCGAGGATTTCCTCCGCACCCCTACCAAAACATCTGAGCCAACCAAAGAGCTTCACCAGGGCTCCAAGAAATCAAATAGGGGGAAAACTCTCCCCCCTCCTACCTCACAATGTGACGATGGCATCCCCTGGAAGCCTATAGTCTCTCCAGGTGCATCAGCCAAAGATGGGGCTGCCGACCACACTCACGCAGCTGCTGTGGTAACCTCTGAGAATATGGAGCAAGACCCTCCTGTCTCAGATACCACCAGTTGCGAACATTCGCACTGTGGCCCGCCGCCTTCGTCGGGCTGATGTCCACCTTCATCTCATTTTATCCCATTATGGATATTCTTCAATGGAACATTCGTGGTATCCGGTCGAATTGGACAGAACTGCAGCTTTTAACGCGAACATATCATCCAATCATCTTCTCTCTACAGGAGACAAAATTGCTCCCTGGTACTCGAATTACTTTCCCACGCTACACTACCGTTCGCTTTGACCTTCCTCCAGTGGCAGGAATTCCAGCCCAAGGGGGCGTAATGTTGCTTATTCGGGATGACGTACACAGTACACCGGTCCCTTTGTGTTCTCCAATACAAGCTGTTGCTGTCCGGATATACCTTCCTGGATTTGTCTTCACACTGTGCAATATTTACGCTCCTTCCTCTTTTCCCGTCACTAGATCAGATCTCCTAGATCTTATTGACCAGCTTCCGCGTCCGTTTTTGTTGGTGGGAGATTTCAATGCCCACCACCCCCTTTGGGGCTCCCCACGACCATGTCCACGGGGCTCCCTCCTGGCAGATATACTGAACCACCTTCAGCTCATCTGCCTTAACACTGGTGAACCAACTTATCTTTCGGACACCACAAATACTTTCAGCCATATAGATCTAGCTATCTGCACTGCTCAGCTGGCACGGCGTCTTGAATGGTCTGCTCTCTCAGACACACATTCGAGCGATCATTTTCCGTGTGTAATTCACCTAATGATGCCTGACACCCTTGAGCATCCACACCGCTGGCAGTTAACGAAAGCGGACTGGGAGCTCTACACGTCACTGGCGGATTTTGGTACTTACCATTATCCTAGTATAGACGACCAAGTGGAACACATTACCACAGTTATTCTGACAGCCGCAGAATGTTCCATCCCCTGCAAGACTTCCCACGCACGTCGTCCCCTTGTCCCGTGGTGGACCGCGGAATGCCGTGACGCTCTGCGAGCACGGCGACGTGCCCTTAGAATCTTCAAACAACGGCCCACGCTCGACAACTGCATCCGATACAAACGGCTGCGGGCCTATTGTCGTCGCCTCTTTCGCGACTGTAAACGCGCCAGTTGGCGCTCATTCACGAGCTCTTTTAATAGGTCTACCCCTTCCTCCATCATTTGGGGTAACCTTCGAAAAATTTCGGGCACTATGGCTCATTCCCCAATTCCCGGTCTGTGTGTCGCAACTGACACCGTCGTCGATCCTCCACAAATAGCCAACGCACTGGGTCGACATTTTGCAGAGGTCTCTAGCTCTTCACATTACACTGACGCTTTCCTAGCTAGGAAACGGACGGTGGAGGCGACTCCATTGCCCTTTACCTCTCAGAACCGTGAATGCTACAATACCGAGTTTACTGTACGAGAGCTTCACCACGCACTCTCGTCTTCGCGGTCCTCCGCTCCAGGACCAGATGGCATTCACGTGGCGATGCTGCAACACCTTTCACCAACGAGCTTGCACTTCCTACTGGCCACCTACAACCGCATATGGATAGAAGGCACCTTTCCGCGACGCTGGCGTGAAGCCATAGTCATTCCCATACCAAAGCCTGGGAAGGACAAATGTCTCCCTTCCAGCTACCGCCCCATTTCCCTCACCAGTAGCATATGCAAGGTGATGGAACGCATGATTCACGGGCGCCTGGTATGGTGGCTTGAAACGCGACATCTCCTGTCTAATGTCCAATGTGGGTTTCGCAAGCACCGTTCTGCGGTGGATCATCTTGTTGCCCTATCTACCTCAGTAATGAATAACTTTTTACGGAAGCGCCAGACAGTAGCGGTGTTCTTTGATCTGGAAAAGGCATACGACACCTGCTGGAGGATGGGCATCCTCCGCACTCTGCATACATGGGGTTTTCGGGGTCGCCTGCCAATTTTTATCCGCGAATTTTTAACAGACCGTGTTTTTAAAGTGCGTGTTGGTTCGGTTTTATCGAGCACTTTTAATCAGGAGAACGGAGTCCCCCAGGGCTCGGTCCTGAGCGTTGTTTTATTTGCAGTGGCAATCAATTCTATAGACGATCACCTTCCACTGGGAGTGTCGGCGTCCCTATTTGTTGACGACTTCGCGATCTACAGCAGCTCTGAGCAAACGGGTCTCCTGGAGCGGCGCCTCCAGCGGTGCCTAGACAATCTCCACGCGTGGAGTATGGACACTGGCTTTCGATTCTCAGCCGACAAGACAGTCTGCATGAACTTCTGGCGGCGGAAGGAGTTCGTTCCCCCGTCCCTTCGTCTGGGCCCCATAGTACTTCCATTTGTGGATACCACGACGTTCTTGGGACTTGTTCTCGACAGGAAGTTTTAGTTGGTCTCCCCACATATCCCGTTTGGCAGCTCGCTGTACCCGCTCTCTCAATGTGCTGCGGGTGTTAAGTGGCACCTCGTGGGGAGCTGACAGGTCTACTCTCCTCCATCTGTATCGCACCATAGTTCGGTCCAAACTGGACTATGGTAGCATCGTTTATTCTTCGGCTCGACCGTCCATACTGCGCCGCCTTAATACAATCCACCACCACGGTCTCCGTCTGGCGACAGGAGCGTTTTATACTAGCCCCGTTGAGAGCCTCTATGCCGAGGCCGCCGAACTACCCCTTTCTTACCGTCGGGAACTCCTGCTTAGCCGTTACGCTAGTCGTTTGTCGTCCATGCGAGGACACCCGACGTACGCAGTTTTTTCTAACGACTCACTTGACAGTCTCTTCGCTCTGTGCCCGTCTGCTCTGCTACCACCGGGAGTACGCTTGCGTTCGCTACTCGGCCAGCTTGGCGTTACAATGCTTGCTATCTTCTCGACTGGAGAGAGCACCTCTCCACCGTGGCGAAGCCCCGAAGTCCGTGTTAACTTTGATCTTCATTCTCTTCCAAAGGACTCCACACCTCGTTTCGTCTACCAGAGAGAATTTCACGCACTCCGGTTTAAATTTGATGACAATTTGTTCATTTACACTGATGGCTCAAAGACAGACCAGGGTGTTGGGTGTGCTTTTGTACTTGGCAACGTCTCTTTTAAATATCGTCTTCCTGAGTGGAGTTCCATTTTTACAGCTGAGCTGTATGCATTATACCAAGCCACACAATACGTCCGGCGCCACTCGCTCAGTAAGACTGTCATTTGCTCGGACTCTATGAGTGCTTTGTTGAGCCTTCGCATCCTATATCCGGCCCATCCCCTGGTACAAAGCATCCGCAATTGCCTTACTTCTCTTTCAACGAGCGGAACTACGGTGACGTTTCTGTGGGTCCCTGGCCATGTGGGAGTGTTGGGGAATGAGGCTGCGGATATGGCTGCCAAGGAAGCAGTTCTCCTTCCTCGGCTATCTACCTTTTCCACCAGCTCTGGTGACCTTCGCGTTGGTATCTCCCAGCGTATTATCTCCCGTTGGTATCTACATTGGTCATCCCTGTCAGGGAACAAATTGCGAGCCATTAAACCTGTGCCTGATATCTGGTCAACGTCATCTCGACCCTCCCGCCGAGAGGAGATTGTTCTAGCCCGGCTTCGTATTGGCCACTGCCGTTTTAGCCACCAGCATTTATTACGTGCTGGTCCTGCTCCCTTATGTGAGCACTGTGATGCACCTTTTACTGTGAACCATCTTTTAGTGCAATGTCCATTTTTTAACCGTCTCCGTCATGATCTGTGTTTCCCATTTGAATTGTCTGACATTTTAGCTGATGACCCGCAATCGGTTAACAGAGTTTTACTTTTTATACATCGTGCAAATATGGCGAAAGCCATTTAATTTCTAACCCCGGTTCTTTTTTACTATGGGCAGTGTTGGGCGCTAATGACCACAGCAGTTATGCGCCCTAAAACCACAAAAAAAAAAAAAAAAACCAACATGCTGATCATGACCAAAATGTGATCTGAAGTAAACAACATTAGAAACTCCACTTTTGTCTGAGTTCTGTGGCAGGCGTGCAGTGGCTTCCCAACTTACAACTGTCCTCGGACTTCAACAACCTTTTCCCTTCTGATTTAGAAGTGAATTTCCCACTCCTATGGCATACATCTACATAGATACTCTGCAAATCACATTTAAGTGCCTAGCAGAGGGTTCATTAACCACTTTCATAACTTTTCTCTACCGTTCCATTCTCTAATAGCGCGCGGGAAGAAAGAACACCTAAATAGTTCCGTTTTCGATCCGATTTCTCTTATTTTATTGGGATGGTCATGTCTCCCTAAGTAGGTGGGTGCTAGCAAAATATTTTCACATTCAGAAGTAAAAGTCGGTGATTGAAACTTCGCAAACAGATCACGCCGCAATGAATAACGTTTTCCGTGACGCTTCCCCCCCCCCCCCCTCTCCCGTAACGTGATAGAACAAAACGAGCTGCCCTTCTCTGTACCTTCTCAATGTCCTCCGTCAGTCCCACCTGGTGAGGGTCCCACAAGGGGAAACAGTACTCCAGGAGAGGACGCACAAGTGTGATGTAGGCAGTCTCTTTGGTGGAGCTGGTGCATCTTCGAAGCGTTCTGCCAATGAAACGTAACCTTTGGTTCGCCTTCCCCACAATATTTTCTGTGTGTTCTCTCCAGTCAAAGTTGTTCGTAATTGTAACTCCTAGCTATTTGGTAGAATCTACGACCTTAAGGTTTGACTGATTTATCGCGTAATTGAAGTTCAGCGGATTTCTTTCAGTCGTCATGTGTATTCCTTCACACTTTTCTTTATTTAGTGTCAATTGCCAATTTTCGCACCATGCAGAAATTGTCTAAATCGCTTTGCAGTTGCTTTTGATCCTCTGTTGACTTCACTAACAGATAAACGACAGCATCATCCGCGAACAATCTAAGGGAACTATTCAGATTGTCTCCTAAATCGTTTATAAACACGAGGAAGAGTCGGGGATCTATAACGCTTCCCTGTGGAATGCCAGATATCACTTCTGTTTTACTCGATCACTTACCGTCAATTACAACGAACTGTGTCCTTTCTGATAGGAAATCGTGAATCCAATCGCACAATTGGGGAGATATTCCATAAGCACGCAATTTCATAAGAAGCCGCTTGTGGGGTACAGTGTCAAAAGCCTTCCGGAAATCCAGAAATACGGAATCGATTTGAGATCCCTTGTCGATGGCACTTAACACTTCATGTGAATAAAGGGCAAGCTGTGTTTCGCAAGAGCGATACTTTCTGAATCCGTGTTGACTACTGGTTAATAGGTTGTCTCTTCGAGGTAGTTCATAATATTCGAACAAATGTGATATTTTCGGTGCCATCCTTCATATGTTTGACACCAGATTGTTTCACAAAGCAACTTCGTGACACGTTCTCTTCATTTACTTTCCATTTAAGACAATCTGAAACAGTAATTAAAAAACACTTCACAGGTGTGGCACTCTATCTCAATTCATCTATAATAGCAAATACATATTGCATCTTACAATAGCCGAAAGTATGGGTACTGTTACAATTTTGAAGATTCAAATATCTGTCTACAGGAACTCAAGACTACAGCTCGAGTGTAATAACAGAACCATACTATAATGGATTTGGTTGTCCACAGCTTCAAAGTACTCAAAACAAATTTGTCATATAATAAGCCGTTAATACAAAGCAACACTTACTAAAATAAATGTTGCGTTTGAATCTGTGGCCAGGGCTCTGAAGCTCGACAAATGTATCACCAAGCATATTACAGTTCTTGGTCGATTGAGGGTAAAAATACTTGCAAATATGTTCACACCGTAAACTAGTTATTATACGAAATTACTTACCGTCCCACGATTTGAATATGATCGTTTCCTTAACAATTTCAACCACGTGGTCTTGCTCTACTTGTGTTCTCAAATTGGTCAAAAAATTGCAAGAAAATCTGCAATCGTGTTTGAGGCACTTAATTGAACCTTCCCAGTTCGGCTGCACGTTATGTACATTCTTCAAATGCGCACTTAAATTTCTTCTCAATGTGAATTGCTTATCGCACACATAATACACAATAGAATCCGCTATCATAATACACAGCTAGTCCGCGACCACGATACAATAACACAGTGCACACGAATGTCCAAACCTGAAGAGACCGCCTTGTGACGTCATAAGCGGCAGCTAATCAGCTTTCGCAGCAGATCCAAGCGCTAAGGCATGCTGTTCGCTTCGGTGTAAACTAGGGATGGGCTAAACTGTGATTTTTCGATATCAGTGATTTCTGTGACTGCTACTTTTAGATATCTGTGATTCTTAGTTGCGATTTGTCACTATTTACAATCGCACTGTACGACTCCTCGACATGTATCCCTCCGCACTCAAACTGCGGTTTTGGTGAGTCTGAATACTATTGCTGTGATTTCTGCTACTGATATTGCTACTTCTGCGATTTTGCTATTTCCGTGATATCTGCTACTTCCGTGACTTGTGCGATGTGTGGCAAATGCAATATATATAATCATCCATAACAGATCCTCTTCCTACATGTAAATATATACAAAAAGAATATTGGTCAATTTACGTGTAATGTTGGGATTATTTACACATCGACAAATGTCAATTAGTCTTCTAAAAGCTATTTCAGTGTTTGGTGTGTAATGTATAGTTAACCTTTAACTAACGTGGTGGCAAAAATGGGACACTAACACCGTGGTGCGGTCAATCTGACCCCCTTACTTATAGGTGGGTATAATGTTAACAATATGAACAACTCTGAAATTCTCTGTTTTGTATATGAAAGAGTCTTTAATACAAAGTAATTAAACATGAAAAAACAGAACATTAACATCAAATAGTTACTGATGAACAGGCATTCAGAAGTGGTTACTGCACATATTGTACACTAATACATTTATACGTTTTCCATTAGCTAATAATGACATTCATACTTTGGTATATTTTGTATTTCTTCTTAAAGAACTAATGAAACAAAAAATGTTAAGTTTTTAACTTGAAGAAGTACCATATGAAAAATCAGAGACGTTCAAATCACAAATTCTCACAACAGTGCTTGCAGACCTGGGAACAGCACTGCATGCATATGGGCCTCTTGCAGACGTAGCAAGCATGGGAAGTCTTCCTTTTTTTGCTGGCTGGGCAGATTCTGCAAGTTTTCCTGTTCTTAGGACCTAATTCTGCTTCCACTGCTTCTTCTGTTGGAGAATCAGGGCCTAAAATCCGGCGGGTCGTTAGTCGTAACTCCTGCGGAAGTCGTGGGTTCTGAGCTCGCTTTTGCATATGTTTCAGCACAAGACTACGGGCCAGCTCTTTCAGGAAGATGCCTCTGTCGACAGGAGCTTCATCTGATCCACTCTTCTGAAGAACATATGCATTTACTGTGCTGATGTCCAGTAAACGGTAGAATAAACACATTGGCCAACGTCGAGTTCTCCGACTGCAGGAGTATATGGAGCACTTTTTGTCGAGTTCATCGACGCCTCCTTTAGTGGCGTTGTAGTATGATATAATTTCTGGTTTCTGAGAAGTCAAATCCTCAGCAGGGCTATGATGCATGGAAGAGACAAGAAGAACCGCTTTGTTTGTCTTTGGCACATGCGACAACAGAGTGGTGTCCTTCGTAAAACCGTATAAAGACGAACCAACTGGCCTATTCTTATTTGGTTGGAAGGCTTGCGGAATCTCTCTTATTCTTTTTTAGAGTTCCAACAAAAGTCAATCCTCTTTTCATTAACTCTTCTACAACTTGTATTGAACTGAACCAATTGTCAGCAGTAATGTTGCGATTACTGCCATAGATTGGTTTACACAATCGCAACAGAGACTGCGTTGGTATCATAATTTTCTTATCATTGTCCGGCATAGTATCACCATCAGAGCCTTTTCCAGTGTACACATACCCATTATAGAAGTAACTGGTCCTTGCATCACACAAGGACATTATTTTTAAACCGTATTTACCAGGCTTCTTTGGCATGTAGACCACAAATGAGCATTTACCACGGAAGGAAACTAGTTGCTCATCTACAGTAGCACATGTGCCTAAATTGAAATATTTTTGGGAATTTTCCACAATTTTTCTGAAGAGAAAAGAGGCTGCTGCCATTTTGTCAACTTTGAGCCTCTCTTTTCTGGTTCGAAAGTCATCAAACTGTAAGCAGTTCAACAACATTAGGAAACGGTTCCTAGACATGACACATTTGAAAATTTCCCGACCTGAACCATCAGTTGCAAATATATAATTTACATTTTCGTGATTGGATTTAAAGACAGAAGAATATATCAGAAATCCTAAAAACGCCAAAAGTTCATCCAAATCCAGGTTCTGAAGTTCAGCTTTGCTTTTGTCAGAGTACTTCTGCCTGACGCAATCTATTTTAGCATTTGTCCACAGTAAGATGTGATCGAGAACTTCGTCATCAAAATAGAGATGCCATAATGAAAATGGGTCTTTTGGAGCTCCTGTAGTCAACGTGGTGGATGGAAATTTCATGATGTTATGGCGAGGAGTTCTAACAGCTCGGGTTGGCGGAGCTTTGGCCCATTTGTACTGATTCTTGCCATAGACGTAATTGCTTCTCCGTTGGTCGTCAGATGGATCACTACTTTCACTACTTTCGTCAGAGTAATTTTCTGTTGCACTTTGTTCTGACAATGTGTCATGATCACTCACAATTGGTTCAGTTTCTTCAGGATTATCGTCACAGTCACTATCATCTGACTCTTCCAACCATCTGCTCACAGTTTCCTCGAAGTTACGGTCTAAAGTGTTCACACACTGTCTGTTGGTTGCAGCAGATCCGTTACCTGTAGAAGTACTTGGTTCCTCCATATTTCAAAAGCTGTGAAATGGAAGATATCGAGAATATGTAAGGAAAGTCACAGCAGAAAAAATTACACAAACAACGTAGTGCGGTCAAAATGACCGCGACCTATTTTCAAACGGACGTCACTCACGTTATAGAAGCTCTGGAACAACACCACAGGCTTTGCCGGTCCACTCACAACTAAACTCGAAGCTACTGAGCCGACGGGCGCAATAATGGGTAGGGAACTGGCTAAATCGCAATTGTTGATGAAAGCGCGCGGTCAGATAGACCGCACCACGTTAGTTAAAGGTTAAAAGTGAGGTTGTTCGCAAGTAATGTGTAACCGAAATCGGCAAGTATGCCTATAGTCTACCTTAACAGAAACATTCGGTAGATTGGGCACACAGCAACTATAACAGTGCAACGAAAGTGCTATGTTCTTGCCTGTAGAATGAATGAATGAATAGATTTTTTAATATTGTGTGATATAAGTCACTTACCAATTTGAAAGAGATAAGTAAATGTGAAATACAACGTGACTTCTGAAAATTTGATTTTTCTCTTTAAAACCTTTCGGTATCACTACATATTCTGCCAAATAACTATAGATAAGAGCTTGTGTTATATTTTACTATTCTACGTGCCGACCTAGTGTGCTGATGTTGGCAACTAAAGCTTCATTTTATTTTTTAACTTACTGACTGTACAAGGTTACACACAAGAAACCTTATAACCACAGATTAAGAATAACATTAATTATTTATTTTATGATAATCAAAACATTATTTCAATCATTCTGTATGATTTAGATTTCTAGAATCATTCATCGGTCGTTGCCAACATAAGCACACTATGCCACCACTGCAGTAAACAAAAGTTTTAATAATACTGAAGGATCCAATACCACCTATCTGCTTTCACTCATGTCATCACAGGACGGAATGTACGAAACGGAAAAACACGGAAAACAACATTCCTAAACCTAAAACAAATCTGATAAAACTTTCCATTACGCGAAAAACTTGTTTATTTTCAAGTCTAATATTTTTATAGAATCCTCGAAGATAAAAGTTTACTCCTATATAGCAGTACTTAACACAGTCCACACTGAAAATGGAGTTGGCCTACTGTTAAACATTTCTTAAAATTACCGGTACTTAGTTGACCACGTGATACCACCCCCTTGGAATTTTTGTTTTATGTACGATGTATAACGCAAAATATTCGTCGAAACCAGATTTGCAGTGTAACATACGTATTCTGAATTCCCATAATAGTTGTAGGTTCTGTGACGAAAAATTATTTTAAACAGAGATCAAGTCCGTAAGACAATATTTATTTGGCATTCACATTTGTTGTCTTTACAAACTATAACCTAAAACATACATGCCAGGCTTTGTTTCACAACATGTAAATGCTGCCGCCAGGTAAAATAGTTCCACAAAGTGTAAACATTTTCACAAAGAAAATTATCTGCTTGCTCATAAATTCGACAACATTCCTAAACAACACAGGCGTGATAGTACGACATTTCGCCAACAATTAGCACAAGGCGGAATATTAAATGCTGTTCTCAGTTGCTACTTGCGACTCTTAATCGCGACTTTTCACTGAAATCGCAGTTTGGACAAGTGAGGACGTTCGAGCTCACTGGTTTTGAGCCGATGGCGTTCGTCCAACACATACACAAAAAGCCACACATACACGAGGCAGACGGCAGGAAGCTAGAAGTACCAATTTCGGCCAACAGATGGCAGCCGGCTAGGTAATTGCGAAGGACGCTTGCACGAGCGTCCGTTTCGATAAATCTCGAACGCGCAACCATACTTCGAGATGTGGTGCATTTCGATATGTTTCAAGATAGCGCGAATTATTAACAGTTCAAATTGTGTTCCGAAGGTAGCAAATGTGAGTTTGACTTATATTATTTTGAACGTAATATGAATGCGCTGTTTGCCTTACATGGAAGAACTTAATTCCGCGTCTAGCAACGGTGGAAGATAGCTGTAAGTTTTGCACAGACTTTAATTTATTGCCAGGAGATTGCAAGTCTGTGAATAGTGTAATTTTGGGGAAGAAAAATGCAGACGCTGGATATCCCTATCAGCTGCACTGTAAAAATTGTAAAAAACGCACGTCTGCGAGAAAGAATACATGGTTTGATAATACTGAAATATCAATAGACAAGAGTGTTATTTTGGTTGCGTGCTGGATTCGGCAGTATACACAAGAAGCCGCAGCATCCGAAAGTGGGTTATCTCGGAGAACTGTTTGTGATTATTATGGCTTTTGTAGGGAGGTTTGTTATGTCATAGTAACTCATGATAGCGTTCCCATCGGTGGCCCAAATAAAGTTGTAGAGGTTGATGAGTCCCATATCTGCACCAGGAAATTTCAACATGGCAGACCTCTGAAGAACGAGGTGGAACAATTGTGGGTGTTTGGCGGGGTCGAACGAAATTCCCGTAAGTGTTTTATCGTGCGTGTCCTATTGAGGGAGAAAAAGACACTCGTAGGATTGATAAAACATTTTATATTACCGGGTACTAAAATCATCACTGACGGATTTTCATCTTAAAAGTCCCTGAAGGCGGAAGGGTTCGATCACGAGTTCGTGAACCACTCGGTTGAGTTTGTGTCCTCGGATGACCCTTCCGTCCATACTCAAAAGATTGAGAGACTATGGAAGTCCCTAAAAACATCTATTAACCCTAGGAGCACCAAGGTATTTTAGGTTACACGGAGCACCGACCAAAGGCAAATTTTGCCCGTGTTACAAAAAAGCTGTAAATTCTGTAAAAAAAAAGTGTTTATTTCAAGTAATTCTGTTTCCAATGTAACATGAGTTTAATTATTAACAGGAAGTTTCAAAAACCAAAATAAAAACACTTGTACATTGAAAATTAGAAAAGAAACTGTCTTCACTTGGAGAGAATACAAACATTTACAGATGAAACTTACCTCCTGCACCCAAAATGGTTGATTCTGAATCTCTTACACAGATATAGACCACAGCTTGCACATGTTAAGTTGGTTTTTGTGATGTTGTCCCTGGCTCTCTGGTTACTTGCACTCTTCAAACATATGTAGCACCTTGCTTTCCTGTTTGGTTCATCTGCAGCAGTTTTGGTCAACTTTAGTTTCTTTCCAAGGATCTCTCCCATCACACAAATAATGGGCAACTGGAGTCCTTTAAAGTTCCTGGATCGCTCTTCTACATGTGGTTTCAAAAGTTCAAGGCCTAATGCATGGAGATAGTTTCCTCGCATTTGATTTCCCTTCGTTCCACTTAGGCACATTCATCTTGAACAGTGTGTAAGAGTATATTGGAGCTATATCAAGTATGCTGTAGAACATGGATTTCCATGTTTATAATGTATCGTTCAGTTGCACTACTAAGAATTCTAACAAGTATTTCATATTTTCCAGGTTTGTCTTTGATTTTAATACGACAACGACCTCTGAAAAGACATAGCATTTCATCAACTGTATTGTGAGGTCCACTCCAGCAGTATCTTGGGAATGTTCCATTCAGTGCTTCAAAATCTTCACGCAGCGGCGCAAATTTATCACTCACGTCTTTCTATCCTGGTTCCTTTTTTATCAAAATGAATGATATTCAATAGCTGATATGCTCTTGTCTTCCTCATAGTGCCTATATATATATATATAGTTCTTCCCAATAAATTTGACCATAAATCAGATAATGAAATATTGGTGTCCTGGTAAATTCCCATTAGCATCAAACAGTTTCGTCAACAGGAGATACATTTTTTCTTTTGCCTTCTTCATTTGTATGCTCAACTATTTTCTGTACTATTTCAGGTGGGAAAAATTTCTTGAATGATTCACATGTATTTGTTACTTTCCCAGCAGTAGTTACTCCCTGATGTTCGCAAGCTATGTTGGCAAAGTCCCTTTTACAATGCCTTGCAGCTTCTGCAAGGCACACCCTACCAGAACTAGTAACATATCTATTGGGAGCGTTACCTGCATGGATTGTTTCTTCTTCGTCCTCCGATTCTTCATTTGAGCTCTCTTCTTCTTCTTCTGTGTCAGCCGATTCAGAGTCGCTGAAATCTGATAACTCGTCGTCTGCTAAAAGTTCAGCAAGAAGTTCTGCGTCTTTCAACCCTTTACAACTCATTTTAGAAAATGTACTTTACAAGAAAGGTGTTCGCCCTACTGTGACAAACTGCTAGTAACAATAGTTAGTCTCGACAATGAATAACAAATGCAACAATCAGACTCTCAAGAAGGAATGAAAAACTCTCAATCATTATTGCCAGCGAAATTTATTATAAGAAAAATTTAGGGGCAATTTTTGCCTGTGCTTAGAGGTTGTAGGGGGTGTGAAGAACTATGGTCGCATGGACTACCAACCCAGGGCAAAATGTGCCCTTGGGCATAAAATTGCTATATTTTATCAGTTTTTAAAATGGTAACCATGTAAATGTGTAGGATAGTACTTTATAAGGTGAGAGACAAATAGAAAAAAAGCCCATAAACATTGAAGGATATTATGATTTTTTAATGAAAGAAAAGTGTACGGGCAATTTTTGCCCGTGCTTGGTGCTTGTAGGGTTAAGAGAGAAGGTCGTCCGGGGAACAGGGACGAACTATATCTGTTTCAATATATATATATTTTCACAATCTGCGGCTGCAAGGGAAGACTGACGCCAGTGACACTCTTCCGGTTTTCTTTCATGATATTAGCAGGGTGTACCAGGCTACGGGAAGGAAGGACTCATACCTGCTGCATACACCAGTGACCAATAATGTAAGTACTCTTACTACTGCCATTTCGTTGCTAACTTTAATGTTTTTTTGAACCGGAGATACGGGCGCTAAGCGCACTTACATACGGGATGCAGACAGATCTTTCTGTCTTTTACTGCATCCACAGTGTTTTCTCACCTTAATGTAAGATAAGCCGCTTCAAAAAATGTTACGCAAGTGTGAATCTAAGTTTCAGTTTATTAAAAAAATTAAAAAACTCACGCGATGCAGACAGATCTGTATTTTACTGTAATCGCACTATTTCCCAGAATAATGTAAGATAACCACTTCCAAAAATGTTACGCACGCGCTTTCGCGTTTTCGTTTCAGTTTATAAAAAGAAAAAAAAAAAAACTCACGAGATGCTGACAGATCTATCTATTACTGCAAGGTATGTCGAGGTAAAGTACCTTGAAGTGACATTTACATACAGTAACTTTAACCCTTCCCCCATCTTGGAACATATCGAAATGCACCACATATCGAAGTGTGGTCGCGCGTTCGAGATTTATCGAAAGGGACGTCCTTGCAAACGTCCTTTCACAATTGCCGCCGGGTAAGTCTAAACTGCGCCTCTTACTTGCTACTCTTAAACGCGATTTGCCACTGAAATCGCAGATAGACTATAGCCTGCCCAATGCAGAGATATTAGTATAAACTTCGACCAACAGATGGCAGAGTGCAAATTGCTACTTGTTTAAAAGTATCCAAAAATACGGTGAATGTAGACAACCTGGACGTCACGTTTTAAATATTTACAATTGTGAATTTAAACACTGTCACGTTTTAAATATTTACAAATAAATGTCAATGTAAAACACATTTTAAATAAATATTTAAAATAAAAGAATTCAGCTTACCAGATTTGTGTACCCTTTTCTTCTATGTACAATTTTTCTTAAGAAAGAGTCAGCCAGTTCAAACCAAGGCATCTTCGCCTTATAAACTAGCGCCGACCCACATCCAGATGTTTTTACTGGACTGCATTTTTCTCAGTTCGTTGGTGTAAGTATTTCTGATTGAACGTATCTTCGTTTGTACTTCATTTACTGTCAGCCCATCAATATTCAGCTCACGTAAAATAGTTTCTAGAGCAGCAACACGTCACTGCTTATTTCGGAAATTTTCGTCATTAAAAGTCCCACAAACAGTTGTGCATTGCATAAATATCCAAAAAACGAACAATTTCTTCTGTTCCCCACTTCATTATATATTTTTGTTTTATTTCGGTTATCACCTAACCTAAAATCTCGCGTAAACAGTTTCGTAAAAGTTGGGAGGCGCCGAAACTGTTTCAGTTGCACAAACCAGTTGCGCGTACGTCAGCTGCGCATGCGCAGTGGCCAGCAGTTCAGTTTTACGAAACCTAGTGTCGTCGTGTAAACTTGCCTTTAACACTAGTAGCGACTTGCTACTTTTAGTGCTACTGCGCTTCTATAGTCGAGCCGCCGAAAGAACGACTCTGACAGCTAGCGGCTATGTTGCCAATTCTGCTACGCGGCTGTTTGTTGTTTACGCCGTGTCGGTCGCCGGCATACGAATATCACGTCCGAAAATTTTGGGACCGTTGCTATGTACTACTAAAGCGTGAACGAACGAGAACAATCACGAAGTAATGAAAAACACTGTTTTTCAGTTAAAAAGAAAAGATTTAGAAATATATGTCGAGTTAAAACTTCATATGTTCCACTATTCCATTAAATATAACGTATGATTTAGTCTTTAGCCAAAGTTCGCTAGCTGAAGAATTTTGTTTATATATTCCATCTTCTGTAACTATTTTCCACAGACTCGCTGTTATTACTCGGGCAATGTATTGTGGCAGTCTGCCGAGAGGGTAAACAAATAAGGACTACCACTTTACAAATAGGAAAACTGCCTCTTCCAGTGAAATGATTTGTCTTTTTACATAAAAAGAGTTTTTGTCTCATTCGTTTATGGTCGCTGTGACTGCCATAGTATAGTGTCTGAGTAATAATATCGGATCATTTTCGACAGCTAGTCTATTGGTCACAGAAGTAGAAATAAAATAACGTAATTTTTCAGTAAATGATCTTTGGTTGCGAAACAAACTATACATTAAAAATCAGTCGCGGCCAGCATGATGTGCAATGCACCGCTGCTACTGCTACTATCGTCCTCTAATCTTATTATTAACTCTTCTACCCGTTCTTCTAGTGTACCTTCTCGTTCCCATGCCTCTTCTAAGATGTGCCACGTATGTGTGACAACATTGTTTCATTTTCTGGGAGTAATACTGCCCAATGCTTCACGAACTAAGAATTCTACTTCTTTTAATGAAAAACTTTTATTATTTCTGCAATTTACTATTTTACCTGAGCCCACACGAGTTCTATTGCATTGAAATGGCAATGATATGGTGGAAGGCGCAACACACTATGACCACTTTCTTCAGCAATTGTATCAATTTCATAAATGATTTTTCGGCTTTTGTTTTTGTAACACAACACAAACGATGAACACGCGACAGATGCCTTGCATTTGCAGCGACTGAAGCACGCCACCCCGCGCGACCTTGAGTGGCAGGGTGGCAACGCGGCACCGTTACCCTGGCAACGTTCACCAATTGCAGAGCTCTGGTTAGTGGTTGAGTGTCCCCCCACCCTCTGCGGCCCACGTGCCACAACTGTCAGGGTCGTTCTTTCGGCGGCCCGGATATAAACTGCGACTGTGAAAAATGCTACTTCCAAATCACTGTGACTCTTAACAGATACGCGATTTTCGACCCATCCCTAGTGTAAACCAATAAGCTCGTTGGTGTAAACGCTTATTCGCAAGTACAAGCCAATGCGCGCGCACACCCGAATCCTGGCGAAGGCGCGTTCGCCTGTGTTCGCTTCGGTGTAAAACGGGGCTTTACGGGTCTGCTGCAATAGTCGGGAGAAATCTCGCGGCATACGGTATACCAAATTTGTAAGGTAAGTCCGTGTTAGGTTAGGGTTTTTATGAACACGATTACTGCATTTCATAAACACACTTTTATTACTGAAAACACGAAACCAAACTACATAAGTCAAAGTTATTATGTACGTCAAGGAGTATTAATGTTTGTATTCTTTTATCATCTTTAAAACAATTTTACCTGTTACCAATGGAACATTTACTCAACAGTAAAATTGTTCACATTAAAAAAAATTACACTTTCACTCTCTAAGCAAAAACATTTAAATGATTACAAAAAAAATATGATTTGATTTCAAGCAGTCTTTAGTCATTTTCATTACACAGGGTCTTCCTATATTTTTCAAATTTTTTGTAGTCAAAGGTTTTGTAAAAATATCTGCAACTTCTTCATCTGATTTACAATACTGGAGATTGAATACATCTTCTTTCAACAATTGACTTACATAGTGATATTTCACATCAATATGTTTACTACGTCTACTCATTTGACCAGATTTGATTAGTTTTATGGCACTTTGATTATCAACATACAAAGTAGTATCAATTAAATTGTCTGTTAGTTCCTCTAACATTGACTTTACAAACTTCAGATCTTTTACACATTCTGCAGCTGATATATATTCTGCTTCTGTAGTCGATAAGGCTACAATACTTTGTTTCTTTGAATTCCACACTACTGGGCCTCTTTTAAATCACCAGCGAAGTCTGCATCACAATGCGCTTCAACTGATACACTTTTCTTATTTACATAGGACTTGTAGGGTATTCCTGTCTTTTGGTTTCCTTTTAAATATCTCAGGGTATTCTTCACATTATTTATGTATTTTTTTGTTGGGCTATTCAAAGTTAATTGCATATGCCAAGTCTGGTCGTGTCTTACATGAAAGATACAATAGACTACCCACTGCTTCTCTATATGAAAATTCACATTTTATTTGTTTTTCTTTACACTTCTTGTTAAACAGCAAAGGTACTTTTCTTGGTTTTGCTTCTGTCATATAATACTTTTCCAAGACTTTTTTAGCATAAGATTCTTGACACAAACAGCATTTTCTGTTCTTATCAATTCCATTCCAAGATAATTGTTTGGATTTTCATTCACAGTCGCATCAAAGTTTTCCTTCAGTTTTATCATTAAGTTGTTCATCTCTTTCAAATCATTTCCCACAACTAAACCGTCATCAACATGAAATGCAATGTATATAATCGAACTGCCAATTTTCTTTACAAAAACACATCTATCTGTTTTTAGTTGTTCCATGCCTACATTAATCAAAAAAAATTTGTCAGTCTTATATTCCATTGTAATGGTGCCTGTTTCAGTCCATACAATGCCTTTTGCAAGACACACCTTACTAGAGTGGTAGTAACCCTCTGGCACTTTCATAAATATTTCTTCTTTTAATTGGCCATGCAAGAATGCAGATTTTACATCAAAGGTTATCACTTTGTAATTGAAGTGAGCTGTTAAAGCTAACAGAATTCTCATTGAAGTTGTTTGTACGACTGCACTATATGTATCTTGAAAATCCAACTAATCATCATATTTCTGACATCCCCGTGCTACCAATCTACTCCCTCCGTCAGTCGCAGTTTGGTCAATGTTTCACAATACCTGTCTGCGTTTATTGTTGTCCCAGGTCACACAAAATTGATAAGGAGTACCCCCGTTGAGATCCCAAAATACAGACACCGTAACCTTTCCTGCCGACTGTTTGGTGGCGGTGAACAGGAGTGAGGCACTGACGAGACTGTTGGTTTTGGGGGTGTAATGAAACACCCACGTTTCATCTCCCGTGATAGTCCAACTCTTCTTGAAGAAACTTGTAAGCACAGTCAAGGCATTGCTTCTCGTGTCCGTCAGTCAGCATCCGGGAGACCGAGCGAGCATACCCCTTGCGATAACCGAACGTTTCTGTTAAGGTGCTTTCAAGTGTGCTGGGGGAAACTTCAGTAATGCGTTCAAAAAGTTCACGGTCAGTGACTCTGATCTTCGAGCAGCTTACTGTCAATCTTCTGGACAATTGCTTCCAAAACCGGCGGTCTTCCTTTCTGTTCTTCATCGTGAACTTCCGTGCTACCCTCACCCATAGCTGCCAACTATTACGGATTGTCCGTAATTGTTACGGATTTATCGTCATATTTACGGATTTACGGGAAGTTCGTGAAAATTTACGGAAACCAGACATTTTACGATCTGATGTGCCGGCCGCGGTGGCCGAGGGGACTGAGGCGCTCCAGTCACGGTCTGCACGGCCACTACGGTCGGGGGTTCGAATCCCCCCCCTCGGGCATGGATATTTGTGCCGTCCTTAGTATTAGTTCATAACTAGTTTGTAAGTTTAGGGACCGATGACCCCGTAGTTAAGGCCACTAAGCTATACAAACATATGAACGATCTGATGTGTTTTAAGAAAATCGGAGTAGGTACTATCTACATTTCGGTAATAGCCGATAAAAGTTTTATATAAATAATTTATTTCGTTCCTGAGTACGTAGCAAAGCTGTAGGAAATGTGAAAGATAGCATTTCTGTTGGAACAAATCTGGATCAAATCCCGCCTATAATCTCCTACACACCTACCAAATGCACGTTCACTCACCCAAGATCAATGTAAATTCTGTGGTCTATAATGAGTATAATGTCTTTGGTTCAAGCTTAACAGCCCACGTGTTTTACCGGGTGGCGGAAGTTAGCCAGTTTGTTTCCGAAGAGAAAAGCTTTTACTGGCCTTTCTCGCGTATACCTGTTTTCATAGTAGCGTTGTGCAGCTAGAATTACATATGACTGATGAGCCATTTATGACATCTCTGTTCAGTGGTTTTATTCGTCGTTTAAAATCCAAAAACATTTTGGGTATCCTTAGCTGCTAAGGCTTTTATATTTAAACAAAATGTAATGAATTTCACCCTTGTCTGTCCTTCGGCAACTGTTAACTTTCCGTAAAGACAGTTATTTGAAACTTACAGGAATATTTCTAAGGCACTCAGAGTATTTACACAAATGTTTTAGGTTTTTCCTTCTAACCTCAGTCTTATGATACGGAATAGTTTTATACGGTTCGTGGCAGACATTTATGAATAGTGTCAGGCTTAAATTTTTAAAATATTCTTGGGACACTGCCGTAGCTCCACGTCCTCTTTGGTCTTGCGCATCATTAGTGACAGTCATTTCTAAAGGTTGGCAGCTGTGCTCAGCAAAATCCCTGCGCCATTTGTGGACATGCT
This sequence comes from Locusta migratoria, assembly GCA_026315105.1. Taxonomy (NCBI): domain Eukaryota; kingdom Metazoa; phylum Arthropoda; class Insecta; order Orthoptera; family Acrididae; genus Locusta; species Locusta migratoria. The sequence goes on from CM048754.1 coordinate 123,559,886, forward strand.
GAATGGACGTGCACTCTTCACCATAGACCTGTCAGTCGCCGACGAATCTCCACAGACGGTAACTTCCTTGCGCGGAGAAACTGGATTACTGCTCGAACCTCACACTTTGCGGGAGCAACGATCGACACTTCCATCTCTGACGACACTGAGCAACATAGTGAATTTCGGACGGATGGGCTGAAGAGTGGGTGAACCGATGCGTATGGCACTGTTGTCGGATGTAGCCTAGCACCTTCCCTCCAGGCTGTAGCTTATTGGGAACCTTACTTTTGGTACAACCCTCGAACGATGCTAGACATCAATACCTGGCATGCGAGAGTAATGCTATTTTGTTCGCCCATACGCCAATCGGCATAAGTGAGAATTCGAAAACATCAAAAAGCAAGCCACAATAGAGAACAATCGCTTTTAGTAAATATTTACAAATATTTCATTAAAATGATTTCCAATCCATGGTGTACAACAGCAATCAGTTAGAATAAATATTCCTTCAAACCGTCTTGATTGCAAATTTTTTATTAGTTAATGACGCGTTTCGCCCTTTAACAGGGCATCCTGTAGCTTTTTCCTTCTCTTTCTATTTTCACTCACCAGTGGAATGTTCCTGGCATTTGTTACAACTACTCAGATTGCACTGTCCATTCATGGTCGGACTTCAAGAAACGAAGTTACACCTGCTCGACGACATAGTTTTTCACAATATACCTCCGTGCGCTTTGACCTGGCCCCTGTGGAGGGTATAGCAGCCCATGGAGGGGTTATGTTGCTCATTAGAGATGACATCTACTACCATCCTATTCCACTGCACACTCAACTACAGGCAGTTGCCGTCCGCATCATTCTCCCCACCTTCTCCTTTTCACTTTGTAACATGTATACCCCATCGTCTTCTGCCTTTTCTAGGGCAGATGTGCTGCAACACATTGCTCAACTTCCTTCACCCTTTTTGATGATTGGCGATTTCAACGCCCACCACCCCTGTGGGGTTCTCCGGCCTCTTGCCAGACAGGCTCCCTTTTAGCAGACATTCTCAATCATCTTATTTTTGTCTGCCTAAACACTGGTGCACCAACTTTTCTTTCAGACACAACACATACCTATTCTCACTTGGACCTCTCGATATGTACTGCTCAACTTGTGCGTCGGTTTTAGTGGTATGCTCTCTCTCTGAAACGTATAGGAGTGACCGTTTCCCCTGTATAATTCATCTCCTCCATCATACCATATCTCCGGGTACCACCAGTTGGAAAATCTTGAAAGCTGACTGGAGACTTTTTTCCTCCATGGCGGTTTTCCATGATTGGAACTTCCCCAGCTGTGACAGTCAGGTCGAATATCTCACGGAAGACATTCTCAATGCTGCCGAATATTCCATTCCACGTACTTCGTCTTCCCCACGTCGAGTCCCAGTCCCCTGGTGGACTGCGGCATGTCGCGATGCTGTTAGAGCCCGAAGACGTGCTCTACACACCTTTCGCCGCCACCCAACATTGGCGAACTGTGTCAATTACAAACGTCTACGAGCGCAATGCAATCGAGTCATCAAGGAAAGCAAACGGGCCTGCTGGATTGCCTTTACTAGTTCATTTAACAGACTTACTCCTCCTCCTGTTGTCTGGGGGGGGCCTGCGCCGGTTATCCGGCACAAAGGTCCACTCCCCGATTCCTGGCTTGACCGTCGCAAATGAAGTCTTCGTGGACCCCGCCGATATATCCAACGCTTTAGGTCAATCTTTTGCAGAGGTCTCGAGTTCTGCACATTACCACCCTGTCTTGCTCCCTCGAAAACAGACAGAAGAGGCACAACCACCTTCCTTACAATCTCTCAGTTGGGAAAGTTACAATGCCACCTTCACCATGCGTCAATAGTGAAGCTGCACCCTACTGATGCTGAGGCAGCTGGTCTAATGGTACACCGGCAGTGTCACAGTAACTGGCCGATTGAGGGTACATACTAGAACCTGTCAGTCATACAGCAGGAATAGCATTATTTTGCCGCGGTGGAGTAGCCGAGCGGTCTAAGGCGCTTCGCTGCAGAACGCACGGTTGGTCGCCGTCGGAGGTTCAAGTCCCTCTGGAGCATACAGACTGATGACCATGCAGTTTCGTCTGATAGATTTACAGACATTTGAACAGCATTATTTATTTACTTCACAATCTGTGCGATTCACTAATCGAGTCATTCTATGTGGTCCGAACTTCTTGGTAAAGATTTTCTATTGTGTTGTTGATGTTGCCAACATAATCACTCGAGGCCGCGTGGATAGAAGGTAAAATTTTTCTCTTTACTGCATTATACGTGACTTCAGAATAAGTCTGCTGGCACCAACAAGGATACTTTTTTCCAGATATCTCTAGCAATATTTAGCTTTAAAATGTAGGTATACGTTACTTACAATGCAGTTTTCTTATTTCTGGCATGTAAAAATATACCATGAATGCATTAACTTTAGGTAGGTTTCTGCTGTCAGCCTTCACATAATTTTTTTCCATTGTGGCATAAAAGCTGTAAACACGTTTACATCACGAAGGAAGAAAAAAAGTTACACTAAGGCATTAAGGAAACGCTAATAATGATAGAACTTCGTCTTCCCGTTGCTGTGGAAGCCGAGGCCAATGAGAAAGACAGGCCGCAACTTACAGATATCCATCGGTTTAGCTTTTATCTCATTTCCTTCCCTGGTTTGACATAACTACTTACAGGAGTCATTCCACGTCAACAGGGATTTCACTCTGTTTCAGATTGTGATCAAACTTGGCATAGAGGTAGCCTACATAGACTAAAATACCCGAATTTACTAAAGTGAGTGAACCCATTTTGTAAACAGGGTGATGTAAAAAAATCATCAAAAATGTACGATTGCCATAATTTCAAATTGTTGTAACTCATCAAATTAAGACAAAATGATGGAAGGGGTGTTACTTTAGTGTTTCCCATTAGTTTTCCTGTGATAAAAACACCATGGGTTGGAGATAATTAATTTATGTAATTTTTCATTAATGATAACTAGTTCCCATGATCCATGATCTCGCTGGCTTTAGTTGTACTGCTTGCTCAGTTGTCTTTCTCTAGATCAGATATCTGCTTGCCCAAAGATAGAATGTCATAACTTAGGCTGTGGTCCCATGTAATGAGTTCTCAAAGTCCAACTGCTGCTCTCCTCCCAGAAGGCGTCCTCTGTCCTGTGTTGTCTCTGCATCAGTCGTACCGAGGTTACTCAGTTTTATTTTGTCTGATGAGTCATCTACATCTACATAGATACTCTGCAAATCACATTCAAGTGCCTGGCAGAGGGTTCATTAACCACTTTCATAACTTTTCTCTACCGTTCATTCTCTAATAGCGCGCGGGAAGAAAGAACACCTAAATCGTTCCGTTTTCGATCTGATTTCTCTTATTTTATTTGGATGGTCATGTCTCCCTAAGTAGGTAGTTGCTAGCAAAATATTTTCACATTCAGAACTAAAAGTCGGTGATTGAAATTTCGCAAACAGATCACGCCGTAATGAATAACGTCTTTCTTTTAATGATTTCCACCCCAATTCGTGCAACATTTCCGTGACGCCCCCCCCCCCCCCGTAACGTGATAAAACAAAACGAGCTGCCCTTCTCTGAACCTTCTCAATTTCTTCCGTCAGTCCCACCTGGTGAGGGTCCCACAAGGGGCGGTAAAGGTTTCATACGTGTGGGCATAATTTCTCCGAACTTAATTACGACATACCTTACCTTAAAATACGCGTTTTGCAATTGTCTTTCAAGCGCCGTTACATTTAAGCTGCCCACTTTCGTAGTATTGAAGTATAAATACAAAATCCACCAAATACGGCACATTTGCTTCCGATCGCCTGAATTGGAGGCTGTGTAACTCGATGTTCGTTTGTTGCAGGCCACGTGATTATGTGGCTAGCGAATCACAGCACAAAGAAGAGTATCGTCGTCAGCCAATGGTAACCAAACCTCACCGCCGCGCAACATACAAATAAGAATTTTTGACGTTGGAAATTAAATATGCGGTAATGTTTTTATACAAGGAACCGGACAATGTTTACAAGATGTGAAAATTAACATGTTAACATGAAGTTTAAATTATTTTATTTTCGAAATCACTTGATTACACTTTCAGACAGACGATAAAATAAATAAAACATGCCATACCTGCTCTATGGTTGACAGATCCTTGTATGTACCTTTGTCTGATCAGTAAAAGTAATTGGCCTCGTAAAATGAAGATTTAGAAACACTTTATCCTCTCAACTTTATAGTACTACGGTATAGCATGCTGGGACATCTTAGAAGTGTTCTGCCAATGAAATGTAACCTTTGGTTTGCCTTCCCCACAATATTTTCTCTGTGTTCTCTGCAGTCTAAGTTGTTTGTAATTGTAATTCCTAGGTATTTGTTAGAATTTACGACCTTAAGGTTTGACTGATTTATCGCGTAATTGAAGTTCAGTGGATTTCTTTTGATTTGATTTGATTTTTCCAGGGAGGCCAAAACAGTCTTGGTCGAACCCACCACTGCCCGCACCGAAACTAAGTTTATTGTGCGGTATCGCTACCTGTATATCTAGTAAAGCCAGCAATGCCCTTGAACAGTGCAAGGAGTCCCTTTACCAGTTCTTTATTAGACACAATTTCTTCGGGTCTGGTTGTCCCAAATTTTCTGTGCCTTTTACTCTCCAATGCAATGCATTCGAAGATTAGATGCGATGCAGTTTCATCACCGTCATCACAGATCCTACATTTAGGGTCCTCTTCTGTTTTTCCCATTGTATGTAGGTGTTTTTTTGAAATGCCCATGGCCTGTCAGCAATCCAACCATGATCTAATCTATCTCCTGTTCAGGCCCAGGATTGCAGAGCTTCTTTTAAAACATGGCTTTGGCAACATTACCTTGGCAGTGATTTCGGCCTGGAATACTGAGGCCAGTTTCCCTAGAGAGATGACGCCCTCCAGTCTTGGCTGCACCCCGTATACCCCGGCCCGGATTTCTTTTAGTGGTCATGTGTATTACTTCACAGTTTCCTTTATTTAGTGTCAGTGCACAATGATTAAGGTTTTGTAATTCTAGTAGCCAGTATCCCTTATGTTGGCCCTCTGTGTGAAATATGGAATAGTGAATCATTTCTTCTGATGCTTTAATTGGTCGTCAGTTCCCTTTGCAAAAGTGGTTGTTGTCAGTTATTAGGTTTTTATTTGCCTCCTGTGGTTTGCTGCCTCCCCCTGTATTCTAGGTCAGTGTCTACCTCTTTCGGCAGGCTGTTCTTTAATCCTTCCTCTTTCGTGCTTCCTTTGCTTCATTGTGATCACTTTATAGCAGGTTTGCCAAACCTCCTTCCTCTGGCATCCAGTTTCCGTGTCAGGGCTGTTGAGAGGGGTGAGTTGGATGTCACTTGTAGAGCCCAAACGTTTGGCTTCGCTATTATTACTATATTGATTTTATTAATGATGGTACAACTAATATTTGTTGTTTCTAGTCCTTTTCTTTTTACTAACCAATTCCCTGACTGTGTTGAACACTTTCTGGGATACTATGCATAGACTGAGGGACTGATTTTTGTGTCTCGTTTCCGCCGGTTGTCCTAGGTGTCGGTGGCCGAGTAGAGAGAGACCGACAAAGGGAAATAGGATGCACGCGTGTGCAGGTACGGAACCTGAGGTGACCAGCCAGTGGGACAGCAGAAACTAGAAACACTGAGCTACATTAGAACAAGTTGTACATTTGATTTCCAATCCGTGGTGTACAACAGCAATCAGTTAGAATAAATATTCCTTCAAACCGTCTTGATTGCAAATTTTTTTATTAGTTAATGACGCGTTTCGCCATTTAGCAGGGCATCTTCAGATTATCTGCGTGACAGAATTTACACAAAATTACAAGGCGGAATTACAAACTGTTAGAATGGTACATGGACTTATTTTGTGTTAAGAAGACAGTATAAATGGTAAACAAAGCTTACAATGCGCTCTCCGTGCTGTGACACCGTAAGTTGTTATTGCGGTGTTTTTATTTTGTAGGGCCACAAGGAAAACCAAAAAACATTCCAAGAAAAATAGAAACACCGCAATAACAACTTACGGTGTCACACCACGGAGAGCGCATTCTAAGCTTTGTTTACCATTTATACTGTCTTCTTAACACAAAATAAGCCCATGAACCATTATCCCCGTTTGTTATTCCGCCTTGTAATTTTGTGTAAATTCTGTCACGCAGATAATCTGAAGATGCCCTGCTAAAGGGCGAAACGCGTCATTAACTAATAAAAAATTTGCAATCAAGACGGTTTGAAGGAATAAGTTGTACATTTCGTAGAAATATAATACTCAACTTTTACAAAGTTCATGACTGCCAACTAAGTGTACTGCTGAGACATAGTTGAACTAGGTATTGGCCTGCCTACTGATGAGACCTAGTGCCTCTCTTAAACCCAAGTGAGCGATGTCGTTCAGTGGTGGCCACGAGCGGAGTTGCAACAGAGGGCGCTCGTGGCTGACGTCGTAAGAACGCCGCGCCGTGCGTGCATGGCGGCGCGCGGCGAAAGTACGTGGCGCGCACTTTGGACTTGTGCGACACCACACTAATAGAGCTTGCTGTTAAGTCACTGTTAACCCCCACTGCCCATCATGTGTGAAACCAACTATCATGTCAGTAGTCTCTCTTATCCTGCAAAAGTATTTGACCTTCCAAAATCACATCAATTATTAAGATATCTTGCCCCTGAATACTTTCAGTATAGCATCAGGCTAGGGAGGGTTGGGTGTAGTGGGGGGGGGGGGAGACTGACTATGCATGTTTAACCAGTCATGGACTAAGATTCAATTCCAGTTGGAGGTCTGTTATTTTTGTTTGGGGACTAAACAGCATGGTCATCGGTGTCCAATTGCAGGTTTCCTAAAAATGCTTCAAAATTCAACAAAAAATTTGATTTTCAGTATCCAGATGTAGGTGATTGAATTAAAAACTCCCCTAGTGTGATCTACTCCTGAAGTGGTGTAATCTTACACAGAAGATAAACACTTAGAAGTATTACTCTGTTACACAGTTTTGTTTGTGGTATTGTAAAAGATGGTGTGCAGATGACGGCATTTTATTCTTCCAGCATTTGAGAATGAGGACCCTTAGTGAATTCAAACATTGAAATGTGTATGCTGCTGAGTGCATGTGTTTCATTTGATAACAGGTCTTTTACTTAAAATTATTGCCTGATATTATGCTCTTACATGGATTACTATATATGCTTCATCCCATAACATATGGGCAATATTGTAAATGGATAGTTCAATATTAAACTTGCCTGAACATGCTTGTAGTTGTAAGCCTAGTTGAGTATGCCTCTGACATTAGTCATTTAAGAACGTTATAAGTATTGGAACAAGAGGTATGCAGTTAAATGTGAGAGCTACTTGTTGTTCATTATACTGTCAAATAATGTTTATCTGTGTTTGGGTTTCCACATTTGTAATGTTTAGCTTAAGTGACAGTGTATCCATAATGGATTCATGACTTTGAGAAAGGTTCTTACAGTACAGCCTTGAACCTCTTTCATTTTTGTGCAGTTTACACTGTTGTGTTGAGTTATATATTTATAGATGATTTTACAGTCAAAGTATATTAACAGAAAAAAAAAGCATTCTTGGTTGATTTTATTCTGGCTTTCAATAGCCACTGATATGGGGCAACTGATTATGCAGTAAGTGTCTGCATATTATTATATGATGCATTGTTCCCATTTCAAGTAGTATATATAGTGAACTTAAGTCTGTAAATTTTTGCCATTTAAATTATGGTAAAGTCAAGATTATGGTGACTGATAAGCATTTCACGTCAAAGTTGTATAATTGGTCCAGTTTGTCATTTTTTATTGTTAAGTAAACAACTGGATAATTTATTTATAACTTCATAAAGAACATATGATTCAGTTGCTTTATACTTAGCAAGTGAGCAAAGCTCAAATTACCTACTTTCTAGTGCAACCTCAAAGCTGTAAGTTGAATATAAATGTATTTTCATTATGTGTATAGTAGTTACTACTGATATTTTGGTGTGATGGATGAAGGTTTGTTAATGTGATCTAGACCTTATGGTATGTAAACTAAGTAGTAAGGCAATTGAAACCTTGTATCTCTGTTTTTACATTTTACAGGGGATGTAAAGTGTTTCTTAAAATTAATATGAAGTGACGTAGATTAAGTTGCTACGTGTACTACTTATCATACTAAGTGTCCTAAGAGCACAAATGTTTCATTATCATCAAACAGATTACATCCCAGTAAGAGCAGTGACATAAATTTTAGAAAGAGCAATTTTACTTTCACTGAAAATGGTCTGTACAAATATTATCACAACTCTTCAGAGCAGTAGTGTCATTTTGGTTGTAGTGTAGTTCATGATTTTCACAGCACGAACAGTGTCACTTTTCTAAATTATTCTATTTTTTATTTGTCACTGTTATTGACTGTTTATTTGTTGTTGTCATTAGGAGGGTTTCACTGATGGAGGCAGGAGGTTTTCATTGCCTAACATGGACCCTGTAGTTATCATCTTACTTATTAGTGCAACTCTAAGTGAATGTGCATTTATCCTTGCAGATTGTATCTGTAAACATGTTTGATAAAATATGTTTTCCCCTCTAGTATACTGAGTATCTTTTGATTATGGTAGCAAACACTTCTGTAAATAATCTACAGCAATGTGATCTGGTTGTACTTTCCATCATATTATTTGAAGTTATTACTGTGTATGTGAATTTACTTTATATGTTTAAATGAGATCAGTATTCAGTTGAGACTTCTTTAGGTACCAAAAATTTGCTGTTAGGTAAATAAACAAGATGTCTGAAACATGCTGTACTATATATTTACTTAAATTACATATCTATAGAAATAAATTGCTTTTCAATATATAGATGTATGCATAGTAAAACATCATACATTTGTTTGTCTATTCATTCGTTACTGTTCTGGTTGTAGAGACATTCTTCACACAGGACTAACAAATATAAAATTTGCTACATACACAGCAGGTTAAAGTATAAACTGTATATATGACATCAGATCATTTCTGGAAAAAATGTTTCATATTATGATTGGATCAAACTGAAATTACAAATGTAGTTTAGGTAAAGAAAATTTTGTTTACTAAGGTATTATATAATATATAAAACTTTCAGTATTTAATACATAATAATTTTCTGTATATTACAAAATCACATTGATTGAGAAATATTGCTGTTTCTGTTCTGGCTAAAACTTCCTTCCTTTTTCACACAGTATTACATGCTGTTACCTAATATCACTCCTGATGTACTTCATAAGAATGTACTTTTAATGTAAAAAAAAAATTATTTTGTGAAAATGTTAGTGCACATGTATGCAACGTACCACTGCTTGTATGTGTAATTAGATGTGGTAGGCAGCACACCAGTATTAAATTATTTTTCCAAATGTACTAACTAATAATTAGTGTAATTCAGTAATACAAGTTGTGTTCGAATGTGCTGTGATCATCCTGTATCGTATTACTAGCCAGCTCATAGCTACATCTGACATTGCTTCCACTCACTCGCACCCCACTTCTGTTTTCTTTCCTATCGGCCTCTCTCGGCCAACTCTTGTTTTCTTCGACCCCGACGGTATTAGGTTGCGAGGCCTGAGGGAGTCTTTCATTTTTCATTCCTTTCTTTCACCTTCCGAGGAGTGCTGATGAAGATTCAATCCTTGCTGCCTGTGTGGGTAGAACTGGTAATATTATTCAGTCATTCACAAGAACTGTAGGTGATGACATTCCTCTGCATGAAAAATGAAGTAGGGTGGATGGAGAAGGAAGTGTTCCACATATGGAGCCCTACAAGTAGGATTCAAACCATGGCAAGTGAAGTGGTTGCTCTCGGATATGTCATCACTAGTGTTGTGCTGTGGATGTTGGAAGGATGTAGTACTCCTACTGCTGTTACTTCAGAGAAACTCCTGCATAGTGGTACAGCACAGCACTGAAGAGGTTTTAGTAGATGGTGAAGAAATGAAAGTGAGACCCAGCAGGGAACTGTTCACGAAACACACACTGTACACCCCTGATGGACAGAAAGTAATTTTGTTGGTTCCCTGATGTCTCAAGAGAAGTCTGAAGTTAAAATAAGAACAGTGTTGTGGTGCCGGGGTTGCTGAAAATGAGCTGCTCGTGTATTTGGTTCCGAAAGAATCTAAAGTACAGAGCCTCGCAGATGGCATCACGTTCGGAGGTGTGTGGAGTGTTACAGGCATCTGCGACAACTGTCCTCTTTCGTATTGTGTCGACCACTACTGGCTGTAAAGTGACTGTTGCAAAAGAATAGTGGGAAGATAATATCTGCAACCATCTTGACAGGTTTCCTGAAGTACCTTCATCTACTGGGACACGAGTTTCCTGTGGCCAACGTGCTTCGACGAAAGTTCATAGCAGCTAAGTGGCTGGCGTCTTTGAGTCGTATACCTTCAGCATCTCTGAAATGCCAATTGACATTACAGAAACTTGGATACAGAAGTATAAATTGAAGTTAAAGGTGCTTCAGACTAGACATTCCATTTTCTTCGACATAATAGTGGACTGAAAGGAATCTTGTCTGTCTGTGGACTCATAATTTGGTCTGACCTTAAAAAGTGAAAGAAGGTACAAACAGTAGGCCGGCATATGAGTCGTGGAAGTTCCTTCCAGACATTTTATGAGCCAGTGAAAGAGACAGGACGGAGTTGACAACTGCTGCCCCTGAAACTGTTGTTATTCTCGGGGCTGAGTGAGTGATGCTTCGGACTAGTAAAACAATTTAATGTGGTAGACTATCACCATAGCAGTGCAGGTTGTTGTGTTATACGAGTGACTGCCACCCTCTTCCTACAGCCTCTTTTGGTTGTGCATGTCACTCAATTGCAAATGAAGACTTTGGTTGTTTTAATCCTACCACAGATTATGCAATCTCGTGCCAGGATAAATCGCTGTGTGTCACGAGCACTTCTGTTAATATGTCGTCGGTGTTATGTGTGTTAAGACGTCAGTAGGACAAGTGTGATTTAAAAAAATCAACTATCACAGGCAGCTTTTATGAAAAATTCATACTACAAATATAGTTTTGAAAGTTATAACATTGCTGAAAAGTGTAACTTGTTATAATGTACAATACTGTTCATGTAACTATTTTTTTATTTTACCATTATGTTAGGAAATAATTGATTGTGTCAATAGATTGTCATCATGTTATAAAGGAAGCACAGTGACATTATTGAGGGCTCCAGTGAAAGGCCAATCATTTGTGTCTGCGTGTTGCCCTCAGCTTGAGTATTATGTTAGCAGTTTGGTGAGGTTTACAAACATGTGAACACTGTTGTGGTATTTGCCAGACATTATGTTCCAAACTCTTGTTCTTAGGTCATTTTAGTGGTGATAATTTAATACAGATACATGTTGTCAAATAACCACAGCAAGCTATTGATAGTCTTTCATTGCTCTATGACCAGCTTTGTGTTGCTATTTATCAATAAACTGCTGCATGGCTTAAATAAGAGAAATTTAAGATATAATAATGGAAAGTCCAGGTTGGAATTAATAATATAGTGAGGACTGTTTACAACTCACTGCAAAGACGTGGCGACGAGCTGCGACTGGCACATACAAAAGACACACACATACTACACTTTCAGCTATCAGCCATGGCCTTCTAGCTGAATGTGTTATATGTGTGTGTCTTTTGTATGTGCCTGTCGCAGCTCGTCGCCAAGTCTTTGTGGTGAGTTGTAAACTGTCCTCACTATATTAGAAATTTAAGATAATTTTAATGGACATGCAATTTGATAATTATGATCTCCATTGTGATATTTGTTATTTCCAATCCATGGTGTACAACAGCAATCAGTTAGAATAAATAATCCTTCAAACAGTCTTGATTGCAATTTTTTTACTAGTCAATGACGCGTTTCGCCCTTTAGCAGGGCATCTTCAGATTATAATGCGCTCTCCGTTTTGGTAAAAACATTCCAGGAAAATAGAAACACCGCAGTAACAACTTACGCCACGTAGAGCGCATTATAATCTGAAGATGCCCTGCTAAAGGGCGAAAAGCGTCATTAACTAGTAAAAAAATTTGCAATCAAGACTGTTTGAAGGATTATTGTGATATTTGTTGTACAGTCATTGCCTTAATCTGTAATATACAACTTGTGGTATTGTGTTGGTTCTGTATTATAGAAAGATATGAAAGATTAATGTATAGATGTATAGTTGCTATAATGCTTATTAAAATATAGAGACTCTTAAATAATACAAAGAAACATTGTAAGATTAATTTTCCACACCACCTACATCATTTTCTGTAATGCGAGTATTGTATATTAAAGTGTAGTGAAACTATGTGATAATATTAACACTAACTCCACACAAATGTAAGCAAAGTTGCAGTATTTAAATATTGTTTGGATGTTGAATTCTGTTGTTAGAAGTTACATTGCACATGTGGTAATGATGGAAATCTGTCGATATTCATGGTTTGACATTTTATACAAACTATCTCCAGTAGTTATGTCTCACCCTGTCCTAAGAAACATGTAAAGTGTGCACATTTGTTGCCAACTGCATAATGGGTGTTTCACAATTCCAATTACAAGCTTACAGGGGTTGTGGAGGACTCGGTACATACTTCTCAAGAGAAACTCGAGTTAAAAAATGTCGCATTTGCATATAATAAAAATTAAAAAGATCAGAACCTCCCTCAACCACTCCTAGAATCCTCCTTTAGGAATCGTCAAGCACCCATTATTTATTAGTGATCAGAAGAATGGCAAATATTGTGCATAAATTGTTTTGATTCAGTAATTGTCCTTTGCTCCTAGCGTCGATACCTGTAGCTCATCAGCAAGTAACTGATATACAATTATTACACAAAAAGATACAAAATAAAGAATTATGTAAGGGTTGCCTTTTATTATGTTGTCAGTCCACTTCTTTTGAAGCTTGGTTTATTGGCATCAGTAAAAAGTTTTTCAATGAAGCTCGGAACTTTGTGTACTAATGTTTCAAATACTGTTTGAGAGTTAAATCATCTGATTCATGGAAAAATGGATGTATTATGTGGACATTGGTATTATTATTATTATTGTTATTATTATTATTATTGTTATAAATGGCATATTAGTTGAAACAAGTTTATCATCACTGAGCGTAGTGTACATGTACATTTGAATATAAGCACATGAAATATCATATTATTTTGCTGTTACATTACAAAGCTCTTGTTGATTTAAGCCAGATAGCAAATGTATGATCAGTTTATAAATGTAGTTAATGTGTTAAATATTCGATTTCAGTGTTTGAATTGAGGGAGAATTCAAAGGTTTTGAATGATGTGTAACGTTTGTCCGATGTCGCTAAGAGCTCGGCCTCAAATACTACAGGATATAATGCAGTTATGTCTCTTGTCAGTTGTTAGCTACAATGCACACTTCTTAACTGTGATGTGTTATATCTCAAAGTGAGAACAATATGTATTGTTTATGAGAACAGAGTGTCCATAAAATAGCAAAATTAAAATTTTTGTTGCTGTTTAACCCATTTGATAGATTTTAAACAATCCACCTGGTCAGTGGGGCCATGTTAATATTTAAATTTAGTGAATACCATCTGCAAAAAGAGGATTATTTCCATCTGACACTATCTACTGCTACAGTTTCTGCTGTGCAGTGTCTCACTAGAGCGCGCGCCACGTAACTTGGCGGGTGGCCTGGCTCTTCTGCGCAGGTAGCTGTGTACACGGTGGTGGGGGAAGCTGCTGTTGCAGCGTAGCCGCACTGTGCGTTAGCCGCGCTCCGTTCCACTCCGCAGTCAGCTGCTGAGCTGACTGCCGCTCAGCTTTAAAGTTACGGCCGCATACAAGCGCGAGGAAATGTCGAGCTGCCAGTCTTGAACACACACGGCTGCATAAAAAGTGTAATGCAGAAAAACAGCGCTCGTTTGATTGTTGGGAAGACTGTGGCACATTCATGACTATGTATGAGCCCCTCTCTTGTACCTATCATGTTTACATGGCAGGGCATAATTTTCGGAGCGGCACAGAAATTCATTTCGTAGCTCAGTCGATTAACACGAAATATCTGTAAATTATATACACAGTTCTTTTAGGGACATCAATCTATCCATTATTACTGAAAAACCACATTAGACGTTCACGACAGATTACGAATTCAAAGTAATTTAATTGTGAAGATAAAAATGTTATAAATTAGAAATGGACAAATTTTAGATTTTTTTTACAAGCAACACATGTTCAGTCTTCGTACAGATGCCCATCAAGCAAGTGCTTACTGATCAAAGCAAGGTGTTTCATATTTCCTGATTTATTTTTTTGTAAAATTGATTCTGTACACGTAAATGAAAAATACTGAAATCCATGCAATAAAGATTAGATGATGGCAACCAAGAACTGTTAAAATCGGCCATGAATAAAGGCTTTTGTAAAACATTTTTGTCTAGCGATTTTCGTACAATTTTTTCAAAAGTGAAAATAGATGTCCCACTAGCATAAATTAAACAGAGATTTTACAGTGGAAAGTTCAGGTTGTAATAACAAGAAAATAATGTGGATTGCTTGCTACACACCGCAAAGACGATCGTCGAACACAGTCAGGAAACTGATAATACTCAACATTAATAGAGTTCATAAGAAAATCGTCAAAGCTGTTTAAGCCGAAAGACAAGCTTTAAACAAAATGCACAACGAAACAGCATAAGTAAGAACAAAAATCGTGTTACAGTTCCTTTGCCAGGGAAGCACACATAGTATAAAGTTACACAATACAAGCTTAACTGCCACAAAATAATTTTTACCGTGGTAATAAGTAGAGGCTTTGTGATCAGCCGCTTTCGACTCCCGTCTAAAGAATTGATATACGCGAAACACTATTTCTCTTGCCTGTTTGTGTAATACAGGTAGAGATTTGCTGTTGCTACTCATAGTCAACTGAATGCTCCGAAATAACTCGCAAAAAAACACAACGCAGAATGCCAAAACCAGTTGTCGCTCCGCACAGCACAACACGAACTCGACCGCGGCCAACGGCTGACTGCCGGATATTGGCCAGCAGGTCACGTGATGTGACGTAGGCCTACCTGTGCTTCTGCGCATCCAGACCTCACCCGCCTAGTTATGTGGCGCGCGCGCTCTAGTGATGTGCTCATAACTGAAGTTTGTCCTTCATACAAGTAGGGTACATCTCCCACTACCTCTCCGTCCATCCATTCTCCCCTACTTATCCCCCTATCTCCCCTCCAAATTTTGGGGGGGAGGGGCTTAGACTACATGAGCAGCTCATTTGGCTTGCACAGATGGCCCACTGTCATTCTGTGTGCGACACCACCATAGGAGCATGTGGCTCCACCATAGGAGCATGTGGCTCCACCATAGGAGCATGTGGCTCCACTGTTTTGAGGTGCCAAACAGGGTAGTGTTGTCACTCTGGTTCAGTTCCTGACGTTTGCGTGGCGCGTATCATCTTGAAAAGCCTGGCTGTTGCAATGGAAAATCTGGCACCCAGTATAGAGGTAAAAAAATATGGGTGCAATTCACCATTCGTTCACAAAGGAATTGGAATATTGAGAAACTGCACAAATCCAAAAAAAAAAAAAAAAAAACTTGGTTTTCAGGAGATATCAAAAACATTCCAAGTCTTAAAATTATGCTTAGTCAGTTTTTTCCTCATTTTCGTTGAAATGAATGTAGAGCATGCCATTGCACTGTAGACATTCTTGATCCATTTTCTTGAAGTTATGTTAACATTCATCCAACTTAACTCACTTCGTTGCTGACAAGGGAAAAATTAAACAAATTGTGCTAAAGAGAACTGTTTTTGCAGTATGTTCCAGTGTATTCTATACAAGGTTCATTCCTTGACACATGTTTGCCAATTGTAAGAGTATATTTACTTGATGTGTAGACTACATTTCCTTTTTCCAGTCTGAGCTCTAGGCTTAGAAGCTTTCTCTTTTTTAGCCTGTTCAGCTAACCTCTCCTTTAGATCTCTTTTCTTTGGAAGTTAATGAAACTGCCCCTTTCCTCTTTCCTTTCCTGGGTTTCACTTTATTTAGTTTAGGTACAGGGGAAATGACAGCTAGAAATTTGAAGGAGTTACATCAGGCTCAGGACTGATGCTGTCTTTACTGGAACCTCGTTGTGATTCGCTGTCAGAGGGTTGTGAGATGCAAGTTGTGGATCTACATCTACAACTACATGGGATACTCTGCAAACCACATTTAAGTGCCTGGCAGAGGGTTCATCGAACCACAATTATACTACTTATCTCCCATTCCATTCTCGAATAGCGCGCGGGAAGAAAGAACACACGAACCTCTCTGAGCTCTGATTTCTCGTATTTTATTCTGATGATCATTTGTACCTATGTAAGTGGGAGTCAACAATATATTTTGGCATTCGGAGGAGAATGTTGTCGATTGGAGTTTCGCAAGTAGCGCACGCCGCAGCGATAAGCGCCGTTGTTGTAATGATTCCCATCCCAGATCCTGTATCATTTCCGTAACGCTGTCTCCCCTGTATCGTGACAATACAATAAGAGCTGCCCTTCTTTGGACTCTTTCGATGTCCTCCGTCAAACCCACCTGATAAGGATCCCACACTGGGCTGCAATACTCCAAAAATGGGCGGACAAGCGTAGTGTATGCAGTTTCTTTAGTAGTTCTGTTGCATCTTTTAACAGTTCTGCCAATAAAACGCAGTCTCTGGTTCGCCTTTCCCACAATATTATCTACTTGTTCTTTCCAGTTTAGGTCTGAAGTAATAGTAATTCCTAGGTATTTTGAGCAGTTTACGGCCTTCACATTTGATTGATTTATCATGTAAACAAAGTTTAACGGATTTCTTTTCGTACTCATGTGAACGACTTCACACTTCTCATTATTTAGAGCCAATTGCCAATTTTTACACCATACTGATATCTTATTCAGATCGTTCTGCAGTTGGTTTTGATCTTCAGATGATTTTACTAGACGGTAAATGACGGCGTCATCTGCAAACAACCTAAGAGAGATACTTAGATTTTCCCCTAAATCGTTTATGTAAATAAGAAATAGCAGAGGACCAATAACACTACCCTGTGGAACGCCCGATATCACCTCTGTTTTAGTCGATGCCTTACCGTCGATTACTACGAACTGTGTCCTCTCTGACAAGAAATCCCTTATCCAATCGCAAATTTGGGGCGATATACCATAACCACGCAATTTGATTAAAAGCCGTTTGTGAGGTACGGTGTAAAAAGCTTTCTGGAAATCAAGAAATACGGAATCGATTTGCGAACCTTTGTCGATAGCACACATCACTTCGTGTGAATAAAGAGCTAGCTGTGATTCGCATGAACGATATTTTCTAAATGCGTGTTGACCTTGGGTCAATAGATCGTTCTGTTCGAGATAATTCATAATATTTGAATACAGGATATGTTGCAAAACCCTGCTGCAAATTGACGTCAATGAAATAGGCCTGTAGTTTAGTGGGTTACTCCTACTGCCTTTCTTGAATATAGGTGTGACCTGTGCAACTTTCCAATCTTTTGGTACAGATCCTTCTATGAGAGAGCGGTTGTATATCACTGTTAAGTAAGGAGCTATCGCTTCAGCATAATCAGATAGAAAGATGCTGTTTGACGTTGTGAAGGTACCGCCTCGAGATTAGGCGCCATGTTATCTGATATCGAAAAGAGGTAATCCGGAAGAATATTCTTGTCTAGAGGGTAAATTCCTGTAGCCTCGAATCCACCCGTCCCGTTGCCTACGGAGGCTGCTTGTTCCCGAGCCCTACAAAGTAAAGGACCAACCCGGTACCTTGTCAGCTTCCGGCCAACATTTTGTTCAACCCACGTGTTGCTCACTGCTTTAAAATAAGTCTCGAGTGGGGCGAAGAGTGACTTATCGAGATGCTGGAGAGCCTGTGTAGTGTGGGAGGTAAACAGAGCAATGAGACATTTCAGCTTCTGCGAGTTCAAGGAGAGCGATTGATGCGACGTGCGAACAATGTCCATCGAGAATTAAAATCTTATGCCCTTGCGCTTTCCGGGACAGAAACACATCCTTAAACCGCTTAAGAAATATTTCTTTGTATAAGCAGATTTTTCGTTCATGTACACTTTGAAGTTGTGAGGAAGTCCATCTTGGAACTCAGGCTTTAAATTTTTTCCTTTATAGATTAAAGATGGCGGAAGAAATCTTCCTTCTGCAGAGCAGCATGCCACCAAGCTTACCGTCTCTCCCCTTTCTCCAGTTGTAACTTTATTAACTACCTTTGCTCCTTTCTTTGCTACAACTTTTCCTACTTTATTTATTAGTTGGATCCCACTTTCATCCACATTAAAAATGTTCTGAGGTTTGTGTTTGTAGTTTGGATTGCTCCATTTTATCCTCCCATACCTCTGCTCTCCATTCCTTCAGCCGCTTCTGTAGTTCCCTAGACAATGTGTCGGACTCTGCTCTCTCTGGGGTCCCGATTGCGCTGCCATCTTCTTCGTGCGGCATTTTTTAAGTGTCGGAGTTGATGGAGGAGGGGGAAGAACGTCTGGACGTTTGTCTATTTTAGTGGTGGTTGTGGCATTTTTGGTGGCTTGTTGGGTGTCGTTGGTGAGCTTTTGGATGTGGTGGTCTATGTTTTCGGTGGTGGTGAGGTTTACCGCTGGGTTTGTTGCTGCAGTCAATTCAGTTCGAAATTGTTTACAGTGTGTTTCGTGTTTCTTCTGAGCGTAGCTTGGAGGTGGTGTTACTCTGTTTAACCCTCAACTACTATAGACGTTGACAGGAACGCAGCTACTATGGAGGGGTCTCTCAGACCGCTCTCTTATTTTCCGTATATTAACCTAGTGTTTTGCTAAATATATATTTTCATGACTTCCTGACGTTTATTACACTTCTTAGATGTGGCATTAGTTAAAATTTGACTTTTTTAAACAATGTAGTGTGAATAAGATGACGACAGATAAAACACAGCGCAATTTGCAGTGCATTTTTATTTTTTGTGCTACGAAAAGAACAGCAAGTTCTTCATCGACACATACTGTTGTACCTACAGAATAGCAAAGTTGGCTGTTTTCGATTATACGCAGAAAGATTTGTGAAACTGTTGCTGTCGTGTCTATTTCCTTTCTTTTCTCCCGATCATCTGGGTTGTCAAATCGTAATGAATACAGTAAAAACAGAAATCTTTCCTTGCTAACAGTGCATCTGAAAATATCTCTGCCTGTTCCATCGGTTCCAAACAGGCCGTAAACCGATTCGTGCCCAGATTTGAAAACTGCTGAATACACTAACAGGCCAATTAGTGCCTTCAATTCAATGACGTCAGCATCTTGTAGATAGGACAAGCGATCTTTCGCATGCTGTGGTCTAAGCTGCGATATTTTCAGTTTTGTCCATAGAACGATTTCGTCTAGAATATCTTGCGTAAAGAACAGATTTCATACCGCCAAAGCAGAAGGGTTTCCTCCAAGACTTTGAACCGTCTGTCGCAGTTCAGGATGCTGTAAGACGATGTTGGTTGCTTTCTTCGCCATCGAAAACATCTGTTCTTACCGGAGAAGTAAGCTGCTTCGTCATCAGGTGTCACATCATCATCATTTCAGGTTCCTGTTCTGAATTAGTATCATGTTCACTAAATACCTCAAAATCAAGGTCTTTATCGCTGTCGTCAAAGTCATCGGAGGATTCACCGCAACATTCTTGATCATCCACGTCTGCTTCACGTAAAATGCGTTGCATGGAACGTTCAGCTTTTCCTGCCATGGAGAAACACGCTAGGCTCATAAATACGGAACAAAGAGCGGCAACACTGTAAGAATGCTGGTACGTCGACCTTGTCGGCCACCAGCAAGGTATACGGATGAGTCCTTTTAGCTTGGCGCGGGGTGTGTGAAGTATCTCGACTCAAAAAGTCGTAGCGGCCTGAGAGACTGCAGATAGTAGTTAGGGGTTAATGATGACTGGGTCGTGGTTTGAGGTGAGATTCTGATGCACTGCCATGTTGGTATTTTGTGGTATGCCTCTGGTAATGACGATGTCGAGTACATCTGGCTGCTGGTTGAGTAATCACAGGTAATGAGTGGGTTCATCAGGCCCCTGAACTGTAAACTGTAGTCTGTCTTCTGTCTTCCAGTTCAAGTAGCCTGTCCCCCTTTGTTGTGGCGACTCTAGAGTTCCAAAAGGGGTGCTTTGCATTATAGTCCCCTGCCAGCAGGACTTTGGGGTGTGGGCCAGGATGGCAGCGAAGTCTTCTTCGACTATAGGTTTGGGATGTCGAGGGATGCTCGTATTGTAACGTCCTGGGCATTGTTGCTGTTGTTTGGGTGATTTTGGGTGACTACTGTTTGCGTTCGCTGTGCATTGGTGTCTGTCTGGACTGGCCGGAAGGGTTTGAGTCTCTTTTGGTATTCCACACATCCTTTGAAGTTGCCTGTATGGTTGCCGCTCCCAGTAGCATGACTCCATCGTTTGTATTGATTTCTATAAGTGTTGCCTCTAGGTGTTGGGTTTCTGGAGTTCTTATGAGTTGGTGCGTTATGGAATTTTTGAGGAAAATCGCTGTGCCGCCTCCAATGCGGTTTGTCCTGTCTGTTCGGTGTCCAGTCATGTTACGGAGTTTAAAGGTGTCGTGCGCTTGGAGATGTGTCTCTGAAACCAGTAATGTATCTACGTCGTTTTCAGATATGAAGGTCTGCAGTTCCGTTTTTTTGTGTTTGATTCCATCTGCGTTCCAGTTGCAGATGGTGAGGTTCTTTTCTTTGTTGTCTATGACCTGCCATTTTTAGTTTGTAAGTGATAGCATAGCTGCCAACTATTACGGATTGTCCGTAATTGTTACGGATTTATCGTCATATTTACTGCCTTACGGGTAGTTCGTGAAAAATTACGGAAACTAGATGTTTTACGATGTGATGTGTTTTGAGAAAATCGGAGTAGGTACTATCTACATTTCTGTAATAGTCAATAAAAGTTTTATATAAATAATTTCTTTCATTCCTGAGAACGTAGCAAAGCTGTAGAAAATGTTAAAGATAGCATTTCCGTTGGAACAAATCTGGATCAAATCCCGCCTATAATGTCGTACACACCTACCAAGTACACGCTCACACACCCAAGATCTATGTAAATTCTGTGGTTCTATAATGAGTATAATGTCTTTGGTTCAAGCTACCGGGTGGCGGAAGTGAGCCAGTTAGTTTCCGAAGAGAAAAACTTTTGCTGGCTTTTCTCGCGTGTACCTGTTTTTCATAGCTGTGTTGTGCAGCTAACGGAATATTTCAAAGCCACTCACGGTATTTACACAAATGTTTAGGTTCTTCCACCTAACCTCAGTCTTTTGAAACAGAATAGTTTTTAATACGGTTGGTGGCAGATATTTGTGAATACAGTGGCAGGCTTAATTTTTAAAATATTCTTGGGACACGGACATAGCCCCACGTCCTCTTTGGTCTTGCGCATCATTACTGACAGCCATTTCTATAGGTTGGCAGCTATGTGATAGTATAGCTTCCAGCAGGATGTTTTGTCAGTAGTTTTGCGCAGTTTCTCGGCTGTAGTGAGTATCATTTCTGTTAAATTATGTCCTTTGAATAGCTGCAGTGCTTCCAGTATTTCTTGAAATGCATTTGCTACTTCTGCTGTGCTTTGTTGACTGGTATCTGTGGTTCGCTGTTGTCTGGGTGGTTGTTGTTGGCTGTTTGGTTGTTTCTTGGGTGGTTTGGTTTGGTGCTGTTGTTTCTGCCTGGACTGTTTGTTTGGGAGATACTGCTTCTGCGTATGTCGGTGGTGCGAATTGGTTTGTTTGGGATGTCGAGGGCTGCTCGTATTGTACGGTCCTGGGCATTGTTGCTGTTTTTGGGTGACTGCTGTCTGCGTTCGCTGTGCTTTGGTGTCTGTCTGCACTGGCCGGAAGTGTTTGAGTCTTTTTTGGTATTCCACACATCCTTTGAAGTTGCCTGGATGGTTGCCGTTACAATTTGCGTCTTTCGGTCCATCTGTGAGTGGCTTTTTGGAGTCCCTCGAGTGGCGGCGGCCTGCACATCGTACACAGCGGACTGGCATTGGGCAGTGGTTGGCTGTGTGGTCTAGCCGTTGGCACCTATGGCATTGTGTTGGACCAGTTATTGCACTGTACGCCTCTACGCAGACTCTCATGTGTAGCATATAGTTTATGTTGTACAGTGCGTCTGGTTCTTTTATGGGTGGAGTGGCGATTTGGAAGGTGCCTTGGTGGATTACCTCTTTGGTTGGTCTGTCCCGTTTTTTGTGCTCAAAGACGGATATGATCTGGTGTCCCTTTCGTTGTGGTGCTGCTTTGATGTCTTCTTCAGGTGTGTGTGGTAAAAGCCCTTTTATGACAAAGTGCCTTGCTTTTTCTTGGGATAGCTGGTGACCATAATGTGGCAGGTTTTCCTCTGAGGTACTTCTCTGCCGCTTTGTAGTCTTCCACCGTTTCGAAATGGTACTTCTTGCTGTCCTCTCTGTATAACGCGTTGAGGGGTCCCTTTAGTTTTTGCTGTAGTGCTTTGTTTAATTTGTGATAGGCACATGGCTTGTGTACTATTATTGCCGGTACCTTTGTTCGTTGCTGATTTCTGGAGGTGTGATTGCCGAGTGTCTTCAGCGGATTGTCTTTGCTGTAGTGGCCATCGTGTCGCACCTCCCCCCCCCCCCCCCCGCTAAATAGTCAGCGCACAGCACAGAACACCAAAAATAACAGAAGTGGAAAGACCATGTTATCTCACGGAAACACAGAACGACAGCAGCGCTACTAGTGGCCTGGCAGTCAACTTTCAATCCGAAAAATGTGGCGCGAAAACCCATATGTTTACTTCTAAATACACGAATGAGAAAACGTTATATTGGTGTTAGATGACAATATTTTTCATTTATTCTTTGAGGGTGGACTTCATACAAGGGTATTTGAGACCTTGCAAAGTAATATATACGAGAAATTTAAATCAAAAACTAACATTAATTGCTTGTGGCTGTTGTTTTACAGTCGGCCAAACTTCGTAAATGATGTCGAGGTAATCTTTTTGACCGTAAAATTGTTTGTTTCTAAAACTCGGTACTGCGATTTTCGCCGTGTGGCGTTATCACGTGGAAGTAAATGTGATTTTGCGCATGTCAGACTAAAAATCATCTGATATTGCATGCATCTGTGTAAATGTGTTTTCAGTTTTCACATATGCTAAGGCACAGTTATATGCACTCATGTGACCAAAAGAGGAATAACAGGTTGTACAAATAAATAATTTTACAGCCATATACACTGTCCTGCAAACAAGAATGTAGGCCGGCCGCGGTGGCCGAGGTGACTGAGGCCCTCCAGTCACGGTCAGCACGGCCACTACGGTCGGGGGTTCGAATCCCCCCTCGGGCATGGATATTTGTGCCGTCTTTAGTCTTAGCTAGTTCATAAGTAGTTTGTAAGCTTAGGGATTGATGACCCCGTAGTTAAGTCCCATAAGTTGTACAAACATTTGAGCGTTTTGAACAAGAATGTAGGCCTACTGTAATGTCTACAAAAACCAATTTATTTTTATTTCTCTTGATTACTGTTTATGCATCTTCAGTCATACAGAATGGAACTTCTGTACAGTTCAAATAAAAATGAAATTTATGAAACTCACAAAATGCACACAAAAGATCGCAATTAGGAAGACGTTGCTATAGAACCTCAGCACAGAACACCACGTACGAATCAAAACAAGTATGGAGGACTGTAAAGCGTAAATCATCCAATAGGAAAGCGAGATGAAAAATCGCAACGCTCGCAGCGCTCCATGTGGCCTGGCAGCGAACCAACATCGTGTTACCGGAAATCCCTGTATGAGTTTCACCCCCCTGGCTCGCAGTGATACGGGGCAGTCTCGAGCTGGTCTCACGCGATTGCGCGGTGGGAAATAGTCCCGGTTTAGTGCGCTCTCCGTCGGTGCTGGTCGCGTCCTCTGCTGACTCCGGAACGCCTCAGCACAGTCTAATGTATACAGTCGCGACACTACCGCTCATTTTTGTTACACTAGTAGAGAACTCGCCGGCCTGTCCCTTGGTATAATGCAACTGTTGCCGCAGCCATTCGCGAGCGCCGTAGGGCCTTGCAACATCTTAAGCGCCACCCATCGCTCGCTGGTCTAATAAATTTCAAACGTCTGCGTGCCAGAGCTCGTTACTTAATCAAACAAAGTAAGCGGACATGCTGGGAGCATTTTGTCTCCTCGTTGGGTTCTTCTGTCCCTTTGACAAGAGTGTGGGCTATGCTCCGGTCTATCCAAGGTAGCTGGCGGCCGTCTTCCGTCCCTGGTCTTGCCCTGCCTGATGGGGTCTGCACAGAGCCATCTGTTGTTGCAGAACATCTTGCAACTCACTTCGCCAATGTATCAGCGACAACTTCATATCCGGCGACCTTTCTCCTTCAGAAACACCAGGCCGAAACCTTCAAATTAGGCTTTACTTCTCACCAGGTGGAACCATATAACGAACCTTTTATTGACTGGGAGCTGTCGCTGGCCCTCTCCTCTTCTCGTGATTCAGCACCTGGCCCTGACGATATCCATAATCAATTGCTGAAACACCTCAACCCCTCACAACGACAATTTCTCCTAAAAGTTTTTAACCGTATTTGGCTTCAAGGGGTCTTCCCCTCCCAGTGGAGGGAGAGTATTGTGGTCCCTGCCCTCAAGCCTGGCAAGGACCCGTCGGCGCTGGACAGTTATCGACCAATAAGCCTGACAAGTGTCCCGTGTAAACTACTTGAACGGATGGTAGCCCGCAGATTATGCTGGGTTATTGAATCCCGGGGACTTCTCTCACCTTACCAGTGTGGGTTCCGGGAGGGACGATCCCCTATTGACCATTTACTTTGACTGGAGACTGCGATCAGACAGGCCTTCTCTAAAAGACATCATCTGGTAGCAGTCTTCTTCGATCTTCATAAGGCGTACGACACTGCTTGGCGTCATCATATTTTACGTTCTCTTCATGACTGGGGCCTCAGAGGCTCCTTACCAATTTTTATCCGTCAGTTTTTATCCCACCGCCTGTTCCGTGTCAGAGTTGGCTCTTCCTTTAGCTCCCCTCGGATACAGGAGAACGGTGTCCCCCAGGGCTCAGTGTTGAGTGTTACACTTTTTCTAATCGCCATCAATGGGTTGGTGAGCTCTGTTGGGTCACTGGTAACCCCGGCATTGTATGTCGACGACTTTTGCATATGGTACAGCTCCTACTCATTAGCCTCTACTGAACGTCAGCTCCAGAGCGCCATTCGGCGGGCTTCAGTGTGGGCTATGTCCCATGGTTTCCAGTTTTCCTCGTCAAAAACGAGGGTGGTGCACTTTTGTCGTCGTACTACAGTTCACCCTGATCCAGAACTGTTCTTGGGTAATCAGCGCCTGGAAGTTGTAGCACAGCATCGTTTCCTGGGTCTTCTCTTTGACAAAAAATTGACTGGGTGCCCCATATTCGTCACCTAAAGATTAGTTGTATGAGGAAACTCAATGCCCTACGTTTCCTTGCTCATTCATCTTGGGGTGCAGACCGAACAACTATCTTCCGAATCTATCGGGCTCTAATCTTGTCCCGATTGGACTATGGGTGTCAAGTTTATGGCTCGGCAGCTCCTTCTGCCCTGAAATTATTAGACCCGGTTCACCATTATGGTGTCCGCTTGGGTACAGGTGCATTCCCGACTAGCCCGGTCGACAGTCTCCTTGTTGAGGCGGGAATCTGCCCTCTTCAGGTCAGGCGGCATCAGCTTCTGGCGTCTTATGCCATCGCCATCCGGCAATATCCTGCTCATCCCGCTTACCAGGTTCTTTTTGCATATGAAGGGCTTCGACCCCCTGATACCCGGCCGCGGGCGGGCCTTCCCGTCGGACTGCGGCTTGCCTCTCTTTGCCGGGATTTCCATTTCCCTTCGCTAGATTGCGCCCCCCATTTTACTGCACGCACACCTCCGTGGATGGTGCCGCGGCCACTAATTCGGGCGGATCTCTTCCAGGGCCCAAAAGCTTTAATTTCCCCCATGGTCTTTCGGCGTTTGGTGCGCCCAGTACTAGAAGAGTTTCAGGGAGCCTCTATCTTCTACACTGATGGCTCGAAAACAGCGGGCCACTCCGGATATGCTTTTACATCTCCTGTTGGGGCGGAATGCCATTCTCTGCCAGAGGCATGCAGTGTGTTTACGGCAGAGCTGATGGCGATTTATAGAGCCCTCTGTTTTATTAAACATTCTGCCGTGGAACGTGGTTTAATCTGTGCTGACTCCATGAGCAGTCTGCAGGCCATTGATCGTTGTTTCCCCTCCCATCCTTTAGTTATTTCCATCCATGATCTCCATGCTGACCTTCATCGTGCTGCCTGCTCCGTTACCTTTCTCTGGGTGCCAAGCCATGTTGGTATTACAGGGAATGAAGAGGCTGACCAGTTGGCTAGATCGGCAATTACTCGCTGCCCGTCTCCCTTTCAAATTCCGGGTGCGGATCTGCGGGTGCAGATCAGATCTTTGCTTCACTCCTCATGGGATAGCAGTTGGAAAGCTACTGCCCCTTCCAATAAACTCCGCACCATCAAAGATACGACTGCAGCTTGGAGTTCATCTTTACGCCCTTCCCGGAGAGAATCAATTGTCCTCTGTCGCCTCCGTCTTGGACACTGCAGGCTGACCCATGGATTTCTTTTACAAAATGACAATCCACCACATTGTGATTGTGGAGCCGTACAATCCGTGTCTCATATTCTGACTGAATGTCCTCTCCATTCGACACTTCGTGGCGACTATGGCCTACCGCCTGCATTGCCTTTAGTTTTGGCGGATGACCTACGGATGGTTGATCGCGTCCTTGCCTTCCTCCGTGAAAGTATATTTTATTGTCAGCTCTAGGACTCGCTTGCTCGGGGTGAGTGGGTTTGTGATTCTTGGCTGATTGTGGGGTTTAGAGCCTTATCCCCATCAGCCCCCCCACTCTTTAAATTTTAATGTAGTTTTATTTCTCCCTGCTCTGGAGCTATGATACGTTGACCACTGTGCCATTAGTACCTTGTGGTTTAGGCTAGAGGTCGCTTCCAGCGCTGTGGGTTCGGACACTGTAGCATTTGCTGCCCTGGGTTGGTCTTAGTCTTGTTGGCGAGTCGATTTTACTTCCTAGTGTAATGGTCTTTTGGCTTTCACCTATTTTTCGTTGGGTTCCGTGGCGTATACAATTTGAGGTTGAAGGGACTGATGACCTCGTTGTTTGGTCCCTTATGTCCACCACCACCACCACCACCACCACACTAGTAGAGCCCTGTATTGGGAGAGTAGCGCCAACCTTTGATGTGTGTGTTGCCGACAACCGCCGGCTGCTATTGGTCAGCTGAGCGCGGGTGGGGCACGTCCGCCATTTTAGGCGTAAGCAGTCCATCAGCGTAAATGGCATATTTCACTCAACTAGCTGTTATATTAGCATTTAGAGCTGTTGGAAATGTGTAGACTCATTACGTATTAAATTAAGAGCTTAACATTCCATATCCCATTATGGTGAAAAATACCGCATTGTTGGCAGTGAATTGTTATACTAAGACAGTCCGAGGTAGCAAATTTTACGCGAAAGAGGTGCGAAAAGACGCGAATTGTGGTTACACCGCATTGTCAGAAAAATGCATTTCCATACGAGAATGCAAAATTTTGCGAAGTAAATTTGTACTAAAATATCGAGTAAACTTCTAGGTTTATCTGTTCATACAAGTTTGTTGCGAGCAATGTTGGACGGACAACACATGTAAGAGAAAAGATATTTTTAAAAGATACAAATACGTGAAAATCTAACATAATGTGCCGTATTTGACGAATTTCGTATTTATACTTAGCCTGCGTATTACGAAAGTTTGGGCGGTAAATGAAATCGCCCATTAAATAGATCTCCAAGACTTAAATTTTAAGATAAAATGTATTTTACTGAAGTACCCAGCAGTGCGATAACAATGTGTAAAAACTTAAACCTCCCCAAAATGTTAGCTCAGTTAATGTTATGTGATAATATCACATGTAGGTTAGCACACAACACCTATCAACATTACGCACTAGATTAATGGAAAGCACCATGTATTAATTACATCGACTTTGATAAAAACCAATATATTAGATATAAAAACGTCAGTCCTTAGCTAATTTGAAAGCAGGAACGTCACTTATTGCGAAAGCAGTGCATTTGGTACAGTATTAAAATTTTAACACGAAACAATTTTACAACTAGTTTGCTCAAAAATAAAGGTCTTGAACTCAGATTACCAATTTTTCCTTACTATTCGCTGAATATGTGATGAAACGATTAAAAACTGAAGTTCATAGTTTAGTTAACGTACTGTCATACCACGTCGATGTACAGACCGGTTCCCTTCATCATAACTGCTAGTTTAACAGCGCCGTGCATAGCGCTGCTACTGCCAGATATAACAGGCCTACAGTGGCGGTACTCTCCCAATACACGGCTCTAATACTAGGCGACTGCAGCGCTCCGTGCGGACGTAAAGCCACGTTGTTCTATATCGTATACGAGACGTGTGATGGTTGTTGTTACTGCTGAACGTTCCTGCGAGGGCATTCGAAAATGATTTACTACTGAGGCAAATGTATGGAAAAGAAGTGTCCAGTGTGGCCATTATTAATGATTGACAGGTTAAATATGTTTTCTGTTTTACCTAATGGAAACCTCAGTCTAATACATACACCTATTTACCTGAAACCAAAGAGCCGCCTTATTTTACAGACGATTGTCGCCCCGCCCCCTCCCCCTTCTCCCTCTTCTATTAACCATATGACAGACTGTGATAATGACTGAGGATCATCCATATAATATGACATTTACACTGTCGTGTAATCGACGTACTGCTGTTGTTGTGGTCTTCAGTCCGGAGACTGGTTTGATGCAGCTCTCCACAGTACTCTATCCTGAGCAAGCCTCTTCATCTCCACATAAGAACGGCAACCTACATCTGTCTGAATCTGCTTACTGTATCCATCTCTTGGTCTTCCCCTGCGATTTTTTCCCCATACACTTCCCTCCAACGCTAAATTCAAAATTCCTTGATGTCTAAGAATGTGTCCTACCAATCTATCCCTTCTTTTAGTCAACGTATGCCAGAAATTTCTTTTCTCTCCAATTCTGTTCAGTACCTCCTCATTAGTTACACGATCCAACCACCTAATCTTCAGCATTCTTCTGTAGCACCACATTTCAAAAGCCTCAATCCTCTTCCTGTCCACACTGTTTATCGTCCATGTCTCACTCCCATACAAGGCAACACTCCATACAAATGCCTTAAGAAAAGACTTCCTTAGGCTTAAATCAATATTCGATGTTAACAAATTTCACTTTTTCAAGAACGCTTTTCTACCCATCGCCATTCTGCATTTTATATCCTCTGTACTGCGACCATCATTTGTTATTTTACTGCCCAAGTAACAAAACTCATCTATCTCCTTTATTGCCTAATCTAATTACCTAATCTAATTCCTTCAGCATCACCTGATTTTCTTAGACTGCACTCCATTACCCTAGTTTTGCTCTTGTTAATGTTCATCTTATATGCACCTTTAAGCACACTGTCCATTCCGTTCAATTGCTCTTCCAGGTTCTTTGCTGTATCTGACAGAATTAGTATGTCATCGGCAAAACGCAATGTTTTTAATTCTTCACCCCGAACTTTAATTCCTTCTCCAAATTTCTCCTTGCTTTCCTTTATAGCTTGCTCAATGTACAAATTGAATAACAACGGAGAAAGACTACAACCCTGTCTTACTCCCTTTCCAAACACTGCATCCGTTTCATGCCCTTCAACTCTGACAACCGCTGTCTGGTTTTTCTGCAAGTTGTAAATAACCTTACGCTCCCTATATTTTACTCCTGCTTGCTTCAGAACTTGAAAGAGTTTATTCCAATCAACATTGTCAAAAGCCTTCTCGCGGCGGTTTGGGGGGGAGGGGTGTGGTGTCGCACAAGTACAAAGTGCGCGCCACCTACTTTCGCCGCGCGCCGCCATGCACGCACTGCGCGGCGTTCTTACGACGACAGCCACGAGCGCCCTCTGCTGCAACCCCGCTCGTGGCCACCACGGAAAGACACCGGTCACTTCGGAAGGAGATAGCAACCAGTTAGGACCTTCGTAATCAGATAGGCACCAGTGAAGACTTTGCTATCGTACAGGCACTAGGCAGGCCTCTAACAACTATGTATCAACATTCTGCAGTACTATGTAAAAGTTAAGTATTGTTACATTCTGTGCAATATATATCTCTTTCTAATTTACTCTAGTGTTTCTAGTTTCTGGCTGCTCCCCTCCGTACCTGCACCAGCGTGCTATCTATATTCCTGTGTCGGTCTCATTCCACTCGGCCACCGACACCTACGACGAGGCTGGGACACAAAAGCGGCGACGAAGTTGGGACACAAAAGTTTATTCCAATCAACATTGTCAAAAGCCTTCTCCAAATCTACAAAAGCTAGAAATAATTCGTGTTAATATTTTGCAACCATGACTTATTAAACTGATGGTTCTGTAGTTTTCACACCTGTGTGCACCTGCTTTCTTTGGAATGGGGATTATAACATTTTTCTTAAAGTCTGAGGGTACTTCGCCTGTCTCATACATCGACGTATTATCTCAAAATAACATATAACTGAAATAGTCTCGTAGGAAATTTATATTAGACGAAAGTTTCATTGCCAGTGTGTGTTCTCATAAGTAAAAAGCAGGGGGGAAAATACCGTTTTCGCACCTTTTAACACCGGGAAGGCCAATTACATGCTTCTCATGTGCGAAATACTGTGTTTACCAGCAAAGTAAGGTGCAATGTCTGAAGAATTTTCTCATAAATATGTTGCAGTTAGCGTCAGTTTATTCACGATTTTTTTGCTAAATTTACATTTATTGACATTTAACTGTCCCCTGGAAGTTCAGTTACAGTATTGTCTGCGCAAAATACTATGTTTATCTATCGCTACCAGTTGGGTCCACCCCCATGAACCACAGACATTGCCGAGGTGGGGTGGCTTGCGTGCCTCAACGATGCAGATAGCCGTACCGTAGGTACAACCACAGCGGAGGGGTATCTGTGGAGAGGCCAGACAAACGTGTGGTTCCTGAAGAGGGGCAGCAGCCTTTTCAGTAGTTACAGGGGCAACAGTCTGGATGATTGACTGAGCTGGCCTTGTAACATCAGCTAATGTGGCTTTGCCACACAGCTACTGCGAACGGCTGAAAGCAAGGGGAAACTACAGCCGTTACTTTTCCCGAGGACATGCAGCTCTACTGTATGAACATATGATGATGGCATCCTCTCGGGTAAAATATTCCGGAGGTAAAATAGTCCCCCATTCGGATCTCCGGGCGGGGACTACTCAGGAGGATGTTGTCATCAGGAAAGACAATACTGGCATTCTACGGATCGGAGCGTGGAATGTTAGATCCCTTAATCGGGTAGGAAAATTAGAAAATTTAAAAAGGGAAATGGATAGGTTGAAGTTAGATATAGTGGGGATTAGTGAAGTTCGGTGGCAGGATGAACAGTATTTCTGGTCAGGTAAGTACAGGATTATAAATACAAAATCAGTTAGGGGTATCACAGGAGTAGGACTGATAATGAATAAGAAAATAGGAATGCGGGTAAACTACTATGACCAGCACAGTGATCGCATTATCATTGTCAAGATAGATACGAAGCCAACACCGACAACAGTAGTACAGGTTTATATGCCAACTAGCTCTGCCGATGATGAGGAGATCGAAGAAATATATGAGGAGCTGAAGGAAATTATTCAGACAGTTAAGGGAGAGGAAAACTTAATTGTGATGGGAGACTGGAATTCGGTAGTTGGAAAAGGAAGAGAAGGAAAAATAATAGGTGAATATGGACTGGGCAGGAGGAATGAAAGAGGAAGTCGCCTGGTAGAATTTTGCACGGAACATGATTTAATCGTAACAAACACGTGGTTTAAGAATCACAAAAGAAGGTTGTATACATGGAAGAGACCAGGAGACACCGGAAGATATCAGATAGATTT
The DNA here is from genome assembly GCA_026315105.1 of Locusta migratoria. Classification (NCBI taxonomy): domain Eukaryota; kingdom Metazoa; phylum Arthropoda; class Insecta; order Orthoptera; family Acrididae; genus Locusta; species Locusta migratoria. Next base: position 123,591,959 of record CM048754.1, read on the forward strand.
TATAATGGTAAGACATAGGTACCGGAACCAGGTTACAAACTGCAGGACATACCCAGGGGCAGATATAGACTCTGACCATAACTTGTTAGTCATGAACTGTAGGCTGAAGCTGAAAAAACTGCAGAAAGGTAGGAAAATAAGGAGATGGGACTTAGATAGATTGAAGGAAACTGAAGTTCTGGAGAATTTCAGAGGGAGATTTAGGTAACAATTGGCAGAAACAGGGGGAAATAAAACAGTAGAAGATGAATGGGTAGCATTGAGAGATGAAATAGTGAAGGCAGCGGAGGACAAAATAGGTAGAAAGGCAAGACCTACAAAAAATCCTTGGATATCACAGGAAATACTAAATTTAATTGATGAAAGGAGAAAATATAAAAATGCAGTAAATGAAACAGGCAAAATGGAGTACAGACGCCTAAAAAATGAGATTGACAGGAAGTGCAAAATGGCTCAGCAGGAGTGGCTAGAAGCCAAATGTAAATCTGTAGAAGAATGTATAGCAAGGGGAAAAGTAGATACTGCCTACAGGAAAATAAAAGAGACATTTGGGGACAAGAAAATAACTCTACGAATATCAAGAACTCAGGTGGGAAACCAGTTCTCAGCATAGAAGCGAAAGCTGAAAGGTGGAAAGAGTACATAGAGCAGCTCTACAAAGGAAATGAACTTAGAGACGATGTTGTAGGAAGGGAAGAGGAAGTAGATCAAGATGAAATAGGAGATACTATACTGAGAGATGAATTTGACAGAGCCTTGAAAGACCTAGGTCGGAACAAGGCCCCAGGAGTAGATGACATACCCTCAGAGCTACTAAAGTCTCTGGGAGAGCCAGCCATGACAAGACTATTTGAACTGGTGTGTAGGATGTATGAGACAGGCGAAATGCCCTCAGACTTGAAGAAAAATGTAATAATCCCCATTCCAAAGAAATCAGGCGCAGACAGGTGTGAAAATTACAGAACCATCAGTTTGATAAGTCATGGTTGCAAAATTTTAAAACGAATTGTCTACAGGAGAATGGAAAAGCTGGTAGAAGCTGACCTCGGGGAAGATCAGTTTGGATTCAGGAGGAACGTAGGAACCCGGGAGGCAATACTCACTTTACGTCTAATCTTAGAAGACAGATTAAGGAAAGGCAAACCAACATATTTAGCTTTTGTAGATTTGGAGAAAGCTTTTGACAATGTTGACTGGAATACACTCTTTCAAATTCTGAAGTCAGCAGGGGTAAAATACAGGGAAAGGAGAGTTATTTACAACTTGTACAAAAGCCAGACCGCAGTTATTAGACTCGAAGGGCATGAAAGGTAAGCATCAGTTGGGAAGGGCGTAAGACAGGGTTGTAGCCTGTCTCCGATGTTATTCAATTTGTACATCGAGCAGGCGGTGAAGGAAAGCAAGGAAAAATTTGGAATAGGGATTAAAGTTCAGGGGGAAGAAATAAAAACATTGCGTTTTGCTGATGACATTGTAATTCTGTCAGAGACAGCGAAGGACCTGGAAGAGCAGTTGAATGGAATGGAAAGCGTGTTGAAGAGAGCATATAAAATGAACATTAACAAGACCAAAACAAAAATAATGGAATGCGGTCTTAGAAAATCAGGTGATGTCGAAGGAGTTAGATTAGGTAACGAAACAATGAAGGTGGTAGATGAGTTTTGTTACTTGGGTAGTTAAATAGCATAGGATGGCCGCAGTACAGAGGATATAAAATGCAGAATGGCAATGGGAAGAAAAACATTTTTGAAAAAGAGAAATTTGCTAACATCGAATATTAATTTAAGTGTAAGGAAGTCTTTTCTGAAGGTATTTGTGTGGAGTGTTGCTTTGTACGGGAGTGAAACATGGACGATAAGCAGTGCTGACAGGAAGAGAATAGAGGCCTTTGAAATGTGGTGCTACAGAAGAATGCTGAAGATTAGGTGGGTAGATCACATAACTAATGAAGAGGTACTGAACATAATTGGTGAGCGAAGGAATTTTTGGCATACCCTGACTAAAAGAAGGGATCGCTTGGTAGGACACATTCTTAGACATCGGGGAATTGTAAATTTAGCATTGGAGGGAAGTGTGTGGGGTAAAAATCGCAGAGGGAGACCAAGAGACGCGTATAGTAAGCAGATTCAAGTGGATGTGGGTTGCTGTTCTTACGAGGAGATGAAGAGGCTTGCTCAGGATAGAGTAGGGTGGAGAGCTGCATCAAACCAGTCTCCGGACTGAAGACCATAACAACAACAACCAGTTGGGTAAGCTGCAAGCAATTTTTTAAAGAAGTACTTCTTAATATATTGCAGTTTGTGTCAGATCACGAGTTTTTGCTCGGTTTACGTTTCTTTTAGACTCAGTCATGTGTAAAGATACTTACATAAAGCTTGCAATGCAAGAATATATGCAATATTTAGCAGACCACACAGAAAAGTAATTACAAGCGGGCATTATTGATGTGTCGTATACGGCGTTAAGGGACAGCTGCCTTTACGACCGCTTGGAGCGCTAGTGTCGCTCCAAATCTCAGATGTTAACAGATTTCACAGCAGGGAGTGTCGCGACTGTATATATTAGACTGTGGCCTCACCGTTAAGACTAGTTAACACGACGACACTAGGTTTCATGAAACTGCACTACTGGCCAGTGCGCATGCGCAGCAGATCTTCGCGCAACTCGTTGACTTAACTAAATAGTTTCGGCACCTCCCAACTTTGGCGAAACTGATTGCGCGTGTTCTTAGGTTAGGTCATGACCAATACAGAACAAAATAAAACATAAACGGGGGTACGGGAGAAATGATTTGGTTTTGCAAAACATATGTGTTGAGTAGGCGTTTCTACATCTATATACATACTCCGCAATTCACCGTAAGGTGCGTGGCGGAGGGTACACTGTACCACTACTAGGTATTTCCTTTCCTATTCCACTCCCAAATTGAACGAGGAAAACAAGAATGCCTATATGCCTCCGTACGAGCCCTAATTTCTCTTATCTTGTCTTTGTGATCTTTACGCGAAATGTAAGTAGGCGGCAGCAAGATCGTACTACACTCAGCTTCAAATTCCGGCCCTCTAAATTTACTTAACAGAAATTCACGAAAAGAACGTCGTCTTTCTTCCAGCGATCCCCAATTGAGTTGCCGGAGCATTTCCGTGACACTCGCGCATTGGTCGAACCTACCGGTAACAGATCTAGCTGCTCACCTCTGAACCGCCTCTATGTCTTCATTCAAACCGATCTGCTGCGGGTCCCAAATACTTGAGCAATACTCAAGACGTGGTCGTACAAGCGTTTTATACGCGGTCTCCTTTACAGGTGAAGTACATCTTCCCAAAATTCTCCCAATAAACCGAAGTCGGCTGTCTGCCTTACAACTTTCCTTACATGCTCGTTCCATTTCATATCGCTCTGCAATGTTACGCCTAGATATTTGAACGACGCGACAGCATCAAGAAGCTCACTACTAATGCTGTATTCGAACATTATAGGATTGTTTTTTTCTACTCATGCGCATCACCTTACATTTTTCTACATTGAGAGCTAGCTGCCATTCTTCGCACCAACTAGAAATTTTGTCTAATTCAACCTGTATGCTATTACAGTCAGTTACAGACGACACCCTCCCATACACCACAGCATCATCAGCAAACAGCCGCAAATTACAACTTACTGTGTCCATCAGATCATTTATATAGATAGAAAATAACAGCGGTCCTATCACACTCCCCTGGGGCACGCCTGACGATACACTCGTCTCTGGTTGGAAGACTTCCTAAGTAATAGAGCGCAGTACGTTGTTCTCGACGGCGAGTGTTCATCAGTCACAAATCTGTGAACCTATTCCATAAGCTCGTATCTTCGTTAGCAGTCTGCACTGTGGCACCGCGTCGAACGCATTTTTGCGTTTGTGCGATCTTCTGGCAATTATTTGTGAAATTAAATATCGATGGGTTGACGATTAGTGAATTGCAGACTAAAATACATCCAATTCGAAATACCTATACAATCGAAGTACGGCAATTGTGGATTTCTGAACACGGTACAAGTACTGCAGAGACGAATATCTACTTGACAAGAAACGTAATTCAATTTGTAATTTCAGTTCTGGTAACAATGCTTCACGCATAACGGTAACTTGTTTCCTTATTGCATTACTAACTCTGTTTAAAAGGAACGTAAACTGCTGTGGTGACATTCTAAGTTGATTAAAATAACTTCGAGGGTCTTCAATCACAATTTCTTTCAGCAAGGTCGCTGAGCAACCGATCTGACGTCTTTTTTTAATCCAGTCGCGAACCTAAACACGTTTCTTATTCTTTTTATGTTTAGTATTATGTAGCGACTTCACACAGACAAGCAATAGCTCCGCCACAACTCGTACAGCTACCAAAGCTTTCATTCTACGGCGACTACGGCACTCACAAAACAACGACAGTGAAGTGCATAGTATTGGCGCCGTGTCTACAGACGCACACGAAACCAGCTGCGCGCGACTCATTTCATTCAACGACTTTCGCAACCTGTAGTCGAGCCACCGAAAGAACGACTCTGACAGCTAGCGGCTGTGTTGCCAATTCTGCTACGCGGCTGTTTGTTGTTCCGCCGTGTCGGTCGGCGGCATACGAATACCACGTCAGAAAATTTTGGGAACGTTGCTATGTACTACTAAAGCGTGAACGGACGAGAACAATCACGAAGTAAAGAAAAACACTCTTTTTCAGTTAAAAAGAAGAGGTTTAGAAATAGCCGGCCGAGGTGGCTGAGGCGCTCCAGTCACGGTCAGCACGGCCACTACGGTCGGGGGTTCGAATCCCCCCTCGGGCGTGGATATTTGTGCCGTCCTAGTTCGTAAGTAGTTCATAAGTAGTTTGTAAGTTTAGGGACTGATGACCCCGTAGTTAAGTCCCATAAGCTTAACAAACATTTGAACATTTTGTTTAGAAATATATGTCGAGTTAAAGCTTCATATGTTCCAGTATTCCATTAAATATAATGTATCATTTAGTCTTTAGCCATAGTTCGCCAGCTGAAGAATTTTGTTTATATATTTCATCTTCTATAACTATTTTCCACAGACTCGCTCGCTGTTATTACTCGGACAATGTATTGTGGCAGTCTGCCGAGAGGGGAAACAAATAAGGACTACCGCTTTACAAGTAGTAAAACCGCCTCTTCCAGAGAAATGATTTGTCTTTTTACATAAAGAGTTTTTGTCTCATTCGCTTATGGTCGCTGTTGACTGCCATAGTATAGTGTCTGAGTAATATTATCAGATCAGTTTCGACAGATAGTCTGTTGGTCAGAGAAGTAGAAATAAAATAACGTAATTTTTCAGTAAATGATCTTTGTTTCGCAACCACACTATACATTAAAAATCAGTCTCGGCCAGCATCATGTGCAATGCACCGCTGCTACTGCTACTATCGTCCTCTAATCTTATTGTTAATTCTTCTACCCGTTCTTCTGGTGTACCTTTTCGTTCCCATGCCTCTTCTAAGATGTGCCCCGTATGTCTGACAACATTGTTCCATTTTTTGGGAGTAATACTGCCCAATGCTTCACGAACTAAGAATTCTACTTTTGTTAATGAAAAACGTTTATTATTTCTGCAACGTACGATTTCACCTGAGCCCACGCGAGTTCTATTGCATTGAAATGGCAGTGATATGGTGGAAGGTGCAATACTATGACCATTGTCTTCAGCAATTGTATCAATTTCATAAATGATTTTTCGGCTTTTGTTTTCGTAACACAACGAGACAGATGCTTTGCAGCGACTGAAGCACGCCACCCTGTGCGACCTCGAGTGTCAGGGTGGCAACGCGGCCCCGTTACCCCGGCAACGGCAACCAATTCCAGAGCTCAGGTTGGTGCTCGAGTGTCCCCCCACCCTCTGCGGCCCACGTGCCACAACTGTCAGGGTCGTTCTTTCGGCGGCCCGACTATAGCTGCTCACTTTAACTTTTCATTTCAGGAGGGAAGGCGACTTGCGCAGGTTCAGGGAATGCAGCCACCAGTTTCAAACAGTGGCTGCTGACTTATTTCACCTTCGCTCCGAATAACCACTGAGCGCTTCTTGGTTCACTAAGGGTGCGACATGTCACGTGTGCAGAAAAAATACTCGACTGCCGTCGTTCGTGGTGTGCACTGTACATGACTGTCATTCTCGGTGTACAGTACAATACCTGCCAACTTTTACGGTTTATCCGTAAAATCTACGGAAATTGCATCATTTTACGGTTTTACGGATGGTCGCTGTTATTTTATGACTTGACGCACAAAAAATTGAAACGTTAACATTCGATAATCACACCACATAAGTACAATCGATTGTTTTCATGGGTCGAAGATACGTCTGCGATAGTTGATAATTCATTCATAGATCTGATTGGTACTTTTAACTCTGATGTCCGTGACGCCATTGGAATTGAATGTATAGGTGGGATAACAGTTCTTAAAGTTTTATGTGACTCTCAGGTGTCGACGGACTCTGCTGTGCAAATTCAAAGACGTGATGATGAATTTTAGTTATTGGCATTCAGACGTAGAACATACTTATCGATTTCCAGGATACAGATAAATACCATTTCTTTTCATCAGTGAGGAAATACTTCTTTACGTACCGCCTGTAATTACGTCATTACGTTTGCACTCAAGGTAAGACAAAATTGAAGAGGCACAGTTTTCTTCCATTCGTTTTTTCTTGGTAAAGTTTTCCTTTTATGCAAGAGAGAAAATGAGACAATTGTAGAACTAGCATATTATTTGCAGTGTGAGTTATGATTTCTTGCCTCTGTTACTTTAAACAAGTTTTATTGTGTAAAACCTTTTCAGCTATATTCTATCTGCTTAATTTATCAAGAAAGTCCGATTTTGTGTGCTCTAAACCAATATTCACCGTGCCTACTGCTATTTAACGTGGAATTATTGTTGATTGTTAATGTCCACTAGAACAATGGCCTATGACGTAAGTAGATACAATTCGATTTCATATTGCTTTTTGTAACCCTGATAAATCATTATTTTTGTCAATTGGGACTATATGAAAATTAATCTGCAGAATTTTTGCGGCACGTGAGTTTTACTGATAGCCCTTTTTAAAAGTTCGCAGGTATGGGTATTACTTCACGACTTCATACGTGTGTAACTACGCCGAAACCACAATGTATGCAAAAGTTTCGGGATTCTTGGCTTCAAGACCCACATTTAGATGTCAAAGAAACATGTACAAAATAAAATGGTAATCTATCTTTGTTTTCTTAAATTTTAGTTCCTATCCCGGCGGCCTTGCGTGATAACGTTGGCAACGGATGCTGAACACCGACAATGTTAATGGCGTGACAACGCGAATATTTTGTCACGAAATCTTTGTTTTACGAGGGAAATTAGTTTTATTGATCGAAATTGGATACATTCAAGAACCTGTCAATAATAGTCATTGTTATTGGGCCGTTTGAATAAAACACAGCATCTACTAATGATTGTGAATATTTTATTACCTTAGAATAAAGGAAAATAATTAGCAATATACTTAAGGTTTTCTTTCATAATAATTAAAATAAACATTTAGTGGAAATTTTAGCGATTATGAGAGTAGGGGCATTTTTGTTAGTGGTTTCTAGTGGTTTTGCACTTAAAATGAGCTCCCCCTCAAGTTTCAACTGTTGGCAACATTGCACGTGCTGATTCATAGAAAGAAGTTTTTTCGTCTCAAGGAAATTTACTATATTCGAGTATATGCTCCAAAATTCTACATGAAAATGATGTCAACGATATTGGCCTGTAATTATGTGGGTCAGTTCTCTTTCCTTTCTTATAAACGGGAGTCACCTGCGCTTTTTTCCCAATCACTAGGAACTTTGTGCTGAATTAAAGATTCGCGATAAATGCAAGCTAAGTAGGGGGCCAATGCCGCAGAATACTTTTTGTAAAACCGTACCTGTATTCCATCTGGACCACGGAGAAACGTTAGTGTCTGCGGAGCTACGAACGTAGTTTATTGTGTTACGTTCCAAAGAGTTACAGTAAAGAGAGCAATTTTTAAAATAGAACAACAGTTTTTTCTATAGATGGGGCGATTGCTACTCGTTATTGTTACAAACAAGTTAGCGTAATGCAAAACACCAAACTCTAGTCGCAAATCAACCATAGAGTGAAGGAGGAAACAACTGTTGCATCAACCAATAAGCAAGTCATTAGACCTAATATAAACTGAAAACGACAATTCTACTTCCTCAAATCTGAACCTGCCACCACTTTGCATAAGACACTGAAAAGTATAAAGTTTACCAGAAGTTGAATGATAGAAGTACCAAGCACCGGAAAATCAGCAAGGAATAGCACTGGCAATGTGATCAACTATATTGTTTAATTTCCTGCGTAGCGTTGAAGATCTGTTTTCTTTACCAGGAACCTTAACATTAATGGCGGGCTTCAACAATAATTATACTCAGTCATAGTTAGTCTACTTTTATTAGAAAAGGGCGCAATTGAAGTGTTGAACATAGGTTACACTTTGGTTTTACTAACTGAATACGAAAATAAGTAGTTGCTTTTAAAATTAGAGCGAGCAGTGTGGCTTATCTGTTCACATGCAGATCGGTGCGATGTCGAATTCGGCTCCTTCAGTGCAGGCGGTAGTCCGGAAGACGTCCTTGTTGTTTTATTTGTAGGAGGGAAAGAAGTCCGTCTTTCCTCTCGTCCATAGATTCTGGTATCAGTTCTTCGAAGTCATTGTAGGTGGCATAAATCCATCCAACGTCAAATTGCCTGTAAACTTTATAATAATACATTGGAACTTTTGGGAGAAAAAACATTCGCAACTGAAGAGGAATTAATTCACACTCATGAGGATTGGGAAGAATTTGAGGAGAACGACGAACAGTTCGAAGTGCCACAAAGTGAATCGCCTCCAGACGAATATAGTCACCGAAAAGTTTTAAAAGTGACATGATTCCCATTGCCTACAAAGTCAGTCGTGAATATTGCTAAAGCAATTTATTCAATAATATAACCATTTTATTAAAGATAATGTAGGTTTGGGAAACTATCTGAATAACTGGTGAAATAACAATAGAAAATGAAACAAAAGGAAAAAAAGGGCCGGAGGAGGAGTCGAACCCGAGACCTCTGGCGTAATAGTCCGAGCCCTAACCATCTTGTCCAGACCGCGGCTCGGCAATGGACAAACATTTTATAATCATAACGCACCTAAAAGAGCTTCAGACCGATTTTTCTCTGGATTTTCGGACTAGTGCGTCCCGGGTTGGAACACTTGCGGGGAGTGACACTTGCGGCGAACCCGGGTCCCTTAGGGCGGCTAATGGCTTTTCCTGGGTACAGGCACACCAACAAGTCTAGCACTGCTGTTGTCAAGTTTCCACACTGTCAACATAACACGAAACTCGGTGAAATTGCATAACCCTTTGAAGAGCAATATAGTAACTTGTTCTAACTGCATATTAATTCGTTGAGCGTTCCTCCTGAAAACAAAAAGGTATATTAATAGTGATAATGTTTGGAGAGTTATTAAGACATTCTATGCTACTACAAGACGATGATTTTCCACAGTCATACCTCCTAAAAGCATATTATTCAGAACACTAAGTATATCAAGACATCTGCGCAAGCAATAAATATATTAGGCATACTGCACAGATACGTTGATGTAATTGACCGCTATGTAGTTAACCCCACTATCACGCAACTTCCATCTCTTAAAAAGCATAGTAACTATTTTTAAATAGGGGACGCAACCTTAAACCTTCAATTAAAAAACGTCAATAATAAGTCAATGAGTATTTTACATACTTTAAGCGTTTATTCGTAGTCCCCAAAACGATTTGGCTGTATTCGAATTACAAATACATCCAAGAAATGTATGAAATACGGAATGTGTAAGAGAATGTCACACACCGAAAAATGCTAAAGATAAATTCTATTTTCTATCACCGTCATATAGAACCATTTTTACTTCGAACTTGGCATAAACCAACAGGGAGAAACAAGTAGCAAGACTTCCAGGAAAAATGAAGCGAAATTGGCAGCCAATAGTTGGTTATAAATTACATTGCGTGTTAACTGTATAAATATAAATTACGGAATATGCGGAACTCCTGTTCAGTACAGTCAAAAAGGTCTAAGGTAATAGGCAGTGGTTTATAATCATATAATCCGTATCACTTTCCTCCTCAAGAACTCTGTGTGAAGATTTATATTCAGAACATTCAAGAAAAAGGCTACTGTGGTGTTGATACTACAAGAAACAGCTCATTTACTCAGGAAGGGAGAACGTTATGGTGCCCGTAAATTTGAATGGCTGTATCTCTTGTCGTAACATTCATTTTTTGATAAAATGTTAAAATCCTCTGAATACGGCACAGGTAGCGGCTGGAGGGAGTGGAGTATGGCTGGTGTATCGCTACTTGTGGAACACCCTGTTCACTACCTGCAGCCTCCGGGTCTCCCCGCAAGTGTCTACACATTCCCTTTCCCCGCAACTGTCACTCCCCGCAAGTGTCACAAACTCAGTGCGTCCTAATGCTTTAACCACGTGAGTTGTTAGGGGTCCTCTCTCACCACACAAAATTTCCGACAAATCCCCGTGACGTCTCCTTGTAAGGCTCCAAATGGCCCAAGCCCTCCATGAGACCGGCCATACCCATCTGGAGTGGGAATGAAAGATAAACAGATAATTAAAAAATCCCGGGATGAGAATCTGCGCGAAGCAGACCGCTGTTACGCTGCGCCACGCAAAATATAGTCCGCTCGAGAACAAAGGGAAGCGGAAATGCCATACATGAAAGTGCAAGCGCACACTTGGAATAATTTTTCATGAAAAAACAGAGAAGATTGTCGTGTTTCCCCATACTCATAACACTAAATATAAGCGAGATGTTCCGGAAAGCTGGAACGTAGGGACCTTGTCAGTTACGGATTGTCGCGCTTGCAGTGCAAAGGAACAGATATTGGGGCTGAGATACCAACAAATCAACAGGATACATGGTCAATGATAACACCAACAAGGCATACGACGCACATGTGAGATTGAAACATTACTAAGGAAACGCCATGGCCGAAACGGCAATGCCAAAAGCAACAACTGCCTATCACATGAACACAACCGAAACACTGAGCACTGCACAACATTAGAGCCCTGTATTGGGAGTGTGGCTTGCCGACAACCGCCGGCTGCTATTGGTCAGCTGAGCGCGGGTGGGCCACGTCCGCCATTTTAGGCCTAAGCAGTCCATCAGCGTAAATGGCATATTTCACTTAACTACAGATTTCCAACAGCTCTAAACGCTAAAATAACAGCTAGACTCATTGTGTATTTAATTAAGAGCGGGAGTAACTATGACTCTCTGGCACACCATCGCCCCTACTGAGAGATGCGGCGCCCATGTGCTAGGCCCCAGATAAGTGGCTAATGAATGGAAAACACCAACCATGGAGGCGACTCCTCAAGCAACGAACTCGAGGTGTCGTGATACGGCAAGAACATCAACGCCAACACACACCAGGGCGCCGCTAAGTGCCGCAATTCAGTGGCACTTCTCTCTGTAGCAAGATTGTTACTCGGGGAATGAAGCGTCTCATAAAGCCTCTCATTCTCAAGTGGTCTTCCTGCCTCCTAGTGGTTCCGCCGGTTAACTGACATTTATGTCTGGAAACTGGAGGGAAAGACTGCGCTGGGTGCCTGGGGGGGGGGGGGGGGGTTACCAGCCCTTCCTCGCATTACCCCTCCTTCAGTTGGTAGCAGCATATAAATAGAAAGGGATTCTGGTCTGTCCGCTGACAGATCCGGCCCAACTGCGCCAGCTCCCAGCCAGCCCACCGGTACGGAAGTAGAAAACGTGCCGGCTGGCTGGTCCCGATGTGAACTCTTCTTGCGGGACTTTGCTACGAAAAGGGGGCTCGGACAACACCTGAAGCGAGCCCACCCGGAGGCGGCAAACGCCGCCATTTGTACTAGTAGGGTCCACGCACGCTGGACGGAGGAAGAAGCGCGGGAGCTTGCACTAGCGGAGGCAAGGCTCCTCTGTGCCGAGGGCTCGGCATGCTTGTTCGTGAACCGAGGGCTGTTGCCGCTCTTCCCTCACCAAACGCTGGAGGCCATCAAAGGCAGGCGGAAGAATCCTGCCTACCGGCGAATGGTTGAGGAGTACGTGGCAGAGATCCAGAACACCGACGATCGACAGAGTGAACGAGCAAGTGCCAATCCCTTGCCGGAGGAGCCCCAATCTCTGCCGTTGCTGGAGCCATTGCCACCACTTGTCGATGTGGCGATCTGGGGTTGCCTTGGTTAGTTGCCTCGTTCCTCCCACAGGTTCTCGGCCCTGGACGACATTGTCAACCTTAGGTCGGGGACCCCTCCGGTAGTGATCGAGGCGCTGCTTCCAGCGGCGCTCCGAGCCGTCGGCAGCCATGACCGAGGAAGAGAAGGACCGTGCCCTACAACCAAGCAGCCCATGGACGAGCGCCCGCCCCCTGTGGGTCGGAAGAAACGCCGGTGGGCCTACGCCCGCACCCAGGAGGCCTTCAAGAGAAACCACGCACACTGCGTGCGCGGCCTTCTGGAAGGTACTCTATTGGAACCGTCGCCCAACATCCCCGGGCTGTCAGAGTTCTGGCGGCAGCTTTACACGAAGCGACCACCCTCCACAGCGGCCTCCATCTCTGATCGGCTCCTCCCGCACTCGAAGCACATCGACTTTGAGTGCCTCTGGAAGCCGATTGGCGCAGAGGAGGTCGCGGCCACCCTGCCGTCCAGAAGCTCTGCAGGCGGGCCAGACGGCCTCACACCAGCGCAACTCCGCCAACTCCCGGCGGAAGTCCTTATTAAACTTTGTAACCTCTTCCTTCTTACCCGTCGCCTTCCTCCCTCCCTCCTCTGTGCCCGAACCACCCTGATCCCCAAGAAGGCCGCCCCTGCATACCCCGCTGACTTTCGCCCCATCACGGTGTGCTCGGTGCTCGCCAGGGTCTTTCACAAGATTCTGGCGATGCGCCTGGGGCGCCTCTGTGCTGTGGACGAGCGTCAGCAGGCTTTCATCCCTGGGGATGGGATGCTGGAAAACACCTTCCTCCTTGACCAGGTGCTCACCGGCGCCGTCTGCCGGTGCCGCTCTGTTTTCGTAGCGTCCCTTGATGTGTCAATGGCGTTCGACTCGCTTGGCCATGCTGCCCTCAGCCCCGTGCTGAAGGCACATGGCCTTCCGGGTGAATTCGTGGAATACATCGAGGGATGCTATGGGGGCAGCACGACGACCTTGGCGGGCAAAGCCGGTGAGTCCTTGGTCGTGCGGCCTTCCCGGGGAGTCAGGCAGGGTGATCCCCTCTCTCCTCTCCTTTTCAACTTTGCAATAGATTATGTTCTAGCTCAGCTGCCGTCCCACATCGGCGTCCCTGTCTTGGGCTGCCAGGTCAATGCTGCCGCGTTTGCCGATGACGTCCTGCTCTTCGCTTCAACGAGGGGAGGACTGCAGTCCCTCATTGATGCAGCGGTCAGCTCTCGACCACCTTGGGCTGCATGTCAACGCCAAGAAGTGTTTCTCCTTCGCCCTTGTGGCCTCAGGCCGCGACAAGAAGGTGCAAGTGGACGACACAATCACATTCACAGCAGGCCACAGCAGCATGCCTGCACTGCGCGTGGGAGAAACCCTCAGGTATCTGGGACTGCACTACTCCACCTCGGGAAGGTGCCTCTTCAACCCGAGGCAGGAAGTGGAGGCACAGCTGGATGTCCTCACCAGAGCGCCGCTAAAGCCGCAACAACGTCTCTACGCCCTCTGTGATGTCATTCTCCCGGGTCTCTACCACGGCCTTGCCTCGAGTCGCACCCGCATAGGTGCCCTCGAGGCCCTGGACATCTGCGTCCGAACTGCAGTGAGGGGCCAGCTCTGCCTCCCGAAGGACACCCTCGTGGGCTACTTCCACGCTCCTGTAGCTCACGACGGGCTGGGCATTCCATCTGCCCGCTGGCTCGGTCCTTCCCTGAGGCGGGGCAGACTCCTCACCCTGGAGCGACTCGGCACACCTGCTGTAGACACAGACCTGGGGGAGCTGCGTCACGAGATCGCGGCGCTCGAAGGACGCCTGACCCATGACGAGCGGCTGCTGCGGACATCTGCCAAGTTCGGAGAGATGTGGGCGACACGTCTTCACGCTGCAGTCGACGGGACGTGGTTGAAGCCTTCTGCAAAAACACCAGGCCAGCACAACTGGCTGCACGACACCAGCCGCTTCCTCTCCGGCCGTGACTTCGTATCTTCCGTAAGGATGCGAATTAACGCCCTTCCATCTAAGGCGCGAAGAAGTCGCGGTCGGAACCAGGAGAAGATGTGCAGAGCTGGGTGCAACGCCGTCGAAACCGCCAACCACGTAGTCCAGTCCTGCTGGGGTACTCACTGGGTCCGCATCCGCCGGCACGACGCCGTCGTTAAATACGTCGCGCGCGGCCTGGCGCAAAAGGGCTTCGACACCTCTGTAGAGCCCCACCTCCGAACACCAGGGGGCCTATGGAAGCCGGACCTCGTGGCGGTTAAAGACGGCGTTGCCCAAGTGATCGACGCACAGGTGGTCGGCGACCACCTCGACCCCGACAGGTGTCACCAGCAGAAGGCTGCAAAATACGATGTCCCCGACGTGCGGTTACGTCTCTCCGACCCGGCATCGAGAGCATCGCATTTTCGACTATCACCCTAAACTGGAGAGGAGTTTGGGCGCCCACTTCAGCCCGCCAACTACTGTTACTAGGTTTTAAATCCCGGGACCTTTCCATCCTTGCAACACGTGTCCTCATCGGGACGTCGGCCGCCTACACGCTCTTCGAACATATGACGTCGAAGAGACTGAAGTACCACGCCGGCGTTGGCTGAGGAGATGGCTTTCTTCCTCCCTGACCCCTGGGGACTGTCACAGGGGCAATACCCTCTCTATTCCCTTTTCCTTCTCTCTTCTACTATATACCTCATCTCTCCACTGTCGTCCATCCGACTAGTATTATTATTTATTTATTTATGTTTTGTATTACAATTTACCTGTAGATATAACACCTTATCTAAATTTAAGTCCCCATCATGAGATGGGCGTATTACTGTAATACATTCCTCATCAGGAGATGGGCGTATATTGTACCTTGCTTATTCTCTCGGGAATAAAGACGGCTTTAAATAGCATATTTCACTTTTATATATGGTGAATAATGCCCCAGTGTTGTGCAGTGAATTGTTACACTAACACAGTCCGAGGTTTCCGCATTCCACAGGGCGAGAGGAATGCGAAATGACGCGAATTGCAGGTACATCGCATTGGAAGAGAAGGTGCATTTCGATACGAGAATGCAAAATTGTTGTGAAGTAAACAAATTTGTATTGAAATATCGAGTAAACTTCTACGTTCGTCTGTTTGTTGCAAGTAATGTTGGCCGGACAATGTTGTAAGAGAAAAGATATTTTTAAAATATGAGCTTTCACTCATTGAATACTAGACAGAAGTCTAATCTACATTTGCATCACACCACCTTAACACTTGTGCAGAAAGGGGTACAGTATTCTGCGGCATCCATTTTCAATAAGCTGCCACAAGAACTAAAGACTCTTAGCACTAATCCACACGCTTTCAAATCTAAATTGAAGAGTTACCTCATGGCTCACTAACTTTTCTAGGAGTTCCTCGACAGAATAAAAGGAAACAATAAAGAAAAAAATAAATTAGCTTAATTGATTCTTTTCACTTTGTCTTAAGATTGTCGTGTGCAAAGGACAACTTAAAATTTTTCTATTACCATTCTTGTGTAACAATTAATGTATTGACTTGTTCCATGACAATGGAGTCTCACTCCTCAATTGGGTCCTATGGAACAGAAAAAACAATAAATAAATAAAAGATACAAATACGTTAAAATCTAACACAATGTGCCGTCTTTGACGAATTTCGCATTTATACTGAATATGACGAAAGTCTGGACAGGCAGAACTGTTTACATATATTGTATGTATATAAATAAGAATTCGTATCTTACGTAAATTTATGTATTTAGACAAAACTTTTTGTATGCATTTCAAGATAGTGAACAATGCTGCTTGGACATAAATCAATCAATGAACGTGTTCCAAAATATTCCTTCGTGTCACAGTGTTGTGGAAAAAGTTTTGCACGTATTTTTTAACCACTACAGTACAAATTCTTCTGAGAAAATATAATCGCCAAGCAGAGTGCGGTGGTAAAAGTATTGGCATGATGAATGCCGTGAAGGTATTTTAAGACGCAGTTACTATGTAGATAAAATACCTTTCAAATTTTTTAGACAAATTAATTTGTAATTTTCCAATTTTTATTCTTTTCCTTAGCAGCCTAAATAACTAAACTACATATTTGTATTTTAATAAGTACCAGTACATTAAATGAAATATGTTAACTCTAGCGACTTGGTCTCTTATCATTACTACAAATATTACTTTTGACAAAACTTTGCACGAAACAATTTTACAACTAGTTTGCTCAAAAATAAAAGGTCTTGATATCAGTTCTCGATTTCAGATTACCAATTTTTCATTAATATTCGCAGTAGAGGCGAGAAAACGATTAAAAACCTTAGTTCATTGTTTACTCAACGTACTGTTATACCACATTGATGTACAGACCGGTTCCCTTGACCATAACTGTTAATTTAGCAGAGCAGCGCATAGCACTGCTACTGTGAGATGTAACAGGCCTACAATGGCGGCGCTCGCCCGGTTGGCGGTACTCTCCCAATACACGGCTCTATACAACATTTGAGACCACCACCGCTTACAACTACGACAGGAAACTTTGAACATTCCCGCACAGACGCCACAGATGTCGAAGGTTCGCAAAATGGGGACAAGAAAAAGGCAAACGGGCACAAAATCCAGGTCAAAGAAACCAACTAAGGAAAAAAGACCCTAAACCAAATACTACAAAAACATAGGCCTGGAAAAAACAAAAGAAAACGGCAACAACAACCCGGATCCATCAAACACCACAAACCAAACCCAGCAAAAGGATTTTCACACAGGCCACGCACTTACACAGACTGTAGAGAAAAATGTAGTGGAAATAGCTAACACAGATATTGAAGATGACGACATCCCATGGGAAAGAAAACAAAGAACATTTATCTTGAGCTTTTGCTAACACATCAAAATCGACTGCTCTAATACAAACCACAAATGGGTCAAAACCAGAACACCGAGAAGAAATCAGACTAAAAATAAAAAATCTAAACAAAGATGAAACCGAAGAATCTCTACACGAACAAATAAAAAGGCTAAATATCACACAACACATCAAGAACATGGAGGTGTACAGAAAGCAAACCGCGATAGTCACCAGCCACAACCCAAACATCGAAGAAATCGCCAGGAAAACCATACGTACACAGTACAGACCAGAGGCCAAAGTATCGAGAATAAACCAAGCCTACACACACACACACTCGCCAGGCGACCGTTCCAGCCGTTACTCGATGTAGTAATTACCAAAGTGAGTCATGACATAGCACAAGAACTAAATAACCTTGGGCAAGAACACACAGCAGTCAAGAGAATTGTGTCACGAGGACACCAAAAATCCATACAAAAAGTGAGGGTCATCTCAAGAAATCAGGACACAGTCGACTCACTACTAAAAAACCACTTCCGTATATTCAGCAAATTTCACCCGGTACAGCCTATCAAACAACCAACACAAAACACATACAGTCACACTACAGAAAATTGCAGAAACAAACATTTATGTAGCAGAATGCCAACAAGAAGAAAATAAAGCGGTTTATGTTTACTACTCTGGAAACCACCTATCGTTCGACATAAAATGTCTTAAGTCGGCCAAAAACAGCCACGTCAATAGAAGCAACAGCCGAGTCACATGCACGGACGAACCGGTAGGAGCAAAGTCATCACCAGGAGAAACGACGCAAACTGTAGTGCCTGAGGACTTCCTGCGAGCAATGGCTTTGGCCCTGATTAACATCCTTCCCGACAGAAAGACCCTAGTGATCTCCGCAATGTAAGGTATTTCCAGGAACTTCAAACGCAACAGGAACATCGCGCAAGCCTGGAAGAAAGCCCACTTCAGCATGGTATCAGTATTAAGGAACAAAATGGAATAACCTAAACACAGAGACACAAACAGTGAAATCGTCAAGTTCTCAGATATAAACGGAAGGAAATTGAAAATAGCTTTCGTAAATGCTAACGACTACAAAACAAACACACACACACAGAAAGACATTAGAACACGTAATCACGAACGAACAAATACTAGGTATGACCGAAACAAGGAACAAGGGTGGGGCAAGCTGCAATCAAATTTCTCGACTGCACACATCACAGGAAGGATGGCACAACAGACGCTGCGCACACAGAGAACTTGCAGTGTCTGCAGACGACGTGTGAAATGCAAATCATGACGACATACCATTTTAAGGCGATAGTACATTGAAGACTTGTCACACACGCTTCACCTTACTTCATTAAATGTCAATGAAGAACAAGTATCTATCAATGATGCAATAACGATGAAACCGGAAGCAAGACATAGGAATAGAAATCTTACAAATCTGGGTATGATATCAGTCTGGTCTTGTTGTTACAAGCATTAGGTCGTAAACTACGTTAACGAAAATTTATGGTTCGATTCCTGTGAGAAGTGAAATATTTTTTCTTTCGTAACAGAATCTGGGATCATAATCTTATTGTATTACAAGTATATTATACAGTATTCGGCAGTTTTTTCCCCCGAATACTTTACAATATTCAAGTGTCTCGTTATGCAGGAAGCTAATAGTACAGGTTAAATTTGTGCGACTGAAAAGAATGTAAGTAACATTCTTCCTTCTCACAAAGACGTTGCTGGCGATCTATTTCGGAATATGTTGCGATTTCCGAGTTTCTATTGAGGTAGGATCCTAAGAAGAAAATTTTAACAACTGCTCCTGAAACCTGGAACTGACATTTAAATTCTGCCTTTTCACAAACAGTTGGCTGTTTGTAACCGGTAATCAGGCATAAATATTACGAAACAACTTTAGTTACTGTCAGTGAAACGAGTACAGTAACATTAACTTATCCTCTGCAAATGAAAATGATCAAGCAGCACCTATCAGCTACAAGAAATAATATAAAAGTCAAATACATTTTTAAGGACATTAGATTGTCATCAACTACTTGTAATTCACAATTACGATTTCTGTCGAAAGGTCCTTTTTCATGTGCCTCGTAACAATTTTAAATTGTCAGACATGCCTGAGAAACGTGTCATCGTCACATCACCATACATTTAGTTTCGCATAACAGGTTGTCAAATTCCGTAATTGGGCACATACCGAAAATTTACTGCATCTCTGCACGAACACGAGACATTACAGAAAAGTAAAACCTGTTCCTTGGTCAACATACCAATATAACACTTTAAATAACGTGTAGTAGGACCATATACAGTAATACACGCTGGGAGCATAAATGTGAATTTAAAAACAACTGTTGGCAGTTACCTGGCATTCCCTTAAAAGAAAAAAGTTCGCAGAATTATTTACGAATAAGTAGCGATTTACGAGTTTGTGATTAGGTATGTAGGGACATTTGCAAGACAACAAATATCTGCACGAACAGTTCGATGACCTTTGCAGCAGTATGGACTATCAGCTCGGAGACCGTGGCTGCGGTTACCCTTGACGCTGCACCACAGACAGGAGCGCCTGCGATGGTGTACGTGACGACGAACCTGTGTGCACGAATGGCAAAGCGTCATGTCTTCGGACGAATCCAGGTTCTGTTTACAGCATCATGATGGTCGCATCCGTGTTTGGCGACATCGCGGTGAAAGCACATCTGAAGCATGTATTCGTCATCGCCATACTGGTGTATCACCAACACCACCTAGAGAGAAGGCCGCGGTGCTCTCATGTGACGTCAGGCAGAGTAGGTTGCGCGCACATAGCTGACTGGGTGGCCGCTGGGGCACGGCCCACTGTGCCGAAGCAGCCAGCCAGTCAGCTATGCGCGCGCAACCTACTCTGCCTGACGTCACACGAGAGCACTGCGGCCTTCTCTCTAGGTGGTGTTGGTATCACCCGGTGTGATGGTATGTGGTGCCATTGGTTACACGTCTCGGTCACCTCTTGTTCGCATCGATAGCACTGTGAACAGTGGTCGTTACATTTCAGATGTGTTATGACGCATGGCTCTACCCTTCATTCGATCCTACATTTCAGCAGGATAATCCAAGAGAGAAAGGCCCGTACAGGACCTGCAGCATGCTGAGTACAGAAAATGTTCGACTGCTGCCCTGGCCAGCACATTCTCCAGATCTCTCACCAACTGAAAACGTCTGGTCAATGGTGGGCGAGCAACTGGCTCGTCACAATACGCCAGTCACTACTCTTGATGAACTGTGGTATCGTGTTGAAGCTGCCTGTACACTAGTGATGGGAACAACCGAATGAAAACAATCGATTCATTCGGTTGTTGGAAAAAAATCGATCATTCGGTTGTAGTTTCTCGCATCGATTGAATTATTCATTCATTCTTCTGAGTGAAACCAGTCGGTGGGACCAACCGAATGAAACAACCGATTCAGTCGGTTGGACTATTCATTCGTTCTTTTGAGTGAAACCAGTCGATGGGACCAACCGAATGAAAAAATTGACACAGTACCTTGGCCTCTTCATTAGTTCTTTTGGGTGAAACCAGTCAGTGGGAGCAACCGAATGAAAGAGTCAGTCGGTCGTAGTTTTACTATGTTGGATTAATATTCGTTTATTTTTTTCGAATGAAAGTAGTCTGTGGGAACAAACGAATGAAAACATGCGACACTTTTGCAGTTTCGTACATTGACTGAATTACTCATTCTTTCTTTGGTGCCATCAACAAGTAACTAATTAAATGTCATATCGCTGTAGCAGGCCTGCGATCACTTTCATTGCCCACCACAGACCTCAAAAACGCCGATCATCAGGGCCCAATCAGATTACTTTCGCAGACACCCACAATCTGTAGAAGATAAGTGGTCAATGGCCACGAAGTACCGCGGGAGCGGGGACACGAGAGGGGGTGCTGCCTCGCTTGCGTTTTCACTGCTGACAGCGCTAGTCCAGCAGGCGCGCGCCTAACTCCACACAACAGTGTCTGGCGGCGTCGCGGGGCGTGCCATCGCCCATTGTTGTCGGTTTCTTACTGTCTCAATAAAGAAGCGTCGAAACTACAGGGTGTTCCAAAAATTATCGCTACAAGTTTAATCTCGCATACTGTATCTCCGAAGTGGGAACAGGTAGAAACGTGCGGTTTGCGGCTTATTGTACATACATATCTAAGGTACTAGTAGGACAGAGTTAAGTATTTTAACTTCGAGCGTATTTGCTAGATCCAAATTCGATCACTAAAACATTAGATACTGTAAAAAAAGTTTATTAAAGTATTTTGTAAAAAAATGTTTCTTATAAAAAGATTTTTGTTAATTCCATCTAATTTGAAGGAGTACGAGAAGACATACAACATTTATCAGTGCTATAAATTTTCTTCAGCGCGTCTGTATTCGTCAACAGTCTATGAAAACATTCATCTCAAGTTAGATAATTATTCACTCTTGTCACAGATATTTCTGTGGTTATCGGTGAAACGGTGTGGAGGTTTATTCCATCCCTCCGCCATGTACCATACAAAATCTTAGATGAACAGTGAACTGCCACTTGTTTTGAAAGTCAAGTGTGCAAAATTTCATCAAGATCGGAATAAAACTCTACATCTACTTTAGTTTGATGCATGAGAGAAGGTATTCCAGACTTCGGCGCCAATATAGACGGTGACCATTCTCTTTCTTTGAAGGTGAAGAGTGAAATATATAATTAAAATTCGAATACAAACGGAATTTGTCGAAGTTAGTATGTAAAGTACCCTCCGCCATACAACGAATGAAATTTGAAGTAGACAGTGACGTTCCTCTTGCTTTGAAGGTCAAGTGTGCAACATTTCATCAAGATTGGAACAAAACTGCAGATTTGCATGCAATAGAAACTCACACACGGACACACTGCTATATTTTTAAGATTTGTCTTTAAGAATGTTTCATGCTGAATCACGGTTCATTTATACCCGAAAAAGCTGAAGGAGTATGCAAATAGTCACACAAACTCAGTGAATTAATGAAAACATCCATATAACTGCAGAGACCGACAAAGACTTTTTCCAGTCGGTTGTATCGCATCAAGTGAAAACACTCAATGCCGAGAATATTCATATAAACGACAGAGACTTGTTTCAGTCGATGCGCGAGCACCGAATGAAACCACTCAAACCCACTGAATGAGTGAAAACATTCATATAGCGGCTGCAACCGACAGACTGGTTTCATTCGATTGTTTCGCAACGACTGAAACCACTCAAACCCCGCCAGTGAGTGAAAACATTCATACGTCCACAGAGACTATTTTCATTCGGTTGTTTCATTCGACTGAAAAAACCGATTGAACGAAAAAACAACCGATTGGTCAATCGGTTGTTAAAAACAGTCGGTTGTCCCATCACTACTGTACACGCCATCCAATCTCTGTTTGACTCAATGCCCAGGTGTAGCAAGGTCGTTATTACGGCAAGAGGTGGTTGTTCTGGGTACTGATTTATCAGGACCTATGCACCCAAATTGCGTGAAAATGTAATCACATGACAGTTCTAATATAATATATATGCCCAATGAATACCCGTTTATCATCTCCATTTCTTCTTGGTGTAGAGATTTTAATGGCTAGTAGTGTATAATTATAAAAAGCAAAGACAAAAAATTTATGTACAATGGTATAGCAATAGACATTCGAATTATGTATAAATAAATGACTGGTCTAGAAATATATGTTACTTTTCGTGAAAAGGGAAGCCTAGAAATGTGAAAAACCCACGTTCTGGGAAACCAGAAAAGTGACGGTGATGCGGGGCAAGTTCGGTCTTTGAAGTTTCTTGCTAATTTAAAAACGAGAGATAAATCTGTAAAATGGTTGGAACAATATCAAGAACTTTCAAAAACAACGTAACGATACGGAGCACTAGAGCTACTTCGGGAACGTTATTTGAATACTTTTTGAATAGGGGAAGGTGAGGTACATTGTAACATGGGGCACAGCATAGCGTTTCAATTTGTGTGTATTAAGCTACTTTCACACTGCGGGATTTGTTCCGGAGATTTGTACCCGGCACATGTGCCGATGAAATGTTAAACAAGTTGCAAGTTTCTGCAACATGTGCCTGAAATATCGACACAAGAAAGTGCCTGTATAGGTTCGCTGAGCGAATACCGGCACAGAACTCCGATACATTTCCACTGCACATGCGTAAATTTTCTACTGCGCATGAGCACTAGTGTTGCATCTTGGGTACAAGGGATCAGCTGTGTTTATTCAGTAGCAGTTTGTAAACATGGCGTGAACAACAAGCAACACAGAGAAACTTATTGAGGAGTTCCATGAAAGGAGTGTGTTATGGGACCCTAAATTCCCCGATTACAAGAATCGTATCGCAAAACTTTTTTTTTGTCGTTTAAATATCTTGATTGGATCCAGTCCAATCAGCAGCTCCTCTACATTATTGGGGAGCTCCCTAGTCCCAGCATAAATCTCTTCCTCCTGGTCAGCATCAGCCCAGGACTGTCGTCGCTTCTCCATTTCTAGGATAAAGTCTGCAATTTCATCTGTAGTGAGAAAAAAATAATAATAAAGCACATACAAATACACACACACACACACACACACACACACACAGTAACATCAACATAAGTAAAAGTAATAGAGAATTCACTAACCAGGAATTTCTTCATCCTCTTCTAAATGAAGGGTGATTTGCCTGTTGATGGACCCAAATTGGCATGCTGTCCTCATCTAATTCATTAGCATCATCATGCATCTCACTCTGCTGCTTCTCAGCAGCTAGCTTAGCATCGACGTCTTCCAATATTTTCCTCATGAAATCTGTAACAACGTAAATGTCTATTAGAAGAAGAAAATCAATATTACAAAGAGAGAACATCACAATGGAAATATTTATAAGCATAGAATAGTAAATAAAAAAATTAAATATAATTTAAAGACATTTTTTTCTTTACCAGGAAGACCTTGATGCTGCTGCTGCTGTAAAGCTTACGATGGAAATGAGCTTGCTGGCTCTCAGCAGCTCCATATGTAGGTTCACCGTACAAAGGACAAGTCTGAGCCTACCTTAGCTGGTGCCAGTCTGTCAGGGTGGGAGGTGGGCAAGTCTGGACCTGCCAGGGGCGGTGGTTTATCCACTGGGGAAACTTGTTAACTGTCTGGAGTTTTTCCACTGGGGGTAGGAGCTGGGAGGAAGATTGGGTCTGGACCTGCTTGGGGGTGAGTAGAAGGCTGTCTTCAAAGTGCTGTGACAAGCTCTTTGTGTGGAATGTTATTTGTCGGTTTTCCACGAAATACTGCTGTTCAATCCTCAGGTGAACGAGTCAGGACCTGTTGGCGTGAGTAGGAGGCAGTCTTCAAAGTGCTATGACAGGCTCTTTGTGTGGAATACACAATGTGTATAGGCGCTGCTGTCGACTGTGCGCTATTGTGAGGAGCTAACCCTTTCCAGATAAGATCGCGGCAGTGGCAGTCGACTGCTTGGGCCGCGGTGGGGCGGGAGGGGTTGGGGGTGCAGTGGGCACGCGCGCACACGGCGGAGCGGCCGGTGGGGTGGGGGCTGGGGTGTGAGGGACTGGGGGGTGCAGTGGGTGCGCGCATATGCGCGGCGGAGCGGCCGGTGTGGAGGAGGCGGGAGGGGGGGCGCTGATCTGCAGCTCCCCTCAGTCGTGCTGCTACGTCAGCTGGGCCCACTGCGGGAGTAACTATCTCGCTGCGTTTGCGCGTTCACCTGCCAGGAGAGTCATTCACAGGTGGACTAGTCTTTCTGAAGATGGATGCGCCTGGTCGGAGGTCATGCGAGCCTACGTGGTTGATGGTTACTGGGTGTGGTGTAGTGCAAGTTATAGCTTCTCCCACACTTGTGGTCTTCCCCTTCTTGTGGACCCACTAATTCGCTGAGCGAAGACCACATCGAGGGCTTGGGGGGTTTACCAGCCCTCCCTCGCATTTCCTCTTTTTCAGTTGGTGTGTGGCCGAGGGGACTGAGGTGCTTCAGTCATGGTCTGCACGGCCACTACGGTCGGGGGTTGAATCCCCCCTCGGGCATGGATATTTGTGCCGTCCTTAGGATAAGCTAGCTGATAAGTAGTTTGTATGTTTAGGGACTGATAACCACGTACTTGAGTCCCATAAGCTTAACAAACATTTCAACATTTCAGTTGGTGGCAGCAATTCAGAACAAAGGGATTCCGGTCTGTCCGCTGACAGATCCGGCCCAACTGCGCCAATTCCCGGCCAGCCCACCGGCGCGGAAGTAGAAGACGTGCCGGCTGGTCAATCCTGATGCGTGCACTGTCTGCGCGACTTCGCTACCAAGAGGGGGCTTGCTCAACATCTAAAGCAAGCTATCTGCACCAGCAGAGTTCATGCACGATGGACAGAAGAGGAGAGGCGCGGGAGTTCGCTCAGGCGGAGGCAAGGCTCCTCTGTGCCGAGGACTCGGCGTGCTTGTTCGTTAACCAAGAGCTGCAACCTCTCTTCCCTCACCGGACGCTGGACGCCGTGAAGAGTAAGCGGAGAAATCCGGCTCACCGGCGTATGGTTGAGTATTATGTGGCAGCGATGAAGAACACCTCTGATGAACGACCGCAGCGGGGAGTTGTAGATACTCCTTCCGCCGACTCGGCTGTCATTGTTACTCCTGCAAGTACCCCGCTAGATGGAGTGATGTCTGAAGACATGCCGAACGAACGAGCCATTGCCGATCCCTTGCCAGAGGGGCCCCAATCTCTGCCGGGGCTCGAGCCGCCACCATCACCACCATCACCTGTTGAAGAGGCGATCTGGAGTCATCAAGGAGAGCTGCCTGTTCCTCCGATAGGTTCTCAGCCCTGGACGACACTGTCAACCTTGGGCCTTGGACGCCCCCGTGGCAGTGATCGAGGTGCTGCTCCCTGCGGCGCTCCGTCGGCAGTTGAGACCTGAGGAGAGATGGGCCGTGCCAACATCCGAATGGCCTGTAGTAGAGCGCCGCCTCCTGCAGGCAGGAAGAGAAGTCGGTGGGCCTATGCCCGCACTCAGGTCTTCAGGAGGAACCGCGCGCGCTGCGTGAGTGGCCTCCTTGAGGGCACCATGCTAGAGCCGTCGTCTGACATCCCAGGGCTTTCAGAGTTCTGGCGGCAGCTTTTCACTAAGCGACTGCCCTCCACAGCGGCCTCCATCATTCCCGATCGGCTCCTCCCGCACTCTTAAGCCCGTGGACTTGAGTGCCTTTGGAAGCCGATTGGCGCAGAGGGGGTCATGGCCGCCCTGCCACCCAGAGGCCCTGCAGCCGGTCCTGACGGCCTTACACCGGCGCAATTCCGCCAACTCCCAGCAGAAGTCCTTACTAAGCTCCTCAACCTATTCCTCCTCACCCGCCATCTTCCTCCTTCCCTCCTTCGTGCCCGGACCACCCTGCTTCCCAAGAAGGCCGGCCCAGCATCCCCGCTGATTTTCGCCCCATCACGGTGTACTCGGTGCTCGCCAGGGTCTTTCACAAGATACTGGCAACGCGCCTGGGGCGCCTCTGTGCTGTGGACGAGCGTCAGCGGGCTTTCATCCCTGGGTGGGATGCTCTAAAACTCCTTCCTTCTCGACCAGGTACTTACTGGCGCCATTCACCGTTGTCACTCTGTCTTTGCGGTATCCCTTGACGTGTCGAAGGCGTTCGACTCGTTGGATCATGCTGCCCTGTGCTGAGGGAGAATGGCCTACCGAGGGAATTCATAAGGTATGTTTAGGGGTGTTATGAGAACAGTGCAACGACCATAACGGGTGGCGCCTGGGAGCCCATGGTTGTGCGGCCTTCCAGGGGAGTCAGGCAGTGTGATCCTCTCTCCTCTCTTTAACATTGCCGTTGACTATGTTTTAGCACAGCTGCCATCCCATGTCGGCGTACCAGTTCTAGGGGCGCCAGGTCAACACGGCGGAGTTTGCAGATGACGTCCTACTCTTCGCATCAATGAAGGGTGGACTGCAGTCCCCATAGACAAAGCAGTCACAGCCCTCGACCATCTCACGCTTCAAGTGAATGCAAAGAAGTGTTTCTCCCTCGCTCTCGTAGCCTCAGGCCGCGAAAAGAAGGTCCAGGTGGATAACACCATCACCTTCACAGCTGACCTTACCAGCATGCCGGCACTGCGCGTTGGCAAACCTTCAAGTATCTGGGACTGCAGTTCTCCACTTCCGGAAGGTGCCCCTTCAACCTGAGGCACGAAGTGGGGACACAGCTGGACGTCATCACCAGAGTGCCACTGAAGCCAAGCAACACCTGTATGCCCTGCGCGATGTCATTCTCCCGGGTCTGTGCCACAGCTTCACCTTGAGTCGCAACCACATCGGTGCCCTCAAGGCTCTCGACATCCGCATCCATGCCGCTGTGAAGGTCTGGCTCCACCTCCCAAAGGACACCTGCGTGGGCTATTTCCACACTCCAGTAGCTCACGGTGGGCTGGGCATTCCATCTGCTCGCTGGGTTGGTCCTTCCTTGAGGCAGAATACCCCTCACCCCAGAGTGACTCAGCACACCCGCCACCGACACAGACCTGGGGAAGCTACGTCATGAGATCGCGGCGCTCAAGGGGCGCCTGACCTATGATGAGCGTCTACTGCAGACGTCCATCGAAGTTGGAGAGATGTGGGCGACACAACTTCACGCTGCTGTTGATGGAACATAGCTGAAGCCATCGGCTAAAACACCTGGCCAGCACAACTGTGGTGACTTTGCGTCCTGTATCAGGAAGCGCATAAACGCCTTGCCATCCAAGGCGCGGAGAAGTCACGGCCATGACCAAAAAAAGATGTGTCGAGCTGGGTGCAACGCCATCGAAGCCGCCAACCATGTAGTCCAGGCCTTCTGGGGTGGGAATCGGGTCCGCATCCGTCGGCACGACACAGTGGTCAACTACGTCGCACATGGCCTGGATCAAAGGGGCTTCAATATCTCAGTGGAGCCCCACCTCCGGACACCTGGAGACCTGTGGAAGCCGGACCTTGTGGCAGTGAAGGATGGCGTTTCCCACGTGCTTGACGCAGATAGTCGGCGCCCACATCGACCCTGACTGGTGTCACCATCAGAAAGCAGAAAGTACGATGTCTGTGAAGTGTGGCGTGCGGTCACATCTCTTCGGTGTGGCATCGACGGCATAAAGTTCTTTAGAATCACCTTGAGCTGAAGAGAAGTTTGGGCGCCTACATCTGCGCACCAGTTGCTCCTGCTGGGGTTCAAACCCCAGGACCTCGCAGTCCTCGCCATGCGTGTTCTCATTGGGATGACGGCCACCTACATGCTTTTCGAAAATAAGACGTCGAAGAGGCCGATGTATCGCGTCGACGTTGGCTGAGGAGTTGGTTTCTCTTCTTCCCTGACCCCTGGGGCCAATCACAGGGGCAATACCTTCTTTATTCTCGTTTCAGTCTTTAATTCTTCTCTCAACTTCCTATACCCTGTCTCTGTTAAAGTCTACTAACCGACTCTTATGTTACTGTATTATTCTATTTGTATATGTAATGTGTGTATTTATTGTCAACATCTAGCTTAGTTACATATAGACATATATTCCCCATCAAGAGATGGGTGTATTTTGTAACATCTTCCCTGCCAAGAGATGGGAGTATAATTGTAAACTTGTATTATTCTTTCGAGAATAAAGACGACTGTAATAGCCAAATGCCTCCAACTACAAATGCTTACAACTAAGACCGGCCTAGGAGTCCATCGTCGCTGAGCTCACCCTGAGGTAGTCAACGCAGAGGTAGACACCGCGTGCAAGAAGGCTCAGTAGTCCCGGGAAGAACTCCTGCGCCCATAGAGAGGCAGAACTTACCATCAAGGGCGTCCGGTTCTTGAACCAAGAGCTTGAGAAGTCCTTCCCCGACCGCACTCTGAAGTCCATCAAGGGTCAGTGGAGGGGAAGGGCCTATAGAGAAGAGGTCGCCCGATTTCTTTCTGTCCTCTCGGCTGCCAGTGAGGGTATTTAATTATCCCAGGTGTCTCCATCTGCCTCGCAGGAGGAGAGTTCTGGGCCACCTCTTCTGCTGCCACCTCCAACTTCTGGCAGCGAGGTCGCTGATGTTGGCTCAGTCATCTGGTCCGCTTTGGCTGCACTACCCCCATCTGCTGCCCGCTTCCGCTCCCTCGATAACATCATAGCGCTAGGTCTGTGAGCCGACAACTCAGATATCTTGGGTATGATTCCAGCTGCCTTGGAAGCTGTTGGTAGCAGAAAGGCAGAACTACATCCATCTGCCTTCCTTAGAACGACCCAGCCACCTGAGCTCGATGGAGGTGGGAGTATTCAGTGTGTCAGCGCGCATATAAGAAGAACCCGGTGCGCTGTATTTGTGGCCTCCTCGATGGCACCCTGCTCCAGCCGCCGCCACAAGTTCTGCGGCTGCTTGACTTCTGGGCTGATCTCTTTACCAGGTGTCCAACTGGCCAGGTAGACAGCCTGGATAGCAGGCTGCTACCATTCTGCAAAGATGTGCCCTTCCACCAGCTTTGGGCGCTGATTACGAAGGAGGAGGCCGCTTCTTCTCTCCCATCTCGCAGATCTGCAACCGGACCGGATGGACTTACCCCCACCCGACTACGTCACCTTCCCAATGAGGTCCTCCTTAAGATCCTTAATCTCTTAGTCCTTTCCCGTTCGCTCCCATCCCGACTCATGCGTGCCCGGACCACTCTGTTACCTTAGAAGGCCGCTACAACATACCCCGCTGACTTCCGTCCTATAACCATTTGCTCAGTGCTGGCCAGGGCCCTTCATAAGGTCCTGGTGACTCGACTGGTGTGGGCGTGTGTTGGATGGGCGTCAGCAGGCCTTCCTTCCTCAGGATGGGATGTTGCATAATACCACCTTGTTAGACCTTGCGATTACCCAGGCTGCTTCGTCGTGTAGCTCGCTTAATGTGGCGTCTCTGGATGTATCCAAGGCATTCGACTCGCTTGACCATGGTGCCCTGGGGCCTGCCCTCAGGGCCCATGGCCTCCCGGTCGAGTTCATTGGGTATGTCCGGGACTGCTATGCGGCGAGCTCCACAATGATATACAGCTCTGAGACTTGGCAGGTCTAGTGTGGCCTTCCAGATGTGTCCGACAGGGTGATCCACTTTCCCCAATCTTTTTTAACATGTCCCTGGACCTCATGCTGGCCAGCCTCCCCGATTATGTGGGCACCCACATCTTGGGGCGGCATGTTAATGCTGTTGCCTTCGCTGACGACCTCCTCCTATTTGCCGCCTGCAGGACTTTGTGACCAGTGCAGTATCCACCCTGGAGCAGTTGAGTCTCGAAGTGAACTCTACCAAGTGATTCACCCTCGCCCGACCCAAAAAACCAACAATCAGTGTGGTGATTGGGAAGTTTACTTAGCACAGCCAGTCCCCAACAATTAACATGGTGATGTCTAAGTTACGCAAAATTTCGGGATGGTGCTAATATTTTATTATAATGTTTCAATATGCTTGATAGAGACTTGCAATATTGTGTACTTGTTTTATGTTATGGATTTTCAGTTATTTTAACGATTTAAATGTAAAATGTTTTTGAAGAAGCTAAATCAAATCCGAAAGATAATTAAATAAAACATGATTAAATATCAAGGATTATGAAATATTTTTATTATTTTAATAGCCATCCAATCATGGACAATATATTCATATAGTATCTGAACATCATCCTCTTACTCAACTGACGGTAGATAGCACATAGGGTACTCAATGGTGACATCCACCAGTGTGATATCCTCTTGAAAGTCAACTACAAATAATAAATAGGACTGAATTAGCGCTATACAGAAATTACAGGATAACAGAGATAACTAATATTTTCTATGTACAAGCTAGGTCTTTCTTAAAAAAAAAAACGGCAAACCGAAATGAAACTCGTCATGTATTAGCTCACATCTCAAGCATATTATGAGCAGGTTGATATCATATAGAGGATTAATCTGAAGCCTAACAATGAAAGGAACTCACAGCTGCGTTAAAGGAGGGTAAACAAATACACACACAGCCACACATACACACAAACGCAAGCACACCTAGGCAGACATACTGTAGAAAGCAAAGGAGATAAGTATATTTAAGATATTTTTTAAACACTGAACCATTCAGTTCATGATGAGATTCAGCTCAACATTGTTTTTAATTTAAAATGTTAAAACTAATTCCCTCACAGGAGTGCATGAAACCAAAAACATTTCAAGACATGTATATAAAAGATATGTGTAAGGATCAACACCACTCCCATACAAGGCAACACTCCATACAAATGCCTTCAGAAAGGACTTCCTTAGGCTTAAATCAATATTCGATGTTAACAAATTTCTCTTTTTCAAGAACGCTTTTCTACCCATTGCCATTCAGCATTTTATATCTTCTTTACTTCGGCCATCAGAAGTTATCTTGCTGCACAAATAATAAAATTCATCTACCTCCTTTATTGCTTCGTTACCTAATCTAATTCGTTCAGAATCACACACAATAAGATATCAACAAAAACACTGCAACAGGGATGAATATAAAACATAGATTCTAACTCAACAAACAAACTATATGATACACACACGACAGATGGCTTCATAACAAACTCGCCATCAGATTAGGCCCATATGCTGCAATTTTTATTTATCCGAAAATCCACCTTCCCTACCCTTGTAACCGCCCCCGTTGTAAAACCTCCCCTATGCACTCTTCCACCACCACTTACTCCAGTCCCATAACCCGGAAGGTGTACACAATCAAGGGCAGAGCCACTTGCGATAGCATCCACGTGATTTACCAACTGACATGCCTGCACTGTGAAGCGTTCTATGTGGCAATGACCAGCAACAAACTGTCCATTCGCATGAACGGTCACAGGCAGACAGTGTTTGTTGGTAATGAGGATCACCCTGTGGCTAAACATGCCTTGGGGCACGGTCAGCACATCTTGGCGCAGTGCTACATCGTCCGGGTTATCTGGATACTTCCCACTGACACCAATCATTCAGAACTCTGGAGATGGGAACTAGCCCTTCAGCATATTGTCTCCTCCCATTGCCCACCTGGTCTCAACCTCCGCTAAATTCAGATTCCCGCCCACCATCTTTAACATGTTTGCCTCGATTCTCTAAACAGAGCCTCTGCCTCAAGTGGTATCTCTGTCCAACTTCTTAACTTCTTTGCTTTCTACAGTATGTCTGCCTAGGTGTGCTTGCGTTTGGTGATGTAGATCTTGACTCCATTCTCCAGCATGTAGTTCACGTGATCTTGGTTGTCTGATATTACTCTGACAGAATTAATATGTCGTCAGCAAAACGCAAAGGACCTGGAGGAGCACCTATGATCAGATACAGCAATGTTTTTCTTTCCCCTGAACTTTAATTCCTTCACCAAATTTCTCCTTGCTTTCCTTTATAGCTTGCTCAATGTACAAATTGAATAACATTGGAGAAAGGCTACAACCCTGTCTTACTCCCTTTCCAACCACTGCATCCCTTTCATGCCCTTCAACTCGTACAAAAACCAGACAGCGGTTGTCAGAGTTGTAAATAACCTTACGTTCCCTATATTTTACTCCTGCTTGCTTCAGAACTCGAAAGAGTTTACTCCAATCAACATTGTCAAACGCCTTCTACAAATCTACAAAAGCTAGAAATGTAGGTTTGCCTTTTCTTAATCTATCTTCTAGGATAAGCCGTAAAGTGAGTATTGCCTCCTGAGTTCCTACATTTCTCTTGAATCCGAACTGATCTTCTCCGAGGTCAGCTTCTACCAGCTTTTCCATCCTTCTGTAAATAATTCGCGTTAATATTTTGCAACTATGACTAATTAGACTGATGGTTCTGTAGTTTTCACACCTGACTGCACATGCTTTCTTTGGAATGGGGATTATAACATTTTTCTTAAAGTCTGAGATTACTTCACCTGTCTCATACGTCTTACACACCAGGTGAAACAATTTTGTCATAGGTGGTTCTCCCAGAGACTTCAGTAGCTCTGAGGGAATAGCTCATTTGACAGAACACTGAAAGACCTATTTCATCCTCATCGACTTCTTCTCCCCCCCCCCCCCCCCGTTTCTACAATATTGCCGCTAGGTTCATTTCCTTCATAGAGCCTCTCTATATACTCTTTCTACCTTTCAGCTTTCCCTTATTTGCTGAGAACTGGTTTCCCATCTGAGTTCTTGATATTCGTAGAGTTGCTTTTCTTGTCCCCAAATGTCTCTTTTATTTTCCTGTAGGCG
Source organism: Locusta migratoria (assembly GCA_026315105.1). Classification (NCBI taxonomy): domain Eukaryota; kingdom Metazoa; phylum Arthropoda; class Insecta; order Orthoptera; family Acrididae; genus Locusta; species Locusta migratoria. Next base: position 123,625,321 of record CM048754.1, read on the forward strand.
GTATCTACTTTTCCCCTTCTTATACATTCTTCTACAGATTTGCATTTGGCTTCTAGCCACTCCTGCTTAGCCATTTTGCACTTCCTGTCAATCTCATTTCTTAGTCGTCTGGACTCCATTTTGCCTGTTTCATTTACTGCATTTTCATATTTTCTCCTTTCATCGATTAAATTTAATATCTCCTGTGATATCCAAGGATTTTTTGTAGGTCTTGCCTTCCTACCTATTTTGTCCTCTGCTGCCTTCACTATTTCATCTCTCAATGCTACCCATTCCTCCTCAACTGTTTTATTTTCCCCCGTTTCTGTCAATTGTTGCCTAAAGCTCCCTCTGAAATTCTTAAGAACTGCAGGTTCCTTCAATTTATCCAGGTCCCATCTCCTTATTTTCCTACCTTTTTGTAGTTTCTTCAGTTTCAGCCTACAGTTCATAATCAATAAGCTATGGTCAGATTCTATATCTGCCCCTGCGTATGTCTTACTCTTTTATACTAATCGAAATCTTTTTTTCCTTAGCCTGTTTCGGTCTTCAATAAGGTCTAGTATTTCCATGGTCATCGATGGTTTCCTTGGTTTTAGTTTCCTTAATCCTAGTAGTTCCTTAGTAGCTACTTCTACAGTCTCTTTGAATCCTTCCCTGTTACCTATCAGGTTATCGGTCAATTCTTTCATGTCTGCAGCTACTTGCTTTTCCTTAAGTTTTTCTACACACCATCTGTGTTGGTTAGTTCTCTTACATGTCTTAAATTTGCTGCTATAGTCTGCTATCTCTAGAACATGGTCACTGTCTATATCATATCAGGGTATGAATGGCTAGACTTCATTTAATTAATAGATTATATCTAGTGAAGAAGAAATTTATCTGATAAATTTCGCCATCTGCTGGACTTTTCCACATATATCTTCTTCTCGTGGGCATTTCAAAACACATGTGTGTGACTATCATCTCATAATGTTCACAGAAATCTAGCAGTCTGTCTCCTCTAGAATTCATTTTACTAGCCTGAACTTGCCATTCCATAATCCTAAGAAACTTCTTAACCCTTTCATCGCTAGTGTAGCCATGTGGCACCACTACTTTCTTGTGGGCCGTTCTTGGATGTTTCCACCTCAAATCTTTATCCCATAGTTGCCATATGGCCACACAGATGTGTTTTGAAAATCAACAACAGATGGCAGCAGAATACTTACCTAGGGGTCTTAAAAGTAATCTTTGGTATGAGCTGCCATTCTGTTGTTTCGATCAGCTGTTGTGCGCTACTAGTTGCTGCACTCTTGAACTGCTCTCTCCACGAATATTTATAAGGTAAGTTTTCCGTAATATTGTTAAAACTGCAATGTATCACTAACTGTAAAATAATAACACATTTGTAACGATTTATAGTCAGAACACTTACTGAAATGTGATTGTTGCCATTTGGCAACTATGGGAATTCATGGCCTGCGTTTACATAACCTCAGAAATTGCTTCCTGTTTCACAGTTTTCTGGGAATGGCATTCCCCCATAAAAGTCTAACTGATAAGGAAATATTAGAGCTGCTGCAGATTCCAGATGGCGATATTTCAGAGTTTAGCTTTTCGTCAGATGACGAAAATAATGAGTCTGACATTATCCAACAAGACTCCAACAGTGTCGTAGAATGTTAACAAAAAATAAATAAAAAAAATTACGTTTAGAATGCTAACGAGCTTGTTCAAGTGCATTTTCTGGTGCTGTGTATAAAATTTGGTGCAGATTTACGGCCAAAAATACGCGTGAAAGTGATTGACGCTGCAGACTGTGAATGTCTGTTTTACCTTGTTAGATGTTCGTCCCACTTACGGCAATCATCTAGGACACTAACAGACAAAGTAGGCGCTTTTTACTAACTGTGTGGTGCATGTTTGAGACCAAAGACCCGATCTTTTTCGTAAGATCAGAAAGTAGGTCAGTGAATACATAGGTTAAAAACTGGTTATCAGTGGTTTTAAGACACTCGTGTGACGTGGTAGTGACGAAATAGTATAAGTACTGTTAGTTATTTGTTAGGACAAGTGCAAATTACGTGTAAAAACTGGCGTCGCCCAGTAGTAGTTACCATATGTAGACTTTTATTAAGAAACGTGTAGAGTTATAAACAAACTAATACAGACAAACAACAGGTCTGGGTGAACATTTCATTCTGTAAGAAGATGAGTACTATCGAATTAGTAGTTCTAGTATAAACAGCAAAAACGTCATTGGACGCTGGGCAGTTAAAGTCCGCTAAGTAGGACAGACGTTGCTGGGCGCGGTACTTCGCGGCGCGGCCGCTGGGGGTCGGGCGTGTTGCTGCGTGGCTAGGGTGCTGCCATTGCGCGGTGCGTGAGAGTGGGTAGGTGCATAGACATACACCCCGTTTACATGGGCTCCCAAAACCGGTTATCGTAAAAAGATTTCCCAATTCCGCTTTTGGTTGGTCATGTAAACACTCCAAAATCGATTCTGTAAATCCGCTTGTCTAAAACGGTTTTCCAGTTCCACAATCGTTTTTCGTGTCCATGTAAATGCAACCGTTTTTGAAGCGTTATTGGCATCTCACATTGTTTTCTCTTGTTAAGAATTTTCGGCACAAATGTGAAATAATAATTTAAATACACACATTTATGTTCACTCTTAATATTTATACTAAGCTAAATAGCGATTTTGCTGACTAAATCAGGAACTGAATCAGCTGTTTTTCAGCCGCCATATTAAGTGGGCTAGGAAATCCGATTCAGGCTATGCCATGTAAACACCACAGCGCAAAACGGTTTACGAAAATCGGTTTTCGTCTTTGGGAAGATGAGTTGTATGTAAATGTAGTGTTAGTAAGTTGCGGCACCGCGCGGCGTATCGCTTCGAGTGGGGCCGCTACCTCCCACCCTTCGAGCGCCAAGAGCGGCGCACAGCAGGGAGCAGAGCAAACACCAGCAACTCCACCAAGGTGCGGTCTTACGAAAATTGCAAAATTGGCAACTGTCAAAATGCCACGACTGGCATAAAGTCAGAAGCAAAATCGTTGTGAAGCTCCCTGTGAGCACAGCTCCCACACCAGTGCCACGTGGCAGAATAGTTCTGCCTCCCCAGTAGGAGCTAGGGAATATCCTGTGTCAGGAGCGAGGCACCCTGCCCCCGAGCCAAACAAAAGATTCGGCGGCACTGCCTGGCCTCGTGTCCATGCACAGCAGAAAAGCACCCCTTACAGCGTGGCCACACAACACTACAACCAGCCACGCACCACACACGTACGCCAGTACATGGGAAAGTACGGTCCAGAGGGTTCGAAAAAACCAACAAACCCAACGGGAAATATGGAACCAGACATGGGAACATCAACGTATCAGGACAGCCCGACCTCCCCCCTTGGACACCAGCATAGACAACAGCCGGCCCCCACCCCCATCTCAATGTCGAACTAGCAACCTGAAGAGCACCCAAACGAGACTCATAGACCAGCAATCCCCTCACAATTGCCACCTCCTCTCAACAACATAGTGCAGAGCAGCAACACGAGGGATTTAGAAATGAGCTGGTCAACAGTCGTCAGAAGAGACAGCCCACCTCCCTCACAACCCAGCCAAAAAAACACTCCCCAACGCCCACAACCCCTAGAGGAAACAAGCGGCGCCGCTTCCTGACAGTAGCCCCAATCCTCTGGAGAAGGGGAACTGACAATCGACACAAACAGCGTCACCAGCACTCCAGAAGAAGAAACCTGGCAGGTCACCACCACATACCATGTGAAAAACATTCCCAAGGGGCAGACCCAAAAGACAATAGCAGCCGCTTTCAACACCTATGGATAGGGAAATCAAACAATCGATCCAATCTATCAAAACTACACAAAGAGGAGTAGCTTACATTAAACTATCCCTTAGGGGCATAGCAAATCGCTGCAAGGTCTATTCAGAAGATTCGTAACTCTCTCACAAGTAGTAGTCAAAGAACTCCAAGAACCAAGGGTAGGCATGGAAGGGCAATGCCGCAATCCCCAAACACCAATGCTCAGTGTCATTATAAAAGGAATTCCCTACGACGTCATAGAGGATGAAGTGACTCAACAACTAAAAGAACAAAACTTCTCCTTAGTTAAAACCTGGAGGATGCTAGACCGAAAATGAGGAGGGGGAAAAACAAAACTTCAGAGTCCTAACCAGAAGCCAGGAAACTGTGGACAGAATCTTAAAAGGAGGAGTGGTCATAGCCTACTCAAGGAAAGAGGGTGAACCTCCCCACCTCCCACCACCACAACCAGTACAGTGCGGGATATGTCTAGCATTCACTCATGACACCGAAAAATGCAACAACAAACACACACCAAAATGCCCAAACTGTGGAGGCGACCATCAACTCACTGCATGCAACAACAAGGAACCCCCCCAAGTGCACAAACTGGGGGCAGTTGTGTGAAGGCACAGAGTGATTCCCTCTGCGAAGACCAAAGGATACCCCAACAACGGACCTACAAGCACCCATTAAACTGATAACCCCTCCCACCTCCATACCAGAAGAAGAAAATGACTTCAAACAAGAGGTGATCCTAAAAGAAGACCTCATCCGTATGCTCATGGGCACACTGATAAATCTCTTCCAGGATAGGAAGAATGACGTAACAAATGCCGTTGGTCTGGCGGTCAGCCAGATTCTGGAAAAAAGGATATGCCTCACACAATCAGGAAACAAACTGCACATCACTGTGCAAGGCACTAGAGACCCAGAAAAGCGACTGAACACCACAAGCAACACACACAAACACATAAGAAAAACACAAACAGCTAGGTAGCCGCTCCCCCCTCCCCTTCCCACAATAAAATGGCAGAAGAGGACCCTCCAGGAAAAACAAACCTACTCTTCGCCAATGTGCAAGGAGTAGGAACAAAAGTAGCGATACTACACCATAGATTAGTGAACGAAGACATACACATAGTAGGAATTGTGGAAACGTGGCTCAAACCCACCAAGAACCTCCACATATCACGATACAATACATACAGAAAGGACAGGGCAGATGGACGAGGAGGAGTTGCAATCCTGGTGCGTAGTGCAATCCCAGCAAAAGTAGTCTCTATCGCTGCAGACCTGGAGGACGAGGAAGCCCTACTCATCAAAAGTACGAAACAGACAAGACGTACTAATTGCATGTATATACAATCCCCCAGGCAACCCAATACCAGAGAGACTCATAAGACACATCATGACATACAGACGATACATAATAATGGGAGACCTAAATGCAAGACATGAAATGCTGAGAGACAAGACGTACAACGCAAACGGAAAAGCTCTGTATGACATACTACTTACAGACCCTATCATGAGGCTCCCAATACACCAACCGACCTTCATAGGGCATACAGGCGACTCAGCCCCCGACCACATCCTTTACAGCCCCAACCTTTCAAACACTATTACAGACTACAAAGTAGGAGACTCCCTGACAAACGACCACCTCCCTGCCCACTTCTCCACAGACGCCACAAACCCCCCTAAGCACACCCAAACAGGCGAACCATAAGACACTACGCCACCGCAGACTGGGACAAGTACAAAGAGACGCTAACTAGAGAACTATCCAAACCAGTAGCAATAACAGACAACCAAGACCTAGAGCTGACGGTCAAAAAAGTAGAAGAAACAAACAAGCCATAGACGAAGCCATTCCCCTGAAAACGATTGACAATTGGAAACCCACAATACCGCAAGCAGCGCTGGACCTAATCAGTTCGTCTTATTTCTCTGTATATGCGTTTTTTCTGTCTGACAACCCAGACCTAAAAAGACAATGGAACAGACTGAATGCACAAACAAAACACACAATATCCGAATACCGACAGCAAGAATGGGACCAGACATGCAGCCAACTTGACTTCAGACAAGGAGGACGCTTCTGGAACAAATTCAAAACGCTGTGATGTCTATTTGTGGTCGGTTCGTCGTTTTCTATGAGTGACAGGACAAAGACAAAATCAAACACGACCAAGTTAACATCTTTAAACGAACTCTAGAAGAGGTATACTCCTTCCCCCATGACGCAAATTTCGACAACCACCACAAAGAATAATAGACATTCAGCTCCCCCAAACCCTGTCAACTCCAACAATAGAAACGGAAGAACAGATCGCTCTCACCAAAGAAATAACTGGCGAAGAGATTCAGGAGGCTATCTTCTCAGGAAGAAACTCAGGAGCCAACGATATCAAACGCATACACCTGCAGAAAGCCCCACAACACATACTAATCCCAATTCTATCATCCATATACAACTATTGCATACATGCAGAAACTTTCCCCAAGACCTGGAAAACCAGTAAAACAATACTCATCCCAAAACCCAACAAACCACGAACTGACCCGAAATCATACCGACCCATTTCACTACTAGACGTAATAGGCACGACATACGAACATATACTGACAGCCAGACTGAAAAAATACGCAAAAGACCAGGACCTACTACCCATGACGCAAGCAGGATTTCGACAGGACCACGCAACTACCAACCCGCTATTCAAACGGAGTAACCCAGGGCTTCAACATTGGCGAATGCACGCTCGCGGTCTTCCTGGACATAGAGCGTGCATTCGACAAGCTATGACACCAGGGAATGCTGTACAAATTCACGCAACTCGGCATCCCAAACAAGTTTGCAAGTTCTTTCTGTCAGGTATGACTCTATTATTCTGACAGAGTACACATCGAAGTTGCGATTTCGGAAGGCTTCTCCCCAAAGGCGGAAGTCCCACAGGGTTCTCCCCGCTGTTGTACACACTATATACGGCTGACATACCACAAGTGACAACTCAAAAAGAAACTGTTGCACTATATGCAGATGACACTGCATACTGGTGCACAGGACAAAAGATGACAACAATACAACGTAAAGAAAAAACATACCTCCATAAATTAGAAAAATGGATGGTGAAATGGACACCGACAAAGACACAGACAGTTCTCTTCCAACACAGGAACCTGATCAGAAAACATCAGCAAGACGGTACAGACATACAATTAACACTATGGGACGCACCACTTACACTAAACCCGACAGCAAAATACCTGGGAGTGCACTTGGACAAGTACATGAACTGAAAAAAAAACACCTAGAACACATCCTCGACAGGACCAGAAAGAGGCAAAACCTAATAAGACTTGTCCAAGGACGCTTCACAGTGTGCAACGACAGAACAGCAAGACCTTCATACGACCACTAATGGAATACGCGACGGTGCCACTAAGAGGACTGACAAAACACATAGCGGAACGACTACAGAACCGAAAGACGACTAACAAGAAGCACCTAAAGATTGCTCCCACTAACCCCCTGCGACGAAGTATACCGAATAGCACACATACAGCCACTGCAAACAAGACTCACCAAACTGAGAGCCAGATATGGCAGACATATACTAACATGATGACCTGACATGGAAGACCTACTAACCACAAGACAAAGTACAAATACATCATCCCAGGGTGTACAACAGCACACAACACTGTGTTATTCTCTCTCGTCTAGGTGAGGAGGTAGTGCTGTGTTCCTTGTCATAGCGGTCATGGTGCGGGCGATGTTTGGGAAGGCTTTGACAAACACACAAATCCAAAAAGGAAAAAAAAAGAAAGCACCTATGTACAAACCATAGTTAGTAACCTAGTAAATAAGTTTTTCTTTTAAATTTTCCTCAAAATGTAAAATTTTCCTCTAAATGTTAAATGTTATGCTAAGATAATAGATGAGAACTATAGAAATCTGCATGATGTAAAATTGTAAGAAATATTTCACATATTTTGCATTAATTACACGTGCATTGGTTTCATTTTACAATTTTTATTACCTGTTTTTATGGTTTTACATATTTACAATTTTTGTTACATATGTAATAAAAGCAAAATAAATGTAAACCCACAGGCTGAAAAGGACAAAGCAAGCCCTCAAACAGCCCGCCCTCCTCCATAAGAGGAGAGAATGAAAAGTGAAAAAAGAAAAAGGCGTATCGGTTCAGTCGCTGCGCGGCTGCGAACAGCGGACATGGATGCCACACTGGTGTCCAGGCACCAGAGTGCGTGCAGAAACTCTTTGGACTCGGTGCGCAGTGAAACCAGTATCTGTGAAGACAAATTTACTGAGGTAGACAACTTCATTAAAGAACTTTCTGATGAGCTAAAGGCCAGAAAACAGAGCACAACTTGTTTCTTCACCTGTGAAAGGCATCTACTCTTGGTCGTACTACGCGAGAGGCTAGGAGGACAAATTATTGAACTAAGGACTGAAAACAAGATACTAAACAAGGTTTTAGAAATCGCAAACATCCAAATCACCAGGCACGACCTAGACGTGGCAGAATCCCTCCAGCTCGCAAGGTTGGAGGGCCAAATCGACATCCTTAAAGAGCAGATCAGCAAGCTCTCGGCTGATCTTGATGCTGATCTTAATAGAAAGGACCTAGACATCGTCAGGCTAAGGGTCCAAAATGGCAAGTTACAAGAAGAATTAAAGCAGTTAAAAGAAAAACTGAAAGGTGAGGTAGAGGTAGCTAAACTGGAAGCTGAATTAAGGGTCCTAAAAGAGGAAAATAATCAAAATAACGAATCAAACGCCCAACATTTCATATGCTGCAATGGCGGCAGCACCTGCAGTCAAACAACCGACAGCAGTCGAAACAAAGGTTCAACAGGCCAAAAAACGACAAAAAAATGTATTATTCTTCAATCCGACGAACCAACAAGGGACCAAAGACGTAAAAGACGCCATAACTAGGACGATTAATCCCAAGGAAGACAAAATTAAGATTAGATGTGTAATGACAACACAAAACACGGTTATTATTGAAATGGCAACGAAAGCAGATGCGGACAAAATAAAAGCAAAAACGGCTACCTTGCAAGACGTGAAGTGTGAAGAGTCAAGAAAAAGGCGTCCCCTGCTGATGGTTTATCAGGTTCCAACATACATCAAGGACAGTGACTTCATGGACCAGCTGTACGAAATCAGTCTTAGTGAAGACATAAGCCGGGATGAGTTTAATGCTGAGGTAGTACTGAAATTTAAATTGGGCAGAAAAGATCGCAGGACAGTAAACCACATGCTGGAAGCCAGTCCAAAGATTTGGGCGATGTTACTAAACAGAGAAAGAATCTATATCGACTTTGAGCCACTGAAGGTAAAAGACTTCGTAAAGGTGGCAAAGTGCTTCACCTGTGATGACCTGGGGCACACCAGCAAGCAATGCAAATGGAAAGACCCGGTCTGTTATAAATGTGGTACATCAGGCCACCAAAGGGCAGCATGTAGGGAGCAGCGAGTAGGTTGCATTCCCTGCACCTATAGAAAGAGAGTATGTGACAAGGCGGGAGGACCAGACTGCCCTACATACAAACAATTATTTGCCAGGCAAATTGCGACAATGGACTATAACGTTCATGGACATTAGGCGTCCCACTAATACACAAGAGGACCTCCACACCAGACATGACAGCCGGCCGCGGTGGCCGAGGGGACTGAGGCGCTCCAGTCACGGTCAGCACGGCCACTACGGTCGGGGGTTCGAATCCCCCCTCGGGCATGGATATTTGTGCCGTCCTAGTTCGTAAGTAGATCATAAGTAGTTTGTAAGTTTAGGGACTGATGACCCCGTAGTTAAGTCCCATTTGAACATTTGAGCGATAGCGTGGTGCCAACAGATGGGCTTCCTCGTGGAGGCCACCCTGCTACTGCACGCCTGCCGTCCCTCGTTGCCAGTGACGCGGTACAAATGCAGGTCCTGCAAACGACTGACATGATAGATGCTGCCTGCCAACAGGGTGGCATCGATTACGATGTCGCCAGGCATCTTAAACGAGAAATATTTGGCTGGGCAACCAACCGGATATGCCTACTCTTAAGAGTGGAGGAACTGGAAAATGAACTAATAACATAGACGATAACTTAGAATTTAATGAATTTAGTGACCCTAATAACATATACCCAGATCCATACGACACCTTATCCCAACCTATAACACCCAACCTAGAAACTTGTAACCTTAACCCACAACCCTGCATAGTAACCCCAGACTCCGACCTAAGCGTAGACTTTAAGCATGTACTTGCACAAATTGAAGAGATAGAAAAAGGACTAGAGAACGCAGTAGATCGTAGCACTATAAACAAACAAAAATATTGTAAATCCTTAGATGAACCAGTTAACATTTCGCATTTTCGAGTATCATAATAAGTAAACTACATTAAGCCAGTAAGATTCACATCAGCGGGTTTTATAAATAAGAACGAACGAACAACAGAAAGTAATAAGACTTTAACAGACAAAATAAAACAAACTCAGAATACTAATGAAGAAACAATGACTGCACCCTTGTGTGAAGCCTCACACAAACCAACACTCACGCCCGTGGGTCCCAACAAGAAAAAAACCACCCACCACACCAAGCATAGACGCCAATGCATTTGACCTCGACTACGATAGTATAGACGAAAACATACAGCTTGCAAGACTCGAAGACATAGAACTACTAAATACAGCACTGAGACAAATAATTAAATGCACCCAAAGGGGGACAAAGTATGCTTTCAATCGACGGAACTAACTGACAAACAGATTTTAAAAACAAATAACTTACCGACTGCAGGATGGGACCTATGTGACCTAATACGGAATATATGTACTAGACAAGGGGAAATTTTCAACTTAGAGAAGACATATAAAGACCTAGTTAAAGCATATGTACGAGTCTTCTTCGACACGACACAGTATATACTATTTGTGTCCAGTCTAAGTATCCATGAAAATACTACAACTACACACAGACAGAAGTGAACTTGTACAGACGGAACTAAACAAAATAATCGAAGAAACTCAACCGGAGCCGTTGAGCAGGAATGGCAGGCTACTGGGCCTACAGCGTGATTACACACAAATGACAGGTACATCTACACCTAAAGCAGCAATCATAATAACCAACAGAAACATGACAGCTACTCAAATAGCCCATCTATGTACCGAACACCTTGTCACAGTTGAAATAATGCACTGTAGGGATACATGGATAGTTGCATCAATGTACGCCCAGTACTCGTACTGCAGATACGGATCAATCTCATCCATCTCTGAAATTGCTACCTTTGTTAGTATGATTAATTTCCTCTTGCCAGCAGACATTAATGCCAAGTCATCACTGTGGCATGCCAACACAATAGATGTAAGAGGGAGACTAGTAGAGAACGTCCTAGCTGAACACAACCTCCTTATAGAAAATCGAAACAACCAAACACCCACATATAAAAGAAAAGGGGACAATGGCACACTGACACACTGGAGTAGCCGAGCGGTGTAAAGTGTCTCGCTGCGGAGTGCGCGGTTGCTCGCCGTGGAGGTTTGAGTCCTCCTTGGGGCATGTGTGTGTGTATTTGTCCGTAGGTTAGTTTACCTAGGTTTAAGTAGTTTGTAATCTATCTGACCAAACTGCGTGGTCATCAGTCCGTAGTTTACAAACTTTTGAACATTCTGACATCACCATCACAAATGCAAGAGCAACAGACCACGTGACAGGGTGGGAGGTACTAGATGGAGCAACACACAGCGGTCATAACATAGTTATAGTCACAACAGATACACCAACACAAACACAAAAGACAGAAACACACGACTACTTCTACACAAGACTGACTACAACAAGCTATACCAAGTGATCGCAGACTCAAGACTACAAGATGTACATGGATCTGTGGATTAAAGAGCAGTAGGAGATTACGCAAATGGTACCAAATGGCGGTGACACATACAGAAAACAATACAGACCCCAACAGTACCTTGAAGCCAAGGAAAAATACAAACAAATGTTGTATAAGACAAGACTTGAAAAAATGGGACAGAGACATGAAAAGACAACTACAAGTAAACATCTGGGAGAAACACATGAAGTACAGACGAACAGATTTAAAACACCTATGGTCTTAGCAACGCTAAGGCAGGACAATGGCAGCATCGCCAAGGGATGGCGTAGCTCAGCAGAGTTTCTGCTGGGTAAACTCCTCCCTAACGATGACGAACCGCACCACAGAGAGCTGAGAATCAATAACGCTGGCATTGCCATTCCCTTTGCGCAAGAAGAGGTTGCTCGGGCTATCTCTCAGCAGAAAAATGGTAAAGCCCCAGGACCAGACGGTGTCAGTTCCAAGACTCTAAAAATGGTTGCAATACAGATAACGCCCTTCCTGACAGAACTACTGAACGATGCACTACAGCTGGGACAGGTACCTACAGTCTGGAAAACAGCAAATCTGGTAATCATACAGACCCATATCTTCCGCTTTTTTAATGTTTTGGGGTCTGCAGGATCCCTATGTCTCATAAATACATTAGCAAAGGTACAAGAAAGACTGGTTATTGTTGAGGCCAAAGAGTGTCCTTGCATAGCAATTTGGTTTTAATAAAGGGAAGTCAATTGATGACGCAATCAATAGTGCCCTAAATATAATAAGACAATGTAACAGTAAATACGCGGTTGCAGTTATGATAGACATCGCGGGCGCTTTTGATCATCTTTGGTGGCCCGCGTTGTTTGCCAGACTGCGTGAAATGGGGGTGCCTAAGGCCCTCTACAACAGCCTCTCAGACTATTGTAGGCACAGGGTAATCGAAGGCGCGCGGGCAGCCAGAAAGTGATAACCTTTATCACCAAAGGCTGTCCGCAGGTATCTGTCTGTGGCCACGCCTCTTGGGACATCACCATTGTGCCATTGCTTGACTTACTACAAAGTGATAACCGTGTAAACGGGGTGGTGGCCTATGCAGATGACCTCCTGGTAGTGGACGCCGCGGACTCTAGGGCAGAATTAGAAAACAAGACCACAGACACACTCACAGACAAGCAAATGGTGCTCGAGGAACAAACTGGGAATGGCTCCAAACAAAACCATGTACCTTCTTGCTAAAGGTAGATTACGCAGAGAGCCAACTATTAAACTTGACCGAAAAGACAGCTAGTCATTCGTCTAGGTGCACTCCAAGATACCTAACTTTTAACGACCACTTACGAAACACTACTGACAAGGCCTCCAAGATACTGCACAAACTTGCCAGACTCAACATTACACTATACAGACTTCCAATCATCACAATGAGGATATATCACTGTGCACTCTTGGAGTCCGTGGTCAGCTTTGCGGCCAGTATGTTTAGACATTCCGCAAACATAGTAACGTACAGCACAATTGCACGGAGAGGACAACGTAGTGCATTAGTTAGGCTAACTGGAGCCTTCAGCATGACACCGGTCGAATCTTTTATGTCCCAGCCTCGTCGCCGCTTTTGTGTCTCGTTTCCGTCGTAGGTGTCGGTGGCCGAGTAGAAAAGTACCAACACCGGAATAAGGATGCACGCTTGTGCAGGTAGGACGAGACCAGCCAGTGGGACAGCAGAAACTAGAAACACTAGAGTAAATTAGAACGAGATATATATTTCACAGAAACGTTCTAATACTTAACTTTTACAAAGTTCAGTACTGCAGAATGCTGATACATAGTTGAGCTAGAGGCCTGCCTAGTGCCTGTCCGATAGCCAAGTCTTCACTCGTGCCTATCTGATTCCGAAGTGTTAGCTGGTTGCTATCTCAGTCCCAAGTGCACGATGTCGTTCAGTGGTGGCCACGAGTGGAGTTGCGGCAATGGGCGCTCGTGGCTGAAGTAAGAACGCCGCGCCGTGCGTACATGGCGGCGCGCACTTTGGACTTGTGCGACACCACAGAATCACTGGTATGTCTATGGGGAAAAGCCCCACCACCACACGCAGTGACATATAGAGCCGCAACGTACTGGCTTAAGATGGGGAGACCAGACAAGGTGATGGAAATCACCGGACACAATATTGTAAATAAGCGCCAACTGGGCAGTTGGCGGGTGGATACCTGGCAAAGGGAATGGGACACAAGTGATAAGGGCCGCAGAGTACACCAATCTTCCCGAACATCAGGGAGCGTCTAAGAATGCGACATATCAACCCCAGCTGGAGTATGGTGCATTTTTTGACTGGCTTCTGTTCACGCGCCTTAGGTGCGTGGGATAAGGGCCGTGGCCAGAGTGCAGACTGCACATGTGGGGTTGTTGGAACCCCAGAACACATTATCTTTCACTGCCCACAATACACACCTAAGACCTGACTACCCCCCCCCCCAGATGTAGACATAGGACATGTACTGTGAAACCCAGACACCTTTGCAAGACTGAGACTGAGTCTGTGAGGGCGTTCAAACATACATTATAACAAATACATACAAAATAGGCAAAACAGACATCACAACACACACGTGGCTCACACGGGACAGCCCTGTCACCACTGATACCACTGAAGCAGACACAGACACAACAGACTCTGGTATATTATGTTTCACTTCTAGGTGTTGATGATCTCTCACTGTCAAACTAAGACAATCCACCTGAATAAGACCAAGCACAGACTTGAAATGAATACCCGATTAGGACTCATAATTGTTAACATATTGATCAATGAATGTAGCTTCTTTTATTGTATAATAGTATTATTATAGTATTGTATCTTTGTAATGTATATTGCATTGCCTTTTGTATTGCTATTCCTGTATTATTGTATTAAATTGTTTTGTAGTATAATGTATTGTAATAGTACTGTTGTATTATTGTATTATACTACTGTAATTTATTATTGTATTACAATGATATATAACATTCTGAATATTAATTGGATTAATTAGTAATGAAAATTTTCTTTTCGTTATATTGTTTGGTCTTCAGTCCGGCGACTGGTTTGATGCAACTCTCCACCCTACTCTATCCTGAGCAAGCCTCTTCATCTCGTCATAAGAACGGCAACCCACATTCATTTGAATCTGGTCTCGTGGTCTCCCTCTGAGATTTTTACCCCACATACTTCCCACCAATGCCAAATTTACGATTCCCCGATGTCTAAGAATGTGTCCTACCAAGCGATCCCTTCTTTTAGTCAAGGTATGCCAAAAATTCCTTTTCTCACCAATTCTATTCAGTACGTCTTCATTAGTTATGCGATCTACCCACCTAATCTTAAGCATTCTTCTGTAACACCACATTTCAAAAGACTATTCTCTTGCTGTCCGCACTGTTTATCGTCCATGTTTCACTCCCATACAAGGCAACACTCCACACAAATGCCTTCAGAAAAGACTTCCTTACACTTACATTAATATTCGATGTTAGCAAATTCTTTTTTTTTTTTCAAGCTTTTCTTCCCATTGCCATTCTGCATTTTATGTCCTCTGTACTGCGACAATCATATGTTATTTTACTACCCAAGTAACAAAACTCATCTACCACCTTTATTGTTTCATTACCTAATCTAATTCCTTCAGCAGCGCCTGATTTTCTAAGACTGCATTCCATTATCTTTGTTTTGCTCTTGTTAATGTTCACTTTTACAGTTCTTACAGATTGTTTCTGTATAACCAAAAACTGACCAGGGCAGAATGGCTCGGAGTCAGTTCCGAGCCGCTCAGGCCTGTTCAGTTATGAGAGCAATCTCAACCCCCACCCGCCTACTACTATCCTGCCCTCTATCAACTTTACTTCTACTGTCCATTTTAGTTTACTTCCGATTTCCTTATTTTGGTTCTTTATAAATTTCTCAATGCTAAAATATTTAATCCATGAAAGAGCAGACAGACGGTCCCGCCTCCACGCGGCGGGACACGGGCAACGGTGTGAGTGGGGCAGACACTGGTGGGCGCAATAATCTTACTGCCCATCACAAGCTGTCCCTACCACAGCAGCTAAGAGGCCAGACTCCAGTCAAACGACCCATACTGAATACTCAGATGGGTGGGTCATAAGTTAGATAGCAGTGTTCACAAAGTAATCCTTCCCTTGCATGTGTATTTCAATATTATTACAGTATTGAACATGACATCGCTAAACCTCAAGCAACAAACGTAGAAAGTAATGGTGTACAACCTTCCACCAGCAAGGTAAGAATTATATATTTTCACCACAAAACATTATTACATAGTGTTACCTCAAAATGCATATAACTGATTGTTTAGGCATACATTATACTACAGGAAGCAGCTAAACCTGCAAAAAAGAAGAAAAACTGTTCGTGGGAGAAAGGTGATTTCGTTCCACCAGATACCACATGGAAAGACAACATACCTCCACCACCATCTGAGGAAGACGTGACTCCAATGAATTATTTTCAGATGTTCATTGATGATGAAATATGCGAATCCATTTCCCTTGAAACAAATCACTATGCACACATCAAAAATGGGTTTGTCATTGCTGTTGCTTGCAATGAAATAAAGCAATATATTGGTATTTCACTATTTATGGGTGCAGTTCCAATGCCACAATATAAAATGTACTGGACACAACATTGTCGTTTTCCTCCAGTGGCAGATGTTATGTCCTTAGTTTCAAATCTACTCCTACTCATATTTCCATCTAAATAATAATAACAACAACCAGAAACCGAAAGGTGATCCCAAGCATGACAAGTTATTCAAAGTCAGGCCCCTGATAGAATCTTTACGGAACAATATGTTGCAAGAGAAGAGAAACAAAGCATTGATAAACAGATGATCCCTTTCAAGGGAAGAAGTTCTTTAGTTCAGTATCTCAAAAACAAACCTCATAAATGGGGATATAAAGTGTTCACTCGAGCTGGAGTATCAGGCCTAATATATGACTTTGCAATTTATGTGGGTGAAGGCACATGTGATGAGCACGGTTTAGGAGTTTGGGGAGATGTAGTTCTTGCCCTCTGGTAAGAGTTCACACAGCGTCAGAACAATAAGATATTTTTTTGATAATTGGGAACGTCTAAAAGTTCTAAAGAGCTGAACCAAACAGAAAGGTATTTTATGTGTTGCAACTATTCGTTCAGACACAATGTCACAGTGCCCCCTAGCAGAAGAAAAGGAGCAGATAAAAAAAAGGAAGAGGGGCACTGGATTATAGCATTGATGAATCATCCAACATCATAGCAGTAAGGTGGTATGACAAAGCAGTGCAACTGGTTTCCACATATGCAGGTATAAATCCACAGGATAAATGCAAGAGGTGGAGTAAAAAGGATAATCAGTCAATTCAGGTAAATCGACCACTGATTGTGAAGGAAAGGAGTTGATGTAGCAGACATGCTCATAGAACTTTATAGGATAAATGTCCATTCCAAAAAGTGGTATATGTGAATAGTTTATTGGTGCTTCAATGTTGCAGTTGTAACTTCATGGTTGCTTTACAGACGTCACTTGAATCAGAGAGACGCAACATCTCATCTTTCTCTTCTGGATTTCCACACTCATATTGCTCCTGGTCTTACTAAGGCAGGAAATATTGTTCATCACAAAAGAGGAAGACCATCTGCAGGAGGTATAAAACTCCAAAGAAGAGGTTGGTAGCCTCCAGGCCTATTGCAGATGTCAGATATGATGAAGTTGGTCACTGGCCACAAGAGAGCCACCAGAAAGGCCACTGCGAGCTATGCCCTGAAGGAGTCAGCAGAGAGTCATGCACAAAATATAAAGTGTTCCTGTGTTTAACAAGTGGAAAAAATTGCTTTATGTCTTTCCACACCAAGTAATAAAGGAAGTTTTCTGTAACTTAACATAACATAAACGTGCCATCAGGGTATGTTGTATAAGAAAAACTTAATAACATGACCATTTCTAATATAAAGGTATGTTCTCCTTGTTACATTGATATTTTTCCTTCTATCACAAGCATGTCTTGTATTTGATAAAATCATTTATTTTTAAGAATTGAATACAAATTCCTGAAAATCATTTCGTTGAGTACTAAAGTTGCCATATGGCAACTTTTTTTCCCTTCAAAATTGGTTGGGGAAAATTTAGGAGAACTTCAAATTTTATTCAAAGATGAAAAGGTTAACTGGCGTTTAGTGGTACGCACAGGCATTTTTTACTATAGCTTCCAACTTCTCTGGATCAGGATGAATTCCCTTGGAAGAAATAACATAACCTAGAAATTTAATTTGAGAGCGACCAAACTGATTTTTCTATGTTGACAGTAATGCCTGATTTGGGAAATTCTTCAAGCAAAGGTTTTAAAATACCATTATGTTTATCCCAAGACATTCCTGCAATAAGAATGTCGTCAAAGTAGATTGTAATCTGCTGTTTCAAATGATCAGGAAGAGTAGCATTAGGTGCACGAATAAAAGTAGATGACATATTGAGGCCGAAAGGCAAATTACGAATCTGCTTTTCTTCGCTTTGGTAATTGTTACCAGTGTTGCAACAAGTAGATCTGACATCTAATGTAGATAAAATTCCACATCATGAAATATTTGCAACTATTCTCCCAGGGTTTGAAGACGGTCAGTTACTAGTAAAACGATGTTATTGATCTGCCTAGAATCAAGCACCAGCCGAATGGATTTATCTTTTTGCTCCGTGATATGGAGAGGATTGTTACATGAATTGATTGCTGGTTCTATCACATCTTCGAATTTTAACTGAGCAATATGTTTATCAACCAAATCTGTGGCATTAGCAACGTTTAAATCTAAGACAACGTTTAAATCTAAGACAACGTTATACTCCATCAGTAAATCAGCACCTAGTATTAACTGAGTAGGCAGCAAAGAAACCAACAACAAATTAGCAAAAAAAGACCCTTGATAAAAGATATCTACGCGCGTTTGGTGCCTAACTTCAACAGCTTCCCTGAAATAACATCACGAATTTTAGTACTATGTAACGGTAAAGTAAGACAATTAAACGAGCTTTTTTACTTCTTAAAGGTGACTTCAGTAATTACGGAGACTGGGCTTCCTGAATCTAAAACAGGTGAAACATTGACTTGGCCAATTTGAACAGATACCACAGGATGAATCTGAATGTTTAAACAGTCCACCTTCTCTTCTAATAAAGCATCTCTTATATACTCAAACTGCAAAAAATCTAATTTTGTTCTGTGAAAAAATCGTGAGACATCTCTTTGCCAATAAAGGTATTGTTGAAGTTAACCAGGTTTCCACACGATAAATTTCTCTCGTTCTTCAATTGTAGTACTTCTTCACATACACTGTCATCATCACACCAAGGCGTGCAATTATGTACCCAATTAGTTACAGAAATATGTTGTAAATCTGAGAGTTCAAAATAATTTTTCTGTGTGTCATGGTTGCTAACATCAGTACTGCTGTGTGTGTCTGACTAGTGTTCTGATATTCAATCTGCATAAAGGGCCTATCATATGCAACTGCAGGTCCCTGTTGTATAAATTTTATTTTGTACGTGCTGTTCTCAGAATCAGTGAATGAAGCTTCCGTTTTCCATTCCAAATTGTCATCATTCCACTCTGAATGTTCGATTATTTCATCAAATTGGTGAGCAATATTACTTGTTGTTGTTACCTTAAAGTTTGCGATCGTAGGATTGTTTTTGTGCATTATTGTAATTTTCAGCATCGCGATTGTATCAGATTTGCGTCTTTCAAGCCAATTAGTGTCGCCAGAACTGTTGTCATTATAGTTGTAATTATGCTGATTATTAAAACGTCTTAGACGACGAAAGTCTCTACCTCGGCTACGTCCTCGGAAATTCCCACGGTTATTTGGGTATTCATGTGAAAAATTTGTAAATACATCTGATCAAAATTATCATTATGAATGGAAGAAAAGACGAATACCAAGTTAATAAATGAGTAAGCCGTGAATTTCTTCTGCCTACATGTCGGTTTCAGATACAGGGTGTTAAAATAAGTGTTCCATATTTTAAGAGGAAGTTTTATGGATGAAATCAGACAAAAATGCCCGTTATACATTAGCTCTAACACTCCTATCTTAATGGATATGAGAACTTGTTGATCTTCAGTACTGTGAAACTGATCGAACAGATAAATGTAACAGTAATAAAGAAAAAATACAAATTCAAAGATCAACGTTGAAATAAAACACAGCAGTTCATCCACTTCACGAGGGGGAAGTATAGAGAAAACGTGTGTTTAACAATATGCAAGAGACAAACAGGAAGAGCAAACTGTCTACAGTTACGAACAATATTCGTACAAGTAAATATGTCACTGGTAAAAACACGACCGCTTCCTGCAAAATGAATGATGTGGAGCACATTTTACTTTCGACATGAGAGCTGGGACCGGCAGAGACAAGGCATGATCCATCTAGAGACAACGGAAAATTTAATGCTAGCTACTTGCAGAGAAAAGAAATGTCATTATGTGGGAAGTAAAGACAAATATAAGCTTGAAAAAATATAAAAACAGGAGGAAAATAAAATTAATATGTTAGTCTCATTTAAATGACTTCTTTCTTCAACATGTAATTTACTACGAAAATTAACACATAGAAGGAAATGAAGTAAAAAAGATTACAAAGCTATCACTGCCCGAACAGGACGCAAATATTAGTGGTGACAAAAACGGCTGAAATGACATTGTAGAAGTCATTTTGAAGAGGAGAATAACAACAGTAATTAGAAACTTGTGGAAAACCTGATAATACTTGTAACTTCTCTATACTTTCCATTGTTCATACCTTCGGAAAATATGTTTCACCATCTGGGTACAAGCTGTCAGCACTCGGCTTCAAAATGAATTTCAGTATACTAATGTGCGCCCCTGAGTTGAGTATTCCATCTCTTCTACGTAGAGGACCGGCTACCCGACCAGAGCCCTACTGTGACAGAGGACCGTCCACTTCTCTGCCTTTCAAGGAAATATTTCGGATGAAAGCGTTCTGCCCGTGGACGATACACATAAAGTAAGAAAATGGTTTGCAACCGCCACGAGTGAAATTGTCCCATAAAGCAATTACATTACAAATAATGGATGAAATGGCTGGAGTAAGTTGAAGGGAAACTAATCATTACAATTACTTTGAACTTTCTGCAGAGATAAAAAAATTTAAGGTAAAAAGTCCTCCTGAAGCAACAGTAAACAATAACATTACAATTCACCTAAACACGGGCATCACTAAGCGAAGAAAATAGTTTCTCATCTGAAAAGGTTAATGGGATCAAGGGCGTACCCAGGATCAGAGATGGGGAAGGGGGCGCAGGTCACATTATCCTCGAGGAACAGTGACAACAGACGTCTTTTCTTAACAAATACCACAGAAAACTAGTAGAAAACTCGTTTAACATTCCACTGGTCGCGTCAATATGCGACACATGAGCTGTCGCGCATTGCACAAAGTACAACACGTTATTTTCTTTCAATTATGGGTCATATTTCAGGTTAACTCTAATAAACATATGTATTAACCATTTTCTTTGCAAAACACAATCTGATTTTGTGTTTATGGACAGTTATTATATAGAAACACAAATTTAAACCAAGAAACATTTATTTTTCGCTATACAGAAAAAACAACAAACTTTAGACCAAGAAACGTTTAAATGTTTAAATTTCTGTAGAGTACAAATGAATATAAACATATGTTTTGTTTTCACTGACATTTATTGGAAACAATATTTTTTGAAGAGTGGTTTCTACATACAAACTGACTGCACATAGTACATGTTGTCATCGTAGAACTGTTATTTGACCTCCCACAGATGGTGCATATGCCACACATGTGTTTCTTCTGAGGACTTGATGAAGCTGAAGTTGAGCTTTGTGGATACTGGAGTTGTAAAAATGCTTTCACGTCTATTGGAAGGTAAGTAATTTTACTCCTGGAATACATATGTTCCTTCATTAGTTAGAATGACAGTTCCAAGAAATTTCTCTGTAAAATGAGTCTTTCATTTTCTTTCAGCATCAAATATAACACCTGTGCATTCACTCCAGGTATATTTATTAGACTGAAAAAATCGACAACGGCCACCACCTCATTGTCCTGGAAACACTGTATGTAACATATAACTTGTCCAGCGTGGCCACTCCACCTTTGGAAAGCCACATGTTATTCTGGATTACAATGGAACCAGTTTCCAAGTCTACGTCTCCACTATCGTTCATTTTACATGTCAAAATAACTGCTTTATTTTTCCTAGTTACATACGAGACAAGAGTTCGGTATTTTTGATAACCAAAAATGGAGAAACATATAGCTCTATTCTTATTTGGCAGAAATTCTGGAGGAATTACTGCCTTATTTTTCCTCATAGTTCCTAAAAGAGTAATACTGTTTGGTATACCTCGATGTCACTGGCAACTTGCCTTATGTCAATTATCAGTGGTTATATTTCTGTTGGTGTTGACTATGTCCTCAACAAGTCACTTTTACAACTTCTTCTGGCGAATTTGACACAGAGTATGGGCCTGCTGTTTGTTTACCGACGTACACTTCCACCATAAAATGTCTTGGCGTCTGCCACTGCATACATTGTGATGCCATGTTTAGCAGGTTTCGATGGCTTATATTGAATCCATGAACAGCATTCACGAAATGGATGTAACATTTCATCAATAGTAGCAAGTTCACTCATGCTGTAACATTTTCTTATATTCTGAACAAATCTGTCAAAAATATATCTTATGGACGTAAGTTTATCAATCTGCCTTCTTTCCTGTCTGCTTGTGCTATCATCAAATAGAAGACTTCTCAGAATTGGTGGAAACCTGTGATAACTCATGGCTGCTCTTTGAGGCATCATTTCTGTCCCATCATTTGCCCGTAACTCTTCAACATTTACCACCCGTCCCTTTTTCAATCCAATCTGAACCAGGATACCAATAGTGGCGAGTAATTCTTCACTGGTTAGATCAGTGCAATCACGTGGTCATGAATACCTTGTCTGTAATTTTTCAATTTTTGAATTAGTGTGTAGGAAAATTTCATTAATCATGTTTATGTCGATAAGTTTCGAAAATACATCAGCTGGAGAGTCTGTATCTCTTATGACACGTCTTGAAGAAGAAAAATATAGTAAAAAATTTATCTGGTCCGTTTTTGAAGATTTCGATAAACTTGATTTGCACCATTTCGTAACTTTATCTTTGATATAAAACTCTTCAGCCTTTGTCTCATCATCCTCCTCTCCATTGCTTCCCTCAACTTCAGATTCAGAACTATGGTCCGAGTATTTTTCTTTGTCACTCAGATCAGAATAACTTTCCTCAAAATATTGAGCTGAATGGTTTTGAGCCCTTCTTTCATTTTCTACTTCTTCTAACTCCTCCAAAATCCTTCAGGTTTTATCGGGTTGCAGCTATTAAAACATGCCCAATGTATATTATGCTACTCCGGACATATTTAGTAAGAAAAAAAATAAAGAACTACACTTACATTCTGCAGAAATCAGCTTCATGAAGAACAGAGAGGGCTGGAAAAATTCGGAACGAGACCGGTCGCGCGTTGTAGTTCATGCAACAACCAGACACCTACTGACAAAACAGTTTATGGAGAGTAAACTAGCCACAACAATTGGGTGCGGAGCGACAAGCGGGCTGAAGACGATTGTTGCGATCAATAGATGGTGAGAATATTCAGAGATGCTGACCACTAATGACATTTGAAATAAGCCATGTGTTGTACAAAATACAACGGCGCGACCGGTGGAGGGTTAATAAACATTTTAAACATAAGAATGCACTTGCATAACAATTCAACATTTCAATTTAGTAACCTTCTGGGATTTGCTGCAATTTTTTCAATTACTATTACTAACATCTCGCAGTTTTCCTTGACGTAATTTCGGTGCACGCTCCATCACATGTGAGCCTTTCTTCTCCCACAGTGCTTCTATAAGCCTTGCCTTTACTCTTCGAAAAGTACTGAAGGATCGTTCCATTGTCGCTGTTCATGGAATAGAGCTCAAAATACTTGGAGCTTTTCTCATACTAGGGAATAATATATTCGTCTCATTAAACAGTCAGTGACTTCTACATTTCTTAATTCAGCTTCAGGTATATTCTTTTCCCTCCATAAATTGTACCACAGGTCCAGTTCTCCAGTAATATCATCCAAATCATAAAAAAATTTAAATAGTTGTGCATTTCTATGAAACTCTGAATATGAGTAAAATTAGTAGAGCAAAGGATGTAGCTTATTTAGAGCAAAAGCTGTTGAAAATCGAATACTTAAAGATGACATGAGTGATTCCATATATGGTATTATAAGTGAAAGTCGGCAATATTCGGTGTCATTTTACGATGGTAGATTGCTACTGTACTGTTCCACGTTTCGTTTGCAAGCAAAAATAATTTCTATTTTTAGTTCCTACGCAGCAACTTGTGCTTCTCCAAGTGATTCACTGGTTATGCTGTCAGCTTCTTTTGGGTCATTACCAAGAACGTCAAGGATTCTTGTCACGTGTTCCCTCACAGCAATCATATCCATAGACTTAGATTACTGAGCATTAGCTACTGGTTCCAAAACTGCCGAATATTTGGTTATTGCTTGTAAAGCTAAGATGAATATTGGTTTTGTGATGGCAGAATGCAATTGATAAGCAGATTTTCTCGTTGAATAACTTCCCTCTGTAGACAATTTTTCTAGAGCTCTCACAACCTCTGGGTAATGTTGAGAAAATAGTCTGATGGATTTGTATTTTTCAGGCCATCTCGTCTCAATCAATTCGTGATAAATTGGGAACGTATTTCCGACGTGTAGCTGATTCTCAGAAAAAAAGTTTCTTTTACTGTGGCAATAGTATTCACAATTTCCGGCACTGTGTCAGTATCGTTTACCACAAGGTTGAGTTTGTGGCTGGAGCAATGAACGTATGAGGCTCGATAGTATTTGTTTCTTAAAATGGCTTGTACACCGCTTTCTCTGCCTGTCATTGTAGAACAGCCATCGAAGCCAAATCCCACACAATCTTCCACTGGAACAGTATGACTTGTCAAGAAATACTAAATTTCTTTCCCCAACTGATGAGGCATTTTGTGAATTTATTTCTACAAAACCTACCCTGATATTCGATTTGGTTTCATCGTAGAATCTCACACCTATTTACAACTGTTCCTTCCCAGTTGCGTCTGCTGTTTCGTCTGCCAACACTGTGTAAAACTTCGGTTTGTGATTGTCAGTAACTATACTCTTCCTAATCACATCTCTATACAAATTTGTTAATGTATTTTGTATTTTTGGCGACATGTAAACAGCATTGCGCCGACAATTTTCCAGTTGAAACGTTAACTTTTCGTCGCCAGAACTGAATCTTAAAATCAACAAATCCGATAAAACACTTCCATTTTCCTGTTTTCCTCTAAGAGGCATATGATATGTGCCACTGAAAACTATACAAGGAGAAATCCGTGACAATATTTGCCTGTTTTCACTGATCACTTTTTGATGTAGATTTTGCAGTTGGATGTCTACAGGTACGTGATCAAGAAATGTTTTTGCTGCAGTTGACACTTAAGTGAAGCTGGGTGTTGGCATGTTTCCGACAGTCTTCGTGAATATCCGGAAATTTTGTGAATGTCCTAATGAGGGACGATCCCAAAACCCCTCTAACAGTGCCAGTCACAGGAGGGAACAAACCACAGTGCTCGCATAGCGCACCTTTTAGCAGCTCTGAATAAACTAGCCACGGTGCATATTGATCTAACCGAGCATGATTAAATTTTCTTTTCAAATGGCTTGCATAAGTTTGAAAATCATAATTGCTTCAAGGAATCCACGGATTTAGTAAGAGGTCCTTCTTTTTCACTGATAGCTGGGTAGTTAACTCAATATAAGGACCAAGATCATTTTCATTGCAGTTACTTCTAAATACAGTTTCCGAATCGTCTTTGGATACACATGTTGGAAGGGATGATTCGTGAGAATAATGGCCAGGATCTGGTACAGTAACAGGCATCGCTGTTGAACTTGACTCTTCAGTTTCTCTTTTAGATGGCGGTTGTGGCACTGCAGCATGATACTTAACGATTCCGCTGCTGCTGTTTCGTATATTTAGTTCTTAATGAAATTTTTGGTAAATAATATATTCCTTTTTGCAACAAACAGCTCAGTTGATATACAATACTAAGTCGAAAAATTCTCGAAATGGGTTCCACAACTCAGGAACACACATTTTCAATAATTTACGAGGCAATAGTATAATCAGTTCTTTGAAAAGCTTTCTACAGGATGTCCCCGAATTTATTCCACAAATAATACGTATTACACAGTTTCGCACTTTGATAACTTCTGTTGTTGTTGTTGTTGTTGTTGTTGTTGTTGTTGTGGTCTTCAGTTCGCAGACTGGTTTGATGCAGCTCTCCACGCTACCCTGTCCTGTGCAAGTCTCTTCATCTGAGAAAACGTTCGGCAACCTACATCCTTTTGAATCTGCGTCAGTTTTGACGGCGAGTTTAACGATTGTTACAGTAAACAGACGTCGTTGAAACGCAAAAATGAAAATTAAACGACAAGAAATAAAAGAATCGAAGTAAAAACTAATAAAAGAAGAGAAAGGTGGAAAGATGATACCAGAGTGTCCTGGCCAAGTGACCACAAGACAAGATAGCAGGGCATCTGGCAACTTTTGCACATTAAAACCACCTGCCTAAAAGCGGAAGCGGAGAACAAATATATAATGAACACAGTACTAAAAAATCAAATAGATCGGTACAACCCACTCACACGAATAAAATTTAATACAGCGACGGAGAAGGTGATGATGATGATCGTGTGGCGTTTATGACCGTTAGACCCCAACTGGGGTCGTGTTCAGCCTGCCTGGTGCAAGTCTCTTTATCTGACGCCACTTCGGCGACTTGCGTGTCAATGATGATGGAATGATGATGAGGACGACACAACACCCAGTCCCCGAGTGAAGAAAATCTCCTACCCGACCGGGAATCGAACCCGGGCCCCCTGCGTGGCAACCAACCACGCTGTCCACTGGACTACGGAGGCGGACTGACGGAGAAGGTGACCGTGTGTAAGCCAAGTATGGCCGATACGCAGCCGGCAGAGAACAACAGAGTCTCTGTGAGTGGCCCGCAGAGAGGTCCTCCACGTGTTTGTAGGCTCCTTTATACGCCTCAATTTGTTGGGCACCTGTAGGGTGCGCCATTTACTACTCCACAAACCGAGAACTTTACAGCATAGTGTAGAACAGAGATGAGCAGATGGGATGCCTATAATGAGGACAGGCTGGTGGGTGGCCTCTTTGGCCAGCCTGTCAGCCAGCTCATTGCCGTCTATCCCGACGTGTCCAGAGTCCAAAGGAATGCCACTGACTGCCCACGTTATTCAATGATGTACAAGGACTCGTGTATGGCAACAACCAAACGATTGCACGGAAAACACTGGTCGATGGCCTGTAAGCCGCTCAGGGAGTCACTACAAATGACGAAGGACTCCCCAAGGCAGGAACGGATGTGTTGGAGTGTGCGGTGGGTGGCTACCAGCTCTGCAGTGAAGACACTGCAGCCATCTGGCAGGGAGCGCAATTCATTGTGTCTTGTAAGCGTGTAAGCAAAACCGACATGACCATCTACCATCGAGCCGTCGGTATACACTACCGTAGAGCCACGGAAGCCATCAATAATTGATAGGAATTGGCGACAATGGGTCTCAGGGTGGACTGAGGCCGTCGTATACACCATGGTGGTGTACGCGACTGGTATCTGAATAAAGAGGGGACAGGAACAGACTCCAACTAGCTCAGCAGAGACCTAACACGGGTACCAACTGTAAACCCTGATCTTGGCCGTCTCTGCGGAATGTGGAGATCAGTTAGAGGAAAGAGTAGACGGTGATTTGGGTGGTTAGGTAAGCCACAGATGGTAGCAGCATAATTTGCAAGCAGTTGTTGTCGTCTGATATGAAGAGGAGGCACACCGGCCTCCACAAGGAGACTAGTCACAGCGCTTGTTGCCGTAGTCCAGTCTAAACAGAACAAGTGCCTTATAACACTGCAGCAGCGTACTGCGATCTGCGCCCCAAGTGGTGTTACTGAGGCAGCAGAGGGCATTAAGGTGCTTCCAGCACTTCTGCTTGAGCTCACGAATATGAGGAAACCATGTCAGCCGGTCGTCGAACACTAGCCCCAAGAAACGATGTGTTTCCACCACATCGAGCAGATGGCCATCTGCGTAAAGCTCAGGATGTGGATGGGCTGTCCGATGCCAGCAGAAATGCATAACGCAGGTCTTGGCAGCAGAGAACTGAAACCCATGTGCGAGGGTCCACGTCTGCGCCTTCCGTATGACTCCCTGCAGCTGTTGTTCAGCAACACGTTTACTGCAAGAGCTAAAATATAAACAGAAGTCATCTGCATACAACGAAGTGGAGACTGAAGATCCTACTGCTGCCGCTAGACCATTTATCGCCACTAGAAACAGAGGAACACTCAGGACAGAGACCTGGGGTACCCCATTCTCCTGTACATGCAGGGAGCTACAAGAGGCACCGACTTGTATACGAAACATACGCAAAGATAAAAAATTTCGGATAAAAATGGGAAGCGAGGCACGGAGTCCCCACCCATGTATTGCGGTAAGGATGTGATGTCTCCAGGTCTTGTCATAAGCCTTAGATAAATCGAAGAAAACTCCCACAGGTGTTGGTGGCGAGAGAAAGCTGTGCATATGGCGGACTCAAGGTGGATCAGGTTATACACAGCTGAACGCCCCTTTCGGAAACCACCCTGGCATGGAGTGAGGAGACCCCTGGACTCAAGGAGACAGCACAATCGTCGACTCACCATACGCCCCACCAATTTGCAAAGAACGTTGGTGAGGCTGATCGGCAGCTGTTCAACTCATGTGGATGTTGACCAGGTTGATTGAAGATAGCTAGAACGTTACGCTGAGAGTCAGGTGACAGGTGTTTCAGCATCTGATTATGGATACGATCTGGCCCAGGCGCTGTGTCAGGACAGTGTGCCAGGGCACTGAGAAATTCCCATTGACTGAATGGAGCATTGTACAGTTCAGTATGGCGAGGCGAGAAGGATAAGCGCTGTCGTTCCTCCCGCTCTTTGAGGGCTCGAAAGGCCCTGGAGTAGGCCGCAGATGCAGAACTCTGAGCGTAGTGCTCAGCAAACAGTTCAGCAACTGCATCTGGATCGGTGTAAACTGCTGCATTCACAGAAATCCCGGGCACACTAAGAGGACACTGGTAGCCATAAACACGTCTGATCTTTACCCACACCTGGGATGGAGAGGTACGCGATTCAATGGAAGATACGTATCTTTCCCAACACTCCTGTTTGCCTCATCTAAGCAACTGTAGGGCGCGGGCATGAAGCCGTTTAAAAGCAATGAGGTTCTCCATAAATGGGTGCCGCTTGTGGCGCTGCAGAGCCCGCCTGCACTCTCTAATCGCCTCAGCAATCTCCGGCGATCACCAGGGCACCGTCCGCCGCCAGGCAGATCCCGAAGAGCGAGGGATTGCACCATCAGCCGCAGAAATAATGGCTGAGGTAGCGCTGTCAATTACCGCATCTATGTTCGAGTGTGTAGGAGAACCAATGATGGCAGCAGAAGTAAAAGTGTCCCAATCAGCCTTATTCAGCACCCATCGGGGCGGGAGTTCTGGGGCCTGATGCGTGGGTCAAGAAAATCGGGAAGTGGTCACTACCACACAAATCATCGTGGACACTCCAGTGGATTAAGGGGATGAGGCTGGTGCTACACACTGAAAGATCGATGGACGAGTAAGTACCATACGCCACGCTAAAATGCGTGGGGGCACCTTTGTTTAAAAGTCAGAGGTCGAGTTGAGATATCAAAAACTCGACATCTCTACCACGACCAGTAATCATAGTACTACCCCACAATGGGTTATGGGCGTTGCAATAACAGGTAAGGCGGGGGTAGTTGTGCTATCAGTGCAGCCAGGACATGTTGTGGTACTTTACCATCAGGAGGGAGGTAGACATTGCAGAGGGTAATGTCCACTGCAGCTCTTACCCTGACAGCTACAGCTTCCAAAGGCGTTCGTAGTGGAACAGCTGTGCTGTAGATAGAGGCAAGGGCGTAGATGCATAGGCCACCTGACGCCCTGTCACCGTCTGTGCGGTTCCTGTAATAACCCCAATAGCCTCGTAAGGCAAGGGTGCGCATCACAGGAAACCAAGTTTCTTGAAGGGCAATGCAAAACACAGGTTAAGTGCTGAAGAGTTGGCATAACTCAGCTAAGCGGGAGAAAAAACCACCGCAATTTCACTGGAGGATGGGGTTACTGCCTTTAAAGGCCATGAGTGGGATGATTAAGAAAAGGACTACTCCATAGGTTCACTTGTTCCCGCCGATTTTGAACCTATCGGATCCAAGATCAAGGACTCTGGGGAGTCGATGAGGGCGAGATCCTCAGGTGAGGTGAGGATCTCTAACTCATCGTCTGAAGCAGAACATGAGGGTAGCTGTGGCTTTCAGCCACTAAAGAGTGCTTTTTCTTTGTCGTAATTCTTCCCTCTCGCTGCCCCTTTGGCTTCAGGGGCTTGGAGGGCTTCTTACACACCTGATGCCACTTCTGAGAAGAGCGAGAAGCCCTTCGAGCAACAGGTTTGGGATCCTTGGGCCTTTGGCCAGGATCCTCAGAGGCACCCTGAGAAGCTTCGGAAGGGAGTGTCCCGAGGGACCCCTTCCGAGCGATAGGAGCCGGATGTTAGAGGGGTGGCTGCTCCCACGGTGAAAAGAGTGGGAGCCACCGAAGATGAAGTACCCCCAGCTGGCAAGAGGGCAGGGTCAGTTGGGTGGGCTGGGAGCCCACTTGCTTACGTAGTACAGACTGAAGACCAGGCACTTTAGATGACGCTGGCCAGGCTGCCGTGGCATAGGTGTTAACCAGGCGCACAGGGTGGAGCTTTTGATATTTCTGCTTTGCTCTGAGTAGGTTATTCCGTCGCGGGTCTTGTATTCCATGATTTTTCCATACCTGCCAACCTTCAAATTGTAAAAATCAGGAGATCCAGTTTAAAAAATCGGGAGATTCTTAAAAATATCTGGAGGTACATTTTATCAAAAACTGCTGCGCAGTTCACTATAAACCTGGAGATAACTGATTTTAGCCATTTTCTATCATCTCACAACACTACATAATGGCTACAAAAACAGCTTGCATTAACCCAAATGTTGACTACATCCTTATTTTTAGTCAATCCAGATAAAGTGATTGATTTGATTTTTTATTAAAACTTCTCTCAGCAATTTCAGAGTGCTTACTTACATTGAGTAACAATAAAAGACTAAAATAAACAAACACTTTTCATTTTCTCTGCATGTACTCTGCTACATCGCTCTTTCCACCAAGTGATGTGGAAATATCACATCGACAAAGAGTACAAAATACAAATAATGTTCCAAAAACTGCTTAAAAAGGGATTATATTTTTTGTCATAGGCCTACTGGTACACATACCACCGAATTGAAATCCCATAATCACATAAAACATCTGTTTACACATCTGTTTACACGAAAGTCGCCTTTCTGAAATTCAGGTATGGAACTGATGCTCCTAACTATCCACTCAAAAGATTTCCATCAATTTAAAAACCTCTGAAGTAATTTTACTTACGTACAATGACAAAATATCACATTCAAAGAGAGCACGACATTGCAAATACACACGTAGTGCTTCAAATACGCGGAAAGAGCAGAAATAAATTATAAAACTTCTAATTTCTTTGAGTTTCGATATGTATTTATATTAAATTGATAAATGAACAAAGGACTTTTGACCATTGGCCACAAATTGGATGTTGGGTTTCAGGATAAAGGCTAAAAATCAGGAGAAATAATGGCAAAATCAGGAGGCGGGAGAGTAAGTGAAAAATCAGGAGACTCCCACATAAATTGGGACACATACTGGAGGAGGGGTGCAAGGGACGTTCAGATGGACTGTACGTCCGCACTGCCGACATGTAGGGCTAGCATCACATTGGGAGGACATATGCCCAAACCTCCAGCACTTAAAATGACACATAGGGGGAGGAACGTAGGGCTTTACGTTGCACCAGTAGATCATCACCTTGACCTTCTCAGGCAATGAATCACCCTCGAAAGCCAAGATGCACTCACTGGTGGCAACCCTATTGTCCTTCGGACACCCCGCCATTCTAAGTTTGCACGCAGTTCGTCATCTGACTACAACAAAAGGTCTCTGTGGAATATTATTCCCTGCACAATAATTAAGGTCTTGTGTGGGGTTATGCTAACGGAAACATCACCCAGCTTTTCACAGGCAAGCAATACCCGTGACTGGGCTGGGGATGACGTCATTATTAATACCGACCCAGAGCGCATTTTTGACATGCCTTCCACCTCTCAGTACATGTCACCGTGACGCCGTGTTTGCGTGCGGCAACACTATTATTTGATCGTTTCATTTTCGTCCCACGAACAGCTAGGAAACTAAAGGTCCACCCAGGCAGAGCCCCGCTTGCCTGGGTAGGCCTTAAACAACTGAGATGCGGCAGGTTCCCGAGAGGTTGCTCGCTAGCGACTGTTCAACCTCAACAACCATGCATCTCGGCATGTATCACACCTTGAGATTGAGGAGTTTTTTTATAGAGGTTTATACAGTCCTTGCGACCCGGGCGATTAAGCCAAGATCCCCGGGCTCTGAAACTTACAACGTTCCACCGTCGCGCCGAACGATGGTCGTTGAAGCACACACAGAGCTTACGGTGTAGCGGACTGTTGGCGTGACACAGCCAACGTCTCAGGACCCCAGGTTCGCCAAGCCCGTACTCAGCAAATTAATGCTGAGCCCCTGAGGGGCCTCTGTCCTATGCTCCCCTCGTAGATGCAAGCAGATGTCAGGCAGTTCCCCGGCTTAGTACTGGTAGACCACACTAGAGGCACTTGTGAGGGTGCCTCTCGCACATCAGAGGGTAGTGTGGAGGGGAGGCTGAGGGGAGAGCAGCGCCATCATGGGACATCTTATGGAACAGCTTCAGCACCCCCACCCCGCACCCCTGAGCGGGGGACCAGGCCCTTACCGAGGTTTCCTGTCTGTGTATATTTGTCTGTGCCTCAGGTCAGCCACAGGTGAGCCCAGCCCAAATATAAATGTCCACCTGCATACGGAGTGGTCTCGCCAAGGGTGGTGGCGGCCAGCGGTCGCCCTCCAGGCGGTGTCGGCAGAATGCCTTGGAAGCGACTTCAGAGAACTTGCCGCCAGCAACCCCCGCCCCCTCGTGGAACCCCAAAAGTGCCGGCTTGCTGGTGTGCCAGCGCCTTCCGCCTCTGAAGACAATTATCCCATCGGCGATACCTACAATAATAAAAAACAGAGTCATACTCCCAGTGAACAGAAATTTACCTCGCAAACTCCTGTCCTCTGGTGATTACAAGACAAATGAAAGATATTGAATATAAACAAGATAATACTATTGATATCCTTCCGGAATAAATGCAGACAATAATGTCCAAATAAAATGGAGCAAATAATTCTGAAATACGAACACCACCTCTCAGTCTCTTTAAACTTAATACTGTATACTTCCTTTCGATGAACTAAGTGGACGGTATATATGCTTTTACCTTTTCAGGGCCATTCTCCAATTCATTGAGGTGCATACCTTTTACGATTTGCAATGTACGGTTGGGGGTTCGAATCCCCCTCGGGCATAGATGTTTGTGCCGTCCTTAGCTAGTTCATAAGTAGTTTGTAAGTTTAGGGACTGATGACCCCATAGTTAACACTAAGTCCCATAAGCTATACTAACATTTGAACATTTTTTTGATTTGCAATGGGATGTGCGTGCATTAAAGCTGGTAAATTATTAGAAACAAATTTGTGGTGACAAACATTTCTCTCTTCCTGACCCAGTGCCAAAACGTAATGGGTTTTTAAAGTCACATTAACAAATCTTTGTGAACTCTAAGTAATTTATCAGATAGATAAATAGCAATAGCACATCCTTATAATGTTCAAAGTTTGTAAAGCACAGGTACCAAACACAGTTTTTATAATCAAATTTAATGTCTTTACAAGTTTACCTCATCCATGTGGCACATCTTTTGTAGTTTGTATTAAAATTTGTGTGAATTTTTTTTCTGTAAGGTGACGATGCACTTACTCCAGTTAATGCTGAAATAACGAACTAGATATTTCAGTTAAAAACGTTAATTATATGTAATAGGGTAAAGGAATCGAAATAAACAGGTACACATTGAATTATTTTATTTATTGACAATGCTTGGATTTCCACATCACCACAGAGGTACCAAGCGTGATGCGTTACTCTTTCTTTTACATGGCGAGTTTCCCCAGTAGGCCTACAAACCATGATACATACAAATCAAAGAAGAATATTTTGTGCCAAGCTCATTGCACAGAAGGTTGTATGCAATGTGACAATTCCATAAAAAGAATACATAAATACAGGCAGCTTATCTACATATGCAGAAAAAGAATATACAAAAAAGAGGATAAAACTAGACCCCAAAAACGAGATAGGTTTATTTATGGGTTACAATGATGTGAAGGGTACAGAATATTTAAACCTTTCACAAAGAGAGTTGAGTTGCATCGAGATTTAGGAAACTGATGTCCCTGTAGTGGAGTCCGACACCATCTGTTGTGATGAAGAAAATACAGATCAAACATCAGAATCGGAGGGGCAGAAAGAAGTAGAAACGATGACTCAGCTCGTAGGAGAAGATAGAAGTCACCTTGGAGAAGAACAAGGAAACTACAAAGACAGAGAACGTGGAGAAGATTCATTTGAAAATGTGGATGTTGAGAATGTGAAGTCATACAATCTGAGACCCAGAACAAATATTCAACTTCTAAATTACTTAGAAGATTATGACTGTTGACAGCTGTGAATGATGACAACCCCAGCACCTAAGATGAATGCAATGTCTAGTAGTGATGCTATAAACTGGAAAGAAGCGATAGCAAGAAAGCTGCAAGCCCTTGAACAAAATAATACATGGGATTATGTTTGTAAGCTAAATGATTTGGGTTTGCACTAGCAAGTCTCTTGCAGAAGTTATTGCGAGTAGCTTGCTGCTGTGTTTATACTGCAGACGCAAGAAGCACGCAAGTTACTTCCGCAGGTTCTTTGGCAAGTGATTTGCTGCAATAATTTGCGGATAGCGTTAACATGTGATTGTATGACTTGTGAGTGGAAGGAAAATGACAAGTAGGCGAGTGAGAGATGCTGCAGCTGTTTTGGTTGTTATGAAGAAACTTAAAAAGGAAAAACGAAATGTTTGGGTTAGAGACTGGATTTAGAGAAGACCACAGTTTGGAGCATACAATAATATTCCGCAAGAACTGTGCACTGAGAACATGGATAGATTTGAAAACTTTTGCAGAATGTCTACAAACGATCTGGAATGTTTATTAGCTGGGCACGTCATATCAAAAAGAGACAACATTTCGTGCTGCTATTCCATCCAAGGAAAGTTTCTCACGTTACGATTTTTAGCTACAGGTGAGCTATGAACAGAACAGCGCTTCGTTTATTTGCATGAAATATATCGAAAATGAAAATCTGTTTAATTATACTTTCATTGTAGGCGACTCCTACAAGTCTCTGATGTACTTATTTCGAATTCCAGTTAGCACAATTTCTCTCATCATACCAGACGTATGTGGAGCTATTCTTGCTGTCTTGAAGAGGGAAAATTATTTGAAGGTATGTGAAAACCAAGCACTTATAGTAAAATTTTACTAAAATTTATTTTAAAGAAAGATAGGATCATTACAAATAATTTTTGTGTCGTTTCTAATTTATTTATTTAGCCATCCACAGACATTTTAAATGTATAGATGTTGTCAGTTCATTTGCATTCACATATTCATACAGTTTTTTGTTACATCTAGTTTAATGTTATGAGACATGCATTGTTTACAATCATTTTTTCTCCTTATAAAATATTACATATACTACACAACATTGTAAGGCAACCTGTTTACAAACTTTTATTCCTAAGAAACGCAGGTTACTAAGAACAGTTTTCCTGCATAAACTGTTTCAGATGTTTCCTAAAGCAGTACATTTTAACAGTTTCTTTTATTTTCTGCGGCAGTTTATTACAGAGTTTTAGACCATACAAGAATCTATTTTGAGTCTTCTGTATATTTTTCTGTCTAAGTGAAGATGGTGACTCTTTTTTTTATAGTTACAGAATTTGCTATTTGTACTATAATTTTCTTAATTTTTCTCTATATGGGTACAGTACGGCTTGGAATATAAATTGACAAGGAACAGTTAGAATTTACAATATTTTGAAAAGCTCACTGCAGTGGGCCCACTTACCGCTTTTTATTACAATTATAATTGCTGTCTTTAGCATTTTAACAGCAGTTTGCAAATTCTGAGCCCCAGAAAATTATTCCATAGCATTACTGAATGAACATACCTAAAATACAGTTCTCAGGCATTTATTACTGCATGTAGATGCAAGGACTCTAATAGCATAACATGTTGCGAATAACTTATTGAAGAGTTTCATGGCATGTTATTTTCACTTCGTTTGGCTATCAATGAGCAATCTTTAAAAAATTGTTGAAGGTACACCATCTATGTTGCCTAGAAGTAAATAAAATGAACTTTTCATATTTATTCGAAAGCATATTGTATGTGTTTTCTTAATGAGAGATGTTTATAAATGGTCACAGGAAAATAAAGTAGCCCTCTACAACACTTCAGTACTTCAGTAGGTTTTTCCAGTGTTTGGGTTAGTGTCTTACTGGTGATTAATACCTATAAATTAAAAAATAAGCTGATTCAACAGAAAATTTAATACTCACACATCACTTTCTTTTTCTAGACACCCAAAACAACAGGTGACTGGATGAAAGTGACACAGGAGTTTGAAGAGAAATGGAACTTTCCACATTGTATTGGGGCACTGGAAGCATATTGTAATGCAAGCTCCAAAAGATAGTGGAAGCTATTATTACAACTACAAACATTGCCACAGTATAGTTTTATTGGCACTTGTAGATGCAAATTACAATTTATTGTATATGGACACAGGTTGTAATGGAAGAATTTCTGATGGTGGTGTGTTTATCACAAGTTCATTGTACTTAGCCCTGGAGCAAGGACAGCTAGATGTTCCTCAGCTGATGCACTCCCAAGCAGAGGAACTGACACTCCCTATGTAATTGTAGCTGATGAAGCATTCCCTATGAAATCATATTTAATGAAACCATACCCTTTTCAAAATCAACCAGGCCCGAATAGAGTGTTCAATTACAGACTCTCAGGGACACAAAGAGTTGGAGAAAATTTGTTTGGACATATAGCACACCGTTTCAGAATATTGAGGCGTCCATTGTCAGTAGGGTCTGAGAAAACCACTATCATAGTTTCTGCTATATGTGCCCTACACAATTTTTTGATGGATAGGAAAAGTAGTAAGTATGCAAACAGTTGTAATTTTGATGCTGAAGATACACGTAATGGTGAAGTGCTTGGGGGCTCATGGAGAAATGAAGAGGAAGCAATTCAAAATTTAATCCCTATTCGAACAGTGCAATAGAAAGTCAGGCGATTCAAGAGCAATTCGTGAAGAATTTATGAACTACTTTGTGTCACCACTTGGTGAAGTATCTTGGCAATACAAATCTATTTAAGATATCAATAACATGTGGAATTATAGTATTTGCTCCTTCCATATATGTAAAATATCAAAAGATGTAAAAGTTTGTACACTTATTGTCATTAGTGACTTTTTTTATTTGTTCATAAAGTGATATAAATTTTCCACGCATTTACCTTGTATTAGCGTGTTTTGCACAAAGTCGAATGTCTTCTCTAACCACACCATCACCAATATAAAACTGAATATTTATACTTAAAAATATTGCAACAGAGACTGATACTTATTTATTAGTCCAATTACACATTTCACGTATACAATGAACGAGGACCTGCCGCGACAGCGACTCGTCTGCTGCTATGGGGACCAATGACAGAACACAATTTGTTTAACTTGATACAGTTATATGTATGTTTGTATTTACTTAAGTGGCAAACACAGTTGGCAGCACTTGTGCTGTAGACTCTTTGCAGAGACAAGTATCTATGTCTTAGTTAGTTTGCCTTTGTGTGTGTCTTGTACAATGTGAAATAAACGTAATGTTCAGTGAAGATAAACAAATTCGTTTTAAACCTTAAACAAGTAAAAATAAAGCAGTCCGCACACAGAGATACTGTGGGTCACAGCTTGTGTAATTCAATGGGAGGCCACACACAGCGCTACTTGTCAGTTATTTGTCGCAGGCTACTCGGCGTGTCGAGTTGTGACTGAAATCACTCAGTTCCTGTGTCTGACTCGTCAGCAACAGTGCTTCCAATAATGAATGACCAGGCGGTGAATGTGAAACTAGTGAAGGAGGTGGAAAAACATCCCGTGTTATATAATTACACACTTCCGGGATATTCGAGAAAGGACGAGACTGAAAAGGCATGGACTGAAGTGGCCAAAGAAATTAATATTGCAGGTATGTAGTGTTTTATTTGAATGTAGTATGAATACATTTTAAAACAATGTTTTTGTAGGATAAAATTAAACAATGGCATATTTCCATTGCCAGGGCAGGGCTGTGTGTGGCGAAATAAAATAATTTGCCAAATAATGTCTAAGCTCCTGTGCAGAAGACGTTCTGTTTATCGTCAGATTTTACACTGGCGGTTGTGTCGTCGTTAGTGCTTGTACAATCTTCAAAATATGTTGGCATGTAATCAATCCCCTCTCGTTTTCATACATGGCTAAGAAGGACACATGCAGCTTTAATCACAAAATCCACATTTTCAGGATTTCGGATGCGAATAGGACCATTAAGAACAGCGAATTTTTTTGCATGCCATGCCGAATGCACATTCAATAGTTTTTCGTCCTCGGCTTAGGCTGTAGTTAAAAATTCTTTTCACATTATCCAAAACTCGTCGAGGGTATGGTCTCAAATATCGTGTAAGCGGAAATGCTTCATCCCCAACAAGATAATACGGATAGGGATTACCATTGTCATTTTTCAACTTTGGTATAAAATATTGGGTGCAAAGTCACGGACTTGATATCCCTGCGCCATCAGACTTATTGAATATGCCTCAGTATCTATTCCTCCCAGCAAAACCGGTTTCAATGGTAAGGAATATACCATCAGCATCCTAACGAGCCATCAGTACCACGGAATTATACGATTTGTAATTGAAGTTTGTAGAACCACTGTTTGCAAATTTCTCAATTTTGACATGTTTTCCGTCTAATGCTCCTATGCAGTTCGGAAGGTTCCAAAGTGATTCGAAACGTTCTGCTATGGATTTCCACTTTTCACTGTTTGGTATCTGCATGTCGGTCTCTTTTAGCACTTGGCAAATTATTCTTTATGTCTCTGCCAATATTCCACCAACTGTTGTCTCCCCTCTAGCGAAATAGAGAGCAATCGATGAAATTGTAGAACCAGTTTCCAAGTACCTGTAAAATAAATAGTTACTTTTCATCAAATGACATTGATTTAATTACACAATATCTGCTATGGAGTTTTCAAATTAGGTCTTCTGTTTGTTTTAGTGGCCACCTGCAAAGAAAGGTGGAAGAATTTATGGGCCGTTTTTGTAAGAAATATGAAACCACCTAAAAGTGGTTCAGGAACGAAAAAGGCGTATTACCTGACTGAGGCCATGCAGTTCACAGTGCCCTACATTAAGACATTAGGGGCGCCTTCAGGTAATTTACCGAATCCGCCGATAGATCAACAGCAACAACAAGAAGAAGAGCCTAGTCAGGTACCGGAGGTCGATGACAACGAAGTCAACCCAGAAGAATGTAATCTACATCTACATCGATACTCTGCAAATCACATTCAAGTGCCTGGCAGAGGGTTCATTAACCACCTTCATAACTTTTCTCTACCGTTCCATTCTCTAATAGCGCGCGGGAAGAAAGAACACCTAAATCGTTCCGTTTTCGATCTGATTTCTCTTATTTTATTGGGATGGTCATGTCTCCCTAAGTAGGTGGGTGCTAGCAAAATATTTTCACATTCAGAACTAAAAGTCGGTGATTGAAACTTCGCAAACAGATCACGCCGCAATGAATAACGTCTTTCTTTTAATGATTTCCACCCCAATTCGTGCAACATTTCCGTGACGCTTCCCCCCCCCCCCCCCGTAACGTGATAGAACAAAACGAGCTGCCCTTCTCTGAACCTTCTCAATGTCCTCCGTCAGTCCCACCTGGTGAGGGTCCCACAAGGGGCAACAGTACTCCAGGAGAGGACGCACAAGTGTGATGTAGGCAGTCTCTTTGGTGGAGCTGGTGCATCGTCTAAGCGTTCTGCCAATGAAACGTAACCTTTGGTTC
This sequence comes from Locusta migratoria, assembly GCA_026315105.1. Classification (NCBI taxonomy): domain Eukaryota; kingdom Metazoa; phylum Arthropoda; class Insecta; order Orthoptera; family Acrididae; genus Locusta; species Locusta migratoria. The sequence continues at coordinate 123,665,471 of CM048754.1, forward strand.
GCCTTCCACACAATATTTTCTATGTGTTCTCTCCAGTCAAAGTTGTTCGTAATTGTAACTCCTAGGTATTTGGTAGAATTTACGACCTTAAGGTTTGACTGATTTATCGCGTAATTGAAGTTCAGCGGATTTCTTTTAGTGGTCATGTGTATTACTTCACACTTTTCTTTATTTAGTGTCAATTGCCAATTTTCGCACCAAGTAGAAATTTTGTCTAAATCGCTTTGCAGTTGCTTTTGATCCTCTGTTGACTTCATTAACCGATAAACGACAGCATCATCCGCGAACAGTCTAAGGGAGCTATTCAGATTATCTCCTAAATCGTTTATAAACACGAGGAAGAGTAGGGGACCAATAACGCTTCCCTGTGGAACGCCAGATATCACTTCTGTTTTACTCGATGACTTACCGTCAATTACAACGAACTGTGTCCTTTCTGATAGGAAATCGTGAATCCAATCGCACAGTTGGGGAGATATTCCATAAGCACGCAATTTCATTAGAAGCCGCTTGTGGGGTACAGTATCAAAAGCCTTCCGGAAATCCAGAAATATGGAATCGATTTGAGATCCCTTGTCGATGGCACTTAACACTTCATGTGAATAAAGGGCAAGCTGTGTTTCGCAAGAGCGATACTTTCTGAATCCGTGCTGACTATTGGTTAAGAGAACACATTCTCCTTGTCGCCGTCGGTTTTATCAGCTATACCAACAAAACCTGTTCCGCGTAATAAACGAGGAGCAAAAGACGATGCTGTGGAAACAGCAATGCTCGAATATTTAAGAGGGAAAAAGAAGCAAAAATCTCTTCCATCAGAAGAAGAGCAAAGCACTCAGGGCATTAAAATGTTTTTACTAAGTTTGTTGCCAGACGTAGTGAAAATGTCGGATGAACAAGTCCGACGTTTCAAAAGAAGAACGTTAGAGGTAGTTGACGGCATTTTAACGGTCTCCTCAGTTGGTTCTCATCAGAATCAGCCTCCACTACGCCAGAAGTGTTTTTGGGCCTGAAGGGGTGGCCACTCTACAGTTCTCTGAAGTAGGTCAACTGCAACAAGTGCAGGAGAGCCCAGATGTGTACTTCGAAATAGTCCAAAAAACAGTGGACTAATTATAAGGAACTATGACAAAATATAATTTTAAGATTTATGTTATTAATCATTTTTGCAATAAACAAGTTTTTTCTTACCTTAGAGTGATTAATAAGCGTTCCTCTGGATCCACACATTCCCTCATGTGCGTATTTTGTCGGTGTAGTGCAGGAGAAATCAACTCCACTAATTGCAAATAACTGCTCTTAGACATGCGATAAAATGATAAAAATGTCGCATCTGAAATTTGTATTTCTTTTGCAGCAACAAATAATCGTCGGTTAAAATTTCTCTCGATGTATGGATGTCTTACTGGTGATTAATACCTATAAATTGAAAAATAAGCTGATTCAATAGAAAATTTAATACTTACACATCACCTTTTTCTGGATGCCTAAAACAACAGGTGACTGGATGAAAGTGACACAGGAGTTTGAAGAGAAATGGAACTTTCCACACTGTATTGGGGCACTGAATGGGAAGCATATTGTAATGCAAGCTCCAAAAGATAGTGGAAGCTATTATTACAACTAAAAACATTGCCACAATATAGTTTTATTGGCACTTGTAGATGCAAATTACAATTTATTGAATATGGACACAGGTTGTAATGGAAGAATTTCTGATGGTGGTGTGTTTAGCACAAGTTCATTGTACTTAGCCCTAAAGCAAGGACAGCTAGAAGTTCCTCATCTGATGCACTCCCAAGCAGAGAAACTGAAACTCCCTATGTAATTGTAGCTGATGATGCATTCCCTATGAAATCATATTTAATGAAACCATACCCTTTTCAAAATCAACCAGGCCCAAATAGTGTTCAATTACAGACTCTCAGGGACACGAAGAGTTGGAGAAAATTTGTTTGGACATATAAACAGTGTTTCAGAATATTGAGGCGTCCATTGTCAGTAGGGTCTGAGAAAACCACTATCATCGTTCCTGCTATATGTGCCCTACACAACTTTTTGGTGGATAGGAAAAGTAGTAAGTATGCAAACAGTTGTAATTTTGATGCTGAAGATACATGTAATGGTGAAGTGCTTAGTGGCTCATGGAGAAATGAAGAGGAAGCAATTCAAACTTTAATCCCTATTCAAACAGGGCAGTACAATAGAAATTCAAGCGATTCAAGAGCAATTCATGAAGAATTTATGAACTACTTTGTGTCACCACTTGGTGAAGTATCTTGGCAATACAAATATATTTAAGATATCAATAACATGTGAAATTATAGTACTTGCTACTTCCATATATGTAAAATATCAAAAGATGTAAAAGTAATTACTGTTTGTACACTTAAAAATGTCACTAATGACAATTTATATTTGTACATAAAGTGATATAAATTTTCCATGCATTTACCTTGTATTAGCGTGTTTTGCGCAAAGTCGACCTAGCATATCGGAAAATTAAAACAGATCCGACCAAGAAAATACAACAAAGCACTGCCACCTTGCTGAAAAATGACGCGCTCGAGGAGAATGACATCAAGAGACTCCGCCAACGTTCCGCGGTAGCGCCGACGATGTATGGCCTTCCGAAGACACAAAGATGGTATGCGTCCCATAGTCAGCAACATTGGGGCACCAACGTATCCTCTGGCGCAGCATTTGGCGGGCCTGCTACGACCTTACGTGGGCAAATGTGCGCACCGTATCCGGAATTCGACGGATTTTATTAGCCGCCTGAAGGAGCTGACCCTACAAGACTCTGACAGCATGGTGAGCTTTGATGTCGTGTGCCGCTGGAAGACTATCAGCTTAATCAGTGAGAAATTCGCACCTGAACTGACCCAACTGTTCAGGCACGTGTTAACGTCCACCTACTTCGTCTTCAATGGTCAATACTACGAGCAGACCGATGGAGTAGCCATGGGAAGCCCACTCTCTCCAGAGGTAGCCAACCTATTCATGGAGAATTTCGAAGATATAGCACTGGAAACCGCTGAATTGAAACCTGTATGTTTCTGTCGCTACGTGGACGACACGTTCGTCATCTGGCCGCACGGAAAGGATAAATTACAGGTGTTTTTAAAATATCTGAATTCACTTCACAACAATATTCGTTTCACCATGGAAATCGAGGAAGATGGGAAACTACCCTTTCTTGATGTCCTGGTGGAACGTAGATCTTGTGGCTCACTGGGGCACAGTGTGTACCGCAAGCCCACACACACTGACCTGTACCTACATGCTTCCAGCTGCCACCATCCGGCACAGCTTAATGGAATGCTCAGCACATTGGTACACAGAGCACACTCGATATCGGACGAACAACACCTGAATATTGAACTAAAACACCTTGAATCTGTGTTCCGAATGAATGGGTATGGCAACCGCCAAATCCGAAGGGTCTTCCAACAACAGAAGCGCAGCAGGGACCAAGATGAAGAGGAAACTGAAGAGGAGAGGAAAGCCCTGGCAGTTCTGCCGTTCGCTGGCAACGTGTCATCCAAAATAGGAAGACTACTGAAGAAATACAATATTTCCACAGTCTTCCGACCGCCAGCTAAGACGCGCGCCCTACTGGGAACGGTAAAGGACGATTTAGGCCTAAAAAAAGCGGGCGTTTACAAGATCCCATGCAGCTGTGGCAAATCCTACATCGGCCAAACAGTTCGTACTGTCGAGGACCGATGCAAAGAACATCAACGCCACACCCGTTTATGCCAACCTAGCCAGCCGGCCTTAGCAGAACACTGCATCAACACTGGCCACAGCGCTAACTACGAGGAGACGGAAATCCTGGCCTCCACAAACACCTATTGGGACAGCGTCTTCAAGGAGGCCATAGAAATACGGGTCACGAACGACCTCATCAACAGGGACACCGGATTCCAGCTTAGCAAGGCCTGGAAACCAATCTTAAGCACCATCATGGAGCAACGGTGCGCGCGAACGCGAGATCCATCCGCCACGGCCACTGGAGATGAACTGCGCCCCCCACTACCCGACGCCGCCGCGGCTTCCCCCACCACCCGGCGCGCGGCCGGCCGCCGGCGCAGGGAAACGAGTTTGGACCCGGCAGGTATAAGTACCACGGACAGAGAGCAGACAGATCGTCGAGTGCGCATCGCTGCTACTCGCTTGCTGCCGTTCGCGTAACCATGTGTGGACGCGGAAAGGGACGCACGGGGAAGGGAAAGTCGAGGCCCGGCTTCCTTTCTTCCTTCATGCAGCAACTCGCTGCCGAGGTGCTGCGCACGGCGACACCGAAGAAGAAGCAGAAGAAGAGGCCTCTTCAATGCTTCCGTTGTCAGAGGCTTGGCCACCAGGCCAAGTCATGTCAACGCACATATGCGTGTCTGAAATGCGCTGAGGCACATGATACACGCATATGCAAGATGCTGCCTGGAAGTACAAAGAAGTGCGCCAACTGCGGTGGACCTCACGCTGCCAACTTCCGTCGTTGTAGCTACCTCAATAGCTTCAACGGCGGCGAGAAGGCAAACGCACCCGTGGCTTCAGTTGAGAAGAAGGCGCCACAAGAGAAGAAGACCAACGACAGCAAACCGCAAGAAGTGGTGCGCGAGACGATCTACGACGCGGTGGCCTATCTCAAGGTCGCAATGGCGGAAGAGAGGGCGGCCCTCCGCGCCGAAATCGACGCGCTCCATCGCCAGGTGGTGGAGCTGAAGAATGAGCTGCGTGCCATAAGAGAAGAGGCGGCCACACCTCACGTTTCTGTCCCATGCGGACGGGAACTGAGGGCGGACGCAAGCACACAGTGGGACGACGACGATTCCGCAGCAACGGCGGCGGATGTCCGAGACCCGCAGGTGGACGAGTCTCCGGCCCCTGCAGCAATGCAGGACGCCGAAGAGACGATCAAGGAGACGGAGACTTCTCCGCCGGAAGTCACCGAAGAAGAACCAACGGTCGCACAAGCCGCGATCGGAGCAGCAGACACCGAGAAAATCCTTCCCCGTAGGTACCACTTCAAAGATTGGCAGATGAAGGTCTTGGAAGTGGAACTGAAAGGGAAGGAGGAAGAAAACGTCTCGGTCTACCTGGAGACGATGTACGACCTCCACACGCGTGATGAATGGGATGCCATCATCAGAAACGTCGCTAACAAGCAAAAAGAAGAGGCCAAGAAGCGCAAATTTCTGGAGAAACAAGCGCAGAAGAGGTCTAGTCAGCGGCCGCGAAAGTAGTGGCAAACCTAGAAGTCAGGACGCCACAAGGCCACTCGGAGAGTGGCGAAGGCAAAGGGACGAGGTAGTAGACTTGAAGATCCCGACCCGCTCCATCATCATCCTCATTATCATCAATCTCATCCTCCGCCAGCCAGTAAGTTGGCAGCACCAAGTTTTAATCATACTGCTCACGTACCAGTTATTACCAGCACAATCCTAGCCACTCCCATTCCACACATCCTTATTGGAGTAAATGTCAAAAGACAAAGACTCCACCTTCACCTATCCTTAGAAGAGGATAGTCCACAGAGCAGAAGGGGAGCAGACAGATCATTCACATTAGATTACGTTTCGAGTCGTCGCTCTGGCACCGAGCAGTGATGTCGTGGATGAGGCCAGAGTTCAGAGGATCGCTTACGAAGGGTGTGGCGGATCGCCGTTCGGACGAGCGTGCTCGTTCGACGGCCCCATCCGGCCCCCCACTTACGACGACTGGCGAGGCAGCGGGCGTGGCGGACCGCCGTCCTGAGGAGCCTGCTCCGAAGGCGGCCCCGTCCGGCCCACCCGCATCGACAACCCGGCGCGACATGGCCCACGCTATGGACTACTCCGACGGGAGCGGGAGCGATTCCGACTCGTCTTTGACGACGGAAGAGCTGGAGGCGCTACTCGCTGCGCATGGCGTAGCTCCTCCATCGCAGGAAGAGTGGGAGGCGAGGCGGAAAGCCACAGATACTGAAAAGTATCTGGGGCAGTCCGAGCCGCGCCAACCGAAGAAGAAGATGCCACCATCTTCGTCAAATGGCGGCAAATCCAGGGCGGCAGCAAACAAGAGCACCGCCGCTCCGGAATGGCAGAAGGTTCCGGCCAAGCGTGCAGCGAAGCCCAGCACGCCACCACCGCCGGCAACGACGTCCACCTCAAACAAATACGAGGCGCTCGAGGTGGACGCCCCGCTGAAACTGCCTCCTGTCGAGCAGCGGACCACGACTGCTGCTCCAGGACGCAGTTCAAACATCGACGAGGAAGACGACGCGGAGCTGCAGCCGCCCCCAGGGGCGCCCACTCTACGTCCGCCTCCCATCGTCCTTGAGGTCACGGACGACTACGAGTCGTTTCTCCGGCTGATCAGGCAGTGGATCGGAAACGATTTCACTGCCAAGGCGGCTGGAGACGACTATGTCCGTGTCCAAGTACAGACGTCGGCCGCTTTCGACACGGTGACGAGGGAAGCCAGTGCACGCCAAATGCACTGGTACGCCCACGCCACCGACCGAGAGCGGCTTCTGAAGCTAATAGTCAGAGGCTTCCCGAAGACAGCCAGCCCGCAGTTCCTCAAGCAGGAGCTGGCGAAGAGCGGCTACTCCATCCGCAATGTGACGCGCGTCAAGACGCACGTCACGAAGCGGGCCTCGCCGTCCCTCCTGGTCGTCGCCGCTGACACGCCGACCAACAGGGGACTGTACAAGCTGAGGAAGGTGGCCAACACCACCATCGCTGTGGAAAACCTACGGCAGAAGAAAGGGCCGCCGCAGTGCTTCCGCTGCCAAAGGATCGGGCATGTGGCTCGCCACTGCTCTTTTCCGGAGGTCTGCGTGAAGTGCGCTGGAAAACACGCGACGGCCCACTGCACACTCCAGAGAAAGGACACGCCGACCTGCGTGCACTGCAACGGCCCGCATGTTGCGAGTTATCGCGGCTGTGACTTCATCAAGGCCGCGATAGCACGCCAGCGCGGGCTGCCGCACAAGCAGCCGGCCGGCCGCTCCATCGGCGGTCCGCGCCCAGGCCCGCGGCCGGCGGCGCGTGGGCAGCAGCGGCCGACGAAGGGCGCCGGCCCTCCAAAGAAGACGCCGGGCAGCAATGCTGCCAATACCGCCCCCACCAACGAGGGCACAAGAAGACGGAGTGCGCCCCCACAGAAGAGGGCACGGGAGCGCACGCCAGAAGAAGACGCGCACGCGGAAGCTCCGCTGGAGAAGACGCGGCGCGGAGATGACGCCGCGGCAAATGGCAGGTGCGGCAACGCACTTGCCATAAACCGCACCCCAGCTGCCTCCAGAACCGCCTCAGATGACACCGGCGGGCTGACGGCAGCCATCGCCTCCCTGTCCGCAGCGATCACGCTGGTGGCAAACATCGCTGAGTCGCTGCAGAAGACAGCGGAGGCCCTGATGACGGCCACAATGCGGCTGTCCGCGTCTCAGGACGCGGCCGAGACGTCACCAGTCCGTCACTAGGACTGACCAGCAGGCGCTCCAGCTCTCCTGGGACAAACCGGAGCGGCCGCTTTGCGACCGCCCACAGCCGACGTTCCTGAGAAGGGTCGAAGCCAGAAGACAACACAACAAAAGAAGAATGCCAGAATCGCACCGATGAAGAATATTGGAGACAAGGAAGGTGCGGCCTTCCGTCCCTCCACCAACCTGGAGCATGAGGGGAGCTCCAATGAAGTTCGACAGACAGATCATTGTTGGTTGTTAGTAGCGAGTCGGCAGCGGACCGGTTCAGACCTCCGCTACCTGCTCTGCTGCGCTCTCGCGCTGTGACCTTGGCGTGAGCGAGCGCTTTGTGTACGCTCTCGCCGGCGGTACTGCGCTGTCTGGCTGACTGACTGCCATACCACCTGGGATCGCCGTCGTCGACGTCAGCATCTTTTTCAGTGCTTTTCAGCGCTAGCATTCGCTCAGTCTTCTGCGTGAGGTTATTCAGCAGGACTCTTGAGCCATAGGGAACCTGTGTAGGTGCATTCTGGCTGGCAATTCCCGTTTCTGAACAAGCAAGTTGTCGTCTCACGAAGAAGCAAAATTGTCGTAGTCGATCGGGAACAGCCATGACAGAAGCCCAGCATAGGAGGTCTCGTACCGACGAGATAAGGAGGGGGGCGAAACCTGGCCGGGAAGGGGATTCCCTGCGGCCACGGACCGTAACCCCCCGTTACCGCTCCGAATCGGAGAGGAGGAGTGCGCGCCCCCCAGCCGCGGTGCTGAGGCCGAGCTCGTCTGTCGACGAGCTCAGTGTTGTCGGTGTCGGCGCACTCGCGACCGACCCGCCCAAGGCCGTCACGGTATTTTCCGTCCCGCCACCTCGGAGCGAGGTAGCGGCCCCGACAGCAATCGCTCCAGAGGGCTTGACGTCCTCTGCGCAGCACTGTGTTGGCAGGAACGACGTCCGCGGCCACTGGCTCCAGGATCGTCATCCTGCCCTCCCCTGTGCCTGCCGGTACAGCTGCAGCGCCCGCAATTGCGGCCGCGCCCGCCAGCTTGGCAAGGGCGATTGCCCCTGCTCCAGCGGACCGCCAGAAGGGGGCTGTTTCTAACCTCCCCGACTCGGGGGAGGCAATGGAGGTACGGCAAAAGTCTAGGAAGCGGCCTGCCGCCTCCATGGAGGACGCCGCCTCTCCCCCGGCAAACTCGCGCCAGAGGGCGCAGAAGAAGAGGACGCGGCGCAAGAAGACGTCTCCGCGCCAGCCGGACAGCGATGGGTTCATCGCTCCACCGCGGCGGCACACCGCGAGGGCCAGTGAGTTTCGGCAGATCACGCCAGCCGAGCTGCAGACCGGCAACGCTTTCGGGTCACTCCCGGAAGTGATGGAAACGGAAAGGGCCGGGACGACGCCAGCGGCAAAGAAACCGCCCCGACCGCCGCCGATCACTGTATTGTGGGACGGCGACTACCGGGTCTTTCATAAGAAGGTCAAGGAAGTCGTCAGCCATCCACGATTAAGGACGAAGAGCGGCAACCAATACGTCGTCCAGGTCGAGACTCGCGAGGAGTACGACCAGGTGATGGATCTGGCTGCCAAAGAGCAATGGGGGTGCTTCACCCACAATGCGGACAGGTTAAAACAACTTAAGGTTGTTCTCCGCCGCCTGCCACTGAAAATGGACCCTCAATACCTGAGTGACTTACTCAGGGAAGAAGGCTTCGTTACCAGGCACGTCAGTGTCATGAAGTCTCCAAGGACGCGCCGCGAGATGCCGCTGTTCTGCGTTATCCTGGTGGACAACGCAGACAACCGGAAGATTTTTCAGCTGGAGAGGATCGGAGACCTCTCCATCAAGGTAGAGCCGTTGCGCGCCAAAAGCAAACGGGCGCAGTGCTACCGTTGCCAGGGTTTCGACCATGTGGCAAAATACTGCACCATGCCAACCCGGTGCTCGAAGTGTGCCGGCAATCACCCGTCCCGGGAGTGCCAGAAGGGCAGGGACGACCCTTCGCTTTGTTGCAATTGCAACGAAGACCACGTCGCAAGCTACAGGGGCTGCCGCGCCTTCAAGAAGGGAAAGCGCCCAAACCCCGTAGTTCCCGGGCGCAGCTTCGCGGACGTCGCCTGCGGAAGGAAGCCAGCCGCCACCGCCCAGCCAGCAGCCGAAGGCGGCCGCTCGGACCGGCAAACGCCTGCAGCAGCGGACTCCGGCATGCCGGCGCCCGTGGCTGCGGTGCGGGAACCCCGCCACCGGCCGCCCAACCGCAAGCAGCAGCTCGAAGCCGTCACCGCCGCAGGACAGCCTGCGCCCACGCACGAGGTGCGTGTTGCGACCGCCCAGCCGCGGCCAGAAGCTCCCGCCGCCGAAGTCATCGCCGCCGCCGACGCTATCTCCGCCGCGGCCCCCGCAAGTGGCAAATGTCTACCGCTGAGCTCAGCGCGCTTCTGCGCTCGCTGAACCAGCTGCTGGTGAAACTCCCGGTTCTCGTGGAGGAATGCCCATATCCACGGATTGACGATCTGCACGTTTAATGCGAGGAGTCTCCACCCTCAGCAGGGCGAATTTCGCCTGCTCCTACGGGAAGAGGCGGTCGACATCTGCCTAGCACAGGAGACCTTCCTCATCCCGGGGTAAACGTGTGAGCGACAAACTACTGCTGCTACCGAGATGACAGGCTTACCCAAGGGGGTGGCACTGCCATCTACGTGAAGAAGTCGCTGCAGCATCATCGAGTGCACCTCCCGGAGACACCGACACTGGAAACTACAGGAGTAGTCGTGAACACTACCGCCGGAAAGATTCTTTTCGTGTCGGTATACAGGCAGCCTGGCAGGCCGCTTGTGGGAGCGGATTTCGAGACCCTGCTGTCGCTGGAGGGGCGGCTTTTCATTGCTGGGGATTTCAATGCGAAACACCCAGAGTGGAACTCTCTCGTCACCAACGTCAGTGGGCGCCGACTTTCCCGCGCCGTGCATCGCTGCGGCGCAATTAGCCTGGGGCCTTTTGACCCCACGCACTTCCCGGACCGAGGGGAACCCGACGTGCTCGACATTGCCCTTATGAAGGGCATCGGACGCTTTGCGTCCGCTGAGACGCGAAACGTCCTGAACTCCGACCATGTACCGGTCATTTTCGAGTTGGACGTGATCGGCGCATCCCTCCGAGAGCAGCGTCCCAGCTACAAGTACTTGGACGCAGAGCGCTACCAAGAGGCAGTGCTTGCCGCACTCGAGGAAGCGCCAAACCCCGCCGAGGCCGGGGCCGACGCTACCCTCGCCTTCCTCTCCAGGACGATCCAGCGAGCCGCGGAAGACGCAACTCCGAGACCACCGCGCCAGCCGCGAGATTTCTCGCGACAACTCCCACGCCACATTCTGGCAGCCATCAGCGACAAAAATCGATTGTTTCGTGAATGGCAGCTTACACGCCAACCAGAAACGAAGCGCTGATTAAATCGCATGAGGCGGGAAATTAAGGCCGCAGTTGAAAACCACCGGAACCAGGATCGGGCAGACCTCGTGTCAACGCTCAATCCAGACGACGGAAGCGCCTGGAGAGTCGCGAAGGCTTTCCATCGACGCCGCCAGCGCATTCCGCCCCTCCAGGTCGGGGACGACTACGCAAGTGACCCGGACGCGAAGGCCAGCGCGCTGGCTGACGCATTCGCGGCCAACTTCACGCCAGTTGAAGACGACATAGATGAGGAGCACACCCGCAGAGTCGCCGAGCAGCTGCCAGTGTTCCTCGCCGCCAGGGAAGAAGACGACGCCATCGAGCCGATCACGGAGAACGAGGTTGCAAAGCAGCTTCGCTCGTTGAACCAGAGGAAGGCGGGAGGCAGCGACGGTATCACTAACCGCCTGCTGACGAACCTACCTCAGGGAACGCATCGGCTCCTTGCCGACGTCTTTAACGAGATTCTCCGCTCGGGAGTCTTCCCCAACGCATGGAAACATGCGGAAGTGGTAGCAATCCTGAAAACCGGCAAGGATCCGCGCCAGGTTACCAGCTACCGGCCCATCAGCCTGCTGTCGTCCCTCTCGAAAGTCTTCGAGAGGCTGTACGTGAAGAGACTGCTGGATCACGTCACGCGCGACATCATACCGGACGAGCAGTTCGGTTTCCGCGCCGGCCATTCCACCACACACCAGCTACTCCGGCTGGTCGAGCCGGCAATGCGGGCACTGGAAACAAGGGAATTCCTTGGGGCAGTGTTCCTTGACGTCTCCCGCGCGTTCGACTCCGTCTGGCACGACGGCCTCGTGTACAAACTTTTTGTGCACGGCATTCCGACGTCTCATGGGAGACTATTGCAGTCGTACCTGTCTGAACGAACCTTCCATGTGAGGGCAGAAGACGGTACAGCGACGGAAAGGCAGATACGTGCAGGAGTGCCACAGGGGTCGGTTCTCGGCCCCCTGCTGTACTCGTTGTACACTGCCGACGCACCGCGGGTACCACGCGTAGAATTGGCGCTCTACGCCGACGATACAGCGCTGTTCACCCGCAGCATGAACGCGCACACGATGAGACGCCGCCTGCAAGCTGGATGCGACGTCCTGGGGGCATGGGCCACTAAGTGGCGGTTGAAATTCAACGCCGCGAAAAGCCAGGCAGTCGTCTTCACTAGAAGACGTGTGCCAATTGGGCTACCGCCGATCGAAATTCTGGGGGCTCGCATCCCCTGGAGCACGACGGCGAAATACCTAGGGGTTACCCTAGATCAAAGGCTCACCTGGAAACATCACGTCAGTGATGTAAGACAGAGAGCCATTGCGCGATTACGCGTAATTTATCCGCTGCTTAACCCGCAGTCGTCGCTGCCGCCGGAACATGGGATCACGATGTACCTGTCACTGGTTCGCCCAGTGCTTGAGTACGCATCCCCAGTATTTGGAAACGCCGCAGACCTCCACATCGAGTCGCTGCAGAGGATCCAGAACCGCGCCCTGAAGACTGCAGAGGATCCAGAACCGCGCCCTGAAGACTGCCCTGCATCTTCCAAAGCGGTACCCCACCGCCCAGCTTCACGACGAAGTCGGCATCTTGCCCCTCCGGGAGATGTTCCGCGCCACCGCCAGGAACTTCTACGAGAAGTCGCAGCAGGCCCAAAACCGGCTCGTCCGGGACCTTGGGACACAACAACACTTCAGGCCAACGAGTCGTTGGCCTGACCTGCTACGAGATTAATCTTATAATGTCGATGCAACCGTGGAAGAAATCACACACCGTCACCAGCTGACACACTAAGACCCTTCCTCCAGTCAGGCCACTAATTTGTCCTTCATATGTTTCAGGTACCGCAGGAACAGCAGTTAATGCTTAGCCTGCAACCCATCGGACCAAGGTCGAGGTCCGTCAAGAGAAGCTTGAGCGTGAGCAGACAGATCATTCCATCGGCACCACCTGATGATGGCGGAGCGGTTATTCGCCGAAATATCGCGGAACTTCGACGATCGGATCCGGCTGTACACCCGAGAACCTTGGAAACAGCACATACGCCGGGAAAGCCTCAGATCACATACGATCTATGTGGTTGAGCCTACTTGACAAAACAATCTAAATTCGGTACTAGTGGGTTCACTGCGCATGCGCGAGCTAGCAGCTGTCTGCTGCAGTCACCGCTCCAGTTAGTCCGCCATTTTCCTTCGTATTTACGTATATTTTGCGTTATGTCGAAGTTTTTGATCAAAATGTATTTCTAATGGCGACATTCACACTGTCCGTCACCAGACCGTCACCTAACGTCAACGTCACGTTAAACTTTCTCGAGAAGATTGTTTTGATTGAACGGTCGTCTGCTGACATCGGAAGTTAACCTATTTTCGTCACGCGATTTTCATATTGTAGTCGACAATTACACGGTTTGCACGCAAATTTGTCTTATTAACCTTTAGTTTATTATTATACTTTGGTTTAGCGGTAAATTGCAAATGTTTCATGACGACTTAAATATTTATCTCAGTTTCCACCGAAAAGCGAGGTCGAACATCTGAAACCGAAAAATTGTTTATGTTTTGCAATATCGTAACAGAAAAAACTGAAGCCAATTGTTTATTTGAATAAGATTGTAATTTGATTATGCAATTTTCATTAAATAGCATTTTAAATGAAGAAGTCAGTCCAAATGAAAGACTAAAATTCAGTTGTTCATGACAGTTATTAACAATATCAGTGGGCAAATCGTAGTAGATAAAGTAAAGAAGGTCTATTTATGCTCTTATAAATATTGCTTGATGTGTTCATGGGTTTATTTTTTTCGCTTGAAAATAGATGTGAATGTTTTGAAATGTTGTTTCACTTCCCAGAATTTTACCACACTAAGTTGACCAAAAACATAGATTGCAAGGTTTTCTTTAGCCGTCAATAACATTTAGCGTTGTTTCCTCAATTCCAGTATTAAACTATGACTTCCTATATAACAAATCGCCTGTTATAACCTCACTTTCAACATCGGGTATTACTGTTCGGTTACGTTTATCGTCTAAACACGCTGCTACAAGATCTTGTTTCAGTTTGTAGTTCTGGGATAGTACGCTAGGAGCGCTTCAGTAGACTATTATCTATCTTGTTCACCTTCGTTCATCGTTTAAAAAGGGTTTTACGCGTGTGTTAGCCACTCTACGAAGTTCAAGCTCGTTGGTTTATAGTATAGAAATATGCAGTGAGCTCAATACTAAACTGGAGAGACTACTCAAAGGTATCTTTGCCTAGAAAATCCTGAGTCGCCATCTTTGACCGGGGCTGTCGTGTTTGTTGTTGTCGTTAGCGGATTTTGTGTTTTGTATTTAAAGTGATTCTGTCTCTTTCGATAACAAAAATGGTTAAAAGTTGTGTTGCTTATGGATGCAATAACCGATGGGCGACAGGAAGTGGTATTCAGTTTCACCAGTAAATTATATACGCTTTAATATATGGTATTGTAAAGGAAATGTGTTCCAGAAACCCGAATACTTTACAAGCTATTTAAAATATTTTTCCTCTTTCACGTCCGGAACTTCTGAAGAAATGGGTACATGCAGTACGAAGGGAATACTGGACACCATCGAAATATAGCGTTATTCGCAGCGCTCATTTTACAAACGACAGCTATCAGCTGCGATCAGGAGCTGGTAAACAGCTGCTGAATGATGATGCTGTACGAGTACATTCAGTTTCCCAGCCTATTTGCAAGGGAAAATCGGTCTAAGAAGGCAACTTGTTAGGAATAAACCAACAGTTTCTGAGGTAAGATCATGTATTTTAACTAGTACTTAACCATGATACACATTGCTGAAAATGTATCGGTATGCATTTGCACGTAAATATTACTTATGTATCCTTTTAATTTCGTTTCAGGAGGTGAATGTGATCCAGCCGATCGATACATTATGTGAATCTGATTGTAGCAAACGTGATGCAAGTGTTTGATGTGTGTCTCAGAATTGTGGCCCCGAGAAAAAAAAGTGAGGCACTTGCAGATGAAACTTAAGCGGCGTGAAAAAAAGGTGGAAACAATGGCAGAATTAATTTCATTCCTGAACAAAAGAAACTGTTTAAGTGACAATCTGGAGAGTGTTCTGCAGGAACATTTTAGTGGCTTTGCTCTAGATTTTATGCTCACACAGTTGAAAAACAACCGTGCTAAAAAGCAATCCAGGCGTTACAGCGAACTGACTAAACAATTTGCTCTGACTCTGCATTTTTATTCTCAGAGGGCGTATAGATTTGTACGCTCTATGTTTCTGCTACCACACCCCAGTGTTCTTCGTGGCTGGGTCTCATCAGTGAACTGTCAACCTGGCTGTCTACATGAAGTTGTTAACTATTTAAAACATAATGCCAGTGACAAAGAATATCTTAGAGAGTGTGCACTTATTTTTGACAGTATGTCCATTAGGAAGCAGCTAGTTTGGAACAATAGCAAAAAAGTTTATGCAGGCTATGTTGACATGGGTAGCATTGTGAATATAGATGCTGAAGAGCTGGCTACAGAAGCCTTACTTTTTCAGATTGTTTCATATACAGAGAAATTTAAGTGCTCAATTGCATATTTCTTTGTGAACAAACTCTCAGCAGATTCAATGACTGAAATTGTGCGAGTATGTATATTGAAATTGTTTTCTGTTGGTGTTCTTGTAAGGTCAGTGATGTGTGATGGTGCTGCTGTCAATACACGTTAGGGGGTCCAAAACCAGTACTGTTTGCCGATGACACTAGCCTACTGATTGAAGCGAATGATGATGAAAATCTTACTGCATCTGCAAAGGACATTGCAAAGGATGTGTATGAATGGTTTAGCAGAAATGAACTAATAGTAAATCCTCAGAAAACATTACTCAAATTTCCATAAGATCAGAATAAAAATGTTGTACAACCAAAAGTATGTATGAATAACCAAAATATTAGTGCTGCTTCTGTAACAAAATTTCTTGGGATTCACATTCAAGAAAATCTCAAATGGAGCACTCACATTGCAGCCCTAAATTCAAAATTATCTAAAATGAAAAATATAATCTAAAATGAAAATTATCACTTCTGCTGATACAGTTAGGACTGTATATTTTGCACGAGTACATTCACTACTGAGATATGGTATCATTTTCTGGGGAAGTGCTCACCAGACCATAACCGTTTTCAGGAGGCAAAAAGCAATCTTAAGATCAATGAAACAAGCTAGCAGCAGAAAACTAGCAGCAGAAAATCCTGCAAACCTTTAAGGACCTGAATATCCTACCCCTTCCCTGTGTGTACTTTATGGAAGTAGTCATGTTTGTAAAAAAAAAGTCTACTGAGGAGAAAAAATCAATTTTATCAAAATAATATTCTCCATGATTACAGTACAAGGTCAAACAATGACATACACATTAATCACTGCAACACCACATTGTGCCAGAAAGGTGTATATCATGCAAGCACAAAATTGTACAACAGATTACCCAGACACATGAAATCTACTCCTGACTTACTAAACTTCAAAAAGTCTGTGACAGCATACCTACTAGACAACTGCTTTTACTCTGTCTCAGAGTATCTTACGCATGAGGATATGTAATTTTGTAACTGTTGTAATAAGTTTGTAAGAATCATTGTGTACCAATCTCATTATTAATTATGTAAATCTAGTTATATTGAAATTTAAGTAATATGTGTATCTTCTACAAATTGTAAAGCCAAAAGATAAAATTTTATGTCCAATATCTTGTGTACAACATATGTACTGAAATAGATTATAAGGACAAATAAATAAATAAATAATATTCAGACTCTAAAGAATCTTGGATGCTCACTGAATCAAGACAATTTTACTCCCTATTTCAAACATCCTGCAAATAACAGCAATGTTCATGCAATCCTTGATGCATGTCATATGCTGAAGCTAGTGCGCAATGCTTTAGCCGAGAAAAAAAAATTATTAACTGTGAAACTGGGGATGTGAAGTGGGACTTGATTTTGAAGTTGCATCATCTGCAAGAGAGTGAGTCCTTAATATTTGCCAACTCACTTTGTTTCACTTGTCAATTTTTATAACAAAAAAAAAAAAATGAATGTATCATTAGCAGCTCAAACAATGAGCTCCAATGTTGCTGATGCTATCGAATTTCTGGACAGTACTCAGTATCCAGAGTTTCAGGACACTTCTATCACTGTAGAGTTCATCAGAATTATTGACAAACTGTTTGATGTGTGTAACTCCCGAAATGTGCATGCTAAGGGCTTCAAACAACCACTAAGAGCTGAAAATTGGAATTATTGGGAAGAATTTTTTTTGCCATGCAGAAAACTTTCTTCAGACATTAAAGATTGATGGTGTGTGTGCGCACTGTTACATCCATGAAAAACACTTGTATTAGGATTTTTAATGTGTATACATGGTATTAGAAGCCTCTCTCAGGAGTTTGTTTTGGGATACTCAACCACTAACATATTTAACATACAAACTATCTCAAGACCACATTGAGCTCTTTTTTTCTTGCATCAGATCTAGATTTGCTTGGAACAATAATCCAACAACATTACAGTTCCAGTCTGCACTGAGAACAATGTTGCTGAAGAACAATGTTGCTGAAGAACAATGTTGCTGAAGAACAATGTTGCTGAAGAACAATGTTGCTGAAGAACAATGTTGCTGAAGAACAATGTTGCTGAAGAACAATGTTGCTGAAGAACAATGTTGCTGAAGAACAATGTTGCTGAAGAACAATGTTGCTGAAGAACAATGTTGCTGAAGAACAATGTTGCTGAAGAACAATGTTGCTGAAGAACAATGTTGCTGAAGAACAATGTTGCTGAAGAACAATGTTGCTGAAGAACAATGTTGCTGCAAGTGACAAAAGCAATGTAGATGGCATTGAAAAAGTGAGTTCTTTCAGTGTTTGTGACTTCATTTGTGCTGATAAAGATCTGTCTTACTTTGAAGCTCTTGATTCAGCACTACTCAGTGAATACCAGGACAATATTCTTTATTATATATCAGGCTATGTCGTTAAAAAGGTTTTGCAAATGTTAAGGTGTGCCGAGCGCAAAGACCTCATTAGTGTTTCTTACATGTGTTCAGATGATCTCACATACTGCAAAACACCTCTGTCAAATCCAGCTGCTTTTACTGTCCAAGTTAATAGAGGTGGTTTGCAGTACCCATCTGTAGCAGTATTCAAAATAGTGCAGCACACAGAAAAATGTTTTCGTTCTGCTTTATTGTCATATCGTTTAAACTCAAACAGTTTTAATCCCAGAATTATTAATGCTGTATGTTGTTACTTTGGGGAACAAGGCAATGTATTTAGTAAAGTACATTCAGTAGCCTCTGCCAGTGATTGTGAAGACTTGCATGAATCACAGTTGATAAGAAGTATTACTACAGTGTACCTTCAAGTCAGACTCAAGGCTGACACCAAAAGAGCTACAACTGCTGCAAAGGGCAAGTATTCTGGCATGAGGCAACGACTAGGAAAGATAATTACATTTGCCAATGAATGACATGTCTTTTGTATTGAATGCAACAAAACAATAAATAGAAAATAAAAATGTAATGTTCACATGTTATTAATTTGAGAACCTGCACCCTTTCCTAAAATTGTATACTGTTAACATGTTTTCCTTTGTTAGTTGATCTAGAATGAGCAACAAAGCAAATGATTTAGTAGTTTTGTTTCTTAATGATGTACACAAATTAAATTACCTTCTTAAGCATAGAGAGAAAAGTGTTTTCCATCCCATGTAGTGGTGTGTGACAGTTCAATACACATCTGGTGGAATAATTATAAGAAGAAATTTCTCATGCCAAAATTTTGTTAATTTTGTGTTACTATATAGCCTTGTCATTCATGAGGTGGTTTGCTGTACCCATCTGTAGCAGTAATTAAAGTAGTACAACACATAGAAAAGTGCTGTAATTCTACTTTAGTGTCTTATACATTAAATTCAGACAGTTTTGTAACAGAATTATTAATTATGTTTGTTGTTACTTTTAGTAACAAGCTAATGTATTTAGTAAAGCACATCTAGTGGTCTCTGCCATGGATTATTTCTTACCAACTGTGATTCATGTATGTAACAGTGCTACAGTGTACCTCCAAGTCAGATTAAAGGCTCACACGAAAAAAGCCACAGCTGCTCCACAGGGCGAGTATTTGCCAATGTATGACGTGTCAGTTGTATTAAATGCCACAAAATGATAAACAGAAAATGAAATGTAATGTTTACATGTCACTAACAACCTGCATATTTTACCAAAATCGTATATATAGTGTTAACATTTTTTGTTGTTGTTAATTGATATAGAATGAGCAACAAAGCAAATGATTTGGTAGTTTTGTTGCTTAATGATGTGTACACAAATTCAATTATCTTCTTAGGCATAGAGAGAAAAGTATTTTCCATCCCATGTCGTGTTGTGTGATAGTTCATTAGGCATTCACATCTGGTGGGATGACTATTATAAGAATTTTCTCATAGTAACGTTTCGTCAATTTTGTGTTGCTTATACAGCCTTCTCATTCAGAAAATGAACGCAAACAGTCAAAGCAAACTACTGCTTGCACAGAGGTAAGGTCTTTTTAAGGGAAATTTCATGAGTTTCGTTTGATGCAGTACGAAAATTACGTATGTAAACATAACACAATGATTCCGAAATTGATCTTGCAGGGAAGGGGTTGCAGGCACAAAGCACTAACAGTGAACCTTCAACAAAACACAGATAACATAACATAGTATATATAAACAGTAATTATATTTCTCATAGGTAGCAGAAGAATTCGACATCTTGTCCCGGTCAAAGATGGCGGCTGTGACGTCATGCGTCACGACTTTGCTTCATGTAGCAGTCTCTCCAGTTTAGTATTGAGCTCACTGGACTTCACTGACACCAATGATATTGAATATGGCATTGCTAGTCTAGTAATATATGTCTGTGGGCTCATGCTAGTGCAGCGATTTTGACTGGAAGCGCCTCTAGCGGGCAGACCGGAAAACTTTTTCTGGGAGACTGCCATGGAGGTAAAGGGAGGGGAGGGGAGATCGTGGCCGACGAGAAAGACAGGCCGCGGCCCGTATTCGTGACGTCACCAACCAGGGCCGACCTCGCAGTGCTCGAGGCCAGTCACGCTGGGATTTTGTGTTGTGATTATATATTCACGCTGAGCTACAGTTTTCAGTCAACTGCGCTCTGCAGTGCCAGGTACTTCTTATGAAATTGTTTGACAACAAAGTTTCTCAACTGTCATAAGATACGTAGGAAATAGTGCTAATAAGATACTCGGAAATATGAAATTTAGGCACGTGCTTTGTCTTAATGTTTAGTGCAGATCACTTGTGAAGTGTTTTTGGAGTGCATGGTAGTCGAAGCCGGCCGCGGTGGCCGAGGGGACTAAGGCGCTCCAGTCACGGTCTTCACGGCCGCTACGGTCGGGGGTTCGAATCCCCCCTCGGGCATGGATATTTGTGCCGTCCTAGTTCGTAAGTAGTTCATAAGTAGTTTGGAAGTTTAGGGACTGATGACCCCGTAGTTAAGTCCCATAGACTATACAAACATTTGAACATTTTTGATAGTCGAACGTCATTGCCTTACTCATACGAGGTAAGTAATGTTGGAACGCTTTTCATTCAGTTTCGCTGATGCAGCAGTAAGACAAGACTACCATGTAAAATCGCGGTATCGGTACGTAGTTACTGAAAGGATTTAATATCAGTCCTCTTTTACTTCTAGATTGGGAGAAATATTGAAATGCCACGCAAGTGCAGTGTATTTGGATGTAAATCCAATTACAAAACAGAAAAGGAAAGAATTTTTTCCTTGCCATCTGACGAGAATCATCGTAATGTGTGGCTTAGGCACATTCCAACGGATTTTTCGAAGGTGAAACAACCAGGTGTATGTGTAAAACATTTCGAGTCCTGCGTTATTCGAGTGGACAAAATTATGGACAAGGGAGTCTTAAAAGTTTTTCCAAGGGTAACCCCTAATTTTTCAGATTTTGCTGTGCCCACGATATTTCCAAACACACCATCATACTGCTCGAAACCTGTGCCTAAAGTAAAACGTCTTGCAGATGTAGAAGAAGAAAACTTGCAGAAGGCTATTCAGGAAAGTATTGAAACCCATAAAGGCTATGTGCAGAAGGATTCATTGAAAATTCTTGAGTGATGTAACTTCAGTCTTAGGAAGCAGGAACATTAACAGCAGTAAGTGGACTGTGATGAAGGATGATAACAAAATGCATCTTTGTTACCTGATACTGGACAGAAGAGTTCCATGCATCACTTCTTTCATCACTATAAACTATGAGCTGAGTTACAGTGTAAACGTATGTGACGATGCTAATAAAATTGAATTATCTGCAGAGACCTTGACAGCAGAGAAACTTAATTCTGTGAACACTTTAGATAGTATTGTGTTTGAAATGGAGAAGAAGAAAATTGTTCCAAGTCAAAAACGTAAGTTACAATGTGCTATTCAGTGTCTTACAAGTACATCAAATTATGAAAAGAATGAATTTTTAAAATTTTGTATAGAACAACTTCAGCTGTCACAAATACCAAAAAATAACAGGCATTACGGCAACAGAACCACGATACTTTCTTGTTGTTTATATGTTCATTGTGTTTCTGCCTCTAACACACTGCGTAAATGTGATGTTTTCCTTCCACACCCACGTAAATTACAGAACCATATCTGCAATTATCAGCTCACAATTGGAAAGTTCCTTATATCTGAAAAACCGAGTCAGTTATTTGAAAAAAGCCACATGAATTGTTAGTTTCCCTCTTGATGAATGAGACTTATGTTCAACCACAGATTTCTTTCAAGTGTGGTGAAATATATGGAAGTAGTGTTCCTAATGCTGATTCATGCGTCAAGACAGCTCAAGTATGTATGGTTTCATCTCTTTTGTCTAAATATGTTGATGTTGTAGCTATTATACCAGTTGCCAATATGACAGCTGAACAGTTAAAGATGTTAAAAGAAGAAGTCCTGCCCATGGTAGAAAGTACAGGGTTCAAAGTTGTTAGCATCATAGCTGATAAAAATGTGAACTGAAAATCGTATGAACTCTTTAGTCTTAATAAAGTCCTGCAACCTAGCATTGTGCATCCCCTAGATTCTTCTAGGAAGCTGTTCTTTATGTTTGACCCTGTTCATATATTTAAATCCATTAGAAATAACTGGGAAACAAAGAGAAACAACAAGACTCTGCATTGTCCTGATATATCTAACCATTATCTCATGTTGTCAGCACAATACAAGCATCTGGAACTTGTATGAGAAAGAAAAAAGCCATTGGTTAAATATGGCCACACACTTTAAGCCAAGGTTTTGTATCCTTCATCCATACAAAAGCAAAATGTTAAATTAGCTCTCAATGTGGGCCCATCAACAGGCAAAGCGCCCTTCATTTAGAAGAGGATGAAGAAATTCCTGGTTAGTGAATTCTCTATTACTTTTACTTATGTTGATGTTACTGTGCGTGTGTGTATTTTTTTCTCACTACAGATGAAATTGCAGACTTTATCCTAGAAATGGAGAAGCGATGACAGTCCTGGGCTGATGCTGACTGGGAGGAAGAGATTTATGCTGGGATTAGGGAGCTCCCCAACAATATAGAGGAGCTGCTGATGGACTATCCAATCAACATATTTAAACGACAAAAAAAGAAAAAAAAAGTTTTGCGATACGATTCTTATAATCACTGCTTTTACAGCCTAACAGAGTACCTAGACAGTAACAAATAAAAATAAATATGCATTGTGAATAGTCTATTTTGTATGTTGTCTCTAACATTTACAGCATGTATGATTCTTAAATTACTCAAATACTTAGAATATTCATAATAATATAGAATGCAGTTTGTATTGCATTCTAGGAACTATCTTGCCTCTACTATTTATTTTATACTGATTCTTGCCAAATTGTTGAAATACCTAGTTCCTAGGAATCTAACAAAATTCTATTTTACACGTAAACAAATAACCATGTCCAATATCCTTGTATATATTCTATACATGCAGGATGAGAAGGACTAAATAAATAAAAAAAAGCAAAATAAATGTCTGCAGGATGATTTTAAGCGAATAAGGATCATCATAATGTATAAATTCATTATTAATAACCAAACTCAAAAGAAATAGCAATGCAAATAGCTACAACAGTAGCAGGATTATGCATCAATTAAAGATTAAATATAACTCTGGCATAGAAAGAGGTGATTACACTGTCACGAAAGTCTTTGGTCACATATTATATAGCACCAAAAGTGTGACAAAGGCAATTAGGATTTAAAAAGAAAAGTTCTGAATTACAGTTCTTTCTACTCAATTGAGGAATTTTTAGATACAAATTAGCAATTATAAATAAAGAAAATTTTGATCGTCCTGTAAAGATACCCTGTATAAACTGCTACACTTTCCATCATAAAATTCTGTATACATGATCAGTGGAACAAGTATTAATTCATCTAATGTGGTACTGAGTGGTAGAGTAGTTCATGTTGTGGTCTGTTGTAGCAGCAATATGTTGGCTGACCACAAAATTCCCTTGTCATGCAGCTTTCTTAGTTTTAGAACTGGTATAAGGTTATTTTATTATGACTTAAGTGAATTCTCTCTCTCTCTCTCTCTCTCTCTCTCTCTCTCTCTCTCTCTCTCTCTCTCTCTCTCTCTCACACACACACACACACACACACACACACACACACACACACACACACACTCACTGTGTTGTGTGTGTGTGTGTGTGTGTGTGTGTGTGTGTGTGTGTGTGAGAGAGAGAGAGAGAGAGAGAGAGAGAGAGAGAGAGAGAGAGAGAGAGAGAGAGAGAGAGAGAGAATTCACTTAAGTCATAATAAAATAACCTTATACCAGTTCTAAAACTAAGAAAGCTGCATGACAAGGGAATTTTGTGGTCAGCCAACATATTGCTGCTACAACAGACCACAACATGAACTACTCTACCACTCAGTACCACATTAGATGAATTAATACTTGTTCCACTGATCATGTATACAGAATTTTATGATGGAAAGTGTAGCAGTTTACACTGTGTGTGTGTGTGTGTGTGTGTGTGTGTGTGTGTGTGTGTGTGTGTATATGTGTATGTGTGTGTGTGTGTATAAAGTGTAGGAGAGATCTTACCAGCACAGTAAATCCACAAATTATCATTCAGAAACTGAGGAACTGTCCTGAGCATGAAATTCGCCAGAAAAATCTGCAGATTTCAAAAACCTGGCAATTATCGTAATGTATGAGACGAGTTTAATCGGTTTTTAAGCATAAAACAGTAAATGGTAAATACGGCTCCTATAAATGTAAAGTGGAATGTATACCTTAAAACAGAGAGTAGTACGCAACCTAAAAGAAAATCGCCATCTTTTGAGCGGCTTCTCTAAAATATGTGGTGCTGTGTTGTTTCTGGGCGGTTTATCTATATCTGTGAATGTCTGTTCGTTGTACGTTTATCACGTCTGAACCGCAAGAAATAAAGAGCTCAAAATTTCTTAAGTTATTAATGTCTACCTGATGAAGGCTTTAGGCACGGTTTTATGGCGATCTGATAGATATTTAGTAATTTGAAGAATATAACGCGAAATGCGGAACAATAATTACTCTTTTAAAATTATATTTACTCTTTGAAAATTGTTTTATTGATGTCATTGTAGCTTGAGGGTTGATAATGATAAAAGGGTGGAGTATATTGGGATGGAAAGTTATCGGTGTATATAAAATTCTACGTGTGTATGTGTTAATATTTCGCTCTGCAGCGAAAACTACAGAACTCAAACGAATGGTCTGTGTGTAACTGTTGTCCGAAGTCTCCCATTGTACACCATAGCAGTTACATGCCGATAGCTATGAGGGGGTGGAAGATATGGTGGTTTAAAGTCGTCAAATTATTAAAAAAGAATCGGACTGAAGGCCAACGATGACGTTTGCGACTCTATAGCAAGGAACATCTAAGTAATAGAGGGCGTTAATAACGCCCAGCCCTACAGCGCCGCTGCATGACGTTTGTAAGCAGCGCGCTTATTTCAAACTTTGACACTGCAAATTACCGTTGCAGTTGCGTTCAGGGCATGCATATGCTCGTTGGAAGGACACTGAAGATGATCATTATGTGATCTAAATCGATCTGTGGTTTTTTAAAATAAAACATTAACGGCCAATGCTGCTAATTACATCTGGTGAGTTCACTATAGCAAGGAGGTTACATACAGCGAAACGGGATGCGACAGACCATATTTTTGGTCTATTCGTGCTACAATGTCTTCAGCTCTCTCTCTGTAAGAATAAGCATACGAAAAATTTTTTTTTAATTGGATATTGATTAAAATGTTTGGCTTTGAAGGATGAAATGAAATACAATACCTTCTTTAGAAACAGTCTCATAGCACGCTACTGAAAGATAGATAACCTATCATATCAACCAACACGCGAATGGAGCCGCGGGTTTAGCTAGTACCTTATAATGCCGAATTGTGTCGTTAATGGTTGTACTAACCTTTAGGATAGTACTTCGAAGTTAAGAGGAATCACATTCCACACGTTAAGTTGTCCTGTTGACGTAATATCGTTATGTTCGAGAAGTTTGTGGCGTTGTTTACTATTCTCACTTCAGAGAAAATGGAGCTGCGTGTTGTGGTAGGAACGAATCACTCCGCATATATAGACTATTATGCGTCGATAAATTGTCAATTGCGTGGTAAAATTGTAGTAAAAGGCATAAGAACGTGTTCTATATACCAAATACGGTATCATCCAGAGTGTGTCGTCAAAAATACTGTACTAAACATTCCTTGTGTATGTGGCTTAAATTGTAAAGGTCAAAACTCAGCGATTGAAATGTACAAGAAAGGTGTATGTGACTCAGTGACGGACACATTGCGTTTGTATCTAAAGCAAGCAAAAAACGTAACATTTCTAGAAGACAATTTAAAAAGCCCCGCGAAATCAGCAGAACAAGTGCGACAAGAACCAATTACCGGTACCTGTTACAACATACCAGTGAGAAATAGTTTCGAAGCTTTGCGTAGGCCTACTGCTATTAACATAGACATAAATTCAAAGACTGTGAGCGGAAGTGTTTAGCAGCAATGCAGGTTTCCAATTCCGTTCAGATAAGCAAAACATAAGGCCTAAACAGTGCAAACTAGTTATGTGATACATAACGGAAAATCTCTGTTGAAAAATCGCAACATCTCAGTTTATTCTGGTAGCCATGGAAGAGGACTAGCGCAAACGTTAAGGTCTGAGAAACTAGCAAATGCAACGAGTTTTTTGAAACCATCCGCAAGTTTGCGTGGAATCACGAAAAGTTGCACAAATAACCGTCTAGGCTTATCAGTAGGAAATGATGAATACACTGTGTTAGTAGCTGGAGCAAATGACGTTTTTAAAAATGAAGCAAAAGAGGCCACTCTTGGGCTAATAGAATACCTAAAAGCTTCAGAAAATTCTAAAATTATTGTCATGGGAATTCCACAAAAGTATGACCTAATGAATGAGTCAAGTGTAAATACAGAAATAGCCAAAACAAACATACCTTACAAAAACATCTGTACTGCATTTCCCAATGTAAACTTTGTGTCCACTGAAAATATTCCTAGGGAACTATTTACTAGTCATGGACAACACCTCAATGGAAAGGGACTCCTCTAGCAACGGCTGAAGTTGCAACTCTACAAACACTACCTCAAACCACAGGAACAGCATCAAGAGACGACAGAAGTTGCAGTGTCTCAAATTGCAGCTCCACAAACAGTACCCCTGAGAAGATCCACAAGGCAAAAAAAAGTAGTTTCAGGTAACGATGAGAATTTTTGTGGCCAAAACTCTCTCACAAGACATCATAGCAGTCACCAATAACACCCAAACTGAAAAATTTGACAACCTCAACATATATTGTCACAACGTTCAAGGACTGCGAAACAAAGTGAGTGAACTTGAAATTCTCTCGTCTGATTCTAATGTTCTAACATGCATCTATTGTGTGTTAGTGAACACTCACTAAAAGAGTTAGAGCTACCTTATATATGTTTTCAAAACTTTAGACCCCCTCAGGGGCTCACCATTAATTTGCTGAGTAGGGGCTTGCGAACCCGAGGTCCTGAGCTGTGGGCTGTGTCGCGGCAACAGTCCGCTACACCATAAGCTTTGTGCGTGCTTCAACGACCATCGTTCGGCGCGATGGTGGAACGTTGTACGTTTCAGAGACCGGGGATCTTGGCTTAATCGCCCGGGTCGCGAGGACGGTACAAACCTCTATAAAGAAACACTCAATCTCAAGGTGTGCTACGTGCCAAGGAGATGCAAGGCTGTTGAGGTTGAACAGCCGCTAGCGAGCAACCTCTGAGGAACTCGCTGAACCTTAGTTGTATAAGGCTTACCCAGGTGGACCGTTGTTTCCCTAGCTGCTTGTGGGACCACCATGAAACGACCAAGAAACGTTGCCGGAAGTACAACCGGCGTCTCTAAGCAAGGGAGAGGAGACTTTAATGCTGCTGGATATGACCCTCGTTCGTTCCCTTCCCTGGCCACGCCACGGGAGGAAAATAGGGCCAAAAGTCAAGGTGAGTCGTACGCCCCCTGATACTTAGTTTGCTCACGCACTGATGGGGAATCCTTTCCGTCGACTAAGCCACTGTTTCTTGTTGAGCATCTGGAGGACAAGTATGGAGAGGTGGAGGGTATGTCCAAGATGCGATCTGGGTCAGTCTTGATAACGACGTCATCCCCAGCACAGTCGCGGGCGTTGCTCGCCTGTGAGAAGTTGGGTGATGTTCCCATTACAGTAACACCTCATAAGAGCCTTAAAATGGTCCAGGGTATCATCTTCCATCAAGATCTGTTGTTGCAATCTGATGATGAGCTACGGTCAAACCTAGAGCGGCGAGGTGTGCATTTCATCCGGCGCATCTATAGGGGTCCTAAGGACAACAGGGTCGCTACCGATACTTTCATCTTGGCTTTTGAGGGTGACACATTACCTGAAAAAGTCAAGGAGACGATTTAGCAGTGTCACTTAAAGCCCTACATCCCTCCCATTATGCGCTGCTTTAAGTGCTGGAGGTTCGGGCACATGTCCTCCCGGTGCGAGGCCAACCCCACATGTCGGGAGTGTGGACGTCCATTACACCCAGACGTCCCTTGGTTCCCTCCTCCGGTCTGTGTTAACTGGGGCCAGCACCATTCATGCTGCTCACCAGATTGCACTGTCCTCCATAAAGAACGAAAAATCATGGAGTATAAAACCCTGGACAGACTGACTTATTCAGAGACACGGTGCAAATATAGTAAGCTGCACCCCGTGACCTTGGCTGAACTGCTGTTGAAAAACGTTTACCCAATTTCAACTGTCATCTCTGACCCCATCTGCTCAGCTAATCTTGGTGGGCCCACAGGCCCAATCATTCACCCCCCCCCTTGACAGCTGTGGGTGGATATTCCTGTATTGCTTCCAAACCCTCTACCTCGGGAGCAATACCATACCAACCAACAGGGACAATGGTCCCCAACCCCGAGCCAGAGAAGCAACAGCCTTCTCTGGCTCCTCTCGCTAGGAAGGGTTCGGTTGAATCCCACCCTTCCTCAGCTTCCTCCTCTGGAACCAAAGATACCGGCCAGTGGCAAACAGTGTCCACGAAGGCTGGTCGTAGGGCCGCGAGGTCCTCTTCAGTCCCAGAGACTGACTCACCAGAGCTCTCCAGACGTGAGAAGCCCAAAGAACATCGAGAGGTTATTAAAAAGAAAAAAAGCCTGTGAAGAGTAAAGAGGCCCCAGTGGTTCTTCCACTACCTCCCAAGAACTCTTCCTCCGAGGACGAGATGAAGATACTAACGTCACCTGAGGACATAGATCTTGAAGGACCATTGGAAACGATGGATGTAGATTCCACAGCTTAGCAAACAGTGTCAGCGAGTATCATGAGGTACAACAAGTACTTCCTATTGCCTCATGTCATCCCAGTTATCGGACTGTGTTATACTCAAGTGGAACTGCGGCGGTTTCTTCGCCCACCTGGCTGAACTGTGCCATCTTCTGAGCATTACACTTGCTTTCTGCATTGCCCTCCAGGAAACATGGTTTTCGGCAATGTGGACCCCTGCCCTCCGGGTGTACGGGTGTAATCCCAGCATGTATAACAGGGTATCAGGTGGAGTGTGTGTGTGTGTGTGTGTGTGTGTGTGTGTGTGTGTGATGTTACTTCCATCTTTAGTGACTCCATGCCTCTTCAAACACCTTAAGAAGCAGTGGCTGTCAGGGTAAGGACAACACAAGAGTTTACTGTTTGCAGTCTCTACCTCCCTCCTGATGGTGACGTCTCTCGGAACATTTTGGCTATGCTTATTTCTCAACTCCCCCCACCTTTCATACTACTGGGCAACTGTAATGCCCATAACACCTTGTGGGGTGGTTCCACGATTTCTGGCCGTGGCAGAGTAGTCAAGAACTTACTATCTCATCTTGACCTCTGCCTATTGAACACAGGTGCCCCTACACATTTTAGTGTGGTGCATGGCATGTTCTCGGTCATTGATCTGTCTATCTGTAGCCATAGCCTTCCACCATCTGTCCACTGGAGAGCCCACAATGACTTGTGCGGTAGTGACTATTTTCCCGTTTTCCTGTCACTAGCAGGAATCCCTGGGATCTCCGTCAATGGAATAGTATGTAAGGACCCAGCCACACTTGCAGAGCTGTTTGCCGAGCATTATGCTCATGCCTTTTCCTCTCCAACATACCCACTAGCCTTCCATACATTAAAGGAGCAGATCGAACGCCACCCCCTCTCCTTTACTACCCGCCGTACGGAGGCATATGACACGCCATTTACAGAGTGGGAATTCCTCAGTGCTCTTAACCAGTGGCCCGACACGGCTCCGGGACCTGATTGCATCCACAGCCAGATGTTGAAACATTTGACAGTGGAGAGCCAGCGTAATCTCCTTGCGCTCTTCAACCACATCTGGTGTGATGGGGTATTCCCTTCGCAGTGACGGGAGGGTATAATCATACCGGTGATTAAACCAGGCAAAAACCCTGTAATTTAGATAGCTGTCAGCTCATTACCCGGACCAATGTCCTCTGTAAAATGTTGGAGCGCATGGTCATTAGGCGGTTGTGCTGGATCCTCGAGAATCGGAGCTTACTGGCTCCATGCCAGGGCGGGTTCCGCCAGGGTCGCTCCACCACCGACAACCTCGTATACCTTGAGTCTGCATTCCGCACAGCGTTTTCCAGGCGCCAACATCTGATAGCCGTCTTTTTCGATATGCAAAAAGCATATGAAATGACCTGGCGACACCACATACTTAGCTCATTTTTATTAAAAACCTTTTAGCTGTTCGTACTTTTCGTGTTCAAGTAAGTGCAGCTCGTAGTACCTCTCACCTGCAGGAAAATGGGTTCCTCAGGGCTCTGTTTTGAGTGTCGCCTTATTTTTTGTAGCCATTAACGGCTTAGCTACAGCAGTTGGTTCGTCAGTATCCCCTTCACTATATGCTGACGACTTTTGTATCTATTTTAGCTGCTCCAGCACTCACGTCGCCGAACGTAGGCTGCAGGGAGCCATTAGGAAGGCGCAGTCCTGGGCTCTTACCTACAGCTTCCAGTTCTCTGCTGCGAAGACAAGTCTTATGCACTTTTGTCGGCTTTGAACGGTTCACCCTCAGCCTGAACTGTACCTCAGCGACCACCTATTAGAGGTCGTGGACACTCATCGTTTTTTTTGGGGTTGTTTTTGACTCCCGTCTGACGTGGCTCCCCCACATCCGTCAATTAAAACGGGAGTGCTGGCGCCGCCTCAATGTTCACCACCTGGGCCATACTTCCTGGGGTGCTGACTGCTCCACCCTCTTGCGGCTCTGGTGCAGTCCCGTCTAGATTTTGGATGTGTTACCTATGGTTCTGTATCACCCTCAGAATTTCTCTTGCTGGACCCCATTCACCACCGTGGGGTTAGCTTCGTGACGGATGCCTTTTGCACCAGCCCTGTGGCCAGCTTACTTGTTGAGGCCGGGGAACCACCTTTCCAGATCCGCCGCCGACAACTGCTTGCAGCCTATGCAGCGCTCGTGCACAGCTTGTCAGGCCACCCAAACCACTGTGTTCTTTTCTCCCACATGGTTGTTCATGACCAAGAACGACGGCCCAGGTTGGGTCATACGATCGCCTTCAGAGTCCAGTCGCTGCTGCAGCGACTTGAGTCTTACCCATTACCATCTCCGTATCGGGCCCATGCACGCACATCTCTGTGGCACCTACCAAGGCCTGGACTTGGCCCTTGGGCCCAAAGACTCAGTTCCACCTGAAGCTCTCTGTCGCCAGTTCTTAGCAGTCGTAGCTCGATTCCCTGGACGAAACCTGGTTTACACGGATGACTCTAAAGTTGAGAGCCGAGTTGGTTTTGCGTACATTTACGACAACCATGTAGAACAACACTCTCTGCCAGATGGCTGCATTGTCCATACTACAGAGCTGGTGCGCAATTTTCCGCGCTCTCGAGCACACCCGGTCCTGCTCAGGTGAGTCCTTTCTCATCTGTAGTGACTCCCTACGCAGCCTTAGAGCCCTCGACCAGTGCTATTTGTGGTCTCCTCTGGTGTTGGGAATTCAAGAGACACTATCTGCCCTTAACAGATCCGGTCGATCAGTGATCAGTGGTATTGGTCCGGTCGATCAGTGGTGTTCCTCTGGTCCCCAGGTCATGTCGGTATTCTGGGCAACGTATGTGCTGATATGCTGGCCAAGCAGGCTGTTGATGCGCCTGTTTTAGAGATCGGCCTCCCAGATGCTGATCACTGACAGTGCTGCGACATCGAGTGGCGTAGCCTCACAACGTCCAACAAACTAAGGGCTATCAAGGAGCCGACAGCTGTGTGGTGTTCTTCCATGCGGGCCTGCCGCCGGGACTCCGTAGTCCTGTGCCGGCTCCACATTGGCCATACATGGCTGACTCACGGCCTTCTCCTTCGTGGCAATGAACCGCCTGTGTGTCACTGTGGCGCACGCTTGACGGTTGCGCACATCTTCGTGGAATGTCCTGTTCTAGCCACTCTGCAGCAGAGTTTTAATTTTCCTGCATAATTATTCCATGTTTTAAGCGACGATGCCAAAATGGCTGATACTGTTTTTAGTTTTATTTGGAACAGTGGTTTTTATCCCTCCATTTAAAGCTTTTCTTTGGAACAGTGGTTTTTATCCCTCCATTTTAAGATTTTCTTCAGTATTGTCTGTGTCTGTCCTCTCATGACCTCCGATTGGAGGTTCCCATTTGTTTCTGTGTGGCTGACTTTTCCTGTTTTTAGTCTCACGGTCAGTCAGCCAGAGACAGATTTTTTCATTTTATTTCTTGTCGTTTCGTTGTCTCATGCCGACTTTGTAGTCCTTAAATTGACTCGAGTGATATTCCGCCCCCCCCCCCCCCAGCTGTTCTCAACTCTAGGCTCTTTTACGCATTCACGCCTTTTGTTGTGACACCCAATGATGGTATGGGGGACTGATGACCTCCGTAGTTTTGTCCCCCTAAACATCCAAACAAGAACAACAAAACTTTAGTTCACCACTACTCCAGGAAAAATTTCAAAATTGGTGGTGCTGGTATATATGTACAGCTGTACAGCTGGCTGGCTATGTGACAACCCATTCTACTCTTTGAATGAGTTTTATGCCATGAGCAGTGCTGGAATAAATTTATAAGTACAGTACTGTGGATATGTGTATATGTAAACTTATCACTTAGATATATGTATGTAAAACAATAGCTGTACCCTCTACGCCCTTATATACCAATTTCTTAATTTATCTAATACCTGTATCACTTTTTTTAAATTCATACTGTATGTACTTAGCAGCTTTTGGTGGCATTTGTATACAATACTGATGTGTATTTGCACTTAATTCACTTCTAGTTACTATATGATAATTTAATTGCTTGTTTTTGAACAATTCAATGTACAGAATGTAAGAAACTTTATACCTAAATTTATCAATGACGAAGCCTATTTTACCTTGTGTGCTCAATGGCCAATAAAGATTCTTGATTCACTGAATACATTGTGTCCTCCCTCCCTTTGTAGGCCTACTGTAAATATTGAGAAATCCAGTCAAAATATTGAAGTATGAATGATTGAATAAGAATAAATTGTAGGCTGTAATGTGTAATGAAACTGGCTTTTGTTTTTTGTAGAAAGAATTGAAGAGACGTCCACCATCACATAGGAAACAGACTTCCGAATGTATGACAAGTGCAACACCAAATGAAGTTCCTGCCATTGGGTCCAGCTGCTTCAATTCCTACTAATTGTGAAGAATCACAAGTAGTAAAAAAACCTCAAGAGGAACATGAGTGAACTGTTGACAAAGAATGAACTGTACAGAAAGAGAGTTAAAATTCTGCAACAATCAAAGTGCCATTTAGCAACAAAAGTGGCTTCTTTAAGCATAATAATTGAAGAACTGACGAAGAAACACACGCTAAATGAAGATGCTTTAGGTGTTCTTTCTAATACACCTGGGGTACACAAGGACTTGCTGCAATGCCAAGGCTGACCGCAGTGGTCGAGCGGTCTGCACAGCTGCTGCAGCCGGACATGGATGTTTGTGCCGTCTTTAGTATAAGCTAGATCATAAGTAGTTTGTAAGTTTAGAGACTGATGACCCCCTTAGTTCACTCCCATAAGCTCTACAAACATTTGAACATTTTTGCAATGCCAAGCAGCAAAGGCTAATTGCCACAGTGTGGCTAGAACCTACAGTCCCGAGACACGTTCTTTTGCACTTACTTTACAGTTTTACTCTCCAAGAGTGTATAAGTATGTCAGACATTGTTTTAATACCTGTCTGCCACATCCTAGAACTTTATCTGCGTGGTACCAGTTTATGGATGGGCTGCCAGGATTTACCTCAGAGGCTTTTGCAATTATTACAACAAAAGCTTCCAGTCAGGCCCAAGGATAGCAGATTGCCTGCAGTTTGTTAATTGACGAGGTTGCAATCAGGCAACACATAGAATTTAATGGTGTCAAATATTATAGCTATGTGGATATGGGGTCTTCTGTTGCTACAGATGATTTACCCATAGCTAAAGAGGCTTTTGTGTTAATGCTAGCAGCTATTAATGGCTCATGGAAGCTACTAAATAACTGGGGAGCAGAAAGCTCACTTAGTAACACAACGCATCAGTCTTGCCAATGCCAGTGGTATCAGAGTAGTCTTTCTTGTGACGGTTGTGCCTCCAATTTCACCATGGCCAAATGCTTGGGGTACAACCTTGATGTTAACAATCTAAAGACTACTTTTGTTATTGAAGGTGACAATTTTGAAGTTGCGTTTCTGCTGAATCCACCCCACATGCTGAAACTTGTAAGAAATGCTTTAGGAGAGAGAAAGCATTTTTGGGATGGAGAAGGTAAGGTATTTATTTGAACTGTTGCACAAGTTCCAAGTAAAAGAAGGCCTACACATTGGCAATTCTATTACTAGTAGCCATATTAATTTTGTTAATAACAAAATGAAAGTTAAGTTTGCAGCCCAGTTGCTCAGCAATCCTGTGGCAGACGCAATGCATTACTGTTGCGATGTTCAGATACCAGGATTTGAAGATGCTTGTGCAGCAATCAAATTTATTAGGGTATTCAACTGTCTGACATATTGAAGTCCAGAAGCCTTCTTCAAAATAAATGGAAACAACCTCTGAATAACGAAAGATGTAGGATTTTACTGGAGGCACAGACATACATTAAAACACTTGTTCCATGACGTAGATGAGACACATTAAGAGTTGTGGACAGTAATAGGAAAACATGACTCATTGGCTTCCTCGTTTGTATTCATAGTGTATTACACCTGTTTACAAAGCTTGTTCAGCCACAGTCATATGCACCTTTATTAAAGTTCCTTCCCATTTACAAGTGCTACCAAGACCATTTGGGGATGTTTTTCAGTGCCCTCACAAGTGCTGGCTGGAATAACAATCCAACTGCTCGTCACTTTGTATTCACTTACAAGAGACTCCTGATTCACAATGAAATTCAAGAATCAGAGAGGTAATTGCATAGACCTAGAAGAGATACCAATTTTAACTTACAATGGTCAGAGTATAGAGCAGAAAATCAATTTCACCATAGAACATTGGCAATTAGTGGAAAATGAAAGCCACTTGGTAAACCATAACCATGATTATGTTGAATCTGAAATGATTCTCTCCGAAGTGGCAACTCATATTTTCGTGTACATTGCAGGATTTGTGGTTCGTCACTTGGAGAGAACATTATGATGTGAATCTTGTTTATCAGTGTTGACAGGGCAGGGGAGGCATACCGCATATTTTCTGATACAAAGGAAGAGTAGAGGTGGTTTGATTTACCATCAGACGATGTGGTCGATATCTACTTGTGTGCAGAAAAGGTATTTAGGAAGTATAGTGCTGGGAATAGGAAGGTACCTGAGAGAGATCTCAGTTGTAAATGTGTATCGGAGGTACTTGGCACTTTCCTGTTTAAGCCTGTGTTGAAGGAATTGTCGAAACACATGAAGGATCAGCACCCATTGGATAACACTTGATACTGCTGATCAAAGCAATTGCAAAATGATATCTCCTAACACAACAGATACATGCTGCAAAATGTGAAACACATTCAATTCATGAGAAAAAAAAATGAGAAAAGCATATACAAAACTAATACTTAATTTTAAAGGTCACTGAATTGTAAACTAGGTCCTATGTACCTAAGGCGCTAGAAAAGTGCGGACAAGTCTTTCTGAGGGACGACACGATGAAAGCCCCCTTACAGCCTCCTTACTTAGGCCCATATTGAGTTGCTAAGCGCGGCTCTCAAACGTATGACATTATCGTGAATGGCGCCCCTCAGACCGTCTCTCTACACAGGCTTAAGCCAGCTTACATCGAGCCCACGGCAGCTCGAGAGCCCGTTTCGCCGAATAGCTCACCCTCGAGCCACGATTGAACTGTGCCACCCCCTGATAGTCGCCACAGCAGCCATCAGTCGGAGGCTCCCAGCCAAAGTTTTCACGGTTCCTCGCCCCAGAGCTCTCATTCCGAGCACCCGCACGATTACTCGGGCAACCGACACCGCTGCTCCCGCCGACTCCACTAGGGTTGCCAGATTGAACTCGAGGCAGGCCCGGAGACCAGACGTGCCCCCCCTCCCCCTTGGCCAATGACTCACCCCCCCCCAAACCAGGATTAAATGAGTATGTGTAAGTGCAGAATGTACACTATCTCATCAGTATCGACTTTTTGTAGCCACTCTATATAATTTTCTTCCTGCAACCATTTTTCACGGAACGAACGCAGATATCGTCTCTTCATTTCACTGTTATTACTCACTAATCTGAGTTAATGTAAGCTTGTCTGTTCACACACGATCCGAGTATTCCAAAAATTGCCGGTAAACTGATAACAATCAATCATCGAACGAACACAAATAATAGACGTCGCCAGCTGACACGTTGCCGCAACAGTGTTTGCTTAATAATGCGCTAGCCGATTACTACCGACGCAACAATGAAACGTTTTCAGAGGAAGAATAGAAAAGTAGCGTTTTGTTGCAATAAGAAATTGATATTTATATAAAGTTATTCATAATTACTAGAGAGGAGCAGGCCGGGAATGGCCGAGCGCACTGAGGCGTCTTGCCACGTTGCGCGAGGCTGCTCCCGCCAGAGGTTCGAGTCCCCCCCTAGGGCATGGATGTGGTGTTCGTCCTTCGTTTAAGTTACGTCAAGTTCGATGTAGATCGTCGCCACATGAGCATAGTACTTAAAAATAAATAAATAAAAGAGAGAGAAAGTAGAGATGAAAGTTACATTGAAGCCCGGAGATGAGAGTGATTGTCCCGTAGACCCGGAGAATTCATTCCAAACCCGGGCACTCCGGGCGGCGCCCGGAGATCTGGCAACCCTAGTCTCCACCCGTGGTTCACCTACGAACTCGCCCAGTAGCGTAGGGGACGCCCCCGCAGCTGGCTGTCCACCGTCATCTGCCTCGCCCTTTCGAGGTTTCGGTGAACAGTTAGAGGACACAGACCTGCCTTCAAATGTCCGTTGAGTCGAGGTGACAACTCAGGTGGAACCCGACGATGTCACACTGGTGTCTGTCATTGTTAGGAACCGTGTGATACATATAACGAGTGCTATACTCTGATTAAAATTACTTGCTAGTTGACAGTTGACGGGCTGACGAGTGCTATAATCTGATTAAAATTACTTGCTAGTTGACAGTTGACGGGCTGACGAGTGCTATACTCTGATTAAAATTACTTGCTAGTTGACAGTTGACGGGCTGGAGCTGCCTTCCTCCAATCAGAGCGCTCGACGTCACGCCCAGACTGCTCCCTGTTGCCAAGCTGCCGCAACAAGTGGGCAGCTCGCGTCCATTGTTTGGCTAGTACTGTGTAGAAGCGCGCGTCTTAGGTTAGCAACCGTTTCCGTTGCTGTCGTTGTGGGCAGTGGCGTAACTAGGACTTGGCTTTAGGGTGGGGGGGGGGATAGATCTGCTTGACGAGCAAAATTTTACTCAGTGTCCAGACAGACTACCATCTAGCACTCCCGTTTAAGAAACTAATTCACTCCCATCCAATGAAAGCTTTGGGTAAAACACCCCAAGATTCCAATCTTTACCTTTACCAGATCGCTGTTATACGATTTTTTTGATGGGGCTAAGGAGGGGATTCTATCCCCCCCCCCTCCCCCCATAGTTACGCCACTGGCTGTGGGTGTGTGTTGTTATTTGGTGTCGTCGTAATGTCTGGTGAACTGCGGAAGAAGAGGGGCAGGCCTAGACTTCGAGATGAAAAGACATCGGCTAAGAAAAGCGGGAAAGGAATTGCGTTTAAAGGACAATCGCGACAACTCGTGCGCTAAGTGCGAAAATACTTTGAGAGGGAGGCGGACAACGGGGGACCTCCCTTACGGGTTTCCAAAGTAGCCGCGCGAATCGCAGCTACGATGAAGATTAGTGAAGCTGCTGTAATGCGCATTGGAAAAGATAACAATGAAAAAGAAACAAGTGAAGCAAGACCCTCTTGCCTTGATACACCAGGGAAGAAGAGACATTTTCAAAAACGTGTCACAAATTTAGATTCTTTAGCACAAGAAGCTATTCGTCACATTTACAGATATTACCTTAACACGAATCGGCTTACATTAAATAGGCTTAAAACTACACTGTGTGAGACCGAACTTTTTGAAGGCAGCAACGGCCGCGGTGGCCGAGGGGACTGAGGCGCTCCAGTCACGGTCTGCACGGCCACTACGGTCGGGGGTTCGAATCCCCCCTCGGGCATGGATATTTGTGCCGTCCTTAGTATTAGCTAGTTCATAAGTAGTTTGTAAGTTTAGGGACTGATGGCCCCCGTAGTTAAGTCCCATAAGCTTAACAAACATTTGAACATTCTTTTGAAGGCAGCAAATCATCGTTGCGAATAGTTCTGCAGAATCTCGGTTTCAAATACAAGAATATTTCAGGTCGTAGAATGTTGTTGGAACGAGAAGACATAGCCGCACGGCTGTGCAGATTTTTGCGTGATGTGAAAGACAATTTCGAGGACATTGTGTGGATAGATGAAACATGGCTGAATGCAGGTCATGTAGTTACGAAAGGTTGCAGTGACGAAAAAGTGGAAGGTATAGCACTCCCTACCAGTAAAGGCGGAAGAATATTCTTTTGCATGCCGGTACGTGCCGTCGTTTCATTGCCAGCTGTCAACTGTTGTTCAGATCAAAGAAAACGTCTGAGTACCTGAGGTAATATCTGTGCGTCCTCTCCTGGAGTACTGTTGCCCCTTGTGGGACCCTCACCAGGTGGGACTGACGGAAGACTATGAGAAGGTTCAGAGAAGGGCAGCTCGTTTCGTTTTATCACGTTACGGGGGGGGGGGGGGGGGGGAAGCGTCACGGAAATGTTGCAAGAATTGGGGTGGAAATCATTAAAAGAAAGATGTTATTCATTGCGGCGTGATCTGTTTGCGAAGTTCCAATCACCGACTTTTAGTTCTGAATGTGAAAATATTTTGCTAGCACCCACCTACTTAGGGAGACATGACCATCCCAATAAAATAAGAGAAATCAGATCGAAAACGGAACGATTTAGGTGTTCTTTCTTCCCGCGCGCTATTAGAGAATGGAACGGTAGAGAAAAGTTATGAAAGTGGTTAATGAACCCTCTGCCAGGCACTTTAATGTGATTTGCAGAGTATCTATGTAGATGTAGATTACCATGAAGAAATGAATCGGGAAACATTTCTTAATTGGTTCGAAAATACATTGCTACCAAGTTTAGAAAATCCCTCAGTAATTATTCTTGATAATGCTTGATAGCATTCAGTTTTGAAGGATAAGGCACCAACCATGTCATCTCGAAAGGAAGACATTATTCAGAGGTTAAAAGAACGCAAAGTTACTGTCGACGATACAATGGAAAAAGACTGCCTGTCGCCAATAATCTCAGTTACGTTACACTTAATCTCTCATCCTTGTGGTGTCGCACAAGTATGAAGTGCGCGCCACCTACTTTCGCCGCGCGCCGCCATGCACGCACGGCGCGGCGTTCTTACGACGTCAGCCACGAGCGCCCTCTGCTGCAACTCCGCTCGTGGCCACCACTGAACGACATCGTTCACTTGGGACTGAGATAGCAACCAGTTAACACTTCGGAATCAGATAGGCACCAGTGAAGACTTGGCTATCGGACAGGCACTAGGCAGGCCTCTAGCTCAACTATGTATCAGCATTCTGCACTACTGAGCTATGTAAAAGTTAAGTATTACTAAGTCTCTATGAAATATATATCTCGTTCTAATTTACTCTAGTGTTTCTAGTTTCTGCTGTCGCAGTGGCTGGTCACCTCCTACCTGCACAAGCGTGCATCCTTTATTCCTGTGTTGGTCTTTCTACTCGGCCACCGACACCTACGACGGAAACGAGACACAAAAGCGGCGACGAGGCTGGGATACAAAAATCCCATTAAAGATTTTTGTTTATCGCTCATCCCATTAAGTAAATAACACAAAACAACTGTTCCTTTAACATCCATTCAAAGACGTATTTTTTCATCCAGTCTCAGAAGTATTCCGTCTTTTTCGTTGTATTCGTTACTGCGAAAATAATTGCGGTACGCGCTTTCTTTTTCGTATTCGACATGATAGAATTTACTGTTGACAACGCGATTTTACAAGGCTAATAGTGTTATTGACGTGGACAGCGTTAACAATATTTAACTGTGAAGGTCATCTCAGTAGATTTAAAGATTGACTAATTAGTACTGTCAACAACTAGCGGTACTGAACGTGTGCAAATCGCTAGCAGTACTGTACGGAGCGCCATCTCTCAGCCGGTAGCTGTCGTGGCAACACTGTAGCCGCAGCTGACGGGTCCTTTCCTTGTCTCCCACGGCTTGTCACAAGGTGCGATTTTAAGCCCCCTTCTGTACACTCTGTATACGCATGACCCAGAACACGTGATAATGCCTCCCACAAAAATCTTACAGTATGCAGATGATTTGTGTGTCTATTCTACTGCTGATTCGTATCATCAGGCTAAAACGGCATTACTCTGTACCATTGCACAAATTGATGATTGGCGATCTGCTAATGGGCTGGAGATATCGGCTGAGAAATCAGTAATCGTCCCATTTCACAAGTCAACACTAAATCTCATAGATGGCCATATTACGTGTGGAACGTACACTTTCCAGATAAAACCTCAAGCACGTTTCCTGGGGATGCTTTTTGACTCTCGACTAAGCTGGGCGCCTCATATCAGAGCCACGGTTAGCAAGTGTGAAGAGGGCCTAAATGTAATCCGGTCACTCACCCGGGTGTGGTGGGGTGCACACCAGAGCACTTTACTCACCCTGTATCGAGGGATTATTCGATCTCGGCTTGACTATGGCTGTCATTTGTACCACAATGCACCGAAGGTTCATCTCACGAAACTCGATACTCTTCAGTATAGAGCCATACCAACCTGTCTTGGAGCCATGCGATCGACCCCCACCGACGCCCTTTTAGTGGAAGCCCTTGAGCATTAGGCGCCAAATGTTGTCAGATAAATTCTACTTTCAAGGAATGGCTTTCATGGACAGTTCAGTCTGCAGAAACAGACACACCATTTATCGACTATGGATTGCCTCTTACAGAAGGAATATACCTCCAGCCATTTGTACCAGCTTCAACACTTTGTCTCCTATGATACGTTCTGTGCGTTGTTCACCGCATCCGCCTCCTTTTGAATACGATCTACGAACACTTGGCTGCCAGATTCCAGTCTTCTATTTTGATATGACTTGCTTAGGAAGTATCACTGTTAATAACGGATTCAGTCGCCTCGTTGCAGAACAGTGGCCTAACTTTCTTTGTGTATATACTGATGGGTCCAAAATTCCACAAGAAGAGTGTACTAGATGTGCCTTTTTCTGCCCTCAGATTCAGATAACCTTCAATCTGCCAACGAATACCTCTACATTTACGGCGGAGACAGTGGCAATTCTGGAAGCACTTAGGTTTGTTTCTACCATTTCCTTCCCGAAAATATTAATTGTGTCTGACTCTCAAAGTGTCCTTCAAACCCTACAACACCGGAGATGGAACAAAAAAACCAACAGCTATATTCTGGATGTGATTTTGACATATATTCGCTGTACAAATACAGGACGGACAGTTAATTTACTGTGGGTGCCTTCTCACGATGGTATCTCCTATAATGAGGAAGTTGATTCATTGGCTAAACAAGCGGCATCCTTAGGCACTGTTTTGGAGCTACAACCACCATACACAGACTTCTTATCTGCGGTCAAGGAATACGCCAAACAACAGTGGCAACAGATGTGGAACGTTTCCCAAGAAATGAAAGGCGCTTCCTACGCTGTGCTGCAACCTCGGATTTCTACACAGCCGTGGTTTATGAGGACTCATCTGGACCGATCCGCGATTGCTACCATTATTCGTCTTCGCTTCGATCACGCCTCTTATCCAAAACATCTACATCGGATCAACGTCTACGATTCGGCGGCATGTGAGTGTGATCCTGAAACGGAAGCTGATGTCAACCACATCCTGTTCAGGAGCCCCAAATTTGACCGAGAACATTTGAACTTCCTGCAGACATTGCTGAAGATGGGATATCCCCTTCCCCAGTCAGCTTCTACCCTTTTGTGTACAAAAGATATTCGTGTATGTAAAATCATAATTAAGTTTATTAAGATCACTGTACACAATCTATAAGCATCAAGTGTGTTGGTAATATAAGGTTTTGCTTGTGAATATGTGAAAATGTTCCAACAGTATTTAAATTGTAATGAAATGCAGTTTTCGCTTTATTTCCATTTTTCATTTTGCAAAATGTACTTCTATTTTGTCTGTTTATTTAAATACATGTACATTTCCAGTGTGTGTTGTAGATGGCCACATTGAGTTAACACTCAGAAGGCCAAATAAATAATTAAAAACCTCAACTTGCAACTCATTTTAATCGGACTATAGTGCGTGTGACGATCACTCCCCTATGCAAAGGATTCCTTTACCGAGTGAAACAACCACTTCCAGCATCAAGTCTTATGTGCGGTCCTCAGGCAGACACGCCCCCCCCCCTTCTCACTCTACACACGGTCGCCGACTGCTACGCCCCAGGAACCTTAGCTACTTGAAGGTGCGCCTAAACA
Organism: Locusta migratoria; assembly: GCA_026315105.1. Taxonomy (NCBI): domain Eukaryota; kingdom Metazoa; phylum Arthropoda; class Insecta; order Orthoptera; family Acrididae; genus Locusta; species Locusta migratoria. The sequence continues at coordinate 123,708,058 of CM048754.1, forward strand.
GCGCCACGCCCATCAGACACCGGCCGACGCAGAAGAGATTCCTACTGTGCTATGTGACGAGTCATTCTGAACTGCCACTCCCGCTTACACTTTTGTTTCTTTATTGTTAATTCTGTACTCCATATTGAGGGGGGGGGGGGGGGGAACTATGTGGCGGATCGACCGCATTATCGATGTATATGTGTACTGTGTTTGGCTCACATGAGCTGCTTTGGATGTATGTGGCGGGCGATTCGCCCAGTTGGATGTATACTTGTGTTGGTGTTCAGACGCCTAATAAAGTTATATCAGTTGAATGGTTGATTATTGGCCTAACAGCCAACCAATTCCCATAACTATTTTAAAAACAAAGTAAATATTTATTTGAAGTTGATGTTGAAATTCTGTGACGCACTAAAAGTAAAAGTAGTTATTAAGGTTTTATGAGTAGCATATTTAAGAAATATGGTTTCAATTGTTCTATTTCTTTACCTTAGAAGAGGAAGTTGCCAATGCAAAGAGAGAGGCCAGCATGTTCAGATTTGGCTTCTACCAGCAGATTGGATACACTTGTGCCTGACACCACTGCAGAACTCTCAAACTCTTCAGAGCCATCCTCGGAAACTGATAAGCTGAAGAGACATGTGAGCTAGCTGATGGTGAAAAATGAACAATATAAGAAGAACATCTAAGTTCTTCAACAATCCAAATGACGGCTGAAGAAAAAAATCGCAATGACGTGTTTTACGGCCCACTTTAGATTTGTAGCTTTATAAGTTTTTGCGAACATTTTGGACCATAATAATACTCTAAATAATAATTAATTATTTGATTAATAAGAGTGTCTGAAACCCTTTTAGGAAAAAAAAAAACTTAAATAGTGGCGGGTTTCAAACCATCGACCTTTCGCGTCACAGTGTAGCAACTTGCCCACTACGCTATAACTGACTGTTAGAAGCTCTGTTCTTTAATCTCTTACTATTTATGGTAGTTGTTAACTGATGTTCATATGGCATTTGTAGACATTAGATTATCATTTATCGTACTAACAACGATGTGTTTTGTTAATTATTCAATGTGTCATTGCTTTGAAATGACAACGTGTAAGTTACAATAAGAAAATCAGCAAATACGCCTTGAATGTCACGTGACATCTCAGAGCGTCTGGTTTTCGTTAATGCAATGGAGGGTGTCAAATCTCAGTTATTTTTGCAAATATGTCTCAAACGATACGAGATATGAAAAAAATAGGGAAGCCGAGTTGTAGAGAATTTTCTCCTCTACCAATTAGGTCATTCAATTTTCGTGTCAGATGAACGGTTTGCAATTAGAATTATATTACAAACTGCTTTTAATTGTTTTACTACCGTATGTTTTGTCCGAAAAATTTGGAAAAGGGAGGTTCTGGTCCTACAATCATGTCTGTAAAATTTGGTGCTGATCGGTTGAACGATTCGTCTTAAAAACAGGGAACACGTTACGGACAGACAGACAGACAGACATCCCAAAATAGTTATTTTTACAAATATCTTTGAAATGCTACGAGATAAAAAAAACTTAAGAGAGCAAAGTTATAGAGAATTTTCTCCTCTACAAATTCGGTTATTTAATTTTCGTGTCAGATAAATAGTTAAGCCGTTATTTTCATTTACATTTCGAGCTGTCAAAAGACGATCGCAAAGGCCCACTTTTAGTGTTACTACCGTAACCTAAAGTGGGCCAAAAAGTGTTGTCACTTAGTGCTGTCCTTAAAGAATTGAAGAACAAGAATCTTTTGGATGAAATTGGGTGTGTTTAATAGAAAATATATACCTGGCATTCAGACAGAGCTATTGCAACGGCAAACTGCAAAAGCTGCTGGACAGGCTTCCCCCAGGTCATACAGGCCAGAGATACGCTCCTTTGCTCTGACCCTGTGTTTTTACCCACCCAGGGCATACAATTATGTCAGGCGTTGCTTTAATACGTGTTTACCACACTCCAGGACATTACGTAAGAGCTACCAGTGTGTCGGTGGAGCACCTGGATTCACATCAGAAGCATTTAATGTGATTAAAGCTAAAGCCTGCAACCATGACTTAAATTATCCACTCCTCTGTAGTTTGTTAGTGGACGAAGTTGCCATTAGGCAGCATGTAGAGTTTGATGGTATTTCCTATTATGGGTATGTTGATATGGGCTCCTCTGTAGACACATAACTTGCCAGTTGCCAAAGAGGCTTTTGTGCTGTTGCCATTAATGATTCTTGGAAGCTCCCTATTGGGTACTTCCTGACTGGTGGTATAAATGGTTAAAAAAAAAGGCTCAGTTCAGCAATGCATCAGTACCACTAATTCAAATGGTGTTCGGGTAGTGTCACTTGTGATGGTTCAGCCACACATTTATCAGTGGCTAGATGGCTAGGATGCGATACTAACTGTGCAAGTTTGTGAGGGTTTACTTCAACAACAAAAGTAGTTTTCAAAGTGGCATTTCTTTTGGACCTACCGCATATGTTGAGTTAGTGCGTAATTATTTAGGAGACAAAAAGCAGTTTTGGGATCTCATCTCATGGCATTTCTTACCACTTTTACACAATTTACAAGTGAAGGAAGGCATTCCCCTGGGTAACAAACTCACCTTAACTTTGTAAAGAACAAAATGAAGGTAAAACTAGCAACACAGTTGCTTAGCAATTCTGTTGCAGATGCTATTCATTATTGCTGTGACATGGAAGTCCCAGGTTTTAAGCAGGCATCTGGAACAATCAGATTTATTCGTCTTTTTTATATTTTAAATTCTAGAACACTCGCACAAAAAGACTGGAAGCAGGCTTTAAATAATACAAATTTTAGAGGTGTAAAGGAATTCCTGCAAGGTGCACAGAGGTACATCAAGACTCTCACTGTTGGTCCAACACCTGAGGGAATGCGAGTTGTTGACTCGAATCGAGGGACTGGCTTTGTTGGGTTTCTTGTATGTATCTGTAGTGTTGTTCACATGTATACAAAACTATTGGATCCACAAATGTCTGCTCCTTTCTTAAAGTTTCTGCCTGTGTATAAGTGCTCACAGGACCACTTGGAATTTTTTTTAGCGCAATTCGTGGTCGAAGTGGGTGGAACAACAACCCAACTGCACGCCAGTTTATTGCTGCCTAGAAAAGACTTCTGGTACATAGCCAGATCCGTGAATCGGAAAAAGGTAATTGTGTACCTCTGGAGGACATTCCAGTCCTCACTTATAGCAGCTCCCAACATCAAGAACACATTAATCAGATTTCTGAACGTTGGCAGTAAGTAAGGCAGGCCCTGTAGTGACACTTTACCATGATTACGATGCTGCTGGAACTTTTCTTTCAGAAGTGGCAATCCACATTATTGTCTATATTGCAGGGTTTGTGGTGCACCACTTGGAGAATACATTGAAGTGTGAGCCCTGCCTTTCTGTGCTGCGAGGAGATGGACGCCGTGTAGCCCATTCTCTCATTCGTAGAAAGAGTAGAGGATGGCTAACTTTGCCGTCGAATGATGATGTGGACATCTGTGCGACTGCAGAAAAAGTGTTCAGGAGGAACACGGCAGGGAATTTTAAAGTTCCATCAAGGATTCTGTTTTCTAGGTGTGTGTCTGAGGTACTTACTGATTTCATGTTCAAGCCACTCTTCAAGGACTTAGCAGAACACACGAGGAATCAGCATCCTTTGGACAATCATTTGATACTGCTGATAAAAGCAGTTTCCAGAAGGTACCTTCTGACACGACAGAAACATGCAGCGAAGTCCCTTACCCAGTGGCGTATATAAAGGAGGGACCAAGGGGACCTGGGCACCACCCGAAATAATTAATATAACGAAAAAATGTACAGTGTATCTAAATTATTTTAATGAATTATCCGTTAACGTATCGCTGTGGTAAACGGTCCTACTTGTATTGGTGACAAGAATGGGGTGTTCCACTATGTTTTTTATTATTTAATGTCAACAATAAGATAGCTCGATTTTAGTAAAGTAAAAAGGGCTTCAGCGCAAATTATACTCAATGTGAGCAGCAAAACTGATACAAAATATCGGGGGGTGTCTACTTATTCTACTTATCTTTACTCTTGGCCCCTCCCGAAATTGTAAGCTATATTCGCCACTGGCCTTACTGACACATTGCATTTAAATAAAATCAGGGCAATGTATACCAAACTTATTCTTTTGAAGGGGCAATACATTTTAATACATTACTGTTATTACCATAATTATCAGTATATTTTTAATAGCCAGTAGGGCTTTTTGTGAGATGTTGAAATTTGCTTGGACTGCTCCACGCATTGCCACTTAGTGTTTCAATTAGCACTTGTTTTCAGTACAGATATGTGGCTGATTCCATAGTCATGGGTATAACACATGAATTATTCACACTTAATAATAGAATCAATGCCCTATTAAATGATATGTATATTTTTTGTAGTTGATTAAAGCCTATATTATTGAGCTAACAGCATGTGTCACAAGTTTGACTAAAGTTAGACGTACAGTGTAATGCTTTGATGTTTATATAAGGTGTCCAGAAAAGGACTCCCTGATTTCAAAATTAAATTTCTCGAAAACAAAGATCAATAGAGAAATGCAGTAAACGGTATGTTTATTGTGAAAACTGTAAGAAGTTTATACAGCAGTTTGAAATAATAGGAAATAATAGTTACAAAAGCTGATAACACATCGCCATACGTAATGCCTAGTATAAATAGTGATCCGAAGCCCAGAGCGATCAGTTCCACTGTTGAAACGTGAAAGGATCTTAGCGTACCGAAGGACGAGATTAAAACCATGTACTCCATTGAACAACGCGTTTTTCTGGTGCTAGAGTACTACAGGTTAGAAGAGGATCCTATGGCAACAAGGGCAAGTTGTCAAGCACGATTTAATGTTCCAAAAGGACCCAATGCAAAAACCATTCGTACGCTCTTCGCAACATCTCCTTGCATTATCTGGTATCCAAACGATTCTACAACATCTCCTTGCATCATCTGGTATCCAAACAGGGACAATGACTTAGTTGGTGACATTCCTGCATTCTGTGGTGTTTACAAAAGCTTTATTGATCCTCCAGAAGAAAAAGACACTATATTTTTACTACTGCAACATGGTCACTCGTGAAGCACTGGACATGATAGACAACACGGTATGCTTTTGTAAATGGTGAATGTAATTTCTCTACCTCAATAAGTGAAATTCATTGCCTTTTAGCAATTTATTTGATTATGGCATATATAAAGTATCCTAACTATCGTATGTACTGGTCAAGTAACCCAGCTTTGAGGATGGATTTTTATAGCTGACGTTATGTCGCTGAAGAGATTTGAGAAAATGAAAAAATAAATAAATAAATAAATTTACATTTTGTGGTCAATGACAAAATTCCTGAAAATAACACTGACATTTTTGTAAAGGTGAAACCCATTTTGGACATACTGAAACTAACATTCTCAGGGACAGTTAGACCTACTGAGTATCAATCAGTAGATGAAATGATCATTCCCTTCAAAGGTAGAAGCAGAGCAAAACAGTACATGAAGTATAAACCGAAAAAGTGGGGATTCAAAGCATAGGTACGGTCTAGTTCAGATGGATATGTGACTTTTTTGAGCTGTACCAAGGGAAAAGAAAGAAAAATAATCCTGCAACAGGCCCTAACTTTGGACCTATTGGGAATACTGTTGTAAGAATGTGCAAGGGGCTACAAGGGAAGAATCAAAAAGTAATTCTTGACAATCTATTCACAACAATACCTCTGCTTTCATATCTGAAGCAAAAAACATTCATTTATTGGGAACTATAAGGTGGAACAGACTGCACGGTGCAGAGAGTAAACTTATTAACAGCAAAGCTCTAATAAAATCAGGCCGAGGTTCAATGTCTATTGCTACTTCTAATGACAATGTAACACTTGTGCGATGGGTAGACAAACATTGTCCACATGCTATCTACGTCCCATTTTGACAGTATCAGGAGGTGCCCGTCCAATGGTAAAGAGCCATTCTTACATAGAAATAGCAAGGCCATTTGCTGTAGCATGCTGCAACAAATCTATGGAGTAGACGCGACTGACTGGATGGTGGCACACTATCCTCACACTATGAAGAGCAAGAAGTTTTATTTGAGAATATAAAAATGAAAAAATAATGTTGCACTGGTAAATGCATGGATTCAGTTCAAAAGAGACACTGCAAAAAAATATTTCTTTTGTTGAATTTAAGGCATCAGTTGCTACACCAATTGTAGAGCTTAGAAGTCTGCAAAGGAAGCATGGCGGACCGTCAAGCATACGTGACCACACCCACTTGAAGAAAAAGCAACGCCCTGGATGTTCTGCAGATATAAGGCTGGATGGAATAGCCCACTACCCTGCAAAGAAGGAGTGTAGGAATCCCTCTAGGTGCAAGGATAAAAGCCGCAGAAGAAGAACCAGATATACTTGAAGAAATGCAATGTGCCAGTTTGCCCAGAATGTATGGAATCTTTTAACAATAACTAACATGAACAATTTCTTGTTATATACATGTGGCGTCTGTTCCGAGAGAACAGACGTCACTTCTGATCCTACAGTTGTTATTATTCAACATTCATAGAATATATGACATCGACTGCGATTGGGCAAAGCTGAAAATGTGTACCCAGCCGGGATTCGAACCCGGGTCTCCTGCTTTCTAGGCAGTTGCGCTGACCCCTACACCACTGGGGACACAGTGATCACCGCACCTGCAAGGACAACCTAAGCACGCGTCCCATCAGATGCAAATTCCCAGCTTCGCCCTGCCCACAGTACCCAAACTCATAGTTATGAATTACGGGAATTAGTTTCATAACTACGAGTTTGAGTACTGTGGGCAGGGCGAAGCTGGGAATTTGTATCTGATGGGACGCGTGCTTAGGTAGTCCTTGCAGGTGCGGTGATCACTGTGTCCCCAGTGGTGTAGGGGTCAGCGCAACTTCCTAGAAAGCAGGAGACCCAGGTTTGAATCCTGGCTGGGTACACATTTTCAGCTTTGCCCAATCGCAGTTGATGTCATATTCTATGAATGTTGAATTTCTTGTTAGCTGAATTTTGCATATATTTATAACATTTCTAGGTTTCTTTGTGTAATGCACTATGTTTTCTCTTATGTAACCTGATTTGCACCATGTACACAAATGTGGCCATTTCTTATTTTCATTGTTGAACAGTAAGTTGTTGCATTTTTACCGAAAATATACTTGTACCGAATTCCTAACATTTAAAATATAGTCTTAAAAATAATTGTCAAAATTGAAATTGTTTAAAAAGTTCGTCCCTGAATAGGTTAAGTATTTCCAGCACAGAATCGGGCAACTGCACCTCAGATGTCGGTGTTTAAGATGATACCGTATGAATCATTTTTTCAGAAGAAAGATTGTTGGTAGTTTCCAAACCAGTTTCCAGACCAGTTTTAATTGAGGTCTCTATTGCATGCATACAGCAACGCGCATCCATCAAGGAACACAAGACAGAAAATCGAACAATAAAGGTAAAAGAAGAAATATACATTCTGTCAACGAGTCATTTTAAGGGACTGGCAAAAATAATGCACAAAATACAGTCAGAATATTACGTCAGAGGAATTTCAAAGCCTGGAGCTCCTTTGCAAGAAGTTTTGAAAAACAAACTACAGTAAAAAGTGACGTGAACTTTGTCATAATTGCTGAGGCAATGATGTGTATAAAAACAAGAGAGCCTGGCTATAAGAGCATTGCGAGAATCGGTAGTAAAAATGTCACAAGCGAATGTATTTTTCGTAAGCATTCCCCACAGACACAACTTATTGGAAAACTCATGTATAAATAGAGAAATCGTTGCAACTAACAGAAAATTACGAAAGATTTGTAACAGTTTCCTGCACGAAACGTTTATTGAGGCAAGCAGTTCTATCAGAGAACATTTTAAGAGACATGGGCTCCACAGAAACAAGATAGGCAAGATAGTGTTGGCCAAAGCAATTTTGTAAGCAATAAAAACAGGAAGTGTTAACACTGACGAAAAAGTTGCACTTCCAGAAAAGGAGAATGCACCAACAGCACATGATGAAGATACATCCCTGGCTACACCACCTGAAGAAATCAGCATCAGTTTGTGAAGCATCACTGCCACCAGTGGAATCATCACAATCTGCACTAACAGATGAAACAGCTCAGGCAACACAATCACTAGTCATGACAGAAGTTCCAACAGCAACAGTAGCTACATTGTCACCAAAAGCAGGGAAGACTTCGAATGCATTGCATTGGAGAGTAAAAGGCACAGAACATTTGGGACAACCAGACCCGAAGAAATTGAGTCTAATAAAGAACTGGTAAAGGGACTCCTTGCACTGTTCAAGGGCATTGGTTGGCTTTCCTAGATATACAGGGAGCGATACCGCACAATAAACTTGTGAGCAGTGGCGGATTGGACCAAGACTGCTTTGGCTTCCCTGAGAAAATCGAATCAAATCAAATTAACCACAGCCGTAATTTTTTTTTTAAGTGCTACTGCATATTGTTTTTTAACTAAAAATGTATGACTTTTCCTGCCAGAAGTTGTGAAATATTGTTCAACAATAGCTATAGGTCGATTCCTGAGATCTGTACCACCATCTTTCATCAAATGAAATTAAACTATTAGTATTTGTAATGTATAGGCCTACAATCTCTTGGCACAGTATGAATGTAAATAATTGGCCTATAAGATTAAATAAATATTGTATTTTAGTTCACAGTTCCATAAATTAATTTCAGATTTGTCCGTCAGAGCAAGGAACCTGAAATATTGCTATGAAAACATGAAGCTTTTCTTCAGCCAGCTCCTTTCAAAGATTTATCTTCAAGTTTACAAAACAGGTGGAGGGAAAGCAACTACAAAAATGAAGATAATGGAAAATAGGAAGCTAATGGAAATGGTTGACTGCACATTGAAGCCATAGCCAGTTAAAAATTGGATGCCTCATTCAACATGATTGTTGATAGTGCGTATGACAGACGGGTGGTATCCCAGTCTTCAGTTATGCCCAATTTTGTGCAATGTACGAAGATCTCCTCTCCAATTTCTTTTTTGCAAATGAGTGAAGCACATTCCTGCACTTCAGTCATATGTTGTACAATCCCCACATAATTTTGTGAGGGATGCACATATTTCAAGGAACATTTAGTGTACCACAAGAAGCAGCTGACATCTCAGTAGGATGCTTACAAAACCAAACCCATTTGATTCTGGTACCACTGGTGATTGATAGTGTATGTAAAATCGGGATAGAAATACTGGAGGCCCAACTGGCCGTGAATAAAGAGACCATCAGCAAGAGTTGCATGTGAAAAATTTAAAAATACTCATGGTGAGGAAAAAATTGAAATACTGGAGAAAGAAGAATGTGAATAGTGTGTGTTATTTATGTTTTTGTAGATCAGTTTATTAAGTGCTTTCCTGCACATTATAGTAGTATAGTACAATAAAACTGTCTTAAAATTACTATTTATTTTTCTTGTGTGTGTGTGTGTGTGTGTGTGTGTGTGTGTGTGTGTGTGTGTGTGTGTGTTCATCCTATTAGCTATTAGTTATGTAATTCTGATTACTGTTTGTATCATAAATCAAATGTTTGTATAGCTTATGGGACTTAACTATAGGGTCATAAGTCCCTAAACTTACAAACTACTTACGAACTAGCTAATACTAAGGACGGCACAAATATCCATGCCCGAGGTGGGATTCGAACCCCCGACCGTAGTGGCCGTGCAGACTGTGACTGGAGCGCCTCGGTCTCCTCGGCCACCGCGCAATAACAGGTACTTATTCTGTTACTATTATGAACCAGATATTCCACATGTTGCACCTGAGTTTCTGTAGCTGTAATGCCTCAAGTGTATTGGGTTTTCTACAGAAAATATTCTGCACAGTATATAACCATATATACAGTTAAAAAGTGTTTGTTGCTATTGACATATGTTTGGAAGTCACATAAAGCAGGTCCTTTAACTAGATGAACATTTAGATATTGTGGCAATATCAAATGAAGTAGAAATCTTTTCCTGCTGTAATGCTCAGCACAATCTAATACAGATTTGCAGCATTAACTATTAATAATAATTTACAGTTGAATTTGGTCATAATAATAATAATGGTATGTAATGAAAATGCTAAAATAGCACAATAACCAGTGTTTCGACTATCTTAATTGCACATGTGTAATGCAGCAGTAGTCTACTGAATATAGTGCAACTACGCTCATGCTGTTATAATTAGCATGCTGTATATTTCTGTAGAACAAATAAGAAACCGCATCAGATTACAAGCCATGAGAAGATTTATCAGGACTTGGCAGTACAGAAACCCCTTTCTTTTTAAGATGTTGTAGCATTATGAACATATAAAACCTTTCCATTCCAGTTCTTCCATTTCAATAAACACTATACACTTACACTAAAAATATTTTTTTTTTCTGTGTGGAGAAATAACAGATCATGCATTTTTGTACATGCTACTGTATCTATAAGGAATGTTAGTTTCTACAATAGTTTGAAAAGCAGAACAGTTGCAGCATTTAGACATAAGTTAATTTGATTTATGATGATTAAATTAATTTCACATAGACTTTTCTTTAACAACAATAAATGTAAGCCTGATCTTTTCTCTCTTTTGTAATTTTTGGTTTGAATAAAATTTCAGGTACATGTACATGGATCATACAAGAAGAGAAAAATCTTCTTTGAGATTGAAGTACTCGTGCAAGTTTCCTGGATGGAGAAGTGGTTATTTTGTGAAAACAAACCCAAAACACACACACAAACACTTCTATAAATTTCCAAAAGTATCAAAGAGCGAGACTTTAAAGGTGTGGAAATTAATCTGTAAAATAGATGAAGGCATCAACTGTAATTATCGATGTGTGTGTGTGTGAAGATCATTTTCATGAAGCAAATTTTGTAAACTTCACTAGGCATAGGCTAAATCCTGGCATTATTCCAAAGCATGTAGAATTGGTTTTGTATCAGCCTTTCCCCCATCTTTGTTACAAACGTAGTGGTACGTGTGCTGTTGGTGGTGGTAGTTTCAACACATCAGGTGTTCATGAGGCAGATTTGAAAGCAAAATCTGAAATATTGGACCAATGACCCAGTGCCCTTTTACAGTGGTGATGGTGAGTACAGCTTTTCATCCTCACCAGTTTACAATGGTGAAAGCAGTCCAGGAGTAATGGGATCTGGAGTTTCAAAATGTGAATTAACACCAAAACAACAAAAACTGTACAAATTGCATAGAACTACAGTTTTGTAAATTACAAAAACAGCTACAATTTGAGAGGAATCCATTAAAAATTCTTAAAGAATTATATGATGACAGGAAGTTTCAATTAATTGAAGACGAGTTAAATGAAGTGACTGAAAATTTTATTAATAGTCAGTTAAGAAATGCCAATAAGCAGTGCACAGCCGTGCGATGGTCAATACAAGATAAAGCATTTAGTTTATCTATTTATAAGTGTAGTCCCAGATTGTATAGATATTTGGCCACATATTTCTCCCTTCCATCTGTCATGCTTCTCAAGTCAGTGCTTTCCCACATACCGTTTGATACAGGACTTAATCCTGCATTATTAAACTTCTTAGCAAGGGAAGTAAAAAATATGGATGAAAATGACAAGTATTGTGCTCTACTTTTTGATGAGATGTCTTTGGATGGTGGGATGTATTATGAAGCCCAGAAACAGGTAATCTACGGGTATCAGGACTTGGGTCATTTAGTGCTACTCAAGCACTGGTTTTTATGCTGAAAGGCACTCATAGAACTTGGAAACAAGTTGTAGCATACTGCTTCACTGCAACCACTTTCCACTATGGCCATTTGAAAGCAATTATTATTCACATCATAAGTGAACTACAGACTATTGGTTTCAAGTTAGTTTGCACTGTGTGAGACCAGAATGCTACTAACCAAAAGGGCCTTAAAGAGAACCCTGTGAAGCCAATTTGTCAAAGCTCAGTATATTTCATTTTATTGTAAATGATCAACCAATTGTTACAATTTATGATGTGGTACATCTGCTTAAGAACACTACGAATGCTTTGATAGGTAATAAAATTCAATTTGAACCTCAAAAAGAAGCAAAGTTTGAATAGCTAAGTACATTGAACTTTTTAGATAAAAGCGGTTTAAAGCTCTACATAAACTAAGAGCACAACACTAACTTTTCCGACTTCTGCTGCTGCACAACTGAGCCATACAGTTGCAGCAGCAACTGAAACACATGTTTCTACAAACGCTTTACCATTTGAGATTACATACACTGCTGAGTTTGTGGAAAAAATAGATAACCCCTTTGATTCGCTCAACAGCAATGAGCAACATCCAAGGGATGGAAAACCATTTAAGTGTGCTTTGTCTGAAAATTCGCCTCATCTAGAAATGTGGTACAGCATTTTTAATGAAATAGGCAGAGGGAAAGTAATAGACTTGAAAACAGGCAGCAACAAATCCAATATGTTTAGTTTTATTAAAGGTTGGCAGATTACACTGAAGTCTATCATTTTTTGAGGGGAACCTTGAAAGAAGTTGCCTTCAAGTATTTTAATTTAAAAGCATTCAATCAAGATGCTTTAGAGAATTTCTTTTGTTGTATAAGGCAACACCCAACTTGTTTCCAGTTTGTTCAAGCTCTTAAGACTTGTGTTGTCAACCATGTGACTGCCATTCAAATCCACGAGAGCGAGTAACTGCGAGAATGACACTTACACTCCATTAAGTAGTTTGTGTCACGTTTTGGCTACTAATGATAGTAGTAAACATTTAAGTGAGAATGAGACAAATGACACTCACACTAATATATTTCAGGAAATTTTTAATTCTCAATCAAATATTGGTGAGTCTGAAGATAGCCAGGCCTTAGCCCATGCAGCAGGCTATATACTAAAAGCCATAGGTACACCAGATGACTGTGAAACCTGGAGAAACAGTCTTTACTCCTCTGTTGTAACTGAACATTTGTTTACCTCTTTTAAAGATAATAATGACTTGAATTCTCGTTTGAAATATGCAAGTTCAGAAGAAATGATTTTCTTAAGGACACTCCACGACCAGCTGTATAAGTACTTAAATAGTCATGGTCACTCAACAAGTCTACATGATAATTAAAAAAAAAAAAAAATTATCTATGCCACATACAACATTTTGCAATATACATGCCATTGGAGACAAACTTTTGCAGAAAGGTATACCCTTCATAATATACAAATATGTGAAGGAAAAGAAAATGACAAACAGAAGTAAATTCCTTTTGCTTGTCTCTGATGGAACTTTTTTGCACAAACTGGATTTCAGTGAGCCTGTAAGTCACTGCAGAATGTGTATAAACAAAGTACACACAGGACATTAGCAATATAAAGAATGTGAACTTTCCAATGTAAATTTTTATCACTGAACTAGCCTAAAAAATTTTACTTTGAATTTAGAGATAGTTCCTGGTGTGTTTCCCTAAAAAAAAAAAAAAAAAGTAAATAAAACTAGTTCAGCACATGATCTTGTAGATGCTAGCAATAATTTGTCTATATCATACATAAAATAGAAAACATTGATCGATATAGTCAATCTGGAGTTTACAAAATCGAATGCAATGAATGTGACAAAGCCTACATTGGACAGACAGGCAGACCTTTCAAAATTAGATTTAGAGAACATATAAATACAAGCGAAAATAATGTTTCAGCATTCGGCACACACCTGGGAGAAAGTAAACATTTGACTGAAAGTATAGAAGAAAATCTCAAAATTTTACATATTGTACGCAAAGGACAACTAATGGACGTTTTAGAAGAATTACAAATCTATACACATATGACTAAGTACCCAGAACAAATGTTAAATGAACAAACAGAAACGCGCAATAAAAAATTCATCGAAAATTTCCATAACACCTTAGCCAGCATATAAAGTACAGTCCATCCTACCGTAATATACTTCAAAATATGTAACGAAACGCGATAAATTATAGTAGCACCGCAATATTATCCCTGTATTACAATATAGGACACAAATCAATTTATTACACTTAAAACAATTTGGAATGAAATCTAAAATTTAATTACGATATTTGTCATGGTACTGTTTATGTCACACTGCATATAACCAACGATATTGTTACAAACAAAATTAAGCAAAGAATATTTAATAAAACATCTTTGGATCAACACCTCTGTAAATTACACCAAAGTAATTACAACAAACAGCGTGACCTAAACAGTAACCAAATATAAATATATATGAATGTAAGTAATTACAACTTGTATAATCAATGTAACATTACCATATTAATGTATTTTCATGTAAAACACACTTTGTTCTCTGTAATAGGTGACTTAGAAAATGGGCAAAGCCCGAAACTAGTCGTCAGCATTTCAAATAAAAGCAGCTTTGGTGCATATTTAAAAAATGTCTTTTCTACAATATTTAAGAGCTGCAAAAAGCAACATATCAAAAACATTTGATATATACTATTTTTATCTTCCCTTTTTCTTACTTATTAGTACACAAATTATTATTTTTGTTCATTTTTCATATTTCTTTTTCTTTACCGTAGGGATAACTGCGTCTCTCAGCCGCTTTCTTCAGTCAACGACCATAGATTCAAAGAGAGCAATGGATGCAATGAAGGATACCAGAAGCGTTCTGGAGCAGGAGAGACGGGATGTGGATTCGGTGTTCCGGCTGTTATTCTCTGAAACTCAAAACGTTGCTGAGCAATTGGATGTGGAATCTAAAGCACCACGTTTGGTATCTCGACAGTTGCACCGAGATAATCACTTGACTGCACAGTCCACCGAAGAATATTTTCGAAGGGCATTGTACATACCATTGTTAGAGAACATTGCATCACATCTGAAGGAGAGGCTCTCTACAGATGTGATGAATATCTTCAGTTTAAGATTTTTTTTGCCACGTACGACATACAGCGAACTGAACTTCACGCACCATGAATAAAAAGAGATTCTAAAATCCGACACCCATGTTGTCTCGTGAGAAGCGTATTCTTTTTGTCAAATTCTCGCTTTCGTTTTGTCTGGCCAAGACCCGTGGAGCAAACAGCACTTTCCATGCACTGAAGTAATTTGCGGCTGTTTGCTGATGATGCTGTGGTGTATGGGAGGGTGTCATCTGTAACTGACTGTAATAGCATACAGGATGACTTAGACAAAATTTCTAGTTGGTGCGAAGAATGGCAGCTAGCTCTCAATGTAGAAAAATGTAAGGTGATGCGCACGAGTAGAAAAAGCAATCCCATAATGTTCGAATACAGCGTTAGTAGTGAGTTTCTTGATGCTGTCGCGTTGTTCAAATATCTAGGCGTAACATTACAGAGCGATATGAAGTGGAACGAGCATGTAAGGACAGTTGTGAGTAGGGCGGACAGCCGACTTCGGTTTATTGGGAGAATTTTGGGAAGATGTACTTCACCTGTAAAGGAGACCGCATATAAAACGCTTGTACGACCACGTCTTTAGTATTGCTCAAGTGTTTGGGACCCGCAGCAGATCAGTTTAAAGGAAGACATAGAAGCGGTTCAGAGGCGAGCAGCTAGATTTGTTACTGGTAGGTTCGACCAATGCGCGAGTGTCACGGAAATGCTCCGGCAACTCAATTGGGGATCGCTGGAAGAAAGACGACGTTCTTTTCGTTAATTTCTGTTAAGTAAATTTAGAGGGCCGGAATTTGAAGCTGAGTGTAGTACGATCTTGCTGCCGCCTACTTACATTTCGCGTAAAGATCACAAAGACAAGATAAGAGAAATTAGGGCTCGTACGGAGGCATATAGGCATTCTTTTTTTCCTCGTTCAATTTGGGAGTGGAATAGGAAAGAAAATACCTAGTAGTGGTACAGTATACCCTCCGCCACGCACCTTACGGTGAATTGCGGAGTATGTATGTAGATGTAGATATCGTCTCCTCAAGACTTGGCTAAGAGCAATCGTGGGGGAAGAACGAAACATAGTACTTGGAAGTGACTTATTTACTCTAAGCAGCAAATACGGTACTCTGAAGAATACATGTATATGTGGTGCAAACGTAAATCATCCAAATAAGGAACCATATGTAAACAAATCGAACTTTTTACCCGGGATACAAATTGTACCTCGTTAAGGGAGGACGGTTTCTCCACAAAACCGAAACAAGTCTGCTCAGTGTCAGGAAAAAACGAATCTAAAAAACCACCAGGGGACGAGTTAAACAGAAGAGGAGGGTGAAATTATTCGGCGACAGTCATGCCCACAACATACTGGAACTACTGACAAACCGTGTAAACAACGATGTTCAAATCTCAGGTATTATGAAACCCGGTGCCAAGTTTGACAGTGTAATTATAAATGTTAACGAAGAATGCTCAGAACTCTCAAGAAAAGACAGTGTAGTGACAGTAGGAGGTGCAAATAATGTGTACAGTAATGAAGCCAGTGCTTTTATAAAGAAGTGCTGCAGTTCCTGCATTTCACAAACTTAATTGTTACAACAGTGCCACTGGTCGTGCGTGAATAAAGACTAAAGACTAACAAATTTTGAGTGGTTTCTAGTAGAACAGACTAATATTGAATTGAAGACACACCATTCTAAAAATATTGTACAACATATATGATAACAAGGGTCAAAGCTGACGGGCAGTATCCCCATCTTCACGTTAGTCCAATCTCTAGTACTGTTAAATATTGAGAGTATTGAGAGCTTGCATGTATTGCTTTATTGCAAAGCATGAATTTATATTTGTACCTAAATATAGTGTAGGATGGATAGTCTCCTTTTGCTTTTACATGTGATACCAAGCATGTGACTTAAAGCAAGCAGGTAAATTTGCCATGATTTAAAAGCATAATGTGAGAGTGGAAGAATAAAATGCAAATTCAAATTTCAGCATTGTCTTTCACATCTGCAGTTTCAATTTTTAATTTTTTGCATAAGATGCCAGACAACCATTTTCTTGCTTTGCCCATTTTGCCTGTCAAGTCACCTTCATTTTTGCATTGGCAAACTATGAGCCACTGCTTATTTATTGAAGTGAACATGACCCCCATGCATTGCATTTGCCATAATATGAAAAGAGTGAAGTGTAATTTTGACAGCAAACAAGGCTGTAAATTCAAGGTGTCAATTGTTGATTTTAAGAAAAATACGACAGGCAAGCTATCAAATTTCAAACAAAATCAAAAAGTCATGTAACATTAGTACTTAATTAAAATTGGAATTTTTATTGCAATTTGCCTATACTACCATGTAAAATAATTTCTATTTTTTCTGACACACCCTGTAGGCCTATATTAGTTATTGGTTAAAAGATGGTTTGCATTTGCTTTATCAGACTCTGAAAATACTTCTTTGAGTGTTGAAAGTAATCACCTTGAGTACTATTGCAGTCTTTTGTGTCTGAATTGTTTTACAAAATACGACAATGCAAATGTGTATGCATGCCACAAACGTAAATCATTCAAATATTACAAATCATTTTGGTTACACCAATTTGTCCTTCTGAAGCTTTATCTTAGCAGTTAAAACGCACTGTAAATTAAGTGAAACACGGGCAAAGTGCAACACCAGCAGAAATATTTGTATCTCTGCAGATTCTGTATGCATTTGTACTTTAAATTAAAGATTTTTATGGAAAATATAACTAAAAGGTTCTCCTAAACAGCCTTTTCTTCGCTGCACAGGCAGTCTTTAAATTTTGCTATGGTATCAGCGGCAAAATTTGCAAATGTTAGCAGCAAAATTTTTGCTTTACGAGGATAATTAATTTACTGACTGAAGAAGGGTAGCCTACATACAGGAAAGTCAACCATAGAGTAGAAATAGCGTTATTTGACAGTCATCATGAAAAATTAACATTATTGTAGGTGATTGAGTTATTTAAGAGCAGGCAAAGATTGTCTACATCTGCACACAGCTACACTATAAGTAAAATTTTACTGACAAAGTGAAGAACCTTGCAGCTAATGTATCGGCAGTTGTTCTGCTTTGTGTGTGTGCGATTTTTTATGTACATACATTTGGTAGCTTTATTGATTTTTTAAATATTTTTAACATATCTTGCACAGAATGTGATTTTATCTGCCATTTGATGAAAGCTCTGAGAAACCATCTAGAATGCCAGCATGGAATAAATATTGAAAGACAGGAAGTGGATTTTGATACCATGGAAAGTAAGGAAATATCCAGCAATTTAATCAGTGCCATTTTCCACAAGGGGACAATAATGTTCTGTAGTTTGCACTTGTTTAACATCCTACTTTTATTTTCAGACTTTGTCCAGTGGAAAGAAGAGATGGAAGCTGTGAATAGTGTTTCATTCATTAAAAAATGTGGAGAAATTGACAGAACTCAAAAATTTATTATTTCTGCCACCGTTCAGGAAATAGCAGAAAAGCAGGTTTGGGTAAAAGATTAAGAAGGCCCTCAGTCAAAATTAGTCACACTTGTCCTGCTTCGTTGACAGTTACAAAGAACACACAAGGCAAACTCAGTGTTCTATTTTACCGAACACACACAGGTCACAGATGCCCTCTTGGTTCACTGCGTCTCACTTCTGCAGATAGGCGAATGATTGCTGATCTAATTGAGAGTGGACTATCAGAATCTGCAATCTTAAGGAAAATAAGAGATAGTGTGCATGAAAATCACTTCCAACATGTGCATATGTTAGAAATGAGTGATATATATAATATAAAAAGGCAATATAAACTGGACAGTCTCGTTTACATGACAATGATGCAGTTAGTGTGGATCCTTGGGTGCAGCAACAAAAACTGCTTGGAGTGGACTCCTCAGTTATCTTTTATAAACCTTAGGGGGTTCAGCATGAACATCTATTTCAGAATGACTTCATGATTGTTCTGATGACACCATTTCAATTGGAAATGGCAAAAAAAGTTCATTCATGATAAAGTATTAATAGATAGCACACATGAAACCAAAAAGTATGATTTTCATTTAACCACATCGATGACAGTAGATGAGCGAGATGGAAGTGCGTCGCGCATGCGACCGAAAGTTTTGTAGTGACATTGCAAAAATTGTTGAAGATACTTCTATTACATTATTGTGAGAAAGAATTACAAACGCTAAAACGTAAAATATAAATATACTGGGTAAGATGTTTCGTTACAGCTGTGGCAGCATACTGTGCGGATACAGGCAACTACCGTTGAATGCTATTTGTGGCATTTCGAAGTTTTAGCGTCATAACTTGCAGTATGCAATTTGCAAGAAGAGTGTACTTTGTGATAAAACACTAAATTCAATTTCTTATTAGTAGATGCCAATATTTACACTTATCTACAAGCCGCGTCCAAACTCGCACGCCACGAACCCCGAGCGGTGCGCGAGCCGTGCTTGCGCCACTCGCCTTTCGTTCGTAGGGATTGTGGGTCGCGACGAACCTCCGGCGATCCATAGGAAACACACGAACATGTAATACTCAGTTTACAGCCAAGCTGTAAACATGTCAACGCAACGGGAAAATCTCGGGCTTATGGTGACGAGTGGTGCGGCTATATTAATGGCAAGTTTGTCGAAAAACAAAACGAAACGTCGACGTTGGTGGCACACTGAACTTTATAAAAAAAATTAAAAAAAAAAAAATTAAAAAAAGAAATAATGCAGAACTTATGATGGACTTGAAGTCGCAACAAATAAGTGGTCAATATAAAAAATTGTCGAATGTCACCTTCTGACTTTGAAAATCTACTGCAGAAGATTTGACCGCGTATTTTGAAAGAGTATTATAATTTTGAAATCGGGGAGTCCTTTTCTGGACACCCTGTATGTCATTCTTGCTAATAACAGATGAACGTTTGTGACGAGTCTCCACAAGGTTGATCCGGTATTATATTTGGTAATTGACATTGTTTCTTGTTCGCTTTTATTTCCTGATTGTCTCTGAGATCTACTGAGCATTTCATTAATTTATCATTTATTACCAATTAATTACCATAGCTCAACGCATTTCCTGTAATCAGTTCAGTTCGCTAAACGATATATTTGGACCTTACATAAGTATTGTTTTGTTTTAGACTTTGAGATATGGAAGTCGCAGGAAGAGAGAAAAACCAAGAATAGTTTCGTGTCGTGTTATCGCACTAAACGTTTAAAGGACGGAACTGCAAAACCAACCTTCGTTTGCCACAGAAGTGGTACTTCTTCATCGCAGTCGGAAGGCAAACAGTTGTTCAAGTCCCAAGGTACTTGCAAGATTGGAAGCAATTGCACTGCTGCCATGGAACTTCACCAAGAAGTAAATGGAATTTGTAGTGTCACTTACTACAAAACACACTTAGGCCAAGAACAGAACATAGCTTTCCTGCATCTCCCTAGTCACGAAGAATCTATTGCTGGTGAGTTAAATTGCAGAATGCTGACACACTTTCAGAAAACCCAGTACATTTGCAATTTAAACAAGTTTAAAAAAAAAAAAGTTAAGTTTCCATATACATCGCCAAACCTCTTTTCAATGATGTATAATGGACATGTCATTTGGATGACTAAACAGACGTTTTACTGTTGGCAAAATGTTAAAGATTGTCAGGTGGAGCAAATTTTACCCTGCAAAACGATGTCAGTTACTTATTTGACAACAGATGGCCACTGCATCTGCAGAGAGTAAATGCAATGTAATCTATAAATTCTTGTCTACATTTAACCTACTAGATCATGGCAGGCCTATGATATTGTAGTAATGGCATTGAGATTAAATTACTGCCCCTGTTGCAAAGTGTTATATTAAAAACACAACACATTGCAACTGGCGCTGAATTCTGATATCGAGTTAATTAGTTTCTCCAACAGGCTTTTACTGGCAAAATTCACCTGAAAGATTATTCTGGATATAACTTACTGTCAAGCTTGTATTATTTAAATTGTGTAATATTTATTTACAGCAGCAGTTCTGTTTGAAGCATTTTATTTTGAATGCAGTATTTTGTCTCCATAGTGTCTACATGTACATATTCAGAGCTGGCCTGTTTATAGTTTCAATAATTGTAAACTGTTACAGGTAAAATTGCTGACGGTGTGTCTTTCCAAAGAATTCTCGATGATGTGAAGAACTGCTCAATCTAGTGAAGTGGAGAGGCTGCATCTCCTGACAAAACATGATCTCCACAACAGAGATATTGCTCTTGGAGATACTCAACACCATGCTATTGATGAAGTGAGTGTGAGCATGTAGTTGGAGATAATGAAGGATTGTGTTCTTCATGAGAAAGAAGGCCAGGTCATAGAACATTTTAATAGCAGTGACTCTGTTATAGTATTAATGACAGATTGCCAGAAAGAATTGTTACAGGAATTTGGAAAAATATTATATGTGTAGATTCTACACACTGTACTAATGTTTATAAGTTGTTGGTAACGACATTATTAGTGATAAGATGATTTTGGTTCAGGGATTCCTGTAGCATTCTGTGTTTCAAATAGAGAGACTACATCCATAATGACATTCCTTCAGTGCAGTGAAGCAAAAAGTGGGAACTATAAAAGCATCCGTATTCACGTCTGACAACACAAATACATTCTGCACTGCATGGACAAAAGTCATGGAACCTGCAGAAAACAATTTATTGCCTGCTTGGCACATAAACCGCAGCTGGCAGAATAATTTGCAGAACGTGAATGGTAATCGGGGAAAAAGAAAGTGTTGGTATACAAAGCCCTCTGTGCCTTACTTTAAGAATTGATGAGTTGGTGTGTGTGTGTGTGTGTGTGTGTGTGTGTGTGTGTGTGTGTGTGTGTTCGTCCAGCAGCTTAAAGCAGATGATGATACAAAAGACTTTGGCTTATATTTCTCTGCAAACTATTTGTTCCGTCCTCAGCTGTGGGCGTATTGTTACCGTTGCCAACTGGGTATAAATACAAATATGCATCTTTAAACAATGCATAGAATGCTTAAGTATTGTTACCTAGATGGTAAAACCAACAATAGACTTGACAAGCTACTTGTGTTAGTGAAATTAGTGCATGACAAACTGTTTGATCGAATGGTTAAACTGTACAAGGGTGACAATTCACACCGGATCAACCTTGTGGAGACGCGTCACAAACGTTCATCTGTTATTAGCAAGGATGACATACAGGGTCTCCAGAAAAGGACTCCCTGATTTCAAAATTAAATATCTCAAAAACAAAGATCGATAGAGGAATGCAGTAAACAGTATGTTTATTGTGAAAGCTGTAAGAAGTTTATACAGCAGTTTGAAATAATAGTTACAAAAGCTGCTAACACATGGCGCTGTAATCGCCATACGTAATGCCTAGTATAAATAGTGATCCGAAGCCCAGAGCGATCAGTTCCACTATTGAAACATAAGGAGGTTAGCGTACCGAAGGAAGAGATTAAAACCATGTACTCCATTGAACAAATTTTTACCACGGGTTAGAAGAGAGTCCTACGGCAACAAAGCGAAGTTTTCAAGCAAGATTTAATGTTCCAAAAGGACCCGATGCGCAAACCATTCATACTCTCTTCGCAAAATTTCAACGAACAGGCAGCATAACTGGTGATCTAGTGGGGCATGTTGGCCACAAGCAAACCGCAGTTACACCTGAAAATATTGCCACAGTTACTGGAATTATTCAGAGAAATCCAATTCATTTGTCTGTAGAATTGCATCAGACTGGTTTGAAGCGTTCCAGCACGCAGAAAATACTGAGAAAGAGCCTACACACATTTCCATTTAAATGCACCAGGCCATCCCCGTACGAGCTGTGCAACAAAGGGTTGCCTTTGCTAATCAGATGCTCAAAATGATTGATAGTGAAGGATTTGATGTTGGCTGCATCTGGTTTACAGATGAAGCACACTTCCATCTGAATGGATACTTGAATAAGCAGAACTGGCGATTTCGGGATTCCGAAAAGCCATATTGGTGTGAAGCGAATCCCCTGTATTCTCCTAAAGTTGCTGTGTGGGCTGCAGTATGCAGCAGAGGCATTATTGGCCTCTTTTTCATTCGAGAAACGGTCACTGGTGCACGTTTAATTGCAATATTGGAACAATTTGTCACCACACAGCAAGTGTTAGATAATCGACCAGGTACTGAATAGTTTATGCAAAATGGAGCCCGACCACATCGGACCGAACAAGTATTTCGCTTTTTTGAGGAATACTTTGGGAATCGAGTCATTGCTTTGGAATATCCCCAATTTACTGGTGCAGGCATGGATTGGCCTCCATATTTGCCGGATTTGACTCCCTGTGACTTTTTCTTGCGGGGCACAGTGAAAGACATGGTCTACCCGAAGCATCCTGCCACACTGGATGAGCTCGAATCTGCGATCTCTGTGGCATGTGAATCCATTTCGGTTGAGACACTATGAAACGTGATGGCGAATTTCTTTCTTCGTTTGCGCCACCTCTGTAGTGCCAATGGTGAACATTTTGAAAACATTGTGATGTGATTGTTTACAAAGAGTGTTTTCATACGATTATTTCACTTACGTATGCTGCTATGAGCTGTACTGCGTACAGCGCCATCTGTTAGCATCTTTCATAGCTATTATTTCAAACTGCTGTATAAACTTCACAGCTTTCACAATAAATGTATTGTTTACCGCATTCCTGTATCGATCTTTGTTTTCGAGATATTTAATTTTGGAATCGGGGAGCCCTTTTCTGAACACCCTGTAACAGTCAATAGACATGGTACACAGTTTCATGTGAAGTCACAAACACATAATGGCATATTGTTATTTTGAATGAAATCAAATGTAAATTATCATGCAAGTCGATTTGTTCAGTATGTAATATATGTATACATGCTTTTATCTGTTCATGTGTAGACAATTCAATTCACTTGAATGTATGTAAGCATATTCTTACAGTGTCAATGACATATGGTCTACATTCCAGTACAGTTTGTGAATCAAGTGAAACAGCAAGTGAGGAGGCTTCTGTTATTTTGTGTTCACGTCAAGTAAGGAGTTGCGATTCAGAGAGCACTTCTCTGATGCAAGAACTAGTGTCCACATACAAGATTTTGATTAACCGTGTGAGCTCAGGTACAGAAACCCTGAAATCGCTGCAGAAAAATGCTGCCCACTCATTGTCACTGTGTCAGACTGACTGTATGGAAGCTCCACATCGTCCCTGCAATGAGACGTTGCAAGTACAACGAAGAACTAGTAAGTCCAACAAAAGGCCAAAGGGCAGTGTGAGAAAACCAACACTTGCTGAAAAAAGCAAATGATGTCGTTGCTCCGAGACAGCCTGAAAGCGAAGTTTTAGATGTTCATGTTGGATCTGATCACAATTACTGTTAAGTACGAGGTTTGATTTGTGCACTCCTGTACATTCCACGGTTTATAGGCCTCTTGGGGACACTCGCCATGTAAAATAAAGAGTAACGCATAGTGCCTGATACCTCTGTAGGTGATGGGAAACCCAGGCAACATTAATAAATACAATTGAAAATTTGTTGTAAAAGTTGTTTCGTTTGATGATACCTCTTTTCCTATTTGTGTGTTGTTAAAAACTTTTAGTTGAAATACTATTTATTTACTTTGACAGATATGTAACTTTGAGAGAATTTGCACAGTGCATTTGGCATCAATGTAATCAAGACTATAAAGTTTAGAATCTTGCAAGATATTGTTAAATGCAAAATATAAGTGATAACATATTTTTTTTCCAATTCCGAAACAGTTAAGTCCTAAGATATCAACTGAATACAATTTACAGTAATTATTGACTAACATATGAGCCACAGTGTGAACCAAATGGCACTGCCTCTTAAGAGCATATAAGGATGTGCTAGACAACAACAGAGAATCAGGCAGTGGATGAAAGACAGAAGAAATCTTGTAAAACAAAAGCAATATTTACCCTGAAGTATAGATGAATGGTTCCAGAAAGATGCTTTAGATTCTCAAAACAATTATCACATTAATTTCCTTTAGTAAAATAAATTTGTTTATGATAGTTTAATATGCAATAGATAGTACTTAATTTGTTTAGATGTACTGTTTGTAGATGTAATGGAAATAATCCTCATTCGGAGTGTTTAAAACCTATCAAATGGCTTCCACAGCAACAAAAGTTTTAATTTTGTTATTTTATTAATCTATTGGTCTTTTAAGCAATACATATATTGTCACTGTCTTATTGGGCATAACTTCTACTCACTTGGAGGTGTAACACATCAGAACCATTATATTTAAGAAGTGTGCGCATCTTAGCTGACATGACTGACGACACACATATCTACATTACATTCTGCAGTATTTGAGAGAGCTGTTAGCGACATCCAATTAACATTAAGCATCATTCCAGACCTTATGATTTCAATCTTTTAAGTGAGAGAGAATTCAATTTAAATTATCATTCAAAAGAGATGGATTGGCTGGCCAGTACTACTGCCAATAGTTACACTCAGAAAAAAGGAGGAAAGTAACGAGCTTTCGGAACTGTGTCCCTTCTTCAGGTGGAGAGAAGGGAGAAAGAAGAAAAAAAGGAATGGGAAAGGAAGGGACAGGTAATTAACTTTCCCTTCCTTTCCAATTCCTTTTTTCTCCACCTGAAGAAGTAACACAGTTCCGAAAGCTCGTTACTTTCCTCCTCTTTTTCTGAGTAACTATCAGCAGTACAGCAAAAAGGTAAGTACTGGCAAGCCAATCTATCTCTTTCGAATAATAATTTATCATCTTTGTGAAGAATTTCCATATTAATTGAAATCATATTTAACACACTAACCACATTTATAAAGTAATCATTCATTTGGGATCTGGGCTAAGACCCAAATAATATGGTACAAAAATAAATGAAGGATACTTCTCTATTTAACTTGCCTGTATTCAAATTACATTAACAAGTAAACTAGGCTCACTGACAATATAATCTTTTTACTTCTAGTTTGCCATTTATAATGGAATAATGATAATATGAAAACTAATGCCTGCATCAGACATTCATTTCTTCATGCATCATGCATACATTTGTTTTTACTTGCAACATTTTACCATATAATTTATCTCCCAAACAGTATTTGAAACATTAGTATACAAAGCTCCAAGCTTTATCCTTCTGATCACTAATAAATAAAAGGTGTTTGACAATTCCCAAAGGAGACTTCTATAAGTAGTCAAGGGAGGTTCTGATCTTTTAAATTTTTATTATATACAAATGTGACATTTCTGAACACAAATTCCTCATCAAAAATATGTACCGAGTCCTCCACAACCCCTGTAAGCTTGTAATTGGAATTGTGAAACACCCATTATGCAGTAGGCAACAAATGTGCACACCTTACATTTTTCTTAGGAAAGGATGAGACTGAACAACTGGAGATGGAGTGAATAAAATGTCAAATCATTAATGTCAATAACATTTCCTCAATAACCACATGAAACAATGAAACAGGATTTTCTTTACTGATTTGAAGGATGTGCAATGTAACTTCATCTATATATCTTAAGAAGAATTCAACACAAAACAATATTTAAAAACTACAGCTTTACTTACATTTCTGTGTAGTTAGTCTTAATATCCAATAGTTTTACTATTACTTAATATACAACGCACATTTCAGAAAATTTTGGTAATTCAAAAGGTGGTCAGAATCAGGCTTTACAATGTTTGAGTGCCTTCAAGAGTCTACATTTTGACAAGTATTATAGCAGCTATACATTCAAATATTAATCTTTCATGAACTTCTATAATACAGGACATAATACTGCAAGCTGTATCTTACAGATTAAGGCAATGACTGTGCCACAAATATGACAATGGAAATCATAATTATTACATTGCATATACATGAAAATTATCTTATATTTACCTCTTATTTAAGCCACGCAGCAGTTTATTTCTGAATTGCCATAAAAAGTTAGTCGCAGAGGAATGAAAGACTATCAATAGCTTGACAATGTTTCTGTATTAAGTGTATCACCACTAAAACGACCTTAGAACAAGAGTTTGGTACATTTCTGGCAAATACCACAACAGTGAAAATCTTTGTAAACCTAACAAAACTGCTAAGGTCATGGTCCCTAAACTTACATACTACTTAAACTAACTTAAGCTAAGACACACACACACACACACACACACACACACACACACACACACACACACACACACACAGGGAGGACTAACCTCCAGTGGAAGCCCACAACAGTCTCTTTGTGGTGTCTTTGGGCTCATTTACTTTAACATCATGAGATGACTTTTTAATAGAAATTTTTATTTTCAAATATAATGGTTAAATAAAAAGTAATTTACATGACTGATATAGTACATTATAACTAGTAATTCTTTTGAATCTATAACAACTTGGTCATGAAACACACATTGATTTATCCCTCATGGCAACTGCACAAGATGATAGCTTCTTCTAATTCTACCACAGATTCTCTGGTCTTCAATTGCTACTGAATGTGATACAAAAATGAAAGAGGCTGTGGAAAGTGGGTGGCAGTCTCCTATAGCAAATTCCCTACACTCCTCTTGTTTTCATCTACCATGTCAAATTGTTTTACAAATCCGAAGCATCACTCACTCGGCCCCGAGAAGAGCAACAGTTTCATGAGCATCAATTGTCAATTCCATACTGTCCGTTTCACTGGCTCATAAAATGTCTGGGAATAACTTCCACGTTTTGGACACTGGGCTAATGTTTGCACCTCCTTCCACTTTCAGGTGAGACGAAATTAAGAGTCCACTGATGCACAAGATTGCTTTCAGCCATTAATTTGCCTCGACACCGTGACGTGCTGTGAGTGACTACTGTGTCCAAGGTTGCCAGCAAATAGAGTGTGTAGTTTGAGGTTCCTTTAACTTCCATTTACACTTCAGCATCCAAGTTACTGTAATGCCGATTGGCATTTCAGAGTTGCTTAGCCGCAGTGGATTTTTGTCGAAGGCGTTGGCCACAGGAAACTTGTCCATTTTCCGAAAGGTCTGCAGATGAAGATACTTCAGGAAACTGGTCAAGCTTGTTGGACCTCTTGTCTTCCTGCCATCAGAAGTGTGGAACCGTCTTCTGCACCAAAATTACTTGAAAGCTAGTAGTAGACAGCAAAATACAAATTGCAATTGTCACAGATTCCTGTAACACCTAACATCTCTGAAGATGCCATCTTCGAGTTTCTGAACTTTAGCAGCTCATATCTTCAGCAACACTGCGCCACAAAACAGTTCTTATTTAAACTTCGGACTTCTGCCAACATTGGACACCAACAAAATTACTTTCTGCCCACCAGTGGTGTCCAGTCTGTGCTTTCAGAACAGTTCCCTGCTGGGTCTCACTCATTTCTTCACCATCAATTAGGATTGTTTCAGTGCTCTGATGTACTGTACTTTTCTGTGGAATTGTTCCTGAAGTAACAGCAGTAGGAGTACTACATCCTTCCTCCGTTCACATCACATCACACGCCCGAGAGCAACTACTCTACCTGCTGTGGTTTACGCACTGCTTGTAAGGTTGCTTCCTTACAAGGAACACTTGTTTCTACATCAAGCCTCCTCCACTTTTCACACAGAGGATTGTCACCAACTATGGTTCTTGTGAGTGAGTGTGTAATATTACCAGTTCTACCCACACAGGCAGCTAGGATTCAATCTTCAGCACCACTCCTCAGAAGGTGAAAGAAGGAATGAAAAATGAAAGACACCCTCAGGCCTCGCAACCTAATACCGTCGGGGTCGAAGATAAGAAGAGTTGGCCGAGAGAGGCCGACAGGAAAGAAAACAGAAGTGGGGTGTGAGTGAGTGGAGGCATGTCAGATGTAGCTATGAGCTGGCTAGTAATACGATACATTATTATCACAGCACATTCGAACACAACTTGTATTACTAAATTAAGACTATTTACTAGTTAGGGCAATTGGAAAAAATCGTGTATTACTGGTGTGCAGCTTAGCACTTGCAATTATGTTTGGTAGCTGTGGTATGTTGCTTATATGTACACCAACATGATGACAAAACATTCCTGTTTACCTTAAAAGTACATTCTTATGGAAAATCAGGCGTGATATTAAAAAACAGCACACAACACTACATGAAGAAAAGGACATTTTAGCCTAAACAGCATTATTTTTCAATCAGTGTGATTTTGTAATATACATAAAATTATATTGTCTCGTTGCAATGGAAGCAGGCTTGACTTGAAAGGCAACTAAACACAGCACTTATACTGAAAGCACATTTATTACGAACTTAACGTACACGCAGCACTGACCGCCTCTCGGGCAGAGTGCTCTGCTATTTATACAAAGATAGAATGTGCCAGAAATTAGAAGAATAGTGAACATAAGAAACAAGTAGAATTTACATGCGAACATAAGATATAGAACATTCTGGAATTGTTAATTACAAAGAAATAAATTTTTGCCGGTGGTCGGAATTGAACTGTCAACCTCCAGCACCACAGTGTGTGACGCTATCCCCTGCCCCACGCCGGCGGTCGGTTACCATGGTGTCTCACGGCAATGCTCCCTCTCCTGGAAAAACAGCGACCTGCTGTTATTCTCCCTGTGGAGCCAGCTGCAATGTCCAGGATCGTGACCTTGTCATGGGTCCTTCCCTTCTCCACCATTATCGACGACAGACGTTCCTTTCTGGCTTCATCAGTAACATTACTGTCCTTAGAGTCCTTGAACAAGAAGCCATTGTCGCCTACCTGCTCTTCAGGATCGTAGTAATGCTTCATGCGCAGGACGTGAACAATGTGTCTTCGTTTTTGTCATTTCGACGACGGCTCATAATCCTCAACTTCGTATGTGACGTCTGACAGAAGACTTATGACACGATACAGACCAAAGTATCGCTTCAATAACTATTCTGACAGTCCAACCTGCCGTACAGGGGTAAAAATCCATACAAGATCTCCTGGGCTGTACCCAACGGGTCCGTGCTTGTCGTTATACCGCTGACGGTCCTTCTCCTGGGCGTCCAGTGTCCGTATGCGAGCCAGCTGTCTTGCTTCTTCGACCCTGGTGATTAGCTGTTTAACATAATCATCCTGAGTGTTGTCCGATTGAAACGGGAACAGCGTATCCATCGTCGTCTCAGCTTCACGGCCACGGAGCAGGAAAAACTGTGAAGCCTGTGGTGTCTTGTCTTGGGGTATTGTAAGCAAAAGTCACGACTGGCAGAATTGTATCCCAATCCTTCTGCTCAACATCGATGTACATCTATAGCATATTGGCTAACGTCT
Source organism: Locusta migratoria (assembly GCA_026315105.1). Lineage (NCBI taxonomy): Eukaryota > Metazoa > Arthropoda > Insecta > Orthoptera > Acrididae > Locusta > Locusta migratoria. The sequence continues at coordinate 123,738,227 of CM048754.1, forward strand.
TGTTAAAACGTTCCGTAAGACCATTTGTCTGAGGATGGTATGCAGTTGTCATTCTGTGGACAATGTCACAACATGATATTACCTCTGATACTAGCTTTGACTGGAATACTTTTCCACAATCAGATATCATTACATGTGGTGCTCCATGCTTCAAAATAACGTCTTCTATAAGGAATTTTGCGATCTCTGGAGCTTCTGCAGTCGGTACAGGTTTGGTGACAGCGTAGCGTGCGAGGTAGTCAGTGTAGACTATTATCCATCGGTTACCGGTGGTCGACTTCAGGAATCTCCCTAAAAGATCGATCTCAACTCTGTGGAATGGAGCTGCTCCTGCCGGAATCGGTATGAGATGACCTTGAGGTAATTGCGGCATATGCTTCTGTCGCTGGCACTCTTTACAGTGACTCACATAGTACTTGACAGATCGGTAGAGACCTTTCCAGTAATACCTGCGCCTGATTCTGTCTAGGGTCTTCACGAATCCCAGATGACCGGATATTGGAGCATCATGGAAATATTTGAGAATAGCTGGCTGGAGATAAGCTGGAACAACCAGTAGCCATTTGGGGCCCAGTGGATCGTAGTTGCTCTTATACAATGTTCCGTTTATACGTTGGAACTCTCCATTGGTCGGTTCTCCTTTCTCCAAAGCCTCTATTGTTTTTAATAGTGCTGGATCTTCCCTCTGTTCAGCTGTAACATCATCTAATTCAGTGAGAGCTGAAATTTCATTAATACTGTTGTGTTCCACTAATGGATTCCTCGAAAGGCAGTTGGCATCCTTGTGTTTGCGCCCGTTCTTTAATACCACTGTGACATCGTACTCTTTGAGTCTTAGTGCCCATCTTGCTAGTCGACCTGATGGATCCTTCAAGCTAGTCAGCCAACACAAAGAATGGTGGTCTGTCACGACGGTGAATGGTTTGCCGAATAAATACGGCCGGAACTTGTTGATAGCCCAGATAACTGTGAGACATTCTTTCTCAGTTGTAGTTTATCTCAGACTTTACCAGTACTCTTGAAGCACAGGCTATCACTTTTCAGCACCTTCTTGAACTTGTACGAGCACTGCACCAATCCCATAACCACCGGCGTCTGTGTGGAGTTCCGTTTCCTCATTCTCATCGTACAAGGCTAGCACTGGTGCGGAAGTTAGAGCCTCCTTAAGTGCCCGGAAAGCTCTTTCTTTTGCCTCATCCCAGTAAAACTTGGCGTCTCCCTGCAGAAGTTCTTGTAATGGACGTGCCTTGTTACAAAATCCTTTTATGAAACGTCGGTAGTATGAGCACAGCCCGAGAAAACTTCTCACATAACAAATGTGCTGAGGAGTTGGAAATTCTGTGACTGCCCTTACTTTATCTTCATCAGGACGGACACCATCTCCGTTGACTAGGTGCCCCAGGATTTTTATCTCTTGGGCGATGAAGAGGCAATTCTTTGGATTGAGGCGGAGTCCTGCAGCCTGAAAACGACAATGTCATCTAAATAGCAGAGACACGTCGTCCACTTCAGGTGTCGGAGCAAGTTGTCCATCATGCGTTCGAATGTGGCCGAAGCATTACATAATCCAAATGGCATTACTTTGAATTCATAGAGGCCGTCAGGTGTAATAAAAGCCGTCTTCTCCCTGTCAGCTTCATCAACCTCAATTTGCCAGTAACCTGTCTGCATGTCCATAGTTGAGAAGTACGTAGCTCCTTTCAAGCATTCTAAGGTGTCGTCAATGCGCGGCAGTGGGTAGACATCTTTCTTTGTAATTTTGTTCAGCCGCTGATAATCGCCACAGAATCGCCACGTGCCATCCTACTTCTTTACAAGGACCACCGGAGACAACCAAGGACTCTCTGAAGGTTGAATAATGTCATCCTGAAACATCTTCTCCACTTCCTCCAGAATTATCCGTCTTTCAGCTGGCGACACTCTATACGAACGCTGGCTAATTGGTGGATGATCCCCAGTATTTATACGGTGTCTTATCATAGGCCGTTTCGTGTGACGTTTCCGCTGCTGTGGTGTGAATGCACCCGAAAACTGACGTCGTATAGCTAACACCCGTTGACATTGTTCCTTGGTCAGTCCGGGCCCTATTGGCAGTTCCACGTTTGTTTCCTCCAGCGTGTTGTCTGTACTAACAGCAGAGCATGGGTCTTCGTTGACGACGTTGAGCTCACTGTCCTGGATTGGTTCAGCTGTCCCGATACACATTCCCTTGGGGATGAGTTGCGACTGGTCATGACAATTTGTGATTCAAATGTCTCCTCGACCTCCGGTAATGCTTATGATAGCCACTGGTATGTAAATTTCTTTGGTGAGCCTGATAAACTTTTTACTATCAACAAGCACTTCACAGTTTAATCGCTTATCTGTATTTGTGACTGCAACTCTTATCATCAACGGCGGGATCGTCACATTGTCAACGGCAAATAACTTCCCAGAAAATTCTGCATTACGTGTATCCGTAGGAACAACTTCTTCAATTTGCAGCTCAGATCTTCCACAGTCAATGATAGCTTGGGATGCCTGAAGGAAGTCCCATCCGAGGATGACATTGTGACTACATTCTGTTAACACGACAAACTCAAACGGCTGGGTCCTGTTGTTGATGGTTATTCTTGCGACAAAAGTTCCTGCTGGCTGGACTTACTTTCCATTTGCGACTTTCAGCACAGTTGCCCCAGTATCACAGAACATTGTCTTCTTTTGTGTGCGGCGGTAATTATCTGACAATACAGAGTAAGACGCTCCTGAATCAACAGGTGCCCGGACAGGTTGGCCGTCGATTATGAAGTCGATGAGATTTCCCGACATCTTAGCGACTGTTGTCCATGGAGGATTTTCAGCTGTGGCGGCCTCACCTCTGTAGATGGTTGCCTCGCTTCGTTTTCCTGGGCGCGGCGGCTAGGGGAGCGTCTGGTACCTCTGCACGGCGACGGTGAAGGGCTGCGGCGTGTCAGGGAGTGACCTCATCTAGGGTACGGCGATGGGCGTCTTCCCATAGGTCGACTGAACTCATCAGCAGGTGATTGCCTGGGGTAGAACTGCTCTGATGGCTGACGTCTTGTGGCAAAATTATCATCGAATACTCTCTGCAGTAGCGTACAACATGTCCAGGGCGCCCAAAGTGGAAACAAAGTGGTGTGTTGTCTTCTGTCCTCCATACATCTGTTGTTCAGCACAGCGTCATAGTTGCCGGGGCAATTGGTGGTGGCCGCCGTTGGTCGGTTCATAGGCTGCCGTTTGGCGGCTGCAGCATAAGTCATAGCAGGGTGACGCAATTCTTCACGTCGGGTGCGTCTGGTGGGGCAAACAGGAGCTAATGTCTGAAATACCTCTTCCTCAGCTGCGTCGGCTTCCTCGTCACTTAGAAGACTTACATCCATGGCCATAATCTGATGCTCGCTCGGTCTAATAGTCCCAACTGCCGTAAATTGTTGTAGTTCTTTTCTCACAATTTGTCGTATGAGAGAAGCGAAGTCCTGCGGGTCTTCCACAACGGCCAGAGGGACTAAATTCGGGAGTCTGTCATACTTCTTTCGTCCAACCCTCCTTTGTTGCATCTCTTCAATTCGCTGGCACCACTTAATGAACTCTTCCGTCGTAGCGACGTCTTTTATCAGAAGAGCTTGGTACATGTCTTCTGCAATACCCTTCATCAGGTGCGTGATTTTGTCAGCCTCAATCATATTCGGATTCACTACGTTACACAGGGCCAAAACATTCTGTATGTATGACTGTCGGCTCACCATGTCGTTGGGCCCAGTTCTTTAGTTGTTCTTCCAGCGAGCGGATTTGTCGCTTACGGTCTCCAAACGCCTTCTTAAGTTCCTCCTGGAACATCTCCCAGTCATTCAACTTGTCTGAGCTGTTTTCAAACCACTGCTGGGCTGTTCCGTCCAGGTAGAAATAAACGTTGGCCAAGCACATCGTATGATCCCACCTGTTGTACTTGGCGACTCGGTCGAACCCTTTTAGCCATTTGTTGGGGACCTGTCCTGCATCTCCAGAGAACATCAACGGGTGTCTGATGTGCAGCTGGCTTACCGCTGGTTGGTACCGCTGACCATGGTTCTTCTGATGATACAAACTTATGGAAAGATGTACTCTGTGTATCCCTTGTATTCTGGTTCCAGTCCGTGTAAGGGACAGCTTTTACGTTGTCTAATCGGAGCCACGGTGATGCAGCTATTGCACTGTGTACCCAGCGCCTCCACCAAACAATGTCGCGTTGCGATGGAAGCAGGCTTGACTTGAAAGGCAACTAAACACAGTACTTATACTGAAAGCAGGTTTATTACGAACTTAACGTACACGCAGCACTGACTGCGTCTCGGGCAGAGTGCTCTGCTATTTATACACAGACAGAATATACCAGAAATTAGAAGAGTAGTGAACATAAGAAACAAGTAGAATTTATATGTGAACGTAAGAAAGATACAGAACATTCTGGAATTGTTAATTACAAAGAAATAAATTTTTGCCGGTGGTTGGAATTGAACCGGCGACCTTCAGCACCTCAGTCTGTGACGCTATCCCCTGCGCCACGCCGGCACTCTGTTAACATGGTGTCTCGCAGCAATATTGTATTATATACAAACGATACATATATTTGTACAGCCAAAGCCACATAATACCTGAGTAAACAAAATTTTCTTTCTCTAAATTACAGCTCTAATTTCACTTATAAAAATTATTTGATCTAATCATAATATGAAACTTTTTTCCTTTTCCAGAAATGATTGTACATTTCATTAGTTGCATTTTACTTGTCATTCATAATATTTATACTTTGACCTCCTGTGTATGTAGCAAATTTTGTTTTTGTTAGTTCTGTGTATTGCTACAATCAGAACAGTAATGAATGAATAAACTAACAAATATGTGAAGTTTTACTGTACATATATCTATATATTCCAAAGTAATTAATTTCTTTGGGTGTATTTTAAGTCCTCAAAGTTACATAGTAAAAAAGGTCTCAAACATCTTGTATATATACCTAACAGAAAACATTGGTTCCTAAATAACTTGCAAATGAGTACCAATCTCATTTCAATATATAGGACATAATTGAACATGTACATTAGTAACAACTTCAAATGTTTAACACAATGCGAAGTACAACATGTTAATATTTACTGTAGATTATTTACAAAGGTGTATGCTACCAACCCCAAAAGTGCTCAGTATACTTGAGGAAAAACATTACATTGTAGCAAAGAGGTTAACCATGTCAACAGATACAGTAATCATGGAAAAAGGAAATTCACTTTGAGTGTTACTAACAGTAAGACGATAACTACAGGCTCAATGGCAGGCAATAAAAACCTATTGACGCCATCAGTGGAAACCTCGCAATACCAGCAACATAACACACACTGGCAATAACAGTGACAACTAAAAAAATTGAGTAATTCACAAAAATTACTTTCTTTGTAAATCAAACTAGGCTACAACCAAAATGACATTATTGCACTGAAGAGATCAAACTTTAAGGGAGATATGTGATAATATTCGTGCACATTGGATTTCTACAAGACCGTATTCAGTGGAACTAAAATTGCACTTTTTAAAATTTATGTCACTGCTCTTGCTGGGGTGCAATATGTTTCATGCTGATGAAACAATCGGGCTCTTAGAACACTTAGTAATTTGCATTACTATTTTTTTAGTAAACCTTTTACATCTCCTGTAAAATGTAAAAAGAGTTGCAGGGTTTCAATTGGCTACTCCTATTATTTTATGTCAGTAGAGTTAACTACTGTGCACATCATGAAAATACATTTATATTCAACTTACAGCCATGAGGTTGCATTAGAAAGCAGGTAATTTGAGCTTCGCTTACTTGCTAAGTACAAATGACTTGTCTATTTGCTTTCTTGTACAACTTTGATTTTAAGTGCTGATCAGTTACTATAATCTAGACTTTACCGTAATTTTAATTACAAAAATTTACAGTCCTAACATCGGTATATATACCACTTAAAGTGGGAACCATAAAATAATATGCAGAAATGTATTACATAAATAGTTGCCTCATAACAGTGGCTCCATGTAAGTGGTTATTGAGAGCCAGTATAAAATCAACCAAGAATGCTATTTTCTCTATTAAACACACATTGGTACATATTTACAGTTTAACGTATCTATAAAAGTATAGCTCAACAATAAACTGCACTAAAAGAAAACGATACAAGACTGTACTGCTTTAGAAATCTTTATCACAGGCATGAATCAATTATGGATACACTGTCACTTAAACTACACATAACAAATATGAAAACCCAGTCAACACAGAGGTCAAACACTAGCTGATGGTAACTGAACAACAAGTAGCTCTCCTATTTAACTGCATACCTCTTACTCATTTATAGACCATGAACTATTGGAACTATGTCTGAGACATACTACTCAAAGTTTATGACTACAAGCAATTTCTGTGATTGTTTAATAATGAAAAATTAGCTATTTACAATATTCTCAGTGTGTTACTGGATGAAACATAAGCATATACGGTAATCCATGAATGAGCATAATGTCAGCTAATAATTATTAGTAACAGGCCTATTATCATAGAATATATTTTATTCGCCTTTGAACACGTTTACATGCAATCGATGTCAATGACCAATAGAAATGTATGAGACGCAGCAAAGTAGAAGACCCTGCAAGTCGGGATTTACGCTTAGAGAGAGAGAGAGAGAGAGAGAGAGAGAGAGAGAGAGAGAGAGAGAGAGAGAGAGATGGGGGGGTGGCGGGGGGATCGTCATATGATATTTATAAAGATAGCATATACAGTTATTAGATTACAGTTGTTTTACATACATACATGATGTACAAAAGTAAATGTATAAAAACTGATATAAAGAATGTAATTATTTATAATAATTATAATATCAACATATAACAAGTATAGATCATTAAACAAAATTCAACATTTGAATTCACAAAGGGTTTTCATCTTCAAATACTGGATGAATAAAATCCAGTCATATGCACACTACCAGTTAAACTACCTTAAATAAACTGTGTACAACAGAAATAATTTTCTGTGTTTATCTTCTGTGCGCGATTACAGCACTTAATGAGTAATTTATAGCAGCAGTTTTGAAGTCAATCACATGTGTCTTGTCTATTGAAAATAAAACTTTTGTTGCCTGTTGAAGCCATTCATTAGGAAACGTGTAACTGGGGACTGATGACCACTTGTTTAGTCCGTTTAAAAATTCTCAAACAACAACAAACCTGCAAATGGAATTTAATCCAGGACGGACTTGTGGACTGGGTTAAACAGTCCCCCCCCCCCCCCCCCAATGTCAAACAGTTTTGTAGGATAAAAGGGACTACTGATACCAAGCTTGGTCTGATGACTGAATGGGCAGTGGTGGTTATAAGTGACTGAACAGCTAGGTCGGTCAGTCTCTCAGTGTAAGCATGGTGTATCCAATTTGACTGGCAAGTAACACAGCACATGCTACATAACCAAGTGCACAGTTAACTTTTAAAATTCATTTGTGAAGTCTACCTGGTGTTTAAAGTGCTCATTCAAAAATGCCCGTTACTGCCAAAGAAAAATGAGGGCATACAGAGAAAAGCTTGTGAAGGATAAAGAGAAATACAAACATGTGAAACAAAAGGACAGACTCAGAAAAACTAACATGTTTAATAACATGACCAATACTACAAAGGCAATATATTGTCAACTTAACCCTCCAATGCATGGTGTTGCCATTGGCAATGGAAATTTTTGTTTTTCAGACATACTTCTTGTTGAGAGATGGCAACATCATGCATATTGTATACATTGGAGTCTGTTCTAAGCATTTAGTTGATAGTTTCTGCCATGGAAGGGAGCGCAGTCATGAACTGAGGAGAAATGCGACAAAGAGCGCACCAGCGGATTTTACTCACTCTTGAGCATTAATGTAATTACAAACTGATACGACTTCCGTCAAGTAAAAAAAAAAAAAAAAAAAAAAAAAAAAAAAAAAAAAAAAAAAAAAAAAAAAAAAAAAAAAAAAAAAAAATAAATAAATAAATAATAACAATAATCCTGTTACAGACATACAATCGGAGTAGAAAACATGTTAGATACCAATATTTTCCTGCAGAGTCACTATGTCTAAATGCATGATGATAATGGCAACAGGTAAATTACGACTTTCACATTGTTAAATGAGTTATATAATTTTTTCAATATTTTTCCCCTACATGGGTGAACATTTTACTTTTTTTGCGCCAAAATAAAAATTCATGCAGTGTAGGATTAATAAGAGCAGAGTTCAGAAACACAGAAAATCTGAACAAGAGGAGGAAGTTAGGAAGCACATTCTTCCTATTCAGTCAACACCACAAGCTATCAGGAAAGCAAAGCAACGAGTAAAAAGAAATCTTCCAGATCACCTACGAAACAAAATGCTTTAGTGAAACTACTGGCAGAGGAGCAGGGTATCCTGAAAAACTTACTACTCCACACAGACAACTGTCACAAGGATTGGATCGTAACAATGAAGTAAATTGACCAATTTTACAGGGAGAGTACATGGATTTGTCTAGACTTAAAAGATTGTGTTACAATTCGTTCTGAGGCTGGAAAGCAACATATTTGCTTATTACACTGAAAGAAGCCAATGCCATGTTTCAACAAGACTTTCAGGAAGGAAAAATATGTCTTTCAAAGTTTGCTTCTTTACACCCACAGCATGTTCTACTACAAAATTCCATCCCTGAAAATAGGTGTTATGTAAATATCGTGAAAGTGTAAAACTATTATTGGAAGCCCTGAAGACTTATTTAACTTTACCTTAAGAATTTCGCCCTTTTTTGTATGAAATAGTAGGTGATCAGCTCAGTGAGCAATGTATGGAAAGTAAATGCAACAACTGTCCTAAAATAAGTAAATTTCAACTTGTAGATGATGTTGGAAGCATTGGGAAAATATGAACGGAAAGACTGAACCACAAGGGAAAGAGGATACAGAGGTCGACTGTGTTAAAAATCTAACAAACCAAGTACCTCACTTCATCACATATTTACAAGGAGAAATCAATTCACAAGTTTTAAAATTTCAGGACAAAAAGTAATTGTAAACAAAAACAAAGTTAATAAAATTTGCAATGCATCCAGGAATCAAACCCAGACCTCCATGCTTACTAGGCAGACGTCTTAGGCCGTGTCCTATGTGGGCGACAAAAGCGCACGACAGCTTTCAAGCGACAAATGTCGACCACGGGTACCGTTACAGATCTGTCCTATATGAGCGACATCTGCAGCGCTCCGTGTCAGACGCGACAACGAGCAATGTTTGAATCTCAAACCTGCTTGAATCTCGTCGCTGTCGCACGTGCAACATCGTGCCGAGGGTTGACGCAAATTGTCTGCTTCTGTGGATTACAAGTTACGAATCGTCTGCTAAAGTCTTTATACACCTTTTAGAAATGATGTCCCAAGACTTTTGTGAAATAATAATTTCTGAAGTATGTAAAAGGACTTCTTTATGGGACATGCGGCAGAAAAACTACCACAACTGACATGTTGCCAATAGAGAATGCGCCGGTGTGGCAAATAAAGTAGTCTCTACAAGTGAGTATACAGCAAAATTTTATCTATATATAAATATATACATCCCAAAAATCAAAACAGACTCAGATATCTACCAAAGAGCTGGAATATACCAACTACAATGCAACCCATGTGATGGAAGGTATGTAGGACAAACCAGCAGAAAATTCTATACCTGATACAAGGAACACATCAGGGCATGGAAATACGGAACAAACCACTCCACTTTTGCAGAACATCTAAAAGAATATAACCACAAACCCACCACAATAGAAAATTAAAATAAATAATGAAAAACATCTCCTAACATTACAAGAAAATGATCACATATTTAAAACAAAAGCTGAGAAAAAGTTGCTACTAAATGACCAAATAAACCTGACCAATCAATCATTGTTCTCACTGATTGACCATATGATAGACACAAATCTCAACACATAATCACAAGCGCCCCCCCCCCCCCCCCCCCCACACACACACACACACACACACACACACACACACACACACACACACACACAGATACCTTCAACAGACTTTCAATGAAACAGTTGAATTTCAAATAAGCTAAGGTTGGCAACACTACAAAACAAACAGCAGTAGACACCGTATGGCAGCAGGTGACAGTGGAACCAGAAAACTGCAATGTGTTTCAGAAAACAGTGGAACCTTTCGACCTGGTTTCCAGAAAGAGAGTGGAGTAGCAAGTGCTGTAAGTACACCATTTTATAGCAAACAACGAACTGTTTTAAATCAGAAATGAAATGTTTTGTACATATGTAACAAACCTAGCCTTTATGTGAAAACAGAAACATGTAAATATTTCAGGACACCCACTAATGATGCCTTGAGACAAAGGCAAAACGCATATGGGTGACTTATAAATATAAAAATGAAACCCTTCATTCGCAGTAGCAAAAGGCGTTTACTTTAAAAACATTACAACGAAATTTTATCTACTCGTTCATTTATAAAAAATAAGAATGCATTTAACACTTAAGAACGCCTCTATTAATAACAAAATTATTATTTATGATGGAAAATATGATTTGCAAAATTTACGTTTCATACTCTTGATGACTGACCGAATTTTGCAAGTGTAAAAATATTGAGTGATGTTTTAGTTGTTATTTTTCAAATATTCTATCAGTAGTTGTTTTTAATCTCCATTGTATTGTGCTGTATCATCACAGTTAAGCGCCTCGTTCCAATTTTGAAGTACTTTTTTTTTTTGGGGCCTAGCTATCTATAGTGAATAATTTATATATATATATATATATATATTTTAATTTTGTTGCTGTATTATACATTCTTATTGTGTAAGTTTGGATAGCATGATTTGTTAGTTTAGGCTATGGTTATATTCCTCAGTGTTGTGTATTCTGATGCATTTGTGTGTGCCCTGAAAGTATGTTACCATTGGTGAAATTAAAGTTATATGCATGAGCTGTGTTATTAGAGAGCAGATTTCCTCTTACAGCATAAATTATTGTTTTTGTTTCACAGTAGACTGATTTTTAGTGGGATGGAACTGTTGTATACTATATGCAACTCTCTCTCTCTCTCTCTCTCTCTCTCTCTCTCTCTCTCTCTCTCTGTCTGTCTGTCTGTCTGTCTGTGTGTGTGTGTGTGTGTGTGTGTGTGTGTGTGTGTGTGTGTGTGTGGGGGGGGGGGGGGGGGTCTTCCACTGCTATACAGTAAGGCAGTTCTGTACTGATTGACCACATCTTGCACAGGAAACAGAATTACAAAATTATATCTCTACCTCTGTGCTCCCTAGTAATATTGTCAAGTGGTAAATTAATTTTATTTTGGAATGGAAGTTTTTAATTAAAATCTTGAAAAGAAAATTTTCTTGTTTGCTTCCTGCTTTACTCATGGAAGAACATTTTACTTTTGTTAAAAATGGCTAAGTTGCATGGCCATTGTAAAATGCAAATATGAAATCATATCTTTTAAACATCTCAAAAGTTAATCTTTCTCCACCAAAAGCAACAATAAATGTTTGGATAATGTTTGTCAATTACCAATTAGACAGAACTTTAATTAGTTTATATGCTTATTGTATCTTAAAGCACCACGATCTGCTCTACATGATTATCCTCTTTGGTACATTCCTAGCAATTTGACTGTTTAACTCTCTTCAGTTGCCTGACTAGAGGTGTCAATTTTAACACTAGGTTAATATTACTGTAACCATTCACGTTTCATTGCACATTAGTTCACACATCTTAAACTTATAACTCATATCCATAACTTATTTGTTGTATGATAATCACTTCATCAATCTATCCCCATTAAATTTTGAAGCCATAGACAATGCAAATTCTTTATATTGACAGATGCCCGGACAATGACATTCTAAGCATCCTACTACTGTGTCAGCTGCTAGTGCTAAAATATTCCACCTATGGCACCACTTATCATTGTACTTCTTAGACTACTGAATATTAATCTGTTAAACGACTGTTTTATCAGTCACCTGCTCCTCTATTTATGCTTTTCTCTTCAACTTCTTTGAGAATTACTGTTTTCCCATAGCCTTCTTTCCCTTTTTTATCGTTACTCCTTTACTATAAGCCTCAACCATAGATACTTTGTTACCAGCTGAATGTTATTCATTCCATAATCTTTGCACTTAGCGTTGACTCCACTAGTATCATGTTTATTTATTAAGCAACAGTACAAAAATGTAACTTAATTTTATCCCATTATATGAACTTATCTTTATTACATTCTATTTGGTTCGAAACTGCTGCATATTTCTGTAATCGACTTTTATACGTTCTATAGCCTTATTGTATACAAATGCACTTGTTTGTCTGTATAGAGACCAGAAGAAGGGCACTCAAGCGCCCAAAACCGGTCGTTAAAGTTCAAAATAAATAACGACAAGCAACTGGTTGCTGCATTTCATTAATTTATATTATATGCATATCTTTTCAGAGGAAGAAGTCAAAAGTAAGTGGAAGTCTGAGGGATGGCTTCAGAAGAGAATTGAGAAAAAGACCCAGCCACTCGTCGGGTGACGAAGCCAGCCCAAAACAAAGTACTTGCTGCCATTTTCAGTCGCTAATGTTCCTCAAAGACGTAATGGTACCAAGAGAAACAGAATCTAATATAGTGTCCTTTGAGGAGACACAAAGTGAATATGTGAAGTGACCACTGTGTTGGCAGACAGTGAAGATGGGACACCAGATGTGTTTGTTGAATCTATATATTCTGACCCAAACTCGAGTGAATCGGTTGAGTCCGAGGAGTTGCATTTGGCAGCTCCCTCAACCTCACAGCCTAGGAAGAAGGACGACAAATTTTGAGGAAAAATTAATAGAACTCGAGCAAACAAAATTAAAATTGCTCGAGAATTCACCTGAATGCGAGGACACTAAATTTTTACTATCTCTAGTGCTGTATATGAAGCAATTAAATCGCTTCCAAAAGTTGGATGCCATGTCTAAGATTATTGGAGTTTTAATAATGGAAAGTCCAGGTTGGAATTAATAATATAGTGAGGACAGTTTACAACTCACCGCAAAGACGTGGCGACGAGCTGCGACAGGCACATACAGAAGACACACACACACACACACACACACACACACACACACACACACACACACACACACACCACATTCAGCTATCAGCCATGGCCTTCTTCAGAAAATAGAGCAGTCACGCAATCACACAGGCACACAACACAGTCATACAACCATCACCTCCGACTGCCGCAGTCCGACTGGCGGCAGTCGGAGGTGATGGTTGTATGACTGTGTTGTGTGCCTGTGTGATTGCGTGACTGCTCTATTTTCTGAAGAAGGCCATGGCCGATAGCTGAATGTGTTGTATGTGTGTGTCTTTTGTATGTGCCTGTCGCAGCTTGCCGCCACGTCTTTGCGGTGAGTTGTAAACTGTCCTCACTATATTATTATTATTATTATTATTATTATTGGAGTTTTCAAAGAAAAACTTGTTAACAATTTGTAAAAAATGGCAAAAATACATTTCATAAACTGTGCAGAAAAATTTCTTCTCTTAATTTCATGTTCCTAAAAATCTCTACCTGAATGTTTTACTTGTAGTGCTGTCTACTTTATGCACATCATGTGCAGTGTATAAAGATGGTACTTTTATACAACATTGTTGTTGTGGTATACTGTAAGAGTGCATTTAAAAGAAATAATGTAGGCATAATCAGTATTGTGTGATTATTTCTTTTGTTGCGGTTTAATCAATGATGTGGCTGTGTGTATGTTGGTAAATTTGATAAGTGTTAATGAGAAAGTTTGCAAAGTATGTGGCCTCATTACACAGAAAAAGTTGAGCAGTGCAATTGCTGTGTGTGTGTGTGTGTGTGTGTGTGTGTGTGTGTGCGCGCGCGCGCGCGCGCGCGCGCGCCAAAAAAATTCATCTTATGTGTAGGGGTACTAGTCAGTCAGAAACTATTTTTAAATGCTGGTTGGATATATGTCAAATTATAGTATGTTCTAAGTGACCATTGACTTGTGGCAGCAAAACGCCTCTTAATGTGACAAAGATTTAACTTTGTGATCAACCTTTCACACTGGTGTTACTATTAGGTAGGGGTTATAATAAATCTCGTAAGTGTGTATACATTTTGAATGTATTGTGAAGATGGCTAGATTCTTAAACATCTACAGCTAATCATGTAAAGTGGTCAGCAGCCATCATTCCAATTACATGGTATTGTGCACAGAATATTTTTTACCATAAAGGATGAATTTAGCCTAAAATATATCACACAGAAGCAGTGAATAAAAAGCATAGTTAAGTAACTTCCTTGGTTTTTTATTACCAAATGTACTGTTAACTACAATAGTATGTGTCAGCTTCTGATTAGGCCTAATGTATCTTTTCCAATTCTCGTCTGCCTAGGTGTGTTTGCGACTGTGTATATGTGTGGATGTGTGTGTATTTGTTTACCCTCCGTTTTCCCCCCCGAGGTAAGTCTTTCCTGTCCCGGGATTGGAATGGCTCCTTACCCACTCCTTTAAACCCTCATTTCCTTTTCCCTCTCCTTTTCCCTTGCCTGAAGAAGCAACTAGGTTGCGAAAGCTAGTGTTTGATTGTGTGTGTGTGTGTTTTATTTATTTGTGCTCCTTCGCCTGGTAAGTAATCTTCATCTATTTTTTTTTATATACGTATATGTAGAAGATCATGCATAAAATGTTATTAAAAATATTAATACATATATGGTATGTTTCTTTTCGTCTTATATACTAAGAGCATCATTAAACAAGTCATCAAATAAACAGCATTTTCTACAAGTGCTGTATAATTTTGTATGTAGAAACTCCCATTCAATCTATCAAAATTTGTGTATTTTAGGTTAGGTATATATTATGATGGTAATAAGCCATCTTCTGTCACAATGTTTTTCCTGTAGAACTCGTTCGTGTGGTTGCACCCAACCCCCACATTCCTGCTCATACATATTAGGTCCCATGTCTATTTGCCATATTCAAAAGTTGGAATCTCTTCCTACAGTCCAAATGTAAAGAAAAACTACTAACGCTCGATACTAATAACAGAGGATAGGTAACAACTCGCCATAAAGAGGAGTGCTGAGCTGATGACAATAACAAAAATAGATAATCATATACATACAACTTAAATTTTCGGCCATGGCTTTCATCAGAAAAAGAAACACACACATCCAGTAAATGAAACAGGCAAAATGGAGTACAGACGACTAAGAAATGAGATTGATAGGAAGTGCAAAATGGCTAAGCAGGAGTGGCTAGAAGGCAAATGCAAGGATGTAGAAGAATGTATAAATAGGGGAAAAATAGATACAGCCTACAGGAAAATAAAAGAAACATTTGGAGATAAGAAAAACAGATCTATGAATATCAAGGACACTAATGGAAAACCAGTTCTCAGCAAAGAAGGGAAAGCTGAAAGGTGGAAAGAGTATATAGAGGGGCTCTACAAAGGAAATGAACTTCGAGACAATATTGTAGGAAGGGAAGAGGATGTAGATGAAGATGAAATAGGAGATACTGTACTGAGAGAAGAATTTGACAGAGCCCTGAAAGACCTAAGTCGAAACAAGGCCCCTGGAGTAGATGATATTCCCTCAGAGCTACTGAAGTCTCTGGGAGAACCAGCCATGACAAACATGTTTCACCTGGTGTGTAAGATAAATGAAACAGGTGAAGTACCCTCAGACTTCAAGAAAAATGTTATAATCCCCATTCCAAAGAAAGCAGGTGCAGACAAGTGTGAAAACTACAGAACCATCAGTTTAATAAGTCATGGTTGCAAAATATTCACACGAATTATATACAGACGGATGGAAAAGCTGGTAGAAGTCGACCTCGGGGAAGATCAGTTTGGGTTCAGGAGAAATGTAGGAACTCGGGAGGCAATACTTACTTTACGGCTTATCCTAGAAGATAGATTAAGAAAAGGCAAACCTACATTTCTAGCTTTTGTAGATTTGGAGAAGGCTTTTGACAATGTTGATTGGAATAAACTCTTTCAAGTTCTGAAGCAAGCAGGAGTAAAATATAGGGAGCGTAAGGTTATTTACAACTTGTACAAAAACCAGACAGCGGTTGTCAGAGTTGAAGGGCATGAAAGGGATGCAGTGGTTGGGAAGGGAGTGAGACAGGGTTGTAGCCTTTCTCCAATGTTATTCAATTTGTACATTGAACAAGCTATAAAGGAAAGCAAGGAGAAATTTGGTGAAGGAATAAAAGTTCAGGGGGAAGAATTAAAAACATTGCGGTTTGCCGACGACATAGTAATTCTGTCAGATACAGCAAAGGACCTGGAAGAGCAATTGAACGGAATGGACAGTGTGCTGAAAGGTGCATATAAGATGGACATTAACAAGAGCAAAATTAGGGTAATGGAGTGCAGTGTAAGAAAATCAGGTGATGCTAAAGGAATTAGATCGGGAAACGAAGCAATAAAGGAGGTAGATGAGTTTTGTTACTTGGGCAGTAAAATAACAAATGATGGTCGCAGTACAGAGGATATAAAATGCAGAATGGCAATGGGTAGAAAAGCGTTTTTGAAAAAGAGAAATTTGTTAACATCGAATATTGATTTAAGCCTAAGGAAGTCCTTTCTGAGGGCATTTGTATGGAGTGTTGCCTTGTATGGGAGTGAGACATGGACGATAAACAGTGCGGACAGGAAGAGGATTGAGGCTTTTGAAATATGGTGCTACAGAAGAATGCTGAAGATTAGGTGGGTGGATCGCGTAACTAATGAGGAGGTACTGAACAGAATTGGGGAGAAAAGAAATTTCTGGCATACCTTGACTAAAAGAAGGGATCGATTGGTAGGACACATTCTTAGACATCAAGGAATTGTGAATTTAGCATTAGAGGGAAGTGTGTGGGGTAAAAATCACAGAGGAAGACCAAGAGATGGATACAGTAAGCAGATTCAGACAGATGTAGGTTGCCGTTCTTATGTAGAGATGAAGAGGCTTGCTCAGGATAGGGTATTGTGGAGAGCTGCATCAAACCAGTCCCCGGACTGAAGACCACAACAACAACATACCTAGAACGGCGGATGGGGTCAATTTGACCCCAATGTAATTTCCTTCTGAATATATTTAAGTAATCCAACAATGTAGCGGCAACAGTCAGCAATACTGCAGAGTCGTTGCCTGTCATTGTTGCAACTCGGCACGTGTTCGTTCGAGTGTGCCACAGTTTATATCGTGTCATTCTGGTGATAGTTTTTCTCCTCTAAACACGCTTTTGAACATATATCGTCAGCGTGGACTTTCTGATAAAGAAGTGTTACAGCTCCTAGAGAATTCCAAATTTGAATCGGAAACGGACTTTGCTGATGAAGATGATGATTATGTACTTGAGACAAGTGAAGATGAAGACATAGTGAACGAGGAGCGATTAGTGGAAGTGGATGACGTGCTGTTCTAAATCAGTCATCACATCTTTCACCACAGCAGGCACAGTTGGCAGTGTCTACAAAGATGTTTTCTAGGAATGAAACCGTGTGGGAGACGACCAATTTTTCATCTTCTGGAAGGAGGTCGGCTGTGAACGTTCTGAAGGAGATAGGAGGACCCACTGTTTATGCTCGTCAACGAATAGACGACTGTCACCAGTGCCTCCTGTCTTATTTTAATGAAGCAGTGCTACATCTCACGAAGAAATACACAGTCAAATGCATGAAAAGTACTGAAAAACATTAACTGGACTGTTTCGCTTGAGGAACTGGAGAAACTGATTGCCATCACGTATGCTCGGGGCGTTATTTGTACAAAAGGTATGTCTGTGGACGATATCTGGCCGCACTCTCGGTGGCCTACTTTTATCACGGACATTATGCCGAGGGACAGATTTCGGGGGCCGCTCAGATTCCTCCGCAGATTCCAAACCGAGTTGAACGCCTGGCAGCCAACAAATTCGCTCTTGTATCTGAAATTTGGGGGAAACTCATTGAAAACAGTATTTGTGCTTACCGTTCTGGAGAAAATGTACCCATAGATGAGCAACTATTACCAAGCAAAACAAGGTGCAGGTTCACTCAGTTCATGTCCAACAAACCAGACAAACCTGGCCTCAAATTCTGGTCGGCTGTCGATGTGACGACAAAGTATATATTCCATACCTGGGCAAAGAAGACATGCATAGAGAGAAGCAACCACTTGGAGAGTACGTCGTTCTGCGTCTCGTGGAGCCATTTGTAAATCGAGGAAGAAATGTGACGACAGACACCTTCTTTACATCTATTCAACTTGCTAAGAAACTCGAGGAGAAGAAAACTTCATTAGTTGTTACAATGAACAAGATCTGTTGTGAAATCCCTGATGCAGTAGGGAAGTCCACTGCTGAAATAATCTCCATCAGCATCCTGCACCATAGCGGCAACCCAGAATGCACCATGACTTTATACCAAGGAAAGAAGAATAAAAACGTCATTCTTCTGAGTACACTACATTGTAGCAAGGAAGGAAAGAAGAAACCTGAAACAGTAACATTCTACAATGCAACAAAGTATGGGGTGGACGTGGTAGATCAAACAACCCGTAAATATACTACAAAGGTTGCATGTAGCAGATGGTCAATGCATGTCTTTTACAACATCTTTGACGTGGCGGCAATAAATGCATGGGTCTTTTACAACATAGTAACAAACAAGAAAATGGAAAGGAAGAAGTTCATACTTCAGCTGGCTAATGAACTCAAGAGAATGAAAGAGCAAGAACATCAGACAAAGGGAGAGGATACTGGACCGATATCAACTAGAAAGCGGAGGAAGTTCCAAATCAGCCTCTGCAAAGGCATCAAGACCAGCGAAAATTGTGTAAAGTGCCACAAAGCTATGTGCGGAAAATGTGCGTGTAAAATAGAAATCGTATGTATGAAAAAATTGTTTGAAAAGTCTTGGTCGCAATTAGCTTTATTTCATGACGCGTTTTCGAGATCATCATCATCAGAAAAAGTTTTTAAAAACGATGGGAAATACAACCATCTTGGTATAGATGCCTGATTACAAATTTAAAATATAATCATGGACGTCTGGTGACAGTGTTGGGCATGTAAGTCTGGTTCAACACTGTCACCAGACGTCCATGATTATATTTTAAATTTGTAATCAGGCATCTATACCAAGATGATTGTATTTCCCAACGTTTTTAAAATCTTTTTCTGATGATGATGATCTCGAAACGCGTCATTAAATAAAGCTAATTGCGACCAAGACTTTTCAAACAATTTTTTCATACATGCCAACGTATGGTCGCATGTCCACAAGAATGGAAGGTTTTATGAACCAAGTGAGAAATCATATGTGATAAGTGTGTCTAGCAGATTCCAGTAACCTGAGAGAAAAGTGATACAAAGGTGTGTGTAGACCACGTATGAGAGTAATATGGACCAAGTATACTAAATGTGCCTACACGTTTATACAAATACGAAACTTGTTAGGAGTAGCAGCAATAAATTTGTAAGATACTTTGCTGTTGAAATAAATAATTATTGATTATTATTAATTATAGCGTTTAATAATTATTGTACCTGCTAGAGAAAAGGTATGGATTAAAAAAATACACTTATTTAAGTGTAATATGAAAATATTTTATGTGGGGGTCAAAATGACCCCTTTCCGCCATTTTAGGAATGTCAGAAACTCCGCCGTTCTAGTGTTAGATTTCATTAATTAAGAGATTCATATAGTTTCTTTCCAGACAGTTCTGTAAACAATACTTTTGTCATTGTACATTATTTCAATAAATAGACGAAGGGTAAAAACTTTTGTAAAACATAAAGAAATGAAAGTAAATAGCATTGTATATATGTTAGGTTAATAAACAAGTTGTGTAGACCATCTAATTGTGTAATTAATGATGTACTCAAGATTTGAATATTTTATTTCTTTGTATATATTGACTCACTTGAGATTTTGAACCTATTTTGAGAATTTCCAAGATAATTGATAGCTCAATATATGTTAGGAACATGTATGATGTATTCATTAACAAATGAATTGCTATTTAACATCGCACTTTGTTGTCAAGAGAAAGATCGGAAATTTCACCTTAAAAATACATGCGACATCTAAAATTGTTGTATGCATAGTTTTCATTTTATATTGTGATTATTTTTGTGTACATGAAATGTTTTTCTGTTATGTTTGTTAATTATAAATCAGTATATTCTATTGTTATGAACAATGCTTAATGTAACGTCATTATTGCCGATGTTATATATTTGCCTCACCGCCTTGCGTGAGGGAGTTCGAGTTTGAGCCGTTTGTCAAGTGCTCTGGAATCCATGTCACTCTTTGTTTTTCAGAATGGAAGTACTACCAACTAAGTTCTGATGTATTGTTTTGGTGAAGAAGTTTGAGTCAGATTAAAGAAGAAGTGAAAATTGTACATACCGACTATTTATTTCTACCACGACGTCCCAGGAGAATAATGTTGCAGCGAGCAGAACCCCCATACATCGTAATCTTAAAAAGCTGAGAATCGGTAGAATTAACTGTAATATACTTAAAATGTATTAAATTATTTCAATCTCTAAGCAAAAAGCCACTTGGCATCACCAGTACGTAATTAGGTGGGGTCGGAGTCCCAATAAATAACACACGTACTTGAGAGAACGCTTTATTTCTAAGCTCTAGGACATACAGATCTTAAAACATGGTGGGTGTAGATCCCAAACATCTGAACACAAGGTATTTTATTGGTTCTTGTGTACAAGTTTATCAACTAGTCAATGGGTCACCACAGACTAATTGAAAAATTGTTCAAAATTTCAGTGGGAGTTTAATGACGTTTAAAGGAATGGATGAATGTGGCCTAACAGAGGGAGGTGGTAGATCTAGAGGCAGAATATGAGGACTGAGCAATCCACATTTTTGTTGATCCGAAGTGCAACTGCTGCTTTATCATAAGCACTATTAACAGGCATCTCACAGATGGCGAGAGGAGGGGGGGGTAACAGCTCACAGCACACATTGCACCAACTGTCATTGACCTCTGCACAGCAACAATCAACAAGCAACAAATTAAAATTGTGTGCCGGAACCCGTACTCAAACCTGGGACCTTTGCCTTTTGCGGGCAAGCGCTCTACGACTGAGCTATCCCGACACGACTTACGTTGCTGTCCCACAACTTTACTTCCGCCAGTACCTCCTCTCCTACTTTCCATAC
The DNA here is from genome assembly GCA_026315105.1 of Locusta migratoria. Classification (NCBI taxonomy): domain Eukaryota; kingdom Metazoa; phylum Arthropoda; class Insecta; order Orthoptera; family Acrididae; genus Locusta; species Locusta migratoria. The sequence continues at coordinate 123,759,449 of CM048754.1, forward strand.
TTCACAGAAGCTCTCCTGCGAAACATGCAAGACTAGCACTCGTGGAACAAAGGATGTGGTGGAGACATAGCTTCGCCACAGCCTAAGGGATGTTTCCAGAATGAAACTTTCACTCTGCAGCGGAGTGTGCACTGATATCAAACTTCCTGGCATCGTGATTCGTGTCGGAATAGCTCAGTCGGTAGAGCACTTGCCCGCAAAAGGCAAATCTCCCAAGTTCGAGTCCCGGTTCCTGCACGCAATTTTAATCTGCCAGGAAGTTTCATATCAGTGCACACTCCGGTACACAGTGAAAGTTTCATTCAACAAGCAACAAGCTTTTGTGTGCAGCGGTGATGTGTATGTGTTGCCCGAGCAATGTAGACTGCCATGTGAGCCAACAACTAGAAATGATGATCCTGTGTGTCAATTTCAGTTTAGGACTCCCTTTTATCATCTGCAGCACCATTACACTACAGCAGTATGTAGACAATGATCTACATTTAATTTTCTTGACCTTTGCAGCAAGCCATTTTTTGTTTACATTTCAGCAAGATAATGCCTTCGACAGCAACACCGCTGGATCTCTCCGTAATTGAGAACGTTTTGAGAATTGTGGGTAGGACGCTACAATTTGCTTGCGATTTTGATCTAATGTGCCAGTTTCGCCATCTGGAATGGTAACAAAATTAAGGACATCTAACAACTCTTGTTCATCAATGAAAGGCCTAATAGTTGCTTACGTAAGGGTTTAGAGGTGGACTAACACAATATTGACTGCCTCAGTTCTTTAAGCTCTTGAATAACAATTTTTGACACCCATATCACATCTATAAACTTCCAGGCCACAGAATTATTTAGTGGTGCATCGAGTTTTTTTTATTCTTTTCTCTTTCCCCTTCTCTTAGAATGAATCAATTAGTAAAATAAAACTATACTTACCATATTTATGCTTCTTCCACACTTATTGGTAGTACAGTCACAAATCCTATACATATTATAAATGCGAAAGTTTGTATGTTTGTTACCGCATCACGCTAAAACTACAGCACTGATTTCGATGAAATTTCATATAGAGATTTCTTATGTCTTGCATTAGGACATAGGCTACTTTTCCAAATGTTTATAACAAGTTATTTATTTGAAATATATCCAAAGAAATACGTAACAGTTGTAATTCTAATACAACAGCAGAAGTGCTCTGTATGGTATGTCATGTTTAGCCGCGGGGGTTAACGCGTCCTGTAATAGACTCTCGTTATTTTGGGCAATGGTTCAGGTCCAGCTATAGTGAAATTTTTTTTCTTTGTTATTTTTATCTTTTTTACTTTCGAATATACAAAAAGATTCTTGGATACTGCCAAAACGGCTTAACTGATATATAATTACATACACAAGAAATCTGAATGTTGGTGTTTATGCCGCATTCATTTTCATGTGTTGAAACAAATGATGGAAGTATGTATATAAATTGAAGACTTTAAATAAAATATGCTCTCAGTACCATGGCAAGAAACAACATTGACGGTTTGTGTACAATGGGATCTAGATACCAAGCCCTATTTTGTGTACAAAGCGCGAACTGCCACATATAAATAGCGTACGTAAACTGCAACGAACGTAGTTGCAAATGCACTCAACAGATGGCAGGCGGTACGCTGCAGTTAACATATGAAACGTTAGATGTTCGAACATTGTGATGTTATCGTAATTCTTTAAAATTGTATTCTCTTTGGATTTCAATGAATAATAATTTCTTTGGTGATTTCGATTATTTATAGTTTTGTGTCCCAGCCTCGTTGCCGCTTTTGTGTCTCGTTCCGTCGTAGGTGTCGGTGACCGAGTGGAATGAGACCGACACAGGAATAAAGATAGCACGCTGGTGCAGGTACGGAGGGGAGCAGCCAGAAACTATAAACAGTAGAGTAAATTAGAAGAGATATATATTGCACAGAATGTATACAATACTTAACTTTTACATAGTACTGCAGAATGTTGATACATAGTTCTTAGAGTCCTGCCTAGTGCCTAACTGATAGCAAAGTCCTCACTGGTGCCTATCAGACTCCGAAGTGTTCGCTGGTTGCTATCTCAGTCCCAAATGAACGATGTCGTTCAGTGGTAGCCACGAGCGGAGTTGCAGCAGAGGGCGCTCGTGGCTGTCGTCGTAAGAACGCCGCGCCGTGCGTGCATGGCGGCGCGCGGCAAAAGTAGGTGGCGCGCACTTTGGACTTGTGCGACACCACACCCCTCCCCCCCAAACCGCCGCGCCGTCGTGGCGTACGGCTGCATGCCACGTGACGGCCCGTCTCCTGCCGAACTGCTCCACGGCCGCCGTCACCGGACTCTCCTTCACCTGCTGCAGCCTCCCACGCACCGAGTCGGTTCGTATGGCGCTTCGCGTTTTCAGGTTTCCACACCGGTGCTGTACAGGGTGTTTGCTGGCAACAAGAAGACGTGGTTACCGGGCATCATTCGGCGTGTGCTCGGTCGCAATATGTATGTAGTATGTTCTTCCACAGGGTCGGAGCTGCGGCGCCACGCAAACTAATTGCGCCTGCACAGGCCGCGCGATCCTGTCTCCGGTTTCTTGATTCCAGACCCAGTTCACCGCCAGGGAGTACAAACACATCGTTCGTCAACAGGTCCAGCGTCCCCGGACTACGAGATCGTCCCGATGGAGATCGACGCGCCGCCGCCGCTGTCGCCGCCGCAGATAACAGCGTCACCGAGAGGGACTCCGGGACCATGCGGGCCACCCCCGGCTTGGGCTACGCACCTCAGAAGAAGATGACCTGCTCAATCTGGGCGGAAGCGTGCGCCCTTCCCCAGGTTTCGGCGGGTTTCCTGGAGGATCGCAAGGCGAATGCCGAGGCGCGGACGGCGTCTCGATCCCAGCCTCAGCTACGACGCCCGTCCCACCAGTAACGCCCCCGCCCAGGCCCTCCTCCCAGTGCCGTCGCCGTGGCCCTCGGCCCTACGCCACGACGGCGCGGCGGTTCTCGTCACTTATCTTAATGGATTTGGAAACACAAACATACCCAGTGGCCGAGAAGTGAAATTTTGCTTGCGGTAGTGCTATCTAGTGACAGTGATATTAATCTGTGTGCCGATTCTGCGCCACTTACTTCACTACGCGGCCCGCGCAAGCGCAGTAAACAAATCATAGCAGACGTAGAAGATGAACCCATATCAGCCTCAATACCAGCCAGTCCCACAGGGATGGCAACCAAATTTTTACGAGCCTCGAGGTAATGCCAGGGGTCGTAATTTCTACCGGGGACGAGGGGGTAGGCAACGAAAGCCTTTCAAAGCAAAGGCACCAGCCCCGGAGAACGAAGAGAAGAAGGCAGAGGCTAAGGTACCAGAGGTCCCAAAACCTAAGTATCTGAGTAAAACTCCCTCAAAAGAGGTGAACGATCCTTTGTACAAGGAAGCCTGGTTCCCAGAACCTGGCAGTGACATTGGGCCAGCACCCGAACAACTGTACATCTACCCCTTCTGTGAAGTGCTGCCCATTATTACTGAAGTCACATATCGTGAAGCGATAGCTTCAAAGCAAGGATTTGCCAAGAGAGTTCCAGAATCTGCTTTCGCGTATTATTGCGCTGTTTTGACATATAGTAGATTACTGCAGATTTACCGAGATAACCAGTTTGAAATCTCATCTAGTGAGAACTCATTTATTAAGCAAGTCAATGACGGTAACTACATTGTGCCGTCCGTTCTCGCCACTTATCTTAATGGATTTGGAAACACAAACATACCCAGTGGCCGAGAAGTGAAATTTTGCTTGCGTAGACCTGAATTTGTAAGAGCAGCCGACATTCCAGGTTGGTTTGGGCGCGTTAACGCAGATACCCACTTCCTGTATAAGTCTTATCCGTGTCTGGCTGTCTACGCTTATAGAGTACTCGGGGATCTGGCGATGCCTGAGGAAGATCACACGAAGAGCAAGAACCACCCGCACCCAACGAAAATTGGGATTTGCCAGCAGAACTGCGACCTGAGGGTCAAGCGGGTAGGCCAACCGAAAACTTGTTAGGTTGGCGACGAGCTGAAAGACTCAGCCGAGAAAAACGACCCTTTTTGAAAGATTTATTTTGATTATTTTGCTTGAAGAAGCTAATACATATTTATACGTTTAAAGGCGAAAGAAGGTGGCGTGCACTTTGGACTTGTGCGACACCACATATAGCATTCGAACGTTTGCACGTAGTTCTTTTGTTGGTTCGCTTTGCATTTGTAGGATCTCAACAGTTCGTTTCTCCGTTAGAGGTCTTTTTTATCTCTTTACTTTTCTCCGTTAGGTTTGTTGTGTATTTCGTTACATTTCTCCATTAGGTTTGCTGTTTATTTTGTTCCTTTACTTGGCATTTGTTTTCGATTACTGTATTATTGTTATTGTAGTTACTGACTGTCAGGGGTGCCATCCCACAAGTTGGAGCCTGTTTTATTTATGCGTAACTGATGCACCACGATTATGCAATGGCACCAGGTTACGCATCACGGACCTGAGAAGGCATATCGTGCAGGCCACCATCACCGGTGGAGCCAAGGGAGAGACTGTATTAATACCACGAATTCCCATCATCCCAACAAACTTGCCATTCCAGGTTAACCGGTTACAGTTCCCATTGAAAGTAGCCTTCTCAATTACTATAATCAAGAGTCAAGGACAAACGTTAAAAGTGGCAGGTATTCATGTGGCCACCCCACGTTTCTCGCACGGACAGCTCTACGTAGGCTGCTCCCGTGTATCGAGAGCTAGAAATCTCTACGTATACTCTGAGAACAAGAAGTCTCGAAACGTCGTTTACAGGGATGTATTGCACTAGAATTTTGGTTCTCCATCCGTTTCAAGACAATATAACATAGTTATTTATGCCCTTTCTTGGCACTTTAATGTCCGACTATTGAACCGCGGGTAACGCCGCGGGGAGCAGCTAGTACAATAATAAATGGCTAATATGCAACTTTTGCAGCATGCAAACATATCTTGTGAATTGTGCCCCGACAAATCTAATCAGTCACTTACACAAGGCACGATATGACAAGGATTCACGTGTAAAGGGAACTCCTAGCTAGCTGCTCCACTCTTTCAACACAGAAAGAAGGATCTGCTGAAGTCGTGTGAACTGGCATGTATTTTGAACTTGCTACCCCCTCCACCTCCCACATGTAGTGCAGCTTTAACTTGTCTGCACCTGTATGAATTATAGCCTGTAGCTTCATTTTCATACATCTCAATCCTCCTCAGTGCATATGTTCTGAACAATGCAAAAGAAAATGAAGAAATGGTTCTGTTGATAAATATTGAATGATTGTATGCGATTTTCAAAGTCTTAAAATGTGAGTTTAACTCTTTTACAGCTGTGGTTAAATTAAAATAAGAAATGTGATAAATGTTTACTTCAGACTGTCTTGGCTTCTGTTTTTCTCATCTGTTGTGCAGTTGCAGTTATACATGTTATAAAGAATAATTAACCATCTTTTGCCTCTGTAAATAAGTCTTGAGGCCACATACCTTTCACTTCTTTTAAAAGCAATATTCGTTATTATATATTTATATTATCTATTATATTTACACTTATGGATTTGAATTATTATAACTATTTTTAACAATTGTGGTTATTCACTTTTTTCTATACCCTTCCCATCAATTCTTCGAATTTACTCGGTTCAACATAACACTGGCACTAAATGTTTTACATCCTTCTGCTTTCAAAATCTCCAGCAACTTGCCATTTCGTGTGTTACGTTTCAATGTTGTGCAAACCATTTGTCAACGGATACAGCCTGTAGATACTGCCCTGTATTGGCCTGGTGGGATAGCCGGGCACATTAAAACACCGCCGGCCGCGGTGGCCGAGGGGACTGAGGCGCTCCAGTCACGGTCTGCACGGCCACTACGGTCGGGGGTTCGAATCCCCCCCCCCCCCTCGGGCACGGATATTTGTGCTGTCCTTAGTTTTAGCTAGTTCATAAGTAGTTTGTAAGCTTAGGGACTGATGACCCCGTAGTTAAGTCCCGTAAGTTCTACAAACATTTGAACATTTATTAACACGTTGACTGCCATGGCCAAAATGAGTAAACTGCTCCCGGAAGCCATGTTAAGTAGTTCATATAGATTGATTCGTCATCTCATTTGAAGTCCATCTGTATCATCGAAACTTTAAAAATAACAGTTTTGGCGGGAAAATGGGGCGTGCGAGTTATCTCGTAGTTGGCGTATGGAGTAGAATGTTCAGTCAGACGCCAGCTACGAGATAATTTGTTGTCAACAATCAGAGTATTTCGACGTACATTTGACAATACGACACATGCCATTGTTGTAACCACGTCAGTATTTATTCAGTCTTCATTGTAGATACTTCACTGACGTTTATCGTTATCTGTGTTCAATTTTCCTCATAAAATGGCTAGTAATAAGAGGAAACTGAGTGACGTAGAACTTTAACAGCTAGCTAACATGGATGAATCGCAGTGGAACGAGTTTATGGATGAATTCTCTGATGGTGGAAGTCTCTATGACCCATCTTCATGAGAGCACTCAAGTGAGAATTCAGATGCAGACAGCAGTGAATGTAATGAAGATGATGAGCAGGTTGGTACAACAGCAGCCACTACAAGTAACAGTGATGAGTGGAGTGACATTCCTCGAGATCCACCAGTGTTTGTGTTCAGCGAGAATGTGGGATTGAAATTAGACTTACAAAATTTTGGTATCAATGCACTTGTTGATTTGTTGTTTTTTTTTTTTTCGTTGTTATGTGAACAAACAAATCTATATGCAAGACAGGAAGCAGAAAAACAGGGTGGGAGAAGATCAGCAAGGCTTTCCAGATGGAGGGATACAGATGTTGCGGAAATGAAAGTATTTCTTGGTCTGTTGCTACACATGGGACCTTGTTGTTTTCCATTGATAGAACATTACTGGAGTACAAATCCTTTTTACAATGTCACGTTCTGGAGATCTATTATGAGTAGAAACAGATTTCAGCTGTTATTGAGATATCTACACTTCTCAGACAACTCATTACAGTCTAATGATAGACTCTACAAAATTAGACAGTTTTGGACCATTTCAATAACATCGTGAGCAATAATTATGTACCAGACAAGAATCTCTGCATACACGAATCAATGGTTTTGTGGAGCGGCCGTCCATTTTTCCGACAGTATATCAAGAACAAGAAACACAAGTATGGTGTAAAACTTTATGAGCTCTGTGAATCTAATGGAGTTGTTCTCAAAATAAAAATCTACTGTGGCAAGTCAGAAGAACGCCGAAATGGGCCATGCGTCTGACGTAGTTTTACACCTCATGGAATCTCTCTTGAACAAAGGATATGTGCTTCATATGGACAATTTTTATAATTCTGTATCACTTACAAAACTTACTGTCGACTTACAAAACCTATGTATGTGGAACATTACGTAACAACAGAAAGGAAAACCCAAAATCATTAGTTGCTATGAAGCTGAAGAAAGGTGAGATGACATGGAAAAGAAATGACAATGTTGTTGTTTGCAAATGGAAGGACAAAAGGGACGTTCTGACCATTTCTAATATGCACTGTGCCGAAATGGTGGAAGTTCGCAATCGAAATAGCAAAGTTGCCTTGAAACCAAACATTGTCAGGGACTACAACAATGGCATGGCAGGAGTTGATCAGTCAGATCAAATGCTGTCGTATTATTCAGCTTTGCGAAAAACTGTTAGATGGCCAAAAAAGCTTGCTCTACACATAATAGAAATTTATGTTCAGAATGCTCATCGTTTCTATAATCAGACAGCAAGAACGAGTATCAAGTCTCTAGCTTTTAGAGAAAAATTTATTCAGGCATTGATTGGGGATAGGATGCCAGATACCCAGAAGAAAAGCAAGACAGAGGGCAGCTTTCATTATTTAGAGGCAATACCACCCACAGAGAAAAAACTGCGGCCAACAAAGCCGTGCAGAGTGTGTACACAACAAAAGAAACGCCATGAATCGCGATACTTTTGTCCCGTTTGTCAAGAAAAACCGGCTGTGTAGAAGAGTGCTTCAAGACATATCATCAATAAACAAAAACTTTATTTTCATTGTCATTAGTGAGACAAAGTATACATTTTATGTTTAAAGCTAAAATATTTGTATGATAATTTGTATGAACTTTTCTGTAGCTATATTCAAACTGTGAAATTAAAAATCTTGTTCCACCACGCCTAGAAGATTTACTTTACCTCTCCCCGACGCCCAAGACCTGTAAATCACACATATTTGCTACGAATGTCCTCGTATCTGACTTTATGTAGGAACTCGTTTCCTACGAGTTAACTCGTATTGGGCGCCAGTGGCCAGTTTGGCACATACGAGATAACTCGTAGTTGGCAGTCAACGTGTTAAAACACCCACTACTGGGGAGGGAAGCGGCGCCATTCCCAGTTAGAAGTGCATGGCAGATTTGACGAGCCGTCGTACCGCCAAGCCTCACGTCACCACATTGTTTAAATTTATTAATTCTACCTAACTAATTATATTTGTGACACTTTTAGAGACAACATTTGCCTATAGCACTGAAAAAATTATATTCCAGTACGACTCTGGTGATACAACAATAAGGTACTTTAAATACTTGTGACCACCCCCATGAACCACAGACATTGCCGAGGTGGGGTGGCTTGCGTGCCTCAACGATGCAGATAGCCGTACCGTAGGTGCAACCACAGCGGAGGGGTATCTGTGGAGAGGCCAGACAAACGTGTGGTTCCTGAAGAGGGGCAGCCTTTTCAGTAGTTACAGGGGCAACAGTCTGGACGATTGACTGAGCTGGCCTTGTAACATCAGCTAATGTGGCTTTGCCACACAGTTACTGCGAACAGCTGAAAGCAAGGGGAAACTACAGCCGTTACATTTCCCGAGGACATGCAGCTCTACTGTATGAAAATATGTTCCTCTCACATAAAATATTCCGGAGGTAAAATAGACCCCCATTTGGATCTCGGGTCGGGGACTACTCAGGAGGATGTAATCACCTGGATAGAAAACATCGGCATTCTATGGGTTGGAGTGTGGAATGTTTTATCCCTTAATTGAGTAGGTAAGTTAGAAAATTTGGAAAGAGAAATGTATAGGTTAAAGTCAGATATGGTTGGCATTGGTGAAGTTCGGTGGTGGGATGAACAAGATTTTTGGTCAAGAGAAAACTGGGTTATAAATACAAAATCAGTGGTTGGTAATGCTGGAGTAGGTCTGATAATGAATAAGAAAATAGGAATGTGGGTAAGTTACTATGAACAGCATAGTGAACGCATTATCATAGAAAAGGTAGACATGAAGCCAACACTGACCACAGTAGTACAAGTTTACATGTCGTCTAGCTTTTCCGATGAGGGGAGAAAAGAAATTATTCAGACCACTGAAGGAGAAGAAAACTTGGTTGTGATGGAGAACTGGAACTCGGTACTAGGAAAGGGAAGAGGAGGAGACGTAGTAGGTGAATATGGACTGGGAAAAAGGAATGAAAAACACTTGGTTTAACCAACAAGAAACAAGGTTATATACGTGGAAGAGACCAGGAGACACTGGGAGATACAAGATTTTCTTTACAATGGTAAGGCAAAGGCTTAGAAAGCAGGTTTTAAATTGTAAAACTATCCAGGGGCAGGTATAGAGACTGACCATAACCTACTGGTTATGAATTGTAGATTAAAACTGATGTGACAGCAAAAAGGTAGAAAATTAAGGCGATGGAATCTGGACAAATTGAAGAAACCAGAAATAGTTCTAAGAGTTTTGGAGGAACATCAGGCAAGGATTGCCTGAAACGGGGGAAAATAATGCAGTAGAAGAAGAATTGGTAGCTCAGAGAGATAGGGTAGTGAAGGCAGCAGAGGATCATATAGCCAGAACGACAAGGCCTAATAGAAATCCCTGGATATAACAGGATATACTGAACTTAATTGATGAGAGGAGAAAATATAAAAATTCAGCAAGTGAAGCAGGAAAAAGGGAGTACAGACGTATGAAAAATGAGATTGACAGGAAGTGCAGACTGGCTAAACAGGAGAACCGTAGAAGAATTCATAAATAGGGGAAAGATAGATACCGCCTACAGGAAGATAAAGTAGATATTTGGAGACAATAGTATGAATATCAAGAACTCAGATTGAAAACCAGTACTAAACAAGAAAGTAAAGCTGAAAGATGGAAGGAATATATAGAAGGCCTGTACAAAGCAAATAAACTTATTGGCAGTATTTCATAAATGGAAAAGTAATTGCAGGAAGATGAGATAGGAGATACTATACTGTGAGAATAATTTCAGAGCAATAAAAGATTTGAGTAGAAACAAGGCCTCGAGTAGAAGATGTTCAGCCTGAACTGCTATTATTGTTAGAAGATCCAGTCATGAAGAAATTGTTCCACCTGATATGCAAGAGGTATGAGATGGGGAAAATACCCTTAGACTTCAAGAAGAATATAGTGATTCCAATTTCTAAGAAAGCAAGTGTACACAAATGTGAAAATTACGGAATTATCAGATTAACAAGTCATGGTTGCAAAATAGTAACATGCATCATTTACAGACGAATGGAAAAACTGGTGGAATCTGACCATGGGGAACATCAGTTTGGATGTAGGAGAAATGTAGGACCAGGGGAGGCAATACTCACATTACAACTTATCTTAGATGATAGCTTAAGGAAAGGGAAACCTATTTTTTAGCATTTGTGGAAAATTTAGGTTTGCCTATCCTTAATCTATTTTCTAAGATAAGCCGTGAAGTGAGGATTTCCTTCCATGTTCCTACATTTCACCTGAATTCAAAACGGTCTTTCCCAAGTCAGCTTCTACCAGCTTCTCCACCCTACTGTAAATAAATAATGTAAAATGTTACAACCGTGACATATTAAACTGGTGCTTCTGTAATTTTCACACCTGTATGAACCTGCTTGTTTGGCATGGGGATTATTACATTTTTCTTAAAATCCGAGGGTATTTTCCCCTGCCTCGTACATCTCAAGCACCATGTGAAATAGTTTTGTCATGGCTGGCTCTCCCAGAGACTTCAGTAGATCTGAGGGCATGTTGTCCACTCAAAGGGCTTTCGTTCGACTTCGATCTTTCAGTGCTGTGTCAAATCCTCCTCTCAGTATAGTATCTATTATTTCATCTTCATCTACTTCCTCTTCCCTTCCTACAATATTGTCTCTAAGTTCATTTCCTTTGTAGAGACCCTCTATATACTCCTTCCACCTTTCAGCATTTCCTTCTTTGCTGAGAAATGGTTTTCCGTCTGCATTCTTTATATTCATACTGCTGCTCTCCTTGTCTCCAAATTTCTTATTTTCCTGTAGGCTGCATCTATTTTTCCCCTAAATTATACATTCATCAACAGACTTGCATTTGTCTTCTAGCCACTCCTGCTTAGCTATTTTTCACTTCCTGTCAATCTCATTTATTAGTCATCTGTACTCCCTTTTGCCTGTTTCATTTACAGCATTTTTATAATTTCTCCTTTCATCAATTAAATTTAGTATTTCCTGTGATAACCAAGGATTTTTATAGGTCTTGCCATTCTACCTATTTTGTTCTTTTTCTGCCTTCACTATTTCAACTCTCAATGCTACCCATTCCTCCTCTACTGTTTTATTCCCCTCTCCCACCACCCCCCGGTTGTCAATTGTTTCCTAAAGCTCCCTCTGAAATTCTAAAGAACTTCGGGTTCCTTCAATTTATCCAGTTCCCATCTCCGTATGTGCCTACCTTTCTGCAGTTTTTTTCCAGTTTCAGCTTACAGTTCATGACCAGTAAGTGATGGTCAGAGTCTGTGTCTGCTCCTGGGTATGTTCTGCAGTTTAAAACCTGGTTCTGAAATCTATGTCTTACCATTATAAAATCTATCTGCTACCTTCCCATTATTCCTGTTCTGTTCCAAGTGTACAACCTTCTTTCATGATTCTTAAACGAAGTGTTCATTATGATAAAATTATGTTCTGTGCCAAATTCTACCATGTGGTCTCCTCTTTCATTCCTTTCGCCCAGTCCACATTCACCCACTATTTTTCCTTCCCTTCCTTTTCCTACTACCGAATTCCAATCTCCCATAAACAATTAAGCTTTCCTCTGCCTTAATTGTCTGAATAATTTCCTTTACCTCCTCGTACATTTCTTCGAATTCATCTTCGGCGGAGCTACTGGGCATGTAAACGTGTACTACTATGGTTAGTGTTGGCTTTGTATCTATCTTGACTATGATAATGCGATCACTGCGTTGCTTATAGTAGTTTACCCACATTGCTATTTTCTTATTCATTTCAGACCTACTCCTGTAATACCCCCAACTGATTTTGTATTTATAATCCTATCCTCGCCTGACCAAAAATACTGTTCCTCTTTCCACCGAACTTCACTCATCCCAACTATATCTAACTTCAGCCTATTCATTACCCTTTTTAAATTTTCTAACTTCCCTACCCGGTTAAGGGATCTAACATTCCATGCTCCGATCCGTAGAATGCCATTGTTGTCTTTCCTGATGATCACATCCTCCTGAGTAGTCCCCGCCCGGAGATCCGAATTTTACCTCCGGAATATTTTACTCTAGAGGATGTCATCATATATTCATACAGTAGAGATGCATATCCTCGGGAAAAGTAACGGTTGTAGTTCCCCTTTGCTTTCAGCCGTTTGCAGTAACTGTGTGGTAAAGCCACATTAGCTGATGTTACAAGGCCAGCTCAGTCAGTCATCCAGACTGTTGCCCCTGTAACTACTGAAAAGGCTGCTGCCCCTCTTCAGGAACCACACGTTTGTCTGGCCTCTCCACAGATACCCCTCCGCTGTGGTTGCACCTACGGTACGGCTATCTGTATCGTTGAGGCACACAAGCCACCCCACCTCAGCAATGTCTGTGGTTTGTGGGGGTTTTATTTAGCTATGATAAATACAGAACAATAACAATCTGAAATTTTGTACCAAAGACTTTTGAAATAAAATAATGTGTTTAATTGAGTTTGAAAATTTCCAATATGGCTTGTTGAGATAAGAGAATCATTAAAAGAAAATAGGAACCCAGTTACATTTCATTTTTTTGAATAAAAGTGATTTATTTATTAAACATATATATCGAATTAACCCTAAGTTTTATAATTATGTTACCAAGGGGTGTTTTTTTTTTTTGTGGATTTTAGGGCGCACAACTTCTACGGTAATTAGCGCCCAGACAAGAACAGAGATCCACTAGATCTCAAAAAAATTGGTGACTGCCAGGTAGAACAACAACAGGCTAAAAACTAAAGATAAAAGACATTTTAAAGGGTTAAATATCCTTTGATAAGTTGGCCAAGTTGATAAAACGCAAAACTCGAGCAGCTGCTCGTGTGTCATCAGCTAAAATTTCCTCCAGAGTAGACGGAAAGTGAAGGGCTACACGGAGATGATTAAAATTAACACATGACTGTAAAACATGTCGCACTGTCAGCAGTTCACCGCAGGAGCACAGCGGTGCAGGGTCGACGGAGAGCAAGTGACGGTGGCTGAAACGGCAGTGACCGATCCGCAACCGGGCCAGGATGACCTCCTCTCGCCGAGAGGGGCGTGAGGAGGTCCTCCAAGCGGTCGGGATCGGTTTTACAGTTCTCAGTTTATTGTCATACAGTGAAAACCACGCACTGTGCCATGACGACATGATACTCTGGCAAAGAGCCCGTTCAACATCGTCCGATGGGACGCAAAAGGTAGCCATGCGAGGCAAAAGAGCTGCGGCCTTGGCTGCTATGTCGGCGGTCTCATTCCCGGGCACACCCACGTGGCCAGAGACCCACAGGAAAGAAACGTGACAGCTGTCATCTGCTAGCAACTGGAGGGAGCATTGGATCCGATACACGAGAGGATGGTGCGACAAAGGGTCCTTAAGACTCTGCAGGGCACTAAGGGAGTCCGAACATATGGCACAGAAAGGTTGGCGGTGGCGACAGGTATACAAAACGGCCTGGTGGAAGGCAAAAAGCTCAGCCTGGTAACAGATAGGAACTGGACGGTGTACTCACGCTGTCGGCTTCGGCAGGAGTGCCAGGCGGGTGTGCTGTGTTTACCTTCTGGCAGCCGAGGTGAGACTCGGCAGGGCAGCACCGGCCACGGCAGCCGACGCCTCAGCTCAGGACCACAGGCAGGAGGCGAGCTCACCGCCAGCACTGAGCGTCGACCACCTGAAACGGGTAGCGACAGTAACATTACGGGGTAAAAGTGTACTTACAGCAGTGGTGTCATACAGTGCTGGTGTTGGAAACCACCATCAAATAGTCCTTGAAAACCTAATTACATGGCATTGAGGGAATAAACATTTGCATTGACCACGAAATAAATAAATAATACTGTTCCCCCCGCTACGGTGACAGGTTATTGTACGTAACCTTGCCCAGTCAGTAAATAAATTATCCTTGTAAACCGAACATCTCATTGCCAACATTAGCACACTAAGCCAATGCTGCTGCAATATTACTTTAATATTTTTTATGACTTTTTGTTCCACTTATGGGGAAACAGCACTCTTATTTAAATTTATATGTAAAGAACACACTAGAGTGCAAATTTTTTTCCAACTAATTTCGGTCTTATTTAAACCATCTTCAGGAAATTAAGCTCCACAACTGCAATGGAGCTTAATTTCCTGAAGATGGTTAGAAAAAGACAAACTAGTAGAAAAAAAAAATAAAAAAAATTTGCACACTTAGACGGTTCTTTGTATATAAATTTTTTTATGAACTTGCCAATTTTTGAAGGATGTCGTTAGGCAGGAACCTAAGAGTTGCGAGTGAACAAGCAATGACGGCACTGTGCTTCTTGTGTGTTTGAAATGTATCTATAGTAGTCCACAACTATGACAGTAAAATTTCAACAAGCCCAGTGATTGATTAAAAACTCAAATCAATTTAAACATTTATTACTTGCAGTTTGGTATGACTGAAAGAAGGGTTGTCCAACAGGTTAATTATGTCATGGGTTAAAGCAGACAGATGGAAGCGTGTTGTAAAATTATGCCGATCATTTAAGACAGCCAATGCATTTAAAATTTTTTGTGAGATAGCAAACAGGAACTACCATGATCTGGCCCAAGAAAATGGAAATGACCATTTAAATGAATCTGTAGACAATAAAGATATAGGCCTAGCTCCTATTAAGTTAATGCTGTGACTTAAAAAAATGTTGCCGAAATTAAACAATGGAAAGTCTGACGTAATTTGGTAGATCCGTGTACATCGAAGGAACGGCATTGCCATTGATATACATAGAATGTTCGCTATAGTGTTTCGGAACCGGAGATTCGGACGCTACACGCCCTCACCTACTAAGAAAAAGACTTCTTGTTTAACCTATACCTAACCTTCTTAAGGCTACGCTACAGATCACTTCTTTTTAAGTCAAAGTTAGGTTAGGTATAGGTTAAACAAGAAGCTTCCCCCCCCCCCCCAATCAGTATGCAAGGGCATGTAGCGACCGAATCTGCGGTTCAGAAACACTATATCGAACATTCGATATCTACCAATGGCAACGGCGTTTCCTTCGATGTACAAGGATTCTACCAAATTACCAAGTCTGAATTTGACTAACAAGGGAAGTACTTGGGCATCTGTAACAATGTTTGCTTACAGGACCATTACCAACCCCTCAATGTGCCAGTGGCCGTCTTTCTGCAAAACTGTAATCATCCTCTAGATAACACTGTAGATATAATCGTAGACGTAATATGCAATGCAGAAACCTGAACTATAAATGTAAATGGGGAATGTCAATAAAAAGCTTCAAGCAATACGAATGACTGCAAAACGCACAGTGAAGAAATGCAAGTTGAACACCACTTGCAATGATTTGTTCCTCATTGTCATCTCTATCATCATTGTTAAAGTTACAACGGTATTTGTTTCTAACGTTTGCTGATAATAGATATCAGAAAACGCGAACAATTGATCATCTACATCAATAGAATCAGTGACGTAGAAGAGTTCTTCATATCTTAATCTCAACCAATCGCTATAAATCAGCAGAAATGATCTTCCCTTGTTGGCCTGATTAGCGTACTGGCAGCTCAATGTGCAATGCAGCATGGTAGACACAGAGACCTGTAATGGACAACTGCAGAGTTTTTCAGAGGCAAGAGTATCAATACAGCAATAAGGTGCCTTTATCATATGATTTTGATTTAGGCCTATTTGTTTTTGTTTGAGTCCAAATACTTGGCATATGAAACATGAAAAATAGGAAAATCTTAAGAAAAATCTTGGTGAAATAATAAAAAAAAAAAAAAAAAAAAAAAAAAAAAAAAAAAAAAAAAAAAAAAAATGGTGAAAAGAAGAAATGCACCTATTTAAAAGCAACGCGAACAACTGAAAGTAATGATGAGAAAAAACAGTAATTTCACAAGCCATCAGGTTATATACTATATGAAAAGAGAATTTGCAAGTGTCTCTGAACAAGTTAGCAAGAAAATTATAGGAAGGAAGCTTAGGGTTTAATGTTCCGTTGACAGCTTGGTAATTAGAGACTGAGCTAACGCTCTGAGTTTTGGGTGAGGAAATCGGCCGTGGTCTTTTGAAAGGACCCATACTGGCATTTGCCTGGAGTGATTTAGGAAAACCATGGAAAACCTAAATCTGGATGGTCGGACATGGATTTGAACGACCATCCTTCCGAATGCAAGTCCAGTGCGTTACCACTGCACCACCTCGCTTGGCCTAAGAAAATTATACCCAGTGCAAGTGTCTACAAGAAATAAGTAACAATTTGGGAGAATTCTTAAAAAAAAAAAAAAAAAAAAAAAAAAAAAAAAAAAAAAAAAAAATAAAAACCCACCACCCCACATATCTGAAAGAGACAATAGCTTTAAAAATAATTCAACAAAGAAATAATCGTCACTGTGTCCCAGTACTAATATAAATACATGAAGCAATCTCAACAGAAATTTTCAGCAGGATCAATATTGATTGGTGTATGTATGTGCATATATTTCTCCAATAAAGAATTTTGGAGGTTAAATTGTACGACACTTTTCACTGGGCTGCAGTGGTTATGTTGGCACCAATGGTAATGACGGCAACTCAGATGACCAATAAATGTTTTTTGTGACAACTTAAATTAAAATTATTTTTTTCGGGATGGACAAGAGTACATACAAGTACCTGTCAACCATAGAGCAGGTACAGTATTAATTTTGCTGCGAGTGAAATGAACAGAAATAACATTTACTCTGTAGCTCATGAAAAATATTAACGCAATTCTAAATTTCATTGTTCATCTGTTGCCAACATAAGCACTGGAGCCCGGCAAGAAGTGTCCTACAATTTTACCATTCTGGAAGTAAAGAAATATTTCAATGGTAGTCTGGCTCCTCTTTCACTTCCCTACAATGAGGAAAACTTACCACAATCTTTCTAAAGAGAAACTTTTAATATGCATCATTGCTGCTCCTACAATTCAGATAGGGCTTCCTCTATTACAACTTTTTGTACTGCCTGCAAGTACTGGTATTTCAAAATCTGACTTTCACCCTATTGGTACTGGCCTAATTGCCATGACGGCCATGTAATGAAAACAATCACTATTTGGTGGCAATGTCTCTTTCCAGAATTCACAGTACTGAGAATTATGACAAGGCTGCTACACAGCTTTTGGATGAGCTATTTAATGCTTCAGAAGGAGAGGACGGCTCACTCAGACAAGGAAAGAACAAGTCGGGGGGAATTCCCTGTGTGTGCTGAAATGTTTATTTCGATACAGCTGGAGTGCTAACACACCCACACCAAACCCCCACTTTCCCATCAATTTCAGCTTAAGTCCAAATACATGAGACCAACTGACTAAAAAGATGCCTTATTATACAGCACTGATGAATACAATACTAACAGTGTACAGCTCAGAGCTGATGGCTCTCTCCCCCCCCCCCCCACCTTTCTCCACTTCCTGCACATTATACCAACAAAATATGGACAGCCATTGACAAGTCAGTTTATACTGGATATTTGTGGGGAAAAAATGTCAAGCCACAATTTAAATCAAATTATAAACCATTTTACACAGAAATTTCGAAATAGCACACACAGATAGTTATTTGCATGTTAAGGGGAATCACAGTTGCTACACAAATTTAATTTTTGGTGGTGAATTTCCGTTTAATTTTTGAATAACTTAACCAACACACTTAAGGAAGATGTCCCAATGAAGTTCACAAACAGGTGAAAAGCCTGTCGAAAAATTAATCTATTCACACGAGGACATAGTCCTATTCTGAAATCATCATGATAGTCTTGTTGAAATGCAACAACAAATAGCCTAATCCTTACTATAAGCTACCCCAATAACTTTCCTTCTCAAAGGTCACTACTGTAAATAGAAGACCTAGTTGAAGTAGCAATAGGTAACTAAATATAAGCCTAAATGTAACTGACTATTTATACTGTGCAATGACTAACGTTTTTATCATAATTACAAAGGGATTAGGCCTATTAAACTCAGATGATTTTCACGTGTTACAGTGTCATTAAATATAAAAAAAGGCTAGGCCCATTTTTCATAATTTGTAGCAAACATCTCAAAACTTTGGGTTTCGTAAAAGACTTTAGTTTCTATTTATGTGTTCCATCCTGTCGAAAGAAAACGTCCTAGACTCTGTTGTACAGCAAAATAATTACAAACAAATTTTACACGTATAATACATTCCTACAGAACAAACCACATTCAAATGATTTCACGAAATACATTCCAATTTAGTTGGAAAGTTACATGGTGAACGGACAATAGCAAACGGAGTGTTTCCAAAACATGTTTCATTTAATTGATGACGCTTTTCCTGATTTTAATTCTGGGGTATCAACGAGCCTACTCAGTAAGCTGCAGGAGTGACGTTAAATTTTGTTTGCTAATTTCTCTAATTCGAACTACTTTTTTAATATACACCAGTCTTAAAATTTGGCACACAATCCTTACGGTAACTATATAATGAAGACATCTTCCCAGTTTGTTCATACTGGGATGCTAAAGATAACAACTGGCTAATACCACAATCAAAACTAAGTTTTGTAAAGTTCCACCATTAACACGAAATTTAGTTACCCTTACCCACAACACACCATCGAGCACGTATGTTGTTGACTAAAAATAAAGTAATAAACGCAGTAACGCACACCCGCCACAACATTCATTTCACAGTACCACGTGACCAGTTAAAGAGTATCGACTATCGAAACAGCAACAAGAACCAACTGAATATCGCAAACAAAATGATAGCGATGGCGCCAAATCAAAAGTCACGCCAATGATCAATTTATTATTATTATAATTGGACTTCGGTTTTAAACCATTCAATCATTTCTTCGTTATTATCAATGCCAGATAGTACTATTAATTCCTTCATTTACTTAATACTGGCCGTTAATGTCCATGTTACTTTAGTATGGACCATTAAATTTTGATACTTCCAGCGACACTTCCACCCAAAACCGGATTTCGTAAACCGATTTCCCAATTTCGCTTTTGGTTTGTCAAGTAAACACTCCAAAATCGATTCTGGACATCCAATTCTGTAAAGCGGTTTCCAGTTCCACAATCGATTTTCGTGCCCATGTAAACGCAACCGTTTTGAATCGTTCTTGGCTTGTCAGATTGTGTTTTCTTGTTAAGAATTTTCGGCACATGTTGTAATGTAGCGAGTTGCACTACCACCCCTATGAACCGAAATAAGATCGCCAAATATATTTATTAGGGAATTCTGGTAGCCAGATATTTCTTTTTCGATTTTTCTCTACCCTACAGGTAATCTGTCGGGAAATCCATTTGCTGCTGCCGCCCTGGGACACAGTGCTCCATAAAAAAATAGTGTTTTGTAGTGTCACAGTCTCTAAGAATAGTAAAAAGACTATTCTGTTTTATTTCAATTGATATTGTTGTAAGAGGGGAAGAGTAAAGATTTGTAAGTTGGCTGTTGATGGGAATGTTTCACGAGATGTCGTTGTTCAAAAAATGTTCAAATGTTTGTAGCACTTATGGGACTTAACTACGGGGTCATCAGTCCCTAAGCTTACAAACTACTTATGAACTAGCTAAGACTAAGGACGGCACAAATATCCATGCCCGAGGGGGGATTCGACCCCCCGACCGTAGTGGCCGTGCAGACCGTGACTGGAGCGCCTCAGTCCCCTCGGCCACCGCGGCCGGCGAGATGTCATTGTAAAACGAAAGCAATAAACAGCTTATGTGTTTTAAAGTTGACATTTGATGGAAATTCAACTTGGCTGTAAATGCTCGGTTCTTATCTCTATTTTCTTCTCACGCTGAAGACAGTCTTCGGACTTACGAAATCCGAAACTTTACATGAGAAATAGTCTGAGTGCAAGAGGGACAGACTAGCGCAGTAAATAATATTTCACAGGGAAGATTTACGACAAGTTGAATGGAATTTCAGCTGCAGATATTGCTAAAAAAAGAGCCCATGTGGTGATTGGCAAATAGGCCATATAACACAAGCAGGGTCACACACACATATAACCTATCTAGTGTGCGAGTTATATATATATATTAAACAACATTATGGACAGAGTGCCATTTTCTACCATGAAGTAAAAGTATAAATATTAGAGTGAGCATGAATCTCTGAATTTAAGCGAAAGAAAAAAAAGCGATTGTGCTGACTAAATTAGGAACTAAATCAGAAGTTTTTCAGCGGCCATATTAAGTGGGTTAGGAAATCCGATTCAGGCTATAACCAAGTAGGGTATAAGTCCTTTTACACTATTTGCTTTAACATGAAAAAACGACAGCGAAAAACGGTTTACGAAAATCAGTTTTTGTCTTCCGGCAGATGTGTTGCACGTAATTTGCAACAGTTGGGAAAGTTTGGTTATCTAGCTTGATATAAGTGATGGAATATAAACACAAGTTTGGAGCACCGAAGAGAAAAGAAAAAGAGAGAAAAGGAAAGACGGTTAGACAAGTTTATTGAGCCAGGGATTTTTTCCTACTCGTTGTGGAAGTGATAAGGCCAATTCACACTGTCCGTCACGTCAACGTCACGTCACGGAACCGTCACGTCAAGTTGTATTCACACTGTCCGTCCGTGTCCGTCACGTCAATTCGTTCATCTCAATACGCGATGTTGAAAGTGAGGTTATGAGTGGCGATCTATTATGTAGAAAGTCATAGTTTAATACTAGAAAGGGGGAACAATAACGCTAAATGTTATTAACGGCTAAAGAAAACTTTACAGTGTATATTTTTGGCCAACTTACTGGGAACTGAAACAACATTTCAAAACATCGACATCTATTTTCAAGCGAAAAAATAAACATATGAAGACATCAAACCATACTTGTAAGAGCACAAATAGCGCCTGCATACTTTAACCATTACGATTTTCTTGCTGACATTGTTAATACCGTCATAAACAACTGAATTTTTGTCTTTCATTAGAACTGACATTTTCATTTAAAGTGTTATTTAATGAAAAATGCGTAATCAAATTACAATCTTATTCAAATAAACAGTTTGCTTCAGTCATTTCTGTTACAATGTTTCGTAACATAAACCATTTTTTGGTTTCAGATATCCGACCTCGATTTTAGGGGGACACTCAATTGACAAAAATATTTAAGTCGTCATGAAACATTTGAGATTTACCCCTAAAACGAGGTACAACAACAACACAAAGATGAATAAGACACATTTGCATATACACAGTGCAATCGTCGACTGCAACGTGTAATTTGCGTGACGGAGATAGGTTAACTTCCGATGTTAGCAGACGGCCGTTCCGTCAAAACATTCTTCTCGAGAAAGCTTGACGGACGTTGACGTGACGTGACGGTCCGGTGATGGACAGTGTGAATGCGGCCATTAGAAATACATTGCAGAATGTTCTGACAGACGGTGACGTGACGTGACGGACAGTGTGAATTGGCCTATAAAGAAGACATTAGAAATCAGTTACCTAATGCTTGGCTGCAGAAATCGAAAACAGTAAGTATAAATTGTTTATTAATTCTTCATTTCACACAATTCCATTGACTAAACAACATTTTTGTAAATAATTTCGATTTCTATTTTGATACATAAACAGTACCGGTATAATATCTTTCCAATGTCCAATGAAAAATCCAGAATACACATGTCACTTCACTAATTATCAAGAACAGTTTGAATTATACTGGGACTGTGCTGAAGCAAACCAGTCGAAAACTGCAAGAATGGAATACGTTTTACAGTCTGCAGCTGCAATAATACGACCAATCTCAGTTTATGTGGCCGCGCAGAATGATCGCTTAGTTTAAGGCTTCATGCTATGGACTGGGTGGCCGTTCCCGCTGGAGTTTTGAGTCCTCCATAGGGCATGGGCATGTGTGTTGTCCTTAACGTAAGTTAGTTTAAGTAGTTTTTAAGCCTATGGCCTGAAGAGCATAGCAATTTCGTCCAATAGGTTTACAAACGTTTAATTTGATTCCCTTGATGTGCACTATGATCACGTTAACTGATCCTGAACGCAGCTTTTTGAGACATAAAATCTTCAAGGCTAATATCTGATGATCCTTCTCGCTTGATAATACGAGAATGACGTTACAATACATCTCAGACTAAGGTTGTGCTGTCACCTTGTGTTTTCTTCAATATTTCGATAGTAGAATGACCTTCAGCATGATTAGTCCGTAAGTATGAATATATGGAAGTTAATATGTTCCTTTCACAAGGTCCGGCTAATCCATGGCCTGTGTGAAAACCGAGCAAGGTGGCGCAGTGGTAACACACTGGACTCGCATTCGGGAGGATGGTGGTTCAAATCCATCTCCGGCCATCCAGATTTAGGTTTTCCATGATTTCCCTAAATCACTCCAGGCATATGCCGGGATGGTTCCTTTCAAAGGGCACGGCCGATTTCCTTCCTCATCCTAATCCAAAAACTCCGAGCGTTAGCTCCGTCTCTAATGGCCAAGCTGTCGATGGGACGTTAAACCCTAAGCATCCATCCATCCCTGAGTGAAAGGAAGTAATATCTGAAGATCCGACTTATCTCCAAAGTTGTCTTTATGAAGTTATCAGAACATTTGCTAATTGACTTCTTAGTTTTACCGCTTAAAGATGAACTCTTCTTTAAGGTTTACATAACTTTATTACATTGATAACTAAGTTTCTACATTAGCTTGACATGATTAGTTTTGAAGTGTTCCAAATGGTAACTCAATTAATAATCACCATTACTACCGGCCTGCAGCTCCCCCCCCCCCCCCCCTGTGACAGGTATTTCTTAGTAGTGAAAAAAACCCTCTTATATAACCTATATATTAACGTCTACGTTTTTACAATTCCTAATAAAAGGTATGTTTAATGTCATAATTGTATTATATTAGTAGTGTTTCTTCTTTTTTGCTTCATTTGGTGTTAATTTAGGACCATTTTAATCTCTGAAAGGAGAAAAGTAAAGAAATTAGCTGTGGTGTCACACAAGTATGAAGTGTGCGCCACGTACTTCCGCCGCATGCTGCCTTGCAAGCACGGCGCGGCGTTCTTACGAAGTCGGCCACGAGCGCCCTCTGTTGCAACCCCCGCTTGCGGCCACCACTGAACTGCATCGGTCACTTGGCAATAAGACAGGCACTAGATAACACTCTCATCAGTAGGCAGGCCTCTACCTAGTTAAACTATGTATCTGCATTCCACTAGTCATCAGTCAACAAAGTTAAGTATTGTACTATCTCTACGAAATATATATCTTGTTCTAATCTAGCTTAGTGTTTCTAGTTTCTGCTGTCCCACTGGCTGGTCACCTCAGACTCCGTACCCGCACATGTGTGCATCCTATTTCCCTGTGTCGATCTCTCTCTACTTGGCCACCAACACCTAGGACAACCGGCGGCAATGAGACACAAAAGTGGCGACGAGGAACGATAGAAGAATCTTGGACCAGCCCGCTTGCAGCAGCCAGAGAGCAGCAGTCGGAGCATGCAGAAATTGCTCCCGCCCACCCACCCTTATTATACGATTTTTGGGGGATAATATTCTGTTACGTGTTGTGTGGAATTTTTGTTGTTGCAGTGAGTCCTTATTTACCTGGCATCTGTGTTTTGTTCTCATTTTCTTGTATGCGCAGCGCCTAATCGGTCAGTATTGCCACTACCCTGCACCCAAATGTAATGGAAATTATTCAGTTACAGACGGTGCAAATCACGCAACTTCTTCAAGTGGTGTCCCAGTTGACGGCACAGGCAGCTCAGCAACAGCAGCCGTCGCATCAGCTGCCCACACCTGCTGCCACACCGCTCCCTACGTTTCGACAGTACGATGAACGTGAGGAAGAATGGGGCGATTACTTAGCGCAATTTCAAGAACTCGTCGCGGCTCATCGACTTACAGGTCAGACAGTCAAGCATTTGTTCCTCTCCGTTGTGGGCACAAAGACCTTCGTGTTACTGCAGAAACTTTTCCCCCACGCATCTCCTCACGAGACTTTGGTCACCTAGTAGAAGCAGTTAATGCTCATTATGAGAGATAAGTTCTCATAGCCGTGGCGCGGTACCGATTTTTCAGACTAAAAAAATAACCAGAACAGTCACATCTGGAATGGATTACAGAGCTGAAGGGCTTAACCAGCAAATGTAAATTTACTTGCTCTTGTGGACTTATAGTGACATTATGATGAGAGATGAGGTCACACAGAACATTCAGGACCCCAGAATTAGGGCAGCAATTCCGAAACAGTCTGACCCCTCATTAGACAGTGTACTGCAGCTTTTTGAAGCGCATGACACCTTTGACTTAGCAGATGTAGAAATGCAAAGCCACAGTGTTAATGCAGACGCTTTCCTAGTCACAGTGCTCAGTCTACCCCAAGTGATTCTTACAATTCTACCAGCCGTGCTGAACAGTGAACAGTATCCAGTGTAAAAGTGCGACACAAAGGTCGCCCCGTCGTGTTAGACAAAGTAATTTGATAAACGGGCGTCAACGTTCTATGCCCTAGCCGCAAAGCCATCTGTTATCAATGTGGCAAATTAGGACACATACAGACAGTGTGTATGCGGAACAAAAATTCCAAGAACGGTGCCGTTAGAAACAGTACTTCGCAGAGTGCAAGAACAGTTCATACTGTAAATGTCATACACGCAGTGGACTTGAACAGTGCATTGCTTGAATCTCAAATGCAAGAAAGTTCTTCTGCGCCTATGGCACAACTATGTGGTGAGCCACGTCGCAAGCACCGTCGAGCGCGTAAAACTGTGCAGGACAAGCAAAATGACTATGTACAGTGCAATCCTATAGTGAACCTAGTGCCTTCTGCAACTTCTCCTTGTAAAAGTGCACAGTACGGTATATTTAGTGACAGTAGACTTGATGTAGCTACTCAAAGTAATTTTAGTCCAGTTGCTGGTGAATCTGGCGTAGCTTTATACGCGTGCGCATAAGCTGATCCGGTGGTAGTGCTATCTAGGGACAGTGTTATTAATCTGCTGTGTGCCGATTCTGCGTCGCTTCCTTCTGTATGCAGCCCGCGGATGCGCAAGTGCAGCAAACAAACGGTGTCAGATGTTGCCTACTTTCGCGCACCTGTGGAGCTTTTTGTGACTCTTTCCATAGAAAATAAGACTGTGCAATTTCAGCTCGACTCTGGTTCCACTCTCACATTAATGAATAAAGACACTTATGATCTTCTGGGTTCGCCAAAATTGTCGCCTTCTCAAGTGTTAACAGCATATACTGGTCAAAATATTCCCATGCTGGGAACGTGTAGCCTGCCTGCCTCTTTTCAAGGTGTTACCTAAACTGTCGCTTTTGTTGTTCTTCAGGCCAAATCTACACAGAACGTTTTTGGACTCGATGCATTTGACTTGTTTGGCTTATCAATTCAAAGAGATGTGCTTCAAATTTCGTCAGTAGTGCCTCAGGACACAATCAATGCATTGTGTGAAAAATACAGTGACTTGTTTTCGCCGGAACTAGGTTGCACAAAAGACTTCATGGCACATGTCACTTTAAAGGAATCTGCAGTGCCAAAATTTCTTAAAGCTAGACCAGTGCCTATCGCAATTCGTGATAAAGTTGCTGAAGAACTTAAACTTTGGCAGGATAGTGGGGTGATTTCTTCTGTTACTGCGAGTCAGTGGGCCTCACCTTTACTGATTCTAACCAAGCCGACAGGAAAACTTCGTCTCTGTGCGGACTTCAAATCAACAGTGAACAGACAAACAATTGTTGACACTTACCCCCTGCCCAGACCTGAGGAACTAATGGACAAATTAGGACAGTCTCGCTTCTTCTCTAAGACTGATATAGCAGAGGCATACTTACAGATTCCGCTCAATGACGAGTCAAAAAAGTTTTTCGTCATTAATATTCACATGAGCCTTTTTCAATTTCAACGCCTACCCTTTGGCAGTTCTTCCGCCCCGTTATTTTTCAGCACTTTTTGGAACAGCTGACAGTTGCTCGAACTATTTAGATAATATTGTGCTCTCAGGGCGCACAGTTGAACAACATTTATCGGCCACTGACACCTAGGACAACCGGCGGCAACAAGACACAAATATATAGAGTAGAAATACCTATGGAGTGAGCATTGGACTCTGTGCATCTTCTCAACATTAAGCTGGAATTACGAAGTGATACTGGAACAAATCCACTCTTTCCACACATTTATTTGCTCTTACGATTGGTTTGTATCCAATGATCAATCACTGTTTGTACCACATTGGCTGCAAAGAAGCCCCACCTCCTCTTCGCAGAGCAACCATTTAACATGAAATAATAAGTCTTATTTAAACAGACGTGAACTCTTTCAGTATTCGTCGACTTTTCGATAATATGGAGCACTGCATATAGAATAACTACATTGTCCCCAGTGCAACACTGCAACATTCTAATACTTCAGCATACATTTACTGTGAGAGGTAAAGAATTAGTGCCGGCCGCGGTGGCCGAGGGGACTGACGCGCTCCAGTCACGGTCTGCGCGGCCACTACAGTTGGGGGTTCGAATCCCCCCTCGGGCATGGATATTTGTGCCGTCCTTAGTTCATAAGTTGTTTGTAATTTTAGGGACTGATGACCCCGTAGTTAGGTCCCATAAGCTATACAAACATTTGAACATTTTTAAAGACTTAGTACTAACCATAGAACCAATAAATGGCGCCATTAATATTATTATTACTATTTCCAACCTCAACAATAGAAGTGTTTTCAGAAGTTTATGCCTATGAACATTCATTTTTTTCGACAATGACTTCTACTTAAATTTGACATCTTAGCCAGAAGAACTGAGTTTATTGACAGAGAAATCCAACAAGGATTATGTTTTTGCTGACCTAGATCCGGAACCCTAAAAAACCATGATATACACAGGTCCATGGCTAACAACCACTGCGAAGCACGGGCATGTAAGATAGTTATTCATAAAGTTACAGTTTGTGTCTGTGAGCTTATTAAACATCAATCTGCCCGCATCTCGCAAGGCTTTTTTCCCCTTTTTTTTCTCTTTATTTTTAACAGCTCATTAATCTGGGCATTCCTGCGACTCCAGTAAAAGACAAATCTGTCTGCATCCCGAGAGATTTTGTATTTTATTTTACACAGCACATTAATCTGGGCATTCCTGTGACTGCAGTAAAATATAGTTCTGCCTGCATTCCATAAGATTTTATTTTGTTAATAAACTGAAACAATATCGCAAACGTAACTTCACCTTTACACTTCGCTAGTCTCTCGCGTCGTATTTCAACAGTTTCGTAATTTTACTTCATTATTACGAAAAAAAGATCTCCTGATGCTACATTGCATTCAATGACTTCAATAAACGAGCCGTTTTCAGGGTAATTTTGGTCCTACATTGTCCGAAAGTGCTATTTACAAACAGTGAAACGTTATCATTGCATGTTTTTTTAGGTTCATTTTCTTTCAATATTGATATTTCTATTGTTTTTCTATTTAGAATCTCCCCGCCCAAAACTCCTTAAATAACGCGGTAATCCCGTTAAATTCTTTTACTTATTTTTTTCATTTATATTTATACCTGAGTAGTTTTTTATTTCATGTTGCTTTCACATTGAAATATGAATGTCGGTTACCGTCATTGTGAATAATTTTGTGCTCGCTCATTTTCATCACACGTCTTTTGCAAACGATGATAACTCGAGACCTAAACAAACTGAATCGCACGCGCGAAATACTCACAACACACTTCATCTGTTGCCACATAACTGGATGGGACCGTGAGTTTAGGAATTACAAACCAGAGAATAAAATGCCGTACCCTCAAAGCTATTCCATGGTTAGCCTATTCCTCGGTTATCCATCACTAGATTTATCCAGTGACAATAAATGAGTTTGTCAAGCTTAAGGGATTTAACTGCGGGGTCATCAGTCCTTAAACTTGCAAACTACGTATGAAGTAGCTTATACTAAAGACAGCACAAACATCCATGCCCGAGGGGGGTTTCGAACCGTCCACGGGGAACAGCCTCGAGCATCGTAGCAGCGGGAGTCAGTGACAATAATGAACGTTTCAGGAAGTATGTAAATTTTATATAAAAATTATCGTATCCAGTCATTTTCATATTTGTATCAAACCATTGCAGATAACTGAAAAATGGCATTAGGTAATTTCCTAAGAGCTATGTACATCGAATGAAATGGCAGTGCGATCGATATATATCGATAAGTATCGTATGAAGCGTAAAATTCAGTTTGCAACGAACACAACGGCTATCGTGCACAGAATAACTAAAGACGTCACCATCCCGTGCCGTGGCCTGTCTTCCTCTTTGGCCACGATGTCATTCTTTAAGATGTCATATTTCCTGAGCTATATGTCGATTTCGAAGGTACATTTGCTGCCAAATAGTGATTCGGAAAAGGACATCGAGAACCAGTCACTACATGGGTGTAACAGTTCGTTTAACATGATGTAAATTTTACGCATTTATTCAATAGTAACTTTTATTCCTATGAAGACATTGGTCAAAGACGATGGTTTGCATCCCGTGCTCCAGTAATCCTTATTCAGTGGAATATGTGACACTCTCTGTAAAATGTCACGCAAATACAGTAGGTGGTTTAGAAATAATATATCATAATTTTTTGACAAATGGCGTAATTTTACTGCGTGAACAGTGGAAAAGTATCAAGTGACAAACTACTTTCCTTTCATCATTTTTTCTCGATTGTCAGAGGAGAAAATATATTATTGGTTTCATATTATGTATAAAGTTTGTTGAAACTTGCTAAGTCGTCTCATTCTTAAATAGGCTCATTAATGACGCATCGCATGATGCGTCAGTTTGCTATTCTCATTGTTTATGACTTCATATCTCCTTAACTATGTCTTGTAGGTGGTTCTTACCTCAACAGGTATTGTTATTGCATGATGGTAAAGAATATGTGCAAACAAGTTTGGTTGAAATCGACGCATCAGTTTGGGGTGAGATGGGGAAAACACACATACAAACACACAATTTTTGTAATATTTATAGATTCGACATTTGAGGAATGTGTTACGAAAGTTTTTCTTTCTCTTTATTACACTCTGCATTTGTTTGGTGGGAAGTATCACTCAGGAAATTTGTTGAAAACAGAATACATCTAAAAAGTTACTGATGAGATGCTGTTAGTTACACAATAATTTCATTTGTTTTGATACGGAAAATCGGTGGATAGAGGTACACAAAATGAACACTATCCTTCCAAGGTTGTGAGCCAGAGCACCTAATCAGGTGAAACCGTCGTCACCTATCACAATATAATTTCTTTTTTTTATTACAAGCAGTATATTTGCTTTTACAAACAAAATTTAAAATTAACGTTAATTTAAATCTCAATAAGACTATCCACGTGTATTTCGACATAAGGGTATAATACTGACGAGTTCTGAAGGAGCTGCAGAGACATTTGGTAGTGCATCCACATATAATTACACGGACCGAACGTTCTGTAGCGATTGCTACACGTATCTCCAGTCGCCGTACGTGCGTTAGTTCGAACCAACCGCAGATGTGAAAATCTACGATTTGAACAGCGATATATCGTCGATGCATCAAAGACACAAGTCCAAGTTATGTAAAATACAGGGAAAGGAGAGTAATTTACAACCTGTACAAGAGCCAAACCGCAGTTATTAGACTCGAAAGACATCAAAGGAAAGCATTAGTTGGGAAGGGAGTAAGACAGGGTTGTAGCCTTTCTCTGATGTTATTCAATTTGTACGCTGACCTGGAAGAGCAGTTGAATGGAATGGACAGTGTGATGAAGAGAGCGTATAAAATGAACATTAACGAGAGCAAAACAACGATAATGGAATGGAATTTTAGAAAATCAGGCGATGCTGAAGGAATTAGATTAGGTAACGAAACAATGAAGGTGGTAGATGAGTTTTGTTACTTGGGTAGTAAAATAACATGCGATGGTCGCAGTACAGAGGATATAAAATGCAGAATGGCAATGTGTAGAAAAGCGTTTTTGAAAAAGAGAAATTTGTTAACATCGAATATTGATTTAAGCCTAAGGAAGTCCTTTCTGAAGGCATTTGTGTGGAGTGTTGCCTTGTACGGTAGTGAAACCTGGACGATAAAACAGTGCGCACAGGAAGAGAATAGAGGCTTTTGAAATGTGGTGCCACAGAAGTATGCTGAAGATTAGATGGGCAGATCGCATAACTACTGAAGAGGTACTGAATAGAAATGGTGAGGAAATGAATTTTTGGCATACCTTGACTAAAAGAAGGGACCGCTTGGTAGGACACATTCTTACACATCGAGGAATCGTAAATTTAGCATTGGAAGGAAGTGTGTGGGATAAAAATCGCAGAGGAAGACCAAGGGACGAGTATAGTAAGCAGATTCAAATGGATGTGGGTTACCGTTCTTATGAGGAGATGAAAAGGCTTGCTCAAAGAGCTGAATCAAAGCTGTCTCCGGACTGAAGACAAAACAACAACAACAAATATATTAGCATTTTAAGACGTTCTAAGCCTTTTTACTATATTATATTTAAAGGATGCTCTACAATATTGCATGTTATTTACAATACCACCTTATTAGTACAGAAATATTTGGATGTTTATTTCCGAATAAGTGACAATTTCCTAATGTGTGGCTAGCAAACAATGAAAAAAAAAATCCTGTCGTCATAACGTTGGCGGAATCGTTAGTAAACAAAAATGTTGCCGCCCTAATCGATTTTTGTCTAAGTAGTCTGAGCATAACAGCATTTTATGTGAGTTCTTCTGCTTCAACTACAAACAAGTGGCACTAAAGTGAAATATCGAATGAAACAGTGTGCATTAGATTTTCTTCTTGTACCGGTCGTTATAGGAAACATCACTGTTGAAAGCACTGGACCTTCACGACACTGGAGAATGCAAATATTGCAAAGGTATATCCCAAGTGTTTCAGTGCAAAAAATTATTGAAGATTTCATAGTTATTATTTTAAATATTGCCTGTTGGTGTCTGTCTCGTTCTTTTTATGGCGACGGTTGATGGTTAATCAGATGTTTAACTCAGTGCGGAATCCAAAGTTGAGGGTGTTATCCAATCAGATTGTTATATTGTGCTGACAAAGCGTCAGGTAAAAAGTCAAGCTAAAGTCGGCTGATGAATCAGAAGCCAACAAAATTTAAGTATAGCATATATTTTCATTTCAGCTACGTACATGATTTGATAAACGTCATAACTCATGATATTCGTTTTGAAAACATATGATTAAATAATAACTTGAAGTTACATACTGTTTGTTTGATTTTTTCCACGTCGACAGCTAAGATAAAATGCAATATGTAAACAAAGTGCAAGCTATTTCGCGTGTATTCAACTGACCGATGGAAATCCCAACTCAAATTAGCACAATACGTTGCGAACCTCATTTCCAAATGGTTTTCATTCGCTTTGTCTTCATAGCCTAATCGAAGAACATATACAGGCAGATACTTCACATTATAATACCAAATTACAGACACCCATTTTAGTGTTTTCCCGCGCTAACGTCATGTGTAGGTAGGGTTTTGTGAAGATAGAATTGTTGTTTGTGATTTTTAAAATGTCTCTAGCGACACAACTTATTTTCAGTTATTATTATACTGAAAAATAAAACAATTTCAGTGTGTTTTTCCTAATATCTCTAAAACACGTGAAAACATCGATGTACCGTTTTTCAGAACGATGGTTTTCTTACACCAATGTTTTTCCGCATGAACATCGACGTCTGAACATCGATGTTTTTAACAGCGTGTTGCATCCATAGGCATAGCCATGCACAGAACTTCGTTTGCAGCGATAACAAACTTTTTTTATTTTTTATTTATTGATTTTTTTTATTTCGACGCTTGGGGCGATATGTTGCGGATCAAGGTCGCAGTGTGTTTATTCTTATAAATAATTATTCCTTGCTTTACTTTTCCTATTACTCTGGTTTTATTGCAGTTAGAGTTACGCATAGCATCTCTGTCAGTAAACCCCTTCATTGGCATATAAATATAGGACGCCTCATGTAAAAAGCAAATAACCTGTCAGTTCTTTGGGTATTTGATGACGAAAGTACTGCGATGATACAGCTGTGAGAAGTACGAATTTTATCCATCAGCAGGGGAAGTGATAATTGTTCCGTTTAATAACGCAATGCAGACAAATTAAATAGGAAAGGTATTCTATGACTGCATCTTCTGAAACGCAAAATGATTTCTTCTGTGCATTTGTCGATGGAAACACAGCTCATCAAATGGGAATCAACAAGTTAGTCGTGCCATATCAGTATTAATAACGATCATTAATTTTATGCTTCGATTTTGTATAGTGTTGGGATTAAAGCTTTCAGAGCTGCCTGAGCATATTCAGTTTAGCAGGAAGTTTTCAATTAAGTATTATTTACACACTTCGATTCGGTATACTTCATTACCAGTGAGGTATAGCGTCACTGTCAAGAACTCACGATTGGTTAAGAAGTTTTCAATAGTTTGTCGAAGAGCCGTTGTGGTACATTTTCGTGTGCTATTTCCAAGTCAGTTTTATTTCAGCACCTACATTATATGAAGCTACAACCATTCTCTAGATCTACATAAATACTAAGCTACAACCATTCTCTACATCAGTATAAATACTCTTTAAGTCACACTGAAGTGCATGACATAGGATTCATCGATCGATTTTACGAACTTTCTGAACAGTTCCATCCTCTAATAGATCGCGGGAAAAAGAAACATCTAAATTTGTCTGTTTTCGATCTGATTTCTCTTGTTTCATATGATGATCATGTCTCCCTGCGTAGGAGGGCGCTAACAAAATAGGTTCACATTCGGAAGAGAAAGTTGAAAGAAATTTCGCATATAGATCTCGCCGAAACGAAAAACGCATTTCTATTAATGATGTCCACCTCAAATTTTGCATCATTTCCGTGGCACCCTCTTCTCTGTATATATCGCGATAATACAAAACGAGTTGCCCTTCGCTTATTTTGCTCTAAATCTAAGGAAAAGGTTTCATATACGTAGGCATAATTTCTCAGTACTTAATTACGACATACCTTACCTTAAAATACGCGTTTTGCAAATGTCTTTCAAGCGCCGTTACATTTAGGCTGCCAGCTTTTGTAATATTGAAGTATGAATAAAAAATCCACCAAATACGGCACACTTGCTTCCGATCGCCTGAATTGGAGGCTGCGCAAAGCGATGTTCATTTGTTGTAGACCACGTGATTATGTGGCTAGCGAATCACAGCACAAAGAAGAGTATCGTCGTCGGCCAATGGTAACCAAACCTCACCGCCGCACAACATGCAAATAAGAATTTTTGACGTTGGAAATTAAGTATGCGGTAATGTTTTCATATACGAAACCTCACAATGGTTACAGGATGTGAAAATTAACCTCTTAACATGAATTTTCAATTATTTCATTTTCGAAATCCCTTGATTACACTTTCAGACAGACGATAAAATAAAACAAGCTATACCTGCTCTATGGTTGACATGTACCCTTGTCCGGTCAATAACAGTTAATAGCCTCGGAAAATGAAGATTTGGAATTAGTCGACGACTGTTTCGTACATATAAAATAAGTAAAACGTGCTACAGTACTTTGTAGTTCAGAGGATAAAGTGATTCTAAATCTTCATTTTACGAGGCCAATTACTGTTATTGACCAGACAAGAGTACATACAAGAACCTGTCAACCATAGAGCAGGTATAGCATGTTTTATTTACCCTGCGACTTGTACGAAACAGTGATCAAGTAATTCTAAATCTTCATTTTACGGGGCCAGTAACGGTTACTGACCGGAAAAGGGTACATACAAGAACCTGTCAACCATAGAGTAGGTATAGCATGTTTTATTTACCCTATGATCTGTACGAAACAGTGATCAAGTAATTCTAAATCTTTTTTTACGAGGCCAATTACTGTTACTGACCGGACAAGGATACATACAAGAACCTGTCAACCATAGAGCAGGTATAGGACGTTTTATTTATTTTATCGTCTGTCTGAAAGTGTAATCAAGGGATTTCGAAAATGAAATAATTGAAAATTCATGTTAAGAGGTTAATTTTCACATCCTGTAACCATTGTGCGGTTTCGTATATAAAAACATTACCGCATATTTAATTTCTAACGTCAAAAATTCTTATTTGCATGTTGCGCGGCGGTGAGGTTTGGTTACCATTAGCGGACGACGATACTCTTTGTGCTGTGATTCGCTAGCCACATAATCACGTGGTCTACAACAAATGAACATCGCGTTGCGTAGCCTCCAATTCAGGCGATCGGAAGCAAATGTGCCGTATTTGGTGGATTTTTTTATTCATATTTCAATATTACAAAAGCTGGCAGCCTAAACGTAACGGCGCTTGAAAGAAATTTGCAAAACGCGTATTTTAAGGTAAGGTATGTCGTAATTAAGTACTGAGAAATTATGCCTACGTATATGAAACCTTTACCAAATCTAAAGCACCTGATGAGAACTTGACCTATTAAGTTCAATTTATCTAGAAAATGCATTATTCTTTTTTTATTTTTTGTATTATTTATTTAGCTAAGCGGAATTGTAAGGGGTGTTATCGCGGAAAAAGGTTCATCCAGCGCAGTGGGAGAGAGAGGACAAAGCAGGTTTTCTCCATTGCTCACATACGTCATGGCGCTCCTCGTCGACTATGGATGATACGCAGCCTAAATATGTGTGACTCCAGGCGCATTCGCCTGGAAACTTATGCTTCATTGTTAGAGAATAGGCATTCCGTTGCCTAGGAAATGAAGGAGAACAATGGGCAGTCGGAAACGGAACAGCGGGCATTTCACAGCAGAGCGGCATTCTTTCCATACATATGTAAGTGACACGTTAATTCTTCCTTTATGTTTCTAAAAAAATTTAGTCGTAAGTAACGTGTTAGTTGTTTCCTTGTTTCTAAATACTGCGTCCATAACTTTACGAAGTAATTTGGAAGAATCCGTGTACATCGAAGGAAACGTCATTGCGATCGATATATATATCGAACGTTCGACTCTCGCTTCGCTACCAATGACGGAAAACTGACATGGAGAAAAAGCTGATATATATAGCTAAATTACGATGTTGTTTTTTGACGTGATGATTTTATGAAATTTTCGGTTATCTGAAGACTGGGAAATCACCCGTTCGATTTGACCCGTATCATTGGCATTGGTGGTATACGTGCGTATTCGAAGGTGGCGTGAGTAAGTATGTTGTGGCTGAGTTGTAGACGATGGTTTGTCATTGATGGTGCATTCTGTTGTAATACCTAATTTACGAAGATAACCACAAATTAGGTAAAATTTTACGACGCTTCTCGCTGGGCTCCAGTGCTTATGTTGGCAACAGATGAACAATGAAGTGTAGAATTGCGTTAATATTTTTCACGAGCTACTGAGTAAATGTTATTGCTGCTCGTTTCACTCGCAGCAAAATTAATACTGTACCTGCTCTTTGGTTGACAGGTTCTTGTATGTACCTTTGTCCGTTCAGGAAAAAAAGAATAATTTTCGTTTTAATTGAAGTAGTCAGGAAATAACATTTATTGGTGATTTGAGTTGCCGTCATTACCATTGGTGCCAACATAAGCACTGGAGCCCGGCGAGAAGCGTCGCACAATTTAATCACAAATTATTTATCATCTACGATATGTAAGTGTTAAGATATTATACCGTATAAGTGTTTTTCGAGATTGTGATTGCATTGCATCATGGGTTAAAGCTGACGGGTGGTATCCCCGTCTTCAGTTATGCCGATATTTCTGTAATTTCCAAGAATGCTTGCAAACGAAGAACCTCGGCTTGAAATGATATATATCTAACGTACAACTGTAAATCGATAGGATGTTTCTTAACCGGAGATTCGGGCGCTACGTGCCCTGACGTACGAAAAAAGAGCTTTTTCTTTAACCTATACCTAACCTAGGTAAAATTTTACGACGCTTGTCGCCGGGCTCCACTACTTATGTTGCAACAGATGAACAATGAAGTGTAGAATTGCGTTAATATTTTTCACGAGCTACAGAGTAAATCTTATTGCTTCTCGTTTCACTCGCAGCAAAATTAATACTGTACCTGCTCTATGGTTGACAGGTTCTTGTATGTACCCTTGTCCGTTCAGAAAAAAAGAATAATTTTCGTTTTAATTGAAGTAGTCAGGAAATAACATTTATTGGTCATTTGAGTTGCCGTCATTACCATTGGTGCCAACGTAAGCACTGCAGCCCATCGAGACGCGTCGTACAATTTAACCCCTAACCACAAGAAAACAGATCTTCATACGAATTTATATTGAAAATATTATCATATTTATAATACAATAAGGTATTTGTGCTTACCAAATGAAAAGGAATTTTTCTACTAGGTCCAACGCTTTAGTAACCGAGGGAACATTAAAGAGGACATTCTTAATTAAAATGTTGCCCATCTCATTTAATATATTGTCCACCCACACCTTTACCAAAAATATGTTGAAATGTTTGTTAAGCTTATGGGACTTAACTACGGGGTCATCAGTCCCTAAACGTACAAACTATTTATGAACTACTTACGAACTAGGACGGCACAAATATCCATGCCCGAGGGGGGATTCGAACCCCCGACCGTAGTGGCCGTGCAGACCGTGACTGGAGCGCCTCAGTATCCTCGGCCACCGCGGCCGGCCACCTTTACCGCCTGTAATAAAAATTAGGTAACCTACTTAGTGCACTGTTTGATCTTCTTTGCGATTTTAAATTAGAAATATTATCATACTTATAGAAACTATAAAGTATATATGCTTACCAAAAGAAAAGAAATTTTTCTACCATGCCCAACGTTGTCGTAGCCCAGGGAACGTTCGGTGCACAATGGTAATTGTGCCCATCTTATTTAATATAGTGTCCACCCACTCCTGTACCTGCTGTAAAGAGAAATTAGGTAACCAACTTCGTTCACTGATTGAAGTTCTTTTCGAATTTATATTAGAAATATTATCGAACTTACAAAAACTATAAAGTATTTACGCTTACCAAAAGAAACGAAATGTTTCTTCCAGGTCCAACGTTGTTGTAGCTGAGGAAATGTTCAATGGACATTCGTACATAATTAGAGGGATTTTTGCCTTTTAAAAATTGCTGTTATATGCTAACTGTAAGTAAAAGTTAATTATGTTGAGATTCTCTCCATCCGTCGCGCTCCCCACCCCTCTCTCGCTTTTTTTTCACGCTGTGCACATGCCCCTGTGATGTAAAATCTAGTGTCAAAATTGAGGGCAATGTTATGAATCTTACGAAAGTGGCTTCACATAGGATTTATTACCACTTTATTACAAAGCCACTGAATTGACCGAATTATTAATTTCTTGAATCTCTATTCTAAGTAACAAGAACAAAAAGAAATTTAAATAAATAAATAAAACATAAAAAACTGAAAGTAATATATCTTCTGCTTAGTCATTGTTGGCTACCACACGATGCATATTTAATAAGGGGTTTTCAGCCAAGATCTATTTCTTCTTTTAATAATATGACCGATTTCAGTGTGCTAGATGCCATCTTGAGACCTGTCGTATTTTTTTTACATCACTGCTGTAACAACAATTTCTAATATAACACATTGGTATACATCCCTATTGATGTGTCACGCAAATAAAATTTACATGTCAATAATAAAATGACAGAATCAATCCTTCTCAAGGTTTACGTTAGAGGCACTTCAGAATCAAGCTCAGTACTGACTTAATATTTCTAATCTTCTTCTATATATAAAAGGAAGTGTCCCGATTGACTGACTGACTGACTGACTCATCATCGCCCAGCCCAAACCACTGAAGACAGAAAATTGAAATTTGTGGAATGTGTTGATCTTACTCTGTAGGCGTCATTTAAGAAGCGATTTTGTGAAATTCCGTCCGTAAGGTGGTGAAATAGGGGATGAAACGTTTTTTGAAAATACATAGCTATTTAGGCAATTTTGAAGCTAGAACTACTAAATTTCGGATTTTAATTCAGGCTTCGAATTTAAGATACACGTGTTTCGACATTTTTTTGAAATTCAACCAATAAGGGGGTAAAATAGATTACGCAAGAAATTGATTTTCAAAAATTTGTTGCTGTTAATTCAAATTTTAAGCTCCAACTACGAAACTTCGGATATGGAATCTTGGTCAGGATTAAAAATCCATGATTTTTAGTATTTTTGGAAATTCGACAAGTAAGAGGGTTAAAGAGAGGATCAAAAATTCTTTTTGAAAACACGTTGCTATTGATACAATTTTGAAGCTAGAGCTGCAAAAATTGATATTTGTATAGTTGATTGGACGTTAAAAAATACGTGTTTCGGTATTTTTGAAAATTCAACCATCAACGGGGTAAAATTGGAGAGAGGGTGTTTTACGAAAAATGTTGCTGTTTAGGCAATTTTGATGTTAGAACTACAAATTTTCGGATTTGGATTCGGGGCTCGAATTTAAAAGACACGTGTTTTGGCATTTTTTGAAACTCAACCAATAAGGGGGTAAAATAGAGGACGCAAAAATTGATTTTCAAAAAATGTTGCTGTTAAATTTCAAGCTATAACTACAAAACTTAGGATATGGACTCTTGATCAGGATTCAAAAGACAAGAGTTCCGGCATTTTTGGAAATTAAAAAACTAAGGGGATCAAAAATTCCTTTCGAAAACACATTGTTGTCAAGACAATTTTGAAGCTATAGCTACAAAAATTGGTATTTGTATTGTTCGTTATGATTAAAAAATACGTGTTTCGGTATTTTTTGAAATTCAACCATCAATGGGGTTAAATTGGAGAGGGGATGTTTTTCGAAAGTTTTTTGCTAATAAGGCAATTTTGAAGCTACAACCACAAAAATTGGTATATGTTTTCTTGGTCAGAATTAAAAAGACACGTGTTTCGGTATTTTCAGAAAATTAATCAATTAGGGGGTGAAATAGGGGATGAAACATTTTTTGAAAATACGTTGCTACTAAGTCAATTTTGAACCCAGAATTACAAAAAATGATATTTGCATACTTGGTTGGAAATTCCGATGTGGACTCTTGGTCAGGATTTTAAAAATACATCTTTCAGTGTTTGTAAAAATTCAACAACTAAGAGGATCAAAATTTTTTTTGTAAATATGTTACTATTGGGACGATTTTCAGGCTAGAGCTATGGAAATTAATATTTGGCCTGTTGGCCAATTGAAAAAGAACGTATTTAGGTATTTTTCGATTTTCATACATCATTGGGGTGAAAGAGGGGATGAATAGTTATTTGCAAAAATGTTGCTATTAAGGCAATTTTGTAGCTACAACTACATAAATTGGTGTATGGATTCTTGGTTACAATTTTTAAAAAATTAGAAAGTACGTGAGCAAACCACATATAGTTGTGCATAAGTATTTTACAGATTTCCTTTCATGTACGACATGCATCCATTAAAGATGGGGGTAGACTTTTGCAAAAATAGGTTTAAGAAAACACACCTGTGTTAGAATGCAATGTTGTGTCAAAAATTCCAATCGGTCAAGAACTTTCAGAACTTTGATATTTAGAACAATCAAATGGAAAATGTAAATGTTTGTAAACTCTATCTCTTATATCAAACGACTGAATTGAAAATTTTTACAAGATGTTCCTTTGAAATATGCCCAAGGTTTTAGATCTTTTTTTAATATGTTTGCAAAACTTGTTGTGAATAGATATATCTTCATAAATATGTTGTAGCTTACGTCATTGAGTCAGCGATATTTGCCGCTTTTTACACTTAATTCATGGTAATTCATATCTCCTAACGATTTACTACCGCTTGGAAAGATAAGTATCATAACAATTTCTTTAATTAAGCAGAAATGTTATTTCAATCATTCCATAAAAGTTTAGTCAGCTGTAGCGACGAACTGTACTTAACGTGAAGGGGCGTGGCAATGTTGGCAAAGTTTGCTGTGCGTACAGGGATTAAGTTGCGCGAGTCCTGTATTTGTTTATGAGCATCAAGTGAGACAGCCGTGTTCTGCTGAAAGAATATGACATTAAATGTATGTTGCAAATGAGCACTGTTTCAAATGGTTAGTATTCTTTATATAATCATGGGACCCTGTATATGGAAGCATCAATGTAAATTGATCAGTTTCTATTTTTACAAGAGAGACGTCCTTGACAAAAATCGCAGATGATGAATTAGTGTATTTAAATTAATTGAATCGGTCGGTGGAGAAAGGAACTAAGTCACTTTTTTGTACTTTTCTCTTATTGTTAAACTATTGCATTGAAAATTTCGACATTTGCTGTACTCTAACCATACATACTGTGAATGAAAATAATTTTTATATATTCTACAAAGTATCTTCTGAAAAAAATTTGAAATTTGTTATATAGTTCCTTTCTCCAGTCAATGAAGGAATTGGTACTTTTCGACAGTATAATACATTCAAAGATACACATTTCTGGATTAAAGCTCAAACTTATTGGTAAATTATCTTCAGCTGAACATGAAAACGACTATTTAATAGAATTCAAAGATCGAAATAGATCATGTCACACTGAGTTATCACTTGAAGTTAGCCATTTCAAAATCACTTCATAAAAAAATGTCAGTATCTTCTCCATGAATGTGTTTCAGCAGTTTCGGAAAATATCTTCAATTCTTTTTATATAGATTCGCACTACTAGAAATTATCATGAAAATGTTTCCTACAGAAGTCGTATTTCACATTTACGTCTCGATATTTCTTGAGGAACATTTCATGCAAAGTTTTCAGATGCAAGATGGCATCTAGGTATTTCATTTCCTTCCCAGCATAGTGAGTCTCTTTGAGTGGGAACGCTGTGATACTGGGTACTATCAAATTTATTACATTTTCCGGAAGATTTGTAATGCATGGATTTCTTCCACACATGTCCTTTTGACATTTAGAAAGACGGTATTCAATCACTTACAACACTCAACAATAATCATTACACCTGACGAAGTTGACGCCAAATTACTGTTTTGTTGCGCTTTCTACACCTGCGTGCCACAGACCAACGCCATCTAGCAAGTAGGTGGTGTAGTAAAAGCTCGCTGACAGTAAAATTTACTAATGGAATGCGACGTGTGGCGGAGAAGGAACTAAGTCACTGACTTGATTCCTTTCTCTTCAGCACATATAAAACTGACTTCATGTTGTTCCCACAGGAAGAAGCCAAACACAGTTCCTTTCATCACAGTAACGTGTGTCTGGGTCTGTTTACTACATTTCTGTAAAAAAAGTAAAAATCACCAAAAAGTGACTTAATACCTTTCTCCACCGACCGATTCAATTAATTAATTAACGTGACTAAACAGGTAATTTTCAGATTTCGGAGAAGTTTCGAATTAAATAAAATTTCTGAAAATTCTAGCAGCTCTCTCTGGAAGTTATGTTGACTGATAATCATCAAATAAACATTTAAAACATAAATGTTGTTAACACCATGTGAATTTCTTGTGAGCAATTTAAAGTAAGAATTTTTTTTTAAATCCACTCTATAGTTTCTTGTAATATAGCCTATTGTATAAGGGTGATTGGTTGGTTTGGGGGGATGGGGTGGTTTGGTTGATATGAGATTTTAAGGGACTAAATTACAACGGTCATCAACCCCATTTAGGTAAAGACAAGGAAGGCAATCAGGTGTGTGCTTTCAAAGGTATCATCCCGGAATTTGTCTGGAGTGTTTTAGGGAAATCAGGGAAAACCTAAATCGAGATGGCTGTAGGTGGATTTGAACCACCATCCTTCAAAATCCAACATATTGCTTGGACATACGTAAAGGATTAGTGTGCGTAATAATGAAGTGATACTGAAGCTGCATAATGGGAAATTTGAATATCTAGACTCAATTCATCCACCAATCCTCATGAAAATTTACACACTTGACGGAAAAAAAGAGTAAGACCACAGTCTACATAAAATTTCGAACGATACGTCAGAGGATACCTCACTGATGGAATTCCACAAAATCTACCGTGATGACATTTTACACACTTGAGCTTGCATAATATTTTGTATGATGTATGGCGGAGGGTACTTCAACTATGAACTTCGACGAAATCTACGGTTTTATTTATATCTCGATAAAATTTGGCACACTGCCCCTTCAAAACAACACTTCATTATTTACATCAGGTGTCACTTTTAGAATAACTGGCAGTGAACTTAGACAACACTTCACTGACAAATGGAGGAGTAAATGGGCTGAGGAGGTGAAGGAGGAGTTAGAGGCAGGTAAAGGGAGTGTGGAGTTTGGCAGTCAAATGGAGAGGAGGAGACGAACAGAGAGAGGGGAGAGGAGGAGAGGCGGCGGAGAGAGAAAGAGAGAGAGAGAGAGAAAGGAGGGATGAGGATGTGAAGATCGGAATAAGTTTTGAGCAACGCTAGGTTATCAGTTAGTTCCAATATACTGTAGAAATGGAGATCAATCAGTGGGCTAATTAGGTTACCTAATTTCTCTTTACAGCAGGTACAGGATTGGGTGGACATGGTATGAAATATTATGTGATTTCTCAACGTTATAATTACGAATGTCCACTGACCAATCCCTGGGCTACGACAACGTTGGTCCTGGTGCAATGAATTCCTTTCCTTTACAAAGTATAAATACTTTATAGTTCTTATATGTAAAAAAAAATTGAAACATATTTTAGAAAAGGAGATCTATAAGTGTACTAAGTAGGTTACCTAATTTCTCTTTACAGCAGGTACAGGTTTGGGTGGACATTGTATGAAATATTATGTGATTTCTCAACATTAAAATTACGGATGTCCACTGAACGATCCCTGGGCTACGACAGCGTTGGACCTGGTGGAATGAACTCTAATCTTTTAGTAAGTATAAAAACTTTATAGTTCTTATATGTAAGATAAAAATTCTAACATATTTTAGAGAAGGAGATCAATCAGTACACTAAGTACGTTTCCCAATTTCTCTTTACAGCAGGTACAGGTTTGGGTGGACATTGTATGATATATTATGTGATTTCTCAACATTATAATTACGAATGTCCACTGAACGATCCCTGGGCTATAACAACGTTGGACCTGGCGGAATGAACTCTATTCTTTTAGTAAGTATAAATACTTTATAGTTCTTATATGTAAGATAAAAAATTCTAACATATTTTAGAGA
Organism: Locusta migratoria; assembly: GCA_026315105.1. Taxonomy (NCBI): domain Eukaryota; kingdom Metazoa; phylum Arthropoda; class Insecta; order Orthoptera; family Acrididae; genus Locusta; species Locusta migratoria. Next base: position 123,803,042 of record CM048754.1, read on the forward strand.
AGGAGATCAATCAGTGTACTAAGTAGGTTTCCTTATTTCTCTTTACAGCAGGTACACTTTTGGGTGGACATTGTATGAAATATGTGATTTCTTGACATTATAATTCCGAATGTCCAATGAACGATCCCTGGGCTACGACAACGTTGGACCTGGTGGAATGAACTCTATTCTTTTAGTAAGTATAAAAACTTTATAGTTCTTATATGTAAGATAAGAAATTCTAACATATTTTAGAGAAGGAGATCAATCAGTGCACTGAGTAGGTTTCCTAATTTCTCTTTACAGTAGGTACAGGTGTGGGTGGACATTGTATGAAATATTATGTGATTTCTCAAAATTGTAATTACGAATGTCCACTGAACGATCCCTAGGCTACGACAACGTTGGACCTGGTGGAATGAACTCTATTCTTTTAGTAAGTATAAATACTTTATATTTCTTACATGTAAAATAAAAACTTCTCATATATTTTAGAAATGGAGATCAATCAGTGGGCTAATTAGGTTCCCTAATTTCTCTTTACAGCAGGTACAGGATTGGGTGGACATGGAATGAAATATTATGTGATTTCTCAACATTAAAATTACGAATGTCCACTGAACGATGCCTGGGCTACGACAACGTTGGACCTGGTGGAATGAACTCTATTCTTTTAGTAAGTATAAATACTTTATATTTCTTACATGTATACTAAAAACTTCTCATATATTTCAGAAATGGAGATCAATCAGTGGGCTAATTGGGTTACCAAATTTCTCTTTACAGCAGGTACAGGATTGGGTGGACATGCTATGAAATATTATGTGATTTCTCAACATTAAAATTACGAATGTACACTGAACGATGCCTGGGCTACGACAACGTTGGACCTGGTGGAATGAACTCTATTCTTTTAGTAAGTATAAATACTTTATATTTCTTACATGTATACTAAAAACTTCTCATATATTTTAGAAATGGAGATCAATCAGTGGGCTAATTAGGTTACCTAATTTCTCTTTACAGCAGGTACAGGATTGGGTGGACATGGTATGAAATATTATGTGATTTCTCAACATTAAAATTCCGAATGTCCACTGAACGATGCCTGGGCTACGACAACGTTGGACCTGGTGGAATGAACTCTATTCTTTTAGTAAGTATAAATACTTTATATTTCTTACATGTATACTAAAAACTTCTCATATATTTTCGAAATGGAGATCAATCAGTGGGCTAATTAGGTTACCTAATTTCTCTTTACAGCAGGTACAGGATTGGGTCGACATCGTATGAAATATTATGTGATTTCTCAACATTAAAATTACGAATGTCCACTGAACGATGCCTGGGCTACGACAACGTTGGACCTGGTGGAATGAACTCTATTCTTTTAGTACGTATAAATACTTTATATTTCTTACATGTATACTAAAAACTTCTCATATATTTTCGAAATGGAGATCAATCAGTGGGCTAATTAGGTTACCTAATTTCTCTTTACAGCAGGTACAGGATTGGGTGGACATGGTATGAAATATTATGTGATTTCTCAACATTAAAATTCGAATGTCCACTGAACGATCCCTGGGCTACGACAACGTTGGAACTGGTGGAATGAACTCTATTCTTTTAGTAAGTATAAAAACTTTATAGTTCTTATACGTAAGATAAAAATTTCAAATATATTTTATAGAAGGAGATCAATCAGTGGGCTAATTAGGTTACCTAATTTCTCTTTACAGCAGGTACAGGAATGGGTGGACATTGTATGAAATATTATGTGATTTCTCAACATTAAAATTACGAATGTCCACTGAACGATGCCTGGGCTACGACAACGTTGGACCTGGTGGAATGAACTCTATTCTTTTAGTAAGTATAAAAACTTTATAGTTCTTATATGTAAGATAAAAAAACTAATATATTTTATAGAAGGAGATCAATCAGTGGGCTAATTAGGTTACCTAATTTATCTTTACAGCAGGTACAGATAAGGGTGGACATTGTATGAAATATTATGTGATTTCTTGACATTATAATTCCGAATGTCCCCTGAACGATGCCTGGGCTACGACAACGTTGGACCTGGTGGAATGAACTCTATTCTTTTAGTAAGTATAAAAACTTTATAGTTCTTATATGTAAGATAAAAAATTCTAATATATTTCATAGAAGGAGATCAATCAGTGGGCTAATTAGGTTACCTAATTTATCTTTACAGCAGGTACAGATTTGGGTGGACATTGTATGAAATATTATGTGATTTCTTGACATTATAATTCCGAATGTCCCCTGAACGATGCCTGGGCTACGACAACGTTGGACCTGGTGGAATGAAGTCTATTCTTTTAGTAAGTATAAATACTTTATATTTCTTCCATGTATACTAAAAACTTCTCATATATTTTAGAAATGGAGATCAATCAGTGGGCTTATTAGGTTACCTAATTTCTCTTTATAGCAGGTAAGGATTTGGGTGGACATTGTATGAAATATTATGTGATTTCTCAACATTAAAATTACGAATGTCCACTGAACGATGCCTGGGCTACGACAACGTTGGACCTGGTGGAATGAACTCTATTCTTTTAGTAAGTATAAATACTTTATATTTCTTACATGTATATTAAAAACTTCTCATATATTTTAGAAATGGAGATCAATCAGTGGGATAATTAGGTTACCTAATTTCTCTTTACAGCAGGTACAGATTTGGGTGGACATTGTATGAAATATTATGTGATTTCTCAACATTAAAATTACGAATGTCCACTGAACGATGCCTGGGCTACGACAACGTTGGACCTGGTGGAATGAACTCTATTCTTTTAGTAAGTACAAAAACTTTATAGTTCTTATATGTAAGATAAGAAATTCTAACATATTTTAGAGAAGGAGATCAATCAGTGCACTGAGTAGGTTTCCTAATTTCTCTTTACAGTAGGTACAGGTGTGGGTGGACATTGTATGAAATATTATGTGATTTCTCAAAATTGTAATTACGAATGTCCACTGAACGATACCTGGGCTACGACAACGTTGGACCTGGTGGAATGAACTCTATTCTTTTAGTAAGTATAAATACTTTATATTTCTTACATGTATACTAAAAACTTCTCATATATTTTAGAAATGGAGATCAATCAGTGGGCTAATTAGGTTACCTAATTTCTCTTTACAGCAGGTACAGATTTGGGTGGACATGGTATGAAATATTATGTGATTTTTCAACATTAAAATTACGAATGTCCACTGAACGATGCCTGGGCTACGACAACGTTGGACCTGGTGGAATGAACTCTATTCTTTTAGTAAGTATAAATACTTTATATTTCTTACATGTATACTGAAAACTTCTCATATATTTTAGAAATGGAGATCAATCAGTGGGCTAATTAGGTTACCTAATATCTCTTTATAGCAGGTACAGGATTGGGTGGACATAGTATGAAATATTATGTGATTTCTAAACATTAAAATTACGTATGTCCACTGAACGATGCCTGGGTTACGACAACGTTGGCCCTGGTGGAATGAACTCTATTCTTTTAGTAAGTATAAATACTTTATATTTCTTACATGTATACTACAAACTTCTCATATATTTTAGAAATGGAGATCAATCAGTGGGCTAATTAGGTTACCTAATTTCTCTTTACAGCAGGTGCAGGATTGGGTGGACATGGAATGAAATATTATGTGATTTCTCAACATTAAAATTACGAATGTCCACTGAACGATGCCTGGGCTACGACAACGTTGGACCTGGTGGAATGAACTCTATTCTCTTAGTAAGTATAAAAACTTTATAGTTCTTATATGTAAGATAAAAATTTCAAATATATTTTATAGAAGGAGATCAATCAGTGGGCTAATTAGGTTACCTAATTTCTCATTACAGCAGGTACAGGATTGGGTGGACATGGTATGAAATATTATGTGATTTCTCAACATTAAAATTCGAATGTCCACTGAACGATCCCTGGGCTACGACAACGTTGGAACTGGTGGAATGAACTCTATTCTTTTAGTAAGTATAAAAACTTTATAGTTCTTATATGTAAGATAAAAATTTCAAATATATTTTATAGAAGGAGGTCAATCAGTGGGCTAATTAGGTTACCTAATTTCACTTTACTGCAGGTACAGATTTGGGTGGACATTGTATGAAATATTATGTGATTTCTCAACATTAAAATTACGAATGTCCACTGAACGATGCCTGGGCTACGACAACGTTGGACCTGGTGGAATGAACTCTATTCTTTTAGTAAGTATAAAAACTTTATAGTTCTTATATGTAAGATAAAAAAAACTAATATATTTTAAAGAAGGAGATCAATCAGTGGGCTAATTAGGTTACCTAATTTATCTTTACAGCAGGTACAGATTTGGGTGGACATTGTATGAAATATTATGTGATTTCTTGACATTATAATTCCGAATGTCCCCTGAACGATGCCTGGGCTACGACAACGTTGGACCTGGTGGAATGAACTCTATTCTTTTAGTAAGTATAAATACTTTATATTTCTTCCATGTATACTAAAAACTTCTCATATATTTTAGAAATGGAGATCAATCAGTGGGCTTATTAGGTTACCTAATTTCTCTTTACAGCAGGTAAGGATTTGGGTGGACATTGTATGAAATATTATGTGATTTCTCAACATTAAAATTACGAATGTCCACTGAACGATGCCTGGGCTACGACAACGTTGGACCAGGTGGAATGAACTCTATTCTTTTAGTAAGTATAAATACTTTATATTTCTTACATGTATACTAAAAACTTCTCATATATTTTAGAAATGGAGATCAATCAGTGGGCTAATTAGGTTACCTAATTTCTCTTTACAGCAGGTACAGATTTGGGTGGACATTGTATGAAATATTATGTGATTTCTCAACATTAAAATTACGAATGTCCACTGAACGATGCCTGGGCTACGACAACGTTGGACCTGGTGGAATGAACTCTATTCTTTTAGTAAGTATAAATACTTTATATTTCTTACATGTATACTAAAAACTTCTCATATATTTTAGAAATGGAGATCAATCAGTGGGCTAATTTGGTTCCCTAATTTCTCTTTACAGCAGGTACAGGATTGGGTGGACATGGTATGAAATATTATGTGATTTCTCAACATTAAAATTACGAATGTCCACTGAACGATGCCTGGGCTACGACAACGTTGGACCTGGTGGAATGAACTCTATTCTTTTAGTAAGTATAAATACTTTATATTTCTTACATGTATACTAAAAACTTCTCATATATTTTCGAAATGGAGATCAATCAGTGGGCTAATTAGGTTACCTAATTTCTCTTTACAGCAGGTACAGATTTGGGTGGACATGGTATGAAATATTATGTGATTTCTCAACATTAAAATTACGAATGTCCACTGAACGATGCCTGGGCTACGACAACGTTGGACCTGGTGGAATGAACTCTATTCTTTTAGTAAGTATAAATACTTTATATTTCTTACATGTATACTAAAAACTTCTCATATATTTTAGAAATGGAGATCAATCAGTGGGATAATTAGGTTACCTAATTTCTCTTTACAGCAGGTACAGATTTGGGTGGCCATTGTATGAAATATTATGTGATTTCTCAACATTAAAATTACGAATGTCCACTGAACGATGACTGGGCTACGACAACGTTGGACCTGGTGGAATGAACTCTATTCTTTTAGTAAGTATAAATACTTTATATTTCTTACATGTATACTAAAAACTTCTCATATATTTTAGAAATGGAGATCAATCAGTGGGCTAATTAGGTTCCCTAATTTCTCTTTACAGCAGGTACAGGATTGGGTGGACATGGTATGAAATATTATGTGATTTCTCAACATTAAAATTACGAATGTCCACTGAACGATGCCTGGGCTACGACAACGTTGGACCTGGTGGAATGAACTCTATTCTTTTAGTAAGTATAAATACTTTATATTTCTTACATGTATACTAAAAACTTCTCATATATTTTAGAAATGGAGATCAATCAGTGGGCTAATTAGGTTACCTAATTTCTCTTTACAGCAGGTACAGATTTGGGTGGACATGGTATGAAATATTATGTGATTTCTCAACATTAAAATTACGAATGTCCACTGAACGATGCCTGGGCTACGACAACGTTGGACCTGGTGGAATGAACTCTATTCTTTTAGTAAGTATAAATACTTTATATTTCTTACATGTATACTAAAAACTTCTCATATATTTTAGAAATGGAGATCAATCAGTGGCTAATTAGGTTACCTAATATCTCTTTATAGCAGGTACAGGATTGGGTGGACATAGTATGAAATATTATGTGATTTCTAAACATTAAAATTACGTATGTCCACTGAACGATGCCTGGGTTACGACAACGTTGGCCCTGGTGGAATGAACTCTATTCTGTTAGTAAGTATAAATACTTTATATTTCTTACATGTATACTACAAACTTCTCATATATTTTAGTAATGGAGATAAATCAGTGGGCTAATTAGGTTACCTAATTTCTCTTTACAGCAGGTGCAGGATTGGGTGGACATGGAATGAAATATTATGTGATTTCTCAACATTAAAATTACGAATGTCCACTGAACGATGCCTGGGCTACGACAACGTTGGACCTGGTGGAATGAACTCTATTCTCTTAGTAAGTATAAAAACTTTATAGTTCTTATATGTAAGATCAAAATTTGAAATATATTTTATAGAAGGAGATCAATCAGTGGGCTAATTAGGTTACCTAATTTCTCTTTACAGCAGGTACAGGATTGGGTGGACATGGTATGAAATATTATGTGATTTCTCAACATTAAAATTCGAATGTCCACTGAACGATCCCTGGGCTACGACAACGTTGGAACTGGTGGAATGAACTCTATTCTTCTAGTAAGTATAAAAACTTTATAGTTCTTATATGTAAGATAAAAATTTCAAATATATTTTATAGAAGGAGATCAATCAGTGGGCTAATTAGGTTACCTAATTTCACTTTACTGCAGGTACAGATTTGGGTGGACATTGTATGAAATATTATGTGATTTCTCAACATTAAAATTACGAATGTCCACTGAACGATGCCTGGGCTACGACAACGTTGGACCTGGTGGAATGAACTCTATTCTTTTAGTAAGTATAAAAACTTTATAGTTCTTATATGTAAGATAAAAAAACTAATATATTTTATAGAAGGAGATCATTCAGTGGGCTAATTAGGATACCTAATTTATCTTTACAGCAGGTACAGATTTGGGTGGACATTGTATGAAATATTATGTGATTTCTTGACATTATAATTCCGAATGTCCCCTGAACGATGCCTGGGCTACGACAACGTTGGACCTGGTGGAATGAACTCTATTCTTTTAGTAAGTATAAATACTTTATATTTCTTCCATGTATACTAAAAACTTCTCATATATTTTAGAAATGGAGATCAATCAGTGGGCAAATTAGGTTACCTAATTTCTCTTTACAGCAGGTACAGATTTGGGTGGACATTGTATGAAATATTATGTGATTTCTCAACATTAAAATTACGAATGTCCACTGAACGATGCCTGGGCTACGACAACGTTGGACCTGGTGGAATGAACTCTATTCTTTTAGTAAGTATAAATACTTTATATTTCTTACATGTATACTAAAAACTTCTCATATATTTTCGAAATGGAGATCAATCAGTGGGCTAATTAGGTTACCTAATTTCTCTTTACAGCAGGTGCAGGATTGGGTGGACATGGAATGAAATATTATGTGATTTCTCAACATTAAAATTACGAATGTCCACTGAACGATGCCTGGGCTACGACAACGGTGGGCCTGGTGGAATGAACTCTATTCTTTTAGTAAGTATAAATACATTATATTTCATACATGTATACTAAAAACTTCTCATATATTTTAGAAATGGAGATCAATCAGTGGGCTAATTAGGTTACCTAATTTCTCTTTACAGCAGGTACAGGATCGGGTGGACATTGTATGAAATATTATGTGATTTTTCAACATTAAAATTACGAATGTCCACTGAACGATGCCTGGGCTACGACAACGTTCGACCTGGTGGAATGAACTTTATTCTTTTAGTAAGTATAAATACTTTATATTTCTTACATGTATACTAAAAACTTCTCATATATTTTAGAAATGGAGATCAATCAGTGGGCTAATTAGGTTACCTAATTTCTCTTTACAGCAGGTACAGGATTGGGTGGACATGGTATGAAATATTATGTGATTTCTCAACATTAAAATTACGAATGTCCACTGAACGATGCCTGGGCTACGACAACGTTGGACCTGGTGGAATGAACTCTATTCTTTTAGTAAGTATAAATACTTTATATTTCTTACATGTATACTAAAAACTTCTCATATATTTTAGAAATGGAGATCAATCAGTGGGCTAATTAGGTTACCTAATTTCTCTTTACAGCAGGTACAGGTTTTGGTGGACATTGTATGAAATATTGTGTGATTTCTCAACATTAAAATTACGAATGTCCACTGAACGATGCCTGGGCTACGACAACGTTGGACCTGGTGGAATGAACTCTATTCTTTTAGTAAGTATAAAAACTTTATAGTTCTTATATGTAAGATAAAAAATTCTAATATATTTTATAGAAGGAGATCAATCAGTGGGCTAATTAGGTTACCTAATTTATCTTTACAGCAGGTACAGATTTGGGTGGACATTGTATGAAATATTATGTGATTTCTCAACATTAAAATTACGTATGTCCACTGAACGATGCCTGGGCTACGACAACGTTGGACCTGGTGGAATGAACTCTATTCTTTTAGTAAATATAAATACTTTATATTTCTTACATGTATACTAAAAACTTCTCATATATTTTAGAAATGGAGATCGATCAGTGGGCTAATTAGGTCACCTAATTTCTCTTTACAGCAGGTACAGATTTGGGTGGACATTCTATGAAATATTATGTGATTTCTCAACATTAAAATTACGAATGTCCACTGAACGATGCCTGGGCTACGACAACGTTGGACCTGGTGGAATGAACACTATTCTTTTAGTAAGTATTAATACTTTATATTTCTTACATGTATACTAAAAGCTTCTCATATATTTAAGAAATGGAGAACAATCAGTGGGCTAATTAGGTTACCTAATTTCTCTTTACAGCAGGTACAGATTTGGGTGGACATTGTATGAAATATTATGTGATTTCTCAACATTAAAATTCCGAATGTTCACTGAACGATGCCTGGGCTACGACAACGTTGGACCTGGTGGAATGAACTCTATTCTTTTAGTAAGTATAAATACTTTATATTTCTTACATGTATACTACAAACTTCTCATATATTTTAGAAATGGAGATCAATCAGTGGGCTAATTAGGTTACCTAATTTCTCTTTACAGCAGGTGCAGGATTGGGTGGACATGGAATGAAATATTATGTGATTTCTCAACATTAAAATTACGAATGTCCACTGAACGATGCCTGGGCTACGACAACGTTGGACCTGGTGGAATGAACTCTATTCTTTTAGTAAGTATAAAAACTTTATAGTTCTTATATGTAAGATAAAAAAAACTAATATATTTTAAAGAAGGAGATCAATCAGTGGGCTAATTAGGTTACCTAATTTATCTTTACAGCAGGTACAGATTTGGGTGGACATTGTATGAAATATTATGTGATTTCTTGACATTATAATTCCGAATGTCCCCTGAACGATGCCTGGGCTACGACAACGTTGGACCTGGTGGAATGAACTCTATTCTTTTAGTAAGTATAAATACTTTATATTTCTTACATGTATACTACAAACTTCTCATATATTTTAGAAATGGAGATCAATCAGTGGGCTTATTAGGTTACCTAATTTCTCTTTACAGCAGGTAAGGATTTGGGTGGACATTGTATGAAATATTATGTGATTTCTCAACATTAAAATTACGAATGTCCACTGAACGATGCCTGGGCTACGACAACGTTGGACCAGGTGGAATGAACTCTATTCTTTTAGTAAGTATAAATACTTTATATTTCTTACATGTATACTAAAAACTTCTCATATATTTTAGAAATGGAGATCAATCAGTGGGCTAATTAGGTTACCTAATTTCTCTTTACAGCAGGTACAGATTTGGGTGGACATTGTATGAAATATTATGTGATTTCTCAACATTAAAATTACGAATGTCCACTGAACGATGCCTGGGCTACGACAACGTTGGACCTGGTGGAATGAACTCTATTCTTTTAGTAAGTATAAATACTTTATATTTCTTACATGTATACTAAAAACTTCTCATATATTTTAGAAATGGAGATCAATCAGTGGGCTAATTTGGTTCCCTAATTTCTCTTTACAGCAGGTACAGGATTGGGTGGACATGGTATGAAATATTATGTGATTTCTCAACATTAAAATTACGAATGTCCACTGAACGATGCCTGGGCTACGACAACGTTGGACCTGGTGGAATGAACTCTATTCTTTTAGTAAGTATAAATACTTTATATTTCTTACATGTATACTAAAAACTTCTCATATATTTTCGAAATGGAGATCAATCAGTGGGCTAATTAGGTTACCTAATTTCTCTTTACAGCAGGTACAGATTTGGGTGGACATGGTATGAAATATTATGTGATTTCTCAACATTAAAATTACGAATGTCCACTGAACGATGCCTGGGCTACGACAACGTTGGACCTGGTGGAATGAACTCTATTCTTTTAGTAAGTATAAATACTTTATATTTCTTACATGTATACTAAAAACTTCTCATATATTTTAGAAATGGAGATCAATCAGTGGGATAATTAGGTTACCTAATTTCTCTTTACAGCAGGTACAGATTTGGGTGGCCATTGTATGAAATATTATGTGATTTCTCAACATTAAAATTACGAATGTCCACTGAACGATGACTGGGCTACGACAACGTTGGACCTGGTGGAATGAACTCTATTCTTTTAGTAAGTATAAATACTTTATATTTCTTACATGTATACTAAAAACTTCTCATATATTTTAGAAATGGAGATCAATCAGTGGGCTAATTAGGTTCCCTAATTTCTCTTTACAGCAGGTACAGGATTGGGTGGACATGGTATGAAATATTATGTGATTTCTCAACATTAAAATTACGAATGTCCACTGAACGATGCCTGGGCTACGACAACGTTGGACCTGGTGGAATGAACTCTATTCTTTTAGTAAGTATAAATACTTTATATTTCTTACATGTATACTAAAAACTTCTCATATATTTTAGAAATGGAGATCAATCAGTGGGCTAATTAGGTTACCTAATTTCTCTTTACAGCAGGTACAGATTTGGGTGGACATGGTATGAAATATTATGTGATTTCTCAACATTAAAATTACGAATGTCCACTGAACGATGCCTGGGCTACGACAACGTTGGACCTGGTGGAATGAACTCTATTCTTTTAGTAAGTATAAATACTTTATATTTCTTACATGTATACTAAAAACTTCTCATATATTTTAGAAATGGAGATCAATCAGTGGCTAATTAGGTTACCTAATATCTCTTTATAGCAGGTACAGGATTGGGTGGACATAGTATGAAATATTATGTGATTTCTAAACATTAAAATTACGTATGTCCACTGAACGATGCCTGGGTTACGACAACGTTGGCCCTGGTGGAATGAACTCTATTCTGTTAGTAAGTATAAATACTTTATATTTCTTACATGTATACTACAAACTTCTCATATATTTTAGAAATGGAGATAAATCAGTGGGCTAATTAGGTTACCTAATTTCTCTTTACAGCAGGTGCAGGATTGGGTGGACATGGAATGAAATATTATGTGATTTCTCAACATTAAAATTACGAATGTCCACTGAACGATGCCTGGGCTACGACAACGTTGGACCTGGTGGAATGAACTCTATTCTCTTAGTAAGTATAAAAACTTTATAGTTCTTATATGTAAGATCAAAATTTGAAATATATTTTATAGAAGGAGATCAATCAGTGGGCTAATTAGGTTACCTAATTTCTCTTTACAGCAGGTACAGGATTGGGTGGACATGGTATGAAATATTATGTGATTTCTCAACATTAAAATTCGAATGTCCACTGAACGATCCCTGGGCTACGACAACGTTGGAACTGGTGGAATGAACTCTATTCTTCTAGTAAGTATAAAAACTTTATAGTTCTTATATGTAAGATAAAAATTTCAAATATATTTTATAGAAGGAGATCAATCAGTGGGCTAATTAGGTTACCTAATTTCACTTTACTGCAGGTACAGATTTGGGTGGACATTGTATGAAATATTATGTGATTTCTCAACATTAAAATTACGAATGTCCACTGAACGATGCCTGGGCTACGACAACGTTGGACCTGGTGGAATGAACTCTATTCTTTTAGTAAGTATAAAAACTTTATAGTTCTTATATGTAAGATAAAAAAACTAATATATTTTATAGAAGGAGATCATTCAGTGGGCTAATTAGGATACCTAATTTATCTTTACAGCAGGTACAGATTTGGGTGGACATTGTATGAAATATTATGTGATTTCTTGACATTATAATTCCGAATGTCCCCTGAACGATGCCTGGGCTACGACAACGTTGGACCTGGTGGAATGAACTCTATTCTTTTAGTAAGTATAAATACTTTATATTTCTTCCATGTATACTAAAAACTTCTCATATATTTTAGAATTGGAGATCAATCAGTGGGCTTATTAGGTTACCTAATTTCTCTTTACAGCAGGTAAGGATTTGGGTGGACATTGTATGAAATATTATGTGATTTCTCAACATTAAAATTACGAATGTCCACTGAACGATGCCTGGGCTACGACAACGTTGGACCAGGTGGAATGAACTCTATTCTTTTAGTAAGTATAAATACTTTATATTTCTTACATGTATACTAAAAACTTCTCATATATTTTAGAAATGGAGATCAATCAGTGGGCAAATTAGGTTACCTAATTTCTCTTGACAGCAGGTACAGATTTGGGTGGACATTGTATGAAATATTATGTGATTTCTCAACATTAAAATTACGAATGTCCACTGAACGATGCCTGGGCTACGACAACGTTGGACCTGGTGGAATGAACTCTATTCTTTTAGTAAGTATAAATACTTTATATTTCTTACATGTATACTAAAAACTTCTCATATATTTTCGAAATGGAGATCAATCAGTGGGCTAATTAGGTTACCTAATTTCTCTTTACAGCAGGTGCAGGATTGGGTGGACATGGAATGAAATATTATGTGATTTCTCAACATTAAAATTACGAATGTCCACTGAACGATGCCTGGGCTACGACAACGGTGGGCCTGGTGGAATGAACTCTATTCTTTTAGTAAGTATAAATACATTATATTTCATACATGTATACTAAAAACTTCTCATATATTTTAGAAATGGAGATCAATCAGTGGGCTAATTAGGTTACCTAATTTCTCTTTACAGCAGGTACAGGATCGGGTGGACATTGTATGAAATATTATGTGATTTTTCAACATTAAAATTACGAATGTCCACTGAACGATGCCTGGGCTACGACAACGTTCGACCTGGTGGAATGAACTTTATTCTTTTAGTAAGTATAAATACTTTATATTTCTTACATGTATACTAAAAACTTCTCATATATTTTAGAAATGGAGATCAATCAGTGGGCTAATTAGGTTACCTAATTTCTCTTTACAGCAGGTACAGGATTGGGTGGACATGGTATGAAATATTATGTGATTTCTCAACATTAAAATTACGAATGTCCACTGAACGATGCCTGGGCTACGACAACGTTGGACCTGGTGGAATGAACTCTATTCTTTTAGTAAGTATAAATACTTTATATTTCTTACATGTATACTAAAAACTTCTCATATATTTTAGAAATGGAGATCAATCAGTGGGCTAATTAGGTTACCTAATTTCTCTTTACAGCAGGTACAGGTTTGGGTGGACATTGTATGAAATATTGTGTGATTTCTCAACATTAAAATTACGAATGTCCACTGAACGATGCCTGGGCTACGACAACGTTGGACCTGGTGGAATGAACTCTATTCTTTTAGTAAGTATAAAAACTTTATAGTTCTTATATGTAAGATAAAAAATTCTAATATATTTTATAGAAGGAGATCAATCAGTGGGCTAATTAGGTTACCTAATTTATCTTTACAGCAGGTACAGATTTGGGTGGACATTGTATGAAATATTATGTGATTTCTCAACATTAAAATTACGTATGTCCACTGAACGATGCCTGGGCTACGACAACGTTGGACCTGGTGGAATGAACTCTATTCTTTTAGTAAATATAAATACTTTATATTTCTTACATGTATACTAAAAACTTCTCATATATTTTAGAAATGGAGATCGATCAGTGGGCTAATTAGGTCACCTAATTTCTCTTTACAGCAGGTACAGATTTGGGTGGACATTCTATGAAATATTATGTGATTTCTCAACATTAAAATTACGAATGTCCACTGAACGATGCCTGGGCTACGACAACGTTGGACCTGGTGGAATGAACACTATTCTTTTAGTAAGTATTAATACTTTATATTTCTTACATGTATACTAAAAGCTTCTCATATATTTAAGAAATGGAGAACAATCAGTGGGCTAATTAGGTTACCTAATTTCTCTTTACAGCAGGTACAGATTTGGGTGGACATTGTATGAAATATTATGTGATTTCTCAACATTAAAATTACGTATGTCCACTGAACGATGCCTGGGCTACGACAACGTTGGACCTGGTGGAATGAACTCTATTCTTTTAGTAAGTATAAATACTTTATATTTCTTACATGTATACTAAAAACTTCTCATATATTTTAGAAATGGAGATCAATCAGTGGGCTAATTAGGTTACCTAATTTCTCTTTACAGCAGGTACAGATTTGGGTGGACATTGTATGAAATATTATGTGATTTCTCAACATTAAAATTACGAATGTCCACTGAACGATGCCTGGGCTACGACAACGTTGGACCTGGTGGAATGAACTCTATTCTTTTAGTAAGTATAAATACTTTATATTTCTTACATGTATACTAAAAACTTCTCATATATTTTAGAAATGGAGATCAATCAGTGGGCTAATTTGGTTCCCTAATTTCTCTTTACAGCAGGTACAGGATTGGGTGGACATGGTATGAAATATTATGTGATTTCTCAACATTAAAATTACGAATGTCCACTGAACGATGCCTGGGCTACGACAACGTTGGACCTGGTGGAATGAACTCTATTCTTTTAGTAAGTATAAATACTTTATATTTCTTACATGTATACTAAAAACTTCTCATATATTTTCGAAATGGAGATCAATCAGTGGGCTAATTAGGTTACCTAATTTCTCTTTACAGCAGGTACAGATTTGGGTGGACATGGTATGAAATATTATGTGATTTCTCAACATTAAAATTACGAATGTCCACTGAACGATGCCTGGGCTACGACAACGTTGGACCTGGTGGAATGAACTCTATTCTTTTAGTAAGTATAAATACTTTATATTTCTTACATGTATACTAAAAACTTCTCATATATTTTAGAAATGGAGATCAATCAGTGGGATAATTAGGTTACCTAATTTCTCTTTACAGCAGGTACAGATTTGGGTGGCCATTGTATGAAATATTATGTGATTTCTCAACATTAAAATTACGAATGTCCACTGAACGATGCCTGGGCTACGACAACGTTGGACCTGGTGGAATGAACTCTATTCTTTTAGTAAGTATAAATACTTTATATTTCTTACATGTATACTAAAAACTTCTCATATATTTTAGAAATGGAGATCAATCAGTGGGCTAATTAGGTTCCCTAATTTCTCTTTACAGCAGGTACAGGATTGGGTGGACATGGTATGAAATATTATGTGATTTCTCAACATTAAAATTACGAATGTCCACTGAACGATGCCTGGGCTACGACAACGTTGGACCTGGTGGAATGAACTCTATTCTTTTAGTAAGTATAAATACTTTATATTTCTTACATGTATACTAAAAACTTCTCATATATTTTAGAAATGGAGATCGATCAGTGGGCTAATTAGGTCACCTAATTTCTCTTTACAGCAGGTACAGATTTGGGTGGACATTCTATGAAATATTATGTGATTTCTCAACATTAAAATTACGAATGTCCACTGAACGATGCCTGGGCTACGACAACGTTGGACCTGGTGGAATGAACACTATTCTTTTAGTAAGTATTAATACTTTATATTTCTTACATGTATACTAAAAGCTTCTCATATATTTAAGAAATGGAGAACAATCAGTGGGCTAATTAGGTTACCTAATTTCTCTTTACAGCAGGTACAGATTTGGGTGGACATTGTATGAAATATTATGTGATTTCTCAACATTAAAATTACGTATGTCCACTGAACGATGCCTGGGCTACGACAACGTTGGACCTGGTGGAATGAACTCTATTCTTTTAGTAAGTATAAATACTTTATATTTCTTACATGTATACTAAAAACTTCTCATATATTTTAGAAATGGAGATCAATCAGTGGGCTAATTAGGTTACCTAATTTCTCTTTACAGCAGGTACAGATTTGGGTGGACATTGTATGAAATATTATGTGATTTCTCAACATTAAAATTACGAATGTCCACTGAACGATGCCTGGGCTACGACAACGTTGGACCTGGTGGAATGAACTCTATTCTTTTAGTAAGTATAAATACTTTATATTTCTTACATGTATACTAAAAACTTCTCATATATTTTAGAAATGGAGATCAATCAGTGGGCTAATTTGGTTCCCTAATTTCTCTTTACAGCAGGTACAGGATTGGGTGGACATGGTATGAAATATTATGTGATTTCTCAACATTAAAATTACGAATGTCCACTGAACGATGCCTGGGCTACGACAACGTTGGACCTGGTGGAATGAACTCTATTCTTTTAGTAAGTATAAATACTTTATATTTCTTACATGTATACTAAAAACTTCTCATATATTTTCGAAATGGAGATCAATCAGTGGGCTAATTAGGTTACCTAATTTCTCTTTACAGCAGGTACAGATTTGGGTGGACATGGTATGAAATATTATGTGATTTCTCAACATTAAAATTACGAATGTCCACTGAACGATGCCTGGGCTACGACAACGTTGGACCTGGTGGAATGAACTCTATTCTTTTAGTAAGTATAAATACTTTATATTTCTTACATGTATACTAAAAACTTCTCATATATTTTAGAAATGGAGATCAATCAGTGGGATAATTAGGTTACCTAATTTCTCTTTACAGCAGGTACAGATTTGGGTGGCCATTGTATGAAATATTATGTGATTTCTCAACATTAAAATTACGAATGTCCACTGAACGATGCCTGGGCTACGACAACGTTGGACCTGGTGGAATGAACTCTATTCTTTTAGTAAGTATAAATACTTTATATTTCTTACATGTATACTAAAAACTTCTCATATATTTTAGAAATGGAGATCAATCAGTGGGCTAATTAGGTTCCCTAATTTCTCTTTACAGCAGGTACAGGATTGGGTGGACATGGTATGAAATATTATGTGATTTCTCAACATTAAAATTACGAATGTCCACTGAACGATGCCTGGGCTACGACAACGTTGGACCTGGTGGAATGAACTCTATTCTTTTAGTAAGTATAAATACTTTATATTTCTTACATGTATACTAAAAACTTCTCATATATTTTAGAAATGGAGATCAATCAGTGGGCTAATTAGGTTACCTAATTTCTCTTTACAGCAGGTACAGATTTGGGTGGACATGGTATTAAATATTATGTGATTTCTCAACATTAAAATTACGAATGTCCACTGAACGATGCCTGGGCTACGACAACGTTGGACCTGGTGGAATGAACTCTATTCTTTTAGTAAGTATAAATACTTTATATTTCTTACATGTTTACTAAAAACTTCTCATATATTTTAGAAATGGAGATCAATCAGTGGCTAATTAGGTTACCTAATATCTCTTTATAGCAGGTACAGGATTGGGTGGACATAGTATGAAATATTATGTGATTTCTAAACATTAAAATTACGTATGTCCACTGAACGATGCCTGGGTTACGACAACGTTGGCCCTGGTGGAATGAACTCTATTCTTTTAGTAAGTATAAATACTTTATATTTCTTACATGTATACTACAAACTTCTCATATTTTTTAGAAATGGAGATAAATCAGTGGGCTAATTAGGTTACCTAATTTCTCTTTACAGCAGGTGCAGGATTGGGTGGACATGGAATGAAATATTATGTGATTTCTCAACATTAAAATTACGAATGTCCACTGAACGATGCCTGGGCTACGACAACGTTGGACCTGGTGGAATGAACTCTATTCTCTTAGTAAGTATAAAAACTTTATAGTTCTTATATGTAAGATAAAAATTTGAAATATATTTTATAGAAGGAGATCAATCAGTGGGCTAATTAGGTTACCTAATTTCTCTTTACAGCAGGTACAGGATTGGGTGGACATGGTATGAAATATTATGTGATTTCTCAACATTAAAATTCGAATGTCCACTGAACGATCCCTGGGCTACGACAACGTTGGAACTGGTGGAATGAACTATATTCTTCTAGTAAGTATAAAAACTTTATAGTTCTTATATGTAAGATAAAAATTTCAAATATATTTTATAGAAGGAGATCAATCAGTGGGCTAATTAGGTTACCTAATTTCACTTTACTGCAGGTACAGATTTGGGTGGACATTGTATGAAATATTATGTGATTTCTCAACATTAAAATTACGAATGTCCACTGAACGATGCCTGGGCTACGACAACGTTGGACCTGGTGGAATGAACTCTATTCTTTTAGTAAGTATAAAAACTTTATAGTTCTTATATGTAAGATAAAAATTTCAAATATATTTTATAGAAGGAGATCAATCAGTGGGCTAATTAGGTTACCTAATTTCTCTTTACAGCAGGTACAGGATTGGGTGGACATGGTATGAAATATTATGTGATTTCTCAACATTAAAATTCGAATGTCCACTGAACGATCCCTGGGCTACGACAACGTTGGAACTGGTGGAATGAACTCTATTCTTTTAGTAAGTATAAAAACTTTATAGTTCTTATATGTAAGATAAAAATTTCAAAAATATTTTATAGAAGGAGATCAATCAGTGGGCTAATTAGGTTACCTAATTTCACTTTACTGCAGGTACAGATTTGGGTGGACATTGTATGAAATATTATGTGATTTCTCAACATTAAAATTACGAATGTCCACTGAATGATGCCTGGGCTACGACAACGTTGGACCTGGTGGAATGAACTCTATTCTTTTAGTAAGTATAAAAACTTTATAGTTCTTATATGTAAGATAAAAAAACTAATATATTTTATAGAAGGAGATCATTCAGTGGGCTAATTAGGATACCTAATTTATCTTTACAGCAGGTACAGATTTGGGTGGACATTGTATGAAATATTATGTGATTTCTCAACATTAAAATTACGAATGTCCACTGAACGATGCCTGGGCTACGACAACGGTGGGCCTGGTGGAATGAACTCTATTCTTTTAGTAAGTATAAATACATTATATTTCATACATGTATACTAAAAACTTCTCATATATTTTAGAAATGGAGATCAATCAGTGGGCTAATTAGGTTACCTAATTTCTCTTTACAGCAGGTACAGGATCGGGTGGACATTGTATGAAATATTATGTGATTTTTCAACATTAAAATTACGAATGTCCACTGAACGATGCCTGGGCTACGACAACGTTCGACCTGGTGGAATGAACTTTATTCTTTTAGTAAGTATAAATACTTTATATTTCTTACATGTATACTAAAAACTTCTCATATATTTTAGAAATGGAGATCAATCAGTGGGCTAATTAGGTTACCTAATTTCTCTTTACAGCAGGTACAGGATTGGGTGGACATGGTATGAAATATTATGTGATTTCTCAACATTAAAATTACGAATGTCCACTGAACGATGCCTGGGCTACGACAACGTTGGACCTGGTGGAATGAACTCTATTCTTTTAGTAAGTATAAATACTTTATATTTCTTACATGTATACTAAAAACTTCTCATATATTTTAGAAATGGAGATCAATCAGTGGGCTAATTAGGTTACCTAATTTCTCTTTACAGCAGGTACAGGTTTGGGTGGACATTGTATGAAATATTGTGTGATTTCTCAACATTAAAATTACGAATGTCCACTGAACGATGCCTGGGCTACGACAACGTTGGACCTGGTGGAATGAACTCTATTCTTTTAGTAAGTATAAAAACTTTATAGTTCTTATATGTAAGATAAAAAATTCTAATATATTTTATAGAAGGAGATCAATCAGTGGGCTAATTAGGTTACCTAATTTATCTTTACAGCAGGTACAGATTTGGGTGGACATTGTATGAAATATTATGTGATTTCTCAACATTAAAATTACGTATGTCCACTGAACGATGCCTGGGCTACGACAACGTTGGACCTGGTGGAATGAACTCTATTCTTTTAGTAAATATAAATACTTTATATTTCTTACATGTATACTAAAAACTTCTCATATATTTTAGAAATGGAGATCGATCAGTGGGCTAATTAGGTCACCTAATTTCTCTTTACAGCAGGTACAGATTTGGGTGGACATTCTATGAAATATTATGTGATTTCTCAACATTAAAATTACGAATGTCCACTGAACGATGCCTGGGCTACGACAACGTTGGACCTGGTGGAATGAACACTATTCTTTTAGTAAGTATTAATACTTTATATTTCTTACATGTATACTAAAAGCTTCTCATATATTTAAGAAATGGAGAACAATCAGTGGGCTAATTAGGTTACCTAATTTCTCTTTACAGCAGGTACAGATTTGGGTGGACATTGTATGAAATATTATGTGATTTCTCAACATTAAAATTCCGAATGTCCACTGAACGATGCCTGGGCTACGACAACGTTGGACCTGGTGGAATGAACTCTATTCTTTTAGTAAGTATAAATACTTTATATTTCTTACATGTATACTAAAAACTTCTCATATATTTTAGAAATGGAGATCAATCAGTGGGCTAATTAGGTTACCTAATTTCTCTTTACAGCAGGTACAGATTTGGGTGGACATTGTATGAAATATTATGTGATTTCTCAACATTAAAATTACGAATGTCCACTGAACGATGCCTGGGCTACGACAACGTTGGACCTGGTGGAATGAACTCTATTCTTTTAGTAAGTATAAATACTTTATATTTCTTACATGTATACTAAAAACTTCTCATATATTTTAGAAATGGAGATCAATCAGTGGGCTAATTTGGTTCCCTAATTTCTCTTTACAGCAGGTACAGGATTGGGTGGACATGGTATGAAATATTATGTGATTTCTCAACATTAAAATTACGAATGTCCACTGAACGATGCCTGGGCTACGACAACGTTGGACCTGGTGGAATGAACTCTATTCTTTTAGTAAGTATAAATACTTTATATTTCTTACATGTATACTAAAAACTTCTCATATATTTTCGAAATGGAGATCAATCAGTGGGCTAATTAGGTTACCTAATTTCTCTTTACAGCAGGTACAGATTTGGGTGGACATGGTATGAAATATTATGTGATTTCTCAACATTAAAATTACGAATGTCCACTGAACGATGCCTGGGCTACGACAACGTTGGACCTGGTGGAATGAACTCTATTCTTTTAGTAAGTATAAATACTTTATATTTCTTACATGTATACTAAAAACTTCTCATATATTTTAGAAATGGAGATCAATCAGTGGGATAATTAGGTTACCTAATTTCTCTTTACAGCAGGTACAGATTTGGGTGGCCATTGTATGAAATATTATGTGATTTCTCAACATTAAAATTACGAATGTCCACTGAACGATGACTGGGCTACGACAACGTTGGACCTGGTGGAATGAACTCTATTCTTTTAGTAAGTATAAATACTTTATATTTCTTACATGTATACTAAAAACTTCTCATATATTTTAGAAATGGAGATCAATCAGTGGGCTAATTAGGTTCCCTAATTTCTCTTTACAGCAGGTACAGGATTGGGTGGACATGGTATGAAATATTATGTGATTTCTCAACATTAAAATTACGAATGTCCACTGAACGATGCCTGGGCTACGACAACGTTGGACCTGGTGGAATGAACTCTATTCTTTTAGTAAGTATAAATACTTTATATTTCTTACATGTATACTAAAAACTTCTCATATATTTTAGAAATGGAGATCAATCAGTGGGCTAATTAGGTTACCTAATTTCTCTTTACAGCAGGTACAGATTTGGGTGGACATGGTATTAAATATTATGTGATTTCTCAACATTAAAATTACGAATGTCCACTGAACGATGCCTGGGCTACGACAACGTTGGACCTGGTGGAATGAACTCTATTCTTTTAGTAAGTATAAATACTTTATATTTCTTACATGTTTACTAAAAACTTCTCATATATTTTAGAAATGGAGATCAATCAGTGGCTAATTAGGTTACCTAATATCTCTTTATAGCAGGTACAGGATTGGGTGGACATAGTATGAAATATTATGTGATTTCTAAACATTAAAATTACGTATGTCCACTGAACGATGCCTGGGTTACGACAACGTTGGCCCTGGTGGAATGAACTCTATTCTTTTAGTAAGTATAAATACTTTATATTTCTTACATGTATACTACAAACTTCTCATATTTTTTTAGAAATGGAGATAAATCAGTGGGCTAATTAGGTTACCTAATTTCTCTTTACAGCAGGTGCAGGATTGGGTGGACATGGAATGAAATATTATGTGATTTCTCAACATTAAAATTACGAATGTCCACTGAACGATGCCTGGGCTACGACAACGTTGGACCTGGTGGAATGAACTCTATTTCCTTAGTAAGTATAAAAACTTTATAGTTCTTATATGTAAGATAAAAATTTGAAATATATTTTATAGAAGGAGATCAATCAGTGGGCTAATTAGGTTACCTAATTTCTCTTTACAGCAGGTACAGGATTGGGTGGACATGGTATGAAATATTATGTGATTTCTCAACATTAAAATTCGAATGTCCACTGAACGATCCCTGGGCTACGACAACGTTGGAACTGGTGGAATGAACTATATTCTTCTAGTAAGTATAAAAACTTTATAGTTCTTATATGTAAGATAAAAATTTCAAATATATTTTATAGAAGGAGATCAATCAGTGGGCTAATTAGGTTACCTAATTTCACTTTACTGCAGGTACAGATTTGGGTGGACATTGTATGAAATATTATGTGATTTCTCAACATTAAAATTACGAATGTCCACTGAACGATGCCTGGGTTACGACAACGTTGGACCTGGTGGAATGAACTCTATTCTTTTAGTAAGTATAAAAACTTTATAGTTCTTATATGTAAGATAAAAATTTCAAATATATTTTATAGAAGGAGATCAATCAGTGGGCTAATTAGGTTACCTAATTTCTCTTTACAGCAGGTACAGGATTGGGTGGACATGGTATGAAATATTATGTGATTTCTCAACATTAAAATTCGAATGTCCACTGAACGATCCCTGGGCTACGACAACGTTGGAACTGGTGGAATGAACTCTATTCTTTTAGTAAGTATAAAAACTTTATAGTTCTTATATGTAAGATAAAAATTTCAAAAATATTTTATAGAAGGAGATCAATCAGTGGGCTAATTAGGTTACCTAATTTCACTTTACTGCAGGTACAGATTTGGGTGGACATTGTATGAAATATTATGTGATTTCTCAACATTAAAATTACGAATGTCCACTGAATGATGCCTGGGCTACGACAACGTTGGACCTGGTGGAATGAACTCTATTCTTTTAGTAAGTATAAAAACTTTATAGTTCTTATATGTAAGATAAAAAAACTAATATATTTTATAGAAGGAGATTATTCAGTGGGCTAATTAGGATACCTAATTTATCTTTACAGCAGGTACAGATTTGGGTGGACATTGTATGAAATATTATGTGATTTCTTGACATTATAATTCCGAATGTCCCCTGAACGATGCCTGGGCTACGACAACGTTGGACCTGGTGGAATGAACTCTATTCTTTTAGTAAGTATAAATACTTTATATTTCTTCCATGTATACTAAAAACTTCTCATATATTTTAGAAATGGAGATCAATCAGTGGGCTTATTAGGTTACCTAATTTCTCTTTACAGCAGGTAAGGATTTGGGTGGACATTGTATGAAATACTATGTGATTTCTCAACATTAAAATTACGAATGTCCACTGAACGATGCCTGGGCTACGACAACGTTGGACCAGGTGGAATGAACTCTATTCTTTTAGTAAGTATAAATACTTTATATTTCTTACATGTATACTAAAAACTTCTCATATATTTTAGAAATGGAGATCAATCAGTGGGCAAATTAGGTTACCTAATTTCTCTTTACAGCAGGTACAGATTTGGGTGGACATTGTATGAAATATTATGTGATTTCTCAACATTAAAATTACGAATGTCCACTGAACGATGCCTGGGCTACGACAACGTTGGACCTGGTGGAATGAACTCTATTCTTTTAGTAAGTATAAATACTTTATATTTCTTACATGTATACTAAAAACTTCTCATATATTTTCGAAATGGAGATCAATCAGTGGGCTAATTAGGTTACCTAATTTCTCTTTACAGCAGGTGCAGGATTGGGTGGACATGGAATGAAATATTATGTGATTTCTCAACATTAAAATTACGAATGTCCACTGAACGATGCCTGGGCTACGACAACGGTGGGCCTGGTGGAATGAACTCTATTCTTTTAGTAAGTATAAATACATTATATTTCTTACATGTATACTAAAAACTTCTCATATATTTTAGAAATGGAGATCAATCAGTGGGCTAATTAGGTTACCTAATTTCTCTTTACAGCAGGTACAGGATTGGGTGGACATGGTATGAAATATTATGTGATTTCTCAACATTAAAATTACGAATGTCCACTGAACGATGCCTGGGCTACGACAACGTTGGACCTGGTGGAATGAACTCTATTCTTTTAGTAAGTATAAATACTTTACATTTCTTACATGTATACTAAAAACTTCTCATATATTTTAGAAATGGAGATCAATCAGTGGGCTAATTAGGTTACCTAATTTCTCTTTACAGCAGGTACAGATTTGGGTGGACATTGTATGAAATATTGTGTGATTTCTCAACATTAAAATTACGAATGTCCACTGAACGATGCCTGGGCTACGACAACGTTGGACCTGGTGGAATGAACTCTATTCTTTTAGTAAGTATAAAAACTTTATAGTTCTTATATGTAAGATAAAAAATTCTAATATATTTTATAGAAGGAGATCAATCAGTGGGCTAATTAGGTTACCTAATTTCTCTTTACAGCAGGTACAGATTTGGGTGGACATTGTATGAAATATTATGTGATTTCTCAACATTAAAATTACGTATGTCCACTGAACGATGCCTGGGCTACGACAACGTTGGACCTGGTGGAATGAACTCTATTCTTTTAGTAAATATAAATACTTTATATTTCTTACATGTATACTAAAAACTTCTCATATATTTTAGAAATGGAGATCGATCAGTGGGCTAATTAGGTCACCTAATTTCTCTTTACAGCAGGTACAGATTTGGGTGGACATTCTATGAAATATTATGTGATTTCTCAACATTAAAATTACGGATGTCCACTGAACGATGCCTGGGCTACGACAACGTTGGACCTGGTGGAATGAACACTATTCTTTTAGTAAGTATAAATACTTTATATTTCTTACATGTATACTAAAAGCTTCTCATATATTTAAGAAATGGAGATCAATCAGTGGGCTAATTAGGTTACCTAATTTCTCTTTACAGCAGGTACAGATTTGGGTGGACATTGTATGAAATATTATGTGATTTCTCAACATTAAAATTCCGAATGTCCACTGAACGATGCCTGGGCTACGACAACGTTGGACCTGGTGGAATGAACTCTATTCTTTTAGTAAGTATAAATACTTTATATTTCTTCCATGTATACTAAAAACTTCTCATATATTTTAGAAATGGAGATCAATCAGTGGGCTTATTAGGTTACCTAATTTCTCTTTACAGCAGGTAAGGATTTGGGTGGACATTGTATGAAATATTATGTGATTTCTCAACATTAAAATTACGAATGTCCACTGAACGATGCCTGGGCTACGACAACGTTGGACCAGGTGGAATGAACTCTATTCTTTTAGTAAGTATAAATACTTTATATTTCTTACATGTATACTAAAAACTTCTCATATATTTTAGAAATGGAGATCAATCAGTGGGCAAATTAGGTTACCTAATTTCTCTTTACAGCAGGTACAGATTTGGGTGGACATTGTATGAAATATTATGTGATTTCTCAACATTAAAATTACGAATGTCCACTGAACGATGCCTGGGCTACGACAACGTTGGACCTGGTGGAATGAACTCTATTCTTTTAGTAAGTATAAATACTTTATATTTCTTACATGTATACTAAAAACTTCTCATATATTTTCGAAATGGAGATCAATCAGTGGGCTAATTAGGTTACCTAATTTCTCTTTACAGCAGGTGCAGGATTGGGTGGACATGGAATGAAATATTATGTGATTTCTCAACATTAAAATTACGAATGTCCACTGAACGATGCCTGGGCTACGACAACGGTGGGCCTGGTGGAATGAACTCTATTCTTTTAGTAAGTATAAATACATTATATTTCATACATGTATACTAAAAACTTCTCATATATTTTAGAAATGGAGATCAATCAGTGGGCTAATTAGGTTACCTAATTTCTCTTTACAGCAGGTACAGGATCGGGTGGACATTGTATGAAATATTATGTGATTTTTCAACATTAAAATTACGAATGTCCACTGAACGATGCCTGGGCTACGACAACGTTCGACCTGGTGGAATGAACTTTATTCTTTTAGTAAGTATAAATACTTTATATTTCTTACATGTATACTAAAAACTTCTCATATATTTTAGAAATGGAGATCAATCAGTGGGCTAATTAGGTTACCTAATTTCTCTTTACAGCAGGTACAGGATTGGGTGGACATGGTATGAAATATTATGTGATTTCTCAACATTAAAATTACGAATGTCCACTGAACGATGCCTGGGCTACGACAACGTTGGACCTGGTGGAATGAACTCTATTCTTTTAGTAAGTATAAATACTTTATATTTCTTACATGTATACTAAAAACTTCTCATATATTTTAGAAATGGAGATCAATCAGTGGGCTAATTAGGTTACCTAATTTCTCTTTACAGCAGGTACAGGTTTGGGTGGACATTGTATGAAATATTGTGTGATTTCTCAACATTAAAATTACGAATGTCCACTGAACGATGCCTGGGCTACGACAACGTTGGACCTGGTGGAATGAACTCTATTCTTTTAGTAAGTATAAAAACTTTATAGTTCTTATATGTAAGATAAAAAATTCTAATATATTTTATAGAAGGAGATCAATCAGTGGGCTAATTAGGTTACCTAATTTATCTTTACAGCAGGTACAGATTTGGGTGGACATTGTATGAAATATTATGTGATTTCTCAACATTAAAATTACGTATGTCCACTGAACGATGCCTGGGCTACGACAACGTTGGACCTGGTGGAATGAACTCTATTCTTTTAGTAAATATAAATACTTTATATTTCTTACATGTATACTAAAAACTTCTCATATATTTTAGAAATGGAGATCGATCAGTGGGCTAATTAGGTCACCTAATTTCTCTTTACAGCAGGTACAGATTTGGGTGGACATTCTATGAAATATTATGTGATTTCTCAACATTAAAATTACGAATGTCCACTGAACGATGCCTGGGCTACGACAACGTTGGACCTGGTGGAATGAACACTATTCTTTTAGTAAGTATTAATACTTTATATTTCTTACATGTATACTAAAAGCTTCTCATATATTTAAGAAATGGAGAACAATCAGTGGGCTAATTAGGTTACCCAATTTCTCTTTACAGCAGGTACAGATTTGGGTGGACATTGTATGAAATATTATGTGATTTCTCAACATTAAAATTCCGAATGTCCACTGAACGATGCCTGGGCTACGACAACG
This sequence comes from Locusta migratoria, assembly GCA_026315105.1. Taxonomy (NCBI): domain Eukaryota; kingdom Metazoa; phylum Arthropoda; class Insecta; order Orthoptera; family Acrididae; genus Locusta; species Locusta migratoria. The sequence continues at coordinate 123,831,249 of CM048754.1, forward strand.
TTGGACCTGGTGGAATGAACTCTATTCTTTTAGTAAGTATAAATACTTTATATTTCTTACATGTATACTAAAAACTTCTCATATATTTTAGAAATGGAGATCAATCAGTGGGCTAATTAGGTTACCTAATTTCTCTTTACAGCAGGTACAGATTTGGGTGGACATTGTATGAAATATTATGTGATTTCTCAACATTAAAATTACGAATGTCCACTGAACGATGCCTGGGCTACGACAACGTTGGACCTGGTGGAATGAACTCTATTCTTTTAGTAAGTATAAATACTTTATATTTCTTACATGTATACTAAAAACTTCTCATATATTTTAGAAATGGAGATCAATCAGTGGGCTAATTTGGTTCCCTAATTTCTCTTTACAGCAGGTACAGGATTGGGTGGACATGGTATGAAATATTATGTGATTTCTCAACATTAAAATTACGAATGTCCACTGAACGATGCCTGGGCTACGACAACGTTGGACCTGGTGGAATGAACTCTATTCTTTTAGTAAGTATAAATACTTTATATTCCTTACATGTATACTAAAAACTTCTCATATATTTTCGAAATGGAGATCAATCAGTGGGCTAATTAGGTTACCTAATTTCTCTTTACAGCAGGTACAGATTTGGGTGGACATGGTATGAAATATTATGTGATTTCTCAACATTAAAATTACGAATGTCCACTGAACGATGCCTGGGCTACGACAACGTTGGACCTGGTGGAATGAACTCTATTCTTTTAGTAAGTATAAATACTTTATATTTCTTACATGTATACTAAAAACTTCTCATATATTTTAGAAATGGAGATCAATCAGTGGGATAATTAGGTTACCTAATTTCTCTTTACAGCAGGTACAGATTTGGGTGGCCATTGTATGAAATATTATGTGATTTCTCAACATTAAAATTACGAATGTCCACTGAACGATGACTGGGCTACGACAACGTTGGACCTGGTGGAATGAACTCTATTCTTTTAGTAAGTATAAATACTTTATATTTCTTACATGTATACTAAAAACTTCTCATATATTTTAGAAATGGAGATCAATCAGTGGGCTAATTAGGTTCCCTAATTTCTCTTTACAGCAGGTACAGGATTGGGTGGACATGGTATGAAATATTATGTGATTTCTCAACATTAAAATTACGAATGTCCACTGAACGATGCCTGGGCTACGACAACGTTGGACCTGGTGGAATGAACTCTATTCTTTTAGTAAGTATAAATACTTTATATTTCTTACATGTATACTAAAAACTTCTCATATATTTTAGAAATGGAGATCAATCAGTGGGCTAATTAGGTTACCTAATTTCTCTTTACAGCAGGTACAGATTTGGGTGGACATGGTATTAAATATTATGTGATTTCTCAACATTAAAATTACGAATGTCCACTGAACGATGCCTGGGCTACGACAACGTTGGACCTGGTGGAATGAACTCTATTCTTTTAGTAAGTATAAATACTTTATATTTCTTACATGTTTACTAAAAACTTCTCATATATTTTAGAAATGGAGATCAATCAGTGGCTAATTAGGTTACCTAATATCTCTTTATAGCAGGTACAGGATTGGGTGGACATAGTATGAAATATTATGTGATTTCTAAACATTAAAATTACGTATGTCCACTGAACGATGCCTGGGTTACGACAACGTTGGCCCTGGTGGAATGAACTCTATTCTTTTAGTAAGTATAAATACTTTATATTTCTTACATGTATACTACAAACTTCTCATATTTTTTAGAAATGGAGATAAATCAGTGGGCTAATTAGGTTACCTAATTTCTCTTTACAGCAGGTGCAGGATTGGGTGGACATGGAATGAAATATTATGTGATTTCTCAACATTAAAATTACGAATGTCCACTGAACGATGCCTGGGCTACGACAACGTTGGACCTGGTGGAATGAACTCTATTCTCTTAGTAAGTATAAAAACTTTATAGTTCTTATATGTAAGATAAAAATTTGAAATATATTTTATAGAAGGAGATCAATCAGTGGGCTAATTAGGTTACCTAATTTCTCTTTACAGCAGGTACAGGATTGGGTGGACATGGTATGAAATATTATGTGATTTCTCAACATTAAAATTCGAATGTCCACTGAACGATCCCTGGGCTACGACAACGTTGGAACTGGTGGAATGAACTATATTCTTCTAGTAAGTATAAAAACTTTATAGTTCTTATATGTAAGATAAAAATTTCAAATATATTTTATAGAAGGAGATCAATCAGTGGGCTAATTAGGTTACCTAATTTCACTTTACTGCAGGTACAGATTTGGGTGGACATTGTATGAAATATTATGTGATTTCTCAACATTAAAATTACGAATGTCCACTGAACGATGCCTGGGCTACGACAACGTTGGACCTGGTGGAATGAACTCTATTCTTTTAGTAAGTATAAAAACTTTATAGTTCTTATATGTAAGATAAAAATTTCAAATATATTTTATAGAAGGAGATCAATCAGTGGGCTAATTAGGTTACCTAATTTCTCTTTACAGCAGGTACAGGATTGGGTGGACATGGTATGAAATATTATGTGATTTCTCAACATTAAAATTCGAATGTCCACTGAACGATCCCTGGGCTACGACAACGTTGGAACTGGTGGAATGAACTCTATTCTTTTAGTAAGTATAAAAACTTTATAGTTCTTATATGTAAGATAAAAATTTCAAAAATATTTTATAGAAGGAGATCAATCAGTGGGCTAATTAGGTTACCTAATTTCACTTTACTGCAGGTACAGATTTGGGTGGACATTGTATGAAATATTATGTGATTTCTCAACATTAAAATTACGAATGTCCACTGAACGATGCCTGGGCTACGACAACGTTGGACCTGGTGGAATGAACTCTATTCTTTTAGTAAGTATAAAAACTTTATAGTTCTTATATGTAAGATAAAAAAACTAATATATTTTATAGAAGGAGATCATTCAGTGGGCTAATTAGGATACCTAATTTATCTTTACAGCAGGTACAGATTTGGGTGGACATTGTATGAAATATTATGTGATTTCTTGACATTATAATTCCGAATGTCCCCTGAACGATGCCTGGGCTACGACAACGTTGGACCTGGTGGAATGAACTCTATTCTTTTAGTAAGTATAAATACTTTATATTTCTTCCATGTATACTAAAAACTTCTCATATATTTTAGAAATGGAGATCAATCAGTGGGCTTATTAGGTTACCTAATTTCTCTTTACAGCAGGTAAGGATTTGGGTGGACATTGTATGAAATACTATGTGATTTCTCAACATTAAAATTACGAATGTCCACTGAACGATGCCTGGGCTACGACAACGTTGGACCAGGTGGAATGAACTCTATTCTTTTAGTAAGTATAAATACTTTATATTTCTTACATGTATACTAAAAACTTCTCATATATTTTAGAAATGGAGATCAATCAGTGGGCAATTTAGGTTACCTAATTTCTCTTTACAGCAGGTACAGATTTGGGTGGACATTGTATGAAATATTATGTGATTTCTCAACATTAAAATTACGAATGTCCACTGAACGATGCCTGGGCTACGACAACGTTGGACCTGGTGGAATGAACTCTATTCTTTTAGTAAGTATAAATACTTTATATTTCTTACATGTATACTAAAAACTTCTCATATATTTTCGAAATGGAGATCAATCAGTGGGCTAATTAGGTTACCTAATTTCTCTTTACAGCAGGTGCAGGATTGGGTGGACATGGAATGAAATATTATGTGATTTCTCAACATTAAAATTACGAATGTCCACTGAACGATGCCTGGGCTACGACAACGGTGGGCCTGGTGGAATGAACTCTATTCTTTTAGTAAGTATAAATACATTATATTTCTTACATGTATACTAAAAACTTCTCATATATTTTAGAAATGGAGATCAATCAGTGGGCTAATTAGGTTACCTAATTTCTCTTTACAGCAGGTACAGGATTGGGTGGACATGGTATGAAATATTATGTGATTTCTCAACATTAAAATTACGAATGTCCACTGAACGATGCCTGGGCTACGACAACGTTGGACCTGGTGGAATGAACTCTATTCTTTTAGTAAGTATAAATACTTTACATTTCTTACATGTATACTAAAAACTTCTCATATATTTTAGAAATGGAGATCAATCAGTGGGCTAATTAGGTTACCTAATTTCTCTTTACAGCAGGTACAGAATTGGGTGGACATTGTATGAAATATTGTGTGATTTCTCAACATTAAAATTACGAATGTCCACTGAACGATGCCTGGGCTACGACAACGTTGGACCTGGTGGAATGAACTCTATTCTTTTAGTAAGTATAAAAACTTTATAGTTCTTATATGTAAGATAAAAAATTCTAATATATTTTATAGAAGGAGATCAATCAGTGGGCTAATTAGGTTACCTAATTTATCTTTACAGCAGGTACAGATTTGGGTGGACATTGTATGAAATATTATGTGATTTCTCAACATTAAAATTACGTATGTCCACTGAACGATGCCTGGGCTACGACAACGTTGGACCTGGTGGAATGAACTCTATTCTTTTAGTAAATATAAATACTTTATATTTCTTACATGTATACTAAAAACTTCTCATATATTTTAGAAATGGAGATCGATCAGTGGGCTAATTAGGTCACCTAATTTCTCTTTACAGCAGGTACAGATTTGGGTGGACATTCTATGAAATATTATGTGATTTCTCAACATTAAAATTACGGATGTCCACTGAACGATGCCTGGGCTACGACAACGTTGGACCTGGTGGAATGAACACTATTCTTTTAGTAAGTATAAATACTTTATATTTCTTACATGTATACTAAAAGCTTCTCATATATTTAAGAAATGGAGATCAATCAGTGGGCTAATTAGGTTACCTAATTTCTCTTTACAGCAGGTACAGATTTTGGTGGACATGGTATGAAATATTATGTGATTTCTCAACATTAAAATTCGAATGTCCACTGAACGATCCCTGGGCTACGACAACGTCTGACCTGGTGGAATGAAATCTATTCTTTTAGTAAGTATAAATACTTTATAGTTCTTATATGTAAGATAAAAAATTCTAACATATTTTAGAGAAGGAGATCAATGAGTGCACTAAGTAGGTTTCCTAATTTCTTTTTACAGCAGGTACACTTTTGAGTGGACATTGTATGAAAAATGTGTTTTCTTGACATTATAATTCCGAATGTCCACTGAACGATGCCTGGGCTACGACAACGTTGGACCTGGTGGAAAAAACTCTATTCTTTTAGTAAGTATAAATACTTTATATTTCTTACATGTAAAATAAAAACCTCTCATATATTTTAGAAATGGAGATCAATCAGTGGGCTAATTAGGTTACCTAATTTCTCTTTACAGCAGGTACAGGATTGGGTGGAGATGGTATGAAATATTGTGTGATTTCTCAACATTAAAATTACGAATGTACACTGAACAATGCCTGGGCTACGACAACGTTGGACCAGGTGGAATGTACTCTATTCTTTTAGTAAGTATAAATACTTTATATTTCTTACATGTATACTAAAAACTTCTCATATATTTTAGAAATGTTGATCAATCAGTGGGCTAATTAGGTTACCTAATTTCTCTTTACAGCAGGTACAGGATTGGGTGGACATGGTATGAAATATTATGTGATTTCTCAACATTAAAATTACGAATGTCCACTGAACGATGCCTGGGCTACGACAACGTTGGACCTGGTGGAATGAACTCTATTCTTTTAGTAAGTATAAATACTTTATATTTCTTACATGTATACTAAAAACTTCTCATATATTTTAGAAATGGAGATCAATCAGTGGGCTAATTAGGTTACCTAATTTCTCTTTACAGCAGGTACAGGATTGGGTGGACATGGAATGAAATATTATGTGATTTCTCAACATTAAAATTACGAATGTCCACTGAACGATGCCTGGGCTACGACAACGTTGGACCTGGTGGAATGAACTCTATTCTTTTAGTAAGTATAAATACTTTATATTTCTTACATGTATACTAAAAACTTCTCATATATTTTAGAAATGGAGATCAATCAGTGGGCTAATTAGGTTACCTAATTTCTCTTTACAGCTGGTACAGGATTGGGTGGACATGGTATGAAATATTATGTGATTTCTCAACATTAAAATTACGAATGTCCACTGAACGATGCCTGGGCTACGACAACGTTGGACCTGGTGCAATGAACTCTATTCTTTTAGTAAGTATAAAAACTTTATAGTTCTTATATGTAAGATAAAAAATGCTAATATATTTTATAGAAGGAGATCAATCAGTGGGCTAATTAGGTTACCTAATTTATCTTTACAGCAGGTACAGATTTGGGTGGACATTGTATGAAATATTATGTGATTTCTTGAGATTAAAATTACGAATGTCCACTGAACGATACCTGGGCTACGACAACGTTGGACCTGGTGGAATGAACTCTATTCTTTTAGTAAGTATAAATACTTTATATTTCTTACATGTATACTAAAAACTTCTCATATATTTTAGAAATGGAGAACAATCAGTGGGCTAATTAGGTTACCTAATTTCTTTTTACAGCAAGTACAGATTTGGGTGGACATGGTATGAAATATTATGTGATTTCTCAACATTATAATTACGTATGTCCACTGAACGATGCCTGGGCTACGACAACGTTCTACCTGGTGGAATGAACTCTATTCTTTTAGTAAATATAAATACTTTATATTTCTTACATGTATACTAAAAACTTCTCATATATTTTAGAAATGGAGATCAATCAGTGGGCTAATTAGGTCACCTAATTTCTCTTTACAGCAGGTACAGATTTGGGTGGACATTCTATGAAATATTATGTGATTTCTCAACATTAAAATAACGAATGTCCACTGAACGATGCCTGGGCTACGACAACGTTGGACCTGGTGGAATGAACTCTATTCTTTTAGTAAGTATAAATACTTTATATTTCTTACATGTATACTAAAAACTTCTCATATATTTAAGAAATGGAGATCAATCAGTGGGCTAATTAGGTTACCTAATTTCTCTTTACAGCAGGTACAGATTTGGGTGGACATTGTATGAAATATTATGTGATTTCTCAACATTAAAATTCCGAATGTCCACTGATCGATGCCTGGGCTACGACAACGTTGGACCTGGTGGAATGAACTCTATTCTTTTAGTAAGTATAAATACTTTATATTTCTTACATGTATACTAAAAACTTCTCATATATTTTAGAAATGGAGATCAATCAGTGGGCTAATTAGGTTACCTAATTTCTCTTTACAGCAGGTACAGATTTTGGTGGACATGGTATGAAATAGTATGTGATTTCTCAACATTAAAAGTCGAAGGTCCACTGAACGATGCCTGGGCTACGTCAACGTTGGACCTGGTGGAATGAAATCTATTCTTTTAGTAAGTATAAATACTTTATAGTTCTTATATGTAAGATAAAAAATTCTAACATATTTTAGAGAAGGAGATCAATGAGTGCACTAAGTAGGTTTCCTAATTTCTTTTTACAGCAGGTACACTTATGAGTGGACATTGTATGAAAAATGTGTTTTCTTGACATTATAATTCCGAATGTCCACTGAACGATGCCTGGGCTACGACAACGTTGGACCTGGTGGAAAAAACTCTATTCTTTTAGTAAGTATAAATACTTTATATTTCTTACATGTAAAATAAAAACTTCTCATATATTTTAGAAATGGAGATCAATCAGTATGCTAATTAGGTTACCTAATTTCTCTTTACAGCAGGTACAGGATTGGGTGGACATGGAATGAAATATTGTGTGATTTCTCAACATTAAAATTACGAATGTACACTGAACGATGCCTGGGCTACGACAACGTTGGACCAGGTGGAATGTACTCTATTCTTTTAGTAAGTATAAATACTTTATATTTCTTACATGTATACTAAAAACTTCTCATATATTTTAGAAATGGAGATCAATCAGTGGGCTAATTAGGTTACCTAATTTCTCTTTACAGCAGGTACAGGATTGGGTGGACATGGTATGAAATATTATGTGACTTCTCAACTATAAATTACGAATGTCCACTGAACGATGCCTGGGCTACGACAACGTTGGACCTGGTGGAATGAACTCTATTCTTTTAGTAAGTATAAATACTTTATATTTCTTACATGTATACTAAAAACGTCTCATATATTTTAGAAATGGAGATCAATCAGTGGGCTAATTAGGTTACCTAATTTCTCTTTACAGCAGGTACAGGATTGGGTGGACATGGAATGAAATATTATGTGATTTCTCAACATTAAAATTACGAATGTCCACTGAACGATGCCTGGGCTACGACAACGTTGGACCTGGTGGAATGAACTCTATTCTTTTAGTAAGTATAAATACTTTATATTTCTTACATGTATACTAAAAACTTCTCATATATTTTAGAAATGGAGATCAATCAGTGGGCTAATTAGGTTACCTAATTTCTCTTTACAGCAGGTACAGGATTGGGTGGACATGGTATGAAATATTATGTGATTTCTCAACATTAAAATTACGAATGTCCACTGAACGATGCCTGGGCTACGTCAACGTTGGACCTGGTGGAATGAACTCTATTCTTTTAGTAAGTATAAATACTTTATATTTCTTACATGTATACTAAAAACTTCTCATATATTTCAGAAATGGAGATCAATCAGTGGGCTAATTAGGTTACCTAATTTCTCTTTACAGCAGGTACAGGATTGGGTGGACATGGTATGAAATATTATGTGATTTCTCAACATTAAAATTACGAATGTCCACTGAACGATGCCTGGGCTACGACAACGTTGGAACTGGTGGAATGAAATCTATTCTCTTAGTAAGTATAAATACTTTATATTTCTTACATGTAAGATAAAAAATTCTAACATATTTTAGAGAAGGAGATCAATGAGTGCACTAATTAGGTTTCCTAATTTCTTTTTACAGCAGGTACAGATTTGGGTGGACATTGTATGAAATATGTGATTTCTTGACATTATAATTCCGAATGTCCACTGAACGATGCCTGGGCTACGACAACGTTGGACCTGGTGGAATGAACTCTATTCTTTTAGTAAGTATAAATACTTTATATTTCTTACATGTAAAATAAAAACTTCTCATATATTTTAGAAATGGAGATCAATCAGTATGCTAATTAGGTTACCTAATTTCTCTTTACAGCAGGTACAGGATTGGGTGGAGATGGTATGAAATATTGTGTGATTTCTCAACATTAAAATTACGAATGTACACTGAACGATGCCTGGGCTACGACAACGTTGGACCAGGTGGAATGTACTCTATTCTTTCAGTAAGTATAAATACTTTATATTTCTTACATGTATACTAAAAACTTCTCATATATTTTAGAAATGGAGATCAATCAGTGGGCTAACTAGGTTACCTAATTTCTCTTTACAGCAGGTACAGGATTGGGTGGACATGGTATGAAATATTATGTGACTTCTCAACTATAAATTACGAATGTCCACTGAACGATGCCTGGGCTACGACAACGTTGGACCTGGTGGAATGAACTCTATTCTTTTAGTAAGTATAAATACTTTATATTTCTTACATGTATACTAAAAACTTCTCATATATTTCAGAAATGGAGATCAATCAGTGGGCTAATTAGGTTACCTAATTTCTCTTTACAGCAGGTACAGGATTGGGTGGACATGGTATGAAATATTATGTGATTTCTCAACATTAAAATTACGAATGTCCACTGAACGATGCCTGGGCTACGACAACGTTGGAACTGGTGGAATGAAATCTATTCTCTTAGTAAGTATAAATACTTTATATTTCTTACATGTAAGATAAAAAATTCTAACATATTTTAGAGAAGGAGATCAATGAGTGCACTAATTAGGTTTCCTAATTTCTTTTTACAGCAGGTACAGATTTGGGTGGACATTGTATGAAATATGTGATTTCTTGACATTATAATTCCGAATGTCCACTGAACGATGCCTGGGCTACGACAACGTTGGACCTGGTGGAATGAACTCTATTCTTTTAGTAAGTATAAATACTTTATATTTCTTACATGTAAAATAAAAACTTCTCATATATTTTAGAAATGGAGATCAATCAGTATGCTAATTAGGTTACCTAATTTCTCTTTACAGCAGGTACAGGATTGGGTGGAGATGGTATGAAATATTGTGTGATTTCTCAACATTAAAATTACGAATGTACACTGAACGATGCCTGGGCTACGACAACGTTGGACCAGGTGGAATGTACTCTATTCTTTCAGTAAGTATAAATACTTTATATTTCTTACATGTATACTAAAAACTTCTCATATATTTTAGAAATGGAGATCAATCAGTGGGCTAACTAGGTTACCTAATTTCTCTTTACAGCAGGTACAGGATTGGGTGGACATGGTATGAAATATTATGTGATTTCTCAACATTAAAATTACGAATGTCCACTGAACGATGCCTGGGCTACGACAACGTTGGACCTGGTGGAATGAACTCTATTCTTTTAGTAAGTATAAATACTTTATATTTCTTACATGTATACTAAAAACGTCTCATATATTTTAGAAATGGAGATCAATCAGTGGGCTAATTAGGTTACTTAATTTCTCTTTACAGCAGGTACAGGATTGGGTGGACATGGAATGAAATATTATGTGATTTCTCAACATTAAAATTACGAATGTCCACTGAACGATGCCTGGGCTACGACAACGTTGGACCTGGTGGAATGAACTCTATTCTTTTAGTAAGTATAAATACTTTATATTTCTTACATGTATACTAAAAACTTCTCATATATTTTAGAAATGGAGATCAATCAGTGGGCTAATTAGGTTACCTAATTTCTCTTTACAGCAGGTACAGGATTGGGTGGACATGGTATGAAATATTATGTGATTTCTCAACATTAAAATTACGAATGTCCACTGAACGATGCCTGGGCTACGTCAACGTTGGACCTGGTGGAATGAACTCTATTCTTTTAGTAAGTATAAATACTTTATATTTCTTACATGTATACTAAAAACTTCTCATATATTTTAGAAATGGAGATCAATCAGTGGGCTAATTAGGTTACCTAATTTCTTTTTACAGCAGGTTCAGATTTGGGTGGACATTGTATGAAGTATGTGATTTCTTGACATTATAATTCCGAATGTCCACTGAACGATGCCTGGGCTACGACAACGTTGGACCTGGTGGAATGAACTTTATTCTTTTAGTAAGTATAAATACTTTATATTTCTTACATGTATACTAAAAACTTCTCATATATTTCAGAAATGGAGATCAATCAGTGGGCTAATTAGGTTACCTAATTTCTCTTTACAGCAGGTACAGGATTGGGTGGACATGGTATGAAATATTATGTGATTTCTCAACATTAAAATTACGAATGTCCACTGAACGATGCCTGGGCTACTTCAACGTTGGACCTGGTGGAATGAACTCTATTCTTTTAGTAAGTATAAAAACTTTATATTTCTTACATGTATACTAAAAACCTCTCATATCTTTTAAAAATGGAGATCAATCAGTGGGCTAATTAGGTTTCCTAATTTCTCTTTACAGCAGGTACAGATTTGGGTGGACATGGTATGAAATATTATGTGATTTCTCATCATTAAAATTACGAAAGCCCATTGAACGATGCTTGGGCTACGACAACGTTGGACCTGGTGGAATGAAATCTATTCTTTTGGTAAGTATAAATACTTTATAGTTCTTATATGTAAGATAAAAAATTCTAACATATTTTAGAGAAGGAGATCAATCAGTGCACCAAGTAGGTTTCCTAATTTCGTTTTACAGCAGGTACACTTTTGGGTGGACATTGTATGAAGAATGTGATTTCTTGACATTATAATTCCGAATGTCCACTGAACGATGCCTGGGCTACGACAACGTTGGACCTGGTGGAAAAAACTCTATTCTTTTAGTAAGTATAAATACTTTATATTTCTTACATGTATACTAAAAACTTCTCATATATTTTAGAAATGGAGATCAAACAGTGGGCTAATTAGGTTACCTAATTTCTCTTTACAGCAGGTACAGGATTGGGTGGACATGGTATGAAATATTATGTGATTTCTCAACATTAAAATTACGAATGTCCACTGAACGATGCCTGGGCTACGTCAACGTTGGACCTGGTGGAATGAACTCTATTCTTTTAGTAAGTATAAATACTTTATATTTCTTACATGTATACTAAAAACTTCTCATATATTTTAGAAATGGAGATCAATCAGTGGGCTAATTAGGTTTCCTAATTTCTCTTTACAGCAGGTACAGATTTGGGTGGACATGGTATGAAATATTATGTGATTTCTCAACATTAAAATTACGAATGTCCACTGAACGATGCCTGGGCTACGACAACGTTGGACCTGGTGGAATGAACTCTATTCTTTTAGTAAGTATAAATACTTTATATTTCTTACATGTATACTAAAAACTTCTCATATATTTTAGAAATGGAGATCAATCAGTGGGCTAATTAGGTTACCTAATTTCTCTTTACAGCAGGTACAGGATTGGGTGGACATGGTATGAAATATTATGTGATTTCTCAACATTAAAATTACGAATGTCCACTGAACGATGCCTGGGCTACGTCAACGTTGGACCTGGTGGAATGAACTCTATTCTTTTAGTAAGTATAAATACTTTATATTTCTTACATGTATACTAAAAACTTCTCATATATTTCAGAAATGGAGATCAATCAGTGGGCTAATTAGGTTACCTAATTTCTCTTTACAGCAGGTACAGGATTGGGTGGACATGGTATGAAATATTATGTGATTTCTCAACATTAAAATTACGAATGTCCACTGAACGATGCCTGGGCTACGACAACGTTGGAACTGGTGGAATGAAATCTATTCTCTTAGTAAGTATAAATACTTTATATTTCTTACATGTAAGATAAAAAATTCTAACATATTTTAGAGAAGGAGATCAATGAGTGCACTAATTAGGTTTCCTAATTTCTTTTTACAGCAGGTAGATTTGGGTGGACATTGTATGAAATATGTGATTTCTTGACATTATAATTCCGAATGTCCACTGAACGATGCCTGGGCTACGACAACGTTGGACCTGGTGGAATGAACTCTATTCTTTTAGTAAGTATAAATACTTTATATTTCTTACATGTAAAATAAAAACTTCTCATATATTTTAGAAATGGAGATCAATCAGTATGCTAATTAGGTTACCTAATTTCTCTTTACAGCAGGTACAGGATTGGGTGGAGATGGTATGAAATATTGTGTGATTTCTCAACATTAAAATTACGAATGTACACTGAACGATGCCTGGGCTACGACAACGTTGGACCAGGTGGAATGTACTCTATTCTTTCAGTAAGTATAAATACTTTATATTTCTTACATGTATACTAAAAACTTCTCATATATTTTAGAAATGGAGATCAATCAGTGGGCTAACTAGGTTACCTAATTTCTCTTTACAGCAGGTACAGGATTGGGTGGACATGGTATGAAATATTATGTGACTTCTCAACTATAAATTACGAATGTCCACTGAACGATGCCTGGGCTACGACAACGTTGGACCTGGTGGAATGAACTCTATTCTTTTAGTAAGTATAAATACTTTATATTTCTTACATGTATACTAAAAACGTCTCATATATTTTAGAAATGGAGATCAATCAGTGGGCTAATTAGGTTACTTAATTTCTCTTTACAGCAGGTACAGGATTGGGTGGACATGGAATGAAATATTATGTGATTTCTCAACATTAAAATTACGAATGTCCACTGAACGATGCCTGGGCTACGACAACGTTGGACCTGGTGGAATGAACTCTATTCTTTTAGTAAGTATAAATACTTTATATTTCTTACATGTATACTAAAAACTTCTCATATATTTTAGAAATGGAGATCAATCAGTGGGCTAATTAGGTTACCTAATTTCTCTTTACAGCAGGTACAGGATTGGGTGGACATGGTATGAAATATTATGTGATTTCTCAACATTAAAATTACGAATGTCCACTGAACGATGCCTGGGCTACGTCAACGTTGGACCTGGTGGAATGAACTCTATTCTTTTAGTAAGTATAAATACTTTATATTTCTTACATGTATACTAAAAACTTCTCATATATTTTAGAAATGGAGATCAATCAGTGGGCTAATTAGGTTACCTAATTTCTTTTTACAGCAGGTTCAGATTTGGGTGGACATTGTATGAAGTATGTGATTTCTTGACATTATAATTCCGAATGTCCACTGAACGATGCCTGGGCTACGACAACGTTGGACCTGGTGGAATGAACTTTATTCTTTTAGTAAGTATAAATACTTTATATTTCTTACATGTATACTAAAAACTTCTCATATATTTCAGAAATGGAGATCAATCAGTGGGCTAATTAGGTTACCTAATTTCTCTTTACAGCAGGTACAGGATTGGGTGGACATGGTATGAAATATTATGTGATTTCTCAACATTAAAATTACGAATGTCCACTGAACGATGCCTGGGCTACTTCAACGTTGGACCTGGTGGAATGAACTCTATTCTTTTAGTAAGTATAAAAACTTTATATTTCTTACATGTATACTAAAAACCTCTCATATCTTTTAAAAATGGAGATCAATCAGTGGGCTAATTAGGTTTCCTAATTTCTCTTTACAGCAGGTACAGATTTGGGTGGACATGGTATGAAATATTATGTGATTTCTCATCATTAAAATTACGAAAGCCCATTGAACGATGCTTGGGCTACGACAACGTTGGACCTGGTGGAATGAAATCTATTCTTTTGGTAAGTATAAATACTTTATAGTTCTTATATGTAAGATAAAAAATTCTAACATATTTTAGAGAAGGAGATCAATCAGTGCACCAAGTAGGTTTCCTAATTTCGTTTTACAGCAGGTACACTTTTGGGTGGACATTGTATGAAGAATGTGATTTCTTGACATTATAATTCCGAATGTCCACTGAACGATGCCTGGGCTACGACAACGTTGGACCTGGTGGAAAAAACTCTATTCTTTTAGTAAGTATAAATACTTTATATTTCTTACATGTATACTAAAAACTTCTCATATATTTTAGAAATGGAGATCAAACAGTGGGCTAATTAGGTTACCTAATTTCTCTTTACAGCAGGTACAGGATTGGGTGGACATGGTATGAAATATTATGTGATTTCTCAACATTAAAATTACGAATGTCCACTGAACGATGCCTGGGCTACGTCAACGTTGGACCTGGTGGAATGAACTCTATTCTTTTAGTAAGTATAAATACTTTATATTTCTTACATGTATACTAAAAACTTCTCATATATTTTAGAAATGGAGATCAATCAGTGGGCTAATTAGGTTTCCTAATTTCTCTTTACAGCAGGTACAGATTTGGGTGGACATGGTATGAAATATTATGTGATTTCTCAACATTAAAATTACGAAAGCCCATTGAACGATGCTTGGGCTACGACAACGTTGGACCTGGTGGAATGAAATCTATTCTTTTAGTAAGTATAAATACTTTATAGTTCTTATATGTAAGATAAAAAATTCTAACATCTTTTAGAGAAGGAGATCAATCAGTGCACCAAGTAGGTTTCCTAATTTCGTTTTACAGCAGGTACACTTTTAGGTGGACATTGTATGAAGAATGTGATTTCTTGACATTACAATTCCGAATGTCAACTGAACAATGCCTGGGCTACGACAACGTTGGACCTGGTGGAAAAAATTCTATTCTTTTAGTAAGTATAAATACTTTATATTTCTTACATGTATACTAAAAACTTCTCATATATTTTAGAAATGGAGATCAATCAGTGGGCTAATTAGGTTACCTAATTTCTCTTTACAGCAGGTACAGGATTGGGTGGACATGGAATGAAATATTATGTGATTTCTCAACATTAAAATTACGAATGTCCACTGAACGATGCCTGGGCTACGACAACGTTGGACCTCGTGGAATGAACTCTATTCTTTTAGTAAGTATAAATACTTTATATTTCTTACATGTATACTAAAAACTTCTCATATATTTAAGAAATGGAGATCAATCAGTGGGCTAATTAGGTTACCTAATTTCTCTTTACAGCAGGTACAGGATTGGGTGGACATGGTATGAAATATTATGTGATTTCTCAACATTAAAATTACGAAAGCCCATTGAACGATGCTTGGGCTACGACAACGTTGGACCTGGTGGAATGAAATCTATTCTTTTAGTAAGTATAAATACTTTATAGTTCTTATATGTAAGATAAAAAATTCTAACATATTTTAGAGAAGGAGATCAATCAGTGCACCAAGTAGGTTTCCTAATTTCGTTTTACAGCAGGTACACTTTTGGGTGGACATTGTATGAAGAATGTGATTTCTTGACATTATAATTCCGAATGTCAACTGAACGATGCCTGGGCTACGACAACGTTGGACCTGGTGGAAAAAACTCTATTCTTTTTGTAAGTATAAATACTTTATATTTCTTACATGTATACTAAAAACTTCTCATATATTTTAGAAATGGAGATCAATCAGTGGGCTAATTAGGTTACCTAATTTCTCTTTACAGCAGGTACAGGATTGGGTGGACATGGAATGAAATATTATGTGATTTCTCAACATTAAAATTACGAATGTCCACTGAACGATGCCTGGGCTACGACAACGTTGGACCTGGTGGAATGAACTCTATTCTTTTAGTAAGTATAAATACTTTATATTTCTTACATGTATACTAAAAACTTCTCATATATTTTAGAAATGGAGATCAATCAGTGGGCTAATTAGGTTACCTAATTTCTCTTTACAGCAGGTACAGGATTGGGTGGACATGGTATGAAATATTATGTGATTTCTCAACATTAAAATTACGAATGTCCACTGAACGATGCCTGGGCTACGTCAACGTTGGACCTGGTGGAATGAACTCAATTCTTTTAGTAAGTATAAATACTTTATATTTCTTACATGTATACTAAAAACTTCTCATATATTTCAGAAATGGAGATCAATCAGTGGGCTAATTAGGTTACCTAATTTCTCTTTACAGCAGGTACAGGATTGGGTGGACATGGTATGAAATATTATGTGATTTCTCAACATTAAAATTACGAATGTCCACTGAACGATGCCTGGGCTACGTCAACGTTGGACCTGGTGGAATGAACTCTATTCTTTTAGTAAGTATAAAAACTTTATATTTCTTACATGTATACTAAAAACCTCTCATATCTTTTAGAAATGGAGATCAATCAGTGGGCTAATTAGGTTTCCTAATTTCTCTTTACAGCAGGTACAGATTTGGGTGGACATGGTATGAAATATTATGTGATTTCTCAACATTAAAATTACGAAAGCCCATTGAACGATGCTTGGGCTACGACAACGTTGGACCTGGTGGAATGAAATCTATTCTTTTGGTAAGTATAAATACTTTATAGTTCTTAAATGTAAGATAAAAAATTCTAACATATTTTAGAGAAGGAGATCAATCAGTGCACCAAGTAGGTTTCCTAATTTCGTTTTACAGCAGGTACACTTTTGGGTGGACATTGTATGAAGAATGTGATTTCTTGACATTATAATTCCGAATGTCCACTGAACGATGCCTGGGCTACGACAACGTTGGACCTGGTGGAAAAAACTCTATTCTTTTAGTAAGTATAAATACTTTATATTTCTTACATGTATACTAAAAACTTCTCATATATTTTAGAAATGGAGATCAATCAGTGGGCTAATTAGGTTACCTAATTTCTCTTTACAGCAGGTACAGGATTGGGTGGACATGGTATGAAATATTATGTGATTTCTCAACATTAAAATTACGAATGTCCACTGAACGTTGCCTGGGCTACGACAACGTTGGACCTGGTGGAATGAACTCTATTCTTTTAGTAAGTATAAACACTTTATATTTCTTACATGTATACTAAAAACTTCTCATATATTTTAGAAATGGAGATCAATCAGTGGGCTAATTAGGTTACCTAATTTCTCTTGACAGCAGGTACAGGATTGGGTGGACATGGAATGAAATATTATGTGACTTCTCAACATTAAAATTACGAATGTCCACTGACCGATGCCTGGGCTACGACAACGTTGGACCTGGTGGAATGAACTCTATTCTTTTAGTAAGTATAAATACTTTATATTTCTTACATGTATACTAAAAACTTCTCATATATTTTAGAAATGGAGATCAATCAGTGGGCTAATTAGGTTACCTAATTTTTCTTTACAGCAGGTACAGGATTGGATGGACACGGTATGAAATATTATGTGATTTCTCAACATTAAAATTACGAATGTCCACTGAACGATGCCTGGGCTACGACAACGTTGGACCTGGTGGAATGAACTCTATTCTTTTAGTAAGTATAAATACTTTATATTTCTTACATGTATACTAAAAACTTCTCATATATTTTAGAAATGGAGATCAATCATTGGGCTAATTAGGTTACCTAATTTCTCTTTACAGCAGGTACAGAATTGGGTGGACATTGTATGAAATATTATGTGATTTCACAACATTAAAATTACGAATGTCCACTGAACGATGCCCGGGCTACGACAACGTTGGACCTGGTGGAATGAACTCTATTCTTTTAGTAAGTATAAATACTTTATATTTCATCCATGAATACTAAAAACTTCTCATATATTTTAGAAATGGAGATCAATCAGTGGGCTAATTAGGTTACCTAATATCTCTTTACAGCAGGTACAGGTTTGGGTGAAGATGGTATGAAATATTATGTGATTTCTCAACATTAAAATTACGAATGTCCACTGAACGATGCCTGGGCTACGACAACGTTGGACCTGGTGGAATGAACTCTATTCTTTTAGTAAGTATAAATACTTTATAGTTCTTATATGTAAGATAAAAAATTCTAATATATTTTATAGAAGGAGATCAATCAGTGGGCTAATTAGGTTACCTAATTTCTCTTTACTGCAGGTACAGATTTGGGTGGACATTGTATGAAATATTATGTGATTTCTCAACATTAAAATTACGAATGTCCACTGAACGATGCCTGGGCTACGACAACGTTGGACCTGGTGGAATGAACTCTATTCTTTTAGTAAGTATAAAAACTTTATAGTTCTTATATGTAAGATAAAAAATTCTAATATATTTTATAGAAGGAGATCAATCAGTGGGCTAATTAGGTTACCTAATTTATCTTTACAGCAGGTACAGATTTGGGTGGACACTGTATGAAATATTATGTGATTTCTTGAGATTAAAATTACGAATGTCCACTGAACGATACCTGGGCTACGACAACGTTGGACCTGGTGGAATGAACTCTATTCTTTTAGTAAGTATAAATACTTTATATTTCTTACATGTATACTAAAAACTTCTCATATATTTTAGAAATGGAGAACAATCAGTGGGCTAATTAGGTTACCTAATTTCTCTTTACAGCAAGTACAGATTTGGGTGGACATGGTATGAAATATTATGTGATTTCTCAACATTAAAATTACGTATGTCCACTTAACGATGCCTGGGCTACGACAACGTTGGACCTGGTGGAATGAACTCTATTCTTTTAGTAAGTATAAATACTTTATATTTCTTACATGTATACTAAAAACTTCTCATATATTTTAGAAATGGAGATCAATCAGTGGGCTAATTAGGTTACCTAATTTCTCTTTACAGCAGGTACAGGATTGGGTGGACATGGTATGAAATATTATGTGATTTCTCAACATTAAAATTACGAATGTCCACTGAACGATGCCTGGGCTACGTCAACGTTGGACCTGGTGGAATGATCTCTATTCTTTTAGTAAGTATAAATACTTTATATTTCTTACATGTATACTAAAAACTTCTCATATATTTCAGAAATGGAGATCAATCAGTGGGCTAATTAGGTTACCTAATTTCTCTTTACAGCAGGTACAGGATTGGGTGGACATGGTATGAAATATTATGTGATTTCTCAACATTAAAATTACGAATGTCCACTGAACGATGCCTGGGCTACGTCAACGTTGGACCTGGTGGAATGAACTCTATTCTTTTAGTAAGTATAAAAACTTTATATTTCTTACATGTATACTAAAAACCTCTCATATCTTTTAGAAATGGAGATCAATCAGTGGGCTAATTAGGTTTCCTAATTTCTCTTTACAGCAGGTACAGATTTGGGTGGACATGGTATGAAATATTATGTGATTTCTCAACATTAAAATTACGAAAGCCCATTGAACGATGCTTGGGCTACGACAACGTTGGACCTGGTGGAATGAAATCTATTCTTTTGGTAAGTATAAATACTTTATAGTTCTTAAATGTAAGATAAAAAATTCTAACATATTTTAGAGAAGGAGATCAATCAGTGCACCAAGTAGGTTTCCTAATTTCGTTTTACAGCAGGTACACTTTTGGGTGGACATTGTATGAAGAATGTGATTTCTTGACATTATAATTCCGAATGTCCACTGAACGATGCCTGGGCTACGACAACGTTGGACCTGGTGGAAAAAACTCTATTCTTTTAGTAAGTATAAATACTTTATATTTCTTACATGTATACTAAAAACTTCTCATATATTTTAGAAATGGAGATCAATCAGTGGGCTAATTAGGTTACCTAATTTCTCTTTACAGCAGGTACAGGATTGGGTGGACATGGTATGAAATATTATGTGATTTCTCAACATTAAAATTACGAATGTCCACTGAACGATGCCTGGGCTACGACAACGTTGGACCTGGTGGAATGAACTCTATTCTTTTAGTAAGTATAAACACTTTATATTTCTTACATGTATACTAAAAACTTCTCATATATTTTAGAAATGGAGATCAATCAGTGGGCTAATTAGGTTACCTAATTTCTCTTGACAGCAGGTACAGGATTGGGTGGACATGGAATGAAATATTATGTGACTTCTCAACATTAAAATTACGAATGTCCACTGACCGATGCCTGGGCTACGACAACGTTGGACCTGGTGGAATGAACTCTATTCTTTTAGTAAGTATAAATACTTTATATTTCTTACATGTATACTAAAAACTTCTCATATATTTTAGAAATGGAGATCAATCAGTGGGCTAATTAGGTTACCTAATTTTTCTTTACAGCAGGTACAGGATTGGATGGACACGGTATGAAATATTATGTGATTTCTCAACATTAAAATTACGAATGTCCACTGAACGATGCCTGGGCTACGACAACGTTGGACCTGGTGGAATGAACTCTATTCTTTTAGTAAGTATAAATACTTTATATTTCTTACATGTATACTAAAAACTTCTCATATATTTTAGAAATGGAGATCAATCATTGGGCTAATTAGGTTACCTAATTTCTCTTTACAGCAGGTACAGAATTGGGTGGACATTGTATGAAATATTATGTGATTTCACAACATTAAAATTACGAATGTCCACTGAACGATGCCCGGGCTACGACAACGTTGGACCTGGTGGAATGAACTCTATTCTTTTAGTAAGTATAAATACTTTATATTTCATCCATGAATACTAAAAACTTCTCATATATTTTAGAAATGGAGATCAATCAGTGGGCTAATTAGGTTACCTAATATCTCTTTACAGCAGGTACAGGTTTGGGTGGAGATGGTATGAAATATTATGTGATTTCTCAACATTAAAATTACGAATGTCCACTGAACGATGCCTGGGCTACGACAACGTTGGACCTGGTGGAATGAACTCTATTCTTTTAGTAAGTATAAATACTTTATAGTTCTTATATGTAAGATAAAAAATTCTAATATATTTTATAGAAGGAGATCAATCAGTGGGCTAATTAGGTTACCTAATTTCTCTTTACTGCAGGTACAGATTTGGGTGGACATTGTATGAAATATTATGTGATTTCTCAACATTAAAATTACGAATGTCCACTGAACGATGCCTGGGCTATGACAACGTTGGACCTGGTGGAATGAACTCTATTCTTTTAGTAAGTATAAAAACTTTATAGTTCTTATATGTAAGATAAAAAATTCTAATATATTTTATAGAAGGAGATCAATCAGTGGGCTAATTAGGTTACCTAATTTATCTTTACAGCAGGTACAGATTTGGGTGGACACTGTATGAAATATTATGTGATTTCTTGAGATTAAAATTACGAATGTCCACTGAACGATACCTGGGCTACGACAACGTTGGACCTGGTGGAATGAACTCTATTCTTTTAGTAAGTATAAATACTTTATATTTCTTACATGTATACTAAAAACTTCTCATATATTTTAGAAATGGAGAACAATCAGTGGGCTAATTAGGTTACCTAATTTCTCTTTACAGCAAGTACAGATTTGGGTGGACATGGTATGAAATATTATGTGATTTCTCAACATTAAAATTACGTATGTCCACTTAACGATGCCTGGGCTACGACAACGTTGGACCTGGTGGAATGAACTCTATTCTTTTAGTAAATATAAATACTTTATATTTCTTACATGTATACTAAAAACTTCTCATATATTTTAGAAATGGAGATCAATCAGTGGGCTAATTAGGTCACCTAATTTCTCTTTACAGCAGGTACAGATTTGGGTGGACATTCTATGAAATATTATGTGATTTCTCAACATTAAAATTACGAATGTCCACTGAACGATGCCTGGGCTACGACAACGTTGGACCTGGTGGAATGAACTCTATTCTTTTAGTAAGTATAAATACTTTATATTTCTTACATGTATACTAAAAATTTCTCATATATTTAAGAAATGGAGATCAATCAGTGGGCTAATTAGGTTACCTAATTTCTCTTTACAGCAGGTACAGATTTGGGTGGACATTGTATGAAATATTATGTGATTTCTCAACATTAAAATTACGAATGTCCACTGAACGATGCCTGGGCTACGACAACGTTGGACCTGGTGGAATGAACTCTATTCTTTTAGTAAGTATAAATACTTTATAGTTCTTATATGTAAGATAAAAAATTCTAATATATTTTATAGAAGGAGATCAATCAGTGGGCAAATTAGGTTACCTAATTGCTCTTTACTGCAGGTACAGATTTGGGTGGACATTGTATGAAATATTATGTGATTTCTCAACATTAAAATTACGAATGTCCACTGAACGATGCCTGGGCTACGACAACGTTGGACCTGGTGGAATGAACTCTATTCTTTTAGTAAGTATAAAAACTTTATAGTTCTTATATGTAAGATACAAAATTCTAATATATTTTATAGAAGGAGATCAATCAGTGGGCTAATTAGGTTACCTAATTTATCTTTACAGCAGGTACAGATTTGGGTGGACACTGTATGAAATATTATGTGATTTCTTGAGATTAAAATTATGAATGTCCACTGAACGATACCTGGGCTACGACAACGTTGGACCTGGTGGAATGAACTCTATTCTTTTAGTAAGTATAAATACTTTATATTTCTTACATGTATACTAAAAACTTCTCATATATTTTAGAAATGGAGAACAATCAGTGGGCTAATTAGGTTACCTAATTTCTCTTTACAGCAAGTACAGATTTGGGTGGACATGGTATGAAATATTATGTGATTTCTCAACATTAAAATTACGTATGTCCACTGAACGATGCCTGGGCTACGACAACGTTGGACCTGGTGGAATGAACTCTATTCTTTTAGTAAATATAAATACTTTATATTTCTTACATGTATACTAATAACTTCTCATATATTTTAGAAATGGAGATCAATCAGTGGGCTAATTAGGTCACCTAATTTCTCTTTACAGCAGGTACAGATTTGGGTGGACATTGTATGAAATATTATGTGATTTCTCAACATTAAAATTCCGAATGTCCACTGAACGATGCCTGGGCTACGACAACGTTGGACCTGGTGGAATGAACTCTATTCTTTTAGTAAGTATAAATACTTTATATTTCTTACATGTATACTAAAAACTTCTCATATATTTTAGAAATGGAGATCAATCAGTGGGCTAATTAGGTTACCTAATTTCTCTTTACAGCAGGTACAGATATTGGTGGACAGGGTATGAAATATTATGTGATTTCTCAACATTAAAATTACGAATGTCCACTGAACGATGCCTGGGCTACGACAACGTTGGACCTGGTGGAGTGAAATCTATTCTCTTAGTAAGTATAAATACTTTATAGTTCTTATATGTAAGATAAAAAATTCTAACATATTTTAGAGAAGGAGATCAATGAGTGCACTAAGTAGGTTTCCTGATTTCTTTTTACAGCAGGTACACTTTTGAGTGGACATTGTATGAAAAATGTGTTTTTTTGACATTATAATTCCGAATGTCCACTGAACGATGCCTGGGCTACGACAACGTTGGACCTGGTGGAAAAAACTCTATTCTTTTAGTAAGTATAAATACTTTATATTTCTTACATGTAAAATAAAAACTTCTCATATATTTTAGAAATGGAGATGAATCAGTGGGCTAATTAGGTTACCTAATTTCTCTTTACAGCAGGTACAGGATTGGGTGGAGATGGTATGAAATATTGTGTGATTTCTCAACATTAAAATTACGAATGTACACTGAACGATGCCTGGGCTACGACAACGTTGGACCAGGTGGAATGTACTCTATTCTTTTAGTAAGTATAAATACTTTATATTTCTTACATGTATACTAAAAACTTCTCATATATTTTAGAAATGGAGATCAATCAGTGGGCTAATTAGGTTACCTAATTTCTCTTTACAGCAGGTACAGGATTGGGTGGACATGGTATGAAATATTATGTGATTTCTCAACATTAAAATTACGAATGTCCACTGAACGATCCCTGGGCTACGACAACGTTGGACCTGGTGGAATGAACTCTATTCTTTTAGTAAGTATAAATACTTTATATTTCTTACATGTATACTAAAAACTTCTCATATATTTTAGAAATGGAGATCAATCAGTGGGCTAATTAGGTTACCTAATTTCTCTTTACAGCAGGTACAGGATTGGGTGGACATGGAATGAAATATTATGTGATTTCTCAACATTAAAATTACGAATGTCCACTGAACGATGCCTGGGCTACGACAACGTTGGACCTGGTGGAATGAACTCTATTCTTTTAGTAAGTATAAATACTTTATATTTCTTACATGTATACTAAAAACTTCTCATATCTTTTAGAAATGGAGATCAATCAGTGGGCTAATTAGGTTACCTAATTTCTCTTTGCAGCAGGTACAGATTTGGGTGGACATTGTATGAAATATTATGTGATTTCTCAACATTAAAATTACGAATGTCCACTGATCGATGTTTGGGCTACGACAACGTTGGACCTGGTGGAATGAACTCTATTCTTTTAGTAAGTATAAAAACTTTATAGTTCTTATATATAAGATAAAAAATTCTAATATATTTTATAGAAGGAGATCAATCAGTGGGCTAATTAGGTTACCTAATTTATCTTTACAGCAGGTACAGATTTGGGTGGACACTGTATGAAATATTATGTGATTTCTTGAGATTAAAATTACGAATGTCCACTGAACGATACCTGGGCTACGACAACGTTGGACCTGGTGGAATGAACTCTATTCTTTTAGTAAGTATAAATACTTTATATTTCTTACATGTATACTAAAAACTTCTCATATATTTTAGAAATGGAGATCAATCAGTGGGCTAATTAGGTCACCTAATTTCTCTTTACAGCAGGTACAGATTTGGGTGGACATTGTATGAAATATTATGTGATTTCTCAACATTAAAATTACGTATGTCCACTGAACGATGCCTGGGCTACGACAACGTTGGACCTGGTGGAATGAACTCTATTCTTTTAGTAAATATAAATACTTTATATTTCCTACATGTATACTAAAAACTTCTCATATATTTTAGAAATGGAGATCAATCAGTGGGCTAATTAGGTTACCTAATTTCTCTTTACAGCAGGTACAGATTTGGGTGGACATTGTATGTAATATTATGTGATTTCTCAACATTAAAATTCCGAATGTCCACTGAACGATGCCTGGGCTACGACAACGTTGGACCTGGTGGAATGAACTCTATTCTTTTAGTAAGTATAAAAACTTTATAGTTCTTATATGTAAGATAAAAAATTCTTACATATTTTATAGAAGGAGATCAATCAGTGGGCTAATTAGGTTACCTAATTTCTCTTTACAGCAGGTACAGATTTGGGTGGACATTGTATGAAATATTATGTGATTTCTCAACATTAAAATGACGATTGTCCACTGAACGATGCCTGGGCTACGACAACGTTGGACCTGGTGGAATGAACTCTATTCTTTTAGTAAGTATAAATACTTTATATTACTTACATGTATACTAAAAACTTCACATATATTTTAGAAATGGAGATCAATCAGTGGGCTAATTAGGTTACCTAATTTCTCTTTACAGCAGGTACAGATTTGGGTGGACATTGTATGAAATATTATGTGATTTCTCAACATTAAAATTACGAATGTCCACTGAACGATGCCTGGGTTATGACAACGATGGACCTGGTGCAATGAACTCTATTCTTTTAGTACGTATAAATACTTTATGTTTCTTACATGTATACTAAAAACTTCTCATATATTATAGAAATGGAGATCAATCAGTGGGCTAATTAGGTTACCTAATTTCTCTTTACAGCAGGTACAGATTTGGGTGGACATTGTATGAAATATTATGTGATTTCTCAACATTAAAATTCAGAATGTCCACTGAACGATGCCTGGGCTACAACAACGTTGGACCTGGTGGAATGAACTCTATTCTTTTAGTAAGTATAAATAGTTTATATTTCTTACATGTATACTAAAAACTTCTCATATATTTTAGAAATGGAGATTAATCAGTGGGCTAATTAGGTTACCTAATTTCTCTTTACAGCAGGTACAGGATTGGGTGGACATTGTATGAAATATTAGGTGATTTCTCAACATTAAAATTACGAATGTCCACTGAACGATGCCTGGGCTACGACAACGTTGGACCTGGTGGAATGAACTCTATTCTTTTAGTAAGTATAAATACTTTATATTTCTTACATGTATACTAAAAACTTCTCATATATTTTAGATATGGAGATCAATCAGTGGGCTAATTAGGTTACCTAATTTCTCTTTACAGCAGGTACAGATTTGGGTGGACAATGTATGAAATATTATGTGATTTCTCAACATTAAAATTACGAATGCCCACTGAACGATGCCTGGGCTACGACAACGTTGGACCTGGTGGAATGAACTCTATTCTTTTAGTAAGTATAAATACTTTATATTTCTTACATGTATACTAAAAACTTCTCATATATTTTAGAAATGGAGATGAATCAGTGGGCTAATTAGGTTACCTAATTCTTTTTACAGCAGGTACAGATTTGGGTGGACACTCTATGAAATATTATGTGATTTCTCAACATTAAAATTACGAATGTCCACTGAACGATGCCTGGGCTACGACAACGTTGGACCTGGTGGAATGAACTCTATTCTTATAGTACGTATAAATACTTTATATTTCTTACATGTATACTAAAAATTTCTCATATATTTTAGAAATGGAGATCAATCAGTGGGCTAGTTAGGTTACCTAATTTCTCTTTACAGCAGGTACAGGATTGGGTGGACATGGTATGAAATATTATGTGATTTCTCAACATTAAAATTCGAATGTCCACTGAACGATCCCTGGGCTACGACAACGTTGGAACTGGTGGAATGAACTCTATTCTTTTAGTAAGTATAAAAACTTTATTGTTCTTACATGTAAGATAAAAAATTCTAATATATTTTATAGGAGGAGATCAATCAGTGGGCTAATTAGGTTACCTAATTTCTATTTACAGCAGGTACACTTTTGGGTGGACATTGTATGAAATATGTGATTTCTTGACATTATAATTCCGAATGTCCAGTGAACGATGCCTGGCCTACGACAACGTTGGACCTGGTGAAATGAACTCTATTCTTTTAGTCAGTATAAATACTTTATAGTTCTTATATGATAGATAAAAAATTCTAATATATTTTATAGAAGGAGATCAATCAGTGGGCTAATTAGGTTACCTAATTTCTCTTTACAGCAGGTACAGATTTGGGTGGACATTGTATGAAATATTATGTGATTTCTCAACATTAAAATTACGAATGTACATTTAACGATGCCTGGGCTACGACAACGTTGGACCTGGTGGAATGAACTCTATTCTTTTAGTAAGTATAAAAACATTATAGTTCTTAGATGTAAGATAAAAAATTCTTATATATTTTATAGAAGGAGATCAATCAGTGGGCTAATTAGGTTACCTAATTTCTCTTTACAGCAGGTACAGATTGGGGTGGACATTGTATGAAATATTATGTGATTTCTCAACATTAAAATCACGATTGTCCACTGAACGATGCCTGGGCTACGACAACGTTGGACCTGGTGGAATTAACTCTATTCTTTTAGTAAGTATAAATACTTTATATTTCTTACATGTATACTAAAAACTTCTCATATATTTTAGAAATGGAGATCAATCAGTGGGCTAATTAGGTTACCTAATTTCTCTTTACAGCAGGTACAGGTTTGGGTGGACATTGTATGAAATATTATGTGATTTCTCAACATTAAAATTACGAATGTCCACTGAACGATGCCTGGGCTACGACAACGTTGGACCTGGTGGAATGAACTCTATTCTTATAGTACGTATAAATACTTTATATTTCTTACATGTATACTAAAAACTTCTCATATATTTTAGAAATGGAGATCAATCAGTGGGCTAGTTAGGTTACCTAATTTCTCTTTACAGCAGGTACAGATTTGGGTGGACATGGTATGAAATATTATGTGATTTCTCAACATTAAAATTCGAATGTCCACTGAACGATCCCTGGGCTACGACAACGTTGGAACTGGTGGAATGAACTCTATTCTTTTAGTAAGTATAAAAACTTTATTGTTCTTACATGTAAGATAAAAAATTCTAATATATTTTATAGGAGGAGATCAATCAGTGGGCTAATTATGTTACCTAATTTCTATTTACAGCAGGTACACTTTTGGGTGGACATTGTATGAAATATGTGATTTCTTGACATTATAATTCCGAATGTCCAGTGAACGATGCCTGGCCTACGACAACGTTGGACCTGGTGAAATGAACTCTATTCTTTTAGTCAGTATAAATACTTTATAGTTCTTATATGATAGATAAAAACTTCTCATATATTTTAGAAATGGAGATAAATCAGTGGGCTAATTAGGTTACCTAATTTCTCTTTACAGCAGGTACAGGTTTGGGTGGACATTGTATGAAATATTATGTGATTTCTCAACATTAAAATTACGAATGTCCACTGAACGATGCCTGGGCTACGACAACGTTGGACCTGGTGGAATGAACTCTATTCTTTTAGTACGTGTAAATACTTTATATTTCTTACATGTATACTAAAAACTTCTCATATATTTTAGAAATGGAGATCAATCAGTGGGCTAATTAGGTTACCTAATTTCTCTTTACAGCAGGTACAGATTTGGGTGGACATGGTATGACATATTATGTGATTTCTCAACATTAAAATTACGAATGTCCACTGAACGATGCCTGGGCTACGACAACGTTGGACCTGGTGGAATGAACTCCATTCTTATAGTACGTATAAATACTTTATATTTCTTACATGTATACTAAAAACATCTCATATATTTTAGAAATGGAGATCAATCAGTGGGCTAGTTAGGTTACCTAATTTCTCTTTACAGCAGGTACAGGATTGGGTGGACATGGTATGAAATATTATGTGATTTCTCAACATTAAAATTCGAATGTCCACTGAACGATCCCTGGGCTACGACAACGTTGGAACTGGTGGAATGAACTCTATTCTTTTAGTAAGTATAAAAACTTTATAGTTCTTATATGTAAGACAAAAAATTCTAATATATTTTATAGGAGGAGATCAATCAGTGGGCTAATTAGGTTACCTAATTTCTATTTACATCAGGTACACTTTTGGGTGGACATTGTATGAAATATGTGATTTCTTGACATTATAATTCCGAATGTCCACTGAACGATGCCTGGCCTACGACAACGTTGGACCTGGTGGAATGAACTCTATTCTTATAGTAAGTATAAATACCTTATATTTCTTACATGTATACTAAAAACTTCTCATATATTTTAGAAATGGAGATCAATCAGTGGGCTAATTAGGTTACCTAATTTCTCTTTACAGCAGGTACAGGATTGGGTGGACATGGTATGAATTATTATGTGATTTCTCAACATTAAAATTACGAATGTCCACTGAACGATGCCTTTGCTACGACAACGTTGGACCTGGTGAAATGAACTCTATTCTTTTAGTAAGTATAAATACTTTATAGTTCTTATATGATAGATAAAAAATTCTAATATATTTTATAGAAGGAGATCAATCAGTGGGCTAATTAGGTTACCTAATTTCTCTTTACAGCAGGTACAGATTTGGGTGGACATTGTATGAAATATTATGTGATTTCTCAACATTAAAATTACGAATGTACATTTAACGATGCATGGGGTACGACAACGTTGGACCTGGTGGAATGAACTCTATTCTTTTAGTAAGTATAAAAACTTTATAGTTCTTACATGTAAGATAAAAAATTCTTATATATTTTATAGAAGGAGATCAATCAGTGGGCTAATTAGGTTACCTAATTTCTCTTTACAGCAGGTACAGATTTGGGTGGACATTGTATGAAATATTATGTGATTTCTCAACATTAAAATTACGAATGTACATTTAACGATGCCTGGGCTACGACAACGTTGGACCTGGTGGAATGAACTCTATTCTTTTAGTAAGTATAAAAACTTTATAGTTCTTATATGTAAGATAAAAACTTCTCATATAATTTAGAAATGGAGATCAATCAGTGGGCTAATTAGGTTACCTAATTTCTCTTTACAGCAGGTACAGATTTGGGTGGACATTGTATGAAATATTATGTGATTTCTCAACATTAAAATGACGATTGTCCACTGAACGATGCCTGGGCTACGACAACGTTGGACCTGGTAGAATTAACTCTATTCTTTTAGTAAGTATAAATACTTTATATTTCTTACATGTATACTAAAAACTTCTCATATATTTTAGAAATGGAGATCAATCAGTGGGCTAATTAGGTTACCTAATTTCTCTTTACAGCAGGTACAGATTTGGGTGGACATTGTATGAAATATTATGTGATTTCTCAACATTAAAATTACGAATGTACATTTAACGATGCCTGGGGTACGACAACGTTGGACCTGGTGGAATGAACTCTATTCTTTTAGTAAGTATAAAAACTTTATAGTTCTTACATGTAAGATAAAAAATTCTTATATATTTTATAGAAGGAGATCAATCAGTGGGCTAATTAGGTTACCTAATTTCTCTTTACAGCAGGTACAGATTTGGGTGGACATTGTATGAAATATTATGTGATTTCTCAACATTAAAATGACGATTGTCCACTGAACGATGCCTGGGCTATGACAACGTTGGACCTGGTGGAATGAACTCTATTCTTTTAGTAAGTACAAATACTTTATATTTCTTACATGTATACTAAAAACTTCTCATATAATTTAGAAATGGAGATCAATCAGTGGGCTAATTAGGTTACTTAATTTCTCTTTACAGCAGGTACAGGGTTGGGTGGACATTGTACGAAATATTATGTGATTCTTCTCATATATTTTAGAAATGGAGATGAATCAGTGGGCTAATTAGGTTACCTAATTTCTCTTTACAGCAGGTACAGATTTGGGTGGACATTGTATGAAATAATATGTGATTTCTCAACATTAAAATTACGAATGTCCACTGAACGATGCCTGGGCTACGACAACGTTGGACCTGGTGGAATGAACTGTATACTTTTAGTACGTATAAATACTTTATATTTCTTACATGTACACTAAAAACTTCTCATATATTTTAGAAATGGAGATCAATCAGTGGGCTAATTAGGTTACCAAATTTCTCTTTACAGCAGGTACAGATTTGGGTGGACATTGTATGAAATATTATGTGATTTCTCAACATTAAAATTACGAATGTCCACTGAACGATGCCTGGGCTACGACAACGTTGGACCTGGAGGAATGAACTCTATTCTTTTAGTAAGTATAAATAGTTTATATTTCTTACATGTATACTAAAAACTTCTAATATATTTTAGAAATGGAGATCAATCAGTGGGCTAATTAGGTTACCTAATTTGTCTTTACAGCAGGTACAGGGTTGGGTGGACATTGTACGAAATATTATGTGATTTCTCAACACTAAAATTACGAATGTCCACTGATCGATGCCTGGGCTACGACAACGTTGGACCTGGTGGAATGAACTCTATTCTTTTAGTAAGTAAAAATACTTTATATTTCTTACATGTATACTAAAAACTTCTAATATATTTTAGAAATGGAGATCAATCAGTGGGCTAATTAGGTTACCTAATTTCTCTTTACAGCAGGTACAGGATTGGGTGGACATGGTATGAATTATTATGTGATTTGTCGACATTAAAATTACGAATGTCCACTGAACGATGCCTGGGCTACGACTACGTTGCACCTGGTGGAAAGAACTCTATTCTTTTAGTAAGTATAAATACTTTATATTTCTTACATATATACTAAAAACTTCTCATATAATTTAGAAATGGAGATCAATCAGTGGGCTAATTAGGTTACCTAATTTCTCTTTACAGCAGGTACAGATTTGGGTGGACATTGTATGAAATATTATGTGATTTCTCAACATTAAAATTACGAATGTCCACTGAACGATGCCTGGGCTACGACAACGTTGGACCTGGTGGAATGAACTCTATTCTTTTAGTAAGTATAAATACTTTATATTTCTTACATGTATACTAAAAACTTCTCATATATTTTAGAAATGGAGATGAATCAGTGGGCTAATTAGGTTACCTAATTTCTCTTTACAGCAGGTACAGATTTGGGTGGACATTGTATGAAATAATATGTGATTTCTCAACATTAAAATTACGAATGTCCAGTGAACGATGCCTGGGCTACGACAACGTTGGACCTGGTGGAATGAACTCTATACTTTTAGTACGTATAAATACTTTATATTTCTTACATGTACACTAAAAACTTCTCATATATTTTAGAAATGGAGATCAATCAGTGGGCTAATTAGGTTACCTAATTTCTCTTTACAGCAGGTACAGGATTGGGTGGACATGGTATGAATTATTGTGTGATTTGTCGACATTAAAATTACAAATGTCCACTGAACGATGCCTGGGCTACGACAACGTTGGACCTGGTGAAATGAACTCTATTCTTTTAGTAAGTATAAATACTTTATAATTCTTATATGTAAGATAAAAAATTCTAATATATTTTATAGGAGATCAATTAGTGGGCTAATTAGGTTACCTAATTTCTCTTTACAGCAGGTACAGATTTGGGTGGACATTGTATGAAATATTATGTGATTTCTCAACATTAAAATTACGAATGTACATTTAACGATGCCTGGGCTACGACAACGTTGGACCTGGTGGAATGAACTCTATTCTTTTAGTACGTATAAATACTTTATATTTCTTACATGTACACTAAAAACTTCTCATATATTTTAGAAATGGAGATCAATCAGTGGGCTAATTAGGTTACCTAATTTCTCTTTACAGCAGGTACAGATTTGGGTGGACATTGTATGAAATATTATGTGATTTCTCAACATTAAAATTACGAATGTCCACTGAACGATGCCTGGGCTACGACTACGTTGGACCTGGTGGAATGAACTCTATTCTTTTAGTAAGTATAAATACTTTATATTTCTTACATATATACTAAAAACTTCTCATATCATTTAGAAATGGAGATCAATCAGTGGGCTAATTAGGTTACCTAATTTGTCTTTACAGCAGGTACAGGGTTGGGTGGACATTGTACGAAATATTATGTGATTTCTCAACACTAAAATTACGAATGTCCACTGATCGATGCCTGGGCTACGACAACGTTGGACCTGGTGGAATGAACTCTATTCTTTTAGTAAGTAAAAATACTTTATATTTCTTACATGTATACTAAAAACTTCTAATATATTTTAGAAATGGAGATCAATCAGTGGGCTAATTAGGTTACCTAATTTCTCTTTACAGCAGGTACAGGATTGGGTGGACATGGTATGAATTATTATGTGATTTGTCGACATTAAAATTACGAATGTCCACTGAACGATGCCTGGGCTACGACAACGTTGGACCTGGTGAAATGAACTCTATTCTTTTAGTAAGTATAAATACTTTATAGTTCTTATATGTAAGATAAAAAATTCTAATATATTTTATAGAAGGAGATCAATTAGTGGGCTAATTAGGTTACCTAATTTCTCTTTACAGCAGGTACAGATTTGGGTGGACATTGTATGAAATATTATGTGATTTCTCAACATTAAAATTACGAATGTACATTTAACGATGCCTGGGCTACGACAACGTTGGACCTGGTGGAATGAACTCTATTCTTTTAGTAAGTATAAAAACTTTATAGTTCTTGTATGTAAGATAAAAAATTCTTATATATTTTATAGAAGGAGATCAATCAGTGGGCTAATTAGGTTACCTAATTTCTCTTTACAGCCGGTACAGATTTGGGTGGACATTAGATGAAATATTATGTGATTTCTCAACATTAAAATTACGAATGTCCACTGAACGATGCCTGGGCTACGACAACGTTGGACCTGGTGGAATGAACTCTATTCTTTTAGTAAGTATAAATACTTTATATTTCTTACATGTATACTAAAAACTTCTCATATATTTTAGAAATGGAGATGAATCAGTGGGCTAATTAGGTTACCTAATTTCTCTTTACAGCAGATACAGTTTTGGGTGGACATTGTATGAAATATTTTGTGATTTCTCAACATTAAAATTACGAATGTCCTCTGAACGATGCCTGGGCTACGACTACGTTGGACCTGGTGGAATGAACTCTATTCTTTTAGTAAGTATAAATACTTTATATTTCTTATATGTATACTAAAAACTTCTCATATATATTAGAAATGGAAATCAATCAGTGGGCTAATTAGGTTACCAAATTTCTCTTTACAGCAGGTACAGATTTGGGTGGACATGGTATGAATTATTATGTGATTTGTCGACATTAAAATTAAGAATGTCCACTGAACGATGCCTGGGCTACGACAACGTTGGACCTGGTGAAATGAACTCTATTCTTTTAGTAAGTATAAATACTTTATAGTTCTTATATGTAAGATAAAAAATTCCAATATATTTTATAGAAGGAGATCAATTAGTGGGCTAATTAGGTTACCTAATTTCTCTTTACAGCAGGTACAGATTTGGGTGGACATTGTATGAAATATTATGTGATTTCTCAACATTAAAATTACGAATGTACATTTAACGATGCCTGGGCTACGACAACGTTGGACCTGGTGGAATGAACTCTATTCTTTTAGTACGTATAAATACTTTATATTTCTTACATGTACACTAAAAAATTCTCATATATTTTAGAAATGGAGATCAATCAGTGGGCTAATTAGGTTACCTAATTTCTCTTTACAGCAGGTACAGATTTGGGTGGACATTGTATGAAATATTATGTGATTTCTCAACATTAAAATTACGAATGTCCACTGAACGATGCCTGGGCTACGACTACGTTGGACCTGGTGGAATGAACTCTATTCTTTTAGTAAGTATAAATACTTTATATTTCTTACATATATACTAAAAACTTCTCATATCATTTAGAAATGGAGATCAATCAGTGGGCTAATTAGGTTACCTAATTTCTCTTTACAGCAGGTACAGATTTGGGTGGACATTGTATGAAATATTATGTGATTTCTCAACATTAAAATTACGAATGTCCACTGAACGATGCCTGGACTACGACAACGTTGGACCTGGTGGAATGAACTCTATACTTTTAGTACGTATAAATACTTTATATTTCTTACATGTACACTAAAAACTTCTCATATATTTTAGAAATGGAGATCAATCAGTGGGCTAATTAGGTTACCTAATTTCTCTTTACAGCAGGTACAGATTTGGGTGGACATTGTATGAAATATTATGTGATTTCTCAACATTAAAATTACGAATGTCCACTGAACGATGCCTGGGCTACGACAACGTTGGACCTGGTGGAATGAACTCTATTCTTTTAGTAAGTATAAATAGTTTATATTTCTTACATGTATACTAAAAACTTCTAATATATTTTAGAAATGGAGATCAATCAGTGGGCTAATTAGGTTACCTAATTTGTCTTTACAGCAGGTACAGGGTTGGGTGGACATTGTACGAAATATTATGTGATTTCTCAACACTAAAATTACGAATGTCCACTGATCGATGCCTGGGCTACGACAACGTTGGACCTGGTGGAATGAACTCTATTCTTTTAGTAAGTAAAAATACTTTATATTTCTTACATGTATACTAAAAACTTCTAATATATTTTAGAAATGGAGATCAATCAGTGGGCTAATTAGGTTACCTAATTTCTCTTTACAGCAGGTACAGGATTGGGTGGACATGGTATGAATTATTATGTGATTTGTCGACATTAAAATTACGAATGTCCACTGAACGATGCCTGGGCTACGACAACGTTGGACCTGGTGAAATGAACTCTATTCTTTTAGTAAGTATAAATACTTTATAGTTCTTATATGTAAGATAAAAAATTCTAATATATTTTATAGAAGGAGATCAATTAGTGGGCTAATTAGGTTACCTAATTTCTCTTTACAGCAGGTACAGATTTGGGTGGACATTGTATGAAATATTATGTGATTTCTCAACATTAAAATTACGAATGTACATTTAACGATGCCTGGGCTACGACAACGTTGGACCTGGTGGAATGAACTCTATTCTTTTAGTAAGTATAAAAACTTTATAGTTCTTGTATGTAAGATAAAAAATTCTTATATATTTTATAGAAGGAGATCAATCAGTGGGCTAATTAGGTTACCTAATTTCTCTTTACAGCCGGTACAGATTTGGGTGGACATTAGATGAAATATTATGTGATTTCTCAACATTAAAATTACGAATGTCCACTGAACGATGCCTGGGCTACGACAACGTTGGACCTGGTGGAATGAACTCTATTCTTTTAGTAAGTATAAATACTTTATATTTCTTACATGTATACTAAAAACTTCTCATATATTTTAGAAATGGAGATGAATCAGTGGGCTAATTAGGTTACCTAATTTCTCTTTACAGCAGGTACAGTTTTGGGTGGACATTGTATGAAATATTTTGTGATTTCTCAACATTAAAATTACGAATGTCCTCTGAACGATGCCTGGGCTACGACTACGTTGGACCTGGTGGAATGAACTCTATTCTTTTAGTAAGTATAAATACTTTATATTTCTTATATGTATACTAAAAACTTCTCATATATATTAGAAATGGAAATCAATCAGTGGGCTAATTAGGTTACCAAATTTCTCTTTACAGCAGGTACAGATTTGGGTGGACATGGTATGAAATATTATGTGATTTCTCAACATTAAAATTAAGAATGTCCACTGAACGATGCCTGGGCTACGACAACGTTGGACCTGGTGGAATGAACTCTATTCTTTTAGTAAGTATAAATAGTTTATATTTCTTACATGTATACTAAAAACTTCTCATATATTTTAGAAATGGAGATCAATCAGTGGGCTAATTAGGTTACCTAATTTCTCTTTACAGCAGGTACAGATTTGGGTGGACATTTTATGAAATATTATATGATTTCTCAACATTAAAATTACGAATGTCCACTGAACGATGCCTGGGCTACGACAACGTTGGACCTGGTGGAATGAACTCTATTCTTTTAGTAAGTATAAATACTTTATATTTCTTACATGTATACTAAAAACTTCTCATATATTTTAGAAATGGAGATGAATCAGTGGGCTAATTAGGTTACCTAATTTCTCTTTACAGCAGGTACAGATTTGGGTGGACATTGTATGAAATATTATGTGATTTCTCAACATTAAAATTACGAATGTCCACTGAACGATGCCTGGGCTACGACAACGTTGGACCTGGTGGAATGAACTCTATTCTTTTAGTACGTATAAATACTTTATATTTCTTACATGTATACTAAAAACTTCTCATATATTTAAGAAATGGAGATCAATCAGTGGGCTAATTAGGTTACCTAATTTCTTTTTACAGCAGGTACAGATTCGGGTGGACATTGTATGAAATATTATGTGATTTATCAACATTAAAATTACGAATGTCCACTGAACGATGCCTGGGCTACGACAACGTTGGACCTGGTGGAATGAACTCTATTCTTTTAGTAAGTATAAATATATTATATTTCTTATATGTATACTAAAAACTTCTCATATATTTCAAAAATGGAGATCAATCAGTGGGCAAATTAGGTTACCTAATATCTCTTTACAGCAGGTACAGATTTGGGTGGACATTGTATGAAATATTATGTGATTTCTCAACATTAAAATTACGAATGTCCGCTGAACGATGCCTGGGCTACGACAACGTTGGACCTGGTGGAATGAACTCTATTCTTTTAGTAAGTATAAATAGTTTACATTTCTTACATGTATACTAAAAACTTCTGATATATTTTAGAAATGGAGATCAATCAGTGGGCTAATTAGGTTACCTAATTTCTCTTTACAGCAGGTACAGATTTGGGTGGACATGGTATGAAATATTATGTGATTTCTCAACATTAAAATTAAGAATGTCCACTGAACGATGCCTGGGCTACGACAACGTTGAACCTGGTGGAATAAACTCTATTCTTTTAGTAAGTATAAATACTTTATATATCTTACATGTATACTAAAAACTTCTCATATATTTTAGAAATGGAGATCAATCAGTGGGCTAATTAGGTTACCTAATTTCTCTTTACAGCAGGTACAGGTTTGGGTGGACATTGTATGAAATATTATATGATTTCTCAACATTAAAATTACGAATGTCCACTGAACGATGCCTGGGCTACGACAACGTTGGACCTGGTGGAATGAACTCTATTCTTTTAGTAAGTATAAATACTTTATATTTCTTACATGTATACTAAAAACTTCTCATATATTTTAGAAATGGAGATGAATCAGTGGGCTAATTAGGTTACCTAATTTCTCTTTACAGCAGGTACAGATTTGGGTGGACATTGTATGAAATATTATGTGATTTCTCAACATTAAAATTACGAATGTCCACTGAACGATGCCTGGGCTACGACAACGTTGGACCTGGTGGAATGAACTCTATTCTTTTAGTACGTATAAATACTTTATATTTCTTACATGTATACTAAAAACTTCTGATATATTTTAGAAATGGAGATCAATCAGTGGGCTAATTAGGTTACCTAATTTGTCTTTACAGCAGGTACAGGATTGGGTAGACATTGTACGAAATATTATGTGATTTCTCAACACTAAAATTACGAATGTCCACTGATCGATGCCTGGGCTACGACAACGTTGGACCTGGTGGAATGAACTCTATTCTTTTAGTAAGTATAAAAACTTTTTAGTTCTTGTATCTAAGATAAAAAATTCTTATATATTTTATAGAAGGAGATCAATCAGTGGGCTAATTAGGTTACCTAATTTCTCTTTACAGCAGGTACAGATTTGGGTGGACATTGTATGAAATATTATTTGATTTCTCAACATTAAAATGACGATTGTCCACTGAACGATGCCTGGGCTACGACAACGTTGGACCTGGTGGAATGAACTCTATACTTTTAGTAAGTATAAATACTTTATATTTCTTACATGTATACTAAAAACTTCTCATATAATTTAGAAATGGAGATCAATCAGTGGGCTAATTAGGTTA
Organism: Locusta migratoria; assembly: GCA_026315105.1. Lineage (NCBI taxonomy): Eukaryota > Metazoa > Arthropoda > Insecta > Orthoptera > Acrididae > Locusta > Locusta migratoria. The sequence continues at coordinate 123,871,256 of CM048754.1, forward strand.
CCTAATTTCTCTTTACAGCCGGTACAGATTTGGGTGGACATTAGATGAAATGTTATGTGATTTCTCAACATTAAAATTACGAATGTCCACTGAACGATGCCTGGGCTACGACAACGTTGGACCTGGTGGAATGAACTCTATTCTTTTAGTAAGTATAAATACTTTATATTTCTTACATGTATACTAAAAACTTCTCATATATTTTAGAAATGGAGATGAATCAGTGGGCTAATTAGGTTACCTATTTTCTCTTTACAGCAGGTACAGATTTGGGTGGACATTGTATGAAATATTATGTGATTTCTCAACATTAAAATTACGAATGTCCTCTGAACGATGCCTGGGCTACGACTACGTTGGACCTGGTGGAATGAACTCTATTCTTTTAGTAAGTATAAATACTTTATATTACTTATATGTATACTAAAAACTTCTCATATATATTAGAAATGGAGATCAATCAGTGGGCTAATTAGGTTACCTAATTTCTCTTTACAGCAGGTACAGATTTGGGTGGACATTGTATGAAATATTATGTGATTTCTCAACATTAAAATTACGAATGTCCACTGAACGATGCCTGGGCTACGACAACGTTGGACCTGGTGGAATGATCTCTATTCTTTTAGTAAGTATAAATTGTTTATATTTCTTACATGTATACAAAAAACTTCTCATATATTTTAGAAATGGAGATCAATCAGTGGGCTAATTAGGTTGCCTAATTTCTCGTTACAGCAGGTACAGATTTGGGTGGACATTTTATGAAATATTATGTGATTTCTCAACATTAAAATTACGAATGTCCACTGAACGATGCCTGGGCTACGACAACGTTGGACCTGGTGGAATGAACTCTATTCTTTTAGTACGTATAAATACTTTATATTTCTTACATGTATACTAAAAACTTCTCATATATTTTAGAAATGGAGATGAATCAGTGGGCTAATTAGGTTACCTAATTTCTCTTTACAGCAGGTACAGATTTGGGTGGACATTGTATGAAATATTATGTGATTTCTCAACATTAAAATTACGAATGTCCACTGAACGATGCCTGGGCTACGACAACGTTGGACCTGGTGGAATGAACTCTATTCTTTTAGTACGTATAAATACTTTATATTTCTTACATGTATACTAAAAACTTCTCATATATTTAAGAAATGGAGATCAATCAGTGGGCTAATTAGGTTACCTAATTTCTCTTTACAGCAGGTACAGATTTGGGTGGACATTGTATGAAATATTATGTGATTTATCAACATTAAGATTACGAATGTCCACTGAACGATGACTGGGCTACGACAACGTTGGACCTGGTGGAATGAACTCTATTCTTTTAGTAAGTATAAATATATTATATTTCTTATATGTATGCTAAAAACTTCTGATATATTTCAAAAATGGAGATCAATCAGTGGGCAAATTAGGTTACCTAATATCTCTTTACAGCAGGTACAGATTCGGGTGGACATTGTATGAAATATTATGTGATTTCTCAACACTAAAATTACGAATGTCCACTGATCGATGCCTGGGCTACGACAACGTTGGACCTGGTGAAATGAACTCTATTCTTTTAGTAAGTATAAAAACTTTATAGTTCTTGTATGTAAGATAAAAAATTCTAATATATTTTATAGAAGGAGATCAATTAGTGGGCTAATTAGGTTACCTAATTTCTCTTGACAGCAGGTACAGTTTTGGGTGGACATTGTATGAAATATTATGTGATTTCTCAACATTAATATTACGAATGTCCACTGAACGATGCCTGGGCTACGACAACGTTGGACCTGGTGGAATGAACTCTATTCTTTTAGTAAGTATAAATAGTTTACATTTCTTACATGTATACTAAAAACTTCTGATATCTTTTAGAAATGGAGATCACGCAGTGGGCTAATTAGGTTACCTAATTTGTCTTTACAGCAGGTACAGGATTGGGTGGACATTGTACGAAATATTATGTGATTTCTCAACACTAAAATTACGAATGTCCACTGATCGATGCCTGGGCTACGACAACGTTGGACCTGGTGAAATGAACTCTATTCTTTTAGTAAGTATAAATACTTTATAGTTCTTATATGTAAGATAAAAAATTCTAATATATTTTATAGAAGGAGATCAATTAGTGGGCTAATTAGGTTACCTAATTTCTCTTTACAGCAGGTACAGATTTGGGTGGACATTGTATGAAATATTATGTGATTTCTCAACATTAAAATTACGAATGTACATTTAACGATGCCTGGGCTACGACAACGTTGGACCTGGTGGAATGAACTCTATTCTTTTAGTAAGTATAAAAACTTTATAGTTCTTGTATGTAAGATAAAAAATTCTTATATATTTTATAGAAGGAGATCAATCAGTGGGCTAATTAGGTTACCTAATTTCTCTTTACAGCAGGTACAGATTTGGGTGGACATTGTATGAAATATTATGTGATTTCTCAACATTAAAATGACGATTGTCCACTGAACGATGCCTGGGCCACGACAACGTTGGACCTGGTGGAATGAACTCTATACTTTTAGTAAGTATAAATACTTTATATTTCTTACATGTATACTAAAAACTTCTCACATAATCTAGAAATGGAGATCAATCAGTGGGCTAATTAGGTTACCTAATTTCTCATTACAGCCGGTACAGATTTGGGTGGACATTAGATGAAATATTATGTGATTTCTCAACATTAAAATTACGAATGTCCACTGAACGATGCCTGGGCTACGACAACGTTGGACCTGGTGGAATGAACTCTATTCTTTTAGTAAGTATAAATACTTTATATTTCTTGCATGTATACTAAAAACTTCTCATATATTTTAGAAATGGAGATGAATCAGTGGGCTAATTAGGTTACCTAATTTCTCTTGACAGCAGGTACAGTTTTGGGTGGACATTGTATGAAATATTATGTGATTTCTCAACATTAAAATAACGAATGTCCTCTGAACGATGCCTGGGCTACGACTACGTTGGACCTGGTGGAATGAACTCTATTCTTTTAGTAAGTATAAATACTTTATATTTCTTATATGTATACTAAAAACTTCTCATATGTATTAGAAATGGAGATCAATCAGTGGGCTAATTAGGTTACCTAATTTCTCTTTACAGCAGGTACAGATTTGGGTGGACATGGTATGAAATATTATGTGATTTCTCAAAATTAAAATTAAGAATGTCCACTGAACGATGCCTGGGCTACGACAACGTTGGACCTGGTGGAATGAACTCTATTCTTTTAGTAAGTATAAATACTTTATATTTCTTACATGTATACTAAAAACTTCTCATATATTTTAGAAATGGAGATGAATCAGTGGGCTAATTAGGTTACCTAATTTCTCTTTACAGCAGGTACAGATTTGGGTGGACATTGTATGAAATATTATGTGATTTCTCAACATTAAAATTACGAATGTCCACTGAACGATGCCTGGGCTACGACAACGTTGGACCTGGTGGAATGAACTCTATTCTTCTTAGTACGTATAAATACTTCATATTTCTTACATGTATACTAAAAACTTCTCATATATTTAAGAAATGGAGATCAATCAGTGGGCTAATTAGGTTACCTAATTTCTCTTTACAGCAGGTACAGATTTGGGTGGACATTGTATGAAATATTATGTGATTTATCAACATTAAAATTACGAATGTCCACTGAACGATGCCTGGGCTACGACAACGTTGGACCTGGTGGAATGAACTCTATTCTTTTAGTAAGTATAAATATATTATATTTCTTATATGTATACTAAAAACTTCTCATATATTTTAGAAATGGAGATCAATCAGTGGGCTAATTAGGTTACCTAATATCTCTTTACAGCAGGTACAGATTTGGGTGGACATTGTATGAAATATTATGTGATTTCTCAACATTAAAATTACGAATGTCCACTGAACGATGCCTGGGCTACGACAACGTTGGACCTGGTGGAATGAACTCTATTCTTTTAGTAAGTATAAATACTTTATATTTCTTGCATGTATACTAAAAACTTCTCATATATTTTAGAAATGGAGATGAATCAGTGGGCTAATTAGGTTACCTAATTTCTCTTGACAGCAGGTACAGTTTTGGGTGGACATTGTATGAAATATTATGTGATTTCTCAACATTAAAATAACGAATGTCCTCTGAACGATGCCTGGGCTACGACTACGTTGGACCTGGTGGAATGAACTCTATTCTTTTAGTAAGTATAAATACTTTATATTTCTTATATGTATACTAAAAACTTCTCATATATATTAGAAATGGAGATCAATCAGTGGGCTAATTAGGTCACCTAATTTCTCTTTACAGCAGGTACAGATTTGGGTGGACATGGTATGAAATATTATGTGATTTCTCAAAATTAAAATTAAGAATGTCCACTGAACGATGCCTGGGCTACGACAACGTTGGACCTGGTGGAATGAACTCTATTCTTTTAGTAAGTATAAATAGTTTATATTTCTTACATGTATACTAAAAACTTCTCATATATTTTAGAAATGGAGATCAATCAGTGGGCTAATTAGGTTACCTAATTTCTCTTTACAGCAGGTACAGATTTGGGTGGACATTTTATGAAATATTATGTGATTTCTCAACATTAAAATTACGAATGTCCACTGAACGATGCCTGGGCTACGACAACGTTGGACCTGGTGGAATGAACTCTATTCTTTTAGTAAGTATAAATACTTTATATTTCTTGCATGTATACTAAAAACTTCTCATATATTTTAGAAATGGAGATGAATCAGTGGGCTAATTAGGTTACCTAATTTCTCTTGACAGCAGGTACAGTTTTGGGTGGACATTGTATGAAATATTATGTGATTTCTCAACATTAAAATAACGAATGTCCTCTGAACGATGCCTGGGCTACGACTACGTTGGACCTGGTGGAATGAACTCTATTCTTTTAGTAAGTATAAATACTTTATATTTCTTATATGTATACTAAAAACTTCTCATATATATTAGAAATGGAGATCAATCAGTGGGCTAATTAGGTTACCTAATTTCTCTTTACAGCAGGTACAGGATTGGGTGGACATGGTATGAATTATTATGTGATTTGTCGACATTAAAATTACGAATGTCCACTGAACGATGCCTGGGCTACGACAACGTTGGACCTGGTGAAATGAACTCTATTCTTTTAGTAAGTATAAATACTTTATAGTTCTTATATGTAAGATAAAAAATTCTAATATATTTTATAGAAGGAGATCAATTAGTGGGCTAATTAGGTTACCTAATTTCTCTTTACAGCAGGTACAGATTTGGGTGGACATTGTATGAAATATTATGTGATTTCTCAACATTAAAATTACGAATGTCCACTGAACGATGCCTGGGCTACGACAACGTTGGAGCTGGTGGAATGAACTCTATTCTTTTAGTAAGTATAAATACTTTATATTTCTTACATGTATACTAAAAACTTCTCATATATTTTAGAAATGGAGATGAATCAGTGGGCTAATTAGGTTACCTAATTTCTCTTTACAGCAGGTACAGATTTGGGTGGACATTGTATGAAATATTATGTGATTTCTCAACATTAAAATTACGAATGTCCACTGAACGATGCCTGGGCTACGACAACGTTGGACCTGGTGGAATGAACTCTATTCTTCTTAGTACGTATAAATACTTTATATTTCTTACATGTATAATAAAAACTTCTCATATATTTAAGAAATGGAGATCAATCAGTGGGCTAATTAGGTTACCTAATTTCTCTTTACAGCAGGTACAGATTTGGGTGGACATTGTATGAAATATTATGTGATTTATCAACATTAAAATTACGAATGTCCACTGAACGATGCCTGAGCTACGACAACGTTGGACCTGGTGGAATGAACTCTATTCTTTTAGTAAGTATAAATATATTATATTTCTTATATGTATACTAAAAACTTCTCATATATTTTAGAAATGGAGATCAATCAGTGGGCTAATTAGGTTACCTAATATCTCTTTACAGCAGGTACAGATTTGGGTGGACATTGTATGAAATATTATGTGATTTCTCAACATTAAAATTACGAATGTCCACTGAACGATGCCTGGGCTACGACAACGTTGGACCTGGTGGAATGAACTCTATTCTTTTAGTAAGTATAAATACTTTATATTTCTTGCATGTATACTAAAAACTTCTCATATATTTTAGAAATGGAGATGAATCAGTGGGCTAATTAGGTTACCTAATTTCTCTTGACAGCAGGTACAGTTTTGGGTGGACATTGTATGAAATATTATGTGATTTCTCAACATTAAAATAACGAATGTCCTCTGAACGATGCCTGGGCTACGACTACGTTGGACCTGGTGGAATGAACTCTATTCTTTTAGTAAGTATAAATACTTTATATTTCTTATATGTATACTAAAAACTTCTCATATATATTAGAAATGGAGATCAATCAGTGGGCTAATTAGGTCACCTAATTTCTCTTTACAGCAGGTACAGATTTGGGTGGACATGGTATGAAATATTATGTGATTTCTCAAAATTAAAATTAAGAATGTCCACTGAACGATGCCTGGGCTACGACAACGTTGGACCTGGTGGAATGAACTCTATTCTTTTAGTAAGTATAAATAGTTTATATTTCTTACATGTATACTAAAAACTTCTCATATATTTTAGAAATGGAGATCAATCAGTGGGCTAATTAGGTTACCTAATTTCTCTTTACAGCAGGTACAGATTTGGGTGGACATTTTATGAAATATTATGTGATTTCTCAACATTAAAATTACGAATGTCCACTGAACGATGCCTGGGCTACGACAACGTTGGACCTGGTGGAATGAACTCTATTCTTTTAGTAAGTATAAATACTTTATATTTCTTACATGTATACTAAAAACTTCTCATATATTTTAGAAATGGAGATAAATCAGTGGGCTAATTAGGTTACCTAATTTCTCTTTACAGCAGGTACAGATTTGGGTGGACATTGTATGAAATATTACGTGATTTCTCATCATTAAAATTACGAATGTCCACTGAACGATGCCTGGGCTACGACAACGTTGGACCTGGTGGAATGAACTCTATTCTTCTTAGTACGTATAAATACTTTATATTTCTTACATGTATACTAAAAACTTCTCATATATTTAAGAAATGGAGATCAATCAGTGGGCTAATTAGGTTACCTAATTTCTCTTTACAGCAGGTACAGATTTGGGTGGACATTGTATGAAGTATTATGTGATTTATCAACATTAAAATTACGAATGTCCACTGAACGATGCCTGGGCTACGACAACGTTGGACCTGGTGGAATGAACTCTATTCTTTTAGTAAGTATAAATATATTATATTTCTTATATGTATACTAAAAACTTCTCATATATTTTAGAAATGGAGATCAATCAGTGGGCTAATTAGGTTACCTAATATCTCTTTACAGCAGGTACAGATTTGGGTGGACATTGTATGAAATATTATGTGATTTCTCAACATTAAAATTACGAATGTCCACTGAACGATGCCTGGGCTACGACAACGTTGGACCTGGTGGAATGAACTCTATTCTTTTAGTAAGTATAAATAGTTTACATTTCTTACATGTATACTAAAAACTTCTGATATCTTTTAGAAATGGAGATCACGCAGTGGGCTAATTAGGTTACCTAATTTGTCTTTACAGCAGGTACAGGATTGGGTGGACATTGTACGAAATATTATGTGATTTCTCAACACTAAAATTACGAATGTCCACTGATCGATGCCTGGGCTACGACAACGTTGGACCTGGTGAAATGAACTCTATTCTTTTAGTAAGTATAAATACTTTATAGTTCTTATATGTAAGATAAAAAATTCTAATATATTTTATAGAAGGAGATCAATTAGTGGGCTAATTAGGTTACCTAATTTCTCTTTACAGCAGGTACAGATTTGGGTGGACATTGTATGAAATATTATGTGATTTCTCAACATTAAAATTACGAATGTACATTTAACGATGCCTGGGATACGACAACGTTGGACCTGGTGGAATGAACTCTATTCTTTTAGTAAGTATAAAAACTTTATAGTTCTTGTATGTAAGATAAAAAATTCTTATATATTTTATAGAAGGAGATCAATCAGTGGGCTAATTAGGTTACCTAATTTCTCTTTACAGCAGGTACAGATTTGGGTGGACATTGTATGAAATATTATGTGATTTCTCAACATTAAAATGACGATGGTCCACTGAACGATGCCTGGGCCACGACAACGTTGGACCTGGTGGAATGAACTCTATACTTTTAGTAAGTATAAATACTTTATTTTTCTTACATGTATACTAAAAACTTCTCATATAATTTAGAAATGGAGATCAATCAGTGGGCTAATTAGGTTACCTAATTTCTCTTTACAGCCGGTACAGATTTGGGTGGACATTAGATGAAATATTATGTGATTTCTCAACATTAAAATTACGAATGTCCACTGAACGATGCCTGGGCTACGACAACGTTGGACCTGGTGGAATGAACTCTATTCTTTTAGTAAGTATAAATACTTTATATTTCTTGCATGTATACTAAAAACTTCTCATATATTTTAGAAATGGAGATGAATCAGTGGGCTAATTAGGTTACCTAATTTCTCTTTACAGCAGGTACAGTTTTGGGTGGACATTGTATGAAATATTATGTGATTTCTCAACATTAAAATAACGAATGTCCTCTGAACGATGCCTGGGCTACGACTACGTTGGACCTGGTGGAATGAACTCTATTCTTTTAGTAAGTATAAATACTTTATATTTCTTATATGTATACTAAAAACTTCTCATATATATTAGAAATGGAGATCAATCAGTGGGCTAATTAGGTTACCTAATTTCTCTTTACAGCAGGTACAGATTTGGGTGGACATGGTATGAAATATTATGTGATTTCTCAAAATTAAAATTAAGAATGTCCACTGAACGATGCCTGGGCTACGACAACGTTGGACCTCGTGGAATGAACTCTATTCTTTTAGTAAGAATAAATAGTTTATATTTCTTACATGTATACTAAAAACTTCTCATATATTTTAGAAATGGAGATCAATCAGTGGGCTAATTAGGTTACCTAATTTCTCTTTACAGCAGGTACAGATTTGGGTGGACATTTTATGAAATATTATGTGATTTCTCAACATTAAAATTACGAATGTCCACTGAACGATGCCTGGGCTACGACAACGTTGGACCTGGTGGAATGAACTCTATTCTTTTAGTAAGTATAAATACTTTATATTTCTTACATGTATACTAAAAACTTCTCATATATTTTAGAAATGGAGATGAATCAGTGGGCTAATTAGGTTACCTAATTTCTCTTTACAGCAGGTACAGATTTGGGTGGACATTGTATGAAATATTATGTGATTTCTCAACATTAAAATTACGCATGTCCACTGAACGATGCCTGGGCTACGACAACGTTGGACCTGGTGGAATGAACTCTATTCTTTTAGTAAGTATAAATAGTTTACATTTCTTACATGTATACTAAAAACTTCTGATATCTTTTAGAAATGGAGATCACGTAGTGGGCTAATTAGGTTACCTAATTTGTCTTTACAGCAGGTACAGGATTGGGTGGACATTGTACGAAATATTATGTGATTTCTCAACACTAAAATTACGAATGTCCACTGATCGATGCCTGGGCTACGACAACGTTGGACCTGGTGAAATGAACTCTATTCTTTTAGTAAGTATAAATACTTTATAGTTCTTATATGTAAGATAAAAAATTCTAATATATTTTATAGAAGGAGATCAATTAGTGGGCTAATTAGGTTACCTAATTTCTCTTTACAGCAGGTACAGATTTGGGTGGACATTGTATGAAATATTATGTGATTTCTCAACATTAAAATTACGAATGTACATTTAACGATGCCTGGGCTACGACAACGTTGGACCTGGTGGAATGAACTCTATTCTTTTAGTAAGTATAAAAACTTTATAGTTCTTGTATGTAAGATAAAAAATTCTTATATATTTTATAGAAGGAGATCAATCAGTGGGCTAATTAGGTTACCTAATTTCTCTTTACAGCAGGTACAGATTTGGGTGGACATTGTATGAAATATTATGTGATTTCTCAACATTAAAATGACGATTGTCCACTGAACGATGCCTGGGCCACGACAACGTTGGACCTGGTGGAATGAACTCTATACTTTTAGTAAGTATAAATACTTTATATTTCTTACATGTATACTAAAAACTTCTCATATAATTTAGAAATGGAGATCAATCAGTGGGCTAATTAGGTTACCTAATTTCTCTTTACAGCCGGTACAGATTTGGGTGGACATTAGATGAAATATTATGTGATTTCTCAACATTAAAATTACGAATGTCCACTGAACGATGCCTGGGCTACGACAACGTTGGACCTGGTGGAATGAACTCTATACTTTTAGTAAGTATAAATACTTTATATTTCTATCATGTATACTAAAAACTTCTCATATATTTTAGAAATGGAGATGAATCAGTGGGCTAATTAGGTTACCTAATTTCTCTTTACAGCAGGTACAGTTTTGGGTGGACATTGTATGAAATATTATGTGATTTCTCAACATTAAAATAACGAATGTCCTCTGAACGATGCCTGGGCTACGACTACGTTGGACCTGGTGGAATGAACTCTATTCTTTTAGTAAGTATAAATACTTTATATTTCTTACATGTATACTAAAATCTTCTCATATATTTTAGAAATGGAGATCAATCAGTGGGCTAATTAGGTTACCTAATTTCTCTTTACAGCAGGTACAGATTTGGGTGGACATTTTATGAAATATTATGTGATTTCTCAACATTAAACTTACGAATGTCCACTGAACGATGCCTGGGCTATGGCAACGTTGGACCTGGTGGAATGAACTCTATTCTTTTAGTAAGTATAAATACTTTATATTTCTTACATGTATACTAAAAACTTCTCATATATTTTAGAAATGGAGATGAATCTGTGGGCTAATTAGGTTACCTAATTTCTCTTTACAGCAGGTACAGATTTGGGTGGACATTGTATGAAATATTATGTGATTTCTCAACATTAAAATTACGAATGTCCACTGAACGATGCCTGGGCTACTACAACGTTGGATCTGGTGGAATGAACTCTATTCTTCTTAGTACGTATAAATACTTTATATTTCTTACATGTATACTAAAAACTTCTCATATATTTAAGAAATGGAGATCAATCAGTGGGCTAATTAGGTTACCTAATTTCTCTTTACAGCAGGTACAGATTTGGGTGGACATTGTATGAAATATTATGTGATTTATCAACATTAAAATTACGAATGTCCACTGAACGATGCCTGGGCTACGACAACGTTGGACCTGGTGGAATGAACTCTATTCTTTTAGTAAGTATAAATATATTATATTTCTTATATGTATACTAAAAACTTGTCATATATTTTAGAAATGGAGATCAATCAGTGGGCTAATTAGGTTACCTAATATCTCTTTACAGCAGGTACAGATTTGGGTGGACATTGTATGAAATATTATGTGATTTCTCAAGATTAAAATTACGAATGTCCACTGAACGATGCCTGGGCTACGACAACGTTGGACCTGGTGGAATGAACTCTATTCTTTTAGTAAGTATAAATAGTTTACATTTCTTACATGTATACTAAAAACTTCTGATATATTTTAGAAATGGAGATCAATCAGTGGGCTAATTAGGTTACCTAATTTGTCTTTACAGCAGGTACAGGATTGGGTGGACATTGTACGAAATATTATGTGATTTCTCAACACTAAAATTACGAATGTCCACTGATCGATGCCTGGGCTACGACAACGTTGGACCTGGTGGAATGAACTCTATTCTTTTAGTAAGTATAAAAACTTTATAGTTCTTGTATGTAAGATAAAAAATTCTTATATATTTTATAGAAGAAGATCAATCAGTGGGCTAATTAGGTTACCTAATTTCTCTTTACAGCAGGTACAGATTTGGGTGGACATTGTATGAAATATTATTTGATTTCTCAACATTAAAATGACGATTGTCCACTGAACGATGCCTGGGCTACGACAACGTTGGACCTGGTGGAATGAACTCTATTCTTTTAGTAAGTATAAATAGTTTATATTTCTTACATGTATACTAAAAACGTCTCATATATTTTAGAAATGGAGATCAATCAGTGGGCTAATTAGGTTACATAATTTCTCTTTACAGCAGGTACAGATTTGGGTGGACATTTTATGAAATATTATGTGATTTCTCAACATTAAAATTACGAATGTCCACTGAACGATGCCTGGGCTACGACAACGTTGGACCTGGTGGAATGAACTCTATTCTTTTAGTAAGTATAAATACTTTATATTTCTTACATGTATACTAAAAACTTCTCATATATTTTAGAAATGGAGATGAATCAGTGGGCTAATTAGGTTACCTAATTTCTCTTTACAGCAGGTACAGATTTGGGTGGACATTGTATGAAATATTATGTGATTTCTCAACATTAAAATTACGAATGTCCACTGAACGATGCCTGGGCTACGACAACGTTGGACCTGGTGGAATGAACCCTATTCTTTTAGTACGTATAAATACTTTATATTTCTTACATGTATACTAAAAACTTCTCATATATTTAAGAAATGGAGATCAATCAGTGGGCTAATTAGGTTACCTAATTTCTCTTTACAGCAGGTACAGATTTGGGTGGACATTGTATGAAATATTATGTGATTTATCAACATTAAAATTACGAATGTCCACTGAACGATGCCTGGGCTACGACAACGTTGGACCTGGTGGAATGAACTCTATTCTTTTAGTAAGTATAAATATATTATATTTCTTATATGTATACTAAAAACTTCTCATATATTTCAAAAATGGAGATCAATCAGTGGGCAAATTAGGTTACCTAATATCTCTTTACAGCAGGTACAGATTTGGGTGGACATTGTATGAAATATTATGTGATTTCTCAACATTAAAATTACGAATGTCCACTGAACGATGCCTGGGCTACGACAACGTTGGACCTGGTGGAATGAACTCTATTCTTTTAGTAAGTATAAATAGTTTACATTTCTTAAATGTATACTAAAAACTTCTGATATATTTTAGAAATGGAGATCAATCAGTGGGCTAATTAGGTTACCTAATTTGTCTTTACAGCAGGTACAGGATTGGGTGGACATTGTACGAAATATTATGTGATTTCTCAACACTAAAATTACGAATGTCCACTGATCGATGCCTGGGCTACGACAACGTTGGACCTGGTGGAATGAACTCTATTCTTTTAGTAAGTATAAAAACTTTATTGTTCTTGTATGTAAGATAAAAAATTCTTATATATTTTATAGAAGGAGATCAATCAGTGGGCTAATTAGGTTACCTAATTTCTCTTTACAGCAGGTACAGATTTGGGTGGACATTGTATGAAATATTTTTTGATTTCTCAACATTAAAATGACGATTGTCCACTGAACGATGCCTGGGCTACGACAACGTTGGACCTGGTGGAATGAACTCTATACTTTTAGTAAGTATAAATACTATATATCTCTTACATGTATACTAAAAACTTCTCATATAATTTAGAAATGGAGATCAATCAGTGGGCTAATTAGGTTACCTAATTTCTCTTTACAGCCGGTACAGATTTGGTGGACATTAGATGAAATATTATGTGATTTCTCAACATTAAAATTACGAATGTCCACTGAACGATGCCTGGGCTACGACAACGTTGGACCTGGTGGAATGAACTCTATTCTTTTAGTAAGTATAAATACTTTATATTTCTTACATGTATACTAAAAACTTCTCATATATTTTAGAAATGGAGATGAATCAGTGGGCTAATTAGGTTACCTAATTTCTCTTTACAGCAGGTACAGATTTGGGTGGACATTGTATGAAATATTATGTGATTTCACAACATTAAAATTACGAATGTCCTCTGAACGATGCCTGGGCTACGACTACGTTGGACCTGGTGGAATGAACTCTATTCTTTTAGTAAGTATAAATACTTTATATTTCTTATATGTATACTAAAAACTTCTCATATATATTAGAAATGGAGATCAATCAGTGGGCTAATTAGGTTACCTAATTTCTCTTTACAGCAGGTACAGATTTGGGTGGACATTGTGTGAAATATTATGTGATTTCTCAACATTAAAATTAAGAATGTCCACTGAACGATGCCTGGGCTACGACAACGTTGGACCTGGTGGAATGAACTCTTATCTTTTAGTAAGTATAAATTGTTTATATTTCTTACATGTATACAAAAAACTTCTCATATATTTTAGAAATGGAGATCAATCAGTGGGCTAATTAGGTTACCTAATTTCTCTTTACAGCAGGTACAGATTTGGGTGGACATTTTATGAAATATTATGTGATTTCTCAACATTAAAATTACGAATGTCCACTGAACGATGCCTGGGCTACGACAACGTTGGACCTGGTGGAATGAACTCTATTCTTTTAGTACGTATAAATACTTTATATTTCTTACATGTATACTAAAAACTTCTCATATATTTTAGAAATGGAGATGAATCAGTGGGCTAATTAGGTTACCTAATTTCTCTTTACAGCAGGTACAGATTTGGGTGGACATTGTATGAAATATTATGTGATTTCTCAACATTAAAGTTACGAATGTCCACTGAACGATGCCTGGGCTACGACAACGTTGGACCTGGTGGAATGAACTCTATTCTTTTAGTACGTATAAATACTTTATATTTCTTACATGTATACTAAAAACTTCTCATATATTTAAGAAATGGAGATCAATCAGTGGGCTAATTAGGTTACCTAATTTCTCGTTACAGCAGGTACAGATTTGGGTGGACATTGTATGAAATATTATGTGATTTATCAACATTAAAATTACGAATGTCCACTGAACGATGACTGGGCTACGACAACGTTGGACCTGGTGGAATGAACTCTATTCTTTTAGTAAGTATAAATATATTATATTTCTTATATGTATACTAAAAACTTCTCATATATTTCAAAAATGGAGATCAATCAGTGGGCAAATTAGGTTACCTAATATCTCTTTACAGCAGGTACAGATTCGGGTGGACATTGTATGAAATATTATGTGATTTCTCAACATTAATATTACGAATGTCCACTGAACGATGCCTGGGCTACGACAACGTTGGACCTGGTGGAATGAACTCTATTCTTTTAGTAAGTATAAATAGTTTACATTTCTTACATGTATACTAAAAACTTCTGATATATTTTAGAAATGGAGATCACGCAGTGGGCTAATTATGTTACCTAATTTTTCTTTACAGCAGGTACAGGATTGGGTGGACATTGTACGAAATATTATGTGATTTCTCAACACTAAAATTACGAATGTCCACTGATCGATGCCTGGGGTACGACAACGTTGGACCTGGTGGAATGAACTCTATTCTTTTAGTAAGTATAAATACTTTATATTTCTTACATGTATACTAAAAACTTCTCATATATTTTAGAAATGGGGATCAATCAGTGGGCTAATTAGGTTACCTAATTTCTCTTTACAGCAGGTACAGGATTGGGTGGACATGGTATGAATTATTATGTGATTTGTCGACATTAAAATTACGAATGTCCACTGAACGATGCCTGGGCTACGACAACGTTGGACCTGGTGAAATGAACTCTATTCTTTTAGTAAGTATAAATACTTTATAGTTCCTATATGTAAGATAAAAAATTCTAATATATTTTATAGAAGGAGATCAATTAGTGGGCTAATTAGGTGACCTAATTTCTCTTTACAGCTGGTACAGATTTGGGTGGACATTGTATGAAATATTATGTGATTTCTCAACATTAAAATTACGAATGTACATTTAACGATGCCTGGGCTACGACAACGTTGGACCTGGTGGAATGAACTCTATTCTTTTAGTAAGTATAAAAACTTTATAGTTCTTGTATGTAAGATAAAAAATTCTTATATATTTTATAGAAGGAGATCAATCAGTGGGCTAATTAGGTTACCTAATTTCTCTTTACAGCAGGTACAGATTTGGGTGGACATTGTATGAAATATTATGTGATTTCTCAACATTAAAATGACGATTGTCCACTGAACGATGCCTGGGCTACGACAACGTTGGACCTGGTGGAATGAACTCTATTCTTTTAGTAAGTATAAATACTTTATATTTCTTACATGTATACTAGAAACTTCTCATATAATTTAGAAATGGAGATCAATCAGTGGGCTAATTAGGTTACCTAATTTCTCTTTACAGCAGGTACAGATTTGGGTGGACATTAGATGAAATATTATGTGATTTCTCAACATTAAAATTACGAATGTCCACTGAACGATGCCTGGGCTACGACAACGTTGGACCTGGTGGAATGAACTCTATTCTTTTAGTAAGTATAAATACTTTATATTTCTTACATGTATACTAAAATCTTCTCATATATTTTAGAAATGGAGATGAATCAGTGGGCTAATTAGGTTACCTAATTTCTCTTTACAGCAGGTACAGATTTGGGTGGACATTGTATGAAATATTATGTGATTTCTCAACATTAAAATTACGAATGTCCACTGAACGATGCCTGGGCTACGACTACGTTGGACCTGGTGGAATGAACTCTATTCTTTTAGTAAGTATAAATACTTTATATTTCTTATATGTATACTAAAAACTTCTCATATATATTAGAAATGGAGATCAATCAGTGGGCTAATTAGGTTACCTTATTTCTCTTTACAGCAGGTACAGATTTGGGTGGACATTGTATGAAATATTATGTGATTTCTCAACATTAAAATTAAGAATGTCCACTGAACGATGCCTGGGATACGACAACGTTGGACCTGGATGAATGAACTCTATCCTTTTAGTAAGTATAAGTAGTTTATATTTCTTACATGTATACTAAAAACTTCTCATATATTTTAGAAATGGAGATGAATCAGTGGGCTAATTAGGTTACCTAATTTCTCTTTACAGCAGGTACAGATTTGGGTGGACATTGTATGAAATATTATGTGATTACTCAACATTAAAATTACGAATGTCCACTGAACGATGCCTGGGCTATGACAACGTTGGACCTGGTGGAATGAACTCTATTCTTTTAGTACGTATAAATACTTTATATTTCTTACATGTATACTAAAAACTTCTGATATATTTTAGAAATGGAGATCAATCAGTGGGCTATTTAGGTTACCTAATTTGTCTTTACGGCAGGTACAGGATTGGGTGGACATTGTACGAAATATTATGTGATTTCTCAACACTAAAATTACGAATGTCCACTGATCGATGCCTGGGCTACGACAACGTTGGACCTGGTGGAATGAACTCTATTCTTTTAGTAAGTATAAATACTTTATATTTCTTACATGTATACTAAAAACTTCTCATATATTTTAGAAATGGAGATCAATCACTGGGCTAATTAGGTTACCTAATTTCTCTTTACAGCAGGTACAGGATTGGGTGGACATGGTATGAATTATTATGTGATTTGTCGACATTAAAATTACGAATGTCCACTGAACGATGCCTGGGCTACGACAACGTTGGACCTGGTGAAATGAACTCTATTCTTTTAGTAAGTATAAATACTTTATAGTTCATATATGTAAGATAAAAAATTCTAATATATTTTTTAGAAGGAGATCAATTAGTGGGCTAATTAGGTTACCTAATTTCTCTTTACAGCAGGTACAGATTTGGGTGGACATTGTATGAAATATTATGTGATTTCTCAACATTAAAATTACGAATGTACATTTAACGATGCCTGGGCTACGACAACGTTGGACCTGGTGGAATGAACTCTATTCTTTTAGTAAGTATAAAAACTTTATAGTTCTTGTATGTAAGATAAAAAATTCTTATATATTTTATAGAAGGAGATCAATCAGTGGGCTAATTAGGTTACCTAATTTCTCTTTACAGCAGGTACAGATTTGGGTGGACATTGTATGAAATATTATGTGATTTCTCAACATTAAAATGACGATTGTCCACTGAACGATGCCTGGGCTACGACAACGTTGGACCTGGTGGAATGAACTATATTCTTTTAGTACGTATAAATACTTTATATTTCTTACATGTATACTAAAAACTTCTGATATATTTTAGAAATGGAGATCAATCAGTGGGCTAATTAGGTTACCTAATTTGTCTTTACAGAAGGTACAGGATTGGGTGGACATTGTACGAAATATTATGTGATTTCTCAACATTAAAATTACGAATGTCCACTGAACGATGCCTGGGCTACGACAACGTTGGACCTGGTGGAATGAACTCTATTTTTTTAGTAAGTATAAATACTTTATATTTCTTACATGTATACTAAAAACTTCTCATATATTTTAGAAATGGAGATCAATCAGTGGGCTAATTAGATTACCTAATTTCTCTTTACAGCAGGTACAGATTTGGGTGAACATTGTATGAAATATGTGATTTCTTGACATTATAATTCCGAATGTCCACTGAACGATTCCTGGCCTACGACAACGTTGGACCTGGTGGAATGAACTCTATTCTTTTAGTAAGTATAAATACCTTATATTCCTTACATGTATACTAAAAACTTCTCATATATTTTAGAAATGGAGATCAATCAGTGGGCTAATTAGGTTACCTAATTTCTCTTTGCAGCAGGTACAGGATTGGGTGGACATGGTATGAATTATTATGTGATTTCTCAACATTAAAATTACGAATGTCCACTGAACGATGCCTGCGCTACGACAACGTTGGACCTGGTGGAATGAACTCTATTCTTCTTAGTACGTATAAATACTTTATATTTCTTACATGTATACTAAAAACTTCTCATATATTTAAGAAATGGAGATCAATCAGTGGGCTAATTAGGTTACCTAATTTCTCTTTACAGCAGGTACAGATTTGGGTGGACATTGTATGAAATATTATGTGATTTATCAACATTAAAATTACGAATGTCCACTGAACGATGCCTGGGCTACGACAACGTTGGACCTGGTGGAATGAACTCTATTCTTTTAGTAAGTATAAATATATTATATTTCTTATATGTATACTAAAAACTTGTCATATATTTTAGAAATGGAGATCAATCAGTGGGCTAATTAGGTTACGTAATATCTCTTTACAGCAGGTACAGATTTGGGTGGACATTGTATGAAATATTATGTGATTTCTCAAGATTAAAATTACGAATGTCCACTGAACGATGCCTGGGCTACGACAACGTTGGACCTGGTGGAATGAACTCTATTCTTTTAGTAAGTATAAATAGTTTACATTTCTTACATGTATACTAAAAACTTCTGATATATTTTAGAAATGGAGATCAATCAGTGGGCTAATTAGGTTACCTAATTTGTCTTTACAGCAGGTACAGGATTGGGTGGACATTGTACGAAATATTATGTGATTTCTCAACACTAAAATTACGAATGTCCACTGATCGATGCCTGGGCTACGACAACGTTGGACCTGGTGGAATGAACTCTATTCTTTTAGTAAGTATAAAAACTTTATAGTTCTTGTATGTAAGATAAAAAATTCTTATATATTTTATAGAAGAAGATGAATCAGTGGGCTAATTAGGTTACCTAATTTCTCTTTACAGCAGGTACAGATTTGGGTGGACATTGTATGAAATATTATTTGATTTCTCAACATTAAAATGACGATTGTCCACTGAACGATGCCTGGGCTACGACAACGTTGGACCTGGTGGAATGAACTCTATTCTTTTAGTAAGTATAAATAGTTTATATTTCTTACATGTATACTAAAAACGTCTCATATCTTTTAGAAATGGAGATCAATCAGTGGGCTAATTAGGTTACCTAATTTCTCTTTACAGCAGGTACAGATTTGGGTGGACATTTTATGAAATATTATGTGATTTCTCAACATTAAAATTACGAATGTCCACTGAACGATGCCTGGGCTACGACAACGTTGGACCTGGTGGAATGAACTCTATTCTTTTAGTAAGTATAAATACTTTATATTTCTTACATGTATACTAAAAACTTCTCATATATTTTAGAAATGGAGATGAATCAGTGGGCTAATTAGGTTACCTAATTTCTCTTTACAGCAGGTACAGATTTGGGTGGACATTGTATGAAATATTATGTGATTTCTCAACATTAAAATTACGAATGTCCACTGAACGATGCCTGGGCTACGACAACGTTGGACCTGGTGGAATGAACCCTATTCTTTTAGTACGTATAAATACTTTATATTTCTTACATGTATACTAAAAACTTCTCATATATTTAAGAAATGGAGATCAATCAGTGGGCTAATTAGGTTACCTAATTTCTCTTTACAGCAGGTACAGATTTGGGTGGACATTGTATGAAATATTATGTGATTTATCAACATTAAAATTACGAATGTCCACTGAACGATGCCTGGGCTACGACAACGTTGGACCTGGTGGAATGAACTCTATTCTTTTAGTAAGTATAAATATATTATATTTCTTATATGTATACTAAAAACTTCTCATATATTTCAAAAATGGAGATCAATCAGTGGGCAAATTAGGTTACCTAATATCTCTTTACAGCAGGTACAGATTTGGGTGGACATTGTATGAAATATTATGTGATTTCTCAACATTAAAATTACGAATGTCCACTGAACGATGCCTGGGCTACGACAACGTTGGACCTGGTGGAATGAACTCTATTCTTTTAGTAAGTATAAATAGTTTACATTTCTTAAATGTATACTAAAAACTTCTGATATATTTTAGAAATGGAGATCAATCAGTGGGCTAATTAGGTTACCTAATTTGTCTTTACAGCAGGTACAGGATTGGGTGGACATTGTACGAAATATTATGTGATTTCTCAACACTAAAATTACGAATGTCCACTGATCGATGCCTGGGCTACGACAACGTTGGACCTGGTGGAATGAACTCTATTCTTTTAGTAAGTATAAAAACTTTATTGTTCTTGTATGTAAGATAAAAAATTCTTATATATTTTATAGAAGGAGATCAATCAGTGGGCTAATTAGGTTACCTAATTTCTCTTTACAGCAGGTACAGATTTGGGTGGACATTGTATGAAATATTTTTTGATTTCTCAACATTAAAATGACGATTGTCCACTGAACGATGCCTGGGCTACGACAACGTTGGACCTGGTGGAATGAACTCTATACTTTTAGTAAGTATAAATACTATATATCTCTTACATGTATACTAAAAACTTCTCATATAATTTAGAAATGGAGATCAATCAGTGGGCTAATTAGGTTACCTAATTTCTCTTTACAGCCGGTACAGATTTGGTGGACATTAGATGAAATATTATGTGATTTCTCAACATTAAAATTACGAATGTCCACTGAACGATGCCTGGGCTACGACAACGTTGGACCTGGTGGAATGAACTCTATTCTTTTAGTAAGTATAAATACTTTATATTTCTTACATGTATACTAAAAACTTCTCATATATTTTAGAAATGGAGATGAATCAGTGGGCTAATTAGGTTACCTAATTTCTCTTTACAGCAGGTACAGATTTGGGTGGACATTGTATGAAATATTATGTGATTTCACAACATTAAAATTACGAATGTCCTCTGAACGATGCCTGGGCTACGACTACGTTGGACCTGGTGGAATGAACTCTATTCTTTTAGTAAGTATAAATACTTTATATTTCTTATATGTATACTAAAAACTTCTCATATATATTAGAAATGGAGATCAATCAGTGGGCTAATTAGGTTACCTAATTTCTCTTTACAGCAGGTACAGATTTGGGTGGACATTGTGTGAAATATTATGTGATTTCTCAACATTAAAATTAAGAATGTCCACTGAACGATGCCTGGGCTACGACAACGTTGGACCTGGTGGAATGAACTCTTATCTTTTAGTAAGTATAAATTGTTTATATTTCTTACATGTATACAAAAAACTTCTCATATATTTTAGAAATGGAGATCAATCAGTGGGCTAATTAGGTTACCTAATTTCTCTTTACAGCAGGTACAGATTTGGGTGGACATTTTATGAAATATTATGTGATTTCTCAACATTAAAATTACGAATGTCCACTGAACGATGCCTGGGCTACGACAACGTTGGACCTGGTGGAATGAACTCTATTCTTTTAGTACGTATAAATACTTTATATTTCTTACATGTATACTAAAAACTTCTCATATATTTTAGAAATGGAGATGAATCAGTGGGCTAATTAGGTTACCTAATTTCTCTTTACAGCAGGTACAGATTTGGGTGGACATTGTATGAAATATTATGTGATTTCTCAACATTAAAGTTACGAATGTCCACTGAACGATGCCTGGGCTACGACAACGTTGGACCTGGTGGAATGAACTCTATTCTTTTAGTACGTATAAATACTTTATATTTCTTACATGTATACTAAAAACTTCTCATATATTTAAGAAATGGAGATCAATCAGTGGGCTAATTAGGTTACCTAATTTCTCGTTACAGCAGGTACAGATTTGGGTGGACATTGTATGAAATATTATGTGATTTATCAACATTAAAATTACGAATGTCCACTGAACGATGACTGGGCTACGACAACGTTGGACCTGGTGGAATGAACTCTATTCTTTTAGTAAGTATAAATATATTATATTTCTTATATGTATACTAAAAACTTCTCATATATTTCAAAATTGGAGATCAATCAGTGGGCAAATTAGGTTACCTAATATCTCTTTACAGCAGGTACAGATTCGGGTGGACATTGTATGAAATATTATGTGATTTCTCAACATTAATATTACGAATGTCCACTGAACGATGCCTGGGCTACGACAACGTTGGACCTGGTGGAATGAACTCTATTCTTTTAGTAAGTATAAATAGTTTACATTTCTTACATGTATACTAAAAACTTCTGATATATTTTAGAAATGGAGATCACGCAGTGGGCTAATTATGTTACCTAATTTGTCTTTACAGCAGGTACAGGATTGGGTGGACATTGTACGAAATATTATGTGATTTCTCAACACTAAAATTACGAATGTCCACTGATCGATGCCTGGGGTACGACAACGTTGGACCTGGTGGAATGAACTCTATTCTTTTAGTAAGTATAAATACTTTATATTTCTTACATGTATACTAAAAACTTCTCATATATTTTAGAAATGGGGATCAATCAGTGGGCTAATTAGGTTACCTAATTTCTCTTTACAGCAGGTACAGGATTGGGTGGACATGGTATGAATTATTATGTGATTTGTCGACATTAAAATTACGAATGTCCACTGAGTGATGCCTGGGCTACGACAACGTTGGACCTGGTGAAATGAACTCTATTCTTTTAGTAAGTATAAATACTTTATAGTTCTTATATGTAAGATAAAAAATTCTAATATATTTTACAGAAGGAGATCAATTAGTGGGCTAATTAGGTGACCTAATTTCTCTTTACAGCTGGTACAGATTTGGGTGGACATTGTATGAAATATTATGTGATTTCTCAACATTAAAATTACGAATGTACATTTAACGATGCCTGGGCTACGACAACGTTGGACCTGGTGGAATGAACTCTATTCTTTTAGTAAGTATAAAAACTTTATAGTTCTTGTATGTAAGATAAAAAATTCTTATATATTTTATAGAAGGAGATCAATCAGTGGGCTAATTAGGTTACCTAATTTCTCTTTACAGCAGGTACAGATTTGGGTGGACATTGTATGAAATATTATGTGATTTCTCAACATTAAAATGACGATTGTCCACTGAACGATGCCTGGGCTACGACAACGTTGGACCTGGTGGAATGAACTCTATTCTTTTAGTAAGTATAAATACTTTATATTTCTTACATGTATACTAGAAACTTCTCATATAATTTAGAAATGGAGATCAATCAGTGGGCTAATTAGGTTACCTAATTTCTCTTTACAGCAGGTACAGATTTGGGTGGACATTAGATGAAATATTATGTGATTTCTCAACATTAAAATTACGAATGTCCACTTAACGATGCCTGGGCTACGACAACGTTGGACCTGGTGGAATGAACTCTATTCTTTTAGTAAGTATAAATACTTTATATTTCTTACATGTATACTAAAATCTTCTCATATATTTTAGAAATGGAGATGAATCAGTGGGCTAATTAGGTTACCTAATTTCTCTTTACAGCAGGTACAGATTTGGGTGGACATTGTATGAAATATTATGTGATTTCTCAACATTAAAATTACGAATGTCCACTGAACGATGCCTGGGCTACGACTACGTTGGACCTGGTGGAATGAACTCTATTCTTTTAGTAAGTATAAATACTTTATATTTCTTATATGTATACTAAAAACTTCTCATATATATTAGAAATGGAGATCAATCAGTGGGCTAATTAGGTTACCTTATTTCTCTTTACAGCAGGTACAGATTTGGGTGGACATTGTATGAAATATTATGTGATTTCTCAACATTAAAATTAAGAATGTCCACTGAACGATGCCTGGGATACGACAACGTTGGACCTGGATGAATGAACTCTATCCTTTTAGTAAGTATAAGTAGTTTATATTTCTTACATGTATACTAAAAACTTCTCATATATTTTAGAAATGGAGATGAATCAGTGGGCTAATTAGGTTACCTAATTTCTCTTTACAGCAGGTACAGATTTGGGTGGACATTGTATGAAATATTATGTGATTACTCAACATTAAAATTACGAATGTCCACTGAACGATGCCTGGGCTACGACAACGTTGGACCTGGTGGAATGAACTCTATTCTTTTAGTACGTATAAATACTTTATATTTCTTACATGTATACTAAAAACTTCTGATATATTTAAGAAATGGAGATCAATCAGTGGGCTAATTAGGTTACCTAATTTGTCTTTACGGCAGGTACAGGATTGGGTGGACATTGTACGAAATATTATGTGATTTCTCAACACTAAAATTACGAATGTCCACTGATCGATGCCTGGGCTACGACAACGTTGGACCTGGTGGAATGAACTCTATTCTTTTAGTAAGTATAAATACTTTATATTTCTTACATGTATACTAAAAACTTCTCATATATTTTAGAAATGGAGATCAATCACTGGGCTAATTAGGTTACCTAATTTCTCTTTACAGCAGGTACAGGATTGGGTGGACATGGTATGAATTATTATGTGATTTGTCGACATTAAAATTACGAATGTCCACTGAACGATGCCTGGGCTACGACAACGTTGGACCTGGTGAAATGAACTCTATTCTTTTAGTAAGTATAAATACTTTATAGTTCATATATGTAAGATAAAAAATTCTAATATATTTTTTAGAAGGAGATCAATTAGTGGGCTAATTAGGTTACCTAATTTCTCTTTACAGCAGGTACAGATTTGGGTGGACATTGTATGAAATATTATGTGATTTCTCAACATTAAAATTACGAATGTACATTTAACGATGCCTGGGCTACGACAACGTTGGACCTGGTGGAATGAACTCTATTCTTTTAGTAAGTATAAAAACTTTATAGTTCTTGTATGTAAGATAAAAAATTCTTATATATTTTATAGAAGGAGATCAATCAGTGGGCTAATTAGGTTACCTAATTTCTCTTTACAGCAGGTACAGATTTGGGTGGACATTGTATGAAATATTATGTGATTTCTCAACATTAAAATGACGATTGTCCACTGAACGATGCCTGGGCTACGACAACGTTGGACCTGGTGGAATGAACTATATTCTTTTAGTAAGTATAAATACTTTATATTTCTTATATGTATACCAAAAACTTCTCATATATTTCAGAAATGGAGATCAATCAGTGGGCTAATTAGGTTACCTAATTTCTCTTTACAGCAGGTACAGATTTGGGTGGAAATTGTATAAAATATTATGTGATTTCTCAACATTAAAATTACGAATGTCCACTGAACGATGCCTGGGCTACGACAACGTTGGACCTGGTGGAATGAACTCTATTCTTTTAGTAAGTATAAATACTTTATATTTCTTACATGTATACTAAAAACTTCTGATATATTTTAGAAATGGAGATCAATCAGTGGGCTAATTAGGTTACCTAATTTGTCTTTACAGAAGGTACAGGATTGGGTGGACATTGAACGAAATATTATGTGATTTCTCAACATTAAAATTACGAATGTCCACTGAACGATGCCTGGGCTACGACAACGTTGGACCTGGTGGAATGAACTCTATTTTTTTAGTAAGTATAAATACTTTATATTTCTTACATGAATACTAAAAACTTCTCATATATTTTAGAAATGGAGATCAATCAGTGGGCTAATTAGATTACCTAATTTCTCTTTACAGCAGGTACAGATTTGGGTGGACATTGTATGAAATATGTGATTTCTTGACATTATAATTCCGAATGTCCACTGAACGATTCCTGGCCTACGACAACGTTGGACCTGGTGGAATGAACTCTATTCTTTTAGTAAGTATAAATACCTTATATTCCTTACATGTATACTAAAAACTTCTCATATATTTTAGAAATGGAGATCAATCAGTGGGCTAATTAGGTTACCTAATTTCTCTTTACAGCAGGTACAGGATTGGGTGGACATGGTATGAATTATTATGTGATTTCTCAACATTAAAATTACGAATGTCCACTGAACGATGCCTGCGCTACGACAACGTTGGACCTGGTGGAATGAACTCTATTCTTTTAGTAAGTATAAATACTTTATAGTTCTTATATGTAAGATAAAAATTCTAATATATTTTATAGAAGGAGATCAATTAGTGGGCTAATTAGGTTACCTAATTTCTCTTTACAGCAGGTACAGATTTGGGTGGACATTGTATGAAATATTATGTGATTACTCAACATTAAAATTACGAATGTACATTTAACGATGCCTGGGCTACGACAACGCTGGACCTGGTGGAATGAACTCTATTCTTTTAGTAAGTATAAAAACATTATAATTCTTATATGTAAGATAAAATTTTTTTATATATTTTAGAAATGGAGATCAATCAGTGGGCTAATTAGGTTACCTAATTTGTCTTTACAGCAGGTACAGGATTGGGTGGACATTGTACGAAATATTATGTGATTTCTCAACACTAAAATTACGAATGTCCACTGATCGATGCCTGGGGTACGACAACGTTGGACCTGGTGGAATGAACTCTATTCTTTTAGTAAGTATAAAAACTTTATAGTTCTTGTATGTAAGATAAAAAATTCTTATATATTTTATAGAAGGAGATCAATCAGTGGGCTAATTAGGTTACCTAATTTCTCTTTACAGCAGGTACAGATTTGGGTGGACATTGTATGAAATATTATGTGATTTCTCAACATTAAAATGACGATTGTCCACTGAACGATGCCTGGGCTACGACAACGTTGGACCTGGTGGAATGAACTCTATTCTTTTAGTAAGTATAAATACTTTATATTTCTTACATGTATACTAGAAACTTCTCATATAATTTAGAAATGGAGATCAATCAGTGGGCTAATTAGGTTACCTAATTTCTCTTTACAGCAGGTACAGATTTGGGTGGACATTAGATGAAATATTATGTGATTTCTCAACATTAAAATTACGAATGTCCACTGAACGATGCCTGGGCTACGACAACGTTGGACCTGGTGGAATGAACTCTATTCTTTTAGTAAGTATAAATACTTTATATTTCTTACATGTATACTAAAATCTTCTCATATATTTTAGAAATGGAGATGAATCAGTGGGCTAATTAGGTTACCTAATTTCTCTTTACAGCAGGTACAGATTTGGGTGGACATTGTATGAAATATTATGTGATTTCTCAACATTAAAATTACGAATGTCCACTGAACGATGCCTGGGCTACGACTACGTTGGACCTGGTGGAATGAACTCTATTCTTTTAGTAAGTATAAATACTTTATATTTCTTATATGTATACTAAAAACTTCTCATATATATTAGAAATGGAGATCAATCAGTGGGCTAATTAGGTTACCTTATTTCTCTTTACAGCAGGTACAGATTTGGGTGGACATTGTATGAAATATAATGTGATTTCTCAACATTAAAATTAAGAATGTCCACTGAACGATGCCTGGGATACGACAACGTTGGACCTGGATGAATGAACTCTATCCTTTTAGTAAGTATAAGTAGTTTATATTTCTTACATGTATACTAAAAACTTCTCATATATTTTAGAAATGGAGATGAATCAGTGGGCTAATTAGGTTACCTAATTTCTCTTTACAGCAGGTACAGATTTGGGTGGACATTGTATGAAATATTATGTGATTACTCAACATTAAAATTACGAATGTCCACTGAACGATGCCTGGGCTACGACAACGTTGGACCTGGTGGAATGAACTCTATTCTTTTAGTACATATAAATACTTTATATTTCTTACATGTATACTAAAAACTTCTGATATATTTTAGAAATGGAGATCAATCAGTGGGCTAATTAGGTTACCTAATTTGTCTTTACGGCAGGTACAGGTTTGGGTGGACATTGTACGAAATATTATGTGATTTCTCAACACTAAAATTACGAATGTCCACTGATCGATGCCTGGGCTACGACAACGTTGGACCTGGTGGAATGAACTCTATTCTTTTAGTAAGTATAAATACTTTATATTTCTTACATGTATACTAAAAACTTCTCATATATTTTAGAAATGGAGATCAATCACTGGGCTAATTAGGTTACCTAATTTCTCTTTACAGCAGGTACAGGATTGGGTGGACATGGTATGAATTATTATGTGATTTGTCGACATTAAAATTACGAATGTCCACTGAACGATGCCTGGGCTACGACAACGTTGGACCTGGTGAAATGAACTCTATTCTTTTAGTAAGTATAAATACTTTATAGTTCATATATGTAAGATAAAAAATTATAATATATTTTTTAGAAGGAGATCAATTAGTGGGCTAATTAGGTTACCTAATTTCTCTTTACAGCAGGTACAGATTTGGGTGGACATTGTATGAAATATTATGTGATTTCTCAACATTAAAATTACGAATGTACATTTAACGATGCCTGGGCTACGACAACGTTGGACCTGGTGGAATGAACTCTATTCTTTTAGTAAGTATAAAAACTTTATAGTTCTTGTATGTAAGATAAAAAATTCTTATATATTTTATAGAAGGAGATCAATCAGTGGGCTAATTAGGTTACCTAATTTCTCTTTACAGCAGGTACAGATTTGGGTGGACATTGTATGAAATATTATGTGATTTCTCAACATTAAAATGACGATTGTCCACTGAACGATGCCTGGGCTACGACAACGTTGGACCTGGTGGAATGAACTATATTCTTTTAGTAAGTATAAATACTTTATATTTCTTATATGTATACCAAAAACTTCTCATATATTTCAGAAATGGAGATCAATCAGTGGGCTAATTAGGTTACCTAATTTCTCTTTACAGCAGGTACAGATTTGGGTGGAAATTGTATAAAATATTATGTGATTTCTCAACATTAAAATTACGAATGTCCACTGAACGATGCCTGGGCTACGACAACGTTGGACCTGGTGGAATGAACTCTATTCTTTTAGTAAGTATAAATACTTTATATTTCTTACATGTATACTAAAAACTTCTGATATATTTTAGAAATGGAGATCAATCAGTGGGTTATTAGGTTACCTAATTTGTCTTTACAGAAGGTACAGGATTGGGTGGACATTGTACGAAATATTATGTGATTTCTCAACATTAAAATTACGAATGTCCACTGAACGATGCCTGGGCTACGACAACGTTGGACCTGGTGGAATGAACTCTATTTTTTTAGTAAGTATAAATACTTTATATTTCTTACATGTATACTAAAAACTTCTCATATATTTTAGAAATGGAGATCAATCAGTGGGCTAATTAGATTACCTAATTTCTCTTTACAGCAGGTACAGATTTGGGTGGACATTGTATGAAATATGTGATTTCTTGACATTATAATTCCGAATGTCCACTGAACGATTCCTGGCCTACGACAACGTTGGACCTGGTGGAATGAACTCTATTCTTTTAGTAAGTATAAATACCTTATATTCCTTACATGTATACTAAAAACTTCTCATATATTTTAGAAATGGAGATCAATCAGTGGGCTAATTAGGTTACCTAATTTCTCTTTACAGCAGGTACAGGATTGGGTGGACATGGTATGAATTATTATGTGATTTCTCAACATTAAAATTACGAATGTCCACTGAACGATGCCTGCGCTACGACAACGTTGGACCTGGTGGAATGAACTCTATTCTTTTAGTAAGTATAAATACTTTATAGTTCTTATATGTAAGATAAAAATTCTAATATATTTTATAGAAGGAGATCAATTAGTGGGCTAATTAGGTTACCTAATTTCTCTTTACAGCAGGTACAGATTTGGGTGGACATTGTATGAAATATTATGTGATTACTCAACATTAAAATTACGAATGTACATTTAACGATGCCTGGGCTACGACAACGCTGGACCTGGTGGAATGAACTCTATTCTTTTAGTAAGTATAAAAACATTATAATTCTTATATGTAAGATAAATTTTTTTTATATATTTTAGAAATGGAGATCAATCAGTGGGCTAATTAGGTTACCTAATTTCTCTTTACAGCAGGTACAGATTTGGGTGGACATTGTATGAAATATTATGTGATTTCCCAACATTAAAATTACGAATGTCCACTGAACGATGCCTGGGCTACGACAACGTTGGACCTGGTGGAATGAACTCTATTTTTAGTACGTATAAATACTTTATATTTCTTACATGTATACTAAAAACTTCTCATATATTTTAGAAATGGAGATCAATCAGTGGGCTAATTAGGTTACCTAATTTCTCTTTACAGCAGGTACAGATTTGGGTGGACATTGTATGAAATATTATGTGATTTCTCAACATTAAAATTACGAATGTCCTCTGAACGATGCCTGGGCTACGACTACGTTGGACCTGGTGGAATGAACTCTATTCTTTTAGTAAGTATAAATACTTTATATTTCTTATATGTATAGTAAAAACTTCTCATATATATTAGAAATGGAGATCAATCAGTGGGCTAATTAGGTTACCTAATTTCTCTTTACAGCAGGTACAGATTTGGGTGGACATTGTATGAAATATTATGTGATTTCTCAACATTAAAATTAAGAATGTCCCCTGAACGATGCCTGGGCTACGACAACATTGGACCTGGTGGAATGAACTCTTATCTTTTAGTAAGTATAAATTGTTTATATTTCTTACATGTATACAAAAAACTTCTCATATATTTTAGAAATGGAGATCAATCAGTGGGCTAATATAGGTTACCTAATTTCTCTTTACAGCAGGTACAGATTTGGGTGGACATTGTATGAAATATTATGTGATTTCTCAACATTAAAATTACGAATGTCCACTGAACGATGCCTGGGCTACGACTACGTTGGACCTGGTGGAATGAACTCTATTCTTTTAGTAAGTATAAATACTTTATATTTCTTATATGTATACTAAAAACTTCTCATATATATTAGAAATGGAGATCAATCAGTGGGCTAATTAGGTTACCTTATTTCTCTTTACAGCAGGTACAGATTTGGGTGGACATTGTATGAAATATTATGTGATTTCTCAACATTAAAATTAAGAATGTCCACTGAACGATGCCTGGGATACGACAACGTTGGACCTGGATGAATGAACTCTATCCTTTTAGTAAGTATAAGTAGTTTATATTTCTTACATGTATACTAAAAACTTCTCATATATTTTAGAAATGGAGATGAATCAGTGGGCTAATTAGGTTACCTAATTTCTCTTTACAGCAGGTACAGATTTGGGTGGACATTGTATGAAATATTATGTGATTACTCAACATTAAAATTACGAATGTCCACTGAACGATGCCTGGGCTATGACAACGTTGGACCTGGTGGAATGAACTCTATTCTTTTAGTACGTATAAATACTTTATATTTCTTACATGTATACTAAAAACTTCTGATATATTTTAGAAATGGAGATCAATCAGTGGGCTAATTAGGTTACCTAATTTGTCTTTACGGCAGGTACAGGATTGGGTGGACATTGTACGAAATATTATGTGATTTCTCAACACTAAAATTACGAATTTCCACTGATCGATGCCTGGGCTACGACAACGTTGGACCTGGTGGAATGAACTCTATTCTTTTAGTAAGTATAAATACTTTATATTTCTTACATGTATACTAAAAACTTCTCATATATTTTAGAAATGGAGATCAATCACTGGGCTAATTAGGTTACCTAATTTCTCTTTACAGCAGGTACAGGATTGGGTGGACATGGTATGAATTATTATGTGATTTGTCGACATTAAAATTACGAATGTCCACTGAACGATGCCTGGGCTACGACAACGTTGGACCTGGTGAAATGAACTCTATTCTTTTAGTAAGTATAAATACTTTATAGTTCATATATGTAAGATAAAAAATTCTAATATATTTTTTAGAAGGAGATCAATTAGTGGGCTAATTAGGTTACCTAATTTCTCTTTACAGCAGGTACAGATTTGGGTGGACATTGTATGAAATATTATGTGATTTCTCAACATTAAAATTACGAATGTACATTTAACGATGCCTGGGCTACGACAACGTTGGACCTGGTGGAATGAACTCTATTCTTTTAGTAAGTATAAAAACTTTATAGTTCTTGTATGTAAGATAAAAAATTCTTATATATTTTATAGAAGGAGATCAATCAGTGGGCTAATTAGGTTACCTAATTTCTCTTTACAGCAGGTACAGATTTGGGTGGACATTGTATGAAATATTATGTGATTTCTCAACATTAAAATGACGATTGTCCACTGAACGATGCCTGGGCTACGACAACGTTGGACCTGGTGGAATGAACTATATTCTTTTAGTAAGTATAAATACTTTATATTTCTTATATGTATACCAAAAACTTCTCATATATTTCAGAAATGGAGATCAATCAGTGGGCTAATTAGGTTACCTAATTTCTCTTTACAGCAGGTACAGATTTGGGTGGAAATTGTATAAAATATTATGTGATTTCTCAACATTAAAATTACGAATGTCCACTGAACGATGCCTGGGCTACGACAACGTTGGACCTGGTGGAATGAACTCTATTCTTTTAGTAAGTATAAATACTTTATATTTCTTACATGTATACTAAAAACTTCTGATATATTTTAGAAATGGAGATCAATCAGTGGGCTAATTAGATTACCTAATTTCTCTTTACAGCAGGTACAGATTTGGGTGGACATTGTATGAAATATGTGATTTCTTGACATTATAATTCCGAATGTCCACTGAACGATTCCTGGCCTACGACAACGTTGGACCTGGTGGAATGAACTCTATTCTTTTAGTAAGTATAAATACCTTATATTCCTTACATGTATACTAAAAACTTCTCATATATTTTAGAAATGGAGATCAATCAGTGGGCTAATTAGGTTACCTAATTTCTCTTTACAGCAGGTACAGGATTGGGTGGACATGGTATGAATTATTATGTGATTTCTCAACATTAAAATTACGAATGTCCACTGAACGATGCCTGCGCTACGACAACGTTGGACCTGGTGGAATGAACTCTATTCTTTTAGTAAGTATAAATACTTTATAGTTCTTATATGTAAGATAAAAATTCTAATATATTTTATAGAAGGAGATCAATTAGTGGGCTAATTAGGTTACCTAATTTCTCTTTACAGCAGGTACAGATTTGGGTGGACATTGTATGAAATATTATGTGATTACTCAACATTAAAATTACGAATGTACATTTAACGATGCCTGGGCTACGACAACGCTGGACCTGGTGGAATGAACTCTATTCTTTTAGTAAGTATA
The DNA here is from genome assembly GCA_026315105.1 of Locusta migratoria. Taxonomy (NCBI): domain Eukaryota; kingdom Metazoa; phylum Arthropoda; class Insecta; order Orthoptera; family Acrididae; genus Locusta; species Locusta migratoria. The sequence goes on from CM048754.1 coordinate 123,905,239, forward strand.
AAAACATTATAATTCTTATATGTAAGATAAATTTTTTTTATATATTTTAGAAATGGAGATCAATCAGTGGGCTAATTAGGTTACCTAATTTCTCTTTACAGCAGGTACAGATTTGGGTGGACATTGTATGAAATATTATGTGATTTCCCAACATTAAAATTACGAATGTCCACTGAACGATGCCTGGGCTACGACAACGTTGGACCTGGTGGAATGAACTCTATTTTTAGTACGTATAAATACTTTATATTTCTTACATGTATACTAAAAACTTCTCATATATTTTAGAAATGGAGATCAATCAGTGGGCTAATTAGGTTACCTAATTTCTCTTTACAGCAGGTACAGATTTGGGTGGACATTGTATGAAATATTATGTGATTTCTCAACATTAAAATTACGAATGTCCTCTGAACGATGCCTGGGCTACGACTACGTTGGACCTGGTGGAATGAACTCTATTCTTTTAGTAAGTATAAATACTTTATATTTCTTATATGTATAGTAAAAACTTCTCATATATATTAGAAATGGAGATCAATCAGTGGGCTAATTAGGTTACCTAATTTCTCTTTACAGCAGGTACAGATTTGGGTGGACATTGTATGAAATATTATGTGATTTCTCAACATTAAAATTAAGAATGTCCACTGAACGATGCCTGGGCTACGACAACATTGGACCTGGTGGAATGAACTCTTATCTTTTAGTAAGTATAAATTGTTTATATTTCTTACATGTATACAAAAATCTTCTCATATATTTTAGAAATGGAGATCAATCAGTGAGCTAATTAGGTTACCTAATTTCTCTTTACAGCAGGTACAGATTTGGGTGGACATTGTATGAAATATTATGTGATTTCTCAACATTAAAATTACGAATGTCCACTGAACGATGCCTGGGCTACGACAACGTTGGACCTGGTGGAATGAACTCTATTCTTTTAGTACGTATAAATACTTTATATTTCTTACATGTATACTAAAAACTTCTCATATATTTTAGAAATGGAGATGAATCAGTGGGCTAATTAGGTTACCTAATTTCTCTTTACAGCAGGTACAGATTTGGGTGGACATTGTATGAAATATTATGTGATTTCTCAACATTAAAATTACGAATGTCCACTGAACGATGCCTGGGCTACGATAACGTTGGACCTGGTGGAATGAACTCTATTCTTTTAGTAAGTATAAATACTTTATATTTCTTACATGTATACTAAAAACGTCTCATATATTTTAGAAATGGAGATCAATCAGTGGGCTAATTAAGTTACCTAATTTCTCTTTACAGCAGGTACAGATTTGGGTGGACATTGTATGAAATATTATGTGATTTCTCAACATTAAAATTACGAATGTCCACTGAACGATGACTGGGGTATGACAACGTTGGACCTGGTGGAATGAACTCTCTTCTTTTAGTAAGTATAAATACTTTATATTTCTTACATGTATACTAAAAACTTCTCATATATTTTAGAAATGGAGATCTATCAGTGGGCTAATTAGGTTACCTACTTCTCTTTACAGCAGGTACAGATTTGGGTGGACATGGTATGAAATATTATGTGATTTCTCAACATTAAAATTACGAATGTCCACTGAACGAAGCCTGGGCTACGACAATGTTGGACCTGGTGGAATGAACTCTATTCTTTTAGTACGTATAAATACTTTATATTTCTTTCATGTATACTAAAAACTTCTCATATATTTTAGAAATGGAGATCTATCAGTGGGCTAATTAGGTTACCTAATTTTCTTTACAGCAGGTACAGATTTGGGTGGACATGGTATGAAATATTATGTGATTTCTCAACATTAAAATTACGAATGTCCACTGACCGATGCCTGGGCTACGACAACGTTGGAACTGGTGGAATGAACTCTATTCTTTTAGTAAGTATAAAAACTTTATAGTTCTTATAAGTAAGATAAAAAATTCTAATATATTTTATAGAAGGAGATCAATCAGTGGGCTAATTAGGTTACCTAATTTCTCTATACAGCAGGTACACTTTTGGATGGACATTGTATGAAATATTATGTGATTTCTCAACATTAAAATTACGAATGTCCACTGAACGATGCCTGGGCTACGACAACGTTGGACCTGGTGGAATGAACTCTATTCTTTTAGTAAGTATAAATAGTTTATATTTCTTACATGTATACTAAAAACTTCTCATATATTTTAGAAATGGAGATCAATCAGTGGGCTAATTAGGTTACCTAATTTCTCTTTACAGCAGGTACAGGATTGGGTGGACATGGTATGAAATATTATGTGATTTCTCAACATTAAAATTACGAATGTCCACTGAACGATGCCTGGACTACGACAACGTTGGACCTGGTTGAATGAACTCTATTCTTTTAGTAAGTATAAATACTTTATAGTTCTTATATGTAAGATAAAAAATTATAATATACTTTATAGAAGGAGATTAATCAGTGGGCTAATTAGGTTACCTAATTTCTCTTTACAGCAGGTACAGATTTGGGTGGATATTGTATGAAATATTATGTGATTTCTCAACATTAAAATTACGAATGACCATTGAACGATGCCTGGGCTACGACAACGTCGGACCTGGTGGAATGAACTCTATTCTTTTAGTAAGTATAAATACTTTATATTTCTTACATGTATACTAAAAACTTCTCATATATTTTAGAAATGGAGATCTATCAGTGGGCTAATTAGGTTACCTAATTCTCTTTACAGCAGGTACAGATTTGGGTGGACATTGTATGAAATATTATGTGATTTCTCAACATTAAAATTACGAATGTCCACTGAACGATGCCTGGGCTACGACAACGTTGGAACTGGTGGAATGAACTCTATTCTTTTAGTAAGTATAAAAACTTTATAGTTCTTATATGTAAGATAAAAAATTCTAATATATTTTATAGAAGGAAATCAATAAGTGGGCTAATTAGGTTACCCAATTTCTCTTTACAGCAGGTACACTTTTGGATGGACATTGTATGAAATATTATGTGATTTCTCAACATTAAAATTACGAAAGACCATTGAACGATGCCTGGGCTACGACAACGTTGGACCTGGTGGAATAAACTCTATTCTTTTAGTAAGTATAAGTACTTTATATTTCTTACATGTATACTAAAAACTTCTCATATATTTTAGAAATGGAGATCAATCAGTGGGCTAATTAGGTTACCTAATTACTCTTTACAGCAGGTACAGATTTGGGTGGACATTGTATGAAATATTATGTGATTTCTCAACATTAAAATTACGAATGTCCATTGAACGATGCCTGGGCTACGACAACGTTGGACCTGGTGGAATGAACTCTATTCTTTTAGTAAGTATAAATAGTTTATATTTCTTACATGTATACTAAAAACTTCTCATATATTTTAGAAATGGAGATCAATCAGTGGGTTAATTAGGTTACCTAATATCTCTTTACAGCAGGTACAGGATTGGGTGGACATGGTATGAAATATTATGTGATTTCTCAACATTAAAATTACGAATGTCCACTGAACGATGCCTGGACTACGACAACGTTGGACCTGGTTGAATGAACTCTATTCTTTTAGTAAGTATATATATTTTATAGTTCTTATATGTAAGATAAAAAATTCTAATATATTTTATAGAAGGAGATTAATCAGTGGGCTAATTAGGTTACCTAATTTCTCTTTACAGCAGGTACAGATTTGGGTGGACATTGTATGAAATATTATGTGATTTCTCAACATTAAAATTAAGAATGACCATTGAACGATGCCTGGGCTACGACAACGTTGCACCTGGTGGAATGAACTCTATTCTTTTAGTAAGTATAAATACTTTATATTTCTTATATGTATACTAAAAACTTCTCATATATTTTAGAAATGGAGATCAATCAGTGGGCTAATTAGGTTACCTAATTTCTCTTTACAGCAGGTACAGATTTGGGTGGACATTGTATGAAATATTATGTGATTTCTCAACATTAAAATTACGAATGTCCACTGAACGATGCCTGGGCTACGACAACGTTGGACCTGGTGGAATGAACTCTATTCTTTTAGTAAGTATAAATAGTTTATATTTCTTACATGTATACTAAAAACTTCTCATATATTTTAGAAATGGAGATCAATCAGTGGGCTAATTAGGTTACCTAATTTCTCTTTACAGCAGGTACAGGATTGGGTGGACATGGTATGAAATATTATGTGATTTCTCAACATTAAAATTACGAATGTCCACTGAACGATGACTGGGGTATGACAACGTTGGACCTGGTGGAATGAACTCTCTTCTTTTAGTAAGTATAAATACTTTATATTTCTTACATGTATACTAAAAACTTCTCATATATTTTAGAAATGGAGATCCATCAGTGGGCTAATTAGGTTACCTACTTCTCTTTACAGCAGGTACAGATTTGGGTGGACATGGTATGAAATATTATGTGATTTCTCAACATTAAAATTACGAATGTCCACTGAACGAAGCCTGGGCTACGACAATGTTGGACCTGGTGGAATGAACTCTATTCTTTTAGTACGTATAAATACTTTATATTTCTTTCATGTATACTAAAAACTTCTCATATATTTTAGAAATGGAGATCTATCAGTGGGCTAATTAGGTTACCTAATTTTCTTTACAGCAGGTACAGATTTGGGTGGACATGGTATGAAATATTATGTGATTTCTCAACATTAAAATTACGAATGTCCACTGAACGATGCCTGGGCTACGACAACGTTGGAACTGGTGGAATGAACTCTATTCTTTTAGTAAGTATAAAAACTTTATAGTTCTTATAAGTAAGATAAAAAATTCTAATATATTTTATAGAAGGAGATCAATCAGTGGGCTAATTAGGTTACCTAATTTCTCTTTACAGCAGGTACACTTTTGGATGGACATTGTATGAAATATTATGTGATTTCTCAACATTAAAATTACGAATGTCCACTGAACGATGCCTGGGCTACGACAACGTTGGACCTGGTGGAATGAACTCTATTCTTTTAGTAAGTATAAATAGTTTATATTTCTTACATGTATACTAAAAACTTCTCATATATTTTAGAAATGGAGATCAATCAGTGGGCTAATTAGGTTACCTAATTTCTCTTTACAGCAGGTACAGGATTGGGTGGACATGGTATGAAATATTATGTGATTTCTCAACATTAAAATTACGAATGTCCACTGAACGATGCCTGGACTACGACAACGTTGGACCTGGTTGAATGAACTCTATTCTTTTAGTAAGTATAAATACTTTATAGTTCTTATATGTAAGATAAAAAATTATAATATATTTTATAGAAGGAGATTAATCAGTGGGCTAATTAGGTTACCTAATTTCTCTTTACAGCAGGTACAGATTTGGGTGGATATTGTATGAAATATTATGTGATTTCTCAACATTAAAATTACGAATGACCATTGAACGATGCCTGGGCTACGACAACGTCGGACCTGGTGGAATGAACTCTATTCTTTTAGTAAGTATAAATACTTTATATTTCTTACATGTATACTAAAAACTTCTCATATATTTTAGAAATGGAGATCTATCAGTGGGCTAATTAGGTTACCTAATTCTCTTTACAGCAGGTACAGATTTGGGTGGACATTGTATGAAATATTATGTGATTTCTCAACATTAAAATTACGAATGTCCACTGAACGATGCCTGGGCTACGACAACGTTGGAACTGGTGGAATGAACTCTATTCTTTTAGTAAGTATAAAAACTTTATAGTTCTTATATGTAAGATAAAAAATTCTAATATATTTTATAGAAGGAAATCAATAAGTGGGCTAATTAGGTTACCCAATTTCTCTTTACAGCAGGTACACTTTTGGATGGACATTGTATGAAATATTATGTGATTTCTCAACATTAAAATTACGAAAGACCATTGAACGATGCCTGGGCTACGACAACGTTGGACCTGGTGGAATAAACTCTATTCTTTTAGTAAGTATAAGTACTTTATATTTCTTACATGTATACTAAAAACTTCTCATATATTTTAGAAATGGAGATCAATCAGTGGGCTAATTAGGTTACCTAATTTCTCTTTACAGCAGGTACAGACTTGGGTGGACATTGTATGAAATATTATGTGATTTCTCAACATTAAAATTACGAATGTCCATTGAACGATGCCTGGGCTACGACAACGTTGGACCTGGTGGAATGAACTCTATTCTTTTAGTAAGTATAAATAGTTTATATTTCTTACATGTATACTAAAAACTTCTCATATATTTTAGAAATGGAGATCAATCAGTGGGTTAATTAGGTTACCTAATATCTCTTTACAGCAGGTACAGGATTGGGTGGACATGGTATGAAATATTATGTGATTTCTCAACATTAAAATTACGAATGTCCACTGAACGATGCCTGGACTACGACAACGTTGGACCTGGTTGAATGAACTCTATTCTTTTAGTAAGTATATATATTTTATAGTTCTTATATGTAAGATAAAAAATTCTAATATATTTTATAGAAGGAGATTAATCAGTGGGCTAATTAGGTTACCTAATATCTCTTTACAGCAGGTACAGATTTGGGTGGACATTGTATGAAATATTATGCGATTTCTCAACATTAAAATTAAGAATGACCATTGAACGATGCCTGGGCTACGACAACGTTGCACCTGGTGGAATGAACTCTATTCTTTTAGTAAGTATAAATACTTTATATTTCTTATATGTATACTAAAAACTTCTCATATATTTTAGAAATGGAGATCAATCAGTGGGCTAATTAGGTTACCTAATTTCTCTTTACAGCAGGTACAGATTTGGGTGGACATTGTATGAAATATTATGTGATTTCTCAACATTAAAATTACGAATGTCCACTGAACGATGCCTAAGCTACGACAACGTTGGACCTGGTGGAATGAACTCTATTCTTTTAGTAAGTATAAATACTTTATATATCTTATATGTATACTAAAAACTTCTCATATATTTTAGAAATGGAGATCAATCAGTGGGCTAATTAGGTTACCTAATTTCTCTTTACAGCAGGTACAGTATTGGGTGGACATGGTATGAAATATTATGTGATTTCTCAACATTAAAATTACGAATGTCCATTGAACGATGCCTGGGCTACGACAACGTTGGACCTGGTGGAATGAACTCTATTCTTTTAGTAAGTATAAATAGTTTATATTTCTTACATGTATACTAAAAACTTCTCATATATTTTAGAAATGGAGATCAATCAGTGGGTTAATTAGGTTACCTAATTTCTCTTTACAGCAAGTACAGGATTGGGTGGACATGGTATGAAATATTATGTGATTTCTCAACATTAAATTTACGAATGTCCACTGAACGATGCCTGGACTACGACAACGTTGGACCTGGTTGAATGAACTCTATTCTTTTAGTAAGTATAAATACTTTATAGTTCTTATATGTAAGATAAAAAATTCTAATATATTTTATAGAAGGAGATTAATCAGTGGGCTAATTAGGTTACCTAATTTCTCTTTACAGCAGGTACAGATTTGGGTGGACATTGTATGAAATATTATGTGATTTCTCAACATTAAAATTAAGAATGACCATTGAACGATGCCTGGGCTACGACAACGTTGCACCTGGTGGAATGAACTCTATTCTTTTAGTAAGTATAAATACTTTATATTTCTTATATGTATACTAAAAACTTCTCATATATTTTAGAAATGGAGATCAATCAGTGGGCTAATTAGGTTACCTAATTTCTCTTTACAGCAGGTACAGATTTGGGTGGACATTGTATGAAATATTATGTGATTTCTCAACATTAAAATTACGAATGTCCACTGAACGATGACTGGGGTATGACAACGTTGGACCTGGTGGAATGAACTCTCTTCTTTTAGTAAGTATAAATACTTTATATTTCTTACATGTATACTAAAAACTTCTCATATATTTTAGAAATGGAGATCTATCAGTGGGCTAATTAGGTTACCTACTTCTCTTTACAGCAGGTACAGATTTGGGTGGACATGGTATGAAATATTATGTGATTTCTCAACATTAAAATTACGAATGTCCACTGAACGATGCCTGGGCTACGACAATGTTGGACCTGGTGGAATGAACTCTATTCTTTTAGTACGTATAAATACTTTATATTTCTTACATGTATACTAAAAACTTCTCATATATTTTAGAAATGGAGATCTATCAGTGGGCTAATTAGGTTACCTAATTTCTCTTTACAGCAGGTACAGGATTGGGTTGACATGGTATGTAATTTTATGTGATTTCAGAACATTAAAATTCGAATGTCCACTGAACGATCCCTGGGCTACGACAACGTTGGAACTGGTGGAATGAACTCTATTCTTTTAGTAAGTATAAATACTTTATATTTCTTACATGTATACTAAAAACTTCTCATATATTTTAGAAATGGAGATCTATCAGTGGGCTAATTAGGTTACCTAATTCTCTTTACAGCAGGTACAGATATGGGTGGACATGGTATGAAATATTATGTGATTTCTCAACATTAAAATTACGAATGTCACTGAACGATGCCTGGACTACGACAACGTTGGACCTGGTTGAATGAACTCTATTCTTTTAGTAAGTATAAATACTTTATAGTTCTTATATGTAAGATAAAAAATTATAATATATTTTATAGAAGGAGATTAATCAGTGGGCTAATTAGGTTACCTAATTTCTCTTTACAGCAGGTACAGATTTGGGTGGACATTGTATGAAATATTATGTGATTTCTCAACATTAAAATTACGAATGACCATTGAACGATGCCTGGGCTACGACAACGTCGGACCTGGTGGAATGAACTCTATTCTTTTAGTAAGTATAAATACTTTATATTTCTTACATGTATACTAAAAACTTCTCATATATTTTAGAAATGGAGATCAATCAGTGGGCTAATTAGGTTACCTAATTTCTCTTTACAGCAGGTACAGGATTGGGTGGACATGGTATGAATTATTATGTGATTTCTCAACATTAAAATTACGAATGTCCACTGAACGATGCCTGGGCTACGACAACGTTGGACCTGGTGAAATGAACTCTATTCTTTTAGTAAGTATAAATACTTTATAGTTCTTATATTGTAGATAAAAAATTCTAATATATTTTATAGAAGGAGATCAATCAGTGGGCTAATTAGGTTACCTAATTTCTCTTTACAGCAGGTACAGATTTGGGTGGACATTGTATGAAATATTATGTGATTTCTCAACATTAAAATTACGAAGGTCCACTGAACGATGCCTGGGCTATGACAACGTTGGACCTGGTGGAATGAACTCTATTCTTTTAGTAAGTATAAATACTTTATAGTTCTTATATGTAAGATAAAAAATTCTAATATATTTTATAGAAGGAAATCAATAAGTGGGCTAATTAGGTTACCCAATTTCTCTTTACAGCAGGTACACTTTTGGATGGACATTGTATGAAATATTATGTGATTTCTCAACATTAAAATTACGAAAGACCATTGAACGATGCCTGGGCTACGACAACGTTGGACCTGGTGGAATAAACTCTATTCTTTTAGTAAGTATAAGTACTTTATATTTCTTACATGTATACTAAAAACTTCTCATATATTTTAGAAATGGAGATCAATCAGTGGGCTAATTAGGTTACCTAATTTCTCTTTACAGCAGGTACAGATTTGGGTGGACATTGTATGAAATATTATGTGATTTCTCAACATTAAAATTACGAATGACCATTGAACGATGCCTGGGCTACGACAACGTCGGACCTGGTGGAATGAACTCTATTCTTTTAGTAAGTATAAATACTTTATATTTCTTACATGTATACTAAAAACTTCTCATATATTTTAGAAATGGAGATCTATCAGTGGGCTAATTAGGTTACCTAATTCTCTTTACAGCAGGTACAGATATGGGTGGACATGGTATGAAATATTATGTGATTTCTCAACATTAAAATTACGAATGTCCACTGAACGATGCCTGGGCTACGACAATGTTGGACCTGGTGGAATGAAGTCTATTCTTTTAGTACGTATAAATACTATATATTTCTTACATGTATACTAAAAACTTCTCATATATTTTAGAAATGGAGATCAATCAGTGGGCTAATTAGGTTACCTAATTTCTCTTTACAGCAGGTACAGATTTGGGTGGACATTGTATGAAATATTATGTGATTTCTCAACATTAAAATTACGAATGTCCACTGAACTATGCCTGGGCTACGACAACGTTGGAACTGGTGGAATGAACTCTATTCTTTTAGTAAGTATAAAAACTTTATAGTTCTTATATGTAAGATAAAAAATTCTAATATATTTTATAGAAGGAAATCAATAAGTGGGCTAATTAGGTTACCCAATTTCTCTTTACAGCAGGTACACTTTTGGATGGACATTGTATGAAATATTATGTGATTTCTCAACATTAAAATTACGAAAGACCATTGAACGATGCCTGGGCTACGACAACGTTGGACCTGGTGGAATAAACTCTATTCTTTTAGTAAGTATAAGTACTTTATATTTCTTACATGTATACTAAAAACTTCTCATATATTTTAGAAATGGAGATCAATCAGTGGGCTAATTAGGTTACCTAATTTCTCTTTACAGCAGGTACAGATTTGGGTGGACATTGTATGAAATATTATGTGATTTCTCAACATTAAAATTACGAATGTCCATTGAACGATGCCTGGGCTACGACAACGTTGGACCTGGTGGAATGAACTCTATTCTTTTAGTAAGTATAAATAGTTTATATTTCTTACATGTATACTAAAAACTTCTCATATATTTTAGAAATGGAGATCAATCAGTGGGTTAATTAGGTTACCTAATTTCTCTTTACAGCAGGTACAGGATTGGGTGGACATGGTATGAAATATTATGTGATTTCTCAACATTAAAATTACGAATGTCCACTGAACGATGCCTGTACTACGACAACGTTGGACCTGGTTGAATGAACTCTATTCTTTTAGTAAGTATAAATACTTTATAGTTGTTATATGTAAGATAAAAATTCTAATATATTTTATAGAAGGAGATTAATCAGTGGGCTAATTAGGTTACCTAATTTCTCTTTACAGCAGGTACAGATTTGGGTGGACATTGTATGAAATATTATGTGATTTCTCAACATTAAAATTAAGAATGACCATTGAACGATGCCTGGGCTACGACAACGTTGCACCTGGTGGAATGAACTCTATTCTTTTAGTAAGTATAAATACTTTATATTTCTTATATGTATACTAAAAACCTCTCATATATTTTAGAAATGGAGATCAATCAGTGGGCTAATTAGGTTAGCTAATTTCTCTTTACAGCAGGTACAGATTTGGGTGGACATTGTATGAAATATTATGTGATTTCTCAACATTAAAATTACGAATGTCCACTAAACGATGCCTAAGCTACGACAACGTTGGACCTGGTGGAATGAACTCTATTCTTTTAGTAAGTATAAATACTTTATATATCTTATATGTATACTAAAAACTTCTCATATATTTTAGAAATGGAGATCAATCAGTGGGCTAATTTGGTTACCTAATTTCTCTTTACAGCAGGTACAGTATTGGGTGGACATGGTATGAAATATTATGTGATTTCTCAACATTAAAATTCGAATGTCCACTGAACGATCCCTGGGCTACGACAACGTTGGATCTGGTGGAATGAACTCTATTCTTTTAGTAAGTACAAAAACTTTATAGTTCTTATATGTAAGATAAAAAATTCTAATATATTTTATAGAAGGAGATCAATCAGTGGGCTAATTAGGTTACCTAATTTCTCTTTACAGCAGGTACACTTTTGGGTGGACATTGTATGAAATATGTGATTTCTTGACATTATAATTCCGAATGTCCACTGAACGATGCCTGGCCGACGACAACGTTGGACCTGGTGGAATGAACTCTATTCTTTTAGTAAGTATAAATACTTTATATTTCTTACATGTATACTAAAAACTTCTCATGTATTTTAGAAATGGAGATCAATCAGTGCGCTAATTAGGTTACCTAATTTCTCTTTACAGCAGGTACAGATTTGGGTGGACATTGTATGAAATATTATGTGATTTCTCAACATTAAAATTACGAATGTCCACTGAACGATGCCTGGGCTACGACAACGTTGGACCTGGTGGAATGAACTCTATTCTTTTAGTAAGTATAAATACTTTATATTTCTTACATGTATACTAAAAACTTCTCATATATTTTAGAAATGGAGATCAATCAGTGGGCTAATTAGGTTACCTAAATTTCTTTATAGCAGGTACAGGATTGGGTGGCCATTGTATGAAATATTATGTGATTTCTCAACATTAAAATTACGAATGTCCACTGAACGATGCCTGGGCTACGACAACGTTGGACCTGGTGGAATGAACTCTATTCTTTTAGTAAGTATAAATACTTTATATTTCTTACATGTATACTAAAAACTTCTCATATATTTTAGAAAAGGAGATCAATCAGTGGGCTAATTAGGTTACCTAATTTCTCTTTACAGCAGGTACAGGATTGGGTGGCCATTGTATGAAATATTATGTGATTTCTCAACATTAAAATTACGAATGTCCACTGAACGATGCCTGGGCTACGACAACGTTGGACCTGGTGAAATGAACTCTATTCTTTTAGTAAGTATAAATACTTTATATTTCTTACATGTATACTAAAAACTTCTCATATATTTTAGAAATGGAGATCAATCAGTGGGCTAATTAGGTTACCTAATTTCTCTTTACAGCAGGTACAGATTTGGGTGGACATGGTATGAAATATTATGTGATTTCTCAACATTAAAATTACGAATGTCCACTGAACGATGCCTAGGCTACGACAACGTTGGACCTGGTGGAATGAACTCTATTCATTTAGTACGTATAAATACTTTATATTTCTTACATGTATACTAAAAAATTCTCATATATTTTAGAAATGGAGATCAATCAGTGGGCTAATTAGGTTACCTAATTTCTCTTTACAGCAGGTACAGGATTGGGTGGACATGGTATGAAATATTATGTGATTTCTCAACATTAAAATTCGAATGTCCACTGAACGATCCCTGGGCTACGACAACGTTGGAACTGGTGGAATGAACCCTATTCTTTTAGTAAGTATAAAAACTATATAGTTCTTATGTGTAAGATAAAAAATTCTAATATATTTTATAGGAGAAGATCAATCAGTGGGCTAATTAGGTTACCTAATATCTATTTACAGGAGGTACACATTTGGGTGGACATTGTATGAAATATGTGATTTCTTGACATTATAATACCGAATGTCCACTGAACGATGCCTGGCCTACGACAACGTCGGACCTGGTGGAATGAACTCTATCCTTTTAGTAAGTATAAATACCTTATATTTCTTACATGTATACTAAAAACTTCTCATATATTTTAGAAATGGAGATCAATCAGTGGGCTAATTAGGTTACCCAATTTCTCTTTACAGCAGGTACAGGATTGGGTGGACATGGTATGAAATATTATGTGATTTCTCAACATTAAAATTACGAATGTCCACTGAACGATGTCTGGACTACGACAACGTTGGAACTGGTGGAATGAACTCTATTCTTTTAGTAAGTATAAAAACTTTATAGTTCTTATATGTAAGATAAAAAATTCTAATATATTTTATAGAAGGAGATCAATCAGTGGGCTAATTAGGTTACCTAATTTCTCTTTACAGCAGGTACACTTTTGGGTGGACATTGTATGAAATATGTGATTTCTTGACATTATAATTCCGAATGTCCACTGAACGATGCCTGGGCTACGACAACGTTGGACCTGGTGGATTGAACTCTATTCTGTTAGTACGTATAAATACTTTATATTTCTTACATGTATACTAAAAACTTCTCATATATTTTAGAAATGGAGATCAATCAGTGGGCTAATTAGGTTACCTAAATTTCTTTACAGCATGTACAGGATTGGGTGGCCATTGTATGAAATATTATGTGATTTCTCAACATTAAAATTACGAATGTCCACTGAACGATGCCTGGGCTACGATAACGTTGGACCTGGTGGAATGAACTCGATTCTTTTTGTAAGTATAAATACTTTATATTTCTTACATGTATACTAAAAACGTCTCATATATTTTAGAAATGGAAATGAATCAGTGGGCTAATTAGGTTATCTAATTTCTCTTTACAGCAGGTACAGATTTGGGTGGACATTGTATGAAATATTATGTGATTTCTCAACATTAAAATTACGAATGTCCACTGAACGATGCCTGGGCTACGACAACGTTGGACCTGGTGGAAAGAACTCTATTCTTTTAGTAAGTATAAATACTTTATATTTGTTACATGTATACTAAAAACTTCTCATATATTTTAGAAATGGAGATCAATCAGTGGGCTAATTAGGTTACCTAATTTCACTTTACGGCAGGTACAGAATTGGGTGGACATGGTATGAAATATTATGTGATTTCTCAACATTAAAATTACGAATGTCCACTGAACGATGCCTGGGCTACGATAACGTTGGACCTGGTGGAATGAACTCGATTCTTTTTGTAAGTATAAATACTTTATATTTCTTACATGTATACTAAAAACGTCTCATATATTTTAGAAATGCAAATGAATCAGTGGGCTAATTAGGTTATCTAATTTCTCTTTACAGCAGGTACAGATTTGGGTGGACATTGTATGAAATATTATGTGATTTCTCAACATTAAAATTACGAATGTCCACTGAACGATGCCTGGGCTACGACAACGTTGGACCTGGTGGAATGAACTCTATTCTTTTAGTAAGTGTAAATACTTTATATTTGTTCCATGTATACTAAAAACTTCTCATATATTTTAGAAATGGAGATCAATCAGTGGGCTAATTAGGTTACCTAATTTCTCTTTACAGCAGGTACAGGATTGGGTGGACATTGTATGAAATATTATGTGATTTCTAAACATTAAAATTACGAATGTCCACTGAACGATGCCTGGGCTACGACAACGTTGGACCTGGTGGAATGAACTCTATTCTTTTAGTAAGTATAAATACTTTATATTTCTTACATGTATACTAAAAACTTCTCATATATTTTAGAAATGGAGATAAATCAGTGGGCTAATTAGGTTACCTAATTTCTCTTTACAGCAGGTACAGATTTGGGTGGACATGGTATGAAATATTATGTGATTTCTCAACATTAAAATTACGAATGTCCACTGAACGATGCCTGGGCTACGACAACGTTGGACCTGGTGGAATGAACTCCATTCATTTAGTACGTATAAATACTTTATATTTCTTACATGTATACTAAAAACTTCTCATATATTTTAGAAATGGAGATCAATCAGTGGGCTAATTAGGTTACCTAATTTCTCTTTACAGCAGGTACAGGATTGGGTGGACATGGTATGAAATATTACGTGATTTCTCAACATTAAAATTCGAATGTCCACTGAACGATGCCTGGGCTACGACAACGTTGGAACTGGTGGAATGAACTCTATTCGTTTAGTAAGTATAAAAACTATATAGTTCTTATATGTAAGATAAAAATTTCTAATATATTTTATAGGAGGAGATCAATCAGTGGGCTAATTACGTTACCTAATTTCTATTTACAGGAGGTACACTTTTGGGTGGACATTGTATGAAATATTATGTGATTTCTCAACATTAAAATTACGAATGTCCACTGAACGATGCCTGGGCTACGACAATGTTGGACCTGGTGGAATGAAGTCTATTCTTTTAGTACGTATAAATACTTTATATTTCTTACATGTATACTAAAAACTTCTCATATATTTTAGAAATGGAGATCTATCAGTGGGCTAATTAGGTTACCTAATTCTCTTTACAGCAGGTACAGATTTGGGTGGACATGGTATGAAATATTATGTGATTTCTCAACATTAAAATTACGAATGTCCACTGAACGATGCCTGGGCTACGACAATGTTGGACCTGGTGGAATGAAGTCTATTCTTTTAGTACGTATAAATACTTTATATTTCTTACATGTATACTAAAAACTTCTCATATATTTTAGAAATGGAGATCTATCAGTGGGCTAATTAGGTTACCTAATTCTCTTTACAGCAGGTACAGATTTGGGTGGACATTGTATGAAATATTATGTGATTTCTCAACATTAAAATTACGAATGTCCACTGAACGATGCCTGGGCTACGACAACGTTGGAACTGGTGGAATGAACTCTATTCTTTTAGTAAGTATAAAAACTTTATAGTTCTTATATGTAAGATAAAAAATTCTAATATATTTTATAGAAGGAAATCAATAAGTGGGCTAATTAGGTTACCCAATTTCTCTTTACAGCAGGTACACTTTTGGATGGACATTGTATGAAATATTATGTGATTTCTCAACATTAAAATTACGAAAGACCATTGAACGATGCTTGGGCTACGACAACGTTGGACCTGGTGGAATAAACTCTATTCTTTTAGTAAGTATAAGTACTTTATATTTCTTACATGTATACTAAAAACTTCTCATATATTTTAGAAATGGAGATCAATCAGTGGGCTAATTAGGTTACCTAATTTCTCTTTACAGCAGGTACACTTTTGGGTGGACATTGTATGAAATATGTGATTTCTTGACATTATAATTCCGAATGTCCACTGAACGATGCCTGGGCTACGACAACGTTGGACCTGGTGGATTGAACTCTATTCTTTTAGTAAGTATAAATAGTTTATATTTCTTACATGTATACTAAAAACTTCTCATATATTTTAGAAATGGAGATCAATCAGTGGGCTAATTAGGTTACCTAATTTCTCTTTACAGCAGGTACAGATTTGGGTGGACATTGTATGAAATATTATGTGATTTCTCAACATTAAAATTACGAATGTCCACTGAACGATGCTTGGGCTACGATAACGTTGGACCTGGTGGAATGAACTCGATTCTTTTTGTAAGTATAAATACTTTATATTTCTTACATGTATACTAAAAACGTCTCATATATTTTAGAAATGGAAATGAATCAGTGGGCTAATTAGGTTATCTAATTTCTCTTTACAGCAGGTACAGATTTGGGTGGACATTGTATGAAATATTATGTGATTTCTCAACATTAAAATTACGAATGTCCATTGAACGATGCCTGGGCTACGACAACGTTGGACCTGGTGGAATGAACTCTATTCTTTTAGTAAGTATAAATAGTTTATATTTCTTACATGTATACTAAAAACTTCTCATATATTTTAGAAATGGAGATCAATCAGTGGGTTAATTAGGTTACCTAATTTCTCTTTACAGCAGGTACAGGATTGGGTGGACATGGTATGAAATATTATGTGGTTTCTCAACATTAAAATTACGAATGTCCACTGAACGATGCCTGTACTACGACAACGTTGGACCTGGTTGAATGAACTCTATTCTTTTAGTAAGTATAAATACTTTATAGTTCTTATATGTAAGATAAAAATTCTAATATATTTTATAGAAGGAGATTAATCAGTGGGCTAATTAGGTTACCTAATTTCTCTTTACAGCAGGTACAGATTTGGGTGGACATTGTATGAAATATTATGTGATTTCTCAACATTAAAATTAAGAATGACCATTGAACGATGCCTGGGCTACGACAACGTTGCACCTGGTGGAATGAACTCTATTCTTTTAGTAAGTATAAATACTTTATATTTCTTATATGTATACTAAAAACTTCTCATATATTTTAGAAATGGAGATCAATCAGTGGGCTAATTAGGTTACCTAATTTCTCTTTACAGCAGGTACAGATTTGGGTGGACATTGTATGAAATATTATGTGATTTCTCAACATTAAAATTAAGAATGACCATTGAACGATGCCTGGGCTACGACAACGTTGGATCTGGTGGAATGAACTCTATTCTTTTAGTAAGTACAAAAACTTTATAGTTCTTATATGTAAGATAAAAAATTCTAATATATTTTATAGAAGGAGATCAATCAGTGGGCTAATTAGGTTACCTAATTTCTCTTTACAGCAGGTACACTTTTGGGTGGACATTGTATGAAATATGTGATTTCTTGACATTATAATTCCGAATGTCCACTGAACGATGCCTGGCCGACGACAACGTTGGACCTGGTGGAATGAACTCTATTCTTTTAGTAAGTATAAATACTTTATATTTCTTACATGTATACTAAAAACTTCTCATGTATTTTAGAAATGGAGATCAATCAGTGCGCTAATTAGGTTACCTAATTTCTCTTTACAGCAGGTACAGATTTGGGTGGACATTGTATGAAATATTATGTGATTTCTCAACATTAAAATTACGAATGTCCACTGAACGATGCCTGGGCTACGACAACGTTGGACCTGGTGGAATGAACTCTATTCTTTTAGTAAGTATAAATACTTTATATTTCTTACATGTATACTAAAAACTTCTCATATATTTTAGAAATGGAGATCAATCAGTGGGCTAATTAGGTTACCTAAATTTCTTTATAGCAGGTACAGGATTGGGTGGCCATTGTATGAAATATTATGTGATTTCTCAACATTAAAATTACGAATGTCCACTGAACGATGCCTGGGCTACGACAACGTTGGACCTGGTGGAATGAACTCTATTCTTTTAGTAAGTATAAATACTTTATATTTCTTACATGTATACTAAAAACTTCTCATATATTTTAGAAAAGGAGATCAATCAGTGGGCTAATTAGGTTACCTAATTTCTCTTTACAGCAGGTACAGGATTGGGTGGCCATTGTATGAAATATTATGTGATTTCTCAACATTAAAATTACGAATGTCCACTGAACGATGCCTGGGCTACGACAACGTTGGACCTGGTGGAATGAACTCTATTCTTTTAGTAAGTATAAATACTTTATATTTCTTACATGTATACTAAAAACTTCTCATATATTTTAGAAATGGAGATCAATCAGTGGGCTAATTAGGTTACCTAATTTCTCTTTACAGCAGGTACAGGATTGGGTGGACATTGTATGAAATATTATGTGATTTCTAAACATTAAAATTACGAATGTCCACTGAACGATGCCTGGGCTACGACAACGTTGGACCTGGTGGAATGAACTCTATTCTTTTAGTAAGTATAAATACTTTATATTTCTTACATGTATACTAAAAACTTCTCATATATTTTAGAAATGGAGATAAATCAGTGGGCTAATTAGGTTACCTAATTTCTCTTTACAGCAGGTACAGATTTGGGTGGACATGGTATGAAATATTATGTGATTTCTCAACATTAAAATTACGAATGTCCACTGAACGATGCCTGGGCTACGACAACGTTGGAACTGGTGGAATGAACTCTATTCTTTTAGTAAGTATAAATACTTTATATTTCTTACATGTATACTAAAAACTTCTCATATATTTTAGAAATGGAGATCAATCAGTGGGCTAATTAGGTTACCTAAATTTCTTTATAGCAGGTACAGGATTGGGTGGCCATTGTATGAAATATTATGTGATTTCTCAACATTAAAATTACGAATGTCCACTGAACGATGCCTGGGCTACGACAACGTTGGACCTGGTGGAATGAACTCTATTCTTTTAGTAAGTATAAATACTTTATATTTCTTACATGTATACTAAAAACTTCTCATATATTTTAGAAAAGGAGATCAATCAGTGGGCTAATTAGGTTACCTAATTTCTCTTTACAGCAGGTACAGGATTGGGTGGCCATTGTATGAAATATTATGTGATTTCTCAACATTAAAATTACGAATGTCCACTGAACGATGCCTGGGCTACGACAACGTTGGACCTGGTGGAATGAACTCTATTCTTTTAGTAAGTATAAATACTTTATATTTCTTACATGTATACTAAAAACTTCTCATATATTTTAGAAATGGAGATAAATCAGTGGGCTAATTAGGTTACCTAATTTCTCTTTACAGCAGGTACAGATTTGGGTGGACATGGTATGAAATATTATGTGATTTCTCAACATTAAAATTACGAATGTCCACTGAACGATGCCTGGGCTACGACAACGTTGGACCTGGTGGAATGAACTCCATTCATTTAGTACGTATAAATACTTTATATTTCTTACATGTATACTAAAAACTTCTCATATATTTTAGAAATGGAGATCAATCAGTGGGCTAATTAGGTTACCTAATTTCTCTTTACAGCAGGTACAGGATTGGGTGGACATGGTATGAAATATTACGTGATTTCTCAACATTAAAATTCGAATGTCCACTGAACGATGCCTGGGCTACGACAACGTTGGAACTGGTGGAATGAACTCTATTCGTTTAGTAAGTATAAAAACTATATAGTTCTTATGTGTAAGATAAAAATTTCTAATATATTTTATAGGAGGAGATCAATCAGTGGGCTAATTACGTTACCTAATTTCTATTTACAGGAGGTACACTTTTGGGTGGACATTGTATGAAATATTATGTGATTTCTCAACATTAAAATTACGAATGTCCACTGAACGATGCCTGGGCTACGACAATGTTGGACCTGGTGGAATGAAGTCTATTCTTTTAGTACGTATAAATACTTTATATTTCTTACATGTATACTAAAAACTTCTCATATATTTTAGAAATGGAGATCTATCAGTGGGCTAATTAGGTTACCTAATTCTCTTTACAGCAGGTACAGATTTGGGTGGACATGGTATGAAATATTATGTGATTTCACAACATTAAAATTACGAATGTCCACTGAACGATGCCTGGGCTACGACAATGTTGGACCTGGTGGAATGAAGTCTATTCTTTTAGTACGTATAAATACTTTATATTTCTTACATGTATACTAAAAACTTCTCATATATTTTAGAAATGGAGATCTATCAGTGGGCTAATTAGGTTACCTAATTCTCTTTACAGCAGGTACAGATTTGGGTGGACATTGTATGAAATATTATGTGATTTCTCAACATTAAAATTACGAATGTCCACTGAACGATGCCTGGGCTACGACAACGTTGGAACTGGTGGAATGAACTCTATTCTTTTAGTAAGTATAAAAACTTTATAGTTCTTATATGTAAGATAAAAAATTCTAATATATTTTATAGAAGGAAATCAATAAGTGGGCTAATTAGGTTACCCAATTTCTCTTTACAGCAGGTACACTTTTGGATGGACATTGTATGAAATATTATGTGATTTCTCATCATTAAAATTACGAAAGACCATTGAACGATGCCTGGGCTACGACAACGTTGGACCTGGTGGAATAAACTCTATTCTTTTAGTAAGTATAAGTACTTTATATTTCTTACATGTATACTAAAAACTTCTCATATATTTTAGAAATGGAGATCAATCAGTGGGCTAATTAGGTTACCTAATTTCTCTTTACAGCAGGTACAGATTTGGGTGGACATTGTATGAAATATTATGTGATTTCTCAACATTAAAATTACGAATGTCCATTGAACGATGCCTGGGCTACGACAACGTTGGACCTGGTGGAATGAACTCTATTCTTTTAGTAAGTATAAATAGTTTATATTTCTTACATGTATACTAAAAACTTCTCATATATTTTAGAAATGGAGATCAATCAGTGGGTTAATTAGGTTACCTAATTTCTCTTTACAGCAGGTACAGGATTGGGTGGACATGGTATGAAATATTATGTGATTTCTCAACATTAAAATTACGAATGTCCACTGAACGATGCCTGGACTACGACAACGTTGGACCTGGTTGAATGAACTCTAGTCTTTTAGTAAGTATATATATTTTATAGTTCTTATATGTAAGATAAAAAATTCTAATATATTTTATAGAAGGAGATTAATCAGTGGGCTAATTAGGTTACCTAATTTCTCTTTACAGCAGGTACAGATTTGGGTGGACATTGTATGAAATATTATGTGATTTCTCAACATTAAAATTAAGAATGACCATTGAACGATGCCTGGGCTACGACAACGTTGCACCTGGTGGAATGAACTCTATTCTTTTAGTAAGTATAAATACATTATATTTCTTATATGTATACTAAAAACTTCTCATATATTTTAGAAATGGAGATCAATCAGTGGGCTAATTAGGTTACCTAATTTCTCTTTACAGCAGGTACAGATTTGGGTGGACATTGTATGAAATATTATGTGATTTCTCAACATTAAAATTACGAATGTCCACTGAACGATGCCTAAGCTACGACAACGTTGGACCTGGTGGAATGAACTCTATTCTTTTAGTAAGTATAAATACTTTATATATCTTATATGTATACTAAAAACTTCTCATATATTTTAGAAATGGAGATCAATCAGTGGGCTAATTAGGTTACCTAATTTCTCTTTACAGCAGGTACAGTATTGGGTGGACATGGTATGAAATATTATGTGATTTCTCAACATTAAAATTCGAATGTCCACTGAACGATCCCTGGGCTACGACAACGTTGGAACTGGTGGAATGAACTCTATTCTTTTAGTAAGTATAAAAACTTTATAGTTCTTATATGTAAGATAAAAAATTCTAATATATTTTATAGAAGGAGATCAATCAGTGGGCTAATTGGGTTACCTAATTTCTCTTTACAGCAGGTACACTTTTGGGTGGACATTGTATGAAATATAAGATTTCTTGACATTATAATTCCGAATGTCCACTGAACGATGCCTGGCCGACGACAACGTTGGACCTGGTGGAATGAACTCTATTCTTTTAGTAAGTATAAATACTTTATATTTCTTACATGTATACTAAAAACTTCTCATATATTTTAGAAATGGAGATCTATCAGTGGGCTAATTAGGTTACCTACTTCTCTTTACAGCAGGTACAGATTTGGGTGGACATGGTATGAAATATTATGTGATTTCTCAACATTAAAATTACGAATGTCCACTGAACGATGCCTGGGCTACGACAATGTTGGACCTGGTGGAATGAACTCTATTCTTTTAGTACGTATAAATACTTTATATTTCTTACATGTATACAAAAAACTTCTCATATATTTTAGAAATGGAGATCTATCAGTGGGCTAATTAGGTTACCTAATTCTCTTTACAGCAGGTACAGATTTGGGTGGACATGGTATGAAATATTATGTGATTTCTCAACATTAAAATTACGAATGTCCACTGAACGATGCCTGGGCTACGACAACGTTGGAACTGGTGGAATGAACTCTATTCTTTTAGTAAGTATAAAAACTTTATAGTTCTTATAAGTAAGATAAAAAATTCTAATATATTTTATAGAAGGAGATCAATCAGTGGGCTAATTAGGTTACCTAATTTCTCTTTACAGCAGGTACACTTTTGGATGGACATTGTATGAAATATTATGTGATTTCTCAACATTAAAATTACGAATATCCACTGAACGATGCCTGGGCTACGACAACGTTGGACCTGGTGGAATGAACTCTATTCTTTTAATAAGTATAAATACTTTATATTTCTTACATGTATACTAAAAAATTCTCATATATTTTAGAAATGGAGATCAATCAGTGGGCTAATTAGGTTACCTAATTTCTCTTTACAGCAGGTACAGATTTGGGAGGACATGGTATGAAATATTATGTGATTTCTCAACATTAAAATTACGAATGTCCACTGAACGATGCCTGGGCTACGACAACGTTGGACCTGGTGGAATGAACTCTATTCATTTAGTACGTATAAATACTTTATATTTCTTACATGTATACTAAAAAATTCTCATATATTTTAGAAATGGAGATCAATCAGTGGGCTAATTAGGTTACCTAATTTCTCTTTACAGCAGGTACAGGATTGGGTGGACATGGTATGAAATATTATGTGATTTCTCAACATTAAAATTCGAATGTCCACTGAACGATCCCTGGGCTACGACAACGTTGGAACTGGTGGAATGAACCCTATTCTTTTAGTAAGTATAAAAACTATATAGTTCTTATGTGTAAGATAAAAAATTCTAATATATTTTATAGGAGAAGATCAATCAGTGGGCTAATTAGGTTACCTAATATCTATTTACAGGAGGTACACAATTGGGTGGACATTGTATGAAATATGTGATTTCTTGACATTATAATACCGAATGTCCACTGAACGATGCCTGGCCTACGACAACGTCGGACCTGGTGGAATGAACTCCATCCTTTTAGTAAGTATAAATACCTTATATTTCTTACATGTATACTAAAAACTTCTCATATATTTTAGAAATGGAGATCAATCAGTGGGCTAATTAGGTTACCTAATTTCTCTTTACAGCAGGTACAGGATTGGGTGGACATGGTATGAAATATTATGTGATTTCTCAACATTAAAATTACGAATGTCCACTGAACGATGTCTGGGCTACGACAACGTTGGACCTGGTGGAATGAACTCTATTTTTTTAGTAAGTATAAATACTTTATAGTTCTTATATGTAAGATAAAAAATTCTAATATATTTTATAGAATTAATATTATGTGATTTCTCAACATTAAAGTTACGAATGTCCACTGAACGATCCTTAGGCTACGACAACGTTGGTACTGGTGGAATGAACTCTATTCTTTTAGTAAGTATAAAAACTTTATAGTTCTTATATGTAAGATAAAAAATTCTAATATATTTTATAGAAGGAGATCAATCAGTGGGCTAATTAGGTTACCTAATTTCTCTTTACAGCAGGTACACTTTTGGGTGGACATTGTATGAAATATGTGATTTCTTGACATTATAATTCCGAATGTCCACTGAACGATGCCTGGCCTACGACAACGTTGGACCTGGTGGATTGAACTCTATTCTTTTAGTAAGTATAAATACTTTATATTTCTAACATGTATACTAAAAACTTCTCATATATTTTAGAAATGGAGATCAATCAGTGCGCTAATTAGGTTACCCAATTTCTCTTTACAGCAGGTACAGATTTGGGTGGACATTGTAAGAAATATTATGTGATTTCTCAACATTAAAATCACGAATGTCCACTGAACGATGTCTGGGCTACGACAACGTTGGACCTGGTGGAATGAACTCTATTTTTTTAGTAAGTATAAATACTTTATATTTATTATATGTAAGATAAAAAATTCTAATATATTTTATAGAATTAATATTATGTGATTTCTCAACATTAAAATTCGAATGTCCACTGACCGATCCCTGGGCTACGACAACGTTGGAACTGGTGGAATGAACTCTATTCTTTTAGTAAGTATACAAACTTTATTGTTCTTATATGTAAGATAAAAAATTCTAATATATTTTATAGAAGGAGATCAATCAGTGGGCTAATTAGGTTACCTAATTTCTCTTTACAGCAGGTACACTTTTGGGTGGACATTGTATGAAATATGTGATTTCTTGACATTATAATTCCGAATGTCCACTGAACGATGCCTGGGCTACGACAACGTTGGACCTGGTGGATTGAACTCTATTCTGTTAGTACGTATAAATACTTTATATTTCTTACATGTATACTAAAAACTTCTCATATATTTTAGAAATGGAGATCAATCAGTGGGCTAATTAGGTTACCTAAATTTCTTTACAGCTGGTACAGGATTGGGTGGCCATTGTATGAAATATTATGTGATTTCTCAACATTAAAATTACGAATGTCCTCTGAACGATGCCTGGGCTACGATAACGTTGGACCTGGTGGAATGAACTCTATTCATTTAGTACGTATAAATACTTTATATTTCTTACATGTATACTAAAAAATTCTCATATATTTTAGAAATGGAGATCAATCAGTGGGCTAATTAGGTTACCTAATTTCTCTTTACAGCAGGTACAGGATTGGGTGGACATGGTATGAAATATTATGTGATTTCTCAACATTAAAATTACGAATGTCCACTGAACGATGCCTGGGCTACGACAACGTTGGACCTGGTGGAATGAACTCTATTCATTTAGTACGTATAAATACTTTATATTTCTTACATGTATACTAAAAAATTCTCATATATTTTAGAAATGGAGATCAATCAGTGGGCTAATTAGGTTACCTAATTTCTCTTTACAGCAGGTACAGGATTGGGTGGACATGGTATGAAATATTATGTGATTTCTCAACATTAAAATTCGAATGTCCACTGAACGATCCCTGGGCTACGACAACGTTGGAACTGGTGGAATGAACCCTATTCTTTTAGTAAGTATAAAAACTATATAGTTCTTATGTGTAAGATAAAAAATTCTAATATATTTTATAGGAGAAGATCAATCAGTGGGCTAATTAGGTTACCTAATATCTATTTACAGGAGGTACACAATTGGGTGGACATTGTATGAAATATGTGATTTCTTGACATTATAATACCGAATGTCCACTGAACGATGCCTGGCCTACGACAACGTCGGACCTGGTGGAATGAACTCCATCCTTTTAGTAAGTATAAATACCTTATATTTCTTACATGTATACTAAAAACTTCTCATATATTTTAGAAATGGAGATCAATCAGTGGGCTAATTAGGTTACCTAATTTCTCTTTACAGCAGGTACAGGATTGGGTGGACATGGTATGAAATGTTATGTGATTTCTCAACATTAAAATTACGAATGTCCACTGAACGATGTCTGGGCTACGACAACGTTGGACCTGGTGGAATGAACTCTATTTTTTTAGTAAGTATAAATACTTTATAGTTCTTATATGTAAGATAAAAAATTCTAATATATTTTATAGAATTAATATTATGTGATTTCTCAACATTAAAGTTACGAATGTCCACTGAACGATCCTTAGGCTACGACAACGTTGGAACTGGTGGAATGAACTCTATTCTTTTAGTAAGTATAAAAACTTTATAGTTCTTATATGTAAGATAAAAAATTCTAATATATTTTATAGAAGGAGATCAATCAGTGGGCTAATTAGGTTACCTAATTTCTCTTTACAGCAGGTACACTTTTGGGTGGACATTGTATGAAATATGTGATTTCTTGACATTATAATTCCGAATGTCCACTGAACGATGCCTGGCCTACGACAACGTTGGACCTGGTGGATTGAACTCTATTCTTTTAGTAAGTATAAATACTTTATATTTCTAACATGTATACTAAAAACTTCTCATATATTTTAGAAATGGAGATCAATCAGTGCGCTAATTAGGTTACCCAATTTCTCTTTACAGCAGGTACAGATTTGGGTGGACATTGTATGAAATATTATGTGATTTCTCAACATTAAAATCACGAATGTCCACTGAACGATGTCTGGGCTACGACAACGTTGGACCTGGTGGAATGAACTCTATTTTTTTAGTAAGTATAAATACTTTATAGTTATTACATGTAAGATAAAAAATTCTAATATATTTTATAGAATTAATATTATGTGATTTCTCAACATTAAAATTCGAATGTCCACTGACCGATCCCTGGGCTACGACAACGTTGGAACTGGTGGAATGAACTCTATTCTTTTAGTAAGTATACAAACTTTATAGTTCTTATATGTAAGATAAAAAATTCTAATATATTTTATAGAAGGAGATCAATCAGTGGGCTAATTAGGTTACCTAATTTCTCTTTACAGCAGGTACACTTTTGGGTGGACATTGTATGAAATATGTGATTTCTTGACATTATAATTCCGAATGTCCACTGAACGATGCCTGGGCTACGACAACGTTGGACCTGGTGGATTGAACTCTATTCTGTTAGTACGTATAAATACTTTATATTTCTTACATGTATACTAAAAACTTCTCATATATTTTAGAAATGGAGATCAATCAGTGGGCTAATTAGGTTACCTAAATTTCTTTACAGCAGGTACAGGATTGGGTGGCCATTGTATGAAATATTATGTGATTTCTCAACATTAAAATTACGAATGTCCACTGAACGATGCCTGGGCTACGACAACGTTGGACCTGGTGGAATGAACTCTATTCTTTTAGTAAGTGTAAATACTTTATATTTGTTCCATGTATACTAAAAACTTCTCATATATTTTAGAAATGGAGATCAATCAGTTGGCTAATTAGGTTACCTAATTTCTCTTTACAGCAGGTACAGGATTGGGTGGACATGGTATGAAATATTACGTGATTTCTCAACATTAAAATTCGAATGTCCACTGATCGATCCCTGGGCTACGACAACGTTGGAACTGGTGGAATGAACTCTATTCGTTTAGTAAGTATAAAAACTTTATAGTTCTTATATGTAAGATAAAAAATTCTAATATATTTTATAGAAGGAGATCAATCAGTGGGCTAATTAGGTTACCTAATTTCTCTTTACAGCAGGTACACATTTGGGTGGACATTGTATGAGATATGTGATTTCTTGACATTATAATTCGGAATGTCCACTGAACGATGCCTGGCCTACGACAACGTTGGACCTGGTGGAATGAACTCAATTCTTTTAGTAAGTATAAATACTTTATATTTCTTACATGTTTACTAAAAACTTCTCATATATTTTAGAAATGGAAATCAATCAGTGGGCTAATTAGGTTACCTAATTTCTCTTTACAGCAGGTACAGATTTGGGTGGACATTGTATGAAATATTATGTGATTTCTCAACATTAAAATTACGAATGTCCACTGAACGATGCCTGGGCTACGACAACGTTGGACCTGGTGGAATGAACTCTGTTCTGTTAGTACGTATAAATACTTTATATTTCTTACATGTATACTAAAAACTTCTCATATATTTTAGAAATGGAGATCAATCAGTGGGCTAATTAGGTTACCTAAATTTCTTTACAGCAGGTACAGGATTGGGTGGCCATTGTATGAAATATTATGTGATTTCTCAACATTAAAATTACGAATGTCCACTGAACGTTGCCTGGGCTACGGCAACGTTGGACCTGGTGGAATGAACTCTATTCTTTTAGTAAGTATAAATACTTTATGTTTCTTCCATGTATACTAAAAACTTCTCATATATTTTAGAAATGGAGATCAATCAGTGGGCTAATTAGGTTACCTAATTTCTCTTTACAGCAGGTACAGGATTGGGTGGACATTGTATGAAATATTATGTTATTTCTCAACATTAAAATTACGAATGTCCACTGAACGATGCCTGGGCTACGACAACGTTGGACCTGGTGGAATGAACTCTATTCTTTTAGTAAGTATAAATATTTTATATTTCTTACATGTATACTATAAACTTCTCATATATTTCAGAAATGGAGATCAATCAGTGGGCTAATTAGGTTACCTAATTTCTCTTTACAGCAGGTACAGATTTGGGGGGACATGGTATGAAATATTATGTGCTTTCTCAACATTAAAATTACGAATGTCCACTGAACGATGCGTGGGCTACGACAACGTTGGACCTGGTGGAATGAACTCTATTCATTTAGTACGTATAAATACTTTATATTTCTTACATGTATACTAAAAACTTCTCATATATTTTAGAAATGGAGATCAATCAGTGGGCTAATTAGGTTACCTAATTTCTCTTTACAGCAGGTACAGGAATGGGTGGACATGGTATGAAATATTATGTTATTTCTCAACATTAAAATTCGAATGTCCACTGAACGATCCCTGGGCTACGACAACGTTGGAACTGGTGGAATGAACTCTATTCGTTTAGTAAGTATAAAAACTATATAGTTCTTATATGTAAGATAAAAATTTCTAATATATTTTATAGGAGGAGATCAATCAGTGGGCTAATTACGTTACCTAATTTTTATTTACAGGAGGTACACTTTTGGGTGGACATTGTATGAAATATGTGATTTCTTGACATTATAATACCGAATGTCCACTGAACGATGCCTGGCCTACAACAACGTTGGACCTGGTGGAATGAACCCTATTCTTTTAGTAAGTATAAATACCTTATATTTCTTACATGTATACTAAAAACTTCTCATATATTTTAGAAATGGAGATCAATCAGTGGGCTAATTAGGTTACCTAA
Source organism: Locusta migratoria (assembly GCA_026315105.1). Lineage (NCBI taxonomy): Eukaryota > Metazoa > Arthropoda > Insecta > Orthoptera > Acrididae > Locusta > Locusta migratoria. Next base: position 123,935,186 of record CM048754.1, read on the forward strand.
TTTCTCTTTACAGCAGGTAAAGATTTGGGTGGACATTGTATGAAATATTATGTGATTTCTCAACATTAAAATTACGAATGTCCGCTGAACGATGCCTGGGCTACGACAACGTTGGACCTGGTGGAATGAACAATATTCTTTTAGTAAGTATAAATACTTTATATTTCTTACATGTATACTAAAAACTTCTCATATATTTTAGAAATGGAGATGAATCAGTGGGCTAATTAGGTTACCTAATTTCTCTTTACAGCAGGTTCAGATTTGGGTGGACATTGTATGAAATATTATGTGATTTCTCAACATTAAAATAACGAATGTCCACTGAACGATGCCTGGGCTACGACAACGTTGGACCTGGTGGAATGAACTCTATTCTTTTAGTACGTATAAATACTTTATATTTCTTACATGTATACTAAAAACTTTTCATATATTTTAGAAATGGAGATCAATCAGTGGGCTAATTAGGTTACCTAATTTCTCTTTACAGCAGGTACAGGATTGGGTGGACATGGTATGTAATTTTATGTGATTTTAGAACATTAAAATTCGAATGTCCACTGAAAGATCCCTGGGCAACGACAACGTTGGAACTGGTGGAATGAACTCTATTCTTTTAGTAAGTATAAAAACTTTATAGTTCTTAGATGTAAGATAAAAAATTCTAATATATTTTATAGAAGGAGATCAATCAGTGGGCTAATTAGGTTACCTAATTTCTCTTTACAGCAGGTACACTTTTGAGTGGACATTGTATGAAATATGTGATTTCTTGACATTATAATTCCGAATGTCCACTGAACGATGCCTGGCCTACGACAACGTTGGACCTGGTGTAATGAACTCAATTCTTTTAGTAAGTATAAATACTTTATATTTCTTCCATGTATACTAAAAACTTCTCATATATTTTAGAAATGGAGATCAATCAGTGGGCTAATTAGGTTACCTAATTTCTCTTTACGGCAGGTTCAGATTTGGGTGGACATTGTATGAAATATTATGTGATTTCTCAACATTAAAATAACGAATGTCCACTGAACGATGCCTGGGCTACGACAACGTTGGACCTGGTGGAATGAACTCTATTCTCTTAGTACGTATAAATACTTTATATTTCTTACATGTATACTAAAAACTTTTCATATATTTTAGAAATGGAGATCAATCAGTGGGCTAATTAGGTTACCTAATTTCTCTTTACAGCAGGTACAGGATTGGGTGGACATGGTATGTAATTTTATGTGATTTCAGAACATTAAAATTCGAATGTCCACTGAACGATCCCTGGGCTACGACAACGTTGGAACTGGTGGAATGAACTCTATTCTTTTAGTAAGTATAAAAACTTTATAGTTCTTAGATGTAAGATAAAAAATTCTAATATATTTTATAGAAGGAGATCAATCAGTGGGCTAATTAGGTTACCTAATTTCTCTTTACAGCAGGTACACTTTTGGGTGGACATTGTATGAAATATGTGATTTCTTGACATTATAATTCCGAATGTCCACTGAACGATGCCTGGCCTACGACAACGTTGGACCTGGTGGAATTAACTCAATTCTTTTAGTAAGTATAAATACTTTATATTTCTTCCATGTATACTAAAAACTTCTCATATATTTTAGAAATGGAGATCAATCAGTGGGCTAATTAGGTTACCTAAATTTCTTTACAGCAGGTACAGGATTGGGTGGCCATTGTATGAAATATTATGTGATTTCTCAACATTAAAATTACGAATGTCCACTGAACGATGCCTGGGCTACGACAACGTTGGACCTGGTGGAATGAACTCTATTCTTTTAGTACGTATAAATACTTTATATTTCTTACATGTATACTAAAAACTTCTCATATATTTTAGAAATGGAGATCAATCAGTGGGCTAATTAGGTTACCTAAATTTCTTTACAGCAGGTACAGGATTGGGTGGCCATTGTATGAAATATTATGTGATTTCTCAACATTAAATTTACGAATGTCCACTGAACGTTGCCTGGGCTACGGCAACGTTGGACCTGGTGGAATGAACTCTATTCTTTTAGTAAGTATAAATACTTTATGTTTCTTCCATGTATACTAAAAACTTCTCATATATTTTAGAAAAGGAGATCAATCAGTGGGCTAATTAGGTTACCTAATTTCTCTTTACAGCAGGTACAGGATTGGGTGGACATTGTATGAAATATTATGTTATTTCTCAACATTAAAATTACGAATGTCCACTGAACGATGCCTGGGCTACGACAACGTTGGACCTGGTGGAATGAACTCTATTCTTTTAGTAAGTATAAATACTTTATATTTCTTACATGTATACTATAAATTTCTCATATATTTTAGAAATGGAGATCAATCAGTGGGCTAATTAGGTTACCTAATTTCTCTTTACAGCAGGTACAGGATTGGGTGGACATTGTATGAAATATTATGTGATTTCTCAACATTGAAATTACGAGTGTCCACTGAACGATGCCTGGGCTACGACAACGTTGGACCTGGTGGAATGAACTCTATTCTTTTAGTACGTATAAATACTTTATATTTCTTACATGTATACTAAAAACTTCTCATATATTTTAGAAATGGAGATCAATCAGTGGGCTAATTAGGTTACCTAATTTCACTTTACGGCAGGTACAGAATTGGGTGGACATGGTATGAAATATTATGTGATTTCTCAACATTAAAATTACAAATGTCCACTGAACGATGCCTGGGCTACGATAACGTTGGACCTGGTGGAATGAACTCGATTCTTTTTGTAAGTATAAATACTTTATATTTCTTACATTTATACTAAAAACTTCTCATATATTTTAGAAATGGAGATCAATGAGAGGGCTAATTATGTTACCTAATTTCTCTTTACAGCAGGTACAGATTTGCGTGGACATTGTATGAAATATTATGTGATTTCTCAACATTAAAATTACGAATGTCCACTGAACGATGCCTGGGCTACGACAACGTTGGACCTGGTGGAATGAAATATATTCTTTTAGTAAGTATAAATACTTTATATTTCTTACATGTATACTAAAAACTTCTCATATATTTTAGAAATGGAGATCAATCAGTGCGCTAATTAGGTTACCTAATTTCTCTATACAGCAGGTACAGATTTGGGTGGACATTGTATGAAATATTATGTGATTTCTCAAAATTAAAATTACGAATGTCCACTGAACGATGCCTGGGCTACGACAACGTTGGACATGGTGGAATGAACTCTATTCTGTTAGTACGTATAAATACTTTATATTTCTTACATGTATACTAAAAACTTCTCATATATTTTAGAAATGGAGATCAATCAGTGGGCTAATTAGGTTACCTAAATTTCTTTACAGCAGGTACAGGATTGGGTGGCCATTGTATGAAATATTATGTGATTTCTCAACATTAAAATTACGAATGTCCGCTGAACGATGCCTGGGCTACGACAACGTTGGACCTGGTGGAATGAACAATATACTTTTAGTAAGTATAAATACTTTATATTTCTTACATGTATACTAAAAACTTCTCATATATTTTAGAAATGGAGATGAATCAGTGGGCTAATTAGGTTACCTAATTTCTCTTTACAGCAGGTTCAGATTTGGGTGGACATTGTATGAAATATTATGTGATTTCTCAACATTAAAATAACGAATGTCCACTGAACGATGCCTGGGCTACGACAACGTTGGACCTGGTGGAATGAACTCTATTCTTTTAGTACGTATAAATACTTTATATTTCTTACATGTATACTAAAAACTTTTCATATATTTTAGAAATGGAGATCAATCAGTGGGCTAATTAGGTTACCTAATTTCTCTTTACAGCAGGTACAGGATTTGGTGGACATGGTATGTAATTTTATGTGATTTCAGAACATTAAAATTCGAATGTCCACTGAACGACCCCTGGGCAACGACAACGTTGGAACTGGTGGAATGAACTCTATTCTTTTAGTAAGTATAAAAACTTTATAGTTCTTAGATGTAAGATAAAAAATTCTAATATATTTTATAGAAGGAGATCAATCAGTGGGCTAATTAGGTTACCTAATTTCTCTTTACAGCAGGTACACTTTTGAGTGGACATTGTATGAAATATGTGATTTCTTGACATTATAAGTCCGAATGTCCACTGAACAATGCCTGGCCTACGACAACGTTGGACCTGGTGGAATGAACTCAATTCTTTTAGTAAGTATAAATACTTTATATTTCTTCCATGTATACTAAAAACTTCTCATATATTTTAGAAATGGAGATCAATCAGTGGGCTAATTAGGTTACCTAATTTCTCTTTACAGCAGGTACAGATTTGGGTGGACATTGTATGAAATATTATGTGATTTCTCAACATTAAAATTACGAATGTCCGCTGAACGATGCCTGGGCTACGACAACGTTGGACCTGGTGGAATGAACAATATTCTTTTAGTAAGTATAAATACTTTATATTTCTTACATGTATACTAAAAACTTCTCATATATTTTAGAAATGGAGATGAATCAGTGGGCTAATTAGGTTTCCTAATTTCTCTTTACAGCAGGTTCAGATTTGGGTGGACATTGTATGAAATATTATGTGATTTCTCAACATTAAAATAACGAATGTCCACTGAACGATGCCTGGGCTACGACAACGTTGGACCTGGTGGAATGAACTCTATTCTTTTAGTACGTATAAATACTTTATATTTCTTACATGTATACTAAAAACTTTTCATATATTTTAGAAATGGAGATCAATCAGTGGGCTAATTAGGTTACCTAATTTCTCTTTACAGCAGGTACAGGATTGGGTGGACATGGTATGTAATTTTATGTGATTTCAGAACATTAAAATTCGAATGTCCACTGAACGATCCCTGGGCTACGACAACGTTGGAACTGGTGGAATGAACTCTATTCTTTTAGTAAGTATAAAAACTTTATAGTTCTTAGTTGTAAGATAAAAAATTCTAATATATTTTATAGAAGGAGATCAATCAGTGGGCTAATTAGGTTACCTAATTTCTCTTTACAGCAGGTACACTTTTGGGTGGACATTGTATGAAATATGTGATTTCTTGACATTATAATTCCGAATGTCCACTGAACGATGCCTGGCCTACGACAACGTTGGACCTGGTGGAATGAACTCAATTCTTTTAGTAAGTATAAATACTTTATATTTCTTCCATGTATACTAAAAACTTCTCATATATTTTAGAAATGGAGATCAATCAGTGGGCTAATTAGGTTACCTAATTTCTCTTTACAGCAGGTACAGATTTGGGTGGACATTGTATGAAATATTATGTGATTTCTCAACATTAAAATTACGAATGTCCACTGAACGTTGCCTGGGCTACGGCAACGTTGGACCTGGTGGAATGAACTCTATTCTTTTAGTAAGTATAAATACTTTATGTTTCTTACATGTATACTAAAAACTTTTCATATATTTTAGAAATGGAGATCAATCAGTGGGCTAATTAGGTTACCTAATTTCTCTTTACAGCAGGTACAGGATTGGGTGGACATGGTATGTAATTTTATGTGATTTCAGAACATTAAAATTCGAATGTCCACTGAACGATCCCTGGGCTACGACAACGTTGGAACTGGTGGAATGAACTCTATTCTTTTAGTAAGTATAAAAACTTTATAGTTCTTAGATGTAAGATAAAAAATTCTAATATATTTTATAGAAGGAGATCAATCAGTGGGCTAATTAGGTTACCTAATGTCTCTTTACAGCAAATACACTTTTGGGTGGACATTGTATGAAATATGTGATTTCTTGACATTATAATTCCGAATGTCCACTGAACGATGCCTGGCCTACGACAACGTTGGACCTGGTGGAATGAACTCAATTCTTTTAGTAAGTATAAATACTTTATATTTCTTCCATGTATACTAAAAACTTCTCATATATTTTAGAAATGGAGATCAATCAGTGGGCTAATTAGGTTACCTAATTTCTCTTTACAGCAGGTACAGATTTGGGTGGACATTGTATGAAATATTATGTGATTTCTCAACATTAAAATTACGAATGTCCACTGAACGATGCCTGGGCTACGACAACGTTGGACCTGGTGGAATGAACTCTATTCTGTTAGTACGTATAAATACTTTATATTTCTTACATGTATACTAAAAACTTCTCATATATTTTAGAAATGGAGATCAATCAGTGGGCTAATTAGGTTACCTAAATTTCTTTACAGCAGGTACAGGATTGGGTGGCCATTGTATGAAATATTATGTGATTTCTCAACATTAAATTTACGAATGTCCACTGAACGTTGCCTGGGCTACGGCAACGTTGGACCTGGTGGAATGATCTCTATTCTTTTAGTAAGTATAAATACTTTATGTTTCTTCCATGTATACTAAAAACTTCTCATATATTTTAGAAATGGAAATCAATCAGTGGGCTAATTAGGTTACCTAATTTCTCTTTACAGCAGGTACAGGATTGGGTGGACATTGTATGAAATATTATGTTATTTCTCAACATTAAAATTACGAATGTCCACTGAACGATGCCTGGGCTACGACAACGTTGGACCTGGTGGAATGAACTCTATTCTTTTAGTAAGTATAAATACTTTATATTTCTTACATGTATACTATAAACTTCTCATATATTTTAGAAATGGAGATCAATCAGTGGGCTAATTAGGTTACCTAATTTCTCTTTACAGCAGGTACAGGATTGGGTGGACATTGTATGAAATATTATGTGATATCTCAACATTAAAATTACGAATGTCCACTGAACGATGCCTGGGCTACGACAACGTTGGACCTGGAGGAATCAACTCTATTCTTTTAGTAAGTATAAATACTTTATATTTCTTACATGTATACTAAAAACTTCTCATATATTTTAGAAATGGAGATCAATGAGTGGGCTAATTATGTTACCTAATTTCTCTTTACAGCAGGTACAGATTTGCGTGGACTTTGTATGAAATATTATGTGATTTCTCAACATTAAAATTACGAATGTCCACTGAACGACGCCTGGGCTACGACAACGTTGGACCTGGTGGAATGAACTATATTCTTTTAGTAAGTATAAATACTTTATATTTCTTACATGTATACTAAAAACTTCTCATATATTTTAGAAATGGAGATCAATCAGTGCGCTAATTAGGTTACCTAATTTCTCTTTACAGCAGGTACAGATTTGGGTGGACATTGTATGAAATATTATGTGATTTCTCAAAATTAAAATTACGAATGTCCACTGAACGATGCCTGGGCTACGACAACGTTGGACATGGTGGAATGAACTCTATTCTGTTAGTACGTATAAATACTTTATATTTCTTACATGTATACTAAAAACTTCTCATATATTTTAGAAATGGAGATCAATCAGTGGGCTAATTAGGTTACCTAAATTTCTTTACAGCAGGTACAGGATTGGGTGGCCATTGTATGAAATATTATGTGATTTCTCAACATTAAAATTGCGAATGTCCACTGAACGATGCCTGGGCTACGACAACGTTGGACCTGGTGGAATGAACTCTATCCTTTTAGTACGTATAAATACTTTATATTTCTTACATGTATACTAAAAACTTCTCATATATTTTAGAAATGGAGATCAATCATTGGGCTAATTTACCTAATTTCACTTTACGGCAGGTACAGAATTGGGTGGACATGGTATGAAATATTATGTGATTTCTCAACATTAAAATTACAAATGTCCACTGAACGATGCCTGGGCTACGATAACGTTGGACCTGGTGGAATGAACTCGATTCTTTTTGTAAGTATAAATACTTTATATTTCTTACATTTATACTAAAAACTTCTCATATATTTTAGAAATGGAGATCAATGAGAGGGCTAATTATGTTACCTAATTTCTCTTTACAGCAGGTACAGATTTGCGTGGACATTGTATGAAATATTATGTGATTTCTCAACATTAAAATTACGAATGTCCACTGAACGATGCCTGGGCTACGACAACGTTGGACCTGGTGGAATGAAATATATTCTTTTAGTAAGTATAAATACTTTATATTTCTTACATGTATACTAAAAACTTCTCATATATTTTAGAAATGGAGATCAATCAGTGCGCTAATTAGGTTACCTAATTTCTCTATACAGCAGGTACAGATTTGGGTGGACATTGTATGAAATATTATGTGATTTCTCAAAATTAAAATTACGAATGTCCACTGAACGATGCCTGGGCTACGACAACGTTGGACATGGTGGAATGAACTCTATTCTGTTAGTACGTATAAATACTTTATATTTCTTACATGTATACTAAAAACTTCTCATATATTTTAGAAATGGAGATCAATCAGTGGGCTAATTAGGTTACCTAAATTTCTTTACAGCAGGTACAGGATTGGGTGGCCATTGTATGAAATATTATGTGATTTCTCAACATTAAAATTACGAATGTCCACTGAACGATGCCTGGGCTACGACAACGTTGGACCTGGTGGAATGAACTCTATTCTTTTAGTACGTATAAATAATTTATATTTCTTACATGTATACTAAAACCTTCTCATATATTTTAGAAATGGAGATCAATCATTTTTCTAATTAGGTTACCTAATTTCTCTTTACGGCAGGTACAGTATTGGTTGGACATGGTATGAAATATTATGTGATCTTTCAAGATTAAAATTACGAATGTCCACTGAACGATGCCTGGGCTACGACAACGTTGGACCTGGTGGAATGAAGTCTATTCTTTTAGTAAGTATAAATACTTTATATTTCTTCCATGTATACTAAAAACTTCTCATATATTTTAGAAATGGAGATCAATCAGTGGGCTAATTAGGTTACCTAATTTCTCTTTACAGCAGGTACAGGATTGGGTGGACATGGTTTGAAATATTATGTGATTTCTCAACATTAAATATCGATTGTCCACTGAACGATCCGTGGGCTACGACAACGTTGGAACTGGTGGAACGAACCCTATTCTTTTAGTAAGTATAGAAACTTTATAGTTCTTATATGTAAGATAAAAAATTCTAATATATTTTATAGAAGGAGATCAATCAGTGGGCTAATTAGGTTACCTAATTTCTCTTTACAGCAGGTACACTTTTGGGTGGACATTGTATGAAATATGTGATTTCTTGACATTATAATTCCGAATGTCCACTGAACGATGCCTGGGCTACGACAACGTTGGACCTGGTTGAATGAACTCTATTCTTTTAGTAAGTATAAATACTTTATATTTCTTACATGTATACTAAAAACTTCTCATATATTTTAGAAATGGAGATCAATCAGTGGGCTAATTAGGTTACCTAATTTCTCTTTACAGCAGGTACAGGATTGGGTGGACATTGTATGAAATATTATGTGATTTCTCAACATTAAAATTACGAATGTTCACTGAACGATGCCTGGGCTACGACAACGTTGGACCTGGTGGAATGAACTCTATTCTTTTAGTAAGTATAAATACTTTATATTTCTTACATGTATACTAAAAACTTCTCATATATTTTAGAAATGGAGATGAATCAGTGGGCTAATTATGTTACCTAATTTCTCTTTACAGCAGGTACAGATTTGGGTGGACATTGTATGAAATATTATGTGATTTCTCAACATTAAAATTACGAATGTCCACTGAACGATGCCTGGGCTACGACAACGTTGGACCTGGTGGAATGAACTCTATTCTTTTAGTAAGTATAAATACTTTATATTTCTTACATGTATACTAAAAACTTCTCATATATTTTAGGAATGGAGATCAATCAGTGGGCTAATTAGGTTACCTAATTTCACTTTACGGCAGGTACAGAATTGGGTGGACATGGTATGAAATATTATGTGATTTCTCAACATTAAAATTACGAATGTCCACTGAACGATGCCTGGGCTACGACAACGTTGGACCTGGTGGAATGAACTCTATTCTTTTAGTAAGTATAAATACTTTATATTTCTTCCATGTATACTAAAAACTTCTCATATATTTTAGAAATGGAGATCAATCAGTGAGCTAATTAGGTTACCTAATTTCTCTTGACAGCAGGTACACGATTGGGTGGACATTGTATGAAATATTATGTGATTTCTCAACATTAAAATTACGAATGTCCACTGAACGATGCCTGGGCTACAACGACGTTGGACCTGGTGGAATGAACTCTATTCTTTTAGTAAGTATAAATACTTTATATTTCTTATATGTATACTATAAACTTCTCATATATTTTAGAAATGGAGATAAATCAGTGGGCTAATTAGGTTACCTAATTTCTCTTTACAGCAGGTACAGGATTGGCTGGACATTGTATGAAATATTATGTGATTTCTCAACATTAAAATTACGAATGTCCACTGAACGATGCCTGGCCTACGACAACGTTGGAGCTGGTGGAATGAACTCTATTCTTTTAGTAAGTATAAATACTTTATATTTCTTACATGTATACTAAAATCTTCTCATATATTTTAGAAATGGAGATAAATCATTTTTCTATATTAGGTTACCTAATGTCTCTTTACGGCAGGTACAGTATTGGTTGGACATGGTATGAAATATTATGTGATTTCTCAACATTAAAATTACGAATGTCCACTGAACGATGCCTGGGCTACGATAACGTTGGACCTGGTGGAATGAACTCGATTCTTTTAGTAAGTATAAATACTTTATATTTCTTACATGTATACTAAAAACTTCTCATATATTTTAGAAATGGAGATGAATCAGTGGGCTAATTAGGTTACCTAATTTCTCTTTACAGCAGGTACAGATTTGGGTGGAGATTGTATGAAATATTATGTGATTTCTCAACATTAAAATTACGAATGTCCACTGAACGATGCCTGGTCTACGACAACGTTGGACCTGGTGGAATGAACTCTATTCATTTAGTATGTATAAATACTTTATATTCCTTAAATGTGTACTAAAAACTTCTCATATATTTTAGAAATGGAGATCAATCAGTGGGCTAATTAGGTTACCTAATTTATCTTTACAGCAGGTACAGGATTGGGTGGACATTGTATGAAATATTATGTGATTTCTCAACATTAAAATTACGAATGTCCACTGAACGATGCCTGGGCTACGACAACGTTGGACCTGGTGGAATGAACTCTATTCTTTTAGTAAGTATAAATACTTTATATTTCTTCCATGTATACTAAAATCTTCTCATATATTTTAGAAATGGAGATCAATCAGTGGGCTAATTAGGTTACCTAATTTCTCTTTACAGCAGGTACAGGATTGGGTGGACATTGTATGAAATATTATGTGATTTCTCAACATTAAAATTACGAATGTCCACTGAACGATGCCTGGGCTACGACAACGTTGGACCTGGTGGAATGAACTCTATTCTTTTAGTAAGTATAAATACTTTATATTTCTTACATGTATACTAAAAACTTCTCATATATTTTAGAAATGGAGATCAATCAGTGGGCTAATTAGGTTACCTAATTTCTCTTTACAGCAGGTACAGATTTGGGTGGACATGGTATGAAATATTATGTGATTTCTCAACATTAAAATTACGAATGTCCACTGAACGATGCCCGGTCTACGACAACGTTGGACCTGGTGGAATGATCTCTATTCATTTAGTACGTATAAATACTTTATATTTCTTACATGTATACTAAAATCTTGTCATATATTTTAGAAATGGAGATCAATCATTTTTCTAATTAGGTTACCTAATTTCTCTTTACGGCAGGTACAGTATTGGTTGGACATGGTATGAAATATTATGTGATTTCTCAACATTAAAATTACGAATGTCCACTGAACGATGCCTGGGCTACGATAACGTTGGACCTGGTGGAATGAACTCGATTCTTTTAGTAAGTATAAATACTTTATATTTCTTACATGTATACAAAAAACTTCTCATATATTTTAGAAATGGAGATGAATCAGTGGGCTAATTAGATTACCTAATTTCTCTTTACAGGAGGTACAGATTTGGGTGGACATTGTATGAAATATTATGTGATTTCTCAACATTAAAATTACGAATGTCCACTGAACGATGCCTGGGCTACGACAACGTTGGACCTGGTGGAATGAACTCTATTCTTTTAGTACGTATAAATACTTTATATTTCCTACATGTAAACTAAAAACTTCTCATATATTTTAGAAATGGAGATCAATCAGTGGGCTAATTAGGTTACCTAATTTCTCTTTACAGCAGGTACAGGATTGGGTGGACATTGTATGAAATATTATGTGATTTCTCAACATTAAAATTACGAATGTCCACTGAACGATGCCTGGGCTACGACAACGTTGGACCTGGTGGAATGAACTCTATTCTTTTAGTAAGTATAAATACTTTATATTTCTTCCATGTATACTAAAAACTTCTCATATATTTTAGAAATGGAGATCAATCAGTGGGCTAATTAGGTTACCTAATTTCTCTTTACAGCAGGTACAGGATTGGGTGGACATTGTATGAAATATTATGTGATTTCTCAACATTAAAATTACGAATGTCCACTGAACGATGCCTGGGCTACGACAACGTTGGACCTGGTGGAATGAAGTCTATTCTTTTAGTAAGTATAAATACCTTATATTTCTTACATGTATACTAAAAACTTCCCATATATTTTAGAAATGGAGATCAATCAGTGGGCTAATAAGGTTACCTAATTTCTCTTTACAGCAGGTACAGGATTGGGTGGACATTGTATGAAATATTATGTGATTTCTCAACATTAAAATTACGAATGTCCACTGAACGATGCCTGGGCTACGACAACGTTGGACCTGGTGGAATGAACTCTATTCTTTTAGTAAGTATAAATACTTTATATTTCTTACATGTATACTAAAAACTTCTCATATATTTTAGAAATGGAGATCAATCAGTGGGCTAATTAGGTTACCTAATTTCTCTTTACAGCAGGTACAGATTTGGGGTGACATTGTATGAAATATTATGTGATTTCTCAACATTAAAATTACGAATGTCCACTGAACGATGCCTGGGCTACGACAATGTTGGACCTGGTGGAATGAACTCTATTCTTTTAGTAAGTATAAATACTTTATATTTCTTACATGTATACTAGAAACTTCTCATATATTTTAGAAATGGAGATCAATCAGTGGGCTAATTAGGTTACCTAATTTCTCTTTACAGCAGGTACAGATTTGGGTGGACATGGTATGAAATATTATGTGATTTCTCAACATTAAAATTACGAATGTCCACTGAACGATGCCTGGTCTACGACAACGTTGGACCTGGTGGAATGAACTCTATTCATTTAGTATGTATAAATACTTTATATTCCATAAATGTATACTAAAAACTTCTCATATATTTTAGAAATGGAGATCAATCAGTGGGCTAATTAGGTTACCTAATTTCTCTTTGGAGCCGGTACAGGATTCGGTGGACATGGTATGAAATATTATGTGATTTCTCAACATTAAAATTCGATTGTCCACTGAACGATCCCTGGGCTATGACAACGTTGGAACTGGTGGAACGAACTCTACTCTTTTAGAAAGTATAAATACTTTATATTTCTTACATGTATACTAAAAACTTCTCATATATTTTAGAAATGGAGATCAATCAGTGGGCTAATTAGGTTAACTAATTTCTCTTTACAGCAGGTACAGATTTGGGTGGACATTGTATGAAATATTATGTGATTTCTCAACATTAAAATTACGAATGTCCAATGAACGATGCCTGGGCTACGACAATGTTGGACCTGGTGGAATGAACTCTATTCTTTTAGTACGTATAAATACTTTTTATTTCTTACATGTTTACTAAAAACTTCTCTTACAATTTAGAAATGGAGATCAATCAGTGGGCTAATTAGGTTACCTAATTTCTCTTGACAGCAGGTACACGATTGGGTGGACATGGTATGAAATATTATGTGATATCTCAACATTGAAATTACGAATGTCCACTGAACGATGCCTGGTCTACGACAACGTTGGACCTGGTGGAATGAACTCTATTCATTTAGTACGTATAAATACTTTATATTTCTTACATGTATACTAAAAACTTCTCATATATTTTAGACATGGAGATCAATTAGTGGGCTAATTAGGTTACCTAATTTCTCTTTACAGCAGGTACAGGATTTGGTGGACATGGTATGAAATATTATGTGATCTCTCAACATTAAAATTCGAATGTCCACTGAACGATCCCTGGGCTACGACAACGTTGGAACTGGTGGAATGAACTCTATTCTTTTAGTAAGTATAAAAACTTTATAGTTCTTATATGTAAGATAAAAAATTCTAATATATTTTATAGGAGGTGATCAGTCAGTGGGCTAATTAGGTTACCTAATTTCTCTTTACAGCAGGTACACTTTTGGGTGGACATTGTATGAAATATGTGATTTCTTGACATTATAATTCCGAATGTCCACTGTACGATGCCTGGGCTACGACAAAGTTGGACCTGGTGGAATGAACTCTATTCTTTTAGTAAGAATAAATACTTTATATTTCTTACATGTATACTAAAAACTTCTCATATATTTTAGAAATGGAGATCAATCAGTGGGCTAATTAGGTTACCTAATTTCTCTTTACAGCAGGTACAGGATTGGGTGGACATTGTATGAAATATTATGTGATTTCTCAACATTAAAATTACGAATGTCCACTGAACGATGCCTGGGCTACGACAACGTTGGACCTGGTGGAATGAACTCTATTCTTTTAGTAAGTATAAATAGTTTATATTTCTTACATGTATACTAAAAACTTGTCATATATTTTAGAAATGGAGATCAATCAGTGGGCTAATTAGGTTACCTAATTTCTCTTTACAGCAGGTACAGGATTGGGTGGACAAGGTATGAAATATTATGTGATTTCTCAACATTAAAATTACGAATGTCCAATGAACGATGCCTGGGCTACGACAACGTTGGACCTGGTGGAATGAACTCTATTCTTTTAGTAAGTATAAATACTTTATATTTCTTCCATGTATACTAAAAACTTTTCATATATTTTAGAAATGGAGATCAATCAGTGGGCTAATTAGGTTACCTAATTTCTCTTTACAGCAGGTACAGGATTGGGTGGACATTGTATGAAATATTATGTGATTTCTCAACATTAAAATTACGAATGTCCACTGAACGATGCCTGGGCTACGACAACGTTGGACCTGGTGGAATGAACTCTATTCTTATAGTAAGTATAAATACTTCATATTTCTTACATGTATACTAAAAACTTCTCATATATTTTAGAAATGGAGATCAATCAGTGGGCTAATTAGGTTACCTAATTTCTCTTTACAGCAGGTACAGGATTGGGTGGACATTGTATGAAATATTATGTGATTTCTCAACATTAAAACTACGAATGTCCACTGAACGATGCCTGGGCTACGACAACGTTGGACCTGGTGGAATGAACTCTATTCTTTTAGTAAGTATAAATTCTTTATATTTCTTACATGTATACTAAAAACTTCTCATATATTTTAGAAATGGAGAACAATCAGTGGGCTAATTAGGTTACCTAATTTCTCTTTACAGCAGGTACAGATTTGGGTGGACATTGTATGACATATTATGTGATTTCTGAACATTAAAATTACGAATGTCCACTGAACGATGCCTGGGCTACTACAACGTTGGACCTGGAGGAATGAAGTCTATTCTTTTAGTAAGTATAAATACTTTATATTTCTTACATGTATACTAAAAACTTCTCATATATTTTAGAAATGGAGATCAATCAGTGGGCTAATTAGGTTACCTAATTTCTCTTTACAGCAGGTACAGATTTGGGTGGACATGGTATGAAATATTATGTGATTTCTCAACATTAAAATTACGAATGTCCACTGAACGATGCCTGGTCTACGACAACGTTGGACCTGGTGGAATGTACTCTATTCATTTAGTACGTATAAATACTTTATATTTCTTACATGTATACTAAAAACTTCTCATATATTTTAGACATGGTGATCAATCAGTGGGCTAATTAGGTTACCTAATTTCTCTTTACAGCAGGTACAGGATTGGGTGGACATGGTATGAAATATTATGTGATTTCTCAACATTAAAATTCGAATGTCCACTGAACGATCCCTGGGCTACGACAACGTTGGAACTGGTGGAATGAACTCTATTCTTTTAGTAAGTATAAAAACTTTATAGTTCTTATATGTAAGATAAAAAATTCTAATATATTTTATAGGAGGAGATCAATCAGTGGGCTAATTAGGTTACCTAATTTCCCTTTACAGCAGGTACACTTTTGGGTGGACATTGTATGAAATATGTGATTTCTTGACATTATAATTCCGAATGTCCACTGAACGATGCCTGGGCTACGACAACGTTGGACCTGGTGGAATGAACTCTATTCTTTTAGTAAGAATAAATACTTTATATTTCTTACATGTATACTAAAAACTTCTCATATATTTTAAACATGGAGATCAATTAGTGGGCTAATTAGGTTACCTAATTTCTCTTTACAGCAGGTACAGGATTGGGTGGACATTGTATGAAATATTATGTGATTTCTCAACATTAAAATTACGAATGTCCACTGAACGATGCCTGGGCTACGACAACGTTGGACCTGGTGGAATGAACTCTATTCTTTTAGTAAGTGTAAATAGTTTATATTTCTTACATGTATACAAAAAACTTGTCATATATTTTAGAAATGGAGATCAATCAGTGGGCTAATTAGGTTACCTAATTTCTCTTTACAGCAGGTACAGGATTGGGTGGACATGGTATGAAATATTATGTGATTTCTCAACATTAAAATTCGAATGTCCACTGAACGATCCCTGGGCTACGACAACGTTGGAACTGGTGGAATGAACTCTATTCTTTTAGTAAGTATAAATACTTTATATTTCTTACATGTATACTAAAAACTTCTCATATATTTTAGAAATGGAGATCAATCAGTGGGCTAATTAGGTTACCTAATTTCTCTTTACAGCAGGTACAGATTTGGGTGGACATTGTATGAAATATTATGTGATTTCTCAACATTAAAATTACGAATGTCCACTGAACGATGCCTGGGCTACTACAACGTTGGACCTGGTGGAATGAGCTCTATTCTTTTAGTAAGTATAAATACTTTATATTTCTTACATGTATACTAAAAGCTTCTCATATATTTTAGAAATGGAGATCAATCAGTGGGCTAATTAGGTTACCTAATTTCTCTTTACAGCAGGTACAGATTTGGGTGGACATTGTATGAAATATTATGTGATTTCTCAACATTAAAATTACGAATGTCCACTGAACGATGCCTGGGCTACGACAACGTTGGACCTGGTGGAATGAACTCTATTCTTTTAGTAAGTATAAATACTTTATATTTCTTATATGTATACTAAAATCTTCTCATATATTTTAGAAATGGAGATCAATCAGTGGGCTAATTAGGTTACCTAATTTCTCTTTACAGCAGGTACAGGATTGGGTGGACATGGTATGAAATATTATGTGATTTCTCAACATTAAAATTCGAATGTCCACTGAACGATCCCTGGGCTACGACAACGTTGGAACTGGTGGAATGAACTCTATTCTTTTAGTAAGTATAAAAACATTATAGTACTTATATGTAAGTTAAAAAATTCTAATATATTTTATAGAAGGAGATCAATCAGTGGGCTAATTAGGTTACCTAATTTCTCTTTACAGCAGGTACAGGATTGGGTGGACATTGTATGAAATATTATGTGATTTCTCAACATTAAAATGACGATTGTCCACTGAACGATGCCTGGGCTACGACAACGTTGGACCTGGTGGAATGAACTCTATTCTTTTAGTAAGTATAAATACTTTATATTTCTTACATGTATACTAAAAACTTCTCATATGTTTTAGAAATGGAGATCAATCAGTGGGCTAATTAGGTTACCTAATTTTCTTCACAGCAGGTACAGGATTGGTTGGACATTGTATGAAATATTATGTGATTTCTCAACATTAAAATTACGAATGTCCACTGAACGATGCCTGGTCTACGACAACGTTGGACCTGGTGGAATGAACTCTATTCTTTTACTAAGTATAAATACTTTATATTTCTTACATGTATACTAAAAACTTCTCATATATTTTAGAAATGGATATCAATCAGTGGGCTAATTAGGTTACCAAATTTCTCTTTACAGCAGGTACAGATTTGGGTGGACACTGTATGAAATATTATGTGATTTCTCAACATTAAAATTACGAATGTCCACTGAACGTTGCCTGGGCTACGACAACGTTGGACCTGGTGGAATGAACTCTATTCTTTTAGTAAGTATAAATACTTTATATTTCTTACATGTATACTAAAAACTTCTCATATATTTTAGAAATGGAGATCAATCAGTGGGCTAATTAGGTTACCTAATTTCTCTTTACAGCAGGTACAGGATTGGGTGGACATGGTATGAAATATTATGTGATTTCTCAACATAAAAATTACGTATGTCCACTGAACGATGCCTGGGCTACGAAAAAGTTGGACCTGGTGGAATGAACTCTATTCCTTTATTACGTATAAATACTTTATATTTCTTACATGTATACTAAAAACTTCTCATATATTTTAGAAATGGAGATCAATCAGTGCGCTAATTAGGTTACCTAATTTCTCTTTACAGCAGGTACAGGATTGGGTGGACATTGTATGAAATATTATGTGATTTCTCAACATTAAAATGACGATTGTCCACTGAACGATGCCTGGGCTACGACAACGTTGGACCTGGTGGAATGAACTATATTCTTTTAGTACGTATAAATACTTTACATTTCTTACATGTATACTAAAAACTTCTCATATATTTTAGAAATGGAGATCAATCAGGGGGCTAATTAGGTTACCAAATTTCTCTTTACAGCAGGTACAGGATTGGGTGGACATGGTATGAAATATGTGATTTCTCAACATTAAAATTCGAATGTCCACTGAACGATCCCTGGGCTACGACAACGTTGGAACTGGTGGAATGAACTCTATTCTTTTAGTAAGTATAAATACTTTATATTTCTTACATGTATACTAAAAACTTCTCATATATTTTAGAAATGGAGATCAATCAGTGGGCTAATTAGGTTACCTTATTTCTCTTTACAGCAGGTACAGATTTGGGTGGACATTGTATGAAATATTATGCGATTTCTCAACATTAAAATTATGAATGTCCACTGAACGATGCCTGGGCTACGACAACGTTGGACCTGGTGGAATGAGCTCTATTCTTTTAGTAAGTATAAATACTTTATATTTCTTACATGTATACTAAAAACTTCTCATATATTTTAGAAATGGAGATCAATCAGTGGGCTAATTAGGTTACCTAATTTCTCTTTACAGCAGGTACAGATTTGGGTGGACATTGTATGAAATATTATGTGATTTCTCAACATTAAAATTACGAATGTCCACTGAACGATGCCTGGGCTACGACAACGTTGGACCTGGTGGAATGAACTCTATTCTTTTAGTAAGTATAAATACTTTATATTTCTTATATGTATACTAAAAACTTCTCATATATTTTAGAAATGGAGATCAATCAGAGGGCTAATTAGGTTACCTAATTTCTCTTTACAGCAGGTACAGGATTGGGTGGACATGGTATGAAATATTATGTGATTTCTCAACATTAAAATTCGAATGTCCACTGAACGATCTCTGGGCTACGACAACGTTGGAACTGGTGGATGAACTCTATTCTTTTAGTAAGTATAAAAACATTATAGTTCTTATATGTAAGATAAAAAATTCTAATATATTTTATAGAAGGAGATCAATCAGTGGGCTAACTAGGTTACCTAATTTCTCTTTACAGCAGGTACAGGATTGGGTGGACATTGTATGAAATATTATGTGATTTCTCAACATTAAAATGACGATTGTCCACTGAACGATGCCTGGGCTACGACAACGTTGGACCTGGTGGAATGAACTCTATTCTTTTAGTAAGTATAAATACTTTATATTTCTTACATGTATACTAAAAACTTCTCATATATTTTAGAAATGGAGATCAATCAGTGGGCTAATTAGGATACCTAATTTTCTTCACAGCAGGTACAGGATTGGTTGGACATTGTATGAAATATTATGTGATTTCTCAACATTAAAATTACGAATGTCCACTGAACGATGCCTGGTCTACGACAACGTTGGACCTGGTGGAATGAACTCTATTCTTTTAGTAAGTATAAAAACTTTATAGTTCTTATATGTAAGATAAAAAATTCTAACATATTTTATAGAAGGAGATCAATTAGTGGGCTAATTAGGTTACCTAATTTCTCTTAACAGCAGGTACAGATTTGGGTGGACATTGTATGAAATATTATGTGATTTCTCAACATTAAAATTACGAATGTCCACTGAACGATGCCTGGGCTACGACAACGTTGGACCTGGTGGAATAAACTCTATTCCTTTAGTACGTATAAATACTTTATATTTCTTACATGTATACTAAAAACTTCTCATATATTTTAGACATGGAGATCAATTAGTGGGCTAATTAGGTTACCTAATTTCTCTTTACAGCAGGTACAGGATTTGGTGGACATGGTATGAAATATTATGTTATTTCTCAACATTAAAATTCGAATGTCCACTGAACGATCCCTGGGCTATGACAACGTTGGAACTGGTGGAATGAACTCTATTCTTTTAGTAAGTATAAAAACTTTATAGTTCTTATATGTAAGATAAAAAATTCTAATATATTTTATAGGAGGAGATCAGTCAGTGGGCTAATTAGGTTACCTAATTTCTCTTTACAGCAGGTACACTTTTGGGTGGACATTGTATGAAATATGTGATTTCTTGACATTATAATTCCGAATGTCCACTGTACGATGCCTGGGCTACGACAACGTTGGACCTGGTGGAATGAACTCTATTCTTTTAGTAAGAATAAATACTTTATATTTCTTACATGTATACTAAAAACTTCTCATATATTTAAGAAATGGAGATCAATCAGTGGGCTAATTAGGTTACCTAATTTCTCTTTACAGCAGGTACAGGATTGGGTGGACATTGTATGAAATATTATGTGATTTCTCAACATTAAAATTACCAATGTCCACTGAACGATGCCTGGGCTACGACAACGTTGGACCTGGTGGAATGAACTCTATTCTTTTAGTAAGTGTAAATAGTTTATATTTCTTACATGTATACTAAAAACTTGTCATATATTTTAGTAATGGAGATCAATCAGTGGGCTAATTAGGTTACCTAATTTCTTTTTACAGCAGGTACAGGATTGGGTGGACATGGTATGAAATATTATGTGATTTCTCAACATTAAAATTCGAATGTCCACTGAACGATCCCTGGGCTACGACAACGTTGGAACTGGTGGAATGAACTCTATTCTTTTAGTAAGTATAAATACTTTATATTTCTTACATGTATACTAAAAACTTCTCATATATTTTAGAAATGGAGATCAATCAGTGGGCTAATTAGGTTACCTAATTTCTCTTTACATCAGGTACAGATTTGGGTGGACATTGTATGAAATATTATGTGATTTCTCAACATTAAAATTACGAATGTCCACTGAACGATGCCTGGGCTACGACAACGTTGGACCTGGTGGAATGAACTCTATTCTTTTAGTAAGTATAAATACTTTATATTTCTTCCATGTATACTAAAAACTTTTCATATATTTTAGAAATGGAGATCAATCAGTGGGCTAATTAGGTTACCTAATTTCTCTTTACAGCAGGTACAGGATTGGGTGGACATTGTATGAAATATTATGTGATTTCTCAACATTAAAATTACGAATGTCCACTGAACGATGCCTGGGCTACGACAACGTTGGACCTGGTGGAATGAACTCTATTCTTTTAGTAAGTATAAATACTTCATATTTCTTACATGTATACTAAAAACTTCTCATATATTTTAGAAATGGAGATCAATCAGTGGGCTAATTAGGTTACCTTATTTCTCTTTACAGCAGGTACAGATTTGGGTGGACATTGTATGAAATATTATGCGATTTCTCAACATTAAAATTATGAATGTCCACTGAACGATGCCTGGGCTACGACAACGTTGGACCTGGTGGAATGAGCTCTATTCTTTTAGTAAGTATAAATACTTTATATTTCTTACATGTATACTAAAAACTTCTCATATATTTTAGAAATGGAGATCAATCAGTGGGCTAATTAGGTTACCTAATTTCTCTTTACAGCAGGTACAGATTTGGGTGGACATTGTATGAAATATTATGTGATTTCTCAACATTAAAATTACGAATGTCCACTGAACGATGCCTGGGCTACGACAACGTTGGACCTGGTGGAATGAACTCTATTCTTTTAGTAAGTATAAATACTTTATATTTCTTATATGTATACTAAAAACTTCTCATATATTTTAGAAATGGAGATCAATCAGAGGGCTAATTAGGTTACCTAATTTCTCTTTACAGCAGGTACAGGATTGGGTGGACATGGTATGAAATATTATGTGATTTCTCAACATTAAAATTCGAATGTCCACTGAACGATCTCTGGGCTACGACAACGTTGGAACTGGTGGATGAACTCTATTCTTTTAGTAAGTATAAAAACATTATAGTTCTTATATGTAAGATAAAAAATTCTAATATATTTTATAGAAGGAGATCAATCAGTGGGCTAACTAGGTTACCTAATTTCTCTTTACAGCAGGAACAGGATTGGGTGGACATTGTATGAAATATTATGTGATTTCTCAACATTAAAATGACGATTGTCCACTGAACGATGCCTGGGCTACGACAACGTTGGACCTGGTGGAATGAACTCTATTCTTTTAGTAAGTATAAATACTTTATATTTCTTACATGTATACTAAAAACTTCTCATATATTTTAGAAATGGAGATCAATCAGTGGGCTAATTAGGATACCTAATTTTCTTCACAGCAGGTACAGGATTGGTTGGACATTGTATGAAATATTATGTGATTTCTCAACATTAAAATTACGAATGTCCACTGAACGATGCCTGGTCTACGACAACGTTGGACCTGGTGGAATGAACTCTATTCTTTTAGTAAGTATAAAAACTTTATAGTTCTTATATGTAAGATAAAAAATTCTAACATATTTTATAGAAGGAGATCAATTAGTGGGCTAATTAGGTTACCTAATTTCTCTTAACAGCAGGTACAGATTTGGGTGGACATTGTATGAAATATTATGTGATTTCTCAACATTAAAATTACGAATGTCCACTGAACGATGCCTGGGCTACGACAACGTTGGACCTGGTGGAATGAACTCTATTCCTTTAGTACGTATAAATACTTTATATTTCTTACATGTATACTAAAAACTTCTCATATATTTTAGACATGGAGATCAATTAGTGGGCTAATTAGGTTACCTAATTTCTCTTTACAGCAGGTACAGGATTTGGTGGACATGGTATGAAATATTATGTGATTTCTCAACATTAAAATTCGAATGTCCACTGAACGATCCCTGGGCTACGACAACGTTAAAACTGGTGGAATGAACTCTATTCTTTTAGTAAGTATAAAAACTTTATAGTTCTTATATGTAAGATAAAAAATTCTAATATATTTTATAGGAGGAGATCAGTCAGTGGGCTAATTAGGTTACCTAATTTCTCTTTACAGCAGGTACACTTTTGGGTGGACATTGTATGAAATATGTGATTTCTTGACATTATAATTCCGAATGTCCACTGTACGATGCCTGGGCTACGACAACGTTGGACCTGGTGGAATGAACTCTATTCTTTTAGTAAGAATAAATACTTTATATTTCTTACATGTATACTAAAAACTTCTCATATATTTAAGAAATGGAGATCAATCAGTGGGCTAATTAGGTTACCTAATTTCTCTTTACAGCAGGTACAGGATTGGGTGGACATTGTATGAAATATTATGTGATTTCTCAACATTAAAATTACGAATGTCCACTGAACGATGCCTGGGCTACGACAACGTTGGACCTGGTGGAATGAACTCTATTCTTTTAGTAAGTGTAAATAGTTTATATTTCTTACATGTATACTAAAAACTTGTCATACATTTTAGAAATGGAGATCAATCAGTGGGCTAATTAGGTTACCTAATATCTCTTTACAGCAGGTACAGGATTGGGTGGACATGGTATGAAATATTATGTGATTTCTCAACATTATAATTCGAATGTCCACTGAACGATCCCTGGGCTACGACAACGTTGGAACTGGTGGAATGAACTCTATTCTTTTAGTAAGTATAAATACTTTATATTTCTTACATGTATACTAAAAACTTCTCATATATTTTAGAAATGGAGATCAATCAGTGGGCTAATTAGGTTACCTAATTTCTCATTACAGCAGATACAGATTTGGGTGGACATTGTATGAAATATTATGTGATTTCTCAACATTAAAATTACGAATGTCCACTGAACGATGCCTGGGCTACGACAACGTTGGACCTGGTGGAATGAACTCTATTCTTTTAGTAAGTATAAATACTTTATATTTCTTCCATGTATACTAAAAACTTTTCATATATTTTAGAAATGGAGATCAATCAGTGGGCTAATTAGGTTACCTAATTTCTCTTTACAGCAGGTACAGGATTGGGTGGACATTGTATGAAATATTATGTGATTTCTCAACATTAAAATTACGAATGTCCACTGAACGATGCCTGGGCTACGACAACGTTGGACCTGGTGGAATGAACTCTATTCTTTTAGTAAGTATAAATACTTCATATTTCTTACATGTATACTAAAAACTTCTCATATATTTTAGAAATGGAGATCAATCAGTGGGCTAATTAG
Organism: Locusta migratoria; assembly: GCA_026315105.1. Classification (NCBI taxonomy): domain Eukaryota; kingdom Metazoa; phylum Arthropoda; class Insecta; order Orthoptera; family Acrididae; genus Locusta; species Locusta migratoria. Next base: position 123,960,072 of record CM048754.1, read on the forward strand.
GTTACCTAATTTCTCTTTACAGCAGGTACAGGATTGGGTGGACATTGTATGAAATATTATGTGATTTCTCAACATTAAAACTACGAATGTCCACTGAACGATGCCTGGGCTACGACAACGTTGGACCTGGTGGAATGAACTCTATTCATTTAGTAAGTATAAATTCTTTATATTTCTTACATGTATACTAAAAACTTCTCATATATTTTAGACATGGTGATCAATCAGTGGGCTAATTAGGTTACCTAATTTCTCTTTACAGCAGGTACAGGATTGGGTGGACATGGTATGAAATATTATGTGATTTCTCAACATTAAAATTCGAATGTCCACTGAACGATCCCTGGGCTACGACAACGTTGGAACTGGTGGAATGAACTCTATTCTTTTAGTAAGTATAAAAACTTTATAGTTCTTATATGTAAGATAAAAAATTCTAATATATTTTATAGGAGGAGATCAATCAGTGGGCTAATTAGGTTACCCAATTTCTCTTTACAGCAGGAACACTTTTGGGTGGACATTGTATGAAATATGTGATTTCTTGACATTATAATTCCGAATGTCCACTGAACGATGCCTGGGCTATGACAACGTTGAACCTGGTGGAATGAACTCTATTCTTTTAGTAAGAATAAATACTTTATATTACTTACATGTATACTAAAAACTTCTCATATATTTTAGAAATGGAGATCAATCAGTGGGCTAATTAGGTTACCTAATTTCTCTTTACAGCAGGTACAGGATTGGGTGGACATTGTATGAAATATTATGTGATTTCTCAACATCAAAATTACGAATGTCCACTGAACGATGCCTGGGCTACGACAACGTTGGACCTGGTGGAATGAACTCTATTCTTTTAGTAAGTATAAATACTTTATATTTCTTACATGTATACTAAAAACTTCTCATATGTTTTAGAAATGAAGATAAATCAGTGGGCTAATTAGGATACCTAATTTTCTTCACAGCAGGTACAGGATTGGTTGGACATTGTATGAAATATTATGTGATTTCTCAACATTAAAATTACGAATGTCCACTGAACGATGCCTGGTCTACGACAACGTTGGACCTGGTTGAATGAACTCTATTCTTTTAGTAAGTATAAAAACTTTATAGTTCTTATATGTAAGATAAAAAATTCTAACATATTTTATAGAAGGAGATCAATCAGTGGGCTAATTAGGTTACCTAATTTCTCTTAACAGCAGGTACAGACTTGGGTGGACATTGTATGAAATATTATGTGATTTCTCAACATTAAAATTACGAATGTCCACTGAACGATGCCTGGGCTACGACAACGTTGGACCTGGTGGAATGAACTCTATTCTTTTAGTAAGAATAAATACTTTATATTTCTTACATGTATACTAAAAACTTCTCATATATTTTAGAAATGGAGATCAATCAGAGAGCTAATTAGGTTACCTAATTTCTCTTTACAGCAGGTACAGGATTGGGTGGACATTGTATGAAATATTATGTGATTTCTCAACATTAAAATGACGATTGTCCACTGAACGATGCCTGGGCTACGACAACGTTGGACCTGGTGGAATGAACTCTATTCTTTTAGTAAGTATAAATACTTTATATTTCTTACATGTATACTAAAAACTTCTCATATATTTTAGAAATGGAGATCAATCAGTGGGCTAATTAGGATACCTAATTTTCTTCACAGCAGGTACAGGATTGGTTGGACATTGTATGAAATATTATGTGATTTCTCAACATTAAAATTACGAATGTCCACTGAACGATGCCTGGTCTACGACAACGTTGGACCTGGTGGAATGAACTCTATTCTTTTAGTAAGTATAAAAACTTTATAGTTCTTATATGTAAGATAAAAAATTCTAACATATTTTATAGAAGGAGATCAATTAGTGGGCTAATTAGGTTACCTAATTTCTCTTAACAGCAGGTACAGATTTGGGTGGACATTGTATGAAATATTATGTGATTTCTCAACATTAAAATTACGAATGTCCACTGAACGATGCCTGGGCTACGACAACGTTGGACCTGGTGGAATGAACTCTATTCCTTTAGTACGTATAAATACTTTATATTTCTTACATGTATACTAAAAACTTCTCATATATTTTAGACATGGAGATCAATTAGTGGGCTAATTAGGTTACCTAATTTCTCTTTACAGCAGGTACAGGATTTGGTGGACATGGTATGAAATATTATGTGATTTCTCAACATTAAAATTCGAATGTCCACTGAACGATCCCTGGGCTACGACAACGTTAAAACTGGTGGAATGAACTCTATTCTTTTAGTAAGTATAAAAACTTTATAGTTCTTATATGTAAGATAAAAAATTCTAATATATTTTATAGGAGGAGATCAGTCAGTGGGCTAATTAGGTTACCTAATTTCTCTTTACAGCAGGTACACTTTTGGGTGGACATTGTATGAAATATGTGATTTCTTGACATTATAATTCCGAATGTCCACTGTACGATGCCTGGGCTACGACAACGTTGGACCTGGTGGAATGAACTCTATTCTTTTAGTAAGAATAAATACTTTATATTTCTTACATGTATACTAAAAACTTCTCATATATTTAAGAAATGGAGATCAATCAGTGGGCTAATTAGGTTACCTAATTTCTCTTTACAGCAGGTACAGGATTGGGTGGACATTGTATGAAATATTATGTGATTTCTCAACATTAAAATTACGAATGTCCACTGAACGATGCCTGGGCTACGACAACGTTGGACCTGGTGGAATGAACTCTATTCTTTTAGTAAGTGTAAATAGTTTATATTTCTTACATGTATACTAAAAACTTGTCATACATTTTAGAAATGGAGATCAATCAGTGGGCTAATTAGGTTACCTAATATCTCTTTACAGCAGGTACAGGATTGGGTGGACATGGTATGAAATATTATGTGATTTCTCAACATTAAAATTCGAATGTCCACTGAACGATCCCTGGGCTACGACAACGTTGGAACTGGTGGAATGAACTCTATTCTTTTAGTAAGTATAAATACTTTATATTTCTTACATGTATACTAAAAACTTCTCATATATTTTAGAAATGGAGATCAATCAGTGGGCTAATTAGGTTACCTAATTTCTCATTACAGCAGATACAGATTTGGGTGGACATTGTATGAAATATTATGTGATTTCTCAACATTAAAATTACGAATGTCCACTGAACGATGCCTGGGCTACGACAACGTTGGACCTGGTGGAATGAACTCTATTCTTTTAGTAAGTATAAATACTTTATATTTCTTCCATGTATACTAAAAACTTTTCATATATTTTAGAAATGGAGATCAATCAGTGGGCTAATTAGGTTACCTAATTTCTCTTTACAGCAGGTACAGGATTGGGTGGACATTGTATGAAATATTATGTGATTTCTCAACATTAAAATTACGAATGTCCACTGAACGATGCCTGGGCTACGACAACGTTGGACCTGGTGGAATGAACTCTATTCTTTTAGTAAGTATAAATACTTCATATTTCTTACATGTATACTAAAAACTTCTCATATATTTTAGAAATGGAGATCAATCAGTGGGCTAATTAGGTTACCTAATTTCTCTTTACAGCAGGTACAGGATTGGGTGGACATTGTATGAAATATTATGTGATTTCTCAACATTAAAACTACGAATGTCCACTGAACGATGCCTGGGCTACGACAACGTTGGACCTGGTGGAATGAACTCTATTCATTTAGTAAGTATAAATTCTTTATATTTCTTACATGTATACTAAAAACTTCTCATATATTTTAGACATGGTGATCAATCAGTGGGCTAATTAGGTTACCTAATTTCTCTTTACAGCAGGTACAGGATTGGGTGGACATGGTACGAAATATTATGTGATTTCTCAACATTAAAATTCGAATGTCCACTGAACGATCCCTGGGCTACGACAACGTTGGAACTGGTGGAATGAACTCTATTCTTTTAGTAAGTATAAAAACTTTATAGTTCTTATATGTAAGATAAAAAATTCTAATATATTTTATAGGAGGAGATCAATCAGTGGGCTAATTAGGTTACCCAATTTCTCTTTACAGCAGGAACACTTTTGGGTGGACATTGTATGAAATATGTGATTTCTTGACATTATAATTCCGAATGTCCACTGAACGATGCCTGGGCTATGACAACGTTGAACCTGGTGGAATGAACTCTATTCTTTTAGTAAGAATAAATACTTTATATTACTTACATGTATACTAAAAACTTCTCATATATTTTAGAAATGGAGATCAATCAGTGGGCTAATTAGGTTACCTAATTTCTCTTTACAGCAGGTACAGGATTGGGTGGACATTGTATGAAATATTATGTGATTTCTCAACATCAAAATTACGAATGTCCACTGAACGATGCCTGGGCTACGACAACGTTGGACCTGGTGGAATGAACTCTATTCTTTTAGTAAGTATAAATACTTTATATTTCTTACATGTATACTAAAAACTTCTCATATGTTTTAGAAATGAAGATAAATCAGTGGGCTAATTAGGATACCTAATTTTCTTCACAGCAGGTACAGGATTGGTTGGACATTGTATGAAATATTATGTGATTTCTCAACATTAAAATTACGAATGTCCACTGAACGATGCCTGGTCTACGACAACGTTGGACCTGGTTGAATGAACTCTATTCTTTTAGTAAGTATAAAAACTTTATAGTTCTTATATGTAAGATAAAAAATTCTAACATATTTTATAGAAGGAGATCAATCAGTGGGCTAATTAGGTTACCTAATTTCTCTTAACAGCAGGTACAGACTTGGGTGGACATTGTATGAAATATTATGTGATTTCTCAACATTAAAATTACGAATGTCCACTGAACGATGCCTGGGCTACGACAACGTTGGACCTGGTGGAATGAACTCTATTCTTTTAGTAAGAATAAATACTTTATATTTCTTACATGTATACTAAAAACTTCTCATATATTTTAGAAATGGAGATCAATCAGAGAGCTAATTAGGTTACCTAATTTCTCTTTACAGCAGGTACAGGATTGGGTGGACATTGTATGAAATATTATGTGATTTCTCAACATTAAAATTACGAATGTCCACTGAACGATGCCTGGGCTACGACAACGTTGGACCCGGTGGAATGAACTCTATTCTTTTAGTAAGTATAAATAGTTTATATTTCTTACATGTATACTAAAAACTTCTCATATATTTTAGAAATGGAGATCAATCAGGGGGCTAATTAGGTTACCTAATTTCTCTTTACAGCAGGTACAGGATTGGGTGGACATGGTATGAAATATGTGATTTCTCCACATTAAAATTCGAATGTCCACTGAACGATCCCTGGGCTACGACAACGTTGGAACTGGTGGAATGAACTCTATTCTTTTAGTAAGTATAAATACTTTATATTTCTTACATGTATACTAAAAACTTCTCATATATTTTAGAAATGGAGATCAATCAGTGGGCTAATTAGGTTACCTTATTTCTCATTACAGCAGGTACAGATTTGGGTGGACATTGTATGAAATATTATGCGATTTCTCAACATTAAAATTATGAATGTCCACTGAACGATGCCTGGGCTACGACAACGTTGGACCTGGTGGAATGAGCTCTATTCTTTTAGTAAGTATAAATACTTTATATTTCTTACATGTATACTAAAAACTTCTCATATATTTTAGAAATGGAGATCAATCAGTGGGCTAATTAGGTTACCTAATTTCTCTTTACAGCAGGTACAGATTTGGGTGGACATTGTATGAAATATTATGTGATTTCTCAACATTAAAATTACGAATGTCCACTGAACGATGCCTGGGCTACGACAACGTTGGACCTGTTGGAATGAACTCTATTCTTTTAGTAAGAATAAATACTTTATATTTCTTATATGTATACTAAAAACTTCTCATATATTTTAGAAATGGAGATCAATCAGAGGGCTAATTAAGTTACCTAATTTCTCTTTACAGCAGGTACAGGATTGGGTGGACATGGTATGAAATATTATGTGATTTCTCAACATTAAAATTCGAATGTCCACTGAACGATCTCTGGGCTACGACAACGTTGGAACTGGTGGAATGAACTCTATTCTTTTAGTAAGTATAAAAACATTATAGTTCTTATATGTAAGATAAAAAATTCTAATATATTTTATAGAAGGAGATCAATCAGTGGGCTAACTAGGTTACCTAATTTCTCTTTACAGCAGGTACAGGATTGGGTGGACATGGTATGAAATATGTGATTTCTCAACATTAAAATTCGAATGTCCACTGAACGATCCCTGGGCTACGACAACGTTGGAACTGGTGGAATGAACTCTATTCTTTTAGTAAGTATAAATACTTTATATTTCTTACATGTATACTAAAAACTTCTCATATATTTTAGAAATGGAGATCAATCAGTGGGCTAATTAGGTTACCTTATTTCTCTTTACAGCAGGTACAGATTTGGGTGGACATTGTATGAAATATTATGCGATTTCTCAACATTAAAATTATGAATGTCCACTGAACGATGCCTGGGCTACGACAACGTTGGACCTGGTGGAATGAGCTCTATTCTTTTAGTAAGTATAAATACTTTATATTTCTTACATGTATACTAAAAACTTCTCATATATTTTAGAAATGGAGATCAATCAGTGGGCTAATTAGGTTACCTAATTTCTCTTTACAGCAGGTACAGATTTGGGTGGACATTGTATGAAATATTATGTGATTTCTCAACATTAAAATTACGAATGTCCACTGAACGATGCCTGGGCTACGACAACGTTGGACCTGGTGGAATGAACTCTATTCTTTTAGTAAGTATAAATACTTTATATTTCTTATATGTATACTAAAAACTTCTCATATATTTTAGAAATGGAGATCAATCAGAGGGCTAATTAGGTTACCTAATTTCTCTTTACAGCAGGTACAGGATTGGGTGGACATGGTATGAAATATTATGTGATTTCTCAACATTAAAATTCGAATGTCCACTGAACGATCTCTGGGCTACGACAACGTTGGAACTGGTGGATGAACTCTATTCTTTTAGTAAGTATAAAAACATTATAGTTCTTATATGTAAGATAAAAAATTCTAATATATTTTATAGAAGGAGTTCAATCAGTGGGCTAACTAGGTTACCTAATTTCTCTTTACAGCAGGAACAGGATTGGGTGGACATTGTATGAAATATTATGTGATTTCTCAACATTAAAATGACGATTGTCCACTGAACGATGCCTGGGCTACGACAACGTTGGACCTGGTGGAATGAACTCTATTCTTTTAGTAAGTATAAATACTTTATATTTCTTACATGTATACTAAAAACTTCTCATATATTTTAGAAATGGAGATCAATCAGTGGGCTAATTAGGATACCTAATTTTCTTCACAGCAGGTACAGGATTGGTTGGACATTGTATGAAATATTATGTGATTTCTCAACATTAAAATTACGAATGTCCACTGAAGGATGCCTGGTCTACGACAACGTTGGACCTGGTGGAATGAACTCTATTCTTTTAGTAAGTATAAAAACTTTATAGTTCTTATATGTAAGATAAAAAATTCTAACATATTTTATAGAAGGAGATCAATTAGTGGGCTAATTAGGTTACCTAATTTCTCTTAACAGCAGGTACAGATTTGGGTGGACATTGTATGAAATATTATGTGATTTCTCAACATTAAAATTACGAATGTCCACTGAACGATGCCTGGGCTACGACAACGTTGGACCTGGTGGAATGAACTCTATCCCTTTAGTACGTATAAATACTTTATATTTCTTACATGTATACTAAAAACTTCTCATATATTTTAGACATGGAGATCAATTAGTGGGCTAATTAGGTTACCTAATTTCTCTTTACAGCAGAACAGGATTTGGTGGACATGGTATGAAATATTATGTGATTTGTCAACATTAAAATTCGAATGTCCACTGAACGATGCCTGGGCTACGACAACGTTGGAACTGGTGGAATGAACTCTATTCTTTTAGTAAGTATAAAAACTTTATAGTTCTTATATGTAAGATAAAAAATTCTAATATATTTTATAGGAGGAGATCAGTCAGTGGGCTAATTAGGTTACCTAATTTCTCTTTACAGCAGGTACACTTTTGGGTGGACATTGTATGAAATATGTGATTTCTTGACATTATAATTCCGAATGTCCACTGTACGATGCCTGGGCTACGACAACGTTGGACCTGGTGGAATGAACTCTATTCTTTTAGTAAGAATAAATACTTTATATTTCTTACATGTATACTAAAAACTTCTCATATATTTAAGAAATGGAGATCAATCAGTGGGCTAATTAGGTTACCTAATTTCTCTTTACAGCAGGTACATGATTGGGTGGACATTGTATGAAATATTATGTGATTTCTCAACATTAAAATTACGAATGTCCACTGAACGATGCCTGGGCTACGACAACGTTGGACCTGGTGGAATGAACTCTATTCTTTTAGTAAGTGTAAATAGTTTATATTTCTTACATGTATACTAAAAACTTGTCATATATTTTAGAAATGGAGATCAATCAGTGGGCTAATTAGGTTACCTAATTTCTCTTTACAGCAGGTACAGGATTGGGTGGACATGGTATGAAATATTATGTGATTTCTCAACATTAAAATTCGAATGTCCACTGAACGATCCCTGGGCTACGACAACGTTGGAACTGGTGGAATGAACTCTATTCTTTTAGTAAGTATAAATACTTTATATTTCTTACATGTATACTAAAAACTTCTCATATATTTTAGAAATGGAGATCAATCAGTGGGCTAATTAGGTTACCTAATTTCTCTTTACAGCAGGTACAGATTTGGGTGGACATTGTATGAAATATTATGTGATTTCTCAACATTAAAATTACGAATGTCCACTGAACGATGCCTGGGCTACGACAACGTTGGACCTGGTGGAATGAACTCTATTCTTTTAGTAAGTATAAATAGTTTATATTTCTTACATGTATACTAAAAACTTCTCATATATTTTAGAAATGGAGATCAATCAGGGGGCTAATTAGGTTACCTAATTTCTCTTTACAGCAGGTACAGGATTGGGTGGACATGGTATGAAATATTATGTGATTTCTCAACATTAAAATTCGAATGTCCACTGAACGATCTCTGGGCTACGACAACGTTGGAACTGGTGGATGAACTCTATTCTTTTAGTAAGTATAAAAACATTATAGTTCTTATATGTAAGATAAAAAATTCTAATATATTTTATAGAAGGAGTTCAATCAGTGGGCTAACTAGGTTACCTAATTTCTCTTTACAGCAGGAACAGGATTGGGTGGACATTGTATGAAATATTATGTGATTTCTCAACATTAAAATGACGATTGTCCACTGAACGATGCCTGGGCTACGACAACGTTGGACCTGGTGGAATGAACTCTATTCTTTTAGTAAGTATAAATACTTTATATTTCTTACATGTATACTAAAAACTTCTCATATATTTTAGAAATGGAGATCAATCAGTGGGCTAATTAGGATACCTAATTTTCTTCACAGCAGGTACAGGATTGGTTGGACATTGTATGAAATATTATGTGATTTCTCAACATTAAAATTACGAATGTCCACTGAAGGATGCCTGGTCTACGACAACGTTGGATCTGGTGGAATGAACTCTATTCTTTTAGTAAGTATAAAAACTTTATAGTTCTTATATGTAAGATAAAAAATTCTAACATATTTTATAGAAGGAGATCAATTAGTGGGCTAATTAAGTTACCTAATTTCTCTTAACAGCAGGTACAGATTTGGGTGGACATTGTATGAAATATTATGTGATTTCTCAACATTAAAATTACGAATGTCCACTGAACGATGCCTGGGCTACGACAATGTTGGACCTGGTGGAATGAACTCTATTCCTTTAGTACGTATAAATACTTTATATTTCTTACATGTATACTAAAAACTTCTCATATATTTTAGACATGGAGATCAATTAGTGGGCTAATTAGGTTACCTAATTTCTCTTTACAGCAGAACAGGATTTGGTGGACATGGTATGAAATATTATGTGATTTGTCAACATTAAAATTCGAATGTCCACTGAACGATGCCTGGGCTACGACAACGTTGGAACTGGTGGAATGAACTCTATTCTTTTAGTAAGTATAAAAACTTTATAGTTCTTATATGTAAGATAAAAAATTCTAATATATTTTATAGGAGGAGATCAGTCAGTGGGCTAATTAGGTTACCTAATTTCTCTTTACAGCAGGTACACTTTTGGGTGGACATTGTATGAAATATGTGATTTCTTGACATTATAATTCCGAATGTCCACTGTACGATGCCTGGGCTACGACAACGTTGGACCTGGTGGAATGAACTCTATTCTTTTAGTAAGAATAAATACTTTATATTTCTTACATGTATACTAAAAACTTCTCATATATTTAAGAAATGGAGATCAATCAGTGGGCTAATTAGGTTACCTAATTTCTCTTTACAGCAGGTACATGATTGGGTGGACATTGTATGAAATATTATGTGATTTCTCAACATTAAAATTACGAATGTCCACTGAACGATGCCTGGGCTACGACAACGTTGGACCTGGTGGAATGAACTCTATTCTTTTAGTAAGTGTAAATAGTTTATATTTCTTACATGTATACTAAAAACTTGTCATATATTTTAGAAATGGAGATCAATCAGTGGGCTAATTAGGTTACCTAATTTCTCTTTACAGCAGGTACAGGATTGGGTGGACATGGTATGAAATATTATGTGATTTCTCAACATTAAAATTCGAATGTCCACTGAACGATCCCTGGGCTACGACAACGTTGGAACTGGTGGAATGAACTCTATTCTTTTAGTAAGTATAAATACTTTATATTTCTTACATGTATACTAAAAACTTCTCATATATTTTAGAAATGGAGATCAATCAGTGGGCTAATTAGGTTACCTAATTTCTCTTTACAGCAGGTACAGATTTGGGTGGACATTGTATGAAATATTATGTGATTTCTCAACATTAAAATTACGAATGTCCACTGAACGATGCCTGGGCTACGACAACGTTGGACCTGGTGGAATGAACTCTATTCTTTTAGTAAGTATAAATAGTTTATATTTCTTACATGTATACTAAAAACTTCTCATATATTTTAGAAATGGAGATCAATCAGGGGGCTAATTAGGTTACCTAATTTCTCTTTACAGCAGGTACAGGATTGGGTGGACATGGTATGAAATATGTGATTTCTCCACATTAAAATTCGAATGTCCACTGAACGATCCCTGGGCTACGACAACGTTGGAACTGGAGGAATGAACTCTATTCTTTTAGTAAGTATAAATACTTTATATTTCTTACATGTATACTAAAAACTTCTCATATATTTTAGAAATGGAGATCAATCAGTGGGCTAATTAGGTTACCTTATTTCTCATTACAGCAGGTACAGATTTGGGTGGACATTGTATGAAATATTATGCGATTTCTCAACATTAAAATTATGAATGTCCACTGAACGATGCCTGGGCTACGACAACGTTGGACCTGGTGGAATGAGCTCTATTCTTTTAGTAAGTATAAATACTTTATATTTCTTACATGTATACTAAAAACTTCTCATATATTTTAGAAATGGAGATCAATCAGTGGGCTAATTAGGTTACCTAAATTCTCTTTACAGCAGGTACAGATTTGGGTGGACATTGTATGAAATATTATGTGATTTCTCAACATTAAAATTACGAATGTCCACTGAACGATGCCTGGGCTACGACAACGTTGGACCTGTTGGAATGAACTCTATTCTTTTAGTAAGAATAAATACTTTATACTTCTTATATGTATACTAAAAACTTCTCATATATTTTAGAAATGGAGATCAATCAGAGGGCTAATTAGGTTACCTAATTTCTCTTTACAGCAGGTACAGGATTGGGTGGACATGGTATGAAATATTATGTGATTTCTCAACATTAAAATTCGAATGTCCACTGAACGATCTCTGGGCTACGACAACGTTGGAACTGGTGGAATGAACTCTATTCTTTTAGTAAGTATAAAAACATTATAGTTCTTATATGTAAGATAAAAAATTCTAATATATTTTATAGAAGGAGATCAATCAGTGGGCTAACTAGGTTACCTAATTTCTCTTTACAGCAGGTACAGGATTGGGTGGACATGGTATGAAATATGTGATTTCTCAACATTAAAATTCGAATGTCCACTGAACGATCCCTGGGCTACGACAACGTTGGAACTGGTGGAATGAACTCTATTCTTTTAGTAAGTATAAATACTTTATATTTCTTACATGTATACTAAAAACTTCTCATATATTTTAGAAATGGAGATCAATCAGTGGGCTAATTAGGTTACCTTATTTCTCTTTACAGCAGGTACAGATTTGGGTGGACATTGTATGAAATATTATGCGATTTCTCAACATTAAAATTATGAATGTCCACTGAACGATGCCTGGGCTACGACAACGTTGGACCTGGTGGAATGAGCTCTATTCTTTTAGTAAGTATAAATACTTTATATTTCTTACATGTATACTAAAAACTTCTCATATATTTTAGAAATGGAGATCAATCAGTGGGCTAATTAGGTTACCTAATTTCTCTTTACAGCAGGTACAGATTTGGGTGGACATTGTATGAAATATTATGTGATTTCTCAACATTAAAATTACGAATGTCCACTGAACGATGCCTGGGCTACGACAACGTTGGACCTGGTGGAATGAACTCTATTCTTTTAGTAAGTATAAATACTTTATATTTCTTATATGTATACTAAAAACTTCTCATATATTTTAGAAATGGAGATCAATCAGAGGGCTAATTAGGTTACCTAATTTCTCTTTACAGCAGGTACAGGATTGGGTGGACATGGTATGAAATATTATGTGATTTCTCAACATTAAAATTCGAATGTCCACTGAACGATCTCTGGGCTACGACAACGTTGGAACTGGTGGATGAACTCTATTCTTTTAGTAAGTATAAAAACATTATAGTTCTTATATGTAAGATAAAAAATTCTAATATATTTTATAGAAGGAGATCAATCAGTGGGCTAACTAGGTTACCTAATTTCTCTTTACAGCAGGAACAGGATTCGGTGGACATTGTATGAAATATTATGTGATTTCTCAACATTAAAATGACGATTGTCCACTGAACGATGCCTGGGCTACGACAACGTTGGACCTGGTGGAATGAACTCTATTCTTTTAGTAAGTATAAATACTTTATATTTCTTACATGTATACTAAAAACTTCTCATATATTTTAGAAATGGAGATCAATCAGTGGGCTAATTAGGATACCTAATTTTCTTCACAGCAGGTACAGGATTGGTTGGACATTGTATGAAATATTATGTGATTTCTCAACATTAAAATTACGAATGTCCACTGAAGGATGCCTGGTCTACGACAACGTTGGACCTGGTGGAATGAACTCTATTCTTTTAGTAAGTATAAAAACTTTATAGTTCTTATATGTAAGATAAAAAATTCTAACATATTTTATAGAAGGAGATCAATTAGTGGGCTAATTAGGTTACCTAATTTCTCTTAACAGCAGGTACAGATTTGGGTGGACATTGTATGAAATATTATGTGATTTCTCAACATTAAAATTACGAATGTCCACTGAACGATGCCTGGGCTACGACAACGTTGGACCTGGTGGAATGAACTCTATTCCTTTAGTACGTATAAATACTTTATATTTCTTACATGTATACTAAAAACTTCTCATATATTTTAGACATGGAGATCAATTAGTGGGCTAATTAGGTTACCTAATTTCTCTTTACAGCAGGTACAGGATTTGGTGGACATGGTATGAAATATTATGTGATTTCTCAACATTAAAATTCGAATGTCCACTGAACGATCCCTGGGCTACGACAACGTTGGAACTGGTGGAATGAACTCTATTCTTTTAGTAAGTATAAAAACTTTATAGTTCTTATATGTAAGATAAAAAATTCTAATATATTTTATAGGAGGAGATCAGTCAGTGGTATAATTAGGTTACCTAATTTCTCTTTACAGCAGGTACACTTTTGGGTGGACATTGTATGAAATATGTGATTTCTTGACATTATAATTCCGAATGTCCACTGTACGATGCCTGGGCTACGAGAACGTTGGACCTGGTGGAATGAACTCTATTCTTTTAGTAAGAATAAATACTTTATATTTCTTACATGTATACTAAAAACTTCTCATATATTTAAGAAATGGAGATCAATCAGTGGGCTAATTAGGTTACCTAATTTCTCTTTACAGCAGGTACAGGATTGGGTGGACATGGTATGAAATATGTGATTTCTCCACATTAAAATTCGAATGTCCACTGAACGATCCCTGGGCTACGACAACGTTGGAACTGGAGGAATGAACTCTATTCTTTTAGTAAGTATAAATACTTTATATTTCTTACATGTATACTAAAAACTTCTCATATATTTTAGAAATGGAGATCAATCAGTGGGCTAATTAGGTTACCTTATTTCTCATTACAGCAGGTACAGATTTGGGTGGACATTGTATGAAATATTATGCGATTTCTCAACATTAAAATTATGAATGTCCACTGAACGATGCCTGGGCTACGACAACGTTGGACCTGGTGGAATGAGCTCTATTCTTTTAGTAAGTATAAATACTTTATATTTCTTACATGTATACTAAAAACTTCTCATATATTTTAGAAATGGAGATCAATCAGTGGGCTAATTAGGTTACCTAAATTCTCTTTACAGCAGGTACAGATTTGGGTGGACATTGTATGAAATATTATGTGATTTCTCAACATTAAAATTACGAATGTCCACTGAACGATGCCTGGGCTACGACAACGTTGGACCTGTTGGAATGAACTCTATTCTTTTAGTAAGAATAAATACTTTATACTTCTTATATGTATACTAAAAACTTCTCATATATTTTAGAAATGGAGATCAATCAGAGGGCTAATTAGGTTACCTAATTTCTCTTTACAGCAGGTACAGGATTGGGTGGACATGGTATGAAATATTATGTGATTTCTCAACATTAAAATTCGAATGTCCACTGAACGATCTCTGGGCTACGACAACGTTGGAACTGGTGGAATGAACTCTATTCTTTTAGTAAGTATAAAAACATTATAGTTCTTATATGTAAGATAAAAAATTCTAATATATTTTATAGAAGGAGATCAATCAGTGGGCTAACTAGGTTACCTAATTTCTCTTTACAGCAGGTACAGGATTGGGTGGACATGGTATGAAATATGTGATTTCTCAACATTAAAATTCGAATGTCCACTGAACGATCCCTGGGCTACGACAACGTTGGAACTGGTGGAATGAACTCTATTCTTTTAGTAAGTATAAATACTTTATATTTCTTACATGTATACTAAAAACTTCTCATATATTTTAGAAATGGAGATCAATCAGTGGGCTAATTAGGTTACCTTATTTCTCTTTACAGCAGGTACAGATTTGGGTGGACATTGTATGAAATATTATGCGATTTCTCAACATTAAAATTATGAATGTCCACTGAACGATGCCTGGGCTACGACAACGTTGGACCTGGTGGAATGAGCTCTATTCTTTTAGTAAGTATAAATACTTTATATTTCTTACATGTATACTAAAAACTTCTCATATATTTTAGAAATGGAGATCAATCAGTGGGCTAATTAGGTTACCTAATTTCTCTTTACAGCAGGTACAGATTTGGGTGGACATTGTATGAAATATTATGTGATTTCTCAACATTAAAATTACGAATGTCCACTGAACGATGCCTGGGCTACGACAACGTTGGACCTGGTGGAATGAACTCTATTCTTTTAGTAAGTATAAATACTTTATATTTCTTATATGTATACTAAAAACTTCTCATATATTTTAGAAATGGAGATCAATCAGAGGGCTAATTAGGTTACCTAATTTCTCTTTACAGCAGGTACAGGATTGGGTGGACATGGTATGAAATATTATGTGATTTCTCAACATTAAAATTCGAATGTCCACTGAACGATCTCTGGGCTACGACAACGTTGGAACTGGTGGATGAACTCTATTCTTTTAGTAAGTATAAAAACATTATAGTTCTTATATGTAAGATAAAAAATTCTAATATATTTTATAGAAGGAGATCAATCAGTGGGCTAACTAGGTTACCTAATTTCTCTTTACAGCAGGAACAGGATTCGGTGGACATTGTATGAAATATTATGTGATTTCTCAACATTAAAATGACGATTGTCCACTGAACGATGCCTGGGCTACGACAACGTTGGACCTGGTGGAATGAACTCTATTCTTTTAGTAAGTATAAATACTTTATATTTCTTACATGTATACTAAAAACTTCTCATATATTTTAGAAATGGAGATCAATCAGTGGGCTAATTAGGATACCTAATTTTCTTCACAGCAGGTACAGGATTGGTTGGACATTGTATGAAATATTATGTGATTTCTCAACATTAAAATTACGAATGTCCACTGAAGGATGCCTGGTCTACGACAACGTTGGACCTGGTGGAATGAACTCTATTCTTTTAGTAAGTATAAAAACTTTATAGTTCTTATATGTAAGATAAAAAATTCTAACATATTTTATAGAAGGAGATCAATTAGTGGGCTAATTAGGTTACCTAATTTCTCTTAACAGCAGGTACAGATTTGGGTGGACATTGTATGAAATATTATGTGATTTCTCAACATTAAAATTACGAATGTCCACTGAACGATGCCTGGGCTACGACAACGTTGGACCTGGTGGAATGAACTCTATTCCTTTAGTACGTATAAATACTTTATATTTCTTACATGTATACTAAAAACTTCTCATATATTTTAGACATGGAGATCAATTAGTGGGCTAATTAGGTTACCTAATTTCTCTTTACAGCAGGTACAGGATTTGGTGGACATGGTATGAAATATTATGTGATTTCTCAACATTAAAATTCGAATGTCCACTGAACGATCCCTGGGCTACGACAACGTTGGAACTGGTGGAATGAACTCTATTCTTTTAGTAAGTATAAAAACTTTATAGTTCTTATATGTAAGATAAAAAATTCTAATATATTTTATAGGAGGAGATCAGTCAGTGGTATAATTAGGTTACCTAATTTCTCTTTACAGCAGGTACACTTTTGGGTGGACATTGTATGAAATATGTGATTTCTTGACATTATAATTCCGAATGTCCACTGTACGATGCCTGGGCTACGAGAACGTTGGACCTGGTGGAATGAACTCTATTCTTTTAGTAAGAATAAATACTTTATATTTCTTACATGTATACTAAAAACTTCTCATATATTTAAGAAATGGAGATCAATCAGTGGGCTAATTAGGTTACCTAATTTCTCTTTACAGCAGGTACAGGATTGGGTGGACATTGTATGAAATATTATGTGATTTCTCAACATTAAAATTACGAATGTCCACTGAACGATGCCTGGGCTACGACAACGTTGGACCTGGTGGAATGAACTCTATTCTTTTAGTAAGTGTAAATAGTTTATATTTCTTACATGTATACTAAAAACTTGTCATATATTTTAGAAATGGAGATCAATCAGTGGGCTAATTAGGTTACCTAATTTCTCTTTACAGCAGGTACAGGATTGGGTGGACATGGTATGAAATATTATGTGATTTCTCAACATTAAAATTCGAATGTCCACTGAACGATCCCTGGGCTACGACAACGTTGGAACTGGTGGAATGAACTCTATTCTTTTAGTAAGTATAAATACTTTATATTTCTTACATGTATACTAAAAGCTTCTCATATATTTTAGAAATGGAGATCAATCAGTGGGCTAATTAGGTTACCTAATTTCTCTTTACAGCAGGTACAGATTTGGGTGGACATTGTATGAAATATTATGTGATTTCTCAACATTAAAATTACGAATGTCCACTGAACGATGCCTGGGCTACGACAACGTTGGACCTGGTGGAATGAACTCTATTCTTTTAGTAAGTATAAATACTTTATATTTCTTCCATGTATACTAAAAACTTTTCATATATTTTAGAAATGGAGATCAATCAGTGGGCTAATTAGGTTACCTAATTTCTCTTTACAGCAGGTACAGGATTGGGTGGACATTGTATGAAATATTATGTGATTTCTCAACATTAAAATTACGAATGTCCACTGAACGATGCCTGGGCTACGACAACGTTGGACCTGGTGGAATGAACTCTATTCTTTTAGTAAGTATAAATACTTCATATTTTTTACATGTATACTAAAAACTTCTCATATATTTTAGAAATGGAGATCAATCAGTGGGCTAATTAGGTTACCTAATTTCTCTTTACAGCAGGTACAGGATTGGGTGGACATTGTATGAAATATTATGTGATTTCTCAACATTAAAACTACGAATGTCCACTGAACGATGCCTGGGCTACGACAACGTTGGACCTGGTGGAATGAACTCTATTCTTTTAGTAAGTATAAATTCTTTATATTTCTTACATGTATACTAAAAACTTCTCATATCTTTTAGAAATGGAGATCAATCAGTGGGCTAATTAGGTTACCTAATTTCTCTTTACAGCAGGTACAGATTTGGGTGGACATGGTATGAAATATTATGTGATTTCTCAACATTAAAATTACGAATGTCCACTGAACGATGCCTGGTCTACGACAACGTTGGACCTGGTGGAATGAACTCTATTCATTTAGTACGTATAAATACTTTATATTTCTTACATGTATACTAAAAACTTCTCATATATTTTAGACATGGTGATCAATCAGTGGGCTAATTAGGTTACCTAATTTCTCTTTACAGCAGGTACAGGATTGGGTGGACATGGTATGAAATATTATGTGATTTCTCAACATTAAAATTCGAATGTCCACTGAACGATCCCTGGGCTACGACAACGTTGGAACTGGTGGAATGAACTCTATTCTTTTAGTAAGTATAAAAACTTTATAGTTCTTATATGTAAGATAAAAAATTCTAATATATTTTATAGGAGGAGATCAATCAGTGGGCTAATTAGGTTACCTAATTTCTCTTTACAGCAGGAACACTTTTGGGTGGACATTGTATGAAATATGTGATTTCTTGACATTATAATTCCGAATGTCCACTGAACGATGCCTGGGCTATGACAACGTTGGACCTGGTGGAATGAACTCTATTCTTTTAGTAAGAATAAATACTTTATATTACTTACATGTATACTAAAAACTTCTCATATACTTTAGAAATGGAGATCAATCAGTGGGCTAATTAGGTTACCTAATTTCTCTTTACAGCAGGTACAGGATTGGGTGGACATTGTATGAAATATTATGTGATTTCTCAACATCAAAATTACGAATGTCCACTGAACGATGCCTGGGCTACGACAACGTTGGACCTGGTGGAATGAAGTCTATTCTTTTATCAAGTATAAATACTTTATATTTCTTATATGTATACTAAAAACTTCTCATATATTTTAGAAATGGAGATCAATCAGTGGGCTAATTAGGTTTCCTAATTTCTCTTTACAGCAGGTACAGGATTGGGTGGACATGGTATGAAATATTATGTGATTTCTCAACATTAAAATTCGAATGTCCACTGAACGATCCCTGGGCTACGACAACGTTGGAACTGGTGGAATGAACTCTATTCTTTTAGTAAGTATAAAAACATTATAGTACTTATATGTAAGTTAAAAAATTCTAATATATTTTATAGAAGGAGATCAATCAGTGGGCTAATTAGGTTACCTAATTTCTCTTTACAGCAGGTACAGGATTGGGTGGACATTGTATGAAATATTATGTGATTTCTCAACATTAAAATGACAATTGTCCACTGAACGATGCCTGGGCTACGACAACGTTGGACCTGGTGGAATGAACTCTATTCTTTTAGTAAGTATAAATACTTTATATTTCTTACATGTATACTAAAAACTTCTCATATGTTTTAGAAATGAAGATAAATCAGTGGGCTAATTAGGATACCTAATTTTCTTCACAGCAGGTACAGGATTGGTTGGACATTGTATGAAATATTATGTGATTTCTCAACATTAAAATTACGAATGTCCACTGAACGATGCCTGGTCTACGACAACGTTGGACCTGGTTGAATGAACTCTATTCTTTTAGTAAGTATAAAAACTTTATAGTTCTTATATGTAAGATAAAAAATTCTAACATATTTTATAGAAGGAGATCAATCAGTGGGCTAATTAGGTTACCTAATTTCTCTTAACAGCAGGTACAGACTTGGGTGGACATTGTATGAAATATTATGTGATTTCTCAACATTAAAATTACGAATGTCCACTGAACGATGCCTGGGCTACGACAACGTTGGACCTGGTGGAATGAACTCTATTCTTTTAGTAAGAATAAATACTTTATATTTCTTACATGTATACTAAAAACTTCTCATATATTTTAGAAATGGAGATCAATCAGAGGGCTAATTAGGTTACCTAATTTCTCTTTACAGCAGGTACAGGATTGGGTGGACATTGTATGAAATATTATGTGATTTCTCGACATTAAAATTACGAATGTCCACTGAACGATGCCTGGGCTACGACAACGTTGGACCTGGTGGAATGAACTCTATTCTTTTAGTAAGTATAAATAGTTTATATTTCTTACATGTATACTAAAAACTTCTCATATATTTTAGAAATGGAGATCAATCAGTGGGCTAATTAGGTTACCTAATTTCTCTTTACAGCAGGTACAGGATTGGGTGGACATTGTATGAAATATTATGTGATTTCTCAACATTAAAATTACGAATGTCCACTGAACGATGCCTGGGCTACGACAACGTTGGACCTGGTGGAATGAACTCTATTCTTTTAGTAAGTATAAATAGTTTATATTTCTTACATGTATACTAAAAACTTCTCATATATTTTAGAAATGGAGATCAATCAGGGGGCTAATTAGGTTACCTAATTTCTCTTTACAGCAGGTACAGGATTGGGTGGACATGGTATGAAATATGTGATTTCTCCACATTAAAATTCGAATGTCCACTGAACGATCCCTGGGCTACGACAACGTTGGAACTGGTGGAATGAACTCTATTCTTTTAGTAAGTATAAATACTTTATATTTCTTACATGTATACTAAAAACTTCTCATATATTTTAGAAATGGAGATCAATCAGTGGGCTAATTAGGTTACCTTATTTCTCATTACAGCAGGTACAGATTTGGGTGGACATTGTATGAAATAATATGCGATTTCTCAACATTAAAATTATGAATGTCCACTGAACGATGCCTGGGCTACGACAACGTTGGACCTGGTGGAATGAGCTCTATTCTTTTAGTAAGTATAAATACTTTATATTTCTTACATGTATACTAAAAACTTCTCATATATTTTAGAAATGGAGATCAATCAGTGGGCTAATTAGGTTACCTAATTTCTCTTTACAGCAGGTACAGATTTGGGTGGACATTGTATGAAATATTATGTGATTTCTCAACATTAAAATTACGAATGTCCACTGAACGATGCCTGGGCTACGACAACGTTGGACCTGTTGGAATGAACTCTATTCTTTTAGTAAGAATAAATACTTTATATTTCTTATATGTATACTAAAACTTCTCATATATTTTAGAAATGGAGATCAATCAGAGGGCTAATTAGGTTACCTAATTTCTCTCTACAGCAGGTACAGGATTGGGTGGACATGGTATGAAATATTATGTGATTTCTCAACATTAAAATTCGAATGTCCACTGAACGATCTCTGGGCTACGACAACGTTGGAACTGGTGGAATGAACTCTATTCTTTTAGTAAGTATAAAAACATTATAGTTCTTATATGTAAGATAAAAAATTCTAATATATTTTATAGAAGGAGATCAATCAGTGGGCTAACTAGGTTACCTAATTTCTATTTACAGCAGGAACAGGATTATGTGGACATTGTATGAAATATTATGTGATTTCTCAACATTAAAATGACGATTGTCCACTGAAAGATGCCTGGCCTTCGACAACGTTGGCCCTGGTGGAATGAACTCTATTCTTTTAGTAAGTATAAATACATTATATTTTTTACATGTATACTAAAAACTTCTCATATATTTTAGAAATGGAGATCAATCAGTGGGCTAATTAGGTTACCTACTTTCTTTTGACAGCAGGTACAGATTTGGGTGGACATTGTATGAAATATTATGTGATTTCTCAACATTAAAATTACGAATGTCCACTGAACGATGCCTGGGCTACGACAACGTTGGACCTGGTGGAATGAGCTCTATTCTTTTAGTAAGTATAAATACTTTATATTTCTTACATGTATACTAAAAACTTCTCATATATTTTAGAAATGGAGATCAATCAGTGGGCTAATTAGGTTACCTAATTTCTCTTTACAGCAGGTACAGATTTGGGTGGACATTGTATGAAATATTATGTGATTTCTCAACATTAAAATTACGAATGTCCACTGAACGATGCCTGGGCTACGACAACGTTGGACCTGTTGGAATGAACTCTATTCTTTTAGTAAGAATAAATACTTTATATTTCTTATATGTATACTAAAACTTCTCATATATTTTAGAAATGGAGATCAATCAGAGGGCTAATTAGGTTACCTAATTTCTCTTTACAGCAGGTACAGGATTGGGTGGACATGGTATGAAATATTATGTGATTTCTCAACATTAAAATTCGAATGTCCACTGAACGATCTCTGGGCTACGACAACGTTGGAACTGGTGGAATGAACTCTATTCTTTTAGTAAGTATAAATACTTTATATTTCTTACATGTATACTAAAAACTTCTCATATATTTTAGAAATGGAGATCAATCAGTGGGCTAATTAGGTTACCTTATTTCTCATTACAGCAGGTACAGATTTGGGTGGACATTGTATGAAATAATATGCGATTTCTCAACATTAAAATTATGAATGTCCACTGAACGATGCCTGGGCTACGACAACGTTGGACCTGGTGGAATGAGCTCTATTCTTTTAGTAAGTATAAATACTTTATATTTCTTACATGTATACTAAAAACTTCTCATATATTTTAGAAATGGAGATCAATCAGTGGGCTAATTAGGTTACCTAATTTCTCTTTACAGCAGGTACAGATTTGGGTGGACATTGTATGAAATATTATGTGATTTCTCAACATTAAAATTACGAATGTCCACTGAACGATGCCTGGGCTACGACAACGTTGGACCTGTTGGAATGAACTCTATTCTTTTAGTAAGAATAAATACTTTATATTTCTTATATGTATACTAAAACTTCTCATATATTTTAGAAATGGAGATCAATCAGAGGGCTAATTAGGTTACCTAATTTCTCTTTACAGCAGGTACAGGATTGGGTGGACATGGTATGAAATATTATGTGATTTCTCAACATTAAAATTCGAATGTCCACTGAACGATCTCTGGGCTACGACAACGTTGGAACTGGTGGAATGAACTCTATTCTTTTAGTAAGTATAAAAACATTATAGTTCTTATACGTAAGATAAAAAATTCTAATATATTTTATAGAAGGAGATCAATCAGTGGGCTAACTAGGTTACCTAATTTCTCTTTACAGCAGGAACAGGATTATGTGGACATTGTATGAAATATTATGTGATTTCTCAACATTAAAATGACGATTGTCCACTGAAAGATGCCTGGCCTTCGACAACGTTGGCCCTGGTGGAATGAACTCTATTCTTTTAGTAAGTATAAATACATTATATTTTTTACATGTATACTAAAAACTTCTCATATATTTTAGAAATGGAGATCAATCAGTGGGCTAATTAGGTTACCTACTTTCTTTTGACAGCAGGTACAGATTTGGGTGGACATTGTATGAAATATTATGTGATTTCTCAACATTAAAATTACGAATGTCCACTGAACGATGCCTGGTCTACGACAACGTTGGACCTGGAGGAATGAACTCTATTCTTTTATTAAGTATAAATACTTTATATTTCTTATATGTATACTAAAAACTTCTCATATATTTTAGAAATGGAGATCAATCAGTGGGCTAATTAGGTTACCTAATTTCTCTTAACAGCAGGTACAGATTTGGGTGGACATTGTATGAAATATTATGTGATTTCTCAACATTAAAATTACGAATGTCCACTGAACGATGCCTGGGCTACGACAACGTTGGACCTGGTGGAATGAACTCTATTCCTTTAGTACGTATAAATACTTTATATTTCTTACATGTATACTAAAAACTTCTCTTATATTTTAGAAATGGAGATCAATCAGTGGGCTAATTAGGTTACCTAATTTCTCTTTACAGCAGGTACAGGATTGGGTGGACATTGTATGAAATATTATGTGATTTCTCAACATTAAAATTACGAATGTCCACTGAACGATGCCTGGGCTACGACAACGTTGGACCTGGTGGAATGAACTCTATTCTTTTAGTAAGTATAAATACTTTATATTTCTTACATGTATACTAAAAACTTCTCATATATTTTAGACATGGAGATCAATTAGTGGGCTAATTAGGTTACCTAATTTCTCTTTACAGCAGGTACAGGATTTGGTGGACATGGTATGAAATATTATGTGATTTCTCAACATTAAAAATCGAATGTCCACTGAACGATCCCTGGGCTACGACAACGTTGGACCTGTTGGAATGAACTCTATTCTTTTAGTAAGAATAAATACTTTATATTTCTTATATGTATACTAAAACTTCTCATATATTTTAGAAATGGAGATCAATCAGAGGGCTAATTAGGTTACCTAATTTCTCTTTACAGCAGGTACAGGATTGGGTGGACATGGTATGAAATATTATGTGATTTCTCAACATTAAAATTCGAATGTCCACTGAACGATCTCTGGGCTACGACAACGTTGGAACTGGTGGAATGAACTCTATTCTTTTAGTAAGTATAAAAACATTATAGTTCTTATATGTAAGATAAAAAATTCTAATATATTTTATAGAAGGAGATCAATCAGTGGGCTAACTAGGTTACCTAATTTCTCTTTACAGCAGGAACAGGATTATGTGGACATTGTATGAAATATTATGTGATTTCTCAACATTAAAATGACGATTGTCCACTGAAAGATGCCTGGCCTTCGACAACGTTGGCCCTGGTGGAATGAACTCTATTCTTTTAGTAAGTATAAATACATTATATTTTTTACATGTATACTAAAAACTTCTCATATATTTTAGAAATGGAGATCAATCAGTGGGCTAATTAGGTTACCTACTTTCTTTTGACAGCAGGTACAGATTTGGTTGGACATTGTATGAAATATTATGTGATTTCTCAACATTAAAATTACGAATGTCCACTGAACGATGCCTGGTCTACGACAACGTTGGACCTGGAGGAATGAACTCTATTCTTTTATTAAGTATAAATACTTTATATTTCTTATATGTATACTAAAAACTTCTCATATATTTTAGAAATGGAGATCAATCAGTGGGCTAATTAGGTTACCTAATTTCTCTTAACAGCAGGTACAGATTTGGGTGGACATTGTATGAAATATTATGTGATTTCTCAGCATTAAAATTACGAATGTCAACTGAACGATGCCTGGGCTACGACAACGTTGGACCTGGTGGAATGAACTCTATTCCTTTAGTACGTATAAATACTTTATATTTCTTACATGTATACTAAAAACTTCTCTTATATTTTAGAAATGGAGATCAATCAGTGGGCTAATTAGGTTACCTAATTTCTCTTTACAGCAGGTACAGGATTGGGTGGACATTGTATGAAATATTATGTGATTTCTCAACATTAAAATTACGAATGTCCACTGAACGATGCCTGGGCTACGACAACGTTGGACCTGGTGGAATGAACTCTATTCTTTTAGTAAGTATAAATACTTTATATTTCTTACATGTATACTAAAAACTTCTCATATATTTTAGACATGGAGATCAATTAGTGGGCTAATTAGGTTACCTAATTTCTCTTTACAGCAGGTACAGGATTTGGTGGACATGGTATGAAATATTATGTGATTTCTCAACATTAAAATTCGAATGTCCACTGAACGATCCCTGGGCTACGACAACGTTGGAACTGGTGGAATGAACTCTATTCTTTTAGTAAGTATAAAAACTTTATAGTTCTTATATGTAAGATAAAAAATTCTAATATATTTTATAGGAGGAGATCAGTCAGTGGGCTAATTAGGTTACCTAATTTCTCTTTACAGCAGGTACACTTTTGGGTGGACATTGTATGAAATATGTGATTTCTTGACATTATAATTCCGAATGTCCACTGTACGATGCCTGGGCTACGACAACGTTGGACCTGGTGGAATGAACTCTATTCTTTTAGTAAGAATAAATACTTTATATTTCTTACATGTATACTAAAAACTTCTCATATATTTTAGAAATGGAGATCAATCAGTGGGCTAATTAGGTTACCTAATTTCTCTTTACAGCAGGTACAGGATTGGGTGGACATGGTATGAAATATTATGTGATTTCTCAACATTAAAATTACGAATGTCCACTGAACGATGCCTGGGCTACGACAACGTTGGACCTGGTGGAATGAACTCTATTCTTTTAGTAAGTATAAATACTTTATATTTCTTACATGTATAGTAAAAACTTCTCATATATTTTAGAAATGGAGATCAATCAGTGGGCTAATTAGGTTACCTAATTTCTCTTTACAGCAGGTACAGATTTGGGTGGACATTGTATGAAATATTATGTGATTTCTCAACATTAAAATTACGAATGTCCACTGAACGATGCCTGGGCTACGACAACGTTGGACCTGGTGGAATGAACTCTATTCTTTTAGTAAGTATAAATACTTTATATTTCTTCCATGTATACTAAAAACTTTTCATATATTTTAGAAATGGAGATCAATCAGTGGGCTAATTAGGTTACCTAATTTCTCTTTACAGCAGGTACAGGATTGGGTGGACATTGTATGAAATATTATGTGATTTCTCAACATTAAAATTACGAATGTCCACTGAACGATGCCTGGGCTACGACAACGTTGGACCTGGTGGAATGAACTCTATTCTTTTAGTAAGTATAAATACTTCATATTTCTTACATGTATACTAAAAACTTCTCATATATTTTAGAAATGGAGATCAATCAGTGGGCTAATTAGGTTACCTAATTTCTCTTTACAGCAGGTACAGGATTGGGTGGACATTGTATGAAATATTATGTGATTTCTCATCATTAAAACTACGAATGTCCACTGAACGATGCCTGGGCTACGACAACGTTGGACCTGGTGGAATGAACTCTATTCTTTTAGTAAGTATAAATTCTTTATATTTCTTACATGTATACTAAAAACTTCTCATATATTTTAGAAATGGAGAACAATCAGTGGGCTAATTAGGTTACCTAATTTCTCTTTACAGCAGGTACAGATTTGGGTGGACATTGTATGAAATATTATGTGATTTCTGAACATTAAAATTACGAATGTCCACTGAACGATGCCTGGGCTACTACAACGTTGGACCTGGAGGAATGAACTCTATTCTTTTAGTAAGTATAAATACTTTATATTTCTTACATGTATACTAAAAACTTCTCATATATTTTAGAAATGGAGATCAATCAGTGGGCTAATTAGGTTACCTAATTTCTCTTTACAGCAGATACAGATTTGGGTGGACATGGTATGAAATATTATGTGATTTCTCAACATTAAAATTACGAATGTCCACTGAACGATGCCTGGTCTACGACAACGTTGGACCTGGTGGAATGAACTCTATTCATTTAGTACGTATAAATACTTTATATTTCTTACATGTATACTAAAAACTTCTCATATATTTTAGACATGGTGATCAATCAGTGGGCTAATTAGGTTACCTAATTTCTCTTTACAGCAGGTACAGGATTGGGTGGACATGGTATGAAATATTATGTGCTTTCTCAACATTAAAATTCGAATGTCCACTGAACGATCCCTGGGCTACGACAACGTTGGAACTGGTGGAATGAACTCTATTCTTTTAGTAAGTATAAAAACTTTATAGTTCTTATATGTAAGATAAAAAATTCTAATATATTTTATAGGAGGAGATCAATCAGTGGGCTAATTAGGTTACCTAATTTCTCTTTACAGCAGGTACACTTTTGGGTGGACATTGTATGAAATATGTGATTTCTTGACATTATAATTCCGAATGTCCACTGAACGATGCCTGGGCTACGACAACGTTGGACCTGGTGGAATGAACTCTATTCTTTTAGTAAGAATAAATACTTTATATTACTTACATGTATACAAAAAACTTCTCATATATTTTAGAAATGGAGATCAATCAGTGGGCTAATTAGGTTACCTAATTTCTCTTTACAGCAGGTACAGGATTGGGTGGACATTGTATGAAATATTATGTGATTTCTCAACATTAAAATTACGAATGTCCACTGAACGATGCCTGGGCTACGACAACGTTGGACCTGGTGGAATGAACTCTATTCTTTTAGTAAGTATAAATAGTTTATATTTCTTACATGTATACTAAAAACTTCTCATATATTTTAGAAATGGAGATCAATCAGTGGGCTAATTAGGTTACCTAATTTCTCTTTACAGCAGGTACAGGATTGGGTGGACATGGTATGAAATATTATGTGATTTCTCAACATTAAAATTCGAATGTCCACTGAACGATCCCTGGGCTACGACAACGTTGGAACTGGTGGAATGAACTCTATTCTTTTAGTAAGTATAAATACTTTATATTTCTTACATGTATACTAAAAACTTCTCATATATTTTAGAAATGGAGATCAATCAGTGGGCTAATTAGGTTACTTAATTTCTCTTTACAGCAGGTACAGATTTGGGTGGACATTGTATGAAATATTATGTGATTTCTCAACATTAAAATTACGAATGTCCACTGAACGATGCCTGGGCTACTACAACGTTGGACCTGGTGGAATGAGCTCTATTCTTTTAGTAAGTATAAATACTTTATATTTCTTACATGTATACTAAAAGCTTCTCATATATTTTAGAAATGGAGATCACTCAGTGGGCTAATTAGGTTACCTAATTTCTCTTTACAGCAGGTACAGATTTGGGTGGACATTGTATGAAATATTACGTGATTTCTCAACATTAAAATTACGAATGTCCACTGAACGATGCCTGGGCTACGACAACGTTGGACCTGGTGGAATGAACTCTATTCTTTTAGTAAGTATAAATACTTTATATTTCTTATATGTATACTAAAAACTTCTCATATATTTTAGAAATGGAGATCAATCAGTGGGCTAATTAGGTTACCTAATTTCTCTTTTCAGCAGGTACAGGATTGGGTGGACATGGTATGAAATATTATGTGATTTCTCAACATTAAAATTCGAATGTCCACTGAACGATCCCTGGGCTACGACAACGTTGGAACTGGTGGAATGAACTCTATTCTTTTAGTAAGTATAAAAACTTTATAGTTCTTATATGTAAGATAAAAAATTCTAACATATTTTATAGAAGGAGATCAATCAGTGGGCTAATTAGGTTACCTAATTTCTCTTAACAGCAGGTACAGACTTGGGTGGACATTGTATGAAATATTATGTGATTTCTCAACATTAAAATTACGAATGTCCACTGAACGATGCCAGGGCTACGACAACGTTGGACCTGGTGGAATGAACTCTATTCTTTTAGTAAGAATAAATACTTTATATTTCTTACATGTATACTAAAAACTTCTCATATATTTTAGAAATGGAGATCAATCAGAGGGCTAATTAGGTTACCTAATTTCTCTTTACAGCAGGTACAGGATTGGGTGGACATTGTATGAAATATTATGTGATTTCTCGACATTAAAATTACGAATGTCCACTGAACGATGCCTGGGCTACGACAACGTTGGACCTGGTGGAATGAACTCTATTCTTTTAGTAAGTATAAATAGTTTATATTTCTTACATGTATACTAAAAACTTCTTATATATTTTAGAAATGGAGATCAATCAGTGGGCTAATTAGGTTACCTAATTTTTCTTTACAGCAGGTACAGGATTGGGTGGACATTGTATGAAATATTATGTGATTTCTCAACATTAAAATTACGAAGGTCCACTGAACGATGCCTGGGCTACGACAACGTTGGACCTGGTGGAATGAACTCTATTCTTTTAGTAAGTATAAATAGTTTATATTTCTTACATGTATACTAAAAACTTCTCATATATTTTAGAAATGGAGATCAATCAGGGGGCTAATTAGGTTACCTAATTTCTCTTTACAGCAGGTACAGGATTGGGTGGACATGGTATGAAATATTATGTGATTTCTCAACATTAAAATTCGAATGTCCACTGAACGATCCCTGGGCTACGACAACGTTGGAACTGGTGGAATGAACTCTATTCTTTTAGTAAGTATAAATACTTTATATTTCTTACATGTATACTAAAAACTTCTCATATATTTTAGAAATGGAGATCAATCAGTGGGCTAATTAGGTTACCTAATTTCTCTTTACAGCAGGTACAGATTTGGGTGGACATTGTATGAAATATTATGTGATTTCTCAACATTAAAATTACGAATGTCCACTGAACGATGCCTGGGCTACGACAACGTTGGACCTGGTGGAATGAACTCTATTCTTTTAGTAAGTATAAATACTTTATATTTCTTCCATGTATACTAAAAACTTTTCATATATTTTAGAAATGGAGATCAATCAGTGGGCTAATTAGGTTACCTAATTTCTCTTTACAGCAGGTACAGGATTGGGTGGACATTGTATGAAATATTATGTGATTTCTCAACATTAAAATTACGAATGTCCACTGAACGATGCCTGGGCTACGACAACGTTGGACCTGGTGGAATGAACTCTATTCTTTTAGTAAGTATAAATAGTTTATATTTCTTACATGTATACTAAAAACTTCTCATATATTTTAGAAATGGAGATCAATCAGTGGGCTAATTAGGTTACCTAATTTCTCTTTACAGCAGGTACAGGATTGGGTGGACATGGTATGAAATATTATGTGAGTTCTCAACATTAAAATTCGAATGTCCACTGAACGATCCCTGGGCTACGACAACGTTGGAACTGGTGGAATGAACTCTATTCTTTTAGTAAGTATAAATACTTTATATTTCTTACATGTATACTAAAAACTTCTCATATATTTTAGAAATGGAGATCAATCAGTGGGCTAATTAGGTTACTTAATTTCTCTTTACAGCAGGTACAGATTTGGGTGGACATTGTATGAAATATTATGTGATTTCTCAACATTAAAATTACGAATGTCCACTGAACGATGCCTGGGCTACTACAACGTTGGACCTGGTGGAATGAGCTCTATTCTTTTAGTAAGTATAAATACTTTATATTTCTTACATGTATACTAAAAGCTTCTCATATATTTTAGAAATGGAGATCACTCAGTGGGCTAATTAGGTTACCTAATTTCTCTTTACAGCAGGTACAGATTTGGGTGGACATTGTATGAAATATTATGTGATTTCTCAACATTAAAATTACGCATGTCCACTGAACGATGCCTGGGCTACGACAACGTTGGACCTGGTGGAATGAACTCTATTCTTTTAGTAAGTATAAATACTTTATATTTCTTATATGTATACTAAAAACTTCTCATATATTTTAGAAATGGAGATCAATCAGTGGGCTAATTAGGTTACCTAATTTCTCTTTACAGCAGGTACAGGATTGGGTGGACATGGTATGAAATATTATGTGATTTCTCAACATTAAAATTCGAATGTCCACTGAACGATCCCTGGGCTACGACAACGTTGAAACTGGTGGAATGAACTCTATTCTTTTAGTAAGTATAAAAACTTTATAGTTCTTATATGTAAGATAAAAAATTCTAACATATTTTATAGAAGGAGATCAATCAGTGGGCTAATTAGGTTACCTAATTTCTCTTAACAGCAGGTACAGACTTGGGTGGACATTGTATGAAATATTATGTGATTTCTCAACATTAAAATTACGAATGTCCACTGAACGATGCCAGGGCTACGACAACGTTGGACCTGGTGGAATGAACTCTATTCTTTTAGTAAGAATAAATACTTTATATTTCTTACATGTATACTAAAAACTTCTTATATATTTTAGAAATGGAGATCAATCAGTGGGCTAATTAGGTTACCTAATTTCTCTTTACAGCAGGTACAGGATTGGGTGGACATTGTATGAAATATTATGTGATTTCTCAACATTAAAATTACGAAGGTCCACTGAACGATGCCTGGGCTACGACAACGTTGGACCTGGTGGAATGAACTCTATTCTTTTAGTAAGTATAAATAGTTTATATTTCTTACATGTATACTAAAAACTTCTCATATATTTTAGAAATGGAGATCAATCAGGGGGCTAATTAGGTTACCTAATTTCTCTTTACAGCAGGTACAGGATTGGGTGGACATGGTATGAAATATTATGTGATTTCTCAACATTAAAATTCGAATGTCCACTGAACGATCCCTGGGCTACGACAACGTTGGAACTGGTGGAATGAACTCTATTCTTTTAGTAAGTATAAATACTTTATATTTCTTACATGTATACTAAAAACTTCTCATATATTTTAGAAATGGAGATCAATCAGTGGGCTAATTAGGTTACCTAATTTCTCTTTACAGCAGGTACAGATTTGGGTGGACATTGTATGAAATATTATGTGATTTCTCAACATTAAAATTACGAATGTCCACTGAACGATGCCTGGGCTACGACAACGTTGGACCTGGTGGAATGAACTCTATTCTTTTAGTAAGTATAAATACTTTATATTTCTTCCATATATACTAAAAACTTTTCATATATTTTAGAAATGGAGATCAATCAGTGGGCTAATTAGGTTACCTAATTTCTCTTTACAGCAGGTACAGGATTGGGTGGACATTGTATGAAATATTATGTGATTTCTCAACATTAAAATTACGAATGTCCACTGAACGATGCCTGGGCTACGACAACGTTGGACCTGGTGGAATGAACTCTATTCTTTTAGTAAGTATAAATACTTCATATTTCTTACATGTATACTAAAAACTTCTCATATATTTTAGAAATGGAGATCAATCAGTGGGCTAATTAGGTTACCTAATTTCTCTTTACAGCAGGTACAGATTTGGGTGGACATTGTATGAAATATTATGCGATTTCTCAACATTAAAATTATGAATGTCCACTGAACGATGCCTGGGCTACGACAACGTTGGACCTGGTGGAATGAGCTCTATTCTTTTAGTAAGTATAAATACTTTATATTTCTTACATGTATACTAAAAACTTCTCATATATTTTAGAAATGGAGATCAATCAGTGGGCTAATTAGGTTACCTAATTTCTCTTTACAGAAGATACAGATTTGGGTGGACATTGTATGAAATATTATGTGATTTCTCAACATTAAAATTACGAATGTCCACTGAACGATGCCTGGGCTACGACAACGTTGGACCTGGTGGAATGAACTCTATTCTTTTAGTAAGTATAAATACTTTATATTTCTTATATGTATACTAAAAACTTCTCATATATTTTAGAAATGGAGATCAATCAGACGGCTAATTAGGTTACCTAATTTCTCTTTACAGCAGGTACAGGATTGGGTGGACATGGTATGAAATATTATGTGATTTCTCAACATTAAAATTCGAATGTCCACTGAACGATCTCTGGGCTACGACAACGTTGGAACTGGTGGAATGAACTCTATTCTTTTAGTAAGTATAAAAACATTATAGTTCTTATATGTAAGATAAAAAATTCTAATATATTTTATAGAAGGAGATCAATCAGTGGGCTAACTAGGTTACCTAATTTCTCTTTACAGCAGGAACAGTATTGGGTGGACATTGTATGAAATATTATGTGATTTCTCAACATTAAAATGACGATTGTCCACTGAACGATGCCTGGGCTACGACAACGTTGGACCTGGTGGAATGAACTCTATTCTTTTAGTAAGTATAAATAGTTTATATTTCTTACATGTATACTAAAAACTTCTCATATATTTTAGAAATGGAGATCAATCAGTGGGCTAATTAGGTTACCTAATTTCTCTTTACAGCAGGTACAGGATTGGGTGGACATGGTATGAAATATTATGTGATTTCTCAACATTAAAATTCGAATGTCCACTGAACGATCCCTGGGCTACGACAACGTTGGAACTGGTGGAATGAACTCTATTCTTTTAGTAAGTATAAATACTTTATATTTCTTACATGTATACTAAAAACTTCTCATATATTTTAGAAATGGAGATCAATCAGTGGGCTAATTAGGTTACTTAATTTCTCTTTACAGCAGGTACAGATTTGGGTGGACATTGTATGAAATATTATGTGATTTCTCAACATTAAAATTACGAATGTCCACTGAACGATGCCTGGGCTACTACAACGTTGGACCTGGTGGAATGAGCTCTATTCTTTTAGTAAGTATAAATACTTTATATTTCTTACATGTATACTAAAAGCTTCTCATATATTTTAGAAATGGAGATCACTCAGTGGGCTAATTAGGTTACCTAATTTCTCTTTACAGCAGGTACAGATTTGGGTGGACATTGTATGAAATATTATGTGATTTCTCAACATTAAAATTACGAATGTCCACTGAACGATGCCTGGGCTACGACAACGTTGGACCTGGTGGAATGAACTCTATTCTTTTAGTAAGTATAAATACTTTATATTTCTTATATGTATACTAAAAACTTCTCATATATTTTAGAAATGGAGATCAATCAGTGGGCTAAGTAGGTTACCTAATTTCTCTTTACAGCAGGTACAGGATTGGGTGGACATGGTATGAAATATTATGTGATTTCTCAACATTAAAATTCGAATGTCCACTGAACGATCCCTGGGCTACGACAACGTTGGAACTGGTGGAATGAACTCTATTCTTTTAGTAAGTATAAAAACTTTATAGTTCTTATATGTAAGATAAAAAATTCTAACATATTTTATAGAAGGAGATCAATCAGTGGGCTAATTAGGTTACCTAATTTCTCTTAACAGCAGGTACAGACTTGGGTGGACATTGTATGAAATATTATGTGATTTCTCAACATTAAAATTACGAATGTCCACTGAACGATGCCAGGGCTACGACAACGTTGGACCTGGTGGAATGAACTCTATTCTTTTAGTAAGAATAAATACTTTATATTTCTTACATGTATACTAAAAACTTCTCATATATTTTAGAAATGGAGATCAATCAGAGGGCTAATTAGGTTACCTAATTTCTCTTTACAGCAGGTACAGGATTGGGTGGACATTGTATGAAATATTATGTGATTTCTCGACATTAAAATTACGAATGTCCACTGAACGATGCCTGGGCTACGACAACGTTGGACCTGGTGGAATGAACTCTATTCTTTTAGTAAGTATAAATAGTTTATATTTCTTACATGTATACTAAAAACTTCTTATATATTTTAGAAATGGAGATCAATCAGTGGGCTAATTAGGTTACCTAATTTCTCTTTACAGCAGGTACAGGATTGGGTGGACATTGTATGAAATATTATGTGTTTTCTCAACATTAAAATTACGAAGGTCCACTGAACGATGCCTGGGCTACGACAACGTTGGACCTGGTGGAATGAACTCTATTCTTTTAGTAAGTATAAATAGTTTATATTTCTTACATGTATACTAAAAACTTCTCATATATTTTAGAAATGGAGATCAATCAGGGGGCTAATTAGGTTACCTAATTTCTCTTTACAGCAGGTACAGGATTGGGTGGACATGGTATGAAATATTATGTGATTTCTCAACATTAAAATTCGAATGTCCACTGAACGATCCCTGGGCTACGACAACGTTGGAACTGGTGGAATGAACTCTATTCTTTTAGTAAGTATAAATACTTTATATTTCTTACATGTATACTAAAAACTTCTCATATATTTTAGAAATGGAGATCAATCAGTGGGCTAATTAGGTTACCTAATTTCTCTTTACAGCAGGTACAGATTTGGGTGGACATTGTATGAAATATTATGTGATTTCTCAACATTAAAATTACGAATGTCCACTGAACGATGCCTGGGCTACGACAACGTTGGACCTGGTGGAATGAACTCTATTCTTTTAGTAAGTATAAATACTTTATATTTCTTCCATGTATACTAAAAACTTTTCATATATTTTAGAAATGGAGATCAATCAGTGGGCTAATTAGGTTACCTAATTTCTCTTTACAGCAGGTACAGGATTGGGTGGACATTGTATGAAATATTATGTGATTTCTCAACATTAAAATTACGAATGTCCACTGAACGATGCCTGGGCTACGACAACGTTGGACCTGGTGGAATGAACTCTATTCTTTTAGTAAGTATAAATACTTCATATTTCTTACATGTATACTAAAAACTTCTCATATATTTTAGAAATGGAGATCAATCAGTGGGCTAATTAGGTTACCTAATTTCTCTTTACAGCAGGTACAGATTTGGGTGGACATTGTATGAAATATTATGCGATTTCTCAACATTAAAATTATGAATGTCCACTGAACGATGCCTGGGCTACGACAACGTTGGACCTGGTGGAATGAGATCTATTCTTTTAGTAAGTATAAATACTTTATATTTCTTACATGTATACTAAAAACTTCTCATATATTTTAGAAATGGAGATCAATCAGTGGGCTAATTAGGTTACCTAATTTCTCTTTACAGAAGATACAGATTTGGGTGGACATTGTATGAAATATTATGTGATTTCTCAACATTAAAATTACGAATGTCCACTGAACGATGCCTGGGCTACGACAACGTTGGACCTGGTGGAATGAACTCTATTCTTTTAGTAAGTATAATTACTTTATATTTCTTATATGTATACTAAAAACTTCTCATATATTTTAGAAATGGAGATCAATCAGACGGCTAATTAGGTTACCTAATTTCTCTTTACAGCAGGTACAGGATTGGGTGGACATGGTATGAAATATTATGTGATTTCTCAACATTAAAATTCGAATGTCCACTGAACGATCTCTGGGCTACGACAACGTTGGAACTGGTGGAATGAACTCTATTCTTTTAGTAAGTATAAAAACATTATAGTTCTTATATGTAAGATAAAAAATTCTAATATATTTTATAGAAGGAGATCAATCAGTGGGCTAACTAGGTTACCTAATTTCTCTTTACAGCAGGAACAGTATTGGGTGGACATTGTATGAAATATTATGTGATTTCTCAACATTAAAATGACGATTGTCCACTGAACGATGCCTGGGCTAGGACAACGTTGGACCTGGTGGAATGAACTCTATTCTTTTAGTAAGTATAAATACTTTATATTTCTTACATGTATACTAAAAACTTCTCATATATTTTAGAAATGGAGATCAATCAGTGGGCTAATTAGGATACCTAATTTTCTTCACAGCAGGTACAGGATTGGTTGGACATTGTATGAAATTTTATGTGATTTCTCAACATTAAAATTACGAATGTCCACTGAACGATGCCTGGTCTACGACAACGTTGGACCTGGTGGAATGAACTCTATTCTTTTAGTAAGTATAAAAACTTTATAGTTCTTATATGTAAGATAAAAAATTCTAACATATTTTATAGAAGGAGATCAATTAGTGGGCTAATTAGGTTACCTAATTTCTCTTAACAGCAGGTACAGATTTGGGTGGACATTGTATGAAATATTATGTGATTTCTCAACATTAAAATTACGAATGTCCACTGAACGATGCCTGGGCTACTACAACGTTGGACCTGGTGGAATGAGCTCTATTCTTTTAGTAAGTATAAATACTTTATATTTCTTACATGTATACTAAAAGCTTCTCATATATTTTAGAAATGGAGATCAATCAGTGGGCTAATTAGGTTACCTAATTTCTCTTTACAGCAGGTACAGGATTGGGTGGACATTGTATGAAATATTATGTGATTTCTCAACATTAAAATTACGAATGTCCACTGAACGATGCCTGGGCTACGACAACGTTGGACCTGGTGGAATGAACTCTATTCTTTTAGTAAGTATAAATAGTTTATATTTCTTACATGTATACTAAAAACTTCTCATATATTTTAGAAATGGAGATCAATCAGTGGGCTAATTAGGTTACCTAATTTCTCTTTACAGCAGGTACAGGATTGGGTGGACATGGTATGAAATATTATGTGATTTCTCAACATTAAAATTCGAATGTCCACTGAACGATCCCTGGGCTACGACAACGTTGGAACTGGTGGAATGAACTCTATTCTTTTAGTAAGTATAAAAACTTTATAGTTCTTATATGTAAGATAAAAAATTCTAACATATTTTATAGAAGGAGATCAATCAGTGGGCTAATTAGGTTACCTAATTTCTCTTAACAGCAGGTACAGACTTGGGTGGACATTGTATGAAATATTATGTGATTTCTCAACATTAAAATTACGAATGTCCACTGAACGATGCCAGGGCTACGACAACGTTGGACCTGGTGGAATGAACTCTATTCTTTTAGTAAGAATAAATACTTTATATTTCTTACATGTATACTAAAAACTTCTCATATATTTTAGAAATGGAGATCAATCAGAGGGCTAATTAGGTTACCTAATTTCTCTTTACAGCAGGTACAGGATTGGGTGGACATTGTATGAAATATTATGTGATTTCTCGACATTAAAATTACGAATGTCCACTGAACGATGCCTGGGCTACGACAACGTTGGACCTGGTGGAATGAACTCTATTCTTTTAGTAAGTATAAATAGTTTACATTTCTTACATGTATACTAAAAACTTCTTATATATTTTAGAAATGGAGATCAATCAGTGGGCTAATTAGGTTACCTAATTTCTCTTTACAGCAGGTACAGGATTGGGTGGACATTGTATGAAATATTATGTGATTTCTCAACATTAAAATTACGAAGGTCCACTGAACGATGCCTGGGCTACGACAACGTTGGACCTGGTGGAATGAACTCTATTCTTTTAGTAAGTATAAATAGTTTATATTTCTTACATGTATACTAAAAACTTCTCATATATTTTAGAAATGGAGATCAATCAGGGGGCTAATTAGGTTACCTAATTTCTCTTTACAGCAGGTACAGGATTGGGTGGACATGGTATGAAATATTATGTGATTTCTCAACATTAAAGTTCGAATGTCCACTGAACGATCCCTGGGCTACGACAACGTTGGAACTGGTGGAATGAACTCTATTCTTTTAGTAAGTATAAATACTTTATATTTCTTACATGTATACTAAAAACTTCTCATATATTTTAGAAATGGAGATCAATCAGTGGGCTAATTAGGTTACCTAATTTCTCTTTACAGCAGGTACAGATTTGGGTGGACATTGTATGAAATATTATGTGATTTCTCAACATTAGAATTACGAATGTCCACTGAACGATGCCTGGGCTACGACAACGTTGGACCTGGTGGAATGAACTCTATTCTTTTAGTAAGTATAAATACTTTATATTTCTTCCATGTATACTAAAAACTTTTCATATATTTTAGAAATGGAGATCAATCAGTGGGCTAATTAGGTTACCAAATTTCTCTTTACAGCAGGTACAGGATTGGGTGGACATTGTATGAAATATTATGTGATTTCTCAACATTAAAATTACGAATGTCCACTGAACGATGCCTGGGCTACGACAACGTTGGACCTGGTGGAATGAACTCTATTCTTTTAGTAAGTATAAATACTTCATATTTCTTACATGTATACTAAAAACTTCTCATATATTTTAGAAATGGAGATCAATCAGTGGGCTAATTAGGTTACCTAATTTCTCTTTACAGCAGGTACAGATTTGGGTGGACATTGTATGAAATATTATGCGATTTCTCAACATTAAAATTATGAATGTCCACTGAACGATGCCTGGGCTACGACAACGTTGGACCTGGTGGAATGAGCTCTATTCTTTTAGTAAGTATAAATACTTTATATTTCTTACATGTATACTAAAAACTTCTCATATATTTTAGAAATGGAGATCAATCAGTGGGCTAATTAGGTTACCTAATTTCTCTTTACAGAAGATACAGATTTGGGTGGACATTGTATGAAATATTATGTGATTTCTCAACATTAAAATTACGAATGTCCACTGAACGATGCCTGGGCTACGACAACGTTGGACCTGGTGGAATGAACTCTATTCTTTTAGTAAGTATAAATACTTTATATTTCTTATATGTATACTAAAAACTTCTCATATATTTTAGAAATGGAGATCAATCAGACGGCTAATTAGGTTACCTAATTTCTCTTTACAGCAGGTACAGGATTGGTTGGACATTGTATGAAATTTTATGTGATTTCTCAACATTAAAATTACGAATGTCCACTGAACGATGCCTGGTCTACGACAACGTTGGACCTGGTGGAATGAACTCTATTCTTTTAGTAAGTATAAAAACTTTATAGTTCTTATATGTAAGATAAAAAATTCTAACATATTTTATAGAAGGAGATCAATTAGTGGGCTAATTAGGTTACCTAATTTCTCTTAACAGCAGGTACAGATTTGGGTGGACATTGTATGAAATATTATGTGATTTCTCAACATTAAAATTACGAATGTCCACTGAACGATGCCTGGGCTACGACAACGTTGGACCTGGTGGAATGAACTCTATTCCTTTAGTACGTATAAATACTTTATATTTCTTACATGTATACTAAAAACTTCTCTTATATTTTAGAAATGGAGATCAATCAGTGGGCTAATTAGGTTACCTAATTTCTCTTTACAGCAGGTACAGGATTGGGTGGACATTGTATGAAATATTATGTGATTTCTCGACATTAAAATTACGAATGTCCACTGAACGATGCCTGGGCTACGACAACGTTGGACCTGGTGGAATGAACTCTATTCTTTTAGTAAGTATAAATAGTTTATATTTCTTACATGTATACTAAAAACTTCTCATATATTTTAGAAATGGGGATCAATCAGTGGGCTAATTAGGTTACCTAAATTCTCTTTACAGCAGGTACAGGATTGGGTGGACATGGTATGAAATATTATGTGATTTCTCAACATTAAAATTCGAATGTCCACTGAACGATCCCTGGGCTACGACAACGTTGGAACTGGTGGAATGAACTCTATTCTTTTAGTAAGTATAAAAACTTTATAGTTCTTATATGTAAGATAAAAAATTCTAACATATTTTATAGAAGGAGATCAATCAGTGGGCTAATTAGGTTACCTAATTTCTCTTAACAGCAGGTACAGACTTGGGTGGACATTGTATGAAATATTATGTGATTTCTCAACATTAAAATTACGAATGTCCACTGAACGATGCCAGGGCTACGACAACGTTGGACCTGGTGGAATGAACTCTATTCTTTTAGTAAGAATAAATACTTTATATTTCTTACATGTATACTAAAAACTTCTCATATATTTTAGAAATGGAGATCAATCAGAGGGCTAATTAGGTTACCTAAATTCTCTTTACAGCAGGTACAGGATTGGGTGGACATTGTATGAAATATTATGTGATTTCTCGACATTAAAATTACGAATGTCCACTGAACGATGCCTGGGCTACGACAACGTTGGACCTGGTGGAATGAACTCTATTCTTTTAGTAAGTATAAATAGTTTATATTTCTTACATGTATACTAAAAACTTCTCATATATTTTAGAAATGGAGATCAATCAGTGGGCTAATTAGGTTACCTAAATTCTCTTTACAGCAGGTACAGGATTGGGTGGACATGGTATGAAATATTATGTGATTTCTCAACATTAAAATTCGAATGTCCACTGAACGATGCCAGGGCTACGACAACGTTGGACCTGGTGGAATGAACTCTATTCTTTTAGTAAGAATAAATACTTTATATTTCTTACATGTATACTAAAAACTTCTCATATATTTTAGAAATGGAGATCAATCAGAGGGCTAATTAGGTTACCTAATTTCTCTTTACAGCAGGTACAGGATTGGGTGGACATTGTATGAAATATTATGTGATTTCTCGACATTAAAATTACGAATGTCCACTGAACGATGCCTGGGCTACGACAACGTTGGACCTGGTGGAATGAACTCTATTCTTTTAGTAAGTATAAATAGTTTATATTTCTTACATGTATACTAAAAACTTCTTATATATTTTAGAAATGGAGATCAATCAGTGGGCTAATTAGGTTACCTAATTTCTCTTTACAGCAGGTACAGGATTGGGTGGACATTGTATGAAATATTATGTGATTTCTCAACATTAAAATTACGAAGGTCCACTGAACGATGCCTGGGCTACGACAACGTTGGACCTGGTGGAATGAACTCTATTCTTTTAGTAAGTATAAATAGTTTATATTTCTTACATGTATACTAAAAACTTCTCATATGTTTTAGAAATGGAGATCAATCAGGGGGCTAATTAGGTTACCTAATTTCTCTTTACAGCAGGTACAGGATTGGGTGGACATGGTATGAAATATTATGTGATTTCTCAACATTAAAGTTCGAATGTCCACTGAACGATCCCTGGGCTACGACAACGTTGGAACTGGTGGAGTGAACTCTATTCTTTTAGTAAGTATAAATACTTTATATTTCTTACATGTATACTAAAAACTTCTCATATATTTTAGAAATGGAGATCAATCAGTGGGCTAATTAGGTTACCTAATTTCTCTTTACAGCAGGTACAGATTTGGGTGGACATTGTATGAAATATTATGTGATTTCTCAACATTAAAATTACGAATGTCCACTGAACGATGCCTGGGCTACGACAACGTTGGACCTGGTGGAATGAACTCTATTCTTTTAGTAAGTATAAATACTTTATATTTCTTCCATGTATACTAAAAACTTTTCATATATTTTAGAAATGGAGATCAATCAGTGGGCTAATTAGGTTACCTAATTTCTCTTTACAGCAGGTACAGGATTGGGTGGACATTGTATGAAATATTATGTGATTTCTCAACATTAAAATTACGAATGTCCACTGAACGATGCCTGGGCTACGACAACGTTGGACCTGGTGGAATGAACTCTATTCTTTTAGTAAGTATAAATACTTCATATTTCTTACATGTATACTAAAAACTTCTCATATATTTTAGAAATGGAGATCAATCAGTGGGCTAATTAGGTTACCTAATTTCTCTTTACAGCAGGTACAGATTTGGGTGGACATTGTATGAAATATTATGCGATTTCTCAACATTAAAATTATGAATGTCCACTGAACGATGCCTGGGCTACGACAACGTTGGACCTGGTGGAATGAGCTCTATTCTTTTAGTAAGTATAAATACTTTATATTTCTTACATGTATACTAAAAACTTCTCATATATTTTAGAAATGGAGATCAATCAGTGGGCTAATTAGGTTACCTAATTTCTCTTTACAGAAGATACAGATTTGGGTGGACATTGTATGAAATATTATGTGATTTCTCAACATTAAAATTACGAATGTCCACTGAACGATGCCTGGGCTACGACAACGTTGGACCTGGTGGAATGAACTCTATTCTTTTAGTAAGTATAAATACTTTATATTTCTTATATGTATACTAAAAACTTCTCATATATTTTAGAAATGGAGATCAATCAGACGGCTAATTAGGTTACCTAATTTCTCTTTACAGCAGGTACAGGATTGGTTGGACATTGTATGAAATTTTATGTGATTTCTCAACATTAAAATTACGAATGTCCACTGAACGATGCCTGGTCTACGACAACGTTGGACCTGGTGGAATGAACTCTATTCTTTTAGTAAGTATAAAAACTTTATAGTTCTTATATGTAAGATAAAAAATTCTAACATATTTTATAGAAGGAGATCAATTAGTGGGCTAATTAGGTTACCTAATTTCTCTTAACAGCAGGTACAGATTTGGGTGGACATTGTATGAAATATTATGTGATTTCTCAACATTAAAATTACGAATGTCCACTGAACGATGCCTGGGCTACGACAACGTTGGACCTGGTGGAATGAACTCTATTCCTTTAGTACGTATAAATACTTTATATTTCTTACATGTATACTAAAAACTTCTCTTATATTTTAGAAATGGAGATCAATCAGTGGGCTAATTAGGTTACCTAATTTCTCTTTACAGCAGGTACAGGATTGGGTGGACATTGTATGAAATATTATGTGATTTCTCGACATTAAAATTACGAATGTCCACTGAACGATGCCTGGGCTACGACAACGTTGGACCTGGTGGAATGAACTCTATTCTTTTAGTAAGTATAAATAGTTTATATTTCTTACATGTATACTAAAAACTTCTCATATATTTTAGAAATGGAGATCAATCAGTGGGCTAATTAGGTTACCTAAATTCTCTTTACAGCAGGTACAGGATTGGGTGGACATGGTATGAAATATTATGTGATTTCTCAACATTAA
Source organism: Locusta migratoria (assembly GCA_026315105.1). NCBI lineage: Eukaryota > Metazoa > Arthropoda > Insecta > Orthoptera > Acrididae > Locusta > Locusta migratoria. The sequence goes on from CM048754.1 coordinate 124,004,670, forward strand.
AATTCGAATGTCCACTGAACGATCCCTGGGCTACGACAACGTTGGAACTGGTGGAATGAACTCTATTCTTTTAGTAAGTATAAAAACTTTATAGTTCTTATATGTAAGATAAAAAATTCTAACATATTTTATAGAAGGAGATCAATCAGTGGGCTAATTAGGTTACCTAATTTCTCTTAACAGCAGGTACAGACTTGGGTGGACATTGTATGAAATATTATGTGATTTCTCAACATTAAAATTACGAATGTCCACTGAACGATGCCAGGGCTACGACAACGTTGGACCTGGTGGAATGAACTCTATTCTTTTAGTAAGAATAAATACTTTATATTTCTTACATGTATACTAAAAACTTCTCATATATTTTAGAAATGGAGATCAATCAGAGGGCTAATTAGGTTACCTAAATTCTCTTTACAGCAGGTACAGGATTGGGTGGACATTGTATGAAATATTATGTGATTTCTCGACATTAAAATTACGAATGTCCACTGAACGATGCCTGGGCTACGACAACGTTGGACCTGGTGGAATGAACTCTATTCTTTTAGTAAGTATAAATAGTTTATATTTCTTACATGTATACTAAAAACTTCTTATATATTTTAGAAATGGAGATCAATCAGTGGGCTAATTAGGTTACCTAATTTCTCTTAACAGCAGGTACAGATTTGGGTGGACATTGTATGAAATATTATGTGATTTCTCAACATTAAAATTACGAATGTCCACTGAACGATGCCTGGGCTACGACAACGTTGGACCTGGTGGAATGAACTCTATTCTTTTAGTAAGTATAAATAGTTTATATTTCTTACATGTATACTAAAAACTTCTCATATATTTTAGAAATGGAGATCAATCAGGGGGCTAATTAGGTTACCTAATTTCTCTTTACAGCAGGTACAGATTTGGGTGGACATTGTATGAAATATTATGCGATTTCTCAACATTAAAATTATGAATGTCCACTGAACGATGCCTGGGCTACGACAACGTTGGACCTGGTGGAATGAGCTCTATTCTTTTAGTAAGTATAAATACTTTATATTTCTTACATGTATACTAAAAACTTCTCATATATTTTAGAAATGGAGATCAATCAGTGGGCTAATTAGGTTACCTAATTTCTCTTTACAGAAGATACAGATTTGGGTGGACATTGTATGAAATATTATGTGATTTCTCAACATTAAAATTACGAATGTCCACTGAACGATGCCTGGGCTACGACAACGTTGGACCTGGTGGAATGAACTCTATTCTTTTAGTAAGTATAAATACTTTATATTTCTTATATGTATACTAAAAACTTCTCATATATTTTAGAAATGGAGATCAATCAGAGGGCTAATTAGGTTACCTAATTTCTCTTCACAGCAGGTACAGGATTGGGTGGACATGGTATGAAATATTATGTGATTTCTCAACATTAAAATTCGAATGTCCACTGAACGATCTCTGGGCTACGACAACGTTGGAACTGGTGGAATGAACTCTATTCTTTTAGTAAGTATAAAAACATTATAGTTCTTATATGTAAGATAAAAAATTCTAATATATTTTATAGAAGGAGATCAATCAGTGGGCTAACTAGGTTACCTAATTTCTCTTTACAGCAGGAACAGTATTGGGTGGACATTGTATGAAATATTATGTGATTTCTCAACATTAAAATGACGATTGTCCACTGAACGATGCCTGGGCTACGACAACGTTGGACCTGGTGGAATGAACTCTATTCTTTTAGTAAGTATAAATACTTTATATTTCTTACATGTATACTAAAAACTTCTCATATATTTTAGAAATGGAGATCAATCAGTGGGCTAATTAGGATACCTAATTTTCTTCACAGCAGGTACAGGATTGGTTGGACATTGTATGAAATATTATGTGATTTCTCAACATTAAAATTACGAATGTCCACTGAACGATGCCTGGTCTACGACAACGTTGGACCTGGTGGAATGAACTCTATTCTTTTAGTAAGTATAAAAACTTTATAGTTCTTATATGTAAGATAAAAAATTCTAACATATTTTATAGAAGGAGATCAATTAGTGGGCTAATTAGGTTACCTAATTTCTCTTAACAGCAGGTACAGATTTGGGTGGACATTGTATGAAATATTATGTGATTTCTCAACATTAAAATTACGAATGTCCACTGAACGATGCCTGGGCTACGACAACGTTGGACCTGGTGGAATGAACTCTATTCCTTTAGTACGTATAAATACTTTATATTTCTTACATATATACTAAAAACTTCTCTTATATTTTAGAAATGGAGATCAATCAGTGGGCTAATTAGGTTACCTAATTTCTCTTTACAGCAGGTACAGGATTGGGTGGACATTGTATGAAATATTATGTGATTTCTCGACATTAAAATTACGAATGTCCACTGAACGATGCCTGGGCTACGACAACGTTGGACCTGGTGGAATGAACTCTATTCTTTTAGTACGTATAAATACTTTATATATCTTACATGTATACTAAAAACTTCTCATATATTTTAGAAATGGAGATCAATCAGTGGGCTAATTAGGTTAACTAATTTCTCTTTATAGCAGGTACAGGATTGGGTGGACATGGTATGAAATATTATGTGATTTCTCAACATTAAAATTACGAATGTCCACTGAACGATGCCTGGGCTACGACAACGTTGGACCTGGTGGAATGAACTCTATTCTTTTAGTAAGTATAAATACATTATATTTCTTACATGTATACTAAAAACTTCTCATATATTTTAGAAATGGAGATCAATGAGTGGGCTAATTAGGTTACCTAATTTCTCTTTACAGCAGGTACAGATTTGGGTGGACATTGTATGAAATATTATGTGATTTCTCAACATTAAAATTACGAATGTCCACTGAAAGATGCCTGGCCTTCGAGAACGTTGGCCCTGGTGGAATGAGCTCTATTCTTTTAGTAATTATAAATACATTATATTTTTTACATATATACTAAAAACTTCTCATATATTTTAGAAATGGAAATCAATCAGTGGGCTAATTAGGTTACCTAATTTCTCTTGACAGCAGGTACAGATTTGGGTGGACATTGTATGAAATATTATGTGATTTCTCAACATTAAAATTACGAATGTCCACTGAACGATGCCTGGTCTACGACAACGTTGGACCTGGAGGAATGAACTCTATTCTTTTAGTAAGTATAAATACTTTATATTTCTTATATGTATACTAAAAACTTCTCATATATTTTAGAAATGGAGATCAATCAGTGGGCTAATTAGGTTACCTAATTTCTCTTAACAGCAGGTACAGATTTGGGTGGACATTGTATGAAATATTATGTGATTTCTCAACATTAAAATTACGAATGTCCACTGAACGATGCCTGGGCTACGACAACGTTGGACCTGGTGGAATGAACTCTATTCCTTTAGTACGTATAAATACTTTATATTTCTTACATGTATACTAAAAACTTCTCTTATATTTTAGAAATGGAGATCAATCAGTGGGCTAATTAGGTTACCTAATTTCTCTTTACAGCAGGTACAGGATTGGGTGGACATTGTATGAAATATTATGTGATTTCTCGACATTAAAATTACGAATGTCCACTGAACGATGCCTGGGCTACGACACGTTGGACCTGGTGGAATGAACTCTATTCTTTTAGTAAGGATAAATAGTTTATATTTCTTACATGTATACTAAAAACTTCTCATATATTTTAGAAATGGAGATCAATTAGTGGGCTAATTAGGTTACCTAATTTCTCTTTACAGCAGGTACAGGATTTGGTGGACATGGTATGAAATATTATGTGATTTCTCAACATTAAAATTCGAATGTCCACTGAACGATCCCTGGGCTACGACAACGTTGGAACTGGTGGAATGAACTCTATTCTTTTAGTAAGTATAAAAACTTTATAGTTCTTATATGTAAGATAAAAAATTCTAATATATTTTATCGGAGGAGATCAGTCAGTGGGCTAATTAGGTTACCTAATTTCTCTTTACAGCAGGTACACTTTTGGGTGGACATTGTATGAAATATGTGATTTCTTGACATTATAATTCCGAATGTCCACTGTACGATGCCTGGGCTACGACAACGTTGGACCTGGTGGAATGAACTCTATTCTTTTAGTAAGAATAAATACCCTCATGAACCACAGACATTGCCGAGGTGGGTTGGCTTGCGTGCCTCAACGATACAGATAGCCGTACCGTAGGTGCAACCACAGCGGAGGGGTATCTGTGGAGAGGCCAGACAAACGTGTGGTTCCTGAAGAGGGGCAGCAGCCTTTTCAGTAGTTACAGGGGCAACAGTCTGGATGATTGACTGATCTGGCCTTGTAACATTAGCCCATGTGGCTTTGCCACACAGCTACTGCGAACGGCTGAAAGCAAGGGGAAACTACAGCCGTTACTTTTCCCGAGGACATGCAGCTTTACTGCATGAACATATGATGATGGCATCCTCTCGGGTAAAATATTCCGGAGGTAAAATAGTCCCCCAGTCGGATCTCCGGGCGGGGACTACTCAGGAGGATGTTGTCATCAGGAAAGACAATACTGGCATTCTACGGATCGGAGCGTGGAATGTTAGATCCCTTAATCGGGTAGGAAAATTAGAAAATTTAAAACGGGAAATGGATAGGTTGAGGTTAGATATAGTGGGGATTAGTGAAGTTCGGTGGCAGGATGAACAGGATTTCTGGTCAGGTGAGTACAGGATTATAAATACAAAATCAGTTGGGGGTATCACAGGAGTAGGACTGATAATGAATAAGAAAATTGGAATGCGGCTAAACTACTATGAGCAGCACAGTGATCGCATTATCATTGTCAAGATAGATACGAAGCCAACACCGACAACAGTAGTACAGGTTTATATGCCAACTAGCTCTGCTGATGATGAGGAGATCGAAGAAATATATGAGGAGCTAAAGGAAATTATTCAGACAGTTAAGGAAGAGGAAAACTTAATTATGATGGGAGACTGGAATTCGGTTGTAGGAAAAGGAAGAGAAGGAAAAACAGTAGGTGAATATGGACTGGGCAGGAGGAATGAAAGAGGAAGTCGCCTGGTAGAATTTTGCACGGAACATGATTTAATCGTAACAAACACCTGGTTTAAGAATCACAAAAGAAGGTTGTATACATGGAAGAGACCAGGAGACACCGGGAGGTATCAGATAGATTTTATAATGGTAAGACATAGATTCCGGAACCAGGTTATAAACTGCAAGACGTACCCAGGGGCAGATATAAACTCTGACCATAACTTGTTAGTCATGAACTGTAGGCTGAAACTGAAAAAATTGCAGAAACGTAGGGAAATACAGAGATGGGACTTAGATAAATTGAAGGAAAGTGAAGTTCTGGAGAATTTCAGAGGGAGATTTAGGCAACAATTGACAAAAACAGGGGGAAATAAAACAGTAGAAGAGGAATGGGTAGCACTGAGAGATGAAATAGTGAAGGCAGCAGAGGACAAAATAGGTAGAAAGGCAAGACCTACAAAAAATCCTTGGATATCACAGGAAATACTAGATTTAATCGATGAAAGGAGAAAATATAAAAATGCAGTAAATGAAACAGGCAAAATGGAGTACAGACGATTAAAAAATGAGATTGACAGGAAGTGCAAAATGGCTAAGCAGGAGTGGCTAGAAGCCAAATGCAAATCTGTAGAAGAATGTATAAGAAGGGGAAAAGTAGATACCGCCTACAGGAAAATAAAAGAGACATTTGGGGACAAGAAAAGCAACTCTACGAATATCAAGAACTCAGATGGGAAGCCGGTTCTCAGCAAAGAAGAGAAAGCTGAAAGGTGGAAAGAGTACATAGAGCAGCTCTACAAAGGAAATGAACTTACAGACAATGTGGTAGGAAGGGAAGAGGACGTAGATCAAGATGAAATAGGAGATGCTATACTGAGAGATGAATTTGACAGAGCCTTGAAAGACCTAGGTCGGAACAAGGCCCCAGGAGTAGATGACATACCCTCAGAGCTACTAAAGTCTCTGGGAGATCCAGCCACGACAAGACTATTTGAACTGGTGCGTAGGATTTATGAGACAGGCGAAATACCCTCAGACTTCAAGAAAAATGTAATAATCCCCATTCCAAAGAAATCGGGAGCAGACAGGTGTGAAAATTACAGAACCATTAGTTTGATAAGTCATGGTTGCAAAATTTTAACACGAATTATCTACAGGAGAATGGAAAAGCTGGTAGAAGCTGACCTTGGGGAAGATCAGTTTGGATTCAGGAGGAACGTAGGAACCAGGGAGGCAATACTCACTTTACGTCTTATCTTAGAAGATAGATTAAGGAAAGGCAAACCTACATTTTTAGCTTTTGTAGATTTGGAGAAAGCATTTGACAATGTTGACTGGAATACACTGTTTCAAATTCTGAAGTCAGCAGGGGTAAAATATAGGGAAAGGAGAGTTATTTATAACTTGTACAAAAGCCAGACCGCAGTTATTAGACTCGAAGGGCATGAAAGGGAAGCATCAGTTGGGAAGGGAGTAAGACAGGGTTGTAGCCTTTCTCTGATGTTATTCAATTTGTACATCGAGCAGGCGGTGAAGGAAAGCAAGGAAAAATTTGGAATAGGGATTAAAGTTCAGGGGGAAGAAATAAAAACATTGCGTTTTGCTGATGACATTGTAATTCTGTCAGAGACAGCAAAGGACCTGGAAGAGCAGTTGAATGGAATGGACAGTGTGTTGAAGAGAGCGTATAAAATGAACATCAACAAGAGCAAAACAAAAATAATGGAATGCGGTCTTAGAAAATCGGGCGATGCTGAAGGAATTAGATTAGGTAACGAAACAATGAAGGTGGTAGATGAGTTTTGTTACTTGGGTAGTAAAATAACATGTGATGGTCGCAGTACAGAGGATATAAAATGCAGAATGGCAATGGGAAGAAAATCATTTTTGAAAAAGAGAAATTTGCTAACATCGAATATTAATTTAAGTGTAAGGAAGTCTTTTCTGAAGGCATTTGTGTGGAGTGTTGCCTTGTACGGGAGTGAAATATGGACGATAAGCAGTGCGGACAGGAAGAGAATAGAGGCTTTTGAAATGTGGTGCTACAGAAGAATGCTGAAGATTAGGTGGGTAGATCGCATAACCAATGAAGAAGTACTGAACAGAATTGGTGAGAAAAGGAATTTTTGGCATACCCTGGCTAAAAGGAGGGATCGCTTGGTAGGACACATTCTTAGACATCGAGGAATCGTAAATTTAGCATTGGAGGGAAGTGTGTGGGTTAAAAATCGCAGAGGGAGGCCAAGAGACGCCTATAGTAAGCAGATTCAAGTGGATGTGGGTTGCCGTTCTTATGAGGAGATGAAAAGGCTTGCTCAGGATAGAGTAGGGTGGAGAGCTGCATCAAACCAGTCTCCGGACTGAAGACCATAACAACAACATACTAAAAACTTCTCATATATTTTAGAAATGGAGATCAATCAGTGGGCTAATTAGGTTACCTAATTTCTCTTTACAGCAGGTACAGGATTGGGTGGACATGGTATGAAATATTATGTGATATCTCAACATTAAAATTCGAATGTCCACTGAACGATCCCTGGGCTACGACAACGTTGGAACTGGTGGAATGAACTCTATTCTTTTAGTAAGTATAAATACTTTATATTTCTTACATGTATACTAAAAACTTCTCATATATTTTAGAAATGGAGATCAATCAGTGGGCTAATTAGGTTACCTAATTTCTCTTTACAGCAGGTACAGATTTGGGTGGACATTGTATGAAATATTATGTGATTTCTCAACATTAAAATTACGAATGTCCACTGAACGATGCCTGGGCTACGACAACGTTGGACCTGGTGGAATGAACTCTATTCTTTTAGTAAGTATAAATACTTTATATTTCTTCCATGTATACTAAAAACTTTTCATATATTTTAGAAATGGATATCGATCAGTGGGCTAATTAGGTTACCTAATTTCTCTTTACAGCAGGTACAGGATTGGGTGGACATTGTATGAAATATTATGTGATTTCTCAACATTAAAATTACGAATGTCCACTGAACGATGCCTGGGCTACGACAACGTTGGACCTGGTGGAATGAACTCTATTCTTTTAGTAAGTATAAATACTTCATATTTCTTACATGTATACTAAAAACTTCTCATATATTTTAGAAATGGAGATCAATCAGTGGGCTAATTAGGTTACCTAATTTCTCTTTACAGCAGGTACAGGATTGGGTGGACATTGTATGAAATATTATGTGATTTCTGAACATTAAAATTACGAATGTCCACTGAACGATGCCTGGGCTACTACAACGTTGGACCTGGAGGAATGAACTCTATTCTTTTAGTAAGTATAAATACTTTATATTTCTTACATGTATACTAAAAACTTCTCATATATTTTAGAAATGGAGATCAATCAGTGGGCTAATTAGGTTACCTAATTTCTCTTTACAGCAGGTACAGATTTGGGTGGACATGGTATGAAATATTATGTGATTTCTCAACATTAAAATTACGAATGTCCACTGAACGATGCCTGGTCTACGACAACGTTGGACCTGGTGGAATGAACTCTATTCATTTAGTACGTATAAATACTTTATATTTCTTACATGTATACTAAAAACTTCTCATATATTTTAGACATGGTGATCAATCAGTGGGCTAATTAGGTTACCTAATTTCTCTTTACAGCAGGTACAGGATTGGGTGGACATGGTATGAAATATTATGTGATTTCTCAACATTAAAATTCGAATGTCCACTGAACGATCCCTGGGCTACGACAACGTTGGAACTGGTGGAATGAACTCTATTCTTTTAGTAAGTATAAAAACTTTATAGTTCTTATATGTAAGATAAAAAATTCTAATATATTTTATAGGAGGAGATCAGTCAGTGGGCTAATTAGGTTACCTAATTTCTCTTTACAGCAGGTACACTTTTGGGTGGACATTGTATGAAATATGTGATTTCTTGACATTATAATTCCGAATGTCCACTGAATGATGCCTGGGCTACGACAACGTTGGACCTGGTGGAATGAACTCTATTCTTTTAGTAAGAATAAATACTTTATATTACTTACATGTATACTAAAAACTTCTCATATATTTTAGAAATGGAGATAAATCAGTGGGCTAATTAGGTTACCTAATTTCTCTTTACAGCAGGTACAGGATTGGGTGGACATTGTATGAAATATTATGTGATTTCTCAACATTAAAATTACGAATGTCCACTGAACGATGCCTGGGCTACGACAACGTTGGACCTGGTGGAATGAACTCTATTCTTTTAGTAAGTATAAATAGTTTATATTTCTTACATGTATACTAAAAACTTCTCATACATTTTAGAAATGGAGATCAATCAGTGGGCTAATTAGGTTACCTAATTTCTCTTTACAGCAGGTACAGGATTGGGTGGACATGGTATGAAATATTATGTGATTTCTCAACATTAAAATTCGAATGTCCACTGAACGATCCCTGGGCTACGACAACGTTGGAACTGGTGGAATGAACTCTATTCTTTTAGTAAGTATAAATACTTTATATTTCTTACATGTATACTAAAAACTTCTCATATATTTTAGAAATGGAGATCAATCAGTGGGCTAATTAGGTTACCTAATTTCTCTTTACAGCAGGTACAGATTTGGGTGGACATTGTATGAAATATTATGTGATTTCTCAACATTAAAATTACGAATGTCCACTGAACGATGCCTGGGCTACTACAACGTTGGACCTGGTGGAATGAGCTCTATTCTTTTAGTAAGTATAAATACTTTATATTTCTTACATGTATACTAAAAGCTTCTCATATATTTTAGAAATGGAGATCAATCAGTGGGCTAATTAGGTTACCTAATTTCTCTTTACAGCAGGTACAGATTTGGGTGGACATTGTATGAAATATTATGTGATTTCTCAACATTAAAATTACGAATGTCCACTGAACGATGCCTGGGCTACGACAACGTTGGACCTGGTGGAATGAACTCTATTCTTTTAGTAACGATAAATACTTTATATTTCTTATATGTATACTAAAAACTTCTCATATATTTTAGAAATGGAGATCAATCAGTGGGCTAATTACGTTACCTAATTTCTCTTTACAGCAGGTACAGGATTGGGTGGACATGGTATGAAATATTATGTGATTTCTCAACATTAAAATTCGAATGTCCACTGAACGAACCCTGGGCTACGACAACGTTGGAACTGGTGGAATGAACTCTATTCTTTTAGTAAGTATAAAAACATTATAGTACTTATATGTAAGTTAAAAAATTCTAATATATTTTATAGAAGGAGATCAATCAGTGGGCTAACTAGGTTACCTAATTTCTCTTTACAGCAGGAACAGGATTGGGTGGACATTGTATGAAATATTATGTGATTTCTCAACATTAAAATGACGATTGTCCACTGAACGATGCCTGGGCTACGACAACGTTGGACCTGGTGGAATGAACTCTATTCTTTTAGTAAGTATAAATACTTTATATTTCTTACATGTATACTAAAAACTTCTCATATATTTTAGAAATGGAGATCAATCAGTGGGCTAATTAGGATACCTAATTTTCTTCACAGCAGGTACAGGATTGGGTGGACATTGTATGAAATATTATGTGATTTCTCAACATTAAAATTACGAATGTCCACTGAACGATGCCTGGTCTACGACAACGTTGGACCTGGTGGAATGAACTCTATTCTTTTAGTAAGTATAAAAACTTTATAGTTCTTATATGTAAGATAAAAAATTCTAACATATTTTATAGAAGGAGATCAATTAGTGGGCTAATTAGGTTACCTAATTTCTCTTAACAGCAGGTACAGATTTGGGTGGACATTGTATGAAATATTATGTGATTTCTCAACATTAAAATTACGAATGTCCACTGAAAGATGCCTGGCCTTCGACAACGTTGGCCCTGGTGGAATGAACTCTATTCTTTTAGTAAGTATAAATACATTATATTTTTTACATGTATACTAAAAACTTCTCATATATTTTAGAAATGGAGATCAATCAGTGGGCTAATTAGGTTACCTAATTTCTCTTGACACCAGGTACAGATTTGGGTGGACATTGTATAAAATATTATGTGATTTCTCAACATTAAAATTACGAATGTCCACTGAACGATGCCTGGTCTACGACAACGTTGGACCTGGAGGAATGAACTCTATTCTTTTAGTAAGTATAAATACTTTATATTTCTTATATGTATACTAAAAACTTCTCATATATTTTAGAAATGGAGATCAATCAGTGGGCGAATTAGGTTACCTAATTTCTCTTAACAGCAGGTACAGATTTGGGTGGACATTGTATGAAATATTATGTGATTTCTCAACATTAAAATTACGAATGTCCACTGAACGATGCCTGGGCTACGACAACGTTGGACCTGGTGGAATGAACTCTATTCCTTTAGTACGTATAAATACTTTATATTTCTTACATGTATACTAAAAACTTCTCTTATATTTTAGAAATGGAGATCAATCAGTGGGCTAATTAGGTTACCTAATTTCTCTTTACAGCAGGTACAGGATTGGGTGGACATTGTATGAAATATTATGTGATTTCTCGACATTAAAATTACGAATGTCCACTGAACGATGCCTGGGCTACGACAACGTTGGACCTGGTGGAATGAACTCTATTCTTTTAGTAAGTATAAATAGTTTATATTTCTTACATGTATACTAAAAACTTCTCATATATTTTAGAAATGGAGATCAATCAGTGGGCTTATTAGGTTACCTAATTTCTCTTTACAGCAAGTACAGTATTGGGTGGACATTGTATGAAATATTATGTGATTTCTCAACATTAAAATTACGAATGTCCACTGAACGATGCCTGGGCTACGACAACGTTGGACCTGGTGGAATGAACTATATTCTTTTAGTACGTATAAATACTTTATATATCTTACATGTATACTAAAAACTTCTCATATATTTTAGAAATGGAGATCAATCAGTGGGCTAATTAGGTTACCTAATTTCTCTTTACAGCAGGTACAGGATTTGGTGGACATGGTATGAAATGTTATGTGATTTCTCAACATTAAAATTACGAATGTCCACTGAACGATGCCTGGCCTTCGACAACGTTGGCCCTGGTGGAATGAACTCTATTCTTTTAGTAAGTATAAATACTTTATATTTTTTTTATATGTATACTAAAATCTTCTCATATATTTTAGAAATGGAGATCAATCAGTGGGCTAATTAGGTTACCTAATTTCTCTTTACAGCAGGTACAGATTTGGGTGGACATTGTATGAAATATTATGTGATTTCTCAACATTAAAATTACGAATGTCCACTGAACGATGCCTGGGCTACGACAACGTTGGACCTGGTGGAATGAACTCTATTCTTTTAGTAAGTATAAATAGTTTATATTTCTTACATGTATACTAAAAACTTCTCATATATTTTAGAAATGGAGATCAATCAGTGGGCTAATTAGGATACCTAATTTTCTTCACAGCAGGTACAGGATTGGGTGGACATTGTATGAAATATTATGTGATTTCTCAACATTAAAATTACGAATGTCAACTGAACGATGCCTGGTCTACAACAACGTTGGACCGGGTGGAATGAACTCTATTCTTTTAGTAAGTATAAAAACTTTATAGTTCTTATATGTAAGATAAAAAATTCTAACATATTTTATAGAAGGAGATCAATCAGTGGGCTAATTAGGTTACCTAATTTCTCTTTACAGCAGGTACAGGATTGGTTGGACATTGTATGAAATATTATGTGATTTCTCAACATTAAAATTACGAATGTCCACTGAAAGATTCCTGGGCTACGACAACGTTGGACCTGGTGGAATGAACTCTATTCTTTTAGTAAGTATAAATACTTTATATATCTTACATGTATACTAAAAACTTCTCATATATTTTAGAAATGGAGATCAATCAGTGGGCTAATTAGGTTACCTAATTTCTCTTAACAGCAGGTACAGATTTGGTTGGACATTGTATGAAATATTATGTGATTTCTCAACATTAAAATTACGAATGTCCACTGAACGATGCCTGGGCTACGATAACGTTGGACCTGGAGGAATGAACTCGATTCTTTTAGTAAGTATAAATACTTTATATTTCTTACATGTATACTAAGAACTTCTCATATATTTTAGAAATGGAGATCAATGAGTGGGCTAATTAGGTTACCTAATTTCTCTTTACAGCAGGTACAGATTTGGGTGGACATGGTATGAAATATTATGTGATTTCTCAACATTAAAATTACGAATGTCCACTGAACGATGCCTGGCCTACGACAACGTTGGACCTGGTGGAATGAACTCTATTCTTTTAGTAAGTATAAATACTTTATATTTTTTACATGTATACTAAAAACTTCTCATATATTTTAGAAATGGAGATCAATCAGTGGGCTAATTAGGTTACCTAATTTCTCTTTACAGCAGGTACAGGATTGGGTGGACATGGTATGAAATATTATGTGATTTCTCAACATTAAAATTACGAATGTCCACTGAACGATGCCTGGGCTGCGACAACGTTGGACCTGGTGGAATGAACTCTATTCTTTTAGTAAGTATAAATACTTTATAGTTCTTATATGTAAGATCAAAAATTCTAACATATTTTATAGAAGGAGATCAATCAGTGGGCTAATTAGGTTACCTAATTTCTCTTTACAGCAGGTACAGATTTGGGTGGACATTGTATGAAATATTATGTGATTTCTCAACATTAAAATTACGAATGTCCATTGAACGATGCCTGGGCTACGACAACGTTGGACCTGGTGGAATTAACTCTATTCTTTTAGTAAGTATAAATACTTTATATTTCCTACATGTATACTAAAAACTTCTCATATATTTTAGAAATGGAGATCAATCAGTGGGCTAATTAGGATACCTAATTTCTCTTTACAGCAGGTACAGGATTGGGTGGACATGGTATGAAATATTATGTGATTTCTCAACATTAAAATTACGAATGTCCACTGAACGATGCCTGGGCTACGAACGCGTTGGACCTGGTGGAATGGACTCTATACTTTTAGTAAGTATAAATACTTTATATTTCTTACATGTATACTAAAAACTTCTCATATATTTTAGAAATGGAGATGAATCAGTGGGCTAATTATGTTACCTAATTTCTCTTTACAGCAGGTACAGATTTGGGTGGACATTGTATGAAATATTATGTGATTTCTCAACATTAAAATTACGAATGTCCACTGAACGATTCCTGGCCTACGACAACGTTGGACCTGGTGGAATGAACTCTAATCTTTTAGTAAGTATAAAAACTTTATAGTTCTTATATGTAAGATAAAAAATTCTAACATATTTTATAGAAGGAGATCAATCAGTGGGCTAATTAGGTTACCTAATTTCTCTTTACAGCAGGTACGGGATTGGTTGGACATTGTATGAAATATTATGTGATTTCTCAACATTAAAATTACGAATGTCCACTGAACGATGCCTGGGCTACGATAACGTTGGACCTGGTGGAATGAACTCGATTCCTTTAGTAAGTATAAATACTTTATATTTCTTACATGTATACTAAAAACTTCTCATATATTTTAGAAATGGAGATCAATCAGTGGGCTAATTAGGTTACCTAATTTATCTTTACAGCAGGTACAGGACTGGGTGGACATGGTATGAAATATTGTGTGATTTCTAAACATTAAAATTACGAATGTCCACTGAACGATGCCTGGGCTACGACAACGTTGGACCTGGTGGAATGAACTCTATTCTTTTAGTACGTATACATACTTTATATTTCTTACATGTATACTAAAAACTTCTCATATATTTTAGTAATGGAGATCAATCAGTGGGCTAATTAGGTTACCTAATTTCTCTTTACAGCAGGTACAGAATTGGGTGGACATTGTATGAAATATTATATGATTTCTCGACATTAAAATTACGAATGTCCACTGAACGATGCCTGGGCTACGACAACGTTGGACCTGGTGGAATGAACTCTATTCTTTTAGTAAGTATAAATAATTTATATTTCTTACATGTATACTAAAAACTTCTCATATATTTTAGAAATGGAGATCAATCAGTGGGCTAATTAGGTTACCTAATTTCTCTTTACAGCAGGTACAGGATTGGGTGGACATAGTATGAAATATTATATGATTTCCCAACATTAAAATTACGAATGTCCACTGAACGATGCCTGGGCTACGACAACGTTGGACCTGGTGGAATGAACTCTATTCTTTTAGTAAGTATAAATACTTTATATTTCTTACATGTATACTAAAAACTTCTCATATATTTTAGAAATGGAGATCAATGAGTGGGCTAATTAGGTTACCTAATTTCTCTTTAAAGCAGGTACAGATTTGGGTGGACATTGTATGAAATATTATGTGATTTCTCAACATTGAAATTACGAATGTCCTCTGAACGATGCCTGGTCTACGACAACGTTGTACCTGGTGGAATTAACTCTATTCTTTTAGTAATTATAAATACTTTATATTTCTTACATTTATACTAAAAACTTCTCATATATTTTAGAAATGGAGATCAATCAGTGGGCTAATTAGGTTACCTAATTTCTCTTTACAGCAGGTACAGATTTGGGTGGACATGGTATGAAATATTATGTGATTTCTCAACATTAAAATTACGAATGTCCACTGAACGATGCCTGGCCTACGACAACGTTGGACCTGGTGGAATGAACTCTAATCTTTTAGTAAGTATAAAAACTTTATAGTTCTTATATGTAAGATAAAAAATTCTAACATATTTTATAGAAGGAGATCAATCAGTGGGCTAATTAGGTTACCTAATTTCTCTTTACAGCAGGTACGGGATTGGTTGGACATTGTATGAAATATTATGTGATTTCTCAACATTAAAATTACGAATGTCCACTGAACGATGCCTGGGCTAGGATAACGTTGGACCTGATGGAATGAACTCGATTCCTTTAGTAAGTATAAATACTTTATATTTCTTACATGTATACTAAAAACTTCTCATATATTTTAGAAATGGAGATCAATCAGTGGGCTAATTAGGTTACCTAATTTCTCTTTACAGCAGGTACAGATTTGGGTGGACATTGTATGAAATATTATGTGATTTCTCAACATTAAAATTACGAATGTCCACTGAACGATGCCTGGGCTACGACAACGTTGGACCTGGTGGAATGAACTCTATTCTTTTAGTACGTATAAATACTTTATATTTCTTACATGTATTCTAAAAATTTCTCATATATTTTAGAAATGGAGATCAATCAGTGGGCTAATTAGGTTACCTAATTTCTCTTTACAGCAGGTACAGGATTGGGTGGACATGGTATGATATATTATGTGATTTCTCAACATTAAAATTACGAATGTCCACTGAACGATGCCTGGGCTACGACAACGTTGGACCTGGTGGAATGAACTCTATTCTTTTAGTAAGTATAAATACTTTATATTTCTTACATGTATACTAAAAACTTCTCATATATTTTAGAAATGGAGATCAATGAGTGGGCTAATTAGTTTACCTAGTTTCTCTTTACAGCAGGTACAGATTTGGGTGGACATTGTATGAAATATTATGTGATTTCTCAACATTAAAATTACGAATGTCCACTGAACGATGCCTGGGCTACGACAACGTTGGCCCTGGTGGAATGAACTCTATTCTTTTAGTAAGTATAAATACATTATATTTTTTACATGTATACTAAAAACTTCTCATATATTTTAGAAATGGAGATCAATCAGTGGGCTAATTTGGTTACCTAATTTCTCTTGACAGCAGGTACAGATTTGGGTGGACATTGTATGAAATATTATGTGATTTCTCAACATTAAAATTACGAATGTCCTCTGAACGATGCCTGGTCTACGACAACGTTGGACCTGGAGGAATGAACTCTATTCTTTTAGTAAGTATAAATACTTTATATTTCTTACATGTATACTAAGAACTTCTCATATATTTTAGAAATGGAGATCAATGAGTGGGCTAATTAGGTTACCTAATTTCTCTTTACAGCAGGTACAGATTTGGGTGGACATGGTATGAAATATTATGTGATTTCTCAACATTAAAATTACGAATGTCCACTGAACGATGCCTGGCCTACGACAACGTTGGACCTGGTGGAATGAACTCTATTCTTTTAATAAGTATAAATACTTTATAGTTCTTATATGTAAGATAAAAAATTCCAACATATTTTATAGAAGGAGATCAATCAGTGGGCTAATTAGGTTATCTAATTTCTCTTTACAGCAGGTACAGATTTGGGTGGACATTGTATGAAATATTATGTGATTTCTCAACATTAAAATTACGAATGTCCATTGAACGATGCCTGGGCTACGACAACGTTGGACCTGGTGGAATTAACTCTATTCTTTTAGTAAGTATAAATACTTTATATTTCTTACATGTATACCAAAAACTTCTCATATATTTTAGAAATGGAGATCAATCAGTGGGCTAATTAGGTTACCTAATTTCTCTTTACAGCAGGTACAGGATTGGGTGGACATGGTATGAAATATTATGTGATTTCTCAACATTAAATTTACGAATGTCCACTGAACGATGCCTGGGCTACGAACGCGTTGGACCTGGTGGAATGGACTCTATACTTTTAGTAAGTATAAATACTTTATATTTCTTACATGTATACTAAAAACTTCTCATATATTTTAGAAATGGAGATCAATCAGTGGGCTAATTAGGTTACCTAATTTCTCTTTACAGCAGGTACAGGATTGGGTGGACATAGTATGAAATATTATGTGATTTCCCAACATTAAAATTACGAATGTCCACTGAACGATGCCTGGAATACGACAACGTTGGACCTGGTGGAATGAACTCTATTCTTTTAGTACGTATAAATACTTTATATTTCTTACATGTATACTAAAAACTTCTCATATATTTTAGAAATGGAGATCAATCAGTGGGCTAATTAGGTTACCTAATTTCTCTTTACAGCAGGTACAGGACTGGGTGGACATGGTATGAAATATTATGTGATTTCTAAACATTAAAATTACGAATGTCCACTGAACGATGCCTGGGCTACGACAACGTTATACCTGGTGGAATGAACTCTATTCTTTTAGTACGTATAAATACTTTATATTTCTTACATGTATACTAAAAACTTCTCATATATTTTAGTAATGGAGATCAATGAGTGGGCTAATTAGGTTACCTAATTTCTCTTTACAGCAGGTACAGGTTTGGGTGGACATTGTATGAAATATTATATGATTTCTCGACATTAAAATTACGAATGTCCACTGAACGATGCCTGGGCTACGACAACGTTGGACCTGGTGGAATGAACTCTATTCTTTTAGTAAGTATAAATAATTTATATTTCTTACATGTATACTAAAAACTTCTCATATATTTTAGAAATGGAGATCAATCAGTGGGCTAATTAGGTTACCTAATTTCTCTTTACAGCAGGTACAGGTTTGGGTGGACATAGTATGAAATATTATGTGATTTCCCAACATTAAAATTACGAATGTCCACTGAACGATGCCTGGGCTACGACAACGTTGGACCTGGTGGAATGAACTCTATTCTTTTATTAAGTATAAATACTTTATATTTCTTACATGTATACTAAAAACTTCTCATATATTTTAGAAATGGAGATCAATGAGTGGGCTAATTAGGTTACCTAATTTCTCTTTACAGCAGGTACAGATTTGGGTGGACATTGTATGAAATATTATGTGATTTCTCAACATTAAAATTACGAATGTCCTCTGAACGATGCCTGGTCTACGACAACGTTGGACCTGGAGGAATGAACTCTATTCTTTTAGTAAGTATAAATACTTTATATTTCTTACATGTATACTAAAACTTCTCATATATTTTAGAAATGCAGATCAATGAGTGGGCTAATTAGGTTACCTAATTTCTCTTTACAGCAGGTACAGATTTGGGTGGACATGGTATGAAATATTATGTGATTTCTCAACATTAAAATTACGAATGTCCACTGAACGATGCCTGGCCTACGACAACGTTGGACCTGGTGGAATGAACTCTATTCTTTTAGTAAGTATAAATACTTTATATTTTTTACATGTATACTAAAAACTTCTCATATATTTTAGAAATGGAGATCAATCAGTGGGCTAATTAGGTTACCTAATTTCTCTTTACAGCAGGTACAGGATTGGGTGGACATGGTATGAAATTTTATGTGATTTCTCAACATTAAAATTACGACTGTCCACTGAACGATGCCTGGGCTACGACAACGTTGGACCTGGTGGAATGGACTCTATTCTTTTAGTAAGTATAAATACTTTATAGTTCTTATATGTAAGATAAAAAATTCTAACATATTTTATAGAAGGAGATCAATCAGTGGGCTAATTAGGTTACCTAATTTCTCTTTACAGCAGGTACAGATTTGAGTGGACATTGTGTGAAATATTATGTGATTTCTCAACATTAAAATTACGAATGTCCATTGAACGATGCCTGGGCTACGACAACGTTGGACCTGGTGGAATTAACTCTATTCTTTTAGTAAGTATAAAACCTTTATAGTTCTTATATGTAAGATAAAAAATTCTAACATATTTTATAGAAGGAGATCAATCAGTGGGCTAATTAGGTTACCTAATTTCTCTTTACAGCAGGTACAGATTTGGGTGGACATTGTATGAAATATTATGTGATTTCTCAACATTAAAATTACGAATGTCCACTGAACGATGCCTGGGCTACGACAACGTTGGACCTGGTGGAATGAACTCTATTCTTTTAGTAAGTATAAATACTTTATATTTTTTACATGTATACTAAAAACTTCTCATATATTTTAGAAATGGAGATCAATCAGTGGGCTAATTAGGTTACCTAATTTCTCTTTACAGCAGGTACAGATTTGGGTGGACATGGTATGAAATATTATGTGATTTCTCAACATTAAAATTACGAATGTCCACTGAACGATGCCTGGCCTACGACAAAGTTGGACCTGGTGGAATGAACTCTATTCTTTTAGTAAGTATAAATACTTTATATTTTTTACATGTATACTAAAAACTTCTAATATATTTTAGAAATGGAGATCAATCAGTGGGCTAATTAGGTTACCTAATTTCTCTTTACAGCAGGTACAGATTTGGGTGGACATTGTATGAAATATTATGTGATTTCTCAACATTAAAATTACGAATGTCCACTGAACGATGCCTGGGCTACGACAACGTTGGACCTGGTGGAATGAACTCTATTCTTTTAGTAAGTATAAATACTTTATATTTCTTACATGTATACTAAAAACTTCTCATATATTTTAGAAATGGAGATCAATGAGTGGGCTAATTAAGTTACCTAATTTCTCTTTACAGCAGGTACAGATTTGGGTGGACATGGTATGAAATATTATGTGATTTCTCAACATTAAAATTACGAATGTCCACTGAACGATGCCTGGCCTACGACAACGTTGGACCTGGTGGAATGAACTCTATTCTTTTAGTAATTATAAATACTTTATATTTTTTACATGTATACTAAAAACTTCTCATATGTTTTAGAAATGGAGATCAATCAGTGGGTTAATTAGGTTACCTAATTTCTCTTTACAGCAGGTACAGGATTGGGTGGACATGGTATGAAATATTATGTGATTTCTCAACATTAAAATTGCGAATGTCCACTGAACGATGCCTGGGCTACAACAACGTTGGACCTGGTGGAATGAACTCTATTCTTTTAGTAAGTATAAATACTTTATAGTTCTTATATGTAAGATAAAAAATTCTAACATATTTTATAGAAGGAGATCAATCAGTGGGCTAATTAGGTTACCTAATTTCTCTTTACAGCAGGTACAGATTTGGGTGGACATTGTATGAAATATTATGTGATTTCTCAACATTAAAATTACGAATGTCCATTGAACGATGCCTGGGCTACGACAACGTTGGACCTGGTGGAATTAACTCTATTCTTTTAGTAAGTATAAAACCTTTATAGTTCTTATATGTAAGATAAAAAATTCTAACATATTTTATAGAAGGAGATCAATCAGTGGGCTAATTAGGTTACCTAATTTCTCTTTACAGCAGGTACAGATTTGGGTGGACATTGTATGAAATATTATGTGATTTCTCAACATTAAAATTACGAATGTCCACTGAACGATGCCTGGGCTACGACAACGTTGGACCTGGTGGAATGAACTCTATTCTTTTAGTAAGTATAAATACTTTATATTTTTTACATGTATACTAAAAACTTCTCATATATTTTAGAAATGGAGATCAATCAGTGGGCTAATTAGGTTACCTAATTTCTCTTTACAGCAGGTACAGATTTGGGTGGACATGGTATGAAATATTATGTGATTTCTCAACATTAAAATTACGAATGTCCACTGAACGATGCCTGGCCTACGACAACGTTGGACCTGGTGGAATGAACTCTATTCTTTTAGTAAGTATAAATACTTTATATTTTTTACATGTATACTAAAAACTTCTCATATATTTTAGAAATGGAGATCAATCAGTGGGCTAATTAGGTTACCAAATTTCTCTTCACAGCAGGTACAGATTTGGGTGGACATTGTATGAAATATTATGTGATTTCTCAACATTAAAATTCCGAATGTCCACTGAACGATGCCTGGGCTACTACAACGTTGGACCTGGTGGAATGAACTCTATTCTTTTAGTAAGTATAAATACTTTATATTTCTTACATGTATACTAAAAACTTCTCATATATTTTAGAAATGGAGATCAATGAGTGGGCTAATTAGGTTTCCTAATTTCTCTTTACAGCAGGTACAGATTTGGGTGGACATGGTATGAAATATTATGTGATTTCTCAACATTAAAATTACGAATGTCCACTGAACGATGCCTGGCCTACGACAACGTTGGACCTGGTGGAATGAACTCTATTCTTTTAGTAAGTATAAATACTTTACATTTTATACATGTATACTAAAAACTTCTCATATATTTTAGAAATGGAGATCAATCAGTGGGCTAATTAGGTTACCTAATTTCTCTTTACAGCAGGTACAGGATTGGGTGGACATGGTATGAAATATTATGTGATTTCTCAACATTAAAATTACGAATGTCCACTGAACGATGCCTGGGCTACGAAAACGTTGGACCTGGTGGAATGAACTCTATTCTTTTAGTAAGTATAAATACTTTATAGTTCTTATATGTAAGATAAAAAATTCTAACATATTTTATAGAAGGAGATCAATCAGTGGGCTAATTAGGTTACCTCATTTCTCTTTACAGCAGGTACAGATTTGGGTGGACATTGTATGTAATATTATGTGATTTCTCAACATTAAAATTACGAATGTCCACTGAACGATGCCTGGGCTACGACAAAGTTGGACCTGGTGGAATGAACTCTATTCTTTTAGTACGTATAAATACTTTATATTTCTTACATGTATACTAAAAACTTCTCATATATTTTAGAAATGGAGATCAATCAGTGGGCTAATTAGGTTACCTAATTTCTCTTTACAGCAGGTACAGATTTGGGTGGACATTGTATGGAATATTATGTGATTTCTCAACATTAAAATTACGAATGTCCACTGAACGATGCCTGGGCTACGACAACGTTGGACCTGGTGGAATGAATTCTATTCTTTTAGTACGTATAAATACTTTATATTTCTTACATGTATACTAAAAACTTCTCATATATTTTAGTAATGGAGATCAATCAGTGGGCTAATTAGGTTACCTAATTTCTCTTTACAGCAGGTACAGGATTGGGTGGACATTGTATGAAATATTATATGATTTCTCGACATTAAAATTACGAATGTCCACTGAACGATGCCTGGGCTACGACAACGTTGGACCTGGTGGAATGAACTCTATTCTTTTAGTAAGTATAAATAATTTATATTTCTTACATGTATACTAAAAACTTCTCATATATTTTAGAAATGGAGATCAATCAGTGGGCTAATTAGGTTACCTAATTTCTCTTTACAGCAGGTACAGATTTGGGTGGACATTGTATGAAATATTATGTGATTTCTCAACATTAAAATTACGAATGTCCATTGAACGATGCCTGGGCTACGACAACGTTGGACCTGGTGGAATTAACTCTATTCTTTTAGTAAGTATAAATACTTTATATTTCTTACATGTATACTAAAAACTTCTCATATATTTTAGAAATGGAGATCAATCAGTGGGCTAATTAGGTTACCTAATTTCTCTTTACAGCAGGTACAGGATTGGGTGGACATGGTATGAAATATTATGTGATTTCTCAACATTAAAATTACGAATGTCCACTGAACGATGCCTGGGCTACGAACGTGTTGGACCTGGTGGAATGGACTCTATACTTTTAGTAAGTATAAATAATTTATATTTCTTACATGTATAGTAAAAACTTCTCATATATTTTAGAAATGGAGATGAATCAGTGGGCTAATTATGTTACCTAATTTCTCTTTACAGCAGGTACAGATTTGGGTGGACATTGTATGAAATATTAAGTGATTTCTCAACATTAAAATTACGAATGTCCACTGAACGATGCCTGGGCTACGACAACGTTGGACCTGGTGGAATGAACTCTATTCTTTTAGTAAGTATAAATACTTTATATTTCTTACATGTATACTAAAAACTTCTCATATATTTTAGAAATGGAGATCAATCAGTGGGCTAATTAGGTTCCCTAATTTCTCTTTACAGCAGGTACAGATTTGGGTGGACATTGTATGAAATATTATGTGATTTCTCAACATTAAAATTACGAATGTCCATTGAACGATGCCTGGGCTACGACAACGTTGGACCTGGTGGAATTAACTCTATTCTTTTAGTAAGTATAAAACCTTTATAGTTCTTATATGTAAGATAAAAAATTCTAACATATTTTATAGAAGGAGATCAATCAGTGGGCTAATTAGGTTACCTAATTTCTCTTTACAGGAGGTACAGATTTGGGTGGACATTGCATGAAATATTATGTGATTTCTCAACATTAAAATTACGAATGTCCACTGAACGATGCCTGGGCTACGACAACGTTGGACCTGGTGGAATGAACTCTATTCTTTTAGTAAGTATAAATACTTTATATTTTTTACATGTATACTAAAAACTTCTCATATATTTTAGAAATGGAGATCAATCAGTGGGCTAATTAGGTTACCTAATTTCTCTTTACAGCAGGTACAGATTTGGGTGGACATGGTATGAAATATTATGTGATTTCTCAACATTAAAATTACGAATGTCCACTGAACGATGCCTGGCCTACGACAACGTTGGACCTGGTGGAATGAACTCTATTCTTTTAGTAAGTATAAATACTTTATATTTTTTACATGTATACTAAAAACTTCTCATATATTTTAGAAATGGAGATCAATCAGTGGGCTAATTAGGTTACCTAATTTCTCTTTACAGCAGGTACAGATTTGGGTGGACATTGTATGAAATATTATGTGATTTCTCGACATTAAAATTACGAATGTCCACTGAACGATGCCTGGGCTACGACAACGTTGGACCTGGTGGAATGAACTCTATTCTTTTAGTAAGTATAAATAATTTATATTTCTTACATGTATACTAAATACTTCTCATATATTTTAGAAATGGAGATCAATCAGTGGGCTAATTAGGTTTCCTAATTTCTCTTTACAGCAGTTACAGCTTTGGGTGGACATGGTATGAAATATTATGTGATTTCTCAACATTAAAATTCGAATGTCCACTGAACGATCCCTGGGCTACGACAACGTTGGACCTGGTGGAATGAACTCTATTCTTTTAGTAAGTATAAAAACTTTATAGTTCTTATATGTAAGATAAAAAATTCTAACATATTTTATAGAAGGAGATCAATCAGTGGGCTAATTAGATTACCTAATTTCTCTTTACAGCAGGTACAGATTTGGGTGGACATGGTATGAAATATTATGTGATTTCTCATCATTAAAATTCGAATGTCCACTGAACGATCCCTGGGCTACGACAACGTTGGACTTGGTGGAATGAACTCTATTCTTTTAGTCAGTATAAATACTTTATATTTCTTACATGTATACTAAAAACTTCTCATATATTTTAGAAATGGAGATCAATCAGTGGGTTAATTAGGTTACCTAATTTCTCTTTACAGCAGGTACAGGATTGGGTGGACATGGTATGAAATATTATGTGATTTCTCAACATTAAAATTACGAATATCCACTGAACGATGCCTGGGCTACGAACGCGTTGGACCTGGTGGAATGGACTCTATACTTTTAGTAAGTATAAATACTTTATATTTCTTACATGTATACTAAAAACTTCTCATATATTTTAGAAATGGAGATCAAACAGTGGGTTAATTAGGTTACCTAATTTCTCTTTACAGCAGGTACAGATTTGGGTGGACATTGTATGAAATATTATGTGATTTCTCAACATTAAAATTACGAATGTCCACTGAACGATGCCTGCGCTACGACAACGTTGGACCTGGTGGAATGAACTCTATTCTTTTAGTAAGTATAAATACTTTATATTTCTTACATGTATACTAAAAACTTCTCATATATTTTAGAAATGGAGATCAATCAGTGGGCAAATTAGGTTACCTAATTACTCTTTACAGCAGGTACAGATTTGGGTGGACATTGTATGAAATATTATGTGATTTCTCAACATTAAAATTACGAATGTCCACTGAACAATGCCTGGGCTACGACAACGTTGGACCTTTTGGAATGAACACTATTCTTTTAGTACGTATAAATACTTTATATTTCTTACATGTATACTAAAAACTTCTGATATATTTTAGAAATGGAGATCAATCAGTGGGCTAATTAGGTCACCTAATTTCTCTTTACAGCAGGTACAGGATTGGGTGGACATAGTATGAAATATTATGTGATTTCCCAACATTAAATTTACGAATGTCCACTGAACGATGCCTGGGCTACGACAACGTTGGACCTGGTGGAATGAACTCTATTCTTTTAGTAAGTATAAATACTTTATATTTCTTACATGTATACTAAAAACTTCTCATATATTTTAGTAATGGAGATCAATCAGTGGGCTAATAATTTACCTAATTTCTCTTTACAGCAGGTACAGGATTGGGTGGACATTGTATGAAATATTATATGATTTCTCGAGATTAAAATTACGAATGTCCACTGAACGATGCCTGGGCTACGACAACGTTGGACCTGGTGGAATGAACTCTATTCTTTTAGTAAGTATAAATAGTTTATATTTCTTACATGTATACTAAATACTTCTCATATATTTTAGAAGTGGAGATCAATCAGTGGGCTAATTAGGTTACCTAATTTCTCTTTACAGCAGGTACAGGATTGGGTGGACATTGTATGAAATATTATGTGATTTCCCAACATTAAAATTACGATTGTCCACTGAACGATGCCTGGGCTACGACAACGTCGGACCTGGTGGAATGAACTCTATTCTTTTAGAAAGTATAAATACTTTATATTCCTTACATGTAAACTAAAAACTTCTCATATATTTTAGAAATGGAGATCAATCAGTGGGCTAATTAGGTTACCTAATTTCTCTTTACAGCAGGTACTGATTTGGGTGGACATTGTATGAAATATTATGTGATTTCTCAACATTAAAATTACGAATGTCTACTGAACGATGCCTGGGCTACGACAACGTTGGACCTGGTGGAATGAACTCTATTCTTTTAGTAAGTATAAAAACATTATAGTTCTTATCTGTAAGATAAAAAATTCTAACATATTTTATAGAAGGAGATCAATC
Source organism: Locusta migratoria (assembly GCA_026315105.1). NCBI lineage: Eukaryota > Metazoa > Arthropoda > Insecta > Orthoptera > Acrididae > Locusta > Locusta migratoria. The sequence continues at coordinate 124,031,587 of CM048754.1, forward strand.
AGTGGGCTAATTAGATTACCTAATTTCTCTTTAGAGCAGGTACAGATTTGGGTGGACATGGTATGAAATATTATGTGATTTCTCAACATTAAAATTCGAATGTCCACTGAACGATCCCTGGGCTACGACAACGTTGGACCTGGTGGAATGAACTCTATTCTTTTAGTCAGTATAAATACTTTATATTTATTACATGTATACTAAAAACTTCTCATATATTTTAGAAATGGAGATCAATCAGTGGGTTAATTAGGTTACCTAATATCTCTTTACAGCAGGTACAGGATTGGGTGGACATGGTATGAAATATTATGTGATTTCTCAACATTAAAATTACGAATGTCCACTGAACGATGCCTGGGCTACGAACGCGTTGGACCTGGTGGAATGGACTCTATTCTTTTAGTACGTATAAATACTTTATATTTCTCACATGTATACTAAAAACTTCTCATATATTTTAGAAATGGAGATCAATCATTGGGCTAATTAGGTTACCCAATTTCTCTTTACAGCAGATAAAGATTTGGGTGGACATTGTATGAAATATTATGTGATTTCTCAACATTAAAATTACGAATGTCCATTGAACGATGCCTGGGCTACGACAACGTTGGACCTGGTGGAATTAACTCTATTCATTTAGTAAGTATAAAACCTTTATAGTTCTTATATGTAAGATAAAAAATTCTAATATATTTTGTAGAAGGAGATCAATCAGTGGGCTAATTAGGTTACCTAATTTCTCTTTACAGCAGGAACAGATTTGGGTGGACATTGTATGAAATATTATGTGATTTCTCAACATTAAAATTACGAATGTCCACTGAACGATGCCTGGGCTACGACAACGTTGGACCTGGTGGAATGAACTCTATTCTTTTAGTACGTATAAATACTTTATATTTCTTACATGTATACTAAAAACTTCTCATATATTTTAGAAATGGAGATCAATCAGTGGGCTAATTAGGTTACCTAATTTCTCTTTACAGCAGGTACAGGATTGGGTGGACATGGTATGAAATATTATGTGATTTCTCAACATTAAAATTTCGAATGTCCACTGAACGATGCCTGGACTACGACAACGTTGGACCTGGTGGAATGAACTCTATTCTTTTAGTAAGTATAAATACTTTATAGTTCTTATATGTAAAATAAAAAATTCTAATATATTTTATAGAAGGAGATCAATCAGTGGGCTAATTAGGTTACCTAATTTATCTTTACAGCAGGTACAGATTTGGGTGGACATTGTATGAAATATTATGTGATTTCTCATCATTAAAATTACGAATGTCCATTGAACGATGCCTGGGCTACGACAACGTTGGACCTGGTGGAATGAACTCTATTCTTTTAGTAAGTATAAAAACTTTATAGTTCTTATATGTAAGATAAAAAATTATTATATATTTTATAGAAGGAGATCAATCAGTGGGCTAATTAGGTTACCTAATTTCTCTTTACAGCAGGTACAGATTTGGGTGGACATTGGATGAAATATTATGTGATTTTTCAACATTAAAATTACGATTGTCCACTGAAAGATGGCTGGGCTACGACAACGTTGGACCTGGTGGAATGAACTCTTTTCTTTTAGTAAGTATAAATACTTTATATTTCTTACATGTATACTAAAAACTTATCATATATTTTAGAAATGGAGATCAATCAGTGGGCTAATTAGGTCACCTAATTTCTCTTTACGTCAGGTACAGGATTGGGTGTACATGGTATGAAATATTATGTGATTTCTCATCATTAAAATTACGATTGTCCACTGTACGATGCCTGGGCTACGATAACGTTGGACCTGGTGGAATGAAGTCTATTCTTTTAGTAAGTATAAATACTTTATATTTCTTACATGTATACTAAAAACTTCTCATATCTTTTAGAAATGGAGATGAATCAGTGGGCTAATTAGGTTACCTAATTTCTCTTTACAGCAGGTACAGATTTGGGTGGACATTGTATGAAATATTATGTGATTTCTCAACATCAAAATTACGAATGTCCACTGAACGATGCCTGGGCTACGACAACGTTGGACCTGGTGGAATGAACTCTATTCTTTTAGTAAGTATAAATAGTTTATATTTCTTACATGGATACTAAAAAATTCTCGTATATTTTAGAAATGGAGATCAATCAGTGGGCTAATTAGGTTACCTAATTTCTCTTTACAGCAGGTACAGGATTGGGTGGACATTGTATGAAATATTATGTGATTTCCTAACATTTAAATTACGATTGTCCACTGAACGATGCCTGGGCTACGATAACGTCGGACCTGGTGGAATGAACTCTATTCTTTTAGTAAGTATAAATACTTTATATTTCTTACATGTATACTAAAAACTTCTCATATATTTTAGAAATGGAGATCAATCAGTGGGCTAATTAGGTTACCTAATTTCTCTTTATAGCAGGTACAGGATTGGGTGGACATAGTATGAAATATTATGTGATTTCCCAACATTAAAATTACGAATGTCCACTGAACGATGCCTGGAATACGACAACGTTGGACCTGGTGGAATGAACTCTATTCTTTTAGTAAGTATAAATAGTTTATATTTCTTACATGTATAGTAAAAACTTCTCATATATTTTAGAAATGGAGATCAATCAGTGGGCTAATTAGGTTACCTAATTTCTCTTTACAGCAGGTACAGATTTGGGTGGACATTGTATGAAATATTATGTGATTTCTCAACATTAAAATTACGAATGTCCACTGAACGATGCCTGGGCTACGACAACGTTGGACCTGGTGGAATGAACTCCATTCTTTTAGTACGTATAAATACTTTATATTTCTTACATGTATACTAAAAACTTCTCATATATTTTAGAAATGGAGATCAATCAGTGGGCTAATTAGGTTACCTAATTTCTCTTTACAGCAGGTACAGGACTGGGTGGACATGGTATGAAATAATATGTGATTTCTAAACATTAAAATTACGAATGTCCACTGAACGATGCCTGGGCTACGACAACGTTGGACCTGGTGGAATGAACTCTATTCTTTTAGTACGTATAAATACTTTATATTTCTTACATGTATACTAAAAACTTCTCATATATTTTAGTAATGGAGATCAATGAGTGGGCTAATTAGGTTACCTAATTTCTCTTTACAGCAGGTACAGGATTGGGTGGACATTGTATGAAATATTATATGATTTCTCGACATAAAAATTACGAATGTCCACTGAACGATGCCTGGGCTACGACAATGTTGGACCTGGTGGAATGAACTCTATTCTTTTAGTAAGTATAAATACTTTATATTTCTTACATGTATACTAAAAACTTCTCATATATTTTAGAAATGGAGATCAATCAGTGGGCTAATTAGGTTACCTAATTTCTCTTTACAGCAGGTACAGGATTGGGTGGACATAGTATGAAATATTATGTGATTTCCCAACATTAAAATTACGAATGTCCACTGAACGATGCCTGGGCTACGACAACGTCGGACCTGGTGGAATGAACTCTATTCTTTTTTTAAGTATAAATACTTTATATTTCCTACATGTATACTAAAAACTTCTCATATATTTTAGAAATGGAGATCAATCAGTGGGCTAATTAGGTTACCTAATTTCTCTTTACAGCAGGTACAGATTTGGGTGGACATTGTATGAAATATTATGTGATTTCTCAACATTAAAATTACGAATGTCCTCTGAACGATGCCTGGTCTACGACAACGTTGGACCTGGAGGAATGAACTCTATTCTTTTAGTAAGTATAAATACTTTATATTTCTTACATGTATACTAAAACTTCTCATATATTTTAGAAATGGAGATCAATCAGTGGGCTAATTAGGTTACCTAATTTCTCTTTACAGCAGGTACAGATTTGGGTGGACATGGTATGAAATATTATGTGATTTCTCAACATTAAAATTACGAATGTCCACTGAACGATGCCTGGCCTACGACAACGTTGGACCTGGTGGAATGAACTCTATTCTTTTAGTAAGTATAAATACTTTATATTTTTTACATGTATACTAAAAACTTCTCATATATTTTAGAAATGGAGATCAATCAGTGGGATAATTAGGTTACCTAATTTCTCTTTACAGCAGGTACAGGATTGGGTGGACATGGTATGAAATATTATGTGATTTCTCAACATTAATATTACGAATGTCCACTGAACGATGCCTGGGCTACGACAACGTTGGACCTGGTGGAATGAACTCTATTCTTTTATTAAGTATAAATACTTTATAGTTCTTATATGTAAGATAAAAAATTCTAACATATTTTATAGAAGGAGATCAATCAGTGGGCTAATTAGGTTACCTAATATCTCTTTACAGCAGGTACAGATTTGGGTGGACATTGTATGAAATATTATGTGATTTCTCAACATTAAAATTACGAATGTCCATTGAACGATGCCTGGGCTACGACAACGTTGGACCTGGTGGAATTAACTCTATTCTTTTAGTAAGTATAAAACCTTTATAGTTCTTATATGTAAGATAAAAAATTCTAACATATTTTATAGAAGGAGATCAATCAGTGGGCTAATTAGGTTACCTAATTTCTCTTTACAGCAGGTACAGATTTGGGTGGACATTGTATGAAATATTATGTGATTTCTCAACATTAAAATTACGAATGTCCACTGAACGATGCCTGGGCTACGACAAAGTTGGACCTGGTGAAATGAACTCTATTCTTTTAGTAAGTATAAATACTTTATATTTCTTACATGTATACTAAAAACTTATCATATATTTTAGAAATGGAGATCAATCAGTGGGCTAATTAGGTCACCTAATTTCTCTTTACGGCAGGTACAGGATTGGGTGTACATGGTATGAAATATTATGTGATTTCTCATCATTAAAATTACGAATGTCCACTGTACGATGCCTGTTCTACGATAACGTTGGACCTGGTGGAATGAACTCTATTCTTTTAGTAAGTATAAATACTTTATATTTCTTACATGTATACTAAAAATTTCTCATATATTTTAGAAATGGAGATGAATCAGTGGGCTAATTAGGTTACCTAATTTCTCTTTACAGCAGGTACAGGATTGGGTGGACATAGTATGAAATATTATGTGATTTCCCAACATTAAAATTACGAATGTCCACTGAACGATGCCTGGAATACGACAACGTTGGACCTGGTGGAATGAACTCTATTCTTTTAGTAAGTATAAATACTTTATATTTCTTACATGTATACTAAAAACTTCTCATATATTTTAGAAATGGAGATCAATCAGTGGGCTAATTAGGTTACCTAATTTCTCTTTACAGCAGGTACAGATTTGGGTGGACATTGTATGAAATATTATGTGATTTCTCAACATTAAAATTACGAATGTCCACTGAACGATGCCTGGGCTACGACAACGTTGGACCTGGTGGAATGAACTCTATTCTTTTAGTACGTATAAATACTTTATATTTCTTACATGTATACTAAAAACTTCTCATATATTTTAGAAATGGAGATCAATCAGTGGGCTAATTAGGTTACCTAATTTCTCTTTACAGCAGGTACAGGACTGGGTGGACATGGTATGAAATAATATGTGATTTCTAAACATTAAAATTACGAATGTCCACTGAACGATGCCTGGGCTACGACAACGTTGGACCTGGTGGAATGAACTCTATTCTTTTAGTACGTATAAATACTTTATATTTCTTACATGTATACGAAAAACTTCTCATATATTTTAGTAATGGAGATCAATGAGTGGGCTAATTAGGTTACCTAATTTCTCTTTACAGCAGGTACAGGATTGGGTGGACATTGTATGAAATATTATATGATTTCTCGACATTAAAATTACGAATGTCCACTGAACGATGCCTGGGCTACGACAACGTTGGACCTGGTGGAATGAACTCTATTCTTTTAGTAAGTATAAATAATTTATATTTCTTACATGTATACTAAAAACTTCTCATATATTTTAGAAATGGAGATCAATCAGTGGGCTAATTAGGTTACCTAATTTCTCTTTACAGCAGGTACAGGATTGGGTGGACATAGTATGAAATATTATGTGATTTCCCAACATTAAAATTACGAATGTCCACTGAACGATGCCTGGGCTACGACAACGTTGGACCTGGTGGAATGAACTCTATTCTTTTTTTAAGTATAAATACTTTATATTTCTTACATGTATACTAAAAACTTCTCATATATTTTAGAAATGGAGATCAATGAGTGGGCTAATTAGGTTACCTAATTTCTCTTTACAGCAGGTACAGGATTGGGTGGACATTGTATGAAATATTATGTGATTTCTCAACATTAAAATTACGAATGTCCTCTGAACGATGCCTGGTCTACGACAACGTTGGACCTGGAGGAATGAACTCTATTCTTTTAGTAAGTATAAATACTTTATATTTCTTACATGTATACTAAAACATCTCATATATTTTAGAAATGGAGATCAATGAGTGGGCTAATTAGGTTACCTAATTTCTCTTTACAGCAGGTACAGATTTGGGTGGACATGGTATGAAATATTATGTGATTTCTCAACATTAAAATTACGAATGTCCACTGAACGATGCCTGGCCTACGACAACGTTGGACCTGGTGGAATGAACTCTATTCTTTTAGTAAGTATAAATACTTTATATTTTTTACATGTATACTAAAAACTTCTCATATATTATAGAAATGGAGATCAATCAGTGGGCTAATTAGGTTACCTAATTTCTCTTTACAGCAGGTACAGGATTGGGTGGACATGGTATGAAATATTATGTGATTTCTCAACATTAAAATTACGAATGTCCACTGAACGATGCCTGGGCTACGACAACGTTGGACCTGGTGGAATGAACTCTATTCTTTTATTAAGTATAAATACTTTATAGTTCTTATATGTAAGATAAAAAATTCTAACATATTTTATAGGAGATCAATCAGTGGGCTAATTAGGTTACCTAATTTCTCTTTACAGCAGGTACAGATTTGGGTGGACATTGTATGAAATATTATGTGATTTCTCAACATTAAAATTACGAATGTCCATTTAACGATGCCTGGGCTACGACAACGTTGGACCTGGTGGAATTAACTCTATTCTTTTAGTAAGTATAAAACCTTTATAGTTCTTATATGTAAGATAAAAAATTCTAACATATTTTATAGAAGGAGATCAATCAGTGGGCTAATTAGGTTACCTAATTTCTCTTTACAGCAGGTACAGATTTGGGTGGACATTGTATGAAATATTATGTGATTTCTCAACATTAAAATTACGAATGTCCACTGAACGATGCCTGGGCTACGACAACGTTGGACCTGGTGAAATGAACTCTATTCTTTTAGTAAGTATAAATACCTTATATTTTTTACATGTATACTAAAAACTTCTCATATATTTTAGAAATGGAGATCAATCAGTGGGATAATTAGGTTACCTAATTTCTCTTTACAGCCGGTACAGATTTGGGTGGACATTGTATGAAATATTAAGTGATTTCTCAACATTAAAATTACGAATGTCCACTGAACGATGCCTGGGCTACGACAACGTTGGACCTGGTGGAATGAACTCTATTCTTTTAGTAAGTATAAATACTTTATATTTTTTACATGTATACTAAAAGCTTCTCATATATTTTAGAAATGGAGATCAATCAGTGGGCTAATTAGGTTACCTAATTTCTCTTTACAGCAGGTACAGGATTGGGTGGACATGGTATGAAATATTATGTGATTTCTCAACATTAAAATTGCGAATGTCCACTGAACGATGCCTGGGCTACGACAACGTTGGACCTGGTGGAATGAACTCTATTCTTTTAGTAAGTATAAATACTTTATAGTTCTTATATGTAAGATACAAAATTGTAACATATTTTATAGAAGGAGATCAATCAGTGGGCTAATTAGGTTACCTAATTTCTCTTTACAGCAGGTACAGATTTGGGTGGACATTGTATGAAATATTATGTGATTTCTCAACATTAAAATTACGAATGTCCATTGAACGATGCCTGGGCTACGACAACGTTGGACCTGGTGGAATTAACTCTATTCTTTTAGTAAGTATAAAACCTTTATAGTTCTTATATGTAAGATAAAAATTTCTAACATATTTTATAGAAGGAGATCAATCAGTGGGCTAATTAGGTTACCTAATTTCTCTTTACAGCAGGTACAGATTTGGGTGGACATTGTATGAAATATTATGTGATTTCTCAACATTAAATTTACGAATGTCCACTGAACGATGCCTGGGCTACGACAACGTTCGACCTGGTGGAATGAACTCTATTCTTTTAGTAAGTATAAATACTTTATATTTTTTACATGTATACTAAAAACTTCTCATATCTTTTAGAAATGGAGATCAATCAGTGGGCTAATTAGGTTACCTAATTTCTCTTTACAGCAGGTACAGATTTGGGTGGACATGGTATGAAATATTATGTGATTTCTCAACATTAAAATTACGAATGTCCACTGAACGATGCCTGGCCTACGACAACGTTGGACCTGGTGGAATGAACTCTATTCTTTTAGTAAGTATAAATACTTTATATTTTTTACATGTATACTAAAAACTTCTCATATATTTTAGAAATGGAGATCAATCAGTGGGCTAATTAGGTTACCTAATTTCTCTTTACAGCAGGTACAGATTTGGGTGGACATTGTATGAAATATTATGTGATTTCTCAACACTAAAATTCCGAATGTCCACTGAACGATGCCTGGGCTACTACAACGTTGGACCTGGTGGAATGAACTCTATTCTTTTAGTAAGTATAAATACTTTATATTTCTTACATGTATACTAAAAACTTCTCATATATTTTAGAAATGGAGATCAATGAGTGGGCTAATTAGGTTACCTAATTTCTCTTTACAGCAGGTACAGATTTGGGTGGACATTGTATGAAATATTATGTGATTTCTCAACATTAAAATTACGAATGTCCACTGAACGATGCCTGGGCTACGACAACGTTGGACCTGGTGGAATGAACTCTATTCTTTTAGTACGTATAAATACTTTATATTTCTTACATGTATACTAAAAACTTCTCATATATTTTAGAAATGGAGATCAATCAGTGGGCTAATTAGGTTACCTAATTTCTCTTTACAGCAGGTACAGGACTGGGTGGACATGGTATGAAATAATATGTGATTTCTAAACATTAAAATTACGAATGTCCACTGAACGATGCCTGGGCTACGACAACGTTGGACCTGGTGGAATGAACTCTATTCTTTTAGTACGTATAAATACTTTATATTTCTTACATGTATACTAAAAACTTCTCATATATTTTAGTAATGGAGATCAATGAGTGGGCTAATTAGGTTACCTAATTTCTCTTTACAGCAGGTACAGGATTGGGTGGACATTGTATGAAATATTATATGATTTCTCGACATTAAAATTACGAATGTCCACTGAACGATGCCTGGGCTACGACAACGTTGGACCTGGTGGAATGAACTCTATTCTTTTAGTAAGTATAAATAATTTATATTTCTTACATGTATACTAAAAACTTCTCATATATTTTAGAAATGGAGATCAATCAGTGGGCTAATTAGGTTACCTAATTTCTCTTTACAGCAGGGACAGGATAGGGTGGACATAGTATGAAATATTATGTGATTTCCCAACATTAAAATTACGAATGTCCACTGAACGATGCCTGGGCTACGACAACGTTGGACCTGGTGGAATGAACTCTATTCTTTTTTTAAGTATAAATACTTTATATTTCTTACATGTATACTAAAAACTTCTCATATATTTTAGAAATGGAGATCAATGAGTGGGCTAATTAGGTTACCTAATTTCTCTTTACAGCAGGTACAGGATTGGGTGGACATTGTATGAAATATTATGTGATTTCTCAACATTAAAATTACGAATGTCCTCTGAACGATGCCTGGTCTACGACAACGTTGGACCTGGAGGAATGAACTCTATTCTTTTAGTAAGTATAAATACTTTATATTTCTTACATGTATACTAAAACATCTCATATATTTTAGAAATGGAGATCAATGAGTGGGCTAATTAGGTTACCTAATTTCTCTTTACAGCAGGTACATATTTGGGTGGACATGGTATGAAATATTATGTGATTTCTCAACATTAAAATTACGAATGTCCACTGAACGATGCCTGGCCTACGACAACGTTGGACCTGGTGGAATGAACTCTATTCTTTTAGTAAGTATAAATACTTTATATTTTTTACATGTATACTAAAAACTTCTCATATATTTTAGAAATGGAGATCAATCAGTGGGCTAATTAGGTTACCTAATTTATCTTTACAGCAGGTACAGGATTGGGTGGACATGGTATGAAATATTATGTGATTTCTCAACATTAAAATTACGAATGTCCACTGAACGATGCCTGGGCTACGACAACGTTGGACCTGGTGGAATGAACTCTATTCTTTTATTAAGTATAAATACTTTATAGTTCTTAAATGTAAGATAAAAAATTCTAACATATTTTATAGGAGATCAATCAGTGGGCTAATTAGGTTACCTAATTTCTCTTTACAGCAGGTACAGATTTGGGTGGACATTGTATGAAATATTATGTGATTACTCAACATTAAAATTACGAATGTCCATTGAACGATGCCTGGGCTACGACAACGTTGGACCTGGTGGAATTAACTCTATTCTTTTAGTAAGTATAAAACCTTTATAGTTCTTATATGTAAGATAAAAAATTCTAACATATTTTATAGAAGGAGATCAATCAGTGGGCTAATTAGGTTACCTAATTTCTCTTTACAGCAGGTACAGATTTGGGTGGACATGGTATGAAATATTATGTGATTTCTCAACATTAAAATTGCGAATGTCCACTGAACGATGCCTGGGCTACGACAACGTTGGACCTGGTGGAATGAACTCTATTCTTTTAGTAAGTATAAATACTTTATAGTTCTTATATGTAAGATACAAAATTCTAACATATTTTATAGAAGGAGATCAATCAGTGGGCTAATTAGGTTACCTAATTTCTCTTTACAGCAGGTACAGATTTGGGTGGACATTGTATGAAATATTATGTGATTTCTCAACATTAAAATTACGAATGTCCATTGAACGATGCCTGGGCTACGACAACGTTGGACCTGGTGGAATTAACTCTATTCTTTTAGTAAGTATAAAACCTTTATAGTTCTTATATGTAAGATAAAAAATTCTAACATATTTTATAGAAGGAGATCAATCAGTGGGCTAATTAGGTTACCTAATTTCTCTTTACAGCAGGTACAGATTTGGGTGGACATTGTATGAAATATTATGTGATTTCTCAACATTAAATTTACGAATGTCCACTGAACGATGCCTGGGCTACGACAACGTTCGACCTGGTGGAATGAACTCTATTCTTTTAGTAAGTATAAATACTTTATATTTTTTACATGTATACTAAAAACTTCTCATATATTTTAGAAATGGAGATCAATCAGTGGGCTAATTAGGTAACCTAATTTCTCTTTACAGCAGGTACAGATTTGGGTGGACATGGTATGAAATATTATGTGATTTCTCAACATTAAAATTACGAATGTCCACTGAACGATGCCTGGCCTACGACAACGTTGGACCTGGTGGAATGAACTCTATTCTTTTAGTAAGTATAAATACTTTATATTTTTTACATGTATACTAAAAACTTCTCATATATTTTAGAAATGGAGATCAATCAGTGGGCTAATTAGGTTACCTAATTTCTCTTTACAGCAGGTACAGATTTGGGTGGACATTGTATGAAATATTATGTGATTTCTCAACACTAAAATTCCGAATGTCCACTGAACGATGCCTGGGCTACTACAACGTTGGACCTGGTGGAATGAACTCTATTCTTTTAGTAAGTATAAATACTTTATATTTCTTACATGTATACTAAAAACTTCTCATATATTTTAGAAATGGAGGTCAATGAGTGGGCTAATTAGGTTACCTAATTTCTCTTTACAGCAGGTACAGATTTGGGTGGACATGGTATGAAATATTATGTGATTTCTCAACATTAAAATTACGAATGTCCACTGAACGATGCCTGGCCTACGACAACGTTGGACCTGGTGGAATGAACTCTATTCTTTTAGTAAGTATAAATACTTTACATTTTATACATGTATACTAAAAACTTCTCATATATTTTAGAAATGGAGATCAATCAGTGGGCTAATTAGGTTACCTAATTTCTCTTTACAGCAGGTACAGGATTGGGTGGACATGGTATGAAACATTATGTGATTTCTCAACATTAAAATTACGAATGTCCATTGAACGATGCCTGGGCTACGACAACGTTGGACCTGGTGGAATTAACTCTATTCTTTTAGTAAGTATAAAACCTTTATAGTTCTTATATGTAAGATAAAAAATTCTAACATATTTTATAGAAGGAGATCAATCAGTGGGCTAATTAGGTTACCTAATTTCTCTTTACAGCAGGTACAGATTTGGGTGGACATTGTATGAAATATTATGTGATTTCTCAACATTAAATTTACGAATGTCCACTGAACGATGCCTGGGCTACGACATCGTTCGACCTGGTGGAATGAACTCTATTCTTTTAGTAAGTATAAATACTTTATATTTTTTACATGTATACTAAAAACTTCTCATATATTTTAGAAATGGAGATCAATCAGTGGGCTAATTAGGTTACCTAATTTCTCTTTACAGCAGGTACAGATTTGGGTGGACATGGTATGAAATATTATGTGATTTCTCAACATTAAAATTACGAATGTCCACTGAACGATGCCTGGCCTACGACAACGTTGGACCTGGTGGAATGAACTCTATTCTTTTAGTAAGTATAAATACTTTATATTTTTTACATGTATACTAAAAACTTCTCATATATTTTAGAAATGGAGATCAATCAGTGGGCTAATTAGGTTACCTAATTTCTCTTTACAGCAGGTACAGATTTGGGTGGACATTGTATGAAATATTATGTGATTTCTCAACACTAAAATTCCGAATGTCCACTGAACGATGCCTGGGCTACTACAACGTTGGACCTGGTGGAATGAACTCTATTCTTTTAGTAAGTATAAATACTTTATATTTCTTACATGTATACTAAAAACTTCTCATATATTTTAGAAATGGAGGTCAATGAGTGGGCTAATTAGGTTACCTAATTTCTCTTTACAGCAGGTACAGATTTGGGTGGACATGGTATGAAATATTATGTGATTTCTCAACATTAAAATTACGAATGTCCACTGAACGATGCCTGGCCTACGACAACGTTGGACCTGGTGGAATGAACTCTATTCTTTTAGTAAGTATAAATACTTTACATTTTATACATGTATACTAAAAACTTCTCATATATTTTAGAAATGGAGATCAATCAGTGGGCTAATTAGGTTACCTAATTTCTCTTTACAGCAGGTACAGGATTGGGTGGACATGGTATGAAACATTATGTGATTTCTCAACATTAAAATTACGAATGTCCACTGAACGATACCTGGGCTACGACAACGTTGGACCTGGTGGAATGAACTCTATTCTTTTAGTACGTATAAATACTTTATATTTCTTACATGTATACTAAAAACTTCTCATATATTTTAGAAATGGAGATCAATCATTGGGCTAATTAGGTTACCTAATTTCTCTTTACAGCAGGTACAGATTTGGGTGGACATTGTATGAAATATTATGTGATTTCTCAACATTAAAATTACGAATGTCCACTGAACGATGCCTGGGCTACGACAACGTTGGACCTGGTGGAATGAACTCTATTCTTTTAGTACGTATAAATACTTTATATTTCTTACATGTATACTAAAAACTTCTCATATATTTTAGTAATGGAGATCAATCAGTGGGCTAATTAGGTTACCTAATTTCTCTTTACAGCAGGTACAGGATTGGGTGGACATTGTATGAAATATTATATGATTTCTCGACATTAAAATTACGAATGTCCACTGAACGATGCCTGGGCTACGACAACGTTGGACCTGGTGGAATGAACTCTATTCTTTTAGTAAGTATAAATAATTTATATTTCTTACATGTATACTAAAAACTTCTCATATATTTTAGAAATGGAGATCAATCAGTGGGCTAATTGAGTTACCTAATTTCTCTTTACAGCAGGTACAGATTTGGGTGGACATTGTATGAAATATTATGTGATTTCTCAACATTAAAATTACGAATGTCCATTGAACGATGCCTGGGCTACGACAACGTTGGACCTGGTGGAATTAACTCTATTCTTTTAGTACGTATAAATACTTTATATTTCTTACATGTATACTAAAAACTTCTCATATATTTTAGAAATGGAGATCAATCAGTGGGCTAATTAGGTTACCTAATTTCTCTTTACAGCAGGCACAGGATTGGGTGGACATGGTATGAAATATTATGTGATTTCTCAACATTAAAATTACGAATGTCCACTGAACGATGCCTGGGCTACGAACGTGTTGGACCTGGTGGAATGGACTCTATACTTTTAGTAAGTATAAATACTTTATATTTCTTACATGTATACTAAAAACTTCTCATATATTTTAGTAATGGAGCTCAATCAGTGGGCTAATTAGGTTCCCTAATTTCTCTTTACAGCAGGTACAGGATTGGGTGGACATTGTATGAAATATTATATAATTTCTCGACATTAAAATTACGAATGTCCACTGAACGATGCCTGGGCTACGACAACGTTGGACCTGGTGGAATGAACTCTATTCTTTTAGTAAGTATAAATAATTTATATTTCTTACATGTATACTAAAAACTTCTCATATATTTTAGAAATGGAGATCAATCAGTGGGCTAATTAAGTTACCTAATTTCTCTTTACAGCAGGTACAGGATTGGGTGGACATAGTATGAAATATTATGTGATTTCCCAACATTAAAATTACGAATGTCCACTGAACGATGCCTGGAATACGACAACGTTGGACCTGGTGGAATGAACTCTATTCTTTTAGTAAGTATAAATACTTTATATTTCTTACATGTATACTAAAAACTTCTCATATATTTTAGAAATGGAGATCAATCAGTGGGCTAATTAGGTTCCCTAATTTCTCTTTACAGCAGGTACAGATTTGGGTGGACATTGTATGAAATATTATGTGATTTCTCAACATTAAAATTACGAATGTCCATTGAACGATGCCTGGGCTACGACAACGTTGGACCTGGTGGAATTAACTCTATTCTTTTAGTAAGTATAAAACCTTTATAGTTCTTATATGTAAGATAAAAAATTCTAACATATTTTATAGAAGGAGATCAATCAGTGGGCTAATTAGGTTACCTAATTTCTCTTTACAGCAGGTACAGATTTGGGTGGACATTGTATGAAATATTATGTGATTTCTCAACATTAAAATTACGAATGTCCACTGAACGATGCCTGGGCTACGACAACGTTGGACCTGGTGGAATGAACTCTATTCTTTTAGTAAGTATAAATACTTTATATTTTTTACATGTATACTAAAAACTTCTCATATATTTTAGAAATGGAGATCAATCAGTGGGCTAATTAGGTTACCTAATTTCTCTTTACAGCAGGTACAGATTTGGGTGGACATGGTATGAAATATTATGTGATTTCTCAACATTAAAATTACGAATGTCCACTGAACGATGCCTGGCCTACGACAACGTTGGACCTGGTGGAATGAACTCTATTCTTTTAGTAAGTATAAATACTTTATATTTTTTACATGTATACTAAAAACTTCTCATATATTTTAGAAATGGAGATCAATCATTGGGCTAATTAGGTTACCTAATTTCTCTTTACAGCAGGTACAGATTTGGGTGGACATTGTATGAAATATTATGTGATTTCTCAACATTAAAATTACGAATGTCCACTGAACGATGCCTGGGCTACGACAACGTTGGACCTGGTGGAATGAACTCTATTCTTTTAGTAAGTATAAATACTTTATATTTCTTACATGTATACTAAAAACTTCTCATATATTTTAGAAATGGAGATCAATGAGTGGGCTAATTAGGTTACCTAATTTCTCTTTACAGCAGGTACAGATTTGGGTGGACATGGTATGAAATATTATGTGATTTCTCAACATTAAAATTACGAATGTCCACTGAACGATGCCTGGGCTACGACAACGTTGGACCTGGTGGACTGAACTCTATTCTTTTAGTAAGTATAAATACTTTATATTTTTTACATGTATACTAAAAACTTCTCATATATTTTAGAAATGGAGATCAATCAGTGGGCTAATTAGGTTACCTAATTTCTCTTTACAGCAGGTACAGGATTGGGTGGACATGGTATGAAATATTATGTGATTTCTCAACATTAAAATTACGAATGTCCACTGAACGATGCCTGGCCTACGACAACGTTGGACCTGGTGGAATTAACTCTATTCTTTTAGTAAGTATAAATACTTTATAGTTCTTATATGTAAGATAATAAATTCTAACGTAATTTATAGAAGGAGATCAATCAGTGGGCTAATTAGGTTACCTAATTTCTCTTTACAGCAGGTACAGATTTGGGTGGACATTGTATGAAATATTGTGTGATTTCTCAACATTAAAATTACGAATGTCCATTGAACGATGCCTGGGCTACGACAACGTTGGACCTGGTGGAATTAACTCTATTCTTTTAGTAAGTATAAATACTTTATATTTCTTACATGTATACTAAAAACTTCTCATATATTTTAGAAATGGAGATCAATCAGTAGGCTAATTAGGTTACCTAATTTCTCTTTACAGCAGGTACAGGATTGGGTGGACATGGTATGAAATATTATGTGATTTCTCAACATTAAAATTACGAATGTCCACTGAACGATGCCTGGGCTACGAACGCGTTGGACCTGGTGGAATGGACTCTATACTTTTAGTAAGTATAAATACTTTATATTTCTTACATGTATACTAAAAACTTCTCATATATTTTAGAAATGGAGATGAATCAGTGGGCTAATTATGTTACCTAATTTCTCTTTACAGCAGGTACAGGATTGGGTGGACATTGTATGAAATATTATATGATTTCTCGACATTAAAATTACGAATGTCCACTGAACGATGCCTGGGCTACGACAACGTTGGACCTGGTGGAATGAACTCTATTCTTTTAGTAAGTATAAATAATTTATATTTCTTACATGTATACTAAAAACTTCTCATATGTTTTAGAAATGGAGATCAAACAGTGGGCTAATTAGGTTACCTAATTTCTCTTTACAGCAGGTACAGGATTGGGTGGACATAGTATGAAATATTATGTGATTTCCCAACATTAAAATTACGAATGTCCACTGAACGATGCCTGGGCTACGACAACGTTGGACCTGGCGGAATGAACTCTATTCTTTTAGTAAGTATAAATACTTTATATTTCTTACATGTATACTAAAAACTTCTCATATATTTTAGAAATGGAGATCAATCAGTGGGCAAATTAGGTTACCTAATTACTCTTTACAGCAGGTACAGATTTTGTGGACATTGTATGAAATATTATGTGATTTCTCAACATAAAAATTACGAATGTCCACTGAACAATGCCTGGGCTACGACAACGTTGGACCTTTTGGAATGAACTCTATTCTTTTAGTATGTATAAATACTTTATATTTCTTACATGTATACTAAAAACTTCTCATATATTTTAGTAATGGAGATCAATCAGTGGGCTAATAATTTACCTAATTTCTCTTTACAGCAGGTACAGGATTGGGTGGACATTGTATGAAATATTATATGATTTCTCGACATTAAAATTACGAATGTCCACTGAACGATGCCTGGGCTACGACAACGTTGGACCTGGTGGAATGAACTCTATTCTTTTAGTAAGTATAAATAGTTTATATTTCTTACATGTATACTAAAAACTTCTCATATATTTTAGAAATGGAGATCAATCAGTGGGCTAATTAGGTTACCTAATTTCTCTTTACAGCAGGTACAGGATTGGGTGGACATTGTATGAAATATTATGTGATTTCCCAACATTAAAATTACGATTGTCCACTGAACGATGCCTGGGCTACGACAACGTCGGACCTGGTGGAATGAACTCTATTCTTTTAGTAAGTATAAATACTTTATATTTCTTACATGTAAACTAAAAACTTCTCGTATATTTTAGAAATGGAGATCAATCAGTGGGCTAATTAGGTTACCTAATTTCTCTTTACAGCAGGTACTGATTTGGGTGGACATTGTATGAAATATTATGTGATTTCTCAACATTAAAATTACGAATGTCTACTGAACGATGCCTGGGCTACGACAACGTTGGGCCTGGTGGAATGAACTCTGTTCTTTTAGTAAGTATAAATACTTTATATTTCTTACATGTATACTAAAAACTTCTGATATATTTTAGAAATGGAGATCAATCAGTGGGCTAATTAGGTCACCTAATTTCTCTTTACAGCACGTACAGATTTGGGTGGACATGGTATGAAATATTATGTGATTTCTCAACATTAAAATTTGAATGTCCACTGAACGATCCCTGGGCTACGACAACGTTGGAACTGGTGGAATGAACTGTATTCTTTTAGTAAGTATAAAAACTTTGTAGTTCTTATATGTAAGATAAAAAATTCTAATATATTTAGTAGAAGGAGATCAATCAGTGGGCTAATTAAGTTACGTAATTTCTCTTTACAGCAGGTACACTTTTGCGTGGACATTGTATGATATATGTGATTTCTCAACATTAAAATTACGAATGTCCACTGAACGATGCCTGTGCTACAACAACGTTGGACCTGGTGGAATGAACTCTATTCTTTTAGTACGTACAAATACTTTATATTTCTTACATGTATACTAAAAACTTCTCATATATTTTAGAAATGGAGATCAATCAGTGGGCTAATTAGGTTACCTAATTTCTCTTTACAGCAGGTACAGATTTGGGTGGACATTGTATGAAATATTATGTGATTTCTCAACATTAAAATTACGAATGTCCATTGAACGATGCCTGGGCTACGACAACGTTGGACCTGGTGGAATTAACTCTATTCATTTAGTAAGTATAAAACCTTTATAGTTCTTATATGTAAGATAAAAAATTCTAATATATTTTGTAGAAGGAGATCAATCAGTGGGCTAATTAGGTTACCTAATTTCTCTTTACAGCAGGTACAGATTTGGGTGGACATTGTATGAAATATTATGTGATTTCTCAACATTAAAATTACGAATGTCCACTGAACGATGCCTGGGCTATGACAACGTTGGACCTGGTGGATTGAACTCTATTCTTTTAGTACGTATAAATATTTTATATTTCTTACATGTATACTAAAAACTTCTCATATATTTTAGAAATGGAGATCAATCAGTGGGCTAATTAGGTTACCTAATTTCTCTTTACAGCAGGTACAGGTTTGGGTGGACATGGTATGAAATATTATGTGATTTCTCAACATTAAAATTTCGAATGTCCACTGAACGATGCCTGGACTACGACAACGTTGGACCTGGTGGAATGAACTCTATTCTTTTAGTAAGTATAAATACTTTATAGTTCTTATATGTAAGATAAAAAATTCTAATATATTTTATAGAAGGAGATCAATCAGTGGGCTAATTAGGTTACCTAATTTCTCTTCACAGTAGGTACAGATTTGGGTGGACATTGTATGAAATATTATGTGATTTCTCAACATTAAAATTACGAATGTCCATTGAACGATGCCTGGGCTACGACAACGTTGGACCTGGTGGAATGAACTCTATTCTTTTAGTAAGTATAAAAACTTTATAGTTCTTATATGTAAGATAAAAAATTCTAATATATTTTATAGAAGGAGATCAATCAGTGGGCTAATTAGGTTACCTAATTTCTCTTTACGGCAGGTACAGATTTGGGTGGACATTGTATGAAATATTATGTGATTTCTCAACATCAAAATTACGAATGTCCACTGAACGATGCCTGGGCTACGACAACGTTGGACCTGGTGGAATGAACTCTATTCTTTTAGTAAGTATAAATAGTTTATATTTCTTACATGTATACTAAAAAATTCTAATATATTTCGAAATGGAGATCAATCAGTGGGCTAATTAGGTTACCTAATTTCTCTTTACAGCAGGTACAGGATTGGGTGGACATTGTATGAAATATTATGTGATTTCCTAACATTAAAATTACGATTGTCTACTGAACGATGCCTGGGCTACGACAACGTCGGACCTGGTGGAATGAACTCTATTCTTTTAGTAAGTATAAATACTTTATATTTCTTACATGTATACTAAAAACTTCTCATATATTTTAGAAATGGAGATCAATCAGTGGGCTAATTAGGTTACCTAATTTCTCTTTACAGCAAGTACTGATTTGGGTGGACATTGTATGAAATATTATGTGATTTCTCAACATTAAAATTACGAATGTCCACTGAACGATGCCTGGGCTACGACAACGTTGGACCTGGTGGAATGAACTCTATTCTTTTAGTAAGTATAAATACTTTATATTTCTTACATGTATACTAAAAACTTCTCATATATTTTAGAAATGGAGATCAATCAGTGGGCTAATTAGGTTACCTAATTTCTCTTTACAGCAGGTACAGATTTGGGTGGACATGGTATGAAATATTATGTGATTTCTCAACATTAAAATTACGAATGTCCACTGAACGATGCCTGGGCTACGACAACGTTGGACCTGGTGGAATGAACTCTATTCTTTTAGTACGTATAAATACTTTATATTTCTTACATGTATACTAAAAACTTCTCATATATTTTAGAAATGGAGATCAATCAGTGGGCTAATTAGGTTACCTAATTTCTCTATACAGCAGGTACAGGATTGGGTGGACATGGTATGAAATATTATGTGATTTCTCAACATTAAAATTTGAATGTCCACTGAACGATCCCTGGGCTACGACAACGTTGGAACTGGTGGAATGAACTCTATTCTTTTAGTACGTATAAATACTTTATATTTCTTACATATATACTAAAAACTTCTCATATATTTTAGAAATAGAGATCAATCAGTGGGCTAATTAGGTTACCTAATTTCTCTTTACAGCAGGTACAGGATTGGGTGGACATGGTATGAAATATTATGTGATTTCTCAACATTAAAATTACGAATGTCCACTGAACGCTGCCTGGGCTACGACAACGTTGGAACTGGTGGAATGAACTCTATTCTTTTAGTAAGTATAAATACTTTATAGTTCTAATATGTAAGATAAAAAATTCTAATATATTTTATAGAAGGATATCAATCAGTGGGCTAATTAGGTTACCTAATTTCTCTTTACAGCAGGTACAGATTTGGGTGGACATTGTATGAAATATTATGTGATTTCTCAACATTAAAATTACGAATGTCCATTGAAAGATGCCTGGGCTACGACAGCGTTGGACCTGGTGGAATGAACTCTATTCTTTTAGTAAGTATAAAAACTTTATAGTTCTTATATGTAAGATAAATAATTCTAATATATTTTAATGAAGGAGATGAATCAGTGGGCTAATTAGGTTACATAATTTCTCTTTACAGCAGGTACAGATTTGGGTGGACATTGGATGAAATATTATGTGATTTTTCAACATTAAAATGACGATTGTCCACTGAAAGATGCCTGGGCTACGACAACGTTGGACCTGGTGGAATGAACTCTTTTCTTTTAGTAAGTATAAATACTTTATATTTGTTACATGTATACTAAAAACTTATCATATATTTTAGAAATGGAGATCAATCAGTGGGCTAATTAGGTTACCTAATTTCTCTTTACAGCAGGTACAGGATTGGGTGGACATTGTATGAAATATTATGTGATTTCTCAACATTAAAATTACGAATGTCCACTGAACGATGCCTGGGCTACGACAACGTTGGACCTGGTGGAATGAACTCTATTCTTTTAGTAAGTATAAATACTTTATATTTCTTACATGTATACTAAAAACTTCTCATATATTTTAGAAATGGAGATCAATCAGTGGGCTAATTAGGTTACCTAATTTCTCTTTACAGCAGGTACAGATTTGGGTGGACATGGTATGAAATATTATGTGATTTCTCATCATTAAAATTACGAATGTCTACTGAACGATGCCTGGGCTACGACAATGTTGGACCTGGTGGAATGAACTTTATTCATTTAGTACATATAAATACTTTATATTTCTTACATGTAAACTAAAAACTTCTCATATATTTTAGAAATGGAGATCAATCAGTGGGCTAATTAGGTTACCTAATTACTCTTTACAGCAGGTACAGGATTGGGTGGACATGGTTTGAAATATTATGTGATTTCTCAACATTAAAATTACGAATGTCCACTGAACGATGCCTGGGCTACGAACCCGTTGGACCTGGTGGAATGAACTCTATACTTTTAGTAAGTATAAATACTTTATATTTCTTACATGTATACTAAAAACTTCTCATATATTTTAGAAATGGAGATGAATCAGTGGGCTAATTATGTTACCTAATTTCTCTTTACAGCAGGTACAGATTTGGGTGGACATTGTATGAAATATTATGTGATTTCTCAACATTAAAATTACGAATGTCCACTGAACGATGCCTGGGCTACGACAACGTTGGACCTGGTGGAATGAACCCTATTCTTTTAGTACGTATAAATACTTTATATTTCTTACATGTATACTAAAAACTTCTCATATATTTTAGAAATGGAGATCAATCAGTGGGCTAATTAGGTTACCTAATTTCTCTTTACAGCAGGTACAGGATTGGGTGGACATGGTATGAAATATTATGTGATTTCTCAACATTAAAATTACGAATGTCCACTGAACGATACCTGGACTACGACAACGTTGGACCTGGTGGAATTAACTCTATTCTTTTAGTAAGTATAAATACTTTATAGTTCTTATATTTAAGATAAAAAATTCTAATATATTTTATAGAAGGAGATCAATCAGTGGGCTAATTAGGTTACCTAATTTCTCTTTACAGCAGGTACAGATTTGGGTGGACATTGTATGAAATATTATGTGATTTCTCAACATTAAAATTACGAATGTCCATTGAACGATGCCTGGGCTACGACAACGTTGGACCTGGTGGTATGAACTCTATTCTTTTAGTAAGTATAAAAACTTTATAGTTCTTATATGTAAGATAAAAAATTCTAATATATTTTATAGAAGGAGATCAATCAGTGGGCTAATTAGGTTACCTAATTTCTCTTTACAGCAGGTACAGATTTGGGTGGACATTGCATGAAATATTATGTGATTTTTCAACATTAAAATGACGATTGTCCACTGAAAGATGCCTGGGCTACGACAACGTTGGACCTGGTGGAATGAACTCTTTTTTTTTAGTAAGTATAAATACTTTATATTTGTTACATGTATACTAAAAACTTATCATATATTTTAGAAATGGAGATCAATCAGTGGGCTAATTAGGTTACCTAATTTCTCTTTACGGCAGGTACAGGATTGGGTGTACATGGTATGAAATATTATGTGATTTCTCAACATTAAAACTACGAATGTCCACTGAACGATGCCTGGGCTACGACAACGTTGGACCTGGTGGAATGAACTCTATTCTTTTAGTACGTATAAATACTTTATATTTCTTACATGTATACTAAAAACTTCTCATATATTTTAGAAATGGAGATCAATCAGTGGGCTAATTAGGTTACCTAATTTCTCTTTACAGCAGGTACAGGATTGGGTGGACATTGTATGAAATATTATGTGATTTCTCAACATTAAAATTACGAATGTCCACTGAACGATGCCTGGGCTACGACAACGTTGGACCTGGTGGAATGAACTCTATTCTTTTAGTAAGTATAAATACTTTTTATTTCTTCCATGTATACAAAAAACTTCTCATATATTTTAGAAATGGAGATCAATCAGTGGGCTAATTAGGTTACCTAATTTCTCTTTACAGCAGGTACAGGATTGGGTGGACATTGTATGAAATATTAAGTGATTTCTCAACATTAAAATTACGAATGTCCACTGAACGATGCCTGGGCTACGACAACGTTGGACCTGGCGGAATGAACTCTATTCTTTTAGTAAGTATAAATACTTTATATTTCTTACATGTATACTAAAAACTTCTCATATATTTTAGAAATGGAGATCAATCAGTGGGCTGATTAGGTTACCTAATTTCTCTTTACAGCAGGTACAGATTTGGGTGGACATGGTATGAAATATTATGTGATTTCCCAACATTAAAATTACGAATGTCCACTGAACGATGCCTGGGCTACGACAATGTTGGACCTGGTGGAATGAACTCTATTTATTTAGTACGTATAAATACTTTATATTTCTTACATGTAAACTAAAAACTTCTCATATATTTTAGAAATGGAGATCAATCAGTGGGCTAATTACGTTACCTAATTACTCTTTACATCAGGTACAGGATTGGGTGGACATGGTATGAAATATTATGTGATTTCTCAACATTAAAATTACGAATGTCCACTGAACGATGCCTGGGCTACGAACGCGTTGGACCTGGTGGAATGAACTCTATACTTTTAGTAAGTATAAATACTTTATATTTCTTACATGTATACTAAAAACTTCTCATATATTTTAGAAATGGAGATGAATCAGTGGGCTAATTATGTTACCTAATTTCTCTTTACAGCAGGTACAGATTTGGGTGGACATTGTATGAAATATTATGTGATTTCTCAACATTAAAATTACGAATGTCCATTGAACGATGCCTGGGCTACGACAACGTTGGACCTGGTGGAATGAACTCTATTCTTTTAGTAAGTATAAAAACTTTATAGTTCTTATATGTAAGATAAAAAATTCTAATATATTTTATAGAAGGAGATCAATCAGTGGGCTAATTAGGTTACCTAATTTCTCTTTACAGCAGGTACAGATATGGGTGGACATTGGATGAAATATTATGTGATTTCTCAACATTAAAATGACGATTGTCACTGAACGATGCCTGGGCTACGACAACGTTGGAACTGGTGGAATGGACTCTTTTCTTTTAGTAAGTATAAATACTTTATATTTGTTACATGTATACTAAAAACTTATCATATATTTTAAAAATGGAGATCAATCAGTGCGCTAATTAGGTTACCTAATTTCTCTTTACGGCAGGTACAGGATTGGGTGGACATGGTATGAAATGTTATGTGATTTCTCATCATTAAAACTACGAATGTCCACTGAACGATGC
This sequence comes from Locusta migratoria, assembly GCA_026315105.1. Taxonomy (NCBI): domain Eukaryota; kingdom Metazoa; phylum Arthropoda; class Insecta; order Orthoptera; family Acrididae; genus Locusta; species Locusta migratoria. The sequence goes on from CM048754.1 coordinate 124,056,886, forward strand.
CTGGGCTACGACAACGTTGGACCTGGTGGAATGAACTCTATTCTTTTAGTAAGTATAAATACTTTATATTTCTTACATGTATACTAAAAACTTCTCATATATTTTAGAAATAGAGATGAATCAGTGGGCTAATTAGGTTACCTAATTTCTCTTTACAGCAGGTACAGGATTGGGTGGACATTGTATGAAATATTATGTGATTTCTCAACATTAAAATTACGAATGTCCACTGAACGATGCCTGGGCTACGACAACGTTGGACCTGGTGGAATGAACTCTATTCTTTTAGTAAGTATAAATACTTTATATTTCTTCCATGTATACAAAAAACTTCTCATATATTTTAGAAATGGAGTTCAATCAGTGGGCTAATTAGGTTACCTAATTTCTCTTTACAGCAGGTACAGGATTGGGTGGACATTGTATGAAATATTATGTGATTTCTCAACATTAAAATTACGAATGTCCACTGAACGATGCCTGGGCTACGACAACGTTGGACCTGGTGGAATGAACTCTATTCTTTTAGTAAGTATAAATACTTTATATTTCTTACATGTATACTAAAAATTTCTCATATATTTTAGAAATGGAGATCAATCAGTGGGCTAATTAGGTTACCTAATATCTCTTTACAGCAGGTACAGATTTGGGTGGACATTGTATGAAATATTATGTGATTTCTCAACATTAAAATTCGAATGTCCACTGAACGATCCCTGGGCTACGAGAACGTTTGAACTGGTGGAATGAACTCTATTCTTTTAGTAAGTATAAAAACTTTATAATTATTATATGTAAGATAAAAATTTCTAATATATTTTATAGGAGGAGATCAATCAGTGGGCTAATTAGGTTACCTAATTTCTCATTACAGCAAGTACAGAATTGGGTGGACATTGTATGAAAAATTATGTGATTTCTCAACATTAAAATTACGAATGTCCACTTAACGATGCCTGGGCTACGACTACGTTGGACCTGGTGGAGTCAACTCTATTCTTTTAGTAAGTATAAATACTTTATATTTCTTACATGTATACTAAAAACTTCTCATATATTTTAGAAATGGAGATCAATCAGTGGGCTAATTAGGTTACCTAATTTCTCTTTACAGCAGGTAGAGATTTGGGTGGACATGGTATGAAATATTATGTGATTTCTCAACATTAAAATTACGAATGTCCACTGAACGATGCCTGGGCTACGACAACGTTGGACCTGGTGGAATGAACTCTATTCATTTAGTACGTATAAATACTTTATATTTCTTACATGTATACTAAAAACTTCTCATATATTTTAGAAATGAAGCTCAATCAGTGGGCTAATTAGGTTACCTAATTTCTCTTTATAGCAGGTACAGGATTGGGTGGACATGGTATGAAATATTATGTCATTTCTCAACATTAAAATTACGAATGTCCATTGAACGATGCCTGGGCTACGACAACGTTGGACCTGGTGGAATTAACTCTATTCTTTTAGTTAGTATAAAACCTTTATAGTTCTTATATGTAAGATATAAAATTCTAATATATTTTGTAGAAGGAGATCAATCAGTGGGCTAATTAGGTTACCTAATTACTCTTTACAGCAGGTACAGATTTGGGTGGACATTGTATGAAATATTATGTGATATCTCAACATTAAAATTACGAATGTCCACTGAACGATGCCTGGGCTACGACAACGTTGGGCCTGGTGGAATGAACTCTGTTCTTTTAGTAAGTATAAATACTTTATATTTCTTACATGTAAACTAAAAACTTCTCGTATATTTTAGAAATGGAGATCAATCAGTGGGCTAATTAGGTTACCTAATTTCTCTTTACAGCAGGTACTGATTTGGGTGGACATTGTATGAAATATTATGTGATTTCTCAACATTAAAATTACGAATGTCTACTGAACGATGCCTGGGCTACGACAACGTTGGGCCTGGTGGAATGAACTCTGTTCTTTTAGTAAGTATAAATACTTTATATTTCTTACATGTATACTAAAAACTTCTGATATATTTTAGAAATGGAGATCAATCAGTGGGCTAATTAGGTCACCTAATTTCTCTTTACAGCACGTACAGATTTGGGTGGACATGGTATGAAATATTATGTGATTTCTCAACATTAAAATTTGAATGTCCACTGAACGATCCCTGGGCTACGACAACGTTGGAACTGGTGGAATGAACTCTATTCTTTTAGTAAGTATAAAAACTTTGTAGTTCTTATATGTAAGATAAAAAATTCTAATATATTTAGTAGAAGGAGATCAATCAGTGGGCTAATTAAGTTACGTAATTTCTCTTTACAGCAGGTACACTTTTGCGTGGACATTGTATGATATATGTGATTTCTCAACATTAAAATTACGAATGTCCACTGAACGATGCCTGTGCTACAACAACGTTGGACCTGGTGGAATGAACTCTATTCTTTTAGTACGTACAAATACTTTATATTTCTTACATGTATACTAAAAACTTCTCATATATTTTAGAAATGGAGATCAATCAGTGGGCTAATTAGGTTACCTAATTTCTCTTTACAGCAGGTACAGATTTGGGTGGACATTGTATGAAATATTATGTGATTTCTCAACATTAAAATTACGAATGTCCATTGAACGATGCCTGGGCTACGACAACGTTGGACCTGGTGGAATTAACTCTATTCATTTAGTAAGTATAAAACCTTTATAGTTCTTATATGTAAGATAAAAAATTCTAATATATTTTGTAGAAGGAGATCAATCAGTGGGCTAATTAGGTTACCTAATTTCTCTTTACAGCAGGTACAGATTTGGGTGGACATTGTATGAAATATTATGTGATTTCTCAACATTAAAATTACGAATGTCCACTGAACGATGCCTGGGCTATGACAACGTTGGACCTGGTGGATTGAACTCTATTCTTTTAGTACGTATAAATATTTTATATTTCTTACATGTATACTAAAAACTTCTCATATATTTTAGAAATGGAGATCAATCAGTGGGCTAATTAGGTTACCTAATTTCTCTTTACAGCAGGTACAGGTTTGGGTGGACATGGTATGAAATATTATGTGATTTCTCAACATTAAAATTTCGAATGTCCACTGAACGATGCCTGGACTACGACAACGTTGGACCTGGTGGAATGAACTCTATTCTTTTAGTAAGTATAAATACTTTATAGTTCTTATATGTAAGATAAAAAATTCTAATATATTTTATAGAAGGAGATCAATCAGTGGGCTAATTAGGTTACCTAATTTCTCTTCACAGTAGGTACAGATTTGGGTGGACATTGTATGAAATATTATGTGATTTCTCAACATTAAAATTACGAATGTCCATTGAACGATGCCTGGGCTACGACAACGTTGGACCTGGTGGAATGAACTCTATTCTTTTAGTAAGTATAAAAACTTTATAGTTCTTATATGTAAGATAAAAAATTCTAATATATTTTATAGAAGGAGATCAATCAGTGGGCTAATTAGGTTACCTAATTTCTCTTTACGGCAGGTACAGATTTGGGTGGACATTGTATGAAATATTATGTGATTTCTCAACATCAAAATTACGAATGTCCACTGAACGATGCCTGGGCTACGACAACGTTGGACCTGGTGGAATGAACTCTATTCTTTTAGTAAGTATAAATAGTTTATATTTCTTACATGTATACTAAAAAATTCTAATATATTTCGAAATGGAGATCAATCAGTGGGCTAATTAGGTTACCTAATTTCTCTTTACAGCAGGTACAGGATTGGGTGGACATTGTATGAAATATTATGTGATTTCCTAACATTAAAATTACGATTGTCTACTGAACGATGCCTAGGCTACGACAACGTCGGACCTGGTGGAATGAACTCTATTCTTTTAGTAAGTATAAATACTTTATATTTCTTACATGTATACTAAAAACTTCTCATATATTTTAGAAATGGAGATCAATCAGTGGGCTAATTAGGTTACCTAATTTCTCTTTACAGCAAGTACTGATTTGGGTGGACATTGTATGAAATATTATGTGATTTCTCAACATTAAAATTACGAATGTCCACTGAACGATGCCTGGGCTACGACAACGTTGGACCTGGTGGAATGAACTCTATTCTTTTAGTAAGTATAAATACTTTATATTTCTTACATGTATACTAAAAACTTCTCATATATTTTAGAAATGGAGATCAATCAGTGGGCTAATTAGGTTACCTAATTTCTCTTTACAGCAGGTACAGATTTGGGTGGACATGGTATGAAATATTATGTGATTTCTCAACATTAAAATTACGAATGTCCACTGAACGATGCCTGGGCTACGACAACGTTGGACCTGGTGGAATGAACTCTATTCTTTTAGTACGTATAAATACTTTATATTTCTTACATGTATACTAAAAACTTCTCATATATTTTAGAAATGGAGATCAATCAGTGGGCTAATTAGGTTACCTAATTTCTCTATACAGCAGGTACAGGATTGGGTGGACATGGTATGAAATATTATGTGATTTCTCAACATTAAAATTTGAATGTCCACTGAACGATCCCTGGGCTACGACAACGTTGGAACTGGTGGAATGAACTCTATTCTTTTAGTACGTATAAATACTTTATATTTCTTACATATATACTAAAAACTTCTCATATATTTTAGAAATAGAGATCAATCAGTGGGCTAATTAGGTTACCTAATTTCTCTTTACAGCAGGTACAGGATTGGGTGGACATGGTATGAAATATTATGTGATTTCTCAACATTAAAATTACGAATGTCCACTGAACGCTGCCTGGGCTACGACAACGTTGGAACTGGTGGAATGAACTCTATTCTTTTAGTAAGTATAAATACTTTATAGTTCTAATATGTAAGATAAAAAATTCTAATATATTTTATAGAAGGATATCAATCAGTGGGCTAATTAGGTTACCTAATTTCTCTTTACAGCAGGTACAGATTTGGGTGGACATTGTATGAAATATTATGTGATTTCTCAACATTAAAATTACGAATGTCCATTGAAAGATGCCTGGGCTACGACAGCGTTGGACCTGGTGGAATGAACTCTATTCTTTTAGTAAGTATAAAAACTTTATAGTTCTTATATGTAAGATAAATAATTCTAATATATTTTAATGAAGGAGATGAATCAGTGGGCTAATTAGGTTACATAATTTCTCTTTACAGCAGGTACAGATTTGGGTGGACATTGGATGAAATATTATGTGATTTTTCAACATTAAAATGACGATTGTCCACTGAAAGATGCCTGGGCTACGACAACGTTGGACCTGGTGGAATGAACTCTTTTCTTTTAGTAAGTATAAATACTTTATATTTGTTACATGTATACTAAAAACTTATCATATATTTTAGAAATGGAGATCAATCAGTGGGCTAATTAGGTTACCTAATTTCTCTTTACAGCAGGTACAGGATTGGGTGGACATTGTATGAAATATTATGTGATTTCTCAACATTAAAATTACGAATGTCCACTGAACGATGCCTGGGCTACGACAACGTTGGACCTGGTGGAATGAACTCTATTCTTTTAGTAAGTATAAATACTTTATATTTCTTACATGTATACTAAAAACTTCTCATATATTTTAGAAATGGAGATCAATCAGTGGGCTAATTAGGTTACCTAATTTCTCTTTACAGCAGGTACAGATTTGGGTGGACATGGTATGAAATATTATGTGATTTCTCATCATTAAAATTACGAATGTCTACTGAACGATGCCTGGGCTACGACAATGTTGGACCTGGTGGAATGAACTTTATTCATTTAGTACATATAAATACTTTATATTTCTTACATGTAAACTAAAAACTTCTCATATATTTTAGAAATGGAGATCAATCAGTGGGCTAATTAGGTTACCTAATTACTCTTTACAGCAGGTACAGGATTGGGTGGACATGGTTTGAAATATTATGTGATTTCTCAACATTAAAATTACGAATGTCCACTGAACGATGCCTGGGCTACGAACCCGTTGGACCTGGTGGAATGAACTCTATACTTTTAGTAAGTATAAATACTTTATATTTCTTACATGTATACTAAAAACTTCTCATATATTTTAGAAATGGAGATGAATCAGTGGGCTAATTATGTTACCTAATTTCTCTTTACAGCAGGTACAGATTTGGGTGGACATTGTATGAAATATTATGTGATTTCTCAACATTAAAATTACGAATGTCCACTGAACGATGCCTGGGCTACGACAACGTTGGACCTGGTGGAATGAACCCTATTCTTTTAGTACGTATAAATACTTTATATTTCTTACATGTATACTAAAAACTTCTCATATATTTTAGAAATGGAGATCAATCAGTGGGCTAATTAGGTTACCTAATTTCTCTTTACAGCAGGTACAGGATTGGGTGGACATGGTATGAAATATTATGTGATTTCTCAACATTAAAATTACGAATGTCCACTGAACGATACCTGGACTATGACAACGTTGGACCTGGTGGAATTAACTCTATTCTTTTAGTAAGTATAAATACTTTATAGTTCTTATATTTAAGATAAAAAATTCTAATATATTTTATAGAAGGAGATCAATCAGTGGGCTAATTAGGTTACCTAATTTCTCTTTACAGCAGGTACAGATTTGGGTGGACATTGTATGAAATATTATGTGATTTCTCAACATTAAAATTACGAATGTCCATTGAACGATGCCTGGGCTACGACAACGTTGGACCTGGTGGTATGAACTCTATTCTTTTAGTAAGTATAAAAACTTTATAGTTCTTATATGTAAGATAAAAAATTCTAATATATTTTATAGAAGGAGATCAATCAGTGGGCTAATTAGGTTACCTAATTTCTCTTTACAGCAGGTACAGATTTGGGTGGACATTGCATGAAATATTATGTGATTTTTCAACATTAAAATGACGATTGTCCACTGAAAGATGCCTGGGCTACGACAACGTTGGACCTGGTGGAATGAACTCTTTTTTTTTAGTAAGTATAAATACTTTATATTTGTTACATGTATACTAAAAACTTATCATATATTTTAGAAATGGAGATCAATCAGTGGGCTAATTAGGTTACCTAATTTCTCTTTACGGCAGGTACAGGATTGGGTGTACATGGTATGAAATATTATGTGATTTCTCAACATTAAAATTACGAATGTCCACTGAACGATGCCTGGGCTACGACAACGTTGGACCTGGTGGAATGAACTCTATTCTTTTAGTACGTATAAATACTTTATATTTCTTACATGTATACTAAAAACTTCTCATATATTTTAGAAATGGAGATCAATCAGTGGGCTAATTAGGTTACCTAATTTCTCTTTACAGCAGGTACAGGATTGGGTGGACATTGTATGAAATATTATGTGATTTCTCAACATTAAAATTACGAATGTCCACTGAACGATGCCTGGGCTACGACAACGTTGGACCTGGTGGAATGAACTCTATTCTTTTAGTAAGTATAAATACTTTTTATTTCTTCCATGTATACAAAAAACTTCTCATATATTTTAGAAATGGAGATCAATCAGTGGGCTAATTAGGTTACCTAATTTCTCTTTACAGCAGGTACAGGATTGGGTGGACATTGTATGAAATATTAAGTGATTTCTCAACATTAAAATTACGAATGTCCACTGAACGATGCCTGGGCTACGACAACGTTGGACCTGGCGGAATGAACTCTATTCTTTTAGTAAGTATAAATACTTTATATTTCTTACATGTATACTAAAAACTTCTCATATATTTTAGAAATGGAGATCAATCAGTGGGCTGATTAGGTTACCTAATTTCTCTTTACAGCAGGTACAGATTTGGGTGGACATGGTATGAAATATTATGTGATTTCCCAACATTAAAATTACGAATGTCCACTGAACGATGCCTGGGCTACGACAATGTTGGACCTGGTGGAATGAACTCTATTTATTTAGTACGTATAAATACTTTATATTTCTTACATGTAAACTAAAAACTTCTCATATATTTTAGAAATGGAGATCAATCAGTGGGCTAATTACGTTACCTAATTACTCTTTACATCAGGTACAGGATTGGGTGGACATGGTATGAAATATTATGTGATTTCTCAACATTAAAATTACGAATGTCCACTGAACGATGCCTGGGCTACGAACGCGTTGGACCTGGTGGAATGAACTCTATACTTTTAGTAAGTATAAATACTTTATATTTCTTACATGTATACTAAAAACTTCTCATATATTTTAGAAATGGAGATGAATCAGTGGGCTAATTATGTTACCTAATTTCTCTTTACAGCAGGTACAGATTTGGGTGGACATTGTATGAAATATTATGTGATTTCTCAACATTAAAATTACGAATGTCCATTGAACGATGCCTGGGCTACGACAACGTTGGACCTGGTGGAATGAACTCTATTCTTTTAGTAAGTATAAAAACTTTATAGTTCTTATATGTAAGATAAAAAATTCTAATATATTTTATAGAAGGAGATCAATCAGTGGGCTAATTAGGTTACCTAATTTCTCTTTACAGCAGGTACAGATATGGGTGGACATTGGATGAAATATTATGTGATTTCTCAACATTAAAATGACGATTGTCACTGAACGATGCCTGGGCTACGACAACGTTGGAACTGGTGGAATGGACTCTTTTCTTTTAGTAAGTATAAATACTTTATATTTGTTACATGTATACTAAAAACTTATCATATATTTTAAAAATGGAGATCAATCAGTGCGCTAATTAGGTTACCTAATTTCTCTTTACGGCAGGTACAGGATTGGGTGGACATGGTATGAAATGTTATGTGATTTCTCATCATTAAAACTACGAATGTCCACTGAACGATGCCTGGGCTACGACAACGTTGGACCTGGTGGAATGAACTCTATTCTTTTAGTAAGTATAAATACTTTATATTTCTTACATGTATACTAAAAACTTCTCATATATTTTAGAAATGGAGATGAATCAGTGGGCTAATTAGGTTACCTAATTTCTCTTTACAGCAGGTACAGGATTGGGTGGACATTGTATGAAATATTATGTGATTTCTCAACATTAAAATTACGAATGTCCACTGAACGATGCCTGGGCTACGACAACGTTGGACCTGGTGGAATGAACTCTATTCTTTTAGTAAGTATAAATACTTTATATTTCTTCCATGTATACAAAAAACTTCTCATATATTTTAGAAATGGAGTTCAATCAGTGGGCTAATTAGGTTACCTAATTTCTCTTTACAGCAGGTACAGGATTGGGTGGACATTGTATGAAATATTATGTGATTTCTCAACATTAAAATTACGAATGTCCACTGAACGATGCCTGGGCTACGACAACGTTGGACCTGGTGGAATGAACTCTATTCTTTTAGTAAGTATAAATACTTTATATTTCTTACATGTATACTAAAAATTTCTCATATATTTTAGAAATGGAGATCAATCAGTGGGCTAATTAGGTTACCTAATATCTCTTTACAGCAGGTACAGATTTGGGTGGACATTGTATGAAATATTATGTGATTTCTCAACATTAAAATTCGAATGTCCACTGAACGATCCCTGGGCTACGAGAACGTTTGAACTGGTGGAATGAACTCTATTCTTTTAGTAAGTATAAAAACTTTATAATTATTATATGTAAGATAAAAATTTCTAATATATTTTATAGGAGGAGATCAATCAGTGGGCTAATTAGGTTACCTAATTTCTCATTACAGCAAGTACAGAATTGGGTGGACATTGTATGAAATATTATGTGATTTCTCAACATTAAAATTACGAATGTCCACTTAACGATGCCTGGGCTACGACTACGTTGGACCTGGTGGAGTCAACTCTATTCTTTTAGTAAGTATAAATACTTTATATTTCTTACATGTATACTAAAAACTTCTCATATATTTTAGAAATGGAGATCAATCAGTGGGCTAATTAGGTTACCTAATTTCTCTTTACAGCAGGTAGAGATTTGGGTGGACATGGTATGAAATATTATGTGATTTCTCAACATTAAAATTACGAATGTCCACTGAACGATGCCTGGGCTACGACAACGTTGGACCTGGTGGAATGAACTCTATTCATTTAGTACGTATAAATACTTTATATTTCTTACATGTATACTAAAAACTTCTCATATATTTTAGAAATGAAGCTCAATCAGTGGGCTAATTAGGTTACCTAATTTCTCTTTATAGCAGGTACAGGATTGGGTGGACATGGTATGAAATATTATGTCATTTCTCAACATTAAAATTACGAATGTCCATTGAACGATGCCTGGGCTACGACAACGTTGGACCTGGTGGAATTAACTCTATTCTTTTAGTTAGTATAAAACCTTTATAGTTCTTATATGTAAGATATAAAATTCTAATATATTTTGTAGAAGGAGATCAATCAGTGGGCTAATTAGGTTACCTAATTACTCTTTACAGCAGGTACAGATTTGGGTGGACATTGTATGAAATATTATGTGATATCTCAACATTAAAATTACGAATGTCCACTGAACGATGCCTGGGCTACGACAACGTTGGACCTGGTGGAATGAACTCTATTCATTTAGTACGTATAAATACTTTATATTTCTTACATGTATACTAAAAACTTCTCATATATTTTAGAAATGGAGATGAATCAGTGGGCTAATTAGGTTACCTAATTTCTCTTTACAGCTGGTACAGGATTGGGTGGACATGGTATGAAATATTATGTCATTTCTCAACATTAAAATTACGAATGTCCATTGAACGATGCCTGGGCTACGACAACGTTGGACCTGGTGGAATTAACTCTATACTTTTAGTAAGTATAAAACCTTTATAGTTCTTATATGTAAGAAAAAAAATTCTAATATGTTTTGTAGAAGGAGATCAATCAGTGGGCTAATTAAGTTACCTAATTTCTCTTTACAGCAGGTACAGATTTGGGTGGACATTGTATGAAATATTATGTGATTTCTCAACATTAAAATGACGAATGTCCACTGAACGATGCCTGGGCTACGACAACGTTGGACCTGGTGGAATGAACTCTATTCTTTTAGTAAGTATAAATACTTTATATTTCTTACATGTATACCAAATACTTCTCTGAATATTTTAGAAATGGAGATCAATCAGTGGGCTAATTAGGTTACCTAATGTCTCTTTACAGCAGGTACAGGATTGGGTGGACATTGTATGAAATATTAAGTGATTTCTCAACATTAAAATTACGAATGTCCACTGAACGATGCCTGGGCTACGACAACGTTGGACCTGGCGGAATGAACTCTATTCTTTTAGTAAGTATAAATACTTTATATTTCTTACATGTATACTAAAAACTTCTCATATATTTTAGAAATGGAGATCAATCAGTGGGCTGATTAGGTTACCTAATTTCTCTTTACAGCAGGTACAGATTTGGGTGGACATGGTATGAAATATTATGTGATTTCCCAACATTAAAATTACGAATGTCCACTGAACGATGCCTGGGCTACGACAATGTTGGACCTGGTGGAATGAACTCTATTTATTTAGTACGTATAAATACTTTATATTTCTTACATGTAAACTAAAAACTTCTCATATATTTTAGAAATGGAGATCAATCAGTGGGCTAATTACGTTACCTAATTACTCTTTACATCAGGTACAGGATTGGGTGGACATGGTATGAAATATTATGTGATTTCTCAACATTAAAATTACGAATGTCCACTGAACGATGCCTGGGCTACGAACGCGTTGGACCTGGTGGAATGAACTCTATTCTTTTAGTAAGTATAAAAACTTTATAGTTCTTATATGTAAGATAAAAAATTCTAATATATTTTATAGAAGGAGATCAATCAGTGCGCTAATTAGGTTACCTAATTTCTCTTTACAGCAGGTACAGATATGGGTGGACATTGGATGAAATATTATGTGATTTCTCAACATTAAAATGACGATTGTCACTGAACGATGCCTGGGCTACGACAACGTTGGAACTGGTGGAATGGACTCTTTTCTTTTAGTAAGTATAAATACTTGATATTTGTTACATGTATACTAAAAACTTATCATATATTTTAAAAATGGAGATCAATCAGTGCGCTAATTAGGTTACCTAATTTCTCTTTACGGCAGGTACAGGATTGGGTGGACATGGTATGAAATGTTATGTGATTTCTCATCATTAAAACTACGAATGTCCACTGAACGATGCCTGGGCTACGACAACGTTGGACCTGGTGGAATGAACTCTATTCTTTTAGTAAGTATAAATACTTTATATTTCTTCCATGTATACAATAAACTTCTCATATATTTTAGAAATGGAGTTCAATCAGTGGGCTAATTAGGTTACCTAATTTCTCTTTACAGCAGGTACAGGATTGGGTGGACATTGTATGAAATATTATGTGATTTCTCAACATTAAAATTACGAATGTCCACTGAACTATGCCTGGGCTACGACAACGTTGGACCTGGTGGAATGAACTCTATTCTTTTAGTAAGTATAAATACTTTATATTTCTTCCATGTATACAATAAACTTCTCATATATTTTAGAAATGGAGTTCAATCAGTGGGCTAATTAGGTTACCTAATTTCTCTTTACAGCAGGTACAGGATTGGGTGGACATTGTATGAAATATTATGTGATTTCTCAACATTAAAATTACGAATGTCCACTGAACGATGCCTGGGCTACGACAACGTTGGACCTGGTGGAATGAACTCTATTCTTTTAGTAAGTATAAATACTTTATATTTCTTACATGTATACTAAAAATTTCTCATATATTTTAGAAATGGAGATCAATCAGTGGGCTAATTAGGTTACCTAATATCTCTTTACAGCAGGTACAGATTTGGGTGGACATGGTATGAAATATTATGTGATTTCTCAACATTAAAATTCGAATGTCCACTGAACGATCCCTGGGCTACGAGAACGTTGGAACTGGTGGAATGAACTCTATTCTTTTAGTAAGTATAAAAACTTTATAATTATTATATGTAAGATAAAAATTTCTAATATATTTTATAGGAGGAGATCAATCAGTGGGCTAATTAGGTTACCTAATTTCTCATTACAGCAAGTACAGAATTGGGTGGACATTGTATGAAATATTATGTGATTTCTCAACATTAAAATTACGAATGTCCACTTAACGATGCCTGGGCTACGACTACGTTGGACCTGGTGGAGTCAACTCTATTCTTTTAGTAAGTATAAATACTTTATATTTCTTACATGTATACTAAAAACTTCTCATATATTTTAGAAATGGAGATCAATCAGTGGGCTAATTAGGTTACCTAATTTCTCTTTACAGCAGGTAGAGATTTGGGTGGACATCGTATGAAATATTATGTGATTTCTCAACATTAAAATTACGAATGTCCACTGAACGATGCCTGGGCTACGACAACGTTGGAGCTGGTGGAATGAACTCTATTCATTTAGTACGTATAAATACTTTATATTTCTTACATGTATACTAAAAACTTCTCATATATTTTAGAAATGAAGATCAATCAGTGGGCTAATTAGGTTACCTAATTTCTCTTTATAGCAGGTACAGGATTGGGTGGACATGGTATGAAATATTATGTCATTTCTCAACATTAAAATTACGAATGTCCATTGAACGATGCCTGGGCTACGACAACGTTGGACCTGGTGGAATTAACTCTATTCTTTTAGTTAGTATTAAACCTTTATAGTTCTTATATGTAAGATATAAAATTCTAATATATTTTGTAGAAGGAGATCAATCAGTGGGCTAATTAGGTTACCTAATTACTCTTTACAGCAGGTACAGATTTGGGTGGACATTGTATGAAATATTATGTGATTTCTCAACATTAAAATTACGAATGTCCACTGAACGATGCCTGGGCTACGACAACGTTGGACCTGGTGGAATGAACTCTATTCATTTAGTACGTATAAATACTTTATATTTCTTACATGTATACTAAAAACTTCTCATATATTTTAGAAATGGAGATGAATCAGTGGGCTAATTAGGTTACCTAATTTCTCTTTACAGCTGGTACAGGATTGGGTGGACATGGTATGAAATATTATGTCATTTCTCAACATTAAAGTTACGAATGTCCATTGAACGATGCCTGGGCTACGACAACGTTGGACCTGGTGGAATTAACTCTATTCTTTTAGTAAGTATAAAACCTTTATAGTTCTTATATGTAAGAAAAAAAATTCTAATATATTTTGTAGAAGGAGATCAATCAGTGGGCTAATTAAGTTACCTAATTTCTCTTTACAGCAGGTACAGATTTGGGTGGATATTGTAGGAAATATTATGTGATTTCTCAACATTAAAATGACGAATGTCCACTGAACGATGCCTGGGCTACGACAACGTTGGACCTGGTGGAATGAACTCTATTCTTTTAGTAAGTATAAATACTTTATATTTCTTACATGTATACCAAATACTTCTCTGAATATTTTAGAAATGGAGATCAATCAGTGGGCTAATTAGGTTACCTAATTTCTCTTTACAGCAGGTACAGGATTGGGTGGACATGGTATGAAATATTGTGTCATTTCTCAACATTAAAATTCGAATGTCCACTGAACGATCCCTGGGCTACGACAACGTTGGAACTGGTGGAATGAACTCTATTCTTTTAGTAAGTATAAAAACTTTATAGTTCTTATATGTAAGATAAAAAATTCTAATATATTTTATAGGAGGAGGTCAATCAGTGGGCTAATTAGGTTACCTAATTTCTCTTTACAGCAGGTGCAGGATTGGGTGGACATTGTATGAAATATGTGATTTCTTGACATTATAATTCCGAATGTCCACTGAACGATGCCTGGCCTAAGACAACGTTGGACCTGGTGGAATGAACTCTATTATTTTAGTATGTATAAATACCTTATATTTCTTACATGTATACTAAAAACTTCTCATATATTTTAGAAATGGAGATCAATCAGTGGGCTAATTAGGTTACCTAATTTCTCTTTACAGCAGGTACAGGATTGGGTGGACATTGTATGAAATATTATGTGATTTCTAAACATTAAAATTGCGAATGTCCACTGAACGATGCCTGGGCTACGACAACGTTGGACCTGGTGGAATGAACTCTATTCTTTTAGTAAGTATAAATACTTTATAGTTCTTATATGTAAGATAAAAAATTCTAATATATTTTATAGAAGGAGATCAATCAGTGGGCTAATTAGGTTACCTAATTTCTCTTTACAGCAGGTACAGATTTGGGTGGACATTGTATGAAATATAATGTGATTTCTCAACATTAAAATTACGAATGTCCATTGACGATGCCTGGGCTACGACAACGTTGGACCTGGTGGAATGAACTCTATTCTTTTAGTAAGTATAAAATCTGTATAGTTCTTACATGTAAGATAAAAAATTCTAATATATTTTATAGGAGGAGATCTATCAGTGGGCTAATTAGGTTACCTAATTTCTCTTTACAGCAGGTACAGATTTGGGTGGACATTGTATGAAATATTATGTGATTTCTCAACATTAAAATGACGATTGTCCACTGAACGATGCCTGTGCTGCGACAACGTTGGACCTGGTGGAATGAACTCTATTCTTTTACTAAGTATAAATACTTTATATTTGTTACATGTATACTAAAAACTTCTCATATATTTTAGAAATGGATATTAATCAGTGGGCTAATTAGGTTACCTAATTTCTCTTTACAGCAGGTACAGATTTGGGTGGACACTGTATGAAATATTATGTGATTTCTCAACATTAAAATTACGAATGTCCACTGAACGTTGCCTGGGCTACGACAACGTTGGACCTGGTGGAATGAACTCTATTCTTTTAGTAAGTATAAATACTTTATATTTCTTACATGTATACTAAAAACTTCTCATATATTTAAGAAATGGAGATCAATCAGTGGGCTAATTAGGTTACCTAATTTCTCTTTACAGCAGGTACAGGATTGGGTGGACATGGTATGAAATATTATGTGATTTCTCAACATTAAAATTACGAATGTCCACTGAACGATGCCTGGGCTACCAAAACGTTGGACCTGGTGGAATGAACTCTATTCCTTTAGTACGTATAAATACTTTATATTTCTTACACGTATACTAAAAACTTCTCATATATTTTAGAAATGGAGATCAATCAGTGCGCTAATTAGGTTACCTAATTTCTCTTTACAGCAGGTACAGGATTGGGTGGACATTGTGTGAAATATTACGTGATTTCTCAACATTAAAATTATGAATGTCCACTGAACGATGCCTGGGCTACGACAACGTTGGACCTGGTGGAATGAACTATATTCTTTTAGTACGTATAAATACTTTATATTTCTTACATGTATACTAAAAACTTCTCATATATTGTAGAAATGGAGATCATTCAGTGGGCTAATTAGGTTACCTAATTTCTCTTTACAGCAGGTACAGGATTGGGTGGCCATTGTATGAAATATTATGTGATTTCTCAACATTAAAATTACGAATGTCCACTGAACGATGCCTGGGCTACGACAACGTTGGACCTGGTGGATTGAACTCTATTCTTTTAGTAAGTATAAATAGTTTATATTTCTTACATGTATACTAAAAACTTCTCATATATTTTAGAAATGGAGATCAATCAGTGGGCTAATTAGGTTACCTAATTTCTCTTTACAGCAGGTACAGGATTGGGTGGACATTGTATGAAATATTATGTGATTTCTCAACATTAAAATTACGAATGTCCACTGAACGATGCCTGGGCTACGACAACGTTGGACCTGGTGGAATGAACTTTATTCTTTTAGTACGTATAAATACTTTATATTTCTTACATGTATACTAAAAACTTCTCATATATTTTAGAAATGGAGATCAATCAGTGGGCTAATTAGGTTACCTAATTTCTCTTTACAGCAGGTACAGGATTGGGTGGACATGGTATGAAATATTATGTCATTTCTCAACATTAAAATTCGAATGTCCACTGAACGATCCCTTGGCTACGACAACGTTGGAACTGGTAGAATGAAATCTATTCTTTTAGTAAGTATAAAAACTTTATAGTTCTAATATGTAACATAAAAAATTCTAATATATTTTATAGGAGGAGGTCAATCAGTGGGCTAATTAGGTTACCTAATTTCTCTTTACAGCAGGTACAGGATTGGGTGGACATTGTATGAAATATGTGATTTCTTGACATTATAATTCCGAATGTCCACTGAACGATGCCTGGCCTAAGACAACGTTGGACCTGGTGGAATGAACACTATTCTTTTAGTATTTATAAATACCTTATATTTTTTACATGTATACAAAAAACTTCTCATATATTTTAGAAATGGAGATCAATCAGTGGGCTAATTAGGTTACCTAATTTCTCTTTACAGCAGGTACAGATTTGGGTGGACATTGTATGAAATATTATGTGATTTCTCAACATTAAAATGACGATTGTCCACTGAACGATGCCTGGGCTGCGACAACGTTGGACCTGGTGGAATGAACTCTATTCTTTTAGTAAGTATAAATACTTTATAGTTCTTATATGTAAGATAAAAAATTCTAATATATTTTATAGAAGGAGATCAATCAGTGGGCTAATTAGGTTACCTAATTTCTCTTTACAGCAGGTACAGATTTGGGTGGACATTGTATGAAATATTATGTGATTTCTCAACATTAAAATTACGAATGTCCATTGACGATGCCTGGGCTACGACAACGTTGGACCTGGTGGAATGAACTCTATTCTTTTAGTAAGTATAAAAACTTTATAGTTCTTACATGTAAGATAAAAAATTCTAATATATTTTATAGGAGGAGATCTATCAGTGGGCTAATTAGGTTACCTAATTTCTCTTTACAGCAGATACAGATTTGGGTGGACATTGTATGAAATATTATGTGATTTCTCAACATTAAAATGACGATTGTCCACTGAACGATGCCTGGGCTGCGACAACGTTGGACCTGGTGGAATGAACTCTATTCTTTTACTAAGTATAAATACTTTATATTTCTTACATGTATACTAAAAACTTCTCATATATTTTAGAAATGGATATCAATCAGTGGGCTAATTAGGTTACCTAATTTCTCTTTACAGCAGGTACAGGATTGGGTGGCCATTGTATGAAATATTATGTGATTTCTCAACATTAAAATTACGAATGTCCACTGAACGATGCCTGGGCTACGACAACGTTGGACCTGGTGGAATGAACTCTATTCTTTTAGTAAGTATAAATACTTTATATTTCTTACATGTATACTAAAAACTTCTCATATATTTTAGAAATGGAGATCAATCAGTGGGCTAATTAGGTTACCTAATTTCTCTTTACAGCAGGTACAGGATTGGGTGGACATGGTATGAACTATTATGTGATTTCTCAACATTAAAATTACGAATGTCCACTGAACGATGCCTGGGCTACGAAAACGTTGGACCTGGTGGAATGAACTCTATTCCTTTAGTACGTATAAATACTTTATATTTCTTACATGTATACTAAAAACTTCTCATATATTTTAGAAATGGAGATCAATCAGTGCGCTAATTAGGTTACCTAATTTCTCTTTACAGCAGGTACAGGATTGTGTGGACATTGTAAGAAATATTACGTGATTTCTCAACATTAAAATTATGAATGTCCACTGAACGATGCCTGGGCTACGACAACGTTGGACCTGGTGGAATGAACTATATTCTTTTAGTACGTATAAATACTTTATACTTCTTACATGTATACTAAAAACTTCTCATATATTGTAGAAATGGAGATCATTCAGTGGGCTAATTAGGTTACTTAATTTCTCTTTACAGCAGGTACAGGATTGGGTGGCCATTGTAAGAAATATTATGTGATTTCTCAACATTAAAATTACGAATGTCCACTGAACGATGCCTGGGCTACGACAACGTTGGACCTGGTGGAATGAACTCTATTCTTTTAGTACGTATAAATACTTTATATTTCTTACATGTATACTAAAAACTTCTCATATATTTTAGAAATGGAGATCAATCAGTGGGCTAATTAGGTTACCTAATTTCTCTTTACAGCAGGTACAGATTTGGGTGGACATTGTATGAAATATTATGTGATTTCTCAACATTAAAATTACGAATGTCCACTGAACGATGCCTGGGCTATGACAACGTTGGACCTGGTGGAATGAACTATATTCTTTTAGTACGTATAAATACTTTATATTTCTTACATGTATACTAAAAACTTCTCATATATTTTAGAAATGGAGATCATTCAGTGGGCTAATTAGGTTACCTAATTTCTCTTTACAGCAGGTACAGGATTGGGTGGCCATTGTATGAAATATTATGTGATTTCTCAACATTAAAATTACGAATGTCCACTGAACGATGCCTGGGCTACGACAACGTTGGACCTGGTGGATTGAACTCTATTCTTTTAGTAAGTATAAATAGTTTATATTTCTTACATGTATACTAAAAACTTCTCATATATTTTAGAAATGGAGATCAATCAGTGGGCTAATTAGGTTACCTAATTTCTCTTTACAGCAGGTACAGGATTGGGTGGACATTGTATGAAATATTATGTGATTTCTCAACATTAAAATTACGAATGTCCACTGAACGATGCCTGGGCTACAACGTTGGACCTGGTGGAATGAACTCTATTCTTTTAGTACGTATAAATACTTTATATTTCTTACATGTATACTAAAAACTTCTCATATATTTTAGAAATGGAGATCAATCAGTGGGCTAATTAGGTTACCTAATTTCTCTTTACAGCAGGTACAGGATTGGGTGGACATGGTATGAAATATTATGTCATTTCTCAACATTAAAATTCGAATGTCCACTGAACGATCCCTAGGCTACGACAACGTTGGAACTGGTAGAATGAACTCTATTCTTTTAGTAAGTATAAAAACTTTATAGTTCTAATATGTAAGATAAAAAATTCTAATATATTTTATAGGAGGTGGTCAATCAGTGGGCTAATTAGGTTACCTAATTTCTCTTTACAGCAGGTACAGGATTGGGTGGACATTGTATGAAATATGTGATTTCTTGACATTATAATTCCGAATGTCCACTGAACGATGCCTGGCCTAAGACAACGTTGGACCTGGTGGAATGAACACTATTCTTTTAGTATTTATAAATACCTTATATTTCTTACATGTATACAAAAAACTTCTCATATATTTTAGAAATGGAGATCAATCAGTGGGCTAATTAGGTTACCTAATTTCTCTTTACAGCAGGTACAGGATTGGGTGGACATTGTATGAAATATTATGTGATTTCTCAACATTAAAATTACGAATGTCCACTGAACGATGCCTGGGCTACGACAACGTTGGACCTGGTGGAATGAACTCTATTCTTTTAGTAAGTATAAATACTTTATAGTTCTTATATGTAAGATAAAAAATTCTAATATATTTTATAGAAGGAGATCAATCAGTGGGCTAATTAGGTTACCTAATTTCTCTTTACAGCAGGTACAGATTTGGGTGGACATTGTATGAAATATTATGTGATTTCTCAACATTAAAATTACGAATGTCCATTGACGATGCCTGGGCTACGACAACGTTGGACCTGGTGGAATGAACTCTATTCTTTTAGTAATTATAAAAACTTTATAGTTCTTACATGTAAGATAAAAAATTCTAATATATTTTATAGGAGGAGATCTATCAGTGGGCTAATTAGGTTACCTAATTTCTCTTTACAGCAGGTACAGATTTGGGTGGACATTGTATGAAATATTATGTGATTTCTCAACATTAAAATGACGATTGTCCACTGAACGATGCCTGGGCTGCGACAACGTTGGACCTGGTGGAATGAACTCTATTCTTTTACTAAGTATAAATACTTTATATTTCTTACATGTATACTAAAAACTTCTCATATATTTTAGAAATGGATATCAATCAGTGGGCTAATTAGGTTACCAAATTTCTCTTTACAGCAGGTACAGATTTGGGTGGACACTGTATGAAATATTATGTGATTTCTCAACATTAAAATTACGAATGTCCACTGAACGTTGCCTGGGCTACGACAACGTTGGACCTGGTGGAATGAACTCTATTCTTTTAGTAAGTATAAATACTTTATATTTCTTACATGTATACTAAAAACTTCTCATATATTTTAGAAATGGAGATCAATCAGTGGGCTAATTAGGTTACCTAATTTCTCTTTACAGCAGGTACAGGATTGGGTGGACATGGTATGAAATATTATGTGATTTCTCAACATAAAAATTACGTATGTCCACTGAACGATGCCTGTACTACGAAAACGTTGGACCTGGTGGAATGAACTCTATTCCTTTAGTACGTATAAATACTTTATATTTCTTACATGTATACTAAAAACTTCTCATATATTTTAGAAATGGAGATCAATCAGTGCGCTAATTAGGTTACCTAATTTCTCTTTACAGCAGGTACAGGATTGTGTGGACATTGTATGAAATATTACGTGATTTCTCAACATTAAAATTACGAATGTCCACTGAACGATGCCTGGGCTACGACAACGTTGGTCCTGGTGGAATGAACTATATTCTTTTAGTACGTATAAATACTTTACATTTCTTACATGTATACTAAAAACTTCTCATATATTTTAGAAATGGAGATCATTCAGTGGGCTAATTAGGTTACCTAATTTCTCTTTACAGCAGGTACAGGATTGGGTGGCCATTGTATGAAATATTATGTGATTTCTCAACATTAAAATTACGAATGTCCACTGAACGATGCCTGGGCTACGACAACGTTGGACCTGGTGGATTGAACTCTATTCTTTTAGTAAGTATAAATAGTTTATATTTCTTACATGTATACTAAAAACTTCTCATATATTTTAGAAATGGAGATCAATCAGAGGGCTAATTAGGTTACCTAATTTCTCTTTACAACAGGTACAGGATTGGGTGGACATTGTATGAAATATTATGTGATTTCTCAACATTAAAATTACGAATGTCCACTGAACGATGCCTGGGCTACGACAACGTTGGACCTGGTGGAATGAACTCTATTCTTTTAGTACGTATAAATACTTTATATTTCTTACATGTATACTAAAAACTTCTCATATATTTTAGAAATGGAGATCAATCAGTGGGCTAATTAGGTTACCTAATTTCTCTTTACAGCAGGTACAGGATTGGGTGGACATGGTATGAAATATTATGTCATTTCTCAACATTAAAATTCGAATGTCCACTGAACGAACCCTAGGCTACGACAACGTTGGAACTGGTGGAATGAACTCTATTCTTTTAGTAAGTATAAAAACTTTATAGTTCTAATATGTAAGATAAAAAATTCTAATATATTTTATAGGAGGAGGTCAATCAGTGGGCTAATTAGGTTACCTAATTTCTCTTTACAGCAGGTACAGGATTTGGTGGACATTGTATGAAATATGTGATTTCTTGACATTATAATTCCGAATGTCCACTGAACGATGCCTGGGCTACGACAACGTTGGACCTGGTGGAATGAACTCTATTCTTTTAGTAAGTATAAATACTTTATATTTCTTACATGTATACTAAAAACTTCTCATATATTTTAGAAATGGAGATCAATCAGTGGGCTAATTAGGTTACCTAATTTCTCTTTACAGCAGGTACAGATTTGGGTGGACATTGTATGAAATATTATGTGATTTCTCAACATTAAAATTACGAATGTCCACTGAACGCTGCCTGGGCTACGACAACGTTGGACCTGGTGGAATGAACTATATTCTTTTAGTACGTATAAATACTTTATATTTCTTACATGTATACTAAAAACTTCTCATATATTTTAGAAATGGAGATCAATCAGTGCGCTAATTAGGTTACCTAATTTCTCTTTACAGCAGGTACAGGATTGGGTGGACATTGTATGAAATAATATGTGATTTCTCAACATTAAAATTACGAATGTCCACTGAACGATGCCTGGCCTAAGACAACGTTGGACCTGGTGGAATGAACACTATTCTTTTAGTATTTATAAATACCTTATATTTTTTACATGTATACAAAAAACTTCTCATATATTTTAGAAATGGAGATCAATCAGTGGGCTAATTAGGTTACCTAATTTCTCTTTACAGCAGGTACAGATTTGGGTGGACATTGTATGAAATATTATGTGATTTCTCAACATTAAAATGACGATTGTCCACTGAACGATGCCTGGGCTGCGACAACGTTGGACCTGGTGGAATGAACTCTATTCTTTTAGTAAGTATAAATACTTTATAGTTCTTATATGTAAGATAAAAAATTCTAATATATTTTATAGAAGGAGATCAATCAGTGGGCTAATTAGGTTACCTAATTTCTCTTTACAGCAGGTACAGATTTGGGTGGACATTGTATGAAATATTATGTGATTTCTCAACATTAAAATTACGAATGTCCATTGACGATGCCTGGGCTACGACAACGTTGGACCTGGTGGAATGAACTCTATTCTTTTAGTAAGTATAAAAACTTTATAGTTCTTACATGTAAGATAAAAAATTCTAATATATTTTATAGGAGGAGATCTATCAGTGGGCTAATTAGGTTACCTAATTTCTCTTTACAGCAGATACAGATTTGGGTGGACATTGTATGAAATATTATGTGATTTCTCAACATTAAAATGACGATTGTCCACTGAACGATGCCTGGGCTGCGACAACGTTGGACCTGGTGGAATGAACTCTATTCTTTTACTAAGTATAAATACTTTATATTTCTTACATGTATACTAAAAACTTCTCATATATTTTAGAAATGGATATCAATCAGTGGGCTAATTAGGTTACCTAATTTCTCTTTACAGCAGGTACAGGATTGGGTGGCCATTGTATGAAATATTATGTGATTTCTCAACATTAAAATTACGAATGTCCACTGAACGATGCCTGGGCTACGACAACGTTGGACCTGATGGAATGAACTCTATTCTTTTAGTAAGTATAAATACTTTATATTTCTTACATGTATACTAAAAACTTCTCATATATTTTAGAAATGGAGATCAATCAGTGGGCTAATTAGGTTACCTAATTTCTCTTTACAGCAGGTACAGGATTGGGTGGACATGGTATGAACTATTATGTGATTTCTCAACATTAAAATTACGAATGTCCACTGAACGATGCCTGGGCTACGAAAACGTTGGACCTGGTGGAATGAACTCTATTCCTTTAGTACGTATAAATACTTTATATTTCTTACATGTATACTAAAAACTTCTCATATATTTTAGAAATGGAGATCAATCAGTGCGCTAATTAGGTTACCTAATATCTCTTTACAGCAGGTACAGGATTGTGTGGACATTGTAAGAAATATTACGTGATTTCTCAACATTAAAATTATGAATGTCCACTGAACGATGCCTGGGCTACGACAACGTTGGACCTGGTGGAATGAACTATATTCTTTTAGTACGTATAAATACTTTATACTTCTTACATGTATACTAAAAACTTCTCATATATTGTAGAAATGGAGATCATTCAGTGGGCTAATTAGGTTACTTAATTTCTCTTTACAGCAGGTACAGGATTGGGTGGCCATTGTAAGAAATATTATGTGATTTCTCAACATTAAAATTACGAATGTCCACTGAACGATGCCTGGGCTACGACAACGTTGGACCTGGTGGAATGAACTCTATTCTTTTAGTACGTATAAATACTTTATATTTCTTACATGTATACTAAAAACTTCTCATATATTTTAGAAATGGAGATCAATCAGTGGGCTAATTAGGTTACCTAATTTCTCTTTACAGCAGGTACAGATTTGGGTGGACATTGTATGAAATATTATGTGATTTCTCAACAT
Source organism: Locusta migratoria (assembly GCA_026315105.1). NCBI lineage: Eukaryota > Metazoa > Arthropoda > Insecta > Orthoptera > Acrididae > Locusta > Locusta migratoria. The sequence goes on from CM048754.1 coordinate 124,081,785, forward strand.
TAAAATTACGAATGTCCACTGAACGATGCCTGGGCTATGACAACGTTGGACCTGGTGGAATGAACTATATTCTTTTAGTACGTATAAATACTTTATATTTCTTACATGTATACTAAAAACTTCTCATATATTTTAGAAATGGAGATCATTCAGTGGGCTAATTAGGTTACCTAATTTCTCTTTACAGCAGGTACAGGATTGGGTGGCCATTGTATGAAATATTATGTGATTTCTCAACATTAAAATTACGAATGTCCACTGAACGATGCCTGGGCTACGACAACGTTGGACCTGGTGGATTGAACTCTATTCTTTTAGTAAGTATAAATAGTTTATATTTCTTACATGTATACTAAAAACTTCTCATATATTTTAGAAATGGAGATCAATCAGTGGGCTAATTAGGTTACCTAATTTCTCTTTACAGCAGGTACAGGATTGGGTGGACATTGTATGAAATATTATGTGATTTCTCAACATTAAAATTACGAATGTCCACTGAACGATGCCTGGGCTACAACGTTGGACCTGGTGGAATGAACTCTATTCTTTTAGTACGTATAAATACTTTATATTTCTTACATGTATACTAAAAACTTCTCATATATTTTAGAAATGGAGATCAATCAGTGGGCTAATTAGGTTACCTAATTTCTCTTTACAGCAGGTACAGGATTGGGTGGACATGGTATGAAATATTATGTCATTTCTCAACATTAAAATTCGAATGTCCACTGAACGATCCCTAGGCTACGACAACGTTGGAACTGGTAGAATGAACTCTATTCTTTTAGTAAGTATAAAAACTTTATAGTTCTAATATGTAAGATAAAAAATTCTAATATATTTTATAGGAGGTGGTCAATCAGTGGGCTAATTAGGTTACCTAATTTCTCTTTACAGCAGGTACAGGATTGGGTGGACATTGTATGAAATATGTGATTTCTTGACATTATAATTCCGAATGTCCACTGAACGATGCCTGGCCTAAGACAACGTTGGACCTGGTGGAATGAACACTATTCTTTTAGTATTTATAAATACCTTATATTTCTTACATGTATACAAAAAACTTCTCATATATTTTAGAAATGGAGATCAATCAGTGGGCTAATTAGGTTACCTAATTTCTCTTTACAGCAGGTACAGGATTGGGTGGACATTGTATGAAATATTATGTGATTTCTCAACATTAAAATTACGAATGTCCACTGAACGATGCCTGGGCTACGACAACGTTGGACCTGGTGGAATGAACTCTATTCTTTTAGTAAGTATAAATACTTTATAGTTCTTATATGTAAGATAAAAAATTCTAATATATTTTATAGAAGGAGATCAATCAGTGGGCTAATTAGGTTACCTAATTTCTCTTTACAGCAGGTACAGATTTGGGTGGACATTGTATGAAATATTATGTGATTTCTCAACATTAAAATTACGAATGTCCATTGACGATGCCTGGGCTACGACAACGTTGGACCTGGTGGAATGAACTCTATTCTTTTAGTAATTATAAAAACTTTATAGTTCTTACATGTAAGATAAAAAATTCTAATATATTTTATAGGAGGAGATCTATCAGTGGGCTAATTAGGTTACCTAATTTCTCTTTACAGCAGGTACAGATTTGGGTGGACATTGTATGAAATATTATGTGATTTCTCAACATTAAAATGACGATTGTCCACTGAACGATGCCTGGGCTGCGACAACGTTGGACCTGGTGGAATGAACTCTATTCTTTTACTAAGTATAAATACTTTATATTTCTTACATGTATACTAAAAACTTCTCATATATTTTAGAAATGGATATCAATCAGTGGGCTAATTAGGTTACCAAATTTCTCTTTACAGCAGGTACAGATTTGGGTGGACACTGTATGAAATATTATGTGATTTCTCAACATTAAAATTACGAATGTCCACTGAACGTTGCCTGGGCTACGACAACGTTGGACCTGGTGGAATGAACTCTATTCTTTTAGTAAGTATAAATACTTTATATTTCTTACATGTATACTAAAAACTTCTCATATATTTTAGAAATGGAGATCAATCAGTGGGCTAATTAGGTTACCTAATTTCTCTTTACAGCAGGTACAGGATTGGGTGGACATGGTATGAAATATTATGTGATTTCTCAACATAAAAATTACGTATGTCCACTGAACGATGCCTGTACTACGAAAACGTTGGACCTGGTGGAATGAACTCTATTCCTTTCGTACGTATAAATACTTTATATTTCTTACATGTATACTAAAAACTTCTCATATATTTTAGAAATGGAGATCAATCAGTGCGCTAATTAGGTTACCTAATTTCTCTTTACAGCAGGTACAGGATTGTGTGGACATTGTATGAAATATTACGTGATTTCTCAACATTAAAATTACGAATGTCCACTGAACGATGCCTGGGCTACGACAACGTTGGTCCTGGTGGAATGAACTATATTCTTTTAGTACGTATAAATACTTTACATTTCTTACATGTATACTAAAAACTTCTCATATATTTTAGAAATGGAGATCATTCAGTGGGCTAATTAGGTTACCTAATTTCTCTTTACAGCAGGTACAGGATTGGGTGGCCATTGTATGAAATATTATGTGATTTCTCAACATTAAAATTACGAATGTCCACTGAACGATGCCTGGGCTACGACAACGTTGGACCTGGTGGATTGAACTCTATTCTTTTAGTAAGTATAAATAGTTTATATTTCTTACATGTATACTAAAAACTTCTCATATATTTTAGAAATGGAGATCAATCAGAGGGCTAATTAGGTTACCTAATTTCTCTTTACAACAGGTACAGGATTGGGTGGACATTGTATGAAATATTATGTGATTTCTCAACATTAAAATTACGAATGTCCACTGAACGATGCCTGGGCTACGACAACGTTGGACCTGGTGGAATGAACTCTATTCTTTTAGTACGTATAAATACTTTATATTTCTTACATGTATACTAAAAACTTCTCATATATTTTAGAAATGGAGATCAATCAGTGGGCTAATTAGGTTACCTAATTTCTCTTTACAGCAGGTACAGGATTGGGTGGACATGGTATGAAATATTATGTCATTTCTCAACATTAAAATTCGAATGTCCACTGAACGAACCCTAGGCTACGACAACGTTGGAACTGGTGGAATGAACTCTATTCTTTTAGTAAGTATAAAAACTTTATAGTTCTAATATGTAAGATAAAAAATTCTAATATATTTTATAGGAGGAGGTCAATCAGTGGGCTAATTAGGTTACCTAATTTCTCTTTACAGCAGGTACAGGATTTGGTGGACATTGTATGAAATATGTGATTTCTTGACATTATAATTCCGAATGTCCACTGAACGATGCCTGGGCTACGACAACGTTGGACCTGGTGGAATGAACTCTATTCTTTTAGTAAGTATAAATACTTTATATTTCTTACATGTATACTAAAAACTTCTCATATATTTTAGAAATGGAGATCAATCAGTGGGCTAATTAGGTTACCTAATTTCTCTTTACAGCAGGTACAGATTTGGGTGGACATTGTATGAAATATTATGTGATTTCTCAACATTAAAATTACGAATGTCCACTGAACGCTGCCTGGGCTACGACAACGTTGGACCTGGTGGAATGAACTATATTCTTTTAGTACGTATAAATACTTTATATTTCTTACATGTATACTAAAAACTTCTCATATATTTTAGAAATGGAGATCAATCAGTGCGCTAATTAGGTTACCTAATTTCTCTTTACAGCAGGTACAGGATTGGGTGGACATTGTATGAAATATTATGTGATTTCTCAACATTAAAATTACGAATGTCCACTGAACGATGCCTGGGCTACGACAACGTTGGACCTGGTGGAATGAACTATATTCTTTTAGTACGTATAAATACTTTATATTTCTTACATGTATACTAAAAACTTCTCATATATTTTAGAAATGGAGATCAATCAGTGCGCTAATTAGGTTACCTAATTTCTCTTTACAGCAGGTACACGATTGGGTGGACATTGTATGAAATATTATGTGATTTCTCAACATTAAAATTACGAATGTCCACTGAACGATGCCTGGGCTACGACAACGTTGGACCTGGTGGAATGAACTCTATTCTTTTAGTACGTATAAATACTTTATATTTCTTACATGTATACTAAAAACTTCTCATATATTTTAGAAATGGAGATCAATCAGTGGGCTAATTAGGTTACCTAATTTCTCTTTACAGCAGGTACAGATTTGGGTGGACATTGTATGAAATATTATGTGATTTCTCAACATTAAAATTACGAATGTCCACTGAACGATGCCTGGGCTATGACAACGTTGGACCTGGTGGAATGAACTATATTCTTTTAGTACGTATAAATACTTTATACTTCTTACATGTATACTAAAAACTTCTCATATATTGTAGAAATGGAGATCATTCAGTGGGCTAATTAGGTTACTTAATTTCTCTTTACAGCAGGTACAGGATTGGGTGGCCATTGTAAGAAATATTATGTGATTTCTCAACATTAAAATTACGAATGTCCACTGAACGATGCCTGGGCTACGACAACGTTGGACCTGGTGGAATGAACTCTATTCTTTTAGTACGTATAAATACTTTATATTTCTTACATGTATACTAAAAACTTCTCATATATTTTAGAAATGGAGATCTATCAGTGGGCTAATTAGGTTACCTAATTTCTCTTTACAGCAGGTACAGATTTGGGTGGACATTGTATGAAATATTATGTGATTTCTCAACATTAAAATTACGAATGTCCACTGAACGATGCCTGGGCTATGACAACGTTGGACCTGGTGGAATGAACTATATTCTTTTAGTACGTATAAATACTTTATATTTCTTACATGTATACTAAAAACTTCTCATATATTTTAGAAATGGAGATCATTCAGTGGGCTAATTAGGTTACCTAATTTCTCTTTACAGCAGGTACAGGATTGGGTGGCCATTGTATGAAATATTATGTGATTTCTCAACATTAAAATTACGAATGTCCACTGAACGATGCCTGGGCTACGACAACGTTGGACCTGGTGGATTGAACTCTATTCTTTTAGTAAGTATAAATAGTTTATATTTCTTACATGTATACTAAAAACTTCTCATATATTTTAGAAATGGAGATCAATCAGTGGGCTAATTAGGTTACCTAATTTCTCTTTACAGCAGGTACAGGATTGGGTGGACATTGTATGAAATATTATGTGATTTCTCAACATTAAAATTACGAATGTCCACTGAACGATGCCTGGGCTACAACGTTGGACCTGGTGGAATGAACTCTATTCTTTTAGTACGTATAAATACTTTATATTTCTTACATGTATACTAAAAACTTCTCATATATTTTAGAAATGGAGATCAATCAGTGGGCTAATTAGGTTACCTAATTTCTCTTTACAGCAGGTACAGGATTGGGTGGACATGGTATGAAATATTATGTCATTTCTCAACATTAAAATTCGAATGTCCACTGAACGATCCCTAGGCTACGACAACGTTGGAACTGGTAGAATGAACTCTATTCTTTTAGTAAGTATAAAAACTTTATAGTTCTAATATGTAAGATAAAAAATTCTAATATATTTTATAGGAGGTGGTCAATCAGTGGGCTAATTAGGTTACCTAATTTCTCTTTACAGCAGGTACAGGATTGGGTGGACATTGTATGAAATATGTGATTTCTTGACATTATAATTCCGAATGTCCACTGAAGGATGCCTGGCCTAAGACAACGTTGGACCTGGTGGAATGAACACTATTCTTTTAGTATTTATAAATACCTTATATTTCTTACATGTATACAAAAAACTTCTCATATATTTTAGAAATGGAGATCAATCAGTGGGCTAATTAGGTTACCTAATTTCTCTTTACAGCAGGTACAGGATTGGGTGGACATTGTATGAAATATTATGTGATTTCTCAACATTAAAATTACGAATGTCCACTGAACGATGCCTGGGCTACGACAACGTTGGACCTGGTGGAATGAACTCTATTCTTTTAGTAAGTATAAATACTTTATAGTTCTTATATGTAAGATAAAAAATTCTAATATATTTTATAGAAGGAGATCAATCAGTGGGCTAATTAGGTTACCTAATTTCTCTTTACAGCAGGTACAGATTTGGGTGGACATTGTATGAAATATTATGTGATTTCTCAACATTAAAATTACGAATGTCCATTGACGATGCCTGGGCTACGACAACGTTGGACCTGGTGGAATGAACTCTATTCTTTTAGTAATTATAAAAACTTTATAGTTCTTACATGTAAGATAAAAAATTCTAATATATTTTATAGGAGGAGATCTATCAGTGGGCTAATTAGGTTACCTAATTTCTCTTTACAGCAGGTACAGATTTGGGTGGACATTGTATGAAATATTATGTGATTTCTCAACTTTAAAATGACGATTGTCCACTGAACGATGCCTGGGCTGCGACAACGTTGGACCTGGTGGAATGAACTCTATTCTTTTACTAAGTATAAATACTTTATATTTCTTACATGTATACTAAAAACTTCTCATATATTTTAGAAATGGATATCAATCAGTGGGCTAATTAGGTTACCAAATTTCTCTTTACAGCAGGTACAGATTTGGGTGGACACTGTATGAAATATTATGTGATTTCTCAACATTAAAATTACGAATGTCCACTGAACGTTGCCTGGGCTACGACAACGTTGGACCTGGTGGAATGAACTCTATTCTTTTAGTAAGTATAAATACTTTATATTTCTTACATGTATACTAAAAACTTCTCATATATTTTAGAAATGGAGATCAATCAGTGGGCTAATTAGGTTACCTAATTTCTCTTTACAGCAGGTACAGGATTGTGTGGACATGGTATGAAATATTATGTGATTTCTCAACATAAAAATTACGTATGTCCACTGAACGATGCCTGTACTACGAAAACGTTGGACCTGGTGGAATGAACTCTATTCCTTTAGTACGTATAAATACTTTATATTTCTTACATGTATACTAAAAACTTCTCATATATTTTAGAAATGGAGATCAATCAGTGCGCTAATTAGGTTACCTAATTTCTCTTTACAGCAGGTACAGGATTGGGTGGACATTGTATGAAATATTACGTGATTTCTCAACATTAAAATTACGAATGTCCACTGAACGATGCCTGGGCTACGACAACGTTGGTCCTGGTGGAATGAACTATATTCTTTTAGTACGTATAAATACTTTACATTTCTTACATGTATACTAAAAACTTCTCATATATTTTAGAAATGGAGATCATTCAGTGGGCTAATTAGGTTACCTAATTTCTCTTTACAGCAGGTACAGGATTGGGTGGCCATTGTATGAAATATTATGTGATTTCTCAACATTAAAATTACGAATGTCCACTGAACGATGCCTGGGCTACGACAACGTTGGACCTGGTGGATTGAACTCTATTCTTTTAGTAAGTATAAATAGTTTATATTTCTTACATGTATACTAAAAACTTCTCATATATTTTAGAAATGGAGATCAATCAGAGGGCTAATTAGGTTACCTAATTTCTCTTTACAACAGGTACAGGATTGGGTGGACATTGTATGAAATATTATGTGATTTCTCAACATTAAAATTACGAATGTCCACTGAACGATGCCTGGGCTACGACAACGTTGGACCTGGTGGAATGAACTCTATTCTTTTAGTACGTATAAATACTTTATATTTCTTACATGTATACTAAAAACTTCTCATATATTTTAGAAATGGAGATCAATCAGTGGGCTAATTAGGTTACCTAATTTCTCTTTACAGCAGGTACAGGATTGGGTGGACATGGTATGAAATATTATGTCATTTCTCAACATTAAAATTCGAATGTCCACTGAACGAACCCTAGGCTACGACAACGTTGGAACTGGTGGAATGAACTCTATTCTTTTAGTAAGTATAAAAACTTTATAGTTCTAATATGTAAGATAAAAAATTCTAATATATTTTATAGGAGGAGGTCAATCAGTGGGCTAATTAGGTTACCTAATTTCTCTTTACAGCAGGTACAGGATTGGGTGGACATTGTATGAAATATTATGTGATTTCTCAACATTAAAATTACGAATGTCCACTGAACGATGCCTGGGCTACGACAACGTTGGACCTGGTGGAATGAACTCTATTCTTTTAGTAAGTATAAATACTTTATATTTCTTCCATGTATACAAAAAACTTCTCATATATTTTAGAAATGGAGTTCAATCAGTGGGCTAATTAGGTTACCTAATTTCTCTTTACAGCAGGTACAGGATTGGGTGGACATGGTATGAAATATTATTTGATTTCTCAAAATTAAAATGACGATTGTCCACTGAACGATGCCTGGGCTGCGACAACGTTGGACCTGGTGGAATGAACTCTATCCTTTTACTAAGTATAAATACCTTATATTTCTTACATGTATACTAAAAACTTCTCATATATTTTAAATGGAGATCAATCAGTGGGCTAATTAGGTTACCTAATTTCTCTTTACAGCAGGTACAGATTTGGGTGGACATTGTATGAAATAATATGTGATTTCTCAACATTAAAATTACGAATGTCCACTGAACGTTGCCTGGGCTACGACAACGTTGGACCTGGTGGAATGAACTCTATTCTTTTAGTAAGTATAAATACTTTATATTTCTTACATGTATACTAAAAACTTCTCATATATTTTAGAAATGGAGATCAATCAGTGGGCTAATTAGGTTACCTAATTTCTCTTTACAGCAGGTACAGATTTGGGTGGACATTGTATGAAATATTATGTGATTTCTCAACATTAAAATTACGAATGTCCACTGAACGCTGCCTGGGCTACGACAACGTTGGACCTGGTGGAATGAACTATATTCTTTTAGTACGTATAAATACTTTATATTTCTTACATGTATACTAAAAACTTCTCATATATTTTAGAAATGGAGATCAATCAGTGCGCTAATTAGGTTACCTAATTTCTCTTTACAGCAGGTACAGGATTGGGTGGACATTGTATGAAATATTAAGTGATTTCTCAACATTAAAATTACGAATGTCCACTGAACGATGCCTGGGCTACGACAACGTTGGACCTGGCGGAATGAACTCTATTCTTTTAGTACGTATAAATACTTTATATTTCTTACATGTATACTAAAAACTTCTCATATATTTTAGAAATGGAGATCAATCAGTGCGCTAATTAGGTTACCTAATTTCTCTTTACAGCAGGTACACGATTGGGTGGACATTGTATGAAATATTATGTGATTTCTCAACATTAAAATTACGAATGTCCACTGAACGATGCCTGGGCTACGACAACGTTGGACCTGGTGGAATGAACTATATTCTTTTAGTACGTATAAATACTTTATATTTCTTACATGTATACTAAAAACTTCTCATATATTTTAGAAATGGAGATCAATCAGTGCGCTAATTAGGTTACCTAATTTCTCTTTACAGCAGGTACAGGATTGGGTGGACATTGTATGAAATATTATGTGATTTCTCAACATTAAAATTACGAATGTCCACTGAACGATGCCTGAGCTACGACAACGTTGGACCTGGTGGAATGAACTATATTCTTTTAGTACGTATAAATACTTTATATTTCTTACATGTATACTAAAAACTTCTCATATATTTTAGAAATGGAGATCAATCAGTGCGCTAATTAGGTTACCTAATTTCTCTTTACAGCAGGTACAGGATTGGGTGGACATTGTATGAAATATTATGTGATTTCTCAACATTAAAATTACGAATGTCCACTGAACGATGCCTGGGCTACGACAACGTTGGACCTGGTGGAATGAACTATATTCTTTTAGTACGTATAAATACTTTATGTTTCTTACATGTATACTAAAAACTTCTCATATATTTTAGAAATGGAGATCAATCAGTGCGCTAATTAGGTTACCTAATTTCTCTTTACAGCAGGTACAGGATTGGGTGGACATTGTATGAAATATTATGTGATTTCTCAACATTAAAATTACGAATGTCCACTGAACGATGCCTGGGCTACGACAACGTTGGACCTGGTGGAATGAACTATATTCTTTTAGTACGTATAAATACTTTATATTTCTTACATGTATACTAAAAACTTCTCATATATTTTAGAAATGGAGATCAATCAGTGCGCTAATTAGGTTACCTAATTTCTCTTTACAACAGGTACAGGATTGGGTGGACATTGTATGAAATATTATGTGATTTCTCAACATTAAAATTACGAATGTCCACTGAACGATGCCTGGGCTACGACAACGTTGGACCTGGTGGAATGAACTATATTCTTTTAGTACGTATAAATACTTTATATTTCTTACATGTATACTAAAAACTTCTCATATATTTTAGAAATGGAGATCAATCAGTGCGCTAATTAGGTTACCTAATTTCTCTTTACAGCAGGTACAGGATTGGGTGGACATTGTATGAAATATTATGTGATTTCTCAACATTAAAATTACGAATGTCCACTGAACGATGCCTGGGCTACGACAACGTTGGACCTGGTGGAATGAACTATATTCTTTTAGTACGTATAAATACTTTATATTTCTTACATGTATACTAAAAACTTCTCATATATTTTAGAAATGGAGATCAATCAGTGCGCTAATTAGGTTACCTAATTTCTCTTTACAGCAGGTACAGGATTGGGTGGACATTGTATGAAATATTATGTCATTTCTCAACATTAAAATTACGAATGTCCACTGAACGATGCCTGGGCTACGACAACGTTGGACCTGGTGGAATGAACTATATTCTTTTAGTACGTATAAATACTTTATGTTTCTTACATGTATACTAAAAACTTCTCATATATTTTAGAAATGGAGATCAATCAGTGCGCTAATTAGGTTACCTAATTTCTCTTTACAGCAGGTACAGGATTGGGTGGACATTGTATGAAATATTATGTGATTTCTCAACATTAAAATTACGAATGTCCACTGAACGATGCCTGGGCTACGACAACGTTGGACCTGGTGGAATGAACTATATTCTTTTAGTACGTATAAATACTTTATATTTCTTACATGTATACTAAAAACTTCTCATATATTTTAGAAATGGAGATCAATCAGTGCGCTAATTAGGTTACCTAATTTCTCTTTACAGCAGGTACAGGATTGGGTGGACATTGTATGAAATATTATGTGATTTCTCAACATTAAAATTACGAATGTCCACTGAACGATGCCTGGGCTACGACAACGTTGGACCTGGTGGAATGAACTATATTCTTTTAGTACGTATAAATACTTTATATTTCTTACATGTATACTAAAAACTTCTCATATATTTTAGAAATGGAGATCAATCAGTGCGCTAATTAGGTTACCTAATTTCTCTTTACAGCAGGTACAGGATTGGGTGGACATTGTATGAAATATTATGTGATTTCTCAACATTAAAATTACGAATGTCCACTGAACGATGCCTGGGCTACGACAACGTTGGACCTGGTGGAATGAACTATATTCTTTTAGTACGTATAAATACTTTATATTTCTTACATGTATACTAAAAACTTCTCATATATTTTAGAAATGGAGATCAATCAGTGCGCTAATTAGGTTACCTAATTTCTCTTTACAGCAGGTACAGGATTGGGTGGACATTGTATGAAATATTATGTGATTTCTCAACATTAAAATTACGAATGTCCACTGAACGATGCCTGGGCTACGACAACGTTGGACCTGGTGGAATGAACTATATTCTTTTAGTACGTATAAATACTTTATATTTCTTACATGTATACTAAAAACTTCTCATATATTTTAGAAATGGAGATCAATCAGTGCGCTAATTAGGTTACCTAATTTCTCTTTACAGCAGGTACAGGATTGGGTGGACATTGTATGAAATATTATGTGATTTATCAACATTAAAATTACGAATGTCCACTGAACGATGCCTGGGCTACGACAACGTTGGACCTGGTGGAATGAACTATATTCTTTTAGTACGTATAAATACTTTATATTTCTTACATGTATATTAAAAACTTCTCATATATTTTAGAAATGGAGATCAATCAGTGGGCTAATTGGTTTACCTAATTTCTCTTTACAGCAGGTACAGGATTGGGTGGACATGGTATGAAATATTATGTGATTTCTCAACATTAAAATTACGAATGTCCACTGAACGATGCCTGGGCTACGACAACGTTGGACCTGGTGGAACGAACGCTATTCTTTTAGTAAGTATAAATACTTTATATTTCTTATATATATATACTAAAAACTTCTCACATATTTTAGAAATGGAGATCAATCAGTGGGCTAATTAGGTTACCTAATTTCTCTTTACAGCAGGTACAGGATTGGGTGGACATTGTATGAAATATTATGTGATTTCTCAACATTAAAATTACGAATGTCCTTTGAACGATGCGTGGGCTACGACAACGTTGGACCTGGTGGAATGAACTCTATTCTTTTAGCAAGTATAAAAACTTTATAGTTCTTATATGTAAGATAAAAAATTCTAATATATTTTATAGAAGGAGATCAATCAGTGGGCTAATTAGGTTACCTAATTTCTCTTTACAGCAGGTAGACTTTTGGGTGGACATTGTATGAAATATTATGTGCTTTCTCAACATTAAAATTCGAATGTCCACTGAACGATCCCTGTGCTACGACAACGTTGGACCTGGTGGAATGAACTCTGTTCTTTTAGTAAGTATAAAAACTTTATAGTTCTTCTATGTAAGATAAAAAATTCTAACATATTTTATAGAAGAAGATCAATCAGTGGGCTAATTAGGTTACCTAATTTCTCTTTACAGCCGGTAGACTTTTGGGTGGACATTGTATGAAATATTATGTGCTTTCTCAACATTAAAATTCGAATGTCCACTGAACGATCCCTGTGCTACGACAACGTTGGACCTGGTGGAATGAACTCTGTTCTTTTAGTAAGTATAAAAACTTTATAGTTCTTCTATGTAAGATAAAAAATTCTAACATATTTTATAGAAGAAGATCAATCAGTGGGCTAATTAGGTTACCTAATTTCTCTTTACAGCAGGTACAGATTTGGGAGGACATTGTATGAAATATTATGTTATTTCTCAACATTAAAATTCGAATGTCCACTGAACGATCCCTGTGCTACGACAACGTTGGACCTGGTGGAATGAACTCTATTCTTTTAGTGAGTATAAAAACTTTATAGTTCTTATATGTAAGATAAAAAATTCTAACATATTTTATAGAAGGAGATCAATCAGTGGGCTAATTAGGTTACCTAATTTCTCTTTACAGCAGGTACAGATTTGGGTGGACATGGTATGAAATATTATCTGATTTCTCAACATTAAAATTCGAATGTCCACTGAACGATCCCTGGGCTACGACACCATTGGACCTGGTGGAATGAACTCTATTCTTTTAGGAAGTATAAATACTTTATATTTCTTACATGTATACAAAAACTTCTCATATATTTTAGAAATGGAGATCAATCAGTGGGCTAATTAGGTTACCTAATTTCTCTTTACAGCAGGTACAGGATTGGGTGGACATGGTATGAAATATTATGAGATTTATCAACATTAAAATTCGAATGTCCACTGAACGATCCCTGGGCTACGACAACGTTGGACCTGGTGGAATGAACTCAATTCTTTTAGTAAGTATAAATACTTTATATTTCTTACATGTATACTAAAAACTTCTCATATATTTTAGAAATGGAGATCAATCAGTGGGCAAATTAGGTTACCTAATTTCTCTTTACAGCAGGTACAGGATTGGGTGGACATGGTATGAAATATTGTGAGATTTATCAACATTAAAATTCGAATGTCCACTGAACGATCCCTGGGCTACGACAACGTTGGACCTGGTGGAATGAACTCTATTCTTTTAGTAAGTATAAAAACTTTATAGTTCTTTGATGTAAGATAAAAAATTCTAACATATTTTATAGAAGGAGATCAATCAGTGGGCTAATTAGGTTACCTAATTTCTCTTTACAGCAGGTACAGATTTGGGTGGACATGGTATGATATATTATGTGATTTCTCAACATTAAAATTCGAATGTCCACTGAACGATCCCTGGGCTACGACAAAGTTGGACCTGGTGGAATGAACTCTATTCTTTTAGTCAGTATAAATACTTTATAGTTCTTACATGTATACTAAAAACTTCTCATATATTTTAGAAATGGAGATCAATCAGTGGGCTAATTAGGTTACCTAATTTCTCTTTACAGCAGGTACAGATTTGAGTGGACATTGTATGAAATATTATGTGATTTCTCAACATTAAAATTACAAATGTCCACTGAACGATGCCTGGGCTACGACAACGTTGGACCTGGTGAAATGAACTCTATTCTTTTAGTAAGTATAAATACTTTATAGTTCTTATATGTAAGATAAAAAATTCTAACATATTTTATAGAAGGAGATCAATCAGTGGGCTAATTAGGTTACCTAATTTCTGTTTACAGCTTGTACAGGTTTGGGTGGACATGGTATGAATATTATGTGATTTCTCAACATTAAAATTCGAATGTCCACTGAACGATCCCTGGGCTACGACAACGTTGGACCTGGTGGAATGAACTCTATTCTTTTAGTCAGTATAAATACTTTATATTTCTTACATGTATACTAAAAACTTCTCATATATTTTAGAAATGGAGATCAATCAGTGGGCTAATTAGGTTACCTAATTTCTCTTTACAACAGGTACAGATTTGGGTGGACATTGTATGAAAATATATTATGTGATTTCTCAACATTAAAATTACGAATGTACACTGAACGATGCCTGGGCTACGACAACGTTGGACCTGGTGAAATGAACTCTATTCTTTTAGTAAGTATAAATACTTTATAGTTCTTATATGTAAGATAAAAAATTCTAACATATTTTATAGAAGGAGATCAATCAGTGGGCTAATTAGGTTACCTTATTTCTCTTTACAGCAGGTACACTTTTGGGTGGACATTGTATGAAATTAGTGATTTCTTGACATTATAATTCCGAATGTCCCCTGAACGATGCCTGGCCTACGACAACTTTGGACCTGGTGGAATTGAACTCTATTCCTTTAGTAAGTATAAAAACTTTATAGTTCTTATATGTAAGACAAAAAATTCTAACATATTTTATAGAAGGAGATCAATCAGTGGGCTAATTAGGTTACCTAATTTCTCTTTACAGCCGGTAGACTTTTGGGTGGACATGTTATGAAATATTATGTGATTTCTCAACATTAAAATTCGAATGTCCACTGAACGATCCCTGGGCTACGACAACGTTGGACCTGGTGAAATGAACACTATTCTTTTAGTAAGTATAAAAACTTTATAGATCTTATATGTAAGATAAAAAATTCTAACATCTTTTATAGAAGGAGATCAATCAGTGGGCTAATTAGGTTACCTAATTTCTCTTTACAGCAGGTACAGATTTGGGTGGACATTGTATGAAATATTATGTTATTTCTCAACATTAAAATTCGAATGTCCACTGAACGATCCCTGGGCTACGACAACGTTAACCTGGTGGAATGAACTCTATTCTTTTAGTGAGTATAAAAACTTTATAGTTCTTATATGTAAGATAAAAAATTCTAACATATTTTATAGAAGGAGATCAAACAGTGGGCTAATTAGGTTACCTAATTTCTCTTTACAGCAGGTACAGATTTGGGTGGACATGGTATGAAATATTATGTGATTTCTCAACATTAAAATTCGAATGTCCACTGAACGATCCCTGGGCTACGACACCATTGGACCTGGTGGAATGAACTCTATTCTTTTAGTAAGTATAAATACTTTATATTTCTTACATGTATACTAAAAACTTCTCATATATTTTAGAAATGGAGATCAATCAGTGGGCTAATTAGGTTACCTAATTTCTCTTTACAGCAGGTACAGGATTGGGTGGACATGGTATGAAATATTATGAGATTTATCAACATTAAAATTCGAATGTCCACTGAACGATCCCTGGGCTACGACAACGTTGGACCTGGTGGAATGAACTCAATTCTTTTAGTAAGTATAAATACTTTATATTTCTTACATGTATACTAAAAACTTCTCATATATTTTAGAAATGGAGATCAATCAGTGGGCAAATTAGGTTACCTAATTTCTCTTTACAGCAGGTACAGGATTGGGTGGACATGGTATGAAATATTGTGAGATTTATCAACATTAAAATTCGAATGTCCACTGAACGATCCCTGGGCTACGACAACGTTGGACCTGGTGGAATGAACTCTATTCTTTTAGTAAGTATAAAAACTTTATAGTTCTTTGATGTAAGATAAAAAATTCTAACATATTTTATAGAAGGAGATCAATCAGTGGGCTAATTAGGTTACCTAATTTCTCTTTACAGCAGGTACAGATTTGGGTGGACATGGTATGATATATTATGTGATTTCTCAACATTAAAATTCGAATGTCCACTGAACGATCCCTGGGCTACGACAACGTTGGACCTGGTGTAATGAACTCTATTCTTTTAGTCAGTATAAATACTTTATAGTTCTTACATGTAAGATAAAAAATTCTAACATATTTTATAGAAGGAGATCAATCAGTGGGCTAATTAGGTTACCTTATATCTCTTTACAGCAGGTACAGATTTGGGTGGACATTGTATGAAAATATATTATGTGATTTCTCAACATTAAAATTACGAATGTCCACTGAACGATGCCTGGGCTACGACAACGTTGGACCTGGTGAAATGAACTCTATTCTTTTAGTAAGTATAAATACTTTATAGTTCTTATATGTAAGATAAAAAATTCTAACATATTTTATAGAAGGAGATCAATCAGTGGGCTAATTAGGTTACCTTATTTCTCTTTACAGCAGGTACACTTTTGGGTGGACATTGTATGAAATATGTGATTTCTTGACATTATAATTCCGAATGTCCCCTGAACGATGCCTGGCCTACGACAACGTTGGACCTGGTGGAATGAACTCTATTCTTTTAGTCAGTATAAATACTTTATATTTCTTACATGTATACTAAAAACTTCTCATATATTTTAGAAATGGAGATCAATCAGTGGGCTAATTAGGTTACCTAATTTCTCTTTACAACAGGTACAGATTTGGGTGGACATTGTATGAAAATATATTATGTGATTTCTCAACATTAAAATTACGAATGTCCAGTGAACGATGCCTGGGCTACGACAACGTTGGACCTGGTGAAATGAACTCTATTCTTTTAGTAAGTATAAATACTTTATAGTTCTTATATGTAAGATAAAAAATTCTAACATATTTTATAGAAGGAGATCAATCAGTGGGCTAATTAGGTTACCTTATTTCTCTTTACAGCAGGTACACTTTTGGGTGGACATTGTATGAAATTAGTGATTTCTTGACATTATAATTCCGAATGTCCCCTGAACGATGCCTGCCCTACGACAACGTTGGACCTGGTGGAATTGAACTCTATTCCTTTAGTAAGTATAAAAACTTTATAGTTCTTATATGTAAGACAAAAAATTCTAACATATTTTATAGAAGGAGATCAATCAGTGGGCTAATTAGGTTACCTAATTTCTCTTTACAGCCGGTAGACTTTGGGTGGACATGGTATGAAATATTATGTGATTTCTCAACATTAAAATTCGAATGTCCACTGAACGATCCCTGGGCTACGACAACGTTGGACCTGGTGGAATGAACTCTATTCTTTTAGTAAGTATAAAAACTTTATAGTTCTTATATGTAAGATAAAAAATTCTAACATCTTTTATAGAAGGAGATCAATCAGTGGGCTAATTAGGTTACCTAATTTCTCTTTACAGCAGGTACAGATTTGGGTGGACATTGTATGAAATATTATGTTATTTCTCAACATTAAAATTCGAATGTCCACTGAACGATCCCTGGGCTACAACAACGTTACCCTGGTGGAATGAACTCTATTCTTTTAGTGAGTATAAAAACTTTATAGTTCATATATGTAAGATAAAAAATTCTAACATATTTTATAGAAGGAGATCAATCAGTGGGCTAATTAGGTTACCTAATTTCTCTTTACAGCAGGTACAGATTTGGGTGGACATGGTATGAAATATTATGTGATTTCTCAACATTAAAATTCGAATGTCCACTGAACGATCCCTGGGCTACGACACCATTGGACCTGGTGGAATGAACTCTATTCTTTTAGTAAGTATAAATACTTTATATTTCTTACATGTATACTAAAAACTTCTCATATATTTTAGAAATGGAGATCAATCAGTGGGCTAATTAGGTTACCTAATTTCTCTTTACAGCAGGTACAGGATTGGGTGGACATGGTATGATATATTATGAGATTTATCAACATTAAAATTCGAATGTCCACTGAACGATCCCTGGGCTACGACAACGTTGGACCTGGTGGAATGAACTCTATTCTTTTAGTAAGTATAAATACTTTATATTTCTTACATGTATACTAAAAACTTCTCATATATTTTAGAAATGGAGATCAATCAGTAGGCTAATTAGGTTACCTAATTTCTCTTTACAGCAGGTACAGGATTGGGTGGACATGGTATGAAATATTATGAGATTTATCAACATTAAAATTCGAATGTCCACGGAACGATGCCTGGGCTACGACAACGTTGGACCTGGTGGAATGAACTCTATTCTTTTAGTAAGTATAAAAACTTTATAGTTCTTTGATGTAAGATAAAAAATTCTAACATATTTTATAGAAGGAGATCAATCAGTGGGCTAATTAGGTTACCTAATTTCTCTTTACAGCAGGTACAGATTTGGGTGGACATGGTATGATATATTATGTGATTTCTCAACATTAAAATTCGAATGTCCACTGAACGATCCATGGGCTACGACAACGTTGGACCTGGTGGAATGAACTCTATTCTTTTAGTCAGTATAAATACTTTATAGTTCTTACATGTAAGATAAAAAATTCTAACATATTTTATAGAAGGAGATCAATCAGTGGGCTAATTAGGTTACCTTATTTCTCTTTACAGCAGGTACAGATTTGGGTGGACATTGTATGAAAATATATTATGTGATTTCTCAACATTAAAATTACGAATGTCCACTGAACGATGCCTGGGCTACGACAACGTTGGACCTGGTGAAATGAACTCTATTCCTTTAGTAAGTATAAAAACTTTATATTTCTTACATGTAAGATAAAAAATTCTAACATATTTTATAGAAGGAGATCAATCAGTGGGCTAATTAGGTTACCTTATTTCTCTTTACAGCAGGTACACTTTTGGGTGGACATTGTATGAAATATGTGATTTCTTGACATTATAATTCCGAATGTCCCCTGAACGATGCCTGGCCTACGACAACGTTGGACCTGGTGGAATTGAACTTTATTCCTTTAGTAAGTATAAAAACTTTATAGTTCTTATATGTAAGACAAAAAATTCTAACATATTTTATAGAAGGAGATCAATCAGTGGGCTAATTAGGTTACCTAATTTCTCTTTACAGCCGGTAGACTATTGGGTGGACATTGTATGAAATATTATGTGATTTCCCAACATTAAAATTCGAATGTCCACTGAACGATCCCTGGGCTACGACAACGTTGGACCTGTTGGAATGAACTCTATTCTTTTAGTAAGTATAAATACTTTATATTTCATACATGTATTCTAAAAACTTCTCATATATTTTAGAAAAGGAGATCAATCAGTGGGCTAATTAGGTTACTTAATTTCTCTTTACAGCAGGTACAGGATTGGGTGGACATGGTATGAAATATTATGAGATTTATCAACATTAAAATTCGAATGTCCACTGAACGATCCCTGGGCTACGACAACGTTGGACCTGGTGGAATGAACTCTATTCTTTTAGTAAGTATAAATAATTTATATTTCTTACATGTATACTAAAATCTTCTCATATATTTTAGAAATGGAGATCAATCAGTGGGCTAATTAGGTTACCTAATTTCTCTTTACAGCAGGTACAGGATTGGGTGGACATGGTATGAAATATTATGAGATTTATCAACATTAAAATTTGAATGTCCACTGAACGATCCCTGGGCTACGACAACGTTGGACCTGGTGGAATGAACTCTATTCTTTTAGTAAGTATAAATACTTTATAGTTCTTTGATGTAAGATAAAAAATTCTAACATATTTTATAGAAGGAGATCAATCTGTGGGCTAATTAGGTTACCTAATTTCTGTTTACAGCAGGTACAGATTTGGGTGGACATGGTATGAAATATTATGTGATTTCTCAACATTAAAATTCGAATGTCCACTGAACGATCCCTGGGCTACGACAACATTGGTCCTGGTGGAATGAACTCTATTCTTTTAGTAAGTATAAATACTTTATATTTCTTACATGTATACTAAAAACTTCTCATATATTTTAGAAATGGAGATCAATCAGTGGGCTAATTAGGTTACCTAATTTCTCTTTACAGCAGGTACAGATTTGGGTGGACATGGTATGAAATATTATGTGATTTCTCAACATTAAAATTCGAATGTCCACTGAACGATCCCTGGGCTACGACAACATTGGTCCTGGTGGAATGAACTCTATTCTTTTAGTAAGTATAAATACTTTATATTTCTTACATGTATACTAAAAACTTCTCATATATTTTAGAAATGGAGATCAATCAGTGGGCTAATTAGGTTACCTACTTTCTCTTTACAGCAGGTACAGATTTGGGTGGACATGGTATGAAATATTTTGTGATTTCTCAACAATAAAATTCGAATGTCCACTGAACGATCCCTGGGCTACGACAACGTTGGACCTGGTGGAATGAACTCTATTCTTTTAGTCAGTATAAATACTTTATAGTTCTTACATGTAAGATAAAAAATTCTAACATATTTTATAGAAGGAGATCAATCAGTGGGCTAATTAGGTTACCTTATTTCTCTTTACAGCAGGTACAGATTTGGGTGGACATTGTATGAAAATATATTATGTGATTTCTCAACATTAAAATTACGAATGTCCACTGAACGATGCCTGGGCTACGACAACGTTGGACCTGGTGAAATGAACTCTATTCTTTTAGTAAGTATAAATACTTTATACTTCTTATATGTAAGATAAAAAATTCTAACATATTTTATAGAAGGAGATCAATCAGTGGGCTAATTAGGTTACCTAATTTCTCTTTACAGCAGGTACAGATTTGGGTGGACATTGTATGAAATATTATGTGATTTCTCAACATTAAAATTCGAATGTCCACTGAACGATCCCTGGGCTACGACAACATTGGACCTGGTGGAATGAACTCTATTCTTTTAGTGAGTATAAAAACTTTATAGTTCTTATATGTAAGATAAAAAATTCTAACATATTTTATAGAAGGAGATCAATCAGTGGGCTAATTAGGTTACCTAATTTCTCTTTACAGCAGGTACAGGATTGGGTGGACATGATATGAAATATTATGTGATTTCTCAACATTAAAATTCGAATGTCCACTGAACGATGCCTGGGCTACGACAACGTTGGACCTGGTGGAATGAACTCTATTCTTTTAGTAAGTATAAAAACTTTATAGTTCTTATATGTAAGATAAAAAATTCTAACATCTTTTATAGAAGGAGATCAATCAGTGGGCTAATTAGGTTACCTAATTTCTCTTTACAGCAGGTACAGATTTGGGTGGACATTGTATGAAATATTATGTGATTTCTCAACATTAAAATTCGAATGTCCACTGAACGATCCCTGGGCTACGACAACATTGGACCTGGTGGAATGAACTCTATTCTTTTAGTGAGTATAAAAACTTTATAGTTCTTATATGTAAGATAAAAAATTCTAACATATTTTATAGAAGGAGATCAATCAGTGGGCTAATTAGGTTACCTAATTTCTCTTTACAGCAGGTACAGATTTGGGTGGACATGGTATGAAATATTATGTGATTTCTCAACATTAAAATTCGAATGTCCACTGAACGATCCCTGGGCTACGACAACATTGGACCTGGTGGAATGAACTCTAATCTTTTAGTAAGTATAAATACTTTATATTTCTTGCATGTATACTAAAAACTTCTCATATATTTTAGAAATGGAGATCAATCAGTGGGCTAATTAGGTTACCTAATTTCTCTTTACAGCAGGTACAGGATTGGGTGGACATGGTATGAAATATTATGAGATTTATCAACATTAAAATTCGAATGTCCACTGAACGATCCCTGGGCTACGACAACGTTGGACCTGGTGGAATGAACTCTATTCTTTTAGTAAGTATAAAAACTTTATAGTTCTTTGATGTAAGATAAAAAATTCTAACATATTTTATAGAAGGAGATCAATCAGTGGGCTAATTAGGTTACCTAATTTCTCTTTACAGCAGGTACAGATTTGGGTGGACATGGTATGATATATTATGTGATTTCTCAACATTAAAATTCGAATGTCCACTGAACGATGCCTGGGCTACGACAACGTTGGACCTGGTGGAATGAACTCTATTCTTTTAGTAAGTATAAAAACATTATAGTTCTTTGATGTAAGATAAAAAATTCTAACATATTTTATAGAAGGAGATCAATCAGTGGGCTAATTAGGTTACCTTATTTCTCTTTACAGCAGGTACAGATTTGGGTGGACATTGTATGATATACTATGTGATTTCTCAACATTAAAATTCGAATGTCCACTGAACGATCCCTGGGCTACGACAACGTTGGACCTGGTGGAATGAACTCTATTCTTTTAGTCAGTATAAATACTTTATATTTCTTACATGTATACTAAAAACTTCTCATATATTTTAGAAATGGAGATCAATCAGTGGGCTAATTAGGTTACCTAATTTCTCTTTACAGCAGGTACAGGTTTGGGTGGACATTGTATGAAATATTATGTGATTTCTCAACATTAAAATTACGAATGTCCACTGAACGATGCCTGGGCTACGACAACGTTGGACCTGGTGAAATGAACTCTATTCTTTTAGTAAGTATAAATACTTTATAGTTCTTATATGTAAGATAAAAAATTCTAACATATTTTATAGTAGGAGATCAATCTGTGGGCTAATTAGGTTACCTAATTTCTCTTTACAGCTGGTAGACTATTGGGTGGACATTGTATGAAATATTATGTGATTTCTCAACATTAAAATTCGAATGTCCACTGAACGATCCCTGTGCTACGACAACGTTGGACCTGGTGGAATGAACTCTATTCTTTTAGTAAGTATAAAAACTTTATAGTTCTTATATGTAAGATAAAAAATTCTAACATCTTTTATAGAAGGAGATCAATCAGTGGGCTAATTAGGTTACCTAATTTCTCTTTACAGCAGGTACAGATTTGGGTGGACATTGTATGAAATATTATGTGATTTCTCAACATTAAAATTCGAATGTCCACTGAACGATCCCTGGGCTACGACAACGTTGGACCTGGTGGAAAGAACTCTATTCTTTTAGTAAGTATAAAAACTTTATAGTTCTTATATGTAAGATAAAAAATTCTAACATCTTTTATAGAAGGAGATCAATCAGTGGGCTAATTAGGTTACCTAATTTCTCTTTACAGCAGGTACAGATTTGGGTGGACATTGTATGAAATATTATGTGATTTCTCAACATTAAAATTCGAATGTCCACTGAACGATCCCTGGGCTACGACAACATTGGACCTGGTGGAATGAACTCTATTCTTTTAGTGAGTATAAAAACTTTATAGTTCTTATATGTAAGATAAAAAATTCTAACATATTTTATAGAAGGAGATCAATCAGTGGGCTAATTAGGTTACCTAATTTCTCTTTACAGCAGGTACAGATTTGGGTGGACCTGGTATGAAATATTATGTGATTTCTCAACATTAAAATTCGAATGTCCACTGAACGATCCCTGGGCTACGACAACATTGGACCTGGTGGAATGAACTCTAATCTTTTAGTAAGTATAAATACTTTATATTTCTTGCATGTATACTAAAAACTTCTCATATATTTTAGAAATGGAGATCAATCAGTGGGCTAATTAGGTTACCTAATTTCTCTTTACAGCAGGTACAGGATTGGGTGGACATGGTATGAAATATTATGAGATTTATCAACATTAAAATTCGAATGTCCACTGAACGATCCCTGGGCTACGACAACGTTGGACCTGGTGGAATGAACTCTATTCTTTTAGTAAGTATAAATACTTTATATTTCTTACATGTATACTAAAAACTTCTCATATATTTTAGAAATGGAGATCAATCAGTGGGCTAATTAGGTTACCTAATTTCTCTTTACAGCAGGTACAGGATTGGGTGGACATGGTATGAAATATTATGAGATTTATCAACATTAAAATTCGAATGTCCACTGAACGATCCCTGGGCTACGACAACGTTGGACCTGGTGGAATGAACTCTATTCTTTTAGTAAGTATAAAAACTTTATAGTTCTTTGATGTAAGATAAAAAATTCTAACATATTTTATAGAAGGAGATCAATCAGTGGGCTAATTAGGTTACCTAATTTCTCTTTACAGCAGGTACAGATTTGGGTGGACATGGTATGATATATTATGTGATTTCTCAACATTAAAATTCGAATGTCCACTGAACGATGCCTGGGCTACGACAACGTTGGACCTGGTGGAATGAACTCTATTCTTTTAGTAAGTATAAAAACATTATAGTTCTTTGATGTAAGATAAAAAATTCTAACATATTTTATAGAAGGAGATCAATCAGTGGGCTAATTAGGTTACCTTATTTCTCTTTACAGCAGGTACAGATTTGGGTGGACATTGTATGATATACTATGTGATTTCTCAACATTAAAATTCGAATGTCCACTGAACGATCCCTGGGCTACGACAACGTTGGACCTGGTGGAATGAACTCTATTCTTTTAGTCAGTATAAATACTTTATATTTCTTACATGTATACTAAAAACTTCTCATATATTTTAGAAATGGAGATCAATCAGTGGGCTAATTAGGTTACCTAATTTCTCTTTACAGCAGGTACAGGTTTGGGTGGACATTGTATGAAATATTATGTGATTTCTCAACATTAAAATTACGAATGTCCACTGAACGATGCCTGGGCTACGACAACGTTGGACCTGGTGAAATGAACTCTATTCTTTTAGTAAGTATAAATACTTTATAGTTCTTATATGTAAGATAAAAAATTCTAACATATTTTATAGTAGGAGATCAATCTGTGGGCTAATTAGGTTACCTAATTTCTCTTTACAGCTGGTAGACTATTGGGTGGACATTGTATGAAATATTATGTGATTTCTCAACATTAAAATTCGAATGTCCACTGAACGATCCCTGTGCTACGACAACGTTGGACCTGGTGGAATAAACTCTATTCTTTTAGTAAGTATAAAAACTTTATAGTTCTTATATGTAAGATAAAAAATTCTAACATATTTTATAGAAGGAGATCAATCAGTGGGCTAATTAGGTTACCTAATTTCTCTTTACAGCTGGTACAGATTTTGGTGGACATTGTATGATATATTATGTGATTTCTCAACATTAAAATTCGAATGTCCACTGAACGATCCCTGGGCTACGACAACGTTGGACCTGGTGGAATGGACTCTATTCTTTTAGTAAGTATAAATACTTTATATTTCTTACATGTATACTAAAAACTTCTCATATATTTTAGAAATGGAGATCAATCAGTGGGCTAATTAGGTTACCTAATTTCTCTTTACAGCAGGTACAGATTTGGGTGGACATGGTATGAAATATTTTGTGATTTCTCAACATTAAAATTCGAATGTCCACTGAACGATCCCTGGGCTACGACAACGTTGGACCTGGTGGAATGAACTCTATTCTTTTAGTCAGTATAAATACTTTATAGTTCTTACATGTAAGATAAAAAATTCTAACATATTTTATAGAAGGAGATCAATCAGTGGGCTAATTAGGTTACCTTATTTCTCTTTACAGCAGGTACAGATTTGGGTGGACATTGTATGAAAATATATTATGTGATTTCTCAACATTAAAATTACGAATGTCCACTGAACGATGTCTGGGCTACGACAACGTTGGACCTGGTGAAATGAACTCTATTCTTTTAGTAAGTATAAATACTTTATACTTTTTATATGTAAGAAAAAAAATTCTAACATATTTTATAGAAGGAGATCAATCAGTGGGCTAATTAGGTTACCTTATTTCTTTTTACAGCAGGTACACTTTTGGGTGGACATTGTATGAAATATGTGATTTCTTGACATTATAATTCCGAATGTCCCCTGAACGATGCCTGGCCTACGACAACGTTGGACCTGGTGGAATTGAACTCTATTCCTTTAGTAAGTATAAAAACTTTATAGTTCTTATATGTAAGACAAAAAATTCTAACATATTTTATAGATGGAGATCAATCAGTGGGCTAATTAGGTTACCTAATTTCTCTTTACAGCCGGTAGAGTATTGGTTGGACATTGTATGAAATATTATGTGATTTCTCAACATTAAAATTCGAATGTCCACTGAACGATCCCTGTGCTACGACAACGTTGGACCTGGTGGAATAAACTCTATTCTTTTAGTAAGTATAAAAACTTTATAGTTCTTATATGTAAGATAAAAAATTCTAACATATTTTATAGAAGGAGATCAATCAGTGGGCTAATTAGGTTACCTAATTTCTCTTTACAGCAGGTACACTTTTGGGTGGACATCGTTTGAAATATGTGATTTCTTGACATTATAATTCCGAATGTCCATTGAACGATGCGTGGCCTACGACAACCTTGGACCTGGTGGAATGAACTCTATTCTTTTAGTAAGTATAAATACTTTATATTTCTTACATATATACTAAAAACTTCTCATATATTTTAGAAATGGAGATCAATCAGTGGGCTAATTAGGTTAACTAATTTCTCTTTACAGCAGGTACAGGATTGGGTGGACATGATATGAAATATTATGTGATTTCTCAACATTAAAATTCGAACGTCCACTGAACGATCCCTGGGCTACGACAACGTTGGACCTGGTGGAATGAACTCTATTCTTTTAGTAAGTATAAAAACTTTATAGTTCTTATATGTAAGATAAAAAATTCTAACATCTTTTATAGAAGGAGATCAATCAGTGGGCTAATTAGGTTACCTAATTTCTCTTTACAGCAGGTACAGATTTGGGTGGACATGGTATGAATATTATGTGATTTCTCAACATTAAAATTCGAATGTCCACTGAACGATCCCTGGGCTACGTCAACGTTGGACCTGGTGGAATGAACTCTATTCTTTTAGTCAGTATAAATACTTTATATTTTTTACATGTATACTAAAAACTTCTCATATATTTTAGAAATGGAGATCAATCAGTGGGCTAATTAGGTTACCTAATTTCTCTTTACAGCAGGTACAGATTTGGGTGGACATTGTATGAAAATATATTATGTGATTTCTCAACATTAAAATTACGAATGTCCACTGAACGATGCCTGGGCTACGACAACGTTGGACCTGGTGAAATGAACTCTATTCTTTTAGTAAGTATAAATACTTTATACTTCTTATATGTAAGATAAAAAATTCTAACATATTTTATAGAAGGAGATCAATCAGTGGGCTAATTAGGTTACCTTATTTCTCTTTACAGCAGGTACACTTTTGGGTGGACATTGTATGAAATATGTGATTTCTTGACATTATAATTCCGAATGTCCCCTGAACGATGCCTGGCCTACGACAACGTTGGACCTGGTGGAATTGAACTCTATTCCTTTAGTAAGTATAAAAACTTTATAGTTCTTATATGTAAGACAAAAAATTCTAACATATTTTATAGAAGGAGATCAATCAGTGGGCTAATTAGGTTACCTAATTTCTCTTTACAGCCGGTAGACTTTTGGGTGGACATTGTATGAAATATTATGTGATTTCTCAACATTAAAATTCGAATGTCCACTGAACGATCCCTGTGCTACGACAACGTTGGACCTGGTGGAATGAACTCTATTCTTTTAGTAAGTATAAAAACTTTATAGTTCTTATATGTAAGATAAAAAATTCTAACATATTTTATAGAAGGAGATCAATCAGTGGGCTAATTAGGTTACCTAATTTCTCTTTACAGCAGGTACACTTTTGGGTGGACATCGTTTGAAATATGTGATTTCTTGACATTATAATTCCGAATGTCCATTGAAAGATGCCTGGCCTACGACAACCTTGGACCTGGTTGAATGAACTCTATTCTTTTAGTAAGTATAAATACTTTATATTTCTTACATATATACTAAAAATTTCTCATATATTTTAGAAATGGAGATCAATCAGTGGGCTAATTAGGTTACCTAATTTCTCTTTACAGCAGGTACAGGATTGGGTGGACATTGTATGAAAATATATTATGTGATTTCTCAACATTAAAATTACGAATGTCCATTGAACGATGCCTGGGCTACGACAACGTTGGACCTGGT
This sequence comes from Locusta migratoria, assembly GCA_026315105.1. Classification (NCBI taxonomy): domain Eukaryota; kingdom Metazoa; phylum Arthropoda; class Insecta; order Orthoptera; family Acrididae; genus Locusta; species Locusta migratoria. The sequence goes on from CM048754.1 coordinate 124,110,331, forward strand.
GAAATGAACTCTATTCTTTTAGTAAGTATAAATACTTTATACTTCTTATATGTAAGATAAAAAATTCTAACATATTTTATAGAAGGAGATCAATCAGTGGGCTAATTAGGTTACCTACTTTCTCTTTACAGCAGGTACAGATTTGGGTGGACATGGTATGAAATATTATGTGATTTCTCAACATTAAAATTCAAATGTCCAATGAACGATCCCTGGGCTACGACAACATTGGACCTGGTGGAATGAACTCTATTCTTTTAGTAAGTATAAATACTTTATATTTCTTACATGTATACTAAAAACTTCTCATATATTTTAGAAATGGAGATCAATCAGTGGGCTAATTAGGTTACCTAATTTCTCTTTACAGCAGGTACAGGATTGGGTGGACATGGTATGAAATATTATGAGATTTATCAACATTAAAATTCGAATGTCCACTGAACGATCCCTGGGCTACGACAACGTTGGACCTGGTGGAATGAACTCTATTCTTTTAGTAAGTATAAAAACTTAATAGTTCTTTGATGTAAGATAAAAAATTCTAACATATTTTATAGAAGGAGATCAATCAGTGGGCTAATTAGGTTACCTAATTTCTCTTTACAGCAGGTACAGATTTGGGTGGACATCGTATGATATATTATGTGATTTCTCAACATTAAAATTCGAATGTCCACTGAACGATCCCTGGGCTACGACAACGTTGGACCTGGTGGAATGAACTCTATTCTTTTAGTAAGTATAAAAACTTTATAGTTCTTACATGTAAGATAAAAAATTCTAACATATTTTATAGAAGGAGATCAATCAGTGGGCTAATTAGGTTACCTAATTTCTCTTTACAGCAGGTACACTTTTGGGTGGACATTGTATGAAATATGTGATTTCTTGACATTATAATTCCGAATGTCCCCTGAACGATGCCTGGCCTACGACAACGTTGGACCTGGTGGAATTGAACTCTATTCCTTTAGTAAGTATAAACACTTTATAGTTCTTATTTGTAAGACAAAAAATTCTAACATATTTTATAGAAGGAGATCAATCAGTAGGCTATTCTTTTAGTAATTATAAATACTTTATATTTCTTACATGTATACTAAAAACTTCTCATATATTTTAGAAATGGAGATCAATCAGTGGGCTAATTAGGTTACCTAATTTCTCTTTACAGCAGGTACAGATTTGTGGACATTGTATGAAATATTATGTGATTTCTCAACATTAAAATTCGAATGTCCACTGAACGATCCCTGGGCTACGACAACTTTGGACTTGGTGGAATGAACTCTATTCTTTTAGTAAGTATAAATACTTTATAGTTCTTATATGTAACATAAAAAATTGTAACATATTTTATAGAAGGAGATCAATCAGTGGGCTAATTAGGTTACCTAATTTCTCTTTACAGCAGGTACAGATTTGGGTGGACATTATATGAAATATTATGTGATTTCTCAACATTAAAATTCGAATGTCCACTGAACGATCCCTGGGCTACGACAACGTTGGACCTGGTGGAATGAACTCTATTCTTTTAGTCAGTATAAATACTTTATATTTCTTACATTTATACTAAAAACTTCTCATATATTTTAGAAATGGAGATCAATCAGTGGGCTAATTAGGTTACCTAATTTCTCTTTACAGCAGGTACAGATTTGGGTGGACATGGTATGAAATATTATGTGATTTCTCAACATTAAATTTCGAATGTCCACTGAACGATCCCTGGGCTACGACAACATTGGACCTGGTGGAATGAACTCTATTCTTTTAGTAAGTATAAATACTTTATATTTCTTACATGTATACTAAAAACTTCTCATATATTTTAGAAATGGAGATCAATCAGTGGGCTAATTAGGTTACCTAATTTCTCTTTACAGCAGGTACAGGATTGGGTGGACATGGTATGAAATATTATGAGATTTATCAACATTAAAATTCGAATGTCCACTGAACGATCCCTGGGCTACGACAACGTTGGACCTGGTGGAATGAACTCTATTCTTTTAGTAAGTATAAATACTTTATATTTCTTTCATGTATACTAAAATCTTCTCATATATTTTAGAAATGGAGATCAATCAGTGGGCTAATTAGGTTACCTAATTTCTCTTTACAGCAGGTACAGATTTGGGTGGACATGGTATGAAATATTATGTGATTTCTCAACATTAAATTTCGAATGTCCACTGAACGATCCCTGGGCTACGACAACATTGGACCTGGTGGAATGAAATCTATTCTTTTAGTAAGTATAAATACTTTATATTTCTTACATGGATACTAAAAACTTCTCATATATTTTAGAAATGGAGATCAATCAGTGGGCTAATTAGGTTACCTAATTTATCTTTACAGCAGGTACAGGATTGTGTGGACATTGTATGAAATATAATGTGATTTCTCAACATTAAAATTCGAATGTCCACTGAACGATCCCTGGGCTACGACAACGTTGGACCTGGTGGAATGAACTCTATTCTTTTAGTAAGTATAAAAACTTTATAGTTCTTTGATGTAAGATAAAAAATTCTAACATATTTTATAGAAGGAGATCAATCAGTGGGCTAATTAGGTTACCTTATTTCTCTTTACAGCAGGTACAGATTTGGGTGGACATTGTATGATATATTATGTGATTTCTCAACATTAAAATTCGAATGTCCACTGAACGATCCCTGGGCTACGACAACGTTGGACCTGGTGGAATGAACTCTATTCTTTTAGTAAGTATAAAAACTTAATAGTTCTTTGATGTAAGATAAAAAATTCTAACATATTTTATAGAAGGAGATCAATCAGTGGGCTAATTAGGTTACCTAATTTCTCTTTACAGCAGGTACAGATTTGGGTGGACATGGTATGATATATTATGTGATTTCTCAACATTAAAATTCGAATGTCCACTGAACGATCCCTGGGCTACGACAACGTTGGACCTGGTGGAATGAACTCTATTCTTTTAGTAAGTATAAAAACTTTATAGTTCTTACATGTAAGATAAAAAATTCTAACATATTTTATAGAAGGAGATCAATCAGTGGGCTAATTAGGTTACCTAATTTCTCTTTACAGCAGGTACACTTTTGGGTGGACATTGTATGAAATATGTGATTTCTTGACATTATAATTCCGAATGTCCCCTGAACGATGCCTGGCCTACGACAACGTTGGACCTGGTGGAATTGAACTCTATTCCTTTAGTAAGTATAAACACTTTATAGTTCTTATTTGTAAGACAAAAAATTCTAACATATTTTATAGAAGGAGATCAATCAGTAGGCTATTCTTTTAGTAATTATAAATACTTTATATTTCTTACATGTATACTAAAAACTTCTCATATATTTTAGAAATGGAGATCAATCAGTGGGCTAATTAGGTTACCTAATTTCTCTTTACAGCAGGTACAGATTTGGGTGGACATTGTATGAAATATTATGTGATTTCTCAACATTAAAATTCGAATGTCCACTGAACGATCCCTGGGCTACGACAACTTTGGACCTGGTGGAATGAACTCTATTCTTTTAGTAAGTATAAATACTTTATAGTTCTTATATGTAACATAAAAAATTCTAACATATTTTATAGAAGGAGATCAATCAGTAGGCTAATTAGGTTACCTAATTTCTCTTTACAGCAGGTACAGATTTGGGTGGACATGGTATGAAATATTATGTGATTTCTCAACATTAAAATTCGAATGTCCACTGAACGATCCCTGGGCTACGACAACGTTGGACCTGGTGGAATGAACTCTATTCTTTTAGTCAGTATAAATACTTTATATTTCTTACATTTATACTAAAAACTTCTCATATATTTTAGAAATGGAGATCAATCAGTGGGCTAATTAGGTTACCTAATTTCTCTTTACAGCAGGTACAGATTTGGGTGGACATGGTATGAAATATTATGTGATTTCTCAACATTAAATTTCGAATGTCCACTGAACGATCCCTGGGCTACGACAACATTGGACCTGGTGGAATGAACTCTATTCTTTTAGTAAGTATAAATACTTTATATTTCTTACATGTATACTAAAAACTTCTCATATATTTTAGAAATGGAGATCAATCAGTGGGCTAATTAGGTTACCTAATTTCTCTTTACAGCAGGTACAGATTTGGGTGGACATGGTATGAAATATTATGTGATTTCTCAACATTAAATTTCGAATGTCCACTGAACGATCCCTGGGCTACGACAACATTGGACCTGGTGGAATGAAATCTATTCTTTTAGTAAGTATAAATACTTTATATTTCTTACATGTATACTAAAAACTTCTCATATATTTTAGAAATGGAGATCAATCAGTGGGCTAATTAGGTTACCTAATTTCTCTTTACAGCTGGTACAGGATTGGGTGGACATGGTATGAAATATTATGAGATTTATCAACATTAAAATTCGAATGTCCACTGAACGATCCCTGGGCTACGACAACGTTGGACCTGGTGGAATGAACTCTATTCTTTTAGTAAGTATAAATACTTTATATTTCTTACATGTATACTAAAAACTTCTCATATATTTTAGAAATGGAGATCAATCAGTGGGCTAATTAGGTTACCTAATTTCTCTTTACAGCAGGTACAGATTTGGGTGGACATGGTATGAAATATTATGTGATTTCTCAACATTAAATTTCGAATGTCCACTGAACGATCCCTGGGCTACGACAACATTGGACCTGGTGGAATGAAATCTATTCTTTTAGTAAGTATAAATACTTTATATTTCTTACATGTATACTAAAAACTTCTCATATATTTTAGAAATGGAGATCAATCAGTGGGCTAATTAGGTTACCTAATTTCTCTTTACAGCTGGTACAGGATTGGGTGGACATGGTATGAAATATTATGAGATTTATCAACATTAAAATTCGAATGTCCACTGAACGATGCCTGGGCTACGACAACGTCGGACCTGGTGGAATGAACTCTATTCTTTTAGTAAGTATAAATACTTTATATTTCTTACATGTATACTAAAAACTTCTCATATATTTTAGAAATGGAGATCAATCAGTGGGCTAATTAGGTTACCTAATTTATCTTTATAGCAGGTACAGGATTGTGTGGACATTGTATGAAATATAATGTGATTTCTCAACATTAAGATTCGAATGTCCACTGAACGATCCCTGGGCTACGACAACGTTGGACCTGGTGGAATGAACTCTATTCTTTTAGTAAGTATAAAAACTTTATAGTTCTTTGATGTAAGATAAAAAATTCTAACATATTTTATAGAAGGAGATCAATCAGTGGGCTAATTAGGTTACCTTATTTCTCTTTACAGCAGGTACAGATTTGGGTGGACATTGTATGATATATTATGTGATTTCTCAATATTAAAATTCGAATGTCCACTGAACGATCCCTGGGCTACGACAACGTTGGACCTGGTGGAATGAACTCTATTCTTTTAGTAAGTATAAATACTTTATATTTCTTACATGTATACTAAAAACTTCTCATATATTTTAGAAATGGAGATCAATCAGTGGGCTAATTAGGTTACCTAATTTCTCTTTACAGCAGGTACAGGATTGGGTGGACATGGTATGAAATATTATGAGATTTATCAACATTAAAATTCGAATGTCCACTGAACGATCCCTGGGCTACGACAACGTTGGACCTGGTGGAATGAACTCTATTCTTTTAGTCAGTATAAATACTTTATATTTCTTACATGTATACTAAAAACTTCTCATATATTTTAGAAATGGAGATCAATCAGTGGGCTAATTAGGTTACCTAATTTCTCTTTACAGCAGGTACAGATTTGGGTGGACATGGTATGAAATATTATGTGATTTCTCAACATTAAATTTCGAATGTCCACTGAACGATCCCTGGGCTACGTAACATTGGACCTGGTGGAATGAACTCTATTCTTTTAGTAAGTATAAATACTTTATATTTCTTACATGTATACTAAAAACTTCTCATATATTTTAGAAATGGAGATCAATCAGTGGGCTAATTAGGTTACCTAATTTCTCTTTACAGCAGGTACAGATTTGGGTGGACATTGTATGAAAATATATTATGTGATTTCTCAACATTAAAATTACGAATGTCCACTGAACGATCCCTGGGCTACGACAACGTTGGACCTGGTGAAATGAACTCTATTCTTTTAGTAAGTATAAATACTTTATAGTTCTTATATGTAAGAAAAAAAATTCTAACATATTTTATAGAAGGAGATCAATCAGTGGGCTAATTAGGTTACCTAATTTCTCTTTACAGCAGGTACACTTTTGGGTGGACATTGTATGAAATATGTGATTTCTTGACATTATAATTCCGAATGTCCCCTGAACGATGCCTGGCCTACGACAACGTTGGACCTGGTGGAATTGAACTCTATTCCTTTAGTAAGTATAAAAACTTTATAGTTCTTATATGTAAGACAAAAATTCTAACATATTTTATAGAAGGAGATCAATCAGTGGGCTAATTAGGTTACCTAATTTCTCTTTACAGCAGGTACACTTTTGGGTGGACATCGTTTGAAATATGTGATTTCTTGACATTATAATTCCGAATGTCCATTGAACGATGCCTGGCCTACGACAACCTTGGACCTGGTGGAATGAACTCTATTCTTTTAGTAAGTATAAATACTTTATATTTCTTACATATATACTAAAAACTTCTCATATATTTTAGAAATGGAGATCAATCAGTGGGCTAATTAGGTTAACTAATTTCTCTTTACAGCAGGTACAGGATTGGGTGGACATGGTATGAAATATTATGTGATTTCTCAACATTAAAATTCGAATGTCCACTGAACGATCCCTGGGCTACGACAACGTTGGACCTGGTGGAATGAACTCTATTCTTTTAGTAAGTATAAAAACTTTATAGTTCTTATATGTAAGATAAAAAATTCTAACATCTTTTATAGAAGGAGATCAATCAGTGGGCTAATTAGGATACCTAATTTCTCTTTACAGCAGGTACAGATTTGGGTGGACATGGTATGAAATATTATGTGATTTCTCAACATTAAAATTCGAATGTCCAATGAACGATCCCTGGACTACGACAACATTGGACCTGGTGGAATGAACTCTATTCTTTTAGTAAGTATAAATACTTTATATTTCTTACATGTATACTAAAAACTTCTCATATCTTTTAGAAATGGAGATCAATCAGTAGGCTAATTAGGTTACCTAATTTCTCTTTACAACAGGTTCAGGATTGGGTGGACATGGTATGAAATATTATGAAATTTATCAACATTAAAATTCGAATGTCCACTGAACGATCCCTGGGCTACGACAACGTTGGACCTGGTGGAATGAACTCTATTCTTTTAGTAAGTATAAAAACTTTATAGTTCTTTTATGTAAGATAAAAAATTCTAACATATTTTATAGAAGGAGATCAATCAGTGGGCTAATTAGGTTACCTAATTTCTCTTTACAGCAGGTACACTTTTGGGTGGACATTGTATGAAATATGTGATTTCTTGACATTATAATTCCGAATGTCCCCTGAACGATGCCTGGCCTATGACAACGTTGGAGCTGGTGGAATTGAACTCTATTCCTTTAGTAAGTATAAAAACTTTATAGTTCTTATATGTAAGACAAAAAATTCTAACATATTTTATAGAAGGAGATCAATCAGTAGGCTATTCTTTTAGTAAGTATAAATACTTTATATTTCTTACATGTATACTAAAAACTTCTCATATATTTTAGAAATGGAGATCAATCAGTGGGCTAATTAGGTTACCTAATTTCTCTTTACAGCAGGTACAGATTTGGGTGGACATTGTATGAAATATTATGTGATTTCTCAACATTAAAATTCGAATGTCCACTGAACGATCCCTGGGCTACGACAACTTTGGACCTGGTGGAATGAACTCTATTCTTTTAGTAAGTATAAATACTTTATAGTTCTTATATGTAAGATAAAATATTCTAACATATTTTATAGAAGGAGATCAATCAGTGGGCTAATTAGGTTACCTAATTTCTCTTTACAGCAGGTACAGATTTGGGTGGACATGGCATGAAATATTATGTGATTTCTCAACATTAAAATTCGAATGTCCACTGAACGATCCCTGGGCTACGACAACTTTGGACCTGGTGGAATGAACTCTATTCTTTTAGTCAGTATAAATACTTTATATTTCTTACATGAATACTAAAAACTTCTCATATATTTTAGAAATGGAGATCAATCAGTGGGCTAATTAGGTTACCTAATTTCTCTTTACAGCAGGTACAGATTTGGGTGGACATTGTATGAAATATTATGTGATTTCTCAACATTAAAATTACGAATGTCCACTGAACGATGCCTGGGCTACGACAACGTTGGTCCTGGTGAAATGAACTCTATTCTTTTAGTAAGTATAAATACTTTATAGTTCTTATATGTAAGATAAAAAATTCTAACATATTTTATAGAAGGAGATCAATCAGAGGGCTAATTAGGTTACCTAATTTCTCTTTACAGCAGGTACAGATTTGGGTGGACATGGTATGAAATATTATGTGAATTCTCAACATTAAAATTCGAATGTCCACTGAACGATCCCTGGGCTACGACAACGTTGGACCTGGTGGAATGAACTCTATTCTTTTAGTCAGTATAAATACTTCATATTTCTTACATGTATACTAAAAACTTCTCATATATTTTAGAAATGGAGATCAATCAGTGGGCTAATTAGGTTACCTAATTTCTCTTTACAGCAGGTACAGATTTGGGTGGACATGGTATGAAATATTATGTGATTCCTCAACATTAAAATTCGAATGTCCACTGAACGATCCCTGGGCTACGACAACGTTGGACCTGGTGGAATGAACTCTATTCTTTTAGTCAGTATAAATACTTTATAGTTCTTACATGTATACTAAAAACTTCTCATATATTTTAGAAATGGAGATCAATCAGTGGGCTAATTAGGTTACCTAATTTCTCTTTACAGCAGGTACAGATTTGGGTGGACATTGTATGAAAATATATTATGTGATTTCTCAACATTAAAATTACGAATGTCCACTGAACGATACCTGTGCTACGACAACGTTGGACCTGGTGGAATGAACTCTATTCTTTTAGTAAGTATAAAAACTTTATAGTTCTTATATGTAAGATAAAAAATTCTAAAATATTTTATAGAAGGAGATCAATCAGTGGGCTAATTAGGTTACCTAATTTCTCTTTACAGCAGGTACACTTTTGGGTGGACATCGTTTGAAATATGTGATTTCTTGACATTATAATTCCGAATGTCCATTGAACGATGCCTGGCCTACGACAACCTTGGACCTGGTGGAATGAACTCTATTCTTTTAGTAAGTATAAATACTTTATATTTCTTACATATATACTAAAAACTTCTCATATATTTCAGAAATGGAGATCAATCAGTTGGCTAATTAGGTTAACTAATTTCTCTTTACAGCAGGTACAGGATTGGGTGGACATGGTATGAAATATTATGTGATTTCTCAACATTAAAATTCGAATGTCCACTGAACGATCCCTGGGCTACGACAACGTTGGACCTGGTGGAATGAACTCTATTCTTTTAGTAAGTATAAAAACTTTATAGTTCTTATATGTAAGATAAAATATTCTAACATCTTTTATAGAAGGAGATCAATCAGTGGGCTAATTAGGTTACCTAATTTCTCTTTACAGCAGGTACAGATTTGGGTGGACATGGTATGAAATATTATGTGATTTCTCAACATTAAAATTCGAATGTCCAATGAACGATCCCTGGGCTACGACAACATTGGACCTGGTGGAATGAACTCTATTCTTTTAGTAAGTATAAATACTTTATATTTCTTACATGTATACTAAAAACTTCTCATATATTTTAGAAATGGAGATCAATCAGTGGGCTAATTAGGTTACCTAATTTCTCTTTACAGCAGGTACAGGATTGGGTGGACATGGTATGAAATATTATGAGATTTATCAACATTAAAATTCGAATGTTCACTGAACGATCCCTGGGCTACGACAACGTTGGACCTGGTGGAATGAACTCTATTCTTTTAGTAAGTATAAAAACTTTATAGTTCTTTGATGTAAGATAAAAAATTCTAACATATTTTATAGAAGGAGATCAATCAGTTGGCTAATTATGTTACCTAATCTCTCTTTACAGCAGGTACACTTTTGGGTGGACATTGTATGAAATATGTGATTTCTTGACATTATAATTCCGAATGTCCCCTGAACGATGCCTGGCCTACGACAACGTTGGACCTGGTGGAATTGAACTCTATTCCTTTAGTAAGTATAAAAACTTTATAGTTCTTATATGTAAGATAAAAAATTCTAACATATTTTATAGAAGGAGATCAATCAGTGGGCTAATTAGGTTACCTAATTTCTCTTTACAGCAGGTACACTTTTGGGTGGACATCGTTTGAAATATGTGATTTCTTAACATTATAATTCCGAATGTCCATTGAACGATGCCTGGCCTACGACAACCTTGGACCTGGTGGAATGAACTCTATTCTTTTAGTAAGTATAAATACTTTATATTTCTTACATATATACTAAAAACTTCTCATATATTTTAGAAATGGAGATCAATCAGTGGGCTAATTAGGTTAACTAATTTCTCTTTACAGCAGGTACAGGATTGGGTGGACATGGTATGAAATATTATGTGATTTCTCAACATTAAAATTCGAATGTCCACTGAACGATCCCTGGGCTACGACAACGTTGGACCTGGTGGAATGAACTCTATTCTTTTAGTAAGTATAAAAACTTTATAGTTCTTATATGTAAGATAAAAAATTCTAACATCTTTTATAGAAGGAGATCAATCAGTGGGCTAATTGGGATACCTAATTTCTCTTTACAGCAGGTACAGATTTGGGTGGACATGGTATGAAATATTATGTGATTTCTCAACATTAAAATTCGAATGTCCAATGAACGATCCCTGGACTACGACAACATTGGACCTGGTGGAATGAACTCTATTCTTTTAGTAAGTATAAATACTTTATATTTCTTACATGTATACTAAAAACTTCTCATATATTTTAGAAATGGAGCTCAATCAGTAGGCTAATTAGGTTACCTAATTTCTCTTTACAGCAGGTACAGGATTGGGTGGACATGGTATGAAATATTATGAAATTTATCAACATTAAAATTCGAATGTCCACTGAACGATCCCTGGGCTACGACAACGTTGGACCTGGTGGAATGAACTCTATTCTTTTAGTAAGTATAAAAACTTTATAGTTCTTTCATGTAAGATAAAAAATTCTAACATATTTTATAGAAGGAGATCAATCAGTGGGCTAATTAGGTTACCTAATTTCTCTTTACAGCAGGTACACTTTTGGGTGGACATTGTATGAAATATGTGATTTCTTGACATTATAATTCCGAATGTCCCCTGAACGATGCCTGGCCTATGACAACGTTGGACCTGGTGGAATTGAACTCTATTCCTTTAGTAAGTATAAAAACTTTATAGTTCTTATATGTAAGACTAAAAATTCTAACATATTTTATAGAAGGAGATCAATCAGTAGGCTATTCTTTTAGTAAGTATAAATACTTTATATTTCTTACATGTATACTAAAAACTTCTCATATATTTTAGAAATGGAGATCAATCAGTGGGCTAATTAGGTTACCTAATTTCTCTTTACAGCAGGTACAGATTTGGGTGGACATTGTATGAAATATTATGTGATTTCTCAACATTAAAATTCGAATGTCCACTGAACGATCCCTGGGCTACAACAACTTTGGACCTGGTGGAATGAACTCTATTCTTTTAGTAAGTATAAATACTTTATAGTTCTTATATGTAAGATAAAATATTCTAACATATTTTATAGAAGGAGATCAATCAGTGGGCTAATTAGGTTACCTAATTTCTCTTTACAGCAGGTACAGATTTGGGTAGACATGGTATGAAATATTATGTGATTTCTCAACATTAAAATTCGAATGTCCACTGAACGATCCCTGGGCTACGACAACGTTGGACCTGGTGGAATGAACTCTATTCTTTTAGTCAGTATAAATACTTTATATTTCTTACATGTATACTAAAAACTTCTCATATATTTTAGAAATGGAGATCAATCAGTGGGCTAATAAGGTTACCTAATTTCTCTTTACAGCAGGTACAGATTTGGGTGGACATTGTATGAAATATTATGTGATTTCTCAACATTAAAATTACGAATGTCCACTGAACGATGCCTGGGCTACGACAACGTTGGACCTGGTGAAATGAACTCTATTCTTTTAGTAAGTATAAATACTTTATATTTCTTATATGTAAGATAAAAAATTCTAACATATTTTATAGAAGGAGATCAATCAGTGGGCTAATTAGGTTACCTAATTTCTCTTTACAGCAGGTACAGATTTGGGTGGACATGGTATGAAATATTATGTGATTTCTCAACATTAAAATTCGAATGTCCACTGAACGATCCCTGGGCTACGACAACGTTGGACCTGGTGGAATGAACTCTATTCTTTTAGTCAGTATAAATACTTTATATTTCTTACATGTATACTAAAAACTTCTCATATATTTTAGAAATGGAGATCAATCAGTGGGCTAATTAGGTTACCTAATTTCTCTTTACAGCAGGTACAGGATTGGGTGGACATGGTATGTAATATTATGTGATTTCTCAACATTAAAATTCGAATGTCCACTGAACGATCCCTGGGCTACGACAACGTTGGACCAGGTGGAATGAACTCTATTCTTTTAGTAAGTATAAAAACTTTATAGTTCTTATATGTAAGATAAAAAATTGTAACATCTTTTATAGAAGGAGATCAATTAGTGGGCTAATTAGGTTACCTAATTTCTCTTTACAGCAGGTACAGATTTGGGTGGACATGGTATCAAATATTATGTGATTTCTCAACATTAAAATTCGAATGTCCAATGAACGATCCCTGGGCTACGACAACATTGGACCTGGTGGAATGAACTCTATTCTTTTAGTAAGTATAAATACTTTATATTTCTTACATGTATACTAAAAATTTCTCATATATTTTAGAAATGGAGATCAATCAGTGGGCTAATTAGGTTACCTAAATTCTCTTTACAGCAGGTCCAGATTTGGGTGGACATTTATGAAATATTATGTGATTTCTCAACATTAAAATTCGAATGTCCACTGAACGATCCCTGGGCTACGACAACTTTGGACCTGGTGGAATGAACTCTATTCTTTTAGTAAGTATAAATACTTTATAGTTCTTATATGTAAGATAAAATATTCTAACATATTTTATAGAAGGAGATCAATCAGTGGGCTAATTAGGTTAACTAATTTCTCTTTACAGCAGGTACAGATTTGGGTGGACATGGCATGAAATATTATGTGATTTCTCAACATTAAAATTCGAATGTCCACTGAACGATCCCTGGGCTACGACAACGTTGGACCTGGTGGAATGAACTCTATTCTTTTAGTCAGTATAAATACTTTATATTTCTTATATGTATACTAAAAACTTCTCATATATTTTAGAAATGGAGATCAATCAGTGGGCTAATTAGGTTACCTAATTTCTCTTTACAGCAGGTACAGATTTGGGTGGACATGGTATGAAATATTATGTGATTTCTCAACATTAAAATTACGAATGTCCACTGAACGATGCCTGGGCTACGACAACGTTGGACCTGGTGAAATGAACTCTATTCTTTTAGTAAGTATAAATACTTTATAGTTCTTATATGTAAGATAAAAAATTCTAGCATATTTTATAGAAGGAGTTCAATCAGAGGGCTAATTAGGTTACCTAATTTCTCTTTACAGCAGGTACAGATTTGGGTGGACATGGTATGAAATATTATGTGATTTCTCAACATTAAAATTCGAATGTCCACTGAACGATCCCTGGGCTACGACAACGTTGGACCTGGTGGAATGAACTCTATTCTTTTAGTCAGTATAAATACTTTATATTTCTTACATGTATACTAAAAACTTCTCATATATTTTAGAAATGGAGATCAATCAGTGGGCTAATTAGGTTACCTAATTTCTCTTTACAGCAGGTACAGGATTGGGTGGACATGGTATGAAATATTATGTGATTTCTCAACATTAAAATTCGAATGTCCACTGAACGATCCCTGGGCTACGACAACGTTGGACCAGGTGGAATGAACTCTATTCTTTTAGTAAGTATAAAAACTTTATAGTTCTTATATGTAAGAAAAAATTCTAACATCTTTTATCGAAGGAGATCAATCAGTGGGCTAATTAGGTTACCTAATTTCTCTTTACAGCAGGTACAGATTTGGGTGGACATGGTATGAAATATTATGTGATTTCTCAACATTAAAATTCGAATGTCCAATGAACGATCCCTGGGCTACGACAACATTGGACCTGGTGGAATGAACTCTGTTCTTTTAGTAAGTATAAATACTTTATATTTCTTACATGTATACTAAAAACTTCTCATATATTTTTGGAATGGAGATCAATCAGTGGGCTAATTAGGTTACCTAATTTCTCTTTACAGCAGGTACAGGATTGCATGGACATGTTATGAAATATTATGAGATTTATCAACATTAAAATTCGAATGTCCACTGAACGATCCCTGGGCTACGACAACGTTGGACCTGGTGGAATGAACTCTATTCTTTTAGTAAGTATAAAAACTTTATAGTTCTTACATGTATACTAAAAACTTCTCATATATTTTAGAAATGGAGATCAATCAGTGGGCTAATTAGGTTACCTAATTTCTCTTTACAGCAGGTACTGATTTGGGTGGACATGGTATGAAATATTATGTGATTTCTCAACATTAAAATTACGAATGTCCACTGAACGATGCCTGGGCTACGACAACGTTGGACCTGGTGGATTGAACTCTATTCTTTTAGTAAGTATAAATAGTTTATATTTCTTACATGTATACTAAAAACTTCTCATATATTTTAGAAATGGAGATCAATCAGAGGGCTAATTAGGTTACCTAATTTCTCTTTACAACAGGTACAGGATTGGGTGGACATTGTATGAAATATTATGTGATTTCTCAACATTAAAATTACGAATGTCCACTGAACGATGCCTGGGCTACGACAACGTTGGACCTGGTGGAATGAACTCTATTCTTTTAGTACGTATAAATACTTTATATTTCTTACATGTATACTAAAAACTTCTCATATATTTTAGAAATGGAGATCAATCAGTGGGCTAATTAGGTTACCTAATTTCTCTTTACAGCAGGTACAGGATTGGGTGGACATGGTATGAAATATTATGTCATTTCTCAACATTAAAATTCGAATGTCCACTGAACGAACCCTAGGCTACGACAACGTTGGAACTGGTGGAATGAACTCTATTCTTTTAGTAAGTATAAAAACTTTATAGTTCTAATATGTAAGATAAAAAATTCTAATATATTTTATAGGAGGAGGTCAATCAGTGGGCTAATTAGGTTACCTAATTTCTCTTTACAGCAGGTACAGGATTTGGTGGACATTGTATGAAATATGTGATTTCTTGACATTATAATTCCGAATGTCCACTGAACGATGCCTGGGCTACGACAACGTTGGACCTGGTGGAATGAACTCTATTCTTTTAGTAAGTATAAATACTTTATATTTCTTACATGTATACTAAAAACTTCTCATATATTTTAGAAATGGAGATCAATCAGTGGGCTAATTAGGTTACCTAATTTCTCTTTACAGCAGGTACAGATTTGGGTGGACATTGTATGAAATATTATGTGATTTCTCAACATTAAAATTACGAATGTCCACTGAACGCTGCCTGGGCTACGACAACGTTGGACCTGGTGGAATGAACTATATTCTTTTAGTACGTATAAATACTTTATATTTCTTACATGTATACTAAAAACTTCTCATATATTTTAGAAATGGAGATCAATCAGTGCGCTAATTAGGTTACCTAATTTCTCTTTACAGCAGGTACAGGATTGGGTGGACATTGTATGAAATATTATGTGATTTCTCAACATTAAAATTACGAATGTCCACTGAACGATGCCTGGCCTAAGACAACGTTGGACCTGGTGGAATGAACACTATTCTTTTAGTATTTATAAATACCTTATATTTTTTACATGTATACAAAAAACTTCTCATATATTTTAGAAATGGAGATCAATCAGTGGGCTAATTAGGTTACCTAATTTCTCTTTACAGCAGGTACAGATTTGGGTGGACATTGTATGAAATATTATGTGATTTCTCAACATTAAAATGACGATTGTCCACTGAACGATGCCTGGGCTGCGACAACGTTGGACCTGGTGGAATGAACTCTATTCTTTTAGTAAGTATAAATACTTTATAGTTCTTATATGTAAGATAAAAAATTCTAATATATTTTATAGAAGGAGATCAATCAGTGGGCTAATTAGGTTACCTAATTTCTCTTTACAGCAGGTACAGATTTGGGTGGACATTGTATGAAATATTATGTGATTTCTCAACATTAAAATTACGAATGTCCATTGACGATGCCTGGGCTACGACAACGTTGGACCTGGTGGAATGAACTCTATTCTTTTAGTAAGTATAAAAACTTTATAGTTCTTACATGTAAGATAAAAAATTCTAATATATTTTATAGGAGGAGATCTATCAGTGGGCTAATTAGGTTACCTAATTTCTCTTTACAGCAGATACAGATTTGGGTGGACATTGTATGAAATATTATGTGATTTCTCAACATTAAAATGACGATTGTCCACTGAACGATGCCTGGGCTGCGACAACGTTGGACCTGGTGGAATGAACTCTATTCTTTTACTAAGTATAAATACTTTATATTTCTTACATGTATACTAAAAACTTCTCATATATTTTAGAAATGGATATCAATCAGTGGGCTAATTAGGTTACCTAATTTCTCTTTACAGCAGGTACAGGATTGGGTGGCCATTGTATGAAATATTATGTGATTTCTCAACATTAAAATTACGAATGTCCACTGAACGATGCCTGGGCTACGACAACGTTGGACCTGGTGGAATGAACTCTATTCTTTTAGTAAGTATAAATACTTTATATTTCTTACATGTATACTAAAAACTTCTCATATATTTTAGAAATGGAGATCAATCAGTGGGCTAATTAGGTTACCTAATTTCTCTTTACAGCAGGTACAGGATTGGGTGGACATGGTATGAACTATTATGTGATTTCTCAACATTAAAATTACGAATGTCCACTGAACGATGCCTGGGCTACGAAAACGTTGGACCTGGTGGAATGAACTCTATTCCTTTAGTACGTATAAATACTTTATATTTCTTACATGTATACTAAAAACTTCTCATATATTTTAGAAATGGAGATCAATCAGTGCGCTAATTAGGTTACCTAATTTCTCTTTACAGCAGGTACAGGATTGTGTGGACATTGTAAGAAATATTACGTGATTTCTCAACATTAAAATTATGAATGTCCACTGAACGATGCCTGGGCTACGACAACGTTGGACCTGGTGGAATGAACTATATTCTTTTAGTACGTATAAATACTTTATACTTCTTACATGTATACTAAAAACTTCTCATATATTGTAGAAATGGAGATCATTCAGTGGGCTAATTAGGTTACTTAATTTCTCTTTACAGCAGGTACAGGATTGGGTGGCCATTGTAAGAAATATTATGTGATTTCTCAACATTAAAATTACGAATGTCCACTGAACGATGCCTGGGCTACGACAACGTTGGACCTGGTGGAATGAACTCTATTCTTTTAGTACGTATAAATACTTTATATTTCTTACATGTATACTAAAAACTTCTCATATATTTTAGAAATGGAGATCAATCAGTGGGCTAATTAGGTTACCTAATTTCTCTTTACAGCAGGTACAGATTTGGGTGGACATTGTATGAAATATTATGTGATTTCTCAACATTAAAATTACGAATGTCCACTGAACGATGCCTGGGCTATGACAACGTTGGACCTGGTGGAATGAACTATATTCTTTTAGTACGTATAAATACTTTATATTTCTTACATGTATACTAAAAACTTCTCATATATTTTAGAAATGGAGATCATTCAGTGGGCTAATTAGGTTACCTAATTTCTCTTTACAGCAGGTACAGGATTGGGTGGCCATTGTATGAAATATTATGTGATTTCTCAACATTAAAATTACGAATGTCCACTGAACGATGCCTGGGCTACGACAACGTTGGACCTGGTGGATTGAACTCTATTCTTTTAGTAAGTATAAATAGTTTATATTTCTTACATGTATACTAAAAACTTCTCATATATTTTAGAAATGGAGATCAATCAGTGGGCTAATTAGGTTACCTAATTTCTCTTTACAGCAGGTACAGGATTGGGTGGACATTGTATGAAATATTATGTGATTTCTCAACATTAAAATTACGAATGTCCACTGAACGATGCCTGGGCTACAACGTTGGACCTGGTGGAATGAACTCTATTCTTTTAGTACGTATAAATACTTTATATTTCTTACATGTATACTAAAAACTTCTCATATATTTTAGAAATGGAGATCAATCAGTGGGCTAATTAGGTTACCTAATTTCTCTTTACAGCAGGTACAGGATTGGGTGGACATGGTATGAAATATTATGTCATTTCTCAACATTAAAATTCGAATGTCCACTGAACGATCCCTAGGCTACGACAACGTTGGAACTGGTAGAATGAACTCTATTCTTTTAGTAAGTATAAAAACTTTATAGTTCTAATATGTAAGATAAAAAATTCTAATATATTTTATAGGAGGTGGTCAATCAGTGGGCTAATTAGGTTACCTAATTTCTCTTTACAGCAGGTACAGGATTGGGTGGACATTGTATGAAATATGTGATTTCTTGACATTATAATTCCGAATGTCCACTGAACGATGCCTGGCCTAAGACAACGTTGGACCTGGTGGAATGAACACTATTCTTTTAGTATTTATAAATACCTTATATTTCTTACATGTATACAAAAAACTTCTCATATATTTTAGAAATGGAGATCAATCAGTGGGCTAATTAGGTTACCTAATTTCTCTTTACAGCAGGTACAGGATTGGGTGGACATTGTATGAAATATTATGTGATTTCTCAACATTAAAATTACGAATGTCCACTGAACGATGCCTGGGCTACGACAACGTTGGACCTGGTGGAATGAACTCTATTCTTTTAGTAAGTATAAATACTTTATAGTTCTTATATGTAAGATAAAAAATTCTAATATATTTTATAGAAGGAGATCAATCAGTGGGCTAATTAGGTTACCTAATTTCTCTTTACAGCAGGTACAGATTTGGGTGGACATTGTATGAAATATTATGTGATTTCTCAACATTAAAATTACGAATGTCCATTGACGATGCCTGGGCTACGACAACGTTGGACCTGGTGGAATGAACTCTATTCTTTTAGTAATTATAAAAACTTTATAGTTCTTACATGTAAGATAAAAAATTCTAATATATTTTATAGGAGGAGATCTATCAGTGGGCTAATTAGGTTACCTAATTTCTCTTTACAGCAGGTACAGATTTGGGTGGACATTGTATGAAATATTATGTGATTTCTCAACATTAAAATGACGATTGTCCACTGAACGATGCCTGGGCTGCGACAACGTTGGACCTGGTGGAATGAACTCTATTCTTTTACTAAGTATAAATACTTTATATTTCTTACATGTATACTAAAAACTTCTCATATATTTTAGAAATGGATATCAATCAGTGGGCTAATTAGGTTACCAAATTTCTCTTTACAGCAGGTACAGATTTGGGTGGACACTGTATGAAATATTATGTGATTTCTCAACATTAAAATTACGAATGTCCACTGAACGTTGCCTGGGCTACGACAACGTTGGACCTGGTGGAATGAACTCTATTCTTTTAGTAAGTATAAATACTTTATATTTCTTACATGTATACTAAAAACTTCTCATATATTTTAGAAATGGAGATCAATCAGTGGGCTAATTAGGTTACCTAATTTCTCTTTACAGCAGGTACAGGATTGGGTGGACATGGTATGAAATATTATGTGATTTCTCAACATAAAAATTACGTATGTCCACTGAACGATGCCTGTACTACGAAAACGTTGGACCTGGTGGAATGAACTCTATTCCTTTCGTACGTATAAATACTTTATATTTCTTACATGTATACTAAAAACTTCTCATATATTTTAGAAATGGAGATCAATCAGTGCGCTAATTAGGTTACCTAATTTCTCTTTACAGCAGGTACAGGATTGTGTGGACATTGTATGAAATATTACGTGATTTCTCAACATTAAAATTACGAATGTCCACTGAACGATGCCTGGGCTACGACAACGTTGGTCCTGGTGGAATGAACTATATTCTTTTAGTACGTATAAATACTTTACATTTCTTACATGTATACTAAAAACTTCTCATATATTTTAGAAATGGAGATCATTCAGTGGGCTAATTAGGTTACCTAATTTCTCTTTACAGCAGGTACAGGATTGGGTGGCCATTGTATGAAATATTATGTGATTTCTCAACATTAAAATTACGAATGTCCACTGAACGATGCCTGGGCTACGACAACGTTGGACCTGGTGGATTGAACTCTATTCTTTTAGTAAGTATAAATAGTTTATATTTCTTACATGTATACTAAAAACTTCTCATATATTTTAGAAATGGAGATCAATCAGAGGGCTAATTAGGTTACCTAATTTCTCTTTACAACAGGTACAGGATTGGGTGGACATTGTATGAAATATTATGTGATTTCTCAACATTAAAATTACGAATGTCCACTGAACGATGCCTGGGCTACGACAACGTTGGACCTGGTGGAATGAACTCTATTCTTTTAGTACGTATAAATACTTTATATTTCTTACATGTATACTAAAAACTTCTCATATATTTTAGAAATGGAGATCAATCAGTGGGCTAATTAGGTTACCTAATTTCTCTTTACAGCAGGTACAGGATTGGGTGGACATGGTATGAAATATTATGTCATTTCTCAACATTAAAATTCGAATGTCCACTGAACGAACCCTAGGCTACGACAACGTTGGAACTGGTGGAATGAACTCTATTCTTTTAGTAAGTATAAAAACTTTATAGTTCTAATATGTAAGATAAAAAATTCTAATATATTTTATAGGAGGAGGTCAATCAGTGGGCTAATTAGGTTACCTAATTTCTCTTTACAGCAGGTACAGGATTTGGTGGACATTGTATGAAATATGTGATTTCTTGACATTATAATTCCGAATGTCCACTGAACGATGCCTGGGCTACGACAACGTTGGACCTGGTGGAATGAACTCTATTCTTTTAGTAAGTATAAATACTTTATATTTCTTACATGTATACTAAAAACTTCTCATATATTTTAGAAATGGAGATCAATCAGTGGGCTAATTAGGTTACCTAATTTCTCTTTACAGCAGGTACAGATTTGGGTGGACATTGTATGAAATATTATGTGATTTCTCAACATTAAAATTACGAATGTCCACTGAACGCTGCCTGGGCTACGACAACGTTGGACCTGGTGGAATGAACTATATTCTTTTAGTACGTATAAATACTTTATATTTCTTACATGTATACTAAAAACTTCTCATATATTTTAGAAATGGAGATCAATCAGTGCGCTAATTAGGTTACCTAATTTCTCTTTACAGCAGGTACAGGATTGGGTGGACATTGTATGAAATATTATGTGATTTCTCAACATTAAAATTACGAATGTCCACTGAACGATGCCTGGGCTACGACAACGTTGGACCTGGTGGAATGAACTATATTCTTTTAGTACGTATAAATACTTTATATTTCTTACATGTATACTAAAAACTTCTCATATATTTTAGAAATGGAGATCAATCAGTGCGCTAATTAGGTTACCTAATTTCTCTTTACAGCAGGTACACGATTGGGTGGACATTGTATGAAATATTATGTGATTTCTCAACATTAAAATTACGAATGTCCACTGAACGATGCCTGGGCTACGACAACGTTGGACCTGGTGGAATGAACTCTATTCTTTTAGTACGTATAAATACTTTATATTTCTTACATGTATACTAAAAACTTCTCATATATTTTAGAAATGGAGATCAATCAGTGGGCTAATTAGGTTACCTAATTTCTCTTTACAGCAGGTACAGATTTGGGTGGACATTGTATGAAATATTATGTGATTTCTCAACATTAAAATTACGAATGTCCACTGAACGATGCCTGGGCTATGACAACGTTGGACCTGGTGGAATGAACTATATTCTTTTAGTACGTATAAATACTTTATACTTCTTACATGTATACTAAAAACTTCTCATATATTGTAGAAATGGAGATCATTCAGTGGGCTAATTAGGTTACTTAATTTCTCTTTACAGCAGGTACAGGATTGGGTGGCCATTGTAAGAAATATTATGTGATTTCTCAACATTAAAATTACGAATGTCCACTGAACGATGCCTGGGCTACGACAACGTTGGACCTGGTGGAATGAACTCTATTCTTTTAGTACGTATAAATACTTTATATTTCTTACATGTATACTAAAAACTTCTCATATATTTTAGAAATGGAGATCTATCAGTGGGCTAATTAGGTTACCTAATTTCTCTTTACAGCAGGTACAGATTTGGGTGGACATTGTATGAAATATTATGTGATTTCTCAACATTAAAATTACGAATGTCCACTGAACGATGCCTGGGCTATGACAACGTTGGACCTGGTGGAATGAACTATATTCTTTTAGTACGTATAAATACTTTATATTTCTTACATGTATACTAAAAACTTCTCATATATTTTAGAAATGGAGATCATTCAGTGGGCTAATTAGGTTACCTAATTTCTCTTTACAGCAGGTACAGGATTGGGTGGCCATTGTATGAAATATTATGTGATTTCTCAACATTAAAATTACGAATGTCCACTGAACGATGCCTGGGCTACGACAACGTTGGACCTGGTGGATTGAACTCTATTCTTTTAGTAAGTATAAATAGTTTATATTTCTTACATGTATACTAAAAACTTCTCATATATTTTAGAAATGGAGATCAATCAGTGGGCTAATTAGGTTACCTAATTTCTCTTTACAGCAGGTACAGGATTGGGTGGACATTGTATGAAATATTATGTGATTTATCAACATTAAAATTACGAATGTCCACTGAACGATGCCTGGGCTACAACGTTGGACCTGGTGGAATGAACTCTATTCTTTTAGTACGTATAAATACTTTATATTTCTTACATGTATACTAAAAACTTCTCATATATTTTAGAAATGGAGATCAATCAGTGGGCTAATTAGGTTACCTAATTTCTCTTTACAGCAGGTACAGGATTGGGTGGACATGGTATGAAATATTATGTCATTTCTCAACATTAAAATTCGAATGTCCACTGAACGATCCCTAGGCTACGACAACGTTGGAACTGGTAGAATGAACTCTATTCTTTTAGTAAGTATAAAAACTTTATAGTTCTAATATGTAAGATAAAAAATTCTAATATATTTTATAGGAGGTGGTCAATCAGTGGGCTAATTAGGTTACCTAATTTCTCTTTACAGCAGGTACAGGATTGGGTGGACATTGTATGAAATATGTGATTTCTTGACATTATAATTCCGAATGTCCACTGAACGATGCCTGGCCTAAGACAACGTTGGACCTGGTGGAATGAACACTATTCTTTTAGTATTTATAAATACCTTATATTTCTTACATGTATACAAAAAACTTCTCATATATTTTAGAAATGGAGATCAATCAGTGGGCTAATTAGGTTACCTAATTTCTCTTTACAGCAGGTACAGGATTGGGTGGACATTGTATGAAATATTATGTGATTTCTCAACATTAAAATTACGAATGTCCACTGAACGATGCCTGGGCTACGACAACGTTGGACCTGGTGGAATGAACTCTATTCTTTTAGTAAGTATAAATACTTTATAGTTCTTATATGTAAGATAAAAAATTCTAATATATTTTATAGAAGGAGATCAATCAGTGGGCTAATTAGGTTACCTAATTTCTCTTTACAGCAGGTACAGATTTGGGTGGACATTGTATGAAATATTATGTGATTTCTCAACATTAAAATTACGAATGTCCATTGACGATGCCTGGGCTACGACAACGTTGGACCTGGTGGAATGAACTCTATTCTTTTAGTAATTATAAAAACTTTATAGTTCTTACATGTAAGATAAAAAATTCTAATATATTTTATAGGAGGAGATCTATCAGTGGGCTAATTAGGTTACCTAATTTCTCTTTACAGCAGGTACAGATTTGGGTGGACATTGTATGAAATATTATGTGATTTCTCAACTTTAAAATGACGATTGTCCACTGAACGATGCCTGGGCTGCGACAACGTTGGACCTGGTGGAATGAACTCTATTCTTTTACTAAGTATAAATACTTTATATTTCTTACATGTATACTAAAAACTTCTCATATATTTTAGAAATGGATATCAATCAGTGGGCTAATTAGGTTACCAAATTTCTCTTTACAGCAGGTACAGATTTGGGTGGACACTGTATGAAATATTATGTGATTTCTCAACATTAAAATTACGAATGTCCACTGAACGTTGCCTGGGCTACGACAACGTTGGACCTGGTGGAATGAACTCTATTCTTTTAGTAAGTATAAATACTTTATATTTCTTACATGTATACTAAAAACTTCTCATATATTTTAGAAATGGAGATCAATCAGTGGGCTAATTAGGTTACCTAATTTCTCTTTACAGCAGGTACAGGATTGTGTGGACATGGTATGAAATATTATGTGATTTCTCAACATAAAAATTACGTATGTCCACTGAACGATGCCTGTACTACGAAAACGTTGGACCTGGTGGAATGAACTCTATTCCTTTAGTACGTATAAATACTTTATATTTCTTACATGTATACTAAAAACTTCTCATATATTTTAGAAATGGAGATCAATCAGTGCGCTAATTAGGTTACCTAATTTCTCTTTACAGCAGGTACAGGATTGGGTGGACATTGTATGAAATATTACGTGATTTCTCAACATTAAAATTACGAATGTCCACTGAACGATGCCTGGGCTACGACAACGTTGGTCCTGGTGGAATGAACTATATTCTTTTAGTACGTATAAATACTTTACATTTCTTACATGTATACTAAAAACTTCTCATATATTTTAGAAATGGAGATCATTCAGTGGGCTAATTAGGTTACCTAATTTCTCTTTACAGCAGGTACAGGATTGGGTGGCCATTGTATGAAATATTATGTGATTTCTCAACATTAAAATTACGAATGTCCACTGAACGATGCCTGGGCTACGACAACGTTGGACCTGGTGGATTGAACTCTATTCTTTTAGTAAGTATAAATAGTTTATATTTCTTACATGTATACTAAAAACTTCTCATATATTTTAGAAATGGAGATCAATCAGAGGGCTAATTAGGTTACCTAATTTCTCTTTACAACAGGTACAGGATTGGGTGGACATTGTATGAAATATTATGTGATTTCTCAACATTAAAATTACGAATGTCCACTGAACGATGCCTGGGCTACGACAACGTTGGACCTGGTGGAATGAACTCTATTCTTTTAGTACGTATAAATACTTTATATTTCTTACATGTATACTAAAAACTTCTCATATATTTTAGAAATGGAGATCAATCAGTGGGCTAATTAGGTTACCTAATTTCTCTTTACAGCAGGTACAGGATTGGGTGGACATGGTATGAAATATTATGTCATTTCTCAACATTAAAATTCGAATGTCCACTGAACGAACCCTAGGCTACGACAACGTTGGAACTGGTGGAATGAACTCTATTCTTTTAGTAAGTATAAAAACTTTATAGTTCTAATATGTAAGATAAAAAATTCTAATATATTTTATAGGAGGAGGTCAATCAGTGGGCTAATTAGGTTACCTAATTTCTCTTTACAGCAGGTACAGGATTTGGTGGACATTGTATGAAATATGTGATTTCTTGACATTATAATTCCGAATGTCCACTGAACGATGCCTGGCCTAAGACAACGTTGGACCTGGTGGAATGAACACTATTCTTTTAGTATTTATAAATACCTTATATTTCTTACATGTATACAAAAAACTTCTCATATATTTTAGAAATGGAGATCAATCAGTGGGCTAATTAGGTTACCTAATTTCTCTTTACAGCAGGTACAGGATTGGGTGGACATGGTATGAAATATTATTTGATTTCTCAAAATTAAAATGACGATTGTCCACTGAACGATGCCTGGGCTGCGACAACGTTGGACCTGGTGGAATGAACTCTATCCTTTTACTAAGTATAAATACCTTATATTTCTTACATGTATACTAAAAACTTCTCATATATTTTAGAAATGGAGATCAATCAGTGGGCTAATTAGGTTACCTAATTTCTCTTTACAGCAGGTACAGATTTGGGTGGACATTGTATGAAATAATATGTGATTTCTCAACATTAAAATTACGAATGTCCACTGAACGTTGCCTGGGCTACGACAACGTTGGACCTGGTGGAATGAACTCTATTCTTTTAGTAAGTATAAATACTTTATATTTCTTACATGTATACTAAAAACTTCTCATATATTTTAGAAATGGAGATCAATCAGTGGGCTAATTAGGTTACCTAATTTCTCTTTACAGCAGGTACAGATTTGGGTGGACATTGTATGAAATATTATGTGATTTCTCAACATTAAAATTACGAATGTCCACTGAACGCTGCCTGGGCTACGACAACGTTGGACCTGGTGGAATGAACTATATTCTTTTAGTACGTATAAATACTTTATATTTCTTACATGTATACTAAAAACTTCTCATATATTTTAGAAATGGAGATCAATCAGTGCGCTAATTAGGTTACCTAATTTCTCTTTACAGCAGGTACAGGATTGGGTGGACATTGTATGAAATATTATGTGATTTCTCAACATTAAAATTACGAATGTCCACTGAACGATGCCTGGGCTACGACAACGTTGGACCTGGTGGAATGAACTATATTCTTTTAGTACGTATAAATACTTTATATTTCTTACATGTATACTAAAAACTTCTCATATATTTTAGAAATGGAGATCAATCAGTGCGCTAATTAGGTTACCTAATTTCTCTTTACAGCAGGTACACGATTGGGTGGACATTGTATGAAATATTATGTGATTTCTCAACATTAAAATTACGAATGTCCACTGAACGATGCCTGGGCTACGACAACGTTGGACCTGGTGGAATGAACTATATTCTTTTAGTACGTATAAATACTTTATATTTCTTACATGTATACTAAAAACTTCTCATATATTTTAGAAATGGAGATCAATCAGTGCGCTAATTAGGTTACCTAATTTCTCTTTACAGCAGGTACAGGATTGGGTGGACATTGTATGAAATATTATGTGATTTCTCAACATTAAAATTACGAATGTCCACTGAACGATGCCTGAGCTACGACAACGTTGGACCTGGTGGAATGAACTATATTCTTTTAGTACGTATAAATACTTTATATTTCTTACATGTATACTAAAAACTTCTCATATATTTTAGAAATGGAGATCAATCAGTGCGCTAATTAGGTTACCTAATTTCTCTTTACAGCAGGTACAGGATTGGGTGGACATTGTATGAAATATTATGTGATTTCTCAACATTAAAATTACGAATGTCCACTGAACGATGCCTGGGCTACGACAACGTTGGACCTGGTGGAATGAACTATATTCTTTTAGTACGTATAAATACTTTATGTTTCTTACATGTATACTAAAAACTTCTCATATATTTTAGAAATGGAGATCAATCAGTGCGCTAATTAGGTTACCTAATTTCTCTTTACAGCAGGTACAGGATTGGGTGGACATTGTATGAAATATTATGTGATTTCTCAACATTAAAATTACGAATGTCCACTGAACGATGCCTGGGCTACGACAACGTTGGACCTGGTGGAATGAACTATATTCTTTTAGTACGTATAAATACTTTATATTTCTTACATGTATACTAAAAACTTCTCATATATTTTAGAAATGGAGATCAATCAGTGCGCTAATTAGGTTACCTAATTTCTCTTTACAGCAGGTACAGGATTGGGTGGACATTGTATGAAATATTATGTGATTTCTCAACATTAAAATTACGAATGTCCACTGAACGATGCCTGGGCTACGACAACGTTGGACCTGGTGGAATGAACTATATTCTTTTAGTACGTATAAATACTTTATATTTCTTACATGTATACTAAAAACTTCTCATATATTTTAGAAATGGAGATCAATCAGTGCGCTAATTAGGTTACCTAATTTCTCTTTACAGCAGGTACAGGATTGGGTGGACATTGTATGAAATATTATGTGATTTCTCAACATTAAAATTACGAATGTCCACTGAACGATGCCTGGGCTACGACAACGTTGGACCTGGTGGAATGAACTATATTCTTTTAGTACGTATAAATACTTTATATTTCTTACATGTATACTAAAAACTTCTCATATATTTTAGAAATGGAGATCAATCAGTGCGCTAATTAGGTTACCTAATTTCTCTTTACAGCAGGTACAGGATTGGGTGGACATTGTATGAAATATTATGTCATTTCTCAACATTAAAATTACGAATGTCCACTGAACGATGCCTGGGCTACGACAACGTTGGACCTGGTGGAATGAACTATATTCTTTTAGTACGTATAAATACTTTATGTTTCTTACATGTATACTAAAAACTTCTCATATATTTTAGAAATGGAGATCAATCAGTGCGCTAATTAGGTTACCTAATTTCTCTTTACAGCAGGTACAGGATTGGGTGGACATTGTATGAAATATTATGTGATTTCTCAACATTAAAATTACGAATGTCCACTGAACGATGCCTGGGCTACGACAACGTTGGACCTGGTGGAATGAACTATATTCTTTTAGTACGTATAAATACTTTATATTTCTTACATGTATACTAAAAACTTCTCATATATTTTAGAAATGGAGATCAATCAGTGCGCTAATTAGGTTACCTAATTTCTCTTTACAGCAGGTACAGGATTGGGTGGACATTGTATGAAATATTATGTGATTTCTCAACATTAAAATTACGAATGTCCACTGAACGATGCCTGGGCTACGACAACGTTGGACCTGGTGGAATGAACTATATTCTTTTAGTACGTATAAATACTTTATATTTCTTACATGTATACTAAAAACTTCTCATATATTTTAGAAATGGAGATCAATCAGTGCGCTAATTAGGTTACCTAATTTCTCTTTACAGCAGGTACAGGATTGGGTGGACATTGTATGAAATATTATGTGATTTCTCAACATTAAAATTACGAATGTCCACTGAACGATGCCTGGGCTACGACAACGTTGGACCTGGTGGAATGAACTATATTCTTTTAGTACGTATAAATACTTTATATTTCTTACATGTATACTAAAAACTTCTCATATATTTTAGAAATGGAGATCAATCAGTGCGCTAATTAGGTTACCTAATTTCTCTTTACAGCAGGTACAGGATTGGGTGGACATTGTATGAAATATTATGTGATTTCTCAACATTAAAATTACGAATGTCCACTGAACGATGCCTGGGCTACGACAACGTTGGACCTGGTGGAATGAACTATATTCTTTTAGTACGTATAAATACTTTATATTTCTTACATGTATACTAAAAACTTCTCATATATTTTAGAAATGGAGATCAATCAGTGCGCTAATTAGGTTACCTAATTTCTCTTTACAGCAGGTACAGGATTGGGTGGACATTGTATGAAATATTATGTGATTTATCAACATTAAAATTACGAATGTCCACTGAACGATGCCTGGGCTACGACAACGTTGGACCTGGTGGAATGAACTATATTCTTTTAGTACGTATAAATACTTTATATTTCTTACATGTATATTAAAAACTTCTCATATATTTTAGAAATGGAGATCAATCAGTGGGCTAATTGGTTTACCTAATTTCTCTTTACAGCAGGTACAGGATTGGGTGGACATGGTATGAAATATTATGTGATTTCTCAACATTAAAATTACGAATGTCCACTGAACGATGCCTGGGCTACGACAACGTTGGACCTGGTGGAACGAACGCTATTCTTTTAGTAAGTATAAATACTTTATATTTCTTATATATATATACTAAAAACTTCTCACATATTTTAGAAATGGAGATCAATCAGTGGGCTAATTAGGTTACCTAATTTCTCTTTACAGCAGGTACAGGATTGGGTGGACATTGTATGAAATATTATGTGATTTCTCAACATTAAAATTACGAATGTCCTTTGAACGATGCGTGGGCTACGACAACGTTGGACCTGGTGGAATGAACTCTATTCTTTTAGCAAGTATAAAAACTTTATAGTTCTTATATGTAAGATAAAAATTCTAATATATTTTATAGAAGGAGATCAATCAGTGGGCTAATTAGGTTACCTAATTTCTCTTTACAGCAGGTAGACTTTTGGGTGGACATTGTATGAAATATTATGTGCTTTCTCAACATTAAAATTCGAATGTCCACTGAACGATCCCTGTGCTACGACAACGTTGGACCTGGTGGAATGAACTCTGTTCTTTTAGTAAGTATAAAAACTTTATAGTTCTTCTATGTAAGATAAAAAATTCTAACATATTTTATAGAAGAAGATCAATCAGTGGGCTAATTAGGTTACCTAATTTCTCTTTACAGCCGGTAGACTTTTGGGTGGACATTGTATGAAATATTATGTGCTTTCTCAACATTAAAATTCGAATGTCCACTGAACGATCCCTGTGCTACGACAACGTTGGACCTGGTGGAATGAACTCTGTTCTTTTAGTAAGTATAAAAACTTTATAGTTCTTCTATGTAAGATAAAAAATTCTAACATATTTTATAGAAGAAGATCAATCAGTGGGCTAATTAGGTTACCTAATTTCTCTTTACAGCAGGTACAGATTTGGGAGGACATTGTATGAAATATTATGTTATTTCTCAACATTAAAATTCGAATGTCCACTGAACGATCCCTGTGCTACGACAACGTTGGACCTGGTGGAATGAACTCTATTCTTTTAGTGAGTATAAAAACTTTATAGTTCTTATATGTAAGATAAAAAATTCTAACATATTTTATAGAAGGAGATCAATCAGTGGGCTAATTAGGTTACCTAATTTCTCTTTACAGCAGGTACAGATTTGGGTGGACATGGTATGAAATATTATCTGATTTCTCAACATTAAAATTCGAATGTCCACTGAACGATCCCTGGGCTACGACACCATTGGACCTGGTGGAATGAACTCTATTCTTTTAGGAAGTATAAATACTTTATATTTCTTACATGTATACAAAAACTTCTCATATATTTTAGAAATGGAGATCAATCAGTGGGCTAATTAGGTTACCTAATTTCTCTTTACAGCAGGTACAGGATTGGGTGGACATGGTATGAAATATTATGAGATTTATCAACATTAAAATTCGAATGTCCACTGAACGATCCCTGGGCTACGACAACGTTGGACCTGGTGGAATGAACTCAATTCTTTTAGTAAGTATAAATACTTTATATTTCTTACATGTATACTAAAAACTTCTCATATATTTTAGAAATGGAGATCAATCAGTGGGCAAATTAGGTTACCTAATTTCTCTTTACAGCAGGTACAGGATTGGGTGGACATGGTATGAAATATTGTGAGATTTATCAACATTAAAATTCGAATGTCCACTGAACGATCCCTGGGCTACGACAACGTTGGACCTGGTGGAATGAACTCTATTCTTTTAGTAAGTATAAAAACTTTATAGTTCTTTGATGTAAGATAAAAAATTCTAACATATTTTATAGAAGGAGATCAATCAGTGGGCTAATTAGGTTACCTAATTTCTCTTTACAGCAGGTACAGATTTGGGTGGACATGGTATGATATATTATGTGATTTCTCAACATTAAAATTCGAATGTCCACTGAACGATCCCTGGGCTACGACAAAGTTGGACCTGGTGGAATGAACTCTATTCTTTTAGTCAGTATAAATACTTTATAGTTCTTACATGTATACTAAAAACTTCTCATATATTTTAGAAATGGAGATCAATCAGTGGGCTAATTAGGTTACCTAATTTCTCTTTACAGCAGGTACAGATTTGAGTGGACATTGTATGAAATATTATGTGATTTCTCAACATTAAAATTACAAATGTCCACTGAACGATGCCTGGGCTACGACAACGTTGGACCTGGTGAAATGAACTCTATTCTTTTAGTAAGTATAAATACTTTATAGTTCTTATATGTAAGATAAAAAATTCTAACATATTTTATAGAAGGAGATCAATCAGTGGGCTAATTAGGTTACCTAATTTCTGTTTACAGCTTGTACAGGTTTGGGTGGACATGGTATGAATATTATGTGATTTCTCAACATTAAAATTCGAATGTCCACTGAACGATCCCTGGGCTACGACAACGTTGGACCTGGTGGAATGAACTCTATTCTTTTAGTCAGTATAAATACTTTATATTTCTTACATGTATACTAAAAACTTCTCATATATTTTAGAAATGGAGATCAATCAGTGGGCTAATTAGGTTACCTAATTTCTCTTTACAACAGGTACAGATTTGGGTGGACATTGTATGAAAATATATTATGTGATTTCTCAACATTAAAATTACGAATGTACACTGAACGATGCCTGGGCTACGACAACGTTGGACCTGGTGAAATGAACTCTATTCTTTTAGTAAGTATAAATACTTTATAGTTCTTATATGTAAGATAAAAAATTCTAACATATTTTATAGAAGGAGATCAATCAGTGGGCTAATTAGGTTACCTTATTTCTCTTTACAGCAGGTACACTTTTGGGTGGACATTGTATGAAATTAGTGATTTCTTGACATTATAATTCCGAATGTCCCCTGAACGATGCCTGGCCTACGACAACTTTGGACCTGGTGGAATTGAACTCTATTCCTTTAGTAAGTATAAAAACTTTATAGTTCTTATATGTAAGACAAAAAATTCTAACATATTTTATAGAAGGAGATCAATCAGTGGGCTAATTAGGTTACCTAATTTCTCTTTACAGCCGGTAGACTTTTGGGTGGACATGTTATGAAATATTATGTGATTTCTCAACATTAAAATTCGAATGTCCACTGAACGATCCCTGGGCTACGACAACGTTGGACCTGGTGAAATGAACACTATTCTTTTAGTAAGTATAAAAACTTTATAGATCTTATATGTAAGATAAAAAATTCTAACATCTTTTATAGAAGGAGATCAATCAGTGGGCTAATTAGGTTACCTAATTTCTCTTTACAGCAGGTACAGATTTGGGTGGACATTGTATGAAATATTATGTTATTTCTCAACATTAAAATTCGAATGTCCACTGAACGATCCCTGGGCTACGACAACGTTAACCTGGTGGAATGAACTCTATTCTTTTAGTGAGTATAAAAACTTTATAGTTCTTATATGTAAGATAAAAAATTCTAACATATTTTATAGAAGGAGATCAAACAGTGGGCTAATTAGGTTACCTAATTTCTCTTTACAGCAGGTACAGATTTGGGTGGACATGGTATGAAATATTATGTGATTTCTCAACATTAAAATTCGAATGTCCACTGAACGATCCCTGGGCTACGACACCATTGGACCTGGTGGAATGAACTCTATTCTTTTAGTAAGTATAAATACTTTATATTTCTTACATGTATACTAAAAACTTCTCATATATTTTAGAAATGGAGATCAATCAGTGGGCTAATTAGGTTACCTAATTTCTCTTTACAGCAGGTACAGGATTGGGTGGACATGGTATGAAATATTATGAGATTTATCAACATTAAAATTCGAATGTCCACTGAACGATCCCTGGGCTACGACAACGTTGGACCTGGTGGAATGAACTCAATTCTTTTAGTAAGTATAAATACTTTATATTTCTTACATGTATACTAAAAACTTCTCATATATTTTAGAAATGGAGATCAATCAGTGGGCAAATTAGGTTACCTAATTTCTCTTTACAGCAGGTACAGGATTGGGTGGACATGGTATGAAATATTGTGAGATTTATCAACATTAAAATTCGAATGTCCACTGAACGATCCCTGGGCTACGACAACGTTGGACCTGGTGGAATGAACTCTATTCTTTTAGTAAGTATAAAAACTTTATAGTTCTTTGATGTAAGATAAAAAATTCTAACATATTTTATAGAAGGAGATCAATCAGTGGGCTAATTAGGTTACCTAATTTCTCTTTACAGCAGGTACAGATTTGGGTGGACATGGTATGATATATTATGTGATTTCTCAACATTAAAATTCGAATGTCCACTGAACGATCCCTGGGCTACGACAACGTTGGACCTGGTGTAATGAACTCTATTCTTTTAGTCAGTATAAATACTTTATAGTTCTTACATGTAAGATAAAAAATTCTAACATATTTTATAGAAGGAGATCAATCAGTGGGCTAATTAGGTTACCTTATATCTCTTTACAGCAGGTACAGATTTGGGTGGACATTGTATGAAAATATATTATGTGATTTCTCAACATTAAAATTACGAATGTCCACTGAACGATGCCTGGGCTACGACAACGTTGGACCTGGTGAAATGAACTCTATTCTTTTAGTAAGTATAAATACTTTATAGTTCTTATATGTAAGATAAAAAATTCTAACATATTTTATAGAAGGAGATCAATCAGTGGGCTAATTAGGTTACCTTATTTCTCTTTACAGCAGGTACACTTTTGGGTGGACATTGTATGAAATATGTGATTTCTTGACATTATAATTCCGAATGTCCCCTGAACGATGCCTGGCCTACGACAACGTTGGACCTGGTGGAATGAACTCTATTCTTTTAGTCAGTATAAATACTTTATATTTCTTACATGTATACTAAAAACTTCTCATATATTTTAGAAATGGAGATCAATCAGTGGGCTAATTAGGTTACCTAATTTCTCTTTACAACAGGTACAGATTTGGGTGGACATTGTATGAAAATATATTATGTGATTTCTCAACATTAAAATTACGAATGTCCAGTGAACGATGCCTGGGCTACGACAACGTTGGACCTGGTGAAATGAACTCTATTCTTTTAGTAAGTATAAATACTTTATAGTTCTTATATGTAAGATAAAAAATTCTAACATATTTTATAGAAGGAGATCAATCAGTGGGCTAATTAGGTTACCTTATTTCTCTTTACAGCAGGTACACTTTTGGGTGGACATTGTATGAAATTAGTGATTTCTTGACATTATAATTCCGAATGTCCCCTGAACGATGCCTGCCCTACGACAACGTTGGACCTGGTGGAATTGAACTCTATTCCTTTAGTAAGTATAAAAACTTTATAGTTCTTATATGTAAGACAAAAAATTCTAACATATTTTATAGAAGGAGATCAATCAGTGGGCTAATTAGGTTACCTAATTTCTCTTTACAGCCGGTAGACTTTGGGTGGACATGGTATGAAATATTATGTGATTTCTCAACATTAAAATTCGAATGTCCACTGAACGATCCCTGGGCTACGACAACGTTGGACCTGGTGGAATGAACTCTATTCTTTTAGTAAGTATAAAAACTTTATAGTTCTTATATGTAAGATAAAAAATTCTAACATCTTTTATAGAAGGAGATCAATCAGTGGGCTAATTAGGTTACCTAATTTCTCTTTACAGCAGGTACAGATTTGGGTGGACATTGTATGAAATATTATGTTATTTCTCAACATTAAAATTCGAATGTCCACTGAACGATCCCTGGGCTACAACAACGTTACCCTGGTGGAATGAACTCTATTCTTTTAGTGAGTATAAAAACTTTATAGTTCATATATGTAAGATAAAAAATTCTAACATATTTTATAGAAGGAGATCAATCAGTGGGCTAATTAGGTTACCTAATTTCTCTTTACAGCAGGTACAGATTTGGGTGGACATGGTATGAAATATTATGTGATTTCTCAACATTAAAATTCGAATGTCCACTGAACGATCCCTGGGCTACGACACCATTGGACCTGGTGGAATGAACTCTATTCTTTTAGTAAGTATAAATACTTTATATTTCTTACATGTATACTAAAAACTTCTCATATATTTTAGAAATGGAGATCAATCAGTGGGCTAATTAGGTTACCTAATTTCTCTTTACAGCAGGTACAGGATTGGGTGGACATGGTATGATATATTATGAGATTTATCAACATTAAAATTCGAATGTCCACTGAACGATCCCTGGGCTACGACAACGTTGGACCTGGTGGAATGAACTCTATTCTTTTAGTAAGTATAAATACTTTATATTTCTTACATGTATACTAAAAACTTCTCATATATTTTAGAAATGGAGATCAATCAGTAGGCTAATTAGGTTACCTAATTTCTCTTTACAGCAGGTACAGGATTGGGTGGACATGGTATGAAATATTATGAGATTTATCAACATTAAAATTCGAATGTCCACGGAACGATGCCTGGGCTACGACAACGTTGGACCTGGTGGAATGAACTCTATTCTTTTAGTAAGTATAAAAACTTTATAGTTCTTTGATGTAAGATAAAAAATTCTAACATATTTTATAGAAGGAGATCAATCAGTGGGCTAATTAGGTTACCTAATTTCTCTTTACAGCAGGTACAGATTTGGGTGGACATGGTATGATATATTATGTGATTTCTCAACATTAAAATTCGAATGTCCACTGAACGATCCATGGGCTACGACAACGTTGGACCTGGTGGAATGAACTCTATTCTTTTAGTCAGTATAAATACTTTATAGTTCTTACATGTAAGATAAAAAATTCTAACATATTTTATAGAAGGAGATCAATCAGTGGGCTAATTAGGTTACCTTATTTCTCTTTACAGCAGGTACAGATTTGGGTGGACATTGTATGAAAATATATTATGTGATTTCTCAACATTAAAATTACGAATGTCCACTGAACGATGCCTGGGCTACGACAACGTTGGACCTGGTGAAATGAACTCTATTCCTTTAGTAAGTATAAAAACTTTATATTTCTTACATGTAAGATAAAAAATTCTAACATATTTTATAGAAGGAGATCAATCAGTGGGCTAATTAGGTTACCTTATTTCTCTTTACAGCAGGTACACTTTTGGGTGGACATTGTATGAAATATGTGATTTCTTGACATTATAATTCCGAATGTCCCCTGAACGATGCCTGGCCTACGACAACGTTGGACCTGGTGGAATTGAACTTTATTCCTTTAGTAAGTATAAAAACTTTATAGTTCTTATATGTAAGACAAAAAATTCTAACATATTTTATAGAAGGAGATCAATCAGTGGGCTAATTAGGTTACCTAATTTCTCTTTACAGCCGGTAGACTATTGGGTGGACATTGTATGAAATATTATGTGATTTCCCAACATTAAAATTCGAATGTCCACTGAACGATCCCTGGGCTACGACAACGTTGGACCTGTTGGAATGAACTCTATTCTTTTAGTAAGTATAAATACTTTATATTTCATACATGTATTCTAAAAACTTCTCATATATTTTAGAAAAGGAGATCAATCAGTGGGCTAATTAGGTTACTTAATTTCTCTTTACAGCAGGTACAGGATTGGGTGGACATGGTATGAAATATTATGAGATTTATCAACATTAAAATTCGAATGTCCACTGAACGATCCCTGGGCTACGACAACGTTGGACCTGGTGGAATGAACTCTATTCTTTTAGTAAGTATAAATAATTTATATTTCTTACATGTATACTAAAATCTTCTCATATATTTTAGAAATGGAGATCAATCAGTGGGCTAATTAGGTTACCTAATTTCTCTTTA
This sequence comes from Locusta migratoria, assembly GCA_026315105.1. Classification (NCBI taxonomy): domain Eukaryota; kingdom Metazoa; phylum Arthropoda; class Insecta; order Orthoptera; family Acrididae; genus Locusta; species Locusta migratoria. The sequence goes on from CM048754.1 coordinate 124,148,383, forward strand.
CAGCAGGTACAGGATTGGGTGGACATGGTATGAAATATTATGAGATTTATCAACATTAAAATTTGAATGTCCACTGAACGATCCCTGGGCTACGACAACGTTGGACCTGGTGGAATGAACTCTATTCTTTTAGTAAGTATAAATACTTTATAGTTCTTTGATGTAAGATAAAAAATTCTAACATATTTTATAGAAGGAGATCAATCTGTGGGCTAATTAGGTTACCTAATTTCTGTTTACAGCAGGTACAGATTTGGGTGGACATGGTATGAAATATTATGTGATTTCTCAACATTAAAATTCGAATGTCCACTGAACGATCCCTGGGCTACGACAACATTGGTCCTGGTGGAATGAACTCTATTCTTTTAGTAAGTATAAATACTTTATATTTCTTACATGTATACTAAAAACTTCTCATATATTTTAGAAATGGAGATCAATCAGTGGGCTAATTAGGTTACCTAATTTCTCTTTACAGCAGGTACAGATTTGGGTGGACATGGTATGAAATATTATGTGATTTCTCAACATTAAAATTCGAATGTCCACTGAACGATCCCTGGGCTACGACAACATTGGTCCTGGTGGAATGAACTCTATTCTTTTAGTAAGTATAAATACTTTATATTTCTTACATGTATACTAAAAACTTCTCATATATTTTAGAAATGGAGATCAATCAGTGGGCTAATTAGGTTACCTACTTTCTCTTTACAGCAGGTACAGATTTGGGTGGACATGGTATGAAATATTTTGTGATTTCTCAACAATAAAATTCGAATGTCCACTGAACGATCCCTGGGCTACGACAACGTTGGACCTGGTGGAATGAACTCTATTCTTTTAGTCAGTATAAATACTTTATAGTTCTTACATGTAAGATAAAAAATTCTAACATATTTTATAGAAGGAGATCAATCAGTGGGCTAATTAGGTTACCTTATTTCTCTTTACAGCAGGTACAGATTTGGGTGGACATTGTATGAAAATATATTATGTGATTTCTCAACATTAAAATTACGAATGTCCACTGAACGATGCCTGGGCTACGACAACGTTGGACCTGGTGAAATGAACTCTATTCTTTTAGTAAGTATAAATACTTTATACTTCTTATATGTAAGATAAAAAATTCTAACATATTTTATAGAAGGAGATCAATCAGTGGGCTAATTAGGTTACCTAATTTCTCTTTACAGCAGGTACAGATTTGGGTGGACATTGTATGAAATATTATGTGATTTCTCAACATTAAAATTCGAATGTCCACTGAACGATCCCTGGGCTACGACAACATTGGACCTGGTGGAATGAACTCTATTCTTTTAGTGAGTATAAAAACTTTATAGTTCTTATATGTAAGATAAAAAATTCTAACATATTTTATAGAAGGAGATCAATCAGTGGGCTAATTAGGTTACCTAATTTCTCTTTACAGCAGGTACAGGATTGGGTGGACATGATATGAAATATTATGTGATTTCTCAACATTAAAATTCGAATGTCCACTGAACGATGCCTGGGCTACGACAACGTTGGACCTGGTGGAATGAACTCTATTCTTTTAGTAAGTATAAAAACTTTATAGTTCTTATATGTAAGATAAAAAATTCTAACATCTTTTATAGAAGGAGATCAATCAGTGGGCTAATTAGGTTACCTAATTTCTCTTTACAGCAGGTACAGATTTGGGTGGACATTGTATGAAATATTATGTGATTTCTCAACATTAAAATTCGAATGTCCACTGAACGATCCCTGGGCTACGACAACATTGGACCTGGTGGAATGAACTCTATTCTTTTAGTGAGTATAAAAACTTTATAGTTCTTATATGTAAGATAAAAAATTCTAACATATTTTATAGAAGGAGATCAATCAGTGGGCTAATTAGGTTACCTAATTTCTCTTTACAGCAGGTACAGATTTGGGTGGACATGGTATGAAATATTATGTGATTTCTCAACATTAAAATTCGAATGTCCACTGAACGATCCCTGGGCTACGACAACATTGGACCTGGTGGAATGAACTCTAATCTTTTAGTAAGTATAAATACTTTATATTTCTTGCATGTATACTAAAAACTTCTCATATATTTTAGAAATGGAGATCAATCAGTGGGCTAATTAGGTTACCTAATTTCTCTTTACAGCAGGTACAGGATTGGGTGGACATGGTATGAAATATTATGAGATTTATCAACATTAAAATTCGAATGTCCACTGAACGATCCCTGGGCTACGACAACGTTGGACCTGGTGGAATGAACTCTATTCTTTTAGTAAGTATAAAAACTTTATAGTTCTTTGATGTAAGATAAAAAATTCTAACATATTTTATAGAAGGAGATCAATCAGTGGGCTAATTAGGTTACCTAATTTCTCTTTACAGCAGGTACAGATTTGGGTGGACATGGTATGATATATTATGTGATTTCTCAACATTAAAATTCGAATGTCCACTGAACGATGCCTGGGCTACGACAACGTTGGACCTGGTGGAATGAACTCTATTCTTTTAGTAAGTATAAAAACATTATAGTTCTTTGATGTAAGATAAAAAATTCTAACATATTTTATAGAAGGAGATCAATCAGTGGGCTAATTAGGTTACCTTATTTCTCTTTACAGCAGGTACAGATTTGGGTGGACATTGTATGATATACTATGTGATTTCTCAACATTAAAATTCGAATGTCCACTGAACGATCCCTGGGCTACGACAACGTTGGACCTGGTGGAATGAACTCTATTCTTTTAGTCAGTATAAATACTTTATATTTCTTACATGTATACTAAAAACTTCTCATATATTTTAGAAATGGAGATCAATCAGTGGGCTAATTAGGTTACCTAATTTCTCTTTACAGCAGGTACAGGTTTGGGTGGACATTGTATGAAATATTATGTGATTTCTCAACATTAAAATTACGAATGTCCACTGAACGATGCCTGGGCTACGACAACGTTGGACCTGGTGAAATGAACTCTATTCTTTTAGTAAGTATAAATACTTTATAGTTCTTATATGTAAGATAAAAAATTCTAACATATTTTATAGTAGGAGATCAATCTGTGGGCTAATTAGGTTACCTAATTTCTCTTTACAGCTGGTAGACTATTGGGTGGACATTGTATGAAATATTATGTGATTTCTCAACATTAAAATTCGAATGTCCACTGAACGATCCCTGTGCTACGACAACGTTGGACCTGGTGGAATGAACTCTATTCTTTTAGTAAGTATAAAAACTTTATAGTTCTTATATGTAAGATAAAAAATTCTAACATCTTTTATAGAAGGAGATCAATCAGTGGGCTAATTAGGTTACCTAATTTCTCTTTACAGCAGGTACAGATTTGGGTGGACATTGTATGAAATATTATGTGATTTCTCAACATTAAAATTCGAATGTCCACTGAACGATCCCTGGGCTACGACAACGTTGGACCTGGTGGAATGAACTCTATTCTTTTAGTAAGTATAAAAACTTTATAGTTCTTATATGTAAGATAAAAAATTCTAACATCTTTTATAGAAGGAGATCAATCAGTGGGCTAATTAGGTTACCTAATTTCTCTTTACAGCAGGTACAGATTTGGGTGGACATTGTATGAAATATTATGTGATTTCTCAACATTAAAATTCGAATGTCCACTGAACGATCCCTGGGCTACGACAACATTGGACCTGGTGGAATGAACTCTATTCTTTTAGTGAGTATAAAAACTTTATAGTTCTTATATGTAAGATAAAAAATTCTAACATATTTTATAGAAGGAGATCAATCAGTGGGCTAATTAGGTTACCTAATTTCTCTTTACAGCAGGTACAGATTTGGGTGGACATGGTATGAAATATTATGTGATTTCTCAACATTAAAATTCGAATGTCCACTGAACGATCCCTGGGCTACGACAACATTGGACCTGGTGGAATGAACTCTAATCTTTTAGTAAGTATAAATACTTTATATTTCTTGCATGTATACTAAAAACTTCTCATATATTTTAGAAATGGAGATCAATCAGTGGGCTAATTAGGTTACCTAATTTCTCTTTACAGCAGGTACAGGATTGGGTGGACATGGTATGAAATATTATGAGATTTATCAACATTAAAATTCGAATGTCCACTGAACGATCCCTGGGCTACGACAACGTTGGACCTGGTGGAATGAACTCTATTCTTTTAGTAAGTATAAATACTTTATATTTCTTACATGTATACTAAAAACTTCTCATATATTTTAGAAATGGAGATCAATCAGTGGGCTAATTAGGTTACCTAATTTCTCTTTACAGCAGGTACAGGATTGGGTGGACATGGTATGAAATATTATGAGATTTATCAACATTAAAATTCGAATGTCCACTGAACGATCCCTGGGCTACGACAACGTTGGACCTGGTGGAATGAACTCTATTCTTTTAGTCAGTATAAATACTTTATATTTCTTACATGTATACTAAAAACTTCTCATATATTTTAGAAATGGAGATCAATCAGTGGGCTAATTAGGTTACCTAATTTCTCTTTACAGCAGGTACAGGTTTGGGTGGACATTGTATGAAATATTATGTGATTTCTCAACATTAAAATTACGAATGTCCACTGAACGATGCCTGGGCTACGACAACGTTGGACCTGGTGAAATGAACTCTATTCTTTTAGTAAGTATAAATACTTTATAGTTCTTATATGTAAGATAAAAAATTCTAACATATTTTATAGTAGGAGATCAATCTGTGGGCTAATTAGGTTACCTAATTTCTCTTTACAGCTGGTAGACTATTGGGTGGACATTGTATGAAATATTATGTGATTTCTCAACATTAAAATTCGAATGTCCACTGAACGATCCCTGTGCTACGACAACGTTGGACCTGGTGGAATAAACTCTATTCTTTTAGTAAGTATAAAAACTTTATAGTTCTTATATGTAAGATAAAAAATTCTAACATATTTTATAGAAGGAGATCAATCAGTGGGCTAATTAGGTTACCTAATTTCTCTTTACAGCTGGTACAGATTTTGGTGGACATTGTATGATATATTATGTGATTTCTCAACATTAAAATTCGAATGTCCACTGAACGATCCCTGGGCTACGACAACGTTGGACCTGGTGGAATGGACTCTATTCTTTTAGTAAGTATAAATACTTTATATTTCTTACATGTATACTAAAAACTTCTCATATATTTTAGAAATGGAGATCAATCAGTGGGCTAATTAGGTTACCTAATTTCTCTTTACAGCAGGTACAGATTTGGGTGGACATGGTATGAAATATTTTGTGATTTCTCAACATTAAAATTCGAATGTCCACTGAACGATCCCTGGGCTACGACAACGTTGGACCTGGTGGAATGAACTCTATTCTTTTAGTCAGTATAAATACTTTATAGTTCTTACATGTAAGATAAAAAATTCTAACATATTTTATAGAAGGAGATCAATCAGTGGGCTAATTAGGTTACCTTATTTCTCTTTACAGCAGGTACAGATTTGGGTGGACATTGTATGAAAATATATTATGTGATTTCTCAACATTAAAATTACGAATGTCCACTGAACGATGTCTGGGCTACGACAACGTTGGACCTGGTGAAATGAACTCTATTCTTTTAGTAAGTATAAATACTTTATACTTTTTATATGTAAGAAAAAAAATTCTAACATATTTTATAGAAGGAGATCAATCAGTGGGCTAATTAGGTTACCTTATTTCTTTTTACAGCAGGTACACTTTTGGGTGGACATTGTATGAAATATGTGATTTCTTGACATTATAATTCCGAATGTCCCCTGAACGATGCCTGGCCTACGACAACGTTGGACCTGGTGGAATTGAACTCTATTCCTTTAGTAAGTATAAAAACTTTATAGTTCTTATATGTAAGACAAAAAATTCTAACATATTTTATAGATGGAGATCAATCAGTGGGCTAATTAGGTTACCTAATTTCTCTTTACAGCCGGTAGAGTATTGGTTGGACATTGTATGAAATATTATGTGATTTCTCAACATTAAAATTCGAATGTCCACTGAACGATCCCTGTGCTACGACAACGTTGGACCTGGTGGAATAAACTCTATTCTTTTAGTAAGTATAAAAACTTTATAGTTCTTATATGTAAGATAAAAAATTCTAACATATTTTATAGAAGGAGATCAATCAGTGGGCTAATTAGGTTACCTAATTTCTCTTTACAGCAGGTACACTTTTGGGTGGACATCGTTTGAAATATGTGATTTCTTGACATTATAATTCCGAATGTCCATTGAACGATGCGTGGCCTACGACAACCTTGGACCTGGTGGAATGAACTCTATTCTTTTAGTAAGTATAAATACTTTATATTTCTTACATATATACTAAAAACTTCTCATATATTTTAGAAATGGAGATCAATCAGTGGGCTAATTAGGTTAACTAATTTCTCTTTACAGCAGGTACAGGATTGGGTGGACATGATATGAAATATTATGTGATTTCTCAACATTAAAATTCGAACGTCCACTGAACGATCCCTGGGCTACGACAACGTTGGACCTGGTGGAATGAACTCTATTCTTTTAGTAAGTATAAAAACTTTATAGTTCTTATATGTAAGATAAAAAATTCTAACATCTTTTATAGAAGGAGATCAATCAGTGGGCTAATTAGGTTACCTAATTTCTCTTTACAGCAGGTACAGATTTGGGTGGACATGGTATGAATATTATGTGATTTCTCAACATTAAAATTCGAATGTCCACTGAACGATCCCTGGGCTACGTCAACGTTGGACCTGGTGGAATGAACTCTATTCTTTTAGTCAGTATAAATACTTTATATTTTTTACATGTATACTAAAAACTTCTCATATATTTTAGAAATGGAGATCAATCAGTGGGCTAATTAGGTTACCTAATTTCTCTTTACAGCAGGTACAGGTTTGGGTGGACATTGTATGAAAATATATTATGTGATTTCTCAACATTAAAATTACGAATGTCCACTGAACGATGCCTGGGCTACGACAACGTTGGACCTGGTGAAATGAACTCTATTCTTTTAGTAAGTATAAATACTTTATACTTCTTATATGTAAGATAAAAAATTCTAACATATTTTATAGAAGGAGATCAATCAGTGGGCTAATTAGGTTACCTTATTTCTCTTTACAGCAGGTACACTTTTGGGTGGACATTGTATGAAATATGTGATTTCTTGACATTATAATTCCGAATGTCCCCTGAACGATGCCTGGCCTACGACAACGTTGGACCTGGTGGAATTGAACTCTATTCCTTTAGTAAGTATAAAAACTTTATAGTTCTTATATGTAAGACAAAAAATTCTAACATATTTTATAGAAGGAGATCAATCAGTGGGCTAATTAGGTTACCTAATTTCTCTTTACAGCCGGTAGACTTTTGGGTGGACATTGTATGAAATATTATGTGATTTCTCAACATTAAAATTCGAATGTCCACTGAACGATCCCTGTGCTACGACAACGTTGGACCTGGTGGAATGAACTCTATTCTTTTAGTAAGTATAAAAACTTTATAGTTCTTATATGTAAGATAAAAAATTCTAACATATTTTATAGAAGGAGATCAATCAGTGGGCTAATTAGGTTACCTAATTTCTCTTTACAGCAGGTACACTTTTGGGTGGACATCGTTTGAAATATGTGATTTCTTGACATTATAATTCCGAATGTCCATTGAAAGATGCCTGGCCTACGACAACCTTGGACCTGGTTGAATGAACTCTATTCTTTTAGTAAGTATAAATACTTTATATTTCTTACATATATACTAAAAATTTCTCATATATTTTAGAAATGGAGATCAATCAGTGGGCTAATTAGGTTACCTAATTTCTCTTTACAGCAGGTACAGGATTGGGTGGACATTGTATGAAAATATATTATGTGATTTCTCAACATTAAAATTACGAATGTCCACTGAACGATGCCTGGGCTACGACAACGTTGGACCTGGTGAAATGAACTCTATTCTTTTAGTAAGTATAAATACTTTATACTTCTTATATGTAAGATAAAAAATTCTAACATATTTTATAGAAGGAGATCAATCAGTGGGCTAATTAGGTTACCTACTTTCTCTTTACAGCAGGTACAGATTTGGGTGGACATGGTATGAAATATTATGTGATTTCTCAACATTAAAATTCAAATGTCCAATGAACGATCCCTGGGCTACGACAACATTGGACCTGGTGGAATGAACTCTATTCTTTTAGTAAGTATAAATACTTTATATTTCTTACATGTATACTAAAAACTTCTCATATATTTTAGAAATGGAGATCAATCAGTGGGCTAATTAGGTTACCTAATTTCTCTTTACAGCAGGTACAGGATTGGGTGGACATGGTATGAAATATTATGAGATTTATCAACATTAAAATTCGAATGTCCACTGAACGATCCCTGGGCTACGACAACGTTGGACCTGGTGGAATGAACTCTATTCTTTTAGTAAGTATAAAAACTTAATAGTTCTTTGATGTAAGATAAAAAATTCTAACATATTTTATAGAAGGAGATCAATCAGTGGGCTAATTAGGTTACCTAATTTCTCTTTACAGCAGGTACAGATTTGGGTGGACATCGTATGATATATTATGTGATTTCTCAACATTAAAATTCGAATGTCCACTGAACGATCCCTGGGCTACGACAACGTTGGACCTGGTGGAATGAACTCTATTCTTTTAGTAAGTATAAAAACTTTATAGTTCTTACATGTAAGATAAAAAATTCTAACATATTTTATAGAAGGAGATCAATCAGTGGGCTAATTAGGTTACCTAATTTCTCTTTACAGCAGGTACACTTTTGGGTGGACATTGTATGAAATATGTGATTTCTTGACATTATAATTCCGAATGTCCCCTGAACGATGCCTGGCCTACGACAACGTTGGACCTGGTGGAATTGAACTCTATTCCTTTAGTAAGTATAAACACTTTATAGTTCTTATTTGTAAGACAAAAAATTCTAACATATTTTATAGAAGGAGATCAATCAGTAGGCTATTCTTTTAGTAATTATAAATACTTTATATTTCTTACATGTATACTAAAAACTTCTCATATATTTTAGAAATGGAGATCAATCAGTGGGCTAATTAGGTTACCTAATTTCTCTTTACAGCAGGTACAGATTTGTGGACATTGTATGAAATATTATGTGATTTCTCAACATTAAAATTCGAATGTCCACTGAACGATCCCTGGGCTACGACAACTTTGGACTTGGTGGAATGAACTCTATTCTTTTAGTAAGTATAAATACTTTATAGTTCTTATATGTAACATAAAAAATTGTAACATATTTTATAGAAGGAGATCAATCAGTGGGCTAATTAGGTTACCTAATTTCTCTTTACAGCAGGTACAGATTTGGGTGGACATTATATGAAATATTATGTGATTTCTCAACATTAAAATTCGAATGTCCACTGAACGATCCCTGGGCTACGACAACGTTGGACCTGGTGGAATGAACTCTATTCTTTTAGTCAGTATAAATACTTTATATTTCTTACATTTATACTAAAAACTTCTCATATATTTTAGAAATGGAGATCAATCAGTGGGCTAATTAGGTTACCTAATTTCTCTTTACAGCAGGTACAGGATTGGGTGGACATGGTATGAAATATTATGAGATTTATCAACATTAAAATTCGAATGTCCACTGAACGATCCCTGGGCTACGACAACGTTGGACCTGGTGGAATGAACTCTATTCTTTTAGTAAGTATAAAAACTTAATAGTTCTTTGATGTAAGATAAAAAATTCTAACATATTTTATAGAAGGAGATCAATCAGTGGGCTAATTAGGTTACCTAATTTCTCTTTACAGCAGGTACAGATTTGGGTGGACATCGTATGATATATTATGTGATTTCTCAACATTAAAATTCGAATGTCCACTGAACGATCCCTGGGCTACGACAACGTTGGACCTGGTGGAATGAACTCTATTCTTTTAGTAAGTATAAAAACTTTATAGTTCTTACATGTAAGATAAAAAATTCTAACATATTTTATAGAAGGAGATCAATCAGTGGGCTAATTAGGTTACCTAATTTCTCTTTACAGCAGGTACACTTTTGGGTGGACATTGTATGAAATATGTGATTTCTTGACATTATAATTCCGAATGTCCCCTGAACGATGCCTGGCCTACGACAACGTTGGACCTGGTGGAATTGAACTCTATTCCTTTAGTAAGTATAAACACTTTATAGTTCTTATTTGTAAGACAAAAAATTCTAACATATTTTATAGAAGGAGATCAATCAGTAGGCTATTCTTTTAGTAATTATAAATACTTTATATTTCTTACATGTATACTAAAAACTTCTCATATATTTTAGAAATGGAGATCAATCAGTGGGCTAATTAGGTTACCTAATTTCTCTTTACAGCAGGTACAGATTTGTGGACATTGTATGAAATATTATGTGATTTCTCAACATTAAAATTCGAATGTCCACTGAACGATCCCTGGGCTACGACAACTTTGGACTTGGTGGAATGAACTCTATTCTTTTAGTAAGTATAAATACTTTATAGTTCTTATATGTAACATAAAAAATTGTAACATATTTTATAGAAGGAGATCAATCAGTGGGCTAATTAGGTTACCTAATTTCTCTTTACAGCAGGTAAGATTTGGGTGGACATTATATGAAATATTATGTGATTTCTCAACATTAAAATTCGAATGTCCACTGAACGATCCCTGGGCTACGACAACGTTGGACCTGGTGGAATGAACTCTATTCTTTTAGTCAGTATAAATACTTTATATTTCTTACATTTATACTAAAAACTTCTCATATATTTTAGAAATGGAGATCAATCAGTGGGCTAATTAGGTTACCTAATTTCTCTTTACAGCAGGTACAGATTTGGGTGGACATGGTATGAAATATTATGTGATTTCTCAACATTAAATTTCGAATGTCCACTGAACGATCCCTGGGCTACGACAACATTGGACCTGGTGGAATGAACTCTATTCTTTTAGTAAGTATAAATACTTTATATTTCTTACATGTATACTAAAAACTTCTCATATATTTTAGAAATGGAGATCAATCAGTGGGCTAATTAGGTTACCTAATTTCTCTTTACAGCAGGTACAGGATTGGGTGGACATGGTATGAAATATTATGAGATTTATCAACATTAAAATTCGAATGTCCACTGAACGATCCCTGGGCTACGACAACGTTGGACCTGGTGGAATGAACTCTATTCTTTTAGTAAGTATAAATACTTTATATTTCTTTCATGTATACTAAAATCTTCTCATATATTTTAGAAATGGAGATCAATCAGTGGGCTAATTAGGTTACCTAATTTCTCTTTACAGCAGGTACAGATTTGGGTGGACATGGTATGAAATATTATGTGATTTCTCAACATTAAATTTCGAATGTCCACTGAACGATCCCTGGGCTACGACAACATTGGACCTGGTGGAATGAAATCTATTCTTTTAGTAAGTATAAATACTTTATATTTCTTACATGGATACTAAAAACTTCTCATATATTTTAGAAATGGAGATCAATCAGTGGGCTAATTAGGTTACCTAATTTATCTTTACAGCAGGTACAGGATTGTGTGGACATTGTATGAAATATAATGTGATTTCTCAACATTAAAATTCGAATGTCCACTGAACGATCCCTGGGCTACGACAACGTTGGACCTGGTGGAATGAACTCTATTCTTTTAGTAAGTATAAAAACTTTATAGTTCTTTGATGTAAGATAAAAAATTCTAACATATTTTATAGAAGGAGATCAATCAGTGGGCTAATTAGGTTACCTTATTTCTCTTTACAGCAGGTACAGATTTGGGTGGACATTGTATGATATATTATGTGATTTCTCAACATTAAAATTCGAATGTCCACTGAACGATCCCTGGGCTACGACAACGTTGGACCTGGTGGAATGAACTCTATTCTTTTAGTAAGTATAAAAACTTAATAGTTCTTTGATGTAAGATAAAAAATTCTAACATATTTTATAGAAGGAGATCAATCAGTGGGCTAATTAGGTTACCTAATTTCTCTTTACAGCAGGTACAGATTTGGGTGGACATGGTATGATATATTATGTGATTTCTCAACATTAAAATTCGAATGTCCACTGAACGATCCCTGGGCTACGACAACGTTGGACCTGGTGGAATGAACTCTATTCTTTTAGTAAGTATAAAAACTTTATAGTTCTTACATGTAAGATAAAAAATTCTAACATATTTTATAGAAGGAGATCAATCAGTGGGCTAATTAGGTTACCTAATTTCTCTTTACAGCAGGTACACTTTTGGGTGGACATTGTATGAAATATGTGATTTCTTGACATTATAATTCCGAATGTCCCCTGAACGATGCCTGGCCTACGACAACGTTGGACCTGGTGGAATTGAACTCTATTCCTTTAGTAAGTATAAACACTTTATAGTTCTTATTTGTAAGACAAAAAATTCTAACATATTTTATAGAAGGAGATCAATCAGTAGGCTATTCTTTTAGTAATTATAAATACTTTATATTTCTTACATGTATACTAAAAACTTCTCATATATTTTAGAAATGGAGATCAATCAGTGGGCTAATTAGGTTACCTAATTTCTCTTTACAGCAGGTACAGATTTGGGTGGACATTGTATGAAATATTATGTGATTTCTCAACATTAAAATTCGAATGTCCACTGAACGATCCCTGGGCTACGACAACTTTGGACCTGGTGGAATGAACTCTATTCTTTTAGTAAGTATAAATACTTTATAGTTCTTATATGTAACATAAAAAATTCTAACATATTTTATAGAAGGAGATCAATCAGTAGGCTAATTAGGTTACCTAATTTCTCTTTACAGCAGGTACAGATTTGGGTGGACATGGTATGAAATATTATGTGATTTCTCAACATTAAAATTCGAATGTCCACTGAACGATCCCTGGGCTACGACAACGTTGGACCTGGTGGAATGAACTCTATTCTTTTAGTCAGTATAAATACTTTATATTTCTTACATTTATACTAAAAACTTCTCATATATTTTAGAAATGGAGATCAATCAGTGGGCTAATTAGGTTACCTAATTTCTCTTTACAGCAGGTACAGATTTGGGTGGACATGGTATGAAATATTATGTGATTTCTCAACATTAAATTTCGAATGTCCACTGAACGATCCCTGGGCTACGACAACATTGGACCTGGTGGAATGAACTCTATTCTTTTAGTAAGTATAAATACTTTATATTTCTTACATGTATACTAAAAACTTCTCATATATTTTAGAAATGGAGATCAATCAGTGGGCTAATTAGGTTACCTAATTTCTCTTTACAGCAGGTACAGATTTGGGTGGACATGGTATGAAATATTATGTGATTTCTCAACATTAAATTTCGAATGTCCACTGAACGATCCCTGGGCTACGACAACATTGGACCTGGTGGAATGAAATCTATTCTTTTAGTAAGTATAAATACTTTATATTTCTTACATGTATACTAAAAACTTCTCATATATTTTAGAAATGGAGATCAATCAGTGGGCTAATTAGGTTACCTAATTTCTCTTTACAGCTGGTACAGGATTGGGTGGACATGGTATGAAATATTATGAGATTTATCAACATTAAAATTCGAATGTCCACTGAACGATCCCTGGGCTACGACAACGTTGGACCTGGTGGAATGAACTCTATTCTTTTAGTAAGTATAAATACTTTATATTTCTTACATGTATACTAAAAACTTCTCATATATTTTAGAAATGGAGATCAATCAGTGGGCTAATTAGGTTACCTAATTTCTCTTTACAGCAGGTACAGATTTGGGTGGACATGGTATGAAATATTATGTGATTTCTCAACATTAAATTTCGAATGTCCACTGAACGATCCCTGGGCTACGACAACATTGGACCTGGTGGAATGAAATCTATTCTTTTAGTAAGTATAAATACTTTATATTTCTTACATGTATACTAAAAACTTCTCATATATTTTAGAAATGGAGATCAATCAGTGGGCTAATTAGGTTACCTAATTTCTCTTTACAGCTGGTACAGGATTGGGTGGACATGGTATGAAATATTATGAGATTTATCAACATTAAAATTCGAATGTCCACTGAACGATGCCTGGGCTACGACAACGTCGGACCTGGTGGAATGAACTCTATTCTTTTAGTAAGTATAAATACTTTATATTTCTTACATGTATACTAAAAACTTCTCATATATTTTAGAAATGGAGATCAATCAGTGGGCTAATTAGGTTACCTAATTTATCTTTATAGCAGGTACAGGATTGTGTGGACATTGTATGAAATATAATGTGATTTCTCAACATTAAGATTCGAATGTCCACTGAACGATCCCTGGGCTACGACAACGTTGGACCTGGTGGAATGAACTCTATTCTTTTAGTAAGTATAAAAACTTTATAGTTCTTTGATGTAAGATAAAAAATTCTAACATATTTTATAGAAGGAGATCAATCAGTGGGCTAATTAGGTTACCTTATTTCTCTTTACAGCAGGTACAGATTTGGGTGGACATTGTATGATATATTATGTGATTTCTCAATATTAAAATTCGAATGTCCACTGAACGATCCCTGGGCTACGACAACGTTGGACCTGGTGGAATGAACTCTATTCTTTTAGTAAGTATAAATACTTTATATTTCTTACATGTATACTAAAAACTTCTCATATATTTTAGAAATGGAGATCAATCAGTGGGCTAATTAGGTTACCTAATTTCTCTTTACAGCAGGTACAGGATTGGGTGGACATGGTATGAAATATTATGAGATTTATCAACATTAAAATTCGAATGTCCACTGAACGATCCCTGGGCTACGACAACGTTGGACCTGGTGGAATGAACTCTATTCTTTTAGTCAGTATAAATACTTTATATTTCTTACATGTATACTAAAAACTTCTCATATATTTTAGAAATGGAGATCAATCAGTGGGCTAATTAGGTTACCTAATTTCTCTTTACAGCAGGTACAGATTTGGGTGGACATGGTATGAAATATTATGTGATTTCTCAACATTAAATTTCGAATGTCCACTGAACGATCCCTGGGCTACGTAACATTGGACCTGGTGGAATGAACTCTATTCTTTTAGTAAGTATAAATACTTTATATTTCTTACATGTATACTAAAAACTTCTCATATATTTTAGAAATGGAGATCAATCAGTGGGCTAATTAGGTTACCTAATTTCTCTTTACAGCAGGTACAGATTTGGGTGGACATTGTATGAAAATATATTATGTGATTTCTCAACATTAAAATTACGAATGTCCACTGAACGATCCCTGGGCTACGACAACGTTGGACCTGGTGAAATGAACTCTATTCTTTTAGTAAGTATAAATACTTTATAGTTCTTATATGTAAGAAAAAAAATTCTAACATATTTTATAGAAGGAGATCAATCAGTGGGCTAATTAGGTTACCTAATTTCTCTTTACAGCAGGTACACTTTTGGGTGGACATTGTATGAAATATGTGATTTCTTGACATTATAATTCCGAATGTCCCCTGAACGATGCCTGGCCTACGACAACGTTGGACCTGGTGGAATTGAACTCTATTCCTTTAGTAAGTATAAAAACTTTATAGTTCTTATATGTAAGACAAAAATTCTAACATATTTTATAGAAGGAGATCAATCAGTGGGCTAATTAGGTTACCTAATTTCTCTTTACAGCAGGTACACTTTTGGGTGGACATCGTTTGAAATATGTGATTTCTTGACATTATAATTCCGAATGTCCATTGAACGATGCCTGGCCTACGACAACCTTGGACCTGGTGGAATGAACTCTATTCTTTTAGTAAGTATAAATACTTTATATTTCTTACATATATACTAAAAACTTCTCATATATTTTAGAAATGGAGATCAATCAGTGGGCTAATTAGGTTAACTAATTTCTCTTTACAGCAGGTACAGGATTGGGTGGACATGGTATGAAATATTATGTGATTTCTCAACATTAAAATTCGAATGTCCACTGAACGATCCCTGGGCTACGACAACGTTGGACCTGGTGGAATGAACTCTATTCTTTTAGTAAGTATAAAAACTTTATAGTTCTTATATGTAAGATAAAAAATTCTAACATCTTTTATAGAAGGAGATCAATCAGTGGGCTAATTAGGATACCTAATTTCTCTTTACAGCAGGTACAGATTTGGGTGGACATGGTATGAAATATTATGTGATTTCTCAACATTAAAATTCGAATGTCCAATGAACGATCCCTGGACTACGACAACATTGGACCTGGTGGAATGAACTCTATTCTTTTAGTAAGTATAAATACTTTATATTTCTTACATGTATACTAAAAACTTCTCATATCTTTTAGAAATGGAGATCAATCAGTAGGCTAATTAGGTTACCTAATTTCTCTTTACAACAGGTTCAGGATTGGGTGGACATGGTATGAAATATTATGAAATTTATCAACATTAAAATTCGAATGTCCACTGAACGATCCCTGGGCTACGACAACGTTGGACCTGGTGGAATGAACTCTATTCTTTTAGTAAGTATAAAAACTTTATAGTTCTTTTATGTAAGATAAAAAATTCTAACATATTTTATAGAAGGAGATCAATCAGTGGGCTAATTAGGTTACCTAATTTCTCTTTACAGCAGGTACACTTTTGGGTGGACATTGTATGAAATATGTGATTTCTTGACATTATAATTCCGAATGTCCCCTGAACGATGCCTGGCCTATGACAACGTTGGAGCTGGTGGAATTGAACTCTATTCCTTTAGTAAGTATAAAAACTTTATAGTTCTTATATGTAAGACAAAAAATTCTAACATATTTTATAGAAGGAGATCAATCAGTAGGCTATTCTTTTAGTAAGTATAAATACTTTATATTTCTTACATGTATACTAAAAACTTCTCATATATTTTAGAAATGGAGATCAATCAGTGGGCTAATTAGGTTACCTAATTTCTCTTTACAGCAGGTACAGATTTGGGTGGACATTGTATGAAATATTATGTGATTTCTCAACATTAAAATTCGAATGTCCACTGAACGATCCCTGGGCTACGACAACTTTGGACCTGGTGGAATGAACTCTATTCTTTTAGTAAGTATAAATACTTTATAGTTCTTATATGTAAGATAAAATATTCTAACATATTTTATAGAAGGAGATCAATCAGTGGGCTAATTAGGTTACCTAATTTCTCTTTACAGCAGGTACAGATTTGGGTGGACATGGCATGAAATATTATGTGATTTCTCAACATTAAAATTCGAATGTCCACTGAACGATCCCTGGGCTACGACAACTTTGGACCTGGTGGAATGAACTCTATTCTTTTAGTCAGTATAAATACTTTATATTTCTTACATGAATACTAAAAACTTCTCATATATTTTAGAAATGGAGATCAATCAGTGGGCTAATTAGGTTACCTAATTTCTCTTTACAGCAGGTACAGATTTGGGTGGACATTGTATGAAATATTATGTGATTTCTCAACATTAAAATTACGAATGTCCACTGAACGATGCCTGGGCTACGACAACGTTGGTCCTGGTGAAATGAACTCTATTCTTTTAGTAAGTATAAATACTTTATAGTTCTTATATGTAAGATAAAAAATTCTAACATATTTTATAGAAGGAGATCAATCAGAGGGCTAATTAGGTTACCTAATTTCTCTTTACAGCAGGTACAGATTTGGGTGGACATGGTATGAAATATTATGTGAATTCTCAACATTAAAATTCGAATGTCCACTGAACGATCCCTGGGCTACGACAACGTTGGACCTGGTGGAATGAACTCTATTCTTTTAGTCAGTATAAATACTTCATATTTCTTACATGTATACTAAAAACTTCTCATATATTTTAGAAATGGAGATCAATCAGTGGGCTAATTAGGTTACCTAATTTCTCTTTACAGCAGGTACAGATTTGGGTGGACATGGTATGAAATATTATGTGATTCCTCAACATTAAAATTCGAATGTCCACTGAACGATCCCTGGGCTACGACAACGTTGGACCTGGTGGAATGAACTGTATTCTTTTAGTCAGTATAAATACTTTATAGTTCTTACATGTATACTAAAAACTTCTCATATATTTTAGAAATGGAGATCAATCATTGGGCTAATTAGGTTACCTAATTTCTCTTTACAGCAGGTACAGATTTGGGTGGACATTGTATGAAAATATATTATGTGATTTCTCAACATTAAAATTACGAATGTCCACTGAACGATACCTGTGCTACGACAACGTTGGACCTGGTGGAATGAACTCTATTCTTTTAGTAAGTATAAAAACTTTATAGTTCTTATATGTAAGATAAAAAATTCTAAAATATTTTATAGAAGGAGATCAATCAGTGGGCTAATTAGGTTACCTAATTTCTCTTTACAGCAGGTACACTTTTGGGTGGACATCGTTTGAAATATGTGATTTCTTGACATTATAATTCCGAATGTCCATTGAACGATGCCTGGCCTACGACAACCTTGGACCTGGTGGAATGAACTCTATTCTTTTAGTAAGTATAAATACTTTATATTTCTTACATATATACTAAAAACTTCTCATATATTTCAGAAATGGAGATCAATCAGTTGGCTAATTAGGTTAACTAATTTCTCTTTACAGCAGGTACAGGATTGGGTGGACATGGTATGAAATATTATGTGATTTCTCAACATTAAAATTCGAATGTCCACTGAACGATCCCTGGGCTACGACAACGTTGGACCTGGTGGAATGAACTCTATTCTTTTAGTAAGTATAAAAACTTTATAGTTCTTATATGTAAGATAAAATATTCTAACATCTTTTATAGAAGGAGATCAATCAGTGGGCTAATTAGGTTACCTAATTTCTCTTTACAGCAGGTACAGATTTGGGTGGACATGGTATGAAATATTATGTGATTTCTCAACATTAAAATTCGAATGTCCAATGAACGATCCCTGGGCTACGACAACATTGGACCTGGTGGAATGAACTCTATTCTTTTAGTAAGTATAAATACTTTATATTTCTTACATGTATACTAAAAACTTCTCATATATTTTAGAAATGGAGATCAATCAGTGGGCTAATTAGGTTACCTAATTTCTCTTTACAGCAGGTACAGGATTGGGTGGACATGGTATGAAATATTATGAGATTTATCAACATTAAAATTCGAATGTTCACTGAACGATCCCTGGGCTACGACAACGTTGGACCTGGTGGAATGAACTCTATTCTTTTAGTAAGTATAAAAACTTTATAGTTCTTTGATGTAAGATAAAAAATTCTAACATATTTTATAGAAGGAGATCAATCAGTTGGCTAATTAGGTTACCTAATTTCTCTTTACAGCAGGTACACTTTTGGGTGGACATTGTATGAAATATGTGATTTCTTGACATTATAATTCCGAATGTCCCCTGAACGATGCCTGGCCTACGACAACGTTGGACCTGGTGGAATTGAACTCTATTCCTTTAGTAAGTATAAAAACTTTATAGTTCTTATATGTAAGATAAAAAATTCTAACATATTTTATAGAAGGAGATCAATCAGTGGGCTAATTAGGTTACCTAATTTCTCTTTACAGCAGGTACACTTTTGGGTGGACATCGTTTGAAATATGTGATTTCTTAACATTATAATTCCGAATGTCCATTGAACGATGCCTGGCCTACGACAACCTTGGACCTGGTGGAATGAACTCTATTCTTTTAGTAAGTATAAATACTTTATATTTCTTACATATATACTAAAAACTTCTCATATATTTTAGAAATGGAGATCAATCAGTGGGCTAATTAGGTTAACTAATTTCTCTTTACAGCAGGTACAGGATTGGGTGGACATGGTATGAAATATTATGTGATTTCTCAACATTAAAATTCGAATGTCCACTGAACGATCCCTGGGCTACGACAACGTTGGACCTGGTGGAATGAACTCTATTCTTTTAGTAAGTATAAAAACTTTATAGTTCTTATATGTAAGATAAAAAATTCTAACATCTTTTATAGAAGGAGATCAATCAGTGGGCTAATTGGGATACCTAATTTCTCTTTACAGCAGGTACAGATTTGGGTGGACATGGTATGAAATATTATGTGATTTCTCAACATTAAAATTCGAATGTCCAATGAACGATCCCTGGACTACGACAACATTGGACCTGGTGGAATGAACTCTATTCTTTTAGTAAGTATAAATACTTTATATTTCTTACATGTATACTAAAAACTTCTCATATATTTTAGAAATGGAGCTCAATCAGTAGGCTAATTAGGTTACCTAATTTCTCTTTACAGCAGGTACAGGATTGGGTGGACATGGTATGAAATATTATGAAATTTATCAACATTAAAATTCGAATGTCCACTGAACGATCCCTGGGCTACGACAACGTTGGACCTGGTGGAATGAACTCTATTCTTTTAGTAAGTATAAAAACTTTATAGTTCTTTCATGTAAGATAAAAAATTCTAACATATTTTATAGAAGGAGATCAATCAGTGGGCTAATTAGGTTACCTAATTTCTCTTTACAGCAGGTACACTTTTGGGTGGACATTGTATGAAATATGTGATTTCTTGACATTATAATTCCGAATGTCCCCTGAACGATGCCTGGCCTATGACAACGTTGGACCTGGTGGAATTGAACTCTATTCCTTTAGTAAGTATAAAAACTTTATAGTTCTTATATGTAAGACTAAAAATTCTAACATATTTTATAGAAGGAGATCAATCAGTAGGCTATTCTTTTAGTAAGTATAAATACTTTATATTTCTTACATGTATACTAAAAACTTCTCATATATTTTAGAAATGGAGATCAATCAGTGGGCTAATTAGGTTACCTAATTTCTCTTTACAGCAGGTACAGATTTGGGTGGACATTGTATGAAATATTATGTGATTTCTCAACATTAAAATTCGAATGTCCACTGAACGATCCCTGGGCTACAACAACTTTGGACCTGGTGGAATGAACTCTATTCTTTTAGTAAGTATAAATACTTTATAGTTCTTATATGTAAGATAAAATATTCTAACATATTTTATAGAAGGAGATCAATCAGTGGGCTAATTAGGTTACCTAATTTCTCTTTACAGCAGGTACAGATTTGGGTAGACATGGTATGAAATATTATGTGATTTCTCAACATTAAAATTCGAATGTCCACTGAACGATCCCTGGGCTACGACAACGTTGGACCTGGTGGAATGAACTCTATTCTTTTAGTCAGTATAAATACTTTATATTTCTTACATGTATACTAAAAACTTCTCATATATTTTAGAAATGGAGATCAATCAGTGGGCTAATAAGGTTACCTAATTTCTCTTTACAGCAGGTACAGATTTGGGTGGACATTGTATGAAATATTATGTGATTTCTCAACATTAAAATTACGAATGTCCACTGAACGATGCCTGGGCTACGACAACGTTGGACCTGGTGAAATGAACTCTATTCTTTTAGTAAGTATAAATACTTTATATTTCTTATATGTAAGATAAAAAATTCTAACATATTTTATAGAAGGAGATCAATCAGTGGGCTAATTAGGTTACCTAATTTCTCTTTACAGCAGGTACAGATTTGGGTGGACATGGTATGAAATATTATGTGATTTCTCAACATTAAAATTCGAATGTCCACTGAACGATCCCTGGGCTACGACAACGTTGGACCTGGTGGAATGAACTCTATTCTTTTAGTCAGTATAAATACTTTATATTTCTTACATGTATACTAAAAACTTCTCATATATTTTAGAAATGGAGATCAATCAGTGGGCTAATTAGGTTACCTAATTTCTCTTTACAGCAGGTACAGGATTGGGTGGACATGGTATGTAATATTATGTGATTTCTCAACATTAAAATTCGAATGTCCACTGAACGATCCCTGGGCTACGACAACGTTGGACCAGGTGGAATGAACTCTATTCTTTTAGTAAGTATAAAAACTTTATAGTTCTTATATGTAAGATAAAAAATTGTAACATCTTTTATAGAAGGAGATCAATTAGTGGGCTAATTAGGTTACCTAATTTCTCTTTACAGCAGGT
Organism: Locusta migratoria; assembly: GCA_026315105.1. Lineage (NCBI taxonomy): Eukaryota > Metazoa > Arthropoda > Insecta > Orthoptera > Acrididae > Locusta > Locusta migratoria. The sequence goes on from CM048754.1 coordinate 124,170,596, forward strand.
ACAGATTTGGGTGGACATGGTATCAAATATTATGTGATTTCTCAACATTAAAATTCGAATGTCCAATGAACGATCCCTGGGCTACGACAACATTGGACCTGGTGGAATGAACTCTATTCTTTTAGTAAGTATAAATACTTTATATTTCTTACATGTATACTAAAAATTTCTCATATATTTTAGAAATGGAGATCAATCAGTGGGCTAATTAGGTTACCTAAATTCTCTTTACAGCAGGTCCAGATTTGGGTGGACATTTATGAAATATTATGTGATTTCTCAACATTAAAATTCGAATGTCCACTGAACGATCCCTGGGCTACGACAACTTTGGACCTGGTGGAATGAACTCTATTCTTTTAGTAAGTATAAATACTTTATAGTTCTTATATGTAAGATAAAATATTCTAACATATTTTATAGAAGGAGATCAATCAGTGGGCTAATTAGGTTAACTAATTTCTCTTTACAGCAGGTACAGATTTGGGTGGACATGGCATGAAATATTATGTGATTTCTCAACATTAAAATTCGAATGTCCACTGAACGATCCCTGGGCTACGACAACGTTGGACCTGGTGGAATGAACTCTATTCTTTTAGTCAGTATAAATACTTTATATTTCTTATATGTATACTAAAAACTTCTCATATATTTTAGAAATGGAGATCAATCAGTGGGCTAATTAGGTTACCTAATTTCTCTTTACAGCAGGTACAGATTTGGGTGGACATGGTATGAAATATTATGTGATTTCTCAACATTAAAATTACGAATGTCCACTGAACGATGCCTGGGCTACGACAACGTTGGACCTGGTGAAATGAACTCTATTCTTTTAGTAAGTATAAATACTTTATAGTTCTTATATGTAAGATAAAAAATTCTAGCATATTTTATAGAAGGAGTTCAATCAGAGGGCTAATTAGGTTACCTAATTTCTCTTTACAGCAGGTACAGATTTGGGTGGACATGGTATGAAATATTATGTGATTTCTCAACATTAAAATTCGAATGTCCACTGAACGATCCCTGGGCTACGACAACGTTGGACCTGGTGGAATGAACTCTATTCTTTTAGTCAGTATAAATACTTTATATTTCTTACATGTATACTAAAAACTTCTCATATATTTTAGAAATGGAGATCAATCAGTGGGCTAATTAGGTTACCTAATTTCTCTTTACAGCAGGTACAGGATTGGGTGGACATGGTATGAAATATTATGTGATTTCTCAACATTAAAATTCGAATGTCCACTGAACGATCCCTGGGCTACGACAACGTTGGACCAGGTGGAATGAACTCTATTCTTTTAGTAAGTATAAAAACTTTATAGTTCTTATATGTAAGAAAAAATTCTAACATCTTTTATCGAAGGAGATCAATCAGTGGGCTAATTAGGTTACCTAATTTCTCTTTACAGCAGGTACAGATTTGGGTGGACATGGTATGAAATATTATGTGATTTCTCAACATTAAAATTCGAATGTCCAATGAACGATCCCTGGGCTACGACAACATTGGACCTGGTGGAATGAACTCTGTTCTTTTAGTAAGTATAAATACTTTATATTTCTTACATGTATACTAAAAACTTCTCATATATTTTTGGAATGGAGATCAATCAGTGGGCTAATTAGGTTACCTAATTTCTCTTTACAGCAGGTACAGGATTGCATGGACATGTTATGAAATATTATGAGATTTATCAACATTAAAATTCGAATGTCCACTGAACGATCCCTGGGCTACGACAACGTTGGACCTGGTGGAATGAACTCTATTCTTTTAGTAAGTATAAAAACTTTATAGTTCTTACATGTATACTAAAAACTTCTCATATATTTTAGAAATGGAGATCAATCAGTGGGCTAATTAGGTTACCTAATTTCTCTTTACAGCAGGTACTGATTTGGGTGGACATGGTATGAAATATTATGTGATTTCTCAACATTAAAATTCGAATGTCCACTGAACGATCCCTGGGCTACGACAACGTTGGACCTGGTGGAATGAACTCTATTCTTTTAGTCAGTATAAATACTTTATATTTCTTACATGTATACTAAAAACTTCTCATATATTATAGAAATGGAGATCAATCAGTGGGCTAATTAGGTTACCTAATTTCTCTTTACAGCAGGTACAGGATTGGGTGGACATGGTATGAAATATTATGTGATTTCTCAACATTAAAATTCGAATGTCCACTAAACGATCCCTGGGCTACGACAACGTTGGACCAGGTGGAATGAACTCTATTCTTTTAGTAAGTATAAAAACTTTATAGTTCTTATATGTAAGAAAAAATTCTAACATCTTTTATAGAAGGAGATCAATCAGTGGGCTAATTAGGTTACCTAATTTCTCTTTACAGCAGGTACAGATTTGGGTGGACATGGTATGAAATATTATGTGATTTCTCAACATTAAAATTCGAATGTCCAATGAACGATCCCTGGGCTACGACAACATTGGACCTGGTGGAATGAACTCTATTCTTTTAGTAAGTATAAATACTTTATATTTCTTACATGTATACTAAAAACTTCTCATATATTTTAGAAATGGAGATCAATCAGTGGGCTAATTAGGTTACCTAATTTCTCTTTACAGCAGGTACAGGATTGCATGGACATGTTATGAAATATTATGAGATTTATCAACATTAAAATTCGAATGTCCACTGAACGATCCCTGGGCTACGACAACGTTGGACCTGGTGGAATGAACTCTATTCTTTTAGTAAGTATAAAAACTTTATAGTTCTTACATGTAAGATAAAAAATTCTAACATCTTTTATAGAAGGAGATCAATCAGTGGGCTAATTAGGTTACCTAATTTCTCTTTACAGCAGGTACAGATTTGGGTGGACATTGTATGAAATATTATGTGATTTCTCAACATTAAAATTCGAATGTCCAATGAACGATCCCTGGGCTACGACAACTTTGGACCTGGTGGAATGAACTCTATTCTTTTAGTAAGTATAAATACTTTATAGTTCTTATATGTAAGATAAAATATTCTAACATATTTTATAGAAGGAGATCAATCAGTGGGCTAATTAGGTTACCTAATTTCTCTTTACAGCAGGTACAGATTTGGGTGGACATTGTATGAAATATTATGTGATTTCTCAACATTAAAATTACGAATGTCCACTGAACAATGCCTGGGCTACGACAACGTTGGACCTGGTGAAATGAACTCTATTCTTTTAGTAAGTATAAATACTTTATATTTCTTAAATGTAAGATAAAAAATTCTAACATATTTTATAGAAGGAGATCAATCAGAGGGCTAATTAGGTTACCTAATTTCTCTTTACAGCAGGTACAGATTTGGGTGGACATGGTATGAAATATTATGTGATTTCTCAACATTAAAATTCGAATGTCCACTGAACGATCCCTGGGCTACGACAACGTTGGACCTGGTGGAATGAACTCTATTCTTTTAGTCAGTATAAATACTTTATATTTCTTACATGTATACTAAAAACTTCTCATATATTTTAGAAATGGAGATCAATCAGTGGGCTAATTAGGTTACCAAATTTCTCTTTACAGAAGGTACAGGATTGGGTGGACATGGTATGAAATATTATGTGATTTCTCAACATTAAAATTCGAATGTCCACTGAACGATCCCTGGGCTACGACAACGTTGGACCTGGTGGAATGAACTCTATTCTTTTAGTAAGTATAAAAACTTTATAGTTCTTACATGTAAGATAAAAAATTCTAACATATTTTATAGAAGGAGATCAATCAGTGGGCTAATTAGGTTACCTAATGTCTCTTTACAGCAGGTACAAATTTGGGTGGACATTGTATGAAATATTATGTGATTTCTCAACATTAAAATTACGAATGTCCACTGAACGATGCCTGGGCTACGACAACGTTGGACCTGGTGAAATGAACTCTATTCTTTTAGTAAGTATAAATACTTTATAGTTCTTATATGTAAGATAAAAAATTCTAACATGTTTTATAGAAGGAGATCAATCAGTGGGCTAATTAGGTTACCTAATTTCTCTTTACAGCAGGTACAGATTTGGGTGGACAAGGTATGAAATATTATGTGATTTCTCAACATTAAAATTCGAATGTCCACTGAACGATCCCTGGGCTACGACAACGTTGGACCTGGTGGAATGAACTCTATTCTTTTAGTAAGTATAAAAACTTTATAGTTCTTATATGTAAGAAAAAAAATTCTAACATATTTTATGAAGGAGGTCAGTCAGTGGGCTAATTAGGTTACCGAATTTCTCTTTACAGCAGGTACAGATTTGGGTGGACATGGTATGAAATATTATGTGATTTCTCAACATTAAAATTGGAATGTCCACTGAACGATCCCTGGGTCACGACAACGTTGGACCTGGTGGAATGAACTCTATTCTTTTAGTAAGTATAAATACTTTATATTTCTTACATGTATACTAAAAGCTTCTCATATATTTTAGAAATGGAGATCAATCAGTGGGCTAATTAGGTTAACTAATTTCTCTTTACAGCAGGTACAGATTTGGGTGGACATTGTATGAAATATTATGTGATTTCTCAACATTAAAATTCGAATGTCCACTGAACGATCCCTGAACTACAACAACGTTGGACCTGGTGGAATGAACTCTATTCTTTTAGTAAGTATAAAAACTTTATAGTTCTTATATGTAAGGTAAAAAATTCTAACATATTTTATAGAAGGAGATCAATCAGTGGGCTAATTAGGTTACCTAATTTCTCTTTACAGCAGGTACAGATTTGGGTGGACAAGGTATGAAATATTATGTGATTTCTCAACATTAAAATTCGAATGTCCACTGAACGATCCCTGGGCTACGACAACGTTGGACCTGGTGGAATGAACTCTATTCTTTTAGTCAGTATAAATACTTTATATTTCTTACATGTATACTAAAAACTTCTCATATATTTTAGAAATGGAGATCAATCAGTGGGCTAATTAGGTTACCTAATTTCTCTTTACAGCAGGTATAGGATTGGGTGGACATGGTATGAAATATTATGTGATTTCTCAACATTATAATTCGAATGTCCACTGAACGATCCCTGGGCTACGACAACGTTGGACCTGGTGGAAAGAACTCTATTCTTTTAGTAACTATAAAAACTTTATAGTTCTTACATGTAAGATAAAAAATTCTAACATCTTTTATAGAAGGAGATCAATCAGTGGGCTAATTAGGTTACCTAATTTCTCTTTACAGCAGGTACAGATTTGGGTGGACATTGTATGAAATATTATGTTATTTCTCAACGTTAAAAATCGAATGTCCACTGAACGATCCCTGGGCTACGACAACGTTGGACCTGGTGGAATGAACTCTATTCTTTTAGTCAGTATAAATACTTTATATTTCATACATATACTAAAAACTTCTCATATATTTTAGAAATGGAGATCAATCAGTGGGCTAAGTAGGTTACCTAATTTCTCTTTACAGCAGGTACAGATTTGGCCGGACATTGTATGAAATATTATGTGATTTCTCAACATTAAAATTACGAATGTCCACTGAACGATGCCTGGGCTACGACAACGTTGGACCTGGTGAAATGAACTCTATTCTTTTAGTAAGTATAAATACTTTATAGTTCTTATATGTAAGATAAAAAATTCTAACATATTTTATAGAAGGAGATCAATCAGTGGGCTAATTAGGTTACCTAATTTCTCTTTACAGCTGGTACAGATTTGGGTGGACATGGTATGAATATTATGTGATTTCTCAACATTAAAATTCGAATGTCCACTGAACGATCCCTGGGCTACGACAACGTTGGACCTGGTGGAATGAACTCTATTCTTTTAGTCAGTATAAATACTTTATATTTCTTACATGTATACTAAAAACTTCTCATATATTTTAGAAATGGAGATCAATCAGTGGGCTAATTAGGTTACCTAATTTCTCTTTACAGCAGGTACAGATTTGGGTGGACATTGTATGAAATATTATGTGATTTCTCAACATTAAAATTACGAATGTCCACTGAACGATCCCTGGGCTACGACAACTTTGGACCTGGTGGAATGAACTCTATTCTTTTAGTAAGTATAAATACTTTATAGTTCTTATATGTAAGATAAAAAATTCTAACATTTTTTATAGAAGGAGATCAATCAGTGGGCTAATTAGGTTACCTAATTTCTCTTTACAGCAGGTACAGATTTGGGTGGACATGGTATGAAATATTATGTGATTTCTCAACATTAAAATTCGAATGTCCACTGAACGATCCCTGGGCTACGACAACGTTGGACCTGGTGGATTGAACTCTATTCTTTTAGTAAGTATAAAAACTTTATAGTTCTTACATGTAAGATAAAAAATTCTAACATCTTTTATAGAAGGAGATCAATCAGTGGGCTAATTAGGTTACCTAATTTCTCTTTACAGCAGGTACAGATTTGGGTGGACATTGTATGAAATATTATGTGATTTCTCAACATTAAAATTACGAATGTCCACTGAACGATGCCTGGGCTACGACAACGTTGGACCTGGTGAAATGAACTCTATTCTTTTAGTAAGTATAAATACTTTATAGTTCTTATATGTAAGATAAAAAATTCTAACATATTTTATAGAAGGAGATCAATCAGTGGGCTAATTAGGTTACCTAATTTCTCTTTACAGCAGGTACAGATTTGGGTGGACATGGTATGAAATATTATGTGATTTCTCAACATTAAAATTCGAATGTCCACTGAACGATCCCTGGGCTACGACAACGTTGGACCTGGTGGAATGAACTCTATTCTTTTAGTCAGTATAAATACTTTATATTTCTTACATGTATACTAAAAACTTCTCATATATTTTAGAAATGGAGATCAATCAGTGGGCTAATTAGGTTACCTAATTTCTCTTTACAGCAGGTACAGATTTGGGTGGACATTGTATGAAATATTTTGTGATTTCTCAACATTAAAATTACGAATGTCCACTGAACGATCCCTGGGCTACGACAACTTTGGACCTGGTGGAATGAACTCTATTCTTTTAGTAAGTATAAGTACTTTATAGTTCTTATATGTAAGATAAAAAATTGTAACATTTTTTATAGAAGGAGATCAATCAGTGGGCTAATTAGGTTACCTAATTTCTCTTTACAGCAGGTACAGATTTGGGTGGACATGGTATGAAATATTATGTGATTTCTCAACATTAAAATTCGACTGTCCACTGAACGATACCTGGGCTACGACAACGTTGGACCTGGTGGAATGAACTCTATTCTTTTATTAAGTATAAAAACTTTATAGTTCTTATATGTAAGAAAAAAAATTCTAACATATTTTATGAAGGAGGTCAGTCAGTGGGCTAATTAGGTTACCTAATTTCTCTTTACAGCAGGTACAGATTTGGGTGGACATGGTATGAAATATTATGTGATTTCTCAACATTAAAATTGGAATGTCCACTGAACGATCCCTGGGTCACGACAACTTTGGACCTGGTGGAATGAACTCTATTCTTTTAGTAATTATAAATACTTTATATTTCTTACATGTATACTAAAAGCTTCTCATATATTTTAGAAATGGAGATCAATCAGTGGGCTAATTAGGTTAACTAATTTCTCTTTACAGCAGGTACAGATTTGGGTGGACATTGTATGTAATATTATGTGATTTCTCAACATTAAAATTCGAATGTCCACTGAACGATCCCTGAACTACAACAACGTTGGACCTGGTGGAATGAACTCTATTCTTTTAGTAAGTATAAAAACTTTATAGTTCTTATATGTAAGGTAAAAAATTCTAACATATTTTATAGAAGGAGATCAATCAGTGGGCTAATTAGGTTACCTTATTTCTATTTACAGCAGGTACAGATTTGGGTGGACATGGTATGAATATTATGTGATTTCTCAACATTAAAATTCGAATGTCCACTGAACGATGCCTGGGCTACGACAACGTTGGACCTGGTGAAATGAACTCTATTCTTTTAGTAAGTATAAATACTTTATAGTTCTTATATGTAAGATAAAAAATTCTAACATATTTTATAGAAGGAGATTAATCAGTGGGCTAATTAGGTTACCTAATTACCCTTTACAGCAGGTACAGATTTGGGTAGACATGGTATGAAATATTATGTGATTTCTCAACATTAAAATTCGAATGTCCACTGAACGATCCCAGGGCTACGACAACGTTGGACCTGGTGGAATGAACTCTATTCTTTTAGTAAATATAAATACTATATAGTTCTTATATGTAAGATAAAAAATTCTAACATATTTTATAGAAGGAGATCAATCAGTGGGCTAATTAGGTTACCTAATTTCTCTTTACAGCAGGTACAGATTTGGGTGGACATGGTATGAAATATTATGTGATTTCTCAACATTAAAATTCGAATGTCCACTGAACGATCCCTGGGCTACGACAACATTTGTCCTGGTGGAATGAACTCTATTCTTTTAGTAAGTATAAATACTTTATATTTCTTACATGTATACCAAAAACGTCTCATATATTTTAGAAATGGAGATCAATCAGTGGGCTAATTAGGTTACCTAATTTCTCTTTACAGCAGGTACAGATTTGGGTGGACATGGTATGAAATATTATGTGATTTCTCAACATTAAAATTCGAATGTCCACTGAACGATGCCTTGGCTACGACAACGTTGGACCTGGTGGAATGAACTCTATTCTTTTAGTCAGTATAAATACTTTATATTTCTTATATGTATACTAAAAACTTTTCATATATTTTAGAAATGGAGATCAATCAGTGGGCTAATTAGGTTACCTAATTTCTCTTTACAGCAGGTACAGATTTGGGTGGACATTGTATGAAATATTATGTGATTTCTCAACATTAAAATTACGAATGTCCACTGAACGATGCCTGGGCTACGACAACGTTGGACCTGGTGGAATGAACTCTATTCTTTTAGTAAGTATAAATACTTTATATTTCTTACATGTATACTAAAAACTTCTCATATATTTTAGAAATGGAGATCAATCAGTGGGCTACTTAGGTTACCTAATTTCTCTTTACAGCAGGTACAGATTTGGGTGGACATGGTATGAAATATTATGTGATTTCTCAACATTAAAATTCGAATGTCCACTGAACGATGCCTGGGCTACGACTACGTTGGACCTGGTGGAATGAACTCTATTCTTTTAGTAAGTATAAAACTTTATAGTTCTTATATGTAAGATAAAAAATTCTATCATATTTTATGAAGGAGATCAGTCAGTGGGCTAATTAGGTTACCTAATTTCTCTTTACAACAGGTACAGATTTGGGTGGACATGGTATGAAATATTATGTGATTTCTCAACATTAAAATTCGAATGTCCACTGAACGATCCCTGGGCTACGACAACGTTGGACCTGGTGTAATGAACTCTATTCCTTTAGTAAGTATAAAAACTTTATAGTTCTTATATGTAAGATAAAAATTCTAACATATTTTATAGAAGGAGATCAATCAGTGGGCTAATTAAGTTATCTTATATCTCTTTACAGCAGGTACAGATTTGGGTGGACATGGTATGAATATTATGTGATTCCTCAACATTAAAATTCGAATGTCCACTGAACGATGCCTGGGCTACGACAACGTTGGACCTGGTGGAATGAACTCTATTCTTTTAGTTAGTATAAATACTTTATATTTCTTACATGTATACTAAAAACTTCTCATATATTTTAGAAATGGAGATCAATCAGTGGGCTACTTAGGTTACCTAATTTCTCTTTACAGCAGGTACAGATTTGGGTGGACATTGTATGAAATATTATGTGATTTCTCAACATTAAAATTACGAATGTCCACTGAACGATGCCTGGGCTACGACAACGTTGGACCTGGTGAAATGAACTCTATTCTTTTAGTAAGTATAAATACTTTATAGTTCTTATATGTAAGATAAAAAATTCTAACATATTTTATAGAAGGAGATCAATTAGTGGGCTAATTATGTTACCTAATTACTGTTTACAGCAGGTACAGATTTGGGTAGACATGGTATGAAATATTATGTGATTTCTCAACATTAAAATTCGAATGTCCACTGAACGATCCCTGGGCTACGACAACGTTGGACCTGGTGGAATGAACTCTATTCTTTTAGTAAGTATAAATACTATATAGTTCTTATATGTAAGATAAAAAATTCTAACATATTTTATAGAAGGAGATCAATCAGTGGGCTAATTAGGTTACCTAATTTCTCTTTACAGCAGGTACAGATTTGGGTGGACATTGTATGAAATATTATGTGATTTCTCAACATTAAAATTACGAATGTCCACTGAACGATGCCTGGGCTACGACAACGTTGGACCTGGTGAAATGAACTCTATTCTTTTAGTAAGTATAAATACTTTATAGTTCTTATATGTAAGATAAAAAATTCTAACATATTTTATAGAAGGAGATCAATTAGTGGGCTAATTATGTTACCTAATTACTCTTTACAGCAGGTACAGATTTGGGTAGACATGGTATGAAATATTATGTGATTTCTCAACATTAAAATTCGAATGTCCACTGAACGATCCCTGGGCTACGACAACGTTGGACCTGGTGGAATGAACTCTATTCTTTTAGTAAGTATAAATACTATATAGTTCTTATATGTAAGATAAAAAATTCTAACATATTTTATAGAAGGAGATCAATCAGTGGGCTAATTAGGTTACCTAATTTCTCTTTACAGCAGGTACAGATTTGGGTGGACATGGTATGAAATATTATGTGATTTCTCAACATTAAAATTCGAATGTCCACTGAACGATCCCTGGGCTACGACAACGTTGGACCTGGTGTAATGAACTCTATTCTTTTAGTAAGTATAAAAACTTTATAGTTCTTATATGTAAGATAAAAATTCAAACATATTTTATAGAAGGAGATCAATCAGTGGGCTAATTAGGTTACCTTATATCTCTTTACAGCAGGTACAGATTTGGGTGGACATGGTATGAATATTATGTGATTCCTCAACATTAAAATTCGAATGTCCACTGAACGATGCCTGGGCTACGACAACGTTGGACCTGGTGGAATGAACTCTATTCTTTTAGTTAGTATAAATACTTTATATTTCTTACATGTATACTAAAAACTTCTCATATATTTTAGAAATGGAGATCAATCAGTGGGCTACTTAGGTTACCTAATTTCTCTTTACAGCAGGTACAGATTTGGGTGGACATTGTATGAAATATTATGTGATTTCTCAACATTAAAATTACGAATGTCCACTGAACGATGCCTGGGCTACGACAACGTTGGACCTGGTGGAATGAACTCTATTCTTTTAGTAAGTATAAATACTTTATATTTCTTACATGTATACTAAAAACTTCTCATATATTTTAGAAATGGAGATCAAACAGTGGGCTACTTAGGTTACCTAATTTCTCTTTACAGCAGGTACAGATTTGGGTGGACATGGTATGAAATATTATGTGATTTCTCAACATTAAAATTCGAATGTCCACTGAACGATGCCTGGGCTACGACTACGTTGGACCTGGTGGAATGAACTCTATTCTTTTAGTAAGTATAAAACTTTATAGTTCTTATATGTAAGATAAAAAATTCTATCATATTTTATGAAGGAGATCAGTCAGTGGGCTAATTAGGTTACCTAATTTCTCTTTACAACAGGTACAGATTTGGGTGGACATGGTATGAAATATTATGTGATTTCTCAACATTAAAATTCGAATGTCAACTGAACGATCCCTGGGCTACGACAACGTTGGACCTGGTGTAATGAACTCTATTCTTTTAGTAAGTATAAAAACTTTATAGTTCTTATATGTAAGGTAAAAAATTCTAACATATTTTATAGAAGGAGATCAATCAGTGGGCAAATTAGGTTACCTTATTTCTCTTTACAGCAGGTACAGATTTGGGTGGACATGGTATGAATATTATGTGATTTCTCAACATTAAAATTCGAATGTCCACTGAACGATGCCTGGGCTACGACAACGTTGGACCTGGTGGAATGAACTCTATTCTTTTAGTAAGTATAAAAACTTTATAGTTCTTACATGTAAGATAAAAAATTCTAACATATTTTATAGAAGGAGATCAATAAGTGGGCTAATTAGGTTACCTAATTTCTCTTTACAGCAGGTACAGATTTGGGTGGACATTGTATGAAATATTATGTGATTTCTCAACATTAAAATTACGAATGTCCACTGAACGATGCCTGGGCTACGACAACGTTGGACCTGGTGAAATGAACTCTATTCTTTTAGTAAGTATAAATACTTTATAGTTCTTATATGTAAGATAAAAAATTCTAACATATTTTATAGAAGGAGATCAATCAGTGGGCTAATTATGTTACCTAATTACTCTTTACAGCAGGTACAGATTTGGGTAGACATGGTATGAAATATTATGTGATTTCTCAACATTAAAATTCGAATGTCCACTGAACGATCCCTGGGCTACGACAACGTTGGACCTGGTGGAATGAACTCTATTCTTTTAGTAAGTATAAATACTATATAGTTCTTATATGTAAGATAAAAAATTCTAACATATTTTATAGAAGGAGATCAATCAGTGGGCTAATTAGGTTACCTAATTTCTCTTTACAGCAGGTACAGATTTGGGGTGACATGGTATGAAATATTATGTGATTTCTCAACATTAAAATTCGAATGTCCACTGAACGATCCCTGGGTCACGACAACGTTGGACCTGGTGGAATGAACTCTATTCTTTTAGTAAGTATAAATACTTTATATTTCTTACATGTATACTAAAAGCTTCTCATATATTTTAGAAATGGAGATCAATCAGTGGGCTAATTATGTTAACTAATTTCTCTTTACAGCAGGTACAGATTTGGGTGGACATTGTATGAAATATTATGTGATTTCTCAACATTAAAATTCGAATGTCCACTGAACGATCCCTGAACTACAACAACGTTGGACCTGGTGGAATGAACTCTATTCTTTTAGTAAGTATAAAAACTTTATAGTTCTTATATGTAAGGTAAAAAATTCTAACATATTTTATAGAAGGAGATCAATCAGTGGGCTAATTAGGTTACCTTATTTCTCTTTACAGCAGGTACAGATTTGGGTGGACATGGTATGAATATTATGTGATTTCTCAACATTAAAATTCGAATGTCCACTGAACGATGCCTGGGCTACGACAACGTTGGACCTGGTGAAATGAACTCTATTCTTTTAGTAAGTATAAATACTTTATAGTTCTTATATGTAAGATAAAAAATTCTAACATATTTTATAGAAGGAGATTAATCAGTTGGCTAATTAGGTTACCTAATTACTCTTTACAGCAGGTACTGATTTGGGTAGACATGGTATGAAATATTATGTGATTTCTCAACATTAAAATTCGAATGTCCACTGAACGATCCCAGGGCTACGACAACGTTGGACCTGGTGGAATGAACTCTATTCTTTTAGTAAATATAAATACTATATAGTTCTTATATGTAAGATAAAAAATTCTAACATATTTTATAGAAGGAGATCAATCAGTGGGCTAATTAGGTTACCTAATTTCTCTTTACAGCAGGTACAGATTTGGGTGGACATGGTATGAAATATTATGTGATTTCTCAACATTAAAATTCGAATGTCCACTGAACGATCCCTGGGCTACGACAACATTTGTCCTGGTGGAATGAACTCTATTCTTTTAGTAAGTATAAATACTTTATATTTCTTACATGTATACCAAAAACTTCTCATATATTTTAGAAATGGAGATCAATCAGTGGGCTAATTAGGTTACCTAATTTCTCTTTACAGCAGGTACAGATTTGGGTGGACATGGTATGAAATATTATGTGATTTCTCAACATTAAAATTCGAATGTCCACTGAACGATGCCTGGGCTACGACAACGTTGGACCTGGTGGAATGAACTCTATTCTTTTAGTCAGTATAAATACTTTATATTTCTTATATGTATACTAAAAACTTTTCATATATTTTAGAAATGGAGATCAATCAGTGGGCTAATTAGGTTACCTAATTTCTCTTTACAGCAGGTACAGATTTGGGTGGACATTGTATGAAATATTATGTGATTTCTCAACATTAAAATTACGAATGTCCACTGAACGATGCCTGGGCTACGACAACGTTGGACCTGGTGGAATGAACTCTATTCTTTTAGTAAGTATAAATACTTTATATTTCTTACATGTATACTAAAAACTTCTCATATATTTTAGAAATGGAGATCAATCAGTGGGCTACTTAGGTTACCTAATTTCTCTTTACAGCAGGTACAGATTTGGGTGGACATGGTATGAAATATTATGTGATTTCTCAACATTAAAATTCGAATGTCCACTGAACGATGCCTGGGCTACGACTACGTTGGACCTGGTGGAATGAACTCTATTCTTTTAGTAAGTATAAAACTTTATAGTTCTTATATGTAAGATAAAAAATTCTATCATATTTTATGAAGGAGATCAGTCAGTGGGCTAATTAGGTTACCTAATTTCTCTTTACAACAGGTACAGATTTGGGTGGACATGGTATGAAATATTATGTGATTTCTCAACATTAAAATTCGAATGTCCACTGAACGATCCCTGGGCTACGACAACGTTGGACCTGGTGTAATGAACTCTATTCTTTTAGTAAGTATAAAAACTTTATAGTTCTTATATGTAAGATAAAAATTCTAACATATTTTATAGAAGGAGATCAGTCAGTGGGCTAATTAGGTTACCTAATTTCTCTTTACAACAGGTACAGATTTGGGTGGACATGGTATGAAATATTATGTGATTTCTCAACATTAAAATTCGAATGTCCACTGAACGATCCCTGGGCTACGACAACGTTGGACCTGGTGTAATGAACTCTATTCTTTTAGTAAGTATAAAAACTTTATAGTTCTTATATGTAAGATAAAAATTCTAACATATTTTATAGAAGGAGATCAATCAGTGGGCTAATTAGGTTACCTTATATCTCTTTACAGCAGGTACAGATTTGGGTGGACATGGTATGAATATTATGTGATTCCTCAACATTAAAATTCGAATGTCCACTGAACGATGCCTGGGCTACGACAACGTTGGACCTGGTGGAATGAACTCTATTCTTTTAGTTAGTATAAATACTTTATATTTCTTACATGTATACTAAAAACTTCTCATATATTTTAGAAATGGAGATCAATCAGTGGGCTACTTAGGTTACCTAATTTCTCTTTACAGCAGGTACAGATTTGGGTGGACATTGTATGAAATATTATGTGATTTCTCAACATTAAAATTACGAATGTCCACTGAACGATGCCTGGGCTACGACAACGTTGGACCTGGTGGAATGAACTCTATTCTTTTAGTAAGTATAAATACTTTATATTTCTTACATGTATACTAAAAACTTCTCATATATTTTAGAAATGGAGATCAATCAGTGGGCTACTTAGGTTACCTAATTTCTCTTTACAGCAGGTACAGATTTGGGTGGACATGGTATGAATATTATGTGATTTCTCAACATTAAAATTCGAATGTCCACTGAACGATGCCTGGGCTACGACAACATTTGTCCTGGTGGAATGAACTCTATTCTTTTAGTAAATATAAATACTATATAGTTCTTATATGTAAGATAAAAAATTCTAACATATTTTATAGAAGGAGATCAATCAGTGGGCTAATTAGGTTACCTAATTTCTCTTTACAGCAGGTACAGATTTGGGTGGACATGGTATGAAATATTATGTGATTTCTCAACATTAAAATTCGAATGTCCACTGAACGATCCCTGGGCTACGACAACATTTGTCCTGGTGGAATGAACTCTATTCTTTTAGTAAGTATAAATACTTTATATTTCTTACATGTATACCAAAAACTTCTCATATATTTTAGAAATGGAGATCAATCAGTGGGCTAATTAGGTTACCTAATTTCTCTTTACAGCAGGTACAGATTTGGGTGGACATGGTATGAAATATTATGTGATTTCTCAACATTAAAATTCGAATGTCCACTGAACGATGCCTGGGCTACGACAACGTTGGACCTGGTGGAATGAACTCTATTCTTTTAGTCAGTATAAATACTTTATATTTCTTACATGTATACTAAAAACTTCTCATATATTTTAGAAATGGAGATCAATCAGTGGGCTACTTAGGTTACCTAATTTCTCTTTACAGCAGGTACAGATTTGGGTGGACATGGTATGAAATATTATGTGATTTCTCAACATTAAAATTCGAATGTCCACTGAACGATGCCTGGGCTACGACTACGTTGGACCTGGTGGAATGAACTCTATTCTTTTAGTAAGTATAAAACTTTATAGTTCTTATATGTAAGATAAAAAATTCTATCATATTTTATGAAGGAGATCAGTCAGTGGGCTAATTAGGTTACCTAATTTCTCTTTACAACAGGTACAGATTTGGGTGGACATGGTATGAAATATTATGTGATTTCTCAACATTAAAATTCGAATGTCCACTGAACGATCCCTGGGCTACGACAACGTTGGACCTGGTGTAATGAACTCTATTCTTTTAGTAAGTATAAAAACTTTATAGTTCTTATATGTAAGATAAAAATTCTAACATATTTTATAGAAGGAGATCAGTCAGTGGGCTAATTAGGTTACCTAATTTCTCTTTACAACAGGTACAGATTTGGGTGGACATGGTATGAAATATTATGTGATTTCTCAACATTAAAATTCGAATGTCCACTGAACGATCCCTGGGCTACGACAACGTTGGACCTGGTGTAATGAACTCTATTCTTTTAGTAAGTATAAAAACTTTATAGTTCTTATATGTAAGATAAAAATTCTAACATATTTTATAGAAGGAGATCAATCAGTGGGCTAATTAGGTTACCTTATATCTCTTTACAGCAGGTACAGATTTGGGTGGACATGGTATGAATATTATGTGATTCCTCAACATTAAAATTCGAATGTCCACTGAACGATGCCTGGGCTACGACAACGTTGGACCTGGTGGAATGAACTCTATTCTTTTAGTTAGTATAAATACTTTATATTTCTTACATGTATACTAAAAACTTCTCATATATTTTAGAAATGGAGATCAATCAGTGGGCTACTTAGGTTACCTAATTTCTCTTTACAGCAGGTACAGATTTGGGTGGACATTGTATGAAATATTATGTGATTTCTCAACATTAAAATTACGAATGTCCACTGAACGATGCCTGGGCTACGACAACGTTGGACCTGGTGGAATGAACTCTATTCTTTTAGTAAGTATAAATACTTTATATTTCTTACATGTATACTAAAAACTTCTCATATATTTTAGAAATGGAGATCAATCAGTGGGCTACTTAGGTTACCTAATTTCTCTTTACAGCAGGTACAGATTTGGGTGGACATGGTATGAATATTATGTGATTTCTCAACATTAAAATTCGAATGTCCACTGAACGATGCCTGGGCTACGACAACGTTGGACCTGGTGGAATGAACTCTATTCTTTTAGTAAGTATAAAAACTTTATAGTTCTTACATGTAAGATAAAAAATTCTAACATATTTTATAGAAGGAGATCAATCAGTGGGCTAATTAGGTTACCTAATTTCTCTTTACAGCAGGTACAGACTTGGGTGGACATTGTATGAAATATTATGTGATTTCTCAACATTAAAATTACGAATGTCCACTGAACGATGCCTGGGCTACGACAACGTTGGACCTGGTGAAATGAACTCTATTCTTTTAGTAAGTATAAATACTTTATAGTTCTTATATGTAAGATAAAAAATTGTAACATATTTTATAGAAGGAGATCAATTAGTGGGCTAATTATGTTACCTAATTACTCTTTACAGCAGGTACAGATTTGGGTAGACATGGTATGAAATATTATGTGATTTCTCAACATTAAAATTCGAATGTCCACTGAACGATCCCTGGGCTACGACAACGTTGGACCTGGTGGAATGAACTCTATTCTTTTAGTAAGTATAAATACTATATAGTTCTTATATGTAAGATAAAAAATTCTAACATATTTTATAGAAGGAGATCAATCAGTGGGCTAATTAGGTTACCTAATTTCTCTTTACAGCAGGTACAGATTTGGGTGGACATGGTATGAAATATTATGTGATTTCTCAACATTAAAATTCGAATGTCCACTGAACGATCCCTGGGCTACGACAACGTTGGACCTGGTGTAATGAACTCTATTCTTTTAGTAAGTATAAAAACTTTATAGTTCTTATATGTAAGATAAAAATTCTAACATATTTTATAGAAGGAGATCAATCAGTGGGCTAATTAGGTTACCTTATATCTCTTTACAGCAGGTACAGATTTGGGTGGACATGGTATGAATATTATGTGATTCCTCAACATTAAAATTCCAATGTCCACTGAACGAAGCCTGGGCTACGACAACGTTGGACCTGGTGGAATGAACTCTATTCTTTTAGTTAGTATAAATACTTTATATTTCTTACATGTATACTAAAAACTTCTCATATATTTTAGAAATGGAGATCAATCAGTGGGCTACTTAGGTTACCTAATTTCTCTTTACAGCAGGTACAGATTTGGGTGGACATTGTATGAAATATTATGTGATTTCTCAACATTAAAATTACGAATGTCCACTGAACGATGCCTGGGCTACGACAACGTTGGACCTGGTGGAATGAACTCTATTCTTTTAGTAAGTATAAATACTTTATATTTCTTACATGTATACTAAAAACTTCTCATATATTTTAGAAATGGAGATCAATCAGTGGGCTACTTAGGTTACCTAATTTCTCTTTACAGCAGGTACAGATTTGGGTGGACATGGTATGAAATATTATGTGATTTCTCAACATTAAAATTCGAATGTCCACTGAACGATGCCTGGGCTACGACTACGTTGGACCTGGTGGAATGAACTCTATTCTTTTAGTAAGTATAAAACTTTATAGTTCTTATATGTAAGATAAAAAATTCTATCATATTTTATGAAGGAGATCAGTCAGTGGGCTAATTAGGTTACCTAATTTCTCTTTACAACAGGTACAGATTTGGGTGGACATGGTATGAAATATTATGTGATTTCTCAACATTAAAATTCGAATGTCCACTGAACGATCCCTGGGCTACGACAACGTTGGACCTGGTGTAATGAACTCTATTCTTTTAGTAAGTATAAAAACTTTATAGTTCTTATATGTAAGATAAAAATTCTAACATATTTTATAGAAGGAGATCAATCAGTGGGCTAATTAGGTTACCTTATATCTCTTTACAGCAGGTACAGATTTGGGTGGACATGGTATGAATATTATGTGATTCCTCAACATTAAAATTCGAATGTCTACTGAACGATGCCTGGGCTACGACAACGTTGGACCTGGTGGAATGAACTCTATTCTTTTAGTTAGTATAAATACTTTATATTTCTTACATGTATACTAAAAACTTCTCATATATTTTAGAAATGGAGATCAATCAGTGGGCTACTTAGGTTACCTAATTTCTCTTTACAGCAGGTACAGATTTGGGTGGACATTGTATGAAATATTATGTGATTTCTCAACATTAAAATTACGAATGTCCACTGAACGATGCCTGGGCTACGACAACGTTGGACCTGGTGGAATGAACTCTATTCTTTTAGTAAGTATAAATACTTTATATTTCTTACATGTATACTAAAAACTTCTCATATATTTTAGAAATGGAGATCAATCAGTGGGCTACTTAGGTTACCTAATTTCTCTTTACAGCAGGTACAGATTTGGGTGGACATGGTATGAATATTATGTGATTTCTCAACATTAAAATTCGAATGTCCACTGAACGATGCCTGGGCTACGACAACGTTGGACCTGGTGGAATGAACTCTATTCTTTTAGTAAGTATAAAAACTTTATAGTTCTTACATGTAAGATAAAAAATTCTAACATATTTTATAGAAGGAGATCAATCAGTGGGCTAATTAGGTTACCTAATTTCTCTTTACAGCAGGTACAGACTTGGGTGGACATTGTATGAAATATTATGTGATTTCTCAACATTAAAATTACGAATGTCCACTGAACGATGCCTGGGCTACGACAACGTTGGACCTGGTGAAATGAACTCTATTCTTTTAGTAAGTATAAATACTTTATAGTTCTTATATGTAAGATAAAAAATTGTAACATATTTTATAGAAGGAGATCAATTAGTGGGCTAATTATGTTACCTAATTACTCTTTACAGCAGGTACAGATTTGGGTAGACATGGTATGAAATATTATGTGATTTCTCAACATTAAAATTCGAATGTCCACTGAACGATCCGTGGGCTACGACAACGTTGGACCTGGTGGAATGAACTCTATTCTTTTAGTAAGTATAAATACTATATAGTTCTTATATGTAAGATAAAAAATTCTAACATATTTTATAGAAGGAGATCAATCAGTGGGCTAATTAGGTTACCTAATTTCTCTTTACAGCAGGTACAGATTTGGGTGGACATGGTATGAAATATTATGTGATTTCTCAACATTAAAATTCGAATGTCCACTGAACGATCCCTGGGCTACGACAACGTTGGACCTGGTGTAATGAACTCTATTCTTTTAGTAAGTATAAAAACTTTATAGTTCTTATATGTAAGATAAAAATTCTAACATATTTTATAGAAGGAGATCAATCAGTGGGCTAATTAGGTTACCTTATATCTCTTTACAGCAGGTACAGATTTGGGTGGACATGGTATGAATATTATGTGATTCCTCAACATTAAAATTCGAATGTCCACTGAACGATGCCTGGGCTACGACAACGTTGGACCTGGTGGAATGAACTCTATTCTTTTAGTTAGTATAAATACTTTATATTTCTTACATGTATACTAAAAACTTCTCATATATTTTAGAAATGGAGATCAATCAGTGGGCTACTTAGGTTACCTAATTTCTCTTTACAGCAGGTACAGATTTGGGTGGACATTGTATGAAATATTATGTGATTTCTCAACATTAAAATTACGAATGTCCACTGAACGATGCCTGGGCTACGACAACGTTGGACCTGGTGGAATGAACTCTATTCTTTTAGTAAGTATAAATACTTTATATTTCTTACATGTATACTAAAAACTTCTCATATATTTTAGAAATGGAGATCAATCAGTGGGCTACTTAGGTTACCTAATTTCTCTTTACAGCAGGTACAGATTTGGGTGGACATGGTATGAAATATTATGTGATTTCTCAACATTAAAATTCGAATGTCCACTGAACGATGCCTGGGCTACGACTACGTTGGACCTGGTGGAATGAACTCTATTCTTTTAGTAAGTATAAAACTTTATAGTTCTTATATGTAAGATAAAAAATTCTATCATATTTTATGAAGGAGATCAGTCAGTGTGCTAATTAGGTTACCTAATTTCTCTTTACAACAGGTACAGATTTGGGTGGACATGGTATGAAATATTATGTGATTTCTCAACATTAAAATTCGAATGTCAACTGAACGATCCCTGGGCTACGACAACGTTGGACCTGGTGTAATGAACTCTATTCTTTTAGTAAGTATAAAAACTTTATAGTTCTTATATGTAAGGTAAAAAATTCTAACATATTTTATAGAAGGAGATCAATCAGTGGGCTAATTAGGTTACCTTATTTCTCTTTACAGCAGGTAAAGATTTGGGTGGACATGGTATGAATATTATGTGATTTCTCAACATTAAAATTCGAATGTCCACTGAACGATGCCTGGGCTACGACAACGTTGGACCTAGTGGAATGAACTCTATTCTTTTAGTAAGTATAAAAACTTTATAGTTCTTACATGTAAGATAAAAAATTCTAACATATTTTATAGAAGGAGATCAATCAGTGGGCTAATTAGGTTACCTAATTTCTCTTTACAGCAGGTACAGATTTGGGTGGACATTGTATGAAATATTATGTGATTTCTCAACATTAAAATTACGAATGTCCACTGAACGATGCCTGGGCTACGACAACGTTGGACCTGGTGAAATGAACTCTATTCTTTTAGTAAGTATAAATACTTTATAGTTCTTATATGTAAGATAAAAAATTCTAACATATTTTATAGAAGGAGATCAATCAGTGGGCTAATTATGTTACCTAATTACTCTTTACAGCAGGTACAGATTTGGGTAGACATGGTATGAAATATTATGTGATTTCTCAACATTAAAATTCGAATGTCCACTGAACGATCCCTGGGCTACGACAACGTTGGACCTGGTGGAATGAACTCTATTCTTTTAGTAAGTATAAATACTATATAGTTCTTATATGTAAGATAAAAAATTCTAACATATTTTATAGAAGGAGATCAATCAGTGGGCTAATTAGGTTACCTAATTTCTCTTTACAGCAGGTACAGATTTGGGTGGACATGGTATGAAATATTATGTGATTTCTCAACATTAAAATTCGAATGTCCACTGAACGATCCCTGGGCTACGACAACATTTGTCCTGGTGGAATGAACTCTATTCTTTTAGTAAGTATAAATACTTTATATTTCTTACATGTATACCAAAAACTTCTCATATATTTTAGAAATGGAGATCAATCAGTGGGCTAATTAGGTTACCTAATTTCTCTTTACAGCAGGTACAGATTTGGGTGGACATGGTATGAAATATTATGTGATTTCTCAACATTAAAATTCGAATGTCCACTGAACGATGCCTGGGCTACGACAACGTTGGACCTGGTGGAATGAACTCTATTCTTTTAGTCAGTATAAATACTTTATATTTCTTATATGTATACTAAAAACTTTTCATATATTTTAGAAATGGAGATCAATCAGTGGGCTAATTAGGTTACCTAATTTCTCTTTACAGCAGGTACAGATTTGGGTGGACATTGTATGAAATATTATGTGATTTCTCAACATTAAAATTACGAATGTCCACTGAACGATGCCTGGGCTACGACAACGTTGGACCTGGTGGAATGAACTCTATTCTTTTAGTAAGTATAAATACTTTATATTTCTTACATGTATACTAAAAACTTCTCATATATTTTAGAAATGGAGATCAATCAGTGGGCTACTTAGGTTACCTAATTTCTCTTTACAGCAGGTACAGATTTGGGTGGACATGGTATGAAATATTATGTGATTTCTCAACATTAAAATTCGAATGTCCACTGAACGATGCCTGGGCTACGACTACGTTGGACCTGGTGGAATGAACTCTATTCTTTTAGTAAGTATAAAACTTTATAGTTCTTATATGTAAGATAAAAAATTCTATCATATTTTATGAAGGAGATCAGTCAGTGCGCTAATTAGGTTACCTAATTTCTCTTTACAACAGGTACAGATTTGGGTGGACATGGTATGAAATATTATGTGATTTCTCAACATTAAAATTCGAATGTCCACTGAACGATCCCTGGGCTACGACAACGTTGGACCTGGTGTAATGAACTCTATTCTTTTAGTTAGTATAAAAACTTTATAGTTCTTATATGTAAGATAAAAATTCTAACACATTTTATGAAGGAGATCAGTCAGTGGGCTAATTAGGTTACCTAATTTCTTTTTACAGCAGGTACAGATTTGGGTGGACATGGCATGAAATATTATGTGATTTCTCAACATTAAAATTCGAATGTCCACTGAACGATCCCTGGGCTACACAACTTTGGACCTGGTGGAATGAACTCTATTCTTTTAGTCAGTATAAATACTTTATATTTCTTACATGTATACTAAAAACTTCTCATATATTTTAGAAATGGAGATCAATCAGTGGGCTAATTAGGTTACCTAATTTCCCTTTGCAGCAGGTACAGATTTGGGTGGACATTGTATGAAATATTATGTGATTTCTCAACATTAAAATTACGAATGTCCACTGAACGATGCCTGGGCTACGACAACGTTGGACCTGGTGAAATGAACTCTATTCTTTTAATAAGTATAAATACTTTATAGTTCTTATATGTAAGATAAAAAATTCTAACATATTTTATAGAAGGAGATCAATCAGAGGGCTAATTAGGTTACCTAATTTCTCTTTACAGCAGGTACAGATTTGGGTGGACATGGTATGAATTATTATGTGATTTCTCAACATTAAAATTCGAATGTCCACTGAACGATCCCTGGGCTACGACTACGTTGGACCTGGTGGAATGAACTCTATTCTTTTAGTCAGTATAAATACTTTATATTTCTTACATGTATACTAAAAACTTCTCATATATTTTAGAAATGGAGATCAATCAGTGGGCTAATTAGGTTACCTAATTTCTCTTTACAGCAGGTACAGATTTGGGTGGACATTGTATGAAATATTATGTGATTTCTCAACATTAAAATTACGAATGTCCACTGAACGATGCCTGGGCTACGACAACGTTGGACCTGGTGAAATGAACTCTATTCTTTTAGTAAGTATAAATACTTTATCTACCCCCATGAACCACAGACATTGCCGAGGTGGGGTGGCTTGCGTGCCTCAACGATGCAGATAGCCGTACCGTAGGTGCAACCACAGCGGAGGGGTATCTGTGGAGAGGCCAGACAAACGTGTGGTTCCTGAAGAGGGGCAGCAGCCTTTTCAGTAGTTACAGGGGCAACAGTCTGGATGATTGACTGAGCTGGCCTTGTAACATCAGCTAATGTGGCTTTGCCACACAGCTACTGCGAACGGCTGAAAGCAAGGGGAAACTACAGCCGTTACCTTTCCCGAGGACATGCAGCTCTACTGTATGGAAATATGATGATGGCATCCTCTCGAGTAAAATATTCCGGAGGTAAAATAGTCCCCCATTCGGATCTCCGGGCGGGGACTACTCAGGAGGATGTTGTCATCAGGAAAGACAATACTGGCATTCTACGGATCGGAGCGTGGAATGTTAGATCCCTTAATCGAGTAGGAAAATTAGAAAATTTAAAACGGGAAATGGATAGGTTGAAGTTAGATATAGTGGGGATTAGTGAAGTTCGGTGGCAGGATGAACAGGATTTCTGGTCAGGTGAGTACAGGATTATAAATACAAAATCAGTTGGGGGTATCACAGGAGTAGGACTGATAATGAATAAGAAAATAGGAATTCGGGTAAACTACTATGAGCAGCACAGTGATCGCATTGTCATTGTAAAGATAGATACGAAGCCAACACCGACAACAGTAGTACAGGTTTATATGCCAACTAGCTCTGCCGATGATGAGGAGATTGAAGAAATATATGAGGAGCTAAAGGAAATAATTCAGACAGTTAAGGGAGAGGAAAACTTAATTGTGATGGGAGACTGGAATTCGGTGGTAGGAAATGGAAGAGAAGGAAAAATAGTAGGTGAATATGGACTGGGCAGGAGGAATGAAAGAGGGAGTCGCCTGGTAGAATTTTGCACGGAACATGATTTAATAGTAACAAACACCTGGTTTAAGAATCACAAAAGAAGGTTGTATACATGGAAGAGACCAGGAGACACCGGAAGGTATCAGATAGATTTTATAATGGTAAGACATAGGTACCGGAACCAGGTTTTAAACTGTAGGACGTACCCAGGGGCAGATATAGACTCTGACCATAACTTGTTAGTCATGAACTGTAGGCTGAAACTGAAAAAACTGCAGAAAGGTAGGAAAATAAGGAGATGGGACTTAGATAAATTGAAGGACAGTGAAGTTCTGGAGAATTTCAGAGGGAGCTTTAGGCAACAATTGACAGAAACAGGGGGAAATAAAACAGTAGAAGAGGAATGGATAGCATTGAGAGATGAAATAGTGAAGGCAGCAGAGGACAAAATAGGTAGGAAGGCAAGACCAACAAAAAATCCTTGGGTATCACAGGAAATACTAAATTTAATTGATGAAAGGAGAAAATATAAAAATGCAGCAAATGAAACAGGCAAAATGGAGTACAGACGACTAAAAAATGAGATTGACAGGAAGTGCAAAATGGCTAAGCAGGAGTGGCTAGAAGCCAAATGCAAATCTGTAGAAGAATGTATAAGAAGGGGAAAAGTAGATACCGCCTACAGGAAAATAAAAGAGACATTTGGGGACAAGAAAAGCAACTCTACGAATATCAAGAACTCAGATGGGAAACCAGTTCTCAGCAAAGAAGGGAAAGCTGAAAGGTGGAAAGAGTACATAGAGCAGCTCTACAAAGGAAATGAACTTAGAGACGATGTTGTAGGAAGGGAAGAGGAAGTAGACAAAGATGAAATAGGAGATAATATACTGAGAGATGAATTTGACAGAGCCCTGAAAGACCTAGGTCAGAACAAGGCCCCAGGAGTAGATGACATACCCTCAGAGCTACTAAAGTCTCTGGGAGAGCCAGCCATGACAAAACTATTTGAACTGGTGTGTAGGATGTATGAGACAGGTGAAATACCCTCAGACTTTAAGAAAAATGTAATAATCCCCATTCCAAAGAAATCGGGTGCAGACAGGTGTGAAAATTACAGAACCATCAGTTTGATAAGTCATGGTTGCAAAATTTTAACACGAATTATCTACAGGAGAATGGAAAAGCTGGTAGAAGCTGACCTCGGGGAAGATCAGTTTGGATTCAGGAGGAACATAGGAACCCGGGAGGCAATACTCACTTTACGTCTTATCTTAGAAGATAGATTAAGGAAAGGCAAACCTACATTTTTAGCTTTTGTAGATTTGGAGAAAGCATTTGACAATGTTGACTGGAATACACTCTTTCAAATTCTGAAGTCAGCAGGGGTAAAATATAGGGAAAGGAGAGTTATTTATAACTTGTACAAAAGCCAGACCGCAGTTATTAGACTCGAAGGGCATGAAAGGGAAGCAGTGGTTGGGAAGGGAGTAAGACAGGGTTGTAGCCTTTCTCCGATGTTATTCAATTTGTACATCGAGCAGGCGGTGAAGGAAAGCAAGGAAAAATTTGGAATAGGGATTAAAGTTCAGGGGGAAGAAATAAAAACATTGCGTTTTGCTGATGACATTGTAATTCTGGCAGAGACAGGAAAGGACCTGGAAGAGCAGTTGAATGGAATGGACAGTGTGTTGAAGAGAACGTATAAAATGAACATTAACAAGAGCAAAACAAAAATAATGGAATGCGGTCTTAGAAAATCAGACGAGGCTGAAGGAATTAGATTAGGCAACGAAACAATGAAGGTGGTAGATGAGTTTTGTTACTTGGGTAGTAAAATAACATGTGATGGTCGCAGTACAGAGGATATAAAATGCAGAATGGCAATGGGAAGAAAAGCATTTTTGAAAAAGAGAAATTTGCTAACATCGAATATTAATTTCAGTGTAAGGAAGTCCTTTCTGAAGGCATTTGTTTGGAGTGTTGCGTTGTACGGGAGTGAAACATGGATGATAAGCACTGCGGACAGGAAGAGAATAGAGGCTTTTGAAATGTGGTGTTACAGAAGAATGCTGAAGATTAGGTGGGTAGATCGCATAACCAATGAAGAAGTACTGAATAGAATTGGTGAGAAAAGGAATTTTTGGCATACCCTGACAAAAAGAAGGGATCGCTTGGTAGGACACATTCTTAGACATCGGGGAATCGTAAATTTAGCATTGGAGGGAAGTGTGTGGGGTAAAAATCGCAGAGGGAGACCAAGAGACGCGTATAGTAAGCAGATTCAAGTGGATGTGGGTTGCCGTTCTTATGAGGAGATGAAAAGGCTTGCTCAGGATAGAGTAGGGTGGAGAGCTGCATCAAACCAGTCTCCGGACTGAAGACCATAACAACAACAAATACTTTATATTTCTTATATGTAAGATAAAAAATTCTAACATATTTTATAGAAGGAGATCAATCAGAGGGCTAATTAGGTTACCTAATTTCTCTTTACAGCAGGTACAGATTTGGGTGGACATGGTATGAAATATTATGTGATTTCTCAACATTAAAATTCGAATGTCCAATGAACGATCCCTGGGCTACGACAACGTTGGACCTGGTGGAATGAACCCTATTCTTTTAGTCAGTATAAATACTTTATATTTCTTACATGTATACTAAAAACTTCTCATATATTTTAGAAATGGAGATCAATCAGTGGGCTAATTAGGTTACCTAATTTCTCTTTACAGCAGGTACAGGATTGGGTGGACATGGTATGAAATATTATGTGATTTCTCAACATTAAAATTCGAATGTCCACTGAACGATCCCTGGGCTACGACAACGTTGGACCTGGTGGAATGAACTCTATTCTTTTAGTAAGTATAAAAACTTTATAGTTCTTACATGTAAGATAAAAAATTCTAACATATTTTATAGAAGGAGATCAATCAGTGGGCTAATTAGGTTACCTAATTTCTCTTTACAGCAGGTACAAATTTGGGTGGACATTGTATGAAATATTATGTGATTTCTCAACATTAAAATTACGAATGTCCACTGAACGATGCCTGGGCTACGACAACGTTGGACCTGGTGAAATGAACTCTATTCTTTTAGTAAGTATAAATACTGTATAGTTCTTATATGTAAGATAAAAAATTCTAACATATTTTATAGAAGGAGATCAATCAGTGGGCTAATTAGGTTACCTAATTTCTCTTTACAGCAGGTACAGATTTGGGTGGACAAGGTATGAAATATTATGTGATTTCTCAACATTAAAATTCGAATGTCCACTGAACGATCCCTGGGCTACGACAACGTTGGACCTGGTGGAATGAACTCTATTCTTTTAGTAAGTATAAATACTTTATATTTCTTACATGTATACTAAAAACTTCACATATATTTTAGAAATGGAGATCAATCAGTGGGCTAATTAGGTTACCTAATTTCTCTTTACAGCAGGTATAGGATTGGGTGGACATGGTATGAAATATTATGTGATTTCTCAACATTATAATTCGAATGTCCACTGAACGATCCCTGGGCTACGACAACTTTGGACCTGGTGGAAAGAACTCTATTCTTTTAGTAACTATAAAAACTTTATAGTTCTTACATGTAAGATAAAAAATTCTAACATCTTTTATAGAAGGAGATCAATCAGTGGGCTAATTAGGTTACCTAATTTCTCTTTACAGCAGGTACAGATTTGGGTGGACATTGTATGAAATATTATGTTATTTCTCAACGTTAAAAATCGAATGTCCACTGAACGATCCCTGGGCTACGACAACGTTGGACCTGGTGGAATGAACTCTATTCTTTTAGTCAGTATAAATACTTTATATTTCTTACATATACTAAAAACTTCTCATATATTTTAGAAATGGAGATCAATCAGTGGGCTAATTAGGTTACCTAATTTCTCTTTACAGCAGGTACAGATTTGGCCGGACATTGTATGAAATATTATGTGATTTCTCAACATTAAAATTACGAATGTCCACTGTACGATGCCTGGGCTACGACAACGTTGGACCTGGTGAAATGAACTCTATTCTTTTAGTAAGTATAAAAACTTTATAGTTCTTATATGTAAGATAAAAAATTCTAACATATTTTATAGAAGGAGATCAATCAGTGGGCTAATTAGGTTACCTAATTTCTCTTTACAGCTGGTACAGATTTGGGTGGACATGGTATGAATATTATGTGATTTCTCAACATTAAAATTCGAATGTCCACTGAACGATCCCTGGGCTACGACAACGTTGGGCCTGGTGGAATGAACTCTATTCTTTTAGTCAGTATAAATACTTTATATTTCTTACATGTATACTAAAAACTTCTCATATATTTTAGAAATGGAGATAAATCAGTGGGCTAATTAGGTTACCTAATTTCTCTTTACAGCAGGTACAGATTTGGGTGGACATTGTATGAAATATTATGTGATTTCTCAACATTAAAATTACGAATGTCCACTGAACGATCCCTGGGCTACGACAACTTTGGACCTGGTGGAATGAACTCTATTCTTTTAGTAAGTATAAATACTTTATAGTTCTTATATGTAAGATAAAAAATTCTAACATTTTTTATAGAAGGAGATCAATCAGTGGGCTAATTAGGTTACCTAATTTCTCTTTACAGCAGGTACAGATTTGGGTGGACATGGTATGAAATATTATGTGATTTCTCAACATTAAAATTCGAAAGTCCACTGAACGATCCCTGGGCTACGACAACGTTGGACCTGGTGGATTGAACTCTATTCTTTTAGTAAGTATAAAAACTTTATAGTTCTTACATGTAAGATAAAAAATTCTAACATCTTTTATAGAAGGAGATCAATCAGTGGGCTAATTAGGTTACCTAATTTCTCTTTACAGCAGGTACAGATTTGGGTGGACATTGTATGAAATATTATGTGATTTCTCAACATTAAAATTACGAATGTCCACTGAACGATGCCTGGGCTACGACAACGTTGGACCTGGTGAAATGAACTCTATTCTTTTAGTAAGTATAAATACTTTATAGTTCTTATATGTAAGATAAAAAATTCTAACATATTTTATAGAAGGAGATCAATCAGTGGGCTAATTAGGTTACCTAATTTCTCTTTACAGCAGGTACAGATTTGGGTGGACATGGTATGAAATATTATGTGATTTCTCAACATTAAAATTCGAATGTCCACTGAACGATCACTGGGCTACGACAACGTTGGACCTGGTGGAATGAACTCTATTCTTTTAGTCAGTATAAATACTTTATATTTCTTACATGTATACTAAAAACTTCTCATATATTTTAGAAATGGAGATCAATCAGTGGGCTAATTAGGTTACCTAATTTCTCTTTACAGCAGGTACAGATTTGGGTGGACATTGTATGAAATATTATGTGATTTCTCAACATTAAAATTACGAATGTCCACTGAACGATCCCTGGGCTACGACAACTTTGGACCTGGTGGAATGAACTCTATTCTTTTAGTAAGTATAAGTACTTTATAGTTCTTATATGTAAGATAAAAAATTGTAACATTTTTTATAGAAGGAGATCAATCAGTGGGCTAATTAGGTTACCTAATTTCTCTTTACAGCAGGTTCAGATTTGGGTGGACATGGTATGAAATATTATGTGATTTCTCAACATTAAAATTCGAATGTCCACTGAACGATCCCTGGGCTACGACAACGTTGGACCTGGTGGAATGAACTCTATTCTTTTAGTAAGTATAAATACTTTATAGTTCTTACATGTAAGATAAAAAATTCTAACATTTTTTATAGAAGGAGATCAATCAGTGGGCTAATTAGGTTACCTAATTTCTCTTTACAGCAGGTACAGATTTGGGTGGACATGGTTTGAAATATTATGTGATTTCTCAACATTAAAATTGGAATGTCCACTGAACGATCCTTGGGTCACGACAACGTTGGACCTGGTGGAATGAACTCTATTCTTTTAGTAAGTATAAATACTTTATATTTCTTACATGTATACTAAAAGCTTCTCATATATTTTAGAAATGGAGATCAATCAGTGGGCTAATTAGGTTAACTAATTTCTCTTTACAGCAGGTACAGATTTGGGTGGACATTGTATGAAATATTATGTGATTTCTCAACATTAAAATTCGAATGTCCACTGAACGATCCCTGAACTACAACAACGTTGGACCTGGTGGAATGAACTCTATTCTTTTAGTAAGTATAAAAACTTTATAGTTCTTATATGTAAGGTAAAAAATTCTAACATATTTTATAGAAGGAGATCAATCAGTGGGCTAATTAGGTTACCTTATTTCTCTTTACAGCAGGTACAGATTTGGGTGGACATGGTATGAATATTATGTGATTTCTCAACATTAAAATTCGAATGTCCACTGAACGATGCCTGGGCTACGACAACGTTGGACCTGGTGAAATGAACTCTATTCTTTTAGTAAGTATAAATACTTTATAGTTCTTATATGTAAGATAAAAAATTCTAACATATTTTATAGAAGGAGATTAATCAGTGGGCTAATTAGGTTACCTAATTACTCTTTACAGCAGGTACAGATTTGGGTAGACATGGTATGAAATATTATGTGATTTCTCAACATTAAAATTCGAATGTCCACTGAACGATCCCAGGGCTACGACAACGTTGGACCTGGTGGAATGAACTCTATTCTTTTAGTAAATATAAATACTATATAGTTCTTATATGTAAGATAAAAAATTCTAACATATTTTATAGAAGGAGATCAATCAGTGGGCTAATTAGGTTACCTAATTTCTCTTTACAGCAGGTACAGATTTGGGTGGACATGGTATGAAATATTATGTGATTTCTCAACATTAAAATTCGAAAGTCCACTGAACGATCCCTGGGCTACGACAACGTTGGACCTGGTGGATTGAACTCTATTCTTTTAGTAAGTATAAAAACTTTATAGTTCTTACATGTAAGATAAAAAATTCTAACATCTTTTATAGAAGGAGATCAATCAGTGGGCTAATTAGGTTACCTAATTTCTCTTTACAGCAGGTACAGATTTGGGTGGACATTGTATGAAATATTATGTGATTTCTCAACATTAAAATTACGAATGTCCACTGAACGATGCCTGGGCTACGACAACGTTGGACCTGGTGAAATGAACTCTCTTCTTTTAGTAAGTATAAATACTTTATAGTTCTTATATGTAAGATAAAAAATTCTAACATATTTTATAGAAGGAGATCAATCAGTGGGCTAATTAGGTTACCTAATTTCTCTTTACAGCAGGTACAGATTTGGGTGGACATGGTATGAAATATTATGTGATTTCTCAACATTAAAATTCGAATGTCCACTGAACGATCCCTGGGCTACGACAACGTTGGACCTGGGGGAATGAACTCTATTCTTTTAGTCAGTATAAATACTTTATATTTCTTACATGTATACTAAAAACTTCTCATATATTTTAGAAATGGAGATCAATCAGTGGGCTAATTAGGTTACCTAATTTCTCTTTACAGCAGGTACAGATTTGGGTGGACATTGTATGAAATATTATGTGATTTCTCAACATTAAAATTACGAATGTCCACTGAACGATCCCTGGGCTACGACAACTTTGGACCTGGTGGAATGAACTCTATTCTTTTAGTAAGTATAAGTACTTTATAGTTCTTATATGTAAGATAAAAAATTGTAACATTTTTTATAGAAGGAGATCAATCAGTGGGCTAATTAGGTTACCTAATTTCTCTTTACAGCAGGTTCAGATTTGGGTGGACATGGTATGAAATATTATGTGATTTCTCAACATTAAAATTCGAATGTCCACTGAACGATCCCTGGGCTACGACAACGTTGGACCTGGTGGAATGAACTCTATTCTTTTAGTAAGTATAAATACTTTATAGTTCTTACATGTAAGATAAAAAATTCTAACATTTTTTATAGAAGGAGATCAATCAGTGGGCTAATTAGGTTACCTAATTTCTCTTTACAGCAGGTACAGATTTGGGTGGACATGGTATGAAATATTATGTGATTTCTCAACATTAAAATTGGAATGTCCACTGAACGATCCTTGGGTCACGACAACGTTGGACCTGGTGGAATGAACTCTATTCTTTTAGTAAGTATAAATACTTTATATTTCTTACATGTATACTAAAAGCTTCTCATATATTTTAGAAATGGAGATCAATCAGTGGGCTAATTAGGTTAACTAATTTCTCTTTACAGCAGGTACAGATTTGGGTGGACATTGTATGAAATATTATGTGATTTCTCAACATTAAAATTCGAATGTCCACTGAACGATCCCTGAACTACAACAACGTTGGACCTGGTGGAATGAACTCTATTCTTTTAGTAAGTATAAAAACTTTATAGTTCTTATATGTAAGGTAAAAAATTCTAACATATTTTATAGAAGGAGATCAATCAGTGGGCTAATTAGGTTACCTTATTTCTCTTTACAGCAGGTACAGATTTGGGTGGACATGGTATGAATATTATGTGATTTCTCAACATTAAAATTCGTATGTCCACTGAACGATGCCTGGGCTACGACAACGTTGGACCTGGTGAAATGAACTCTATTCTTTTAGTAAGTATAAATACTTTATAGTTCTTATATGTAAGATAAAAAATTCTAACATATTTTATAGAAGGAGATTAATCAGTGGGCTAATTAGGTTACCTAATTACTCTTTACAGCAGGTACAGATTTGGGTAGACATGGTATGAAATATTATGTGATTTCTCAACATTAAAATTCGAATGTCCACTGAACGATCCCAGGGCTACGACAACGTTGGACCTGGTGGAATGAACTCTATTCTTTTAGTAAATATAAATACTATATAGTTCTTATATGTAAGATAAAAAATTCTAACATATTTTGTAGAAGGAGATCAATCAGTGGGCTAATTAGGTTACCTAATTTCTCTTTACAGCAGGTACAGATTTGGGTGGACATGGTATGAAATATTATGTGATTTCTCAACATTAAAATTCGAATGTCCACTGAACGATCCCTGGGCTACGACAACATTTCTCCTGGTGGAATGAACTCTATTCTTTTAGTAAGTATAAATACTTTATATTTCTTACATGTATACCAAAAACTTCTCATATATTTTAGAAATGGAGATCAATCAGTGGGCTAATTAGTTTACCTAATTTCTCTTTACAGCAGGTACAGATTTGGGTGGACATAGTATGAAATATTATGTGATTTCTCAACATTAAAATTCGAATGTCCACTGAACGATGCCTGGGCTACGACAACGTTGGACCTGGTGGAATGCACTCTATTCTTTTAGTCAGTATAAATACTTTATATTTCTTATATGTATACTAAAAACTTTTCATATATTTTAGAAATGGAGATCAATCAGTGGGCTAATTAGGTTACCTAATTTCTCTCTACAGCAGGTACAGATTTGGGTGGACATTGTATGAAATATTATGTGATTTCTCAACATTAAAATTACGAATGTCCACTGAACGATGCCTGGGCTACGACAACGTTGGACCTGGTGGAATGAACTCTATTCTTTTAGTAAGTATAAATACTTTATATTTCTTACATGTATACTAAAAACTTCTCATATATTTTAGAAATGGAGATCAATCAGTGGGCTATTTAGGTTACCTAATTTCTCTTTACAGCAGGTACAGATTTGGGTGGACATGGTATGAAATATTATGTGATTTCTCAACATTAAAATTCGAATGTCCACTGAACGATGCCTGGGCTACGACTACGTTGGACCTGGTGGAATGAACTCTATTCTTTTAGTAAGTATAAAACTTTATAGTTCTTATATGTAAGATAAAAAATTCTATCATATTTTATGAAGGAGATCAGTCAGTGGGCTAATTAGGTTACCTAATTTCTCTTTACAACAGGTACAGATTTGGGTGGACATGGTATGAAATATTATGTGATTTCTCAACATTAAAATTCGAATGTCCACTGAACGATCCCTGGGCTACGACAACTTTGGACCTGGTGTAATGAACTCTATTCTTTTAGTAAGTATAAAAACTTTATAGTTCTTATATGTAAGATAAAAATTCTTACATATTTTATAGAAGGAGATCAATCAGTGGGCTAATTAGGTTACCTTATTTCTCTTTACAGCAGGTACAGATTTGGGTGGACATGGTATGAATATTATGTGATTCCTCAACATTAAAATTCGAATGTCCACTGAACGATGCCTGGGCTACGACAACGTTGGACCTGGTGGAATGAACTCTATTCTTTTAGTAAGTATAAATACTTTATATTTCTTACATGTATACTAAAAACTTCTCATATATTTTAGAAATGGAGATCAATCAGTGGGCTACTTAGGTTACCTAATTTCTCTTTACAGCAGGTACAGATTTGGGTGGACATTGTATGAAATATTATGTGATTTCTCAACATTAAAATTACGAATGTCCACTTAACGATGCCTGGGCTACGACAACGTTGGACCTGGTGGAATGAACTCTATTCTTTTAGTAAGTATAAATACTTTATATTTCTTACATGTATACTAAAAACTTCTCATATATTTTAGAAATGGAGATCAATCAGTGGGCTACTTAGGTTACCTAATTTCTCTTTACAGCAGGTACAGATTTGGGTGGACATGGTATGAAATATTATGTGATTTCTCAACATTAAAATTCGAATGTCCACTGAACGATGCCTGGGCTACGACTACGTTGGACCTGGTGGAATGAACTCTATTCTTTTAGTAAGTATAAAACTTTATAGTTCTTATATGTAAGATAAAAAATTCTATCATATTTTATGAAGGAGATCAGTCAGTGGGCTAATTAGGTTACCTAATTTCTCTTTTCAACAGGTACAGATTTGGGTGGACATGGTATGAAATATTATGTGATTTCTCAACATTAAAATTCGAATGTCAACTGAACGATCCCTGGGCTACGACAACGTTGGACCTGGTGTAATGAACTCTATTCTTTTAGTAAGTATAAAAACTTTATAGTTCTTATATGTAAGGTAAAAAATTCTAACTTATTTTATAGAAGGAGATCAATCAGTGGGCTAATTAGGTTACCTTATTTCTCTTTACAGCAGGTACAGATTTGGGTGGACATGGTATGAATATTATGTGATTTCTCAACATTAAAATTCGAATGTCCACTGAACGATGCCTGGGCTACGACAACGTTGGACCTGGTGGAATGAACTCTATTCTTTTAGTAAGTATAAAAACTTTATAGTTCTTACATGTAAGATAAAAAATTCTAACATATTTTATAGAAGGAGATCAATCAGTGGGCTAATTAGGTTACCTAATTTCTCTTTACAGCAGGTACAGATTTGGGTGGACATTGTATGAAATATTATGTGATTTCTCAACATTAAAATTACGAATGTCCACTGAACGATCCCTGGGCTACGACAACTTTGGACCTGGTGGAATGAACTCTATTCTTTTAGTAAGTATAAGTACTTTATAGTTCTTATATGTAAGATAAAAAATTGTAACATTTTTTATAGAAGAAGATCAATCAGTGGGCTAATTAGGTTACCTAATTTCTCTTTACAGCAGGTTCAGATTTGGGTGGACATGGTATGAAATATTATGTGATTTCTCAACATTAAAATTCGAATGTCCACTGAACGATCCCTGGGCTACGACAACGTTGGACCTGGTGGAATGAACTCTATTCTTTTAGTAAGTATAAATACTTTATAGTTCTTACATGTAAGATAAAAAATTCTAACATTTTTTATAGAAGGAGATCAATCAGTGGGCTAATTAGGTTACCTAATTTCTCTTTACAGCAGGTACAGATTTGGGTGGACATGGTATGAAATATTATGTGATTTCTCAACATTAAAATTGGAATGTCCACTGAACGATCCTTGGGTCACGACAACGTTGGACCTGGTGGAATGAACTCTATTCTTTTAGTAAGTATAAATACTTTATATTTCTTACATGTATACTAAAAGCTTCTCATATATTTTAGAAATGGAGATCAATCAGTGGGCTAATTAGGTTAACTAATTTCTCTTTACAGCAGGTACAGATTTGGGTGGACATTGTATGAAATATTATGTGATTTCTCAACATTAAAATTCGAATGTCCACTGAACGATCCCTGAACTACAACAACGTTGGACCTGGTGGAATGAACTCTCTTCTTTTAGTAAGTATAAAAACTTTATAGTTCTTATATGTAAGGTAAAAAATTCTAACATATTTTATAGAAGGAGATCAATCAGTGGGCTAATTAGGTTACCTTATTTCTCTTTACAGCAGGTACAGATTTGGGTGGACATGGTATGAATATTATGTGATTTCTCAACATTAAAATTCGAATGTCCACTGAACGATGCCTGGGCTACGACAACGTTGGACCTGGTGAAATGAACTCTATTCTTTTAGTAAGTATAAATACTTTATAGTTCTTATATGTAAGATAAAAAATTCTAACATATTTTATAGAAGGAGATTAATCAGTGGGCTAATTAGGTTACCTAATTACTCTTTACAGCAGGTACAGATTTGGGTAGACATGGTATGAAGTATTATGTGATTTCTCAACATTAAAATTCGAATGTCCACTGAACGATCCCAGGGCTACGACAACGTTGGACCTGGTGGAATGAACTCTATTCTTTTAGTAAATATAAATACTATATAGTTCTTATATGTAAGATAAAAAATTCTAACATATTTTATAGAAGGAGATCAATCAGTGGGCTAATTAGGTTACCTAATTTCTCTTTACAGCAGGTACAGATTTGGGTGGACATGGTATGAAATATTATGTGATTTCTCAACATTAAAATTCGAATGTCCACTGAACGATCCCTGGGCTACGACAACATTTCTCCTGGTGGAATGAACTCTATTCTTTTAGTAAGTATAAATACTTTATATTTCTTACATGTATACCAAAAACTTCTCATATATTTTAGAAATGGAGATCAATCAGTGGGCTAATTAGGTTACCTAATTTCTCTTTACAGCAGGTACAGATTTGGGTGGACATAGTATGAAATATTATGTGATTTCTCAACATTAAAATTCGAATGTCCACTGAACGATGCCTGGGCTACGACAACGTTGGACCTGGTGGAATGAACTCTATTCTTTTAGTCAGTATAAATACTTTATATTTCTTATATGTATACTAAAAACTTTTCATATATTTTAGAAATGGAGATCAATCAGTGGGCTAATTAGGTTACCTAATTTCTCTCTACAGCAGGTACAGATTTGGGTGGACATTGTATGAAATATTATGTGATTTCTCAACATTAAAATTACGAATGTCCACTGAACGATGCCTGGGCTACGACAACGTTGGACCTGGTGGAATGAACTCTATTCTTTTAGTAAGTATAAATACTTTATATTTCTTACATGTATACTAAAAACTTCTCATATATTTTAGAAATGGAGATCAATCAGTGGGCTACTTAGGTTACCTAATTTCTCTTTACAGCAGGTACAGATTTGGGTGGACGTGGTATGAAATATTATGTGATTTCTCAACATTAAAATTCGAATGTCCACTGAACGATGCCTGGGCTACGACTACGTTGGACCTGGTGGAATGAACTCTATTCTTTTAGTAAGTATAAAACTTTATAGTTCTTATATGTAAGATAAAAAATTCTATCATATTTTATGAAGGAGATCAGTCAGTGGGCTAATTAGGTTACCTAATTTCTCTTTACAACAGGTACAGATTTGGGTGGACATGGTATGAAATATTATGTGATTTCTCAACATTAAAATTCGAATGTCCACTGAACGATCCCTGGGCTACGACAACGTTGGACCTGGTGTAATGAACTCTATTCTTTTAGTAAGTATAAAAACTTTATAGTTCTTATATGTAAGATAAAAATTCTTACATATTTTATAGAAGGAGATCAATCAGTGGGCTAATTAGGTTACCTTATTTCTCTTTACAGCAGGTACAGATTTGGGTGGACATGGTATGAATATTATGTGATTCCTCAACATTAAAATTCGAATGTCCACTGAACGATGCCTGGGCTACGACAACGTTGGACCTGGTGGAATGAACTCTATTCTTTTAGTAAGTATAAATACTTTATATTTCTTACATGTATACTAAAAACTTCTCATATATTTTAGAAATGGAGATCAATCAGTGGGCTACTTAGGTTACCTAATTTCTCTTTACAGCAGGTACAGATTTGGGTGGACATTGTATGAAATATTATGTGATTTCTCAACATTAAAATTACGAATGTCCACTGAACGATGCCTGGGCTACGACAACGTTGGACCTGGTGGAATGAACTCTATTCTTTTAGTAAGTATAAATACTTTATATTTCTTACATGTATACTAAAAACTTCTCATATATTTTAGAAATGGAGATCAATCAGTGGGCTACTTAGGTTACCTAATTTCTCTTTACAGCAGGTACAGATTTGGGTGGACATGGTATGAAATATTATGTGATTTCTCAACATTAAAATTCGAATGTCCACTGAACGATGCCTGGGCTACGACTACGTTGGACCTGGTGGAATGAACTCTATTCTTTTAGTAAGTATAAAACTTTATAGTTCTTATATGTAAGATAAAAAATTCTATCATATTTTATGAAGGAGATCAGTCAGTGGGCTAATTAGGTTACCTAATTTCTCTTTACAACAGGTACAGATTTGGGTGGACATGGTATGAAATATTATGTGATTTCTCAACATTAAAATTCGAATGTCAACTGAACG
Source organism: Locusta migratoria (assembly GCA_026315105.1). NCBI lineage: Eukaryota > Metazoa > Arthropoda > Insecta > Orthoptera > Acrididae > Locusta > Locusta migratoria. The sequence goes on from CM048754.1 coordinate 124,210,742, forward strand.
ATCCCTGGGCTACGACAACGTTGGACCTGGTGTAATGAACTCTATTCTTTTAGTAAGTATAAAAACTTTATAGTTCTTATGTGTAAGGTAAAAAATTCTAACTTATTTTATAGAAGGAGATCAATCAGTGGGCTAATTAGGTTACCTTATTTCTCTTTACAGCAGGTACAGATTTGGGTGGACATGGTATGAATATTATGTGATTTCTCAACATTAAAATTCGAATGTCCACTGAACGATGCCTGGGCTACGACAACGTTGGACCTGGTGGAATGAACTCTATTCTTTTAGTAAGTATAAATACTTTATAGTTCTTATATGTAAGATAAAAAATTCTAACATATTTTATAGAAGGAGATCAATCAGTGGGCTAATTATGTTACCTAATTACTCTTTACAGCAGGTACAGATTTGGGTAGACATGGTATGAAATATTATGTGATTTCTCAACATTAAAATTCGAATGTCCACTGAACGATCCCTGGGCTACGACAACGTTGGACCTGGTGGAATGAACTCTATTCTTTTAGTAAGTATAAATACTTTATAGTTCTTATATGTAAGATAAAAAATTCTAACATATTTTATAGAAGGAGATCAATCAGTGGGCTAATTATGTTACCTAATTACTCTTTACAGCAGGTACAGATTTGGGTAGACATGGTATGAAATATTATGTGATTTCTCAACATTAAAATTCGAATGTCCACTGAACGATCCCTGGGCTACGACAACGTTGGACCTGGTGGAATGAACTCTATTCTTTTAGTAAGTATAAATACTATATAGCTCTTATATGTAAGATAAAAAATTCTAACATATTTTATAGAAGGAGATCAATCAGTGGGCTAATTAGGTTACCTAATTTCTCTTTACAGCAGGTACAGATTTGGGTGGACATGGTATGAAATATTATGTGATTTCTCAACATTAAAATTCGAATGTCCACTGAACGATCCTTTGGCTACGACAACATTTGTCCTGGTGGAATGAACTCTATTCTTTTAGTAAGTATAAATACTTTATATTTCTTACATGTATACCAAAAACTTCTCATATATTTTAGAAATGGAGATCAATCAGTGGGCTAATTAGGTTACCTAATTTCTCTTTACAGCAGGTACAGATTTGGGTGGACATGGTATGAAATATTATGTGATTTCTCAACATTAAAATTCGAATGTCCACTGAACGATGCCTGGGCTACGACAACGTTGGACCTGGTGGAATGAACTCTATTCTTTTAGTCAGTATAAATACTTTATATTTCTTGTATGTATACTAAAAACTTTTCATATATTTTAGAAATGGAGATCAATCAGTGGGCTAATTAGGTTACCTAATTTCTCTTTACAGCAGGTACAGATTTGGGTGGACATGGTATGAAATATTATGTGATTTCTCAACATTAAAATTACGAATGTCCACTGAACGATGCCTGGGCTACGACAACGTTGGACCTGGTGGAATGAACTCTATTCTTTTAGTAAGTATAAATACTTTATATTTCTTACATGTATACTAAAAACTTCTCATATATTTTAGAAATGGAGATCAATCAGTGGGCTACTTAGGTTACCTAATTTCTCTTTACAGCAGGTACAGATTTGGGTGGACATGGTATGAAATATTATGTGATTTCTCAACATTAAAATTCGAATGTCCACTGAACGATGCCTGGGCTACGACTACGTTGGACCTGGTGGAATGAACTCTATTCTTTTAGTAAGTATAAAACTTTACAGTTCTTATATGTAAGATAAAAAATTCTATCATATTTTATGAAGGAGATCAGTCAGTGGGCTAATTAGGTTACCTAATTTCTCTTTACAACAGGTACAGATTTGGGTGGACATGGTATGAAATATTATGTGATTTCTCAACATTAAAATTCGAATGTCCACTGAACGATCCCTGGGCTACGACAACGTTGGACCTGGTGTAATGAACTCTATTCTTTTAGTTAGTATAAAAACTTTATAGTTCTTATATGTAAGATAAAAATTCTAACACATTTAATGAAGGAGATCAGTCAGTGGGCTAATTAGGTTACCTAATTTCTCTTTACAGCAGGTACAGATTTGGGTGGACATGGTATGAAATATTATGTGATTTCTCAACATTAAAATTCGAATGTCCACTGAACGATCCCTGGGCTACGACAACGTTGGACCTGGTGGAATGAACTCTATTCTTTTAGTAAGTATAAAAACTTTATAGTTCTTATATGTAAGATAAAAAATTCTAACATATTTTATGAAGGAGGTCAGTCAGTGGGCTAATTAGGTTACCTAATTTCTATTACAGCAGGTACAGATTTGGGTGGACATGGTATGAAATATTATGTGATTTCTCAACATTAAAATTCGAATGTCCACTGAACGATCCCTGGGCTACGACAACGTTGGACCTGGTGGAATGAACTCTATTCTTTTAGTAAGTATAAATACTTTATAGTTCTTATATGTAAGATAAAAAGTTCTAACATATTTTATAGAAGGAGATCAATCAGTGGGCTAATTAGGTTATCTAATTTCTCTTTACAGCAGGTACAGATTTGGGTGGACATGGCATGAAATATTATGTGATTTCTCAACATTAAAATTCGAATGTCCACTGAACGATCCCTGGGCTACGACAACGTTGGACCTGGTGGAATGAACTCTATTCTTTTAGTAAGTATAAAAACTTTATAGTTTTTATATGTAAGATAAAAAATTCTAACATATTTTATAGAAGGAGAATAATCAGTGGGCTAATTAGGATACCTAATTTCTCTTTACAGCAGCTACAGATTTGGGTGGACATGGTATGAAATATTATGTGATTTCTCAACATTAAAATTCGAATGTTCACTGAACGATCCCTGGGCTACGACAACGTTGGACCTGGTGGAATGAACTCTATTCTTTTAGTAAGTATAAAAACTTTATAGTTCTTATATGTAAGGTAAAAAACTCTAACATATTTTATAGAAGGAGATCAATCAGTGGGCTAATTAGGTTACCTTATTTCTCTTTACAGCAGGTACAGATTTGGGTGGACATTGTATGAAATATTATGTGATTTCTCAACATTAAAATTACGAATGTCCACTGAACGATGCCTGGGCTACGACAACGTTGGACCTGGTGAAATGAACTCTATTCTTTTAGTAAGTATAAATACTTTATAGTTTTTATATGTAAGATAAAAAATTCTAACATATTTTATAGAAGGAGATCAATCAGTGGGCTAATTAGGTTACCTTATTTCTCTTTACAGCAGGTACAGATTTGGGTGGACATGGTATGAATATTATGTGATTTCTCAACATTAAAATTCGAATCTCCACTAAACGATCCCTGAACTACGACAACGTTGGACCTGGTGGAATGAACTCTATTCTTTTAGTAAGTATAAAAACTTTATAGTTATTAAATGTAAGATAAAAAATTCTAACATATTTTATAGAAGGAGAATAATCAGTGGGATAATTAGGTTACCTAATTTCTCTTTACAGCAGGTACAGATTTGGATGGACATGGTATGAAATATTATGTGATTTCTCAACATTAAAATTCGAATGTCCACTGAACGATCCCTGGGCTACAACAACGTTGGACCTGGTGGAATGAACTCTATTCTTTTAGTAAGTAAAAAAACTTTATAGTTCTTATATGTAAGGTACAAAATTCTAACATATTTTATAGAAGGAGATCAATCAGTGGGCTAATTAGGTTACCTTATTTCTCTTTACAGCAGGTACAGATTTGGGTGGACATGGTATGAATATTATGTGATTTCTCAACATTAAAATTCGAATGTCCACTGAACGATGCCTGGGCTACGACAACGTTGGACGTGGTGGAATGAACTCTATTCTTTTAGTAAGTATAAAAACTTTATAGTTCTTATATGTAAGATAAACAATTCTAACATATTATGTAGAAGGAGATCAATCAGTGGGCTAATTAGGTTACCTAATTTCTCTTTACAGCAGGTACAGATTTGGGTGGACATTGTATGAAATATTATGTGATTTCTCAACATTAAAATTACGAATGTCCACTGAACGATGCCTGGGCTACGACAACGTTGGACCTGGTGAAATGAACTCTATTCTTTTAGTAAGTATAAATACTTAATAGTTCTTATATGTAAGATAAAAAATTCTATAATATTTTATAGAAGGAGATCAATCAGTGGGCTAATTAGGTTACCTAATTTCTCTTTACAGCAGGTACAGATTTGGGTGGACATGGTATGAAATATTATGTGATTTCTCAACATTAAAATTCGAATGTCCACTGAACGATCCCTGGGCTACGACAACGTTGGACCTGGTGGAATGAACTCTATTCTTTTAGTAAGTATAAATACTTTATATTTCTTACATGTATACTAAAAACTTCTCATATATTTTAGAAATGGAGATCAATCAGTGGGCTAATTAGGTTACCTAATTTCTCTTTACAGCAGGTACAGATTTGGGTGGACATGGTATGAAATATTATGTGATTTCTCAACATTAAAATTCGAATGTCCACTGAACGATCCCTGGGCTACGACAACGTTGGACCTGGTGGAATGAACTCTATTCTTTTAGTAAGTATAAATACTTTATATTTCTTACATGTATACTAAAAACTTCTCATATATTTTAGAAATGGAGATCAATCAGTGGGCTAATTAGGTTACCTAATTTCTCTTTACAGAAGGTACAGATTTGGGTGGACATTGTATGAAATATTATGTGATGTCTCAACATTAAAATTACGAATGTCCACTGAACGATGCCTGGGCTACGACAACGTTGGACCTGGTGAAATGAACTCTATTCTTTTAGTAAATGTAAATACTTTATAGATCTTATATGTAAGATAAAAAATTCTAACATATTTTATAGAAGGAGATCAATCAGTGGGCTAATTAGGTTACCTAATTTCTCTTTACAGCAGGTACAGATTTGGGAGGACATGGTATGAAATATTATGTGATTTCTCAACATTAAAATTCGAATGTCCACTGAACGATCCCTGGGCTACGACAACGTTGGACCTGGTGGAATGAACTCTATTCTTTTAGTAAGTATAAATACTTTATAGTTCTTATATGTAAGATAAAAAATTCTAACATATTTTATAGAAGGAGATCAATCAGTGGGCTAATTAGGTTACCTTATTTCTCTTTACAGCAGGTACAGATTTGGGTGGACATGGTATGAATATTATGTGATTTCTCAACATTAAAATTCGAATGTCCAGTGAACGATCCCTGGGCTACGACAACATTGGTCCTGGTGGAATGAACTCTATTCTTTTAGTCAGTATAAATACTTTATATTTCTTACATGTATACTAAAAACTTCTCATATATTTTAGAAATGGAGATCAATCAGTGGGCTAATTAGGTTACCTAATTTCTCTTTACAGCAGGTACAGATTTGGGTGGACATTGTATGAAATGTTATGTGATTTCTCAACATTAAAATTACGAATGTCCACTGAACGATGCCTGGGCTACGACAACGTTGGACCTGGTGGAATGAACTCTATTCTTTTAGTAAGTATAAATACTTTATATTTCTTACATGTATACTAAAAACTTCTCATATATTTTAGAAATGGAGATCAATCAGTGGGCTACTTAGGTTACCTAATTTCTCTTTACAGCAGGTACAGATTTGGGTGAACATGGTATGAAATATTATGTGATTTCTCAACATTAAAATTCGAATGTCCACTGAACGATCCCTGGGCTACGACAACGTTGGACCTGGTGGAATGAACTCTATTCTTTTAGTAAGTATAAAAACTTTATAGTTCTTATATGTAAGATAAAAAATTCTAACATATTTTATGAAGGAGGTCAGTCAGTGGGCTAATTAGGTTACCTAATTTCTATTACAGCAGGTACAGATTTGGGTGGACATGGTATGAAATATTATGTGATTTCTCAACATTAAAATTCGAATGTCCACTGAACGATCCCTGGGCTACGACAACTTGGGACCTGGTGGAATAAACTCTATTATTTTAGTAAATCTAAATACTTTATATTTCTTACATGTATACTTAAAGCTTCTTATATATTTTAGAAATGGAAATCAATCAGTGGGCTAATTAGGTTAACTAATTTCCCTTTACAGCAGGTACAGATTTGGGTGGACATTGTATGAAATATTATGTGATTTCTCAACATTAAAATTCGAATGTCCACTGAACGATCCCTGGGCTACGACAACGTTGGACCTGGTGGAATGAACTCTATTCTTTTAGTAAGAATAAATACTTTATAGTTCTTATATGTAAGATAAAAAGTTCTAACATATTTTATAGAAGAAAATCAATCAGTGGGATAATTAGGTTACCTAATTTCTCTTTACAGCAGGTACAGATTTGGGTGGACATGGCATGAAATATTATGTGATTTCTCAACATTAAAATTCGAATGTCCACTGAACGATCCCTGGGCTACGACAACGTTGGACCTGGTGGAATGAACTCTATTCTTTTAGTAAGTACAAATACTTTATATTTCTTACATGTATACTAAAAACTTCTCATATATTTTAGAAATGGAGATCAATCAGTGGGCTAATTAGGTTACCTAATTTCTCTTTACAGCAGGTACAGATTTGGGTGGACATTGTATGAAATATTATGTGATTTCTCAACATTAAAATTACGAATGTCCACTGAACGATGCCTGGGCTATGACAACGTTGGACCTGGTGAAATGAACTCTATTCTTTTAGTAAGTATAAATACTTTATAGTTCTTATATGTAAGGTAAAAAATTCTAACATATTTTATAGAAAGAGATCAATCAGTGGGCTAATTAGGTTACCTTATTTCTCTTTACAGCAGGTACAGATTTGGGTGGACATGGTATGAATATTATGTGATTTCTCAACATTAAAATTCGAATGTCCACTGAACGATGCCTGGGCTACGACAACGTTGGACCTGGTGGAATGAACTCTATTCTTTTAGTAAGTATAAAAACTTTATAGTTCTTATATGTAAGATAAAAAATTCTAACATATTTTATAGAAGGAGATCAATCAGTGGGCTAATTAGGTTACTTAATTTCTCTTTACAGCAGGTACAGATTTGGGTGGACATTGTATGAAATATTATGTGATTTCTCAACATTAAAATTACGAATGTCCACTGAACGATGCCTGGGCTACGACAACGTTGGACCTGGTGAAATGAACTCTATTCTTTTAGTAAGTATAAATACTTTATAGTTCTTATATGTAAGATAAAAAATTCTAACATATTTTATAGAAGGAGATCAATCAGTGGGCTAATTAGGTTACCTAATTTCTCTTTACAGCAGGTACAGATTTGGGTGGACATGGTATGAAATATTATGTGATTTCTCAACATTAAAATTCGAATGTCCACTGAACGATCCCTGGGATACGACAACATTGGTCCTGGTGGAATGAACTCTATTCTTTTAGTAAGTATAAATACTTTATATTTCTTACATGTATACTAAAAACTTCTCATATATTTTAGAAATGGAGATCAATCAGTGGGCTAATTAGGTTACCTAATTTCTCTTTACAGCAGGTACAGATTTGGGTGGACATGGTATGAAATATTATGTGATTTCTCAACATTAAAATTCGAATGTCCACTGAACGATCCCTGGGCTACGACAACGTTGGACCTGGTGGAATGAACTCTATTCTTTTAGTCAGTATAAATACTTTATATTTCTTACATGTATACTAAAAACTTCTCATTTATTTTATAAATGGAGATCAATCAGTGGGCTAATTAGGTTACCTAATTTCTCTTTACAGCAGGTACAGATTTGGGTGGACATTGAATGAAATATTATGTGATTTCTCAACATTAAAATTACGAATGTCCACTGAACGATGCCTGGGCTACGACAACGTTGGACCTGGTGGAATGAACTCTATTCTTTTAGTAAGTATAAATACTTTATATTTCTTACATGTATACTAAAAACTTCTCATATATTTTAGAAATGGAGATCAATCAGTGGGCTAATTAGGTTACCTAATTTCTCTTTACAGCAGGTACAGATTTGGGTGGACATTGTATGAAATATTATGTGATTTCTCAACATTAAAATTACGAATGTCCACTGAACGATGCCTGGGCTACGACAACGTTGGACCTGGTGAAATGAACTCTATTCTTTTAGTAAATATAAATACTTTATAGATCTTATATGTAAGATAAAAAATTCTAACATATTTTATAGAAGGAGATCAATCAGTGGGCTAATTAGGTTACCTAATTTCTCTTTACAGCAGGTACAGATTTGGGAGGACATGGTATGAAATATTATGTGATTTCTCAACATTAAAATTCGAATGTCCACTGAACGATCCCTGGGCTACGACAACGTTGGACCTGGTGGAATGAACTCTATTCTTTTAGTAAGTACAAATACTTTATAGTTCTTATATGTAAGATAAAAAATTCTAACATATTTTATAGAAGGAGATCAATCAGTGGGCTAATTAGGTTACCTTATTTCTCTTTACAGCAGGTACAGATTTGGGTGGACATGGTATGAATATTATGTGATTTCTCAACATTAAAATTCGAATGTCCAGTGAACGATCCCTGGGCTACGACAACATTGGTCCTGGTGGAATGAACTCTATTCTTTTAGTAAATATAAAAACTTTATAGTTCTTATATGTAAGGTAAAAAATTCTAACATATTTTATAGAAAGAGATCAATCAGTGGGCTAATTAGGTTACCTTATTTCTCTTTACAGCAGGTACAGATTTGGGTGGACATGGTATGAATATTATGTGATTTCTCAACATTAAAATTCGAATGTCCACTGAACGATGCCTGGGCTACGACAACGTTGGACCTGGTGGAATGAACTCTATTCTTTTAGTAAGTATAAAAACTTTATAGTTCTTATATGTAAGATAAAAAATTCTAACATATTTTATAGAAGGAGATCAATCAGTGGGATAATTAGGTTACTTAATTTCTCTTTACAGCAGGTACAGATTTGGGTGGACATTGTATGAAATATTATGTGATTTCTCAACATTAAAATTACGAATGTCCACTGAACGATGCCTGGGCTACGACAACGTTGGACCTGGTGAAATGAACTCTATTCTTTTAGTAAGTATAAATACTTTATAATTCTTATATGTAAGATAAAAAATTCTAACATATTTTATAGAAGGAGATCAATCAGTGGGCTAATTAGGTTACCTAATTTCTCTTTACAGCAGGTACAGATTTGGGTGGACATGGTATGAAATATTATGTGATTTCTCAACATTAAAATTCGAATGTCCACTGAACGATCCCTGGGCTACGACAACATTGGTCCTGGTGGAATGAACTCTATTCTTTTAGTAAGTATAAATACTTTATATTTCTTACATGTATACTAAAAACTTCTCATATATTTTAGAAATGGAGATCAATCAGTGGGCTAATTAGGTTACCTAATTTCTCTTTACAGCAGGTACAGATTTGGGTGGACATGGTATGAAATATTATGTGATTTCTCAACATTAAAATTCGAATGTCCACTGAACGATCCCTGGGCTACGACAACATTGGTCCTGGTGGAATGAACTCTATTCTTTTAGTAAGTATAAATACTTTATATTTCTTACATGTATACTAAAAACTTCTCATATATTTTAGAAATGGAGATCAATCAGTGGGCTAATTAGGTTACCTAATTTCTCTTTACAGCAGGTACAGATTTGGGTGGACATGGTATGAAATATTATGTGATTTCTCAACATTAAAATTCGAATGTCCACTGAACGATCCCTGGGCTACGACAACGTTGGACCTGGTGGAATGAACTCTATTCTTTTAGTCAGTATAAATACTTTATAGATCTTATATGTAAGATAAAAAATTCTAACATATTTTATAGAAGGAGATCAATCAGTGGGCTAATTAGGTTACCTAATTTCTCTTTACAGCAGGTACAGATTTGGGTGGACATTGAATGAAATATTATGTGATTTCTCAACATTAAAATTACGAATGTCCACTGAACGATGCCTGGGCTACGACAACGTTGGACCTGGTGGAATGAACTCTATTCTTTTAGTAAGTATAAATACTTTATATTTCTTACATGTATACTAAAAACTTCTCATATATTTTAGAAATGGAGATCAATCAGTGGGCTAATTAGGTTACCTAATTTCTCTTTACAGCAGGTACAGATTTGGGTGGACATTGTATGAAATATTATGTGATTTCTCAACATTAAAATTACGAATGTCCACTGAACGATGCCTGGGCTACGACAACGTTGGACCTGGTGAAATGAACTCTATTCTTTTAGTAAATATAAATACTTTATAGATCTTATATGTAAGATAAAAAATTCTAACATATTTTATAGAAGGAGATCAATCAGTGGGCTAATTAGGTTACCTAATTTCTCTTTACAGCAGGTACAGATTTGGGGGGACATGGTATGAAATATTATGTGATTTCTCAACATTAAAATTCGAATGTCCACTGAACGATCCCTGGGCTACGACAACGTTGGACCTGGTGGAATGAACTCTATTCTTTTAGTAAGAATAAATACTTTATAATTCTTATATGTAAGATAAAAAATTCTAACATATTTTATAGAAGGAGATCAATCAGTGGGCTAATTAGGTTACCTTATTTCTCTTTACAGCAGGTACAGATTTGGGTGGACATGGTATGAATATTATGTGATTTCTCAACATTAAAATTCGAATGTCCAGTGAACGATCCCTGGGCTACGACAACATTGGTCCTGGTGGAATGAACTCTATTCTTTTAGTAAGTATAAAAACTTTATAGTTCTTATATGTAAGGTAAAAAATTCTAACATATTTTATAGAAAGAGATCAATCAGTAGGCTAATTAGGTTACCTTATTTCTCTTTACAGCAGCTACAGATTTGGGTGGACATGGTATGAATATTATGTGATTTCTCAACATTAAAATTCGAATGTCCACTGAACGATGCCTGGGCTACGACAACGTTGGACCTGGTGGAATGAACTCTATTCTTTTAGTGAGTATAAAAACTTTATAGTTCTTATATGTAAGATAAAAAATTCTAACATATTTTATAGAAGGAGATCAATCAGTGGGCTAATTAGGTTACTTAATTTCTCTTTACAGCAGGTACAGATTTGGGTGGACATTGTATGAAATATTATGTGATTTCTCAACATTAAAATTACGAATGTCCACTGAACGATGCCTGGGCTACGACAACGTTGGACCTCGTGAAATGAACTCTATTCTTTTAGTAAGTATAAATACTTTATAATTCTTATATGTAAGATAAAAAATTCTAACATATTTTATAGAAGGAGATCAATCAGTGGGCTAATTAGGTTACCTAATTTCTCTTTACAGCAGGTACAGATTTGGGTGGACATGGTATGAAATATTATGTGATTTCTCAACATTAAAATTCGAATGTCCACTGAACGATCCTTGGGCTACGACAACATTGGTCCTGGTGGAATGAACTCTATTCTTTTAGTAAGTATAAATACTTTATATTTCTTACATGTATACTAAAAACTTCTCATATATTTTAGAAATGGAGATCAATCAGTGGGCTAATTAGGTTACCTAATTTCTCTTTACAGCAGGTACAGATTTGGGTGGACATGGTATGAAATATTATGTGATTTCTCAACATTAAAATTCGAATGTCCACTGAACGATCCCTGGGCTACGACAACGTTGGACCTGGTGGAATGAACTCTATTCTTTTAGTCAGTATAAATACTTTATATTTCTTACATGTATACTAAAAACTTCTCATATATTTTAGAAATGGAGATCAATCAGTGGGCTAATTAGGTTACCTAATTTCTCTTTACAGCAGGTACAGATTTGGGTGGACATTGTATGAAATATTATGTGATTTCTCAACATTAAAATTACGAATGTCCACTGAACGATGCCTGGGCTACGACAACGTTGGACCTGGTGAAATGAACTCTATTCTTTTAGTAAATATAAATACTTTATAGATCTTATATGTAAGATAAAAAATTCTAACATATTTTATAGAAGGAGATCAATCAGTGGGCTAATTAGGTTACCTAATTTCTCTTTACAGCAGGTACAGATTTGGGAGGACATGGTATGAAATATTATGTGATTTCTCAACATTAAAATTCGAATGTCCACTGAACGATCCCTGGGCTACGACAACGTTGGACCTGGTGGAATGAACTCTATTCTTTTAGTAAGTACAAATACTTTATAGTTCTTATATGTAAGATAAAAAATTCTAACATATTTTATAGAAGGAGATCAATCAGTGGGCTAATTAGGTTACCTAATTTCTCTTTACAGCAGGTACAGATTTGGGTGGACATGGTATGAAATATTATGTGATTTCTCAACATTAAAATTCGAATGTCCACTGAACGATCCTTGGGCTACGACAACATTGGTCCTGGTGGAATGAACTCTATTCTTTTAGTAAGTATAAATACTTTATATTTCTTACATGTATACTAAAAACTTCTCATATATTTTAGAAATGGAGATCAATCAGTGGGCTAATTAGGTTACCTAATTTCTCTTTACAGCAGGTACAGATTTGGGTGGACATGGTATGAAATATTATGTGATTTCTCAACATTAAAATTCGAATGTCCACTGAACGATCCCTGGGCTACGACAACGTTGGACCTGGTGGAATGAACTCTATTCTTTTAGTCAGTATAAATACTTTATATTTCTTACATGTATACTAAAAACTTCTCATATATTTTAGAAATGGAGATCAATCAGTGGGCTAATTAGGTTACCTAATTTCTCTTTACAGCAGGTACAGATTTGGGAGGACATGGTATGAAATATTATGTGATTTCTCAACATTAAAATTCGAATGTCCACTGAACGATCCCTGGGCTACGACAACGTTGGACCTGGTGGAATGAACTCTATTCTTTTAGTAAGTACAAATACTTTATAGTTCTTATATGTAAGATAAAAAATTCTAACATATTTTATAGAAGGAGATCAATCAGTGGGCTAATTAGGTTACCTTATTTCTCTTTACAGCAGGTACAGATTTGGGTGGACATGGTATGAATATTATGTGATTTCTCAACATTAAAATTCGAATGTCCAGTGAACAATCCCTGGGCTACGACAACATTGGTCCTGGTGGAATGAACTCTATTCTTTTAGTAAATATAAAAACTTTATAGTTCTTATATGTAAGGTAAAAAATTCTAACATATTTTATAGAAAGAGATCAATCAGTGGGCTAATTAGGTTACCTTATTTCTCTTTACAGCAGGTACAGATTTGGGTGGACATGGTATGAATATTATGTGATTTCTCAACATTAAAATTCGAATGTCCACTGAACGATCCCTGGGCTACGACAACGTTGGACCTGGTGAAATGAACTCTATTCTTTTAGTAAATATAAATACTTTATAGATCTTATATGTAAGATAAAAAATTCTAACATATTTTATAGAAGGAGATCAATCAGTGGGCTAATTAGGTTACCTAATTTCTCTTTACAGCAGGTACAGATTTGGGAGGACATGGTATGAAATATTATGTGATTTCTCAACATTAAAATTCGAATGTCCACTGAACGATCCCTGGGCTACGACAACGTTGGACCTGGTGGAATGAACTCTATTCTTTTAGTAAGTACAAATACTTTATAGTTCTTATATGTAAGATAAAAAATTCTAACATCTTTTATAGAAGGAGATCAATCAGTGGGCTAATTAGGTTACCTTATTTCTCTTTACAGCAGGTACAGATTTGGGTGGACATGGTATGAATATTATGTGATTTCTCAACATTAAAATTCGAATGTCCAGTGAACAATCCCTGGGCTACGACAACATTGGTCCTGGTGGAATGAACTCTATTCTTTTAGTAAATATAAAAACTTTATAGTTCTTATATGTAAGGTAAAAAATTCTAACATATTTTATAGAAAGAGATCAATCAGTGGGCTAATTAGGTTACCTTATTTCTCTTTACAGCAGGTACAGATTTGGGTGGACATGGTATGAATATTATGTGATTTCTCAACATTAAAATTCGAATGTCCACTGAACGATGCCTGGGCTACGACAACGTTGGACCTGGTGGAATGAACTCTATTCTTTTAGTAAGTATAAAAACTTTATAGTTCTTATATGTAAGATAAAAAATTCTAACATATTTTATAGAAGGAGATCAATCAGTGGGATAATTAGGTTACTTAATTTCTCTTTACAGCAGGTACAGATTTGGGTGGACATTGTATGAAATATTATGTGATTTCTCAACATTAAAATTACGAATGTCCACTGAACGATGCCTGGGCTACGACAACGGTGGACCTGGTGAAATGAACTCTATTCTTTTAGTAAGTATAAATACTTTATAATTCTTATATGTAAGATAAAAAATTCTAACATATTTTATAGAAGGAGATCAATCTGTGGGCTAATTAGGTTACCTAATTTCTCTTTACAGCAGGTACAGATTTGGGTGGACATGGTATGAAATATTATGTGATTTCTCAACATTAAAATTCGAATGTCCACTGAACGATCCCTGGGCTACGACAACATTGGTCCTGGTGGAATGAACTCTATTCTTTTAGTAAGTATAAATACTTTATATTTCTTACATGTATACTAAAAACTTCTCATATATTTTAGAAATGGAGATCAATCAGTGGGCTAATTAGGTTACCTAATTTCTCTTTACAGCAGGTACAGATTTGGGTGGACATGGTATGAAATATTATGTGATTTCTCAACATTAAAATTCGAATGTCCACTGAACGATCCTTGGGCTACGACAACATTGGTCCTGGTGGAATGAACTCTATTCTTTTAGTAAGTATAAATACTTTATATTTCTTACATGTATACTAAAAACTTCTCATATATTTTAGAAATGGAGATCAATCAGTGGGCTAATTAGGTTACCTAATTTCTCTTTACAGCAGGTACAGATTTGGGTGGACATGGTATGAAATATTATGTGATTTCTCAACATTAAAATTCGAATGTCCACTGAACGATCCCTGGGCTACGACAACGTTGGACCTGGTGGAATGAACTCTATTCTTTTAGTCAGTATAAATACTTTATATTTCTTACATGTATACTAAAAACTTCTCATATATTTTAGAAATGGAGATCAATCAGTGGGCTAATTAGGTTACCTAATTTCTCTTTACAGCAGGTACAGATTTGGGAGGACATGGTATGAAATATTATGTGATTTCTCAACATTAAAATTCGAATGTCCACTGAACGATCCCTGGGCTACGACAACGTTGGACCTGGTGGAATGAACTCTATTCTTTTAGTAAGTACAAATACTTTATAGTTCTTATATGTAAGATAAAAAATTCTAACATATTTTATAGAAGGAGATCAATCAGTGGGCTAATTAGGTTACCTTATTTCTCTTTACAGCAGGTACAGATTTGGGTGGACATGGTATGAATATTATGTGATTTCTCAACATTAAAATTCGAATGTCCAGTGAACAATCCCTGGGCTACGACAACATTGGTCCTGGTGGAATGAACTCTATTCTTTTAGTAAATATAAAAACTTTATAGTTCTTATATGTAAGGTAAAAAATTCTAACATATTTTATAGAAAGAGATCAATCAGTGGGCTAATTAGGTTACCTTATTCTCTTTACAGCAGGTACAGATTTGGGTGGACATGGTATGAATATTATGTGATTTCTCAACATTAAAATTCGAATGTCCACTGAACGATCCCTGGGCTACGACAACGTTGGACCTGGTGAAATGAACTCTATTCTTTTAGTAAATATAAATACTTTATAGATCTTATATGTAAGATAAAAAATTCTAACATATTTTATAGAAGGAGATCAATCAGTGGGCTAATTAGGTTACCTAATTTCTCTTTACAGCAGGTACAGATTTGGGAGGACATGGTATGAAATATTATGTGATTTCTCAACATTAAAATTCGAATGTCCACTGAACGATCCCTGGGCTACGACAACGTTGGACCTGGTGGAATGAACTCTATTCTTTTAGTAAGTACAAATACTTTATAGTTCTTATATGTAAGATAAAAAATTCTAACATCTTTTATAGAAGGAGATCAATCAGTGGGCTAATTAGGTTACCTTATTTCTCTTTACAGCAGGTACAGATTTGGGTGGACATGGTATGAATATTATGTGATTTCTCAACATTAAAATTCGAATGTCCAGTGAACAATCCCTGGGCTACGACAACATTGGTCCTGGTGGAATGAACTCTATTCTTTTAGTAAATATAAAAACTTTATAGTTCTTATATGTAAGGTAAAAAATTCTAACATATTTTATAGAAAGAGATCAATCAGTGGGCTAATTAGGTTACCTTATTTCTCTTTACAGCAGGTACAGATTTGGGTGGACATGGTATGAATATTATGTGATTTCTCAACATTAAAATTCGAATGTCCACTGAACGATGCCTGGGCTACGACAACGTTGGACCTGGTGGAATGAACTCTATTCTTTTAGTAAGTATAAAAACTTTATAGTTCTTATATGTAAGATAAAAAATTCTAACATATTTTATAGAAGGAGATCAATCAGTGGGATAATTAGGTTACTTAATTTCTCTTTACAGCAGGTACAGATTTGGGTGGACATTGTATGAAATATTATGTGATTTCTCAACATTAAAATTACGAATGTCCACTGAACGATGCCTGGGCTACGACAACGTTGGACCTGGTGGAATGAACTCTATTCTTTTAGTAAGTATAAAAACTTTATAGTTCTTATATGTAAGGTAAAAAATTCTAACATATTTTATAGAAAGAGATCAATCAGTAGGCTAATTAGGTTACCTTATTTCTCTTTACAGCAGCTACAGATTTGGGTGGACATGGTATGAATATTATGTGATTTCTCAACATTAAAATTCGAATGTCCACTGAACGATGCCTGGGCTACGACAACGTTGGACCTGGTGGAATGAACTCTATTCTTTTAGTGAGTATAAAAACTTTATAGTTCTTATATGTAAGATAAAAAATTCTAACATATTTTATAGAAGGAGATCAATCAGTGGGCTAATTAGGTTACTTAATTTCTCTTTACAGCAGGTACAGATTTGGGTGGACATTGTATGAAATATTATGTGATTTCTCAACATTAAAATTACGAATGTCCACTGAACGATGCCTGGGCTACGACAACGTTGGACCTCGTGAAATGAACTCTATTCTTTTAGTAAGTATAAATACTTTATAATTCTTATATGTAAGATAAAAAATTCTAACATATTTTATAGAAGGAGATCAATCAGTGGGCTAATTAGGTTACCTAATTTCTCTTTACAGCAGGTACAGATTTGGGTGGACATGGTATGAAATATTATGTGATTTCTCAACATTAAAATTCGAATGTCCACTGAACGATCCTTGGGCTACGACAACATTGGTCCTGGTGGAATGAACTCTATTCTTTTAGTAAGTATAAATACTTTATATTTCTTACATGTATACTAAAAACTTCTCATATATTTTAGAAATGGAGATCAATCAGTGGGCTAATTAGGTTACCTAATTTCTCTTTACAGCAGGTACAGATTTGGGTGGACATGGTATGAAATATTATGTGATTTCTCAACATTAAAATTCGAATGTCCACTGAACGATCCCTGGGCTACGACAACGTTGGACCTGGTGGAATGAACTCTATTCTTTTAGTCAGTATAAATACTTTATATTTCTTACATGTATACTAAAAACTTCTCATATATTTTAGAAATGGAGATCAATCAGTGGGCTAATTAGGTTACCTAATTTCTCTTTACAGCAGGTACAGATTTGGGTGGACATTGTATGAAATATTATGTGATTTCTCAACATTAAAATTACGAATGTCCACTGAACGATGCCTGGGCTACGACAACGTTGGACCTGGTGAAATGAACTCTATTCTTTTAGTAAATATAAATACTTTATAGATCTTATATGTAAGATAAAAAATTCTAACATATTTTATAGAAGGAGATCAATCAGTGGGCTAATTAGGTTACCTAATTTCTCTTTACAGCAGGTACAGATTTGGGAGGACATGGTATGAAATATTATGTGATTTCTCAACATTAAAATTCGAATGTCCACTGAACGATCCCTGGGCTACGACAACGTTGGACCTGGTGGAATGAACTCTATTCTTTTAGTAAGTACAAATACTTTATAGTTCTTATATGTAAGATAAAAAATTCTAACATATTTTATAGAAGGAGATCAATCAGTGGGCTAATTAGGTTACCTAATTTCTCTTTACAGCAGGTACAGATTTGGGTGGACATGGTATGAAATATTATGTGATTTCTCAACATTAAAATTCGAATGTCCACTGAACGATCCTTGGGCTACGACAACATTGGTCCTGGTGGAATGAACTCTATTCTTTTAGTAAGTATAAATACTTTATATTTCTTACATGTATACTAAAAACTTCTCATATATTTTAGAAATGGAGATCAATCAGTGGGCTAATTAGGTTACCTAATTTCTCTTTACAGCAGGTACAGATTTGGGTGGACATGGTATGAAATATTATGTGATTTCTCAACATTAAAATTCGAATGTCCACTGAACGATCCCTGGGCTACGACAACGTTGGACCTGGTGGAATGAACTCTATTCTTTTAGTCAGTATAAATACTTTATATTTCTTACATGTATACTAAAAACTTCTCATATATTTTAGAAATGGAGATCAATCAGTGGGCTAATTAGGTTACCTAATTTCTCTTTACAGCAGGTACAGATTTGGGAGGACATGGTATGAAATATTATGTGATTTCTCAACATTAAAATTCGAATGTCCACTGAACGATCCCTGGGCTACGACAACGTTGGACCTGGTGGAATGAACTCTATTCTTTTAGTAAGTACAAATACTTTATAGTTCTTATATGTAAGATAAAAAATTCTAACATATTTTATAGAAGGAGATCAATCAGTGGGCTAATTAGGTTACCTTATTTCTCTTTACAGCAGGTACAGATTTGGGTGGACATGGTATGAATATTATGTGATTTCTCAACATTAAAATTCGAATGTCCAGTGAACAATCCCTGGGCTACGACAACATTGGTCCTGGTGGAATGAACTCTATTCTTTTAGTAAATATAAAAACTTTATAGTTCTTATATGTAAGGTAAAAAATTCTAACATATTTTATAGAAAGAGATCAATCAGTGGGCTAATTAGGTTACCTTATTTCTCTTTACAGCAGGTACAGATTTGGGTGGACATGGTATGAATATTATGTGATTTCTCAACATTAAAATTCGAATGTCCACTGAACGATCCCTGGGCTACGACAACGTTGGACCTGGTGAAATGAACTCTATTCTTTTAGTAAATATAAATACTTTATAGATCTTATATGTAAGATAAAAAATTCTAACATATTTTATAGAAGGAGATCAATCAGTGGGCTAATTAGGTTACCTAATTTCTCTTTACAGCAGGTACAGATTTGGGAGGACATGGTATGAAATATTATGTGATTTCTCAACATTAAAATTCGAATGTCCACTGAACGATCCCTGGGCTACGACAACGTTGGACCTGGTGGAATGAACTCTATTCTTTTAGTAAGTACAAATACTTTATAGTTCTTATATGTAAGATAAAAAATTCTAACATCTTTTATAGAAGGAGATCAATCAGTGGGCTAATTAGGTTACCTTATTTCTCTTTACAGCAGGTACAGATTTGGGTGGACATGGTATGAATATTATGTGATTTCTCAACATTAAAATTCGAATGTCCAGTGAACAATCCCTGGGCTACGACAACATTGGTCCTGGTGGAATGAACTCTATTCTTTTAGTAAATATAAAAACTTTATAGTTCTTATATGTAAGGTAAAAAATTCTAACATATTTTATAGAAAGAGATCAATCAGTGGGCTAATTAGGTTACCTTATTTCTCTTTACAGCAGGTACAGATTTGGGTGGACATGGTATGAATATTATGTGATTTCTCAACATTAAAATTCGAATGTCCACTGAACGATGCCTGGGCTACGACAACGTTGGACCTGGTGGAATGAACTCTATTCTTTTAGTAAGTATAAAAACTTTATAGTTCTTATATGTAAGATAAAAAATTCTAACATATTTTATAGAAGGAGATCAATCAGTGGGATAATTAGGTTACTTAATTTCTCTTTACAGCAGGTACAGATTTGGGTGGACATTGTATGAAATATTATGTGATTTCTCAACATTAAAATTACGAATGTCCACTGAACGATGCCTGGGCTACGACAACGTTGGACCTGGTGAAATGAACTCTATTCTTTTAGTAAGTATAAATACTTTATAATTCTTATATGTAAGATAAAAAATTCTAACATATTTTATAGAAGGAGATCAATCTGTGGGCTAATTAGGTTACCTAATTTCTCTTTACAGCAGGTACAGATTTGGGTGGACATGGTATGAAATATTATGTGATTTCTCAACATTAAAATTCGAATGTCCACTGAACGATCCCTGGGCTACGACAACATTGGTCCTGGTGGAATGAACTCTATTCTTTTAGTAAGTATAAATACTTTATATTTCTTACATGTATACTAAAAACTTCTCATATATTTTAGAAATGGAGATCAATCAGTGGGCTAATTAGGTTACCTAATTTCTCTTTACAGCAGGTACAGATTTGGGTGGACATGGTATGAAATATTATGTGATTTCTCAACATTAAAATTCGAATGTCCACTGAACGATCCCTGGGCTACGACAACATTGGTCCTGGTGGAATGAACTCTATTCTTTTAGTAAGTATAAATACTTTATATTTCTTACATGTATACTAAAAACTTCTCATATATTTTAGAAATGGAGATCAATCAGTGGGCTAATTAGGTTACCTAATTTCTCTTTACAGCAGGTACAGATTTGGGTGGACATGGTATGAAATATTATGTGATTTCTCAACATTAAAATTCGAATGTCCACTGAACGATCCCTGGGCTACGACAACGTTGGACCTGGTGGAATGAACTCTATTCTTTTAGTCAGTATAAATACTTTATAGATCTTATATGTAAGATAAAAAATTCTAACATATTTTATAGAAGGAGATCAATCAGTGGGCTAATTAGGTTACCTAATTTCTCTTTACAGCAGGTACAGATTTGGGTGGACATTGAATGAAATATTATGTGATTTCTCAACATTAAAATTACGAATGTCCACTGAACGATGCCTGGGCTACGACAACGTTGGACCTGGTGGAATGAACTCTATTCTTTTAGTAAGTATAAATACTTTATATTTCTTACATGTATACTAAAAACTTCTCATATATTTTAGAAATGGAGATCAATCAGTGGGCTAATTAGGTTACCTAATTTCTCTTTACAGCAGGTACAGATTTGGGTGGACATTGTATGAAATATTATGTGATTTCTCAACATTAAAATTACGAATGTCCACTGAACGATCCCTGGGCTACGACAACGTTGGACCTGGTGGAATGAACTCTATTCTTTTAGTCAGTATAAATACTTTATATTTCTTACATGTATACTAAAAACTTCTCATATATTTTAGAAATGGAGATCAATCAGTGGGCTAATTAGGTTACCTAATTTCTCTTTACAGCAGGTACAGATTTGGGTGGACATTGTATGAAATATTATGTGATTTCTCAACATTAAAATTACGAATGTCCACTGAACGATGCCTGGGCTACGACAACGTTGGACCTGGTGAAATGAACTCTATTCTTTTAGTAAATATAAATACTTTATAGATCTTATATGTAAGATAAAAAATTCTAACATATTTTATAGAAGGAGATCAATCAGTGGGCTAATTAGGTTACCTAATTTCTCTTTACAGCAGGTACAGATTTGGGAGGACATGGTATGAAATATTATGTGATTTCTCAACATTAAAATTCGAATGTCCACTGAACGATCCCTGGGCTACGACAACGTTGGACCTGGTGGAATGAACTCTATTCTTTTAGTAAGTACAAATACTTTATAGTTCTTATATGTAAGATAAAAAATTCTAACATATTTTATAGAAGGAGATCAATCAGTGGGCTAATTAGGTTACCTTATTTCTCTTTACAGCAGGTACAGATTTGGGTGGACATGGTATGAATATTATGTGATTTCTCAACATTAAAATTCGAATGTCCAGTGAACAATCCCTGGGCTACGACAACATTGGTCCTGGTGGAATGAACTCTATTCTTTTAGTAAATATAAAAACTTTATAGTTCTTATATGTAAGGTAAAAAATTCTAACATATTTTATAGAAAGAGATCAATCAGTGGGCTAATTAGGTTACC
Source organism: Locusta migratoria (assembly GCA_026315105.1). Lineage (NCBI taxonomy): Eukaryota > Metazoa > Arthropoda > Insecta > Orthoptera > Acrididae > Locusta > Locusta migratoria. Next base: position 124,233,105 of record CM048754.1, read on the forward strand.
TTATTTCTCTTTACAGCAGGTACAGATTTGGGTGGACATGGTATGAATATTATGTGATTTCTCAACATTAAAATTCGAATGTCCACTGAACGATGCCTGGGCTACGACAACGTTGGACCTGGTGGAATGAACTCTATTCTTTTAGTAAGTATAAAAACTTTATAGTTCTTATATGTAAGATAAAAAATTCTAACATATTTTATAGAAGGAGATCAATCAGTGGGATAATTAGGTTACTTAATTTCTCTTTACAGCAGGTACAGATTTGGGTGGACATTGTATGAAATATTATGTGATTTCTCAACATTAAAATTACGAATGTCCACTGAACGATGCCTGGGCTACGACAACGTTGGACCTGGTGAAATGAACTCTATTCTTTTAGTAAGTATAAATACTTTATAATTCTTATATGTAAGATAAAAAATTCTAACATATTTTATAGAAGGAGATCAATCTGTGGGCTAATTAGGTTACCTAATTTCTCTTTACAGCAGGTACAGATTTGGGTGGACATGGTATGAAATATTATGTGATTTCTCAACATTAAAATTCGAATGTCCACTGAACGATCCCTGGGCTACGACAACATTGGTCCTGGTGGAATGAACTCTATTCTTTTAGTAAGTATAAATACTTTATATTTCTTACATGTATACTAAAAACTTCTCATATATTTTAGAAATGGAGATCAATCAGTGGGCTAATTAGGTTACCTAATTTCTCTTTACAGCAGGTACAGATTTGGGTGGACATGGTATGAAATATTATGTGATTTCTCAACATTAAAATTCGAATGTCCACTGAACGATCCCTGGGCTACGACAACGTTGGACCTGGTGGAATGAACTCTATTCTTTTAGTCAGTATAAATACTTTATAGATCTTATATGTAAGATAAAAAATTCTAACATATTTTATAGAAGGAGATCAATCAGTGGGCTAATTAGGTTACCTAATTTCTCTTTACAGCAGGTACAGATTTGGGTGGACATTGAATGAAATATTATGTGATTTCTCAACATTAAAATTACGAATGTCCACTGAACGATGCCTGGGCTACGACAACGTTGGACCTGGTGGAATGAACTCTATTCTTTTAGTAAGTATAAATACTTTATATTTCTTACATGTATACTAAAAACTTCTCATATATTTTAGAAATGGAGATCAATCAGTGGGCTAATTAGGTTACCTAATTTCTCTTTACAGCAGGTACAGATTTGGGTGGACATTGTATGAAATATTATGTGATTTCTCAACATTAAAATTACGAATGTCCACTGAACGATGCCTGGGCTACGACAACGTTGGACCTGGTGAAATGAACTCTATTCTTTTAGTAAATATAAATACTTTATAGATCTTATATGTAAGATAAAAAATTCTAACATATTTTATAGAAGGAGATCAATCAGTGGGCTAATTAGGTTACCTAATTTCTCTTTACAGCAGGTACAGATTTGGGGGGACATGGTATGAAATATTATGTGATTTCTCAACATTAAAATTCGAATGTCCACTGAACGATCCCTGGGCTACGACAACGTTGGACCTGGTGGAATGAACTCTATTGTTTTAGTAAGTATAAATACTTTATAATTCTTATATGTAAGATAAAAAATTCTAACATATTTTATAGAAGGAGATCAATCAGTGGGCTAATTAGGTTACCTTATTTCTCTTTACAGCAGGTACAGATTTGGGTGGACATGGTATGAATATTATGTGATTTCTCAACATTAAAATTCGAATGTCCAGTGAACGATCCCTGGGCTACGACAACATTGGTCCTGGTGGAATGAACTCTATTCTTTTAGTAAGTATAAAAACTTTATAGTTCTTATATGTAAGGTACAAAATTCTAACATATTTTATAGAAAGAGATCAATCAGTAGGCTAATTAGGTTACCTTATTTCTCTTTACAGCAGCTACAGATTTGGGTGGACATGGTATGAATATTATGTGATTTCTCAACATTAAAATTCGAATGTCCACTGAACGATGCCTGGGCTACGACAACGTTGGACCTGGTGGAATGAACTCTATTCTTTTAGTGAGTATAAAAACTTTATAGTTCTTATATGTAAGATAAAAAATTCTAACATATTTTATAGAAGGAGATCAATCAATGGGCTAATTAGGTTACTTAATTTCTCTTTACAGCAGGTACAGATTTGGGTGGACATTGTATGAAATATTATGTGATTTCTCAACATTAAAATTACGAATGTCCCCTGAACGATGCCTGGGCTACGACAACGTTGGACCTCGTGAAATGAACTCTATTCTTTTAGTATGTATAAATACTTTATAATTCTTATATGTAAGATAAAAAATTCTAACATATTTTATAGAAGGAGATCAATCAGTGGGCTAATTAGGTTACCTAATTTCTCTTTACAGCAGGTACAGATTTGGGTGGACATGGTATGAAATATTATGTGATTTCTCAACATTAAAATTCGAATGTCCACTGAACGATCCCTGGGCTACGACAACATTGGTCCTGGTGGAATGAACTCTATTCTTTTAGTAAGTATAAATACTTTATATTTCTTACATGTATACTAAAAACTTCTCATATATTTTAGAAATGGAGATCAATCAGTGGGCTAATTAGGTTACCTAATTTCTCTTTACAGCAGGTACAGATTTGGGTGGACATGGTATGAAATATTATGTGATTTCTCAACATTAAAATTCGAATGTCCACTGAACGATCCCTGGGCTACGACAACGTTGGACCTGGTGGAATGAACTCTATTCTTTTAGTCAGTATAAATACTTTATATTTCTTACATGTATACTAAAAACTTCTCATATATTTTATAAATGGAGATCAATCAGTGGGCTAATTAGGTTACCTAATTTCTCTTTACAGCAGGTACAGATTTGGGTGGACATTGAATGAAATATTATGTGATTTCTCAACATTAAAATTACGAATGTCCACTGAACGATGCCTGGGCTACGACAACGTTGGACCTGGTGGAATGAACTCTATTCTTTTAGTCAGTATAAATACTTTATATTTCTTACATGTATACTAAAAACTTCTCATATATTTTATAAATGGAGATCAATCAGTGGGCTAATTAGGTTACCTAATATCTCTTTACAGCAGGTACAGATTTGGGTGGACATTGTATGAAATATTATGTGATTTCTCAACATTAAAATTACGAATGTCCACTGAACGATGCCTGGGCTACGACAACGTTGGACCTGGTGAAATGAACTCTATTCTTTTAGTAAATATAAATACTTTATAGATCTTATATGTAAGATAAAAAATTCTAACATATTTTATAGAAGGAGATCAATCAGTGGGCTAATTAGGTTACCTAATTTCTCTTTACAGCAGGTACAGATTTGGGAGGACATGGTATGAAATATTATGTGATTTCTCAACATTAAAATTCGAATGTCCACTGAACGATCCCTGGGCTACGACAACGTTGGACCTGGTGGAATGAACTCTATTCTTTTAGTAAGTACAAATACTTTATAGTTCTTATATGTAAGATAAAAAATTCTAACATATTTTATAGAAGGAGATCAATCAGTGGGCTAATTAGGTTACCTTATTTCTCTTTACAGCAGGTACAGATTTGGGTGGACATGGTATGAATATTATGTGATTTCTCAACATTAAAATTCGAATGTCCAGTGAACGATCCCTGGGCTACGACAACATTGGTCCTGGTGGAATGAACTCTATTCTTTTAGTAAATATAAAAACTTTATAGTTCTTATATGTAAGGTAAAAAATTCTAACATATTTTATAGAAAGAGATCAATCAGTGGGCTAATTAGGTTACCTTATTTCTCTTTACAGCAGGTACAGATTTGGGTGGACATGGTATGAATATTATGTGATTTCTCAACATTAAAATTCGAATGTCCACTGAACGATGCCTGGGCTACGACAACGTTGGACCTGGTGGAATGAACTCTATTCTTTTAGTAAGTATAAAAACTTTATAGTTCTTATATGTAAGATAAAAAATTCTAACATATTTTATAGAAGGAGATCAATCAGTGGGATAATTAGGTTACTTAATTTCTCTTTACAGCAGGTACAGATTTGGGTGGACATTGTATGAAATATTATGTGATTTCTCAACATTAAAATTACGAATGTCCACTGAACGATGCCTGGGCTACGACAACGTTGGACCTGGTGAAATGAACTCTATTCTTTTAGTAAGTATAAATACTTTATAATTCTTATATGTAAGATAAAAAATTCTAACATATTTTATAGAAGGAGATCAATCTGTGGGCTAATTAGGTTACCTAATTTCTCTTTACAGCAGGTACAGATTTGGGTGGACATGGTATGAAATATTATGTGATTTCTCAACATTAAAATTCGAATGTCCACTGAACGATCCCTGGGCTACGACAACATTGGTCCTGGTGGAATGAACTCTATTCTTTTAGTAAGTATAAATACTTTATATTTCTTACATGTATACTAAAAACTTCTCATATATTTTAGAAATGGAGATCAATCAGTGGGCTAATTAGGTTACCTAATTTCTCTTTACAGCAGGTACAGATTTGGGTGGACATGGTATGAAATATTATGTGATTTCTCAACATTAAAATTCGAATGTCCACTGAACGATCCCTGGGCTACGACAACATTGGTCCTGGTGGAATGAACTCTATTCTTTTAGTAAGTATAAATACTTTATATTTCTTACATGTATACTAAATACTTCTCATATATTTTAGAAATGGAGATCAATCAGTGGGCTAATTAGGTTACCTAATTTCTCTTTACAGCAGGTACAGATTTGGGTGGACATGGTATGAAATATTATGTGATTTCTCAACATTAAAATTCGAATGTCCACTGAACGATCCCTGGGCTACGACAACGTTGGACCTGGTGGAATGAACTCTATTCTTTTAGTCAGTATAATTACTTTATAGATCTTATATGTAAGATAAAAAATTCTAACATATTTTATAGAAGGAGATCAATCAGTGGGCTAATTAGGTTACCTAATTTCTCTTTACAGCAGGTACAGATTTGGGTGGACATTGTATGAAATATTATGTGATTTCTCAACATTAAAATTACGAATGTCCACTGAACGATGCCTGGGCTACGACAACGTTGGACCTGGTGAAATGATCTCTATTCTTTTAGTAAATATAAATACTTTATAGATCTTATATGTAAGATAAAAAATTCTAACATATTTTATAGAAGGAGATCAATCAGTGGGCTAATTAGGTTACCTAATTTCTCTTTACAGCAGGTACAGATTTGGGGGGACATGGTATGAAATATTATGTGATTTCTCAACATTAAAATTCGAATGTCCACTGAACGATCCCTGGGCTACGACAACGTTGGACCTGGTGGAATGAACTCTATTCTTTTAGTAAGTATAAATACTTTATAATTCTTATATGTAAGATAAAAAATTCTAACATATTTTATAGAAGGAGATCAATCAGTGGGCTAATTAGGTTACCTTATTTCTCTTTACAGCAGGTACAGATTTGGGTGGACATGGTATGAATATTATGTGATTTCTCAACATTAAAATTCGAATGTCCAGTGAACGATCCCTGGGCTACGACAACATTGGTCCTGGTGGAATGAACTCTATTCTTTTAGTAAGTATAAAAACTTTATAGTTCTTATATGTAAGGTAAAAAATTCTAACATATTTTATAGAAAGAGATCAATCAGTAGGCTAATTAGGTTACCTTATTTCTCTTTACAGCAGCTACAGATTTGGGTGGACATGGTATGAATATTATGTGATTTCTCAACATTAAAATTCGAATGTCCACTGAACGATGCCTGGGCTACGACAACGTTGGACCTGGTGGAATGAACTCTATTCTTTTAGTGAGTATAAAAACTTTATAGTTCTTATATGTAAGATAAAAAATTCTAACATATTTTATAGAAGGAGATCAATCAGTGGGCTAATTAGGTTACTTAATTTCTCTTTACAGCAGGTACAGATTTGGGTGGACATTGTATGAAATATTATGTGATTTCTCAACATTAAAATTACGAATGTCCACTGAACGATGCCTGGGCTACGACAACGTTGGACCTCGTGAAATGAACTCTATTCTTTTAGTAAGTATAAATACTTTATAATTCTTATATGTAAGATAAAAAATTCTAACATATTTTATAGAAGGAGATCAATCAGTGGGCTAATTAGGTTACCTAATTTCTCTTTACAGCAGGTACAGATTTGGGTGGACATGGTATGAAATATTATGTGATTTCTCAACATTAAAATTCGAATGTCCACTGAACGATCCCTGGGCTACGACAACATTGGTCCTGGTGGAATGAACTCTATTCTTTTAGTAAGTATAAATACTTTATATTTCTTACATGTATACTAAAAACTTCTCATATATTTTATAAATGGAGATCAATCAGTGGGCTAATTAGGTTACCTAATTTCTCTTTACAGCAGGTACAGATTTGGGTGGACATGGTATGAAATATTATGTGATTTCTCAACATTAAAATTCGAATGTCCACTGAACGATCCCTGGGCTACGACAACGTTGGACCTGGTGGAATGAACTCTATTCTTTTAGTCAGTATAAATACTTTATATTTCTTACATGTATACTAAAAACTTCTCATATATTTTATAAATGGAGATCAATCAGTGGGCTAATTAGGTTACCTAATTTCTCTTTACAGCAGGTACAGATTTGGGTGGACATTGAATGAAATATTATGTGATTTCTCAACATTAAAATTACGAATGTCCACTGAACGATGCCTGGGCTACGACAACGTTGGACCTGGTGGAATGAACTCTATTCTTTTAGTAAGTATAAATACTTTATATTTCTTACATGTATACTAAAAACTTCTCATATATTTTAGAAATGGAGATCAATCAGTGGGCTAATTAGGTTACCTAATTTCTCTTTACAGCAGGTACAGATTTGGGTGGACATTGTATGAAATATTATGTGATTTCTCAACATTAAAATTACGAATGCCCACTGAACGATGCCTGGGCTACGACAACGTTGGACCTGGTGAAATGAACTCTATTCTTTTAGTAAATATAAATACTTTATAGATCTTATATGTAAGATAAAAAATTCTAACATATTTTATAGAAGGAGATCAATCAGTGGGCTAATTAGGTTACCTAACTTCTCTTTACAGCAGGTACAGATTTGGGGGGACATGGTATGAAATATTATGTGATTTCTCAACATTAAAATTCGAATGTCCACTGAACGATCCCTGGGCTACGACATCGTTGGACCTGGTGGAATGAACTCTATTCTTTTAGTAAGTATAAATACGTTATAGTTCTTATATGTAAGATAAAAAATTCTAACATATTTTATAGAAGGAGATCAATCAGTGGGCTAATTAGGTTACCTTATTTCTCTTTACAGCAGGTACAGATTTGGGTGGACATGGTATGAATATTATGTGATTTCTCAACATTAAAATTCGAATGTCCAGTGAACGATCCCTGGGCTACGACAACATTGGTCCTGGTGGAATGAACTCTATTCTTTTAGTAAGTATAAATACTTTATATTTCTTACATGTATACCAAAAATTTCTCATATATTTTAGAAATGGAGATCAATCAGTGGGCTAATTAGGTTACCTAATTTCTCTTTACAGCAGGTACAGATTTGGGTGGACATGGTATGAAATATTATGTGATTTCTCAACATTAAAATTCGAATGTCCACTGAACGATCCCTGGGCTACGACAACGTTGGACCTGGTGGAATGAACTCTATTCTTTTAGTCAGTATAAATACTTTATATTTCTTACATGTATACTAAAAACTTCTCATATATTTTAGAAATGGAGATCAATCAGTGGGCTAATTAGGTTACCTAATTTCTCTTTACAGCAGGTACAGATTTGGGTGGACATTGTATGAAATATTATGTGATTTCTCAACATTAAAATTACGAATGTCCACTGAACGATGCCTGGGCTACGACAACGTTGGACCTGGTGGAATGAACTCTATTCTTTTAGTAAGTATAAATACTTTATATTTCTTACATGTATACTAAAAACTTCTCATATATTTTAGAAATGGAGATCAATCAGTTGGCTACTTAGGTTACCTAATTTCTCTTTACAGCAGGTACAGATTTGGGTGGACATGGTATGAAATATTATGTGATTTCTCAACATTAAAATTCGAATGTCCACTGAACGATGCCTGGGCTACGACTACGTTGGACCTGGTGGAATGAACTCTATTCTTTTAGTAAGTATAAAACTTTATAATTCTTATATGTAAGATAAAAAATTCTATCATATTTTATGAAGGAGATCAGTCAGTGGGCTAATTAGGTTACCTAATTTCTCTTTACAACAGGTACAGATTTGGGTGGACATGGTATGAAATATTATGTGATTTCTCAACATTAAAATTCGAATGTCCACTGAACGATCCCTGTGCTACGACAACGTTGGACCTGGTGTAATGAACTCTATTCTTTTAGTAAGTATAAAAACTTTATAGTTCTTATATGTAAGATAAAAATTCTAACATATTTTATGAAGGAGGTCAGTCAGTGGGCTAATTAGGTTACCTAATTTCTATTACAGCAGGTACAGATTTGGGTGGACATGGTATGAATATTATGTGATTTCTCAACATTAAAATTCGAATGTCCACTGAACGATCCCTGGGTTACGACAACTTGGGACCTGGTGGAATGAACTCTATTATTTTAGTAAGTATAAATACTTTATATTTCTTACATGTATACTAAAAGCTTCTTATATATTTTAGAAATGGAAATCAATCAGTGGGCTAATTAGGTTAACTAATTTCCCTTTACAGCAGGTACAGATTTGGGTGGACATTGTATGAAATATTATGTGATTTCTCAACATTAAAATTCGAATGTCCACTGAACGATCCCTGGGCTACGACAACGTTGGACCTGGTGGAATGAACTCTATTCTTTTAGTAAGAATAAATACTTTATAGTTCTTATATGTAAGATAAAAAGTTCTAACATATTTTATAGAAGGAGATCAATCAGTGGGATAATTAGGTTACCTAATTTCTCTTTACAGCAGGTACAGATTTGGGTGGACATGGCATGAAATATTATGTGATTTCTCAACATTAAAATTCGAATGTCCACTGAACGATCCCTGGGCTACGACAACGTTGGACTTGGTGGAATGAACTCTATTCTTTTAGTCAGTACAAATACTTTATATTTCTTACAAGTATACTAAAAACTTCTCATTTATTTTATAAATGGAGATCAATCAGTGGGCTAATTAGGTTACCTAATTTCTCTTTACAGCAGGTACAGATTTGGGTGGACATTGTATGAAATATTATGTGATTTCTCAACATTAAAATTACGAATGTCCACTGAACCATGCCTGGGCTATGACAACGTTGGACCTGGTGAAATGAACTCTATTCTTTTAGTAAGTATAAATACTTCATAGTTTTTATATGTAAGATAAAAAATTCTAACATATTTTATAGAAGGAGATCAATAAGTGGGTTAAATAGGTTACCTAGTTTCTCTTTACAGCAGGTACAGATTTGGGTGGACATGGTATGAAATATTATGTGATTTCTCAACATTAATATTCGAATGTCCACTAAACGATCCCTGAACTACAACAACGTTGGACCTGGTGGAATGAACTCTATTCTTTTAGTAAGTATAAAAACTTTATAGTTCTTATATGTAAGGTAAAAAATTCTAACATATTTTATAGAAAGAGATCAATCAGTGGGCTAATTAGGTTACCTAATTTCTCTTTACAGCAGGTACAGATTTGGGTGGACATGGTATGAATATTATGTGATTTCTCAACATTAAAATTCGAATGTCCACTGAACGATGCCTGGGCTACGACAACGTTGGACCTGGTGGAATGAACTCTATTCTTTTAGTAAGTATAAAAACTTTATAGTTCTTATATGTAAGATAAAAAATTCTAACATATTTTATAGAAGGAGATCAATCAGTGGGCTAATTAGGTTACTTAATTTCTCTTTACAGCAGGTACAGATTTGGGTGGACATTGTATGAAATATTATGTGATTTCTCAACATTAAAATTACGAATGTCCACTGAACGATGCCTGGGCTACGACAACGTTGGACCCGGTGAAATGAACTCTATTCTTTTAGTAAGTATAAATACTTTATAGTTCTTATATGTAAGATAAAAAATTCTAACATATTTTATAGAAGGAGATCAATCAGTGGGCTAATTAGGTTACCTAATTTCTCTTTACAGCAGGTACAGATTTGGGTGGACATGGTATGAAATATTATGTGATTTCTCAACATTAAAATTCGAATGTCCACTGAACGATCCCTGGGCTACGACAACGTTGGACCTGGTGGAATGAACTCTATTCTTTTAGTCAGTATAAATACTTTATATTTCTTACATGTATACTAAAAACTTTTAATATATTTTAGAAATGGAGATCAATCAGTGGGCTAATTAGGTTACCTAATTTCTCTTTACAGCAGGTACAGATTTGGGTGGACATTGTATGAAATATTATGTGATTTCTCAACATTAAAATTACGAATGTCCACTGAAAGATGCCTGGGCTACGACAACGTTGGACCTGGTGGAATGAACTCTATTCTTTTAGTAAGTACAAATACTTTATATTTCTTACATGTATACTAAAAACTTCTCATATATTTTAGAAATGGAGATCAATCAGTGGGCTACTTAGGTTACCTAATTTCTCTTTACAGCAGGTACAGATTTGGGTGGACATGGCATGAAATATTATGTGATTTCTCAACATTAAAATTCGAATGTCCACTGAACGATCCCTGGGCTACGACAACGTTGGACCTGGTGGAATGGACTCTATTCTTTTAGTCAGTACAAATACTTTATATTTCTTACATGTATACTAAAAACTTCTCATATATTTTAGAAATGGAGATCAATCAGTGGGCTAATTAGGTTACCTAATTTCTCTTTACAGCAGGTACAGATTTGGGTGGACATTGTATGAAATATTATGTGATTTCTCAACATTAGAATTACGAATGTCCACTGAACGATGCCTGGGCTATGACAACGTTGGACCTGGTGAAATGAACTCTATTCTTTTAGTAAGTATAAATACTTTATAGTTTTTATATGTAAGATAAAAAATTCTAACATATTTTATAGAAGGAGATCAATCAGTGGGCTAATTAGGTTACCTAGTTTCTCTTTACAGCAGGTACAGATTTGGGTGGACATGGTATGAAATATTATGTGATTTCTCAACATTAAAATTCGAATGTCCACTAAACGATCCCTGAACTACAACAACGTTGGACCTGGTGGAATGAACTCTATTCTTTTAGTAAGTATAAAAACTTTATAGTTCTTATATGTAAGGTAAAAAATTCTAACATATTTTATAGAAGGAGATCAATCAGTGGGCTTATTAGGTTACCTTATTTCTCTTTACAGCAGGTACAGATTTGGGTGGACATGGTATGAATATTATGTGATTTCTCAACATTAAAATTCGAATGTCCACTGAACGATTCCTGGGCTACGACAACGTTGGACCTCGTGGAATGAACTCTATTCTTTTAGTAAGTATAAAAACTTTATAGTTCTTATATGTAAGATAAAAAATTCTAACATATTTTATAGAAGGAGATCAATCAGTGGGCTAATTAGGTTACCTAATTTCTCTTTACAGCAGGTACAGATTTGGGTGGACATTGTATGAATTATTATGTGATTTCTCAACATTAAAATTACGAATGTCCACTGAACGATGCCTGGGCTACGACAACGTTGGACCTGGTGAAATGAACTCTATTCTTTTAGTAAGTATAAATACTTTATAATTCTTATATGTAAGATAAAAAATTCTAACATATTTTATAGAAGGAGATCAATCAGTGGGCTAATTAGGTTACCTAATTTCTCTTTACAGCAGGTACAGATTTGGGTGGACATGGTATGAAATATTATGTGATTTCTCAACATTAAAATTCGAATGTCCACTGAACGATCCCTGGGCTACGACAACGTTGGACCTGGTGGAATGAACTCTATTCTTTTAGTCAGTATAAATACTTTATATTTCTTACATGTATACTAAAAACTTTTCATATATTTTAGAAATGGAGATCAATCAGTGGGCTAATTAGGTTACCTAATTTCTCTTTACAGCAGGTACAGATTTGGGTGGACATTGTATGAAATATTATGTGATTTCTCAACATTAAAATTACGAATGTCCACTGAACGATGCCTGGGCTACGACAACGTTGGACCTGGTGGAATGAACTCTATTCTTTTAGTAAGTATAAATACTTTATATTTCTTACATGTATACTATGAACTTCTCATATATTTTAGAAATGGAGATCAATCAGATGGCTACTTAGGTTACCTAATTTCTCTTTACAGCAGGTACAGATTTGGGTGGACATGGCATGAAATATTATGTGATTTCTCAACATTAAAATTCGAATGTCCACTGAACGATCCCTGGGCTACGACAACGTTGGACCTGGTGGAATGGACTCTATTCTTTTAGTCAGTACAAATACTTTATATTTCTTACATGTATACTAAAAACTTCTCATATATTTTAGAAATGGAGATCAATCAGTGGGCTAATTAGGTTACCTAATTTCTCTTTACAGCAGGTACAGATTTGGGTGGACATTGTATGAAATATTATGTGATTTCTCAACATTAAAATTACGAATGTCCACTGAACGATGCCTGGGCTATGACAACGTTGGACCTGGTGAAATGAACTCTATTCTTTTAGTAAGTATAAATACTTTATAGTTTTTATATGTAAGATAAAAAATTCTAACATATTTTATAGAAGGAGATCAATCAGTGGGCTAATTAGGTTACCTAGTTTCTCTTTACAGCAGGTACAGATTTGGGTGGACATGGTATGAAATATTATGTGATTTCTCAACATTAAAATTCGAATGTCCACTAAACGATCCCTGAACTACAACAACGTTGGACCTGGTGGAATGAACTCTATTCTTTTAGTAAGTATAAAAACTTTATAGTTCTTATATGTAAGGTAAAAAATTCTAACATATTTTATAGAAGGAGATCAATCAGTGGGCTTATTAGGTTACCTTATTTCTCTTTACAGCAGGTACAGATTTGGGTGGACATGGTATGAATATTATGTGATTTCTCAACATTAAAATTCGAATGTCCACTGAACGATTCCTGGGCTACGACAACGTTGGACCTCGTGGAATGAACTCTATTCTTTTAGTAAGTATAAAAACTTTATAGTTCTTATATGTAAGATAAAAAATTCTAACATATTTTATAGAAGGAGATCAATCAGTGGGCTAATTAGGTTACCTAATTTCTCTTTACAGCAGGTACAGATTTGGGTGGACATTGTATGAATTATTATGTGATTTCTCAACATTAAAATTACGAATGTCCACTGAACGATGCCTGGGCTACGACAACGTTGGACCTGGTGAAATGAACTCTATTCTTTTAGTAAGTATAAATACTTTATAATTCTTATATGTAAGATAAAAAATTCTAACATATTTTATAGAAGGAGATCAATCAGTGGGCTAATTAGGTTACCTAATTTCTCTTTACAGCAGGTACAGATTTGGGTGGACATGGTATGAAATATTATGTGATTTCTCAACATTAAAATTCGAATGTCCACTGAACGATCCCTGGGCTACGACAACGTTGGACCTGGTGGAATGAACTCTATTCTTTTAGTCAGTATAAATACTTTATATTTCTTACATGTATACTAAAAACTTTTCATATATTTTAGAAATGGAGATCAATCAGTGGGCTAATTAGGTTACCTAATTTCTCTTTACAGCAGGTACAGATTTGGGTGGACATTGTATGAAATATTATGTGATTTCTCAACATTAAAATTACGAATGTCCACTGAACGATGCCTGGGCTACGACAACGTTGGACCTGGTGGAATGAACTCTATTCTTTTAGTAAGTATAAATACTTTATATTTCTTACATGTATACTATGAACTTCTCATATATTTTAGAAATGGAGATCAATCAGATGGCTACTTAGGTTACCTAATTTCTCTTTACAGCAGGTACAGATTTGGGTGGACATGGCATGAAATATTATGTGATTTCTCAACATTAAAATTCGAATGTCCACTGAACGATCCCTGGGCTACGACAACGTTGGACCTGGTGGAATGAACTCTATTCTTTTAGTCAGTACAAATGCTTTATATTTCTTACATGTATACTAAAAACTTCTCATATATTTTAGAAATGGAGATCAATCAGTGGGCTAATTAGGTTACCTAATTTCTCTTTACAGCAGGTACAGATTTGGGTGGACATTGTATGAAATATTATGTGATTTCTCAACATTAAAATTACGAATGTCCACTGAACGATGCCTGGGCTATGACAACGTTGGACCTGGTGAAATGAACTCTATTCTTTTAGTAAGTATAAATACTTTATAGTTTTTATATGTAAGATAAAAAATTCTAACATATTTTATAGAAGGAGATCAATCAGTGGGCTAATTAGGTTACCTAGTTTCTCTTTACAGCAGGTAGAGATTTGGGTGGACATGGTATGAAATATTATGTGATTTCTCAACATTAAAATTCGAATGTCCACTAAACGATCCCTGAAATACAACAACGTTGGACCTGGTGGAATGAACTCTATTCTTTTAATAAGTATAAAAACTTTATAGTTCTTATATGTAAGGTAAAAAATTCTAACATATTTTATAGAAGGAGATCAATCAGTGGGCTAATTAGGTTACCTTATTTCTCTTTACAGCAGGTACAGATTTGGGTGGACATGGTATGAATATTATGTGATTTCTCAACATTAAAATTCGAATGTCCACTGAACGATGCCTGGGCTACGGCAACGTTGGACCTGGTAGAATGAACTCTATTCTTTTAGTAAGTATAAAAACTTTATAGTTCTTATATGTAAGATAAAAAATTCTAACATATTTTATAGAAGGAGATCAATCAGTGGGCTAATTAGGTTACCTAATTTCTCTTTACAGCAGGTACAGATTTGGGTGGACATTGTATGAAATATTATGTGATTTCTCAACATTAAAATTACGAATGTCCACTGAACGATGCCTGGGCTACGACAACGTTTGAGCTGGTGAAATGAACTCTATTCTTTTAGTAAGTATAAATACTTTATAGTTTTTATATGTAAGATAAAAAATTCTAACATATTTTATAGAAGGAGATCAATCAGTGGGCTAATTAGGTTACCTAATTTCTCTTTACAGCAGGTACAGATTTGGGTGGACATGGTATGAAATATTATGTGATTTCTCGACATTAAAATTCGAATGTCCACTGAACGATCCCTGGGCTACGACAACGTTGGACCTGGTGGAATGAACTCTATTCTTTTAGTCAGTATAAATACTTTATATTTCTTACATGTATACTAAAAACTTTTCATATATTTTAGAAATGGAGATCAATCAGTGGGCTAATTAGGTTACCTAATTTCTCTTTACAGCAGGTACAGATTTGGGTGGAAATTGTATGAAATATTCTATGATTTCTCAACATTAAAATTACGAATGTCCACTGAACGATGCCTGGGCTACGACAACGTTGGACCTGGTGGAATGAACTCTATTCTTTTAGTAAGTATAAATACTTTATATTTCTTACATGTATACTAAAAGCTTCTTATATATTTTAGAAATGGAAATCAATCAGTGGGCTAATTAGGTTAACTAATTTCCCTTTACAGCAGGTACAGATTTGGGTGGACATTGTATGAAATATTATGTGATTTCTCAACATTAAAATTCGAATGTCCACTGAACGATCCCTGGGCTACGACAACGTTGGACCTGGTGTAATGAACTCTATTCTTTTAGTAAGTATAAAAACTTTATAGTTCTTATATGTAAGATAAAAATTCTAACATATTTTATGAAGGAGATCAGTCAGTGGGCTAATTAGGTTACCTAATTTCTCTTTACAGCAGGTACAGATTTGGGTGGACATGGTATGAAATATTATGTGATTTCTCAACATTAAAATTCGAATGTCCACTGAACGATCCCTGGGCTACGACAACGTTGGACCTGGTGGAATGAACTCTATTCTTTTAGTAAGTATAAAAACTTTATAGTTCTTATATGTAAGATAAAAAATTCTAACATATTTTATGAAGGAGGTCAGTCAGTGGGCTAATTAGGTTACCTAATTTCTATTACAGCAGGTACAGATTTGGGTGGACATTTTATGAACTATTATGTGATTTCTCAACATTAAAATTCGAATGTCCACTAAACGATCCCTGAACTACAACAACGTAGGACCTGTTGGAATGAACTCTATTCTTTTAGTAAGTATAAAAACTTTATAGTTCTTATATGTAAGGTAAAAAATTCTAACATATTTTATAGAAGGAGATCAATCAGTGGGCTAATTAGGTTACCTAATTTCTCTTTACAGCAGGTACAGATTTGGGTGGACATTGTATGAAATATTATGTGATTTCTCAACATTAAAATTACGAATGTCCACTGAACGATGCCTGGGCTACGACAACGTTGGACCTGGTGAAATGAACTCTATTCTTTTAGTAAGTATAAATACTTTATAGTTCTTATATGTAAGATAAAAAATTCTAACATATTTTATAGAAGGAGATCAATCAGTGGGCTAATTAGGTTACCTAATTTCTCTTTACAGCAGGTACAGATTTGGGTGGACATGGTATGAAATATTATGTGATTTCTCAACATTAAAATTCGAATGTCCACTGAACGATCCCTGGGCTACGACAACGTTGGACCTGGTGGAATGAACTCTATTCTTTTAGTCAGTATAAATACTTTATATTTCTTACATGTATACTAAAAACTTTTCATATATTTTAGAAATGGAGATCAATCAGTGGGCTAATTAGGTTACCTAATTTCTCTTTACAGCAGGTACAGATTTGGGTGGACATTGTATGAAATATTATGTGATTTCTCAACATTAAAATTACGAATGTCCACTGAACGATGCCTGGGCTACGACAACGTTGGACCTGGTGGAATGAACTCTATTCTTTTAGTAAGTATAAATACTTTATATTTCTTACATGTATACTATAAACTTCTCATATATTTTAGAAATGGAGATCAATCAGATGGCTACTTAGGTTACCTAATTTCTCTTTACAGCAGGTACAGATTTGGGTGGACATGGCATGAAATATTATGTGATTTCTCAACATTAAAATTCGAATGTCCACTGAACGATCCCTGGGCTACGACAACGTTGGACCTGGTGGAATGAACTCTATTCTTTTAGTCAGTACAAATGCTTTATATTTCTTACATGTATACTAAAAACTTCTCATATATTTTAGAAATGGAGATCAATCAGTGGGCTAATTAGGTTACCTAATTTCTCTTTACAGCAGGTACAGATTTGGGTGGACATTGTATGAAATATTATGTGATTTCTCAACATTAAAATTACGAATGTCCACTGAACGATGCCTGGGCTATGACAACGTTGGACCTGGTGAAATGAACTCTATTCTTTTAGTAAGTATAAATACTTTATAGTTTTTATATGTAAGATAAAAAATTCTAACATATTTTATAGAAGGAGATCAATCAGTGGGCTAATTAGGTTACCTAGTTTCTCTTTACAGCAGGTACAGATTTGGGTGGACATGGTATGAAATATTATGTGATTTCTCAACATTAAAATTCGAATGTCTACTAAACGATCCCTGAACTACAACAACGTTGGACCTGGTGGAATGAACTCTATTCTTTTAGTAAGTATAAAAACTTTATAGTTCCTATATGTAAGGTAAAAAATTCTAACATATTTTATAGAAGGAGATCAATCAGTGGGCTAATTAGGTTACCTTATTTCTCTTTACAGCATATACAGATTTGGGTGGACATGGTATGAATATTATGTCATTTCTCAACATTAAAATTCGAATGTCCACTGAACGATCCCTGGGCTACGACAACGTTGGACCTGGTGGAATGAACTCTATTCTTTTAGTCAGTACAAATGCTTTATATTTCTTACATGTATACTAAAAACTTCTCATATATTTTAGAAATGGAGATCAATCAGTGGGCTAATTAGGTTACCTAATTTCTCTTTACAGCAGGTACAGATTTGGGTGGAAATTGTATGAAATATTCTATGATTTCTCAACATTAAAATTACGAATGTCCACTGAACGATGCCTGGGCTACGACAACGTTGGACCTGGTGGAATGAACTCTATTCTTTTAGTAAGTATAAATACTTTATATTTCTTACATGTATACTAAAAACTTCTCATATATTTTAGAAATGGAGATCAATCAGTGGGCTACTTAGGTTACCTAATTTCTCTTTACAGCAGGTACAGATTTGGGTGGACATGGTATGAAATATTATGTGATTTCTCAACATTAAAATTCGAATGTCCACTGAACGATGCCTGGGCTACGACTACGTTGGACCTGGTGGAATGAACTCTATTCTTTTAGTAAGTATAAAACTTTATAGTTCTTATATGTAAGATAAAAAAATCTATCATATTTTATGAAGGAGATCAGTCAGTGGGCTAATTAGGTTACCTAATTTCTCTTTACAACAGGTACAGATTTGGGTGGACATGGTATGAAATATTATGTGATTTCTCAACATTAAAATTCGAATGTCCACTGAACGATCCCTGGGCTACGACAACGTTGGACCTGGTGTAATGAACTCTATTCTTTTAGTAAGTATAAAAACTTTATAGTTCTTATATGTAAGATAAAAATTCTAACATATTTTATGAAGGAGATCAGTCAGTGGGCTAATTAGGTTACCTAATTTCCCTTTACAGCAGGTACAGATTTGGGTGGACATGGTATGAAATATTATGTGATTTCTCAACATTAAAATTCGAATGTCCACTGAACGATCCCTGGGCTACGACAACGTTGGACCTGGTGGAATGAACTCTATTCTTTTAGTAAGTATAAAAACTTTATAGTTCTTATATGTAAGATAAAAAATTCTAACATATTTTATGAAGGAGGTCAGTCAGTGGGCTAATTAGGTTACCTAATTTCTATTACAGCAGGTACAGATTTGGGTGGACATTTTATGAACTATTATGTGATTTCTCAACATTAAAATTCGAATGTCCACTAAACGATCCCTGAACTACAACAACGTTGGACCTGGTGGAATGAACTCTATTCTTTTAGTAAGTATAAAAACTTTATAGTTCTTATATGTAAGGTAAAAAATTCTAACATATTTTATAGAAGGAGATCAATCAGTGGGCTAATTAGGTTACCTAATTTCTCTTTACAGCAGGTACAGATTTGGGTGGACATTGTATGAAATATTATGTGATTTCTCAACATTAAAATTACGAATGTCCACTGAACGATGCCTGGGCTACGACAACGTTGGACCTGGTGAAATGAACTCTATTCTTTTAGTAAGTATAAATACTTTATAGTTCTTATATGTAAGATAAAAAATTCTAACATATTTTATAGAAGGAGATCAATCAGTGGGCTAATTAGGTTACCTAATTTCTCTTTACAGCAGGTACAGATTTGGGTGGACATGGTATGAAATATTATGTGATTTCTCAACATTAAAATTCGAATGTCCACTGAACGATCCCTGGGCTACGACAACGTTGGACCTGGTGGAATGAACTCTATTCTTTTAGTCAGTATAAATACTTTATATTTCTTACATGTATACTGAAAACTTTTCATATATTTTAGAAATGGAGATCAATCAGTGGGCTAATTAGGTTACCTAATTTCTCTTTACAGCAGGTACAGATTTGGGTGGACATTGTATGAAATATTATGTGATTTCTCAACATTAAAATTACGAATGTCCACTGAACGATCCCTGGGCTACGACAACGTTGGACCTGGTGGAATGAACTCTATTCTTTTAGTAAGTATAAATACTTTATATTTCTTACATGTATACTATAAACTTCTCATATATTTTAGAAATGGAGATCAATCAGATGGCTACTTAGGTTACCTAATTTCTCTTTACAGCAGGTACAGATTTGGGTGGACATGGCATGAAATATTATGTGATTTCTCAACATTAAAATTCGAATGTCCACTGAACGATCCCTGGGCTACGACAACGTTGGACCTGGTGGAATGAACTCTATTCTTTTAGTCAGTACAAATGCTTTATATTTCTTACATGTATACTAAAAACTTCTCATATATTTTAGAAATGGAGATCAATCAGTGGGCTAATTAGGTTACCTAATTTCTCTTTACAGCAGGTACAGATTTGGGTGGACATTGTATGAAATATTATGTGATTTCTCAACATTAAAATTACGAATGTCCACTGAACGATGCCTGGGCTATGACAACGTTGGACCTGGTGAAATGAACTCTATTCTTTTAGTAAGTATAAATACTTTATAGTTTTTATATGTAAGATAAAAAATTCTAACATATTTTATAGAAGGAGATCAATCAGTGGGCTAATTAGGTTACCTAGTTTCTCTTTACAGCAGGTACAGATTTGGGTGGACATGGTATGAAATATTATGTGATTTTTAAACATTAAAATTCGAATGTCTACTAAACGATCCCTGAACTACAACAACGTTGGACCTGGTGGAATGAACTCTATTCTTTTAGTAAGTATAAAAACTTTATAGTTCCTATATGTAAGGTAAAAAATTCTAACATATTTTATAGAAGGAGATCAATCAGTGGGCTAATTAGGTTACCTTATTTCTCTTTACAGCATATACAGATTTGGGTGGACATGGTATGAATATTATGTGATTTCTCAACATTAAAATTCGAATGTCCACTGAACGATGCCTGGGCTACGGCAACGTTGGACCTGGTAGAATGAACTCTATTCTTTTAGTAAGTATAAAAACTTTATAGTTCTTATATGTAAGATAAAAAATTCTAACATATTTTATAGAAGGAGATCAATCAGTGGGCTAATTAGGTTACTTAATTTCTCTTTACAGCAGGTACAGATTTGGGTGGACATTGTATGAAATATTATGTGATTTCTCAACATTAAAATTCGAATGTCCACTGAGCGATCCCTGGGCTACGACAACGTTGGACCTGGTGGAATGAACTCTATTCTTTTAGTCAGTATAAATACTTTATATTTCTTACATGTATACTAAAAACTTTTCATATATTTTAGAAATGGAGATCAATCAGTGGGCTAATTAGGTTACCTAATTTCTCTTTACAGCAGGTACAGATTTGGGTGGAAATTGTATGAAATATTATGTGATTTCTCAACATTAAAATTACGAATGTCCACTGAACGATGCCTGGGCTACGACAACGTTGGACCTGGTGGAATGAACTCTATTCTTTTAGTAAGTATAAATACGTTATATTTCTTACATGTATACTAAAAACTTCTCATATATTTTAGAAATGGAGATCAATCAGTGGGCTACTTAGGTTACCTAATTTCTCTTTACAGCAGGTACAGATTTGGGTGGACATGGTATGAAATATTATGTGATTTCTCAACATTAAAATTCGAATGTCCACTGAACGATGCCTGGGCTACGACTACGTTGGACCTGGTGGAATGAACTCTATTCTTTTAGTAAGTATAAAACTTTATAGTTCTTATATGTAAGATAAAAAATTCTATCATATTTTATGAAGGAGATCAGTCAGTGGGCTAATTAGGTTACCTAATTTCTCTTTACAACAGGTACAGATTTGGGTGGACATGGTATGAAATATTATGTGATTTCTCAACAATAAAATTCGAATGTCCACTGAACGATCCCTGGGCTACGACAACGTTGGACCTGGTGTAATGAACACTATTCTTTTAGTAAGTATAAAAACTTTATAGTTCTTATATGTAAGATAAAAATTCTAACATATTTTATGAAGGAGATCAGTCAGTGGGCTAATTAGGTTACCTAATTTCTCTTTACAGCAGGTACAGATTTGGGTGGACATGGTATGAAATATTATGTGATTTCTCAACATTAAAATTCGAATGTCCACTGAACGATCCCTGGGCTACGACAACGTTTGACCTGGTGGAATGAACTCTATTCTTTTAGTAAGTATAAAAACTTTATAGTTCTTATATGTAAGATAAAAAATTCTAACATATTTTATGAAGGAGGTCAGTCAGTGGGCTAATTAGGTTACCTAATTTCTATTACAGCAGGTACAGATTTGGGTGGACATTTTATGAAATATTATGTGATTTCTCAACATTAAAATTCGAATGTCCACTGAACGATCCCTGGGCTACGACAACTTGGGACCTGGTGGAACTAACTCTATTATTTTAGTAAGTATAAATACTTTATATTTCTTACATGTATACTAAAAGCTTCTTATATATTTTAGAAATGGAGATCAATCAGTGGGCTAATTAGGTTAACTAATTTCCCTTTACAGCAGGTACAGATTTGGGTGGACATTGTATGAAATATTATGTGATTTCTCAACATTAAAATTCGAATGTCCACTGAACGATCCCTGGGCTACGACAACGTTGGACCTGGTGGATTGAACTCTATTCTTTTAGTAAGTATAAATACTTTATAGTTCTTATATTTAAGATAAAAAGTTCTAACATATTTTATAGAAGGAGATCAATCAGTGGGATAATTAGGTTACCTAATTTCTCTTTACAGCAGGTACAGATTTGGGTGGACATGGCATAAAATATTATGTGATTTCTCAACATTAAAATTCGAATGTCAACTGAACGATCCCTGGGCTACGACAACGTTGGACCTGGTGGAATGAACTCTATTCTTTTAGTCAGTACAAATACTTTATATTTCTTACATGTATACTAAAAACGTCTCATATATTTTAGAAATGGAGATCAATCAGTGGGCTAATTAGGTTACCTAATTTCTCTTTACAGCAGGTACAGATTTGGGTGGACATTGTATGAAATATTATGTGATTTCTCAACATTAAAATTACGAATGTCCACTGAACGATGCCTGGGCTACGACAACGTTGGACCTGGTGAAATGAACTCTATTCTTTTAGTAAGTATAAATACTTTATAGTTCTTATATGTAAGATAAAAAATTCTAACATATTTTATAGAAGGAGATCAATCAGTGGGCTAATTAGGTTACCTAATTACTCTTTACTGCAGGTACAGATTTGGGTAGACATGGTATGAAATATTATGTGATTTCTCAACATTAAAATTCGAATGTCCACTGAACGATCCCTGGGCTACGACAACGTTGGACCTGGTGGAATGAACTCTATTCTTTTAGTAAGTATAAAAACTATATAGTTCTTATATGTAAGATAAAAAATTCTAATATATTTTATAGATGGAGATCAATCAGTGGGCTAATTAGGTTACCTAATTTCTCTTTACAGCAGGTACAGATTTGGGTGGACATGGTATGAAATATTATGTGATTTCTCAACATTAAAATTCGAATGTCCACTGAACGATCCCTGGGCTACGACAACATTTGTCCTGGTGGAATGAACTCTATTCTTTTAGTAAGTATAAATACTTTATGTTTCTTACATGTATACCAAAAACTTCTCATATATTTTAGAAATGGAGATCAATCAGTGGGCTTATTAGGTTACCTAATTTCTCTTTACAGCAGGTACAGATTTGGGTGGACATGGTATGAAATATTATGTGATTTCTCAACATTAAAATTCGAATGTCCACTGAACGATCCCTGGGCTACGACAACGTTGGACCTGGTGGAATGAACTCTATTCTTTTAGTCAGTATAAATACTTTATATTTCTTACATGTATACTAAAAACTTTTCATATATTTTAGAAATGGAGATCAATCAGTGGGCTAATTAGGTTACCTAATTTCTCTTTACAGCAGGTACAGATTTGGGTGGACATTGTATGAAATATTATGTGATTTCTCAACATTAAAATTACGAATGTCCACTGAACGATGCCTGGGCTACGACAACGTTGGACCTGGTGGAATGAACTCTATTCTTTTAGTAAGTATAAAACTTTATAGTTCTTATATGTAAGATAAAAAATTCTATCATATTTTATGAAGGAGATCAGTCAGTGGGCTAATTAGGTTACCTAATTTCTCTTTACAACAGGTACAGATTTGGGTGGACATGGTATGAAATATTATGTGATTTCTCAACATTAAAATTCGAATGTCCACTGAACGATCCCTGGGCTACGACAACGTTGGACCTGGTGTAATGAACTCTATTCTTTTAGTAAGTATAAAAACTTTATAGTTCTTATATGTAAGATAAAAATTCTAACATATTTTATGAAGGAGATCAGTCAGTGGGCTAATTAGGTTACCTAATTTCTCTTTACAGCAGGTACAGATTTGGGTGGACATGGTATGAAATATTATGTGATTTCTCAACATTAAAATTCGAATGTCCACTGAACGATCCCTGCGCTACGACAACGTTGGACCTGGTGGAATGAACCCTATTCTTTTAGTAAGTATAAAAACTTTATAGTTCTTAAACGTAAGATAAAAAATTCTAACATCTTTTATGAAGGAGGTCAGTCAGTGGGCTAATTAGGTTACCTAATTTCTATTACAGCAGGTACAGATTTGGGTGGACATGGTATGAAATATTATGTGATTTCTCAACATTAAAATTCGAATGTCCACTGAACGATCCCTGGGCTACGACAACTTGGGACCTGGTGGAATGAACTCTATTATTTTAGTAAGTATAAATACTTTATATTTCTTACATGTATACTAAAAGTTTCTTATATATTTTAGAAATGGAGATCAATCAGTGGGCTAATTAGGTTACCTTATTTCTCTTTACAGCAGGTACAGATTTGGGTGGACATGGTATGAATATTATGTGATTTCTCAACATTAAAATTCGAATGTCCACTGAACGATGCCTGGGCTACGACAACGTTGGACCTGGTGAAATGAACTCTATTCTTTTAGTAAGTATAAATACTTTATAGTTCTTATATGTAAGATAAAATATTCTAACATATTTTATAGAAGGAGATCAATCAGTGGGCTAATTAGGTTACCTAATTTCTCTTTACAGCAGGTACAGATTTGGGTGGACATGGTATGAAATATTATGTGATTTCTCAACATTAAAATTCGAATGTCCACTGAACGATCCCTGGGCTACGACAACGTTGGACCTGGTGGAATGAACTCTATTCTTTTAGTAAGTATAAAAACTTTATAGTTCTTATATGTAAGATAAAAAATTCTAACATATTTTATAGAAGGAGATCAATCAGTGGGCTAATTAGGTTACCTAATTTCTCTTTACAGCAGGTACAGATTTGGGTGGACATGGTATGAAATATTATGTGATTTCTCAACATTAAAATTCGAATGTCCACTGAACGATCCCTGGGCTACGACAACATTGGTCCTGGTGGAATGAACTCTATTCTTTTAGTAAGTATAAATACTTTATATTTCTTACATGTATACTAAAAACTTCTCATATATTTTAGAAATGGAGATCAATCAGTGGGCTAATTAGGTTACCTAATTTCTCTTTACAACAGGTACAGATTTGGTTGGACATGGTATGAAATATTATGTGATTTCTCAACATTAAAATTCGAATGTCCACTGAACGATCCCTGGGCTACGACAACGTTGGACCTGGTGGAATGAACTCTATTCTTTTAGTAAGTATAAAAACTTTATAGTTCTTTGATGTAAGATAAATAGTTCTAACATATTTTATAGAAGGAGATCAATCAGTGGGCTAATTAAGTTACCTAATTTCTCTTTACAGCAGGTACAGATTTGGGTGGACATGGCATGAAATATTATGTGATTTCTCAACATTAAAATTCGAATGTCCACTGAACGATCCCTGGGCTACGACAACGTTGGACCTGGTGGAATGAACTCTATTCTTTTAGTCAGTATAAATACTTTATATTTCTTACATGTATACTAAAAACTTCTCATATATTTTAGAAATGGAGATCAATCAGTGGGCTAATTAGGTTACCTAATTTCTCTTTATAGCAGGTACAGATTTGGGTGGACATTGTATGGAATATTATGTGATTTCTCAACATTAAAATTCGAATGTCCACTGAACGATCCCTGGGCTACGACAAAGTTGGACCTGGTGGAATGCACTCTATTCTTTTAGTAAGTATAAAAACTTTATAGTTCTTATATGTAAGATAAAAAATTCTAACATATTTTATAGAAGGAGATCAATCAGTGGGCTAATTAGGTTACCTTATTTCTCTTTACAGCAGGTACAGATTTGGGTGGACATGGTATGAATATTATGTGATTTCTCAACATTAAAATTCGAATGTCCAGTGAACGATCCCTGGGCTACGACAACATTGGTCCTGGTGGAATGAACTCTATTCTTTTAGTAAGTATAAATACTTTATATTTCTTACATGTATACTAAAAACTTCTCATATATTTTAGAAATGGAGATCAATCAGTGGGCTAATTAGATTACCTAATTTCTCTTTACAGCAGGTACAGATTTGGTTGGACATGGTATGAAATATTATGTGATTTCTCAACATTAAAATTCGAATGTCCACTGAACGATCCCTGGGCTACGACAACGTTGGACCTGGTGGAATGAACTCTATTCTTTTAGTAAGTATAAAAACTTTATAGTTCTTTGATGTAAGATAAATAGTTCTAACATATTTTATAGAAGGAGATCAATCAGTGGGCTAATTAAGTTACCTAATTTCTCTTTACAGCAGGTACAGATTTGGTTGGACATGGTATGAAATATTATGTGATTTCTCAACATTAAAATTCGAATGTCCACTGAACGATCCCTGGGCTACGACAACGTTGGACCTGGTGGAATGAACTCTATTCTTTTAGTAAGTATAAATACTTTATATTTCTTACATGAATACTAAAAGCTTCTGATATATTTTAGAAATGGAGATCAATCAGTGGGCTAATTAGGTTACCTAATTTCTCTTTACAGCAGGTACAGATTTGGGTGGACATTGTATGAAATATTATGTGATTTCTCAACATTAAAATTCGAATGTCCACTGAACGATCCCTGGGCTACGACAACGTTGGACCTGGTGGAATGAACTCTATTCTTTTATTAAGTATAAAAACTTTATAGTTCTTATATGTAAGATAAAAATTCTAACATATTTTATAGAAGGAGATCAATCAGTGGGCTAATTAGGTTACCTAATTTCTCTTTACAGCAGGTACAGATTTGGGTGGACATGGTATGAAATATTAAAAGATTTCTCAACATTAAAATTCGAATGTCCACTGAACTTTCCCTGGGCTACGACAACGTTGGACCTGGTGGAATGAACTCTATTCTTTTAGTAAGTATAAAAACTTTATAGTTCTTATATGTAAGGTAAAAAATTCTAACATATTTTATAGAAGGAGATCAATCAGTGGGCTAATTAGGTTACCTTATTTCTCTTTACAGCAGGTACAGATTTGGGTGGACATGGTATGAATATTATGTGATTTGTCAACATTAAAATTCGAATGTCCACTGAACGATGCCTGGGCTACGACAACGTTGGACCTGGTGGAATGAACTCTATTCTTTTAGTAAGTATAAAAACTTTATAGTTCTTATATGTAAGATAAAAAATTCTAACATATTTTATAGAAGGAGATCAATCAGTGGGCTAATTAGGTTACCTAATTTCTCTTTACAGCAGGTACAGATTTGGGTGGACATTGTATGAAATATTATGTGATTTCTCAACATTAAAATTACGAATGTCCACTGAAAGATGCCTGGGCTACGACAACGTTGGACCTGGTGAAATGAACTCTATTCTTTTAGTAAGTATAAATACTTCATAGTTCTTATATGTAAGATAAAAAATTCTAACATATTTTATAGAAGGAGATAAATCAGTGGGCTAATTAGGTTACCTAATTTCTCTTTACAGCAGGTACAGATTTGGGTGGACATGGTATGAAATATTATGTGATTTCTCAACATTAAAATTCGAATGTCCACTGAACGATCCCTGGGCTACGACAACGTTGGACCTGGTGGAATGAACTCTATTCTTTTAGTAAGTATAAAAACTTTATAGTTCTTATATGTAAGATAAAAAATTCTAACATATTTTATAGAAGGAGATCAATCAGTGGGCTAATTAGGTTACCTAATTTCTCTTTACAGCAGGTACAGATTTGGGTGGACATGGTATGAAATATTATGTGATTTCTCAACATTAAAATTCGAATGTCCACTGAACGATCCCTGGGCTACTACAACATTGGTCCTGGTGGAATGAACTCTATTCTGTTAGTAAGTATAAATACTTTATATTTCTTACATGTATACTAAAAACTACTCATATATTTTAGAAATGGAGATCAATCAGTGGGCTAATTAGGTTACCTAATTTCTCTTTACAGCAGGTACAGATTTGGGTGGACATGGTATGAAATATTATGTGATTTCTCAACATTAAAATTCGAATGTCCACTGAACGATCCCTAGGCTACGACAACGTTGGACCTGGTGGAATGAACTCTATTCTTTTAGTCAGTGTAAATACTTTCTATTTCTTACATGTATACTAAAAACTTCTCATATTTTATAGAAATGGAGATCAATCAGTGGGCTAATTAGTTTACATAATTTCTCTTTACAGCAGGTACAGATTTGGGTGGACATTGTATGAAATATTATGTGATTTCTCAACATTAAAATTCGAATGTCCACTGAACGATCACTGGGCTACGACAACGTTGGACCTGGTGGAATGAACTCTATTCTTTTAGTAAGTATAAAAACTTTATAGTTCTTTTATGTAAGATAAAAAATTCTAACATATTTTATAGAAGGAGATCAATCAGTGGGCTAATTAGGTTACCTAATTTCTCTTTACAGCAGGTACAGATTTGGGTGGACATGGTATGAAATAATATGTGATTTCTCAACATTAAAATTCGAATGTCCACTGAACGATCCCTGGGCTACGACAACGTTGGTCATGGTGGAATGAACTCTATTCTTTTAGTCAGTATAAATACTTTATATTTCTTACATGTATACTAAAAACTTCTCATATATTTTAGAAATGGAGATCAATCAGTGGGCTAATTAGGTTACCTAATTCCTCTTTACAGCAGGTACAGATTTGGGTGGACATTGTATGAAATATTATGTGATTTCTCAACATTAAAATTACGAATGTCCACTGAACGATGCCTGGGCTACGACAACGTTGGACCTGGTGGAATGAACTCTATTCTTTTAGTAAGTGTAAATACTTTATATTTCTTACATGTATACTAAAAGCTTCTCATATATTTTAGAAATGGAGATCAATCAGTGGGCTAATTAGGTTACCTAATTTCTCTTTACAGCGGGTACAGATTTGGGTGGACATTGTATGAAATATTATGTGATTTCTCAACATTAAAATTACGAATGTCCACTGAACGATGCCTGGTCTACGACAACGTTGGACCTGGTGAAATGAACTCGATTCTTTTAGTAAGTATAAAAACTTTATAGTTCTTATATGTAAGATAAAAAATTCTAACATATTTTATAGAAGGAGATCAATCAGTGGGCTAATTAGGTTACCTAATTTCTCTTTATAGCAGGTACAGATTTGGGTGGACATTGTATGGAATATTATGTGATTTCTCAACGTTAAAATTCGAATGTCCACTGAACGATCCCTGGGCTACGACAAAGTTGGACCTGGTGGAATGAACTCTATTCTTTTAGTAAGTATAAAAACTTTATAGTTCTTTGATGTAAGATAAAAAATTCTAACATATTTTATAGAAGGAGATCAATCAGTGGGCTAATTAGGTTACCTAATTTCTCTTTACAGCAGGTACAGATTTGGGTGGACATGGCATGAAATATTATGTGATTTCTCAACATTAAAATTCGAATGTCCACTGAACGATCCCTGGGCTACGACAACGTTGGACCTGGTGGAATGAACTCTATTCTTTTAGTCAGTATAAATACTTTATATTTCTTACATGTATACTAAAAACTTCTCATATATTTTAGAAATGGAGATCAATCAGTGGGCTAATTAGGTTACCTAATTTCTCTTTATAGCAGGTACAGATTTGGGTGGACATTGTATGGAATATTATGTGATTTCTCAACATTAAAATTCGAATGTCCACTGAACGATCCCTGGGCTACGACAAAGTTGGACCTGGTGGAATGAACTCTATTCTTTTAGTAAGTATAAAAACTTTATAGTTCTTATATGTAAGATAAAAAATTCTAACATATTTTATAGAAGGAGATCAATCAGTGGGCTAATTAGGTTACCTTATTTCTCTTTACAGCAGGTACAGATTTGGGTGGACATGGTATGAATATTATGTGATTTCTCAACATTAAAATTCGAATGTCCAGTGAACGATCCCTGGGCTACGACAACATTGGTCCTGGTGGAATGAACTCTATTCTTTTAGTAAGTATAAATACTTTATATTTCTTACATGTATACTAAAAACTTCTCATATATTTTAGAAATGGAGATCAATCAGTGGGCTAATTAGATTACCTAATTTCTCTTTACAGCAGGTACAGATTTGGTTGGACATGGTATGAAATATTATGTGATTTCTCAACATTAAAATTCGAATGTCCACTGAACGATCCCTGGGCTACGACAACGTTGGACCTGGTGGAATGAACTCTATTCTTTTAGTAAGTATAAAAACTTTATAGTTCTTTGATGTAAGATAAAAAATTCTAACATATTTTATAGAAGGAGATCAATCAGTGGGCTAATTAGGTTACCTAATTAATCTTTACAGCAGGTACAGATTTGGGTGGACATGGTATGAAATATTATGCGATTTCTCAACATTAAAATTCGAATGTCCACTGAACGATCCCTGGGCTACGACAACGTTGGACCTGGTGGAATGAACTCTATTCTTTTAGTAAGTATAAATACTTTATATTTCTTACATGAATACTAAAAGCTTCTGATATATTTTAGAAATGGAGATCAATCAGTGGGCTAATTAGGTTACCTAATTTCTCTTTACAGCAGGTACAGATTTGGGTGGACATTGTATGAAATATTATGTGATTTCTCAACATTAAAATTCGAATGTCCACTGAACGATCCCTGGGCTACGACAACGTTGGACCTGGTGGAATGAACTCTATTCTTTTATTAAGTATAAAAACTTTATAGTTCTTATATGTAAGATAAAAATTCTAACATATTTTATAGAAGGAGATCAATCAGTGGGCTAATTAGGTTACCTAATTTCTCTTTACAGCAGGTACAGATTTGGGTGGACATGGTATGAAATATTAAAAGATTTCTCAACATTAAAATTCGAATGTCCACTGAACTTTCCCTGGGCTACGACAACGTTGGACCTGGTGGAATGAACTCTATTCTTTTAGTAAGTATAAAAACTTTATAGTTCTTATATGTAAGATAAAAAATTCTAACATATTTTATAGAAGGAGATAAATCAGTGGGCTAATTAGGTTACCTAATTTCTCTTTACAGCAGGTACAGATTTGGGTGGACATGGTATGAAATATTATGTGATTTCTCAACATTAAAATTCGAATGTCCACTGAACGATCCCTGGGCTACGACAACGTTGGACCTGGTGGAATGAACTCTATTCTTTTAGTAAGTATAAAAACTTTATAGTTCTTATATGTAAGATAAAAAATTCTAACATATTTTATAGAAGGAGATCAATCAGTGGGCTAATTAGGTTACCTAATTTCTCTTTACAGCAGGTACAGATTTGGGTGGACATGGTATGAAATATTATGTGATTTCTCAACATTAAAATTCGAATGTCCACTGAACGATCCCTGGGCTACTACAACATTGGTCCTGGTGGAATGAACTCTATTCTGTTAGTAAGTATAAATACTTTATATTTCTTACATGTATACTAAAAACTACTCATATATTTTAGAAATGGAGATCAATCAGTGGGCTAATTAGGTTACCTAATTTCTCTTTACAGCAGGTACAGATTTGGGTGGACATGGTATGAAATATTATGTGATTTCTCAACATTAAAATTCGAATGTCCACTGAACGATCCCTAGGCTACGACAACGTTGGACCTGGTGGAATGAACTCTATTCTTTTAGTCAGTGTAAATACTTTCTATTTCTTACATGTATACTAAAAACTTCTCATATTTTATAGAAATGGAGATCAATCAGTGGGCTAATTAGGTTACATAATTTCTCTTTACAGCAGGTACAGATTTGGGTGGACATTGTATGAAATATTATGTGATTTCTCAACATTAAAATTCGAATGTCCACTGAACGATCACTGGGCTACGACAACGTTGGACCTGGTGGAATGAACTCTATTCTTTTAGTAAGTATAAAAACTTTATAGTTCTTTTATGTAAGATAAAAAATTCTAACATATTTTATAGAAGGAGATCAATCAGTGGGCTAATTAGGTTACCTAATTTCTCTTTACAGCAGGTACAGATTTGGGTGGACATGGTATGAAATATTATGTGATTTCTCAACATTAAAATTCGAATGTCCACTGAACGATCCCTGGGCTACGACAACGTTGGTCCTGGTGGAATGAACTCTATTCTTTTAGTCAGTATAAATACTTTATATTTCTTACATGTATACTAAAAACTTCTCATATATTTTAGAAATGGAGATCAATCAGTGGGCTAATTAGGTTACCTAATTCCTCTTTACAGCAGGTACAGATTTGGGTGGACATTGTATGAAATATTATGTGATTTCTCAACATTAAAATTACGAATGTCCACTGAACGATGCCTGGGCTACGACAACGTTGGACCTGGTGGAATGAACTCTATTCTTTTAGTAAGTGTAAATACTTTATATTTCTTACATGTATACTAAAAGCTTCTCATATATTTTAGAAATGGAGATCAATCAGTGGGCTAATTAGGTTACCTAATTTCTCTTTACAGCGGGTACAGATTTGGGTGGACATTGTATGAAATATTATGTGATTTCTCAACATTAAAATTACGAATGTCCACTGAACGATGCCTGGTCTACGACAACGTTGGACCTGGTGAAATGAACTCGATTCTTTTAGTAAGTATAAAAACTTTATAGTTCTTATATGTAAGATAAAAAATTCTAACATATTTTATAGAAGGAGATCAATCAGTGGGCTAATTAGGTTACCTAATTTCTCTTTATAGCAGGTACAGATTTGGGTGGACATTGTATGGAATATTATGTGATTTCTCAACGTTAAAATTCGAATGTCCACTGAACGATCCCTGGGCTACGACAAAGTTGGACCTGGTGGAATGAACTCTATTCTTTTAGTAAGTATAAAAACTTTATAGTTCTTTGATGTAAGATAAAAAATTCTAACATATTTTATAGAAGGAGATCAATCAGTGGGCTAATTAGGTTACCTAATTTCTCTTTACAGCAGGTACAGATTTGGGTGGACATGGTATGAAATATTATGTGATTTCTCAACATTAAAATTCGAATGTCCACTGAACGATCCCTGGGCTACGACAACATTGGTCCTGGTGGAATGAACTCCATTCTTTTAGTAAGTATAAATACTTTATATTTCTTACATGTATACTAAAAACTTCTCATATATTTTAGAAATGGAGATCAATCAGTGGGCTAATTAGGTTACCTAATTTCTCTTTACAGCAGGTACAGATTTGGTTGGACATGGTATGAAATATTATGTGATTTCTCAACATTAAAATTCGAATGTCCACTGAACGATCCCTGGGCTACGACAACGTTGGACCTGGTGGAATGAACTCTATTCTTTTAGTAAGTATAAAAACTTTATAGTTCTTTGATGTAAGATAAAAAATTCTAACATATTTTATAGGAGGAGATCAATCAGTGGGCTAATTAGGTTACCTAATTTCTCTTTACAGCAGGTACAGATTTGGGTGGACATGGTATGAAATATTATGTGATTTCTAAACATTAAAATTCGAATGTCCACTGAACGATCCCTGGGCTACGACAACGTTGGACCTGGTGGAATGAACTCTATTCTTTTAGTAAGTATAAATACTTTATATTTCTTACATGAATAATAAAGCTTCTGATATATTTTAGTAATGGAGATCAATCAGTGGGCTAATTAGGTTACCTAATTTCTCTTTACAGCAGGTACAGATTTGGGTGGACATTGTATGAAATATTATGTGATTTCTCAACATTAAAATTCGAATGTCCACTGAACGATCCCTGGGCTACGACAACGTTGGACCTGGTGGAATGAACTCTATTCTTTTATTAAGTATAAAAACTTTATAGTTCTTATATGTAAGATAAAAATTCTAACATATTTTATAGAAGGAGATCAATCAGTGGGCTAATTAGGTTACCTAATTTCTCTTTACAGCAGGTACAGATTTGGGTGGACATGGTATTAAATATTAAAAGATTTCTCAACATTAAAATTCGAATGTCCACTGAACTTTCCCTGGGCTACGACAACGTTGGACCTGGTGGAATGAACTCTATTCTTTTAGTAAGTATAAAAACTTTATAGTTCTTATATGTAAGATAAAAAATTCTAACATATTTTATAGAAGGAGATCAATCAGTGGGCTAATTAGGTTACCTAATTTCTCTTTACAGCAGGTACAGATTTGGGTGGACATGGTATGAAATATTATGTGATTTCTCAACATTAAAATTCGAATGTCCACTGAACGATCCCTGGGCTACGACAACGTTGGGAACTCTATTCTTTTAGTCAGTATAAATACTTTATATTTCTTACATGTATACTAAAAACTTCTCATATATTTTAGAAATGGAGATCAATCAGTGGGCTAATTAGGTTACCTAATTCCTCTTTACAGCAGGTACAGATTTGGGTGGACATTGTATGAAATATTATGTGATTTCTCAACATTAAAATTACGAATGTCCACTGAACGATGCCTGGGCTACGACAACGTTGGACCTGGTGGAATGAACTCTATTCTTTTAGTAAGTGTAAATACTTTATATTTCTTACATGTATACTAAAAGCTTCTCATATATTTTAGAAATGGAGATCAATCAGTGGGCTAATTAGGTTACCTAATTTCTCTTTACAGCGGGTACAGATTTGGGTGGACATTGTATGAAATATTATGTGATTTCTCAACATTAAAATTACGAATGTCCACTGAACGATGCCTGGTCTACGACAACGTTGGACCTGGTGAAATGAACTCGATTCTTTTAGTAAGTATAAAAACTTTATAGTTCTTATATGTAAGATAAAAAATTCTAACATATTTTATAGAAGGAGATCAATCAGTGGGCTAATTAGGTTACCTAATTTCTCTTTATAGCAGGTACAGATTTGGGTGGACATTGTATGGAATATTATGTGATTTCTCAACGTTAAAATTCGAATGTCCACTGAACGATCCCTGGGCTACGACAAAGTTGGACCTGGTGGAATGAACTCTATTCTTTTAGTAAGTATAAAAACTTTATAGTTCTTTGATGTAAGATAAAAAATTCTAACATATTTTATAGAAGGAGATCAATCAGTGGGCTAATTAGGTTACCTAATTTCTCTTTACAGCAGGTACAGATTTGGGTGGACATGGTATGAAATATTATGTGATTTCTCAACATTAAAATTCGAATGTCCACTGAACGATCCCTGGGCTACGACAACATTGGTCCTGGTGGAATGAACTCCTTTCTTTTAGTAAGTATAAATACTTTATATTTCTTACATGTATACTAAAAACTTCTCATATATTTTAGAAATGGAGATCAATCAGTGGGCTAATTAGGTTACCTAATTTCTCTTTACAGCAGGTACAGATTTGGTTGGACATGGTATGAAATATTATGTGATTTCTCAACATTAAAATTCGAATGTCCACTGAACGATCCCTGGGCTACGACAACGTTGGACCTGGTGGAATGAACTCTATTCTTTTAGTAAGTATAAAAACTTTATAGTTCTTTGATGTAAGATAAAAAATTCTAACATATTTTATAGGAGGAGATCAATCAGTGGGCTAATTAGATTACCTAATTTCTCTTTACAGCAGGTACAGATTTGGGTGGACATGGTATGAAATATTATGTGTTTTCTCAACATTAAAATTCGAATGTCCACTGAACGATCCCTGGGCTACGACAACGTTGGACCTGGTGGAATGAACTCTATTCTTTTAGTAAGTATAAATACTTTATATTTCTTACATGAATAATAAAGCTTCTGATATATTTTAGAAATGGAGATCAATCAGTGGGCTAATTAGGTTACCTAATTTCTCTTTACAGCAGGTACAGATTTGGGTGGACATTGTATGAAATATTATGTGATTTCTCAACATTAAAATTCGAATGTCCACTGAACGATCCCTGGGCTACGACAACGTTGGACCTGGTGGAATGAACTCTATTCTTTTATTAAGTATAAAAACTTTATAGTTCTTATATGTAAGATAAAAATTCTAACATATTTTATAGAAGGAGATCAATCAGTGGGCGAATTAGGTTACCTAATTTCTCTTTACAGCAGGTACAGATTTGGGTGGACATGGTATTAAATATTAAAAGATTTCTCAACATTAAAATTCGAATGTCCACTGAACTTTCCCTGGGCTACGACAACGTTGGACCTGGTGGAATGAACTCTATTCTTTTAGTAAGTATAAAAACTTTATAGTTCTTATATGTAAGGTAAAAAATTCTAACATATTTTATAGAAGGAGATCAATCAGTGGGCTAATTAGGTTACCTTATTTCTCTTTACATCAGGTACAGATTTGGGTGGACATGGTATGAATATTATGTGATTTGTCAACATTAAAATTCGAATGTCCACTGAACGATGCCTGGGCTACGACAACGTTGGACCTGGTGGAATGAACTCTATTCTTTTAGTAAGTATAAAAACTTTATAGTTCTTATATGTAAGATAAAAAATTCTAACATATTTTATAGAAGGAGATCAATCAGTGGGCTAATTAGGTTACCTAATTTCTCTTTACAGCAGGTACAGATTTGGGTGGACATTGTATGAAATATTATGTGATTTCTCAACATTAAAATTACGAATGTCCACTGAAAGATGCCTGGGCTACGACAACGTTGGACCTGGTGAAATGAACTCTATTCTTTTAGTAAGTATAAATACTTCATAGTTCTTATATGTAAGTTAAAAAATTCTAACATATTTTATAGAAGGAGATAAATCAGTGGGCTAATTAGGTTACCTAATTTCTCTTTACAGCAGGTACAGATTTGGGTGGACATGGTATGAAATATTATGTGATTTCTCAACATTAAAATTCGAATGTCCACTGAACGATCCCTGGGCTACGACAACGTTGGACCTGGTGGAATGAACTCTATTCTTTTAGTAAGTATAAAAACTTTATAGTTCTTATATGTAAGATAAAAAATTCTAACATATTTTATAGAAGGAGATCAATCAGTGGGCTAATTAGGTTACCTAATTTCTCTTTACAGCAGGTACAGATTTGGGTGGACATGGTATGAAATATTATGTGATTTCTCAACATTAAAATTCGAATGTCCACTGAACGATCCCTGGGCTACTACAACATTGGTCCTGGTGGAATGAACTCTATTCTGTTAGTAAGTATAAATACTTTATATTTCTTACATGTATACTAAAAACTTCTCATATATTTTAGAAATGGAGATCAATCAGTGGGCTCATTAGGTTACCTAATTTCTCTTTACAGCAGGTACAGATTTGGGTGGACATGGTATGAAATATTATGTGATTTCTCAACATTAAAATTCGAATGTCCACTGAACGATCCCTAGGCTACGACAACGTTGGACCTGGTGGAATGAACTCTATTCTTTTAGTCAGTATAAATACTTTCTATTTCTTACATGTATACTAAAAACTTCTCATATATTTTAGAAATGGAGATCAATCAGTGGGCTAATTAGGTTACCTAATTTCTCTTTACAGCAGGTACAGATTTGGGTGGACATTGTATGAAATATTTGTGATTTCTCAACATTAAAATTCGAATGTCCACTGAATGATCCCTGGGCTACGACAACATTGGTCCTGGTGGAATGAACTCTATTCTTTTAGTAAGTATAAATACTTTATATTTCTTACATGTATACTAAAAACTTCTTATATATTTTAGAAATGGAGATCAATCAGTGGGCTAATTAGGTTACCTAATTTCTCTTTACAGCAGGTACAGAATTGGGTGAACATTGTATGAAATATTATGTGATTTCTCAACATTAAAATTCGAATGTCCACTGAACGATGCCTGGGCTACGACAAAGTTGGACCTGGTGGAATGAACTCTATTCTTTTAGTAAGTATAAAAACTTTATAGTTCTTTTATGTAAGATAAAAAATTCTAACATATTTTATAGAAGGAGATCAATCAGTGGGCTAATTAGGTTACCTAATTTCTCTTTACAGCAGGTACAGATTTGGGTGGACATGGTATGAAATATTATGTGATTTCTCAACATTAAAATTCGAAAGTCCACTGAACGATCCCTGGGCTACGACAACGTTGGTCCTGGTGGAATGAACTCTATTCTTTTAGTAAGTGTAAATACTTTATATTTCTTACATGTATACTAAAAGCTTCTCATATATTTTAGAAATGGAGATCAATCAGTGGGCTAATTAGGTTACCTAATTTCTCTTTACAGCGGGTACAGATTTGGGTGGACATTGTATGAAATATTATGTGATTTCTCAACATTAAAATTACGAATGTCCACTGAACGATGCCTGGTCTACGACAACGTTGGACCTGGTGAAATGAACTCTATTCTTTTAGTAAGTATAAATACTTTATAGTTCTTATATGTAAGATAAAAAATTCTAACATATTTTATAGTAGGAGATCAATCAGTGGGCTAATTAGGTTACCTAATTTCTCTTTACAGCAGGTACAGATTTGGGTGGACATGGTATGAAATATTATGTGATTTCTCAACATTAAATTCGAATGTCCACTGAACGATCCCTGGGCTACGACAACGTTGGACCTGGTGGAATGAACTCTATTCTTTTAGTAAGTATAAAAACTTTATAGTTCTTATATGTAAGATAAAAAATTCTAACATATTTTATAGAAGGAGATCAATCAGTGGGCTAATTAGGTTACCTAATTTCTCTTTACAGCAGGTACAGATTTGGGTGGACATGGTATGAAATATTATGTGATTTCTCAACATTAAAATTCGAATGTCCACTGAACGATCCCTGGGCTACGACCACGTTGGACCTGGTGGAATGAACTCTATTCTTTTAGTAAGTATAAAAACTTTATAGTTCTTTGATGTAAGATAAAAAATTCTAACTTATTTTATAGAAGGAGATCAATCAGTGGGCTAATTAGGTTACCTAATTTCTCTTTACAGCAGGTACAGATTTGGGTGGACATGGTATGAAATATTATGTGATTTCTCAACATTAAAATTCGAATGTCCGCTGAACGATCCCTGGGCTACGACAACGTTGGACCTGGTGGAATGATCTCTATTCTTTTAGTCAGTATAAATACTTTATATTTCTTACATGTATACTAAAAACTTCTCATATCTTTTAGAAATGGAGATCAATCAGTGGGCTAATTAGGTTACCTAATTTATCTTTACAGCAGGTACAGATTTGGGTGGACATTGTATGAAATATTATGTGATTTCTCAACATTAAAATTACGAATGTCCACTGAACGATGCCTGGGCTACGACAACGTTGGACCTGGTGGAATGAAATCTATTCTTTTAGTAAGTATAAATACTTTATATTTCTTACATGTATACTAAAAACTTCTCATACATTTTAGAAATGGAGATCAATCAGTGGGCTAATTAGGTTACCTAATTTCTCTTTACAGCAGGTACAGATTTGGGTGGACATTGTATGAAATATTATGTGATTTCTCAACATTAAAATTCGAATGTCCACTGAACGAACCCTGGGCTACAACAAAGTTGGACCTGGTGGAATGAACTCTATTCTTTTATTAAGTATAAAAACTTTATAGTTCTTTGATGTAAGATAAAAAATTCTAACATATTTTATAGAAGGAGATCAATCAGTGGGCTAATTAGGTTACCTAATTTCTCTTTACAGCAGTTACAGATTTGGGTGGACATGGTATGAAATATTATGTGATTTCTCAACATTAAAATTCGAATGTCCACTGAACGATCCCTGGGCTACGACAACGTTGGACCTGGTGGAATTAACTCTATTCTTTTAGTAAGTATCATAACTTTATAGTTATTTGATGTAAGATAATAAATTCTAACATATTTTATAGAAGGAGATCAATTAGTGGGCTAATTAGGTTACCTAATTTCTCTTTACAGAAGGTACAGATTTGGGTGGACATGGTATGAAATATTATGTGATTTCTCAACATTAAAATTCGAATGTCCACTGAACGATCCCTGGGCTACGACAACGTTGGACCTGGTGGAATGAACTCTATTCTTTTAGTAAGTATAAAAACGTTATATTTCTTATATGTAAGATAAAAAATTCTAACATATTTTATAGAAGGAGATCAATCAGTGGGCTAATTAGATTACCTAATTTCTCTTTACAGCAGGTACAGATTTGGGTGGACATGGTATGAAATATTATGTGATTTCTCAACATTAAAATTCGAATGTCCACTGAACGATCCCTGGGCTACGACAACGTTGGACCTGGTGGAATGAACTCTATTCTTTTAGTAAGTATAAAAACTTTATAGTTCTTATATGTAAGATAAAAAATTCTAACATATTTTATAGAAGGAGATCAATCAGTGGGCTAATTAGATTACCTAATTTCTCTTTACAGCAGGTACAGATTTGGGTGGACATGGTATGAAATATTATGTGATTTCTCAACATTAAAATTCGAATGTCCACTGAACGATCCCTGGGCTACGACAACGTTGGACCTGGTGGAATGAACTCTATTCTTTTAGTCAGTATAAATACTTTATATTTCTTACATGT
The DNA here is from genome assembly GCA_026315105.1 of Locusta migratoria. Classification (NCBI taxonomy): domain Eukaryota; kingdom Metazoa; phylum Arthropoda; class Insecta; order Orthoptera; family Acrididae; genus Locusta; species Locusta migratoria. Next base: position 124,274,128 of record CM048754.1, read on the forward strand.
ATACTAAAAACATCTCATATATTTTAGAAATGGAGATCAATCAGTGGGCTAATTAGGTTACCTAATTTATCTTTACAGCAGGTACAGATTTGGGTGGACATTGTATGAAATATTATGTGATTTCTCAACATTAAAATTACGAATGTCCACTGAACGATGCCTGGGCTACGACAACGTTGGACCTGGTGGAATGAACTCTATTCTTTTAGTAAGTATAAATACTTTATATTTCCTACATGTATACTAAAAACTTCTCATACATTTTAGAAATGGAGATCAATCAGTGGGCTAATTAGGTTACCTAATTTCTCTTTACAGCAGGTACAGATTTGGGTGGACATTGTATGAAATATTATGTGATTTCTCAACATTAAAATTCGAATGTCCACTGAACGATGCCTGGGCTACGACAAAGTTGGACCTGGTGGAATGAACTCTATTCTTTTATAAAGTATAAAAACTTTATAGTTCTTTGATGTAAGATAAAAAATTCTAACATATTTTATAGAAGGAGATCAATCAGTGGGCTAATTAGGTTACCTAATTTCTCTTTACAGCAGGTACAGATTTGGGTGGACATGGTATGAAATATTATGTGATTTCTCAACATTAAAATTCGAATGTCCACTGAACGATCCCTGGGCTACGACAACGTTGGACCTGGTGGAATGAACTCTATTCTTTTAGTAAGTATAAATACTTTATATTTCTTACATGAATACTAAAAGCTTCTCATATATTTTAGAAATGGAGATCAATCAGTGGGCTAATTAGGTTACCTAATTTCTCTTTACAGCAGGTACAGATTTGGGTGGACATTGTATGAAATATTATGTGATTTCTCAACATTAAAATTACGAATGTCCACTGAACGATGCCTGGGCTACGACAACGTTGGACCTGGTGAAATGAACTCTATTCTTTTAGTAAGTATAAATACTTTATATTTCTTACATGTATACTAAAAACTTCTCATATATTTTAAAAATGGAGATCAATCAGTGGGCTAATTAGGTTACCTAACTTCTCTTTACAGCAGGTACAGATTTGGGTGGACATGGTATGAAATATTATGTGATTTCTCAACATTAAAATTCGAATGTCCACTAAACGATCCCTGGTCTACGACAACGTTGGACCTGGTGGAATGAACTCTATTCTTTTAGTAAGTATAAAAACTTTATAGTTCTTATATGTAAGATAAAAAATTCTAACATATTTTATAGAAGGAGATCAATCAGTGGGCTAATTAGACTACCTAATTTCTCTTTACAGCAGGTACAGATTTGGGTGGACATGGTATGAAATATTATGTGATTTCTCAACATTAAAATTCGAATGTCCACTGAACGATCCCTGGGCTACGACCACGTTGGACCTGGTGGAATGAACTCTATTCTTTTAGTAAGTATAAAAACTTTATAGTTCTTTGATGTAAGATAAAAAATTCTAACATATTTTATAGAAGGAGATCAATCAGTGGGCTAATTAGGTTACCTAATTTCTCTTTACAGCAGGTACAGATTTGGGTGGACATGGTATGAAATATTATGTGATTTCTCAACATTAAAATTCGAATGTCCACTGAACGATCCCTGGGCTACGACAACGTTGGACCTGGTGGAATGAACTCTATTCTTTTAGTCAGTATAAATACTTTATATTTCTTACATGTATACCAAAAACTTCTCATATATTTTAGAAATGGGGATCAATCAGTTGGCTAATTAGGTTACCTAATATATCATTACAGCAGGTACAGATTTGGGTGGACATTGTATGAAATATTATGTGATTTCTCAACATTAAAATTACGAATGTCCACTGAACGATGCCTGGGCTACGACAACGTTGGACCTGGTGGAATGAACTCTATTCTTTTAGTAAGTATAAATACTTTATATTTCTTACATGTATACTAAAAACTTCTCATACATTTTAGAAATGGAGATCAATCAGTGGGCTAATTAGGTTACCTAATTTCTCTTTACAGCAGGTACAGATTTGGGTGGACATTGTATGAAATATTATGTGATTTCTCAACATTAAAATTCGAATGTCCACTGAACGAACCCTGGGCTACGACAAAGTTGGACCTGGTGGAATGAACTCTATTCTTTTATTAAGTATAAAAACTTTATAGTTCTTTGATGTAAGATAAAAAATTCTAAAATATTTTATAGAAGGAGATCAATCAGTGGGCTAATTAGGTTACCTAATTTCTCTTTACAGCAGGTACAGATTTGGGTGGACATGGTATGAAATATTATACGATTTCTCAACATTAAAATTCGAATGTCCACTGAACGATCCCTGGGCTACGACAACGTTGGACCTGGTGGAATGAACTCTATTCTTTTAGTAAGTATCATAACTTTATAGTTATTTGATGTAAGATAAAAAATTCTAACATATTTTATAGAAGGAGATCAATCAGTGGGCTAATTAGGTTACCTAATTTCTCTTTACAGCAGGTACAGATTTGGGTGGACATGGTATGTAATATTATGTGTTTTCTCAACATTAAAATTCGAATGTCCACTGAACGATCCCTGGGCTACGACAACGTTGGACCTGGTGGAATGAACTCTATTCCTTTAGTAAGTATAAATACTTTATATTTCTTACATGAATACTAAAAGCTTCTCATATATTTTAGAAATGGAGATCAATCAGTGGGCTAATTAGGTTACCTAATTTCTCTTTACAGCAGGTACAGATTTGGGTGGACATTGTATGAAATATTATGTGATTTCTCAACATTAAAATTACGAATGTCCACTGAACGATGCCTGGGCTACGACAACGTTGGACCTGGTGAAATGAACTCTATTCTTTTAGTAAGTATAAATACTTTATATTTCTTACATGTATACTAAAAACTTCTCATATATTTTAAAAATGGAGATCAATCAGTGGGCTAATTAGGTTACCTAATTTCTCTTTACAGCAGGTACAGATTTGGGTAGACATGGTATGAAATATTATGTGATTTCTCAACATTAAAATTCGAATGTCCACTGAACGATCCCTGGGCTACGACAACGTTGGACCTCGTGGAATGAACTCTATTCTTTTAGTAAGTATAAAAACTTTATAGTTCTTATATGTAAGATAAAAAATTCTAACATATTTTATAGAAGGAGATCAATCAGTGGGCTAATTAGGTTACCTAATTTCTCTTTACAGCAGGTACTGATTTGGGTGGACATGGTATGAAATATTATGTGATTTCTCAACATTAAAATTCGAATGTCCACTGAACGAACCCTGGGCTACGACAAAGTTGGACCTGGTGGAATGAACTCTATTCTTTTAGTAAGTATAAAAACTATATAGTTCTTATATGTAAGTTAAAAAATTCTAACATATTTTATAGAAGGAGATCAATCAGTGGGCTAATTAGGTTACCTAATTTCTCTTTACAGCAGGTACAGATTTGGGTGGACATGGTATGAAATATTATGTGTTTTCTCAACATTAAAATTCGAATGTCCGCTGAACGATCCCTGGGCTACGACAACGTTGGACCTGGTGGAATGATCTCTATTCTTTTAGTCAGTATAAATACTTTATATTTCTTACATGTATACTAAAAACTTCTCATATCTTTTAGAAATGGAGATCAATCAGTGGGCTAATTAGGTTACCTAATTTATCTTTACAGCAGGTACAGATTTGGGTGGACATTGTATGAAATATTATGTGATTTCTCAACATTAAAATTACGAATGTCCACTGAACGATGCCTGGGCTACGACAACGTTGGACCTGGTGGAATGAACTCTATTCTTTTAGTAAGTATAAATACTTTATATTTCTTACATGTATACTAAAAACTTCTCATACATTTTAGAAATGGAGATCAATCAGTGGGCTAATTAGGTTACCTAATTTCTCTTTACAGCAGGTACAGATTTGGGTGGACATTGTATGAAATATTATGTGATTTCTCAACATTAAAATTCGAATGTCCACTGAACGAACCCTGGGCTACAACAAAGTTGGACCTGGTGGAATGAACTCTATTCTTTTATTAAGTATAAAAACTTTATAGTTCTTTGATGTAAGATAAAAAATTCTAACATATTTTATAGAAGGAGATCAATCAGTGGGCTAATTAGGTTACCTAATTTCTCTTTACAGCAGTTACAGATTTGGGTGGACATGGTATGAAATATTATGTGATTTCTCAACATTAAAATTCGAATGTCCACTGAACGATCCCTGGGCTACGACAACGTTGGACCTGGTGGAATGAACTCTATTCTTTTAGTAAGTATCATAACTTTATAGTTATTTGATGTAAGATAATAAATTCTAACATATTTTATAGAAGGAGATCAATTAGTGGGCTAATTAGGTTACCTAATTTCTCTTTACAGAAGGTACAGATTTGGGTGGACATGGTATGAAATATTATGTGATTTCTCAACATTAAAATTCGAATGTCCACTGAACGATCCCTGGGCTACGACAACGTTGGACCTGGTGGAATGAACTCTATTCTTTTAGTAAGTATAAAAACGTTATATTTCTTATATGTAAGATAAAAAATTCTAACATATTTTATAGAAGGAGATCAATCAGTGGGCTAATTAGATTACCTAATTTCTCTTTACAGCAGGTACAGATTTGGGTGGACATGGTATGAAATATTATGTGATTTCTCAACATTAAAATTCGAATGTCCACTGAACGATCCCTGGGCTACGACAACGTTGGACCTGGTGGAATGAACTCTATTCTTTTAGTAAGTATAAAAACTTTATAGTTCTTATATGTAAGATAAAAAATTCTAACATATTTTATAGAAGGAGATCAATCAGTGGGCTAATTAGATTACCTAATTTCTCTTTACAGCAGGTACAGATTTGGGTGGACATGGTATGAAATATTATGTGATTTCTCAACATTAAAATTCGAATGTCCACTGAACGATCCCTGGGCTACGACAACGTTGGACCTGGTGGAATGAACTCTATTCTTTTAGTCAGTATAAATACTTTATATTTCTTACATGTATACTAAAAACATCTCATATATTTTAGAAATGGAGATCAATCAGTGGGCTAATTAGGTTACCTAATTTATCTTTACAGCAGGTACAGATTTGGGTGGACATTGTATGAAATATTATGTGATTTCTCAACATTAAAATTACGAATGTCCACTGAACGATGCCTGGGCTACGACAACGTTGGACCTGGTGGAATGAACTCTATTCTTTTAGTAAGTATAAATACTTTATATTTCCTACATGTATACTAAAAACTTCTCATACATTTTAGAAATGGAGATCAATCAGTGGGCTAATTAGGTTACCTAATTTCTCTTTACAGCAGGTACAGATTTGGGTGGACATTGTATGAAATATTATGTGATTTCTCAACATTAAAATTCGAATGTCCACTGAACGATGCCTGGGCTACGACAAAGTTGGACCTGGTGGAATGAACTCTATTCTTTTATAAAGTATAAAAACTTTATATTTCTTACATGTATACTAAAAACTTCTCATATATTTTAGAAATGGGGATCAATCAGTTGGCTAATTAGGTTACCTAATATATCATTACAGCAGGTACAGATTTGGGTGGACATTGTATGAAATATTATGTGATTTCTCAACATTAAAATTACGAATGTCCACTGAACGATGCCTGGGCTACGACAACGTTGGACCTGGTGGAATGAACTCTATTCTTTTAGTAAGTGTAAATACTTTATATTTCTTACATGTATACTAAAAACTTCTCATATATTTTAAAAATGGAGATCAATCAGTGGGCTAATTAGGTTACCTAATTTCTCTTTACAGCAGGTACAGATTTGGGTAGACATGGTATGAAATATTATGTGATTTCTCAACATTAAAATTCGAATGTCCACTGAACGATCCCTGGGCTACGACAACGTTGGACCTCGTGGAATGAACTCTATTCTTTTAGTAAGTATAAAAACTTTATAGTTCTTATATGTAAGATAAAAAATTCTAACATATTTTATAGAAGGAGATCAATCAGTGGGCTAATTAGGTTACCTAATTTCTCTTTACAGCAGGTACTGATTTGGGTGGACATGGTATGAAATATTATGTGATTTCTCAACATTAAAATTCGAATGTCCACTGAACGAACCCTGGGCTACGACAAAGTTGGACCTGGTGGAATGAACTCTATTCTTTTAGTAAGTATAAAAACTATATAGTTCTTATATGTAAGTTAAAAAATTCTAACATATTTTATAGAAGGAGATCAATCAGTGGGCTAATTAGGTTACCTAATTTCTCTTTACAGCAGGTACAGATTTGGGTGGACATGGTATGAAATATTATGTGTTTTCTCAACATTAAAATTCGAATGTCCGCTGAACGATCCCTGGGCTACGACAACGTTGGACCTGGTGGAATGATCTCTATTCTTTTAGTCAGTATAAATACTTTATATTTCTTACATGTATACTAAAAACTTCTCATATCTTTTAGAAATGGAGATCAATCAGTGGGCTAATTAGGTTACCTAATTTATCTTTACAGCAGGTACAGATTTGGGTGGACATTGTATGAAATATTATGTGATTTCTCAACATTAAAATTACGAATGTCCACTGAACGATGCCTGGGCTACGACAACGTTGGACCTGGTGGAATGAACTCTATTCTTTTAGTAAGTATAAATACTTTATATTTCTTACATGTATACTAAAAACTTCTCATACATTTTAGAAATGGAGATCAATCAGTGGGCTAATTAGGTTACCTAATTTCTCTTTACAGCAGGTACAGATTTGGGTGGACATTGTATGAAATATTATGTGATTTCTCAACATTAAAATTCGAATGTCCACTGAACGAACCCTGGGCTACAACAAAGTTGGACCTGGTGGAATGAACTCTATTCTTTTATTAAGTATAAAAACTTTATAGTTCTTTGATGTAAGATAAAAAATTCTAACATATTTTATAGAAGGAGATCAATCAGTGGGCTAATTAGGTTACCTAATTTCTCTTTACAGCAGTTACAGATTTGGGTGGACATGGTATGAAATATTATGTGATTTCTCAACATTAAAATTCGAATGTCCACTGAACGATCCCTGGTCTACGACAACGTTGGACCTGGTGGAATGAACTCTATTCTTTTAGTAAGTATAAAAACTTTATAGTTCTTATATGTAAGATAAAAAATTCTAACATATTTTATAGAAGGAGATCAATCAGTGGGCTAATTAGGTTACCTAATTTCTCTTTACAGCAGTTACAGATTTGGGTGGACATGGTATGAAATATTATGTGATTTCTCAACATTAAAATTCGAATGTCCACTGAACGATCCCTGGGCTACGACAACGTTGGACCTGGTGGAATGAACTCTATTCTTTTAGTAAGTATAAATACTTTATATTTCTTACATGAATACTAAAAGCTTCTCATATATTTTAGAAATGGAGATCAATCAGTGGGCTAATTAGGTTACCTAATATATCATTACAGCAGGTACAGATTTGGGTGGACATTGTATGAAATATTATGTGATTTCTCAACATTAAAATTACGAATGTCCACTGAACGATGCCTGGGCTACGACAACGTTGGACCTGGTGGAATGAACTCTATTCTTTTAGTAAGTATAAATACTTTATATTTCTTACATGTATACTAAAAACTTCTCATACATTTTAGAAATGGAGATCAATCAGTGGGCTAATTAGGTTACCTAATTTCTCTTTACAGCAGGTACAGATTTGGGTGGACATTGTATGAAATATTATGTGATTTCTCAACATTAAAATTCGAATGTCCACTGAACGAACCCTGGGCTACGACAAAGTTGGACCTGGTGGAATGAACTCTATTCTTTTATTAAGTATAAAAACTTTATAGTTCTTTGATGTAAGATAAAAAATTCTAAAATATTTTATAGAAGGAGATCAATCAGTGGGCTAATTAGGTTACCTAATTTCTCTTTACAGCAGGTACAGATTTGGGTGGACATGGTATGAAATATTATACGATTTCTCAACATTAAAATTCGAATGTCCACTGAACGATCCCTGGGCTACGACAACGTTGGACCTGGTGGAATGAACTCTATTCTTTTAGTAAGTATCATAACTTTATAGTTATTTGATGTAAGATAAAAAATTCTAACATATTTTATAGAAGGAGATCAATCAGTGGGCTAATTAGGTTACCTAATTTCTCTTTACAGCAGGTACAGATTTGGGTGGACATGGTATGTAATATTATGTGTTTTCTCAACATTAAAATTCGAATGTCCACTGAACGATCCCTGGGCTACGACAACGTTGGACCTGGTGGAATGAACTCTATTCCTTTAGTAAGTATAAATACTTTATATTTCTTACATGAATACTAAAAGCTTCTCATATATTTTAGAAATGGAGATCAATCAGTGGGCTAATTAGGTTACCTAATTTCTCTTTACAGCAGGTACAGATTTGGGTGGACATTGTATGAAATATTATGTGATTTCTCAACATTAAAATTACGAATGTCCACTGAACGATGCCTGGGCTACGACAACGTTGGACCTGGTGAAAGGAACTCTATTCTTTTAGTAAGTATAAATACTTTATATTTCTTACATGTATACTAAAAACTTCTCATATATTTTAAAAATGGAGATCAATCAGTGGGCTAATTAGGTTACCTAATTTCTCTTTACAGCAGGTACAGATTTGGGTAGACATGGTATGAAATATTATGTGATTTCTCAACATTAAAATTCGAATGTCCACTGAACGATCCCTGGGCTACGACGACGTTGGACCTCGTGGAATGAACTCTATTCTTTTAGTAAGTATAAAAACTTTATAGTTCTTATATGTAAGATAAAAAATTCTAACATATTTTATAGAAGGAGATCAATCAGTGGGCTAATTAGGTTACCTAATTTCTCTTTACAGCAGGTACTGATTTGGGTGGACATGGTATGAAATATTATGTGATTTCTCAACATTAAAATTCGAATGTCCACTGAACGAACCCTGGGCTACGACAAAGTTGGACCTGGTGGAATGAACTCTATTCTTTTAGTAAGTATAAAAACTATATAGTTCTTATATGTAAGTTAAAAAATTCTAACATATTTTATAGAAGGAGATCAATCAGTGGGCTAATTAGGTTACCTAATTTCTCTTTACAGCAGGTACAGATTTGGGTGGACATGGTATGAAATATTATGTGTTTTCTCAACATTAAAATTCGAATGTCCACTGAACGATCCCTGGGCTACGACAACGTTGGACCTGGTGGAATGAACTCTATTCCTTTAGTAAGTATAAATACTTTATATTTCTTACATGAATACTAAAAGCTTCTCATATATTTTAGAAATGGAGATCAATCAGTGGGCTAATTAGGTTACCTAATTTCTCTTTACAGCAGGTACAGATTTGGGTGGACATTGTATGAAATATTATGTGATTTCTCAACATTAAAATTACGAATGTCCACTGAACGATGCCTGGGCTACGACAACGTTGGACCTGGTGAAATGAACTCTATTCTTTTAGTAAGTATAAATACTTTATATTTCTTACATGTATACTAAAAACTTCTCATATATTTTAAAAATGGAGATCAATCAGTGGGCTAATTAGGTTACCTAATTTCTCTTTACAGCAGGTACAGATTTGGGTAGACATGGTATGAAATATTATGTGATTTCTCAACATTAAAATTCGAATGTCCACTGAACGATCCCTGGGCTACGACAACGTTGGACCTCGTGGAATGAACTCTATTCTTTTAGTAAGTATAAAAACTTTATAGTTCTTATATGTAAGATAAAAAATTCTAACATATTTTATAGAAGGAGATCAATCAGTGGGCTAATTAGGTTACCTAATTTCTCTTTACAGCAGGTACTGATTTGGGTGGACATGGTATGAAATATTATGTGATTTCTCAACATTAAAATTCGAATGTCCACTGAACGAACCCTGGGCTACGACAAAGTTGGACCTGGTGGAATGAACTCTATTCTTTTAGTAAGTATAAAAACTATATAGTTCTTATATGTAAGTTAAAAAATTCTAACATATTTTATAGAAGGAGATCAATCAGTGGGCTAATTAGGTTACCTAATTTCTCTTTACAGCAGGTACAGATTTGGGTGGACATGGTATGAAATATTATGTGTTTTCTCAACATTAAAATTCGAATGTCCACTGAACGATCCCTGGGCTACGACAACGTTGGACCTGGTGGAATGAACTCTATTCCTTTAGTAAGTATAAATACTTTATATTTCTTACATGAATACTAAAAGCTTCTCATATATTTTAGAAATGGAGATCAATCAGTGGGCTAATTAGGTTACCTAATTTCTCTTTACAGCAGGTACAGATTTGGGTGGACATTGTATGAAATATTATGTGATTTCTCAACATTAAAATTCGAATGTCCACTGAACGATGCCTGGGCTACGACAACGTTGGACCTGGTGAAATGAACTCTATTCTTTTAGTAAGTATAAATACTTTATATTTCTTACATGTATACTAAAAACTTCTCATATATTTTAAAAATGGAGATCAATCAGTGGGCTAATTAGGTTACCTAATTTCTCTTTACAGCAGGTACAGATTTGGGTAGACATGGTATGAAATATTATGTGATTTCTCAACATTAAAATTCGAATGTCCACTGAACGATCCCTGGGCTACGACAACGTTGGACCTGGTGGAATGAACTCTATTCTTTTAGTAAGTATAAAAACTTTATAGTTCTTATATGTAAGATAAAAAATTCTAACATATTTTATAGAAGGAGATCAATCAGTGGGCTAATTAGGTTACCTAATTTCTCTTTACAGCAGGTACTGATTTGGGTGGACATGGTATGAAATATTATGTGATTTCTCAACATTAAAATTCGAATGTCCACTGAACGAACCCTGGGCTACGACAAAGTTGGACCTGGTGGAATGAACTCTATTCTTTTAGTAAGTATAAAAACTATATAGTTCTTATATGTAAGATAAAAAATTCTAACATATTTTATAGAAGGAGATCAATCAGTGGGCTAATTAGGTTACCTAATTTCTCTTTACAGCAGGTACAGATTTGGGTGGACATGGTATGAAATATTATGTGTTTTCTCAACATTAAAATTCGAATGTCCACTGAACGATCCCTGGGCTACGACAACGTTGGACCTGGTGGAATGAACTCTATTCTTTTAGTAAGTATAAATACTTTATATTTCTTACATGAATACTAAAAGCTTCTCATATATTTTAGAAATGGAGATCAATCAGTGGGCTAATTAGGTTACCTAATTTCTCTTTACAGCAGGTACAGATTTGGGTGGACATTGTATGAAATATTATGTGATTTCTCAACATTAAAATTACGAATGTCCACTGAACGATGCCTGGGCTACGACAACGTTGGACCTGGTGAAATGAACTCTATTCTTTTAGTAAGTATAAATACTTTATATTTCTTACATGTATACTAAAAACTTCTCATATATTTTAAAAATGGAGATCAATCAGTGGGCTAATTAAGTTACCTAATTTCTCTTTACAGCAGGTACAGATTTGGGTGGACATGGTATGAAATATTATGTGATTTCTCAACATTAAAATTCGAATGTCCACTGAACGATCCCTGGTCTACGACAACGTTGGACCTGGTGGAATGAACTCTATTCTTTTAGTAAGTATAAAAACTTTATAGTTCTTACATGTAAGATAAAAAATTCTAACATATTTTATAGAAGGAGATCAACCAGTGGGCTAATTAGGTTACCTAATTTCTCTTTACAGCAGTTACAGATTTGGGTGGACATGGTATGAAATATTATGTGATTTCTCAACATTAAAATTCGAATGTCCACTGAACGATCCCTGGGCTACGACAACGTTGGACCTGGTGGAATGAACTCTATTCTTTTAGTAAGTATAAATACTTTATATTTCTTACATGAATACTAAAAGCTTCTCATATATTTTAGAAATGGAGATCAATCAGTGGGCTAATTAGGTTACCTAATTTCTCTTTACAGCAGGTACAGATTTGGGTGGACATTGTATGAAATATTATTTGATTTCTCAACATTAAAATTACGTATGTCCACTGAACGATGCCTGGGCTACGACAACGTTGGACCTGGTGAAATGAACTCTATTCTTTTAGTAAGTATAAATACTTTATATTTCTTACATGTATACTAAAAACTTCTCATATATTTTAAAAATGGAGATCAATCAGTGGGCTAATTAGGTTACCTAATTTCTCTTTACAGCAGGTACAGATTTGGGTGGACATGGTATGAAATATTATGTGATTTCTCAACATTAAAATTCAAATGTCCACTGAACGATCCCTGGGCTACGACAACGTTGGACCTGGTGGAATGAACTCTATTCTTTTAGTCAGTATAAATACTTTATATTTCTTACATGTATACTAGAAACTTCTCATATATTTTAGAAATGGGGATCAATCAGTTGGCTAATTAGGTTACCTAATATATCTTTACAGCAGGTACAGATTTGGGTGGACATTGTATGAAATATTATGTGATTTCTCAACATTAAAATTACGAATGTCCACTGAACGATGCCTGGGCAACGACAACGTTGGACCTGGTGGAATGAACTCTATTCTTTTAGTAAGTATAAATACTTTATATTTCTTACATGTATACTAAAAACTTCTCATACATTTTAGAAATGGAGATCAATCAGTGGGCTAATTAGGTTACCTAATTTCTCTTTACAGCAGGTACAGATTTGGGTGGACATGGTATGAAATATTATGTGATTTCTCAACATTAAAATTCGAATGTCCACTGAACGAACCCTGGGCTACGACAAAGTTGGACCTGGTGGAATGAACTCTATTCTTTTATTAAGTATAAAAACTTTATAGTTCTTTGATGTAAGATAAAAAATTCTAACATATTTTATAGAAGGAGATCAATCAGTGGGCTAATTAGGTTACCTAATTTCTCTTTACAGCAGGTACAGATTTGGGTGGACATGGTATGAAATATTATACGATTTCTCAACATTAAAATTCGAATGTCCACTGAACGATCCCTGGGCTACGACAACGTTGGACCTGGTGGAATGAACTCTATTCTTTTAGTAAGTATCATAACTTTATAGTTATTTGATGTAAGATAAAAAATTCTAACATATTTTATAGAAGGAGATCAATCAGTGGGCTAATTAGGTTACCTAATTTCTCTTTACAGCAGGTACAGATTTGGGTGGACATGGTATGAAATATTATGTGTTTTCTCAACATTAAAATTCGAATGTCCACTGAACGATCCCTGGGCTACGACAACGTTGGACCTGGTGGAATGAACTCTATTCTTTTAGTAAGTATAAATACTTTATATTTCTTACATGAATACTAAAAGCTTCTCATATATTTTAGAAATGGAGATCAATCAGTGGGCTAATTAGGTTACCTAATTTCTCTTTACAGCAGGTACAGATTTGGGTGGACATTGTATGAAATATTATGTGATTTCTCAACATTAAAATTACGAATGTCCACTGAACGATGCCTGGGCTACGACAACGTTGGACCTGGTGAAATGAACTCTATTCTTTTAGTAAGTATAAATACTTTATATTTCTTACATGTATACTAAAAACTTCTCATATATTTTAAAAATGGAGATCAATCAGTGGGCTAATTAGGTTACCTAATTTCTCTTTACAGCAGGTACAGATTTGGGTAGACATGTTATGAAATATTATGTGATTTCTCAACATTAAAATTCGAATGTCCACTGAACGATCCCTGGGCTACGACAACGTTGGACCTGGTGGAATGAACTCTATTCTTTTAGTAAGTATAAAAACTTTATTGTTCTTATATGTAAGATAAAAAATTCTAACATATTTTATAGAAGGAGATCAATCAGTGGGCTAATTAGGTTACCTAATTTCTCTTTACAGCAGGTACAGATTTGGGTGGACATGGTATGAAATATTATGTGTTTTCTCAACATTAAAATTCGAATGTCCACTGAACGATCCCTGGGCTACGACAACGTTGGACCTGGTGGAATGAACTCTATTCTTTTAGTAAGTATAAATACTTTATATTTCTTACATGAATACTAAAAGCTTCTCATATATTTTAGAAATGGAGATCAATCAGTGGGCTAATTAGGTTACCTAATTTCTCTTTACAGCAGGTACAGATTTGGGTGGACATTGTATGAAATATTATGTGATTTCTCAACATTAAAATTACGAATGTCCACTGAACGATGCCTGGGCTACGACAACGTTGGACCTGGTGAAATGAACTCTATTCTTTTAGTAAGTATAAATACTTTATATTTCTTACATGTATACTAAAAACTTCTCATATATTTTAAAAATGGAGATCAATCAGTGGGCTAATTAGGTTACCTAATTTCTCTTTACAGCAGGTACAGATTTGGGTAGACATGGTATGAAATATTATGTGATTTCTCAACATTAAAATTCGAATGTCCACTGAACGATCCCTGGGCTACGACAACGTTGGACCTGGTGGAATGAACTCTATTCTTTTAGTAAGTATAAAAACTTTATTGTTCTTATATGTAAGATAAAAAATTCTAACATATTTTATAGAAGGAGATCAATCAGTGGGCTAATTAGGTTACCTAATTTCTCTTTACAGCAGGTACTGATTTGGGTGGACATGGTATGAAATATTATGTGATTTCTCAACATTAAAATTCGAATGTCCACTGAACGAACCCTGGGCTACGACAAAGTTGGACCTGGTGGAATGAACTCTATTCTTTTAGTAAGTATAAAAACTTTATAGTTCTTATATGTAAGATAAAAAATTCTAACATATTTTATAGAAGGAGATCAATCAGTGGGCTAATTAGGTTACCTAATTTCTCTTTACAGCAGGTACAGATTTGGGTGGACATGGTATGAAATATTATGTGTTTTCTCAACATTAAAATTCGAATGTCCACTGAACGATCCCTGGGCTACGACAACGTTGGACCTGGTGGAATGAACTCTATTCTTTTAGTAAGTATAAATACTTTATATTTCTTACATGAATACTAAAAGCTTCTCATATATTTTAGAAATGGAGATCAATCAGTGGGCTAATTAGGTTACCTAATTTCTCTTTACAGCAGGTACAGATTTGGGTGGACATTGTATGAAATATTATGTGATTTCTCAACATTAAAATTACGAATGTCCACTGAACGATGCCTGGGCTACGACAACGTTAGACCTGGTGAAATGAACTCTATTCTTTTAGTAAGTATAAATACTTTACATTTCTTACATGTATACTAAAAACTTCTCATATATTTTAAAAATGGAGATCAATCAGTGGGCTAATTAGGTTACCTAATTTCTCTTTACAGCAGGTACAGATTTGGGTGGACATTGTATGAAATATTATGTGATTTCTCAACATTAAAATTCGAATGTCCACTGAACGAACCCTGGGCTACGACAAAGTTGGACCTGGTGGAATGAACTCTATTCTTTTATTAAGTATAAAAACTTTATAGTTCTTTGATGTAAGATAAAAAATTCTAACATATTTTATAGAAGGAGATCAATCAGTGGGCTAATTAGGTTACCTAATTTCTCTTTACAGCAGGTACAGATTTGGGTGGACATGGTATGAAATATTATACGATTTCTCAACATTAAAATTCGAATGTCCACTGAACGATCCCTGGGCTACGACAACGTTGGACCTGGTGGAATGAACTCTATTCTTTTAGTAAGTATCATAACTTTATAGTTATTTGATGTAAGATAAAAAATTCTAACATATTTTATAGAAGGAGATCAATCAGTGGGCTAATTAGGTTACCTAATTTCTCTTTACAGCAGGTACAGATTTGGGTGGACATGGTATGAAATATTATGTGTTTTCTCAACATTAAAATTCGAATGTCCACTGAACGATCCCTGGGCTACGACAACGTTGGACCTGGTGGAATGAACTCTATTCTTTTAGTAAGTATAAATACTTTATATTTCTTACATGAATACTAAAAGCTTCTCATATATTTTAGAAATGGAGATCAATCAGTGGGCTAATTAGGTTACCTAATTTCTCTTTACAGCAGGTACAGATTTGGGTGGACATTGTATGAAATATTATGTGATTTCTCAACATTAAAATTACGAATGTCCACTGAACGATGCCTGGGCTACGACAACGTTGGACCTGGTGAAATGAACTCTATTCTTTTAGTAAGTATAAATACTTTATATTTCTTACATGTATACTAAAAACTTCTCATATATTTTAAAAATGGAGATCAATCAGTGGGCTAATTAGGTTACCTAATTTCTCTTTACAGCAGGTACAGATTTGGGTAGACATGTTATGAAATATTATGTGATTTCTCAACATTAAAATTCGAATGTCCACTGAACGATCCCTGGGCTACGACAACGTTGGACCTGGTGGAATGAACTCTATTCTTTTAGTAAGTATAAAAACTTTATTGTTCTTATATGTAAGATAAAAAATTCTAACATATTTTATAGAAGGAGATCAATCAGTGGGCTAATTAGGTTACCTAATTTCTCTTTACAGCAGGTACAGATTTGGGTGGACATGGTATGAAATATTATGTGTTTTCTCAACATTAAAATTCGAATGTCCACTGAACGATCCCTGGGCTACGACAACGTTGGACCTGGTGGAATGAACTCTATTCTTTTAGTAAGTATAAATACTTTATATTTCTTACATGAATACTAAAAGCTTCTCATATATTTTAGAAATGGAGATCAATCAGTGGGCTAATTAGGTTACCTAATTTCTCTTTACAGCAGGTACAGATTTGGGTGGACATTGTATGAAATATTATGTGATTTCTCAACATTAAAATTACGAATGTCCACTGAACGATGCCTGGGCTACGACAACGTTGGACCTGGTGAAATGAACTCTATTCTTTTAGTAAGTATAAATACTTTATATTTCTTACATGTATACTAAAAACTTCTCATATATTTTAAAAATGGAGATCAATCAGTGGGCTAATTAGGTTACCTAATTTCTCTTTACAGCAGGTACAGATTTGGGTAGACATGGTATGAAATATTATGTGATTTCTCAACATTAAAATTCGAATGTCCACTGAACGATCCCTGGGCTACGACAACGTTGGACCTGGTGGAATGAACTCTATTCTTTTAGTAAGTATAAAAACTTTATTGTTCTTATATGTAAGATAAAAAATTCTAACATATTTTATAGAAGGAGATCAATCAGTGGGCTAATTAGGTTACCTAATTTCTCTTTACAGCAGGTACTGATTTGGGTGGACATGGTATGAAATATTATGTGATTTCTCAACATTAAAATTCGAATGTCCACTGAACGAACCCTGGGCTACGACAAAGTTGGACCTGGTGGAATGAACTCTATTCTTTTAGTAAGTATAAAAACTTTATAGTTCTTATATGTAAGATAAAAAATTCTAACATATTTTATAGAAGGAGATCAATCAGTGGGCTAATTAGGTTACCTAATTTCTCTTTACAGCAGGTACAGATTTGGGTGGACATGGTATGAAATATTATGTGTTTTCTCAACATTAAAATTCGAATGTCCACTGAACGATCCCTGGGCTACGACAACGTTGGACCTGGTGGAATGAACTCTATTCTTTTAGTAAGTATAAATACTTTATATTTCTTACATGAATACTAAAAGTTTCTCATATATTTTAGAAATGGAGATCAATCAGTGGGCTAATTAGGTTACCTAATTTCTCTTTACAGCAGGTACAGATTTGGGTGGACATTGTATGAAATATTATGTGATTTCTCAACATTAAAATTACGAATGTCCACTGAACGATGCCTGGGCTACGACAACGTTAGACCTGGTGAAATGAACTCTATTCTTTTAGTAAGTATAAATACTTTACATTTCTTACATGTATACTAAAAACTTCTCATATATTTTAAAAATGGAGATCAATCAGTGGGCTAATTAGGTTACCTAATTTCTCTTTACAGCAGGTACAGATTTGGGTGGACATGGTATGAAATATTATGTGATTTCTCAACATTAAAATTCGAATGTCCACTGAACGATCCCTGGTCTACGACAACGTTGGACCTGGTGGAATGAACTCTATTCTTTTAGTAAGTATAAAAACTTTATAGTTCTTATATGTAAGATAAAAAATTCTAACATATTTTATAGAAGGAGATCAATCAGTGGGCTAATTAGATTACCTAATTTCTCTTTACAGCAGGTACAGATTTGGGTGGACATGGTATGAAATATTATGTGATTTCTCAACATTAAAATTCGAATGTCCACTGAACGATCCCTGGGCTACGACCACGTTGGACCTGGTGGAATGAACTCTATTCTTTTAGTAAGTATAAAAACTTTATAGTTCTTTGATGTAAGATAAAAAATTCTAACGTATTTTATAGAAGGAGATCAATCAGTGGGCTAATTAGGTTACCTAATTTCTCTTTACAGCAGGTACAGATTTGGGTGGACATGGTATGAAATATTATGTGATTTCTCAACATTAAAATTCGAATGTCCACTGAACGATCCCTGGGCTACGACAACGTTGGACCTGGTGGAATGAACTCTATTCTTTTAGTCAGTATAAATACATTATATTTCTTACATGAATACTAAAAGCTTCTCATATATTTTAGAAATGGAGATCAATCAGTGGGCTAATTAGGTTACCTAATTTCTCTTTACAGCAGGTACAGATTTGGGTGGACATTGTATGAAATATTATGTGATTTCTCAACATTAAAATTACGAATGTCCACTGAACGATGCCTGGGCTACGACAACGTTGGACCTGGTGGAATGAACTCTATTCTTTTAGTAAGTATAAATACTTTATATTTCTTACATGTATACTAAAAACTTCTCATACATTTTAGAAATGGAGATCAATCAGTGGGCTAATTAGGTTACCTAATTTCTCCTTACAGCAGGTACAGATTTGGGTGGACATGGTATGAAATATTATGTGAATTCTCAACATTAAAATTCGAATGTCCACTGAACGATCCTTGGGCTACGACAAAGTTGGACCTGGTGGAATGAACTCTATTCTTTTATTAAGTATAAAAACTTTATAGTTCTTTGATGTAAGATAAAAAATTCTAACATATTTCATAGAAGGAGATCAATCAGTGGGCTAATTAGGTTACCTAATTTCTCTTTACAGCAGGTACAGATTTGGGTGGACATGGTATGAAATATTATACGATTTCTCAACATTAAAATTCGAATGTCCACTGAACGATTCCTGGGCTACGACAACGTTGGACCTGGTGGAATGAACTCTATTCTTTTAGTAAGTATCATAACTTTATAGTTATTTGATGTAAGATAAAAAATTCTAACATATTTTATAGAAGGAGATCAATCAGTGGGCTAATTAGGTTACCTAATTTCTCTTTACAGCAGGTACAGATTTGGGTGGACATGGTATGAAATATTATGTGTTTTCTCAACATTAAAATTCGAATGTCCACTGAACGATCCCTGGGCTACGACAACGTTGGACCTGGTGGAATGAACTCTATTCTTTTAGTAAGTATAAATACTTTATATTTCTTACATGAATACTAAAAGCTTCTCATATATTTTAGAAATGGAGATCAATCAGTGGGCTAATTAGGTTACCTAATTTCTCTTTACAGCAGGTACAGATTTGGGTGGACATTGTATGAAATATTATGTGATTTCTCAACATTAAAATTACGAATGTCCACTGAACGATGCCTGGGCTACGACAACGTTGGACCTGGTGAAATGAACTCTATTCTTTTAGTAAGTATAAATACTTTATATTTCTTACATGTATACTAAAAACTTCTCATATATTTTAAAAATGGAGATCAATCAGTGGGCTAATTAGGTTACCTAATTTCTCTTTACAGCAGGTACAGATTTGGGTAGACATGGTATGAAATATTATGTGATTTCTCAACATTAAAATTCGAATGTCCACTGAACGATCCCTGGGCTACGACAACGTTGGACCTGGTGGAATGAACTCTATTCTTTTAGTAAGTATAAATACTTTATAGTTCTTATATGTAAGATAAAAAATTCTAACATACTTTATAGAAGGAGATCAATCAGTGGGCTAATTAGGTTACCTAATTTCTCTTTACAGCAGGTACTGATTTGGGTGGACATGGTATGAAATATTATGTGATTTCTCAACATTAAAATTCGAATGTCCACTGAACGATCCCTGGGCTACGACCACGTTGGACCTGGTGGAATGAACTCTATTCATTTAGTAAGTATAAAAACTTTATAGTTCTTTGATGTAAGATAAAAAATTCTAACATATTTTATAGAAGGAGATCAATCAGTGGGCTAATTAGGTTACCTAATATATCATTACAGCAGGTACAGATTTGGGTGGACATTGTATGAAATATTATGTGATTTCTCAACATTAAAATTACGAATGTCCACTGAACGATGCCTGGGCTACGACAACGTTGGACCTGGTGGAATGAACTCTATTCTTTTAGTAAGTATAAATACTTTATATTTCTTACATGTATACTAAAAACTTCTCATACATTTTAGAAATGGAGATCAATCAGTGGGCTAATTAGGTTACCTAATTTCTCTTTACAGCAGGTACAGATTTGGGTGGACATTGTATGAAATATTATGTGATTTCTCAACATTAAAATTCGAATGTCCACTGAACGAACCCTGGGCTACGACAAAGTTGGACCTGGTGGAATGAACTCTATTCTTTTATTAAGTATAAAAACTTCATAGTTCTTTGATGTAAGATAAAAAATTCTAAAATATTTTATAGAAGGAGATCAATCAGTGGGCTAATTAGGTTACCTAATTTCTCTTTACAGCAGGTACAGATTTGGGTGGACATGGTATGAAATATTATACGATTTCTCAACATTAAAATTCGAATGTCCACTGAACGATCCCTGGGCTACGACAACGTTGGACCTGGTGGAATGAACTCTATTCTTTTAGTAAGTATCATAACTTTATAGTTATTTGATGTAAGATAAAAAATTCTAACATATTTTATAGAAGGAGATCAATCAGTGGGCTAATTAGGTTACCTAATTTCTCTTTACAGCAGGTACAGATTTGGGTGGACATGGTATGAAATATTATGTGTTTTCTCAACATTAAAATTCGAATGTCCACTGAACGATCCCTGGGCTACGACAACGTTGGACCTGGTGGAATGAACTCTATTCTTTTATTAAGTATAAAAACTTTATAGTTCTTTGATGTAAGATAAAAAATTCTAAAATATTTTATAGAAGGAGATCAATCAGTGGGCTAATTAGGTTACCTAATTTCTCTTTACAGCAGGTACTGATTTGGGTGGACATGGTATGAAATATTATGTGATTTCTCAACATTAAAATTCGAATGTCCACTGAACGAACCCTGGGCTACGACAAAGTTGGACCTGGTGGAATGAACTCTATTCTTTTAGTAAGTATAAAAACTATATAGTTCTTATATGTAAGATAAAAAATTCTAACATATTTTATAGAAGGAGATCAATCAGTGGGCTAATTAGGTTACCTAATTTCTCTTTACAGCAGTTACAGATTTGGGTGGACATGGTATGAAATATTATGTGATTTCTCAACATTAAAATTCGAATGTCCACTGAACGATCCCTGGGCTACGACAACGTTGGACCTGGTGGAATGAACTCTATTCTTTTAGTAAGTATAAATACTTTATATTTCTTACATGAATACTAAAAGCTTCTCATATATTTTAGAAATGGAGATCAATCAGTGGGCTAATTAGGTTACCCAATTTCTCTTTACAGCAGGTACAGATTTGGGTGGACATTGTATGAAATATTATGTGATTTCTCAACATTAAAATTACGAATGTCCACTGAACGATGCCTGGGCTACGACAACGTTGGACCTGGTGAAATGAACTCTATTCTTTTAGTAAGTATAAATACTTTATATTTCTTACATGTATACTAAAAACTTCTCATATATTTTAAAAATGGAGATCAATCAGTGGGCTAATTAGGTTACCTAATTTCTCTTTACAGCAGGTACAGATTTGGGTGGACATGGTATGAAATATTATGTGATTTCTCAACATTAAAATTCAAATGTCCACTGAACGATCCCTGGGCTACGACAACGTTGGACCTGGTGGAATGAACTCTATTCTTTTAGTCAGTATAAATACTTTATATTTCTTACATGTATACTAAAAACTTCTCATATATTTTAGAAATGGGGATCAATCAGTTGGCTAATTAGGTTACCTAATATATCTTTACAGCAGGTACAGATTTGGGTGGACATTGTATGAAATATTATGTGATTTCTCAACATTAAAATTACGAATGTCCACTGAACGATGCCTGGGCAACGACAACGTTGGACTTGGTGGAATGAACTCTATTCTTTTAGTAAGTATAAATACTTTATATTTCTTACATGTGTACTAAAAACTTCTCATACATTTTAGAAATGGAGATCAATCAGTGGGCTAATTAGGTTACCTAATTTCTCTTTACAGCAGGTACAGATTTGGGTGGACATTGTATGAAATATTATGTGATTTCTCAACATTAAAATTCGAATGTCCACTGAACGAACCCTGGGCTACGACAAAGTTGGACCTGGTGGAATGAACTCTATTCTTTTATTAAGTATAAAAACTTTATAGTTCTTTGATGTAAGATAAAAAATTCTAACATATTTTATAGAAGGAGATCAATCAGTGGGCTAATTAGGTTACCTAATTTCTCTTTACAGCAGGTACAGATTTGGGTGGACATGGTATGAAATATTATACGATTTCTCAACATTAAAATTCGAATGTCCACTGAACGATCCCTGGGCTACGACAACGTTGGACCTGTCGGAATGAACTCTATTCTTTTAGTAAGTATCATAACTTTATAGTTATTTGATGTAAGATAAAAAATTCTAACATATTTTATAGAAGGAGATCAATCAGTGGGCTAATTAGGTTACCTAATTTCTCTTTACAGCAGGTACAGATTTGGGTGGACATGGTATGAAATATTATGTGTTTTCTCAACATTAAAATTCGAATGTCCACTGAACGATCCCTGGGCTACGACAACGTTGGACCTGGTGGAATGAACTCTATTCTTTTAGTAAGTATAAATACTTTATATTTCTTACATGAATACTAAAAGCTTCTCATATATTTTAGAAATGGAGATCAATCAGTGGGCTAATTAGGTTACCTAATTTCTCTTTACAGCAGGTACAGATTTGGGTGGACATTGTATGAAATATTGTGTGATTTCTCAACATTAAAATTACGAATGTCCACTGAACGATGCCTGGGCTACGACAACGTTGGACCTGGTGAAATGAACTCTATTCTTTTAGTAAGTATAAATACTTTATATTTCTTACATGTATACTAAAAACTTCTCATATATTTTAAAAATGGAGATCAATCAGTGGGCTAATTAGGTTACCTAATTTCTCTTTACAGCAGGTACAGATTTGGGTGGACATTGTATGAAATATTATGTGATTTCTCAACATTAAAATTCGAATGTCCACTGAACGAACCCTGGGCTACGACAAAGTTGGACCTGGTGGAATGAACTCTATTCTTTTATTAAGTATAAAAACTTTATAGTTCTTTGATGTAAGATAAAAAATTCTAAAATATTTTATAGAAGGAGATCAATCAGTGGGCTAATTAGGTTACCTAATTTCTCTTTACAGCAGGTACAGATTTGGGTGGACATGGTATGAAATATTATACGATTTCTCAACATTAAAATTCGAATGTCCACTGAACGATCCCTGGGCTACGACAACGTTGGACCTGGTGGAATGAACTCTATTCTTTTAGTAAGTATCATAACTTTATAGTTATTTGATGTAAGATAAAAAATTCTAACATATTTTATAGAAGGAGATCAATCAGTGGGCTAATTAGGTTACCTAATTTCTCTTTACAGCAGGTACAGATTTGGGTGGACATGGTATGAAATATTATGTGTTTTCTCAACATTAAAATTCGAATGTCCACTGAACGATCCCTGGGCTACGACAACGTTGGACCTGGTGGAATGAACTCTATTCCTTTAGTAAGTATAAATACTTTATATTTCTTACATGAATACTAAAAGCTTCTCATATATTTTAGAAATGGAGATCAATCAGTGGGCTAATTAGGTTACCTAATTTCTCTTTACAGCAGGTACAGATTTGGGTGGACATTGTATGAAATATTATGTGATTTCTCAACATTAAAATTACGAATGTCCACTGAACGATGCCTGGGCTACGACAACGTTGGACCTGGTGAAATGAACTCTATTCTTTTAGTAAGTATAAATACTTTATATTTCTTACATGTATACTAAAAACTTCTCATATATTTTAAAAATGGAGATCAATCAGTGGGCTAATTAGGTTACCTAATTTCTCTTTACAGCAGGTACAGATTTGGGTAGACATGGTATGAAATATTATGTGATTTCTCAACATTAAAATTCGAATGTCCACTGAACGATCCCTGGGCTACGACAACGTTGGACCTGGTGGAATGAACTCTATTCTTTTAGTAAGTATAAAAACTATATAGTTCTTATATGTAAGATAAAAAATTCTAACATATTTTATAGAAGGAGATCAATCAGTGGGCTAATTAGGTTACCTAATTTCTCTTTACAGCAGTTACAGATTTGGGTGGACATGGTATGAAATATTATGTGATTTCTCAACATTAAAATTCGAATGTCCACTGAACGATCCCTGGGCTACGACAACGTTGGACCTGGTGGAATGAACTCTATTCTTTTAGTAAGTATAAATACTTTATATTTCTTACATGAATACTAAAAGCTTCTCATATATTTTAGAAATGGAGATCAATCAGTGGGCTAATTAGGTTACCTAATTTCTCTTTACAGCAGGTACAGATTTGGGTGGACATTGTATGAAATATTATGTGATTTCTCAACATTAAAATTACGAATGTCCACTGAACGATGCCTGGGCTACGACAACGTTGGACCTGGTGAAATGAACTCTATTCTTTTAGTAAGTATAAATACTTTATATTTCTTACATGTATACTAAAAACTTCTCATATATTTTAAAAACGGAGATCAATCAGTGGGCTAATTAGGTTACCTAATTTCTCTTTACAGCAGGTACAGATTTCGG
The DNA here is from genome assembly GCA_026315105.1 of Locusta migratoria. Classification (NCBI taxonomy): domain Eukaryota; kingdom Metazoa; phylum Arthropoda; class Insecta; order Orthoptera; family Acrididae; genus Locusta; species Locusta migratoria. The sequence continues at coordinate 124,299,345 of CM048754.1, forward strand.
TGGACATGGTATGAAATATTATGTGATTTCTCAACATTAAAATTCAAATGTCCACTGAACGATCCCTGGGCTACGACAACGTTGGACCTGGTGGAATGAACTCTATTCTTTTAGTCAGTATAAATACTTTATATTTCTTACATGTATACTAAAAACTTCTCATATATTTTAGAAATGGGGATCAATCAGTTGGCTAATTAGGTTACCTAATATATCTTTACAGCAGGTACAGATTTGGGTGGACATTGTATGAAATATTATGTGATTTCTCAACATTAAAATTACGAATGTCCACTGAACGATGCCTGGGCAACGACAACGTTGGACTTGGTGGAATGAACTCTATTCTTTTAGTAAGTATAAATACTTTATATTTCTTACATGTGTACTAAAAACTTCTCATACATTTTAGAAATGGAGATCAATCAGTGGGCTAATTAGGTTACCTAATTTCTCTTTACAGCAGGTACAGATTTGGGTGGACATTGTATGAAATATTATGTGATTTCTCAACATTAAAATTCGAATGTCCACTGAACGAACCCTGGGCTACGACAAAGTTGGACCTGGTGGAATGAACTCTATTCTTTTATTAAGTATAAAAACTTTATAGTTCTTTGATGTAAGATAAAAAATTCTAACATATTTTATAGAAGGAGATCAATCAGTGGGCTAATTAGGTTACCTAATTTCTCTTTACAGCAGGTACAGATTTGGGTGGACATGGTATGAAATATTATACGATTTCTCAACATTAAAATTCGAATGTCCACTGAACGATCCCTGGGCTACGACAACGTTGGACCTGGTGGAATGAACTCTATTCTTTTAGTAAGTATCATAACTTTATAGTTATTTGATGTAAGATAAAAAATTCTAACATATTTTATAGAAGGAGATCAATCAGTGGGCTAATTAGGTTACCTAATTTCTCTTTACAGCAGGTACAGATTTGGGTGGACATGGTATGAAATATTATGTGTTTTCTCAACATTAAAATTCGAATGTCCACTGAACGATCCCTGGGCTACGACAACGTTGGACCTGGTGGAATGAACTCTATTCTTTTAGTAAGTATAAATACTTTATATTTCTTACATGAATACTAAAAGCTTCTCATATATTTTAGAAATGGAGATCAATCAGTGGGCTAATTAGGTTACCTAATTTCTCTTTACAGCAGGTACAGATTTGGGTGGACATTGTATGAAATATTATGTGATTTCTCAACATTAAAATTACGAATGTCCACTGAACGATGCCTGGGCTACGACAACGTTGGACCTGGTGAAATGAACTCTATTCTTTTAGTAAGTATAAATACTTTATATTTCTTACATGTATACTAAAAACTTCTCATATATTTTAAAAATGGAGATCAATCAGTGGGCTAATTAGGTTACCTAATTTCTCTTTACAGCAGGTACAAATTTGGGTAGACATGGTATGAAATATTATGTGATTTCTCAACATTAAAATTCGAATGTCCACTGAACGATCCCTGGGCTACGACAACGTTGGACCTGGTGGAATGAACTCTATTCTTTTAGTAAGTATAAAAACTTTATAGTTCTTATATGTAAGATAAAAAATTCTAACATATTTTATAGAAGGAGATCAATCAGTGGGCTAATTAGGTTACCTAATTTCTCTTTACAGCAGGTACTGATTTGGGTGGACATGGTATGAAATATTATGTGATTTCTCAACATTAAAATTCGAATGTCCACTGAACGAACCCTGGGCAACGACAAAGTTGGACCTGGTGGAATGAACTCTATTCTTTTAGTAAGTATAAAAACTTTATAGTTCTTATATGTAAGATAAAAAATTCTAACATATTTTATAGAAGGAGATCAATCAGTGGGCTAATTAGGTTACCTAATTTCTCTTTACAGCAGGTACAGATTTGGGTGGACATGGTATGAAATATTATGTGTTTTCTCAACATTAAAATTCGAATGTCCACTGAACGATCCCTGGGCTACGACAACGTTGGACCTGGTGGAATGAACTCTATTCTTTTAGTAAGTATAAATACTTTATATTTCTTACATGAATACTAAAAGCTTCTCATATATTTTAGAAATGGAGATCAATCAGTGGGCTAATTAGGTTACCTAATTTCTCTTTACAGCAGGTACAGATTTGGGTGGACATTGTATGAAATATTATGTGATTCCTCAACATTACAATTACGAATGTCCACTGAACGATGCCTGGGCTACGACAACGTTGGACCTGGTGAAATGAACTCTATTCTTTTAGTAAGTATAAATACTTTATATTTCTTACATGTATACTAAAAACTTCACATATATTTTAAAAATGGAGATCAATCAGTGGGCTAATTAGGTTACCTAATTTCTCTTTACAGCAGGTACAGATTTGGGTGGACATGGTATGAAATATTATGTGATTTCTCAACATTAAAATTCGAATGTCCACTGAACGATCCCTGGTCTACGACAACGTTGGACCTGGTGGAATGAACTCTATTCTTTTAGTAAGTATAAAAACTTTATAGTTCTTATATGTAAGATAAAAAATTCCAACATATTTTATAGAAGGAGATCAATCAGTGGGCTAATTAGATTACCTAATTTCTCTTTACAGCAGGTACAGATTTGGGTGGACATGGTATGAAATATTATGTGATTTCTCAACATTAAAATTCGAATGTCCACTGAACGATCCCTGGGCTACGACCACGTTGGACCTGGTGGAATGAACTCTATTCTTTTAGTAAGTATAAAAACTTTATAGTTCTTTGATGTAAGATAAAAAATTCAAACGTATTTTATAGAAGGAGATCAATCAGTGGGCTAATTAGGTTACCTAATTTCTCTTTACAGCAGGTACAGATTTGGGTGGACATGGTATGAAATATTATGTGATTTCTCAACATTAAAATTCGAATGTCCACTGAACGATCCCTGGGCTACGACAACGTTGGACCTGGTGGAATGAACTCTATTCTTTTAGTCAGTATAAATACTTTATATTTCTTACATGAATACTAAAAGCTTCTCATATATTTTAGAAATGGAGATCAATCAGTGGGCTAATTAGGTTACCTAATTTCTCTTTACAGCAGGTACAGATTTGGGTGGACATTGTATGAAATATTATGTGATTTCTCAACATTAAAATTACGAATGTCCACTGAACGATGCCTGGGCTACGACAACGTTGGACCTGGTGGAATGAACTCTATTCTTTTAGTAAGTATAAATACTTTATATTTCTTACATGTATACTAAAAACTTCTCATACATTTTAGAAATGGAGATCAATCAGTGGGCTAATTAGGTTACCTAATTTCTCTTTACAGCAGGTACAGATTTGGGTGGACATGGTATGAAATATTATGTGAATTCTCAACATTAAAATTCGAATGTCCACTGAACGATCCTTGGGCTACGACAAAGTTGGACCTGGTGGAATGAACTCTATTCTTTTATTAAGTATAAAAACTTTATAGTTCTTTGATGTAAGATAAAAAATTCTAACATATTTTATAGAAGGAGATCAATCAGTGGGCTAATTAGGTTACCTAATTTCTCTTTACAGCAGGTACAGATTTGGGTGGACATGGTATGAAATATTATACGATTTCTCAACATTAAAATTCGAATGTCCACTGAACGATCCCTGGGCTACGACAACGTTGGACCTGGTGGAATGAACTCTATTCTTTTAGTAAGTATCATAACTTTATAGTTATTTGATGTAAGATAAAAAATTCTAACATATTTTATAGAAGGAGATCAATCAGTGGGCTAATTAGGTTACCTAATTTCTCTTTACAGCAGGTACAGATTTGGGTGGACATGGTATGAAATATTATGTGTTTTCTCAACATTAAAATTCGAATGTCCACTGAACGATCCCTGGGCTACGACAACGTTGGACCTGGTGGAATGAACTCTATTCTTTTAGTAAGTATAAATACTTTATATTTCTTACATGAATACTAAAAGCTTCTCATATATTTTAGAAATGGAGATCAATCAGTGGGCTAATTAGGTTACCTAATTTCTCTTTACAGCAGGTACAGATTTGGGTGGACATTGTATGAAATATTATGTGATTTCTCAACATTAAAATTACGAATGTCCACTGAACGATGCCTGGGCTACGACAACGTTGGACCTGGTGAAATGAACTCTATTCTTTTAGTAAGTATAAATACTTTATATTTCTTACATGTATACTAAAAACTTCTCATATATTTTAAAAATGGAGATCAATCAGTGGGCTAATTAGGTTACCTAATTTCTCTTTACAGCAGGTACAGATTTGGGTAGACATGGTATGAAATATTATGTGATTTCTCAACATTAAAATTCGAATGTCCACTGAACGATCCCTGGGCTACGACAACGTTGGACCTGGTGGAATGAACTCTATTCTTTTAGTAAGTATAAAAACTTTATAGTTCTTATATGTAAGATAAAAAATTCTAACATATTTTATAGAAGGAGATCAATCAGTGGGCTAATTAGGTTACCTAATTTCTCTTTACAGCAGGTACTGATTTGGGTGGACATGGTATGAAATATTATGTGATTTCTCAACATTAAAATTCGAATGTCCACTGAACGAACCCTGGGCAACGACAAAGTTGGACCTGGTGGAATGAACTCTATTCTTTTAGTAAGTATAAAAACTTTATAGTTCTTATATGTAAGATAAAAAATTCTAACATATTTTATAGAAGGAGATCAATCAGTGGGCTAATTAGGTTACCTAATTTCTCTTTACAGCAGGTACAGATTTGGGTGGACATGGTATGAAATATTATGTGTTTTCTCAACATTAAAATTCGAATGTCCACTGAACGATCCCTGGGCTACGACAACGTTGGACCTGGTGGAATGAACTCTATTCTTTTAGTAAGTATAAATACTTTATATTTCTTACATGAATACTAAAAGCTTCTCATATATTTTAGAAATGGAGATCAATCAGTGGGCTAATTAGGTTACCTAATTTCTCTTTACAGCAGGTACAGATTTGGGTGGACATTGTATGAAATATTATGTGATTTCTCAACATTAAAATTACGAATGTCCACTGAACGATGCCTGGGCTACGACAACGTTGGACCTGGTGAAATGAACTCTATTCTTTTAGTAAGTATAAATACTTTATATTTCTTACATGTATACTAAAAACTTCTCATATATTTTAAAAATGGAGATCAATCAGTGGGCTAATTAGGTTACCTAATTTCTCTTTACAGCAGGTACAGATTTGGGTGGACATGGTATGAAATATTATGTGATTTCTCAACATTAAAATTCGAATGTCCACTGAACGATCCCTGGTCTACGACAACGTTGGACCTGGTGGAATAAACTCTATTCTTTTAGTAAGTATAAAAACTTTATAGTTCTTATATGTAAGATAAAAAATTCCAACATATTTTATAGAAGGAGATCAATCAGTGGGCTAATTAGATTACCTAATTTCTCTTTACAGCAGGTACAGATTTGGGTGGACATGGTATGAAATATTATGTGATTTCTCAACATTAAAATTCGAATGTCCACTGAACGATCCCTGGGCTACGACCACGTTGGACCTGGTGGAATGAACTCTATTCTTTTAGTAAGTATAAAAACTTTATAGTTCTTTGATGTAAGATAAAAAATTCTAACGTATTTTATAGAAGGAGATCAATCAGTGGGCTAATTAGGTTACCTAATTTCTCTTTACAGCAGGTACAGATTTGGGTGGACATGGTATGAAATATTATGTGATTTCTCAACATTAAAATTCGAATGTCCACTGAACGATCCCTGGGCTACGACAACGTTGGACCTGGTGGAATGAACTCTATTCTTTTAGTCAGTATAAATACTTTATATTTCTTACATGAATACTAAAAGCTTCTCATATATTTTAGAAATGGAGATCAATCAGTGGGCTAATTAGGTTACCTAATTTCTCTTTACAGCAGGTACAGATTTGGGTGGACATTGTATGAAATATTATGTGATTTCTCAACATTAAAATTACGAATGTCCACTGAACGATGCCTGGGCTACGACAACGTTGGACCTGGTGGAATGAACTCTATTCTTTTAGTAAGTATAAATACTTTATATTTCTTACATGTATACTAAAAACTTCTCATACATTTTAGAAATGGAGATCAATCAGTGGGCTAATTAGGTTACCTAATTTCTCTTTACAGCAGGTACAGATTTGGGTGGACATGGTATGAAATATTATGTGAATTCTCAACATTAAAATTCGAATGTCCACTGAACGATCCTTGGGCTACGACAAAGTTGGACCTGGTGGAATGAACTCTATTCTTTTAGTAAGTATCATAACTTTATAGTTATTTGATGTAAGATAAAATATTCTAACATATTTTATAGAAGGAGATCAATCAGTGGGCTAATTAGGTTACCTAATTTCTCTTTACAGCAGGTACAGATTTGGGTGGACATGGTATGAAATATTATGTGTTTTCTCAACATTAAAATTCGAATGTCCACTGAACGATCCCTGGGCTACGACAACGTTGGACCTGGTGGAATGAACTCTATTCTTTTAGTAAGTATAAATACTTTATATTTCTTACATGAATACTAAAAGCTTCTCATATATTTTAGAAATGGAGATCAATCAGTGGGCTAATTAGGTTACCTAATTTCTCTTTACAGCAGGTACAGATTTGGGTGGACATTGTATGAAATATTATGTGATTTCTCAACATTAAAATTACGAATGTCCACTGAACGATGCCTGGGCTACGACAACGTTGGACCTGGTGAAATGAACTCTATTCTTTTAGTAAGTATAAATACTTTATATTTCTTACATGTATACTAAAAACTTCTCATATATTTTAAAAATGGAGATCAATCAGTGGGCTAATTAGGTTACCTAATTTCTCTTTACAGCAGGTACAGATTTGGGTGGACATTGTATGAAATATTATGTGATTTCTCAACATTAAAATTCGAATGTCCACTGAACGAACCCTGGGCTACGACAAAGTTGGACCTGGTGGAATGAACTCTATTCTTTTATTAAGTATAAAAACTTTATAGTTCTTTGATGTAAGATAAAAAATTCTAAAATATTTTATAGAAGGAGATCAATCAGTGGGCTAATTAGGTTACCTAATTTCTCTTTACAGCAGGTACAGATTTGGGTGGACATGGTATGAAATATTATACGATTTCTCAACATTAAAATTCGAATGTCCACTGAACGATCCCTGGGCTACGACAACGTTGGACCTGGTGGAATGAACTCTATTCTTTTAGTAAGTATCATAACTTTATAGTTATTTGATGTAAGATAAAAAATTCTAACATATTTTATAGAAGGAGATCAATCAGTGGGCTAATTAGGTTACCTAATTTCTCTTTACAGCAGGTACAGATTTGGGTGGACATGGTATGAAATATTATGTGTTTTCTCAACATTAAAATTCGAATGTCCACTGAACGATCCCTGGGCTACGACAACGTTGGACCTGGTGGAATGAACTCTATTCCTTTAGTAAGTATAAATACTTTATATTTCTTACATGAATACTAAAAGCTTCTCATATATTTTAGAAATGGAGATCAATCAGTGGGCTAATTAGGTTACCTAATTTCTCTTTACAGCAGGTACAGATTTGGGTGGACATGGTATGAAATATTATGTGTTTTCTCAACATTAAAATTCGAATGTCCACTGAACGATCCCTGGGCTACGACAACGTTGGACCTGGTGGAATGAACTCTATTCTTTTAGTAAGTATAAATACTTTATATTTCTTACATGAATACTAAAAGCTTCTCATATATTTTAGAAATGGAGATCAATCAGTGGGCTAATTAGGTTACCTAATTTCTCTTTACAGCAGGTACAGATTTGGGTGGACATTGTATGAAATATTATGTGATTTCTCAACATTAAAATTACGAATGTCCACTGAACGATGCCTGGGCTACGACAACGTTGGACCTGGTGAAATGAACTCTATTCTTTTAGTAAGTATAAATACTTTATATTTCTTACATGTATACTAAAAACTTCTCATATATTTTAAAAATGGAGATCAATCAGTGGGCTAATTAGGTTACCTAATTTCTCTTTACAGCAGGTACAGATTTGGGTAGACATGGTATGAAATATTATGTGATTTCTCAACATTAAAATTCGAATGTCCACTGAACGATCCCTGGGCTACGACAACGTTGGACCTGGTGGAATGAACTCTATTCTTTTAGTAAGTATAAAAACTTTATAGTTCTTATATGTAAGATAAAAAATTCTAACATATTTTATAGAAGGAGATCAATCAGTGGGCTAATTAGGTTACCTAATTTCTCTTTACAGCAGGTACTGATTTGGGTGGACATGGTATGAAATATTATGTGATTTCTCAACATTAAAATTCGAATGTCCACTGAACGAACCCTGGGCAACGACAAAGTTGGACCTGGTGGAATGAACTCTATTCTTTTAGTAAGTATAAAAACTTTATAGTTCTTATATGTAAGATAAAAAATTCTAACATATTTTATAGAAGGAGATCAATCAGTGGGCTAATTAGGTTACCTAATTTCTCTTTACAGCAGGTACAGATTTGGGTGGACATGGTATGAAATATTATGTGTTTTCTCAACATTAAAATTCGAATGTCCACTGAACGATCCCTGGGCTACGACAACGTTGGACCTGGTGGAATGAACTCTATTCTTTTAGTAAGTATAAATACTTTATATTTCTTACATGAATACTAAAAGCTTCTCATATATTTTAGAAATGGAGATCAATCAGTGGGCTAATTAGGTTACCTAATTTCTCTTTACAGCAGGTACAGATTTGGGTGGACATTGTATGAAATATTATGTGATTTCTCAACATTAAAATTACGAATGTCCACTGAACGATGCCTGGGCTACGACAACGTTGGACCTGGTGAAATGAACTCTATTCTTTTAGTAAGTATAAATACTTTATATTTCTTACATGTATACTAAAAACTTCTCATATATTTTAAAAATGGAGATCAATCAGTGGGCTAATTAGGTTACCTAATTTCTCTTTACAGCAGGTACAGATTTGGGTGGACATGGTATGAAATATTATGTGATTTCTCAACATTAAAATTCGAATGTCCACTGAACGATCCCTGGTCTACGACAACGTTGGACCTGGTGGAATGAACTCTATTCTTTTAGTAAGTATAAAAACTTTATAGTTCTTATATGTAAGATAAAAAATTCCAACATATTTTATAGAAGGAGATCAATCAGTGGGCTAATTAGATTACCTAATTTCTCTTTACAGCAGGTACAGATTTGGGTGGACATGGTATGAAATATTATGTGATTTCTCAACATTAAAATTCGAATGTCCACTGAACGATCCCTGGGCTACGACCACGTTGGACCTGGTGGAATGAACTCTATTCTTTTAGTAAGTATAAAAACTTTATAGTTCTTTGATGTAAGATAAAAAATTCTAACGTATTTTATAGAAGGAGATCAATCAGTGGGCTAATTAGGTTACCTAATTTCTCTTTACAGCAGGTACAGATTTGGGTGGACATGGTATGAATTATTATGTGATTTCTCAACATTAAAATTCGAATGTCCACTGAACGATCCCTGGGCTACGACAACGTTGGACCTGGTGGAATGAACTCTATTCTTTTAGTCAGTATAAATACTTTATATTTCTTACATGAATACTAAAAGCTTCTCATATATTTTAGAAATGGAGATCAATCAGTGGGCTAATTAGGTTACCTAATTTCTCTTTACAGCAGGTACAGATTTGGGTGGACATTGTATGAAATATTATGTGATTTCTCAACATTAAAATTACGAATGTCCACTGAACGATGCCTGGGCTACGACAACGTTGGACCTGGTGGAATGAACTCTATTCTTTTAGTAAGTATAAATACTTTATATTTCTTACATGTATACTAAAAACTTCTCATACATTTTAGAAATGGAGATCAATCAGTGGGCTAATTAGGTTACCTAATTTCTCTTTACAGCAGGTACAGATTTGGGTGGACATGGTATGAAATATTATGTGAATTCTCAACATTAAAATTCGAATGTCCACTGAACGATCCTTGGGCTACGACAAAGTTGGACCTGGTGGAATGAACTCTATTCTTTTATTAAGTATAAAAACTTTATAGTTCTTTGATGTAAGATAAAAAATTCTAACATATTTTATAGAAGGAGATCAATCAGTGGGCTAATTAGGTTACCTAATTTCTCTTTACAGCAGGTACAGATTTGGGTGGACATGGTATGAAATATTATACGATTTCTCAACATTAAAATTCGAATGTCCACTGAACGATTCCTGGGGCTACGACAACGTTGGACCTGGTGGAATGAACTCTATTCTTTTAGTAAGTATCATAACTTTATAGTTATTTGATGTAAGATAAAATATTCTAACATATTTTATAGAAGGAGATCAATCAGTGGGCTAATTAGGTTACCTAATTTCTCTTTACAGCAGGTACAGATTTGGGTGGACATGGTATGAAATATTATGTGTTTTCTCAACATTAAAATTCGAATGTCCACTGAACGATCCCTGGGCTACGACAACGTTGGACCTGGTGGAATGAACTCTATTCTTTTAGTAAGTATAAATACTTTATATTTCTTACATGAATACTAAAAGCTTCTCATATATTTTAGAAATGGAGATCAATCAGTGGGCTAATTAGGTTACCTAATTTCTCTTTACAGCAGGTACAGATTTGGGTGGACATTGTATGAAATATTATGTGATTTCTCAACATTAAAATTACGAATGTCCACTGAACGATGCCTGGGCTACGACAACGTTGGACCTGGTGAAATGAACTCTATTCTTTTAGTAAGTATAAATACTTTATATTTCTTACATGTATACTAAAAACTTCTCATATATTTTAAAAATGGAGATCAATCAGTGGGCTAATTAGGTTACCTAATTTCTCTTTACAGCAGGTACAGATTTGGGTGGACATTGTATGAAATATTATGTGATTTCTCAACATTAAAATTCGAATGTCCACTGAACGAACCCTGGGCTACGACAAAGTTGGACCTGGTGGAATGAACTCTATTCTTTTATTAAGTATAAAAACTTTATAGTTCTTTGATGTAAGATAAAAAATTCTAAAATATTTTATAGAAGGAGATCAATCAGTGGGCTAATTAGGTTACCTAATTTCTCTTTACAGCAGGTACAGATTTGGGTGGACATGGTATGAAATATTATACGATTTCTCAACATTAAAATTCGAATGTCCACTGAACGATCCCTGGGCTACGACAACGTTGGACCTGGTGGAATGAACTCTATTCTTTTAGTAAGTATCATAACTTTATAGTTATTTGATGTAAGATAAAAAATTCTAACATATTTTATAGAAGGAGATCAATCAGTGGGCTAATTAGGTTACCTAATTTCTCTTTACAGCAGGTACAGATTTGGGTGGACATGGTATGAAATATTATGTGTTTTCTCAACATTAAAATTCGAATGTCCACTGAACGATCCCTGGGCTACGACAACGTTGGACCTGGTGGAATGAACTCTATTCCTTTAGTAAGTATAAATACTTTATATTTCTTACATGAATACTAAAAGCTTCTCATATATTTTAGAAATGGAGATCAATCAGTGGGCTAATTAGGTTACCTAATTTCTCTTTACAGCAGGTACAGATTTGGGTGGACATTGTATGAAATATTATGTGATTTCTCAACATTAAAATTACGAATGTCCACTGAACGATGCCTGGGCTACGACAACGTTGGACCTGGTGAAATGAACTCTATTCTTTTAGTAAGTATAAATACTTTATATTTCTTACATGTATACTAAAAACTTCTCATATATTTTAAAAATGGAGATCAATCAGTGGGCTAATTAGGTTACCTAATTTCTCTTTACAGCAGGTACAGATTTGGGTAGACATGGTATGAAATATTATGTGATTTCTCAACATTAAAATTCGAATGTCCACTGAACGATCCCTGGGCTACGACAACGTTGGACCTGGTGGAATGAACTCTATTCTTTTAGTAAGTATAAAAACTTTATAGTTCTTATATGTAAGATAAAAAATTCTAACATATTTTATAGAAGGAGATCAATCAGTGGGCTAATTAGGTTACCTAATTTCTCTTTACAGCAGGTACTGATTTGGGTGGACATGGTATGAAATATTATGTGATTTCTCAACATTAAAATTCGAATGTCCACTGAACGAACCCTGGGCTACGACAAAGTTGGACCTGGTGGAATGAACTCTATTCTTTTAGTAAGTATAAAAACTATATAGTTCTTATATGTAAGATAAAAAATTCTAACATATTTTATAGAAGGAGATCAATCAGTGGGCTAATTAGGTTACCTAATTTCTCTTTACAGCAGTTACAGATTTGGGTGGACATGGTATGAAATATTATGTGATTTCTCAACATTAAAATTCGAATGTCCACTGAACGATCCCTGGGCTACGACAACGTTGGACCTGGTGGAATGAACTCTATTCTTTTAGTAAGTATAAATACTTTATATTTCTTACATGAATACTAAAAGCTTCTCATATATTTTAGAAATGGAGATCAATCAGTGGGCTAATTAGGTTACCTAATTTCTCTTTACAGCAGGTACAGATTTGGGTGGACATTGTATGAAATATTATGTGATTTCTCAACATTAAAATTACGAATGTCCACTGAACGATGCCTGGGCTACGACAACGTTGGACCTGGTGAAATGAACTCTATTCTTTTAGTAAGTATAAATACTTTATATTTCTTACATGTATACTAAAAACTTCTCATATATTTTAGAAATGGGGATCAATCAGTTGGCTAATTAGGTTACCTAATATATCTTTACAGCAGGTACAGATTTGGGTGGACATTGTATGAAATATTATGTGATTTCTCAACATTAAAATTACGAATGTCCACTGAACGATGCCTGGGCAACGACAACGTTGGACTTGGTGGAATGAACTCTATTCTTTTAGTAAGTATAAATACTTTATATTTCTTACATGTGTACTAAAAACTTCTCATACATTTTAGAAATGGAGATCAATCAGTGGGCTAATTAGGTTACCTAATTTCTCTTTACAGCAGGTACAGATTTGGGTGGACATTGTATGAAATATTATGTGATTTCTAAACATTAAAATTCGAATGTCCACTGAACGAACCCTGGGCTACGACAAAGTTGGACCTGGTGGAATGAACTCTATTCTTTTATTAAGTATAAAAACTTTATAGTTCTTTGATGTAAGATAAAAAATTCTAACATATTTTATAGAAGGAGATCAATCAGTGGGCTAATTAGGTTACCTAATTTCTCTTTACAGCAGGTACAGATTTGGGTGGACATGGTATGAAATATTATACGATTTCTCAACATTAAAATTCGAATGTCCACTGAACGATCCCTGGGCTACGACAACGTTGGACCTGGTGGAATGAACTCTATTCTTTTAGTAAGTATCATAACTTTATAGTTATTTGATGTAAGATAAAAAATTCTAACATATTTTATAGAAGGAGATCAATCAGTGGGCTAATTAGGTTACCTAATTTCTCTTTACAGCAGGTACAGATTTGGGTGGACATGGTATGAAATATTATGTGTTTTCTCAACATTAAAATTCGAATGTCCACTGAACGATCCCTGGGCTACGACAACGTTGGACCTGGTGGAATGAACTCTATTCTTTTAGTAAGTATAAATACTTTATATTTCTTACATGAATACTAAAAGCTTCTCATATATTTTAGAAATGGAGATCAATCAGTGGGCTAATTAGGTTACCTAATTTCTCTTTACAGCAGGTACAGATTTGGGTGGACATTGTATGAAATATTATGTGATTTCTCAACATTAAAATTACGAATGTCCACTGAACGATGCCTGGGCTACGACAACGTTGGACCTGGTGAAATGAACTCTATTCTTTTAGTAAGTATAAATACTTTATATTTCTTACATGTATACTAAAAACTTCTCATATATTTTAAAAATGGAGATCAATCAGTGGGCTAATTAGGTTACCTAATTTCTCTTTACAGCAGGTACAGATTTGGGTAGACATGGTATGAAATATTATGTGATTTCTCAACATTAAAATTCGAATGTCCACTGAACGATCCCTGGGCTACGACAACGTTGGACCTGGTGGAATGAACTCTATTCTTTTAGTAAGTATAAAAACTTTATAGTTCTTATATGTAAGATAAAAAATTCTAACATATTTTATAGAAGGAGATCAATCAGTGGGCTAATTAGGTTACCTAATTTCTCTTTACAGCAGGTACTGATTTGGGTGGACATGGTATGAAATATTATGTGATTTCTCAACATTAAAATTCGAATGTCCACTGAACGAACCCTGGGCAACGACAAAGTTGGACCTGGTGGAATGAACTCTATTCTTTTAGTAAGTATAAAAACTTTATAGTTCTTATATGTAAGATAAAAAATTCTAACATATTTTATAGAAGGAGATCAATCAGTGGGCTAATTAGGTTACCTAATTTCTCTTTACAGCAGGTACAGATTTGGGTGGACATGGTATGAAATATTATGTGTTTTCTCAACATTAAAATTCGAATGTCCACTGAACGATCCCTGGGCTACGACAACGTTGGACCTGGTGGAATGAACTCTATTCTTTTAGTAAGTATAAATACTTTATATTTCTTACATGAATACTAAAAGCTTCTCATATATTTTAGAAATGGAGATCAATCAGTGGGCTAATTAGGTTACCTAATTTCTCTTTACAGCAGGTACAGATTTGGGTGGACATTGTATGAAATATTATGTGATTTCTCAACATTAAAATTACGAATGTCCACTGAACGATGCCTGGGCTACGACAACGTTGGACCTGGTGAAATGAACTCTATTCTTTTAGTAAGTATAAATACTTTATATTTCTTACATGTATACTAAAAACTTCTCATATATTTTAAAAATGGAGATCAATCAGTGGGCTAATTAGGTTACCTAATTTCTCTTTACAGCAGGTACAGATTTGGGTGGACATGGTATGAAATATTATGTGATTTCTCAACATTAAAATTCGAATGTCCACTGAACGATCCCTGGTCTACGACAACGTTGGACCTGGTGGAATGAACTCTATTCTTTTAGTAAGTATAAAAACTTTATAGTTCTTATATGTAAGATAAAAAATTCTAACATATTTTATAGAAGGAGATCAATCAGTGGGCTAATTAGATTACCTAATTTCTCTTTACAGCAGGTACAGATTTGGGTGGACATGGTATGAAATATTATGTGATTTCTCAACATTAAAATTCGAATGTCCACTGAACGATCCCTGGGCTACGACCACGTTGGACCTGGTGGAATGAACTCTATTCTTTTAGTAAGTATAAAAACTTTATAGTTCTTTGATGTAAGATAAAAAATTCTAACGTATTTTATAGAAGGAGATCAATCAGTGGGCTAATTAGGTTACCTAATTTCTCTTTACAGCAGGTACAGATTTGGGTGGACATGGTATGAAATATTATGTGATTTCTCAACATTAAAATTCGAATGTCCACTGAACGATCCCTGGGCTACGACAACGTTGGACCTGGTGGAATGAACTCTATTCTTTTAGTCAGTATAAATACTTTATATTTCTTACATGAATACTAAAAGCTTCTCATATATTTTAGAAATGGAGATCAATCAGTGGGCTAATTAGGTTACCTAATTTCTCTTTACAGCAGGTACAGATTTGGGTGGACATTGTATGAAATATTATGTGATTTCTCAACATTAAAATTACGAATGTCCACTGAACGATGCCTGGGCTACGACAACGTTGGACCTGGTGGAATGAACTCTATTCTTTTAGTAAGTATAAATACTTTATATTTCTTACATGTATACTAAAAACTTCTCATACATTTTAGAAATGGAGATCAATCAGTGGGCTAATTAGGTTACCTAATTTCTCTTTACAGCAGGTACAGATTTGGGTGGACATGGTATGAAATATTATGTGAATTCTCAACATTAAAATTCGAATGTCCACTGAACGATCCTTGGGCTACGACAAAGTTGGACCTGGTGGAATGAACTCTATTCTTTTATTAAGTATAAAAACTTTATAGTTCTTTGATGTAAGATAAAAAATTCTAACATATTTTATAGAAGGAGATCAATCAGTGGGCTAATTAGGTTACCTAATTTCTCTTTACAGCAGGTACAGATTTGGGTGGACATGGTATGAAATATTATACGATTTCTCAACATTAAAATTCGAATGTCCACTGAACGATTCCTGGGGCTACGACAACGTTGGACCTGGTGGAATGAACTCTATTCTTTTAGTAAGTATCATAACTTTATAGTTATTTGATGTAAGATAAAATATTCTAACATATTTTATAGAAGGAGATCAATCAGTGGGCTAATTAGGTTACCTAATTTCTCTTTACAGCAGGTACAGATTTGGGTGGACATGGTATGAAATATTATGTGTTTTCTCAACATTAAATTTCGAATGTCCACTGAACGATCCCTGGGCTACGACAACGTTGGACCTGGTGGAATGAACTCTATTCTTTTAGTAAGTATAAATACTTTATATTTCTTACATGAATACTAAAAGCTTCTCATATATTTTAGAAATGGAGATCAATCAGTGGGCTAATTAGGTTACCTAATTTCTCTTTACAGCAGGTACAGATTTGGGAGGACATTGTATGAAATATTATGTGATTTCTCAACATTAAAATTACGAATGTCCACTGAACGATGCCTGGGCTACGACAACGTTGGACCTGGTGAAATGAACTCTATTCTTTTAGTAAGTATAAATACTTTATATTTCTTACATGTATACTAAAAACTTCTCATATATTTTAAAAATGGAGATCAATCAGTGGGCTAATTAGGTTACCTAATTTCTCTTTACAGCAGGTACAGATTTGGGTAGACATGGTATGAAATATTATGTGATTTCTCAACATTAAAATTCGAATGTCCACTGAACGATCCCTGGGCTACGACAACGTTGGACCTGGTGGAATGAACTCTATTCTTTTAGTAAGTATAAATACTTTATAGTTCTTATATGTAAGATAAAAAATTCGAACATATTTTATAGAAGGAGATCAATCAGTGGGCTAATTAGGTTACCTAATTTCTCTTTACAGCAGGTACTGCTTTGGGTGGACATGGTATGAAATATTATGTGATTTCTCAACATTAAAATTCGAATGTCCACTGAACGATCCCTGGGCTACGACCACGTTGGACCTGGTGGAATGAACTCTATTCATTTAGTAAGTATAAAAACTTTATAGTTCTTTGATGTAAGATAAAAAATTCTAACATATTTTATAGAAGGAGATCAATCAGTGGGCTAATTAGGTTACCTAATTTCTCTTTACAGCAGGTACAGATTTGGGTGGACATGGTATGAAATATTATGTGATTTCTCAACATTAAAATTCGAATGTCCACTGAACGATCCCTGGGCTACGACAACGTTGGACCTGGTGGAATGAACTCTATTCTTTTAGTCAGTATAAATACTTTATATTTCTTAAATGTATACTAAAAACTTCTCATATATTTTAGAAATGGAGATCAATCAGTGGGCTAATTAGGTTACCTAATTTATCTTTACAGCAGGTACAGATTTGGGTGGACATTGTATGAAATATTATGTGATTTCTCAACATTAAAATTACGAATGTCCACTGAACGATGCCTGGGCTACGACAACGTTGGACCTGGTGGAATGAACTCTATTCTTTTAGTAAGTATAAATACTTTATATTTCTTACATGTATACTAAAAACTTCTCATATATTTTAGAAATGGAGATCAATCAGTGGGCTAATTAGGTTACCTAATTTCTCTTTACAGCAGGTACAGATTTGGGTGGACATTGTATGAAATATTATGTGATTTCTCAACATTAAAATTACGAATGTCCACTGAACGATGCCTGGGCTACGACAACGTTGGACCTGGTGGAATGAACTCTATTCTTTTAGTAAGTATAAATACTTTATATTTCTTACATATATACTAAAAGCTTCACATATATTTTAGAAATGGAGATCAATCAGTGGGCTAATTAGGTTACCTTATTTATCTTTACAGCAGGTACAGATTTGGGTGGACATTGTATGAAATATTATGTGATTTCTCAACATTAAAATTCGAATGACCACTGAACGAACCCTGGGCTACGACAAAGTTGGACCTTGTGGAATGAACTCTATTCTTTTATTAAGTATAAAAACTTTATAGTTCTTTGATGTAAGATAAAAAATTATAACATATTTTATAGAAGGAGATCAATCAGTGGGCTAATTAGGTTACCTAATTTCCCTTTACAGCAGGTACAGATTTGGGTGGACATGGTATGAAATATTATGTGATTTCTCAACATTAAAATTCGAATGTCCACTGAACGATCCCTGGGCTACGACAACGTTGGACCTGGTGGAATGAACTCTATTCTTTTAGTAAGTATCATAACTTTATAGTTATTTTATGTAAGATAAAAAATTCTAACATATTTTATAGAAGGAGATCAATCAGTGGGCTAATTAGGTTACCTAATTTCTCTTTACAGCAGGTACAGATTTGGGTGGACATGGTATGAAATATTATGTGATTTCTCAACATTAAAATTCGAATGTCCACTGAACATTCCCTGGGCTACGACAACGTTGGTCCTGGTGGAATGAACTCTATACTTTTAGTCAGTATAAATACTTTACATTTCTTACATGTATACTAAAAACTTCTCATATATTTTAGAAATGGAGATCAATCAGTGGGCTAATTAGGTTACCTAATTTCTCTTTACAGTAGGTACAGATTTGGGTGGACATTGTATAAAATATTATGTGATTTCTCAACATTAAAATTACGAATGTCCACTGAACGATGCCTGGGCTACGACAACGTTGGACCTGGTGAAATGAACTCTATTCTTTTAGTAAGTATAAATACTTTATAGTTCTTTGATGTAAGATAAAAAATTCTAACATATTTTATATAAGGAGATCAATCAGTGGGCTAATTAGGTTACCTAATTTCTCTTTACAGCAGGTACAGATTTGGGTGGACATGGTATGAAATATTATGTGATTTCTCAACATTAAAATTCGAATGTCCACTGAACGATCCCTGGGCTACGACAACGTTGGACCTGGTGGAATGAACTCTATTCTTTTAGTCAGTATAAATACTTTATATTTCTTACATGTATACTAAAAACTTCTCATATATTTTAGAAATGGAGATCAATCAGTGGGCTAATATAGGTTACCTAATTTCTCTTTACAGCAGGTACAGATTTGGGTGGACATTGTATGAAATATTATGTGATTTCTCAACATTAAAATTCGAATGTCCACTGAACGATCCCTGAACTACAACAACGTTGGACCTGGTGGAATGAACTCTATTCTTTTAGTAAGTATAAAAACTTTATAGTTCTTATATGTAAGGTAAAAAATTCTAACATATTTTATAGAAGGAGGTCAATCAGTGGGCTAATTAGGTTACCTAATTTCTCTTTACAGCAGGTACAGATTTGGGTGGACATGGTATGAAATATTATGTGTTTTCTCAACATTAAAATTCGAATGTCCACTGAACGATCCCTGGGCTACGACAACGTTGGACCTGGTGGAATGAACTCTATTCTTTTAGTAAGTATAAATACTTTATATTTCTTACATGAATACTAAAAGCTTCTCATATATTTTAGAAATGGAGATCAATCAGTGGGCTAATTAGGTTACCTAATTTCTCTTTACAGCAGGTACAGATTTGGGTGGACATTGTATGAAATATTATGTGATTTCTCAACATTAAAATTACGAATGTCCACTGAACGATGCCTGGGCTACGACAACGTTGGACCTGGTGAAATGAACTCTATTCTTTTAGTAAGTATAAATACTTTATATTTCTTACATGTATACTAAAAACTTCTCATATATTTTAAAAATGGAGATCAATCAGTGGGCTAATTAGGTTACCTAATTTCTCTTTACAGCAGGTACAGATTTGGGTAGACATGGTATGAAATATTATGTGATTTCTCAACATTAAAATTCGAATGTCCACTGAACGATCCCTGGGCTACGACAACGTTGGACCTGGTGGAATGAACTCTATTCTTTTAGTAAGTATAAATACTTTATAGTTCTTATATGTAAGATAAAAAATTCTAACATATTTTATAGAAGGAGATCAATCAGTGGGCTAATTAGGTTACCTAATTTCTCTTTACAGCAGGTACTGATTTGGGTGGACATGGTATGAAATATTATGTGATTTCTCAACATTAAAATTCGAATGTCCAATGAACGATCCCTGGGCTACGACCACGTTGGACCTGGTGGAATGAACTCTATTCTTTTAGTAAGTATAAATACTTTATAGTTCTTATATGTAAGATAAAAAATTCTAACATATTTTATAGAAGGAGATCAATCAGTGGGCTAATTAGGTTACCTAATTTCTCTTTACAGCAGGTACTGATTTGGGTGGACATGGTATGAAATATTATGTGATTTCTCAACATTAAAATTCGAATGTCCAATGAACGATCCCTGGGCTACGACCACGTTGGACCTGGTGGAATGAACTCTATTCATTTAGTAAGTATAAAAACTTTATAGTTCTTTGATGTAAGATAAAAAATTCTAACATATTTTATAGAAGGAGATCAATCAGTGGGCTAATTAGGTTACCTAATTTCTCTTTACAGCAGGTACAGATTTGGGTGGACATGGTATGAAATATTATGTGATTTCTCAACATTAAAATTCGAATGTCCACTGAACATTCCCTGGGCTACGACAACGTTGGTCCTGGTGGAATGAACTCTATTCTTATAGTCAGTATAAATACTTTACATTTCTTACATGTATACTAAAAACTTCTCATATATTTTAGAAATGGAGATCAATCAGTGGGCTAATTAGGTTACCTAATTTCTCTTTACAGTAGGTACAGATTTGGGTGGACATTGTATAAAATATTATGTGATTTCTCAACATTAAAATTACGAATGTCCACTGAACGATGCCTGGGCTACGACAACGTTGGACCTGGTGAAATGAACTCTATTCTTTTAGTAAGTATAAATACTTTATAGTTCTTTGATGTAAGATAAAAAATTCTAACATATTTTATATAAGGAGATCAATCAGTGGGCTAATTAGGTTACCTAATTTCTCTTTACAGCAGGTACAGATTTGGGTGGACATGGTATGAAATATTATGTGATTTCTCAACATTAAAATTCGAATGTCCACTGAACGATCCCTGGGCTACGACAACGTTGGACCTGGTGGAATGAACTCTATTCTTTTAGTCAGTATAAATACTTTATATTTCTTACATGTATACTAAAAACTTCTCATATATTTTAGAAATGGAGATCAATCAGTGGGCTAATATAGGTTACCTAATTTCTCTTTACAGCAGGTACAGATTTGGGTGGACATTGTATGAAATATTATGTGATTTCTCAACATTAAAATTCGAATGTCCACTGAACGATCCCTGAACTACAACAACGTTGGACCTGGTGGAATGAACTCTATTCTTTTAGTAAGTATAAAAACTTTATAGTTCTTATATGTAAGGTAAAAAATTCTAACATATTTTATAGAAGGAGGTCAATCAGTGGGCTAATTAGGTTACCTAATTTCTCTTTACAGCAGGTACAGATTTGGGTGGACATGGTATGAAATATTATGTGTTTTCTCAACATTAAAATTCGAATGTCCACTGAACGATCCCTGGGCTACGACAACGTTGGACCTGGTGGAATGAACTCTATTCTTTTAGTAAGTATAAATACTTTATATTTCTTACATGAATACTAAAAGCTTCTCATATATTTTAGAAATGGAGATCAATCAGTGGGCTAATTAGGTTACCTAATTTCTCTTTACAGCAGGTACAGATTTGGGTGGACATTGTATGAAATATTATGTGATTTCTCAACATTAAAATTACGAATGTCCACTGAACGATGCCTGGGCTACGACAACGTTGGACCTGGTGAAATGAACTCTATTCTTTTAGTAAGTATAAATACTTTATATTTCTTACATGTATACTAAAAACTTCTCATATATTTTAAAAATGGAGATCAATCAGTGGGCTAATTAGGTTACCTAATTTCTCTTTACAGCAGGTACAGATTTGGGTAGACATGGTATGAAATATTATGTGATTTCTCAACATTAAAATTCGAATGTCCACTGAACGATCCCTGGGCTACGACAACGTTGGACCTGGTGGAATGAACTCTATTCTTTTAGTAAGTATAAATACTTTATAGTTCTTATATGTAAGATAAAAAATTCTAACATATTTTATAGAAGGAGATCAATCAGTGGGCTAATTAGGTTACCTAATTTCTCTTTACAGCAGGTACTGATTTGGGTGGACATGGTATGAAATATTATGTGATTTCTCAACATTAAAATTCGAATGTCCAATGAACGATCCCTGGGCTACGACCACGTTGGACCTGGTGGAATGAACTCTATTCATTTAGTAAGTATAAAAACTTTATAGTTCTTTGATGTAAGATAAAAAATTCTAACATATTTTATAGAAGGAGATCAATCAGTGGGCTAATTAGGTTACCTAATTTCTCTTTACAGCAGGTACAGATTTGGGTGGACATGGTATGAAATATTATGTGATTTCTCAACATTAAAATTCGAATGTCCACTGAACGATCCCTGGGCTACGACAACGTTGGACCTGGTGGAATGTACTCTATTCTTTTAGTCAGTATAAATACTTTATATTTCTTACATGTATACTAAAAACTTCTCATATATTTTAGAAATGGAGATCAATCAGTGGGCTAATTAGGTTACCTAATTTCTCTTTACAGCAGGTACAGATTTGGGTGGACATTGTATGAAATATTATGTGATTTCTCAACATTAAAATTACGAATGTCCACTGAACGATTCCTGGGCTACGACAACGTTGGACCTGGTGGAATGAACTCTATTCTTTTAGTAAGTATAAATACTTTATATTTCTTACATGTATACTAAAAACTTCACATATATTTTAGAAATGGAGATCAATCAGTGGGCTAATTAGGTTACCTAATTTCTCTTTACAGCAGGTACAGATTTGGGTGGACATTGTATAAAATATTATGTGATTTCTCAACATTAAAATTACGAATGTCCACTGAACGATGCCTGGGCTACGACAACGTTGGACCTGGTGAAATGAACTCTATTCTTTTAGTAAATATAAATACTTTATAGATCTTATATGTAAGATAAAAAATTCTAACATATTTTATAGAAGGAGATCAATCAGTGGGCTAATTAGGTTACCTAATTTCTCTTTACAGCAGGTACAGATTTGGGTGGACATGGTATGAAATATTATGTGAATTCTCAACATTAAAATTCGAATGTCCACTGAACGATCCTTGGGCTACGACAACGTTGGACCTGGTGGAATGAACTCTATTCTTTTAGTAAGTATAAAAACTTTATAGTTCTTATATGTAAGATAAAAAATTCTAACATATTTTATAGAAGGAGATCAATCAGTGGGCTAATTAGGTTACCTAATTTCTCTTTACAGCAGGTACAGATTTGGGTGGACATGGTATGAATATTATGTGATTTCTCAACATTAAAATTCGAATGTCCACTGAACGATCCCTGGGCTACGACAACATTGGTCCTGGTGGAATGAACTCTATTCTTTTAGTAAGTATAAATACTTTATATTTCTTACATGTATACTAAAAACTTCTCATATATTTTAGAAATGGAGATCAATAAGTGGGCTAATTAGGTTACCTAATTTCTCTTTACATCAGGTACAGATTTGGGTGGACATTGTATAAAATATTATGTGATTTCTCAACATTAAAATTCGAATGTCCACTGAACATTCCCTGGGCTACGACAACGTTGGACCTGGTGGAATGAACTCTATTCTTTTAGTCAGTATAAATACTTTATATTTCTTACATGTATACTAAAAACTTCTCATATATTTTAGAAATGGAGATCAATCAGTGGGCTAATTAGGTTACCTAATTTCTCTTTACAGCAGGTACAGATTTGGGTGGACATTGTATGAAATATTATGTGATTTCTCAACATTAAAATTACGAATGTCCACTGAACGATGCCTGGGCTACGACAACGTTGGACCTGGTGAAATGAACTCTATTCTTTTAGTAAGTATAAATACTT
Organism: Locusta migratoria; assembly: GCA_026315105.1. Classification (NCBI taxonomy): domain Eukaryota; kingdom Metazoa; phylum Arthropoda; class Insecta; order Orthoptera; family Acrididae; genus Locusta; species Locusta migratoria. The sequence continues at coordinate 124,323,644 of CM048754.1, forward strand.
TATAGTTCTTATATGTAAGATAAAAAATTCTAACATATTTTATAGAAGGAGATCAATCAGTGGGCTAATTAGGTTACCTAATTTCTCTTTACAGCAGGTAGAGATTTGGGTGGACATGGTATGAAATATTATGTGATTTCTCAACATTAAAATTCGAATGTCCACTGAACGATCCCTGGGCTACTACAACGTTGGACCTGGTTGAATGAACTCTATTCTTTTAGTCAGTATAAATACTTTATATTTCTTACATGTATACTAAAAACTTCTCATATATTTTAGAAATGGAGATCAATCAGTGGGCTAATTAGGTTACCTAATTTCTCTTTACAGCAGGTACAGATTTGGGTGGACATTGTATGAAATATTATGTGATTTCTCAACATTAAAATTACGAATGTCCACTGAACGATTCCTGGGCTACGACAACGTTGGACCTGGTGGAATGAACTCTATTCTTTTAGTAAGTATAAATACTTTATATTTCTTACATGTATACTAAAAACTTCACATATATTTTAGAAATGGAGATCAATCAGTGGGCTAATTAGGTTACCTAATTTCTCTTTACAGCAGGTACAGATTTGGGTGGACATTGTATAAAATATTATGTGATTTCTCAACATTAAAATTACGAATGTCCACTGAACGATGCCTGGGCTACGACAACGTTGGACCTGGTGAAATGAACTCTATTCTTTTAGTAAATATAAATACTTTATAGATCTTATATGTAAGATAAAAAATTCTAACATATTTTATAGAAGGAGATCAATCAGTGGGCTAATTAGGTTACCTAATTTCTCTTTACAGCAGGTACAGATTTGGGTGGACATGGTATGAAATATTATGTGAATTCTCAACATTAAAATTCGAATGTCCACTGAACGATCCTTGGGCTACGACAACGTTGGACCTGGTGGAATGAACTCTATTCTTTTAGTAAGTATAAAAACTTTATAGTTCTTATATGTAAGATAAAAAATTCTAACATATTTTATAGAAGGAGATCAATCAGTGGGCTAATTAGGTTACCTAATTTCTCTTTACAGCAGGTACAGATTTGGGTGGACATGGTATGAATATTATGTGATTTCTCAACATTAAAATTCGAATGTCCACTGAACGATCCCTGGGCTACGACAACATTGGTCCTGGTGGAATGAACTCTATTCTTTTAGTAAGTATAAATACTTTATATTTCTTACATGTATACTAAAAACTTCTCATATATTTTAGAAATGGAGATCAATAAGTGGGCTAATTAGGTTACCTAATTTCTCTTTACATCAGGTACAGATTTGGGTGGACATTGTATAAAATATTATGTGATTTCTCAACATTAAAATTCGAATGTCCACTGAACATTCCCTGGGCTACGACAACGTTGGACCTGGTGGAATGAACTCTATTCTTTTAGTCAGTATAAATACTTTATATTTCTTACATGTATACTAAAAACTTCTCATATATTTTAGAAATGGAGATCAATCAGTGGGCTAATTAGGTTACCTAATTTCTCTTTACAGCAGGTACAGATTTGGGTGGACATTGTATGAAATATTATGTGATTTCTCAACATTAAAATTACGAATGTCCACTGAACGATGCCTGGGCTACGACAACGTTGGACCTGGTGAAATGAACTCTATTCTTTTAGTAAGTATAAATACTTTATAGTTCTTATATGTAAGATAAAAAATTCTAACATATTTTATAGAAGGAGATCAATCAGTGGGCTAATTAGGTTACCTAATTTCTCTTTACAGCAGGTAGAGATTTGGGTGGACATGGTATGAAATATTATGTGATTTCTCAACATTAAAATTCGAATGTCCACTGAACGATCCCTGGGCTACTACAACGTTGGACCTGGTTGAATGAACTCTATTCTTTTAGTCAGTATAAATACTTTATATTTCTTACATGTATACTAAAAACTTCTCATATATTTTAGAAATGGAGATCAATCAGTGGGCTAATTAGGTTACCTAATTTCTCTTTACAGCAGGTACAGATTTGGGTGGACATTGTATGAAATATTATGTGATTTCTCAACATTAAAATTACGAATGTCCACTGAACGATGCCTGGGCTACGACAACGTTGGACCTGGTGGAATGAACTCTATTCTTTTAGTAAGTATTAATACTTTATATTTCTTACATGTATACTAAAAACTTCTCATATATTTTAGCAATGGAGATCAATCAGTGGGCTAATTAGGTTACCTAATTTCTCTTTACAGCAGGTACAGATTTGGGTGGACATTGTATGAAATATTATGTGATTTCTCAACATTAAAATTCGAATGTCCACTGAACGATCCCTGGGCTACGACAAAGTTGGACCTGGTGGAATGAACTCTATTCTTTTATTAAGTATAAAAACTTTATAGTTCTTTGATGTAAGATAAAAAATTCTAACATATTTTATCGAAGGAGATCAATCAGTGGGCTAATTAGGTTACCTAATTTCTCTTTACAGCAGGTACAGATTTGGGGGAACATGGTAAGAAATATTATGTGACTTCTCAACATTAAAATTCGAATGTCCACTGAACGATCCCTGGGCTACGACAACGTTGGACCTGGTGGAATGAACTCTATTCTTTTAGTAAGTATAAAAACTTTATAGTTCTTTGATGTAAGATAAAAGATTCTAACATATTTTATAGAAGGAGATCAATCAGTGGGCTAATTAGGTTACCTAATTTCTCTTTACAGCAGGTACAGATTTGGGTGGACATGGTATGAATATTATGTGATTTCTCAACATTAAAATTCGAATGTCCACTGAACATTCCCTGGGCTACGACAACGTTGGACCTGGTGGAATGAACTCTATTCTTTTAGTAAGTATAAATACTTTATATTTCTTACATGAATACTAAAAGCTTCTCATATATTTTAGAAATGGAGATCAATCAGTGGGCTAATTAGGTTACCTAATTTCTCTTTACAGCAGGTACAGATTTGGGTGGACATTGTATGATATATTATGTGATTTCTCAACATTAAAATTACGAATGTCCAGTGAACGATGCCTGGGCTACGACAACGTTGGACCTGGTGAAATGAACTCTATTCTTTTAGTAAGTATAAATACTTTATATTTCTTACATGTATACTAAAAACTTCACATATATTTTAGAAATGGAGATCAATCAGTGGGCTAATTAGGTTACCTAATTTCTCTTTACAGCAGGTACAGATTTGGGTGGACATTGTATAAAATATTATGTGATTTCTCAACATTAAAATTACGAATGTCCACTGAACGATGCCTGGGCTACGACAACGTTGGACCTGGTGAAATGAACTCTATTCTTTTAGTAAATATAAATACTTTATAGATCTTATATGTAAGATAAAAAATTCTAACATATTTTATAGAAGGAGATCAATCAGTGGGCTAATTAGGTTACCTAATTTCTCTTTACAGCAGGTACAGATTTGGGTGGACATGGTATGAAATATTATGTGAATTCTCAACATTAAAATTCGAATGTCCACTGAACGATCCTTGGGCTACGACAACGTTGGACCTGGTGGAATGAACTCTATTCTTTTAGTAAGTATAAAAACTTTATAGTTCTTATATGTAAGATAAAAAATTCTAACATATTTTATAGAAGGAGATCAATCAGTGGGCTAATTAGGTTACCTTATTTCTCTTTACATCAGGTACAGATTTGGGTGGACATTGTATGAAATATTATGTGATTTCTCAACATTAAAATTCGAATGTCCACTGAACATTCCCTGGGCTACGACAACGTTGGACCTGGTGGAATGAACTCTATTCTTTTAGTCAGTATAAATACTTTATATTTCTTACATGTATACTAAAAACTTCTCATATATTTTAGAAATGGAGATCAATCAGTGGGCTAATTAGGTTACCTAATTTCTCTTTACAGGAGGTACAGATTTGGGTGGACATTGTATGAAATATTATGTGATTTCTCAACATTAAAATTACGAATGTCCACTGAACGATGCCTGGGCTACGACAACGTTGGACCTGGTGAAATGAACTCTATTCTTTTAGTAAGTATAAATACTTTATATTTCTTACATGTATACTAAAAACTTCCCATATATTTTAAAAATGGAGATCAATCAGTGGGCTAATTAGGTTACCTAATTTCTCTTTACAGCAGGTACAGATTTGGGTGGACATGGTATGAAATATTATGTGATTTCTCAACATTAAAATTCGAATGTCCACTGAACGATCCCTGGGCTACGACAACGTTGGACCTGGTGGAATGAACTCTATTCTTTTAGTCAGTATAAATACTTTATATTTCTTACATGTATACTAAAAACTTCTCATATATTTTAGAAATGGAGATCAATCAGTGGGCTAATTAGGTGACCTAATTTCTCTTTACAGCAGGTACAGATTTGGGTGGACATTGTATGAAATATTATGTGATTTCTCAACATTACAATTCGAATGTCCACTGAACGATCCCTGAACTACAACAACGTTGGACCTGGTGGAATGAACTCTATTCTTTTAGTAAGTATAAAAACTTTATAGTTCTTATATGTAAGGTAAAAAATTCTAACATATTTTATAGAAGGAGGTCAATCAGTGGGCTAATTAGGTTACCTAATTTCTCTTTACAGCAGGTACAGATTTGGGTGGACATGGTATGAAATATTATGTGATTTCTCAACATTAAAATTCGAATGTCCACTGAACGATGCCTGGGCTACGACAACGTTGGACCTGGTGGAATGAACTCTATTCTTTTAGTAAGTATAAATACTTTATATTTCTTACATGAATACTAAAAGCTTCTCATATATTTTAGAAATGGAGATCAATCAGTGGGCTAATTAGGTTACCTAATTTCTCTTTACAGGAGGTACAGATTTGGGTGGACATTGTATGAAATATTATGTGATTTCTCAACATTAAAATTACGAATGTCCACTGAACGATGCCTGGGCTACGACAACGTTGGACCTGGTGAAATGAACTCTATTCTTTTAGTAAGTATAAATACTTTATATTTCTTACATGTATACTAAAAACTTCTCATATATTTTAAAAATGGAGATCAATCAGTGGGCTAATTAGGTTACCTAATTTCTCTTTACAGCAGGTACAGATTTGGGTGGACATGGTATGAAATATTATGTGATTTCTCAAAATTAAAATTCGAATGTTCACTGAACGATCCCTGGGCTACGACAACGTTGGACCTGGTGGAATGAACTCTATTCTTTTAGTCAGTATAAATACTTTATATTTCTTACATGTATACTAAAAACTTCTCATATATTTTAGAAATGGAGATCAATCAGTGGGCTAATTAGGTTACCTAATTTCTCTTTACAGCAGGTACAGATTTGGGTGGACATTGTATGAAATATTATGTGATTTCTCAACATTAAAATTACGAATGTCCACTGAACGATTCCTGGGCTACGACAACGTTGGACCTGGTGGAATGAACTCTATTCTTTTAGTAAGTATAAATACTTTATATTTCTTACATGTATACTAAAAACTTCACATATATTTTAGAAATGGAGATCAATCAGTGGGCTAATTAGGTTACCTAATTTCTCTTTACAGCAGGTACAGATTTGGGTGGACATTGTATAAAATATTATGTGATTTCTCAACATTAAAATTACGAATGTCCACTGAACGATGCCTGGGCTACGACAACGTTGGACCTGGTGAAATGAACTCTATTCTTTTAGTAAATATAAATACTTTATAGATCTTATATGTAAGATAAAAAATTCTAACATATTTTATAGAAGGAGATCAATCAGTGGGCTAATTAGGTTACCTAATTTCTCTTTACAGCAGGTACAGATTTGGGTGGACATGGTATGAAATATTATGTGAATTCTCAACATTAAAATTCGAATGTCCACTGAACGATCCTTGGGCTACGACAACGTTGGACCTGGTGGAATGAACTCTATTCTTTTAGTAAGTATAAAAACTTTATAGTTCTTATATGTAAGATAAAAAATTCTAACATATTTTATAGAAGGAGATCAATCAGTGGGCTAATTAGGTTACCTAATTTCTCTTTACAGCAGGTACAGATTTGGGTGGACATGGTATGAATATTATGTGATTTCTCAACATTAAAATTCGAATGTCCACTGAACGATCCCTGGGCTACGACAACATTGGTCCTGGTGGAATGAACTCTATTCTTTTAGTAAGTATAAATACTTTATATTTCTTACATGTATACTAAAAACTTCTCATATATTTTAGAAATGGAGATCAATAAGTGGGCTAATTAGGTTACCTAATTTCTCTTTACATCAGGTACAGATTTGGGTGGACATTGTATGAAATATTATGTGATTTCTCAACATTAAAATTCGAATGTCCACTGAACATTCCCTGGGCTACGACAACGTTGGACCTGGTGGAATGAACTCTATTCTTTTAGTCAGTATAAATACTTTATATTTCTTACATGTATACTAAAAACTTCTCATATATTTTAGAAATGGAGATCAATCAGTGGGCTAATTAGGTTACCTAATTTCTCTTTACAGCAGGTACAGATTTGGGTGGACATTGTATGAAATATTATGTGATTTCTCAACATTAAAATTACGAATGTCCAGTGAACGATGCCTGGGCTACGACAACGTTGGACCTGGTGAAATGAACTCTATTCTTTTAGTAAGTATAAATACTTTATAGTTCTTATATGTAAGATAAAAAATTCTAACATATTTTATAGAAGGAGATCAATCAGTGGGCTAATTAGGTTACCTAATTTCTCTTTACAGCAGGTAGAGATTTGGGTGGACATGGTATGAAATATTATGTGATTTCTCAACATTAAAATTCGAATGTCCACTGAACGATCCCTGGGCTACTACAACGTTGGACCTGGTGGAATGAACTCTATTCTTTTAGTCAGTATAAATACTTTATATTTCTTACATGTATACTAAAAACTTCTCATATATTTTAGAAATGGAGATCAATCAGTGGGCTAATTAGGTTACCTAATTTGTCTTTACAGCAGGTACAGATTTGGGTGGACATTGTATGAAATATTATGTGATTTCTCAACATTAAAATTACGAATGTCCACTGAACGATGCCTGGGCTACGACAACGTTGGACCTGGTGGAATGAACTCTATTCTTTTAGTAAGTATTAATACTTTATATTTCTTACATGTATACTAAAAACTTGTCATATATTTTAGCAATGGAGATCAATCAGTGGGCTAATTAGGTTACCTAATTTCTCTTTACAGCAGGTACAGATTTGGGTGGACATTGTATGAAATATTATGTGATTTCTCAACATTAAAATTCGAATGTCCACTGAACGATCCCTGGGCTACGACAAAGTTGGACCTGGTGGAATGAACTCTATTCTTTTATTAAGTATAAAAACTTTATAGTTCTTTGATGTAAGATAAAAAATTCTAACATATTTTATCGAAGGAGATCAATCAGTGGGCTAATTAGGTTACCTAATTTCTCTTTACAGCAGGTACAGATTTGGGGGAACATGGTATGAAATATTATGTGACTTCTCAACATTAAAATTCGAATGTCCACTGAACGATCCCTGGGCTACGACAACGTTGGACCTGGTGGAATGAACTCTATTCTTTTAGTAAGTATAAAAACTTTATAGTTCTTTGATGTAAGATAAAAGATTCTAACATATTTTATAGAAGGAGATCAATCAGTGGGCTAATTAGGTTACCTAATTTCTCTTTACAGCAGGTACAGATTTGGGTGGACATGGTATGAAATATTATGTGATTTCTCAACATTAAAATTCGAATGTCCACTGAACATTCCCTGGGCTACGACAACGTTGGACCTGGTGGAATGAACTCTATTCTTTTAGTAAGTATAAATACTTTATATTTCTTACATGAATACTAAAAGCTTCTCATATATTTTAGAAATGGAGATCAATCAGTGGGCTAATTAGGTTACCTAATTTCTCTTTACAGCAGGTACAGATTTGGGTGGACATTGTATGATATATTATGTGATTTCTCAACATTAAAATTACGAATGTCCAGTGAACGATGCCTGGGCTACGACAACGTTGGACCTGGTGGAATGAACTCTATTCTTTTAGTAAGTATAAATACTTTATATTTCTTACATGTATACTAAAAACTTCACATATATTTTAGAAATGGAGATCAATTAGTGGGCTAATTAGGTTACCTAATTTCTCTTTACAGCAGGTACATATTTGGGTGGACATTGTATAAAATATTATGTGATTTCTCAACATTAAAATTACGAATATCCATTGAACGATGCCTGGGCTGCGACAACGTTGGACCTGGTGAAATGAACTCTATTCTTTTAGTAAGTATAAATACTTTATAGATCTTATATGTAAGATAAAAAATTCTAACATATTTTATAGAAGGAGATCAATCAGTGGGCTAATTAGGTTACCTAATTTCTCTTTACAGCAGGTACAGATTTGGGTGGACATGGTATGAAATATTATGTGAATTCTCAACATTAAAATTCGAATGTCATCTGAACGATCCTTGGGCTACGACAACGTTGGACCTGGTGGAATGAACTCTATTCTTTTAGTAAGTATAAAAACTTTATAGTTCGTATATGTAAGATAAAAAATTCTAACATATTTTATAGAAGGAGATCAATCAGTGGGCTAATTAGGTTACCTTATTTCTCTTTACATCAGGTACAGATTTGGGTGGACATTGTATGAAATATTATGTGATTTCTCAACATTAAAATTCGAATGTCCACTGAACATTCCCTGGGCTACGACAACGTTGGACCTGGTGGAATGAACTCTATTCTTTTAGTCAGTATAAATACTTTATATTTCTTACATGTATACTAAAAACTTCTCATATATTTTAGAAATGGAGATCAATCAGTGGGCTAATTAGGTTACCTAATTTCTCTTTACAGGAGGTACAGATTTGGGTGGACATTGTATGAAATATTATGTGATTTCTCAACATTAAAATTACGAATGTCCACTGAACGATGCCTGGGCTACGACAACGTTGGACCTGGTGAAATGAACTCTATTCTTTTAGTAAGTATAAATACTTTATATTTCTTACATGTATACTAAAAACTTCTCATATATTTTAAAAATGGAGATCAATCAGTGGGCTAATTAGGTTACCTAATTTCTCTTTACAGCAGGTACAGATTTGGGTGGACATGGTATGAAATATTATGTGATTTCTCAACAATAAAATTCGAATGTTCACTGAACGATCCCTGGGCTACGACAACGTTGGACCTGGTGGAATGAACTCTATTCTTTTAGTCAGTATAAATACTTTATATTTCTTACATGTATACTAAAAACTTCACATATATTTTAGAAATGGAGATCAATCAGTGGGCTAATTAGGTGACCTAATTTCTCTTTACAGCAGGTACAGATTTGGGTGGACATTGTATAAAATATTATGTGATTTCTCAACATTAAAATTACGAATGTCCACTGAACGATGCCTGGGCTACGACAACGTTGGACCTGGTGAAATGAACTCTATTCTTTTAGTAAATATAAATACTTTATAGATCTTATATGTAAGATAAAAAATTCTAACATATTTTATAGAAGGAGATCAATCAGTGGGCTAATTAGGTTACCTAATTTCTCTTTACAGCAGGTACAGATTTGGGAGGACATGGTATGAAATATTATGTGAATTCTCAACATTAAAATTCGAATGTCCACTGAACGATCCTTGGGCTACGACTACGTTGGACCTGGTGGAATGAACTCTATTCTTTTAGTAAGTATAAAAACTTTATAGTTCTTATATGTAAGATAAAAAATTCTAACATATTTTATAGAAGGAGATCAATCAGTGGGCTAATTAGGTTACCTAATTTCTCTTTACAGCAGGTACAGATTTGGGTGGACATGGTATGAATATTATGTGATTTCTCAACATTAAAATTCGAATGTCCACTGAACGATCCCTGGGCTACGACAACATTGGTCCTGGTGGAATGAACTCTATTCTTTTAGTAAGTATAAATACTTTATATTTCTTACATGTATACTAAAAACTTCTCATATATTTTAGAAATGGAGATCAATAAGTGGGCTAATTAGGTTACCTAATTTCTCTTTATATCAGGTACAGATTTGGGTGGACATTGTATGAAATATTATGTGATTTCTCAACATTAAAATTCGAATGTCCACTGAATATTCCCTGGGCTACGACAACGTTGGACCTGGTGGAATGAACTCTATTCTTTTAGTCAGTATAAATACTTTATATTTCTTACATGTATACTAAAAACTTCTCATATATTTTAGAAATGGAGATCAATCAGTGGGCTAATTAGGTTACCTAATTTCTCTTTACAGCAGGTACAGATTTGGGTGGACATTGTATGAAATATTATGTGATTTCTCAACATTAAAATTACGAATGTCCACTGAACGATGCCTGGGCTTCGACAACGTTGGAGCTGGTGAAATGAACTCTATTCTTTTAGTAAGTATAAATACTTTATAGTTCTTATATGTAAGATAAAAAATTCTAACATATTTTATAGAAGGAGATCAATCAGTGGGCTAATTAGGTTACCTAATTTCTCTTTACAGCAGGTAGAGATTTGGGTGGACATGGTATGAAATATTATGTGATTTCTCAACATTAAAATTCGAATGTCCACTGAACGATCCCTGGGCTACGACTACGTTGGACCTGGTGGAATGAACTCTATTCTTTTAGTCAGTATAAATACTTTATATTTCTTACATGTATACTAAAAACTTCTCATATATTTTAGAAATGGAGATCAATCAGTGGGCTAATTAGGTTACCTAATTTCTCTTTACAGGAGGTACAGATTTGGGTGGACATTGTATGAAATATTATGTGATTTCTCAACATTAAAATTACGAATGTCCACTGAACGATGCCTGGGCTACGACAACGTTGGACCTGGTGGAATGAACTCTATTCTTTTAGTAAGTATTAATACTTTATATTTCTTACATGTATACTAAAAACTTCTCATATATTTTAGCAATGGAGATCAATCAGTGGGCTAATTAGGTTACCTAATTTCTCTTTACAGCAGGTACAGATTTGGGTGGACATTGTATGAAATATTATGTGATTTCTCAACATTAAAATTCGAAAGTCCACTGAACGATCCCTGGGCTACGACAAAGTTGGACCTGGTGGAATGAACTCTATTCTTTTATTAAGTATAAAAACTTTATAGTTCTTTGATGTAAGATAAAAAATTCTAACATATTTTATAGAAGGAGATCAATCAGTGGGCTAATTAGGTTACCTAATTTCTCTTTACAGCAGGTACAGATTTGGGTGGACATGGTATGAAATATTATGTGATTTCTCAACATTAAAATTCGAATGTCCACTGAACGATCCCTGGGCTACGACAACGTTGGACCTGGTGGAATGAACTCTATTCTTTTAGTAAGTATCATAACTTTATAGTTATTTTATGTAAGATAAAAAATTCTAACATATTTTATAGAAGGAGATCAATCAGTGGGCAAATTAGGTTACCTAATTTCTCTTTACAGCAGGTACAGATTTGGGTGGACATGTTATGAAATATTATGTGATTTCTCAACATTGAAATTCGAATGTCCACTGAACATTCCCTGGGCTACGACAACGTTGGACCTGGTGGAATGAACTCTATTCTTTTAGTCAGTATAAATACTTTATATTTCTTACATGTATACTAAAAACTTCTCATATATTTTAGAAATGGAGATCAATCAGTGGGCTAATTAGGTTACCTAATTTCTCTTTACAGCAAGTGCAGATTTGGGTGGACATTGTATAAAATATTATGTGATTTCTCAACATTAAAATTACGAATGTCCACTGAACGATGCCTGGGCTACGACAACGTTGGATCTGGTGAAATGAACTCTATTCTTTTAGTAAGTATAAATACTTTATAGTTCTTATATGTAAGATAAAAAATTCTAACATATTTTATAGAAGGAGATCAATCAGTGGGCTAATTAGGTTACCTAATTTCTCTTTACAGCAGGTACAGATTTGGGTGGACATGGTATGAAATATTATGTGATTTCTCAACATTAAAATTCGAATGTCCACTGAACAATCCCTGGGCTACGACAACGTTGGACCTGGTGGAATGAACTCTATTCTTTTAGTCAGTATAAATACTTTATATTTCTTACATGTATACTAAAAACTTCTCATATATTTTAGAAATGGAGATCAATCAGTGGGCTAATTAGGTTACCTAATTTCTCTTTACAGCAGGTACAGATTTGGGTGGACATTGTATGAAATATTATGTGATTTCTCAACATTAAAATTCGAATGTCCACTGAACGATCCCTGAACTACAACAACGTTGGACCTGGTGGAATGAACTCTATTCTTTTAGTAAGTATAAAAACTTTATAGTTCTTATATGTAAGGTAAAAAATTCTAACATATTTTATAGAAGGAGATCAATCAGTGGGCTAAATAGGTTACCTAATTTCTCTTTACAGCAGGTACAGATTTGGGTGGACATGGTATGAAATATTATGTGATCTCTCAACATTAAAATTCGAATGTTCACTGAACGATCCCTGGGCTACGACAACGTTGGACCTGGTGGAATGAACTCTATTCTTTTAGTCAGTATAAATACTTTATATTTCTTACATGTATACTAAAAACTTCTCATATCTTTTAGAAATGGAGATCAATCAGTGGGCTAATTAGGTTACCTAATTTCTCTTTACAGCAGGTACAGATTTGGGTGGACATTGTATGAAATATTATGTGATTTCTCAACATTAAAATTACGAATGTCCACTGAACGATTCCTGGGCTACGACAACGTTGGACCTGGTGGAATGAACTCTATTTTTTAGTAAGTATAAATACTTTATATTTCTTACATGTATACTAAAAACTTCACATATATTTTAGAAATGGAGATCAATCAGTGGGCTAATTAGGTTACCTAATTTCTCTTTACAGCAGGTACAGATTTGGGTGGACATTGTATAAAATATTATGTGATTTCTCAACATTAAAATTACGAATATCCACTGAACGATGCCTGGGCTGCGACAACGTTGGACCTGGTGAAATGAACTCTATTCTTTTAGTAAATATAAATACTTTATAGATCTTAGATGTAAGATAAAAAATTCTAACATATTTTATAGAAGGAGGTCAATCAGTGGGCTAATTAGGTTACCTAATTTCTCTTTACAGCAGGTACAGATTTGGGTGGACATGGTATGAAATATTATGTGAATTCTCAACATTAAAATTCGAATGTCATCTGAACGATCCTTGGGCTACGACAACGTTGGACCTGGTGGAATGAACTCTATTCTTTTAGTAAGTATAAAAACTTTATAGTTCTTATATGTAAGATAAAAAATTCTAACATATTTTATAGAAGGAGATCAATCAGTGGGCTAATTAGGTTACCTTATTTCTCTTTACATCAGGTACAGATTTGGGTGGACATTGTATGAAATATTATGTGATTTCTCAACATTAAAATTCGAATGTCCACTGAACATTCCCTGGGCTACGACAACGTTGGACCTGGTGGAATGAACTCTATTCTTTTAGTAAGTATAAATACTTTATATTTCTTACATGTATACTAAAAACTTCTCATATATTTTAGAAATGGAGATCAATCAGTGGGCTAATTAGGTTACCTAATTTCTCTTTACAGCAGGTACAGATTTGGGTGGACATTGTATGAAATATTATGTGATTTCTCAACAATAAAATTACGAATGTCCAGTGAACGATGCCTGGGCTACGACAACGTTGGACCTGGTGAAATGAACTTTATTCTTTTAGTAAGTATAAATACTTTATAGTTCTTATATGTAAGATAAAAAATTCTAACATATTTTATAGAAGGAGATCAATCAGTGGGCTAATTAGGTTACCTAATTTCTCTTTACAGCAGGTAGAGATTTGGGTGGACATGGTATGAAATATTATGTGATTTCTCAACATTAAAATTCGAATGTCCACTAAACGATGCCTGGGCTACGACAACGTTGGACCTGGTGGAATGAACTCTATTCTTTTAGTCAGGAATAATACTTTATATTTCTTACATGTATACTAAAACATCTCATATATTTTAGAAATGGAGATCAATGAGTGGGCTAATTAGGTTACCTAATTTCTCTTTACAGCAGGTACATATTTGGGTGGACATTGTATGAAATATTATGTGATTTCTCAACATTAAAATTACGAATGTCCACTGAACGATGCCTGGGCTACGACAACGTTGGACCTGGTGGAATGAACTCTATTCTTTTAGTAAGTATTAATACTTTATATTTCTTACATGTATACTAAAAACTTCTCATATATTTTAGCAATGGAGATCAATCAGTGGGCTAATTAGGTTACCTAATTTCTCTTTACAGCAGGTACAGATTTGGGTGGACTTTGTATGAAATATTATGTGATTTCTCAACATTAAAATTCGAATGTCCACTGAACGATCCCTGGGCTACGACAAAGTTGGACCTGGTGGAATGAACTCTATTCTTTTATTAAGTATAAAAACTTTATAGTTCTTTGATGTAAGATAAAAAATTCTAACATATTTTATAGAAGGAGATCAATCAGTGGGCTAATTAGGTTACCTAATTTCTCTTTACAGCAGGTACAGATTTGGGTGGACATGGTATGAAATATTATGTGATTTCTCAACATTAAAATTCGTATGTCCACTGAACGATCCCTGGGCTACGACAACGTTGGACCTGGTGGAATGAACTCTATTCTTTTAGTAAGTATAAAAACTTTATAGTTCTTTGATGTAAGATAAAAAATTCTAACATATTTTATAGAAGGAGATCAATCAGTGGGCTAATTATTTTACGTAATTTCTCTTTACAGCTGGTACAGATTTGGGTGGACATGGTATGAAATATTATGTGATTTATAATGAAATAACAGGTTTTCGCTTGGTAGGCGATGTGAGATGTTTCTTTTATTTAGCTTTAAAACATATCGATTTCGTCCCAATGATGGGACATCATCAGTGCAGAATTGCAAGTCATGATGACCTATGTGCTCTGCTTAAAACATTTAAAGGTCTTGCCGGTACAAGTCACAACAATAAAATCCATTATGTGATTTCTCAACATTAAAATTCGAATGTCCACTGAACGATCCCTGGGCTATGAACTCGTTGGACCTGGTGGAATGAACTCTATTCTTTTAGTAAGTATAAAAACTTTATAGTTCTTATATGTAAGATAAAAACTTCTAACATATTTTATAGAAGGAGATCAATCAGTGGGCTAATTAGGTTACCTAATTTCTCTTTACAGCAGGTACAGATTTGGGTGGACATGGTGTGAAATATTATGTGATTTCTCAACATTAAACTTCGAATGTCCACTGAACGATACCTGGGCTACGACAACATTGGTCCTGGTGGAATGAACTCTATTCTTTTAGTAAGTATAAATACTTTATATTTCTTACATGTATACTAAAAACTTCTCATATATTTTTAAAAATGGAGATCAATCAGTGGGCTAATTAGGTTACCTAATTTCTCTTTACAGCAGGTACAGATTTGGGTGGACATGGTATGAAATATTATGTGATTTCTCAACATTAAAATTCGAATGTCCACTGAACGATCCCTGGGCTACGACAACGTTGTACCTGGTGGAATGAACTCTATTCTTTTAGTAAGTATAAATACTTTATATTTCTTACATGTTTACTAAAAACTTCTCATATATTTTAGAAATGGAGATCAATCAGTGGGCTAATTAGGTTACCTAATTTCTCTTTACAGCAGGTACAGATTTGGGTGGACATTGTATGAAATATTATGTGATTTCTCAACATTAAAATTACGAATGTCCACTGAACGATGCCTGGGCTACGACAACGTTGGACCTGGTGGAATGAACTCTATTCTTTTAGTAAGTATAAATACTTTATATTTCTTACATGTATACTAAAAACTTCACATATCTTTTAGAAATGGAGATCAATCAGTGGGCTAATTAGGTTACCTAATTTCTCTTTACAGCAGGTACAGATTTGGGTGGACATGGTATGAAATATTATGTGATTTCTCAACATTAAAATTCGAATGTCCACTGAACGATCCCTGGGCTACGACAACGTTGGACCTGGTGGAATGAACTCTATTGTTTTAGTAAGTATAAAAACTTTATAGTTCTTATATGTAAGATAAAAAATTCTAACATATTTTATAGAAGGAGATCAATCAGTGGGCTAATTAGGTTACCTTATTTCTCTTTACAGCAGGTACAGATTTGGGTGGACATGGTATGAATATTATGTGATTTCTCAACATTAAAATTCGAATGTCCACTGAACGATCCCTGGGCTACGACAACGTTGGACCTGGTGGAATGAACTCTATTCTTTTAGTAAGTATAAAAACTTTATAGTTCTTATTTGTAGGATAAAAAATTCTAACATATTTTATAGAAGGTGATCAATCAGTGGGCTAATTAGGTTACCTAATTTCTCTTTACAGCAGGTACAGATTTGGGTGGACATGGTATGAAATATTATGTGATTTCTCAACATTAAAATTCGAATGTCCACTGAACGATGCCTGGGCTACGACAACGTTGTACCTGGTGGAATGAACTCTATTCTTTTAGTAGGTATAAATACTTTATATTTCTTACATGTTTACTAAAAACTTCTCATATATTTTAGAAATGGAGATCAATCAGTGGGCTAATTAGGTTACCTAATTTCTCTTTACAGCAGGTACAGATTTGGGTGGACATTGTATGAAATATTATGTGATTTCTCAACATTAAAATTCGAATGTCCACTGAACGATCCCTGGGCTACGACAAAGTTGGACCTGGTGGAATGAACTCTATTCTTTTATTAAGTATAAAAACTTTATAGTTCTTTGATGTAAGATAAAAAATTCTAACATATTTTATCGAAGGAGATCAATCAGTGGGCTAATTAGGTTACCTAATTTCTCTTTACAGCAGGTACAGATTTGGGGGAACATGGTATGAAATATTATGTGACTTCTCAACATTAAAATTCGAATGTCCACTGAACGATCCCTGGGCTACGACAACGTTGGACCTGGTGGAATGAACTCTATTCTTTTAGTAAGTATAAAAACTTTATAGTTCTTTGATGTAAGATAAAAGATTCTAACATATTTTATAGAAGGAGATCAATCAGTGGGCTAATTAGGTTACCTAATTTCTCTTTACAGCAGGTACAGATTTGGGTGGACATGGTATGAAATATTATGTGATTTCTCAACATTAAAATTCGAATGTCCACTGAACATTCCCTGGGCTACGACAACGTTCGACCTGGTGGAATGAACTCTATTCTTTTAGTAAGTATAAATACTTTATATTTCTTACATGAATACTAAAAGCTTCTCATATATTTTAGAAATGGAGATCAATCAGTGGGCTAATTAGGTTACCTAATTTCTCTTTACAGCAGGTACAGATTTGGGTGGACATTGTATGATATATTATGTGATTTCTCAACATTAAAATTCGAATGTCCACTGAACGATCCCTGGGCTACGACAACGTTGGACCTGGTGGAATGAACTCTATTCTTTTAGTAAGTATAAAAACTTTATAGTTCTTATTTGTAGGATAAAAAATTCTAACATATTTTATAGAAGGTGATCAATCAGTGGGCTAATTAGGTTACCTAATTTCTCTTTACAGCAGGTACAGATTTGGGTGGACATGGTATGAAATATTATGTGATTTCTTAACATTAAAATTCGAATGTCCACTGAACGATCCCTGGGCTACGACAACGTTGGACCTGGTGGAATGAACTCTATTCTTTTAGTAAGTATAAAAACTTTATAGTTCTTTGATGTAAGATAAAAAATTCTAACATATTTTATAGAAGGAGATCAATCAGTGGGCTAATTAGGTTACCTAATTTCTCTTTACAGCAGGTACAGATTTGGGTGGACATGGTATGAAATATTATGTGATTTCTCAACATTAAAATTCGAATGTCCACTGAACGATCCCTGGGCTACGACAACGTTGGACCTGGTGGAATGAACTCTATTCTTTTAGTAAGTATAAAAACTTTATAGTTCTTATATGTAAGATAAAAAATTCTAACATATTTTATAGAAGGAGATCAATCAGTGGGCTAATTAGGTTACCTAATTTCTCTTTACAGCAGGTACAGATTTGGGTGGACATGGTATGAAATATTATGTGATTTCTCAACATTAAAATTCGAATGTGCACTGAACGATCCCTGGGCTACGACAACGTTGGACCTGGTGGAATGAACTCTATTCTTTTAGTAAGTATAAAAACTTTATAGTTCTTTGATGTAAGTTAAAAAATTCTAACATATTTTATAGAAGGAGATCAATCAGTGGGCTAATTAGGTTACCTAATTTCTCTTTACAGCAGGTACAGATTTGGGTGGACATTGTATGAAATATTATGTGATTTCTCAACATTAAAATTCGAATGTCCACTGAACGATCCGTGGGCTACGACAACGTTGAACCTGGTGGAATGAACTCTATTCTTTTAGTAAGTTTAAAGACTTTGTAGTTCTTATATGTAAGATAAAAAATTCTAACATATTTTATAGAAGGAGGTCAATCAGTGGGCTAATTAGGTTACCTAATTTCTCTTTACAGCAGGTACAGATTTGGGTGGACATGGTATGAAATATTATGTGATTTCTCAACATTAAAATTCGAATGTCCACTGTACGATCCCTGGGCTACGACAACGTTGGACCTGGTGGAATGAACTCTATTCTTTTAGTAAGTATAAAAACTATATATTTCTTTGATGTAAGATAAAAAATTCTAACATATTTTATAGAAGGAGATCAATCAGTGGGCTAATTAGGTTACCTAATTTCTCTTTATAGCAGGTACAGATTTGGGTGGACATGGTATGAAATATTATGTGATTTCTCAACATTAAAATTCGAATGTCCACTGAACGATCCCTGGGCTACGACAACGATGGACCTGGTGGAATGAACTCTATTCTTTTAGTAAGTATAAAAACTTTATAGTTCTTTGATGTAAGATAAAAAATTCTAACATATTTTATAGAAGGAGATCAATCAGTGGGCTAATTAGGTTACCTAATTTCTCTTTACAGCAGGTACAGATTTGGGTGGACATGGTATGAAATATTATGTGATTTCTCAACATTAAAATTCGAATGTCCACTGAACGATCCCTGGGCTACGACAACGTTGGACCTGGTGGAATGAACTCTATTCTTTTAGTAAGTATAAATACTTTATATTTCTTACATGTATACTAAAAGCTTCTCATATATTTTAGAAATGGAGATCAATCAGTGGGCTAATTAGGTTACCTAATTTCTCTTTACAGCAGGTACAGATTTGGGTGGACATGGTATGAAATATTATGTGATTTCTCAACATTAAAATTCGAATGTCCACTGAACGATCCCTGGGCTACGACAACGTTGGACCTGGTGGAATGAACTCTATTCTTTTAGTAAGTATAAAAACTTTATAGTTCTTTGATGTGAGATAAAAAATTCTAACATATTTTATAGAAGGAGATCAATCAGTGGGCTAATTAGGTTACCTAATATCTCTTTACAGCAGGTACAGATTTGGTTGGACATGGTATGAAATATTATGTGATTTCTCAACATTAAAATTCGAATGTCCACTGAACGATCCCTGGGCTACGACAACGTTGGACCTGGTGGAATGAACTCTATTCTTTTAGTCAGTATAAATAATTTATATTTCTTACATGTATACTAAAAACTTCTCATATAATTTAGAAATGGAGATCAATCAGTGGGCTAATTAGGTTACCTAATTTCTCTTTACAGCAGGTACAGATTTGGGTGGACATTATATGAAATATTATGTGATTTCTCAACATTAAAATTACGAATGTCCACTGAACGATGCCTGGGCTACGACAACGTTGGACCTGGTGAAATGAACTCTATTCTTTTAGTAAGTATAAATACTTTATAGTTCTTATATGTAAGATAAAAAATTCTAACATATTTTATAGAAGGAGATCAATCAGTGGGCTAATTAGGTTACCTAATTTCTCTTTACAGCAGGTACAGATTTGGGTGGACATGGTATGAAATATTATGTGATTTCTCAACATTAAAATTCGAATGTCCACTGAACGATCCCTGGGCTACGACAACGTTGGACCTGGTGGAATGAACTCTATTCTTTTAGTAAGTATAAAAACTTTATAGTTCTTATATGTAAGGTAAAAAATTCTAACATATTTTATAGAAGGAGATCAATCAGTGGGCTAATTAAGTTACCTAATTTCTCTTTACAGCAGGTACAGATTTGGGTGGACATGGTATGAAATATTATGTGATTTCTCAACATTAAAATTCGAATGTCCACTGAACGATCCCTGGGCTACGACAACATTGGTCCTGGTGGAATGAACACTATTCTTTTAGTAAGTATAAATACTTTATATTTCTTACATGTATTCTAAAAACTTCTCATATCTTATAGAAATGGAGATCAATCAGTGGGCTAATTAGGTTACCTAATTTCTCTTTACAGCAGGTACAGATTTGGGTGGACATGGTATGAAATATTATGTGATTTCTCAACATTAAAATTCGAATGTCCACTGAACGATGCCTGGGCTACGACAACGTTGGACCTGGTGGAATGAACTCTATTCTTTTAGTCAGTATAAATACGTTATATTTCTTACATGTATACTAAAAACTTCTCATATATTTTAGAAATGGAGATCAATCAGTGGGCTAATTAGGTTACCTAATTTCTCTTTACAGCAGGTACAGATTTGGGTGGACATTGTATGAAATATTATGTGATTTCTCAACATTAAAATTACGAATGTCCACTGAACGATGCCTGGGCTACGACAACGTTGGACCTGGTGGAATGAACTCTATACTTTTAGTAAGTATAAATACTTTATATTTCTTACATGTATTCTAAAAACTTCTCATATATTTTAGAAATGGAGATCAATCAGTGGGCTAATTAGGTTACCTAATTTCTCTTTACAGCAGGTACAGATTTGGGTGGACATGGTATGAAATATTATGTGATTTCTCAACATTAAAATTCGAATGTCCACTGAACGATGCCTGGGCTACGACAACGTTGGACCTGGTTGAATGAACTCTATTCTTTTAGTCAGTATAAATACGTTATATTTCTTACATGTATACTAAAAACTTCTCATATATTTTAGAAATGGAGATCAATCAGTGGGCTAATTAGGTTACCTAATTTCTCTTTACAGCAGGTACAGATTTGGGTGGAGATTGTATGAAATATTATGTGATTTCTCAACATTAAAATTACGAATGTCCACTGAACGATGCCTGGGCAACGACAACGTTGGACCTGGTGAAATGAACTCTATTCTTTTAGTAAATATAAATACTTTATAGTTCTTATATGTAAGATAAAAAATTCTTAACATATTTTATAGAAGGAGATCAATCAGTGGGCTAATTAGGTTACCTAATTTCTCTTTACAGCAGGTACAGATTTGGGTGGACATGGTATGAAATATTATGTGATTTCTCAACATTAAAATTCGAATGTCCACTGAACGATCCCTGGGCTACGACAACGTTGGACCTGGTGGAATGAACTCTATTCTTTTAGTAAGTATAAAAACTTTATAGTTCTTATATGTAAGATAAAAAATTCTAACATATTTTATAGAAGGAGATCAATCAGTGGGCTAATTAGGTTACCTAATTTCTCTTTACATCAGGTACATATTTGGGTGGACATGGTATGAAATATTATGTGATTTCTCAACATTAAAATTCGAATGTCCACTGAACGATCCCTGGGCTACGACAACGTTGGACCTGGTGGAATGAACTCTATTCTTTTAGTAAGTATAAAAACTTTATAGTTCTTATATGTAAGATAAAAAATTCTAACATATTTTATAGAAGGAGATCAATCAGTGGGCTAATTAAGTTACCTTATTTCTCTTTACAGCAGGTACAGATTTGGGTGGACATGGTATGAATATTATGTGATTTCTCAACATTAAAATTCGAATGTCCACTGAATGATCCCTGGGCTACGACAACATTGGTCCTGGTGGAATGAACTCTATTCTTTTAGTAAGTATAAATACTTTATATTTCTTACATGTATACTAAAAACTTCTCATATATTTTAGAAATGGAGATCAATCAGTGGGCTAATTAGGTTACCTAATTTCTCTTTACAGCAGGTACAGATTTGGGTGGACATGGTGTGAAATATTATGTGATTTCTCAACATTAAAATTCGAATGTCCACTGAACGATCCCTGGGCTACGACAACATTGGTCCTGGTGGAATGAACTCTATTCTTTTAGTAAGTATAAATACTTTATATTTCTTACATGTATACTAAAAACTTCTCATATATTTTTAAAAATGGAGATCAATCAGTGGGCTAATTAGGTTACCTAATTTCTCTTTACAGCAGGTACAGATTTGGGTGGACATTGTATGAAATATTATGTGATTTCTCAACATTAAAATTACGAATGTCCACTGAACGATGCCTGGGCTACGACAACGTTGGACCTGGTGGAATGAACTCTATTCTTTTAGTAAGTATAAATACTTTATATTTCTTACATGTATACTAAAAGCTTCTCATATATTTTAGAAATGGAGATCAATCAGTGGGCTAATTAGGTTACCTAATTTATCTTTACAGCAGGTACAGATTTGTGTGGACATTGTATGAAATATTATGTGATTTCTCAACATTAAAATTACGAATGTCCACTGAACGATGTCTGGGCTACGACAACGTTGGACCTGGTGAAATGAACTCTATTCTTTTAGTAAGTATAAATACTTTATAGTTCTTATATGTAAGATAAAAAATTCTAACATATTTTATAGAAGGAGATCAATCAGTGGGCTAATTAGGTTACCTAATTTCTCTTTACAGCAGGTACAGGTTTGGGTGGACATGGTATGAAATATTATGTGATTTCTCAACATTAAAATTCGAATGTCCACTGAACGATCCCTGGGCTACGACAACGTTGGACCTGGTGGAATGAACTCTATTCTTTTAGTAAGTATAAAAACTTTATAGTTCTTTGATGTAAGATAAAAAATTCTAACATATTTTATAGAAGGAGATCAATCAGTGGGCTAATTAGGTTACCTAATTTCTCTTTACAGCAGGTACAGATTTGGGTGGACATGGTATGAAATATTATGTGATTTCTCAACATTAAAATTCGAATGTCCACTGCACGATCCCTGGGCTACGACAACGTTGGACCTGGTGGAATGAACTCTATTCTTTTAGTCAGTATAAATACTTTATATTTCTTACATGTATACTAAAAACTTCTCATATATTTTAGAAATGGAGATCAATCAGTGGGCTAATTAGGTTACCTAATTTCTCTTTACAGCAGGTACAGATTTGGGTGGACATTATATGAAATATTATGTGATTTCTCAACATTAAAATTACGAATGTCCACTGAACGATGCCTGGGCTACGACAACGTTGGACCTGGTGGAATGAACTCTATTCTTTTAGTAAGTATAAATACTTTATATTTCTTACATGTATACTAAAACTTCTCATATATTTTAGAAATGGAGATCAATCAGTGGGCTAATTAGGTTACCTAATTTCTCTTTACAGCAGGTACAGATTTGGGTGGACATGGTATGAAATATTATGTGATTTCTCAACATTAAAATTCGAATGTCCACTGAACGATCCCTGGGCTACGACAAAGTTGGACCTGGTGGAATGAACTCTATTCTTTTAGTAAGTATAAAAACTTTATAGTTCTTTGATGTAAGATAAAAAATTCTAAAATCTTTTATAGAAGGAGATCAATCAGTGGGCTAATTAGGTTACCTAATTTCTCTTCACAGCAGGTACAGATTTGGGTGGACATGGTATGAAATATTATGTGATTTCTCAACATTAAAATTCGAATGTCCACTGAACGATCCGTGGGCTACGACAACGTTGGACCTGGTGGAATGAACTCTATTCTTTTAGTCAGTATAAATACTTTATATTTCTTACATGTATACTAAAAACTTCTCATATATTTTAGAAATGGAGATCAATCAGTGGGCTAATTAGGTTACCTAATTTCTCTTTACAGCAGGTACAGATTTGGGTGGACATTGTATGAAATATTATGTGATTTCTCAACATTAAAATTACGAATGTCCACTGAACGATGCCTGGGCTACGACAACGTTGGACCTGGTGGAATGAACTCTATTCTTTTAGTAAGTATAAATACTTTATATTTCTTACATGAATACTAAAAGCTTCTCATATATTTTAGAAATGGAGATCAATCAGTGGGCTAATTAGGTTACCTAATTTCTCTTTACAGGAGGTACAGATTTGGGTGGACATTGTATGAAATATTATGTGATTTCTCAACATTAAAATTACGAATGTCCACTGAACGATGCCTGGGCTACGACAACGTTGGACCTGGTGAAATGAACTCTATTCTTTTAGTAAGTATAAATACTTTATATTTCTTACATGTATACTAAAAACTTCTCATATATTTTAAAAATGGAGATCAATCAGTGGGCTAATTAGGTTACCTAATTTCTCTTTACAGCAGGTACAGATTTGGGTGGACATGGTATGAAATATTATGTGATTTCTCAAAATTAAAATTCGAATGTTCACTGAACGATCCCTGGGCTACGACAACGTTGGACCTGGTGGAATGAACTCTATTCTTTTAGTCAGTATAAATACTTTATATTTCTTACATGTATACTAAAAACTTCTCATATATTTTAGAAATGGAGATCAATCAGTGGGCTAATTAGGTTACCTAATTTCTCTTTACAGCAGGTACAGATTTGGGTGGACATGGTATGAAATATTATGTGATTTCTCAACATTAAAATTCGAATGTCCACTGAACGATCCCTGGGCTACGACAACGTTGGACCTGGTGGAATGAACTCTATTCTTTTAGTAAGTATAAAAACTTTATAGTTCTTTGATGTAAGATAAAAAATTCTAACATATTTTATAGAAGGAGATCAATCAGTGGGCTAATTAGGTTACCTAATTTCTCTTTACAGCCGGTACAGATTTGGGTGGACATGGTATGAAATATTATGTGATTTCTAAACATTAAAATTCGAATGTCCACTGCACGATCCCTGGGCTACGACAACGTTGGACCTGGTGGAATGAACTCTATTCTTTTAGTCAGTATAAATACTTTATATTTCTTACATGTATACTAAAAACTTCTCATATATTTTAGAAATGGAGATCAATCAGTGGGCTAATTAGGTTACCTAATTTCTCTTTACAGCAGGTACAGATTTGGGTGGACATTATATGAAATATTATGTGATTTCTCAACATTAAAATTACGAATGTCCACTGAACGATGCCTGGGCTACGACAACGTTGGACCTGGTGGAATGAACTCTATTCTTTTAGTAAGTATAAATACTTTATATTTCTTACATGTATACTAAAAACTTCTCATATATTTTAGAAATGGAGATCAATCAGTGGGCTAATTAGGTTACCTAATTTCTCTTTACAGCAGGTACAGATTTGGGTGGACATGGTATGAAATATTATGTGATTTCTCAACATTAAAATTCGAATGTCCACTGAACGATCCCTGGGCTACGACAAAGTTGGACCTGGTGGAATAAACTCTATTCTTTTAGTAAGTATAAAAACTTTATAGTTCTTTGATGTAAGATAAAAAATTCTAAAATCTTTTATAGAAGGAGATCAATCAGTGGGCTAATTAGGTTACCTAATTTCTCTTCACAGCAGGTACAGATTTGGGTGGACATGGTATGAAATATTATGTGATTTCTCAACATTAAAATTCGAATGTCCACTGAACGATCCCTGGGCTACGACAACGTTGGACCTGGTGGAATGAACTCTATTCTTTTAGTCAGTATAAATACTTTATATTTCTTACATGTATACTAAAAACTTCTCATATATTTTAGAAATGGAGATCAATCAGTGGGCTAATTAGGTTACCTAATTTCTCTTTACAGCAGGTACAGATTTGGGTGGACATTGTATGAAATATTATGTGATTTCTCAACATTAAAATTACGAATGTCCACTGAACGATGCCTGGGCTACGACAACGTTGGACATGGTGGAATGAACTCTATTCTTTTAGTAAGTATAAATACTTTATATTTCTTACATGTATAATAAAAGCTTCTCATATATTTTAGAAATGGAGATCAATCAGTGGGCTAATTAGGTTACCTAATTTCTCTTTACAGCAGGTACAGATTTGGGTGGACATTGTATGAAATATTATGTGATTTCTCAACATTAAAATTACGAATGTCCACTGAACGATGCCTGGGCTACGACAACGTTGGACCTAATTAGGTTACCTAATTTCTCTTTACAGCAGGTACAGATTTGGGTGGACATTGTATGAAATATTATGTGATTTCTCAACATTAAAATTACGAATGTCCACTGAACGATGCCTGGGCTACGACAACGTTGGACCTGGTGAAATGAACTCTATTCTTTTAGTAAGTATAAATACTTTATATTTCTTATATGTAAGATAAAAAATTCTAACATATTTTATAGAAGGAGATCAATCAGTGGGCTAATTAGGTTACCTAATTTCTCTTTACAGCAGGTACAGATTTGGGTGGACATGGTATGAAATATTATGTGATTTCTCAACATTAAAATTCGAATGTCCACTGAACGATCCCTGGGCTACGACAACGTTGGACCTGGTGGAATGAACTCTATTCTTTTAGTAAGTATAAAAACTTTATAGCTCTTATATGTAAGATAAAAAATTCTAACATATTTTATAGAAGGAGATCAATCAGTGGGCTAATTAGGTTACCTAATTTCTCTTTACAGCAGGTACAGATTTGGGTGGACATGGTATGAAATATTATGTGATTTCTCAACATTAAAATTCGAATGTCCACTGAACGATCCCTGGGCTACGACAACGTTGGACCTGGTGGAATGAACTCTATTCTTTTAGTAAGTATAAATACTTTATAGTTCTTTGATGTAAGATAAAAAATTCTGACATATTTTATAGAAGGAGATCAATCAGTGGGCTAATTAGGTTACCTAATTTCTCTTTACAGCAGGTACAGATTTGGGTGGACATGGTATGAAATATTATGTGATTTCTCAACATTAAAATTCGAATGTCCACTGCACGATCCCTGGGCTACGACAACGTTGGACCTGGTGGAATGAACTCTATTCTTTTAGTCAGTATAAATAATTTATATTTCTTACATGTATACTAAAAACTTCTCATATATTTTAGAAATGGAGATCAATCAGTGGGCTAATTGGGTTACCTAATTTCTCTTTACAGCAGGTACAGATTTGGGTGGACATTATATGAAATATTATGTGATTTCTCAACATTAAAATTACGAATGTCCACTGAACGATGCCTGGGCTACGACAACGTTGGACCTGGTGGAATGAACTCTATTCTTTTAGTAAGTATAAATACTTTATATTTCTTACATGTATACTAAAAACTTCTCATATATTTTAGAAATGGAGATCAATCAGTGGGCTAATTAGGTTACCTAATTTCTCTTTACAGCAGGTACAGATTTGGGTGGACATTGTATGAAATATTATGTGATTTCTCAACATTAAAATTCGAATGTCCACTGAACGATCCCTGGGCTACGACAAAGTTGGACCTGGTGGAATGAACTCTATTCTTTTATTAAGTATAAAAACTTTATAGTTCTTTGATGTAAGATAAAAAATTCTAACATATTTTATAGAAGGAGATCAATCAGTGGGCTAATTAGGTTACCTAATTTCTTTTCACAGCAGGTACAGATTTGGGTGGACATGGTATGAAATATTATGTGATTTCTCAACATTAAAATTCGAATGTCCACTGAACGATCCCTGGGCTACGACAACGTTGGACCTGGTGGAATGAACTCTATTCTTTTAGTCAGTATAAATACTTTATATTTCTTACATGTATACTAAAAACTTCTCATATATTTTAGAAATGGAGATCAATCAGTGGGCTAATTAGGTTACCTAATTTCTCTTTACAGCAGGTACAGATTTGGGTGGACATTGTATGAAATATTATGTGATTTCTCAACATTAAAATTACGAATGTCCACTGAACGATGCCTGGCCTACGACAACGTTGGACCTGGTGGAATGAACTCTATTCTTTTAGTAAGTATAAATACTTTATAGTTCTTATATGTAAGATAAAAATTCTAACATATTTTATAGTAGGAGATCAATCAGTGCACTAAGTAGGTTTCCAAATTTCTCTTTTCAGCAGGTACAGTTTTGGGTGGACGTTGTATGAAATATGTGATTTCTTGACATTAAAATTACGAATGTCCACTGAACGATCCCTGGGCTACGATAACGTTGGACCTGGTGGAATGAACTCTATTCTTTTAGTAAGTATAAAAACTTTATAGTTCTTATATGTAAGATAAAAAATTCTAACATATTTTATAGAAGGAGATCAATCAGTGGGTTAATTAGGTTACCTAATTTCTCTTTACAGCAGGTACAGGTTTGGGTGTACAATGTATTAAATATTATGTGATTTCTCAACAATGTAATGACGAATGTCCATTGAACGATCCCTGGACTACGAAAACGTTCGCCACCGCCACCTATAGAGACGCCTTCCACTGCGCTGTGCAGACAAACCTTTGAAATTATCAAACGTTTGTCGCATCCAAAAAACAGTGACAACAACGACGGAACCATGCTTTTTTTACGAACCTCTTTCTCTTTCCTATTCCCTACAAGTAATAGAATCCAGCAGAGAGTATTAGGAATATGTTTTTTTATGTAGCTGATGTCATCCTTTCTGTAGGCAGTATGATATAGGCAAAAAACTTGTCAGGCTTATTGCATTCGTCATATTCCAATACACACATGCGACCACATTTTTATATTATTATTACGCACTGCATCTAGGTTGCAAGTTCTCTGCAATTACAGTAATTGCGTTTTGAAATATATTTTTTTTTTTTTCCTCTGCAGGACGTGACAGATGAGCACAGTATCTCTCCCTGACCACTATAACAGGTGTTACATGGCCGGAATCCATTGTGAAAGAATCCTTTCGCCTACTGCATACACAGATTTCTGACAGCACCACTCCCTTTAAGCTCCAATCGCCCGTACTTTGCGACAACGTCTGGATTTCGGACACTTATCGAAAGTTAGTTTTTTTCCCTCTGCATTTGTCCCGTCCATTCTGAAACCTAGATCAATGTATCCCTATTTCCCAATCACTTCTTTGCCTTCTGACAATATTCTTCTAAACACACTGGTATTTTTTAACTTTGCCCATTATTTCCTGCTTATAACTCTCAGCATGTATGGCACCGACTCTTATGATACCTTCAATTCCATAATGGAACACTAGGTTATGCATAAAACGCCCGCTTGCTAACTGTGGTTATTCCATCAGCTAAAATATGTTTTAATATAGCTTCTTGCTCCACTCTCCAAGGAATCTCTCCAACAGATCTTTAAAAGCGTATGTTAGCCGGGACTGTTTGGATGCGACGATGCACAGCAAAACGATACTCTTTGTAAATACCGTATCTTCTCTTTTAGAACACTTAAACAATCTTCTTGCGCAAATCCATAACCCCAATCCTGCGTCGTGGTAATGTTATCTTCTCGACTCAGCGAAAAAATAGAAGTCCTCACAATCACCTGTCTGGACGCTTTATAAAACCGATAATTTTGCTTAAACCAGGGCTCGTGATTTTTCGACAAATTTATTTTGATTCTACAATTTGACGCCACCCACGTTAAGCAATCGTTTCCATTTGTCTTATCCTCGCCCACAACGATGTTGCTCCTTCCATCCGAAGTCATGCTCGGTTTAAAAAAAATTCCTTCGAAATCCTGTGTGGCTCCCAAATCCAGGAGATAGAAGCCATCTACACGAAGCTGCTGCTATTGAATTGATGATGGCACCTCCATTAAAAAAAAAAGTCGATTAGTTGCAGTTTATAAGATATATACCCACAGGACGTACATATTTGCGCACTGTATTCCAGAAATAGTAGCTTCGTCTTATCTCCAGCGTTTGCAGTATCGAACTTGCTGAATTTACTACGCATGTAGATCCGCACACACGCACTACATTGACTACAACTAGCGCACTTTATGTTACCAAACTATAGGAGTTTTATAAAACACGTTAATTTTCGATGAGAGAATTATGATTTACCGCAGCAGACACATTCGCTACGTAACGTAATGCACACCAGCCGTAAAGTAGACAATACTAGCATACGATTAAACAGGCGATGCTTCGAAGAAAGATCACTGCACCACCGAAGTCGGTTTTCTTTAGAGCTTTACCGTGACGTATATTTAGGGTGTATCAACACTTTTTAGTTAAATTCCGTCCCATCTAGCCTACACCACTCTCTGTAAGCGCCAAACATTTCCAACACAGTAACAGAAGAACACCTGCTGTCGCCACTAACCTACAACAACAAACGGATCTAGCCATTCCAACTCATTTTTCTGCCTCAACTAGCATGCTGCAAGCTCTGCATAAGTTCGTAACAACGCAGACAGGGCTATCCTTACATCCGCCCACTAGCCCAGTTCCAACTCTTCTAAGTTCCACCGCATAAACAAGTTACCACAGACTGTTATATCCGCGATCAGTAACAGTTTTAATGAAGTTTCGATGTCTCTCTCCACCCAATAACTGCGTTGGCTGCTTGACCCGCCCCAAACATCCAACCACAACTTTGTTTCCAATGCATATCCCTGCAGACAATATTTCTGGAACGCTTTCTATCAGTCAATAGACTACAGACCTCGAGCATTCGAGCACAAACAGTCGCCGTATACCACCTTCTAACAAATCAACACTCTCGATAAACATCTGTAACACACCCAATTACATCGTAAAAATGACTGCCACACATAGAACAGCTAACAAGGAACGATTCAGATCAACAACAAGCTCTTTTCTTATATTTATATTTTTGTGCCTCGTTTCCTTCGTAGGTGTCGGTGGCCGAGTAGAAAGAGACCGACACAGGAATAAAGGATGCACGCTTGTGCAGGTACGAAGGTGAGCAGCCAGTGGGACAGCAGAAACTAGAAACACTAGAGTAAATTAGAACGAGATATATATTTCATAGAGACTTAGTAATACTTTTACATAGTTCTTGACTGCAGAATGCTGATACATAGATTCGATAAAGGCCTGCCTACTGATGATTTCTAGTGCCTATCGGATAGCCAAGTCTTAACTGGTGCCTATCTGATTCCCAAGTGTTAACTGGTTCCTATCTCAGTCCCAAGTGAACGATGTCGTTCAGTGGTGGCCACGAGCGGAGTTGCAACAGAGGGCGCTCGTGGCTGACGTCGTAAGAACGCCGCGCCGTGCGTGCATGGCGGCGCGCGCCGTGCGACACCACATATATATCTACTAATACAACACCCAAAAAAATTTTTATCGAACGCCAAGAGCAGTCCTTTAGAGACTAAAGAAAGGTTTAAAAACACCTCCCAAAGAAGGTAACTACCCAGCCTTAAATCACCTAACCATAGGATTTATTGAATTCGATGCTTCTCGACCAAAGAACAATAATTTTCCACCACAAACACCGCCACAACGTTAGCAGGAGGCATCCATTTGCATCGTAAGCAACACTAACAGATGAGATGAATACACCACATCCCAAGTACAACCATTACACTTTGTTTCTATGTGCGCATCTACAACTCAGCTCCCTGTAAGAGGCTGAGACACTATTTCTTTTTTTCCGGGAAAGAAGAATCACCTCTGTATTGCAATGAATCTTATGACTAACCGGCCTCTTTTTTTTTTTTTTTTTTTTTTTTTTTTTTTTTTTTTTTTTTTTTTTTTTTTTTGGATAGAGAAATCGATCCATCTGTTCGGTTTGAGCTATCGAAATACTTGCATACACAACCGTCAACTAGCAGCGTTCAGGATTTTTACTATGTATCCTAAATAATAATACAACTATTAAGTCTGTTCTACTCCAACAGCATGCCATGCTATTTTCCCAGACGAATCACCTCTGTATTGCAACGAATCGATATTTTTTCTGGAGAATAGGTTGAAAATTACTCAATTTTTAAAGAAATTGCATTGGAAATAGGTATTTCACGCTATTTTTCTGTAGGAGAGCTTGAAATTTATATAAGTGCAGACGAAAAAATCGGTATTTTTAGCTCATTCAAGACAATTTTGCGGAATTTACAACCATACACACAAGCGTATTACCGACAAATATTGCAACAATTCCATGTATTATACCCTCGCAGCTGGCACAAACACGTTTTCTTTTTACCATACAAGACGAGTACAGCTGTCGTTATACATAAACAGTAGGATGTGCGCTAACTTTTCGATATATATATTACAGAAACGAAACATAGTATTTAGAAAATCGATAAGAATAACTCAAACCACAGCAAACATTCGAACGTTTTGCTTAGCTGTAGAATAGAACAACACGGAATCACCGATATATGACAACCAGTCTTCAGGTATTTTTTCTCCTAATCCCTGTAAGTCCCTACAAGAAATAGCTGTTACAGATTTTTTCCCCGTTTACAGCATAGCGGACACGTATCTAGCCCTTTTTAGAGCAAAGGAACCAATCCAGCTGTTCGGTCTGAACTATCGAAATACATGCATGCTTACTCACATTCCATGTTATTTCTGGCTGCAGGCAAGTGCGGACCTGTTGACTCATCGTAGACTCCGGTTTGGAGCGTGTGTACGTAAACATACCTGTCCACGCTCGCACCTGACCTGGAGAAGTTATCGGTTTCATTTTTCCTGGCCGCAGCAGATTCAGAATACACGAGAGCTATTTTTACGAAGATAGAATTACATTGATTGTAACAACAGACATAAAAATAAAAAACGATCGAAATGATGCAGGTATACCATAGCTCTTAATACACCACCATCCCAATAAAGACAGCCTCTACAACCAATAGAGAACCGCACACATACGTATTACCGACAAATACTGCTAACTCTTTAACCCTAACCACTTCTTCTTGTACTCGGTGGATGTCCAAATGCTGCTCATACTAAGCAAAAACTGGGAGATTCGTACATGCTACACTAATCTTCTGGCACAACAGAGCTGGTACCTTTAATCTTATGATTTCGTAGAATTTTTATTAAGATAGTAAATAAGCACAAAACGTTTATTACATTTACCTAACATGTTTACATACATGGCCGGCCGCAGTGGCCGAGGGGACTGAGGCGCGCCTGTCACATTCCGAACGGCCGCTACTGTCGGGGGTTCGAATCCCCCCTCAGGCGTGGATGTTTGTGTCGTCTTTAGTATAAGGACTGATGATCCCGAAGTTAAGTCCCTTAAGCTTAATAGACATTTGTATACAGAATACAACTCGTTCTTTATTCTTGTTAGGTGTAACTTTAATTTTGTCCAATTTAATTTTTCATTTGTAGTTTAGGTCAACATCGGTGTCCTCTATTTCCGTTCCAGCTAGAAGTTCGAAAGGTACAGGGAAGGTATGTTCTCGAACTCCATTACGTATCTTCGTTTCCTCCTGCATTCCAAGTCCTTTATAGCTTTTAAAACCAGCCATGCACCTTCTGGCAATGCTTCTAGACGAGAACAATCGAGCATTTTAACTTTTCCCATTATTTTCTGTATGGCATACTGGTTATAGCACTATGCGTCCCTATGTGCGTACGATGCCAACTCCTGAGATACACAATCCTGTGGTAATTTCCGTATGGAACGCTTAGGTTTACGACTACTGCAAACGATCGCTTGTTAGATATTGTTATTCCATCCGTTTTTAACTCTGCAAATGGCTGCTCCAACACCCAGTCCTCCACATTTGGATACAATGTAGCCCTTATCCAAACGATAATTCAATACGTTTTTCGTGTGTTCCGCTATTTTAGGCCACTACACCGACGCGTGACCAATCTCCCTGACTGTTTACTGTAAAAATCAAATATTTTATAAGTCCCAGTCGTAACCAGATTTCTCCACACCCTCTGTTTAAGCCGGGCTTACACATATGCCATAGCTTCGTCTTTCTCCAGCATTAGTTTCTACTCGTCCTTTATGGCAGTTGCTTTAGCCATATATTCTAGCTTCCTTCTCTTGGTCTCGATATCCGCCATTTCCAGTTTTCTTTTCGCGCACATAAGACATTAACTGCACGTAGCGATGTAATTTCTTTAATGGGGGATGGCTAAAGTCTGTGTGATACATTTACTCTTTTTGATGGACTTGCGGAATGACATTGTTTGTAGGTACTAGACCTAATTCGGCGATATCTGTATCTGGAGGCAGTGTGGAGAACAATGTTCCGGGTTGGGAGAAGTATGTTTCCCCTGCTTTAATGTAGCATTTAAGTGTGCTACTTATATCGTCTTTTCCGGTGTCAGTATTACGAATCTCCACGTAATTTACAGGTAGACAATTGAAACTAAAAGCTGATACAACGTAATGTATAAGCTTTTATCGATCTGGAAGGTTTTTACCTTTACATCGACCAATTTTCGGGTATTTTTATTACCCCAGTACACAATTTGCAGGACACTATTAAACACTACAAAGCATCTGTTGTCCCAGATGTTTATTATTCGCCTCCACTTGGTGGAGAAGCACTTTGCAGATACCGTTTATTCTCGTTGAAAACACTTAAACAGTCTTGCACAACATCAAAAACACTATCCATCCGATAATTGTGTATTGTAACCTCCAGCCTTGTAATCCCATGTTCTTGACCTAACGACGGAGTAAGTGCTCAAATACAGCAAATAGACCTCTATCTCTCTTTTTAGGGTAAATCAGGTCACGGATCACAAAATTCACACCACAACCGGCGGATTATCCCCTAGTAAGACTCCAGGACGTTCCCCAAATTATGGTTTTGACTGATATTTCCAGGCGAAGTACTAAATAACCTCCATAAAGGCGAGAGTCTAGATGTGTTCTTCGGGACTTGTGGTATAGAGACAGGAGCGTGGATTCGAATCCTGCATATGACAACGCGACGGTGGCGAGTCCCGAAGTGCAACAGCTGGGAGGACCTCCTGGCTATAGCGAAGACACACATCCGCCGCAACTCCCACCTGGTGTTGTATCTCTATATATAAAAGGAAGTGTCCCGATTGACTGAGTCATCATCGCCCAGCCCAAAACACTGAAGACAGAAACTTGAAATTTGTGGGTGGTGTTGATCTGACTCTGTAGGCGTCATTTAAGAAGCGATTTTTCCATATTCCATCCGTAAGGGTGGTGAAATAAGGGATGAAACGTCTTTTGAAAATACGTAGCTATTTAGGTAATTTTGAAGCTAGAACTACGAAATTTCGGATTTTAATTCTGGGTTCGAATTTAAAAGACACGTGTTTCGGCATTTTTTTTTAAATTCGATAAATAAGGGGGTAAAATAGGTGACGCAAAAAATTGATTTTCAAAAATATGGTGCTGTTAACTCAAATTTCTAGCTATAACTACGAAACTTAAAATATAGATTCTTCATCATGATTAGAAAGAAACAACTGGTGTAGACCAACCAGCCTACGCATGCGAAGCAGCGGGGTTTCAGCTAGTTGGAATATATATATATATATATAAGGGGTGGTCGTAGAAGCGTCCAGATCACATCCTCGAAACGCAAAGAATGTTTTCATTTTTCAATAGGGACGAAAATGTTAAATAAAATGAGCTGAATTTTACACCAATAATCATTATACTAAAATTTTATTTATATAATATACAAGTATTATTGCAATAACAATAATCACCACAAACAAACAAACAGAAATTAAGATAGTGAACTTTTCGGCTTTTCGACTCACTGAATTTTTTAAAGATCATATCATAATTTATACTAGCTACAATTTTTGCTTCAGTTTATAGTACCGACAACGCAGTGCCTCATTGTGCTTCTCAAGAAATTTTGAAAATAATAATTCTTATGCCAAGGTTGCAAAATATTTTTATTTGTTGTATTCTACCGGTTTCGGCAGTTGCTGCCATCAACAGAAAATCAAGAAGACATTTTACATCAAAGCCAATAAGACAACATTTTTACTGAGTACAGCAAAGATTAATTTATAATAAAATATTGTGATTGTTTCTAAAAGCCTTTCCATTTTACATCATGTAGTATGTATTCCTTTAATTAATCTTTAACTTTTATCAATAGCGTAGCTAGGGGGGTGCGGGGGGTGCGGTCCGCACCGGGTACCAACTCCAAGGGGGTGACAAAACTTGCCAGAGGTTTCTTTTTTACTTTTTTCATTTTTTTCCACGCTAATTGTTAATTGTCTGAACCGACGTGGCTGTTGCCATTCTTCGTCTATTATCGTAAGTGACCGGACGCCAGAGTTTTCTTCCACAATATTCAGAAGATCGAATGAAATATTTATTCATTTCCACGTAAGTAAATGGAATTATTTATGAATTTTTTTAATACACATTTTTGTTCCCATAGTTGTAAGAAAAATTACAAGGGGTTTCTTAACTGCTGATGCCAAATGCCTGAATTTTTTCTTTTTAATGATTTTTTGAGAATCATATGTTTCTCCCAGCTTTAAAAGTGATTACGATACTTATTCAGATGTGGCTGCCTCTTTTAGAGTATAAACGGTCACTGTGTTCCTTTTTCGTGATTTGAACGTTAAAATAAACGGCCATTTAGCCAAACCAGCCGTATTAATTATATATCACGAATTTACTTTGTGCTAGGGTGTTCAAGTGGTCAATCGTGCATGAACTAGTCTAGCATAAAACCAGAACTGTTTTCCGCCGTGGCTATCAATGTGGTACGTTATAATGTTCAGTGCAGAGCTTTCCTAGCTGCATGTCACGACACCCAGGGGTGTCGCGTAGTGCCACCAAGGTTGTCGCAACAACAGCAAAATCTTAAGATAGAACATTGTGGAAAAAATACTAAACATTCTTTATTTCGTTCAGTGAGCACTATAAGTACAAGTGAATCATGAAAATTAATAGTCCTTCAAAGTACCATTTATGTAGATAAATCTTTCTAATTAAAATCAGTGTGTTTCTTGTAAAACTTTATATATTCGAAATGGTGTCGCGACTAGGAATAGTTTGGAAAGCTCTGGTATAGTGTTTAAGAAGAATCGTAGAAAATTACAAAAAAAAATACCATATGCGTTTATTATTTGATGCAACTGTGCCGTCAAATAGAACAAATCTCCTTACTGATTGCTGTTCATGAATATCTGACGTCCGTAAAAAATACATAAAAGCATTTTCTCCTATACAACAACAACTGATTACTAACGTGTTGCACTTCAGGAAGATTGCTCTTTTAAAGCAATATTTGCCTAAAAATATAAAGACAACTAAGAAGTATTTGCTATGAAAGAATATGGAGATTTCTATTTGTTTGTGGACGAAGCCTTTCGATTTGCGAAGGACACATGTGACGAGATGGGTATTCCTGTCGAAAAAATAAGAAATATTAGGAAGAAGAAAATGATGCCTGGGGAAAAGGCTGCAGAAGAGACGCCGACTTTGCACCAGGAACTGAGAAGGTCAATGTTAGAGTGCATCGATAGTTCCAACAAGAAACTGATACACGTTGCAGAAACATGGAGTGTATATCAGTTCATTTTGCTGTTTTAGAGCCCAGAAATCCGATTCAGAAAAGGAACTTCCCATGATTGTAAAATGTTTAATTGGCAATTACGATGAGATTTCTGAAGATGTTATTCTCACAGAAATTCTATGGCTGCGAAGATTTCTGAAGGCAACTAATGTCCGAAAAGAAGAATCTCTTGGATGGATATCTTTAAGAGTTTTACAGTTTGTTCTTGAATATGAAATTTCTGAATCTGTTCCGAACCTCACTTTGGCATTAAGATTTTTCTTAACTTTATGTGTTTTAGTAGTGTCCTGTGAGAGAAGTTTCTCAAAGCTGAGACTAATTAAGAATTACCTTAGGTCTGCTGTGAGCCAAGCAAGACTCTCAAATTTGGCAATTTTGTCAACTGAAAATAGTGTGGCCATGCAATTTAAAAATTTGCTGCAGGGAAAGTTAGACGGGTGAAATTGTAAACTGCATGTGACAGTCACCATTCATTCAGACAGTCTTTAGCTATTTATTCTGCTTGATTAATAATCGATTAAACTATGTTATTTATAAAAACTAGTTTCACTTATCTCCCTTCATACAGACTGTTTACAAAGTGATTAACCCTAGGAGCACCAAGGTATTTTAGGTTACACGGAGCACCAACCAAGGGCAAATTTTGCCCTTGTTACAAAAAAGCTGTAAATCCTGTAAAAATGTATTTAATTCAAGTAATTCTGTTTCCAATGTAACATCAGTTTAATTACTTACAGGAAGTTTCAAAACCCCAAATAAAAACAGTTGTATAAATATATCAAGTAGGCTGTGGAACTTGGACAGTGGCCATCTTCTCGTACCCCTTTTTGTAGAGTACGCCCTAGCCATTTGATCTATGCCATCCACTCCTCCCTTAGTGTCATTATAGTATAGGTTAATATGGGTTTTCTTCTTTGGTGTAGCATGCTGCATCATGATGTTGTCTTGACAACATCAATAGTTTTTTGTTTTTCCTTTGTGATGTAAGAGACAATTACAATTTGATCTATGGCATCCACTCCTCCCTTAGTGTCATTATAGTATAGGTTAATATGGGTTTTCTTCTTTGGTGTAGCATCATCTAATGCTGCATCATGATGTTGTCTTGACAACATCAATAGTTTTTTGTTTTTCCTTTGTGATGTAAGAGACAATTGTTACTGGCTTCTTAGTGTCCTGGTAAATTCCCATTAGAATCAAAATTCTCATCAAAACATATATTTCAGTTTCGTCAACAGGAAATACATTGTTTCTTTCAGCTTCTTCATTTGTATGCTCAATAATTTTCTGTACTATTTCAGGTGTGAATAATTTCTTGAATGATTCACATGTACTTGTTACTTTCCCAGCAGTAGTTACTCCCTGATGTTCACGAACTATATTGGCAAAATCCCTTTTACAATGCTTTGGACCTTCTGCAAGGCACACCCTACCAGAACTAGTAACATATCTATTGGGAGCGTCACCTGCATGGTTTGTTTCTTCTTCGACCTCCTTTTCTTCATTTGAGCTCTCTTCTTCTTCTTCTTCTGTGTGAGCCGATTCAGAGTCGCTGAAATCTGATAACTCATGGTCTACTAAAAGTTCAGCAAGAAGTTCTGCGTCGTTCAACCCTCTACAACTCATTTCAGAAAATGTACTTTACACAAAAGGCGTTTGCTCTACTGTGACAAACTGCTAGTAACAATAGTTAGTCTCAACAATGAATATCAAATGCAACAATCGTACTCTCAACTCACAATCATTATTGCCAAACGAAATTTATTATAAGAAAAATGTAGGGGCAATTTTTGCCCGTGCTTTGAGGTTGTAGGGGGCGTGAAGAAATATGGTCGCATGGACTACCAACCCAGGGCAAAATGTGCCCTTGGGCATAAAATTGCTATATTTTGTTATAAGTTTTTAAAATTGTAGGCATCTAAATGTGTAGGGTAGTACTTTATAAGGTGAGAGACAAATAGAAAAAAACATAAATACTGAAGGGTATTAATTATGATTTTTTAATAAAAGAAAAGTGTACGGGCAATTTTTGCCCGTGCTTGGTGCTTGTAGGGTTAACTTTCTATTTTGCTCATTTAATTACGTGTATCAAAAATTTATTCCTCTCTCCTTGAATTTTTTTCTATTGCTTCTAAGGTTGGCGAGAGTGGTGTTGGTGTTGGAGAGGGTGCACAATTGGATCACCACACCGGGTACCAAACTTCTTAGCTACGCCACTGTGCACTGTGACATAGTAACTAAGTTTCTGGTCACTCCTCGCCGATGTGGGGTGGTAAACCAGTTAGTATAAATGTGTACAGTGGGCCAACAGTAAGACTGCAGGACGTTCTCCAAATTATAGTTTTGACTGATATTTCCAGGCGAAGTACTAAATAACCTCCATATAGGCGAGATTCTAGATGTGTTCTTCGGGACTTGTGGTATAGAGACAGGTGCATAGAATCGAATCCTGCATATATATGACAACACGATGCTGGCGAGTCCCAAAGTGCAACAGCTGGGAGGACCTCCCGGCTATAGCGAAGACACACATCCGCCGCAACTCCCACCTGGTGTTGTAATATATATATATATATATATATATATATATATATATATATATATATATATATATATATATATAAGGGATGGTCATATGCTAGAAAATGTTAAATAAAATGAGCTGAATTTTACACCAATAATCATTATACTAAAATTTTAAATATTGTTGAAATGAGATAGAATGGCTGGCCAGTATTTACCATTGTGCTGTACCGCCGATAGTAACACCAAATGAAAAAACAGAAAAAAAGGGACAAAGGGACGCTTTCGGAACAGAGTTCCTTCGTCAGGTGGGAGAGAAGGGAAGAATAAAGGATGGGAATAGAAGGGAAAGGTGGTTCACGACCTAGGTCATGAAGGTGGTGTTTCGGAAGTGTGGGCGTCAGAGATACTGCATGTATGTACTGAGCCAAGCCAGAGAGGATAAATATAACTAAAAAGGAAAGATCAAGTAGTAAAGAGAAGAGAAGAGAGTGGAATTAATGATGCTGAGGGGTGTAGGAGGGGCGGGGGGGGTGTCTAAAACGTTTTTCATAAACAGGGAAATATGGATGGATACACACACACACACACACACACACACACACACACACACACACACGGAGAGAGATAGAGAGAATGACAGAGAGAGCGAGAGGGCGGTAGAGAGAGAGAGGGGGGGGGTAAGGAACGGATAATGAATAGGTGAGCTGAGGATGGAGGAAGGGGAGGGGTTAGCGTAGATTTAGGCCAGGGGGGTGGCGGGAGGAGAGGATATGTTGGAGGGCAAGTTCCCACCTCCGTAGCTCTGAGGGACTGGTGTTGGTTGGTACTATCCAAATGGCACGTGTGGTGTAACACGTGCCCAGGTCCC
Source organism: Locusta migratoria (assembly GCA_026315105.1). Taxonomy (NCBI): domain Eukaryota; kingdom Metazoa; phylum Arthropoda; class Insecta; order Orthoptera; family Acrididae; genus Locusta; species Locusta migratoria. The sequence continues at coordinate 124,364,810 of CM048754.1, forward strand.
TGGAGTTATGCTGGAGGGCATGTTCTGCCACAGGATATTGGGTGTCCCCCAGGCGAACAGTTCGTCTATGCCCATTCATCCGCTCAGCCAATTTGTTGGTAGTCATACCAACATAAAAGGCTGAACAGTGGACACATGTCAGCTGGTATATGACATGCGTTGTCTCACATGTGGCCCTGCCTTGAATTGGGTAGGTTTTTCCTGTGGTGGGGCTGGAGTATGTGGTAGTGGGAGGATGCATTGGACAGGTTTTGCAGCGGGATCGGTTGCAGGGGTAGGAACCATTAGGTAGGGAGGGTGGTTTTGGGATGTTGTAGGTTGGACAAGGATGTTGCGGAGGTTGGGAGGACGGCGGAAGGCTACTCTGGGTGGTGTGGGAAGAACAGTTTGGAGTGATGGTCTCATTTCAGGGCATGACTTGAGAAAGTCATAGCCCTGTTTGAGGAATTTGTTGAGGCATTCCAGGCCAGGATGGTACTGGGTGACTAAGGGAGTGCTTCTGGGTGGTCTGGGGTTAGGAACATTGTTTTTGGAGGGAGAGGAATGGACAGCTCGTGAGATCTGTTTGTGGACGAGGTCTGTAGGGTAGTTGCGGGAGAGGAAAGCATTGGATAGATTGTTGTTGTAGCTGGTGAGGGATTCGGAACTGGAACAGATACGTTTCCCACGGATGCCCAGGCTGTAGGGAAGGGATCGTTTAATATGGAAGGGATGGCAGCTGTCAAAGTGGAGGTACTGTTGTTTGTTAGTGGGTTTAATATGGACTGAGGTGTGGATGTGAGACTCAGCAAGGTGAAGGTCAACATCAAGGAAGGTGGTTTGAGTTTTGGAGAAGGACCAGGTGAATTTAAGGCTGGAGAAGGAGTTAAGGTCGTGGAGGAAGTTCAGAAGGGTTTCTTCACCGTGAGTCCAGACCATAAATATATCATCTATGAATCTATACCAAACCAGGGGAGGCAACTTCTGTGTCTTAAGGAATGCCTCTTCCATGCGGCCCATGAAGAGGTTGGCATAGGAAGGGGCCATCCTGGTACCCATAGCTGTCCCCCTGATTTGTTTGTAGGTCTGGCCCTCAAAGGTGAAGTAATTATTGTTGAGTATGAAATTAGCAAGTGTGACAAGGAATGAGGTTTTTGGGAGGCTTTCAGGTGGGCGTTGGGAAAGATAGTGTTCCAGAGCTGATAGACCATGGGTGTGAGGGATGTTGGTGTACAGGGATGTAGCATCAATGGTGACAAGGAAGCTATCACGTGGGAGGGGCATAGGGATGGATTTGAGGCGTTCCAGAAAGTGGTTTGTATCTTTGATATAGGATGGGAGCCTGCAGGTTATAGGTTGGAGGTGTTGGTCTACCAGAGCTGAGACACGTTCTGTTGGAGCTTTGAAACCTGCTACTATGGGACGGCCAGGATGATTCTCTTTATGGATTTTAGGGAGTAGGTAAAAGGTAGGCATGCGAGGTTCAGGCGGAGAGAGAAGTTCTAAGGAGGCAGTGGTGAGACCTTGTAACGGACCTAGGGTTTTAAGAATTTTCTGTAGTTCAGCCTGGACTGAGGGAATGGGGTCATAAGGGATAGGTTTGTAGGTAGAGGTGTCCGAGAGTTGACGCAGCCCTTCTGCCACATACTCCCCTCGATCAAGTACCACAGTTGTGGAACCCTTGTCCGCTGGGAGAATTACAATGGAGCGGTCCGCTTTCAGCTCTCGGATGGCTTTGGATTCAGCTGGGTTGATGTTAGGAGTGGTTGGTATGTTGTTCAGGAAGGATTGGGAAGCAATGCTTGATGTGAGGAATTCCTGGAATGCCTGCAAGGGATGGTTTTGAGGAAGAGCAGGAGGATCTTTTTGGGAGGGAGGTCGGAATTGTTCAAGACAGGGTTCAACAGCGGCTCTGCTGCCTGGGGGTTGTGACTGGGTGCTGAAGTGGTATTTCCAGTTGAGGTTACGGGTGAATGAGAGGAGATCTTTGACCAGGGCAGTGTGATTAAATTTAGGTGTAGGACAGAAGGTTAAGCCTTTAGACAGGACAGATATTTCTGGAATGGAGAGGGATTTGGATGAGAGGTTAAGGACTGAATTGGAATTGGTATTGGGTGGTTTCTGCATGTGGTGACGGTTGTGATAGGTTCTAGGAGGGGTGTGTGCTGGGATTGGAAGATTCAGTAGGGAAGCCAGGCTTGGTTTGTTGCCAATGAGTGGGGGGTTTTGAGGGTGGTGGTGTGGTGGGTGGTTGTGGATTATGGGAAGAGGGATACCACTTCTGATATGATGGACCAGTAGTTTGGACAGTTTTCTAAGGTGTTGTGCGGCATTCAGTTCAAGTTTACAGTTGGCTTGTTGTATTATGGATCCAAGTGTGTTATTTGAGCCAGGTGCTGAGAGGAGAAGTATTTTGGAGAGAGAGAGGAGTTGTTGGGAGTGGTGGTTACACGAGGCAACATACTGTTGGAGGATAAGACGGGTGAGAGCTAAGGACTGCTGAATTTGAAACTGTAGGAGGGACTGATGGAGACAAGGATTGCATCGAGAGATGGGAACTTTTAAAGTGAGTCCTTTGGGGATTGTTCCAAATGACAAACAGGACTGGAGGAAAAGAATGTGGGATTGCAGTTTGGCTATAGCAAATGCATGTTTGCGGAATGACTGAAGGTACTGTGGTATAGGGTTGGGATACATGGTGGATAATAGGTTTGAAATAATAATAATAATAATATGTTATATATCATACACATACACACACACGCACACACAAAGGGGTATAATAGGATGAAAATTTATCGAAAATATTAAAAAAAAACAATATATAAAAAAGTTCAACGAAAGAATTAACTACGAAATTGTAATTACCAAGTGCCGGTGAAAAATGATCGTAGAGGGCCGAAAAAAGGGTTTTAGGCGGCAGAAAAACGATCGCTAGCTGCACATAAAAGGTAATTACCGTCCATTAAAGATCGCTGGCGGCACCTTAAAACTTACCAGCGGCACAAAATTTATGGTCAAACCGCAGATAAACAACCAAAAACGCCATTATACAGTAGCCATAACGAAAAAGTCGCTGGGATTATGGTCGAAATAAATTGTAAACAATGCCACAATGTTGGATTGTTGCAACAATCTCCAGTAAGGGAGGCGTTTCTTTAAAAAATGACTGTTTAGTAAATGATCAAATAAAAGGATGTGGGCGTAAAATTGCACAATTGTAGGAAATATATGGGAGGATAGTTAATTACAAGACGTTACAGAAGGAATATAGACAACAATGGCGAGATGGAAAGAGTTCAGACGAAAGTTATGAATGAAAGCAAACAGATAAAAGTAGTTGAAACAATAAGAAGGATGTAGACCACGAAGGTAATATTCGATTAATGATGAAAATTCTCCTCAGAGATAATAAATATTGTTGAAATGAGATAGAATGGCTGGCCAGTACTTACCATTGTGCTGTACCGCCGATAGTAACACCAAATGAAAAAACAGAAAAAAAGGGACAAAGGGACAAGCTTTCGGAACAGAGTTCCTTCGTCAGGTGGGAGAGAAGGGAAGAATAAAGGATGGGAATAGAAGGGAAAGGTGGTTCACGACCTAGGTCATGAAGGTGGTGTTTCGGAAGTGTGGGCGTCAGAGATACTGCATGTATGTACTGAGCCAAGCCAGAGAGGATAAATATAACTAAAAAGGAAAGATCAAGTAGTAAAGAGAAGAGAAGAGAGTGGAATTAATGATGCTGAGGGGTGTAGGAGGGGCGGGGGGGGGGGGTGTCTAAAACGTTTTTCATAAACAGGGAAATATGGATGGATACACACACACACACACACACACACACACACACACACACACACACACACACACACACGGAGAGAGATAGAGAGAATGACAGAGAGAGCGAGAGGGCGGTAGAGAGAGAGAGGGGGGGGTAAGGAACGGATAATGAATAGGTGAGCTGAGGATGGAGGAAGGGGAGGGGTTAGCGTAGATTTAGGCCAGGGGGGTGGCGGGAGGAGAGGATATGTTGGAGGGCAAGTTCCCACCTCCGTAGCTCTGAGGGACTGGTGTTGGTTGGTACTATCCAAATGGCACGTGTGGTGTAACACGTGCCCAGGTCCCTGGAGTTATGCTGGAGGGCATGTTCTGCCACAGGATATTGGGTGTCCCCCAGGCGAACAGTTCGTCTATGCCCATTCATCCGCTCAGCCAATTTGTTGGTAGTCATACCAACATAAAAGGCTGAACAGTGGACACATGTCAGCTGGTATATGACATGCGTTGTCTCACATGTGGCCCTGCCTTGAATTGGGTAGGTTTTTCCTGTGGTGGGGCTGGAGTATGTGGTAGTTTTTTCTGTTTTTTCTGTTTTTCTGTTTTTTTCTGTTTTTTCATTTGGTGTTACTATCGGCGGTACAGCACAATGGTAAGTACTGGCCAGCCATTCTATCTCATTTCAACAATATTTATTATCTCTGAGGAGAATTTTCATCATTAATCGAATACTAAAATTTTATTTATATAATATACAAGTGTTATTGCAATAACAAAAATTACAACAAACAAACAAACAGAAATTAAGATAGAGAACTTTTCGGCTTTTCGACTCACTGAATTTTTTAAAGATCACATCGTAATCAATACTAGTTACAATTTTTGCTTCAGTTGATAGTACCGACAACACAGTGCCTCATTGCGCTTCTCAAGAAATTTTGAAAATAATAATTCTTATGCCAAGGTTGCAAAATATTTTTATTTGTTACATTCTACCGGTTTTGGCAGTTGCTGCCATCAACAGGAAATCAAGAAGATATTTTACATCAAAGCCAATAAGACAACATTTTTACTGAGTACAGCAACGTCTAATGTACAATAAAATATTGTGATTGTCTCTAAAAGCCTTTCCATTTTACATCATGTAGTAGGTATTCCTTTAATTAATCTTTAACTTTTACTGCACTGTGACATAGTAACTAAGTTTCCGGTCACTCCTCACCAATATGGGGTAGGCGTGGTAAACCTGGGAGTATAAATTTGTACAGTGTGCTGAACAGTGTCACTTATTTCAAGGATACACGATACAAACATCAGTGGCGTGTCTGTGCTCGCACGCCAGTGAGTCTTTCGGCGACTATCCGGACCGCGGCACGCACTTGTTGCCCGCCTTGACGCTCTTGTCCTTGACGAAGCCGGCATTACACAGGCAGAGGCCTGGCCCAGAGCAGACCCCGTTGATGCAACCACCGGGGCAGTTGGCGATGCAGCGCGCGCCGCGCAGGTCCAGGGGGTCCCTCACGTACCTGCAACACACACCGTGTGGTGACCACTCTGTGCTACAGCTAATACAGGCACAATTTAATCATCACCGACATTTGGTCTAATCATCATCAAAGAAGACTGTATACGTGGAAGAGACCAGGAGACACTGGAAAGTACCAGATTGACTTTACAATGGTAAGGAATAGACTTAGAAACCAGGTTCCAAACTGTCAGACATATTGTAGAGGGACGGATTATTGTCTCCACTACTATCTTGTATCAGCTCAGTTTCGAAGAAGATTATGTTTATATCTTATGTTCTTAAGTGATTTTTATGTAAATGTTTTATGTTATCTGATTCTTAAAAGAGTTTTTGTGTGTTTCTGGTGTTTCATGTGCTGTGACGGCGATTCAACCTACAAGAGCAACACCTTCGACGCCGAGCTCAAGGAGTAAACATGTGGCCACTTCAAGTCGTGGTCGACGGCCACGAAGCAAGAAGATGCTGGTTTCTGCGGTTATCGTCAGGGATACTGACATGATTATAGAAACTTTCGTGAGGGAAAGAAAAAAAAACTCTTTGTGTAAGTATCATTGAGTCATGATCTTTATTGTGACAGCAATAAATGTCAATGTGTCTTGAAAGTTAAACAAGTATCAACGATCATTATTTTGATATTTATAGAAATTTTACAGGAAATGTATTCACTGACAGGAGCTCAAGAATTATTAACTGTCAAATCATTTTACAATTTGAAAGAAGACATTTAGGGAAAGTTATTTTGTTTGACAGATAAAGCAAGAAGACTTCTATAAATTTTTAGTATTTTAATCAATCGATCTTACATAGCAATCGATCATCAGTGAACAGGACTTGTTATATCTGTGTCTATAGCAACCAGAACAACTACGAACTTCTGTTTGACAGTTCGATCTTTTAAGGCAACTTTAAAACACTAATTTCAAAGTGATAGTTTTAAAGAATGCAAACATATAATCAAATGCTTCTTCTATCTGCGCAAGGATCTGTCGTTCAAATTTCACAATATAGGAAGATTGTATTATTTTGATTTTTTTTTTCCTTGTTGACGAGCGGACGACTTTCGGATCCTGAAGTCTGATACGGCACATTAAAAATTTAGGATTCAGTCCCATGCAAGAAGAGGTCGTACTGCCACAATATCCACACTGACCATAACTTATTGGTTATGAACTACCGATTGAAACTTAAGAGACTGCAGAAAGGTAGAAAGATTAGGAGATGGAACCTGGACAAATTGAAGCAACCAGAGGTGGTTCATAGTTTCAGAGGGAGCATTAGACAAGGATTGGTTGAAACGGAGGAAAGTAATACAGTAGAAGAAGAATGGGTAGCTCTGATACGGTAGTGAAGGCAACAAAGGACCATATAGGCAGAAGGATAAGGCCTAATAGAAATTCCTGGATAACACAGAATACACTGAACTCAATTGATGAGAGAGGAAAATATAAAAATTCAGCAAGTGAAACAGCAAAAAGGGAGTACAGAAATTGATAGGAAGTGCAGACTAGCTAAGCAGGAGTGGCTAGAGGACAAATACAGAACCATAGAAGAATGCATGACTAGGGGAAAGATAGATACCGCCTACAGGAAGATAGAAGAGATATTTGGAGTCAAGGAAAGTAGCCGTATCAATATCAAGTACTCAGACGAAAAACTGGTACTAAGCAAAGAGGGGAAAGCTGAACTGTGGAAGGAATATATAGAGGGCTTACACAAAGAAAGTAAACTTGAAGGCAATATTCTAGAAATGGAAGACGAAGTGGAGAAAAATGAGATAGGAGAAAAATTTGACAGAGCGCTGAAGGACATGAGTCGAAAAAAGGCCCCTGGAGTAGATGATATTCCGTCTGAACAGCTGATGTCGTTACGAGAGCGAGTCATGAAAAAATGTTCCACCTGGTATGCAAGATGTACGAGACAGGGGAAATACCCTCGGACTTCTTGAAGAATATCGTAAGTCTAATTCCAAAGAAATCAAGTGCAAACAAGTGTGAAAATTACAGAACTATCAGTTTAATAAGTCGTGGTTGCAAAATATTAACACGAATTATTTACAGAAAAAACTTGTGGAATCCGAACTCGGGGAAGATCAGTTTGGATTTAGGAGAATTGTTGGAACACGACAGGCAATACTCACATTACGACTAATCTTAGAAGATAGGCTAAGAAAAAGGGAAACCTACATTTTAAACGTTTGTCGCTTTGGAGAAATCTTTTCACAATGTCGAGTGGAATACACACTGCAAAATTCTGAAGGCAGCAGGGGTAAAATATAGGGAGCGAATAGTTATATTCAACCTATACAAAAACCAGACAGTGGTTATTAAAGTCGAAGGGCAAGAAAGGGACGCAGAGGTTGGGAAGGGAGTAAGACAGGGTTGTAGCCTTTCCCCAATGTTGTTCAGTCTGTACATTGAGCAGGCAGTGAAGGAATTCAAGGAGGAACATGGAGAAGGCATTAAAGTGCAGGGAGAAGAAATAAAAACATTGTGGTTTGGCAATGACATGGTAATTCTGTCAGAGACCGCAAAAGATCTGGAAGAGCAATTGAATGTGATGGACAGTGTCTTGAAAGGAAGATATAAGATCAACATTAACAAGAGTAAAACGGAGGTAATGGAATGCAATGAGATAATAAAAGTAGTAGATGAATTTTGTTATTTGGGTAGCAAGATAACTTTTGATGGCCAAAGAAGATATAAAATGCACAATGCCTACTGTGTGCTACAGGTAATATAGACACAATTTAATGGTCACCAACACTTGGTTTAATCATCATGAAAGAAGGCTGTATAAGTGGACAAGACCAGGAGACACTGGAAAGTATAATGGTAAGGAATAGATTTAGAAACGTGGTTCTAAACTGTCAGACATATTGTAGAGGAACGGATTATTGTCTCCACTACTATCTTGTATCATCTCAGTTTCGAAGAAGATTATGTTTGTATCTTATGTTCCTAAGTGATTTTCATGTAAATGTTTTATGTTATGTGATTATTAAAAGAGTTTTTGTATGTTCCTTGTGTTTCATGTGCTGTGACGGCGATTCAACCTACGAGAGCAACATCATCGACGCCGAGCTCAAGGAGTAAACATGTGGCCACTTCAAGTCGCGGTCGACGGCCAGAGGCAAGAAGATACTAGTCTCTGCGGTTATCGTCAGGGATACTGACATGATTATAGAAACTTTAGTGGAATATCGAAAATGCCACAAAATTAGTCTTTGTGTAACTGTCATTGAGTCATGATCTGTATTGGGGGATCAATAAATGTCATTGTGTCTCGAAAGTTAAACAAATGTCAACGATCATTATTTTGATATTTATAGAAATTTTACAAGAAATATATTCATTGACAGGAGCTGAAGAATTATTTACTTTCAAACCATTTTACAATTTGAAAGAAGACATTTAGGGAAAGTTATTTTGTTTGACAGATAAAGCAAGAAGACTTTTATAAATTTTTAGTATTTTAATCGATCGATCTTATGTAGCAATCGATCATCAGTGAACAGGACTTGTTATATCTGTGTCTATAGCAACCAGCACAACTACGAACTTCTGTTTGACAGTTCGATCTTTAAGGGAACTTTAAAACACTTATTTCGAAGTGATAGTTTTAAAGAATGCAAACCTAGAATCTTATGCTTCTTCTATCTGCGCAAGGATCTGCCGTTCAAATTTCACAATACAGGAAGATTGTATTATTTTGATTTTTTTTTTCCTTGTTGACGCGCGGACGACTTTCGGATCCTGAAGTCTGATACGGCACATTAAAAATTTGGTATGCAGTCCCATCCAAGAAGAGGTCGTACTGCCGCAATATCCACACTGACCATAACTTATTGGTTATGAACTACCGATTAAAACTTAAGAGACTGCAAAAGGTAGAAAGATTAGAAGATGGAACGTGGACAAATTGAAGCAACCACAGGTGGTTCATAGTTTCAGAGGGAGCATTAGGCAAGGATTAGCTGAAACGGGGGAAAGTAATACAGAAGAAGAAGAATGGGTAGCTCTGAGATATACAGTAGTGAAGGTAGCAGAGGACCATAGGCATATACTGAACTTAATTGATGAGAGGAGAAAATATAAAAATTCAGCAAGTGAAACAGGAAAAAGGGAGTACAGACGTCTGAAAAATGAAATTGACAGGAAGTGCAGACTAGCTAAGCAGGAGTGGCTAGAGGACAAATGCAGAACCGTAGAAGAATGCGTAACTAGGGGAAAGATAGATACCACCTACAGGAAAATAAAAGAGATATTTGGAGGCAAAAAAAGCAGAATCTCAAGAACTCAGACAGAAAACCAGTACTAAGCAAAGAGGGGAAAAAATCGAAGAATTATGGAAGGAATATATAAAGGGCCTATACAAAGGAAATAAACTTGAAGGCAATATTCTAGAAATGGAAGACGAAGTGGAGGAAGATGAGATAGGAGATATGATACTGCGAGAAGAATTTGACAGAGCACTGAAGGACTTGAGTCGAAACAAGGCCCCTGCAGTATATGATATTCCGTCTGAACAGCTGATGTCGTTACGAGAGCCAGTCATGAAAAAATGTTTAACCTGGTATGCAAGATGTACGAGACAGGGGTAATGCCCTCGGACTTCATGAAGAATATCGTAAGTCTAATTCCAAAGTAATCAAGTGCAAACAAGTGTGAAAATTACAGAACTATCAGTTTAATAAGTCATGGTTGCAAAATACTAACACAAATTGTTTACAGACGAATGGAAAAACTTGTGGAATCCGACCTCGGGGAAGATCAGTTTGGATTTAGGAGAAATGTAGGAACACGGGAGGCAATACTCACATTACGACTTATCTTAGAAGATAGGCTAAGGAAAGGGAAACCTACCTTTTTAGCGTTTGTTGATTTGGAGAAAGCTTTTGACAATGTCGACTGGAATTCAGTCTTCCAAATTCTGAAGGTAGCAGGGGTAAAATATAGGGAGCGAAGAGTTATATTCAACCTATACAAAAACCAGACAGCAGTTATTAGAGTCGAAGGGCAAGAAAGGGACACAGAGGTTGGGAAGGGAGTACGACAGGGTTGTAGCCTTTCCCCAATGTTGTTCAATCTGTACATTGAGCAGGCAGTGAAGGAATGGAAGGAGAAATTTGGAGAGGGCATTAAAGTGCAGGAAGAAGAAATAAAAAGATTGCAGTTTGCCAATGACATAGTAATTCTGTTAGAGAGCGCAAAAGATCTGGAAGAGCAATTGAGTGGAATGGACAGTGTTGAAAGGAAGATATAAGATGAACATTAACAAGAATAAAACGAAGGTAATGGAATGCAATGTCAGAAAATTAGGTGATGCTGAAGGAATTAGATTAGGTAATGAGACAATAAAAGTAGTAGATGAATTTTGTTATTTGGGTAGCAAGATAACTTCTGATGGCCGAAGTAAAGAAGATATAAAATGCAGAATGGCTATGGGAAGAAAAGGGTTTCTAAAGAAGCGAAACTTGTTAACATCCAATATTAATTTAAATGTTAGGAAGTCCTTTCTGAAAGCATTTGTCTGGAGTGTAGCATTGTTTGGGAGTGAAACGTGGATGATAAGGAGTTCAGATAAAAAGATGATAGAAGCTTTTGAAATGTGGTGCTAGAAACGAATGATGAAAATTAGATGGGTAGATCATGTAACTAATGAGGAGGTGCTTAACCGAATCGGGGAGAAAAGGAGTTTCTGGCATATCCTGACTAAGAGAAGGGATAGATTGGTTGGACACATTCTGAGACATCAAGGAATTGTAATCTTAGCATTAGAAGGAAGCGTGTGGGGGCAAAAATCGTAGAGGGAGACCGAGGGACGAATATAGCAAGCAGATTCAAAAGGATGTAGGTTGCCAAACATATTCTCAGATGAAGAGACTTGTACAGGACAGGGTAGCGTGGAGAGCTGCATCAAACCAGTCTACGAACTGAAGACCACAACAACTACAACATTATATTGAACCCGACATCCAAATCACGTGACGTGGAGCACAAAGCCATGACTCTATATACACACATGACAAAGGAAAAGGAAGAAAGTGTTGCATCGCCTCGGGTGACATATATTGACATACAAAAATCAGAAAATGTAGATTAGGCAACATCATAGTCCAAATTTCTCTCTTCTGTTTGGTTTGCTTTCTTTAACTGTCTAAAAGAACATGCAACAAGCATAATAGAAAACACTCGACATATTCACGTGCCAAATATGGTGAAACAAATGATAATGATGAAATATAATTATGGCAAATACTATAATCTGAGTAGAGTGAAACAAGTGTGTCTTTCACATCAACTGCTTTTAACATTTTACAATTTCTCAGAAGAGTGTCATAGAATTCTACACAGATGTGATCACAATTATATTTTGTAATAATTAGTATGTTTAAATGTTTGTGACTTAAGTCTGGATTTTTAATTGGTAAGCTAGTAGTATATTGCAATACAACTATTCTCTGCACTCAAAGAACTGGCAGAAAACACTAATCTATAACACACACACACACAATGTATAACACACAGACACACACACCTCTTTACACACACACAATCAAAATTCAAATCTCCCTCTCACCCCCCCCCCCCCAACACAGTCAACTGTCTACTCCATCTACCATCATGTTTTAACAGTTCACAAACAGTGACAGTGAACAGTAAAGTTCTCCTATTCTGCCTCTCTACTCCATCAAACAAATAAACACACACAGAAAGAGAGAGAGGCCATTCACATAAAATTAAGTAGTAGACGTAAGCATGAAATCACAGATTTGGAGAAATCTTTTGACAATGTTGACTGGAACACACTCTTGCAAATTCTGAAGTCAGCAGGGGTAAAATATTGAGAATAGAAGGTTGTACAAAAATGATGCAGCACTTATCAAAGTCAAGGGTATGAAAGGAAAGCATTGGTTGAGAAGGGAGTAAGATAGCGTTGTAACCTGTCTGCAACATTTTTCAATTTGTACATTTTGCAAGCAGTGAAGGAAATCAAGGAGAAATTTAGAGAGGAAATTAAAGTTCAAGGTGAAGGAAAAAAAACATTGTGTTTTGCTAATAACACTGTAATTCTGTCATAGGCAAAAAAAAATACTGGGAAAAGTAATTGAATAGAATGAAGAGTGTGTTGAAAGGTGTGTATAAGATGAACATTACCAAGATCAAATGCAGTGGAATGCAGTGTTAAAAAATTAGGGTATGATGAAGGAATTATATTATAGATTATGTAATGAAACAAGAATGGTGGTAGATCAGTTTTGTTGTTTGGGCAGTAAAATAACGTATAATGGTCGCAGTAAAGATGATATGAAATTCAGAATGTCAATGGGAAGAAAAGCGTTTTTGAAAAAGAGAAATTTGTTAACATTGAATATTAATTTAAGGGTAAGGAAGTCTTTTCTGAAGGCATTTGTATGGAGTGTTGCCTTGTACGGGAGTGAGACATGGACTATAAACAGTGGGGACAGGAAGAGGATAGAGGCTTTTGAAATGTGGTCCTACAGCAGAATGCTGACGATTAGGTAGGTGGATTGCGAAACTAATGAGGAGGTACTGAACAGAATTGGAGAGAAAAGGAATATTTGGCAGAGATTGACTAAAAGAAGGGATCGATTGGTAGGACACATTCTTAAGAGAATTGGAATTTTAGCTTTGGAGGGAATGGTATGGAGTAAAAATCGAGACCAAGAGATGAGTATAGTAAGTAGATCCAAATAGAAGTAAGTGGCAGGTGTTATGAGGAGATAAAGAGGCTCAATCAGGATAAAGGTGGAGAGCTGCGTCAAACCAGTCTCTGGACTGAAGACCACCACCAGCACAACTGAAATTCTTGGATCTTGCTGTTAGAGTGAACATTGATCGCCTTGCCAATAACACGGTGTTGTGCGTACCCAGGCTTGCAGGTGCAGACGTCCGGCGCGGTGCAGTCCCCCATGGTGCAACCGTGAGAGCAGACGGGCACGCAGACGCCCGACTTGGGGGCCGCCTCCGTGTAGCCCGGCACGCAGGAACAGAGACCGGGGGCCGAGCAGGCGGCGCCGGGGCCGCAGGCCTTAGGGCAGTGCGGGCGGCACGAGACCGTCGCGTTCCTGCCCTGTGGAAAGGTGGAAGTTCAAACTGTGTGCATTCATGTGGCAGGAATAAAAAATAAATAACAGTAATAGGAAAAAGAGCCATATTGTCTGCAGGGAGATACATTTAGATTCATAAGTAAACATTAAGAAAGGTATTTTAACAGTGTAAAATCTGATGGGAATGTCAATAATAGAGGATAGATAACAACTCACCATAAAGAGGCTCGCTGAGCTGCTGACAGACATGAAAATGGATAATCACATTCACACAACTTAAATTTTCGGTCACGGTCTGCATGAAAAAAGAAACATGTACATTGACGCAATCACGTGGACAACTATACAACCACAATCACTGTGTTCAGCCACACCAGCGCCACAAGCGTCTAGGCTGTGAGTGAGGTAGGGACTGGTCGGGGAAGGATGCTGGGTAAAGGTGGGGACGGAAAGTTCTGCATTGCATGATGGATTGTAAGGGCTCTGATAGGTGGGAATTTTAATTGCGGCAATGAATACAGTGAAGGGAATAGGTGAAAAAGGATAAAAGGGAGGTATCGAGGAGTGAGGAAATTTGAAACGATTAGCACTCAGGGCCAAGACACTCTATCCTCGTTCCTTCTTAACCTCAACTCCTTCTGCCCCATCAGTTTCACTCGGTCCTTCTCAACCCGGCAAGTCACCTTTCTGGATGTTAACCTCCACCTCCCTGATGGATCCATCCACTCCCCCTCCACATTAAATATATTAATTATCAGCAGTACCTTCGCTATGACAGCTGCATTTCATTCCTCATCAAATAATCCCTCCCACACTGCCTTTCCATCCTTGGATGGAAAATTTGCAGTCTGCAAACAGATTTCAGTTTTCACCTGCAAATTAATTTTTCTTTAAAGACAGACATAACTTAATCGTTTTTAAACAAATATTCCACTGTTTCTAAAATTGTTTATTACAAAGATTATTCAAGTCATTCAATATGACTTGAATAACCTTTGCAATACAAACTTTTATAAGAAGTGAAAGAATTGTACTATCCCAAACTGTTCAATTCATAAATTAAAAACTGCCAAAATTGTACTGTTACAGATTTTCAGCCATGATTTTTGTGATTAGACAAATATGCAACCTTCCTAAGATAACACATGTTTTATAACATATTGAAGAGGTTCAATATGAACAGCTAGTTACCATGTACCTACATACAATACAGAACAAACAACCTCAAACTCCAACCATACAACTTTTCAACAAATAACTTGAATTTGTAAATATCACCAAAGTTCTTGGGGTATGGATCCAAGATAGAACAAACACATACAACATAATGTAGCACTAAACAACATATGTTAGGGTATCAAAATTCTTGCAGTTTGGATAACAATGCGAGTAAAAAAAAGCACTATATTCAAATATAATCAAAATTAAGGTATGGTACAATATGCTGGGGACACTCACAGCAAAAGCTGTTTCATTGCCCAAGAAAGAATCAAAAGAGCCATGGTAGGCACAGCACCTAAAACTGTAAACATTTTTTAAGTAATTGCATATTCTTCCACTACCCTACATTTATGTTTTGTGAAGCAGTAGTGTTCACATGAAACGTTTTAAATACTGAAAACATGCTTGTACCAACAGACCAAAATATTCACTCTTATAACACAAGGGGCATCAAGATACACAGTTTGCTTGTACAACTATAAATAAAAGGCTCATGCAAGCAGGTACAAAATTTTACAAGTTACCTAACAACATTTAAGACAATAACATGCTTACATGAATTCAAAACTGCTTTGAGTGATTATTTGTTGAGAATTGCTACTATTTTTAACTACAATTTAATAAAATGAAAATTGTAAAATACATGTCAGATAAATATAATGAAAGTAAACTATAAATATGTTATTCAAATTATAAAATTTAGCTATGTTGATATACACAAGTAAGTGAATGTGTATTTTTATGTGTTCTATAAATCTGTTATTTTGTATATGGCTTAGCAGTAATCTGAAGATAATGGATTGTTTAGAAAATCTATTAGGGCTTTATATAATTTATGACTTCTCCTATATTACTATGTACCATTGTACAATGTATGATTCACAGGATGAATAAATATACAATACAATAGACTTCTTGGCAGATAAAAAATGTGTACCCATCTGACATCCAAACCCAGGACCTTTGCTTTTTACAGGATTTGAATCCCGATCTGACTCATAATTTTGATCTGTCAAGAAGTTCCATATCAGGAGACACTGCTCTGCAGAGTGAAAATTTCATTCCGGTTGTTGTTGTCTGGGTGAATCACCTGATAACCATAGGACGCTTTGTTAGGTCTCAAACATATGAGGTATATACAAAACAGGTTGTTAACATTAGTTAAAATTTCGTGGTTTCTCTTTCACTCTAATCAGAATAATTGATATATATATATATATATATATATATATATATATATATATATATATATATATATATATATAACTCATTGTTCAATGGGGCGATCTGTAATTGTTTAATAATGAATTTGCAGCCAAGATAGCATTTTTCATTTATTATGTTACTGGTTTCAGCGTGCTCGACGCCATCTTCAGACCTATTACACAAAGTTTCACAAGTGATCTGTATACGTGATTGCCAAGACACTACCTAGATACAATTACATGGTTACATAACTGTCGTATTTTACATAACTTCACAACATTATTCTAAATACTACATTTTTTACATAAATTGTACATGTCAACAGATATTTATATCTGTTGACATGTACAATTTCTGTATAAGATAATTTAGTAAGTGTAATATACTTTCTTTCAACAATCTATAAATATTTTAGATATGTGACTTATATATATATATATATATATATATATATATATATATATATATAAAGACGACGACAAAGGGCAGAGACCATTGTATAAATGTGCGTGTAGCATCTTTGTATATAGTTCTCCCACCTAACAGTTAGTGTTACACTGGACTTCGATTAATATTGAACTTAGACATTGAAGTACCTCGCTTCAGAACGATTTGAAAATGGATGTATATATTTTATTTGTGACTAGAAATTTTATGGTTGGTAACGCCTCAACCTGTATGTACTCTTTTAGTATGTAGAAAAATGTTGTGAAGTTATGTAAAATATGACAGTTATGTAACCATGTTATTGTATGTAGGTAGTGTCTTGGCAATCATGTATACAGATCGCTTGTTAAACTTTGTATAATAGGTCTGAAGATGGTGTCGAGCACTCCAAAACTGGTAACATAATAAATGAAAAATGAGATCTTGGCTTCAATACCACAAAACGGATGACTTACCCAATGGACCGGCTCGTCGATAGACACAAATAAAATCACACACAAACACACATACAAGCTTTCGCAACAGTTGGTCGCTTCGTCAGGAAAAGAGGAAGAAACGAGAGGAGAAAGGGAAGGATATGGGTTTTAAGGAAGTGGAGAAGGAGTCGTTCCAATCGCAGGAGTGGAAGGACTTACATTAGCGGAGAAAAAGGAAGGTAAACAAATACACACACTCTCACACATATCCAAACGCAAACACACCTAGACAGTAATTTGTAAAAAGCTTTTTATTTGTGTCTATCGACGAGCCGGTGCTTTGGGTAAGTCATCCGTTTCCTATTTCTTATATTTGTTTATCCCACCAGGAAAGTTTCCTGTGTGTGTGTGTGTGTGTGTGTTTTCAGTTATGAACTTTGTTTGTTATTAATAACCCAAGCAATTTCAAAAGTAATAGCAGAGGGGAATAACTGTAACACCAAGGGAAAGGATGATAATATCTATTCAGGGTTAAATAAACAGCATCAAAAGTCAGACAGATAGTCAACTACCATTACGAAAGAAATTAAAAGAACTTTTGAATGACAACTCCTCCTACTGCAGAGATGACTAAGTTAAGTATAAATTGGTAACTTAAAATAGTAATAAAATACGTAAATGTGTTGTTACACCTTTTATTGAATTATCTCATGCTGCAGCAGCCAGCACTCACCTTGGCGGGCTCCGTCACGTAGCCGGGCAGACAGGCGCACGTATTGGGGGCGGTGCACGCAGCGCCCCGCCCACAGCCGGGCGAGCAGCGCGGCAGACACACGCGACCCGTCTTGTCCTTCGCGTCCCTCTCATACCTGCGACACACTTTCTTATCATTAATTCAGTATCACGTCGACCACTCATGTTCAAGGAAAAAAGGAAGGGAAAGATTAGAAATAGGAAGTTAATATTCAAGGGACATGCACAACAATAATTTGGTAACATTTCTATATAACGTATGTTTCCGCAGATAAGACGACCTTCAGATAAGACGAGGTACACATTTTCATCGAAGTTTTATGGTTGAAGCACATATCTGGCGTTTAAGACGACCCCCCAAGTTACCGTATTTACTCGATTGTAAGCCGCACTTTTTTTTTTTTTTTTTTTTTTTTTTTTTTTTGTTTTTTTTTTTGCTATTTTCGGGATCTACAAATACGCATGCTACTTAGATTCGGAAGCACAGCTTCAGGAAGTTCCGAAAAGTGCCGTTGGAAGCCACCATAAGTAGTTTTCTTGATTGGTACACCCAGATTTCACCCTTTGTTGCAGTGTTTGCGGTCTGCTTTTGAACTTTGATGCTTGTACTGCTGTGTTGTATCCGATCGTGAAGAAGCATTTTTTTAAATTACATCGTGAAGTTAAAAAAAAGTAATTTGTTTCGCCGATACGACATTTAATCGCGCCGATGCACATATTATGCGGGTGAAAATACTCGAAATTTCCCGAGAACAGAAGATAAAGGATCTCGAAGGAAGCCGTAATTGTTGCGTATAGCTCCGAAATATTTTAACCCATTGACAGCTCCGTACGTAAATATACTCTAATCGTTTCACTGCGACTCTGGATACCTATATTGAGAAATTATTTTTGAAAAGCGACGTTGTAAAATCAAGCTGATTGTAAATAATTAATTCTATTCCTGCTTGTTCCATTGTCCACTCAGTAAATTAATAAAGCTCGAAAATCGAATATTTGAAAAACATTTTTTCGTAAATCTTTTTAAGAAAGTTATCTGTAGCGTAGCCTTAAGAAGGTTTTTATTTTATTTTATTTTATTTTATTTTATTTATTTTGTATGTGAGGGCGTGTAGCGTCAGAATCTAAGGTTCAGAAACACCTAAATCGATTTCCAATTGTACGTTCGATATATATCATTTCAGGCCGAGCTACTTCGATTGTAAGCTTTCTTGTAAATTACGCAGATAGCTGTACTGTTAGATTCCTGCCTAACTACATCCTTTAAAATCACAACAAATTCATACAAATCATAATATTCGCCTGTTCGATATGTATCGTTTCGATACTTAACCGCTTCGATATATATCGTTTGGATGTCGATGCCGCGCCCTGCAGCACATCTGCGAAACTACCAATTTTCAGACTAAATTTCAATCTAATTTTTTTTGTACCGTCGCATAAGACGACCTCGGATTTTGGGGCCTTTTTTATGATTCAGCCATCTTCTTATCTGCGGAAATATACGGTATGCATCCCCATTTTCCAAATGATTCAGCCCCAAAAAAACCATACCATTGGTATAAAGTGACGTTAGTACCCATAAAAATATTCTGATCAGCTATATTAGCTTGAATGCCTTTGCTAAAACCTGTTTGTAGACGATTCACAGTTGACATTAACTCTGAAGTTTACGATACTATAGGTACTTAATAACCAAAATACAATGGTACAGTTCATAAATATACTATATAGGTACAACACATGCCTGTTTGTTGAACTTTAGAAATTACATGATGAAACTCAAGTTGACATATGATGCAAATCAGAAAAAGTTACATGTAACAATGTGACAGTGAAACGTATGCTCTCATTAAAACCATTAGGATGCACTGACAAGAAATCACACTCTCACAAACATAGATAATGCATAACACACAATAAAATACCAAATAAATATATATAATGTTACTTTTCAAATTCATATAAAATCCGATCACAATCGAATAAAATAGTTACACCAAAATACACTTGCCAAAAGAACACACCCTCTAATAGCACACACGAAATACACCTGCCGCTCGGACTGTGGCACTCGTCGCTGCCAATGTTAATCTTCAGTTGAGTTGGGTGCAGGTTGTGAGTTCCGCAATGCTGTGGCAGGGTCGCTGCGGTCTGCACGGCTTCCCTGGCGGGAAGTAGAGTATAGAGTCTAGAGTCTACGAAAATGGCGAGCAGCGGGACCTCGACCTCAACTGGGTGCTGCCGGGCATCGAACCGGCACTGGGTCCAGTGAGGCGGCAGCAAGCAGCACAGCACTGACCCGAGACCAGAGTACGTACTGCCCATCCCACTCAATTGCTCTTCCAGGTCCATTCTGGTCTCTGACAGAATTATTATGTCATCGGCAAACCACAAAGTTTTTAGAATGAAACTTTCACTCTGCAGCGGAGTGTGCGCTGATATGAAACGTCCTGGCAGATTAAAATTGTGTGCCGGAACCGGGACTCGAACCTGGGACCTTGGCCTTTCGCGGGCAAGCGCTCTACCACTGAGCTACCCCGACACGACTCACGATGCCGCCTCACAACTTCCGCCAATACCTCGCCTCCTACTTTCCAACTTCACAGAAGCTCTCCTGCGAACCATGCAAGACTAGCAGTCCTGGAAGAAAGGATATGGTGGAGACATGGCTTAGCCACAGCCTAAGGGATGTTTCCATAATGAAACTTTCACTCTGCAGCGGAGTGTGCGCTGATATGAAACTTCCTGGCAGATTAAAATTGTGTGCCGGAACCGGGACTCGAACCTGGTACCTTGGCCTTTCGCGGGCAAGCGCTCTACCACTGAGCTACCCCGACACGACTCACGATGCCGCCTCACAACTTCCGCCAATACCTCGCCTCCTACTTTCCAACTTCACAGAAGCTCTCCTGCGAACCATGCAAGACTAGCAGTCCTGGAAGAAAGGATATGGTGGAGACATGGCTTAGCCACAGCCTAAGGGATGTTTCCATAATGAAACTTTCACTCTGCAGCGGAGTGTGCGCTGATATGAAACTTCCTGGCAGATTAAAATTGTGTGCCGGAACCGGGACTCGAACCTGGTACCTTGGCCTTTCGCGGGCAAGCGCTCTACCACTGAGCTACCCCGACACGACTCACGATGCCGCCTCACAACTTTACTTCCGCCAGTACCTCGTCTCCTACTTTCCAACTTCACAGAAGCTCTCCTGCGAACCATGCAAGACTAGCACTCCTGGAAGAAAGGATATGGTGGAGACATGGCTTAGCCACAGCCTAAGGGATGTTACCAGAATGAAACTTTCACTCTGCAGCGGAGTGTGCGCTGATATGAAACTTCCTGGCAGATTAAAATTGTGTGCCGGAACCGGGACTCCAATCTGGGCGAGGTACTGACGGAAGTAAAGTTGTGAGGCGGCATCGTGAGTCGTGTCGGGATAGTACAGTCGGTAGTGCGCTTGTCCGCGAAAGGCAAAAGTCCCAGGTTCGAGTCCCGGTTCCGGCACACAATTTTAATCTGTCAGGAAGTTTCAGAAAGTTTTTATTTCTCCTCCCTGAACTTTGATGCCCTCTCCAAATTTCTCCTTGCATTTATTCACTGCTTGCTCAATGTACAGGTTGAACAACATTGGGGAAAGGCTACAACCCTGCCTTACTCCCTTTTAAATCTCTGCATCCCTCTCATGCCCTTAGACGCTAGTAACCGCTGTCTGATTTTTGTATAGTTTGAATATAACTCTTCACTCCCTATGTTTTACCCCTGTTTTGAAAGAGTTTGTTCCAGTCTATATTATTAAAACCTTTCTCCAAATCTCCAAATGCTAAAAATGTAGGTTTGCCTCTCGTTAGTCCATCTTCTAAGATAAGTCGTAATATGAGTATTGCCTCCTGTGTTCCTACATTTCTCCTAAATGTAAACTGTTCTTCCTTGACGTCGGATTCCACAAGTTTTTCCATAATTCATGTTAGTATTTTGCAACTATCAGTTATTAAACTGATAGTTTTGTAATTTTCACATTTGTCTGACTTGCTTTCCTTGGATTTGGAATTACTATATTCTTCTTGAAGTATGACGGTATTTCCACTGTCTCATACATCTTGCGTACCATTCTTCATGACTGACTCTCGTAATGATATCAGCAGTTCAGACGGAATCTCATATATTCCAGGGACCCTGTTTCGACTCAAGTCCTTCACAGCTCAGTCAAATTCTTCTTACATTAACGTATCTCCTATCTCCTCTGCCTTCACTTTGTCTTCCATTTCTAGAATACTACCTTGAAGTTTATTTCCTTTGTACAGGCCCTCTATATATTCCCTCCACAGTTTAGTTTTCCCATCTTTGCTTACTACTGGCTTTTTGTCTGGGTTCTTGATACTCATTCAGCTGCTTTTCTTGTTTCCGAATACCTCTTATTTTCCTGTAGGAGGTATCTATCTTTCCCCTGATTATACATTCTTGTGTGGTCTTGTATTTGTCCTCAAGCCAGTCCTGCTGAGCCCGTTGCACATTCTGTCAATCTCATTTTTCAGACGTTTGTACTCCCTTCCTGCTTCACTTCATGCATTTTTATCAATTCAGTTCAGTATCTCCTGTGTTATCCAAAGATTTCTATTAGGCCTTGTCCTTCTGCCTATATGATCCTCTGCTGCTTTCATTACTCTATCTCTGAGAGCTACTCATTCTTCTTCTACTGTTTTGCTTTCTCCCGTTTCAACCAATCCTTGCCTAATGCTCTGTCTGAAACTCTCAACCACGTCTGGTTCCTTCAGTTTATCAAAGTTCCATCTCCTTACTTTTCTACCTTTCTGTAGTCTCTTAAGTTTTAATCTACAGTTCATAACCAATAAGTTATTTGTCAGAGTCTATTCTGCCCCTGGGCATGTCTTACAGTCTAAAACATGGTTCCTAAATCTATCCCTTACCATTATAAAGTCAATCTGGTACCGTCCAGTGTCTCCTGGTCTCTTTCACGTTTAAAGCCTTTTTTAAGCCAAGTGTTGGTGATAATTAAATTGTGCTGTGCACGAAATTCTACCAAGCATCTCCTCTTTCATTTCTTTTCCGAAGTCCATATTCACCTACAGCATTTCGATTTCTTCCTTTTCCTGCTACCGAGTTTCAGTCCCCCATCAGAATCAAGTTTTCATCTCCCTCAATTTTCTGAGGAATTTGTTTTATCTCCTCAAACATTTCGTCGATGTCCTCGTCATCAGCAGAGCTAGTTGGCATATAAACGTGTACTACTGTGGTTGGTATTGGTTTCATGTCTATCTTTGCTACGATAATGCACTCATTATGCTGTCCATAGTAACTTACCCGCATTCCTATTTTCTTATTCATAATCTGACCTACTCTTGCGTTACCACCAACTGATTTCGTGTTGATAACCCTCTACTCACCTGACCAGAAATCCTGTTCATCCTGCCACCGAACTTCACTAATCACTACCATATCTAACTTTCACCTACCTACTTCTGTTTTCAAATTTTCTAACTTAACTACCGTATCTAACTTTCACCTACCAATTTCTCTTTTCAAATTTTCTAACTTACCTACCATATCTAACTTTCACTTGCCACTTTCTCTTTTCACATTATCTTACATACCTACCATATCTACCTTCACCTACCAATTTCTCTTTTCAAATTTTCTAACTTACCTACCATATCTAACTTTCACCTACTTATTTCTCTTTTCAAATTTTCTAACTTACCTACCATATCTAACTTTCACCTACCTATTTCTCTTTTCAAATTTTCTAACTGACCTACCATTTCTAACTTTCACCTACCAATTTCTCTTATCACATTTTCTAACTAACCTACCATATTTAACTTTCACTTACCACTTTCTCTTTTCACATTTTCTAACTTACTACCATATCTAACTTTCACCTACCTATTTCTCTTTTCAAATTTTCTAACTTACCTACCATATCTCACTATCACCCATTTCTGTTTTCAAATTTTCTAACTGATCTACCAATTCTAACTTTCAGCTACCAATTTCTCTTATCACATTTTATAACTTACCTATCATATTTAACTTTCACTTACCACTTTCTCTTTTCACATTTTCTAACTAAACTACCATATTTAACTTTCATACACCACTTTCTCTTTTCACATTTTCTAACTTACCTACCATATCTAACTTTCACCTACCTATTTCTCTTTTCAAATTTTCTAACTGATCTACCATTTCTAACTTTCACCTACCAATTTCTCTTATCACATTTATTAGCTTACCTACCATATTTAACTTTCACTTACCACTTTCTCTTTTCACATTTTCTAACTTACCTACCATATTTAACTTTCACTTACCACTTTCTCTTTTCACATTTTCTAACTAAACTACCATATTTAACTTTCATACACCACTTTCTCTTTTCACATTTTCTAACTTACCTACCATATCTAACTTTCACCTACCTATTTCTCTTTTCAAATTTTCTAACTGACCTACCGTAACTAACTTTCACCTACTAATTTCTCTTTTCAAATTTTCTAATTTACCTATCATATCTAACTTTCACCTACCAATTTCTCTTTTCAAATCTTCTAACATACCTGCTGTGTCTAACTTTCACCTACCAATTTATCTTTTCATATCTTCTAACTTACCTACCATATCTTTCACCAACCTATTTATCTTTTCATATCTTCTAACTTACCTACCAATCTTTCACCAACCAATTTCTCTTTTCAAATCTTCTGACTTACCTGCCGTATCTAACTTTCACCTACCAATTTTTTTTTCAAATGTTTTAACTTACCTACCATATCTAACTTTGACCTACCAGTTTCTCTTTTCAAATCTTCTAACTTACCTACCGTATCTAACTTTCACCTACCTATTTCTCTTTTCAAATCTTCTAACTTACCTACCGTATCTAACTTTCACCTACCAATTTCTCTTTTCAAATTTTCTAATTTACCTACCATATCTAACTTTCACCTACCAATATCTCTTTCCAAATCTTCTAACTTACCTACCATACCTAACTTTCACCTACCAATTTCTTTTCAAATCTTCTACTTACCTATCGTATCTAACTTGCACCTAGCAATTTCTCTTTTCAAATCTTCTAACTTACCTGCCGTATCTTTCACCTACCAATTTATCTTTTCAAATCTTCTAACTTACCTACCATATCTAACTTTCACCTACCAATTTTTTTTCAAATGTTCTAACTTACCTACCATATCTAACTTTCACCTACCAGTTTCTCTTTTCAAATCTTCTAACTTACCTTCCGTATCTAACTTTCATCTACCAATTTCTCTTTTCAAATTTTCTAATTTACCTACCATATCTAACTTTCACCAACCAATTTTTTTTTCAAATGTTCTAACTTACCTACCATATCTAACTTTCACCTACCAGTTTCTCTTTTCAAATCTCTTCCGTATCTAACTTTCATCTACCAATTTCTCTTTTCAAATTTTCTAATTTACCTACCATATCTAACTTTCACCTACGGTACCAATTTCTCTTTTCAAATCTTCTAACTTACCTACCATACCTAACTTTCACCTACCAATTTCTCTTTTCAAATTTTCTAATTTACCTACCATACCTTTCACTTACTAATTTCTCTTTTCAAATTTTCTAATATACCTATGCGATTAAGGGTTAGAACATTCCATGTTCCGAGCCGCAGATAAAATAGATAAATAAATAAAATTTGAAAACTCACCCTGGCAGACAGGAGCAGACGCCGGGTGCAGAGCACACACCACCCACGCAGCCCCCAGGACAGTGGGGGATGCAGCGGGAGCCGGGAGGCCGGGCGGCGGGGTCTGCCGTGTAGCCGGCGTTGCAGACGCACTGGCCGGGGCCGGCGCACCGCCCGTTGGCGCAGCCGCCGGGGCAGTCGGGGACGCACCTGCCACATGGCAGACACACTCGGTCAGGGACGTTCCCTCAGGCAGTGGATGGGGTTGTCAGTACGGTGCACGGGGATTAAATATCACTTACAGTGTCGGCCCCGAGTGTGTCAATGTGGGCAACAGGTGACACTGGGTGGAAATGAGCATTAAACATAAAGGTGACACAACAAATTAAAATTTGTGATGCGGCCGGGAATCGAACCCGGACCTCCATGCTTACTAGGCAGACGTCTTAATGTTAAACCACTGCACCACTAGATTAGCACTTGTTCCATAGATAATATATATGACATTTCCCAATAATGTGGAACATGTCAGTTTATTAAATGTTGTCTATACTTGACAATCAATATTTTAAGGGTCTTTTTCTTGTTTTTTATTGTTTTATTTATTTATTTTTTAAGTTTTATCTAAAAATTCAACTACATTGTAGGAGTTCCCATTCAGAAATTCCGTTAATTTCTTTTTAAATACTAGTTGGCTATCTGTCTGACTTGATGCTACTTGGTAAGTGACCAAAGACTTTTGTGGCAGCATAATTCACCCCTTTCTGAGCCAAAGTTAGATTTAACCTTGAATAGTAAATATCATCCTTTCTCCTAGTGTTGTAGCTATGCACGCTGCTATTACTTTTGAATTGGCTCGGATTGTTAATAACAAATTTCATGAGGGACTATATATATTGTGAAGCTACAGTGAGTATCCCTAGATCCCTAAATAAATGCCTGCAGGATGCTCTTGGGTGGGCTCCAGCAATTATTCTGATTACACACTTTTGTGCAATGAATACTTTTTTAATCAATGTTGAATTTCCCCAGAATATGATCCCATATGAAAGCAATGAATAAAAATAGGCGTAGTAAGCTAATTTACTGAGATTTTACGCTCTGACAGCATAAGTAGCTGAACGCAAACGTTTCAGCAAATCTTCAATATGTTTCTTCAAATTCAGTCCCTAATCAATGCAAACACCTAAAATTTTTGAATATTCTACCTTAGCTACAGATTTATGTTAAAAGTCTAAATTTCTTAATGGTGTCATGCCATATACTGGGTTTTATCAAACTAACGATTAAGGCACCTCGGAATACTCTAAGCACGACTTCCCTCCACGTCACAGACTTTAATTCATCTTCTGTGTTTCACGAAATATACCCACTACTGCCAAGGCTCTCCATGCAGCGGAATAGCACCTCGGCAATGGACATAGTGGAACATTCCTTATAAAGTGATATAAATATCAACTTAAATATAAATTCAGAAACCCTAAGGCAGTTTTTCGTCTCGGACATGTCCAAGACATTAAATGTAAAGGTGAAGCAATATTTATATCACAATAGGATTGTTCCACCATGTCCATTGACAAGATGCTATTCCGCTGCATGGAGAGCCTTGGCAGTAGTGGCAATGTTCTACAGAACACCCTCTGCCAGGCACTTAAATGTGATTTGCAGAGTATCCCATGTAGATATAGATGTAGAACACAGAAGCTGAATTAAAGTCTGTGACGTGGAGAGAAGTCGTACTTAGACTACCCTGAGGCTCATCAATCTTTAGTGATGCGCTGGTCTAAGGGTAAGACGTCTGTCTAGTAAGCATGGAGGATTGTGTTCTCAGCCACATCACAAATTTTAATTCATTGCTTCACCTTTATCTTTAATGTCTTGGGCATGTTTGAGACGAAAAACCGTCTCAGATTTTCTGAATTTATATTTAAATAACTGATCAGTTTGCAACGTTTCTGCTATGTTGCACACTCCATACAAAAATCAGTTGCCAACATTATAAACACGAAATATCTGACACCTAAAATAAAACTTCACTGCCAGGCATGTAAAATATCACATTTTCGCCTTCAGTTTTAAATTCTATTAACACTATTAGTAAAACGCTTTCAAGAAATAGTACGTCGATTTAAAGATAACTTTGGCTGTCCTTTTACGTAATTTTCAATTTTTAATACTTTCGTAAATAATAGCTGCAAACACTAAAAATGCATTACACTTAGTTTCGGAAAATTGCTGAACCTATATAGATACTAATTTGTATAAAAACAACAGTACTACATGTTATAACTATTGCACAACATGATTTCATATATATCTTTTGTTTAAATAAATTAGGGCAGACCATGTTTTATATATGACTGGATCCTAAATTAAATACTGATAATTTTTCATGCACTAAAATTAATAATCCGTTTGGTACTAAGAAACTATCATCGAAATTAACAAAACTACGACAACCATATACAAATCCGTATTAATAAAAAAATTAGACCGCAAACTGAAATACATTAAAATTACATGTCACAATAATAGTACGCCTACACAATGTTGGCAAAACAAATATGTGTGCACTTCGAAAACACAAATAATGTAGATAATTTGAGCACTGTAAACACTAGTCAAAGGATGACTTTAAATTTGTGTACCACATTAAATACAAATTTCATGAAACATGTACATACATTGAGATAAATAGTCAAAGCTTAAATGTAATGTTTTAATTTCTGTATTTTGGCATATTTAATGTAAAAGAATATTGTTTAATTGTGAATTACAAAACTTTGTCATTACGCAGTTACGTAGAAAGATGTTTGAGAGAAACCATGTTTAGCGGGTCTTTTAGCGGTCAAAAACCTGTAAGCAGCTCTGTTGGCTTGCTGCTGCATTTTTTTAATTTTTGATTTTGCAACAATGTGATTGATTTAAACTTTATTTAAATGGAAATAAAAGCGTTTCCATATCAACTGACATGTTTATTATTTACGAAAAGATCCTGTAACGTCAAATCTTTTAGTGAATGCCGAAGACAGCTCACAACGCAATGGAGTACAGCCAGCATATAAGTTATTCTTATGTCAACTTCACCTACAGCGGAATGACTTTGTTATAGAGACTGTGAACTAATGAAACTTTCCGTGAATTAGGAAAACATTAGGGCTCAGTTTGACTCATTCCCAAAAGGGGTGACAGTCGTTAAAAGTTGAAGGCAACCAATTATAACTCTGACAGTTTTAATTCTTACATGAAAAACTAATTATAAGGAACAAAAGGAAATAAAGAAATGTTTGATGCATCCCCTGTTTCGCACGTTACAATGAATCGCAACACAGTTAAGTTTTTGTAGGGTGGTCATAGTGAGCTAATGTTTCAAACAAAATGTTCCCTTTACAATGCTAATTTATTCACTGACCAGACAAGAGTACATATGAGAACCTGCCAACATAGATCAGAAAGCAGTAAAAATAATAGCCAACCAGTTACTGCATGAATTACTGTTGCTGTATGCAGCCATATTTAAAAAAAAATAGAGCAGAAACAGTATTAATTTTTTACTTCATGGTCAATAGATAGCATTATGTCCCTCATTATATAACTTAAATAATATTTTAAGTAAGAAGGTAGTCACGATTAATGAAGTCCCTGATCTATGGTCATGATGTTCTTTTATGTATCCTTGTTCAGTGAATAAACTAACATAAAGAAAACATTTCACCGTCAACATTAGCTCTCATGCCATATTGCACCAATACAAAATGTTAAATGTCAAACAACAAAATGTGTTTATTTATTCCATATAATAAATCATTAAAACTGCATACTATCACGTGATTGGCTATTGAGAACATCACACGACTCCTTCCATTCTTACCCGTTGCCAACATCAACGCAATAGGACGCCAACATTGTAAGAAAAATTTAACTGGGCTAGGGCACTCTGATTTACTCACCAAAAAGGTACAACACACGATAATGACCCAAAGCACTATGTGGATCACATACTGAAGGCTGTCTCGTAGCATTGTGGGGATTTAATTGATTATTAAAATACACTCATGTTCTGAAAAATAAAGACCTTAACAGACTTAAGATAGGAAGGCGACATTCACACGAGAGATATAGCAAGACTTTATTATAATGTAAAGGCCAGGAAAAGGGGAAGGAATGAGCGGAGAAAAGGAAGGATACGGGTTTTAAAGAAGTGGAAAAGGACAGGACAGGGTAGCTTGGAGAGCTGCATCAAACCAGTCTGCGGACTGAAGACAACAACAACAACAACATCTGATGTCCAGCAACTATGATTCCAAACATTCTTGGAAATTACATACACATTAGGTTAACTAATAAGTGATTCCTATCATATGAGATGTACTGTCACAAATGTCATGTATGATCAGTGGAACGGTCGGTTGAATTATCATCTCGTCATTAAATGTTTTCAGCTTCCATTTGAGAGCCACTTTCTTCCCACCACTAATAGAGCTGTAGAAGCCAAAGGAAAGGCAGAAGTGTGGGGCAGGGAGAGAAGCCGTGAACATGTAAACCAGTGTGCTGCAACAGCTCAGCAAACATAGCCAAGGCAGCGAGGCTGGCCACGTCGTGTGTGGTCGGCAGTATCGTGTCATCAGCAATGGCTCAAGTCTAATGTCCAGAAAACTTAAAAATGAGCAAGCAAACACAGTATCTACTGAAACTTCCTGGAAGATTCAAACTGTGTGCCGGAACCGGGACTCGAACATGGGACCTTTGCCTTTCGCGGGCAAGCGCACTATTTTAATCTGCCAGGAAGTTTCATATCAGCGCACACTCCGCTGCAGAGTGAAAGTTTCATTCTGGAAACATCCCTTAGGCTGTGGCTAAGCCATGTCTCCACCATATCCTTTCTGCCAGGAGTGCTAGTCTTGCGTGTTTGCAGGAGAGCTTCTGTGAAGTTTGGAAAGTAGGAGGCGAGGTACTGGCGGAAGTAAAGTTGTGAGGCGGCATCGTGAGTCGTGTCGGGATAGCACAGTCGGTAGTGCGCTTGCCCGCGAAAGGCAAAGGTCCCAGGTTCGAGTCGCAGTTCCGGCACACAATTTTAATCTGCCAGGAAGTTTCATATCAGCGCACACTCCGCTGAAGAGTGAAAGTTTCATTCTGGAAACAGTATCAACTGATACTGATGACGTGTAATGTTTAATTAGTAAAAGAAACATTAACAGAAATACTCTGGGCTGGGGCATCAGGTCTGAAGTATCAACGCACGTTTAATCGCTGACTAGCAGTAAGAGGAATTTCTGTGATGCAGCCAAAGGCAGTCCCTGCTTTCCAGTGACCACCGGTGGGATTCAAACCGACGCCAGCAGCAGAAATTGGGGGTGAGATGAACCTGGAAAGGGTTCAAACCTGAGACACACAGCCAAGCAGACAGCTCACCCAGCCATCCACAGGAGGCAGGCTGGCCGGGTGACTACACGATGTCTGTCTCTTAGCGCGCAAACTGGGATCTGCGAGAGACGGGCGTAGCCAGCAGCCACACTCGGCACAACGTGCACCCTGTAGCGGTTCGTCCCAGAAGTATCCCAGTACAACTGGTGCGCACTAAAGAGCAGACATCACACCACGACGCAGACCCGCCGGCCGCGGTGGCCGAGGGGACTGAGGCGCTCCAGTCACGGTTTGTACGGCCACTACGGTCGGGGGTTCGAATCCCCCCTCGGGCATGGATATTTGTGCCGTCCTTAGTCTTAGTTAGTTCATAAGTAGTTTGTCAGTTTAGGGACTGATGACCCCAAAGTTAAGTCCCATTGACTATACAAACATTTGAACATTAAAAGAAAAAAAAAAAAAAAGACGCAGACACGAAACTGAATACAATGAAGAGACACTTCAAACACTGGATCGACAGTGGATAATTTGTGAAAAACAAAAAATATAGAGCACAATGTAGAGTTGAACAAAGTTCTCCCGCATCACAGTCTAACACTGATCACATAAATCTCGCCACTTCCTCTATATTGCAAAATCTCGCATTTGAACTGTTTACTTTTTCTATTTTGCTTCTTTCCTTACAGTTTCTCTCACTTTCTTCCCGATTTTGTTCTCGACCAGTCTTAAGTTACTGATGTGCTGCCCACTTATCACTACCACTAAACCAGGCCTGCGCAGGGGAGAAGAGGTGTAAACAGGCGCAAGCACATATGCCCGCCACGCAATACATAACGTACACAGCACCGCTTTTCACGTGTTGTGGCTTCAAAGTGAAAAGCAGACACAGACACATACGTTTCTTATATCCGATTGTCTGAAAATGCTCCAAAATTCTTTGCACAACGAAAAAGTTTAATTTACAACGGCATTGCAATTCCTTCCTTGCGAAAAATTTTGGGCACTTTCGAGATGAAGAGTGGAAAGCGCGCGTCCAAAGATTGAAGAACATGCTACCAACAAGGAGAAGGTCTGACATGGAGGTCACCGATTTCGATGGAATTTTGCATAAACGTCCGATATTGAATGTAAAGGACACGTGTTTACGCTTTTTACTAGACAGTAGTTATTGAAAAATCAGCGTCAAAGATGACAGAAAATAGCGTTTTCAATGCTGTACATCTAAAGATGAATGTTTTGGCCCACTTTAGGTTACGCAGTAACACTAAAAGTGCGCCTTTGCAATCCTCTTTTGCCAGCTCGAAATTTAAATGAAAATAACGGCTTAACCATTCATCTGACACGAAAATTGAATAACCAAATTTGTAGAAAGGCATGCTAGACGTGAAATAAGACTTCCCAACGTCACGGTTGTACACTTCCGCAACTTGAAAGGCACAAAAAGCAATCACATCTCTGTTTTTAAAACTTTCCAATCCAGAAAATGCCTTAACAGTACTACGATCGTACCGTACTATGGCAACAGTTATCCATCCATTGCCATGACTAGGTGCATCTTTCTGAGTAATTGTGAAGTTCAAAACACATCCACAAAAGACAGACTGTCCCTTCTCATCTGGTCTTGGAGGACAAGTTTTTCTTCAGGGACCGTCTGTTTTTTGTGGAGGTGTTTTGAACTTCACGATTACTCAGAAAGATGCACCTAGTCATAGCAATGGATGGATAACTGTTGCTATAGTAAGGTACAATGGTAGTACTGTTAAGGCACTTTCTGGATTGGAGAGTTTTAATAACAGAGATGTGATTGCTTTTCATCTAGATCTACATCTACATGGGATACTCTACAAATCACATTTAAGTGACTGGCAGAGGGTTCATCGAACAACCATTATACCATTCATGTCCCATTCCATTCTCGAATTGCGAGCGGGAAGAAAGAACACCTGAATCTCTCTGTTGGAGCTCTGATTTCTCGTACTTTATTCTGATGATCATTTCTACCTATGTAAGTGGGAGTCAACAATATATTTTCGTATTCGGAGGAGAATGTTGGCGATTGGAGTTTCGCAACTAGCCCACGCCGCAGCGATAAGCGCAGTTGTTGTAATGATTCCCATCCCAGATCCTGTATCATTTCCGTAACGCTGTCTACCCTGTATCGTGACAACACGAAACGAGCTGCCCTTCTTTGGACTCCTTTCGATGTCCTTCATCAAACCCACCTGATAAGTATCCCACACTGGGCAGCAATACTCCATATAAGGATGGACAGTTTCTTTTGTAGTTCTGTTGCGTGTTTTAAGGGTTCTGCCAATAAAAAGCAGTCTCTGGTTCGCCTTTCCTACGATATTATCTACGTGTTCTTTTCAGTTTAAGTCGGAAGTAATAGTAATTCCTAGGTATTTTGTGTAGTTTACGGCCTTCACTTTTGAGTGATTTATCTTGTAAACAAAGTTTAACGGCTTTCTTTTCGTACTGATGTGGACGACTCCATACTTCCCACTGTTTAGAGTCAATTGCCAATTTTTAAACCACACTGATATCATATTCAGATCGTACCTTTAAAGTTGTGGAAGTGTAGAACCGTGACGTTGGGAAGTCTTATTTCGCCTCTAGCATGCCTTTTACATTGAGGACGAGGAATCGTCGAAGAATTAATGAGCAAGAGGGTGCTTGTATCTGGGTGAAAGGTCATGATAATTGTTTTAAAATAAAATTGTCTGGTGATCTTGTATATCATTACAGAAGTTTAATAAAGTTTTTATCCTTGATCCTTTTCCTTATCTATAAAAAAAAACACACATTGATCTTGCCAAAAGCCGAGAAGCGATTCTCCTTGGTGTTGTAGCTCTCAGGGGCACTCTGGGATGCTCTCTGTGTGAGGCAAAAAAGATAAAGCAGTCAACAGTCCGAAGATTGGTTTGAACACCACAGTGCTTTACTAGGCATGGTCCTATTTGGAGGTGGTATCTGTGTGAGGAACCTCTGGGAACCTCTGTGAGCCACAGCGCTCTCTCTCGCGCAGTAGGTGTGCAGGAGGGATCCTAGGCCAGCACCCTAGACGTCTGCTCTACTCATGACATCGACCTCGGCCGCCCACTTACACTTTGGTGGCGGCGTCCAGGTGGTAGCCGGGGTCGCAGCTGCAGGTGTCGGGGCCGGTGCAGCGGCCGTGGGGGCAGCCGGACCTGCAGGCGGCCACGCACTGGTTGGCCCGGCCCGCCTGCACGAAGCCCGCGTGGCACGTGCACTGGTCGGGCGCCGTGCAGTCGCCGTTCAGGCAGCCGCCTTCGCACCTGCAGCGGCGATACGGCAAAGAAGTGCAGTCTGCAACCACTGAACGGCACTGTCAGTCCAGAATGACACACACAGATCAAAACAATTAGGGACCAGTTGAGGTATAATCCAGGGTGGCCAGTGATTCTCAGAAGAAAAATTCCCCTAGTTTTCCAGGATACTTGTTGCATTTTTCGAGGGTCATAATGGGCTTAGTCGCAAGCCAATTTTGTTGGATTTTATGGCAAAATCTACAAATTTTGTTGATATATACACTACTAACCATTAAAACTGCTACACCAAGAAAAAATGCAGATGATAGATGGGTATTCATTGGACAAATATATTATACTAGCTTAAACCCGCGGCTCCGCTCGCATGTTGGCTGATTATGATAGATAATGCGTGAAACATCAAATCGTTTTTTTAAAGAGATGTATTAAAACAAATTTCTTTTTTACTGCTTTATTTATTTATTCTTATATTTCCTTATTCGTATGCTTATCCTTACAGAGAAAAAGTAGAAGACATTGTAGACAAAAGATATGGTATGTTGCATCACGTTTCGCTGTATGTAACCTCCTTGCTATAGAATCGCAAAAGTTATCAGTGGCCTTCGGTCCCAATTTTTTTTTATAATTTGACGACTTTCAACCACCATATCATGCACCCCCTTATAGCTATCAGCATGAAACTGCTATGGTGTGCAACGGGAGACTTCAGACAACAATTACACACAGACCATTCATCTGCGTTCTGTGGTTTTCGCAGCAGTGCGGAATATTAACACACAAACACAGAATTTTATATACACCGATAACTTTCCATCCCAATATACTCCACCCTTTTATCATTATCAACCCTCAAGGAACAATGCTACCAATAAAATCATTTTCAAATAGTAATTATTGTTCCGCATTTCGCGGTATATACTTCAAATTACAAAATATCTATCAAATCGCTATAAAACCGTCTTTAAAACCTTCGTGAGGTATAAATTAGTAACTGTACAAATATTTAAGTCTCTGTGTCTTATCGTTCGGATGTGATAAGCGTACATCGAACAGGCATTCACATTAATATATATAGATAAATAGCTATCCGATCGCCATAAAACCGTGCCTAAAGCCTTCCCCGGGTAGACGTTAGTAACAGTAGAAATTTTTAGCTCTTTATGTCTTGTGGTTCAGGCGTGATAAACGTACACCGAAAAGGCATTCACATTTATAGATATTGACTAGAACTGACAAGTGATTTCATTTTCACGCCATTTGGGTGCATAGATCCTGAGACATCAGTACCCAGAACAACCACCACAACCACCTTTGGCTGTAATAACGGCCTCAATACGGCTGGGCACCGAGTCAAACAGAGCTTGGATGGCGTGTACAGGTACAGATGCCCATGCAGCTTCAACACGATACCACAGTTCATCAAGAGTAGTGACTGGCGTATTGTGACGAGCCAGTTGCTCGGCCACCAATGACCAGATGTTTTCAATTGGTGAGAGATCTGGGGAATGTGCTGGCCAGGTCAGCAGTCGAACATTCTCCGTATCCAGAAAGGACCTGCAACATGCGGTCATGCAGTATACTGCTGAAATTTAGGATGTCGCAGGGATCGAATGAAGGATAGAGCCACGGTTTGTAACACATGTGAAATGTAACAGCCACTCTTCAAACTGCTGTCGATGCGAAAAGCCAGTCACCGAGACGTATAACCAATGGCACGTCATACCATCACACTGGGTGATATTCCTGTATGGCGATGACGAATACACGTTTCCAATGTGCGTTCACTGCGATGTCGCCAAACCTGGATGTGACCATCATGATGCTATAACCAGAACCTGGATTCATCCGAAAAAATAACGTTTCGCCATTCGTACACCCAGGTTTGTCGCTGCATACACCATCATAGGTTCTCCTGTCTGTGATTCAGCATGAAGGGTAACCGCCGCCATTGTCTTCGAGCTGATAGAGCAGTGCTGCTGCAAACGTCGACAAACTGTTTGTGCAGATGGTTGTTGTCTTGCAAATGTCCCCATCTGTTGACTCAGGGATCTAGATGTGGCTGCACGATCCGTTACAGCCATGCAGATAAGATGTCATCTCGACTGCTAGTGGTACGAGGCCGTTGGGATCCAGCACGGCGTTCCGTATTGCCCTCCTGAACCCACCGATTCCATATTCTGCTAACAGTCATTGGATCGCGACCAACACAAGCAGCAATGTTGCGATATCATAAACCGCAATCGCGATAGGCTACAATCCGAACTTTATCAAAGTCGGAAACGTGATGGTACGCATTTCTCCCCCTTACACAAGGCATCAACAACGTTTCAAAAGGGAACTCCAGTCAACTACTGTTTGTGTATGAGAAATCGGTTGTAAACTTTCCTCATGTCAGCACGTTGTAGGTGTCGCCACCGGTGCCAACATTGTGTGAATACAGTGAAAAGCTGATCATTTGCATACTGTACCTTCTTCCTATCAGTCAAATTTCACATCTGTAGCATGTCATCTTCGTGATGTAGCAATTTTAATGGATGGGAGTGTAGAAACAGAAAGGGGGGCTAAACTCTTTAAAAAATTTTAAACACTTAAAATGAACATGGTTTATTTTAACCATTGGTATGCAGTAAGTGCCAAAATTAATATAAACAATATATTAGAAGAAAACTAATATGAGAAGTGGCAAGATATCAACAAAAATATGGATTATGACATTAGCATCAGCTGCTGTCATTGCAATCTGACACAAAAACAACGAGCAGTCTTAAATTCGTTTAAAAATTACAATTTTTATAAAGAGATCTAAAAATAAAAGTCAAATACATTTATAATAAGGACATTCCACGTACAATAGGGCACACATATGATCTTTAAACGTTTAAAATTTGGCACACTTTATGTATTGCTTGAAAAGGCTGCACTTTTAGCTGTATGGCAACAATTTTTATAAAGTCAAGTGTTTGTCGTGTGATGAGAGTGTGAATTATTGCAGATTTTGGATCAGCATTTCAAATACTTGGCAGGTTTTGTTAACCATTCTTAATACCCAGTTTTACGTTTTTTTCTTTTATTTCTATTTTTTTAACATGAGCATAAAAGCTGCCACAGCCAGCACATTGTCGTCTGAGCTCGAAATTTTCAGATGTAAATAAACCGTTGCTTGTACAAGCATGCTTGAGCCGTGTAGGTGTGTGAGCAATATGTGCTTGCTTGTGCTAGCACGCTTGCGCAAGCATGCTTGTCAAGTATGCTGTTAGGCCACTTTCACACTACACGATTTCGTCCGTACGGGAAAAAACTGTATGGGTTTCAATCATAGGAGATTTTCCACACAACAACATGAGTTCCCTTGAAAGTGTGGCCTGGTGCAGTTATGGATCATGAACAAGTCATTGTGTTGTGGATACTGTATCAATGTCGGAGAAGACGAAGGCGCAATCCTCTTCACTGGGTTCATCCAATTAATCTGAGACGTGAGGTAGTTGGGGCTTTCTACACATTATTTGCAGACCTGAGAAACGACGACCGTACGTGTTTTAATTACTTTTGTATGTCAGTTCGCTCCTTCAATGAATTGCATGGGAAACTGAAGATATAATTTGTCAATTGTGAAACATAAGATTGTATGATATGTCCCTTCTGCGGATAGAAAATCTGTGTTCTATAGCCTTCGTGAAGTAAAATGCGTTTTTAAACTATTTCATTTATTTAGTTATATCTCGACCACCTTATATTAAGAAAATAAATACCCCATGATTTTAATTATTTACTTAACAAAATTTACGGAAGTAACTAACATTTTTATGGTACTATCGACAAGTAAGAAGGAACTAACGACTAGATGGTAAAATATTGCGAGACCAACGTCACACAGCCGTAACGTGTAGTAAGGGAAAGTAAAATGTTATTCAACTATAATTAAAAAAGTATTTACAAATAAGTATTTACTTTGCTTAATAGGTAGTACTTAACAAACGCATTTTTTTCTGTATTACTATTGCTCTCAAAATCTGGGTTGACTGCTGAACATAACTCTTCCCAGGGTTTCCTTGTTGCGTTTCTATCCTTATAAGCCGGCCGCGGTGGCCAAGGGGACTGAGGCGCTCCAGTCACGGTCTGTACAGCCACTACGGCACTACGGTCGGGGGTTCGAATCCCCCCTCGGGCGTGGATATTTGTGCGGTCCTTAGTCTTAGTTAGTTCATAAGTAGTTTGTAAGTTTACGGACTGATGAAATGTTAAAATGTTTGTAATCCTATCGGACCAAACTGCGTGGTCATCAGTCCGTAGCTTACAAACTATTTAAACCTAGGTAAACTAATTTAAGGACAACACACACCCATGCCCCAGGGAGGACTCGAACCTCCACGGCGAGCAACCGCGCGCTCCGCAGCATGACGCTTTAGACCGCTCGGCTACTAGGGACTGATGACCCCGTAATTAAGTCCCATAACCTCTACAAACATTTGAACATTTTTATCCTTATAAATATCTAAAGCTTTGTCCCCTAACACAGGTTTTGATACAACTAGCGATATCAAAAGTTCAGCGTCAATTCATTCCATGATGTGAAAATAAGCTAACAACACTCACAAACTGGAAACAACGAAAACGCAAAACTGAACGCAGCAGAAACAACACTTGGGACAGCTCCGGTACGGCTGAAATGGTGCAGTGTGAAAGCACGCACCTGGTCACGTGTGCCACTGAGCATAGAACACAGTACACTCCCGTGCGGCTGCAGTGGCACTGGACGGCTGAAACTCGTGCCCGTCTTGTTACCGTACAGTGTGAAAGCTCTAGAGGCGGCCACGCACCTAACAGCGTGTTGACAAGCTTGCACAAGCAAGCACATACTGCTCATGCACCTACACGGCTCAAGCAACGGTTTATTTACATCTGAAAATTTCGAACTCAGACGACGATATGCTGGCGGTGGCAGCTTTCATTCTCGTGTTAAAAACAACGTAAAAATGGGTGTAAAAGAGTGGTTAAGAAAACGAAAATCGTAGTCATATTCAAATTTACTCAGTGAACTGAAGATATATCCTCATAATTGGGATAACTATCTCAGGAAGAATGAAGGATACGTATTTAAATCTTGTGTCTCTTATTATGCCTTTGATCAAGAAGCAGGATACAATAATGAGGGATGCTGTAACACCACATGAAAGACTAACAGCAGCATTGTGACTTCTCGCGACAGGAGGAAGTTATGAAGACATCAAATTCATTATTTTGCAAAAGCACTTGGTGAGATATTTCGCGAGTAGTATGTCCTATGCAGAGTCTTTCTTATTTTTATCATGATAGTACTTACATTTAATATTCACACAGAATAATAAAATCCTCTAAGAGGTCGTGGTTTATGTTTCTTAATTCAGACATTGCTATTACAGCACTTATTTATCTATTTTTTTATTTTGCACTCGATATGCCACATGCCTTACAGTACTAGACACATTCAAAACGAGAAACTCAATTAACATACAAATCTAACAAAACATTATTCATTATGATCAAAATATCCACGGGCGTACTGCCGGTCTATAGTGTCCAACGGGCACAATATTCCGGAGATCACACATGTCGCCATCATCAGGTGAACTGACGGACTGAGCTCCAGGAAACGCGCCGGCACGGAGATCCGCACGCTATGGCAGCACGAAGGGACCTGGGTTCTAGCCCGGTGGCGGGCCATTTAAATACCCTCGGCCCGCGGAGCGACCCCTCCGCGGTCCGCGCAGTGGAACCGATTGCGCCGGCGTCTGAGATGACGTCGGTGTGAGGGCTCTGTCCGCCGTGGTCGTCACTTCGTTAGGTTTGCTATATTTACTCTTAATTAACCCAATCGCTGGTTCCCAAGCTTTGCTAAGATTATAGCCAGAGTCACGGTTTATGAGGTCGTCACTTGTGCGAATTTCAATGGCTTCTCTAACGACGCAGTCCCAGTATCTCGACGTCTGTACCAGAATCCTAGTGCGTTCATACTCCATCGCGTGATTCTCCGACAAACAATGTTCAGCGACCGCCGACTTGCTCGGATACATCAATCGTGTGTGCCTCTGGTGTTCAACGCATCGATCCTCGACGGTACGCATCGTCTGTCCAATATATGACTTGCCACACTGACACGGAATCTGGTACACGCCCGCCTTCCTCAAACCGAGATCATCTTTGGCGCTCCCCACCAGTGCATGAATTTTATTCGGCGGACAAAAAACAGTTCCAACCTGGTGTTTTCTCAAAATGCGGGCGATCTTCCCTGAGAGGAACGAACGCAGTGCCTACATCCTCCCTCGTGTTTCCATCCGTTTCCACAGGTTGTGCTGCAGTGGTTGGGCGGAGAGCCCGCTGAATCTGCCACTCTGAGTACCCATTTTTTCGGAGTACAGTTCTCAGGTGTTCCAATTCCTGGGGTAGACTCTCTGCGTCGGAGATAGTGCGCGCCCTATGTACTAGATAGGTCAGAAATTTGACGAGAAGACCACCGAACTTTTTAGGCATGTCTTGACCTCCACGTATTTTCTTTTCAATGGCGAATACTACGAACAGACGGAGGGAGTCTCCATGGGTAGCCCACTCTTCCCTGTGGTCGCAAATTTATACATGGAGAATTTCGAGGAGGAAGCCCTTGCATCATCTTTCTGGAAACCTACTTGCTTTTTCCGTTATGTGGACGACACTTTCGTCATCTGGCCACATGGTATGGATAAACTCCTTGACTTCCTTACACATCTGAACTCCATACACCCCAACATCAAATTCACTATGGAGACTGAAACGGAGGGTAAATTGCCGTTCCTTGACGTCTTGGTCAAGAGAAGAGCTGACGGCACCCTGGGTCATGGTGTATATCGGAACACAACGCACACTGATCTGTATTTACACGCAGACAGCTGTCACCACCCTTCACAGAGGAATGGGGTACTTAAAACTCTAGTACATAGGGCGCGCACTGTCTCCGACGCAGAGAGTCTACCCCAGGAATTGGAACACCTGAGAACTGTATTTCGAAAAAATGGGTACTCAGAGTGGCAGATTCAGCGGGCTCTCCGCCTAACCACTACAACACAACCTGTGGAAACGGATGAAAACGCAAGGGAGGATGTAGGCACTGCGTTCGTTCCTCTCAGGGAAGATC
The DNA here is from genome assembly GCA_026315105.1 of Locusta migratoria. Classification (NCBI taxonomy): domain Eukaryota; kingdom Metazoa; phylum Arthropoda; class Insecta; order Orthoptera; family Acrididae; genus Locusta; species Locusta migratoria. Next base: position 124,405,694 of record CM048754.1, read on the forward strand.
GCCCGCATTTTGAGAAAACACCAGGTTGGAACTGTTTTTTGTCCGCCGAATAAAATTCATGCACTGGTGGGGAGCGCCAAAGATGATCTCGGTTTGAGGAAGGCGGGCGTGTACCAGATTCCGTGTCAGTGTGGCAAGTCATATATTGGACAGACGATGCGTACCGTCGAGGATCGATGCGTTGAACACCAGAGGCACACACGATTGATGTATCCGAGCAAGTCGGCGGTCGCTGAACATTGTTTGTCGGAGAATCACGCGATGGAGTATGAACGCACTAGGATTCTGGTACAGACGTCGAGATACTGGGACTGCGTCGTTAGAGAGGCCATTGAAATTCGCACAAGTGACGACCTCATAAACCGTGACTCTGGCTATAATCTTAGCAAAGATTGGGAACCAGCGATTTGGTTAATTAAGAGTAAATATAGCAAACCTAACGAAGTGACGACCACGGCGGACAGAGCCCTCACACCGACGTCTTCTCAGACGCCGGCGCAATCGGTTCCACTGCGCGGCCGCGGCGCGTGGCGCGGACCGCGGAGGGGTCGCTCCGCGGGCCGAGGGTATTTAAATGGCCCGCCACCGGGCTAGAACCCAGGTCCCTTCGAGCAGCCGTAGCGTGCGGATCTCCGTGCCGGCGCGTTTCCAGGAGCTCAGTCCGTCAGTTCACCTGATGATGGCGACATGTATGATCGCCGAAATATTGTGCCCGTTGGCCACTATAGACCGGCAGTACACCCGTGGATATTTTGATTTTCAAATACGCCGGGAGAAACTGAAGAATTATTCATTATGAAATGAGCTACACTTATTACAATACTTATAAGTTAAGAATAAAAAAGGGAACAGACATTTGTCAAAATAATTTACAACTAAACGGAAACTCTTAAATTACAAAGCCAAGAAATGGCAGAGTCTGTAAGTCTATGCAGATCCTCCAGCTAACCGCCCCGAACACCATGAATTTGATATTGTTGTGGTCTTCAGTCCGGAGACTGGTTTGATGCAGCTCTCCACAATACCCTATCCTGAGCAAGCCTCTTCACCATGAATTTTGCAGTCAAATATGTGCTGCATCGTCTGCATTTCGCCGCAGTCACAGTGAGGATCGTTCACGTAGACCCACTCGGCCATCAGCTCGTTGCACCGTCTAACACCGGTTCTCATTCTGTTTAATGCCACCCAGGTTCTTCGAGGGAGGTTGAAACCAGGAACACAATCAACCGAGTTCTTAATGAGGAGTCCATTGTGAGCATTTGCTTGCTGCCATAGGTGGTTCCATTCTGTTACAGTGTTCTGATTGTTCGACGAGTGGTTCCAGAAGGACTCTAGACATTAAACTTGTCGGGCCATGTACATCAGAGCCAAAGGTGATTTCCTCCCCAAAATTATGAAATAAAATGAGGTAGACGTACTGGCACTTCAAGAAACACATACCAATGAGAGTTCAACTTACCAACTTAAAAGTGCAAGGATTTACCACAGTTGCCTCCAAAGGTCATGAAAATTACAGCACTAATTGAAACTTATAAAACAAAGGATGCAGCCTCAGTCAGACTGTCAAATGCTTGCACAAGCATCTTTATTGTCCACACAGGCCCAAGCACACATACGCTCGAATTCTTGCACAAGCACGCATAACTGAAGTTCGATCCAGCATCAAGCTGCAAGCAGGGAAGCGTTTCACACAGTCTAATATAATCCTCTAAGAGGTTGTGGTTTATGTTTCTTAATTGAGACTTGCTATTACAGCACTAATTGAAACTTAACGAAAACAAAGGATGCAGCCTTGCTCAGACTGTAAAATGCTTGCACAAGCATCATTATTGTCCACACAGGCTCAAGGACACATACACTCAAATGCTTGGACAAGCACACATTATCGAAATTCGATCCAACATCAAGCTGCTTGTACACGCATGATGATTGGTGACATTTATCCTACACACTCTCAAGCATGCTTGTGCAAACATGCTTGTGGAAGCGTGCTTGTCAAGCATGCTGTTACACGTGTGGCTGCCTTAAAGCAACATTGGCGTGACTGCGATAGCGGGCCCTTTGCTCTTCTGCTGCGGCGCGGCAGCAAAACACCGGCGATCACCGGACTTGCATACAGTCGATATTGAGGGGGCCGCAGCGGCGTCTGCTTACACGGCAGTGTCACTAGAAGCGGCTCACTGACAGGCAGCAACGAAGCAACCATGGGCCGAGCGGCATCGGAATAGGCTGAGTATGGCCGATGCCGGCGCGCTGGCCGTAGCTTTAATCTCATATACCACTGCGAGTAGAGAGGTGCAGTACAAGCGCAGAGGCGTCTGTGAAGGGCACACTGTGCAGCATTTGTGACTGGGTCTGCAGCAGGCTCCACCAGCTCACTAAACGAGGCCATACACGTAACAGAATGCTTCACAAGCACACTTGTGCAAGCGTGCTAGCACAAGCATGCTTGAGTGTGTGTAGGATAAATTTCGTCAATCATCAGGCTTGTACAAGCAGCTTAATGCTGAATCGAATTTCGATTATGCATGCTTGTGCAAGGGTTCAAGCACATGTGTGCTTGAGTGTGTGTGCAATAAAGATGCTTGCCTGTCTCAAGGAGGCTGCATCCTTTGCTTTCAATTAGTGCTATAATAGCAATGTGTGAATTGAGAAACATAAACCATAACCTGTTAGAGGAATTTATTAGACTGTGTGAAACACATCCGTGCTTGTGGAATATTAAATGTAAGGAGTATCATTGTAAAAGTAAGAGAGACACTGCATACGACATATGACACGCGAAATATCTCACCGAGTGAGTTTGTGAAATAATAGTAGTATATTTGAGGTCTTCGTAACTTATTCCTGTTGCGAGAAGTCACGATGCTGCTGTTAGTCCTTCGTGTAGTGTTATAGCCTCCCTCATTATTGTACCCTGCTTCTTGATCAAAGGCATAATGAGAGACACAAGATTTAAATATGTATCCTTCATTCTTGCTGAGATAGTTGTGCCAATCATCAGGATATATCATCAATCCACTGAGTAAATTTGTATGTGAATACGATTTTCGTTTGTTAACCACTCTTTACAGCCAGTTTTCCGTTTTGTTCTTTTCTTTTTTTCAACACGGGCATAAAAGCTGCCACAGCCAGCACATTGTCGTCTCAGCACGAAATTTTCAGATGTAAATGGACCGTTGCTTGTACAAGCATTCTTGAGCCGTGTATGTGCGTGAGCAATATGCGCTTGCTTGTGCAAGCACACTTGCGCAAGCAGGCATGTCAAGCATGATGCATGTCAAGCGTGTTTGTCAAGCATGCTGCATGTCAAGCATGCATGTCAAGCATGCATGTCAAGCGTGTTTGTCAAGCATGCTGTTACTTGTGTGGCCACCTTAACGTTTGTGGATGTTTACCTGGGCAGGCAAATCTTGCGGGTGGCGTCGAGCGTGTAGCGGCGGTCGGCGCAGGCGCAGACGCCGGGCGCGGTGCAGTTGCCGGGCGGCGGGCCGCAGCCGCCGGGGCACTCGGGCACGCAGAGCCGGCCCGCGGAGTCCAGGCGGTAGCCGCGGTCGCAGCGGCACGTGGGGCCGGCGCACGAGCCGTGCGGGCACCGGCCGGGGCACGCTGGCACGCAGCCGCCGCTCAGGTCCAGCGCCTGCGGCACCGCGCGGGCAGGCGTTCCAACTTCTGAATATGCCAAATAGTAATGCGACCTAATATGTAAAAGCGGGATGGGGGGGTTTAGAAGGGGTCCGAGGGGATTACGTAAATATGGAATCACCAAAACTGTGAAAATAGTTTCCGCAAGGTTGCAGATGAGATAGTGGCAGCATATTGCTACATCATTCTGTGTACAGTAGAAATGTGTCTGCGATGGGGGGGGGGGAGCAAAACTTATTAGCTATTTATTTTCTTCCTCAGAACAGAACATCTTGCAATTTGTGATTTCCGTATTAATATTTATTTAAGGAACTCATTCTTCAATGGGGCGATCTATAATTGTTTAATAATGATTTTGAAGCCAAGATAGCATTTTTCATTTATTATGTTACTGGTTTCGACGTGCTCGGCGCCATCTTCAGACCTATTATACAAAGTTTAGCAAGTGATGTCAATGTAAAGGGAAAAGACCTTTTGTATGTAAAAAAATGATGTGAAGTTATGTAAAATACGACAGGTATGTAACCATGTAATTGTATATAGGTAGTGTCTTGGGAATCATGTATACAGATCACTTGTTAAACTTTGTATAATAGGTCTGAAGATGGTGTCGAGCACGTCGAAACTGGTAACATAATAAATGAAAAATACTATCTTGGCTGCAAAATCATTATTAATATTTATTTATATAGGCTATATATATCTAAAACAATCTACTCTTTAAAAATTGCACACAAACACAAGATAACGTAAATTCATAACTTAAGAGTAATAGTAAAGGTTAAGATATATCAGGGAGTGTCCAGGTTAAGAAAGTTTTTAAAGAATGGTCAAATTTTGATGTCTCCATCCACAGCCTTTTCTTCCAGCATGTTACTAGCCCTAACAAAATCATTCTCCCTGTGTTTTTAAAACATTCGTGGAAGTTCCATCACTGGGAGGCATACATAGAACCTGAAATGACAGTAGAGGTCTTTTTAATTGTACAACCTAGTCGCTTTCTCGGTATCACTCAACTGCTCTCCGGTAAATATAAATGGATGGCATACTTTTTCTGAACAAATCATTTTAATTCTTTCCACAACTAATGAGTCCAAAATTCAAGAGCTAAGAGTTTGTCAAAATTATGTTTTGTTTTAACGCACGAAATTAAAAACTCTTTCCGTTGATGCATTGCTTTGGGGACCAACAGAGTTGACATAACCACTTTGGACAATCCTGAAAATGTGTTTTGCCCGAGGAAATTGGGAAATGTTCTACCACGTAATATCTCCTCGTTCATGTCGTACATCTTCCAAAGGATAAAACTGATGAAATGTACTGTTCTTCTAGTTCTTCGAAAGTGGAAATTCAGCCAAGAAATATTACACAGATGCTTAGTTAATCTTTCTTTTGGATATATCAGCTACCTCTGTTACGGCTGCTGCTGGATTCCACAACGGAGCGCCTTTGTGGATTCATCCCGTATGCCTTATTACACAGTTTTCGAGTTTGTGGAAGTTATTATCAACACTGTTGATTTCCTCCAGGACATGCTTGAAGGTGTTGGTCATAACCACTTTATTTTTGTGGATGAAATCACACGAACGAACGATGTAAAACAAATGACACCGATTCGTTTTATAAACCTGGGAATCGGAATTCGAACCACTCCAATCGTAATCTCGTAATTTTAATCATTTTTTGTAACAATTACGAGTAAATCGTAATGGTCGGAACCTCTGCGTGAGCTGCACACGACCAGCAATACACCCGAGCTACTGGTTGCATTCTAACTTGTGTGTCGTACATATTTTGCTGTCTCGAGCATGTTTATAATACAGGGAGGCAGAGACGGGCTACCGTAATAGTCAGGTAGTCATTCTCCTTGCCCTCTGTTTTTGTTGTTGTGGTCTTCAGTCCGGAGACTGGTTTGATGCAGCTCTCCACAATACCCTATCCTGAGCAAGCCTCTTCATCTCCTCATAAGAACGGCAACCCACATCCATTTGAATCTGCTTACTATACGCGATTTTTAACCCACACACTTCCCTTCCCCACAATTCCTTGATGTCTAAGAACGTGTCCTATCAAGCGATACCTTCTTTTAGTCAAGGTATGGCAGAAGTTCCTTTTGTCACCAATTCTGTTCAGTACCTCCTCATTAGTTACGCGATCCACCCACCTAATCTTCAGCATTCTTCTGTAGCACCACACTTCAAAAGCCTCTATTCTCTTCCTGTCCGCACCGCTTATCGTCCATGTTTCACTCCCGTACAAGGCAACACTCCACACAAATGCCTTCAGAAAAAGACTTCCTTACACTTAAATCAATATTCGATGTTAGCAAATTTCTCTTTTTCAAGAACGCTTTTCTACCCATTGCCATTCTGCATTTTATATCCTCTGTACTGCGACCGCCATTTGTTATTTTACTGCCGGCCGCGGTGGCCGATGAGACTGTTATTTACAACTTGTACAAAAGCCAGACCGCAGTTATTAGACTCGAAGGGCATGAAAGGGAAGCATCAGTTGGGAAGGGAGTAAGACAGAGTTGTAGCCTTTCTCCGATGCTATTCAATTTGTACATCGAGCAGGCGGTGAAGGAAAGTAAGGAAAAATTTGGAATAGGGATTAAAGTTCAGGGGGAAGAAATAAAAATATTCCGTTTTGATGATGACATTGCAATTCTGTCCTAGACAGCAAAGGACCTGGAAGAGCAGTTGAATGGAATGGACAGTGTGTTGAAAAGACCGTATAAAATTAACATTAACAAGAGCAAAACAAAGATAATGGAATGGAGTGTTAGAAAATCAGGCGATGCTGAAGGAATTACAAATGGTTGTAAATCTATCGGACCAAACTGCGTGGTCATCAGTCCGTAGCTTACAAACTACTTAAACCTAGGTAAACTAAACTACGGACAACACACACACACACACATACCCCAGGGAGGACTCGAACCTCCACGGCGAGCAACCGCGCGCTCCGCAGCGAGACGCTTTAGACCGATCGGCTACTCCACCGCCGCTGAAGGAATTAGATTAGGTATCGAAACAATGAAGGTGGTAGATGAGTTTTGTTACTTGGGCAGTAAAATAACAAATCAAATGTTTGTCTTGCTTATGGGACTTAACTACGGGGTCATCAGTCCCTAAACTTACAAACTACTTATGAACTACCTTGTACTAAGGACGGCACAAATATCCATGCCCGAGGGGGATTCGAACCCCCGACCGTAGTGGCCGTGCGGACCGTGACTGAAGCGCCTCAGTCCCCTCGGCCACCGCGGCCGGCAAATTAATATACCCCTACCTATTTACCAATGGACTACTAGTTTTGACGCATTATGGAGGCAGTCTCAAGTTCCTATGATTAAAAATTTTTTACAGTGTTTCAACCACATTAAACAGTGAAAAGTGTAATAATTTATCAAACCATGAGCGCCGCACGGGAATGGCCGTGTGGTATGGGGCGCAACGTCGTGGAGTACGCGGCCACTCCCACCAGAGGTTCGAGTCCTCCCTCGGGCATGGGTGTGTGTGTGTGTGTGTGTGTGTGTGTGTGTGTGTGTGTGTGTGTGTGTGTGTATGTGTGTTGTTGTTGGAATAAGTTAAAGTAGACCGTGAGACTAGCGACCGATGACCTCAGCAGTTTGGTCCCTTCGAATTACATCATCTGAACTTATTCTGAAACAACATGTCCTACGTTTTTGTACAGTCACTATTAAGTCATTTGGCTCATTTAGTAGGTACAAAACATTTTCGAGCAAATATTCTTCGACCATATTGTACAATTGTTTGAATTTACAAGTGGTCTGTCTTATTCAGTCTTATAGTCCAATTATTCCAAAGTTGTAAATATGTAGACAAACGTTTGCAATTTTGCATGCCTGTCTGTGTTCAGGGATTCGCATATACCCACCTGGCAAAGCACAGAATCGGTTACACATTGAATGAAATTCAGAGCCTGAATGCCGAGTGTTCAGCTGTGGGCAAGTGCTTCACCCTTTATGAGGATGAAGGATGAAATAAGTGTGCCCACAGCTGAACACAGGGCATTCAGGCTCTGAATTCTCTGTTTATTTATTTATTTATTTATTACGTTTAGAAAATTTAAACTGTTTAATGTGATTGAATCATTGTAATATTTGAAAATGACGCCATAGTGCGCAGAAACTAACAGTGTATTCGTAGTTAGATGGATGCATATTAATTTTTTTTTCTTCTAAGATGCGACTGTCGATTTGGAGCATATTTTGTATGTTTCCTATATCAGTTATATGTGATAATGACTTTAATAAAATTTGTGTGTGTGTATGTCTTTTAAAATTAGTCTCACAATGCCTTTAAGGACATGTTCCCGCTCCTCAGGATTGAGCCCCTTGTCTTGATGATAAAATAAATTCAGTCGTAGCATACATATGGAGTTTATTTAGGACATACAACCCCATCAATTCCCATAAAAGGATCAGCTGATGATACATATGTGAGAAAAAAATCGCACTGACGTGTTTTACGGCCCACTTTAGATTTGTAGTTTTATAAGTTTTTCCAAAAATTTTGGACCAAAATAGTAATCTAAATAATAAAAAAATAAATTAATAAGAGTGTCTAAAACCCGTTTAGGAAGAAAAAAGATTAGATAATAGCGGGTTCCGAACCACCGACCTTCAGCATCATAGTCCAACGCCGTGCCCTCTACGCTACGACTATCAGTCATTTAATCTCATACTATTCATGGTCGTTGTTAACTGATGCCAATATGGCATTTGTAGACATTAGATTATCATTTATCGTACGAAGAACGACGTGTTTTTGTTAATTCTTCAGTGCGCCATTGCTTTGAAATGACAACGTATAAGTTGCAATAAGAAAATCATCAAATACGCAACGCAAGATGGCGTATGCCAGAGAGAGTTCTGGGCGAGGAATGTCACTTGACATCTGCGAACGGCTGGTTTTCGTTAGTTCACTGGAGGATGTAAAATCTCCGTTATTTTCGCAAATATCTCTCAAACGATACGAGATATGAAAAAAAAACATAAGGGGGCTAAGTTCTAGAGAATTTCCTCCTCTACCAATTAGGTTATTCAATTTTCGTGTCATATGAACGGTTCGTTTGCAATTATAATTATATTAGAAAGACTTTTTTTTGTTTTACTGCCGTATTTTTTGTCTGAAAAATTTGAAAAAGGGAGATTCTGGTCTGTGGCAGATTACAATCATGTCTGTACAATTTGGTGCTGATCAGTTGAACGGTTCGTCTTAAAAAAGGGGGAACACGTTACGGATAGACATACAGACGGACAGACAGACATACATCCCAAATTCGCCGTTATTTTTGCAAATATCTTCGAAACGTTACAAGATATGAAAAAAAACACAAGAGAGCAAACTTGTAAAGAATTTTCTCTTCTACAAATTCGGTTATTCAACTTTTATGTCAGATGAATAGTTAAGCCGTTATTTTCATTTAAATTTCGACGATCACAAAGGCCCACTTTTAGTGTTACTACCGTAACCTAAAGTGGGCCAATAAATTGTTCGTTTAGTATTACAAGAAACTATGTGTGCTAAAAAGTACAGCAAGCAGGGTAAGCAGGTTCGAACTGATGTGGGTTGCCATTCTTATTTCGAGATGGGTGCACAGGATAGCAGTGGCGTAACTAGGACTTCGCTTTGCGGTGGGTGGGGGGAATAGGTATTTTTGACGAGCAAAATTTTAATCAGTTTCCAGGCAGACTACTATCTACCACTCCCGTTGAAGAAACTAATTCACTCCCATCCCATGAAAGCTTATGGTAAAACACTCCAAGTTTCTAATCTTTACGTTTACCAGATTGCTGTTATACATTTTTTTCTCCTTTTCTTTTCCTTTTTTTCCTTTTTTTCGGGTTCTGGGGGGGTGGTTCTATCCCCCTCATCCCCCCATAGTTACGCCAATGCAGGATAGAATAGCATAGAGATCTGCAACAAGCCACGCTTATAACGGCAACAACCTCAGCTACTGCAAGTACAAATGCACCTACTACGGCACAAATGCACCAACATCCACACCTACGCCACCAACTTCTTCTTCACAGGTACTTAAAATGTACATCCAGACAGCAGGTTCCAGCTGTCAGCGCTCACCTGCCCACGGCCGCAGGTGCAGACGTTGGGCGCGGAGCAGTTGCCGCCTCGGCAGCCGCCTTCGCACTGCGGCAGACAGTGGTAGTCGGTGCCCAGCTTGTAGCCCGAGCAGCAGTACGGCACCGTCTTCCAGCCGGGCGCCGGCGTGAACGTCTGACAACACCACAGACAAAGCCATTCCTCACTGTAACACTCACTCCAGTGCGTGAAAGGTCTGAAAGTATAGACTGACAATATGTCTAGCGTGAAGTCAATTCATGTTACTATGACTTGAAAATAATAATATCAAAGAGGTACCTACATTTTCTTTTTGACTAAAATGCTTGAAACCCAGCAAGTGTACCTCAGAATCATCATAAAATGAGTTAAATCATTCAAAAATGAAAAGTCTAAATTAGAATATAAAAATATAATGATGATAGGTAGCAACTAGCTGTAAAGACAGTTTCTGAGCTTCGAGCAGGTACATAGAGAAGAGTCACTCAAGAAGTTAAAATTTTAATCAGTGCATTTATCAGAGAGCAAGTGCATGTATTTACACAGGCGCAACTCCTGCACACACAAACACCATCACTACTTGCTGTAGCATGCTTGGAGGGGAGAGTCAAGGATACAGGACGAGTGTGTGGATAGCATGATGTGCCTCTGACTCATGGAGTGTAAAGGCACTAAGGTACTGGTAGGTGGCCAGGACACAACTGCATAGTAGGTTGAGGCCTACTGAATTCGAGGCCAGGATTTACGTTGAGGTATTGCCTGATGCAGCTGGCGTTGAGGTATTAACTACCAGGAATTATCCTTAATTCAAGCATGGGTGGCACTGGTAGGGGAGGTTAAACAGAGGTGCACAAAAAGGGACACAAAGCTGGGAAAAAGACATGGACTGGGAGGAGGTCCAGACCGAAGCACCTGAATGATCCCCTCCCAGACTAGAGACTCCCACCAAGACTGGGGTCCCCCTTCCCACAGTTTACTCCTCCATCCCAGACTGGGGTCCCCCCTCGCAGACTAGGTCCCCATACCAGACAGTGGTACTTCCTCCCAGACTGGGATCCCCCTACCAGACTGTGGTCCCTCCTCCCAGAAGGGGTTCCCCCTCCCAGACCTTGCTCCTCCATCCCAGACTGGAGTACCCCAAATCTAGACTGGGATTCCTCCATCCCAGACTGGGGTCCCCCCTGCCAAACTGTAGTCCCAACTCCCAGACTGGGGTCCCACCTGCCAGACTGTGGTCGCTCCTCCCAGATAGGGTTCCCACTCCGAGACTTGTGTCCCACCTCCAAGACTGTGGTCCCCCTGCAAGACTTTGTTCTTCCATCCCAGACTGAGGTTTCCCCATCCTACATTGTGGTCCCTCCTGCAAGACTATGGTCCCCCCTCCCAGGCTGGAGGTCCCTCTGAAAGACTTTGGCCCCTCCTCCCAGATGGCATTCCCCCTTCCCAGACTGGAATCCTCCTCCCTGACTGGGATCCCCCCTCAAAGACTGAGGTTCACCCCTCCCAGCATTTGCTCCTCCATCCCAGACTGGGGTTCTTCCATCCTAGACTGGGGTTCCCCCATCCCAGACAGGGGTCCTCCCTGCCAGACTATAATCCCAACTCCTAAACTGGGGTCCACCCTGCCAGATTGTAGTCGCTCCTCCCAGATGGGGTTCCCATTCCCAGACTTGAGTCACACCTCTGATTCTGGGGTCCCCCCTCACAGACTGGGGTTCCCCCCTCCCAGACTTTATTCCTCCGTCCCAGACTGTGGTTTCCCCATCCTAGACTAGAGTTCCCCCCACCCAGACTGGGGTTCACTACTCTCAGACTGGGGTTCCCCGTCCCAGAATTTGTTCTTCCATCCCAGACAGAGGTTCCCCCATCCTATATGGGGGTTCCCCCTCCCATTTGTGGGGTTATACCATCCTACATAGGGGTCCCCCCTCCCAGACTAGGGGTCCCCATGCCAGGCTATAGTCCCTCCTCCCAGATGGGTTCCCCCCTCCCAGTCTGGAGTGTACCCCCTCCCAGACTGGGGTCCCCCCTGCCAGACTGTGATCCCTCCTCCCAGACTGGGGTCCCCCTCCCAGACAGGGGTTCCCCTTCCCAAATTTGTTCTTCCATTCCCAACTGGGTTTCCCCCAAACTAGATTGGGGTTACCCCCTCCCAGACTGAGATTCCCCCCTCCCAGACTAGGGTCTGTCCTGCCAGACTGTGACCCCCTCCCAGACTTGGGTCCCCCCTCTGACAGGGGTTCCCCCTGACAGACTGGGGTTGTCCCCTCCCAGACTTTGTTCCTCCATCCCAGACTGGGCACCCGCATCCTGGACTGGCATTCCCCCATCCCCGACTGGGGTCCCCCTGTGAGACTGTCCCCCCTTCCAGACTGGGGCCCCCCTACCAGACTGTGGTCCCCTTCCCAGAATGGGGTCTCCCATGCCAGACTGTGGTCCCTCCTTGAGATGGGCTTCCCCCTCCCAGATTGGAGTCTCTTCTGCCAGACTAGGGTCCCCCCTCCCAGAATGGGGTGCCCCCTCCTAGACTTTGTTCCCCCATTGCAGCCTGGGGTCCACCCTCCCAGACTGGGGTCCACCCTCCCAGACTGGGTTCCCCAGTCCCAGACTGGGTTCCCATTCTCCATCTGAGGCTGTCCCTGTATGATTGATTCGATCCCAGACTGTTTGATTGTTTCGTTTTGAGACTGTTTCCTCTGATCTCCATCTACCATTGCCATTGCACCTTATGAAGCAGTGTTGCCATTCTATCAGTTGCCTTGCCCTCCCTACTCAGTGCTGAAGAACCAGTCATTGCAGTGCAGCAGGACACGATGGCGGCCACGAGCACACTTTTCAACTTGTGTGACTGTGCACTCTCTGTCTCATATACGAGGCTGCCGTTAACAATAGAAGTCGTGATTGTGTCATTGTTTTCCTTCAATATTTTCCGCCACTCATCGGCCGTCTGTACACTGAATTGCAGGCTATTCTGATAAACTCATAGTTTCATGCTGTGGTACTCACGTTGCCAGAAGACGCAGGTGGAGTGGAGGCTGACCCATTGGCTGCGGCCAGCGTGGCGTTGTAGCTGCAACAACAACAACAACCACAGTACAGTCAACCAGACTACCACTACTAACAGCACTGTGTAGCAGTGCTAACAACACACTGGATATGTGGTACATTTGATTTTATATCAAAACTTTGTTGTGAAATTAAATTCGATGTTCTTTCCGTTGCTGTTGATCCAAGTTGAGGAGATCCTCTTGGATGTAGATTATGTCACAAATAAGATACATAATAAATACCTTCAAAATGAGGTCAGAAATTAGAAATATCTGCCAACTTTCATGATGACCGGGCAAACAATGTCAAATCACCGTCTGCCATCGGTATCAAACTCCACCATGAAAAAGAAGTGTGTGAGGATTAACAGTCATCTGCCAAAGTGTCATTTCTATCATTAGTTATTATTTTATTCAATACGTGATTTCTGCAGTCTGGACGAATTTTCCGACTTCTTTCATAAGTGCCCGATTTTCTTTTCTGTAAACTGTACCTAAACAAAGATGGAATCATGCGTACTCAACGTTTGAATCGTGAATTACGGTCTTGAGTTCATACAAAAGTGCCATAGAGAAAGGATCTTGAGTTTTTTTCTGAAATTTCAGGTTTTTTGGAAACTCTTGCAAATTATCTATACAAACCTTGTCCCGGCAATTACGAACATGCGGTTTTTCATGTACCAAATTGTTCATTACTTCATATCTCACAAACTATGGGTCGAATAATAGCGAAGGAACATTGAGTGGTACGTATTGTACCGTCTGTGATACGTCTCGCAAATACTATTGACAGTACAGAAGTAATAACTTGTGACGTCGTGCCAGATGCCGAAGATATACCGGGTGATCAAAAAGTCAGTATAAATTTGAAAACATAAAAAATCATGGAATAATGTTGATAGAGAGATAAAAATTGACACACATGCTAGGAATGACATGGAGTTCAAAAATGTCCGACAAAAGCGATAATTAGCATAACAAATTAACACAAAGCAAAGATTATGTTCTTTACAGGAAATGCTCAATATGTTTACGATCATTCCTCAACAATAGCTGTAGTTGAGGAATAATGTTGTGAACAGCACTGTAAAGCATGTCCAGAGTTATGGCGAGGCATTGGCGTCGGATGTTGTCTTTCAGCATCCCTAGAGATGTCGGTTGATCACGATACACTCGCGACTTCAGGTAACCCCAAAGCCAATAATCGCACGGACTGAGGTCTGGGGACCTGGGAGGCCAAGCATGACGAAAGTGGCGGCTGAGCACACGATCATCACCAAACGACGCGCGCAACAGATCTTTCACGCGTCTCGCAATATGGGGTGGAGCGCCATCCTGCATAAAAATCGTACGTTCCAGCATGTGTTTATCAGCCAGGCTGCGGATGATGCGATGCTGTAACATATCGGCGTACCTCTCACCCGTCACGGTAGCAGATAAAAAACCAGAATCACGCAGTTTCTCGAAGAAAAATGGCCCTATATCGGTAGATGTGGTAAATCCAACCAATCCATACCGTGACTTTCTCGTCATGCAGTGGAGTTCCCACGACAGTACTAGGATTTTCGGTAGCCCAAATTCTGCAGTTGTGGGCGTCGACAGACCCTCGGAGCGTGAAATGAGCTTCGTCGGTCCACAAGACGTTACTCAACCAATCGTCATCTTCCGCCATCTTTTGAAACGCCTACGCCACAAATGCCCTCCGCTTCATTAAATCGCCAGGTAACAGTTCATGATAGCATCGGAGGGTACGCCTAAGTGCCAACCAGACAGTAGTGCATGGAATGCCGGTGCGACGTGCGACTGCACGAGCGCTGACTTCCCCGTGCACAGAAGAACCCGCTACAGTCTCCATTTCTTCCTGAACTGTCTCGGCAGCATTTCGCCTTGTGCTCGGTCGGCCACTACGGGGTGTATCGTCTAAACAATCCGTGGCTTCCAACTTGGAAATTATTCTCGCCACAGCTGCATTTGTCAACGGACCTTTACCCGTTCGAATCCCCTTCCTGTGGCGATAGCATCGTAACGCTGAACTAGCACATTCCCCATTCTGATAATACGGCTTCGCTAAAAGCGCCTTTTCAGGTGACATCAACATGCTGCGACTGCTGGTGCATCTGATTCTCTCTCTCATTACAGCTCCTTTAATACACGATTTTCATGCGGAGTCGCTGACTTTTAGCTGTCCAGCGCCATCTGTCCGAACTTTTTTTTTTTGTTCTAATAAAACCCCACGGCATTCCAAGCGTGTGTCAATTTTTACCTCTCTACATACATTATTCCGTGATTTATTAAGTTTTAAAATTTATACTGACTTTTCGATCACCCGGTACATGAGGAACATCGGAAAAGTATTAAGCGATAAACTTTTTCCCTTTCATTATTTTGTTGGAGTTCTCAGCGAGTAAAAGTTTCGTAAAGATTTGAAATTATGTTCAAAGTTTATTGCAAGTCGGTAAGTGCTCTCATTGTCAAATAGTTGACGAATAAAATCACGCTATCACGCGCTGCAAGACAGAATAGTTTTCTTTGTTTACGACCTGATATCGTAAGAACTATGAATCGTGGCTGGTTTTTGCCTCAATAGCAAATAATTAATGACCTGAAAGAATATTTGTACCAAATGTAGTTGAAATCTGTCCAGTAGTTTAGGAGCAGATACAGAATATTATCGCACGATGCGGCCGTATTTCACGACTGTCATAGTTTATGACGTCATATCTCCTGCCGTGTGTGTGGTGCTTAATCCGACAGCGAGTGTTACCTGACAGTAATGAAACTGTGTGCCATGTTTTCTTGAAATCGGTCCGGTAGTTGAGGAGCAATGTGGAACACACACACACTCAGCCAATTTTATAAGATGTATAGATTAGACAGCTCTTGAGCAACATGGATTTAGAAAATATCGTTCTTGCGAAACACAACTAGCTCTTTATTCACACGAAGTGATGGGTGCTATCGACAAGGGTTTGCAGATCGATTCCATATTTCCTGATTTCCAGAAGGCTTTTGACACCGTACCTCACACACGGCTTTTACTCAAATTGCGTGGTTATGGTATATCGCCCCAAATTTGCGATTTGATAGGGGATTTCCTGTCAGAGAGGACACAGTTCGTAGTAGTCGATGGTAAGGCATCGACTAAAAAAAGAGGTGGTATCGGGCGTTCCACAGGGTACTGTTATTGGTCCTCTGTTGATCCGCATTTACACAAACTATTTAGGGGAAATCTAAGAAGCTCTCTTATATTGTTTGCAGATGATGCCGTCATTTACCGTCTAGTAAAATAATCCGAAGATCAAAACCAACTGCAGAACGATATGAATAAGACATCGCTATGATGTAAAAATTGGCAATTGACTCTAAATAATGAGAAGTGTGAAGTCGTCCACATGAGAACGAAATGAAATCCGTTAAATATTTTTAGAAACATTTTTGTTCCACTTATGGGAAACAGCACACTTATTTAAATTTATATATAAAGAACAGTCTAGAGTGCAAAATTGTTTATCCGACTAGTTTCGGTCATATTTAAACCATCTTCAGGAAATTAAGCTCCACAACATCAATGGAGCTTAAGTTCCTGAAGATGGTTTAAATATGACCGAAACTAGTCGGAAAAACAATTTTGCACTCTAGACTGTTCTTTATATATAAATCCGTTAAACTTTGTTTACAAGATGAATCAATCAAAAGCGAAGGCCGTAAACTCCACAAAATACCTAGGAATTACTATTACTTCAGATTTAAACTGGAAAGAACACGTAGATAATGTCGTGGGAAAGGCGAACCAGAGACTGCGTTTTATTGGCAGAACCCTTAAAAGATGCAACAGAACTACTAAAGAAACTGCGTACACTAAGCTTGTCCGTCATTTTTTTGGAGTATTTCTGCCCAGTGTGGAATCCTTATCAGGTGGGTTTCACGGAGGACATCGAAAGAGTCCAAAGAAGGGCAGCTCGTTTCGTATTGCCACAATACAGGGGAGACAGCGTTACGGAAATGATACAGGATCTGGGATGGGAATCATTACAACAACGGCGCTTATCGCTGCGGCATGGGCTACTTGCGAAACTCCAATCCGCAACATTCTGCTCCGAAAGAGATAATATATTGTTGACTCCCACATAGGTAGAAATGATCATCAGAATAAAATACGAGAAATCAGAGCTGGAACGGAGAGATTGAGGCGTTCTTTCTTTCCGCGCTATTGAAGAATGCAATGGTAGATAAATGGAAGAGTATCCCATGTAGATGCAGATGTAGATGTAGAATTGAAGGAGTTGTGTGGGACTATTAAAAAAATAAAATGAAAATAAGCAAAATATGAAACCTGAGCAGTGGAGGGTAGCACAGCAGAGCTTTCTAGCTTTTTTCCATTTCTCTTCAGTCTATTTAGCTGTTTTGGACGTTGCATACAAATCTACAGTTTTCTTCCAATATTTATGGACCTTTGTACACGTAAGCTTCAATCCATGAGGACGTAAGTGTAAGAATCACATACGAT
Organism: Locusta migratoria; assembly: GCA_026315105.1. Lineage (NCBI taxonomy): Eukaryota > Metazoa > Arthropoda > Insecta > Orthoptera > Acrididae > Locusta > Locusta migratoria. Next base: position 124,423,003 of record CM048754.1, read on the forward strand.
ATATAGTTCACGAGATATGACTTCATAAACAATGAGATGCGCGAAAACTGCTCATTTTCTCCTAAACCACTGGACCGATTTCACCCAAATTTGGTATACACATTCCTTCCCGTGAGGTAAAAATTGCTGCATGGTTAAGAATCACATACGGCTCATGGTTCAAATGATATTACGTAATAACCAACAGAAATCGCAAAAAACTGCCATATAATGCGGCGAGACTTTCGAAATACACTGTATGAGAATGACAGTACTTAGCGACTTGCAACAAACTTTAAACATAATTTCAAACCTTTATTAAACTTTTTCTCGCTGGCAACCATAGTAAAATGATGAAAGGAAATAAGTTTCTCGCTTACTACTTTTCCGCTGTTTATGGAGTAAAACTACGGCTCTCGGTATGACGTTACAATTTATATTTTGAACACTACAAATTGTAGCGACGGGAAATATTACAGACAGTATACACACATATAGTTGAATGTGCCTTCTAAAATGTATCACAGTACGACATGTATTTCATGAGATATGAGCACATAAACAGTAACGTTCATGGAAAACCGCTCCATCACGCACCAAGTTTTAATGTATTTCTTCTTTACTACTAATTGTATTCCCAAGAGATTTTACAGTCATACATCCCTTATATTAATGAATATATACCTAAAAACTTCAGGAATAAATAAATAAATACATACCCGGGCAACGCCGGGTTTTCAGCTAGTTCAAAATGTTCAAATGTTTGTATAGATTATGAAACTTAACTACGGGGTCATCAGTCCCTAAACTTACAAACTACTTATGAACTAGCTAAGACTAAGGACGGCACAAATATCCATGCCCGAGGGGGGATTCGAGCCCCCGACCGTAGTGGCCGTGCAGCACGCGCCGCATACCGCTCGGCCACCGCGGCCGGCGTATATAAAATGAATTGCTGTTAATTAGTCTCGCAAAAACTCGAGAACGGATGAGCCGATTAGGCTAATTTTAGTCTCAAAATATTCGTGTAGGTGCAGGGAAGGTTTAAACAGTGAAAAAAATATGGAAACGTTGTCCGTAAAAGAGGAAAATGGGGAAAAACTGAAATTGCGATAAAATTTTGTACATTTCATGTTGAAAGCAAGAGGATGGTTCGCATCAAATAAAAATTAGGAAAAGTTCACCCGGAAAGTAGGAAAATTTTTTTTCTATGAATGAAAATCATTTGCCACATGCTTGTAAACGCATCACTTGAGTACGGCTTGACAGGAGAAGGTTTGTATGAAATAAATTTTTTGAACAATCTACCGGAGAACTGGAAAATTTGAAAAAAGAAACTGAATGTGCGTTTTTCAATGTGTTTTGATTACATTCAGCACTATAACTGATTATTCGCATGGCAGACGGGGGTAATTCTTTTTTTTTTTTTCCTTTGTTCATTATAGTCTCTGAAAAAGTTTTCAGTAAAAAAAATAGGGACATTTAAAAAGGAAAGTTGCAAAAGACGAATCAAGTTCCTTTTTCAATGTGTTTATAAATGTACTCAACACTAAGTTAAGAATCGTTCACCCGATTGCGATAAAATTTTGATCATTTGACGTTCAACGAAAGATGAACTTTATGATGAACTAAAAATTTAGGAATTTACCCGGAAAATTTAAAAATTCGCGAGAAACTGAAAGTGCCTTTTTCAATGGCATATCAATCTCATTCGTCTGATTGAGATACAATTTTGCATATTTGACGTTCAAAGCAAGAGTAACTTTCTTATGTATTAAAAATTTGGAAAAGCTTCCCGGAAAATTGGAAAATCCAGAAAAAATATAAAGAGATTTTTCTATGAAATACTAATAGCATTCATCTGCTTGCGATAAAGATTTGCACATTCGACGTTCAAAGCGAGAGGAAGGTTTCAGTGAAGTAAAAGTTTGGAATAGTTGGCCAGATAATAGGAAAATTTGTGGAAAACTGAAAGAGCTCTCTTCTTTGAGATATTAATATCATTCGTACGATTGCGATAAAATTTTGCACATTAGACGTTCACCGATACTTAGACTATCGTATGAAGCCTTTATAAAGCTACTGGGTCTAAAATAGATATGATTTAAGTTAGTATGGTTTATATTAAGACGTAAGTGATACGAAGTTCACCGGGTCATCTAGTACGTAGATAATTATTAGAAAAGCAACGCCAGACATTTTCCTGGTTCTCATGCGCGTTTGATGCGGCAAAATCACACGTTTAGGCTAGTTCCTCTAACTTTGTCTTTCTCTATACATTTTAATTCAAATGTTCAAATGTTTGTTAAGCTGATAGGACTTAACTGCGAGGGTCGTCAGTCCCTAAACTTACAAACTACTTATGAACTAGCTTATAATAAAGATATACGGTCTTGCGCATCGTTTGTAATTACCTAGAGAAGTATATGGTGTGAAGCAGTTGCTTTTGTACGGTAATATATTTCAGTCTTTTTTTCTGTTTTTATGTGTAAGATAATGAAACCCTCTCTCTCGTTCTCAATCCGAAGATTGGCTGGCAGCAGTTCTCCTCGTCCACACTTCTTTGTTCTCGAATAGCCTCTTCATTTCCTGATATGATTCCACTCCTACATCTCTTTGAATCTGTTTCACGAACTGCAATCTGGGTCTTCCTCTGCCTCTTTTCCCTTCTACCATCCCTTCCATAATATTAATTATAAACTTGTTGTGCCTATACAGATGGCCTATTAACTTGTCTCTTCTCTTCATTATCGTTTTGAAAGGTGCTCTTTTTTTCGCCGATTCTTCTAAGAACTTCTTCGTTTTTCATCTTGGCCGTCCAAAGGGATTTTCTGCATCCTCCTCGACACCACAGTTCAAACGCTTCCAGTCTTCTCTTGGACGCCGAGTGTCCAAGTTTCCGAGCCATACAATGCCACACTCCACACATAGCATTTTATACATGCTTTTTTGGTCTCTTCTTTTATATTTATTGGTGTAAGAAGCATCCGTTTATTGTTGAAGGCTAGTTTAGCTTGCGCAATTCTACTTTTAATGTCTGCTGAACTTTTGCCATCCGGTGTAATTTTACTTCCTAAGTATGTGAATACATTAACTTGTTTCAATGGTACGTCATTAATCTTAATATCAGACGTAATTTGCTCGTGGCTGCATACCATGATCTTTGTCTTTTTTGTATTGATTTTCATGTTATATTTAGCTGGCAGAATCTCATTCATTCTTGATAAAGCCTTTTGCAGATTTTCTTCGCTCTCTTCAATGACGGCTATGTCATCAGCAAACCTTATCATTTTAATTGGTACTCCATTGATCTTAATTCCTTCCATAGACTCTTAACATTCCTTAATCCCCTCCTCAATGTACAAGTTGAAGAGCACAGATGATAAACTGGATCCGTGTCGCACTACTTTCTTTATGTGAGCCTCTTGTATTTCACCAGGTATATTTATAACCCCTCTTTGATTTTTGTAGAGTTCTTGTACTTTGTACATTGAGCAATCTATAAAGGAAAGCAAGGAGAAATTTGGTGAAGGAATTAAAGTTCACTGGGAATAATTAAAAACATTGCGTTTTGCCGACGACATAGTAATTCTGTCAGAGACAGCAAAGGACCTGGAAGAGCAATTGAACGAAATGGACAGTGTGCTGAAAGGTGCTTATAAGATGTACATTAAAAAGAGCAAAACTAGGGTAACGGAGTGCAGTCTAAGAAAATCGGGTGATGCTGAAGGAATTAGATTAGGTAACGAAGCAATAAAGGAGGTAGATGAGTTTTGTTACTTGGGCAGTAAAATAACAAATGATAGTCGCAGTAAAGAGGATATAAAATGCAGAATGGCAATGGGAAGAAAAGCATTTTTGAAAAATAGAAATTTGCTAACATCGAATATTAATTTAAGGGTAAGGAAGTCTTTTCTGGAGGCATTTGTGTGGATTGTTGCCTTGTATTGGAGTGAAACATGGACGATAAGCTGTGCGGACAGGAAGAGGATAGAGGCTTTTGAAATGTGGTGCTACAGAAGAATGCTGAAGATTAGGTGGGTAGATCGCATAACTAATGAAGAGGTACTGAACAGAATTGGTGAGAAAAGGAATTTTTGGCATACCCTGACTAAAAGAAGGGATCGCTTGGTAGGACACATTCTTAGACATCGAGGAATCGTAAATTTAGCATTGGAGGGAAGAGTGTGGGGTAAAAATCGCAGAGGGAGACCAAGAGATGCGTATAGTAAACAGATTCAAGTGGACGTGGGTTGTCGTTCTTATGAAGAGATGAAAAGGCTTGCTCAGTATAGGGTAGTGTGGAGAGCTGCATCAAACCAGTCTCCGGACTGAAGACCATAACAACAACAACAACAACAACAACAACAACAACATGTACTGTCCGCCTGTCACTGAAATCTAGACCAACATTAGTCACAATTTCCATCAGAAGATTCCAATTCACGTTATCAAAGGCTTTTTCCAAGTCCACGAAAGCAATGAACAGTGGTCTCTTTCGGTCCAGCATTTTATCCATGATTTGTCTTAACATTAGGATAGCTTCTCTTGTTCCTCTGTTCCGTCGAAATCCAAACTGATCTTCATCTAGATTCTGCTCAATTTTACTTATTATTCGGTTATATATTATTTTTGTTAGTATTTTGACATATGTGATATTAGGCTCAAGGTACGATGTTCTTCACATTTTATAGTGCCTGGTTTCTTTGGTATAGGAATTATGATAGTCTTTTTAAAATATTCTGCTATTTCTCCAGTTTCATCTTGAATTAGTTTGAAGATATAGTTACGTGTTTCGTTATCCAATGCTTGTATCATTTCTCCAGTTAATGCGTCACATGCTGGTGCTTTGTTATTCTTTAGTTCTCACACAGCCTTTAGGTATTCTTCTTTTGTTAATGAGGGTCCTAACTGATCTTTTGTGACAGAAAACAGAATGAAACCAGAATGATTGATTAAAAAATGATTTATTATTGAAACTTATATCGTGCACAGACAACACCTGTTCTAAATATACGGAGTTGACGCAAATAATATTCCAGAACTTTAAATATTTGAAGGATGGATGATCGTTAGACAAAATTAGTTGTATTGCATGTCAAACGTAAAGATTAATACTCTGCCGTCTGATGTTGCGTCGTGCATTAATTGGCGATGCATTTAATGGTTGGACCCTCTGTGTTCCGAGTGTACGGTTTTTCTTTTATCTCTTTCATTTCTGCCTAGGACACCTCTCTGTTTAGTTCTGGATTACGCCACCTAGTAGACTTGCGTATAACAGCCCTGCCTGATTGACCAACATACACTTTTTCATAGTGCGTGTATGTGATTTTATACTCCACACTCTGTGCCAGGGTCGAGTTTATCTCCGCTATTGCATAAATATTTTGCTATACTATTCTGCATTATAAAATGCAGGCCTTAACATTATAGTAAGGTGATCTGAAATTTTGCCAAAATATGGGATAACACCAGTTAACTAACTACTGACTTGCTCTTGTTGGCAAGGATACAAAAGTGGTTTGTTTCTTTTTTTTTTAGTTATGTAGTATATTGTTAATCAGGACAGGGTTATAGTCATATTGGATGCTAAATATTTGATGGTTTGTAGTTACGTTTGAAATGGAACTGGTATGAGGTGCTCCACCTTTGATGGCTGTGTGGGTGCTGGCAGCTAGCAAGGATAACTGTCAGCTACTGCGGGTTTTCTGTAAACACCAAACGTTTCTTTGCGCTGATAGTAATGGTAAGATTCAAGAAATTTACAGAAGATCCTCCTAATTCCACCGTGAACTCATTTTTCTTACTGTTTAATTTAAATGTATCCAATGGTCTGGTACACAGCACATCATGACTGTATCCGAACCAGTATCTAAGTTTGCATCTCAGTTGTTATTTCTGTAAGAAAACGTGTTCAAAATGAACAGTTGAAGATCTCACATAGTAGCCTGTGGGACTGACAAGGAAAGTTCTTGGGCTCGAACAAACATATCTGTATGAACGTTTGCTTACAGGATCTCTACGTACACCTCAATGTGCTGGTGGGTGTCGTTTTTATGCAAAGCTCTGCAACCATGCTCTAGATAGCACTGTAGATGTAATTGTAGACGCCATACGTAATGCAGATATCTCAACTATAACTTATGTAATAGTCATCGTACATGTTCTCTAGCGAATTGTCATCAAAAGCCGTGATGATAGTTGCAACTTTAACCTTCTTCCCGAAAGACTGTTGGTATTCACTGCCACTGCTTCCATCGCCTCTTCCCGCACTTACCGTAGCACTACCGCTTGCAATGAATTGTTTGTCATTATCATCCCTATTATCATTATTATGAGTTTGTAACAACAGTATCTAACTTATGCTCATAATTCTGTACCATAACAGATACGAGAAAGCATGGAAATGATTCATCTCCTACACTAATACCATCTTCACGAAGAAGGTTTCTTCGTACCTTCACCTCAACTAATCGCAATACATTAGCAGGATTGATTAGCAATCGCCGCCCCATCTGACGCTTCACCACACAAATGACGTCACAAAACGCAACTTGGGAGGCACACTGTACCGTCCCTACTGGCGAACCGACAGGTCAAAGTGCAATGCGGCATGGCACACGCAGAGGCCTCTAACGGACGACTGCAGAGTTTTGCAGATGCGGGAGTGAAATAAGGGATCTTTACAATATCTCTCATACGATTTTGGTGTATATGTGTTTGTTCGAGCCCAAGTAATTTCCTTGTAAGTGGAGAACCTTTCGCTTGCCTACAAGACTGACGATAATACTTGTTTCGAAACTGGAAGTAATTTTATTTTACCCATGTTTCAGTAGCAGTAATGATGTCATGTAATTGCACAGGGTTCATTTGACTTTCATGCAAAAGGTCAATAACTATATTTATACTTTCTTCAGTTGGAATATTTGTAAACAGACTAGTGACATCAAATGACACTAGTTTAGAACTAGGTGGAACCTGTAAGGTTTAATTCTCTCCACAAGAACTGTGGGATTTTTTACTCAAAACATAGGTTGAAAATTGGTTTTCATTTTAATTATGTAATCTAGCGCTCTTGCTAGTAAATAGTAAGGAACAGAAACGACGGGTACGAAATTTTGCCAAGATCGCTATTCTGTTGCTTCGATGACTAGTTTCGGTAATACACAGTTACCGTCATCGGATCATCTGTTTCAGACACAAACATTTTTCACAGTTAAGTTTATCAAAAGCACTTGTATATCGAGAGCAACCACAAGAAGATGGTAATAAGCTGCCTCATTACTGCAGCTGGTGAAGCTTGTATGTAGTTCCCAGTGCAACATCACAGCCGTAACTGATAGCGGTATGTTTACATAGTAACTGATAGTGGTATGTCTACATAGTAACTGATAGTGGTATGTCTACATAGTAACTGATAGTGGTATGTTTACATAGTAACTGATAGTGGTATGTCTACATAGTAACTGATAGTGGTATGTCTACATAGTAACTGATAGTGGTATGTTTACATAGTAACTGATAGTGGTATGTCTACATAGTAACTGATAGTGGTATGTTTACATAGTAACTGATAGTGGTATGTCTACATAGTAACTGATAGTGGTATGTTTACATAGTAACTGATAGTGGTATGTTTAGGCTACATAGTATACTAGCTTAAACCCGCGGCTCCATTCGCGTGATGGTTGATTATGATAGATAATGCGCGAAACGTCAAATTGATTTTTTTTAAAAGAGATGTAATGAAGGAATTTTCTTTTTTACTGCTTTATTTATTTATTCTTGTATTTCCTTATTCCTATGGTTATCCTTACAGAGAAAGAGCTGAAGACATTGTAGCACGCATAGACCACAGGTATGGTCAATGGCATCACGTTTCGCTTGCTATCTTCGACCATAGATACTAACAGACCGGACAAACAGTAGAATAACTATGCACATGGCGAGGTTCAAACATATGACCACGTGACTGTTGGCAAACATTATCCAGATATGATAAACGACTCACCAGTTTTCAAGAAATGCCACCATTTTAAAGTAATAATACTTTCATTTGAAATTTAATGTCACTTTCCATCACAAAAAGCTCTGTATAATCCGAGGCAAAGCTGTATACACTACCACGTGACTGTTGGCAAAACAATGTTTTGGCTGCAGAGATGTTTGTGCCATGAAAACGATGCCATACCCAGTCTAGCAGTATCTATGGTCGAAGCTTGCTATGGAGTCGCAAACGTCATCGCTGGTCTTCAGTCCGATTTTTTTATAATTTGATGACTTTCAACCACCATATCTTCCGCCCCCTTATAGCTATCGGCATGGAACTGCTATGGTGCACAACGGGAGACTTCGGACAACAATTACACACAGACCTTTCGTTTGCGTTTTGTAGTTTTCGCTGCAGAGCGAAATATTAACACACACACACGTAGAATTTTATATACACCGATAACTTTCCATCCCAATATACTCCACCCTTTTATCATTATCAACCCTCAAGCAACAATGCAACCAATAAAACCATTTTCAAAGAGTAAAAAATGTTCAAATGTCTGTAAATCTGTCGGACCAAACTGCGTGGTCATCAGTCCGTAGCTTACAAACTACTTAAACCTAAGTAAACTAACCAAAGGATAAACACACAACCCATGCCCCAGGGAGGACTCGAACCTCCATGGCGAGCAACCGCGCGCCCCGCAGCGAGACGCTTTATACCGCTCGGCTACTCCACCGCGGCTTCAAACAGTAAATATAATTTTCTAAGAGTAATTTTTGTTCCGCATTTCGCGTTATATTCTTCAAATTACTAAATATCTATCAGATCGCTATAAAACCGTGCCTAAAACCTTCCCTAGGTTTGAATTAGTAACTCTACAAATATTTAAGTCTCTGCGTATTGTCAGTTGATAAGGGTATACCGAACAGACATTCACATTAATATATATATATATATATATATATATATATATATATATATATATATATATATATATAGCTATACGATCGCCATAAAACCGTGCCTAAAGCCTTCCCCGGATAGACATTAGTAACTGTACAAATTTTTAGCTCTTTATGTCTTGTGGTTCAGACGTGATAAACGTACACCGAACAGACATTCACATTTATAGATACAGATTATGTAAAAATACCACTATCAGTTACTATGTAGACATACCACTATCAGTTACTATGTAAACATACCGCTATCAGTTACGGCTGTGATGTTGAACTGGGAACTACATACAAGCTGCAGTAATGAGGCAGCTTATTACCATCTTCTTGTGGTTGCTCTTGATATACAAGTGCTTTCCATAACTGTGGAAAATGTTTGTGTCTGAAACAGATGATCCGATGACGGTAACTGTGTATTGCCGAAACTAGTCATCGAAGCAACAGAATAGCGATATTGGCAAAATCTGGTACTAATTACGTACTATCAACCCTTAAACATGATTAAGTTAAGTAAAGTAAGACACTTACAGGAATAAGATCTTTGTGCAATTTAGGTAAAACTTATAATCAAGGATCCAAAGGGTTCATATTCACTAGCATACAGCTGTTTTTTTTTTTTTTCAGATATGTTTTAACATGATTTTATAGAGGCTTTAACTTGTTCATTGAAACTTTCAGTTGGATCTTTGAGTAGTTGCTGAAAGTCTGGACAATCACGGAACTGCCTCACTTTGTTGACAGTCACTTTTATTCAAAAGCATGAAACTTCTGAAACTTATCACTTTCACTGCACGATGCCGCATCCCAATTAGAGCGAGCACTTTTAATATCGTGGGCAACTAAATGTTTGGGTATAGTGAAGAATAAGCTACCACCTGTCAGCTTTGGACAAGTCAAGTGACTTCCAGGAATTAGAACCAGTTAACTGTTACTAATTACTCACCGGCCGCGGTGGCCGAGGGGACTGAGGCGCTCCAGTCACGGTCTGCACGGCCACTACGGTCGGGGGTTCGAATACCCCCTCGGGCATGGATATTTGTGCCGTCTTTAGTCTTAGCTCGTTCATAAGTAGTTTGTAAGCTTAGGGACTGATGACCCCGTACTTAAGTCCCATAAGCATTACAAACATTTGAACATTTGAACTAATTACTCATTCACTGAAGAAGACGAAAACAATATTCCAGATTTCGAATTACAAGCAGAGGCCAGAATAAGTAACGTTGAAGTAGATATCCTCGGAGTAGTAAAGCAACCAAAATCACTTAACAAGAACAAGTCTTCTGGTCCGGACTGTATACCCATTAGGTTTCTATCTGATTATGCTGAAGCGATAGCTCCTTACTTAACAGCCATATACAACCGCTCTCTAATAGAAGGATCTGTACCAAAATATTGGAAAGTTGCACAGGTCACACCTATATTCAAGAAAGGCAGTAGGAGTAACCCACTAAACTACAGGCCTATTTCAATGACGTCAATTTGCAGCAGGGTTCTGGAACATATCCTGTATTCAAATATTATGAATTATCTCGAACATAATGATCTATTGACTCAAGGTCAACACGGATTTAGAAAATATCGTTCATTCGAAACACAAGTAGCTCTTTACTCATACGACGTGATGAGTGCTATCGACAAGGGTTCAAAATGTTCAAACGTTTGTATAGCTTATGGGACTTAACTACATTGTCATCAGTCCCTAAACTTACAAACTACTTATGAACTAAATAAGACTAAGGACAGCACAAATATCCATGCCTGAGGGGGGATTCGAACCCCCGACAGTAGTGGCCGTGCAGAGCGTGACTGGAGCGCTTCAGTCCCCTCGGCCACCGCGGCCGGCGACAAGTGTTCTCAAATTGATTCCGTATTTCTTGATTTCTAGACGGCTTTTTATACCGTACCTCACAAACGGCTATTAATCAAATTCCGTGGTTATGGTATATCGCCCCAAATTTGCGACTGGATAGGGGATTTCCTGTCAGAGATGACAGTTTTAGTAATCGATGATGAGCCATCGAGTAAAACAGAGGTGATATCGGGCGTTCCACAGGGTAGTGTTATTGGTCCTCTGCTGTCCCTTATTTACATAAACGATTGGGAGAAAATCTAAGTAGCTCTCTTAGGCTGTTTGCAGATGACGCCGTCATTTACCGTCTAGTAAAATCATCTGAAAATCAAAACCAACTTCAGAACGATTTAAATATGATATCTGTATGGTGTAAGAATTGGCAATTGACTCTAAATAATGAGAAGTGTGAAGTCGTCCACATGAGTTCGAAAAGAAATCCGTTAAACTTTTGTTTACATGATAAATCAATCAAATGTAAAGGCCGTAAACTCCACAAAATACCTAGGAATTACAATTACTTCTGACTTAAATTGGAAAGAACACGTAGATAATATCGTGGGAAAGGCGAACCAGAGACTGCGTTTATTGGCAGAACCCTTAAAAGATGCAACAGAACTACTAAAGAAACTGCATACACTGCGCTTGTCCGTGAATTTTTGGAATATTGCCGCCCAGTGTGGGATCCTTATCAGGTGGGTTTGACGGAGGACATAGAAAGAGTCCAAAGAAGGGCAGCTCGTTTCGTATTGCCATGATACAGGGGAGACAGCGTTACGGAAATGATACAGGATCTGGGATGGGAATCATTACAACAACGGCGCTTATCGCTGCGGCGTGGGCTACTTGCGAAACTGCAAACGCTAACATTCTCCTCCGAGTGGGAAAATATATTGTTGACTCCCACCTACAAAGGTAGAAATGGTCATCAGAATAAAATACGAGAAATCAGAGCTGGAACGGAGAGATTCAGGTGTTATTTCTTCCCGCGCGCAATTCGAGAATGGAATGGGAGATAAATAGTATAAAGGTGGTTCGATGAACCCTCTGCCAGGCACTAAAATGTGATTTGCAGAGTGTCCCATGTAGATGTAGACGTAGAATGGACAGGTGGCTGTTACCAGAACATTTCTTATACTACAGTGAAACCTCTGTATCATTCTGTAAGGGGCCACAAATTCTGAACCCTGTATAGAGGAAACCACTGTAAAGAGGAGAACTGTGTGCATGGCAGTTTGTTTGGTACTGAATACAATAGACGTAATATACAGAAAAACATTATGTTACAATGTATTTATTTTAAATTAAAAACATTGTGGTAACTGTAGCATCAATTGTTTAGATATTTTGAGATTTAACGAAGATATATCTCAAGATGGCTGCCTGAACACTCCTGAATGGTTGGTATCATGTGTCTGATGGTATCCTATTCTATAGTAATCTCAAATGTTTTCTAGAGTGAGTACAAAATCAACTTTTAGTGCATCTGCTTATTATTGATGGTGCATGTTGAGGCTTGTTCATGTGACATGTTTAGTTCATCATTAGTAATGATTGTATTAGGTAAGTTTGTGATTCAAAAAGTGTTGACTAGGAATTGTTGCATGTGGTTTGTCACTTGTTAACTTTAGTAGTTTTTCTTACTAGCTCAGATACTTTTGGTGGATAACAGAAATTTTCTGCACGTGCATTATACACAAGTGACAAGCTGTTAGACGTAAACTTATGTTGGGAATTCTGAAGATTTCGCACTTCCTCCTTTATATACGTTCTTTCAGCAACTTGTATAGCCTTCATTGCAGCTGGTGAAGTACTCCTTAATTTGATGTTGATGTAAGCATTTCATGTTGATCAAATATGCAATATGCTAGTATTATTAACGCACTGTTCAGAAGTGTGTTTGCTGTGTTGAAAGTTGTGTAAATTTCTAATGAACACTTTCATATGTGCTATACCCATGTCAAGTTCTTATAATTAATTATTATTATTTATTTTTATTTTATTTTATATGGTGAGGTAAAAATTTCTGCATGGTTAAGAATCACATACGGCTCATGGTTCAAATGATATTACGTAATAACCAACAGAAATCGCAAAAAACTGCCATATAATGCGGCGAGACTTTCGAAATACACTGTATGAGAATGACAGCACTTAGCGACTTGCAACAAACTTTAAACATAATTTCAAACCTTTATTAAACTTTTTCTCGCTGGCAACCATAGTAAAATGATGAAAGGAAATAAGTTTCTCGCTTACTACTTTTCCGCTGTTTATGGAGTAAAACTACGGCTCTCGGTATGACGTTACAATTTATAATTTGAACACTACAAATTGTAGCGACGGGAAATATTACAGACAGTATACACACATATAGTTGAATGTGCCTTCTAAATTGTATCACAGTACGACATGTATTTCATGAGATATGAGCACATAAACAGTAACGTTGATGGAAAACCGCCCCATCACGCACCAAGTTTTAATCTATTACTTCTTTACTACTAATTGTATTCCCAAAAGATTTTACAGGATTACAGCCATTATACTAATAAATATATACTTGACAAATGGCAGGAATAAATAAATAAATACGCCGGGTTTTCAGTTAGTCTAATATATAAAGCAGAGTGTCCGTATGTTTGTACGTGTTGCATACAAATCTATAGTTTTGTTCCAATCTTTATCAAATTCTGTACACGTAAGCTTTAATCCATGAGGACGGTCGCCGTAAGTGTAAGAATCACGTACGATACACAGTTCACGAGATATCACGTCATAAACAATGAAATGCGCGAAAAACTGCTGCATTTTGCGACAATGCTGCTCATTTTCTCCTAAACCATTGGACCGATTTCAACCACATTTGGTACACACATTCCTTACCGTGAGGTAACAATTGCTGCATGGTTAAGAATCACATACGGCACATGGTTCAAAAGATATTACGTCATGACCAACAGAAATCGCAAAAAAAATGCCATATAATGCGGCGGGACTTCCGAAATACACTGTATGAGAATGACAGTACTTAGCGACTTGCAACAAACTTGCAACAAACCTTTATTAAACATTTCCTCGCTGGCAACCATAGTAAAATGATGAAAGGAAAAAATTTTCTCGCTTAGTACTTTTCCGCTGTTTATGGAGTAAAACTGCGGCATTCGGTATGACGTTATAATTTTTAATTTGTACACTATAAATTGCAGTCGCTGGAAAGTTTACAGACAGTATACACACATATAGTTGAATATACCTTCTAAATTGTATCACAGTACGACATGTATTTCATGAGATATGAGCACATAAACAGTAACGTTCATGGAAAACCGCTCCATCACGCACCAAGGTTCAATCTATTACTTCTTTGCTACTAATTGTATTCTCAAGAGGTTTTACAAACATACAGCCCTTATACAAATGAATATATACCTGAAAAATGGCAGGAATAACTAAATAAATACCCGGGCAGCGCCGGGTTTTCAGCTAGTTTATGAAAATGAAATGAAATGTTTGTTAAGCTTATGGGACGTAACTACGGGGTCATCAGTCCCTAAACTTACAAACTACTTATCAACTACTTACGAAATAAGACGGCACAAATATCCGTGCCCGAGGGGGGATTCGAACCCCCGACCGTAGTGGCCGTGCTGACCGTGACTGGAGCGCCTCAGTCTCCTCGGCCACCGCGGCCGGCAGCTAGTTTATGATATACCGCTTCTGTTAAACGATTTCCACTTATGCTCTTAGTTATCGCCTTTGGTTGGTGCTGTACGTGTGTCTTAACTAAGGTGACCAACCGTACCGACTTTCTCGGGACACTCACGATTTTTGTGTGCCTGACCCGAATTTTTCAAATTAATTCAGTACACCTATTTGTCCCAGATTTAACAATTATGTCCATATTTAAAAATTTATCTCACCTGTATCGGTCTATTTTATTATTAGTTTTAATGATGATGGGAAACTGTTTGACAAAAGGTTCGTTGAACTTAAGGTACTTACCACAAACTGTCGAAACCGTTTCAAACTTTTCCCACTGTGCATAACACGCACAAACTATACCAGTGAGAAAATCAATGAATGGACTACTAACACAACTTTTCCAGTTCAAAAATGGATTGATTTTACTTCTCATTTCAGACAGAATCATGTGCCATCCTCAAATGTGTTTAAGCTAGTGCAGTTTCTCAACTGCCTTTCCGGAAATAATGCTGTTACTGAAAGGATATTTTCCCCATATAAATATATATGGACAAGTGACAAGATACAGCTTGCAGTAGAATCAGTGAAATCACATTAGTAACCAGAGTAAACTATTATGAAACTTGTGTAGAACTTTCTCACATGTTGTTGAAAAATACAGGCTTGCTAAAGAAAACTCACTGCAGTGTTAAATAAAGTTGTTCTGATCCCATACTTCATTATATAAAGTACTAATAAAGATAAAATTAATGTTGTTTTTGTAACAACTTAAAAGGATATTTTGTAATTATTACTTTCACTAAAATCTTTTTTTAATATAATGAAAATATATATACAAACTACAAAATTAGTAATTTATCCGGAATTTGGATGTATAAAATGTGGTTATGTCCCTAATTTGAATCTAGAAAATATGGTCACCTTAGTATTAACACAGTATGGAATGTTTTCTCCTTGTGAAGTACACTCACTGAACAGAGCCGGCCGCGGTGGCCGAGGGGACTAAGGCGCTCCAGTCACGGTCTGCACGGCCACTACGGTCGGGGGTTCGAATCTCCCCTCGGGCATGGATATTTGTGCCGTCCTAGTTCGTAAGTAGTTCATAAGTAGTTTGTAAGTTTAGGGACTGATGACCCCGTAGTTAAGTCCCATAAACTATACAAACAATTGAAAATTTTTTTCACTGAACAGAGACGGTGCTTATGCTGCTGAACTAAATTATGATGTGATTCTTTTTTAGAAACGATCAGATTTTCTATTCTTTCTTCTCTATTAGGGCTGGTCATTGGGAATTGGGGAAACAACTTGACCCTTTGTGTAAGTCTTGCTGCTATCTAAGGCTACAAACACTCCGACAAATTTTGAAGCAACATCCTCCAATCTTCAAATTTTTAGACGTGTTCCTGCCGTATTAACTTCATCAGCAAAAAATATTGATTTAGTTCTCAGGAAGTACTTTCAATGGTCTCTTGATGTCATTTTGGCGCAATATCTTGACCTCTATTGATCACAAAAATGTCGTTATACCGAACAAAGGAATTTCCCTCAACATGGCGATGTCGATGATTAACTTAAAGATTGTGCTATCATTTTGAATGAAGAAAAACTAGTTGGTGAGGCAGTTTGCATTTCTTCAGAGATTGTCAATAGACAACCTGATTCAAACGAAAGTTGTAAGCATGAAATTAATTCTGATCTTTTTTGTCTTTCTTGTTTTTAATTTTGTAATGCAGGATTCGACAACAATATTTGCGAGCTATGAATAATTTTTTCGTCTGTTTTCACCAGTTTTTGGCTATCGTGGTCCTTGAAAGTAATGAACTGAAAGTTAAGTCACTAATCCCATCTCAAAGTATCCTTCAGATTTAGCAGATACTGACGGCTGCTTTGAAATTCTATGTAGACCATCTTCAGTAGGCCTGCAGTCTGTCAACCACAAAAGGGTCCAATGCATGTTCTCAGCACGTATATGAGAAAACCTTCAAGCAATTGTTTTGGTACTGAGTAGAACAATTAGATATTTTTGTACAGGGTGGCGCAGGGGAAAGGGACATTCTGAACGTTACAGTTGGCAGCACTGTAGCGCCGGCAGATGTTCGAAACTTTGCACAGTTGATGTGAACGCATTGCCATTTAGTAATCATGGAGAATTGGACTGGTACGGAACGTGCAGTAGCTGTGAGAGCGTTTCACAAAAATGGCGATAGGGCGACTGCCGCGCAGAGAACATTTCGACAGCATCAGCAGCTTGGACGTCGTGGACGTGCCCCATCTGCGCGTGCGATTACAACGTGGGCGCGTAATTGTGAAGAAACAGGATCTGCCATGAAAATGAAACCTCCAGGTGGCATTCCAACGGTACATACTAGGGATGGGAAAAACCGACCGGTTAAAACCGATACCGGTATTTTAGTTTTGAATAACCGGTTTTTCGGTATTTATTTGGTGTCGGTTGTAACCGGTTTCTTTTAGTTATTGCCAAGAACCGGGTAAAAAAAAAAAAAAAAAAAAAAAACAGTGCGACTACTTCCTGTAGTAGTGGTTCAAAATGAGCTTTTTGTAAATAATTAAAAAAAATAAAACTAGTAGACCCTAATATTTAGGGCTATTCCTAAAATTTCTACTGCTGTGATCATCGCAGTAACTAAGAAAAGCGATCAGTGATAATTTAAGAACAATCCCGGCAGTCAGGAACGCGTGTCATAAGAACTTAAGGACTGGTGCAGCTACTGAGGCATCGACGCAGCTGTCGCCGTGTGGCGTGGCCTATTAGACGACGCGCGTGCACCGGCAGTGTACGAGACTTGCCTCCGTCTGGTCACGCGGCAGTTCCTTGCTGTCGTCGCCAGACATCGGTTGTGTCTTAAATGACACCATCCCGAGTGTGGAAGTACTTCACGATGTACATGAGCAGTGAGGTACAATGCTCCATTTACTTTAAAAAGCCGAAAACGGGTGGATGTATTACAAACATGCTGTGTCACTTAAGGAGAAAGCATCCAAAATGTTAATGTGATTCCTTGAAAGCGAGGGGCTTTTTTAATAACCAATATCGGTTTAGGTAACATTGATCATGTGGTGCTTGCGAGGTAGTCGTGCGGTCTGAGGCTCCATGTCACGGACTGCGCGGTTGCTCCAGTCGGAGGTTAGAGTCCTCCCTCCTACCTCGATCATGGATGTATATGTTGTTCTTAGCGTAAGTTAGATTAAGTAGTTTGTAAGTCTAGGGACCGATGACCTAAGCATTTAGGTGTCATAAGAACTTACACCCATCTGAACATTCTTTGATCATGGGGTACAGAGCTTTCCTAGTTCAATTTGCGTAAATTTACACTGACAACAATCATATTGTTAGTCGGAACTGTGACTTTATTTTTCGAAATACTTCTGCAGCACTGATTGAAGTTCATTTACTGACTGTAACTTATATATATTGTGTATATAACGAGATATTCGTATGCGCTGGCTCACAAGTCCAACTTACGGAGTGGTTGGCTCAATATTCGCAACTACCGGATGGAAATACTAGGCCAGTAAATCTGTATGCTTCGTATATCGTCTTCTACGGACACCTGGCTAGGCTTACACACACTCAAGAAGGCGTAGTATTGGGAGGGGATCTTGAAAAATATGGAAAGACCAGTGATTTGTCGTATAACGTAAATTTAACTAGATGTTAACTAAATTTCGGTTTCGGCCGAAACTAGAAGAACTGAAGACAACGGTTTCTTTTCCGGCCGCAAAATATGTTTCGTTCGAACTCTACTGGAAATAATACCAATAAAAACTGAAAACCGGTTATTTAAAAAACCGGTTGTCTTGTGCAATTTTTACGGTGCGGTTAAACTGGAGACGATAAGAACCGGTATAACCGAAAACCGGTTGTTTCAGCGATAACCGCCATCCCTAGTACCGACTACCCCAGAGAACATTGCTGCTGCTAGAGCTGCAATCGAGACAAGTCCTCGCCGCTCCGTTCGACAGCATCCATCTTCGCTAGGGATTAAGCGACGAAGCTTACAAAGAATACTGCACGAATTAGACTTCCATCCCTATGAGCTGCAGATTGTCCAACACTTACACGAACGAGACCCAGCCTCACGTATGGAGTTTGGTAGCCAGATATTGGCTAAAATCAACGAGGACGCGAATTTCCTTGGTAACTTATGGAGCCGGCCGCGGTGGCCGAGGGGACTGAGGCGCTCCAGTCACGGTCTGCACGGCCACTACGGTCGGAGGTTCGAATCCCCCCTCGGGCGTGGATATTTGTGCCGTCCTTAGTATAAGGTAGTTCATAAGTAGTTTGTAAGTTTAGGGACTGATGACCCCGTAGTTAAGCCCCATAAGCTTAACAAACATTTGAACATTTGATTAACTTATGGATATCAGACGAAGCCCATTTCCACCTGAACGGATTCGTGAACGAACAGAATTTTCGTTATTGGGCACAGGACAATCCTTGTGAGTTGCCCCAGGATTTGCTACACCGCGCATTCCAGAGTTTTCATAACAGGCTGTTACAGTGTGAAGGCCGAACGGGAGGACATCTTGCCGATGTCATCTTTAAAAAGTAGACACTTTTGGACATTTTGATTGTGAAGACATACTGAATAATGGCATACTGAATACATTCACTTTCGTGAATAAATTACTAGTTTTATGAATTTATACACTCTTTCAAATTGTGAAGTCAGCAGGGGTAAAATACAGGGAAAGGAGAGTTATTTACAACTTGTACAAAAGGCAGACCGCAGTTATTAGACTCGAAGGGCATGAAAGGGAAGCATCAGTTGGGAAGGGAGTAAGACAGGGTTGTACCCTTTCTCCGATGTTAATCAATTTGTACATCGAGCAGGCGGTGAAGGAAAGCAAGGAAACATTTGGAATAGGGATTAAAGTTCAGGGGGAAGAAATAAAAACATTGCGTTTTGCTGATGACATTGTAATTCTATCAGAGACAGCAAAGGACCTGGAAGAGCAGTTGAATGGAATGGACAGTGTGTTGAAGAGAGCGTATAAAATGAACATTAACAAGAGCAAAACAAAAGTAATGGAATGCGGTCTTAGAAAATCAGGCGATGCTGAAGGAATTAGATTAGGTAACGAAACAATGAAGGTGGTAGATGAGTTTTGTTACTTGGGTAGTAAAATAACATGCGATGGTCGAAGTACAGAGGATATAAAATGCAGAATGGCAATGGGAAGAAAAGCATTTTTGAAAAATAGAAATTTGCTAACATCGAATATTAATTTAAGGGTAAGGAAGTCCTTTCTGAAGGCATTTGTGTGGAGTGTTGCCTTGTACGGGAGTGAAACATGGACGATAAGCAGTGCGGACAGGAAGAGGATAGAGGGTTTTGAAATGTGGTGCTACAGAAGAATGCTGGAGATTAGGTGGGTAGATCGCATAACTAATGAAGAGGTACTGAACAGAATTGGTGAGGAAAGGAATTTTTGGCATACCCTGACTAAAAGAAGGGATCGATTGGTAGGACACATTCTCAGACATCGGGGAATCGTAAATTTAGCATTGGAGGGAAGTGTGTGGGGTAAAAATCGCAGAGGAAGACCAAGAGACGCGTATAGTAAGCAGATTCAAGTGGATGTGGGTTGCCGTTCTTATGAGGAGATTTGTCGATCGACAAATAGAAATGTGTGTTGTCCCACTAAATGAAGTGTAGAGACAACATTAAAGATGCCCCGCCATGATCGACTTCGAAATTTGTCACTATTTAACGAACAGTCTTGTTTCCTAGTAAAAGGGAAAAAAATCTTCGAATTTAGAATATTAACGTGATGCATTCACACTAATCCCGCCATCGAGAGCACCTTTAATGTTGTCTCTACACTTCATTTAGTGGGACAACACACATTTCTATTTGTCGACCAGTCGACGGCCGATTTGTGTCGAAACACCAGAAACGTTTGATGTCGCCGCCAGGCGCAGCTCGTCTTTTTGCGTACAACTCGGCGCTTTAGGCCACAGCAGTTACGTGGGTAGTGTCTGTAGAGGCTGCAGCATCTGCAGTTCCCTCCGTTTCTACAAAACTACATCTACAAATGTGAATGTCTGTTCGGTGTACGTTTATCACGTCTGAACCACAAGACATACAGAGCTAAAAATTTGTACAGTTACTGATGTCTACCCGGGGAAGGCTTTAGGCACAGTTTTATGGCGATCGGAAATCTATTTATCTATATATATATATTAATGTGAATGTCTGTTCGATGTACGCTTATCAATTCCGAACGACAAGACGCAGAGACTTAAACATTTGTACAGTTACTAATTTATACCTGAGGAAGGGTTTAGGCATAGTTTTATAGCGATCTGATAGACATTTAGTAACTTGAAAAATATAACGCGAAATGCGGAACAATAATTACTCTTTGAAAATTACATGTACTCTTTGAAAATGGTTTCATTGGTTGCGTTGTTGCTTGAGGGTTGATAATGATAAAAGGGTAGAGTATATTGGAGTGCTAAGTTATCGGTGTATATAAAATTCTACGTGTGTGTGTGTTAATATTTCGCTCTGCAGCGAAAATCACGGAACGCAAAAGTATGGTCTGTGTGTAATTGTTGTTCGAACTCTCCTGTTGTACACCGTAGCAGTTCCATGCCGACAGCTGTAAGGGGTGGAAGATATGGTGGTTGAAAGTCGTCAAATTATAAAAAAAAAAAAAAAATCGGACTGAAGACCAGCG
Organism: Locusta migratoria; assembly: GCA_026315105.1. Classification (NCBI taxonomy): domain Eukaryota; kingdom Metazoa; phylum Arthropoda; class Insecta; order Orthoptera; family Acrididae; genus Locusta; species Locusta migratoria. The sequence continues at coordinate 124,444,199 of CM048754.1, forward strand.
ATGACGTTTGCGACTCTATAGCAAGGAGGTTACACACAGCGAAACGTGATGCCACGGACCATATTTTGGTCTATGCGTGCTACAATGTCTTCAGCTCTTTTTCTGTAAGGAAATATAAGAATAAATAAATAAAGGAGTAAAAAAGAAATTTCTTTTAATACATCTATTTAAAAAAATCTATTTGACGTTTCGCGCATAATGTATATATTATTGATTGTAAATCATTAAGCACTTCACATAATTTTTTTTTTTGAATGTTGATTAAAAATGTTTGTTTCTAAAAAAGGTATTGTATTTCATTTCATCCTACAAAATCAGTCTCATAGCACACTACCTAAAGATAGCTTATCTATCATAATAAAACAACACGCGAGCGGAGCCGCGGGTTTAAGCTAGTAATTTATAAGTAAACCTTTGTTATTAGATGAAAAAGTCTGTGTATTCATATTTGCCGAGAAATATCATCAACGTATAGAAACTCTACATCAGACATTACGATACCGGATATTGCAACAATGAATTTCTATTTCATCGGCCAGAGGGGATTCCAAAGATATCAGATATTAGGAAGGTCTTTTTTAAATATTTGGGTAAGTATTCACCAGTTTACTACAAAGCCATAAATAAGATAAATATAGAATTGTTTTAGTGTCAGTGTAATCTTGAAAACACCTATTACATCGTTACACTCCTATTTCCCCAGTTTTATGTTGTGTTAGTTTCAGGTACAAGTTCGCTGTTTCTAAGCTCATATTGGTACATTTTGTTGAATGTTTCCTTGTGTTAGCTTACATTTCCCGCATTTTGTGCGTATTTGAACACATACATTTCACGTGGCAAAGCCAATTTGTCTACTTTCCGGGCTGTAGTACTGTCGTGATTAAATGCAGAAGAAAGACAAACAGAGGTGATACGAAATTAATCTACCAGGTATTCTGAAAAGTACAGCTTAACGCGTTATACGCCATTTAAAAGTTATTTTACACTGGAAGGATCGACAGGCCGAATTGGCACCTTCAGCAATGTTTCCCATGCGTCCTTACCAAACCGTTAAATGAAGTGAGTTGACATCTGTGATTTTTTCATCTTTTATATTGTGCACCATATTTTAGAGTGTTCTTCTTCAAATAGATTCCTAATATTAAGATTACTACCTAGAAGAACCGCAGGGCCAATTTGGCCCCTCATAGCGTTTCTCTGTATCTTCGGCATGTTTCCTTGTAATACCGTGTATGAAATAACACTAACTGTTGTCTCCTTGTTGTTTCAATGTGCTGATTGCGGTTGTGCAGCTGGGGGTGGCGGTCATGCATGGACGAGTTATGCCTGAGTCACTCATTATGTGAGTGAGTGAGATCTTTCCTGACGAAGGTCATGGCCGAAAATTTACAAGTTGTATGAATTTCAATATGAGTTTGTTGGCAGTTCAGCGATCATATTTGTGGTAAGTTGCTAGCTGTCCTCACATAATCAACATTCCAATATGGACCTTCCATTGTTAAAAATGAATAAAAGTACATATGATGGTTACTCTGAATTATGTTTCACTATCTAGCCGTTTCTTGTATATACACGGGGTGTTTCACTAAGTGTGTTTGCCTCTGTAACTCATAAAATAATAGGTGACGGGAAATTTTAAAGCGGTAGATCAACACAAGAAAAGTTACACTTTTCTGCGGAACTATGAACATAGTTTATTGTATCATTTTCCAAAGAGTTACACTACAAAGATATAATTTTTTAAATGGAACAATAATTTTTTCTATCGTGCCTAGCATTCATTGAAACCACATCAATTTAAACTACATTCCTACCACCGTTAGTTTGGGAGCTACAACCCTTCAAAGTTTAGGGGTCGGAGGCTACGACAGCGTAGCTGACTGGCTGGTGGTCATGAGACAGTGGGCCGTGCCCCAGGGGATAGCCACTCGGCCAGTCAGCTACGCTATCGCAGCCTCCGCCCCCGGAACTTTGAAGGGTTGTAGCTCCCAAACTAACAGTGATAGGAATGCAGTTTAAATTGATTTGGACGCAGCTGGTTTAAACAAATCCAATACACGACAGAAAAAACTATTGTTCCATTTAAAAAATTATATCTTTGAGCTGTAACTCTTTGGAAAATGATACAATAAACTATGTTCATAGCTCCGCAGAAAGTGTATTACTGTTCGTTAGTCTCACTAAAATTCGAGAACGGCTGAACCGATTCGGCTAATTTTAGTCTTGAAATATTCGTGTAAGTCCAGGGAAGGTTTAAACGGTGGTAACATATGGAAACATTGTCCGGAAAAGAGGAAAATCAGGAAAAACTGAAACAGCTTTTTCCAGTGAGCTATCAATACCGTTCGTACAATGGCGATAAAATTTTTTACATTTCACGTTGAAAGCAAGAGGAAGGTTCGCATCAAATAAAAATTTGGAAAAGTCTACCAGAAAATAGGAAAATTTAGGAAAAACCGATAGCGATTTTTTAAAATCAATTGCCACATGGTTGAAGGGTATCACTTGAGTTCGATTTGACAGGACAAGGTTTGTATGAAATAAACATTTTGGAAAATCTACCGGAAAAATGGAAAAATTGAGAAAAACTGAAAGTACATTCTTCAATCTGTTTTTGATTGAATTCAGCACTACAACTGACTATTCGCACGACGGAGAGGGGGAATTTTTTTCCTTTATTATAGTCTTGGAAAAGTTTTCACTGACAAAAAGAAGTGACAGTTAAAAGGGAAAGTCGCAAAATTCCAACCAACTTACTTTTTCAATGTGTTTCTAAATGTATCAACACTATATGTTGAGAACCGTTCATCCGATTCCGATAAAATTTTGATCATTTGACGTTCAACGAAAGATGAACGTTCTTATAATCTAAAAATTTGGGAAAGTTACCCGGAAAATGAAAAAATTCACGAGAAACTTGAAGAATTTCTTTAATGGGATATCAATGTCATTTGTCGCGAACTAAAATATGCGTGATACGTCGCGAACTAAAATATGCGCGATAGGTTGCGTACAGAATTAAAAACCACGTGTTTGCCTTCTGCTGATGAGAGCCATTTCGAGGTGAGCGGCTGCCTGCTAGAGTACTTACTTCAGTGCTACTAAATTTCTGCTTTGAAGTGTTCTGCACTCTGCAATATCTGACTAATAAATTCCATAATGCCGAGATATAGAGATAACTCTAAAGTTAAACGCGAGAAATTATCCACAAACTGTTTCTTTTGGTCTGCGTGATATCGTTAGCGGCTTAAGCAGCAAGCGCATGAAGCAGCTAGGTGGGGGAACTTCTCCCTCCACCTGCATGCGCAGACCACGCCGCTCAGCCGTCACTGGGAGCGGACGAACTAGACTGAGCGCTCCCGATCGCGAACTGTTATACGCAACTCTACCGCAGAGTCTACAGGTAGCGGGCTGCTCTGTTTACAAGTGGGTGCCAGCTGCGTGCAAAACACGCAACGAGCGAGAAGGAACTCCTTCCCAGGGGTACCACCTGCTGGCATGTGGCAAGGCTCTGAAACGCCCGCACAGTGCGAATGTAGAGACGCCGGCACACCGCTCTCTTATTAATATGCTGTATACATTCGCTAAAGAAATTAAAGTATTGCCACCAGACTCTCGGAAATTGCGACATACTCGAAACTAAGCACCAAATTATTGGTGACGAGCAAGGAACAACGGCCTAACCACAAGCTGCCGGCCACGGTGGCCGAGCGGTCTGCGGCGCGCCAGTCACGTTCTGCACGGCCACTAATGTCGGGGTTCGAATTCCCCCTCGGGCATGGATATTTGTTGCGTTACAAGCTTCGTTGGGTTTCATTTGTGGACGGAGAAATTGGTACTGCTTCCTCCCACAAGTCCCCTAAAACCTGCACATCCTTGGGGATGCTGTTGCGTAGCAGTGTGCGTTTGTACCGCCCTACAGTACGCACGAGGTGCCGTAGTTGCTGTCCAAGTCTTTATGGAAAGCGTAGAGTTCTGACTAACCTGTTGTCTTCTATAGTTGTGTCCCCAGCGCAGAAGACAGCACACAGCTCGTAGGTTCTTCTACAGCATACAAGTGAGGCTAAAATAAGTTCTGTAGGACGGAAGCATAAGAAGCGACTCGCGAGATTCTTAATTGTCAGGGATGCCATTTATTAAATAAATAATAAAATATGAACAACTATTGTTAATACGACACGGCCTATGCTGCTCATAGTTCATGTCGAGACCTCGACTGTTATCACAATTACACAAAACTTTACTCATGACCGGCGCGGTCCGGCGCGTATAGCGGTCAGCTCGAGACTGAAACTGCGGCGCGTTTCGAGACTAGAGGCACAGACATATATAATGTTACTCTGTGTTAGAGGGCACCTGACGCTCTGTTTATCGCCAAAACAGGGCCGTCGCGCGCCTTCTGAAAAATCGCTCTTCTCTTGTTACAATAAGAGAAGGCACCTTAAACTTTTTAAACTGTCAAAACCTAGCTTGTCCTTGAGAGATATTTATCACAAATTCTCAGCTCTGAATAAATAATATGTAGTATATAATAAACAAAAATAATTTCAAAAGAAATCACGTGACGTGAAATGCAGCAGCCAATGCGAGGAGAGCACCAGTAACATAGGCGGGCTTTCCCACGGGAACCAGCACCTACTGCGCCATATGCTACTGCTCCCCACCCCACATTTCAACATATGCTGCACTTCTGTCTTTCTTCCTCGTTGAAGACACGCACGATGCTAGCAAAGAAACGGCCAGCGGTCAGAAGTATGAAGTGGCCACAGGCCAGGAATATCACAGCGTCCTTAGTATTGGCTAGTTCATAAGTACTTTGTAAGTTTAGGGACTGATGACCCCGTACTTCAGTCCCATAAGCTCTACAAACATTTGAACATTTTTTGAACCACACCCTCGGAAATGACGAGATATTCGGAAAGGAACAACCACGTGTTTCTGACTAGCGAATCGTGTAAATGTCGTTGATATTTCCCTTTCAGGAAATTGAACGTTTCCCTGATGACCCCATAGTTAAATCCCATAAACTTTAGAAACATTTGAACATTTTTGAACCACACCCTCGGAAATGACGACATATTCGTAAATAAACAACCACGTGTTTCTGACTAGCGAATTGTGTAAATGTCGTTGATACTACCCCTTTCAGCAAATTGAACGTTTCCCAAAGGTCGGTATCTAACCGGAAATGGCATCTTACTTGGAACAAACGTCAGATATCTGTGAGAAGTTAGAAAGCAACGTCATTGCTAGTCGTATGAGTGACAGCAGTTTTATTCTTCGTTTTCCAGTCACACAGAAATGACCAGACCGATGTTACTCATGCCTGGGACAGCCTCTGTTACAAGTAATATCGAGCACTGGAGGACATACTACTGTTCTGTGAGTAAAGAGGTCCCACACTGTGCTATGTGCTCAAACGACAAGGTTTAGAGAGAGGAGGTGTTTAGAAAGTTCATCTTGCTTGTAATTCTGCATCGCTAACCATTACGCTACGTCAGCTTCACGCTTCTGATATTGTATTATTGATAAATATCGGGGACCGAGCATTGATCGGGTATTTTTCTTCTTCATTTTTTTTATTTTATTTTATTTTTGCAAATATCTCTGAAACGATACGAAATATGAGAAAAACATAACAGAGCAAAGTTGTAGAGAATTTTCGTCTCTACAAATTCGGTTATCCAATTTTCGTGTTAGATGCATGGTTAAGCCATTATTTTCATTTAAATTTCGAGCTGTCAAAAGACGATCGCAAAGGCCCACTTTTAGTGTTACTACCGTAACATAAAGTGGACCAAAAACCAGAAATGTACCTAGCTCAGTGCCACAGTAAAAATTTTTGTCGAAAATTTCCTAGAAATTTCGAAATGCACAGTTTGGCTACAAATGCAGATACTGTTTCAGTTTGTTAGTGTAGCCGAAGAAAACCGTATCCAACATTTATTGTAAAAATGCAACACGCGATACAAAATTTTTATGCAAAACGGTAGAGTGGTATCAGAGGTAAACGAAGTAAAGGTGAATGACATATATTTATTTTGGGAACTCATGCTGTCTCAGCTAAAATAGATCTACACGCAAAATTTGATGCAAATCTTTAGAAGAGTTTCCGAGATGTATGAAATGTAGTCTGTGTGAGACGGGTCCCACTCGCTGATCAGTGTGGTGCTTGTGAAACGGAAGAACAAGTGAATGTTGTTGTGACGTCACTTTCCGGGTCGTCGCTCATTCGCTAATGAGACCGATATTAGACTACCGAATTACTGATCGAAGAAGTTGAGGGTACTGCACCGTCATCCAATATTCTGTCAAATTGGCTTCAGAATGGCGGCGTTAGCTCAGATGTTGCTTTACAACAGTCGCGTGGTGTCCGCATTTAGAGGAGGAAAAATAGAACAGCAATCGTACTGCGGTGACACCGTTGGTATCAAGGCGAGAAAAAAAATCGCACGGACGTTTTACGGCCAACTTTAGATTTGTAGTTTTATACGTTTTTCCAAACATTTTGAACCAAAATAATAATCTAAATAATAAAAAATTAATTAATAAGAGTGTCTGAAACGAAAAAAAAAAAAGAGGTAGTAGCGGGTTTCGAACCCCGAACCTTTAGCATCATAGGCCAACGCTTTGCCCACTACACTACGGCTATCACTCACAACATACGTCCTATAATCTCATAGTATTGATGGCCGTTGTTAACTGATGCTAATATGGCATTTGTACACACTAGATTATCAGTTATCGTACTAAGAACGATGTGTTTTGTTAATTCTTCAGTGCGCCATTGCTTTGAAATGACAATGTGTAAGCTGTAATAAGAAAATCATCAAATACGCAACGCGAGATGGCGTATGCCAGAGACAGTTCTTGGCGAGGAAAAAAACATAAGGGAGCTACGTTGTAGAGAATTTTCCTCTCTACCAATGATGCTATTCAATTTTCGGGGCAGATGAACGGTTCGTTTGCAATTACAATTATATTAAAAACGGCTTTTTTTGTATTACTAACGTATTTTTTGTCCGAAAAATTTGAAAAAGGAAGGTTCTGGTCTCTGGCGGCCTACAATCATGTTTGTAAAATTTGGTGGTGATCGGTTGAACGGTTCGTCTTAAAAACAGGAAACACGTTACGGACAGACAGACATACATCCCAAAATCGCTGTTATTTTTGCACATATCTTTGAAACGCTACGAGATATGAAAAAAACATAACAGAGCAAATTTCTAGAGTATTTTCTCCTCTACAAATTCGGTTATTCAATTTCCGTGTCAGATGAACAGTTAAACCGTTATTTTCATTTAAATTTCGAGCTGTCAAAAGACGATCGCAAAGGCCCATTTTTAGAATTACTACCGTAACCTAAAGTGGGCCAAAATCATCACTAGAGACTGATTATTGTTTTCAGAGTTCAGTCTGGAGCATAGTCTCCCTAATAAAATTCCTCCATGATGCCCTATTCAAGGCTAAGATCGATGCCTCGTCTGATGTTACACCTTTTCCTTCAGAATCATTCTTCCCCGAATCAAAGTACAGGGTGTCTCACGAAAGCCGCCTGCCAGGCATCTGTGAATCGAATTTTTCGGTCCAAGTGTAGCTTATAACATAATATTCATTTTCATCTACCTGAATTTTTAGAATGTTAATTTCATTAGACAGATTTGTTTTAGTTTAATCTAATGCAGTAACTATTCATTCTGAGTTCTTGATGCCACTCCAAACCTGGCCTTACAACTGTCATATGTAGCACCATCTATAATTATCGTGCAGAATTATTAACAAGGCACTTATATATATTTATTTATCAGCATTATCAGTTTGTTTGTAATAGTAGGTAGTTTCAGTTCCCAGGTTATATTCAAATTTATTCCTTGTTTTATCCTTTACACAATGTATATTCATTTATTACTGTTTAGTTTTTAAGTTGATAACTGTAAAAACACAATGCCAAACAAGTGTTATACTATGTAAGTCGATCTAAGTGGAGACATTTGTCATCTCTTCCTGTACTGTATGTAAACATTGTAATCTCTTTGACACAGCAGTCAATACTCTGAAGATTGCCCAATAAGCCGAAAACCGGTTAAGTAAACAAAAATAAACTTGTAGAACACATACAAAATTGTGTTTATTAATTTATCTGAAAACATTGCCATCCGAGTAACCTAAGCTTACCTTTATTTACTGTAGATGTTCAAAATGATGTCTCTCTATGGAGATAGCGGCCTGACATCTCTTGAACATATTTGCGAACACTCGACAAATTTAGGCTGCCGAAATCTGCGGAATGACTAGTCAAATCCTGCCTTCCAAATCTTCGAGTGCATGGGGATTGCTTGCATACACCTAGTCTTTTGACATTCCCCAAAGATAAAAGTCACAGGGGTTTAGATCTGGAGAACGAGGAGGCCAGTCAACTATCCTATCATCAAAAACACTTCGTATTGCTTCCATAGAAGCATTGCCAATGTGTGTTCTTGCATTGTCCTGCATGAAATAACCGTACAGTTTTTCGTTGGGTGAAAGTTTTTGAAAAATGGATGCAGGATATTGTTCACGGTGTTCATTGAGCAGGCAGTGAAGGAATGGAAGGAGAAATTTGGAGAGGGCATTAAAGTGCAGGGAGAAGAAATAAAAACATTGCGGTTTGCCGATGACATAGTAATTCTGTCAGAGACCGCAAAAGATCTGTAAGAGCAATTGAATGGGATGGACAGTGTCTTGAAAGGAAGATATAAGATGAACATTAACCAGAGTAAAACGAAGGTAATGGAATGCAATGTCAGAAAATCAGGTGATGCTGAAGGAATTAGATTAGGTAATGAGACAATAAAAGTAGTAGATGAATTTTGTTATTTGGGTAGCTAGATAATTTCTGATGGTCGAAGTAAAACATCAAATATTAATTTACATGTTAGGAAGTCCTTTCTGAAAGCATTTGTCTGGAGTGTAGCATTATATGGAAGTATACGTGGACGATAAGGAGTTCAGATAAAAAGATGATAGAAGCTTTTGAAATGTGATGCTACAGACGAATGGTGAAAATTAGATGTGTAGATCATGTAACTAATGAGGAGGTGCTTAAGCGAATCGAGGAGAAAAGGAGTTTCTGGCATATCCTGACTAAGAGAAGGGATAGATTGGTTGGACACATTCTGAGACATCAAGGAATTGTCAACTTAGCATTACAAGGAAGTGTGTGGGGTAAAAATCGTAGAGGAAGACCGAGGGACGAATACAGTAAGCAGATTCAGACCAGACAGATGTAGGTTTCCAAACGTATTCTCAGATGAAGAGATTTACAGAGGACAGGGTAGCGTGGAGAGCTGCATCAAACCAGTCTGCGGACTGAAGAGTACAACAACAACAACAACAATAACAACAACCTGTCCGAATTTATTGTTTCGTGAAAAAAGATTCTTCCAGTCATTTGTCAGATTTCTGCAGCCGAAATTCGTCGAGTGTTGGCAAATGTGTTCAGGAGATGTCAGGCCGCTCTTTCCACAGAGGGACATCACTTTGAACATCTACTGTAAATAAAGGTAAGCTTAGGTTACTCAGATGGTAATGTTTTTCAGACTTCAGCTCAGTGTATGCGCCCGCAACACAATAGAGTGCTACATAGAATCGGGCGCTGCCGTGGCCGGCGGATGCGGTGGCGGCGGCCGGGAGTCGAACCCAACAGAACACAGCGATCCAAAGGACGCCTGGCAGGCGTCTTTCGTGAGACACCCCGTACTGTCTCCTTGGTGTACCTCGACTCCTCTTACCCTCTACTTCCGAGTTCATGAGTCTCTTAGGTAACCTCGCTTCTCCCATGCGTGTAACATGACCCCACCATCTCAGTCTGTTCGCTCTAACTGCTTCATCTATGGTGTTCATTCCAAGTTTTCCTTTTATTTCCTCATTTTGGACACCCTCTTCAACAAGACTTTCAATATAACAATTGGAAGTAGGGAGCAGTGGGAGAAAATAGTTCCGACACCATATGGGGATAATGTCCGGTTCACTGACGGTCGAAATCAGACCGAGGCGTTGGGGCCAGGGTATACGGGGTGCAGCCAAGACTGGAGGGCGTCATCTCTCTAGGGAAACTGGCCTCAGTATTCCAGGCCGAAATCACTGCCATCAGGGCGTGTGTGGAGGAGGATTTGCGTAGGTGCTACAAAGACCGTAGCAGCTATATCTATTCAGACAGCCAGGCAGCCCTGAGATCACTGGCAGCTCCTGCAACAAGGTCTAAAATTGTTGCAGAATGTCACAGGGTTCTGGTGGTGCTAGGGGAAAGCAATAGAGTAAACCTATTGTGGGTCCCTGGCCACTCGGGGATCAGTGGCAACGAACATGCCGACAGATTAGCCAGGATGGGGGCAGAGACTCCATTTATTGGACCGGAACCTGTCCTGGCAATCACCAAGGCAATGATCAAGTTGGAGCTACGTAACTAGCTCAGAAGACAGCACGTAGAATATTGGACCAAAGTCCATCAACAAAAACATGGAAAGGTAATGATGCCAAAGCCATGTTTTAAAAGAAGCTCTGCAATCCTGGGTCTGAACAGGAGAGAGATTAGACTCATGGTTGGATTGCTGACAGGCCATGGGAATTTCAAAAAACACCTACATACGATGGGAATAACAGAAGAGGACCCTAAATGTAGGATCTGTGATGACGGTGATGAAACTGCATCACATCTAATCTTTGAATGCATTAGATTGGACAGTAAAAGGCACAGAACATTTGAGACAACCAGACCCGAAGAAATTGTGTCTAATAAAGAACTGGTAAAGGGACTCCTTGCACTATTCAAGGGCATTGGTTGGCTTTACTAGATATACAGGGAGCGATACAGCACAATAAACTTAGTTTCGGTGCGGGCAGTGGCGGGTTGTAACAAGACTGTTTTGGCTTCCCTGAGAAAATCAATCAAATCAATCAATGGACACCCTCCTGCCATTGTTTCCATCTATTGGTACCTGCAATCATTCTTGCTACTTTCATACCTGTAACCTCTACCTTGTGAATAAGGTAACCTGTATCCACCCAGCTTTCACTCCCATACAACAAAGTTGGTCGAAAGATAGAGCGGTGCACTGCTAACTTAGTCTTGGTACTGACTTCCTTCTTGCAGAAGAGAGTAGATCTCAGCTGAGCACTCACTGCATCAGCTTCGCTACAGCTCGACCCCAGTTCTCTCAGTATGTGGCCATCCTGTGAGATGGCGACACATCAGCCGTCCTGACCAGGACACCCAGAAATAAAAGGGGAGCACTCGGCTTGTGGCGCAACGTCATCTGCAGTGTCAAACCACTTTTAACGCACGAGCAGCTTGAAGCTAAACGGAAAGAATCATACAGAACAACATACAGAGAAACAAAACAATACTCACGAACACAAAGAACTTTTCTTTACTTTAGTGTTCTGCTAACCTGTTGGCAGTATGAATTATTAGCGTTTCTAATTAAACACGGGGCTCAGGTAGGTGGATGGGTGACCAGTTGACACTGTAAAACGTTATGTCACAGTACTGCCAACAGCAGAGCAGACTGCGTAATTCCTCCATCATTATGGAAATGCAAATTGTGCAGAATGTGAGGATATCTATCACATGCCGTCATTTGAGAAAATAACTGGAGTTTCCAGTAACGGACGAGTAAGCCGATAGCTTTCCACATTCCCCTTACAGTCGTGACACATTACAACTGAAAGGTCGAGAAAGCACTCCGGCGTCTCTTTTGTGGGAGGACACACGGGACCTTTGCCAGAGGACGCTGTTTCATAACCACCAGTCCTCCACACTTGTTTCCAGTAGGAAAGGATCGCGCAAATTATTTCAATAATTTACCAATTTGTTTCCTGATACAGAAATGTCAGAATTTGTTACACAGGTACCTTCCAAATCTTATTGATGGGTGAAAGGACGCAAATTTACAAATTTTACGTGCATCACAACCATTTCCAACCTCACTCTCAATGCTGCCAACTTCCCAAGTGGATGGAGCAAGTGCCGCTGTTTGAGAATCGCCATTACTCCAAACATTATTCTGAGACATTTCAACAAAGTTGTAAAAAGATATAAAAAAGCCAAGATCGATGAACATCCATTTTTATTTACGACGACCAGTTTCGCTGAAGGCCATGGCCTTGTAAAATATTTTATTTGACCAGATGATGCTGACATAGTTCAGCGAAACTGGTCGTCGTAAATAAAAATGGATGTTCAGCGATCTTGGCTTTTTTATATCTTTTTACAATATTATAAGGGGATCGCCTCCTATAACGTAAACCATTTCAACAAAGATTACAGAATGACATAATTTGAGGGAAACATTTACAAACCCAAGGCGTCGCCTACTGCAATACTCGCTGGAAGGAGATTCAGGCCTGTGTTTTACTCATAGTCTACAGAATACACTCCTTGTGCAACATTCTATACACGACAGAATCCCACCTGTCGTGATGATGATTCCTTGCGAATATCAAAAGTAAGCTTTGATGCACAGATTTTGAACGAATGCTTTTGGAAAACTCAGTGGCGGTAGTCATAATGATTATGAAAATGGCAAAAAATTGGGAAATTCCAAAATGGCGAAGCAATACCAGGCATACTCACTTGACATATCCATGTAGATTGGACTAATTTGAATGAAATTCGGTAATGGGTTTATTTCAAGGTCACTAGCAAGAAATACGACAGCAGATTTACTTGAACTCGAGACTGGGACACACTGGTGTGCCGACACACTCGAGAAAACCGACTGGAAGCTGTGGCACCACTTGGGCACGAGGAGCTCGCCCACAACCAAACGCTGACCACTGGCTCCCAAGTACTCGCAGTCCCTGCCTTCAAACTTCGTGGCTCCTCGTTTCTGAAAATCTACACTCCTTGCTCGGGCTTTCACGATGGTGGGTAATTTCAATTGCCACTGAGTGGTTCAGGACCTTCGTCCTGGAAACGTACCCTGAATCGAGCCCAGTACTGCGCCAAAGAGGTACAAAGGAGGCCCTAATCCTTATCCATTCAATTTTCATGTTATTTCCTTACACGCTGTACCTCTTGAGTCGGCCATGGGCAGAGTTCAGGGCATGTCTACAATGTTTAAACAAATTACCATTCAGATCATTGTCGCACTGGCAAAGGCAGAGTCATTATTCTAACACAGCCTCATCAGTATGACAACGTGTCGCAATGGCAATTGCGGAGTCAACATACCAACAAAGCCTTATCACTGTGACAACGTGTCACAAAGGCATATGCGGAGTCAACATTCCAACAAAGCATGATCACTGTGACAACATGTCACAACGGGAAAGGTGGAGTCAACTTTCTAACAAAGCCTGATCCGGGTGACAACATGTCGCAAAGGCAAAGGTGGAGTGGACATACTTCCAAGGCCAGATAAGTCTGGCAACATGTTGCAACAGCAAAGCTTTGGAGTTAACATACTGGCAAAGCCTGATCAATATGACAACAAGTCACAATGGCAAAGGTGGAGACAACATACTATGATAGCCTGATCAGTGTGACAACATGTCGCAAAGGCAAGGGTGGAGTCAACATACTTCCAAAGCCTCTTCATCGACACAACATGTCACAATGGCAAAGGTGGAGTCACTATAATGAAAGCCTAAACAGTGTGAAGACATATCGCAATGGCAAAATCAGAGGCAACATATTAGCAAAGTCTGACCACTATGACTGCATGTCACAATGGAAAAGGCAGAGTTAACGTACTAGCAAAGCCTGATCAATGTAACTGCATGTCACTGCAGCAGAAACGGAGACAACATACTAAGAGAGCCTGATCAGTATGAGAACATGTCGGAATGGCAAAGGTGGGGTTGACATACTGACAAAGCCTGATCAGAGTGACAACACATCACAACGGCAAAGGTGGACTCAACGTACTGACAAAGCCTGATGAATGTGACAATATGTCACAATGGCAAAGGCGGAGTCAGTATACAACAAGGAGTGATCAGTGAGATAACATGTTGCAATGCCAAGGTGGAGTCTACTTACTAACAAAAAAAATATTAATCTTTCCTTTCTCCATTCCGAGGAGTGGAGTGGGCTGTTGGAGACCCAGTCCATAAAGAGTCGCGGTTCTATTCAGCCAATTATCAGACAAGCTGGTAGTGGGGCAAAGAGGGGATCCCAATTGGGAATAAGTGGGACTTATCAGTTCCAGCATACGCCTTACAACCAAGGAAAACCTCCTGAAAACCTTGGTTGGAACTGAGGGATTGGAACCAATTTAATTTATCTCTGGGGCGTTGCCTGAGACTACAAATGGATTATGGAGAAAGCACGGGTGCACTGACGACAATCAAGGATCGGACGCCCGAGTTACTCTTGTAAACTCGTAGGGATCAGATCTACCGACAGTGGACAAGCATCCCCCTACAGGAACCGAACCCGTGAGCAGGGTATCCTGTGCGTCATACTTACTAACAAAGCCCATGCAGGCAGTGAGTACTCACAGGACTTTGGTGACACCGCAGGTGCCGGGCTCCCTGAGGAAGGCGGCGCCGTCCGTGTACCGGGCGATGAACTCGCGGCTGCCGGGTGGCGCAGCGGGGTCGCTGGCGTTGCGGCCCGCCGTCGCGTTGGCTGGCTTGCCCTTGAACCAGCCCTTCACCGTGCCCACCAGGCCTGCGTGGGCCACCCTGCCCTCTCCAGCCAGCAGTACACAGGCCACAGCCACCAGCGCCAGTCGGGGTCCCACCATCTGCAGCAAGTGTCGAGGCTCAAACACTGAGGGACGACAGGGTTGGGTATCCTACAAGAGTTATAAACCTCATCTGATGTTGGAAGTCAAAAGGAATGAATTCAGTGGTGAGATCAGTATAAACTTGTGTTTAGAAATAACAGAACACAATGAAATACTAATGATAAAAAGGGCATTCACGTGTTGACGCACTGCCCTAAGGTCGACAATAACATCACAGCATCGCATCAGCTACAGGTAAAATCTCTCGGGTTTCTCGTAGTTGCTTAATGGGACAGTGCAACTACAGCAGACATGCATAATGCCTTTGCATGTTGTGTCACTGATGTGGTTTTGGTAGTAAATTGACTCCACCTTTGCCTTTGCGACATGTTGTCACAGTGATTAGGTTTTGTTACAATGGTGACTCCGCCTTTGCCTTTGCGACATGTTGTCACACTGATCAGGCTTTGTTAGAATATTCACTCTGCCTTTCCTATTGCAACCTGTTGTCACAATGATCAGGCTTTGTTGGTATGTTGACCCCGCCTTTGCCATTGCGAGATGTTGTCACAGTGATCAGGCTTTGTTAGAATGTTGACTCCGCCTTTCCCTTTGCGACATGTCATCACAGTGATCAGGCTTTGTTAGAATGTTCACTCCGCATATGCCTTTCTGACATGTTGTCACAGTGATCAGGCTTTCTTAGAATGTTGACTCCGCTTTCGCCTTTGCGACATGTCGTCACAGTGATCAGGCTTTGTCTGAATGTTCACTCTGCCTTTCCCATTGCGACCTGTTGTCACAATAATCAGCCTTTTTTGGTATGTTGACTTCGCTTTTGCCATTGCAACCTGTTGTCACCCTGATCAATCTTTGTTAGAATGTTCACTGCGCATATGCCTTTCTGACATGTTGTCACAGTGATCAGCCTTTCTTGTTATGTTGACTCCGCCTTTGCCATTGCGAGATGTTGTCACACTGATCAGGCTTTGTTAGAATGTTCACTCTGTCTTTTCCATTGTGACAAGCCATCACATTGTTCAGGCTTTGGTAATATGTTGTCTCTGCCTTTACCATTGCGATATGTCTGCACACTTAATGGCTCAGAGCAACTACACCAGAGACGCATAATGCCTAGCACATCTGAACCAAATTGTTAAATCAGTGAGTTTGAAAGGAGGCACATCATTGGCACGAGAAAACTTGATGCATCCATCGGGAAAAATTATTGCTCACGTGGGACGAATTCTTTCGGCAGTGCGTCACAAGCCACAATGAAAATGCTGAGGTCGCGCAACGCAGACCACCCTCTGAGAACATGGGCGTCCCACCCCAACAGCTTTTCAGGACAGATACGTCCCCTTCTCGGCTCTGGGGCAGCAGTGGAACTGTGGAGAACACCGTCCATTATCAACACTGGCTGTGCGTCGCTGCTTATCATGGCACGGGTTATGTGCTTCGGCCTCCTCTCCGCCTAACATTGACTAATGTGCAGAAACATTAGTTTTTGATGCATATTCACGTTAAATATCTGGTTAGTGTATTATTCCGACGTGTGAATCGCGTCGCGACAGTCGTCCATATTTGTTTTCTGATTTTGATTTTTGTCTGCACGTTCTCGCTTCAGTTTTTTTTAAATTTATACTGTGCTCTCCTGCATATTAGATTCAAATTCGGGTTCTAACAAACATGTAATCTTCCTTTGAGCGTATCGCGAATGTAGTTTTTGTTTTTGTTGGCACTGTAATCATGAATAGGGACTGTGACTGCTGTGTGCGGATGCAGTCTGAGCTGGTGACACTTCGTGTGGTCTCGCACAAGTCCAAAGTGCGCGCCACCTACTTTCGCCGCGCGCCGCCATGCACGCACGGCGTGGCGTTCTTACGACGTCAGCCACGAGCGCCCTCTGCTGCAACTCCGCTCGTGGCCACCACTGAACGACATCGTTCACTTGGGACTGAGATAGGAACCAGTTAACACTTCGGAATCAGATAGGCACCAGTGAAGACTTGGCTATCGGACAGGCACTAGGCAGGCCTCTAGCTCAACTATGTATCAGCATTCTGCAGTACTGAGCTATGTAAAACTTAAGTATTGTATAAATTCTGTGCAATATATATCTCGTTGTAATTTACTCTAGTGTTTCTAGTTTCTGCTGTCCCACAGGCTGGTCACCTCCTACCTGCACAAGCGTGCGTCCTTTATTCCTGTGTCGGTCTTTCTAGTCGGCCACCGACACCTACGACAGAAACGAGACACAAAAGCGGCGACGAGGCTGGGACACAAAACTTCGCTCCCAGCTTCAAGCTGTGTTAACCTCGGTTGCACAGTTGGAAGCTGCGATCGAGGAGCGTCGTTGTTGTTGGCCGGCAGTGGGGACCGAACGGACTCCCGTCGTCTCCACCGATCGGCCTGCGGCAGCGACATGCCCTGAAACTGCTAGCAGTGAGGCAGACATCCCACCCGTGGTTGCGTGGGAGGTTGCTCCAGTGCGTGGCAGGAGGCGCAAGACATTCCAGGGGACCGATCGTGAGGCCTCCCCGGTTCGTCTTGCGAACAGGTTTTAGGCGCTATCTGCTCAGGACGACGTTCCCGAGTCTGACGGTGTCTCTCATCCTGAGGTCAGCACCCAGCCTGCAAGATCCGGGCTGTCACAGAGGGTGGGTTTGCTTGTAGTTGGGAGCTCCAACGTTAGTCGGGTGATGGAGCCCCTTAGAGAGATGGCTGCCAAGGAGGGGAAGAAGGCCAACGTGCACTCCGTGTGCATACCAGGTGGAGTCATTCCAGATGTGGAACGAGTCCTTACAGATGCCATGAATTTCTTGATTACCAGAAGGCTTTTGACACTGCACCTCACAAACAGCTTTTATTTCTGTTCTTCTGCAGATCATAGTTAATGGGCGGACTTGGATGTGGCCGCGTCGGTCGGTTCATGGGCTGCCGTTTGGCGGCTGCAACGTAAGTCATAGCAGGGCGACGCCATTCTTCACGTCGGGTGTGATTGGCGGGGCAGACAGTAGCTAATATCTGAAATACCTCTTCCTCAGCGGCGTCGGCTCCCTAGTCGCTTACAGGGCTTACATCCATGGCCATCTGATGCTCGCTCGGTAGTCCTAGCTGCCATAAAATGTTGTAGTTCTTCTCTCACAATTTGTTGTATGAGAGTAGCAAAGTCATGCTGGTCTTCCACAAAGCCCATAAGGACTACATTTGGGGAGTCTGTCATACTTCTTTCGTCTAACCCTCCTTTGTTGCATCTCTTCAATACGCTGGCACCACTTGATGAACTCTTCCGTAGTAGTGACGTCTTTTATCAGAAGGACTTGGTACATATCTTCTGCAATTCCCTTCATCAGGTGCGCGATTTTGTCGGCCTCAGTCATGTTTGGACAGGGCCAAAACATTCTGTATGTACGATTGTGTCGGCTCACCCTGTCGTTGGGGCCGGTTCTTCAGTTGTTCTTCCGCCGAGCGGATTTGTCGCTGGGGGTCACCAAACGTCTTCTTGAGTCCCGCCTGGAATGTTTCCCAGTAATTCAGCTTATCTTCGTTGTTTTCGAACCATTGCTGGGATGTTCGGTCGGCCAAGCACATCGTATGATCCCACCTGTTGTACTTGGCGACTCGGTCGAACCCTTTTAGCCATTTGTTTGGGTCCTGTCCAGCGTCTCCAGAGAACACCGACGGGTGTCTGATGTGCAGCTGGCCTACCGCTGGTTTCGTGTCCATGGTCCTTCTGATTATACGGACTTTTGGAAGGATGTACTCGGTATATACCTAGTATTCCGGTTCCAGTCCGTGTAAGCGACGGCTCTTACGTTGCCTACGGTGATGCAGCTGTTGCACAGTGTACCCGGCGCCTCCACCAAACAATGTCGCGTTGAAATGGAAGCAGGCTTGACTTCGAAGGCAACTAAACACAGCACTTATACTGAAAGCACGTTTATTACGAACGCAGCACTGACTGCCTCTCAGGCAGAGTGCTCTGCTATTTATACACAGACAGAATTTACCAGAAATTAGAAGAACAGTTAACATAAGCAACATGTAGAAATTACATGTGAACATAAGAAACACGTAGGATATTCTGAAAATGATAATAACAAAGAAATAAATTTTTGCCGGTGGTCGGCATTGAACCGACGACCTTCAGAACCGCGATGGGTGATGCTATCCATTGCGCTACGCCGGCAGTTGGTGAATTCTGACTCTCGCGGCAATATCTTTTTTTCTGTTTAATACAGATCTTATTTTTCAAGTTTAATAAATCAAAATACCAAGTTTCTAACTATTTTGATTACCAGATATTGGATAATCAATATACGTATATAAAAATAGAACGTGCGACGAGTGTCCGTATATTTCACTTGGTAGCCAAAATTATTCACTGCAGAGCAATAGCGGTTATGCATGAGAGTATCCTTTAGGTTGTCGGTGTGCTCTATGGTGTTTTGGTCGCGGTGTGTGGCGGTGGGTGAGTGTGGCGAACAAAAATCCGTAAAATGTGGAGCAATACGACGATCAACAGATGCTCAGAGATAAAAAGACTCAAAGATGAAACACTGGTAAACACAGACATACATTAACTGAGCATTAACTACACTGCAATACACCAATGATCTCAATATAAACACGGGAGAGACGACTGTAGTGCTTAGGATCAAAATACTGACAACTTGATTAGCAGTTCCGTGTCGATAGCTGTAAGAGGGTGGATGATATGTAGTTGAAAGTCGTCGGCTTATACAAAATTAGCACTGAAGACCAGCGATGAGTTTTGACACTATAATAGCAAATAGATTAGGGTAAGGTGGTACAATTTCGATCATTTCGGGCAAATGTTATTGTAACGTAATTGAGAAAAATCGATCGAAAATGTACCACACTAGGTACAATTACGATCACTTCCTCGCACAATTATGATCACAGACTTTTTCCGCATTAAAATCACTTTTTCCTTCGGGCACCAACGCATTCTTCGTGGTACCAAACGTTGCACAAGAATGAATTTACAAGCGCGCGGAGGCTAGGAAATTTATAAGAGCGCGTTCGACGAAGTAGCTTCACGTACATCTTAACAGGAAAAAATTTGTATCTCCGTAGCACAAAGTGGTGTATTCTTGGAAAAGCCGGAGAAGTTGTACAAAACCTGCTACACTACAACGCCACACAAAGGCAAGCGCTACGAATACTACGCGACTGAAAACTTATGTTGATCGGAATTGTACCTATATCGAATTTGTACCACCTCACCCTATATACAGCGAAGCGTGATGCACAATCATCAGTTGTTTTTCTGCAGCAAGCGTACGAATAAAGAAAAGTAAGTACATATTGCAGTTTGAAAAGTAAAACTACCAAGAAAGGTGCCAAAGCGTAAGAAATAAATTTCGCGTTCTCGATCCGTTTCTAAAAGTCAGAAAACGGTGCTTAAAAGTGAATCTATAGACGACAGAAACTTGACATTTTTAGACATTGTTTATCTTATACTGTAGGCATCAGCGATTTTTCGATAGTCCCATCCCTAAAGGGGTGAAGTAGGGGATGAACGGATTTTTGAAAATACGCTGTTATTCAGGCAATTTTGAAACAGCAATACAAAGCTCCCGATTTAGATTTCTGATCGGAATTTTAAAAAGACGTGTTTCGATGTTATTGGAAATTCAACGATTAAGCGGATGAAATAAGGGAAAATCTTTTAAGGGTGCTACTAAGAGTATTTTGATGCTGGAAATGTGAAAATTTGGGTTTGGAACCATGGCTATAATTAAAAAAATAATTAAATTAATTAATTAAATAAAAAGAGAATGCATTTCGGGATGTTTTGAATTCTGCCAGCAATGGTGCAATAGCGAGTGGCAAGCTGTATCAAAGTACTTGATTAGGAAAGCATTTTTAAAGCCAAATTTATGGAAATTTATATTTAGAAGTAGAAACAACCAATCCAAAGCGTCCAGTCTATGCGTGCGAAGCAGCGGGAATTTAGCTAGTAACTGGATAATAAAGAAAAGGTTCGCGAGTAGAGAGGAACGCTTCTCCAAACCCTGTCTTCTCCTGTCCACTGCAGACTCACCTTCTCCTTCCTCCCTTCCACCCGTCCATGGAATAATTATATTTTACAAGTTTCGTGGTGATGGGTCAAACGTGGCTGAAACCTATTGTAAAGAAGCCTTGCATAGTGTCAAGTCTCATGTTGGAAACATCCCTGTTGTTTAGGTAAAGTATACAAAATTTCAGCCAGATAGCGCTGCAACTGTAGATTTGTGTCAATTGTGCCGTAGAGCTTACGAAGTTCGTGTCTAAGCATATCCATCATATGAAATTTTACCTGTTTAATCGCTTTTCTCGTATTTCGAAGGTCACGTGTGCAACATTCGATCAAGTGCGAAATAAAACGGTAGATTATATATATATATATATATATATATATATATATATATATATATATATCGACGTTGGTGGATAAAGTAACCTCCGTCATATCTACTCAATTACAACAGTCGTTACTTCGTGGTAAGCGATCGATCCAGTGGTCTAGGCCAGCGCTTTCCAAACTTTCCCTCATGGCGACACCCTCTTACAGCTTACAGTTTTGCGCGACACCTTTCACTAATATAAAAGCATACGGTGGAATTTAGATGGTTCTAGCGGGGGGGGGGGGGGGCGGAAATAAAGTATCGCTTAAATGTAGTTTGTAAACGAAACTGAAATCTTCGTACGCATTAGCTTGTTTAATATTGATACTGACTGCAGCAATTGCGTACACTGATCGTTAAGACCCGTCTCTAATGACCAAGCTGTCGACGGGACGTAAAACCCTAAGCTTCCTCCTCCTCCATCGCAAGAAAAGTAAACACAAACTACGGAGATGTACAACAGAGTAACACCACAGACAACAATGCCTAATCACACAGTCATACTTGCTTCTTCTACATGCGACCCAACTTCCGAAACACGAGAACTGAATTTCGGAAACCGTTTTCCGCTGTCGTGTGTACATGTCAGGGCCAGATACGGTTTTGCTGGATCGACTGAAAACGGCATCTGGAAATTAGCTGCTCGGATTTCTGATTTAGACAGCTCAGTGGCTGTTCCCTTTCAGTTCAATATTATCACATTATTTCCAGAAATAAAGAGGATGTATTTATGACAAGTGATGAATTATTATTTAAGTTCTATTGTTAGGTTCTTGCTTCACCACGACCTCGGAAGTCCCGACATATTCAGAAAAATGGATAATATTTGTGACAAATAAGAATATGAATGTCATTTCTGGACCCAGAATCTGTTACATACAGGAAACTGAGAGAAAAAAATGTTAACGCATACCAGGGTTCGAACCAACAATCACTGCATTTAAAATACTACTCTCCGTTAATCACCCGGACATACTCCACACTAAACATCACTACTGAATAGCTTTAGTCAATCAACAATTGTGACTGCTTTTACAATCCATGACATCTTTTACAGCCACTGTGTCACTGATTGACACTTAATTGTAAGAAACGCTGCCGAGGGTGACGTGGTTTTGGTAAAACCATTAAAAACGCTCAGGTGCAGAACGAAAGCAGGCTACAGTGAAAGTTCGTTCGAACAGCTGCCAGTTCCAGCAAACTACGCACGGGAAGAGAAGAGCTGTTATCGAGTATCAGCAGCAGCTCTGCGCATGCGCAGTTTGCCGGAATCTGGCATCTGGCAGCTGCTCGAACGAACCCTGAGCGTCTACTGCTGCTGAAGCAGAGCTGCCGCCTAGCGGCTGAGCACGCAATTAGTGTGCACCGATCATTCCTTTAATACGTGATCTCTGGTGCACTTAATGAAGAGAACGATGATTAGCTCCAGGCGAGTCTTCAGGTTAGTATGATGAGGGGATATTGTGTGTTATTCTATGACAAGTTTTTTCGTTCAGAGTCTAAATCTGTTAGTCTCGCGACACCCTTGATATTACTACGCGACACCCCAGGGGGTCATCAGTCCCTAAACTTACAAACTACTTATGAACGACCTTATACTAAAGACGGCACAAACATGGATGCCCGTGGGGGATTCGAGCCCCCGACGGCTACCTGCCGCGCGCAGTGCAGCACGGCGCCCCAGTACGCGCGGGTAATCCGCCACGGACGTCACGAACACGCTGGTCAAAAACTGCACAGCGCCACTTGAGATATCGAGGTTATTAGTATTGCCATCGGCAGAGTGAAGTGAAATGGTTCGAGGTCTTTCTGTCGGTTCTGCAAAGTGTAGGCAATAACATTACGGCAAACGAAATAGTGTGATAATAAGAGAACGTTGCCGCAGAAAAGGTTGTTGTTGAGTTGCGTTTATTCTGTTGTTGTTGTGGTCTTCAGTCCGGAAACTGGTTTGATGCAGCTCTCCACAATACCCTATCCTGAGCAAGCCTCTTCATCTTCACATAAGAACGACAACCCACATCTGTCTGAATCTGCTTACTGTATCCATCTCTTGGTCTTCCTCTGCGGTTTTTACCCCACACACTTCCCTCCAATGCTAAATTCACAATTCCTTGATGTCTAAGAATGTGTCCTACCAATCGATCCCTTCTTTTAGTCAAGGTATGCCAGAAATTCCTTTTCTCCCCAATTATGTTCAGTACCTCCTCATTAGTTACGCGATCCACCCACCTAATCTTCAGCATTCTTCTGTAGCACCACATTTCAAAAGCCTCAATCCTCTTCCTGTCCGCACTGTTTATCGTCCACGTTTCACTCCCATACAAGGCAACACTCCACACAAATACCTTCAGAAAGAATTTCCTTAGGCTTAAATCAATATTCGATGTTAACAAATTTCTCTTTTTCAAGAACGCTTTTCTTCCCATTGCCATTCTGCATTTTATGTCCTCTCTACTGCGACCATCATCTGTTATTTTAGTGCGCATACAACAAAACTCATCTACCTCCTTTATTGTTTCGTTACGTAATCTAATTCCTTCAGCCTCACCTGATTTTCTTAGACTACACTCCAATACCCTAGTTTTGCTCTTGTTAATGTTCATCTTATATGCACCTTTCAGCACACTGTCCATTCCGTTCAATTGCTCTTCCAGGTACTTTGCTGTATCTGACAGAATTACTATGTCGTCGGCAAAGAACAATGTTTTTTTTAATTCTTCAAAAAAAAATGTTCAAATGTTTGTAGAGTCTATGGGACTTAACTACGGGGTCATCAGTCCCTAAACTTACAAACTACTTACGAACTACTTACAACTAAGGACGGCACAAATATCCATGCCCGAGGGGGGATTCGAACCCCCGACCGTAGTGGCCGTGCGGATCGTGACTGGAGCGCCTCAATCCCCTCGGCCATCGCGGCCGGCTTTAATTCTTCACTCTGAAGTTTAATTACTTCTCCAAATTTCTCCTTGCTTTCCTTTGCAGCTTACTAAATGTACAAATTGAATAACATTGAAGAAAGACTACAACCCTGTCTTACTCCCTTTCCAACCACTGCATCCCTTTCATGCCCTTCAACTCTGACAACCGCTGTCTGGTTTTTGTACAAGTTGTAAATAACCTTACGCTCCCTATATTTTACTCCTGCTTGCTTCAGAACTTGAAAGAATTTACTCCAGTCAACATTGTCAAAAGCCTTCTCCAAATCTACAAAAGCTAGAAATGTAAGTTTGCCTTTTCTTAATCTATCTTCTAGGATAAGCCGTAAAGTGAGTATTGCCTCCCGTGTTCCTACATTTCTCCTGAACCCAAACTGATCTTTCCCGTGGTCGGCTTCTACCACCTTTTCCATCCTTCTATATATAATTCGTGTTAATGTTTTGCAACCATGACTTATTAAACTGACGGTTGTGTTGTTTTCACACGTGTACGCGCCTGCTTTCTCTGGAATGGGATTATAACATTGTTCTTAAAGTGTACTCTAGCTAACAAATTGCACCAGCAGTTGGGTTCAGACAGTGCTTAGAGCAGGCAGTGCAATGCAACAACATCCTGACCTGATGGGGGCGCGACTCCAGATAGCAGAAGGCGAGGTCAAGGTCTTCCAGAGGTGACCGCTAGATCTGGTCAACAGAACGTCGAGACAGGAGGTGACTGGGACTACAGCCCTGTACTGGGAGAGTAGCGCCAACCGGGCGAGCGCCGCCACTGTAGGCCTGCTATATCTGGCAGGAGCAGCGCTATGCACGGCGCTGTTAAATTAACATTTGTGATGAAGGGAGCCGGTCTGTACATCGACGTGGTATGACGGTACGTTAAGCAAACAATGAACTTCAGTTTTTAATCGTTTCATCACATATTCAGCGAATAGTAAGGAAAAATTGGTTATCTGAGTTAAAGACCTTTATTTTTGAGCAAACTAGCTGTAAAATTGTTTCATGCTAAAATTTAAACCCTGCACCAAATGCACTGCTTTCGCAATAAGTGACGTTCCTGCTTTCAAATTAGCTAAGGACTGACTTTTGTATCTGTAATATATTGGTTTTTATCAAAGTAGATGTAATTAATACATGTTGCTTTCCATTAATCTAGTGCCTAATGTTGATAGGTGTTGCGTGCTAACCTACATGTGATATTATCACATAAGATTAACTGAGCTAACATTGTGGGAAGGTTTAACTTTTTACACATTGTTATCGCACTGCTGGGTACTTCAGTAAAATAAACTTTATCTTAAAGTTCGAGTTTTGGAGATCTATTTAATGGGCGGTTTCATTTACCGTCCAAACTTTCGTAATATGCAGGCTAAGTATAAATACGAAATCCCTCAAATACGGCACATTATGTTAGATTTTCATGTATTTATATCTTTTACAAACATCTTTTCTCTTACATGTACTGTCCGTTCAACATTGCTCGCAACAAACTTGTATGAACAGATAAACCTAGAAGTTTACTCGATATTTCAATACAAATTTACTTACTTTGCAAAATTTTGCATTCTCGTATGGAAATGCATTTTTTTTTCCTTCCAATGCGGTGTACGCACAATTCGCGTGTTTTCGCATCTCTTTCGCCCTGTGGAATGCGTAAAACTTGCTACCTCGGACTGTCTTAGTATAACAATTCACTGCCAACAATGCGGCATTTTTCACCATATAAAAGATGAATATGCCATGTTAAGCTCTTAATGTAATACATAATGAGTCTACACATTTCCAACAGCTCTAAATGCTAAAATAACAGCTAGTTAAGTGAAATACGCCATTTACGCTGATGGACTGTTTAGGCCTAAAATGGCGGACGTGCCCCACCCGCGCTCAGCTGACCAATAGCAGCCGGCGGTTGTCGGCAAGACACACGTCAAAGGTTGGCGCTACTCTCCCAGTACAGGACTCTAGTAGCGGTGTGTGTATCCCGTTAACCCTTGTGTTACTCGGGTAACATTCCTAACTGTAAAAGCCCATTTTTCAGGTGTACTGAAACTAGTCATTTGCATCTTTATAAACGTCATAACAACAGGAAAAATTACAATACTTTGATAGAAGAGCATTTAAATGGGAATCAACAGAACACAACCTCTAATCTATTTCTGGGTTACCCAGGTAACGATATATCTCCATTACAACAGGTGCGAAGTTCATAAATGTAATACTTTATTTTATGTTTATACTAGCTTAAACCCGCGGCTCCGCTCCCATGTTGGCTCATTATGATATCTTTCAGTAGTGTGCTATGAGACTGGTTTTCAAGGCTGAAATGAAATACAATACCTTCTTTAGATACATACTGAAAACTATTCCTAGTAGATTGCAGAAGTCTATCCATCTATCCACTTACCGTTTATCAGGAAAGTAATTATTTTTGTAGAGCTTATGGGACTTAACTACGGGGTCATCAGTCCCTAAACTTACAAACTACTTATCAACTACTTACGAACTAGGACGGCACAAATATCCATGCCCGAGGGGGGATTCGAACCCCCGACCGTAGTGGCCGTGCAGACCGTGACTGGAGCGCCTCAGTCCCCTCGGCCACCGCGGCCGGCGAAAGTAATTAGTGTAGATGAAATCACACGTAAAAATACACTCGTTTCGAAGAATCCAATCACGAAATTGTACAATAATGATTGTAGTAATATCACAGATCGATCACTTGATGTAATGCACGAAACGTCAGATCGATATTTTTTAAAGAGATGTATAAAAAGAAACTTTTGTTACTGCTTTATTTATTTCTTCTTATATTTCCTTATTCATATGCTTATTCTTACAGAGAAAGCGCTAAATACATTGTAGCACGTATAGACCAAAGATATAGTCTATGGCATCACGTTTGGCTCTATGTAACTGCCTTGCTATAGAGTCGCAAACGTCATCGCTGGACTTCAGTCTGAATCTTTTAATAATTTTCCACCCCTTTATAGCTATCGGCATAGAACTGCTATCGTGTACAACGGGGAGACTTCGGACAACAATTACACACAGACCATTCGTTTGCCTTCTGTAGTTTTCGCTGCAGAGCGAAATATTAACATATACATACGTAGAATTTATATATACCGATAACTTTGCATCCCAATATACTCCACCCTTTTATCATTATCAACCCTCAAGCAACAATGCAAGCAATAAAACCATTTTCAAAGAGTAAATATAATTTTCATGGAGTAATTATTGTTCCGCATTTCGATTTTATTCTTCAAATTACTAAATATCTATCAGATCGCTATAAAACCGTGCCTAATTCCTTCCTCAGGTATACTAACTGTACAAATCTTTAAGTCTCTGCGTCTTGTCGTTCGGACGTCATAAGCGTGCACCGAACAGACATTCACATTAATATATATAGTCAAATAGCTATCCGATCGCCTAAAGCCTTCCCCGGGTAGACATTAGTAACTGTACAATTTTTTAGCTCTTTATGTCTTGTGGTTCAGACGTGATAAACGTACACCGAACAGACGTTCACATTTATAGATATTGACTAGGTGACCCAGTGAACGACGTATCACTTAACTCTTAATATAATTCATACTAATTTAAATTGTATGTATTTTAGACCCAGTAGGTTTATAAAGGCATTTGCTTTGAATGTCAAATGCGCAAAATTTTATCGCAATCGTACGAATGATATTGATATCCCAAAGAAAAGAGCTCTTTCAGTTTTCCACAAATTTTCCTATTTTCTGGCCAACTATTCCAAACTTTTACTTCACTGAAACCTTCCTCTCGCTTTGAACGTCGAATGTGCAAAATTTTATCGCAATGAGATGAATGGTCTTGATATTTCATAGATAAATCTCTTTCTATTTTTTCTGTATTTTCCAGTTTTCTGGAAAACTTTTCCAAGTTTTTATTTCATAAGAACGTTACTCTTGCTTTGAACGTCAAATATGCAAAACTTTATCGCAACCAGACGAATGATATTGATATCCCATTGCAAAAAGCTCTTTCAGTTTCTCGCGAATTTCCAAATTTTCCGGGTAACTTTCCCGAATTTTTAATTCATAATAGCGCTCATCTTTCGTTGAACGATAAATGATCAAAATTTTATCGAAAGCGGATTGACGGTTCTCAACTTATAGTATTGAGTAACTTAGAAACACATTGAAAAAGAAACTTGGTTCGAATTTTGCGACTTTCCTTTTTAACTGTCTATTTCTTTTAGTGAAAAATTTTCCAAGACCATAATGAACAAAACAACAAAAGAATTCCCCCTCTCCGTCGTGCGAATAGTCAGTTACAGTGCTGAATTCAATCAGAAACACATTCAAAAACGCACTGTCAGTTTTTCTCAAATTTTCTAATTTTCCGGTAGATTCCCCCCCCCTCCCCCAAAAAAAAAAAAAAAAAAAAAATTCACAGAAACCTCGTCCTGCCCAGACGTACACAACTGATGCTCATACAACCATGTGGCAATTTATTTTTATTCGTAGAAAAAAAAATCGCTTTCGGTTTTTCCTAAATTTTTCTACTTTCCGTTCGACTTTTCCAAATTTTCATTTGATGCAAACCTTCCTCTTGCTTTCAACATGAAATGTACAAAATTTTATCGTAACTGGGCGAACGGTATTGACAGATCACTGGAAAAAAGCTGTTTCAGTTTTTCCGATTATCATCTTTTCTGGAAAACTTTTCGTTAGTTTATCACCGTTTCAGCCTTCCCTGGACTTACACGAATATTTCAAGAATAAAATTAGTCAAATCGGTTCACCCGTTCTCGAGTTTTCGCGAGACTAACGAACAGCAATTTATATATATATATATATATATATATATATATATATATATATATATATATAGAAAAAAAATCGCTTTCGGTTTTTCCTAAATTTTTCTACTTTCCGTTCGACTTTTCCAAATTTTCATTTGATGCAAACCTTCCTCTTGCTTTCAACATGAAATGTACAAAATTTTATCGTAACTGGGCGAACGGTATTGACAGATCACTGGAAAAAAGCTGTTTCAGTTTTTCCGATTATCATCTTTTCTGGAAAACTTTTCGTAAGTTTATCACCGTTTCAGCCTTCCGTAAACTTACACGAATATTTCAAGAATAAAATTAGTCAAATCGGTTCACCCGTTCTCGAGTTTTCGCGAGACTAACGAACAGCAATTTATATATATTTTTTAATATTTATTAGACAACCATTTACGAAGATTTGAATTTAGCATTTCAAAAATGTCAGATATTGCAGCAGCTTTGTCACTTTTCAAACGCTCACTCGTAGTGTTCACGGTGTCAAAACCTATAAATCTGCTTATCTGCAGAAACCTGATGAGCGATAGGCTTGCACTATACAGCGGGAATGCAGTTGTTTTCCTCGTTTCCTTCGTGTGTTCAGTGTTACAGAATCTTATTCCAGCTGTAATCAGCGTACCGAGGTATGGCGTCAAATTCTTCAGTTGTCAATGGCTCTCACCGTGCATCTCAATTGATATTTTAGTCTGGGAATACCAGATTTTCCTTCCTGTTGGTTTCACGTATTATTATATTATACATTTCTTCTGTAAATATAGTCGTTTTAGAAAGAAGTACGTGTTGGACCAGGCCTTTGCCGCAAGATTTTATGCTTCAACAACTTTCTTGTACCGGATGGTTCCTTATGCCATTTGGCTCCATACAGTTGCTTCGATGTTTTCATCAGCTCTGTCATGTTCATTACTACTAGTATCATTGGTCTCTATTTCAACTTCAATGTCGCTACAAGCACTAACAGTGTATTCAATGTCTGAAGCAGCAGCATCCTCCTTTCTAAGAATCAATTCATCTGTAGAATCTTCGTCGTTGAAATCTGAAGTAACATCCTCTTCTGTATCAATAGTCAATAACTTTCTAATATACTTCATAGCTTAATCTGCTGTATTCAGTTTGTCGAGTTCCAGCTATCATCCACGAGAATCTAGGAATGATGTTCACAGTAACAAAGCTTAGACAATAATTCACAGTTCACAACGCCGTGAAACAGTACCAACTGTAAGTTAGAAACAATTAGAATATAGTGTTACAACAGTTTTGTATACAGGGTGTTACAAAAAGGTACGGCCAAACGTTCAGGAAACATTCCTCACACACAAAGAAAGAAAATATGTTATCTCGACATGTGTCCGGAAACGCTTAATTTCCATGTTACAGCTCATTTCAGTATTTCTCTTTAAATGTAAATTGAAATAATTCGTGCAGACAATTGTCAAAATACCCAATTGTTTCGTTGGTATGTACAGTAGTTCCTCGATTCACCGCCAGTTGGCCCAATTGAAGGAAGGTAATGTTGACTTCAGTGTTTGTGTTGACATGCGACTCATTGCTCTACAGTACTAGCATCAAGCACATCAGTACGTAGCATCAACTGGTTAGGGTTCATCACGAACGTGGTTTTGCAGTCAGTGCAGTGTTTACAAATGCGGAGTTGGCAGATGACCATTTGATGTATGGACTAGCACGGGGCAATAGCCGTGGCGCGGTACGTTTGTATCGAGACAGATTTCCAGAACGAAGGTGTCCCGACAGGAAGACGTTCGAAGCAATTTATCGGCGTCTTAGGGAGCACGGAACATTCCAGCCTATGACTCGCGACTGGGGAAGACCTAGAACGACGAGGACACCTGAAATGGACGAGGCAATTCTTCGTGCAGTCGACGATAACCCTAATGTCAGCGTCAGAGAAGTTGCTGCTGTACAAGGTAACGTTGACCACGTCACTGTATGGAGGGTGCTACGGGAGAACCAGTTGTTTCCGTACCATGTACAGCGTGTGCAGGCACTATCAGCAGCTGACTGGCCTCCACGGGTACACTTCTGCGAACGATTCATCCAACAATGTGTCACTCCTCATTTCAGTGCAAATGTTCTATTTACGGATGAGGCTTCATTCGAACGTGATCAAATTGTAAATTTTCACAATCAACATGTGTGGGCTGACGAGAATCCGCACGCAATTGTGCAATCACGTCATGAACACAGATTTTCTGTGAACGTTTGGGCAGGAATTGTTGGTGATGTCTTGATTGAGCCTCATGTTCTTCCACCTACGCTCACTGGATCACGTTATCATGATTTCATACGGGATAGTCTACCTGTGCTGCTAGAACATGTGCCTTTACAAGTACGCCACAGCATGTGGTTCATGCACGATGGAGCTCCTGCACATTTCAGTCGACGTGTTCGTACGCTTCTCAACAATAGATTCGGTGACCGATGGATTGGTAGAGGCGGACCAATTCTGTGGCCTCCACGCTCTCCTGACCTCAACCCTCTTGACTTCCATTTATGGGGGCATTTGAAAGCTCTCGTCTACGCAACCCCGGTACCAAATGTAGAGACTCTTCGTGCTCGTATTGTGGACGGCTGTGATACAATACGCCATTCTCCAGGGCTGCATCAGCGCATCAGGGATTCCGTGCGACGGAGGGTGGATGCGTGTATCCTCGCTAACGGAGGACATTTTGAACATTTCCTGTAACAAAGTGTTTGAAGTCACGCTGGTACGTTCTGTTGATGTGTGTTTCCATTCCATGATTAATGTGATTTGAAGAGAAGTAATAAAATGAGCTGTAACATGGAAATTAAGCGTTTCCGGACACATGTCCACCTAAGATATTTTCTTTCTTCGTGTGTGAGGAATGTTTCCTGAAAGTTTGGCCGTACCTTCTTGTAACACTCTGTAAACCCAGCACTAAGTGTTGCCAACCGTGACTGTACGGCAGGAAATTCATTGGGTTACTCAGTTAACAGGGTGTAATTTTTTGATTGCGAACACAAGGGTTAAAACCACGACACCGTTCAGACCGCAGACACTGGGCGCAGGAACAAACGTTCAGAAACGAGTGCACAGTGAAGTGGTGATGCAAGGGTTTTCACCGAGACCGAAAATACCGTATCCAACTGAAGACCTCACAAACATCTCCATGAAGACGCACATGGAATAACACAGAAAACCGTAAGTAGCGCCAAAAACTGGATAATTAAATTAACTTTGGAAAAGCTAGTGCTACAGAAGTTGTTTCTAACCTAGTAGATCCGAACTTTAGAAATTGTAACAATACTGTTAACTGTCATGCTGAGAAAAATACGTATAATATTATGACTGTACTACAATATTATACAAAAATAACATGTATTAGAGGCCACTGGTGATGCTTTATAAATAAAGAAGCGAAACGCGTATGGCACACAAAAAACGCCTTTCATTTAGTTGCTAAAGACGGTAATACACCTCCACCAATTGCATATGCAACTAAGGACGACGGAAATCGAAATAATGATGACAGATTTATATGTTTGAATTAAATTTTACCCAAATTATAACGGATGGCGCCGGGTGAGTCGAGATTTTGTGTGGAGCCGGAGAACCGTCGATCCCTCACCTGGACAGGTCGTGGAACTCGCAGCAACGTTGTTTACGTGCAGTTGCATCAATGTTTTCATCAGCTCAGTCATGTTCATTACTACTAGTATCACTTGTCTCTATTCCAACTTGAATATCACTACAAGCACCCACAAAATATTCAATGTCTGAAGCAGCAGCATCCTCCTTTCTAAGAATCAATTCATCTGTAGAATCTTCGTCGTTGAAATCTGAAGTAACGTCCTCTTCTGCATCAGTAGCCACTAACTTTGTAATACACTTCAAATGTTTCAAATGTTTGTAAATCTATAAGACCAAACTGCGTGGTCATCAGTCCGTAGCTTACAAACTACTTAAACCTAGGTAAACTAACCTACGGACAACACACACACCCATGCCCCAGGGAGGACTCGAACCTCCGACGGCGAGCTACCGCGCGCTCCGCAGCGAGACGCTTTAGACCGCTCGGCTACTCCACCGCGGCTCTAATATACGTCGTAGCTTAATCTGCTGTATTCAGATTTGTCCAGTTCCAGCTTATCATGCATGAGAATCTAGAAATGATGTCCACAGTAACAAAACTTACATAATAATTCACAAGGCTGTGAAACAGCAGCAACTGTAAGTTAGAAAACAAATAGAATACCTTGCTGGAACAGTTGTGTATATACCCAGGGATAAGTGTGGCCAACCGTGACTCAAAAATGTTCAAATGTATGTATAGTCTATGGGACTTAACTAAGGGGTCACCAGTCCCTAAACTTACAAACTACTTATGAACTAACTAAGACTAAGGACGGCACAAATATCCATACCCGAGGGGGGAATCGAACCCCCGACCGTAGTGGCCGTGTAGACTGTGACTGGAGCGCCTCAGTCCCCTCGGCCACCGCGGCCGGCCAACCGTGACTGTACGGCAATGAATTCATTGGGTTGCCCAGGTAACCTTGTTATGGAACAGGGTGTAATTTCTTGATTGCGGACACAAGGGTTAAGGCCACGACACCGTATAGCCCGCAGAGACTGGGCGAAACAACGTCAGGACTGGAGTCGTATGGAATGGCGCCTCGTTCTGTTCGCAGATGAGTCGAGATTTTGTGTTGAGCCGGAGAACCGTCGATCCCTCATGTGGACAGGACGTGGAACTCGCAGCAACGTTGTTTACGTGCAGGAAAGATAACCGCATCGTGGAGGTGGTCAGGGGTCAGCGTTGGCGTCTCACAGCTGACTGCTGGCAGGCACAGAGGCGAGGAGCTTCTGTTCTGTCAACTGCAGAACTGCAGTGCTCTGTGCGCCGCAGTCGCGCTCTTACAGCGGATAACGTTGACCGACGTCGATTTCCAGTAGCTGAATGAGCTCTTCGAAAGAAAAATAAATATACCGTACTCCAAAGTTCGTTGGCCTGGTGTAGCAACAGTGAATCCATATTTTAATTGAAAAGTAGTCTCTGTTGCAAATAATAAATTTTTTTTTCTTCTTAACGCGTTTCGCGCTTTTGGCGCATCATCAGAACACTGTAACAGGGGAAATATACAAATGTCAGTTTCATGCTGCGGGCCTATCCACTACAATATCAGGAAACAATGAATTGGTGGCGTGAACATGCCTCAGAAACAGCTGAATGGCATTAGTTGGCGTAAGAGCACACGATGCTCAGCATTTTGGACTGGATAAAATCTGAGGATTTAATCCAAAGCATCGTCAAGAGTTATAAGAGCTGGGACAAAAAGTTCCTAAAATGGAAGTTAGAGAATTTAAAAAACAATCGTGAATGGACAGTGGTAAGCAGAGTGAGTGTGGAGATGTATAACTTACCACATCAGCAGCGTTGTTGGATACCTCCGCGTTCACAGAATGAATACCGATACATCACTTTATCAAACGTAACTGCACGGACAGCTGACAGTCATGTGACGCGAGGTACCGGATTGTAGCAAACGCCGCTAGGCGGTGCTGATAAACGCCGGTATACTTAACTACGAATTGGGCGGTTAAATTTGAATGATGAAATCGATCATCATGCTTGCATATTATTAAAGTATGGAATTAATAACAGTGGATGGTAGTAATGAAGTGTACAAGTACTTGTAAATCAGATTGGATGACAGTAATATTGATAACCATAAAATTGAAACTTCCTGGCAGATTAAAATTGTGTGCCGGAACCGGGACTCGAACCTGGGACCTTTGCCTTTCGCGGGCAAGCGCACTACCGACTGTGCTATCCCGACACGACT
The DNA here is from genome assembly GCA_026315105.1 of Locusta migratoria. Lineage (NCBI taxonomy): Eukaryota > Metazoa > Arthropoda > Insecta > Orthoptera > Acrididae > Locusta > Locusta migratoria. Next base: position 124,478,916 of record CM048754.1, read on the forward strand.
CACGATGCCGCCTCACAACTTTACTTCCGCCAGTACCTCGTCTCCTACTTTCCAAACTTCACAGAAGCTCTCCTGCAATCACGCAAGACTAGCACTCCTGGAAGAAAGGATATGGTGGAGACATGGCTTAGCCACAGCCTAAGGGATGTTTCCAGAATGAATCTTTCACTCTGCAGCGGAGTGTGCGCTGATATGAAACTTCCTGGCAGATTAAAATTGTGTGCCGGAACCGGGACTCGAACCTGGGACCTATATGGAAATTAATTATAAATGTATGCAGTCATAGAACACTATAAAAACAAATATGGTTAAAATGCAGAAAGATTAAGTAGTGTGAGCCGGGTGGTGGTTAAGCTACAGAATGGAGCTCAAGCTAAGACGACAATTTGGTGGCGAAGGAGATGGGGAAGGGCTTATTAAAGACGGGGTGGTTGCGACTTTTCAATAAGAAGATCAGGTAACATTTTGTAGGGCTGACATCATTATGTCATAATAGTACTGATTTTTACTTGTCAGTTGGTCATTGAGGCTGAGATGGTGTGATGATTTAAGAAATTTCGTAATTTCAAATTCTTGGAGAAAGTTAAGTTTTTTCCCCTTGGGGCTCTGTGCAAGATCTGGAGTGCATTGATTGTAGGTTCACTGTGACCTGATGCTTTGAGGTGTTCAGCAAATGATGATTTGTTTTTTATAGAACCCTTTTTTGTTAAGAGGTGCTCCTGGAACCTGGTTCTAACTGCTCGACCTGTTTGTCCTATATAGGCGCGAGGGCATTGTACACAGCTGAGATTATACACCCCTCAATTTGCAAAGTAATCTCTGTTTGGTGTTTCATTGTGAATGATCTGATGCTGAAGGCGGTCGTGAGTGGAGAAGGAGATTCTGACACCGCTGCCTTAGAGTAGATTTGCTGGTTTGTAAGAGACAGGAAAAATAAATACCCATGACCTAATTGCTGAGGTACAAAGCAAACCAGAGCTCTGGTATGTCACGACCGAAACACATTCCGACAAAAGTGAGAAATTGCCTGCTTGGTGCAATATTTTAAGCGATTTCATTTCAGAGTCGAGGAGAGACCAGCAAGGGAAAAGAATGTTCTCGGTGGGTTCACTTGTTCATTACAAGATTTAGTAATATTCGTAAGCAGTTCATAAATATTCAATATTTGTGCATATTATTTCATTACTTAGCATTTTTAATGCGTTATAGCTGACAACGAGATAGTCCGACATGTCACGTCAGAACTTTCTTTTATAATATTTTCATTGCTTCAAGTCCAGTGCTGAACTTCTAAAATATTAGGTACAGGAACGCGGTTTCTATTTATTCATTTTTTTCCTGTGGCAATCGCACAGAAGAAATGGAAATCAATTCGTTGTTGCTACAACCGCGAACTTCAGAAGAGGAAAAATATGACATACAAGAAAAGAACGAGCAGTATGGAAGAATACAATACCAACTATGACGCACAGGATAGAAGTTGATTCCGTCACTTGTGAGAATCCACCAGAAATAAAATAAATAAATAAAGAAAGGAAAAGAGGTAAAAGTGAAGACGATGAACTCATTGCATTATTAAAGAAGAAAATTGATGCAGAAGCGGATTCTATGGAAGACCAGAAAGATGACAACAAACACTTCCGTCTTTCCCTTCTATCGGATATTCATAAAGTTCCTCCTGAAAGAAAACTGAAATTACGAGCCGACGTAATTTCAGTCATTACAGCAGCACAACCCACGATAACCAGCAACGGTTACCCGCCACTACCTAAATATATTTTTTTTTCCTAAAATGGTTTCAGACACTCTTATTCATTAATTTTTTATTATTTAGATTATTATTTTGGTCCAAACTGTTTGCAAAAATGTTGGGCCGTAAAACACATAAGTGATATTTCTTTTTTTTTCTGCTGAGAAACACTTGTTTAATTCTGTGTCGATTCCAGTAATATCTTCTTTTATGCGGGCAAGCAACTCTTAAAACCACGTTTTTCACATTCGAAGAAATGCTGTCGTCCGCCCATATACCGTCAAACATTGTATAATTCACTCGTCTACTACGTCGAGAAGTGTACACGGGATGTTTTCGCGTCTTCCTAACCCTCCGCTTTTCCTTTCTTGAAAGAAGCGCCATTCTGTGAGCTGGCCGTGTCTGGATGAGGAGCCCGCATGCGACGCTCCGTTCGGCCTGCGGCGTCAGTGACGGACGTCAGGGTGGCACCGCTAGCTGCCCTCGGCCAATAGCGGCCTTAACGCCGTTTCACACCTCGGTCACAGTACGTCACGTCACGTTACGTCACAGGTGTGCAGTTCACGCCGCCACCGACGTCTGCCACGTACAGCTACATGTACATCTACATGGGATACTCTGCAAATCACATTCAAGTGCCTGGCAGAGGGTTCATCAAACCACTGTTATACTATTCATCTCCCATTACATTCTCGAATAGCGCGCGGGAAGAAAGAACACCTGAATCTCTCTGTTCGAGCTCTGATTTCTCTTATTTTATTCTGATGATCATTTCTACCTATGTAAGTGGCAGTCAACAATATATTTTCGCATTCGGAGGAGAATGTTGGCGATTGGAGTTTCGCAAGTAGCCCACGCCGCAGCGATAAGCGCCGTTGTTGTAATGATTCCCATCCCAGATCCTGTATCATTTCCGTAACGCTGTCTCCCCTGTATCGTGACAATACGAAACGAGCTGCCCTTCTTTGGACTCTTTCGATGTCCTCCGTCAAACCCACCTGATAAGGATCTCACACTGGGCTGCAATACTCCAAAAATGGACGGACAAGCGCAGTGTATGCAGTTTCTTTAGTAGTTCTGTTGCATGTTTTAAGGGTTCTGCCAATAAAACGCAGTCTCTGGTTCGCCTTTCCCACGATATTATCTACGTGTTCTTTCCATATTAAGTCTGAAGTAATAGTAATTCGTAGGTATTTTGTGGAGTTTACGGACTTCACTTTTCATTGATTTATCTTGTAAACAAAGTTTAACGGATTTCTTTTCATACTCATGTGGACGACTTCAATTCTCATTATTTAGAGTGAATTGCTAATTTTTACACCATACTGATATGTTATTCAGATCGTTCTGTAGTTGGTTTTGATGTTCAGATGATTTTAGTAGACGGTAAATGACGGCGTCATCTCCAAACAACCTAAGAGAGCTACTTAGATTTTCCCCTAAATCGTTTATGTAAATAAGGAATAGCAGAGGACCAATAACACTACCCTGTGGAACGCCCGATATCACCTCTGTTTTAGTCGATGCCTTACCATCGATTACTACGAACTGTGTCCTCTCTGACAAGAAATCCCCTCTCCAATCGCAAAATTGGGGCGATATAGCATAACCACGCAATTTGATTCAAAGCCGTTTGTGAGGTACGGTGTCAAAAGCTTTCTGGAAATCAAGGAATACGGAATCGATTTGCGAACCTTTGTCGATAGCACCCATCACTTCGTGTGAATAAAGAGCTAGTTGTGTTCGGCATGAACGATGTTTTCTAAATCCGTGTTGACCTTGGGTACTGGAGCATCGTTTCTGCTCTGTCAGTAGGTTCAGTTGAAGCAGCTAACTCGGCAAGTGGTTCGCGGTGCCATGGCGTGTTTACCTTAAAACGTCGCTCTGTTGGATGACGGCGATCGGGGTCAGCGCAAGCCCAATTGCCGCCCCGTGCGAGTTGCAAAATTGCCGCCCCCTCCTTAAAAACCTTATTACCGTTATTCTCGAAAAGTTATTGAACAATTGATTACACTACGCTCTAATGAATATTCGGTAGGTCATGGGTTGTATAGCCCAATTATTGAAACATGAAGGGATTTCGAAAGTTGCCGTTATAAATTTGTAGGAGTCGTATAGGAATTTTAATTTTTTTTTTTTTAATATTTGTAAAATAACATGCGATGGTCGCAGTACGGAGGATATAAAGTGCAGAATGGCAATGGGAAGAAAAGCATTTTTGAAAAGGAGAAATTTGAGAACATCGAATATTAAATTAAGGGTAAGGAAGTCTTTCCTGAAGGCATTTGTGTGGAGTGTTGCCTTGTACGGGAGTGAAACATGGACGATAAGCAGTGCAGACAGGATGAGAACAGAGGCTTTTGAAATGTGGTGCTACAGAAGAATGCTGAAGATTAGGTGGGTAGATCGCTTAACTACTGAAGAGGTACTGAACAGAACTGGTGAGAAAAGGAATTTCTGGCATACCCTGACTAAAAGAAGGGATCGCTTGGTAGGACACATTCTTAGACATCGAGGAATCGTAAATTTAGCATTGGAGGGAAGGAGACCAAGAGACGCGTATAGTAAGCAGATTCAAGTGGATGTGGGTTGCCGTTCTTATGAGGAGATGAAAAGGCTTGCTCAGGATAGAGTAGGGTGGAGAGCTGCATCAAACCAGTCTCCGGACTGAAGACCACAACAACAACAGTCTATGCGACTTAACTACGGAGTCATCAGTCCCTAAACTTACAAACTACTTACAAGCTACTTACGAACTAGGACGGCACAAATATCCATGCCCGAGAGGGGATTCAAACCCCCGACTGTAGTGGCCGTGCAGACCGTGACTAAAGCACCTCAGGCCCCGCGGCCACCGCGGCCGGCAGTCGTATAGGAGACAGAGTAAATATTTATATGGATTGAAATTCTTCTGAGCTATTTGCCGCGTCATGATGATATTTTTCTCTAACGCCTCGGCAAATAGCTGAGAAGAATTTCAATTTTAACAATAATGACCGCGAAAGCCTACGATATTACATTTTGATAAGGACCCACCGTTCACAAACGTCATCCCGTGACCCCATGATCACTTCTTTACGTTTGTCACTGTAAAACAAATCTGTTCTACTGCATGTCCCTTGCTTTTCATATTTTGCGAAGAGGTAGCATGGACGAAAAGGAGCAAACAATCTGTTAAAGATTGACTGCACAATGAATGCCTTAAAGGATTTTAAAGACTTCCGAAAAGCTGTAAGGTATGCATTTCAGAGCCCATATTTACGAGACATTATTCTAGTCGATATTAAGTCTTACGAAAATATGGAAACCAAAGTGCTTACTGTAGTATACATTTATTTCGCAGAATGAAAAAGTAAAATGGGTTATTAGCGTTAAAAGCTGTGTGCGTGTTGTATGATGTTGAACCTATCGTTTAATCAGACAGCAGATTGTTCATTAACACAGCAATTTGGTTTATTTATGGCACTGATATTGATGTTTATATTGCTAAATAAGAAACAGTGCATTGAACTGATTATGTGCGCAACGGATCTTTTAACAAAACAACTGTGGCAAGTCACCATTTGAAGCAGACACTGACTATACTCAAAAGATTTGACTGCGAGAAAGATATTAAAAAAACCACAAACCACTTTCTTAATGTTTGACTGTGATAATTTTTTGCAGATCAGTACCTGATTATCAAAATTCAGTATCATAATCAATTAACTGGAGTGTTGCATGACAATCATTTACTATGGCACAAATAACGAAATCTGTTCAACAAGATTACCAAAAATCAATACTGTACTTTAAATCCACAAATAATTAATTATCAAATGAAGGAAGTAGGTTAATCTTCTAACTACGTAAATGAAACAGGAAAGAAAGGTCAACTTTGTTACTTATTATTAATAATCACCATTACATTACCTACATAATACAACCTTTTATAATGAGATTAAATGCAATTACCTTCATTGCAGCGGTGTTACAACGGTTTCATAGTAATAAAAATACAATATATATATATATATATATATATATATATATATATATATATATATAACCAAATCGACTTGCTGGCACAGCAGCCTCTGCTCTACATCGGAGCCATACACACAGCTCAACCGCTCTCTAAGCGAGCTGAACCACTAGTGTTTCTCTCTCTCTGCGCGAGCTACAATGCTATGCAATACATGATCTTTGCCAGAGATGAAACTTCACAGAGTTAAGTACACATATCGATACACACAGTAGAAGCGATATTATACATTTTCTTGCAAGCAAGTTACTCGACACAAAACAGGAGGCACAATATTAGACATTTTCTTACAAAAATATTTTTTATGGACACGTTTCAGTATGCGGCGAAGTTGGCAATTTCGGCCTGGCAGGATACGAGTTAGGATAGTTGGTGCAGATGTGACCACTTTGTACAGATGGTATAGTGGGCAGCACGACTGTCTAGTAAGGAGGAAACGTCGATTAGAGACGCAGCGTAGCACAAATTTTAATATTTCCCAGTTAGTTAATTCAAAGCCCATTGGCTGCTTAAGTAGAAAATTTCTTTGAGTCTTTCTCTAGTAAAGGACGCGTTCATAATTACGTTCAAATTTCAAGCAAATTGTTGGAATTTTAATTTTTTTATGAACACTATATAGGGTCCATGTTGGCTGGCTCTGTAAAATCCAATAACAAGTACGAGTAGTAACGGGAAATTACATGCAATTAATTATCTGTCAGTAGTGATAAGAATTTCTGTAGGAAGTTTCTTTGAAAAGTAAAAGGTAACGTTTTTATTTATAACATTCCAAATATCACGAAAATATGAATTCTTCCCGCGTATTTTGCTCGTCCTTACTTGATGATGACACATCTAAAGCTGAGCATGAAGAGATCTTAACATTGATAAGTAACGATATTAGTAAAAAAGACACAAACTACAAGAAATCTAGTTCCAGAAGAGAAAGATTGGCGCTATGTAGGTGGTTTATAATTTTGGTAAAATTTAATTTAAACATACAAAGTCGTGCAAATCTGCATTCCACAGCCGTGGACGCGTTCTGACGGCCTCAATTAACTGCTCCATACGGAATAACACTCGCAAACTACTCGCTGTATCAGCGTGGAGTTTTCATCAATGTCTTCGTTAAGAACTACACTACATTTCCTTTTTAGTTTTATTTATGGCAATAATTTATTAACAGCATATATTGATACTTTACGACCATGCACTTTCTGACGACGTTACGGAATTTTCGACATGCGAGGTACTTTTTTTTCACTTGAAGTTACGTGAACACATTGAGCGAATGAAATGTTCAAATTACATCAAATTTTCATCCTCTCCAAACAGAAACTCTGTGAGAAATGTATAACTTGAGATAATGTCAGTTAAATATGACGCACTGGGATCCGCCCGCCCGTCTAGTAGTAACACGTCTTCCGTATTAGAGCTCCTAATAATTAGGCACATGTTGTTACTGCATAACATCCATACTTGAAGATACTGGTACTGACTTCTTTTAATCCATTAAATTTAATAGTTGCAAACCACAAAAGTGCCGTGTGTCTATATAATATGCAATTTCAATTTTTCACTTATTTCAAAAGGATATTCTAAATATCTCAATACAGACTGCTTTATTATGTCAGGAAATGACAACAAGTCAGTTCGTTAGGTAGTGAAGAGATCCTTGCTATCTGTTAATTTCAAGTATTCTCACATATAATCCTCATTAGATCTAGTAACTTCCGTTCTGTTACTGCTAGGCTTTAAACTGAAGGAAATGTAACTCCTATTAAGTTTTGGAAACTGAGTAGTAGCTCTGAAACACAATAGCTAAGAAGCAAAGAAATAAACATTTGTGAGTGGTGAAGGAATATCTGCAAATCGAATAATAAAGCACTAACTTTAGTCTTCTTCATTCTACAACTATGTATTTCCTTGAATAACGCGACAGTTAATGAAGTTTTGCGAAGTACCCATGTGGCAAAATCCTCCCCTCTTTGCATGTTATCATTTGTCAAAATACCATTTAGATACCTCTAACCGCGTATGACATACGCAATGATTCATTCTGGCTTTAATCGCCATCGGAAATGAGTGCGATAAATAAAATAAACTTTAGCGGTATGAGTGAAAGGTAAAGATCTCCTCCTAAGTCGAAAAAATTCAATCCATTAGGAAAGTTTCATCCGCATCAACATATGGTGCAACAAGCACTAAACGGAATATCATACGAGCATCTATTTTTTACTGCAAACTTTTCCTAACGTAGCGCAGTCTCTTATTTCGAAGCCAATATCTTATTAACTATGACTATTTTCGAAAAAAATCAAATGTTTGTTAAGCTTATGGGACTTAACTACGGGGTCATCAGTCCCTAAACTTACAAACTACTTATGAACTACTTACGAACTAGGACGGCACAAATATCCATGCCCGAGGGGGGATTCGAACCCCCGACCGTAGTGGCCGTGCAGACCGTGACTGGAGCGCCTCAGTCCCCTCGGCCACCGCGGCCGGCGACTATTTTCGAAATGACGAGAATTTCGTCACAAGGCTGACATATAAAGATTTAAGTACCGAAAAAATTCAATATTTCTACCAATTAGTTTTTGCGAAATCGTTTGTGAAAGATGGCAGGGCATGCTCCTCTACGCTATTAGTGCTCAAAAAAATGTTCAAATGTTTGTTAAGCTTATGGGACTTAACTACGGGGTCATCTGTCCCTAAACTTACAAACTACTTATGAACTAGCTAATACTAAAGACGACACAAATATCCATGCCCGAGGGGGGATTCGAACCCCCGATCGTAGTGGCCGTGCAGACCGTGACTGAAGCGCCTCAGTCCCCTCGGCCACCGCGGCCGGCACGTTGTTAGTGCAGCGCGATTCCAACCTCGTTGGGGAAAACATGGCGGACGATTCTACATCTACATCTACATAGATACTCTGCAAATCAGTTTCAAGTGCCTGGCAGAGGGTTCATTAACCACTTTCATAACTTTTCTCTACCGTTCCAATCTCTAATAGCGCGCGGGAAGAAAGAACACCTAAATCGTTCCGTTTTCGATCTGATTTCTCTTATTTTATTGGGATGGCCATGTCTCTCTAAAATAATTTCACATTCAGAAGTAAAAGTAGGTGATTGAAACTTCGCAAACAGATCACGCCGCAATGAATAACGGCTTTCTTTTAATGATTTCCACCCCAATTCGTGCAACATTTCCGTGACGCTTTCCCCCCTGTAACGTGATAAAACAAAACGAGCTGCCCTTCTCTGAACCTTCTCAATATCTTCCGTCAGTCCCACCTGGTGAGGGTCCCACAAGGGGCAACAGTACTCCAGGAGAGGACGCACAAGTGTGATGTAGGCAGTCTCTTTGGTGGAGCTGGTGCATCTTCGAAGCGTTCTGCCGATGAAACGTAACCTTTGATTCGCCTTCCCCACAATATTTTCTATGTGTTCTCTCGAGAACAAGTTGTTCGTAATTGTAACTCCTAGGTATTTGGTGGAATTGACGATCTTAAGGTTTGACTGATTTATCGCGTAATTGAAGTTTTGCGTATTTCTTTTAGTGGTCACGTGTATTACTTGACACTTTTCATTATTTAGGATTAATTGTCAATTTTCGCAACATGTAGAAATTTTGCCTAAATCGCTTTGCAGTTGGTTTTGATCCTCTGTTGACTTCACTAACCGGTAAACGACAGAACAGTCTAAGAGATTGTCTCCTAAATCGTATATAAACGCAAGGAAGAGTAGGGGACCTATAACGCTTCCCTGTGGAACGCCAGATATCACTTCTGTTTTACTCGATGACTTACCGTCAATTACAACGAACTGTGTCCTTTCTAATAGGAAATCGTGAATCCAGTCGCATTATTGGGGAGATATTCCATAAGTACGCAATTTCATTAGAAGTCGCTTGTGGGGTACAGTGTCAAAAGCCTTCCTGAAATCCAGAAATATGGAATCGATTTGAGATCCCTTGTCGATGGGACTTAACACCTCATGTGAATAAAGGGCAAGCTGTGTTTCGCAAGAGCGATACATTCTGAATCCGTGTTGACTATTGGTCAATAGGTCGTTCTCGGCGAGGTAGTTCATAATGTTCCAACAAAGTATATGTTCCAAAATCCTACTGCAAATCGACGTCAATGAGATAGGCCTGTAATTTCGGGGATCACTCCTATTGCCTTTCTCGAATATTGGAGTAACTTGGGCAACTTCCCAGTCTTTGGGTACGGATCTTTCGCTGGCTGATCGGTTGCAAATGACAGCTAAGTACGGAGGTATTGCGTCAGCTCTTCTTAGGAGCTCCAGAGCCGCCTACTACGTCACTGTGACGTCACTCTCCTGGCTCGCTCGTGTACAAGGAGACTGCGCAAACATTCCCCCCCTCCTCCCCCCCCACACTCTCTTTCAACGCTTTCTCAAAGCCTCGTCTCGCACGCGTCGCTGTTATCGGCGAGACAGAGAAAGTCGTGGAAATGCGTTTACGTCGACAGTTTGCCGTTACCTCGTATAGGCTTCCTGCTGCAGGCGAATGGGAATGAACTGTGGCTTTATCCGTATCGCTGATCAGATGTCTAGTTCAGGGTCCGTAATGTACACCAACTGAATCTGTCTTTTCAAATAGGTCAAGAGGAAAGCCAAATTTTACAGGAGAAGGAAAAACCGTCGTACACCTTAAACCATATCTTTACTTACTGTTATTTTAAACAGGGTTACCATGTGTTCGTCATCAAAAAAAGGGGACAATTCATATAAAAAAGAGGACACTTTATTATACTGTAATTTACAAATTAATTAATAAACCACGTAAAACTACTACAAACTAAATTAGTAAAAAATGTCCAATTGTTTGTTAAGCTTAAGGGACTTAACTACGGGGTCATCAGTCCCTAATCTTACAAACTACTTATGAACTGCCTACAACTAAGGACGGCACAAATATCCATGCCCGAGGGAGGATTCGAACCCCCGACCCTAAATCAGTAACCTTGTGTGGCTATTGTAAAACAAAATATTACGAACCTTGACAGTTTATTCATCATCACTAGAGACAATTGTCTCATTCTTATCTTTTTCACTTTTGTACCAACTATATTTATTATCTAGTATTAAACCTCACATAATTCTACGACTTAGCTTTGATTACAACGAATATGTACGTTCCAGTAGGGCAAATCAAACATTCCACTTCATGTTCGTTTCTTCCTCCCTTGAATGATTTGCATTTCTCCAAGAGCACATCGTTCAACACTGACTTTCTTTTCGGCATTTTGTATTTGTTTTTAAGTTCGTAATTTATTTTGAAGCAAAAGCCTACCTACGATCTCGAACAGACAATACAGCTTTATTCAAATGTTCAAATGTTTGTAGAACTTTTGGGACTTAACTAGGGGTTGGAACACTTGCGGGGAGTGACACTTGCGGGGCCCTTGGGGCGGCTAATGGCTTTCCCTGGGTACAGGCACACCAACAAGTCTAGCACTGCTGTGGTCAAGTTTCCACACTGTCAACATAACACGAAAATCAGTGAAATTGCACAACCCTTTCAAAGCTGAAGAGCAATATAGTAACTTGTTCTAACTACATATTAATCCGTTGAGTGTTCCTCCTGTAAACAAAAAGGTATTTTAATAGTGATAATGTTTGGAGAGTTATTAAGACAATCTCTGCTACTACAAGACGATGACTTTCCACAGTCATACCTCCTATTAGCATATTATTCAGAACACTAAGCATATCAAGACACCTGCGCAAGCAATAAATATATTAGGCATCTTGCACAGATACGTTGATGTAATTGACTGCTATGTAGTTAACCCCACTATCACGCAACTTCCATCTCTTTAAAAATAGCTACTATGCTTTGTAATAGGTGACGCAACCTTAAACCTTCAATTAAAAAACGTTAATAATAAGTCAATGAGTATTTTACATACTTAAAGCGTTTATTCGTAGACCCCAAAGTGATTTGGCTGAATTCGAATTACAAATACATCTAAGAAATATATTAAATACGGAATGTGTAAGGGAATGTCACACACCGAAAATTTTCCATCACCGTCATATAGAACCATTTTTACTCCGAACTCGGCATAAACCAACAGGGAGAAACAAGTTGCAAGACTGCCAGGAAAAATGAAGCGAAATTGGCAGCAGTTGGTTATAAATTACATTGCCTGTTAACTGTATAAATATAAATTACGGAATATGCGGAATTACTGTTCAGTACAGTAAAAAAGGTCTAAGTAATAGGCAGTGGTTTACCATCAGATATCCGTATCACTCTCCTCCTCAAGAAGTCTGTGTGAAGATTTATATTCAGAACATTCAAGAAAAAGGTGTTGAAACTACAAGAAGCAGCTCATTTACTCAGGAAGGGACAACGTTCTGGTGGCCGTAAATTTGAATGGCTGTATCTCTTGTAGTAAAAAAAAGTAACTTTCATTTTATGATAGAATGTTAAAATCCAATATACCAGAATTTTGTTTTTCTAAACTCAGTGCCAACTTTTTTTGTCAAAATTTTTGCAGGAAGTAGTCTTGACGTGATTTTATACTTCCATCCATTAATATTATCAAACATGTAATTTGTGTCACAAATTGCAAAATGTTCAAATGTTCAAATGTTTGTACAACTTATGGGACTTAACTACGGGGTCATCAGTCCCTAAGCTTACAAACTACTTATGAACTAGCTAAGACTAAAGACGTCACAAATATCCATGCCCGAGGGGGGATTCGAACCCCCGACCGTAGTGGCCGTGCAGACCGTGACTGGAGCGCCTCAATCACCTCGGCCACCGCGGCCGGCTCACAAATTGCGCGGCCGGTCCGGTCGGAGGTTCGAGTCCTTCCTCGGACATGGGTATGTTTGTTTGTACTTTGCCTAAGTCATTTTAAGTAAGATTAAGTAGTGTGTAACTGTAGCGACCAATGACCTAAGTAGTTTGGCCGCATAAGACTACACATATACACGTAATTTATTTCATAACCACGTTTAAGTATTAATAATTAAAGAAACTTAAATGTAGAAATTTGACATAAACACTGAAAACAAATGATTGATATTTCTCATAAGATGAATGCACACAACCGTTGAATTATGTCTTGTGAATGTACCTACAAAATCTGCCATATGAAAATTTTAGTGTGAGTCCCAAATTTGTTTTTTCTATAATAACATTAAAAACATATTAAAAATTCAGAACTCCAAAACCAGTGAAGTTATGGACTTGAAGCGTTTTTTGTTGCTAAATCTTTACATAGTAGATACGTTTCTAAAATATGGTTGCTATCGCCAAAGTTAAATTTTTTGGTGTAATCTTCGCCGTGTAGACTGTATGTTGTAGACGTCTACGCCGAACCCAATTATAATCATACCTCTGAGGAGTGAATGTTGTTTGCACTTCTCCTGCGTTTCTAGTCGGCCGTGCTGTGGTACGTAACGACATCGTACCGTTCCATTTCACCGAGAGCTATATATGTATTGGTGTTATGTCTGTTCTTTCGAAATAAGACATCACACCAATATATGTATCATTTAGACGCAAAGAATCTGGGTTCTCTTTTCATCGCTAACGCGATTAACAACGTTAGACCTTGTGTGTAAACAGTTAAAGGTTATGAGTGCCACTGGAAAAATGCATAAGTAAACCTGTTGTTTGAGACCTTGATCAGCTGTTTATTTTTAGAGGTAATTCTAGGGACAGGAAAAATTCGTATTTGCGATAAATTCGAATATAGATGCGAATTCTGACTCAAAATGCAGTAAATCCGAAATTGTCATAAATGGTATTTTGGTGTGAAACACTATTTAATCAGAAATAATGGGAGATAACTTTATTTTCTGCCCTTAAATATGTAGGTGCCGGAAAAATTCGCATTTTTCAATGAATGCGAAATATAGGCCCATGCTAATTTTGAGCCAGAATGCGAGAGACGTGAATCTTGTAATACACCCTATTTTTAGCGAACGTCCCGTTACTACTGCTCCACCTCGCTCGGTGGGCCTTTCCCTGAATACGTCACAGGTAGCGGCTGGAGGGCGAGGAGTAGGGGTGGAGTATCGCTACTTGTGGAACACCCTGTTCACTACCTGCAGCGTCCGGGTCTCCGCGCAAGTGTCTACACATTCCCTTTCCGCGCAAGTGTCACTCCCCGCAAGTGTCACAAACTCCTTAACTACGGGGTCATCAGTCCCTAAGCTTACAAACTACTTATGAACTAGCTAAGACTAAGGACGGCACAAATATCCATGCCCGAGGGGGGATTCGAACCCCCGACCGTAGTGGCCGTGCAGACCGTGACTGAAGCGCCTCAGTCCCCTCGGCCACCGCGGCCGGCACTACAGCTTTAACCTAAACCACAAAGTATATCAAAAGCAAAGACAAAGAACATAATGCAGAACACAGAATGATAGACAATTGGGTTCCTTCGCAGAGGAATTTCGAACCGTTTGCAACTGTCAGACCCATGAAATGGTGAACGGCAATGTCTCTCTGAGAATGCGCCTGACAGTTGCGAACAGTTTGGACTTGCAGTGCGAACGAATCCGTTGTCACCAATGACACAAAAATAAATTTTCTTTTCGGAACACACACACACACAAAAGGACGTTTTGTAGAATTTTATAAATTCCTACCGGACACATTTTCTTACCTCAAAAAGACTGTGTGTCCGGGAAAAAGAAGACGTGTGGTAACCCTAGTTAAGCTGTTCTAACGTGAAATTCTTAGAAGCCGGCGTACCTCGCGTTGTCGCAGACCTGTGTCCTTAATTCGCTGCCTCGCAGCTACTATTCTGCGACAATTGCCACGCTAGTTATTCCAATTGTTGTAAAGTTGCTTTACCTGAGAGGAGCGCCGGCGTAGAGAAGAGAGAATTCTAGAAAAAATAATTACATTGTTTGAAAAACGGTTAAATTCTCTAGATTTAGTGATTGTGACACTTCAGAGAGTTGTATTTACTCATTTTCAGACTGAAACAGTTGCACAACGCAGAAAAGCGGACATTTCCCCATTTTGTTAAAAACCCGACCGGACCATTTTAGGGTCCAAAAAAAGAGGACATGTCCGGATATAAGAGGACGTCTGGTAACCTTAATTTTAAAGCCAATGGTTACTGAGTCGTCAATCAATGAGTGGCACTGCGTATTTTTGTGTCGTAATTTACACTTTAACCGTACCGGTAATGCCGATTTAAAAATTACTGATTCATTGCCTTCTTGCAGTGGACGACTGTTGCAACAAATTAAAGCAATACTTGCAAATACTCGCCGATTTTATTACAAAAACCCGATAATATTGCGCACGTCAAAATGAAATGTTACTTACTATCTCATTTACATTTTTCTCAACAGCTGCGATTTTTATTATAATACTAGCTGAAAACGCGACGTTACCCGGGTGTTTATTTATTAATTGCAGGCTTTAGTTAGTACTTCTCCTATCCCTTCTCTCTGTCTAACTCCTTTTTTCTATAAAAAATGTTATATTTATCGGAGAATATATGTGAAAACAGGCTGTCTTGTATAATGTACAAAATTATAAGTGCAGTATCCAAACACAGACAGATAGTAATCAAAATACAAATGACATATAAAATTCGTACGATCGCATATTCATTAAGTTACTAGCTTAAACCCGCTGCTCCGCTCGTGTGTTGGTTGATTATGATCGATAAGCTATCTTTCAGTAGTGTGCTCTTTATTTTTTCTTACATTTCCTTATTCGTACGCTTATCCTTACAGAGAAAGACCTGAAGACATTGTAGCACGCGCAGACCAAAGATATGCTCTGTGGCATCACGTTTCGCTGTATGTAACCTCCTTGCTATAGAGTCGCAAACGTCATCGCTGGCCTTCGGTCTGAATTTTTTTTATAATTTGACGACTTTCAACCACTATATCTTCCACCCCCTTATAGCTATCGGCATGGAACTGCTATGGTGTACAACGGGAGACTTCGGACAACAATTACACACACACACCATTCGTTTGCGTTCTGTAGTTTTCACTGCAGAGCGAAATATTAACACACACACATAGACACACGTAGAATTTTATATACACCGATAACTTTCCATCCCAATATACTCCACCCTTTTATCATTATCAACCCTCAAGCAAGAATGCAACCAATAATACCATTTTCAAAAAGTAAATATAATTTTCAAAGAGTAATTATTGTTCCGAATTTCGCGTTATTTTCTTCAAATTAATAAATATTTATCAGATCTCTATCAAACCGTGCCTAAAACCTTCCTCAGATATAAATTAGTAACCATACAAATATTTAAGTCTATGCGTCTCGTCGTTCGGACGTGATAAGCGTACGACGAACAGATATTCACATTAATATCTATAGATAAATATCTGTCTGATCGCCATAAAACGAGCCCTAAAGCCTTCCCCGGGTAGACAGTAGTAACTGCACTAATTTGTAGCTCTTTATGTCTTGTGGTTCAGACGTGATAGCCGGCCGCGGTGGCCGAGGTGACTGAGGCGCTCCAGTCACAGTCAGCACGGCCACTACGGTCGGGGGTTCGAATCCCCCCTCGGGCATGGATATTTGTGCCGTCCTAGTTTGTAAGTAGTTCGTAAGTAGTTTGTAAGTTTAGGGACTGATGACCCCGTAGTTAAGTCCCATAAGCTTAACAAACATTTGAACATTCAGACGTGATAAACGTACACCGAACAGACATTCACATTTATAGATATAGATATCTTTACAATAGTATAATTTTTCGTGTATATATTTATTTGTATAAGTTCGATATGTCTATAATATCTGTTGCGAATACAATTAGTAGTAAAGAAGTAACAGGGTAAAACTTGGTGCATGATGGGGCGGTTTTCCATGAACGTTTCTGTTTATGTGCTCACATCTCATGAACTACGTGTCGTACTGTGATACAATTTAGAAGCTACATTCAACTATATGTGTGTATACGGTCTGTAACATTTCCTGCGGCTACAATTTCTAGTATAGAAATTATAAGTTGTAACGTCATACTGAATGTCGTAGTTTTAGTCCATGAACAGCGGAAAAGTACTAACCAAAAAACTTTTTGCCTTTCATAATTTTGCTATGGTTACAAGCGAGAAAAAAATTTAAGAAAGATATGAAATTATGAGGGAGATAACCCGCAGTAGGGAAACCACAAATTAGCTTTGCGAGGGCCTTCATCCGACACAGTTATTTATAGCTTTTTAATTTACTATGTTCTAACAAAACACCACCTCTGACATGGGCTACTTTTCGTGTATCTCAGAAACGATTTGCAACAAATTTCGCACGTAGATATTGTTTCGCTTATTTAATTTAGCCGGTCACAGTGGCCGAGCGGTCTGCGGCGTGCGAGTCACGGTCTGCACGGCCACTACGGTCGGGGGTTCGAATCCCCCCTCGGGCATGGATATTTGTGCCGTCCTTAGTGTTAGCTAGTTCATAAGTAGTTTGTAAGTTTAGGGACTCATGACTCTGTAGTTAAGTCCCATAAGCTCTAGAAACATTTGAAACATTTATTTAATTTACCTGTATACACGTCAGTCCTGAATCAACACGATTTTCCAAAATAAATATGTGTTACACATTTTTATTTCGTGTACCTTTGATACCACTCTAACGTTTTGCATTAAAATTTTGTATCACGTTTTGCAGTTTACAATAAATGTTAGATACTGTTTTCTTCGGCTACACTAGCGAAATGAAAGTTTCTGCGCTTGTAAGCAATCTGTGCACTTGGAAATAACTAGGAAATTGTGGACAAAAATTTTTACTGTGACACTGAACTAGGTATATTTATGGTTTAACGGTGGCTATTCCTGCGTAGATACTGTTACAAAATATTTATAAAAAATGTTTGTAGAACTTATGGGACTTAACTACGGGGTCATCAGTCCCTAAGCTTACAAACTACTTATGAACTAGCTAAGACTGAGGACGGCACAAATATCCATGCCCGAGGGGGGATTCGAACCCCCGACCGTAGTGGCCGTGTAGACCGTGACTGAAGCGCCTCAGTCTCCTCGGCCACCGCGGCCGGCAAATATTTATATAACAGTACCGCTATGTAACAGAAGAAAGTTTCCGAGCGGTCATCCGATATCGATACAGAAACGAGCAAACATCAGTCGCACCTCCCTGGGCTTCGCTTGCGTCGCACACATGAAAGGGAGACTGCTTACTTTCCATGTTATGTGTCGCCGAGCGCACTAAGGCGCCTTGCTGCGGTGCGCGCAGTCGCTCGCTGTCGGAGGTTCGAGTCCTCCCTCGTGTGTGTGTGTGTGTGTGTGTGTGTGTGTGTGTGTGTGTGTGTGTGTGTGTGTGTGCTGTCCTTAATTTAGTTTAACTTAGTTTAAATAGTTTGTAGACCTAGGGACTAATAACCGAAGAAGTTAAGTTCCACATATTTACAAAAATTTGAACATTTTTAACACGTTATGCGTTCCAAAAAGACTCACTCATAGTTGTCTCGAATAAATATATACTGGACAGGAATATTTGGTAATGGTAAATTTTGCAAGTAGTCAAAAGTCTTGCCACAAATATTACTTTCGTTTTCAACGTGTTCAGAAGCATCTCTAATGTTTGGTGCAACACTTCGTGGACCTTCTGCGATGAACCATTAACTCTACAACTGCACAGACACAGAAAGATGAGGTCTGCGTATCATACAGTTCCTCACAAAATGTTCAAATGTTTGTAGAGCTTATGGGACTTAACTACGGGGTCATCAGTCCCTAAACTTACAAACTACTTATGAACTAGCTAACACTAAGGACGGCACAAATATCCATGCCCGAGGGGGGATTCGAACCCCGACCGTAGTGGCCGTGCAGACCGTGGCTGGAGCGCCTCAGTCCCCTCGGCCACCGCGGCCGGCGTTTCTCACATGCACCACACATGTCCACCTGTGGGAGTCCAAATCCGAGGATGACATCTTCCTTGAAATACTGCAAAGCCCTTTCTACACGGGAAGTGAGAGCTTACGAGATTACCCATGATGCACCGGTCACGCCGTCCGCGTACAGTGTAGGCGCGTGCACTCGCACGAGATGCTCGCATGCGATCGCTAGCAGGCGGAACAGGGTGGATCCTATTCTCACGCGTATGGAAGTGCTTCGCGCATGCGCAGACGACCGAATGGGGAACCCAGCTGACAAACGAAGCCCAGTCGGGAATTTGTTTGAGGATGTGTACTTGTCTCCTGCTCAGAGGAACGTAGTTTCTCGAGTCAGTCGTAAGTATTTTAGGAGGTGAGACTATGTAGGAATTGCATTAAAAATTTAATGTAACCTGTGTACAATTTTTATTAAATACAGAGATGTTGCTGTTAATATGAAATCCAAAGAAACGTCTAGAGCAAATGTAAATCTAGAAATTTTCACTGATTTATCCGTCTTTTTTGGTAGTACAACATCACACTTACTTAAAAGTACAATTATGTGTATCTTTTACCCGTTCATTTCCGCTTAGTTACCCGGTTTTCGGCTTACTAGGACATATTCAGACTTTAAACTACATCGAAAACCAATTATTTAAATAAAAGTGAATATGGTGATCTACCAAGAACCGACGAAAGAATCAGTCATAATATTCAATTCAGTTTGTCGTACATACCAAGAGCTGTATCTCTGTACCCAATAAAAATTGGACACACGTTATGTGAAATTTTAACTGCAAATCGTCTTTATTGCCATCTTCTAAAATATTCGCTAATTTTCCTGAAACAAGCTGTAGTTAACAGGTGAAATATGATGTTGACTGATTCTTCCGTCGCTTCTTGGTAGAACATAATCAAATAAATTAAAAACACAATTTTGTGTGTGTTCTACAAGTTTATTTTTGTTTACTTAACCGGTTTTCGGCTTATTAGGCCATCATCAGAGTATTTACTGCTAATTAAATTATTTACAAGGCACTTATATATATTTACTTATCAGCATTATCAGTTTGTTTGTAATAGTAGGTAGTTTATTCCTTGTTTTATCCTTCACACATTGTATATTCTTGTATTACTGTTTAGTTTTTTGGTTGATAACTGTAATGACACAATGTCAAAGAAGTGTTATACTATGTATGTCGATCTGAGTGGAGTCATTTGTCATCTCTTCCCATACTGTATCTAAACATTGTAACCTCTTTGACACAGCAGTCAATACTCTGATAATGGCCTAATAAGCCGAAAACCGGTTAAGTAAACAAAAATAAACTTGTAGAACACACACAAAATTGTGTTTTTAATTTATTTAGATGAAATATGTTTTTGGTGAGCATTAGTTGAAGCTTTATCAAAGTGAAAGGTCTATGCATAGACACCTGAGCTTCTTCATCATATACATAGGCGTCTCAAACCGCAGGGGCTGCAAGTATGTATCACATTTTATAATGAGGACGTTAACATATGTGAGCGACGAGGTTACGCATGAATTGCACGAAAACAATTAAATACAGTTTCACAGTGGCAGTCTAAAACACAAATAAATGTTTTAACCATCACAATGTATCATACAGTTTTGAAAAGTGATGTTAACGCAGCGATTCATTTGCTGTAAGTTGACAACAAACGAAGTAGACGCTTGAAGCAGGCGACTCAACAAATGCGAACCGTTTGAACGCTTCTCTGTAGTTCGACGGTCTACCGCAAGGGGCGCTGCAGCTGACAATTACTTCCTTGTGCGTGTTGCACATCTCGTATAGAAAGGGCTTTAGATCAACGAGCTTTATTTACGAACTATCCTCGGAGTTTTGGGAGGAATATCATTACTCCAGCCTAATAAAGCTGTTATTAAAACATTACTTCAGTTGTAGAAAACATCATTTATATAAAGCCAAATCTGCGGAGGAAAGAGGTAATCAGATTAGGCAAATGTACACGAAATTAATATCGTTGAAAGGACAGTGAAAGAGCATTTTTTTGTATGAATGAGACAATGTTTAGCCGATCCAGTGTATGTGCCATTTGTAGTCAAACTTTCCGATTTGCCTACCACACACTTATTCTCTATCATTTATCCACGATAGGTTGGCTATAAAAATAACAATAAGCAGATAGAGAATAGTTCAGAGCTATAACAGACGACATTGTTTTCTAAATTCTTCATTTCTCAAAAAAAAAAAAAAAAAAAAAAAAAAAAAAAAAAAAAAAAAAAAAAAGCTGAAAATATATAATTACAGCTTACTTCAGTTACAGTTAAACACATACACAGCCCTTAGGACTAATGTATGCAGAAATGTGGTTAAGTACAAAAGACGAGTACACGAAATGTTAGAAACGAAAACACACAAATGCTAACTGAAAATACGATATTCCAAGTGATTTGTACAGTTATATGCTGCGCATATACTCGGCTTGATTTCAGCTTAATAAATAACCTTTGAAGCTCACTACGATACATAAAATGTGAAACCAAAACACGTAAATAGCGACGGTGTAACTTTCGTATTCGGCGCACTAGACGTTTTAAAAAATGGCGGCCGAGCTTTCAATTTGCTTCAAGTATGGCGGCACCTTAGCCAGTCTCTGTTGTTTATATAGGTCGCTGCTTTAGATCGATAAGTGACTTGTGAATGTGACAACAATCACAGTTTAAATCTGCAACGCTGTAAACTACGGTGTATTGTTGCAGTGATTCAAACCTCAGAACAAAAATGCGCGGGAAAGCAGCGTAACGGCGGCAGCAGCTGCTACGTTCGATTAATCTCACCTCCAGACAGAGACTGCAAAAAAAAAAAAGGCACGAGTCCGTGACTCGCGACTTTCCTGCAAAGAATGAAGCCATTTGCTGGCTGGCTGCTGTTCCCCGCCATGTCCAGGGCACAGAATAGGGAGTATACAGAAAGGAAACTCCCGCTGCAGTCTGTCGTCCAAAATTTAGCGCGCATGCGCGGGATCGGCCATCTTGAAAAGCAGTAAACGTGTGGTTACTCCCTACTCTGTGGCGTGGTAATGCGCCGTCTTTGTTTGTTAATTCTGTATTTTAACTGCCTGTATCGCATAAAAGTAAACAAGTATTTGGTACAGTGAAAAGAAAGAACTGTGTGTCAGTAGTTGGAGCTGTTCCGTTTTTATTATGAGCAGAAAAAGAAAAGGCGGCCGATGGTGTTCAGCACCTAATTGCCGCAATAATTCCAATACAAATAAGGATATAAGTTTCTTCACCTTCCCAAAAGATGCTGAGCAGTAAGTGAACGTCGCTAGATGTGTAGTGAAAGTTAAATGTTATCAGTTTCGAATCAGAATAATATGTGCGTAATTATTAAAAGTAGCCTCGCTTCTTCTCTTGACGATAACTGTCGCTGTTGCTGTTGCTGCAGCAGTTCAACAGCATCGAAATGTTGAAGTACATTTACATTTTATAAGTTTAACGTTGCAGGGAATAATATAAAATGAATGACAAAGAATAGTGCGTAAGTAGGCAGATAAAATTTTACTTACGGCATTGGAGGCGTAGTGTGCTAATGTTGGCAACGAATGCTCTTCGGATACTCAAACAAAGAGATTAAAGGGAATAATTATTTTATGCTGTTCCTGCTCTGTGGTTGACAGATTCCTCTATATGCCCTTCTCCGATCAGTAAATTAATGGTACTCCTAAAGCAAATACAACTTTTATATATGCCCAGACGTCATTAGTTCTGTGCAATCAGGTTGTACTGCTAAGTGTGCGAATTTATTCGTGTCAAATAAAACCTGGCAGTTGTAAAGTCACTTTCTTGTTTATAACTAATTTCCCACACATAACTCCGCGTTATTTGGAATTTTTCTAGAGATAAGCACCAAATAAAACGATCATCGATTCCACTGTACATTTTCGTTGTTGTATTAAAATTTAGGCCTATTTTTTTCGTTGGATTACAGTTAGGTGCAAGAAGATGGCACAAAATAGATGAAAGCCGTTTCCTTTCGTAAAAGTCGGTGAGATTAGCTGCAGTTCGTAAAAAGTCCATTTCCAGCCAACGTACTAAGTGGCTATAGTTCCGGGTTTACTGCTTTTCAATATGGCGTCGAGCGCAACGCTTGGTAACATACAGATCAAAGGCGCCGTCCCCAGCTTTCCCTTCTGTATGCTCCCTATCCTGTGTCCAGGGTATATAACTCACTCCCGTTAAAAAGTTGACTCATCGCCTCTTTACAATGGCCGCTTTATTGTTCTCTGCATCCTATACATATTATAAATGCGAAAGTTTCTATGTTTGTTACCGCATCACGCTAAAACTACAGCACTGATTTAGATGAAATTTCATATAGAGATTTCTTTTGTCTTGGATTAGGACATAGGCTACTTTTCAAAATGTTTATTACAAGTTATTTATTTGAAATATATCCATAGAAATACGTAACGGTTGTTAGAAGCTTCTAATACAACAGCAGAAGAGCATCGTAGCGTATGTCATGTTTAACCACAGTCTAACATATACAGTCACGACACTTCCTCGGATTTTTGTTATACACTGCGACAGCAGCGCTCCAAGCGGAGGGCAAGCTACTTTTATGAATACGTTAGTGGATGAGTGTGAATAGTATCGTTTATATTGATTTTAACACTTTTTTTTTACATTAGAGAACGTATGTAGTATCATAAAATAGGTAATAACTTAAAAATAGCTCCACTTTTGTCTTTCTTGGGTTTCCTAAGATCCCTGACAAGGTTGGAAACGATAGATTGCGGCACAGTTTATTTACTGTTATCTTGTAACCCACAGGGTTATACTGAATAATTTTATTTACTATTAAAATAGAAAAAATGGCTAGGAAATCAAATGTTCAAATGTTTGTAATTGTATCGGACCAAACTGCGTGGTCGTCAGTCCGTAGCTTACAAACTACTTAAACTAAGGTCAACTAATCTAAGGACAACACACACACCCATGCCCCAGGGAGGACTCGAACCTCCACGGCGCGCAACCGCGCGCACCGCAGCGAGACGCTTTAGACCGCTCGGCTACTCCACCGCGGCAAATTGCTAGGAAACACCGAATACCCGCCCGTTGGCAGAAAGACGTGTTTTTTCTTCTGAAGAACGTTAACGTTTCTCCACTCCAATTCCAGTGAAATCAGTGAGGGTGGAACGTAGGAAACGAATGTAGAATGCAACAACTACGGTATTTAACATACCAAATCAGCCACCACAACTGTCGCTGAAGGAAAACATCAGAAACGTGGCAAGAAAACTGAAAAAGCAATCAACTGTATTCAACAAAGAAGAACCCAATTCCACAATTGTTGCTACAGCTGAACCACAAACGGCAAGAATGTTCAAGACATTATCTTCTTAAGCAAAAGTAATCACACCCAAAAGAATATGCGCTTATAATAAAGACGAGTGAAGCCTAAAAATGTGCTAATCATTAGACACCATACCACAACGATACGTGTAAAAAAACTCTTTGTCATAGTAAGAACACACCAAAATAGAAATTTATGTTTATATTCTACTTACTTTCAGCGGAATAAGCTGCAAATATACACATATTCGTAAGTATTGGTTCATGACGAAGTTCTTCGTTATACCACTGAATCAGTAAGTTCGACTGTTTTTACATTACTTTCCGTATTATGTATGCCTCTTGATAAATTACTAATGCTTGTAACACAAGAATTATATTAACTATTTCATGAATTACGCACAAAAATAATTACAAACAAACATCACTCTTTCGGCTGCTTGCCCACCGCTAGGAGCGCTAGTGTCGTTGAACTGGTAACAATTTTCACAGCAGTGAGTGTCGCGACTGTATATGTTAGACTGTGGTTTAACCGCGGGGGTTAACGCGTCATGTAATAGACTTTGGTTATTTTGGGCAATGGTTCGGGTCCTGCAATAGTGAAATTTTTTTTCTTTGTTATTGTTATCTTTTTTACTTTCGAATATACAAAAAGATTCTTGGCTACTGCCAAAACGGCTTAACTGATATATAATTACATACACAAGAAATCTGAATGTTGGCGTTTATGCCGCATTCATATTCATTTGTTGTAACAAATGAAGGAAGTATGTATATAAATTGAAGACTTTAAATAAAATATGCTCTCAGTACCATGGCAAGAAAAAACATTAACGTTTTGTGTAGAATGGGATCTAGATACCAAGCCCTATTTTGTGTACAAAGCGCGAACTGGCATATATAAATAGCGTACGTAAACTGCAACGAAAGTAGTAGCAAATGCACTCAACAGATGGCAGGCGGTACGCTGCAGTTAACGTATGAAACGTATTAGGTGTTCGAACATTGTAATGTTATCGTAATTCTTTAAAATTGTATTCTCTTTGGATTTCAATGAATAATAGTTTCTTTGGTGATTTCGATTATTTATAGCATTCGAACGTTTAGTTCTTTGGTTGGTTCGATTTGCATTTGTAGGATATCAACAGTTCGTTTCTCCGTTAGATGTCTTTTTTAACTCCTTACTTTTCTCCGTTAGGTTTGTTGTTTATTCGTTATTTTTCTCCGTTAGGTTTGTTGTTTATTTCGTTACTTTACTTGGCATTTGTTTTCGATTACTGTATTGTTGTTATTGTAGTTACTTACTGTCAGGGGTGCCATCCCACAAGTTGGAGCTGAAGGTGGGTGTGCCTGTTTTATTGACGCGTAACTTGGACGCACCACGATTATGCAATGGCACCAGGTTACGCATCACGGACCTGAGAAGGCATATCGTGCAGGCCACCATCATCACCGGTGGAGCCAAGAGAGAGACTGTATTAATACCACGAATTCCCATCATCCCAACAAACTTGCCATTCCAGGTTAACCGGTTACAGTTCCCACTGAAAATGGCCTTCTCGATTTCTATAAACAAGAGTCAAGGACAAACATTAAGTGGCAAATATTCATGTGGCCACCCCATGTTTCTCACACGGACAGCTCTACGTAGGCTGCTCCCGTGTATCGAGAGCTAGAAATCTCTACGTATACTCGGAGAACAATAAGTCTCGAAACGTCGTTTACAGGGACATATTGCAACAGATTTTTGGCTCTCCATCCGTTCCAAGACAATTATATATTCCGTGCTAACAATGTCGCAAACAGTCATGTAGTTATTTATGCCCTTTCTTGGCACTTTAGAGTATTGAACCGCGGGTAACACCGCGGGGAGCAGCTAGTTTTATATAATTATGGACCGAATTCAAGTAAACTAAGGCGTCCAACCGTCCCGGAGTCTGCGGGTCCGTCCCGCTTTCGGAGACTCAATAAAGGTCAAAATGCCTAATTTGTCCCGCATTTCCCGCATTTTGGCAATTTTCATATTCCACCGACTGCAGATTATTCCCACGTATCTTAAGCACAAGTTCATATCCTGAATCGGGTTTATTAGTGAGATTCTATGTAGTAACTGTCGTTGTCTAGTGTACATAAACACGGAAATAAATACACCACTGAGTGAAACATCACTTGCTGTTAGTTCTCGGAAGTTGGCAGAGATCTTAATCGCCGCGGTGGAGTAGCCGAGCGGTCTAAAGCATCTCGCTGCGGTTGCTCGCCGTGGAGGTTCGAGTCCTCCCTGGGGCATGGGTGTGTGTGTTGTTCTCAGGTTACTTTACCTAGGTTTAAATAGTTGCCGCGGTGGAGTAGCCGAGCGGTCTAAAGCGTCTCGCTGCGGAGCGCGCGGTTGCTCGCCGTGGAGGTTCGAGTCCTCCCTGGGGCATGGGTGTGTGTGTTGTTCTCAGGTTAGTTTACCTAGGTTTAAATAGTTGCCGCGGTGGAGTAGCCGAGCGGTTGCTCGCCGTGGATGTTCGAGTCCTCCCTCGGGCATGGGTGTGTGTTGTCTTTTTTTTTTTTCTTCTTCTTTTTTTTAGCTTATGGGACTTAACTACGAAGCTATCAGTCCCTAAACTTACAAACTACTTATCAACTACCTTACACTAAGGACGGCACAAATATCCATGCCCGAGGGGGGATTCGAACCCCCGACCGTAGTGGCCGTGCAGACCGTGACTGGAGCGCCTTAGTCCCCTCGGCCACCGCGGCCGGCTGTGTGTTGTCCTTAGGTTAGTTTACCTAGGGTTAAGTAGTTTGTAAGCTTCGGGCTGATGACCACGCAGTTTGGTCCGATAGATTTACAGACATTTGAACATTTAGATCTTAATAGGTTCCAGACGAAAAATTCCGGCTGATGAAGAAGTTCAACCGGCGATTGTTTAGGTTGTAAGTTAGTCCCCGCGGAGACTCAACATTGCTGAGTTCTGTTTGAGTGCTTTCCCTATTTCGATTCGGTGAACTAATTGCTATTGACTTCTTTCCTTCAATAGCGCTCAAGTACTCGTAGTATAGAACTGTTGGACCAATGTAACGGGGTTTACAACTAAC
This sequence comes from Locusta migratoria, assembly GCA_026315105.1. NCBI lineage: Eukaryota > Metazoa > Arthropoda > Insecta > Orthoptera > Acrididae > Locusta > Locusta migratoria. The sequence continues at coordinate 124,505,986 of CM048754.1, forward strand.
TGTAGCCAGAGTAAAAATTCCTCGATGTGTTTCATGTGCTACGACAGTCTGACTGGGAAAAACATTATGGTCACGTTTTCGTCTGAAAATAGACAGGAAGATAATGAAAATTACCGCAGAGGTGCCTATTATTGTGTCCTACGTTTCTAGTGACCGTGTCACAAATTCGACACACAAATTTCTCACTCAGCTAATGAAGGCATACAGCAAAACAAGAATTTAACAGAAAAGTAAAACATTCGAAGCGGAACAAATGTGGGTTCTCCGAGACATAATATAGGTGGAACACGGGGTACTGATTTCAAAATTGGTACTGCCACAATTTGTACATTGAGCAAGCTATAAAGGAAAGCAAGGAGAAATTTGGAGAAGGAATTAAAGTTCAGGGGGAAGAATTAAAAACATTGCGTTTTGCCGACGACATAGTAATTCTGTCAGATACAGCAAAGGACCTGGAAGAGCAATTGAACGGAATGGACAGTGTGCTGAAAGGTGCATATAAGATGGACATTAACAAGAGTAAAACTAGGGTAATGGAGTGCAGTGTAAGAAAATCAGGTGATGCTGAAGGAATTAGATTAGGCAACGAAACAATAAAGGAGGTAGATGAGTTTTGTTACTTGCGCAGTAAAATAACAAATGATGGTCGCAGTACAGAGGATATAAAATGCAGAATGGCAATGGGTAGAAAGGCGTTTTTGAAAAAGAGAAATTTGTTAACATCGAATATTGATTTAAGCCTAAGGAAGTCCTTTCTGAAGGCATTTGTATGGAGTGTTGCCTTGTATGGGAGTGAAACATGGACGATAAGCAGTGTGGACAGAAAGAGGATAGAGGCTTTTGAAATGTGGTGCTACAGAAGAATGCTGAAGATTAGGTGGGTGGATCGCGTAACTAATGAGGAGGTACTGAACCGAATTGGGGAGAAAAGAAATGTCTCGCATACCTTGACTAAAAGAAGGGATAGATTGGTAGGACACATTCTTAGACATCAAGGAATTGTGAATTTAGCGTTGGAGGGAAGTGTGTGGGGTAAAAATCGCAGAAGGAGACCAAGAGACGCGTATAGTAAGCAGATTCAAGTGGATGTGGGTTGTCGTTCTTATGAGCAGATGAAAAGGCTTGCTCAGGATAGAGTAGGGTGGAGAGCTGCATCAAACCAGTCTCTGGACTGAAGACCACAACAACAACAACAACAACAACTGCCACAAGGACTTGTAAAAGGAGTTCCCTTATCTACAGAAGTATACAACACCTTAACCCTCCGCCGGGCGCACCTCCAGATGAAACAAAATCGGGCGCACATATTTTGTGGACTAGCTTCGCCATGTTAAACCAAATTCAAAATGCGTGTTGGCTAGTCTTGAAGAGGATCTAAAGGAAGGAATTACAGCAAACGTAAAGCATAATAATGCTTTTATTGAACACAATACACCTTAAACTAAAGTGACCAAAATTACCAATTTCCCACAAAGAGCATTAAAAATTGGTCGAAGAGACGTCCATAAAAGTAATGAAGTTATTTTTAAAGGACATTAGGCAGTCTATTCTGACATGGAATCATCTTTTCTCGCCACATTTGCAGCCAAAAACCGATGCTATAGGTCCCAAATCAACAGCTGAAACACAGGTATGTCACAGAACGTATAGGTCGCTCAAGCAGATTGTTTGATGACAAGCTGAACATTCGTGATTCTTCATCCTCCTAACTCTTGTTTCAGCCGCGCATGGTCGACGTTTTAGCCATTTGGGAGGTAATGTGGAAGAACTTTCCCGTTCCTTGTGGGGTAAAAATTTTTTCAATCGAGTTTGCAGCCGACATTCCACATATATTCATAGCATACACAGGCTAAATTGTCCAGTTAGAAGTTGATGACACAAGGTTTTGCAATTGGTGGCGTCATTTGTAGCAATATCTTTTACACTGGATGTTGTGTAATAATGATGTGACTCTTCACACTATGAATAGTAGAAGGTATCTACTTTACTTTGTCGTCTTATCCTTTCTAACATAAAAACTCCTCACATATTTTCATCTCTTCTTCATATTCCCGAGCTGTTCCCTAAACTTCCTGTTCAGTTGCTGAGTCCTCCTTGCCTTCTCCTACCTCATCCTGAGAGTGGGTGTCTCTCTCATCGACAAAATCTTCGAGCGCGGCTGGATCTTCAGCAGTTTCGTCCTCGAGGAGGCGCATTATTTCCACAAGATCTTTGGCTTAGAGGCATAATATACTTTTCTGGACATTTCAGCAGAAAATATGGATGTGATAACGTAGGAAAAGAAAGGAAAACTGAAATTAGAACTCGATCAGGCGCACTCAGTCTGAAGGGCCAGGGTCGTCAAAGTTTTCTTTTTTTCCGAAGGTAACGGTGAAAATCATAGGAGGACAGACTTATTTTGATTGAAACGAAGTAATAAAATAAAAATATCTTGAAAAATCTCACCTTAAAAACTATAACGTAATCGGGCGCAGACGGCCTGTGAGGCCCAAGGAGTTCCCCGTGATCCGCGTGGAAATCGACGGCAGCCTGCGGATCGGCACTGTGTGAGGTTCCCAAAGTCACGCGAGGAAACGGAGAGGCGGGCCGCGGGGCCACCAGTGTGAAGCACGGGAATCAAAAAAGGGGTTTTGCTGGCCTGTGAGGCCGACTGCGCCCCACGGAGGGTTAAGCGTTGCAAAACCTCCAATGGGGTATTCTCTCTCTCTCTTTCTCTCTCTCTCTCTCTCTCTCTCTCTCTCTCTCTCTCTCTTTCTCTCTCTCTCTCTTCTCTCAATACATCTGTTTCCACGTGGATGGGCGGGCCTCATTATGTTTTGCTAGCCCGGGCCTTCAACAAGGTCAGTCCACCAGTATCACTGAATCACGCGCTCAAAGTCCTCATCCACATCCTCGAAACGTCCCGCATTGCGATCCGAAAATGTTGACCGCCTTAAAGTAAACTACAGTTATCTTCGAATCAATAAAAGGTACAATCATAATATTAATCATTATGATGATGATGATGATGATGATGACGATGATAATATACAAACATATCTGCCAACTTTTGAAATGGACTATCAGTAAAACGCATGCGCGAAAAAAAAAAAAAAAAAAAAAAATTAACGATTTTCGACATACCCAGACTTGATAAAAATAGTAATACACGTGGGCTACAACACACGATAATTCAAGCTTTAAACAGGATAGTTCAATGAAATCGCGTCTACTTATATCATACGCCAATGATTTGTAGATGAACATAACAATCGAGAAAAAAAATCATTGTTACACAGAAGCAAGCGTGGTCAACATTGGTTTGCAGCGTTCATAATTGAACTTTCTTGAAAAATTTGGCAGATATGTAATTACATAGGCAAGAAATAATATAGAATACATTGCAAATCACGCGTTAGTTCGACTTGAAAGTCATAGTACGGCCCCTTTCTAGCTCCCCGAGAAAAAAATCGCTCTGACGTGTTTTACGGCCCACTATAGATTCGTAGTTTTATAAGTTTTTGCAAACCTTTTGCACCAAAATAACAATCTAAATAATAATAAATTATGTTGGTAAGAGTGTCTGAAACCCAGCACCTTGCCCACTACGCTACGGCTATAAATCAAAACAGGAGTTCTTAAATCTCATACTATTCATGGCCGTTGTTAACTGATGTTAATATGGCATTTGTAGACATTAGATTATCATTTATCGTACGAAGAACGATGAGTTTTTGTTAATTCCTCTGTGCACCGTTGCTTTGAAATGACAACGTGTAACTTACAATAAGAAAATCACAAAATACGCGAGGAATGTCACGTTACATTTCCTAACGGCTGGTTTTCGTTAAGTCAATGGAGGGTGTCAAATCTCCGTTAATTTTGCAAATATGTCTCAAACGATACGAGATATGAAAAAAACATAAGTGAGCTACGTTGTACAGAATTTTCTCCTCTACCAATTAGATTATTCAATTTTCGTGTCAGATGAACGGTTCCTTTGCAATTACAATTACATTACAAACGGCAGGTTTTGGTTTTACTACCGTATTTTTTGTCCAAAACTGGAGGTTCTGGTCTCTGGCGGTCTACAATTATGTGCGCAAAATTTGGTGCTGATCGGTTGAACGGTTCGTCTTAAAAACAGGGAACACGTTACGGACACACAGACAGACGTACATCCCAAAATCGCCGTTATTTTTGCAAATATCTTTGAAACGCTACGAGATATGAAAAAAACATAAGAGAGCAAAGTTGTAGAGAATTTTCTCCTCTACAAACTGGGTTATTCAATTTTTGTGTCAGATGAATAGTTAAGCCGTTATTTTCATTTAAATTTCGAGCTGTCAAAAGACGATCGCAAAGGCCCACTTTTAGTGTTACTACCGTAACCTAAAGTGGGCCAAAATGTTCGTAAAATGTTTTGTTCTAAAGTGGATCAGAATTGTTGTTCTTCAAAATAGAAATAGAACCCAGAGATCCATTTTTCTACTTTTCTTCACAAGGCTGAAAACACGTTCACATTCTGCATTTGCTATGGAGTGTGGTCAGAATAAAGAACATTATTGTAGAAATGCGGCAATACTAAAGATTTCTTGATGTTTGTGTGCAGCACACTGATTTGCAACCAAAGTGTCACCTACCTGAAAAACAGTGTCCTCTGAAGCTCAACGTTGTATTCTCTTCCTTGCCTAATTTCATAGTAGGCTTTTCCAAGAAAAACGCTCACTATGTGAAAGAGGAACCTCACGCACGTGGTCAAAGAATGTGATTTAAATCACAAGAAGCGAACGGAACAAATAATTTGAGGTGCCTAATTTGTCGACACCTAGAATACACATGGAAGTATGTTAAATTCAGTTGCAATGACCACACTGAAACGATTGTAAGGAAGTGGGGTGATTATCAAATGTTAATGTTTCAAATTTTTGTCAGCGAAATCGTAAAATGACATCGTCTATCTGTAAAACCGTAAAATGCCCCAATTTCAGTACATTTTACGAATAAACCGCAAAAGTTGGAACGTGTGTACAAAATAGCTTGTATGAGCGTAAGTTAGAATTTTTAGATGTTTTGCTCCTCGTGTTTCTATATACCTCTGAACTCTCGAACTTCTGTTCTCCAACGTCAGCCTCTGCCAAAATACATTTTATTTTTCTTTTATTTTTCTTTTTTTTCTTTTTTGGTAGCATCCCCACCCACCAGTAACTACTACCTTCTCTGCCTCTAGAATCACTTCATTCTCCTGGTTCCAAAACTATTTCTGCTGTTTCATATCTTGCCTACCACTTGGGTCAACCAATATATTCCTACGTTTATCTCGCGAAAAAGACCACGACAATAAAATCAGAGAGCTTGTTAAATTTTTAGATTTTAAACAGCATTACATGTTAACAACAAATAGTATTACTATACAGGGTGTTACAAAAAGGTACGACCAAACTTTCAGAAAACATTCGTCACACACAAAGAAAGAATGTTATGTGGACATGTGTCCGGAAACGCTTAATTTCCATGTTAGAGCTCATTTTATTACTTCTCTTCAATTCACATTAATCATGGTATGGAAACACACAGCAACAGAACGTACCATCGTGACTTTAAACACTTTGTTACAGGAAATGTTCAAAATGTCCTCCGTTAGCGAGGATACATGCATCCACCCTCCGTCGCACGGAATCCCTGATGCGCTGATGCAGCCCTGGAGAATGGCGTATTGTATCACAGCTGTCCACAATACGAGCATGAAGAGTCTCTACATTTGCTACCGGGGTTGCGTAGACGAGAGCTTCCAAATGCCCCCATAAATGAAAGTCAAGAGGGTTGAGGTCAGGAGAGCGTGGAGGCCACGGAATTGGTCCGCCTCTACCAATCCATCGGTCACCGAATCTGTTGTTGAGAAGCGTACAAACACGTCGACTGAAATGTGCAGGAACTCCATCGTGCATGAAGCACATGTTGTGTCGTACTTGTAAAGGCACATGTTCTAGCAGCACAGGTAGAGTATCCCGTATGAAATCATGATAACGTGCTCCAGTGAGCGTAGGTGGAAGAACATGAGGCCCAATCAAGACATCACCAACAATTCCTGCCCAAACGTTCACAGAAAATCTGTGTTGATGGACGTGATTGCACAATTGCGTGCGGATTCTCGTCATCCCACACATGCTGATTGTGAAGATTTGCAATTTGATCAGGTTGGAATGAAGCCTCATCCGTAAATACTAGAATGAACTCTAACATGGAAATTAAGCGTTACCGGACACATGTCCACATAACATATTTTCTTTCTTTGTGTGTGAGGAATGTTTCCTGAAAGTTTGGCCGTACTTTTTTGTAACACCCTGTATATTTTATTCTATAACACATATTACGTTTATCATAACGAAAAAACAATTTTATTTAATTTGCAAGGTTTTAATATAATATAAGGAGATTATTTACAATGAATACGAATTTAGATAATTTATATTTTTAACTGGCATATATTTTCTTGAAGGTGTTTGGCTGTATCATTTAGTAAACATGGAATTCTCGCCTGAGAACTGTCAAAATACGTGAACTGATTTAAACACACTTTTTGTGTTATAAACACAACAAATCGTGATGTATGGCTTCATATACAGATTGTGAGGTAAGTTTAAAGAAAACGTACATAAATAATACGCTTAGCTATTTCTGAGACCAAAAAGGAGAGTTCTAATTCGTTATGTATATATATATATATAATTGAGACGTAAGATATTTAACAGTTATGTTTTTCGTGAAGAATACATATCCTACACACGAATTTAAAGGTGAAACAAACTCGGTGCTGGCTTACTACCGTCGTCACGCCACAGCAGCTGAGCAGTTATCTGTGTCATGAGGTCAGTGTGTTTACAGGCCTCCGCCAGCTATCGCTAACAGTGGCTGACTAGGACAGCTTACTTTATGGGTTTGCAAAAGGCAGCCAACTGCTTCTTAGCTGCGCTTCATCTTACCGTATCTCTCAAGGTTAGACAGTGAGGTGTCCCCTGAGAAAGCGTCGGAAAACGAAAATAACAAGCAGAAATTACTGCAGGTAAATATGCAACTGGTATTAATTTTGCAGTTCGCGAAGTATGTATCGCCAATGATTCGAATTAGATTTAAACTGTGGAGGATGTCTGAGATTTATTTTTCTTCATTGTAAGTTCGGTAAACAACCTAGTTTACAATGAGCCAGGGGTGTATCTTCCGTACTTTTCTTTCCATTTCTATAATTTCGTGAAAATAAAAATTATCAAAATACAATGAAACTTGCTGTTATGAATTCGTAAACTTTAAAACGAAATTGAAAGATATAATTAATTTTTTTAAGCAGCAGTAAGTACATGTTTATAGTTCAGTTGTGAAAAACTTAGTTGGACAACAATACACGGTTTATCTTACCATCATTATCATGTTCTTATAGTTCAAATTCACAATTACTAATGGATTGCCGGCCGCGGTGGCCGAGGGGACTGAGGCGCTCCAGTCACGGTCTACACGGCCACTACGATCGCGGGTTCGAATCCCCCCTCGGGCATGGATATTTGTGCCGTCCTTAGTATAAGGTAGTTGATAAGTAGTTTCTAAGTTTAGGGACTGATGACCCCGTAGTTAAGCTTAACAAACATTTATTTTATTTTAGTAATGGATTTGTCTGACCTTGACAACATTGCAAACAATTTAAAGAATCGGAATCTCTCAATTATTTGAATGAGCACCAACTTTTAGCTCGTCAAGGATAACATCGCTCCTCTAAATATCATCAAATAATTTCCATATAATTGCTTAAATTTGTTTGTAAACTAAGCTTCAGATATTTGGGCATATACATGTTGGTTCATAAAAATTCGGTGATAAATATTTAGGGAGTGAATGTTATGGCTCAGGGAATAAAGATAGACAGTAAATATTACCCTGTTTCAAAGAAATGCGAATTTTTAATCCTTGAAAAATTTTACAAAAATCTTATTTTCAATGAAGGCTATTGAGATCCCTTAACAACGGTTATGATATTAACGGCTTAAATCCTAATTTTGTTGACAGCAGCTTCTCGATGTGCAGATGTCGACAGCGAAAGGTAGCCAATCAGAAACGTCGTTGAGAGAGCGAATGAACACGATTTTTTGAATTTGGTTTTTAAACAACAGTGCGAATTTTGTTTTATACACAACACTGCGTTGATCATCATGTAAATGTTTGTAGTCGGAATTCGTGACATTCGTCGAAAGAAGTAATGTTTTTGAAAAGCGGGACTGTAAATCTACGATGACGTGAATACCCTTATAGCAGGATGTTCGAGGAAGTAGCTCAACATTTGACGACTAGCAACGTACTGTTATCGCTGTTGCCCCACAAGCAGAATGTCATTCAATGTGCATGTGTCGCCTGGTCGTCCATGTTCTTTCTTGAATACTCAATACGACATTTTTCGGGACTGCATTACCCCATTTTCAAGAGCATAAGAACTGCTGTTAGGGAACCATCATTAAAAACATGCAGCATACGTACTTTGCACTTAGTGCTATAAACCTATGTCTGAACACGTCAACACCATAACCTAAGTATCGATTTTCAATATTAATTACACAAGGTGGCCAATGGAACTTGGGTAAAATTTTATTTCCCGTCCCGCCGGTCTCGCGTGATTACGTTGGCAACATTAGCAACATGGTAGAAAATCTTCCGAGATGTTAATATTGGAAATCCGAAGCACATACTGGGTGTCCAGAAAAGGACTCCCTGATTTCAAAATTAAATATCTCGAAAACAAAGATCGATAGAGGAATGCAGTAAACGGTAAGTTTATTGGGAAAGCTGTAAGAAGTTTATACAGCAGTGTGAAATAATAGTTACAAAAGCCTGCTAACAGATGGCGCTGTAATCGCCATACGTAATGCCTAGTATAAATAGTGATCCGAAGCCCAGAGCAATCAGTTCCACTATTGAAACGTGAAAGGAGGTTAACGTACCGAAGGAAGAGATTAAAACCATGTACTCCGTTGAACAACGCGTTTTTCTGGTGCTAGAGTATCACAGGTTAGAAGAGAGTCCTACGCAACAAGGCCAAGTTTTCAAGCACGATTTACGTTTCCAAAAGGACCCGATGCGAAAACCATTCGTACGCTCTTCGCAAAATTTCAACGAACAGGCAGCGTAACTGATGATCTAGTGGGGCATGTTGGCCGCAAACAAACCGCAGTTACGCCTGAAAATATCTCCACAGTTTCTGGAATTATTCAACGAAATCCAATGTCATCCGTCCGTAGCATTGCACCTGAGACTGGTTTGAAGCGTTCCAGCACGCAGAAAATACCGAGAAAGAGCCTACACATGTTTCATTCACAATTCGAACGCACCAGGCCATACCCGTACGAGCTGTGCAACAAAGGGTTGCCTTTGCACGTTTGCACGTTACGTTGCAATTTTGGAACAATTTGTCGCCACACAGCAAGCGTTAGAGGATCGACCAGGTACTGAATGGTTTATGCAAGATGGAGCCCGACCACATCGGACCGAACAAGTGTTTCGCTTTCTTGAGGAATACTTCGGGAATCGAGTCACTGCTTTGGAATATCCCAAATTTACTGGTGCAGGCATGGATTGGCCTCCATATTCGCCGGATTTGACTCCCTGTGACCTTTTTTTATGGGGCACAGTGAAAGACATGGTCCACCCGAAGCATCCCGCCACGCTGGACGAGCTCGAATCGGCGATCTCTGTGACATGTGAAGCCATTTCGGTTGAGACACTACGAAATGTGATGGCGAATTTCGTTCTTCGTTTGCGCCACCTCTGTCGTGCCAATGGTGAACATTTTGAAAACATTGTGATGTGATTGTTTGCAAAGAGTGTTTTCATACGATTATTGCACTTATGTATGTTGATATGAGCTGTACAGCGCCATATGTTAGCAGCTTTTGTAGCTATTATTTCAAATAGCTGTATAAACTTATTACAGCTTTCACAAAAGAATACCGTTTACTGCATTTCTCTGTCGATCTTTCTTTTTGAGATATTTACTTTTGAAATCAGGGAGCCCTTTTCTGCCACCCTGTAGAATGACTAGATTAATATTTCGTAGGCCGTAATTCTATTCATGCTGTATGGTTGACAGGTTATTGTATGTATCCTTGTCGGCTCAGTAAAAGTAATTGTCCTCGTAAAACGAAGATAATTATTGTGACAAAACATTTGGTCGACACGCGATTGGCTGATGTCGACGTCACGCGGGTGCCGAAGTTAAGCATGCTTTCCAAATAATATCAAGTCGAAGTCGCCGGAACGGGAAGTAATATTTAACCGTAACTTGGGCATAATTGAAATCCTGCGAACCACCTGTCGGCTTTGACCCATGAAGAAACTGGCGGCTTAAAAAATTATAATAGTAATAACAATAATAATCGCGGAAAGTAATATTACGTAAGAAAACCATACTCAAAAAGTGAAACTTTCCATTATATATATATATGAAGGTGTTACAGGAAACATTCCTCACACACAAAGAAAGAAAATATGTTATGTGGACGTGTGTCTGGAAACGCTTGATTTCCATGATACAGCTCATTTTATTACTTCCTTCAAATCACATTAATCATGGAATGGAAAAACAGAGCAACAGAACGTACCAGCGTGACTTCAAACACTCTGTTACAGGAAATGTTCAAAATGTCCTCCGTTAGCGAGGATACATGCATCCACCCTCCGTCGCACGGAATCCCTGATGCGCTGATGCAGCCCTGGAGAATGGCGTATTGTATCACAGCCGTCCACAATACGAGCACGAAGAGTCTCTACATTTGGTACCGGGGTTGCGTAGACAAGAGCTTTCAAATGCCCCCATAAATGAAAGTCGAGAGGGTTGAGGTCAGGAGAGCGTGGAGGCCACGGAATTGGTCCGCCTCTACCAATCCATCGGTCACCGAATCTGTTGTTGAAGAGCGTACGAACACGTCGACTGAAATGTGCAGGAGCTCCATCGTGAGGGGACTGAGGCGCTTCAGTCACCGTCTGCATGGCCACTACGGTCGGGGGTTCGAATGCCCCCTCGGGCATGGATATTTGTGCCGTCCTTAGTTGTAGGTAGTTCATAAGTAGTTTGTACGTTTAGGGACTGATGACCCCGTAGTTAAGTCCCTTAAGCTTAACAAACATATGAACATTTTTTTTTTTTTTTTTTTTTTTTTTTTTTTTTTTTTTTTTTTTTTTTTTTGAGCTCCATCGTGCATGAACCACATGTTGTGTCGTACTTGTAAAGGCACATGTTCTAGCAGCACAGGTAGAGTATCCCGTATGAAATATTGATAACGTGCTCCAGCGAGCCGCCCCATCTGACGCTTCACCACACAAATGACGTCACAAAACGCAACTTGGGAGGCACACTGCACCGTCCCTACTGGCGAACCGACAGGTCAAAGTGCAATGCGGCATGGCACACGCAGAGGCCTCTAACGGACGACTGCAGAGTTTTGCAGATTCGGGAGTATCACTAGTGCAATGAGGGACCTTTACATTATCTCTCGTACGATTTTGGTGTATATGTGTTTGTTCGAGCCTAAGTACTTTCCTTGTTAGTCACCTTTCCATTAATTCGTAATCTAATGTGGTCAAGTCTGCCCAATAACAGAGGGTGTTCCGGAAGTAACTACCAACCACATTTTTGCGTCATTTTCTCTTGTGACGGTTGGCAGCCGTGTTCTTCTTCTTTCTTTTTCCATTTTTGTTATATGGGATGCTTCCCACTAGAAACCTTATAGCAACTGAGCAACGTAGCTGAGTGTTACAAATACGGTGAAAATCGGAAGGCAGCCGTTCGTGAACTGACGTAACGTTTCTTGGTAAGGCTCCTATAAACCCGAGCTGAAGTGTCCGCCATTTTTTCCCCAGCTGTAGGAGTCGCCACGTTCCGGACGAAGCTCACGCGTTACCTCGCGTTTCATTCAACTCGCTCACACTCGCAAACTACTCACTGTATGAACTTTCAGTTTTCATGAATGTGTTTGTGAAGGACTATACTACATTTCCATTTTCGTTTTATTTGCGGTAACAGTTTATTAAAAGGATATACTGACAGTTTATAGCCGGCCGCGGTGGCCGAGGGGACTGAGGCGCTCCAGTCACGGTCTGTACGGCCACTACGGTCGGAGATTCGAATCCCCCCTCGGGCAAGGATATTTGTGCCGTCCTTAGTTGTAGCTAGTTCATAAGTAGTTTGTAAGCTTAGGGACAGATGACCCCGTAGTTAAGTCCCATAAGCTGTACAAACATTTGAACATTTTTGACAGTTTATAAACATGCACTTACTAACGACGTTACGGAATTTTCGACATGCGAAGAACTTTTTCTGTTCTAGTTAGGTGAACACATTAAGCGAAAGCAATGAATTGTTTAAAATACGTCTAATTTTCATCCTCTCCAAACAGGAACTCCGTGAGAAATTTATAACTTGAGAAAATGTCTGTTAAACATGCAGTTCTGTGATCCACTCGCCCGTCTAGTAGTAACACGTCTTCAGTATTAGCACTAATAATTAGGCACATGTTGTTACTGGACAACGTCCATACTTGAAGGTACTGGTTAATAGTTGCAGACTACAAAAGTGCTGTGTCTCTATGTAATATTTTCAATTTTTCAATTATATGAAAACGACATTGTATATATCCGTATACTGAGTGCTTTATTATGTGTAGAAATGAGAAGTCAGTTCATTATGTAGTGAAGAGATTCTTGGTATCTGTCATTTTCTAGAATTCTCGCATAAAATCCACATTAGATTTAGTAACGTTCGTTTTGTTACTGCTAGGCCTTAAATTGAAGGACGTGTAACTCCTATTAATTTTCACAAACTGAGTAGTAGGTCTGAAACACGTTGGACGACAATCAAAGAAATAAACATTTGTGACTGATGAAGGAATACCTGTACACTGATTTATAAATCCCTAACTTTACTCTTTTTGATTCACAAAAATTTACGTTTCCTTGAATAACGCAACTGTTAATGAAGTTTTGCGCAGTAAGCATGTGGCAAAATACGCCCCTCTTTGCTTGTTATCACTTGCCAAAACGTCAATTTGATACCTCTAACGGCGTATGAGACGCACTATCTTTCATGATGGCCTTATTGCCATAGGAAATGAGTTCGCTACATAAAATAAATTTTAGAAATTTTAGTGACGATCTCCTGCTAAGTTTAAAATAAACTTCACTACGTCAGGAAAATTTCATCCGCAGCAACATATGGTGTAGCACGCACCAAACGGAATATCATAGCAGCCCTTATTTTTACTGCAAACTTTTCCTAACGTAGCGCTATCTCTTATTTCAAAGCCAATATCTTGCTAACTATGGCTATTAACGAAATTATGAGCGTTTCGTCACAATGCTGATATATAAAGATTTGTTGTTGTTGTTGTTGTTGTTGTTGTGGTCTTCAGTCCGGAGACTGGTTTGATGCAGCTCTCCACAATACCCTATCCTGACCAAGCCTCTTCATCTCCACATAAGAACGGCAACCTACATCTGAATCTGTTTACTGTATCCATCTCTTGGCCTTCCTCTGCTGTTTTTACCCCACACACTTCCCTCCAACGCTAAATTCACAATTCCTTGATGTCTAAGAATGTGTCCTACCAATCTATCCCTTCTTTTAGTCAAGGTATGTCAGAAATTTCTTTTCTCCCCAATTCTGTTCAGTGCCTCCTCGTTAGTTATGCGATCTACCCACCTAATCTTCAGCATTCTTCTGTAGCACCACATTTCAAAAGCCTCAATCCTCTTCCTGTCCGCACTGCTTATCGTCCATGTTTCACTCCCGTACAAGGCAACACTCCACACAAATGCCTTCAGAAAAGACTTCCTTACACTTAAATTAATATTCGATGTTAGCAAATTTCTGTTTTTCAAAAATGCTTTTCTTCCCATTGCCATTCTGCATGTTATATCCTCTGTACTGCGACCATCATTTGTTATTTTACTACCCAAGTAACAAAACTCACCTACCACCTTCATTGTCTCGTAACCTAATCGAATTCCTTCAGCATCGCCTGATTTTCGAAGACCGCATTACATTATTTTTGTTTTGCTCTTGTTAATGTTCATTTTATATGCTCTCTTCAACACACTGTCCATTCCATTCAACTGCTCTTCCAGGTCCTTTGCTGTATCTGACAGAATTACTATGTTATCGGCAAAACGCAATGTTTTTAATTCTTCCTCCTGAACTTTAATTCGTTCTCCAAATTTCTCCTTGCTTTCCATTATAGCTTGCTCAATGTACAAATTGAATAACATTGAAGAAAGACTACAACCCTGTCTTACTCCCTTTCCAACCACTGCATCCCTTTCATGCCCTTCAACTCTGACAACCGCTGTCTGGTTTTTGTACAAGTTGTAAATAACCTTACGCTCCCTATATTTTACTCCTGCTTGCTTCAGAACTTGAAAGAGTTTATTCCAATCAACATTGTCAAAAGCCTTCTCCAAATCTACAAAAGTTAGAAATGTAGGTTTGCCTTTCCTTAATCTATCTTCTAGGATAAGCCGTAAAGTGAGTATTGCCTCCCGTGTTCCTACATTTCTCCTGAACCCAAACTGATCTTCCCCGAGGTCGGCCTGTACCAGCTTTTCCAACCTTCTGTAAATAATTCGTGTTAATATTTTGCAACCATGACTTATTAAACTGATGGTTCTGTAGTTTTCACACCTGTCTGCACCTGCTTTCTTTGGAATGGGGATTATAAAATTTTTCTTAAAGTCTGAGGGTACTTCGCCTGTCTCATACATCTTACACACCAGGTGAAACAATTTTGTCATGGCTGGTTCTCCCAGAGACTTCAGTAGCTCTGAGGGAATATCATCTACTCCAGGGGCCTTGTTTCGACTTAAGTCCTTCAGTGCTCTGTCAAATTCATCTCTCAGTATAGTATCTCCTATTTCATCCTCATCTACTTCTCCCCTTGCTACAATATTGGCGCTAAGTTCATTTCCTTCATAGAGCCTCTCTATGTACTCTTTCCACATTTCAGCTTTCCCTTTTTTCTGAGAACTGGTTTTCCATCAGTGTCCTTGATATTCATAGAGCTGTTTTTCTTATCTCTAAATGTTTCTTTTATTTTCCTGTAGGCTGTATGTATTTTTCCCCTATTTATACATTCTTCTACATCCTTGCATTTGCCTTCTAGCCACTCCTGCTTAGCCACTTTGCACTTCCTGTCAATCTCATTTCTTAGTCGCCTATACTGCATTTTGCCTCTTTCATTTACTGCATTTTTATATTTTCTCCTTTCATCGATTAAATTTAGTATCTCCTGTGATATCTAAGGATTTTTTGTAGGTCTTTCCTTCCTACCTATTTTGTCCTCTGCTACCTTCACTATTTCATCTCTCAATTTTACCCATTCCTCCTCTACTGTTTTATTTTCCCCCGTTTCTGTCAATTGTTGCCTAAACCTCCGTCTGAAATTCTTAAGAACTTCATGTTCCTTCAATTTATCCAGGTCCCATCTCCTTATTTTCCTACCTTTTTGTAGTTTCTTCAGTTTCAGCCTACAGTTCATAACCAACAAGTTATGGTCAGAATCTATATCTGCCCCTGGTTCTTACAGTTTAAAACCTGGTTCCGAAATCTAAGTCTTAACATTTTAAAATCTATCTGGTATCTCCCGGTGTCTCCTGGTCTCTTCCACGTATACAACCTTCTTTTGTGATTCTTAAACCAAGTGTTTGTTATAACTAAATTATGTTCTGTGCAAAATTCTACCAGGCGGCTTCCTCTTTCATTCCTTTTGCCCAGACCATATTCATCTACTATCTTCCCTTCCTTTCCTTGTCCTACTACCGAATTCCAGTCTCCCATAACAATTAAGTTTTCCTCTCCCTTAATTGTCTGAATAATTTCCTTTAGCTCCTCATATATTTCTTCGATTTCCTCGTCATCGGCAGAGCTGGTTGGCATATAAACCTGTACTACTGTTGTCGGTGTTGGCTTCGTATCTATCTTGACTACGATAATGCGATCACTGTGTTGCTCATAGTAGTTTACCCGCATTCCTATTTTCTTATTCATTATCAGTCCTACTCCTGTGATACCCCCAACTGATTTTGTATTTATAATCCTGTACTCACCTGACCAGAAATCCTGTTCATCCTGCCACCGAACTTCACTAATCCCCACTATATCTAACTTCAACCTATCCATTTCCCTTTTTAAATTTTCTAATTTTCCTACCCGATTAAGGGATCTAACATTCCACGCTCCGACCCGTAGAATGCCAGTATTGTCTTTCGTGATGATCACATCCTCCTGAGTAGTCCCCGCCCGGAGATCCGAATGGGGGACTATTTTACCTCCGGAATATTTTACCCGAGAGGATGCCATCATCATATGTTCATACAGAAGAGCTGCATGTCCTCGGGAAAAGATTTAAATACCGGAAAAATTGAATATTTCTACCAATTAGTTTTCGCGAAATCATTTGTGAAAGATGGCAGGGCATGCGCCTCTACGCTGTTAGTGCAGCGCGATTCCAACCGTGTTGGGGAAAACATGGCGGACGATTCAGCCTGGCTGTTTAGGAGCTCTACTGCTTGGCCGGATCTGTCATTTGGGACACTGGTTAGGGAGCTGGAGGCCACGGTTCTGCTACAAACGTCAGCAAATCTTTGCTGTCGTGCATGACAACGTAACCGCAAGACCCAGAACATCGGTTCACGGGCGACCTCAGAAATTTATTGCATCACCAACTTCAGTGCATGGAAAGTGCTGTTTGCTCCACGGGTCTTGGCCAGACAAAACGAAAGCGAGAACTTGACAAAAAGAATACGCTTCTCACGAGACCACATGGGTGTCGGATTTTAGAATCTCTTTTTATTCATGGTGCGTGAAGTTCAGAATTTACGTAACCATCAGCCAAAGTCACTGAGCGCAACTCTGAAAATGCTCGATAAGTGCCAATAATGATAACAGTTGCAACATCCGTCGAGCTGAGGCGGCGGCATTCTCGCCTCATAACCATAGCGTCGGTGGTTCGAATCCCAAAGTGGCATATACTTTTTTTCTTTTTCTTCGTTTGCGTATTCAGTTATATAAAACATTTTGGGATCTCTAATTCTACATGTTGTGTCAATGTTTGTTTGTGTGTATCTAGACGAGCTGAAAACCTTGTCACGTAAACCGATGTTTGAGTAGGTTAGCTACTTGGAAAGCCATTAGCAGCTATCGAGATGAAATGGAAAGCCATTAGCAGCTATCGAGATGACTTTCCAAGAACAGAGTCGCAGCTGTTCACAAACTGAACAGTGAAACAGTACCGCCGTCAACTAATACTAAAACAATACTGTAAAAAACGTAACTTATGTTTTTTTATTCAAACCATCAGTTATTAACCTCCTATAAAATATAGAAAGTTACGAATTAACAAAAATACTTGCGCTTTTCGTAAAAATTACCATTAGATACGCAAAGGGTGTAAGTATTCTAACACAATGAAAAAAATAAAATGTTCAAATGTCTGTACCTCTATGGTGCCAAACTACTACGGTTACCAGTCCTTGGGCTTACAAAGTACTTAAACTATCCTAACGACAACACACACATACACGCGCGCGCGGCCTAGCGTAATCGTATGGAGAATAGTTAATCTCTTTGTAAAAGAGAAAAAAATACGTCTTGAGTACTTTTTGTATGTGCTACAGCGTTTTAGTACTTATCAATACTTATGGGACACCATCAACGTAATAGCTGCGCTCATCATTACCTTTTATACTGACAAACTGTAAATGTAGATCTGTCTTACACTTCAATCTTCGAAGACAAATTTCGATGCGGTTTTTACAAACGTTTGGGTTAACAAATAGCATTCATTCCATCAAACTCGCATCACGGAAAGGAATATACCATAATTTGAAGTCTTAGGTCTCTGCTGTTGTTACAAGTTCGTCGAAGAAAGCAAAAGCAATAGAGGCTGTACACCAAAGGAACAACAGATGGTACTGTCTATGGTCTCACTATCAAGCAACAAAAACATGGCAAGGTAATGATGCCAAAGCCATGTTTTAAAAGAAGCTCTGCAATCCTGGGCCTGAACAGGAGAGAGATTAGACTCATGGTTGGATTGCTGACAGGCCATGGGAATTTCAAAAAACACCTACATACAATGGGAATAACAGAAGAGGACCCTAAATGTAGGATCTGTGATGACGGTGATGGAACTGCATCACATCTAATCTTCGAATGCATTTCATTGGAGAGTAAAAGGCACAGAACATTTGGGACAACCAGACCCGAAGAAATTGTGTCTAATAAAGAACTGGTAAAGGGACTCCTTGCTCTGTTCAAGGGCAGTGGTTGGCTTTACTAGATATACAGGGAGCGATACCGCACAATAAACTTAGTTTCGGTGCGGGCAGTGGCGGGTTGGACCAAGACTGTTTTGGCTTCCCTGAAAAAATCAAATCAAATCAAATCAATAGTCTCACTAACAGACATTTTGGGAAGCGTACGACAATGACAGAATTAAGCGCCGAAATGTTTATAGAAACTAACATTGGACAACGAGTTACCTATTTCGCTTTATGTATTTAAAAATAACATTTATTTGCTCCTTTCGACAGCTATCATTTGTATTTAACTGAGATTCGATTCCATTTGATGGATCGGTGTGCACTAAGATCACGATATGATTAACACAAGACAAAAGCAGCATTGGTCGGAATCCTTGCTTTGTTAATTTGTAAACGATGTGAGTCAAAGAGTGAACGTCATCAGTGCAGATCCTGAAGCACTAAAATAAGTTGCTTGCAGATGATCTAAGCCAGTCAGGTACAAGGACACGACGAGAACAGATAAAATGTCTGTCATGTCACACAACAGTATAAAAATTTCTACTGCACTGATGGTGGTCGCTGTGATTGAAACCGATTTGCTATTAATAAAGGCAGGATTACAACCAGACGATTATGACCAAGGATTACGACTGAAACTTGACTTTTATTGATAAACTAGCTTAAAACCCGGCTTTGCCCAGGAATTTATTTATTTATTCCTGCCATTTTTCAGGTATATATTCATTTGTATAACGGCAGTATCTCTGTAAAATCTATTGGGAATACAATTAGTAGTAAAGAAGTAATACATTAAAACTTGGTGCGTGATGGGGCGGTTTTCCATGAACGTTACTGTTTATGTGCTCATATCTCGTGAAGTACGTGTCGGAATGTGAGTCGGCCGCGGTGGCCGAGGGGACTGAGGCGCGTCAGTCACGGTCTGCACCGCCACTACGGTCGGAGGTTCGAATCCCCTCTCGGGCATGGATATTTGTTCAAATGTTCAAATGTTTGTTAAGCTTATGGGACTTAACAACGGGGTCATCAGTCCCTAAACTTACAAACTACTTATGAACTACTTACGAACTAGGACGGCACAAATATCCATGCCCGAGGGGGGATTCGAACCCCCGACCGTAGTGGCCGTGCTGACCGTGACTGGAGCGCCTCAGTCACCTCGGCCACCGCGGCCGGCCATGGATATTTGTGCCGTCCTTAGTGTTAGCTAGTTCATAAGTCGTTTGTAAGCTTAGGGACCCCGTTTTTAAGTCCCATAAGCTATACAAACATTAGATCATTATTTTTTCGAAATGTGATACAATTTAGAAGCTACATTCGACTATATATGTGTATACTGTCTGTAAAATTTCCTGTCGCTACAATTTGTAGTGTTCAAATTATAAATTGTAACGTCATACCGAGAGCCGTAGTTTTACTCCATAAGAAGCGGAAAAGTAGTAAGCGAGAAACTTTCTTCCTTTCATCATTTTACTATGGCTGCCAGCGAGAAAAAGTTTCATAAAGGTTTGAAATTATGTTTAAAGTTTGTTGCAAGTCGCTAAGTACTGTCATTCTTTTACAGTGTATTTCGAAAGTGTTGCCGCATTATATGGCATTTTTTGCGATTTCTGTTGGGTATGACGTAATAAGTTTTGAACCATCTGTCATATGTGATTCTTAACCATGCAGTAATTGTTACCTCACGGTAAGAAATGTGTGTACCAAATTTGGTTGAAATCGGTCCAGTGGTTTAGGAGAAAATGAGCAGCATTGTCGCTAAATGCAGCAGTTTTTCGCGTATCTCATTGTTTATGACGTCATATCTCGTGAACTATATGATTCTTACACTTACGGCGACCGTCCTCATGGATTGAGGCTTACGTGTAAGAAACTTCATGAAAATTGGAAAAAACTGTATATTTGTATGCAACACGTATAAACATACGGACACTCTGCTTTATATATTAGATTTCATTTATATAAGAATTCCTTTCAAGGGCAATTAATTTATGCTGTTTGCTTTGTGGCATCGTGGATAGTTAGATTTTGAATCCTTTGCTTTAACGAATAACCGTGCCTAGGAAACGCTCGAATCAGTGCAGGTTTGTACCATCCCTTTGGTGGGACAACGTTTGTTTAATCACGAAGCGATCCAGCAGGGATGGTACACAGAGACCTTTGGTTAACATTGGTTGCAAAGCACGGGCAAGCAGGAAGTTGATCATGGCGGTGTTCCAATAACATGCAGACGACATATGAAGGAAAAATAAGTGTGGAGGCGAAGTAAGCCACCTTGTAATCACAGTCCATCACATCACGCTGAGACTGCAGCGTTCCAAACAGCCAGCAAGCCACATTTCTGAATACGATATTTGATGAGTTTGAATAGTAACGTTTATATTGATTTTAACATACTTTTTACATTGAGGAACGTATGCAGTGTCATAAAATAGGTTGTTTGTTGTTATGGTCTTCAGTCCGGAGACTGGTTTGATGCAGCTCTCCACCCTACTCTATCCTGAGCGAGCCTTTTCATCTCCTCATAAGAACGGCAACTCACATCCACTTGAATCTGCTTACTATACGCGTCTCTTGGTCTCCCTCTGCGATTTTTACCCCACACACTTCCCTCCAATGCTAAATTTACGATTCCCCGATGTCTAAGAATGTGTCCTACCAAGCGATCCCTTCTTTTAGTCAGGGTATGCCAGAAATTCCTTTTCTCGCCAGTTCTGTTCAGTACCTCTTCATTAGTTATGTGATCTACCCACCTAATCTTCAGCATTCTTCTGTAGCATCACATTTCAATCGTCCATGTTTCATTTTCCTACAAGGCAACACTCCACACAAATGCCTTCATAAAAGACTTCCTTACCCTTCAATTAATATTCGATGTTAGCAAATTTCTCTTTTTCAAAAATGCTTTTCTTCCCATTGCCATTCTGCATTTTATATCTTCTGTACTGCGACCATCGCATGTTATTTTACTACCCAAGTAACAAAACTCATCTACCACCTTCATTGTTTCGTTACCTAATGTAATTCTTTGAGCATCGCCTGATTTTCTAAGACCGCATTCCATTATTTTCGTTTTGCTCTTGTTAATGTTCATTTTATACGCTCTCTTCAACACACTGTCCATTCCATTCAACTGCTCTTCCAGGTCGTTCGCTGTCTGACAGAATTACAATGTCATCAGCAAAACGCAATGTTTTTATTTCTTCCCCCTGAACTTTAATCCCTATTCCAAAATTTTCCTTGCTTTCCTTCACCGCCTGCTCAATGTACAAATTGAGTAACAACGGAGAAAGGCTACAACCCTGTCTTACTCCCTTCCCAACTGATGCTTCCCCTTCATGCCCTTCGAGTCTAATAAATGCGGTCTGCCTTTTGTACAAGTTGTAAATAACTCTCCTTTCCTTGCATTTTACCTCTGCTGACTTCATAATTTGAAATAGTGTAGTCCAGTCAACAGTGTCAAATGCTTTCTCCAAATCTACAAAAGCTAAAAATGTAGGTTTGCCTTTCCTTAAACGATCTTCTAAGATAAGACGTAAGGTAAGTATTGCCTACCGGGTTCCTACGTTCCTCCTGAATCCAAACTGATCTTCCCCGAGGTCATTTTCTACCAGCTTTTCCATTCTCCTGTAGATAATTCGTGTTAAAATTTTGCAACCATGACTTATCAGACTGATGGTTCTGTAATTTTCACACCTGTCTGCGCCTGATTTCTTTGGAATGGGGATTATTACATTTTTCTTAATAGGTAATAACTTAAAAATAACTCCACCTTTGTCTTTCTTAGGTTTCCTAACAACCCTGACAAGGTGCGAAGTAGTACAGTGCAGCACAGTTTATTTACAATTATCTTGTGACATACAGGCTTTTGCTGAATAATTTAATTTACTATTAAAAATTGAAAAATGGTTAAGAAACACCAGAAGAACCGCCATTTGGCAGAAAGACGTCGCTTATCTACTCAAGAAAGTTAACGTTTCTTCACTAAAATTCCAGTACAATCGGTGAGGGTGGAACGTAGGAAACGTATATAGAATTCAATAAATACAGTATTCAACATAATCAGCTAGCACAACTGAAGCTGAAGGAAAACGTCACAGACGTGGCAAGAAAACGGATAAAGCAATCAAACTGTTTTCAACAAAGTAGAACCCAATTCCACAATTGTTGCTACAGCTGAACCACAAACGGCAAGAATCTTCAAGACATTATCTTCTTAAGCTAAAGTAATCACAGTCAAAAGAATATGCGCGTATAAGAAAGACTCGTGAAGCCTAAAATGTTGCGAATCATTAGACTCCATACCAAATTGATACGTGTCCAAAAACTCTTTGTCATAGTTAGAACACACCATAATAGAAATGTATGTTTCTCTTGTGTTTATATTCTACTTACTTTCAGCGGAATAAGCTGCAAATGTACAGATATTCAGAAGTATTGGTTCATGACGAAGTTCCTTGAATCAGTTAAATTCGGTTGTTTTCACATTAATGTCCGATTATGTATTTCTCTTGATAATTTTACTTATGCTTGTAACAAAAAAAATTATACTGACTATTTCGTTAATTACGAACAAAACTAATTATAAACAAACATTACTACTTCGCCGGCTTGCCCGCCGCTTAGAGCGCTACTGTCAGTTGGTAACGACTTGCACAGCAGTGAGGTCGCGACTGTATGTGTTAGACCGTGGTGTAACTCACCGTCAGCTCGGCAGCGGGCAGTCGTGCAGAGAGATGCGCACACCGCGGCGGTCGGAGCGCGACTGTGGCGAGGCGGCGACAGCGGCGCTGCCGTCGCCCCGCTGCGCTCCCATTGGTCGGCGACGCGCCAACAGCTGACGCGCTGCCGTCGCCACACTTTTCTCCCATTGGCCGGCGGCGCGCCAACAGATGACGTGCGCCGCGCGCGCATTCCGAGAAGACGCCGTACGAGGAACGGAATGCGCACGAGGAAGACGCGAAACCAATGAGGAAGCTGGCGGTTATCTTTGGAGATGTTTCTCGGGAACTGCAGCAACGCACAATGAGCCGGAGGAGAGGGGGGGTGGGTTAGTTACAGGCAGCAGCTAACTGTGGGTTAAAATAGGAATGGGCAAAAAATATCGATATATCAAAATATCGATTTTTTTGGGAAATTTATCGATATCTATTGACGAAATCTTATTTTCCGATATACCGATATTATTTTGAATACCGAAAGCGATATTTTTAAAAGCCAGCCTTTTTTAAATTAGATTAGATTCTTTAATGGCCGTTGGGCGTTGATAGGATGCAAGGAGGCTTAGAATGCGTGTGGAAGAGACGGTTGAATGCTGGCAACCTCCTGAGCTGTGCTCACTGCACCGCACTTCGTCAGGCGTGCCCCAGGCGAGTGTGATAGGACCGCTGTTATTTTCTATCTATATAAATGATCTGATGGACAGAGTAAGTTGTAATTTGCGGCTGTTTGCTGATGATGCTGTGGTGTATGGGAGGGTGTCGTCTGTAACTGACTGTAATAGCATACAGGATGACTTAGACAAAATTTCTAGTTGGTGCGAAGAATGGCAGCTAGCTCTCAATGTAGAAAAATGTAAGGTGATGCGCATGAGTAGAAAAAACAGTCCCATAATGTTCGAATACAGCATCAGTAGTGAGCTTCTTGATGCTGTCGCGTCGTTTCAAATATCGAGGCGTAACATTGCAGAGTGATATGAAATGGAACGAGCATGTAAGGACAGTTGTGAGTAAGGCAGACAGCCGACTTCGGTTTATTGGGAGAATTTTGGGAAGATGTACTTCACCTGTAAAGGAGACCGCGTATAAAACGCTTGTACGACCACGTCTTGAGTATTGCTCAAGTGTTTGGGACCCGCAGCAGATCAGTTTAAAGGAAGACATAGAGGCGGTTCAGTGGCGAGCAGCTAGATTTGTTACCGGTAGGTTCGACCAATGCGCGAGTGTCACGGAAATGCTCCGGCAACTCAATTGGGGATCGCTGGAGGAAAGACGACGTTCTTTTCGTGAATTTCTGTTGAGGAAATTTAGAGGGCCGGAATTTGAAGCTGAGTGTAGTACGATCTTGCTGCCGCCTACTTACATTTTGCGTAAAGACTACAAAGACAAGATAAGAGAAATTAGGGCTCGTACGGAGGCATATAGGCATTCTTCTTTTCCTCGTTCAATTTGGGAGTGGAATAGGAAAGGAAATGCCTAGTAGTGGTACAGTGTACCCTCCGCCACGCACCTCACGGTGAATTGCGGAGTATATATGTATATGTAGATGTAGATGTATTGATCAGTTTGATTTTATGAAAGGGGGTTACAGAAATGTTAACGGACAAATGTAATGCTTCTTTCATTGTAAAATAAAACTAACTAGTGATATCACTCTCACACAATGAAGGAAAAGACTTTGTTGGTAGAAATACGAATTCCGACCTTTAGGCGTAATTGTTGTGAAACGTCGCAGGCAGAGGCCAAGTTTCCGTGGCTGCACTCTGCTTTCCCCTTTGTTTGCGTCTTCTTTATTGTTACAGAGTTATCGGGACTTCCCCTCGTGTTGCTAAGCCAACCGTCTAGTTCAGTTCATCAGTTGTGTGGTAGCGTGTCCGATATCTTGTAAGTGTGTCATTCGACTTCACAGGTAATTTTCAAGTCAACTATGTCCGCCGTATCGAAGTTCTTTACAAAAGAAGCTAAAAATAAACCTGTTTCATGTCACTTATGCGGTAAAATTTACAAAACGTCTGGAAATACCACAAATTTGGCAGCGCATTTAAAAGTTAAGCACCATTTTGCGTACTTATAACTGGTAAAAGGAAAAAACAAAATCCGTTGCGCCATTGGCAACACCCTCAACATCTCTTGTTGTTGTGGTCTTCAGTCCGGAGACTGGTTTGATGCAGCTCTCCACAATACCCTATCCTGAGCAAGCCTCTTCATCTCCTCATAAGAACGGCAACCTACATCTGTATCCATCTCTTGGTCTTCCTCTGCGATTTTTACCCCACACACTTCCCTACAACGCTAAATTAACAATTCCTTGATGTCTAAGAATGTGTCCTCCCAATCTATCCCTTCTTTTAGTCAAGGTATGCCAGAAATTTCTTTTCTCCCCAATTCTGTTCAGTACCTCCTCATTAGTTACGCTATCCACGCACCTAATCTTCAGCATTCTTCTGTAGCACCACATTTCAAAAGCCTCAATCCTCTTCCTGTCCACACTGTTTATCGTCCATGTCTCACTCCCATACAAGGCAATACTCCATACAAATGCCTTCAGAAAGGACTTCCTTAGGCTTAAATCAATGTTCGATGTTAACAAATTTCTCTTTTTCAAGAACGCTTTTCTACCCATTGCCATTATGCATTTTATATCCTCTGTACTGCGACCATCATTTGTTATTTTACTGCCCAAGTAACAAAACTCATCTACCTCCTTTATTGGTTCGTTTCCCAATCTAATTCCTTCAGTATCACCTGATTTTGTTACACTGCACTCCATCACCCTAGTTTTGCTCTTGTTAATGTTCATCTTATATGCACCTTTCAGCACACTGTCCATTCCGTTCAATTGCTCTTCCAGGTCCTTTGTTGTATCTGACAGAATTACTATGTCATTGGCAAAACGCAATGTTTTTAATTCTTCACCCTGAACTTTAATTCCTTCTCCACATTCCTTCTCAACATCTACAAACATGCAATTGGCTTCTGCTGAAGTTGAAGACGATATCGATTGTGCAGCTTCCAATTCTTCATCGATGGACCAAATGGACGATTCTAATATTGACCTTTTAAGTATTGTTAACTAACTTACAGAATTGTTAATCTACATTATTGACGCTAACAGCACATGAATTTAACTGTGAGTAATATCTATCATTAATTTTTTAATAAATTTTCCGACTCTGATAATGCTTTCTTCCTGTTTTTCTTTTTTATTAGGGAACAATGTCCAGCAGTAATGATTCTTGCCAAGCCAAATCCAATTCTGATGTAGACAAGGTATCGAATCAAGAAAAAGAAAACAATAGACACTAATAAATTGTTTAGAGCGAAGTGCAAGCTATGAAGGTAATTTTCAGAGTTAGCTGTTTTATTGTTATAGTTTTACTATGTTAATAACTGATAATGTGAAGCAGGCGCGGCTCGTGGTTTTCATACTAGGGAAGGCTCTGATATTTACAGATCGGAACAAACCTAGACCTCCAGCTACGCATCAGTCTGTAGCCACGACGATTTTCGGAAAGGGGGGGGGGGGCAATGTCATATTTTACCTGAAACTTTACGTACTACACCTTCTTCCTGTTTCAGAAGCAATTAAAAATATCATCAAAGGCTAAAACCAACATAAAGCCTTCTGATAGCTTTTATCTTCTGATATTACGTCTCAAGACTTTATCGCAATAAACAGTACTAAATGACGCTGTTTGCAGGAATCTTTAAAGTGGTGTGGATAAACTACACTGCTTGCTTAATGTTATGATAATTTCAATTATGAACATGAGGTGTAATATATAGTTATGAATAATGGTGAATAAAGTGCGCCTTTTGATACACTTCATTCTTATCTGAACTCCATTATAGCGCCCACTCATTAACAGGAGCACCGTCGCGACACTGAGCTACCAGTTTTTCCGGTTTTTGATGTATATTCATTTTCTCCAGCTCGCAGAGAATTGCTGCAGTTACATTCTCTGCAGTGTGACTTTTCGCTCGTACAAAGGAAATAAATCTTTCATTTATTTTCCCCAGTAATTCATAGCGAATCATGAAGACCAATTGAGACAAATTTGCACAGTCAGTCGTTTCGTCAACTTCGATTGCGAGGTAATTTGTCTGCGACAGTTCACTCCTTGTGAGATTGAGGCATACTTCATCAATCGATACTAGCAGATCATTTTGAAGTAAAAGTCACAAAAACTTAGCCACAATACACGCACAAAAGACGAAACTAGTAACACACGTTAACCGCAAACTCAAAGCAGCGAGAACGGAATCGAAAGTAACGGGACATATTTCGCGCGCTTTTTTCTTAAGTCATTCGCAACTCTCTCGCTAGGTGGTGACACTATACGGTACCGCATTGTAGTGCACTCTAGTGAGAAATTTGCGAACGTATTCTAACACCGGATACAACAGCCAATATCAGAAACAAAAAGTTATCTAAAACTCTAGTAAAACAGTAAAACTAACGAGTGGTAAACCGCACAGCAAAACATAATAGACATATACAGAGACAAGAGATTCGATAGTGGAGTTTCAGCCACTCTATATTCTCTTTTGAAGTAAGCGGAAGAACGTGAAAGTAGTGTGGAGGTTGGTAGGACACTCTTAGGCTACAAGCTCGGAGCCTTTGAGACACCCATAAAAGCAATACACCAACGAACCCCCACTCCCAATTTCCACTGCATCACAGAATAAGGAGTATCTCTATTCTGTGACTGCATGGAGCTAACGACCCCTCAAGGCGCAGCCTTAAGGCTACTACCAGATTGAAAAACATCGTTCAATATCAACAGTTCCAAAAACAATCATCTTCATTCTTTACATCCGTGTGAAGGAAAAAAGCTAAATGAATTCTGATGATTATAATTCTGTAATCTGTTGTTGATACAAATATTTCAAATATTTTTTGGGGGGGCGGCTCCGCCTCAGAGCCTTTAATTACGAGCCGCGCCTGGTGTGGCCACTTTCCTGGATCATAATCTGTCAGATTTTTTACTAGAAATTACGAACAAGTTTAAACTGACCGGTAAGATTTTGCTGGTTGTCACAGACAGTGCAGCGAACATTAAAAGTGCTGTAGTTTCTGTTTTACAGTGGAAGCATTTTGGGTGCTATGCACATTGTCTGAACTTGGTTGTGCAAGATGCACTGAAAAATTTTACAGAAGTGCATCAGAAAGTAAAAAACATTGTTGGGTACTTCAAAAGGAGCAGCCTTGCAACAGAAAAGTTGTTAAGGTAGCAAAAGAACAGCGGTGTTAGTAAAGTTAAAAACTGATACAGGATATGCCCACGAGATGGAATTCGACTCTGTTCATGTTGGAGCCATCGGGACACAGGCTTCGAAGCCCCCAAAACGATCCATCGCGAACTAAAATATGCGTTACCGGCCGCGAATAAAATATGCGTTACCGGTCGCGAACTATTATGCCAAACGTATCTCGCTTCATAGTTCGTTGGATTCCTTACGGAAGACCGACGGGCAATAGCGAGAGGGCGCGCAGCAGAATTAAAAATCACGTGTTTGCCTTCTGCTGATGAGAGTCATTTCGAGGTGAGCGTCTGCCTGCTAGATTACATAGTTCAGTGCTACAAAATTTCTGCTTTGAAGTATTCTGGACTCTGCAATATCTGACTAATAAATTCAATAATGCCAAGATATAGAGATAACTGTAAACTTAAACGCGAGAAATTATCCACAAACTGTTTCTTTTGGTTTGCATGATACCGTTAGCGGCTCAAGCAGCAAGCGCATGAAGCAGCTAGGTGGGGGAACTTCTCCCTCCACCTGCACGCGCAGACCACGCCGCTCAGCCGTCACTGGGAGCGGACGAACTAAAAGAACGAACTAGTTCGCTGTAGAGCCGCGACCTAAAGTGAACGCTCCCGATCGCGAACTATTGTCCGCAAGTCTAGTGTACTGCGTGTCTCTTCCTCCGGGACCAACGAGGACGCAATAGCCAATATATAAAGCAGAGTGTCCGTATGTTTGTACGTGTTGCATAAAAATCTACAGTTTTGTTCCAATCTTTATGTAATTTTGTACACGTAAGCTTCAATCCACGAGGACGGTCGCCGTAAGAATCACATACTATATATACTTCATCAGATATGACGTCATAAACAATGAAATACGCGAAAAACTGCTGCATTTTGCGACAATGCTGCTCATTTTCTCCTAAACCATCCGACCGATTTCAACCAAATTTGGTACACACATTCCTTACCGCGAAGTAACAATTGCTGCATGGTTAAGAATCACATACGGCACATGGATCAAAAGATATTACGTCATAACCAATAGAAATCGCAAGAAATAGCCACATAATGCGGCGAGACTTTAGAAATACACTGTATGAGAATGACAGTACTTAGCGACTTGCAACAAACTTTAAAAATAATTTCAAACCTTTATTAAGCTTTTTCTCGCTGGCAACCATAGTAAAATGATGAAAGGAAAAACGTTTCTCACTTCCTACTTTTCCGCTGTTTATGAAGTAAAACTACGGCTCTCGGTATGAATTTACTATTTATAATTTGAACACTACAAATTGTAGCGACAGGAAATTTTACAGACAGTATACACATATATAGTTGAATGCAGCTTCTAAATTGTATCACAATACGACACGCAGTTCGTGAGATATGAACATATAAACAGTAAAGCTCCGTTGTTCATGGACTAAAAGTACGAGATTCGCTATGACGTTAAAATTTGTAATTTCTATACTACAAATTGTACCACGCAAGAAATGTTACAGACAGTATACACGCATTTGGTTGAAGGTACCTTCTAAATTGTATCACAGAACGACAGATAGTTCATGAGATATGACCGCATCAACAGTAACGTTCATGGAAAACCCCTCCATTACACACCAAGTTTTAATCGATTACTTCTTTTCTACCAATTGCATTCCCAAGAGATTTTACAGAAATACAGCCCTTTTACAAATGAATATATTCCTGAAAAATGGCAGGAATAAATAAATAAATACCCGGGCAACGCCGGGTTTTCATCTAGTACGATGTAAAATACATCCTCGATTCCAAGCTCCAGGTCGAGACGTAAGAGCCAATGGATGGTCGGCCCTAGTGTAGGCGCTGCTAGCGTTACTTTCACACGGCGAACTACTGTCACCACGGCGAACTACTGTCACCATGGTGAACTAATGTCACCCCGGTGAACTATGTCACCATGGCGAAATACTGTCACCACGGCGAACTACTGTCACCACGGCGAACTACAGTCACCACGGCGAACTACTGTCACCACGGCGAACTAATGTCACCCCGGTGAACTATGTCACCATGGCGAACTACTGTCACCATGGCGAACTACTGTCACCACGGCGAACTACTGTCACCACGGCGAACTACTGTCACCACGGCGAACTACTGTCACCACGGCGAACTAATGTCACCCCGGTGAACTACTGTCACCATGGCGAACTACTGTCACCACGGCGAACTACTGTCACCACGGCGAACTAATGTCACCCCGGTGAACTATGTCACCATGGCGAACTACTGTCACCACGGCGAACTACTGTCACCACGGCGAACTACTGTCACCACGGCGAACTACTGTCACCACGGCGAACTACTGTCACCACGGCGAACTAATGTCACCCCGGTGAACTACTGTCACCAAGGCGAACTACTGTCACCACGGCGAACTACTGTCACCACGGCGAACTAATGTCACCCCGGTGAACTATGTCACCATGGCGAACTACTGTCACCACGGCGAACTAATGTCACCCCAGTGAACTATGTCACCATGGCGAACTACTGTCACCATGGCGAACTACTGTCACCACGGCGAACTACTGTCACCACGGCGAACTACTGTCACCACGGCGAACTACTGTCACCACGGCGAACTAATGTCACCCCGGGGAACTACTGTCACCATGGCGAACTACTGTCACCACGGCGAACTACTGTCACCACGGCGAACTACTGTCACCACGGCGAACTAATGTCACCCCGGTGAACTACTGTCACCATGGCGAACTACTGTCACCACGGCGAACTACTGTCACCACGGCGAACTAATGTCACCCCGGTGAACTATGTCACCATGGCGAACTACTGTCACCACGGCGAACTACTGTCACCACGGCGAACTACTGTCACCACGGCGAACTAATGTCACCCCGGTGAACTACTGTCACCATGGCGAACTACTGTCACCACGGCGAACTACTGTCACCACGGCGAACTAATGTCACCCCGGTGAACTACTGTCACCATGGCGAACTACTGTCACCACGGCGAACTACTGTCACCACGGCGAACTAATGTCCCCCCGGTGAACTATGTCACCATGGCGAACTACTGTCACCACGGCGAACTAATGTCACCACGGCGAACTAATGTCACCCCAGTGAACTATGTCACCATGGCGAACTACTGTGACCACGGCGAACTACTGTCACCACGGCGAACTAATGTCACTCCAGTGAACTATGTCACCATGGCGAACTACTGTCACCACGGCGAACTACTGTCACCACGGCGAGCTAATGTCACCCCGATGAAGTATGTCACCATGGCGAACTACTGTCACCACGGCGAACTAATGTCACCCCGGTGAACTACTGTCACCATGGCGAACTACTGTCACCACGGCGAACTACTGTCACCATGGCGAACTACTGTCACCACGGCAAACTACTGTCACCACGGCGAACTAATGTCACCCCGGTGAACTACTGTCACCATGGCGAACTACTGTCACCACGGCGAACTACTGTCACCACGGCGAACTAATGTCACCCCGGTGAACTATGTCACCATGGCGAACTACTGTCACCACGGCGAACTACTGTCACCACGGCGAACTACTGTCACCACGGCGAACTACTGTCACCACGGCGAACTACTGTCACCATGGTGAACTAATGTCACCCCGATGAACTATGTCACCATGGCGAACTACTGTCACCACGGCGAACTACTGTCACCATGGCGAACTACTGTGACCACGGCGAACTACTGTCACCACGGCGAACTAATGTCACCCCAGTGAACTATGTCACCATGGCGAACTACTGTCACCACGGCGAACTACTGTCACCACGGCGAGCTAATGTCACCCCGATGAACTATGTCACCATGGCGAACTACTGTCACCACGGCGAACTAATGTCACCCCGGTGAACTACTGTCACCATGGCGAACTACTGTCACCACGGCGAACTACTGTCACCATGGCGAACTACTGTCACCACGGCGAACTACTGTCACCACGGCGAACTAATGTCACCCCGGTGAACTACTGTCACCATGGCGAACTACTGTCACCACGGCGAACTACTGTCACCACGGCGAACTAATGTCACCCCGGTGAACTACTGTCACCATGGCGAACAACTGTCACCACGGCGAACTAATGTCACCACGGCGAACTAATGTCACCCCGGTGATCTATGTCACCATGGCGAACTACTGTCACCACGGCGAACTACTGTCACCATGGCGAACTACTGTCACCATGGCGAACTACTGTCACCACGGCGAACTAATGTCACCCCGGTGAACTACTGTCACCATGGCGAACTACTGTCACCACGGCGAACTACTGTCACCATGGCGAACTACTGTCACCATGGCGAACTACTGTCACCACGGCGAACTAATGTCACCCCGGTGAACTACTGTCACCATGGCGAACTACTGACACCACGGCGAACTACTGTCACCACGGCAAACTAATGTCACCCCGGTGAACTACTGTCACCATGGCGAACTACTGTCACCACGGCGAACTAATGTCACCACGGCGAACTAATGTCACCCCGGTGAACTATGTCACCATGGCGAACTACTGTCACCACGGCGAACTACTGTCACCATGGCGAACTACTGTCAACATGGCGAACTACTGTCACCACGGCGAACTAATGTCATCCCGGTGAACTACTGTCACCATGGCGAACTACTGTCACCACGGCGAACTACTGTCACCATGGCGAACTACTGTCACCATGGCGAACTACTGTCACCACGGCGAACTAATGTCACCCCGGTGAACTACTGTCACCATGGCGAACTACTGTCACCACGGCTAACTACTGTCACCACGGCGAACTAATGTCATCCCGGTGAACTACTGTCACCATGGCGAACTACTGTCACCACGGCGAACTAATGTCACCACGGCGAACTAATGTCACTCCGGTGAACTATGTCACCATGGCGAACTACTGTCACCACGGCGAACTACTGTCACCATGGCGAACTACTGTCACCACGGCGAACAACTGTCACCATGGCGAACTACTGTCACCATGGCGAACTACTGTCACCACGGCGAACTAATGTCACCCCGGTAAACTACTGTCACCATGGCGAACTACTGTCACCACGGCGAACTAATGTCACCACGGCGAACTAATGTCACCCCGGTGAACTATGTCACCATGGCGAACTACTGTCACCACGGCGAACTACTGTCACCATGGCGAACTACTGTCACCATGGCGAACTACTGTCACCACGGCGAACTAATGTCACCCCGGTGAACTACTGTCACCATGGCGAACTACTGTCACCACGGCGAACTACTGTCACCATGGCGAACTACTGTCACCATGGCGAACTACTGTCACCACGGCGAACTAATGTCACCCCGGTGAACTACTGTCACCATGGAGAACTACTGTCACCATGGCGAACTACTGTCACCACGGCGAACTAATGTCACCCTGGTGAACTACTGTCACCATGGCGAACTACTGTCACCACGGCGAACTAATGTCACCACGGCGAACTAATGTCACCCCGGTGAACTATGCCACCATGGCGAACTACTGTCACCACGGCGAACTACTGTCACCATGGCGTACTACTGTCACCATGGCGAACTACTGTCACCATGGCGAACGACTGTCACCACGGCGAACTAATGTCACCCCGGTAAACTACTGTCACCATGGCGAACTACTGTCTCCACGGCGAACTACTGTCACCATGGCGAACTACTGTCACCACGGCGAACTACTGTCACCACGGCGAACTAATGTCACCCCGGTGAACTACTGTCACCATGGCGAACTACTGTCACCACGGCGAACTAATGTCACCACGGCGAACTAATGTCACCCCGGTGAACTATGTCACCATGGCGAACTACTGTCACCACGGCAAACTACTGTCACCACGGCAAACTACTGTCACCATGGCGAACTACTGTCACCATGGCGAACTACTGTCACCACGGCGAACTAATGTCACCCCGGTGAACTACTGTCACCATGACGAACTACTGTCACCACGGCGAACTACTGTCACCATGGCGAACTACTGTCACCACGGCGAACTAATGTCACCCCGGTGAACTACTGTCACCATGGCGAACTACTGTCACCACGGCGAACTACTGTCACCATGGCGAACTACTGTCACCACGGCGAACTAATGTCACCACGGCGAACTAATGTCACCCCGGTGAACTATGTCACCATGGCGAACTACTGTGACCACGGCGAACTACTGTCACCACGGCGAACTAATTTCACCCCAGTGCACTATGTCACCATGGCGAACTACTGTCACCACGGCGAACTACTGTCACCATGGCGAGCTAATGTCACTCCGATGAACTATGTCACCATGGCGAACTACTGTCACCACGGCGAACTAATGTCACCCCGGTGAACTACTGTCACCATGGCGAACTACTGTCACCACGGCGAACTACTGTCACCACGGCGAACTAATGTCACCCCAGTGAACTATGTCACCATGGCGAACTACTGTCACCACGGCGAACTACTGTCACCACGGCGAACTAATGTCACCCCGATGAACTATGTCACCATGGCGAACTACTGTCACCACGGCGAACTAATGTCACCCCGGTGAACTACTGTCACCATGGCGAACTACTGTCACCACGGCGAACTACTGTCACCACGGCGAACTAATGTCACCCCAGTGAACTATGTCACCATGGCGAACTACTGTCACCACGGCGAACTACTGTCACCACGGCGAACTAATGTCACCCAGATGAACTATGTCACCATGGCGAACTACTATCACCACAGCGAACTAATGTCACCCCAGTGAACTATGTCACCATGGCGAACTACTGTCACCACGGCGAACAAATGTCACTCCGATGAACTATGTCACCACGGCGAACTACTGTCACCACGGCGAACTAATGTCACCCCGATGAACTACTGTCACCACGGCGAACTAATGTCACCCCAGTGAACTATGTCACCATGGCGAACTACTGTCACCACGGCGAACTAATGTCACCCCAGTGAACTATGTCACCACGGCGAACTACTGTCACCACGGCGAACTAATGTCACCCCGGTGAACTACTGTCACCATGGCGAACTACTGTCACCACGGCGAACTACTGTCACCACGGCGAACTAATGTCCCCCCGGTGAACTATGTCACCATGGCGAACTACTGTCACCACGGCGAAATAATGTCACCACGGCGAACTAATGTCACCCCGGTGAACTATGTCACCATGGCGAACTACTGTGACCACGGCGAACTACTGTCACCACGGCGAACTAATGTCACTCCAGTGAACTATGTCACCATGGCGAACTACTGTCACCACGGCGAACTACTGTCACCACGGCGAGCTAATGTCACCCCGATGAACTATGTCACCATGGCAAACTACTGTCACCACGGCGAACTAATGTCACCCCGGTGAACTACTGTCACCATGGCGAACTACTGTCACCACGGCGAACTACTGTCACCATGGCGAACTACTGTCACCACGGCAAACTACTGTCACCACGGCGAACTAATGTCACCCCGGTGAACTACTGTCACCATGGCGAACTACTGTCACCACGGCGAACTACTGTCACCACGGCGAACTAATGTCACCCCGGTGAACTATGTCACCATGGCGAACTACTGTCACCACGGCGAACTACTGTCACCACGGCGAACTACTGTCACCACGGCGAACTACTGTCACCACGGCGAACTAATGTCACCCCGGTGAAGTACTGTCACCATGGCGAACTACTGTCACCACGGCGAACTACTGTCATCACGGCGAACTAATGTCATCCCGGTGAACTATGTCACCATGGCGAACTACTGTCACCACGGCGAACTACTGTCACCACGGCGAACTACTGTCACCACGGCGAACTAATGTCACCCCGGTGAACTACTGTCACCATGGCGAACTACTGTCACCACGGCGAACTACTGTCACCACGGCGAACTAATGTCACCCCGGTGAACTACTGTCACCATGGCGAACTACTGTCACCACGGCGAACTACTGTCACCACGGCGAACTAATGTCAGCCCGGTGAACTATGTCACCATGGCGAACTACTGTCACCACGGCGAACTACTGTCACCACGGCGAACTACTGTCACCACGGCGAACTAATGTCACCCCGGTGAACTACTGTCACCATGGCGAACTACTGTCACCACGGCGAACTACTGTCACCACGGCGAACTACTGTCACCACGGCGAACTACTGTCACCACGGCGTACTAATGTCACCCCGGTGAACTACTGTCACCATGGCGAACTACTGTCACCACGGCGAACTACTGTCACCACGGCGAACTAATGTCACCCCGGTGAACTATGTCACCATGGCGAACTACTGTCACCACGGCGAACTACTGTCACCACGGCGAACTACTGTCACCACGGCGAACTAATGTCACCCCGGTGAACTACTGTCACCATGGCGAACTACTGTCACCACGGCGAACTACTGTCACCACGGCGAACTAATGTCACCCCGGTGAACTATGTCACCATGGCGAACTACTGTCACCACGGCGAACTACTGTCACCACGGCGAACTAATGTCACCACGGCGAACTAATGTCACCCCGGTGAACTATGTCACCATGGCGAACTACTGTCACCACGGCAAACTACTGTCACCACGGCAAACTACTGTCACCATGGCGAACTACTGTCACCATGGCGAACTACTGTCACCACGGCGAACTAATGTCACCCCGGTGAACTACTGTCACCATGGCGAACTACTGTCACCACGGCGAACTACTGTCACCATGGCGAACTACTGTCACCACGGCGAACTAATGTCACCCCGGTGAACTACTGTCACCATGGCGAACTACTGTCACCATGGCGAACTACTGTCACCATGGCGAACTACTGTCACCACGGCGAACTAATGTCACCACGGCGAACTAATGTCACCCCGGTGAACTATGTCACCATGGCGAACTACTGTGACCACGGCGAACTACTGTCACCACGGCGAACTAATGTCACCCCAGTGCACTATGTCACCATGGCGAACTACTGTCACCACGGCGAACTACTGTCACCATGGCGAGCTAATGTCACTCCGATGAACTATGTCACCATGGCGAACTACTGTCACCACGGCGAACTAATGTCACCCCGGTGAACTACTGTCACCATGGCGAACTACTGTCACCACGGCGAACTACTGTCACCACGGCGAACTAATGTCACCCCAGTGAACTATGTCACCATGGCGAACTACTGTCACCACGGCGAACTACTGTCACCACGGCGAACTAATGTCACCCCGATGAACTATGTCACCATGGCGAACTACTGTCACCACGGCGAACTAATGTCACCCCGGTGAACTACTGTCACCATGGCGAACTACTGTCACCACGGCGAACTACTGTCACCACGGCGAAC
Source organism: Locusta migratoria (assembly GCA_026315105.1). Taxonomy (NCBI): domain Eukaryota; kingdom Metazoa; phylum Arthropoda; class Insecta; order Orthoptera; family Acrididae; genus Locusta; species Locusta migratoria. The sequence goes on from CM048754.1 coordinate 124,543,710, forward strand.
TAATGTCACCCCAGTGAACTATGTCACCATGGCGAACTACTGTCACCACGGCGAACTACTGTCACCACGGCGAACTAATGTCACCCCGATGAACTATGTCACCATGGCGAACTACTATCACCACAGCGAACTAATGTCACCCCAGTGAACTATGTCACCATGGCGAACTACTGTCACCACGGCGAACTAATGTCACTCCGATGAACTATGTCACCACGGCGAACTACTGTCACCACGGCGAACTAATGTCACCCCGATGAACTACTGTCACCACGGCGAACTAATGTCACCCCAGTGAACTATGTCACCATGGCGAACTACTGTCACCACGGCGAACTAATGTCACCCCAGTGAACTATGTCACCACGGCGAACTACTGTCACCACGGCGAACTAATGTCACCCCGGTGAACTACTGTCACCATGGCGAACTACTGTCACCACGGCGAACTACTGTCACCACGGCGAACTAATGTCCCCCCGGTGAACTATGTCACCATGGTGAACTACTGTCACCACGGCGAACTAATGTCACCACGGCGAACTAATGTCACCCCGGTGAACTATGTCACCATGGCGAACTACTGTGACCACGGCGAACTACTGTCACCACGGCGAACTAATGTCACTCCAGTGAACTATGTCACCATGGCGAACTACTGTCACCACGGCGAACTACTGTCACCACGGCGAGCTAATGTCACCCCGATGAACTATGTCACCATGGCGAACTACTGTCACCACGGCGAACTAATGTCACCCCGGTGAACTACTGTCACCATGGCGAACTACTGTCACCACGGCGAACTACTGTCACCATGGCGAACTACTGTCACCACGGCAAACTACTGTCACCACGGCGAACTAATGTCACCCCGGTGAACTACTGTCACCATGGCGAACTACTGTCACCACGGCGAACTACTGTCACCACGGCGAACTAATGTCACCCCGGTGAACTATGTCACCATGGCGAACTACTGTCACCACGGCGAACTACTGTCACCACGGCGAACTACTGTCACCACGGCGAACTACTGTCACCACGGCGAACTAATGTCACCCCGGTGAAGTACTGTCACCATGGCGAACTACTGTCACCACGGCGAACTACTGTCATCACGGCGAACTAATGTCATCCCGGTGAACTATGTCACCATGGCGAACTACTGTCACCACGGCGAACTACTGTCACCACGGCGAACTACTGTCACCACGGCGAAGTAATGTCACCCCCGTGAACTACTGTCACCATGGCGAACTACTGTCACCACGGCGAACTACTGTCACCACGGCGAACTAATGTCACCCCGGTGAACTACTGTCACCATGGCGAACTACTGTCACCACGGCGAACTACTGTCACCACGGCGAACTAATGTCAGCCCGGTGAACTATGTCACCATGGCGAACTACTGTCACCACGGCGAACTACTGTCACCACGGCGAACTACTGTCACCACGGCGAACTACTGTCACCACGGCGAACTAATGTCACCCCGGTGGACTACTGTCACCATGGCGAACTACTGTCACCACGGCGAACTACTGTCACCACGGCGAACTACTGTCACCACGGCGAACTACTGTCACCACGGCGTACTAATGTCACACCGGTGAACTACTGTCACCATGGCGAACTACTGTCACCACGGCGAACTACTGTCACCACGGCGAACTAATGTCACCCCGGTGAACTATGTCACCATGGCGAACTACTGTCACCACGGCGAACTACTGTCACCACGGCGAACTACTGTCACCACGGCGAACTAATGTCACCCCGGTGAACTACTGTCACCATGGCGAACTACTGTCACCACGGCGAACTACTGTCACCACGGTGAACTAATGTCACCCCGGTGAACTATGTCACCATGGCGAACTACTGTCACCACGGCGAACTACTGTCACCACGGCGAACTACTGTCACCATGGCGAACTACTGTCACCACGGCGAACTAATGTCACCCCGGTGAACTACTGTCACCATGGCGAACTACTGTCACCACGGCGAACTACTGTCACCACGGCGAACTACTGTCACCACGGCGAACTAATGTCACCCCGGTGAACTACTGTCACCATGGCGAACTACTGTCACCACGGCGAACTACTGTCACCACAGCGAACTAACGTCACCCCGGTGAACTATGTCACCATGGCGAACTACTGTCACCACGGTGAACTAATGTCACCACGGCGAACTAATGTCACCCCGGTGAACTATGTCACCATGGCGAACTACTGTCACCACGGCGAACTACTGTCACCACGGCGAACTACTGTCATCACGGCGAACTACTGTCACCATGGTGAACTAATGTCACACCGATGAACTATGTCACCATGGCGAACTACTGTCACCACGGCGAACTACTGTCACCATGGCGAACTACTGTGACCACGGCGAACTACTGTCACCACGGCGAACTAATGTCACCCCAGTGAACTATGTCACCATGGCGAACTACTGTCACCACGGCGAACTACTGTCACCACGGCGAGCTAATGTCACCCCGATGAACTATGTCACCATGGCGAACTACTGTCACCACGGCGAACTAATGTCACCCCGGTGAACTACTGTCACCATGGCGAACTACTGTCACCACGGCGAACTACTGTCACCATGGCGAACTACTGTCACCACGGCGAACTACTGTCACCACGGCGAACTAATGTCACCCCGGTGAACTACTGTCACCATGGCGAACTACTGTCACCACGGCGAACTACTGTCACCACGGCGAACTAATGTCACCCCGGTGAACTACTGTCACCATGGCGAACTACTGTCACCACGGCGAACTAATGTCACCACGGCGAACTAATGTCACCCCGGTGAACTATGTCACCATGGCTAACTACTGTCACCACGGCGAACTACTGTCACCATGGCGAACTACTGTCACCATGGCGAACTACTGTCACCACGGCGAACTAATGTCACCCCGGTGAACTACTGTCACCATGGCGAACTACTGTCACCACGGCGAACTACTGTCACCATGGCGAACTACTGTCACCATGGCGAACTACTGTCACCACGGCGAACTAATGTCACCCCGGTGAACTACTGTCACCATGGCGAACTACTGACACCACGGCGAACTACTGTCACCACGGCAAACTAATGTCACCCCGGTGAACTACTGTCACCATGGCGAACTACTGTCACCACGGCGAACTAATGTCACCACGGCGAACTAATGTCACCCCGGTGAACTATGTCACCATGGCGAACTACTGTCACCACGGCGAACTACTGTCACCATGGCGAACTACTGTCAACATGGCGAACTACTGTCACCACGGCGAACTAATGTCATCCCGGTGAACTACTGTCACCATGGCGAACTACTGTCACCACGGCGAACTACTGTCACCATGGCAAACTACTGTCACCATGGCGAACTACTGTCACCACGGCGAACTAATGTCACCCCGGTGAACTACTGTCACCATGGCGAACTACTGTCACCACGGCTAACTACTGTCACCACGGCGAACTAATGTCATCCCGGTGAACTACTGTCACCATGGCGAACTACTGTCACCACGGCGAACTAATGTCACCACGGCGAACTAATGTCACTCCGGTGAACTATGTCACCATGGCGAACTACTGTCACCACGGCGAACTACTGTCACCATGGCGAACTACTGTCACCACGGCGAACAACTGTCACCATGGCGAACTACTGTCACCAGGGCGAACTACTGTCACCACGGCGAACTAATGTCACCCCGGTGAACTACTGTCACCATGGCGAACTACTGTCACCACGGCGAACTAATGTCACCACGGCGAACTAATGTCACCCCGGTGAACTATGTCACCATGGCGAACTACTGTCACCACGGCGAACTACTGTCACCATGGCGAACTACTGTCACCATGGCGAACTACTGTCACCACGGCGAACTAATGTCACCCCGGTGAACTACTGTCACCATGGCGAACTACTGTCACCACGGCGAACTACTGTCACCATGGCGAACTACTGTCACCATGGCGAACTACTGTCACCACGGCGAACTAATGTCACCCTGGTGAACTACTGTCACCATGGCGAACTACTGTCACCACGGCGAACTAATGTCACCACGGCGAACTAATGTCACCCCGGTGAACTATGTCACCATGGCGAACTACTGTCACCACGGCGAACTACTGTCACCATGGCGAACTACTGTCACCATGGCGAACTACTGTCACCATGGCGAACTACTGTCACCACGGCGAACTAATGTCACCCCGGTGAACTACTGTCACCATGGCGAACTACTGTCACCACGGCGAACTACTGTCACCATGGCGAACTACTGTCACCACGGCGAACTACTGTCACCACGGCGAACTAATGTCACCCCGGTGAACTACTGTCACCATGGCGAACTACTGTCACCACGGCGAACTACTGTCACCACGGCGAACTAATGTCACCCCGGTGAACTACTGTCACCATGGCGAACTACTGTCACCACGGCGAACTAATGTCACCAGGGCGAACTAATATCACCCCGGTGAACTATGTCACCATGGCGAACTGCTGTCACCACGGCAAACTACTGTCACCACGGCAAACTACTGTCACCATGGCGAACTACTGTCACCATGGCGAACTACTGTCACCACGGCGAACTAATGTCACCTCGGTGAACTACTGTCACCAAGGCGAACTACTGTCACCACGGCGAACTACTGTCACCATGGCGAACTACTGTCACCACGGCGAACTAATGTCACCCCGGTGAACTACTGTCACCATGGCGAACTACTGTCACCACGGCGAACTACTGTCACCATGGCGAACTACTGTCACCACGGCGAACTAATGTCACCACGGCGAACTAATGTCACCCCGGTGAACTATGTCACCATGGCGAACTACTGTGACCACGGCGAACTACTGTCACCACGGCGAACTAATGTCACCCCAGTGCACTATGTCACCATGGCGAACTACTGTCACCACGGCGAACTACTGTCACCATGGAGAGCTAATGTCACTCCGATGAACTATGTCACCATGGCGAACTACTGTCACCACGGCGAACTAATGTCACCCCGATGAACTATGTCACCATGGCGAACTACTGTCACCACGGCGAACTACTGTCACCATGGCGAACTACTGTCACCACGGCGAACTAATGTCACCCCGGTGAAATACTGTCACCATGGCGAACTACTGTCACCACGGCGAACTACTGTCACCACGGCGAACTAATGTCACCCAGTGAACTATGTCACCATGGCGAACTACTGTCACCACGGCGAACTACTATCACCACGGCGAACTAATGTCACCCCAGTGAACTATGTCACCATGGCGAACTACTGTCACCACGGCGAACTAATGTCACTCCGATGAACTATGTCACCACGGCGAACTACTGTCACCACGGCGAACTAATGTCACCCCGATGAACTACTGTCACCACGGCGAACTAATGTCACCCCAGTGAACTATGTCACCATGGCGAACTACTGTCACCACGGCGAACTACTGTCACCACGGCGAACTAATGTCACCCCGATGAACTATGTCACCATGGCGAACTACTGTCACCACGGTGAACTAATGTCACCCCAGTGAACTATGTCACCACGGCGAACTACTGTCACCACGGCGTACTAATGTCACCCCGATGAACTATGTCACCACGGCGAACTACTGTCACCACGGCGAACTAATGTCACCCCGATGAACTATGTCACCATGGCGAACTACTGTCACCACGGCGAACTAATGTCACCCCAGTGAACTATGTCACCACGGCGAACTACTGTCACCACGGCGAACTAATGTCACCCCGATGAACTATGTCACCATGGCGAACTACTGTCACCACGGCGAACTAATGTCACCCCAGTGAACTATGTCACCATGGAGAACTACTGTCACCACGGCGAACTACTGTCACCACGGCGAACTAATGTCACCCCGATGAACTATGTCACCACCGCGAACTACAGTCACCACGGCGAACTAATGTCACCCCGATGAACTATGTCACCATGGCGAACTACTGTCACCACGGTGAACTAATGTCACCCTAGTGAACTATGTCACCATGGCGAACTACTGTCACCACGGCGAACTACTGTCACCACGGCGAACTAATGTCACCCCGATGAACTACTGTCACCATGGCGAACTACTGTCACCACGGCGAACTACTGTCACCACGGCGAACTAATGTCACCCCGATGAACTATGTCACCATGGCGAACTACTGTCACCACGGCGAACTAATGTCACCCCAGTGAACTATGTCACCATGGCGAACTACTGTCACCACGGCGAACTAATGTCACCCCAGTGAACTATGTCACCATGGTGAACTACTGTCACCACGGCGAACTAATGTCACCCCGATGAACTATGTCACCACGGCGAACTACTGTCACCACGGCGAACTAATGTCACCCCGATGAACTATGTCACCATGGCGAACTACTGTCACCACGGCGAACTAATGTCACCCCAGTGAACTATGTCACCACGGCGAACTACTGTCACCACGGCGAACTAATGTCACCCCGATGAACTATGTCACCATGGCGAACTACTGTCACCACGGCGAACTAATGTCACCCCAGTGAACTATGTCACCATGGCGAACTACTGTCACCACGGCGAACTACTGTCACCACGGCGAACTAATGTCACCCCGATGAACTATGTCACCATGGCGAACTACTGTCACCATGGCGAACTAATGTCACCCCAGTGAACTATGTCACCACGGCGAACTACTGTCACCACGGCGAACTAATGTCACCCCGATGAACTATGTCACCATGGCGAACTACTGTCACCACGGCGAACTAATGTCACCCCAGTGAACTATGTCACCATGGAGAACTACTGTCACCACGGCGAACTACTGTCACCGCGGCGAACTAATGTCACCCCGATGAACTATGTCACCACGGCGAACTACAGTCACCACGGCGAACTAATGTCACCCCGATGAACTATGTCACCATGGCGAACTACTGTCACCACGGCGAACTAATGTCACCCTAGTGAACTATGTCACCATGGCGAACTACTGTCACCACGGCGAACTACTGTCACCACGGCGAACTAATGTCACCCCGATGAACTACTGTCACCATGGCGAACTACTGTCACCACGGCGAACTACTGTCACCACGGCGAACTAATGTCACCCCGATGAACTATGTCACCATGGCGAACTACTGTCACCACGGCGAACTAATGTCACCCCAGTGAACTATGTCACCATGGCGAACTACTGTCACCACGGCGAACTAATGTCACCCCAGTGAACTATGTCACCATGGTGAACTACTGTCACCACGGCGAACTAATGTCACCCCGATGAACTATGTCACCACGGCGAACTACTGTCACCACGGCGAACTAATGTCACCCCGATGAACTATGTCACCATGGCGAACTACTGTCACCACGGCGAACTAATGTCACCCCAGTGAACTATGTCACCACGGCGAACTACTGTCACCACGGCGAACTAATGTCACCCCGATGAACTATGTCACCATGGCGAACTACTGTCACCACGGCGAACTAATGTCACCCCAGTGAACTATGTCACCATGGCGAACTACTGTCACCACGGCGAACTACTGTCACCACGGCGAACTAATGTCACCCCGATGAACTATGTCACCACGGCGAACTACTGTCACCACGGCGAACTAATGTCACCCCGATGAACTATGTCACCATGGCGAACTACTGTCACCACGGCGAACTAATGTCACTCCAGTGAACTATGTCACCATGGCGAACTTCTGTCACCACGGCGAACTAATGTCACCCCAGTGAACTATGTCACCACGGCGCTCTACTGTCACCACGGCGAACTAATGTCACCCCGATGAACTATGTCACCATGGCGAACTACTGTCACCACGGCGAACTAATGTCACCCCGGTTAACTACTGTCACCGTGGCGAACTACTGTCACCACGGCGAACTACTGTCACCACGGCGAACTAATGTCACCCCAGTGAACTATGTCACCATGGCGAACTACTGTCACCACGGCGAACTACTGTCACCACGGCGAGCTAATGTCACCCCGATGAACTATGTCACCATGGCGAACTACTGTCACCACGGCGAACTAATGTCACCCCAGTGAACTATGTCACCATGGCGAACTACTGTCACCACGGCGAACTACTGTCACCACGGCGAACTAATGTCACCCCATGATCTATGTCACCATGGCGAACTACTGTCACCACGGCGAACTAATGTCACCCCGGTGAACTACTGTCACCATGGCGAACTACTTTCACCACGGCGAACTATTGTCACCACGGCGAACTACTGTGAAGTGAACTGGACACCATCCCACTGCCAACTGCCCTAAAACAGCAGCGCAGAAACCGCAATGTGTTACTTGTAATGGTGAACACCCTGCCAATTGGAGGGACTGTCCCAAATTTCAGGAGGCCGTTCACCTGAACACCACCCACGCGAATGGTACACAGGCGCGTCGGCAACCGGCCTCCGTACAAGCTTCCTTAGGGCTTATTTTGCGGATGGAGAAGTGGGATTCAGAAGACAAAGTTCCTCACTGCTTCTTACCACAAATCCGCTAATCCTCCACAACCTTACGGATGCTGTTCCGTAGCAGTGTGCGTTTGTACCGCCCTACAGTACGCACGAGGTGCCGTAGTTGCTGTCCAAGTCTTTATGGAAAGCATAGAGTTCTGACTAACCTGTTGTCTTCTATAGTTGTGTCCCCAGCGCAGAAGACGGCACACAGGTCGTTGGTTCTGCTTGAGCATACGAGTGAGGCTAAAATAAATTCGGAAAGATGGAAGTACAAGAAGTGACTCCCGAGATATTCAATTGTCACGAATGACATTTACGAGGTATGTCCACAAAGTAAGTTGCGTTTGGTTATATAAAACAAACGTGTACAGGTACAGAAAAAAATATTTATTGTACAAAATCTATAACTGTTAAAAGTACTTTCCTACACAGCTTCCGAAATTTTGTAGGCTCTTGTCGTAGCGTGGCACAAATTTTTGTATGCCTACTTCATAAAAGTTGCCGCCTTTGTATTCCAGCAAGTGGTAACATGTTCGTTCAGACCCTCATCATCGTTGAAGTGTTCAGCACCAAGAACAGATTTTAGGTGTAAGAAGAGGATTTCCATCAAAAGGTGGTGTTTATTTCCACGATAGTGCCCGACCTCATGCGGCGAATGTGACCAAACAACTCTTACGGTAATTTCACTGGGACGTGTTTGATCATCCTCCGTACAGCCCGGGCCTCGCTCCTAGCGACTTTCATCTCTTCTTACACCTGAAGCCTGTTCGTAGTGGTCAACAATTCTACGACGAGTCGAAAGAACATGTTACCACATGTTGAATACACTAGCGGCAATCTTCTATTAGGAAGGCATACAAAACTTATGCCACGCTATGACAAGTGCCTACAAAATTTCGGAAGCTATGTAGAAAAGTACTTTAACAGTTGCAGATTTTTGTACAATAAAAATTTTTTCTGTATCTGAACACGTTTGTTTTATATTACCAAACGTAATTTTTTTTTTGGACATACCTCGTATTTCGTTTAGACTGCCTATGCTGACCATAGTTCATAATGAGACCTCGAGTGCTAACATTACTGCTAAACTTTACTCATGACCGGCGCGGTCCGGCGCGTATAGCGGTCAGCTCGAGACTGAAACTGCGGCGCGTTGCGAGACTAGAGGTAGAGGTAGAGGGCACCTGACGCTCTATTTCGTGCCAAAACAGGGCCGTCGCGCGCCTTCTGCAAAATCGCTCTTCTCTTGTTACAATAAGAGAAGGCACCTCAAACGTTTTAAACTGTCAAAACCTAGCCTGTCCTTGAGAGATATTTATTACTAATTCTCAGCTCTGAAGTGGTTGCGTAGACTTTCCCGGCGTAGTAACTGATAATATTCATCTCGGGTCGTCAACTAGACACGATATTTCAGCAGACTAACTGGCTGCCATCTTCAGGTGAGAGCGCAGAACACTAACTCGCCGGAAACTGATAAAGAACAACAAACAGCAGCCCATTTATACACCGCCGACGACCCAAACCAAAGTAGAAGCCACCTAGGCGCAATGGAACCAGTAGCGCGCCGGTGGAGAAAAGCGGCGAAAATGATGGGTCGAAAACAAGGCTAGTTAAAAGAAACAGCAGGTCGAAATGAAGACCGTTGTTGCTTGATGTCAGATAAGCTCGGGTTCCAAGTTTTACTTAGTGGAAAACCCTTGTCCTTATTAATAATATTATCGGCCATACGAATTTCCATGGATTCTTTGAGAACACATTCCCAGTAGCGGGAAGCAGGAGCAATCAGTTTAGTTTCATCGTGTAACATCTTGTGTCGCTCATTCAAACAATGTTCAGTAACAGCCGACATTTCAAGTTGGAGCAAACGAGTATGACGGTGGTGTTCCACACACCGATCCTGAACTGTGCGGATCGTTTGGCCGATGTAAGTTTTACCACAATAACAAGGAATACTATAAACACCGGGTTTCCTCAGTCCTAAATCATCTTTGACTGACCCAAGGAGGGCCCTAGTTTTAGGTGGGGGCATAAAAACACTTTTAATGTCGAATCTTCTTAAAATTCTTGAAATTTTCGAGGAAATATTCCCGACGAAAGGCAAAAAGGCAATAGACTTGTAACTATCTTCTAATGGTTCACCTTTTGGACCAAATTGGAATGCACGACAAATTTGTTGAGCAGTCTACCCATTCTGTTGAAAGACCACTTTGAGATGCTCCAGTTCTTCACCCAGATGTCCAGCATCAGAAATGGCGTACGCTCTTTTTACTAAAGTACGCAAGACCCCTTTATGTTGGTGTGGCGGATGACAGCTCGTCCCATGAAGATAAAGATCGGTATGCGTTGACTTGCGATACACTCTATGTCCTAAGGTCCCATCACTGTTCTTCCAAAAAAGGAAGTTTCCCATCGTTCTCTACCTCCATCGTAAATTTAATATTGGGATGGAGACAATTAAAATGGTCTAAAAATGAATTAAAGCATCCATACCATGAGGCCAAACCATAAAAATGTCATCGACATATCTCCAAAAACAGGGAGGCTTAAGATACTACGTCCTTAAAGCCATGTCTTCAAAGTCCTCCATAAAAAGGGGGAAAGAGGACTCCCTATAGCGACACCGTCAATTTGTTCAAAAAACGTATCAACCACCACTACCACTCTTCCCCATATCACCCCCCCCAATCATCCATCCCCCAATCAATCCATCCACTAAACCCCCTCACATAACCACCCCCCATCATCCATCCCCCAATCAATCCATCCACTAAACCCCGTCACATAACCACCCCCCAGTCATCCATCCCCCAATCAATCCATCCACTAAACCCCCTCACATAACCACCCCCCAATCATCCATCCCCCAATCAATCCATCCACTAAACCCCCTCACATAACCCCCCCAATCATCCATCCCCCAATAAATCCATCCACTAAACCCCCTCACATAACCACCCCCCAATCATCCATCCCCCAATCAATCCATCCACTAAACCCCCTCACATAACCACCCCCCAATCATCCATTCCCCAATCAATCCATCCACTAAACCCCCTCACATAACCACCCCCCAATCATCCATCCCCAAATCAATACATCCACTAAACCCCCTCACATAACTACCCCCCAATCATCTATCCCCCAATCAATCCATCCACTAAACCCCCTCACATAACCACCCCCCCAATCATCCATCCCCCAATCAATCCATCCACTAAACCCCCCCACATAACCACCCCCAATCATCCATCCCCCAATCAATCCATCCACTAAACCCCCTCACATAACCACCCCCCCCCAATCATCCATCCCCCAATCAATCCATCCACTAAACCCCTCACATAACCACCACCCCCAATCATCCATCCCCCAATCAATCCATCCACTAAACCCCCTCACATAACCACCCCCCCAATCATCCATCCCCCAATCAATCCATCCACTAAACCCCTCACATAACCACCCCCACAATCATCCATCCCCCAATCAATCCATCCACTAAACCCCCTCGCATAACCACCACCCCAATCATCCATCCCCCAATCAATCCATCCACTAAACCCCCTCACATAACCACCCCCAATCATCCATCCCCCAATCAATCCATGCACTAAACCCCCTCACATAACCACCCCCCCAATTATCCATCCCCCAATCAATCCATCCACTAAACCCCCTCACATAACCACCCCCCCAATCATCTATTCCCCAATCAATCCATCCACTAAACCCCCTCACATAACCACCCCCCCCCAATCATCCATCCCCCAATCAATCCATCCACTAAACCCCCTCACATAACCACCCCCCAATCATCCATCCCCCAATCAATCCATCCACTAAACCCCCTCACATAACCACCCCCCCAACCATCCATCCCCCAATCAATGCATCCACTAAACCCTCTCACATAACCACCCCCCAATCATCCATCCCCCAATCAATCCATCCACTAAACCCCCTCACATAACCACCACCCCCAATCATCCATCCCCCAATCAATCCATCCACTAAACCCCCTCACATAACCCCCAATCTTCCATCCCCCAATCAATCCATCCACTAAACCCCTCACATAACCACCACCCCCAATCATCCATCCCCCAATCAATCCATCCACTAAACCCCCTCACATAACCACCCCCAAATCATCCATCCCCCAATCAATTCATCCACTAAACCCCTCACATAACCACCACCCCCAATCATCCATCCCCCAATCAATCCATCCACTAAACCCCCTCACATAACCACCCCCCCAATCATCCATCCCCCAATCAATCCATCCACTAAACCCTCTCACATAACCACCCCCAATCATCCATCCCTCAATCAATCAATGCACTAAACCCCCTCACATAACCACCCCCCCAATCATCCATCCCCCAATCAATCCATCCACTAAACCCTTCTCACATAACCACCCCCAATCATCCATCCCCCAATCAATCCATCCACTAAACCCCCTCACATAACCACCCCCCAATCATCCATCCCCCAATCAATCCATCCACTAAACCCCCTCACATAACCACCCCCAATCATCCTTCCCCCAATCAATCCATCCACTAAACCCCCTCACATAACCACCCCCCCAATCATCTATCCCCCAATCAATCCATCCACTAAACCCCCTCACATAACCACCCCCAATCATCCTTCCCCCAATCAATCCATCCACTAAACCCCCTCACATAACCACCCCCCCAATCATCCATCCCCCAATCAATCCATCCACTAAACCCCCTCACATAACCACCCCCCCAATCATCCATCCCCCCAATCAATCCATCCACTAAACCCCCTCACATAACCACCCCCCCAATCATCCATCCCCCAATCAATCCATCCACTAAACCTCATCTCATAACCACCGCCCCCAATCATCCATCCCCCAATCAATCCATCCACTAAACCCCCTCACATAACCACCCCCCAATCATCCATCCCCCAATCAATCCATCCACTAAACCCCCTCACATAACCACCCCCCCAATCATCCAATCCCCCAATCAATCCATCCACTAAACCCCCTCACATAACCACCCCCAATCATCCATCCCCCAATCAATCCATCCACTAAACCCCCTCACATAACCACCCCCAATCATCCATCCCCCAATCAATCCATCCACTAAACCCCCTCACATTACCACCCCCCCAATCATCCATCCCCCAATCAATCCATCCACTAAACCCCCTCACATAACCACCCCCCCAATCATCCATCCCCCCAATCAATCCATCCACTAAACCCCCTCACATAACCACCCCCCCAATCATCCATCCCCCAATCAATCCATCCACTAAACCTCATCTCATAACCACCGCCCCCAATCATCCATCCCCCAATCAATCCATCCACTAAACCCCCTCACATAACCACCCCCCAATCATCCATCCCCCAATCAATCCATCCACTAAACCCCCTCACATAACCACCCCCCCAATCATCCATCCCCCAATCAATCCATCCACTAAACCCCCTCACATAACCACCCCCCATCATCCATCCCCCAATCAATCCATCCACTAAACCCCGTCACATAACCACCCCCCAGTCATCCATCCCCCAATCAATCCATCCACTAAACCCCCTCACATAACCACCCCCCAATCATCCATCCCCCAATCAATCCATCCACTAAACCCCCTCACAAAACCACCCCCCAATCATCCATCCCCCAATAAATCCATCCACTAAACCCCCTCACATAACCACCCCCCAATCATCCATCCCCCAATCAATCCATCCACTAAACCCCCTCACATAACCACCCCCCAATCATCCATTCCCCAATCAATCCATCCACTAAACCCCCTCACATAACCACCCCCCAATCATCCATCCCCAAATCAATACATCCACTAAACCCCCCTCACATAACTACCCCCCAATCATCTATCCCCCAATCAATCCATCCACTAAACCCCCTCACATAACCACCCCCCCAATCATCCATCCCCCAATCAATCCATCCACTAAACCCCCCCACATAACCACCCCCAATCATCCATCCCCCAATCAATCCATCCACTAAACCCCCTCACATAACCACCCCCCCAATCATCCATCCCCCAATCAATCCATCCACTAAACCCCTCACATAACCACCACCCCCAATCATCCATCCCCCAATCAATCCATCCACTAAACCCCCTCACATAACCACCCCCCCAATCATCCATCCCCCAATCAATCCATCCACTAAACCCACTCATATAACCACCACCCCCAATCATCCATCCCCCAATCAATCCATCCACTAAACCCCCTCATATAACCACCCCCCAATCATCCATCCCCCAATCAATCCATCCACTAAACCCCCTCACATAACCACCCCCCCAATCATCCATCCCCCAATCAATCCATCCACTAAACCCCCTCACATAACCCCCCCAATCATCCATCCCCCAATCAATCCATCCACTAAACCCCCTCACATAACCACCCCCTCAATCATCCATCCCCCAATCAATCCATCCACTAAACCCCCTCACATAACCACCCCCCAATCATCCATCCCCCAATCAATCCATCCACGAAACCCCCTCACATAACCACCCCCCAATCATCCATCCCCCAATCAATCCATCCACTAAACCCCCTCACAAAACCACCCCCCAATCATCCATCCCCCAATCAATCCATCCACTAAACCCCCTCACATAACCCCCCCAATCATCCATCCCCCAATCAATCCATCCACTAAACCCCCTCACATAACCACCCCCCCAATCATCCATCCTCCAATCAATCCATCCACTAAACCCCCTCACATAACCACCCCCCCCCCCCATTTAAACCCTTCCACACAACGTGCCCCTTCTCAAGAAGCCCTCAAGCATCACTGCCTCACCCCATCCAAACTGCCCGTCACACTGAAGTGACTGACAGCCCCACTGAATCAGCTGCCTCCACTAAAACCTATCTGCAACTCAACTCCCCGAACTGAAATCCCTCCCTTCTCTGTGTTGAAGACATGTAGAGGTTGAGGAAGAGAGGTGGGATGGGGTAAAGGGAGTGGTTGAGGGAAAGGTGGGGTAGAACTGTGGTTGTGCACAAGACAGTGGTTGTGCACAAGACAGTGGTTGCACACAAGATGTTGGCACACAAGCCAGTGGTTGGGCAGAAGTCAGTGGTTGTGCACAAGCTTGTGGACAACCACTGGCTTGTGCAGAAACACTAGCTTGTGCGGAAACACTAGCTTGTGCCTAACTGCTGTCTTGTGCGTAACCACTGCTTTTGTGCATCCACTGTCTCGTGCACAGACACTGTCTTGGGCACAAGCACTAGCTTGTGTGCAACCATTGTCTTGTGCACAATTACTGTCTTGTGTGCCACCACTGTCTTATGTGCAACCACCATCTTGTGTGCAACCACTGTCTTGTGCTCAACTACTGGCTTGTTTGCAACCACTGTCTTGCATGCCACCACTGGCTTGTGAACAACCACCTTTTTGTGTTCACCACCACTGTACCATGCCCACCAGCCTACCATCCCCAACACTCATCGACCCCCACCACAGTTCTACCCCACCACTCCACCACCCCACCACTCAACCACCTCTCCACTGAACCACCCCTACCAGCCTGCCCCCAATCAACCCCTACTCATCCATCCCCCAATCAATCCACCCACTAAATCTCGTCACGTAAGCACCCCCCCCATTCAAACCCTTCCATACAACGTGCCCCTTCTCAAGAAGCCATCACATATCGACCCCCTTACCCCATGCAAACCGCTCCCCACACTGAAGCGCCACACAGCCCCACTCAATCTGCTGCCGCCACTAAAACTTCTCTGCAACTCAACTCCCCCCACTAAAATCTCCCATTGAAACACTGTGAGGAAGAGATGTAGAGGTTGAGGAAGAGAGGTGGGATGGGGTAAAGGGAGTGGTTGAGGGAAAGTGGGCGAGAGTGTGACGGAAGGGTATTGGGTTTTGTACGGGTAGATGGGGGGAAGGTAGGGGCAGAGGGGTGGGGAAAGGCGAGATAAGGGGGAGGGTTTGGAAGGGGGATAGGGAGGGGCAGTGGGCGATGAATGGAGGGGAAGGAAGGGGGCAAGCACTGGCTACAGAACGATGGAACTCGAGATACACCTTTTTGACGTATTATGTTTAGCCGCTGCGCCACAGTTACCGCTTCTCTGCAGGTAGTTGAGTTGTAAACAGCAGTGGCGTAGCTACCACAGGGCTAGGCGGGGCCCCCGAGCTCCAGGGGCCCCTCGGCCTTCGTGAGCGACGATCGAAAAAAGTTGCAGTAGGGCGTCGAATTTTTTATTTAACTTTTTTACCCTCCCACCCTATCGTCCATCATATCCGCTTCCTCTCGAACCAGGTTTCCCACAGTAGCCGCACTGGGCTCCAGTCACGGTCTGCACGGCCACTACGGTCGGGGGTTCGTATCCCCCCCCCTCGGGCATGGATATTTGTGCCGTCTGTAGTATAAGGTACTTTATAAGTAGTTTGTAAGTTTAGGGACATGACCCCGTACTTAAGTCCCATATGCTATACAAACATTTGAACATTTTGAACAACACTGAATAAAGACTGTAGTAACAATGCAGAAAAATAATAATGTAACTGTACGCAAATAATATTGTGGAATGAAAGACTTACAGGAGTACCAACCCTAAATTATTACCGACATAGCAAATGACACACCTGGCACCTTACTCTGGCGCCATGTGAGTCACATGTAACTCAATAAAAATAAAAATGAAAAAAAAGGAAACAAATAAAATAAAAACATACGCCAAGGTACTGAATAGCAATATATTGAACTTATTTGTACTTAAATAGCTTACTTCAAGCAAACGAAAGCAGAATTTGGAAAAAAAAAGTAAATGGTCCCCCGCAGTGGCGGACTAAGGCTGTTGGAGGCCCGGGGCGACGGCGAAACGAAAGTTTCATGTAATAATGACTTTGTCTCAATAGTGAATTGTGCATCAAGACGCTGCCCTCTGTCCCACTCTCACGACAATAAGCGAAAATATCGACTCAGTTATTTTAATTATTACTTTTTCCTGGCCAGACACTAACATATACTTCATGAAGCCTGGTAGGGGCACGGCTCAATCCAAAGTGTTTCATCAAACAAAATCCGGCAACTTACTTTTGATGAAACCATCCTACAGGAATATTTACCCTTTTTTTCTTCTTTGAGTTGGCTGTCAACGAAATGAGCCAACAGCGCAGTAGTTTAGCGAGAGTGAGTTGTCGGCACTGACAAAAGTCCGCCTGCTGTCACCGCTGACGAAAAATATCCCATGGGGCATTTTCACCTGTATGTCCTACCCAGGTCCAACTCTATCTCTATCCCTCTGCAAAATTTCATACAGATCACCTAGTATTTTTTTGCGTGAAAGTATAACAAACAAACTTTTACAATTATATTAGAGAGTATGATTAAACATTATCTGCTGCAGTGACACACAATAATGTACTTAGTGGTATTTAGGTTTGTCTTATTGTCTTCCAGTGGGCGGTAAGGAGCTGATGATGAAGTAGTTCTGCACCTGTACAGTATTAGTGTAAAGAGGGCCCAAATGTCATCTTTGCCCCGGGGCCCTTGCTGACATAGCTACGCCACTGGTAAACAGGTCCATAAATTTACAATTAGGCTTTGTAGAGTGCAATGTGGATGTATTATCTGCGTAATTTAGGCTGTCTGCTCATTCATCACCGATCACCATTCTTCATTATATCGTCTTTATAATTTTTCGTCTGTTTCAAGTCGGAACAGACGTAATTAAATGAACATTACAATTGTGTTTACTCACACATAATTATTCGTATGGTGGAAAAATAGTAGGAATATTTGTAAATAAAAATTAATTAAATGTTTTATATACGTCGCATATTATATATACAAAGAGTAGGAATGACATAAACTTCATATCAGTGTATAACTACTTCAGAAGTAAGTGCGACCCGTTGCTCTCACTGTGTACTTATATTCTTATATTGATAGCATTCTTTTTTTTTCCGAAAGTGTTTTAAGACCTTAGATATTGCTAGCGGCCAGTTAATTTCAGAAATTCCGGTAATCATAGGCACAGACAAGCACGTCAGGTATGTTTTAATTCTCCATTCATACTAGCATACGCCAAAGTCGTCCGACTAAGTAATCACTGTGCCCTCCATATATCCATGTGTATGTACCCACACGAGTATTCTCAGCGCGTGAAGCGACGACGACGTTGGCGAAAAGACGGGGGTCTTATTTAAACATTAGGTGTGCACGACTTGACAGCGACTCCGCTGGTTTATAACGCAGAACGTCGGACGTAACGCCGAGCAGTGTGCTGCGCGCCAGAGCAAATTTCAGTATAGGCGGCCAGCGGCCACCGGCGACGACGCTGCCATCTTTCGCCTGCACAGCGCACTACGTCCAAGCGAAACCCGGCAGCGACCGGCAGCTGCTGCCGCTAGCCGGCGTTTCCTACAACTACATGCAGAAATCACAACTATCCGTTCTCACACCAGTCTTCATAAAAACTGTAATGTCCTTGCAATTTTTACCGAAATCGACGATTGGAAAATTTAGTGGTACCACTAATATGGATGCATCATGTAACAAAAGGTGTCTAGGATTTTTATCTGTCACTTTCCACTTCTTTCACCTCTGGCAGTATTGCTCATCTGAAAAATACCGAGTAGCACCGTGGTTCGGAACCCACGTTAAACTGTAGGTCCCCCTATAACTGGCTGGGTAAGTCAGTACGAAGGTCGGGGGAAGGCAACGGCATACCACCTCCAAACAGGACCATGCCTAGTAAAGCACTGTGCTGTTCAAACCAATCTTCGGATTGTTGACTGCTTTACCTTTTTTAAATGTATGTAATGTTTAAAAGTATGCTTGTTGTATCTGGTTGTGTCTTGTATCTTATCTTATTCATAACCATGACGAGATTGTTTTGATGAAAATGAAGGAAACATTGTAATGAGGTCTGTAAATGTGTTTGAACATTTTTAAGGACTATATATATATATATATATAAAATGAAATAAGTGTATGAACTTTAATTAGTTATATTAATTCATTTATATGAAATGCTAAAGGACGACATTAACATTAACTGCCGCCATTGCGGTGGCAAATATAGAATTCATAACTGATAAAGCAAGGACAGGTGGAAAATATAATAAAAATTAATAATTTTCCATTTCAGCTCCTGGACTTATATAGAAATTACGAGATCTTCTGTGATAATGTCGTCCTTTAGCATTTCATATAAATGATCAGGGTATTCCTAACTAATTAAAGTTCGTACACTTATTTCATTTTATATATATATTTTAGGTCCTTAAAAATGTTCAAACACATTTACAGACCTCATTTTCATCAAAACAATCTCGTCATGGTTATGAATAAGATACAAGACACAACCAGATACAACAAGATACAAAGATAACAACACACATGAAAAAGCTTTTAATATGTGCTTACATCTAAACCTCATGTTTACAGTTGCTTTCATCATGACGGTATAGATGAAAACATAACTAAAACCAAGGGGTGACAAATTAGTCATCGCCATATCAGTTTACATTTCTTCGCTTTATTTTTATTTTAGCCATTGGGAATACGCGTGCTTATTTGCGGACGTGTCAATTTTTGAAGGAACAAAGAAATCCTATTCTGCAATCTTAAAGGAGAAATATTCTAACTAATAATTATACGTTATATGAAAAACATTCACCTTTTACATCCCAAGTTGCAAGAAATTCGTACGCACCAATTCTTCCGTTCTTACGAAACACAATGAAAGTGTTTCTGACCAATCTTGACTCCCTCTGCCAAGTACCGAAATGAATACTGTACTTTTCTTTGTAGAGAACGCAACAATACCTATTGCTGGGAAAGGCGAAGTGTCAGGAACAAGGTCACGTGACGAGGTACAGCGAGGCTACGGTTAAACTAGCGCCCAAGAAGGAGAAGCAAGAAGCTCACAATAAGTATGTGACCGATGATATGGATAAAGGTATTATCAGGCAGCAATTTCTATGGCATTACGAACAATAGAAAGACATACTAACGTTGCGAAAACTGCACAACTTTCGTCAAACAGAAATGAGCATCAAATCTAGCAATGAAACCCTTAGAAGCAATGTTCTGTCTATGGATTTTCGTTTTAGAAGGTATCAAAATTAACGTTTTGTTTTGTGCGGACGACATGGCATTCTTTCTTAAAGTGCAACTTTTCATCATAATCAAAGCGACCAGTAGTTTACTTAGATGACACACGGAATCACATGCATTATGCGGTAAATAAATGTTGGCAAAGTGATAGTGTGCGAGCTTTATTGTCAATCAAAACTGCCGGTCAGAATTTAATTGTTCAAATTCAAATGTTCAAATGTTTGTAGAGCCTATGGGACTACGATGTCATGAGTCCCTAAACTTACAAACTACTTATGAACTAGCTAACACTAAGGACGGCACAAATATCCATGCCCGAGGGGGGATTCGAACCCCCGACCGTAGTGGCCGTGCAGGCCGTGACTGGCGCGCCGCAGTCCCCTCGGCCACCGCGGCCGGCAGTTTAATTGTTGTTCATGCACGCGGAGACAGGTGTTTCATGGCTCAAAAACCAAAACGTCCGACTATCACTCAGAAACGGATAGCAAAAATTTTCAAAAATACGTCGAAACCCAACTTACTATCAATGTCTTTCTCCCTTGTAATTCCTCGCAGCGTATTTAGCCATTCGGAATACTTCTAGCCATTGTAGATGTTGAACATGTTTGACTTTAGCAATGTTCAACCATTTTTTTTCCATAGTGCGGGAAGAATAAAACACTCGGAAACTGCCATTGAAGGGCTTAGCAAAATTGCTTCAAGCTTAACGTGTAACCTCAGTATCAAACATTTAAAATGAATTTCCACATTATATTTCGTCTTCTGCAAAATTAGCTGTGAGTAAACGCACGTCGTGTAACAGGCTGGCAGCGCTCCACTCATAAGAATACTGGCGAGTAGAGTTGGCTACGGTTTCCTGGTTTCGAAACCAGGTTTCGATACACACAGCAGTTTCAGTGTTTCAAAACCGGCATCTTTCACGGTTTCGAAACCGTGCGGTTTCATTCCGTTCTGTTTCGGATCACATTCGCGGTCGATGGTCGATACACTGAAACCGTTTCTTCCTGTCGGTTTCACGGTTTCCTGTCGGTTTCACGATTTCATGTCGGTTTCACGATTTCATGTCGGTTTCACAACACCGGTGTTTCAAACCACTAATGCAGAAACGCGGAACAGACTAATGGTATCGACATGTGGTGTTTCATTTTACTGAAGCTCCACACAGATACACATAGAACTTACTTGCATATAAACCATTTAGAGAGTGTCAAGTAGTAGTTGACACTCGTGAGTCTGCAGCTTATGATTACTGATATCAAGATTCGTTTGCAAGAGACTGCTGTATTCCGAAACGACAAAATGTCTGCTTTATAAATGTAAAAGAACAATGAAACAGCGTGCACTATTTGCATTGAAATAACCACTTAATTTCTAAGTTTATCTACCATATTGAAGACATACGAGTGAAACTACATTCTTTAAAATAAGATACAACATGAAGCCTGAAATGACATTTTTTATACTAACAAGGGTAGATCGAATATTTAATCTTTTGTTAAAGAGTTGGTTTCTTATGAGCGAAAACGAAGTTACGTACTGTCGTTATAATTTTTCGACACTCATGTTAAAAGAATTGCGGCGGTGGTGTAACGGTCAAGACGTACAAGTGGTGAACTTGTCTCTTATTTTATTATTTTTGTAATTCCATAGCATTACTTGTGATTATTTAGTGTGCCCTTTATTCCCTATAATTTATTTAGTATGTATAGAAAGTAGCATTTATGATCCATCACAGTAATATGCGTACCGTATTGCAGTTTGTGAGTTCCTAACGGGGTAAACTTTTACCTACCATACCGGCGGCCTCGTGTGACTATGTTGGCAACATCAACAACACGGGAGGAAATCTTTATCAACATGTTCCGTACAGACCAAGAAGTAAATATATACTCTAATGGTTGACAGGTACCCTTGTCCACATAGTGAAAAATATTGTCCTCCTAGAACGAAGATTTCATTACAAAACATACATTGCTTTATGGTTTCATGGTTTCGAAACAGTGTTTCGAAACGACAGATGGTACAGTTTCATTGGTTTCGAAACCGTCAGATGTTTCAGTTTTGCCATCTCTGCTGACGCGTACGCCAGACCGCTTCCCCCTCTCTGTTCCTCCGACGTAAACACAACGGCGCTGCCACAGCGGCGAGCAAGACATCAGTCCCCCTCCCTCCCCTTGTTCAACAGGGGCGGCCGGCAGTCTATAAATTACGAAATGCGTAATTATTGAAAGTGACTATTATTCTGAGTGAGAAGTGAATAATACTTCATTAAATAATTTCCTGATACCCATATCTTAAAAAGCTACCTACAGTGAATTAATACTTTGTGATTAATTTTCAATTATATACGTAACTGAGATTAATACTCAGAATTTTAATATAAAAGTTAGGTTCCAAATTGACTTCAACAGGAAATATTAACAAGATTTTCATTTATATAGCATTTAATGTGGGACTACTTTGTAAGAATACTAGCACCAGTTGAAGACCTTCAACTAAAATTTAACATGAATAATCACGCCCCTGAGAAGGCTCATGTTCCATACGTTTACTGAGCTTGCTTGGAAAATAAATAATATAAAATACAAAGACAATATTTTAGAATATTCTTACAAACCTGGTGACTTTTCAAATTTTTTTAAATTTTTATTTATTTTTTTTTATTTATTTTATTTTAATTTTTTTTGTTTTGTTTTAGATTATTCTTACAAATTAGCACCCAAACTGTGGGGCTCGAATCAAAACCCTACAGGATAACATATCATGTTAATGTATGAATGCGAATATTATACCAATACGTGTCACTAATTTGTGTGTGCAAATTTATGATTCATGTACCATAACTGCCAAACTGTCAACTCATCAGGACCACGAGTATAACCCCAAGTGCAGATTTGCAGCTACCATACAGCTCTTCAATCATGCACAACTTGTATATGTAAGGTAAGGGACTGCATCTCTCTACTGTCTGGTTCGAGCAATCGTGTAAGATAGGAAACAGAAAATGCACGGATTCACAAATGTCTGCATGTATTCAAATTTTTTGCACCTATAAGTTACGATTTCTGGAACCAGCACTTTTATTAATTTGCATTTTGTGAATATTTCGTGTGAAGTGTACTAGGATAGACAGTGTCTTAAGCGTTTTATTGAGATAATATACGAGATTAATTCAAAAATGGGTAGACCTAAGAGAAAGCTGATAGACAATGTTGATTCTGAGTTGCATACAGTAAAGAACACTATAGATTCGGAGATATAAGAAGATAGGGCAGAAATTATGTCCTATTTCACCTGTAATGGAGATACCATCAGAATCAAACCCCCAAAATACAGAATGGCGGAAAGATGGAGATGAGCTATTAGCTACGACCACTAAGCCTTCTACTAGTGGTGTAGGCAATATAAACATATCATCACCCATACCTGATCTATTCGCAAAACTTTTGAGAATGTTAGAAAAACGGGACAAGGAATGAGAGGAACGTGATAGGAAAAGGTACGAAGAACTGGGAAGACAAAGAGAGGAACGCGATAGGAAAAGAGATGGGGTACTAAAAAAGGGAACTTGTACGACGTGACGAAGATTTAAAGGAGATGATTAGACAACAAAACGAACGATTAGATAGATTGGTAGCAGAATTACGAAACACTTATAAATTTATTTACCAGAATTGGTGCAAAATCTTGCTGCACAATTAGAAAACACGCAGCTTGAAAACAATACCGTAAAGGAAAGTGTACAAAATTTAACGGGACGAGTAGAAAACGTCGAATCTACAGTAGAACAAAAGGTAGAATCCAAGTTTGAACAGCAGACCGAACGTATGCAAAACGATTTTGAGCAGGGGATTGACGAAAAAGACAAAGAAATAGCCGAACATGTAAACGCAGAGGTAAAGAAAGCTACTTCGCGCGTACAATCAGAGCTAGCGGAAAATCAGCCAGTGTTACCAACCTCAACTAGCGGTCAGGCTGAGGCGCATGATAAAATTTTAGCTACATGCGCCTCACGCAAACAAGACGAATATAGCAAAAAATGTTCAAATGTTATAGCTTATAGGACTTAACTACGGGGTCATCAGTCCCTAAACCTACAAACTAGTTATGAACTACTTACAACGAAGGACGGCACAAATATCCATGCCAGAGGAAGGATTCGAACCCCCGACCGTAGTGGCCGTGCAGACCGTGACTGGAACGCCGCAGTCCCCTCGGCTACCGCGGCCGTCCGAATATAGCATTGCAAAGAGCATAATACCGTGTTCTAAGTGCCATAGCATTAGTCCTGACAGCAATGCTAATGTTATAAGCAATCAAATAGTTAAAGCAAACGATAATAATGTGAATCGTCAGATCGTCAAGGCTTTGCCCACTGTATCAAATCTAGCCATAGAAGAAAGCCTCCTAAACAAACATTTCAAATATTCAATAACGAGAAGAAAACAATACATCCGGTGAATTTCATACGAAGCTTCCAAGATCTTTTACCGTCGGTGTGGACCTAAAGACAGAAAATAAAGTTTATAGCATCGAAAATAGAAGGGGAAGCAGCCTTATGGTCTAATCAAATTGCGCGAGAATGCGCTGTTTGTGAAGAGTTCGAACGGGTTTTCCTTGCCGAGTATTGGTCGGCTAGTATTCAGGAGAGATTAAGGAAACAAGTACACCACCCAGACCCTTACAATCCCAGACAAGGTTCCTATTTTGAAAAATACATTAACGCGACAAGGTACTGGGATGAACCGATCTCAGGAAGGGATATAATAAGGTTATTGAAGCCTCAATTACGAGACCACGTTCAGGATAAACTTATCAACACTCCTGAAAATGACTTAGAACATTTTTAACTGTTCTGGATAACATTGACAGGCTATCAGAAAATAGGCGTCACAATCAAAACACTCGACACAATAACAGTAACGATTCACAGTACAAGGGAAATGGTCACAACAAGACTCCAAAGAGAAACGTAAACGGAAATAGCGAGAATGTTAATGGTAGTAGAAGTCACAACCAACAGAAAGCGTCCATATCAGGACAGGTGTAATCCAGGAATAATAATAATAGTGATGAGTACAATCGGTCATGGAACCAGAACAGCCGGCCGCGGTGGCCGAGGGGACTGAGGCGCTACACTCACGGTCTGCACGGCCACTACGGTCGGGGGTTCGAATCCCCCCTCGGGCATGGATATTTGTGCCGTCCTAGTTCGTAAGTAGTTCATAAGTAGTTTGTAAGTTAAGGGACTGATGACCCCGTAGTTAAGTCCCTTAAGCTTAACAAACATTTGAACATTTTTGAACCAGAATACCGACCAATCATTCAGTAGAAATACCAGTGGTAATACACAACAAAGTAATGAAAATAACTCTCAGATGAATACCAGAGCTCAACCTTGGGCAAACCACAATGTGAGAATTGTGGAAATTACCGATGAACCCACAACAACAGCAGTTAAACGAACAACGGCCGCAATAAGTTCTCCGTTGCAGGCTGTGAGACTCAGTGAGGGAACTGATAGGAAAGACTATACTTCAATAAACCTGCTCCGTTAGGAGTACGGAACTAAAACGGGAGAAGAACTTTTAAAAGAACCAGACCCTTGTAACAAGAAGAATACTGAAGAGATACAGTCTCTCATGAAAGCGAATATTCGTGGTATCCCTGTTAACATTATAATAGATACAGATGCCACAGTGAGTGTATTAAGTACAGACTTTTATGTCAAGTGGTAAAAGTGCCGACATTTCCAGTGGTGAATTGTATGGTTAAAGCAGCTATAAGCGAACAATCTCAAATAATCAAGAACCAGGTACGAGTAGCTATAACACTCGAGGGGGAAGAAATAAATTGTACCTTTCTCGCAGTGAAAAATTTAAATTGTTCCGTGTATTCCGGGGTGTGATCTTTTGAGAGAGAGGAAGGAAATGATCGACCTCTCACAAGGAAAATTAATTTTTGATTATAATGATAAACATACGAGGCGCGTCCAGAAAGTAAGTTCCGTTTGGTAATAAAGTGAAATTGTACACAGATACAGAAGAAATTTGAATTGCACAAAATTTTTCGACTCTTAAACTACTTTTCCACATAACTGCCGAAATTTTTGTAGGCACTTGTCATAGCGTGCCACAAGTTTTTGCATGCATCCTTCACAGAAGGTTGCCGCCCGTGTATTCAACCACGTGGTAACCGCTCTTTATCATCGTTGAAGTGTTGACCACCAAGGACAGATTTTAGGTGTAAGAAGAGATGAAAGTCGCTAGGAGAGAGGTCCGAGCTGTATGGAGGATGATCAAACAGGTCCCATTCAAATTTCCGTAAGAATTGTTTGGTCACATTCGGTGTGTGACGTCAGGCATTATCACGAAAAAAAATCTTTTGACAGTAATCCTCTTCTTACACCTAAAATCTGTCCTTGGTGGACAACGCTTGAACGATGATGACGAGCTGAAAGAACATGTTACCACATGGTTGAATACACAGGCGGCAACATTCTATGAAAAAGGCACACAAAACCTTGTGCTATGCTATGACAATTGCTACAAAATTTCGGAAGCTATGTAGAAAAGTAGTTTAACAGTTGTAGATTTTTGTACAATCAATATTTTTTATGTATCTGTACCCGTTCGTTTTATATAACCAAATGGAACTTACTTTCTGGACACGCCTCGTATTTCACTGGAATTGATTAGGATGATACAACCACATGACAAGTATTGCCAAACCATAAGAGTCAAATGTAAAGACTGTATGTAAATAACCTTGTCTTACATAATGACTTTTACTACACATATTTGTGTGAGAGGGATCCAATCATGAATATGCAGCTACAAAAAGTAAAGGAATCAGAATACCTGGATTTCCTTCAGCAGGAGCAATTAAAAGTATTCTAGGAAAGTATAGTAATGTCTTTGCTGTGAAACCTGGAATAATAAAAGAGTACGGTTATGACATTGAAGTAGTGCCACATAATACATATTGTACAAGTAATTACTCAGTCTCATGGTTCTATGAAAGCCACAGTAGCTCAAGAAATAAAGAAAATGTTGGAATGGTTGATTATTCAGCCTCCACATTCACCTTAAAGCAGTCCATTGATACCTTTGCTCAAACCCGGAGGAAGCATACGGGTAGTACTGGATGCTAGGGAAATTAATAAAATAATTGAAACTTCCTGGCAGATTAAAATTGTGTGCCGGAACCGGGACTCGAACCTGGAGTGCTTGTCTTGCAAGTTTCGCAGGAGAACTTCTGTAAAGTTTGGAAAGTAGGAGGCGAGGTACTGGCGGAAGTAAAGTTGTGAGGCGGCATCGTGAGTCGTGTCGGGATAGCACAGTCGGTAGTGGGCATGCCAGCGAAAGGCAAAGGTCCCAGGTTCGAGTCCCGGTTCCGGCAAACAATTTTAATCTGCCAGGAAGTTTCATATCAGCGCACACTCCGCTGCAGAGTAAAAGTATCATTCTGGAATAAAATAATTGTTCCTGTAAGGATACGGCCTGAAAATCTAGAAGAACAAATACAGAAATGCTTGGGATCAAGTATCTGACATCAATAGATTTGCGGTCATCATATTGGCAAATTCTATCGACGGTGCAATCCAGAAAATATACAGCGTTTGTATTTGCAGGACGCAGTTATCGAGTTCAGAGTTTTACCATTTGGTTTAAACGTCGGTGCTGGTGTCTTTATAGCTGCCTTAGACGCAGTTATCGGTCCTAAACTTTTAAATATAATTGTATGTAGATGACTTACTAATAGCGACACAGACATGGGAACCTCATATTGAAATATTGGAAAGAGTCTTAATTAAGTTTGCAAACGCTGGTGTCACGGTCAACCTAGATAAATCGAAGTTTGGCCGCGAACGAATAAAGTTCCTTGAACGTAGGAACCCTGGAGGCAATACTCACTTAACGACTTATCTTAGAAGATAGATTAAGGAAAGGCAAACCTACATTTCTAGCTTCTGTAGATTTAGAGAAAGCTTTTGACAATGTCGACTGGAATACACTCTTTAAAATTCTGAAGTCAGCAGGGGTAAAATACAGGCAAAGGAGAAATATTTACAACTTGTACAAAAGCCAGACCGCAGTTATTAGACTCGAAGGGCATGAAAGGGAAGCATCAGTTGGGAAGGGCGTAAGACAGGGTCGTAGCCTTTCTCCGATGTTATTCAATTTGTACATCGAGCAGGCGGTGAAGGAAAGCAAGGAAAAATTTGGAAAAGGGATTAAAGTTCAGGGGGAAGAAATAAAAACATTGCGTTTTGCTGATGACATTGTAATTCTGTCAGAGACAGCAAAGGACCTGGAAGAGCAGTTAAATGGAATGGACAGTGTGTTGAAGAGAGCGTATAAAACGAACATTAACAAGAGCAAAACAAAGATAATGGAATGCTGTCTTACAAAATCAGGTGATGCAGAAGGAATTCGATTGGGTAACGAAACAATGAAGGTGATAGATGAGTTTTGTTACTTGGGTAGTAAAATAATATGCGATGGTCGCATTACAGAGGATATAATATGCAGAATGGGAATGGGAAGAAAAGCATTTTTGAAAAAGAGAAATTTGCTAACATCGAATATTAATTTAAGTGTAAGGAAGTCCTTTCTGAAGGCATTTGTGTGGAGTGTTGCCCTGTACGGAAGTGAAACATGGACGACAAGCAGTGCGGACAGGAAGAGAATAGAGGCTTTTGAAATGTGGTGCTACAGAAGAATGCTGAAGATTAGGTGGGTAGATCGCATAACCAATGAAGAAGTACTGAACAGAATTGGCGAGAAAAGGAATTTTTGGCATACCCTGGCTAAAAGAAGGGATCGCTTGGTAGGACACTTTCTTAGACATCGTGAAATCGTAAATTTAGCATTGGAGGGAGGTGTGTGGGGTAAAAATCGCAGAGGGAGACCATGAGATGCCTACAGTAAGCAGATTCAAATGGATGTGGGTTGCCGTTCTTATGAGGCTTGCTCAGGATAGAGTAGGATGGAGAGCTGCATCAAACCAGTCTCCGGACTGAAGACCATAAGACACACGGACATATAGTTTCACCATTAGGAATTACCCCCGATGACGAGAAATTAGAAGCAATAGAAAAATTCCCAGCACCACGAACTAAAAGACAGCTAAAAGCCTTCCTCATTTTAATATCATTTTTTCGAAAATTCCTGTCACATGAATAGTGAACCTTTGCTGTATTTTCTCAAGAATAATGTGTCTTGGGTTTGGACTACAGAATGCCGAAGGGACTTTCAATAAATGAAACACGCGATGTTAAATGCAAACCTTTTATTTCATCCTAATGTGGATAATGATTTTTGTATAGCTACAGATACGTCATCTAATGGAATTGGTGCACGTTTATTCTAAAAGAGTGAGTAAACATGAACAAGGAAATACGTATTGTAGGATTTTCCTGCAGAGTTTTATCCGCCTGCGAGAGGAGTTACTCAGTAACAAAGAAGGAAGGACTCGCAGTAGTATCGGCTGTCAAAAAGTTTCCTTATTACATACGTGGCAAGAAGATAAAAATTGTTTGTGATCACCAAGCCTTAAGCTTTTTGCTATCGTGCAAGTTACTACATGATCGACTTACAAGATGGGCTCTTATCCTACAAAATTATCGATTACAGATAATGTACATTAAAGGAAGAGGTAATATAATAGCGGACACACTTTCTCGTCTTGCGGTAGGGATGGAAGAATTGTCAGACATCATAGAACAGGCTACAGAATACAAAATCCTGCATCTAAGTGAAACTTCATAGCGTAAAAAATTTATAGCTATGTGCAAGAACCTAAGTCAACTACAAGAAGCAAACCCGTGTTGGAATGATATCATATTTACATTGCAAAATCAGGCAGATACTAATTACAAAAGACATCACAAGATAGACAACAACATTCTGTATTATAGGAAGACGAAAGATTCAGATCAGTGGCGAGTATGTGTTTCCAAACAGAATGTTACAGATATTGTGTGGTTCACACACATTAAGTGGGGACAGTGTGGAACAGAAAGATGCTTTACTTTGTTGACAAGGTATGTCTACTTTATGAACATGAAGAAGGTGATTCAATCAATCATTGCAGTATGTGATACATGCCAACGGGTCAAGTACAGCAATAAATCATATAAATAAAAATTACATCCGCTAATTGCAACGGAACTTTTACAGCTTTTATCAATTGATATAGCGGGATCGTTCCCAATCTCTCGTGGGGGTGTGAAATATCTCCTTGCAATTTATGACAGCTTTTCGAAGTGTTCGAAACTATACACTTTGAAGGCTTGTATTGCAATACAAATTATAAGAAAATTCGCGATGGATTACTTTAGTACTGTTGGGAAACCGAAGATGATAATTTCAGATAATGCATCCTACTTTACATGTAATTCTTGGAAAAACTGTTTACATCAAGAGAACATTAGACACATTTTGATATCCAGAATTCAACAGATTCATTAGAACCTACATCCAGAAAAATCATACTAAATGGGCAGATTATGTTCCGTTATTTGAGAGAATGGATAATGCTACTCCTCACAAATCAACGGGATTTCCACCAGAACAAGTTTTATTTGGCACTATAGACGAAAGTTGGATAAAATCTTTACCGACAATTAACCACTGGGTGAAACTAGCAGAAGAAATTAAACAAGAAGTGTTAGATAATATCAATGCCACCAGGCGAGAGGAATAATATGATAAGCATGCTAAAATTACAAAAAATGAGGTTGATGACTTGGTGTTACTACCAATACATCTCAAATCGTCTGTGATAAACAGATGTAATAAGAAATGGCAACTTTTGTATTGTGGTCCTTATAGAATAACAAGGATATATAATGACTGTGCATATACACTTAGTTACCTCAATAATGGTAAAGTGAAGGGTTTATATCCTTAAAAAAATATCAAGCCGTACTTGAACTACCAAGAATAAGCTTAATGACACTACCAAGTGTGATTAAATAGTGGGAAGATAGTATCTGTTGAAAGACGACCGTCTGTCGTCTTCTATATATTTTTTTATAAAATTATAATTTATTTGATGTCAGTAGATTAGCATTTTATTAAAACTAGAACCCCCCTCCCCTCTTTTCAAGGCATGAGGAATAGCATTTTTATTTAATGTTTTAAAATATTAGTTTCTGAAATTTTCGTTAATATTGCTAGGATTTTGTTATTTTAATAATTTATTATTGTCCCTGTGAGAATGTGTACTTGTTTTACTTTTAAGTGGATGTGTGAGGATCTAATGGCTGTCTGAATGTGGGTGGTAATAGCTCGCTTTGCATGGTTCTCTCTGGCTCAGAGTCGATAGTTAGTTGTTACCAACTGCTGCTGCTGATGCTACCAAAGAGGTTTCTACACCCTTTGGTTACAAGCCAGTCGACGAGCCCTCGCCAGGGCGAGTCTCGCATCCCCACCACCGCTGTTTCTTGGGTTTTGCCAGTTTCCGGTAGCTTTCCCGCCTGCTGGCCGCTCGAGCTTCTGGTAACTTTGTGTTTGGACCGCAGTGAGGTAAGGTTGGTTCTACTCTTGTGTCTGCGGAGATAGTAGCAATTCGTTGTCTAGCATGTTTAATTTAGACTCTTGAACTTTTATTCATTTTAAGGAATATTTTTTTCCGATCGTGCTTGGAAATGTGTTCTAGTTTTTTAATCCAGTGATTTCCAACAGATAAACGTGGTTTATGTGTTGCTAGTTGCAGTTTGATAATGGCCTGGTAAATTCAAACCTTTTGTCATTATGTGGCGGTGTACGAACTCTGTGTAAATTCTTTCTTGCTTGCTGGGTCCCGATTTCTAACAGACGATATGTTAATTTTTGTAAAGTGCATGTAAAATCTTTCTTATCGTTTCCTGCCATGAGTGGTTGGTTCTTAGAACAAAGCCTTCAGGTTCCACTCTTGATTGTTCCATGCCCATCAGGCAAGTAACTATGCGGGTATCCTTCTGATTTCCACTAATATTTCGCGATCTTCTCTCCCCGCCTATTTCAATTTTGCTGTTTCTTCTCCGAACTCGTAGTGTGCACTCAGTCTATGCCAGTAATTCTCTCCCACCCTTGTACAACCCCCTTCAATAGCTTGCTTATGAAATTCTATGTATTTCTAAGGATTACATGCCGTAGATTTTATTTTTCCGACTTTGTATTTATTTCACTTTGCCGGGTTTTGAGACTGGACTTCTCTCGTCTCTGTGAACGCTCCCAATCGCCTGTTGCTGCATTTCAGTAGCTTCCTTATGAAATTCTACGCAGTTCTAGGGGTTGCATGCCGTAGTTAATTTTCTTTATTTTTCGGAAATTGAATTTATACATTTTTATCGGTTTGCGGAACCATGAGGGTCAGAACTCTGACTTCAGGGGTTTGCAGCTAGTCACCTGAATTCACGCCACTTCTCAGTAAGCCAGTGCCTGGATGGTTTACTCTTAGACTGCAACTTAAGAGTCCGCCGTGACTTTGTGTAATGAATTCGATTCTTAACCACTTCACCTTCAGTGGAGTGCGATCATGTAACGTAGCCGTGTGTCGCCGTTAGCGTGTTTGCTCGCGGTCTAATCTAAATGCAACTTTGCTTTGCTACACTCACGCACCGTCTCAAATCAGGCACGACAGACCAGAGCCATCTTGGCAGTTTTATTGCATATTGTGTTGTGTGGTACCTCCCGGTTTGCTGACTTTCGCCTACGATAGCGGCGCCTGCTTCCGCCTCGCTTCAGCACGCTGATTTTGGTGAGTTTCGCTGTGGCATTGCGTGTGTGTGAGCGAGTTAGTGTTGTTTGTAACCCCCCCCCCCAGTAGCGTTAAGTTCTGTGTAATTCATGTTACATTCAATGCTGGGCATCGTCAGTATTAGATCATGTAAATGGGATGCATTTTTATCGTATTAACAAAATTGATTCCCCATTTTGCTTGAGTTCTACATAAATAAACAAGTTAAGTTCAGTATAATTTTGACTTGCCTATAAATAGTAGTTTCGAGCATCTTCCCCCTTTTATTTAATATTGTTTTTCACCAGTGCTGAGAACAAGCTCAGATGCAATTTTTTTATGTTTAAGTTCCGTTGCGCCATAAATGTTTTTCTTAGCCACCTTTATGAAATAACATTAATTGTGGTGGCTTGTTTATTAATGCCTGTGTGTAACTTCGTGTGAGCTGCTACGTATATTGTCCACTGTATCGTTAACTTCCTGTTATTAGAGTAATTTGAACCAAGTGAGTTCTCAATTTGGGCCAGCGAACACGGTTTTAAAAGCAGGGAGTAGGCGTTAGTTCTCACGGACCTTTTACTAATGTTACTGCAAAAATTAACCTTTTTTATAACAGTAAACTCTTAATTGTGTATCTCCTAGCAGAATTAAGCTTTTATTACTTACAGTGGTTTACTTTTACTGTGTACATAGATGTATATATGTATATGTGTGTATAGATATAATTTTCTGAGCAGGATAGTTATGTGGAAACACAATTAAATAGTGTGATAAAGTGATGCTTACGGTGATGTAACTAGAAGATAAGTGAAATATCTGTACTGAAGCCTCTTCAGCACAATACGAGGGTGTGGTGTAATTTTAGTAGTGTTACAGTCAGGCAATGCATAAGTATGTGTCTGCCTGCATTTCCAATAAATAATGATACTCGCTGTTTCAGCGTAGTAGTCACTTGTCTGAGTCTGCCAAGATTTAAAGTAAAATCAGTTGAGGTCTCTCTCTCTCTCTCTTTTTTTTTTTTTTTTTTTTTTTTTTTTTTTTTTTTTTGTTGGTCTCGCGCAGGTTTTCATCACAAATGAGAACGGACCTAATGACCTGCAGTCGTTTCCCTTATAAAAAAAAGTAAAGCAGTCAACAACCCGAAGATTGGTTTGAACACCACAGTGCTTTACTAGGCACGGTCCTGTCTGGAGGTGGTATGCCGTTGCCTTCCTCCGACCTTCGAACTGACTCACCCAGCCAGTTATAGGGGGACCTACAGTTTAACGTGGGTTCCGAACCACGGTGCTACTCGGTATTTTTCACATGAGCAACACTGCCAGAGGTGAAAGAAGTGGATAGTGACAGATAAAAATCCTAGGACCTGGCGGGGATCGAACCCGCGTCCTTTGGATTTGTAGTCTGGCACTCTACCACTGTGCAACCGAGGCGCACGTTTCCCTTATATCACTCGTAAATATAGTATATTATATTATATTTTAGTAGTAGTAAAGAAATGATGTGTTTTACACGAAAACATATGTAACATGCTGCACTAAGCGGTACTAACGTGTAAATGGAATGTTGATAAATTGTATTCAGTGCTAACATGAACTGTGTACAGTCTGTTAGTGACCGCAAATATTTCACGGAACTATCATGGATAGCCAGTGAATAACGAATAAGGTGAGCCATGCTGACTTTCCTGGTGTGACGCTACATCGATCACAGTGTCAAGTACGTGCATGAACCTTACTTACAAATCGGATTGACTAAACCTGTGTGTGAGTTTACATTCCTGTGCGCTGCATGGACGGCTATGAAATAACAGTGTGATCATTACACGTGATATGAACCATTTTAAACTGAACGTCGTAACAGCTGCGCCATAGTGAAAGCGGACGGTGTGTCAAAATAATGCTGAGACATCCTGCGACGACATGAATTCATGCGTACTGGACAATCAATTGTTGCCAGCCTGGAAGTGTCAGTCGACGTGAATAAACCTTGAAATGTGATCTACGAGTAAAATGTGAAACAGTACCAGTAAACTTATTGCATTCATGACATTATTGTTTTCTAAACAGTGAAAAGTGCATCAAGGTGTCTCTATGAACTAATGAACAAGATTTTCTTTCCGGCATGAAGTGATATAAAAATATAATTTTGATACTGCCTGTTTGGTTTTATTACTAGCTGAACCCCCACTGCTTTGCATGCGTAGGCTGGTTGGTCTGCTCCAGTCGTTTCTTTTTTAATCCTAATGATGAACCTATATCTTAAGTTTCGTAGTTATAGCTTGAAATTTTTAGTTAACAGCGCCATATTTTTGAAAATCAATTTTTGCATCTCGTATTCACCCCCTTATTGGTCGAATTTCCAAAAATACCGAAACACGTGCCTTTTAAATTTTAACCGCGAATCCAAATCCGAAAATTTGTAGTTCTAACTTCGAAATTGCCTAAATAGAAATACATTTCCGAAAAACACCCCCTCTCCAATTTAACCCCCTTCATGGTTGAATTTCCAAAAATACCGACACACGTATTTTTTAAATTCTAACGAACAATACAAATACCAATTTTTGTAACTATAGCTTCAAAATTGTCTTGACAACAAAGTGTTTTCGAAAAGAATTTTTGATCCCCTCTCTTACCCCCTTAGTTGTTGAATTTCCAAAAATACCAAAACACGTGTCTTTTTAATCCTGATCAAGAGTCTGTATTCTACGTTTCGTAGTTATAGCTCGAAAGTTTTGTTAACAGCAACATATTTTTGAAAATCAATTTTTTGCGTCCTCTATATGCCCCCCTTATTGGTTGAATTTCGAAATATGCCGAAACACTTGTCTTTTAAATTCGAACCCCGAATCCAAATCCGAAAATTTGTAGTTCTAACTTCAAAATTGCCTAAATATCAATACATTTCCGAAAAACACCCCCTCTCCAATTGACTCCGTTGATGGTGGAATTTCCAAAAATACCGAAACACTTATTTTTTAACGTCTAACCAACTATACAAATATCAATTTTTACTGCTCTAGCTTCAAAATTGTATCAATAGTAACGTGTTTTCAAAAATAATTTTTGATCCTCTCTTTAACCCTCTTACTTGTTGAATTTCCAAAAATACTAAAAATCATGGATTTTTAATCCTGACCAAGATTCACTATCCCAATTTTCGTAGTTGTAGCTTAAAATTTGAGTGAACAGCAACATACTTTTGAAAATCAATTTTTTGCGTCACGTATTTTACCCCCTTATTTGTCGAATTTCAAAAAAATGCCGAAACACGTGTCTTTTTAATTCGAAACCTGAATTAAAATCCAAAAATTTTGTAGTTCTATCTTCAAAATTGCCTAAATAGCTGCGTATTTAAAAGAAAATTTTCATCCCCTATTTCACCCCCATAGGGACGGAGTATCGAAAAATCGCTTCTTAAATGACGCCTACAGAGTAAGATCAACACCCTCCACAAATTTCAAGTTTCTGTCTTCAGTGGTTTGGGCTGGGCGATGATGAGTCAGTCAGTCAGTCAATCAGTCAGTCAGTCAATCGGGACACTGCCTTTTATATACAGAGAATATTATCAGCTGCATCGCGAGCGGTGCGTGCACAGCCGCGTACGTGAAGGATGGCGGACTCCCGGTTGCAGTCCATATTACCATCTGCAACCTGGAGGGCAGCAATCCTGCAACCAACGGCAACCGCAGGCGTACCCTTTTGAATCTGCTTACTGTATTCGTCTCTCGGTCTCCCTCAACGATTTTTACCCCACACACTTCCTTCTAATGCTAAGTTGACAATTCCTTGATGTCTCAGAATGTGACCCACCAATCTATCCCTTCTCTTAGTCAGGATATGCCTGAAACTCCTTTTCTCCCCAATTCGGTTAAGCACCTCCTCATTACTTATGTGATCTACCCATCTAATTATCATCATTCGTCTGTAGCACCACATTTCAAAAGCTTCTATCATCTTTTTATCTGAACTAGTTATCGTCCACATTTGACTCCCATACAATGCTACACTCCAGACAAATGCTTTCAGGAAGGACTTCCTAACATTTAAATTAACAAGCAAGGCGTCGTACGGCGAACAAGATTATTGAACTTTTCAGACTTTATATTAAAGAACTGTGTAAATACGAAATTATTTCAAACATAGCACAATGAGAAAAAGACATCCATGAAATGTGAAATATAGAATATACTTCACTTTAATGAACAATTAACTTTCAAACCATTAGTGAAAAATGTTTCACATCATTGATATAGATGATTCAGTCATGATATAATGAACTTTTGCTAAATACCTAATGTACTTTGAATTTAATAATTCTACGAACTTTCAATGAATAATGAACTATGAAAGACAACCGTCTGTCATCTTCCATATATTTTTTTGTATAGTTTCTGTAAAGTTATAATTTATTTAATGTCGCTAGATAATCATTTTGTTAAAACTTGAACCCCACTCTTTTCAAGGCTTGAGGAATAGCATTTTTATTTCATGTATTAAAATAGTAGTTAATATAGCTAGGTTTTCTTATTTTGTTATGTTAATAATTTATTATTATGTTAATTAATGTTGCATAAGTACGGCTTCTCCACTACTCCACTGTCCCTGTCAGAATGTACATTTGTTTTATTTTTAATAGTGTGCGAGAATCTATGGCTGTCTGAATGTGGGGAGTGATAGCTCGCGTTGCATCGTTCTCTCTGGCTCAGAGTCGATAGCTGCTCATGCTACCACAGAATTACCACACCTTTTAGTTGTGGGCTAGTTAGCGAGCCTTCCCTCCAGCGCAAATCTCGCTGTCCGTCACCCGTCCACGTTTTCGTGGATTTTCCGGCTTCCGGTGGCTTCCCGCGTCTTGTGGCCGCTCGGTCTTGTCATTCTGAGCTGGTCTTCTGCTGAGGTAAGGTTGGTTCTGCTCTTGTTTCTGGAGATGGGAGCGTTTCATTGACTACCACGTTGAACTTAGATTCATGAGCTTAGAATCATTTTTTTTAATTATTTTCTCCAATCGTATGCAGAAATGTGTTCCCGTTTTTCAATTCAGTGATTTCCAATAGATAAACACAGTGTGTGTGATTCTAGTTGCAGTTTGATAACGCCTGATATGTAAAAACCTTTTGTGATCATGTGGCGGCGTATGAACTCTGTGCAAATACTTTCTAGCTTTGTGGGGCCCGATATCTAATAGGGGATATGTTCGTCTTGTGTAGTGCATTTATAAATCTTCTCATTGTTTTCTTCCGTGAGTGATATGTGTTCCACGTGGTTGGTTCATAGAACAAAGCCTTCAGCTTCTACTGTTGTCTGTTCTATGACCATCAGGGAAGTAACTATGCAGGTATCCATCTTATTTACACTAATATTTCGCAATCTTCTCTCCCCGCCTATTTCAATTTCGCTGTTTCTTCTCCGACTTGTAGTTCACACTCTGATTTTGTCAGTAATTCTCTCTGAGCCTTGTACATCCTCCTCCAATAGCTTCATTATGTGATTCTAAGCATTTCTATGGGTTGCACGCTGTAATTCTTAATTTCATTTTTCCGACTTTGTAGTTATTTAACTTTTACGAGTTTTTTGAGACTGGACTTCATCCGTCTCTGTAGTCGCCCCTATCTGTATTTCATTCGCTTCCTTTAATTCTAAGCATTTCTATAGGTTTCATGCTGTAGTCAATTTTCTTCATTTTTCGGAAACTGAATTTATTCAATTTTATCGGTTTTCGGAACGACGTGGGTCCGAGTGTCGACTTTCGGGGTTCGGAGCTAGTCGTCTGAATTCACGCCACTTCTCATATAAAAAGCAGATCCTAGATCGATTTCTAACAGACTGCAACTAAACAATTCACCGTGATTTTGTATAATGAATCCGATTTTCAACCACTTCACCTTCAATGGATTGCGTTCATGTAACGTAGCCGTGTGTCGCCGTTAGCGTGTTTGCTCGCAGTCCAATTCAGATGTAATTTAACTTGCTATACACACGAACCATCAAAAAACAGGCACGACAGACCAGAACCAGCTTCAAAGTGTTTGTGTATACTGTGTGTTGTGCTACCTCCGACTTGCTGAATTTCGCCTACGATAGCGGCGCCTGCTTCCGCCTCGTCTCAGCACGCTGTTTTTGGTGAGTTTCGCTGTGGCACTGCGTGTGTGTGAGAGAATGAGTGTTGTTTGTGAATCCATCCCCCCAGTAGCGTTATATATATATATATATATATATATATATATATATATATATATATATATATATATATATATAATTCCAAGTTATGGAAGAAGGTGACGTCTCACCTTCATGAATGGATGCCTGAAGCCGAAGAACTACCACCTGGACGCAATGAAAACTGGCTCGTGTGGACATTTTTTGAACAGATTACGATCAGGAGTTGGACGCTCCCGAGACAACTTGAAGAGATGGGGTTTCAAGACGGAAGACACTTCCCGTGGCTGTGGAGAACAACAAACCACAAGCCGTGTGCTCCAGTGCTCTTCGGTCCCTACATCCTGCACAGACTGATCTCCTGCAAGCCACTCCAAACGCCTTGGAGGTTGCGAAGTATTGGGCGCATGTAATATAATCACAACTGTACCTTTTTTTTTCAATTTACTATATGTATGGCTACTGTAAGTTTGTATGTTTCTGACTCGAGAATAAATAAAAGCCGGCTGCTGTGGCCCAGGGATCTGAGGCGCTTCAGTCACGGTCTGCACGGCCACTACGGTTGGGGGTCCGAATCCCCCCTCGGGCATGGATATTTGTGCCGTCCTTAGTCTTAGTTAGTTCATAAGTAGTTTGTAAGTTTAGGGACTGATGACCCCGTAGTTAAGTCCAATAGACTATACAAACATTTGAACATTTTTTTTTTTTTTTTTTTTTTTTTTTTTGAATAAATAAAAATGTATAATTTAGGCTGGGCACCGTCCGCATTAATCCATGTAAGAGATGCATCTTTATAATGTTAACAAAATTGGTTTCCCATTTTTGCTTGTTTTCTATCTGAATAAACAAGTTTCCCGGCGTATTCCCTCGCATACGTTTCTTCTGGTTCAGTGCATTTATGAATGGCTTTCGCCGTGCTACTGCGATCGTCGTAGTGCTCTCCGCACAGTTTCGGGATGGACTTTTCTACCGAGGTCTCCCTCCACGTCACTTGCAATTCGTGTGGCAGACATTTTCGGCTTCTGTTGTACCTTTCGCACAATCACACGTTCACCCCTCTGTGGAAATGTCCCTGGCCGTCCTGTACTGCACGGAATTCCAATCGGTCTTCTTCCTCGAACCGTTTAATAATGCCGTCAGCTGTTACTCTT
Source organism: Locusta migratoria (assembly GCA_026315105.1). NCBI lineage: Eukaryota > Metazoa > Arthropoda > Insecta > Orthoptera > Acrididae > Locusta > Locusta migratoria. The sequence goes on from CM048754.1 coordinate 124,584,473, forward strand.
CTTCATGTTCGCTATTGCGGCAGTTTCCCTGTAGGCGACCATAGCATTAGAATCACGGTATTCCGACATTTTCATCGTTACGTAGTTTTAATAATTTGTTAAGAGGCTGAATTTTCTCATTTCTCAAATTTTTAGTAAATTCTAATTATATCAGCGTAATTCACTGTAATAGTATGCAGGGAATACTTAGGTCAAAACATCTCGTATATCAGAGATCATTCGTCAGATTGCTATTATAAATATTACCCACAGTTGAGTTACTCTCTCTCTCTCTCTCTCTCTACGTGTTAAGTTACCGATGTAACGAGCTCTCAGTGCTTAGCTAGAATATTATACGCGTTTAAAATCCAAGGTAGTAAAAAACCAAAAAAAGTATTTAAACTTTAATATAAACTTTCGTATCGTAATCATACGCGAAAGCGAACATTATCTTTGGACTTTGATCGGGATAGGCTAGGACGGAAGAATAATAAACTTCTGCCTGCCATAATAAACTGATGAACATTCCAGAGAGATTAATACAATCAAACTTAGACGAAAATAATAACGAATTGTGAACTTATAAAGTGTATAGTGTGAAAGTGTAGTGAATGTAACTATTGATTTCAGAATAGGGAATGTATGAAACTTAAAAAATCTTAAACAGTTATTCCAGTATTTACTTCCCTAATATTGTCCCAGCTTATTCTAAAAGTGAAGGAATATATCTAACAATAGTGTTCAGAAGAAAATTATGGTGAAATTTTCTAAAGAATAATTCTATAAAGGAGAAGGATCAAGCAAAAACATTATCTTTGTGATTGGCGTCAAATTATCTGAACTACCGGGACTCAATGATTCTATTTTTTATTCTTTGGTTTATTAAATATCAGCCCCTGAGAAAAGGATTTTCATGCTCAAACATTAAAGAAACGTCTTTAAGATTTAAATAAAATCCTGAATCAATATTTACAGTGAAAAATTCAACCGAGTTATAAATTTTATTAACTGCGAAGAAGTACCAGGGCTACCAACTGAATTTTCATACTGAGGTGAGAAATAGAAATTTGAACCTATACGTCGAATACAACTGTGGAAATGAAGACGTAATCTACAGCTTAAAACTCGCAAAGTTAAAACGCAAATATAAAACGAAGTCAACACAACTGTCGCCCAGTCACAAACCAAACCATGTCGTTTCGCGGAAATGCCGGACACACTGCAGTCAGTTCACCCTCTGTACGTCTCGGAAAGAACTGTTCTCTCCCGTTGTCCGCCTTTGTACGAATACTTTTGTTGCACCTTCCCATGCCGTTTTCGGGAAATATTACGTAACAGACACATGTCCAACAACAATTCTACGTACTTGAGGCGTGTTTCACGTTGCCACATCGTACCCGGAGTCCCAAATACATTGCTGTTGTTGTTGTGGTCTTCAGTCCGCAGACTGGTTTGATGCAGCTCTCCACAATACCCTGTCCTGTGCAAGTCTCTTCATCTGAGAATACGTTCGGCAACCTACATCCTTTTGAATCTGCTTACTATATTCCTCCCTCGGTCTCCCTCTACGACTTTTACCCCACACGCTTCCTTCTAATGCTAAGTTGACAACTCCTTGATGTCTCAGAATGTTTCCAGCCAATCTATCCCTTCTCTTAGTCAAGATATGCCAGAAACTCCTTTTCTCCCCGATTCGGTTAAGCACCTCCTCATTAGTTACATGATCTACCCATCTAATTTTCATTATTCGTCTGTAGCACCACATTTCAAAAGCTTCTATCATCTTTTTGTCTGAACTCCGTATCGTCCACGTTTCCCTCCCATACAATGCTACACTCCAGACAAATGCTTTCAGAAAGGACTTACTAAAATTTAAATTAATATTGGATGATAACAAATTTCGCTTCTTTAGAAATGCTTTTCTACCCATAGCCATTCTGCATTTTATATCTACTTTACTTCGGCCTTCAAAAGTTATCTTTCTACCCAAATAACAAAATGCATCTACTACTTTTAGTGTCTCATTACCTAGTCTAATTCCTTCAGCATCGCCTGATTTTCTGACATTGCATTCCATTACGTTCGTTTTAGGCTTGTTAATGTTCATCTTATACCTTCCTTTCAAGACACTGCCCACTCCATTCAACTGCTCTTCGAGATCGTTTGCACTCTCTGACAAAATTACTATATCATCGGCAAACGGCAAACTTTTTATTTCTTCTCTCTGCACTTTAATGTCCTCTCCAAATTTCTCCTTCCATTCCTTCAGTGCCTACTCAATGTACAGATTGAACAACATTGGGGAAAGGCTACAACCCTGTCTTACCTCCTTCCCAACCCTCTGCGTCCTTTGTTGCCCTTAGACTCTAATAACCGCTGTCTGGTTTTTGTATAGGTTGAATATAACTCTTCGCTCCCTATATTTTACCCCTGATCCTTCAGAATTTGGAAGAGTGTATTCCAGTCGGCATTCTCAAAAGCTTTCTCCAAATCGACAAACGCTAGAAACGTTCAAATGTTCAAATGTTTGTATAGCTTATGCGACTTAACTACGGGGTCATCAGTCGCTAAACTTACAAACTACTTATGAACTAACTACTAGTAAGGACGGGACAAATATCCATGCTTGAGGGGGGATTCGAAACCCCGACCGTAGTGCTAAAAACGTACCTTTCCTTTTCGTTAGCCTATCTTCTAAGATAAGTCGTAATGTCAGTATTACATCCCATGTTTCTACATTTCTCCTAAATCTAAACTGATCGTCCCCGAGGTTGGAAATGCACAAGTTTTTCCATTAGTCTGTAAATAATTCGTGTTAGTATTTTGCACCCATGACTTATTAAACTGATAGTTCTGTAATTTTCACACTTGTCTGCATTTGCTTTCTTTGGAATTGGAATTACAATATTCTTCTTGAAGTCGGAGGGTATTTCCCCTGTCTCGTACATCTTGCATACCAGGTGATACAATTTTTCACGACTGGCTCTCCTAACGACATCAACAGTTGAGACAGAATATCATTTACTACATTACAAAGTGAAATTTTTTGCATTTGTTTATGCGGCAAACTGCAAAATTATGCGCATTTACGTGCTGTCCGAATACTTTTGCGACTGAGTGTATGTACAATTGCAATTTCATATTAAGTTATCTCAGAAACAGTCACAGTTTCATAAACTGCCGGCATCATCAGCTCGCAGAATTCTTGCGACATCCCTCGTAACCTCGGAAAGCAGACGATTCTCGACTAATTCGACACTCTGTCGCCCAGTGCGACAGCGGCAGGGGTGAGACACGTTTGACTGGAGACGCCGCCTGTAGTGGCGACAGCCAACACTGCCGCGCTTCTGACATCATCCGTCTGACAAGTGTGTGTGTGTGTGTGTGTGTGTGTGTGTGTGTGTTGATTTTCCCATAGGAATGACCCTAATGTTTTCATTTCTTATGTGCCAATTTGTCTTATCAAAACGTTGACAGGCCTGACTAAACCACCTGTCTCATCGAAAGTTCTGGACTTTCTGTATCAAAACAGGTAGGTTCAGGGTATTATACCCGGGCCGCTGAAACTTTGCACTTGACGTTTACAAATAACAAGTGAAGAGCAAGAAGCGCGAGGCGCTAGTCGCCAGGAACGGTCCAATCACAGCGCGAGAAACACTTCCAGTGGTCACGTGCCGTGACGTCACAGTTCCCGCTAGAGCACTGTATAGTACAAGCAGAACAATCCGCCATTTTGAATCCCGCGTTGTAGGCGAGCATTCAAAGACTATGGAACATTTACGCTTTTTAATATGTTTTTATGGCCATTAAATATACTTTCCTAATGCAGGAAATGTTACAGCATAGTGAATACGTTTTCTTACCTCTGACTGTAAGAAGCAAACAACTAAAGTTAGAGATTAGATGGATATATATGGATCTGATACATTCACTTACATTGTAAATCACGGCGTATGTTGCCGTTCTAAATATTTACCATATACAGCTAAAATACGTTACAATTACCGCATTTTTTGGTTGAAAATTGTTACGTCCACATACGTTTACGGCAAGTAAAAAGTTGCTTTCGAAAACAGTTACGGAATATTTTTAAATTTATCAGGCTTGATTCCATTGTGGAACTTGTACTCAACGAATCCCCCCCCCCCCTCGGGCATGGATATTTGTGCCGTCCTAGTTCGTAAGTAGTTCATAAGTAGTTTGTAAGTTTAGGGACTGATGACCACGTAGTTAAGTCCCATAAGCTGTACAAACATTTGTGCTCAACGACTGTACTTTGACTTGTAGAAATTTTCAGCAATCAGTAGTAAGTATTATTTATTGGCAGATCTAGATTTCGACCACTGTGAGGTAATTATGAATGGTTAAAAGGCGATTAAAATACACAAAACGTTGTTAAAATTGCGATACTATACTTCCCGTTTCCACCCCCCTCTAATGCATATTTTACACGCGCCATATTATGTTCCGTTATTTGAGAGAATGGATAATGCTACTCCTCACAAATCAACGGGATTTCCACCAGAACAAGTTTTATTTGGCACTATAGACGAAAGTTGGATAAAACCTTTACCGACAATTAACCACTGGGTGAAACTAGCAGAAAAAATTAAACAAGAAGTGTTGGATAATATCAATGCCACCAGGCGAGAGGAATGATATGATAAGCATGCTAAAATTACAAAAAATGAGGTTGATGACTTGGTGTTAGTACCAACACATCTCAAATCGTCTGTGATAAACAGATGTAATAAAAAATGGCAACTTTTGTATTGTGGTACTTATAGAATAACAAGGATATATAATGACTGTGCATATACACTTAGTTACCTCAATAAGGGTTTATATCCTTAAAAAGATATCAAGCCGTACTTGAACTACCAAGAATAAGCTTAATGACACTACCAAGAGTGATTAAATAGTGGGAAGATAGTATCTGTTGAAAGACGACCGTCTGTCGTCTTCTATATATTTTTTTATAAAATTACAATTTATTTGATGTCGGTAGATTAGTATTTTATTAAAACTAGAACCCGCCCCTCTTTTCAAGGCATGAGGAATAGCATTTTTATTTAATGTTTTAAAATATTAGTTTCTGAAATTTTAGTTAATATTGCTAGGATTTTGTTATTTTAATAATTTATTATTGTCCCTGTGAGAATGTGTACTTGTTTTACTTTTAAGTGGATGTGCGAGAATCTAATGGCTGTCTGAATGTGGGTGGTAATAGCTCGCTTTGCATGGTTTTCTGGCTCAGAGTCGATAGTTAGTTGTTACCAACTGCTGCTGCTGATGCTACCAAAGAGGTTTCTACACCCTTTGGTTACAAGCCAGTCGACGAGCCTTCTCCAGGGCGAGTCTCACGTCCCCACCACCGCTGTTTCTTGGGTTTTGCCAGTTTCCGGTAGCTTTGCCGCCTGCTGGCCGCTCGAGCTTCTGGTAACTTTGTGCTCGGACTGCAGTGAGGTAAGGTTGGTTCTACTCTTGTGTCTACGGAGATAGTAGCAATTCGTTGTCTAGCATGTTTAATTTAGACTCTTGAACTTATATTCATTTTAAGGAATAATTTTTTCCGATCGTGCTTGGAAATGTGTTCTAGTTTTTTAATCCAGTGATTTCCAACAGATAAACGTGGTGTATGTGTTGCTAGTTGCAGTTTGATAATGGCCTGGTAAATTAAAACCTTTTGTCATCATGTGTCGGTGTACGAACTCTGTGTAAATTCTTTCTAGCTTGCTGGGTCCCGATTTCTAACAGACGATATGTTAATTTTTGTACAGTGCATGTAAAATCTTTCTTATCGTTTCCTGCCATGAGTGGTTGGTTCTTAGAACAAAGCCTTCAGGTTCCACTCTTGATTGTTCCATGCCCATCAGGCAAGTAACTATGCGGGTATCCTTCTGATTTCCACTAATATTTCGCGATCTTCTCTCCCCGCCTATTTCAATTTTGCTGGTTCTTCTCCGAACTTGTAGTGTGCACTCAGTCTATGCCAGTAATTCTCTCCGAGCCTTGTACAAACTCCTTCAATAGCTTGCTTATGAAATTCTATGTATTTCTAAGGATTACATGCCGTAGTTTTTATTTTTCCGACTTTGTATTTATTTCACTTTTCCAGGTTTTGAGACTGGACTTCTCCCGTCTCTGTGAACGCTCCCAATCTCGTGTTGCTGCATTTCCGTAGCTTCCTTATGCAATTCTACGCAGTTCTAGGGGTTGCATGCCGTAGTTAATTTTCTTTATTTTTCGGAAATTGAATTTATACATTTTTATCGGTTTGCGGAACCATGAGGGTCAGAACTCTGACTTCAGGGGTTTGCAGCTAGTCACCTGAATTCACGCCACTTCTCAGTAAGCCAGTGCCTGGATGGTTTACTCTTAGACTGCAACTTAAGAGTCCGCCGTGACTTTGTGTAATGAATCCGATTCTTAACCAGTTCACCTTCAGTGGAGTGCGATCATGTAACGTAGCCGTGTGTCGCCGTTAGCGTGTTTGCTCGCGGTCTAATCTAAATGCAACTTTGCTTTGTTACACTCACGCACCATCTCAAATCAGGCACGACAGACCAGAGCCATCTTGGCAGTTTTATTGTATATTGTGCTGTGTGGTACCTCCGGGTTTGCTGGATTTCGCCTACGATAGCGGCGCCTGCTTCCGCCTCGCTTCAGCAGCTGATTTTGGTGAGTTTCGCTGTGGCATTGCGTGTGTGTGAGCGAGTGAGTGTTGTTTGTAAATCCTCCCCCCCCCCCCCCCAGTAGCGTTAAGTTCTGTGTAATTCATGTTAAATTCAATGCTGGGCATCGACAGTACTAGATCATGTAAATGGGATGCATTTTTATCGTATTAACAAAATTGATTCCCCATTTTGCTTGAGTTCTACATAAATAAACAAGTTAAGTTCAGTATAATTTTGACTTGCCTATAAATAGTAGTTTCGAGCATCTTCCCCCTTTTATTTAATATTGTTTTTCACCAGTGCTGAGAACAAGCTCAGATGCAATTTTTTTATGTTTAAGTTCCGTTGCGCCATAAATGTTTTTCTTAGCCACCTTTATGAAATAACTTTAATTGTGGTGGCTTGTTTATTAATGCCTGTGTGTAACTTCGTGTGAGCTGCTATGTATATTGGCCACTGTATCGTTAACTTCCTGTTATTAGAGTAATTTGAACGCAGTCAGTTCTCAATTTGGGCCAGGAAACTAGGTTTTAAAAGCAGGGAGTAGGCGTTAGTTCACACGGATCTTTTACTAATGTTACTGCAGAAATTAACCTTTTTTATAATAGTAAACTCTTAATTGGGTATCTCCTAGCAGAATTAAGCTTTTATTACGTACAGTGGTTTACTTTTACTGTGTACATAGATGTATATGTGTGTATAGATATAATTTTCTGAGCAGGATAGTTATGTGGAAACACAATTAAATAGTGTGATAAAGTGATGCTTACGGTGATATAACTAGAAGATAAGTGAAATATCTGTACTGAAGCCTCTTCAGCACAATACGAGGGTGTGGTGTAATTTTAGTAGTGTTACAGTCACGCAACGCATAAGTATGTGTCTGCCTGCATTTCCAATAAATAATGATACTCGTTGTTTCAGCGTAGTAGTCACTTGTCTGAGTCTGCCAAGATTTAAAGTAAAATCAGTTGAGGTCTCTCTCTCTCTCTCTCTCTCTCTTTTTTTTTTTTTTTTTTTTTTTTTTTTTTTTTTTTTTTTGTTGGTCTCGCGCAGGTTTTCATCACAAATGAGAACGGACCTAATGACCTGCAGTCGTTTCCCTTATAAAAAAAAGTAAAGCAGTCAACAACCCGAAGATTGGTTTGAACAGCACAGTGCTTTACTAGGCATGGTCCTGTTTGGAGGTGGTATGCCGTTGCCTTCCTCCGACCTTCGAACTGACTCACCCAGCCAGTTATAGGGGGACCTACAGTTTAACGTGGGTTCCGAACCACGGTGCTACTCGGTATTTTTCACATGAGCAATACTGCCAGAGGTGAAAGAAGTGGATAGTGACAGATAAAAATCCTAGGACCTGGCGGGGATCGAACCCGCGACCTTTGGATTTGTACCACTGTGCAACCGAGGCACACGTTTCCTTTATATCACTCGTAAATATAGTATATTATATTATATTTTAGTAGTAGTAAAGAAATGATGTGTTTTACACGAAAACATATGTAACATGCTGCACTAAGCGGTACTAACGTGTAAATGGAATGTTGATAAATTGTATTCAGTGCTAACATGAACTGTGTTTAGTCTGTTAGTGACCGCAAATATTTCACGGAACTATCATGGATAGCCAGTGAATAATGAATAAGGTGAGCCATACTGACTTTCCTGGTGTGACGCTACATCGGATACTGTGTCAAGTACGTGCATGAACCTTACTTACAAATCGGATTGACTAAACCTGTGCGTGAGTTTACATTCCTATGCGCTGCATGGACGGCTATGAAATAACAGTGTGATTCATTACACGTGATATGTACCATTTTAAACTGAACGTCGTAACAGCTGCGCCATAGTGAAAGCGGACGGTGTGTCAAAATAATGCTGAGACATCCTGCGACGACATGAATTCATGCGTACTGGACAATCAATTGTTGCCAGCCTGGAAGTGTACAATGTGAAACAGTACCAGTAAACTTATTGCATTCATGACATTATTGTTTTCTAAACAGTGAAAAGCGCATCAAGGTGTCTCTATGAACTAATGAACAAGATTTTCTTTCCGGCATGAAGTGATATAAAAATATAATTTTGATACTGCCTGTTTGGTTTTATTACTAGCTGAACCCCCACTGCTTCGCATGCGTAGGCTGGTTGGTCAGCTCCAGTCGTTTCTTTTTTAATCCTAATGATGAATGCATATCTTAAGTTTCGTAGTTATAGCTTGAAATTTTTAGTTAACAGCGCCATATTTTTGAAAATCAATTTTTGCATCTCGTATTCACCCCCTTATTGGTCGAATTTCCAAAAATACCGAAACACGTGTCTTTTAAATTTTAACCGCGAATCCAAACCCGAAAATTTGTAGTTCTAATTCGAAATTGCCTAAATAGCAATACATTTCCGAAAAACACCCCCTCTCCAATTTAACCCCCTTGATGGTTGAATTTCCAAAAATACCGACACACGTATTTTTTAAATTCTAACGAACAATACAAATACCAATTTTTGTAACTATAGCTTCAAAATTGTCTTGACAACAAAGTGTTTTCGAAAAGAATTTTTGATCCCCTCTCTTACCCCCTTAGTTGTTGAATTTCCAAAAATACCAAAACACGTGTCTTTTTAATCCTGATCAACAGTCTATATTCTACGTTTCGTAGTTATAGCTCCAAAGTTTTGTTAACAGCAACATATTTTTGAAAATCAATTTTTGCGTCCTCTATATGACCCCCTTATTGGTTGAATTTCGAAATATGCCGAAACACTTGTCTTTTAAATTCTAACCCCGAATCCAAATCCGAAAATTTGTAGTTCTAACTTCAAAATTGCCTAAATATCAATACATTTCCGAAAAACACCCCCTCTCCAATTGACTCCGTTGATGGTTGAATTTCCAAAAATACCGAAACACTTATTTTTTAACGTCTAACCAACTATACAAATATCAATTTTTACTGCTCTAGCTTCAAAATTGTATCAATAGTAACGTGTTTTCAAAAATAATTTTTGATCCTCTCTTTAACCCTCTTACTTGTTGAATTTCCAAAAATACTAAAAATCATGGATTTTTAATCCTGACCAAGATTCACTATACCAATTTTCGTAGTTGTAGCTTAAAATTTGAGTGAACAGCAACATACTTTTGAAAATCAATTTTCTGCGTCACGTATTTTACCCCCTTATTTGTCGAATTTCAAAAAAATGCCGAAACACGTGTCTTTTTAATTCGAAACCTGAATTAAAATCCAAAAATTTTGTAGTTCTATCTTCAAAATTGCCTAAATAGCTGCGTATTTAAAAGAAAATTTTCATCCCCTATTTCACCCCCATAGGGACGGAGTATCGAAAAATCGCTTCTTAAATGACGCCTACAGAGTAAGATCAACACCCTCCACAAATTTCAAGTTTCTGTCTTCAGTGGTTTGGGCTGGGCGATGATGAGTCAGTCAGTCAGTCAATCAGTCAGTCAGTCAATCGGGACACTGCCTTTTATATACAGAGAATATTATCAGCTGCATCGCGAGCGGTGCGTGCACAGCCGCGTACGTGAAGGATGGCGGACTCCCGGTTGCAGTCCATATTACCATCTGCAACCTGGAGGGCAGCAATCCTGCAACCAACGGCAACCGCAGGCGTACCCTTTTGAATCTGCTTACTGTATTCGTCCCTCGGTCTCCCTCAACGATTTTTACCCCACACACTTCCTTCTAATGCTAAGTTGACAATTCCTTGATGTCTCAGAATGTGACCCACCAATCTATCCCTTCTCTTAGTCAGGATATGCCTGAAACTCCTTTTCTCCCCAATTCGGTTAAGCACCTCCTCATTACTTATGTGATCTACCCATCTAATTATCATCATTCGTCTGTAGCACCACATTTCAAAAGCTTCTATCATCTTTTTATCTGAACTAGTTATCGTCCACATTTGACTCCCATACAATGCTACACTCCAGACAAATGCTTTCAGGAAGGACTTCCTAACATTTAAATTAACAAGCAAGGCGTCGTACGGCGAACAAGATTATTGAACTTTTCAGACTTTATATTAAAGAACTGTGTAAATACGACATTATTTCAAACATAGCACAATGAGAAAAAGACATCCATGAAATGTGAAATATAGAATATACTTCACTTTAATGAACAATTAACTTTCAAACCATTAGTGAAAAATGTTTCACATCATTGATATAGATGATTCAGTCATGATATAATGAACTTTTGCTAAATACCTAATGTACTTTGAATTTAATAATTCTACGAACTTTCAATGAATAATGAATTATGAAAGACAACCGTCTGTCATCTTCCATATATTTTTTTGTATAGTTTCTGTAAAGTTATAATTTATTTAATGTCGCTAGATAATCATTTTGTTTAAACTTGAACCCCACTCTTTTCAAGGCTTGTGGAATAGCATTTTTATTTCATGTATGAAAATAGTAGTTAATATAGCTAGGTTTTCTTATTTTGTTATGTTAATAATTTATTATTATGTTAATTAATGTTGCATAAGTACGGCTTCTCCACTACTCCACTGTCCCTGTCAGAATGTGCATTTGTTTTATTTTTAAGAGTGTGCGAGAATATATGGCTATCTGAATGTGGCGAGTGAACTCGGTTTGCATCGTTCTCTCTGGCTCAGAGTCGATAGCTGCTCATGCTACCACAGAGGTTACCACACCTTTTGGTTGTGGGCTAGTTAGCGAGCCTTCCCTCCAGCGCGAGTCTCGCTGTCCGTCACCCGTCCACGTTTTCGTGGATTTTCCGGCTTCCGGTGGCTTCCCGCGTCTTGTGGCCGCTCGGTCTGGTCATTCTGAGCTGGTCTTCTGGTGATTTAAGGTTGGTTCTGCTCTTGTTTCTGGAGATGGGAGCGTTTCATTGACTACCAAGTTGAACTTAGATTCATGAGCTTAGAATCATGTTTTGAAATGTTTTCTCCAATCGTATGCAGAAATGTGTTCCCGTTTTTCAATTCAGTGATTTCCAATAGATAAACACGGTGTGTGTCATTCTAGTTGCAGTTTGATAACGCCTGATATGTCAAAACCTTTTGTGATCATGTGGCGGCGTATGAACTCTGTGCAAATACTTTCTAGCTTTATGGGGCCCGATTTCTAATAGGTGATATGTTCGTTTCGTTCAGTGCATTTATAAACCTTCTCATTGTCTTCTTCCGTCAGTGTGCCACGTGGTTGGTTCATAGAACAAAGCCTTCACCTTCTACGCCCATCAGGCAAGTAACTATGCAGGTATCCATCTTATTTACACTGATATTTCGCAATTTTCTCTCCCCGCCTATTTCAATTTCGCTGTTTCTTCTCCGACTTGTAGTTCACACTCTCATTTGTCAGTAATTCTCTCTGATCCTTGTACATCCTCCTTCAATAGCTTCATTATGCGATTCTAAGCATTTCTATGGGTTGCATGCTGTAATTCTTAATTTCATTTTTCCGACTTTGTAGTTATTTAATTTTTACGAGTTTTTTGAGACTGGACTTCATACGTCTCTGTAGTCGCCCCTATCGCGTGTAACTGTATTTCATTCGCTTCCTTATAATTCTAAGCATTTCTATGGGTTTCATGCTATAGTTAATTTTCTTCATTTTTCGGAAACTGAATTTATTCAATTTTATCGGTTTTCGGAACGACGTGGGTCCGAGTGTCGACTTTCGGGGTTCGGAGCTAGTCGTCTGAATTCACGCCACTTCTCATATAAAAAGCAGATCCTAGATCGATTTCTAACAGACTGCAACTAAACAATTCACCGTGATTTTGTATAATGAATCTGATTTTCAACCACTTCACCTTCAATGGCTTGCGTTCATGTAACGTAGCCGTGTGTCGCCGTTAGCGTGTTTGCTCGCAGTCCAATTCAGATGTAATTTAACTTGCTATACACACGAACCATCAAAAAACAGGCACGACAGACCAGAGCCAGCTTCAAAGTGTTTTTGTATACTGTGTGTTGTGCTACCTCCGACTTGCTGAATTTCGCCTACGATAGCGGCGCCTGCTTCCGCCTCGTCTCAGCACGCTGTTTTTGGTGAGTTTCGCTGTGGCACTGCGTGTGTGTGAGAGAATGAGTGTTGTTTGTGAATCCATCCCCCCAGTAGCGTTATATATATATATATATATATATATATATAAAATTCCAAGTTATGGAAGAAGGTGACGTCTCACCTTCATGAATGGATGCCTGAAGCCGAAGAACTACCACCTGGACGCAATGAAAACTGGCTCGTGTGGACATTTTTTGAACAGATTACGATCAGGAGTTGGACGATCCCGATACAACTTGAAGAGATGGGGTTTCAAGACGGAAGACACTTCCCGTGGCTGTGGACAACAACAAACCACAAGCCGTGTGCTCCAGTGCCCTTCGGTCCCTACATCCTGCACAGAGACTGATCTCCTGCAAGCCACTCCAAACGCCTTGGAGGTTGCGAAGTATTGGGCGCATGTAGTATAATCACAACTGTACCTTTTTTTTTTTTTTTTTCAATTTACTATATGTATGGTTACTGTAAGTTTGTATGTTTCTGACTCGAGAATAAATAAAAGCCGGCCGCTGTGGCCCAGGGGTCTGAGGCGCTTCAGTCACGGTCTGCACGGCCACTACGGTTGGGGGTCCGAATCCCCCCTCGGGCATGGATATTTGTGCCGTCCTTAGTCTTAGTTAGTTCATAAGTAGTTTGTAAGTTTAGGGACTGATGACCCCGTAGTTAAGTCCAATAGACTATACAAACATTTGAACATTTTTTTTTTTTTTTTTTTGAATAAATAAAAATGTATAATTTAGGCTGGGCACCGTCCGCATTAATCCATGTAAGAGATGCATCTTTATAATGTTAACAAAATTGGTTTCCCATTTTTGCTTGTTTTCTATCTGAATAAACAAGTTTCCCGGCGTATTCCCTCGCATACGTTTCTTCTGGTTCAGTGCATTTATGAATGGCTTTCGCCGTGCTACTGCGATCGTCGTAGTGCTCTCCGCACAGTTTCGGGATGGACTTTTCTACCGAGGTCTCCCTCCACGTCACTTGCAATTCGTGAGGCAGACATTTTCGGCTTCTGTTGTACCTTTCGCACAATCACACGTTCACCTCTCTGTGGAAATGTCCCTGGCCGTTCTGTACTGCAACGGAATTCCAATCGGTCTTCTTTCTCGAAACGGTTCATAATGTCGTCAGCTGTTACTTTTCTTCATGTTCACTATTGCGGCAGGTTCCCTGCAGGTTTTCCCCTTCGCGTGTTGATGCCTTTGCTTCCCTCTGCGTCCCATCGTCGCTGTCTAACACCACATCGCGACCATAGCATTAGAATCACGGTATTCCGACATTTTCATCGTTACGTAGTTTTAATAATTTGTTAAGAGGCTGAATTTTCTCATTTCTCAAATTTTTAGTAAATTCTAATTATATCAGCGTAATTCACTGTAATAGTATGCAGGGAATACTTAGGTCAAAACATCTCGTATATCAGAGATCATTTGTCAGATTGCTATTATAAATAGTACCCACAGTTTAGTTAGTCTCTCTCCCTCTCTCTCTCTATGTGTTAAGTTACCGATGTAACGAGCGCTCAGTGCTTAGCTAGAATATTATACGCGTTTAAATTCCAAGGTAGTAAAAAACCAAAAAAAGTATTTAAACTTTAATATAAACTTTCGTATCGTAATCATACGCGAAAGCGAACATTATCTTTGGACTTTGATCGGGATAGGCTAGGACGGAAGAATAATAAACTTCTGCCTCCCATAATAAACTGATGAACATTCCAGAGAGATTAATACAATCAAACTTAGACGAAAATAATAACGAATTGTGAACTTATAAAGTGTATAGTGTGAAAGTGTAGTGAATGTAACTATTGATTTCAGAATAGGGAATGTATGAAACTTAAAAAAATCTTAAACAGTTGTTCCAGTATTTAGTTCCCTAATATTGTCCCAGCTTATTCTAAAAGTGAAGGAATATATCTAACAGTAGTGTTCAGAAGAAAATTATGGTGAAATTTTCTAAAGAATAATTCTATAAAGGAAAAGGATCAAGCAAAAACATTATCTTTGTGATTGGCGTCAAATTATCTGAACTACCGGGACTCAATGATTCGAATTTTTATTCTTTGGTTTATTAAATATCAGCCCCCGAGAAAAGGATTTTCATGTTCAAACATTAAAGAAACGTCTTTAAGATTTAAATAAAATCCAGAATCAATATTTACAGTGAATAATTCAACCGAGTTATAAATTTTATTAACTGCGAAGAAGTACCAGGGCTACCAACTGAATTTTCATACTGAGGTGACAAACAGAATTTTGAACGTATACATCCGATACAACTGTGGAAATTAAGACGTAATCTACAGCTTAAAAGTCGCAAGCTAAAACCCTAATAGAAAACGAAGTGAACCCAACTGTCGCCCAGTCACAAACCAAACCATGTCGACGCCCTGTCACAGGCTCGCGATACGTGTTTACTGACCGTCGCCGTCGTCTCGCGGAGATGCCGGACTCACTGCAGTCGCTTCACCCTCTGTGCGTCTCGGAATGAACTGTTCTCTCACGTTGTCCGCCTTTGTCCGAATACCTCTGTTGCACCTTCCCATGCCGTTTTCAGGAAATATTACGTAACAGACACATGTCCAACAACCATTCTTCGTATTTGACGCGTGTTTCACGTTGCGATATCGTACCCAGACTCCCAAATACATTGTTGTTGTTGTTGTGGTCTTCAGTCCGCAGACTGGTTTGATGCAGCTCTCCACGCTACCCTGTCCTGTGCAAGTATCTTCATCTGCGAATACGTTCGGCAACCTACATCCTTCTGAATCTGCTTACTATATTCATCCCTCGGTCTTCCTCTACGACTTTTACCCCACACGCTTCCTTCTAATGCTAAGTTGACAATTCCTTGATGTCTCAGAATGTTTCCAGCCAATTTATCCCTTCTCTTAATCAGCATATGCCAGAAACTCCTTTTCTCCCCGATTCGTTTAAGCACCTCCTCATTAGTTACGTGATTTACCCGTCTAATTTCCATCATACGTCTGTAGCGCAACATTTCAAAAGCTTCTATCATATTTTTATCTGAACTCCTTATCGTCCACGTTTCCCTCCCATACAATGCTACACTCCAGACAAATGCTTTCAGAAAGGACTTCCTAAAATTTAAATTAATATTGGATGATAACAAGTTTCGCTTCTTTAGAAATGCTTTTCTACCCATAGCCATTCTGCATTTTATATCTACTTTACTTCGGCCATCAAAAGTTATCTTTCTACCCAAATAACAAAATGCATCTACTACTTTTATTGTCTCATTACCTAGTCTAATTCCTTCAGCATCGCCTGATTTTCTGACATTGCATTCCATTACGATCGTTTTAGTCTTGTTAATGTTCATCTTATATCTTCCTTTCAAGACACTGCCCATTCCATTCAATTGTCTTCGAGATCGTTTGCACTCTCTGACAAAATTACTATATCATCGGCAAACGGCAAACTTTTTATTTCTTCTCTCTGCACTTTAATGTCCTCTCCAAATTTCTCCTTCCATTCCTTTAGTGCCTACTCAATGTACAGATTGAACAACATTGGGGAAAGGCTACAACCCTGTCTTACCCCCTTCCCAACCTCTGCGTCCTTTGTTGCCCTTAGACTCTAATAACCGCTGTCTGGTTTTTGTATAGGTTGAATATAACTCTTCGCTCCCTATATTTTACCCCTGATCCTTCAGAATTTGGAAGAGTGTATTCCAGTCGGCATTCTCAAAAGCTTTCTCCAAATCGACAAACGCTAGAAACGTTCAAATGTTCAAATGTTTGTATAGCTTATGCGACTTAACTACGGGGTCATCAGTCGCTAAACTTACGAACTACTTATGAACTAACTACTAGTAAGGACGGGACAAATATCCATGCTTGAGGGGGGATTAGAAACCCCGACCGTAGTGCTAAAAACGTACCTTTCCTTTTCGTTAGCCTATCTTCTAAGATAAGTCGTAATGTCAGTATTACATCCCGTGTTTCTACATTTCTCCTAAATCTAAACTGATCGTCCCCGAGGTTGGAAATGCACAAGTTTTTCCATTAGTCTGTAAATAATTCGTGTTAGTATTTTGCACCCATGACTTATTAAACTGATAGTTCTGTAATTTTCACACTTGTCTGCATTTGCTTTCTTTGGAATTGGAATTACAATATTCTTCTTGAAGTCGGAGGGTATTTCCCCTGTCTCGTACATCTTGCATACCAGGTGATACAATTTTTCACGACTGGCTCTCCTAACGACATCAACAGTTGAGACAGAATATCATTTACTACATTACAAAGTGAAATTTTTTGCATTTGTTTATGCGGCAAACTGCAAAATTATGCGCATTTACGTGCTGTCCGAATACTTTTGCGACTGAGTGTATGTACATATGTTTCGTATTCTGTTATTTCAGAAACAGTCACAGTTTCATAAACTGCCGGCATCATCAGCTCGCAGAATTCTTGCGACATCCCTCGTAACCTCGGAAAGCAGACGATTCTCGACTAATTCGACACTCGGTCACAGAATAAGCAGTATACAGAAAGGAAACTCCCGCTGCAGTCTGTCGTCCAAAATTTAGTGCGCATGCGCGGAATCGGCCATCTTGAAAAGCAGTAAACGTGTGATCACTCCCTACTCTGTGGCGTGGTAATGCGCCGTCTTTGTTTGTTAATTGTGTATTTTAACTGCCTGTATCGCATAAACGTAAACACGTATTTGGTACAGTGCTGTGAAAAGAAAGAACTGTGTGTCAGTAGTTGGAGCTGTTCCGTTTTTATTATGAGCAGCAATGAAAGAAAGGGCAGGCGATGGTGTTCAGCACCTAATTACCGCAATAATTCGAATATAAATAAGGATATAAGTTATTTTTTATAATGGATATAACTAAGGATATAAGTTTCTTCACCTTCCCAAAAGATGCTCAGCGGTAACTTAACGTCACTATATGTTTAGTAAAAGTTAAATGTTATCAGTTTCGAAAGAGAGGTAATGTGTGCATAATAACTATTAAAAGTAGCCGGTTAAATTGTACGTTGCTTCTCGACCGGTTGAAGTGGTTATGTTGGCACCAATGGTAATGACAGCAACTCAGATGACCAATAAATGTTTTTTACTGACAACTTCAAATAAAACGAAAATTATTATTATTATTATTATTATTTTCTGAACGGACAAGGGTTCATACAAGAACCTGTCAACCATAGAGCAGGTACATTATTAATTTTGCTGTGGGTGAAGCGAGCAGCAATAACATTTACTCTGTAGCCCCTGAAAAATATTAACACAATTCTACACTTCATTGTTATGCTGCTAAGTCTGACTCAATATTTTATGCAAATTTATTCGTGTCAAATAAAACCTGGCAGTTGTAAAGTCACTTTCTTGTATATAACTAATTTCGCAAATATAACTAAGCGTTATTTGGTATTTTTCAAGAGATAAGCACCAAATAAAATGATCATTGTTTCCATCGTAAATTTTCGTAGTTGTATTAAAATTTAGACCTACTTTTTTTTTTCGTTGGATTCAATTAGCTGCAAGAACAGGGCGGAAAATGGAGGAGACCGTAATGAAAATTCGTTTCCTTTCGTAAAAGTCGGTGAGATTAGCTCCAATTCGCAAAAAGTCCATTTCCAGTCGAAGTACTAAGTGGCTATAGTTGCGCGTTTACTGCTTTTCAATATGGCGTCGAGCGCAACGCTTGGTAACACGCAGATCAAAGGCGCCGCCCCCAGCTTTCCCTTCTGTATGCCCCCTGTTCTGTGACCCGGTCGCCCAGTGCGACAGCGGCAGGGCTGAGACGCCGCCTGTAGTGGTCGGCAGCCAACACTGCCGCGCTTCTGACATCATCCGTCTGACAAGCGTGTGCGTGTGTGTGTGTGCGTGTGTTGATTTTCCCATAGGAATGACGCTAATGTTTTCATTTCTTATGTGCCAATTTGTCTTATCAAAACGTTGACAGGCCTGATTAAACCACCTGTCTCATCGAAAGTTCTGGACTTTCTGTGTCAAAACAGGTAGGTTCAGGGTATTATACCCGGGCCGCTGAAACTTTGCACTTGACGTTTACAAATAACAAGTGAAGAGCAAGAAGCGCGAGGCGCTAGTCGCTAGCAACGATCCAATCACAGCGCGCTAAACACTTCCAGTGGTCTCGTGCCGTGACGTCACAGTTCCCGCTAGAGCACTGTATAGTACAAGCAGAACAATCCGCCATTTTGAATCCCGCGTTGTAGGCGAGCATTCAAAGACTATGGAACATTTACGCTTTTTAATATGTTTTTATGGCCATTACATATACTTTCCTAATGCAGGAAATGTTACAGCATAGTGAATACGTTTGCTTACCTCTGACTGTAAGAAGCAAACAACTAAAGTTAGAGATTAGATGGATATATATGGATCTGATACATTCACTTACATTGTAAATCACGGCGTATGTTGCCGTTCTAAATATTTACCATATACAGCTAAAATACGTTACAATTACCGCATTTTTTGGTTGAAAATTGGTACGTCCACATACGTTTACGGCAAGTAAAAAGTTGCTTTCGAAAACAGTTACGGAATATTTTTAAATTTATCAGGCTTGATTCCATTGTGGAACTTGTACTCAACGAATCCCCCCCCCCCTCGGGCATGAATATTTGTGCCGTCCTAGTTCGTAAGTAGTTCATAAGTAGTTTGTAAGTTTAGGGACTGATGACCACGTAGTTAAGTCCCATAAGCTGTACAAACATTTGTGCTCAACGACTGTACTTTGACTTGTAGAAATTTTCAGCAATCAGTAGTAAGTATTATTTGTTGGCAGATCTAGATTTCGACCACTGTGAGGTAATTATGAATGGTTAAAAGGCGATTAAAATACATAAAACGTTGTTAAAATTGCGATACTATACTTCCCGTTTCCACCCCCCTCTAATGCATATTTTACACGCGCCATATTTCAGATAATATTTTACGTCAAAAATGTGTTTACTAACTTGGAACGTCTGGTTTCGTTAGATAACGACTGACTAAAGTCTCTCTGGTAGCATGCAGTTTGAAATAAAGTGAATATTGCATGCTAAGTTTTGAATTTAATGCCTTTCATATACGACTTCTTTTCTGTTCGCATTCTTTGGGATCTTCAATTTTTTCCCCAGACATACTATTTACAGCTGTGAGCATCACTATTTCTAATACAAATAAAAATGTTTTTTTTTTTTTTTTTTTTTTTTTTCTTAACGTTGCACAGATATTTGTTCGATTTTTGCGTCTATACTTGGCGTATGGGATTCACAAGCCACCTTTTACGCCGATCTATGCTTGAGGGAAACGGATAAAACTTATAGCGACCATGCCTACTATTATTTGAGCAGTTCGGACGAGCAGAACCAACCATTTTACACCGTGAAACAATACAATCACGAAATATTCGCTGATTCAGTTCGCTACACCACAAAAAGCATACAACGCTGTTCTCGGACTGGGATTCAAAATGGCGGATTGTTCAGCTCGGTATATAGAGTGCTTTAGTTCCCGCGTTGCCGGCTTTGTTGAGTGCTACCGTAAACGAAGTTGTGTATCGTGTTTACCGCGTGTTTATGTTGTGTGTGGTTTTTTCGCTGCGATTTGTTTTACTGCGAGTGGTTTAACTTGACTTTCCGAGTTCGAGTAATTGGATAATGTCACCGAAAAGACGTTTCTCTACTGACGCTTTCTGAGTAAGTTCTCAGTTTCGTTTGAATAAAAACTTCGAAGCTTATGCTCTGAGCAGAAAGTTCATTCTCGATTCAAACGAACGGAAAGAAGTTATGGTGCAGTGGTTACTTCTTTTATATTCGCTCGTGAAACAAAATAAGCCTATTACACCCACATATGCAGTGGACGAAATCGCAAAGGAGAAGCGTCACAATGAAATAAACCTGCCCCCATTTCACTGCCGTTTTAACCCTATAAAATTGGTGTGGAGTGACGTGAAGAATTACTTCAGGAACAATAAGTCTTTCACAATAACAGAGGTCGAAAAGCTGTTGCATGAAGCTGTTGCCACTGTGGCAGCGCAAACAATGGAAGGGATCATGAACAGTTAATGATTTGTCTTGGTGATGACGATTTTGGCAGCGCCGTAAATTGGTGAGTGAAAATCATTGATTATAAAACGTAGCTAGAGAAGTTACTATCTTGAGTTTTGTTTATTTCGTATATGTCGTGATCCAATGCTTATTTTCTATATTGCTTTGCTACGTTATTGAAAGCGTGTGCATTGTTGTGCTCTGGTCTTCATTAATATGCTGTTAATTCCTGCTGAAGAACTAATTATTATATGCACTTTTATTACTCAATAGCTTACATTTACGAGATGCAATTGAAAACCGTTTTTGTCTGCTGTGTGTCTAGAGGCTGGTGTTGCAACGTCGCTAAAGCAGTGTAGCCAACTTAACTCGCCGTAACGCGAAACGTCAAGTGCAATGTTTCAGCGGCCCGGGTATAGCACATAAAATAACTGAGAAAAGAGTGGATTTATTTAAAAACAGTTCTGTATCGGTACTCCAGTAGAAGTGCCTCGTTCAGTCAGAATGAGGCGCTTGTGGGGATGCTTTCCAGTGGACACTGCTCTCGGGTGAGAAGACCTTTTTGCTCAGCGCCCAGGCCTTCCTCGCTATTCACGCAGGACACGCATGGCGCACGCCCCGCGGTTGGCGGCCCTGTCGGAATGCCATCGCGATACGCGCGGCCCTGCGTGACGTCACGCGACGCCACGCCCTTCGGGGCTTCCCCGAGCACTCGGCCGCCACGGCTGCCAACACTGCCGCGCTTCCGAGATCATCCGTCTGACAAGCGTGTGTGTGTGTGTGTGAGTGAGTGTTTGTACACGCACCTATATACAGGGTGTCCAGAAAGGGGCTCCCTGATTTCAAAATTAAATATCTCGAAAACAAAGATTGACAGAGGAATGCAATAAACGGTATGTTTATTGTGAAAGCTGTAAGATTGATTTGATTTGATTTCATTTTTCCAGGGAAGCCAAATCAGTTTTGGTCCAACCGGCCACTGCCCGCACCGAAACTAAGTTTATTGTGCGGTATCGCTCCCTGTATATCTAGTAAAGCCAACCAATGCCTTTGAACAGTGCAAGGAGTCCCTTTACCAGTTCTTTATTCGACACAATTTCTTCGGGTCTGGTTGTCCCAAATGTTCTGTGCCTTTTACTCTCCAATGCAATGCATTCGAAGATCATATGTGATGCAGTTTCATCACCGTCATCACAGATCCTACATTTAGGGTCCTCCTCTGTTATTCCCATTGTATGTAGGTGTTTTTTGAAAATCCCATGGCCTGTCAGCAATCCAACCATGAGTCTAATCTCTCTTCTGTTCAGACCCATGATTGCAGAGCTTGTTTTAAAACATAGCTTTGGCATCATTACCTTGCCATGTTTTTGTTGATGGACTTTGGTCCAATATTCTCAATTTGATCATTGTCTCGGTGATTGTCAGGACAGGTTCCGGTCCAATAAATGGAGTCTCTGCCCCCATCCTGGCTAATCTGTCGGCATGTTCGTTACCACTGATCCCCGAGTGGCCAGGGACCCACAGTAGGTTTACTCTATTGCTTTCCCCTAGCTCCAGCAGAACCCTGTGACATACTGCAAAAATTTTAGACCTTGTTGCAAGAACTGCCAGTGATGTCAGCGCAGTTTATACAGTAGTTTGAAATAATAGTTACAAAAGCTCCTAAAAGATAGCGCTGTACGTCGTACAGCTCATATCAGCATACATAAGTGAAACAATCGTATGAAAACACTCTTTCCAAACAATCACATCACAATGTTTTCAAAATGTTCACCATTGGCACTACAGAGGTGGTGCAAACCAAGAATGAAATTCGCCATCACATTTCGTAGTGTCTCAACCGAAATGGATTCACATGCCTCAGAGATCACTGATTCAAGCTCGTCCAGCGTGGCGAGATGCTCCGGGTAGACCATGTCTTTCACTGTGCCCCACAAAAAAAGTCACAGGGAGTCAAACCCGGCGAATATGGAGGCCAATCCATGCCTGCACCAGTAAATTTGGGATATTCCAAAGCAGTGACTCGATTCCCGAAGTATTCCTCAAGAAAGCGAAACACTTGTTCAGTCTGATGTGGTCGGGCTCCATCTTGCATAAGCCATTCAGTACCTGGTCGATCCTCTAACGCTTGCTGTTTGGCGACAAATTGTTCCAGGATAGCAACGTAACGTGCACCAGTGACTGTTTCTCGAATGAAAAAAGGGCCAATAATGCCTCTGCTGCATACTGCAGCCCACACAGTAACTTTAGGAGAATACAGGGGTTTCGCTTCACACCAATATGGCTTTCCAGAACCCCAAAATCGCCAGTTCTGCTTATTGACGTAACCATTCAGGTGGAAGTGTGCTTCATCTGTAAACCAGATGCAGCCAACATCAAATCCTTCACTATCAATCATTGTGAGCATCTGATTAGCAAAGGCAACCTTTTGTTGCACAGCTCGTACGGGTTTGGCCTGGTGCGTTTGAATTTTGAATGGAAACGTGTGTAGGCTCTTTCTCAGTATTTTCTGCGTGCTGGAACGCTTCAAACCAGTCTCAGATACAATTATACGGACGGATGACATTGGATTTCGCTGAATAATTGCAGAAACTGTGGCGATATTTTCAGGCGTAACTGCGGTTTGCTTGCGGCCAACATGCCCCACTAGATCATCAGTTACGCTGCCTGTTCGTTGAAATTTTGCGAAGAGCGTACGAATGGTTTTCGCATCGGGTCCTTTTGGAACATTAAATCGTGCTTGAAAACTTGGCCTTGTTGCCGTAGGACTCCCTTCTAACCCGTGGTACTCTAGCACCAAAAAAAACGCGTTGTTCAATGGAGTACATGGTTTTAATCTCTTCATTCGGTACGCTAACATCCTTTCTCGTTTCAATAGTGGAACTGATCGCTCTGGGCTGCGGATCACTATTTATAGTAGGCATTACGTATGGAGATTACACCGCCATCTGTTAGCAGCTTTTGTAAATCTTATTTGAAACTGCTGTATAAACTTGTTACAGCTTTCACAATAAACATACCGTTTGCTCCATTCCTCTATTGATCTTTGTTTTCGAGATATTTAATTTTGAAATTAGGGAGTCCTTTTCTAGACACCCTGTACATATACAGGGTGTTACAAAAAGGTACGGCCAAACTTTCAGGAAACATTCCTCACACACAAAGAAAGAAAATTTGTTATGTGGCATGTGTCCGGAAACGCTTAATTTCCATGTTAGAGCTCATTTTATTACTTCTCTTTAAATCACGTTAATCATGGAATGGAAACACACAGCAACAGAACGTACCAGCGTGACTTCGAACACTTTGTTACAGGAGATGTTGAAAATGTCCTCCGTTAGCGAGGATACACGCATCCACCCTCCGTCGCACGGAATCCCTGATGCGCTGATGCAGCCCTGGAGAATGGCGTATTGTATCACAGCCGTCCACAATACGAGCACGAAGAGTCTCTACATTTGGTACCGGGGTTGCGTAGACGAGAGCTTTCAAATGCCCCCATAAATGAAAGTCAAGAGGATTGAGGTCAGGAGAGCGTGGAGGCCACGGAATTGGTCCGTCTCTACCGAAAAAAATGTTCAAATGTTTGTTAAGCTTAAGGGACGTAACTACGGGGTCATCAGTCCCTAAACTTAGAAACTACTTATGAACTACCTACAACTAAGGACGCCACAAATATCCATGCCCGAGGGGGGATTCGAACCCCCGACCGTAGTGGCTGTGCCGACCGTGACTGAAGCGCCTCAGTCCCCTCAGCCACCGCGGCCGGCGCATGGATATTTGTGCCGTCCTTAGTATTAGTTAGTTCTTAAGTAGTTTGTAAGTTTAGGGACTGATGACTGCGTAGTTAAGTCCCATAAGCTATACAAATATTTGAACATTTAAAACTTCCTGGCAGATTAAAATTGTGTGCCGGAACCGGGACTCGAACCAGGGACCTTCGGAAAGTAGGAGGCGAGGTACTGGCGGAAGTAAAGTTGTGAGGCGGCATCGTGAGTCGTGTCGGGATAGCTCAGTCGGTAGTGCGCTTGTCCGCGAAAGGCAAAGGTCCCAGGTTCGAGTCCCGGTTCCGGCACACAATTTTAATCTGCTAGGAAGTTTCATATCAGCGCACACTCCGCTGCAGAGTGAAGTTTCATTCTGGAAACATCCCTTAGGCTGTGGCTAAGCCATGTTTCCACCATATCCTTTCTTCCAGGTGTGCTAGTCTTGCGTGTTTGCAGGATAGCTTCTGTGAAGTTTGAAAAGTAGGAGGCGAGGTACTGGCGGAAGTAAAGTTGTGAGGCGGCATCGTGAGTCGTGTCGGGATAGCTCAGTCGGTAGTGCGCTTGCCCGCGGAAGGCAAAGGTCCCAGGTTCGAGTCCCGGTTCCGGCACACAATTTTAATCTGCCAGGAAGTTTCATATCAGCGCACACTCCGCTGCAGAGTGAAAGTTTCATTTGAACATTTTTTCGTCAGTTGTCGATTGGAACCGAAAGGAGGAGGTATTTTCCGCGTCAGCAGTTAATTGTCGGTGTAACATGCTGTCGTCAAACACCAGTGTCAAAATGTGGCGAGGACGATGGCAGCTGAAGCGAAACACTCAACGGAGAGCTCTAGGAAAACAGCGGGTGCGCCAACAATCCAACTCCCATGTGTGGAAGTGCTTCAGGCGTCCAGGCGTCCGAGTTAACCCTCTGAGTCCCAATGTGTCAAAAATAAGTAGCATTGTAGTAATTTTCACAATTCAGTTGATTAGTCTCGTAAGTGATGAAAAATGATAGTTGTTTAATGAGGGTAATTTCAGGGACACGTGGTCTCGGAGCATCTATGATTTCGAGAGGTTTCTCCAAAAGGATTTTTCCGATTAGCGGGAGCACAAATGTAACACCGTGACAATGCTGCTCTGTTCCGTTTCTATTCTAAAGACGAGATCGCCCTCGTATTGGCAGGCGCTCAGACTTGGTTTCCTCACCTCTTGAGGTACCGTCTGTCTGTTTGAATTTGTCTGCACTTCGATTCTGGCACGTTGTTGACGATGTACCATTTGTTGTGCCCATAAGTCCACGAAGCAGCGCAATCCGCAACTCCTTCATTGACATTGCTGCTCCATCGCTTCTTTCTTGGAACAACAAAAATGAATTTGCGATGGAAACATCCAGCATATTCCAAAAAACTCTAAGCCACTATCTTTTGCTTTTCCTGTAAATCTCATGTAGAGATTTCAGCGTGTCTGCTTTATCGAATAGTTTGTAAGTTTAGGGACTGATGACCCCGTAGTTAAGTCCCTTAAGCTTAACAAACATTTGAACATTTTTTCGGTAGAGACGGACCAATTCCATGGCCTCCACGCTCTCCTGACCTCAATCCTCTTGACTTTCATTTATGGGGGCATTTGAAAGCTCTTGTCTACGCAACCCCGGTACCAAATGTAGAGACTCTTCGTGCTCGTATTGTGGACGGCTGTGATACAATACGCCATTCTCCAGGGCTGCATCAGCGCATCAGGGATTCCGTGCGACGGACGGTGGATGCACGTATCCTCGCTAACGGAGGACATTTTGAACATTTCCTGTAACAAAGTGTTTGAAGTCACGCTGGTACGTACCTCATATGCGTGGTGTAGTGTTTCAGAAGTATGCGACACGAGCTGTCAATTACTGACCAATCTTATGGTTTTCGAACCACAGTTGTTGAGATGCCGCGCATTATGAAAACGAGGCACAAACAAAATCCGTTGTCGTCCTTCCATATGGAATAGGTATCGAAATATATGTGAGAGGCTTCAGGATTACTTAAGTAATAGAACCCAGTACATTGTCCTCGATGGCGAGAGTTTACCAGAGAGTAGGGTATGCCAGCCGCAGTGGCCGAGCGGTCTGCGGCGCTCCAGTCGCAGTCTGCACGGCCGCTACAGTTGGAGGTTCGAATCCTCCCTTGGGCAGGGATGTTTGTGTCGTCTTTAGCGTAAGTTAATGTGTAGGTCCAGTAACTGATAACCACGCAGTCTGGTCGCATAAGACCTTACACAATTTTCAAAATTTTGACTAGGGTATCGTCGGAGGTGTCCCTGGGAAGTGCGACAGGACCGCTATTATTTTCTGTGTGTATAAATGATGTGACAGACAGAGGGAGTTGCAATCTGCGGCTGTTTCGCGACTATGTTGTGGTGTACAAGAGGGTGTCGTTCTTGAATGACTGTAGTAACATACAGGATTACTTGGACCAAATTTCTAGGTGGTGTGAGGAATGGAAACTGGCGCTAAACCTAAGAAAATATGAGGTGATGGAGATGTGTAGAAGAAAGAATCCTGTCAATTAAATACCTAGTCGTAACGCTGCAGACCAACATGAAATGGAACGAACATGTAAGGGCAATTTCCAGAGATATACAATTATTATACTTGAATGGTTATTGTTTACAATCATGTGATAATTGTCAAATAAAGTTACAGTAATGAAACAAACAGGGAAAAATTAGATTTGTATGCAATAGAAACACAGGGTCACATTGAAAAACACACTTCGTTGTTCTCAAATATTCCGGTTTTATTTCATACAACCCTTGTTCTGAGATTAACAAAAACAACTAAAAACTATCTGTGAAATCGGTGAAGCCGTTCTCAAGTTATGGCGCGACCAACGTATTTGGGCATCAACTTTTATGTTGCATGGTACCCTCCCCCATGCACCGTAAGAAACTTTAGGTGGACGTTGACCTTACTTTTCTTTGGAAGGCCAAGCGTGGAAAATTTATTGAGGATCGGAATGATTTCGTCAGTCAGTAGGAGAAGTATCCTCTGCCATGCGCCTTAATTCTGTCCTGTTGCAAAATACTTTCTTAACTGACGTCTTCTACCTACAAAGTAAATACTGGCAAAATTTCAGCTTCATAGGTGCAGTAGTTTTAAAGATTTTGTGTTTCGTCTGTGACTGACTGCATGAGTGACCTTCCGCTTTTATATACACAGAGATATCTTCTGCGTGATGTGCCCTACAGGAAAATTATTTTCCAGGTTCGTATCTACATCTACATACATACTCCGCAATTGACCGTAAGGTGCGTGGCGGAGGGTACACTGTACCACTACTGGGCATTTCCTTTCCTATTCCACTCTCAAATGGAACGAGGAAAAAAAGAATGTTTCTATTGCTCCGTACGAGCCCTAATTTCTCTTATCTTGTCTTTGTGATCACCACAGTGGAATACTATCTGTGAAATGTCTTGTACACGGAGTTGATATTAAAGACGTAATAAATTACAGTATTATGCTTGTTATGATGAATTTTCATGCATTTCATTGTCTTTGACGTCATAGCACCTCAACTATATGTCGTAATACGATATTATTTCGAAGGTACACCCAGTGGTGTATATGTAAAATGTCTGTAAAATATGTGGCGAATGGACTTAGTAGGAGAGACGTAATAAATCAAAACGTCATGGGTGATGAGGCGGTTTTTCATGAACCTAATTGTTTATGACCCCATATCTCATTAACTGTGTCCTGTGGTATGTGTGTATACTGTATGTAACATTTATCGCGAATACAATTCATAGTATAAGAGTGACAAATTGTAACGTCACGCCAAATGCAGTAATTTAACTCCATGAACGTCGAAGAAGTGGTAACTGACAAATGTGCAATAAAATTAAATCGTGTGTATCTGAGCAAATCTGTGGTCACCATTCCTGGTTCTTGTTGTGGTCTTCAGTCCGCAGACTGGTTTGATGCAGCTCTCCACGCTACCCTGTCCTGTGCAAGTCTCTTCATCTGAGAATACGTCCGGCAACCTACATCCTTTTGAATCTGCATATTGTATTCGTCCCTCGGTCTCCCTCTGCGATTTTTACCCCACACAATTCCTTTTAATGCTAGGCAGACAATTCCTTGATATCTCAGAATGTGTCCAAACCAATCTATCCCTTCTCTTAGTCAGGATATGCCAGAAACTTCTTTTCTCCCCGATTCAGTTAAGCACCTCCTCATTAGTTACATGATCTACCCATCTAATTTTCATTATTCGTCTGTAGCACCACATTTCAAAAGCTTCTATCATCTTTTTATCTTAACTCCTTATCGGTCATATTTCACTCCCATACAATGCTACACTCCAGACAAATAGTTTCAGAAATGACTTCTAACATTTAAATTAATATTGGATGTTAACAAGTTTCGCTTCTTAAGAAACGCTTTTCTTCCCATAGCCATTCTACATTTTATATCTTCTTTACTTCGGCCATCAGAAGTTATCTTACTACCAAAATAACAAAATTCATCTACTACTTTTATTGTCTCATTACCTAATCTAATTCCTTCAGCATCGTGTGATTTTCTGACATTGCATTCCATTACATTCGTTTTACTCTTGTTAATGTTCATCTAATATCTTCCTTTGAAGACACTGTTTCTAAGAATCCAATCACGAAATTAAGCAATAATGATTGTAATATCACAGATCGATGACTTGATGTAATGCGCGAAGCGTCAAATGGATTTTTTTAAAAGAGATGTATTAAAAGAAATTTCTTTTTTACTGCTTCATTCACTTATTGTTATATTTCCTTATTCGTATGCTTATCCTTACAGATAATGAGCTGAAACCATTGTAGCATGCGTAGACCAAATATATGGTCTGTGGCATCACGTTTCGCTGTATATAACCTTCTTCCTACAGAGTCGCAAACGTAATCGCTGGCCTTCAGTCCGATTTTTTTATAATTTGACGACTTTCAACCATCATATCTTCCACCTCCTTATATCCATCGGCATGGAACTACTATGGTGTAGAACGGGAGACTTTGGACAACAATTACAGACAGACCATTCGTTTGCGTTCTGCAGTTTCCGCTGCAGAGCGAAATATTAACACACACACACACACACGTAGAATTTTATATATACCGATAACTTTCCATCCCAATATAATCCACCCTTTTATCATTATCAACTCTCAAGCAACAATGCCATTAATAAAACCATTTTCAAAGAGTAAATGGAATTTTCAGAGAGTAATTATTGTTCCGCATTTCGCGTTATATTCTTCAAATTACTAAATATCTAGCAGATGGCTATACCTTCCTCAGGTATAAATTGGTAACAGTAGAAATATTTAAGTCTCTGCGTTTTGTCGTTCGGACGTGATAAGCGTACACCGAACAGTCATTCACATTAATATGTCATCATATGGTCCATGAATAGTATGAAGAACAGTGGTGACAGGTTACACCCTTATTTTACCCCTGAAACTACTCTGAACCATGAACTTAGCCATCTACTCTAACTGCTGCCTGACAGTCTACGTACAGCCCTTTAATTGCCTGCAGAAGTTTGCCTCCTATACCATAATCTTGTAGAACTGACGGCCTAAACCCACACTGATTTTCATCTAACTTGTCCTCAATTAATACTCACACTCTCCTTTCAACAATACCTGAGTAAATTTTGCCTACAACGCTAATTAAAGAGATACCTCGATAGTTGTTTCAAGGTTTTCTGTTTTCATGTTTGAAGATTGGCGTTATTGCCGCTTTCGTCCAGTCAGACGGAACCTGTCCCGATTCCCACACACACACACACACACACACACACACACATATATATATATATATATATATATATATATATATAGCTATCCGATCGCCATAAAACTGTGCCTAAACCTCCCCCGGGTAGACGTTAGTAACTGTACAAATTTTTAGCTCTGTATATCTTGTGGCTCAGACGTGATAAACGTACACCGAACAGACATTCACATTTATAGGTACAATATGATTACCCATTAAATTTGTCGAAAGTGGTACATAGTTGTGTAAAATGTACGGTATTTAATGTGGCTAAAGTGTGTACTAGGAAGATGCAGAGTTTGAGCGGGCGTCTCCTGTAGGTGAGGAACGTTTGTCGGAGATTCAGTCTGAGCGACAGCGTGCGCCCAGTGACGTCAGGGAGGGGAGGGGGGAGGGGGGAGGGTGTGCTGCCGGGTGCTTCAATTCACCGTGGCGATACCGCGCTGTTTGCTTATTTACACAGTGCCGGCGACTTATGCTCCCTGGCCTCGAATAAGGCGCGCAGTCGGTGGCTTCCCGTCCCTCCCAATGCAGACAGCGGCCGTGTAGGGAGCCGTATACACACACACGTACACACACTCACACACGGTGCTTTCCTCCCACAACGAGTTACCTGCAGACTGGTAGGGCGGTATGAGGCAGCCGAGCAGAGCGGTACCTCGCGCTGTGGAGGACCTGCGCCCACACTGCAGGCGGCTCCATCCGCCATCCGCCATCCGCCTCGCTGTGTGGCGCGGTGAGTGTCAGCCAGTCAATCAGCTCCACGTCTGTACACGTGATCCGCGATCCATCCCAAGGCAAGTGGCGGAGGGCACTCACGACGGAAACCGCCCCATCTCATTTAGTTATAACCTGGAGCAGTGGGCAGGCCGTCAAAACCTGAACACACGAAGTGATGGGCGCTATCGACAAAGGTTCGCAAATCGATTCCGTATTTCTTGATTTCCAGAGAGCTTTTGACACCGTACCTCACAAACAGCTTTTAATCAAATTGCGTGGGTATAGTATATCGCCCCAAATTTGCGACTGGATAGCGGATTTCCTATCAGAGAGGACGCAGTTCGTAGTAATCGATGGTAAGGCATCGACTAAAACAGAGGTGATATCGGGCGTTCCACAGGGTAGTGTTATTGGTCCTCTGCTGTTCCTTATTTACATAAACGATTTAGGGGATCATCTAAGTATCTCTCTTAGGTTGTTTGCACATGACGCCGTCATTTACCGCCTAGTGCAATCATCTGAAGATCAAAACCAACTGCAGAACGATCTGAATAAGATATGAGTATGGTGTAAAAATTGGCAATTCCCTCTAAATAATGAGACGTGTGAAGTCGTCCACATGACTACGAAAAGAAATCCGTTGTGACTATTATTCTGAGTGAGAAGTGAATAATACTTCATTAAATAATTTCCTGATACCCATATCTTAAAAAGCTACCTTCAGTGAATTCATACTTTGTGATTAATTTTCAATTATATACGTAACTGAGATTAATATTCAGAATTTTAATATAAAAGTTAGGCTCCAAATTGACTTCAACAGGAAATATTAACAAGATTTGCATTTATATAGCATTTAATGTGGGACTACTTTGTAAGAATACTCGCACCAGTTGAAGACCTTCAACTAAAATTTAACCTGAATAATCACGTCCCTGAGAAGGCTCATGTTCCATACGTTTACTGAGATTGCTTGGAAAATAAATAATATAAAATACAAAGACAATATTTTAGAATATTCTTACAAACCTGGTAACTTTTCAATTTTTTTAAAAAAAAATTAAATTTTTATTTATTTATTTATTTTTTTTTTTTTTTTTTTTTTTTTTTTAGATTATTCTTACAAATTAGCACCCAAACTGTGGGGCTCGAATCAAAACCCTACAGGATAACATATCATGTTAATGTATGAATGCGAATATTATACCAATACGTGTCACTAATTTGTGTGTGCAAATTTATGATTCATGTACCATAACTGCCAAACTGTCAACTCATCAGGACCACGAGTATAACCCCAAGTGCAGATCTGCAGTTACCATACAGCTCTTCAGTCATGCACCACTTGCATATGTAAGGTAAGGGACTGCATCTCTCTATTGTCTGGTTCGAGCAATCGTGGAAGATAGGAAATAGAAAATGCACGGATTCACAAATGTCTGCATGTATTCAAATTTTTTGCACCTATAAGTTACGATTTCTGGAACCAGCACTTTTATTAATGTGCTTAGTGTAAATATATCGTGTGAAGTGTACTAGGATAGACAGTGTCTTAAGTGTTTTATTGAGATTATATATACTCGAGATTAATTCAAAAATGGGTAGGACTAAGAGAAAGCTGATAGACAATGTTGACTATGAGTTGCATACAGTAGAGAACATTATAGATTCGGAGGTATAAGAAGATAGGGCAGAAATTATGTCCTATTTCACCTGCAATGCAGATACCATCAGAATCAAACCCCCAAAATACAGAATGGCGGAAAGATGGAGATGAGCTATTAGCTACGACCACTAAGCCTTCTACTAGTGGTGCAGGCAATATAAACATATCATCACCCATACCTGATCTATTCGCAAAACTTTTGAGAATGTTAGAAAAACGGGACAAGGAATGAGAGGAACGTGACAGGAAAAGGTACGAAGAACTGGAAAGACAAAGAGAGGAACGCGATAGGAAAAGAGATGAAGTACTAAAAAAGGGAACTTGTACGACGTGATGAAGATTTAAAGGAGATGATTAGACAACAAAACGAAAGATTAGATAGATCTGTAGCAGAATTACGAAACACTTACAAAGATTTACCAGAATTGGTGCAAAATCTTGCTGCACAATTAGAAAACACGCAGCTTCAAATAATACCGTAAAGGAAAGTGTACAAAATTTAACGGAACGAGTAGAAAATGTCGAATCTACAGTAGAACAAAAGGTAGAATCCAAGTTTGAACAGCAGACCGAACGTATGCAAAACGATTTTGAGCAGGGGATTGACGAAAAAGACAAAGAAATAGCCGAACATGTAAACCCAGAGGTAAAGAAAGCTACTTCGCGCGTACAATCCGAGCTGGCGGAGAATCAGCCAGTGTTACCAACCTCAACTAGCGGTCAGGCTGAGGCGCATGATAAAATTTTAGCTTCGTGCGCCTCACGCAAACAAGACGAATATAGCAAAAAATGTTCAAATGTCTTTAGAGCTTATAGGACTTAACTACGGGGTCATCAGTCCCTAAACCTACAAACTAGTTATGAACTACTTACAACTAAGGACGGCACAAATATCCATGCCAGAGGGAGGATTCGAATCCCCGACCGTAGTGGCCGTGCAGACCGTGACTGGAACGCCGCAGTCCCCTCGGCTACCGCGGCCGTCCGAATATAGCATTGCAAAGAGCCTAATACCGCGTTCTAAGTGCCATAGCATTAGTCCTGACAGCAACGCTAATGCTATAAGCAGTCAAATAGTTAAAGCAAACGATAATAATGTGAATCGTCAGATCGTCAAGGCTTTGCCCACTGTATCAAATCTAGCCATAGAAGAAAGCCTCCTAAACAAACATTTCAAATATTCAATAACGAGAAGAAAACAATACATCCGGTGAATTTCATACGAAGCTTCCAAGATCTTTTACCGTCGGTGTGGACCTAAAGACAGAAAATAAAGTTTATAATATCGAAAATACAAGGAGAAGCAGCCTTATGGTCTAATCAAATTGCGCGAGAATGTGCTACTTGTGAAGAGTTCGAACGGGTTTTCCTTGCCGAGTATTGGTCGGCTAGTATTCAGGAGAGATTAAGGAAACAAGTACACCACCCAGACCCTTACAATCCCAGACAAGGTTCCTATTTTGAAAAATACATTAACGCGACAAGGTACTGGGATGAACCGATCTCAGGAAGGGATATAATAAGATTATTGAAGCCTCAATTACGAGACCACGTTCAGGATAAACTTATCAACACTCCTGAAAATGACTTAGAACATTTTTAACTGTTCTGGATAACATTGACAGGCTATCAGAAAATAGGCGTCACAATCAAAACACTCGACACAATAACAGTAACGATTCACAGTACAAGGGAAATGGTCACAACAAGACTCCAAAGAGCAACGTAAACGGAAATAGCGAGAATGTTAATGGCAGTAGAAGTCACAACCAACAGAAAGCGTCCATATCAGGACAGGTCTAATCCAGGAATAATAATAATAGTGATGAGTACAATCGGTCATGGAACCAGAACAGCCGGCCGCGGTGGCCGAGGGGACTGAGGCGCTCCACTCATGGTCTGCACGGCCACTACGGTCGGGGGTTCGAATCCCCCCTCGGGCATGGATATTTGTGCCGTCCTAGTTCGTAAGTAGTTCATAAGTAGTTTGTAAGTTAAGGGACTGATGACCCCGTAGTTAAGTCCCTTAAGCTTAACAAACATTTGAACATTTTTGAACCAGAATACCGACCAATCATTCAGTAGAAATACCAGTGGTAATACACAACAAAGTAATGAAAATGACTCTCAGATGAATACCAGAGCTCAACCTTGGGCAAACCACAGTGTGAGAATTGTGGAAATTACCGATGAACCCACAACAACAGCAGTTAAACGAACAACGGCCGCAATAAGTTCTCCGTTGCAGGCTGTGAGACTCAGTGAGGGAACTGATAGGAAAGACTATACTTCAATAAACCTGCTCCGTTAGGAGTACGGTACTAAAACGGGAGAAGAACTGTTAAAAGAACCACAGCCTTGTAACAAGAAGAATACTGAAGAGATACAGTCTCTTATGAAAGCGAATATTCGTGGTATCCCTGTTAACATTATAATAGATACAGATGCCACAGTGAGTGTATTAAGTACAGACTTTTTTTAAAAGGCTATGTCAAGTGGTAAAAGTGCCTACATTTCCAGTGGTGAATTGTATGGTTAAAGGAGCTATAAGCGAACAATCTCAAATAATCAAGAACGAGGTAGGAGTAGCTATAACACTCGAGGGGGAAGAAATAAATTGTACCTTTCTCGCAGTGAAAAATTTAAATGTTCCGTGTATTCCGGGGTGTGATCTTTTGAGAGAGAGGAAGGAAATGATCGACCTCTCACAAGGAAAATTAATTTTTGATTATAATGATAAACATACGAGGCGCGTCCAGAAAGTAAGTTCCGTTTGGTAATAAAGTGAAATTGTACACAGATACAGAAGAAATTTGAATTGCACAAAATTTTTCAACTCTTAAACTACTTTTCCACATAACTGCCGAAATTTTTGTAGGCACTTGTCATAGCGTGCCACAAGTTTTTGCATGCATCCTTCACAGAAGGTTGCCGCCTGTGTATTCAACCATGTGGTAACAGCTCTTTATCATCGTTGAAGTGTTGATCACCAAGGACAGATTTTAGGTGTAAGAGGAGATGAAAGTCGCTAGGAGAGAGGTCCAAGCTGTATGGAGGATGATCAAACAGGTCCCATTGGAATTTCCGTAAGAATTGTTTGGTCACATTCGGTGTGTGAGATCAGGCATTATCGTGAAAAAAAAAATCTTTTGACGGTAATCCTCTTCTTACACCTAAAATCTGTCCTTGGTGGACAACACTTGAACGATGATGACGAGCTGAAAGAACATGCTGCCACATGGTCGAATACACAGGCGGCAACATTCTATGAAAAAGGCACACAAAACCTTGTGCCATGCTATGAAAATTGACTAAAAATTTCGAAAGCTACGTAGAAAAGTAGTTTAGCAGTTGTAGGTTTTTTGTACAATCAATATTTTTTTCTGTATCTGTACCCGTTCGTTATATACAACCAAATGGAACTTACTTTCTGGACACGCCTCGTATTTCACTGGAATTGGTTAGGATGATACAACCACATGACAAGTATTGCCAAACCATAAGAGTCAAATGTAAAGACTGTATGTAAATAACCTTGTCTTACATAATGACTTTTACTACACATATTTGTGTGAGAGGGATCCAATCATGAATATACAGCTACAAAAAGTAAAGGAATCAGAATACCTGGATTTCCTTCAGCAGGAGCAATTAAAAGTATTCTAGGAAAGTATAGTAATGTCTTTTCAGTGAAACCTGGAATAATAAAAGAGTACGCTTGTGACATTGAAGTAGTGCCACATAATACATATTGTACAAGTAATTACTCAGTCTCATGGTTCTATGAAAGCCACAGTAGCTCAAGAAATAAAGAAAATGTTGGAATGGTTGATTATTCAGCCTCCACATTTACCTTAAAGCAGTCCATTGATACCTTTGCTCAAACCCGGAGGAAGCATGCGGGTAGTACTGGATGCTAGGGAAATTAATAAAATAATTGAAACTTCCTGGCAGATTAAAATTGTGTTCCGGAACCGGGACTCGAACCTGGAGTGCTTGTCTTGCAAGTTTCGTAGGAGAACTTCTGTAAAGTTTGGAAAGTAGGAGGCGAGGTACTGGCGGAAGTAAAGTTGTGAGGCGGCATCGTGAGTCGTGTCGGGATAGCACAGTCGGTAGTGCGCATGCCAGCGAAAGGCAAAGGTCCCAGGTTCGAACCCCGGTTCCGGCAAACAATTTTAATCTGCCAGGAAGTTTCATATCAGCGCACACTCCGCTGCAGAGTGAAAGTATCATTCTGGAATAAAATAACTGTTCCTGTAAGGACACGGCCTGAAAACCTAGAAGAACAAATACAGAAATGCTTGGAATCAAGTATCTGACATCAATAGATTTGCGGTCATCATATTGGCAAATTCTATTGACGGTGCAATCCAGAAAATATACAGCGTTTGTATTTGCAGGACGCAGTTATCGAGTTCAGAGTTTTACCATTTGGTTTAAACGTCGGTGCTGGTGTCTTTATAGCTGCCTTAGACGCAGTTATCGGTCCTGAACTTTTAAATATAATAACTCTGTATGTAGGTGACTTACTAATAGCGACACAGACATGGGAACAACATATTGAAATATTGGAAAGAGTCTTAATTAAGTTTGCAAACGCTGGTGTCACGGTCAACCTAGATAAAT
Organism: Locusta migratoria; assembly: GCA_026315105.1. Classification (NCBI taxonomy): domain Eukaryota; kingdom Metazoa; phylum Arthropoda; class Insecta; order Orthoptera; family Acrididae; genus Locusta; species Locusta migratoria. The sequence goes on from CM048754.1 coordinate 124,621,788, forward strand.
CGAAGTTTGGCCGCGAACGAATAAAGTTCCTTGAACGTAGGAACCCTGGAGGCAATACTCACTTAACGACTTATCTTAGAAGATAGATTAAGGAAAGGCAAACCTACATTTCTAGCTTCTGTAGATTTAGAGAAAGCTTTTGACAATGTTGACTGGAATACACTCTTTCAAATTCTGAAGTCAGCAGGGGTAAAATACAGGGAAAGGAGAGTTATTTACAACTTGTACAAAAGCCAGACCGCAGTTATTAGACTCGAAGGGCATGAAAGGGAAGCATCAGTTGGGAAGGGCGTAAGACAGGTTTGTAGCCTTTCTCCGATGTTATTCAATTTGTACATCGAGCAGGCGGTGAAGAAAAGCAAGGAAAAATTTGGAATAGGGATTAAAGTTCAGGGTGAAGAAATAAAAACATTGCGTTTTGCTGATGACATTGTTCTTCTGTCAGAGACAGCAAAGGACCTGGAAGAGCAGTTGAATGGAATGGACAGTGTGTTGAAGAGAGCGTATAAAACGAACATTAACAAGAGCAAAACAAAAATAATGGAATGCAGTCTTACAAAATCAGGTGATGCAGAAGGAATTCGATTGGGTAACGAAACAATGAAGGTGATAGATGAGTTTTGTTACTTGGGTAGTAAAATAACATGCGATGGTCGCATTACAAAGGATATAATATGCAGAATGGCGATGGGAAGAAAAGCATTTTTGAAAAAGAGAAATTTGCTAACATCGAATATTAATTTAAGTGTAAGGAAGTCTTTTCTGAAGGCATTTGTGTGGAGTGTTGCCTTGTACGGAAGTGAAACATGGACGATAAGCAGTGCGGACAGGAAGAGAATAGAGGCTTTTGAAATGTGGTGCTACAGAAGAATGCTGAAGATTAGGTGGGTAGATCGCGTAACAAATGAAGAGGTACTGAACAGAATTGGCGAGAAAAGGAATTTTTGGCATACCCTGGCTAAAAGAAGGGATCCCTTGGTAGGACACTTTCTTAGACATCGTGGAATCGTAAATTTAGCATTGGAGGGAAGTGTGTGGGGTAAAAATCGCAGAGGGAGACCATGAGATGCCTACAGTAAGCAGATTCAGACAGATGTAGGTTGCCGTTCTTATGAGGAGATGAAGAGGCTTGCTCAGGATAGAGTAGGGTGGATATCTGCATCAAACAGTCTCCGGACTGAAGACCATAAGACACACGGACATATAGTTTCACCGGGAATTACCCCCGATGACGACAAATTAGAAGCAATAGAAAAATTCCCAGCACCACGAACAAAAAGACAGCTAAAAGCCTTCCTCAGTTTAATATCATTTTTTCGAAAATTCCTGTCACATGAGATTATGAATAGTGAACCTTTGCTGTATTTTCTCAAGAATAATGTGTCTTGGGTTTGGACTACAGAATGCCAAAGGGACTTTCAAAAAATGAAACACGCGATGTTAAATGCAAACTTTTTATTTCATCCTAATATGGATAATGATTTTTGAATAGCTACAGATTCGTTATCTTATGGAATTGGTGCATGTTTATTCTAAAAAGAGTGAGTAAACATGAACAAGGAAATACGTATTGTAGGATTTGCTAGCAGAGTTTTATCCGCCTGCGAGAGGAGTTACTCAGTAACAGAGCAGGAAGGACTCGCAGTAGTATCGGCTGTCAAAAAGTTTCCTTATTACATACGTGGCAAGAAGATAAAAATTGTTTGTGATCACCAAGCCTTAAGCTTTTTGCTATCGTGCAAGTTACTACATGATCGACTTACAAGATGGGCTCTTATCCTACAAAATTATCGATTACAGATAATGTACATTAAAGGAAGAGGTAATATAATAGCGGACACACTTTCTCGTCTTGCGGTAAGGATGGAAGAATTGTCAGACATCATAGAACAGGCTACAGAATACAAAATTCTGCATGTAAGTGAAACTTCATACCGTAAAAAATTTATAGCTATGTGCAAGAACCTAAGGCAACTACAAGAGGCAGACCCGTGTTGGAATGATATCATATTTACATTGCAAAATCAGGCAGATACTAATTACAAAAGACAGTACAAGATAGACAACCAAATTCTGTACTACAGGAAGACGGAAGATTCAGATCAGTGACGAGTATGAGTTTCCAAACAGAATGTTACAGATATTGTGTGGTTCACACACATTAAGTGGGCATATTGTGGAACAGAAAAATGCTTTACTTTGTTGACACGGTATGTCTACTTTATGAACATGAAGAAGGTGATTCAATCAATCATTGCAGTATGTGATACATGCCAACAGGTCAAGTACAGCAATAAATCATATAAATAAAAATTACATCCGCTAATTGCAACGGAACTTTTACAGCTTTTATCAATTGATATAGCGGGATCGTTCCCAATCTCTCGTGGTGGTGTGAAATATCTCCTTGCAATTTATGACAGCTTTTCGAAGTATTCGAAACTATACACTTTGAAGGCTTGTATTGCAATACAAATTATAAGAAAATTTGCGATGGATTACTTTAGTACTGTTGGGAAACCGAAGATGATAATTTCAGATAATGCAGCCTACTTTACATGTAATTCTTGGAAAAATTGTTTACATCAAGAGAACATTAGACACATTTTTATATCCAGATTTCATCTTCAAATGAATATTTTCAGAGAATTCAACAGATTCATTAGAACCTACATCCAGAAAAATCATACTAAATGGGCAGATTATGTTCCGTTATTTGAGAGAATGGATAATGCTACTCCTCACAAATCAACGGGATTTCCACCAGAACAAGTTTTATTTGGCACTATAGACGAAAGTTGGATAAAACCTTTACCGACAATTAACCACTGGGTGAAACTAGCAGAAGAAATTAAACAAGAAGTGTTAGATAATATCAATGGCACCAGGCGAGAGGAATGATATGATAAGCATGCTAAAATTACAAAAAATGACGTTGATGACTTGGTGTTACTACCAACACATCTCAAATCGTCTGTGATAAACAAATGTAATAAGAAATGGCAACTTTTGTATTGTGGTCCTTATAGAATAACAAGGATATATAATGACTGTGCATATACACTTAGTTACCTCAATAATGGTAAAGTGAAGGGTTTATATCCTTAAAAAGATATCAAGCCGTACTTGAACTACCAAGAATAAGCTTAATGACACTACCAAGTGTGATTAAATAGTGGGAAGATAGTATATGTTGAAAGACAACCGTCTGTCGTCTTCTATATATTTTTTTATAAAATTATAATTTATTTGATGTCGGTAGATTAGCATTTTATTAAAACTAGAACCCGCCCCTCTTTTCAAGGCATGAGGAATAGCATTTTTATTTAATGTTTTAAAATATTAGTTTCTGAAATTTTAGTTAATATTGCTAGGATTTTGTTATTTTAATAATTTATTATTGTCCCTGTGAGAATGTGTACTTGTTTTACTTTTAAGTGGATGTGCAAGGATCTAATGGCTGTCTGAATGTGGGTGGTAATAGCTCGCTTTGCATGGTTCTCTCTGGCTCAGAGTCGATAGTTAGTTGTTACCAACTGCTGCTGCTGATGCTACCAAAGAGGTTTCTACACCCTTTGGTTACAAGCCAGTCGACGAGCCTTCTCCAGGGCGAGTCTCACGTCCCCACCACCGCTGTTTCTTGGGTTTTGCCAGTTTCCGGTAGCTTTGCCGCCTGTTGGCCGCTCGAGCTTCTGGTAACTTTGTTTTCGGACCGCAGTGAGGTAAGGTTGGTTCTACTCTTGTGTCTGCGGAGATAGTAGCAATTCGTTGTCTAGCATGTTTAATTTAGACTCTTGAACTTATATTCATTTTAAGGAATATTTTTTTCCGATCGTGTTTGGAAATGTGTTCTAGTTTTTTAATCCAGTGATTTCCAACAGATAAACGTGGTGTATGTGTTGCTAGTTGCAGTTTGATAATGGCCTGGTAAATTCAAACCTTTTGTCATTATGTGGTGGTGTACGAACTCTGTGTAAATTCTTTCTAGCTTGCTGGGTCCCGATTTCTAACAGACGATATGTTAATTTTTGTACAGTGCATGTAAAATATTTCTTGTCGTTTCCTTCTCTGACTGATAAGTGTTCCACGTGGTTGGTTCTTAGAACAAAGCCTTCAGGTTCCACTCTTGTTTGTTCCATGCTCATCAGGCAAGTAACTATGCGTGTATCCTTCTGATTTCCACTAATATTTCGCGAGCTTCTCTCCCCGCATATTTCAATTTTGCTGTTTCTTCTCCGAACTTGTAGTATGCACTCAGTCTTGGTATTAATTCTCTCCGAGCCTTGTACAAACTCCTTCAATAGCTTGCTTATGAAATTCTATGTATTTCTAAGGATTACATGCCGTAGTTTTTATTTTTCCGACTTTGTATTTATTTCACTTTTCCAGGTTTTGAGACTGGACTTCTTCCGTCTCTGTGAACGCTCCCAATCGCATGTTGCAGCATTTCAGTAGCTTCCTTATGAAATTCTACGCAGTTCTAGGGGTTGCATGCCGTAGTTAATTTTCTTTATTTTTCGGAAATTGAATTTATACATTTTTATCGGTTTGCGGAACCATGAGGGTCAGAACTCTGACTTCAGGGGTTTGCAGCTAGTCACCTGAATTCACGCCACTTCTCAGTAAGCCAGTGCCTGGATGGTTTACTCTTAGACTGCAACTTAAGAGTCCGCCGTGACTTTGTGTAATGAATCCGATTTTGAACCACTTCACCTTCAGTGGAGTGCGATCATGTAGCCGTGTGTCGCCGTTAGCGTGTTTGCTCGCGGTCTAATCTAGATGCAACTTCGCTATACTCACGCACCATCTCAAATCAGGCACGACAGACCAGAGCCACATTCGCAGTTTCATTGTATATTGTGTTGTGTGCTACCTCCCGGTTTGCTGAATTTCGCCTACGATAGCGGCGCCTGCTTCTGCCTCGCTTCAGCAGCTGATTTTGCTGAGTTTCGCTGTGGCACTGCGTGTGTGTGAGCGAGTGAGTGTTGTTTGTAAACCCCCCCCCCCAGTAGTGTTAAGTTCTGTGTAATTTATGTTACATTCAATGCTGGGCAGAGTCAGTACTAGATCATGTAAATGGTATGCTTCTTTATTGTATTAACAAAATTGGTTCCCCATTTTGCTTGAGTTCTACATAAATAAACAAGTTAAGTTCAGTATAATTTTGACTTGCCTATAAATAGTAGTTTCGAGCATCTTCCCCCTTTTATTTAATATTGTTTTTCACCAGTGCTGAGAACAAGCTCAGATGCAATTTTTTTATGTTTAAGTTCCGTTGCGCCATAAATGTTCTTCTTAGCCACCTTCATGAAATGACTTCAATTGTGGTGGCTTGTTTATTAATGCCTGTGTGTAACTTCGTGTGAGCTGCTACGTATATTGGCCACTGTATCGTTAACGTCCTGTTATCAGAGTAATTTGAACCAAGTGAGTTCTCAATTTGGGCCAGGGAACACGGTTTTAAAAGCAGGGAGTAGGCGTTAGTTCTCGCGGACCTTTTACTAATGTTACTGCAGAAATTAACCTTTTTTATAACAGTAAACTCTTAATTGGGTATCTCCTAGCAGAATTAAGCTTTTATTACGTACAGTGGTTTACTTTTACTGTGTACATAGATGTATATGTGTGTATAGATATAATTTTCTGAGCAGGATAGTTATGTGGAAACACAATTAAATAGTGTGATAAAGTGATGCTTTCGGTGATATAACTAGAAGATAAGTGAAATATCTGTACTGAAGCCTCTTCAGCACAATACGAGGGTGTGGTGTAATTTTAGTAGTGTTACAGTCACGCAACGCATAAGTATGTGTCTGCCTGCATTTCCAATAAATAATGATACTCGTTGTTTCAGCGTAGTAGTCACTTGTCTGAGTCTGCCAAGATTTAAAGTAAAATCAGTTGAGGTCTTTCCTCTCTCTCCTTTTTTTTTTTTTTTTTTTTTTTTTTTTTTTTTTTTTTTTTTTTTTTTTTTTTTGGTCACGCGCAGGTTTCCATCACAAATGAGAACGGACCTAATGACCTGCAGTCGTTTCCCTTATAAAAAAAAATGTAAAGCAGTCAACAACCCGAAGATTGGTTTGAACAGCACAGTGCTTTACTAGGCATGGTCCTGTTTGGAGGTGGTATGCCGTTGCCTTCCTCCGACCTTCGAACTGACTTACCCAGTTTAACGTGGGTTCCGAACCACGGTGCTTCTCGGTATTTTTCACATTAGCAACACTGCCAGAGGTGAAAGAAGTGGAAAGTGACAGATAAAAATCCTAGGACCTGGCGGGGATCGAACCCGCGACATTTGGATTTGTAGTCTGGCGCTCTACCACTGTGCAACCGCGGCGCACGTTTCCCTTATATCACTCGTAAATATAGTATATTATATTGTATATTAGTAGTAGTAAAGAAATGATGTGTTTTACACGAAAACATATGTAACATGCTGCACTAAGCGGTACTAACGTGTAAATGGAATGTTGATAAATTGTATTCAGTGCTAACATGAACTGTGTACAGTCTGTTAGTGACCGCAAATATTTCACGGAACTATCATGGATAGCCAGTGAATAATGAATAAGGTGAGCCATGCTGACTTTCCTGGTGTGACGCTACATCGGTTGCAGTGTCAAGTACGTGCATGAACCTTACTTACAAATCGGATTGACTAAACCTGTGTGTGAGTTTACATTCCTGTGCGCTGCATGGACGGCTATGAAATAACAGTGTGATTCATTACACGTGATATGTACCATTTTAAACTGAACGTCGTAACAGCTGCGCCATAGTGAAAGCGGACGGTGTGTCAAAATAATGCTGAGACATCCTGCGACGACATGAATTCATGCGTACTGGACAATCAATTGTTGCCAGCCTGGATGTGTCAGTCGACGTGAATAAACCTTGAAATGTGATCTACGAGTACAATGTGAAACAGTACCAGTAAACCTATTGCATTCATGACATTATTGTTTTCTAAACAGTGAAAAGTGCATCAAGGTGTCTCTATGAACTAATGAACAAGATTTTCTTTCCGGCATGAAGTGATATAAAAATATAATTTTGATACTGCTTGTTTGATTTTATTACTAGCTGAACCCCCACTGCTTCGCATGCGTAGGCTGGTTGGTCTGCTCCAGTCGTTTCTTTTTTAATCCTAATGATGAATCCATATCTTAAGTTTCGTAGTTATAGCTTGAAATTTTTAGTTAACAGCGCCATATTTTTGAAAATCAATTTTTGCATCTCGTATTCACCCCCTTATTGGTCGAATTTCCAAAAATACCGAAACACGTGCCTTTTAAATTTTAACCGCGAATCCAAATCCGAAAATTTGTAGTTCTAACTTCGAAATTGCCTAAATAGCAATACATTTCCGAAAAACACCCCTCTCCAATTTAACCCCCTTGATGGTTGAATTTCCAAAAATACCGACACACGTATTTTTTAAATTCTAACGAACAATACAAATACCAATTTTTGTAACTATAGCTTCAAAATTGTCTTGACAACAAAGTGTTTTCCAAAAGAATTTTTGATCCCCTCTCTTACCCCCTTAGTTGTTGAATTTCCAAAAATACCAAAACACGTGTCTTTTTAATCCTGATCAAGAGTCTATATTCTACGTTTCGTAGTTATAGCTCGAAAGTTTTGTTAACAGCAACATATTTTTGAAAATCAATTTTTTGCGTCCTCTATATGGCCCCCTTATTGGTTGAATTTCGAAATATGCCGAAACACTTGTCTTTTAAATTCGAACCCCGAATCCAAATCCGAAAATTTGTAGTTCTAACTTCAAAATTGCCTAAATATCAATCCATTTCCGAAACACTTATTTTTTAACGTCTAACCAACTATACAAATATCAATTTTTACTGCTCTAGCTTCAAAATTGTATCAATAGTAACGTGTTTTCAAAAATAATTTTTGATCCTCTCTTTAACCCTCTTACTTGTTGAATTTCCAAAAATACTAAAAATCATGGATTTTTAATCCTGACTAAGATTCACTATCCCAATTTTCGTAGTTGTAGCTTAAAATTTGAGTGAACAGCAACATACTTTTGAAAATCAATTTTTTGCGTCACGTATTTTACCCCCTTATTTGTCGAATTTCAAAAAAATGCCGAAACACGTGTCTTTTTAATTCGAAACCTGAATTAAAATCCAAAAATTTTGTAGTTCTATCTTCAAAATTGCCTAAATAGCTGCGTATTTAAAAGAAAATTTTCATCCCCTATTTCACCCCCATACGGACGGAGTATCGAAAAATCGCCTCTTAAATGACGCCTACAGAGTAAGATCAACACCCTCCACAAATTTCAAGTTTCTGTCTTCAGTGGTTTGGGCTGGGCGATGATGAGTCAGTCAGTCAGTCAATCAGTCAGTCAGTCAATCGGGACACTGCCTTTTATATACAGAGAATATTATCAGCTGCATCGCGAGCGGTGCGTGCACAGCCGCGTACGTGAAGGATGGCGGACTCCCGGTTGCAGTCCATATTACCATCTGCAACCTGGAGGGCAGCAACCCTGCAACCAACGGCAACCTCAGGCGTATCCTTTTGAATCTGCTTACTGTATTCGTCCCTCGGTCTCCCTCAACGATTTTTACCCCACACACTTCCTTCTAATGCTAAGTTGACAATTCCTTGATGTCTCAGAATGTGTCCAACCAATCTATCCCTTCTCTTAGTCAGGATATGCCAGAAACTCCTTTTCTCCCCAATTCGGTTAAGCACATCCTCATTACTTATGTGATCTACCCATCCAGTTATCATCATTCGTCTGTAGCACCACATTTCAAAGGCTTCTATCATCTTTTTATCTGAACTAGTTATCGTCCACGTTTCACTCCCATACAATGCTACACTCCAGACAAATGCTTTCAGGAAGGACTTCCTAACATTTAAATTAACAAGCAAGGCGTCGTACGGCGAACAAGATTATTGAACTTTTCAGACTTTATATTAAAGAACTGTGTAAATACGACATTATTTCAAACATAGCACAATGAGAAAAAGACATCCATGAAATGTGAAATATAGAATATACTTCACTTTAATGAACAATTAACTTTCAAACCATTAGTGAAAAATATTTCACATCATTGATATAGATGATTCAGTCATGATATAATGAACTTTTGCTAAATACCTAATGTACTTTGAATTTAATAATTCTACGAACTTTCAATGAATAATGAACTATGAAAGACAACCGTCTGTCATCTTCCATATATTTTTTGTATAGTTTCTGTAAAGTTATAATTTATTTAATGTCGCTAGATAATCATTTTGTTAAAACTTGAACCCCACTCTTTTCAAGGCTTGAGGAATAGCATTTTTATTTCATGTATTAAAATAGTAGTTAATATAGCTAGGTTTTCTTATTTTGTTGTGTTAATAATTTATTATTATGTTAATTAATGTTGCATAAGTACGGCTTCTCCACTACTCCACTGTCCCTGTGAGAATGTGCATTTGTTTTATTTTTAAGAGTGTGCGAGAATCTATGGCTGTCTAAATGTGGGGAGTGATAGCTCGCTTTGCATCGTTCTCTCTGGCTCAGAGTCGATAGCTGCTCATGCTACCACAGAGGTTACCACACCTTTTAGTTGTGGGCTAGTTAGCGAGCCTTCCCTCCAGCGCGAGTCTCGCTGTCCGTCACCCGTCCACGTTTTCGTGGATTTTCCGGCTTCCGGTGGCTTCCCGCGTCTTGTGGCCGCTCGGTCTGGTCATTCTGAGCTGGTCTTCTGGTGAGGTAAGGTTGGTTCTGCTCTTGTTTCTGGAGATGGGAGCGTTTCATTGACTAGCACGTTGAACTTAGATTCATGAGCTTAGAATCATTTTTTTGAATTATTTTCTCCAATCGTATGCAGAACTGTGTTCCCGTTTTTTAATTCAGTGATTTCCAATAGATAAACACGGTGTGTGTGATTCTAGTTGCAATTTGATAACGCCTGATATGTTAAAACCATTTGTGATCATGTGGCGGCGTATGAACTCTGTGCAAATACTTTCTAGCTTTGTGGGGCCAGATTTCTAATAGGTGATATGTTCGTTTCGTTCAGTGCATTTATAAACCTTCTCATTCTCTTCTTCCGTGAGTGTGCCACGTGGTTGGTTCATAGAACAAAGGCTTCAGCTTCTACGCCCATCAGGCAAGTAACTGTGCAGGTATCCATCTTATTTACACTGATATTTCGCAATCTTCTCTCCCCGCCTATTTCAATTTCGCTGTTTCTTCTCCGACTTGTAGTTCACACTCTGATTTGTCAGTAATTCTCTCTGAGCCTTGTACATCCTCCTTCAATAGCTTCATTATGTGATTCTAAGCATTTCTATGGGTTGCATGCTGTAATTCTTAATTTCATTTTTCCGACTTTGTAGTTATTTAACTTTTACGAGTTTTTTGAGACTGGACTTCATCCGTCTCTGTAGTCGCCCCTATCGCGTGTAACTGTATTTCATTCGCTTCCTTATAATTCTAAGCATTTCTATGGGTTTCATGCTGTAGTTAATTTTCTTCATTTTTCGGAAACTGAATTTATTCAATTTTATCGGTTTTTGGAACGACGTGGGTCCGAGTGTCGACTTTCGGGGTTCGGAGCTAGTCGTCTGAATTCACGCCACTTCTCATATAAAAAGCAGATCCTAGCTCGGTTTCTAACAGACTGCAACTTAAGAATCCACCGTGATTTTGTATAATGAATCCGACTTTCAACCACTTCACCTTCAGTGGAGTGCGTTCATGTAACGTAGCCGTGTGTCGCCGTTAGCGTGTTTGCTCGCGGTCCAATTCAGATGTAATTTAACTTGCCTATACACACGCACCATCTCAAGACAGGCACGACAGACCAGAGCCAGCTTCAAAGTGTTTTTGTATATTGTGTTTTGTGCTACCTCCGACTTGCTGAATTTCGCCTACGATAGCGGCGCCTGCTTCCGCCTCGTCTCAGCACGCTGTTTTTATGAGTTTCGCTGTGGCATTGAGTGTGTGAGAGAGAATGAGGGTTGTTTGTGAATCCTTCCCCCCAGTAACGTTAATACATGTATAATTTAGGCTGGGCACCGTCCGCATTAATCCATGTTAGAGATGCATTTTTATAACGTTAACAAAATTGGTTTCCCATTTTTGCTTGTTTTCTATCTGAATAAACAAGATTCCCGGCGTATTCCCTCGCATACGTTTCTTCTGGTTCAGTGCATTTATGAATGGCTTTCGCCGTGCTACTGCGATTGTCGTAGTGGTCTCCGCACAGTTTCGGGATGGACTTTTCTACCGAGGTCTCCCTCCACGTCACTTGCAATTCGTGAGGCAGACATTTTCGGCTTCTGCTGTACCTTTCGCACAATCACACGTTCACCCCTCTGTGGAAATGTCCGTGGCCGTCCTGTATTGCAACGGAATACCAACCGGTCTTCTTCCTCGAACCGTTTAATAATGCCGTCAGCTGTTACTTTTCTTCATCTTCGCTATTGCGGCAGTTTCCCTGCAGGTTTTCCCCTTCGCGTGTTGATGAGCGACAAGCTGCCTTTGCTTCCCCCTGCGTCCCATCGTCGCTGTCTAACACCACATCGCGACCATAGCATTAGAATCACGGTATTCCGACATTTTCATCGTTACGTAGTTTTAATAATTTGTTAAGACGCTGAATTTTCTCATTTCTCAAATTTTTAGTAAATTCTAATTATATCCGCGTAATTCACTGTAATAGTATGCAGGGAATACTTAGGTCAAAACATCTCGTATATCAGAGATCAAATGGCAGATTGCTATTATAAATATTACCCACAGTTTAGTTACTCTCTCTCTCCCTCTCTCTCTCTATGGGTTAAGTTACCGATGTAACGAGCGCTCAGTGCTTAGCTAGAATATTATACGCGTTTAAAATCCAAGGTAGTAAAAAACCAAAAAAAGTATTTAAACTTTAATATAAACTTTCGTATCGTAATCATACGCGAAAGCGAACATTATCTTTGGAGTTTGATCGGGATAGGCTAGGACGGAAGAATAATAAACTTCTGCCTCCCGTAATAAACTGATGAACATTCCAGAGAGATTAATACAATCAAACTTAGACGAAAATAATAACGAATTGTGAACTTATAAAGTGTATAGTGTGAAAGTGTAGTAAATGTAACTATTGATTTCAGAATAGGGAATGTATGAAACTTAAAAAAATCTTAAACAGTTATTCCAGTATTTAGTTCCCTAATATTGTCCCAGCTTATTCTAAAAGTGAAGGAATATATCTAACAGTAGTGTTCAGAAGAAAATTATGGTGAAATTTTCTAAAGAATAATTCTATAAAGGAAAAGGATCAAGCAAAAACATTATCTTTGTGATTGGCGTCAAATTATCTGAACTACCGGGACTCAATGATTCGAATTTTTATTCTTTGGTTTATTAAATATCAGCCCCCGAGAAAAGGATTTTCATGCTCAAACATTAAAGAAACGTCTTTAAGATTTAAATAAAATCCAGAATCAATATTTACAGTGAAAAATTCAACCGAGTTATAAATTTTATTAACTGCGAAGAAGTACCAGGGCTACCAACTGAATTTTCATACTGAGGTGACAAACAGAATTTTGAACGTATACATCCGATACAACTGTGGAAATTAAGACGTAATCTACAGCTTAAAAGTCGCAAGCTAAAACCCTAATAGAAAACGAAGTGAACCCAACTGTCGCCCAGTCACAAACCAAACCATGTCGACGCCCTGTCACAGGCTCGCAATACGTGTTTACTGACCGTCGCCCTCGTCTCGCGGAGATGCCGGACACACTGCAGTCACTTCACCCTCTGTGCGTCTCGGAATGAACTGTTCTCTCACGTTGTCCGCCTTTGTCCGAATACCTCTGTTGCACCTTCCCATGCCGTTTTCAGGAAATATTACGTAACAGACACATGTCCAACAACCATTCTTCGTATTTGACGCGTGTTTCACGTTGCGATATCGTACCCGGACTCCCAAATACATTGTTGTTGTTGTTGTGGTCTTCAGTCCGCAGACTGGTTTGATGCAGCTCTCCACGCTACCCTGTCCTGTGCAAGTATCTTCATCTGCGAATACGTTCGGCAACCTACATCCTTCTGAATCTGCTTACTATATTCATCCCTCGGTCTTCCTCTACGACTTTTACCCCACACGCTTCCTTCTAATGCTAAGTTGACAATTCCTTGATGTCTCAGAATGTTTCCAGCCAATTTATCCCTTCTCTTAATCAGCATATGCCAGAAACTCCTTTTCTCCCCGATTCGTTTAAGCACCTCCTCATTAGTTACGTGATTTACCCGTCTAATTTCCATCATACGTCTGTAGCGCAACATTTCAAAAGCTTCTATCATATTTTTATCTGAACTCCTTATCGTCCACGTTTCCCTCCCATACAATGCTACACTCCAGACAAATGCTTTCAGAAAGGACTTCCTAAAATTTAAATTAATATTGGATGATAACAAGTTTCGCTTCTTTAGAAATGCTTTTCTACCCATAGCCATTCTGCATTTTATATCTACTTTACTTCGGCCATCAAAAGTTATCTTTCTACCCAAATAACAAAATGCATCTACTACTTTTATTGTCTCATTACCTAGTCTAATTCCTTCAGCATCGCCTGATTTTCTGACATTGCATTCCATTACGTTCGTTTTAGGCTTGTTAATGTTCATCTTATACCTTCCTTTCAAGACACTGCCCACTCCATTCAAATGCTCTTCGAGATCGTTTGCACTCTCTGACAAAATTACTATATCATCGGCAAACGGCAAACTTTTTATTTCTTCTCTCTGCACTTTAATGTCCTCTCCAAATTTCTCCTTCCATTCCTTCAGTGCCTACTCAATGTACAGATTGAACAACATTGGAGAAAGGCTACAACCCTGTCTTACCCCCTTCCCAACCTCTGCGTCCTTTGTTGCCCTTAGACTCTAATAACCGCTGTCTGGTTTTTGTATAGATTGAATATAACTCTTCGCTCCCTATATTTTACCCCTGATCCTTCAGAATTTGGAAGAGTGTATTCCAGTCGGCATTCTCAAAAGCTTTCTCCAAATCGACAAACGCTAGAAACGTTCAAATGTTCAAATGTTTGTATAGCTTATGCGACTTAACTACGGCGTCATCAGTCGCTAAACTTACAAACTACTTATGAACTAACTACTAGTAAGGACGGGACAAATATCCATGCTTGAGGGGGGATTCGAAACCCCGACCGTAGTGCTAAAAACGTACCTTTCCTTTTCGTTAGCCTATCTTCTAAGATAAGTCGTAATGTCAGTATTACATCCCATGTTTCTACATTTCTCCTAAATCTAAACGGATCGTCCCCGAGGTTGGAAATGCACAAGTTTTTCCATTAGTCTGTAAATAATTCGTGTTAGTATTTTGCACCCATGACTTATTAAACTGATAGTTCTGTAATTTTCACACTTGTCTGCATTTGCTGTCTTTGGAATTGGAATTACAATATTCTTCTTGAAGTCGGAGGGTATTTCCCCTGTCTCGTACATCTTGCATACCAGGTATTACAATTTTTCACGACTGGCTCTCCTAACGACATCAACAGTTGAGACAGAATATCATTTACTACATTACAAAGTGAAATTTTTTTGCATTTATTTATGCGGCAAACTGCAAAATTATGCGCATTTACGTGCTGTCCGAATACTTTTGCGACTGAGTGTATGTACAATTGCAATTTCATATTAAGTTATCTCAGAAACAGTCACAGTTTCATAAACTGCCGGCATCGTCAGCTCGCAGAATTCTTGCGCCATCCCTCGTAACCTCGGAAAGCAGGCGATTCTCGACTAATTCGACACTCGGTCACAGAATAGGGAGTATACAGAAAGGAAACTCCCGCTGCAGTCTGTCGTCCAAAATTTTGTGCGCATGCGCGTAATCGGCCATCTTGAAAAGCAGTAAACGCGTGATCACTCCCTACTCTGTGGCGTGGTAATGCGCCGTCTTTGTTTGTTAATTGTGTGTTTTAACTGCCTGGATCGCATAAACATAAACACGTATTTGGTACAGTGCTGTGAAAAGAAAGAACTGTGTGTCAGTAGTTGCAGCTGTTCCGTTTTTATTATGAGCAGCAATAAAAGAAAAGACGGCCGATGGTGTTCAGCACCTAATTGCCGCAATAATTCGAATATAAATAAGGATATAAGTTATTTTTTATAATGGATATAACTAAGGATATAAGTTTCTTCACCTTCCCAAAAGATGCTCAGCGGTAACTTAACGTCACTATATGTGTAGTAAAAGTTAAATGTTATCAGTTTCGAAAGAGAGGTAATGTGTGCATAATAACTATTAAAAGTAGCCGGTTAAATTGTACGTTGCTTCTCGCCCGGTTGCAGTGGTTATGTTGGCACCAATGGTAATGACAGCAACTCAGATGACCAATAAATGTTTTTTCCTGACAACTTCAAATAAAACGAAAATTATTATTATTATTATTATTATTATTTTGTTTTTTTCTGAACGGACAAGGGTTCATACAAGAACCTGTCAACCATAGAGCAGGTACGTTATTAATTTTGCTGTGAGTGAAGCGAGCAGCAATAACATTTACTCTGTAGCTCGTGGAAAATATTAACACAATTCTACACTTCATTGTTGTGCTGCTAAGTCTGACTCAATATTTTATGCAAATTTATTCGTGTCAAATAAAACCTGGCAGTTGTAAAGTCACTTTCTTGTTTATAACTAATTTCGCAAATATAACTAAGCGTTATTTGGGATTTTTCTAGAGATAAGCACCAAATAAAATGATCATTGTTTCCATCGTAAATTTTCGTAGTTGTATTAAAATTTAGACCTACTTTTTTTTTCGTTGGATTCAATTAGCTGCAAGAACAGGGCGCAAAATGGAGGAGACCATAATGAAAATCCGTTTCCTTTCGTAAAAGTCGGTGAGATTAGCTCCAATTCGCAAAAAGTCCATTTCCAGTCGAAGTACTAAGTGGCTGTAGTTCGGCGTTTACTGCTTTTCAATGTGGCGTCGAGCGCAGCGCTTGGTGACATACAGATCAAAGGCGCCGCCCCCAGCTTTCCCTTCTGTATGCTCCCTGTTCTATGGCCCGGTCGCCCAGTGCGACAGCGGCAGGGCTGAGACGCCGCCTGTAGTGGCGACAGCCAACACTGCCGCGCTTCTGACATCATCCGTCTGACAAGTGTGTCTGTGTGTGTGTGCGTGTGTTGATTTTCCCATAGGAATGACCCTAATGTTTTCATTTCTTACGTGCCAATTTGTCTTATCAAAACGTTGACAGGCCTGATTAAACCACCTGTCTCATCGAAAGTTCTGGACTTTCTGTATCAGAACAGGTGGGTTCAGGGTATTATACCCGGGCCGCTGAAACTTTGCACTTGACGTTTACAAATAACAAGTGAAGAGCAAGAAGCGCGAGGCGCTAGTCGCCAGGAACGGTCCAATCACAGCGCGATAAACACTTCCAGTGGTCACGTGCCGTGACGTCACAGTTCCCGCGTTGCCGGCTTTTTTGTTCTACCGCAATCAAAGTTGTGTATCGTGTTTATCGCGTGTTTATGTTGTGTGTGCTGTTTTCGCTGGGATTTGTTTTACTGTGAGTGGTTTAACTTGACTTTCCGAGTTCGAGTAATTGGATAATGTCAGCGAAAAGACGTTTCTCTTCTGACGCTTTCTGAGTAAGTTCTCAGTTTCGTTTGAATAAAAACTTCTAAGCTTATGCTCTGAGCAGAAAGTTCATTCTCGATTCAAACGATCGGAAAGAAGTTATGGTGCTGTGGCTACAAGATATGTCAATGTCAGTGTCGTAGCTACCACAGGGATAGGCGGGGCAGTGCCCCGGGGCCCCCGAGTTCCAGGGGCCCCTCGGTCTCCATAAGCCACGTTCCAAAAAAGTTACCGTAGATCTTTGAACGCTTTCATGTCCGACTATTACTTTGGATAATCGAAGTTCAACAATAATTTAGTTGCATGAAGGTTTTCCGACTATGAACTTTTTGAGCCCTGACAAACAAACAAAACGCACGAAATGAAATCCAAAAATTATTCGCACCTCAGTATATAAACATAACAAGGTTCTATGCTTGTCTGCTAAGACGTGGTCCCTGCCATCGCAGCGTATTGTCGGTTGAAGTCGGAGATGCCGCGCCTGCCAATGTTTGCGAAGTAACAGTTAATGATGCTGAATTACTAGCACAGTGTTTGACAATAGACAGTGTGACCACATTTGAATATGAAGTCTCTACAATGTATTATTAGAGAACGGTATTATTATTGTAACTCAAATGTTTGTGTAGTGAATTCCCCAAGGGTGTGCTCCATTATCATAGATCCCAATGAAGTGCTGTAGCCAATTGCACTCTGAAATTCGTGCAAGAAGAGAAAATATGGTTACTTTGTCACAATAGTAAATTGTGCATTCAAGACACTACCCTGTACCCCACTGACACTATAATAAGGGAAGATGTCAACTTCGTTATTTTACTTATTACTTTTTTCCTGGCCAGACATTAATATATACTTCACGAAGGCTGGTAGGGGCACGGGTCCAACCAAAGTATTGCATCAAACAAAATCCGGCAACTTTCTTTTCTGAAACCATCCTACACGAATATTCCCCCTATTTTCCTTCTTTGATTGGGCTATCAATGAAATTAGGCTGATCGGTACGGAGCAATGACCTCACAGCGGGTAGTTTAGCGACAGTGAGATGTCGACACTGACAACAGTCCGCCTGCTGTCACCGCGGTCTTGACTGTTCCCGGTTTGCTTCGCAGCAGGGGGCCATGTTTTCATGGTTAAGTAATACTTCTTCATTATTTTTTACTAGCTTATGCCTGTGACTTCATTCACCTAGTATGGAGCAAATTTGGAAACTATTCCAAGAGGTCGTTTATGTCCTACCCAGGTCCAAATCTATTCCTCTGCAAAATTTCATTGAAATACGCCCACTAACTTTTGTGTGAAAGCATAACAAACAAAGCAACTTTCACAGTTATAATTATATTTGAGAGTACAATTAAATATTATCTGCTGCGTAACACATAATAATTTACTTAATAGTATTTAGGATTGCCTTATTATGGCTTCCAGCAGGCAGTAAGGAACTGATGAAGTAGTTTTGCATAGTTTTAGTTTAAAGAGGGCCCCAATCCCATTTTTGCCCCGGGGCTCGTGGTGACATAGCTACGCCACTGGTCAATGTCAAAACTTCTTTTATAATCGCTCGTGAAACAAAATCAGCCTATTACACCCACACATGCAGTAGACGAAATCGCAAAGGAGCTGCGTCACAATGAAATAAATCTGCCCCCATTTCACTGCCGTTTTAACACTATAAAACTGGTGTGGAGTGACGTGAAGAATTACTTAAGGAACAGTAAGTCTTTCACAATAACAGAGGTCGAAAAGCTGTTGCATGAAGCTGTTGACAATGTGGCAGCGCAAACAATGGAACGGATCATGAACAGTTAATGATTTGTCTTGGTGATGACAATTTTGGCAGCGCCGTAAATTGGTGAGTGAAAATCATTGATTATAAAACGTAGCTAGAGAAGTTACTATCTTGAGTTTTGTTTATTTCGTATATGTCGTGATCCAATGCTTATTTTCTATATTGCTTTGCTACGTTATTGAAAGCGTGTGCATCGTTGTGCTCTGGTCTTCATTAATATGCCGTTAATTCCTGCTCAAGAACGAATTATCATACGCACTTTTATTACTCAATAGCTTACATTTACGAGATGCAACTGAAAACCGTTTTTGTCTGCTGTGTGTATAGAGGCTGGTGTTGCAACGTCGCTAAAGCAGTGTAGCCAACTTAACTCGCCGTAACGCGAAACGTCAAGCGCAATGTTTCAGCGGCCCGGGTATAGCATATAAAATAACTGAGAAAAGAGTGGATTTATTTAAAAACAGTTCTGTATCGGTACTCCAGTAGAAGTGCCTTGTTCAGTCAGAATGAGGCGCTTGTAGGGATGCTGCCCAGTGGACACGGCTCTCGGGTGAGAAGACTTTTCGCTCAGCGCACAGGCCTTCCTCGCTATTCACGCAGGACACGCACGGCGCACGCCCCGCGGTTGGCGGCCCTGTCGGAATGCCATCGCGATACGCGCCGCCCTGCGTGACGTCACGCGACGCCACGCCCTTCGGGGCTTCCCCGAGCACTCGGCCGCCACGGCTGCCAACACTGCCGCGCTTCCGAGATCATCCGTCTGACAAGCGTGTGTGTGTGTGTGTGTGTGTGTGTGTGAGTGAGTGTTTGTACACGTACCTATATACAGGGTGTCCAGAAATGGGCTCCCTGATTTCAAAATTAAATATCTCGAAAACAAAGATTGACAGAGGAATGCAATAAACGGTATGTTTATTGTGAAAGCTGTAAGATTGATTTGATTTCATTTCATTTTTCCAGGGAAGCCAAAACAGTCTTGGTCCAACCCACCACTGCCCGCACCGAAACTAAGTTTATTGTGCGGTATCGCTCCCTGTATATCTAGTAAAGCCAACCAATGCCCTTGAACAGTGCAAGGAGTCCCTTTACCAGTTCTTTATTAGACACAATTTCTTCGTGACTGGTTGTCCCAAATGTTCTGTGCCTTTTACTCTCCAATGCAATGCATTCGAAGATTAGATGTGATGCAGTTTCATCACCGTCATCACAGATCCTACATTTAGGGTCCTCTTCTGTTATTCCCATTGTATGTAGGTGTTTCTTGAAATTCCCATGGCCTGTCAGCAATCCAACCGTGAGTCTAATCTCTCTCCTGTTCAGGCCCAGGATTGCAGAGCTTCTTTTAAAACATGGCTTTGGCATCATTACCTTGCCATGTTTTTGTTGATGGACTTTGGTCCAATATTCTACGTGCTGTCTTCTGAGCCAGTTACGTAGCTCCAATTTGATCATTGTCTCGGTGATTGTCAGGACAGGTTCCGGTCCAATAAATGGAGTCTCTGCCCCCATCCTGGCTAATCTGTCGGCATGTTCCTTGCCACTGATCCCCGAGTGGCCAGGGACCCACAATAGGTGTACTCTATTTCTTTCCCCTAGCTCCACCAGAACCCTGTCACATTCTGAAACAGTTTTAGACCTTGTTGCAGGAGCTGCCAGTGATCTCAGGCCACTTTATACAACAGTTTGAAATAATAGTTACAAAATCTGCTAACAGATGGCGCTGTACGCTGTACAGCTCATATCAGCATACATAAGTGAAATAATCGTATGAAAACACTCTTTCCAAACAATCACATCACAATGTTTTCAAAATGTTCACCATTGGCACTATAGAGGTGGCGCAAACCAAGAATGAAATTCGCCATCACATTTCGTAGTGTCTCAACCTAAATGGATTCACATGCCACAGAGATCGCCGATTCGAGCTCGTCCAGCGTGGCGGGATGCTTCGGGTAGACCATGTCTTTCACTGTGCCCCACAAAAAAAAGTCACAGGGAGTCAAATCCGGCGAATATGGAGGCCAATCCATGCCTGCACCAGTAAATTTGGGATATTCCAAAGCAGTGACTCGATTCCCGAAGTATTCCTCAAGAAAGCGAAACACTTGTTCGGTCCGATGTGGTCGGGCTCCATCTTGCATAAACCATTCAGTACCTCGTCGATCCTCTAACGCTTGCTGTGTGGCGACAAATTGTTCCAAAATTGCAACGTAACGTGCACCAGTGACCGTTTCTCGAATGAAAAAAGGGCCAATAATGCCTCTGCTGCATACTGCAGCCCACACAGTAACTTTAGGAGAATACAGAGGTTTCGCTTCACACCAATATGGCTTTTCGGAACCCCTAAATCGCCAGTTCTGCTTATTCATGTATCCATTCAGGTGGAAGTGTGCTTCATCTGTAAACCAGATGCAGCCAACATCAAATCCTTCACTATCAATCATTGTGAGCATCTGATTAGCAAAGGCAACCTTTTGTTGCACAACTCGTGCGTTTGAATTTTGAATGGAAACATTTGTAGGCTCTTTCTCAGTATTTTCTGCGTGCTGGAACGCTTCAAACCAGTCTCAGATTCAAGTCTACGGACGGATGACATTGGATTTCGCTGAATAATTCCAGAAACTGTGGCGATATTTTCAGGCGTAACTGCGGTTTGCTTGCGGCCAACATGCCCCACTAGATCATCAGTTACGCTGCCTGTTCGTTGAAATTTTCCGAAGAGCGTACGAATGGTTTTCGCATCGGTTCCTTTTGGAACATTAAATCGTGCTTGAAAACTTGGCCTTGTTGCCGTAGGACGCTCTTCTAACCTGTGGTACTCTAGCACAAAGGAAAACGTGTTATTCAATGGAGTACATGGTTTTAATCTCTTCATTCGGTACGCTAACATCCTTTCTCGTTTCAATAGTGGAACTGATCGCTCTGGGCTGCGGATCACTATTTATAGTAGGCATTACGTATGGAGATTACACCGCCATCTGTTAGCAGCTTTTGTAAATCTTATTTGAAACTGCTGTATAAACTTGTTACAGCTTTCACAATAAACATACCGTTTGCTCCATTCCTCTATTGATCTTTGTTTTCGAGATATTTAATTTTGAAATTAGGGAGTCCTTTTCTAGACACCCTGTACATATACAGGGTGTTACAAAAAGGTACGGCCAAACTTTCAGGAAACATTCCTCACACACAAAGAAAGAAAATTTGTTATGTGGCATGTGTCCGGAAACGCTTAATTTCCATGTTAGGGCTCATTTTATTACTTCTCTTTAAATCACGTTAATCATGGAATGGAAACACACAGCAACAGAACGTACCAGCGTGACTTCGAACACTTTGTTACAGGAAATGTTCAAAATGTCCTCCGTTAGCGAGGACACACGCATCCACCCTCCGTCGCACGGAATCCCTGATGCGCTGATGCAGCCCTGGAGAATGGCGTATTGTATCACAGCCGTCCACAATACGAGCACGAAGAGTCTCTACATTTGGTACCGGGGTTGCGTAGACGAGAGCTTTCAAATGCCCCCATAAATGAAAGTCAAGAGGATTGAGGTCAGGAGAGCGTGGAGGCCATGGAATTGGTCCGTCTCTACCGAAAAAAATGTTCAAATGTTTGTTAAGCTTAAGGGACTTAACTACGGGGTCATCAGTCCCTAAACTTAGAAACTACTTATGAACTACCTACAACTAAGGACGCCACAAATATCCATGCCCGAGGGGAGATTCGAACCCCCGACCGTAGTGGCTGTGCCGACCGTGATTGAAGCGCCTCAGTCCCCTCGGCCACCGCGGCCGGCGCATGGATATTTGTGCCGTCCTTAGTATTAGTTAGTTCTTAAGTAGTTTGTAAGTTTAGGGACTGATGACTGCGTAGTTAAGTCCCATAAGCTATACAAACATTTGAACATTTAAAACTTCCTGGCAGATTAAAATTGTGTGCCGGAACCGGGACTCGAACCTGGGACCTTTGGAAAGTAGGAGGCGAGGTACTGGCGGAAGTAAAGTTGTGAGGCGGCATCGTGAGTCGTGTCGGGATAGCACAGTCGGTAGTGCGCTTGCCCGCGGAAGGCAAAGGTCCCAGGTTCGAGTCCCGGTTCCGGCACACAATTTTAATCTGCCAGGAAGTTTCATATCAGCGCACACTCCGCTGCAGAGTGAAAGTTTCATTTGAACATTTTTTCGTCAGTTGTCGATTGGAACCGAAAGGAGGAGGTATTTTCCGCCTCAGCAGTTAATTGTCGATGTAACATGCTGTCGTCAAACACCAGTGTCAAAATGTGGCGAGGACGATGGCGGCTGACGCGAAACGCTCAACCGAGAGCTCTAGGAAAACAGCTGGTGCGCCAACAATCCAACTCCCATGTGTGGAAGCGCTTCAGGCGTCCAGGCGACCGAGTTAACCTTCTGAGTCCCAATGTGTCAAAAATAAGTAGCATTGTAGTAATTTTCACAATTGACTTTCATTAGTCTCGTAAGTGATGAAAAATAATAGTTGTTTAATGAGGGTAATTTCAGGGACACGTGGTCTCGGAGCATCTATGATTTCGAGAGGTTTCTCCAAAAGGATTTTTCCGATTAGCGGGAGCACAAATGTAACACCGTGACAATGCTGCTCTGTTCCGTTTCTATTCTAAAGACGAGATCGCCCTCGTATTGGCAGGCGCTCAGACTTGGTTTCCTCACCTCTTGAGGTACCGTCTGTCTGTTTGAATTTGTCTGCACTTCGATTCTGGCACGTTGTTGACGATGTACCATTTGTTGTGCCCATAAGTCCACGAAGCAGCGCAATCCGCAACTCCTTCATTGACAATTCTGCTCCATCGCTTCTTTCTTGGAACAACAAAAATGAATTTGCGATGGAAACATCCAGCATATTCCAAAAAACTCTAAGCCACTATCTTTTGCTTTTCCTGTAAATCTCATGTAGAGATTTCAGCGTGTCTGCTTTATCGAATAGTTTGTAAGTTTAGGGACTGATGACCCCGTAGTTAAGTCCCTTAAGCTTAACAAACATTTGAACATTTTTTCGGTAGAGACGGGCCAATTCCATGGCCTCCACGCTCTCCTGACCTCAATCCTCTTGACTTTCATTTATGGGGGCATTTGAAAGCTCTTGTCTGCGCAACCCCGGTACCAAATGTAGAGACTCTTCGTGCTCGTATTGTGGACGGCTGTGATACAATACGCCATTCTCCAGGGCTGCATCAGCGCATCAGGGATTCCGTGCGACGGAGGGTGGATGCATGTATCCTCGCTAACGGAGGACATTTTGAACATTTCCTGTAACAAAACGTTTGAAGTCACGCTGGTACGTACCTCAGATGCGTGGTGTAGTGTCTCACAAGTATGCGACATGAGCTGTCAATTACTGACCAATCTTATGGTTTTCGAACCACAGTTGTTGAGATGCCGCGCATTATGAAAATGAGGCACAAACAAAAATCCGTTGCCGTCCTTCCATATGGAATAGGTATCGAAATATATGTGAGAAGCTTCAGGATTACTTAAGTAATAGAACCCAGTACATTGTCCTCGATTGCGAGTGTTTATCAGAGAGTAGGGTATGCCAGCCGCAGTGGCCGAGCGGTCTGCGGCGCTCCAGTCACAGTCTGCACGGCCGCTACAGTTGGAGGTTCGAATCCTCCCTTGGGCAGGGATGTTTGTGTCGTCTTTAGCGTAAGTTAATGTGTAAGTCCAGTAACTGATAACCACCCAGTCAGGTCGCATAATACCTTACACAATTTTCAAAATTTTGACTAGGGTATCGTCAGAGGTGTCCCTGGGAAGTGCGACAGGACCGCTATTATTTTCTGTGTGTATAAATGATGTGACAGACAGAGGGAGTTGCAATCTGCGGCTGTTTCGTGACTATGTTGTGGTGTACAAGAGGGTGACTGTAGTAACATACAGGATTACTTGGACCAAATTTCTAGGTGGTGTGAGGAATGGAAACTGGCGCTAAACCTAAGAAAATATGAGGTGATGGAGATGTGTAGAAGAAAGAATCCTGTCAATTAAATACCTAGTCGTAACGCAGCAGAGCAATATGAAATGGAACGAACATGTAAGGGCAATTTCCAGAGATATACAATTATTATACTTGAATGGTTATTGTTTACAATCATGTGATAATTGTCAAATAAAGTTACAGTAATGAAACAAACAGGGAAAAATTAGATTTGTATGCAATAGAAACACAGGGTCACATTGAAAAACACACTTCGTTGTTCTCAAATATTCCAGTTTTATTTCATACAACCCTTGTTCTGAGATTAACAAAAACAACTAAAAACTATCTGTGAAATCGTTCGAGCCGTTCTCAAGTTATGGCGTGACCAACGTATTTGGGCATCAACTTTTATGTTGCATGGTACCCTCCCCCATGCACCGTAAGAAACTTTAGGTGGACGTTGACCTTACTCTTCTTTGGAAGGCCAAGCGTGGAAAATTTATTGAGGATCGGAATGATTTCGTCAGTCAGTAGCAGAAGTATCCTCTGCCATGCGCCTTAATTCTGTCCTGTTGCAAAATACTTTCTTAACTGACGTCTTCTACCTACAAAGTAAATACTGGCAAAATTTCAGCTTCATAGGTGCATTAGTTTTAAAGATTTTCTGTTTCGTCTGTGACTGCATGAGTGACCTTCCGCTTTTATATACACAGAGATATCTTCTGCGTGATGTGCCCTACAGGAAAATTATTTTCCAGGTTCGTATCTACATCTACATACATACTCCGCAATTCACCGTAAGGTGCGTGGCGGAGGGTACACTGTACCACTACTGGGCATTTCCTTTCCTATTCCACTCTCAAATGGAACGAGGAAAAAAAGAATGCTTCTGTTGCTCCGTACGAGCCCTAATTTCTCTTATCTTGTCTTTGTGATCACCACAGTGGAATACTATCTGTGAAATGTCTTGTACACGGAGTTGATATTAAAGACGTAATAAATTACAGTATCATGCTTGTTATGACGAATTTTCATGCATTTCATTGTCTTTGACGTCATAGCACCTCAACTATATGTCGTAATACGATATTATTTCGAAGGTACACCCAGTGGTGTATATGTAAAATGTCTGTAAAATATGTGGCGAATGGACTTATTAGGAGAGACGTAATAAATCAAAACGTCTTGGGTGATGAGGCGGTTTTTCATGAACCTAATTGTTTATGACCCCATACCTCATTAACTGTGTCCTGTGGTATGTGTGTATACTGTATGTAACATTTATCGCGAATACAGTTCATAGTATAAGAGTGACAAATTGTAACGTCACGCCAAATGCAGTAATTTAACTCCATGAACCGCGAAGAAGTGGTAACTGACAAATGTGCAATAAAATTAAATCGTGTGTATCTGAGCAAATCTGTGGTCACCATTCCTGGTTGTTGTTGTGGTCTTCAGTCCGCAGACTGGTTTGATGCAGCTCTCCACGCTACCCTGTCCTGCGCAAGTCTCTTCATCTGAGAATACGTTCGGCAACCTACATCCTTTGGAATCTGCATATTGTATTCGTCCCTCGGTCTCCCTCTGAGATTTTTACCCCACACAATTCCTTCTAATGCTAAGCTGACAATTCCTTGATGTCTCAGAATGTGTCCAAACCAATCTATCCCTTCTCTTAGTCAGGATATGCCAGAAACTTCTTTTCTCCCCGATTCAGTTAAGCACCTCCTCATTAGTTACATGATCTACCCATCTAATTTTCATTATTCGTCTGTAGCACCACATTTCAAAAGCTTCTATCATCTTTTTATCTGAACTTCTTATCGTCCATATTTCACTCCCATACAATGCTACACTCCAGACAAATAGTTTCAGAAATGACTTCTAACATTTAAATTAATATTGGATATTAACAAGTTTCGCTTCTTAAGAAACGCTTCTCTTCCCATAGCCATTCTACATTTTATATCTTCTTTACTTCGGCCATCAGAAGTTATCTTGCTACCCAAATAACAAAATTCATCTACTACTTTTATTGTCTCATTACCTAGTCTAATTCCTTCAGCATCGTGTGATTTTCTGACTTTGCATTCCATTACATTCGTTTTACTCTTGTTAATGTTCATCTAATATCTTCCTTTGAAGACACTGTTTCTAAGAATCCAATCACAAAATTAAGCAATAATGATTGTAATATCACAGATCGATAACTTGATGTAATGCGCGAAGCGTCAAATGGATTTTTTTTAAAGAGATGTATTAAAAGAAATTTCTTTTTTACTGCTTCATTCACTTATTGTTATATTTCCTTATTCGTATGCTTATCCTTACAGATAAAGAGCTGAAACCATTGTAGCATGCGTAGACCAAATATATGGTCTGTGGCATCACGTTTCGCTGTATATAACCTTCTTCCTACAGAGTCGCAAACGTCATCGCTGGCCTTCAGTCCGATTTTTTTATAATTTGACGACTTTCAACCATCATATCTTCCACCTCCTTATATCCATCGGCATGGAACTGCTATGGTGTACAACGGGAGACTTTGGACAACAGTTACACACAGACCATTCGTTTGCGTTCTGCAGTTTCCGCTGCAGAGCGAAATATTAACACACACACACACGTAGAATTTTGTATATACCGATAACTTTCCATCCCAATATAATCCACCCTTTTATCATTATCAACTCTCAAGCAACAATGCCATTAATAAAACTATTTTTAAAGAGTAAATGGAATTTTCAGAGAGCAATTATTGTTCCGCATTTCGCGTTATATTCTTCAAATTACTAAATATCTAGCAGATGGCTAAACCTTCCTCAGGTATAAATTGGTAACAGTAGAAGTATTTAAGTCTCTGCGTTTTGTCGTTCGGACGTGATAAGCGTACACCGAACAGACATTCACATTAATATATCATCATATGATCCATGAATAGTATGAACAACAGTGGTGACAGGTTACACCCTTATTTTACCCCTGAAACTACCCTGAACCATGAACTTAATTTGCCATCTACTCTAACTGCTGCCTGACAGTCTACGTACAGCCCTTTAATTGCCTGCAGAAGTTTGCCTCCTATACCATAATCTTGAAGAACTGACAGTAGCTTCCTCCTAGGAACACTGTCATAAGCCTTTTCCAGAACTATGAAACATAGATACAATTCCCTGTCCCATTAATAGCACTTTGCCATTACCTGCCGTAGGCTAAAGATCTGGTCCTGACAGCCTCTAAGAGGCCTAAACCCACACTGATTTTCATCTAACTTGTCCTCAATTAATACTCGCACTCTCCTTTCAACAATACCTGAGTAAATTTTGCCTACAACGCTAATTAAAGAGATACCTCGATAGTTGTTTCAATGTTTTCTGTTTTCATGTTTGAAGATTGGCGTTATTGCCGCTTTCGTCCAGTCAGACGGAACCTGTCCCGATTCCCACACCTTTTATATATATATATAGGCACGGTTTTATGGCGATATATATATAGCTATCCGATCGCCATAAAACCGTGTCTAAAGCCTCCCCCGGGTAGACATTAGTAACTGTACAAATTTTTAGCTCTGTATGTCTTGTGGCTCAGACGTGATAAACGTACACCGAACAGACATTCACATTTATAGGTACAATATGATTACGCATTAAATTTGTCGAAAGTGGTACATAGTTGTGGAAAATTACGGTGTTTAATGTGGCTAAAGGGTGTACTAGGAAGATGCAGGGTCAGAGCGGGCGTCTCCTGTAGGCGACTAACGTTTGTCGGAGATTCAGTCTGAGCGACAGCGTCCGCCCAGTGACGTCAGGGAGGGGAGGGGGGAGGGTGGTTGGGGGGAGGGTGTGCTGCCGGGTCCTTCAATTCACCGTGGCGATACAGCGCTGTTTGCTTATTTACACAGTGCCGGCGACTTATGCTCCCTGGCCTCGAATAAGGCGCGCAGTCGGTGGCTTCCCGTCCCTCCCAATGCAGACAGCGGCCGTGTAGAGAACCGTACACACACGGTGCTTTCCTCCCACAACGAGTTACCTGCGAGACTGGTAGGGTGGTATGAGGCAGCCGAGCAGAGCGGTATCTGGCGCTGTGGAGGACCTGCGTCCACACTGCAGGCGGCTCCATCCGCCATCCGCCTCGCTGTGTGGCGCGGTGAATGTCAGCCAGTCAATCAGCTCCGCGTCTGCGCGCGTGATCCGCGATCCATCCCAAGGAAAGTGGCGGAGGGCACTCACGACGGAAACCGCCCCATCACATTTAGTTATAAGCTGGAGCAGTGCGTAGGCCGTGAAGAACTGAACACACGAAGTGATGGGTGCTATCGACAAAGGTTCGCAAATCGATCCCGTATTTCTTGATTTCCAGAAGGCTTTTCACACCGTACCTCACAAACGGCTTTTAATCAAACTGCGTGATTGTGGTATACATCGCCCCAAATTTGCGATTGGATAGCGGATTTCCTGTCAAAGAGGTCACAGTTCGTAGTAATCGATGGTAAGGCATCGACTAAAACAGAGGTGATATCCGGCGTTCCACAAGGTAGCGTTATTGGTCCTCTGTTGTTCCTTATTTACACAAACGATTTAGGAGAAAATCTAAGTAGCTCTCTTAGGTTGTTTGCAGATGACGCCGTCATTTACCGTCTAGTAAAATCAACTGAAGATCAAAACCAACTGTAGAACGATCTGAATAATATATCAGTATGGTGTAAAAATTGACAATTGACTCTAAATAATGAGAAGTGTGAAGTCGTCCACATGAGTACGAAAAGAAATCCGTTAAACTTTGTTTACACGATAAATCAATCAAAAGTGAAGGCCGTATACTCGACAAAATACCTAGGAATTACTATTATTTCAGACTTAAATTGGAAATAACACGTAGATAATGTCGTAGGAAAGGCGAACCAGAGACTGCGTTTTATTGGCAGAACCCTTAAAAGATGCAACAGAACTACTAAAGGAACTGCATACACTACGCTCGTCCGTCCTTTTTTGGAGTATTGCTGCCCAGTGTGGGATCGTGTGTTTGCCGGAGGACATCGAAAGAGTTCAAAGAAGGGCAGCTCGTTTCGTGTTGTCACGATACAGGGGAGACAGCGTTACGGAAATGGTACAGGATCTGGGATGGGAATCATTACAACAACGGCGCTTATCGCTGCGGCGTGGGCTACTTACGAAACTCCAATCACCAACATTCTCCTCCGATTGCGAAAATATATTGTTGACTGCCACTTACATAGGTAGAAATGATGATCAGAATAAAATACGAGAAATCAGAGCCCGAACGGAGACATTCAGGTGTTCTTTCTTCCCGCGCGCTATTCGAGAATAGAATGTGAGTTAAATAGTATAATGGTGATTCGATGAACCCTCTGCCAGGCACTTAAATGTGATTTGCAGAGTATCCCATGTAGATGTAGGATCGAGAAAACAGGAAAAAGTTGTGTGGGACTATTTAAAAAAAAAAAATTATAATATATATATATATATATATATATATATATATATATATAAACTGAGCAGTGGATTCCAAAGATAAGGAACGTCGAGCAAATTTGCTTCGACATATGCAGGATTTGACAGTATATGTTTTGACAGAAAGTAAGTTCCGTTTCAATTTATCTCCGCTGCAGCGCTGCGACTGCAGTTCCGCACATGCGCTGTAGACGACGTGTATCAAGGAGAAGAACGTGCGCCATTTGGAGATCGCTTTGTCAGTTACGTACGCTTTGTTGTGCTCGTTTGAAATGTCGGCGTTGATTGAAAATCATGCCGCTTATGAAATCAGGCCGGTGATTCGGTTTTTGAATGTGAGGAAAGTGAAACCAAGTGAAATTTATCGGCAAATTTGCAATGTTTACGGACCAAATGCGATGAGTGATTCGATGGTGAGAAGATGGGTCCGACAGTTCAATGGCGGCCGTAGTGATGTGCACGATGGAGAAAGAAGTGGGCGTCCACCTTTGGTTACAGAAGAACTGGTTCACGCGATTGATGACAAGATTCAGTCTTTTCTTGGCGCTTATCACTTCACCAATGACGACGAGCTGAAAGAAACTGTTTCCAACTGGTTGAAGACACAGGCGGCAGATTTCTATGAAGAAGGTATACAAAACCTGGTCCACATTATGACAAATGCCTGCAAAATTTCGGCAGTTATGTGGAAAAGTAGTTTAAGAGTTGTAGAATTTTGTGCAATAAAAATTTCTTTTGTATCTGTGTACAATTTCATTTTATTACCAAACAGAACTTGCTTTCTGGACGCGCCTCGTAGTATACATAAGATGAGTTTTCCTGTGGAGGAATCGGTTGACCTATCACCGTGTGAGCAGATGTTTCGGGTTCCCATTGCAGAGGCACTTCCTTCCGCCTGCTAATCGCACGGTTTTGCGGTGCGGTCGCGAAACACAGACACTAAACTGATTACAGCGAACAGAGACGTCAATGAACGGACGGACAGATCATAATTTTGCGAAAGTAAAAGGATTAAAATTTTCATTACTGCGAGGGCGCGAACCGAGAACCTCGCGCTCCGCAGCTCGTCATGGCAGACAGAGGACCACGGCGCTCCAGCGCTCATATTGTACACGACGTTGCCTATCTTTCGCGTGGACCGTTCAGATTTTACACTTTGCTGATTTGTTTCATAATTACACACAGCTTCTTCCAGATTTCTCGACTGATCTGTGTTCAGTTCTTCACGGCCTATCCACCTTCTAACTACTCGTTACTCGGTCTCCTGTTCCACGCCCACACAGAGGCAGGGAAACGAATGCTAGTATTCGGCTGAACGGGCCCCTATCTCTCTGATGTTTGTCGTGTGTACGCTGCAGGCGGTAGTAACTTACCGCAGTCCGCCTCACATTCGGCGCTCTAGATGTGTCCCACGGGGTTTCTCGGCAAGCGTCTACCCTCCAGTTACCGAAACGTCTGGTAACACTCGCGCAGCGATCCAAGGTACCAGACACCGCCGCCCTCCTTTAAACCGATCAGCTGGGAATCCCAAACACTTGAGCTATACTCAAGACGGGGTCGTACATCTACATCGACATCTACATGGGATACTCTGCAAATCACATTTAAGTGCCTGGCAGAGGGTTCATCGAACCACCATTATACTACTTATCTCCCATTCCATTCTCGAATAGCGCGCGGGAAGAAAGAACACCTGAATCTCTCTGTTCGAGCTCTGATTTCTCGTATTTTATTCTGATGGTCATTTGTACCCATGAAAGTGGGAGTAAACAATATATTTTCCCATTCGGAGGAGAATGTTGGTGATTGGAGTTTCGCAAGTAGCCCACGCCGCAGCGATAAGTGCTGTTGTTGTAATGATTCCCATCCCAGATCCTGTATCATTGCCGTAACGCTGTCTCCCCTGTATCGTGACAATACGAAACGAGCTGCCCTTCTTTGGACTCTTTCGATGTCCTCCGTCAAACCCACCTGATAAGGATTCCACACTGGGCCACAATACTCAAAAATGGACTGACAAGCGTAGTGTATGCAGTTTCTTTCGTAGTTCTGTTGCATCTTTTTAAGGGTTCTGCCAATAAAACGCAGTCTCTGGTTCCCACGACATTATCTACGTGTTCTTTCCAATTTAAGTCGGAAGTAATAGTAATTCCTAGATATTTTGTGGAGTTAACTGCCTTCACATTTGATATATTTATCTAGTAAACAAAGTTTAACGGATTTCTTTTCGTACTCATGTGGACGACTTCACACTTCTCATTATTTAGAGTCAATTGCCAATTTTTACACCATACTGATATATTTTTTTAGATCATCCTGCAGTTGGTTTTGATCTTCAGATGATTTTACTAGACGGTAAATCATGTCGTCATCTGCAAACAACCTAAGAGAGCTGCTTAAATTTTCCCCTAAATCGTTTATGTAAATAAAGAACAGCAGAGGACCAATAACACTACCCTGTGGAACGCCCGATATCACTTCTGTTTTAGTCGATGCATTACCATCGATTACTACGAACTGTGTCCTCTCTGACAGGAAATCCCTTATCCAGTCGCAAATTTGGGGCGATATACCACAGCCACGCAATTTGATTAAAAGCCGTTTGTGAGGTACGGCGTCAAAAGCTTTCTGGAAATCAAGAAATACGGAATCGATTTGCGAACCTTTGTCGATAGCACCCATCACTTCGTGTGAATAAAGAGCTAGTTGTGTTTCGCATGAACGATGTTTTCTAAATCCGTGTTGACCTCGGGCCAATAGGATCATTCTGTTCGAGATAAGTCATAATATTTGAATACAGGATATGTTCCAAAACCCTGCTGCAAATTGACGACAATGAAATAGGCCTGTAGTGTAGTAGGTTACTCCTACTGCCTTTCTTGAATATAGGTGTGACCTGTGCAACTTTCCAATCTTTTGGTACAGATCCTTCTATGAGAGAGCGGTTGTATATGACTGTTAAGTAAGGAGCTATCGCTTCAGCATAATCAGATAGAAATCTAATGGGTATACAATCCGGACCAGAAGACTTGTTCTTCTTAAGTGATTTTAGTTGCTGCACTACTCCGATGATATCTACTTCTACGTTACTCATTACGGCCTCTGTTCGTAATTCGAAATCTAGAATATTGGTTTCGTCTTCTTTGGTGAATGAGTTTCAAGCGTTTTATACGCGGTCTCCTTTACAGACGAATCACATCCTGCGAAAACTCTCCCAATAAGGCCAAGTCGACCATTCGCCTTCCCCACGACCTCATATGCTCGTTCCATTTCTCATCGCTGTACAGCGTTAGGGCTACGTATTTAAATGACGCAACTCTGCCAAGCAGCATACTAGTAATGCTGTATTCCAACATTACGGGATTGTTTCTTCTACTCGTTTGCATCACCTTACATCTCTCTGCATTTAGCGCCAGTTTCCATTCCTCCATACGAGCTAGTCATCCTCCATCCTGCTACAGTCATTCAATGACGACGCGCACTTGTACATCGTAGCATCATCAGCGAACAGCCGCAGATTGCAACTCGCTCTGTCCGTCAGATCATTTACATACTCAAAAAACAATATCGGTTCTGTGACACTTCTCAGTAACACCTCTGACTATACCGCAGTCTCTGATGAACACTCGCCGTCGAGGACAACATACTGGGTTCAGTAGTCTTCGAGTCACTCACATATTTGCGTAGCTATTACATACGTTCGTACCTTCGTTAGCAGTCTGCAGTGCGGTACCGTATAGAACGCTTGCGAGGTCATGAGAGAAAAGGGCGAACTGAGTTTCGCACTATTTATGCTTCCTAATGTCGTGCTTATCCGTGGACAGAAGCTCTTATTCCTCAAGGAAAAAGTTGTGACGTCATTTGGAAGGCCATCGCCATTGGCTGGTGTCTGCCGACACGAAGCCGGGAGTGTCACGTGATCTCGAGGTCACGTCGTCTGCCTATGCCAACTGTAGCGTTAGAAACGTCGAGTATTACACCTATTTGCTCCGTTTAAATATACATTCAGATCCCTTGAGACGGTTTTTCGTCTCATACATGTCCAAGACTTTAACTTTATAAGAAGCAATTAATTAAAATTTGTGATGCGGCCGGGAATCGAACCCGGACCTCCATGCTTACTCGGCAGACGTCTTACCGCCTTTTTTTTCGGGTCTCCTTCCTCCCCTTCAACCCGTCATGCCGCTCGCCAGCATCGCAGTAGTGACGTATTTCCGTCTTGAAAATAAGAGATTTCTGAAAATAAACATATAAATGAACGCTGACTGGCATTTTAGCACGTTTAACTTCAGCTCAGTGGTTGCCTATCGGAGTTCGTCTTCTCGAAATGAGTGGTGCGTTTCCGTATCTGATTCTATTTTAATTCCTTATCCTGTGTCTTCTCAGTTAGCGGGTACTAGTACAACATATTGTCTTCTCGTAACTCCGAAAAGCCACAGTTTCCCGGCTGTGGAATTGCTGAAACAAGCTGTACATCGTTTCTTGTTTATTTCTTCTTGTCTTCGTGGGATTGGCTTCTGGTCATCAATATATATAAATGTGAATGTCTGTTCGGTGTACGTTTATCACGTCCGAACCTCAAGACACAAAGAGCTAAAAATTTGTACAGTTACTAATGTCTACCCGGGGAAGGCTTTAGGCACGGTTTTATGGCGATCGGATAGCTATTTATCTTTATATATTAATGTGAATGTCTGTTCGGTGTACGCTTATCACGTCCGAACGACAAGACGTAGAGACTTAAATATTTGTACAGTTACTAATTTATACCAGAGGAAGGTTTCAGGCACGGTTTTATAGCGATCTGATAGATATTTAGTAATTTGAAGGTTTCAGGCACGGTTTTATAGCGATCTGATAGATATTTACTAATTTGAAGATTATAACGCGAAATGCGGAACAATAATTACTTTTTGAAAATTATATTTACTCTTTCAAAATGGTTTTATTGGTTGCATTGTTGCTTGAGGGTTGATAATGATAAAAGGGTGGAGTATATTGGGATGGAAAGTTATCGGTGTACATAGAATCCTACGTCTGTGTGTGTGTTAATGTTTCGCTCTGCAGCAAAAACTACAGAACGCAAACGAATGGTCTGTGTGTAATTGTTGTCCTAAGTCTCCCGTTGTACACCATAGCAGTTTCATGCCGATAGCTGTAAGAGGGTGGAAGATATGGTGGTTGAAAGTCGTCAAATTATTAAAAAATTGCGACTGAGTCCCAGCGATGACGTTAGCAAGGAGGTTACACACAGCGAAACGCGATGTCACAGACCATATCTTTGTTCTATGCGAGCTACAATGTCTTCAGCTGTTTCTCTGAAAGGAAATATAAGAATAAATAAATAAAGCAGTAAAAAATGAAATTTCTTTTAATACATCTCTTTAAAAAATCGATTTGTCGTTTCGCGCATTACATTAAGTTTATCGATCTGTGATATTATTACAATCATTATTGCTGAATTTCGTGATTGGATTCTTCGAAACGAGTGCATTTTTACGTGTGATTTGATCTACACGACTTACTATTCAGTCTCATAGCAGACTACTGAAAGATAGCTCATCTATTATAATCAACCAACACGCGAGCGGAATTCCTTTTGGTCTGTGGGTAGGGGACCGTGTCTGGTGTAAGGAAGTCTGCTGGTGTTATCGTAGCGGCAGATGTCCTGGTGCTACTTGCCAACAGCTGCCTAACTTCCTTCCAAACCTCTCTCACTTTCTCGCTCACAAATCTATGTTCCTCAGTATCTGGTAGAATGCATGTGTTACACAGGGGGGAGTCGGTTAAATGTATGGAGTACCTCTTGGAATTGGTCGCCATTTTTCTACTCACAGCGGTGTACCAAGCCGATCGCACGCCACACGGCAAATGGCGGGAGTGGACATTATCCCAAATCACGCGCCACCTGTGATCCCTGTATTTGTCTCCTATGTTATTCTTAGGCTTTGTTTCAATCAAGGTTTTACAGAGTTTCCTTGCAACGGTTATTTCTTTTTCGGCTATCCTTCTTCGAACGTAGCTATCTGATTATGCTGAAGCAATAGCTCCTTACTTAACAGCCATATACAACCGCTCTCTCATAGAAGGATCTGTACCAAAATATTGGAAAGTTGCACAGGTCACACCTATGTTCAAGAAAGGCAGTAGGAGTAACCCACTAAACTACAGGCCTATTTCATTGACGTCAATTTGCAGCAGGGTTTTGGAACACATCCTGTATTCAAATATTATGAATTATCTGGAGCAGAACGATCTATTGACCCAAGGTCAACACAGCTTTAGGAAATATCGTTCATGCGAAACACAACTAGCTTTTTATTCACACGAACTGATGTGTGCTATCGACAAGAGTTCGCAAATCGATTCCGTATTTCTTGATTTCCAGAAGGCTTTTGACACCGTACGTCACAAACGACTTATAATCAATTTGCGACTGGATAGGGGATTTGCTGTCAGAGAGGACACTGTTCGTAGTAATTGATGGTAAGGCATCGACTAAAACAGAAGTGATATCGGGCGTTCCACAGGGTGGTATTATTGGTCCTCTGCTATTCCTTATTTACATAAACGATTTAGGGGAAAATCTAAGTAGCTCTCTTAGGTTGACTACAGATGACGCCGTCATTTACCTTCTAGTGAAATCATCTGCAGATCAAAACCAACTGCAGAACTATGTGAGTAACATATCAATATGGTGTAAAAATTGGCAGTTGACTCTAAATAATGAGAAGTGTGAAATCGTTCACATGAGTACGAAAAGAAATCCGTTAAACTTTGATTACAAGATAAATCAATCAAAAGTGAAGGCCGTAAACTCCACAAAATACCTAGGAATTACTATTACTTCCGATTTAAATTGGAAATATGTCGTGGGAAAGGCGAACCAGAGACTGCATTTTATTGGCAGAACACTTAAAAGATGCAAAGATGCAAAAGAAACTGCATACACTACGCTTGTCCGTGAATGTTTGGAGTATTGCTGCCCAGTGTGGGATCCTATCAGGTGGGTTTGACGAAAGACATCGAAAGAGTCCAAAGAAGGGCAGCTCGTTTCGTATTGTCACGATACAGGGGAGACAGCGTTACGGAAATGATACAGGACCTGGGATGGGAATCATTACAACAACGGCGCTTATCGCTGAGGCGTGGGTTACTTGCGAAACTCCAATCGCCAACATTCTCCTCCGAATACGAAAATTGCCACTTACATAGGTAGAAATGATCACCAGAATAAAATACGAGAAATCAGAGCCCGAACGGAGAGATTCAGGTGTTCTTTCTTCCCGCGCGCTATTCGAGAATTAAATGGGAGATAAATACTATAATTGTGGTTCGATGAACCCTCTGCCAGGCACTTAAATGTGATTTGCAGAGTATCCCATGTAGATGTATATTCCAATAAGAAATTCCGTACGTGGTACATTGCAGGCGGTATGTGCTGAACATCAACTGGAGGGTTTAGGTCCGGTGGTGAGATTTCGTCGAGCAGGTGGGCAAATTAAACTGTTCGGGGATGTTTTCCACAGCTTGTACGCACTACTTATGTACAGCGCTTGTGCCTTTGTGTGGACGTTTGTGAGATTTAACCCACCGTTTCGTATCGGAAGCGTTAAGATCTCGTATTTAACTTTAAATATGCTTCCTCTGCTCACGAAATGACCTAGTGCTGACAACATCCTTTGTGCGATGCCGCTCGGAATGGGCAACACTTTAGCAACGTAGTTGTTTCTCCATGTGATTTAGGTGTTAACTAGCTGTAGTTTTTGTAACGTATTAACTGCCTCATGTTGTGAAGTTGAACTCATGCTCTGAGTTTGTTGAGTAACTCTCTGTAGTTGACTGCGACGGCGTTCTGCACCTTCCTCCGGAACGGAGCTGGCAATGAATTCTTGTATCCGATACATTTCTAACTTACGTTTCTACGACCATGTCAGTCCCGCATACCAGCAGCTATCCTGGCTACGTGCAGATAAGCGTCGAAGCTATCATACATTATGTTTGCTGCATCGATTTCTCAATCATTGCAAACCTTCTTACTTATCCTCAACGATTATAATTCTATCTGAACAGCACAGCAGAAACACACGCTCTGACCAAATAAAACTCTCTCTCTACCTTCACATAACACTGCAATCTTTTCTAAATCATTTTCTGTATCGGGAACACGTCTGTGGAACAATCTTCCTCGAAAGTTAAGAGAGATAAAATCAATTCAAAACTTTAAAAGACAGCTAAGGTTCACCGTCCGTCACAATAGCCACCTTTTTCTCCACTTACCAGTCTGTAGCACACTGTTGTCAATTCCTCCTCCCCCCATAAATGTTTCCCTGTCCTTCCGTCAGCAGAGGTCTCCATTCATATACAGAGTGTTTCACTAAGTGTGTTTGCCTCTGTAACTTATAAAATAATATGTGACGGGAAATTTTAATGCGGTAGGTCAACACAAGAAATGTTACACTTTCTGCGGAGCTATGAACATAGTTTATTGCATCATTTTCCAAAGAGTTACACCAGAAAGATATGATTTTTTAAATGGAACAATAGTTTTTCTATCTTGCATTGGATTCTTTGAAACCAGCTGCGTCCAAATCAATTTAAACTACATTCCTATCACTGTTAGTTTGGGAGCTAAAACCCTTCAAAGTTTAGGGGTCGGAGGCTACGACAGCGTAGCTGACTGGCTGGTGGTCATGAGACAGTGGGCCGTGCCCCAGGGGATAGCCACTCGGCCAGTCAGCTACGCTATCGCAGCCACCGCCTCCGGAACTTTAAAGGGTTGTAGCTCCCAAACTAACAGTGATAGGAATGTAGTTTAAATTGATTTGGACGCAGCTGGTTTAAACGAATCCAATACACGATAGAAGAAGCTATTGTTCCATTTAAAAAAATATATCTTTGTGGTGTAACTCTTTGGAAAATGATATAATAAAGAACGTTCATAGCTCCGCAGAAAGTGTAACATTTCTTGTGTTGACCTACCGCATTAAAATTTCCCGTCAGCTATTATTTTATAAGTTACAGAGGCAAACACACTTAGTGAAACACCCTGTATATCTCCACGTCCTCAAATCCATTGGCACTGTCATTTTTCAATCTTCTCCTCTTTCACTAATCATTTGCCCCCTTCTGTATATTTTAAACTTAATTCAAATTTGTTAAACATCTATCTCCATGTAAATATCTCTTGTTATTATTAGTATTACTTTGATTTTTGTGTTATTATAATCATTATTATTGTTAGTATTATCATATATTGTTATTATTAACAGTGTTTTTTGTAATTAAATCCTTTGTTTATGTTGTTCCTCATGAGATGTAAGAGAGAGAGCCCTATGGCCCTAACCGGGTCAAGTTAAATAATCAAATAAATAAAAATAAATAAATATTCATAAACATCTAATGCCATTTGTTTCTCTCAGTGGCGCGTGGTGTTGCATATTTAATCCGCGTCCAATATTCACAATGCCAGGTTTGTCCCAGTTGAGTTTGGCTCCAGATGCAGCCTCATATCTCTCAGTAGTAAGGAGCGAGGAGTCTACTTCTTGCGTATTCATCATCATAATCAGTCATCATCATTTTCCATCTGCAGTTTCCCGGGTGTGGCTAACAAGCGCTCTCCATCTCATCCGCTCTGGATACAACATTTGGTCCTGGACATCATCCCAGTTAAAATCGTTCTTCTCTATGTCTGACTGTACTGCCTCTGTCCATCGTCTCCTTGGCCTTCCTCTTGGTCTTCTTCCTCCCACTTCCATTCTGAAGTATTTCTCAGCTGTTCTTGCGTATTGACAACTAGAAATCCCACGTCGTCTGCGCATGCGCGACAGACGATCTTCTGTCCGTTTATGACCAGGCCTTGCAGCTGCTGCGATAGCAGTAGTCAGTGGTTCGATGGCGAATAAAGCTGCCGACATCGGACATCCCTGTGTCACTGAACTGGCAACATGAATGGCTTCACCGAGTTGACCATTAATTAAAATTCGTGAAGTACTATTGTGGAACAAATGTTGCAAAATACTGACGAACCAGTGCGGAAAGCCCACTTCCTGCATTGCGTGGAAGGGGAAATGATGGCTCACTTTATCGAAGGCTTTTTTCAAAATCTAACGTTACTATTTCACATTTTAATTTACAAGTCTCGGCGATTGCTATGGTATCTCGATAGTCTGTGAGCGTTTCGTAAATCGACCTGTCTCTCCCGACACTTGTTCGGTAGGGGCCGGCCGCGGTGGCCGAGGGGACTGAGGCGCTCCAGTCACGGTCTGCACGGCCACTACGGTCGGAGGTTCGAATCCCCCCTCGGGCATGGATATTTGTGCCGTCCTAATTCTAAGTAGTTCATAAGTAGTTTGTAAGTTTAGGGACTGATGACCCCGTAGTTAAGTCCCATAAGCTTAACAAACATTGGAACATTTTTGTTTGGTAGGATCCCGTGATCGTACTGATGATAGACTTCAGGCCATGGCTGAGGACTCGGGCGAAATTTTTGTAATCTCCATTCAGTAAGGTAATTGGCCTCAAGTCCTTAAGTGTACTGCTGCACGGATTCTTTTGTGTCCCAGCCTCGTCGCCACTTTTGTGTCTCGTTTCCGCCGGTTGTAGGTGTCGGTGGCCGAGTAGAAAGAGTCCGACACAGCAATAAAGGATGTACGCTTGTGCAGGTAGGAGGTGACCAGCCAGTGGGACAGCAGAAACTAGAAGCACTAGAGTAAATTAGAACGAGATATATATTGCACAGAATTTATACAATACTTAACTTTTACATAGCTCAGTACTGCAGAATGCTGATACATAGTTGAGCTAGAGGCCTGCCTAGTGCCTGTCCGATAGCCAAGTCTTCACTGGTGCCTATCTGATTCCGAAGTGTTAGCTGGTTCCTATCTCAGTCCCAAGTGAACGATGCCGTTCAGTGGTGGCCACGAGCGGAGTTGCAGCAGAGGGCGCTCGTGGCTGTCGTCGTAAGAACGCCGCGCCGTGCGTGCATGGCGGCGCGCGGCGAAAGTACGTGGCGCGCACTTTGGACTTGTGCGACACCACAGTTTCTTTGGCTGTAACACAACAATCCCGTCATGAAATTCTGGTGGAATGACGGTGTTGGGATCCAATGATTCGTTACATACAACTAGTAGTTTGGTCTACATTTGCGGCCAAAAATTTGATAAACCTCTCAGGGTAATCCGTCGTTCCCAGTCGATTTGTTCCTCGGGCTCTGCATGACGACATCCTCTAACTGTTCTTCCGTAAGCTCAGCTGTCAGTTGAGTTGCTTCTGCTGTGCTGAGGCGTCGTGACAAATTGTAAGATACCTGCTATGGGAAGGTATACATTTCATATTCAAATGTACCGCGAATTTGAGACCAGTGTCAAGCTACTCAAGCATGGATCGTTTACCTTTGGTTGCAGGCTTATTTTTCTATGGCAGTACTATCGACTATGGAGACGGTGATAGTATTGTTGCCGGGAAGTAGGGTTGTGATTATTGAGAGGGCAGACTTTGCTAGGCGCGCGGATGAGATTGCAGAAGCGTGGGGACCGTGTTGCTACACAGCAGAGCTAAATTTTATTGGCGCATTTTTGAGGGTGTATACAAGACACGATCACGTAGTCAGAATCATGCGCACTTCAGTACAGTCACCAGAGCGTGCAGAATGTCGACGCTAGTATCGTGTATACCCTCTCTCTGCAGCAATACAGGGTGCAACTCTCACATGTAGACGATTGTAGAGGTTCCCGATTGAAGTCTTTAGGTATGTAATATTCACAGAATATATGACATCAACTGCGATTGGGCAAAGCTGAAAATGTGTACCCAGCCGGGATTCGAACCCGGGTCTCCTGCTTTCTAGGCAGTTGCGCTGACCCCTACACCACTGGGGACACAGTGATCACCGCACCTGCAAGGACTACCTAAGCACGCCTCCCGTCAGATACAAATTCCCAGCTTCGCCCTGCCCACAGTACTCAAACTCGTAGTTATGAACTAATTCCCGTAAGAGTAAGGGCTTCAAACTTGCCCACCCCTCCCCACTAACGATAGGATCATTGCCCGTCACCGGCATATTATATATATACATGTGGCGTCTGTTCCGAAAGAAGAGACGTCACTTCT
Source organism: Locusta migratoria (assembly GCA_026315105.1). Classification (NCBI taxonomy): domain Eukaryota; kingdom Metazoa; phylum Arthropoda; class Insecta; order Orthoptera; family Acrididae; genus Locusta; species Locusta migratoria. Next base: position 124,663,774 of record CM048754.1, read on the forward strand.
GATCATGCAGTTGTTATTATTTAATATTCACAGAATATATGACATCAACTGCGATGATCCTATCGTTAGTGGGGAGGGGAGGGCAAAGTTTGAAGCCCTTACTCTTACGGGAATTAGTTTCATAACTACGAGTTTGAGTACTGTGGGCAGGGCGAAGCTGGGAATTTGTATCTGACGGGAGGCGTGCTTAGGTAGTCCTTGCAGGTGCGGTGATCACTGTGTCCCCAGTGGTGTAGGGGTCAGCGCAACTGCCTAGAAAGCAGGAGACCCGGGTTCGAATCCCGGCTGGGTACACATTTTCAGCTTTGCCCAATAGCAGTTGATGTCATATATTCTGTGAATATTAGTTGATGTACACCTAGAAGACGACAAACATTCAAACGTTTGTATAGTCTATGGGACTTAACTATGGGGTTATCAGTCCCTAAACTTACAAACTATTTATGAACAACTTACAAACTAGGACGGCACAAATATCCATGCCCGAGAGGGTATTCGAACCCCCGACCGAAGTGGCCGTGCGGACCGTGACTGGAGCGCGTCAGTCCCCTCGGCCACCGCGGCCGGCCACCTAGAAGAGCACGTTGGGTGGTACGGGATACGTGTGGACGTGCATTGTCCTGTTGGAAAAGCACGTCGCCTTGTTGGTGCATGAACGGTGGCAAGTTGGGTTGAATGATGGTTTCAGTGTACTGTGTACTGTTCAATTTTCCCACAACGAACACCGGAGGAGATTGGCCAGTGTAGGACGTGGCTCCCCAGACCATGACTCCAGGTGTCGGCCCCGTTTGCCTCTGTCGCGTACACTACAGATTTTTGCACTCCCCTGCACGACACCACACTCGCGTACGACCATCACTGGCGCCGAGGCAGCGACGACTCTCATCACTGCAGACGACACTTCTCCATTAGTCCCTTCATAAGCGCCTATCATGACAGCATGTAGGCGGATTGAACGATGTGGGGCGTGAGCAGAGGACACTGTAATAGCACACGTGATCCTGCATCATTGTGAGGGGAGCGATGTTCTACACTCGCCATTCTCCTCTAGTCATCGTCTAGAGGACATTGAACAGTGCACGGTACACTGAAATCGTCATTTAAACCGTCTTTCTACCAGTCATGCACCAACAAGGTGATATTCTTTTGCAACAGGAGAATGCAGACCCACATGTATCCCGTACCACCCAACATTCTCTTCAAGGTGTACGTCAACTACCCCGGCCAGCACGATCCCCACATCTCTCCCCCATCGAGCATGTTTGGGACCGATGAAACGTCATGTTGGGTGGTCTGCATGAGCGGCATGTGATCTGGTCCAACTGAGGCACCAGGTGGAAATTGCAAGGCAGGCCATTCCACATAACCACACATGGAACGTCTACGATCGTTTCCATGAAAGAATTACAGATTGCGTAGCTACAAAGAGGAGGGTGTACACGGTACTAACGCCAACATTGCGAACGCTCTGGTGACTGTACTCAAGGTGCGTACGGCTCTGCCTATGTGATAGTGTGTTGCATATGTGATGTCGCACAAGTGTAAAGTGCGCGCCACCTACTTTCGCCGCGCGCCGCCATGCACGCACGGCGCGGCGTTCTTACGACGTCAGCCACGAGCGCCCTCTGCTGCAACTCCGCTCCTGGCCACCACTGAACGACATCGTTCACTTGGGACTGAGATAGGAACCAGTTAACACTTCGGAATCCGATAGGCACCATTGAAGACTTGGCTATCGGATAAGCACTAGGCAGGCCTCTAGCTCAACTATGTATCAGCATTCTGCAGTACTGAGCTATGTAAAAGTTAAGTATTACTAAGTCTCTAAGAAATATATTTCTCTTCTAATTTATTCTAGTGTTTCTAGTTTCTGCTGTCCCACTGGCTGCTCACCTTCGTACCTGCACAAGCGTGCATCCTTTATTCCTGTGTCGGCCTCGTTCTATTCGGCCACCGACACCTACGACGGAAACGAGACACAAAAGCGGCGACGAGGCTGGGACACAAAAATATGCTTTTCCAGTAGGACAATGCAGATCCACCTGTATCCCGTATCACCCAATGTGCTCTTCAAGGTGTACGTCAACTACCCTGGCCAGCACAAACTCCAGATCTCTCCCCCACTAAGCATGTTTGGGACCGATGAAACGTCATGTTGGGTGGTCTGCATGAGCGGCAAGAAACCTTGCCCAACTGAGGCACCAGGTGGAAATTGCAAGGCAGGCCATTCCACATAACCACATTGCGAAACTCTACGATCGTTTCCATGAAAGAATTACAGCTTTCATTGCTGAAAAAGGAGGGTATACACGACATTAACACCAACATCATGGACGCTCTGGTGACTGAACAAACGTGCGTACTGTTCTGCCTAAGTGATCCTGTGTTGTACACAACCTCAAGAATGAGTCAATAAAATTTCCCTCTGCTGGGTCGACGAATTCATGGTGTTCTATGTTCATTTTCCATAGGGTGTAGTATTGCAGTCCCGAGGGTTGGTCAAGGCGTTATATCCGGCTATTTGATCTAATTCGATGTCGGCCACTTCTTGGAGCGTAGCGACATCAATGTCAGCAGCGTACAAAAAGTCTCGTAAACGTTTCAACTTCAAGGAACTGCGGACCTTATTGAAATTTAGCGTAACAATTTTGTTCGCTTGCAAGCCGCTCGTACGTTACTTGGAGTGGAAAGAAGACACATTAATTATCATTCTGCTGGGTCGGTGAAGCGCTGTCGGTTTCCACTGCCTGGGTGGCTATGGCGACGATCGCGATGTGCCTGCTGTCTCCCGACGTGGAAGTTTAGGCCCTCGGGTCCTCTGGAAGGTCCCTCATTTCTGTATCAAATATAGATCATAGGACTTAACTACTGGGTCATCAGTCCCAAAACTTACAAACTATGAACTAGCTAATACTAAGGACGGCACAAATATCCATCCCCGAGGGGGGATTTGAAACCTCGACCGTAGTCGCCGTGCTGAACGTGACTGGCGCGCCGCAGACCGCTCGGCCGGCGCAGCCGGCATTTCTATATCCGTGTCGTCTGTCTCTACATCGTCCACCCACTCTTTCGTAATAGTAGTACCTACGTCCTCAGTAACATGAAGGCACATATCCTGCGACGCATTCGATGTTGACGTGTTCTGAGCAGTCTTTTCACTGGAAGATCCCGACAGTCGACCCTGGTTTGGGTTTTTGTTCTGTCCACGCTGAGAGGGGACAGCATCTTCTGAGTCCCCCTCTTTTAATTTTCACGCTGTTACCTTCGCCTTTCCCCTGTTTGTTCCGCCCCCTGATGTACCAACCCTCGTTTTTTAGTGTTCTTTGGGAAAGTACCGTCCCTTTTCCGATGCTGCAGCGGTTGACACGGATTTGTTGGCGGCGTCAGAATCGTTAGCGTCTGCCATAGGCGTATCACTTGCCTCCACAGTAGGGATGGCGGTTATCGCTGAAACAACCGGTTTTCGGTTATACCGGTTCTTTTCATCTCCAGTTTAACCGCACTGTAAAAATTTCTCAAGATATCTGGTTTTTTAAATAACCGGTTTTCAGTTTTTTATTGCTATTATTTCCAGTAGAGTTCGACCGAAACATATTTTGCGGCCGAAACAGAAACCGTAATCGAATTTTCGGTTCTTCTAGTTTCGGCCAGAACCGAAACTTACAAAATTTAGTTAAAATTTTGGTAAATTTACGTTATACGACAAATCACTAGTCTTTCCATATTTTGCAAGATCCCCTCTCAACACTACGCCTTCTTGAGTGTGTGTAAGCCTAGCCAGGAGTCAGTAGAAGACGATATACGAAGCATACAGATTTACTGGCCTAGTATTTCCATCCGGCATTTGCGAATATTGAGCCAACCACTCCGTAAGCTGAACTTGTGAGCCAGCGCATATGAATATCTCGTTATATATATATATATATATATATATATATATATATATATATATAAGTTATAGTCAGTAAATGAACTTCAATCAGTGCTGCAGAAGTATTTCGAAAAATAAAGTCACAGTTCCGACTAACAGTATGATTGTTGTCAGTGTAAATTTACGCAAATTGAACTAGGAAAGCTGTGTACCACATGATCAAATGGGTGTGAGTTCTTATGAGACCTAACTGCAGACTTAAAAACTACTCAATCTAACTTAAACTAACTTACGCTAAGGACAACACACACAACCATGACCGAAGGAGGAGGGAGGACTCGAACCTCCGACTGGAGCAGCCGCGCAGTCCTTAACATGGAGCCTCAGACCGCACGGCTACCTCGCGAGAAACCACATGATCAATGATACCTAAAGCCCCTAGCTTTCAAGGAATCACATTAATAAAACTTGTTAGCATAACAATACGATAATACATTAAAAGTTATTATTCCAAGCTCACATAATATGAATCGAATTTACCATCTCGGGATGGTGCCATTGAAGACACAACCGATGTCTGGCGACGACAGCAAGGAACTGCCGCGTGACCAGACGGAGGCAAGTCTCGTACACTGCCGGTGCACGCGCGTCGTCTAATAGGCCACGCCACACGGCAACAGCTGCGTCGATGCCTCAGTAGCTGCACCAGTCCTTAAGTTCTTAAGCCACCCGTTTCTGACTGCCGGGATTGTTCTTAAATTATCACTGATCGCTTTTCTTAGTTACTGCGATGACCTAATAGTTCACAGCAGTGGAAATTTTAGGAATAGGGTCTACTAGTTTTAATTTTTTTAAATTATTTACAAAAAATACATTTTGAACCACTACTACAGGAAGTAGTCGTGCCGATTTTTCCCGGTTCTTGGCAATTACTTAAAAATAAATAAATAAAAGGGTTACAACCGACACCAAATGAATACCGAAGAAACCGGTTATTGAAAGCTAAAATACCGGTATCGGTTTTAACCGGTCGGTTTTTCCCATCCCTACTCCACAGTATGTGACACGACGTCCCTGGCGTCTTGTGTGTTGTGAATGTTGGGAGATGCCGCTTCTGAGTCGACCTGCGCTTCAGTTCTGTGTTCTGTAATTTCCTGTCGCGGACTTGGAGGAGTATTGCCTGTCTCCTCAACGACTTGTCGACTTGTCTCTGAAGCTGCGCCACCACTGGCCTGCAATCACGCCTCGCCGCGCGCCACCGCAACCTATGACGTCGGCAGTGACGTCATCGTGCGAGGTAGGGCACCTGTTATATAGACGGGCATGCACATCGATTTCTGCTGTAGCGGCAGCTCCCGCCGCCATTTTGGTTTCAGGTGGTGATAGCGTGAGCATGAGAAAGGCGGAGTTTTTCTGCTGTTGTTGCTTTCAAACGTCGCTCGTTTCATTTCTAATACTCATACCAAAAAGAAAATACATATTTGCATAAAAAATTACTCTCGTCGTAATAAGTTATCGTAATATGGTTTGACAAATCGTTAAATATGTTTCAAAATGTTCAAATGTTTGTAGAACGTACGGGACTTAACTACGGGGTCATCAGTCCCTAAACTTACAAACTACTTATGAACTACTTACGAACTAGGACGGCACAAATATCCATGCCCGAGGGGGCATTCGAACCCCCGACCGTAGTGGCCGTGCAGACCGTGACTGGAGCGACTCAGTCTCCTCGGCCACCGCGGCCGGCTAAATATGTTTTCTGGTATATGTCCACCTGGGTGTGTATTGTGAGCAACTCTTTCGCATTCGACAGCTCACTTTTATGGGATACCACATGCACTACCAAAGCTGCGCTAACATGCAACAAATCTCCGTTTTCGAATGCCATAAATTTGATCCACAATAGGCCTACACTCTCAAGTTGCTACATTTTTACGACGTATTTTTCAGAATCTATATAAAACACTTTTTTCAATGCACAAAATACGTCACCATGATAAACTATCCGCGGTGAAGTAGCCGAGCGGTCTAAAGCACATCGCTGTGGAGCGCGCGGTTGCTCGCCGTGGAGGTTCGAGTCCTCCCTGGGGCATGGGTGTGTGTGCTTGTCCGTAGGTTAGTTTACCTAGGTTTAAGTAGTTTGTAAGCTACGGATTGATGACCACGCAGTTTGGTCCGATAGACTTACAGACATTTGAACATTTTTTTGATAAACTAGGATTCAGTAAAAGGTTTATATATACGAGATATTTTAATTTCTCATTTAACAATTCACTTTCTCATTGGTCAATTTTACTTACGGCCTGTAAGTGGCGTATTGTACTGATGTTGACTACGACCTTTGAATGCTGGAGCAGGTAGAATGAGAGAAAATAATTTTTCATCTTTACCGTCTTCTTGTATGTACATTGTCCGGTCAGTAAATTAATTATCCTCCTAAAGCGAACATTCTGTTGCCAACATTAGCAAATTACGCCGCCGATGTTTTAACTAAAATTAACATCGAAGTAGCTTCAAACCACGTTGCGACTCGTATGAGCCATTATAACTAGTAAAAAACAGTGCGCATCATTTAAAAGTAATTAGTATTGTTATTGTCTAAATTTCCTACTGTTTTTCGCTGAAAAAAGAAAATAAATAAAGAAATAAAAATAAAATAAATAAAAAAGAGTCGAAACCTGACTTTTACAACGTGTAGAAATTGTGCATAACTACAAATAAGTCAACCCACCTCGCATAGTTTTGAAGACCTTGTTGGTATCTGTGGTGTCGCACAAGTACAAAGTGCGCGCCACCTACTTTCGCCGCGCGCCGCCATGCACGCACGGCGCGGCGTTCTTACGACGACAGCCACGAGCGCCCTCTGCTGCAACTCCGCTCGTGGCCACCACTGAACGACATCGTTCACTTGGGACTGAGATAGGAACCAGTTAACACTTCGGAATCAGATAGGCACCAGTGAAGACTTGGCTATCGGACAGACACTAGGCAGGCCTCTAGCTCAACTATGCATCAGCATTCTGCAGTACTGAGCTATGTAAAAGTTAAGTATTGTATAAATTCTGTGCAATATATATCTCGTTCTAATTTACCCTAGTGTTTCTAGTTTCTGGCTGCTCCCCTCCGTACCTGCACCAGCGTGCTATCTTTATTCCTGTGTCGGTCTCATTCCACTCGGCCACCGACACCTACGACGGAAACGAGACACAAAAGCGGCGACGAGGCTGGGACACAAAAGTATCCATTTGTCACGACGAAAATTTATTAACCATATTTTACGCTCTTCAGGATTCATTGGAAACGAAAAAGAAAACCAAAACCATTTTCTGAACGATTAGAACAATTCGGAGCTGCACAGACTACCCTGCTGAAAGCGTATTGGCTGTCCTGTTCCACAATCGCGGGTCGAAGCGAAGGAAGAGAAATGGCGGATGCACACGCCCGTCTATATCCAGGTGCCCTAATCGAACATCACAAAAAATGTTAAAAAGCAAATAAATAATGGTAATTTCCAACGAACGGTGGACATCAAAGTAGCATCAGTGCGCTGTTCTCGTTTCCGCCATTTCTTATAGCCGTTCATTCAAATGTTCAAATGTTTGTGTAGTCTATAGGACTTAACTGCGGGGTCATCAGTTCCTAAACTTACAAACTACTTACTAACTAGGACGGCACAAATATCCATGCCCGAGGGGGGATTCGAACCCCCGACCGTAGTGGCCGTGCAGACCGTGACTGGAGCGCCTCAGTCCCCTCGGCCACCGCGGCCGGCTAACCGTTCATTCATCAAGTCAACGTTTATTGGCAGTGTGTTGTAGGTTTAGTTCCTCCTGTGGAATCTGGAAACTGTCAGCAGTAAGTTTCATTCGTTGTCAGTTTAACCCACGGGCAGCCACGCATTCCACCCTCACGTGGCCTGTAGAGCCGCATGTCTTGGGTTGCCCGTCATGGATAACAACTGCACGGTATACACAGACAGTGACGTCCGAGGGAATGTGTTTCCTTAGGTCTACTTTCAGCTGTCGAACACCGTTGAGCAACGGAAACATGTGAGCAGCCGACAAAAATTTCGGCAATATTGCTGATCACTATATCGTAAGGCGCAATTGCGTCATCTATGTCGTCGGCAGGTATTTCGAACGGCAATTCAAACATCCTAATCGTTAGAATGCCGAGACCGGCGTGAGTAACTGTGCCCTTACCGACGTTAGTCCACCATCACTGTGTTTGAATGTCAGAGTTCCTGCAACGGATTCAAAAGCCTTTTCTCAAAAATCGGCATCTCTCAATTTTACGTACGCGACGCTAGAAACGGTCGACAAATGTATTCCAATTACGTCGTCGAACTGAGCGAGGTGGCTTTAGCACTGGTAAGACACTCGACTCGTATTGGGAAGGACGGTGGTTCAAATCCACCTCCGGCCATCCAGATTTAGGTTTTCCGCAATTTTCCTAAATCACTCCAGGCAAATGCTGGGATGGTTCCTTTGAAAGGCCACGGCCGATTTCCCTCCACATCCTTACCTAAACCTTCCGAGCGTAAGCTCCGTCTCTAATGACCACGCTGTCGACGGGACGTTAAACTCCAAGCTTCCTTCCCTCCTATGTCGTCAAGTGCCGGCCGCGGTGGCCGAGGGGACTGAGGCGCTTCAGTCACGGTCTGCACGGCCACTACGGTACGGGGTTCGAATCCCCCCTCGGACATGGATATTTGTGCCGTCCTTGTGCCGTACTAGCTACTTCATAAGTAGTTTGTAAGTTTAGGGACTGATGACCCATAGATAAGTCCCATAAGCTATACAAACAACAATATGTCGTAAAGTCCTATTTTCATTTCATGTTTCACGACATCTTCCACTTCGACAGGTCAGGACACTGTTGCAAAACTAAAGGAAAAGGCATACTAAATTTAAACGAACACAAAATCCCCAGGATTGGCGATCGTACTCGGAAGCTCGAAATTTAGCGAGGAATTCAATGCGAGATGCCTACAATATTTATCACAACGAAACTCTTTCTCGAAATTTGACGGACAACCCAAAGAGATTTCGGTCATATGTTAAATATACTCGGGGCAAATCACAATCAATACCTACACTACGTGATAGTAATGGCGATCCTGCCGATGACAGCGCTACAAAAGCAGAGTTACTAAACACAGATTTCAGAAACTCATTCACCAAAGAAGACGAAACCAATATTCCAGATTACGAATTATGAACAGATGCCGTAATGAGTAACGTAGAAGCAGATATCATCGGAGTAGCGCAGCAACTAAAATCGCTTAACAAGAACAAGTCTTCTGGTCCGGATTGTATACCCATTAGATTTATATCTGATTATGCTGAAGCGGTAGCTCCTTACTTAAAAGCCGTGTACAACCGCTCTCTCATAGAAGGATCTGTACCAAAAGATTGGAAAGTTGCCCAGGTCACACCTATATTCAAGAAAGCCAGTAGGAGTAACCCACTAAACTACAGGCCTATTTCATTGACGTCAATTTGCAGCAGGGTTTTGGAACATATCCTGTATTCAAATATTATGAATTATCTCGAACAGAACGATCTATTGACCCAAGGTCAACACGGATTTACAAAATATCGTTCATGCGAAACACAACTAGCTCTTTATTCACACGAAGTGATGGGTGCTACCGACAAAGGTTCGCATATCGATTCCGTATTTCTTGATTTCCAGAGAGCTTTTGACACCGTACCTCACAAATGGATTTTAATCAAATTGCGTGGTTATGGTATATCGCCCCAAATTTGCGACTGGATACGGAATTACTTGTCACAGAGGACACAGTTCATAGTAATCGATGGTAAGGCATCGACTAAAACAGAGGTGATATCGGGCGTTCCACATGGTAGTGTTATTGGTCCTCTGCTGTTCCTTATTTACATAAACGATTTAGGGGAAAATCTAAGTAGCTCTCTTAGGTTGTTTGCAGATGACGCCGTCATTTACCATCTAGTAAAATCATCTGAAGATCAAAACCAACTGCAGAACGATCTGAATAAGATATCGGTATGGTGTAAAAATTGGCAATTGAATCTAAATAATGAGAAGTATGAAGTCGTCCACATGAGTAGGAAAAGAAATCCGTTAAACTTTGTTTACAAGATAAATCAATCAAATGTGAAGGCCGTAAACTCCACAAAATTACTATTACTTCAAACTTAAATTGGAAAGAACACGTAGATACTATCGGGGGAAAGGCGAACTAGAGACTGCGTTTTATTGGCAGAACCCTTAAAACATGCAACAGAACTACAAAAGAAACTGCATACACCACGCTTGTCCATCCTTATAAGTAGTATTGGTGCCCAGTGTGGGATCCTTATCAGGTGGGTTTGACGGAGGACATCGAAAGAGTCCAAAGAAGGGCAGCTCGTTTCGTACTGTCACGATACAGGGGAGACAGCGTTACGGAAATGATACAGGATCTGGGATGGGAATCATTACAACAACGGCGCTTATCGCTGCGGCGTGGGCTACTTACGAAACTCCAATCGCCAACATTATCCTCCGAATGCGAAAATATATTGTTGACTCCCACTTACATAGGTACAAATGATCATCAGAATAAAATAAGAGAAATCAGAGCTCGAACACAGAGATTCAGGTGTTCTTTCTTCCCGCGCGCTATTCGAGAATGGAATGGGAGATAAATAGTATAATGGTGGTTCGACGAACCCTCTGGGAGGCACTTAAATGTTATTTGCAGAGTATCCCATGTAGATGTAGATGTAGAAAGAGGTTGGTCGTGGAAAGGAATTGTCGAAAGTTAATGGGCTGAGCCATGGCATGAGCCATGACGGATTCTCGGTAATCATTCTGCACACGCTAAACAGCAGGTGGACACCGCTGTGAGTGAGCGACTTACCCTCGAACGTAAACAAGCCTTTACTCCCCGCAGCGCAGCGCAACAGGTGCTCTCTGCACGGCCGTTGCAGGCCAAGTGCCACTACACCACCGCACCACTAACGAGTAAAGCGCCTTGGAATAGTCTCACAAGGGGAGGCCGCCTATTGTGACATTCAGATTAGATTCACACTGCGCATAATGAAAGCTCATGGCCAGACGTGTAATGTGGCAAAGCACCAATGTGCACTTCTCAGACAATAAATAGACAATAAAAAAAGAAAAAGCCGTTGCGCTGAAAGACTCTCTACGATCAGTAGTTTTGTACAGAGGCGTGGCGTAGCGGTAAGCGCTCGCGTTCGCAATCTGAAGGTCGTCGGATCGAATCTCGCGGCATGCACCTTTTTTTTATTATTTGATTTTTGTACTTCAAATGTACACACACACACACACACACACACACACACACACACACACATATATATATATATATATATATATATATATATATATATATATATATATATATATATATAATATGATTCATAACATTTGATGTTCGAAGTCGTTAGTTTTTGCACGACAAACGAATTTCAAACAACTTATTATATGCAACTGGCGACTTCGAACATCATTATGTTTTCCGTAAACAAAGTTGTATTTCACAAATGTTATTAATTGTCTTCATAATGTTTACCACGTATAGCTAACGGAAAAAAGTATAAACCATATTCCGAAACGAATACCTATAGTGTAAGTCAAATCTGAGGAACGATAGAACAATTCTTCAGAATGTCAATCTGGTGTGTTTCCCGACAGATAATTTAAAAAACAATTGTCCTTGTAAAAACGCATCGTTTATCAGATGTGCTCGATGTCGTGCTGTTTTCTGCTTTCCATATTTCTATGATATCACTCTGGTTCGTGCGATATATATTTGCATGCCGCGAGATACGATCCGGCGACCTTCGTATTACGAACCCGAGCGCTTAGCGCTACGCCACGCCTCTGTACAATACTACTCATCGTAGAGAGTATTTCACTGCAACGGCTTTTTTTTTAACTGTGCATTTTCTCGGCAACGGCTGAGAAGTAGAAGTGCACCTTGGTGCTTTGCCACATTACACCTGTGGCCATGAGCTTTCATTATGCGCAGTGTGAATCTAATCTGAATTTCACAATTGGCGGCCTCCCCTTGTAAGTACAACTTCCCTCCACAACACAAGCTTTAATTCAACTTCTGTGTTCCAAAGATAATTGCCACTACTGCCAAGGCTCTCCATGCAGCGGAATAGCACCTCGGCAATGGATATGTCGGAACATTCCTTTTAAAGTCAAATAAATATCAATTTAACCCCTTACCCAGAATCGTGGGTCCATTTGGACGCACTGACAACGACAAAACCGTCTAACAATCAGTTTCAGTTTCGCGTATCAGTCTGATCTCAGTACATCGTGAGGTGCACCAAAGTTATTGGAAGTTGGCGTAAGTGCCATAGCTGGGTACAATCTGACCCGCGATTTCAGATACGGAATTTTTTCAGAGTAAACTGGCTTATTTTGTGATGTTTCAGGCACTTTATCGCCACAATGCAGCGGGCTCTTACTGGAAAAGAAATGTTTGAACTATTACTAGACGAAAATCTCTCCGACACAGACTCTCTGGGCGATTTTCAACCCACGACAAGAAAATTCACCTTCTAATCAAAGTGGCTCACGGAAAAGAGGAAGGTGTTATTTATGTGGTGCTAGAACTGACAGCAAGCAATCACAAAAATGCGACACATACTTTAAGTACATTTGAAAACGACTCGCAGAATAAAAATTTTGTGTAACAAGTGTCATTCTTAGTTAAGGTACTGATATACAGATAACATTTGGACACTTTTATGTATCATTGTCATTATTTTTGTTTCTGGTTGGTGGCATAGAACTCCTATTTATGTTAAGGGGAAGTTATGAGATACCTCATAGTATATCTAGGTTTTTTAAATCCAAGCTATTTTTTGATCACATAGCATTCCAGAGTAAGGTATTACGAATTTTCCTTGAATGTGAAACCTACGACCTAAAAATAAAAAATAAAAAAATAGCACAATGTAATTTTTTTGCTCAAAACAAGTCGATTTCTATTTCAAATAAAACTTATTTCAATACATTCATTGTGTATTCACATGTTAATTATACCTTTTATGGGAATTATTATGCAGATTTTTTTAATTCAAGGGCCTGCGATTCCAGTTATGTTCGTCAAAATAACAATTCCTGAGACGGTTTTTCATCTCAAAACTGTCCAAGACATTAACGATATATAAGAAGCAATGAATTAAAATTTGTGTTGCGGGCGGGAACCGAACCCGGATCTTCATACAGTAGTGCCAATTATCTATGGAACACAGAACCCGAAGGGACTGAGGCGCTCAAGTCACGGTCTGCACGGCCACTACGGTCGGGGGTTCGAACCCCCCTCGGGCATGGATATTTGTGCCGTCCTTAGTTGTAGGTAGTTCATAAGTAGTTTGTAGGTTTAGGGACTGATGACCCCGTAGTTAAGTCCCTTAAGCTTAACAAACATTTGATTTTTTTTTTTTTTTAACACAGAACCTGAATTAAAGTTTGTGACATGGAGGGAAGTCGTACTTAGACTATTCCAAGGCGCTTTAGTCCTTAGTGATGCGGTGGTGTAATGGTAAGACGTCAGACAAGGGAGCATGGAGGTCCAGATTCGATTCCCGGCCTCATCACAAATTTTAATTCTTCGCTTCTTATTTACCTATTTGTTCCGTTTCATACCTTTTATTTATCCACAGTAGCGATGACGAATCACTGTTGTTGCTGCAGGCGCGAACAGAAACGTAGGAGAGCGGGCGCGTGTGTCTGCGGTTAGTTGCAGGAGGCGCGCCGTTGCCCTCGCATCGAGAAAAACTGTTTCTAGTTTGTCAGTTCGTGTACAAAATGGGTACGAATGTTGAGCAAAGCCGTACGCCGTCTGTGGTAATCCTTCCTCTACAGCGATGAGCACATAGAAAATAGACAACTGAACTTTACAACTCGGGAAACGCCAGTTGCAGTTACAGCGGCGAACATCAAATGGCCAGGTAGAAGGGCTGCATTCGCCTCGATACACTTCCGACGGCTCACATTTGCGTGATGTGTGGCCGGTTCGTTCCTGAAACCGCAGTTCATCTCGCACATAACAAGGTAGGGTGTCCAGAAAAGGGCTCCCAGATTTCAAAATTAAATATCTCGAAAACAAAGATCGATGGAGGAATGCAGTAAACGGTATGTTTATTGTGAAAGCTGTAACAAGTTCATACAGCAGTTTGAAATAATAGTTACAAAAGCTGCTAAGAGATGGCGCTGTAATCGCCATACGTAATGCCTACTATAAATAGTGATCCGAAGCCCAGAGCGATCACTTCCACTATTGAAACGTGAAAGGAGGTTAGCGTACCGAAGGAAGAGATTAAAACCATGTACTCTATTGAACATCGCGTTTTTCTGGTGCTAGAGTACCACAGGTTACAAGAGAGTACTACGGCAACAACGTGAAGTTTTCAAGCACGGTTTAATGTTCCAGAAGGACCCGATGCGAAAACCATTCGTACGCTCTCCGCAAAATTTCAACGAACAGGCAGCGTAACTGATGATCTAGTGGGGCATGTTGGCCGCAAGCAAACCGCAGTTACGCCTGAAAATATCGCCACAGTTTCTGGAATTATTCAGCGAAATCCAATGTCATCCGTCCGTAGAATTGCACCTGAGACTGGTTTGAAGCGTTCCAGCACGCAGAAAATACTGAGAAAGAGCCTACACATGTTTCCATTTAAAATTCAAACGCACCCGTACGAGCTGTGCAACAAAAGGTTGCTTTGCTAATCAGATGCTCACAATGATTGATAGTGAAGGATTTGATGTTGGCTGCATCTGGTTTACAGATGAAGCACACTTCCACCTGAATGGATACGTGAATAAGCAGAACTGGCGATTTTAGCGTTCCGAAAAGCCATATTGGTGTGAAGCGAAACCCCTGTATTCTCCTAAAGTTACTGTGTGGGCTGCAGTATGCAGCAGAGGCATTATTGGCCCTTTTTCATTCGAGAAACGGTCACTGGTGCACGTTACGTTCCAAATTTGGAACAATTTGTCGCCACACACCAGGCGTTAGAGGATCGACCAGGTACTGAATGGTTAATGCATGATGGAGCCCGACCACATCGGACCGAACAAGTGTTTCGCTTTCTTGAGGAATACTTCGGGAATCGATTCATTGCTTTGGAATATCCCAAATTTACTGGTGGAGGCATGGATTGGCGTCCATATTCGCCGGATTTGACTCCCTGTGACTTTTTTTGTGGGGCACAGTGAATGACATGGTCTACCCGAAGCATCCCGCCACGCTGGACGAGCTCGAATCGGCGATCTCTGTGGCATGTAAATCCATTTCGGTTGAGACACTGCGAAATTGATGGCGAATTTCATTCTTCGTTTGCGCCACCTCTGTAGTGCCAATGGTGAACATTTTGTAAACATTGTGATGTGATTGTTTGCAAAGAGTGTTTTCATACGATTATTTCACTTATGTATGCTGATATGAGCTGTACAGCGTACAGCGCCATCTGTTAGCAGCTTTTGTAACTATTATTTCAAACTGCTGTATAAAGTTCTTACAGGGGACTGAGGCGCTTCAGTCACGGTCTGCACGGTCACTAAGGTCGGGGGTACGAATCCTCCCTCGGGCATGGATATTTGTGCCGTCCTAGTTCGTAAGTAGTTCATAAGAAGTTTGTAAGTTTAGGGACTGATGACCCCGTAGTTAAGTCCCATAAGCTTTACAAGCATTTGAACATTTTTGAAACTTCTTACAGCTTTCACAATAAACAAACCGTTTACTGCATTCCTCTATCGATCTTTGTTTTCGAGATATTTAATTTGAAATCAGGGAGTCCTTTTCTGGACACCCTGTATGTGAGGTGACTGAAATCTGGGCGGAATTTCAGCAGCCGCAGTAGAGAGGCGCCGTCGGAGAGCCGAGTCCTCCCGCAGGCATGTTTGTATTTCTTGTCCTTACCGCAAGTTGGTTCAAGTCGTTTGTACGCCTTGGAACTGACAACCGCAGTAGTTAAATCTATTAGATTCACAAAAATTTGGAAGTTGATTTTTTAAAATTTTTTATATTCCACGTTGCAAATCAATAAGAGATCAACTGACTGCATATGATTAATAAAACTAGAAATAAAAATCAGAAAAAAGATACACAGTTTGATCTAAGTACAAATTCAGGTTTTCCATTGCATGGTGGTGGTGGTAGCTGGTGCAGCTACAGTGTCGAATAATTAAATAATCCGCAGTCTCTGTTGCAATATTCTATATTATATCCAATAACGCGTTTCGCGTTGTTAGCGCATCGTCAGACTGGAGAAAGACAAATGTTTTGTTACAGTCCGTGTACCTGGCGGGCAGCGAATCTAATGTGGCTAAGGTGAGGAAATTTTGAAAAGTCAGACGTACTTGGGCGGAGATGGAGCCACAGAACTTTCTATAGCTGTGCTGGAAGTAGCTTAACAATTTGTGTTCTGTCATTGGGCCCTTGCAAAGACGTAAACATGCAAAGTACGTAACGCCCATTTGAAGTAGAATAACTAGGGACTGAAGGGGTACAGTATGGAAGTTAGAAGAATGCCTCTGATGTGATTAAACTCACCATAGCAGCAGAGGAGTCGCTGTCGCGGCAGGTCCATGTTTACAACTTGTTGTATTGTTAATAACTGCGGAACATATTTTTTATTAATCCAATAAATTTCGGGCGTGCAGCCGTGCAACTTCTACGTGTTCCACTAATATTTCGGCCGCGTATCGTCCGGCCATCTTCAGGGTGAGTCCACGACTGCCGACAAGTTGCCTTATATACACCATCGCGGCGGCACTGCGCATGCGCGTCTCAGATGCTGGTCGGCGCCAAAGCGATACACTTGGCACTTAGGAATCACGAGTTCCATTCTGTAATTTTATTACATTAAGTGCAGGATTATACGCCTTGTCCAAATTAAAACCGTTATCTCTGTTTATTAAATTTCCAGATATTCTAATTTGTACTGCTTCTTTAAAATGAAGATATAAGTGTCAAAATCTTCATATCGCTTTAATTCATTGAGTGCCCTTCATCTAAACAATGTTCTGCGACAGCTGACTTGTCTGGCTGTAATAAACGAGTGTATCTTGTGTGTTCGACTCATCTTTCGTAGACAGTGCGGTTTGTCTGTTCTATATATGAACATCCGCAATTTCCACATGGTATCTGATACACACCAGACTTTCTAAGTAACAGATCATCTTTCACAGATCCGACTAATGCTGCGATCTTCATAGGTGGCCGGAAGATTACTTTAAGTTGATTTTTTTGGAGAATTCTACCGATCTTTGAAGAAAGAGCACCCACATAGAGCAAGAACGCTCTCGATCTTCTTCCCCCAGGTCATCTATTTACTTTCTCGGTTTAACACTGTGTATCGCAAACCGACGCACACAGATGTGTATTTACACGCCAGCAGCTGCCACCGTCCTTCACAGACTGCAGGCCTTCTTAAAACATTGGTGCACAGGGCACACTGTATATCGGATGGCGAGAACTTCTACCAAGAGCTCATACACCTCAAGCACATCTTCAAAGCAAATGGATATTCTTAACAACATATTCGCAGAGCATTCAATGCTAAACCGAGAATGCAAATAGATGACCTGGAGGAAGAAGAAGATAGCGTGATATCGAGAGCGTTCTCGCTCTACGTGGGTGCTCTTTCTTCAAAGATCGGTGGAATTCTCCAAAAACATCAACTTAAAGTAATCTTCCGGCCACTTATGATGATCGCAGCATTAGTCGGATCCATGAAAGATGATCTGTTACTTAGAAAGTCTGGTGTGTATCACATACCATGTGGAAATTGCGGATGTTCATGTATAGAACAGACAAACCGCACTGTCTACGAAAGATGAGTCGAACACACAAGATACACTTGTTTATTACAGCCAGACAAGTCAGCTGTAGGAGAACATTGTTTAGATGAAGGGCACTCAATGAATGAAAGCGATATGAAGATTTTGACACTTATATCTTCATTTTAAAGAAGCAGTACAAACTAGAATATCTGGAAATTTAATAAACAGAGATAACGGTTTTAATTTGGACAAGGCGTAGGATCCTGCACTTAATGTAATAAAATTACTGAGATGTCGACAAGGTCTTGCCACCACAGAACACATATCGATAACAGAATGGAACTCCTGATTCCTAAGTGCTAAGAACATATCGATAACAGAATGGAACTTCTGATTCCTAAGTGCTAAGAACATATTGATAAGAGAATGGAACTCCTGATTCCTAAGTGCTAAGTGTATCGCTTTGCCGCCGACCAGCATCTGAGACGCGCATGCGCAGTGCCGCCACGATGGTGTATAAAAGGCAACTTGTCGGCAGTCATGGACTCACTGTGAAGATGGCCGGACGATACGAGGCCGAAATATTAGTGGAAGACTTAGAATTTGCACGGCTACACGCCCGAAATTTATTGGATTGCTCCTTACGCCGTGAAAAGTTGAAAATGCACATTTTTTTTCTTGCGCATTTTCAGCTGATATATTTATGAACACCCTTGAAAACCGTTATTTCATGCAAGCCTCCTCTATGTGTATAAAATACTGTTCTATTGCAGATACGTGAATGGCATTTTCATAATAATGAATGCATCCACAGCTGAAGTACCATCCCTCCGGAACGATTTCTGCAGTCTGCATCCTAAAATGATTTTCACCCACCAGATCATGCCAGCCGACTGCTCCAAGAACTACTTGGTCCTAACTCTTACCTAATCCAACAATCACATCACATCTGCGATTTACAGAAAACCCACAACCAGCTTTTCCTGTTCCATGATCGACCGCTTATGCGACCTCCGTTTAAACAATCAAACAGCTGAGCAAGAACTTGCTAACCAGAGGCCCGTTGCTGGAACAAACGGATACCAGGCTAGCGTGGTAGACCGAGCGTGCAGGAGGAAAATCTCTAAAAACAACGTCTGCCTCCTCCGTAGCACCACCACTACTGAACCCGTCTGTGCCTCCTTAGCGTTCATAGGATACCTACCTCTCTTACAGTCCCGCCGAACTTCTTAAAAGCACCCGCGCCAAAGTAGTCATCACGATCAGTGATAAGAACCAGTATCGCTTTCGCACAATGAACGGCTAGGTGGAGACCGTTTTAGGCTGTCAGGCGTCTATAAAATACAATGTTTGCAGTGCCCCTTATCATACATTGGCAAACTGGACGAGGCATCAAAACTAAGTTTCAATACCATCTTTTAACTATGAAATACGCTGCCGAAAATTATTCGTCCTTTTCCGAGCATCTCAAGGGAAGCAGACACACTCAAACCCCCTAGACAAACTACATCTACATCTACATGGGATACTCTGCAAATCACATTTAAGTGCCTGGCAGAGGGTTCATCGAACCACAATTATACTATTTATCTCCCATTCCATTCTCGAATAGCGCGCGGGAAGAAAGAACACCTGAATCTCTCTGTTCGAGCTCTGATTTCTCTTATTTTATTCTGATGATCATTTCTACCTATGTAAGTGGGAGTCAACAATATATTTTCGCATTCGGAGGAGAATGTTGGCGATTGGAGTTTCGCAAGTAACCCACGCCTCAGCGATAAGCGCCGTTGTTGTAATGATTCCCATCCCAGATCCTGTATCATTTCCGTAACGCTGTCTCCCCTGTATCGTGACAACACGAAACGAGCTGCCCTTCTTTGGACTCTTTCGATGTCCTCCGTCAAACCCACCTGATAAGGATCCCATACTGCGCTGCAATACTCCAAAAATGGACGCACAATTGCAGTGTATGCAGTTTCTTTAGTAGTTCTGTTGCATCTTTTAAGGATTCTGCCAATAAAACGCAGTCTCTGGTTCGCCTTTCCCACCATATTATCTACGTGTTCTTTCCAGTTTAAGTCTGAAGTAATAGTGATTCCTAGGTATTTTGTGGAGTTTACGGCCTTCACATTTGATTGATTTATGTTGTAAACAAAGTTTAACGGATTTCTTTTCCTACTCATGTGGACGACTTCACACTTCTCATTATTTAGAGTCAATTGCCAATTTTTACACCATACTGATATCTTATTCAGATCGTTCTGCAGTTGGTTTTGATCTTCAGATGATTTTACTAGACGGTAAATGTCGGCGTCATCTGCAAACAACCTAAGAGAGCTACTTAGATTTTCCCCTAAATCGTTTATGTAAATAAGGAATAGCAGAGGACCAATAACACTACCTTGTGGAACGCCCGATATCACCTCTGTTTTAGTCGATGCCTTACCATCGATTACTACGAACTGTGTCCTCTCTGACAAGAAATCCCCTATCCAATTGCAAATTTGGGGCGATATACCATAACCACGCAATTTGATTAAAAGCCGTTTGTGAGGTACGGTGTCAAAAGCTTTCTGGAAATCAAGAAATACGGAATCGATTTGCGAACCTTTGTCGATAGCACCCATCACTTCGTGTGAATATAGAGCTAGTTGTGTTTCGCATGAAATTCTTCAAATCGCCTCCAAAGGAAAAAAAAGCTCTCACTTCTGCAAGAATTAGAAATCACTGAGTTTGTTAAACGGTTCCTCGTACACAGTCCCAACGAACAGCTCATCACAAAAAATCAAACTTTTTACGACACCATGTTATCCATCTTTTTCCAAAATGACCCCCTCCTGACAGTTCACAACACCTCTCTTCCGCCACACCCCCAGGCGTCTAATAACTTTGTTTTCGACATTTTGGATATACGGGATTACTGCCGGATGTATACGTCGTTCTGGCACAATATTTCGGCCGCGTAACTCGCTGCCTTCTTCAGGTGCTACCTGAGACTGGAGGACCTGGTCCAGTATTTATGCCCAGCAGACGCTAGGCGCTCTGTCTGGGGTCCGCGCCCAGCTGGCGCTGCTTGTAGGGTGCTGTCTCTTCCCTGGCGTTCCGTCGGACGTCCGCGCGCCAATCGGCCGCCCTCTGTGGCAGCGGCAACTCTCTGAGGCCCCTCCCACGTTGGGTGCTCTCTCCGCGGTCCGCGCCCGCCTGGCGCCGCTCCTGAGGTGTTGTGTCTTCCCTTGTGCTCCGACGGACGTCCGCGCCCATCTTGTCCACCATCTGTGGTCGGTGCAGCTGTCTGAGGCCCTTCTGGCGTCAGGCGCTCTGATCTTGGTCCGTGCCCGCCTCGCGCCTCTCCTGAGATGTTGTGGCTGCGCAGATGCTCCAACGGACGTCCGCGCCCGCCTCGGCCGACATCTGCTGCTATAACAGCTGTTTGAGGCCCCTCCTGTATTGGGCGCTCCATTCGCGGTCCGCTGTGAAGAGACAGCACCCTACAAGCAGCGCCAGCTGGGCGCGGACCGCAGACAGAGCGCCTAGCGTCTGCTGGGCATAAATACTGGACCAGGTCCTCCAAAACGGCAGTCTCAGGTAGCACCTGAAGAAGGCAGCGAGTTACGCGGCCGAAGTATTGTGCCAGAACGACGCATACATCCGGCAGTAATCCCGTTTATGTCAAGATCTCGCCGGGAAAGCATGAAGAATTACAACTTTGTTTTCCTTCATTTATTATTGCTTCACAGCCACCTTGTATCATGTCACAAGATTGAACATATTCCCGACACACTCTTGCACCTGCTTTCCCTCACCTTTCATTTCCCGCACATCTCATAATACTAAGCTGCGCTCATTCTAGCAGGCTGCAGCTCTGCCCATACGGCTCTGTTTAGCTGTCGCGTTATTTTTTGTTCCACAGTTATTAACAGTACTACCAGTCGTATACGTGAACCTGCCTCTGCTGCTGTGGTGAGTTTTAATATACACGGTGTTACAAAAAGGTACGACCAAACTTTTAGGAAACATTCCTCACACACAAAGAAAGAAAATACGTTAAGTGGACATGTGTCCGGAAACGCTTAATTTCCATGTTAGAGCTCATTATATTACTTCTCTTTAAATGGATGTTCGGAAACGCTTGATTTCCATGTTAGAGCTCATTTTAGTATTTCTCTTTAAATGTAAATTGAAATAATTCGTGCAGACAATTGTCAAAATACGCAATTGTTTCGTTAGTATGTACTGTACTTCCTCGATTCACCGCCAGTTGGCCCAATTGAATGAAGGTAATGTTGACTTCAGTGCTTGTGTTGACATGCGACTCATTGCTCTACAGTACTAGCATCAAGCACATCAGTACGTAGCATCAACTGGTTAGTGTTCATCACGAACGTGGTTTTGCAGTCAGTGCAATGTTTACAAATGCGGTGAATCGAGGAAGTACAGTACATACTAACGAAACAATTGGGCATTTTGATAATTGTTGCATGAATTATTTCAATTTCCATTTAAAGAGAAATACTAAAACGAGCTCTAACATGGAAATTAAGCGTTTCCGGACACATGTCCACATAAAATATTTTCTTTCTTTGTTTGTGAGGAATGTTTCCTGAAAGTTTGGCCGTACCTTTTTGTAACACCCTGTGTAAAAAGCATTCCATTAATTTCCATACAGTACCCCTTCAGTCCCTAGTTATTCTGCTTCAAATAGCCGTGACGTACTTTGCGCGTTTACGTCTTCGCAGGGGCCCAATAGCAGAACGCAAATGTTAAGCTACCTCCACCACAACTTTAGATAGTTCTGTGGTTCCATCTCCGCCCAAGTAAGTCTGACTTTTCAGAACTTACTCACCTTAGCCACATTAGATTCGCTACCCGCCAGGTACACGGACTGTAACAAAACATTTGTCTGTATCCAGCCTGACGATGCGCCAACTGCCCGAAACGCGCTATTGGATAATAAAATATTGCAACAGAGACTGCCAATTATTTAACATGCTCAGTTGTTTTTTTGGATTATATCTTAAGTGTATTCTCGTTATCTTCATAAAAGTTAGCACATGTGATCCTACGGAAGTGCTTCATGCTTACCATTGTACCTTGATCCTGTATATATGGCGCATTTGAAGCGCTTAAAATAAATCAGGTTACTTTCTATGGTTTGCGCTCCACCACTATGATATGTTTCCTATGCTCTGTGATTTTCAGCGATCAGTCGATCTTCTTTAAAAAAATAAAATCTTGAATAGCAAATCATGATTTCGGCCATTATCAATGCACTGCAACTAGCCAGTTGCCATGCTTGGCGTGGTGTTAGTTATCCATAGTAATAACATCTTCAGTTAAACACATCCATTGATAATGGGCTGTTAGTCGCCGAAATCATGATTTGCTAATAAAGAATTAAAGAAAAGAAAAAGAATAACATCAAAAAGGAACAACTTCCTGATGTTCTGCAAAACTTTTTTATTGATCACAAACCGGCTTTCGGTTTCTTAGACCTTCATCAGGTGACAACTGACTGTAGAACACATGTTTTCAAAGATGTTAAAGATGTACAAAGATGGTATCACAGGCAATCGATGCAGGAAAGTTCATCGCAAGTACTTATTTATGAGACTTATTAACATTTATATAAAAATATAATAAATATGTATAAAGAATCAAAAGTAATATGATTATTTTTGTTGAAAAGGAAGGTTGAAAATGAAATGTATCTCAGTAGAGGTGTAGAGGGGAACTGGATCTGACCGTTTAATACTAAACTGGCACCCTGAGCCAAATGTTTATTGATTTCCAATATTTCCAGTAGTGTCGTCTTTCTGCTTTTCTTCAGGGGATGTAGGGCCTCACAGTTTACATCATAATCATGGCCTTCTCCGAGCAGATGTTCAGCAAAGGCTGAATCTGTCTTTTGTAACCTGCAGCTTCTCTCGTGTTCTGATAGTCTAACAGCTACAGCCCTGACAGACTGACCAACATACAGTTTCCCACAATGTTTGCATGTGATCTTGTATACACCACTCTGTGATAGGGGTTGAATTTTGTCCTTACTATTGAATAAATACTTATAAATGTTGTTTGTATTGTAAAATGCAGGTCTGTAATTTCGAGATTTTAACTTTCTGCCAATTTGATCTGAAATTTTGCCTAAATATGGGATGACACACCAGTTTTTCTGACTACTAACTTGTTCTTCTTGACCAGCATATAAAAGTGTTCTGGTTTTCTTCTTATTCAGTATACTGTCAATAAGGGCAGGGCTATAGCCATTACTGGATGCTATATGTTTGATTGTTTGTAATTCTGATTGAAATGCAGAATCAGATAATGGAACAGATATGAGGCGATGGACCATTGAATGGAAAGCTGCATGCTTCTGGCTGTGTGGATGCTGGGAACTAGCAGGGATAACTAACTGTATCTGTTACTATGGGTTTTCTGAAAATACTGAATAAGTGTTTCTTTGTTCTAATGTCAATAGTAAGGTCCAAAAAGTTTATAGAAGATCCTCCTAGTTCCATAGTGAACTTAATTTTCTTGTGTTGCGAATTTAAATGTTGTAACAAGGTAACTAATTGTCTGGTGGTACCAGTCCATAAACACAGCACATCATCTACATACCTAAACCAGTATCCAATTATCATATTAGTTTTGATTTTTTACACATACTTATTATATTATTTATATAAATGTTAATAACTTTCATAAATAAGTACTTGCGATGGACTTTCCAGTGAAGTATCGATTGTCTGTGGTAACATCTTTGTAAATCTCAACATCTTTGAAAACATGTCTACTACAGTCAGTTGTCACCTGATGATGACCTAAGAAGCCGAAATCCGCTTTGTGACGAATAAAAAAAGTTTTGCAGAACATCACGAAGTTGTTCCTTTTTGATATTATTATCATGTTCTGTCAAGTACCGACGGAAAATCAATCAATGTTAAAAGAAAAGAAGATCGACTGATAGCTGAAAATCACAAAGTATTGGAAGATAAATCTAGCACAGCCGACCGTACTCTCCTGTGTTGAGAGAAACGTGGACGGGGGAGCGGACAGCCATATGTGTCACATATTGTTTTTTACTGCTCGCCATGTCCTTTGCAATTCATTTAATGAGCGACTGGAGTTTCACTCACTCTTTACTTCAACTGCAACTTGGGAAGCAGACAGGACTACCAATGAACAGTGAAATTCGCTTGTCAGAGTATTATCGACACGAAAATTTTGCTCTAGCCTACAAGAAAAGTAAACCTAATAACTGGTGACGATAACTGTAGGTTGTATAACCCTCAAGGTG
Source organism: Locusta migratoria (assembly GCA_026315105.1). Classification (NCBI taxonomy): domain Eukaryota; kingdom Metazoa; phylum Arthropoda; class Insecta; order Orthoptera; family Acrididae; genus Locusta; species Locusta migratoria. Next base: position 124,688,745 of record CM048754.1, read on the forward strand.
CGGTAGATTCGCTGCTTTGTGGGCCCTTTAATACTCACTGACCTGCAGTGAGTGGCCGAGCGGTCCAAGGCGCGCTGCTCACCGTCGGAGATACGAGTCCTCCCTCGCGCAGGGCTGTATTTGTTGCCCTTACCATGTGTTGTCGTCCTCAGTCCGGAGACTGGTTTGGTGCAGCTCTCCACAATACCCTATCCTGAGCAAGCCTCTTCATCTCCACATAAGAACGGCAACCTACATCCACTTGAATCTGTTTACTATATGCGTCTCTTGGTCTTCCTCTGCGGTTTTTACCCCACACACTTCCCTCCAATGCTAAATTCACGATTCCTTGATGTCTAAGAATGTGTCCTACCAATCGATCCATTCTTTTAGTCAGGGTATGCCAGAAATTCGTTTTTTCCCCAATTCTGTTCAGTACCTCCTCATTAGTTAGCGATCCACCCACCTAATCTTCAGCATTCTTCTGTAGCACCATATTTCAAAAGCCTCTTCCTGTCCGCACTGTTTATCGTCCATGTTTCACTCCCGTACAAGGCAACACTCCACAAAAATGCCTTCAGAAAGGACTTCCTTCCGCTTAAATCAATATTCGATGTTAACAAATTTCTCTTCTTCAAGAACGCTTTTCTTCCCATCGCCATTCTCCATATTTTTATCCTCTGTACTACGACCATCATGTGTTATTTTACTGCCCAAGTACCAAAACTCATCTACCTCCTTTATTGCTTCGTTACCTAATCTAATTCCTTCAGCATCACCTGATTTTCTTACACTGCACTCCATTACCCTAGTTTTGCTCTTGTTAATGTTCATCTTGTATGCACCTTTCATTGCACTATCCATCCCGTTCAACTGCTCTTCCAGGTCCTTTGCTGTCTCTGACAAAATTACAGTGTCGTCGGCAAAACGCAATGTTTTTAATTCTTCACCCTGAACTTTAATTCTTTCTCCAAATTTCTACTTGCTTTCCTTCATAGCTTGCTCAATGTACAAATTGAACAACATTGGAGAAAGGCTACAACCCTGTCTTACTCCCTTTCCCAACCACTGCATCCCTTTCATGCCCTTCAACTCTGACAACCGCTGTCTGGTTTTTGTACAAGTTGTAAATAACCTTCCGAGTCCTATATTTTAACCTGCTGATTGCATAATTTGAAAGAGTATATTGCAGTCAGCATTCTCAAAAGCTTCCTCCAAATCTACAAAAGCCAGAAATGTAGATTTGCCTTTTCTTAATCTGTATTCTAAGATAAGCCGTAAAGTGAGTATTGCCTCCCGAGTTCCTACATTTCTCTTGAACCCAAACTGATCTTCCTCGAGGTCGGCTTCTATCAGCTTTTCTATCGTTCTGTAAATAATACGTGTTGAAATTTTGCAACCATGACTTCTTCTATAATTTTCACACCTGTCTGCACCTGCTTTCTTTGGAATAGGGATTACTACATTTTTCTTAAAGTCTGAGGGTATTTCGCCTGTCTCATACATCTTACACACCAGGTTTTGTCTTGGCTGGTTCTCCCAGAGACTTCAGTAGCTCTGAGGGAATGTCATCTACTCCAGGGGCCTTGTTTCGACTTAGGTCTTTCAGTGCTCTGTCAAATTGTTCTCTTAGTATAGTATTTCCTATTTCATCTTCATCTAAGTGTTCTTCCCTTTCTACAATATTGTCTCTAAGTTCATTTCCTTTATATAGTTCCTCTATATATTCTTCCCACCTTTCAGCTTTCCCTTCTTTGCTGAGAACTGGTTTCTCATCTGAGTTCTTCATATTCATACAGCTGTTTTTCTTGTTTCCAAATGTCTGTTTTATTTTCCTTTAGGCGGTATCTATTTCTCCCCTATTTATACCTTCTTCTACAACTTCCATTTGCCTTCTAGCCATTTCTGCTTAGCCATTTTGCGTATTTCCTGTGGCATTCAAGGATTTTTTGTAGGTTGTGTCTTTCTGCCTTTACTGTCCTCTGCTGCCTTCAGTGTTTCATCTGTTAGATGAAGACATTCGTCTTCTATTGTTTTACTTCCTCCTGTTTCTGTAAATTTTTGCTCCAAGCTCCCTCTGAAATTCTCAAGAACGTCAGGTTCCTTCAATTTATCTAGGTCCCATCTCCTTATTTTCCTATTTTTCTGCAGTTGTGTTAGTTTCAGCCTACAGTTCATGACGCATACGATATGGTCAGAGTCTACATCTGTGTGTGGGTATGTCTTACAGTTTAAAACCTGGTTCCGAAATCTATGTCTTGCCATCATAAAATCTACTTGCTACCTTCCGATGTCTCCTGGTCTCTTCCACGTACACAACCTTCTTTCGTTATTCTTAAACCACGTGTTTCGGCAATATAAGCTCTATATCACAATGATTACTGATTTTGTAAGACTACGACGTGTCAAACCACAAGTGAAGGTACGAGATCGTTATTTCATCGAGAAATTTCACTCTGTGATTTACAATCAATTAGTTGCACCTGCGTATGAGCCTATTTTGCAATATGATTAGCAAAAGCCAGCGTATGAGAGTAACATAGAAACATCGTCATTTGAAAATGTAGTTACTGTGACTCTTTATATTACACTGCGTAAATGCAAAAGTGATTTGGAATGCTATGCGTGCACATTGTCCTCTCCCTGTTTGTTTCAACCACTTCTCCGGAATGCCGCATCTGCACTTTCAGGACTAATACAAGCACTTCGACGTGTGCTACTGCTGTATATGAGTATCTTGCGCTATTTAAGTACTGGAAGCAGCGAGTGTATGGAGCTGCTGATTGAATATGCAATGAGACACTGAGGCCATTAAATTACATATAATTTCCTTCCTATGACAGTGATATCTTGTTACTTTTTTCCCTCTGTTAAGATGTCAGTTGAGGAACAATGAAACGTTTTGCGTCGAAATGACGCAAACAGCTTTCCTGTTTATGGCTGTCCGTTTTTCCAAGCGTGGTTTCGTGTTGTTCCGAGCGTTCGAGGCCAAAGGTGTTCCTTGATTAGATGAGATTAGTACTAGGTCCATAGATCATGAATACGACACTTCGTAATGATGAGGAACGTGTCAGGATATTGAAAGGTGCCTTTACAAATTATTACTTTGTACTAAATATTACATGACACAATACTTTTTTTATATTTTTGTTTTAATTTTTATTTTTTTATTTTTACTAATTTATATCTAAAAATTCATCTATATTGTAGAAGGAGTTTCCATGCAGAAATTCTTTTAATTTATTTTTAAATGCTAGTTGGCTATCTTTCAGGCTTTTTATGCTGTTTTTGGTAAGTGACCAAAGACTTTTGTGGCAGTATAATTCACCCCTTTCTGTGCCAAAGTTAGATTTAACCTTGAATAGTGAGGATCATTCTTTCTCCTAGTGTTGTAGTTATGTACACTGCTATTGCTTTTGAATTCGGTGGGACTGGTAATAATAAATTTCATAAGTGAATATATATACTGAGAAGCTACTCTGAAGATCCCTAGCTCTTTAAATTAATGTATGCAGGATGATCTTGGATGGGCTCCGGCAATTATTCCGATCACACGCTTTTGTGCAATGAATACTTTTTTACTCAATAATGAATTACCCCAGAAAATGATGCCATACGAAAGCAGAGAATTAAAATAGGTATAGTAAGCTAATTTACTCAGATGTATATCACCAAAAATTTGCAATTACCCTAATAGCATAAGTAGCTGAACTCAAACTTTTCAGTAGTTCTTCAACGTGTTATTTCCAGTTCAACCCCCATCAATGCATACACCAAAAATTTTTGAATATTCTACCTTTGCTACATATTTCTGATCAATGTCTATATTTATTAATGGTGTCATTCCATTTACTGTATGAAAATTTTATCAAAATTTAACGACAGTCTATTCGCCGAGAACCACTTAATGATTTTCTGAAAGATGTCATTTATAATTTCTTCTGTTAGTTCTTGTCTGTCAGGTGTGATAACTATACTTGTATCATCAGCAAAAAGAACCAGCTCTACATCTTCATTGATATAGAATGGCAAGTCATTAATATATATTAAGAACAGCAAAGGGCCAAAGACCGAACCTTGTGGCACCCCATTTTTGGTTGTTCCCCAGTTTGAGGAATCAGCTGTTTTTTCCGTGTTATGTGAATTACTTGTTTCCACTTTCTGCAATCTTCCTGTTACGTATGATTTAAAACATTTGTACGCTGTCCCATTCCTACCATAGCTGCCCGCTCCACACAGTTCTTTATTTCTTTCTCCATCTCTTATCAGGCATTCAACAAACGGAGTTAATTTACTGTCACATTTGATGACTGAGTTTGTTGCGATATAGACTGAAATTTAAAAGTGGTATATATATATATATAATTCAAACGAACTTGGGGAAGATCAGTTTGCATTCAGAAGAAATGTAGGAATACTCGAACGATATATTACGACTTTTTCTCAGAATACAGGTTAACGAATGGCAAAACCTTTGATTTTAGCATTTGTGGAACTGGGAAAAGCTTTTCAAAAATGTTCAAATGTCTATAAATCTATCGGACCAAAGTGCGTGGTCATCCAAAAATGTTCAAATGTTTGTTAAGCTTATGGGACTTAACTACGGGGTCATCAGTCCCTAAACTTACAAACTATTTATGAACTACTTACGAACTAGGACGGCACAAATATCCATGCCCGAGGGGGGATTAGAACCCCCGACCGTAGTGGCCGTGCAGACCGTGACTGGAGCGCCTCAGTCCCGTCGGCCACCGCGGCCGGCCGTGGTCATCAGTCAGTAGCTTACAAAGTACTTAAACCTAGGTAAACTAACCTAAGGACAAACACACACACCCATGCCCCAGGGAGGACTCGAACCTCCACGGCGAGCAACCGCGCGCTCCGCAGCGAGACGCTTTAGACCGTTCGGCTACTCCACCGCGGCGAAAAGCTTTTGACAATGTTCGCTGGAATACACTTTTTGTCAAATTCATAAGATAATAGGGAGTGAAGAGTTATACGCAACTTGCGGAAAAAAAACAACAGAGAAGAGTTATTAGAGTCGAAGGGCATGAAAAGGACGCATTGGTTGGGAAGGGAATAACAAAGGCTTGCAGCCTTTCCCCAATGTTATTCAAACGGTACACTGAGCAAGCGGTGAAGGCATCCAAGGAGAGATTTCGAAAGGAAATTAAAAATGTTTATGTAGAAGAAATAAGAACTTTGTCGATGACATAGTAATTCTGTTGGAGACAGCATAGGACCTGGAAGAGCAATTGAATGGAATAATTTCTTGAAAGGAGGCTGTAAGATGAACATCAACAAGAGCAAAACAAGGGAAATGGAGTGTAGTGTCAGAAAATTAGGGTATGCTGAATGAATTAAATTAGGTAATTAACAATAAAAGAAAAAGACGAGTTTTTTTTATTTCGGTAGGGAAATAACTTATGATGGCTGATTTAAAGAAGAGAAAGAATGCGAAATGGTTGTGAGAAGAAAGAAGTTTCTGAAGAAGGTAAATTTGTTAACTTACAATATGAATTTAAATATAAATAGTCTGAAAGCATTTGCTGGAGTGTAGAATTGCAAGGGAGTGAAATATGAACGATAAGGAGTTCAGGAAAAAAGATGATAGAAGATTTTTAAATGTGGTGCTACAGACGAATGATGAAGATTAGATGGGTAGGAGGAGATGGTCAACAGAATTGAGGAGAAAAGTGCGTCTGGCGTATTCCGACTAATAGAAGGGATAGATTGGTAGGCCACATTCTGAGATAACGAGGAACCGTCAAATTAGCTTTAGAGGGAAGCGTGTGGGGTAAAAATCGTAGAGGAAGACCGAGGGTCGAATACAGTAATCAGATTCAAAAGGATGTAGGTTGCGGAACGTATTCTCAGATGAAGAGACTTGCACAGGGTAGGGTAGTGTGGAGAACTGCATCAAACCAGTCTGCGGACTGAAGACCACCACAACAAGTGTCTTTTGTAATTTAGGTATTTAGATGAAGCGTAAATCTAGCAAAATGTGTTTCATGTAGCTCTTTCTGTCTAAATGAATAATTTTTGAACCAAGTTAATTTCTGTGTAGGTAGTGGAATCGCACTGTACTTAAACTATGCACGTAGTCAGAAGATTTGCAGCTTTTGCGAGCAAATATTTGTACCTACAAATATTTCGTTGGTTTGAAAGTAATATGAACAAAATGTCACAGAAATTTCTCACAGTTGGAAGAAAAAAAAAAAATCTACAGACGACAGATTCAGCTCTGTCAACCCAGAAGTGTGTCAGTTATGATTCACTTCACGATGGTAAATTTTTCTTTTCTCTTTGTAAAACGAATCTCACGTCTATATTTATAAAAATGAATTGCTGTTCGATAGTCTCACTAAAACTCGAGAACGGCCGAACCGACTTGAGTAATTTTAGTCTTGAAATATTCGAGTAAGTCCAGGTATATGGAAAAGTTGTCCGGAAAAAGAGGAAAATCGGGAAAAACTGAAATCGATTTTTTTCTATGAATGAGTAAGTTTCCACATGGTTGTAAGAGCATCACTTGATTATGGCATTCCCACTACGGAGGGGGCTAATTCTGTTACTGTTTTACTTATTATGGTCTTGAAATAGTAAAAAAAAAGAAACAATATACTTCTAAATGTACTCTTCACTATAAGCTGAGAACCGTTCATCCGACTGCGATAAAACTTCGATCATTTGACGTTCAACGAAAGATTAAAGTTCTTATGAAATAAAAAATTGGAAAAGTTACCCGGCAAATTTGAAAATTTTCGAGAAACTGAAAGAGCTTTTTTCAATGGGATATCAATATCATTCGTACGATTGCGATAAAATTTTGCACATTTGAAGTTCAAAGAAAGAGTACGTACATACTTGTGTCGTTCTGCCGTTCTATCCACTTTTTACAAAAGGGACAATGTATTTTTAAAGTTAATTATAACTTCTGAAAAATAGTTAAGAAGTCAAAGAGTAATTAGCTTTTCCAGAGAGTAATTATTGTTCGATATTTCGCTTTATATATATTGAAAAACACACTTTCTAAAATATCTTATCCGGTACTTCAGCACTAAGGCTATCTCCACACCAGATTTCATCGCAGTAGGTTCAGTGGTCTATGTAATGATATGTAGCCAAATCGGTTTAGCCGTTCTCGAGTTTTAGCAAAACTAACGAAAGGCAAAACATTTTTATCTCTGACAGTTCATATACGGATGCAGATGGTGTAAAGTGGACTTGACTCTTTCAAAGTATATTTCTGAACGCACCCAACAGAGCAACCAAGTAACTATTTTACACGATTTAAATCTAAATTCGGCCATGTTCAAATGTTTGTGAAACATAAGGAACTCAATTGCGGGGTCATCAGTCCCTAAACTTACATACTCTTTATGAACTACCTTACACTAAAGACGACACAAACATTCATGCCCGAGGTGGGGGGGGGGATTCGAACCCCCGACGGAGAACGGCCTCGCGCATCAGAGCGTAGCGCTTCAGTGCGCTCGGTCACTCCACCGCGCCATCTTGGACACGTGTGCGTGATTTGCCCACTCTTTCCGCACACTATCGAGCCGATACTTAAGACTATTCTATGATCCTGGGTCTAAAATACGTGTGATTTAAATTAATAAGGTTTATATTACGAGGTACGTGATACGAAGTTCACTGGGTCATCCAGTAACTAATAAAGTTAATTTCTTTTTTGTTCAGATTACAATGCAAAAGTTAATGAAAAGATCTGACTAACAGGTTTGCTCATAGTTGCGCATAGTAGATTGTAGCAGTTCTGTAATCACACACACACACAAACACACACACACACACACACACGGAGAGAGAGAGAGAGAGAGAGAGAGAGAGAGAGAGAGAGAGAAAGTGACACAACAGCCCAATCACGCATTCATGCACCAATAATTTTAAAACTTTATATTTTATCAGATGTTTGAAAATATTTCATCCGATTGGCAGACGTTGGCAACGCCGTCTGTGGCAGCCAATCTGGACCAGGGAGGGGGGGAGGGGAGGGTAAGAATAATAAAAGAAGAAGCGAAGCGAAAAAAGAAGACAGACTTTATTTTGCAGATTCTCGGGATACATCAGCAGCTAGGCAGAGGAAAGGGCAGCTCGAGGAGGGGCTCTCTAGGTAGCAGGATGGCAGGGTGGATGCTTACATTGTTTAGTAATTTTTTCTCTATTTGTCCAAATATTTTTTTGTTAATTTTTTATTCGTTTGTTGTGAGGACACGTCTCTGCTGGGACGCTGCGAGGACTCGCCCTGCTTCCGTTTTGCTTCTTGCTTTCCTTAGTTGGCTTTTCAGGTTTGGCAGCACTGGCTCCGCGGGTGCGGGGATTCCCCTCGGCAGCCTAGTTCGTCACTCGGCCGCCGCGCGCGCCACCGCTCCCTGGCTCTGTGGACAAGAAGCACAGCACAGTGTTGTAGCATTCCGATACGGCGTCCAACTTATTTTATATGCTGCTATTGTCGATGGCAAGCAGAAAAGTAAATGTTCTCCAGTTTTTTTTTTTTTTTTTTTTTTTTTTTTTTTTTTTTTTTTTTTAATGTGTAAACTCTCATCTTAAATACGAGGTATGTCCACAAAGTAAGTTCCGTTTGGTTATATAAAACAAACGTGTACAGATACAGAAAAAAATATTTATTGTACAAAAATATACAACTACTAGCTGAACCCCCGCTGCTTCCCATGCGTAGGCTGGTTGGTCTGCACCAGTTGTTTCTTTTTAATCCTCATGAAGAATCCATATCTTAAACTTCGTAGTTATAACTTGAAATTTGAGTTAACAGCACCATATTTTTGAAAATCAATTTTTGCATCTCGTATTTCACCCCCTTATTGGCCGAATTTCCAAAAATACCGAAACACGTGTCTTTTGTATTCGAACCCCGAATCCAAATCCGAAAATTTGTAATTTTAAGTTCAAAATTGCCTAAATAGCAACAGATTTTCGAAAAACACCCCGTCTCCAATTTAGCTCTCTTGATGGTTGAATTTCCAAAAATACCGAAACACATTTTTTTTAAATCATAACGAACAATACAAATACAAATTTTTGTAGCTATAGCTTCAAAATTGTCTGGACAACAATGTGTTTTCGAAAATAATTTTTGATCTCCTCTTTTACCGCCTTAGTTGTTGAATTTCCAAAAATACCGAAACACGTGTCTTTTTAATCATGATCAAGGGTACATACCCTAAGTTTCGTAGTTGTAGCTTAAAATTTGAGTTAACAGCAACATTTTTTTTGAAAATCAATTTTTGCGTCACCTATTTCACCCCCTTATTTGTAGAATTTCAGAAAATGCCGAAACACGTGTCTTTTAAATTCGAACCCTGAATTAAAATCCGAAATTTTGTAGTTCTAGCTTCAAAATGTCCTAAATAGCTACGTATTTTCAAAAAACGTTCCATCCCCTATTTCACCCCCTTATGGACGAAATATCGAAAAATCGCTTTTTAAATGACGCCTAAAGAGTAAGCTCAACACCCTCCACAAATTTCAAGTTTCTATCTTCAGTGGTTTGGGCTGGGCGATGATGAGTCAGTCAGTCAGTCAGTTAATCGGGACACTTCCTAGCTTAAACTACTTTTCTACATTCCTTCCGAAATTTTGTAGGCATTTGTCATAGCGTGGCAGAAGTCTTTGTATGCCTTCTTCGTAGAAGGTTGCCGCCTGTGTATTCAACCATGTGGTAACATGTTCTTTGAGCTCGTCATCATCGCTGAAGTGTTGACCACCGTGGACAGGTTTTAGGTGTAAGAAGAAAGTCGCTAGGAGCGAGACTGTACGGAGGATGATCAAACACGTCCCAGTGAAATTCCCGTAAGAGTTGTTTGGTCACATTCGCCTTGTGAGGTCGGGCGGCAACGTGAAGGGAAGAAGAAGACTCCTTTCATCTCTTCTTACACCTAAAATCTGTCCTTGGTGGTCAACACTTCAACGACGATGAGCTGAAAGAACGTGTTTGCCACATGGTTGAATACACAGGCGGCAACCTTCTATGAAGAAGGCACACAAAAACTTGTCTCACGCTATGACAAGTGCCTACAAAATTTCGGAAGTTGTGTAGAAAAGTAGTTGAATAGTTGTAGATTTTTATACAATAAATATTTTTTCTGTATCTGTTCACGTTTGGTTTATATAACCAAACGGAACTTACTTTGTGGACGTACCTCGTATACATCGAAATTTATGTCTACATCTCTGTTCTCCCTTCTTCTCCGTCACTGAGAGACAAGTTTCTTCGTGTCGCCACTATAAAGTTTTCGACTTTGTCGTCCGAACGACTATCTCACTTTCCTGTACATTGCAGGGAAAAAGGTTAAGCCAATATTACACGGTACACTTACCACGTACAATTACAGCTATGAATGTAGAAAGTACTGAAAACCCTTCCCCTTGTGCATAAGTATTCACAACTATTTTTAATTATTGCTGCATGGAAGAAAGAATTTGTCATTCATAGGTGGCACTGAAAGCATAATCAATCCATGCTCGGAACAATAACAGCTATTGGAAAACGACTTTCACCGGTATCAATGTACGGCTGGGGCCCATGAATTTACATATTTGGAAACATTCTAAAACGAAAGAAAATGTGTTTTTAACACAAAATTATGTTTTTTTTTAAATGGACACCCTGCATTTTTTTCTTCAGCAATCCATAGCGTGACAAATCACATAAACAATGGTGTTGATTGCATCGCAATATTCCAATTACATGAGTGGACTTGTGCATTCTGAGAGTGGACTTGTGCATTTTATGAGTGGACTTGTGCATTTTATGAGTGGACTTGTGAGGCTGTGAGTGGACTTCTGGGATTGTGAGTGGACTTGAGTGGCTGTGAGTGGACTTGTGTGATTGTGAGTGGACTTGTGCATTTTGTGAGTGGACTTGTTCATTTTATGAGTGGACTTGTGAGGCTGTGAGTGGACTTCTGGGATTGTGAGTGGACTTGAGTGGCTATGAGTGGACTTGTGTGATTGTGAGTGGACTTGTGCATTTTGTGAGAGGAATTGTGCATTTTATGAGTGGACTTGTGAGGCTGTGAGTGGACTTCTGGGATTGTGAGTGGACTTGTGTGATTGTGAGTGGACTTGTGCATTTTGTGAGTGGACTTGTGCATTTTATGAGTGGACTTGTGAGGCTGTGAGTGGACTTCTGGGATTGTGAGTGGACTTGAGTGGTTGTGAGTGGACTTGTGTGATTGTGAGTGGACTTGTACATTTTGTGAGTGGACTTGTGCATTTTATGAGTGGACTTGTGAGGCTGTGAGTGGACTTCTGGGATTGTGAGTGGACGTGAGTGGCTGTGAGTGGACTTGTGTGATTGTGAGTGGACTTGTGCATTTTGTGAGTGGACTTGTGCATTTTATGAGTGGACTTGTGAGGCTGTGAGTGGACTTCTGGGATTGTGAGTGGACTTGTGTGATTGTGAGTGGACTTGTGCATTTTGTGAGTGGACTTGTGCATTTTATGAGTGGACTTGTGAGGCTGTGAGTGGACTTCTGGGATTGTGAGTGGACTTGAGTGGCTGTGAGTGGACTTGTGTGATTGTGAGTGGACTTGTGCATTTTGTGAGAGGAATTGTGCATTTTATGAGTGGACTTGTGAGGCTGTGAGTGGACTTCTGGGATTGTGAGTGGACTTGAGTGGTTGTGAGTGGACTTGTGTGATTGTGAGTGGACTTGTGCATTTTGTGAGTGGACTTGTGCATTTTATGAGTGGACTTGTGAGGCTGTGAGTGGACTTCTGGGATTGTGAGTGGACTTGAGTGGCTGTGAGTGGACTTGTGTGATTGTGAGTGGACTTGTGCAGTTTGTGAGGACCCTGGTGAGGCACTGACCAGCAGCTGCAGCAGGTCGATGGCGGGCGGCTGTGCAGCGGACATGAGCAGCACCGCCCCCGCCGGCCGCCTCCCTGCCGCCTCCGGCGCCGCCTCCACCTCCGCCTCTGCCTCCACCGCCTCCAGCCTGGAACACGGTGGCACCCACGTCAGGAACTCTGTACTCCTGGTATAATGTAGCAAGTGCTTCCCTCCTATGTAACACTAGACAGGAAAGACATGTTTACATTACTAAAACACTATTCCAGAAACTTGGAGCCTGAAACCTGCTACCCACTATTTCATTGACGTCAACTTGCAGCAGGGTTTTGGAACATATCCTGTATTCAAATATTATGAATTATCTCGAACAGAACCATCCTATTGGCTCAAGGTCAACACGGATTTAGAAAATATCGTTCATGCGAAACACAACTAGCTCTTTATTCACATGAAGTGATGGGTGCTATCGACAAGGGTTCGCAAATCGATTCCGTATTTCTTGATTTCCAGAAAGCTTTCGACACCGTACCTCACAAACGGCTTTTAATCAAATTGCGTGGTTATGCTATATCGCCCCAGATTTGCGATTGGATAGAGGATTTCTTGTCAGACAGGACACAGTTCGTAGTAATCGATGGTAAGGCATCGACTAAAACAGAGGTGATATCGGGCGTTCCACAGGGTAGTGTTATTGGTCCTCCGCTGTTCCTTATTTACATAAACGATTTAGGGGAAAATTTAAGTAGTTCTCTTAGGTTGTTTGCAGATGATGCCGTCATTTACCGTCTAGTGAAATCATCTGAAGATCAGAACCAACTGCAGAACGATCTGAATAAGATATCAATATGGTGTAAAAATCGGCAATACCTAGGAATTACTATTACTTCAGACTTCAGACTTCAGTAGGTAAGGAGAACAAGAGACTGTGTTTTATTGGTAGAACCCTTAAAAGATGCAACAGAACTACAAAAGAGACTGCATACACTACGCTTGTCCGTCCATTTTTGGAGTATTGCTGCACAATGTGGGTTCCGTATCAGGTGGGTTTGACGGAGGACATCGAAAGTGTCCAAAGAAGGGCAGCTCGTTTCGAATTGTCACTATACAGGGGAGACAGCGTTACGGAAATGATACAGGATCTGGGATGGGAATCATTACAACAACGGCGCTTATCGCTACGGCGTGGGCTGCTTACGAAACTACAATCGCCTACATTCTCCTCCGAATGCGAAAATATATTGTTGACTCCCACTTACATAGGTAGAAATGATCATCAGAATAAAATACGAAAAATCAGAGCTCGAACAGAGAGATTCAGGTGTTCTTTCTTCCCGCGCGCTATTCGAGAATGGAATGGGGGACAAATAGTATAACGGTTGTTCGATGAACCCTCTGCCAGGCACTTAAAGGTGATTTGCAGAGTACCCCATAGATATTTAAATGTAGAGACCCGAGTTCAAATCCCGTCTGGGTACAAATATTCAGCTTTGCCCATTCGCAGTTGTAATAATTCTGTGAATACTTAGTAAATAGGTTGAAAGACGTTTAGATTCCAATAAATGCCAAATTAGTTTTCTTTGATGTATAGAGCCTTTGCACAAGCATTCCTGTGAAAGACTGTACAGATGTGTTGTCATACTCATTGTGTGTACGAACTATTACTCACGAGGAACACCTGAGCATAATCAACACAGTAGAATGTTGTCTCAATAGAAATTATTTCTGTTTTCAAGGCATGCGTTACAAACAAGCTGATGGCTTGGCAGTGGTCTCTCCATTGCCGTTCCTGCTGGCAGAAATGTTCGCGGATAAGTGGGAGACAGAATTTATTAAAAGTGAACCACTGGCACAACATACAATAGAATGGTACAGATATGTTGATGACATTCTTTGCCTGTGGAAAGGTTCCACTAGACAACTCCAGAAATTCTTTGAAAATATGAACCAGTGACATTCAAACATTAACGTTAGCATGGAGTTAGGTGCCCCCACCATTAATTTTCAGCTGGCAAATAGAAAATAGAAGCCATTAATTTAAGATGTACCAGAAATATACGTTTACTGAGACCTTCATCTCTGCTTTCTCCCAACAGCGTACAAACATGCAGAATTCCACCATATGATAAAGCGACTCCTGTCCATTCCCATGACCCAAGAAGACCATGACCAAAAACTAGACACAATAAAAACCATAGCGACAAATAATCACTTTCATTCCTCCGTAACTGACAAAATTCTTGACAAGAAAAAGAACAAACAATTAAGATCCTTGCTCTACTCAGTAAATTCCACTGAAAAATCAAAAAGAAAATGGTGCACATTGCCTTTCATAGGTAACATTTCCAATAGGATATGTAACATTTTTGAAGCAAAGGAATTTTCAGTATTGTTCTATATCCGACATATTTTAGGTAAAAGTTTCTTCAGTTCAGAGGACAGACAGCCGGACATTATGAGCAGTGTTCTGTATATAAAATCAGTTGCAGAGAGTACCATTCCTGTTATACAGGACATACAGGTCAGTCAATTTGTACCCCAGGCCCAGGAAACACCACAGTAACTGGAGATTGAGAAAACTAGACTCTGGTTCTGCCCAGCACTGCTTAGAGCAAGAGCACAAATACGCCAAAGATGAAGAAGTCCCGCATGTAGAAGGTTAAAGTGCAAAACTGACCCACGTAGAGACTTTGGAAATTAAAAAACAGATGACCACAGTCCCAAATTTGATACTGTATGAACAGACAGACTTCGACTATCCAACTCTTTTAGATTATGAGTAACTTCCACATAGTAGATAATAACAATATTACACTACTGCCATTAAAATTGCTACACCTGGGTGCATAGATCCTGAGAAATCAGTACCCAGAACAACCACCTCTTGCCGTAATAACGGCCTTGATACGCCTGGGCATTGAGTCACACAGAGCTTGGATGGCGTGTACAGGTACAAATGCCCATGCAGCTTCAACACGATACCACAGTTCATCAAGAGTAGTGACTGGCGTATTGTGACGAGCCAGTTGCTCGGCCACCATTGACCAGACGGTTTCAGATGGTGAGAGATCTGGAGAATGTGCTGGCCAGGGCAGCAGTCGAACATTTTCCGTATCCAGAAAGGCCCGTACAGGACCTGCTACATGCGGTCGTGCATTATCCTGCGAAATGTATGGTTTCGCAGGGTTCGAATGAACGGTATAGTCACGGGTCGTAACACATCTGAAATGTAACGGCCACTGTTCAAAGTGCCATCGATACGAACAAGAGGTGACCGAGACGTGTAACCAATGGCACCCCATACCATCATGGAGGGTGATTCGCCACTGTGGCGATGACGAATACATGCTTCACCGCGATGTCGTCAAACACGAATGCGACCATCATGATGGTGTAAACAGAACCTGTATTTATCCGAAAAAATGACGCTTTTCCATCCGTGCACCCAGGTTCGTCGTTGCGTACACCATCGCAGGCGCTCCTGTCTGTGATGCAGCGTCAAGGGTTACCGCAGCCATGGTCTCCGAGCTGATAGTCCATGCTGCTGGAAACGTCGTCGAACTGTTGTTGCAGATGGTTGTTGTCTTGCAAACGTCCCCATCTGTTGACTCAGGGATCGAGACGTGGCTACACGATCCTTTACAGCCATGCGGATAAGATGCCTGTCATCTCGACTGCTAGTGATACGAGGCCGTTGGGATCCAGCACGGCGTTCCGTATTGCCGTCCTGAACCCACCGTTTCCATAGTCTGCTAACAGTCATTGGATCGCGACCGACGAAAGCAGCAATATCGCGATACGATAAACTGCAATTGCGATAGGCTACAATCCGACCTTTATCAAAGTCGGAAACGTGATGGTACGCATTTCTCCTCCTTACACGAAGCATCACAACAAGCAGGAATCGCCGGTCAACTGCTGTTTGCGTGTGAGAAATCGCTTGAAAACTTTCCTCATGTCAGCACGTTGTAGGTGTCGCCACCGGCGCCAACCTTGCGTGAATGCTCTGAAAACCTAATCATTTGCATATCACAGAATCTTCTTCCTGTCCGTGAAATTTCACCTCTGTATCACGTCATCTTCGTGGTGTAGCAATTTTAATGGCCAGGAGTGTAGTAATCTGAGACGGCCAAGGGGAAGAAGCAAGGTCATGCACAGTAAACTATTCATTTTTTTGAGATACAACAAGGACTAGTAATTTCAATAACAGATAACATCATTAAATACAATGGCAGTACAATGGATATTTACATAAGGTTATTATAATAATGTAATGAAAGTGTAATAGTTCCTAAATTGCTATGCAAATAGTGTTTACTTCCAATGTTAAAGTCGATAAACAGAAACCAGCAGTAACGTAATCGTTTGTCTTTACTGGAGTAACAACTTTAGAATCAGTAAAGTACTTGAAGATGGGGTCATAACCCAAAACCTAGGTCGTACGAATAAAGTTTTGTGGTACAAGGCAATAACAAGTGTTCAGTTATTTAAGATATACAGTTGAATCAGTTATTTCAGGAACGAATCGGCATGTAACTCAAAACCGCTAAACATTCACATCTGTGGATTCTGAAACAATCGATTTCCTTTATCGCTTGCTCATTGTACAAGTTTAATAACATTGGAGAAAGACTACAACCCTGTCTTACTCCCTTCCATGCCCTTCAACTACGATAACTGTCTGGATTTGGTATAAGTTGTAAATATCCCTCCGTTCCCTAAATTTTACTCCTGCTGATTTCAGAATCTGAAAGAGTCTACTCCAATCAACATTGTCAAAAACTTTTTCCAAATCTACAAAAGCTAGAAATGTGGATTTGCCTTTCCTTAATCTATCTCCTAGGATAAGTCGTAAAGTGAGGATTCCTACGTTTGTCCTCAATACAAACTGATCTTCCCCGAGGTCAGCTTCTATAAGCTTTTGCTTCCTTCTGTACATAATTTTTTGTTAAAATTACTTATTAAACCTAGGGTTCTGCAACTTTCACACCTGTGTGCACCTGCTTTCTTTGGAATGGTGATTATTGCATTTTTCTTGAAGTCTGAGGTTATTCCGCCTGTCTCTACATCTTACACACCACGTGAAACAGGTTTGTCATGGCTGGTTCTCCCAGAGACTTCAGACTTCAGTAGCTCCGAGGGAAAGATGTCCACTCGAGGGGCATTATTTTGCCTCAGGTCTTTCAGTGCTATGTCAAATTCTCCTCTCAGTATAGTATCTCCTATTTCTTCCTCACCTACGTCTTCTTCCCTTTCTACAATATTGTCTCTGAGTTCATTTCCTTTATAGAGTCCCTTTATATATTCTTTCCACGTTTCAGCTTTCCCTTCTTTGCTGAGAACTGGTTTTCCATCTGAGTTCTTTATATTCATACCGCTGCTTCTCTTGACTCCAAACGTCTCTTTTATTTTCCTGACTTATATTTGCCTTCTAGCCACTCCTGCTTAGCTCTTTTGCACTTCCAGTCAATCTCATTTCTTAGTCGTCAGTACTCCATTTTGTCTGTTTCATTTACTGCATTTTCCTATTTTCCACTTTCATCAATTAAATTTAATTTTTCCTGTTATTTAAGGTTGAAAACAAACAAACTGTTTCTGTTCTACTTATTTGTTTTGTTTATTTACAACAACAACAAAAATTTCTAGAACATAAACAGTTTGTTTCTTTTTAACCTTAAATATGGAAGCGTTCTACCAAGAAGCGACGGAAGAATCTACTTATAAGATTTCCTGTTATATCCAAGCATTTTTTCTGCCCATTTTCTTCTCTGCTGCCTTCACTATTTCATCATTCAATGCTACCCATTCTTCTGCTACAGTTTTATATCCCCCGTTTCTGTCAGTTGTTGCCTAAAGCTGCCTCTGAAATTCTTAAGAACTTTAGGGTCCCTTCAGCTTATCCAGGTTCCATTTCCTTATTTTCCTAGCTTTCTGCAGTTTTATCAGTTTCAGCCCACAATTAATGACCAATAAGTTATGGTCAGATTTTATATCTGCCCCTGGGTACGTCTCACAGTTTTAAGAGTACATTCAAATGTCCAGATTCACGTAGATATACCATATATTAAGCTTTTCTGTGTGGTTGTAAGGACAAAAATTTCCTTGAACTATAACCTCATGTTTAGTTATTTTCTACAACAGAATATGTAATCTGTTAACACTATATAGGACAAAAAAAAAAAAAAAAAAAAAAAAAAAAAGTCTTTACAACTCAGCGAACCGTTTAAAAAAGGCAATAGTCTGGAATATTGTTTCAAATAATTTTTTTAGCAAACTGACAATAAACTTTAACGTTTTTCAAGTCGAATGATGATACATCTAGTATAAAGTCTCCATAATGAGTCGTGTGCCCAAACCACCACAATATGATAATACGTAATGATAATTACAGAAATTTCCGCTTGCTGGGATAAAATATATTTTTTACATATAGCTGGTCGTCTTTTTTCATTGAATGAACATCGTCATGTACGGTACACCGCGTAATTTTTTTTACCATCTAAAATATATAAAATGACCTGCCAGGTGTGCTTTACATGTTCAACTCAATACTTGATGTGCTAATAACGTCTGAAGACTGAAATATTATCATATTGTTTTATTAGCCTTCCGCGGTTTCGTGAATAAATTCACTTACCGGTTGCCACTGACAGAAATCCGTTTCGCTTTCATATGACGAGACAGCTGTACACGGAGACAGACGGAAGCAAGTACCGCGAAACGTACACACTGCCCACGTCACACTACAAGTCTAGCAGTTCTGCGCATGCGCGAATCTCGACCCAGAAAGCTTGCGCTTACTGCTTAACCCCGGGAAGTTGTTCGGGTCTGTCTACAGAAATACTCCGCCAGTCACAGTGAAGTGCGTGGCAGAGGGTTCATCGAACCGCTTTTATGATGTTTCTCTACAGTTCAATTGTCTAATAGCTCGCCGGAAAAAAGAACACCTAAAACTTTCCGTTTTCGATCTGATTTTCCTTATTTCATTTAGATAATCGTGTCTTCCTAGGAACGGGGGTGCTTACAAAATTGTTGTTGTTGTCGTCATCAGTCCGTAGACTGGTTTGATGCAGCTCTCCACGCTACCCTATCCTGTGCAAGTCTCTTCATCTGAGAATACGTTCGGCAACCTACATCCTTTTGAATCTGCTTACTGTATTCGTCCCTCGGTCTCCCTCTACGATTTTTACCCCACAAGCTTCCTTCTAATGCTAAGTTGACAATACCTTGATGTCTCAGAATATGCCCAACCAATCTATTACTTCTCTTAGTCAGGATATGCCAGAAACTCCTTTTCTCACCGATTCGGTTGAGCACCTCCTCATTAGTTACGTGATCTACCCATCTAATTTCCATCATTCGTCTGTAGCACCACATTTCAAAAGCTTCTATCATCTTTCTATCTGAACTCCTTATCGTCCACGTTTCACTGCCATACAATGCTACACTCCAGACAAATGCTTTCAGAAACGACTTCCTAACATTTAGATTAATATTGGATGTTAGCAAATTTCGCTTCTTCAGAAACGCTTTTCTTCCCATAGCCATTCTGCATTTTATATCTTCTTTACTTCGGCCATCAGAAGTTATCTTGCTACCCAAATAACAAAATTCATCCACTACTTTTATTGTCTCAATACCTAATCTAATTACTTCAGCATCGCCTGATTTTCTGACATTGAATTCCATTACCTTCATTTTACTCTTGTTAATGTTCATCTTATATCTTCCTTTCAAGACACTGTCCATTCCATTCAATTGCTCTTCCAGATCTTTTGCAGTCTCTGACAGAATTACTATGTCATCGGCAAACCACAGTGCTTTTATTTCTTCTCCCTGCACTTCAATGCCCTCTCCAAATTTCTCCTTCCATTCCTTCAGTACCTGCTCAATGTACAGATTGAACAACATTGGGGAAAGCCGACAACCTTGTCTTACTCCCTTCCCAACTTCTGCGTCCCTTTCTTGCCCTTCGACTCGAATAACCGCTGTCTGGTTTTTGTATAGGTTGAATATAACTTTTCACTCCCTATATTTTACCCCTGATACCTTCAGAATTAGGAAGCTTACAAAATATTTTCGCATTAGGAAGACGAAGTTGGTGAAAGAAATTTCGCAAGTAGATCTCGCCGCAACGCGTAACACCTTTCTTATGATTTCCACCTCAACTGGTGTATCATTTCCATGACACTCTCCCTCCTACATCGCGATAATACAAAACGGGACACCCTTCTCTGAACTTTCTCTAAATCGTCTGTCAGTCCCACCTGGTGTGGATCCCACAATGCGCAGCAATACTACAAAATAGGACGCACAAGTGTAGTGTAGGCAGTTTGTTTAGTAGAACACTTGCATCTTCTAAGTGTTCTCCCAACGAAACGTAGTCTTTGGTTCGCCTTCCCAACAATATTTCCTATGTGTTCTTTCCAATTAAGGTTGTTTGCTAGGTATTTAGTAGAGTTGGCGGCATGTAGGCTTGACTGATTTATCGTGTAACTGAAGTTTAACGGATTTCTTTCAGTGGTCATATGCATGATCTGACACTTATCATTACTAAGTCTCAAATGCCAATTTTTGTTCCATGCAAGTACGAGGCACGTTCAGAAAGTAAGTTCCGTTTCAATTTATCTCCGCTGCAGCGCTGCGATTTCAGTTCCGCACATGCGATGTAGACGACGTGTATCAAGGAGAAGAACGTGCGCCATTTGGAGATCGCTGTGAGTTACGTACGCTTTGTTGTGCTCGTTTGAAATGTCGGCGTTGATTGAAAATCCCGCCGCCTGTGAAATCAGAATTCGGTTTCTGAATGCGAGGAAGGTGAAACCGAGCGAAATTTATCGGCAAATTTGCGATGTTTACGGACCAAATGCGATGAGTGATTCGATGGTGAGAAGATGGGTCCGACAGTTCAATGGCGGGCGTAGTGATGTGCACGATGAAGAACGAAGTGGGCGTCCACCTTTGGTTACAGAAGAACTGGTTCACGCGATTGATGACAAGATCCAGGAAAACTGTAGGTTTACAATTAGTGCTCTCGCTATGGACTTCCCCCAAATTTCACTGTTTCCAACTGGTTGAAGACACAGGCGGCAGATTTCTATGAAGAAGGTATACAAGACCTGGTGCCATGCTATGACAAATACCTGCAAAATTATGTGGAAAAGTAGTTTAAGAGTTGCAGAATTTTGTGCAATAAAATTTTCTTCTGTATCTGTGTACAATTTCATTTTATTACCAAACGGAACTTACTTTCTGGACGCGCCTCGTAATATGTTATCTAAATCGTTTTGCAGTAGCTTTTGATCTTCTGGTGACTTTAACTAACCGATAAATGTCAGCGTCATCCGCGAACAGTCTAAGGGAGCTACTCATATAGTCTTCTAAATCGTTTATAAAGATAAGGAACAGTGGGGGCCCTATAACAGTTCCTTGCGGAACGCCGGATATCACTTCTGTTCTACTCGATCACTGTTCTTTCTGACAGGAAATCGCTAATCCAATCGCACAACTATGGCGATATTTCATACGCACGCAATTTGATTAGAAGGTGCTTGTTAGACACAGTGTGAAAAGTATTCCGGATATCTAGAAATACGAAATGTATTTGACATCCCCTGTCGATAGCACTCATCACATCATGAGAGTAAAAAGCTAGCTGTGTCTGACAGGAACGATACTTTGTGAATCCCTGTTGACTATGGGACAATAGGTCGTCCTCTTAGAGGAAGCTCATAATATTCGAGGAAAGTGTATTTTCCAACATCCTGCTGCAAACCGACGTGAATGATGTAGGCCTGTAATTTTGCGAATCTCTGCTATTGCCTTTCTTGAATATTGGAGTGACTTGTGCAATTTTGCAGTCTTTGGGTACGCATCTGATTGAACGGTTGTATATGATAGTTATGAACGGGGCTGTTGCATCAGCATAACTGGTATACAGTCAGGACCGGGAGAATTAGTTTTGTGAAGTGAATTAAGTTACTTCAATACACCAGTGGGTATATACTTCTAAATTAAGCATGCTGGCAGCTGTTCTTGATACGAATTCTGAAGTGTGTGCTTCGTCTTCTCTGCTGAAGGAATTTCGGAAAGCTGTGTTACGAAATTTGCTTTAGTAGAACCGTCACCAATGGCATCACCATTGCTATCGCGTAGTGAAGGTATTGATTGTGGTTTACCTCTAGTATACTTTACATACAACCAGATTTTCTTAGAATTCTGTAGTAGATTAGGTGACAGGGTTTCGTTGTGGAAACTATTATAACCTTCTGGCAGCTAAACCCATAAACTTCTGGGAGCTAAATTTGGAGTTTCTGTAAATTTCTAGGAGTTACAATTAGGAACAACTTTTACTGGAGGGAACACACAGAAAATATTGTGGGGAAGGCGAACCAAAGGTTACATTTCATTGGCAGAACGCTTCGAAGATGCACCAGCTCCACCAAAGAGACTGCCTACATCAGACTTGTGCGTCCTCTCCTGGAGTACTGTTGCCCCTTGTGGGACCCTCACCAGGTGGGACTGACGGAAGATATTGAGAAGGTTCAGAGAAGGGCAGCTCGTATTGTTCTATCACGTTTCGGGGGGGAAAGCGTCACGGAAATGTTGCACGAATTGGGGTGGAAATCATTAAAAGAAAGACGTTATTCATTGCGGCGTGATCTGTTTGCGAAGTTTCAATCACCGACTTTTAGTTCCGAATGTGAAAATATTTTGCTAGCACGCACTTACATTGGGAGACATGACCATCCCAATAAAATAAGAGAAATCAGATCGAAAACGGAACGATTTAGGTGTTCTTTCTTTCCGCGCACTGTTAGAGAATGGAACGGTAGAGAAAAGTTATGAAAGTGGTTAATGAACCCTCTGCCAGGCACTTGAAAGTGATTTGCAGAGTATCTATGTAGATAAGATTGCCAGTCTACAGGATTTCTTGTCCGTTGACCCTCAATGATTGTTTGTGATCTATAATTTGGAATTTATCTTGTTTTCGTAAATTGTCTTTATTAACTTTGTTTGCTCCTTATTAAAGTACGTTCTGACTAAATAAAAAATAAAATAAAATTTCAGTTTGGTTCAAATGTTTGTAGAGTTTAAAGGGACTTTTCAGGGTCAGCAGATCCTAAACTTACAAAGTACTTATGAACTAGCTCATACTATAGACGGCACAAGGATCCATGCACGAGGGGGGATTCGAACCCCCGACCGCAGCGGCCGTGCAGACCGTGAGTGGCACTCGGAGACCGCTCGACCACTGCGGACGGCTTTCAGTTTGGCGTCCACAGAAATGTTACCGTGCTTCTTGAATATAGGTGTGGCCTGTGAAACTTTGCAATCTTTTGGTACAGATCCTTCTTGGAGAGAGGAGTTGTATATGGCTGTTGTATTCAGACAGCCAGGCAGCCCTGAGATCGCTGGCAGCTCGTACAACAAGGTCTAAAATTGTTGCAGAATGTCACAGGGTTCTGGTGGAGCTAGGGGAAAGCAATAGAGTAAACCTATTGTGGGTCCCTCGCCACTCGGGGATCAGTGGCAACGAACATGCCGACAGATTAGCCAGGATGGGGGCAGAGACTCCATTTATTGGACCGGAACCTGTCCTGACAATCACCAAGGCAATGATCAAATTGGAGCTACGTAACTGGCTCAGAAGACAGCACGTAGAATATTGGGCCAAAGTCTATCAACAAAAACATGGCAAGGTAATGATGCCAAAGCCTTGTTTTAAAAGAAGCTCTGCAATCCTGTGCCTGAGCAGGAGAGAGATTAGTCTCACGGTTGGATTGCTGACAGGCCGTGGGAATTTCAAGAAACACCTACATACAATGGGAATAACAGAGGAGGACCCTAAATGTAGGATCTGTGATGAGGGTGATGAAACTGCATTACATCTAATCTTCGAATGCATTGCATTGGATAGTAAAAGGCACAGAACATTTGGGACAATGAGACCCGAAGAAATTGTGTCGAATAAAGAACTGGTAAAGGGACTCCTTGCACTGTTCAAGGGCATTGGTTGGCTTTACTAGATATACAGGGAGCGATACCGTACAATAAACTTAGTTTCGGTGCGGACAGTGGCGGGTTGGACCAAGACTGTTTTGGCTTGGCTGAAAGAATCAAATCAATATGGCTGTTGAGTAAAGAGCCATCGCTTCTGCATAAACAGATGGACCAGAAGACTTGTCCTTGTTGAGTGACTTTAGCTGCTTCCCTACTGGGACTTGATCCCCTTGCTTATAATGGCTACAGCTACGGCAGCAGCGGCCTGTACTCACCTCTGCTGCCCGCCTCCCGCGCTGGCCGGCACGTCGTCGACGTCTGCGCCGTCGCCGCCGTCGCCGGCGTCCAGCCTCCACAGGCCGGCCGGCGCCGCTAGCAGCCGCGACAACGCCCACGGAGCGCCCCTGGCGGCGGACACCGGAACCAGCCGAGGAGAAGCCCCCACCACGTCACTGGCAACGCCGCTGCGCTTGCCGTGCGCTGCAACAGGTTGGCAACACTGCAGCGCCACTGCCCACACCTGCTGCCCCTCCATCCTCCACTACCCCCCCTCCCCTAGAACCACAAACAATGGACACATTGGACTACATTAGTCTAATACTTGTTCCAAGCGTCTCTCATCCCAGCACTCAAGTAGCAGAAGCGGTAGAAGCAGAAGGCAGCAGTCACCTATATAAATGGTCTGATGGATAGATTAAGTTGCAATTTGCGGCTGTTTGCTGATGATGCTGTAGTGTATGGGAGGGTGTCGTCTGTAACTGACTGTAATAGCATACAGAATGACTTAGACAAAATTTCTACTTGCTGCAAAGAATGGCAGCTAGCTCTCAATGTAGAAAAATGTAAGGTGATGCGCATGACTAGAAAAAGCAATCCCATAATGTTCGAATACAGCATTAGTAGTGAGCTTCTTGATGCTGTCGCGTCGTTCAAATATCTAGGCGTAACATTGCAGAGCGATATGAAATGGAACGACCATGTAAGGACAGCTGTGAGTAAGGCGGACAGCCGACTTCGGTTTGTTGGGAGAATTTTGGGAAGATGTACTTCACCTGTAAAGGAGACCGCGTATAAAACGCTTCTACGACCACTTCTTGAGTATTGCTCAAGTATTTGGGACCCGCAGCAGATCAGTTTAAAGGAAGACATAGAGGCGGTTCAGAGGCGAGCAGCTAGATCTGTTACCGGTAGGTTCGACCAATGCGCGAGTGTCACGGAAATGCTCCGGCAACTCAATTGGGGATCGCTGGAAGATAGACGACGTTCTTTTCGTGAATTTCTGTTAAGTAAATTTAGAGGGCCGGAATTTGAAGCTGAGTGTGGTACGATCTTGCTGCCGCCTACTTACATTTCGCGTTGTGGTCACAAAGACAAGATAAGAGAAATTAGGGCTCGTACGGAGGCATATAGGCATTCTTTTTTTCCTCGTTCTATTTGGGAGTGGAACAGGAAAGGAAATGCCTAGTAGTGGTACAGTGTACCCTCTGGCACGCACCTTACAGAGAATTGCGGAGTATGTATGTAGATGTATATGTAGTTGTAGATCTGTTAACTATCTCTGTGGGCAACACTGCAGCTGTAGAAGCAGACGGCACAGAAGAAAGAGGCTAAGAAGAAACAGTTTTTATGTGTATGACTGAAACTAACGGTATTTCTTACTAATTGTATTTCTTTTACAAGAAGACATAACATCCAGTCCGATTATATTAATTTAAGATTATAGTACTGTTAAATTTCAGCACAGAACTTGTTATTTTAATTGTACAAGATCCTAACTTGTTTTTACTATACTGACACTTCTGAATCAAAGTACCTCTATTAATTTAAGATTATAATATTGTTTAATTTTAGCACTGAACTTGTTATTTTAATTGTACATGATCCTAACTTGTTTTTACTCTACTGACACTCCTGAATCAAAGTACTGCACTTCAATAATCCAGAAGCCAAAGTAACTAATTTCGACTGTGTATATGTAAGTCTAATAATGATCCAATAATTTTCAATAGCATTACTTAATTTTAATACAATCTCAGTTATTCTTTAACTTATTGTTACTTCTAAAATTAACATATTCAATAAAAGATTGTACTATTAAAGTTGAGCAAGTATAGATCTTTTATTTCTTTTTTATTTCTGACTTAATATTTGAATAATTGTATTTTTCATATCATAATGACTCAATAACTTTCAATATTAATGCTTTAACTTTAATAATTTTACTTTCATCTTAATATCTGCTAAATCACAATGTAGTAAGTCGAAGATTTATCTTTTCTATTTACAGTATTTCTTTCTTGAACATTTTAATATTTAAATCTGGTCATATTTGTAATCCACATAGCTTGAAGCTACGATATGTTGTATCTGTAATTGTGTTAAACCAGCACAACTTTGTGAATTATCAGCACGGACGTTGGAATAATCAAGAGTCTATCATAAATTCTATTTCCTATATTGTAGTAATTTAGTAAGCACATCTGTAATTTTTTTGTATTATCTATTATTTACTGAGTTTTAATACAGCTGCAAAATAAAAATGGCATCAGAGGACATGCAGGTCCACCTCCACGTGGTGGGACACGGAGACGTCACTCTAAACAGACACTGCCGGGGTGACGGCTAGAACACCGACCTACCTCTGATACTTAGCGACCCGTCATAAGTTTTAAGGCGGCCAGTGAAAAAAAAAAATATATATATATACTTGTTCAATAGATCATAAATAGGATACTTCGTAATGATGTGGAATGTGTCAGGTTAATGATGGGTGTCTGTGCAGGACGTTGCATTACACAAAATATAACATGACACAATTTTTCTTTTCTTTTTAGATTTACTAATTTATATCTAAAACCACCCCCATGAACCACAGACATTGCCGAGGTGGGGTCGCTTGCGTGCCTCAACGATAAAGATAGCCGTACCGTAGGTGCAACCACAGCGGAGGGGTATCTGTGGAGAGGCCAGACAAACGTGTGGTTCCTGAAGAGGGGCAGCAGCCTTTTCAGTAGTTACAGGGGCAACAGTCTGGAT
Organism: Locusta migratoria; assembly: GCA_026315105.1. Lineage (NCBI taxonomy): Eukaryota > Metazoa > Arthropoda > Insecta > Orthoptera > Acrididae > Locusta > Locusta migratoria. Next base: position 124,715,599 of record CM048754.1, read on the forward strand.
GATTGACTGAGCTGGCCTTGTAACATCAGCTAATGTGGCTTTGCCACACAGCTACTGCGAACGGCTGAAAGCAAGGGGAAACTACAGCCGTTACCTTTCCCGAGGACATGCAGCTCTACTGTATGAACATATGATGATGGAATCCTCTCGGGTAAAATATTCCGGAGGTAAAATAGTCCCCCATTCGGATCTCCGGGCGGGGACTACTCAGGAGGATGTGCTCATCAGGAAAGACAATACTGGCATTCTACGGGTCGGAGCGTGGAATGTCAGATCCCTTAATCGAGTAGGAAAATTAGAAAATTTAAAAAGGGAAATGGATAGGTTGAAGTTAGATATAGTGGGGATTAGTGAAGTTCGGTGGCAGGATGAACAGGATTTCTGGTCAGGTGAGTACAGGATTATAAATACAAATTCAATTGGGGGTATCACAGGAGTAGGATTGATAATGAATAAGAAAATAGGAATGCGGGTAAACTACTATGACCAGCACAGTGATCGCATTATCATTGTCAAGATAGATACGAAGCCAACACCGACCACAGTAGTACAGGTTTATATGCCAACTAGCTCTGCCGATGATGAGGAAATCGAACAAATATATGAGCAGCAAAAGGAAATTATTCAGACAATTAAGGGAGATGAAAACTTAATTGTGATGGGAGACTGGAATTCGGTAGTAGGACAAGGAAGGGAAGGGAGGATACTAGGTGAATATGGTCTGGGCAAAAGGAATGAAAGAGGAAGCCGCCTGGTAGAATTTTGCACAGAACATAATTTAGTTATAACAAACACCTGGTTCAAGAATCACAAAAGAAGGTTGTATACGTGGAAGAGACCAGGAGACACTGGAAGATACCAGATAGATTTTATAATGGTAAGACATGGATTTCGGAACCAGGTTCTACAATGTAAGACATACCCAGGGGCAGATATAGACTCTGACCATAACTTGTTGGTTATGAACTGTAGGCTGAAACTAAAGAAACTACAAAAAGGTAGGAAAATAAGGAGATGGGATCTGGATAAATTGAAGGAACCTGGGGTTCTTAAGAATTTCAGAGGGAGCTTTAGGCAACAATTGACAGAAACGGGGGAAAATAAAACAGTAGAAGAGGAATGGGTAAAATTGAGAGATGAAATAGTGGAGGCAGCAGAGGACAAAATAGGTAGAAAGGCAAGACCTACAAAGAATCCTTGGATATCACAGCAAATACTAAATTTAATCGATGAAAGGAGAAAATATAAAAATGCAGTAAATGAAACAGGCAAAATGGAGTACAGACGACTAAGAAATGAGATTGACAGGAAGTGCAAAATGGCTGAGTGGCTAGAAGGCAAATGTAAGAATGTAGAAGAATGTATAAATAGGGGGAAAATAGATACAGCCTACAGGAAAATAAAAAAAACATTTGTAGATAAGAAAAACAGCTCTATGAATATCAAGGACACTGATGGAAAACCAGTTCTCAGGAAAGAAGGGAAAGCTGAAAGGTGGAAAGAGTATATAGAGGGGCTCTACAAAGGAAACGAACTTCGAGACAATATTGTAGGAAAGGAAGAGGATGTAGATGAAGATGAAATAGGAGATACTGTACTGAGAGAAAAATTTGACAGAGCCCTGAAAGACCTAAGTCGAAACAAGGCCCTTGGAGTAGATGATATTCCCTCAGAGCTACTGAAGTCTCTGGGAGAAGCAGCCATGACATAATTGTTTCACCTGGTGTGTCAGATGTATGAGACAGGTGAAATACCCTCAGACTTTAAGAATAATGTTATAATCTCCATCCCTAAGAAAGCAGATGCAGACAGGTGTGAAAACTACAGAACCATCAGTTTAATAAGTCATGGTTGTAAAATATTCACGCAAATTATATACAGAAGGATGGAAAAGCTGGTAAAGCCGACCTCGGGGAAGATCAGTTTGGGTTCAGGAGAAATGTAGGAACACGGGAGGCAATACTCACTTTACGGCTTATCCTAGAAGATAGATTAAGAAAAGGCGAACCTACATTTCTAGCTTTTGTAGATTTGGAGAAGGCTTTTGACAATGTTGATTGGAATAAACTCTTTCAAGTTCTGAAGCAAGCAGGAGTAAAATATAGGGAGCGTAAGGTTATTTACAACTTGTACAAAAACCAGACAGCGGTTGTCAGAGTTGAAGGGCATGAAAGGGATTCAGTGGTTGGAAAGGGAGTAAGACAGGGTTGTAGCCTTTCTCCAATGTTGTTCAATTTGTACATTGAGCAAGCTATAAAGGAAAGCAAGGAGAAATTTGGTGAAGGAATTAAAGTTCAGGGGGAAGAATTAAAAACATTGCGTTTTGCCGATGACTTAGTAATTCTGTCAGATACAGCAAAGGACCTGGAAGAGCAATTGAACGGAATGGACAGTGTGCCGAAAGGTGCATATAAGATGAACATTAACAAGAGCAAAACTAGGGTAATGGAATGTGGTATTAGAAAATCAGGTGATGCTGAAGGAATCAGATTGGGAAACGAAGCAATAAATGAGGTAGATGAGTTTTGTTACTTGGGCAGTAAAATATCAAATGATGGTCGCAGTACAGAGGATATAAAATGCAGAATGGCAATGGGTAGAAAAGCGTTCTTGAAAAAGAGAAATTTGTTAACATCGAATATTGATTTAAACTTAAGGAAGTCCTTTCTGAAGGCATTTGTATGGAGTGTTGCCTTGTACGGGAGTGAAACATGGACGATAAACAGTGCGGACAGGAAGAGGATAGAGGCTTTTGAAATATGGTGCTACAGAAGAATGCTGAAGATTAGGTGGGTGGATCGCGTAACTAATGAGGAGGTACTGAACAGAATTGGGGAGAAAAGGAATTTCTGGCATACCTTGACTAAAAGAAGGGATAGATTGGTAGGACACATTCTTAGACATCAAGGAATTGTGAATTTAGCGTTGGAGGGAAGTGTATGGGGAAAAAATCGCAGAAGAAGACCATGAGATGGATACAGTAAGCAGATTCAGACAGATGTAGGTTGCCGTTCTTATGTGGAGATGAAGAGGCTTGCTCAGGATAGGGTATTGTGGAGAGCTGCATCAAACCAGTCTCCGGACTGAAGACCACAACAACAACATCTAAAAACTCATCGAATGAGCAGAAGGAGTTGTCATTCAGAAATTCTTTTAATTTATTTTTAGATGCCAGTTGGCATCTGTCAGACTTCTCATGCTGCTTGGTAGGTGACCCAAGACTTTTATGGCAGCATAATTTAACCCTTTCCTGTGCCAAACTCAGACTTAACCTTGAATAGTGGAGATCGTCCTTTCTCCTGGTGTTATAGCTGCACACACTGCTATTACCTTTGTGCTGGCTTAGATTATTAACGACACATTTCATAAGTGACTATATATATATATATATATACGGTGAAGTTACCATGAGGATACCTAAATCGTTAAATAGATGTCTGCAGGATGATCATGGGTGGGCTCCAGCAATTATTACGATTACACGATATTGTGCAATGAATAAATTTTTACTCAATTATGAGTTACTCCAGAATATGATGCCAAACGAAAATGAAAATAGGCATATTAAACTAATTTACTTGATTCTTATCACCAAAATTTGCAATAACCCTAATAGCATACTTAAATGAACTCATACGTTTCAGCAGACCGTCTATGTGTTGCTTCCAGTTTAATGTCTCATCAATGGACACACCAACAAAGTTTGAAAATTCTACCTTAGTTACAGACTTTTGTTGAAAGTCTATGTGCATTACTGGAGTTGTACCATTTACTGTACAGAACTGTGTATACTGTTCTTTTTAATCAAAATTTAACGAGAGTCCGTTTGCAGAGAACCACTTAATAAATTTGTGAAAAATATTATTTACGATTACATCACTAACTTCTTGTTTTTTTTTTTTTTTTTTTTTTTTTTGGATGTGATTACTATATTTGTATCATCAGCAAAAAGAACTAACTTTGCATCTTCATCAGTGCAGAATGGCAAGTCATTTATGTATATCAAGAACAGCAAAGGACCTAAGACCGAACCCTGTGGCACCTCGTCCTTGATAATCCCCCAGTTTGAATACACGGCTGATGTTTTGACATTGCATGAACCACTTATTTCAACTTTCTGCATCCTTCCAGTTAAGTATGAATTAAACCATTTGTGCACTGTCCCAGACAAACTATAATGATTAAGCTTATCTAGAAGAATTCCATGATTTACACGATCAAAGGCCTTTGAAAGATCACAAAAACTAACAATGTGTGATGTCCGGTTATTCGGGGCATTTAATATTTGATCGGTGAAGGCGTGTATGGCATCTTCTGTAGAGAAGCCTTCTTTCTGTAAACCAGACTGTCATTTGGTTAGTACTTTGTTTTCACAACTATCTGAGGCTACTCTAGAATACATTAATTTCTCAAAAATTTTCGATAAAGCTGTCAGAAGAGAGATTGGGCGGTAGTTGATAACATCTGATAACACAATAAAGACCAATTTACACTGTCCGTCATGTATAGGGTATCCATATCATTTTTAATGAAATTCATGATAATTTATTAAAACAATGCACAGAACTTCAGGACGAATAGGCTACATAACAATCAGGACATATTCGAATGATTGTCAAAATAGGCAAAGTAATGATCTACTTAGGACCCGTTTGTGGAATGAGAAAAAATTGGAGGAAATTGGAAGTACACTTGAATGTTCACGCATAGCTTTCTTCAGAATCAATCAATGCGGGTGTTTAAAACTGCAAATGAAAGAGCTTGATCCTTTGAGTGTTGTTAGGTCAGAAAGAACTGCGCACCTTAATTTGGAACCTGAGATATCTTAAACCGATTACAATGTTCATTGCAATGACAGAAGAGATACCGCGTTTAAATAAATATAAAGGTTGGAGAGACTTGAGTTAATTCTGATACTTAATGACAAATCTGCGAATGAATACCTTTCGTTTGAAGCAAAAATAATGGAAATCGGTCGGACAGAACGGACTGACCGAGTGGGTTTATTTTACAGCAAGGACATCCCCATAAGAAATATACAGAAGGAAATGGCATCTGAGTATAGAAAAAGAAAGGAAAGAGTTATGTAAATTCTGATGCTTGATGACAAACCTGTGGCTGAATACTTTCGTTTAGAACAAAAGTGAAAGAAACGAGCCGGGTAGTTTTGTCTGGCTGACCGATTTTAGTTTTCGTTGATTCTTTTAATATATAAAATTTTTCACATAATTTACCATATCAAAAATAGGTTAGCAACATTTATACAGTTAGGATGCAAAGAACAACATATTTTGCACTGATGTTGGAGCTGTAGTCGCACTGCTAGTTAAGAAGTAATTTTTTAGGGTTGTAGACAAGCTCTGGAAGATTACTTTCATTAATAATCAAATTTTGGAATCCCGTACAAAGAAGGCTAACTAACATGGTATCACGGTCAGGGCTTTTGGTGATTCAAAATGGAGTTTGTTTATTTCGTCAGTTCACAAAGATTCAATTATTAACATCACTCTTTCAATAGATGCATTAGAACCTAGAATGGCAAATGAAAATTCAACTGAGCTTCTAATATGTTTTAGAGACACTCATTTACTATGAAAATTAGAAAAAAATTTCCTGCAACTCTCCACAAACACTAACGTCTGATTGCATATTGCAGTTTGGCAGTTTAGTTTCACAGTATTCACTTCCACAACGGTACTCATCAAATAATTCTCTTTCATCCTCCGTGTAGTTCGTAACACTATACTTTACAGAATTGTTCAATTGTTGAACAGTAATCTATCTGATATATTCATTCACGATAATCCACTCTATTGGCCGATGACGTTCTAGAAATGGATCACACCATTCACAAATATATCGTAAGCATGTTCATATCTCGTATCGTATGAGACATATTTGCAAAAATAACGGAGATTTGACACCCTCCATTGAATTAACGAAAACCAGCCGTTCGGAGATGACACGTGACATTCCTCGCGTATTTGACGATTTTCTTATTGTAACATACACGTTGTCATTTCAAAGCAATGGCGCACTGAAGTATTAACAAAAAGACGTCGTTCTTCGTACGATAAATGATAATCTAGTGTCTACAAATGCCATATTAGCATCAGTTAACAACGGCCATCAATAGTATGAGATTAAAGAACCCAATTCCTAACTGTTAGGGAATGTACTCCACTCTGACGCTGTAGGTCAGTGGTTCGGAACCCGCCAAAAAGAAGTACCTATATTTTTTTTCCTACAAGGGTTTCAGACACACTTATTAATTAATTTTTTATTATTTAGATTAATATTTCGGTCCAAAATGTTTGCAAAAACGTGGAAAACTTCAAATCTAACGTGGCCCGTAAAGCACACCAGTGCGTCACTTTTTATTTTTTTTACTTCCTTCTGTGTTGGCTATCCTTGTAATGCAACGGTCGGTATTCTTTGGTTTCTGTTGTTTGATTACGAGTAGTTTTGAGTAGTTTTTATACTTACGTTTGCAGTGCTTGTTGACGTGTACACAATGGGAAGGTAATTAGGAGAAATAAAGGCAATCTGGAGGCAATGAAGAGAGATGTTTGGGCCATACTCTTCGGTAAGTCCTCTACTGAAGATAAGCTATGTCATGCATTGTGTCTACCAGGAGAAAATTCGTGGTACAAATACAATAGGGCTCGGGCAAGTGGAGAATCTTATTCTCACCAGCGTTCTCTCCCTGCTGCTGTTACTACAGCAATTAAACCTATTTTCAGAGTCTCGGCTCATCCTGACCTTCTAAGGAAATGTCTGCATGGGCAGACACAGAACACAAATGAATGTTTCAACAGCATAATTTGGAACCGCACTCCTAAAACTGTATTTGTAGGCAGGGATACATGAAACGCCGGCCGCGGTGGCCGAGGGGACTAAGGCGCTCCAGTCACGGTCTGCACGGCCACTACGGTCGGGGGTTCGAATCTCCCCTCGGGCATGGATATTTGTGCCGTCCTTAGTATTAGCTAGTTCATGAGTAGTTTGTAAGTTTAGGGACTGATAACCCCGTAGTTAAGTCCCATAGGCTATACAAACATTTGAACATTTGATACATGAAACTGTTATTACATTCAATTGTGGTAATATTGGAAAGTGTAGGGTACTTAAAAAGCTGAGAATTAATCCTGCTGAAAATGTGATCACAGGGCTGCAACATTGCGATAAAAATAGTTTAATAGTCACTGAAAGATGCGTAGTGTCTGTGAAACAGTTATTTTTCACTCGGACACTCGGACTCTCGGACACGAAAGAAAATCAGGCAATAGCTAAACAAATACCAAGCTATTTTGCGAGTAAAGAACAGACTAAGATAAACACTACCCAAGTGTCATCACAATATAGCATGATCGTCTGCTTTGTTTTCAATTGCGAGCTGTCACTTTGCGTTGCTTAGCCTACTCAAAGATCTTGAAGACACAGATAATATACTCGTGACTGGCAAATTACCGGCACTTCCGGTCGGTATTTTTCCGCTAACGTCGCGTCCCGGCTGCAGGTTGGCGTGTGTGCTGGCGCCAGTGGGGACAATGGCAGAGGCGACTGCCTTTGGCTTTTGCGAGACAAAAACGGGCTATTGGCTGCGAGTGGACAGGGTGGGGGGTAGGGGGTGTGGGCCGAAGTGACAGGACGGCCATTTTTCATCAGCGCCAGGCTAAACAGTGTTTAGCAACACAAAGGCCGCTATCGCCCTCCGCTGCCGACGTGGCCCTCACTGCGGGATTCTCTCCACAGCCGGGAGTGTAGTCGGCGGAACGGAACGGCCGAAGTGACACTGACTGCGTGTGTGACAGGGAGCGCCGAACCGACGACTGGCGGTCGTATGCCGTTCTCCATTTCCGTCCTTCCGCTGCAGTGACGTTCGAGTCGTTTTAGCGAGCGGTGCGCTGCTGACATTTGCAGTAAAGTGTCACGTTTACGTCAGTAAGTTGACCAGGTGGCTACCACACTTCGCAGACTCACCCCCAGGGCTGACCTGTAGATTTACTGAAGATTTCACCAAAAGCGCTGCAGCCGCCTCAGCATCCATATACGACACACACACACACACACACACACACACACACACACACACGTAGATAAATACGAGGGTTGGAACTTAACCCTTTGTTGCGTGACGGTACTTAAAAGTACCTGTAAGTTTTGACTCTCATTATTTTCTTACAGTTCAGTTTCGTGTTTTGAGAGCTTGTCGGGACATAGAAGTACCTCTACTCTACCGCTTCAGAGACGTTACTGCGCGACACATTGACCTCTCTGGCAGCCAGAGCTTGTAATTGTTTTTCGCACGCTGCTGTGAAAACAGGAGATTGTGTGTTTGTGTTCCCACGCTGTTGACTGACTTTGTGCGCAATTTTTTGAAACTTCCGATGGGTTTTCGAATGTTAAAAATGTTCAAATGTTTGTAAATCTTATGGGACTTAACTACGGGGTCATCAGTCCCTAAACTTACAAACTACTTGTGAACTACTTACGAACTAGGACGGCACAAATATCCATGCCCGAGGGGGGATTCGAACCCCCGACCGTAGTGTCCGAACAGACCGTGACTGAAGCGCCTCAGTCCCCTCGGCCACCGCGGCCGGCTTTCGAATGTTAGTTCATGTTGTTGTTGTTGCGGTCTTGATTCCGCAGTTTGATGCAGTTCTCCACGCTAACCCGTCCTATGCAAGTATCTTCATCTGAAAATAAGTTCGGCAACCTACATCCTTTTGAATCTGCTTACAGTATTCGTCCCTCGGTCTCCCTCTACGATTTTCCTTTCACACACTTCCCTCTATTGCTGAATTGACGATTCCTTGACGTGTCACAATGTGTCCAGCCAATCTATCCCTTCTATTACTCGCAATACGCCAGACACACTTTTCTCCTCAATTATGTTGACCACCTCCTCATTAATTACGTGATCTACGCATCTAATCTTCAACATTCGCCTGTAGCACCACATTTCAGAAGCTTCTATCATCGTTTTACCTCAACTCCTTATTGTCCACGCTTCACTTCCATACAATGCTACACTCCAGACAAATGCTTTCAGAAAGGACTTCCTAACATTTAAACTAATATTGGATGTCAACAAGTTTCGCTTCTTCAGAAACGCTTATCTTCCCATAGCCATTCTGCATTTTATATCTTCTTTACTTCAGCCATCAGAAGTTATCTTGCTAACCAAGTAACAAAACTCGTCTTCTGCTTTTATTGCCTCCTTACCTAATTTAATTCCTTCAGCATCGCCTGATTTTCTGACATTCCATTCTACTATCCTTCCTTTTGTGCCCGACGACGGTGGTGAGTTAGTGATTATGCATATGGAAACGATGGCAGAAAACTGTGCGCAGTCTTGACGTCGTGGTGGTTCTGCAGGCACTGTATATTTTGTACTTAAACAAGTTTTATTGTCCACTATGTAATGGCACTGCAACGTACGTCACAATAGGACATAATTTCAGTACATTTGAATGTCACCTCCTTCATGTGATTTTCCTGCTTAAGAGTCTGGTGCAGTTCATAAAAGAACTAGTTCATAAGAGCGCTCCCACAGGCTAACTAGTTTGCAATTCCCTCGCCTTTAGTTCGTCCGCACCTTTTCCGAAGACTGGTGGGGAACAGCAAGAGGACGTGAGAGCACGCAGAATTGCATGATTCCCTTCTTACCGTCATTTAGAGCTGAGATGCAGCTCAGCTGTAGTTTCATAGTTCACTGCCACTTATTTTCTTTTGTAAGGTATTCAGAAGCGTCCAAATATAACCCTCATTTCACAGTGTAAAGAAGTAAAGAGATTTCAAAAGTTAACATTCTTTGCATTTATACGCGAGAAATTACAAATCATTATATGAAAAAGTTGTCATAACGAAAGAAATAGCTCTTTTAGTAGCGATAGCAAAAGGCAAGAGTAGCGGAAGAAACTAAAAAGAGCGACCTACTTCGCTGCCGAGCTGCGAAGTAAAAGGAGAGCTACGGGTCGTGAAAGAAATGTGTGCCATTGCAAACTAATGTGAGCGCTCCAGATCGCGAACTATTATGCACAATTATACTTCAAAGTAGTCTGCAGCATTGTGTAGAACCCGTTGCCAGTGATGTGGAAGTGGTAGTATACCCGTAGCAGAGCCTGTTCTGTTGATGCTGCGAATGGAGCGGTCTACTGCCTGTTGAATCTCTGGAACAGTCGTGAAGCGAGGTCACGAATCGTCTGGTGTACTCGACAGTCCCATCGACCAAACAGAGCAGCCACAGCTTGTTCTGTGTGCGGCGGCACATTGTCGTGCAAAATAATGGATGAGACACACAGGAAGCGGTTCAGAAGGTATGTCATCTTAAGCAACAGGAATCGCAAAAAAACTGCCACATAATGCGGCGAGACATTATAAATACGCTGTTTGAGAATGGGAGTCTTGGCAGCTTCGAACAAACTTCAAACATAATTTCAAACGACATAAAAGTTTTCTGGATATGGTACCGCGTCATGATGTAAGGCTATTAGTTAAGTAACCAACATTTCGGCCAACGTTACAGTGGCCTTCATCTGGGTAACCCAGAAACGTTGGTTATTTAAGTAATAGCCTTACATCATGACGCGGTACCATACCCAGAAAACTTTTATGTCATCTGACTCTGGCCGCAGAAGCCTACGTAATTATAATTTCAAACCTTTATTAAATTTTTTCTCGCTGACATCCGTAGCAAAATGATGAAAGGAAAAAAAATTCTCACTTACTACACTTCCGCTGAAACTTCCTGGCAGATTAAAATTGTGTGCCGGAACCGGGACTCGAACCTGGGACCATTGCCTTTCGCGGGCAAGCGCTCTACCACTGAGCTACCCCGACACGACTCACGATGCCGCCCCACAACTTTACTTCCGCCAGTACCTCGCCTCCTACTTTCCAAACTTCACAGAAGCTCTCTTGCAAACACGCAAGACTAGCACTCCTGGAAGAAAGGATATGGTGGAGACATGGCTTAGCCACAGCCTAAGGGATGTTTCCAGAATGAAACATTCACTCTGCAGCGGAGTGCTAGTCTTGCGTGTTTGCAAGAGAGCTTCTGTGAAGTTTGGAAAGTAGGAGGCGAGGTACTGGCGGAAGTAAAGTTGTGGGGCGGCATCGTGAGTCGTGTCGGGGTAGCTCAGTGGTAGAGCACTTGCCCGCGAAAGGCAAAGGTCCCAGGTTCGAGTCCCGGTTCCGGCACACAATTTTAATCTGCCAGGAAGTTTCATATCAGCGCACACTCCGCTGCAGAGTGAAAGTTTCATTCTGGAAACATCCCTTAGGCTGTGGCTAAGCCATGTCTCCACCTTATCCTTTCTTCCAGGAGTGCTAGTCTTGCGTGTTTGCAAGAGAGCTTCTGTGAAGTTTGGAAAGTAGGAGGCGAGGTACTGGCGGAAGTAAAGTTGTGGGGCGGCATCGTGAGTCGTGTCGGGGTAGCTCAGTGGTAGAGCGCTTGCCCGCGAAAGGCAAAGGTCCCAGGTTCGAGTCCCGGCTCCGGCACACAATTTTAATCTGCCAGGAAGTTTCATATCAGCGCACACTCCGCTGCAGAGTGAAAGTTTCATTCTGTACACTTTCGCTGTTTACAGAGTAAAACTATGACATTCGGTATGGCGTTATAATTTATAATTTCTACACTACACATTGTAGCTACAGAAATTTTAGACTGTATACACAGATATAGTTGAGTGTACCTTCTAAAGTGTATCTTTGTATATCACGTAGTTCATGAGATATGAGCACATAAACGGTAATGTTCACGGAACACTGCCCCGATCATGCACCAAGTTTTAGTCTATTACTTCTTTACTACTAATTGTATTCGCAAGGATTTTACACACATACAGCCGTCATACAAATGATCATATACCTGAAAAATGTCAGGAATAAATGAATACATACGCGGGTAACGCTGGGTTTGCAGCTAGTCTTCTAGTCTATAAACCAGTTTGTCGGCCTGGGTGACTCGCTACCACCCCCGTAACCCCTGCAAGTTCATCAACAGCTCAGACGCGCCTTTTAGCCACGGTGGCGGCAAAGCGCCCAGCCCGGTGGCTGCGATTTAAAATTCCGACGCACAGCACGGCACGGCAATCGCCGCGTTTGCCGCCTCGGCAGCCGCCGGCAGACTCAAAGGGCGAGTATGTGGGCATGTGTGTGTGTGTGTGTGTGTGTGTGTGTGTGTGTGTGTGTGTGTGTGAGTGTGTGTGTGGGTAGGGGTAGTAGGGGTAGGGGAGATACGCGCCCTCCACACACGGGCCGGTCGACTTGTCAGAGAAACGGCGGCCGCCTCAGCAGAAGCAGAGCCTTTGGGCGGTCGCGGTTCCATCGAGGCGAGGGAAAACCCCAGGGAGGGACAGAGAGACCGCCAGTCCTGGGACTGGCTGCAGCCCTCTACTCACCGGGGTGTGGTCGAGGGGCGGCGGCAGCCACCGCCACACACAAGGGTGGCACTGGGTGGACTCATTGGTCCAGGGCCCGGTGCTGAAGGGGGCCCCAGACCAGCCCTGAATGACTCAGGTTTTTCATTACTGAAATTAAAAACAAACTAGAAAAAAACATCTTGGATATTTTTCATCCAACGAAATTTTAGAAGATTCTACATCTACATAGTTGTTGTTGTGGTCTTCAGTCCGGAGACTGGTTTGACGCAGCTCTCCACAATACCCTATCCGGAGCAAGCCTCTTCATCTCCACATAAGAACGGCAACCTACATCTGTCTGAATCTGCTTACTGTATCCATCTCTTGGTCTTCCTCTGGGATTTTTACCCCACGCACTTCCCTCTAATGCTAAATTCACAATTCCTTGATGTCTAAGAATGTGTCCTACCAATCTATCCCTTCTTTTAGTCAAGGTATGCCAGAAATTTCTTTTCTCCCCAATTCTGTTCAGTACCTCCTCATTAGTTACGCGATCCACCCACCTAATCTTCAGCATTCTTCTGTAGCACCATATTTCAAAAGCCTCTATCCTCTTCCTGTCCGCACTGTTTATCGTCCATGTCTCACTCCCATACAAGGCAACACTCCATACAAATACCTTCAGATAGGACTTCCTTAAGTTTAAATCAATATTCGATGTTAACAAATTTCTCTTTTTCAAGAACGCTTTTCTACCCATTGCCATTCTGCATTTTATATTCTCTGTACTGCGACCATCATTTGTTATTTTACTGCCCAAGTAACAAAACTCATCTACCTCCTTTATTGCTTCGTTTCATAATCTAATTCGTTCAGCATCACCTGATTTCCTTACACTGCACTCCATTACCCTAGTTTTTCTCTTGTTAATGTTCATCTTATAACCACCTTTCAGCACACTGTCCATTCCGTTTAATTGCTCTTCCAGGTCCTTTGCTGTATCTGACAGAATTACTATGTCATCGGCAAAACACAATGTTTTTAATTCTTCATCCTGAACTTTAATTCCTTCTCCAAATTTCTCCTTCCTTTCCTTTACAGCTTGCTCAATGTACAAATTGAATAACAATGGAGAAAGACTACAACCCTGTCTTACTCCCTTTCCAACCACTGCATACCTTTCATGCCCTTCAACTCTGACAACCGCTGTCTGGTTTTTGTACAAGTTGTAAATAACCTTACGCTCCCTATATTTTACTCCTGCTTGCTTCAGAACTTGAAAGAGTTTATTCCAATCAACATTTTCAAAAGCCTTCTCCAAATCTACAAAAGCTATAAATGTAGGTTTGCCTTTTCTTAATCTATCTTCTGGGATAAACCGTAAAGTGAGTATTGCCTCCCGAGTTCCTACTTTTGTTCTGAACCCAAACTGATCTTCCCCGAGGTCGGCTTCTACCAGCTTTTCCATCCTTCTGTATATAATTCGTGTTAATATTTTGCAAGCATGACTTATTAAACTGATGGTTCTGTAGTTTTCACACCTGTCTGCGCCTGCTTTCTTTGGAATGGGGATTATAACATTTTTCTTAAAGTCTGAGGGTACTTCGCCTGTCTCATACATCTTACATACCAGGTGAAACAGGTTTGTCATGGCTGGTTCTCCCAGAGACTTCAGTAGCTCTGAGGGAATATCATCTACTCCAGGGGCCTTGTTTCGACTTAGGTCTTTCAGGGCTCTGTCAAATTCTTCTCTCAGTACAGTATCTCCTATTTCATCTTCATATCCTCTTCCCTTCCTACAATATTGTCTCGAAGTTCATTTCCTTTGTAGGGCCCCTCTATATACTCTTTCCACCTTTCAGCTACATCTACATCTACATAGATACTCTGCAAATCACATTTAAGTGCCTGCCAGAGGGTTCATTAACCACTTTCATAACTTTTCTCTACCGTTCCATTCTCTAATAGCGCCCCGGGAAGAAAGAACACCTAAATAGTTCCGTTTTCGATCTGATTTCTCTTATTATATTGGGATGCTCATGTCTCCGTATGTAGGTGGGAGCTAGCAAAATATTTTCACATTTACAAGTAAAAGTCGGTCATTGAAACTTCGCAAACAGATCACGCCGCAATAAATAACGTCTTTCTTTTAATGATTTCCACCTCAAATCGTGGAACATTAAATAACGTCTTTCTTTTAATGATTTCCACCTCAAATCGTGGAACATTTCCCTGACGCTTCCCCCCCCCCCCCCCCCCGTAACGCGAATAAACAAAACGAGCTGCCCTTCTCTGAACCTTCTCAATGTCTTCCGTCAGTCCCACCTGGTGAGGGTCCCACAAGGGGCAACAGTACTCCAGGAGAGGACGCACAAGTGTGATGTAGGCAGTCTCTTTGGTGGAGCTGGTGCATCTTCGAAGCGTTCTGCCGATGAAACGTAACCTTTGGTTCGCCTTCCCCACAATATTTTCTATGTGTTCTCTCCGGTCTAAGTTGTTCGTAATTGTAACTCCTAGGTATTTGGTAGAATTTACGACCTTAAGTTTTGACTGACTTATCGCGTAATTGAAGTTCAGCGGATTTCTTTTACTGGCCATGTGTATTACTTCACACTTTTCTTTATTTCGTGTCAATTGCCAATTTTCGCACCATACAGAAATTCTACAGGCAATTCTAGTACGTATGTATGACAAACAGCTTATCTTAAACGATTAATTCGATTGATGCTCTTTGTCATTGCCATTAACTATGGCGACCAGTGTATTGTGCACCGTCTTTTATAGTGTTCTACTCCATATTTCCAAAATATTAAGATTACTACTTACACAGTGTCCAGAAAAGGACTCCGTGATTTCAAAATTAAATATCTCGAAAACAAATATCGATAGAGCAATGTAGTAAACGGTATATTTATAGTGAAAGCTGTAAGACGTTTATACAGCAGTTTGAAATAATAGTTACAAAAGCTGCTAGCAGATGGCGCTGTAATCGCCATACGTAATGCCTAGAATGAATAGTGATCCGAAGCCCAGAGCGATCAGTTCCACTATTGGAGGTTCGCGTACCGAAGAAAGAGATTAAAACCATGTACTCCATTCAACAACGCGTTTTTCTGGTGCTAGAGTACCACAGGTTAGAAGAGAGTCCTACGGCAACAAGGCCAAGTTTTCAAGCACGATTTAATGTTCCAAAAGTACGCTCTTCGTAAATATTCAACGAACAGGCAGTGTAACTGATGATCTAGTGGGTCATGTTGGCCGCAAGCAAACCGCAGTTACGCCTGAAGATATCGCCACAGTTTCTGGAATTATTCAGCGAAATCCAATGTCATCCGTCCGTAGAATTACATCTGAGTCTGGTATGAAGCGTTTCAGCACACAGAAAATACCAAGAAAGAGCCTACACATGTTTCCATTACAATTCAAACGCACCAGGCCATACCCGTACGAGCTGTGCAACAAAGGGTATCCTTTGTTAATCAGATGCTCTCAATGATTGATAGTGAAGGATTTGATGTTGGCTGCATCTGGTTTACAGATGAAGCACACTTCCACCTGAATGGATACGTGAATAAGCAGAACTGGCGATTTAGGGGTTCCGAAAAGCCATATTGGTGTGAAGCGAAACCCCTGTATTCTCCTAAAGTTACTGTGTTGGCTGCAGTATGCAGCAGAGGCATTATTGGCCCTTTTTTCATTCGAGAAACGGTCTCTGGTGCACGTTACGTTGCAGTCTTGGAACAATTTGTCGCCACACACAGCAAGCGTTAGAGGATCGACCACGTACTGAATGCTTTATGCAAGATGGAGCCCGACCACATCGGACCGAACAAGTGTTTCGCTTTCTTGAGAAATACTTCGGGAATCGAGTCATTGCTTTGGAATATCCCAAATTTACTGGCGCAGGCATAGATTGGCCTCCATATTCGCCGGATTTGACTCCCTGTGACTTTTTTTGTTGGGCACAGTGAAAGACGTGGTCTACCCAAGCATCCCGCCACGCTGGACGAGCTCGAATCGGCGATCTCTGTGGCATGTGAATCCATTTCGGTTGAGACACTGCGAAATGTGATGGTGAATTTCATTCTTCGTTTGCGCCACGTCTGTAGTGCCAATGGTGAACGTTTTGAAAACATTGTGATGTGATTGTTTACAAAGAGTGTTTTCATACGATTATTTCACTTATGTATGCTGATATGAGCTGTACTGCGTACAGCGCCATCTGTTAGCAGCTTTTGTAACTATTATTTCAAACTGCTGTATAAACTACTTACAGCTTTCACAAAAAACATACCGTTTACTGCATTCCTCTATCGATCTTTGTTTTCGAAATATTTAATTTTGAAAGCAGGGACGTCGTGTCTGAGTATTGGTTTCCTGTGAGCGGTAACAGGAAGATATACCATTTTCACACCATCTATACTTTGATGATCGCTAATTTTATCTCTTAGCTAAGATATGCTCCATCTATACTTTGATCATCGCTAATTTTATCTCATTTATGTGTTCAATAGTTGTGTTAGGTTTTACGTTTTTAAAAATGTTCAAATGTTTGTAAATCTTATGGGACTTAACTACGGGGTCATCAGTCCCTAAACTTACAAACTACTTATGAAGTACTTATGAACTAGGACGGCACGAATATCCATGCCCGAGGGGGGATTCGAACCCCCGACCGTAGTGGCCGTGCAGACCGTGACTGGAGCACCTCAGTCTCCTCGGCCACCGCGGCCGGTTTTTATGTTTTTAACCAAGACTTGATGCCTAGTGGCGTCTTATTTATATTTATTGTGTGACACGCATGGCAGTATGCATAAGGAGGCATATAATGCACCTGTTTAATCAGTCGGTCTAGTTGTCTTCAGTGTATATGGTTTATAACCGAAACCGGCAGAAGTTTGGAGAAATAATAAACCGCCGATGGTTTACAGTAAGCATTTCCTCAGACCTACTCACGTGGCTTACACGGCACACACTGCAACTTACGTCGTAGTCGTAGTATCACACAGCTGTGCACTACACGTAGCGTCGCGCTAGTTCCGCTGTTAACTTTGCCTACTTTTCCTTCGCACGCTTCCCTCGCGCCCCTGCGCTCAGCAGAACCCCTCGCCCGGCAGGTGGGAATTTACGGGGGGTGGTTTGCATGTAAACTGCGCGAGGGTGGAAAGCAGGGGTGCTCCAGACGGTATCGCGTGCAACCCCCTGTGTCTGCTCCGCCGCCTCTAGCGTCAACACAGCCGGGCCCTACGTTAGCCGCGGAAATTGCTCGCCGCAAATTCGACAGCCACGCACCGCGCCGAAGAACTGCAACACCGACCCAGGTGTATCGCTCTTTTTATACACTGCTCGAAAGAATTAGCAGATCACTGAGGTATCGAACAAGCAAACGGGTACTCTCCACAAGGAAAAGGTTTCATATACGTAGGCATAATTTCTCAGTACTTAATTACGACATACCTTACCTTAAAATACGCGTTTTGCAAATGTCTTTCAAGCGCCGTTACGTTTAGGCTGCCAGCTTTTGTCATATTGAAGTATGAATAAAAAATCCACCAAATACGGCACATTTGCTTCCGATCGCCTGAATTGGAGGCTGCGCAACGCGATGTTCATTTGTTGTAGACCACGTGATTATGTGGCTAGCGAATCACAGCACAAAGAGTATCGTCGTCGGCCAATGGTAACCAAACCTCACCGCCGCGCAACATGCGAATAAGAATTTATGACGTTGGAAATTAAATATGCGGTAATGTTTTTATATATGAAACCGCACAATGGTTACAGGATGTGAAAATTAACGTCTTAACATGAATTTTCAATTATTTCATTTTCGAAATCCCTCGATTACACTTTAGACAGACGATAAAATAAATAAAACAAGCTATACCTGCTCTAAGGTTGACAGGTTCTTGTATGTATCCTTGTCCGGTCAGTAACAGTAATTGGCCTCGTAAAATGAAGATTTAGAATTACTTGATCACTGTTTCGTACAGGTCACATGGTAAATAAAACATGCTATACCTACTCTATGGTTGACAGGTTCTTGTATGTACCCTTGTCCGGTCAGTAACAAGTAATGGCCTCGGAAAATGAAGATCTGGAATTAGTTGACGACTGTTTCGTACATGTAAAATAAGTAAAACGTGCTACAGTACTTTGTAGTTGAGAGGATAAAGTGATTTTAAATCTTCATTTTACGAGGCCAGTTACTGTTACTGACCGGACAAGGGTACATACAAGAACCTGTCAACTATAGAGTAGGTATAGCATGTTTTATTTACCATGTGACCTGTACGAAACAGTGATCAAGTAATTCTAAATCTTCATTTTACGAGGCCAATTACTGTTACTGTCCGGACAAGAATATATACAAGAACCTGTCAACCATAGAGCAGGTATAGCTTGTTTTATTTATTTTATCGTCTGTCTAAAGTGTAATCGAGGGATTTCGAAAATGAAATAATTGAAAATTCATGTTAAGACGTTAATTTTCACATCCTGTAACCATTGTGCGGTTTCATATATAAAAACATTACCGCATATTTAATTTCCAACGTCATAAATTCTTATTCGCATGTTGCGCGGCGGTGAGGTTTGGTTACCATTGGCCGACGACGATACTCTTTGTGCTGTGATTCGCTAGCCACATAATCACGTGGTCTACAACAAATGAACATCGCGTTGCGCAGCCTCCAATTCAGGCGATCGGAAGCAAATGTGCCGTATTTGGTGGATTTTTTATTCATACTTCAATATGACAAAAGCTGGCAGCCTAAATGTTACGCCGCTTGAAAGACATTTGCAAAACGCGTATTTTAAGGTAAGGTATGTCGTAATTAAGTACTGAGAAATTATGCCTACGTATATGAAACCTTTACCCTCCACAACAGATACATAAGGCACTACGTACAAAGCCAACGGTACGTGCAAAGAGTATGGAATATGATGCAAAAAGTTTTAAATCTATGGCTTTTCTGCCATGTGTTGGGAGCCTGTCGTCGAAAATAGGACGAATTATGAACAAACACGATGTTAAAGTAATTTTTCGACCCCCACCAAAGACAGCAGCACTTTTGGGTTCTATCAAGGATGATTTGGAGTTCCGGAAGGCCGGGGTTTACAAGATCCCATGTGAATGTGGCCTTTCGTACACAGGACAGACGACACGTACAGTCCAGGAGAGATGCAAGGAACACCAGAGATATACCCGTCTTTTACAACCAGATAAACCGGCAGTGGCAGAGCGCTGTATTGATATTGGACACTCCATGACGTACGAAAACGTCAAAATTTTAGCTTCCACTTCATCTTTCTGGGACTCAGTAGCGAAAGAAGCAATAGAAATTCGCTTGGGGACGAATTTGAGTAACAGGGACAGTGGCTTCACTTTAGATAAATCATGGAATCCGGCAGTTTATTTAATAAATTTACAAAGACACCGCCACAGCGCAGATCACAACACATCGATATCTCCGCAGTAATCGACCATGCAGCCACAGACATAATTTACACACACGTGTCCTTCCTTGCCGCCGAGTAACGTCTTTGGCGCCTTGTTGTATCTGTGGCCGCATGCGCAGTAGCGCGGCCCGCGCGTATATAAGGACGAAGCGTGTGCCGGAGCGACAGTCTTCGACTCGTCTCTGAAGATGGCTGAACGTTTCTCAGCCGAAATATTAGAAGAAGAAAACTTTATGCGGCTGCACGCCCGAAACTTCTTTGAACAAGGTTTACATGTCGTAACGAATTTTATTCAGACACTAGCTGAAAACCCGGCGGTGCCCGGATATTTATTTATTCCTGCCATTTTTCACGAATATATTTATTTGTATAATGGCTATATGTCTGTGAAATCTCTTGGAAATACAGTTAGTAGTTGTTGTTATGGTCTTCAGTCCGGAGACTGGTTTGATGCAGCTCTCCACCCTACTCTATCCTGAGCAAGCCTTTTCATCTCCTCATAAGAACGGCAACCCACATCCACTTGAATCTGCTTACTATACGCGTCTCTTGGTCTCCGTCTGCGATTTTTACCCCACACACTTCCCTCCAATGCTAAATTAACGATTCCCCGATGTCTAAGAATGTGTCCTACCAAACGATCCCTTCTTTTTGTCAGGGTATGCCAAAATTCCTTTTCTCACCAATTCTGTTCAGTAACTCTTCATTAGTTATCCGATCTACCCACCTAATCTTCAGCATTCTTCTGTAGCACCACATTTCAAAAGCCTCTATTCTCTTCCTGTCCGCACTGCTTATCGTCCATGTTTCACTCCCGTACAAGGCAACACTCCACACAAATGCCTTAAAAAAAGACTTCCTTACACTTAAATTAATATCAGATGTTAGCAAATTTCTCGTTATCAAAAATTCTTTTCTTCCCATTGCCATTCTGCATTTTATATTCTCTGTACTGCGACCATCATTTGTTATTTTACTACCCAAGTAACAAAACTCATCTACCACCTTCATTGTTTCGTTACCTAATCTAATTCCTTCAGCATCGCCTGATTTTCTAAGACCACATTCCATTATTTTTGTTTTGCTCTTGTTAATGTTCATTTTATACGCTCTCTTCAACACACTGTCCATTCCATTCAACTGCTCTTCCAGGTCCTTTGCTGTCTCTGATAGAATTACAATGTCATCAGCAAAACGCAATGTTTTTATTTCTTCCCCCTGAACTTTAATCCCTATTCCAAATTTTTCCTTGCTTTCCTTCACCGCCTGCTCGATGTACAAATTGAATAACATCGGAGAAAGGCTACAAACCTGTCTTACTCCCTTCCCAACTGATGCTTCACTTTCATGCCCTTCGAGTCTAATAACTGCGGTCTGGCTTTTGTACAAGTTGTAAATAACTCTCCTTTCCCTGTATTTTACCCCTGCTGACTTCACAATTTGAAAGAGTGTATTCCAATCAACATTGACAAATGCTTTCTCCAAATCTACAAAAGCTAAAAATGTAGGTTTGCCTTTCATTAAACTATCTTCTAAGATAAGACGTAAAGTGAGTATTGCCTCCCGGGTTCCTATGTTCCTCCTGAATCCAAACTGATCTTCCCCGAGGTCAGCTTCTACCAGCTTTTCCATTCTCCTGTAGATAATTCGTGTTAAAATTTTGCAACCATGACTTATCAAACAGTTAGTAGTAAAGAAGAAATAGATTAAAACTTAGTGCGGGAAGGTGTGGTTTTCAATGAACGTTACTGTTTATGTGCTCATGAAGTACATGTCGTACTGTGATACAATTTAGAAGGTACACTCAACTATATGCGTGTATACTGTATGTAAAATTTACTGCGGCTACAATTTGTAGTTGTTTGTTTGTAAATCTATTGGACCAAACTGCGTGGTCATCAGTCCGTAGCTTACAAACTACTTAAACGTAGGTAAACTAACCTAAGGACAAACACACACACCCATGCCCCAGGGAGGACTCGAACCTCCACGGGGAGCAACCGCGCGCTCCGCAGCAAGGCGCTTTAGACCGCTCGGCTACTCCACCGCTGCTTGTAGTGTAGATATTATAAAGTGTAACGTCATATCGAAAGCCGTAGTTGTAGTCCGTGAACAGCGGAACGTTACTGTTTACGTGCTCATATCTCATGAACTACTTGTCGGAATGTGATATAATTTAGAAGGTACATTCAACAATATGTGTATATACTTGCTGTAAAATTTCCTGTGGCTACTATTTCTAGTGTACAAATTACAAATTGTAACGTCATACCGAATGCCGTGGTTGTACTCTATAAACAGCGGAAAAGCACTAAGCGAGAAACTTTTTTCCTTTCGTTATTTTGCTATGCTTGTAAGCGAGAAAAAGTTTAATAGAGGTTTGAAATTATCTTTAAACTTTGTTGTAAGACGATAAGTACTCTCATTCTCATATAACGTATTTTTAAAGTATCGCCGCATTATACGGCATTTTTTGCGATTTCTATTGCTTATGACGTAATATTTTTTGAACCATGTGCCGGCGATTCTTAACCATGCAGCAATTGTTACCTCCCGGTAAGGAATGTATGTACCAAATTTGGTTGAAATCGGTCCAATCGTGTAGGAGAAAGTGAGCAGCATTGTCGCAAAATGCAGCAGTTTTTCGCGCATCTCATTGTGTATGACGTCATATCTCGGGAACTATATATCGTATGTGATTCTTACACTGATGGCGACCGTTCTCATGGATTGAAGCTTACGTGTACAAAATTTCATAAAGATTGGAACAAAACTCTAGGTTTGTATGCAACACGTACAAACATGCTTTATATATAAGATCGGTTACAGCTGTAATTTATGTGGGAGACACTACGACATTTGGCAATCTCAAGTCTTTACTTAAGGTTTACGTAGAGTCCACGTAGAGGGAAGTAACGGGGGCTACCACGATATCGAAAACAGTCCTTCCGCTGCTCTCTAAAGTGGCGTGTGTTCATCTCTGACGACCAGTACAGTCTCACACTAGACTTGCGCATAATAGTTCGCGATCGGGAGCGCTCACTTTAGTTCGCGGCTATGACGTGATCTAGTTCGCTCTTTTAGTTCGTCCGCTTCCAGTGACGGCTGAGCGGCGTGGTCTGCGCATGCAGGTGGAGGGAGAAGTTCCCCCACCTAGCTGCTTCATGCGCTTGCTGCTTGAGCAGCTAACGGTATCACGCAAACCAAAAGAAACAGTTTGTGCATAATTTCTCGCGTTTCAGTTTACAGTTATCTATATCTTGGCATTATGGAATTTATTAGTCAGATATTGCAGAGTGCAGAATACTTCAAAGCAGAAATTTTCTAGCAGTGAACTATGTAAGCTAGCAGACAGACGCTCACCTCGAAATGGCTCTCATGAGCAGAAGGAAAACACGTGACTTTTTCGCAACCTATCGCGCATATTTTAGTTCGCGACCTATGGCGAAAATTT
Organism: Locusta migratoria; assembly: GCA_026315105.1. Taxonomy (NCBI): domain Eukaryota; kingdom Metazoa; phylum Arthropoda; class Insecta; order Orthoptera; family Acrididae; genus Locusta; species Locusta migratoria. Next base: position 124,738,885 of record CM048754.1, read on the forward strand.
AAGTTCGCGACCTATCGCGCATCGTTTAGTTCGCGACCTATCGCCCATCTTTTAGTTCACGACCTATCGCGGATATTTCATTTCGCGACCTATCACGCATATTTTAGATCGCGACCTGTCACGCATATTTTAGTTCGCGACCTATCCCGCATAGTTTAGTTCGCGACCTATCGCGCAACTTTTAGTTCGCGACCTATCGCGCAACTTTTAGTTCGCAACCTATCGCCTATCTTTTAGTTCGCCACCTATCGCGCATCTTTTAGTTCGCGACCTATCTCGTACACTTTAGTTCGCGACCGGTAGGTCTGCTTATAGTTCTCAGCTCCGCCGCGAAGTAGGTCGCTCTTTTTAGTTAGTCCGCTCGTTTTGGCCTTTGCTACCGCTACTAAAACTACAGCTGAGCTGCACCTCAGCTCGGAATGACGGCAACTGGCAGAAGGGAATCACGCGATTCTGCGCGCTCTCGCGTCCTCTCGCTGTTCCCCGTCAGTCTTCGGAAAAGGAGCGGACGAACTAAGAGGCGAGGGATCTGCGAACTAGTTCGCGTAGTTCGCCTGTGGGAGCGCTCTACCGAACTAGTTCGTTCGCGAACTACACAAGACTATCTCACAGCCGCTTGGCATGGACAGTGTGAGGTTACCAGTCAGCTCTTGAGGGATGTTTGGCCATTCTTCCACAAGTGCCGTGTCCAGCTCTGCAGTCGTTGCGGATGCTGCTGGCCTGGCTGCAGTGCGTCTTCAGAGTGCACCCCAGACACACTCAGTCGCGCCAACAAGCTGGCCACTCCACTCGTTCAGTTCCCTCAAGCCTCGAGCTGTGCACATCCGTGGACGCGAGCGTTGGCCTCCACCAGATGGAACGCATCTCCTACAGCACCAGAGTATGGGACAGAAAAATCGCACTGACGTGTTTTACATCGCACTTTATATTTTTTATTTTATAAGTTATTGCAAACATTTTCGACCAAAATAATAATCTAAACAATAAAAAATTATGGTGGTAAGAGTGTCTCAAACCCTTTTGTGGTGTCGCACAAGTCCAAAGTGCGCGCCACCTACTTTCGCCGCGCGCCGCCATGCACGCACGGCGCGGCGTTCTTACGACGTCAGCCACGAGCGCCCTCTGCTGCAACTCCGCTCGTGGCCACCACTGAACGACATCGTTCACTTGGGACTGAGATAGGAACCAGCTAACACTTCGGAATCTGATAGGCACCAGTGAAGACTTGGCTATCGGACAGGCACTAGGCAGGCCTCTAGCTCAACTATGTATCCGCACTCTTCAGTACTGAACTATGTAAAAGTTAAGTATTACTAAGTCTCTAAGAAATATATATCTCGTTCTAATTTACTCTAGTGCTTCTAGTTTCTGCTGTCCCACTGGCTGGTAACCTCCTACCTGCACAAGCGTGCCACCTTTATTCCTGTGCCGATCATCCTACTCGGCCACCGACACCTACAACGGAAACGAGACACAAAAGCGGCGACGAGGCTAGGACACAAAACCATTGGGGAAAAAAAGTTTCAGGTAGTAACGGTTACCGAACCACTAACCTCCAGCGCTACAGACCAACGCATTACACACTACGCTACGATCAACAGTTAGAAATTGCGTTATTTAATCTCATACTACTGATGGCCGTTGTTAACTGATGCCAATATGGCATTTGTAGACACTAGATTATCATTTATCGTACGAAAAACGGTCTTTTTGCTAATTCTTCAGTGAGCCGTTGCTTTGAAATGACAACGTGTAAATTACAATAAGAAAATCATCAAATACGCAACGCAATATGGCGTATGCCAGAGAGAGTTCTGGGCGAGGAATGTCACGTGACATCTGCGAACGACTGGTTTTCGTTAATTCAGTGGAGGGTGTCAAAACTCCGTTATTTTTGCAAATATCTCTCAAACGATACGAGATATGAAAAAAAAAAAACACATAAGGGAACAAAGTTGTAGAGAATTTTCTCCTCTACAAATTCGGTTATTCAATTTTCGCGTCATATTAACGGTTTATTTGCATTTAAAATTACATTACAAACGGCTTTTTTTGGTATTACTAACGTATTTTTTGTCCGGAAAATTTAAAAAAGGAAGGTTCTCATCTCTGGCGGCCTACAATTATGTCTGATCGGTTGAACGGCTCGTCTTAAAAACAGGGAACACGTTACTGACAGACAGACAGACGTACATCCGAAAATCTCCGTTATTTTTGCAAATGTTTGTGAAACGATACGAGATATGAAAAGAACATAAGAGAGCAAAGTTGTACAGCATTTTATCCTCCACAAATTCGGTTATTCAATTTCCGTGTCTGATGAACGGTTAAGCCGTTATTATCATTTAAATTTCGAGTTGTCAAAAGACAATCGCAAAGGTCCACTTTTAGTGTTACTACCGTAACCTAAAGTGGGCCAAAAATTATAAGATTACAGCAGGATTCGAAATAAGTGACGTACGTTCACTAAACCTACAACGCTACTAAATGAGCTATGATGACAGCAGAAATAAATGTTAGAGTAATATGATTTACAACCGCTCGCAAAAAGACTGTTTTCTGGAGAATTTTTGTGAGCTGAATCGAACGGCTTTGCCTCATTATTATTTTAAGTGTGAACCTTTCGCACCATAAACATTAAAAAATCCGATACCCATATTGTCACCTGTTTGGCAGTCTGTAAGAATCGTGCCGTCGCAGACCAGAAAGAATCGTGAACGAATCGTAGGAACAGATGCAAAAGGTTAAGATTCAAACATCCATGACGCAGACATGCATTGCTATCTATGAGCAAGATGTAGAAGTAAGAATCGTGCCAATGCAGACTAAAGAATCGCGGAGGAATCGTCAACAAATCGTACGAATCGAACTGAATCGCAAGTATTGATTCCTAAAAAAAGAATCGTTGCTGCCTGGAGTCTGAGTTGCAGCTGGGTTTCATTCAGCCTCCTGTCTCGACGGGCTGTTAACCGGGTCAACGGTCACGTCTGGTTGATGCTGCGCGTGGAATACCTTGGCCTCGCCTTCTTTTAGGGTTTCCTGCTGTCTGAAATGACGTCCAGGTCCTGGAAAGAGCACTTCGGGACACCCCAATACCTGCAGCCATCTCGCTCTCCTATGGCTGTCCACGCCACAGCTTGGGGTAAGTCACGTTGTTGTTGTTGTTGTTGTTGTTCCTCTGCACCACCTGCTCACTATACTGAACCCAGCTACTGGTGTGATTCGTTTGGTAAACACCAGTCAACACCATCCTGCCCTGCAGTAACTTGCGTTTGTTACCACTATCTCGTTTACCGTAATGCTATTGCCTCCACTTCAGAAAGACATGAAACCACTTCAGTTCATTTTGCCGATGACAATATTTCAGAAACTAGATATCTCAACTGATTCTCCAGTTATTGATCTGACCAGTATACGAGGCGCGTCCAGAAAGTAAGTTCCGTTTGGTTATATAAAACGAACGGGTACAGACACAGAAAAAAATATTGATTGTACAAAAATCTACAACTGTAAAACTACTTTTGTACATAGCTTCCGAAATTTTGTAGGAAATTGTCATAGCATGGCACAAGGTTTTGTGTGCAATTTTCATAGAATGTTGCCGCCTGTGTATTCAACCATGTGGTAACATGTTCTTTCAGCTCGTCATCATCGTTGAAGTGTTGTCCACCAAGGACAGATTTTATGTGTAAGAAGAGGATTACTGTCAAAAGATTTTTTTTTCACGATAATGCCTGACCTCACACACCGAATGTGACCAAACAATTCTTACGGAAATTTCAATGGGACCTGTTTGATCATCCTCCATACAGCTCGGTCCTTTCTCTTAGCGACTTTCATCTCTTCTTACACCTAAAATCTGTCCTTGGTGGTCAACACTTCAACGATGATAAAGACCTGTTACCACGTGGTTGAATACACAGGCGGCAACCTTCTGTGAAGGATGCATACAAAAACTTGTGGCACACAATGACAAGTGCCTACAAAATGTCGGCAGTTATGTGTAAAAGTAGTTTAAGAGTTGTAGAATTTTGTGCAATAAAAATTTCTTCTGTATCTGTGTAAAATTTTATTTTATTACCAAACGGAACTTACTTTCCGGACGCGCCTCGTATGAACCAGAGTCTCAGTCTGTTTCTGAGAACGTATCGCATACAAATCTTCCGTTGTGTTCCAGTCTCCATGAAACGTTGCGCTTGTGAGGATCGCGTAGAACACACAGTTCAGTAGATATGACGTCGTAAACATTGTGACGCGCCAACTGCTGCTTGACGCAACAATGCTGTACATTTCCTCCTAAACCACTTCACCGATTTCAACCAGATTTCCTATACATGTTCCTTACCGTGGGATAACAATTACTGCAGGGGTATAACTACATATGACGCATGCTTCGGGAGCCGTAGGAGTTTCAACAAAATGCCACATTGTATGAGAGTGATGGTACTTACCGACTTTAAACATAATTTCAAACCTTTATTACACTTTTTTTCGCTGACAACCACAGTGAAATTATGAACGAACAAAAGTTTCCCGCTTCCTACTTTTCTACTGTCCATGGAGCAAAACTACGGCATTCGGTATCACGTTACAATTTCTAATTTCTACACTACAAATTGTAGCCATAGGAAATTTTACAGACAATATATACACACATAACTGAATGTACCTCGGAAACTGTATAACAGTACCGCACGTTGTTTATGAGATGTGAGGACATAAACAGTAACGTTAAGGGAAAACCGCCCGATCGAGCACCAGTTTTTAATCTATTACTTCTTGTTCAAATTCAAATGTTTGTAAATCTATCGGACCAAACTGCGTGGTCATCAGTCCGTACCTTACAAACTACTTAAACTAAAGTAAACTAACCCAAGGACAAACACACACACTTATGCCCCAGGGAGGACTCGAACCTCCGACGGCGAGCAACCGCGCGCTCCTCAGCGAGGTGCCTTAGACCGCACAGCTACTCCACCGTGGCTTACTTCTTGTTGCTATTCATTGTATTTGCAAGAGATTTTACACACATACAGCACTTATGCAAATGAATATATACCTGCTAGGTTATACAGTAGTACGTCATATAATTCAATAAATATGAGATCACATATTTTGCAATTATTATTATTTTTTATTTGGGTAAAAATCCGTCACATAATGCACCACGTTTTAATAGGTTTGTTATTGGCACTCCTATATTCCATACAGCTTGTAGAAATCCTTCATTCCCGTCGGGGATTCGATCCCCGCCTCGTGCATAGATGTATGTGTCGTCTTTAGTAAAAGGTAAAGGCTGAATTACTCATTGATTTTTTCCAAAGCTGTTTCACAGAGGAAGATTGCACTGTAGTTCCTTCTCTAGATTGCCGCACAAATTGCAAAATGGAAGATATCGAAATAATTGACACAGGGATAGAAAAAGAATTAAAGTCGCTCAAAAGAAGAAAGGCCGTAGAACCAGATGGGATACCAGTAAGATTTTGCACAGAGTACCCGAGGGTAGTTGCCCCCCCCCCCCTTGTCGCAGTGGTGTACCGTAGGTCTCTAGAAGAGCGTAGCGTTCCGAAAGATTGGAAAATGGCTCAGGTCATCCCCGTTTTCAAGAAGGGTCCTCGAACAGATATGCACAACTATAGGCCTATATCTCTAACGTCGATCAGTTGTAGAATTTTGGAACATGTATTACGTTCGAGTATAATGACATTTCTGGAGACTAGAAATCTGCTCTGTAGGAATCAGCACGGGTTTCGAAAAAGGCGTTCGTGTGAAACCCAGCTCGCGCTATTCGTCCACGAGACTCAGAGGGCCATAGACACGGGTTATCAAGTAGATGCTGTGTTTCTCGACTTCTGCAAGGTGTTTGATACAGTTCCCCACAAACGTCTAATAAAGAAAGTAAGAGCATATGGTCTATCAGACCACTTGTTTGATTGGATTGAGGAATTCCTAGATAACAGAAAGCAGCAGGTCATTCTCAATGGAGAGAAGTCTTCCGAAGTAAGAGTGATGTCAGGTGTGCCACAGGGGAGTGTCGTGGGTCCGTTGTTATTCACACTATATATAAATGACCTTGCGGATAACATCGGAAGTTCACTGAGGCTTTTTGCGGATGATGCTGTAGTATATAGAGAGGTTGTAACAATGGAAAACTGTATTGAGATACAGGAGGATCTGCATCGAATTGACGCATGGTGCAGGGAATGGCAATTGAATCTCAATGTAGACAAGTGTAATGTGCTGCGAATGCATAGAAAGAAAGATCCTGTATCGTTTAGCTACACTACAGCGGGTCAGCAACTGGGAGAAGTTAATTCCATAAAGTATCTGGGAGTAGGCATTAGGAGTGATTTAAAATGGAACGACCATATTAAATACGTCGTCGGTAAAGCAGATGCCAGACTTAGATTATTTGGAAGAATCCTAAGGAAATGCAGTTCGAAAACAAAGGAAGTAGGTTACAGCACACTTGTTCGCCCACAGCTTGAATACTGCTCACCGGTGTGGGATCCGTACCAGGTGGGGTTTATAGAGGAGGTAGAGAAGATCCAACGGAGAGCAGCGCGCTTCGTTACAGGATCATTTGGTGATCGAGAAAGCGTTACGGAGGTGATCGATAAACTCCAGTGGAAGACTCTGCAGGAGAGACGCTCTGTCGCTCGGTTCGGGCTTTTGTCGAAGTTTCGAGAACTTATCTTACCGAGAAGTGTAGCAGTGTATTGCTCCCTCCTACGTGTATCTCGCGAAGAGATCGTGAGGATAAAATCAGAGAGATTAGAGCCCACACAGTGGCTTACCGACAATCTTTCCGCGAACAATACGTGACTGGAGGAGGGAGAACCGATAGTGGTACTCAAGGTACCCTCCGCCACACACCGTCGGGTGGCTTGCGGAGTATGGATGTAGACGTAGATGTAGTGTATAAGTAGTTTGTAAGTTTAAGGACTGATGAAGCCGTAGTTAAGTCCGATAAGCTTCACAAACATTAGAGCATTTGAAAATCCTGAAAGCTGAGAGTATTGTTGACTACTCTGAACACAGCTGCAAGACTTCTGTAGAGCTACGATGATAGGAAGAGAATGAAGAAGTGTGCATCCGACGAGTACCCCTTATTTCCGGCATATCCACCTTTTAATTTCAAGACATTTTTTGTTACAATCAATAAATCACAGGCCCATCTACTACATAGTGCGGAGTGGATTTCACGTCTCCATGCTTCTCACACTGACAACTTTATGTCGCTTGCTCAAAGATGAACTCACTAAAGAATTTATTCATACTAGCTCTTGGACAAGTAACAAGAAATGTTTTTAATGAAATGAATATCCCATATCATCTGTATTTTGCTAACTATATTTCTTTGTTTGGATACTGCATTTGTAATTTTGGCCCACTTTATGTTATTGTAGTAACACTAAAAGTGGGCCCTTGCGATCGTTTTATAACAGCTCGAAATTTAAATGAAAATAACGGCTTAACCATTCATCTGTCACGAAAATGGAATAACCGAATTTGTAGAAGGGAACATTCTCTACAAGTTTGCTCTCTTATGTTTTTTTCATATCTCGTATCTTTTCTGAGATATTTGCAAAAATAACGGCGATTTTGGGATGTATGTCTGTCTTTCTGTCCGTCTGTCTGTCTGTCTGTAACGTGTTCCCTGTTTTTAAGACGAACCGTTCAACCGACAAGCACCAAATTTTTGCACACATAATTGTAGGCCGCCAGAGACCAGAACCTCCATTTTTCAAATTTTTCGGACAATAAATAAGGCAACAATACCAAAAACGCCATTTGTAATATAATTGTAATTTCAAACGAACCGTTCTTCTGACACGAAAATTGAATAACCTAATTGGTAAAGGAGAAAATTCTCTACAACTCAGCTCTATTATGTAGTTGTTTATTTTTCATATCTTGCATCGTCCCAGAGATATTTGCAAAAATAACGGAGATTTGACACCCTCCATTGATTTTACGAAAACCAGCCGTTCGCAGATGTCACGTGACATTCCACGCCCAGAACTCTCTCTGGCATACGCCATCTTGCGTTGCGTATTTGATGATTTTCTTATTATAACTTACACGTGGTTATTTCAAAGCAACGGCGCACTGAAGAATTAACGTCGTTCTTCGTACGAAAAATGATAATCTAGTGTCTAAAAATGCTACATTAACATCAGTTAACAACTGCCATCAATAGTACAAAAATTGAGGGCGAAATTCGTAATTGTTCGCCGTAGTTTAGTAGGCATCGTGTTGGATTGTTACGGACATGGTCCGTCGTTCGGGACCCACCACTGACAATTTTTTTCTCTCCTTTTTATTAAAAGAGTTACGTCTTGGGTGCATAGATATTATCACAATAGTAAAGTCGTATCACTATAATTATTTATTATTTACATTATTATTTTTATCCGAAATGTTTTCAAAAAAGTATAAAACTACCAATTTAAAGTGGGCCGTAAAACATGTCAGTACAATTTTTTTCCCTACACTATGCAAAACAGTGTCATTTCGTGTATATCCTCCGATAAATATGGCGTGTTATTAGAAGCCTCGAGTCAGCACTTCCGCCATATTTATCGGAGGATATACACGAAATGACACTGTTTTGCATAGTGTAGGGAAAAAAATTGTACTGACATGTTTTACGGCCCACTTTAAATTGGTAGTTTTATACTTTTTTGAAAACATTTCGGCATCCCCGGGTTTCATTTAGTTGTTAGTGAACAGGAAAGAGATTTTGGAGTTGGTTGACTGTCACGTTCTGTCGGAGTTCCCCTCGAGACACCTGAACTACTGGCCATTAACATTGCTGCACCAAGAAGAAACGCAGATGATAAACGGGCTATTCATTGGACAAATATATTACACTACAACTGACACGTGATTACATTTCCACGCAATTTGGGTGCATAGATCCTGAGAAATCAGTACGCAGAACAACCACCTCTGGCCGTAATAACGGCATCGATACGCCTGGGCATTGAGTCAAACAGAGCTTGGATGGCGTGTACAGGTACAGATGCCCATGCAGCTTCAACACGATACCACAGTTCATCAAGAGTAGTGACTGGCGTATTGTGACGAGCCAGTTGCTCGGCCACCATTGACCAGACGTTTTCAGTTGGTGAGGGATCTGGAGAATGTGCTGGCCAGGGCAGCAGTCGAACATTTTTCGTATCCAGAAAGAACCGTATAGGACCTGCAACATGCAGTCGTGCATTATCCTGCTGAAATGAAGGGTTTCTCAGGGATCGATTGAAGGATAGAGCCACGGGTTGTCACACATCTGAAATGTAACGGCCACTGTTCAAAATGCCGTCGATGCGAACAAGAGGTGACCGAGACGTGTAACCAATGGCACCCCATACCATCACGCCGGGCGATACGCCAGTATGGCGATGACGAATACACGCTTCCAATGTGCGTTCACCGCGATGTCGCCAAACACGGATGCGACCATCATAATCCTGTAAAACGAGACGAACACATCAAAAGAAACCAATCAACTGCTAGAACAACAAGACAGACGTATCCAAGAACACATTCAGATTCTTAAACAGAATTTCTGACAACAGCTTAATGTTGAAATTTCGAAAGCTGCTTCTCCAATTGATGACGATGAGAGTGGTCATCAACAATTACAGGTTCACGTTACTTAAACAGAGTTCGAAGTTTCGGAACAGTTACTGCAACTCCAAGATATTTACAAAAAGACAAAGATCTTATTATTGCAAAAATCAATAATGTTGTGCCTAGCTCCATTATATCAAAGCTGAAGAAAACGTCCAAAACACATTCACAGCAAATGGAACATCTCGTCTTTTCTAAAAACGTGTTACGTTTATGGAACACTACTCGACCAAAAATACGGTTCATTTCAAAAATAGATCCTGGCAGTTCCGCAAGGAATCAGACTGCTGTTATTATCAATCAATAACATCATTCGGTGCGAATCACCTGGAAATGAACTTCTAATATTTACAAAACATTCGTGTGTCCGTAAATCATTGAAAGCAGCAAAGAAATAATCGTTACAAAACGGCTGTGAGTTGCAAAAGCCACAAATCATGCCAGTGCGTCGAACGTGGAACTTTCCGTGTTGGCTCCTCTTATCTCTAAAAATACCTACGTTTCTCCAGGACACTGTTAATGTTTCGTGTTTGTTTACTCACGTTATTTCATTAAATCATTGGACATGAATGACCTGTAGAGGTGCTTTGAGCACCTTCATCGCCATCATGAAGATATCTGCAGTGTTTGTAGACACGTTTCGCTTCAATCTACAGTGAAAGTCGCCCTGTAGTTTCGTTTTCAAACAGCTCAGTGGCTATGACGTCGTATCTGCTGATCAATGTGTCGTTCAGCGATATGATATTGTAGCTCCTTTCAGGGTATATTTGGATATTGTTTGCGGAATGTGTTACGAACAGAGTAATAAAGATTTAACAAAATGTCAGACTTAATGCAGTAGCTACTTACGGATGTCACCTTCATGACGTAATATCTCCTAAATTATGTGTCCTTCAAAAACATTATTTACCACGTTTGTAGAGTGGAATATTAGGAAAATGTCTGCGAAATGTGTTGTAAATGGACTTGGTAGTAAGGACGTATTAAATTACAACCTCATCCTCATTAGGGCGAATTTTCGTACATTTTATTGTCTTTGCGGTCATAGCATCTGAACTATATGTCGTAATACGATATTATTGTGAAGGTACATCCAGCGGTGTATATGTAAAATGTCAGCGAAATACGTCGCGAATAGAGCTAGTAGGAAAGGCGTAATAAATGAAAACGTCATGGATGAGGAGGCAGTTTTTCATATCTCAGCAACTGGGTGTCGCACAATGGCGAAAATTGGAAAAGTACGTTCAGTGGTATGTGTGTATACTGTCTGTAACATTTATCGCGAATACAATTGATATTATACAAGTAATACATCGTAACGTAATGCCAAATCCTGTAATTTTACTGCAAGAACGCCGAAAAAATAATAAGCGACAAACTCTTTTGCTTTCATCATTTTTCTGGGGTTGTCAGCGAGGAAAATATCCCTAAGGGTTTGAAATTATGTTTAAGGTTTGTTGCAAATCGCTAAATGCTCTCCTACTCATATAGTGGACTGATATAGTCCCAGAATCACGTGCCGCAAGACGGAGAAGTTTTAATTGTTTATGACGTCATATGTGCTGAACTATCGGCCCTATCGCGACAGCCTTTCTTAGCTGACGTCATCTACCTATAAACTATATTCCTGCAAAATTTCAGCTGCATGGGTGGAGTAGTGGACTCGGCAATGCTTCGCAATTGCTAATATGTATTTACTCTTGCTTTGAACGTCAAACATGCAAAAGTTTATCGCAATCATAGGAATGATATTCATATCCCTAAGAAAAGAGCTCTTTCAGTTTTCCACAAACTTTCCTCTTTTCTGGACCGCTATTCCAAACTTTTACTTCAATCAAATCTTCATCTCGCTTTGAACTTCGAAAGTGCAAAATGTCATCGTAATCAGATGAATGATATCGATATTTCATAGAAAAATCTCTTTTTATTTTACGAAATTTTCCAATTTGTCGGGAAACTTTTCAAATTTTTAACTTCATATGTACGTTACTCCTGTTGTGAGCGTCAAATATGCAAACTGTTATCGCAATCAGATGAACGATATCGATATCCCATTGAAAAGTCTGTTTCAGTTACTCGCGAATTTTCAAATATTACTGATAACGTTCCCAAACTCATATGATCAAAATTTTATCGCATTCGGATGAACGGTTCCCAAATTATAGTGTTGAGTACAATTAGAAACACAATGAAAAAGAAACTTGATTCGAATTTTGCGACGTCCCTTTTTAACTGTCCCTATTTTTTTTTACCGTTTACTTTTCCACGACCATAATGAACAAAAGAAAAAAAGAAGAAAAAAAGAATTACACCTCTCCTCGTGCGAATAGTCAGTTATAGTGCTCAATTCAATCAAAAACACATCGAAAAACGCAGTTTCAGCTTTTCTCAAATGTTCAAAGAGTCTATGGGACTTAACTACGGGGTCATCAGTCCCTAAACTTACAAACTACTTATGAACTAGCTAATACTAAGGACGGCACAAATATCCATGCCCGAGGGGGGATTCGAACCCCTGACCGTAGTGGCCATGCAGACCGTGACTGGAGCGCCTCAGTCTCCTCGGCCACCGCGGCCGGCTCAGTTTTTCTCAAATTTTCCAATTTTCCTGTAGATTTTCCACAAGATGTATTTCATATAAGCGTTGTCATGTCAAGCCGTACTGAAGTGATGCTCTTACAACCATGTGGCAATTGATTTTTATTCTTAAAAAAAAAATCGCTTTCGTGTTTCCTAAATTATCCTATTTTTCTGGCGACTTTTCCGAATTTTCATTTGATGCAAACGATCCTCTTGCTGTCAACATGAAATGTACTAAAGCGTATCGCAATTGGGTGAACGGTATTGATAGCCCACTTTAAAAAGCCGTTTCAGTTTTTCCCGAGTTTCCTGTTTTCCGGCCAACTTTTCCATATTTTATCACCGTTTAAACCTTCCCTGGAATTACACGAATATTTCAAGACCGAAATTAGCCGAATCGGGTCAGCCGTTCTCAAATTTTAGTGAGACTAACGAACAGCAATTCATTTTTATATATACAGGGAGTCCCAGCTATGTTGTGCACCCAAAATATCTCTGCAATAATAACAGCTACTGGAAAACTACTTTCACCGGTATCAATGTACGGTTGGGGCCCATGAATGTACATATTTGAAAAGATTCTAAAACGAAATCAAATGTGTTTTTTTAACACAAACATATATATATATATATATATATATATATATATATATATATATATATATATATATATATATATATATATATATATATATATTTTTTTTTTTTTTTTTTTTAAATGGACACCCTATATTTTTTCTTCATCAATCCATAGCGTGACAAATCACATAAACAATGGCGTTGATTGCATCGCAATATTCCAATTACATCCGGAGATATCGCGACGAGAAGTTGACGCTTGAAAAACCCGAAATGCGCTGCTAGCGCTCGTCCTGAGGCTCAGGCGTGAACCCCATGCTACCCGTAATCGCGATGTGATTGGTTAAACAAGTTTACATTCATCTTCTATGTCTTACCTGAACTTCCCAAATGAAAACATTTTTACCTAAACAACGGTAAAACCTTTAGTCTACTTGCTGGTTTCACTAATACCATCAACATGAATTTTACTATTATGAGTGAATCATTGACTGTCACTTGCGCTAGATCTACAGCAAATTAAAGTTTTAACGTTGGACGGCATTATCTTTTTACTAACGGATTAACGATAAGCGAAGTTAACTTTGTGACTAACGTTGCGGTACACAGATATGTTACAGAACCGCATCACCCCTAGCCTATGGGATAAATACCTGCTGGAATGTACGACTTTAATGCAGGGTGGCAGCAGACCGTATTGTTCGTTTCGGACCTCTTGGTAAGTATGGAAGTGCGATTACGCATGTCAATCACATCGCGATTACGGGCAGCATGAGGTTCACGCCTGAGCCTCAGGACGTGCGCTAGCAGCGCATTTCGGGTGTTTCAAGCGTCAACTTCGCGTCGCAATATCTCGGGATGTAACTGGAATATTGCGATGCAATCAACGCCATTGTTTATGTGATTTGTCATGCCATGGATTGCTGAGGAAAAAATATTGGGTGTCCATTAAAAAAAAAAAAAGTTTGTGTTAAACACATTTGCTTTCTATATATACATGTGGCGTCTGTTCCGAAAGAACAGACGTCACTTCTGATCCTGCAGTTGTTATTAATTAATATTCACAGAATATATGACATCAACTGCGATTGGGCAAAGCTGAAAATGTGTACCCAGCCGGGATTCGAACCCGGGTCTCCTGCTTTCTAGGCAGTTGCGCTGACCCCTACACCACCGGGAACACAGTGATCACCGCACCTGCAAGGACTGCCTAAGCACGCCTCCCGCAGGGCGAAGCTGGGAATTTGTATGTGACGGGAGGCGTGCTTAGGTAGTCCTTGCAGGTGCGGTGATCACTGTGTCCCCAGTGGTGTAGGGGTCAGCGCAACCGCCTAGAAAGCAGGAGACCCGGGTTCGAATCCCGGCTGGGTACACATTTTCAGCTTTGCCCAATCGCAGTTGATGTCATATATTCTGTGAATATTAACATTTGCTTTCGTTTTAGAATGCCTCCAAATATGTACATTCATGGGCCCCAGCTGTACATTGATACCGGTGAAAGTAGTTTTTCAATAGCTGTTATTGTTCCAGAGATATTTTGGTTTGACAAGGTAGCTGGGACATCCTGTATATAGATGAAGAGCCTCTGGAAGGGTAGAGCAGCGTGGAGAACTGCAGGACACCAGTCATCGCCAGAACGGTGACAGGAGAGACAGCAGACAGATGGAGAAGTTGAAGGGCGGCAGAACGGGGCGGAAGAGCGATGGCGGGCGACACCAGCGCCCCTGGCGGCGTGACGCGGCGGCGGGGGAAGCCCCGCGCCACCGGCTGATGGGTTGGCAGCCCTGATTGCCTGTCCGGCGGGAAATGGAGCCGTCGCGGGCCAGGAACAGCTACAGCAGCAGGAAGCAAGCGCGATTGCCCGGCGTGCCATGTGTGAGTAGGAGGGTGCGTGGACGCCGGACCGACACAGCTCTACAGCTGGCAGAGGGGCAGTCCAGAGGCCGAGCAGAAAATAGCCAGCCCCACAGAGGCCGCTGCTGCCGCGGGGTCATTCCAACCTTCTGCCGGCCGCCATGATGGTGGCAAGCGTCGCGTAAGTGCCAGTCTCATATGTATATACGAGGTACGTCCAGAAACTAACTTCCGTTTGGGTATATAAAACAAACGTGTACAGATACAGGAAACAATTTATTGTACAAAAATCTACAACTGCTAAACTACTTTTCTACGTAGCTACCGAAATTTTGTTGGCACTTGTGATACCGTGGCACAAGTTTCTGTATGCCTTCTTCATAGAAGGTTGCCGCCTGTGTATTCAGCCATGTGGTAGCATGTTCTTTCAGCTCGTCGTCATCGTTCAACTGTTGACGACCAAGGACAGATTTTTAGGTCTAAGAAGCGGTGAAAGTGGCTAGGAGCGACGCCCGGGCTGTACGGATGATGATCGAACACGTCCCTGTAATATTCCCGTAACAGTTGTTTGCTCACATGAGGTCGGGCACTATCGTGGAAACAAACACCGCCTTTTCATGGAAATCCTCTTCTTACACATAAAATTTGTCCTGCCAACACTTCAACAGTGACGAGATGACGAGATACTATCACATGGCTGAATACACAGGCGGCAACCTTCAGTTTTAAAGAAATTGCTAGACGAGTTAAAGAATTGCTAAACGTGTTACAACCAGTGAGATTAGTAATTAAAGTGCAGTGCTGTTTGCACGTAAAGTTGGTTTCATTTATGTAGAAAGTAACGAGGCTAACAGTAGTCAAAGTATTATAGTTGATTAACCAGACTTGACGAAAGTAATTTTTATGAAATACGTTAAATGCCAAACTCTGCTCAGCCAGTTACACGCGTACGCTATCCAGGCCCTGGAACCAATTAATCAAAAAATAGTTCACGTAAAGTTTTATAAGGAAGTTGAATGCTTTTAAACAATATTATCAAAATTATTGGCAACTTTGAATGTAGTACTTGTGAAGCTCATTGCACCACGCAGTTTCACAGTACTGAGCTATTATCATCGCAATCAGAGTCTATCAGCTATTACGATTTTGATTATAACACGAACACGCCATCACCACTACATGAATTCTGACACATTTATTAGTGAAGTTGTGCTGTTCGTGAATCGTAAGAAGTGCTGGTTGGAGGCTGTAGTGTCGGCCGCGGTGGCCGAGGGGACTGAGGCGCTCCAGTCACGGTCTGCACGGCCACTACGGTCGGGGGTTCGAATCCCCCTCGAGCATGGATATTTGTGCCGTCCTTAGTATAAGGTAGTTCGTAAGTAGTTTGTAGGGTTTAGGGACTGATGACCCCGTAGTTAAGTCCCATAGACTATACAAACATTTGAACATTTGAACTAGCGTAAAAGTTTCATGTCGATAGTACTGTGACAAGCGTATTTTACTGTTTATTGGTAGTCCTGTCTGCTTCCCAAGTTGCAGTTGAAGTAAAGAGTGAGAGAACATCCAGTCGCTCATTAAATGAACTGCAAAGGATATGGCGAGTAGTAAAAAACAATCTGTGACACATATGACTGTCCGCTCCTCCTTCCACGTTTCTCTCAACACAGGAGAGTACGGTCGGCTGTGCTACATTTATTTCCCAATACTCTGTGGTTTTCAGCTATCAGTCGATCTTTTTAAAAAAGAAAAAAAAAACATTCCTTATTAGCAAATCATGATTTCGGGCAGTAACAGGCCATTATCAATGCATGTGTTTAACTGAAGATGTTATTTAAATGGTGAGGATTTTCCGCCCTATGCAAGACACCTGATTTTAATTATTTTTCCCAAACCTGTTTCAGCACATTTTGTGCTATCATCCGTGGGATGGTTAATTTTTTGTCCTGAAAAATTATAGTTACTGTACAAAGATGTTATTAATATGGATAACTCACACCACGCCAAGTATTGATATTAATAATATCTTCAGTTAAACACATGCATTGATATTGTCATGTTACTGGCGGAAATCATGATGTACTAATAAAGAATAAAGAAATAAAATAAAAAAAAGTTCGATTGATAGCTGAAAATCAGAGTATTGGAAACATATCACAGTCGTGGAGCGCAAACCATTGAAAATAACCTGATTTATTTTCAGCACTTCAAATGCGCCTGTATAGGCACTGGCCATATAGACAGGAGAAAGGTACAATGGTAAGCATGAAGCACTTCCGTAAGATCAAAAAACGTTCAAATGTTTGTATAGCTTACGGGGCTTAACTGCGGGGTCATCAGTCCCTAAACTTACAAACTACTTACGAACTACTTACGAACTAGGACGGCACAAATATCCATGCCCGAGGGGGGATTCGAACCCCCGACCGTAGTGGCCGTGCAGACCGTGACTGGAGCGCCTCAGTCCCCTCGGCCACCGCGGCCGACGTGGAGGTATCGTGCTGGTGTTTCACAGCCTCGTCCACTTTCTAAATACGTAAAGGGATTAAAATATTATTAACACCTGTTTTTCAACACACGGAAATAACAAATTACCTACAACACTTACCCTTGGCTTATCAAATTATTATTTCTAAACTCTTCTTCCACAAAATGCTCTGAGCATACTACGTAGCTTTTCAAACTCAGGACTGTGCTGTATCTGTAAAGGAATTACAATTTAAAAAAAAGGTAATCAGAGCGTAAAATCAAATGATCTGAGTAGGCCTAATACTTGCCTGCTTAAGCTATTATACTTACATTTCTTTTATTTTTTGGAAACGAGAAGAGTGATTGTCGAGCGCTTTGCTGTTTATAGTTATTACAGCCGTATATAGGAGATATAATTTCCTCTTCCAACCATTTCCTAGTTCTGTCAACTAAGGCGACGATCAAGAAAGTCTTTAAGAATGTATTGCGGCTGCTCGAGCCCTGTGTTAGTTGACAACTCGATCCGCTAGGAGGTGTTCGGGTGCGCTGTTGCCCGTTTCACGGCTGAGCTTCCGCTGTTATCTTTATAAGCTATTTGGTAAAACTCACCATAGCAGAAGAAGCAGGTCCACGTATACAACTGCTACTATTGTCAATAACTGCGGAACATAAAACAACGCGACCGCTAAACAAAGCGGTATGGGCAGAGTTAACAGTCTAGAGAATGAGCGGCTTGCCAAGCGGTAGCTTGGTAAAGTCAGAGATGTGGGAAATATGTTGAAATGATACATGATGCTGGTGAAACAATAATAAATGAATGAAACAAAATTATTAGAGGCCTGGGGATGTGGCGAAAGGAAGATGTGAATTGTCAGGAGGGGATCATTTTGGAAAAAGATGGATAACATGATGTCGTAAAAAGTTTGATTTTTATAATGAGCTGTTCGTTGAGACTGTGTTCTGTGGACCGTTTCACAATCTTAGTGATTTCTAAATCTTCTAGATGTGAGAGTTTTTTTTCCTTTGGAGGCGATCTGAAGAATTTGCAGTTTATCTAGGGGGGTCGAGTGTGTTTGCTTCTCTTGAGATTCTCGGAAAAGGCCGAATAATTTTTGGCAGCGTCTTTCATAGTTAAAAGATGTTGCTGAAACCTAGTTTTGAAGGCTCGTCCAGTTTGGCGAATGCATGATAAGGGGCCCTGAAAACATTGTATTTTATAGACGCCTGACTGGCTAAAAGAGTCTTTGACTAGCCGTTCACTGTGATGAAAGCGATACTGCATCTTTTCATTGATCGTGATGGTTACTTTTATGTGCGTGGTTTTAAGAAGTGCGGCGAGTCTGTAAGAGAGATTTCCTATGAATGGTAAGGAGACGTAGATGGATTCAGTAGTGATGGTGCTAGGGAGCAGGGAGGTGTTATTTTTAGAGATTTTTCTGCTGTACAATCGGTCTACCAGGCTAGCCTGGTATCCGTTGGTTCTAGCAATGTTCCTCAGGTTAGCTACTTCTGGCTCAACTGTTTCACTGTTTAAAGGGAGGTCGCATAAGCTGTCGATCATGGAAGAGGAAAAGCTGGTTGTGGGCTTTCTGTAAAAAGCAAATATGATATGATTGTTGGATAAGGTGAGAGTTAGGTCGAAGTAGTTGATGGAGCACTCGGGTGACATGATCTGATGGGTTTACTTTTCTTGTAGGCTAGAGCAAAAGCCGGCCGCGGTGGCCGAGGGGACTAAGGCGCTCCAGTCACAGTCTGCACGGCCACTACGGACGGGGGTTCGAATCCCCCCTCGGGCATGGATATTTGTGCCGTCCTTAGTTGTAGCTAGTTCGTAAGTAGTTTGTAAGTTTAGGGACTGATGACCCCGTAGTTAAGTCCCATAAGCTTTACAAACATTTGAACATTTTTTTGAGGCTGTAGTGAATGCTAAGTAAGATAGGGCCAAGCTTAATTAAATCATCAATAATTAAATCATCAATAATTAAATAACACCAATATTATTTATTCAGGATTCATACCTCCCGCTGGCAAAGTGTTGTCACTTTTGCGAAGTGCGATAGGCAGCAACTTTCAGTAACAAAATTATCACTACTACACCCTGTTTCGCATTCTTTTCATTTCGACAATATTTATACACAAATTGATCTCCTCCAATCAAACAGCTCTTACAACGTGTCGTCAATATGGGACGGCGAGCACAGGAGTTAGTTGGGCGGCAGGTAGCGGAGGTGGAACCCCAGCTAGCGCGCTCTGCTGCACTGCCGACAGTCCGTCGTAAAACTGGCGCGGCGCCATTGCCGCGGTCTCCCCCGGGAATCGCTCCAGTTCGCGTCCACCGTGTTTGATTACTCGCGGCGGCCATCATCGTGACATTCGGCCACCCCGGAGCAGCGCGACGCACGACTGGCTGCATGGACGATGTGGCAGACGTCCAGACATCCCCTGAGAGGCGAGCTGCACCTCTGACAGGGCCTGCTACACGACCACCGCGCCATATTTCGGCTGCGAATGCAGACGGAACCAGCCGAGTCACTCCTACCAGCGCTATGAAGAGTGCTGAACCAACAGGGAAGCGCAGAAAAATCAAAGCTGCGAACGCGACGTAAAAGAAAGAAACATCGCACTGACGTGTTTTACGGCCTACTTTAGATTTGCGGTTTTATAAGTTTTTCCAAACATTTTGGAGCAAAATAATAATCTAAATAATAAAAAATTAATTAATAACAGCCGGCCGCGGTGGCCGAGGGTACTGAGGCGCTCCAGTCACGGTCTGCACGGCCACTACGGTCGGGGGTTCGAATCCCCCCCTGGGTCATGGATATTTGTGCCGTCTTAGTTCGTAAGTAGTTCATAAGCAGTTTGTAAGTTTAGGGACTGATGACCCCGTAGTTAAGTCCATAAGCTATACAAACATTTGAACATTTTTAATTAATAACAGTCTCTGAAACCGTTGTAGGGGGGGGGGGGGGAATAGATACTGGCGGGTTCCGAACCACTGACCTCCAGCGTCACAGTCCAATGCATTGCCTACTTCGCTACAGCTAACAGTTAGGAATTGCGTTTTTTAATCTCATACTATTGACGGCTGTTGTTAACTGATGCTAATATGGCATTTATACACACTAGATTATCATTTATCGTACAAAGAACGACGTGTTTTTGTTAATTCTTCAGTGCGCCATTCCTTTGAAATGACTACGTGTAAGTTACAATAAGAAAATCATCAAATACGCAACGCAAGATGGCGTATGCCAGAGAGAGTTCTGGGCGAGGAATGTCACGCGACATCTGCGAACGGCTGGTTTTCGTTAATTCAATGGAGGGTGTCAAAAGTACGTTATTTTCGCAAATATCTCTCAAACGATACGAGATATGAAAAAACATAAGGGAACAAAGTTGTGAAGAATTTTTTCCTCTTCAAATTCGCGTCAGATGAATGATTTATTTACAATTAAAATTACATTACCAACGGCTTTTTTTGGTATTACTGACGTATTTCTTGTCCGAAATATACCAAAAAGGGAAGTTCTGGTCTCTGGTAGGCAACAATTATGTCTCTAAAATTTGGTGCCGATCTGTTGAACGGTTCGACCTAAAAAGTGTGAACACGTTACAGCCAGACGACATCGTCAAATCGCCACTAATTTTTGCAAATATCTCTGCAACGATGCAAGATATGAAAAAACATAATAGAGCGAAGTTGTAGAGAATTTCCCCCTCTACCAATTAGGTTCTCCACCAATCAGGTTATTCAATTTTCGTGTCAGATGAACAGTTCGTTTGCAATTACAATTATATTACAAACGGCATTTTTGGTATTACTACCGTAAAATTTGAAAAAGGGAGGTTACAATTTGGTGCTGATCGGTTCAACGGTTCTTATTAAAAACAGGGAACACGTTACGGATAGACAGACAGAGATACATACCAAAATCGCTGTTATTTTTGCAAATATCTCTGAAACAATACGAGATATGAAAAAAAAAAGAAAAAAAAACCACAAGAAAGCAAAGTTGTAGAGAATTTTCTACAAATTCGGTTATTCAATTTTCGTGTCAGATGCAGACATTATTTTCATTTAAATTTCGAGCTGTCAAAAGACGATCGCAAAGGCCAACTTTTAATGTTACTACCGTAACCTGAAGTGGACCAAAATATTAAAAAGTTGAAATTGAAACGCTATTAAAAAGGAAGAAGAAGTAGGCCTATTCGGAGAAGAACCAGTGTATGTTCGCGTCCGGAAGGTCAATCACTCCAGGTGAAGCCCAGTAGATACAAAGAGGACTCGAGAGTCGGTCTTCATGACGAGCAGGAAGAGTGTGTTTGATGTGGGGGAGACAGGTGAAACCTGTGACTGGCTGCGTGTACCACGAGTAGGCGATGGCTGCACGAACCCTGCACTGCACTGCGTATGTGGATCTGTGACAGCGATGAGGCAATGCCATTAACACACACACACACACACACACACACACACATATATATATATATATATATATATATATATATATATATATATATATATATATATATGCAGCTCTCCACAATACCCTATCCTGAGCAAGCCTCTTCATCTCCACATAAGAACGGCAACCTACATCTGTCTGAATTTGCTTACAGTATCCATCTCTTGGTCTTCCTCTGCGATTTTTACCCCACACACTTCCCTCCAACGCTAAATTCACAATTCCTTGATGTCTAAGAATGTGTCCAACCAATCAATCCCTTCTTTTAGTCAAGGTATGCCAAAAATTCCTTTTCTCGCCAATTCTGTTCAGTACCTCCTCATTAGTTATGCGAGCCACCCACCTAATCTTCAACATTCTTCTGTAGCACCATATTTCAAAAGCCTCAATCCTCTTCCTGTCCGCACTATTTATCGTCCATGTCTCACTCCCATACAAGGCCACACTCAACACAAATGCCTTCAGGAAGGACTTCCTTAGGCTTAAATCAATATTCGATGTTCACAAATTTCTCTTTCTCAAGAATGCTTATATATAGGCTACACAGTAATACTTGCTGTTCATAAATTAAGCGTGGCTATAAAGTACGCTAAATGAATGTGTGAGGTGATTTCTCGTTACTTTCTACCTAAAACTAGTTTGTTCGAACTATTAATAAAAATGTAAAAACAATCGCGTATAGTACAGTGCCTTTTACATATCAGTTTCAGTTTCAGCAACTATTTAACTACATTAATATCTTTATAAAATACAAGCTGAAAACGCGGCATTGCCCGGGTATTTATTTATTTATTCCTGCCATTTTTCAGCTGTATATTCATTTGTATAAGGTCTGTATGTCTGTAAAACCTCTTGGGATTGGAATTAATAGTAAAGAAGTAATAGATCAAAACTTGGTGCGTGATATGGAGATTTTCCATGAACGTTACTGTTTATGTGCTCATATCTCATGAACTACGTGTCGTACTGTGATACAATTTAGAAGGTACATTCAACTATATGTGCGTATAGTCTCTGTAAAATTTCCTGCGGCTAAAATTTGTAGTGTACAAATTATAAATTGTAACGCCGTACCGAATGCCGTAGGTTTACTCCATGAACGGCGGAAAAGTTGTAAGCTAGAAACTTTTTTTCCTTTCATCATTTTGCTATGGTTGTCAGCGAGAAAAAGTTTAATAAAGATTTGAAATTTTTATAAGGTTTGTTGCAAGTCGCTAAGTACAGCGTATTTATATAATCTCGTCGCATAATGTGGCAGTTTTTCGCGATTCATATTGTTTATGACGTCATATCTTCCGAACCTTGTGCCGTATGTGATTCTTAACCCTGCAGCAATTGTTACCTTACGGTATGGAATGTGTGTATGAAATTTGGTTGAAATGGGTCCAGTGGTTTAGGAGAAAATGAACAGCATTGTTGCTAAATGCGGCAGTTTTCCGCGCATCTCATTGTTTATGACGTCATATCTCGTGAACTATATATCTTACGTGATTCTTACACTTACGGCCACCTTCCTTATGGATTGAAGCTTACGTGTACGAAATTTCATAAAGATTGGAAGAAAAGTGTAGATTTGTATGCAACACGTACACACAAACAAACATACGGACACTCTGCTTTATATATTTCAAGATTTTCCACGACAGGAGATTCAATAAAACATGTCCATTGTGTTAGGATTCGTTTTTAGTAATTTTCTCTTCGGTTTTAAAGTATTTAGTCTGACTGCACTCTATACCTTACAGATCTGGGCAGGTAACCCTGATACTCGGGTGGATGGACTTTCTTAAAAGTGCTTTTAACTAGTAATTTAGTTGATCTTCTTGGTGAACTAAATTTTGGTTTTTGTAAAGTGGAAATGGAATTTATGAAATGTTTTACGTTGTTCTTGTGTATTAGGTTTGTGATGCTGTTTTTTAATGGCATTGCCTCATCTGTGTCACAGATCCACACACGCACCATCGCTTACTCGTGGTACACAAAACCAGTCACAGGTTTTACCTGTTCTCGAGGGCATCATGGCCATCCATTCCATAATTACCCAGCATAATTTTCCAGAATCGTAGAGTGGAATATTAGGAAATTGTCTCCTAAATTTGTTGCCAATATAGTTCGCAGTAAATATGTAATAAATCACAACCGTATGCGAATTTGGCAGATATTAGTGAATTTCATTGGTTTTGACGTCATCTATAATGAACTATATGTCGTACGAGTATATAATCTGAAAGGGGCGTTCACAGGTACGGCTGTATATATAAAATATACCGCGGATTCAATTAGTGGTGTAGAAGTAATAAATTGTTATGCCTAGCCCAATGTCGTAGTTGTAGTGCAGGAATAGATGAAAAGTTGTCTGATAATTGGTCATCGCGCTAACGTTTTGCGAGGACTTGAAATTCTATACAGAATATGTTGCATGACGTTAACTGATCTACATCTACATGGGATACTCTGCAAATCACATTTAAGTGCCTGGCAGAGGGTTCATCGAATCACCATTATACTATTTACCCCCCATTCCATTATCGAATAGCGCGCGGGAAGAAAGAACACCTGAATCTCTCCGTTCGGGCTCAGATTTCTCGTATTTTATTCTGATGATCATTTCTACCTATGTAAGTGGGAGTCAACAATGTATCAATTTAATGTTCAATTGTTTGTAGAGCTTATGGGACTTAACTACGGGGTCATCAGTCCCTAAAGTTACAAATTACTTATGAACTAGCTACAACTAACCCCGAGCGTAGTGGCCGTGCAGACCGTGACTGGAGCGCCTCAGTCCCCTCGGCCACCGCGGTCGGCCAACAATATATTTTCGAATTCGGAGGAGAATGTTGGCGATTGGAGTTTCGAAGGTAGCCCACGCCACAGCGATAAGCGCCGTTGTTGTAATGATTCCCATCCCAGATCCTGTATCATTTCCGTAACGCTGTCTCCCCTGTATCGTGACAATACGAAACGAGGTGCCCTTCTTTGGACTCTTTCGATGTCCTCCGTCAAACCCGCCTGATAAGGATCCCACACTGGACTGCTATACTCTGAAAATGGACGGACGAGCGTAGTGTATGCAGTTTTTGTAGTTCTGTTGCATCTTTTAAGGGTTCTGCTAATAAAGCGCAGTTGCTAATAAAGCGCAGTCTCTGGTTCGCCTTTCCCACGACATTATCTACGTGTTCTTTTCAATTTAAGTCAGAAGTAATGGTAATTCCTAGATATTTTGTGGAGTTTACGGCCTTCACGTTAGATTGATTTATCTTGTAAGCAAAGTTTAACGGATTTCTTTTCGTTCTCATGTGTACGACTTCACACTTGTCATTATTTAGAGCCAATTGCCAATTTTTACACCATACTGATATCTTATTCAGATCGTTCTGCAGTTGGTTTTGATGTTCAGATGATTTTACTAGGTAAATGACGGCGTCATCTGGAAACAACCTAAGAGAGCTACTTAGATTTTCTCCTAAATCATTTATGTAAATAATGAACAGCAAATGACAGTATATGAATGAAGTACAACTGTTCACCCGTCGCATGCTTGGGTGCTTTCTCGTTGTTTATAACATCATGTCTCCTGAACTATGTCTCATACGCGGTTCTGAACCCCACAGTCTAGCTTCCAGGTCATGTCATTCAATCGGTTTCGACCTCACTTTAAGTCATTTTCAGAGAGAGACATAACTGCCCATGTGGCCGGAGCTGACATGTGCATGACTGCCGTGGTAGTGAGCTGCCCAGACCCACAGTGAGTTTTTGACTGCCAGTAAGCAACATGTGTGACGCTTGTCTTGACATTGCTCCAATAATGTAGGAGAATATGTTGAATACTGATACGTACACAGCTTTTTGTAAAACACACTCTCCCACTCACCTACACACACACACGTTAAGGAAGCAAAGATACGTCAGCTCCCATATTACTTTTTCGTTACAGATTCTCATTTCCTTTAAAAAAAATTAAAATTCACTACTTTCAGTTGTGCGTGTTTTTTTTTTCACTACTTATTACATCTTTCTCAAGTTTGGGAAAACTAACACGCAAAAAAATAAAATAAAATAAAATAAAATAAAAATAAAAAATAAAAAAATAAAATAAATAATTAAATAAATAAATAAAATAATTGGTATTTGCATATCGTGTAGTTTCATACCCCACCTTGGTAAAGTAGCGTCTATTTTCTCAAAATTCCTCATAGTTATTCAGATACTTAATTTTTTTTAAAGTACCTATTGCATTAAACTTGAAGTATTTACATCGAAAAATGTTGTCGCTGACTACTTTGCGTACGGTTCATTTTAGCTCATACATCATTGAGGATGAAATGAAGCTAATAATTCGAAAAAATTTTTAATTTCAGAGCAGGACGATACCTGTCTCCGTTTTCGTTATTTTGTCTCGTATATGTACGGTACGGGAGTATCGCAACAGGCGCATCAGTTCTCTGCACGTGCAACGTGAGTTATGTGGAGGTAACAATCATCACATCTTATAAACTCTTAAAGATATTGAATCCTTTTCTTTGAATGATAGCCTGCGAAGGAATTCATGATTCACACAACCATTAATACTAAAAGCTTTTTTTACTTACAGGTAGACAGAAATAACTATAGTTTTTTTAGGATGAAATGACGTATTAATTAAACAGTATTTAATATTTATGGAGGTTCATTTCCGGGTATTGCAACTGAATGAAAGGCGTTTCAAAAAAAAAAAAATTGTTCAAATGTTTGTAAAGCTTATGGGACTTAACTACGGGGTCATCAGTCCCTAAACTTACAAACTATTTATGACCTACTTACGAACTAGGACGGCACAAATATCCATGCCCGAGGGGGGATTCGAACCCCCGACCGTAGTGGCCGTGCAGACCGTGACTGGAGCGCCTCAGTCCCCTCGGCCACCGCGGCCGGCAAAGGCGTTTCGCTTCTTTATTTGTGAACAGTCATCAACGGCAGTTTTTAGTGTTAATCCCATGTGCGACTTTATGGAGCCAGGTGTGTGTATTCTCAAGAGGGATGGGAGTTTTGGTTCTTTATTTCATCACCTCGCCGTGCAGTTCACTGCGACGTTGCAGATTTTAACAGTCAGGGTTTTCTATTTATTGATTATATTTTTGTGACACATGACGATGAATGCTGTTAAAACATTTTTATTAACAGGCACCTTGCAAATGACAACACTAAATTCATAATTTGTTTAGATTAAATGTCAGCCAGTTTGCACATGAACAGGAACTTACAGAGAGTGACACACAGAGAAAATCCTATAAGCGATTCAACAAATCCATCAGTGCAGGTGAAAAAATGAGTAAAGAAATAAAAATAAAACGCAGTGACGCTAAGGTAATTGTTTTTTATTTTCTTATTTACGACTGCGGCGTTGTTTATAACACCAGGAGTGGGTTTATCTGACATTCGTAATGCAGTTGCATCTCTCTTATCTCAGGCATTTTTTTCTTTTTTCTTCATTTTAACTAATGGATTCATCTGTATTGCCTTTGAAATAAGTCCCACTGTTCGAAAATGTACAGTTGAAATCTTTTACAAGGGAGATCAAAATATGGCAAACACATAACAACCAAACGATTTTTCTGTAGCTCATTAAATGTATCAACAACAGTTGTTAGAGTGTTTGCTGTATTGTTATAATTCATTTCGTTCTGACCGGTTTCTGTCCTAAACCATCGTCCCGGGAATATGGAAAACAATAATATTTTAAAATATCGAAGATGTCATCTTTACCATACATGAGACATTTGAATCTAAATGATACACCACAACATACGAACTAAGATACTTTTATAAGAAGTGATGGTTGTCAGCACACAGTCCACGTCGCACGTGCAGAGAACTGGCGCGCCAGTCGCGACGCCCCCGTACCGTAGACATACGAGCCGAGATCTCGAAAATGGAGACAGGCATCGTCCTGCTCTCAACTTTAAAAATAATGTCGAACTATTAGCTTCATCTCATCCTCAACGATGTATGACCTAAATGAACCATACGCAAAGTAGTCAGCGGCTACATTTCTCGATGTAAACACTTAAAGTTTAATGCAATAGGTTACTTAAAAATTAAGTATCTGAATAACTACGAGGAATTTTGTGTAAAACTACACTTCGGTATCAAGCTGGGGTATGAAACTACAAGATATGTAAAAACGAAATTTTTTTTTTACATGTTAGTTTCCTCAAACTCGACAGAGATGTACTGAAAAGTGAAAAAAGAAACAGTCATAACCGAAAGTAGTGCTTTTTAATTTTTTTAAAGGAAAACGAGAATCTAACGAAAAAATAAATGTGTGAACTGTTCAACATACAAAGGCAGTAGCTTAATGGCGGGCTTCGATTTGGACTGGCTGATGAAAGCATAGGCAAACTGAAACACTGGGACAAATGTTCAAATGTTTGTACAAGTTATGGGACTAAACTACGGGGTCAAGAGTCCCTAAGCTTACAAATTACTTATGAACCAGCTAATACGAAGGACGGCACAAATATCCATGCCCGAGGGGGGATTCGAACCCCCGACCGTAGTGAACACTGGGATACCCATCTATCACATTAATGATGTGATACAGCAATTAAGGCAGTTTGATCAAGGAGACAACAAGAAGGAAAGGCGACAAAAGTGAAACTAAAAAAATTAGGACCACTAACACGAAAGGGAAGAATCTGACAGAGTACTCAAGAGCTAAGTCAAAACAACCCCATGGCGTAGACGACATTGCCTCAGAGCTACTCAAGTCCCTAAAGGTCCAACCAGCTATTTCATCTTGTGTGCAAAATGTGAGAAACACGTGAAATAGCCCAGACTCCAGGAAAAATGTAATAAAACCCATTTCGAAAGAAAGCAAGATTAGACAGGTATGAAAATCACATAACCATCAATTTCATAAGTCATAGTTGGAAAATTCTAGCACGAATTGTTTACAGAATGTTGGAAAAACTCATAGAAGCTGACCCCGCAGAAGGTCAGTTTGCGTTTAGACAAATGTAGGAACTCGTGCGCAATACGTTAGTATCCGACATCTTACAACATAGATTAAGGAAAAGGTAAACCTAAAATTGTAACCTTTGTAGATTTGGAGGAAGCTTTTGACAATGTTAACTGTAATACACTCTCTCAAATTTTGAAATCAGCAGGGGGAAAATACAGGGAACGAAGAGTTAGTTACAAATTGTACAAAAAATCAGACAGCAGTTAAGAGTCAAACAGCTTAAAAGGGAAGGTAGTGAAATAGCGTTGTAGCGTTTCACCAATCTTATTCAGTCTATGTAATCTGAAGAAGCTGTGAAGGAAATCAAGGAGGAATCTGTAAAAGTTTAGGGTGAAAACTACAAAGTACGAGATTTACTGATGACATTGTAATTCTGCCGGAGACTGCAGAGTACGTGGAAGAGAAAATGAACGGAATGGACAGTGCCTTCAAAAATAGAGTATAAAATGAAGATTAGCAAGAGCAAAACAAGGGTAATGCGGTGTAATCTACGAAAATTAGGATATGCCGAAGGAACTAGATTAGGTGATGAGGCTACACACTTGGGCAGTAAAATAATGTACGATGGTGAAAATGCAGATGGGCAACAGGAGGAAACGTGTTTCTGAGAAAGACAAATTATTTAATGTACAAAATTAATGAATGTCTGTCTTTTCTGCGGCCATTTGTGTGGAGTGTTGCCTTGTATAGCAGTCAAATAGGGACGGTAAATAGCTCACTGAAGAACATGGTAGACACTTTCGACATGTGTTCTACAGAAGAATGCTAGAGATTAGACTGGTAGATCGCTAACTAATGAGGAGATACCGAGCAGAATTAGGGAGGAAAGAATGAAACTTTCACTCTGCAACGGAGATTGCACTGATATGAAACTTCCTGGTAGATGAAAATTGTGTGCCGCAACAGGGACTCGAACCTGGGACCTTTGCCTTTCGGTAGAGCGCTTACCCACGAAAGACAAAGGTCTCAGGTTCGAGTCCCGGTTGCGGCACACAATTTTCATCTGTCAGGAAGTTTCATATCAGCACAATCTCGCTGCCAAGAAAGGGAGAAAGACAATTTATGGCAGACGGTACCTTAACTAAGAGGAGGGATCGATTG
The DNA here is from genome assembly GCA_026315105.1 of Locusta migratoria. NCBI lineage: Eukaryota > Metazoa > Arthropoda > Insecta > Orthoptera > Acrididae > Locusta > Locusta migratoria. The sequence goes on from CM048754.1 coordinate 124,768,570, forward strand.
GTGGGACGCATTCCGAGGCATCAAGGGATCGTCTGCTTAGTGTTGAAGGGAAGTGTGCGAGGTAAGAATAGCACAGGGAGACGAACAGGTGAATACAGTAAGCAGATGCAGGTGGACGTGGGTTGCCGTTCTTCTGAGGAGGCTTGCTCAGGAGAGAGTAGGGTGGAGAGCTGCATCAAACCAGTCCACAACAACAATAACCGAAAGTCTACATCTACATACATACTCCGCAATTCACCGTAAGGTGCGTGGCGGAGGGTACACTATACCACTACTAGGCATTTCCTTTCCTATTCCACTCCCAAATTGAACGAGGAAAACAAAAGAATGCCTATATGCCTCCGAACGAGTCCAAATTTCTCTTATCTTGTCTTTGTGATCTTTACGCGAAATGTAAGTAGGCGGCAGCAAGATCGAACTACACTCAGCTTCAAATTCCGGCCCTCTAAATTTACTTAAAAGAAATTCACGAAAAGAACGTCGTCTTTCTTCCAGCGATCCCCAATTGAGTTGCCGGAGCATTTCCGTGACACTCGCGCATTGGTCGAACCTACCGGTAACAAATCTAGCTGCTCGTCTCTGAACCGCCTCTATGTCTTCCTTTCAACCGATCTGCTGCGGGTCCCAAACACTTGAGCAATATTCAAAACGCGGTCGTACAAGCATTTTATACGCGGTCTCCTTTACACGTGAAGTCCATGTTTCCAAAATTCTCCCAATAAACCGAAGTCGGCTGTCCGCCTTACTCACAACTGTCCTTACATGTTCGTTCCATTTCATATCGCTCTGCATTGTTATGTCTAGATATTTGAACGACGCGACAGCGTCAAGAAGTTCACTACTAATGCTGTATTCGAACATTATAGGATTGTTTTTTCTACTCATGCGCATCACCTTACATTTTTTTCTACATTGAGAGCTAGCTGCCATTCTTCGCACCAACTAGAAATTTTGTCTAAGTCATCCTGTATGCTATTACAGTCAGTTACAGACGACACCCTCCCATACACCACAGCATCATCAGCAAACAGCCGCAAATTACAACTTACTCTGTCCATCAGATCATTTATATAGATAGAAAATAATAGCGGTCCTATCACACTCCCCTGGGGCACGCCTGACGATACACTCGTCTCTGATGAGCACTCGCCGTCGAGAACAACGTACTGCGTTCTATTACTTAGGAAGTCTTCCAGCCAGTCACAAATCTGTGAACCTATTCCATAAGCTCGTATCTTCGTTAGCAGTCTGCAGTGTGGCACCGCGTCGAACGCCTTTTTGAAGTCGAGAAAAACACAATCCGCCTGTTGCCCTTCGTCCATAGCTCGCAAGATGTCATGTGAGAAAAGGGCAAGCTGAGTTTCACATGAACGATGTTTCCTAAACCCGTGCTGATTCATGGAAAGAATCTTTTCTGTTTCAAGGAAATTTACTATATTCGAACTGAGAATATGCTCCAAAATTCTACATGAAACCGATGTCAACGATATTGGCCTGTAATTGCGTGGGTCAGTTCTCTTTCCTTTCTTATACACGGGAGTCACCTGCGCTTTTTTCCAATCACTAGGAACTTTGCGCTGAATTAAAGATTCGTGATAAATGCAAGCTAAGTAGGGGGCCAATGCCGCAGAATAGTCTTTGTAAAACCGAACTGGTATTCCATCCGGACCAGCAGACTTTTTCCTATTTACCTCTGTCAGCTGCTTCTCTACACCGGAAATACCTATTACTATGTCCTCCATTTCGGAATTAGTACGTTGATCAAATGATGGTACATTTGTGCGGTCCTCCTGCGTGAAAGATTTCTTAAAGGTTAAATTTACAACTTCAGCTTTCCGATTGCTTTCCTCTATTACTGCCCCGGAATGAGCAACGAGTGACTGGACCGTGGGCTTTGATCCGCTTATCTATATTACATAGGACCAGAATTTTTTCGGGTTCTCAGAAAGATCTTTAGCTAAGTATGGCTGTCATAATTATGGTATGCTTCGCGCATCGATCTAAACGAGAAAGGATGGCACATTAAGAAGTTGCAGTAAAACAATAAGTTTATTCACACACCTTCCATCTTGTCCAAAGATCAGTTAATACGAGTGCTATGGAAATATTATTCGCAAACGGAAGTTTGGTCGTGTTATGTCAAAAAAAGAGGTACTGTTGTGTGGGTGGGTGATTGGTGTGGCTGCTGGCTGCCCCCCAGGTTGGCAGCCCTGTGTAAACACTCGTCGCTCTCAGTGGTGAGTGGTGAGTGTAGTGTCCAGACCGTCGCGGAGGCCGCCTAATCTGCGATGCCGTCTGCTGCTTCTGGCCAGTGCTGGCAACGGTAGAGACGTCACATCTGTAAGGCCGTCTCCGCTTTGAAATTGTAATGCTGGAAAAGCACGCCGCTCAAAGGCAGCACTCAGGATGAAAGCGGCCAAAAGGTTTGCTGGCTTCTGGCGTCTCTTGTAGCCGCGAACCGATCGGCAGAATGTATCGCGCGGGTTAAAAAACAACTAACCAAATGTGTACCGCAAAAAACTAACCAAATGGCCCATTCATCAGTGTAACTGCGATACAATGGCACAATATTACGAAACATTTACACAATTGAAACTTCCTGGCAGATTAAAATTGTGTGCCGGAACCGGGACTCGAACCTGGGACCTTTGCCTTTCGCGGGCAAGCGCACTACCGACTGTGCTATCCCGACACGACTCACTATACCGCCTCACAACTTTACTTCCGCCAGTACCTCGCCTCCTACTTTCCAAACTTCACAGAAGCTCTCCTGCGAACCATGCAAGACTAGCACTACTGGAAGAAAGGATATGGTGGAGACATGGCTTAGCCACAGCCTAAGGTATGTTTCCATTCTATTTACACAATTGTCATACATCTGAAAATTATACTGAAAACAAAAATTCGAAAGTCCCAGATGTAACACAAGTTAAATAAATCATATCTATATTTATAAATGGGAATGTCTGTTCGGTGTACGTTTATCACGTCTGAACTACAAGACATAAAGACCTAAAAATTTGTACAGTTACTAACGTCTACCCGGGGAAGGCTTTAGGCACGGTTTTATAGCGATCGGATAGCTATTTATCTCTCTCTCTCTCTCTCTCTCTCTCTCTCTCTCTCTATATATATATATATATATATATATATATATATATATGATGAATGAGAATGTCTTTTCGGTGTACACTTATCACGTCGAAACGACAAGACGCAGAGACTTAAATATTTGTACAGTTACTAATTTATACCTGAGGAAGGTTTTAGGCACGCTTTTATTACGATCTGATAGATATTTAAAAAATGCTCAGTCTCTGTTGTAGTATTTTATTCTCCAATTACGCGTTTCGCGCTGTTAGCGCATCGCGACAGCGACTCCTCTGCTGCTATGGCGCCCAATACCAGAAATTGTCAAGACACCTCCTACACAGCTACAGACAGTTCTGTGGCTCCATCTCCGCCCAATCTGACGATGCGCCAACAGCGCGAAACGCGTTATTGGATAATAAAATACTGCAACAGAGACTGAGCATTTTTTAATATTCAACACTGTTGCTGCACCAGCCGCCACCACCACCATCATGGAATGGAATGACATGATAGATATTTAGTAATTTGAAGAATGTAACGCGTAATGTGGAACAATAATTACTCTTTGAAAATTATATTTACTCTTTGAAAAGGGTTTTATTGGTTGCATTGTTGCTTGAGGTTGGTAATGATAAAAGGGTGGAGTATATTGGGATGGAAAGTTATCGGTGTATATTAAATTCTACACGTGTGCGTCGATATTTCGTTCTGCAGCGAAAACTACGGAACGCATACGAATGGTCTGTGTGTAATTGTTGTCCGAAGTCTCCCGTTCTACACCATAGCAGTTCCATGCCGATAGCTATAAGGGGGTGGAAGATACGGTTGTTGAAAGTCGTCCAATTATAAAATAATTCGTACTGAAGGCCAGCGACTCTATAGCAAAGAGGTTACATACAGTGAAACGTGATGCCACAGACCATATCTTTGGTCTATGCGTGCTACAATGTCTTCAGCTCTTTCTCTGTAAGGATAAGCATACGAATAAGGAAATATAAAAATAAATAAATAAAACAGTAAAAAAGAAATTTCTTTTAATACATCTCTTAAAGAAATTGATTTGACGTTTCGTGCATTACATCCCTTCAGATATGCCATTTCAGTTCAAAAGACTTCAGTTTCCAGTTCGTCTACCTTTTGCCATGACAATTAACAAAGCTCAAGGACAGTCATTAAACGTCGCAGGAATCCATTCACAGCACTCATGTTTTTCACATAGTCAATTATACGTCGCTTGCTCAAGGGTGGGCAACCCAAAAAGTATCTACATCTACGGTCCAAAGAATAGTACAAGTAACGTACTTTGCCAGAATGCCCTAAAATGAAATTAAAATGAATTTGGACATTACTCTGACCAAACGTGTTGAGATATTGCAATACAGGATATAAGGAATAATGTATGTATTATTTATTGCAAATTATGAAGCTGTACAGGACTTAATCTCTATCTACGGATGATAGGAAAATTATACAACCCATCCCAGTGCTGCATAAATAAAATGGGTTGGACGCGTTGTCAGGATGGAAGGCGGAGCGGTGAAGGCTTGTGGGTGCCCTAGGAGAGGGTGGCTGAATGGCAAATAAAAGATAGAATTGAAGTTAATATTTGGTATATTCTGAAATACGGGAGACATATCAGGACTCGCCCTGGGGACGAATGCAATGAATGAATGCCAGTCTAAAAGGATTAGAAAACGGAAAAGGTTACGGTAATGGTTACGGTTCACACAGTTGGTGGCTGATACCGAACAGGCGCTAGGCGGGAGCGGACGGCATGCGGCCGTTCGCCCCGCACAGACGCTGAGCCTCTGGAGTGCGTCTGTTCTGTACGAGAGCTCAAACTGAAGAGAGCGAAAGAAAGTGATTCTTGCGCCTCAGAGTCCTCCAGCAGTAGCACACGTGATCAAACATGGGTGTCTGCTATTGGCTACACGGTAGCGTGGAAACGTCAGTAGTTTCAGCACGGACGCCAGAAGGGTGGCGTGATTTTAGAATCAGCATTCAATACTGGTTCTGGCCGGCTCTGTCCTGCAAGGTGGACAGGCTTTGTCACGTTGTCAAGGCGTATGTCGCGGCGGAAGAACACTTGTAAAACTTAGGCGAAGTTTTGAAATAAAATTTTGTAATTATTTCCCTAACCTATTTTAGACTGGCTGGTCATCCTGTACATTCCCTCCCCCTTCCCTAGAAGTGGCGACTCAGAAAGTTTACATGGACGCCAGACACTCCTGGGAAGAACGGGTTGCCCGAAAGGGGACTTAGTAACTAAGGGAGGGTTGTGTTACAATTCCAACTCATTTAGTGTGAATGTTAGGGGACTTACATGTAGTCGCATTTGGTTTTCAGGTAAACAACAAAATTAGTAAATGTCATAACTCTTCAGAAATTTGTAGAACAATGAATTGAATAATGTGAAATTTCAAACCATTTAACAGTTGAATGTACCGTTACATTTAAAATTAAAACTTGTTTCACATGTTACGTGTCATTGCTAAATTCTGTGAAATCAAAGTGTTGACACTGGCCGAACTTAATCAGCACGGGTCTTGCAAGGTTACAGATGCTCCTAGAAATGTGTAGATGTTTGTGTTGTTTGGCAAATATTAATCTCGTTATTATACAGTGGAACAAATGTAAAATAAGAGGCTCCATGAAATCAATCCAACAGGAAACGGACAAATACACACCATTTTAAAATGCTTAAACTCAGACAAAGACTATGCTTTCCATAGATTAATAAGGAGTTAATCATTCAGTATAAATATAAATTAGATTGTAATTGTAATCCCAGAAAAGAAATTGATTGTAAAGCCATAAAAGAGGTAATATTGGTTTTAACTTAATTAACTGATCAACTATGTTTAAGTAACAACGTTTTCTAAAACCAGTAACATCACTCATTACATAAAATATTGTGGAAGTTACAAAATTCAATAATGCAACTCGTTGGATTAAAAGTTTTTTAAACACGGTAATAGAACTTATATCAAGTAAGGAAGTAAAATATGGAAATAAAACAGAGGTTTTATCTACCTTAGTTCTCAGCATAATCCACAAGGTCTAAAAATATAAATTGGTACATAATGCTTAATTATTCACTTTGAAATATTGGAAGTTAAAAAGGGGAACAATCCTTCCAAACAGGTCATATAGGAACTCTACACAATAACATTACCACTAGATCAAAGTCGCATTTCGAAAGATTATTACACAATCGACCTCAAATGATGCTAACACCAAACTCAATATGGGTGTCTTAACTTTGTATAAAACACAGCAAGAACTAAATTCCTTGAAAAGCTGACAAGTGCAGGAAAAAGGTTATTCTTAAAAATAGTTATAATATTATCTTGGATAAAAATTAAGGTTTTTTCTCCAACATAGCTGCTTTTAATAAACATCTACAATCATTAGGCAGAAGAAGAGTTAATAGTACTTATCACAAAATAAACTGATTCTTATAGAATTTCATAAGGCGTATCACTTGTGAGCCTCAATTAGTATTATTTCATGAATCACCAGTGTTGAGATTCTTCGCGCATAAATGCAGCTTACGGGGCACGGGAACTGTTCGTAAACAAATACAACTGTCAGACGCGCACGTGGTGCGTAGGGCAATAGGGGAGGTGGTAATCAGAAAAGTATAATGGCTGCCTGCGGTAGGCGGGGGAAGAGGGGAGGCAAGTCTGGGCTACACGCATGGCGAGAGGGGAACACGTGATAGGCAGGTGGTGTGAGGAAGAGGGGAGTGGTGGAGCGGCTACAGCTGACTGCAACAGCCTTGAAGGAAGCAGGTGATCTAACGTCAGGTGACGACGTATTAGCACGCGCCTTAACAATGCAAGGAAATGAATTCTGGCGGCAATTCGCACAGGTGCACTTAAAATAAAACGGCAGCACAATAACATCGGCTTCGAACAGTGGATAAAATAAATAACGTATCAGAGACTTGGAAATGAATTTCGTTCAAATGGATGGAAAGGAGGTTAACATCACTTTGACACGTAATGGACAATACATCAGGCAATTAACAGCACACATTTTAAAATTTCAATACGTCTCGAGGCTTCTATGCGTTGATTTTTAGCAGGCACAAGGTTCCAAAACGTTGGCCATTCGTTTTGAGAATCTGTCATTTGCATAAATATCGTAACATGGTAGCTCTAGAATGACGAAATTGTACATATAGTCTCTAAGTTTCGGTTGAATTGACACTAGTTAAAGCCAGAAAACAGGATGTGGGTTTAAATTTTATGAAGAAATGCTGGAGGGAACAAGTCGGGTCGGTTGATTTTAAGAATTAAAAAGCGCGCAATTAATTTTTAATTCTTATAATCACAAACTCCAGACTTTGACAGGCTCTAAAAGGTCTCAAAGAAATGAGGTAGCACAGGAAAGGCAAACCATAACCGAATCACTGTAACAATTGGAAATGTAAATGCTAAATAATGGTTTGCTGTCAATGGAAGCAAACAACATAAACTCGGTAACATAAGGCTCCACATTATGGATTTGGTAACAAAACGTGATACTTCACAATGACAGATAAGAAGGGATAAATCGTTAATGGTAGAAAATGTTAACTCTTCCTCACTTAATGACAGCACATTTAAAATTCTTAAGGATAATTAAGATACTCTAAAAATATAAATGTGAACTAAACAGACATACGTCTAGAAAAACTTTACACACTATCAAATCTCACGAAAATCTATCTTATGAGTGACTGGAGCACATTTTAATTGATACTTCGTGCTTAATAATGTAGTGCTTTGAAAGAACAGGAATTACTAACGTCTGGGTTACTCATCACTGCAAAATAGCACTGGATCTCGCTACACGGAATAAGGACAATATATCATTACTACTAATACATCATATCACATTATAAGTACCTCTCTTGGAGTACTGGATACAAATTATTTATACATCAACTTAGGCTGTCTCTGGCGGTAACAACTGGAAATAACTTCTCATAATCCTGATGTGCGTTGTGTTTCACGTACATTTATTGCCAAGGTACTGACACAGAAAACATAATACAAACTGTTATGGAAATTTCGGAATCGGACAAAGAAAAGGCATGTATAACATAAATCAGGAGGTATATAGAAGCAGAATGGCAGCAATAGAAATAAGGAAAAAGTGGTTTTTCTTGGTCTTCTCGCTATGTGCAACAGTTTTCTTCTTTAAACTTCTCTTACGGATATTACGCTCACAGGCGGTACTCTTGACTCACCATGTGGCAACTACATATAGGCGCCATTACATCGGCTAAAACATTACTCAACTTCAGCTGCCCTCTGGAGGGTAACAGCTTGAAAGGCTTTTTACTTGCACGTCACTTAGGGTGCAGTAAGGATTCGGGTATATCTCTAAGGCTATCTTATCACATCTCAACCAGGCTTCTCTCCGGTAAAATATTTTCGAATCTACAAGATTCACATTTCGTGCCCTGAAGCACACTGTCGTCACATGCTTTGGCAACCAGTTTGTGAAAACTACCACTTTCACGGAAGGAAAAGGTCATACTGAAAGAAATACGCAGGAGGGAAAAGAGAAACATGCAGAGAGTAGAGGAGGGAGGGGCGAAAGTTTAATTCTTGGGTTTACAATGTGGTGGATCAACACAGTGTTCTAACGGTTCCGACTGTTTCAGACGCTAGTCGTGTGTACGACTGTTTGTGCGGCTGCGGTCTTCAGTCTAAACTCGTCAGCAAATCTGGTAGAATCAACCACGATTGAAAACTTTTTGTCTGTGTTTTTTCTTTTAAGACCTCAACGCTGGTATTGCGTCGGTGTTTGATCTTAAAACAAAAGCACACATCCTTCAAGATTGAGAATTTTACACTTCTCCCTTATACCAATGATTTTTCAATTTCTGCCAGACGCGGCTTGGAGGGGAAATGCCTTGCTTTAACCCATCACGTCTGTGGAGGGCGGAAATTTACTTTCATTTACGGCACGAAAAATATTGATAGGAAAGATCAAGTGGAAGAAACATCACAACAATTCTGTCACTGTGGACGCCAGGCTACATTTTACTAGGGTTAGTGAAAAACCTTTGTCAAAAATCATAAAACTGTGTCATTAGACATGCTACAAATTAATTAAAAAATGAATCTTCCGTAATTCCGGGAATGCTCAAACTTTGATAATATAAGGTAAAGAGTATTATTCTCTACTATAACCATAAAATGGACGGCAAAAAACCAACAATAGCTAATCCAGTCACTCGCGAGAAGAAACAATATGATTTAGTTAGCCTAGGGAAAGTTAATATTCAAATTATTCTGTTACTTCGAGATAACTCGGAACAGCAGGAAATAACAAATCATGTTCTCAGTCTGTACTTATCCGTCGGGACGTGGTGTGGCACGGTGCAGTACGACGGCCCACAGCAGGCGGGGGCGGTAGCTGGGCGGCTGGCGATATTCGGTCGCACGCGCACGACGCGCGCGTGGCTTCGACGTGGGCGGCGGGGGCGGCGTGAGCGGCAGCAAGTGGGCCTCACTGCTACGGGTTGCGGTGGTTTGGACCCGTTATGGAGCCATCTTCGTCTGCTTGGCAGGACCGGCAGGAGACGTGGGGCGGCGTCTCATCCTCACAGCACTTACGGACGGACGGCGCCGGTAGGCGACGTATGTGGGCGGCGGCAGCGGCAGGTGGGCCGCGCCAACCGGGATACGGCACTTACATGCCTTCGGTGGGCCGAAACAGTAGTACGAACGCGAAGCGTAACTTTTTACGCCTCGTGCGCGCAGGTGAGCTGCACACGTGTAGTAGTGCACGGCGAAGTCGGCGGTCAAATGCGGCAGGTCGCGCGTCACCTAGCGCACACGTGCGCTGCGGCAGGCAGGCGAGCGGCGTTGGACTAGGCACTCGGCACGGAATGTGCAGATGCAGCGGCGGCTAGGATGTCACGGCGGCGGTGCCGTGGCTCGGCGGGATAGCGGCTGTCTACCAGCCACACAACATAATGTGAACCAAATTTTGCGGCCACCCTAAGGGCCGAAAGGTGGGTTATCGATCCCACTTCGGACGCCAAATTGTACAGGACTTAATCTCTATCTACGGATGATAGGAAAATTATACAACCCATCCCAGTGCTGCATAAATAAAATGGGTTGGACGCGTTGTCAGGATGGAAGGCGGAGCGGTGAAGGCTTGTGGGTGCCCTAGGAGAGGGTGGCTGAATGGCAAATAAAAGATAGAATTGAAGTTAATATTTGGTATATTCTGAAATACGGGAGACATATCAGGACTCGCCCTGGGGACGAATGCAATGAATGAATGCCAGTCTAAAAGGATTAGAAAACGGAAAAGGTTACGGTAATGGTTACGGTTCACACAGTTGGTGGCTGATACCGAACAGGCGCTAGGCGGGAGCGGACGGCATGCGGCCGTTCGCCCCGCACAGACGCTGAGCCTCTGGAGTGCGTCTGTTCTGTACGAGAGCTCAAACTGAAGAGAGCGAAAGAAAGTGATTCTTGCGCCTCAGAGTCCTCCAGCAGTAGCACACGTGATCAAACATGGGTGTCTGCTATTGGCTACACGGTAGCGTGGAAACGTCAGTAGTTTCAGCACGGACGCCAGAAGGGTGGCGTGATTTTAGAATCAGCATTCAATACTGGTTCTGGCCGGCTCTGTCCTGCAAGGTGGACAGGCTTTGTCACGTTGTCAAAGCGTATGTCGCGGCGGAAGAACACTTGTAAAACTTAGGCGAAGTTTTGAAATAAAATTTTGTAATTATTTCCCTAACCTATTTTAGACTGGCTGGTCATCCTGTACAAAGCACTTCACATAATTTTTTTATTTGAATGTTGATTAGAAATGTTTGTTTCTGAAGAAGGTATTGTATTTCATTTGATCCTCATAGCACACTACTGAAAGATAGCTTATCTATCATAATTAACCAACACGCGAGCGGATCCGCGGATAGAAGCTTGTCTGCCATAAAAAAAAAAAAAAAAAAAAAAAAAAAAAAAAAAAAAAAAAAAAAGTGCTCTAAAACATATATAAATTTTTTGTTGTTTTATGAAAAGCTATTTTCCTGCGATACATTCATCTATAGATGAAATATCAACCTCTAAACCTTCTTCAATCGCCATTAAATGATGGCCCCCACAAGGGTAGAACTGGGTAGATCCATGGGTCCAGGGCTCAGTGCTGAAGGGGACCCGAGACCAGTCCTAAGTGATTGTTTTTATTTCAGAAACCAAAAAGTTCGAACTAGAAACAAACGTTTTGAATATTTTCCATCCAACGGAATTTTAGGCGGCCAATTTGTCACCTGAGGTTCTTATACGTAGTAGCTTGCATGGCAGTCGTTCTAGTATTCTAGATAACAGCTATGAAAGCATGATATAATTAGCTCCTTTACCCGTTTTACTCTGGTTGTCATACCACTTAGGGATTCGTTCTCAAGTCATGCCGTTGGCGCAGCAGTTTGACGTTACTTCTGGCATGGCTTGAAAAGGAATTAATGGATGAATTTTCGGTGCAATGCAGTGACAGATTTATTTTTCTTTTCGACAATTCCTGCGAAGATGAGATTTTCATTTGTGTATAGCATTTCCGCCATACCTGGTGCAGCATCTGCCAGAAGTACGAAGAATTGTTCTGTTAAGCTAAACTAGGGCCTCCCCAAAAAGCCTCAATATTCACCTAATTGCTGATAAACTAATTCCAAAGTATGCTCAAGAAGCTCCTTCGACATTTGTATTAGATAAAATTTAATATTGTGTCTGTTGAAATACATCTATGCCTTTCAACTTATGCTGTAAAGCTTCACAACTGGCGGATTCTCCCCTCTCCCCTTCCCGACCAGAGATGCAATAGGCGAGCTACAGAGCTAAATGTTTACTACTTCATCACCCAAATAACAAATTAAACTAATTATTTTATTAGAACTTCAACTGTTAACCCTTTCGTGGTTGTTGGGACATATACGTCCCACTAACTTCGGACCTCATTTGTACCACAAGGTGGCGAGTTGCGTAATTCTGCATAGTGCTGCCATCTGTTGGTGGGCCTTCAGAACGCGGTAAAAAATCGAGGCACTGAAATTCTTACAGAGTAGAAGGCTGTGGCTGTTTATATGGGCTGCCGCGTGTATTTTAGCGCCGTAACCATTGTTTATTGTGCCTTGAATCGGTTTTCGTCGTTTTCTCGCTACCGAAAATGTCCGAAGTAAGTATATGTTTCTTAGAAGTTTACAAACAACAATTGGGTTTCTAAAACTCATTTTACTTCAAAAGTTTTTTTTCAGTGAATTTACAATTAGTGGGACGCATGTGTCCCAGTGACCATTGTGTAGCCCTATAGTGCCTTTATGTTGCGACATTATAGTACTCATATTTCAAAGAAAAACAGTTTTTCTGTAAATTTCTGCTCTAATAAAACACGGTATGTGGTTTACTATTATCTGCATTTTCTATTATGGAAGCTCTCTCGGTTTTTTTTTTTTTTTTTTTTTTTTTTTTTTTTTTTTTTTTTTAATATGATGTGCATTACAAATTTTTGAATCACATACTTGTTTAGACCCTATGACAGTTAGGATAACTTAAGAAATTATTTTTAAAAGTCTTAGGTAAATCGGTGCCAGAAATAATCAGTGGGATGTATGTGTCCCATCTTTTTTTTTTTTTTTTTTTTTTTTTTTTTTTTTTTTTTTTTTTTTTTTTTTTTTAAGAAAAATGGAATGTGCTAAAATTTTTTGAGTGTTAATTTGTAATCGTGACCCAAATCAGACTCTGTAACAGCTGAGATAACTTAAGATATTCTAAAAAATGAGTAAAAACCACGAAAGGGTTAAATGCCAGTTTGTGATCTGAGTGTGTGTGAATTATGAAGCATGGTTTCTAGATAAAGTAATGGTTGAGAGAACATACATACATTGCTAAGAAGACAAACAAATAACATTTCATCATAAAGTAGGAAAACAAACAAGAGCACATGGCCATGAAACTAAAACCTGCTAATATGCACTTTAGGAAAACATAAAGTGACATAGTATGCTTAGAGATATATTCTATTGTATATTTGAGTAGGAACTGGCCATGAAAACACAAATATAATAAATGTTTCGAATATAAACTTGCCAGCATCTACATCTACATACATACTCCGCAATTCACCGTAAGGTGCGTGGCGGAGGGTACACTGTACCACTACTAGGCATTTCCTTTCCTATTCCACTCCCAAATTGAACGAGGAAAAAAAGAATGCCTATATGCCTCCGTACGAGCCCTAATTTCTGTTATCTTGTCTTTGTGATCTTTACGCGAAATGTAAGTAGGCGGCAGCAAGATCGTACTACACTCAGCTTCAAATTCCGGCCCTCTAAATTTACTCAACAGAAATTCACGAAAAGAACGTCGTCTTTCTTCCAGCGATCCCCAATTGAGTTGTCGGAGCATTTCCGTGACACTCGCGCATTGGTCGAACCTACCGGTAATCTACTTGAGCACCATTGTAGATTGACTAATCCTATATGAAATATTCCCGTGTTCTTGAATACAGCAAAACAACAGATACTCTATTTCATTATTCTGTACATGGTAGGAACATTTGGCCTTCACTATTTTTCAAGATATTAGTATAAACAAACAATTTATTGTTGTATTTTATAGTTAAGCATATTTCAGATCTGCAACCCGATATATGAAAGCAGGATTATTATGAATCGAAGCAAATTGATAATTACCTTACTTTTGAATGTAAAGCTGCTATTATCTTGCCATAACATGGTCAAACTAATTGTTTTTCATATCTTTAATAGTTGTAACAATGTATGCTATTGTAGGCCAGACTATAAAAGAAAGCCACACAAAGATCGGAAAAGGCAGTCTTGCAACAGCTTTCCAAGTCGCTACTATGCCGGTTTGGGCACCGATGTACAAATTGTTGTGATGCATTGTAGGGTAAAAGTGATGAATTTAAACAGCTTTTCAGATACCTGGTGCTTGCCCTGAGTTCTTGCCTTAATTTCAGGGTTGCCAGGTGTGGTGATTTTTCGCATTCTTGGCTGCCTTTTTCTTATAATAGTAGTCATTCTAACAGTCTGGCGATTAAATTTGGCCATTAAAGGAATTGGTTGGTGACTTAATGGCTATTTTATTTTACTTCACATACAACGAATGTAAGGCAACACACTTTAGACATTGCGTCAATGATACGGGCTAAATTTCGGTAGAATGCTGGAGAAATGTAATCAACCTACACAAGTTAGCACAAATGTTTTCAAATATCATGGATGTGTGGGAGAGTGTCACAGAGTTGTAAACAAACTCAACTTACAGACTCTTGAAGATAGACGTAAACTACCTCCTGTACCCTACTTACGATGGTTCAAGAACGAGCTTTATACGATATCTCGAAGTATGCTAAAACACTGTATGTATGGCTCCCGCTGAGAACATGAGGATAAGATTATGTAAATTACAGCATGCGAGGAGGCACTTAAAAAGAAATTTTTTCCGCGTTCCATACGACAACACAACAGAAATTCGTAACAACTGCTGCTGTGAAGCGAGCCCTTTGCTACGCACTTCACAGTGGTTAACAATGGTTTACATTGTATAAATGTAGATGGAGAATACGCGGTGATTTCCCAGTCGTTCTCATGGGTGATTTTTCAGTGTGTAATGACGCATTATTACGAATTAAAGTCCATCTCACCTCAAAGTATGAAATGCTTAGTGCATTATTATAAATTACCTCACCTCTAAATGTTGTAGGCCCTAATGATTTTGTGTATATTAAAGAAATGTTTGACAGATTCAATAACTCTATTTAACATCTGTAAATATTTGTTTTTAAGAAGATGACAGTGATTGGTGATCGAACCTAAGCATGAGAACATCCCCTTGTGTAAGTTTGATAGAATGATTCTTGAACAGTTTTGTGCTGTAATTTTTATAAGTAATGAAATTAATAAAAATGATAGTTAACTGTAACTGAATTTCCGGAATCTCTCTATTATATTTACAATGTGACAATATTTTAACTGCCCTCATTGTCAGTTGGTGGTGTGTCTGGGTGCAGTTCTTGGATGGACTCAGATAAATGTTTCTGTGAAGTATGAGTTTCCTTGGAAAGTTCAGTCTGATGCCTGTGAATGTGAGAGAGCCACAGTTTGTGTTACCTTGTTACTCAGTAAACAGCTTACTCACTGGATTTCAGGATTATGATTGTCGTGTAACATGTCATAATTACCTTAGCATAAGATGTTAACAGATTAAAGGTTGCGATATTTGGCTATTTTTTCTGATGAAAAGATGGTTATATTTTGGCATTTTATTGATGAAAAGATGGCGATATTTTGGCTACTTTTTGTTTAAAATTTGGCGACAGACCAATAGAAAAACCAGGCAACTCTGCTTAATTTTGACGCAGACACAAAATAGAGAACATTTCTGTAGCTGCACGTATTCTGAATGAATTCTAGGGACTCCTGTAAGCAGGTTATGTAAATGCTGTGTTTTAAGAAGATTCTACATCCACGAGATATCAAGGTAACTGTCCTGAACTTTGATGCTGTGGAGATTTATGGAGACGTGAAGACCACACTCACTGAGTCGGTGAACAGAACACAATAAGACGATGACGTGGCCGTAAACATTCTTCGAAAAAGGTACTGCAGTTTTAAATTTTCTCAATCAAGTGGCTAGGTCGTGTAAAGATTTTTTTTTTTTTTGGGGGGGGGGGGGGACTATGTTATTTGTGTGTATCTGTAATGGGGGATAAAAAATCTGAGAATTTAGATAATCCTAACATGAGGCCTAGTTCAGATGGGATATCTGATACTAATGTGAATGTAGAATCTCATGACGATACTACAAATGTTGATTCAGAGACGCGAAATGGAGAAGTTGATAACCTTTGCTCTCCATTCCATGGCTTTGAAGATGGCAGTAACGATGTTGTACTTAAATTGTTATAAGACCTATTTAAAAAATCGGAGGAGGCAAAAAATGAGATAAAATCCAATACTGAGGTAGTAAATGCAAAATTTGATGAGCTGAAACTTGAAATGAAAAACTTTAAGGCCGAACTCGATGAGGTAAAAACGAAAACAGAAACTGTCGTTGCAGCAGTAGATGTTTTAGAAAGTGATTTTATTTCCTTTAAGGGTGTGACTAAATGGGCGCAAGACGAAGTTCCGTCTAGAGAAAATTTTGCAATATTTGCAGATAATGTTACAGCTACTCATAAAGTAATTGATCAGAATTTTTCAGATTTTAAAAGAAATATTGATTCGTGCAACAATAATGTTCAGCAAGTAATTCACAGGTTGATTCAGCAAGTGAATTCACGGGTTGATGAACTCCAATAAAGTGTTGCAACTAACATATCAGCTTTTATTATCTAACAGTCAAAACTTTTCCTGGGGATAATGAAGTTCACCCTGTGGACTTTATGTTCCAATGTAAAGGTAATATGACACAATTTATGTCCGATGCAATGAAAATTATATTCATTAAGAAATTCTTGGATGGAGAGACTCTATCGTGGGCTAATCTAAATGTGCAGTATGATATGACGTTTGAAGATTTTGAGTCGGTGAACGGAACATCTGTAAGGTGGTAACGTTTTAATCCCCACCCAGGAAACAAAATTTTGACTACGGGCCTGCTATTGCCATTGTAAGTAAAGTCTCAATTTTAAGTACAATAATTTTATAAATAAAGATTACCGTATCAAATTTATTCCTTGCAACAGCTAGTTAAAGTACGTTCTAAAAAGAGCATGATTAAGATATAAAGTCGCAATTACAAACTACTGCACACAACAGTAGAAAAAAAGTCATGGGGTAGGGTTGTAGCTTTGATTCGGGGTCCAGGGCCCGCAACTGAATGTAGGGGCCATGGGAACAGCCATCACATTCCCAAACGTCATCGCTGGCCTTCAGTTCGAATTTTTTTTATAATTTGATCACTTTCAACCACCATATCTTCCACCCCCTTATAGCTATCGGCATGGAACTGCTGTGGTGTACAACGGGAGACTTTGGACAACAATTACACACAGACCATTCGTTTGAGTTCTGTAGTTTTCCCTGCAGAGCGAAATATTAACACACACACACACACACACACGTACAATTTTATATACACCGCTAACGTTTCATCCCAATATACGCCACCCTTTTATCATTATCAATCCTCAAGAAAGAATGTAACCATTAAAATCAGAGTAATTCTTGTTCCGCATTTCGCGTCATATTCTTCAAATTACTAAATATCCATCAGATCGCTAAAACCTTCCTCGGGTATAAATTAGTAACTGTACAAATACTTAAGTCTCTGCGTCTTGTCGTTCGGACGTGATAAGCGTACACCGAATAGACATTCACATTAATATATACAGGGTGTTACACTAAGTGTGTTTGCCTCTGTAACTTATAAAATAATAGGTGACGGAAAATTTTAATGCGGTAGGTCAACACAAGAAATGTTACACTTTCTGCTGAGCTATGAACATAGTTTATTGTATCATTTTCCAAAGAGTTACAGCACAAATATATAATTTTTTAAATGGAAAATAGTTTTTTTTTCTATCGTGCATTGGATTCGTTGAAACCAGCTGCGTCCAAATCAATTTAAACTACATTCCTATCACTGTTAGTTTGGGAGCTACAACCCTTCAAAGTTTAGGGGGCGGAGGCTACGACAGCGTAGCTGACTGGCTGGTGGTCATGAGACAGTGGGCCGTGTCCCAGGGGATAGCCACTGCGGCGCATTACCGAGCTGCCTGTTTCCCGAAGTCGTTGTTCGGCACATAAGAACGTGATGGCTGCCGGGGCTCTTCGCCTAGGATATCCCACGGCATACACCGTGGCTGCTTCAGTGGCATCGTGTCGGCACTCGCCGAGCATCAGCAACATGTCAACGTACTCGTTGTTCGTGTACGCCATCGTCATCCGATGTCAGAAACTGTGGTCTATTGAGCCCCGGTTGTTTGCGTGGCTCCAAGTGTCGGGTATACGGCCGTGTGCGGCGACAGTCGGCAGTCTAACAGCGCATCGAGGAAGCTTCTCGCTCCGTGACAGCGGCGACGTTACAACTCGGCCGCACCACGTTTAGAAGGCGCATTGCGTTTGTGGTATCTGCCCCTGAAACTCTGAAGGGCTGTAGCTCCCAAACTAACAGTGATAGGAATGTAGTTTAAATTGATTTGGACGCAGCTGGTTTCAACGAATCCAATGCACAATAGAAATAAACTATTGTTCCATTTAAAAAAATATATCTTTGTGCTGTAACTCTTTGGAAAATGATACAATAAACTATGTTCATAGCACTGCAGAAAGTGTAACATTTCTTGTGTTGACTTACCGCATTCAAATTTCCCGTCACCTATTAGTTTATAAGTTACAGAGGCAAACACACTTAGTGAAACACCATATATATATATATATATATATATATATATATATATATATATATATATATATTGTCGGGCCGAAATTTGGTAGACACGTATGGATTAAGATCAAACAGAGTCACTCAGTATTAGATTGTACATAAAGATTATTTGATTTCTTTTCGATGAGCCGGCCGCGGTGGCCGAGGGGACTGAGGCGCTCCAGTCACGGTCTGCACGGCCACTACGGTCGGGGGTTCAAATCCCCCCTCGGGCATGGGTATTTGTGCCGTCCTTAGTCTTAGGTAGTTCATAAGTAGTTTGTAAGTTTAGGGACTGATGACCCTGCAGTTAAGTCCCATACGTTCTACAAACATTTGAACATTTTTTTTTTTTTTTTTTTTTTATCTCGCACACTTACTTTCAACACTAAGCAGACCATCCCTTGATGCTTATGCGAAACACAACTAGCTCTTTACTCACAGGAAGTGATGGGTGCTATCGACAAAGGTTCGCAAATCGATTCCATATTTCTTGATATTTGTGCCGTCCTTAGTCTTAGCTAGTTCATAAGTAGTTTGTAAGCTTAGGGACTGATGACCCCGTAGTTGAGTCCCATAAGTTCTACAAACATTTGATTTGAACATCTTTTCGATGCGCCACATTATACCGGCGTCCGGTTATGCCGCTAGTGGGAGGTTGTGTTCGCTGGTGACCGACAGACAGGCCGACACCTATAACACGTGGCGCAGGTCCATACCACGTGGTAGGTAGCACTCTACTGTGTCCAACTGCAGAAACAGAACACAACAAAGTTGTACAGAAATGTCTGTTTATTCAGTTATGCTGTCAGCTGAACGTTGTAGGCGTCATTCGCAATCAGAAGCCCTTGGCAAACAGCCCACCTCGCCCCGGTGTACAGAGTCCACAGCCCCCTTGTTTCCCGTGGCTGTGGGTTCGCCCCACCACTCGGCAGCACCTGCTCGCCACCTGTCTCCCTCCCTCCCGCCCCTTCATCGGTCGCTCTCTCTCTCTCTGCCCGCCTCCTCGGTGGTGACTAATTGTCGTTGTTATCCGTCCCCAGCCGCGCGGTCTCAGGCGCGCCATTTGTCTCTGCTAATTGAAGGCGACGGTGGCTGAGCGGTCCCTCCTATCGACGGCCCACTATAGCCCCGGAGTTCCACCGTCCTGCCTAATTTTTGCCAACCACAACACAACTTACGTACTCCTCTACACAGAGAATAAGTACAAAAAGTTGTTGTCGTGCTCTTCAGTCCGGAGACTGGTTTGATGCAGGTCTCCACAATACCGTATCCTGAGCAAGCCTCTTCATCTCTTCATAAGAACGGCAACCTACATCCATCTGAATCTGCTTACTATACGCATCTCTTGGTCTCCCTCTGCGATTTTTTACCCCACACACTTCCCTCCAATGTTAAATTCACGATTCCTTAATGTCTTAGTCAATGTCTTCCCTCAGTAAAGAGGAAAAGGCATGCTAAACGGTTCCACACTGCAGACTGCTAACGAAGATACGAGCTTATGGAATAGGTTCATAGGTTTGTGACTGGCTGGAAGACTTCCTAAGTAATAGAACGCAGTACGTTGTTCTCGACGGCGAGTGTTCATCAGAGACGAGTGTATCGTCAGGCGTGCCCCAGGGAAGTGTGATAGGACCGCTATTATTTTCTATCTATATAAACGATCTGATGGACAGAGTAAGTTGTAATTTGCGGCTGTTTGCCGATGGTGCTGTGGTGTATGGAAGGGTGTCGTATGTAACTGACTGTAATAGCATACAGGTTGACTTAGACAAAATTTCTAGTTGGTGCGAAGAATGGCAGCTAGCTCTCAATGCAGAAAAATGTAAGGTGATGCGCAAGAGTATAAAAAACAATCCTATAATGTTCGAATACAGCATTAGTAGTGAGCTTCTTGATGCTGTCGCGTCGTTCAAATATCTAGGCGTAACATTTCAGAGCGATATGAAATGGAATGAGCATGTAAGGACAGTTGTGAGTAAGGCAGACAGCCGACTTCGGTTTATTGGGAGAATTTTGGGAAGATGTACTTCTCCTGTAAAGGAGACGGCATATAAAACGCTTGTACGACCACGTCTTGAGTATTGCTCAAGTGTTTGGGACCCGCAGCAGATCGGTTTGAAGGAAGACATAGAGGCGGTTCAGAGGCGAGCAGCTAGATTTGTTACCGGTAGGTTCGACCAATGCGCGAGTGTCACGGAAATGCTCCGGCAACTCAATTGGGGATCGCTGGAAGAAAGACGACGTTCTTTACGTGAAATTCTGTTGAGAAAATTTAGAGGGCCGGAATTTGAAGCTGAGTGTAGTACGATCTTGCTGCCGCCTACTTACATTTCGCGTAGTGATCACAAAGACAAAATAAGAGAAATTAGGGTTTGTACGGAGGCATGTAGGCATTCTTTTTCCTCGATATATTTGGAAGAGGAATAGGAAAGGAAATGCAACTCAGCTTACCGTGGATTGCTGATTATGAATTATCTCGAACAGAACGATCTATTGACCCAAAGTCAACACGGATTTAGAAAATATCGTTCATGCTAAACACAACTAGCTCTTTACTCACACTAAGTGATGGGCAAAAGTTTCGCAAATCGATTCCGTATTTCTTGATATACAGAAGACTTTTAACACCGTACCTCACAAACGGCTTTTAATCAAATTACGTGGTTATGGTATATCGCCCCAAATTTGCGACTGGATAGGGGATTTCCTGTCAGAGACGACACAATTCGTACTAATTGATGGTAAGGCATCGACTAAAACAGAGGTGATATCGGGCGTTTCACAGGGTAGTGTCATTCATTGGTCCTCTGCTATTCCTTATTTACATAAACGATTTGGGAGAATATGTAAGTAGTTCTCTTAGGTTGTTTGCAGATGACGCCGTCATTTACCGTCTAGTAAAATCATCTGAACATCAAAACCAACTGCAGAATGATCTGAATTGTATATCACTATAGTATAAAAATTGGCAACTGACTCTAAATAATGAGAAGTGTGAAGTCGTACACATGAGTACGAAAAGAAATCCGTTAAACTTTCTTTACAAGGTAAATCAATCAAAAGTGAAGGCCGTAAACTCCACAAAATACGTAGGAATTACTATTATTTCTGACTTAAATTGGAAAGAAAACTTAGATAATGTCGTGGGAAAGACAAGCCAGAGAATTCGTTTTATTGTCAGAACCCTTAAAACATGCAACAGAACTACTAAAGAAACTGCATACACTACGCTCGTCCGTCCATTTTTGGAGTATTGCAGCCCAGTGTCGGATCCTTATCTGGTGGGTTTGACGGAGGACATCGAAAGAGTCCAAAGAAGGGCAGCTCGTTTCTTATTGTCATGATACAGGGGAGACAGCGTCACGGAAATGATACGGGATCTGGGATGGGAATCATTACAACAACGGCGCTTATCGCTGCGGCATGGCCTAGTCCAATCGCCAACATTCTCCTCCGAATCCGATAATATATTGTTGACTGCAACTTACCTTCACAATAAAATACGAGAAATGAGAGCTCTAACAGAGAGATTCAGGTGTTCTTTCTACCCGCGCGCTATTCGAGAATGGAATGGGAGATAAATAGTATAATGGTGGTTCGATATACCATCTACCAGGCACTTAAATGTGATTTCCAGAGTATCCCATGTAGATGTCGATGTAGATGTACAATATGTAAAAAAAAGTTGTTGTTGTGGTCTTCAGTCCGGAGACTGGTTTGATGCAGCTCTCCACCCTACTCTATCCTGAGCAAGCCTCTTCATCTCCTCATAAGAACGGCAGCCTACATCCATCTGAATCTGCTTACTATATCCGTCTCTTGGTCTCCCTCTGCGAATTTTACCCCACACACTTCCCTCCAACGCTAAATTCACGATTCCTTAATGTCTTAGTCAATGTCTTCCCCCAGTAAAGAGGAAAAGGCATACTAAATTTAAACGAACACAAAATCCCCAGGATAGGCGAATCTACAGATAAGCTCGAAATTTAGCGACGATTTCAATGCGAGATGCCTACAATACTTATCACAACGAAACTCATTCTCGAAATTTTACTGAAAACCCAAAGAGATTTTGGTCGTATGTTCAATATACCAGGGGCAAAACACAAACAATACCCTCACTACGTGATAGTAATGGCGATCCTGCCGATGACAGCGCTACTAAAGCAGAGTTACTAAACATAGCTTTTAGAAATTCATTCACCAAAGAAGGCGAAAGCAATATTGCAGATTTCGAGTTACGAACAGATTGTAATGAGTAACGTAGAAGTACTGTATACCCACTAGATTTCTATCTGAGTATGCTGAAGCGATAGCTCCTTACTTAACAGTCATATACAACCGCTCTCTCATAGAAGGATCTGTACCAAAAGATTGGAAAGTTGCACAGGTCACACCTATGTTCAAGAAAGGCAGTAGGAGTAACCCACTGAACTACAGGCCTATTTCATTGACGTCAATTTGCTGCAGGGTTTTGGAACATATCCTGTATTCAAATATTATGAATTATCTCGAACAGAACGATCTATTGACCCAAAGTCAACACGGATTTAGAAAATATCGTTCATCCTAAACACAACTAGCTCTTTATCCACACAAAGTGATGTGCAAAAGTTTCGCAAATCGATTCCGTATTTCTTGATATACAGAAGAATTTTAACACCGTACATCACAAACGGCTTTTAATCAAATTGCGTGGTTGTGGCATATCGCCCCAAATATACGATTGGATAGGGGATTTCTTGTCAGAGGGGACACAGTTCGTAGTAGTCGATGGTAAGGCATCGACTAAAACAGAGGTGATATCGGGCGTTCCACAGGGTAGTGTTATTGTTCCTCTGCTGTTCCTTATTTACATAAACGATTTAGGGGAAAATCTAAGTAGCTCTCTTAGGTTGTTTGCAGATGACGCCGTCATTTACCGTCTAGTAAAATCATCTGAAGATGAAAACCAACTACACAACGATCTGAATAACATGTCACTACAGTGTAAAAATTGGCAGTTGACTCTAAATAACGCGAAGTATGAAGTTGTGCACATGAGTACGAAAAGAAATCCGTTAAACTTTGTTTACAAGATAAATCAATCAAACGTGAAAGCCGTAAACTCCACAAAATGCCTAGGAATTACTATTACTTCAGATTTAAACTGGAAAGAACACGTAGATAATGTCGTGGGAAAGGCGAACCAGAGACTGTGTTTTATTGGCAGAACCCTTAAAACATGCAACAGAACTACGAAAGAAACTGCATACACTACGCTTGTCCGTCCATTTTTGGAGTATTGCTGCCCAGTGTGGGATCCTTATCATGTGGGTTTGACGGAGGACACCGAAAGTGTCCAAAGAAGGGCAGCTCGTTTCGTATTGTCACGATACAGGGGAGACAGCGTTACGGAAATGATACAGGATCTGGGATGGGAATCATTACAACAACGGCGCTTATTGCTGCGGCGTGGGCTACTCCAGTCGCCAACATTCTCCTCCGAATGCGAAAATATATCGTTGACTCCAAGTGACATAGGTAGAAATGATCATCAGAATAAAATACCAGAAATCAGAGCACTAACAGAGAGATTCAGGTGTTCTTTCTTCTCGCGCGCTATTAGAGTAGGGAATGGGAGATAAATAGTATAATGGTGGTTTTGATGAACCCTCTGCCAGGCACTTAAATGTGATTTGCAGAGTATCCCGTGTAGATATCGATGTAGATGTAGAATAAGTACAAGAAGTTGTTGTTGTGGTCTTCAGTCCGCAGACTGGTTTGATGCAGCTCTCCACGCTACCCTGTCCTGTGCAAGTCTCTTCATCTGAGAATACGTTCGGCAACCTACATATTTTTGAATCTGCTTACTGTATTCGTCCCTCGGTCTCCCTCTACGACTTTTACCCCACACGCTTCCTTCTAATGCTAAGTTGACAAGTCCTTGATGTCTCAGAATGTGTCCAACCAATCTATCCCTTCTCTTAGTCAGGATATGCCAGAAACTCCTTTTCTCCCCGATTCGGTTAAGCACCTCCTCATTAGTTACGTGATCTAACCATCTAATTTTCATCATTCGTCCGTAGCATCACATTTCGAAAGTTTCTATCATCTTTTTATCTGAACTCCTTATCGTCCACATTTCACTCCCATACAGTGCTGCACTCCAGACAGTGCTACACTTCCCGACATTTAAATTAATATTGTATGTCAGCAAATTTCGCTTCTTCAGAAATGCTTTTCTCCCCATAGCCATTCTGCATTTTATATCTTCTTTACTTTGGCCATCAGAACTCATCTTGATACCCAAATAACAAAATGCATCTACTACTTTTATTGTCTCATTACCTAATCTAATTCCTTCAGCATCGCCTGATTTTCTGACATTCCATTCCATTACCTTCGTTTTACTCTTGTTAATGTTCATCTTATATCTTCCTTTCAAGACACTGTCCATTACATTCAGTTGCTCTTCCAGATCTTTTGCAGTGCTTTTATTTCTTCTGCCTGCACTTTAATGCCCTCAGCAAATTTCTCCTTCCATTCCTTCACTGTCTGCTCAATGTAGAGACTGAACAACATTGGGGAGAGACTACAACCCTGTCTTACTCCCTTCCCAACCTCTGCGTCCTTTGTTGCCCTTAGACTCTAATAACCGCCGTCTGGTTTTTGTATAGGTTGAATATAACTCTTCGCTCCCTATATTTTACCCCTGCTACCTTCAGAAGCGATATAGCCAAAATTTCTACATGGTGCGAAAATTGGCAATTGACACTAAATAAAGAAAATTGCGAAGTAATACACATCACCAATAAAATAAAACCGCTGGACTTCAATTACGTGATAAATCAGTCAAACCTTAAGGTCGTAAATTCAAGCAAATACCCAAGAGTTACAATTACGAACAACTTAGACTAGAGAAAACACATAGAAAATATTGTGGGGAAGGCGAACCAAAGGTTACGTTTCATCGGCAGAAGATGCACCAGCTCCACCAAAGAGACTGCCTACATCACACTTGTGCGTCCTCTCCTGGAGTACTGTTGCCCCTTGTGGGACCCTCACCAGGTGGGACTGACGGAAGACATTGCGAAGGTTCAGAGAAGGGCAGCTCGTTTTGTTTTATTCACGTTACGGGGGGGAAAGCGTCACGGAAATGTTGCACGAATTGGGGTGGAAATCATTAAAAGAAAGACGTTATTCATTGCGGCGTGATCTGTTTGCGAAGTTTCAATCACCGACTTTTAGTTCTGAATGTGAAAATATTTTGATAGCACCCACCTACTTAGGGAGACATGACCATCCCAACAAAATAAGAGAAATCAGATCGTAAACGGAACGATTTAGGTGTTCTTTTATCCAGCGCGCTATTACAGAATGGAACGGTAGAGAAAAGTTATGAAAGTGGTTAAAGAACCCTCTGCCAGGCACTTAAATGTGATTTGCAGAGTATCTATGTAGATGTAGATCTAGACATGTTGGAACAGTTTCTG
The DNA here is from genome assembly GCA_026315105.1 of Locusta migratoria. NCBI lineage: Eukaryota > Metazoa > Arthropoda > Insecta > Orthoptera > Acrididae > Locusta > Locusta migratoria. Next base: position 124,794,548 of record CM048754.1, read on the forward strand.
GAGCCTCATTTGATATCTGATGGGATTATGGATACTGTTGTTTTTCAAAAGGATGGCGCACCACTCCATTTTGCCCTCATTGTTCCGGATCGCAAAGACTGGAAAGATGCCCAAGTCACCCCAATATTCAAGAAAGGCAATAGGAGTGATCCCCAAAATTACAGGCCAATCTCATTGACGTCGATTTGCTGTAGGAGTTTGGAACATACACTTTGTTCAAACATTATCAAGTAACTCCAAGAGCCGACGTGAACACGGATTCAGAAAGTATCTGTCTTGCCAAACACAGCTTGCCCTTTATTCATATGAAGTGTTAAGTGCCATCGAGAAGGGATCTCAAATCGATTCCATATTTCTGGATTTCCGGAAAGCTTTTGACACTGTACCTCACAAGAGGCTTCTAATGAAATTGCGTGCTTATGGAATATCTCCCCAATTGTGCGACTGTATTCATGATTTCCTATCAGGAAGGACACAGTTCGTTGTAATTGACGGTAAGTCATCGAGTAAAACAGAAGTGATATCTGGCGTTCCCCAGGGAAACGTTATAGTTCCCCTACTCTTCCTTGTATTTGTAAAATATGTGGGAGACAATCTGAAAAGCTTCCTTAGACTGTTCGCGGATGAGAAAATATTTTGATAGCACCCACCTATATAACAATACATGACCGTAGCAATTAAATAAGAGGATTGATTTCGAAAACGGAACGATTTCGGTGTTCTTTCTTCCCGCACGGTATTAGAGAATGTAACGTTAGACTTTTTTGCATGGGGGTTTATCAAGTCTGAGGTATATACCAGGCGAAGATCCGCAGCACTGCACACTTAACGCACGGAGTAGCAGCGCGCACTGAGGCACCGTGCTGAGGTGCGCGCGGCCGTTCGCCATCGGAGGATCGAGACCTCCCTCGAGCTAGGGTGTTTATACTGTCCTTAGGTTGGTTTAACTTAGTCTGTAAGCAGTAGACTTGAGCATAATAGTTCGCGATCGGAAGTGCTCACTTTAGTTCGCGTCTCTGCCGCGAACTAGTTCGCTCTTTTAGTTCGTTCGGTCCCAGTGACGGCTGAGCGACGTGGTCTGCGCATGCAGGTGGAGGGAGAAGTTCCCCCACCTAGCTGCTTCATGCGCTTGCTGCTTGAGCCGCTAACGGTATCACGCTAACCGAAAGAAACAGTTTGTGGATAATTTCACGCGTTTAAGTTTAGAGTTATCTCTATATCTTGGAATTATGGAATTTATTAGTCAGATTTTGCAGGGTGCAGAATACTTCAAAGCAGCAATTATGTAGCACTGAACTATGTAATCTAGCAGGCAGACGCTCACCTCGAAATGGCTCTCATCAGCTGAAGGCGAACACGTGATTTTTAATTCTGCTGCGCGCCCTCTCGCTATTGCCCGTCGGTCTTCGGAAAAGAATCCAACGAACTAAGAAGAGAGATACGTTTGGCATAATCGTCCGCTGCTCCTAGTTCGTCCGCTGCTTCTAGTTCGTCCGCTGCTCCTAGTTCGTCCGCTGCTCCTAGTTCGTCCGCTGCTCCTAGTTCGTCCGCTGCTCCTAGTTCGTACGCTGCTCCTAGTTCGTACGCTGCCCCTAGTTCGTCCGCTGCCCCTAGTTCGTCCGCTGCCCCTAGTTCGTCCGCAGCTCCTAGTTCGTCCGCAGCTCCTAGTTCGTCCGCAGCTCCTAGTTCGTCCGCAGCTCCTAGTTCGTCCGCAGCTCCTAGTTCGTCCGCTGCTCCTAGTTCGTCCGCTGCTCCTAGTTCGTCCGCTGTCCCTAGTTCGTCCGCTGCTCCTAGTTCGTCCGCTGCTCCTAGTTCGTCCGCTGCTCCTAGTTCGTCCGCTGCTCCTAGTTCGTCCGCTGCCCCTAGTTCGTCCGCTGCCCCTAGTTCCTCCGCTGCCCCTAGTTCGTCCGCTGCTCCTAGTTCGTCCGCAGCTCCTAGTTCGTCCGCAGCTCCTAGTTCGTCCGCTGCTCCTAGTTCGTCCGCTGCCCCTAGTTCGTCCGCTGCCCCTAGTTCGTCCGCTGCCCCTAGTTCGTCCGCTGCCCCTAGTTCGTCCGCTGCCCCTAGTTCGTCCGCTGCCCCTAGTTCGTCCGCTGCTCCTAGTTCGTCCGCAGCTCCTAGTTCGTCCGCTGCTCCTAGTTCGTCCGCTGCTCCTAGTTCGTCCGCTGCTCCTAGTTCGTCCGCTGCTCCTAGTTCGTCCGCTGCTCCTAGTTCGTCCGCTGCCCCTAGTTCGTCCGCTGCCCCTAGTTCGTCCGCTGCCCCTAGTTCGTCCGCTGCCCCTAGTTCGTCCGCTGCCCCTAGTTCGTCCGCTGCCCCTAGTTCGTCCGCTGCCCCTAGTTCGTCCGCTGCCCCTAGTTCGTCCGATGCCCCTAGTTCGTCCGCAGCTCCTAGTTCGTCCGATGCTCCTAGTTCGTCCGATGCTCCTAGTTCGTCCACTGCTTCTAGTTCGTCCGGTGCCCCTAGTTCGTCCGCTGCCCCTAGTTCGTCCGCTGCCCCTAGTTCGTCCGCTGCCCCTAGTTCGTCCGCTGCCCCTAGTTCGTCCGCTGCCCCTAGTTCGTCCGCTGCTCCTAGTTCGTCCGCTGCTCCTAGTTCGTCCGCAGCTCCTAGTTCGTCCGCTGCTCCTAGTTCGTCCGCTGCTCCTAGTTCGTCCGCTGCCCCTAGTTCGTCCGCTGCCCCTAGTTCGTCCGCTGCCCCTAGTTCGTCCGCTGCTCCTAGTTCGTCCGCTGCTCCTAGTTCGTCCGCTGCTCCTAGTTCGTCCGCTGCTCCTAGTTCGTCCGCTGCTCCTAGTTCGTACACTGCCCCTAGTTCGTCCGCTGCCCCTAGTTCGTCCGCTGCCCCTAGTTCGTCCGCTGCCCCTAGTTCGTCCGCAGCTCCTAGTTCGTCCGATGCTCCTAGTTCGTCTGCTGCTCCTAGTTCGTCCGCTGCTCCTAGTTCGTTCGCTGCTCCTAGTTCGTTCGCTGCTCCTAGTTCGTTCGCTGCTCCTAGTTCGTCCGCTGCTTCTAGTTCGTCCGCTGCTTCTAGTTCGTCCGCTGCCCCTAGTTCGTCCGCTGCCCCTAGTTCGTCCGCTGCCCCTAGTTCGTCCGCAGCTCCTAGTTCGTCCGCTGCTCCTAGTTCGTCCGCTGCTCCTAGTTCGTCCGCTGCTCCTAGTTCGTCCGCTGCCCCTAGTTCGTCCGCTGCCCCTAGTTCGTCCGCTGCCCCTAGTTCGTCCGCTGCTCCTAGTTCGTCCGCTGCTCCTAGTTCGTCCGCTGCTCCTAGTTCGTCCGCTGCTCCTAGTTCGTCCGCTGACCCTAGTTCGTCCGCTGCCCCTAGTTCGTCCGCTGCCCCTAGTTCGTCCGCTGCCCCTAGTTCGTCCGCTGCCCCTAGTTCGTCCGCTGCCCCTAGTTCGTCCGCTGCTCCTAGTTCGTCCGCTGCTCCTAGTTCGTCCGCTGCTCCTAGTTCGTCCGCTGCTCCTAGTTCGTCCACTGCTCCTAGTTCGTCCGCTGCTCCTAGTTCGTCCGCTGCTCCTAGTTCGTCCGCTGCTCCTAGTTCGTCCGCTGCTCCTAGTTCGTCCGCTGCTCCTAGTTCGTCCACTCCTTCTAGTTCATCCGCTCTTTATGGCTTTTGCTACCGCTACTAAAAGAGCTCTTGTTTATGACAGGTTTTTATATAATGAAGCAGTGTTGCCAAAGCGTGTGCTATTACCCGTATTTTTGGGCAATTTGACATCAAATACTTAGGCAAATAAGCCAGTTATTTAAACGAATGGGTGATACAATGGTATTCAACTACTTTGCATACAGATTACTGATAGTAGTTTATTTTTAAAATAGATTTCTTGTGGCAGTGAACTATGAAACTACAGCTGAGCTGCATCTCAGCTCCAAATGACGGCAACTGGCAGAAGGGAATCACGCGATTCTGCGCGCTCTTGCGTCCTCTCGCTGTTCCCCGTCAGTCTTGGGAAAAGGAGCGGACGATCTAAGAGGCGAGGGATCTGCGAACAAGTTCGCGTAGTTCGCCTGTGGGAGCGCTCTTGCGAACTGGTTCATTCGCGAACTACACAAGACTGGTAAGCAGGTAAGTCACATCAAGGAGGTGTCATTCAAATGTACTGAAATTATGTGTCCTATTGTAACGTAAGTTGCAGTGCCATTACATAGTGGCCAATAAAATTTGTTTAAATACAAAATGTACAGTGACTTCAGAAGCAGCCTGTATTTTACGACCATCACGTCGAGATCGCGCACAGTTTTCTGCCATCCTTTTCCATATGCATCATCACAAACTCGGCAGCGTTGTCGGTCACAAAAACTGTGGAAACGGATGCCGAACGGTCGGGCAGAGCGGCTGAATTCATTAGCATGCCTGATGGCGACTGCAGACAGGCCGCCGAAACGCCACTAGAAGCATTCTCTCCCCTCTCTGGGCCAACGTTAGCGAGAGCAGCCCACGTTTCATGGAGCGCACGGAAAAAAAAGAGTAGCTGGAATCCCAGAGAGGTGACTCCACCATTTATGGCAAGATCCTCTACAATATATTCAGAATACGGAGGCAGAATCGTAGTCGCAGTAGGCGCAAAGAGCGTCCAACACTACATCCGATCCAGCCAGGCGTCTAATTTTATCTACAACGCTGATAAAAGAAGAAAAAAAATATATGTTTGTTAAGGGGAGACGGAAGGCAAAATCTAGATTACATCTGCTAGTTTACATAGTTCACTGTTACAAAATTTCTGTTTTGATGTCTTCTGCACTCTGTAATAACTCACTAATAAATTCCATAATGCCAAGACATAGAGATAACTCTAAACTTCAACGCGAGAAAATTCGATTTTTAGATTTCAGCGTATTTAAAATGCCTGGTATTTCCTGCGTGAAGGGCCGGGGAATATGGGGTGCAGCCGAGACTGGAGGGCGTCATTTCTCTAGGGAAACTGGCCTCAGTATTCCAGGCCGAAATCACTGCCATCAGGGCGTGTGTGGAGGAGAATTTGCGTAGGTGCTACATAGATCGTAGGATCTATATCTATTCAGACAGCCAGGCAGCCCTGAGATCACTGGCAGCTCCTGCAACAAGGTCTAAAATTGTTGCAGAATGTCACAGGGTTCTGGTGGAGCTAGGGGAAAGCAATAGAGTAAACCTATTGTGGGTCCCTGGCCACTCGGGGATCAGTGGCAACGAACATGCCGACAGATTAGCCAGGATGGGGGCAGAGACTCCATTTATTGGACCGGAACCTGTCCTGACAATCACCAAGGCAATGATCAAATTGGAGCTACGTAACTGGCTCAGAAGACAGCACGTAGAATATTGGACCAAAGTCCATCAACAAAAACATGGCAAGGTAATGATGCCAAAGTCTTGTTTTAAAAGAAGCTCTGCAATCCTCGCTCTGAACAGGAGAGAGATTAGCATGGTTGGATTGCTGACAGGCCATGGGAATTTCAAAAAACACCTACGTACAATGGGAATAACAGAAGAGGATCCTAAATGTAGGATCTGTGATGACGGTGATGAAACTGCAACACATCTATCTTCGAATGCATTGCATTGGAGAGTAAAAGGCACAGAATATTTGGGACAACCAGACCCGAAGAAATTGTGTCTAATAAAGAACTGGTAAAGGGACTCCTTGCACTGTTCAAGGGCATTGGTTGGCTTTACTAGATATACAGGGAGCGATACCGCACAATAAACTTAGTTTCGGTGCGGGCAGTGGCGGGTTGGACCAACACTGTTTTGGCTTCCCTGGAAAAATCAATCAATCAATCAATCAAGATATGCGCGATCGGTCGTGAACTAAAATATGCGTGATAGGTCGCGAACCAAAATATGCGCGATATGTCGCGAACTAGAATATGCGTGATAGGTCGTGAACTAAAATATGCGTGATAGGTCGCGAACGAAAATGTGCGCGATATGTCGCGAACTAGAATATGCGTGATAGGTCACGAACAGAATTAAAAATCACATGTTTGGTTGTGCTGAAGAGGTTAGCGTCTGCCTGCTAGATTACATGGTTCAGTGCTAGAAAATTTCTGCTTTGAAGTATTCTGCACTCTGCAATATCCGACTGATATATTCCATAATGCCCAGATATAGAGATAAGTCTGAACCTGAACGCGAGAAATTATCCACATACTGTTTCTTTTGGTTTGCGTGATATCGTTAGCGGCTCAAGCAGCAAGCGCATGAAGCAGCTAGGTGGGGGAACTTCTCCCTCCACCTGCACGCGCGGACCACGCCGATCAAACGTCACTGGGCGCGGACGAACTAAAGTGCTCCCGATCGCCAACTGTTATGCGTCCGTCTAGCCGCTACCTGCGCTGCTGGGTCTCGCAGTGACCTCGCCCTCGCCAGCAGCCGCATCTGCATTGTGACCAGCAGGTAGCAGTAGGTAGGTAATGCGCCGGTATTGGAAGTAACACAATAACGCCAGCCAGCGCTAATGCGGTGTAACGGCGAGCGTTATTGCGCTATATTAGCGACATGCGAGTCCGGGCAGCTTAAGCAGGACGGAGAGTGCCTTAAAAGTTGGCGGAAAGAAGGCAAATTTAATTTCGCGGCGGCATTAGTGCAGTCTGGCTGGCAGTGTTTTCTGGCGCCAGCAACACACGCTGACCAGGGCTGCAGGCGTTAAGCTCTGCACGGCGGCGGAAATAACGCGAGAGGAGTTCTGAGCTTTCATACCGTCTAATGGACATCTTACAGCTTTAAACGAGCAATTCTCGCATAGATATTAGCTCTCTCGGAAACGGCTCGGACGATTTCGATGAGTTTTATTTATTATTTTAGCGAAAGGCTGATACACATATTACGAAGATATAATTCTGTCAGAGAAGAGCAAAGTACCTCGAAGAGCAGTTGAACGGAATGGACAGTGTGCTGAAAGGTGCATATAAGATGAACATTAACAAGAGCAAAACTAGGGTAATGGAGTGCAGTCTAAAGAAAATCAGGTGATGCTGAAGGAATTAGATTAGGTAACGAAACAATAAAGGAGGTAGATGAGTTTTGTTACTTGGGCAGTAAAGTTACAAATGATGGTCACAGTACAGACGATATAAAATGCAGAATGACAATGGGAAGAAAAGCGTTTTTGAAAAAGAGAAATTTGTTAACACCGAATATTGATTTAAGCATAAGGAAGTCCTTTCTGAAGGCATTTGTATGGAGTGTTGCCTTGTATGGGAGTGAAACATGGACGATAAACAGTGTGGACAGCAAGAGGATAGAGGTTTTTAAAATGTGGTGTTACAGAAGAATTCTGAAGATTTGGTCGGTGGATCGTGGTAACTAATGAGGAACTACTGATCAGAATTGGGGAGAAAAGGAATTTTTGATGTACCTTGACTAAAAGAAGGGATCCATTAGTAGGAAACATTCTTAGACATCAACGAATTGTGAAATTAGCGTTGGAGGGAAGTGCGTGGGCTAAACATCGCAGGGGGAGACCAAGAGATGAACACAGTAAGCAGATTCAAATGGATCTGGGTTGCTGTTCTTATGAGGAGATCAAGACGCTTGTTCAGGACTGGGTAGGTTGGAAAGCTACATCATACCAGTCTCCGGACTGAAGACCGCAACACAACAAACACGAACTGGAAACTGCGGGTTGGCTAGGTATTTATTTATTTACTCCAGCCTTTGAAAGAAAAAATAAATATATATCCGTAAAATGAATTTACTGTACACTGCTTTTACTAACTGTATGCAGTGGCGACATGGAAGCTTTTTAAATTCAACACTTTGTGCAATGGAAATATTTTTCCTGGCCTACCTATCTTTAGAAGAATTTTACCTCCAAAATATTTACGGTTAAAGGTGGTTGAAATGAGGTAGGCACAAATTTGAATAAAAACTATATTCACATATTCTATCTTACAACCTGCCTGATACAACAACACATGTGACCATATGCCACATATATATAAAATTTACAATTAGATAAGTTTTGAAAGATAATAAAATACACTTAATATCTAAATGGGTGACTTTAAATGATAATTGGAAATTAACTAAAGTTGGTACACGAAAATAAATGTTTTGACTGGCGAAGTCGCAGGAGGGAAGTGGCAAACCCACGAAGTATAAAATTAAGTACAAAAATGGAAATTTACTCTAACTCTGATCAAGTCTATTTTTTGATCTACAAGAATAAGGACGTCCCTTGTGGCACACGAGAAACTCCCACTTAATACTACCATTCAACTCCCACTTCTCAGCAGATGCGTTGGCACAACCTGACCGTCCTTCTGTTGACCGGCGTTGCAGGTGGAGAAGACCAGCCGAGGCCAGTGCAGTGTGGACAGCAGTCATCGCGAATGTGGACTGATACGATTAGAACACTTTTTGTCGGTTAAGCTGACGACAATACTAAAGTGAAAATAAAACTGTACTCTCAAGAAACAGTAAAAATTCTGATTACGAGTGGTGTAGCTGACAGCAAACACGCACTTCAGAATGTTACAAGTTTCAATTTACTCTATAGTAGCCACGAAGGACTAATACCAGACTGTGCAGAAAGCACACTGAAAGAATTCAAAGTTAACACCGAGAATTACTCAATACAAAACAGCACGATGTGGCCAGCAAAATTCCACAACTCCAAAATCTTCCTCTCAAGCCCCTCCCATCGGTGACGTCAAGCCAATCACAAATTTTGCTTAATGGTCAAACCAATGGAATACGAGAGCTATTGTTTAACAGACCAGTCTCCTTCCCCACATATTAGTTTAGATTAGATTAATACTTGTTCCACAGATCATACGTACGACATTTCGTAATGATGTGGAACGTCTAGTAAATGTCTAGTAAATGTTGTCTACACTTGACAATCAATATTTTAAGGATTTTTTATTACGTTTTTTTTTTTAAGTTTTATCTAAAAATTCATCTACATTGTAGGAGTTGCCATTCAGAAATTCCTTTAATTACTTTTTAAATACTAGTTGGCTATCTGTCAAACTTTTGATGCTACTTGGTAAGTGACCAAAGACTTTAGTGGCGCCGGCCACGGTGGCCGAGGGGACTGAGGTGCTTCAGTCACGGTCTGCACGGCCACTAAGGTCGGGGGTTCGAATCCCCCCTCGGGCATGGGTATTTGTGCCGTCCTTAGTGTTAGCTAGTTCATAAGTAGTTTGTAATTTTAGGGACTGATGATCCCGTAGTTAAGTCCCTTAAGCTTAACAAACATTTGAACATTTGAACTTTTATGGCAGCAGAATTTACCCCTTGAATACTGAATATCATGCTTTCTCCTAGTGTTGTAGTTATGCACGCTGCTATTACTTATGAATTGGCTCGTATTGTTAATAACAAATTTCATGAGTGAATATATGTATTGTGAAGCTACAGAGAAGATCCCTAGATCTCTAAATAAATGTCTGCAGGATGCTCTTGGGTGGGCTCCAGCAATTATTCTGATTACACGCTTTTGTGCAATGAATACTTTTTTACTCAATGTTGGATTGCCCCAGATTACGATCCCATATGAAAGTAATGAATGGAAATAGGCGTAGTAAGCTAGTTTACTGAGATGTATCAGTTTTGTCGCATTATGTGGCAGTTTCTTCAAAATCTTATCGTTTATGACGTTCTATCTCTTGAACTATGAGTCGTATGTGGTTTTTGCTCCTACAGCAATTGTTATCTCACGTAAGGAGTAAGGAATGTGAGTAACAAATTTGGTTGAAATGAGTGTAGAGGTTTACGAGGAAATGTGCAATATTGTTGCGTGATGTAGCAGTTTTTCTCGCATCTCATTGTTTATGACGACATATCTCGTAAAATGTGTGTCGTACTATGATAAAAATTCGAACCTATGTTCAGTGGTATGTGTGTTTAGTGTCTGTAACTTTTTTCGCGAGTAAAATTAATAGTGTACGAGTAATAAATTGTAAAGTCATGTCAAACAACGTAATTTCACTGCATGAACGCCGAAAAAGTGATAAGCGACAAACTTCTTTCCTTTCATCATTTCGCTGGGGTTGCCCGCGTTAAAAAGTTTCCTAAACGTTTGAAATTGTGTTTCAAGTTTGTTGCAAGTCGCTAAGTGTTCTCCTTCTCAAATAGTGGACTGATAAAGTCACACTATCACGTGCCCTATGGCGAAATCGTTGTTCTCGACGGCGAGTGTTCATCAGAGACGAGTGTATCGTCAGGCGTGCCCCAGGGGAGTGTGATAGGACCGCTATTATTTTCTATCTATATAAATGATCTGATGGACAGAGTAACTTGTAATTTGCGGCTGTTTGCTGATGATGCTGTGGTGTATGGGAGGGTGTCGTCTGTAACTGACTGTAATAGCATACAGTTTGACTTAGACAAAATTTCTAGTTGGTGCGAAGAATGGCAGCTAGCTCTCAATGTAGAAAAAAATGTAAGGTGATGCGCATGAGTAGAAAAAACAATCCTATAATGTTCGAATACAGCATTAGTAGTGAGCTTCTTGATGCTGTCACGTCGATCAAATATCTAGGCGTAACATTGCAGAGCGATATGAAATGGAACGAGCATGTAAAGACAGTTGTGAGTAAGGCAGACAGCCGACTTCGGTTTATTGGGAGAATTATGGGAAGATGTACTTCACCTGTAAAGGAGACCGCGTATAAAACGCTTGTACGACCACGTCTTGAGTATTGCTCAAGTATTTGGGACCCGCAGCAGATCGGTTTGAAGGAAGACATAGAGGCGGTTCAGAGGCGAGCAGGCAACTCAATTGGGGATCGCTGGCAGAAAGACGACGTTCTTTTGGTGAATTTCTGTTAAGTAAATTTAGAGGGCCGGAATTTGAAGCTGAGTGTAGTACGATCTTGCTGCCGCCTACTTACATTTCGCGTAAAGATCACAAAGACAAGATAAGAGAAATTAGGGCTCGTACGGGGGCATATAGGCATTCTTTCTTTCCTCGTTCAATTTGGGAGTGGAATAGGAAAGGAAATGCCTAGTAGTGGTACAGTGTACCCTCCGCCACGCACCTTACGGTGAATTGCGGAGTATGTAGATGTAGCTGTAGCTGACGTCTTCTACCTATAAACTACTTTCGTGCAAAAATTAAGCTTCGTAGGTGAAGTAGTTTTTGAGATCTCGTGTTTAGTCAATGAGTGAATGAGTGTCGTTTCGCTTTTATATACGAGGCGCGTCCAGAAAGTAAGTTCCGTTTCAGTTTATCTCCGCTGCAGCGCTGCGATTGCAGTTCCGCGCATGCGCTGTAGACGATGTGTATCAAGGAGAAGAACGTGCGCCATTTGGAGATCGCTGTCAGTTACGTACGCTTTGTTGCGCTCGTTTGAAATGCCGCCTGTGAAATCAGGTCGCTGATTCGGTTTCTGAATGCGAGGAAAGTGAAACCGAGTGAAATTTATCGGCAAATTTGCGACTTTTACGGACTTCCTTGTAGATAATCTTTGGTATTTAGAGGTCTTTGTTTTGATGTGCATGCATGCGTCCCAGTCGTGTTGTTGACTCGGTGCATTTCGCTACTGTTATGCGACGCCAGTGCTGGGGTATGTTTTGAATCGCCGGCCGCGGTGGCCGAGGGGACTAAGGCGCTTCAGTTACAGTCTGCACGGCCACTACGGTCGGGGGTTCGAATCCCCCCTCGGGCATGGATATTTGTGTTGTCCTCGTTCGTAAGTAGTTAATAAGTAGTTTGTAAGTTTAGGGACTGATGACCCCGTAGTTAAGTCCCATAGACTATACAAACATTTGAACATTTTTTGTTTTGAATCCTGACGAAGCACAGTATGCTGAGGACCTTTCTGCGGAGACACGGTTACAAGGGAAGTAACCACGTTGTATTTTATTACGTTTTATTTTTTTATTGTCTCAGGTTTCAAGATTCTTGTATAGTTTATCTGATGATGAGAACTTGACCGTTGCAACGCGTCACAATTCAGTGTTTTTACACGACCTTTGTGGTTGAGCCTATTGACAAAATAACATTTACTAGACTGACAGCTTCCACATCATTATGAAACATCGTATATATGATCTATGGCACGAGTATTAATCTATTCTAATCTAATCTACCATGAAATGAACGATCGGACGTTTAATCTGGTGAAACAGGTAATGGAAATAAAAATGTCTACAGCTACATACATACTCCGCAATTCACCGCAAGGTGCGTGGCGGAGGGTACACTGTACCACTACTAGGCATTTCCTTTCCTATTCCACTCCCAAACTGAGCGAGGAAAAAAAGAATCCCTATATGCCTCCGTACGAGCCCTAATTTCTCTTATCTTGTCTTTGTGATCTTTACGCGAAGTGTAAGTAAGCAGCAGCAAGATCGTACTACACTCAGCTTCAAATTCCGGCCCTCTAAATTTACTTAACAGAAATTCATTGAAAATAACATCGTCTTTCTTCCAGCGATCCCCAATTGAGTTGCCGGAGCATTTCCGTGACACTCGCGCATTGGTCGAACCTACCATTAACAAACCTATCTGCTCGCCTCTGAACCGCCTCTATGTCTTCCTTTAAACTGATCTGCTGCGGGTCCCAAACACTTGAGAAATACTCAAGACGTGGTCGTACAAGCGTTTTATACGCGGTCTCATTTACTGGTGAAGTACATCTTCCCAAAATTCTCCCAATAATCCGAAGTCGGCTGTCCGCCTTACTCACAACTATCCATACATGCTCGTTCCATTTCATATCGCTCCGCAATGTTACGCCTAGATATTTGAACGGCGCGACAGCATCAAGAAGCTCACTACTGATGCTGTATTCGAACATTATAGGATTGTTTTTTCTACTCATGCGCATCACCTTACATTTGTCTACATTGAGAGCTAGCTGCCATTCTTCGCACCAACTAGAAATTTTGTCTAAGTCAACCTGTATGCTATTACAGTCAGTTCCAGACGACACCCTCCCATACACCACAGCATCATCAGCAAACAGCCGGAAATTACAACTTACTCTGTCCATCAGATGATTTATATAGATAGAAAATAATAGCGGTCCTATCACACTTCCCTGGGGCACGCCTGACGATTCACTCGTCTCTGATGAACACTCGCCGTCGAGAACAACGTACTGCGTTCTATTACTTAGGAAGTCTTCCAGCCAGTCACAAATCTGTGAACCTATTCCATAAGCTCGTATCTTCGTTAGCAGTCTGCAGTGTGGCACCGCGTCGAACGCCTTTTTGAAGTCGAGAAAAACACAATCCGCCTGTTGCCATTCGTCCATGGCTCGCAAGATGTCATGTGAGAAAAGGGCAAGCTGAGTTTCACATGAACGATGTTTCCTAAACCCGTGCTGTTTCATGCAAAGAAGCTTTTCCGTTTCAAGGAAATTTACTATATTCGAACTGAGAATATGTTGTAAAATTCTACTTGAAACCGATGTCTACGATATTGGTCTGTAATTGTATGGGTCAGTTCTCTTTCCTTTCTTATACACGGGAGTCACCTGCGCTTTTTTCCAATCACTAGGAACTTGGCGCTGAATTAAAGATTCGCTATAAATGCAAGCTAAGTAGGGGGCCAACGCCGCAGAATAGTCTTTGTAAAACCGAACTGGTATTCCATCCGGACCAGCACACTTTTTCGTATTTAGCTCTCTCAGCTGCTTCTCTATGATGATAAGAGATACTGCCTGTTGTCGGTAACAGGTGCATTTAATCGACCGGCCCGCCTCCAAATGGACGCTTTGGCATAGGGGTTCGGTGCCGAGATTTGCCAGCCGCAGCCGACGACACGTGTGGAGGGGTGGGATGGGGGCAGTCGTTAAGGGTGGCTCAGCCTGCGGGGGCGTGACAGCCGGCCCGGGGGCGGGATCCAACCCCAACCACCCGAGCGATCCCCTGTGTGTCTGTGACGTAGCGCCACTGCCTAAAGCACTGGATGTACCGAGCTCAACAAAAATTACAACTTCCGACGTTTGACAAACAAACGAATCTATATCTATATATAGAAGGCTTGTGTGTGTACGTGCTGACAGACTTTTCTCCATGACCACATACTGCCACCCACTCGTGGTTGTGGTGGTAGATAGCCCTTGGTCTGATGATGTTATTAAGGGAGTTTGGTCGCGGTGCGTGGCAGTGGGTGAGTGTGACGAGCAAAAATTCGCAAAATATGAAAGAAATACTCTTAGGAAAAGCTATATACTCTGTGACTTACGAACTTTACGGTACGAGTCAAAATCTGTTTATTCTTTCAATCGTCAGACAATGCGGTCGTTTCAGACACTAATAACGACGAGGAATATCAAATACGCAATTTTTTAAATAGATCACATGTTTCCGTCAACCACACATTACCGACTATGAACAGAGACACAAAACAAAGATAAAAATCCAGATAGACTCAAAGATAAAAATACTCGTGGAACATTGATCACTATCGTGGAAGCGTGGTGGAAACACAGACGTACATTAATGAATGTCTCTTAGGCCATAGATATTGATATGCCTGTGCCAGTAAGCTCACTGGTCTGTGCAAATCAGTGATCTCTGATACATATAGCCGCGACACTCTCTGCTGGTGTTATCGTTTGACAGCTGGGTCAACAAAAACTATGCGACGTAGTCCTACTCATATCCCGGCGGCCTCCTGTGATAATGTTGGCAACAGATGTTGAATAACGAGACTCATGTGACATCGTCATAAGCCACCGCGTGACACGCAAATATTTTGTCGTGAAATCAAGCATACAGCAGGAACAGCAGTATTTATCTACACTCTATGTGGTTCGGTCATCTTTGCAACGATTTTATATCGTGTTATTGATGTTGCCAACATAAAACCACGAGGCCGCCAGAATAGGAAGTAAAATTTTACCGAATCAGATACATCTGTTGTTGTCACATCTCATCGTGACCAGCACTTGCACGCGAAACTCTTTTGTATAGAGTCTCATGATTCACACAGTCTTACAATTCATTTCAAACTCCTATTCAAGAAGATTTTTGTGAAAACTGTTACAAATCAATATTCGCACTTATGCAATATCGTTTTCAGAAATGTAATTTGCCAGCCGCTTTCGGCGCTGCTGTTGCAATGTGTAGCTTTATGAACACAACCTAACATTGAATTTACATTGTTCCGAAGCACGGACTTAAATTAATTTCACTCTCAGTATGAAAAACTTTATGAACATTCATCGTTTTCGACAATGACTTCTACTTAAATTTGACATCTTGGCTAGGAGAACTGAGTTTATTGACAGAGAGATCCAACAAGGATTGTGTTTTTGCTGACCTACGTCCGGAACCCAAAGAACCATGATATACACAGGACCTTCTTTAACAACCGTTGCGAAGCACAGGCATATAAGCTAGTAGATATATATTGGACGTCTTGGAGGCCATAACAAATGCACAGACAGTGGGCGTAGACATCCCCTTGCTTTGGATTAAAGGACATCGAGGTATACACCATAACGAAACAGTAGACTGCCTTGCCAAGAGAAGTTCTACGGGAGGACAACACTGCCCCACGCGGATTCCATACACAGACTTCCGAACGACGATTCGGAAAGCTGCCTATCGCACTTGGGACCACGAATGGCACCTCCCTCAAGCGTTTAAGGGAGGACACCTGGCAGCTACACAACCAAATGTCTCCTCACGACCGTGGTTCTCATCGATGACGCTTAGCAGACGTCATGCAACGTCCATCATTCGGATGAGCCTGGGACACGGATGCTAACCTGCCCACCTACACCGTTTGAAAATCATCGCTTCTCGGCATTGCGACAAAGATGCAACGGCAGTGGCGGATCTCAACCACCTCGTACTGGCATGCACCAAGTTCACGGCCGCACAAAGTGTATTCTACAGAACGCTGGTTGCGAGGGGTTACCCCTCCCCACAAGTGTCACTGTCCCCCTTCATGGATTCGACAACTTTAAGTACAGTTTACTGACGGACTACCTCAAAGTCGCCGGCATACAGCTATAATTTTAGAGCTAGTGTGTCTAACTTGAACATGCACAGCGTGAAACTGCATAAGTTATTTTATACTATATTTTGACTTTTATTTGTCTTTTCACCTCTCATATGGCACTATGCTGTTTGCACTTTCGTTGTATTATATGTCACTCGTACTTTTAAATATGTATTGTTTTATGTCTTGTACATATGATTTTTCTACTTTTATTCTAAGGCTGTATGTGTGAGACACTTATTAATATTGTGCTATACATTGTAAGAATCTCAATTATATTGTAATGTTGTCACTGTAATAACCGCTGGCTGTATGGTCACTGTAACCAAAATCCATAATAAAGAATAAAAAAAAAATCGCCATTTTGAATCCCAATGCGACGACAGTGTTGTATGCTTTGCCTGGTGCAGCGTAGTGAATCAGCCAACAGTTAGTGATTGCATTGTTTCACAGTGTGAAATGGTTGGTTGTGCATCTCCAAACTGCTCAAATAATAGCAGACGTGGTCGCTAAAAGTTTCATCGGTTTTCTTGAAAAACAGATCGGCGTAAAAGATGGCTTGTAAATTCTGGATGCCAAGTATGGACGCCAGAATCGAGTAACGATCTGTTTAACGTTTGCATGTATGAAAAAATTGTTTGAAAAGTCTTGGTCGCAATTAGCTTTATTTCATGACGCGTTTCGAGAACTTCATCATCAGAAAAAGATTTTAAAAAACGATGGGATGATATTTTAAAGTTGTAATCAGGCATCTACTGGCATCAACTTTAAAATATCATCATGGACGTCCATGATGATATTTTAAAGTTGTAATCAGGCATCTATACCAAGATGGCTGTATTTCCCATCGTTTTTTAAAATCTTTTTCTGATGATGAAGTTCTCGAAACGCGTCATGAAATAAAGCTAATTGCGACCAAGACTTTTCAAACAATTTTTTCATACATGCCAACGTATGGTCGCGTGTCCACAAGAATGGAAGGTTTTATGAACCAAGTGATAAATGTTTAACGTTTAACTTTAAACCTTTTATTTGTATTAAAATAGGTATGCTAACAGAGAGGTAGTAAAGAAAATATAGGCCTATACAAGTTGTTGTGGTCTTCAGTCCGGAGACTGGTTTGATGCAGCTCTCCACAATACCCTATCCTGAGCAAGCCTCTTCATCTCCACATAAGAACGGCAACCTACATCTGTCTGAATCTGCTTACTGTATCCATCTCTTGGTCTTCCTCTGCGGTTTTTACCCCACACACGTCCCTCCAATGCTAAATTCACAATTCCTTGATGTCTAAGAATGTGTCCTGCCAATGTATCCCTTCTTTTAGTCAAGGTATGCCAGAAATTTCTTTTCTCTATAAGAATGTTCAAATGTTTGTTAAGCTTATCGGACTTAACTACGGGATCATCAGGCCCTAAACTTACAAACTACTTATGAACTACTTACAACTAAGGACGGCACAAATGTCCATGCCCGAGGGGGGATTCGAACCCCCGACCGTAGTGGCCGTGCTGACCGTGACTGGAGCGCCTCAGTCACCTCGGCCACCGCGGCCGGCTCTTTTCTCTATACATGTATGCAATGGTTTATTTTAATTTCGATAGATTGTTAATATATCACGACACACAGTGTGTTTAAAGCTGCTTTTCTTAGTATTATTTAGACCAACTAGGTAGTTATTTTAAAGTCTATTTATTGTATTTTTCAGTTATGCCTAAGGACAGCTGGCTTTACCCAGTTATTGGTTTTTAAAAAATATTATTTCACATTAGTTTATTGTTTAAATTAAATGTGACTCTCAACACTGGAATATGCAGGCCTAAGCCAAGCTGTGAACACGATGTCTGAAAAAGAGAAATGATAAATCAAAGATCGCAAAGAATGGGAACACGAAAGGCGTAAAATCTTGTCTAAAATACGGTGTGTGTAAAATATGCGACACATTACAGTGAGCAATACGGGAAGTATAGTAACGCAATTTAACATTATTTTGTAACTGTTTTCGTATACAACTCTTAGTTACCGTAAACGTATGTGGATGTCCTACTTATAAACTAGAAAATACGATAATTGTGACGTATTTTTAACTATATTTGGTACGTATTTAGAACGGCAAAATATTCTTTAATGTGGAATGTAAGTGAATGTATTATATCTCTAAATATCCTTCTAATCAGTAACTTTAATTTGATTGCCTCTTACAGTCAAATGTAAGTCAATAAATTTACTATGCTGTAATTTCTGCGCTAGGAAACTATATGTAATGGTCTTAAGTGTGCCGTAGCATTTAAATGCGCTCCTTCATTGTGGGATTCAAAATGTCGGACTGTTCTGCTTGTACTGTACAGTGCTCCACCACTGCCCAGACACTGTGGAGCCGCTCCTCCTCTTTCCGGAATAGTTTAAGACCATACGACGACTTTCTCCTAAATTACGGCCAAAGATTTCACGTAACAGCGTTTAAAGATTAGAGAGATTAGATTAGATTAGTTTTTCTTTCCGTAGATCCATGTGGAGGGGATCTTCGTGGATGTCGAACATGTCATAAAACTAAATTTACAAATAGTAATAATATAATCAAAATATCCACCGGTGTACTGCCGGTCTGTAGTGTCCAACGGGCACAATATTTCGGCGGTCATACATGTCGCCATCATCAGGTGAACTGACGGACTGAGCTCCTGGAAACGCGCCGGCAAGGAGATCTGCACACTAAGGCTGCTCTAAGGGACCTGGGTTCTAGCCCGGTAGCGGGCCATTTAAATAACCTCGGCTCGCGGTGTGAGGGCTCTGTCCGCCGTGGTCGTCACTTCGTTACGTTTGTAGATTTACTCTTAATTAACCCAATCGCTGGTTCCCAAGCTTTGCTAAGATTATAGCCACAGTCACGGTTTACGAGGTCGTCGAGATACTGGGACTGCGTCGATAGAGAGGCCATTGAAATTCGCACAAGTGACGACCTCGTAAACCGTGACTGTGGCTATAATCTTAGCAAAGCTTGGGAACCAGCGATTGGGTTAATTAAGAGTAAATCTAGCAAACGTAACGAAGTGACGACCACGGCGGACAGAGCCCTCACACCGACGTCTTCTCAGACGCCGGCGCAATCGGTTCCACTGCGCGGACCGCGGAGGGGTCGCTCCGCGGGCCGAGGGTATTTTAATGGCCCGCCACCGGGCTAGAACCCAGGTCCCTTCGAGCAGCCGTAGCGTGCGGATCTCCGTGCCGGTGCGTTTCCAGGAGCTCAGTCCGTCAGTTCATCTGATGATGGCGACATGTATGACCGCCGAAATATTGTGCCCGTTGGACACTATGGACCGGCAGTACACCCGTGGATATTTTGATTATCAAATACGCCGGGAGAAACTGAAGAATAATATAAATACAGATACAGTCTCTGTTTAACATTCTCGAAGAACGTGGACTAGACACCAAAACCGGAAAAATAATCGAACAAACTCTGACAGAAACCAAATCAAAAATTAAATTCATAGATGAAATTTCGGAGCCGTTCTTAATCAAAACAGGAGTAAGACAAGGAGATAGGATGTCGCCACTATTATTCAACATAGTTTTAGACAAAGTAATTAAAGAATGGGAAATCGAACTAAGGAAACAAAACTTCTGGAAAACAATTGAACTAGGAAGAAGTAAAGGAAAACTGAAAATCCCTTCTTTAGCGTTTGCAGATAACCTAGCAATTATAACTGACAGTGAAGAAACCGCAATAAAACAAATTGAGATCCTCAAAGAAGGTTGGCCTGCAAATCTCCTTTGAGAAGACTGAATTTATTTGCTCCAAATTACATATTCCGAAACTCAAAACTAATTATGGTAAAATCAACAGAGTCAAACACTTTAAGTATCTCGGCGAAGTTATAGAACCAACAGGTCTCGAGAAAATAGCACAAAACAACCGATTACAGAAAATCAAGAAAGCTTTCGGAATTGTTCGAAACATATACAACAAAAAATGCCTGTCAAAAGGAAATAAAATCAGACACTACAACGCAGTTATCAAACCTGAATTAGTGAAAATTTAATTTGAGTTGGATGTAGGTCGAAGACTGTACAATTACTAAAGAGTCTCAGAGCCCAGATTATAGTATTTCAGAGCTAGCCATTGAAAGATATTTATTACGTGAATTTAGTCTCCATATTCCATGAACAGTATTTCAATTGGATTTTGGTGGTCAATTTAAAAAAAATAAAATGTTCAAATGTTTGTAAAGCTTAGGGGACTTAACTACAGGGTCATCAGTCCCTAAACTTACAAACTACTTACGAACTAGGACGGCACAAATATCCATGCCCGAGGGGGGATTCGAACCCCCGACTGTAGTGGCCGTGCAGACCGTGACTGAAATGCCTCAGTCTCCTCGGCCACGGCGGCCGGCGTCAATTTTTAGATACATGTCACAGTTAAGTATCAGTGATCATTCGATGAACTGCTTTTAAGTGAAAATAGTTCAATGAAATACTGTAGGCGTTTATGAATTTACGTTTGAGCAGGTACGCGTCAAGTACAGTAATACTTCTATACCACTATAACAGTTTTATTCTTACGCACCAACACTAGCAACAGATATAAAATCACACACACACATGCACAGTGAATAAACACACGGCCACTGCAACGGCGTTGACGTCACCTGAGAGTTAACGACGTTCAGCAGGCAGTGTGGGTGAGAGGGGCAGCGGCGAGCAGAGCGGTGAGGAGTTGGGAGTAAAGATTGGAGGCGTCGTAGTCAGGGGGAGGTTGGAGAGGCGGCGCAGTGAAAAGCGCGACCAAAACTGGAGAGGCGGCATTCATGTAGACCCTGCCTTCTGCTGTCTCTGCTGTACGCTGCTCACTTCACAACTGCGTATACCACATGCCACCGACCAAATGCCGAAACAAAACTGCTGCCAAGTTTAACAGCGGTTCTTATTTTCTCACTACACACTGTTTCGACGCATTATTGTCATTTTCAAGGAACCTGCAGAGATAGGTAACAAGATTTACATATTGGAAAAACTTACGGGTATGCTGCCAGGTACCAAAATCGACGACGGCCGATATTTCGGAAGGAGACTGTGACGCTACAGGGTTTTAGGGTAGTAACTTCTTCTGGTCGAACGATAGTCATCATTGATGTGCAGCGAGAGCTGCTGGGAACAATGCTTCGGTTGGAATGTTCTTTGTTGGTCGGGGTGCGGCAGCCTCCCGCCGACCGCAGAGCGAGGCGGTACGGTAGCATGTCGGCAGTGAGTTCCTGACCTGCGTTTAGTGGCGGCTAAAGTTTTTGCCATTCCGTCGTATCGCCTGCGGGTTGCAGTTGCATATTGAAATGTTTCAGTGTGGACTTCTAGCCATTCATCGTAGTGGCATGCGGTTATTAAATCAGTGTGTTTAAAGGGAAGAGTTTTTAACATTTGTCGTTCCATAATAAAGGAAGTTAACAAAGTTTACTGTCATGGATCAACCTAGTCAAATCATTGGAACAATTATTAAATGTTGATAGAGCTGAAGCATTGAATTAAAATTTGTGGTGCGGCCGGGGATCGAACCCGGACCTCCATGCTTACTAGGCAGACGTCTTAACCGTTAGACTACCACACCACTAACGATTAAGGCGCCTCGGAATAGTCTATGTACGATTTCCCTCCACAACACAAACTTTAATTCAGCTTCTTTGTTCCAAAGATAATTGCCACTACTGCCAAGGCTCTCCATGCAGCGGAATAGCACCTCAGCAATGGACATGGTGGAACAATCCTGTTATGGTGATATAAATATCATTTAAATACAATGAAAGAATCCCTGAGACGGATTTTCGTCTCAAATCTGTCAGAGACATTATTGATTATGCTGCAAAGGAGTCCTTAGCTGAATTTTATCAAAACAATATTTCCGTAGCGTATGCTGCGTTTTTATAGAGCATATTTTGTTTTTGTTCACAGTCCTTAATTTTTACAATGGTGCTACGATTACACATATTAACATTTTTATTTGAAAAAAAATACTGATTCACTTTCCACTTCAGCTCTATCAATAATGTCTCTGACATATTTGAGACGAAAATCCGTCTCAGGGATTCTTTCATTGTATTTAATTATTAAATGATTAAGCAGCAAATGGAATGTAACGGCAACTTCGCCCATCGAGGATTGGGTGGACGCAGCGGTGACGTTACAAGACCACCCTGCCATTTTCAAGGCGAAACTGCAGTAACAAGGCAACGTGCAACGGTCTTTAAAACCTCAGTTTTCAATGAGTGAGCAGGAAAGACAACACACACCGAGCAAGCAAGCACACAGCGCCGACACGACCAAACGTGAAACCAGTCAGAATATCGATAATAAACATCCGTTCTCGACAGATGAGGTCGGATTAGTTTTCTCCCTCTGTTTTTTGACAAGTGAGAGAGCATGATCCCAAGCGGAATTTCAACAGAAGCCACCATTCCTATTTAAAAGGTTGTCACCTAGTTTTATTTCTATCGCTTCCTTGATAACACAGTCCCAGTAGCTGGAAGTGCATGCCAGAATTTCCGTTTTGTCATATTCCATAGGGTGACCTGTGTCGAGACAGAGTTCGGCCACAGCAGATTCGTTTGGCTGTTGTAAACCTGTGTGACGTTTATGCTCAATACAACGGTCCTCAGCAGTCATAATAGTTTGACCAACATATGACATACCACAGCTATGTGGGATACGGTAGACACCGCCTTACGCAAACCGAGATCATCCTTAACGGATCCCAACAGTACCTTAATTTTTGAAGGTCGACGAAACACACATTTTACATTGTTTGTACGCAAAATGCGACCGATCTTATTGGAAATGCTGCCAACGTATGGCAGAAAGGCCCCTGACGTGGGTGCAGACACGCTATTATCATCACTAGCCCGTTGCACATGTGGTCGATAGCGCAACGCTCTTTTAATCTGCCCTTCACCATAGCCATTCTGTCGAAAAGTTACCTCCAAATGGGACTGCTCAGTGGGCAAACTTTCCGGGTCAGAAATGACCTGAGCCCTGTGCACTAAGATTCGAAGAACCCCTTCACGTTGAGCTGGGTGGTGACAACTACCATTTTGTGTCCCAACTTCGTCGCCGCTTTCGTGTCCCAGCCTCGTCGTAGGTGTCGGTGGCCGAGTGGAATGAGACCGACACGCTGGTGCAGGTACGGAGGGGAGCAGCCAGAAACTATAAACACTCGAGTAAATTAGAAAGAGATATATAATGCACAGAATGGAACAATACTTAACTTTTACATAGTACTGCAGAATGTTAGAGGCCTGCCTAGTGCCTGTACAATAGCAAAGTCTTCACTGGTGCCTATCTGATTACGAAGGTCCTAACTCGTTGCTATCTCAGTCCGAAGTGCCGATGTCCTTCAGTGGTGGCCACGAGCGGCGTTGTCGCAGAGGGCGCTCGTGGCTGTCGTCGTGAGAACGCCGCGCCGTGCGTGCATGGCGGCGCGCGGCGAAAGTAGGTGGCGCGCACTTTGTACTTGTGCGACACCACATACCAGCTTCCAGATACAAATCAGTGTGAGTTGGCTTTCTATAAGCACCATGTCTCAACGTACCATCTGCCTTTCTCCTGACCAACACATCAAGGGAGAAAAGGGAACCATTCTTTTCCACTTCCATTGTGAAACGGGTGTTGGGGTGGATTGAATTTAGATGTTCCAAAAAGTAATTCAAGTTCTCACTACCATGAGACCAAAAAACAAAAGTGCCGTCTACATACCTGAAAAAAAAAAAAAAAAAAAAAAAAAATATATATATATATATATATATATATATATATATATATATATATATATATATAAGCAGGTTTCAACGCCGCTGACTACAGTGTACGATCTTCAAAGTCCTTCATGAATAAGTTAGCAATGATGGGTGATAAAGGGCTTCCCATCGCAACTCCATCTGTCTCCTCGTAGTACTCGTCACTGAATAAAAAGTAGATGGAAGTCGATTTGTGTATTGTCTTTCTTGTTTACTCATTGAAAACCGAGGTTTTAAAGATCGTTGTACATTGTTCGCTCACTGCAGTTTCGCCTTGAAAATGGCGGCGTGGTCTCCTGTCGAAATATCGGCCGTCGTCGATTTTCATACCTGGCAGCATGCCAGTAACTTTTTCGAAGTTGTTACTCGCCAGGAGAAATTAAGGTACACAAGTTTTACATAGTATTTCGTAGTTTTGAATATAAATATTATTTTGAAAATAATAACAATGGTATTTTACTTACATCTAGATGGTATGACGTTCATATATCATCGTATTGGACTGTCTGATGTATGTCAACTATCTGTATTATAAAATTTTTAATCTCGTTTCACAGTTTCGATGATATATGTTTACAAATTACTGTTTGATGCTGAGAAAGATGATTTATATCGCTATCAATTCTAGTTGCGATATCTGATTGTTGCATTATGTTTAAGTGAACCGATTTTGTAATTAATAAATATAAACGTCGTAAAATCGGCAAAAAATATATGTTATTGCTGTTGTGTAATTCTATGTGCAATCTTTTATCGTGGTTCTACAGTTTCGTGTTATATTTTCATATTTTAGCTTCTTTATACAGGAACGTCATTACTTGTTTAAGTTACTGTTTTATTTAATGACTTACAGATTTTGATGAGGGCGATCTTTTGCTGAGCTATGGAGCAATGGCTTCGTAATTTTAGTGTTTTTCTTTCATTTGAAATTCAATAAGTTATTAATGCATTGTTGATTAAGCTCTGTTTGCTCATTCAGACTTTCTTGTGGTTGGGTTTTCATATGTATGTAAATTTCAATCTCAGACATAATAGGACCTTTTGGGATTTTATGTACTACGTGCAATGCATTCTCAGTTTCGCATACAGCGTGATGGTGACTTTTTTAGGTGGAGGAAGAAACTTGACTGGTTGTTTTCACTGTTTCTTATGCGTTCTTTAAATCTTATGCTACAATTCCTTCCAGTTTGGCCCATGTAAAAACGGTTACAATTTTGGCATATTATCTTATATATTTCTGGGTTAGTGTATATTGATAAATTTGTGTTACTTGATGTGAGTTTGAACTTACGGTTGTTGGTGGTACTGATGTAATCTTAGCAACAAGACTGCCTTTTTTTCTTCCACTATTCTCCCATAAATATAATACGACTAGAGAGAGAGAGAGAGAGAGAGAGAGAGAGAGAGAGAGAGAGAGAGAGAGAAGAACTGGAGAAGTACTAACAAGCAAAGTACTTGGGCTCGAACAAACACATATACACCGAAATCGTATGAGAGATAATGTAAAGATCCCTGATTGCAGTAGTGATACTCCGGCATCTGCAAAACTCTGCAGTCGTCCGTTAGAGGCCTCTGCGTGTGCCATGCCGCATTGCACTTTGACCCGTCGGTTCGCCAGTAGGGACGGTGCAGTGTGTCTCCCAAGTTGCGTTTTGTGACGTCATTTGTGTGCTGAAGCGTCAGATGGGGCGGCGATTGCTAATCAATCCTGCTAATGTATTGCGATTAGTTGAGAGGAAGTTACGAAGAACCCTTCTTCGTGTAGATGGTATTGATATAGAAGGTGAAACATTCGCATGTTACCTATTATCGATTACAGTGTTTCTAATCTATGCTCATATTTCTGCACTATAATAGATACCAGAACACATGTGAACGATTCATCTTCGACACCAAGACCGTATTCACGAAGAAGGGCTCTTTGGAATTTCATAAATATAATACGCCTTGAGAGAGAGAGAGAGAGAGAGAGAGAGAGAGAGAGAGAGAGAGAGAGAGAGAAAGAGAAGAACTGGAGAAGTACTAACAAGCAAAGTACTTGGGCTCGAACAAACACATATACACCGAAATCGTATGAGAGATAATGTAAAGATCCCTTATCGCACTAGTGACACTCTCGCATCTGCAAAACTCTGCAGTCGTCCGTTGGAGGCCTCTGCGTGTGCCATGCCGCATTGCACTTTGACCTGTCGGTTCGCCAGTAGGGACGGTGCAGTGTGCCTCCCAAGTTGCGTTTTGTGACGTCATTTGTGTGGTGAAGCGTCAGATGGGGCGGCGATTGCTAATCAATCCTGCTAATGTATTGCGATTGGTTGAGCTGAAGTTACGAAGAACCCTTCTTCGTGTAGATGGTATTGATATAGAAGATGAAACATTCGCATGTTACCTATTATCGATTACAGTGTTTCTAATCTATGCTCATATTTCTGCACTATAATAGATACCAGAACACATGTGAACGATTCATCTTCTACACCAAGACCGTATTCACGAAGAAGGGCTCTTTGGAATTTCATTTCAACCAATTGAAATACATTAGCAGGACTGATTAGCAATCGCCGCCCCATCTGACGCTTCACCACACAAATGACGTCACAAAACACAACTTGGGAGGCACACTGCACCGTCCCTACTGGCGAACCGACAGGTCAAAGTGCAATGCGGCATGGCACACGCAGAGGCCTCTAACGGACGACTGCAGAGTTTTGCAGATACGGGAGTACCACTAGTGCAATAAGGGATCTTTACATTATCTCTCATACGAATTCGGTGTATTTGTGTTTGTTTGAGCCCAAGTACTTTCCTTGTAAGTCAAGGTTGGAATAAATAAATAAATACCCGGGCCATGCCGGGTTTCGTACTAGTAGAAGATACAGAGACCATTCAAGGAGTAGCAGAAGAGGCCGCTGTACTGAGTGCAGGAGGGCGACCAATGCCACGGAAAACGCCAGCTGCGAGGGGCGCGCTGTGTATTGTGCTAGCGGATCCTTAAAGAGCTACCGCCGGTATTGCTCCCCTGTAGTGAAATCTCGCAAGAAGACCTCGAAGATAAAAGTACAGACATTGGGACCCACACATAGGCATAGCGGCAGCCCCGTTACCCGTGATCCACACAGGCTGCACTCAAAACTACGAGGACAATTAAGGATGTGCATAATGAGTCACTGCACGTTTACCCCGTCTGCAGACTTGTCTCGTGTAGTTCGCGAACGAACTACTTCGGAAGAGCGTTCCCACAGGCGAACTACGCGTACTAGTTCGCAGATCCCTCGCCTCATAGTTCGTCTGCTCCTTTTCCGAAGACTGACGGGGAACAGCGAGAGGACGCGAGAGCGCGCAGAATCGCGTGATTTCCTTTTGCCGGTTGCCGTCATTTCCAGCTGAGATCCAGCTCAGCTGTAGTTTCATAGTTCACTGCCACAAATTTTCTTATTCCTTCAGACCGTCTTCATTGCAAATTTTTTATTAGTTAATGACGCGTTTCGCCCTTTAGCAGGGCATCTTCAGATTATCTGCGTGACAGAATTTACACAAAATTACAAGGCGGAATTACAAACGGTTATAACGGTACATGGGCTTATTTTGTGTTAAGAAGACAGTACAAATGGTAAACAAAGCTTACAATGCGCTCTCCGTGGTGTGACACCTTAAGTTGTTATTGCAGTGTTTCTATTTTCTTAGAATGATTTTTGATTTTCCTTGTGGCTCTACAAATGTTCGGGTAACAACGAAAAAACCAAAAAACATTACAGAAAAATAGAAACACCGCAATAACAACTTAAGGTGACACACCACGGAGAGCGCATTGTAAGCTTTGTTTACCATTTATACTGTCTTCTTAACACAAAATAAGCCCATGTACCGTTATAACCGTTTGTAATTCCGCCTTGTAATTTTGTGTAAATTCTGTCACGCAGATAATCTGAAGATGCCCTGCTAAAGGACGAAACGCGTTATTAACTAATAAAAAATTTGCAATCAAGACGGTTTGAAGGAATATTTATTCTAACTGATTGCTGTTGTACACCATGGATTGGAAATCATTTTTTACAAATTTTCTTTTCTAAGGTATTCAGCAGTGTCTAAATATAGCCCTCATTCCATAGTATAAAAAAGTAAAGAGAACTCAAAACTTAACATTGTTTGCATTTATATGCGAGAAATTATACGTCATTATATAACAAATCTGTCATAACAAAAGAAAGAGCTCTTTTAGCAACGGTAGTAAAAGCCAACAAGAGCGGACGAACTAAAAAGAGCGACCTA
Organism: Locusta migratoria; assembly: GCA_026315105.1. Taxonomy (NCBI): domain Eukaryota; kingdom Metazoa; phylum Arthropoda; class Insecta; order Orthoptera; family Acrididae; genus Locusta; species Locusta migratoria. The sequence continues at coordinate 124,822,475 of CM048754.1, forward strand.
CTTCGCCGAGCTGCGAACTAAGAGGAGAGGTACCAGCCGCGAACTAAAATATGCGCGATTGGTCGCGAACTAAAATATGCGCGATCGGTCGCGAACTAAAATATGCGCGATTCGTCGCGAACTAAAATATGTGCAGCCGGTCGCGAACTAAAACATGTGTTACCGGTCGCGAACTATTCAGCGAAACGTATCTCGCTTCTTAGTTCGTTGGATTCTTTTAAGAAGACCGAAGGGGAATTGCGAGAGGGCGCACAGCAGAATTAAAAGTCACGTGTTTGCCTTCTGCTGATGAGAGCCATTTCGAGGTTAACGCCTGCCTGCTAGATTACATAGTTCAGAGCTACACAATTTCTGTTTTGATGTGTTCTGCACTCTGAAATATCTGACTAATAAATTCCATACTTGGCCGAGGTGACTGAGGCGCTCCAGTCACGGTCAGCACGGCCAATACGGTCGGCTGTTCGAATCCCCCCTCGGGCATGGATATTTGTGCCGTCTTTAGTCTTAGCTAGTTCATAAGTAGTTTGTAAGTTTAGGGACTGATAACCCCGTAGTTGAGTCCCATAAGTTGTACAAACATTTTGAAATTCCATACTGCCAAGACATAGGAATAACTCTAAACTTAAATGCGAGAAATTATCCTCAAACTGTTTCTTTTGGTCTGCGTGATATCGTTAGCGGCTCAAGCAGCAAGCGCATGAAGCAGCTAGGTGGGGGAACTTCCCCCTCCACCTGCACGCGCAGACCACGCCCCTCAGCCGTCACTGGGAGCGGACGAACCAAGTCGTGGCAGAGCCGCCAACTAAAGTGAGCGTTCCCGATCGCGAACTATTATGCACAAGTCTAGTGCAGAGGCTTCACCACCTGCTGTCGTTGATGTTCCCCTACCGTCCCGCCCACTAACAGGCTGTGCTGGCCGGATACTGACCGTGCCAGCCACATATGTCGATGTTTCAAATACAGCTGCTATCAGCGGCGTCAAACGACTGGGGGTTAACTTATCTGAGTGCCAGATCTTCATTGTGGTGCACCCCCCACGGCCCAGCGCGTCGAAGTTCGGAAACGGTGTCCCCCCAGAGTCCACACAGGTTGGCACACCTCTGTGACTGGCACCAGGGGAAAGCGCACTGGTTTGAATCCACCCACCCCCTTTACACATATTTCTATTAAAAGATTTTTAATTAGCATTGCAGGCGAAATATTCTCATGTATCGTTGAAAGGAGAGTGCGAGTATTAGTTGAGGACAAGTTAGATGAAAATCAGCGTGGGTTTAGGCCTCTTAGAGGCTGTCAGGACCAGATCTTTAGCCTACGGCAGGTAATGGACAAGTGCTATGACTGGAACAGGCTTGTTGTTGTTGTTATGGTCTTCAGTCCGGAGACTGGTTTGATGCAGCTCTCCACCCTACTCTATCCTGAGCAAGCCTTTTCATCTCGTCATAAGAACGACAACCCACATCCACTTGAATCTGCTTACCATACGCGTCTCTTGGTCTCCCTCTGCGATTTTTACCCCACACACTTCCCTCCAATGCTAAATTTACGATTCCCCGATGTCTAAGAATGTGTCCTACCAAGCGATCCCTTCTTTTAGTCAGGGTATGCCAAAAATTCCTTTTCTCACCAATTCTGTTCAGTACCTCTTCATTAGTTATGCGATCTACCCGCCTAATCTTCAGCATTTTTCTGTAGCACCACATTTCAAAAGCCTCAATCCTCTTCCTGTCCGCACTGCTTATCGTCCCGTACAAGGCAACACTCCACACAAATGCCTTCAGAAAAGACTTCCTTACACTCAAATTAATATTCGATGTTAGCAAATTTTTCTTTTTCAAAAATGCTTTTCTTCCCATTGCCATTTTGCATTTTATATCCTCTGTACTGCGACCTTCGCATGTTATTTTACTACCCAAGTAACGAAACTCATCTACCACCTTCATCGTTTCGTTACCTAATCTAATTCCTTCAGCATCGCCTGATTTTCTAAGACCGCATTCCATTATTTTTGTTTTGCTCTTATTAATGTTCATTTTATACGCTCTCTTCAACACACTATTCAACTGATCTTCCAGGTCCTTTGCTGTCTCTGACAGAATTACAATGTCATCACCAAAACGCAATGTTTTTATTTCCTCCCCCTGAACTTTAACCCCTATTCCAAATTTTTCCTTCCTTTCCTTTATAGCTTGCTCAATGTACAAATTAAATAACATCGGACAGACGCGACAACCCTGTCTTACTCCCTTCCCAACTGATACTTCCCTTTCATGCCCTTCGAGTGTAATACTGCGGTCTGGCTTTTGTACAAGTTCTAAATAACTCTCCATTCCCTGTATTTTACCCCTGCTGACTTCAGAATTTGAAATAGTGTATTCCAGTCAACATTGTGAAAAGCTTTCTCCAAATCTACAAAAGAATTGTAGAACAGGGAATTGTATCTATGTTTCATAGATCTATAAAAGGCTTATGATCGTGTTTCTAAGAGGAAGCTACTGTCATTTCTACAAGATTATGGTATAGGAGGGAAACATCTGCAGGCAATTAAAGGGCTTTACGTACACTGTCAGGCAGCAGTTAGAGTAGATGGTAAATTAAGCTCATGGTTCAGGGTAGTTTCAGGGGTAAGACAAGGCTGTAACCTGTCACCACTGTTGTTCATACTATTCATGGATCATATATTGAAAACTGTAGACTGGCAGGGCGGGATTAAAATAGGTGAAAACAAAATAAGCAGTCTCGCATATGCGGATGACTTAGCTGTAACGGCAGGTTCGATTGAAAGGTTGCAAACTAATATTTCAGAGCTCGATCAGATGTGCAAGGATTATGATATGAAGATCAGCATCTCCAGAACGAAAGTAATGTCTGTGGGAAAGAGATTCAAACAGCTTGAGTGCCAGATAGGAGGAACGAAGTTAGAACAGGTAGACAGTTTCAAGTACCTGGGATGTATTTTCTCACAGGATGGCAACATAGTGAAAGAACTGGAATCGAGGTGCAGCAAAGCTAATGCAGTGAGTGTTCAGCTAAGATCTACTCTCTTCTGCAAGAAGGAAGTCAGTACCAAGACTAAGTTAGCAGTGCAGCGCTCTATCTTTCGACCAACTTTGTTGTGTGGGAGTGAAAGTTGGGTGGATACAGGTTACCTTATTCGTAAGGTAGAGGTTACATATATGAAAGTAGCAAGAATGACTGCAAGTACTAATAGATGAGTGTCCATAATGAGAAAATCAATGAAAAGCTGGGAATGAACACCATAGATGAAGCAGTTAGAGCGAACAGACTGAGATGGTGGGGTCATGTTACACGCATGGGAGAAGCAAGGTTACCTAAGAGACTCATGAGCTCGGCAGCGGAGGGTAAGAGGAGTCGAGGTAGACCAAGAAGAAAGTACTTAGATTCGGTAGAGAATGATTTTGAAGTAAAAGGCATAACATCAGACGAGGCATCAATGTTAGCATTGAATAGGGGATCGTGGAGGAGTTTTATTAGAGGTACTATGCTCCATACTGAACGCTGAAAGGCACAATCAGTCTCTAATGATGATGATGATGATGATGATGATGATCTGCAGTACGTCTTACCTCGACTTGTTTGCGCTTGCTTCAACTCGAGCAGAGGCATCGGCGTACGTAGCTTCATTATTTCTCACTTTTGTTCCAAGCTTAAAGCTCAGTAATTTGTTCCTAAAAGATACCGAACGTTGTTCCTTTGATAATAAACACTAAGAACATATGAATCTGCACATGAACACTAAAACATAGTAACTAACTCATTACACTGTTAAAGTGAGTGTAACAAAATGAATCTGTTACGATGAAGAGACGTGCTACCTTCGGGTCAAGTGACACTGTAAGTAGCAGCCACTCCTAACGTTACACATCCTTAAAAGCTGCTCTTTTTTTCAGACGGTTAAATATTTAATGAAATAAATCTTACTTTGCGATCACTTATGGCTTCACTGTACTAGGTTTAGATGTAATACCAAAAATTGCAGCGAATGAAAATTGGTGCCCGGCCGGGATTCGAACCCGGGATGTCCTACTTACGCTGTAACGTCGTCAAAAATATGTATATAATTGTATACAAGCCGAGGCTGGGCTCCTGACGAGAATTAATTGTGTCTCGATACCTCACGGTCTGTTCTCCCTGATGCGGGAATACAGTATTGTGGCTGCGAGCATTACAGAACAAATAGGCTGTGGTATAGGAAAGAGACAGCGTGGCGAATGGAGATTTGTGTGTGGCGGGAGACGTGCAGGGAAGAGTCCTCTGCAGTCGGGCTGGTCACCGTGTCCTGGTGGCGGAGTGGGCAACGCGTCTGCCTAGTGAGCAGGAGATCCCGGGTTCGAATCCCGGCCGGCCACCAATTTTCATTCACCGTACGTTGGTACTACTTCTAAACCTAGTACAGTGATGCCATAAGTGATCGCAAATTGCGATTTATTTAATTAAAAATGGACGCTGTAACGTCGGCAAAAATATATATAAGTTAAATATTTGTCACAACGAAAGCATTAATGTCATTTAGTCTCAAAATCGCGACACGTTTGCTAAAACGTCCAAAGATATGTGGCAAGTAACAATAGGAAATTGATTGTTGTTCCCGCATCTGCTAAAAAGAAGAGTCGGCTACAAAAAAATTGCTAACAGTCTGTCTCGAACCCACTACCTTCGACAGCAGAATGCGATACGGCTAACAAGATGGCTATTCTTGGAGACTTCATTATTATTCATGATCAGATCTTCCGAAGGCTTTTACAGTTGATGCGTCTTTTACTTATAGTTACAAGATGTTTTACCAAATATAATGTGTTTGTGATGAATTTTCCAGGCACCAAAAACAAATTTGAATGGCAGATGTTGCCTCTATGGAGGATCTGCGCATGTGCAAGGCGAGGTGCGCAGTAGCTCCATTGCCTTTGCTTCGGCACCATTCGTGCTTCACCGCCAGAGCTCGAGTAGCCAGGAGCTGGCGTCTCTACCAGCTCCGACGCCAGTGTCAGAAGCGTCGTCTCCCCTCGCCCCTCCCTGCTGCCCATATGCTGCCTGCAGGGGGTTCAGCAGAGAATCTGAACCTCAGCCGCGCATGCGCACTGCAACGCTTCGGCCACTGCCGCCTATATTAAGCTGCCGCGCTACGACTTGTGTACGTGCTGTCTCCGCGACGTGAAACGCTACTCTTACGGTAAAATTCCTTTGGATGGGCATATAAAATTATCTGATATTAGAAAGTAATGTAGATTATTAGTTGAAAGACAATATTATTTTATTTATTTCCTTCTTTTTTTTTCACAACGAGCTTTTTTTCTGCGGATGCACTGAACCATTGAATACATACAAAGTGCCGTCACTGGCAGCTGTGAAGCACTATAAGAAAAGTAAAAGAAAATTTCGTTTTGTTCCTGCTACCATAACGATCTCTTACATTGGACATTGACTAATAACTGAAATCAGCAGGTAAGGAAGCAATTGAAACTTCCTGGCAGATTAAAATTGTGTGCCTGAACCGGGACTCGAGCCTCGGACCTTTGCCTTTCTCGAGCAAGCGCACTACCGACTGTGCTATCCCGACACGACTCACGATGCCGCCTCACAACTTTACTTCCGCCATTACCTCGCCTCCTACTTTCCAAACTTCACAGAAGCTCTCCTGCGAACCATGCAAGACTAGCACCCCTGGAAGAAAGGATATGGTGGAGACATGGCTTAGCCACAGCCTAAGGGATGTTTCCAGAATGAAACATCACTCTGCAGCGGAGTGTGCGCTGATATGAAACTTCCTGGCAGATTAAAATTGTGTGCCGGACCCGGGACTCGAACCACGGACCTTTGCCTTTCTCGGGCAAGCGCACTACCGACTGTGCTATCCCGACACGACTCACGATGCCGCCTCACAACTTTACTTCCGCCAGTACCTCGCCTCCTACTTTCCAAACTTCACAGAAGTTCTCCTGCGAAACTTGCAAGACTAGCACTCCTGGAAGAAAGGATATGATGGAGACATGGCTTAGCCACAGCCTACGGGATATTTCCAGAATGAAGAATTGCTTCCATTAAGGAAGCAATTATTTGTCACGTAATAGCTGACGAATATTCGCCTGCCAGATCTGAGCACGGTGGACGATGCGAAGTCGCGTGCAGAACATATGAATACGCAGGCACACTTCAAGTGTACGCACAGACAGCAGAGTCACACGTTCGGACGTTACACTGTGTAACACTACGTCGCAATCACAGCGCAAACTAGCCATTTTCATCCAGATTCAATTCTAATAATTTGTAAGAGGCAGAAGTTTTACGTATTTGTCAAAATTTCAGTGATAGTCAATATATCTTTGAAGTATCTAAACAGCACAGTCTCAGATTAACCGCGTCTAAACTCCGTAAATCAGAGTAGTCTTTTGTCGCAATCTCTGTATATAAAAGGAAGTGTCCCGATTGACTGACTGACTGACTCATCATCGCCCAGCCCAAACCACTGAAGATAGAAGCTTGTAATTTGTGGAGGGTGTTGATCTTACTCTGTAGCCGTCATTTAAGAAGCGATTTTTCGATATTCCGTCCGTAAGGGGGTGAAATACGGGATGAAACGTTTTTTGAAAATACGTTGCTATTTAGGCAATTTTGAAGCTAGAACTACGAAACTTCGGATTTTAATTCAGGGTTCGAATTTAAAAGACACATGTTTCGGCATTTTTTGAAATTCGACGAATAAGGGGGTAAAATAGGTGACGCAAAAAATTGATTTTCAAAATTATGTTGCTGTTAACTCAAATTTTAAGCTACAACTACTAAACTTCGGATAGGTAATCTTGGTCAGGATTAAAAATCCATCATTTTTAGTGTTTTTGGAAATTCAACAAGTAACAGGGAGAATACAGGATCAAAATTCTTTTTGAAAACACGTTGCTATTGATACAATTTTGAAGCTAGAGCTGCAAAAATTTATATTTGTATAGTTGGTTAGACGTTAAAAAATACGTGTTTTGGTATTTTTGGAAATTCAACCATCAACGGGGTTAAATTGGAGAGGGGGTGTTTTTCGAAAATATGGTGCTATTTAGGCAATTTTGAAGTTAGAACTACAAATTTTCCGATTCGGATTCGGGGTTCGAATTTAAAAGACACGTGTTTCGGTATTTTTGGAAATTAGACTAATAAGGGTGTGAAATAAGGGATGCAAAAATTGATTTTCAAAGATCTGTTGCTGTTAATTCAAATTTCAAGCTATAACTACGAAACTTAAGATATGGATTCTTCATCAGGATTAAAAAGAAACAGCTGGTGCAGACCAACCAGCCTACGCATGCGAAGCAGCGGGGCTTCAGCTAGTAGTAGTATGAATAGTTCCGCAGTATAGCTACTCGCTCTCCCAGTCTTTGTTTCTCCCAACGTTAACAGCTCTCAGAATTTGTTTCTCGTAACGATAAGATCTCTCTCAGTCTTTGTTCCTCGATGTATTGACATTTCTTAGTCATATTTGTGGTCGTATCTGAAATAGTGCACAAAATAATGATAATAATAATAATATTCCGAACTTTTGGTTTACTATGATTGAATTTATTTGAGAGGGTTAATTAAATCGAACTTATTACACGAGTGCGTAAATAATATCTGTGGACTTTTAATTCGGGATAGGCTACGGACTTAGAAAAATTCTGCCTCCCTATAGGAACGTAATAATCAAGAAAATATTAATCATTGATAAAAAGGTTTTCTTCATTGACAAACATTAAATCAAATAACTTTCACTTGACTCAAAAAAGGAATTATTTTTAAATATTGACTTTGCCAAGAATATCAAACTGCGATTTTGTGAAATGAACTATAGAGAACTGCTTATTTAAAATATATCGTGTGACTTTGACAGTGTTTTGTTTATCTGTGCTTAACGTGAAATATAGGGGAAATATTAATTTAAAATTTTGTGTCGAACACATCAATCGTAGTTAGCTCCTGACCTTCCCACTGATAACTGAAGAACTTTTAAAAATAACATCTTTGAATTATCTGTGAATCAAAGCGACTAAAAATAATTAAAGGACATAAATACTCAATATAAAGACTTGCAATTTAAAATCAATGTTATCACTTTTATACGTAAAGACTAGTGAATGTTTATGTGACATTCTTCTTTAAATGGTACTGTCGGGAAAGAAAAGATTATATTACAAAAAGAATTAATAATTCTTAAAACAAGCCCATAAGATCACAGAGTCCATGTTCATCAGTCAAAATATAATCCGTGAACTGTGTTAGGCTATGGAAAGTTAAACCAGAGGCATACGTAACTGAATATATGAAATATTATCAGGTGTACCAACTTAAATAATCAACGTATGTCTCAAATAAAAATTTTACGTGGCTACTGAATCTTTATGTGAAGACGACGAAAGCTTTGACTACCAATGACGTCGCTTCTATCATACCGAAGCACCTCACAAAACCAAATTAATTTCCAATCAAAATATCAAATAAAAGGACGTCAGTTTGTTAGACCAGTTTTGTTCGGCAACCTCTCCTCGATCAATACATACAGTTTGTTACACGGCGCAAAAAAACAACTGTAAATTTGATTATAATACGAGGGTAATTCAATTATTATCCACAATTTAGTTACATTTTTGTTTATGTTGGTAGTACTGTAGTTTTACGTTGGTGACGCAGGCTTTGTTCATTTGTTTGCAATTTGTCGCTGCCGAGCTGTTAATCATGGCTGCTCCACTGTCTATTTGCACCAAAGAAGATCAACGTTCAGTGATACGTTTTCTGTGGGCGGAAGGTGTACCAGGGGCCGAAATTCATAGAATACTTTCAGTACAGTACGGGGGCAGTGTTTTGCCACAACGAAGTGTGTACGAGTGGATTGAAAAATTCCGAAATGGTCGCACGAGTGTTAAGCACGATGAAGGAGCCGGACGACCGTTTACCGCCACAAATGATGAAACCATTGAGCGATCACTTGAAATGATTCTCTTAGACAGACGATTAACTATTCATGAAGTGGCTCATCGCCTTCAAACTAGTCATGGTTCTGCCTACGAAATTATTCGCAACAGACTTGGGTTTCGTAAAGTTTGTGCAAGATGGGTCCCAAAACAACTCACACAGTTGCATAAGCAAACGCGCCTCGACATCTGCAAAAAACATTTGGATCGCTATGGTAACGAAGGAGACAACTTCTTAGACAGAATCATTACTGGTGACGAAACATGGATCCATCATTACGAGCCGGAGAGTAAACGGCAGAGTATGGAATGGAAACATCCAAATTCACCGTGCAAGAAAATATTCAAGACCCAACCGTTCGCAGGAAAACTGATGCTTACGGTTTTTTGGGATGCACGAGGTCCTGTACTGGAACATTATGGTGAAAGGGGCACAACAATAAACAGTGTACGTTACAGTGAGATGCTTACTGACAGGCTAAAGCCTGCAATTCGAAGCAAACGCCGAGGATTGCTGTCAGAAGGTGTTGTGTTGTTGCACGACAATGCCCGTCCGCATACTGCTGTCCACACTGCTGAAACGCTCCAGAAACTCAAATTCGAAGTACTGGATCATCCTCCATAAAGTCCCGATCTCGCCCCTTCTGACTATCACTTGTTTGGTCCACTCAAACAGGCATTAAGGGGCCGTCGATTTGACTGGACGAAGCAGTGAAGGAAGCGGTGCATTCCTGGCTCGCAGCTCAACCGAAAACCTTCTTTTATGAGGGCATAAGGAAGCTTGTAGAGCGATGGACGAAGTGCATTGAAAAGCATAGAGACTATGTCGAAAAATGATGTTCTTGTAAGTTTCGTATTTTATTATAATAAAATTTTATAACTACTTTGCGGATAATAGTTGCTTACCCTTGTAGTTTTGGTATAGTCGTATGTAGTTTTTTGGAATAAAAACTCAACGAATTCTCTCTATAAATACTTGCCAGTTTCAAAGCTAGCTAGCCCCTCTGGGTAAAATCCTGCAGGTGCCAGAGGAAGTGTGACATTACTGCTCAAGAAAAGACGCCATGTTGACGGCGTTTCCGGAAAGGTAAGGAGGTCGCGGAGCAGGCCGTGAGTGCGTAGGTTGGCGGCAGTGGCGCGGGGCGCACTCGGCAGCCAATGGGATTGCCGGGCGCCGCCGGGGAAATCCCCTTTGTCAGCAGCGCTGGCTTCAGCCCCGAGCCTCGACTCGCATCGGCTGCTCCACTCCGTCCCGGAGAACCGTCTGCAGTCTGCGAGTGGCGCAGCGGATGTCGCCTCTGGTGTGTCGAATGCTTCTGTGTGTTTCTGTGAGCCATAATTGCTCGTATTTAACCTTTGTGGTCTTTACGTGAAATGTAAGTTGGCGCCTGCAAAATCGTTTTGCAGTCAACTTCGAATTCCGGCCCTCTAAATTTCCTCAACAGTGTTACTTCCAGTTGTCAGTTCGTGTATTTAAGACTTCGTAGAAAAGGTTGAATTTTGAGGAAATGATTTAAACACCTCACTGTCACAGTTTCAGTTAGGCCTAATTAGACCTCTTTCCTGAGTGTGCAGTTTTCTGGCAAGGCAACAGCTCCATTGAATGATAGTTTATTAGAGAGCCTACTATCAAAAACTACATTTTCTATCGACCGCTCTGCTCAAGTGCATTAATAATACAGTGCTACATTTTGTTATCCGTGTTATTTACCGATGTCAACAACTTGGAATCTCAACTCGCTTTTAGTGGGTCCTGATGCTAATGATGCTGATATTAATTCTAAGCTTTAAAACAAATTAACGCCTTGTGTCCAGAAGGTTGGACGCACAAATTACAGACTGTAACAACTGTAGCATTTTTACGCTCATAAACTAATTTAACTTACTTCCATGTAAAGTTAAAAGCTCAGTATCAGCAAAAGGCTTGCTGTTAATAAAATATAATGGACAATAACTTTTGCGGAAAGAATCAGAAAATGTGTTCTTCCATTTCACTGAAATCTGAATCATAGTTTTCATTTACTACAGGTAGTGGCCACGACTTGGAAAAATTATGGAAGTAATAATCACATTTCCCACATTCCTTTTTTTTTTTATTTTTTACTTCTAGTGCCGTCATTATTTTAAATACATATAAGAAATAGGAGCTGTAGTCGACAGAATACATGTTTATTACTGTTCTTTTTAATTGCAGATAGTGACTTGTGGGTTACGTACATACCTGAAGAGAAAGATGCAAAGCGTTACTCATATACAAAGAAAGCATCACAAGTGTGAAAAGGCATTTGTGGAGATGTACCACAGACTCTGTGTGTACAATAGTTTTGAACGGTGACAAAGAGACAATCAGGGACAGATGCATGGAAATGTGTGCATTGGATCTACGGCCATTCACCTTTGTTGGTGGGGAGGGGTTTATCAACCATGCACGAGGACTAATTGACAGGTGCCGAGAACGGTGTGGTTAACGCAGAAGAGATACTAGCTTCTGCGTCATTCTGCGTCAAATCACAATTTTTTTTAATGTTGATGCTCGACCATCTTCATTTATTTTTAAAATTTACCAGAATGGTTTTGGAAATTTTAAAGGCAGTTATGCAAAAATTCAGGCCAGTATCTAAAGTGGTCGAGGCTCCAGGGCTGCTTTTGTGGAAGAGTGTCATGCGTGTGCATGTGCTTTCATTTCTCAACAACTAACACACTTCATATTTTCCAATCTAGGTTTCGAGACAGGTTTTGTGCAGACAATTGAAAAATGACATTGTCATGGGTAAAGATTAAGTAGCTATATTTTAATTTTTTTCTCAAAGTCAGGCGAAAATTTCGTGCCCCAAAATTTAAGGCCGAATTTAGCGGTCGTTTACTAAACAACTAATCCATTGTATGCCTACATATTCCGCCTCTGTGTACAGATCTGGCCTGGTAAGCCAGTGTAACAATGCTAGAACTGTGTTTTCTGTAGTTTTTGAGATAATGATCCGTAAAGTTGCATCAAAAAAACCAGAACTTAAATTTCACATGTCATGCGGCAAATAGCTCCAAATACGTCAACTCCGATTTTAATTTAAATTACACCATTATAAAGAGCAGCTTTTTCTCTGGCAGAATATTGATTGTTTATCCTGGGCACTCTATGAGTTGAATGGTTATAGAGCTTGAAGTATGATGTAACTTATCATACACAATTCATGTGTTAATACATGAAAACAAGTGCGTTTAAAAGTTCACTCTATCCTTCGGGAAAGTGCGCTATTGTTCGAGTGCGGAGTGGTGGGGGGAGTGACAACACATCAGTGGTCGGGCAAGTTGCCTAGGGAGGAGGGGGGGGGGGAGCGTTAGCTGACAGCAGCGTACTAGAGCAGACCGCGCAGCTGCACTGGGCCAGAACTGTCGTTACCCTACTACTGCTACCATTTGTATTGTCTCTATTTAAGTAGCAAAGATTCCGAGATTGTTGAGACGTGTCAGGAGTTAATGCAATGTTAGCTGGAAACAGAGGCATGCGACATTCATTTCGAGCAGTCCTTTGGGGATTCCGTATTCTGAGATATGCAATGTTAATACCCTACAGAGAGTATCATAATTTTCAGACATTACTTTTAAGCTGCTAGGATACAGCTGTTGATGGCCTTCGCTCAGAGGTCGAGAGCAGTCGCGTTTACGTAGAGTCGTGACAGCTGACAGAAGAGCGAAGCTGTGGAAATCAGTGGGGGCAGGCCGAGAACGTCCACTGGGGCCCTGCGTGGCACCGGACTAGAGACTCGCTGACACCACAACTTGCTCTACTGTGCCTGCCGCGGGCTCGCGACTACACCAGTGGGACTCTAGAGCACTTAAAAACTCTGTTCTAAAGTTTGTAAATATATCGGACCAAACTGCCTGGGCATCAGTCTCTAGCCTACAGACCGCTTAAACTAAGGTAAACTAACCTAAGGACAACACACACATCCATGCCCCAGGGAGTGAAAACTCTGGCTTGCACAGATGAGTACTGATTTCATTCAGGGATGACGATCATCATCATTAGACTCCAACCTGTGGTCGTTGTTCAGCAAGTTTTCTCAGCTGACGCCAATTCGACGACTTACGTGTTAACGGTGATGAAATGACGATCAGGACGACACGACACGCAATCCCCAATTGGAGAAAATCTCTGACCCAACCGGGATTTGAACCCACGCCCCCTGTGTGACAATCTACCATGCTGTCGACTAGACTACGGAAGCGGACATTTCAGTCGGGAAGAGCTGACGATAAGTCCTGATAGACTACCCACCAGGCAATAAAATCCAGTAACTGGGTCTAAGTCTAGGGATCTTGGGATCCTCGCTGTAGCTTGGCAATATATATATTCATTCATGAAATTTGTTATTAACAATCCGACCAAATTCCAAAGTAATAGCAGTGTGCCAGCTACAACTCTAGGAGAAAGGATGATATTCAATATTCAAGGTTAAATCTACTTTTAGCTCAGAAAGGGGTGAATTATGCTGCCACAAGTCTTTGGTCACTTACCAAGTAGCATCAAAAATGTGACAGATGGCCAACTAGTATTTAAAAAGAAATTGAAGGAATTTCTGAATGGAATCTCCTTCTACAATGTAGATGAATTTTTAGATGAAACTTAAAAAAAATAAAAATTAAAAAAATAATAAAAATAAATCCTTAAAATATTGATTGTCAAGTGCAGACAAAATTTAATAAACTGACACATTCCACATCATAACGAAATTTCGTATATATGATCTATGGAACAAGTATTAATCTAATCTAATCTTCTAGGAGTGAATACTTTCCTGAGACAATGCATTAAACGTATCAACAGTTCACTTGCAAAGAAAGAAATGTGTTGTGCAACAACCTGTCGACAAGGAGATGAAAATGCATGGAAGCTCAGTTGGAAGTGACTACATGGACTGAGACGCCGTTAAACCGTCAGACCTGTTTTTTGTGTTTTGTTTTTCATGTTTTTATACAAAATTTTGAAACCTGGTATTCTTCATTAAAATGAATTTATGTACAATGAAATGTACAAAAATATTTGTTTTTCACATTTAGTTAGAACTTGTGGTGTGAGTTATAAATAGCAAACCAAGTGTTAAAAGGAGTAAATCGTTACACATAAGCACTTGTTTTGAATTCTCATAGCTTTATATCCCACTTTAATTTCTATTTATGAACATAAAAATATTGCCAATGATACGTACATATACGTCTGTATACAATAGAAAAAATTTGCTTATCAAGGTCAGCTACATGTCTGACCACCATCTCGACTTCTACCAGAGTGGTGTGTAGCTGCTATACGCTAAATGTCAGTGGCTGCTACTCTCAGACTATCAATTGGGAATGATGTTATGTTTAAAACATTAGAGCGCAGGTGTTTCATGAAGAAATAAGGATGTTTAAAAGTGATGTACTTCATTTAGTACGCCAGGGCTGAAAGCATTAACCAGTGTTCAGTGTCTCATGGGAGTAGTGCTTTTAGCACAGTGCTGGTCGCTTTCTCACGTGCTCTTCAACATCTTGGAGTCTGCCCTAGGAGGTCATTCGTTATCTGTAGTAAATACCGGAGAAGCTTGCAAGCCCTCGACCAGTATTTCCCCCGACATCCTTTGGTGCAGTCTACTCGTGACTCTGTCTTCACCCTTAGAAAGTCTGACCAGGTTTGAACACTGGTGTACGTTTGCATCTCAGTGAACACATACAGGCCACCACATCACGGCCCCTCTCAATTTATTTACTTAATCGTGTCTGAGCTACATCTGTAATTAATTAACAGGCTGCATGTTCTAGATTACAAATAAAAACTAAGTACTAATTATACATTCATATATACAGTCATGATTTTGACACAGCATACGTCATTATTCGCCATAGCAGACTCATCACATCTCCCTCCAGTGTTGGGCCCACTTCAGTGCAGCGCCGTTGGCCAGCCACAGGTCTTTGAAAGTGCAAAGATGGGCAGCTCAGCAGGTGTGTCATCGTTTGCTTTTCTCCACATTGGCAGAGCTCGTCTGCTGCATATCCCCACTGGAACAGGTGGTCCTTTGATCTCCCCATTCGACACCTGAGTCTGTTTAGTCTCTTCCAGACCCTTCATTCCAGTTGAGATCCAGCCAGAAGTTTTTCTTTAATGTTTCAACATTGCAAGCTGTTTTTTTTTTCCAATTTCTGTGTCCACATTGATTCCCTCGTTATAGATGGACTTTCATTTAGTGGATGTTCAAATTGAATGAAACCTTTCCTCGATTTTAATCTTGCCACCACTGGCTGATGTCCGAACAGGGGATGTCTTCTATCCTCACACTGTCTGCTTCTTTCAGCCATCGGCAAAGTTTGCCGTCCGCTATTCCAGAATACATATAAAGGAGATCACGTTATGTAGGCTTCAGGCATCCCGTAATTAATCGACAGGAATCATTCAGTGCTGTATCTAGCTTGTGGGCTTCTGTCTAACTTCTCCATATGGTGCAAGTATATTCAGCTGGGACAAAATACAAAGCCACGGATGATGAACGCAGAATTTCAGGATTTGCTCCCCAGTGTGAGTTGGTAAGTTTGCGGATTATACCGTTCCGTGTGTTGATTTTCGCTCTAGTTTTTTTCTAAATGTCTCTTATAGGACAGTGTTCGATCTAATGTGACTCCGAGATAAAATGTGTTTGAGCAATGTTTAAGTTTAACTGAGTTGCACTCCAATTGTAATTCCCTTTTTGCTTCCTGGTTTTTCAGGTGAAATAAACAAGTCAGCGTCTTTGCTGGATTTGGTCGAAGCCGGTTCCTGTTGTAATATTCAGTAAGAACCTCTAGGGCATCTGATAGGTTTCTCTCGATGCGATTGATTGATCTCGATTGGCAAGCAGTGGCTACGTCATCAGCGTAGATAAAACTTCTTGCATATGGTCCAAGTGGTTTTTCATTTGTATACAGGTTGAAAAGTTGAGGGGACAAAACGCTACCTTGTGGGAGCCCATTCTTCTGGTTCCTCCAGCGGCTTCTTTGCTCTTGAAATTCCACATAGTATCTTCTGTTGGAGATCAGAAATCTCATAACGTCAGTAAGATGGTAATTTCCTGTCATTTTGAAAATTTTTTCTGGTGGGATTTTATGGTTTATCGTATCATATGCTGCTGATAGATCGACAAACACCACACCAGTTGTTTCACCCTTCTGAAACCCGTCCTCTATGTATTGTGTTAGGCAGAGGACCTGACCAGTACAAGACTTTCCGGGTCTAAATCCTGCCTGTTGTGGAATGATTTGGCTTTCTAATTGTGGTGCTATTTTATTCAAGATAAGACGTTCGCGTAGTTTGAAAGGGCAGCACAGCAGCGGTATTGGACGGTAGTTCAGTCTACTGACAAGATGCTCTGCTGCTCTCAATGGGTCTACTGGATAGGGATCTCTGATTGAAGTTGAATCGTATAGTCCTCGGTGGTGGAGTTCAGAATGTTCTGACTCAAACGTGCTCCATAGGGTCAAGCTCTCAACGAGCACACCAAGTCCTCTCTGAGTTCGTCTCGTACGGACCTAGTCGTCCTCTGCTGCCTTCGTATTTCTCGTACCCGGCTACCCAAGGCCACTTCCTTCGTCAAGACGGCCCACCCTAGTGCTATTGGTGCTATTGGTGCCCCATGGACAGTAATCCTGTCGAACTCCCCCTTCAGCCCTGCGGGGCAATCATTCAATCTGCCTGCTGCGCTTCCTTTTGTTTTTGGCGACGATGCCTCTGTGGTTCACTGTGTTTTTGCGTTTCATCCGCGCATCTCGTTTCTACCACTCCTTTTAGTGAGCTCTCCACCAGAGAGAACTAAACGTTCCCCACTTTTGGCTGCAGGATTTTGGTCTGTTCAGAGTGGCTGGCTCCTCCATTGTTATCCTCGTGTCCAGCCACCCACGGTATGCTGATGTAATACGAGGGTAAGTCAATTATTATCCCCAATTTAGTTATATTTTTGTTTACGTTGGTAGTACTGTCGCTTTACGTTGGTGGCGCATGCTTTGTTTATTTGTTGGTACACCTTTGCAATTTTCAAGCTGCTACGTTAGTTTCGTTGTCGCTGCCGTGCTGTTAATCATTTTTTGCACCAAAGAAGAGCGACGTTCAGTGATACGTTTTCTGTGGGCGGAAGGTGTATCAGGGGCCGAAATTCATTGAAGACTTTCAGTACAGTACGGGAGCAGTGTTTTGCCACAACGAAGTGTGTACGAGTGGATTGAAAAATTCCGAAATGGTCGCACGAGTGTTAAGCACGATGAAGGAGCCGGACGACCGTTTACCGCCACAAATGAAGAAACCATTGAGCGATCACGAGAAATGATTCTCTTAGACAGATGATTAACTATTCATGAAGTGGCTCATCGTCTTCAAATTAGTCACGGTTCTGCCTACGAAATTATTCACAACAGACTTGGGTTTCGTAAAGTTTGTGCAAGATGGGTCCCAAAACAACTCACACAGTTGCATAAGCAAACGCGCCTCGACATCTGCAGAAAACATTTGGATCGCTATGGTAACGAAAGGGACAACTTCTTAGACAAAATCATTACTGGTGACGAAACATGGATCCATCATTACGAGCCGGAGAGTAAACGGCAGAGTATGGAATGGAAACATCCAAATTCGCCATGCAAGAAAAAGTTCGAGACTCAACCGTCCGCAGGAAAACTGATGCTTACGGTTTTCTGGGATGCACGAAGTCCTGTACTGGAACATTATGGTGAAAGGGGCACAACAGTAAACAGTGTACGTTACAGTGAGATGCTTACTGACCGGCTAAAGCCTGCAATTCGAAGCAAACGCCGAGGACTGCTGTCAGAAGGTGTTGTGTTGTTGCACGACAATGCCCGTCCGCATACTGCTGTCCACACTGCTGAAACGCTCCAGAAACTCAGATTCGAAGTACTGGATCATCCTCCATATAGTCCCGATCTCGCCCCTTCTGACTATCACTTGTTTGGTCCACTGAAACAGGCATTAAGGGGCCGTCGATTTGACTGGACGAAGCAGTGAAGGAAGCGGTGCATTCCTGGCTCGCAGCTCAACCGAAAACCTTCTTTTATGAGGGCATAAGGAAGATTGTAGAGCGATGGACGAAGTGCATTGAAGAGCAAGGAGACTATGTCAAAAAATGATGTTCTTGTAAGTTTCGTATTTTATTACAATAAAATTTTATAACTACTTTGCGGATGATAATTGACTTACCCTCGTATTTTAGTTGAGTCAACCACTTGGTATATTTCGCTGTATTTTCCTTCCTTTGTGTTCTCACTGTAGCGTTCCATGGCGCTCTGCAACTTACGTGTGTGCTGAGCACTATATTATTACAGTATTCAGTTTTTTCGTATAGTGTCTCAGGTGCAGGGGACTGATGACCCTGCTGTTTAGTACCCTTAAAAATAGGGAAAGAACAACAGAGGCAACTTCCGTGTCGTGACCAGTGTTGCCAGATGGCAGAGAGGGAAGGTACCTACAGTCTCACAAAAAAGTACTTACGTTTTCCCTACTGCTGCACAAAATGCTCTGACCACTAGAAAATTAAACAGTAACTAATAGGAGACCTGAAACGAGGGTACGCACAGCCAAGTCAAGACTCGACAGACAATAGGTTTCTGCTGGCGATAAAATTGCCTGCCGAACTGCCTCTGCTGCGCATGCGCGCCTCCCAATCGCCACAACTCTTTCTGATGTTTCGTGGTTTGGCCACCTATATTTCTAATTGACACTATTTATCTCGTTGAGTGTGAACCTCATCGCGACGCTTTAATAAACCTTCTCCTTTCTTTGTAGTAAAAATATCTGATTTGACTAGTTGTATTGCTGAAAGCACCAGCTAAATTATACAATTGCCGACACAGGGCCTTAGTGGTCATTGTTCGCAAAGGCAGTTGATTCGCGGTAATTTTGTTGACTAATCGTGTGATATTATACGATTTGCAATGAGATTTATGGAATATCTGAATGCAGATAACATTTTTGTACTCATTGAGTATTTGCATTTTATTACGGATGATGGAATTGTTACTTTCAAGGATCATATTTTGATAGTCGTGTGTAGACTATGCTACGAATTCAAAGTGCCGGACAAGGGAACATCAAGAACATGTCAATCATCGAGAGGAAGAGCATTAAATAGTTTCCCCAAATATGCCGTGAATTCCGAGTGCACTGTTACAAGAGGATAACTCATTTATTAACTGCACAAGGATACATCGAGTAGGAACAGTATTAATTATTTAGTTCACCATCAGCACAAAAAAGGAATTCTGTCACTCTAGATAATTCGATTTTCTAAGAGTAATGCTATGTTGACAACGAATATCTAGTGTTTCGTTCATTATAACGATGGCTGTCGCAAATGTTTTAGCGTTGTCTTGTTAACATCTTCTCACTTACAAATACTAACTAGTATATCGTCCTGACGTAAATAAGTATACAAGGTAACATAAAGTCTTCCTTTCATGGAAACAATGACTTTTTCTTTTGCTAACTATTTTCAAACCGACTCTCCATTCCACTGATATACATTGAAATCATCATATTTGGCATCAATTTTATGTCTAAAACTACGTTTTCAAATTAATATCGTTTACTATGAAGAGAAAACAACTGCATCGTCTAAAATATCGTTGGCTACTTCAAACTTCACCACCATTGGTCGGCTTCATTCCTGCATATTGACAACTGTCGCCAACATTACCTGCTTGGCCTGTGTCGACGATTGTAAAATTTTACCAAGGTACCTACGCGTCAGGGACTTTTGGATGAAAATTCCCTATACAATTTCAATGCTTAAGCGAAAATTCCCTACGTCTGGCAACACTGGTTGTGACGTACACCACCCTATACGCCAGGATTCGTCCCTCGTGTGGTTGTTGCAATGGTAACACAGTGGACTCTAAACTTTTGTTCAGGCTGCCGCAGCAACAGAACCGCCAGCAGGTTTGTCAGTCGGCTCCAGTGAGCAGTGCTGAGAGTCCACGACCCGCGTCGCTACTACTTTACTTTCACCTGCGTGCGCTGTCGCGATGTCACAGCGGGAACAGCCTTCGCAGCACACTGTGGGCAGTGGAGGCGGCTTCCCCTGTGGTGGGGGCAGTCGCGGTGGCGGTCGTACTCACCTCCCCAGCAGGAGTGTCCATAGCTCAGGCACGACCCTGCAACACAAAGCAAAGCACAAGCTCAACTTCACGACACCGAGCACTCAGTTCTAGCATGTTGGCAAGTTGCAGTGGACGAAATAATTTATCGACATTTTCTTGCAACAGCACCAGTCTTAGAGCCACGTTCTAATAGTAATCTAATGGTAACATGCAAGTGTTCTAATGGTAATATAATGGTAATATGACAGTGTTCTAATGGTCATGTTCTATTGGTAATCTAATGGTCATGTTCAAATGGTAATCTAATGGTCACACTCTAATGGTAATCTAATGGTAATGTGACAGTGTTCTAATGGTAATCTAATGGACATGTTCTAATGGTAGTGTTCTAATGGTAATCTAATGGTCATGTTCTACTGGTAATCTAATGGTAGTGTTCTAATGATAATCTAATGGTCATGTTCTAATGGTAATCTAATGGTAGTGTTCTAATGGTAATCTAATGGTCTTGTTCTAATGGTAATCTATGGTAGTGTTCTAACGGTAATCTAATGGTCATGTTCTCATGGTCATCTAAAGGTCATGTTCTAATGGTAATCTAATGGTAATGTTCTAATGGTAGTGTTCAAATGGTAATCTAATGGTAATATGACAGTGTTCTAATGGTCATGTTCTAATAGTAATCTAATGGTCATGTTCTAATGGTAATCTAATGGTCACGTTCTAATGGTAACCTAATGGTAATGTGACAGTGTTCTAATGGTAATCTAATGCACAAGTTCAAATGGTAGTGTTCTAATGGTAATCTAATGGTCATGTTCTAATGGTATTCTAATGGTAGCGTTCTAATGGTAATCTAATGGTCATGTTCTAATGGTTATCTAATGGTCATGTTCTAATGGTAATCTAATGGTAATGTGACAGTGTTCTAATGGTAATCTAATGGTCATGTTCTAATGGTAGTGTTCTAATGGTAATCTAATGGTCATGTTCTAATGGTAATCTAATGGTAGTGTTCTAATGATAATCTAATGGTCATGTTCTAATGGTAATCTAATGGTAGTGTTATAATGGTAATCTAATGGTCATGTTCTAATGGTCATGTAATGGAAATGTGACAGTGTTCTAATGGTAATCTAATGGTCATGTTCTAATGGTAATCTAATGGTAGTGTTCTAATGGTAATCTAATGATCATGTTCTAATGGTCATCTCATGGGAATGTGTCAGTGTTCTAATGGTTATCTAATGGTCATGTTCTAATGGTAGTGTTCTAATGGTAATCTAATGGTCATGTTCTAATGGTAATCTAATGGTCATGTTCTAATGGTAATCTAAAGGTCATGTTCTAATGGTAATCTAATGGTAATGTGACAGTGTTCTAATGGTAATCTAATGGTCATGTTCTAATGGTAGTGTGCTAATGGTAATCTAATGGTCATGTTCTAATGGTAATCTAATGGTAGTGTTCTAATGATAATCTAATGGTCATGTTCTAATGGTAATCTAATGGTAGTGTTCTAATGGTAATCTAATGGTCATGTTCTAATGGTCATGTAATGGAAATGTGACAGTGTTCTAATGGTAATCTAATGGTCATGTTCTAATGGTAATCCAAAGGTCATGTTCTAATGGTAATCTAATGGTAATGTGACAGTGTTCTAATGGTAATCTAATGGTCATGTTCTAATGGTAGTGTTCTAATGGTAATCTAATGGTCATGTTCTAATGGTAATCTAATGGTAGTGTTCTAATGATAATCTAATGGTCATGTTCTAATGGTAATCTAATGGTAGTGTTCTAATGGTAATCTAATGGTCATGTTCTAATGGTCATGTAATGGAAATGTGACAGTCTTCTAATGGTAATCTAATGGTCATGTTCTAATGGTAATCTAATGGTAGTGTTCTAATGGTAATCTAATGATCATGTTCTAATGGTAATCTAATGGTAATGTGACAGTGTTCTAATGGTAATCTTATGGTCATGTTCTAATGGTCATCTAATGCTAGTGTTCTAATGGTAATCTAATGGTTATGTTCTAATGGTCATCTAATAGTAAGGTGACAGTGTTCTAATGGTAATGTAATGGTCATTTTCGAATTGTAATCTAATGGTCATGTTCTAATGGTAATCTAATGGTAGTGTTTTAATGCTAATCTAATGGTAATGTGACAGGGTTCTAATAGTAATCTAATGGTCATGTTCTAATGGTAATATAATGGTCATGTTCTAATGGTAATCTAATGGTCATGTTCTAATGGTAATCTAATGGTAGTGTTCTAATGGTAATCCAATAGTCATGTTCTAATGGTAATCTAATCGTAATGTGACAGTGTTCTAATAGTAATCTAATGGTCATGTTCTAATGGTAATCTAATGGTAATGTGACAGTGTTCTAATGGTAATCTAATGTTAATGTTTCAATGGTAGTGTTCAAATGGTAATCTAATGGTAATATGACAGTGTTCTAATGGTCATGTTCTAATGGTAATCTAATGGTCATGTTCTAATGGTAATCTGATGCTCAAGTTCTAATGGTAGTGTTCTAATGGTAATCTAATCGTCATGTTCTAATGGTAATCTAATGGTAGTGTTCTAATGGTAATCTAATGGTCATGTTCTAATGGTAATCTAATGGTAGTGTTCTAATGGTAATCTAATGGTCATGTTCTAATGGTAATCTAATGGTCATGTTCTAATGGTAATCTAATGGTAATGTGACAGTGTTCTAATGGTAATCTAATGGACATGTTCTAATGGTAGTATTCTAATGGTAATCTAATGGTCATGTTCTACTGGTAATCTAATGGTAGTGTTCTAATGATAATCTAATGGTCATATTCTAATGGTAATCTAATGGTAGTGTTCTAATGGTAATCCAATGGCCATGTTCTAATGGTAATCTAATGGTAGTGTTCTAATGGTAATCTAATGGTCTTGTTCTAATGGTAATCTATGGTAGTGTTGTAACGGTAATCTAATGGTCATGTTCTCATGGTCATCTAATGGTCATGTTCTAATGGTAATCTAATGGTAATGTTCTAATGATAGTGTTCAAATGGTAAACTAATGGTAATATGACAGTGTTCTAATGGTCATGTTCTAATAGTAAACTAATGGTCATGATCTAATGGTAATCTAATGGTCACATTCTAATGGTAACCTAATGGTAATGTGACAGTGTTCTAATGGTAATCTAATGCTCAAGTTCTAATGGTAGTGTTCTAATGGTAATCTAATGTTCATGTTCTAATGGTATTCTAATGGTAGCGTTCTAATGGTAATCTAATGGTCATGTTCTAATGGTTATCTAATGGTCATGTTCTAATGGTAATCTAATGGTAATGTGACAGTGTTCTAATGGTAATCTAATGGTCATGTTCTAATGGTAGTGTTCTAATGGTAATCTAATGGTCATGTTCTAATGGTAATCTAATGGTAGTGTTCTAATGATAATCTAATGGTCATGTTCTAATGGTAATCTAATGGTAGTGTTATAATGGTAATCTAATGGTCATGTTCTAATGGTCATGTAATGGAAATGTGACAGTGTTCTAATGGTAATCTAATGGTCATGTTCTAATGGTAATCTAATGGTAGTGTTCTAATGGTAATCTAATGATCATGTTCTAATGGTCATCTAATGGTAATGTGTCAGTGTTCTAATGGTTATCTAATGGTCATGTTCTAATGGTAGTGTTCTAATGGTAATCTAATGGTCATGTTCTAATGGTAATCTAATGGTAGTGTTCTAATGGTAATCTAATGGTCATGTTCTAATGGTAATCTAAAGGTCATGTTCTAATGGTAATCTAATGGTAATGTGACAGTGTTCTAATGGTAATCTAATGGTCATGTTCTAATGGTAGTGTTCTAATGGTAATCTAATGGTCATGTTCTAATGGTAATCTAATGGTAGTGTTCTAATGATAATCTAATGGTCATGTTCTAATGGTAATCTAATGGTAGTGTTCTAATGGTAATCTAATGGTCATGTTCTAATGGTCATGTAATGGAAATGTGACAGTGTTCGAATGGTAATCTAATGGTCATGTTCTAATGGTAATCTAATGGTAGTGTTCTAATGGTAATCTAATGATCATGTTCTAATGGTAATCTAATGGTAATGTGACAGTGTTCTAATGGTAATCTAATGGTCATGTTCTAATGGTCATCTAATGGTAATGTGTCTGTGTTCTAATGGTTATCTAATGGTCATGTTCTAATGGTATAGTCCTAATGGTAATCTAATGGTCATGTTCTAATGGTATAGTCCTAATGGTAATCTAATGGTCATGTTCTAATGGTAATCTAATGGTAGTGTTCTAATGGTAATCTAATGGTCATGTTCTAATGGTAATCTAATGGTCATGTTCTAATGGTAATCTAATGGTAATGTGACAGTGTTCTAATGGTAATCTAATGGTCATGTTCTAATGGTAATCTAATGGTAATGTGACAGTGTTCTAATGGTAATCTAATGGTAATGTTCTAATGGTAGTGTTCAAATGGTGATCTGATGGTAATATGACAGTGTTCTAATGGTCATGTTCTAATGGTAATCTAATGGTCATGTTCTAATGGTAATCTAATGGTCACGTTCTAATGGTAATCTAAAGGTAATGTGTCAGTGTTCTAATGGTAATCTAATGGTCATGGTCTAATGGTAATCTAATGGTCATGTTCGAATGGTAGTGTTCTAATGGTAATCTAATGGTCATGTTCTAATGGTAATCTAATGGTAGTGTTCTAATGATAATCTAATGGTCATGTTCTAATGGTAATCTAATGGTAGTGTTCTAATGGTAATCTAATGGTCATGTTCTAATGGTCATGTAATGGAAATGTGACAGTGTTCTAATGGTAATCTAATGGTCATGGTCTAATGGTAATCTAATGGTAGTGTTCTAATGGTAATCTAATTATCATGTTCTAATGGTAATCTAATGGTAATGTGACAGTGTTCTAATGGTAATCTTATGATCAAGTTCTAATGGTGGTGTTCTAATGGTAATCTAATGGTCATGTTCTAATGGTAATCTAATGGTAGTGTTCTAATGGTAATCTAATGGTCATGTTCTAATGGTAATCTAATGGTCATGTTCTAATGGTAATGTAATGGTAATGTGACAGTGTTCTAATGGTAATCTAATATTCATGTTCTAATGGTAGTGTTCTAATGGTAATCTAATGGTCATGTTCTAATGGTAATCTAATGGTAGTGTTCTAATGATAATCTGATGGTCATGTTCTAATGGTAATCTAATGGTAGTGTTCTAATGGTAATCTAATGGTCATGTTCTAATGGTCATGTAATGGAAATGTGACAGTGTTCTAATGGTAATCTAATGGTCATGTTCTAATGGTAATCTAATGGTAGTGTTCTAATGGTAATCTAATGATCATGTTCTAATGGTAATCTAATGGTAGTGTTCTGATGGTAATCTAATGGTCATGTTCTAATGGTCATCTAATGGTAATGTGTCAGTGTTCTAATGGTTATCTAATGGTCATGTTCTAATGGTAGTGTTCTAATGGTTATCTAATGGTCATGTTCTAATGGTAATCTAATGCTAGTGTTCTAATGGTAATCTAATGGTTATGTTCTAATGGTCATCTAATAGTGAGGTGACAGTGTTCTAATGGTAATGTAATGGTCATTTTCGAATGGTAATCTACTGGTCATGTTCTAATGGTAATATGGCAGTGTTCTAATTTTAATCTAATCGTCATGTTCTAATGGTAATCTAATTGTAGTCTTCTAATGGTAATGTGGCAGTGTTCTAATGGTAAACTAATCATGTTCTAATGGTAATCTAATGGTAATGTGGCACTGTTCTAATGGTAATCTAATCATCACGTTCTATTGGTAATCTAATGGTCATGTTCTAATGGTGGCCAAGGGGATTGAGGTGCTCCAGTCGCAGTCCGCTCGGCTACTACGGTCGGGGATTCGAATCCCCCTTCAGGCATGGATATTTGTGCCGTCCTTAGTTGTAAGTAGTTCATAAGTAATTTCTAAGTTTAGGGACTGATGACCCCATAGTTAAGTGCCATAGACTCTACAAACATTTGAACTTTTTTCTAATGGTAATCTAATGGTAATGTGGCAGTGTTCTAATTTTAATCTAATCGTCATGTTCTAATGGTAATCTAATGGTCATGTTCTAATGGTAATCTAATGCTTATGTGGCAGTGTTCTAATGGTAATCTCATGGTCATGTTCTAATGGTAATCTAATGGTAATGTGGCAGTGTTCTAATGGTAATCTAATGGTCATGTTCTAATGGTAATCTAATGTCATGTTCTAATGGTAATCTAATGGTAATGTGGCAGTGTTCTAATGGTAATCTAATGGTAGTGTTGTAATGGTCATCTAATGGTCATGTTCAAATGGTAATCTGATGGTAGAGTTCTAATGGTAATCTAATGGTCATGTTCTAATGGTAATCTGATGGTAGTGTTCTAATGGTAATCTAATGGTAAAGTGGCAGCTCACGAAAAGCTTTGAAATCCGGTTTCGAGTACCTATTACATTGGAGCTGGGGGAGCTTCTCTGTTGCAAAAAATGCTCGATAAATTATTTCGATAAAGAAAACAGTTTGCTTTAATTTCTAGTGGTAGGGCCAGTAGCATTTATTACGTTGAAATACGACAATTTATAAGACGTTACAATGAAAATGAGCGTATGGCTTTCTTGCCCGGGATATCCCTTGCGGGACTGTTCGGCCGCCTGAGTGTACGTCTTTTTATTTGACGTCGCGTGGGCGACTTATGTGCCAATGATGATGAGATGATGATGGTGAATAGGACAACACACGACACCCAGTCCCTTGCCGGGAATCGAACTCGGGCCCCCTACGTGGTAGTCAGTGACGCTACCGCTGAGGTACAGAGGCAGACAGTGGTTATAATGGTTTTAATATTTTGATCAACAAGCTTGCTTGTTTGGGCGTAATGCCATTCTCAACTCCGCCTGTAGGTGTTTGCAATGATGCTTCTCATTTACAGCTTAATGAATTACAATATCATTACAACTGTCAATTCAGATTACAACTTATGTCTATGTGTGACTGAAGGGCCAAATTTCATTTAGAGACCTGCTCTCAACTTTCAGCTGTTATAGTTCGAATAATGGATTTTGATATAGAATGTTTCAGTAATTATTTATTTTGACAATTTGGGTATAGATGCCCAATGTTTACAGTTTTATATCTTTGAGAGTCAGGGATTCTACATTTGTGGCGTAAGTATTCCTAGCTTACATTTTGGTCAGTGATATCTTTACAAGAATATAAATAATTCTGGTTCATGAGCATAGAACCTGAGTGTGCCTGCACATTCGTATGTTTTGATCGCCATGTTTTAATTTGGCAAACGGATTTCCATGAATCACTATGGGAAGAGTGGGCATAGTGGTCACCTTAACAGAAAACGTTTTTATCTTCCCGATTGTTGGCCCTGCAGTGTCATAATTGATGTCGCTAAAGGGCATCATAATAAAAGATTCGGCTCACTGCTTACACTGTATTATACGTCGCTACAGCAGTTTCAGCTATTTGTCATTATGAAGCGCGTCTTCGGTGATTTGACGTTAGTTACCAACATCTGGCGTCACTGTTGTAATAATGAAGTCAATTGGTCGCGTATTTCCTAGTTCTGTGCGTGTTTTGATGAGAGGAGAAAATATAAAAATGCATCAAGTTAAGCAGGAGAAAGGGAGTACAGACGTCTGAAAAATGAGAATGACAGGAAGTGTAGACTGGCTAAGCAGGAGTGGAAGAATGCATAACTAGGGGAAAGATAGATACCGCCACAGGAAAATAAGAGAGATATTTGGAGACAATAAAAGCAGCTGTATGAATGTCAATAACTCATACGGAAATCAGTACTAAGCAAAGAGGGGAAAGCTGAACTGTGTAAGGAATATATAGAGGACCTATACAAAGGAAATAAACTTGAAGGCAGTATTCTAGAAATAGAAGACGATGTGGAGGAAGATGAAATAGGAGATATGATACTGCGAGAAGGATTTGACAGAGCGCTGAAGGACTTGAGTCGAAACAAGGCCCCTGGAGTAGATGATGTTCCGTCTGAACTGCTGATTTCGTTAGGAGAGCCAGTCGTGAAAAAATTGTATCACATGGTATGCAAGATGTATGAGTCAGAGGAAATACACTCCGACTTCAAGAAGAATATTGTAATTCCAATTCCAAAGAAAGCTAGTGTAAAAATTACAGAACTATGAATGTAATAAGTCGTGGGTGCAAAATACTAACACGAATTATTTACAGACGAATCGAAAAACTGGTGGAATCCGACCTCGGGGAAGATCAGTTTGGATCTAGGAAAAATGTAGGAACACGGAAGGCAATACTCACGTTACGACTTATCTTAGAAGATAGACTAAGGAAAGGAAAACCTACGATTTTGGCATTTGTAGATTTGGAGAAAGCTTTTGACAACGTCGACTGGGATACACTCTTCCAAATTCTGAAGATATGAGAGGTAAAATATAGGGAGCGAAGAGTTATATTCAACCTATACAAAAACCAGACAGAGGTTATTAGATTCGAAGGTCAAGAAAGGGACGCAGAGGTTGGGAAGGGAGTAAGACAGGGTTGTAGCCTTTACCCATTGTTGTTCAATCTGTACACTGAGCAAGCAGTGAAGGAATTGAAGGAAAAATTTGGAGAGGGAAATAAAGTTCACGGAGAAGAAATAAAAACTTTGCGGTTTGCCGATGACATAGTAATTTTGTCAGAGATTGCAAAGGATCTGGAAGAGCAATTGAATGGAATGGACAGTGTCTTGAAAGGAAGATATAAGATGAACATTAACAAGAGTAAAATGAAGGTAATGAAATGCAATGTCAGAAAATCAGGCGATGCTAAAGGAATTAGATTAGGTGATGAGACAATAAAAGTAGTAGATGAATTTTGTTATTTGGGTTGCAAGATAACTTCTGATGAAGATATAAAATGCAGAATGGCTACGGGGAGAAAAGCGTTTCTAAAGAAGCGAAACTCATTAACATCCAATATTAATTTAAATGTTAGGAAGTCCTTTCTGAAAGCATTTGCCTGGAGTGTAGCATTGTATGGGAGTTCAGATAAAAAGATGATAAAAGCTTTTGAAATGCGGTGCTACAGACGAATGATGAAGATTAGATGGATAGGTCACGTAACTAATGAGGAGGTGATCAACCCAACTGGGATTTCCACGAATCTCAATTGATGCAGTGAAAGTTCGGAGAAGGGCAGCTCGTTTTGTACACTCCTGGACATTAAAATTGCTACACCACGAACATGACGTGGTACATGCACGAAATTAAACCGACAGGAAGAAGATGCTGTGATATGCAAACGATTAGCTTTTCAGAGCATTCACACAAGGCAGGCGTCGGTGGCGACACCTACAACGTGCTGACATGAGGAAAGTTTCCAACCGATTTCTCATACTCAGACAGCAGTTGACCGGCGTTGCCTGTGAAACGTTGTTGTGATGCCTCGTGTAAGGAGGAGAAATGCTTACCATCACGTTTCCGACTTTGATAAAGGTCTGATTGTAGCCTATCGCAATTGCGGTTTATCGTACCGCGACATTGCTGCTCACGTTGATCGCGATCCAATGACTGTCAGCAGAATATGGAAACGGTGGGTTCAGGAGGGCAGTACGGAACGCCGTGCTGGATCCCAACGGCCTCATATCACTAGCAGTCGACATGACAGGCATCTTATCCGCATGGCTGTAACGGATCGTGCAGCCACGTCTCGATCCCTGAGTCAACAGATGAGGACGTTTGGAAGACAACAACCATCTGCACGAACAGTTCGACTACGTTTGCAGCAGCATGGACTATCAGCTCGGAGACCATGACTGGGGTTACCCTTGACGCTGCATCACAGCCGGGAGAACCTGTGATGGTGTACGCAAAGACAAACCTGGGTGCACGAATGGCAAAACGTCATTTTCTCGGATGAATCCCGGTTCTGTTTACAGCTTCATGATGGTCGCATCAGTGTTTGGCGACATCGCGGTGAACGCACATTGGAGGCGTGCATTCGTCATCGCCATACTGGCGTATCACCCGGCGTGATGGTATGGGGTGCCATTGGTTACACGTCTCGGTCACCTCTTGTTCGCATCGACGGAACTTTGAACAGTGGTCGTTACATTTCAGATGTGTTAGGACCCATAGCACTATCCTTCAGTCGATCCCTGCGAAACCCTTCATTTCAGGAGGATAATGCACGACCGCATGTTGCAGGTCCTGTACGGTCCTTTCTGGATATGGAAAATGTTCAACTGCTGCCCTGGCCAGCACATTCTCCAGATCTCTCACCAACTGAAAACGTCTGGTCAATGGTGGCCGAGCAACTGGCTCGTCACAATACGCCAGTCACTACTCTTGATGAACGGTGGTATCGTGTTGAAGCTGCATGGGCATCTGTACCTGTACACGCCATCCAAGCTCTGTTTGACTGAATGCCCAGGCATATCAAGGCCGTTATTACGGCAAGAGGTGATTGTTCTGGGTACTGATTTCTCAGGATGTATGCACCCAAATTGCGTGAAAATGTAACCATGTGTCACTTCTAGTATAATATATTTGTCAAATGAATACCTGTTTATCATCTGCATTTCTTCTTGGTGTAGCAATTGTAATGACCAGTAGAGTGTTATCGTTATAGAACAGAGAGAGTGTCACAGAAATGGTGCACGATTTAACGATTTGGGGTGGAAATCATTAAAGGAAAGGCGTTATTCGTTGCAGCGAGAGTAATTTACGAAATTTCTGCACCAACTATATCTTCAGAATGCGAGCATATTTTGTTAGCACTCACGTACATTGGGAGATATGTTCATCTTAATAAAATAACAGAAATAGAATCGAAAATGGAAAGATTCAGGTGTTCCTTTCTGCCGCGCGCTATTAGAGAGTGGGAAAGGTACAGAAATATCATACAAGCGGCTCGATCTACATCTACATAGATACTCTGCAAATCGCATTCAAGTGCCTGGAAGAGGGTTCATTAACCACTTTCATAACTTATCTCTACCGTTCCATTCTCTAATAGCGCGCGGGAAGAAACAACACCTAAATCGTTCCGTTTTCAATCTGATTTCTCTTATTTTATTGGCATGGCCATGTTTCCCGAAGTAGGTGGGAGCTAGCAAAATATTTTCACATTCAGAACTAAAAGTCGGTGATTGAAACTTCGCAAACAGATCACGCCGCAATGAATAACGACTTTCTTTTAATGATTTCCACCCCAATTCGTGCAACATTTCCATGACGACCTCCCCCCCCCCCCCCCGTAACGTGATGAAACAAAACGAGCTGCCTTTCTCTGAACCTTCTCAATGTCTTCCGGCAGTCCCACCTGGTTAGGGTCCCACAAGGGGCAACAGTACTCCAGGAGAGGACGCACAAGTGTGATGTAGGCAGTCTCTTTGGTGGAGCTGGTGCATCTTCGAAGCGTTCTGCCAATGAAACGTAACCTTTGGTTCACCTTCCCCACAATACTTCCTATGTAATCTCTTCAGTCTAAGTTGTTCGTAATTGTAACTCCTAGGTATTTGGTAGAATTTACGACCTTAAGGTTCGACCAATTTATTGCGTAATTGAAGTTCAGCGGATTTCTTTTAGTGGTCATGTGTATTACTTCACAAGTTTCTCTATTTAGTGTCAATTGCCAATTTTCGCACCGTGTAGAAATTTTGTCTATATCGGAATTGCTTTAGATCTTCTGTTGATTTCACTTACCGATAAACGACAGCATCATCCGCGAACAGTTTAAGAGAGCTATTCATATGGTCTCGTAAATCGTATATAAGCACAAGGAGTAGTAGGGGACCTATAACGCCAGATATCACTTCTGTTTTACTCGATGACTTACCGTCAATTACAACGAACTGTGTCCTTTCTGGTAGGATATCGTGAATCCAATCGCACAATTGGCTCGATGAACCCTCCACGAAGCACCTAAATGTGATTAGCGGACTAGTTATGTCGATGAAGATGTTTTTGTTAGTCGATAATGACGAGGGAGAAAAACCGCACTGACGTGTTTTACGGCCCACTTTATATTTGTAGTTTTATAAGTTTTTGCAAACATTTTGGACCAAAATAATAATAATTTAATTAATAAGTGTGTCTGAAACCATTTTAGGGGAAAAAATTAGGTATTGGCGGGTTTCGAACCACCGACGTTTCGCGTCACAGTCCAGCTCCTTGCCCACTACGCTACGGCTATAAATCAAAAGAGGAGTTCTTTAATCTCATACTATTGATGGTCTTTGTTAACTGGTGTTAATATGGCATTTGTAGACATTAGATTACCATTTATCTTACGAAGAAAGACGTGTTTTTGTTAATTTATCAGTGTGCCGTTGCTTTGAAATGACAACATGTAAGTTACAATAAGAAATTCATCAAATACGCGTGGAATGTCACGTGACATCTCCAAACGGCTGGTTTTCGTTAATTCAATGGAGGGTGTCAAGTCTCCGTTATTTTTGCAAACATGTCTCAAACGATAAGAGATATGAAAAAAACATAAGGGAGTTAAGTTGTAGAGAATTTTCTGCTGTACGAATTAGGTTATTCAATTTTCGTGTCAGATGAATAGTTAAGCCGTTATTTTCATTTAAATTTGAAGCTGTTAAAAGACGATCGCAAAGGCCCACTTTTAGTGTTACTACCGTAAGCTAAACTGGACCAAAATTGGAGGTTACTGTTCAACTGTTTGTTAAGCTTAAGGGTGTTAACTACGGGGTCATCAGTCCCTAAACTTACAAACTACTTATGAACTACCTACGGCACAAATATCCATGCCCGAGGGGGGATTCCACCCCTCGACCGTAGTGGCCGTGCTGACCGTGACTGAAGCGCCTCAGTCCCCTCGGCCACCGCGGCCGGCAAAATTGGAGGTTATATGAGTTAAATCTGTGGTGTCGCACAAGTCCAAAGTGCGCGCCACCTACTTTCGCCGCGCGCCGCCATGCACGCACGGCGCGGCGTTCTTACGACGACAGCCACGAGCGCCCTCTGCTGCAACTCCGCTCGTGGTCACCACTGAACGACATCGTTCACTTGGGACTGAAATAGGAACCAGCTAACACTTCGGAATGAGATAGGCACCAGTGAAGACTTGGCTATCGGACAGGCACTAGGCAGGACTCTAGCTCAACTATGTATCAGCACTCTGCAGTACTATGTAAAAGTTAAGTATTGTATAAATTCTGTGCAATATATATCTCGCACTAATTTACTGTAGTGTTTCTAGTTTCTGCTGTCCCACTGGCTGGTCACCTCCTACCTGCTCAAGCGTGCATCCTTTATTCCTGTGTCGGTCTTTCTACTCGGCCACCGACACCTACGACGGAAACGAGACACAAAAGCGGCGACGAGGCTGGGACACCAAAGAATCCGTGTGGTAGATGAAGGGAATGGATGGAGGAGTGGACGTTAAGTAATGCCTTGCGAGTGAAAGTGACAGGGCGGGTTGGGGTTTAATTCAGTGAGAGGCAGACCGCAGCACTTAAGGGCGAGAGGAAGCAAAGAGAGAGGGGACCACTCGGCCACTCGGCCCTGTTACGGTAGAAGCGCTGGCCACGCCAGATGTGAGGCATGTGTGGAGCACACGTGTAGGCGGGGTGTGGTGTGGTGGCAGAGGCACGGCGAGAAGCACAGACGCTAGGCGGTGGCTAATGCGCCTTGACGCCCCCACTGCCACCTGCTGCTGAGTGCCTTGCCTTGCCGTGCCTTCCGCTAGCCACCAGCGGTTGTCTGGCCTCCCATACTTCACAGGGCCACCGTCCGCCGTAATCAAATACACACCGACACCGCAAGCTGCTGCCTCGCCGCTACCCACTCGCCACTTGCGGTGTAACCGCCACCGCCGCGAACATACCACTTATCAACAGTTACCGCCAGTCTTTTAGTTTCGCAAAGGAAAGGAAAAAAATCGCACTGACGTGTTTTACGGCCCACTTTAGATCTGTAGCTTTATAAGTTTTTGCAAACATTTTGGACCAAAATAATAGTCTAAATAATAAAAAATTAATTAATAACAGTGTCTGAAACCCTTATAGGGAAAAAAAAGAAAAATAATTTGGTAGTGGTGGGTTCCGAACCACTGACCTTCAGCGACACAGTCCGACGCATTGCCCACCACGCTACAGCTAACAATTGTTAAGTTCTGGTCTTCAATCACATACTATTGATGGCTGTTGTTAACTGATGCTAATAGGGTAAGGAGATGCAATTTCGATATAGGTACAATTCTGATCATCATAAGTTTTCGCGCCATTTGTCAGTCTCGTAGTGTCTCGTTGTGTGGCATTGTAGAGTAGCAGGTTTCTACAGCTCCACCTGTCTTTTCCAAGAATACACCACTTTGTGCTAAGGAGATATAAATCTTTTTCTTGTTAACAGGTAAGCGAAGCTACTTAGTCTAACGCGCTCTTGTCAATTTTACAGTTGAGGGTGACTGAATTCGCTGACAAAAATTCAATGTTTGGTACCACGACGTATGCGTTGGTGCCTGACGGAAGAACTTATTTTATGTAGAAAATGCCAGTGATCAAAATTGTACGAAGAAGTGATCACAATTGCACCTAGTGTGGTACATTTTCGATCGATATTTCTCAATTCGGTAAACTTCTTTTGTGTCTATACCAACATTTATAATTGTCTAATATTTGTGTTGCATAAGCATTAAACATTCAAGAACAAGTCCCATAGTTAAAATTATTTCTTTTTCCAATATATTTCCAGTTACAATAACATATGTTGTACCACCTTACCCTACGTCATTTGCAGACACTAGATTACCATTTATCGTACGAAGAACGGTGTGTTTTTTTGTTAATTCTTCAGTGCGCTATTGCTTTGAAATGACAACGTGTAAGTTACAATAAGAAAATCATCAAATACGCAACGCAAGATGGCGTATGCTACAGGTAGTTCTGCTCCAGTCACGGTCAGCACGGCCACTATGGTCGAGGGTTCGAATCCCCCCTCGGGCATGGATATTTGTGCCGTCCTAGTTCGTAAGTAGTTCATAAGTAGTTTGTAAGTTTAGGGACTGATGACCCCGTAGTTAAGTCCCATAAGCTTAACAAACATTTGAACATTTTTGAACAGGTAGTTCTGGGCGAGGAATGTCACGTGACATCTGCGAACGGCTGGTTTTCGTTAATTAAATGGAGGATGTCAAAACTCCGTTACTTTTTGTAAATATCTCTCAAACGATACGAAATATCAAAAAAACATAAGTGAACAAAGTTGTAGAGAATTTTCTTCCCTACAAATTCGGTTATTCAATTTTCGCGTCAGATGAACGATTCATTTGCAATTAAAATTACATCACAATCGGACTTTTTTGGTATTACTAACGTATTTCTTGCCCAAAATATTTGAAAAAGCGAGGTTCTGGTCTCTAGTAGCCAAAAATTATGTCTGTAAAATTTGGTGCCGATCGGTTGAACGGTTTGACCTAAAAAGTCGCAACACGTTACGGACGAACAGACATAATAAAATCGCCGTTATTTTTGCAAACATCTCTGCAACGATGCAAGATTTGAAAAAAAAAACAAACAAACAACAAAAAACATAATAGAGCGAAGTTCTAGAGAATTTTCCCCTCTACCAATTAGGTTATTCAATTTCCGTGTCAGATGAACGGTTCGTTTGCAATTACAATTAAATTACAAACGGCTTTTTTGGTATTACTTCCGAAAAATTTGAAAAAGAAAGGTTCTGGTCTCTGGCAGCCTACAATCATCTCTGTAAAATTTGGTGCTGATCGGTTGAACGGTTCGTCTTAAAAACAGGGAACACGTTACGGACACACAGACAAACATACATCCCAAAATCGCCGTTATTTTTGCAAATATCTCTGAAACGATACGAGATATGAAAGAAACATAACAGAGCAAAGTTGTAGAGAATTTTCTCCTCTACAGATTAGGTTATTCAATTTTCGTGCCAGATAAATGGTTAAGCCGTTATTTTCATTTAAATTTTGAGCTATCAAAAGACGATCACAAAGGCCCACTTTTAGTGTTACTACCGTAACCTAAAGTGGGCCAAAATTTGTGAAAGATTAGGAGATGCTTCCAAAATCAAATTTTCTCTGCGTCAGAGTGTGCCTCCTACCATATTCAAAAAGTACGGAGCGGCGGATGCTAAGGGTGGCAAAACAAAATGCACAAAGAGGAAGTAGGTTTACAAAAAAAAAAAAAGAAAAAAAAAAAAAAAAAAAAAAAAAATACTGTCTGTTGCAAAATTAAAAATCTACATAGATACTCCGCAATCCACCCGAAGGCGCGTGGCGGAGGGTAATCAGTAGCACTACTAATTCCTTGCTTTCTTTTTCCACACCCATATACAGAGTGAAAAGTATTTAAACCGACAAACTCTGGGATGTTGTAGGGGACATCAAAACAAATGTCATTTTTTCCTATGAGGGGTATTTAAGCCGGGACCGCTTCTATCATATTTCTGTACGTTTTCCATTGTCCAGTAGCGCGCGGGAGAAAGGAACACCTGAATCTCTCCGTTTTCGATTCGATTTCTGTCATTTTATTAAGATGAAGATGTCTCCCAATGTACGTGAGTGCTAACAAAATATGCTCGCATTCGGAACATATAGTTGGTGGCAGAAATTTCGCAAATATATCTCGCTGCAACGAATAACGCCTCTCATTTAATGATTTCCACCCCAAATCGTTAAATCGCGCACCATTTCTGTGACATTCTCTCTGTTGTATAGCGATTATACAAAACGAGCTGCCCTTCTCTGAACTTTCGCTAGATAAGTCGTCAATTGCAGTTGGTGCGGATCACACAGTGGGTAGCAATACTCCGAAATAGGACGCACAAGTGTAGTATAGGCACTTTCTTTAATAAAATTCTTACTTCTTGTTTTTATCACGGAACGTAACGTTCTGACAGGAATTCGTGAATCCAATCGCAACATTATGGCGGTACTATATTCCATAAGCACACAATTCCATATCAAGCCGCTTGTGAGGTACAGTGTCAAAAGCATTTCGGTAATCAAAAAATTTTGAATCGATCTGAGATCAGTTTTCGATAGCACTCATCACTTCATATGAGTAAAGAGCTAGGAGTGTTTCAGAAGAACGATAGCTTTCGGACCCGTGTTGACATTTTCGAGGTAGTTCATAATGTTTGAGGAAAGTATACGATCCTATCTAAAATCCTACTGCAAACGGACGACAGTTATATAGGGCTGTAATATTGATGATCACTCCTATTGCATTTCTGTGGTACTTTCCGTTTTTGGGTACAGAGTTCTTGCTGAGCCAGCGGTTGTTTATGATAGCTATGTGTGGGGCTGTTGTGTGAGCCAGCTTTGAAACCGTATTGTTCTTCTTGGGTTTTTAATTTTTTCCAATTTGTTTTTAATTATTATCCCAAAAATTGACATTAAACTGTTTGTAACACAAATTCTTCAATAGTAGGAGCAAATTTTGCGATCCACTTTCTTAAATATGCTACTAATATAACCTAGTTGCCAGCTGTTGGCAGTGTCACATCGCAAACAGCGCTAAGTATCATGATGTCATTTGGGTCACATTTAATATGGCAGTCTAGTTCTTCATTTCCGTTAGTACTTCTGTTTTAAGAGGTTTATTCCCGCGTACTTTTACAGATTTTGTTAGGGCTACTGTTTTAATAGTTTATTCTCGTTTTGCACCTAATAGCCTGAGTTCACGCCACTTCTCATATAAAAAGCAGTACCTAGCTCGATTTCTAACAGACTGCAACTTAAGAATCCACCGTGATTTAGTATAATGAATCCGATTTTCAACCACTTCACCTTCAGTGGAGTGCGATCATGTAACGTAGCTGTGTGATTGCTCGCGTTTTCTGTTCAGATGTAATTTATCTTGGCTATACACACGCACCATCTCAAAACAGGCACGACAGACCAGAGCCAGCTTCAAAGTGTTTTCGTATACTGTGTGTTGTGCTACCTCCGACTTGCTGGATTTCGCCTACGATAGCGGCGCCTGCTTCCGCCTCGTCTCAGCACGCTGATTTTGGTGAGTTTCGCTGTGGCATTGCGCGTGTGTGTATGAGAGAATGAGTGTTTTTTTTTTAATCCTTTTCCCCAGTAGCGTTAAATCATGTATAATTTAGGCTGGGCACCGTCCGAATTAATTCATGCAAGAGAATCATTTTCATTATATTAACAAAATTGGTTCCCCATTTTGCTTATTTTTATCCCAATAAACAAGTTTAAGTTCAGCATAATCCGCAAGTTGCCTATAAATTGTAGTTTTAGACCACCTTCCCTCTTTTATTTAATATTGTTCTTCACAAGTGCTGAGAACAAGTTCAGATGCAATTTTTCTTATCTCTAAATTCCGTTGCGCCATAAATGTTTTCTTAGCCACCTTTCTAAGATAACATAAATCGTGGTGGCTTGCTTATTAATGTCTGTGTGTAATGACGTGTGAGCTGCTATGTATATTGACCACTGTAGTATTAACGTCCTGTTATTGAAGTAATTTTAAACAAGTCAGTTCTCAGTTTGGGAACAAGGCTTTGTAGCAGGGAGTAACCGGTAGTTCACACGGACCTCATTTGCTAATTTTAGTGACAAAGAAAGGCTTTTGTTACGTACAGTGGTCGACTTTTAATAGTTCCATTCTTTAATAGCTCGCGGGAAAAAGGAACACGTAACTCTACATGATTTATCTTATTTTATTATGGTGATCATATCTCCCTATGGAGGTGGGTGCTAACAACATGTGTTCGCATTCTGAAGAGAAATTTGTGGAAAGAAATTTCGCAAATAGAAATCGCCGCGGCAAATAACGCCTTTCTTTTAATAAACCACCGCAACGTGCGTCATTGTGGTGCTGCTGTCTCCCTTATATTACGATAATACAAAACGAGCTGACCTTCTCTGGACTTTCTGTAAACAGTCCGTCAGTCGCACCAGGTCCGGATCCCACAATGCGCAGCAATATTTGAAAACAGGACGCTCAGGTGTAGTGTAGGCAGTTTCTTACTATAACTGTTGCAACTTGTTAGTGTTCTGGTAATGAAACGTACTCTTTGCTTCGCCTTCCCTACAATATTTTTTCTATGTGTTCTTTCGAATTTAAGTTGTTCGTAATTATTACTCCTGGGTATTTAGCAGAATTCACAGACTGTAATTAAGACTGATTTATCGTGTAAGTGAAGTTTAGCGGATTTCTTTTAGTGGTCACATGGATGACCACACAGTTATCAATATTAAGGGCCAATTGCCATTGTTTGGACAATGCAGATATCTTATCTAAATCATGTTGCAGTTGCTTTTGATCATCTGGTGACTATATCGACTGATAAAATGACAGCATCGACCGCGAAAAGTGTAAGAGAGCTACTCGGAATATCTCCTAAATCAATATACATATATAAAAATTGAACATGGGTCGTGTGTCCGTATATTTCTCTTGGTAGCCAAAATTATTCACTGCAGGCAAATGGTGCTTATGCATGAGAATAGCCTTTGGGTTGGCGGTGTGCACTATGGCGTTTTGGTCGCGGTGTGTGGCGGTGGGTGAGTGTGGCGAACAAAAATCCGTAAAATGTGCAGCAATACGACGATCAACAGATGCTCAAAGATAAAAACACTGGGAAACACAGACTGAGCATTACCTACTCTGGCAATACATCAATGATCTCAATATAAACACTGGAAAGACAGGTGTAGTGCTTAGGACCGAACTACTGACAACTGGATTAGAGAGACAAATATACGGCGAGCGTCACGATTTCGTAATACACAGTACCACCCCCATATTAGCTTCGAGCTCACTGCAATACACAGATTGTAGACAAACGTTAATGTATGTCTATGAGGGAATGTTCGTAAATCATAGGTTACTTTGGTTTAGCGGACAGTATCGTGTGAACAACAGATTGATACCATTCAGTTTGGTTAGTAATTAAATAATAATAGGGAGGAAGATACAGTGGTTGAAAGTAGTAACCTTATACAGGGTGTTACACTAAGTGTGTTTGCCTCTGTAACTTATAAAATAATAGATGACGGGAAATTTTAATGCGGTAGCTCAACACAAGAAATGTTACACTTTCTGCCGAGCTATGAACATAGTTTATTGCATCATTTTCCAAAGACTTACAGCACAAAGATATAATTTTTTAAATGGAACAATAGATTTTTCTATCTGCATTGGATTCGTTTAAACGAGCTGCGTGCAAATCAATTTAAACTACATTCCTATCACTGTTACTTTGGCAGCTAAGACCCTTCAAAGTTTAGGGGGCGGAGGCTGCGATAGCGTAGCTGACTGGCCGAGTGGCTATCCCCTGGGGCACGGCCCACTGTCTCATGACCACCAGCCAGTCAGCTACTCTGTCGTAGCCTCCGACCCCTAAACTTTGAAGGGTTGTAGCTCCCAAACTAACAGTGGGAGGAATGTAGTTTAAATTGATTTGGACGCAGCTGGTTTCAACGAATCCAATGCACTATAGAAAAAAAAACTATTGTTCTATTTAAAAAATTGTATCTTTGTGGTGTAACTCTTTGGAAAATAATAAAATAAACTATGTTCATAGCTCCGCAGAAAGTGTAACATTTCTTGTGTTGACCTACCGCATTAAAATTTCCCGTCACCTATTATTTTATAAGTTACAGAGGCAAACACACTTAGTGAAACACCCTGTATAAGATACAGACTGAAGACCAGCGATGGCTTTTGACATAATAATAGCAAAGAGGGCCGGCCGCGGTGGCCGAGGTGACTGAGGCGCTCCAGTCACGGTCAGCACGGCCACTACGGTCGGGGGTTCGAATCCCCCTCGGGCATGGATATTTGTGCCGTCCTAGTTCGTAAGTAGTTCATAAGTAGTTTGTAAGTTTAGGGACTGATGACCCCGTAGTTAAGTCCCATAAGCTTTACGAACATTTGAACATTTGAGCAAAGAGGTTGTATACAGCGAAACGTGTTACACATTGTTCAGTTGTTTTCCTGCAACCAGCGTACGAATAAAGAAATATTGCAGTTTGAAAAGTAAAACTACCAAGAAAGATGCCAAAGCGTGAGAAAAAAATATCGCGCTTTCGATCCGTTTCTAAAAGACAGAAAACGGCGCTGTAAAGTGAATCTACAGACGATAGAAACTCGAAATTTGTAGACGTTGTTGATCTTACGCTGTAGGCATCAGCGATTTTTTTCCCGATATTCCCATAGCTAGGGTGAAATATGGGTTGAACGGTTTTTTGACAATACGTTGCTATTCAGGCAATTATGACGCAAGAAATACAAAACTTCGAATTTATTTTTTTGATTGTAAGTTTAAAAATTTGTTTTTCGAGACTTTTCGTAATTCATCCATTAAACGGGTGAAAATCTTTTAAGGATGCTACTTAGTATTTTGATGTTAGAAATGCGAAAATTTGGATTTTGAACCATAGTTAGAATTTAAAAAAATGTGTTTTGGAATGTTTTGAATTCTGACATCGGTGGTGCAATAGGGGGAGGAATTTTGAACCAAAATAGTTGATCAATAAAGCATTTTTAAAGCTAAAGCTATGAAAATTTATATTTAGTAGAAAAGCAACCAATGCAGACCAGACACACTACACGTGAGAATCATCGGGAATTAATCTAGTCGTTTATAAAAATAAGGCACAGTAGTGGCTCCATAACACTTCCCTGTGGAACGCTAGATATTACTTCTGTTCTGCTCGATGACTTACCGTCAATTAGAAAGTACTGTGTCCTTCTGACAGGAAATCACGAGTCCATTCGCATAACTGTGTCTATGTTCCATAACTACGCAATTTGTTTACACGACACTTCCGAGGTACTGCGTCGGAAAAAAAAGAAAGGAACAAAAAAAGAAAAATTCGCACCGGCGTGTTTTACGGCCCACTTTAGATTTGTAGTTTTATAATTTTTGCAAACATTTTTGACAAAAATAATAATCTAAATAATAAAAAATTTAATTAAAAATAGTATCTGAAATTCTTTTAGGAAAAAATATCGTAGTTGTGGGTTCGGAACCGCTGACCTTCGCTAGAGATGAGAGTTAGAAGTTCCGTTCTTTAATCTCATACTATTGATGGTCGTTGTTAACTGATGCTAATATGGCATTTGTAGACACTAGATTATCATTTATCGTACGGAGAACAGCGTGTTTTTGTTAATTCTTCAGTGCGCCATTGCTTTGATATGACAACGTGTAAGTTACAATAAGAGAATCATCAAATACGTAACGCAAGATGGCGTATGCCACAGAGAGTTCTGGGCGAGGAATGTCACGTGACATCTGCGAACGGCTGGTTTCCGTTAATTCAACGGAGGGTGTCAAATCTCCGTTATTTTTGCAAATATCTCTCAATCGATACGAGATATGGAAATAACATAAGGGAACAAAGTTGTAGAGAATTTTCTCCTCTACCAATTCGTTTATCCAATTTTCGCGTCACATGAATGGTTTATTTGCAATTAAAATTACATTACAAACGGCTTTTTTGGTATTACTAACGTATTTCTTGTCCGAAATAT
Organism: Locusta migratoria; assembly: GCA_026315105.1. Taxonomy (NCBI): domain Eukaryota; kingdom Metazoa; phylum Arthropoda; class Insecta; order Orthoptera; family Acrididae; genus Locusta; species Locusta migratoria. The sequence continues at coordinate 124,865,109 of CM048754.1, forward strand.
TTCAAAACGTGAGATTCTGGTATCTGGTATCCAACAATTATGTCTGTAAAATTTGGTGCCGATCGGTTGAACGGTTCACCTAAAAAGTGGGAACACGTTACAGACAGACAGACATCCCAAAATCGCCGTTATTTTTGCAAATATGTCTGAAACGATACGAGATATGAAAAAAAACATAAGAGTGGAAAGTTGTAGAGAATTTTCTACTCCACAAATTACGTTATTCAATTTTCGTGTCAGATGAATGGTTAAGCCGTTATTTTCGTTTAAATTTCGAGCTGTCAAAAGACGATCGCAAAGGCCCACTTTTAGTGTTACTACCGTAATCTAAAGTGGGCCAAAATGAAAAAGTTCAAATGTTTGTATAGCTTATGGGACTTAACTAGAGGGTCATCAGTCCGTAGAGTTAGAACCTACTTACGAACTAGCTAATACTAAGCACGGCACAAATATCCATGCTCGTGGGGGAATTCGAACCCCCGACCTTAGTGACCGTACAGGCCGTGACTGGAGCGCCTCAGTCCCCTGGGCCGGCTGTCGAAATCCTTCCAGAAATCTAGAAATACGGAATCTATTTCGACATCCGTTGTCGATAACACTCATCACATCTTGTGAGTAAAGGAAGGAAGGAAGCTTAGGGTATTACGTACCTTCGACAGCGTGGTCATTAGAGACGGAGTTTACGCTCGGATTTTTGGGGCTTCACGGAAAACCTAAATCTGGATGGCCGGACGTGGATTTGAACCACCGTTCTTCCGAATGTGAGTGCAGTGTGTTAGTGAGTAAAGAGCTAAATCTACATCTACCTACATACTCCGCAATTCACCGTAAGGTGCGTGGCGGGGGGTTCACTGTACCCCACTCAAATTGAACGAGGAAAAAAATAATGCCTATATGCCTCCGTACGAGCCCTAATTTCTCTTATCTTGTCTTTGTGATCTTTACGCGAAATGTAAGTAGGCGGCAGCAAGATCGTACTACACTCAGCTTCAAATTCCGGCCCTCTAAATTTACTCAACAGAAATTCACGAAAAGAACGTCGTCTTTCTTCCAGCGATCCCCAATTGAGTTGCCAGAGCATTTCCGTGACACTCGCGCATTGGTCGAACCTACCGGTAACAAATCTAGCTGCTCGCCTCTGAACCGCCTCTATGTCTTCCTTCAAACCGATCTGCTGCGGGTCCCAAACACTTGAGCAATACTCAAGACGTGGTCGTACAAGCGTTTTATACGCGGTCTCCTTTACAGGTGAAGTACATCTTCCCAAAATTCTCCCAATAAACCGAAGTCGGCTGTCCGCCTTACTCACAACTGTCCTTACATGCTCGTTCCATTTCATATCGCTCTGCAATGTTACGCCTAGATATTTGAACGACGCGACAGCATCAAGAAGCTCACTACTAATGCTGTATTCGAACATTATAGGATTGTTTTTTCTACTCATGCGCATCACCTTACATTTTTCTACATTGAGAGCTAGCTGCCATTCTTCGCACCAACTAGAAATTTTGTCTAAGCCATCCTGTATGCTATTACAGTCAGTTACAGACGACACCCTCCCATACACCACAGCATCGTCAGCAAACAGCCGGAAATTACAACTTACTCTGTCCATCAGATGATTTATATAGATAGAAAATAATAGCGGTCCTATCACACTTCCCTGGGGCACGCCTGACGATACACTCGTCTCTGATGAACACTCGCCGTCGAGAACAACGTACTGCGTTCTATTACTTAGGAAGTCTTCCAGCCAGTCACAAATCTGTGAACCTATTCCATAAGCTCGTATCTTCGTTAGCAGTCTGCAGTGTGGCACCGCGTCGAACGCCTTTTTGAAGTCGAGAAAAAGACAATCCGCCTGTTGCCCTTCGTCCATGGCTCGCAAGATGTCATGTGAGAAAAGGGCAAGCTGAGTTTCACTAGAACGATGTTTCCTAAACCCGTGCTGATTCATGGAAAGAAGCTTTTCCGTTTCAAGGAAATTTACTATATTCGAACTGAGAATATGTTGTAAAATTCTACTTGAAACCGATGTCAACGATATTGGCCTGTAATTGTATGCGTAAGTTCTGTTTCCTTTCTTATACACGGGAGTCACCTGCGCTTTTTTCCAATCACTAGGAACTTTGCGCTGAATTAAAGATTCGCTAAAAATTCAAGCTAAGTAGGGGGCGAATGCCGCAGAATAGTCTTTGTAAAACCGAACTGGTATTCCATCCGGACCAACAGACTTTTTCGTATTTAGCTCTCTCAGCTGCTTCTCTACACCGGAAATACCTATTGGTATGAAACTTCCTGGCAGATTAAAATTGTGTGCCTGAACCGGGACTCGAACCTGGGACCTTTGCCTTTCGCGGGCAAGCGCTCTACCGACTGAGCTACCCCGCGAAAGGCAAAGGTCCCAGGTTCGAGTCCCGGTTCCGGCACACAATTTTAATCTGCCAGGAAGTTTCATATCAGCGCACACTCCGCTGCAGAGTGAAAGTTTCGTTTGTTCGTTTAGCTTAAGGGACGTAACTACGGGGTCATCAGTCTCTAAACTTACAAACTACTTATGAACTACCTACAACTAAGGACGGCACAAATATCCATGCCCGAGGGGGGATTCGAACCCCCGACCGTAGTGGCCATGCAGACCGTGACTGAAGCGCCTCAGTCTCCTCGGCCACCGCGGCCGGCTGAAAGTTTCATACCTATTGCTATGTCCCCCATTTCGGAATTAGTACGTTGATCAAATGATGGTATATTTGTGCGGTCCTCCTGCGTGAAAGATTTCTTAAAGGTTAAATTTAGAACTTCAGCTTTCCGTTTGCTTTCTTGTATTACTGCCCCGGAATGATCAACTAAGTGACTGGACAGTGGGCTTTGACCCGCTTATCGATTTTACAAAGGACCACAATTTTTTCTGGTTCTCGGAAAGATCTTTTGCTAAGGTATGGCTGTGATAATTATTGTATGCTTCGCGCATCGATCTTTTTATAGACGCACGAATCTCTACTAACATTTGCCTGTCATCATTTGCGTGTTCTTTTTTGAATCGAGAGTGCAACAGCCTTTGCTTTCTCAGCAGCTTTCTAACATTATTATTATACCACGGTGGATCTTTTCCATCCTTAAACGTCTTTACTGGCACATATTTCTCTAACCCTTTATTAACAATGCACTTAAATTTAGTCCACAATTCCTCTACATCCATAGTCCCGGAATTAAACGATGCCCATTCATTTTCTAAGTGCGATCGTAACATTTGCTTGTCGGCTCTTCCCCGTCATTAGAGACGGAGTTTACGCTCGGATGTTTGGGGAAGGATGGGGGAGGAAATCGGCCTGCCGTTTGAGACGACCCATCCTGGCATTTCCGTGTAGTGATTTAGGAAAATTGCGGTAAACCTAAATCTGGATGGCCGGAGGTGGATTTGAACCACCATTCTTCCGAATATGAGTGCAGTGTGTTAGTGAATAAAGAGATAGCTGTGTTTCACAGGAAGGGTGCTTTCTGTATCCGTATTCAGTGTAGGACAATAGGCCGTTCTCTTCGAGGTAGCTCACAGTGTTAGAAAAAAGTGTAGTCGGGGCAGTGTATGAGTGCTTTTGCGGCCGTAGCGTGTACCCGCGTTCGCTGTTGCCTGGTGGCCCGGTGAGTCCCGCAGCCACGATGGCTTTTTGGCCCTGGCTAGGTGGGCGGGCTTCTTGCTGCCGCTAATGACGGCCGCTAGCACGCCTGTGGCTGTGTGTTTGCCTGCAGCCTTTGACACCGCTGCGCCACCCGGGCACTGCAGAGGTTTTTATTGCACAGCGGCCGTCCCATCGGACCAGAAGCCGTGTTTGCTCTTCCGTGATGAGTGCGGCACGAGGCAGCGCGGGCTTCCAACCACAACTCACTGTCCTCATTTTTTTTTTTTTTTTTTTTTTTTTTTTTTTTTAAGAGAACTGGTCCCCCGCGACTGTTAAATTGTCTTTATTCAAGGACACACGCGACCGGTTTTGCAACTTACAGTTGCTTCCTCAGGTGTTATGTTAAATGACTAGCTTAAACCCGCGGCTCCGCTCGCGTGTTGGTTGATTACGATATATAAGCTGTCTTTCAGTTGTGTGCTATGAGACTGAATAGTAAGTAGTGTAGATCGAATCACACGTAAAAATGCACTCGTTTCGAAGAATCCAATCACGAAATTCAACAACAACGATTGTAATAATATTACAGATCGATCACTTGTAATCCGCGAAGCGTCAAATCGATTTTTTTTAAAAGACGTATTAAAAGAAATTTCTTTTTTACTGCTTTTATATATTCTTATGCTTATCCTTACAGAGAAAGACCTGAAGACATTGTAGCACGCATAGACCAAAGATATGGTCTGTGGCGCCACTTTTCGCTGTATGTAACCGCCTTGCTATAGAGTCGAAAACGTCATCGCTAGACTTCAGTATCAATTTCTTTCTCTCTCTCTCTCTCTCTCTCTCTCTCTCTCTCTCTTTTTTTTATTTTTTTTTCTTTTTTTTTTTTTTTTATTTGATGACTTTCAATCACCATATGTTCCACCTTCTTATACCTGTCGGCATGGAAGTGCTATGGTGTACAACGGAAGAATTCGGACAACAATTACATTAACACACACACACATACACATACACGTAGAATTTTATATAAACCGATAACTTTCCATCCCAATATACTCCACCCTTTTATCATTATCAACCCGCAACCAACAATGCAACCAATAAAACCATTTTCAAAGAGTAAATATAATTTTCAAAGAGTAATTATTGTTCCGCATTTCCGTTCCACCGATCGGCACCAAATTTTACAAACATAATTGCTGGCTAACAGAGACCAGAACCTGGCTGTTTGAAATATTTCGAACAAGAAATACGTTAGTAATACCAAAAAAAGCCGTTTGTAGTATAATTTTAATTGCAAACAAACCGTTCATCTGACGCGAAAATAGAATAAACTTATTTGTTCCCTTATGTTTTTTTATATCTCGTCTAATTTGAGAGATATTTGCAAAAATGACGGAGATTTGACACCCTCCATTGAATTAACGAAAACCAGCCGTTCGTAGATGTCACGTGACATTCGTCGCCCAGAACTCTCTCTGGCAAACGCCATCTTATACGTTGTCATTCAAAGCAATGGCGCACTGAAGAATTAACAAAAACGCGTCGTTCTTGGTACTATAAATGATAATCTATTTTCTATAGATGCCATATTACCATCAGTTAACAACGGCTCTCAATAGTATGAAATTAAAGAACGGAACTTGCAAGTGTTATCCATAGCGTAGTATGCAATGTGTTGGACTGTGACGCTGAAGGTCAGTGGTTCTAAACAACACTACGTAATTTTTTTTTCCTGAAAGGGTTTCAGGCACTGTTATTAATTTTTTATTATTTCGGTCCAAAATGTTTGCAAAAACGTATAAAACTACAAATCTAAAGTAGACCGAAAAACACGTCAGTGCGATTTTTTTATTTTTAAGCCCAAACGTATGTGCTTTTAAATGGGCATTATTGGTATGGTATGGTATGGTATGGTATGGTAAATGAGTATTATTTAGTCAGCAAAATATATCATGACAAATTCCAAGCGTCATCTTCGCTTCGCACTATCTCGGAATTTAATTGGCGCACTGCGATGCAGTCAACGCCATTGTTTATGCCATTTGTCAAGATATATTTTGCTGACTAAATAATACATGCTGCCCATTTAAAAGCACATACATTTGGGCTTAAAGAACACGTATGCTTTTATTTTACAAGCAGAGGACGCCTACTCGCCATTGCCGAATTCGTCAAAGTATGTAGGGCGTGGTGAGGCACGACAGTGAAACAAGTGGGAACGACAAATGGCCAACCGTTTAGGAAATAAAACGAAGTTTGATACAGATATGTCACTATACGCACCTTCTCAACTGTCCCTGAGAGGGTGAGTTCACAAAACGGTGTTTAACTCATCAATAAGACATCGGATTTTTTATTGAAAGGTTCGTGAGTTAGATTCCGCCTGGCGGCAAATAATTCTTTGCTACTTGGCAATGCGTACACTACTGACTTCAGACAAACCGCATCATAATTATACGTTATTTTGCATGTATATGTAGACAACAACAGCATACTTATAGATGACGTTGATACCTCGCACACTGCTGTTATAATGGTTTATTTATTAAATATGAGCTCATTTCGGCTTTATATTGCCATCATCAGTTTTCTGTAATATAAACGAGATAATTTACAGTTACATAAGCTGGCATATATATATATATATATATATATATATATATATATATATATATATATATATATTTGTGGCTAATGCATTTAATTTACTTACATATAATGTCGTTCTTATTTACAGTTACATAAGCTGGCATATATATATATTTGTGGCTAATGCATTTAATTTACTTACATATAATGTCGTTCTTATTTCTGTCCTTTTTGTTTAAGATGATCTTGATTGTGCCTTAAAATATATGAAGAAGGCTTGAGCAGACAGCGAGCTCAATGAACTGTGCTCGCAGCTGTGGCCCGCTGGCGCTAGGCCGCCATCTTGGTTGGGTGTCCGCTTTCATTTCTCTGCCACCGCCCCTTTCTACACGAGACGTGCAACACGCGCAAGGAAGTCGTTGTCAGCTGCAGCGCCCCTTGCGGTAGACCGTCCAACTACAGAGAAGCGTTCAAACGGTTCGCATTTGTTGAGTCGCCTGCTTCACGCGTCTACTTCGTTTGTTGTCGACTTCAGCAAATGAACCGCCGCGTTAACATCGGTTTTGAAAACTGTACGATATGTTGTGATGGTTAAAACATTTATTTGTGTCTTAGACTGCCACTGTGAAACTGTATTTAATTATTTTCGTGCAGTTCTTGCGTAACTACGTCGCTCACATGTGTTAACGTCCTCATTATGAAATGCGATTACATACTTCCAGCCCCTGTAGTTTGAGGCGCCTATTTATATGATGAACAAGCTCAGGTGTCTATCCATAGACCTTTCACTTTGATAAAGCTTAAAGTATTGCTCACCAAAAGCAAATATTCATCTGTTAACTGCAACATGTTTCAGGAAAAATAGCAAATATTTTAGAAGATGGTAATAAAGACTATTTGCAGTTAAAATTCCATATAACGCGTGTCCAGTTTTTATTGGGTACACAGATACAGTTCTCGGTATGTACAACAAATTTAAAGAATATGCAAATTTGGATATTTTGACTGATTATTTCGTCGGTTCTTGGTAGTTGACCATATTGATTTTTATTTAAACAACCTGTTTTCGACGTACTTTAAAGTCTGAATATGTGCTAGTAAGCCGAAAACTGGGAAACCAAGTGGAAATGAACGTGTAGAACATACACAAAATTCGACTTTGAAGTCAGCGTGATGTCGTACTATCAAGAACCGACGGATAAATCAGTCAAAATGTCTTCATTTACATTTGTTCTAAGTTTGTTTGGTTTTCATATTAACAGCTATATCTCAGTATTGAATAAAAATTTTACACATGTTATATGACAATTTTAATGCAGTTCCTCTATAGTATCCCCTCCTAAAACACTTATGACTGACAAGGAAAGTACTTGGGTTCGAACAAACGCATATACATCAAAATCGTATGAGAGATAATGTAAAGATCCCTTATTGCACTGGTGGTACTCCCGCATCTGCAAAACTCTGCAGTCGTCCGTCAGAGGCCTCTGCGTGTGCCATGCCGCATTGCACTTTGACCTGTCGGTTCGCCAGTAGGGACGGTGCAGTGTGCCTCCCAAGTTGCGTTTTGTGACGTCATTTGTGTGCTGAAGCGTCAGATGGGGCGGCGATTGCTAATCAATCCTGCTAATGTATTGCGATTGGTTGAGATGAAGTTACGAAGAAGCCTTCTTCGTGAAGATGGTATTAGTGTAGAAGATGAATCAGTCGCATGCTTTATCGTATCTGTTATGGTATAGAAATATGAGCATAAGTTAGATACTGTTGTAACACTAACACATAATGATGATAATAGGAATGATAATGTTCAAATGTTTGTGTAGCTTATGAGACTTAACTACGGGGTCATCAGTCCCCAAACTTACAAACTACTTATGAACTACTTACGAACTAGGACGGCACAAATATCCATGCCCGAGGGGGGATTCGAACCCCCGACCGTAGTGGCCGTGCAGACCGTGATTGGCGCGCCTCAGTCCCCTCGGCCACTGACGAATAACTCATTGTAAGCGGTAGTGGTACGGTAAGTGCAGGAAGAGGCGATGAAAGCAGTGGCAGTGAATACCAACAGTCTTTCTGGAAGAAGGTTAAAGGTGCAACTATCATCACGGCTTTTGATGACAATTCGCTAGAGAACATGAACGATGATTATTACATAAGTTATAGTTAAGATATCTGCATTACGTATGGTGTCTACAATTACATCTACAGTGCTATCTAGAGCATGGTTGCAGAGCTTTGCAGAAAAACGACACCCACCAGCACATTGAGGTGTACGTAGAGATCCTGTAACCAAACGTTCACACACATATGTTTCTTCGAGCCCATGTACTTTCTTTGCGAGTCGAAAAACTACGTTCCTCTGAGCAGGAGACAAGTACACATTCCTAAACAAATTCGCGACTTGGCTTCGTTTGTCAGCTGGGTTCCCCATTCGGTCGTCTGCGCATGCGCGAAGCACTTCCATAGGCGTGAGAATAAGACCCCCCCCCCCCCCCTGTTCCGCCTGCTAGCGATCGCATGCGAGCAACTTGTGCGAGTGCACGCGTCTACACTGAACGCGGACCGGTGCATTATGGGTAATCTCGTATGCTCTCACTTCCCGTGTAGAAAAGGTTTAGGCAGAGTGGAACATAAAGAGTCGCGAAACTTCCAGTGATTTTCTGCAGCTTCGCGACTGCAGCGCTGTCAAGCGGCCGGGTCGTAAAATCATACCGCGAAGCGATCGAGTAATGAATTTGTATTTGGACTGAAGCAACATTTTCAAAATAACTTCGTATTTACGAACTTTTGTGGCGCTATAAATTGTAGCAACTGTCAAAAACACAATTCGGAAATCTTTCATTTGCAAAGGATGCTCAGAAGTAACAGAATATGTTATGAAGAACAGGTGGTCGTTTACTGTGGCTAGTTATACTTTTAGTAAATCTTTAACAGTTCATTCACGCCCAAACTTCTGCAGTTAATGAGAATCGCAAATACTTGTCCACTATTTCATAATATTACTGCCGAATAAAAGTAATGTAGGGTAAGGTGGTACAATTTCGATCATTTCGGAAAAATGTTATTGTAGCTGGAAATATATTGAGAAAAGATGTAATTTTAATTATAGCACTTGTTCTTGGATGTTTAACTAATATGTAACTCAAATATTGGATAATTACAAATGTCGGTATAGACACAAAGAAAAGTTACAGAATTGAGAAAAATCGATCGAAAATGTACCACACTAGGTACAATTGTGATCACTTCCTATTAGAATTTTGACTAAAAGCATCTTCCACATAAAAAGCTCTTTTTCCGTCAGGCTCCAACGCATACTTCGTTGTACCAAACATTGCATTTTGGGTAGAGAATCTAGTCACCCTTAAATAGAAAATTTATAAGAGCTCGTTAGACTAAGTAGCTTCACTTACCTCCTAACGGGAAAAAATTTATTTCCCCTTAGCACAAAGAGGTGTATTCTTGGAAAAGACAGGACGAGCTGTAGAAACATGTTACACTACAATGCCACACAACGTGACACTACGAGACTGACAAATGGCGCGAAAATTTATGTTGATCAGAATTGTACCACCTTACCCTATGAATGACTGCATTAGGTTCGTACATCAGCTTCACAAAAATGATAATCCTGTATACTAACATATTTTGTCGGTTACCTACTAGTTTGATAAAGTGAATACGTAGCTACAAATAAATAAGTCCATATATAAGCTGTAAATGTTAGCACGTCACATTCTTGAAGATATTCAGTCTGATACCTTCCAAGTAGCTAAAAAATTATGATAGGTACACGAAAGGCACAGAAACAAGGACGAGGTGAATAGAAAGTTTAAACTACGATGTAGAATCTAGTCCCCTACAACGTGAAAATCGTGTCTACTTTTCAAAACATTACAATGTCCGAAATTCGCTGAAACAAAACTAATGTAACATGTCAGTACGTATCGAGAATGCGAACATAATCATAATCAGTTCCTTTTATATACTTCAGCACATCAGGTTGCAATTCATTTCTGCTTTCAAATGATATTAATATGATTCGAGTATTGTGAACTGTATGAATTACACTGCACTGGCAGATTGTTAAATTATAGACTATCATTAACAGAAACAGTGATATTACTTTAACGACGTTTTCTTATTTGTATTAGAAAGTTCACAGCAACGTTCAGTGACCAGGAAATATGAAAATTGTTGTTGTTGTGGTCTTCAGTCCGGAGACTGGTTTGATGCAGCTCTCCACAATACCCTATCCTGAGCAAACCTCTTCATCTCCACATAAGAACGGCAACCTTCATCTGTCTGAATCTGCTTACTGTATCCATCTCTTGGTCTTCCTCTGCGATTTTTACCCCACACACTTCCCTCCAACGCTAAATTCACAATTCCTTGATGTCTAAGGATGTGTCCTAACAATCTATCCCTTCTTTTAGTCAAGGTATGCCAGAAAATTCTTTTCTCCCCAATTCTTTCCTCATTAGTTACGCGATCCACCCACCTAATCTTCAGCATTCTTCTGTAGCACCATATTTCAAAAGCCTCAATCCTCTTCCTGTCCGCACTCTTTATCGTCCATGTCTCACTCCCATACAAGGCAACACTCTATACTTCCTTAGGCTTAAATCAATATTCGATATTAACAAATTTCTATTTTTCAAGAACGCTTATTCTACATTTTATATCCTCTGTACTGCGACCATCATTTGTTATTTTACTGCCCAAGTAACAAAACTCATCTACCTCTTTTATTGCTTCGTTTCCCAATCTCATTCCTTGAGCATCACCTGATTTTCTTACACTGCACTCCATTACCCTAGCTTTGCTCTTGTTAATGTTCGTCTTATATGCACCTTTCAGCACACTGTCCATTCCGTTCAATTGCTCTTCCAGGTCCTTTGCTGTATCTGACAGAATTACTATGTCGTCGGCAAAACGCAATTTTTTTATTTCTTCACCCTGAACTTTAATTCCTTCACCAAATTTCTCCTTGCTTTCCTTTATGGCTTGCTCAATGTACAAATTGAATAACAATGAGAAAGGCTACAACCCTGTCTTACTCCCTTTCCAACCACTGAATCCCTTTCATGCCCTTCAACTCTGACAACCGCTGTCTGGTTTTTGTACAAGTTGTAAATAACCTTACGCTCCCTATATTTTACTCCTGCTTGCTTCAGAACTTGAAAGAGTTTATTCCAATCAACATTGTGAAAAGCCTTCTCCAAATCTACAAAAGCTATAAATGTAGGTTTGCCTTTTCTTAATCTATCTTCTTGGATAAGGCGTAAAGTGAGTATTGCCTCCCGTGTTCCTACATTTCTCCTGAACCCAGACTGATCTTCCCCGAGGTCAGCTTCTACCAGCTTTTCCGTCCTTCTGTATATAATTCGCGTTAATATTTTGCAACCATGAGTTATTAAACTGATGGTTCTGTAGTTTTCACACCTGTCTGCACCTGCTTTCTTAGGGATGGGGATTATAACATTTTTCTTAAAGTCTGAGGGTACTTCACCTGTCTCATACATCTTACAGTCCAGGTGAAACAATTTCGTCATGGCTGGTTCTCCCAGAGACTTCAGTAGCTCTGAGGGAATATCATCTACTCCAGGGGCCTTGTTTCGACTTAGGTCTTTCAGGGCTCTGTCAAATTCTTCTCTCAGTACAGTATCTCCTGTTTCATCTTTATCTACATCCTCTTTCCTTCCTACAATATTGTCTCGAAGTTCATTTCCTTTGTAGAGCCCCTCTATATACTCTTTCCACCTTTAATTGAAAGTAACAGCATTACAAACGGCAACTTCCCAGTTTGAACGTGCCATTCCACTGTTACTCCCTACTGGCCGCTTGGAGCGCTAGTATCGCTTCAGCTGCAGTTTTTTCCTAGAGAGTTTCGCGACTGTCATAGACTATGGTTTAGGCCCCTCTGTGTCATTCTGTGCTCGCTGGTCAAACCTGCAGCGCAGTCCGACATCTGCCACACACCTCCTTCATGATGTCGGATCTTCAGTCACCAGCGGTGTGTTAAGCCCTTTTTAAACGATGAACGAAGGTGAACGAGATAGATAATAGTCTACTGAAGCGCTCCTATCGTACTAGCCCCGAACTACAAACTCGAGCAAGATCTTGTAGCAGCATGTTTAGACGATAAACGTAATAGAACAGTAATACCCGATGTTGAAAGTGAGGTTATAACAGGCTATTTGTTATGTACGAAGTCATAGTTTAATACTGGAATTGAGGAAACAACGCTAAATGTTATTGACGGCCAAAGAAAACCTTGCAATCGATGTTTTTGGTCGACTTAGTCTGGTAAAGTTCTGGGAAGTGGAACAACATTTCAAAACATCTATTTTCAAGTGAAAAAAATAAACTTATGAACACATCAAGCAATATTTATAAGAGCGTAAATAGACCTTCTTTACTTTATCTACTACGATTTGCTCAATGACATTGTTAATAACGTCATGGACAACTGAATTTTTGTCTTTCATTTGGACTGACTTTTTCATTTATAATGCTAATTAATGAAAATTGCATCATCAAATTACAATCTTATTCAAATAAACAATTGGCTTCAGTCTTTTCTCTTATGATGTTGCAAAACATAAACCATTTTTCGGTTTCACATGTACGACCTCGTTTTTCGGTGGACAATAATTGAGATAAATATTTTAGTCGTCATGAAACATTTGCAATTCACCGCTATACAAAGTATAATAATAAACTAAAGATTAATAAGACAAGTTTGCGTGCAAACCGTGTAATTGTCGACTACAGTATGAAAATCGCGTGACGAAAATAGGTTAACTTCCGATGTCAGCAGACGACCGTTCAATCAAAACAATCTTCTCGAGAAAGCTTAACGTGACGTTGACGTTAGGTGACGGTCTGGTGACGGACAGTGTGAATGCCGTCATTAGAGATACATTTTGTAAAACATTCTGATCATAAACTTCGACATAACGCAAAATATACGTAAATAGGAAGTAAAATGGCGGACTAACTGGAGCGGCGACCGCAGCAGACAGCTGCTAGCTCGCGCATGCGCAGTGAACCCACTAGGACCGAATTTAGAACTCGCGCTTCGATACTAGCGCGATCATACTAGTGCAGCCGTTCAAACGACTGACGGCCGCCATTAACGCAACTTGTTATCAATCTATTACAAGTTCGTTGATCGTAAAAAACGGGCTTTAAGCTCAGTTTGTTCTGAGAGCACTGGTTGTGTAGCACTGCTTGTCGTTTTCTGCTCAGCGTTAAAGCTGGCTGCAGCGGCAAAACATTTGCTGATTGATTCAGCGTCGGGCGTTGCGTGGCGTGCAGGTTTCTAACAGATAGGGGGGGAGGGGGGTTATTAATGAAATGAGGGGGAGGGCGTGGCACATGTGTGTGTGTGTGTGTGTGTGTGTGTGTGTGAGTGTGTAGGGCAGAGCGAGCATGTCCACACGAAGGTGGATTCTTGAAATCAGCTGCAGTGAAATATAGGGAACGGAAGGTTATTTACAATCTGTACAAAAACCAGACAGCAGTTATCATGTTGAAGGGCACGGAAGGCATGCAGAGGTTGGGAACGGAGTAAGGCAGGGTTATTCAGTTGGTACAAAGAGCAAGCTGTGAAGAAAAGCAAAGAGAAATTTCGAGAAGGAATTAATGTTCAGGGGCAAGGAATTAGACATTTTTTGTTTTGCCGGTGACATTGTAATTCTGTCAGAGACAACGAAGGAGGTGGAGAAGCAGTTGAACGGGATGGGCAGTGTGTTGAAAGGAGCATACAAGATGAGCATTAACGAGAGGAAAACAAGGGTAATGGAGTGCAGTCTAAGGAAATCAGGCGATGCTGAAGGAATTAGATAACGTAACGAAACAATAAAGGAGGTGGATGAGTTTTGTCATTTGCGCAGTAAAATAACAAAAAATGTTGAAATGTTTGTATAGCTTATGGGACTTAACTACGGGGTCATCAGTCCCTAAACTTACAAAATACTTACGAACTAGCTACCTCTAAGGAAGGCACAAATATCCATGCCCGAGGGGGGATTCGAACCCCCGACCGTAGTGGCTGTGCAGACCGTGACTGGCGCGCCGCAGTCCCCTCGGCCACCGCGGCCGGCAGAAAAATAACATATGATGATAGCAGTACAGAGGATATAAAATGCAGATTGGCAAAGGAAAGAAAAGCGTTTTTGAAAAAGAGAAATTTGTTAACATCGAACATTAAGCGTAAGGCATTTATGTGGAGTGTTTGATTGGATGGGAGTGAAACATGGACGATAAACAGTGCCGTCAGGAAGAGGATAGAGGCTTTTGAAATGTGGTGCTACAGAAGAATGCTGAAGATTAGGTGGGTGGATCGCGTAACTAATGAGGAGGTACTGAACAGAATTGGGAAGAAAAGAAATTTCTGGGATACTTTGACTAAAAGGTGGGATCGATTTGTAGGACACATTCTTAGACATCAAGGAATCATAAATTTTTTTTGATTGATTTTATGTTTTTAATTAAGACTTGACGCCTAGTGACGTCCTATTTATTTTTACTGTGTGACATGCATGCCAGGACGCATAAGGAGGCATATAATGCACCTTTTTGATCAGTCTGTGTAGTTCTCTTCCGTGAAGATGGTGTATAACCGAAACCGGTAGAAGATTGAAAAATAATAAACAGCTGATGGTTTACAGTATGCATTTCATCAAATATCTTACGGCTGTTGAATCACATCTCAATAAAAGTTTGGTAAATTTAGCATTGGAGGGAAAAAACCGCAGAGGGAGACCAAGAGACGCGTATAGTAAGCAGATTCAAGTGGATGTGTGTTGCCGTTCTTATGAGGAGATGAAGAGGCTTGCTCAGGATAGAGTAGGGTGGAGAGCTGCATCAAACCAGTCTCCGGACTGAAGACCACAACAACAACTTAACGAGACTCTAGGTTTGATGGTGATGTAAGAGGAGATGTAAGAGTTGGAGGAAATTGAGGCAGACAGAGGGTGGAGGGACAGGGTGGTGATGGCACGGAGGGATAGCGGAGAGAGGAGAGGGGAGGGGGCTACACTTCTTTCCGTATATGTGAGCCGAATTCATCTAGAGATGTGATTCCCGATGGATTGGCTTCTATAAGGAACGTGGAACACGATTAAGGGGCCCAAATTGTGAGAAAAGATACCAGTATCTTCTGGGGGGGGGGGGGGCATTATCCTTGACGGTGTGGGAAGGGATTGTGTTCACCAGTGCAACACCTCCTTTGAGACTGTATGGGGGAAATGTGCAAGATTTAAGGGAACCTGGACGAGCAAGTGACTCAAAAATGCAAAAACGTTTTTTTTTTTTGCATTAATCTGAAAAGCAAATTTCCCCCGTTTCCAAAACTGTATGGTTTATTTACTTTTAATTAGTTAGCATAGTCTTAAACGCTCTTTGATCAAATGTCTACACACCGGCTCTCTCTGATGCTTCAGACAAGCAATATCGCCATATTTTTATCTCCAAGGTCCCTGTATATTGGCTTTACTGTTTCTTTGCAAACATTGTGGACGTAAATAATAAAAAGTAATTAATAAGAGTGTCTGAAACCTTTTTAAGGAAAGAAATTTTTAGATAGTGACGTCACAGTCCAATGCATTCCCCACTACGCTACGACCAACAGTTAGGAATTGCGTTCTTTAATCTCATACTATTGATGGCCGTTGTTAACTGATGCTAATATGGCATTTGTAGACACTAGATTATCATTTATCGTACGTACAACGACGTGTTTTTGTAAATTCTTTAGTGCGCCATTGCTTTGAAATGACAACGTGTAAGTTACAATAAGAAAATCATCAAATACGCAACGCAAGATGGCGTATGCCAGAGAGAGTTCTGCGCGAGGAACGTCACGCGACATCTGCGAACGTCTGGTTTCCGTTAATTAAATGGAGGGTGACAAATATCCGATATTTTTGCAAATATCTCTCAAATGATACGAGATATGAAAAAAATAGAGGGACAAAGTTGTAGAGAATTTTCTCCTCTACAAATTCGTTTATTCAATTTTCACGTCAGATGAACGGTTTATTTGCAATTAAAATTACATTACAAACGGTGTTTTTTTGGTATTACTAACGTATTTCTTGTCCGAAATATTTCAAAAAGTGAGGTTCTAATTTCTGGTAGCCAAAAACTATGTCTGTAAAATTTGGTGCCGATCGGTTGAACGGTTCGACCGAAAAAGTGGGAACACGTTACAACCAGACAGACATCGTCAAATCACCGTTATTTTTGCAAATATCTCTGCAACGATGCAACATATGAAAACAACATAATAGAGCGAAGTTGTAGAGAATTTTCCCCTATACCAATTAGGCTATTCTATTTTCGTGTCAGATGAACGGTTCGTTAGCAATTACAATTGTATTACAAACTTTTTTTTTTATTACTACCGTATTTTTTGTCCGAAAAATTTGATAAAAGGAGGTTCAGATCTCTGGTGGCCTACAATTATGGCTGTAAAATTTGGTGCTGATCGGTTGAACGGTTCGTCTTAAAAACACACGTTACGGACAGACAGATATACATCCCAAAATCGCCGTTATTTTTGCACGAAACGATACGAGATATGAAAAAAAAACCATAAGAGAGCAAAGTTGTAAAGAATTTTGTCTCTACAAATTCAGTTATTCATTTTTCGTGTCAGATGAATGGTTAAACCGTAATTTTCATTTAAATTTCGAGCTGGCAAAAGACGATCGCAAAGGCCCACTTTTAGTGTTACTACCGTAACCTAAAGTGGGCCAATAATTTACCGAACGTCTACATGGCCGTACACAAAATCCTAATGAGAGTTTCAACAGCCGAGTGTGCCAACGAGTACCGAAAACACTGTTTGTTGGATGGACAGTACTCAAAACAGCTGCAATGGATGCTGTTCTGTATTTCAGTGATGGTGTAATTAGCAGGACGAAAGTAATGGACAAATAATACGATAGCTGCTCCAATTGCCATAGATAGTCAGCGACTAGTTGAAGCTGAAAGGGCTGCGAAAGCCACCACTACACCACTAAAAAGTCCAGAGTAAGGAGAAACTCCTGGAAAAGTCTACAGAGGATAAAGAAGTAGCTAGCCAGCGGGATTATGCCACTGGAATGTTCTGAAAGCGGCATGCGGCGAGTCGAAAACACTGTGAACGTCCTTTTCTCATTTTCTCGAAATTACATTTTCAGTTCATTAGGTATACAGGGTGTTACAAAAAGGTACAGCCAAACTTTCAGGAAACATTCCTCACTCACAAAGAAAGAAAATACGTTATGTGGACATGTGTCCGGAAACGATTAATTTCCATGTTAGACCTCATTTTTTACTCTTCAAATCACTTTAATCATGGAATGGAAACACACAGCAACAGAACGTACAGCGTGACGTCAAAAACTTTGTTACAGGAAATGTTCAAAATGTTCTCCGTTAGCGAGGATACATGCATCCACCCTCCGTCGCACGGAATCCCTGATGCGCTGATGCAGCCCTGGAGAATGGCGTATTGTATCACAGCCGTCCACAATACGAGCACGAAGAGTCTCTGCATTTGGTACCGGGGTTGCGTAGACGAGAGCTTTCAAATGCCCCCATAAATGAAAGTCAAGAGGGTTGAGGTCAGGAGAGCGTGGAGGCCACGGAATTGGTCCGCCTCTACCAATCCATCGGTCACCGAATCTGTTGTTGAGGAGCGTACGAACACGTCGACTGAAATGTGCAGGAGCTCCATCGTGCATGAACCACATGTTGTGTCGTACTTGTAAAGGCACATGTTCTAGCAGCACAGGTAGAGTATCCCGTATGAAATCATGATAACGTGCTCCAGTGAGCGTAGGTGGAAGAACATGAGGCGCAATCAAGACATCACCAAGAATTCCTGTCCAAACGTTCACAAAAAAATCTCTGTTGATGACGTGATTGCACAATTGCGTGCGGATTCTCGTTAGCCCACACATGTTGATTGTGAAAATTTACAATTTGATCACGTACTGATGTGCTTGATGCTTGTACTGTAGAGCAATGAGTCGCATCTCAAGACAAGCACTGAAGTCAACATTACCTTCCTTCAATTGGGCCAACTGGCGGTGAGTCGAGGAAGTACAGAACATACTAACGAAACAATTGTCTGCACGAATTATTTAAATTTACATTTAAAGAGAAATACTAAAATGAGCTCTAACATGGAAATTAAACGTTTCCGGACACATGTCCACATAACATATTTTGTTTCTTTGTGTTTGAGGAATGTTTCCTGAAAGTTTGCCCGTACCTCTATATATATCTTCATAATGCTTTTAGCTATGTTCACGAAAATTCTCCCTGAAGAAAAGGACAGTAGCTTTGTTTTATGCCTGATACATTGCAGAAATGATCTATATTTCACATTCTGTATCAAAGGGTGTGAATTCGAGGGACGAGAGAATAAAACCATGAGTCATCATCAGATTGGTACGAAATTAGATGTGGTGTTCCACAAGGATCCATCTCGGGGCCACTGCTTTCTCTTGTGTACACTAATGGCCTCAAAAAAATGTTCAAATGTTTGTATAGCTTATGGTACTTAACTATGGGGACATCAGTCCCTAAACTTACAAACTACTTATCAACTACCTTATACTAAGGACGGCACAAATATCCATGCCCGAGGGGGGATTCGAACCCCCGACCGCAGTGGCCGTGCAGACCGAGACTGGAGCGCCTCAGTCCCCTCGGCCACCGCGGCCGGCTAATGACCTCGCATCAGTTACACTGACAGAGGCAGAGTTCGTTCTGTTGCAGATGATACAAGTTTTGCAATAAATAGCATGTCGAGCATGGTTCTGCAAAGATCCGCTAATGATATTTTCATGAACATTAATAATTGGTTAATGCTTCTCATTGACATTAAACTTTGAAAAGACGTACTACGTGCAGTTCAGAACATGTAAGAGGTTTCCATCCATCATATACACAAAGTATGGAGATGAACCGGTGAAGTGGTTGTCGGTATGAATTTCCTGGAATTACAACTTGATAATGAATTCAGTTGCACACCGCAGAACTGCAGGAAAGTCTTACAATCTGTATCTGCTATTCGAGTGTTAGTAGACGCAGGTGACATGAAAATAGAAAAGCCTCCGTACTTTTCTTACTTTCATTCCGTAATCCCAAAGGCTATTATTATTTTTGGCTCCGTCGTCAAGTCAAGCAAAATATTTCAGAGATGTGTTGTTGTTGTTGTTGTGGTCTTCAGTCCGGAGACTGGTTTGATGCAGCTCTCCACAATACCCTATCCTGAGCAAGCCTCTTCATCTCCGCATAAGAACGACAACCTACATTCTCTCTGAATCTGCTTACTGTATCCATATCTTGGTCTTCCCCTGCGATTTTTTCCCCACACACTTCCCTCCAACGCTAAATTAACAATTCCTTGATGTCTAAGAATGTGTCCGACCAATCTATCCCTTCTTTTAGTCAAGGTATGCCAGAAATTCCTTTTCTCCCCAATTCTGTTCAGTACCTCCTCATTAGTTACGCGATCCACCCACCTAATCTTCAGCATTCTTCTGTAGCACCATATTTCAAAAGCCTCAATCCTCTTCCTGTCCGCACTGTTTATCGTCCATGTCTCACTCCCATACAAGGCAACACTCCATACAAATGCCCTCAGAAAGGACTTCCTTAGGCCTAAATCAATATTCGATGTTAACAAATTTCTCTTTTTCAAAAACGCTTTTCTACCCATTGCCATTCTGCATTTTATATCCTCTGTACTGCGCCCATCATTTGTTATTTTACTGCCCAAGTAACAAAACTCATCTACCTCCTTTATTGCTTCGTTTCCCAATCTAATTCCTTCAGCATCACCTGATTTTCTTACACTGCACTCCATTACCCTAGTTTTGCTCTTGTTAATGTTCATCTTATATGCGCCTTTCAGCACACTGTCCATTCCGTTCAATTGCTCTTCCAGGTCCTTTGCTGTACCTGACAGAATTACTATGTCATCGGCAAAACGCAATGTTTTTAATTCTTCCCCCTGAACTTTTATTCTTTCACCAAATTTCTCCTTGCTTTCCTTTATAGCTTGTTCAATGTACAAATTGAATGACATTGGAGAAAGGCTACAACCCTGTCTCACTCCCTTCCCAACCACTGCATCCCTTTCATGCCCTTCAACTCTGACAACCGCTGTCTGGTTTTTGTACAAGTTGTAAATAACCTTACGCTCCCTATAATTTACTCCTGCTTTTTTCAGAACTTTAAAGAGTTTATTCCAATCAACATTGTCAAAAGCCTTCTCCAAATCTACAAAAGCTAGAAATGTAGATTTGCCTTTTCTTAATCTATCTTCTAGGATAAGCCGTAAAGTGAGTATTGCCTCCCGTGTTCCTGCATTTCTCCTGAACCCAAACTGATCTTCCCCGAGGTCGGCTTCTACCAGCTTTTCCATCCTTCTGTATATAATTCGCGTTAATATTTTGCAGCCATGACTTATTAAACTGATGGTTCTGTAGTTTTCACACCTGTCTGCACCTGCTTTCTTAGGGATGGGGATTATAACATTTTTCTTAAAGTCTGAGGGTACTTCACCTGTCTCATACATCTTACACACCAGGTGAAACAATTTTGTCATGGCTGGTTCTCCCAGAGACTTCAGTAGCTCTGAGGGAATATCATCTATTCCAGGGGCCTTGTTTCGACTTAGGTCTTTCAGGGCTCTGTCAAATTCTTCTCTCAGTACAGTATCTCCTATTTCATCTTCATCTACATCCTCTTCCCTTCCTACAATATTGTCTCGAAGTTCATTTCCTTTGTAGAGCCCCTCTATATATTCTTTCCACCTTTCAGCTTTCCCTTGTTTGCTGAGAACTGGTTTTCCATCAGTGTCCTTGATATTCATAGAGCTGTTTTTCTTATCTCCAAATGTTTCTTTTATTTTCCTGTAGGCTGTATCTATTTTTCCCCTATTTATACATTCTTCTACATCCTTGCATTTGCCTTCTAGCCACTCCTGCTTAGCCATTTTGCACTTTCTGACAATCTCATTTCTTAGTCGCCTGTACTTCATTTTGCCTGTTTCATTTACTGCATTTTTATATTTTCTCCTTTCATCGATTAAATTTAGTATCTCCTGTGATATCCAAGGATTTTTTGTAGGTCTTTCCTTCCTACCTATTTTGTCCTCTGCTACCTTCACTATTTCATCTCTCAATTTTACCCATTGCTCCTCTACTGTTTTATTTCCCCCCGTTTCTGTCAATTGTTGCCTAAAGCTCCCTCTGAAATTTTTAAGAACCTCAGGTTCCTTCAATTTATCCAGATCCCATCTCCTTATTTTCCTACCTTTTTGTAGTTTCTTTAGTTTCAGCCTACAGTACATAACCAACAAGTTATGGTCAGAGTCTATATCTGCCCCTGGGTATGTCTTACATTGTAGAACCTGATTCCGAAATCTATGTCTTACCATTATAAAATCTATCTGATATCTTCCGGGGTCTCCTGGTCTCTTCCAGGTATACAACCTTCTTTTGTGATTCTTGAACCAGGTGTTTGTTATAACTAAATTACGTTCTGTGCAAAATTCTACCAGGCGGCTTCCTCTTTCATTCCTTTTGCCCAGACCATATTCACCAACTATCTTCCCTTCACTTCCTTGTCCTGCTACCGAATTCCAGTCTCCCATCACAATTAAATTTTCCTCTCCCTTAATTGTCTGAATAATTTCCTTTAGCTCCTCATATATTTCTTCGATCTCCTCATCATCGGCAGAGCTAGTTGGCATATAAACCTGTACTACTGTTGTCGGTGTTGGCTTCGTATCTATTTTGACAATGATAATGCGATCACTATGCTGGTCATAGTAGTTTACCCGCATTCCTATTTTCTTATTCATTATCAATCCTACTCCTGTGATACGCCCAACTGATTTTGTATTTATAATCCTGTACTCACCTGACCAGAAATCCTGTTCATCCTGCCACCGAACTTCACTAATCCCCACTATATCTAACTTCAACCTATCCATTTCCCTTTTTAAATTTTCTAATTTTCCTACTCGATTAAGGGATCTAACATTCCACGCTCCGACCCGTAGAATGCTAGTATTGTCTTTCCTGATGATCACATCCTCTTGAGTAGTCCCCGCCCGGAGATCCGAATGGGGGACTATTTTACCTCCGGAATATTTTACCCGAGAGGATGCCATCATCATATGTTCATACAGTAGAGCTGCATGTCCTCAGGAAAGGTAACGGCTGTAGTTTCCCCTTGCTTTCAGCCGTTCGCAGTAGCTGTGTGGCAAAGCCACATTAGCTGATGTTACAAGGCCAGCTCAGTCAATCATCCAGACTGTTGCCCCTGTAACTACTGAAGAGGCTGCTGCCCCTCTTCAGGAACCACACGTTTGTCTGGCCTCTCCACAGATACCCCTCCGCTGTGGTTGCACCTACGGTACGGCTACCTGTATCGTTGAGGCATGCAAGCCACCCCACCTAGGCAATGTCTGTGGTTCATGGGAGTTCAGAGATGTAATAAGTATTATTTGCGGAGTAGATTCATGTACGTCCTGTAGAAGCCTCTTAAAAGAACTAGATACAGCACCTACTGCCTCTCGATATATTCATTCCTTAATTAAATTTGTCATCTATCTGTGTCTATCTTCTATACTAATAATAAATCTATAAATATAGGCCTGTCGCTGTTCCCTTCAATCTTCAAAATTATTGGACGAGTTTTCATGCGGTTTTCACTGCAATCATGAGCGAAGATTGGTTCAAGATGTAGGGATTATTTCATCAAAATAGAATCACGGAAAAAAAGAGATATCGTAATTTTAAATGTTTTCAGTAACCGTCGTGCCTGTCTCTCCTATTAGAAACCACTTATCTCCAAACCTACTTCATGAATGCGCATGGGGTTTTCACAGGTATCTTCAGCTTACCTTGGGGCAACATATAGGCTTCGTTTCATAAAAATCGGATCACGGAAAAAAATAATAGCACAATTTAACCTTTTTTTATCTACAACCGTATATCTTTCTCTTTCATCACGGTAGTCTCCAAAACTAATGGACGAATTTTCAGGGGTTTTTCACATGTAACGTGAGGGTATCGTGCGGCTACATAAAAGCTTCATTTCACAAAGTCCGATCAGAGAATGTAAGGATATCGCAATTTAAACATTTCTCTGAAAGCAATCACATGTGTCTATTTGTAGAGGATACTCTCCAAAAGTACTACAACAATATTCGTGGGGCTTCACACGTAATTTTAGAATAGCTTCAAGCATAACATAGGCTTAATTTCAGCAAAATCGAATCAGGGTAAGAAAAAAAAATCGTACATTGAAATTTTATTTTCTCAATATGTTTATAATCACCGTATAGTATGGTAAATATCTAAAAATACTAAACGAGCATTCATGAGGTATGAGAGACATGTAGGCAACATGTAGGCCTCATTTCATCAAAATCAGATGAGTAAAATAAAATATATCGTAATTTGAAGTCTTGAAGTATTTCATGATTGGAGATAACAGCTCAGAACCAATAGAGGCGATGTTAGTTTCGTAGTGCACCAGAAAACTAATAGATAGCGCTGTCGGTGTTCGTGTGAAGTTTGGTAGCGATCGGATTAGTACCCTTTAAAAATGCTATGTACTTTTCAGATTTACCACGTTTCTGAAAATCGTTTTCTTGGCTGTTGTTCTACGAAATATGATTCAACGCAATGAATTTAAAACTGATACAATCATAGCCGTGTTTAATCCATATTTACATACTGATATCACAGTTTAAAGTACATGTACAACTACTATGAAAGTTTAAGTCTCACGCTTGGACAATAGCGCCTCTAGTGAAAAGAGAGCCAACCGCAAAAATAATGATTGTTTCCAGAGATATTTCTACTTCATTAAGGAAATACTTATATTTCAGCTTTGCATGCCTCAGTACATTGTCTAGAGATATGAATGATCATATATACATACAGGTTATATAAAAATCGCTGTCTGCCACCATAGAGTAAAAATATCTAGAATGTCGATTTCAACTTCGTGCTTTACGAAATAATCACTGCAGGACGTGTATTAGCTGAAAAAGTGGCCGATGCTGCGAATACAGTCGACACAATTCATTGGAAGTACTACAGTACATTTAATGGAATGTTTTATAGAGACGATCAGCCCATGTCATCCTTCAACGATTACGTACACTTACTTAATCAGACATTGACACCACCATGACGTATTGTATTTAAACAGCGATGAACTGCTCTGTTGGTTGATTTTACCAGACTTGCAGCATTCGTCGAATTTTCCATAATAGGGAGCACTGCATACGGAATACCTACATTGTCCCAAGTGTGACATGCTACTACTTCAGCATACACTATGACAGATAAACTGTTTAGTACTACACCAAACAACCAATACATGGCGCTGTTATTATTATTATCATTATTATTATGTACGAGACAGGGGAAGTACCCTCAGACTGTAAGAAAAATGTAATAATCCCCATTACAAAGAAAGCAGGTGCAGACAGGTGTGAAAACTACAGAACCATCAGTTTAATAAGTCATGGTTGCAAAACATTAACACGAATTATATACAGAAGGATGGAAAAGCTGGTAGAAGCCGACCTCGGGGAAGATCAGTTTGGGTTCAGGAGAAATGTAGGAACACGGGAGGCAATACTCACTTTACGGCTTATCCTAGAAGATAGATTAAGAAAAGGCAAACCTACATTTTTAGCTTTTGTAGATTTGGAGAAGGCTTTTGACAATGTTGATTGGAATAAACTCTTTCAAGTTCTGAAGCAAGCAGGAGTAAAATATAGGGAGCGTAAGGTTATTTGTACAAAAACCAGACAGCGGTTGTCAGAGTTGAAGGGCATGAAAGGGATGCAGTGGTTGGAAAGGGAGTAAGACAGGGTTGTAGCCTTTCTCCATTGTTATTCAATTTGTACATTGAGCAAGCCATAAAGAAAAGCAAGGAGAAATTTGGAGAAGGAATTAAAGTTCAGGGTGAAGAATTAAAAACATTGCGTTTTGCCGACGACATAGTAATTCTGTCAGATACAGCAAAGGACCTGGAAGAGCAGTTGAACGGAATGGACAGTTTGTTGAAAGGTGCATATAAGATGAAGATTAACAAGAGTAAAACTAGGGTAATGGAGTGCAGTGTAAGAAAATCAGGTGATGCTGAAGGAATTAGATTGGGAAACGAAGCAATAAAGGAGGTAGATGAGTTTTGTTACTTGGGCAGTAAAATAACAAATGATGGTCGCAGTACAGAGGATATAAAATGCAGAATGGCAATGGGTAGAAAAGCGTTCTTGAAAAATAGAAATTTGTTAATATCGAATATTGATTTAAGCCTAAGGAAGTAAAGAGTGTTGTATGGGAGTGAGACATGGACGATAAACATTGCGGACAGGAAGAGGATTGAGGCTTTTGAAATGTGGTGCTACAGAAGAATGCTGAAGATTAGGTGGGTGGATCGCGTAACTAATGAGGAGGTACTGAACAGAATTGGGGAGAAAAGGAATTTCTGGCATAACTTGACTAAAAGAAGGGATAGATTGGTAGGACACATTCTTAGACATCAAGGAATTGTGAATTTAGCGTTGGAGGGAAGTGTGTGGGGAAAAAATCGCAGGGGAAGGCCAAGAGATGGATACAGTAAGCAGATTCAGACAGATGTGGGTTGTCGTTCTTATGTGGAGATGAAGAGGCTTGCTCAGGATAGGGTATTGTGGAGAGCTGCGTCAAACCAGTCTCCGCACTGAAGACCACAACAACAACAACAACATATTATTACTAGCTGAAAACCCAGCGTTGCTCGGGTATATATTTATTTATTCCTGGCATTTTTTCAGTTATATATTAATTTGTTTAGGGGGTGTATGTCTTTAAACTCTCTTAGGAATACAATCAGTGCTAAAGAAGTAATAGATTAAAACTTGGTGTGTCATGTGGCGGTTTTCCATGAACCTTTCTGTTTACGTGCTCATATCTCATGAACTACGTGTCGTACTGTGATACAATTTAGAAGGTACACTCAACTATGTGCGTGTATACTGTTTGTAAAATTACTTGCGGCTACAGTTTGTAGTGTAGAAATTATAAATTGTACAGTATTAATGAAAGCCTTAGTTTTAGTGCATGAACAGAGGAAAGTTACTGTTTATGTGCTCATATCTCATGAACCACGTGTCATACTGTGAAATAATTAAGAAATTACTTTCAACTATATATGTGTATACTGTCTGTAAAATTTCCTGTGGCTCCAGTTTATGGTAGAAATTATAAATTGTAACGTCATATCGAATGCCGTAGTTTTACTCCATAAACAGCGGAAAAGTAGTAAGCGAGAAACGTTTTGCCTTTCATCATTTTGCTATGGTTATCAGCGAGAAAAAGTTTAATAAAGGTTTGAAAATATGTTTAAAGTTTGTTGCAAGTCGCTAAGTACTGTCATTCTCCTACAGTGTATTTTGAAACTCTCGCCGCATTATAAGGCATTTTTTTGCGATTTCTGTTGGTTATGACGTAACATCTTTTGAACCATGTGCCGTCTGTGATTCTTAACCATGCAGCAATTGTTACCTCACGGTAAGGAATGTGTGTATCAAATTTGGTTGGAATAGGTCCAGTGGTTTAGGAGAAAATCAGCATCATTGTCGCAAAATGCAGCAGTTTTTCGCACATCTCGTTGTTTATGACGTCATATCTCGTGAACTATGTATCGTACGTGATTCTTACACTAGCGGCGACCATCCTCATGGATTGAAGCTTACGTGTACATAATTTCATAAAGAAACTGTAGATGTGTATGCATCACGTACAAACATACGGACACTCTGCTTTATATATTAGATTACCTGCTTCACAACTCAACGACAGAATTGTTTCCAGACGTTTCCGCCAGACACACAATTACACACCGCCGTCTTAATGTTGCGAGTACAGCCCAACATTGAACTTACATCGTTACAGTATACGGACTTAAATTAATTTCACATTTTGCATCAAAAACTTTATGAAGATCCATTGATTCGGACAATGACTTTCACTGACTTTTCACATCCTGGCTAGGACAACTGAGTTTAGTGAACAGCAATCAGGAAAGGAGTCTATGTTTACTGACAGGTCCGGAACCCTAAAAATGCCATGACTCACACAGTTCCTCCTTCAGCAACCGTTGTGCAGCCGGGCACATAAGCTGGTAAAGAATATATCCCTTTTCCCGGCTAACAGCTCAACTCATACATGCAACACTAGGAACAAAAGCGATCAACGCGAGCACTTAAATGACCTACTTCAAGTTCAGAAAGGGGTACAGTATTCAGGAACACACATTTCCAAAAATTTACCTGCAACCATTATAAATTTAGCAGCAGATAAAGATCAGTTTACGAGGAGCGTGAAAGACTTACTGGAGGCCAACTGCTCCTACTCCGGTGACGACGTTCTGAACAGAACCAAATCGTGTGCGTATTCGTAGTATTGGTGTTATTAAATCAGCTTGTATAGTGAAATGAAATAAAAATTACTCACTAACAGGCTGCTCATCCACGAGGATGTGTTCGGTGTAAATCTGTGGAACGAACAGCTGCTCCCATCTGAAGGTGGCGACCGCTGTGTGTGCAGCGGCTGCTGCCGGACTGACTTATTAACGTCACACTGTGTGAGTATTGCCTACATTCTTGGCTTCTGTACATATTTTGAGCAGAGAGGTGATCTTCATAAATACGAGCTCTAACATGTGATTTTCTCCTATTGCATGTTCGACTCCTCCACTGGGGATTGGTGTGTGTGTGTGTGTTATGTCCTTAGCTCCACAAACATCAGAATTTAAAGTATCTTTCTGCTTTTAGTTCATGTGATGACGCAAGACTCCAGTAGCCTAAGAATCATCGAAAGTACCTGGGTATACTGAATTACAGGGTGTTACAAAAAGGTACTTCCAAACTTTCAGGAAACATTCCTCACACACAAAGAAAGAAAATATGTTATGTGGACATGTGTCCGAAAACGCTTAATTTCCATGTTAGAGCACTGTTGTATGAACCATTCGCAGAAGCGTACCCATGGAGGCCAATCAGCTACTGATAGTGCCTGCACACGCTGTACATGGTACGGACACAACTGGTTCTCCCGTAGCACTCTCCATACAGTGGCGTGGTCAACGTTACCTTGTACAGCAGCAGCTTCTCTGACGCTGACATTAGGGTTGTCGTCAACTGCACGAAGAATTGCCTCGTCCATTTCAGGTGTCCTCGTCGTTCTAGGTCTTCCCCAGTCGCGAGTCATAGGCTGGAATGTTCCGTGCTCCCTAAGACGCCGATCAATGGCTTCGAACGTCTTCCTGTCGGGACACCTTCGTTCTGGAAATCTGTCTCGACACAAACGTACTGCGCCACGGCTATTGCCCCGTGCTAATCCATACATCAAATGGTCATCTGCCAACTCCGCATTTGTAAACATTGCACTGACTGCAAAACCACGTTCGTGATGAACACTAACCAGTTGATGCTACGTACTGATGTGCTTGATGCTAGTACTGCAGAGCAATAAGTCGCATGTCAACACAAGCACTGAAGTCAACATTACCTTCCTTCAATTGGCCAACTAGCGGTGAATCGAGGAACTGCAGTACAAACTAACGAAACAATTGGGTATTTTGACAATTGTCTGCACGAATTATTTCAATTTGCATTTAAAGAGAAATACTGAAATGAGCTCTAACATGGAAATTAAGCGTTTCCCGACACATGTCGAGATAACATATTTTCTTTCTTTGTGTGTGAGGAATGTTTCCCGAAAGTTTGGCCGTACCTGTTTGTAACACCCTGTATTTGGTAACAGGTCTTACGTCGTTTTAAATGTAAATATGATTAACTAAATTAATTCTACATGGGATACTCTGCAAATCACATTTAAGTGCCTGGCAGAGGGTTCATCGAACCACAATTATAGTATTTATCTCCAATTCCATCTCTGAGTTCTCGTATTTTATTCTGATGGTCATTTCTAACTATGTAAGTGGGAGTCAACAATATATTTTCGCATTCGGAGGAGAATGTTGGCGATTGGAGTTTCGCAAGTAGCCCACGCCGCAGCGATAAGCGCCGTTGTTGTAATGATTCCCATCCCAGATCCTGCATCATTTCCGTAACGCTGTCTCCCCTGTATCGTGACAATACGAAACGAGCTGCCCTTCTTTGCACTCTTTCGATGTTCTCCGTCAAACCCACCTGATAAGGATCCCACACTGGGCAGCAATACTCCAAAAATGGACGGACAAGCGCAGTGTATGCAGTTTCTTTACTAGTTCTGTTGCATCTTTTAAGGATTCTGCCAATAAAACGCAGTCTCTGGTTCGCCTTTCCCACGATATTATCTACGTATTCTTTCCAATTAAAGTCAGAACTAATAGTAATTTCTAGGTATTTTGTGGAGTTAACGGCCTTCACATTTGATTGATTTATCTTGTAAACAAAGTTTAACGGATTTTTTTTTTTTTTTTCGTACTCATACGGACGACTTCACACTTCTCATTATTTAGAGTCAATTGCCAATTTTTACACCATACTGATATTCAGATCGTTCTGCAGTTGGTTTTGATCTTCAAATGATTTTACTAGACGGTAAATAACGGCGTCATCTGCAAACAACCTAAGAGAGCTGCTTCTCGTAAATCGTTTATGTAAATAAGGAACAGCAGAGGACCATAAACACTACCCTATAGAACGCCCGATATCACTTCTGTTTTAGTCGATGCCTTACCATCGATTACTATTATCTGTGTCATCTCTGGCAGGAAATCCCCTATCCAATCGCAAATTTGGGGCGATATAGAATAACCACGCAATTTGATTAAAGGCCGTGTGTGAAGTACGGTGTCAAAAGCCTTCTGGAAATCAAGAAATACGGAATCGATTTGCGATCCTTTGTCGATAGCAGCCATCACTTCGTGTGAATAAAGAGCTAGTTGTGTTTCGCATGAACGGTGTTTTCTAAATCCGTGTTGGCCTTGGGTCGAGAGATCGTTCTATTAATTTTTGGCCTATTCCAGATGGAAAAGGCAGCTTAATTTGTGGTCTGTGGGAGGCACATTAGCGCATCGGTCCTTATTCTGTAAGTATTTCTTGTCAGTACAGCAAGGGTGGGCGCTATTGCTCACAGCCTCAACTCTGACACAGAGCACGTCATCTCTGCCGCGTCATAAGTATAGTGACGTCATCTGCAGAATGCCCCGCAGTTGCCAGGCGTGTGTTACTTACTGCCAGGGGCGGTACACCCCATACTGGGCATTGTCAGTCGATTGTGGGTGCAAATCCGTCAAGGTGTAGAAGCGAAGACAAGTTTCTTGTGTGTGTTGCAGTTGTATGCATTCTCTCTTCGCTACATTATTCCTGATTTACTACCACTTGTTTATGGTATACTAGCTGAAAACCCGGCTTTGCCCGGGTATTTATTTATTTATTCCTGCTTTGATTTAGTACTTCTAGCCTTTCTCTCTCTCTCTCTCTCTCTCTCTCTCTCTCTGTCATCTCCATTTTTTAAAAACATGCTCTATTTATCGGAGAATAAATAAGAAATAAGACTGTCTCGCATAATGTACAAAATTATAATTTTCCAAACAAAGAAAGATAGTAATCAAAACACAACTGACATACAAAATGTGTCCGATCTCAATATTTATTGAATTATAAGTTGTACAATTGTATTATTTTTCAGGTATGTATTCATTTGTATAAGTGTTGTATGTCTGTATTAAAAGAATTTTTTTTCCCGCTATATTTATTTATCCTTATATTTCCTTATTCGTATGCTTATCCTTACAGAGAAAAAGCTAAAGACATTGTAGCACGCATAGACCAAAGATATGGTCTGTGGCATCACGTTTCGGTGTGTGTAACCTCCTTGCTATAGAGTCGCAGAAGTCATCGCTGGCCTTCAGCCCGAATTTTTTAAATAATTTGACTACCTTCAATCACATAATTTCCACCCCCTCATAGCTATCGGCATGGTACTGCTATTGTGTACAACGGGAGACTTTGGACAACAATTACACTCAGACCATTCGTTTGCGTTCTGAAGTTTTCGCAGCAGAAAGAAATATTAACACACACACAGACACGTAGAATTTTATATACACCGATAACTTTCCATCCCAATATACTCCACCCTTTTATCATTATCAACCCCCAAGCAACAATGCAACCAATAAAACCATTTTCAAAGAGTAAATATAATTTTCAAAGAGTAATTGTTGTTCCGCATTTCGCGTTATATTCTTCAAATTACTAAATATCTATCAGATCGCTGTAAAACCATGCCTAAAATCTTCCTCAGGTATAAATTAGTGACTGTAAAAATATTCAAGTGTATGCGTCTTGTCGTTCGGAATTGATAAGTGTTTACCGAACAGACATTCATATATATATATATATATATATATATATATATATATATATATAGCTATTCGGTCGCCATAAAACCGTTTGTTTGTAACTCTATCGGAAAAAACTGCGTGGTCATCAGTCCATAGCTTACAAACTACTTAAACCTAGGTAAACTAACATACGGACAAACACACACAGCCATGCCCCAGGGAGGACTCGAACCTCCACGGCGAGCAACCGCAGCGAGACGCTTTAGACCGCTCGGCTACTCCACCGCGGCCATAAAACCGTGCCTAAAGCCTTCCCCGGGTAGACATTAGTAACTGTACATATGTTTAGCTCTTTATGTCTTGTGGTTCAGACGTGATAAACGTACACCGAACAGACATTCACATTTATAGATGTAGATAGTGGCAAAACAAATGTAACTGGTAAAATTTCAGTTTGTTGTGTACATGTAAAGAGATTTTGCGATCAAAGTCGATATTGTTTTTAAATAGATTTCAGAAATTACTGCAACCAGTCGCCTTTTGTTTCTTCTTAATGAAGATTTATTTAAACCATTACCGGTTTCAAGCTGCCTAGCAGCTCATCTTCAGATGGTAGACATTTATTTCAAATTACATTTGTATCTGTGTCAGTGCAGAAAACGAGAAAAAAGTAAACACTAATTTTGGTAGGCTATACTGAATAATTACAATACAAGTCTGTCTTCAAGACATTACTTACAGTTATGCACTTGACGTTTAATTTGTCCATAATTGGTCCGCTTATGGAGAGGATTTCCCTACACTTGCTTTCCATCAACACACCATAGCAACTCCCACGACTTTTAAGAGGAAAAATTAACAAACACTTCACACACATGACGACTTCACAGCCAATACCACAACTTTCAGCTTGTAAACAAACCGTCATGTGTGTGAAGTGTTTGTTGATTTTACCTCATAAAAGTAGTGCGAGTTGCTGTGGTGTGTTGATGGAAAGGAAGTGTAGGGAAATCCTCTCCATAAGCGGACCAATTATGGACAAATTAAACGTCAAGTGCATAACTGTAAGTAATGTCTTGAAGACAGACTTGTATTGTAATTATTCAGTATAGCCTACCAAAATTAGTGTTTACTTTTTTCTCGTTTTCTGCACTGACACAGATACAAATGTAATTTGAAATAAATGTCTACCATCTGAAGATGAGCTGCTAGGCAGCTTGAAACCGGTACATCTACATCTACATAGATACTATGCAAATCACATTTAAGTGCCTGGCAGAGGGTTCATTAACCACTTTCATAACTTTTCTCTACCGTTCCATTCTCTAATAGCGCGCGAAAAGAAAGAACAGCTAAATCGTTCCGTTTTCGATCTGATTTCTCTTATTTTATTATTTTTCTTCCGTCAGTCCCACCTGGCGAGGGTCCCACAAGGGGCAACAGTACTCCAGGAGAGGACGCACAAGTCTGATGTAGGCAGTCTCTTTGGTGGAGCTGGTGAATCTTCGAAGCGTTCTGCCAATGAAACGTAACCTTTGGTTCGCCTTCCCCACAATATTTTCTGTGTGTTCTCTCCAGTCATAGTTGTTCGTAATTGTAACTCCTAGGTATTTGGTAGAATTTAGGACCTTAAGGTTTGACTGATTTATCGCGTAATTGAAGTTCAGCGGATTTCTTTTAGTGGTCATGTGTATTACTTCACACTTTTCTTTATTTAGTGTGAATTGCCAATTTTCGCACCAAGTAGAAAATTTGTCTAAATCGCTTTGCAGTTGCTTTTGATCCTCTGTTGACTTCACTAGCCGATAAACGACAGCATCATCCGCGAACAGTCTAAGGGAGCTATTCAGATTGTCTCCTAAATCGTTTATAAACACGAGGAAGAGTAGGGGACCTATAACGTTTCCCTGTGGAACGCCAGATATCACTTCTGTTTTACTCGATGACTTACCGTCAATTACAACGAACTGTGTCCTTCCTGATAGGAAATCGTGAATCCAATCGCACAATTGGGGAAATATTCCATAAGCACGCAATTTCATTAGAAGCCGCTTGTGGGGTACAGTATCGAAAGCCTTCCTGAAATCCAGAAATATGGAATCGATTTGAGATCCCTTGTCGATGGCACTTAACACTTCATGTGAATAAAGGGCAAGCTGCGTTTCGCAAGAGCGATACTTTCTGAATCCGTGTTGAGTACTGGTTAATAGGTCGTTCTCTTCGAGGTAGTTCATAATATTCGAACAAAGTATATGTTCCAAAATCCTACTGCAAATCGACGTCAGTGAGATAGGCCTGTAATTTTGGGGATCACTGCTATTGCGTTTCTTGAATATTGTAGTAACTTGGGCAACTTTCCAGTCTTTGGGTACGGATCTTTCGCTGAGTAAGTACGGAGCTATTGCATCAGCATACTCTGAGAGGAATCTAGTTGGTATACAATCTGGCCCGGAAGATTTATTTTTGTTTAGTTACTTCAGTTGTTTTACTACTCGAGGAACATCTACTTCTAAGTTTCGCATGCTGGCAGCTGTTCTTGGATTGAATACTGGAGTGTTCACTTCGTCTTCTTTGGTGAAAGAATTTCGGAAAGCTGTGTTTAGTAATTCTGCCTTAGCAGTACTGGTTTAAATAAATGTTCATTAAGAAGGAACAAAAGGCGTCTGGTTGCAGTAATTTCTGAAACCTATTTCAAGAAACAGTCGCAGGTTCGAACACAATGGATAAAAGTTTGATACTGTTCTTGTTCTACAGGCACAGTAGTATGGGAACTTGTGAACTGGAGCAGAGTGTAGGACAGTGGGCTCCGATACCAGACTGTTGTACCGCAGACGCCTGTCTGGTGACCCAGTGGAGACTTGCTGCTCTTCTCTTCTGGGTGACACTACACTCCTGGCGGGGTCGCCAAGTTTGCAGGTCTGGTGGCGGCAGCAGTCGGCAGTTCAGTTCACAAGAGGCGGCGCTTCCTGGAAGCTGTGGACGAGGGCGGGGCTGCTCGAGGACCACTCGCCAGTCCTACACCGCCCTGCCCTGTCCTCTGCAAGCCTCTCCATCTGCTGGCAGTACCAACCACATCCACTGCAACTGGGCTGCCTACTGCACTCGTCCCTCGGTGTCCCTATGACATTTCTAATGTATTCGTGCTTTCTCGTCGCCAGTCAGTTCCTATTAAGGCCAATTCACACTGTCCGTCACGTCAACGTCACGTCACGGAACCGTCACGTCAAGTTGTATTCACACTGTCCGTCCGTGTCCGTCACGTCAATTCGTCCATCTCAATACGCGATGTTGAAAGTGAGGTTATGAGTGGCGATCTGTTATGTAGAAAGTCATAGTTTAATACTAGAAAGGGGGAACAACAACGCTAAATGTTATTAACGGCCAAAGAAAACTTTACAGTGTATGTTTTTGGCCAACTTACTGGGAACTGAAACAACATTTCAAAACATCGACATCTATTTTCAAGCGAAAAAATAAAACATATGAAGACATCAAACCACACTTGTAAGAGCATAAATAGCGCCTGTATACTTTAACCATTACGATTTGCTCGCTAACATTGTTAATACCGTGGTAAACAACTGAATTTTTGACTTTCATTAGAACTGACATTTTCATTTAAAGTGTTATTTAATGAAAAATGCGTAATCAAATTACAATCTTATTCAAATAGACAGTTTGCTTCAGTCGTTTCTGTTACAATGTTACGTAACATAAACCATTTTTTGGTTTCAGATATCCGACCTCGATTTTATGGGGACACTCAATTGACAAAAATATTTAAGTCGTCATGAAACATTTGAGATTTACCCCTAAAACGAGATACAAGAACAACACAAAGATGAATAAGACACATTTGCATATAAACAGTGCAATCGTCGACTGCAACACGTAATTCGCGTGACGAAAATAGGTTAACTTCCGATGTTAGCAGACGGCCGTTCCGTCAAAACATTCTTCTCGAGAAAGCTTAGCGGACGTTGACGTGACGTGACGGTCCGGTGACGGACAGTGTGAATTGGCCTTTATCGTTCTGGCGTGGGTTGCTGACTGGCAGTTTGAGGAAGGCGCAAGTGGCTGGCAAGAGCGCTGCTGAGACACGACGTACTCCAAGCAGAGCACTCTTTTACTTTACACAGATATTCTTCCACAATGGAAACAAAACAACATAACAGTACTTATCTTTTCAGTCTCTACTGTATCATGAAAACGGTAACAAAACGGTACAATGTCCTGTTCACGTCTAACTTAACATTCAATAGTAGACATCTACATCTACACAGATACTCTGCAAATCACGTTCAAGTGCCTGGCAGACGGTTCATTAACCACTTTCATAACTTTTCTCTACCGTCCCATTCTCTAATAGCGCGCGGGAAGAAAGAACACCCAAATCGTTCCGTTTTCGATCTGATTTCTCTTATTTTATTGGGATGGCCATGTGTCCCTAAGTAGGTGGGTGCTAGCAAAATATTCTCACATTCAGAACTAAAAGTCGGTGATTGAAACGTCGCAAACAGATCACGACACAATGAATAACGTCTATCTTTTAATGATTTCCACCCCAATTCGTGCAACATTTCTGTGACGCTCCCCCCCCCCCCCCCGTGACGTGATAAAACAAAACGAGCTGCCCTTCTCTGAACCTTCTAAATATCTTCCGTCAGTCCCACCTGGTGAGGGTCCCACAAGGGGCAACAGTACTCCAGGAGAGGACGCGCAAGTGTGATGTAGGCAGTCTCTTTGGTGGAGCTGGTGCATCTTCGAAGCGTTCTGCCGATGAAACGTAACCTTTGATTCGCCTTCCCCACAATATTTTCTATGTGTTCTGTCCAGTCAAAGTTGTTCGTAATTGTAACTCCTAGATATTTGGTAGATTTTACGACCTTAATGTTTGACTGATTTATCGCGTAATTGAAGTTCAGTGGATTTCTTTTAGTGGTCATGTGTATTACTTCACAGTTTTCTTTATTTAGTGTCAATTGCCAATTTTCGCAACAAGTAGACAAGATCTCCGTGACTTGAGTGTGTACAATAAAACTTTAAACAGTCTGCAGCGCGCCACACACTAACACAGACGACCTTTCCTGTGGTCCCCTCTTCCAGGACACGTCTACCACACAATTCACTCTTCACTTCACACAGCTCGCTCAGCTAACGTCGGTTGGCGGTGGCGCTGCGAGCTTCAGGGGGCGTGGCGGCCACCTTGCCATCTCATTGGTGGCCGCTGCCAGCGACCTTCTCTTACTTCTTCTGCCGTTGTGTGGAGCCACCCTTGCCTTGCTGGTTAGGACACCACAATTTCTACTCGAGGTCTGCATTTAGCGGTCATGCTTGCTCGATCACGTAGTTCCGTGACAGTCCAGTGGATGTCCATGTAACCACTTCGCTCGCTGCTTGCAACTGCATTTTATTTTCCTGATGCTTGCATTGCCTGCTGTCCACTCTGATACGTGGTAACCGTTCATTCACCGGCTGAAGGATCATGGCGCGTGAACACGAGACTAAGGACGGAGTGAAAGAGAAAATTGATACGAAATAATTTATCCTCAGTACGAAAAATACTGGTCGTATTAGTGTCTGCGAAACATTTTCATTAGTAGATGGTAGGTAGGGAAATTATTTTAAATTAAAACATTTTTAATCAATGGATATTATGTTCGCTACGAAACTTCCTGGCAGATTAAAATTGTGTGCCGGAACCGGGACTCGAACCTGGGACCTTTGCTTTTCGCGGGCAAGCGCACTACCGACTGTGCTATCCCGACACGACTCACGATGCCGCCTCACAACTTTACTTCCGCCAGTACCTCGCCTCCTACTTTCCAAACTTCACAGAAGATCTCCTGCGAACCATGCAAGACTAGCACTCCTGGAAGAAAGGATATGGTGGAGACATGGCTTAGCCACAGCCTAAGGAATGTTTCCAGAATGAAACTTTCACTCTGGCATGGCAAAGGTCCCAGGTCCGAGTCCCAGTTCCGGCACACAATTTTGATCTGCCAGGAAATTTCATATCAGCGCACACTCCGCTGCAGAGTGAAAGTTTCATTATGTTGGCTACGTTTATTGTGGCATTTGTTCTGCTCTCCTGTCTTATTGAAAGACAACATATGTGCAGGCACATGTCTGCGGAAGACAACAAGTACGTTCTGAAGCATTACCGGCATCATTTAAAGACTCTGTTACTAAAAACTGTTTCCCAATGTGTGCCAGTAATCTTCGTGCATTTACAATGATTTCAGGAAATGGATTTCGCTCTTTTCGCCAGGATCTTGTAAATATTGGTTCGGAATTGGTACAGGTGGACGTCTTCGACATTCTGCCTCAACCTACGACAGTGGCACGAAAAGTAGAAAGAGAAGCCGATGAAATACGGGCAAATTTTATGCCCAGCATTGTCCGGCTGTAGACGCAAATGCATGTGCGTGCACAACTGATTTGTGGACCGATCCGTAGCGAAAAGGATGTTACATGTCTGTTACTGCCCACTTCGTTGATGAACAGTGGACATTAAGGAACATAGTTTTGCGAACAACTCATTTTTCTGAGAAGAAGAAATCCGGGGACTATATTAAGAACCATATTGAGGAAACATTTTTAATTGAGAAGTAAATCCGCAGCACCTTAATAAGAATTCTTTTCTCAGGGACCTAGGTGCGATTTTGAGTTCCGGCCTCAAACGCAGCTAGTGGAAGAGGTTTCAGTGCTCCAGGAAATATTATCTCCGACAAAAGAAGCAGATTTGATCCAAAAAGGGTCGATGATATTCTGACCATTAATTGTAATTATAGTGCTAATCTACATCTATAAATGTGAATGTCTGTTCGGTGTACGTTTATCACGTCTGAACCACAAGACATAAAGAGCTAAACATTTGTACAGTTATTAAGGTCTACACGGGGAAGGCTTTAGGCACGGTTTTATGGTGATCGCATAGCTATTTATCTATGTATATTAATGTGAATGTCTGTGCGGTGAACGCTATCGCGTCCGGACGACAAGACGCAGAGACTTAAATATTTGTACATTTACTAACTTATACCTGAGGAAGGTTTGAGGCACGGTTTTATAGCGATCTGATAGATATTTAGTAATTTGAAGAATATAACGCGAAATGCGGAACAATAATGACTCTTTGAAAATTATATTGACTATTTGAAACTGGTTTTATTGGTTGCATTGTTGCTTGAGGGTTGATAATGATAAAAGGGTGGAGTATATTGGGATGGAAAGTTATCGGTGTATATAAAATTCTACGTGTGTGTGTGTGTTAATATGTCGCTCTGCAGCGAAAACTACACAACGCAAACGAATGGTCTGTGTGTAATTGTTGTCCGAAGTCTCCCGTTGTACACCATAGCAGTTCCATGCCGACAGCTCTAAGGGGGTGGAAGATATGGTGGTTGAAAGTCGTCAAATTATAAAAAAATTCGGACTGAAGACGAGCGATGACGTTTGCGACTCTATAGCAAGGAGGTTACATACAGCGAAACGTGATGCCACAGACCATATCTTTGTTCTATGCGTGCTACAATGTCTTCAGCTCTTTCTCTGAAAGGATAAGCATACGAATAAGGAAATATAAGAATAAATAAATAAAGCAGTAAAAAGGAAATTTCTTTTAATACAATTCTTAAAAAGAAAAAAAAAAAAAAAAAAAAAAAAAAAAACGATTTGACGCTTCGCGCATTATCTATCATAATCATCCAACACGCGAGCGGATCCGCGGGTTTTAGCTAGTAGCTGTATAATTTCACATTTGTATTAAATACAAGCCCTCTTTTTGTTTGGACGCAGCAAAGTCCTGAACGTACAGATATATGTATAGGAAAACTCCAGCAAGCGATCTTCATCCACTCACCAAACGTCGCCTGGCTATAGTAGATCTGCATCTTCATTCACATCCATGCTGCGCAATCCACACGAAGGTGCGTGGTGGAGGGTTCTCGGTACCGTTACTAGTTACTTGTTTTCCTGTTCCACTCCCGTACAGAACGAGGGAAACACGAATGCTTGTATGCATCTGTACAAGCCCTAATCTCTCTGATCTTATGTATGTGGTGTTACTCTAAATGTAGATTGGCAGCAGTAGGGATGGGAAAAACCGACCGGTTAAAACCAATACCGCTATTTTAGTTTTGAATAACCGGTTTCTTTCGGTATTTATTTGGTGTCGGTTGTAACCTTTTATATTTTAATTATTGCCAAGAACCGGGAAAAAAATCGGTACGACTACTTCCTGTAGTAGTGGTTCAAAATGTGTTTTTTGTAAATAATCTAAAAAACTTAAAACTATTAGACCCTAATATTAGGGTTATTCCTTAAATGTCCACTGCTGTGAAATATTAGGTCATCTCAGAAACTAAGAAAAGCGATCAGTGATAATTTAAGAACAATCCCGGCAGTCAGAAACGCATGTCATAAGAACTTAAGGACTGGTGCAGCTACTGAGGCATCGACGCAGCTGTTGCCGTGTGGCGTGGCCTATTAGACGACGCGCGTGCACCGGCAGTGTACGAGACTTGCCTCCGTCTGGTCACGCGGCAGTTCCTTGCTGTCGTCGCCAGGCATCGGTTGTGTCTTAAACGGCACCATCCCGAGTGTGGAAGTACTTCACCAAGTACGGGAGCAGTGAGGTACAACGCTCCATTTGCTTTAAAAAGCTGAAAACGGGTGGAGGTGCTACAGACTTGCTGTGTCATTTAAGGAGAAACCATGCAAAATGTTCCTTAAAAGAGAAGGTAAATTCGATTCATATACCACCATATAAGCGTGGAATACTAACTTTTAATGTATTATAATATTGTTATGCTAACAAGTTTTATTAATGTGATTCCTTGAAAGCGAGGGGCTTTTTTAATAACCAATGTGGGTTTAGGTAACATTGATCATGTGGTGCCTCGCAATGTAGCCGTGCGGACTGAGGCTCCATGTTACGGACTGTGCGGCTGCTCCAGTCGGAGGTTCGAGTCGTCCCTCCTCCCTCGGTCATGGATGTATATGTTGTCCTTATTGTAAGTTAGTTTAAGTTAGATTAAGTAGTTTGTAAGTCTAGGAACCGATGACCTAAGCATTTCGGTCTCATAAGAACTCACGCCCATTTGAACATTCTTTGATCATGTGGTACACAGCTTTCCTAGTTCAATTTGCGTAAATTTACACTGACAACAATCATACTGTTAGTGGGAACTGTGTCTTCATTTTTCGAAATACTTCTGCAGTACTGATTGAATTTCATTTCCTAACTGTAACTTAAAAACACGCACACACACACACACACACACACACAGACACAGAAACACACACACACACAGACACACACACACACACACACACACACACACACACACACACACATATATATATATATATATATTATTGTGTATTTAACGAGATGTTCGTATGCGCTGGCTCACAAGTCCAGCTTACGGAGTGGTTGGCTCAATATTCGCAACTGCCGGATGGAAATACTAGGCCAGTAAA
The DNA here is from genome assembly GCA_026315105.1 of Locusta migratoria. NCBI lineage: Eukaryota > Metazoa > Arthropoda > Insecta > Orthoptera > Acrididae > Locusta > Locusta migratoria. Next base: position 124,906,202 of record CM048754.1, read on the forward strand.
TCTGTATGCTTCGTATATCGTCTTCTCCGGACTCCTGGCTAGGCTTGCACACACTTAAGAAGGCGTAGTATTGGGAGGGGATCTTGCAAAATATGGAAAGACTAGTGATTTGTCTAATATGTAAATAAATTTACTTAAATTTTAATTAAATTACCTAAGTTTCGGTTTCGGCCGAAACTAGAAGAACCGAAAATTCGATTACGGTTTCTGTTTCGACCACAAAATGTTTCGGTCGAACTCTACTGGAAATAATAGCAATAAAAAACCGAAAACCGGTTATTTAAAAAAACGGTTATCTTGAGCAATTTTTACAGTGTGGTTAAACTGGAGATGAAAAGAACCGGTATAACCGAAAACCGGTTGTTTCAGCAACAACTGCCATCCCCAGGCAGCAGTAGAATCGTTCTGCAGTGCGCTTCAAATTCTGCCCTCTAAATCTCTACACCAATGCTTCTCGAAAAGAACATGTCTTTCCCTCCAGCTACTCCCATTTGAGTAGCGGAAAGGTCCTCAGTAATGCTCGTGCATTTATTGAACCTGCCTGCTACAAACCCAGCCACCTGCTTCCAAACTGCCTGTGTGCACTCCTTTAAATTGCTCTGGGGTGATCTCAAACACTTGACAAAGATTCAAGACAAGGAGTTTGATACGATGTCTCCTTTACAGATGAATCACATCTTACCAAAATTCCCCCGATAAAACGAAGCTGACCTATTGTATTCCCCAAGACTGTCCTCATATGCTCGTTCCGTTTCATATTGTCCACCTCCGTAGCTCAGTGGAAGCGTCGCTGACTACCACGCAGGAGGCCCGGGTTCGATTCCCGGCAGGAGACTGGGTGTTGTTTATCATCATCATCTCATCATCATTGGCACATAAGTCGCCCACACGGCGTCATATAGAAAGACTTACACTAAGGCGGCCGAACAATCCCACAAGGGATCTCCCGGCCAAGAAAGCCATTCGCTCATTTCCATTTCATATTGCTGGGCAGTGTTATGCGTAGATATTTAACTGACACAACTGTGTCAAGTAGCACACTAATAACGTTGTACTCGAACATAAGGGACTTTTTCTCCTACCCATTTGCATCACGTTACATTATCTGCATTTAGAGCTAGGTGCGACTCCTCACACCACCTAGAAATTTGATACAAGTCATCCTACATCCTACTACAATCATTAAATGCGGACACCATCTTGTACAGCACAGCATCATCAGGAAACAACCGCAGATTCCATCGCACTAATTCTGTCAGATACAAAGTAATAAAGGTCTTATCACAAGATGACATTTTTAATAATTATAATATCCTTTACTGCTGCTTATAACTTTATTTAATTGTCCACTACAGCTGTTTCGCCGCATTTGGCATTGCCAAGTGGTCTGCAATAGTTGAAACAAATTTTGTGAAAATATTTTCTCAAAACAAATAGGGAGTACATTATACAGTTTTATTACTTACTTTCGGATTTGTTGCTAATACACACACAGCATCTGTACCTCTATATGATTTTTATAGGTACCTTTCTTAGAAAGTCGTTTTTTAATAATTTTTAATTTAATGACTTTCTTATGTGACAGCTGTTTTGATGCTATGTGTTTACAAAGATGTTATATTGCATTATATCTTTGGTAATGATCTAGCTTCTCTAAATGATTAATTTCGAGTTTTGTGATATCTTTGAATGTCAATGTATTTACAAATGTTTTATACTCTGGATTTTGTAGTGTCTCCGATTATGAAATAGTGTGTCTCTTTGGTCTGTGAGGTATTGCTTGCCATTTGGAATTTTCTAATATCTTTTAGTATGAAAATGCCTTTCCCTGGTGTCTGAGATATTGTATGTTAATCGAAATTTTGCGTTATCCTTGACTGTGGAACATTACATCTCTGAATTAAGCCGTTGTCAGTCCTAATTAGATCGATAAAATTTTGTAAATAAATTTTGTATTAGCAACAAATGGAATGTAGGTAATAAATTTAAAACTGTATAATGTACTCCCTATTTGTTTCGAGAAAATATTTTCACAAAATTTATTTCAACTATTGCAGACCACTTGACAATGCCAAATACGGCGAAACAGCTGTAGTGGAGAATTAAATAAAGCTAATAAGCAGAAGTAAAGGATATCGTACTTGTTAAAAATGTCATATTACGATACAGCCACTGGTGAAGGCCCAATTATGAAAAAAGGTCTTATCACAGTTCTTTGGGGAACTCCTGACGATGATCAGTGATACCTAAGCAAATCGAACACAGTTCGCTAGTTTTTATGTATAAAGTTTGCAGTATGATCAAAATACCGAAAGCAGTGATGGCAAGCATTTGCGATTTTGGATAAACGAGGGTCTGAGGATACCTGCGATATGAACCTGAAACTGGTCGCTAAGTGAATCAACTTTGAAACATTGAGCTGTTGGTTGCATTAACCCTTTCAGACCTGATTTTTTTCTCTGTCAATCGAATTATTTTTAATGCTGTAGTACTCTTAAGTTAAATTTTCAATGATTTTAGAAGCAAGTTTCATACAATTATATGGACCCATTTTCGACAACAACAACACTGCGTATACTGAAAAAGAAGGCTTTTTTAAGGACTAAATTAATTAATTTTGCAGTAATAAATAAACTGAACGTTCAATAACTACATCGCAAAATAACAATTACTACTTTCAGTTATACAGTGGAATACAAGTAACCCACAATTTCCATGTTCTTTGAAGTTCGCAAACTGCTGCGCAGTGTAACACTCGCTTCTTAATATTTTTTTGTACAGATCTTCCGCAGGTGGCAGTAATTGTGCATGATGAAATCGTTGAACACTCAGCTGTCAAATAGATGGTCTTTCCATTGAGAGCCGTGGTGGAGTAGCCGAGCGGTCTAAAGCATCTCGCTACGGAGCACGCGGTTGCTCGCCGTACAGGTTCGAGTCCTCACTGGGGCATGGGTGTGTGTGTTTGTCCAAAAAAAAAATGTTCGAATGTTTGTATAGTCTATGGGACTTAACTATGGGATCATCAGTCCCTAAACTTACAAACTACTTATGAACTACTTACGAACTAGGACGGCATAAATATCTATGCCTGAGGGGGGATTCGAACCCCTGACCGTAGTGGCCGTGCAGACCGTGACTGGAGCGCCTTAGTCTCCTCGGCCACCGCGGCTGGCGTATGTTTGTCCTTAGATTAGTTTACCTAGGTTTAAGTAGTTTGTAAGCTACGGACTGATGACCACGCACTTTGGTCCGATAGATTTACAAACATTTAAACTTCTTTTTTTCCATTGAGAAAAAACGCTTCTGAACCATCTTAGACACCGTAGAAGTTATGTACACATTTGTAGCCAGAGGGTCCGAAAGTGTTAATTCAGTGTAGTTAGAGCAGCTACACTCCAGTTTCCATATTAATGACGGATGCTGCAAATTTTCAGTTGCCACCACAGTATTATTTCATTTAAACGCAATTTTGCCCCTTTGCCTTCTATAGGTTATTTCGCCAATTAGTCCTTCAGATGGATGCCTGAAGCACAACTTTCGTGTAGTAATTACTTTGCCGCCCACGCTGCGGTAAGAGCCCTAATGCGTTCTCAATTAATAGGTGCGGCCACAGAGAGAGCCCTTTATTCGGAACAAGTGTTTACAAATGGCTCGCACTAAATTACACCTCGTCAAAACTGTCGAGTGTTTTCTAGCTGGAGCACCCAGGCAGAAAAACTGAAAATAAAGCAGCACGGTGGAGTGGGCGCGCGAGGCGGTAACAGAATAGAGCGCGCCAGACAAACAGTTTGCGGACGCTGTCGGCTGTGGAGTGCCGACCGGCACGTTTTTATTGGCGCTGTGGGGGGAGGGGGTCAGAGGGGGGCGGGGGAGGAGGGTGCAAGCGGCGGGTCGGTTGTAGGGGAGTGGAGGGGAGGGGTGAGAAGCGGCCGCGACCCCCTACTCCCCTACTAGCAGCCACAGGTGGCAGGGGAGGGACTGCGCTGCTCCACCACCACCTGCTGCAACTGATGCCCTACTCCGACACATCTCACGATGTTCCGCAGCGATTAAGTCCCAAACTACCGACTCAGCTTTACGAAATTTTTCACAGTGCGTCCGGTTTCGACCAAGTTGAAAGTAAGGCACACTTTTTACCTCCATTAATAGCCTCAGTATCATTATTGCAAACTAACTAACCCGTAATTACTAATACAGGGTGTTTATAAAAGAACTAGCTTAAACCCTCGCCTCCGCTCACGTGTTGGTTGATTATGATAGATAATCTATCTTTCAGTAGTGTGCTATGAGACTGACTAGTAAGTAGTGTAGATCAAATCACACGTAAAAATGCACTCGTTTCACAAAAATCAACAATAATTATTCTAATAATATTACAGATCAATCACTTGATGTAATGCACGAAACGTCAAATCGATTTATTAAACAGTTGTATTAAAGGACTTTCTTTTTTACTGCCTCATTAATTTATTTTTATATTGACTTATCCCTATGCTTATCCTTACAGAGAAAGAGCTCAAGACATTGTAGCACACATAGACCAAAGATATGGTCTGTGGCAACACGTTTGGCTGTATGTAACCTTCTTGCTATAGATCCGCTAACGTCATCGCTGGACTTGAGTCCCAATTTTTTATAATTTCACGACTTTAAACCACCATATCTCCCCCCCCCCCTTATAGCTATCGGCATGGAACTGCTATGGTGTACAACGGGAGACTTCGGACAACAATTACACACAGACTATTCGTTTGCATTCTGTAGTTTTCGCTCCAGAGCCAAATGTTAAAACACACACACGTAGAATTTTATATACACCGATAACTTTCCATCCCAATATACTCCACTCTTTTATCATTATCAACCCTCAAGCAACAATGCAACCATTAAAACCATTTTCAAAGAGGAAATATAATTTTAAAAGAGTAATTATTGTTCCGCATTTCGCGATATATTCTTCAAATTACTAAATATGTATCAGATCGCTATAAAACCGTGCCTAAAACCTTCCTCAAGTATAAATTATTAACTGTACAAATATCTAAGTCTCTGCGTCTTGTCGTTTGGACGTGATAAGCGTATACCGAACAGACATTCACATTAATAGATATAGATAAATAGCTATCCAATCGCCATAAAACCGTGCCTAAAGCCTTCCCCGGGTAGACATTAGTAACTGTACAAATTTTTAGCTCTTTATGTCTTGTGGTTCAGACGTGATAAACGTACACCGAACAGACATAGACATTTATAGATATTGACTAGATGACCGGTGACATTCGTATCACTTACCACTTAATAAAAACGATATTAATTTAAATCATATGTATTTTAGACCCAGTAGCTTTATAAAGGCATCGTCAGATAGTTTAAGCATCGTCTCGATAGTGGGCGGAAAGAGTCGACAAATGACGCACACATGTCCAGGATAATGTTCATGTCACATTCGCGGAAGTTCAGGGAAGGTTTAAACGGTGATAAAATATGCAAAAATTGGAAGAAAAATTTAGATTTAAAGCTTGCAAGATAATGTCTTGGTTGTTGTGTTGTGTGATTTCAAAAAATACACTTTGAAACTGTAAAGTTCGCTTTACACGATCTGACGCCGTATATGAACTTCCAAAGATAAAAATGAATTGCTGTTCGTTAGTCTCGGTAAGACTCGAGAACGGCTGTACCGATCTGGCTATACATAATTACATAAACCGATGAATCTATTGTGATGAAATCTGCTGTGGAGATAGATTGAGCGCTGAAGTACCGGATAAGATACTTTATAAAGTGTGCAATTCAAGATAGTTTTGATTTGAAGTATATATAGCGAAATATCTAACTATAATTACTCTCTGAAAAAGCTTTTTACTCTTCGCTTCTTGACTATTTTTGAGAACTTTTAAAAATGCACTGTCCCTTTTGTAAAATTGAATAGAACGGAAGAACAACAGAAGTACCTGTCAGTTTTCCACAAATTTTGCTGTTTTCTGGCCACCTATTCCAAACTTTTACTTCACTCAAATCCTCCTCTCGTTTCGAACGTCAAATCATCAAATTTGTATCGCAATCTTATGAACGGTTCTCAACTTATAGTGCTGAGTACATTTAGAAACACATTGAAAAAGGAACTTGGTTAGAATTTTGTGACTTTCCTTTTTCACTGTCCCTACTCTTTTTAATTTTATTTTTTAGTGAAAACTTTTCCAAGACCATTAATGAACAAAACAAAAAAAGAATTAACCCTCTCCGTCGTGTTAATAGTCGGTTATAGTGCTGAATTCAATCAAAAACACATTGAAAAACACACTTTCAGTTTTTTCCAAATTCTCCAGTTTTCCGGTAGATATTCCAAAAAAATTATTTTATACAAACCTTGTGACTTCAAGGCGTACTCAAGTGATACTCTTACAACCATGTGGCAATTGAATCTTATTTACAGAAGAAATACTCTTTCTGTTTTTTCTATATTTTTCTACTTTCAGGGCGACATTTTCAAATTTTTATTTGATGCGAACCTTCCTCTTGTTTTCAACATGAAATGTAACAAGTTTTATCGCTATTGGACGAACGGTATCGATAACTCACTGGAAAAAGCTGTTTCAGTTTTTTCTCGATTTTCCTCTATTCCGAACAACTATTCCATATTTTATCACTCTTTAAACCTTCGCTGGACTTACACCAATATTTCAAGACTAAAATGAGCCAAATCGGTTCAGCAGTTCTCGAGTTTTAGCGAGACTAACGAACAGCAATTCATTTATATAGTCTATATATAGTTTTAAATTTCTTTCCAAACATGACTGTACTTTCAAGCTTGCCGACAGTTACATTTGGAACTCGCCTAATTCCCGCTACTTCGTACCCGTAAACTTGATTGTCTGCATTGGTTGTTTCTAAGTTTTCTCAGACTTAGCTTTAAAAATGCTCTCCTAACCAAGTATTTTGATACAACTTGCCAAGCCCCCCCCCCCTCATCACCTTATTGCACCAGTGATGGCAGAATTCAAAACCTCCAGAAACACATTATTTTTAAATTCTAACCGTGGATCCAAATCCAAATTTTCACAATTCTGGCATCAAAATACTCTTAGTAGCACCCTTAAAAGATTTCCTCTTATTTCACGTGCTTAATGCTTGAATATTCAAAAATATCGAAACACGTGTTTTTAGAATTCCAATCGAAAATCTAAATCCGAAGTTTTGTATTTCTTGCTTCAAAATTGACTGAACAGCAACGTATTTTCAAAAAAACCGTTCATCCCCTATTTGATCCCGTTACGGATGAAAATATCGAAAAATCCCTGATGCTTACAGTGTAAGATAAACAACGTCTACAAATTTCAACTTTCTGTTGTCTATAGATTCACTTTTCAGCGCCGTTTTCTGTCTTTTAGAAACGGATCGAGAACGCGAAATTTCTTTCTTACGATTTGGCATCTTTGTTGGTAGTTTTACTTTTCAAACTGCAATATGCACTTATTTTTCTTTATTCGTAACCTTTTTTGCAGAGAAACAACTGAAGAACGTGCATCACGTTTCTTTGTATATAACCTCTTTGCTATTATAGTGTCAAAAGTCATCGCTGGTCTTCAGTCCGAATCATCAATATACTTACATATTTCACTTGTTAGCCAAAATTATTCACGCAGACCAATGATGCTCATGCATAAGAGTAGCCCAGTGATCTGTATACAAACTGGATGCAAAACTTTGGTGTCTGAGCATATAACTGCAGTGTGCCTACACATTCATATGTTTTGTACACAATTTCGCGTTGACCGCCATGTTGAAATTTGGCAAACGAATTTCGATCAGTTATTACGTGACAAAAAATTGCTTACTTAACTTCTGATTTGATTTTTTTCGTGAATGTGTGATGTTATAGAGTGTTATGGGAGTGGAATCGAAACATATTTTCTTTTGGTTTACTTACAATACTTCATAGCCGCCATATCTGAATTTGGCAAGAAGCGAAATATGAACATCTATGGCTGGCACGCTCAGACAACTGAAGTTCAACATCCAGGTAGCATAGAGATCATTGGAGTAGCCTTTATGGATAGGAAAAAGTGCTTCATCAAGGGGTATAATTTGAATTTAAAACATAACGATGTTCCTTCGCGTATTTCGATGTTTACATTTAATAAGAATTCTTTGCAAGGAAAATTTATGTACAGTAGTTTCGTTTTTCAATAACTTTACGTCACAGACATACATTAATGTATGTCTACAGTCTGTGTATTGCAGCGAGCTCAAAGATAATATGGTGATGGTTCTATGTATTGTGAAACCGTGACGCTCAACGTATAAGCCATTTGTCTCTCTACTTCAGCTGTCAGTATTTTGGTCATAAGCGCTACACTTATCTTTCAGTGTTTATATTAAGATTTGGTGTATTGCCAGTGTAGTTAATGCTCAGTTAATGTATGTCTGTGTTTCCCAGTGTTTTATCTTTGAGCATCTGTTGATCGTCGTATTGCTCCACATTTTACGGATTTTTGTTCGCCACACTCACCCACCGCCACACACCGCGACCAAAACGCCATAGTGCACACCGACAACCTAAAGGCTACAATCATGCACAACAGCCATTGTTCTGAAGTGAATACTTTTGTAATAAAGTTCCAGATCGCTGCTTATGTTATATTTAATATTGCTACAGCTGTTTCGACAGTCTCTCATTCTCAAGCGCCTGCGTGTATAAGAATTACATTAATTATAAATCAAACAATAGGTAAATATACATAAATTTGTTTGTTATAAATTTTCGTAAGAAACTTACGTCTACGATGTTTGGACGTTAATTAATGTTGACATCTGGCGTAACTGTTGCTTTAACTGTCAAGTGTTATGCAGCTTTTTACGTTAAAACTTTAAATTAAAGAAAGTTTTATATTTTTTCGTAATTAGCAACAGTTTTGCCAAAGATGTTTACATATACAGTAATCAACTAAGTTATGAGATACTTTTTTAATTTTAACATAGGTCAGAGAGGTTTATTTTGTTTTTTCCTCTGTTCATTTAGTATATCTTTGCTTTTCAGCCTTTTTCGTCGATAAAGTCAATAAAATTAACCAAATAATTTTTATGTTTGAAATGTGTGTTCATTAAGTATTTCGTTCGGATAATTTTTAGTGTGAATATATATTTCAAATTCCTCCAAAATGTTCATTTCTATTCCCTTTGTTATTTTATGCAAAACCAAACATCGCAGACGTAAGTTTCTTAAGAAAATTTATAACAAACAAATTTATGTATATTTTCCTATTGTTTGATTTATAATTAATGTAATTCTTATACACGCAGGCGCTTAAGAATGAAAAACTGTCGAAACAGCTGTAGCAATATTAAATGAAACATAAGCAGCAATCTGGAACTTCATTACAATGTCTTTTTACGACATATATGATGCTGCAGGCCTAACAATTAGGAAATGAATACTTATGGCTACCAAGCGAAATATAGGGATACTCGTCACACGTTCCATTTTTTTATATATATATAAAAGGAAGTGTCCCGATTGACTGACTGACTGACTGACTCATCATGGCCCAGCCCAAACCACTGAAGGTACAAACTTGAAATTTGTGGAGGGTGTTGATCTTACTCTGTAGACGTCATTTAAGAAGCGACTTTTCGATATTCCGTCCGTAAGGGGGTGAAATAGGGGATGAAACGTTTTTCGAAAGTACGTAGGTATTCAGGCAATTTTGAGACTAGAACTTCAAATTTTCGAATTTTAATTCAGGCTTCGAATTTAAAAGACACGTGTTTCGACATTTTTTGAAAATCGACAAATAAGGGGGTAAAATAGGTGACGCAAAAAATTGATTTTCAAAAATATGTTTTTGTTAACTCAAATTTCAAGCTATAACCACAAAACTAGGATATGAAATCTTGGGCGGGATTAAAAATACATGATTTTTAGTATTTTTGGAAATTCAACAAGTAAGAGGGTTAAGCAGAGGCTCAAAAATTATTTTTGAAAACACGTTGCTATTGATGCAATTTAGAAGCTAGAGCTGCAAAAATTGATATTTGTATAGTTGGTTAGACGTTAAAAAATAAGTGTTTCGGTATTTTTGGAAATTCAACCATCAACGGTGTTAAATTGGAGAGGGGGTGTTTTTCTAAAATATGTTGATATTTAGGCAATTTTGAAGTTAGAACTACAAATTTTCGGATTTGAATTCGGGGTTCGAATTTAAAGACACGTGTTTCGGTATGTTTGGAAATTCGAGCAATGAGGGGGTGAAATACGAGATGCAAAAATTGATTTTCATAAATATGGTGGTGTTGTTCAAATTTCAAGCTATAAGTACGAAACTTAAGATATCGATTCTTCATGAGGATTAAGAAGAAACAACTGGTGCAGACCAACCAGCCTACGCATGCGAAGCAGCGGTGGTTGAGCTAGTTTCTGTATATACAGTAAGATAAGTTTACAGCAACATGTATTCCCTAAAAATTCGTCCCCCTCTATCTTGGAGGTCATGAAGACGCCCCCGAGCAGCCAGTCTACAGGCGGCATTGTTTCCGGAGCCTCGCTGCATTCGGACTTTCATTACGCGCAAATCGCTGTTTTGTTTTTGTTCTTTTCATCCACAGACCTGCATCGTAGTCTATTTGCAGTGGTCGGAAAACCTGTTTGAATAACGACGGGGCTGTTACAAAGCAATCAGTCCGTGAAAATTGCAGCCATGTCCGCAACGTTAAAACCCGCACCAGTTTTATTTCGGCGTGTTTTCCGTCACATCCATTGTGATGCGACGAGTACGGCGTATCAGGTGCATCTCTCATATTTGTTTATAACAAACTGCTCCACGGCACGCGCTCCACGCCATTAATCCTTTATAAGAGTTTGTTAACGCCGCAGCACGTATGGAATAGTCTCTGTACGATTTTCCTCCACGTCACAAACTTTAATTCAGCTTCTTTGTTCCAAAGATAATTGCCACTACTGCCAAGGCTCTCCATGCAGCGGAATAGCACCTCATCAATCGACATGGTGGAACAATCCTGTTATGGTGATATAAATATCAATTAATATGAATAAATAATCCCTGAGACGGATTTACGTCTCAAATATATCAAAGATATCAAAGACATTATTGATAGATCTGAAGCGTTTAATTAATTTTTTTAATTGTTATTAATTTGCTTAATTTTGTTTGTAACAATATCGTTGGTTATATGCAGTGTGACATAAACAGTACCATTTTTAATTTAATGTAGAAAACACATTTTTTTAAATACGCACCAAAGCTGCTTTTATTTGAAATGCTGACAACTAGTTTCGGGATTAGCCCATTTTCTAAGTCACCTATTACAGAGAACAAAATGTGTTTTACATGAAAATACATTAATATGGCAATGTTATATTGACTGTACAAGTTATAATTACTTACATTCATATATATATATATATATATATATATATATATATATTACGCTGCTTATTGTAATTACTTCGGTGTAATTTACAGAGCTGTTGAACCAAATATGTTTTTATTAAATATTCTTCGCTTAATTTTGTTTGTAACAATATCGTTGGTTATATGCAGTGTGACATAAACAGTACCATGACAAATATCGTACAATAAATTTTAGATTTCATTCCAAACTATTTTAAGTGTAATAAATTGATTTGTATATATACATGTGGCGTCTGTTCCGAGAGAACAGACGTCACTTCTGATCCTGCAGTTGTTGTTATTCAACATTCATAGAATATATGACATCAACTGCGATTGGGCAAAGCTGAAAATGCGTACCCAGCCGGGATTCGAACCCGGGTCTCCTGCTTTCTAGACAGTTGCGCTGACCCCTACACCACTGGGGAGACAGTGATCACCGCACCTGCAAGGACTACCTAAGCACGCCTCCCGTCAGATACGAATTTCCAGCTTCGCCCTGCCCACAGTACTCAAACTCGTAGTTATTAAACTAATTCCCGTAAGAGTAAGGGCTTCAAACTTGCCCACCCCTCCCCACTAACGATAGGATCATTGCCCGTCACCGGCAGATTATATACATACATATGGCGTGCGGTGATCACTGTGTCCCCAGGGGTCAGCGCAATCCCGGCTGGGTACACATTTTCAGCTTTGCCCAATCTCAGTTGATGTCATATATTCTGTAAATATTAAATAATAACAACTGCAGGATCAGAAGTGACGACTGTTCTTTCGGAACAGACGCCACATGTATATATATAATACGCCGGTGACGGGCAATGATCCTATCGTTAGTAGGGAGGGGTGGGCAAAGTTTGAAGCCCTTACTCTTAGGGGAATTAGTTTCATAACTACGAGTTTGAGTACTATGGGTAGGGCGAAGCTGGGAATTTGTATCTGACGGGAGGCGTGCTTAGGCAGTCCTTGCAGGTGCGGTGATCACTGTGTCCCCAGTGGTGTAGGGGTCAGCGCAACTGCCTAGAAAGCAGGAGACCCGGGTTCGAATCCCGGCTGGGTACACATTTTCAGCTTTGCCCAATAGCAGTTGATGTCATATATTCTATGAATGATGAAATTGATTTGTATCCTATATTGTAATACAGGAATAATATTGCGGTGCTACTATAATTTATCTCGTTTTGTTGCATATTTGGAAGTATATTACGGTAGGAAGGATTGTACTTTATATGCTGGCCAAGGTGTTATACAGACTATTGACTAGTTCTGGGTTATCTCCATTACTGATTGCTATATCTTTGAGTGTATTTAGCTGTGAATTTATATTTTTGTTACAGAGAGGATATTTGGTGATACGGTCTATTGCTGATCTAAAATATGCTTCTTTATGGCTTTGTGGGTGACAAGAGCTATTATGAATTATTATGTCTGTAGTTGTGGGTTTTCGGAATATATTGAAAGTATGTACTGAGTTAGTCTTACTTATTGTTATGTAGAGAAAGTTAATGTCTCTGTAACAAAAATATAAATTCAGAGCTAAATACACTCAACGATATAGCAATCAGTAATGGATATTTAAGAGCTGCAAAACGCGACATATCAAAAACATTTGTTTTTATTTAACTTGCGATGTGATCTACCCATCTAATTTTCATCATTCGTCTGTAGCACCACATTTCAAAAACTTCTATCATCTTTTTATCTGAACTCCTGATCGTGCACGTTTCACTGCCATACAATGCTACACTCCAGACAAATGCTTTCAGAAAGGACTTCCTAACATTTAAGTTAATATTGGATGTCAGCAAATTTCGCTTCTTCAGAAACGCTTTTCTTCTCATAGCCATTCTGCGTTTTATATCTTCGTTCCTTCGGCCATCAGAAGTTATCTTGCTACCCAAATAACAAAATTCATCTACTACTTTTATTGTCTCATTATCTAATCTAATTCCTTCAGCATCGCCTGATTTTCTGACTTCCATTCCATTACCTTTGTTTTGTTGTGGTCTTCAGTCCAGAGACTGGTTTGATGCAGCTCTCCACCCTACTCTATCCTGAGCAAGCCTTTTCATCTCCTCATAAGAACAACAACCCACATCCACTTGAATCTGCTTACTATACGCGTCTCTTGGTCTCCCTCTACGATTTTTACCCCACACACTTCCCTCCAACGCTAAATTCACAATTCCTTGATGTCTAAGAATGTGTCCTACCAATCTATCCCTTCTTTTAGTCAAGGTATGCCAGAAATTTCTTTTCTCCCCAATTCGGTTCAGTACCTCCTCATTAGTTATGCGATCCACCCACCTAATCTTCAGCATTCGTCTGTAGCACCACATTTCAAAAGCCTCTATCCTCTTTCTGTCCACACTGCTTATCGTCCATGTTTCACTCCCATACAAGGCAACACTCCATACAAATGCCTTCAGCAATGACTTCCTTAGGCTTAAATCAATATTCGATGTTAACAAATTTCTCTTTTTCAAAAACGCCTTTCTACCCATTGCCATTCTGCATTTAATATCATCTGTACTGCGACCATCATTTGTTATTTTACTGCCCAAGTAACAAAACTCATCTACCTCCTTTATTGTTTCGTTACCTAATCTAATTCCTTCAGCATCACCTGATTTTCTTACACTGCATTCCATTACCCTAGTTTTACTCTTGTTAATGTTCATCTTATATGCACCTTTCAGCACACTGTCCATTCCGTTCAATTGCTCTTCCAGGTCCTTTGCTGTATCTGACAGAATTACTATGTCGTCGGCAAAACGCAATGTTTTTAATTCTTCACCCTGAACTTTAATTCCTTCTCCAAATTTCTCCTTGCTTTCCTTTATAGCTTGCTCAATGTACAAATTGAACAACATTGGGGAAAGGCTACAACCCTGTCTTACTCCCTTTCCAACCACTGCATCCCTTTCATGCCCTTCAACTCTGACAACCGCTGTCTGGTTTTTGTACAAGTTGTAAATAACCTTACGCTCCCTATATTTTACTCCTGCTTTCTTCAGAACTTGAAAGAGTTTATTCCAATCAACATTGTCAAAAGCCTTCTCCAAATCTACGAAAGCTAGAAATGTTGGTTTGCCTTTTCTTAATCTATCTTCTAGGATAAGCCGTAAAGTGAGTATTGCCTCCCGTGTTCCTACATTTCTCCTGAACCCAAACTGATCTTCCCCGAGGTCGGCTTCTACCAGCTTTTCCATCCTTCTGTATATAATTCGTGTTAATATTTTGCAACCATGACTTATTAAACTGATGGTTCTGTAGTTTTCACACCTGTCTGCACCTCCTTTCTTTGGAATGGGGATTATAACATTTTTCTTAAAGTCTGAGGGTACTTCACCTGTCTCATACATCTTACACACAATGTGAAACAATTTTGTCATGGCTGGTTCTCCCAGAGACTTTAGTAGCTCTGACGGGATATCATCTACTCCAGGGGCCTTGTTTCGACTTAGATCTTTCAGTGCTCTGTCAAATTCATCTCTCAGTATAGTATCTCCTATTTCATCATCATCTACATCCTCTTCCCTTCCTACAATAGTGTCTCGAAGTTCATTTCCTTTGTAGAGCCCCTCTATATACTCTTTCCACCTTTCAGCTTTCCCTTCTTTGCTGAGAACTGGTTTTCCATCAGTGTCCTTGATATTCATAGAGCTGTTTTTCTTATCGCCAAATGTTTCTTTTATTTTCCGGTAGGCTGTATCTATTTTTCCCCTATTTATACATTCTTCTACATCCTTGCATTTGCCTTCTAGCCATTCCTGCTTAGCCATTTTGCACTTCCTGTCAATCTCATTTCTTAGTCGTCTGTACTCCATTTTGCCTGTTTCATTTACTGCATTTTTATACTTTCTCCTTTCATCGATTAAATTTAGTATCTCCTGTGATATCCAAGGATTCTTTGTAGGTCTTGCCTTCCTACCTATCTTGTCCTCTGCTGCCTTCACTATTTCATCTCTCAATTTTACCCATTCCTCCTCAACTGTTTTATTTTCCCGTGTTTCTGTCAATTGTTGCCTGAAGCTCCCTCTGAAATTCTTAAGAACTTCAGGTTCCTTCAATTTATCTAGGTCCCATATCCTTATGTTCCTACCTTTCTGTAGTTTCTTCAGTTTCAGCCTACAGTTCATAACCAACAAGTTATGGTCAGAGTCTATGTCTGCCCCTGGGTATGTCCTACACTTCAAAACCTGGTTCCGAAATCTATGTCTTACCATTATAAAATCTATCTGGTATCTCCCGGTGTCTCCTGGTCTCTTCCACGTATACAACCTTCTTTTGTGATTCTTAAACCAGGTGTTTGTTATAACTAAATTATGTTCCGTGCAAAATTCTACCAGGCGGCTTACTCTTTCATTCCTTTTGCCCAGACCATATTCACCCACTATCTTCTCTTCCCTTCCTTGTCCTACTACCGAATTCCAGTCTCCCATAACAATTAAGTTTTCCTCTCCCTTAATTGTCTGAATAATTTCCTTTAGCTCCTCATATATTTCTTCGATCTCCTCATCATCGGCAGAGCTAGTTGGCATATAAATCTGTACTACTGTTGTCGGTGTTGGCTTCGTATCTATCTTGACAATGATAATGCGATCGCTGTGCTGGTCATAGTAGTTTACCCGCATTCCTATTTTCTTATTCATTATCAATCCTACTCCTGTGATACCCCCAACTGATTTTGTATTTATAATCCTGTACTCACCTGACCAGAAATCCTGTTCATCCTGCCACCGAACTTCACTAATCCCCACTATATCTAACTTCAACCTATCCATTTCCCTTTTTAAATTTTCTAATTTTCCTACTCGATTAAGGGATCTAACATTCCACGCTCCGACCCGTAGAATGTCAGTATTGCCTTTCCTGATGATCACATCCTCCTGAGTAGTCCCCGCCCGGAGATCCGAATGGGGGACTATTTTACCTCCGGAATATTTTACCCGAGAGGATGCCATCATCATATGTTCATACAGTAGAGCTGCATGTCCTCGGGGGAAATAACGGCTGTAGTTTCCCCTTGCTTTCAGCCGTTCGCAGTAGCTGTGTGGCAAAGCCACATTAGCTGATGTTACAAGGCCAGCTCAGTCAATCATCCAGACTGTTGCCCCTGTAACTACTGAAAAGGCTGCTGCCCCTCTTCAGGAACCACACGTTTGTCTGGCCTCTCCACAGATACCCCTCCGCTGTGGTTGCACCTACGGTACGGCTATCTGTATCGTTGAGGCACGCAAGCCACCCCACCTCGGCAATGTCTGTGGTTCATGGGAGTGGACCTTTGTTTTACTTTTGTTAATGTTCAACGTATATCTTACTTTCAAGACACTGTCCATTCCATTCAATTGCTCTTCCAGATCTTTTGCGGTCTCTGACAGAATTACTATGTCATCGGCAAACCGCAATGTTTTTATTTCTTCTCCCTGCACTTTAATGCCTTCTCCAAATTTCTCCTTCCATTCCTTCAGTGCCTACTCAATGTACAGATTGAACAACAGTGGGGAAAGGCCACAACCCTGTCTTACTCCCTTCCCAACCTCTGCGTCCCTTTCTTGCCCTTCGACTCTAGTAACTGCTCTCTGGTTTTTGTATAGGTTTAGTATAACTCTTCGCTCGCTATATTTTACCCCTGCTACCTTCAAAATTTGGAAGAGTGTATTCCAGTCAATATTGTCAAAAGCTTTCTCCAAATCGACAAATGCTAAAAACGTAGATTTGCCTTTCCTTAGCCTATCTTCTAAGATAAGTCGTAATGTGAGTATTGCCTCCCGTGTATTCACGTATCTAATGAGGAGGTGCTTAACCGAATCGGGGAGAAAAGGAGTTTCTGGCATATCCTGACTAAGAGAAGGGATAGATTGGTTGGACACATTCTGAGACATCAAGCAACTGTCAACTTAGCATTAGAAGGAAGCGTGTGGGGTAAAAATCGTAGAGGGAGACCGAGGGACGAATATAGTAAGCAGATTCAAAAGGATGTAGGTTGCCAAACGTATTCTCAGATGAAGAGACTTGCACAGGACAGGGTAGCATGGAGAGCTGCATCAAACCAGTCTGTGGACTGAAGACCACAACAACAACAACAACAAGATTGTACTTGCGATTGTACAATTTCACCTCGAAGGCATTTTGAAGTAAATAAATTGAAGTACTACACAGGTAATTCAATACTATCTTTTTAAGTCGTACCGCTCTATCCTGACAATGTTAAATTGACGACATAAATGCCCTGTTTCTTCACGAACTGTTGAGTTGATAAATGTGGTGTTTCTATCACATGTTTTGTGACTGTTGTTGTTGTTGTGGTCTTCAGTCCGCAGACTGGTTTGATGCAGTTCTCCACAATACCCTATTCTGAGCAAGCCTCTTCATCTCCACATAAGAACGGCAACCTACATCTGTCTGAATCTGCTTACTATACGCGTCTCTTGGTCTTCCTCTGCGGTTTTACCCCACACACTTCCCTCCAATGCTAAATTCACAATTCCTTGATGTCTAAGAATGTGGCCCACCAACCTATCTCTTCTCTTAGTAAAAATACGCCAGAAATTTCTTTTCTCCCGAATTCTGTTCAGTACCTCCTCATTAGTTACGCGATCCACCCACCTAATCTTCAGCATTCTTCTGTAGCACCACATTTCAAAAGCCTCAATCCTCTTCCTGTCCGCACTATTTATCGTCCATGTTTCACTCCCGTAC
This sequence comes from Locusta migratoria, assembly GCA_026315105.1. NCBI lineage: Eukaryota > Metazoa > Arthropoda > Insecta > Orthoptera > Acrididae > Locusta > Locusta migratoria. The sequence goes on from CM048754.1 coordinate 124,924,315, forward strand.
AATGCAACACTCCACACAAATGCCTTCAGAAAGGACTTCCTTAGGCTTAAATCAATATTCGATGTTAACAAATTTCTCTTTTTCAAGAACGCTTTTCTACCCACTACCATTCTGCATTTTTACTGTGTTGTTCTACAATCGCTCTAAAATAACGGCTGCAGAAAAAGTTATGTTGTTTTCCTTAAAAGTAAAATTTGTTGGTGGAAGTTTTGAAAATTGTAATTTCTTGAATAATAACCATTACTATTTATGGACTCTTCCGTCGGTTCTTGATAGAACATAGACATATTTAATAACTGTATACACTGTGTATTTGTTCCACAATAATATTTTGTTGTTGCTGTGAACTACGTTTCGGCTTCTTACGCTATCTTCAGACAACTTAATACTGCAGATTATCCACATCACGCCAGCTGCTGTGTTTCGAGTATAAAGATTTTACAAAGATAACAGTTGTGTTTTAGTTACAGTTTTGTTTTAATTGGTTGGACGTCTCTGTTTATAAAGTACCTAAAGACTACATAGTCTACGACTGAGAGTTATCTTTGTAAAATCTTTGTACTCGAAACACAGCAGCTGGTGTGATGTGGATAACTGGCAGTATTAAGTTGACTGAAGATGGCCTAAAAAGCCGAAAGCTAGTTTACAACAAAATAAATATTATTGTGGAAAAATACACAGTGTATACAGTTATTAAATTAACCATTACAGTAAATATTACTGAAGTAGAGCTACAACATCATTGTACTATCTATCTTATGTAATGAACAATTCATTGATATAGATTCAGAAGTTTCTGATAAAAGCGCCATTAATACTGGAAAAATGGCATTTCGGGAAAATTGCGTCTAAAAAAATTAATATACAGTGAAGTGAGTGATAAGAAATACGTTAGGATCGTTCCTCAGCTCCTCCTTCATCTTCCTCGCCCTTCTCTGGGCTCTGCTTCTGTTGACGTATTCTCTGAGGCAATCTCTGCCTTCATGAGTCTCAGTTGGTCCATCCACTTTTAGTGGTGTTATGCATCTACGTCCGTTGAAATATCTTAGATTACTGTCAAAAAGTGAATTGTTTACACTTCTAATTCTTGTAAGTCTTCTCGCTTTTACAGTTGAAACATTATTTGCAAAGTGTACACTACACAATTGTGTTGAGAAAACCTTTCAGAAATTTCTATTTCCCCTCCATATGTACAACACACTCTTCCACACGAAGCTGAAATATGTAAGTGGAGATTAATAGTGATACTGCAGTTTGTTCTGCCGTCTGAAGCTGTGGCATTTCCGAGTAGGTTTTTCTCGGAGCACTCAGAAGAGTAGAAGGACTGCCATTATGCGGAATTAATTAATCATGTCTTTCGACGTTAATCGCTCTTTTTATTGCCGCTATATTTGTAGTATCCTTTTCCTTTGTTTCGTATGTTTTAGACACTCCTTATGGTTCAGTCTTGATGAAAACTATCACATGAAACACAGAAATTAAAAACGACTCGTGGGTAGCTGTTATTGTCAAACAGAAACAAATGTACAGTTCAGAGGGTTTACTGCGAAGTACCGCTAGTGTAGGCGACTTACGGAACGGACATTTCTCTACAAAACCAGAAATGCAACAGCCTTCTAGACTATATAGTTCCAACGAAAAATGCGAGAATGCGAACTGATGGAAGACAAATCTCTCAGAAATGTCAGTGTACGATTATTTACATATAATTAGTGGAAAGTTTCGGCCGTGCTTCTGGTCGGCTTCTTCTGGTGCGGCCGTTTGCCCTGAGCTGCGCATCGCCCATTATTCAGGGGCGCTGGCTCACTTTGAGGCTGCTTGTGTTTTGTACGGGGAGTGGGAATTTTTTTTCTTTCTTTATTGGTATTTTAAAGCCAGCGGACGTAGCAGGCTGGTAGCAGCTTCATTGCTGCTCTTCAGCCGAGCGTGTATACAATGCTAACAAGGTGACAAAATTTGATGAATTTAAAAACTACAATGGAGATTAAAGTGAAGAAAACAGAAATAAAGTAAAGAAGTTGAAGGACAACGTATCTATATATAAATGAACTGCTGTTCGTTAGTCTCGCTAAAACTCGAGAATAGCTGAACCGAGTTGTCTAATTTTTATCTTGAAATACTCGAGTATGTGCAGGGAAGGTTTAAACGGTGATAAAATATGGAAAAGAAGGAAATTGGGAAAACCTGAATCAGCTCTTTTCCAGTGCGCTGTCAAGGCCGTTCGTCCAATTGCGATAAAATTTTGTATATTTCATGTTGAAAGGAAGAGGAAGGGTCGCATCAAATAAAAATGTGGAAAAGTCGCCCGGATAGTAGAACCATTTAGGAAAAACCGGAAGCGATTTTTTTCTATGAATTAAACTCAAATGACACAAGGTTGTAAGAGCATCACTTAGTACGACTTCACAGGACAAGGTTTGTATGGAATAATTTTTTCTGGAAAATCTACCGGAAAATTTGAAAATTTGAGAGAAACTGAAAGTACGTTTTTTCAGTGTGTTTTTGTTTGAATTCAGCACTATAACTGAGTATTCGCATGACGGAGAGAGAGGGTTTTTTTTTTTTTTGTTTTTTTTTTGTTTTTTTTTTTTTTTTTTTTGGCCTTGTGAAGTATTCAGTAAAAAAATAGGGACAGTTAAATAGGAAACTTGCAAAATGTACTCAACACTATAAGATGAGAACCGTTGATTTGATTCCGATAAAATTTTGCACATTCGACGTTCAAAGAGGGAGGAAGGTTTGAGTGAAGTAAAAGTTTCGAATAGTTGACCAGAAAATAGGAAAATTTGTGGAAAACTGAAAGAGCTCTTTTCTTTGGAATATTAATATCAGACGTACGATTACGACAAAATTTTGCTCATTTGATGTTAGCAATTGCAAATCTTTGCCAGATCGACTAGATAACACAACAACCAAATCATTATTCTAGATGTTTTAAATGTAAATGTTCCTTGCAATTTTCCCATATTTTATGGCTGTTTAAATCTTCCCTGAACATCCACTATTGTGACATAACATTATCCTGGACATGTGTGCGCCATTTGCCTCCTCTTTCCACCCACTATCGAGCCGGTGCGTAGACTATCTGTTATATATTTTACGTCGGATTCAGTGAGCAATATCTCTGATGGAAAAAGATTGTATTAGGAATTTTCAACAATAATTTTTTTTTAGAATATTTAACGGAAGTGCTTGTGCTTATTAGACTTTGAACTTTTACGGTATTTCTTTTGAACAGTTTTATTCTTCTAATATCTAGCACAAGAACCGTGCAGTGAACATTTAAAAGTTTTTTTTTCCTCTGAATGGAGTTCTTTTTTTTAATTCGATAGTAGTGGAATGGTCAGCGTCGAAGTTCGATTAACTCTTGAAGTATGATATAAAGGAAGAATCGACTGTTTCACCGCACAGGATTCTGTGAGCAATATCTGTGATGGAAAAATATTATCTTAGGAATTTTCAACGTGACATTTTTTTGAGAATATTTAACGGAAGCGCTTATTAGACTTTGAACTTTTGCAGTATTTCTTTTGGACAGTTTTATTCTTCTAATATCTAGCACAAGAACCGTGCAGTGAACATTTAAAAGATTTTTTTATTTTACCTTGAATGGATTTTTTTTTTTTTTTTTTTTTTTTTTTTTTTTTTTTTTTTTTTTTTTAATTTGATAGTAGTGGAATGGTAAGGGTCGAAGTTCGATTAACTCTTGAAGTATGATGTAAAGGAAGAATCGACTGTTTCACCGTACAAGATTCAGTGAGCAATAACTGTGATGGAAAAATATTATCTTAGGAATTTTCAACACGATATTTTTTTGAGAATATTTAACGGAAGCGCTTATTAGACTTTGAAGTTTTGCAGTATTCCTTTTGAACAGTTTTATTCTTCTAATATCTAGCACAAGAACCGTGCAGTAAACATTTAAAAGATTTTTTTGACTCTGAATGGAGTCTTTTTATTTTTTTTAATTTTTATTTCGATTGTAGTGGAATGGTCAGGGTCGAAGTTCGATTAACTCTTGAAGTATGATATAAAGGAAGAATCGACTGTTCCACCGCACAGGATTCAGTGAGCAATATCTGTGATGGAAAAAGATTATCTCAGGAATTTTAAACACGACATTTTTTTTAACGGAAGCGCTTATTAGACTTTGAACTTGTGCAGTATTTCTTTTGAACAGTTTTTTTTCTTGTAATATCTAGCACAAGAAACTTGCAGTGAACATTAAAAAGATTTTTTTTCCTTTGAATGGAGATATTATTTATTTATTTATTTATTTATTATTTTTTTAAATTCGATTGTAGTGGAATGGTAAGGGTCGATGTTCGATTAACTCTTGAAGTATGATATAAAAGGGAGAATCGACTGTTTCATCGCACAGGCAAGCTACGCGTAGGAGCGAGATGGCGGGAAAAAGGAATCACGTGACACGATTTCAGCCAATTGCGAGTTGTAGAAGGCGTGGTCAGGAAAAGCACGGCGGCAGTTGCAGTGAGGTGTGCAACAGGGGCGCCCACCCACGCACTATAGGTCCATTCACGGCGGCAGGCGGCGGCGGCGGCGGCCGACGTGTCGTGTGACGTCACCGCGCGCGACCGGAGCGTCGCGCGGTCACGCGGCGGCAAATTCGTCAGCCGGCCGGAAATGGCGGCGGCCAGAAATGTCAGCAGGGGCGAGTAGGGGGCGACGGCCAGTGCTGGCGCATGCTGCTGCAGGTGACAGTAGCCACTCCAGTGTGGTTCCCAGCACGTACATCTACATCTGCATCTACATCTACATCTATATAGATACTCTGCAAATCACATTTAAGTGCCTGGCAGAGGGTTCATTAAACACTTTCACAACTTTTCTCTACCATTCCATTCTCTAATAGCGCGCGGAAAGAAAGAACACCTAAATCGTTCCGTCTTCCATCTGATTTCTCTTATTTTATTGGGATGGTCATGTCTCCCTAAGTAGGTAGTGCTAGCAAAATATTTTCACATTCAGAACTGAAAGTCAGTGATTGAAACTTCGCAAACAGATCACGCCGCAATGAATAACGTCTTTCTTTTAATGATTTCCACCCCAATTCGTGCAACATTTCCGTGACGCTCCCCCCCCCTCCCGTGAACCTTGTCAATGTCTTCCGACAGTCCCACCTGGTGAGGGTCCCACAAGGGGCAACAGTACTCCAGGAGAGGACGCACAAGTGTGATGTAGGCAGTCTCTTTGGTGGAGCTGGTGCATCTTCTAAGCGTTCTGCCAATGAAACGTAACCTTTGGTTCCCTTTCCCCACAATATTTTCCATGTGTTCTCTCCAGTCAAAGTTGTTCGTAATTGTAACTCCTAGGTATTTGGTAGAATTTAGGACGTTAAGGTTTGACTGATTTATCGCGTAATTAAAGTTCAGCGGATTTCTTTTAGTGGTCATGTGTATTACTTCACACTCTTCTTTATTTAGTGTCAATTGCCAATTTTCGCACCAAGTAGAAATTTTGTCTAAATCGCTTTGCAGTTGCTTTTGATCCTCTGTTGACTTCACTAACCGATAAACGACAGCATCATCCACGAACAGTCTAAGGGAGCTATTCAGATTGTCTCCTAAATCGTTTATAAACACGAGGAAGAGTAGGGGACCTATAACGCTTCCCTGTGGAACGCCAGATATCACTTCTGTTTTACTCGACGACTTACCGTCAATTACAACGAACTGTGTCCTTTCTGATAGGAAATCGTGAATCCAATCGCACAATTGGGGAGATATTCCATAAGCACAGAATTTCCTAAGAAGCCGCTTGTGGGGTACAGTGTCAAAAGTTCTTCCTGAAATCTAGAAATATGGAATCGATTTGAGATCCCTTTTCGATGGCACTTAACAGTTCATGTGAATAAAGGGCAAGCTGTGTTTCGCAAGAGCGATACTTTCTGAATCCGTGCTGACTATTGGTTAATAGGTCGTTCTCTTCGAGGTAGTACATAATATTCGAACAAAGTATATGTTCCAAAATCCTACTGCAAATCGACGTCAGTGAGATAGGCCTGTAATTTTGGGGATCACTCCTATTGCCTTTCTTGAATATTGGAGTAACTTGGGCAACTTTCCAGTCTTTGGTACGGATCTTTCGCTGAGTGATCGACATTCAACCCTCAACTGCCCTGGCGGGGTCATATCTGACTCCACCAGTTTTCCTTTTAGTATTCCTCCGAGCAGGAAACGGTCAAAGAGGTAACCTCTCTGTGGCCCAGCCTACGTCTGTGTAGAGGGCGAGGGTCTGGTAGCGGTCGCTGCTGACTACACGTAGACGGCATCAGCGTTAACCCTACACTGCAGGGTGTTTCCGTTTGACAACGCGAATTTTGTTACTTTCTCAGACGTACTTCTTGTTCACAGATGGCAACACCATGCATATCGTATACATTGGAGTCTGTTCTAAGCATTTAGCTGATAGTTTGCTCCATAGAAGGCAGCGCAGCCACGAATTGAGGAGAAATGCAACAAAGAGCGATCCAGCGGATTTTACTCACTGTTGAGCATCAGTGTAATTACAAACTGACACGACTTCTGCCAAGTAAAAAAAAAGTTATCATGTTAAAGACATTTAGTCAGAGTAGAAAACATGTTAGATACCAATATTTTACTGCAGAGAGACTTATGCCTAAATGCATGATGTTGACAATGGCAACAGCTAAATAATGACTTTCACACTGTTAAATGAGTTATATAAGTTTTCAATACTTTCCCTCTCAGTAGGTGAACATTTTCAACATATTTTTTTTTTTTTTTTTTTTTTTTTTTGTAGGAAAATAAAAAATTGTCCAATGTTGGTGTAGGGTTAAATAGCGTTGTAGGCAAAATATTCTCAGGTATTGTTGAGAGGAGAGTGCGAGTATTAATTGAGGACAAGTTAGTTGAAAATCAGTGTGGGTTTAGGCCTCTTAGAGGCTGTCAGGACCAGATCTTTAGCTTACGGCAGGTAATGGAAAAGTGCTATGAGTGGAACAGGGAATTGTATCTATGTTTCATAGATCTGGAAAAGGCTTATGACCGTGTTCCTAGGAGGAAGCTACTGTCAGTTCTACAAGATTATGGTATAGGAGGCAAACTTCTGCAGACAATTAAAGGGCTTTATGTAGACTGTCAGGCAGCAGTTAGAGTAGATGGCAAATTAAGCTCATGGTTCAGGGTAGTTTCAGGGGTAGGACAAGGCAGTAACCTGTCACCACTGTTGTTCACACTATTCATGGATCATATGTTGAAAACTGTAGACTGACAGGGCAGGATTAAAATAGGCGAAAACAATATAAGCATCTCGCATATGCGGATGACTTAGTTCTAATGGCCGATTCATTTGAAAGGTCGCAAACTAATGTTTCAGAGCTCGATCAGATGTGCAAGGATTATGATGTGAAGATCAGCATCTCCAAAACGAAAGTAATGTCTGTGGGAAAGAGATTTAAACAGATTGAGTGCCATATAGTAGGAACAAAGTTAGAACAGGTAGACAGTTTCAAGTACCTGGGATGTATTTTCTGCCGGCCGCGGTGGCCGAGGGGACTAAGGCACTCCAGTCACGGTCTGCACGGCCACTACGGTCGGGGGTTCGAATCCCCCCTCGTGCATGGATATTTGTGACGTCCTAGTTCGTAAGTAGTTGATAAGTAGTTTGTAAGTTTAGGGACTGATGACCCCGTAGTTAAGTCCTATAGACTATACAAACATTTTTGATGTATTTTCTCACAGGATGGCAAGACAGCGAAAGAACTGGAATCGAGGTGCAGCAAAGCTAATGCAGTGAGTGTTCAGCTAAGATCTGCTCTCTTCTGCAAGTAGGAAGTCAGTACCAAGACTAAGTTAGCAGTGCACCGCTCTATCTTTCGACCAACTTTGTTGTATGGGAGTGAAAGTTGAGTGGATACAGGTTACCTTATTCATACGATAGAGGTTACAGATATGGAAGTAGCAAGAATTATTGCAGGCACTAATAGATGGGAACAATGGCAAGAGGGTGTCCATAATGAGGAAATCAAAGAAAAACTGGGAAAGAAGACCATAGATGAAGCAGTTAGAGCGAACAGACTGTTGTTGTTTGTTAAGCTTATGGGACTTAACTACGGGGTCATCAGTCCCTAAACTTACAAACTACTTATGAACTACTTACGAACTAGGACGGCACAAATATCCATGCCCGAGGGGGGATTCGAACCCCCGACCGTAGTGGCCGTGCTGACCGTGACTGGAGCGCCTCAGTCACCTCGGCCACCGCGGCCGGCGCGAACAGACTGAGATGGTGGGGTCATGTTACACGCATGGAAGAAGCAAGGTTACCTAAGAGACTCATGAGCTCGGCAGCGGAGGGTAAGAGGAGTCGAGGTAGACCAAGAAGAAAGTACTTAGATTCGGTGCAGAATGATTTTGAAGTAAAAGGCATAACATCAGACGAGGCATCAATGTTAGCATTGAATAGGGGATCATGGAGGAATTTTATTGGAGGTACTATGCTCCAGACTGAACGCTGAAAGGCATAATCAGTCTCTAATGATGGTGGTGATGATTTCTCCGCCAGGTGACACGGTAGGAAGCTACCCGCTGATGTAATCTCAGTTCCCGCCAGACAGCGCTAGTATACAGTTATACAGTTCGGTTGCCCATTTCCGTGTGTCGTTTACTGTACAGTGGACTCTTGGGTCTTATTTGAGCCCGCCAGGGTAGCCGTGTGGGCCTATAACCCTCAAACAGAAACACCGGTCTGACAGACCGCTAGGGATTTTTAAATGTGGCCTGTGGCAACACTGTTCTGTTTGGGACCATCCCCTCTACAGTACCTTCACATTGTTAAATAATTTACGTGGCAGAAGCATTGTAAACCAGTTTGTGGCTATTGGTTATCACGTAAGCGTTAATTTTATAAAACTTGCAGGGCTGTCGGACCGAATGTTTCGGATTACGTTTCCAGTGGCTCGGTCTGTTAGACCGGATGTTTCGTATTGCGTTTATTTTATTTTTTCTATTACGTCTTTTCTTGTGTGATATGCTCTTGTTTGTATGCCTAGAAGACGCCATGATGGATAATTCTTCAGAAGCCACTCGCAAATCTACGAGAGGCGCAAGAAATGAGAGGATGCGGTGTAGTGATAGGCTACTAATTTTGCGAAAAAACATTCAGAGTGGTTGCAGGAGAGTGGTGATGAGTCAGAGATGGAAAATGCTGTTTCTGACTTTACAATTACCGATGCAAGAGAAGCCGACGAGAGAATATAAAACGTTGGTAACAGGCTGATAGTAAGTGACAGTAGAGATAAAGATAATGACGACGATTGTTACAATCTATTGGAAGATGAACAAGAAATAATTGGTGCCAATTCATATGCCAGATTTTTTGTTGGAAAAAAGAACAAAAAAAGATTTTGTATGGAAATCAGTGGAACCAACAATAACCTCGTTAATTTTTGAAAAAATAAAACTTATTTAATACTCAGTTTGATGTTTCATTTGAAAACGACACAGTATTATCCTAAACATATTAATAATTTATAAAAAAAATAGTAATATATGAAAAAAATATTGATGAGGAAAAATCCGGTCCGTCAGACCGGATGTTTCTAATAATGTACTATCGACGACCTATGATTCCGTTTAAGGTTTAACTGTCTTGCAGTTCTTGAGATTTTGAGAGATATCTGTTCTTTATTACACTTATTTTGCAAGTAAGTCGTGCATATGTTTTATAGAACGACATCAAATGGATGGAAGATTACATGCTCTATCGCCTAAAGAAATACTGAATATTTTGAAAGAAAGTTTTCACGGTAATAATAACATTCCAGTTGATGATGGTGATGATGATTTGGAAGAAACCGATAATTATAGTGGATCAAAAATATTTGGTGAGAATTCCAAAGACGATACTGATTGTGTCCCAAACGAACAAGAAGATGAATCTGATGTGCATTATAGTTCTGGAGATGATGCACAATCGAAACAGGGAGAAAATGATCAACCTTTAGGTAATGTAGAGGTCATGTGGCTAGAGCCGCTGAAAGATGTATATTAAGATTTAGGAATAAATGTATGATAAGGAAAAACAAATTCTGCCTCAACCACGCACTAACCTGCGACATGCCCTACCAAAGAGAAGTTGCCACCTATGTCGAAAAAATTGGGAACACTCGACTTCTTGCTCCAAGTGCTACAATGGAGATTTTAAGGTCCACTGCAATATATATATCATTTTAATTAGCTTTTCTAGACTTGTAAACATTCACTTACGATTTCTTGCTTGCACTGGACCTTAAATTTATAAAAATTGAAAAAAAAAATATAAATAAATATTCAACAGTAGAATTTCAACAAATCTGGTTCGAAAATCATGTTTTTTTGTTTTCAGATGGCAAGAACCATGCCGTTAGCAGTGTGAAACATAGAAAATAACATCTTTCTAATGGAAACAAATGTTTGTGTGAATTAAAAACAAAAATTGTCAGAAAAATTCAAATCTTTTAAAGAAATTTCTTTGTCCTTACTTCTACGTTAAAATGAACTTTCTTAGCTCCCAATCTGATCACTGTAATTGTATTAACTAGAAAAGAAATTGTATATAGTCATTCGCAATTATTTACCCCCAAAAAATTTGGGGTCAAAATGATCCTACCAGGGTATGGTGATACAAGATAAGCCCATGTTTACAATTGCAATTGCATTTACAAATTACAATTGAATTATCACCGGAGACCACCGCTTCTATTAAGGTAATCTTAAAAATCGGTTTTATGTTTCTCACATCTTTACCAAGTATGTTCCAACTGTAATTCGTTGTTACCCGATCATTTCTAGGTCGACAAGGAAATCCAAAAATTCCAGAAAAATAGAAACACCGCAAAACAACTTACGGTGTCACACCACGGAGAGAGCATTGTAAGCTTTGTTTACCATTTATACTGTCTTCTTAACACAAAATAAGCCCATGTACCATTATAACCGTTTGTAATTCCGACTTGTAATTTTGCGAAAATTCTGTCACGCTGATAATCTGAAGATGCCATGCTAAAGGGCGAAACGCGTCATTAACTAATAAATAAATTTGCAATCAAGACGGTTTGAAGGAATTCTCAATGATTGCTGTACACCATGGACTGGAGGTCATTTTAATCATGGAATGGAAACACACAGCAACAGAACGTACCAGCGTGACTTCAAACACTTTGTTACAGGAAATGTTCAAAATGTCCTCCGTTAGCGAGGATACATGCATCCACCCTCCGTCGCATGGAATCCCTGATGTGCTGATACAGCCCTGGAGAATGGCGTATTGTATCACAGCCGTCCACAATACGAGCACGAAGAGTCTCTACATTTGGTACCGGGATTGCGTAGACGAGAGCTTTCAAATGCCCCCATAAATGAAAGTCAAGAGTCCATCGGTCACCGAATCTGTTGTTGAGAAGCGTACGAACACGTCGACTGAAATGTGCAGGAGCTCCATCGTGCATGAACCACATGTTGTGTCGTACTTGTAAAGGCACATGTTCTAGCAGCACAGGTAGAGTATCGCATATGAAATCATGATAACGTGCTCCAGTGAGCGTAGGTGGAAGAACATGAGGCCCAATCGAGACATCACCAACAATTCCTGCCCAAACGTTCACAGAAAATCTGTGTTGATGACGTGATTGCACAATTGCGTGCGAATTCTCGTCAGCCCACACGAAACAATTGGGTATTTTGATAACTGTCTGCACGAATTATTTAAATTTAAATTTAAAGAGAAATACTAAAATGAGCTCTAGCATGGAAATTAAGCGTTTCTGGACACATGTCCACATAACATATTTTCTTTCTTTGTGTGTGAGGAATGTTTCCTGAAAGTTTGGCCGTACCTTTTTGTAACACCCTGTATATTTGGGTTACCAACGTAACCATACATCTCCATTATAACAAGATGTGAAGTTCATAAATGTGATATTTTATTTTATATAATATACTGATTGTTTTATTATTTATTAGACAACCATGTACCATACATCTCCATTATAACAAGGTGTGAAGTTCATAAATGTGATATTTTATTTTATATAATATACTGATTGTTTTATTATTTATTAGACAACCATGTACCATACATCTCCATTATAACAAGGTGTGAAATTCATAAATGTGATATTTTATTTTATATAATATACTGATTGTTTTATTATTTATTAGACAACCATGTACGAAGATTTGAATTTAGCATTTTAAAAATGTTAGATATTGCAGCAGCTTTGTCGCTTTTCAATCGCTCTCTCGTATTGTTCATACTGTCAAAACTTATAAATCTGCTTATCTGCAGAAACCTGTTGAGCGATAGGGTAGCACGATACAGTGGGAATGCATTTGTTTTCCACGTTTCTTCCGTGTGTTCAGTGTTAGAGAATGTTACTCCAGCTGTAATCAGCATACCAAGGTATGGCGCCAAATTCTTGAGCTGTCAATGGCTCCCAGACTTTCGCTGTTATTTCTGAATTGATATGATTGTCTGTGAATACCGGATTTTCCTTCCTGTTGGTTTCACGTATTATTATCTCACACATTTCGTCTGTAAATATTGTCTTGAAAGTGTCTTTTGTAGAAAGATGTACGTGTTGGACATTCCCTTTACTGCTAAATATTATGCTTCAACAACTTTCTTGTATCGAAGGGTTCCTTATGCCATTTTGTTCCATACAGTTGCTTCGATGTTTTCATCAGCTCTGAAATTTTCATTACCACTAGTATCACTTGTCTCTATTTCAACTTCAATATCACTACAACAACCAACATCATCTTCAATTTCTGAAGTAGCAGCATCCTCCTTTCTAAGAATCCATTCATCTGTAGAATCTTCGTCGTTGAAATCCGCAGTAACATCCTCTTCTGAATCAGTAGCCACGAGGCGACTCCAGAAATTAAAATCCGTTTCAATTTATCTCCGCTGCAGCGCTGCGACTGCAGTTCCGCACATGCGCTGTAGACGACGTGTATCAAGGAGAAGAACGTGCGCCATTTGGAGATCGCTGTCAGTTACGTACGCTTTGTTGTGCTCGTTTGAAATGTCGGCCTTGATCGAAAATCCCGCCGCCTGTGAAATCAGGTCGGTGATTCGGTTTCTGAATGCGAGGAAAGTGAAACCGAGTGAAATTTATCGGCAAATTTGCGATGTTTACGGACCAAATGCGATGAGTGATTCGATGGTGAGAAGATGGGTCCGACAGTTCAATGGCGGGCGTAGTGATGTGCACGACGAAGAAAGAAGTGGGCGTCCACCTTTGGTTACAGAAGAACTGGTTCACGCGATTGATGACAAGATCCAGGAAAACCGTAGGTTTACAATTAGTGCTCTCGCTATGGACTTCCCCCAAATTTCACTGTTTCCAAGTGGTTGAAGACACAAGCGGGAGATTTCTATGAAGAAGGTATACAAAACCTGGTGCCACGCTATGACAAATGCCTGCAAAATTTCAGCAGTTATGTGGAAAAGTAGTTTAAGAGTTGTAGTATTTTGGGCAATAAAAGTTTCTTCTGTATCTGTGTACAATTTCATTTTATTACGAAACGGAACTTACTTTCTGGATGCGGCTCGTACTTCGTAGCTTAATCTGCTGTGTACAGATTTGGAGAGTTGCAACTTATCATCCATGACAATCTAGAAATGATGTTCACAGTAACATAGCTTACACAATAATGCACAGCTCACCAACGCTGTGGAACAGTAGGAACTGTAGATAGTAGCAATTAGAATACTTGATGCAACAGTTGTGTATATACCCAGGGCTACGTGTTGACAACCGTGACTATACGGCAATAAACACATTGGGTTACCCAGGTGACCTGGTTATAGAACAGGGTGTAATTTTTTTATTGCGGACGCAGGGGTTAACACCACGACACCGAATAGCCCGGAGAGACTGGGCGAAAGACCATCAGGACTGGAGTCGTATGGAATGGCGCCTCGTTCTGTTCGCACGTGAGTCGAGATTTTGTGTTGAGCCGGAGAACCGTCGCTGCCTCACCTGGAGAGAACGTGGAACTCTGAAAAATCCTGCTTACGTGCAGCAAACATCACCACCACACCAACGGATTTTAGGTAAAATCCTATCAAATAAAGGCATAAAAGTTGTACATACACCAATTATACAAATTTATGATCGAAAACGCTGGTTTTATAGCACCGAAAAATACCTACTTTTAGGTTTGTACCTGATTGTACCTACATTTTTAAAATCGAATTAAATTAAAAAATATATATATGCCAAAAGTTCTCTCGTGGTCTTCCCAGCAAAATATTATGCAAATATTTTATAGAAAATTGTAATTTTATAGTACCTAATTTCTTATTAGAACGTGACTGTATCTGATTTTTAAAAATCATTAAAAACATTGTTCTTAAATTGCCGGAGGAGGCAGTATTACTTCAGCTAAAGATGTTCTAAAAAGACCCAAAAATTTCCAACGACATTGCTTACATAAAATAATCTTATGGCGTTTTAGGTACCTATTGTTAAATCTGTAGAGTGTTCAGGGAAACCAGTGTACATGCAACTGCGACTGATAGTAACAGGCAGCATATGTTAAATGACGGTATTGGGCGCAATGGTTTCTTACTACCTTTCATACCAACAGAATCTGGGACCACGTTGATTTTTTCTGTCACCTCTTCTATCAGTCGCAGTTGCATGTAGACTGGTTTCCCTGAACACTCTACAGATTTATAGGCAACATATGTAGTTTCCGAACGGAACATCTGGAGAAAGTGTTAGTTACTTACTGTGACTGTAATTATGGACGTGGACAATAAAATAATTTGAGTTTCTGTCAATCTGTTTATCTTTCGAGACAATAAAATTTCAGATATTGGTAATCTATTCTCTGATTTTATAACCTATTTTTGTAAGTAATAGAACCTATTTTAGATACCTAATTTAAGATTTTTAGAACCTAAAAGTCCGAGGTGTAAGACCGTTCAAACATGTACAAATGTTTGTAGAATTTAAGGGACTTAACTGCGTGTTCATCAGTCCGTAAACTTACAAACTACTTATGAACTTGCTTATACTAAAGACGTCACGAACATCCATGCCCCAGGGGGGATTCGAACTTCCGAAGGGGAACAGAATACCGCTGAAGTCAGCAATGAACCAGGGTGTGTATCGGGCGTACAAAACAGCCACGATGTCCCTTGTGAGTGTCCTCCGCAGATGGGGACGAAAGTTGGGTATTAAGAACAATCCCACAAGAGCGCGCCGTAAAAACCGGGATAATTTTAACAATATTAATATTAAAACTTGGTCCAACGCAGCATGAAGTCATCACATGGCACTGCCAACGAGCTATCATGTAAACAAAGTGGTTGTTAAAATCTGGACTTCGGATGCTGACGTAATGTGGTCCAAGGCCTCAATGTGGCACAATTACTGTAGTTGTTGTTGTTGTTGTTGGTTTTTTTGAGGGGACTAAACAGCTAGGTCATCAGTCCCCTGTTACTAACTGAGAGTCCACTGTCAATAATGGAAAGTAAAACAAAGCTCTAAAATTGGTCACGCACATAAAGTACAGGTTGACGATGGACAGACCACTGATAACGTAAAACAAAGACACACAGAATTGTTAAAAGAAAGTCAGGGATAAAACTGGCTAGTGGAGTATCTTGGCTGGGTGATCACAAAGAAAAAACAGGATGAGCCAGCCATACTGCATACACTAAGAACCCCTAAGGGTGTGAAAAGGGAAAAAAAACTAGATTGGTGGTGGCCTAAGATGTCAGGCCACAGCACCCACCGTTAGATAGAGTCATAAAAACCAGCAGCGCGGATAAAACCTAAAACTTTGTTAGCCATAGAGGCGTCGTCTCCTAAAACTAAAGGTAGTGCGTCTGGAAGAGTAAAATAGTGCCGCAGGTCGGCTAAAAGCGGACAGGCCATCAAAAGATGGGCCACTGTCAACACAGTGCCACATCCACATACGGGTGGAGCCTCACGCAGAAGAAGATACCCGTGGGTGAGCCACGTATGTCCAATCCGGAGGCGACAGAGGACAACTGACTCTCGGCGGGTCGGCCGCAGTGAAGTTTTCCACAAAGCTGTGGAGAGCTTCACTGCCCGAAGCTTATTCGGTGCATTCGCTGTAGCCCACTCGTGCTCCAAGCCTCGCGCACCCTCCGGTGCAACACCAGTTTAACATCCTGTTCCGTGACACCAATTGTGAGAGGTGGTCCCACAGTGGCCTGCTTGGCCAATCGATCTACATGCTCATTCCCTGGTATGCCAACATAACCTGGGGTCCACACAAAGACCACAGAACGGCCTGATTGGCATAGGGAGTGAACAGTGTCCTGGATCGACCGCACTATTGGGTGCCGAGAGAAACACTGGTCGATCGCTTGTAAGCCACTCAGGGAGTCAGTACAGATGACGAATGACCCCCTGGGGCCAATTACTGTAGTAATTGTCTGTAGTTAGAAGTTGTTCAGTAAAGTGAATTACACAAGATACTGCGGAGTCCATTTCGTGGACAGTTTCAGCAAAATATACGGCCATCAGGAGGCCAGTGAAGATGCCCGTCGGACACTGACGGCACACAGTGCAGAGGTCAGCTCGTGCGCAGAACCGTTTGTCGACGACACTCGGAGCTGTTGACGGCTGTGGGTGGATTCTGCTGCAGGCGACTCCCAGCCGTGGAAAGCAGGTCCCGTACCACACTGCCGGTTCCGCAGCACGAAGGCGGTTTCATAAGTCTGATAGGAATTGTTTTAAAGGCGAAAACTCACTTTGTTTCTCGACATAGTCTCCTTGCAAGTATATACACTTGATATAACGAGTTTCTAATTCTTTCAACCCATCGGCAAAGTATGCTTTGTGAAACTTTGCAAAATGCGAGGCGCGTCCAGAAAGTAAGTCCCGTTTCAATTTATCTCCGCTGCAGCGCTGCGATTGCAGTTCCGCACATGCGCTGTAGACGACGTGTATCAAGGAGAAGAACGTGCGCCATTTGGAGATCGCTGTCAGTTACGTACGCTTTGTCGTGCTCGTTTGAAATGTCGGCGTCAATTCAAAATCCCGCCGCCTGTGAAATCAGGTCGGTGATTCGGTTTCTGAATACGAGGAAAGTGAAACCGAGTGAAATTTATCGGCAAATTTGCGACGTTTACGGACCAAATGGGATGAGTGATTCGATGGTGAGAAGATGGGTCCGACAGTTCAATGGCGGGCGTAGTGATGTGCACGATGAAGAACGAAGTGGGCGTCCACCTTTCGTTACAGATGACCTGGTTCACGCGATTGATGACAAGATCCAGGATAACCGTAGGTTTACAATTAGTGCTCTCGCTATGGACGACAAACTAAAAGAAACTGTTTCCAGCTGGTTGCAGACCCAGGCGGCAGGTTTGTATAAAGAAGGTATACAAAACCTGGTGCAAGAGTTGTAGAATTTTGTGCACTAAAAATTTCTTCTGTATCTGTGTACAATTTCATTTTATTACCAAACGGAACATAATTTATGGACGCGCCTCGTACTCTGTCACAGCGGTGGACACTTCCTCATTCAAAGACATTATTGATAGATGTGAAGCATTGAATTAAAATTTGTGGTGCGGCCGGGAATCGAACCCGGCCCTCCATGCTTACTAGGCAGACGTCTTAAGCGTTAGACTACCACACCACTAACGATTAAGGCGCCTTGGAATAGTCTATGTACGACTTCCCTCCACAACACAAACTTTAATTCAGCTTCTTTGTTCCAAAGATAATTGCCACTACTGCCAAGGCTCTCCATGCAGCGGAATAGCACCTCAGCAATGGACATGGTGGAACAATCCTGTTATGGTGATATAAATATCAATTAATATGAATAAATAATCCCTGAGACGGATTTATGTCTCAAATATGTCAAAGACATTATTGATAGATGTGAAGCATTGAATTAAAATTTGTCAATTACGTACGCTTTGTTGCGCTCGTTTGAAATGTCGGCGTCGATTGAAAATCCCGCCGCCTGTGAAATCAGGCCTAGTAAGCATGGAGGTCCGGGTTCGATTCCCGGCCGCACCACAAATTTTAATTCAATGCTTCAGATCTATCAATAATGTCTTTGACATATTTGAGACATAAATCCGTCTCAGGGATTATTTATTCATATTAATTGATACTTCCTCATTCGCTGACAAGTTCTTTCCACCAAGCCAAATTTTCAAGTTGGGGTGTAAGAGGGAGTCACTGGGGGATACGGTGAGTGAGGCACACTGCGAATCCCAAGTAGCGCACGATAGCTGCTGTGTGGGCTGGGGCGTTGTCCTGATGAAACAGCAGTTTTTCCCGTGCCAGTCTCGGACGTTTTTTCAATTACTTCCTGTTTCAAACGATCCATCAGAGCAGCATAACAGGGCCCAATTACGGATGTGCCTTTTACCAAGTAATCCATCAGGATTGCACCCTGGGAACCCTAAAAGACAGTGGCCATCACCTTTCCAGCTGACTAAACAGTCTTCGCCTTCAGAATGAAACTTTCACTCTGCAGCGGAGTGTGCGCTGATATGAAACTTCCTGGCAGATTAAAATTGTGTGCCGGAACCGGGACTCGAACCTGGGACCTATGCCTTTCGCGGGCAAGCGCTCTACCGACTGAGCTACCCCGACACGACTCACGATGCCGCCTCACAACTTTACTTCCGCCAGTACCTCGCCTCCTACTTTCCAAACTTCACAGAAGCTCTCTTGCAAACACGCAAGACTAGCACTCCTGGAAGAAAGGATATGGTGGAGACATGGCTTAGCCACAGCCTAAGGGATGTTTCCAGAATGAAACTTTCACTCTGCAGCGGAGTGTGCGCTGATATGAAACTTCCTGGCAGATTAAAATTGTGTGCCGGAACCGGGACTCGAACCTGGGACCTTTGCCTTTCGCGGGCAAGCGCTCTACCGACTGAGCTACCCCGACACGACTCACGATGCCGCCTCACAACTTTACTTCCGCCAGTACCTCGCCTCCTACTTTCCAAACTTCACAGAAGCTCTCTTGCAAACACGCAAGACTAGCACTCCTGGAAGAAAGGATATGGTGGAGACATGGCTTAGCCACAGCCTAAGGGATGCAGAGTGAAAGTTTCATTCTGGAAACATCCTTTAGGCTGTGGCTAAGCCATGTCTCCACCATATCCTTTCTTCCAGGAGTGCTAGTCTTGCGTGTTTGCAGGAGAGCTTCTGTGAAGTTTGGAAAGTAGGAGGCGAGGTACTGGCGGAAGTAAAGTTGTGAGGCGGCATCGTGAGTCGTGTCGGGGTAGCTCAGTCGGTAGAGCGCTTGCCCGCGAAAGGCAAAGGTCCCAGGTTCGAGTCCCGGTTCCGGCACACAATTTTAATCTGCCAGGAAGTTTCAGTCTTCGCCTTCTTTGGTGTGCTCTCCCCATTCTTCGTCCACTGTTTGGACTGTTGTTTCGTTTGTTGAGTATGATCGTGGATCCACGTTTCGTCCACAGTTATGAATCGGAGCAGGACGTCCTTTGTATTGCACCCAAACAGTGTGAGATAGTGAGCAGAAATGCTCTCCCGTTTCTCTCTCTGGTCCAAAGTGAGCAGGAGCGGCACACAGCTCCTTCGTGGCCAGTTTTCGTGGACGACGTGATGCACTCGTTCAGCTGAACTGCCTACAATGTCTCGGAAACTTTTTATCTGGTCCTCATTCCAAATCGGATTTGATCTGTGCAGCTGTCCGACTCTGCAGTTATCACTTAACAAGGCAGTCAACAATCAAGCAATGACAGCTATCTTTCGAAACTTGCTGTAACATGCGTGGAAATATGAGGCTTAAAACAACAGTATCAGGGGTAAAATATAGCAACCTATACAAAAACCAGAGTCGAAGGGCATCCAAGGCACGCAGAGGTTGGGAAGCGAGTAAGACAGGGTTGTAGCCTTTCCCCAATGTTGTTCAATCTGTACATTGAGCAGGGAGGGAAGGAATGGAAGGAGAAATTTGGAGAGGACATTAAAGTGCAGGGAGAAGAAATAAAAACATTGCGGTTTGCCGATGACATAGTAATTCTGTCAGAGACCGCAAAGGATCTGGAAGAGCAATTGAATGGAATGGGCAGTGTCTTGAAAGGAAGATTTAAGATGGACATTAACAAGAGAAAAGCGAAGGTAATGGAATGTAATGTCAGAAAATCAGGCGATGCTGAAGGAATTAGATTAGGTAATGAGATAATAAGAGTATCAGATGAATTTTGTTATTTAGGTAGCAAGATAACTTCTGATGGTCGAAGTAACGAAGACATAAAATGCAGAATGGCTATGGGAAGAAAAGCGTTTCTAAAGAAGCGAAACTTGTTAACATCCAATATTAATTTAAATGTTAGGAAGTCCTTTCTGAAAGCATTTGTCCAGAGTGTATGGGAGTGAAACGTGGACGATCAGGAGTTCAGACAAAAAGATGATATAAGCTTTTGATATGTGGTGCTACAGACGAATGATGAAAATTAGATGGGTGTAACACGTAACTAATGAGGAGGTGCTTAGCTGAATAGGGGAGAAAAGGAGTTTCTGGCATTTCCTGACTAAGAGAAGGGATAGATTGGTTATACACATTCTGAGACATCAAGGAATTGTCAACTTAGCATTAGAGGGAAGCGTGCGGGGTGAAAATCGTAGAGGGAGACCGAGGGACAAATACAGTAAGCAGATTCAAAAGGATGTAGGTTGCTGAACGTATTCTCTGATGAAGAGGCTTGCACAGGATAGGGTAGTGTGGAGAGCTGCATCAGACCAGTCTACGGACTGAAGACCACAACAACAACAACAACAACCAACAACAGTGCAGGTTCCGAAAACTTCCCACTCTTTGACACAAATTTACCAGACCGCCGGCGTACACGCGTCGCGTTGGTGCACCGCCGCATGACCTGACACTCGGCTGCCCTCGCACTCTGTTTTGTGTGCTGTGCCACCTCTTGGCTGTTGGACTGTGTGGTGTCGCACAAGTACAAAGTGCGCGCCACCTACTTGCGCCGCGCGCCGCCAGGCACGCACGGCGCGGCGTTCTCGCGACGACGGCCACGAGCGCCCTCTGCGACGACTCCGCTCGTGGCCACCACTGAAGGACATCGTTCACTTCGCACTTCGGACTGAGATAGCGACCAGATAGGACCTTCGATATCAGATAGGCACCAGTGAAGACTTTGCTATCGTACAGGCACTAGGCAGGCCTCTAACAACTATGTATCAACATTCTGCCGTACAATGTAAAAGTTAAGTATTGTTACATTCTGTGCAATATATCTCTTTCTAATTTACTCGAGTGTTTATAGTTTCTGGCTGCTCCCCTCCGTACCTGCACCAGCGTGTCGGTCTCATTCCACTCGGCCACCGACACCTACGACGAGGCTGGGACACAAAAGCGACGTCGAAGTTGGGACACAAAAGACTGCAGCACAGACAATCTTGTAGAAGATACTGGGAGGAAACTAAGAGCCTCACACATAAGAAGATACTTTAAACGTTTTGTGTCTCTCCCTCAGCTATTCTACTACATCCAACATGAGTAGGAGGGTGAGGTTAGTGCACCTGTCTGCAAACCAGGCAGCCCTTGTTCCTGTGGCAGGTGGCCCGACCAGTGATGACCACTGGAAGAGCTTAGCGGCAGCGACTCGGACCAGCGGGGCCGCGTCTTTTGTGTGTGCTGACAGCCGGTAGCTTGGCAGTCGGCACTGTCACAGACAAATATATACAGACGGGAAACCTCCGAAAGGGCCCGGTCCTACGCTCAGGGCTGCGGGGAGGGAGGGTTTCCAGCAGTTCCGTAAGATGTGCCATGATGGCGCTGCGGTCAGAAGCAGCCCTTTAAACTGGCCAGAGCAGGCGGCAGGTAGCGGCTGCCCCCACCACCACCTCCCCTCACAGCCGTGGCCTCGTGGCAGGCGGCACGAGCTCTCCCCTCAGCCTCCCCTCCACGCTACCCTCTGACGTGCGAGGGAAGCGTGCGGGGTAAAAATCGTAGAGGGAGACCGAGGGACAAATACAGTAAGCAGATTCAAAAGGATGTAGGTTGCTGAACGTATTCTCTGATGAAGAGGCTTGCACAGGATAGGGTAGTGTGGAGAGCTGCATCAGACCAGTCTACGGACTGAAGACCACAATAACAACAACAACCAACAACAGTGCAGGTTCCGAAAACTTCCCACTCTTTGACACTGGAACCGCCTGACACCTGCTAGCACCTTACGGAACTACGAGGGGAGCGTAGGACAGTGGTTTAGGGGGGGCTTCTCCTCTGTGTGTGTTACTGTGTGACTGCAGACAGCTGCTGCAGTGGCCGGCCATCCCCTCCACTACCCCCTCCTCTTTTTTGTGCAGAGTTGGACGTCGGCTGCAGTTGCCGATGTGGCTCGAAGCGCTCCGCCAGGCATTAGCAGCGCAGCGCGGCTCAAAACCGATAATGACGGACGACCAATTAGGCCGCAGACAACAGCGCTGGAAGCGCTTCTGGCAGACGCCGAACCCGGAGTAAAGCCCTCCGTCTACGAAACGTGAGACACCCACCAGAAAGTCGTTGTCAGCTAGGGATGGCGGATATCGCTGAAAGAACCTGTTTTCGGTTATACCGGTTCTTTTCATCTCCAATTTAACCGCACCGTTAAGCATTGCTCAAGATAACCGGTTTTAGGTTTTATATTGCCATTATTTCCAGTAGAGTTCGAGCGAAACATATTTTGCGGCCGAAACTGAAACCGTAATCGAATTTTCGGTTCTTCTAGTTAGTTACAATTTAGGTAAATTTGCGTTATACGACATATCACTAGTCTTTCAATATTTTGCAAGATCCCCTCCCAATACTACGCCTTCTTGAGTGTGTGTAAGCCTAGCCAGGAGTCCGTAGAAGACGATATACGAAGCATACAGATTTACTGGCCTAGTATTTCCATCCGGCAGTTGCGAATATTGAGCCAACCACTCCGTAAGTTGGACTTGTGAGCCAGCGCATACGAATATCTCGTTATATACACAATATATATATATATATATATATATATATATATATATATATATATATATATAAAGTTACAGTCAGTGCTGCAGAAGTATTTCGAAAAATAAAGTCACAATTCCGACTAACAGTATGATGTTGTCAGTATAAATTTACGCAAAGTGAACTAGGAGAGCTGAGTACAACATCAAAGAATGTTCAAATGGGTGTCAGTTCTTAAGAGGCCTAACTGCTTAGGTCATCGGTCCCTAGCCTTACAAACTACTTAATGTAACTTACGCTAAGGACAACATACACATCCATGACCGAGGGAGGAAGGAGGACTCGAATCTCCGATTGCAGCAGCCGCGCAGTCCGTGACATGGAGCCTCAGACCGCACGGCTGCCTCGCGATATTGGTTATTAAAAAAGCCCCTAGCTTTCAAAATGTTCAAATGTTTGTAAATCTTATGGGACTTAACTACGGGGTCATCAGTCCCTAAACTTACAAAATACTTATGAACTACCTTATACTAAAGACGGCACAAATATCCATGCCCGAGGGGGGATTCGAACCCCCGACCGTAGTGGCCGTGCAGACCGTGACTGAAGCGCCTCAGTCCCCTCGGCCACCGCTGCCGGCCCCTCGCTTTCAAGGAATGACATTAATAAAACTTGTTAGCATAACAATATCATAATACATTAAGAGTTATTATACCAAGCTTACATAATAGGTATATGAATCGAATTTACCTTCTCTTGCAAGAAACATTTTGGATGCCTTCTTCTTAAATGACACAGCAAGTCTGTTGTACCTCCACCCGTTTTCAGCTTTTTAAAGCAAATGGAGCATTGTACCTCACTGCTCCCGTACATCGTGAAGTACTTGCACACTCGGGATGGTGCCATTTGAGACACAACCGATGTCTGGCGACGACAGCAAGGAACTGCCGCGTGACCAGACGGAGGCAAGTCTCGTACACTGCCGGTGCACGCGCGTCGTCTAATAGGCCACGCCACACGGCAACAGCTGCGTCGATGCCTCAATAGCTGCACCAGTCCTTAAGTTCTTATGCCACGCGTTTCTGACTGCCGGGATTGTTCTTAAATTATCACTGATCGCTTTTCTTAGTTACTGCGATGACCTAATAGTTCACAGCAGTGGAAATTTTAGGAATAGCCCTAATATTAGGCTCTAATAGTTTTAATTTTTTTTAGAATATTTACAAAAAACTCATTTTGAACCACTACTACAGGAAGTAGTCGTACCGGTTTTTTACCAGGTTCTTGGCAATAACTAAAAAGAACCGGTTATAACCGACTCCAAATAAATACCGAAAAAACCGGTTATTGAAAACTAAAATACCGGTATCGATTTTATCCGGTTGGTTTTTCCCATCCCTATTGTCAGCTGTGTTGCCACTCACGGCAGACCCTCCGACTACAGAGAGGCGTTCAAGCGGTACGCGTTTGTCGAGTCGTCTGCTTCACTGTAATAAAGCTTCAAATAATCTTCTTCTTCTTTCTTGGCCCGGCAGCTCATGTAGACCCTTGGCCTCTTCTACAATTTCCTTCTATTCCTCTCTGTCCTTTGCCAATACCCTCCAGTTTCGACGAGGTGCATTCAAGTTCTAAGGCCTCCAACTTTCTTTTCTCCGGACTGGAAAGAGATAGAAACACGAACATTGTTTTAAAATGAGGCCGCGTTCATTGTCAATACGTCCCAGAGATGGCAGCACTGTACGGCAGATGGAATTTTAGTGCCAGCGGCGAGAAATGTTTGTTAAGCTTATGGGACTTAACTACGGGGTCATCAGTCCCTAAACTTACAAACTACTTATGAACTACCTTATAGTAAGAACGGCACAAGTAGCCATGCCCGAGGGGGGAATCGAACCGCCAGCCGCAGTGGCTGAGGGGACTGAGGCGCTCCAGTCACGGTCTGCACGGCCACTACGGTCGGGGGTTCGAATCCCCCCTCGGGCATGAATATTTGTGCCGTCCTTAGGATAAGCTAGCTGAGAAGTAGTTTGTAAGTTTAGGGACTGATAACTCCATAGTTAAGTCCCATAAGCTTAACAAACATTTGAACATTTGGATTCGAGCCCCCGACCGTAGTGGACGTGCAGACCGTGACTGGAGCGCCTCAGTCCCCTCGGCCACCGCGGCCGGCCCAGCGGCAAGAATGAGAACCGTTTTAGACACTTAAAATGGCGACGTTTTCTTTACTTGAACAGCATGCAATCATTCGTTATCTGGATTTGCGTGGTGTGACACCAATTGAAATTCATCGACAGTTGAAGGAGACATGTGGTGATGGAGTTATGGATGTGTCGAAAGTGCGTTCGTGGGTGCGACAGTTTAATGAAGGCAGAACATCGTGTGACAACAAACCGAAACAACCTCGGGCTCGCACAAGCCGGTCTGACGACACGATCGAGAAAGTGGAGAGAATTGTTTTGGGGGATCGCCGAATGACTGTTGAACAGATCGCCTCCAGAGTTGTCATTTCTGTGGGTTCTGTGCACACAATCCTGCACGACGACCTGAAAATGCGAAAAGTGTCATCCAGGTGGGTGCCACGAATGCTGACGGACGACCACAAGGCTGCCCGTGTGGCATGTTGCCGAGCAATGTTGACGCGCAACCACAGCAAAGAATGGGACTTTCTTTTCGTCGGTTGTGACAATGGGTGAGACGTGGATGCCATTTTTCAATCCAGAAACAAAGCGCCAGTTAGCTCAGTGGAAGCACACAGACTCACCGCCACCAAAGAAATTTCGGGTAACCGCCAGTGCTGAAAAAATGATGTCCATGTTCTGGGACAGCGAGGGCGTAATCCTTACCCATTGCGTTCCAAACGGCACTACGGTAACAGGTGCATCCTACGAAAATGTTTTGAAGAACAAATTCCTTCCTGCACTGCAACAAAAACGTCCGGGAAGGGCTGCGCGTGTGCTGTTTCACCGAGACAACGCACCCGCACATCGAGCTAACGTTACGCAACGGTTTCTTCGTGATAACAACTTTGAAGTGGTTCCTCGTGCTCCCTACTCACCTGACCTGGCTCCCAGTGACTTTCGGCTTTTTCCATCAATGAAAGACACTCTCCGTGGCCGCACATTCACCAGCCGTGCTGCTGTTGCCTCAGCGATTTTCCAGTGGTCAGAACATACTCCTGAAGAAGCCTTCGCTGCTGCCATGTAATCGTGGCGTCAGCGTTGTGAAAAATGTGTACGTCTGCAGGGCGATTACGTAGAGGAGTAACGACAGTTTCATCGATTTCGGATGAGTAGTTAATTAGAAAAAAAAATCGGATGCCTTAGAACTTGAATGCCCCTCGAATAGCCCATCTTCCTAAGGTCTTCGTTTGACCACGTCCTCTCGTGCTGGGCATACGCGGCGCCAACACGGCTGCGCCGCCTGCAGCTCATACAGAACAAGGTGCTACGCGACGTTAACAGCGCTCCGCGATACACACGCACCGTGGACCTTCACAATCAATACCGCCTAGAGCGAATCTCGGTGGTATTCAAGAAAGTCGCCACACCACGGTACGAAAACTCGAGACACTCGAACAATCTATATCTATAAATGTGAATGTCTGTTCAGTGTACGTTTATCACGTCTGAACCACAAGACATAAAGAGCTAAAACTTTGTACAGTTGCTAATGTCTACCCGCGGAAGGCTTTAGGCACGGGTTTTTAGCGATCGGATAGCTATTTATCTATATATATTAATGTGAATGTTCGGTGTACGCTTATCACGCCCGAACGACAAGACGCAGAGACTTAAATATTTGTACAGTTACCAATTTATACCTGAGGAAGGTTTTAGGCACGGTTTTCTAGCGATCTGATAGATATTTAGTAATTTGAAAAATATGATGCGAAATGCCGAACAATAATTACTCTTTGAAAATTATATTTACTCTTTGAAAATGTTTTATTGGTTGCAATGGTTGCTTGAGGGTGTGTGTGTTAATATTTCGCTCTGCAGCGAAAACTACAGACCGCAAACGAATGGTCTGTGTGTAATTGTTGTCCGAAGTCTCCCGTTGTACACCATAGCAGTTCCATGCCGATAGCTATAAGGGGTGGAAGATATGGTGGTTGAAAGACGTCAAATTATAAAAGAATTCGGACTGAAGACCAGAGATGACGTTTACGGATCTATAGCAAAGAGGTTACATACAGAGAAACGTGATGCCACAGACCATATCTTTGGTCTATGTGTGCAGCAATGTCTTCAACTCTTTCTCTGTAAGAATAAGCATAGGAATGAGGAAATATGAATACCCGGGCAGCGCAGGGTTTTCAGCTAGTCCCTTCATACTACGCTTGGGGAACTACGATGACAACCATAGGTGGAAACATAAACGCCCCAAAACCCTTCTCCTCAGAGCCTAACCACCTACGGTCATAGGGACCACCAACTCGCAAACACGATGAACATGGCGAACCGCTGCAGAATAGCAGACTGACTGGCAATGCCAGCTGAGCCCACAGCCGACCTACAGGCAAAGCAGGGAAACCATATTCAGCGCACTGAACACAAACAGACCTATACAGTCCCACACACTTACATAGTTCTATGACCGAACTGTCTAACTACCATGACAAACTTGGCTACGTTCACAGGTATTCTGCCGCAGACGATTCAGGAGGCATCATTGGAGCTCAGCTGCAGCAGAACCTCACATCAAACGGACTGAATGTTTACGACAAACCTAGCAAAGTTAACGGTACCGAGATATACCCTCTACTAACATTACCAAAGCTTGCACGATGTGTCGCAGATAGCGTACCGCTACTGCCCTTCATACCTACCCAACTGTCGCAGAGGTTTTTTTCCCTTGGCTCTTGCCTTGGCACTTTTATCCCTCTGCCCTTACATACCTTTACCCTTCTTATACCTTACACCACTACTATCTCCAGATGAAGCGTATTAATGGGTGATGGCGCCCACAGGTACGGATAACATCGCGGTTCCCACATCCCGTTATCCACCTCAGCAAACTAACCTAATTACGGAGGTGGCAGTAGAACCTTATGTGATGGTCACCACGATGGTGTGGGCCCCATCCTTGTTCCCCCCTGGCTTTCATTGCAGCACTCTCTTTGGTACTTCTGTGTCACTCATGCCCACCTCTATCTGGATGATTTCACTATCCTGGTTGGTTGGTCTTCGTATATGGTATAAAACTCATGATTGTATCTCCTCTTGCATCTTCCTCTTTCGCAGATTGGGCAGATAATTCGAGTGAGTACCTTCCTTTCAAATGTGTCCAGTATTTCACTATCTTTAGTTGTTAATGCCCACGTTCCACAAGCATATGTAAGCACTTGTCGTATAAGTGATTTATAGACGGTTAATTTAGTTGTACGAGTCAGGAGTCTTGAGGATAGAAGTCTTGTTAGGGCAAAATAGGCTCTGTTGGCCAGTATTAATCTCTGCTTCATTTCACAGGATGTATCATTCAGATCAGTAACTGCCAAGCCCAGGTACTTGAAATGTTCAACTCTCTCTGGAATGTATAATTGCCACTGTTACTGCATTTGATATATTTCCTCCATTTGCTTTTCCAGGTGCCATATACTTTGTTTTCTGTTCACTAATAATTAACCCCATATTCCTACTACCCTGTTCGAGAGCCGTAAATTTCTGTTCCATTGCTTTTTGGGTTCTTGCTACTATATCTATGCCATCTGCATAGACAAGTATCTGAACTGATTTTCTATAAATCAGCTGAAAACCCGGCGCTGCCCGGGTATTTATTTATTTATTCCTGCCATTTTCCAGGTATATAATCATTTGTGTAAGGGCTGTAGGTCTGTACAATGTCTTAGGAATACAATTAGTAGTAAAGAAGTAATAGATTAAAACTTGGTGCGTGATGGGGCGGATTTCCATGAACGTTACTGTTTATATCTAATGAACAACGTGTCGCTCTGTGATACAATTTAGAAGGTAAACTCAACTATATGCGTGTACACTTTTTGCATAATTTACTGCGGCTATAATTTGTAGTGTAGAGATTATAAATCGTAACGTCATACCGAATGCCGTAGTTCCACTCCATAAACAGCGGAAAAGTAGAAAGCGAGAAACTTTTTTTCCATTCATCATTTTACTATGGTTCCCAGCGAGAAAAAGTTTAATAAAGGTTTGAAATTATGTTTAAAGTTTGTTGCAAGTCGCTAAGTACTGTCATTCTCATACAGTGTATTTCGAAAGTCTCGCCGCATTAAATGGCATTTTTTGCGATTTCTATTGGCTATGACGTAATATCTTTCGAACCATGTGCCGTTTGTGATTCTTAACCATGCAACAATTGTTACCTTACGGTAAGGAATGTGTGTACCAAATTTGGTTGAAATCGGTCCAATGGTTCAGGAGAAAATGAGCAGCATTGTCGCAAAATGCAGCAGTTTGTCGCGCATCTCGTTGTTTATGACGCCATATCTCGTGAACTGTATATCGTACGTGATTCTTACACTTACGGCGACCGTCCTCGTGGATTGAAGGTTACGTGTACAAAATTTCATAAAGATTGGAACAAAACTCTAGATCTGTATGCAACACGTACAAACATACGGACACTCTGCTTTATATATTAGATCGTCCCCCTATTCAGAAGGTTTGCATTTCTCATCACCCTCCCCAGGGCGGCATTAAAGAGAAGACATGCCAATGCATCCCCTTGTTGCACTCCGTTTTTAATATTCAATGTGTCAGTCATCATTCCTCCTATTCTTATACTAAGCTTCAAAAATGCTCGGCAAAAAAAATAAAAAAAAAATAAAAAAAATGAAATAAATAAATAAATAAATAAATAAATAAAAAATAATTAAAAAATTTTATATATATAATAAAAAAGTCAAAAATTCATCTGTTATCTACAGCATGTTTCAGGAACAATAGCAAATATTTTAGAAGCTAATGAAGACGATTCGCAATTAAAATGCCATTTAACGTGTGGCCAGTTATTACTGTGTACAACGATACAGCTCTTGGCATGTAACCCAAACAAAATTAAAGCAGATGCAAATTTGGATATTCTGACTGATTATTTCGTCGATTCTTGGAAGATCATCATATTGACTTTTATTTATATAACCCGTTCTAGACGTAGATTAAAGTCTTAATATGACCAAGTAAGCCGAAAGCCAGGTAACTAAGTGGAAATGAACTTGTAGAATACCCCTATAACAAAATAAATAAAATAATAATAGACAACTGAGACGAAAGTTCATCGATCAACGCAGACGAAGCACTATTCCATGTCCGGAAAGGACAAAACTACTCCAGAAAAAAAATAGAGTTTAAGATGCTGTTTAAACGTTTCCTTGTTCAAATTTTCCATCTGGCCCATCTTTTTACTTACTATTATTTCAACTAGTGTTGTTGTATTTAAAATACCACCAAGTGTATTCACAAAGTCACGAAACTCAAATTAATTTAATTATAAGCCACGGCGGTAAGAATTGGCGTCGCTTTGATTTCCACTGCTAGATGCTGTAGGTGTCGCGTTAGACCTGTTGTAGCTCATCTTCAGACAGGAACATACCCACTTCCTTTAACCACTAGTAATGGCTGCGTAGAGTCACGATTTTTGTTCTCTGCACATCTATGGAAAAACGCCTTCCGAATTCTACAAATGTAATTAAAGTAAGCAATCGAAACTTCAATTTTCGTGTATGCGTATTTGTATAATGGTTCCACGTTTCCTGTGAAATGGTAATTTTACTAAACTAATCTGAATAGTTGCCCACATGAAAGGAAATTTTAGACATATTTCTGAAATGATATTATACAACGAAATTTCGCTGCACAGTGGAGTGTATGCTGGAACGAAATTTTCTTCGTGATTGGAATGAGATTTACTACCAGGATTGTTAATCAATAATACTAATGAAAGTTCTACATGCTCATTTCTCCACACAAAGAAGAAAGAGGAATTTTAAATACAATGAAAGAATCCCTGAGACGGATTTTCGTCTCAAATATGTCAAAGACATTATTGATAGAGCTGAAGCATTGAATTAAAATTTGTTTCCACCATGTCCATTGCTGAGGTGCTATTCCGCTGCATGGAGAGCCTTGGCAGTAGTGGCAATTATCTTTGGAACAAAGAAGCTGAATTAAAGTTTGTGTTGTGGAGGGAAATCGTACATAGACTATTCCGAGGCGCCTTAATCGTTAGTGGTGTGGTAGTCTAACGGTTAAGACGTCTGCCTAGTAAGCATGGAGGTCCGGGTTCGATTCCCGGCCGCACCACAAATTTTAATTCAATGCTTCAGCTCTATCAATAAAGAGGAATTTTTTAGGATCAGCAGTAAACATATCAGACGTTGAGTACTGAGGAAAAGCGGGCTTGTGGTTGACCAGCGCACACTCTGCAGGTGCCTAAAGGAACTAAAAGGCTGGACAGCAGCGGCAAGTGCATTCATTGCTCTGGCTGTTTTAGATCAACTCAGTCTACGGCTTGTTTGGAATTTCACTCAAACGAGTATGTAAAAATCTTTGACATCGCTGATTACGAATTCTATATTACAATTTGACCACTAAAATGGCAATTTACGATTATAACATTATAATCATAAAATTAAAAAAAAAAAGCTGTGTGCTTATCTTGGGTTTTTATATTGAAAATTATTGAAGTACCAGTTGTTGGTAATAAGATCAAATTAAAAAATATGCAAATAGGAGAAAACAGTATAAATCAGTTTTTCTTCCTTTTTTTTTTCCCCGAGTCGCGAAACACTTTATGTGAAGGCAACTGCCATTTTTTCACTTTTAGGTTTATACCCAAGGTGAAGGAAATACTCTAAGGAAGGAATCAATTAGTGTAAAATACGCTCATTAATCACTATAGTTTTACAAAACTGACACCACTAAAGATTTTTCGACATTGCTCCGCATGGATAATGCAGTATTAGTTATTTCAAATGTTATTATAATATTTTTTCATCGTAAACGGTCTGAAAGGGAAGTAGAGACGCAGTTTGATCCTTATACATTTGTTCTCTTTCAAAGTAGACTCTACATTTCAGGGTAAAAGCTGTAGCCCTATAGGTCTTCAAAAGCGAGACGATGAAGCTGCAAGTTTTTTTCGCATTACAACTTCTTTTTTAATAAATTATGTGTATTGGTAATAACGAAGTTATGAAAACTTTAGTGTCTAAATCAATTGGATAAGAAAATTTTGATTTGTACTCACTACGCCCCGAAGAAACAGCAAAGCCGCATTTAAGTACCAACTTGGCATTTTTTAAAAGTTTCTGGAATAATCTTTGACAGTGTTTTCTGAACACGTGAAATGGTTTGTGGTGAGTGACTCCACACCGCTTGTACACCGACTGCGGCACGCGTCTACATTTGGTGGGCCACACAGAGTTTTACCTTCCACTATATTTTTCGTAATCGGGACAGATAAGAACTTCGTGATTCTTCGTTGAATTTCTAATAAGGACAAACTGAAATTAGGTAGCTTTCCATCGACCACGCCAGACAAAACCCGATGCGGTGCAGCACGCTAGGTGGAGCAGGCGTTACACATTTGCACTTTGCCAAAACGCTTCCCTGGTTGTAACATAACGTGAATTCGAAATGATATAGGTTTAGTACTATATTAAGTTAAGACACAAGTGAAAGTATTACGGTTATAATATGAAAGGCAACAATTATGGTAGCATATTCACAGAATATATGACTTCAACTGCGAATGGGCAAAGCTGGGAATTTGTATGTGACGGGAGGCGTGCTTAGGCAGTCCTTGCAGGTGCGGTGATCACTGTGTCCCCAGTGGTGTAGGGGTCAGCGCAACTGCCTAGAAAGCAGGAGACCCGGGTTCGAATCCCGGCTGGATACACATTTTCAGCTTTGTCTATTCGCAGTTAATTATGGTCGACGTCAGGCTATGAAGGCAGCTGCCCTGTCTGCTGTGGGTCGTTTACTTGGACTGGAGAGAAAACATTGTGGGGAAGGCGAACCAAAGGTTACGTTTCATTGGCAGAACGCTTCGAAGATGCACCAGCTCCACCAAAGAGACTGCCTACATCACACTTGTGCGTCCTCTCCTGGAGTACTGTTGCCCCTTGTGGGACCCTCACCAGGTGGGATTCACGGAAGACATTGAGCAGGTTCAGAGAAGGGCAGCTCGTTTTGTTGTATCGCGTTACGGAGGGGGGGGGGGGGGGGGGGAAGCGTCACGGAAATGTTGCACGAATTGGGGTGGAAATCATTAATGATGGTAGAGAAAAGTTATGAAAGTGGTTAATAAACCCTCTGCCAGGCAGTTAAATGTGATTTGCAGAGTATCTATGTAGATGTAGACGTTAAAAGTACAGGAGCAGAATTTTCTTTCACACTCTATTACAAAACATCATAAGTCATATGCTGTATTTCGGAAATCCCTAAATAACGCCGAATACACAACTTTTTTTGTTAATGATCGGTGAAAAATTTTAAGAGGTTAACCAATAAGTAGTCACATATTTGACGTTGATTTACAAGATAAAGAAGAAACAAAATCTTCAAGACACTATTTATGCCGACATTCTACATACCTTGCTAAATAAACGATTTAGGGGAAAATCTAAGTAGCTCTCTTAGGTTGTTTGCAAATGACGCCGACATTTACCGTCTAGTAAAATGATCTGAAGTCAAAACCAACTGCAGAACGATTTGAATAAGATATGAGTATGTTGTAAGAATTGGCAGTTGACTCTAAATAGTGAGAAGTGTGAAGTCGTACACATGAATACGAAAAGAAATCCGTTAAACTTTGTTTACAAGATAAATCAAACAAAAGTGAAGGCCGTGAACTCCACAAAATACTTAGGAATTACTATTACATCAGACTTAAACTGGAAAGAACACATGGGTACTGTCGTAGGAAAGGCGAACCAGAGACTGCGTTTTATTGGCAGAACCCTCAATAGATGCAACAGAACTACTAAAGAAACTGCATACACTGCGCTTGTCCGTCCATTTTTGGAGTATTGCAGCCCAGTGTGAGATCCTTATCAGGTGGGTTTGACGGAGGACATCGAAAGAGTCCAAAGAAGGGCAGCTCGTTTCGTATTGTCACGACACAGGGGAGACAGCGTTACGGAAATGATACAGGATCTGGGATGGGAATCATTACAACAACGGCGCTTATCGCTGCGGCGTGGGCTACTTACGAAACTCCAATCGCCAACATTCTCCTCCGAATGCGAAAATATTATTGTAGACTCCCAGTTACATAGGTAGAAATGATCATCAGAATAAAATAGGAGAAATCAGAGCTCGAATAGAGAGATTCAGGTGTTCTTTCTTCCCGCGCGCTATTCGAGAATGGAATGGGAGATAAAATAGTATAACGGTGGTAAGATGAACCCTCTGCACTTAAATGTGATTTGCAGAGTATCCCATGTAGATGTAGATGTAGTGTCGTCCACGAAACAGAAATTAAAATGCCACCCCTGTAGATAGTTGTTGTCAGCTTCAGCAATGCTAGTTGACCGGGGCGGCAGCACAGCTGAAGTGTCGCAGCACCTCAGACATGATGCCCCAGAGCCTCTACCACAGTCTGACATATACAGTCGCGACAGTCACTGCTGTGAAAGTTGTTACCAACTGACAGCTGCTGCGACACTAGCGCTCCTAGCGGTGGGCAAGCTGCCGAAGTAGTGATGTTTGTTTATACTCGCTTTTGTACGTAATCAACGAAATACTTACTACAATTTTTGCGTTACAAGCATTATTAAAACACCGAGAGACAAACATAATATGGAAATTAAAATAAAAACACCGTAATTTAAATTATTCAGTGGTATAAAGAACAACTCTGTCATGAACAAATACTTACGAATATGTGTATATTTGATGCTTATTCCGCTGAAAGTAAGTTGCATATAAACATAACGGTATAATAAATTTCTATTGTGGTCTGTTCTTACTATGACAGTCAGTTTATGACGTGTCTAAAGATTCTCACATTTTTACACGTCTCTCGTCTTTCTTATACGTGCATATTCTTTTAAGTGTGATTACTTTAGCTTTAAAAACCAATGTTTTGATGATTCTTGCCGTTTGGGGTTCAGATGTAGCAACAATTGTGGAATTTGGTTCTTCTTTTTTGGAGAACAGTTTGGTTGCTTTTATCGTTATACTGCCATGTCTGTGACGTTTTCCCTTCAGCTACAGCTGTGATGCTTGATTTGGTACGTTAAATACCGTATTTATTGCTGTCTATATACGTTTCCTATGTTCGACCCTCACCGATTTTACTGGAATTGTAATGAAGAATACTTAACGTTCCTGCGTAGAAATGACGTCTCTCTGCTAAAGGGAATGTCTCCTGGTGTTTCCGAGGCATTTTTTATTTTTAATAGAAAATGAAATTACTCATTTAAAGCCTGTATGTTAAAGGATGATTGTAAATTAACTGTCCTGTAATGTACCGTTTCGTACCTTATCAGGGATCTTATGAAACCTAAGAAAGACAAATGGGGAGCTATTTTTAAATTATTACCTGTCTATAAGGCACTATATACGTTCCCTAACGTAAAAAGTATGCTGAAGTCAATATAAACGATAATATTCGCATTCATGAACTATCGTATTACGAAACGTAGCTTGCCGGCCGCTTGGAGCGCTGCTATCGCAAGAAAGACAAATGGGGAGCTATTTTTAAATTATTACCTGACTATAAGGCACTATATACGTTCCCTAACGTAAAAAGTATGCTGAAATCAATATAAACGATACTATTCGCATTCATGAACTATCGTATTACGAAACGTAGCTTGCCGGCCGCTTGGAGCGCTGCTATCGCAGAGTATAACAAAAATCTGTGGGAGTGTCGTGACTGTATGTGTTAGACTGAGCCTCTACTAGAAGATGCCTACTTGTTGTCCGCTCCCTGGCCAGCTGTTCCCTGTGTTTCAGACCGCTGCAGTGGACGCCACCTGCTACCCAGACAGGCCTACGGCTATGGACTGACCTCCGCCGCTCTGCCTATACGGTCGCTGTTTGCCCTGCTCTTAATTAAAAGTGCGCCCCTCTGCCGGCCGTGGCACACAGGGCATGCTTCTCACGCCATGGCAGCGGGGGCACAGCGCAGGGAAAGCACCCCTGTTTCTTATTGTCACTCACTGTCATAATTATGTTTCATTATAACGACATACTGCACCTATGCACTGTAAATTGTTATATAACAACTGATTCACATTACAAGATTATGGCCTCGTAAAATATTTTATTTGACCAGATCATGCTGACAAAGTTCAGCGAAACCGGTCGTCGTAAATAAAAATTGACGATCACCGATCTTGGCTTTATTATCTTTTTACAAAATTATAAAATCTATCTGCAGCAAGGAGAAATTTGAAGGAATTAAAGTTCAGGGTGAAGAATTAAAAACATTGCGTTTTGCCGACGGCATAGTAATTCTGTGAGATACAGGAAAGGACCTGGAAGAGCAATTCAACGGAATGGACAGTGTGCTGAAAGGTGCATATAAGATGAACATTAACAAGAGCAAAAGTAGGGTAATGGAGTGCAGTGTAACAAAATCAGGTGATGCTGAAGGAATTAGATTGGGAAACGAAGCAATAGAGGAGGTAGATGAGTTTTGTTACTTTGGCAGCAAAATAACAAATGATGGTCGCAGTACAGAGGATATAAAATGCAGAATGGCAATGGGTAGAAAAACGTTCTTGAAAAAGAGAAATTTATTAACATCGAATATTGATTTAAGCCTAAGGAAGTCCTTTCTGAAGGCATTTGTATGGAGTGCTGCCTTGTATGGGAGTGAGAAATGGACGATAAACAGTGCGGACAGGAAGAGGATTGAGGCTTTTGAAATATGGTGCTACAGAAGAATGCTGAAGATTAGGTGGATGGATCGCGTAACTAATGAGGAGGTACTGAACAGAATTGGGGAGAAAAGGAATTTCTGGCATACCTTGACTAAAAGAAGGGATAGATTGGTAGGACACATTCTTAGACATCAAGGAATTGTGAATTTAGCGTTGGAGGGAACTGTGTTGGGTAAAACCGCAGAGGGAGACCAAGAGATGGATACAGTAAGCAGATTCAGACAGATGTAGGTTGCCGTTCTTATGTGGAGATGAAGAGGCTTGCTCAGGATAGGGTATTTTGGAGAGCTGCATCAAACCAGTCTCCGGATTGAAGACCACAACAACAACAACCTTCCGGTGTCTCCTGGTCTTTTCCATGTATACAACTTCTTTCGTGATTTTAAAGCAGGTGTTTGGTATGATTAAATTATGTTCCGTACAAAATTCTACCAGGCGGCTTCCTCTTTCATTCCTTTTGCCCAGTCCATACTCACCTACGCATTTTCCTTCCCTTTCTTTCCCTACTACCGAATTCCAGTCTCCCATCACAATTAAGTTTTCCTCTCCCTTAATCTTCTATATCTATATATAAAAGGCTTGTGTGTGTGTACGTGCTGACAGACTTTTCTCCATGACCACATACTGCTACCCACTCGTGGTTGTGGTGGTAGATAGCCCTTGGTCTAATGGTGTTAGTAAGGGAGTTTGGTCGCGGTGCGTGGCAGTGGGTGAGTGCGACGAGGAAAAATTCGCAAAATATGCAATAAATACTCTTAGGAAAAGCTATATACTCTGTGACTTACGAACTTTACGGTACGAGTCAAAATCTGTTTATTCTTTCAATCGTCAGACAATGCGGTCCTTTCAGACTTTAATAACGACGGAGAATATCAAATACGCAATTTTTTTAAATAGATCACATGTTTCCGTCAACCACACATTACCGACTATGAACAGAGACACAAAACAAAGATAAAAATCCAGATAGACTCAAAGATAAAAATACTCGTGGAACATTGATCACTATCGTGGAAGCTTGGTGGAAACACAGACATACATTAATGAATGTCTCTTAGGCCATAGATATTGATATGCCTGTGCCAGTAAGCTCACTGGTCTGTGCTAATCAGTGATCTCTGATACATATAGCCGCGGCACTCTCTGCTGTGAAAGGTGTTATCTTTTGACAGCTGCGTCAAGAAAAACTATGCGACGTAGTCCTACTCATATCCCGGCGGCCTCCTGTGATAATGTTGGCAACAGATGTTAAATAACGAGAATCATGTGACATCGTCATAAGCCAATCGCGTGACACACAAATATTTTGTCGCGAAATCAAGCATACAGCAGGAAGAGAAGTATTTATCTACACTCTATGTGGTTCGGTCATCTTTGCGACGATTTTATATCGTGTTATTGATGTT
Organism: Locusta migratoria; assembly: GCA_026315105.1. Taxonomy (NCBI): domain Eukaryota; kingdom Metazoa; phylum Arthropoda; class Insecta; order Orthoptera; family Acrididae; genus Locusta; species Locusta migratoria. Next base: position 124,962,540 of record CM048754.1, read on the forward strand.
GCCAACATAAAAACACGAGGCCGCCAGGATAGAAAGTAAAATTTTACCGAATCAGATACATCCGTTGTTGTCACATCTCATTACGACCAGCAGTTTCACGCGAAACTCTTTTGTATAGAGTCTCATGATTCACACAGTCTTACAATTCATTCCAAATTCCTATTCAAGGAGATGTTTGTGAAAACTGTTACAAATCAATATTCGCACTTATGCAATATCGTTTTCAGAAATGTCATTTGCCAGCCGCTTTCGGCTGTGTAACTTTATGAACACAACCTAACATTGAATTTACAATGTTCCGAAGCACGGACTTAAATTAATTTCACTTTTAGTATGAAAAACTTTATGAACATTCATCGTTTTCGACAATGACTTCTACTTAAATTTGACATCTTAGCTAGGAGAACTGAGTTTTTTGACAGAGAGATCCAACAAGGATTGTGTTTTTGCTGACCTACGTCCGGAACGCAAAGAACCATGATATACACAGGACCTTCTGTAACAACCTTTGCGAAGCACGGGCATATAAACTAGTTGTTATATAACAACTGATTGACATTACAAGATTATGGCCTTGTAAAATATTTTATTTGACCAGATGATGCTGACATAGTTCAGCGAAACCGGTCGTCGTAAATAAAAATTGACGATCAGCGATCTTGGCTTTTTTATATCTTTTTACAAAATTATAAAATCTATCTGCTACCTTCCGGTGTCTCCTGGTCTTTTGCATGTGTACAACTTCTGTCGTGATTCTAAAACAGGTGTTTGGTATGATTAAATCATGTTCCGTACAAAAGTTTACCAGGCGGCTTCCTCTTTCATTCCTCCTGCCCAGTCCATACTCATCTACGCATTTTCCTTCCCTTCCTTTCCCTACTACCGAATTCCAGGCTCCCATCACAATTAAGTTTTCCGCTTCCTTAATTGTCTGCATAATTTCATTTACCTCCTCATACATTTCTTCGATTTCCTCGTCATCGACTGAGGTAGTTGGCTAGCTCTACTACTGTGGTCTTTGTTGGCTTCGTATCTATCTTGACTACGATAATGCGATCACTGTGTTGCTCATAGTAGTTTACCCGCATTTCTATTTTGTTATTCATTATCAGTCCTACTCTTGTAATACGCCCAACTGATCTTGTATTTATAATTCTGTACTCGCCTGACCAGAAATCCTGTTCCTCTTTCCACCGGCCGGCCGCGGTGGCCGAGGGGACTGAGGCGCTTCAGTCACGGTCAGCACGGCCATTACGGTCGGGGGTTCGAATCCCCCATCGGGCATGGATATTTGTGCCGTCCGTAGTTGTAGGTAGTGCATAAGTAATTTGTAAGTTTAGGGACTGATGACCCCGTAGTTAAGTCCCTTAAGCTTAACAAGCATTTTTTCCACCGAAGTTCACTAATCTCCACTATATCTACCTTCAACCTATTCATCCCTCTTTTCAAATTGTCTAACTTTCCTGCGCGATTAAGGGCTCTAACATTCCACACTCCGGTCCATGGAATGCCTATGTTGTTTTCCGTGATGATCACATCCTCCAGAGTAGTCCCTGCTCGGAGATCCGCATGGACTAAGCTGCTGTTGCCAACAATACAAAAAATGTTCAAATTTTTGTAGAGCTTATTGGACTTAACTACAGGCTCATCAGTCCCTAATCTTACAAACTACTTATAAATTAACTTATACTAATGACAGCACAACCATCGATGCCCGAGGGGGGATTCGAACCCCCGACAGGAAATGGCCTTGTGCACCTAGAATGGCACTTCAATGCGCTCGGTCACTTCGCCGCTGCTATTCAAACATCAACAATAATACATTTCCTTGAAACGAAAATGTCTCGCTATTCCAGTGGTATTAAAGATAAGTAGAGGCATTGAATTAAAAAAAATGTTATGCGGCCGAGATTCGAACCCGGGACCTCACACTATGTGGTGTGGAGGGTGATGTGCTTTCAGACAGTCCTTGTAGTCGCTTTGGCTGTAACGCTGCGTTAACTGGGCGGCTAAAGTGCATACCTAGTAAGCAGCTGGTCCCGGGTTCGTATCCCGGTCACAGCACTATTTTCAATTCAATGCCTCTCCTTATGTCTATTGAAACAGTTATAAATTTATCACAACTAAAAGCACAAATGTCATTTACCCTAAAAATCGCGACAAATTTGGAAAAAAAGTCCAAAGATATGTAGCAAGCAACAATACAAAAGTGATTGTTGCTCTTGTATCTATTAAAAAGAAGATTGGGTTTCAGAAAGTTGCTTACTGTCTGTCTCAAACCAACTACTTTCGACGGCTCAGCGTGATGCTGCTTGTTGTTGTTGTTGTTGTGGTCTTCAGTCCGGAGACTGGTTTGATGCAGCTCTCCACAATACCCTATCCTGAGCAAGCCTCTTCATCTCCTCATAAGAACGGCAACCTACATCTGTCTGAATCTGCTTACTGTATCCATCTCTTGGTCTTCCTCTGCGGTTTTTACCCCACACACTTCCCTCAAACGCTAAATTCACAATTCCTTGATGTCCTCACTCCGCGGGAATTCTTGCTGGGTGGAGAGTAGCGACTTCCATTATTATTCATGATGGGATCTGCTCAAGGCTTTTACAGTTGACGCGTTTTTAATTACAGTTATATTTTAGCAAATTTGACGTGTTTTACATGAAACTTCAATGTGCCAAATTCAAATATGAAGGGCGGATGTTCCTTCATAGAGGATTAGCCAATGCTCGAGGCGAGGTGCCCAGTAGCTCCATAGCCTTTGCTTCGACACGATTCGTGCTTCACCGCCAGAGCTCGAGTAGCCAGGAGCTGGCGTCTCTACCAGCTCCGACGCCAGTGTCAGAAGCGTCGTCTCCCCTCGCCCCTCCCTTCGCCCATATGCCGCCTCCAGGGGGTTCAGCAGAGAATCTGAACCCCAGCCGCGCATGCGCACTGCAACGCTGAGGCCACTGCCGACTATATTAAGCGGCCGCGCTACGACTCGTGTACTTGGTGTCTCCATGATGTAAAACGTTTATTCTACCAATATTTTCTCGCAATAGCGAATTTCTTTTAGCGTCACTTTATAAGGTATGACTGTCCTACCAAGTGGTGACATACGAAAATTTGTGCCGGGCCAGGATTCGAACCGGGGTTTCCCGCTTTTCGCGAGCGGTTGCCACGGTAGAGTAGCCGAGCTGTCTAAGGCGCCTCGCTGGGGAGCGCGCTATTGCTCGCCGTCGGAGGTTCGAGTCGTCCCTAGGGCATGTGTGTGTGTGTGTTGTCCTTAGGTTAGTTTACCTAGGTTTAAGTAGTTTGTAAGCTACGGACTGATGACCACGCAGTTTGGTCCGATAGATTTACAAACATTTGAACGTTTGATTTCGCGAGCGGTCGCCTTAGCTACCTTAGGCTACCCGAACTGAACTCCACAACCGGCCCAAACTTCCATATGCAACACTCACTGCACACATATGAGTCAACTGCATTCATCGCTTAGCACTCGCAGCTTAATCTGTATTCCCGCACCAGGGAGAATGAAAACAACGAGGCATTAACCTTCGCTGTTATCGTCATTGCCTCTCTTAGGCATCTGTTAAATTACTGTATGGCGACGAATTACAGTGATGATGATTTTATCAATATTTTCTCGCAATGTTAGCGTCACTGTATAAGGTATGGGTGTTTATATGACATATATAAATTTGTGCTGGGCCGGGAAACCTGGGTTCGAGTCCCGGCCCGGCACAAATTTTCATATGTCACCATTTGGTAGGACATACAGTGACGCTAAAAGACATTCGCTATTGCGAGAAAATATTGATAGAATCATCATCACTGTAATTCGTCACCATACAGTTATTCAAAACGTTTATCATGCGATAAAAATATTTAGAATGTGGATATACGAGGGTTGTCCATAAAGTAGGGTTCCCAATTTTTTTTTCCAAAATGAAAAACAAATTTATTTAAATAACATTATATATTGAAAAAAAAAAAAAAAAAAAAAAAAAAAAAAAAAAAAAAAAAAAAAAAAAAACAGTTACGACGGAAATGAGAAAGAGAAGGCTTATGTTCTTCGGTCATCTGGTGGGAATGGATGACAGCAGATTAACGAAGAAAATTTTCAATTTAATTCAACAGTGGAAAACACCCAACTGTTGGTTGCAAGGAATAAAGAAAGACCTCGTGGAACTTGGAATCACAGAAATGGACGCAATGAATAGGGACAGTAACTGAATTCGAGGTTTTTCAGGAGGCCCCAAGAAAGAAGACCAACAGGAAACTGACAGCTGAACATGTGGCGAAAATGGCAGCAGGCAGAGGAGCAGCCCTAGAGAAGAGAAAGAATATGAAATAAAATTTGTAACGCGGTCCTTAGTTGGCCAATTCGTCTAAATAAATAAATAATTGAAAAAAAAAGCTTAGAATATTTCCTATTTTTCGACATAATCGCCGTTAACATTGATACATTTTTGCATTCGTTGTACAATCTTCTTGATGCCTGCATCGTAGAATTTTCCCGCCGCGCTGCGAAGGTAGCGTACAACTTCTTCTTTCACTTCCTCTCTGGTTGCGTAATGCGTCCCGCCCAGGTGTTTCTTCAATTCGGCGAAGAGATGATAGTCACTTGGGGCTAAATCTGGACTGTAGGGCGGATGTGTGACAATATCCCACTGAAAGTTGTCGATCAGTTCAGTTGTCACACGGGTGACCTGCGGACGAGCGTTGTCCTGATGAAAACTCACTCCCTACGTCAGCATGCCCCTCCTCTTTTTGTGAATCGCTCGGCGAAGCTTCCTTAATGTTTCGCAATAGCGATCAGAATTTATTGTTGTCCCAGTAGGCACAAATTCGGACAACAATAACCCCTTCCTGTCCCGAAACACGCTCGCCATGACAGTTGTCGCTTAAGCTTACGTGGCTTGGGTGATGGTGGATATTTCCAGTGACGGGATTGTTCCTTCGTTTCCGGTGTCGAGTAGTGGACCCAGGTCTCATCCCCAGTGACAATGGAGTCCAAGAATTCCACTCCGTGGCTTTCGTAGGCCTGGAGAAATTCCCGGGCCGCTCGAACGCGTTGCCGTTTGTGGTCTTCTATAAGCATTCTAGGGACCCACCTTGCACAAACCTTGTAAGAACATAAATCTTCTGTCAAAACGTTGCTTATGGTGGACTTGTTTACATCAGGGATAAACTCACAAAGTTCCCGAACTGTTATTCGTCGATCCTTCAGCATTGTCTCTTCTACTTTTGCGATCGATCCGTCCCAAACCGATGGCCTACCGGAACGCTGTTCGTCATGGACATCTGTACGTCCTTCTTTAAATTCCTTGCACCACTTACGAACGTGTTGTACACTCGTGCACTTGTCACCTTAGACGTCACACAGTTGTGCAAGAATATCCATCGGCGCAGTGTTTTTCGCGCACAAAATACGAATTACTGATCGTCACTCGCACCTGGCGGGAGAAACAAGGAAGCTCCATCGCTAATGGCTGCCGAGCCTACACTAGAGTTGTGGCGATTCGTCAACGAGTCGTTCCTTTGAACGAATACAAATAAAGAATAGTAAGAATCGAATCGTGATCCGGACGAATCGTCGTTCAAAAGAATCGTCTGTCTCGTGACGATTCCAAGATCCAACGTTTGTGATTCAGGATTCGAAAGCAAGTGGCGAATCGTGCCGAATGATCACGAAAGCCAGAAAGTGTGTGAACAAGGGAAGCACAGAACGAAGATGGTGAGCTGTTAATTATTAGCCTATTCACGAATTACAGACGACAGAAACAAAACGTAGTGAAATACACAGCTGCCAATACATACGAATATACGTCGTTTATACAGTTTACACATCATGTATTTAAATGAGCAATCCTTACACTTTTGTGTGTTTAGAGAGGTTTAAGCTTTTCGAGTTCATCTAGGTAGTTGTAGTTTTTGTAAAAATTCAATTTCACAGAAATATCCTTTTTATATAAAAACGCGATTTTAAATGTTTTAAAGCTACCTAAAAAATCTTTTTTACCTTGGTTTTTACGTTATCAGCTTTCCTGAAAGAAACCGATTTTACAAAAAAGAAACATTTTAATAAACGTGAATTTTTTGCATCTCGAAAGAAATTTAATATTTAGAGACGGATTTTTTATTTTTAATGTTTATTACGTGTTTCCTTAAACTAACTGATTTTACATAAATATTTTATAATGATTAGATATCTGTTAATTACCATAGATTTAATTAAATGTATATTTAAATGGCTGAAGTATTCAAACAGAACGAAAATGTAATTTATATTGTCACCTTTTCGGCATTTTGTAAGAATCGTGCCGTCACAGACGAGAAAGAATCGTGGGAACAGATGCAAAAGGTTAGGATTCCAACATCCATGACACAGACATGTACTGCCATCTATGAGCAAGATGTAGAAGTAAGAATCGCGCCAATGCAGGCTAAAGAATCGCAAAAGAATCGCAGGAATCGATTCACAATGTGGGATTGAATCGCAAGAATCGATTCCTAAAAATTAATCGTGTTGCCCAACTCTAGCCTACAGTGGACGTCGCAGACAGCTGCAGCTGGTGGCAGTGGGGAGAGGGGGGCAGTGTTGCCAGATCGCACTTAACCGCACTGCTCGCGACTGTAGCGCATTGGGAACCTTACTTTATGGACAACACTCATACAATAGTCTGATACAAGATGGGAACGAATAATAATATGATTATTTAGTTTCTCCCAGCGTATTTGATAATCAAAATATCCACGGATGTACTGCCTGTCTATAGTGTCCAACGGGCACAATATTTCGGCGATCGTACATGTCGCCTTCATCAGGTGAACTGACGGACTGAGCTCCTGGAAACGCGCCGGCACGGAGATCCGCACGCTACGGCGGCTCGAAGGGACCTGGGTTCTAGCCCGGTGGCGGGCCATTTAAATACCCTCGGCCCGCGGAGCGACCCCTCCGCGGCCCGCGCAGTGGAACCGATTGCGACGGCGTCTGAGATGACGTCGGTGTGAGGGCTCTGTCCGCCGTGGTCGTCACTTCGTTACGTTTGCTGGATTTACTCTTAATTAACCCAATCGCTGGTTCCCAAGCTTTGCTAAGATTATAGCCACAGTCACGGTTTATGAGGTCGTCACTTGTGCGAATTTCAATGGCCTCTCTAACGACGCAGTCCCAGTATCTCGACGTCTGTACCAGAATCCTAGTGCGTTCATACTCCATCGCGTGATTCTCCGACAGACAATGTTCAGCGACCGCCGACTTGCTCGGATACATCAATCGTGTGTGCCTCTGATGTTCAACGCATCGATCCTCGACGGTACGCATCGTCTGTCCAATATATGACTTTCCACACTGACACGGAATCTGGTACACGCCGGCCGTCCTCAAACCGAGATCATCTTTGGCGCTCCCCACCAGTGCACGAATTTTATTCGGCGGACAAAAAACACTTTCAACCTGGTGTTTCTTCAAAATGCGGGCGATCTTCCCCGAGAGTGCGCCGGTATATGGAACGAACGCAGTGCGTATTTCCTCCCTCGTGTTTTCATCCGTTTCCACAGGTTGTCTGTAATTGTTGGGCGGAGAGCCCGCTGAATCTGCCACTCTGAGTACCCATTTTTTCGGACTACAGTTCTCAGGTGTTCCAATTCCTGGGGTAGACTCTCTGCGTCGGAGATAGTGCGCGCCCTATGTACTAGAGTTTTAAGTATCCCACTCCTCTGTGAAGGGTGGTGGCAGCTGTCTGCGTGTAAATACAGATCAGTGTGCGTTGTCTTCAGATATACACTATGACCCAGGGTGCCATCAGCTCTTCTCTTGACCAAGACGTCAAGGAACGGCAATTTACCCTCCGATTCAGTATCCGTAGTAAATTTTATGTTGGGGTGTATGGAGTTCAGATGTGTAACGAAGTCAACAGGTTTATCCATACCATGTGGCCAGACGACGAAAGTGTAGTCCACGTAACGGAAAAAGCAAGTAGGTTTCCATTCAGATCATGCCAGGGCTTCCTCCTCGAAATTCTCCATGTACAAATTTGCGACCACAGGGGAGAGTGGGCTACCCATGGCGACTCCCTCCGCTTGTTCGTAGTATTCGCCGTTGAAAAGAAAATACGCGGAGGTCAAGACATGCCTAAAACGTTCCGTGGTCTTCTCGTCAAATTTCTGACCAATCAAACCTAGTGACTCTCGAAGGGGCACCCTCGTAAACAACGAAACGACGTCAAAACTCACCATGATGTCTGACTCATCCAGCCTGAAGCTGTCAAGGCGTTTAACAAAATCCATCGAATTACGGATGTGATGAGGGCATTTACCCACATAAGGACTTAATATTCCCGTCAAGTATTTGGTCAACAAATATGTAGGTGCTCTGATGTTACTGACAATGGGACGTAAAGGCACCCCATCTTTGTGAACCTCAGGGAGTCCATAAAGTCTTGACGGTACCGGACCTAGAGGTAGCAGTTTCTTGGCGACACCCTCCGGTAAATACGCCTCCTTGAGAAGCGCCCTCGTCTTGTTTTCCACCTCCTTTGTGGGGTCAACGCCGATCTTCCGGTAGGAATCGTCATTTAGCAGGCCCTGCATCTTTTCAGTGTAGTCCTTATGGGAGACAACAACCGTAGCATTGCCTTTGTCAGCCGGTAAGACAACAATTTCAGGACGCTCCCTCAGGTCACTACGTCACAACCTGTGGAAACGGATGGAAACACGAGGGAGGATGTGGGCACTGCGTTCGTTCCATATACCGGCGCACTCTCGGGGAAGATCGCCCGCATTTTGAAAAAAAAACCACCAGGTTGGAACTGTTTTTTGACCGCCGATTAAAATTCGTGCACTGGTGGGGAGCGCCAAAGATGATCTCGGTTTGAGGAAGGCGGGCGTGTACCAGATTCCGTGTCAGTGTGGAAAGTCATATATTGGACAAACGATGCGTACCGTCGAGGATCGATGCGTTGAACACCAGAGGCACACACGCTCGATGTATCCGAGCGAGTCGGCGGTCGCTGAACATTGTCTGTCGGAGAATCACGCGATGGACTATGAAGGCACTAGGATTCTGGTACAGACGTCGAGATACTGGGACTGCGTCGTTAGAGAGGCCATTGAAATTCGCACAAGTGACGACCTCATAAACCGTGACTCTGGCTATAATCTTAGCAAAGCTTGGGAACCAGCGATTTGGTTAATTAAGAGTAAATATAGCAAACCTAACGAAGTGACGACCACGGCGGACAGAGCCCTCACACCGACGTCCTCTCAGACGCCGGCGCAATCGGTTCCACTGCGCGGACCACGGAGGGGTCGCTCCGCGGGCCGAGGGTATTTAAATGGCCCGCCACCGGGCTAGAACCCAGGTCCCTTCGAGCAGCCGTAGCGTGCGGATCTCCGTGCCGGCGCGTTTCCAGGAGCTCAGTCCGTCAGTTCACCTGATGATGGCGACATGTATGATCGCCGAAATATTGCGCCCGTTGGACACTATAGACCGGCAGTACACCCGTGGATATTTTGATTACGAATAATGCCAGTTTGGAAACCCTTTTTATTGGATTGATTCCCCTGGACTTGGCTGAGGACACAGGACCGCCTGGTCACACGCCGACCCAGCTCGGCTAATCCAGCGGCCAGGAGTGCGGCCATCGTCGCGATCGTAAAGCGGCCGTGCTGAGCTGGGCTGGGCTGGGCTGGGCGGCCCACCTCGTGTCCACTCGGCCACAATATGGCCGCCCTTAACGAGCCGCCTCCCGCCTTTTACGGTCTCGCCGCCAAATAACCTCGCCGTTAAGCCCGCCTGCAGTAAACGCCGACACCCTCGACAACTGTGCTGGGCCGGCAGCCGCTATACGACTGTCGCCCGCCGGGCAGCCAATCTTTACCGACGCTTATCCGCCCCCATCTCGAGTGTTGCAACCAGTTGCTCACCGACGTGGAAACGTCTGCCTCTGCGAAAGGGCCCCGAAAGACGCGAGTACTGCTGCCAATATCCAGGATCACCGATGGGTGAGAAGGAGAATATTTCCTCAACCGGTGTTCCATGTGTAGGAACACGTTGTTTGTTTAAAGGCGGCCATAACGGCGAGGCTGCAAAATCCTGCCAACCCACGTCAGGACAGATCCTTTGAATTACAATGGTTGTATATGGCTAGTAACAAAGGAGCTGTTATGTTGCCACCTCTAAAAGGAACCTAATTTGCCTTCAATCTGGACCATAAGTGTTCAAATCTTGGTAAAGCTATGGGTCTAAACAGCAGTGGTCCCTAGACATACAAACTACTTAAACTAAATTACGCCAAGGACAAAACATACATACAAGCCCAAGGGAGGACTCGAACCTCCGTCGAAAGGCAGCACCGCCCTCCACAGCAAGGCTGCTTAGCGCGCTCGCCCATTCTCACGCGGCTATGGACCAGAATATTGGTTCCTACTGTGTGGCGTCAGTCGCGCCTCGACATCTAGGGTATCCACTTCTATTTAACTCACACAACAGCTTTTCTTTTCTCGAATCTAGAATCTTTACATTGTCATCTTCGATATAGATATTTCGTGAAACTGTATTTATTACTGGATATACATCACGGTGATTAGACGCAGGATCACCCATGGACGGTCGTGTGGTGGAAGAAGGTAGAACAGCAGGTTGCTGTTAAGGAACTCCAATATAATGAGAACGTGGAGGCAGAATCGTACTCGCAGTAGGCTCAAAGGGCGTCACAACACTACATCCGATCCAGCCAGGCGTCTAATTTTATCTACAACGCTGATACAAAATTTACTACAACAAAAAATCAAATATTTGTAAAGGGGAGACGGAAGGCAACTGGCCTAAAAAAATTCGATTTTTTAGATTTTAGCGTATTTGAAATGCCTGGTGTTTCTTGCGTGAAACAAGTTTTGTTTTGTAACTCACTAATAAATTCCATAATGCCAAGATATAGAGTTAACTCTGAACTTAAACGCGAGAAAATTCGATTTTTAGATTTCAGCGTATTTGAAATGCCTGGCATTTCCTGCGTGAAGGGCCGGGGTATACGGGGTGCAGCCGAGACTGGAGGGCGTCATCTCTCTAGGGAAACTGGCCTCAGTATTCCAGGCCGAAATCACTGCCATCAGGGCGTGTGTGGAGGAGAATTTGCGTAGGTACTACAAGATCGTATCATCTATATCTATTCAGACAGCCAGGCAGCGCTGAGATCACTGGCAGCTCCTGCAACAAGGTCTAAAATGTGTTGCAGAATGTCACAGGGTTCTGGTGGAGCTAGGGGATCAGTGACAACGAACATGCCGACAGATTAGCCAGGATGGGGGCAGAGACTCCATTTATTGGACCGGAACCTGTCCTGACAATCACCAAGGCAATCATCAAATTGGAGCTACGTAACTGGCTCAGAAGACAGCACGTAGAATATTGGACCAAAGTCCATCAACAAAAACATGGCAAGGTAATTATGCCAAAGCCATGTTTTAAAAGAAGCTCTGCAATCCTGGGCCTGAACAGGAGAGAGATTAGACTCATGGTTGGATTGCTGACAGGTCATGCGAATTTCAAAAAACACCTACATCCAATGGGAATAACAGAAGAGGACCGTAAATCTAGGATCTGTGATGACGGTGATGAAACTGCATCACATCTTATCTTCGAATGCATTGCATTGGAGAGTAAAAGGCACAGAACATTTGGGACAACCAGACCTGAAGAAATTGTGTCTAATAAAGAAATGGTAAAGGGACTCCTTGCACTGTTCAAGGGCATTGGTTGGCTTTACTAGATATACAGGGAGCGATACCGCGCAATAAACTTAGTTTCGGAGCGGGCAGTGGCGGGTTGGACCAAAACTGTTTTGGCTTCCCTGAGAAAATCAATCAATCACTGCTGCCAATGCTAGTCGTACGCAACAGCGTCAAGAATCTCCGACATACCTGAAAACCACACACACTTGAAATTAAATGCAGTGCATTGTGCTGGCACCTGGTGAAAAGAAGTAAGTAAATAAATAATATAAAAAGTGATTTTATCTATTATTCTTCGTTTTGTTCTTCTATCAGATAATTTTCTATGCACAAAGTATGAGAAACATTTTGTGTCGCAGAGACAGCACATATACGAGTCCGAGCTGCCGATTAATGTAGTCGGCAGTGGCCGCATCGTTGCAATGCGCATGCGCGGCTGAGGTTCAGATTCCCTGCTGAACCCCCTGGAGGCAGCATATGGGCAGCAGGGAGGGGCGAGGGGAGACGCCGCTTCTGACACTGGCGTCGGAGCTGGTAGAGACGCCAGCTCCGGCTACTCGAGCTCTGGCGGTGAAGCACGAATCGTGTCGAAGCAAAGGCAATGGAGCTACTGCGCATCTTACCTTGCGCATGCGCAAATCATCGTTGATTCATATTTATTGTTAGCGCAGTGAAGGTTCACCAAAAACGAGACATATTTGGTAAAATATCTTATAACTATAAATTAAAGACGCAAATGTGAAAGTCTTCAGAAGGTCCGATCATGAATAGTAATGAAGCCACTACTCTCCCCTTGTGCGGCTCGGTAGCACAGTAGTACAGTGGCAGACTTCAAATTCAAATGTTGCTGATGTGGAAAATACCGAGTAGCACCGTGGTTCGAACCCACGTTAAACTGTAGGTCCCCCTATAACTGGCTGGGTAAGTCAGTTCCAAGGTCGGAGGAAGGCAACGGCATACCACCTCCAAACAGGACCATGCCTAGTAAAGCACTGTGGTGTTCAAACCAATCTTCTGATTGTTGACTGAATAGCCGTGTGGTTTAGCGGCATCGCGCTGCAATGTCGAAGATAGTAGATTCAAAACCGACTGCAGTCAATTTCTATTAATCCCGATCTCTTTCTTACAGATACGGGAACAACAACGACTTTTGTATTAATTCAAATTCAAATGTTTGTAGCACTTATGGGACTTAACTATGGGGTCATCAGTCCCTAAACTTACAAACTACTTATGAACTAACTTTTGTGTCCCAACTTCGTCGCCGCTTTTGTGTCCCAGCCTCGTCGTAGGTGTCGGTGGCCGAGTGGAATAAGACCGACACGCTGGTGCAGGTACGGAGGGGAGCAGCCAGAAACTATAAACACTCGAGTAAATTAGAAAGAGATATATTGCACAGAATGTAACAATACTTAACTTTTACATAGTACTGCAGAATGTTGATACATAGTTGTTAGAGGCCTGCCTAGTGCCTGTACAATAGCAAAGTCTTCACTCGTGCCTATCGGATTACGAAGGTCCTAACTCGTTGCTATCTCAGTCCGAAGTGCCAAGTGCGAAGTGCGAAGTGCGAAGTCCTTCAGTGGTGGCCACGAGCGGCGTTGTCGCAGAGGGCGCTCGTGGCTGTCGTCGTGAGAACGCCGCGCCGTGCGTGCATGACGGCGCGCGGCGAAAGTAAGTGGCGCGCACTTTGTACTTGTGCGACACCACACTAACTAATACTAAGGACGGCACAAATATCCATGCCCGAGGGGACATTCGAACCCCCGACCATAGCGGCCGTGCAGACGGTGACTGGAGCGCCTCAGTCCCCTCGGCCACTGCGGCCGACACTTTTGTATTGTTACTTGCCACATGTCATTTGACTTTCCACCAAGTTCGTCGCGATTTTGAGGGTAAATGACATTTATACTCGTCACTGTAACAAATACTTAAAAAGATGTGGGGGATAGCAGCCTTTGCGCATACGTAAGGTTAGAAGGGGGTGGTACGAACAGTGTCACGTGACCCGAAGTGCCTTCATCGTAACAGATTCATTTTGTTTCAATCACTTAACACTCTAAACAGTTACATACAAAAATCGTTGTTCGAACATTATGAACTACCTCGAAAACAACGACCTATTAACCAATAGCCAACACGGTTTCAAAAAGTATCGCTCTTCCGAAACACAGGTTGCTTGCCCTTTATTCACATGATGTGATAAGAGCCATCGATTCCATAATTCTGGATTTCCGGAAGGCTTCTGACACTGTACCGCACAAGCGGCTTCTAACGAAATTGTGTGCTTATGGAATATCTCCCCAATTGTGCGATTGGATTCACGATTTCCTATCAGAAATGACACACTTCGTTGTAATTGACGGTAAGTCATCGAGTAAAACAGAAGTGATATCTGGCGTTTCGCAGGGAAGAGTTATAGGTCCCCTACACTTCCTCGTGTTTATAAATGATTTAGGAGACAATCTGAATAGCTCCCTTACACTGTTCGCGGATGATGCTGTCGTTTATCGGCCAGTGAAGTCAACAGAGGATCAAAAGCAACTGCAAAGCGATACAGACAAAATTTCTACATGGTGCAAAAATTGGTAATTGACACTAAATAAAGAAAAGTGTGAAGTAATACACATGACCACTAAAAGAAATCCGCTGAACTTCAATTACGGGATAAATCAGTCAAACCTTAAGGTCGTAAATTCTACCAAATACCTAGAAGTTACAATTACGAACAACTTTGACTGGAGAGAACACATAGAAAATATTGTGGGGAAGGCGAACCAAAGATTACGTTTCATTGGCAGAACACTTCGAAGATGCAACAGCTCCACCAAAGAGACTGCCTACATCACACTTGTGCGTCCTCTCCTGGAGTACTGTCGCCCCTTGTGGGACCCTCACCAGGTGGGACTGACGGAAGATATTGAGAAGGTTCAGAGAAGAGCAGCTCGTTTTGTTTTATCACGTTACAGGCGGAAAGCGTCACGGAAATGTTGCACGAATTGGGGTGGAAATCATTAAAAGAAAGACGTTATTCATTGCGGCGTGATCTGTTTGCGAAGTTTAAATCACCGACTTTTACTTCTGAATGTGAAAATATTTTGCTAGTGCCGTGTCCTACATAGGGAAGAGGTAACAAGGCGGTCTGCATATCCCGAGCGGAAAGGAGCGACTGCAGAGAGACAGTACAGGCATCTGCTAGAGATGCGGATTTCGGGACTCGAGAGGATACTTGTTTAGGAAACTTCATGGAACTCCTAGGTAGATTGCACTGCATTTATTGCATCGCATACTAAGTCTATACTGGTGTTAGTTATTAAAAAAAATCAGAAGAAAGAGAAAAAAACAAGAAGTATAAATCGTTTGCCACAACAGAAGCCAGTAATTACGTCCCCTAGACAGACGCACTCCCCGCGAGAAACAGACTGTCGTGGAGCACCCCGAGGCCGGCGGCGATAGTCACGTCTGACTGAGAACTCCCCTCTTGATCCAAAAACCGGGGGTTTTAACGGCCGGTGTGGGCGCACCTCTTTTCCCCACTTTGCGACAGTTAACAATTTCCTATTGGCCGCTGCTCGGTTCAACAAATCTAAACTGTGGCTTGCGCTCTCTCTGAGTCCTCTAGCGAACCACGTTTCAGCCCTGTCCCTTCTGCCATTCCCCGGGTGGGGAGGTGGCTTGTTTGTGCACTAACAAAATCCCTACTCGGCAGCAACATTGTTCAGCTGAAAGCAAAACGTCACGGCGCTACCCAATATGGGCAACAACAACAATGTTTTACGTCAGTTGGCCACGCCTCAGGGGAGCTGCTAACTTGCAGTTTTTCTTCTTTACCCTCTCACTCTAGTCTCGTGGAACCACTGACATTGCTGTTCCCAAGTGACTGGTATCAACTTTGCTACGTACATTAAAACGTGCCTGTTGGCCACCAAGTACTAATGTGACGTCTTACAACAGCGTCTAGACGCTACATGAAGTTACGCCCATCTTCTCCGAAAGGTAACCTCCACCCTGTGACGGTGGCTGAGGGCATCAGCAGTTCGCTAGCAGATTTCTTTAGTGCCTACATCCCGTAAGATATACGTGTCTGTTCTAGCCTGTTATCTGCAATGGTCTCTATTTCTCAGCCTGGAGTTCGTCTCTGTGGCTCACACAGCCTCTCAACAATTCCAACAGTAAAATAAATATATGACACTAAGCACCCACCTACTTAGGGAGACATGACCATCCCAATAAAGTAAGAGAAATCAGATCGAAAACGGAACGATTTCGGTGTTCTTTCTTCCCGCGCGCTATTAGAGAATGGAACGGTAGAGAAAAGTTATGAAAGTGATTAATGAACCCTCTGCCAGGGACTGAAATGAGATTTGCACAGTGTCTATGTAGATGTAGAAATGTAGAGTTGTACATGTAGACCGCGGTCAGCTCTTGTTCAGTCCTACCCGAATGTCCAGACCGAGCTCTCTGTGCTTTTTCCCAGAACTGACGTTCTCCCCTTTCCCAAAACAGGAGAGCGGATCGACCAGCAGTCACGGGTTCTTCTCTTCCCGTCTCGAGAAGCCCACGCTCAACTAGCGAACAGATATGCCCCACAATAACGAGACGACAGTGGCAGAAAACATTAACCTGAAAGCAGGACATTAAAATACGATGCCCCTAATACTTCGCAAAAATGTATCGCCGAAAGAGCAGTCGTTCTGTGTTTAGAAAATAAATAAATAATTAAGCAGGAACATTTACAACAAAAGATCTCTGTCAAAAAATCTGAAAATACAGCACCAGAAAACAGAAGTAAAGCGAGAGTGTCTTTATGCAAGTGAATGTTTAGTACTGATTACAAATTACATAATCTTGATGTCCTAGAAAGAAAAATCATTCGAAAAATACTTGGTCCACTGAAGGCTCTGTGAAACAGAGAGCGGGCAGAGCCATTCCTGTATGACACACGTGACCCAGAACACAGAAATGCGTCTAAGAAGGCACAAACAACGAAGGAGAATTTTCATCAATGAAACAACTATATGAGTGGGCACACAGTCATTTTCAATTATAAAATTTAGAAAACCCTAAAAGAAACATTTTCAGTCTGTATACGAACGTTAAGTTTTTTATTTTATTATTATTATTTTTAATACAATTATAATTCTATTAGTGAGGATTTTATTTGTTTGTCTCTTTAGACATATAATGATATTGGGGTAGGTTCGGATTTTGGCGGGAATTTATTTAAAGATCTAACTACAACCGTGATATAATTACGTAGGCTTCCGCGGCCAAAGTCAGATGTTATAAAAGTTTTCTGGGTGTTGTACCGCGTCATGATGTAAGAGGGCTATTACTTAAATAACTGACATTTCAAATGTTTGTAAATCTATCGGACCAAACTGCGTGGTCATCAGTCCGTAGCTTACAAAGTACTTAAACCTACGTAAACTAACCTAAGGACAACACAAATACCCATGCCCGAGGGAGGACTCGAACCTCCGACGGTGAGGAACCGCGCGCTCCGCAGCGAGGCGCCTTAGACCGCGCGGCTACTCCACTGCGGCCCCGGTGACTGCATCTCGGTCACCATCTTTCCAGAGATCCAATAGGCTTTCTCCAGTTTCATTGAATTTTTATAACACGTGATTCAATCAGATTGTGTATCGTTTCGAATTGTTCGCGAGACATTCGGAAAAAAAAAAAAAAAAAAAAAAAAAAAAAAAAAAAAAAAAAAAAACGGTCTTCACACGGCCACAGGTCTTTTACAAACACGATGAAATTTACCATATTCTTCTCGTTTCGTATTAATTTCATGTACACATTTTCTTCGCTTCATTGACGCAACCGTGAGGAGAAGTAGAAATTCGTCTTCACCTGAACTACTGCTCATGTTTACACGCTCCGCGGCTGAGTCCTGCACTCCAAGTGCCAGTCCGGTCTGTCTGACGGAGCCTTAAGAAATACAGAGGTATGGAAACTAAGAAGTAATGCTGAAGTTTATCGCAACATAGAAAACATAACCGAAACACTACGGAAGAGGCGACTGCTATTTTTTTGGACATTTATACCGAATGAATATCTCTGCGACAAGAAGTCAACAATAGCATGCATTCAAGAAGTTAGGAAAGATTTGGAAAAAAAACAATATAAGTGAAAAAGATGCAACAGAAAGAGAAACTTTTCAAAAGAAAGAGTTAAAAATGGAAGGATTCCAAGGCAGGGGGGAGAAGAAGACAGGAGTAAAGTGGTCCGAGGAGAGAAAAAGGATGCATACTAAAAAGACGAAAGAATACCGGAGGAAAAAGAAAGAAGAACAGAGCAGGAAACATTGAAATTGGTGCGCAGTCCTTAGATGGCCGAAACGAAGAAAAAATAAGAATTAATTATGTAATTAACAGCTGAAAACGCGACATAACGTCCAATCTGGCCACCCTGCTCTGCGCTGGTACTGTGCTTCGCTGCAGCGTGCTACGCTGTTCACGTGCTTCGTGTTTGCTTTAGGCGGTAGAACTGAGGCATGCGCTCTGACCTCGCTAAGTTCCTTATTCGACATAAAAACATCTGAAGTAGGAAAGCAAAGCTGCGCTTCCGTATTTCTCCCCTCTCACCTGGCTAGCTAGCGCGCTTTGCCACTTCTTTGAGTGGGACCCACATCGTGCCCTTGAATAGTTGTAATTCGATAATTTAATGTAGCCCAAACTAGATAAAGAAACTGCTGAATCACGATTCTCAAATAACATCGTGGGGGCTAATGTTGTTTCTGAAACTGGTGAAGAGAAATTTATTGACGTCGAATCTTAATAATTGTGTTTGGAAGTCGTTTCTGAAGGCAATTGTCTGGAGTGTGGCCTTGTGCGATAAACCTTTGACACGAGACGAGAATGGAAGATATAAAACTGAGAGCGACAGGAGAATGCTGGCGATTAGACGGGTAGACCTCGTAACTAATGAGGGGGTACTGAACAGAAGTGCAGAGAAAAGGGATTCCTGGCATATGTCGACTAAAAGCAGGGATCCATTACTAAGGCACCTGCACACACATCAACGAATTGTCAATATAGGATTGTAGCGAAGCGTTGGGATAAAAGTAGCTGAGGCAGACCGCGAGAAGAATACAGCGAGTGTATTCAAAGGGGTGTGTGTTTCCGTTCTCAGACGTGAAGAGGCTTGTGCAATATGGAGTAGCGTGCAAAGCTACAGGCAACCGGTCTACGGACTGAAGAGCACAACATCAACAACCACAACACTGACTCGGTGAATACTTTTACTGTCCGATGTTGTGATTATCAAAACTTAGCTATGATTCGGAATTAAGAGATATACTTGAAAACATTGAATTCCTAGCACAATTCCTTCTGTGCTACTCATGTTACACTCAGAAGCAATATTAAATAACTACCTCGATTCCCGTTGCATCGCTCGCGTAGACAGGATGGTCTGCATTGCTTGTTTCTACTTCTAACTAAAAGTTTCATAGCTTTAAAAATGTTATCTTAATCAAGTATTTTGATACAACTTGTCACTCCCTATTGCACCATTAATGGCAGAATTCAAAACATCCGGAAACACATTTTTTTTATTCTAACAATGGTTCCAAAACGAAATTCTCGAATTTGTAGCATCAAAATAGTCTAAGTAGTCCAGTTAAAAGATTTTCCCTTATTTCACCTGCTTAATGGTCGTAACACGTGTTTTTAAAATTCTAATCAAAAATACAAATCAGAAGTTTTGCATTTCTTGCTTCAACATTGTCCCAATACCAATGTATTTTCAAGAAACCGTTCATCCCCTTAGGGAAGGGAATATCGAAAAACCGCTGATGCCTACAGTCTAATTAAGATAAACAACGTCTACAAATTTCAAGTTTCTATTGTCTGTTCAGTTTTCAGCACCGTTTTCTGTGTTTTAAAAAAGACAGACGACTTTCTTACGCTTTGGCTTCTTTGTTGGTAGTTTTACTTCTCAAACTGCAGTGCGAGTTATTTTTCTTTATTCGTACGTCTGTTGCAGAAAAACAACTGAAGAATGCGCATCACGTTTCAATGTGTATAACTTCTTTGCTATTACAGTGTCAAAACTAGTCCCTGGTCTTCAGTCCGAATTTTATACAAGCTGACGACTTTCTAACGACAATATCTTCCAGCCCCGACGTGGAACTGCTACGGTGTACAACGGGAGACTTTGTACTACAACAGCACAGAGAGATCACATTGTGTGGTTTTTGCTGAAGATCAAAATATTGACACCCATACGTAGAATTTTTTATATGTCGGTAACTTTCAACTCCCATATCTTCCACCCCCTTATCGTTATCAACGATCTACCGTCATAGTGCACAGTGGCAGACTGATACGTACTATATATATAGGCACGAATACCTCAATTTTTATATACATTAAGATGAAGAAAGGTTTTGTTAGTAGAAAATTTCCGTTTTATCTTGTGTGAAGCCAAACAGTTGGGTCGGCAGCGAAACACCTGCAGAGCGTGGCGGTGGCTTTTAGAACTGTCAGGAAGACGGTAGGCCTGTTTGCACCCGAAAGAGCCAAGGAAGTGACGTCACAATGACGTAGCCGGCCGCCTCGACAAACCCGAGGTTTGTTCGGGTGCAAGCTCAGTGCTGCAGAGTAGTCTTGTGTAGTTCGCGAACGAACTAGTTCGGAAGAGCGCTCCCACAGGCGAACTAATTCACGATCCCTCGCCTCTTAGTTCGTCCTCTCCTTTTCCGAACACTGACGGGGAACAGCGAGAGGACGCGAGAGCGCGCAGAATCGCGTGATTCCCTTCTGCCAGTTGCCGTCATTTCGAGCTGAGATGCAGCTCAGCTGTAGTTTTGTAGGCATTGCCCAAAAATACGGGTAATAGCACACGCTTGGGGAACATTGATAATTATATAAAAAAGCTGTCATAACAAAAGAAAGTGCTCTTTTAGTAGCGGTAGCAAAAGCCAAAAAGAGCGGACGAACTAAAAAGAGCGACCTACTTCGCGGCCGAGATGCGAACTAAAATATGCGCGAACGGAATTAAAAATCACGTGTTTGCCTTCTGCTGATGATAGTCATTTCGAGGTGAGCGTCTGCCTGCTAGATTACATAGTTCAGTGCTACAAAATTTCTGCTTTGAAGTATTCTTCACTCTGCAATATCGGACTAATAAATTCCATAATGCCAAGATATAGAGATAACTCTAAAGTTAAACGCGAGAAATTATCCACAGACAGTTTCTTTTGGTTTGCGTGATATCGTTAGCGGCTCAAGCAGCAAGCGCATGAAGCAGCTAGGTGGGGGAACTTCTCCCTCCACCTGCACGCGCAGACCACGCCACTCAGCCGGCACTGGGAGCGGGCGAACTAAAAGAACGAACTAGTTCGCGGCAGAGGCGCGAGCTAAAGTTAGCGCTCCCGATCGCGAACTGTTATGCGCAAGTCTACCGCAGTGACTCCATCTACCCTTTTCTATTTCATGATATTGTCCTTGTAACAAACGTGTTTGCTATTTCAAAGTAACGGCAGTTGTAAAGGCAATAAGTGCCGTATTGGCGAGTGACCGTTGATACTAGTGGTAATAAAAATTGGATACTCTACAGATTTGTGCTTCTTGTAGTGCAGTCGGTTAACGCGGCATGTTGAGGGGCTAATGAGCGTGGGCGGTGGTTCGACTCCCGCTTCCGACAATTTTTTTTTTTTTTTTTATTTATTATTTTTTTATTTACGTTGTCTCTTAAATGCTTCCTTACACTGTTCTTAATTAAAATAAATTTACATTTTGCGATATTTTGACATATTTACGTATACAAGCGCTTTCTCTAAAAAGTGCGTTTCTTCTCTTTGGTGAAAATACCGTGAAATATGGATCGTCTCAAGAATTTACGTACCGCGATATTTCGACATATTTACAACTAAAACAGCTTTTTCTTAAAAGTGCGTTTGTTCTTTCTACTGAACATGCCGTGAAATATAGACGAACTAGTTGTAAACATTGTCCCCTGAACTACCTGCACATAAACTACGGACCCAGTGTTATAGTGAATGTTGCAAATAACATGCCGATACAAATAGTTACATACATAGACGACAAAATTGAGACAAAGCTATTGAGATCCATGAAATGGCTACAGTATTAGCACAATTATCTCGTAAACAGTGCTTGTAGAAGGCAAGAACATGTATAACAGCTGCTGCAAAAAAGGGACAAGGCACTTCGGTCTCATTAAGAAACGATAGCTGCCACAGAACTGTAGTACGTAATCTCTATATAAAATTATATGAATCAGCATGACATTTAGAACATTAATTACTAGAGCGTGTCTTCCGTTTATGTGCAGGTAGTTCAAGAGACACATTTTACATTTCGTTAGTCCATACTTCACGGTATTTTCACTAAAGAGAACAAACGTACTTTTTGGAGAAAGAGACTGCATACGGAATGTAAATATGTCGAAGTATCGCAATATGTAAATTCCTTTAAATGAATGACAGTGTAAGAAAACTTTTAGGAGTTATAGTAAAAAAAAAAAAAAAAAAAAAAAAAAAAGTTGTCTTAACGGGATTTTTTTTTCCTTGTGTGTGTGTATCTTCTAAATTGCATTCTCAAGGCAGTTTTTCTGTATTGGGAAACTTTATTTCGTCACTTTGTGGTAAGGGAGCTTTGTTTTAGGATTTTTGATTTCTTATATTTACCATTACGAAAATGTCTCATTTTTCAAGTATTTACAATAAATAGAATTCAATTGTTAATAATATCTTACAGATTGAAATACGGATGCACACCACCTCCGAAACTCATCAGCTCCTCGAGACGATGCATGAACCCATTGCGCTACGAAAACGACGTGTCTGTAGTGTCACTATCTAGGGCTACCCGCCAGTATAGCGTATATTCACTCTAATTTACAATTAACGATGTATTCTTAGTACCTTTTCAATCTGCCGTTACTTTGAAATAGCAACACGCGAGTTATAAGCACGAAAATACGATAGGGCAGGTAGCGTCTCCGAAGGACGTATCTTGCGCTCCAACAAACCTCGCAATTTGATTCTTGAGTTTCTCCCGGCGTATTTGATAATCAAAATATCAACGTGTGTACTGCTGGTCTATAGTGTCCAACGGGCACAATATTTCGGCGATCACACATGTCGCCATCATCAGGTGAACTGACGGACTGAGCTCCTGGAAACGCGCCGGCACGGAGATCCGCACGCTACGGCGGCTCGAAGGGACCTGGGTTCTAGCCCGGTGGCGGGCAATTTAAATACCCTCGGCCCGCGGAGCGACCCCTCCGCGGTCCGCGCAGTGGAACCGATTGCGACGGCGTCTGAGAAGACGTCGGTGTGAGGGCTCTGTCCGCCGTGGTCGTCACTTCGTTACATTTGCTAGATTTACTCTTAATTAACCCAATCGCTGGTTCCCAAGCTTTGCTAAGATTATAGCCAGAGTCACGGTTTATGAGGTCGTCACTTGTGCGAATTTCAATGTCCTCTCTAAAGACGCAGTCCCAGTATCTCGACGTCTGTACCAGAATCCTAGTGCGTTCATGCTCCATCGCGTGATTCTCCGACAGACAATGTTCAGCGACTGCCGACTTGCTCGGATACATCAATCGTGTGTGCCTCTGGTGTTCAACGCATCGATCCTCGACGGTACGCATCGTCTGTCCAATATATGACTTTCCACACTGACACGGAATCTGGTACACGCCCGCCTTCCTCAAACCGAGATCATCTTTGGCGCTCCCCACCAGTGCACGAATTTTATTCGGCGGACAAAAGACAGTTCCAACCTGGTGTTTCTTCAAAATGCGGGCGACCTTCCCCGAGAGTGCATATGGAATAACCACAGTGCCTACCTCCTCCCTCGTGTTTCCATCCGTTTCCACAGGTCGTTCTGTAGTGGTTGGGCGGAGAGCTCGAATCTGCCACTCTGAGTACCCAGTTTTTCGGACTACAGATCTCAAGTGTTCCAGTTCCTGGGGTAGACTCTCTGCTTCGGAGATAGTGCGCGCCCTATGTACTAGAGTTCTAAGTACCGCATTCCTCTGTGAAGGGTGGTGACAGCTGTCTGCGTGTAAATACAGATCAGTGTGCGTTGTCTTCCGATACACACCATGACCCAGGGTGCCATCAGCTCTTCTGTTGACCAAGACGTCAATAAACGGCAATTTTCCCTCCGATTCAGTCTCCATAGTGAATTTGATGTTGGGGTGTATGGAGTTCAGATGTGTAAGGAAGTCAAGGAGTTTATCTATACCATGTGGCCAGATGACGAAAGTGTCATCACATTCAGATGATGCCAGGGCTTCCTCCTCGAAATTCTCCACGTACAAATTTGCGACCACATCTACATCTACATCTACATACATACTCCGCAATTCACCGTAAGGTGCGTGGCGGAGGGTACACTGTACCACTACTAGGCATTTCCTTTCTTATTCCACTCCGAAATTAAACGAGGAAGAAAAGAATGCCTATATGCCTCCGTACGAGCCCTAATTTCTCTTATCTTGTCTTTGTGATCACCACGCGAAATGTAAGTAGGCGGCAGCAAGATCGTACTACACTCAGCTTCAAATTCCGGCCCTCTAAATTTACTTAACAGAAATTCACGAAAAGAACGTCGTCTTTCTTCCAGCGATCCCCAATTGAGTTGCCGGAGCATTTCCGTGACACTCGCGCATTGGTCGAACCCACCGGTAACAAATCTAGCTCTGAACCGCCTCTATGTCTTCCTTCAAACCGATCTGCTGCGGGTCCCAAATACTTGAGCAATACTGAAGACTTAGTCGTACAAGCGTTTTATACGCAGTCTCCTTTACAGGTGAAGTACATCTTCCCAAAATTCTCCCAATGAACCGAAGTCGGCTGTCTGCCTTACTCACAACTGTCCTTACATGTTCGTTCCATTTCATATCACTCTGCAATGTTACGCCTAGATATTTGAACGACGCGACAGCATCAAGAAGCTCACTACTAATGCTGTATTCGAACATTATGGGATTGTTTTTTCTACTCATGCGCATCACCTTACATTTTTCTACATAGAGAGCTAGCTGCCATTCTTCGCACCAGCTAGAAATTTTGTCTAAGTCATCGTGTATGCTATTACAGTCAGTTACAGACGACACCCTCCCATACACCACAGCATCATCAGCAAACAGCCGCAAATTACAACTTACTCTGTCCATCAGATCATTTATATAGATAGAAAATAATAGCGGTCCTATCACATTACAGGGGAGAGTGGGCTACCCTCCGTTTGTTGGTAGTATTCGCCATTGAAAAGAAAATACGTGGAGGTCAAGACATGCCTAAAACGTTCCGTGGTATCCTCCATCGTGTTTTCGTCCGTTTCCACAGGTTGTTCTGTAGTGGTTGGGCGGAGAGCCCGCTGAATCTGCCACTCTGAGTACCCATTTTTTCGGACTACAGTTCTCAGGTGTTCCAATTCCTGGGGTAGACTCTCTGCGTCGGAGATAGTGCGCGCCGTGTGTGCTGGAGTTTTAAGTGCCCCTGTGAAGGGTGGCGACAGCCGGTGACGGCCGGCTACGTCATCGTGACGTCACTTCCTCGGAAGAGCGCGCCTAGGGGTGCCGGGTGCGGCCGACGCCAGCGCCTCCCGCGGCGGTCTCGGCAAGTGCAGGCGTCGCCGCGTCGCCCGGGGCCCCCCCGCTAATTGGCCCGCTAGTTGCCGCCGCCGCCGCTGTCGGCAGCACTTGCGCCCTCTGCCGCTACTTGCTCCGGGGGTTCCCCGTCTGAGGCCGACACACGCCGCAGGTTCTCAACACATCTCCAGTGCTGCCAACCTGGCGCCTTGCTCGCTTCATCTACCCATCTACGACGTCCATTCTCCGCAAATCACCTAACGGTGTGTGGTGTAACTATGCTATGACTTGGCATTGGGGAGGGGAAGATAGATCTGCTTGACGAGCAAAATTTTAGTCAGCTTCCAGACAGACTATCATCTACCATTCCCGCTGAAGGAATTAATTCACTCCCATCCAATGAATTTATGGTAAAACGCCCCCAAGTTATCAATCTTTACCTTTACCAGATTGGTGTTATACCATATATATAGCCGGCCGCGGTGGCCGAGGGGACTAACGCGCTTCAGTCACGGTCTGCACGGCCACTGCGGTCGCGGATTCGAATCCCCCCTCGGGCATATATATTTGTCCCATCCTAGTTCGTAAGTAGTTCATAAGTTTAGGGACTGATAACCCTGTAGTTAAGTTCCATAGACTATACTAACATTTGAACATTTTATATATATATATATATATATATATATATATATATATATATATATATATATATATATTTCTGTGCCGCGAATTCCAAGTACTCTGTGTTGCGGTGGAGTAGCCGAGCGGTCTAAGGCGCCTCGCTGCGGAACGCGCGGTTGCTCGCCGTGGAGGTTCGAGTCCTCCCTGGGGCATGGGTGTATGTGGTGTCCTTAGGTTAGTTTAGCTAGGTTTAAGTAGTTAGTAAGCTACGGACTGATGACCACGCAGTTTGGTCCGATAGATTTACAAACATTTGAACATTTTTTCCAAGTGCTCTGTAACAAGAAGATTACTGATTCTTCGATTGTACAAGGGTACATCAGGAACCTGTCAACCACAGAGAGGAGCAGCATTAGTTTCCCCAAATATTCCGCTAATTTCGAGTGCACTGTAACACGAGGATAACTGATTTATTCACCGCACAATGATACATCAAGACACTATCAACCATAGACTAGGAACAATAGTAATTATTAAGTTCTGTCAGCACAAAAAAAAGAAGTCCGTGACTCTACATGATTCGATTTCCAGAGAGTAATGCTATGTTGACAACGAATATCTTTGTTCATTATAACGTTGGCTGTCGCAGATGTTTTAGCGCTTTCTTGTCACTATCTTCTCATTTGAAAGTACTAACAAGTATATATATATATATATATATATATATATATATATATATATATATATATATATATATATATCGTCCTGTCGTAAATAAATAACAATCTAGTCAAGGTAATAAAACGTCTTCCGTTGATGGAAACAATAAATTTTCCTTTTGCTGACATTTTCTAATGCTATTTCCAAACCGATTCTCCATTCCACTCATATACATTCAAATCACCATATTTCGCATCAATTTTAATGTGTCCGAAACTAAGTTTTCAAATTAATATTGTTTACTATAAACAGAAAACAACTATGCCGTCTAAAATATTATTGTCTACTTCAAACTTTGCCACAATTCCTCGGCTTCATTCCCGTGTGCTGACAACAGTTCCGTTGCCAACATTACCCGCTAGGCCTGTGTCGGCGATTGTAAAATTTTACCAAAGTACCTACGCGTTGGGGACTTTTGGATGAAAATTCCCTACATGCTTTTAATGCTTAAAAGTGCCTACGTGTAGGGGAAATTCCCTACGCCTGGCAGCACTCACCCCGAGTACCACTATCGTTTCTCCCTCCTAGTCCAGTGCCGTGTTGTTCGTGGAAAAAGATGGTCGTCATGCCTCTGTGTGGGTCCTTATGTCTCTGATTTTATCCTCACTAGGGTCACCAGACGTCCTCTTTTACCCGGACATCTCCTCTTTTTTGGACCCTAAAAATAGTCCGGCCGGGTTTTTAGGAAAATATTTCTGAACTTGCCACATCTGAGCACAATATTGTCCATTCAGTGCGGCAAATTCGGGAACTTTGTTTTTAATACTTTCAACGTTCGAGGCTAATATTTTGATAGTCGAAATTCTGAGACTGAATTCTCTGTCTGAATGTTGACAGGCGAGTGCTCATCAATGTTACCGCCTAGGGGAAAAAAAAAAAAAAAAAAAAAAAAAAAAAAAAAAAAAAAAAAAAAACCCATGTGCACTCGACAAGTACGCTGCCACCCGAATATCCGCATCCTTAGTGTAGTGGACCCCTGGTCTATCTAGTGGCGTCCTACAATTCCTATCTTTTCTAGTTCCTCTATCAACCCCACCCAGTACGGATCCCACACCGGTGAGCAGTATTCGGACTGCATTTCCTTAGGATTCTTCCAATGAATCTAAGTCTGGCATCTGCTTTACCGACGACTGATTTTATATGGTCGTTCCATTTTAAGTCACTCCTAATGCCTACTGCCAGATAATTTATAGATTAACTGCTTCCAGTTGCTCCCTCGCTGCAGTGTAGCTAAGTGGTAAAGGATCTTTCTTTCTGTGTATTCGCAGCACATTACACTTGTCTACATTGAGATTCAATTGCCATTCCCTGCATCTTGCGTCAATTCTATGCAGATCCTCCTGCATCTCAATACAATTTTCCATTGTTAAAACCTCTCTAGTGCGCCTCGGTTGCACAGTGGTAGAGTGCCAGGCTACAAATCCAAAGGTCGCGGGTTCGATCGCCGCCAGGTCCTAGGATTTTTATCTGTCCCTTTCCACTTCTTTCACCTCTGGCAGTATTGCTCATGTGAAAAATACCGAGTAGCACCGTGGTTCGGAACCCACGTTAAACTGTAGGTCCCCCTATAACTGGCTGGGTAAGTCAGTTCGAAGGTCGGAGGAAGGCAACGGCATTCCACCTCCAAATAGGACCATGCCTAGTAAAGCACTGTGGTGTTCAAACCAATCTTCGGATTGTTGACTGCTTTTTACAACCTCTCTATACGACATACGCCGCAGTTTCTCAAACATCACCAATGCTGCCAACCTAGCGCCTTTGTCGCTTCATCTACCCATCTACTTCCATTCTCCGAAAATCACCTAACCGGTGTGTGACGTAACTAGGACTTGGCTTTCGGGGTGGGGGGGGGGGATAGATCTGTTTGACGAGCAGCTATGGTAGGCTGTTTTCAGGCATTCATTGGTTTGAAGTTCAGTCAACTCCATCTGCAGGTGTGACATGGACTCTGAAATCTCAATTACAAACGGATTTTGGAATACGTTAATATAACACTCTTGATTTTTAAAATCTGAGAATCTCTCCTCAAACTCATTCCTTACTTTTCGCAGCAAGACGACTTACTTGTCGAAATCCAGTGTCTCTTGATTTCGTGTACGCAAGGTCTCCCAATGAGCCAGCTGTCTTTGCCCTGTTTCTCGAACAAGATGAGTTTTTTAACAAATGCTTCAATTTGTTGATACATTTCCATGCATAGTTGATTTTTACCTTGGAGGTTTAGATTCACGAGGGAGAGACATGTCAACTAGAAAAGCCACGTCATTCAACTATTGCTCATTCTCCAAAAATTTGACCTCATGTTCTTTGGAGGTGATAAAGCTTTTTATTTCTCCGATCAGAGAATAAAAGCGTGGTGAGCCAGCGAACTCGGCCGTAATGTATGGCGTCACCATGCACCATGCCTACTTCACACAGGATGATCTGAAATTGTCTATTCGTCTCGCGCGAATGAAATTGGCAGCCCATTTAACCTCTCCCATCAGAGCCTTGAACTGGAGAACTTGGGCACCCAGCTGTTCTTGGTGAATAACGCAGTGGTGTCTTACAGTCATGTGCGTCGTACTATTAGTCATCAAAGTTACAAAACCGTTTCTCCTCCCTGCCATCGCTGGTGCACCATCTGTTTTTAAGCCCACAATATTTTCGTCTTGAAGCTCAAACTTTCCAGTACAACTTGTTACTTCCTCATATATGTCTTGTCCCAGTGCCGTAACTAGGACTTGGCATTGGGGAGGGGGGCATAGATCTGCTTGACGAGCAAAATTTTAGTCAGCTTCCAGACAGACTACCATCTACCACTCCCGATGAAGGAACTAATTCACTCCCATCCAATAAATTTATGGTAATTTATGGTAAAACACGTTTACCAGATTGCTGTTACACGATTTTTTTTTTGGGTTTCTGTGGGGTGTTCTATCCCCCTCACCCCCCCTCCCATAGTTACGCCACTGCCTAACGTCGTGTGGCGGAGGGTACCCCGAGCAGTGTTGTGCCAGATGGCAGAGAGGGAAAGTACCTGCAGTCTCACGAAAATGTACCTACGTTTTGCCTACTTTCTCCCCTTCATGCCCCTACATCAGGGGCGTAGCCAGGATTTGGGTCTGGGAGGGGCTGAATCCAAGAGTCCAGCCAGCAGAGATCAACCAATTCGTTAATGTGACATGTTACAATTTTGAGAAACTTTAAAATAAATATTTGGCATCATGCTTCACTTGCTAGATATGGTTTTTTTTTTTTTTTTTTTTTTCATTGACTGTTTGTTACTGGTCGATGGAGTCGAGCATAGATTATGCCGCTAATTCCAAGTGCTCTGTGCCGCGGTGGAGTAGCCGAGCGGTCTAAAGCGCCTCGCTGCGGAGCGCGCGGTTGCTCGCCGTGGAGGTTCGAGTCCTCCCTGGGGCATGGGTGTATGTGTTGTCCTTAGGTTAGTTTACCTAGGTTTAAGTAGTTTGTAAGCTACGGACTGATGACCACGCAGTTTGGTCCGATAGATTTACAAACATTTTAGAAGTGCTCTGTAACAAGAAGATTACTGATTTATCGATTGTACAAGGGTACATCAGGAACCTGGTAACCATAGAGAGGAACAGCATTAATTAGTTTCCCCAAATATGCCACTCATTCCGAGTGCACTGTGACACGAGGATAAATGATTGACCGCACAAGGATACATCAACCGTAGAGTACGAACAGTAGTAATTATTTAGCTCACAGTCAGCACAAAAAAGCAACTCCGTCACTCTACAAGATTCGATTTTCAAAGAGTAACGCTATGTTGACAACGAATATCTAACGCTTTGTTCATTATAACGTTGGATGTCGAAAAATGTTTTAGCGTTTTCTTGTCAGCATCTTCTCATTTACAAGTACTAACTAGGATATCGTCCTGACGTAAATAAATAACAGTCTAGTCACGGTAATAAAACGTCTTTCGTTTATGGAAACGAGAAATTTTCCTTGTGCTGACATTTTCTAATACTATTTCCAAACCGATTCTCCATTCCACTCATATACATTGAAATCATCATATTTCCCATCAATTTTAATGTGTCCGAAACTAGGCTTTCAAATTAATATTGTGTACTATGAACAGAAAACAAGTATGCCGTCTACAATATTATTGTCTACTTCAAACTTTGCCACAATTGGTCGGCTTCATTCCCGTGTGCTGACAACAGTTCTGTTGCCAACATTACCCGCTAGGCCTGTGTCGGCGATTGTAAAATTTTACCAAAGTACCTACGCGTTGGGCATTTTTGGATGAAAATTCCCTACATGCTTTTAATGCTTAAAAGTGCCTACGTGTAGGGGAAATTCTCTACGTCTGGCAAAACTGACCCCGAGTACCACTATCGTTTCTCCCTCCTGTTCCAGTGCCGTGTTGTTCGCGGGAAGAAAGATGGTCGTCATGCCTCTGTGTGGGTCCTAATCCCTCTGATTTTATCCTCACTAGGGTCACCAGACGTCCTCTTTTACCCGGACATGTCCTCTTGTTTGGACCCTAAAAATAGTCCGGCCGGGTTTTTAGGAAAATGGGGATATGTCCTCTTTTTTGCGTTGTACAACTGCTTCAACTTGAAACAACTCTCCGAACTGTCACTATCACTAACTCTAGAGAATTTAACCTTTCTTCAGACAATGTTTTTAATTTTCTCGGTTCTGTGGCTTCGCTGCTCTGAGGTCAAGGTACTTCGGAACAATTCAAACAATTGGCGTGGCAAATGTCGCGGAATACGAGCTTCGAGGCAGCCAGTTAAAAACATACGTCTGCAACAATGCAAATCAGAGTGGAATACACACAGTACAATATGAACTCTCCCCTCCTTTCTCTGGTCGGAATGTTGTGTGACACCGAAAAATAAGACGTTCAGTCTTCGTGCTGGGACTCAGCAGTTCTGTGTGTTGTCTGTCAACCACACTTATGACTTTCAGCTCAAAAGCTAGGGCAATATTCGTTATACGCGAGTTAAACTCTTGTTCAAAACTACGACATATTTACAAATAAAACCGCTTTTTCTTAAAAGTGCGTTTGTTCTTTTTACTGAACATGCCGTGAAATATAGAGCAACTAGTTGTAAATATTGTTTCCTGAACTACCTGCACATAAACTACGGACACAGTGTTACAGTGAATGTTGCAAATGACTTGCCGATACAAATCGTTCCATACATTGACGACAACCGAGCGTGGTGGCGCAGTGGTAACGCACTGGACTCGCATTCGGAAGGATGGTGGTTCAAATCCACCTCCGGCCATCCAGATTTAGGTTTTCCGTGATTTCCGTAAATGACTCCAGGCATATGCCGGGATGGTTCCTTTCAAAGGACACGGCCGATTTCCTTCCCCATCCTCACCCAAATACTCCGAGCGTAAGCTCCGTCTCTAATGACCACGCTGTCGACGGGACGTTAAACTCCAAGCTTCCTTCCTTCCATTGACGACAAAATACAGACAAAGCTCTTGAGGTCCATGAAATGGCTACAGTATTAGCACAATTATCTGATAAACAGTGCTTGTAGAAGGCAAGAACATGTATAACAGCTGCTGCAACAAAGGAACAAGGCACTTCAGTCTCATTAAGAAACGACAGCTGCCACAGAACTCTAGTATGTAATCTGAGACTGTTGTTTGACATCCAAAAGTAAGACGTTCAGTCTTCGTGCTGGGACTCAACAGTTCTGTGTGTTGTCTGTCAACCACACTTAGGACTTCAAGATCAAAAGCTAGTGCAGTGTTCGTTATACATAAGTTAAACTCTTGTTGGGAACTTCATACAAATAAGGTCAGATGCCACAGTCACCTTTGCCGTTTTACCATTCGCCTGTTTAGGACCAAAGAGACGTAACTATATAAACAGTGTTTTGAAAACATCGATTAGAACTTTTGTCCTAAAAACTGAGTATGTTTTAATAATTAATTGGAAGCCTTTGTACGGTAAATTAAAAGTTTATTTTATTCATTGCTTTTCTCACCTGGAACTTACATAATGCATTCACTCACTAGAATCTAGATGCTAATCATGTATATAGTCACGTCGGTCTGATCCGAATTGGGGGCATAGCTATTCAAGGTACGCTTAGATAATTTTTACAGTTACTTTATTCGTGACGATTTTACAGTCAACAGTTCTATAGTGTTAAATGATGCATCGTAAAAAATTTCAGGTGAAAACAGGGGTGATCGGAAAGGTATCTTATATATATGGAAAAAATGTTCAGCACTTAAGACGATGATTACAAGTGGTGAAGTGATGAAATATTAAGGCTTAACTGCTATGTACTCATGTAATTCTTTCTATGGGTCTCAACTTTTCAAGCTTCTTAATTTGTAAGGAGATGAACAAATTTCGTAAGATGCCTACGATGTATTACAAACAAGACTCTGATAATACAATAGAGGCATCACTAGTACTTGGGTTGTCAATACAAGAGAGAGAGCGAAAGAGGTTTTTCTATGAATCTACAAATGTCCTCTTTTCTGAAGACGGACGTGTGGTAACGCTAATCCTCACGATCTCCTCGTGAGATGTATGCAAGAGGGAGCAATACACTGCTAGACTCCTCAGTAAAGGTAAGTTCTCGAAACTTCGACAAAAGCCCGTACCGAGCGACAGAGCGTCTCTCCTGCAGAGTCTTCCACTGGAGTTTATCGATCATCTCCGTAACGCTTTCTCGATCACCAAATGATCCTGTAACGAAGCGCGCTGCTCTCCGTTGGATCTTCTCCACTTCCTCTATCAATCCCACCTGGTAAGGATCCCACACCGGTGAGCAGTATTCAAGCTGTGAGCGAACAAATGTACTGTAAGCTACTTCCTTTGTTTTCGGACTGCATTTCCTTAGAATTCTCCCAATGAATCTAAGTATGGCATCTGCTTTACCGACGATTGATTTTATATGGTCGTTCCATTTTAAATCCCTCCTAATGACTACTCCCACATAATTTATGTAATTAACTGCTTCCAGTTGCTGGCCTGCTGTAGTGTAGCTAAATAATATAGGATAATTCTTTGTATGTATTCGCAGCATATTACACTTGTCTATATTGAGATTC
Organism: Locusta migratoria; assembly: GCA_026315105.1. Lineage (NCBI taxonomy): Eukaryota > Metazoa > Arthropoda > Insecta > Orthoptera > Acrididae > Locusta > Locusta migratoria. The sequence goes on from CM048754.1 coordinate 124,996,233, forward strand.
AATTGCCATTCCCTGCACCATGCGTCGATTCGTTTCAGATCCTCCTGCATTTCAATACAATTTTCCATTGTTACAGCCTCTCTATGTACTAGAGCTCCTAAAAACACAGAGTGGCGCATCCGCCATTTTCATTCCTGTGAATGCTAAACACAGAACGCAGCTTATACGAAAAGTGTTGTTTTATTTCACTTCAGCGAAATATTTTACAAGTACCCGGCATAGAGCCTTAGAGCCGGCCGCGGTGGCCGAGGAGACTGAGGCGCTCCAGTTACGGTCTGCACGGCCACTACGGTCGGGGGTTCCAATCCCCCCTCGGACATGGATATTTGTGCCGTCCTTAGTATAAGGTAGTTGATAAGTAGTTTGTAAGTCTAGGGACTGATGACCCCGTAGTTATGTCCCATAAGCTTAACAAACATTTGAACATTTAGAGCCTTAGATCGTGCTAGTTTGAACTTGCATTCCGCTCTTGTTTACATCGATATGTGGATTAGAAACAAAAATCTCGCGATTTCTTTACTTATTGCTGCTTCTGCCCAAATACAGAAAAAAAGAGCAAGAAACATATATTTCTGTGATAAAAATCGCTTACTACGTTTAATGCTGCCGAAACTGGCCATCTAGATGAAAATTTTTAAGCCATTTACCCAGTATTCTTTGTCAGTTATATTACAGCCTCTTATAGATAAGCGTCAATATTGGCATTTACTAATGAGAAATTGAATTGAGGGTGTATTTTGTGATAAAACATCACTTACCGTACTATTCTATCAAATTGTATACTACAAGTTATGACGCTAAAACTTTGAAATACCACAAACAGCATTCAACGGCAGTTGCCTGTATCAGGACAGTACGCTGCCACAGCCGTAACTAAACGTTTTACCCAGTATATTTATATTTTCTGTTTTTTGTGATTGTAATACTTTCTCGCAATAAATTAACAGAAGTATCTTCAACAATTTGTGCAATGTCAATACAAAATTTTATTAAATATTGCTTCAAGTCATAATAATAACTATTTACTTACAATACATAACTGTGACTCGGTTCGGGCTCCCAGTTTTTGCGCCGACATTTAATGATCAATTTTTTCTTCTCTTAGAATCTTTCGGGAAACTAAACGTTCTGTAGCCACCTCTGGAATGATGTGAGCAGTTTATGGCAACACAACCACCTGTAACGTTGTGCTAAAGTGCCGTGACGCGAATCCTATAGCACTGCAGTGTGTTTAACTTACGAGCCACTGGAATAAAAATGGCGGATGCGTCAGCTCGTACCCATAGGAGCCTTACTATGTACTACAGCGTCATCTGCAAAAAGCCTCAGTGAACTTCCGATGTTATCCATAAGGTCATTTTATATACTGTGAATACCAACGGACCCACGACACTCCCCTGTGGCACACCTGACATCACTCTTAGTTCTGGACACTACTCTCCAATGAGAATGACATGCTGCATTCCGTTAGCTAGGAATTGTAGGGTGCCCCTAGATAGATCAGGGGTGCACTACACTAAGGAAGCGGCTACTCGGGTAGCAGAGTACTTGTGGAGTGCACTTTTTTTTTTTTTTTTTTTTTTTTTTTTAAGGCTAGGCGCTAATTCTGATGAGCACTCGCCTGTCAACATTCAGACAGCAAATTCAGTCTCCGGCCACTACGGTCGGGGGTTCGAATCCCCTCTCGGGCATGGATATTTGTGCCGTCCTTAGTATTAGCTAGTTCATAAGTAGTTTGTAAATTTTGCGACTGATGACCCCGTAGTTAAGTCCCATAAGTTCTACAAACATTTGAACAATTCAGTATCAAAATTTCGACTATCAAAATATTAGCCTAGAACTTTGAAAGTATCAAAAACGAAGTTCCCGAATTTGCCGCACTGCATGGACAATATTGTGCTCAGATGTGGCAAGTTCAGAAATATTTAGCGAGGCGTGGAATGTATATCGCAAAGATAGATCGGATACAACTGGAGGAGGAGTGTTCATCGCTGTGGACAAGGATATTGTTTCTACTGAGACCGAGACTGAAAGTAACTCTCAAGTTATCCGAGCTCGTATAACAGCTCTAAGAGAAGTAAAGTTAATAGTTGTGTGTTTTTAAAGTCCTCTCACTGCCACAGAGCGCAGTTTTTATTTGATGTTGCACAGCTTATGAATCTCCCACTGGAGCAGACAGCCACTGATAAGGCACTGTTTGGCTCGACGCAACAGTCCACAGATATGTCTTCAGAAAAGCCTTAATATTCAATATCAACTAATTTCTCTTTTTCAAAAACGATTTCATTCCAATTGCTATTCTGCATTTCATATCGCCTGTACTGCGACCATCATATGTTCTTTTACTGCCCAACTTAAAATGAATCATCTACCTAAAGTATTGTTTCGTTACCTAATCTAATTCCTTCAGCATCGCCTGCTTTTCTTAGACTGCACTTCATTACCCTTGTTTTGCTCTTGTTAGTGTTCGTTTATACGCACATTTCAACACATTGTCAATTAAGTTCAATTGCTCTTCCAGGTCCTTTACTGTCTCTCACAGAATTACAATGCTTTGGTAAAATCGTATAACTGTTTATTTCTTGACCGTGGACTACAATCCCTTCTCCAAACTTCTCCTTGTTTTCCTTCGCAGCTTTGCTCATTGTACACAATGAATAATATTGGAGAAATACTACAACCCTGTCTTACTCCCTTCCCAACCACTGTTTCCGTTTTCTGCCCCACGACTCTTTGCTACGTGGTTTTCGTACAAGTTGTAAAGAACCTTCCGTTCCATATATTCTCTTCTGTATTCCAACGCTAAAACATTGTCAAAACATTTCTCCAAAACTATTCATTTGATCCTTTCTGCATTCCGATCAACATTGTGAAAAGATTTCTCCAAAACTATAAAAGATAGAAATTTGGGATAGACTTGTCTTATGTGCTGTTACCAGGAATGGAGTGTTGGTGTATCAGAACAGTAAGAAGTGAATTTCTATTTTAATTTCATTTTCTATTATTATTAAAAAAAGGAGAGAGAAAAAAATTAATAATTATAATAATAACAATAATAGACAATTATTAATTAATGTTGTGAAAAAAATTCATCTGTGGAACTAAAAGAAAAAAAGTGGAAGAGCAGTATCTTTGCTTTTTAATTAGCAGTGTCTTGTTTTGACTTCTCGAGCAGTTAGAAGTGATGAGCTGTCTCATTTTTTTCTTCTCTATGTAAACTTTCAGTTGACATGTAAATGTTTTTACAAAAATACAAATCCTTTTCAAGAGTGAAAAGTTTCGTCTTAGTTCATTACTTCGGCCTTAAAGTGAACCACTTAATGACCCTGAGATGTGATGAAGCAATCAACAATAAGAAGACATTCTGAAAACTGTCGGTATTTTTTACATGAAGTTTATTAATATTGACTGCAGTTCTTCTTTGCTAAGTTTCATCAACAACATTTAAAAATATATATATAAAATGATATTTACTATATAAAGATGTTACACAATGGCGCTCAACGGGGTGGCCAAGTATGGTATTAATTACTAATCGATGTAAATTTTTTTACTTTTCCATGTATCGTACTTTATGGAGCCAGAAAAAAAAGGATATAAGGATGAGATCGACTCAGGTAACGGGAAAGGAATGCACAAATAACAACGCAAAGCGGTAGTAAGAAGACAACAAAAGGTAGGAGAAGATAATCTATTATATATATACTGGTGCTTCCATGGTGAAAGAGGTGTCCTATCTATACTCCAACTCGAAAGAAATTTTCATTAACAATCTTTCTGGTAGTAAAAAAAAAAAAAAGAAAAAAAAAACTAACAATTTTTTGAAATTTCTGTTTCCACCTAGCTTCAATAGTTACTCAGAATTAACGTAGTTTGATGGTGTAACATCATGTAGTTGCTGATGTAGCTTGAGTGTTAATCTAAATTTATCCTAAAATTAACTTCTTGTGGGATATAAGGCATGAAATTGGTTTTAATTGTTCAATTGTGATTGTTGAAGCGTTTTTTTTTAAATAGTGGTTTGAGGAAGGGAATGGTCATTGTTGCCGAGGCCTTAAGTGAAAGTTTGCCAAAATGTCCGATAAACGTGAACAGTGTGAACTATCAGGAAAATCTTCTAGCAGTGATGGCGAAGTTAGTTTTGATAATCAGTTAGTCCAAAATCCCGAATTACAGATCCCAGCCTTAAATTATGAATCCAATGGTGATAACAATACCCCTTTCATATCAAACAATGACCCAATGATGAATCCTCTGTTAGATTCAAATATATCGATAAGTATAGAATCTTCTGGAGTATCAGAGCAATAGTGTGGGGCTGATGATGAAGCTTCACAAAACGCCCACACAATTGAATTTAATAACTGGCAGACCCCCACTTCTTCAAAGGCACAAACCGTGCACCCGGCAGAAATAAAAATTTCAGATAACACCGGAGTAGAGACGGATAATAAATCTTCGTCAGAAATGTACACTCTTTTTAACCGAATAATGCAACTAATAGACAAACAATCACAAAGTTTGCAAATGAAAATGGACAAACAATCAGAGCAAATAAACAAACAATTAGAACAAATGCAACATTTGCGAACTGAAGTACAGGCTACCAGGGAGTCTGTTAAAAATTTACAAACACACGTCACGCAAATGCGAGCTGACATACAACAGGAAGTAAATGAAATCAATGTTAAATTTGAAGCTTTAAATGTTAGGCAAACCTGTTTGAGCACTCAAGTAGATCACATTGCCAAGGATTGTGAAAGTTTAAAAGCAGCAAAACAAATGGTCGAAGGATCCATAAGCTCAATTGAGAAAAGAGTAGACGAGCTGAGCGAGGGGTACAATCCGTTAGCCGATAAAATGGAACAGCTAACACGTGAAGTAGTAGAACAAAAGAATTCCAACATAGAATTACAAGAGATAAAAAAGCAAATGCAAGACGATGAATGCGACAGTAGCACTTGAGGGCATCGAAATTGTAGAGAGGAAGTGGAAAAATGGGTAAGTGAAAAAGGGGAACAAATACTGCGGGAAATAAAAAGGGAAGTTGGCAGTATGACCCGTCAGATTTACGGAGAAAACACACCGGCTCAATCATCCACATTAACAAGTAATACCGTGCCACCGGGACATAATTTAGTAAATGAGTATAGGGAGTCTGTATCGTTTACAAGGTCGCAAACGACGCCGCCAATTTTCCAAAATATTAATATGCAGCAAAGTCATGGATCGCCTCTGGAACATTTAACTATGCCAACACAATCAAATGGACCGCGTACAAATACGGTACCCGGTTTCTCCACAGTTGTAACCCACAACCAATCAGCAAAAAATGGGGACCAGGTTATCAATATTGTTATTGAAGACGGTTTAGGTGGATCGAGAAAATTTCCCACATTTTCGGAACAAAACAAAAAGAGTCATCCAATCATATTTTTGCAAACATTTCGGAATGTATTGCCACATTCTTGGTCGGATGCTCGGAAAATTCAAGAAATAGTTAGTCACATCGAAGGCAATGCTTCTGCTTGGGCTGCAAGCGCGATAAATAGGTGCCAAACCTATGCTCAATTTGAGCAGGAGTTCATTGCAAGATTTTGGTCACAGTCTGTACAAGAACGTCTACGACGGCAAGTTTTCAGCCCGGAGCCGTATAACAGACGCTCGGGCAGCCTACGTAAATATTTCGAAAAATATCTGAATAAAACCTTGTATTGGACGACACCAATGTCACACGTGGATGTAATTAGGATACTCAAATCAAAATTACCCGCTGATATTGCTGAAAAAATTATGTGGGTGCCTGAGTATAATTTACCAAAATTTTTGGATGCTTTAGACGATTACGACCTGATCCATGAAGGGGAGAGAAGTTTTGTTCGCAATTCTAACAGGGATAATTATGGTGACAATGTGAACCATGGGAATTCTGATCGGAACTCACCGCCTAGGCAAAATGGTACGAGTTCTAGCCAAAACGGTAATTACAACGGTGGTAATAACAATAATAATAACAGTTACCGAATGCGGAACGACAATAGGAGGAGGAATGATAATAGGTATAATAGGTATGGGCAACAGCGTAATAATTTTCGGAACGGACAAAACCAGAATGTATTGAATGAGGAGGCACAGAGAAGAAAGCGTGGGTATGGCAACAAGCTAGGTCGTATTCACAAATTTGAAGAGGGAAATCTGGTAGCTATCTGTTAGCATATCCCGGATCGGTAAAAGTAAAAGGACTGCATCCGCATAAGGATCTAGAACCATATATCCAGTAACACTCAGACAAGATACATTCACCTAATTTGATAAAGATGTTTATATGACGGTGTTAAGTATGCGTACGCCCACCGCTATGCCCGCGAAAAATTCGTGCCACTAAGTTGAATTCTACTTTACGTGGCTATCATAAACACTGGCGGATAGCGCTGAGACAGCTGATGATCAACGCCCGCCAGCTGTCAAAGTTGATTTATACGGGGGATGTAGGGGCGTGCTCAGTTTGAACCGGTTCATATAAACAGGATAAACACCGAGATAGATATAAAGATATATCTATACACGGAAATCAAATATGCTATGTACACGAGAGAAAACGAACTATGCGCACGCGAAATTAAATGCAAAAATTATATATATATATATATATATGAAATTTAAAACTGTATAAAACAACGATACCTTACAGCTAGCCGGATATATACAAATCTAAACTACACTACTAACTACTGTTTTAAATACTCTAACTACACTCACGACAGCCTAATTCCTCTAACTAAAATTTAACGAAATTAGATAAAAAAAGAATCGACTATACTGCTTATTAACAATTAAAACCTCTGCGGAAATTTTCTAAAGATAATGAGGAAACAATTGTTTTGTGCCAAGGCACGTGGCGCTTATTTGCGCTTTCGGTCGGATATTTGCGCGATGGTATCTAAAATGAATAATTGTGGCCTCCGCAACTCCGACTTTTCTTTTCTCTTAACCCTATGCTACGAAGACGAATGTGGAAGAATGAATGTCATGATGAATGAATGCAAAGTGTCTTAAAACGAACTTCATGCCTATTAATTTACATTATGCTGAATTATTAAATATTGATTGAGAAAAACAAGAAATAACTGAGTGACATATTGAAGCAGGGGTTACAATGATACAGATGGCAGGGAACACACTGGCAATTCTGATTCATTAAACTTAATGGTTAACAGGTCAAACCATCCATATATAAATCAGTAGGTAAATGAATTTTGGGTTCCGTTTATACAAGAAAGTGGAGATCAATATTGCTATAAAGTTCTTCCGAACACGGACTTAGCCTCACACGGTTAGTGTTAATGAACAGGATGAATATTTTATGGCAGTTCAGTCAATTGAAGTCTAGAAAGTCTATATACTATATAAACAGAGAATTCTTTCCCAATTATGATCTATGCATATAGTAGTTACTTATCCATTGAAACACGAGTAGACAAATTTCTCACAGCTATTCTCTACTACACAACTAACCACATTACACACGATAAATGATGTAGGATTCTTTCCTTCTATCGTGGTTGGAGGATAGTGTGGGCCGATTTCTTGTTTCCTTGGAGGATGTGTATATATGTCTTTATACCTTCATGAGACGTTTACGAGTCTGAAAAAAAAAGGAAAAAAATTTTCAATAAAAGCGAGACCAGAAACCTGGCCTGATCTCATATTTATATCCGAATAAATAGGTCTGAACATAAATAGATTAAGTAAATCCATGGATGGCGTATAAATGTATAAGGAAAGATTTTTTACGAGAGGTATTAAAAAAAGTTAGAATACTAAAGGTAGTAAAAGAGTGGAATGTATGTTTTCTTCTGGTTATGTATAATTTCTGATGAAAAAAAAGAAGTAATATTATAGTTGTTTTAAGGATGAAATATATGTAAAATACATAATTTAACAATTGTGAACATAAAAAAAACCATGAAGACTATTAAATGTAGGAAGTATAAACCAAGGTCGACAGGACGATATGTATTGTTGAACAAATGTCTTGGTAAAATACTAATTATAACGAAAACTATAGTGCCAAGATGACAAAACGAGCAGACGAGGATTTAAATTCATTAGTGAAAAATGGGTGATTCGTCTGACTGTGAGGGGATAGCAGATCGATGTTGTGCCGCGTGTGCTGTCGAAGAGGTGAAGTGATTCAATATAAAGTACTTACCGCAAATCAGCAGCACGGCGTACACGGGCGGTGGTCGTGATGATATCCCAATAGACGCTTTAGCATAAACGGCGAGAGCGGGATGTAACAACGACGCTAGCAGCATCTGGATCCTCCCTCACACAAGAGCACGAACTACAATATGCTCTCAACAGTGCAAGCTACTGAACTGAGCGCCAAGCGATCGAGCAAGATAACAAAGACTAAGGTACAGGTATTGTTACGTGCCGAGCAGAGAAGTAACTGATCGCATACTCTTTGCATGACAATGCAATATCGCTGGACACTTGTTGTGCGTAGCGGGACATTTGAGTGGAAAAAAATGGACGATCACAAGTGACGATAAATAATTTAAATGTACAATGGACCTGAAAAGGAAAAGAGAGAGACTAAAAGGTTACAACGCCCCGTGGCGTGGAAAATTTGTAATTTTTTTGCTTGTAAACAATTCTTTGTATAGGTATTGATCTATGTAATTTATGTGTAGATGTATATTTCTGTGTAAATTTCTTATATGTGCGCTTTGATGATTTTTTTTTTTTCTTACCAGATTCTAAAATATGTCAATGAAAAGGTAGATAAACCGCCTCTCAATTAGATTAGCAGCTAGTGAGCCAATCCATGGACAAATATTCCTTATTCAAGGTTAAAGTTTTGCCAACAAGGAAAGCTATCTTACTGTTCTGATATATAACATACTTCTGCCTCATGTAACGGAGTACATTCGCCAAAAGTATGGGGGCGGATGTGCTGTCACCAGGAATGGAGTGTTGGGGTATCAGAACAGTAAGAAGCGAATTTCTATTTTAATTTCATTTAATTTAATTTTCTATTATTATTAAAAAAAGGAGAGAGAAAAATATTACTAATAATAACAATAATTGACAATTATTAATTAATGTTGTGAAAAACAAATCATCTGTGGAACTAAAAGAAAAAAAGTGGAAGAGCAGTATCTTTGCTTTTTAATTAGCAGTGTCTTGTTTTGACTTCTCGAGCAGTTAGAAGTGATGAGCTGTCTCATTTTTTTCTTCTCTATGTAAACTTTCAGTTGACATGTAAATGTTTTTACAAAAATACAAATCCTTTTCAAGAGAGAAAAGTTTCGTCTTAGTTCATTACTTCGGCCTTAAAGTGAACCACTTAATGACCCTGAGATGTGATGAAGCAATCAACAATAAGAAGACATTCTGAAAACTGTCGGTATTTTTTACATGAGTTTATTCTACGGTTTCTCTGAAGTTTATTAATATTGACTGCAGTTCTTCTTTACTAAGTTTCATCAACATTTAAAAATATATATATAAAATGATATTTCACAATATAATGATGTTCCACACTTAATATATCTTCTAAGTCGTAAGTTGAGTATTGCTTTCCATCTTCGTACAGCTCTCTTATACCAGATAGATTTTATAATGGTAAGACATAGATTTCGGAACCAGGTTTTAAACTGTAATACATACCCATGGGTATACTCTGACCATAACTTGTTGGTTATGAACTGTAAGCTGAAACTGAAGAAACTACAAAAAAGTAGGAAAATAAAGAGATGGGACCTGGAAAAATTGAAGGAAACTGAAGTTCTTAAGAATTTCAGAGGGAGCTTCAGGCAACAATTGACCGAAACGGGGGAAAATAAAACAGTAGAGAAGGAATGGGTAGCATTGTGAAACGAAATAGTGAAGGCAGCAGAGGACAAAATAGGTAAGAAGGCAAGACCTACAAAAAACCCTTGGCTATCACAGGAGATACTAAATTTAATCGCTGAAAGGAGAAAATATAAAAACGCAGTAAATGAAACAGGCAAAATGGAGTACAGACGACTAAGAAATGAGATTGACAGAAATTGCAAAATGGCTAAGCAGGAGTGTCTAGAAGCCAAATGCAAGGATGTAGAAGAATGTATAAATAGGGGAAAAATAGATACAGCCTACAGGAAAATAAAAGAAACATTTGGAGATAAGAAAAACAGCTCTATGAATATCAAGGACACGGATGGAAAACCAGTTCTCAGGAAAGAAGGGAAAGCTCAAAGGTGGAAAGAGTATATAGAGGGGCTCTACAAAGTAAATGAACTCCGAGACAATATTGTAGGAAGGGAAGAGGATGTAGATGAAGATGAAATAGGAGATACTGTATTGAGAGAAGAATTTGACAGAGCCCTGAAAGACCTAAGTCGAAACAAGGCCCCTGGAGTAGATGACATTCCCTCAGAGCTACTGAAGTCTCCGTGAGAACCAGCCATGACAAAATTGTTTCACCTGGTGTGTAAGATGTATGAGACAGGCGAAGTACCCTCAGACTTTAAGAAAAATGTTATAATCCCCATTCCAAAGAAAGCAGGTGCAGACAGATGTGAAAACTACAGAACCATCAGTTTAATAAGTCATGGTTGTAAAATATTAACGCAAATTATATACAGAAGGATGGAAAAGCTGGTAGAAGCCGACCTCGGGGAAGGTCAGTTTGGGTTCAGGAGAAATGTAGAAACACGGAATGGGAATACTCACTTTACGGCTTATCCTAGAAGATAGATTAAGGAAAGGCAAACCTCTATTTCTAGCTTTTGTAGATTTGGAGAAGGCTTTTGACAATGTTGAGTGGAATAAACTCTTTCAAGTTCTGAAGCAAGCAGGAGTAAAATATAGGGAACGTAAGGTTATATACAACTTGTACAAAAACCAGACAGCGGTTGTCAGAGTTGAAGGGCATGAAAGGGATGCAGTGGTTGGAAAGGGAGTAAGACAGGGTTGTAGCCTTTCTCCAATGTTATTCAATTTGTACATTGAGAAAGCTATAAAGGAAAGCAAGGAGAAATTTGGAGAATGAATTAAAGTTCAGGGGGAAGAATTAAAAACATTGCGTTTTGCTGGCGACATAGTAATTCTGTCAGATACAGCAAAGGACCTGGAAGAGCAATTGAACGGAATGGACAGTGTGCTGAAAGGTGCATATAAGATGAACATCAACAAGAGCAAAACTGGGGTAATGGAGTGCAGTCTTATAAAATCAGGTGATGCTGAAGCAATTAGATTGGGAAACGAAGCAATAAAGGAGGTAGATGAGTTTTGTTACTAGAGCAGTAAAATAACAAATGATGGTCGCAGTACAGAGGATATAAAATGCAGAATGGCAATGGGTAGAAAAGCGTTCTTGAAAAAGAGAAATTTGTTAACATCGAATATTGATTTAAGCCTAAGGAAGTCCTATCTGAAGGTATTTGTATGGAGTGTTGCCTTGTATGGGAGTGAAACATGGACGATAAACAGTGCGGACAGGAAGAGGATAGAGGCTTTTAAAATGTGGTGCTACAGAAGAATGCGGAAGATTAGGTGGATGGATCGCGTAACTAATGAGGAGGTACTGAACAGGATTGGGGAGAAAAGGAATTTCTGGCATACCTTGACTAAAGAAGGGATAGATTAGTAGTGTCATTCTTAGACATCAAGGAATTGTGAATTTAGCGTTGGAGGGATGTGTGTGGGGTAAAAATCGCAGAGGGAGACCAAGAGACGCGTATAGTAAGCAGATTCAAGTGGATGTGGGTTGCCGTTCTTATGAGGAGATGAAGAGGCTTGCTCAGGATAGAGTAGGGTGGAGAGCTGCATCAAACCAGTCTCCGGACTGAAGACCATAACAACAGCAATGTTCATTTATACGCGCATTTCAACACATTGTCCATTAAGTTCAATTGCTCTTCCAGGTCCTCTACTGTCTCTCACAGAATTACAATGCTTTCGTCAGATCGTATAATTGTTTATTTCTTCACCATGGACTTCAATCCGTTCTCCAAATTTCTCCTTGTTTTTCTTCGCAGCTTTGCTCATTGTACACAATGAATAATATTGGAGAAATACTACAACCCTGTCTTACTCCCTTCCCAACCACTGTTTCCGTTTTATGCCCAACGACTCATGGCTACGTGGTTTTCGTACAAGTTGTAAAGAACCTTCCGTTCCATATATTCCTTTCTGCATTCCAATAAACATTGTCAAAACACTTCTCCAAAACCATTTATTTGATCCTTTCTGCATTCCGATCAACATTGTGAAAATATTTCTCCAAAACTATAAAAAATGGAAACGTGGGATGGACCTGTCTTAATATATCTTCTAAGATAAGTCGGGCATGGATATTTGTGCCGTCCTTAGTGTAAGATAGTTCATAAGTAGTTTGTAAGTTTAGGGACTGATGACGCCGTAGTTAAGTCCCATATATATATAAGAAAAAAGAAACTATCTTGTTCACGGTAATGCGATCATTCCGTTGTTCATAGTAGTTTACCAGCATTCCTATTTTCTTATTCAGTATCAGACCTCTTATTCACAAGAAGTGATGGGTGCTATCGACAAGGGTTCGCAAAACGATTCCGTATTTCTTGATTTCCAGAAGGCTTTTGACACCGTACCTCACAAACGGCTTTTAATCAAATTGCGTAGTTATGGTGTATCGCACCAAATTTACGATTGGATAGGGGATTTCCTGTCAGAGAGGACACAGTTCGTAGTAGTCGATGGTAAGGCATCGACTAAAACAGAGGTGATATCGGGCGTTCCACAGGGTAGTGTTATTGGTCCTCTGCTGTTCCTTATTTACATAAATGATTTAGGGGAAAATCTAAGCAGCTCTCTTAGATTGTTTGCAGATGACGCCGTCATTTACCGTCTAGTAAAATCATCTGAAGATCAAAATCAACTGCAGGACGATCTGAATAATATATCAGTATGGTGTAAAAATTGGCAATTGACTCTAAATAATGAGAAGTGTGAAGTTGTCCACATGAGTACGAAAAGAAATCCGTTAAACTTTGTTTACAAGATAAATCAATCAAATGTGAAGGCCGTAAACTCCACTAAATACCTAGGAATAGCTATTACTTTAGACTTAAACTGGAACGAACAGGTAGATAATGTGTGAAAGTCGAACCAGAGACTGCGTTTTTATTGGCAGAACCCTTGAAAGAGGCAACAGAACTACTAAAGAAACTGCATACACTACGCTTGTCCGTCCATTTTTGGAGTATTGCAGCCCAGTGTGGGATCCTTATCAGCTGGGTTTGACGGAGGACATCGCAGGATTCCAAAGAAGGGCAGCTCGTTTCGTATTGTCACGATACAGGGGAGACAGCGTTACGGAAATGATACAGGATCTGGGATGGGAATCATTACAACAACGGCGCTTATCGCTGCGACGTGGGCTACTTACGAAACTCCAATCGCCAACATTCTCCTCCGAATGCGAAAATATATTGTTGACTCCCACTTACATAGGTAGAAATGACCATCAAAATAAAATACGAAATATCAGAGCTCGAACGGAGAGATTCAGGTGTTCTTTCTTCCCGCGCGCTATTCGAGAATGGAATGGGAGATCAATAGTATAATAGTGGTTCGATGAACCCTCTGCCAGGCACTTGAATGTGGTGTGCAGAGTTTCCCATGTAGATGTAGATGTAGACCTACTCCTGTAATACCCCCAAAACAGATTTTGTATTTATAATCGTGCGCTGAACTGACCATATATACTGTTCCTTTTCTGATATTCCTGGCCTGTGGCCACTTCATATTTCTGGCCGCTGGCCGTTTCTTTGCTAGCATCGTGCGTGTCTTCAACGCGGAAGAACGACAGAAGTGCAGCATATGTTGAAATATGGGGTGGGGAGCAGTAGCATATGGCGCAGTAGGTGCTGGTTCCCGTGGGAAAGCCCGCCTATGTTGCTGGTGCTCTCCTCGCATTGGCTGCTACATTTCACGTCACGTGATTTCTTTTGAAATTAGTTTTGTTTATTATATACTAAATAGTAATTAATCAGAGCTGAAAATTTGTAATAAATACCTCTCAAGGACAGGCTAGGTTTTGACAGTTTAAAAAGTTTAAGGTGTCTTCTCTTATTGTAGCAAGAGAAGGGCGATTTTGCAAAAGGCGCGCGACGGCCCTGTTTTGGCGCTAAGTAGAGCGTCAGGTGCCCTCTAACACAGAGTAACATTATATATATATATATATATCTGTGCCTCTAGTCTCGCAACGCGTCGCAGTTTCAGTCTCGAGCTGACCACTATACGCGCCGGACCGCGCCGGTCATGAGAAAAGTTTTGTGTAATAGTGATAACAGTCGAGGTCTCAACATGAGCTATAGGCCGTATCATATTAACAATAGTTGCTCATTTTTTTATTATTTATTTAATAAATGGCATCCCTGACAATTAAAAATCTCGCGAGTCGCTTCTTATGCTTCCATCCTACAGAACTTATTTTAGCCTCACTTGTATGCTGTAGAAGAACCAACGACCTGTGTGCCGTCTTCTGCGCTGGGGACACAACTACAGAAGACAACAGGTTAGTCAGAACTCTATGCTTTCCATAAAGACTTGGACAGCAACTACGGCACCTCGTGCGTACTGTAGGGCGGTACAAACGCACACTGCTACGCAACAGCATCCGCAAGTGTGGAGGTTTTAGTGGACTTGTGGGAGGAAGCAGTACTGACTTCTCCGTCCACAAATGAAACCCAAGGAAGCTTGTACTCTTTCCACCAGACTTCACTAATCCACCCTATATCTAAATACATCCTACGCATTTGTGTTGTCAAATTTTCTAACCACCCTACCAGATGATGCGATCTAACATTCCACACTCCGACCTGCAGAATGCCAGTGCCGTCCTTCCTGACGATCACGTCCTCCTGAGTAGTCCTCGCCCGGAGATCGGAATACGGGACTATTGTGGCTGTACAGCAGATGTTTTGGTGTTGGCCCCAATTACCCCAGAGCCTACAGAGGAGTGAATGGCCCGCGGCAGAGCTTCCACTCGGCCTGCTGGGCCGCGCGGTGCGTGGCGGAGGGTGCTGCCTGCCCTAATTGTAGCCGCGCCGTCGCTCGCGTGGGCGGCCTTCAAAGTGGCCAGCCACGCAGACGGCTGCCCGCTGGTCCGAGCATCGCCGCTGGACCGATCGTGGTCTGGTCGTCGCCTGGTCGTGGTCGTGGACGAGGCGGCGCGGTCGTGCGGGGCTCATTATGCCACTCATTCAGGCCAGCAGGCGCCAGCAGGTGCGATTCATTCGGCAGGAAACTCGTTCCACGGGGGCCAGCATCTCAACCGTCACTAACACCTCTGCTTCACCGACTATTAACGCTTTCTACAATGCGCCTGTGTCGACGGTATAGCCACAAGTTAGGCTAACGGGGCAAACATATAGCACATA
The DNA here is from genome assembly GCA_026315105.1 of Locusta migratoria. Taxonomy (NCBI): domain Eukaryota; kingdom Metazoa; phylum Arthropoda; class Insecta; order Orthoptera; family Acrididae; genus Locusta; species Locusta migratoria. Next base: position 125,011,649 of record CM048754.1, read on the forward strand.
TTCGCAGAATTCTATTAACAAAAATTCGACAGAAAATGTGTTCCTCAGGGATCGATATGTGGACCTATACAACTTACTTTTCTTTACATAGAATGTTTCTTTTGCTCCTCCCTTTGCAGCTTAATAGCAGTATCATGATTTATTTTCGCGTACCGCGTATTTATCCGCACGACGCGACGGAAACAGATTTTGCATGTTCAAATTCTGCCTTGAGCAGGACGAATAACTTTTGGCCCACTTTACGTTACGGCAGTAACACTAAAAGTGGGCGTTTGCGATCGTCTTTTGACAGCTCGAAATTAAAATTAAAATAATGGCTTAACAATTTATCGGACACGAATAACCGAATTTCTACAGGAGGAAATTCTCTACAACTTTGCTTTTTTTTTCCATATCTCGTAGCGTTTCAAAGATATCTGCAAAAATAACGGCGTTTTTCGGATGTATGTCTGTCTGTCTGTCTGTCTGTCCGTCTGTCTGTCTGTCCGTAACGTGTTCCCTGTTTTTAAGACGAACTGTTCAACCGATCAGCACCAAATTTTACGGACATGATTGTACGCCGCCAGAGACCAGAACATCCCTTTTTCAAATTTTCTCGGACAAAAAATACGGTATTAATACCAAAAAAGCCGTTTGTAATATAATTGTAATTGCAAACGAACCGTTCATCTGACACGAAAATTGAATAACCTAATTGGTAGAGGAGAAAATTCTCTACAACTTAGCTCACTTATGTTTTTTTTTTTTTTTTTTTTTTTTTCATTTTCATATCTCGTATCGTTTGAGACACTCTCCATTGAATTAACGAAAACCAGCCGTTCGGAGATGTGACGTGACATTCGTCGCGTATTTGATGAATTTCCTATTGTAACTTACACGTTGTCAATTCAAAGCAACGGCACACTGAGGAATTAACAAAAACACATGGTTCTTCGTACGATAAATGTTAATCTAATGCCTACAAATGCCATATTAACATCAGTTAACAACGGACATCAATAGTATGAGATTAAAGGACTCATTTTTTGGTTATAGCTGTAGCGTAGTCGGTGGTTCGGAACTCGCCACCACCTAATATTTTTTTTTCCGAAAAGGGTTTCAGACACTCTTATTAATTAATTTTTTATTACTTAGATTATTATTTTGGTCCAAAATGTTAGCAAAAACTTATAAAACTACAAATATAAAGTGGGCCGTAAAACACGTCAGTGCGATTTTTTATTTAATATATTTCACTTTTAAGACTTGTAATTGTAATACTGTTCAGTTTCAGAATAATACTGTTCCACTATCAACCTTAGCACTCCGAATACGTAATTCAGATAATTGTCATGGGACGGGAGACGCTGGTGTGCTACCACTAGCAGGCGCCACAGTCTGACAAGACATCACAAATAAATACAACCAGTACAAAATACACCTACAAAACTGGCACTAAAAATAAAATAAATATTGCTAAACACAATATACATTAGTCTGATCAGATGACAACAACTCATTACGATTACATAGAGTACACGTATATTACACTGTCCATCATCAAAGAGGTGACATTTATGCGAAATAAAAATTACGTATACATTTCACATATATTTAAATGAATAAATTCCTCAAAATATAGTTTTCATCCGCTTAACTTGTAAGGATTACCTTACAAGGTTAACCGAGCAAAAATTCGCAACAGCTTTGGTAATATCTTGAATCTTATGTTAATTGAAATTATACGGTGAATGTCGTTCATAGGGGAAATGCATGGACTGTTATTAGGTCAGTTCATGGTTTATTGTAAAGTTAGTTTCCATTCTGCCGTCAGATGAAATGTCAACGAAACAAACATACTGCGTGGTGTGTCACAGGAAACATGTCCACACGAAATAAGCAGTACATGTGTTCGACAGGAGAAAATACGTTGACTATTACCAATACTTCTGTCCAGTTATTATTGACGTTTTCAATGAATTGGTGGTTTCGCAAAGTAGTTAGAAAACAGTAGAAGCAAACAACTTTCGAATACGAAGTAACCTGAATCTTATATTGATGTAAAATGCACAGGACGCGTGTTCCAACGGAATTAACAGGCGGATGAAAACTTCAGTTCATTATTTCATTATTAAAGATTACAATAGTGAGTTGATTTTGGGAATGTAGTGAGTTGACATTTCAATGATAACAATTTTTTGAATGATATTTCGAATTCTGAAAGGAATTCAATGTTATGTTGGGAACAAATCAAGGGGACATAGTGCCAAATATGTGTACGATTATTAAAAGACTCTGTTTATGGTATATTCCGTCGGTGCTTGGAGGAACAAAGACATTTTAAAAACTTAAATTTCGTAGTATTTTTGTTCCACAATATTATTTATTTGCTTTCTATCCAATGGGACCGCAGCACAGAATATACCTCTAAGAGACATCATGTAATTATACCAATATGCTGCTATAAAGTTTTTTTTTTTATTGTAATGCTGTTATGGATCCATTTCGGCACAATTAGCCATCATCAGACAATGACCATGTGACATCCTTGGCAACGTCTTGCTGTTTATTTAATGATAATGTGAACTTTTGTCACACTTCTGTAGCGTTATACAAATATCGTTAAATAAAATTTTAATATTTTTCGAATGTCATGTTTCGACGCTACATAAGTGTGACACAAAAGTTCACATTATCATTAAATAAACAGCAAAACGTTGCCAAGAATGTCATATGGTCATTGTCTGATGATGGCTAATTGTGCCGAAATGGATCCATAACAGCATTACAATAAAAAACTTTATAGCCGCGTATTGCTATAATTACATGATTTATTTGCTTGTTATTAGCAGCTTTCGGCTTGTATACGTAACCTCAATGTTACGTGTGGGCTATCTGTTTAGTATGAAGTTATCTGACGACGGCCTAAGAAGCCGAAAGTTGCTAATAACAAGCAAATAAATAATATTATGGTAAGTATTTAAGTTTTTAATTTAAAAGTCTCTGAGTTTGAATACCAAATTTTAATTGGTTATCGCATTACGAAAGTACTTTTTAACGCTAAAACTAATACACATGTGTATAATTATTTTAAACAGACATATGGGTGCAGATATGGTGCCCATATTACATTAATGACCTGGACTTATCAACTTAAAATGACAATTACTAAGATAAACCTGTCTGAAGAGTTTCATCACCTGCTAATTGCCTAAGGCCGACATCAAGTTATGGCAGTAAATAATCATTTCAAATGGCGGTGAATTCCTTAAAAAAGTTTACATGACCAAGATAGATAAGAAACCAGAACTGTGGAACTGTGCTAGTCTTGCGTGTTTGCAGGAGAGCTTCTGTGAAGTTTGGAAAGTAGGAGGCGAGGTACTGGCGGAAGTAAAGTTGTGAGGCGGCATCGTGAGTCGTGTCGGGATAGCACAGTCGGTAGTGCGCTTGCCCGCGAAGGCAAAGGTCCCAGGTTCGAGTCCCGGTTCTGGCACAAAATTTTAATCTGCCAGGAAGTTTCATATCAACGCACACTCCGCTGCAGAGTGAATGATTCATTCTGAGAACTGTGGATGTTTGAAAGGAGCGGCCGTCTACGTCATCTTGACGTCACTTGATGACTCGCTCGGGTGCAAATAGTCTGTCCCGAACCTACACCCATCGCTATTCCATGACTGTTGGAACTTCAGTGCAGGTTATAATAAAACAGGGTGACTGGAAAGATAGGCGTCTAACGGCCCGTCGACGTCGTGGTCTTCAGTGGCGAAGCTCTTGCTGTTATTGTCAAGCACGGGGAAGGAATAGGTCGTACTCTTCGATAGAAACCATCCCAGGTTTGGCGAGGGTTGATTTAGTGACCAGTGTTGTCAACAGTAAAATGGGATTTTCTACTAGAAAGCTTTTTGAAAACCACCAGACACCACTGGACTTTATGTGTGTGTTTAACGAAACCACTATATTGTAATTACTTGAAGTACTGTGTATGTTGAATAACCAAAAATGCAAGACTCTTCAAATTATCCCTTGTGTTTAAAAATTCAAAAGTCTGTAAATTTATCGGATCAAACTGCGTGGTCATCAGTCCATAGCTTACAAACTACTTAAGTTAAACTAACATAAGGACAAAGAAACACACCCATGCTCCAGAGATGACTCGAACCTCCGACGGTGAGCAACCGTGCGCTCCACAAAAATGTTCAAATGTTTGTAATTCTATCGGACCAAACTGCGTGGTCATCAGTCCGTAGCTTACAAACTACTTAAAGCTAGGTAAACTAACCTAAGGACAAACACACACACCCATGCCCCAGGGAGGACTCGAACCTCCACGGCGAGCACCCGCGCGCTCCGCAGCGAGACGCTTTAGACCGCTCGGCTACTCTACCGCGGCTGCGCTCCACAGCGAGGCGCCTTAAACCGGTCGGCTACTCCACCGCGGTTTGTGTTTACAGTTAGAACAGATTTTTATTTACGTTTATTTATTTATCTATATATTTAATTTTTTTACTTATCAAAAATGAGAATTTTCAGGTCGAAATTTTACATCTACATCTACCCCGGGATACTCTGCAAATCACATTTAAGTGCCTGGCAGAGGGTTCATCGAACCACCTTTATACTCCTATTCTTTTCTCGAATAGCGCGCGGGAAGAAAGAACATCTGAACCTCTCCGTTTGGGCTCTGATTTCTCGTATTTTATTCTGATGATCATTTCTATCTATGTAAGTGGGAGTCAACAATATATTTTCGCATTCGGAGGAGAATGTTAGCGATTGGAGTTTCGCAAGTAGCCCACGCCGCAGCGATAAGCGCCGTTGTTGTAATGATTCCCATCCCAGATCCTGTATCATTTCCGTAACGCTGTCTCTCTTGTATCGTGACAATACGAAACGAGCTGCCCTTCTTTGGACTCTTTCCATGTCCTCCGTCAAACCCACCTGATAAGGATCCCACACTGGGCTGCAATACTCCAAAAATGGACGGACAAGCGCAGTGTATGCAGTTTCTTTAGTAGTTCTGTTGCATCTTTTAAGGGTTCTGCCAATAAAACGCAGTCTCTGGTTCGCCTTTCCCACGATATTATCCACGTGTTCTTTCCAATTTAAGTCTCAAGTAATATTAATTCCTAGGTATTTTGTGGAGTTTACGGCCTTCACTTTTGATTGATTTATCTTGTAAACAAAGGTTATGGAATTTCTTTTCGTACTCATGTGGACGACTTCACACTTCTCATTATTTAGAGTCAATTGCCAATTTTTATACCATACTGATATCTTATTTTAATCTTTCTGCTGTTGTTTTTTATCTTCAGATGACTTTACTAAGTTTCCTAACAATTTCTATCAAGTTATTTCTATGAAACGTGCATTTTAAAATATGTAATATTGCCAGTGTGATGATGCTTTATTGAACCCTATTCGTTGGTAATTCAGGATCAAGAACTTGTACATTATTTATAATAACGACAGATGTCGTTGGAGGTTGGTCTAGTGGCAGATGGCCCGTAGTTTCATGTGAAAAATTGGGAGACTTACCTAGAATCGACCTGTAAAAGGATCCACACGATATAAATTATGCATGCAGATGCATATTCTTGTAGTACTATTTTTGGAATATTTCTTTCTGTATCTTGTTGTCCTGTTTCCTACCTTATAAGTTATAATGTATCTTTCTGACTCTATTAAATAGAAATGCGCGCTTAACACGATGGGCACATAAAAATGGGGAATAAAGACAGAATAACATATATGGTAAGTTTTTAGGTGACATAAATTCAGGAGCTTCGAGACGTTGAGGCTAGACTACACGACGACACTGGGTTGCGACACTCGTTGCATGAAATGAATTGCGCGCAACTGGTTTCGTGTACGTCTGTAGACACGGCGCCAATACTACACACTTCAGTTTCGTTGTTTTGTGAGTGCCGTAGTCGCCGTAGAATGAACGTTTTGGTAGCTGTAAGAGTTGTGGCGAATCTATTGCTTTTCTGTGTGAAGTCGCTGCATAAGACTAAACATAAAAAGAACAAGAAACGTGTTTGGGTTCGTGACTGGATTAAAATAAAGACGTCAGCTCAGTTGCTTACCGACCTTGCTGAAAGAAATTTTGATTGAAGACCCTAGAAGCTATTTTAATCAACTTAGATTATCGCGTTCCTTTTAAACAGAGTTAGTAATGCAATAAAGGAACAAGATAGTGTCATGCGCCAAGTATTGTTACCAGAATTGAAATTACAAATTGCGTTAAGTTTCTTGTCAAGTAGACATTCGTCTCCACCGCCTTCCCAAATCCACAGTTGCCATAGTTCGTCTGTATTGGTATTGTGAATTGGATGTATTTCAGTCTGCAATTCACTAATCGTCAACCCATCAATATTTAATTCACGAGTAATTGCTTCAAGAGCACTAATCACACTGCTGCTTATTCCTGAAATTTTCAACGTTAAAATAGCACAACACCTATGCATCGCCTACATGTTCAAAACGCGAATTATTTTTTCCCTTCCCCCTTATGTTTTGTTGTGTATTGGTTATCACTTAACCTAAAAACACGCGCAATCATTTTCGGCTAAGTTGGAACCTGCCTGAAACTGTTTAGTTTGGTCAACGAGTTGCGCGAACGCCTGCCGCGCATGCGCACTGGCCAGTAGCGCAGTTGCATGAAACCTAGTGGCGTCGTGTTAACTAGCCTTTAGAAAATTAAATAGTGCTGTTACTGAATGCTGCTTTCGTCGAGCGTTTTTTAAAATAGTTTTTTTTTTTTCATAAAACCACCGAAATATTCTTAAAATCCATCATAATTCCCACTAGCCACTAGATGCGAGATTTGCCCACTAGACAAGTACTCAAAATCATCAGATTTACGCCCGGTTTCTGGAAACCTCTAGTTCCCGTGCCGTTAGCTACCGCCACGTTATAATTCAACCTGCCAGATAACTTCCTTGGGTTTCCCGTAGCTGATTTGAACGTTAGTTAACTATGAGGTAACTACGCCTTCTGTCGAAACAAATAGTACGTCTCAACGGATAACAAATGGCACTACTAACGAAAATTGCAATTACTCGAATTTTATGGATTATTAAGTGAAATCGAAGACACGTCTTAGTTTGTATAGCTGTTACGAGTTTTCTGTTTCTGTTTTCAAAGGCAATGGGCGACAAGCGAGGAAAAATCTTTTGAACGACTTGATTTTAGAAAGGAAAGTAGTTATAGTAAATGAGAAGGCAGATGGTTTGACTATTTTGGAAAAACAGAACGACTTTGACGTTGTCACAAAACTGTACAATTCGTTAAACAGACAAGAGAGAAAACGGTAAGGCCACTCAGAGATCTGTATTCTTTTTTAAAAAGAAAAACAGGACAAACAACAATGAAGAAAGGATTAACAATAACATCATACGTACTATTTCTGTTGTCAACATATATTTATATGAATTTAAGTTTTCCTCTTCCCAGTGTTCTGTGAATGTGACATTACTTTTCACAACACAGACTGGTCAACTTACGTCCACCCATCCACCTACCCGAGCCCCGCGTTGTAATAATAATAAAAAACATTAATGACTTGAAACATTGATTAATCGTAATGACAATTGCGTGACAGAACACTATTGCAAAGGAAAGTATCTTTATGCTTAATTGAATGTGTTGTTATGAGAGCCTTGCTTTGTGATTTGGATGTGGTAAAGTTTTGCTTCCAGATCGGCGATCGCGAGAGATAACGTTGGCCACTGTTGCTCAGTGTCAACATGTCTGACCAATCGTGAGGGAGATGCAGCTAATGCAAACGTCACCCGTTGTCAACATTAAATTTCGCGACCGCCGTGCGCGATGTAAAATTTAACCCGGAATGTTGTTTCCGCGTTTTTCCCCGTTTGACCCAGGCAACATCATTGGTCAGTGTCTTTATTATTATTATTATTCTGAAACACATATGAAAATCGCTCTCATCACACAGATCAAATGGTTCTCATCTAACAAGTAAAACGCGTCGCAGTGTTTCAACAGCTAGGTTTTTTTCTTCTGAAGAACTGTTCGAAGCATCAGAAGAAAAAGAAGACGGCGGTGACGACGATTATGAAAGAATTTCGGTTCTTCAGTTACAAAAATTTTAAAATTGTATGAAAATTACACGGAACCCAGTCATAAAAGCAAAAACAAATTACTACTGTCAAATAACACCTGGAGTTGCGTTTGGAAGCCCACTAGCGCTAGGTAGCGGATATAGTTAAAACTGACGTTGACGTGTAGGTAACCCCGGGGGAACGCGCCTTTATCTTTAACGGACAGTTAACTACAGCTGTGACGGTAACTGTTGTCTCGGAAACCCATTTTGTACTTAACGCTCAGGTAACCCACAGGTAACTATAACAGGAAAACTTGGCAACACCGTTAGCGACATCGCGGATAACTTGAACGAGGGCGGCAGCGGGCGGCTTCGAAGCGGCGACCTCCCGGGTGGGAGTCCAGTCGAGTGCGCGCGGCGCGGCCGCTGCGTAAAGTAATTGGCCACGCAGACTTCGGAGAAGGCAAATTGGTTTTTAAAAACGAACGGCTAATAACGCTGAGAGCGGACGCGTGTAGCACACCAATTACAGCCGTCAATTTTTTTGCCCTCTCGCTGTGGAGACGCACCGGGGGAATAGTGGGTGGTGCGCCGGCGCACGCACGCCGTCCACGACGCGTCATTAGGGTCACCGTGTTCCCGGAAGTGGCAGGGCGGTGACGCGTGGTGATGCGTGGGCGGCGTCACCCACACTGCCGCCGGGAACGACGACGGCGCCGAGGCCCTGAGGAGGCGCGTCCTGTGTCTCCGCTGGTGCAGCGGACCCCGGGGAAAAAAACCACAAGGACGTGTTTTACGGCCCACTTTGGATTTGCGGTTTTAGAAGTTTTGCAAACATTTTGGACCAAAATAATAATTAAAATAATAAAAAATAATTAATAAGAGTGAAACCCTATTACGAAAAAAATAAGGGTACTTTTTTTTTTAATTGGCAACCTTTTTTTTCCCTTTCTCCCTTTTTTATGTTATTGTGTTTGGTGCAAACTTTATTGCATCATCTTTTGGGATGGAAGCTTTGTTTTACAATTTTTTTTGATTCTTTACAATTGACATTAGCAGAAACCTCCTTTGATCAAAAATTGACAATAAATGGAATTGATATTTTTAACATTAGTTTACAATTTAAAATACAAGTGAATTTTTTCCATATTTACATTGGTCGGTTCCGAACCACTGACCTTCAGCGTCACAATCTATTACATTGCCCTCTACGCTATGGCTAACAACTAGAAGTTGCGTTACTTAATCTCACACTATTGATGGCCGTTGTTAACTCATATACATCTACATCTAAATCTACATTGATACTCTGAAAATCACATTCAAGTGCCTGGCAGAGGGTTCATTAACCACTTTCATAACTTTCCTCTACCGTTCCATTCTCTAATAGCGCGCGGGAAGAAAGAACACCTAAATCGTTCCGTTTTCGATCTGATTTCTCTTATTTTATTGGGATGGTCATGTCTCCCTAAGTAGGTGGGTGCTAGCAAAATCTTTTCACATTCAGAAGTAAAAGTCTTTGATTGAAACTTCGCAAACAGATCTCACCGCACTGAATAACGTCTTTCTTTTAATGATATCCACCTCAATTCGTGCAACATTTCCGTGACGCTTTCCCCCCCATAACGTGATAAAACAAAACGAGCTGCCCTTCTCTGAACCTTCTCAATGTCTTCCGTCAGTCCCACCTGGTGAGGGTCCCACAAGGGGCAACAGTACTCCAGGAGAGGACGCACAAGTGTGATGTAGGCAGTCTCTTTGGTGGAGCTGGTGCATCTTCCAAGCGTTCTGCCAATGAAACGTAACGTCTGCTTCGCGTTCCCCACAATATTTTCTGGCCGGCCGCGGTGGCCGAGGAGACTGAGGCGCTTCAGTCACGGTCGGGGGTTCGAATCCCCCCTCGGGCATGGATATTTGTGCCGTCCTAGTTCGTAAGTAGTTCATAAGTAGTTTGTAAGTTAAGGGACTGATGACCCCGTAGTTAAGTCCCATAAGTTCTACAAACATTTGAACATTTGAATATTTTCTGTGTGTTCTCTCCAGTCAAAGTTGTTCGTAATATTATATCCTAGATATTAGATTTGTAGATTTATAAGTCCTCGGATTTTGCAGCAGCTGTTATACATGTTCTTGCCTTCTACAAGCACTGTTTATGAGATTACTGTTCTAATACTGTAGCCATTTCATGGACCTCAAGAGCCTTGTCTCTATTTCGTCGTCAATGTTTGGAACTATTTGTATCGGCATGTTATTTGCTACATTCACTATAACACTGTGTCCGTAGTTTATGTGCAGGTAGTTCAAGAGACCAAATCTTGACAACTAGTTGGTCTATATTTCACGGCATGTTCAGTAAAAAGAACAAGCGCACTTTTAAGGAAAAGCGGTTTTACTTGTAAATATGTCCAAATTACGCAGTACGTAAATTCTAGAGACGAGCCATATTTCACAGTATTTTCACCAAAGAGAACAAACGCACTTTTTAGAGAAAGCGCTTGTATACGTAAATATGTCAAAATATCGCAAAACGTAAATTTCTTTCAATTAAGAACAGTGTAAGGAAGCGTTTAATTGTCGACGTAAATAAAAAAATAAAAAAAAATAAAAATAAAAATTGTCGGTAGCGGGAGTCGAACCACCGCCCACGCTCATTAGCCCCTCAACATGCCGCGTTAACCGACCGCACTACAAGAAGCACACATCTGGAGTGTATCTGTTTTTTATTACCACTAGTATCAACGGTCACTCGCCAATACGGCACTTATTGTCCTTAATTTACAATTAATCGTACCTCTTTGGTACCTCTTTGAAATTGAAAACACGTTTGTTACAAGGAGAATATCATGAAATACGAAAGATGGCGTCACTGCAGTAGACTTGCGCATAATAATTTGCGATCGAGAGCATTCAGTTTAGTTCGCGGCTCTGACGCGAACTAGTTCGTTCTTGCTGGCCGCAGTGGCCGAGGGGACTGAGGCGCTCCAGTCACCGTCTGCACGGTCACTACGGTCGGGGGTTCGAATCCCCCCCTCGGGCATGGATATTTGTGCCGTCCTTAGGATTAGATAGTTCATAAGTAGTTTGTGTGCGCCTCGGTTGCACAGCGGTATAGTGCCAGACTACAAATCCAAAGGTCCTGGGATTTTTATCTGTCACTTTCCACTTCTTTAACCTCTGGCAGTATTGCTCATGTGAAAAATACCGAGTAGCACCGTGGTTCGGAACCCACGTTAAACTGTAGGTCCCCCTATAACTGGCTGGGTAAGTCAGTTCGAAGGTCGGAGGAAGGCAACGGCATACCACCTCCAACCAGGACCATGCCTAGTAAAGCACTGTGTGTTCAAACCAATCTTCCGATTGTTGACTGCTTTACCTTACCTTAAGTTTTTGCAAACATTTTGGACCAAAATAGTAATTAAATAAAGTCAAATGTTCAAATGTTGGTAAATCTATCGTACCAAACTGCGTCCTCATCAGTCCGTAGCTTACAAACTACTTAAACCTAGGTAAACTAACCTAAGGACAAACACACACACCCATGCCCCAGGGAGGACTCGAACCTCCACGGCGAGCAACCTCGCGCTCCGCAGCGAGACGCTTTAGACCGCTCGGCTACTCCACCGCGGCGTAATTAAATAATAAAAAATTCACTAATAAGAGTGTCTGAAACCCTTTTAGGGAAAAAATTAGGTAGTGGCGGGTTTCGAACCTCTGACCTTCAGCGTCACAGTCTAACACATTGCTCTCTACGCTATGGCTAACAACTAGAAGTTGCACTTCTTAATCTCACACTATTGATGGCCGTTGTTAACTCACATACATTTACATCTAAATCTACACTGATACTCTGAAAATCACAATCAAGTGCCTGACAGAGGGTTCATTAACCACTTTCATAACTTTTCTCTACCGTTCCATTCTATAATAGCGCGCGGGAAGAAAGAACACCTAAATCGTTCCGTTTTCGATCAGATTTCTCTTATTTTATTGGGATGGTGGGTGTTACCAAAATATTTTCACATTCACAACTAAAAGTCGGTAATTGAAACTTCGCAAACAGATCACGCCGCAATGAATAACGTCTTTCTTTTAATGATTTCCACCCCAATTCGTGAAACATTTCCGTGACGCTCCCCCCCCCCATAACGTAATAAAAACAAAACGAGCTGCCCTTCTCTGAACCTTCACAATGTCTTCCGTCAGTCCCACCTGGTGAGGGTCCCACAAGGGGCAACAGTACTCCAGGAGAGGACGCACAAGTGTGATGTAGGCAGTCTCTTTGGTGGAGCTGGTGCATCTTCGAAGCGTTCTGCCGATGAAACGTAACCTTTGGTTCGCCTTCCCCACAATATTTTCTATGTGTTCTCTCCAGTCAAAGTTGTTCGTAATTGTAACTCCTAGGTATTTGGTAGAATTTACGACCTTAAGGTTTGACTGATTTATCGCGTAATTAAAGTTCAGCGGATTTCTTTTAGTGGTCATGTGTATTACTTAATACTTTTCTTTATTTAGTGTCAATTGCCAATTTTCGCACCAAGTAGAAATTTTGTCTAAATTGTTTTGCAGTTGCTTTTGTTCCTCAGTTGACTTCACTAACCGATAAACGTCAGCATCATCCGCGAACAGCCTAAGGGAGCTATTCAGATTGTCTCCTAAATCGTTTATAAACACGAGGAAGAGTAGGGGACCTATAACGCTTCCCTGTGGAACCGATGCTAATATGGCATTTGTAGACACGAGATTATCAATTATCGTACGAAGAACGACGTCTTTTTGTTAATTCTTCAGTGCGCCATTGCTTTGAAATGACAACGTGTAAGTTACAATAAGAAAATCATCAAATACGCAACGCAAGATGGCGTATGCCGAAGAGAGTTCTGGGCGAGGAATGTCACGTGACATGTGCGAACGGCTGGTTTTCGTTAATTCAATGGAGAGTGTCAAAACTCCGTCATTTTTTCAATTATCTCTCAAACGAAACGATATATAAAGAAAGTGGTAGAGAATTTTCTCCTATACAAATTCGTTTATTCAATTTTCGCGTCAGATTAAAGGTTTATTTGCAATTAATGTTTGAAAAAACGAGGTTTTGGTCTCTGGTAGGCAACAAATATGTCTGTAAAATTTGGTGCCGATCGGTTGAACGGTTCGACATAAAAAGTGGGAACACGTTACAGCCAGACAGACATCGTTAAATCGCCGTTATCTTCGCAAATACCTCTGCATCGATGCAAGATATGAAAGAAACATAATAGAGCGGAGTTTCAAATTAGTTCAATAACAGGAAGTTAATACTACAGTGGTCAATATACATAGCAGCTCACACGTTATTACACACACACATTAATAAGCAAGCCACCACAATTGAAGTTATCTTAGATCTGGCTAAGGAAACATTTATGGCGCAACGGAATTTAGACATAAGAATAAGTGCATCTGAACTTGTTCTCAGCACTCGTGAAGAACAGTATCACAGAAAAGAGGGAAGGTGCTCTAAAACTTACGGATTATGCTGAACTTAAACTTGTTTATTCAGTTATAAAAGAAGCAAAATGGGGAAGCAATTTTGTTAATACAAAAAAAACGCCATAACATTACTCTGTGTATATTTTATGTTACATCTAAAGTCGTACTTGGACGTTTTTGCAATTATTTGCATTAATCCTTGCAGGCTACTTGTTATTCCGAAGATGACCTACATCAGGTTGAAACCGGTAAATAGAAACTGGTAATTTTTGCGATGAAGACTGTTTTTTGTAATATTAATCATACCAAACAGATCGCTGTTTTTCTCCTCTGACAATGTTGTGAAAATTAATGAACAACCAGGAAGATGTTTCACCTGCAGCCGGATCCATCAAACAAACACCTCAGCCGAGAAGACTGAGCGTGACAGACAGTGATATACAGGAAGAGACAGATAGACAGATGCGGACACAGTGATGGAGTAGTGTCGTCAGATTGGCAAGTAGCTGACTGTAGCAGAAGTCGAGTTTTAGTCAGGATCAGCCACCGGCATCACAGTTGGAGTTGAAGATAGATAGTGTGGTGATGCACAAGTCCAAAGTGCGCGCCACCTACTTTCGCCGCGCGCCGCCATGCACGCACGGCGCGGCGTTCTTACGACGTCAGCCACGAGCGCCCTCTGCTGCAACTCCGCTCGTGGCCACCACTGAACGACATCGTTCACTTGGGACTGAGATAGGAACCAGCTAACACTTCGGAATCAGATAGGCACCAGTGAAGACTTGGCTATCGGACAGGCACTAGGCAGGCCTCTAGCTCAACTATGTATCAGCATTCTGCAGTACTGAGCTATGTAACAGTTAAGTATTACTAAGTCTCTAAGAAAGATATATCTCGTTCTAATTTACTCTAGTGTTTCTAGTTTCTGCTGCCCCACTGGCTGGTCACCTCCTACCTGCACCTGCGTGCGTCCTTTATTCCTGTGTCGGTCTTTCTAGTCGGCCTCCGACACCTACGATGGAAACGAGACACAAAAGCGGCGACGAGGCTGGGACACAAAATATAGAAAGAAGAATCTGGTCGCCAGTTACAGCGTTCGCAACAAGACCGACAATACCAGAGGTACTCCCCAGGATGAGTTGCCAGAACGATAGGCCTCGACAGTCACCTGAGATCTCCGTGTGAGGGTCTGCCTCACGAAGACGTGCAGCCCGGGGTCCCCGGCTCGACTCCAGGTCGAGAGCGCAGAACCTCCGCGCCCTGGCACAACACTTGTAGAGGATGGGGAAATCTCACCGCACCGGCACGAGGTAGTTCCGCAGAATGTACGGCCTTTTGACGCACAGTGCTAGCGGAGTCAGGAGCGAGCAGGACACAGGCGAGTCCAGAAGAAGATGCGTCGCTAGCGAGGCGGCAGGCACTGCCAAGCGCGTCTCCGATACCGCGCAGGCACTCGCCGAGCGACTGCTTCACAATAAGAGTCACGTACGAGTTAACTGTTTAATAACTGTATTTTGTGTAGAAGCTGTTTCATTTACGTCTCATACTCGAGCCAAGTGAAAGATCCCACATGCTGATACAGGGTGTCCAGAAAAGGATTCCCTGATTTCTGCGGGCTCCCAATACAAGAAATTGAATTCCTAAGTTTCTAGATTATCGGATACTGTTTAATAGAAATGCAGACAAATAGAAAGCGCTCGTAGACTAGGGGCTGGTGTCGTTTAGAACACGGGCGGTGTCCGCACAGCTTCGACAACGGCTGCGTCAACTCTTAGGCTGTGAGTCGGTCGTTTCTGATCCGGGATTGTTCTTAAATTGTCACTGATCGTATTTACTGTTTCTGCGATAACCTAAAATGGCACAGCAGAGGAAAATTTTAGGAGTAAGTATTACTACCTTTCAATTTTTAAGTATTTGAAAAATATTACAGGCAATTAAAAAAAAAAAAAAAAAAAAAAAAAAAAAAAAAAAAAAAAAGACATTGGTTACGACCGACACCAAAGAAATACCGAAAAAGCTCGGTGGTTCAGACGTAAGATATCGGTATCGGTTGTAGCGGGTCTGTTTGTCCATCCCTAGCAAACAGTATCAGCGCAGTGTAACATACTACAGTCACGACACTCGTCCAGAATTTTGTTTAACACTGCGACACCAGCGCTCCAAGCGGTCGTCGAGCAGCATTTCCCAATACTGTATTGCATGATAGCCAGTAGTGTCGTTTATATTGACTTCAACATACAGGGTTTCCAGAAAAGGGCTGCCTGATTTCAAAATTAAATATCTCGAAAACAAAGATCGATAGAGGAATGCAGTAAACGGTATGTTTATTGTGAAAGCTGTAAGAAGTTCATACAGCAGTTTGAAATAATAGTTACAAAAGCTGCTAACAGATGGCGCTGTACGCTGTACAGCTCATATCAGCATACATAAGTGAAATAATCGTATGAAAACAGTCTTTGCAAACAGTCTTTGCGAAACACAGCTTGCCCTTTATTCACATGAAGTGATAAGTGCCATCGACAAGGGATCTCAAATCGATTCCATATTTCTGGATTTCCGGAAGGCTTTTGATACTGTACCCCACAAGCGGCTTCTAATGAAATTGCGTGCTTATGGAATATCTTCCCAATTGTGCGATTGGATTCACGATTTCCTATCAGAAAGAACACAGTTCGTTGTAATTGACGGTAAGTCATCGAGAGAAACAGAAGTGATATCTGGCGTTCCACAGGGAAGCGTTATAGGTCCCCTACTCTTCCTCGTGTTTATAAAAGATTTAGGTGACAATCTGAATAGCTCCCTTAGACTGTTCGCGGATGATGCTGTCGTTTATCGGTTAGTGAAGTCAACAGAGGATCAAAAGCAACTGCAAAGCGATTTAGACAAAATTTCTACTTGGTGCGAAAATTGGCAATTGACACTAAATAAAGAAAAGTGTGAAGTAATACACATGACCAGACAAAAAGTAGCCAAAATATCGCCATCTTTTCACCAATAAAATACCAAAATATAACCATCTTTTCATCAGTAAAAATAGCCAAATATCGCAACCTTTAATCTGTTAACATTACTATGCTATGGTGTATAATTATGGCATGTTACTCGACAATAATAATCCTGGTATTCAGGAAGTAAACTGGTTACTGAGTAAAAAATAACACAAACTGAGCCAATCTCTCATTCACAGACATCAGACTGAACTTTCCAAGAAAAGTCATACTTCACAGAAACGTTTATCTGAGTCCATCCAAGAACTGAACCCAGACACACCACCAACTGACAATGAGGGCAGTCAAAATATTGTCACATTGTAAATATAATAGAGACACTCCGGAAATTCAGTTACATTGAACTATCACATTTATTAATTTCATAACTTACAAAAATTACAACACAAAACTGCTCAACAATCATTCTATCAAACTAACACAAGGGATGTTCTCATGCATAGATTCGATTACCAATCACTTTCATCTTCTTGAAAACAAATTTTTACAGATGATAAATAGAGTTACTAAAGCTTTCAAACATTTCTTTAATACACACAAAATCATTACAACATTTTGGGGTGAGGTAATTTATAATAGTAGACTAAGCATTTCATACTTTGCACACTGCACACTGAAAAATCAACGTTGAGAACGACTGGGAAATCACCGCGTATTCTCCATCTACATTTATACTCTGTAAACCATTGTTAACAACTGTTAAGTGCGTAGCAAAGGGCTCGCTTCACAGCAGCAGTTGTTACGAATTTCTGTTGTGTTGTCGTATGGAACGCGGAAAAAATTACTGTTTAAATGCCTCCTTGCATGCTGTAATTTATATAATCTTATCCTCATATTCTCAGCGGGAGCCATACATACAGTGTTTTAGCATACTTCGAGATATCGTATAAAGCTCGTTCTTGAACCATCGTAAGTAGGGTACAGGAGGTAGTTTACGTCTATCTTCAAGAGTCTGTAAGTTGAGTTTGTTTACAACTCTGTGACACTCTCCCACACATCCATGATATTTGAAAACATTTGTGCTAACTTGTGTAGGTTGATTGCATTTCCCCAGCATTCTATCGAAGTTCAGCCCGTATCATTGACGCAATGTCTAAAGAGTGATTGCTTTACATTCTTTGTATTTGGTTTAAAATAAAATAGCCATTAAGTCGCCAACCAATTCCTTTAATAGCCTATTGTAATCGCCAGTCACCAGACTGCTAGAATGGCTACTATTATAAGAAAAAGATAGCCAAAAATGCGAAAAATCGCCACACCTGGCAACCCTGCACATGACCACTAAAAGAAATCCACTGAACTTCAATTACGCGATAAATCAGTCAAACCTTAAGGTCGTAAATTCTACCAAATACCTAGGAGTTACAATTACGAACAACTTTGACTGGAGAGAACACATAGAAAATATTGTGGGGAAGGCGAACCAAAAGTTACGTTTCATCGGCAGAACGCTTCGAAGATGCACCAGCTCCACCGAAGAGACTGCCTACATCACACTTGTGCGTCCTCTCCTGGAGTACTGTTGCCCCTTGTGGGACCCTCACTAGGTGGGACTGACGGAAGACATTGAGAAGGTTCAGAGAAGGGCAGCTCTTTTTGTTTTATTACGTTATGGGGTGGGGGGAAAGCGTCACGGAAATGTTGCACGAATTGAGGTGGAAATCATTAAAAGAAAGACGTTATTCAGTGCGGTGAGATCTGTTTGCGAAGTTTCAATCAAAGACTTTTACTTCTGAATGTGAAAATATTTTGCTAGCACCCACCTATTTAGGGAGACATGACCATCCCAATAAAATAAGATAAATAAGATCGAAAACGGAACGACCTAGGACGCTATTAGAGAATGGAACGGTAGAGGAAAGTTATGAAAGTGGTAATGGACCCTCTGCCAGGCACTTGAATGTGATATGCAGAGTATCTGTGTAGATGTAGAGTGACAGTTGTTGTAATGTGTTCGATATTTAGCAAAGCTGTAAGGTTTCTTCATTAAGGGGAGACGGAAGGCAATTTTTGTCCTTATTCTGCCAATGCTATTTTACCCTTTGAATAGGTACACTTTTCAAAGGAACTAAAAGTGATACAACAACGAAATTTATACTGCATTTGTATAACATATATGCCTGAATTTACAAATAAAATCAACATAATTACTCTAAGGGTGTTGAAGGAAAATGTTGTTATTCTTTCAGCAGTACAATTACTACATTAATTATTATAAAACAGTTGATGATTGTTTTGTGGTTCTCAATTTACTTGTAATGATTTATTACCAATTCAGTACAAAAAGACCAAATTTCACCTTTATAACCCCATTAGTTTATCAAATAATGGTGGCTGAAAGTAGAAAAATGCATTATCGAAGAAAATCAATGTAAAGTTTAATATTGCAATTCTAGTACAGTTATCGATGAGAATTACTTACAACTGATATTTTCCTACACCATATTCAGCAGCATTTGAATGATACTGAGTTTTAATTCTCTTGGTCCCTGTTCTTGTCTGTCTAGTTTCTTTTGTGCATTTTAAATTATCAATATCGGTTTTGCGGATTCTCTCTTTATCTATTTGCATCTAGGATTTTGCAGTATTTCTACTATATTGTATGCCCAATAATTTGCAATTATTATTTGCCATTTCTGATGTCATTCTTATGGCGACTGCACCACGTTTTGTACAACTCAACGTTAGGTTTGACACAATCCCTTTACGAAGACATTGACTGTCACCCGAAAATAAGTCACCACCACATATTTTAGGAAATTAAATCACAGAGCATGCTAAGTTCACCACAATATTTCCACATGAATGTCCATTTCCACAGGCTGACTGGGAGGAAATGCCTTGAAGACACTGCAGTTTATTTTCTTGATGTGCTGATTTTCTAATATTCTCGGCTGCATTGACACACTAATCTCATTTCTCTCTATATATTTATTTCCTCTGAATTTTAATTTAGACAAGACTTCCTTTATTCGCGGCATTTTTATGAAAACACGCGGGACCAACGAAAATACAAATCAAGACGTACATCACTCACAACTAACTTCACCAAGTTCAACAAATTACGTTCGAAAACAATAAGAAAAACGATCGGAAATGAAAGTATCGATAGTAGATACAGGGTAGGAAACACTGAAGCGAAAAAAAAAACAATGTTGTTGTGGTCTTCAGTCCGGAGACTGGTTTGATGCAGCTCTCCACAATACCCTATCCAGAGCAAGCCTCTTCATCTCCACATAAGAACGGCAACCTACATCTATCTGAATCTGCTTACTGTATCCATCTCTTGGTCTTCCTCTGCGGTTTTTACCCCACACACTTCCCTACAATGCTAAATTCACAATTCCTCGATGTCTAAGAATGTGTCCTACCAATCTACCCCTTCTTTTAGTCAAGGTATGCCAGAAATTTCTTTTCTCCCCAATTCTGTTCAGTACCTCCTCATTAGTTACGCGATCCACCCACCTAATCTTCAGCATTCTTCTGTAGCACCATATTTCAAAAGCCTCTATCCTCTTCCTGTCCGCACTGTTTATCGACCATCTTTCACTCCCATACAAGGCAACACTCCACACAAATGCCTTCAGAAAGGACTTCCTTACACTTAAATTAATATTTGCTGTTAACAAATTTCTCTTTTTCAAGAACGCCTTTCTACCCATTGCCATTCTGCATTTTATATCCTCTGTACTGCGACCATCATTTGTTATTTTACTGCCCAAGTAACAAAACTGATCTACCTCCTTTATTGTTTCGTTACCTAATCTAATTCCTTCAGCATCACCTGATTTTCTTACACTGCACTCCATTACCCTAGTTTTACTCATGTTAATGTTCATTTATATGCACCTTTCAGCACACTGTGCATTCCGTTCAGTTGCTCTTCCAGGTCCTTTGCTGTATCTGACAGAATTACTATGTCGTCGGCAAAACGCAATGTTTTTAATTCTTCCCCCTGGACTTTAATTCCCTCTCCAAATTTCTCCTTGCTTTCCTTTATAGCTTGATCAATGTACAAATTGAATAACAATGGAGAAAGACTACAACCCTGTCTTACTCCCTTTCCAACCACTGCATCCCTTTCATGCCCTTCAACTCTGACAACCGCTGTCTGGTTTTTGTACAATTTGTAAATAACCTTACGTTCCCTATATTTTACTCTTGCTTGCTGCACAACTTGAAAGAGTTTATTCCACTCAACATTGTCAAAAGCCTTCTCCAAATCTACAAAAGCTAGAAATTTAGGTTTGCATTTTCTTAATCTATCTTCTAGGATAAGCCGTAAAGTAAGTATTGCCTCCCGTGTTGCTGCATTTCTGCTGAACCCAAACTGATCTTCCCCGAGGTCGGCTTCTACCAGCTTATCCATACTTCTGTATATAATTCGTGTTAATATTTTGCAACTATGACTTATTAAAAAAAAGAAAAAAAAAACCTGAGACAGAAGACATAAACAATAGAAGCATGAAATAATATACAAGGAGTAAAAGAATGCTGTGTGCATTTTCTCCGCATGGCGCTAAAGGGAAGGCGTGGCCACTTTGGACAGAGCGTCAGAAAACCATCATAACTCACGGAAAAATTGTTGGATTTATATAAAACAAAAACTGTTTGACGCAGGGAATACCAGGCATTTCAAATACGCCAAAATTTAAAAATCGAATTTTTGAGCCCAGTTGCCTTCCGTCTCTCATTAAAACCGGTCTCTATTTGTTAAGAGAGCGCCCCTTCAGTCAACGTCAGGAATGCCTTCTCGCACACATGCTTCTAGACGGCAGGCGACGTCGTTCAGGAATGGAGAAGTTGTGAGGCGAAGGCGCGAGAACTGTCGTGAAGCAAAGGAGCGCCGACAGCCGGCGAGTGGGGGAGGCTTTGTGGACGCCTGAGGGTGCGGGGGCGGGGAGCTAAACAGCGAGGCGACTCACCGGCAGTTCTTCCGCGCTGCTGTTGGCGCGAGGAATGCAGTGGCGACAGGCAGCGAGAACTGCTGCAGTTGCTGAGGCTCCTACCAAGTGCATTCAAGTTCTAAGGCCTTCACCCGAAATCGATGAAACTGGCGTTACGTCTCGACGTAATCGCCCTGCAGACGTACACATGATCTATGAACACTTGGCTGCCAGATTCCAGTCTTCTATTTTGATATGACTTGCTCAGGAAGTATCACTGTTAATAACGGATTCAGTCGCCTCGTTGCAGAACAGTGGCCTGATTTTCTTTGTGTATATACAGATGGGTCCAAAATTCCACAACAAGAGTGTACTAGATGTGCCTTTTTCTGCCCTCAGATTCAGATTCGAAGAACCTTCAAACTGCCAACGAATACCTCTATATTTACTGCGGAGACAGTGGCAATTCTGGAAGCACTTAGGTTTACTTCTACCACATCCTTCCCGAAAATATTAATTGTGTCTGACTCTCAAAGTGTCCTTCAAACCCTACAACACCGGAGATGGAACAAAAAAAACCAACAGCTATATTCTGGATGTGATTTTGACATACATTCGCTGTACAAATACGGGACGGACAGTTAATTTACTGTGGGTGCCTTCTCACGCTGGTATCTGCTATAATGAGGAAGTTGATGCATTGGCAAAACAAGCGGCATCCTTAGGCACTGTCTTGGAGCTACAACCACCATACACAGACTTCTTATCTGGGGTCAAGGAATACGCAAAACAACAGTGGCAACAGATGTGGAACGTTTCCCAAGAAACGAAAGGCGCTTCCTACGCTGTGCTGCAACCTCAGATTTCTACGCAGCCGTGGTTTATGAGGACTCATCTGGACCGATCCGCGATTGCTACCATTATTCGTCTTCGCTTCAATCACGCCTCTTATCCCAAACATCTACATCGGATCAACGTCTGCGATTCGGCGGCATGTGAGTGTGATCCTGAAACGGAAGCTGATGTCAACCACATCCTGTTCAGGTGCCCCAAATTTGACCGAGAACGTTTGAACTTCCTGCAGACATTGGTGAAGATGGGATACCCCCTTCCCTTTTGTTTACGAAAGACATTCGTGTGTATAAAATCATCATTAAGTTTATTAAGAGCACTGTACACAATCTTTAATCATCAAGTGTATTGGTAATATAAGGTTTTGGTTGTGAATATGTGAAAAAGTTCCATTATTATTTAAATTGTAATTTAATGCAGTTTTCGCTTTGTTTCCACTTTACCATTTTGACAAAATGTACTTCTGTTTTGTCTATTTAAATATGTGTACATTTGCTATGTGTGTTGTAGATGGCCACATTGAGTTAACACTCAGAAGGCCAAATAAATGAAAAAAAAAATGAAAAAAAAAGACGTACACATTTTTCACATTGATTCCATGGCAGCGGCGAATGCTTTGTGACACAACAACACAGTGACCAACGGTGCTTTCCAGTCATGTGTGCGTACAAGGTGATATATAAAACGATGCTTTATGCATTTTTCCTCATTATTTGTATTTTTTGTAATTTATTATGTATTTGTATATTTTGTTTCTGTAATATATTTGCATTGTCCTGCTAATTTCCATATATGTCAAAAATATTGTAAATGTAGTAGACACGCCTGGTTAGCAAGGGCTTTGCTATTGTATAGAATCATCTTTGAGTAGGGAGCTTTTTATCGCTGGTAGCGCAGAGGCGCACAGCGAGAAGGAGTTGTTGTTGAGAAGTAGCGGCGGACAGACGCATTGTGCGCTCAGTGGTGTACGGAAAAAGTGCGTGGATTGGCACTAGTGGAGGAGACGGCGAAGAGGCAATATTATTTATTCATGCGGCCACAGCTTAAATAATTAATAAATGCGTCAAGAGGAATGCTGTGGGCCCTAAATTGTAATTGACATTCGTCGCCAAGAAGAGCCTGTGTTTGCCAATTGTTAAGTGCCAACAGTCTCCAATCAGCAGCACCACGTCGCACATCAAATTCAGTAAGATCTGTCCAGTTTGTCTTAGCATGTACAGCTAACCAGCGTATTAGTGATGATTGTTCAATAGCGAACACTGTTATTTGTGAACCTGTGTTTAAAAAATCATTACCCATTCTCATTGTCCAGACAGGTTCCTTCCTCATCCACTGTTTTTCCGAAAATATTCACAAAGTTATAGAAAACTAAAAATCAGAGTCATTAAAGTCAATGTGACAGTCATTAATAAAAAAATGTGTTCAGAAAAGTTTTACTAAACGTAGCTTATGCCAGTGTTGCTGATCAATAAGGTTTGCTAAGTTGAATGAAACTGCTAGACTAACTTTCAATTTCAAGAGAGATTTCAATAACAGTGTAAAAGGTTAATTGTTTTCCACTGCATATTATTTTGAGGTAAAGTTTGTTTTAACTGACTAGTGAGAATAGTAATTTTTTACAAGTGTTTGAATGCTAATAAGTTCTGGTTAAAGAAATAGTAAAAGTTAATCAGAAGGTTAAATGGTTCTTTTCTAAATATTCAGTGTTATCAAGGCAAGTCATTAATTAATTTTTTGAGCTTGCCATTAGTGTAGTTAATAGTTCAGTTAAAACTTGATTATTGCTAAAGCGCATTTCTGGTACTTATATAAACAGTTAATTACTTGAAACTCTAAATAGTAGCCGGCCGCGGTGGCCGAGGTGACTGAGGCGCTCCAGTCACGGTCAGCACGGCCACTACGGTCGGGGGTTCGAATCCCCCCTCGGGCATGGATATTTGTGCCGTTCTAGTTCATAAGTAGTTTGTAAGTTTAGGGACTGATGACCCCGTAGTTAAGTCCCATAAGCTTTACAAACATTTGAACATTTGATTTGTAAATAGTAAGTATTAAGGTGAGAGTTTTTGCATGATTTGCTGCATGTTACATTTGCGCGGCTATGGCTTGCATTTCGTTGTCTTACATTGAACCCTGTGTTAGTGAACTATTTCTCAGTAATTAGTATATTATCAGTGTCTTTTGTACCGAATTTGACGTCCACACTCTGATTTTCTGCCCACCCAAATTTTACGTAATTTTTCACGTTTTTAATTAACTTTGCTATTATTTAGATCCCACCAAATTATTTGCTCGTACAACGAGCTGGTGACCGTAAATCAATAAATTATTCACTTTTCCAAATTAATCCCGGTGTCCCGTTTGTTCCGCATTTTTTTCATTTAAAAATTAATAATTTTATTCCAAATTTTACCTTCCACTTTTTTTATTTCTATCGATCGTTGTTGTCTACCAAAGAGGCGCAGCAACGTTCCGGTTATAGCCTCCGCTATATCATCGGCTTCATTACCGATAGCTTTTCCACCAAATTAAGATAATTAGGCACACGGGTCATTTTTCTAATTATCATATACTAACCGATGGTGTAGGACGGGTAGGGTTATAGCTTCTTTAGGGGTCTGTTTCGACCACTGGAAAACCGCTGAGGCAATAGCAGCACGGCTGGTGAATGTGCGGCCACGGAGAGTGTCTTTCATTGACGGAAAAAGCCAAAAGTCACTAGGAGCCAGGTCAGGTGGGTAGCGAGCACGAGGAATCACTTCAAAGTTGTTATCACGAAGAAACCGTTGCGTAATGTTAGCTCAATGAGCGGGTGCGTTGTCTCGGTGAAACAGCACACGCGCAGCCCTTCCCGGACGTCTTTGTTGCAGTGCAGGAAGGAATTTGTTTTTCAAAACATTTTCGTAGGATGCACCTGTTACCGTAGTGCCCTTTGGAACGCAATGGGTAAGGATTACGCCCTCGTTGTCCCAGAACATATTTTCAGCACTGGCGGTTACCCGAATTTTTTTTGTTGGCGGTGAATCTGTGTGCTTCCATTGAGCTGACTGGCGCTTTGTTTCTGGATTGAAAAATGGCATCCACGTCTCATCCATTGTCACAACCGACGAAAAGAAAGTCCCATTCTTTGCTGTTGTTGCGCGTCAACATTGCTCGGCAACATGCCACACGGGCAGCCTTGTGGTCGTCCGTCAGCATTCGTGGCACCCTCCTGGATGACACTTTTCGCATTTTCAGGTCGTCGTGCAGGATTGTGTGCACAGAACCCACAGAAATGCCATCTCTGGAGGCGATCTGTTCGACAGTCATTCGGCGATCCCCCAAAACAATTTTCTCCACTTTCTCGATCGTGCCGTCAGACCGGCTTGTGCGAGCCCGAGGTTGTTTCGGTTTGTTGTCACACGATGTTCTGCCTTCATTAAACTGTCGCACCCACGAACGCACTTTCGACACATCCATAACTTCCATCACCACATGTATCCTTCAATTGTCGATGAATCTCAAATGGTGCCACACCTCGCAAATTCAGAAAACGAATGATTGCACGCTGTTCAAGTAAGGAAAACGTCGCCATTTTAAGTATCTAAAACAGTTCTCATTCTCTAGGGACTGATGACCCCGTAGTTAAGTCCCATAAGCTTAACAAACATTTGAACATTTTAGTTCTCATTCTCGCTGCTGGCGGTAAAACTTCCATCTGCCGTACGGTGCTGCCATCTCTGGGACGTATTGACAATGAACGCGGTCTCATTTTAAAACAATGCGCATGTTTCTATCTTTTTCCAGTCCGGAGAAAAAAAACGGAGGCCTTAGAACTGGAATGCACCTCGTATAAGTACGAGCTGACGCATCCGCCATTTTCATTCCAGTAGCTCGTAACTTAAACATACCACGATGCTATAGGGTTTGCGTGTCGGCACTTTAGCAAGACATTATGGGTGGTTCAGTTGCCCAAATCTAATGAAATCATTCCAGAGGCGGCAACAGAACGTTTAGTTACCCGAGAGAAGTATAAGAAAAAATAAAGGATCATGAAACTTCGGCGTATAAGCTGGGAAACCAAACCGAGCGCATGGTTATGTATTGTAAGTAAATATTATTTATTATTATGACTTCAAGAAATATTTTATAGTAAAAATCGTCTGTGATGTTGGAACGTAAGTTTTTGCTTAGTTCTTTTGAAAGTCCTATCTCCTAACAGAGAAGCTGCCTGTAGGGAATTTAAGCCGCAAAATATTACAACGCAGCAAAACATCCCAGAACGAACAGTTTTTAGAGCACAATATGTGTGTCTTATATTATTTATTGAGAGTACAATCAAAAAGTTTTGTACTGACATTGCACAAATTGTTAAATATATGTACTTCTATTACGTTATTGCGAGAAAGTATTACAAACACTAAAACGGGAAATATAAATATACTGGCCAAAACGTTTCGTTACGGCTGTGGCAGCGTTCTGTGCTGATACAGGCAACTGCCGCTGAATGCTATTTGTGGTATTTCGAAGTTATAGCGTCATAACTTCTAGTATGCCATTTGAAAGCATATTACCTGATGTTTTATCACAAAATACACCCTCAACTCCGTATCAGTAAGTGCCCATATTGACGCTTATCATTAGAGACTATAACATAGCTGACACAGAATACTGGGTAAATTTTACTTAACGGCAGTGGCGGTGCAGTGTGCTCATGTTGGCAAAGAAATGTCTGTTTTACAATGATTAGTAAATTACTTAAAAGATAAGGATACTATTAAAAACGAAAACCTGTCAACCTTAGACAAGAAACAGAATTATTTATTCATGGTCCCCTTATTCTATACGAATAGGTTTTCAAATAGCATTCAATGGTTGTTGCCAACATCGGCACCGTGTGCCTCTACGACCGTAAACTTTAGATCGTGTACACTAATATTCTTTTTCGTTTTAATGTTTCCAATAAATTCCGAAACATTTTCGATAACTTAATGGAAGCATATTCAGCAATATGAGTACAGACATCCGATGTGGTGTGTTTGTGGTGTGTTTGTCACACCAGACAACAAACACTTACTGCAAGACGGCAAATAAACCGTGCATATTGACAGTCATTTGTCAAATACAAGCCAAGATCATTTAAAACTTTTATCTAGATGTCCAGTTTTGACAGAATTAAACCTAGTACGCGATTTTTATCACAGAAATATATGTTTCTTGCGCTTTTTTTCCCTTTATTCCCGCAGCAAATAAAAGCAGCAATAAGCAAACAAAACGCGAGATTTTTATGTCTAATCCACATATCGATGTAAACAAGAGCGGAATGCAAGCTCAAAGTATACGATCTACGGTTCTATGCCGCACACTTGTAAAATATTTCATTAAACTTGAACAAAACAACACTGTTCGCGTGAGTGGTTTTTTAAAGCCGACGGTGGGAAAAAATCTGAGTCAGTGGGAGATGGGAAAGAAGTAGGTGAATTTTAATGAAATAGTATATATATATATACCTAACTTGAAATTATTAACGAATATGGACAGATGAATGTATCACATTATTGGATAAAATGTAAAAGATATCAACAATGGTATGACTCATTGCTCATTGTCGTAGGCTGTTAGTTCTGTGTTGACTTCTCTAATCTCCATGGAGAGTAAGTGTTGTACTTGCATCACACACTGACATTGTGTTAATGGTATGTATTTGTTGCTACAGCACTTTATCAGGTTTTTCTTGTTGCAGACGCTTAATATGTGACTACTTTCATGATAACTTTATTTCTTCTCAGTTGTGATTACATTGGAATATAGCTGAAATTTAGGTCTTCTGACATAAAATAAAGACAATAGTATGACTGACGCTGACCTCCTTTCCAGACCGGATTACTTTCTGTTTTCAAGTTCAAATATTTCACAATTTGCTGCCTGTACCCGACAAGCTGTGCAATGGCTCAAAGTAATTATTGTTTGTTTTTTATATATAACATGTTTACTGAAGTGCTTTTGAATAAACAATGTTTTTTGTATTTCCGTCTAGTGTGGATACAGATAAGTCAGGTACATAAAAACTCCTCCTTTAAAATGCATAGTTGCGTCCAAATTTCAAATCAATCGGTCAAGAACAAACGAATAGACAGTGTTTTTTTTTTTTTTTTTTTTTTTTTTTTTTTTTTTTTTTTTTTTTTTTTTTTTTTTGCATGTGAACTTCTGAAAGTTGAAAGTTGGGTGGTTTTTGGTGGGATTTTACAGTCACTTCGGTGGTTTTTTTCGTTGGCAACCCTGGTTGTGTTTAGCATTCGCATGGAAAGAAAATGGCGGATGCGCCAGCCTGTGCTTTTAGGTGCTCTAGCAGGAGGTAAGGCGTCACCGCCCACCTCACCAACACGCCTCATGACGAAATGAACGAAACACACCCTCCTACCACAGAAATTCAGTAAAAGTGTACAAAGACAGCCACTTCCAACTATTCCACTTAAAATTACTCTTTATTTGTTACGACGGACACGGAAATTTTGCGACAATTACGGGACGAAAAATAATCTGATTTTTTTTTTCACGTGGTTCATAAAACCTTCCATTTTTAGGGACTAGGTACCATACGTTGTCATGCATAAAATTTTTTTCTTGAAATGTCTTGGTCGCAACATACTTTATTTTACCACTGGCTGGAAACCCGGCGTTGTCCGAGTATTTATTTATTTATTCCTGCCATTTCTAGGTATACATCCATTTGTATAAGGTCCTTATGTAAAATCTCTTGCTAACACAATTAGTAACAAAAAAGTTATAAATTAAAACTTGGTGCATGATGGGGCGGTTTTCCATGAACATTACTGTTTATGTGATCATATCTCATGATACATATTTAAGAAACTTTCATACAGTTAAAATTAGGTGTAAAAATTGTAAGAGTCTGAATGAAAGTCCTTGGTCCACTTGAGCTGTTATTTTTATTGGAGTCTTGAAGACCCGCACAACCGGTTTCGCAACCTACAGTTGCATCTTCAGGCGCTTTTTTAAAGTTTTCCATATAAGTGATTTACGATGGATAACGGGGTTAATGGTTAGGTGGTACCGCAAGCACCTTGGCCCTTTTCGTCAAAAAGATTAAAAGGAAGTCTACCGTGCGGTTCTTGTCATTTTTTGTTTGTTTGTTAAAAGAATAGAAAAGTCGGCAATTGGTAAAATTTGTTTGGCCTGTGACAAAAAGCGACGTGATGAGTAGCCAGATTGTTGTCGGTGTAGTGAGGATCATCAGACCCATCCAGGTGATCAAAAAGTTGCATATTCATGCTGGGCGGAAGTGCAAATTCAACTGAAGAGACGGATCACACTGTGTATGGGCCGCTAGACTGAGAACAAACTAATTTTAACTGTGTCAAAGTTTCTTAAATATGTATAAATATTTTAGCTGTGGTTGCCCGTCATTGCATATCTCATGAACTACGTGTCATACTGTGATACAATTTAGAAGCTACACTCAACTATATGCGCGTATACTGTCTGTAAATTTTCCTGCTGCTACAATTTGTAGTGTACAAATTATAAATTGTAACCTCATATCGAATTCCTTAGTCTTACTCCATAAACAGCGGAAAAGTAGTAAGCGAGAAACTTTTTTCCTTTCATCATTTTGCTATGCTTGTCAGCGAGAAAAAGTTTAATAAAGGTTTGAAATTATGTTTAAAGTTTGTTGCAAGTCGCTAAGTACTGTCATTCTCATAAAGTGCATTTCTAAAGTCTCGCCGCATTATGTGGAATTTTTTGCAATTCCTGTTGTTTATGACGTCATATATTTTTAACCAAGTGCCGTATGTGATTCTTAAGCATGAAGCAATTGTTACCTCACGGAAAGGAATGTGTGTACCGAATTTGGTTGACATCGGTCCAATGGTTAAGGAGAAAATGAGCAGCATTGTCGCTAAATGCATCAGTTTTTCGCGCATCTCATTGTTTATGGCGTCATATCTCGTGAACCGTATATCGTATGTGATTCTTACACTTACGGCGACCGTCCCCATGGTTTGAAGCTAACGTGTACAAAATTATGAAATTGGAACATTATTGAGATTGGAACAAAACTGTAGATTTGTATGCAACACGTACAAACATACGGACACTCTGCTTTATATATTAGATTTGTTACTACGGACACGGAAATTCTGCGAAAATTACTTGGTTTATAAAACCTTCTATTTTTAAGGACAAGCGACAATAGGTTGGCATACATAAAATATTTCTTTGAAAAGTCTTGGTCGCAACATACCTTATTTTACCATTACGCGCTTCGTCACATCATCATTAGATCTGTAGCACAAATAACAGAAGTAAATTACACTTCGGATGAAAGTTCCTGGCAGGTTATAATTGTGTGACGGCATCGGGACTCGAACCTGGGACCTTTGCCTTTGGCAGGCAAGCGCACTACCGACTGAGCTATCCCGACACGACTCACGATGCCGCCTCACAACTTTACTTCCGCCAGTACCTCGCCCAGAGATTGGGGACTTTTAGTATGTTAACTAGGCCATCAAACTGAGAGTATTGCAAGAGGTTTCATCTCTTCCCTAATATTTTCCTATTCATTGCATACAGGTCCTGGACTAATAATTATGTACTTTGTCCCGTCCGAAGAAACCCTTAAATCCGATGTTTGTCCCGTCGCTTTCACGTTCTTTAAGCAATTAAATACTTTTGGTGTTGTGGTAATAGTTTTGTAAAATAAGTGATTTCGAGAAAATGTAAATACGAGAAGAAATGAATACGACACGTTAGCAGAGCGGGCAGGGGGACAAAAACACTGGCTTTGTCCTCTGTAGCGCGTCTGCAGCAATTCGTGTGTTCATGTGGGCATTAGTCCTGCATACGAAGGCAAAACTAAGGGCCGGTTCGTCCATCTCTGGTTAATCTTCTCGTTAGTAAACGAGAAGATGCCTTAAAGTCCAGTTAAATGTGCTCGTTAAGTGCATTCTACATCTACATCTACATCTACATCGATACTCTGCAAATCACATTTAAGTGCCTGGCAGAGGGTTCATTAACCACCTTCATAACTTTTCTCTACCGTTCCATTCTCTAATAGCGCGCGGGAAGAAAGAACACCTAAATCGTTCCGTTTTCGATCTGATTTCTCTTATTTTATTGGGATGGTCATGTCTCCCTAAGTAGGTGGGTGCTAGCAAAATATTTTCACATTCAGAACTAAAAGTCGGTGATTGAAACTTCGCAAACAAATCACGCCGCAATGAATAACGTCTTTCTTTTAATGATTTCCACCCCAATTCGTGCAACATTTCCGTGACGCTTTCCCCCCCGTAACGTGATAAAACAAAACGAGCTGCCCTTCTCTGAACCTTCTCAATATCTTCCGTCAGTCCCACCTGGTGAGGGTCCCACAAGGGGCAACAGTACTCCAAGAGAGGACGCACAAGTGTGATGTAGGCAGTCTCTTTGGTGGAGCTGGTGCATCGTCTAAGCGTTCTGCCAATGAAACGTAACCTTTGGTTCGCCTTCCCCACAATATTTTCTATGTGTTCTCTCCAGTCAAAGTTGTTCGTAATTGTAACTCCTAGGTATTTGGTAGAATTTACGACCTTAAGGTTTGACTGATTTATCGCGTAATTGCGTTCGTCATTGCCGGATACACCTCTCGTTTGCTAACCTGGAGAAAACCAGAAGGTGAGATATATTTCGACAATGTTGGCAATAGAAACAAATGAAAGTGTCGTGTAAATAAACAGTTGTTCGCCATATTTGACTATGAGGAAGGAGGTTAGCAGACAGTTGTTATTTGGCGCTATGGCAAAGAAACGTGAAACAAGCTCGAATTTTACAAGAAGTTAGTGCGAGAGTCTTGTGTCCTTAATAGAGGAATATAAGAACACAATGGAATTAAAAAAAGAAAAAAAAAGAAAAAAAAGAAAAGAACGACGGAAGGAAAAGGAAGTGACATTGTGGCAAATGAATTCAATGCTGTCCATGGAACATATAGGACAGCAAAAGTGCCTAGGACCTAGAACGATAACATGCCACAGTGCCAAATGCGTAGTACGTTAGTGCAAGCAGTACCTTCCACATAGGCGAAAGTGCACTGTTCCTGTAGATCGAAGGAAGAAATCACATTTCAGGCCTTACACTAGGCGCAACAAGAATAGGTAAATACTGAATTAATAAGCTTGCAGATATAAGTACAGTATCCTGTTTTTTACTACGACAGAACTCTTACAAAATACATATCTGTCAGTTGGACTCTTAACATGGTCGTGGAGTTTTTGATGCGGCGTTTCCACAGTGGAATTTCCCAGACGGAATCGCGCAACAAATTCTGCATGATCCCAGCTTCAAAATGATTTGGACGAACATAAATGTCTAGGACGCCTTATAGGGCAATGACCTATAGATCGTCCAAAATATTGACATCGTCGTAATTTTGAAACAAATTTCTTATTCCAGCCATTTTCAGCCGGCCGCGGTGGCCGAGGGGACTGCGGCGCGCCAGTCACGGTCTGCACGGCCACTAGGGTCGGGGGTTCGAATCCCCCCTCGGGCATGGATATTTGTGTCGTCCTTAGTGTTAGCTAGTTCATAAGTAGTTTGTAAGTTTAGGGACTGATAATCCCGTAGTTAAGTCCCATAAGCTACACAAACATGTGAAAACATGTGAACCATTTTCATCATTCCGATTCTCACTTAACTAGTCATTATCCGTTAGTTTGTATTTTGATATGGCAACAATAATTTTAAGGTTATCTTGCATATCAGCAATGTATCAAACTCATCTAATTGCTACTGACATGGATGGAGCGAGAAATATGACGATACAATTTTCCAATAAAGCTGCTTTCCACACTAGTTTTTCATAAATGTAGTGCTTCTGTTATTTTGTTCGATAAATCGGTCTTTATCACGTGAATAGGCTATATCGCGGTATTTTAGCGCTTTGGAATTTTGCCATTTTCTTACAGATTCTAACTTAACTGGTCGTTAGCCGTGTAACGAGCAGAATTCTACTCGTTAACTTAACGGCCAGTTTGATGTCTTTTTAACGTCTGATTAACTCATAACGAAACATTGACAAACACAATTCTCCGTTAAAGACAGTTAAAATCTTTACTGGTACTTAATTGAACGGTTTGTCAATGTCTCGTTAAATTCCGGTTAAGATTTTAACTTGTCGTTAGCGGAGAACTGCGTTTGTCAATGTCTCGTTATGAGTTACCCAGACGTTAAAAGACCTCAAACTGGCCGTTAAGTTAACGAGTAGAATTCTGCTCGTTTCATGGCTAACTATCAGTTAAGTGAGGATCTGTATGAAAATGCAGGATTCCAAAGCGCTAAAATACCGCAATATATTCACGTGATAAGACCGATTTATCGAACAAAATAACAGAAGCACTACATGTATGAAAAACTAGTGTGGAAAGCAGCTTCATTGAAAAATTTTATCGTCGTATTTTTCGCCCCATCCATGTCAGTAACTAGCAGATGAATTTGATATATTGCATATACGCAACATCACCTTAAAATTATTGTTGTGATATCAAAAGACAAACTTATGGGTTAAGGACTAGTTAAGTGAGAATCGGTATGATGAAAATGGTTGGAATAAGAGATTTGGTTGACAATGAAGACGATGTCAATATTTTAGAAG
Source organism: Locusta migratoria (assembly GCA_026315105.1). NCBI lineage: Eukaryota > Metazoa > Arthropoda > Insecta > Orthoptera > Acrididae > Locusta > Locusta migratoria. Next base: position 125,045,531 of record CM048754.1, read on the forward strand.
ATCTAGAGGTCATAGCTCCTATAATGCGACCTAGTAGTATCATTTTGAATGCTGAGATGATGCAGAATTTGTTACGCTATTTCGTCTTGGAAACGCTACATGAAAAACTCCACGAGCATCTCAAAAGTCCAACAGATAGTTACGTATTTTGTAAGTTATCTGTCATAACAGAGAACAGAATACATTAATTATGCCTGCAAGCTTGTTAATTCAGTATTTGGTTAAATTGTACCACGCTTTCCGCCGGCCTGCAGTGGTAATGTTGGCAACTCAGACGACCAATAAATGTTTTTTCGTGACAGCTTCAATTAAAACGAAAATTATTTTTTTCTGATCGGACAAGGGTACAGTATTAATTTTGCTGCGAGTATAACGAGCAGCAATAACATTTACTCTGTAGCTCGTGATAAATATTAACACAATTCTACACTTCATTGTTTAACTGTTGCCAACATAAGCACTGGAGCCCGGCGAGAAGCGTCGTAAAATATTACCCAGTATTTACTTATGCTTGTTGCGCCTAGTGTGAAGCCTAAAATGTGATTCCTTCCGCGAATCTACAGGAACAGTATACTTTTGCCTATGTGCAAGCTCGCACTAAGATACTACGCACTTGGCATGTTATCGTACTAAGCCCTAAGCATTTTTACTGTCCTACATTTTCCGTGGAAAGCACTGAATTCATTTGCCACACGCGATCATGTCGCTTTTTTCTTCACCTTCCATATCGTAGCGTCCGTTTTTTTACATTCCAATGCATCCTAATATTTCTCTATTGAGGACACAACACACTCGCACTAACTTCTTATAAAATTCGAGCTTCTTTCAGGTATGTTTTCCATAACGCCAATTAACAACTATCTGCTAACCTCTTCCCTGATAGACAAATAAGGGAAACTGCTGTTTATTTAGACGGCACTTTCATATTTTTCTATTGCCAACCTAGTCGAAATATACCGTACCTTCTCGTTTTCTCCAGGTTAGCAAAGGAGAGGTGTATCTGGCAATGACAAACGCAATGCACTTAAGGAGCACATTTAACTGGACGTTAAAGTCATCTTCTCGTTTACTAACGAGAAGATTAACGAGAGATGGACGAACCGGCCCTTAGTGTCACACGCATCGGTACCCGTATGCGCCTCGTATTTTTATTTTGGAAATCTCGTCAACCTACCCTAATCGGGCGAAACGCGTCATATCTGAATGCAATACATGGTTTTTTTTCTTTCTTTCTTTTGGCCTACTTTAGGTTACGGCTGTAAAACTAAAAGTGGGCCTTTGCGATCGTCTTTTGACAGATCGAAATTTAAATGAAAATAACGGCTTAACGAAGCATCTGACACGAAAATTGAATAACCGAGTTTGTAGATGAGAAAATTCTCTACAACTTTGCTCTCTTATTATTTTTTTTTTCATATATGGTATGGTTTCAGGGATATTTGCGAAAATAACGGCGATTTTGGGATGTCTGTGTGTCTGTCTGTGTGTTAGTAACGTGTTCCCTGTTTTTAGGTCGAACCGTTTAACCGATCGGCACGAAATTTTACACGCATATTTGTTAGCTAGCTGAGACCAGAACCTCGCATTTTTTAAAAAAATATTGCGAACAAGAAATAAGTTAGTAATACGAAGAAAAGCCGTTTGTAGTGTAATTTTGATTGCAAATAAAGCGTTCATCTGACGCGAAAATTGAATAAACGAATTTGTATAGGAGAATATTCTCTACAACTTTGTTCCCTTATGTTTTTTTTTCATATCTCATATCCTTTGAGAGATATTTGTAAAATTAACGGAATTTTGACACCCTTCAGTAAATTAACTTAAACCAGCCGTTCGCAGATGTCACGTGACATTCGACGCCCAGACCTGTCTCTGGCATACGCCATCTTGCGTTGCGTATTTGATGATTTTCTTATTGTAACTTACACGTTGTCATTTCTAAGCAATGGCACGTCGTTCTTCGTACGATAAATGATAATCTAGTGTCTACAAATGCCATATTAGCATCAGTTAACAACAGCCATCAATAGTATGCAATTAAAGAACGTAATTCGTAATTGTTAGTCGGAGAGTAGGTAACGAAACAATAAAGGAGATAGATGATTTTTGTTACTTGGGCAGTAAAATAATAAAAAATGGTCGCAGTACAGAGGATATAAAGTGCAGAACGGCAATGGGTTCTTGCAAAAGAGAAATTTGTTAACATCGAATATTGATTTAAGCCTAAGGAAGTCCTTTCTGAAGCCATTTGTGTGGAGTGTTGCCTTTTATGGGAGTGAAACATGGATGATAAACAGTGCGAACAGGAAGAGGATTGAGGGTTTTCAAATGTGGTGCTACAGAAGAATGGTGAAGATTAGGTGGGTGGATCGCGTAACTGAGAAGGTACTGAACAGAATTGGGAAGAAAAGAAATTTCTGGCATACCTTGGCTAAAAGAAGGGATAGACTGGTAGGAAACATTCTTAGACATCAAGGAATTGTGAATTTAGCGTTGGAGGGAAGTGTGTGGGGTAAAAACCGCAGAGGAAGACCAAGAGATGGATACAGTAAACAGATTCAGACAGATGTAGGTTGCCGTTCTTATGTGGAGATGAAGAGGCTTGCTCAGGATAGGGTATTGTGGAGAGCTGCATCAAACCAGTCTCCGGACTGAAGACCACAACAACAATAACAACAGTCGTAGAGTAGTGGGCAATGCGTTGGACTGTGACGCTGGAGGTAAGTGGTTCGGAACCTGCCACAAACATCATTTTTCTGTCTTTTTTTTCGTAATCGTGTTTAGGACACTTATTTATTAATCTTTTTATTATTTAGATTATTTTGGTCTAAAATATTTGCAAAAACGTATAAAAACACAGATCTAAAGTGGGCCGTAAGACATGTCAGTGGGATTTTTTTTTTTTTTTTTTTTTTGTAGCGGAGGCAGTGTTTTATTGTAGAATGTAGCCTCGGTTCGGTTGCTGTATCACACAGCACAGTGATGGCACGGGGATCGAGTGCCGTCGTTTATCGACGCTGGCAGTGTTTGGCGCGTCAGCAGAGAGAACGCCCGGGCACAGGGGGTTCCGTGTAGCAGCCGGCAGGGCGGTGAGCGGGGGTGGGCAGGGAAAACAAGCCGGCCACTTGTCAGGCCGGGGGCGGTAGTGGCGCCCCTGCCCTCGCGGCCTCCCTGGGGGCGGCCGCTCTGAATCCTGATGAGGCGGGGCGGCCAGGGCACGGCGGTCGGCCGGAAGCGGTTTCCTGGGTTAGGGGGAGGGGAGGGGAGGGGGAGGGGGCAGAAAAAACACACCGTGCCGCCGGCCGCACTGTGGCAGACTGCCTGCCGTGACGTCACTGCCGCCGCGATCGCCACACGCGCTGATTCTTCCCACCGTCTGTGAGGCCAGGCGCCAGCGAGCTAGAATTTCACGGAGTGGCGGTAGGCCCGCCATGTTTGAGGCAAACTGAACTGCCATCCGCCATGTTATTTGGGGTACCGGCGGACAACTGGTACGCCATACCGACAAGAGAATTATACCTATTTACCCAGTTTTACGTTTTAAATGAAGCTTGGCTATTGAGTACAGATGTGCATGAAGTTCCGTTGGTGTGTCCAGACTTTATCAAAGCTGCGAACTGATGAGCCAGATAGTGTATTTTCTTAAAATGCGGTAATGAAATATCACGAATATGTAAGTAATACACTTCCAGTTCGAAGTATAACAGTTAGCTGAGGTTTGATCCAACAACGAAAGTGCCGCTTTGAAAATATTTGTGTTAATGATACTACAAGTTCATAGTCTAAATGTGCTGCGAAACTTATACAGTGAACAGTAATTGTTATGATGAGCAATCATGATCACGGATTTGCATCTGTTGTTAATGTGTTGTAACAACTGCTTTCATAGAGTCTAAGACACATTTATCTGGTGCTTTTTAAATGTATTAAGTGCACATACTCGTAAAATAGCTGTTAAATGGTTTGGTCGCGAAGTTTGGTTGGCGAAATGTGAGACAAAGACGAAGGTAACAACAGAATACTGCAATCAAAGATGCGCCTAAGTCAGTTGCCACAAAAAGCATTCTACACCGAAATAACACATCGTTAATAACTTACGTTGTTGCCACGCAGATATACGTAAATATTTGCTACACAGAACACAGACTTTTAACTAGTGAAAAATTCCGGCTGTTACTATTGCTTTCGCGTTTTGCAATGAGGATATGTTAACCATATCAAGTATTGTCAACAACAAATGAAAATGTTTTTAAAGAAGGTGTAGTCACTCAAAAGTGATTATTTTATTTTTATTATTCAACAGATGAGACACTCTTTCATCAACCACAGCAGACGCTAGGCAGAAAACTGAGCCTTTTTCATGGTGTGTACTTCAAAGGAATTTCAAAATAGGTCATCTGAAGCTTCACTCTTGGGGAAGCTATGTGTCATTAGCCACGAGTTTTGTTTCTGTATAGGCAGACAAGAGACCAAAAGAGGCAAAACATATGGTATTCTTTCTCGGAATATTTGTCATTTTGTGTATTAAATGCTAAACACACTTTAGACATATTGCAGAAGCAAAGACTGTACAGAAAATGTACACTAAATACGGCATTTCACTTTCAACTACAACATACGATGGACTGACCACTGCCAATATGGCGTCCGAGTTTACGCGGGTTGCGGCAAAGAGCAACAAGTAACTCGTCTGTCAGCCACTCTATGAAATTCTTTAATATTCATAGAATATATGACATCAACTGCGATTGGGCAAAGCTGAAAATGTGTACCCAGCCGGAATTCGAACCCGGGTCTCCTGCTTTCTAGGCAGTTGCACTGACCCCTACACCACTGGGGACACAGTGATCACCGCACCTGCAAGTACCTAAGCACGCCTCCCGTCAGATACAAATTCCCAGCTTCGCCCTGCCCACAGTACTCAAACTCGTAGTTATGACTAATTCCCGTAAGAGTAAGGGCTTCAAACTTGCCCACCCGTCCCCACTAACGATAGGATCATTGGCCGTCACCGGCATATTATATATATACAAGTGGCGTCTGTTCCGACGCCACTTGTATATATTCCGACGCCACTTGTATATATATAATATGCCGGTGACGGGCAATGATCCTATCGTTAGTGGGGAGGGGTGGGCAAGTTTGAAGCCCTTACTCTTACGGGAATTAGTTAAACTACGAGTTTGAGTACTATGGGCAGGGCGAAGCTGGGAATTTGTATCTGACGGGAGGCGTGCTTAGGTAGTCCTTGCAGGTGCGGTGATCACTGTGTCCCCAGTGGTGTAGGGGTCAGCGCAACTGCCTAGAAAGCAGGAGACCCGGGTTCGAATCCCGGCTGGGTACACATTTTCAGCTTTGCCCAATCGCAGTTGATGTCATATATTCTATGAATATTAAATAATAACAGCTGCAGGATCAGAAGTGACGTCTGTTCTTTCGGAACAGACGCCACTTGTATATCTATGAAGTTCTAGCTAGTTGCCAGGCGCGCACTGGCGGTTTTCCGTCGCGTGATTCATTTGTCGCCAGAATGGAACACGGTGGCTCGAATATGAGCGCGCGCACTAGCGACGACAAAGGAGGGGCGGTTTTAAAGGCGCAGCCGGTTCTATTTGACGAGCGACGCGATCGTCGCGGGTGTGTTGTGGAATGAGCCACGGGCAACAGCATGGGCCGCGCGCGCTGTATAGCGGCGCGATCTCTGAGTCGGTCCCTGTTCTGTGTTGCATACAAACAAGTTCAGTCAGCCAGCACTATGTCCGATAACGGAAGTTGTGCTACGGATGACATCATGAGTTGTTTATTGTATTTCGGACGTACGAAAGAACAGACACGACACCAATACAATAAGTATATATACGCAACGACGGCGTTAGCTTCAGTTATTTCACCGCAGATGCGGGCATACGTCCGACCTCGCACGGGAATCCGAAATGGCGAGTGTAAGAGGGCGTGGACGATAGGGGCGCTACAGCCATAGCGTGCGACATGTGAGAGTTTGAGACGGACGGGAGGCGAGCACGGGTGGCCAAGTGGTTAAGGCGACCGCCGGCCCCAAGCGGGAGACCCGGGTTCGATTCCCGGTCCGGCTCACACTTGTCGCCATCGCTTAATGTCAACGGCCAAATGCGGCCACTGTCAATCCTTTGTTTCCTATCCTTCTTCCTTCCTTTCCTTTACCTATCATTTGCAAATTATAAGTTGTGTTGTAGATTCGGAAAGACTAATTGCAGAAATAGAAAAGCGACCAGTCTCTACAACAGAAAATTAAAGGAATACAGTGTTCGCAATTTGAAAGAGAAAATCTGGGAAGAAATATGCTACAGCCTAATTCGGAAATGGACCGAACTGTCTGGACCAGAAAAGAATAACAAAGTTATTTCATGATTCACTTATTTTATTCGTTCATGTAGACATTACAGTTATAACAGCTTAACTTTTTTCATATGATAAGGTACTGACCCTTGTGGAGTCACAATGTACAGTAGTTTGCAAAATAATCCCTTGTCTGCATACCACACGACATCAACCCTTACTCCCACAGGCTCACAGCTTTGCAGAAGGCATTCGTACGACTCATTCTCGGTCCGTACAATGTCATTTCGTCTTGCGTAATTATGCAGAATTATATCTGAAAATACTGAATACTGAATATATACCTACAAAAATATCCAATTTTGCAACATATAATTCAATAAATATGACATCGTATATACTGCGATGGGCAAAAACCTTTCACGTCATGCACCACGTTTTAATACATTTACGTATTATAAGTATCACATGTAATTTTTTTGATTTAAAAAAAAAAAAAAAAAAAAAAAAAGAGATATACAGAGTGAGAGAAAGGATATGAGAAGAACTGACTCAGTGCTTGAATAAATAAATAAATACCCGGGCAACGTCGGGTTTTCAGCTAGAGTGAAATATAGCCAGAAAAATCTCAAACTTTATACATGATTGCACCTATATTTCACTATGCAGGAAAACTACACATCGCGAACGAATAGTGGTTCTGTGTGGTAGTACTTTGTGCGCTATGGTGGTTGATGATTGATAACGTCATAGGGGGTGGGCGATATAATAAAATTCTACGTGTGAGTGTCAAAAACTAGCTCTGCAGCAAAAACTACACATGCAGAACGACGGTCTCCGTGTGTGCTTCTACCCCGCAGTTTCCCGTTGTACAACATATCAGTTCCATGTCGAAAGCAATGGGGCTGAAAGATATGGTGGCTGAAAGTCGTCAAGTTATCCAACATCCGGACTGAAGGCCAGCAATAGTGTTAGCGACTACATAGCAGGAAGATTAGAGGCAGCGAAACGTTAAGCCACAGACCACAGAGGTGTGTAAGTACAATAAGTAACGAAAGTAATACCAAAGAAAATTCTTTTAATACATCTCTTTTATACAGAAAAACTGTATCAGACATCAACAAGTATACGACCAAATCGCCTCAGACTTCAAGAAGAATATACTGATTCCAATTACAAAGAAAGCAAGTGCAGAGAAATGTGAAACTTACGGAATCAACAGTTTGACAAATCATAGTTGCAAAATACTAACACCAATTATTTACATACGAATGGAAAAACTGGTGGAATCCTACCTTAGGGAAGATTAATTTGGATTTAGGAAAAATGTAGGAACACGCGAGGACACACTCACTTTGCGACTTATCTTGGAAGATAACTTAATAAAAGGCAAACCTGCATTTTTAGCTTTTGTAGACCTGGAGTAAGCTTTTGACACTGTTCACTGGCGTACACTTGTTCAGGTAGCAGGGGTAAAATATAGGGAGCGAAGAGTTATATTCAACTTGTAGAAGAACCACGCAGGAATTATTAGAGTCAAAGGTCATGAAAGGGTCGCAGTGGTTTGGAAGGGAGTAAGACAGGGTTGTAGCCTCTCTCCAATGTTGTTCAATCTGTACACTGAGCAGGCAGTGAAGGAATGGAAGGATAAATTTGGAGAGGGAATTAAAGTTCAGAGAGAAGAAATAAAAACTTTCCGCTTTGCCGATGACATAGTAATTCTGTCAAAAACAGCAAAGACCTGGAGAAGCAATTAAACGGAATGGGCAGTGTCTTCAAAGAGGAAGGTATAAGATTAACAAGAGTAAAACGAGAGCAATAGAATGTAGTGACAAAATCAGGCGATGCTGAAAGAATTAAATTAGATAATAAGACAATAAAAGTAGTAGATGAGTTTTGTTACTTAGGTAGGAAGATAGCTTATGATGGCCGATGTAAAGAAGATATAAAATGCAGATTGGCTATGGGAAGAAAAGCGTTTCTGAAGAAGTGAAGCTTGTTAACATCCAATATTAATGTAAATGTTAGGAAGTCCTTTCTGAAAGCATTTGTCTGGAGTGTAGCATTGTATGGCAGTGAAACGTGGACAATAATGTGTTCAGATAAAAAGATGATAGAAGTTTTTGAAATGTGGTGCTACAGACGAATGGTGAAATTTAGATGGGTATCTCACGTAACTAATGAGGAGGTGCTCAACAGAATCGGGGAGAAAAGGAGTTTCTGGCATATCCTGACTTAAAGAAGGGATAGATTGGTTGGACACATTCTGAGACATCAAGGAATGGTTAAGTTAGCATTAGTAGGAAGTTTGTGGATTAAAAAATGCTAGAGGGAGACCGAGGTACGAATACAGTAAGCAGATTTAAAAGGATGTAGGTTGCCGAACGTAGTCTCACGATCACCGCAGCACGGCGGCACAGTGCGCACGGCTAATCAGCCGCGGCAGTATGAACGCATAAGTGGGTTATCTCAGAACGCATTTGAGCACGTTTGGGTGAAACGTCAAAACATCATATTGCCCTTACATGGAAAACGACGAAGTGCATAAAATGAGCAATCAACTTAGAGCGAGGCACCACGGATGTACCATAATAGTGAGAAAGTCGTTGGCGTTGTGCTCTAGTACTTTGTGCTCTCTCCTCGGACGGTCAGTACAGCCTCACACCTGCGTGGCATGGACAGTATGAGGTTACCAGTCAGCTCCTGATGATATTTGTTCATTCTGCCATGACTGCAATATCCAGCTCTGCTACCGTTGTGGGAAGATCTGATACAGCTGCAACGCGTGTGCCAAGTGCGTGGCACACATGTTCAATTACTTTCATGTCCGTTGAACAAGCCGGCCGCACCGTCCGTTGAGTTCCCTCAGCTTCGAGCGTGTTGTCCACCGGTGCGCACCTCTGGGAACGGGCGTTGTCGTCCACCTGTGAGCAGCCACAGCGCCGTCCTGAACGACGCAGCCTAGAGGTCCGGACGTCCGCCAGCACTGACTCCTCACCACGCCATTCGCCCACCACACTGATATGGTGCCGTTTCCTTCACATAAGCGGGATTGTTCCGAGTTCCACACGAGGGAACCACGATTCTCCGGCTCAACACAAAATCTCCACTCATCTGTGAAGAGAACCCGGCGCCACTCCGTACGACTCCAATCCTGACGTTCTTCGTCCCAGTTTCTGCGGGTAAACGGTGTCGTCGTTTTAATATCCACGGGCGTACTGCCGGTCTATAGTGTCCCACGGGCGCAATATTTCGGCGGTCATACATGTCGCCATCATCAGGTCAACTGACGGACTGAGCTCCTGGAAACGCGCCGGCACGGAGATCCGCACGCTATGGCAGCTCGAAGGGACCTGGGTTCTAGCCCGGTGGCGGGCCATTTAAATACCCTCGGCCCGCGGAGCGACCCCTCCGCGGTCCGCGCAGTGGAACCGATTGCGACGGCGTCTGAGATGACGTCGGTGTGAGGGCTCTGTCCGCCGTGGTCGTCACTTCGTTACGTTTGCTAGATTTACTCTTAATTAACCCAATCGCTGGTTCCCAAGCTTTGCTAAGATTATAGCCACAGTCACGGTTTATGAGGTCGTCACTTGTGCGAATTTCAGTGGCCTCTCTAACGACGCAGTCCCAGTATCTCGAAGTCTGTACCAGAATCCTAGTGCCTTCATAGTCCATCGCGTGATTCTCCGACAGACAATGTTCAGCGACCGCCGACTCGCTCGGATACATCAATCGTGTGTGCCTCTGGTGTTCAACGCATCGATCCTCGACGGTACGCATCGTCTGTCCAATATATGACTTTCCACACTGACACGGAATCTGGTACACGCCGGCCGTCCTCAAACTGAGATCATCTTTGGCGCTCCCCACCAGTGCACGAATTTTATTCGGCGGACAAAAGACAGTTCCAACCTGGTGTTTCTTCAAAATGCGGGCGATCTTCCCTGAGAGTGCGCCGGTATATGGAACGAACGCAGTGCCTACCTCCTCCCTCGTGTTTTCATCCGTTTCCACAGGTCGTTCTGTAGTGGTTGGGCGGAGAGCCCCCTGAATCTGCCACTCTGAGTACCCAGTTTTTCGGACTACAGTTCTCAGGTGTTCCAATTCCTGGGGTAGACTCTCTGCGTCGGAGATAGTGCGCGCCCTATGTACTAGAGTTCTAAGTACCCCATTCCTCTGTGAAGGGTGGTGACAGCTATCTGCGTGTAAATACAGATCAGTGTGCGTTGTCTTCCGATGCACACCATGACCCAGGGTGCCATCAGCTCTTCTCTAGACCAAGACGTCAAGGAACAGTAATTTACCCTCCGATTCAGTCTCCACAGTGAATCTGGACACTATAGACCGGCAGTACACCCGCGGATATTTTGATTGTCAAAGTAAATTTCATTCTCGCGACGTTTCCACTCTGTTTACATTCGACACTGCCCCTCCCCCCCTACCCCTTCCCCGGCCCACAATAAAAACTGTGTAATTATCGCAGCACGGGCTGTCAAATGAATCCTTTTTAGAGGCGGAACAATGGCGTGATGAAGAGCGGATCATTGCCCCCGCATACAGCGGGACCGTAATCCCATTTCCTCGGGTGACGCCCCCTTATAAAAGCGCTGTGCGTCTGCCGTCATTACGCTGAAATTTGCCGCCTCATTTTTTTTTTTATTCTTCTTTATTATCGCTTTTGGCTGCAGTGAGAGTACAGCCAATATTTATTACAGTGGCAGCATTAGAATATCACTGAAATTCTTACGGTGTATATCACAATATTGAGAGTTATCTAACATCATACTGCCCAAAACTAAAATTATTAAAAAATCCCATTTATAAGATACTAGACGAAAACCGGCCTTGCGCGGGTATTTATGCATTTGTTCCTTCCATTTTTCAGGTATATATTAATTTGTGTCAGGGCTGTATGTCTGCAAAATCCCTTGCGAATACAATTAGTAGTAAAGAAATAATAGAATAAAACTTGGTGCGTGATGTGGCGGTTTTACATGAACGTTACTGTTTATGTGCTCATATCTCATGAACTATGTGTCGGAATGTGATACAATTTAGAATCTACATTTAACTATATATGTGTATACTGTCTGTAAAATTTCCTGCCGCTACAATTTGTAGTGTTCGAATTATAAATTGTAACGTCATACCGAGAGCCGTAGTTTTACTCCACAAACAGCGGAAAAGTAGTAAGCGAGAAACTTTTTTCCTTTCATCATTTTATTATGGTTGCCAGCGAGAAGAAGTTTAATAAAGGTTTTAAATTATGTTTAAAGTTTGTTACAAGTCGCTAAGTACTACCATTCTCATATAGTGTATTTCGAAAGTCTCGCCGCATTATATGGCATTTTTTGCGATTTCTGTTGGTTATGACGTAATATCTTTTGAACCATGTGCCGTATATGATGCTTAACCATGCAGCAATTGTTACCTCGTGGTAAGGAATGTTTCTACCAAATTTGCTTGAAATCCGTCCAATGATTTAGGAGAAAATGAGCAGCATTGTCCCAAAATTCAGCAGTTTTTCGCGCATCTCATTGTTTATGACGTCATACCTCGGGAACTATGTATCGTACGTGATTGTTACACTTACTGTGACCGTCCTCATGGATTGAAGCTTACGTGTACACAATTTCATAAAGATTGCATCAAAACTGAACATTTTCATGCAACACGGACATTCTGCTTTATTAAAGAAATTCCAATTTGCTGCGAAGTTTATATATTTCTATTAAGTCACAACAGACTGTTTCGGCGTATTAATGCCATTTTCAAGTGACGACTAGATGGAATGACGTGCATATATCATCGAATCTGACTGTCTTCTGGTGTTATAAAAATTTTTACAATATTTTAAATTACGTTTGACAGTTCGATGATATATGTTTACATATATATATATATATATATATATATATATATATATATATATGTTTACATATATATGTAAACATATATCATCGAACTGTCAAACGTAATTTAAAATATTGTAAAAATTTTTATAACACCAGAAGACAGTCAGATTCGATGATATATGCACGTCATTCCATCTAGACGTCACTTGAAAATGGCATTAATACGCCGAAACAGTCTGTTGTGACTTAATAGAAATATATAAACTTCGCAGCAAATTGGAATTTCTTTAATAAAATGTCATTATATGACCTTTATTATGCTGCAGGCCCCAAAGAGCAAAAAAAAAAAAAAAAAAAAATCTGCTTTATATATTACATATAAAAATACATATTTATCAGTACTATTGACAGACGTAATAAAACAGAAGTGCAAACAGCACAATACAATGACATAATTAAGGTTCAATCAATATGCATATATAAAAATGGATCGTGGGACTTGTGTCCGTATATTTCACTTGGTAGCCAAAATTATTCACTGCAGAGCAATAGCGGTTATGCATGAGAGAAGCCTTTAGGTTCGTGGTGTGCACTATGGCGTTTTGGTCGCGGTGTGTGGCGGTGGGTGAGTGTATCGAACAAAAATCCGTAAAAAGACTCAAAGATAAAACACTGGGAAACACAGAGATAGAGTAACTGAGCATAAACTACACTGGCAATACACCAGTGATCTCAATATAAACACGGGAGGGACAACTGTACTGCTGAGGGTCAAAACACCGACAAATGGATTACAGAACAAATATAGGTCGAGCGCCAAGGTTTCATAACACTGTATAGTGTATCATCTTTCTAATTATTATCTCTGAGCTCACTGCAATACACAGGCTGTAGACACACGTTAATGTATGCCTGTGACGGAAAGTTCGTAAGTCATAGGTTACTTAGGTTACTTTGGTTTAGCGGACAGTGTTGCGTTATTAACAGATTAATATCATCCAGTTAGATGAGTAATTAACATCTGTGTATGTATTCTCTATTTTAGCTTTTCAAGAGCAATAAATATACACCATAGCAGTTCCGTGTCGATGTCTATAGGAGGGTGGAATATATATTGATTGAAAGTCGTCACACAGATATAAAATTCGGACTGAAGACCAGCGATGACATTTGATACTATAATAGCAAACAGGTTTTATACACAGCGAAACGTGATGCACATTCTTCGGTTATTTTTTTCTGCAACAAGCATACGAATGAAGAAAAATAAGTGCATATTGCACTTTGGAGATTAAAACTACCAAGAAAGATGCCAAATTGTAAGAAAGAAATTTCGCGTCCTCGATCCGTTTCTAAAAGACAGAAAACGGCGCTGAGACGTGATTCTACAGACGATAGAAAATTCAAATTTCTACGCGTTCTTTATCTTACACTGTAGGTATCAGCGATTTTTCCGATATTCCTATCCCTGAGGGGGGGAAATAGGGGATGAACGGTTTTTTGAAAATACGTTGCTATGAAGGCAATTTTGAAGCAAGAAATACAACACTTCGGATTTAGATTTTTGATTCGAATTTTTTTCTATATTTGGAAATTCAACCATTAAGAGGGTGGAATAAAGCAAAATCTTTTAAGAGTGCTACTAAGACTAATTTGATGCTAGAAATGTAAAAATTTCGATTTGGACCATGGTTAGAATTAAAAATAAAAAAATTAATAAAAATAAAAAAATAGGGATGTTTTGAATTCTGACACCAATGTTGCAGTAGGGAGTGGCAAGCTGTATAAAAATACTGATTAGGAAAGAGCGAGATCTATGAAAATTTAATTTTAGAAGTAGAAACAACCAATGCAAAGAATCCAGTCTACGTGTGCGAAGCGGTGGGAATTAAGCCAGTTATAAAATACGAAGCTACTTGTGCAGTTTCAAGCTCTGCATGTTTAAGGTAAACAGCAGCTCTTAGATTACAGCTGAATGACAGTGACGTTGAGGTAGTCATTGAGTAAACTGATCTTAAACGTCTCCAATCGATGGAGTAAGACAGCGACACTTGTCGACAGGGGGTAACCGGCTTTCTGTAGAGCACTCTTTGCGCGGCCGTGTACTTGCTGCACGCAGTGTAATGTCGTCGATACTCACGAAACTACCAGTGAATTTGTGCAACTTCGCGACTGCAGCGCTGCCAAGCGGCTGGGTCGTAAAATCACGCTGCGAGGCGACTGGGTAACGAATGTGTATTTGGAGCGAAGCGGCACATTCAAAACACCTTCGCATTTACGAGCTTTTGGGGCGCTATAAATTGTAACAACCAACAAAAGTACAATTGGGAAAGTTCTCATTTGAAAAGGATGCTCAGAAGTAACAGAATAATCTTTTGAATAACAAGTGTTCGTTTACGGTGGTTAGTTATACTTTTAGGCATAGAAGTAAATCCTTAAGAATTCATTCACGTCCAAATTTTGCTCTTAATCAGATTCGCAAATACTTGACCACTGTTCCATAATATGACTGCTGTATAAAAGCAGTGTCTGAATGCTTGCAGTAGCAAGTAGTCAACTATTTCTATAGAGCCTGCTTAGTTTCGTAGTTCAGATTCAGAAAAATGATACGTCTGTATACCAACATATTTTGGAGGTTACCTACTATTTTGATAAAGAGAATACGTAGCTACAAATAAATAATATGGCTATATATAAACTGTTAATGTTTGCACATCACATTCTTGAAGATATTGAGTCTGATACCTGCCAAGTAGAAAAAAAAATTCAAAATTATGATAGGTACACGAAAGGCACAGAAGCAAGGAAGATGTGAAGATAGGGTTTATACGGCTATGTAGAATCTGTCACACTTTTGAAAATACTGCACCGAGCACGTCAACATAGTCATAATCAACTCCTGTTATACTTTAACACATCACATTTCAATTCATTTCTGCTTTCAAAACTTGGTGGACGATATTAGTATGACTCGGGTATTGTGAACTGTATGAATTACACTGAACTGACAATTTCTTATTATAGATTGCCATTAATAGAAGCAGGGATATTACTTTAATGATGTTTTGATATTTTTATTAGAAAGTTCATAGTGAGTAGGAAATATGACAGTGTTAGAAACGGCAGCTTGTCAGTTTGTGTCACGCCACTCCACTGTTGCTCCCTGCCGGCCGCTTGGAGCGCTAGTATCGCTTCAGCTGCAGACTTTTCCTACAGAGTTTCGCGACTGTGGCCACTCCCAGTAGATAATGTTACCTAATTACACAGTGCCATCTAATAAATAAAGTTGAAGTATTTTATCCATTTCAGCAACTGTTCTTATTATAAATTAATGAAATGCAGCAACCAGTTGCTTGTGGTTATTTATTTTCAACTTTAACGACCGGTTTCGGGCGCTCGAGTGCCATTCTTCTGGTCTCTATATAGACAAACAAGTGCATTGGTATACAGTAAAGGCTATATAACGTACAAAAGTCGGTTACAGAAATTTGAAGCAGTTCCGAACCAAATAGATTGTAATAAAGATAAGTTCATATAATGGGATAAAATTAACACTTACATTTCTGTACTGTTGCTTAATGAATGTACATGCTAGTAGGAGAATCAACGCTAAGTGCAGAGATTATTGTAATTGTGTCACAGACAGCAAAGAACATGGAAGAGCAGTTGAACGTAATGGACACTGTGTTGAAAGATGCGTGGAAGATGGACGTTAACAATAGTGAAACGAGGGTAATGGAGTGCAGTGTAAGAAAATCAGGTGATGCTGAAGGAATTAGATTAGGTAACGAAACAATAAAGGAGGTAGATGAGTTTTGTTACTGGGGCAGAAAAATGACATATGATGGTCGCAGTACAGAGGATATAAAATGCAGAATGGCAATGGGAAGAAAAGAGTTTTTGAAAAAGAGAAATTTATTAACAACGAATATTAATTTATGCGTAAGGAAGATCTTTCTGAAGGCATTTGTGTACAGTGTTGCAATGTATCGGAGTGAAACATGGATGATAAATAGTGCGAACAGGAAGAGGATAGAGGCTTTTGAAATGTGGCCCTACATAAGAATCGTTAAGTTTAGATGGGTTGATCGCGTAACTAATGAAGAGGTTATTGTTGTTGTGGTTTTCAGTCCGCAGACTGCTTTGATGCAGCTCTCCACGCTACCCTGTCCAGTGCAAGTCTCTTCATCTGATAATACGTTCGGCAACCTACATCCTTTTGAATCTGCTTGCTATATTCGTCCCTCAGTCTCCCTCTACGATTTTTATCCCACACACTTCCTTCTAATGCTAAGTTGACAATTCCTTGATTTCTCAAAATGTGTCAAACCAATCTATCCCTTCTCTTAGTCAGGATATGCCAGAAACTCCTTTTCTCCCCGATTCAGTTAAGCAACTCCTCATTAGTTACGTAAGCTACCCATCTAATTTTCATCATTCGTCTGTAGCACCACATTTCAAAAGCTTCTATCATCTATTTATCTGAACTCCTTATCGTCCACGTTTCACTCCCCTACAATGCTACACTTCAGACAAATGCTTGCAGAAAGGACTTCCTAATATTTAAATTAATATTGAAGGTCAGGAAATTTCGCTTCTTCAGAAACGCTTTTATTCCCATAGCCATTCCGCCATATCTTCTTGACTTCGGCCATCAGAAGTTATCTTGCTACCCAAATTACAAAATTCATCTACTACTTTTATTGTCTCATTACCTAATCTAATTCCTTCAGCATCGTCTGATTTTCTGACATTGCATTCCATTACCTTCGTTTTACTCTTGTTTATGTTCATCTTATATCTGCTTTTCAAGACACTGTCCATTCCATCCTTGCAGTCTCTGACAGAATTACTATGTCATCGACAAACCGCAATGTTTTTATTTCCTCTCAATGCACTTTAATACCTTCTCCAAATTTCTCCTTGAATTCGTTCACTGCTCGATCAATATACAGACTGAACAACATTGGAGAAAGGCTTCAAGCCTGCCTTACTCCGTTCCCAACCTCTGCGTCCCTTTCTTGACCTTCAACTCTAATAACCGCTGTGTGGTTTTTGTATAGGCTGAATATAACTCTTCGCTCCCTATATTTTACCCCTGATGCTATCAGAATTTGGAAGAGTGTATTCCACTCGACAATGTCAAAAGCTTTTCTAAAATCGACAAACGCTAAAAACGTAGGTTTTCCTTTCCCTGAGCCTATCTTCTAAGATAAGTCGTAATGTGAGTATTGCCTCCCGTGTTCCTATTTTTCTCCTAAATCCAAACTGATCTTCCCAGAGGTTGGATTGGGGAGAAAAGAAATTTCCGGCATACCTTGACTAAAAGAACGGATCGATTGGTAGGACACATTCTTAGACATCAAGGAATTGTGAATTTAGCGTCGGAGGGAAGTGTGTGGGGGTAAAACGGCAGAGGAAGACCAAGAGATGGATACAGTAAGCAGATTCAGACAGATGTAGGTTGTCGTTCTTATGTGGAGATGAAGAGGCTTGCTCAGGATAGGATATTGTGGAGAGCTGCAGCAAACCAGTCTCCGGACTGAAGACCACAACAACAACAACAACAACAGTCACCTAAGATGTGAGAGAAACACCACATTTATATACTCAACAGTTCGTGAGAAAACGGGGAATTTATGTAGCCAATTTAACATTGTCAGGATAGAGCCGTACGACTCCCCTTAAAACCATACTAAAGAATTAACTGTGCAGTACTTCAATTTATTTATTTCAAAATGCCCTCGAGGTGCAATTGTACAATGGCAAGTTAATGTTGTTGTTGCTGTTGTTGTTGTGGTCTTCAGTTCGCAGACTGGTTTGATGCAGCTCTCCACGCTACCCTGTCCTGTGCAAGTCTCTTCATCAGAAAATACGTTCGGCAACCTACATCCTTTTGAATCTGCTTACTGTATTCGTCCCTCGGTCTCCGTCTACGATTTTTACCCCACACACTGCCTTGTAATGCTAAGTTGACAATTCCTTGATGTCTCAGAATGTGTCCAACCAATCTATCCCTTCTCTTAGTCAGGATATGCTAGAAACTTCTTTTCTCCCCGATTCGGTTAAGCACCTCCTCATTAGTTACGTGATCTACCCATCTGATTTTCATCATTAATCTGTATCACCACATTTCAAAAGCTTCTATCATCTGTTTATCTGAACTCCTTATCGTCCACGTTTCACTCCCATATAATGCTACACTCCAGACAAATGCTTACAGAAAGGACTTCCTAAAATTTAAATCCATATTCGATGTTAACAAGTTTCGCTTCTTTAGAAACGCTTTTCGTTCCATAGCCATTCTGCCTTTCATATCTTCTTTACTTCGGCCATCAGAAATTATCTTCCTATCAAAATAACAAAATTCATCTACTACTTTTATTATCTCATTACCTAATCTAATTCCTTCAGCATCGCCTGATCTTCTGACATTGCATTCAATTACCTTCGTTTTACTCTTGTTAATGTTCATCTTATATCTTCCTTTCAAGACACTGTCCATCCCATTCAATTGCTCTTCCAGATCTTTTGCGGTCTTTGACAGAATCGGCAAACCACAATGTTTTTATTTCGTCTCCCTGCACTTTAATGCCCTCTCCAAATTTCTCTTTCCATTCCTCCACTGCCTGCTCAATGTATAGATTGAACAACATTGGGGAAAGACTACAACCCTGTCTTATTCCCTTCCCAACCTCTGCGTCCCTTTCTTGGCACTCGACTCTAATAACCAAAAATGTTCAAATGTTTGTAGAACTTATGGAACTTAACTACGGGGTCATCAGTCCCTAAACTTACAAACTACTTATGAACTAGCTAAGACTAAGGACAGCACAAATATCCATGTCCTAGGGGGGATTCGAACCCCCGACCGTAGTGGCCGTGCTGACCGTGACTGGAGCGCCTCAGTCCCCTCGGCCACCGCGGCCGGCCTCTAATAACCGCTGTGTGGTTTTTTTATAGGTTGAATATAACTTTTCTCTCCCTATATTTTACCCCTGATACCTTCAGAATTTGGAAGAGTGTTTCCAGTCGACATTGTCAAAAGCTTTCTCCAAATCGACAAACGCTAAAAATGTAGGTTTTCCTTTCCCTGAGCCTATCTTCTAAGTTAAGTCGTAATGTGAGTATTGCCTCCCGTGTTCCTACATTTCTCCTTAATCCAAACTGATATTCCCCGAGGTCGGATTGGGGAGAAAAGGAATTTCTCGGATACCTTGACTAAAAGAAGGGATCTATTGGTAGGACACACTCTTACACATCAAGGAATTTTGAATTTAGCGTTGGAGGGAAGTGTGTGGGGTAAAAACCGCAGAGGAAGACCAAAAGATGGATACAGTAAGCAAATAGATGTGGGTTGCCGTTCTTATGAGGAGATGAAAAGGCTTGCTGAGGACAGAGTAGGGTGGAGAGGTGCATCAAACCAGTCTCCGGACTGAAGACCACAGCGACACAGGGAAACCCAGCAGTTCGGGTGAGTCGGATGCGAAGCTCCCTGCGAGGTGAGCGGCCTGCTCAGCTATGTACTCCGTGGAGCCGCTGACGCGTTTATTTAATTAAAACTGCCGCAAAGGCGCCGTGAAAAATATATACGTCACCGTGCAAACAGACGTTCCTGCCAGTAAACGTGACATTTAGCCGAGGGTACGCTAGGAGGGAGGTCGACCGTAGCAGGCAGGCGGTTAGCGCCCGAGACCACCCACACATCACGCCACTGGCACCTACTCGCCTTTAGCTTTCCAACTTGTGCTTTGCTTTCTCTGAACCTACATCATTTCAGATAAGTGTGGCTGAAAATACTAAAGGTAGACGAAATGTTTTACTAGAACGAGAGTGGTAATAGAGAACATCACCCCATGTTCAGAATTATTAAGTGCTTCTTAGAAGAAAAATACAAAGAAAAGGAGGCTAAGAACCAGCAGGTTTTAGAGCTGGAAGATCAACAATTGATCATATTTTATGCTACAACAAGTAACTGAAAAAAATTACGTCGGGCAGAACCTATACATTTGGTATTCGTAGATATAGAAAAAGCCTATGATAGTGTGCCTTTGCCCAATCTATGGAAAGCTTTACTATCAGTAGGAATTAACCCAACAATAATAAAAGCAATTCAAAATTTATATAAAAATTCTATTTCAAAAATAAACATTAGGAAATTTCTGTCATATGGATTCCAAGACACAAAAGGATTACGTCAAGGATGCATCATGTCACCCACATTGTATAAAATATATGCAGAGGTAACCTTACAGAATGGTAAGAAAAAATGTCAAAGTATGGGAATACCAACAAATGACAGAACAATATATACATTACAATTTGCAGATTACCAACTGATTATAGCCCAAGACTATGAGGACATAGAATATATGTCCACGAAGGTGATTCAGGAATATAAAAAAGCAGGTCTCAATGTCAACATGAATAAAACGAAATACATGGTAATTGGTGAAATAAATGAAGACTTAATATTAGAAGAAGGGTTGGGAACAATAACAATTACAGAGGACTATAAATATTTAGGAGTGAAAATTACAAATGATGGGAAACAGGAAAAAAATACATAAAGAATAAGACGACAAGTTTCTTTCTTGAATGTAATTCTCTGGGACAAACACATAAGTACAAATAACAAAATTAGAATATATAAAACAATAGTTCGGAGCATTATTATATATGGTTCAGAAGTGTGGACAACAAAATGGCAACTGAAATCAAAATTATTAGCTACAGAAATGGATTTCTGGAGACGTTCATCAAGAATATCAAGAAGAGAAAGAATAAGAAACGAAGTAATCAGAGAAAAAATGAAATGTAAAAATACAATTATTGAATTCATCAAACACAAACATCTAAAATGGTAAGGACACGTCAGAAGAATGGGGCAAGAAAGACTTCCGAAATCATACTCGACTGGACACCGAACGTGAGAAGAAAAAAGGGACGACCACCTACCATATGGATGCAGAAAGTTCAGTCAGCAGTGAGGAAGAGCAACATTCCTGCGGACTTATGGGAGGACAGAGAACAGTGGACAACAATACTTCTTAACTTAATGTAATCTAATATAGGTACTGGAAAAATGTACTTATATTGTAAAACCAGAATAGTAATAATAATGTTGAGAAAAAATGAACGCGTTGAAAGAATGGAGTGCCGGCCGCGGTGGCCGAGGGGACTGAGGCGCTCCATTCACGGTCTGCACGGCCACTACGGTCGGGGGTTCGAATACCCCCTCGGGCATGGATATTTATGCCGTCCTTAGTCTTAGCTAGTTCATAAGTAGTTTGTAAGCTTAGGGACTGCTGACCCCGTAGTTAAGTCCCATAAGTTCTACAAACATTTGAACATTTGAAAGAATGGATTCGTTAGTTGGTTCTTTGTTTTCCACTGCGGATCACAACTCTCTAGGTCATCAGTCCCCCGGTGGGGAGGGGAAAGAGTGAGGATACGAAAGGAGGCGAGGGGGAAAGGAAATGCAGTCCGGGCAGGAAAGAAGGAAGGAAGACTGCATTAGCTCGGGGCCCCGTGCTCGCCACGCACGTACCGTGAGCCCCCTGGGGGGAAAGGACGGACACAGGCAGTTTATTGCAGGAACCTCTGTCATTAGTGCGTTGCGAACAAATCATCACTATTCCATTCGCCTTAATACTTCTTCCAAGTGTGACACCGGCACGGAATTTCAAAAGTGTTCAAATGTTTGTAAATCTATCGGATCAAACTGCGTGGTTATCAGTCCGTAGCTTACAAACTACTTAAACCTAGGTAAACTAACCTAAGGACAACACACACACCGCGATGCCCCAGGCAGGACTCGAACCTCCGACGGCGAGAAATGCGCGCTCCGCAGCGAGACGCCTTAGACCGCTCGGCTACTCCACCGCGGCGCGAAATTTCAGAGTCCACGTGTAGTGGTTCTGGTTCCCACTGGCTCATCTTCCTGGTTACTTCCCCAAAGACACTGCACGTACCAGGGTCCATCGAACCGCTTTTATGGTTTTTCTCTACCGTTCCATTGTTTAATAGCAGGCGGCAAAAAGGAACATCTGAATCTTTCCGTTTTCCATCTCATTTCTCTTATCTTGTTACGATGATCATGTAGGTCGGTCCTAACAAAACGTGTTCGTATTTGAAAGAGAAAGTTGGTGACAGTAATTTCGCAAATAAGTCTCGCCGCGATGAATAACGCCTTTGTTTTGATGATTTCCACCTGACTCGTGCATCATTTCCTTGACACTCTATCCCGTATATCGCGATAATACAAAAGGAGCAGCCCTTCTCTGTTCTGTCTCTAAATCGTCTATCAGCCCACAATGAGCAACAGTACTTGAAAATAGGACACACAAGTATGGTATAGGCAATTAGCCGGCCGCGGTGGCCGAGGAAACTGAGGCGCTCCAATCACGGTCTGCACGGCCACTACGGTCAGGGGTTCGATCCCCCCCTCGGGCATGGATATTTGTGCCGTCCTAGTTCGTAAGTAGTTCATAAGTAGTTTGTAAGTTTAGGGACTGATGACCCCGTAGTTAAGTCCCTATATATATATATATATATATATATATATATATATATATATATATATATATATATAAAATAGGCAATTACTTTAGTAGATTGTTTGCACCTTCCAAATTTTCCGCCAACGAAACGTAGTCTTTGTTTCGGCTTCCTTACAACATTTTCTATCTGTTCTCTCCACTTTTAAATACGATGTGCAGTATCCATGTTTATTGATAGAACTAAGCAAATGTCCTTCAGACATGCATGCATGTCTCAAGAACATTTGTTTAGTTCTATCAGTAAACACGGACACTGCACATCGTATTTAAAAACAGTCATAACAAGGCTTGCGACAAATGTAATAAAAAGTCTCACCCTGTGCGGAAATTACATCATAGAATGTACGAGCACTCACGGGCAGTAGACAGTGTGTGGCATATGAAGGTTTGGGTCGTTCCGGGAAGAGTGCGCGGGTAGCGTAGTGGTAACGCGACCGCTCGCGATAAGCGGGAAACACGGGTTCGAGTCCCGGCCCGGCACAAATTTTCATATGTCACCAAAACACCATACAGCTGACGCTAATTAATATTCGCAATTGCGAATGCATTTCTTGTACTTTCCATTTTTACTTTGTTCGTGATTGTTATTCCTAGATATTTAGTTGAATTTACGGCCTATTTATTTTAATGGTCATGTGGATGACTTTAAAGTAAAGCAGTCAACAATCCGAAGATTGGTTTGAACACCACAGTGCTTTACTAGGCATGGTCCTGTTTGGAGGTGGTATGCCGTTGCCTTCCTCCGATCTTCGAACTGGTTTACCCAGCCAGTTATAGGGGGACCTACAGTTTAAATGTTTGTATAGCTTATGGGACTTAACTACGGGGTCATCAGTTCCTAAACTTACAAACTACTTATGAAGTAACTTACACTAAGGGCGACACAAATATCCATGCACGAGGGGGGATTCGAACCCTCGATCGTAGTGGCCGTGCAGACCGCAGCTGGCGCGCCTCAGTCCCCTCGGCCACCGCGGCCGGCGGACTTAAAGTTTAACGTGGGTTGCGAACCACAGTGGTACTCGTTATTTTTCACATTAGCAACACTGCCAGAGGTGAAAGAAGTGGAAAGTGACAGATAAAAATCCGAAGACCTGACGGAGATCGACCCGCGACCTTGGATTCGAGGTCTGGCACTCTTCCTCTGTGCTATTGAGCCACACATGGACTACTTTACGGACCAATAAATGACATCATCATCCGCGAATAGTCTAAGAGAGCTACTCAGATTGTCTGCTACATCATTTATAAAAACCATGAATAGTAGGGGCCCTATAACACATCCCTGAGGAACTCCAGATAACACTTGTGTTCTGCTCGATGACTTTTCGTCAGTTACAACGTACTCATAGAAAATCGAGAATCCAGTTATAAATTCCGTAAGAACGTAATTTGATTACAAGACGCTTCTGAGGTACAGTGTCAAATGCCTTTCGGAGATTTAGAATCACGGAATCTATGTGACACCCCTTGTCCATAGCATTGATCAGTTCTTGTGAGTGTATCACAGAAAGGATACTTTCTGAATTCCTGCTAAGTATGGATCAGTAGGTCTTGTGTTCTAGGTAGTCCCCAATGTTAGAGGGAAGTACATGTTCTAAAATCCTCCTGCAAACCTACGTCAGTGATAGAGGGCTGTGACATTGAGGATCACTGCTGTTGCCTTTTCTTAATATTGGAGTGACCTGGGCAACTTTCCAATATTTCGGTGCGGATATTTCGCTAAGCGAGCGGTGGTATATGATAGCTACGAATGGGACTATTGCATCAGCATACTCTGAAAGGAATCTAATGTATACGTGTTATAAAATTGGCTGTATGTGTGTTCCACATCTCCTCGTACACTAAGGCACCGATTTTAACCAAACTTGCGACACATGTTCCTTACCATCAGCTAACAATCACTGACGGAGTAGGTACGCTGGGAGATATGACATCATGAACAATGACATTTGTGAAAAACCTTCGCATCATGCGATAGCATTCTAGATCTGCTCCTAAGCTAATGGACCCATTTATAACCACATTTGCTACTCATATGACTGTATTGCTCTACAATCACTTTACGATGATTCCAGTGAACGAAGCTATCTCTTGCATACCGGATATTTTTCCACCTGACATAGTATCATTGTTCAGACACTGCCTCACCACTACCTATTTTCGGTACAATAAAGAGTTCTATGAACAGATTGACGGAGTGGCTATGGGCAGTCCTCTGAGTCCAGCGGTGGCCAATATATTTATGGAGTCGTTCCAACAACAGGCGTTGCAGACTGCTAATAAAAAGCCAGCTAGGTGGTATCGATATGTCGATGACACTTTTGTGCTATGGACACACGGTGCAGAGGAATTAGATGCCTTCTTAACGCAACGCATCTCAATGGTATCAATCCCAGAATACAATTTACGATGGAAACGGAGGGCAACGGGCAGCTGAATTTTCTCGATGTGTCTGTAATCAAGCTCGTGGACGGGACGTTGGGCCACAAGGTCTACAGGAAGGCTACTCACACTGACCGTTACCTGCATAAAGACTCTAACCACCATCCCAGACTAAAAGGATGTGTGGTTGAAACATTGGTGGACAGGGCGCATAAAATTTGTGAACCTATTTACTTAACAGATGAGTTGGAGCATTTACGATCCACCTCCCAGAAGAACGGTTATTCTACCAAAGAAATAGACAGAGCCCTTCGTCTCAGGGAGAAAGACAATGTTAACAATGAACAACAACCGTCCAAGGGGAAAGTTTTCCTTCCGTTCATAAATAAGGTTACAGACCGTATTGCAAAAGTGCTGGACGAGTATGGGGTAGAAACCATTTTCAGACCTACGAGAAAGATAAAAGAATATTTAATATCGGCAAAAGATGTACGACATCCGTTGAATATACCAGAGAGTGTACTATTTTTATTTATTTTAGATTGACATTCTAATGTTATATTTTAATTAACTCCTTACGTTATATTATATTGGATAATCATTTAATAAAAAGTTTTACTGAAGTTCTTTCATGGAACTATAAAAAGAAGCGTCAATACTCGTCTGGTCGAACATAAAATGAATTGCCGCCTGTGGCACACGGAGAAATCGGCCGTAGCGGAACTTGTATACCAAGAAGGCAACCACGAAATTAAATCTAATGAGACTAGTGTCATCTCTAAAACTTCACACTATCATGCGCGCACATATAGAGAAGCAATCGAGATCTATAAACATCGTAATAACTTTAACAGGAAAGAGGAAGCTGTTAAATTAGACAATTTGGACTTCTGCTTTACACCAACGGAATGACAATCGATTCTTCTCTGCCAAGAATGTTGGCAATTGCCGACGTCACGTGATGTCTTGTGGTGCCCTCTGCATCGCCTATATATACGGCGCTCCCTCAAGTTCTCATCGCAGTTCGCCACTCTACCTCTGAAGATGTCTTCCGCAGCCGAAGATGAAACGTTAGGGGAAAGTTTTATAAATCGACCACGGCTTATGAGCCCGGAACTTTTAAATGAAATCAATTTGTAAGCTGGAAAAATATTACTTTTCTTCCTTTAAACATATAATGCTTTGAGCAAATTTTCACAATTTTAATTTCTTGAGTTTTGACTATTACAATACTAAAGTAGAGCGACAACATTGTTGTACTCTCTATGCTATGTGTAAATAATTCACTGATATAGCTCCAGAAGTTTCTGAGAAAAGGGGGCATTTATACTGAAAAATGTAGTTTAGAGAAAATTTCGTTTAAAGAAAAAATTTTATTACACAGCCAACTGATACATAGAAAAGATGTTAGGATGGCTTCTGGTTGGCGGTCCTCACCTCCTCGTACAGTGCTGCCCTCGTTCTCTTGGCTGTGGCTTCTTTCGTCATATTGTCTGCTGCAATCTCTGACTTCATGATTCGCAGTTCATCCAAGCCCATCACACTTTTAGTGGTGTCGCAACCTTTCTGAATTCCAAGATATTACAAAACCTGCAGTCTTCCAGAAAAGCCGTCATTGAAAGTAAGTACAGCATCAAAAACACCGAGTCACGATGAAAAACATCACAGGAAACACAGAAACTAAAACAGGGCTGGTGGACAACTGTTGTTGTCACACAGAAACAAATCTACAGTTCAAAGAGTTCACTGCGAAGCAACGCCAGTGTACACAAATTACGAAAGGGACAGTTCTCTACAAAGCAGAAAGAAACCACTGTCTTCTAGACTAAATAGCTTCAGAAAAAAATTTCAATATGCGAAATGATGGAAAACAAAATTTTCAGAAATGTCAGTGCTTGATTATTTTCAAATATTTATTTAAAATAGTAACTAATAGAATATTTCAATAAAATCGACACCTGATTGAGCATAAAATTTTCGTAATTTTCATAAAAGTAAAAATGTGAAATGTTATCTTAAAACTAGTCAAGATTCTTAGATCCTTAAATAAATGTCTTCGTGATGATCGTGGGTGTGTCCAGCAGTTTTTTGGATTACAGCTTTTGCGCAATGACTGCCTTTTTACTTAATGTTGAATACGATCCCAAACGGAAGCCAGTAAAAGAAAGTAGCAATAGTAAACTAATTGACTGAGATATACATCACCAAACTTTGAAATTACCCTGATAACATAAGTAGCTCAAATGTTCAAATGTTTGTTAAGCTTAAGGGACTTAACTACGGGGTCATCAGTCCCTAAACTTACAAACTACTTATGAACTACTTACGAACTAGGACGGCACAAATATCCATGCCCGAGGGGGGATTCGAACCCCCGATCGCAGCGGCCGTGCAGACCGTGACTGAAGCGCCTCAGTCTCCTCGGCCACCGCGGCCGGCATAAGTAGCTCAACTCGAACGAACGAACGAACGAACACGAACGAACGAACGAATCCCCCCTCGGGCATGGATATTTGTGTCGTCCTTAGAATAAGGTAGTTGATAAGTAGTTTGTAAGTTTAGGGACTGATGACCCCGTAGTTAAGTCCCATAAGCTTTACAAACATTTTTTGAACCTCTTTGGAACTAGCTTTTAATACCCTTTTGGAAATGCCATCAATTCCATGTGAGCTTTTAGTATCGAGAGACTGTATTATTTTCCTAATTTCTGAGGAAGTGGTAGGTGGAATTTGAACTGAATCAAATTGTGTAGCTATGGCCTCTTCCATTAACTGCCTTACTACTTCTAATAAACATTTAGATTTCACTTAAAAAGTAAACATTACATTCCAGAATGAAACCTTCGCTCTGCAGCGGAGTGTGCGCCGATATGAAACTGTGTGCCGGAACCGGGACTCGAACCTAGGACCTTTGCCTTTCGCGGGCAAGCGCACTATCCATATTGTTTTCAACTTCTGACTTTTTGTTACTAAAGTTTCCTTTTTTTTATGTTAATGCCCTGTTCTTCTGCTCTTGGTTGTCCTGTATTCATTTTGATAATATTCCAAATTGTTTTCATTTTATTACCAGAGGAACTAATTTCAGACACGATGCACATGATTCTGGATTTTTAAATAACATTTCTTAATGTAGCACAGTATTTTTTATAGAAATTGATTGTTTCTGGGTCATTACTGTTTCTCGCGAATACAGTTCCCTTTCCCTGTTACAAGATATTTTTATTCCTTTAGTAAGCCATGGTTTCTTACATTTGTATTTAACTGATTTCATGGGAAAACAGTTTTCAAATACTCTTACAAATCTATCATGAAATAGGTTATTTTATAAATTAGCAACC
Organism: Locusta migratoria; assembly: GCA_026315105.1. NCBI lineage: Eukaryota > Metazoa > Arthropoda > Insecta > Orthoptera > Acrididae > Locusta > Locusta migratoria. The sequence goes on from CM048754.1 coordinate 125,073,985, forward strand.
GGTCCCTTAAAGCCTTATGCCAGTCCAACTGCTGTAGACATCCTCTGAAGTTTGTACTCCTTAAATCATCAACTGAGCGTTCAACTCTGCAGGACTGTTTAGAACTGCAGAAAACCGAAATTGGGAAATCGAAGGAAAACCAGAAACATCTAGAAAAAAAAGGGAAAACAGAATTGGTAACTTGGAATTGGCATCGGCACTACGGATCAGTTTCGTATTTTAAGCGATACCGACTGCGATAAAATTATGCACGCATGTTTTCCAAAAGAAGAGGAAGATGATTGTCTGCATAAGATATGGTAGGGTGGCTGGCAGAGGGCGCTTACAACAGACCTCGACACCATTCCACCGGTCACCGTGAAATTTGACAGAAATGTGTAAGTTTTCAGCGGAAAGGGAGAGAGACTGAATGTCGGAATTCCCAAATGCACCAAAAATAAACGAAAAATTTATCTATTCAATAAAGCAGATATCCGACAGCACCATAAATATTTTTTTTTCAAACTTTGCTACGAAATGTGATGCTTTTAATATATAAACTGGTTCAGAAAATTGAAGCTACAAACCGCTACATCCATGTCGTCAGTTCACGACATCATCACCCAGAATGTAAACAAGTGTCCGCACAACCTTATTCGAGAAGGAAGTGCTGCCTCTGACACCTGCCGTGACGTTAAAAAACACTAATCATTTACAACACTCATCATTTTCGATGGAAATTATAGTATAGTGAATCTTCGTGGAGATGTGTTATTTACGAAACGTAAAATACGCTGAAAGGTAAGTGCCATGACCACCTATTCTCGAGTCTTACCCACTTTTACATACACTGTACATGTCTATTCTGATTGACAAAAGTACTTTACCATTTTTTAACGCATATGTCATGATTTTAAAGGATGTGGTTAGGCAGGACCCTAGGAGTACAGCTGAAATTGTTGCGAGTAAACAAACAGCGATGGTACCTACAGTCTAACGTGCCTAAAGTAGTTCATCCTTTTCTACAAATATCCAATATTACGACTTATTATACGATACACCTGAATAAAGGCATGTTGTAGCTCCACTCTGAAGGTAAGGTATAGGTACGTAATTTACGAAGATAATGACAGATTATTTATTATCTACAGGACGTAAGTATTACGATATGACCACAGTCTAACATATACAGTCGCGACACTCACTGCTGTGAAAGTTGTTACCAACTGACAGCTGCAACGACACTAGCGCTCCTAGTGGTGGGTAAGCCGCAGTAGGACTGATGTTTATTTATAATTATTAGTGTGCGTAGCTAACGAAATGGTTGGTATAACTTTTGAGATATACATAACACGGACATTAATGTAAAAACAGCCGAATTTCACTGACTGAGAGGTGGAATGAACAAATACTTACGAATTGTGTTTTTTTGCAGCTTATTCCGCTGAAAGTAAGTAGAGTATAAACATAAGAGAAACATAATTTTCTATTATGGTGTGTTCTTACTATGACAAAAGTTTTTTAGACGCGTATCAATTCGGTGTGTAGTCTAATGATTCCAACATTTTTAGGCTTCACTCGTCTTTCTGATACGCGGATATTCGTTTCAGTGTCATTACTTTAGCTCAAGAAGACAATGTCTTGCCGTTTGTGGTTCAGTTGTAGCAAGAATTGTTGAATTGGGTTCTTCTTCGTTGAAAACAGTCTCATTGGTTTTTCCGTTTTCTTGCCAGGTCTGAGACGTTTTTCGTTTTTCCTTCTGCTACAGCTCTGGTGGCTGCCTTGGTACGTTAAATATTGCATTCTATATGCGTTTCCTACGTTCCACTCTTATCGATTTTATTGGAAGTGAAGTGAAGATCCCATAACGTTCCTGAGTAGAAAAGCGACGACATTTTGCCAGAGGCAGGTCTTCCGGTGTTTCTTATCTAAAAAATAATGTAGATATTAAATTTGTTGTTATTGTCATTTCTCTTTCTGTCCATGTCATATACATTTGTATACAAGAATAAACCATGTAGACCCAAGATATAAGTGTGTGTCTCCTTTGTAAGATGATATAGTTTTGAATTTATATGTTATTTCTTCTGTTCATGTTCTGTAATGTGTTTGTAACCCAAACGGAAGTGTGTTTTCTCTTTTGTATTTGTATTTTTAAATGTATACTTTGGATTTCCAATGCTATTTATTCTCTCTGTATTCTAGATCTCGTACGTAAACCTAAACATGTTAATGCAGAAGTGTGATACCTTTAGTGTTGTAGTGTAGTAATGATTGTTAAATGTCTATGGCACTTTGGACTTATCACATTATTTATAGTAAAACAAATTACATTCAGTTTCACAAAACCCCTAAGGATGAGGAAATAGGACTATAATTAGGTGACAAACAGTTAGATAGGGTTGATACTTAGAAATATCTGGGCCTACATATTGACTGCAAACTAAACTGGTCTAACCACATCTTGGACTTGTGCAAAAGACTGAGCTCAGCGACCTCTGCTTTAAAGAGAATTAGCTCTTATAGAAACCACAAAAGCAGCTTATTGTGGTTATTTTCATACCATTATGGGACATGGAATCATATTTTCGGTAATCAACCACTAGCTAAGAAAGTCCTATGTGGAAAAAAAAGCCATAAGAATTAAAAGTGGAGTTCATTCTATAACCTCAAACGGAAATATTTTTAAGCAACTGGAAATCCTAACAACCACTTCACAATACATATTCCCACTCATGTGCTTTGTAAAGAAACACAAGCACCTTTTTAAATGTAATATTGCATATCATAGTTATTATTCTAGACGGAAAGGTATATCCAAGGGCAAACAAATCTGAGTATAGTGCATAAGATAAGGGTGTACATTTCAGTGGCATTTAAAATTATCAATGGTGTCCCTGCAGAAATTAAGAATTTAATTTACGATTAACACTAAAAAAAAAAAAAAGAGAGAGAGAGAGAACTTAAGCATTTCCTACTACAACGGCCATAAGAGTTCCTAAATCACAATGTATAGCGTTCTTGTTTTTAATAGAAAATGATATTATTCATCAAAAGCCTGCAGGTTACAAAGTAATTGTAAATAAACTGTCCTACAACGTACGGTTTCGCACCTCATCAGGGATCTCAGTAAACCTAATAAAAACAAAGGTGGAGCTAATTTTGAAGTACTACCTATTTTTATAGCACTTCATACGTTTCCTAGAGTGAAGAGTCTGTAAAAACGAATGTAAACGATACTATTCGCACTCATCCAACACCGTATTCAGAAACGTAGCTTGCCGGCCGCTTGGAGCGCTGCAGTCGTTTGAGTGTCATTACTTTAGCTCAAGAAGACAATGTGGTTCAGTTATACCAACAATTGAGGAATTGGTTTCTTCTTTGTTGAAAACAGTCTGATTGGTTTTTCCGTTTTCTTGCCAGTTCTGAGACGGTTTTCCTTCAGCTACAACTATGGTGGTGCGTTAAATATTGTAGTTATTGCATTCTATATGCTACGTTCCACTACCATCGTTTTTACTGGAATTGTATTGAAGAGACCATAACGTTCTTGAGTAGAAAAGCGACGACTTTTTTCCAAAGGCGGGTCTTCCGGTCTTTCTTAGGCATTCTTATTTTTAATAGAAAATGATATTTTTCAGCAAAAGCCTGCAGGTTACAATTGTAAATGAACTGTCCTGCAATGTACCGTTTCGTACCTCATCAGGTATCTCAGTAAACGTAATAAAGACAAAGGTGGACCTGATTTTAAAGTAGTACCTATTTTTATGACGCTACATACGTTACCTAGAGTGAAGAGTGTGTAAAAATCATTCAAAAAGTTCAAATGTCTGTAAATCTATCGGACCAAACTGCGTGGTCATCAGTCCGTAGCTTACAAACTACTTAAACCTAGATAAACTAACCTAAGGACAACACACACACACCCATGCCCCAAGGAGGACTCGAACCTCCACGGCGAGCAACCGCGCGCTCCGCAGCGAGACGCTTTAGACCGCTCGGCTACTCCACCGCGGCGTAAAAATCATTTATAAATGATACTATTCGCACTCATCCAACACCGTATTCAGAAACGTAGCTTGCCGGCCGCTTGGAGCGCTGCAGTCGTAGTGTATAACAAACATCTGCGGGAGTGTCGTGACTGTGTATTATTTTAAGACTGTAGTGGGGCATAGGGCACGGCCGGGTGGCTTAGTGGGAATCGCCCTGTCCCTCGTATGTAACAGCTGCTACTGGGGCGTGGCCGTCGACATTCTGGTGTGCGTTCTAGGCTGCGGCGTTTACTTCTTGTCTCAGTGGGTCTGTCCTCAGACAGGTGTCAACCGCAGTCACGACACTCCCGCAGATTTTTGTTATACGCTGCGATACCAGCGCTCCTAGCGGAGGGCAAGCTACATTTCGAATACGAATTTGCCATGGACGAAGGGCAACAGGCGGATTGTGTTTTTCTCGACTTCAAAAAGGCGTTCGACACGGTGCCACACTGCAGACTGCTAACGAACATACGAGCTTATGGAATAGGTTCACAGATTTGTGACTGGCTGGAAGACTTCCTAAGTAATAGAACGCAGTACGTTGTTCTCGACGGCGAGTGTTCATCAGAGACGAGTGTATCGTCAGGCGTGCCCCAGGGGAGTGTGATAGGACCGCTATTATTTTCTATCTATATAAATGATGTGATGGACAGAGTAAGTTGTAATTTGCGGCTGTTTGCTGATGATGCTGTGCTGTATGGGAGGGCGTCGTCTGTAACTGACTGTAATAGCATACAGGTTGACTTAGACAAAATTTCTAGTTGGTGCGAAGAACGGCAGCTAGCTCTCAATGTAGAAAAATGTAAGGTGATGCGCATGAGTAGAAAAAACAATCCTATAATGTTCGAATACAGCATTAGTAGTGAGCTTCTTGATGCTGTCGCGTCGTTCAAATATCTAGGCGTAACATTGCAGAGCGATATGAAATGGAACGAGCATGTAAGGACAGTTGTGAGTAAGGCGGACAGCCGACTTCGGTTTATTGGGAGAATTTTGGGAAGATGTACTTCATGTATAAAGGAGACCGCGTATAAAACGCTTGTACGACCACGTCTTGAGTATTGCTCAAGTATTTGGGACCCGCAGCAGATCGGTGTGAAGGAAGACATAGAGGCGGTTCAGAGGCGAGCAGCTAGATTTGTTACCGGTAGGTTCGACCAATGCGCGAGTGTCACGGAAATGCTCCGGCAACTCAATTGGGGATCGCTGGAAGAAAGACGACGTTCTTTTCGTGAATTTCTGTTGAGGAAATTTAGAGGGCCGGAATTTGAAGCTGAGTGTAGTACGATCTTGCTGCCGCCTACTTACATTTCGCGTAAAGATCACAAAGACAAGATAAGAGAAATTAGGGCTCGTACGGAGGCATATAGGCATTCTTTTTTTCCTCGTTCAATTTGGGAGTGGAATAGGAAAGAGAATGCCTAGTAGTGGTACAGTGTACCCTCCGCCACGCACCTTACGGTGAATTGCGGAGTATGTATGTAGATGTAGATGTAGAGATAGTTGATGAAAGCGAATAGTATCGTTTAGATTGGCTTCAGCATACTTTTTACATTAGGGAACGTATGTAGTGCCTTATAAATAGGTAATAATTTAAAAATAGCTCCCCATTTGTCTTTCTTAGGTTTCGAAAGATCTCTCACAAGGTACGAAACGGTACATTACAGGACAGTTAATTTACAATCATCCTGTAAAATACAGGCTTTAAATGAATAATTTCATTTTCTATTAAAAATAATAATTCCTAGGAAACACCAGGAACGTTAAGTGTTCTTCATTACAATTCCAGTAATATTGGTGAGGGTGGAACATAGGAAACATATATAGACAACAATAAATACGGTATTTAACATACCACATCAACCATCACAGCTGCAGCTGAAGGAAAAACGTCACAGGCATGGCAATATAACGATAAAAGCAACCAAACTGTTTTCCAACAAAGAAGAACCCAATTCCACGATTGTTGCTACATCTGAACCACAAACGGCAAGAATCATCAAAACATTGGTTTTTAAAGCTAAAGTAATTACACTTAAAACAATATGCACGTGTAAGAAAGATGAGTGACGTGTAAAAATGTGAGAATCATTAGACTCAAATGTGTTCAAATGTTTGTAAAGCTTATGGGACTTAACTACGGGGTCATCAAAAAAACTACTTACAAACTACTTATGAACTAGCTAACACTAAGGACGGCACAAATATCTATGCCCTAGGGGGGATTCGAACCCCCGACCGTAGTGGCCGTGCAGACCGTGACTGGAGCGCCTCAGTCCCCTCGGCCACCGCGGCCGGCTCATTAGACTCTATACCGAATTGATACACATCAAAAACTAGCTGTCATAGTAAGAACAGACCATAATAGAATTTTATTATACCATTATGTTTATATGCAACTTACTTTCAGCGGAATAAGCTGCAAATGTACATATATTCGTAAGTATTTGTTCAACACAGAGTTGTGCTTTATACTATAGAATCATTTACATGAGGCTGTTTTTATATTAATTTCCGTATTATGTTTGTCTCTCGATATTTTAATAATGCTTGTAACGGAAAAATTATAGTAGGTATTTCGTTAATTACGTACAAAAGCGATTATACACAAACATCACTACTTCGGCAGCTTGCCCACCGCTAGGAGCGCTAGTGTCGCAGCAGCTGTCAGTTGGTAGCAACTTTTACAGCAGTGAGTGTCGCGACAGTATGTGTTAGACTGTGGTGTCAACCAGACGTTCTCCGTGTCTCTGTGTCCAGGACAACCTGCTCCATTTTCTCGTAGCTTCTTCGCCGTTTCACATACGTCAACGCATCCAAATGACGCCTTGCTGGAGTTCAAATACTCACAGGGTGGGATTCTTTACACAGACGGCTACAACGCCCGGGACGGAACAGGGTGCACTTCTCATGGATACCAATGCGCAAATAGAATGTAAACCACTGGCGTGTGCTGCGTTTGAAACCTGGGCTGTCACTACTGTCTCACTTTCTGAGGTTCTACCGAGAGAGGGAAGTGCTCTATCACCACTCTTGTTTATTATTGCACTGGACAGAATGCTAAAACCTATTAAGGAAACTGCAAATGAGTCGAGATCACTGGTATTTGCAGATGATGTTGTAGTATGGGGAGAAACAGAAACAGAAGTGCAGAAGAGCCTCACTGTCTGGAACAATAAAGAATTTAACCTGAAAATCAGCAAGACCAAGTCGGTTGAGATGACCATAAACAGAGAGGGAACAAGTTCAAACATCTACTTGGAGGTAGCAAAAATATTAAATCACTTTCCCACTTTCAGTACTTTGGAAGTATCTTCTCTAAGGACAACACCATCCGGCAAGAAATCCTCAACAGAACACAAAAAGCATCAAATTTCTACATGCAAGTTCGGAATCTACTCTGGGACAAAAAAGTACCTCAGGAAGCAAAGTTAACTTTGTGTAACACTTACTTCACTCCAGTCCTTATATATGGCATGGAAACATGTACATTGTTAAAAACAGATTACAGCAGAATCCAAGCAACGGAAATGAGGTTTATCAGGACTATGAATCAAAGTACCAGCAGAGACAAGATCAGAAATGAGGTACACAGGGAAACAGCTGGTATCAGGGTCCCTACTGCGAACATCTTGGGGGAACGAAGACTGCAATGGTATGGCCATGTAATGAGAATGGATAGCACAAGAACAGCTAAAAAGTACTTCAGAATGGAAGTGGGAGGAAGAAGACCAAGAGGAAGGCCAAGGAGACGATGGATAGAGGCAGTCAAATCAGACATAGAGAAGAACGGTTGTAACTGGGATGATGTCCGAGACAAAATGTTGTATCAAGATCGGATGAGATGGAGAGCGCTTGTTAGCCACACCCGGGAAACTGGAGATGGAAAATGATGATGATGATGATGACCGAGAGAGAAATGCTAAGAAAGAAATCGATATCTTGCGCTGTTTCCGAGATTGCCAAATATTTCAAGAGATTAGCAGCAAAGGAAGAAACGATTCAATAGGATGCAGGAGGGCGTGAAATTAAATGATATCTGGATTCCGGTTTTGAAGAAGAAATGTAACAGTCTTCCACCATGGGACGACATTAACGGACGGAGCCAATCGGCAAAGACGAATTGCGCGCGCATGTCAAAAACATGTGACGTCACAGCTCTGCCCTCGTAAACGGAGTTTGGCTTCAGTCAGTAGCGAGCCAGGCTGTGCATCGGACATCCAAAAGTGCCACGATCCCCCTTGAGAATGTCCTCCGCAGTCGGGGACGAAACGTTGTGATTTAATAATAAATCCACTAGACCACGGCATAACAGCCCGGAAATTTTTAGTAATTTTGACCATTCCGGCCGTCAAAGTTTACATTTTACGAAGAAACTATTGCCGGCAAATGTTAAAGCTTTGAGGGGGATATCCAATGACACTACACTCACCCCCCACCCCCTACCAAAACCTGAGATGGGTGGTGGGAGACAACTATGAAATCTTTTATAGGAACAGCTACATTATATACAGACTTGCATTCTTCTTGAAAAAATATGAAACTTTCGCATGAAACATTTTTTTTTCATTCATGATAAATGGCGCCACGGTGGAGTAGCCGAGCGGTCTAAGGTGCCCCGCTGCGGAGGGTGCTCGCCGTCGGAAGGTCGAGTCCTCCCTGCGGCATGGGTGTGTGTGTTGTCCTTAGGTTAGTTTACCTTAGATTAAGTAGTTTGTAACCTCAATCTGTACATTGAGCAGGCAGTGAAGGAATGGAAGGACTAATTCGGAGAGGGCATTAAAGTGCAGGGAGAAGAAATAAAAACATTGCGGTTTGCCGATGACATCGTAATTCTGTCAGAGACCGCAAAAGATCTGGAAGAGCAATTGAATGGGATGGACAGTGTCTTGAAAGGAAGATATAACATGAACATTAACAAGAATAACACGGAGGTAATGGAATGCAATGTCAGAACATCAGGCGATGCTCAAGCAATTAAATTAGGTACTGAGGCAATAAAAGTAGTAGATGAATTTTGTTATTTCGGTAGCAAGATAACTTTCGATGGCCGAAGTACAGAAGATATAAAATGCATAATGGCTATGGGAAGAAAAGCGTTTCTAAAGAAGCGAAACTTGTTAACATCCAATATTAATTTAAATGTTAGGAAGTCCTTTCTGAAAGTATTTGTCTGGGGTGTAGAAAATGTTCAAATGTTTGTAGAGTATGGGACGTAACTACGGGGTCATCAGTCCCTAAACTTACAAACTACTTATGAACTACTTACGAACTAGGACGGCAGAAATATCCATGCCCGCGGGGGGATTCGAACCGCCGACCGTAGTGGCCGTGCAGACCGTGACTGGAGCGCCTCAGTCTCCTCGGCCACCGCGGCTGGCTGTGGAGTATAGCATTGTATGGGAGTGAAACGTGGACGATAAGGAGTTCACATAAAAAGATTGTAGAAGCTTTTGAAATGTGGTGCTACAGACGAATTATGAAAATTAGATGGGTAGATCACATAACTAATGAGGAGGTGCTTAACCGAATCGGGGAGAAAAGGTGTTTCTGGCATATCCTGACAAAGAGAAGGGATAGACTGGTTGTACACATACTGAGACATGAAGGAATTGTCAACTTAGCATTAGAAGGAAGCGTGTGGGGTAAGAATCGTAGAGGGAGACCGAGGGACGAATACCGTAAGCAGATTCAAAAGGATGTAGGTTGCCGAACGTATTGTCAGATGAAGAGACTTGCACAGGACAGGGTAGCGTGGAGAGCTGCATCAAACCAGTCTGCGGACTGAAGACCACAATAACAACAACTGAGAAAAAATGCTAAGAAAATAAAAATCTATATCTTTCACTGTTTCCCAGATATTGATAGTGACCGTGCCAAACATTTCAAGAAATCAGCAGCAAACGAAGGAACGGTTACCGGCAAATGTTGAAGCGTTGAGGGGGACAAACGATGACACTACACTCGCCCCGCCCCTCCACCCCGTAACAAAACTGGTGATGGGAGGTGGGAGGCAACTTTGAAATCTTTTATTGGAAAGCCTACTTTTTATCGCGGATTTGGATTCACTTGAAAAAAAATGAAACTTTAGCATGAAATATTTTTCTTCGTTCGTGATAAATGGCAGCGCGGTGGAGTAGCCGAGCGCTCTAAAGCGCTTCGCTACGGAGCGCGCGGTTGTTCACCGTCGGAGGTTCGAGTCCTCCCTGGGGCATAGCAGTGTGTGTTTTTCCTAGGTTAGTTTACTAAGGTTTAAGTAGTTTGTAAGCTACGGACTGATGACCACGCAGTTTGGTCCGATAGATTTACAAAAATTTGAACATGATAAATGGCGCTGTAATCTGCAAAACATGGAACTGCATACGTGTGACGAGCTTCTTCAGCAGGTTTGTGGGCCTCACACTACACCAGCAACTGACATCTACTCTCTCTCTCTCTCTACAATCGTTAACATCAGGGAACAACTGCGGAGGTGTGGGTAAAGTCTGAATTATTGAAATACAACAAACTGTCTCCCCGCGAACTGATAGCGTGATCATAGTTTGTGTTTCATTCGATTGTTGGAGATGTCGCGAGATGACACTGATTTTCCTGTTTGTAAATCTATCGGACCATACTGCGTGGTCATCAGTCCGTAGCTTACAAACTACTTAAACTAACCTATGGACAACACACACACCCATGCCCCAGGGAGGACTCGAACCTCCACGGCGAGCAACCGCGCGCTCCGCAGCGAGGTGCTTTAGACCGCTCGGCTACTTCACCGCGGCTGATTTTCCTGATGTGACGCCTATTTCTTTGAGATATTATCATTTTCAACAATTTTCTCATTGTTAGTTTTGCCTATTACAGCGCCATGTATCTTTTATACGAAAGTTACAAATGTATGCACGGAGAATCCAAATAACTGTTTAATTACACACTGCCCATCCATTTGAAGAATCAGCACTAAGAACTGTCAAAGTACACTGCACATTATGAAATGAATAACAGCAATGCAGCTGTTGCGAAACGTAACAAACACACAAACGCGCTCTCAGCTGCTTTAAACCACTGTTTTTCAACGCGCGACGCCCTTTCCGAGTAAAAATGCCCGGCTACCCCCCAGGCCCGTAATAAGACTTTGCCAGTGATCCAACGGCAGGGTATTCAATTTTCATTCTCACAAGGAAAGTACTTGGGTTTGAACAAACACATGTACATCAAAATCGTACGAGAGATAATGTAAAGATCCCTTATTGCACTAGTGATACTCCCGCATCTGCAAAACTCTGCAGTCGTCCGTTAGAGGCCTCTGCGTGTGCCATGCCGCATTGCACTTTGACCTGTCGGTTCGCCAGTAGGGACGGTGCAGTGTGCCTCCCAAGTTGCGTTTTGTGACGTCATTTGTGTGGTGAAGCGTCAGGTGGGGCGGCGATTGCTAATCAATCCTGCTAATGTATTGCGATTAGTTGAAATGAACCTACGAAGAACCCTTCTTCGTGAATATGGTATTAGTGTAGAAGATGAATGATTTGCACGCTTTCTCGTATCTGTTATGGTACAGAAATATGAGCATAAGTTACATACTGTTGTTACAAACTCATAATGAAGATAATAGGGATGATAATGACGAACAACTCATTGCAAGCGGTAGTGCTACGGTAAGTGCGGGAAGAGGCGATGGAAGCAGTGGCACTGAATACCAACAGTCTTTCTGGAAGAAGGCTAAAGTTGCAACTATCATCACGGCTTTTGATGACAACACGCTAAAGAACATGTACGACGATTATTACGTAAGTTACAGTTCAGGTATCTGCATTACGTATGGCGACTACAATTACATCTAGAGTGCCATCTAGAGCATGGTTGCAAAGTTTTGCATAAAAACGACACCCACCAGCACATTGAGGTGTACGTAGAGATACTGTAACCAAACGTTCATACAGATATGTTTGTTCGAGCCCATGTACTTTCCCTGTCAGATATATCTAAGATCTGCGTAGCCATTGACATCTGGTGAAACTTTCAGTAGCGGGAAAACTGAAAAAGGACTTTATGACCACATGTGTTTGATGTATGGCTTTTCTGTCATCAACAATAATCCACAATGCGCAATATGAGGTGACGTGTGCTAATGTGCAAATATAAAACCAACAAACCTGATGCATCACTTGTTAATATTACAAGGGTGATCATAAACACGAATTTCTCCGAAAATAAACTCAAAACCCTTAACTAGAAGTAAAATAGTCTGATCCAGTAAGAAAATGGTATTGATATTAGTTCTTTGAAAATAATACTGCACTGGAAATTTATTATCGGTAGCAAACTATTCTGACCTAGTAGGAAAAGGGTATTTTTACATATTGACTAAAAATAATATTACGTTGGTGTTCTTTTCCTGACATAACTATATTTGAACATGTGACAAACTCATACAAGAAGATTGCGACCATTGTAAATAACTGTAACTAAACGTTGTTAAGAAGCTTAATTAACAATTCATCATGAGGTGGAAAAATTGCTTCATTGTTAGGCGTTTCGGTCGACCCAACATGAGAAATCAAAAGTGGCGTAGGTACGACTTGTGTCTGTCGCTCTTTCGATGTCACAACAGAGGCAATTTTCTGCCTACGGATGACTCGTTACTTAATCGACTTTTACAAAACCGTGACACTTACGTGTACCTCTTCCGCCATAGTAGTCGAACGTCACGAAACGTAGGTTTGCAACTGAACATACGGCTACTGCATCCTCCAGCGGCCCTACACTAAGCATTCCTGTCAATAACGTCATCTCCGAGAAAAATAACAGCTGTCGTTACTTTTTCTCCAGCCAAAATATGAGCAAAAGATGAATTTCCGAGCGTCGTTACCACAACGTTAGCCTCTCGTACAAACCCTGGCATCTTACAGGCATACTGCAGGTATAGACTTGCTAACATTCCCCGTTTTCCTGTTCACAAAGTGGGATATCCTCAGAGCCGAATATACATGTGAAGATAAACAGAAAGCTCCGTACCTCTTAAGATAGTCGGGTTTAAAAATTCAAATTTAACTGCAAAGCTCTTGCATTTTCAAGTTTTGTGCACTGTATCGGGATGTACGGCTTTGGTAATCGTCGTGGAACGAGAAGACAAACTCAATATAACTCACCAGGGGAGACTTGAAGGTGAAGACGCATTCAACACTGGTACTCACCTGGAACAAAAGAAAAGGAAAAATAGGTTCAGAACAAGGGTATCGTTAAAAAATAGTCATTTCAAATACGTCCTCGAAAAACATCAGCTGAAACGAAACCATCAGATTACATCGCCACACAATAACGACATATTTTAAGCAGATTTCATTTGTAAACTGTGTAACACAAACGGGAGACAAATTCAATAACTTGACACAAACTATACTCAGAGCATAGTAAGGCAAACGCAGGCCTCTATACTGCTTGTTTACTTGCCACGTATTCACAGATCAACGGTTAAGTTTCAGTTGTCGTCTGTTTATGAATGACAGTTAACGACGACTTCAAAAACTATTGCGCGTTAAAACTGGGCCACTGTACGAAATAAAAGCTTAATTCTGGTAGGATGTACCCAGATAAGAATTTACTGTTATCAAAAAACTTAATTTCAGCAATAAAATTAGCGAAACATACGTGTGAGCTACCGGCTATCCCCTGATGCAAAACCTTGTTCCCTGGCCGAAATTGAGAACTCACTTGGTTCAAATTACTCTAATAACAGGAAGTTAACGATACAGTGGCCAATATACGTAGCAGCTCACACGAAGTTACACACAGGCATTAATAAACAAGCCACCACAATTAATGTTATTTCATAAAGATGTCTAAGAAAAACATTTATGGCGCAACGGAACTTAAACATAAAAGAATTTCATCTGAGCTTGTTCTCAGCACTGGTGAAAAACAATGTTAAATAAAAGGGGGAAGGTGCTTGAAACTACAATTTATAGGCAAGTCAAAAATATACTGAACTTAACTTGTTTATTCAGGTCGAACGCAAGATAATGGAGAACCAATTTTGTTAATACAATAAAGAAGCATACCATTTACATGATCTAGTACTAACGATGCCCAGCATTGAATTTAACATAAATTACACAGAACTTAACGCTACTGGGGGGAGGGCTTACAAACAACACTAACTCTCTCTCACACACGCAATGCCACAGCGAAACTCACCAAAATCAGCTGCTGAAGCAGGCGCCGCTATCGTAGGCGAAAGTCAGCAAAGCCGGAGGTAGCACACAGCACAATCTCTATATATAAAAGGAAGTGTCCCGATCATCGCCCAGCCCAAACCACTGAAGATAGAAACTTGAAATTTGTGGAGGGTGTTGATCTTACTCTGTAGGCGTCATTTAAGAAGCGATTTTTCGATATTCCGTCCGTAAGGGGGTGAAATAGGGGATGAAACGTTTTTTTAAAATACATAGCTATTTAGGCAATTTTGAAGCTAGAAATACAAAATTTCGGATTTGGATGCGGGGTTCGAATTTAAAAGACACGTGTTTCGGCATTTTTTTTGAAATTCGACAAATAAGGGGGTAAAATAGTTGACGCAAAAAATTGATTTTCAAAAATATGTTGCCGTTAACTCAAATTTTAAGCTTAGGAATTGGCTCTTGATCAGGATTAAAAATACACGAGTTGGTATTTTTCAAAATTCAAAAACTAAGGGGGTAAAAGAGGGGACCAAAATTCTTTTGAAAACACTTTGTTGTAAAGACAATTTTGAAGCTATAGCTGCAAAAATTGGTATTTGTATTGATCGTTATGATTTTAAAAAATACGTGTTTCGGTATTTTTGGAAATTCAACCATCAAGGGGGCTAAATTGGAGAGGGGGTGTTTTTCGAAAATATGTTGCTATTTAGGCAATTTTGAAGTTAGAACTATAAATTTTGGGATTTGGATTCGGGGTTCGAATTTAAAAGACACGTGTTTCGGTGTTTTTGGAAATTCGACTAATACTGGGGTGAAATAACGCATGCAGAAATTGATTTTCAAAAATATGTTGCTGTTAAGTCAAATTTTGAGCTATAACTACGAAACTTAGGATATGGACTCTTCATCAGGATTAAAAAGATATGTGTTTTAGTATTTTTGGAAATTCAACAACTAAGGGGGTAAAAGAGGGGTTCAAAAATTCTTTTCGAAAACACATTGTTGTCAAGACAATTTTGAAGCTATAGCTACAAAAATTGGTATTTATATTGTTCGTTCGAATTTAAAAAATACGTGTTTCAGTATTTTTGGAAATTCAAGCATCAAGGGGGTTAAATTGGAGAGGGGATGTTTTTCGAAAAACTTTTGCTAATAAGGCAATTTTGAATCTACAACCACAAAAAAATTCTTATATATTGTCTGATAAATATAACATGTTTTTAGAGAAAAGATGATGGACAGAGACAGAAGGTACAGGAGAAGTACTAATTCAAGTCAGGAATAAATAAATAAATAAATATCCGGGCTACGCCGGGTTTTCAGCTAGTATACAATAAAACTGCGAAAATCGCTCTGGTCTGATTTGAGATGGTGCGTGAGTATATCAAAGTTAAGTTGCATCTAGATTAGACCGCGAGCAAACACGCTAACGGCGACTCACGGCTACGTTACATGATCGCACTCCACTGAAGGTGAACTGGTTAAGAATCGGATTCATTACACAAAGTCACGGTGGAGTCTTAAGTTGCAGTCTGAGAGTAAACCATCTACGCACTGGTTTTATGAGAAATAGAGTGAATACAGGTGACTAGCTGCAAACCCCTGAAGCCGGAGTTCGAACCCACGTGGTTCCGAAAACCGATAAAAATGTATAAATTCAATTTCCGAAAAATAAAGAAAATTAACTACGGCATGCATTAATTGCATAAGGAAGCTACTGCAATGCAGCAACATGCGATTGGGAGCGTTCACATAGACTGCAGAAAGCCAGTCTCAAAACCCGGAAAAGTGGAATAATTACAAAGTCGAAAAAATAAAAAAAATCTACGGCATCCAACCCATAGAAATAAATAGAATTTCATAAGCAAGCTATTGAAGGAGTTTGTACAAGGCTCGGAGAGAATTAATACCAAGACTGAGTGCATACTACAAGTTCGGAGAAGAAACAGTAAAATTGAAATAGGCGGGGAGAGAAGATCGCGAAATGTTAGTGGAAATCAGAAGGATACACACGTAGTAACTAGCCTGATGGGCATGGAACAAACAAGAGTGGAAGCTGAAGGCTTTGTTCTAAGAACCAACCAAGTGGAACACATATTACTCACGGAAGAAAACGATAAGAAAGGTTTTACATGCACTGTACATAAATGAACATATCGCCTGTTAGAAATGGGGCTCCACAAAGCTAGAAAGAATTTACACAGAGTTCGTACACTGCCACATAATGACAAAAGGTTTGAATATACCAGGCCGTTATGAAACTGCAACTAGCGACACATACACCGCGTTTATCTGTGGGAATCACTGGATTGAAAAACTAGAACATTTCCGCCCACGATCGGAAAAAATATTTCGAAAAATGAATCTAAGTTCAAGAGTCTGAGTTAAACATGCTAGACAACGAATTGCTACCATCTCCGCAGACACAAGAGCAGAACCAACCTTACCTCAACACAATCAGAGCACAAAGTGAAGACCGAGCGGCCAGGAGGTGCGAAGCTACCGGAAACTGGCAAAACCCAAGAAAGATTGGTGGTGGGGATGCGAGACTCGCCGATTGGCTTGTAACCAAAGGGTGTAGAAACCTCTTTGGTCGCATCAGCAGCAGGGGTTGGTGACGACTATCGCCTCCGAGCCAGAGAGAACGACGCAAAGCGAGCTATCACTACCCACTTTCAGACAGCCGTTAGATTATTAGTTTCTCCATCACTGGATGCTTTCTGTTGCCGCAACTGTGGTTCATATTTCAACGAAAGTCCAGCTCCAGTTGCATTTATTGGTGCTTTATTCAAGCCCACACTACCGGTTTCGGCCTCTATGTTAGGCCATTTTCAAGTGTGACACCAGACCTGCATATAAAGTGTAACAATAAGTTTACAAAAATTACATGGTACAGGATAGAATGTTACATATATAAAAAGGTACTGTTCAGAAGCAGAAGGAAACTTACGTTATGCCGTAGAGAAAGCAACGTCAAGTAATTGAAACAATACTACTCAGAGAATTTAAAACTTTTGGCGCCCAATGGCGACACGAGAAAAATGGGCGTGTCATATTTAACATTCCAAAACATTATAATCGGCATGTTCTGATGTGTTCTGATATAAACATTACATCATTGCAAGCTTAAAATTCTAAATATTAGTTGATAAAATGTAAAGGTCAGTAGTAAAATATTACATTTGTCAGGATAAAAAACGGAACATGTAGCGGCCAATGAGGCTATGTGAAAAGTGGGCGTGTCGTCATTTTAAAATTTTTTAATACAGGAAGTATAATAATTTAGCTTAAGTCTAATTATATTCTATTTAGTTTACATTACATCTACATCTACATCTACACAGATACTCTGCAAATCACATTTAAGTGTCTGACAGAGGGTTCATTAACCACTTTCATAACTTTTCTCTACCGTTCTATTCTCTAATAGCGCGCGGGAAGAAGGAACACCTAAATCGTTCCGTTTTCGATCTGATTTCTCTTATTTTATTGGGATGGTCATGTCTCCCTAAGTAGGTGGGTGCTAGCAAAATATTTTCACATTCAGAACTAAAAGTCGGTGATGCAAACAGATCACGCCGCAATGAATAACGTCTTTCTTTTTATGATTTCCACCCCAATTCGTGCAACATTTCCGTGACGCTTTCCCCCCCGTAACGTGATAAAACAAAACGAGCTGCCCTTCTCTGAACCTTCTCAATATCTTCCGTCAGTCCCACCTGGTGAGGGTCCCACAAGGCGCAACAGTACTCCAGGAGAGGACGCACAAGTGTGATGTAGGCAGTCTCTTTGGTGGAGCTGGTGCATCTTCGAAGCGTTCTACCAATGAAACGTAACCTTTGGTTCACCTTCCCCACAATACTTCCTATGTGTTCTCTCCAGTCTAAGTTGTTCGTAATTGTAACTCCTAGGTATTTGGTAGAATTTACGACCTTAAGGTTTGACTGATTTATCGCGTAATTGAAGTTCAGCGGATTTCTTTTAGTGGCCATGTGTATTACTTCACAGTTTTCTTTATTTAATGTCAATTGCCAATTTTCGCACCAAGTAGAAATTTTGTCTCAATCGCTTTGCAGTTGCTTTTGATCCTCTGTTGACATTAAAGTTGGATGTATTGTTTACACAAAGTACAAAGATTCTTAGGATGTAAAAGTAAAATGATTGCAACAAACGAGGCGTCCAAGGCGATAGCTGAGGGGCGAGCTGGCCTCTAGCGAGCGGAATTTGAACCAGGGTCGCTGGCGCGGGCTCCACAGCAGTTTGGACGCGTCGTTGATCGCTTACATCCTACTGTTTGCAAACAGTAGCAGATGTTTTAAAAACAGCCGCGAACTTGCTACACATTATACGCAGCTTTGTCACACTTGAAAATGGCCTAACATAGAGGCCGAAACCGGTAGTGTGGGCTTAAGTAAAGCACCGATAAATGCAACTGCAGCTGGAGTTTCGTTAAAGCCGTTAGATTCTCGGACATCCACTTAAAACAGGTACACATTCTCACAGGGACAGTAAGAAGTTAATAATAAAATCCTTGCAATATCTTAGAAACATTTTAGAAACAAATATTTTAAAACAAGAAATAATAATGCTATTCCTCATGTCTCGAAAAGAGGGGGATTCTAGTTTTGACAAAATGTTAATCTAGCGACATCAAATAAATCACAATTTTATAAACAATATATGGAAGACGACAAACGGTCGTCTCTGAGCGTGTCAATTATGAAGTGCAGATTGTAATTATATTTTTATGTAAAGACTAGCTGAACCCCCGCTGCTTCGCATGCGTAGGCTGGTTGGTCTGCACCAGTTGTTTCTTTTTAATCCTGACGAAGAATCCATACCTGAAGTTTCGTAGTTAAAGCTTGGAATTTGAGTTAACAGAAACATATTTTTGAAAAGCAATTTTTGCATCTCGTGTTTCACCCCCTTATTGGTCGAATTTCAAAAAATGCGGAAATACGTGTCTTTTAAATTTGAACCCCGAATCCAAATCCGAAAATTTGTAGTTCTAACTTCAAAATTGCCTAAATAGCAACATATTGTCGAAAACACCCCCTCTCCAATTTAACCCCGTTGATGGCTGAATTTCCAGAAATACCGAAACACGTATTTTTTAACGTCTAACCAACAATACAAATATCCATTTTTCCAGCTCTAGCTTCAGAATTGTATAAATAGCAACGTGTTTTCAAAAAGAATTTTCGATCCTTTATTTAACCCTCTTACTTGTTGAATTTCCAAAAACATTAAAAATCAGGGATTTTTAATCCTGACCAAGATTCCATATCCGAAGTTTCGTAGTTGTAGCTTAAAATTTGAGTTAACAGCAACATATTTATGAAAAACAATTTTTTGCGTCATCTATTTTACCCCCTTATTTGTCGAATTTCAAAAAATACCGAAACACGTGTCTTTTAAATTCGAACCCTGAATTAAAAACCGAAAATTTGTAGTTCTAGCTTCAAAATTGCCTAGTCCTGACCAAGATTCCATATCCGAAGTTTCGTAGTTGTAGCTTAAAATTTGAGTTAACAGCAACATATTTATGAAAAACAATTTTTTGCGTCATCTATTTTACCCCCTTATTTGTCGAATTTCAAAAAATACCGAAACACGTGTCTTTTAAATTCGAACCCTGAATTAAAAACCGAAAATTTGTAGTTCTAGCTTCAAAATTGCCTAGTTAGCTACGTATTTTCAAAAAACTTATCATCCCCTATTTCACCCCCTTACGGACGGAATATCGAAAAATCGCTTTTTAAATGACGCCTACAGAGTAAGATCAACACCCTCTACAAATTTCAAGTTTCTGTCTTCAGTGGTTTGGGCTGGGCGATGATGAGTCAGTCAGTCAGTCAATGAGTCAGTCAGTCAATCGGGACACTTCCTTTTATATATAGAGATAAGGAAGTTCATTATATAAGGAAATTCATGTGGAGATGGATCTGGTAGGCCATTAACGCTCGCTTTGCCATATGGCAGTGTTTTTTTTATCCCTTTCCAATATGGGACCCCTTCCGACTTACCCTTACAGGCCTTGCACGCACAATTGGTGGTTATGGTTTTGCTCGCCTTATCTCTTTGTGATTCACGCTAGGAAGTTCTGACCCGCATCAGACATTGGCGGATGGACTGTGGTGACGAGCGCATCGTGTTTCAGTTCCATGTTTCTATACCGGGTGGCACCAGCAGTAGGCGAACTTCCAGCACACTTACAATGGCGGCGACAAAAACTTGTTGACAAGGTGTTGATATCCTTGTTGCATGGCCGGATCTAAGTGGGGGGGGGGGGGGGGGTCAAAGGGGGCAGTTGCCCCGAGCGGCAGAATTTAGAGGGCGTCAGAATTATTAAAAGTAAAATGACTGCAAGAAATACCGAAATCCTATACATATTATAGATGCGAAAGTTTGTATGTTTGTTACCGCACCACGCTAAAACTACAGCACTGATTCAGATGAAATTTCATATACAGATTTCTTATGTCTTGGATTAGGACATAGGCTACTTTTCAAAATGTTTATTACAAGTTATTTATTTGAAATATATCCATAGAAATACGTAACGGTTGTAAGAAGCTTCTAATACAACAGCAGAAGTTCAGTGTACGGTATGTCATGTTTAGCCCCGAGGATTAACGCGTAATGTTATAAACATCCGTTTTTTGGGCAATTGTTCGTGTCCTGCTATAGTGAAATTTTTTTTCTTTGTTATTGTTATCTTTTTTACTTTCGAATATACAAAAAGATTCTGTGATACTGCCAAAACGGCTTAACTGACGTACTATTACATACACAAGAAAACTGAATGTTGGCGTTTATGCCGCATTCATTTTCATTTGTTGTAACAAATGAAGGAAGTATGTATATAAATCGAAGGCTTTAAATAAAATATGCTCTAAGTACCATGGCAAGAAAAAACATTGACGTTTTGTGTAGAATGGGATCTAGATACCAAGCCCTATTTTGTGTACAAAGCGCGAACTGCCACGTATAAATAGCGTACGTAAACTGCAACGAAAGTAGTAGCAAATGCACTCAACAGATGGCAGGCGGTACGCTGCAGTTAACATATGAAACGTTGTGTGTTCCGGCCAACTGCAACGATATATATTAATTAAGGTGAATGTCTGTTCGGTGTACGCTTATCACGTCCGAACGACAAGACGCAGAGACTTAAATATTTGTACCGTTACTAATTTATACCTGATGAAGGTTTTAGCCACGGTTTTATAGCCATCTGATAGATATTTAGCAATTTGAAGAATATAACGTGAAATGCGGAACAAGAATTACTCTTTGAAAATTATATTTACTCTTTGAAAATTGTTTTATTGGTTGCATTGTTGCTTGAGGGTTGATAATGATAAAAGAGTGGAGTATATTGGAATGGAAAGTTATCGGTGTATATAAAATTCTCTGCAGCGAAAACTACAGAACGCAAACGAATGGTCTGTGTGTAATTGTTGTCCGAAGTCTCCCGTTGTACATCATACCAGTTCCATGTCGATAGCTATAAGGGGATGGAAGATATGGTGGTTTAAAGTCGTCAAATTATAAAAAAAATTCGGACTGAAGGCCAGCGATGAAGTTTGCGACTCTATAGCAAGGAGGTTACATACAGCGAAACGTGATGCCACAGACCATATCTTTGGTCTATCTGTGCTACAATGTCTTCAGCTCTTTCTCTGTAAGGATAAGCGTACGAATAAGGAAATATTAGAATAAATAAATAAAGCAGTAAAAAAGAATTTTTTTAATACATCTCTTTAAAAAATCGATTTAACGTTTCGCGCATTACATCAAGTGATCGATCTGTGATATTATTACAATCATTATTGTTGAAATTCGTGATCGGATTCTTCGAAACGAGTGCATTTTTACGTGTGATTTGATCTACACTACTTACGTTCCTGATCAATAGATAATCAACCAACACGCGAGCGGAGCCGCGGGTTTAAGCTAGTCGTTTAATAAAACTAAAATTCCTGGTTGCTGACTTCAGTGTTGCCCTGTCACAAGTACTTCAGCTAATCAAACTTTAAAAATCCACTAGATATCAGTCAGAAAGAGGGAGATGTTTGCGATATTGCATAAGTCAAAAGTCAAAAGCATTACGGATGTAGAGTCCTCTCTCGGTAGCCTTGGAATTGACAGACATCTACACAGGATACTCTGTAAATCACATTCAAGTGCCTGACAGACGTTTCATCGAACCACTTCTGTACTATTTATCTCCCATTCCATTCTCGAATAGCGCGGGAAGAAAGAACATCTGAATCTCTCTGTTAGATCTCTGATTTCTCGTATTTTATTCTGATGATCATTTCTACCTATGGAAGTGGGAGGCAACAATATCTTTTCGCATTCGGAGGAGAATGTTGACGATTGTAGTTTCGCAAGTAGCCCACGTCGCAGCGATAAGCGCCGTTGTTGTAATGATTCCCATCCCAGATCCTGTATCATTTCCGTGACGCTGTCTCCCCTGTATCGTGACAATACGAAACAAGCTGCCCTTCTGTCGACTCTTTCGATGTCCTCCGACAAACCCACCTGATAAGGATCCCACACTGGGCAGCAAGACCAGATAAAACAGGAGGAATCTCACTGTAGTATTAATGCTGTCCTTTTTCTAGCTAAGCAAGGAAGTCCTTTTGAGGAACAAAAGAAGATGGTGATTTGGTGATCCACATAGCGGCAAATTTCTAAATACAATTGATCTCATATCGTCTGCTTATTGAACGCCACAAGAAAGGCCAGATTAGCTATTTCTACAAAAATATACAAGATGAGTTCCGTGACTTGATTGCTGACAAAATAAAACAAGATATAATAAAATATATTTTAGCTGCTAAATACTTTTCACTGATGTTTCACTGCACTCCAGATATCAGCCACAATTCGCAGATGACACAAGTAATTCGATATGTCAAGTCGAATGACTCAGAGGTTGTGGAAAGTTTTACTGACTTTTTTACAGTTACAGACAAAACAGGAGAAGGCCTTAGTCAAGAGATACTGCAAAAATTGGAACAAGATGGGTTGAACATTAAGTACTGCAGGGGGCAGTCTCGTGACAATGGGGCAAACAGGGCTGGAAAGTACAAAGGGGTCCAGTCAAGAATACTTCAGAAGAATGAACTGGCCTATTTCGTACCATGTGCTGCTCACTCTTTAAATTTAGTGCGAGCAAATTCAGCAGACATTCAGCAAGAGTAGGTGATCTTTAAGAGTAGGTTGAAGCTGTTTACAAGCAATTTCACAAAGTTTTGAAGGCCCTGTAAGAAACTGAAATTTATAAATTGTCAACACCAGAAACAAAATCAGAGACAAGATTTATTAAAAAAAGAGAGAAAACTCATATTCATTACTTTAACTTGTTTCTGGTATGCAATATTAAAATAAATTGCTCACGTTAATCAGTTTGTGCGAAGTTAATACTTCACAATTGATAAAGGTGTTCGAAACATTAAAGGACTTTTGGGCTTCCTCAAAACCTCCCGGGATTCTTGTACCCCTGAAGCTATTTCCTGAGGCCAAAGTGGTAGCAGAAGATAATGAGGTATCAACGGATTCTCCGAAAAAAGGATTCGAAGAAGAAAATGGCCCATGAGCTTTGTGAGGATGAAGTATCCAACAGTCACAGAAAAAAAAAAAAGGAATAACTGAACAGAGCTTAGCACCAGGTTTACCGCACTTGAGAAAATTGGTGTAAAAATTAGTTTTCTGTGTGGTATGCAAATTCGAGGAATTAGCGTCAAGAACTCGATTCTTATATGGGGTGTGAAAGAAGGGGCGGCAAATTTAATCTTGCCCCCCTTGGCAAATGTCCTAGATCCGGCCTTGCCTTGTTGTGACATGTGAAGCTATCACATCTGACAGCTAGTTGACTTAATATGATCCTGTGATGCTAAGTCATTACTTTCAAAGACGTGTTATGGTAAGATGGCGCAGATCATAAAAATTTGTAGTGTAGGTCCAAAACAGACAGTAGGGTATTTGACTGTTTTCTGGAAATCGTTTTAAATTGTTAATTATGCATATTATGGTCCGAATATGCTTTTTTACCTCGTGGATTTCAGTACTTTTAAAAAAAAAAAAAAAAAAAAAAAAAAAAGGAATGAAATTCAAATAATTTGAAAGCCCGCTAAAACGCTACATTTGAGTCACGTGATGCCTGTGACGTCATACAACACGCTGCTGCTGCTGCTCTCGTAAGATAAACAAATACCTGTATATTGTTTGGGCCGAGGCCTCGTGTTTGGGCGTTAACGTTTGCATAATGACCTACAAATATTGCCTAGTTCCTCACTGTACCAATACATCTGTCAAGACTCCAGAAAAATTGTTCTTGCAAGTACAAAAAATTAGAAGATACGCAAAAAGTGGTTGACACTGGCACGAAAAGATTCAAATGAAATAGCGGCTACTTCATATGTGTATTTCTGTGAGGATCATTTTGATGTAAGTAAACAATATTATTCCAAGTGACACGCCTTTGGCTACGCGAAATGTGCGTTGCCAACCGACGAGCGATATGAAAACACCGCCGACGCAACCCGCTGTCCCTGTTCTAAACTACAGATATATTGTATAACTATACATAAGGCATTTTTGCTGTATATTACAGGTTTTGATGTTTCACTTTGCACCAGTATTGAAGTAGTTAAATAAAATTACTCCCTTAGCGGCGTGCTTGACTGGGTTAAATTTTACTAACTATCCCGGCGGCTTCCTGTGACTATGTTGGCAACAGATGCTGAATAGCGAAAATCATGAGACGTCGCCATTAGCCAATCGCGAGACAGCGCAAATATTTTGTCGTGAAACCTTTGATTTACGAGGGCAGTTACTTTTACTGACCGGATAAGGGTACATACAAGAAGCATAGAGCAGGAACAGCATTATTTACTTACTTCATGGTCTGTACGATACACTAAACTAGTCATTCTATGTGGTCAGAACATCTGGACAAAGATTTTCTATCGTGTTGATGTTGCCAACATAATCACTCAAGGCCGCTTGGATAGAAGATAAAATTTCACCCTTTATTGCATAATATGGTGACTTCAGATTAAGTCTGCTGACATCAACAAATAGGGTACATTTTTCCAATGACATAAAATATCTCTCGAAATAATTAGCTTTAAAATGTAGGTATGCGTTACTTACAATGCAATGCGAAATGGAGGAAACGCGTACAATAATACAGCTCCGACTTCTTGATGCCGCGCTGTAGGTGTTCTATGACGTCACCAGTACTTCAGCCAATAAAGGAACGTTTTCGATCACGTGATGTAATCGTGAAATTTGATGATTTTTAAGCTTTAATTACGTAAAAATAACAGATGTTTTGTAAGAATTATGAGCGAAAATGTTGTCCGAATGTTATAATCATTCAGAATAATAACAATTCGAATCATATTTTTAACACAGGAAAATACCCTATTGTGTGGGTGCAAATATTTTTTAAAATAAATTCATTTTTCTTTTGTAATGCAATGTATTTCTATCAGAAATCCGCTATACGATACACGACCTGAATCCGCCGCGAATTCCATATTTTGTATAGCCGACATTATTATGTTATATCGTAGAAAGGTCATTAACTGATGTTTAATTGACTGTGACGATTATCGGATAAATATTAATGCATCGCTGCGTCCAAACAGTGTTTTGTTCCGTTAATGCGCAGTGACAAAGAATAACGGGGACTTTTTTTATGAGCAGTGCCAGCACTGCGGGACGGCGGGTAACAGTGTGACATTTTAGTGACCACGGGGCTGCAGTGGTGGCAGCCATGAAGGTCTGCTTCAATAAAAATTTAAATGTTTGTTTTGTTCAGGGCTAACAGCTCTTCAACGAATGCTTTCATACACAGCACTGCGTTGTAATAGAGCAAGGTTTTTATGTACCTATTTTTAATATACTGGCTGATTCACGAATATATGCAAATATTGTGATAGTTATTCTACAAGAGATAGTAAAGAATAAAATTCGTTATCTACATGCAGGATCAGAAGTGACGTCTGTTCTTTCGGAACAGACGCCACATGTTGTTGTTGTTGTTGTTGTGGTCTTCAGTCCGGAGACTGGTTTGATGCAGCTCTCCACAATACCCTATCCTGAGCAAGCCTCTTCATCTACACATAAGAACGGCAACCTACATCTATCTCATTCTGCTTACTGTATCCATCTCTTGGTCTTCCTCTGCGATTTTTACCCCACACTCTTCCCTCCAACGCTAAATTCACAATTCCTCGATGTCTAAGAATGTGTCATACCAATCTATCCCTTCTTTTAGTCAAGGTATGCAAGAAATTTCTTTTCTCCCAATTCTGTTCAGTACCTCCTCATTAGTTACGCGATCCACCCACCTAATCTTCAGCATTCTTCTGTAGCACCATATTTAAAAAGCCTCAATCCTCTTCCTGTCCGCACTGTTTATCGTCCATGTTTCACTCCCATACAAGGCAACACTCCACACAAATGCCTTCAGAAAGGACTTACTTACACTTAAATCAATATTCGATGTTAACAAATTTCTCTTTTTCAAGAACGCTTTTCTACCCATTGCCATTCTACATTTTGTTATTTTACTGCCCAAGTAACAAAACTCATCTACCTCCTTTATTGCTTCGTTTGCCAATCTAATTCCTTCAGCATCACCTGATTTTCTTAGACTGCACACCATTACCCTAGTTTTGCTCTTGTTAATGTTCATCTTATATGCACCTTTCAGCATACTGTCCATTCCATTCAATTGCTCTTCCAGGTCCTTTGCTGTATCTGACAGAATTACTATGTCGTCGGCAAAACGCAATGTTTTTAATTCTTCACCCTCAACTTTAATTCCTTCTCCAAATTTCTCCTTGCTTTCCTTTATAGCTTGCTCAATGTACAAATTGAACAACAATGGAGAAAGACTACAACCCTGTCTTACTCCCTTTCTAACCACTGCATCCCTTTCATGCCCTTCAACTCTGACAACCGCTGTCTGGTTTTTGTACAAGTTGTAAATAACCTTACGCTGCCTATATTTTACTCCTGCTTGCTTCAGAACTTGAAAGAGTTTATTCCAATCTACATTGTCAAAAGCCTTTTCCAAATCTACAAAAGCTAGAAATGTAGGTTTGCCTTTCATTAATCTATCTTCTAGGATAAGCCGTAAAGTGAGTATTGCCTCCCGAGTTCCTACATTTCTCCTGAACCCAAACTGATCTTCCCCGAGGTCGGCTTCTACCAGTTTTTCCATCCTTCTGTACATGTATATATATAATATGCCGGTGACGGGCAATGATCCTATCGTTAGTGGGGATGGGTGGGCAAGTTTGAAGCCCTTACTCTTACGGGAATTAGTTTAATAACTACGAGTTTGAGTACTGTGGGCAGGGCGAAGCTGGGAATTTGTATCTGACGGGAGGCGTGCTTAGGTAGTCCTTGCAGGTGCGGTGATCACTGTGTCCCCAGTGGTGTAGGGGTCAGCGCAACTGCCTAGAAAGCAGGAGACCCGGGTTCGAATCCCGGCTGGGTACACATTTTCAGCTTTGCCCAATCGCAGTTGATGTCATATATTCTATGAATAATAAATAAAATTCGTATTAATATAGGTCAGCAAATGTTAAGTTTCGAAGTTAAGCCTATTAAACGATTTTGCCTGAAATTTGCGGACCTCCCTAATATGAGCCCATTGCGAGGTTACAGTAAAGCACGATTTCCATTGTTTTGTTGTCATTCATCTGACGAATCATGTCCCAGGCGTGCCTCTGCAGTAGGCAGCCGATAGTGAGTTGTTTCAGTCGTTTTGTTACCTTGAAACGAGTTGCTTTTTTTTATATTTTTCAGGGAAAAACATGAAGTTAGACATTGTGGACCTATGTTATAAGAACTTTTTTTCTACAGTTTTACGTGTAGAATGACAGATCATAATATTTTCATATCTTCGTGAAACAACATATATCTCTAATTTTTTGCAGCAACGTTTCCCCACTATGAAATTTATGTAATTGCATAGACCGTATGGCATGTACCAGTACATTTAGTACATAAATACCTGCGAGTATTGCACGAAAATGACGTCTCATAATTCGGACAAGAACTCTCGTATATTCAGAGTTTTGCAGAAAGAAAAGTTCTCATTTTGAATAATTTAAACAGTTTCTTCGGAGTCTCACAGCTACTCAGGTGAGTCACAGATTGGGTTGAAAGCATTACTGAAAACTATTAGACGTCATATATGGTTTTTATTTATATTTTATTTATATATTTATTTTAACCACTGAAACGCCATCATGTGCGAAGCATAGTACAACGTTGTGTATAACAATCAGCCAAGTCCTCGGGAAGAACGTCGGGACATGTAAGAGTCTGAAGAAATGAACTTTTACGTTCGAACTTCCTACAATACATAAATGTAAATCGTGCTACACTGTAGCCTGGTAAAGTTTTGCGACGGCTTCATATTAGCGAGGTCGCTAACTTTCAGGCAAAATCTTCCATTAGCCGTAACTCCGTAACTAAACACTTGTGGACCCATGTTTACGTCAATTTTTTTCCTTTAGCTTTACTTGTGAAATAACATCCCACGAAAAACATAAATGTACAAAAATGCAAGCCTCGCGACGAATTCCTTCCACCATAAAAAGTTGTGAGATATCACGGAAAACCAAGTCAGTTATTTTAGTTAGTGTTCATGGAACCATCAACTCAACTCCTTGTCATAATTTTTTATCTAATAAGTTATCTAACATCTGTAGTGGCTATATGAAAATTATAAATCCTTCTTTCCATCTATATCTATAAATGTCAATGTCTGTTCTGTGTACGTTTATCACGTCTGAACCACAAGACATAGAGAGATAAAAATTTCTACAGTTACCAACGTCTACCCGGGGAAGGCTTTAGGCACGGTTTTATGGCGATCGGATAGCTATTTATCTATATATATTAATGTGAATGTCTGTTCGGTGTTCGCTTATCATGTCCGAACGACAAGACACAGAGACTTAAATATTTGTACAGTTAGTAATTTATAGCCGAGGAAGGTTTTAGGCACGGTTTTAGAGTGATCTGATAGATATTTAATAATTTGAAGAATATAGCGCGAAATTCGGAACAATTATTACTCTTTGAAAATTGTATTTACTCTTTGAAAATGGTGTTATTGATTGCATTGTTGCTTGAGGGTTGATAATGATAAAAGGGTGGACTATATTGGGATGGAAAGTTTTAAAATTCTACGTGTGTGTGTGTGTTAATATTTCGCTCAGAAGCGAAAACTACAGAACGCAAACGAATGGTCTGTGTGTAATTGTTGCCCGAAGTCTCCCGTTGTACACCATAGCAGTTCCATGCCGATAGGTGTAAGGGGGTAGAAGATATGGTGGTTGAAAGTCGTCAAATTATAAAAAATTATAAAATTATAAAAAAAATTATTAAAAAAATCGGACTGAAGGCCAGCTATGACGTTTGCGACTCTATAGCAAGGGGGTTACATACAGCGAAACGTGATGCCACAGACCATATCTTTTTCAACTCTTTCTCTGCAAGGATAAGCATACGAATAATGAAATATAAGAATAAATAAATAAAGCAGTGAAAAAGAAATTTCTTTTAATACATCTCTTTAAAAAATCTATTTGACGTTTCGCACATTACCTCAAGTGATCTATCTGCAATATTATTACAATCATTATTGTTGAATTTCATGACTGGATTCTTCGAAACGAGTGCATTTTGACCTGTGATTGGATCTACCAACACGCGACCGGAGCCGCGGGTTTAAACTAGTAGTAAATATAATGACTTGGCAATCGCTCCGTAATATAATGGCATAATAATAAATATAATGATCTGGCAATTGCGCATCTTCATAAGACATAACAATAATTTATATTCCATTATGTAACCAAACGTAATCACATAAGAATGAAATACACTGACATGTCATTTTTTTTAAAGTCGGTTATTTTTTTAGTTAGTGTTCATAGAACAACTTATTTATTATCTAATTAGGAATCTACCGACATTTATAGCGACTACATTAGTATTATACGTATTTATTTCTATAACACATATAATGACTTTGCAATTGCACCACAATATAATGACATCAGAATACATATAATGAACGCTCAGTTACACATCAACATATAAAAGTAGTGTATATTCCACTATGTAACCAAACGTAATCACGTAGGAATGAAATACCTCACATTTGCTTAAAGTATATTAAATATTAGTTTACGTTGCCATTCGATTGTCATTATATTTATTATAGAAATAAAGATGTATAATTTTCATTTAGCCACTACAGCCCCTACAGATGTTGTTAGATAAGTAATTAGATAAATAATTATGACGAGATGGTGCCGTAGTGTGCTGAAGTTGGCAGCGACACTTCGGGAAACCGGAATGAAGGGCATAGTCTTCCGTGTTGACAGTGAGGTAAATAATTAATTCTGTTCCTTCTCTGTAGTTGCCAGGTCTTTCTAAGTACCCCTCATAAAACGAACATTTAGTTCCCAACATCTGCAAACTACTCCCCCTCCGTAAGTATAATTTAGCCTTTATGTCAAAACCCTAAATATTGCAAAATTATATCAGTTTTTCCCTATTTCTTACGACTGTTATCTTCGTACACAAATAACTGTCGATTCCTTGTTTAAAGTGACAGGGAGAGCAATAATACTGTATTCGGTAAATTTCCTCAACACAAATTCACGAAAAGAACGTCGTCTTTCTTCCAGCGATCCCCAATTGAGTTGCCGTAGCATTTCCGTGACACTCGCGCATTGGTCGAACCTACCGGTAACAAATCTAGCTGCTCGCCTCTGAACCGCCTCTATGTCTTCCTTTAAACTGATCTGCTGCGGGTCCCAAACACTTGAGCAATACTCAAGACGTGGTCGTACAAGCGTTTTATACGCGGTCTCCTTTACAGGTGAAGTACATCTTCCCAAAATTCTCCCAATAAACCGAAGTCGGCAGTCCGCCTTACTCACAACTGTCCTTACATGCTCGTTCCATTTCATATCGCTCTGCAATGTTACGCCTAGATATTTGAACGACGCGACAGCATCAAGAAGCTCACTACTAAAGCTGTATTCGAACATTATGGGATTGTTTTTTCTACTCACACGCATCACCTTACATTTTTCTACTATGAGAGCCAGCTGCCATTCTTCGAACCAACTAGAAATTTTGTCCAAGTCATCCTGTATACTATTACAGTCAGTTACAGACGACACCCTCCCATACACCACAGCATCATCAGCAAACAGCCGCAAATTACAACTTACTCTGTCCATCAGATCATTTATATAGATAGAAAATAATAGCGGTCCTATCACACTCCCCTGGGGCACGCCTGACGATACACTCGTCTCTGATGAACACTCGCCGTCGAGAACAACGTACTGCGTTCTATTACTTAGGAAGTCTTCCAGCCAGTGACAAATCTGTGAACCTATTCCATAAGCTCGTATCTTCGTTAGCAGTCTGCAGTGTGGCACCGCGTCGAACGCCTTTTTGAAGTCGAGAATAACTCAATCTGCCTTTTCCCCTTCATCCAAGTCTCGCAAGATGCTATGTGAGGAAAGGGCAAGCTCAGTTTCACATCAACGATGTTTCCTAAACCCGTGCTGATTCATAGAAAGAAGCTCTTACGTCTCAAGGAAATTTACTGTATTCGAACTGAGAATATGCGCCAAAATTATACAGGAAACTGATGTCAACGATATTGGCATGTAATTGTGTGGGTCAGTTCTCTTTCCTTTCTTATAAACGCAAGTTACCTGCGCTTTTTTCCAATCACTAGGAACTTTGCGCTGAACTAAGGCTTCGCGATAAATGCAAGTCAAGTACGGGACGAAAAGAGAATTTAATTCTGGTAGTTTGAAAAGTTCGTTAAATTTGTTAGATATGATACCAAAACATGTTACGGGTATGTAGTTAAATTTGGTATTTATTCTGTCTTCTCTAGTTAGAAGCGTGTCTTTGGTGTTTGGTTTTTTTTCCGTAAATTGTCTGTTATCTCAGGATAAAAGTTGTTTTGCATGCTACGCATTGATGTATTTGAAGTTCTTTGTGAGTTGCTGCTGTCCTTAGACGTAACTTGATTAGCCTGTTAATGATTGAGTTGCTATATGTTAATTTATTTGCAATAGATGACATGAGTCAGCTTTTATTATCTAAAAAATTATTGAATTGTCTATTTCATCTTCAATTGTAAATTTTATATTAGTGTGTAGGTAGTTAAAATGTGTGTGTCTTCATTGGTTCCTTTTATAAGCAACATCAGTGTATCGTCTACATATTGGTAGTAATAGATAATTTGGTTTGAAATTTGCTGCTCAGACGTGAGTAGCTTATCTTACAGGACATTTAGGAAGACGTCTGCTAACGTACTTTCTATGTTGCTCCCGTGCCTACATCGACTGCTTGCAGAAGAAAAGCCTAGCAGCAAGCACGTATAAAACACGAGACTAATTCATAGTAATTATTATAACAGTAACTCCAGATGCTAATTACAAACAATAACAAATTATATGTTATTTCGTTGTCGTAGACTCATGATAAGAAGTGAAATAAATTAATGTAATTGTTATATGCACGTAGGCGCTTCAAAATAGCAAAGTGCTGAAACAGCTGCAGAGTTTTGTATTAAAACCAGCTTATATGCCCGCGCTTCGAAACGGTTGTTAAAGAGGGACCCGTGTATATCATGGTTTTTAGGGTTCCGGACCTAGGTCAGCAAAAACAGAATCCTCGTTGGATCGCTCTGTCAGTAAACTCAGTTCTCCTAGCCAAGCTGTCAAATGTAAGTAGAAGACTTTGTCGAAAACAGTGACTGTTCATAAAGTTTTTCATGCTAAAAGTGAAATTACTTTAAGACCGTACTCCAGAACGATGAAAATAAATGTTACGTTGCGTTCATACAGTTACGACTGTGGTGTGTAGTTGTGTGTTTGTCGTGAACTTCTGAAAACACTTCTATCGTTGAGGTGAGAAATAGTAACAGTAATAATAACAGCGTCATGTATTGGTTTTATGGTGTAGTACTAAACTGTTTATCTCTCACAGTAAATGTGTGATGAAGTATTAGAATGTTGCACTGTTGCTCTTGGGACAATGTAGTTATTCTGTATGCAGTGCTCCATATTGCTGAAATGTCGACGAATGCTGAAAGAGTTCACGTGTGTTTAAATAAGACGTCATGGTGGTGTCAATGTGCAATAAAATAAGTCTGGGTAATCGTTGAAGGAATGGCGTCAGCTGATTGTCTGTATTGAACTTTTCAATAAATGTAGTATTTCCAGTGAATTGACTTGACTGTGTTAGCAGCATCGGCCAGCTAATACATGTCCCCACGTCCTGCATCATTACTTCGTAAAGCACAAAGTTCAAAGCGATGTTGTGTATTCATATTCTTACATCTTATAAAATAGGCTGTATGTGTGTATGTATGTAGGTTCATACGTATGTATGTTCCACATCTTCTCCTAAACTACAGGACCGACTTCAACCAAACTTGGTACACATGTTCCCTAATATCAGTCAACAATCGCTGTCGGGGTACGAATCACCTACGACACATACATAAGGAGATATGACGTCATAAACAATGAGATGCGCGAAAAACTGCTGCATTTTGCGACAATGCTGCTCATTTTCTCCTAAACCACTGGACCGATTTCAACCAAATTTGGTACACATATTCCTTACCGTGAGGTAACGGCTGCTGTAGGAGTACGAACCATGGTTCAGGAGGTATAACGTCATGAACAATAGGAATCGCAAAAAAACTGCTACGTAATGCGACGGGACTTTATAAATACACTGTATGAGAATGACAATACTTAGCGACTTGCAACAAACTTCAAACATAATTTCAAACCTTTATTAAACTTTTTCTCGCAGACAAGCACAGCAAAATAAATAAAAGGAAACAAGTTTCTATTTACTACTTTTCTGCTGTTCATGGAGCAAAACTATGGGATTCGGTATAACGTTACCATTTATAATTTCTATACTACCAATTGTACTCGCAGGGAATTTTGCAGACAGAATACACACTTAAAGCTGAATGTACGTTCGAAATTGTTTCACACTACGACATGTAGTTCATGAGAAGTGAGGACGTAAGGAGTAACGTTCATGGAAAACCACTCCATCAAGCATCACGTTTTAATCTATTACTTCTTTACTACCAACCATATTCGCAACAGATTTTACCGACATACAGCCCTTATACAAATCAATATATTCTTGCAATATTTTACAATTGTAGGCCTACAACATATCTATACTAACATAAATTTGTAAATGTAGCCCTGTAGCCTTCAATCTTCAAAACTACTGGACGAATTTTGGTGCGGTTTTCACAGATAACATGAGCGAAGATTGGGTCAGGATCTACGCATGATTTCATCAACATAGAATCGCGAAGTGTTTTCATAGACCGTCGTGTCTGTCTGTTCATCTATTAGAAACCACTTCACCACAACTACTTTACGATTTCGCATGGGGTAACTTCAGCGTACCTTGGGACAACATATAGACTTAGTTTCATAAAAATCGGATCACAGGAAGAAGAACATCACAATTTAACGTTTTTCATCGACAACCGTCATGTCCATCTTTCTCTTTCATCTCCATAACTAAAAGATGAATTTTCAGGGGGTTTTCGCGGGAAACGTGAGTGTATCTTGCGGTTACAGAAACTCTTCATTTCACATAATCAGATCAGAAAAAGTAAGATATCACAATTTAAACATTTCTCTGAAAGCAATCGCATGTGTCTGTTTGTAGAGAGTAATCTCCAAAAGTACTAAATGAACATTCATGGGTTATCACAGACAAATAGAGGATATCCTGGGGCAACATATAGGCTTCATTTTATCAAAATCAGATCAGGAAAGTAAAAGATATCGTAATTTGAAGTTTTAGGTGTATTTCATGCTTGGAAAGAAAGGCGCAATGCAGCAAAGAACTAATAGATAGCGCTGCGGGCGTTCGTGTGAAGTTCGGGGCAGCGATCCGATTATTACACTTTGAAAATAGTACTTACTCTTTGACTTTTCAAATTTACCATATTTCTGAAAATCGTTTTCTGTGTTGCAATTAACGCAATGAATATAAAACTGATACAATCCTCGACGTGTTTAATCCATATATTTACTACCGATATCACAGTCTATCGTAAAATGTACAACTGCTATGAAAGTTTAAGTCTCACGCTTGGAGCGACAATAGCGCCTCTAGTGGAAAGAGAGCCAACCGTAAGAATGATAATTATTTTCAGTGGTATTTCTACTTCATTAAGGAAATACTTATTACTTATTATATTTCAGTTTTCCATGCCTCAGCCCATTGTCCAGAGATATGAAAGGTCATGAAATGTTTTAAATGGCAAACATAACTGATGTATGATGTAAGCTACATTATATTAATGAAGATATGCCTATTTCTAACACGTTTCGCAAACGTTTTAAAAGAAAGAAAAAACTACTAACACATTTTTATGCGGTTTTCACAGGAAATTTGAGCTGAGATTAGGGCAAAATATATGCATGATTTCATCAAAATCAGATCACGGAAAATAAGATACATCGCAATCTTAAGTGTTTTCAGTAACTGTCTGTTGATCTATTAGAAGTGCCAACTCTCCTAAACTACTTCACGGATTTGCATGGAGCAACTTCGTTTCATAAAAGTGGCATCAGGGAAATTGTTTTAGATGTAGGTTATGCTTGAGCCATGGTTTGCTTAGTTCAGCAAACAAGCGATAGAGGCGCTGTAGTGCACCAAAGAACTAATAAGCAGCGCTGCTGTATGATAAGTATGGGGCAGTACAACGAGGAAGCGAACGTCTGTGACAGAATTAAGCAATCTTATGTCTACGAATACCAACAAACAATGAACATAGTGTTACTGATTTTGCTTTGTGTATTAACATTTCTTTGCTTATTTTGAGACGTTTCACTATTTGTATCAAAAACTTGATGAAGATACATCGTTTCGGACAATGGCTCTCACTTATTTGACTTCTTGGCTAGGACAGCTGAGTTTATTTTTTCTTTTGACAGTAGGGGCATTTTCTTTATTGATTTCTTACCACGAGTCCAAACAATTGATGCAGATGGTTACTGCGAGCGGCGGCGGTGGCCGAGGGGACTGAGGCGCTTCAGTCACGGTCTGCACGGCCACCACGGTCGGGGGTTCGAATCCCCCCTCGGGCATGGATATTTGTGCCGTCCTTAGTCTTAGTTAGTTCATAAGTAGTTTGTAAGTTTAGGGACTGATAACCTCGTAGTTAAGTCCCATAAGCTTTACAAACATTTGAACATTTGAATTTTTGGTTACTGCGAGACCATTAAGGAATTGGGCCGTGCAATACAGAACAAGCGCCGAGGATTGCTGTCAGAAGGTGTTGTTTTTCCACGGTAATTGCTGACGTCACACGGAGGATGTGACCAAGCAACTGTTACGGGAATTTCAATGGGACCTGTTTGATCACGCTCCGTGCCGCCCGGGCCTCGCTCCTAGCGACTTTCGTCTCTTCTTACACCTAAAATCCTTGGCGGAGAACACTTCAACGATGATAAATAGCTGAAAGAACGTGTTACCACATGGTTGAAAACACGGGCGGCAACATTCTGTGAAGAAGGCGTACAAAAACTTGTGCCACGCTACGACAAGTGCCTACAACATTTCAGAAGCTCTGTAGAAAAGTAGTTGTACACATGCAGATTTTTGCAAAATAGATTGTCTCTGTACATGTTTCTGTTATATAACCAAACGGAACTTACCTTGTGGACAAACCTCGTATAACGACGCAATCACATGAAATCTTAAAGAGCTTCACTGCATTTATTTGTTTTGGCAAGTTTATATTTTTGGAAGCATTTTTGTTTCCTTTGGAAGAACAGCGCCCAAATACTTTTATTTTATTTTATTTTTTGTTTTTGGTATAAAAACAGTCTAGCAGTTTGGTGGTCCCCTACCACCAGGACACAGGGGAGGCAGCCTCTATATGTGAGGGCAGCTGCGAATACAAAAGTAGGCAGGCGATGTCGTGATGTTTCTTCTTCTCTGACTGTCAAGTCTGTACATCAAGAATCAGCAACATTAATGGTCACTGGTCCCTTTGAGGTAAAATATTCCGGAGGTGAACTAGCTTCCCATTCGGATCTCTGGGCGGAACCTACTTGGAAGATGAACCTTCAGGTTGGGAACATGGAACGTTAAAAGTCTGAACAGGCCAGGAGCGTCCCAAACATTACCAGACGAATGCACCAGATACGATGCAGGCATTACAGCTGTTCAACAAACCCGGTGTCAGGGGGAAGAGAGGTGACTATAGCTACCTCTGTGGAGGTGCGGATGCTCCAGGTTTAGAACAGGTTTCTCAGTACAGAGAAACAAGCTCGATTAGTGCAGTGCTGTTCGGCAGTGGGATGGATCAGTGGTAATTAGCACACACTCACCGACTGAGCACTCTGAAGACGTTGTTGAAGATGGCTTGTATGAAGGCTAGGTCAGCTGTGGGATGAGTTTCCCTCGAATGATACGAAATCAATCACAGTTGATTTTAATGCGAAGGTGGGGAAGGAGGAAGCATTCGGGCCTACAATTAAAAAAGAAAGTCTGCATAACTTTTCGAATGGTAATGGCACAAGGATGTAATTTAATTAAATGACTCTAAAATTGCTTGGAGGTTGCTTCAATAATCACTTAGAGGTTGTTTGTAGATTACTTATTCTAAAAACACAACATGTTTCGGGCTTAGACCATCATTTTGTGACCCATAGTTTAGCCAGCCGCAGTGGCCCAGCGGTCTGTGGCGCGCCAGTCACATTCTACACGGCCACTACGGTCGGGGGTTCGAATCCCCACGGGCATGGATATTTGTGCCGTCCTTAGTCTTAGCTAGTTCATAAGTAGTTTGTAAGTTTAGGGACTGATGACCCCGTAGTTAAGTCCCATAAGTTCTACACAGATTTGAACAATTGATATTGTATATATTGAGAGACCACCGTCAATTGTGAAATTAACTCTAGATGAGGGGAGCCAGTTAAGGGCTTACTTTAAACATATGATTGTGGCCATATAAAACCAACTAAAGAATTCGCGTGAACTACAAAATACTTCCTGCAACAGAATCGTGTTCCCTGGCCCAAAGTTTGGAACTGATTCAAAAATTTACTTTAGCAGCAGGACGACAAAGAGACGGTGGCAAACACACATCGTACATCACGACAATCACACACAATCATTAATATACAACCCACCCCGAATTGAAGCATTTCATGAAGATGGCTGTCAGAACATTTATGGCGCAACGGAATAAAAATATGATAATATGCATCTAAATGTATTCTCAGCACTGCTCAAAAACAACATTACATAAAAGGGGAAGGTATTAAATAATAAAAACAGAAAAGCAGGATAAAATTTCATTGATAATGACTTATTTCTTCCGTCCAAACATGAGCAAATGGGGGAACCAATTTTATTACACAATAAAAATGCATCCCATTGAATTTTAACCTGAAGTAATCTGCACTGAACATCGTCGGGGGAGAGATTTACAATCAACAAGCGTTCAGCCACTGACACGCGCGAAACAAAGCGAGACTCAGCCAACTCAGCGTGCTGAGACGAAGCAGAAGCAGGCGCCGCTATAGTGGGCGAAATTCAGAGAACCAGGAGGTACCTCACAACACAAGGAAAATAAACTGCGTATGTCGCTCTGGTCTGTCTTTTCTTACTTGAGATGGTACGTGACAACAGCGAGATGAATTTCCATTTAAATCAAACCGTAAGCATGCGAGCCCACTGAGACACACGGCACGTGTCTGCTACTTTACCCATTCGCACCCCAATGAAGGCGAAGTGCTTAAAGATCGTATTTCATTTTCAACACAAATCAACGGAATCATAGATTACGAAACAAGAATATACAGTAGTGAGGCACTGGTGTGTGAGCAGCGGCGAGAACTCAAGTAGTTAGCTGTAAACCCTTGAAGTCGGAGTTCGGAGTCACGTGTTTTCCGAAATCCAGTAAAAGTATAGAAATTCAGTTTCTGAAATATAAAGAAAAATAGCTATGGCATGCAACCCTTTGAAATGCGTAGGATATCATAAGGAAGCGAAAAGAAATACAGTTAGACGCGATTGGAAAGGTTTTACACGGATGGACGAAATCTAGTCTTCAAAAGTCAGAAAAATGAAATAAATTCAGAGTCGGAGTAAATCAGCTATGAAATACGGCATGCAGCCCATAGAAATACGTAGTATTTCATAAGCAAGCTATTAAAGGGGGTCCTACAAGGCAAGAGGAGAATTTTCTGGGTGGTCTGAATGCATAGCAAGTTGGAAACGAAATAACAATTTAAAAAATGGACGGAGAGGAGATCGCGAGGTGCTAATGGAAATCAGAAAGATACATACATAATTTCTTGCCTGAAGGGCACAAGAACAGATAGAGGGGTAGCTGAAGGCTTTGTTCTGAGAACTCACCACGTGGAGAAAATATCACTCACAGAAGGAGAAAACGGAAAAGAATATTTCACATGGACTACAGAAAATCAAAATATTCCCATATATTAGTCACATCCCACAAAGCTAGAAAGAAAGTAAACAGAGTTCGTACACCGCCAGCTAGTCTTACACAGGTTACCGATTCCCAGTTGTTATCGAAACGAAGTAGTTGCATATTCACCGCGTTTACGTATGCAAAATCACCTAAATGAACTTGAATACATTTCCGTACATGTTTGGAGAAACTTATCCCGAAAAATGAACCTAAGATCTGAAGTCTAACAAACCAAACAACGAATCGCTACCATCTCAAGGAAAGAAAGAAAATCGGAACGTCTTACCAGGTCGAAGCGCAGCCACGGAATGTCTAGTCGGTCCACGAGCCCGCCACCAGTGGTCGGAAATCCGCTGGAAATCGCTAAAAACCCGTAGGAAACGGCAGGGGTGGGGGAGCCTAAACTCGCGCGTCCTGTCGAGGCTCGCTAGCTGGCATTGCCGACCTAACTTGTAACCACAGGGAGGCGGAACCTGTTTGGCAGCATCAAAAGCAGAGGTTGGTAACGACTACCTATCGACTCGAAGCCAGAGATGCAAAGCACGCATCCAGCAGCCGATGACGAAAATTCTCATACAGACACGCAGACTGCCATGCTAGAAGATGCTCATACATGCACATACAGAATAAACAAAAACACATTCTCAGAGAGACGGTGGCGTCACGGAGAAACCGTTCATCTTGCTACATTCATAGACACAATGATAAATTATTAGCATAATAAAATCCCAGCAATATTACAGAAACTAACATTTAAAAACATAGACACAGTGATAATTTTTTTTAGATATTAAACTCCCAGCAATATTAACACAGTATTACTGAAAATAATATTTAAAAATATGGAATGAAATGCT
The DNA here is from genome assembly GCA_026315105.1 of Locusta migratoria. Lineage (NCBI taxonomy): Eukaryota > Metazoa > Arthropoda > Insecta > Orthoptera > Acrididae > Locusta > Locusta migratoria. The sequence goes on from CM048754.1 coordinate 125,114,618, forward strand.
ATTCCTCATGCCTCCGACCGAAAAGGGGTTCTAGTTTAGCAAGAAAGGTCGTCTAGTGAACATAGATAATTTACAAAGTTAAAAACCTAGGGAAGACGGCAGACAGCCATCTTTCAAAATTGAGCTTGATGCATTCAAATTTGTCATTTAAAATACTGTTGTTTTCTATTGCCAAACAAAATAAATATTTTTAGAATCATTTAAATAAATTTTATCATGAACGTTGCATACCTCTACCAAGAAATGTATTCTAAAATAGGCACAAGGATGGTTAATTTTGCTGTTTCCAAAGACATGATTGTTAAGAGCACATATTTCAAAAGGAAATACATTCATAAAGCAACTTGGGTCTCTTCGGAAGGACACACCCGAAACCAAATGGATCATGTTCTTCTAGATCGTAGGTGGCACACTAGTATGGAAAGTGTCAGGACTTTCAGGGGAACAGATTGCGATTCTGAACATTTTCTCGCAGTTGCGAAAGTTCACCAATGGCTACCAACAGCAACATCTACACGTCACAATACCGAACTCAAAGAATCGACACTGACAAAGTAAATGACGAAAACTTTACAAGGAGGTAAATGATAGAAATTTCAAATACATTTGACTCTCTCAACACACACGAAAATGAGGACGATGATGTATAAAGACAGTGGATCGCTGTTAGGAATGTTGTCAAAGAGGTAGCGATCGCTGCAATAGGTGCAGTTGAAGAGCGGAAATGCCAAAGGATGTAAGTCCCATTTTGTGACTTTCGGGGTTTTTCACCGCTAACCGATCTTTGTCTTCGCGCCAATACTCTGCTAAGAGACTTACGTGCTCCAGCCATTCCTTGTAGTTGCTACTGACTCCAAGAGACTGCACTACTCCTATGTCCAGATGGGCCTGCGCTGCTAACGGATCTATGTGCCACAGGCATCTGACACTAGCCGAACAGCAGTCTGTAGTCAAGGTTATGCCTCAACGGTATTGTTTTGCTTGCTGAAGCTGTTGCTTGCTATCTAAAATAGTGTACCTGTTAATAACGATAATATGAACGCCAGTGATTTTAGTGGTGATGCAAGTGTTGACAACGTTACGTTCAGGAAGAGACAGGACAAGGTAAGATTAAGCGGAACATCGTACCTCACGCAGAAGAAGCAGAACAGGGAGGAAAATTGCTGCAAAACAATCGTCATCTTTACAGTAAACTTATAATATGAAACAAGCCTACATTATCCAGTTGTAGCAGGTTCATATTTTTCGTTTGTTTTGTGTTTAGTTGTTCTGCAAGTGTAAGTACAGTTGATATGAAAACTCAGCTCTCAGGTCATTGAAGAATACCGTCAACTTGGCCTGAACCAACAAGGCAATTACCTGATGGGGTTTATAGAGATTTTTTTTGCTCAAAGACGACGCCATGGGACGTATAATGAAGACGCAGAGAGGTAAAAGGCAGGCATCTCTCTGCTACACACTTCTTGATGGGACAGGAGACCTCAAAAGAGTATGCAAAGCTACATTTTTAAATACCTATAATATTTCTGCTAAAAAAATCAAATAATTATTACGAAGAAAAATCAGGTTCTGAAGTTTTCAAAGACAGCTTTCTATGATCGAAATAAGCAAACAACAGCCTGGTATTGTATCCTGCAAAAGAAGCTTTTCCGATCAGTGTGCTTGGGAGAATTTTCATATCCTTAAAAAAAGGCAAGACAATGAAAGACACTGCAGATGTGGAATTGATAAAACTTCCAGCTACTGTTCCACTGGCACCAAATAAGAAAACGATTTTCCCACTATTATTGATTACGTAGACGAAAACAACGAGGACTTTTTCCGACAGCTGTTACCTCCATAAAGTCAATGTTGTCTCGAGCCACGTAGATATATTAACTATGACAAAACCTATTGCACTTATACCTTTCTGCATAAAACGCTACGTAACTTTTTGATTTTTCAACATAAGTTGAAAAACCTTTGTCAACATTTGTATAACCATGTAAAGAGTTAATATGTGTTATGTGAAAAATAAATATCCATTTCTCACAGAGATGTGCAGTTTTTTTCGTTTCCTCAACAATTTCAATTTCGGCACTTAGCACCTTTAGCAATTCCACTCTTCAATAAATACAGTTAAGACGTCTGCCTAGTAAGCATGGAAGTCCGGGTTCGATTCCCGGCCGCACCACAAATTTTAATTCAATGCTTCAGATCTATCAATAATCCACTCTTCAATTAAGAATAATAGGAGGAAACCGTGGTTCGATGAGGAATGCTAAAATTTGGTAGAGGAAAGGAGAAAAACGCGATTAGTTTGGGACAGAATGGGAGACAGTAAACGAGAGAAGTTCTTAAACACGAGAAGAGAAATTGGTTGTAGGCTACGGGGAAAGAAGAGTGATTATTTGAAGAATCTAATTAAAGAAATGAAACTAACAGTAAAACAAAAACTATTAGGGAACTGTACCTAGATAAAATGGCTACAGGAAGGGGTTCCAGACTAGGTCAATGCTCTTCGAGCGGATGGTGTGTCATACTGACGGACCCCAGTGCTGTACTAAGTAAATGGAAGGCGTACTTTGAAGAACTGTTAAATGTTCACCAGGAAGCAGGGAATGAACAGGCGTTAGAAATACACACAGCAGAACTGCAGATACGTGAGGACGTAAGGGATGCAATCAACAGATTTAAAAGCAATAAAGCGCCGGGAAGAGATTGTATAAAAGCAGAATTAGTTAAAAATGGGGGAACAGAAATTTGCGGAAGTTGTTCAAAAAGTAGTAACTAAAGTATGTGACTCAGAGATGATACCTAACAAGAGGCAGGGGTCAATTCTAATCGCAAATTGTAAGAAGGGCGACGAAATGGTATGTGGTGATTATAGAGGAGTATCACTGTTACCTGAGTTTCACAATTCTGTCGAATGTTCTGCTAAGCAGGCTTACACCATATGCAGGTGAAGCTGTGCGGTTTACCAAGCTGGCTTTCGAAGGAACAGATCTACTATAGACCACATATGCACCCTGCGTCAAATTTTTAAGAAGAAATGAGAATATAATAAACAGGTTCATAATATTGTCATAGATTTTACAAAAACATAATATTCAGTATTGCGAAGAAAATTGTAAGGAATCAGTTGGGAACTTCGAATACCAAAAAAGTATGTTAGGCTTATAGAAACTAGCTTGAAAAACACAAAAGGAAAAGTACACGTGGGGAAATTGGAGTCAGAAGAATTCGAAAGAAATAACGAATTTAAGCAGGAATATACCCTGTTTTCGCTACTTTTCAATTTAGCCCAGGAATATATCGTGCAAACGTCACCAGGTAATTCGGAAGGTTTGGAGTTGCATGGAAATATTAAGATATTAGGGTATGCAGGTGACCTAAACAAAATTAGCGACAGGGAAGAATATTTATCAGCAAATGCGAATGCATTAATCAAGGCTAGTAGTTGAAGTCAAAACGAAATACTTGCTTACTACCAGAATGTCAACAGCAATGTATTAAGAAATGTTGAAGAGTTGGTGACGTGCAGTTTAAAGTAGAGAACGCGTTGTGTGTTTAGGAGTGGAGATTAATCGAGAAATGATGATTGAATCCCAGCTGAGGAAGAGGTTACGGACGGAAATGCTTGCTGCTTCTCACTGAATAGATTACTCTCGTCACGCTTATTGGCTGGAAATTTAAAGACCAGAATATACAGAACTGTTATTCTACCAGTTGTGCTGTATGGCTGTGAGACGTGGTCTCTCACTCTGCAAAATGAAAAAACCGTTTCGAGTATTCGAATAGAAAATTTTGAGGACACAGTTATCTGTGTTGCGATTTGTATTAGAACGAAACTTTTATCAACATATTGGGTCGAACGACCAGTGTCTTACAAATGTACACATTTAAATATAAATTCAGTGACCCTGAGACGGTTTTCCGTCTTGAATTAATTCATTGTTTCTCCTTTATCTGTAATGTCTTGGACATATTCTAGACGAAAAACCGTGTCTGGGTTACTGAATTTGTATTTAAATATAAAGACATCTATAAGGCCTACTTGAGACAAAAAACCGTCACACAGTTACTGAATTTATATTTAAATTGATACTTATATCATCTTAGCAGGAATGTTCCACCATGTTCATTGCCGAGGTGCTGTTCCGCTGCATGGACAGGCTTGGCAGTAGTGGCAATTATCTTTGAAACACGGAAGCTGAATTAAAGTTTGTGACGTGGAGGGAAGTCGTACTTAGACTATTCCGAGGAGCCTTAATCGGTAGTGGTGCGGCGGTCTAGCGGTAAGACGTCTGCCTAGTAAGCATGGAGGTCCGAGTTCGATTCCCGGCTGCATCACAAATTTTAATTCAATGCTTCTACTTTATGTGTAAAACTAATGTCTTGTACACATTTAAGGTTTGTGTTAAAAGTTTGGCAGCTGGTGACAACCACACAAGTTTATTTATTAAAAACGAACCGCACATTGACGTGGACAGAGTAAGTTGTAATTTGCGGCTGTTTGCTGATGATACTGTGGAGTATGGGAGGGTGTCGTCTGTAACTGACTGAAATAGCATACAGGATGACTTAGACAAAATTTCTAGATGGTGCAAAGAATGGCAGCTAGCTCTCAATGTGGAAAAATGTAAGGTGATGCGCATGAGTAGAAAAAACAATCCTATAATGTTGGAATACAGCATTAGTAGTGAGCTTCTTGATGCTGTCGCGTCGTTCAAATATCTAGGCGTAACATTGCAGAGTGATATGAAATGGAACGAGCATGTAAGGACAGTTGTGAGTAAGGCGGACACCCGACTTCTGTTTATTCGGAGAATATTGGGAAGATGTACTTCACCTGTAAAGGAGACCGCGTATAAAACGCTTGTACGACCACGTCTTGAGTATTGCTCAAGTGTTTGGGACCCGCAGCAGATCAGTTTAAAGGAAGACATAGAGGCGGTTCAGAGGCGAGCAGCTAGGTTTGTTACCGGTAGGTTCGACCAATGCGCGAGTGTTACGGAAATTCTCCGACAACTCAATTGGGGATCGCTGTAAGAAAGACGATGTTCTTTTCGTGAATTTCTGTTAAGTAAATTTAGAGGGCCGGAATTTGAAGCCGAGTGTAGTACGATCTTGCTGCCGCCTACTTACATTTCGCGTAAAGATCACAAAGACAAGATAAGAGAAATTAGGGCTCGTACGGAGGCATATAGGCATTCTTTTTTTCCTCGTTCAATTTGGGAGTAGAATAGGAAAGGAAATGCCTAGTAGTGGTACAGTGTACCCTCCGCCACGAACCTTACGGTGAATTGCGGAGTATGTATGTAGATGTAGATGTAATATATAAAGCATAGTGTTCCTATGTTTGTGTATACCTGTTGTATAGAAATCTAAATTTTTGTTCTAGACTTTATTGAATTTTCTGCACGTAAGCTTCAATCCATGACGACGGTCGCCGTAAGTGTAAGAATCACGAGCAACACATAGTTCACGAGATATGACGTCATAAACAATGAGATGCACGGAAAACTGCTGCATTAAGCGACAATGCTGCTCATTTTCTCCTAAACCACTGGACTGATTCCAACAAAATTTGGTATTAGTTGTTGTAGGGGTAAGAAACACATACACACATGGTCCAGGAGCTATGACGTCATAAACAATAGGAATCTAAAACAAAACTGCAACATAATGCAACAAGACTTTATTGATACACTGTACGAGAATGAGAGTACTTAGCGACTTGCAACAAACATTAAACATAATTCGAAACCGTTATTATACTTTTCTTGGTGACAACCACAACAAAATGATGAAAGGGTAAAAAGTTTCTAGCTTACTCATTTTCAGCTGTTCATAGACTAAACTGCGACATTCGGCATGCTGTTAGAATTTATAATTTCTACACTACAAATTGTGGCCGCAGGAAATTTGATAAACAGTATGCACACATATAGCTGGATGTACGTTTGTAATTATGTAACAGTACGACACGTAGTTCGCACATAAATAGTAACGTTCATGGAAAACCGCCCCATCACGCACTAGTTTTTAATCTATTACTTCTTTACTACTAACTGTATTCGTAACTGATTTTACCGACATGTTGCACTTATACAAATGAATATATACATACAAAATTATACAATTTTACAACATACAGTCCAAAAATTATGAGATGGTATATACTGCGACGGGTAAAATCTTTTCACATCATGCACCACGTTTTGATACATTTACGTATCTACTGCTAACAAGGAAAGTACTTGGGATCGAACAAACGCATATACATCAAAATCGTACGAGAGATAATGTAAAGGTCCCTTATTGCACAAGTGGTACTCCCGCATCTGCAAAACTGTGCAGTCGTCCGTTAGAGGCCTCTGCGTGTGCCATGCCGCATTGCACTTTGACCTGTCGGTTCGCCAGTAGGGACGGTGCAGTGTGCCTCCCAAGTTGCGTTTTGTGACGTCATTTGTGTGGTGAAGCGTCAGATGGGGCGGCGATTGCTAATCAATCCTGCTAATGTATTGCGATTGGTTGAGATGAAGTTACGAAGAACCCTTCTTCGTGAAGATGCTATTAGTGTAGAAGATGAATGATTTGCACGCTTTCTCGTATCTGTTATGGTACAGAAATATGAGCATAAGTTACATACTGTTGTTACAAACTCATAATGATGATAATAGGGATGATAATGACGAACAACTCATTGCAAGTGGTAGTGCTACGGTATGTGCGGGAAGAGGCGGTGGAAGCAGTGGCAGTGAATACCAACTGTCTTACGAGAGGAAGGTTAAAGTTGCAACTATCATCACGACTTTTGATGACAATTCGCTAGAGAACATATACGACGGTTATTACATAAGTTATAGTTCAGATATCTGCATTACGTATGACCTCTACAATTACATCTACAGTGCTATCTAGAGCATGGTTGCAGAGCTTTGCATAAAAACGACACCCACCAGCACATTGAGGTGTACGTAGAGATCCTGTAACCAAATGTTCATACAGATATGTTTGTTCGAGCTCAAGTACTTTCCTTATAAGACACTCCTGAATTCTAGTCAGCTGAAAGAAACTTCTGAAAGCCTCCAGTGCAGTTGACAATTGTCAACCAACTGTGAAGCGTACTCGACTGTAGGCTAAAGGAAGAGACTTGTATAGAGCTACAGGGAAAGGAAGAGAATGATACAGAGTACCTTCGACGAGTACCCATTATTTGCGACAGATCAACCTTTTATCTTCTGCAGACTGTTGTTTCCAGTGGGACTTGCATTTTATATTGCGATTAGTAAATCACAGGCCATCCTATTAAATAAAGCAGAGGGTTTTGACATGCCCATGTGTCACACACGAACAACTTCAAGTCGCTTGCTCAGGGTTGGGCTCCCCAAAGAATTTATTCATATTAGCTTTTGGACGAGTAACCAGAAATATTGTTTATGATCAAGTTTTGAATACAATGAATGTATTAAGGTTACATATCATTTGCATCTTGATGACTACCTTTCTTTGTTTGGATACTGCAGAGCCGGCCGCGGTGGCCGAGCGGTCTGCGGCGCTTCAGTCATGGTCTGCACGGCCACTACGGTCGGGGGTTCGAATCCCCCCTCGGGCACGGATATTTGTGCCGTCCTTAGTATTAGCTAGTTGATAAGTAGTTTGTAAGTTTACGGACTGATGACCCCGTAGTTAAGACCCATAAGCTTAACAAACAACAACAACAACCTAGTCCTTCATACAAGCCGTCTTCAACAACGTCTCCAGCGTGCTCAGTCGTTGAGTGTGTGCTAATTACTACTAATATATATATATATATATATATATATATATATATATATATATAGATAGATAAATAGCTGTCCGATCGCCATAAAACCATGCCTAAAGCCTTCCCCGGGTAGACATTAGTAACTGTACAAATTTTTATCTCTTTATGTCTTGTGGTTCAGACGTGATAAATGTACACCGAAGCCGGCCGCGGTGGCCGAGGGGACTGAGGCGCTCCAGTCATGGTCTGCACGGCCACTACGGTCGGGGGTTCGAATCTCCCCTCGGGCATGGATATTTGTGCCGTCTTTAGTATAAGGTAGTTGATAAGTAGTTTGTAAGTTTAGGGACTGATAACCCCGTAGTTAAGTCCCATAAGCTTAACAAACATTTGAACATTTTTTCGTACACCGAACAGTCATTCACATTTATAGATATAGATCAAATGTTTGTAGAGCTATGGGACTTAACTACGGGGTCATCAGTCTCTAAACTTCCAAACTACTTATGAACTAGCTAAGACTAAGTATGGCACAAATATCCATGCCTGAGGGGGATTCGAACGCCCGACCGTAGTGGCCGTGTAGAATGTGACTGACGCGCCGTAGAACGCTCGGCCACAGCGACCAGCTGAAATATCGGTCACGAAATGATGGGCTAAGCCCTAAACATGTTGTGCTTTTAAAATAAATAATCTACTATCAACCTGTAAGTGGTTATTGAAGCAACCTCTATGCGATTCTAGAATTATCTATATAAATGTCATCCTTGTGCCATTACCATTCGAAAAGTTATGCAGACTTTCTTTTTTAATTGTAGGCCCGAATGCTTCCTCCTTCCGCACCTTCGCATTAAAATCAACTGTGATTGATTTCGTATCATTCGAGGGAAACTCATCCCACAGCTGACCTAGCCTTCATACAAGCCATCTTCAACAACGTCTTCAGAGTGCTCAGTCGGTGAGTGTGTGCTAATTACCACTGATCCATTCCACTGCCGAACAGCACTGCACTAATCGAGCTTATTTCTCTGTACTGAGAAACCTGTTCTAAACCTGGACCATCCGCACCTCCACAGAGGTAGCTATAGTCACCTCTCTTCCCCCTGACACCGGGTTTGTTGAACAGCAGTAATGCCTGCATCGTATCTGGTGCATTCGTCTGGTAATGTTTGGGACGCTCCTGGCCTGTTCAGACTTTTGACGTTCCATGTAGCCAACATGAAGGCTCCTCTTCCAAGTAGGTTCCGCCCAGAGATCCGAATGGGAAGCTAGTTCACCTCCGGAATATTTTAGCTCAAAGGGACCAGTGACCATTAATGTTGCTGATTCTTGATGTACAGGCTTGACAGTCAGAGAAGAAGAAACAGTCCGGATTAGATTTCTATCTGATTATGCTGAAGCGATAGCTCCTTAATTAACAGTCATATACAACCGCTCTCTCATAGAAGGATCTGTACCAAAAGATTGGAAAGTTGCACAGGTCACACCTATATTCAAGAAAGGCAGTAGGAGTAACCCACTAAACTACAGGCCTATTTCATTGTCGTCAATTTGCAGCAGGGTTTTGGAACATATCCTGTATTCAAATATTATGAATTATCTCGAACAGAATTATCCTATTGGCCCAAGGTCAACACCGATCTAGAAAATATCGTTCATGCGAAACACAACTAGCTGTTTATACACACGAAGTGATGTGTGTTATCGACAAGGGTTCGCACATTGATTCCGTATTAGTTGATTTCCAGGCTTTTGACACCATACCTCACAACCGGCTTTTAATCAAATTGCGTGGTTGTGGTATATCGCCCCAAATTTGCGATTGGATAGGGGATTTCTTGTCAGAGAGGACACAGTTCGTAGTAATCGATGGCAAGGCATCGACTAAAACACAGGTGATATCGGGCGTTCCACAGGGTAGTGTTATTGGTCCTCTGCTATTCCTTATTTACATAAACGATTTAGGGGAAAATCTAAGTAGCTCTCTTAGGTTGTTTGCAGATGACGCCGTCATTTACCGTCTAGTAAAATCATCTGAAGATCAAAACCAACTGCAGAACGATCTGAATAAGATATCAGTGTGGTGTAAAAATTGGCAGTTGACTCTAAATAATGAGAAGTGTGAAGTCCTCCACATTAGTACGAAAAGAAATCCGTTAAATTTTGTTTACAACATAAATCAATCAAATGTGAAGGCCGTAAACTCCACAAAATACCTAGGAATTACCATTACTTCAGACTTAAACTGGAAAGAACACGTAGATAATATCGTGGGAAAGGCGAACCAGAGACTGCGTTTTACTGGCAGAACCCTTAAAAGATGCAACAGAACTACTAAAGAAACTGCATACACTACGCTTGTCCGTCCATTTTTGGAGTATTGCTGCCCAGTGTGGGATCCTTATCCGGTGGGTTTGGCGTAGGACATCGAAAGAGTCCAAAGATACCGGGGAGACAGCATTACGGAAATGATACAGGATCTGGGATGGGAATCATTACAACAACGGCGCTTATCGCTGCGGCGTGGGCTACTTGCGAAACTCTAATTGCCAACATTCTCCTCCAATGCGAAAATATATTGTTGACTCCCACTTATATAGGTAGAAATGATCATCAGAATAAAATAAGAGAAATCAGAGCTCGAACAGAGAGATTCAGGTGTTCTTTCTTCCCGCGCGCTATTCGAGAATGGAATGGGAGATAAATAGTATAATTGTGGTTCGATGAACCCTCTGCCAGGCACTTAAATGTGATTTGCAGAGTATCCCATGTAGATGTAGATGCAGACAGTTCATCACAACATCGCCTGCCTACTTTTGTATTCGCAGCTGCCCTTCACATATAGAGGCTGCCTCCCCTGTGTCCTGGTGGTAGGGGACCACCAAACTGCTAGACTATTTTTATCCCAAAGGAAACAAAAATGCTTCCAAAAATATTTACCTGCCACAACCAATAAATGCAGTGAAGCTCTTTAAGAATTTTTTGTTTGTTTGGATGCCATCACACAACTTTATGAACTATCGCACTAAAATGAAACTTTCACTCTGCAGCGGAGTGTGCGCTGATATGAAACTTCCTGGCAGATTAAAATTGTGTGCCGGAACCGGGACTCGAACCTGGGACCTTTGCCTTCGCTTGCCCGCGAAAGACAAAGGTGCCAGGTTCGAGTCCCGGTTCCGGCACACAATTTTAATCTGCCAGGAAGTTTCATATCGCACTAAAGTTTCCGCTCCATTTGTCACAATGTAAAAATGTCCGAACTACATGTTTCGGGCCTACATTAGCCCATTCTCAAGTTCTAAGAGGAGAAAGCAAAGGAAAACGTAAATTAAAACGAAAACACTAAAACCTTCGTGTTCTTAGACGGGTTTACTTTAGATAGTAGCTGTACGGTAGTCTATCTTCGGTAGCGGGTAGCGTCTGGACCATCTCTGACATAGCAGAGCAGACAGCTAGCAGTCCAGGAGTGTGCCTCCAACTGGAAACATGTTTTACGGTGAGGAATGTTTATCTGTTTCCAATCTTTACCTTTACCAGATTGCTGTTATACGACCTTTTTTTCTGTTGGGTGGGGTGTTCTATCCCCCTCATCCCCCCAAAGTTAAGCCACTGCAAGAGAGCCTCATTTCTTGAATACTCTCACACAAATATGACATGTTACTAAGAAAAGGGGATGGACAGAGAGGGAGAGAGAACGGATATGCGTAGTACTAACTCAGAGCTTGAATAAATAAATAAATAAATACCCGGGCAATGCCGGGTTTTCAGCAATTAAAAATACCTAATTGATTTTTGGGAAATTGTTAACTGTAGCAAATACGTGTATTTTACACTATGAGCTGCTTATTTCGGTAGCGCGTCATCTTCAGGTGTAATGCGATAGTCTGAATAGCTGTTGTGTTGCTTGTTTTCACGAATTTCTTTTGCTATAAATTTATTGTATTTAATAATGGTTTTAAAAATGCTGGAGATTGCTTAATAATCAAAATATGTTATCAGTAGATTATTTATTTTCAGTTCACAACATGTTTCGGGCGTAGCCCATCATCTGGTGGTCGATATTATTTTAATCTAGATTTGATGTATTCAAATTTGTCATATAAAATACAGTTGATACTTATAGACAAATAAGAATAAACATCACTTGTTATTAAGATAATATTTTCATAATAAGCTCATTTTGCATTGCAAAAAGTTTTTGTTCAAGACTATTAATAAACATTTCAGCAAGAATACCAGAATGACTTGAACCCATTGCCAGACCATCATGTTGGCGATATATATGCCCATTAAAAACAAAGTAATTAAATGAAAGGGAATTTTCTATAAGATTGACAAGTTCTTATACAAATGCTGGTTTCACTTTTTTGTGTGCAATAAGATTATGTCATATTAGTTATAAGGTTTCAGCTATAGGTATATTAGTATACAAATTGGTGATATCTAGGGACACTGAAACAGTTATTGGGGATTCTGAGGTATTTAATGCATTGAATGAATTCATAACTATTTTATAGAGAGTAATGTTCCTCAAAGACATATAGCTCCTGGATTTTACTTTGACAGAACCTGTTAATATAATAATATAATAATATCGATCACCAGATGATGGGCTACGCCCGAAACATGTTGTGAACTGAAAATAAATAATCTACTGATTATTACGCATTCTCCAACATTTTTAAAATCATAATTAAAATTTTACAATGAAGATTGCATACCTCTATCAAGACTTTCAGTCTAAAATAAGCTTTATTGTATTTGGTGTTGTCCGCGAGGTATCAATCATCATGCAAAGGCTGTCAAAACATCATAAGAGTGCATGACAATCAATGCGGTCGCAATAGCTAGTACAATAGCCATTCAGACTATCGCATTACACCTGAAGATAGCGCTCTGGCCAAATGAGAAACTCACAGTGTAAAACACACGCATTGTTACATTTAACAGCGTTCCGATAATCAATTATATATTATTACTAGCCGTTACAATTAAGTATTCAAATAGATTATGATGAGTATTCATTACTATTCATTCCAGAAAGTATACTGTTTGAAAGTACATTCTTTGCAGTGACTGTCAGTTCAATGCATTAACAGGAAGAAGGTCGACTTATCGCATAGTTTTAACGGAAAAATAGCATTCCAAAACTGAACAAGATGGCGGACAGTCTGCAACTGACGTATGTGCTCGGCATAGGTAATGACACCTCCCTTTATTCTAAACTCCTTGGTAGCACGCCTAGGCGAAAGTTATGGTTTGTGGCATCACGTTTCGCTGCTGTATGTAACCTCCTTGCTATAGAGTCGCAAACGTCATCGCTGGCCTTCAGTCCGATTTTTTTTTTTTTTTTTTTTTTTTTTTTTTTTTAATTTGACGACTTTCAAGCACCATATTTTCCACCCCTTATAGCTATCGGCATGGAACTACTGTGGTGTACAACGGGAGAATTCGGACAACAATTACACACAGACCATTCGTTTGCGTTCTGTAGTTTTCGCTGCAGAGCGAAATATTAACACACACACGTAGAATTTTATATACACCGATAACTTTCCATCCCAAAATCCTAAACCCTTTTATTAGTATCAACCCTCAAGCAACAATGCGACGAATAAAACCATTTTCAAAGAGTAAATATAATTATCAAAGAGTAATTATTGTTCCGCATTTAGCGTTATATTCTTCAAATTACTAAATATCTATCAGATCGCTATAAAACCGTGCCTAAAACGTTCCTCGCGTATAACTTAGTAACTGTACCAATATTTAAGTCTCTGCGTCTTGTCGTTCGGACGTGATAAGCGTACACCGTACAGACATTCACATTAATATATATAGATAAATAGCTATCCGATCGCCATAAAACCGTGCCTAAAGCCTTCCCCGGGTAGACATTAGTAACTGTACAAATTTTTAGCTCTTTTTGTCTTGTGGTTCAGACGTGATGAACGTACACCGAACAGACATTCACATTTATAAATACAGATTATGTCAATGTACGACATCGTTAACACTGTGGGGCCGGAAGGTAAATAAATAAACCAGTGATAATTTGTTACAGGGAAACTTTATTTTAAATACCTCCTCTACTAGAAATAAACGGTTTCTCGATTTTACCCTCCCGACTAACACCACAACCGCCGGAGGTTTCAACACCCTAAAACCGTCAACGGGAAAAAAAAAGTGTCGATGAGTTGCTGTTTGATCGTCGTCTCTTAATTTTAAGGGACGGGTATTTCTGCAAGAGATATTGGCACTGATGGTCTCTTATGTAGTTTTTATTGGAAATACTAGCTGAACCCCAGCTGCTTCGCAGGCGTAGGCTGGTTGGTCTGCACCAGTTGTTTCTTTTTAATCCTGTTGAAGAATCCATATCTTAAGTTTCGTAGTTATAGTTCGAAATTTGAGTTAACAGCAACATATCTCTGAAAATCAATTTTTGCATCCCGTATTTCACGCCCTTATTAGTGTAATCTCCAAAAAAACGAAACACGTGTCTTTTAAATTCGAACCTCGAATCCAAATCCGAAAATTTGTAGTTCTAAATTCAAAATTGCCTAAATAGCAACAGATTTTCGAAAAACATCCCCTCTCCAATTTAATCCCCTTGATGGTTGAATTTCCAAAAATGCCAAAACACGTATTTTTTAAATCATAACGAACAATACAAATACCAACTTTTGCAGCTATAGCTTCAAAATTGTCTCGACAACAAAGCGTATTCGAAAAGAATTTTTGATCCACTCTTTTACCCTCTTAGTTTTTGAATTTCCAAAAATACCGAAATTCGTGTCTTTTTAATACTGATCAAGAGTCCATATCCTAAGTTTCGTAGTTATAGCTTGAAATTTGAGTTAACAGCAACATATTTTTGAAAATCAATTTTTTGCGCCCTCTATTTTACCCCCTTATTGGTTGAATTTCAAAAAATGCCGAAACATGTGTCTTTTAAATTCGAACCCGGAATCCAAATCCGAAAATTTGTAGTTGTAACTTCAAAATTGCCTAAATAGCAACATATTTTTGAAAAACACCCCCTCTCCAATTTGACCTCGTTGATGGTTGGATTTCCAAAAATACCGAAACACGTATTTTTTAACGTCTAACCAACTATACGAATATCAATTTCTGCAGCTCTAGCTTCAAAATTATATCACTAGCAACGTGTTTTCAAAAAGAGTTTTTGATCCTCTATTTAACCCTCTTACTTGTTGAATTTCCAAAAATACTAAAAATCATGGATTTTTAATCGTGACCAAAATTCCTTATCCGAAGTTTCGTAGTTGTAACTTAAAATTTGAGTTAACAGCAACATATTTTTGAAAATCAATTTTTGCGTCACCCATTTTACCCCTCATTTGTCGAATTTCAAAAAATGCCAAAACACGTGTCTTTTAAATTCCAACCCTGAATGAAAATCCGAAATTTCGTAGTTCTATCTTAAAAATTGTCTAAATAACTAAGTATTTTCAAAAAACATTTCATCCCCTATTTCACCCCCTTACGGGCGGAATATCGAAAAATCTCTTCTTAAATGACGCCTACAGAGTAAGATCAACACCCTCCACAAATTTCAAGTTTCTATCTTCAGTGGTTTGGGCTGGGCAATGATGAGTCAGTCAGTCAGTCAGTCAATCGGGACACTTCCTTTTATATATAGAAATTAAATACAAACGTGCTAGATACAATTTAATTCAAAACGGTTTCACGTAAAATATATATATATATATATATATATATATATATATATATATATATATATATATATATATATATATATATATATATATATTCTTTATTTTTAGACAAATCAACTGCAACTACAACTTTCATATTGTTCATTATGTCATAAAGAAATCAAATTTTCAAAATAGAAATCCAGGCGTAGCATGACGTTTTCAGTTCAAAGTGATATTTTCTTCAACTAGGCATCTTTTACCTTATTTATGCGTATGCCTCATCTCCGCGTTAGCTGAATGATAATTGCCTTTGGTTGTAGATGTAAACTACTCGCTTATGTTACCTTGTAGAATGTCGGCCATAGCATCTCTGACAACACTACCACGAACCTCTGTGGCAGAAAAATCTGTGTCGCCATGTCTTTCATCCTGATGGCGTGGTTGAACTTTGCATGAGGCGGCACTTAGAGATCAGTACGATGAAAGTTATTCATTGAATGATAACAGCAGCAATGATAAACGAGGAAAGAAGAATATATGAACTCAGAAACTTTTTATTTCAAACCTTGAAACGTGTCCATAAAAAATATTTTTGTAAGAAAATGTCTAATATTGTACCTCCTGTTTTGTGTCCAGTAACTTGCTTGCAAGAAAATGTATAATATCGCTTCTACTGTATGTATCGATATGTGTCCTTTATGAAGTTTCATCTTTGGCAAAGATGATGTATTGCATAGCATTGTAGCTCGCACTGAGAGAGAGTAGCACTTGTGGTTCAGCTCGCTTAGAGAGCGGTTGAGCTGTGTGTATGGCTCCTATGTAGAGCAGAGGCTGTTGTGCCAGCAAGTCGATTTGATTGTATTTGGAATATGTATTGTATTGTATTGTAACACCGCTGCAATGAAGGTAATTGCAGTTGATGTCATTAGGAAGAAGTTGTATTATGTAGGTAATGTAACGCTGATTATTAATAATAAGTAACAAAGTTGACCTTTCTTTCCCGTTTCATTTACGTAGTTAGAAGATTAACCTACTTCCTTCATTTGATAATTAGTTATTAGTGGATTTAAAGTGCAGTATTGATTTTGATAATATTGTTGAACAGATTTCGTTATTTAGTTAATTGACCATGATACTAAATTTCAATAATCAGAAACTGATCTGCATAACATTCTCACAGTCAAACATTAAGAAAGTGGTTCGTGGTTTTTTAATATCTTTCTCGCAGTCAAAATTTTTGAGTATAGTCAGTGTCTGTTTCAAATGGTGACTTGCCACAGTTGTTTTGTGTTTAAAATATCCGTTGCGCACATAATCAGTTTAATGCACTGTTTCTTATTTAATGGTATATACATCAATATCAGGGTCCTAATTAAAGGAAATTACTGTGTTAATGAACAATTTGTTGTCTTATTTAACGATAGGTTCAACATCCACAACATACACACAGCTTTTAACCTTTTCCACTTCTCTGCTCTTGCGGAAATTTATCAGAATATTTCATCACTGCCCTCTGATTCATTCGAGCTCTCCGTTGCATCATAATCAAAATCAATTGAAATGCCATATACATATTTCCCTTCTGGTTGATGTTGAATACTATTCATCAACGCTAACAGCCGCTCATCTGAGAGTCCGCGCCGACGAGCCATGTTGCAGTACCTCAAAGGCCCTGTCACGTATATTTATATAATAAATAAAGTTTTACTGTCAAAGACATCGGACTCATTGCTTCACTTCAGCATTGTAGCAGCAGACAGTAGTAAAAGCCTCTAACAATGTCTAGTAATCGGCTACGTTTATACCCGGGCCACTGAAACATTGCACTTGACGTTTCGCGTTACGGCGAGTTAAGTTGGCTACACTGCTTTAGCGACGTTGCAACACTAGCTTCTATACATACAGCAGACGAAACGGTTTTCAGTTGCAGAATGTAATCTATTGAGCAATAAAAGTGCATTTAATAATTCGTTCTTGAGCAGCAATTAATTAACGGCATATTAATGAAGACCATAGCACAACAATGAACATGCTTTTTCAATAACGGAGCAAAGCAGTATAGAAAACAAGCATTGGGTCATTTTATAATCAGTATGCTTTTCACTCACCAATTTACGGCGACAATGGTACAATTACATCCAGCTCCCCATCTTCACTGTTGTCGACAATGCCAAAATCGTCGTCACTGCCAAAATCGTCATTACCAAGACAAATGATTAACTGTTCATGATTCCTTCCACTGTTTGCGCTGCCCAAATCAGTTTTTAAACGTGCTCGACCACTTTTCCTTTTTTTTTTTTTTTTTTTTTTTTCTTTTTTTTTTTCCAATGATGCAGCATCCACAGTGGCAACAGCTTCATGAACAGCTTTTCTACCTCTGTTATCGTGAAAGACTTATTGTTCCTTAAGTCACACCATACCAACGTTATACGGTTAAAACGGGGGCAGATTTATTTCATTTCTGCATATGTGGTGGTAATAGGCATATTTTGTTTCACAAGCGAATATAAAAGAAGTTTTGACATTGACATATCTGCAGCAATGTTTCTTTCTTGTAACCACTGCACCATAATTTCTTTCCGATCGTTTGAAGCGAGAATGAACTTCCTGCTCAGAGCATAAGCTTCGAAGTTTTTATTCATACGAAATTGAGAACTCACTCAGAAAATGTCACACAAGCGTCTTTTCGATGACATTATCCAATTAATCGAACTCGGAAAGTCAAGTTAAACCACTCACAGTAAAACAAATCC
Source organism: Locusta migratoria (assembly GCA_026315105.1). Classification (NCBI taxonomy): domain Eukaryota; kingdom Metazoa; phylum Arthropoda; class Insecta; order Orthoptera; family Acrididae; genus Locusta; species Locusta migratoria. The sequence goes on from CM048754.1 coordinate 125,132,806, forward strand.
CAGCGAAAACACCACACACAACGTAAACACGCGATAAACACGATACGTAACGATGTTTACGGTAGAACTGAACAAAGCCGGCAACGCGGGAACTGTGACGTCACGGCACGTGACCACCGGAAGTGTTTATCGCGTTGTGATTGGACCGTTCCCAGCGACTAGCGCCTCGCGCTTCTTACTCTTCACTTGTTATTTGTAAACGTCAAGTGCAAAGTTTCAGTGGCCCGGGTATAGTGAACATAATTTGACAAAAATGTCCCATCCGCGGTTTTCGGTATTTGTTGTTTTCTTCTCGAAAACTACGTAACTCATAGCGATGACATTTCATTAAGAAGAAAGTCATGAAGCCTCATCCACCTCCTGAAACAATTAAACGAATGGGAGGGTTTTAAATATTGCCACGGGACAAAATTCTCACATTGGCGGTTCTAGTGTTATCTTTCTCATCCGATACCTCCATAATTACCAGTTCTAGTACAACAGCTCACTCAGAGAACGGTCCGTACTGAATCAATTGAAAGTTGCACAGCTCAATCCAGTATTGAAGAAAGGCAATAGCAGTGATCTGCGAACTACAGGTCTGTATCACTGACGTCGCTTTACAGGAGTGTTTTAGAACAAATACTAGCTAATATGCCCGTGCTTCGCAACGGTTGTTAACGAACGTCCTGTGTATATCATGGTTCTTTGGGTTCCGGACGTAGGTCAGCAAAAACACAATCCTTGTTGGATCTCTCTGTCAATAAACTCAGTTCTCCTAGCCAAGATGTCAAATTTAAGTAGAAGTCATTGTCGAAAACGATAAATTTTCATAAAGATTTTCATACTAAGAGTGAAATTAATTAAGTCCGTACTTCGGAACAATGTAAATTCAATGTTAGGTTGTGTTCATAAAGTTACACATTGCAACAGCAGCGCCGAAAGCGGCTGGCAAATTACATTTCTGAAAACGATATTGGATAAGTGCGAATATTGATTTGTAACAGTTTTCACAAATATCTTCTTGAATAGGAATTTGGAATGAATTGTAAGACTGTGTGAATCATGAGACTCTATACAAAAGAGTTTCGTGTGAAACTGCTGGTCGTAATGAGATGTGACAACAACGGATGTATCTGATTCGGTAAAATTTTACTTTCTATCCTGGCGGCCTCGTGTTTTTATGTTGGCAACATCAATAACACGATATAAAGTCGTTGCAAAGATGACCGAACCACATAGAGTGTAGATAAATACTGCTGTTCCTGCTGTATGCTTGATTTCACGACAAAATATTTGCGTGTCACGCGATTGGCTTATGACGATGTCACGTGATTCTCGTTATTTAACACCTCTTGCCAACATTATCACAGGAGGCCGCCGGGATATGAGTAGGACTACGTCGCATAGTTTTTCTTGACCTAGCTGTCAAACGATAACACCTTTCACAGCAGAGAGTGTCGCGGCTATATGTATCAGAGATCACTGATTAGCACAGACCAGTGAGCTTACTGGCACAGGCATATCAATATCTATGGCCTAAGAGACATTCATTAATGTATGTCTGTGTTTCCACCACGCTTCCACGATAGTGATCAATGTCCCACGAGTATTTTTATCTTTGAGTCTATCGGGATTTTTATCTTTGTTTTGTGTCTCTGTTCATAGTCGGTAATGTGTGGTTGACGGAAACATGTGTTCTATTTAAAAAATTGCGTATTATTATTCCTCGTCATCATTAAAGTCTGAAAGGACCGCATTGTCTGACGATTGAAAGAATAAACAGATTATGACTCGTACCGTAAAGTTCGTAAGTCAGAGTATATAGCTTTCCCTAAGAGTATTTATTGCATATTTTGCGAATTTTTGCTCGTCTCACTCACCCACTGCCACGCACCGCGACCAAACCCCCTTACTAACGTCATTAGACCAAGGGCTATCTACCACCACAACCACGAGTGGGTGGCAGTATGTGGTCATGGGGAAAAGTCTGTCAGCACGTACACACACAAGCCTTTTATATATAGATATAGATATAGATTTACTTCAAACGTTATGAACTGCCCAGAACAGAAAGTATCGCTCCTGCGAAACACAGCTAGCTCTTCACTCCGGTGAAGTGATGAGTGCTATCGACATGGGTCTCAGATGGATTCCATACCCCTGTATTTCCGGGAGGCTTTTGACACGGAAACGCACGCACGGCTTTTAATCAAATTGCGTGCTTTTAATCAAATGTTAGTGGACTGGAGATTGGCTCTCAGACAGGGCCCAGTTTGTAGTCACTGATGGATTGGCAACGAGTGAAACAGAAGCGATATCTGGCGTTCCCCAGGGAAGCGTTACACACAGGGCCCCACCGCTCTTTGTTAATAATGATTTACGTAGGAGCTGTCTCAGACTGTTCGCAGATGAAGCGGTCAATTATGTCCAAAAAATTCGTCATAACATCATAACTAACTGCAATAATATTTAGATAAGATACATACACAGGAGTAGGACTGATAATGAACAAGAAAATAGGAATGCGGGTAAACTACTATGAGCAGCACAGTGATCGCATTATCATTGTCAAGATAGATACGAAGCCAACACCGACAACAGTAGTACAGGTTTATATGCCAACTAGCTCTGCCGATGATGAGGAGATCGAAGAAATATATGAGGAGCTAAAGGAAATTATTCAGACAGTTAAGGGAGAGGAAAACTTAATTGTGATGGGAGACTGGAATTCGGTAGTAGGAAAAGGAAGAGAAGGGAAAATAGTAGGTGAACATGGACTGGGCAGAAGGAATGAAAGAGGAAGTCGCCTGGTAGAATTTTGCATGGAACATGATTTAATCGTAACAAACACGTGGTTTAAGAATCACAAAAGAAGGTTGTATACGTGGAAGAGACCAGGAGACACCGGAAGGTATCAGATAGATTTTATAATGGTAAGACATAGGTACCGGAACCAGGTTATAAACTGCAGGACATACCCAGGGGCAGATATAGACTCTGACCATAACTTGTTAGTCATGAACTGAAGGCTGAAGCTGAAAAAACTGTAGAAAGGTAGGAAAATAAGGAGATAGGACTTAGATAAATTGAAGGAAAGTGAAATTCTGGAGAATTTCAGAGGGAGATTTAGGCAACAATTGACAGAAACAGGGGAAAATAAAACAGTAGAAGAGGAATGGGTAGCATTGAGAGATGAAATAGTGAAGGCAGCAGAGGACAAAATAGGTAGAAAGGCAAGACCTACAAAAAATCCTTGGATATCACAGGAAATACTAAATTTAATTGATGAAAGGAGAAAATATAAAAATGCAGTAAATGAAACAGGCAGAATGGAGTACAGACGACTAAAAAATTGAGATTGACAGGAAATGCAAAATGTCTAAGCAGGAGTGGCTAGAAGCCAAATGCATATCTGTAGAAGAATGTATAGCAAGGGGAAAAGTAGATACCGCCTAAAGGAAAATAAAAGAGACATTTGGTGACAAGATAAGCAACTCTACGAATATCAAGAACTCAGATGGGAAAGCAGTTCTCAGCAACGAAGGGAATGCTGAAAGGTGGAAAGAATAGATAGAGCAGCTCTACAAAGGAAATGAACTTAGAGACGATTTTGTAGGAAGGGAAGAGGAAGTAGATCAAGATGAAATAGGAGATACTATACTGAGAGATGAATTTGACAGAGCCATGGAAGACCTAGGTCGGAACAAGGCCCCAGGAGTAGATGACATACCCTCAGAGCTACTAAAGTCTCTGGGAGAGCCAGCCATGACAAGACTATTTGAACTGGTGTGTAGGATGTATGAGACAGACGAAATGCCCTCAGACTTTAAGAAAAATGTAATAATCCCCATTCCCAAGGAAATCAGGCGCAGACAGGTGTGAAAATTACAGAACCATCAGTTTAATAAGTCATGGTTGCAAAATTTTAACACGAATTATCTACAGGAGAATGGAAAAGCTGGTAGAAGCTGACCTCGAGGAAGATCAGTTTGGATTCAGGAGGAACATAGGAACCCGGAACTTATCTTAGAAGATAGATTAAGGAAAGGCAAACCTACATTTTTAGCTTTTGTAGATTTGGAGAAAGTTTTGACAATGTTCAGTCGAATACACTCTTTCAAATTGTGAAGTCAGCAGGGGTAAAATACAGGCAAAGGAGAGTTATTTACAACTTGTACAAAAGCCAGACCGTAGTTATTAGACTCGAAGAGCGTGAAAGGGAAGCATTAGTAGGGAAGGGAGTAAGACGCGGTTGTAGCCGTTCTCCGATGTTATTTCAATTTGTACATCGAGCAGGCAGTGAAGGAAAGCAAGGAAAAATTTGGAATAGCGATTAAAGTTCAGGGGGAAGAAATAAAAACATTGCGTTTTGCTGATGACATTGTAATTCTGTCAGAGACAGCAAAGGACCTGGAAGAGCAGTTGAATGGAATGGACAGTGTGTTGAAGAGAGCGTATAAAATGAACATTAACAAGAGCAAACCAAAAATAATGGAATGCGGTCTTAGAAAATCAGGCGATGGTGAAGGAATTAGATTAGGTAACGAAACAATGAAGGTGGTAGATGAGTTTTGTTACTTACGTAGTAAAATAACATATGACGGTCGCAGTACAGAGGATATAAAATGCAGAATGGAAATGGGAAGAAAAGCGTTTTTGTGAAATAGAAATTTGCTAACATAGAATATCAATTTAAGTGTAAGGAAGTCTTATCTGAAGGTATTTGTGTGGAGTGTTGCCTTGTATGGGAGTGAAACATGGATGATAAACAGTGCGGACAGGAAGAGGATAGGGGCTTTTGAAATATGGTGGTACATAAGAATGCTGAAGATTAGGTGGGTGGATCGCGTAACTAATGAGGAGGTACTGAACAGAATTGGGGAGAAAAGAAATTTCTGGCCTACCTTGACTAAAAGAGGGGATAGATTGGTAGGAAACATTCTTAGGTATCGAGGAATTGTAAATTTAGCTTTGAAGGGAAGTGTGTGGGGTAAAAACCGCAGAGGGAGACCAAGAGACGCGTATAGTAAGCAGATTCAAGTGGATGTGGGTTGCCGTTCTTATGAGGAGATGAAAAGGCTTGCTCAGGATAGAGTAGGGTGGAGAGCTGCATCAAACCAGTCTCCGGACTGAGGACTGAACAACAACAAGAAGATATATATGTGCCCCGAAAATTGGCAATCGATCGTTTTAATGAAATGTATCAAGTCGTCTACTAAAATCTGAAGGCCGTATATTCTACTAAGTATCTAGGAATTACCAGGCTGCCCGGCCTAAATTATTGAAAATAATGTATACAAAGTAATATGGGAAAGGCCACGTGGCATTGGCAGAACAGAAGATGCAACAGTCCCACTTCAAAATGTGCTTCCACCACACTTGTTCTTCATATTTTGGAGTACTGCTGCGCATTGTGGGAGCAACGGGCAATTCAGAGAAAGTATTATCGCGATGTGGCTAAGACTAAGGCTAACGCTCCTATATACCGGAGCTGAACTGTCCGTCATTTTTCCCCAAGCTGTAGGAGTCGCCACGTTCCGGACGAAGCTCACGCGTTACCTCGCGTTTCATTCAACTCGCTCGCACTCACAAAGTACTCACTGTATCAACGTGGAATTTTCATCATTTTCTTCGTTAAGAACTACACTACATTTTCTTTTTAGTTTTTTTATGGCAATAATTTATAAACAACATATACTGATAGTTTACGACATGCACTTTCTGAAGACGTTACGGAATTTTTGACATGCGAGGAACTTTTTTTCTGTTGAAGTTAGGCGAACACATTGAGCGAATGAAATGTTCAAAATACATCAAATTTTCATCATCTCCAAGCAGCAACTCTGTCAGAAATGAATAACCTGAGATAATGCCAGTTAAATATGACGCACTGGGATCCGCCCGCCCGTCTAGTAGTAACACGTCTTCCGTATTAGAGCTCCTAATAATTAGGCACATGTTGTTACTGCATAACACCCATACTTGAAGATACTGGTACTGACTTCTTTTAACCCACTAAATTTAATAGATGCACGCTACCAAAGTGCTGTGTCTCTATGTAACAGGCAATTTCAATTTTTCAGTTATATGAAAAGGACATTCTAAATATCTCAATACAGAGTGCTTTATTGTGTGAGGAAACGAGAACAAGTCAGTTCGTTAGCTAGTGAAGAGATCCTTGCTATCTGTCTTTTCAAGTATTCTCACATAAAATCCTAATTCGATCTAGTAATTTCCGTTCTGTTACTGCTAGGCATTGAACTGAAGAAAATGTAAATCCTATTAGGTTTTTGAAACTGAGTAGTAGCTCTGAAACACATTGGAAAAGAAGCAAAGAAATAAATATTTGTTAGTAACGAAGCAATATCTGCAAATTGAATAATAAAGCACTAACTTAACTATTTTTCATTCTACAACTATGTATTTCCTTGAATAACGCGACAGTTAATGAAGTTTTGGGTAGTAACCATGTGGCAAAATACTCCCCTCTTTGCATGTTATCATTTGTCAAAACATCATTTTGATACCTCTAACCGTGTATGAGATACGCAATGATTCATTCTGGCCTTATCGCCATCGGAAATGAGTGCGCTGAATAAAATAAAGTTTAGCGGTATGAGTGAAAGGTAAAGATCTCCTCCCAAGTGGAAAATAAAATTCAATCCATTAGGAAAGTTTCATCCGCAGCAACATATGGTGCAACAAGCGCCAAACGGAATATCATAGCAGCCTCTATTTTTTACTGCAAACTCTTCCTAACGTAGCGCAGTCTCTTATTTCGAAGCCAATATATTAACTACTAGCTGAACCCCCAATGCTTCGCTTGCGTAGGCTGGTTGGTCTGCACCAGTTGTTTCTTTTTAACCCTGATGAAGATTCCATATCTTAAGTTTCGTAGTTATAGCTTGAAATTTGAGTTAACAGCACCATATTTTTGAATATCAATTTTTGCATCTCGTATTTCACCCCCTTATTGGTTGAATTTCAAAAAATGCCGAAACACGCGTCTTTTAAATTCGAACCCCGAATGAAAATCCGAAAATTTGTAGTTCTAACTTCAAAATTACCTAAATAGCAACATATTTTCGAAAAACACCCCTTCTCCAATTTAACCCCGGTGGTGGTTGAATCTCCAAAAGTACCGAAACAAGTATTTTTAAGGTCTAACCAACTACACAAATATCAATTTTTGCTGCTCTAGCTTCAAAATTGTATCAATAACAACGTGTTTTCCAAAAGAATTTTTGATCCTCTATTTAACCCTCTTACTTGTTGAATTTCCAAAAATACTAAAAAATCATGGATTTTTAATTCTGACCAAGATTCCATATCCGAAGTTTCGTGGCTGTAGCTTAAAATTTGAGTTAAAAGCAACATATTTTTGAAAATCAATTTTTTGCGTCACCTATTTTACCCCCTTATTTGTCGAATTTCAAAAAAAAAAAAAAAAAAAAAAAAAAAAAGAAATGCAGAAACACGTGTCTTTTTTATTCGAACCCTGAATTAAAATTCGAAATTTTGTAGTTCTAGCTTCAAAATTGCCTAAATAGCTACGTATTTTCAAAAAATGTTTCATCCCCTACTTCACCCCCTTACGGACGAAATATAGAAAAATCGCCTCTTAAATGACGCCTACAGAGTAAGATCAACAGCCTCCACAAATTTCAAGTTTCTATCTTCAGTGGTTTGGGCTGGGCGATGATGAGTCAGTCAGTCAATCAGTCAGTCAGTCAGTCAATCGGGACACTTCCTTTTATATATAGAGTTGACTATTAACGAAATGATGAGTATTTCGTCACAATGCTGAAGCATAAAGATTGAAGTAGCAGAAAAATTAAATATTTCTACCAATTAATTTTCGCGAAATCGTTTGTGCGCCTCTACGCTGTTAGTGCAGCGCGATTCCAACCGTGTTGGGGAAAACATGGCGGACGATTCAGCCTGGGTGTCCAGGAGCTCTAGATACGACAGTTCCAACTGCTGAAAGCAATGGAGTTTCTTATTAGCGGCGAGATCCACTAACTGAAATGGTTCGACGTCATTCAGTCGGCTATACGAAGTAGGGACAAAGCAATACGGTGACCGAGATAGCGGCAACAACAGGAAGTTCCTGTAGAGGCGTGGGTGTTCACTTGCCGTGGGAAGGCTGGAAGCGGGGTCCATCGGGGCTGAAAATAAGATCTAGGGGTGGGAGAAACCGACCGGTTAAAACAGATACCGGTAATTTAGTTTCGAATAACCAGTGTTTTTCGATATTTATTTGGTGTCGGTTGTAACCAATTTTCAGAAACTAAGAAAAGCGATCAGTGATAATTTAAGAACAATCCCGGCAGTCAGAAACGCGTGTCATAAGAACTTAAGGACTGGTGCAGCTACTGAGGCATCGACGCAGCTGTCGCCGTGTGGCGTGGCCTATTAGACGACGCGCGTGCACCGGCAGTGTACGAGACTTGCCTCCGTCTGGTCACGCGGCAGTTCCTTGCTGTCGTCGCCAGACATCGGTTGTGTCTTAAATGGCACCATCCCGAGTGTGGCAGTACTTCACGAAGTACGGGAGCAGTGAGGTACAAGGCTCCATTTACTTTAAAAAGCCGAAAACGGGTGGGGGTACTACAAAGATGCTGTGTCATTTAAGGAGAAAGCATCTAAAATCTTCCTTGGAAGAGAAGGTAAATTTGATTCATATACCTATTATGTAATTGATGTACTATGAGCTTGGAATACTAACTTTTAATGTTTTATCATATTGTTATGCTAACAAGTTTTATTAATGTGATCCCTTGAAAGCGATGGGCTTTTTAATAACCAATGTGGGTTTAGGTAACATTGATCATGTGATGCCTCGCGAGGTAGCCGTGCGGTCTGAGGCTCCATGTCACGGATTGCGCGGCTGCTCCAGTCGGAGGTTCGAGTCCTCCCTTCTCCCTCGGTCATAAATGTATATGTTGTCCTTAGCGTAAGTTAGTTTAAGTTAGATTAAGTAGTTTGTAAGTCTAGGGACCGATGACCTAAGCATTTAGGTCTCATAAGAACTCACACCCATTTGAACATTCTTTGATCATGTGGTACAGAGCTTTCCTAGTTCAATTTGCGTAAATTTACACTGACAACAATCATACTGTTAGTCGGAACTGTGACTTTATTTTTCGAAATAATTCTGCAGCACTGACTGAAGTTTATTTACTGACTGTAACTTATAAATGTTGTGTGTATAATGAGATGTTCGTATGCGCTGGCTCACAAGTCCAGCTTACGGAGTGGTTGGCTCAATATTCGCAACTGCCGGATGGAAATACTAGGCCAGTAAATCTGTATGCTTCGTATATCGTCTTCTACGGACTCCTGGCTAGGCTTACACACACTCAAGAAGGCGTAGTACTGGGAGGGGATCTTGCAAAATATGGAAAGACTAGTGATTTGTCGTATACCGTAAATTTACCTAATTTTTAACTAAATTTCGAAAGTTTCGGTTTCGGCCGAAACTAGAAGAACCGACGATTAGACGATTACGGTTTCTCTTTTGGCAGCAAAATGTGTTTCGTTCGAACTCTACTCTACTGGAAATAATGGCAATAAAGACCGAAAACCGGTGTTTTTTTTTTTAAGGGTTATCTTGATCAATTTTTACGGTGCGGTTAAAGGTTAAACTGGAGATGAAAAGAACCGATATAACCGAAAACCGGTTGTTTCAGCGATAACTGCCATCCCTAATAAGATCTAGAAAGTAGTCTGTGACGGGAGAAATGCTTGACGTGTATAATTTGTTTCATTACTATGACAATAACTGTGCTTGTCTAGAACTTTTTACAGGCGGAAAATGGCTACCCTTAGTACATTTGAAAATTCAGGTGTTTGTCCCTATTTTTCACTCTGTAGAAATAAGTACACATCGCAAACGAATAGAGTTTGTATGTAAGTTTGTAGCAGGTATCAGTCCCCCATTGTGCACTATTGTGGTTAGAGGGTTGATAACGATAATGGGGTGGAAGATATGGGAATGGAAAGTTATCGACTTGTATAAAATTCTACGCGTGCGTGTCAATATTTTGCTCTTCAGCAAAAACTACACAATGGAGACGAACGATTTCTCTTGTAAGAGTACACCTGTCGCTGTATCTTACAGTTTGATTTAACGTAATGTATACATTGTCTTATATTTGTTTATTTCATTTCTTGTATGCTAGATATATTTCTTATGTAACATCATTTTCTATACTGAATCATTTAGTGTAAACATGTACTACATGTGTAAACCCGCATGGATGCACGGACATTCTTATACTGTAAGAAAAAATGTTGAACCTGTTGTAAAGACTGTCTTTGGCACAGAAGTAGCAGCTGTGAGTGTCGCGCTGCTGAAGCAGTCGCTATAGTAAACACACAAATGTTTTGTTGATGGTGCAGAGGCACGGTAGGCGCAGTGTGGCGCGAGTTTAATGCAACTGCAATAAGCTTGAGAGGCGTACTGTTAATGTATTGAAGGAAGTGCGAAACAAGTTTATTTATACTCGAAAGTGATCAGTGTAATCCTTTTTTCATGTGTGCAAGAAAAGTAATTGTTTCGTTATCAAGTCTATTGTCACCGAGAGTGATCGTTGTTGTAATCACGGGATATCAATGCATGGAGATTTCAGCCAGACGAGCTGAACAAAGAGTTGTCGATACAAATAATTTGAGCCAGCAGTAAGAGTACCTATTGTAATCATATCTGTCTTGTATGGACTTCACGACGAAGACGACGAAAGCAGATGAGTACTATTGTAACATTTTATTTTGTATGCATGTATATGTAGTGTCAACCCAATCAGAATTTTGGTTCAATTATATATGACTTATTTTGAAACCAGTCTTAATTTTGTAAGTAGTTGTAGTCACCCCATTATCACCATTATTAGATTATGTTGATTATGCAAGTCTGTACATTGACTAACAAGTTCAATCATTTTTCAAAGTAATTACGATCAGTTTTAAAGAAATTGCTAGACGAGTTAAAGAATTGATAAACGTGTTACAACCACAGAGACTAGTAATTAAAGTGCAGTGCTGTTCTAAGTTTAGCAATCAATTTTTAAGACAGAGAGTTTAACTTGTAACAGAGTTTGCGCGTAAAGTTGGTTTCATTTATAGAGAAAGTAACCAGGCTAACAGTAGTCAAAGTATTATAGTTGATTAACCAGACTTGACGAAAGTAATTTTTATGAAATACATTAAATGCCAGACTCTGCTCAGTACGCTACCCAGGCCCTGGAACCAATCAATCAAAAATAGTTCACGTAAAGTTTTATACGGAACTTGAATGCTTTAAATAGTAATATCAAAATTATTGAGAACTTTGACTGTGGTATTTGTGAAGCTCATTGCACCACGGAGTTTCACTGTACTGAGCTATTATCATTGCAATCAGAGTCTATCAGCTATTACGATTTTGATTATAACACGAACACGCCATCACCACTACATGGATCCTGACACATTTATTAGTGAAGTTGTGCTGTTCGTGAATCGTAAGAAGTGCTAGTTGCAGGCTGTAGTCAATGCTAAGTCAGATAGGGCCAAGCTTAATTGATTACCACAGTGACTGTTTCAAGTTAATTAATATCAATTTTTTTATTTATTAAAAATTTTAACTTTCACTGCGAAAGTGTGGTTGCAACCCATTAGTTGTGATTTGCTGCCACATTCAATAACTAAATTATTATTACTAGGGTATATCATTACGCATTCTGAATTTTGAGATTTTTTGACGACCTCCAACAGGCAATTTTCTTACACTCTGTCTTGTTGTAGAACAAAGTCTCCCGTTGTACGCCACAGCAGTACCGTGTCGGTAGCTGTAACAGGGTGGAAGATGTAGCGGTTGAAAGTCGTCAGCTTGTAGAAAATGCAAACTGAAAACGAGCAATGGCTTTCAACACTGAGGTTACATACAGCCAAACGCGATGCACATTCTTCACTCGTTTTTCTGCAAAAGCGCCTGAATTATCCCATTTTTGTATTGGTATTACATGTAAACCTAGTGCAGTGAGCCCATAAGTGATCGCAAATTGCGATTTATTTCATTAAAAATGAACGCTGTAACGTCGTCAAAAATATGTAATTTATTTTGATGGATTAGATACGTTATTCAGTGTTTCGAGGACCGATTTTCTGAAGCTGCTATGACTCACTTCAGAGAAATAGAAACATTTCTACTTCCTATAACAGAAGATTGTAATTATGTAACACAATTTTACAAGGATGACTTTGAACCTGAAACACTAACTTTGCAGGGAAATATGATGTTAGATGTGTGTAAGTCTAAACATTATACCATTGAAAGTACTGAAGATTTAGTGCGTTTTTTTGCCTCGAATACACACGTTGGGGAATTGATCCCAGAAGTGATGGAGCTGATAAGGATCGCTTTAACTATACCAGATTCCACATGCACAGCAGAAAGTTCTTTCTCAGCCCTCAGAAGATTGAAAACGTATCTGCGGAACACAATGACGCAAGAGAAACTGAACGATAGTGCAATCATGCATGTTCATGAAGAAGAAGCTAAAAACATGAGCCTTGACAGTGTGGCGAATACTGTTATCAAACGATCCACTGTTCGTAGGAACACAGTCTTCATCGCGGAGAATTAAAAACTACTGAAGAATTGAAAAGTAAAACAATTTGGGGAACGTTGTGGTTTACTTTTTGTATTTATTAATTAGTGTGGAGAATGTTCCACAGCAAACAATAGTTTGTTTGCCTCTATCAAGTGTTGTTCAATCAAAATTGCGTAAACTGATTTTCAGCAGGGTTTTTCAGGGACGGGATGGTCAATTCTGACTACTCCTTATGATAACAAATGTTCAAATGTTTGTTAAGCTTATGGGACTTAAACTTACAAACCACTTATCAGCTACCTTATACTAAGGACGGCACAAATATCCATGCCCGAGGGGGGATTCGAACCCCCGACCGCAGTGGCCGTACAGACCGTGACTGAAGCGCCTCAGTCCCCTCGGCCACCGCGGCCGGCTGATGATAACAGTCATTTTTAATTTTCCTATTTGCAGCCACAATTATTGTTTTTCAGCTGACTCATACTATTGCAATGTTTTTCTGATCATCTCTATATATAAAAGGAAGTGTCGCGATTGACTGACTGACTGACTGACTGACTCATGATCGCCCAGCCCAAACCACTGAAGATAGAAACTTGAAATTTGTGGAGGGTGTTGATCTTACTCTGTAGGCTTCATTTAAGAAGACATTTTTCGATATTCCGCCCGTAAGGGGTGAAATAGGAGATGAAACGTTTTTTTGAAAATACGTAGCTATTAAGGCAATTTTGAAGCTAGAACTACAACATTTCGGATTATAATCCATGGTTCGAATTTAAAAGGCCCGTGTTTCGGCATTTTTTTGAAATTCGACAAATAAGGGGGTAAAATAGATGACGCAAATATTGATTTTCAAAAATATGTTGCTGTTAACTCAAATTTTAAGCTACAACTACTAAACTTCGGATAGGTAATCTCGGTCAGGATTAAAAATCCATGATTTTTGGAAATTCAACAAGTAAGAGGGTAAAATAGAGGATCAAAAATTCTTTTTGAAAACACGTTGTTATTGAAACAATTTTGAACCTAGAGCTGCAGAGACTGATATTCGTATAGTTGGTTTGACGTTAAAAAATACGTGTTTCTGTATTTTTGTAAATTCAACCATCAACGGGGTTAAATTGGAGATGGGGTGTTTTCCGAAAATATGTTGCTATTTAGGCAACTTTGAAGTTAGAACTACAAATTTTCAGATTTGGATTCCTGGTTCGAATTTAAAAGACACGTGTTACGGTATTTTTGGAAGTTCGACCAATAAGGAGGTGAAATACGAGATGCAAAAATTGATTTTAAAAAATATGGTGCTGTTAACTCAAATTTCGAGCTATAACTACGAAACTTAGGATATGGACTCTTGATCATGATTAAAAAGACACGTGTTTCGGTATTTTTGGAAATTCAATAACTAAGGGGGTAAAATAGGGGATCAAAGATTCTTTTCGAAAACACATTTTTGTCAAGACAATTTTGAAGCTATAGCTACAAAAATTGGTATTTGTATTGTTCGTTATGATTTAAAAAAATACGTGTTTCGTTATTTTTGGAAATTCAACCATCAAGGGGATTAAATTGGAGAGGTGGTGTTTTTCGAAAATCCGTTGCTATTTAGGCAATTTTGAAGTTAAAATTACAAATTTTCGGATTTGGATTCGGGGTTCGAATTTAAAAGACACGTGTTACGGTATTTTTGGAAATTCGACCAATAAGGGGGTGAAATACGAGATGCAAAAATTGATTTTCAAAGATATGTTGCTGTTAACTCAAATTTCGAGCTAAGCTATGGAATCTTGATCAGGATTAAAAAGAAACAACTGGTGCAGACCAACCACCATACGCATGCGAAGCAGCGGGGGTTCAGCTAGTTGGAAATAAAATACAAAACTTCCGCAGGTCGGAATCACTGTAACAGTCAAACACATTGTACAGCGCAAGTCGGTTATTGACTGGCGAGTTTTTTCTGATACAGCGATACGGGCTATTCAGGCAATTGTTATCAAATTCATTTTTTCAGTGCTAGTATTTAATTCTTTCAACTATTTAATAAATGTAGGACGTGACTACTTTATTATCAAAATTACACCTTGTTTAAGTTTTTTCCCAAGATCGCAAAAGTTTCATTTTTCATATATTTGTCATAAACCGGTTTGGACAATGTATATCGTGATTTTCAGATGGTTGCATTGGCTCAGTCAAATATTCACTTTGGCCCTTACGAGGCAAAGTCTCTCTCATTGTAATATAAAACCGATAGTCAGATTGCCAATAACCTTAAACAAGGTGCAATGTTCATAAAATTCAGATCACTGTGCACAGACAAAACATGCCAGGTAACTGTTACTGTATTAGTCTTATAACTCACATAAAATACAGGTAGAGAAAGAAACATTATTACGGTATGTACATTTTTTTTTTGATTTTCCTAACTGTAATACTAAAATAATAGCTGCATTTGTTAACAAGTTACCTGTTGTAAGAAAAAGCTATACCATTCACTAGCTTAAAACCGCGGCTCCGCTCGCGTGTTGGTTGATTATCTGTTTATCAGGAACGTCAGTAGTGTAGATCCAATCACAGGTAAAAATGCACTCGTTTCGAAGAATCCGATCACGAAATTCAACAATAATGATTGTAATAATATCACAGATCGATCACTTGCTGTAATAGGCGAAACGTTAAATCGATTTTTTTAAGAGATGTATTAAAAAATTTCTTTTTTACTGCTTTATTTATTTATTCTTATATTTCCTTATTCGTATGCTTATCCTTACAGAGAAAGAGCTGAAGACATTGTAGCACAGATAGACCAAAGATATGGTCTGTGGCATCACGTTTCGCTGTATGTAACGTCGTTGCTATAGAGTCGCAAACGACATCGCTGGCATTCAGTCCGATTTCTTTAAAATAATTTGACGACTTTCAACCACCATATCTTCCACCTCCTTATAGCTATCGGCATGGAACTGCTATGGTGTACAACGGGAGACTTCGGACAACAATTACACACAGACCATTCGTTTGCGTTCTGTAGTTTTCGCTGCAGAGAATTTTATATACACCGATAACTTTCCATTCCAATATACTCCACCCTTTTATCATTATCAACCCTCAAGCAACATTGCAACCAATAAAACCATTTTCAAAGAGTAAATATAATTTTCAAAGAGTAATTCTTGTTCCGCATTTCACGTTATATTCTTCATATTGCTAAATATCTATCAGATGGCTATAAAACCGTGGCTAAAACCTTCATCAGGTATATATTAGTAACGGTACAAATATTTAAGTCTCTGCGTCTTGTCGTTCGGACGTGATAAGCGTACACCGAACAGACATTCACCTTAATTAATATATATCGTTGCAGTTGGCCGGAACATACAATGTTTCATTTGTTAACTGCAGCGTACCGCCTGCCATCTGTTGAGTGCATTTGCTACTACTTTCGTTGCAGTTTACGTACGCTATTTATACGTGCCAGTTCGCGCTTTGTACACAAAATACAGCTTCCTATCTAGATCCCATTCTACACAAAATGTCAATGTTTTTTCTTGCCATGGTACGTAGAGAATATTTTATTTAAAGTCTTCAATTTATATACATACTTCCTTCATTTGTTACAACAAATGAAAATGAATGCGGCATAGACGCCAACATTCAGTTTCTTGTGTATGTAATTATATATTAGTTAAGCCGTTTTGGCAGTATCCAAGAATCTTTTTGTATATTCGAAAGTAAAAATGATAACAATAACAAAGAAAAAAAATTCACTATAGCAGGACACAAAACATTGCCAGAAATAATGGAAGTTAATGTCATGACGCGTCAACCCTCGCGGCTAAACATAAGATACACTACACAGCACTTCTGCTGTTGTATTAGAAGCTTCTTACAACCGTTACGTATTTCTATGGATGTACTTCAAATAAATAACTTGTAATAAACATTTTGGAAAGTAGCCTATGTCCTAATCCAAGACATAAGAAATCTCTATATGAAATTTCATCTAAATCAGTGCTGTAGTTTTAACGTGATGCGGTAACAAACATATAAACTTTCGCATCTATAATATGCATAGGATTATTCTTTACACCACAGCCAGGAACAATACATCTCCTAACATTTTTCGCTGCAACTCACAACTGAAACTGAAAGTTAACTGTCACATAAGCATAAGGGAAACATTATTTCACATGGCTCATCGCTGTAGAAAGTTACCTTTTTCCTCCAAATTCGTTTCGGCGTTGATAATACCTTCAAAATCGGTGCTAACTGGGACACATCATTTATGTTCCATAAAAATCACTGTTATGTGGAAATAAATTACACGTAAATGGCACGACTTATTTTTAAAACAGCGTAGTCCCTTTTTAAAAGAAGAAGGGCGTAAGTTTATCTCAGTAGGCCTGTGTGTGCGGTATTCCTCTCAAAGTAATACCGTGAAATTCGCCGTCCGAAACATACCCAATACACTACTATGGCACTTTCTCCCATATTGCATTCTTAACCCTCCGTTATACAGAGGTGTGAAAATTATTAGACTCAAGGCTGTTTTTGCATCAAATGAAAACATTTAACAGTTTAGAAGCATTTATTCCCCAAATTTGAATACCTTAATACTTTGTGTGCATGCCTTTGTTCTTAATGAGCAGTTCACTTGTTGGCATTGTTTTAATAAGTCTGGAGCATGAACTTTTGACATCTTCATCATGGTGCCATATTTGTATCTGTTTTTCCATGAGCTGCAACTTTGTTGTAATGTTGATCTTCCCCAGCTTTTGCTTAACAATTGCCCACAGATTCTCTATAGGGCTCATGTCTGGACTGTACCCAGGCCATGACAACGTTTCTGCTTTATTTTCAGCTAAGAACTGAGTAATTGATTTAGCTTTGACACGGTGCACCATCATGCATGAACACAAAGTGACCGTCAGGAAACCATTGCTTAACCTGAGGTAAAAGCCTCCTCGTTTCCAAAACTTTCCTATACTGGTTCTGATTCATAGTGCCTTCCACATGGTAGTCGGCCAGTAGCCTTTGCTGACATGACACTCCACACCATAATAGATGTGGGATGTTTTACAGCTACACAAAGCTCAGAAAACTCTTCATCAACCGTTCTTCGGACATACTGGCTACTTTCTTCACATATAGAGAATATTGACTCATCAGAGAAGTAGACCTGAAAGGAATAAAACATTTTAATCATAAGAAGTGGACGATGTCTTATGTTATATGCTCCTACGATCCGTACTGTAATAAATGAAATTTTTCCATGTATTCGTGGAATATTTCCTTGAAAACAAATATTCATTTTTCAAAAGAAATTTTCACATAAATTTTCTCAACTGCTTTGGATAAAGTTTATTTACCTTACTCCAGTCCTCCCCAAACTTATTTCTATCTTCATGAGCCCATTTCAGCCTCTTTGCACTCATTTCAGGGGTAAGTTTTGCTTTTTTTGCTGGAAGCCCTGCGCTAATAAGCTTTCTGCGGACTGTAGAAGTACAAACATTCACGCCATAGTTCTCCAGAGCCTTCTTCAAATCTTGGCTGGTAGCTCTTACGTTGTCTTTCGCCATCTGGACAAGTTTCCTTTCAGTTCTAGGGGGAAGTTTGCTCTTGCGTCCACACTTCCCTCGACGTCCACGTCTGAAATCGAGGCCATCTTTCTCTGCCTGGCAAATGCGACTTACAGATTTTTGTGAAATCTGTAACCTATTTGCTATTTCTCGCTGTGAACACCGTTTTTCTTCGAGTAACAGTTTTATAGTCGCAACTTTTCTTGGTGAAAGATCACTTTTCCGACCCATAACCAACAAATATCTGACAAACAAAAAAATTATTCATAATAATAAAAGTATTTATATTTTATGGCTAAAGGTGCAAACAGAAATGTTCATTAATTATTGTTTCATGATACATTAAACATAAAACCAACCTTAAGAACGTCCCAGCTGAATTAAACTGTCTCCAAAACAACTGCAACCATGCAATCTCTGCCTCGACAATAACAATTGGTTGTTTAGGGAGTGCTGCCAACATTGTTGTTAACACAGTACTGCCAACAGCAAAGGGAAATGTTGTCGTATGCATGTGAGTCAGTGAAAATGGCAATATCACATGACTGAATAATTACAGAGCGAGAGAAACTAGGAAATATGAATATTTTCGTTTTGAGTCTAATAATTTTCACCTCTGTACATGCCGTGTAGTGAGTCCGCAGTCCATCGATAATAACTAGGCAGTTAGAAATTCAAGATTTCCGTTAGCGGCGTTTTTTTTTCTTCCTTCATTGACGTCCTTAACGAATCACTGGCAAGAATTCCAAGCATTTATTATTATCAGAAAGCAGCAAACTGGTGACGTGGAAGAGTCGGTCCACAGCAGGTGTCAAGCAAATTTCATTCATAAACTCACTAAACATACAGGAATTAATATTATCCGATTTGACAAAAATAATAGCTTTCAGATACAGTTAATCTATATATAGGGTAAGGTGGTACAATTTCGATCATTTCGGACAAATGTTATTGTAACTGGAAATATATTGAGAAAAATATGTAATTTTAATTATAGCACTTGTTCTTAAATGTTTAACTAATATGTAACACAAATATTAGACAATTACAAATGTCGGTATACACACACACACAAAATTTACAGAATTGAGAAAAATCGATCGAAAATGTACCACACTAGGTACAATTGTGATTACTTTATTAGAGCTCGTTAGACTAAGTAGCTTCATGTACCTCCCAACGGGAAAAAATGTATTTCTCCTTAGCACAAAGTGGTGTATTCTCGGAAAAGACAGGACGAGCTGTAGAAACATGTTACACTACAATGCCATACAACGAGACACTACGAGATTAACAAATTGCGCGAAAATTTATGTTCATCAGAATTGTACCTATATCGAAATTGTACCACCTTACCCTATATAAAACCCAGTTGCTGTGGGTTAGTCTCGCTAAAACTGAGAAACGACATGACCAATTTGAATATTTATTTTCTTTTGTTTGATTCAATACAAGGTAGATTCGACGGAAAAAAAGATAGCAAAAATTCAAAGGAACAGAAAAAAAAAATCTAAAACATCGAAACTGATGATTTTGTGTGGGCATCGCCCCTTCAGATTAATTCGTATTTTATGCTCTTCATCGGAATGCGATAAAATTTTTATGGTTGGCCTCCATAATAAAAGGAAAGGCACTGTCTGCATAATAATTCATACGGTGAGTGGCAGAGGGTACTTACAACAAAGTCAAAAGCAAACTACAGTTTTATTTCGATTTCCGATCTTCCTGAAGTTTTGCATGCTGAACCTTCGTAGCAAGAGAAACATCACTCACTATATAATATTTCGTACGGTGCATGGCGCAGGGTACCGTATTATATCTCTTGCTAGTAAGTTCCAGTGTGCAAAACTTCAGCAAGATCGAAATAAAACTGTAGTTTGGTATCCGCATTCCAGACCTGGACCTGGTTTGGCCTATCACGCTGAAATTTGTCGGATAATTTTTCAAACACAAGGGAGAGATGGGACAGGAGGGAACTGGCAGAGTAAAGGTATGGGAAGGGGAGGTAACTAGGGGAGGTGATGACAGAGGGAGCAGTGAGCAACTGAGTACTGGAGTAGTGAAACAACTTAAGTCACCAAACAAAAATAAATCTTCCGGGCCAGATTGTATACCAACTACATTCCTCTCAGAGTACGCTGATGCAATAGCTCCGTACTTAGCTATCATTTACAACCGATCACTCAGCGAAAGATCCGTACCCAAAGACTGGAAAGTTGCCCAAGTTACTCCAATATTCAAGAAAGGAAATAGGAGTGATCCCCAAAATTACAGGCCTATCTCATTGACGTCGATTTGCAGTAGGATTTTGGAACGTATACTTTGTTCGAATATTATGAACTACCTCGAAGAGAACGACCTATTAACCAATAGTCAGCACGGATTCAGAAAGTATCACTCTTGCGGAACACAGCTTGCCCTTTATTCATATGAAGTATTAAGTGCCATCGACAAGGGATCTCAAATCGATTCCATATTTCTGGATTTCTGGAAGGCTTTTGATACTGTACCCCACAAGCGGCTTCTTATGAAATTGCGTGCTTGTGGAATATCTCCCCAATTGTGCGATTGGATTCACGGTTTCCTACCAGAAAGGACACAGTTCGTTGCAATTGACGGTACGTCATCGAGTAAACCAGAAGTGATATCTGGCGTTCCACAGGGAAGCGTTATAGGTCCCCTACTCTTCCTCGTGTTTATAAACGATTTAGGAGACAATCTGAATAGCTCCCTTAGACTGTTCGCGGATGATGCTGTCGTTTATCGGTTAGTAAAGTCAACAGAGGATCAAAAAAAGCAACTGCATACCGATTTGGACAAAATTTCTACTTGGTGCGAAAATTGGCAATTGACACTAAATAAAGAAAAGTGTGAAGTAATACACATGACCACTAAAAGAAAACCACTGAACTTGAATTACGCGATAAATCAGTCAAACCTTAAGGTCGTAGATTCTACCAAATACCTAGGAGTTACAATTACGAACAACTTTGACTGGAGAGAACACACAGAAAATATTGTGGGGAAGGCGAACCATAGGTTACCTTTCATTGGTAGAACGGTTCGAAGATGCACCAGCTCCACCAAAGAGACTGCCTACATCATACTTGTGCGTCCTCTCTTGGAGTACCGTTGCCCCTTGTGGGACCCTCACCAGGTGGGACTGACGGAAGATATTCAGAAGGTTCAGAGAAGGGCAGCTCGTTTTGTTTTATCACGTCACGGGGGGAAAAGCGTCACGGAAATGTTGCAAGAATTGGGGTGGAAATCATTAAAAGAAAGACGTTATTCATTGCGGCGTGATCTGTTTGCGAAGTTTCAATCACCGACTTTTACTTATGAATGTGAAAATATTTTGCTAGCACCCACCTACTGAGGAAGACATGACCATCCCAACAAAATAAGAGAAATCAGATCGAAAACGGGACGATTTAGGTGTTCTTTCTTCCCGCGCGCTATTAGAGAATGGAACGGTAGAGAAAAGTTATGAAAGTGGTTAATAAACCCTCTGCCCGGCACTTGAATGTGATTTGCAGAGTATCTGTGTAGATGTAGATGTAGAAATAAATACCCGAGCAACACCGCGTTTTCAGCTAGCACATGATAAATTATACGGAAAACTACAGGAATCTCTTTCTCTAAAATTTACGACCCGCAATCGGTCATGTGTGTACCACTTTGGTCACACCGAATGAAGTGTTTGAAAGTGACAAAATTAACAACTGTTTTAAAATTACTGTGGGGGAAATGGTCCTAGTGTGAGCGCTCACGGGTTAATAAAGATGCCCGCGTGCTTGCTTACTTGCCCAGCCACGACTAGGCTAGCCGTCCCGTGCCCCCACCGTCACAACGTATCAGAAGTTGAGAGTTTTCACGCTGTTTCTGTGAACTGTCGATAATACGAAAATATCGCTTGCAGTAACTTGCACTCCACCCCACACTGCTTCAACAAGCCTTTCAGTATAACATTGGAAGTAGGGAGCAGTGGGAGAAAATAGTTCGACACCGTACGGGGGATATTGTCTGGTTCACTGACGGGTCAAAATCGGACCAAGGCGTTGGGGCCGGGGTATACGGGGTGCAGCCAAGACTGGAGGGCGTCATATCTCTAGGGAAACTGGCCTCAGTATTCCAGGCCGAAATCACTGCCATCAGGGCGTGTGTGGAGGAGAATTTGCGTAGGCGCTGCAAAGACCGTAGGAACTTTATCTATTCAGACAGCCAGGCAGCCCTGAGATCACTGGCAGCTCCTGCAACAAGGTCTAAAATCGTTGCAGAATGTCACAGGGTTCTGGTGGAGCTAGGGGAAAGCAATACAGTAAACCTATTGTGGGTCCCTGGCCACTCGGGGATCAGTGGCAACGAACATGCCGACAGATTAGCCAGGTTGGGGGCAGAGACTCCATTTATTGGACCGGAACCTGTCCTGACAATCACCAAGGCAATGATTAAATTGGAGCTACGTAACTGGCTCAGAAGACAGCACGTAGAATATTGGACCAAAGTCCATCAACAAAAACATGGCAAGGTAATGATGCCAAAGCCATGTTTTAAAAGAAGCTCTGGAATCCTGGGTCTGAACAGGAGAGAGATTAGACTCATGGTTGGATTGCTGACAGCCCATGGGAATTTCAAAAAACACCTACATACAATGGGAATAACAGAAGAGGACCCTAAATGTAGGATCTGTGATGACGGTGATGAAACTGCATCGCATCTAATCTTCGAATGCATTGCATTGGAGACTAAAAGGCACAGAACATTTGGGACAACCAGACCCGAAGAAATTGTGTCTAATAAAGAACTGGTAAAGGGACTCCTAGCACTGTTCAAGGGCATTGCTGGCTTTACTAGATATACAGGGAGCGATACCGCACAATAAACTTAGTTTCGGTGCGGGCAGTGGCGGGTTGGACCAACACTGTTTTGGCTTCCCTGAAAAAATCAAATCAAATCAAACTTGCACTCCACAGAAATGAGGCAATGGTTATTAAAGAAGGAAACTACATAAATTTTCCTTGCAAACAATCCTTATTAAGTGAAAACATCGATAGACGCGAAGAAACGCCGTTACTTTTTAAATTCAAATGACACCCGTTGCCAGAAACACTTTTTGCTATCTATAGTATTGCAAGGCATCCGGGATACAGCTAATTATTTTTTGTGTCCTACCTGGGTTACATTTTAGTTGCAGTGGCGGCAGTTTAGTGTTGTATCGTTGCTAACGAAATATTTGCTTTAGGACGACCATTAATTTACTGGCGGGATCAGCACTCATTACTTATTTGATCACCAACATAATAAATTATGCCCCTCATTCAGCCGTTGCCAACATCAGCACACTACGCCGATGCCGTAAGGAAAATTATTGTCCCCCTTGTTGTAGTGTATTAGGCGACAGTTATGAGAATGTAAAACGAAGCATCGACATCTGTTAGTTCTTTCGTGTGCTATGTAACTAACATCTTCTCAATTTGTCCTCTGCATCTACATCTACATACATACATAGCAATTCACGGTAGGGTGCGTGGCGGAGGGTACACTGCACCACTACTAGGCATTTCCTTTCCTATTCCACTCCCAAATTGAACGAGGAAAGAAAGAATGCTTATATACCTCCGTACGAGCCCTAATTTCTCTTATCTTGTCTTTGTGATCGTTACGCGAAATGTAAGTAGGCGGCAGCAAGATCGTCCTACACTCAGCTTCAAATTCCGGCCCTCTAAATTTACTTAACAGAAATACACGAAAAGAACATCGTCTTTCTTACAGCGATCCCCAATTGAGTTGCCGGAGAATTTCCGTGACACTCGCGCATTGGTCGAACCTACCGGTAACAAACCTAGCTGCTCGCCTCTGAACCGCCTCTATGTCTTCCTTTAAACTGATCTGCTGCGGGTCCCAAACACTTGAGCAATACTCAAGACGTGGTCGTACAAGCGTTTTATACGCGGTCTCCTTTACAGGTGAAGTACATCTTCCCAAAATTCTCCCAATAAACCCAAGTCGGCTGTCCGCCATACTCACAACTGTCCTTACATGTTCGTTCCATTTCATATCGCTCTGCAATGTTACGCCTAGGTATTTGAACGACGCGACAGCATCAAGAAGCTCACTATTAATGCTGTATTCGAACATTATAGGATTGTTTTTTCTACTCATGCGCATCACCTTACATTTTTCTACATTGAGAGCTAGCTGCCATTCTTCGCACCAACTAGAAATTTTGTCTAAGTCATCCTGTATGCTATTACAGTCAGTTACAGACGACACCCTACCATACACCACAGCATCATCAACAAACAGCCGCAAATTACAACTTACTCTGTCCATCAGATCATTTATATAGATAGAAAATAATAGCGGTCCTATCACACTCCCCTGGGGCACGCCTGACGATACACTCGTCTCTGATGAACACTCGCCGTCGAGAACAACGTACTGCGTTCTATTACTTAGGAAGTCTTCCAGCCAGTCACAAATCTATGAACCTTTCCTCTAATATGGCGTTTTCTACGCATTTCTAAACATAACGAACTCAAAAGCTAATGAGCATAGGCGTACACAGAAATCCGAAAGGAGACTACATGAATTCGATTTTCCTTGCAGAGAATTCTTATGTAAGTATATTGAAAGAATTCCCAAGGAGGTAATTTTGGAACTGGCAATGCAATTTTACCACTTGAGCAGCATCATTTTAAGAATTATAGGGTAACCGTATTTTCACGTGTACGATAAACTTCGTAAGTCTCGGAGAAGGCCTACGTAGCTTTTCCTAAAAGCGTTTGGTACAACTGCATTTAATGCGGCCCGGTTACTGCTCGCTAGGTGGCTTAAAGTAAATTCCTCTCATTTAGGGTTACCATATGTTCATCATCAAAAAAGAGGACACTGTAATGTTACCATAATGTAATTTATAACTTTATTAATGAACAACGTAAAACTCCTACAAACTAAAACAGAAACATTGTGTGGTTGTTGTAAAACAAAATATTATGAACCTTGATAGTTTATTCATCATAATTGTCTCATTCTTGTCTTTTTCACTTTTGTACCAACTATATTTGGAGGACGACGAAATCTCTCTCAAGAGATTTTTTGAAAGATAAAAGCTCAGGCATTTCAAATGTTTGAAATTATACTGTTCAAATGCAGTAGCTGTTATATTTTCTATTTGAAATCTATTCCTGTCTTTTGTCCACTGTGTGTTCACAAGAGAAAACACACGTTCCGTGTTAGCATTATGGCTAGGTATAGAAAAAAAGAATTCTACAATTTTTGGAAATTCAGCATAAATAACAACACAATATGATTGCCTGAAATATACATACCACACTTCAGCTGCTGGTATGTTCCCTTTTTTTTAAATAATCTTTCTCTGTATTTTTCCAAGAGCACGTCATTTAACAGTGACTTTGTTTTCGGCATTTCGTATTTAAGTTCATGATTTATTTTGAAGTAAAAGGCTACCTACTATCTCGAGCACACAATACGGCCGCAAAGTATATCAAAGCCACAAAGTATACAGAAAGCAACACCAAAGAGCATAATGCAGAATATACTGATTGAATACAGGATAGACAACCGGGTCTTTTCGCACAGAAGTTCCGAATGGTTTGCAACTGTCAGATTCATGCGGAGAGCCAAATTGTGATCGGCAATTTCGCTCTGTGTATGTGCGTGGTAGTTGCGAACAGTTTGCTACTGCCGTGGGAACGAACCCATTGTCGCAAATGACACAAAAATAAATTTTCTTTTTCCGGAACCCCCAAAAAAGAGGACATTTAGTAGAATTTTATCAATTGCGGCCGGACACGTTTTCTTTCCTCAAAAAGAGGACGTGTCCGGGAAAAAGAGGACCTACGGTAACCCTAGTCTCACTCCCTGTGAATCAGTTTGTTGCTCCTGCTCTGTGGTTGTCAAGTCCTCGATGTGCCCTTGTCCAGTTGGTAAATTAGTAATCTTATCGTTTCCTGTGAATCAGTATTCACAACGCCACCTAGCGAGCGCTAGCCGGGCCGCTTGAATGCAGTTCAACAATTTATTTATTGCTCTAGAAAAGCTAAAATAAAGAATACACACACAGATGTTAATTACCCGACTAACTGAAAGGTTTTAATATATTAGTAACGCGATACTGTCCGCTGAAACAAAGTAACCTATAACTTACGAACTTTCCGTCACACACATAGGGCAGACCGGGCCATGTTTTCCACCTTTTTATATTTTTAATTTTTGTTCTTTTGAATTTTAGCAGTCTTGA
The DNA here is from genome assembly GCA_026315105.1 of Locusta migratoria. Lineage (NCBI taxonomy): Eukaryota > Metazoa > Arthropoda > Insecta > Orthoptera > Acrididae > Locusta > Locusta migratoria. The sequence continues at coordinate 125,159,223 of CM048754.1, forward strand.
TGTAAACAGCGGATCATTGTATTTCCTATACTTTTATCTACAGTCTTGTATAAATATTTTTGAAAATAGCAAATATCGTTCTTGGCAGAAAATCATTTTGTCTGACAATTTTGCATTGGAAAATTTGGCCCGTATGCGGGGCTGACTTAAAATGTACAGGGGCAAGTTTTCCAATTATACTTTAAATGGATTATTTATATGTTTTCATCTGGTTTTTAACTGGACTATCAGTCAATACAGCTGACTTCCTTTTCTTCCTTCCATGTTGTGTTTGCTTCCTAGTTGCCGCCTTCTCAAAAGGCCTAATTTCTTCTGGTGTTGGCCAAGATGTTGTGGATGTACACGGAACGCCTTTATGACGAGCAAGAGGAAAGGTGAAACATCCTGGCAGATTAAAATTGTGTGCCGTAACCGGGACTCGAACCTGGGACCTTTGCCTTTCGCGGGCAAGCGCACTACCGACTGTGCTATCCCGACACGACTCACGATGCCGCCTCACAACTTTACTTCCGCCAGTACCTCGCCTCCTACTTTCCAAACTTCACAGAAGCAAGACTAGCACTCCTGGAAGAAAGGATATGGTGGAGACATGGCTTAGCCACAGGCTAAGGGATGTTTCCATAATGAAATTTTTCAATCTGCAGCGGAGTGTGCGCTGATATGAAACTTCCTGGCAGATTAAAATTGGTACTGGCGGAAGTAAAGTTGTGAGGCGGCATCGTGAGTCGTGTCGGGATAGCACAGTCGGTAGTGCGCTTGCCCGCGAAAGGCAAAGGTCCCAGGTTCGAGTCCCGGTTCCGGCACACAATTTTAATCTGCCAGGAAGTTTCATATCAGCGCACACTCCGCTACAGAGTGAAAGTTTCATTCAAGAGGAAAGGTATTTGTTGGTGAAATAGGAGTTTATGAATTCGATGGGCTCGAATGGAGGCTGTGATCAATCGTTTTTTCTGGCAAGTTTGAATCCAGTCCAGGACTGATAGGGCATTCAGAATTTGTAGGAGCTGGTCTGTCTGTAAAGTAGGGAATTTCAACCAGTAATTGTTCTAAGGCCTGTGTGGAACATTGAAGTCCATGGGTGCTTTTCTGACACTGCGCCAGCCTCTAAATGCTATAGACCAGCATCTATTACTTCAGGCGTGTACGAGCCCCTCTCGGTCCTCTCTGTATAATTTCGGACCATTTTAAGTCTGTAAAACACATTTTACAATGAACCATTTGACAGAGGGCTATTTGGCACAATTTATTGTTTTACAACGAGACACGTGCAGGAATATGTGCCCCGCATGCTCTGGGAAAACGTGCCCCGTCGCCATATTCGGAACTATAACACTAAGTCTATCAGTAACAGTGTAAGCTATTTACAAAACAAATGCACAGTTACGTGAAGAAAGAAACCGGCTTAGTACGTGCAGTGTCAAACTAATAAGCTTAACGCTAGTATGTTTATTTTCAGTTTCAATAAAAACGTGAAAGTTTAGTCACCTTTGCAAAAATGACGAAAACAGCCCTGCCGACGTTGTGACTGCTGGTACAACACTGAAACTTTCGTAAATGAAGCGTGCTTTGTTGCTGCTTCCTACAGTCACATAATAGGGAGCACACAGAAGGGAAAGCTGGGGGCGGCGCCTTTGATGTTTTTGTTACCAAGCGTTGCGCTCGACGCCATATTGAAAAGCAGTATACGCGGAACTATAGCCACTTAGTACTTTGGCTGGAAATTGAGTTTTTACGAACTGCAGCAAATCTCACCGAGTTTTACGAAAAGAAACGGCTTTTCATTATGCTCTCATCTGTTTTGCGCCCTCTTGTTGCACCTAATTGTAATCCAACGAAAAATAGGCCTAAATTTTAATACAACTACGAAAATGTACGGTGAAATCGATGATCGTTTTATTTGGTGCCTATCTCTAGAAAAATGCCAAATAACGCGGAGTTATGTGTGGAAAATTAGTTATAAACAAGAAAGTGACTTTACAACTGCCAGGTTTTATTTGACACGAATAAATTCGCACAAAATATTGAGTCAGACTTAGCAGTATAACGTGATTACACAGAACTAATGACGTCTGGGCATATATAAAAGTTGTATTTGCTTTAGGAGTATAATTAATTTACTGATTAGGGAAGGGGATATAGAGGAATCTATCAACCACAAAGCAGGAACAGCAAAGAAAAAAAATATTCCCCTTAATTTATTTGTTTGAGTATCCGAAGAGCATTCGTTGGCAACATTAGCACACTACACCTCCAATGCCGTAAGTAAAATTTTACCTGCCTACTTGCGCACTATTCTTTGTTATTCATTTTATATTATTCCCTGCAACGTTAAAGTTATAAAATATAAATGTACTTCAACATTTCGATGCTGTTGAACTGCTGCAGCAACAGCAACAGCGAGAGTTATCGTCAAGAGAAGAAGCGAGGCTACTTTTAATAATTATGCACAAATTGCTCTCATTCGAAACTGATAACATTTAACTTTCACTACACATTAGCGACGTTCACTTACAGCTCAGCATCTTTTGGGAAGGTGAAGAAACTTATATCCTTATTCGAATGAGAATTATTACGGCAATTAGGTGCTGAACACCATCGCCCGCCTTTACTCTTATTGCTGCTCATAATACAAACGGAACAGCTCCAACTACTGACACGCAGTTCTTTCTTCTCATTGCACTGCACTGTACCAAAAACTTGTTTACTTTTATGCGATTCAGGCTGTTAAAACACACAATTAACAAACAAAGACGGCGCATTACCACGCCACAGAGTAGGGAGTGATCACACGTTTACTGCTTTTCAAGATGGCCGATTCCGCGCATGCGCACTAAATTTTGGACGACAGACTGCAGCGGGAGTTTCCTTTCTGTATACTCCTTATTCTGTGCTACAGTATTGCCGGTGGTACCATCTAATGGAATGATTCGAAACTAAAACGAGTTGGAAAACTTGCCCCTATGGAAAATGTGCCCCTGTCTCCCCTACATTAACGTATGTCTACAGTCAGTGTATTGCAGTGAGCTCACAGATAATACGGAGATGGTACTGTGTACTATGAAACCGTGACGTTGTACGTATACTTGTGTCTCTAATCCAGTACTCAGTATTTTAGTCCTAAGCACTACAGTTATATTTCCAGTGTTTATATTGAGATCATTGGTTGCAAAGTCCCACCTGAACTGCTAAAATAACATCTACTACTGACGCCACCACAGTTGTGTGTAAACGGGGGTTTACACAATGCCACTAAGTTGTTTCACGGAATGTCAAAACACATAATTATTCTTTTACCATAGTGGATATTAGATATGCATCAAAAAAACAAATGTTTGTAAAGCTTATGGGACTTAACTACGGGGTCATCAGTCCCTAAACTTACAAACTACTTATCAACTAGCTTATCCTAAGGACGGCACAAATATCCATGCCCGAGAGGGGATTCGAACCCCCGACCGTAGTGGCCGTGCTGACCGTGACTGAAGCGCCTCAGTCTCCTCGGCCACCGCGGCCGGCAGATATGCATCATGGACCACAGACATATATTACTAGATTGGCAATGCCTTATACAGTATCATTGGTATCACTGAAATCTCCTCGCCATATTTCTATACTATAAACGTGCAAGCAGTCTTGTGACTTATTACAGAAAACAGTCGTAAAATATGGATGATCTTACGTAACTACGCTGTCTTTAGAGTTTTGGCATATGCGAAATTCGTGCGTTGTATATGACTGTAAATTTTTCAGCTGCAGTAAGCTTCGTCACATACACTAATGATTTGCTGTTATTATTAATCTGTTAGCAATTTCATTCAACTTCGGTTTTAATTCAGTAGTGTGGTCATTAGAAAAGCGTTCTTTATTGTGGATAACCCGCATCATTATTTTGAGAGTCCTTACGAAATATTTGACACATACACTAGTAAATCACGTCCCGTTTATTGTTTTTATTAGGCCTGATCTGTTATCAGATTGGATGAATTTCGGCTTTTCTTTTAATAGTATGACCGTTACAAATGTGGTATTCGTCGTGGACAACACAATCGTTATTCTTCTTAGTGTTTATTTCGATAACTACAGTCTGCTTTAAATGTACCGATACGTAACGTTAAAATTTTACTGTCCTCCCGACGGCGTCGTATGAATATGTTGGCAACATCAACAAAACGTTAGAAAGCCCTTACCAAAACGTCGATAGTCTTACAAATCAGCACAGTGTGACTTCATTAGCGTTTTGTACAGATGCCACACTGCAGACTGCTAACGAAGATACGAGCTTATGGAATAGGTTCACAGGTTTGTGACTGGCTGGAAGACTTCCTAAGTAATAGAACGCAGAACGTTGTTCTCGACGGCGAGTGTTCATCAGAGACGAGTGTATCGTCAGGCGTGCCCCAGGGGAGTGTGATAAGACCGCTATTATTTTCTATCTATATAAATGATCTGATGGACAGACGAACTAGTAATTTGCGGCTGTTTGCTGATGATGCTGTGGTGTATGGGAGGGTGTCGTCTGTAACTGACTGTAATAGCATACAGGTTGACTTAGCCAAAATTTCTAGCTGGTGCGAAGAATGGCAGCTAGCTCTCAATGTAGAAAAATGTTAGGTGATGCGCATGAGTAGAAAAAACAATCCTATAATGTTCGAATACAGCATTAGTAGTGAGCTTCTTGATGCTGTCGCGTCGTTCAAATATCTAGGCGTAACATTGCAGAGCGATATGAAATGGAACGAGCATGTAAGGACAGTTGTGAGTAAGGCGGACAGCCGACTTCGGTTTATTGGGAGAATTTTGGGAAGATGTACTTCACCTGTAAAGGAGACCGCGTATAAAACGCTTGTACGACCACGTCTTGAGTATTGCTCAAGTGTTTGGGACCCGCAGCAGATCAGTTTAAAGGAAGACATAGAGGAGGTTCAGAGGCGAGCAGCTAGATTTGTTACCGGTCGGTTCGACCAATGCGCGAGTGTCACGGAAATGCTCCGGCAACTCAATTGGGGATCGCTAGAAGAAAGACGACGTTCTTTTCGTGAATTTCTGTTGAGGAAATTTAGAGGGCCGGAATTTGAAGCTGAGTGTTGTACGATCTTGCTGCCGCCTACTTACATTTCGCGTAAAGATCACAAAGACAAGATAAGAGAAATTAGGGCTCGTACGGAGGCATATAGGCATTCTTTTTTTCCTCGTTCAATTTGGGAGTGGAATAGGAAAGGAAATGCCTAGTAGTGGTACAGTGTATCCTCCGCCACGCACCTTACGGTGAATTGCGGAGTATGTATGTAGATGTAGATGTAAATAAATAGTGCAGTTCTAAGGTTGACAGGTTCTTCTATGTACCCTCGTTCACTCTGTAAAAGTAATTGCCCTTGTAAAACGAAGATTTGTTGAATAAAAATTTGCCTTGTCACGCGATTGGCTAATGCCAACGTCACACGATTGACAACATAATCACGCGAAGTCGCCAGGACGGGAAGTAAAATTTAACCGTACGTAACACGTCCTTCTCGTAACACAATTCCACAATGTAGGCCTGTATCTTAAATTCGACTATTGCGGAAGTATTAGCTTAAATTCAAATCATGTTCAAACGAACTCGTAAAGCTTACAACGTCATATCGTGTCAGAAGAACGTAGCAGTACCATATGGAAACTTTTTGACGTGAGGAAAAGCAAGATGGCGGCTTTCGGCTTCAGTCACAGATTCACTTTTGCCGGTCTAGTAATGTGTGTCTGTGTGATGGACATACAGCAGTATAGATTGTAATCCATACGTAATTTTTGATTTGGTGTCTTTGTAATAAGTCGTTGAACTGTTAACACGTAATATATGTGGAACAGATAAAAAAGTTTGTTATTCAGCAGCCATTAAGTTCAGATCTGTGACGAAGATTGAATTTTGTTTTATTATTTGAAAATACAGTCACATGACAAATATTATGATTTTAATTCAAGTATTTGGAATTAATCCGAAATTTTGAGCATTTTCGGTATATTTGGTGCCGTTGTTCAAAATCCATTGTTGGCGGGAATCTGGCGTCATTATTATTCGAACCGAGGGCGGACTAAACTAAACTGCTCTGACTATAATTACACCGAAGAGGAGAAATGAGGAGCAAAAACTGATATGAAAATTATTTTCTATAGCAATTTCAAATTATTACTCGATTGATCAGTTGCGTAAGTATTGGTGTGTTGCATTGATCTCTATACTATATGGATGTTGAACTTCAGCTATCTTAGCGTGCCAGCCATAGATATTCATATTTAGTTTCTTGCCAAATTCAAACTTGGCTGCTATGAAGCATTACAAGAAAAAGAGAAGAAAACATCTTTCGATTCCACTCCCATATCAGTCTACTACATCGAATATTGAATTAAATTCCAATATTGAAGAAGTTAGCAAGCAATTTTTGTCACTTAATAACTGATAGAAACACGTTTGCCAAATTCAAACATGGCGGACGATGCGAAATCGTGTGCAAAACATTTGAATGTGCAGGCACGCTGCAGTTCTATGCTAAGACACCAGAGTTATACATCCAGTTTGTATTGAGATCACTGGTGTGTTGATAAGATCTCCAGTGAGTAGTGAAATTGTCTATATGACAGAGAGTGTCAAAATTAAAAAAAAATTCGCTTCTAACATTTATGACAGACCTAATCTTGAAACTTTCTATGGTGTTCGAACTAGTAGTGTGTAAGTCGAAGGCTGTACAATTACTAAAGAGTCTCAGAGCCCAAATTATATTATTTGAGAGCTAGCCAATGAGAGGAAATAATCCAGTTATTTATTACGTGTATTTAGTCTCCATATACCATGAACAGTGGTTAAATTGGATTTTGGTGGTCAATTTTTTGTTACATGTCACAGATATCTATAAGTGATCATTCGCTGAACTGCTTTTAAGTCAAAATAGTTTAATAAAGTACTGTAGACCTTTATGAATATAAGTTTGAGCAGGTACACGTCAAGTTACAGTAATACGTCTATACCACTACAACAGTTTTATTCTTATGCACCAACACAAGCAACACATAAAGAAACCACATACACGCACAGCATATACACACGGACACTACACGGTGTATTTCCAGTGTAGTTAATGCTCAGTTAATGTATGTCTGTGTTTCCCAGTGTTTTATCTTTGAGCACCTGTTGATCGTCGTATTGCTCCACATTTTACGGATTTTTGTTCGCCACACTCACCCACCGCCACACACCGCGACCAAAACGCCATAGAGCACACCGACAACCTAAAGGCTACAATCATGCACAACACCCCTTGTTCTGAAGTGAATACTTTTGTAATAAAGTTCCGCATTGCTGCTTATGTTATATTTAATATTGCTACAGCTGTTTCAACAGTTTGTCATTCTCAAGCGCCTGCGCGTATAAGAATTACATTAATTATAAATCAAACAATAGGTAAATATACACAAATTTGTTTGTTATAAATTTTCTTAAGAAACTTACCTCTACGATGTTTGGACGTCAATTAATGTTGACATCTGGCGTAACTGTTGCTTTAACTGTCAGGTGTTATGCAGCTTTTTACGTTAAAACTTTAAATTAAAGAAACTTTTACATTTTTTCGTAATTAGCAACAGCTTTGCCAAAGATGTTTTACATATACAGTAATCAACTAAGTTATGAGATACTTTCTTTAACTTTAACATAGGTCAGAGAGGTTTATTTTGTTTTTTCCTCTGTTCATTTTGTATATCTTTGCTTTTCAGCCTTTTTCGTCGATAAAGTCAATAAAATTAACCAGATAATTTCTATGTTTGAAATGTGTGTTCATTAAGTATTTCGTTCGGATAATTTTTAGTGTGAATATATATTTCAAATTCCTCCAAAATATTCTATTACCTTTGGTATTTCATGCAAGATCAAACATCGTAGACGTAAGTTTCTTAAGAAAATTTATAACAAACAAATTTATGTATATTTTCCTATTGTTTGATTTATAATTAATGTAATTCTTATACACGCAGGCGCTTGAGAATGACAAACTGTCGAAACAGCTGTAGCAATACTAAATAAAACATAAGCAGCAATCTGCAACTTTATTACAATGTCTTTTTACGACATATATAATGCTGCAGGCCCAAAGATTAGGAAATGAATACCAAAATGAAACTTTCACTCTGCAGCGGAGTGTGCGCTGATATGAAACTTCCTGGCAGATTAAAATTGTGTGCCGGAACCGGGACTCGAACATAGGACCTTTGCCTTTCGCGGGCAAGCGCTCTACCGACTGAGCTATCCCGACACGACTAGCGATGCCGCCTCACAACTTTACTTCCGCCAGTACCTCGCCTCCTACTTTCCAAACTTGCCCGCGAAAGGCAAAGGTCCCAGGTTTGTGTCCCGGTTCCGGCACACAATTTTAATCTGCCAGGACGTTTCATATCAGCGCACACTCCGCTGCAGAGTGAAAGTTTCATTCTGGAAACATCCCTTAGGCTGTGGCTAAGCCATGTCTCTACCATATCCTTTCTTCCAGGAGTCCTTGTCTTGCGTGTTTGCAAGAGAGCTTCTGTGAAGTTTGGAAAGTAGGAGGCGAGGTACTGGCGGAAGTAAAGTTGTGAGGCGGCATCGTGAGTCGTGTCGGGATAGCTCAATCGGTAGTGCGCTTGCTCGCGAAAGGCAAAGGTCCCAGGTTCGAGTCCCGGTTCCAGCACAATATTTTAATCTGCCAGGAAGTTTCAGGAAATGAATACTTTTGGCTACCAAGTGAAATATAGGGACCCTCGTCACACGTTCCCTTTTTATATATGTATATCAATATATTTGTATTGAACTCTGTTATTGAAGACTAGCTTCACGATGTTTCAGCTGTTACAGCCAACATGTACGTTTAATACGTGTTACATACAACATGAAACTTCAGTTCACATGTTTATTTTAATATACATTTTAAACATTGATAGCAGTTCAACACTGACCGAAATCTAAATCCGCAGCAATAAAAGAAATAGTTGCATATATTGATGTCATCTTTTATGTACCGGGTGATGAAAAAGTCAGTATAAATTTGAAAACTTAATAAATCACACAATAATGTAGATAGAGAGTTTAAAATTGGCATGCTTGACGTGCTTGGTATGACATGGAGTTTTAGTAGGAAAAAAAGTTCAAAAAATGTCCGACAGATGGCGCTGGACAGTGACTGCGCATGAAAATCCCTATATATAACAGGAAGTGTCCCGATTGACTGACTGACTGACTCATCATCGCCCAGCCCAAACCACTGAAGGTAGAAACTTGAAATTTGTGGAGGGTGTTGATCTTACTCTGTACGCGTCATTTAGGTAGCGATTTTTCGATATTCCGTCTGTAAGGGGGTGAAATAGGGGATGAAACGTTTATTGAAAATACGTAGCTATTTAGACAATTTCAAAGCTAGAACTACAAAATTTCGGATTTTAATTCAGGGATCGAATTTAAAAGACACGTGTTTCGGCATTTTTTGAAATTCGACAAATAAGAGGGTAAAATAGGCGACAGAAAAAATTGATTTTCAAAAATATGTTGCTGTTAACTCAAATTTTAAGCTACAACTACGAAACTTCGGATATGGAATCTTGGTCAGGATTAAAAATCCATGATTGTTACTATTTTTGGAAATTCAACAAGTAAGAGGGTTAAATAGAGGATCAAAAATTCTTTTTGAAAACACGTTGCTATTGATGCAATTTTGAAGCTAGAGCTGCAAAAATTGATATTTGTATAGTTGGTTAGACGTTAAAAAATAAGTGTTTCGGTATTTTTGGAAATTCATCCATCAATGGGTAAATTTTGAAAGAGGGTGTTTTCCGAAAATGTGTTGCTATTTAGGCAATTTTGAAGTTAGAACTACAAATTTTCGGATTTGGATTCGGGATTCGAATTTAAAAGACACGTGTTTCGGCATTTTTTGAAATTTAACCAATAAGGGGGTAAAATAGAGGACGCAAAAATTGATTTTCAAAAACTATGTTGCTGTTAACTCAAATTTTAAGCTATAACTACGAAACTTAGGTTATGGACTCTTGATCAGGATTAAAAAGACACGTGTTTTGTTGTTTTTGGAAATTCAACAACTAAGGGGCTAAAAGAGGGGAACAAAAATTCTTTTCAAAAACACATTGTTGTCAAGACAATTTTGAAGCTATAGCTACAAAAATTGGTATTTGTATTGTTCGTTAGAATTAAAAAAAAATACGTTTTCGCTATTTTTGGAAATTCAACCATTAAGGGGGTTAAATTGAAGAGGGGATGTTTATCAAAAATCTTTTGCTAATAAGGCAATTTTGAAGCTACAACCACTAAAATTGGTATATGTTTTCTTGGTCAGAATTAAAGAGACACGTGTTTCGGTATTGTCAGAAAATTAATCAATTAGGGGATGAAATAGGGGATGAAATATTTTTTGAAAATACGTTGCTATTAAGCCAATTTTGGTGCTGTTAACTGAAATTTCAAGCTATAACTACGAAACTTAAGATATGGATTCTTCGTCAGGATTAAAAAGAAACAAATGGTGCAGACCAAACAGCCTACGCATGCGAAGCAGCGGGGGTTCAGCTAGTCTCTTATAAAAGGAGCTGTAATGAGGGAGAGAATCAGATGCACCAGCAGTCGCAGCATGTTGACGTTACTTAAAAAAGGCGCTTTTAGTGCAGCTGTATTATCAGAATGGGGAATGTACTAGTTCAGAGTTACGATCCTATCGCCATAGCAAGGGGATTCGAACGGTAAAGGTCCATTGATAAATGCATCTGTGGCGAGAATGATTTCCAAGTTCGAAGCGACGGGTTGTTTAGACGATAGACCCCGTAGTGGCCGACCGAGCACAAGGCGTAATGCTGCCGAGACAGTTCAGGAGGAAATGGAGACTGTGGCGGGTTCGTCTGTGCACGGGGAAGTCAGCGCTCGTCAGTCGCACGTCGCACCGGCATTCCATGCACTACTGTCTGGTTGGCACTTAGGCGTACCCTCCGATGCTATCCCTACAAAATCCATCGCCATCATGAACTGTTACCTGGCGATGTAGTGAAGCGGAGGACATTTGCGGTGTGGGCGTTTCAAAAGATGGCGGAAGATGACGACTGGTTGAGTAACGTCTTGTGGACCGACGAAGCTCATTTCACGCTCCGAGGGTCTGTCAACGCCCACAACTGCAGAATTTGGGCTACCGAAAATCCTACAACTGTCGTGGGAACTCCACTGCACGACGAGAAAGTCACGGTATGGATTGGTTGGATGTACCACATCTACCGTTATCGGGCCTTTTTTTCTTCGAGGAACTGAGCGATTCTGGTTTTGTAACTGCTACCGTGACGGGTGAGAGGTACGCCGATACGTTACAGAATCGCATCATCCCCAGCCTGGCTGATAAACACCTGCTGGAACGTACGATTTTTATGCAGGATGGCGCTAGACGCGTGAAAGATGTGTTGCGCGCGTCGTTTGGTGATGATCGTGTGCTCAGCCGCCACTTTCACCATGCTTGGCCTCCCAGGTCCCCAGACCTCAGTCCGTGCGATTATTGGCTTTGGGGTTACCTGAAGTCGCAAGTGTATCGTGATCGACCGACATCTCTAGGGATGCTGAAAGACAACATCCGACGCCAATGCCTCACCATAACTCCGGACATGCTTTACAATGCTGTTCACAACATTATTCCTCGACTACAGCTATTGTTGAGGACTTATGGTGAACATATTGAGAATTTCCTGTAAATAGCATCATATTTGCTTTATCTTAATTTTTTTTCTTTTTTTGCTACTTACTGCTTTTCTGATCAGATGAAGGAACCTTTTTTTAAGTTTTTTTCCATAATAAGACCCTATGTCGTTCCAAATATGTATGTCAATTCTTACCTCTCTATCTACATTATTCCGTGATTTATTACGTTTTCAAATTGATACTGACTTCTTGATGGTTCGGTATATGAGAATTTTCGGAGCAAAACGTTCCAGTACGGAATCAATCTTGATGACTAATTTATTTACAACGAGCATTCGGCATGAGAAGCTCAAGTCTCCCTACTGGTAGTACTGAAGGAACTGTGGGGCTTCTATTTAAAAAAATAAAATAAATAAATAAAAATAAAAAAAATAGATAATCTTCTAATATATAGTGCAGAGTATGTTTGTGTGTACGTGTTTCATAAAAATCTATAGTTTTGTTCCAATCTTTAAGAAATATTGTACACATGAGCTTCAATCCATGAGGACGATCGCCGTAAGTGTAAGACTCACATACGTTATATAGTTCACGAGATATGACGTCATAAACAATGAGATGCGCGAAAAACTGCTGCATTTAGCGACAATGCTGCTCATTTTCTCCTAAACCATTGGACCGATTTCAACCAAATTTAGTACACACGTTCCTTACCGTGAGGTAACAATTGCTGCATGGTTAAGAATCACATACGACACATGGTTCAGAAGATATGACGTCATGAACAATAGGATACTTTAAAAAAATATCAAATAATGCGTCGAGACTTTATAAATAGCTTATACGAGAATGAGAGTGCTTAGCTACTTGCAACAAACTTTAAACATGATTTCAAACCTTTCTCATAGCGCTTAGAAGGTAAAGTGCCGTCACTTCTGTTTTCGCCGTATCTTCTGTAATTGTTGTTGTTTCGTCCCATGAATTTGCAAGCCTAAGGGCTTGTCCAGAATTGACTCCTTCCCATATAGACCCTACATCTTTCCAAAGTAGAATGCGAAGCTGGCTTTTCAATTATTCAGCAATTCGACTGCAAATGCAATTAAAATTTTCCGTGAAACTAATCCCGAGAATTTTAGCGGCAGTGAAAACGCGGAATTATTCACGAGAGATTTGAATAATGTATCAGATGCGCTCAACTCGAATACCAAAAAATGCACTCTACAAAGATTCACCTTCGCACAATATATTAATTGATTTTTATGAAACTATTTGCTCTGAAAACAATACATTTTCCTCAAACAGAACAATGGAATCTCTCAGAGTCACGCTAAACAGTACATTGGAAGTTTCGCAGTACTTACGGTCCAAAGGATTTAAGTACGTATTGACAGGAAATTTCAACCAAGACCCTCTGGAACGTCATTTTGGAATTTTGAGGTCTATAAGTTGTGACGACCATCTATCCACCGTAGATTTTCTGCTCTTACACATGTTATAATGCGTGTATGTTCCTATTAAGATGGCTATATCTGCATCCGGGAATTGCGAACCGAATTGAGGTCCACCTCTTACGTTGTTTGTTAATCAGATGCGCTTGTGCGCTAAAGAAATGGAAGTACGAAACAAATGCATTAACTTATCTGCTGAGGAAAACATTAAGGACAAATTGCTGACAGCAGACTGGGAGGATGATCTTCCTACACCGTATAAAGACAACAGTCCAAAACAATGTTTAGTTTACCACATAGCAGGTTACATTGTGAAAAAACTTAATAAACAGAGCTGCTGTATCTAGTGTGCTCAAACCCTTCTGAGTGAAATGCCGCCTGACGCAATAGCTGCAACCGTTACTGCCACAAAAGACTTCGGATCAGTAAATGACCTTTCTTATTTGACTTATCCGTCTGAAAGCGTCTTCAAAATTCTTTTACAGGTTAAAGCAGTTCTTGAAAGGAAACTGTCTTCCGTTTCAAATCTGTGGGGTGATATATTTTATGATTGTTTGGACAACACTGACGAAATTGTTTTAGGAACAGGTGATTTAGGATGTTGTGTGGAACATAAACGTGACCTTGCCGGTAAATTAATTTTCCATTTCATGAAGTGCCGCTTTTCTTTCGCACGAAAGAAATCAGTAGAGAGCTCTTGTCGACGAAGAATGCAAAGTCATCACGCAAGCTTCCCAAAGTTTCCGACAACCAACAGCTACAAATTAGACTGGTGAGTTTATGCTATATTTTAGTCTGTATTATTGATTGGTATGTCCCTTTACAGATCATTTTTCGGCACGTTAAGCTATAGGTCTATTTTTTAACATCGTCGGTGTATTTTGTTTGCTTATTATACATGACCCGATATTCGTAATTGCCTCAAAGGATGTCAACGTTTTATATTTTCAATGCAGATGGCATAATTCCCTTATCTTGTCAAATACAGCGTTTTAAAACTGTGTGAGATCCGAGTAGTGCATGTACGGAAACGTCCCTCTGCCAGCGCTTAGCGACGGTGGAGCCACCTAGCGGCAGGCACACGTAAACTTGTCGAGTGCCTACACTTCTTGTTCTAGACGCTATGCCTTTATAAAAGTTTTACTCGCTGACAACCGTAGCAAAATGATGAAAGGAAAAAAGTTTCTCCCTAACTACTTTTCCTTTGTTTAATGAGAAAAACATTCGGTATGACCACAGTCTAACATATACAGTCGCGACACTCACTGCTGTAAACGTTGCTACCAACTGACAGCTGCAACGACACTAGCGCTCCTAGCGGTGGGGAAGCTGCCGAAGTAGTGACGTTTGTTTATAATCGCCTTTGTAAGTAATTAACGAAATACTTACTATAATTTTTGCGTTACAAGCATTATTAAAAAATATCGAGAGACAAACATAATACGGAAATTAACATAAAAACAGCCTAATTTAAATGATTCAATGGTATAAAGAACAACTCTGTCTCGAACAATTACTTACGAATATATGTATATTTGCAGCTTATTCCGCAGAAAGTAAGTTACATATATACATAATGGTATAATAAAATTCTATTATGGTCTGTTCTTACTATGACAACCAGTTTTTGATGTATATCAATTCGGTACGGAGTCAAATGATTCTCACATTTTTACACGTTACTCGTCTTTCTTATAGGTGTATATTCTTTTAAGTGTAATTACTTTAGCTTTAAAAACCAACGTTTTGAAGGTTCTTGTCGTTTCTGGTTCAGATGTAGCAACAATTGTGGAATTGGGTTCTTCTTTGTTGGAAAACAGTTTGGTTGCTTTTGTCGTTATATTGCCATGTCTATCACGTTGTCCCTTCAGCTACAGCTGTGATGGTTGATGTGGTACGTTAAATACCGTATTTATTGCTGTCTATATATGTTTCCTATGTTCCACCGTCACCGATTTTACTGGAATTGTAATGAAGAATACTTAACGTTCCTGCGTAGAAATTGACGTCTCTCCGCTAAAGGGCATGTCCCCTGGTGTTTCCTAGGAATTCTAATTTTTAATAGAAAATGAAACTATTCATTTAAAGCCTGTATGTCACAGGATAATTGTAAATTAACTGTCCTGTAATGTACCGTTTCGTACCTTGTCAGAGATCTCAGAAAGACAAATGGGGAGCTATTTTTAAATTATTATCTATTTATAAGGCACTACATAAGTTCCGTAATGTAAAAAGTATACTGAAGTCAATGTAAACGATACTATTCGCTTTCATCAACTATCGTATTCGAAATGTAGCTTGCCCTCCGCTATCGCAGCGTATAGCAAAAATCTGCGGGAGTGTCGTGACTGTATATGTTAGACTGTGGTATGACGTTACAATTTATAATTTGAACACTACAAATTGTAGCGACAGGAAATTTTATAGACAGTAAACACACATATAGTTGAAAGTGCTTTCGAAATTGTATCACAGTACGACTCGTAGTTCACGAGATATGAGCACATAAACAGTAATGTTCATGGAAAACCGCCCCTTCACGCACCAAGTTTTAATCTATTACTTCTTTACTACTAATTGTATTCCTAATAGATTTTGCAGACATACAGCCCTTAAACAAATGAATATATACCTGAAAACTGGCAGGAATAAATAGATAAATACCCGGGCAACGCCGGGTTTTCAGCTAGTACTAAATGACTGAGAAACAAAGAAAGTGAAAAGAACATAACTGATAGTTTATTAGTGTTTTTCAAAATATGGCAGAGACTACTTGTTATATTGGGTTCAATAGGAAAGAAACTGGGTTAAAACAAAAAGAAGAATCATCTTGCTCTCCCGTAACTTTTATACTGTAAGCTTAAGACTGAGGATGCTATTAATTTTCTTTCTCTTCTCTGTGAGTGCAGTGTGTATGTGTGTAATGACTGACCTGTGTCGGCTTTCATCAGACGGAATCGTTTCATAATTCCTCTCCCCGCTTCCCTCATGTGTATTCAGTAAGAAAGTATAAAAGTAATATCGCACACTCATTACTAACAAGTCTTTTCGCCGTGCGCCTTTCATTTGTCATGATAGCAGAAGGTAGCTAATAGTGCAACAATGGGGAGTTACTTGCTGTTGTTTGGTGCAGCTCTCCACCCTACTCTATCCTGAGCAAGCCTCTTCATCTCCTCGTAACAACAACACGCTACATCCATATTGAATCTGCTTACTATATTCATCTCTTCATCTTCCTCTGCGGTTTTTACCCCACACACTTCCCTCCAATGCTAAATTTACCAGTCCTTGATGTCTAAGAATGTGTCCTACCAAGCGATCCCTCTTTTAGTCAAGGTATGCCAAAAATTCCTTTTTTCCCAGTTCCGTTCACTACCTCCTTGTCTATTACGCGAACTACCCATGTAATCTGCTGTATTCGTCTGTAGCACCACATTTCAGAAGATTCAATCCTCTTCCTGTCTGAACTATTTATCGTTCTTGTTTCACTACCTTACAGGGAAAAACTCCACGCAAATGCCTCCAGAAAAGACTTTCCAACATTGAAATTAATATGCCATTTTAACACACTTCTGTTTTTCTGAAACACTTTTGTTCCCATTGAAATTCTGCATTTTGTATGAAACTTCCTGGCAGATTAAAACTGTGTGCCGGAACCGGGACTCGAACCTGGGACCTTTGCCTTTCGCGGGCAAGCGCACTACCGACTGTGCTATCCCGACACGACTCACAACTTTACTTCCGCCAGTACCTCGCCTCCTACTTACCAAACTTCACAGAAGCTCTCCTGCGAACCATGCAAGACTAGCACTCCTGGAAGAAAGGATAAGGTGGAGACATGGCTTAGCCACAGCCTAAGGGATGTTTCCAGAACGAATACACAATTTTAATCTGCCAGGAAGTTTCATATCAGCGCACATTCCGCTGCAGAGTGAAAGATTCATTCTGCATTTTATATGTTCTTTACCGCGACCATCGTACGTTATTTTACTGCGCGAGTAACGAAACTCCTCACTTACCACCACTGTTCTTTCGTTTCCTAATCTAATTCCTACAGCACTGACTGATTTTCTTACACAACTTTCCACTACCGCTATTTTGCTCTTGTTTATTGGTACACACTCCTTTCAACTGATCTTCCACGTCGTTTGTTCGCTATGGTATTTAGAGTACTAGACGGTTATAGAAAATAACTTTAGATTACTGTAAACAGTAACTGAAAGTTATTTCACTAAAAGAATCGTTACTTAAAACTTTGTACTTGAGTGAAGAATCAGATACGAGCACATGTGCAGAGGAACAGACACCTCCTCAGTAATCCTATATGTGCCCTATATGACAGTTTCAATGCCGACGCTCTCTTAGTGGAGATTTCTGCTAGGAATGGAGGCGTGCCCGGATAGCTCGACAGACGGCTTGCCAGATAAGCGAGGGAACGGTAAAGAAGAGGAAACAAAAGAGAAGAAAATCCCAGGAGCCAAAAACCCAACTGACGAGCGACTGCAAAGATCCGAACTAGCTGAAAAAAGAACATTCCTTACTACATCCGACGGCCCGAAGCATGAAGTCAACGTTGAAGTCCCTCCCCACCATAAATTGTCAACATTGCCATTGAATCTGTTTCAATGTCCTCCAACGTTCGAATTCGTAAATTTCGAGTTCTATCTTGTGCCAGCAACAATTTTGCTCGAGAATATTTACGCGAGAAATTTTTATAGAAAGTGTCTAGACTGTTCTGTAATTTTCTTAAAATATTTTGCAGCTAAGGTGAAAGAGGAAGAAGAATATTCTTGTTTACAGAAAGCGTATTTCTGTCATCCATCTCTGTATCATTGTTTTACTATGAACAATATTTCAGTATTTCTTTCACAAAATAGAGGTGGGGTATATTCTGGTAGCACATTTACAGCAATAAGCGGACTTTCGCAAATGAACAACTCAGCTTCATTTTCTCCTTCCGCCTCTATAGCGTTTGCCTTTGCTGTCAACATATGAACACTAGGCGTTAATACTAGCGGTCTAAAACCATGCAGAATAATTAACGGACAGTTCTTGTTAAATAAAACGTCATTATCAGTGAGAGAGAGTGAAGCAAAATAATTAGGCAAAGAGTGATAGGGAGTAAATAAGTGGAGAAGGGAAACAAAGAGATAGAGATTGCAATTGTAGCTTTAACACTGGAATGGCGGAAGGGGTCAAAATGACCCCTGCCATATTTTTTTCCTTCATTGTCATTTCAGTTTCTTTACTTTCCTCATGAAATCATATGACTTTTCCAAGTTTTTTCTCCTCTTTATGATGATGTATTAGAATTTAAAAAGTATTTATATTTTCTTTGACATTTCTATCGATATACCTAGAACGGCGGATGGGGTCAATTTGACCCCAAATAATTTCCTTCTGAATATATGTAAGTTAGAGTTGGCTACGGTTTCATGGTTTCGAAACCAGGTTTAGATACACACAACAGTTTCAGTGTTTCAAAACCGGCATCTTTCACGGTTTCGAAACCGTGCGGTTTCATTCCGTTCTGTTTCGGATCACGTTCGCGGTCGATTGTCGATACACTGAAACCGTTTCTTCCTGTCGGTTTCACGGTTTCGTGTCGGTTTCACCTTTTCATGTCGGTTTCACAACACCGGTGTTTCAAACCAATAATGCAGAAACGCGGAACAGACTAATGGTATCGAAATGTGGTGTTTCATTTTACTGAAGCTCCACACAGATACACATAGAACTTACTTGCATATAAACCATTTAGAGAGTGTCAAATAGTAGTTGACACTCGTGAGTCTGCAGCTTATGATTACTGATGTCAAGATTCGTTTGCAAGAGACTGCTGTATTCCGAAATGATATAATGTCTGCTTTATAAATGTAAAAGAACAATGAAACAACGTTCACTATTAGCATTGAAAAACCAGTTAAATTCTAGGTTTATCTACCATATTAAAGACACACGAGTGAAACTACATTCTTTAAAATAAGATACAACATGAAGCCTGAAATGACATTTTTTGTACTAACAAGGGTAGATCGCATATTTAATCTCGTGTTA
Organism: Locusta migratoria; assembly: GCA_026315105.1. Lineage (NCBI taxonomy): Eukaryota > Metazoa > Arthropoda > Insecta > Orthoptera > Acrididae > Locusta > Locusta migratoria. The sequence continues at coordinate 125,178,408 of CM048754.1, forward strand.
AAGACTTGGTTTCTTATGAGCGAAAACGAAGTTACGTACTGTCGTTATAATTTTTCGACACTCATGTTAAAAGAATTGCGGCGGTGGTGTAACGGTCAAGACGTACAAGTGGTGAACTTGCCTCTTACTTTATTATTTTTGTAATTCCATAGCATTATTTGTGTGCCCTTTATTCCCTATAATTTATTTAGGATGTATAGAAAGTAGCATTTATGATCCATCACTGTAATATGCGTACCGTATTGCAGTTTGTGAGTTCCTAACGGGGTAAACTTTTACCTACCGTACCGATGGCCTCGTGTGACTATGTTGGCAACATCAACAACACGGGAGAAAATCTTTATCAACATGTTCCGTACAGACCAAGAAGTAAATATATACTGTATGGTTGACAGGTTCTTGTATGTAACGTTGTCCACATAGTGAAAAATATTGCTCTCCTAGAACGAAGATTTCATGACAAAACATACATTGCTTCACGGTTTCATGGTTTCGAAACAGTGTTTCGAAACCACAGATGGTACGGTTTCATTCGTTTCGTAACCGTCAGATGTTTCACTTTTCCCATCTCTAATGTAAGTAATCCAACAATGTAGCGGCAACAGTCAGCAGTATTTCAGAGTAGTTGCCTGTCATTGTTGTAACTTGGCACGTGTTCGTTCCAGTCTGCCACAGTTTATATCGTGTCTTTCTGGTGATAGTTTTTGTCCTCGAAACAAGCTTTTGAATGACATTTTTTGACGCATATCTAATCGCTTGGAGTCTAATCGTTGGCATATTATTACACTTCATTCGTCTTTCTTACACGCATATATCTTTTGAAGCTATAGTTTAAAAAGCCAGTGTTTTGAAGATTCTTCCCGTCTGTAGTTCAGCTGTAGCAGCAATTGTGAAACTGCTATCTTCTTTGTCGGGAAACAGTGTGATTGCTATTGTCGCTTTATTGACTTTTTCCTTCGGCTACAGCAGTGTTCGCTGATTTGGTGCGTTAAACCCTGCATCTATTGCGTTCTGTATGTGATTCCTATGTTCCATCCTCAGCGATTTGACTGAAATTGTAGTGAAGAAACCTTCATGTTCCTAAGGACAAAGGCGACGTCTTTCTGCCAAAGGGGAGGCCTTCTTGGTGTTTTCTAGCCATTTTCTATTTTTAATAGAAAATGAAATTCTTCAGTAAAAGCCTGTAGCTCACAAAACAATTCAAATAAAACTGCAGTGTACCGTTTCATACCTTGTCAGCGATCTTACGAAAGCTAAGAAAGACAAGTATGGAGTTATTATTAAGTTAAAACGTATTTTTACGGCCCTACATACTTTCCCTAATGTAAAAGGTACAGGGTGTCCAGAAAAGGACTCCCTGATTTCAAAATTAAATATCTCGAAAACAAAGATCGTTAGAGGAATGCAGTAAACGGTATGTTTTTGTGAAGGCTGTGAGAAGTTTATACATCAGTTTGAAATAATAGTTACAAAAGCTGCTAACAGATGGCGCTGTAATCGCCATACGTAATGCCTAGTATTAATAGTGATCCGAAGGCCAGAGCGATCAGTTCCACTATTGAAACGTGAAAGGAAGTTAGTGTAACGAAGGAAGAGATTAAAACAATGTACTCCATTGAACAACGCATTTTTCTGGTGCTAGAGTACCACAGGTTAGAAGAGAGTCCTACGGCAACAAGGTCAGGTTTTCAAGCACGATTTAATGTTCCAGAAGGACCCGATGCGAAAATTTCAACGAACAGGGAGCGTAACTGATGATCTAGTGGGGCATGTTGGCCGCAAGCAAACCGCAGTTAGGCCTGAAAATATCGCCACAGTTTCTGGAATTATTCAGCGAAATCCAATGTCATCCGTCCGTAGAATTGCATCTGAGACTGGTTGAAGCGTTCCGGCACGCAGAAAATACTGAGAAAGAGCCTTCACATGTTTCCATTCAAAATTCAAACGCACCAGGCCAAACCCGTACGAGCTGTGCAACAAAGGGTTGCCTTTGCTAATCAGATGCTCACAATGATTGATGGTGAAGGATTTGATGTTGGCTGCATCTGGTTTACAGATGAAGCACACTTCCACCTGAATGGATACGTGAATAAGCAGAACTGGCGATTTTGGGGTTCCGAAAAGCCATATTGGTGTGAAGCGAAACCCCTGTATTCTCCTAAAGTTACTGTGTGAGCTGCAGTATGCAGCAGAGGCATTATTGGCCCTTTTTTCATTCTAGAAACGCTCACTGGTGCACGATACGTTGCAATTTTGGAACAATTTGTCGCCACACAGCAAGCGTTAGAGGATCGACCAGGTACTGAATGGTTTATGCAAGATGGAGCCCGACCACATCGGACTGAACAAGTGTTTCGCTTTCTTGAGGAATACTTCGGGAATCGAGTCATTGCTTTGGAATATCCCAAATTTACTGGTGCAGGCATGGATTGGTCTCCATATTCGCCGGATTTGACTCTCTGTGACTTTTGTGGGGCACAGTGAAAGACATGGTCTACCCGAAGCATCCCGCCACGCTGGACGAGCTCGAATCGGCGATCTCTGTGGCATGTGAATCCATTTCGGTTGAGACACTACGAAATGTGATGGCGAATTTCATTCTTCGTTCGCGCCACCTCTGTAGTGCCAATGGTGAACATTTTGGAAACGTTGTGATGTGATTGTTTGCAAAGAGTCTTTTGATACGAATATTTCAATTATGTATGAGCTGTACAGCGTACAGCGCCATCTGTTAGCAGATTTTCTAACTATTATTTCAAACTGCTGTATAAACTTCTTACAGCTTTCACAATAAACATACCGTTTACTACATTCCTCTATCGATCTTTGTTTTTGAGATATTTAATTTTGAAATCAGGGAGCCCTTTTCTGGAAACCCTGTATGTCGTAGTCAATATAAATGACACTATTGGCAATCATCCAATACCGTATCCGGAAATGCTGCTCGACGACCGCTTGGAGCGCTGGTGTCACAGTGTTTAACCAAAATCTGCATCAGTGTCGCGACTGTAGTATGTTACACTGTGTTGATACTGTTTGCTACGGATGAACAAACAGATCCGCTTGAACCGATACCGAAGTTTTATGTCTGAAGCTCCGAGCGTTTTCGGTATTTATTTGGTGTCGGTCGTAACCAATGATTTTTTTTGGGACTGCCAATAACGGAATACAAACACTGTAATATTTTTCAAATACTCAAAAAATTCAAAAACAGTAATATTTACTCCTAAAATTTTCCCTGCTGTGCCATATTAGATCAGAAACGATCGACTCACTGCGTTGTCGAAGCTGTGCGTATACCGCCCGTGTTCTAAACGACACCGACCCTAGTCTACGAGCGCTTTCTATTTGTCTGCACTTCTATTAAATAGTATCCGATAATCTAGAAACTTAGGAATTCAATTTCTTGTATTGGGGGCCCGCATCACGTTTGGTGTCTTTTACAGACATAATATATTTAAATAAATAAATCCAGGAAGCTGCTTAACTGATGTTATATTTTATTGTGCAATAGATCTATCTCGGCATTGCGCCATTTTCAAGCTCATTAATGTACATAATTCATCTGGTGCGGTCGCTGTCGTAAGAAAAACGTCGAAAAATGTCATTTGTTTAGACTTTTCCACCGTGATGTGAACGTTTGCAACTTCGTTCACTGTTCAACTGAAGATTAAGATCTTAAGATCTTATGAGTGCTGTCAAATTGCTGTCACATTAAATACCGTAGAAAAATACGAAATCTTAATCTTGAGTTAAACAGTGAACGAATTTAAAAACGTTCACATCACGGTGGAAAAGTCTAAACAAATAAGATTTTTCGATGGTTTTCTTACGACAGCGACCGCACCAGATGAATTATGTACAATAATGAGCTTGAAAATAGCGCAATGCCGAAATAGATCTATTGCACAATAAAATACAACATCTGTTAAGCAGCTACCTGGATTTATTTATCTACTAGCTGAAAACCTGGCGTTGCCCAAGTATTTATTTATTTATTCCTGCCAGTTTTCGGGTATATATTGATTAGTATAAGGGCTGTATGTCTGTAAACTGTCTTGGTAATACAATTAGTAGTAAAGAAGTAATAGATTAAAACTTGGTGCGTGATGGGACGGTTATCCATGAACGTTACTGTTTATGTGCTCACATCTCATGAACTACATGTCGTACTATGATACAATTTAGAAGCTACGCTCAACTATATGCATGTATACTGTCTGTAAGATTTCATGCGGCTACAATTTGTAGTGTACAAATTATAAATTGTAACGTCATACCGAAAGCCGTAGTTTTAGTCCATGAACAGTGGAACGTTACTGTTTATGTGCTCATATCCCATGAACTACGTGTCGTACTCTGATACATTTTAGAAGGTACATTCAACTATATATATGTATACTGTCTGTAAAATCTCCTGTCCCTACAATTTGTAGTGTACAAAGTATAAATTGTAACGTCATACCGAAAGCCGTAGTTTTAGTCCATAACCAGCGGAAAAGTAGTAAGAGAGAAACTTTGTTCCTTTCATCATTTTTTTACGGTTACCAGCGAGAAAAAGTTTAATAAAGGTTTGAAATTGTGTTTAAAGTTTGTTGCATGTCGCTAAGTACTGTCATTGTCACACAGTGTATTTCGAAAGTCTCGCCGCATTATATGGCATTTTTTGCGATTTCTACTGGTTACGACGTAATATCTTTTGAACCATGTGCCGTATGTGATTTTTATCCCCGCAGCAATTCGTACCTCTCGGTAAGGAATGAGGGTACCACGTTTGGTTGAAATCAGTCCAATAGTTTAGGAGAAAATCAGCAGCATTTTCGTAAAATGCTGCAGTTTTTCGCGCATCTCATTGTTTATGACGTCATATCTCATAAACTATATATCGTACGTGATTCTTACACTTACGGCGACCGTCCTCATGGATTGAAGCTTACGTGTACAAATTTTTCTTAAAGATTGGAACAAAACTGTAGATTTGTATGCAACACGTACAAATATACGGACACTCTGCGTTATATATTAGATATACTTAGGAATTCATTAATAGTTCACGATATAAATGGAAATAATGAAGTAATTAAAACGGTCGAGATCGCATAAATCTGATTGATTAAAATGAAGAGTTCCTGCGCAGTTAGTCGGCCGTGTTGAGACCGCAACACCTCCTGGTTGGAAGCGGTGCTCTGAATGTGGCGGTAGCCGACTGAGTGTGCAGAAAGCGGTCGGTTTACTGAACGAGTTACCATGCCTTCTTAGCTGTTTTTACTAGTGGATAGTCACGGTGATTAAAACTTTAGACAGGAAGTAGCTGCTCTGTTCCTGCATCAGATCACATGCGTGTATCTGTTTGTACCCCTGGAAACGGCCAAATTAGCATGGAAGACAGAATTCGCCAACCTCAGTGTTCACCCTTCAGTACAGACTACTCGCAGTTCCAAAGAGTTATGTTTCCAGAATGAAACTTCCACTCTGCAGCGGAGTGTGCGCTATTACGATACTTCCTGGCAGATTAAAATTGTGTGCCGGAACCGGGACTCGAAGCTGGGACCTTTGCCTTTCGCGGGCAAGCGCTCTACCACTGAGCTACCCCGACACGACTCACGATGCCGCCTCACAACTTTACTTCCGCCAGTACCTCGCCTCCTACTTTCCAAACTTCACAGAAGCTCTCCTGCGAAACTTGCAGAACTAGCACTCATCGTGAGTCGTGTAGGGGTAGCTCAGTCGGTAGAGCGCTTGCCTGCGAAAGGCAAAGTTCCCAGGTTCGAGTCCCGGATCCGGCACACAATTGTAATCTGCTAGGAAGTTTCAGTGATGTGATCCTTGATTACATGATTATTCAGCGGAGATTCAGAATGAGTAGTAGAAAACTGCTCTTTTTCGTATTCATTGAACCTCGCATTACTTTTTCCATAAAAGCGACAAACGGCAGACACGCTAAGTTCTGATACTGGTTATTATCCATCGGCCAACAGTTGCGAATATATATATATATATATATATATATATATATATATATATATATATATATATATATATATATGGTGTCCCAGCTATCTTGTCCACCCAAAATATCTCTGGAACAATAACAGCTACTGGAAAACAACTTTCACCGGTATCAATGTACGGCTGGGGCCCATGAATGTACATATTTGGAAACATTCTAAAACGAAAGGAAATTCGTTTTTAACACAAACTTATGTTTTTTTTAATGGACATCCTACACTTTTTCTTCGACAATCCATAGCATGACAAATCACATAAACAATGGCGTTGATTGCATCGCAATATTCCAATTACATCCCGAGATATTGCGACGCGAAGTTGACGCTTGAAATACGCGAACCGCGCGGCTAGCGCTCGTCCTGAGCAGCATGGGGTTCTCGCCTGAGTCTCAGGACGTGCGTTAGCCGCCCGTTTCGCGTATTTCAAGCGTCAACTTCTCGTCGCAATATCTCGGGATGTAATTGGAATATTGGGATGCAATCAACGCCATTGTTTATGTGATTTGTCATACTATGGATTGCTGAAGAAAAAAATATAGGGAGTCCATTTAAAAAAGCATAAGGCTGTGTTAAAAAAACACATTTGCTTTCGTTTCAGAATGTTTCCAAATATGTACATTCATGGGCCCCAGCCGTACATTGATACCGGTGAAAGTTGTTTTCCAGTAGCTGTTATTGTTCCAGAGATATTTTGGGTGGACAAGATAGCTGGAACACCGTTTCAATCCTTCTCAATGCTCTTCAAAATCTTGTAGTTGCGTCTGTAACCCGTGTCGTCTAACCGGTGAAAAAACGAGACGGGTTGCAGAGGCAACTACAAGAGTCTGAAGATCATACAGAAGGATTGAAACATGTTAATGTAAAAAGAAAAAGAAAAAAAAATCACAACTGCAGAACTGTTGCCTGATAGATTATAAACTAAAGGAATATAGAAAACAAAATGAAAGAAATAAAAAAAGAAGACGTTTTAGCTTGGCGGACGATATGAAATATTTACTTTACAAACATTTACCTAACGATTTCGTTCGCATGATGGAACATCATCAGTGCACATTACAAGTCGTGATCACTCATGTATTGTGTTTAGCAATTTATTGGGTCAGATCCTTAAAATAACTAATATGGTCTCTCTGGTAGACGTTACAAGTGCACCACGCTACCTCATTTTAAACTTGTGACGTTTAAGTTACCTGACCAATAAATGTGTCATGCTGACTACAAGAATGATCACGACTTGCAATGAGCAATGATGATGTTCCATCATGCGAACGAAATCGTTAGGTAAATGTTTGTAAAGTAAATATTTCATATCGCCCACCAAGCTGAAACGACTTTTTTTTTATTGCAATATTACGGTGAGCTGGAACAATCCACATCACAGAATCAATTACAAGAGAATCAACTGCTGCAAATATGAGTGAAATTGCTAACTATCGCAAATAGATAATTCCGACTACAGGACTAAGTTGTGTTTCAGTTTCCTAATTTACCAATTATTTTAATTTACATATCTTGATGTATTGTATAAACTAAAACTTTGAGGAAGTCATGACATTTTCCAAACTTTGATTTCTGCATTTGTCACTGGAAATAACAGCAATGGAAAAACAAAAAGCGATTATTTAAGACACGGTTATATTGCGCGGTTTATACTGAAAGGTTAAACTGGAGATGAAAAAAATATGTGAAGCCGAAAACCGGTTGTTACAGCTATAACCGCCATCCAAACTGTAGGTTGCAAAAAAGCCGGAAGGATTATAAAAGTTCAAATAAAAACAATTATCTGTATCAGTTAATAATTTTTATTTCTCCCACGAGAGAGTTTACATTGTCATCTTCAGGTGGAACAACGCTTTTTGCTTACATTCATCGTGCCGGAATCGAGCTAGTTATTATTTTCGGTTTCATTTTGAATTTGTTCGAGTGTGTATAACTCTGTAGTTTTTCACACATTAACATTTCAATAACACTACACACACTGGGTATGAACTAAAACAGTGTGTGTAGTTTTATTGAAATGTTAATGTGTGAAAATCTACTGAATTATATACACTGGAACAAATTGAAAATGAAACTGAAAATAATAACTGGCTGGATCCTGATAGAATCAATGTAAGCAAAAACCTATTGTTCCACCTGAAGACGACAGTGTAAACTCGAAACGTGTCGTGGGAGAAATAAAAATAAGTGATTGATGCAGATAATTGTTTTGGGGTTTCATTCCATTTTCAGGATGGTCCTCAACGACAACACAATGACGAACACACCAGATGTATTGAGCAGCATTGGCCGTTAATGTTTTATTTATAAACAACAGATCGATTTCAATCATATAGTGACCATCTTCAGTATATCCTTCAAACTATAGAACAAGGTAATAAAATCAGTATGGAATTACAAACAAATACAAAATGGACTTGTAATTCCATACTGATTTTATGATATTGTTCTATAGTTTGAAGGATACATTGCAGATGGTCACTATGTGATTGAAATCGCTCTGTTGTTTATAAATAAAACATTAACGGCCAATGCTGCTCAATAGATCAGGTGTGTTCAGCAGATAATTGTTTTAATTTGAACTTTTATTGTCAATAACAGTCGCAGTTCCTTACCACAGTCCAATACGGACGATTCAACACCGGCATGATTGCCTAAAGGACAGGGGAAGAAGTTAAGTTTGCGCCTTATTGAAATTACGTGCCGGCTACCAGATTACAGCAACGCCTGAGGGGCTGCCTACATCGATGGCGCAGAAGAGAGGCCGAGTGGTCCCGCATGTAGGCTACCCGCTTTACCGCTGCTGTGAAAGGGTTGCATACGTGACAGGGGCAAGACTGAACTGCGCCTTACTGGGATGGTGGGTAGGCTACCCGCTTTACAGCTGCTGTGATAGGATTGCATACGTGACAGGGGCAGGAGGCAACTGAGCCTTACCAACGCCACCTAGATACAAGGCCTGAGAGTAGTCATAACAAAGCAAACTATTTGTTTTATGAAGAGTTGTGTTGAGTTTGGGAATACGTATACGTTCGAAAATGTGTTTCAGAATGTTTTTCATGTTATCTATATGATTCTCCGTGCAGATTTTTGCTGTTATGAGACAAAATAACTAATATGAAACGTCCGATTCCAATATCGGTAAGATATCTTGCTAATAGTTCATTCTAAAACACAGTGTGCAACATGTACGTATTACCAAACTCAGCAGAACGCTACATAAGACAATTTGCTTTTGTTATGACTACTCTTGGCAGGCAGCGCACAGGCCTTGTACCTAGGTGGCGTTGGCGTTACTGGTTACGGTGGGTAGGCTGTCCGCTTTACACGTACGAATAGGATTTAAGACCAACGATGTCACTCGATTTAGACTGCGACACCGCATCAACAAGAAAGCTTCAAAATTCACGGCAGCAGGTGTCTATAAACTTAAATGTGGAGACTGTACAAAAATTTACATAGGTCACACAGGCAGAACGTTCGAAACACGTTTTAAAGAGCACTGCTCTCTTCATAATAATAAAATTGCATTTGGAGAGCATTTAATGACAGAAACGCACGCGGTTGGAACAATTAATACGCAATTACAAGTGCTACATAAGGAACTGAAAGGATACCTCCTAACGAGACTGGAAGAAATAGAAATGATTTTAATAACAGCGCATTTTGTAAAAACTTTGAAGGCCTCTTGCAACCTTCGGCCCCACTCTCCGGTGGCTGGCGGCGGCAGCGCGTCGTCCTAGCAGCAGGCTGGCGTGCAGACTGGCTTTCGAACGTACGAGAAAAACTGCGCGCCGCACAACGCCACTAAGTAGCAGCAGAAGCAGTTAACGCCCGTACCATGCTTTTTTTATATAAATTTTAATATTTTATACACTACGTTTATCGTTTTAATGACATTTTTAACGAAATGACGTTTAAAATTTTTAAAGTATGACATTTGTAATTTTATACATCCTTGTTTTACACCTTCAATGTTTTAAAACTCGGTATGCATGTTTTTTTTAATTTAATTTTTTTTTTTTAAGGTGGGTAGGCTACTCGCTTTACCACTGCTGTGATATTGTTGCATACGTGACAGGGGCCGGAAGCAACTGCGCCTTACTGGTACTGTGGGTAGGCTACCCGCTTTACATGACAGGAGCAGGAGGTAACTGCGCTTTACTGGTGGGTAGGCTACCCGCTTTACCAATGCTGCGATAGTATTGCATACATGACAGGGGCAGGAGGTAACTGCACTTTACTGGTTATGGTGAGTAGGCTACCCGCTTTACATGACAGGAGCAGGAGGTAACTGCGCTTTACTGGTTATGGTGCATAGGTTACCCACTTTACCACTGCTGTGATGGTGTTGCATGCTCGACAGCGGCAGGAGGCAACTGCGCCTTACTGGTACTGTGGGTAGGCTACCCGCTTTACATGACAGGGGCAGGAGGCAACAGCGCCTTACTGGTGGGATGGATCTCGCTACCAAATGTTCTACTTTGACCGTTCCCTTAGGAGAATATCTTTTCATTGATTTTGTATTTAATGTAGCTTCTTTTCTTTGTTAAATCCATTTGCTTAAAGAAGATTGTTTATATTGTAATGTAATTATGGAAAGAAAAAAAATTCACTTGTATCTTAAATAGTAAACTAAGCTGAAAATTATAAATTACATTTATTGATTCAAGGAGGTTTCTCCTTATGTCAATTGTAAATAATCAAAAATTGTAAAACAAAGCTCCCATCCGACAAGATGATGAAATAAAGTTTGCCCCAAACAACATGAAAAAAAGTTGCCAATTTAAAAAAAAGAAAGAGAAAAAAAGCTGCCATAATTTTGTGGCACACCACGAAACTGGATCTTCAGGCTAAAAAAATATTTAAAAAAGGTGGGTAGGCTACCCGCTTTACAGGACAGGGGCAGGAGGCAACTGCGCCTTACTGGTACAAGGTCATCCACCGGACGTACCCCACCAACGAAAAGCTGCACTCGATCCACCTCTCTCCGTCCGACGCCTGCGAAAACTGCGGTGTTCTGGACACTCTGGACCACAGACTCGAGTGTGAGCGCCACAGCGCGGTGTGGGAAGTGGCCAGGGACATGGCGCGACTCATCAACCGCGTCGATGCGCGGAGTATCACGGCGACCGACGTACTCATCCCGTAGTGTGCAGCCTTCCCTCCCACTAAGAGAAACGCCACAGTTTGGATATATGGACACACCGTTTATGCCATCTTCTACCTTAAACTGACTTCTGACATGGATTTTCTCACATATCTTGCCACTGAACATGACAAACTCAAAACTACCACCCAATATAGACTTACATTTGCAAACTTTCTGAACGTCTCTATAATGCATGCCTTTGCTAAACTGATGACGACTATTTAGCTACGGACGCGGACTTGATTGGTTCTCCTTAGGATCTCGCTACCAAATGTTCTACTTTGATCGTTCCCTTAAAACAATATCTTTTATTGATTTGTATTTAATGTAACTTCTTTTCTTTGTTAAATCCATTTGATTAATGCATATTGTAATGTAATAAGGAAAAAAAATTACTTGTATTTTAAAATGTAAGCTAATGTTAAAATTATAAAATCCATTTACTATCAAAGGAGGTTTCTCCTAATGTCAATTGTAAAGAATCAAAACTTGTAAAACAAAGGTCCCATCAAACAAGATGATGAAATAAAGTGTGCCCCAACAGAATAAAATGAAACCAAAACAAACAAAAAAAAAGCTGCCAAAAAAAAGGTACTGTGTGTAGGCTACCCGCTTTACCGCTGCTGTGATAGTTTGCATACGTGACAGGGGCAGGAGGCAACTGCGCCTTACTGGTACTGTGGGTAGGCTACCCGCTTTACATGACAGGAGCAGGAGGCAACAGCAGTCCTGTGAAGTTGGCACCCCTTTTTTGGTAAATTTCAATTTTTTTCAGAGTTCTAGACAGATATGCAATAGTTCTGGAGTTCACTGTACAAAATTTAAATAGTTCTGCAGAATTTTGCCGAAAAATAGTAAAAATTACCACAAACTTGAGTTTTTTCGTTTTTTTAAATAAATATTTGCCTATTAGCACAAACATAGTTCTGATCACAGTTCTAAATAGCTGTCAAAGAGTTCTACAGGAAATCCTAATAGCATTTTTCTATGCGGATTATACTTTATGCAATTATTGCAATTATCTCATGAAGTATAATCTGCACAGGATTTCCTGTAGAACTCTTTGAGAACTATTTAGAAGTTTGATCAGAACTATGTTTGTACTAATAGGCAAAAAATTATTTTGAAAAAACTAAATTTTGTGGTAACATTTTGTATTTTTTCGGCGAAATTTTGCAGCAATATTTAAATTTTGTACAGAGAACTCCAGAACTATTGCATATCTATCTAGAACTCTGTAAAAATTTACATTTTCCAAGAAAGGGGTGCCAACTTCACAGGACTGGCAACAGCGCCTTGTGGTATGGTGGGTAGGCTACGCGCTTTACACGACAGGGGCAGTGGGTAGGCTACCGGCTGTGCAGCGGCGCCGGGCGGGCCGGCTAGAGGCTAGGGGCGGCAAGCGGCAAGTGGCAAGCGGCAAGCGGCAAGCGGCGTGGGACTCACCGTCTGCGGCGGCGCAGAGGCAGGCGACGGCGAGCGCGGCGGCGGCCATCGCGGCTAGCGGCCCTGGAGCGGAGCGGCGGCCCATGGCGAGCAGCGGCAGCAGCAGCGGCAGAGGGAGACGACGGGCCGCGCCGCCGCCGGCTTATATAGGCAAGCCAGGTGCGCGCGCAGCCACAGGTGGCCGCGGCCGCGGGGAGAGAGAGAGGGAGAGACAGAGAGAGAGGGAGAGAGGGGACGAGCACGGCGACAGCGCACAGCCCACGCGACCAAGCGGCCGCCGCCACAGCCCACCTGTCACACTGCCGCGATAGCTGGTACCAGCCAAGCGGGGGGCGGGCAGCCGTAACAGTAACGTCTCTTTGTAATGAACTTCATTATATCCATAGTGGATGGGAGGTCGCGGTTGTATACTTCATTATTTCGTCAAGTAGGCGCAACCACATAGATCGTGTATAAAACACTAAAGTATGACGCGTTTCAAGGGTCAAGCTCTCATCGTGAGATAAAATATACAAGAATCTTAAATCCCAACAAAATAAAAGTCTAAAATGTAATAAAAAATGAAATAAAACATCAATTTGCAATGTTATGGCTTCACTGGAATGAAACTTTCACTCTGCAGCGGAGTGTGCGCTGATATGAAACTTCCTGGCAGATTAAAATTGTGTGCCGGAACCGGGACTCGAACCTGGGACCTTTGCCTTTCGCGGGCAAGCGCTCTACCACTGAGCTACCCCGACACGACTCACGATGCCGCCTCACAACTTTACTTCCGCCAGTACCTCGCCTCCTACTTTCCAAACTTCACAGAAGTTCCCCTGCGAAACTTGCAAGACTAGCACTCCTGGAGTCTGAAAGTAGGAGGCGAGGTACTGGCGGAAGTAAAGTTGTGAGGCGGCATCGTGTTTCGTGTCGGGGTAGCTCAGTGGTAGAGCGCTTGCCCGCGAAAGGCAAAGGTCCCAGGTTCGAGTCCCGGTTCCGGCACACAATTTCAATCTGCCAGGAAGTTTTATGGCTTCACTGTATTCGGTTTAGATGAAATACCAAACTAGGCCGACGCGTTGACCACTCCGCCACCAGGACACAGTGACCAGCCCGACTGCAGAGGACTCTGCGGGAGACGTGCAGGGAAGAGTCCTCTGCAGTCGAGCTGGTCACCGTGTCCTGATGGCGGAGTGGTCAACGCGTCTGCTTCGTAAGCAGGAGATCCCGGGTTTGAATCCCGGCTGGGCACAAATTTTCATTCGCCACAGTTTGGTATTTCATATAAACCGAATACAGTGGAGCCATAACATCGCAAATTGCGATTTATTTCATTCATTTCAACTCTGTAATTCGTCAAATATATAACTGTAATAAAAGAAAACGTGGTTACTTCCCTTGTAGCCATGTCTCCGCAGAAAGCTCCTCAGCATACTGTGCTTCGTCAACAGACCCCAGTACTGGTGGCGCAAAACACTATCGAAATGCACCGAGTCAACAACACGCGTGGGACGCACGTACTCACAGGAAAACAAAGAGCTCCAAATACCAAAGATCATCCACAAGCTAGTGGGTACATTGTACAGTAAGACAGAGTTTCTCTCTCTCTCTCTCTCTCTCTTTTTTTTTTTTTTTTTTTTTTTTTTTTTTTTTTTTTTTCAAGAGGATTTTCCTTCAGTTATAGGTTTGGTGGCTGATTTCGTACGTTAGAATCTTACATAAACTTTCCTGCAATGTGCCGTTTCATAGCTTGCAATGGATCGTAGGAAACCTGAAAAGAGCAACATGGATTTTCCTTGTAGGTATTACCGATTTTAACGGCACTACATACCTCCCCTGTTGTAAAAAGTACGTTAAAATTAATTTAAACAACACTATTCACACTCACCAGATTACCTATTCGGAAACGCACTTTGCTAGCCGCTTCGAGCGCTGCAGTCGCCGCGTACGACAAAAACCACTCTGAAATCGAGTCACGCGATTCTTTCCGCCATCTCCCTCGTATTCGTTGCTTGGCTGCGTTGACAAGTGAACATTCATATACTTGGATTTCAAGAATACCGCAGTGTTGTACTTCCGGGCGTTCTTAGGAAGGCAAGAAGGGGTACCCATTGTAGTACTTCCATCAGATTTCAGGAATGCGGGAGGATGAACAGTCTGACTGATGAAAATCGTCAGAGGAAACTTGCAGCCCAGAAGTGACCTTCGTTTCTTGCGCTGTGATTTTAATTCGTAGTGTAAATTAATAGATTGAAAGATTCACTGACGAATGGATCGTGCAGTATATATATATATATATATATCGAATGAATGTGTGAAGAAAATTCGTGCATAATGTCGTCTCTCTCGTTCTCAATCCGAATATTGTTTGGCAGCAATTGTTCTCATCCACACTTCTTTGTTCTCGGATAGCCTCTTCATTTCCTGATATGATTCCTCTCCTACATCTCTTTGAATCTGTTTCACGAACTGCAATCTGGGTCTTCCTCTGGCTCTTTTTCCTTCTACCATCCCTTCCATAATATTAATTATAAACTTGTTGTGCCTATACAGATGGCCTATTAACTTGTCTCTTCTCTTCATTATCGTTTTCACAAGTGCTCTTTTTTTCGCCGATTCTCCAAAGAACTTCTTCGTTTGTCATCTTGGCCGTCCAAAGGATTTTCTGCACCCTCGTCCAACACCACAGTTCAAACGCTTCCAGTCTTCCCTTGTCGCAAACGCCGAGTGTCCGAGTTTCCGAGCCATACAATGCCACACTCCACACATAGCATTTTATAAATGCTTTTTTGGTCTCTTCTTTTATATTTATTGATGTAAGAAGCATCCGTTTATTGTTGAAGGCTAGTTTAGCTTACGAAATTCTACTTTTTATGTCTGCTGAACGTTTGGTATCCGGTGTAATATCGTGAGGGTAAGTTGTTCATGCATCCAGGTTTTATCTGCAAGTAGTTGCCGAAAACACAAAAATTTTTGTCAGATTAGCGATTGATCTAGATTCTTGTTTTGATATGAAATTAATATACACTTCCTGAACAAGCTTTTTCCATTCCTTTACATTCAAATGTAATTGGCGTTGTGATGGCACCTTTAATTTCAGTTTTATGTAAAAGTCATGGAGTGTGTATCCCCTTCCATTTTTCGTAGTTCGTGTAAGATATAAGTACACAATAGTCAAGAAAATAATCAGAGACTTGTCCATAACGTGAATGGTTTTCTTAATTTACCCTGTGCTCGGATGATGACACGTTGACGGTACAGGGCAGTTGCCCTCATTACGTCTGGAGCCGTAGACGGGTTTTCTTAAAATCTGACGGCGAGTATTTGGTGCTCGCGCGCTCCCTGCACCTGCAGAATGACAACACCTGCTGTAATGCTCTAAACCTCAAATAAAAGTCCGCTATCTCTCCTACATTTCTTCCACAGCTTTGTATATGCTAAAATCAAACATCAGCAAAAGTCTACGCAATGCAGTTTTCCACTGTAAAATTTTGCGCTGTAGTTTACTTAGTTTCGCGTAGCAAGGAAACTACGATGCGCGTGTTTTTAAGGAACTACCGTTTTAAATTAAAAAAAAAAAAAATTACTTGCTAAGATAGCTCAATAATTTTATTTTTACACTAGCTTAAACCCGCGGCTCCGCTCGCATGTTGGTTGATTGTGATACATAAGCATCTTTCAGTAGTGTGCTTTGAGACTGGTTTTGAAGGATGAAATGAAACACAATACCTTCTTTAGAAACAAAGATTTTTAATCAACATTATTAGGAAAGTAAGTAGCGTAGTTCAAATCACACGTAAAAATGCACTCTTTCGAAGAATCCAATCACGAAATTCAACGATAATGATTCTAATTATATTACAGATCGATTACTTGATGTAATGCGCGAAACGTCAAATCGATTTTTATAAAGAAATGTATCAAAAGAAATTTCTGGTTTACTACTTTGTTTATTTATTCTTATATTTCCTTATTCGTATGCTTATCTTTACAGAAAAAGAACTGAAGACATTGTAGCAAGCATAGACCAAAGATATGGTCGGTGGCATCACGTTTCGCTGTATGTAACGTCGTTGCTATAGAGTCGCAAACGTCATCGCTGGCCTTGAGTCCGAATTTTTTTATAATTTGACAACTTTAAACCACCATATCTTCCATAGCTATCGGCATGGAACTGCTATGGTGCACAACGGGACACCTCGGACAACAATTACACACAGACCATTCGTTTCCGTTCTGTAGTTATCGCTACAGAGCGAAATATTAAAACACACACACACACACACGTAAAATTTTCTATACACCGATAACTTTCCATCCCAATATAATCCACCCATTTATCATTATCAACCCTCAAGCAACAATGCAACCAATAAAACTATTTTCAAAGAGTAAATATAATTTTCAAAGAGTAATTATTGTTCCGCATTTCGCGTTATATTCTTCAAATTACTAAATATCTATCAGATCGCTATAAAACCCTGCCTAAAATTCTCCTCAGGTATAAATTAGTTACTGTACAAATCTTTAAGTCTCTGCGTCTTGTCGTTCGGACGTGATAAGCGTACACCGAACAAACATTCACATTAATATATATATATAGATAAATAGCTAATCGATCGCCATAAAACCGTGCCTAAAGCCTTCCCCGGGTAGACATCAGTAACTGTACAACTTTTAGCTCTCTATGTCTTGTGGTTCAGACGTGAAAAACGTACACGGGACAGACTTTCCCATTAATAGATATAGATGGAAGCCTGTACCGTAACCTATATTTCCACATAATTTCCGTCAATACTGAGGCACTTGTCAAAACGTTGTACCAGTTCTTGAATAGCCTCCTCTTAGACATCTGCCGCCTCGGGCATGGATGTTAGTGACGTCCTAGTTCGTAAGTAGTTGATAAGTAGTTTGTAAGTTTAGGGACTGATGACCCCGTAGTTAAGTCCCATAAGCTGTACAATCATTGGAACATCTGGATACGGGTGGGACGACATTTTCTGTCCGGTGCCACGCCGCACCGTAATGTGCTGACTGCGACGCTGCTGTGGCGAACCTATTTGCTTGTGCAATATGGCGCCAGGCTTGTGACTGGATGGACGATTTCCTGTCAGAGAGGAACCAATTTTGTTAAACAATAAAAATTCTTGTCATTGAACTGCTAACTTAAAGTAATCTGAACTGAACATCGTTGGTGGAGGCAGTGGCGTAGCTATCACAGGGCTAGGCGGGGCAGTGCCCCGGGGCCCCCGAGCTCCAGGGGCCCCTCGGCCTACGTGAGCGACGCTCGAAAAAAGTTACCGTAGATCCTTGAACACTTTCATGTCCCCCAATTACTTCGGATAATCGAAGTTCTACTGTATATAATAATTCAGTTGAATGAAGGTTTTCCGACTATGAACTTTTTGAACGCTGACCAACAAACCTCAAACGCACGATGTGAAATCCAAAAATTATTCGCACCCCAGAATGTAAACATAACAAGGCCATTTGCTTGTTCGCTAAGACGTGGACCCTGCCATCGTCAGTGTGTTGTCGGTTGAAGTCGGAGTTGCCGTGGCTGTCAAACTTTGCGAAATGACAGTGAATGGCGCTGAATTACTAGCAGTGTGTTTGACAGTAGACCGTGTGACCACATTTGAATATGAAGTCTCTACAGTGTATTACTACAGAACGGTATTATTATGGTAACTCAACAGTTTGTGTAGTGAATTCCCAAGGGTGTGCTCCATAATCGTAGATCCCAATGAAGTGCTGTAACCAACTGCACTCTGAATTCCGTGCAAGAAGAAGAGAAAATATGGTTACTTTGTCACAAAAGTAAATTGTGCATTGAAGACACTACACTGTACCCTACTGCCACTATAATAAGCGAAGATGTCAACTTAGTTATTTTACTTGTTACTTTTTCCTGGCCAGACATTAATAAATACTTCATGAAGCCTGGTAGGGGCACAGCTCAAACGAAAAATATTCCATCAAACAAAATCCGGCAACTTTCTTTTCTGAAACCCTATTTTCCTTCTTTGATTGGGCTATCATCGAAATTAGGCTGATCGGTACGGAGCAGTGAGCTAACAGCGAGGAGTTTAGCGGCAGTGAGATGTCGGCACTGACAACAGTCCGCCTGCTGTCACCGCGGACTTGACTGTTCCCGGTTTGCTTCGCGGCAGGGGGCCATGTTTTCATGGTTAAGTAATACTTATTCATTGTTCATTTTTTACTAGCTTATGCCTGCGACTTCATTCACCTATTATGAAGCAACTTTGGAAACTATCCCAAGAGGTCGTTTATCTTTGTCCTACCCAAGTCCAAATCTATCCCTCTGCAAAATTTCATTTCTATCCGCCCAGTAACTTTTGCGTGAAAGCATAACAAACAAACCAACTTTCACAGTTATAATTATATTTGAGAGTACAATTAAATATTATCTGCTGTGTGACACATAATAATTTACTTAATAGTATTTAGGATTGCCTCATGTTTTCCAATGGGCGGTAAGGAGCTGATGATGAAGTAGTTTTGCAACTGTACAGTATTAGTGTAAAGAGGGCCCCAATGTCATTTTTGCCCCGGGGCCCTTGGTGACATAGCTACGCCACTGGGTGGAGGGATTTACAATCAACAAGCATTCACCCACTGAAGTGGGACAGAATGACCCTGTCGTGTTTCAGGGCATTCACCAATGAGATAGCAGCAGCATCTTATGTTTCAAACTAATATAAAAAATTATTTATTAGGAAGAATCATATTAGGCGTACATGGTAAACATTTTCCCACTATTTGGTATTTAGACGCTGTGACTAATGTTTCATGTAACTGGGTCGCTTGGGCGAGCGACAGTGGCAGCTGATCAACGCAAGATGGCGTCCACTCCACTGGTCGACCTGATATGCTGAAGGCACAGAATAAATGACCTTCCTTCGAAGCAGACTACGACCAGAGAAAAATTTTTACATTTTTGTAGGGAAAAGAGTTGAATGTGGTACAACATTACGAAGTTTTTTGGCTGGAAAGAATTCGTGTACTGCGCTAAAAATACTTTCGCCAATGAGATAGCCGCAGCATCTTATGTTTCAAACTAAAGCGCATCAGTATTAAAAAAAATTATTTAGAAGAATCATATTACATGGTAAACATTTTCCCACTATTTGGTATTTAGACGCTGTGACTAATGTTTCATGTAAATACGTCGCTTGGGCGAGTGTCCGACAGCTGGTCAACGCAAGATGGCGTCCACTCCACTGGTCGACCTGATATTGTGAAGGTACAGAATAAATGACGTTCCTTCGAAGCAGACTATGACCAGAGAAATTTTTTTAGATTGTTGTAGGGCAAAGAGTTGAATATGGTATAACCACAGTCTAACATATACAGTCGCGACACTCACTGCTGTAAAATTTGTTACCAAGTGACAGCTGCAACGACACTAGCGCTCCTAGCGGTGGGTAAGCCACCGAAAGAGTGATGTTTGTTTGTAATTATTTGTTTGCGTAATTAATGAAATAGTTAATATAATTTTTGTGTTACAAGCATCAGTAATATATCAAGAGGCATACATAACACGGAAAGTAATGTAAAAACAGTCGAACTTACTGATTCAGCGGTATAACGAAGAACTTCGTCATGAACCAATACTCACGAATAAGTGTATATTTGCAGCTTATTCCGCTGAAAGTAAGTAGAATATAAACATAATAGAAACATAAATTTCTATTTTGGTGTGTTCTTACTATGACAAAGAGTTTTTTGACACGTATCGTTGTGGTATGGGGTCTAATGATTCGCACATGTTTAGGCTTCACTCGTCTTTATTATAAGCGCATATTCTTTTGAGTGGGATTACTTTAGCTTAAGAAGACATTGTCTTGAAGTTTCTTGCCGTTTGTGGTTCAGCTGTAGCAACAATTGTGGAATTGGGTTCTTCTTTGTTGAATACAGTTGATTGCTTTTTCAGTTTTCTTGTCACGTTTCTGATGTTTTCCTTCAGCGACAGTTGTGGTGGCTGATTTGGTATGTTAAGTACCGTAGTTATTGCAGTCTACATTCGTTTCCTACGTTCCACCCTCACTGATTTCACTGGAATTGGAGTGGAGAAACGTTAACGTTCTTCAGAACAAAAAACACGTCTTTCTGCCAAAGGGCGGGTATTCGGTGTTTCGTAGCCATTTTTCTATTTTAATAGTAATTTAAATTATTTAGTATAACCCTGTGGGTTACAAGATAACAGTAAATAAACTGTGCCGTAATGTACCGTTTCCAACGTTGTCAGTGATTTTAGGAGACGTAAGGAAGACAAGGATGGAGCTATTTTGAAGTTATTGTCTATTTAATGATACTACATACGTTCTCTAACGTAAAAAAAGTGTTAAAATCGATATAAACGATACTATTCGCATTCATCCACTAACGTATTCATTGCAGTAGCTTGCCCTCCGCTTGGAGCGCTGCTGTCGCAGTGTATAACAAAAATCCGCGGAAGTGTCGTGACTGTATTTGTTAGACTGTGGTATAACATTACGAAGTTTTTTTGGCTGGAAGGAATTCGTGTAATGCGCTAAAAAATACTATATGTGAGCTATATGTATGGATATCAGCCACATTCATATAATGGAAAGGAAGGCGTGATTGTATGACTGATTTCGGAGTGCGGGAATTTATAGCGCGTGAGTCAAATAATACTGCAGCTATACGCACGGTATTGATCTGTTTTAATTTTTCGTATAAGTTGGTTTCCATCTAAAGGGTAATTTTTCGAGTTTATTACTCGTACATATGTGTTGATAGTGATCTTGTCATGAAGGGAAGAGTTTTTCTAACGAAAATGGAGAACTTGTAGTTTGCTGTTTAATTAGATTCAGCCTGATGAGGAAATTACACACAGCTGTTATTTTTTTGGTGGGATATTTGAAGTAAATATAGAATAATCGTACGTAGCAGGCAGTCGTAATTGTTAAGAGGAGAGAGGAAGAGAGGATTGTGGTGATAAAGGATATTGTCGGACTCTGCGGGAGATCTGAGGTATCCGGGAGTGTGACTGGGGTCCACTCTTTTGTTGTGATTGGTGTGGGTATAGTAGAGACTGACCTTCATGACCGGATTGCAGTATCTTGTGCAGAAGGTTGCTTAATAAAATTACCGTGTGTTCGCTACTCTAAAAGGATTTATTTAAAGGTGAAGTTGGTGTGAAACAATTGAGGTGGCTGTAAAAGAAAAAAAACTTCGTATGGGAGTTACTAAATTCAATTCTTACCCTAGGCTGTCTTCGTACTGGCAAGACTCTTAGTGAAAAAGGGATTTAATAATATGTGGATAGATAGGTTAGCAGCTAACACCTGAAATGCGACCTCACTTTATTTTTATATAAAATTATTCATAGAGGTGACAGCCAAGTAGATTTATTTTTTAATTTTTTTTTTAATTCAAGAGATAGTTTTTGGGCAGTATAATTTATTTGATAGGACGAGTCTGCCATAAATCTTTTTGTTGATTGTGGTACTTATTGAGTATATCAATAAATAGGACCCACGAGTCCTGGATTTAAAAAAAAAAAAAAAAAAAAAAAAAAAAAAAAAAAAAAAAAAAAAAAAAAGAATTTAAAAAAAATCGACTAACCTTTTCATTTGTGGTTTGTGGTAACTTTTGAATCACGACCGCTCATTATACGGCAAATAACCTTAGCGATCGTATAATCTGAAGGCAGAGAGACTTGAATTTGCGGCAGTTAGCACGATCGATTACTTTCAACGGATAGCGATAGCTTCCGATATATTTCATATTTACTCTGTATTGGAGAAAGTAATTTGTTCATATTAGGAAGAAAAGTAGCATAATTTTTTCTCAGCCCACCTTTAATGTATTTTTCACGGTTACAGCTAAAAGTAATTGCCAGAGATTATTTTTCACCACGAGTGGGAAAGTGTTAGTGAGACCTCAGATTTACAGCGAAAGGTGTACTCACATTTAATAACTTTTTGTTTTAAAATGCTTAGGCATATAGTCAACTGCCAAATGCTGTGTTTATTCTAGCTGTGAGATCTTGGGCCAGCTAAGACGCTTTACCCGAAAAATAACTTACTGATAGCAGACGCAGCCAGATTTTTTCATTAACGTTGTTGTATCCAAGTGTCGTAGTAAATTATATCTCTGCGGTTACTCATTCTGATTAAGGGAGTGGCGACCACAGGGCTACAAATCACAGACTGGAATATTACTGAGGGCACCAGACAAAGTCGACAGTAAAAGTTACCGGGTATAGATATTATAGTAATAGTGATTTTATACCTGTTAATTAAAAAATATTTTATATCATCTTCTCCCGACGAGCAGAACGAATAAGAGATATTATAACAGATCCCGACTGGTATCGCCAAGTATAGTTGTCGTCGGCTACCCATAATTAAAGTATAGTTAGTCACGATAGCTGTACTTCACGATAGGCTGACTGACCTGTTTCACCACTTACACGCGCGAAGCCATGCGAAACTCACCCAACTCAACGTGCCGATACGAAGCAGAAGCAGGCGCCGCTATAGTGGGCGAAATTCAGAGAACCAGGAGGTACCACTCAACACAAGAAAACATAAACTTCGTATGTCGCTCTGGTCTGTCTTTCTTTACTTGATATGGTACGCGATAATAGCGAGATTAATTTCCATATAAATCAAACCGTGAGCATGCGGAATTATTGAGACACACGGCACGTGTCTGCTACTTTACATATTCGCACCACACTGAGGGCGAAGTCCTTAAAGATTGTATTCATTTCAACAAAAATCAACAGAATCACAGGTTACGAAGGAAGAATACACAATAGGAAGGCACTGGTGTGTGATCAGTGGCGAGAACGCAAGTGACTAGCTATAAACCCTTCAAGTCGGAGTTCGGAACCACACGGTTCCAAAAACCAATAAAAATACAAAAAAAATCAAACTCGGATAAATAAAGACAAATAGCTATGGCATGCAACCCTTAGAAATGCGTATGATATCATGAGGAAGCTAAAGAAATACAGTTAGATGTGATTGGAAAAGTTTTACACGGATGGACGAAGTCCAGGTTTCAAAAATCAGAAAAGTGGAATACATTCGGAGTAAATCAACTATGAAATACGGCATGCAGCCCCTAGAAATACGTAGTATCTCATAAGCAAGCTAATAAAGGGGGTCGTGCGAGAATTTACTGGGGGGTCTGAATGCAAAGTACAAGTTGGAAACGAAACAACAATTTAAAAATAGACGGAGAGGAGATAGTGAGGTGCTAATGGAAATCAGAAAGATACATACATAATTTCTAGCCTGAAGGACATAGGAACAGACACAGTGGTAGCCGAAGGCTTTGTTCAAAGAGCACACCACATCGAGTACATATCACTCATGGAAGGAGAAAACGGAAAAGAATATTTCACATGCACTATACGGAATATAAATATTCCCGCATATTAGTTGCATTCCACAAAGCTAGAAAGAAATTAAACAGAGTTCGTACACCGCCAGCTAGTCTCAAACAGGTTACCGATTCCCATCCGTTATCAAACCGAATTATTTGCATATTCACCCCATTTACCTATGCAAAATCACCGAAATAAAATTGAATGCATTGACGTACATGATCGGATAAACTTATCCCGAAAAATGCACTTAAGATCTGAAGTCTAACAAAACTGACAACGAATCGCTACCATCTCAAGGGAGGAAAGAAAATCCAGAACGTCTTACCAGGTAGAAGCGCAGCCACAGAATGTTCAGATCGGCCACCCAGTCCCCTCCACCACCGGAAATCGGTAGAAACCCCTGGAAAACCCGCGGTGGTGGGGGAGCATAAACTCGTGGGTCTTGCTGAGGCTCGCTAACTGGGCCTTGCCAAGGCAACTTGTAACCTGGAGGAACCTCTTTGGTAGCGTCAAAAGCAGAGGTTGGTAACGACTACCTATCGATACGAAGCCAGAGAAACACTAGCAGCGAGCAGCCAGCAGCCGACGACGGAAATTCTCATACAAACACTCAGACTGCCATGCTAGAAGATGCTCATACAAGCACATACAGAATAAAGCGAGTACACATTCTCACAGGGACAGTGGCGTCACATTCATTAAAACAATGAAAAATTATGAGCATAATGAAATCCCAGCAATATTAGAGAAACTAACATTTAAAAACACAGACGTGAAATGCTATTCCTCATGCCTCCGAACGGATGGTTCTCGTTTAGCAAAAAAATGAGGCCGTCTAGTGTATTTAGATAATTTACAAAGTAAAAAATCTAGGGAAGACGGAAGACTGCCGTCTTTCAACCTACGTCTGTTGCCTACGCACGGACGCCATTACAGTGTGATTATTCCTTGTTTGCGCTGTGTTTCTTCCTTGTTTACGCTTTGTACCGAGTGTTTAAGCAAACGGAAAGCTGAAGTTCTAAATTTAACCTTTAAGAAATCTTTCACGCAGGAGGACCGCACAAATGTACCATCATTTGATCAACGTACTAATTCCGAAATGGGGGACATAGCAATAGGTATTTCCGGTGTAGAGAAGCAGCTGAGAGAGCTAAATACGAAAAAGTCTGCTGGTCCGGATGGAATACCAGTTCGGTTTTACAAAGACTATTCTGCGGCGTTGGCCCCCTACTTAGCTTGCATTTATAGCGAATCTTTAATTCAGCGCAAAGTTCCTAGTGATTGGAAAAAAGCGCAGGTGACTCCCGTGTATAAGAAAGGAAACAGAACTGACCCACACAATTACAGCCCAATATCGTTGACATCGGTTTCATGTAGAATTTTGGAGCATATTCTCAGTTCGAATATAGTAAATTTCCTTGAAACGGAAAAGCTTCTTTCCATGAATCTTCACGGGTTTAGGAAACATCGTTCATGTGAAACTCAGCTTGCCCTTTTCTCACATGACTTCTTGCGAGCCATGGATGAAGGGCGACAGGCGGATTGTGTTTTTCTCGACTTCAAAAAGGCGTTCGACGCGGTGCCACACTGCAGACTGCTAACGAAGATACGAGCTTATGGAATAGGTTCACAGGTTTGTGACTGGCTGGAAGACTTCCTAAGTAATAGAACGCAGTACGTTGTTCTCGACGGCGAGTGTTCATCAGTGACGAGTGTATCGTCAGGCGTGCCCCAGGGGAGTGTGATAGGACCGCTATTATTTTCTATCTATATAAATGATCTGATGGACAGAGTAAGTTGTAATTTGCGGCTGTTTGCTGATGATGCTGTGGTGTATGGGAGGGTGTCGTCTGTAACTGACTGTAATAGCATACAGGATGACTTAGACAAAATTTCTAGTTGGTGCGAAGAATGGCAGCTGGCTCTCATAGTAGAAAAATGTAAGGTGATGCGTGTGAGTAGAAAAAACAATTCCATAATGTTCGAATACAGCTTTAGTAGTGAACTTCTTGATGCAGTCGCGTCGTTCAAATATCTAGGGGTAACATTGCAGAGCGATATGAAATGGAACGAGCATGTAAGGACAGTTGTGAGTAAGGCGGACAGCCGACTTCGGTTTATTGGGGGAATTTTGGGAAGATGTACTTCACCTGTAAAGAAGACCGCGTATAAAACGCTTGTACGACCACGTCTTCAGTATTGCTCAAGTATTTGGGACCCGCAGCAGATCGGTTTGAAGGAAGACATAGAGGCGGTTCAGAGGCGAGCAGCTAGATTTGTTACCGGTAGGTTCGACCAATGCGCGAGTGTCACGGAAATGCTCCGGCAACTCAAATGGGGATCGCTGGAAGAAAGACGACGTTATTTTCGTGAATTTCTGTTGCGGAAATTTAGAGGGCCGGAATTTGAAGCTGAGTGTAGTACGATCTTGCTACCGCCTACTTACATTTTGCGTAAAGATCACAAAGACAAGATAAGAGAAATTAGGGCTCGTACGGAGGCATATAGGCATTCTTTTTTTCCTCGTTCAATTTGGGAGTGGAATAGGAAAGGAAATGCCTAGTAGTGGTACAGTGTACCCTCCGCCACGCACCTTACGGTGAATTGCGGAGTATGTATGTAGATGCAGATGTAAGAGGCGTCCGATAATCGTGAGTCCCGCCAACTGTGAAGTACGGGCTGTTATAAGATTTCTTAGCGCTAAACGTCTAAAAGTGATTGATATTCGTCGTGGGATCTGTGCAGTTTACAGAGAAAGCTTTATGAATGATGCAATGATAAGTGGGTGAGAGCATTTAAAGATGGCCGCACAAATGTGCACGATGAAGACCGGAGTGGGCGTCCTGAGGTCGTTAACGAAAGTTTGGTGCAGGAAGTGGACGATAAGGTGAGAGAAAACAGACGCTTCACGATTTCCTGTTTGCGGGATGACTCTCCTAACGTTTCTGGTCAGCGTCTTGAAGACGATGACGCAGTCAAAACGGTTGTGATGCAGTGACTAACAAGTCAGGCGGCGGACTTCTAGGAAGAGGGCGTTCAAAAACTGGTACAATCTGATGACGGAAATTATGTAGAAAAGTAGATTAAGGTAGTTTTAATGTAAACATAAAATTATTGAGATCTTGCACGTCTTTTTTTAAATTTCAAAGCGGTACCTACTTAAAGAAACAGGTCTGGTATTTACACTCGTATGTATAAACTAGCTGAACCCCCGCTGCTTCGCATGCATAGCCTGGTTGGTCTGCCCCAGTTGTTTCTTTTTAATACTGACGAAGAATCCATAGCTTAAGTTTCGTAGTTATAGCTTGAAATTTGAGTTAACAGCGCCATATTTTTTGAAAATCAATTTTTGACACAATATTACATTTTCTTAAACCTATTTTTGCAACAGTCTACCCGCATCTTTAATGGACGCATGTCGTATTTGAAAGGAAATCTGTAAAATAGTTATGCACAACTATATGTGGTTTGATAACGTACTTTTCAATTTTTAAAAATTGTAACCAAGAAGCCATACACCAATTTATGTAGTTGTAGCTACAAAATTGCCTTAGTAGCAACATTTTTTCAAATAACTATTCATCCCCTCTTTCACCGCCTTGATGTGTGAAATTCCAAAAATACCTAAATACTTTCTTTTTCTTTTACAATAGGCCAACAGGCCAAATATTATTTTCCGTAGCTCTAGCCTGAAAGTCGTACCAGTAGTAACGTATTTTCAAAAAGAATTTTTGATCCTCTGTTTGACCCACTTAGTTGTTGAATTTTTACAAACACTGAAACACGCATTTTTTTTTAAATCCTGACCAAGAGTCCACATCGGTATTTCCACCCAAGTATGCAAATATTTTTTGTAATTCTGGGTTAGAAATTGGCTTAGAAGCAACGTATTTTCAAAAAATGTTTCATCCCCTATTTCACCCCTAATTGATTAATTTTCTGAAAATACCGAAACACGTGTCTTTTTAATTCTGACCAAGAAAACATATACCAATTTTTGTGGTTGTAGCTTCAAAATTGCCTTATTAGCAAAAGATTTTCGAAAAACATCCCCTCTACAATTTAACCCGCTTGATGTTTGAATTTCCAAAAATACCGAAACACGTGTCTTTTTAATCCTGATCAAGAGTCCATATCTTAAGTTTCGTAGTTATAGCTCGAAATTTGAGTCAACAGCAACATATTTTTGAAAATAAATTTTTGCATTCCGCATTTCACCCCCTTATTAGTCTAATTTCCAAAAATACCGAAACACGTGCCTTTTAAATTCGAACCCCGAATCCAAATCCGAAAATTTGTAATTTTAACTTCAAAATTGCCTAAATAGCAACAGATTTTCGAAAAACCCCCTCTCTCCAATTTAACCCCCTTGATGGTTGAATTTCGAAAAATACCGAAACACATATTTTTTAAATCATAACGAACAATACAAATACCAATTTTTGTAGCTACCGCTTCAAAATTGTCTTGACAACAATGTGTTTTCGAAAAGAATTTTTGCTCCCCTCTTTTACCGCTTTACCTTTGAATTTCCAAAAATACCGAAACACGTGTCTTTTTAATCCTGATCAAGAGTCCATATCCTAAAATTTTGTAGTTATAGCTTGAAATTTGAGTTAACAGCAACATATTTTTGAAAATCAATTATTTGCGTCGTCTATTTTCCCACCTTATTGGTTGAAATTCAAAAAAAAAAAAAAAAAAAAATAAAAAAAATAAAAAAACCAAAACAGGTGT
This sequence comes from Locusta migratoria, assembly GCA_026315105.1. Lineage (NCBI taxonomy): Eukaryota > Metazoa > Arthropoda > Insecta > Orthoptera > Acrididae > Locusta > Locusta migratoria. The sequence goes on from CM048754.1 coordinate 125,207,125, forward strand.
CTTTTAAATTCGAACCCCGAATCCAAATCCGAAAATTTGTAGTTCTAATTTCAAGATTGCCTAAATAGAAACATATTTTCGAAAAACACCCCCTGTCCAATTTAACCCCATTGATGGTTGAATTTCCAAAAATACCGAAACACGTATTTTTTAACGTCTAACCAACTATACAAATATCAATTTTTGCAGCTCTAGCTTCAAAATTGTAGAAATAACAACGTGTTTTCAAAAAGAATTTTTGATCCTCTATTTAACCCTCCCACTTGTTGAATTTCCAAAAATACTAAAACTATCTTCAGTGGTTTGGGCTGGGCGATGATGAGTCAGTCAGTCAGTCAGTCAATCGGTACACTTCCTTTTATATATAGAGATAGTGTAAAACTAAAATATTTTTCTGCTTGTAGATATTTAGTCTCTCTTATAGGAAAAAACTAGTAGAAAAAACAATATTGGGCTCTGCTGCAACGTTTTCAGTGTGATGAAAAAACAAAGCAAATAACAGAATAAAGTTAAAGAAGAAACGAAACCTATTCTGTAATATGAATGCGCTCGGCCAGAATAGGTCAACTTCCGATGTTAGTAGACGGCACTTCAGTTGCTTGCTTCTGCGCATGCGCAATCTGCAGCACACTCGCAAATGTAGAACTCCCCTCTCGGCACGATCTATAGATCATTGTGTCAGGTTAATCTGTACTTACTAGTTAAAGTTTCAGTTAAACTTCTTTATGATTATGTGCGTTTAACTGCATGTTATATTTTACTTATTTGTGAGTCATGCCAGTAAGTTCTGTAAACTACTAGAACATGTAAATACGACGTTTGCAGCTAAGCATCAGAAAACTATCTGGAGTCCGCGTACGGAGATTCACAACATCAACTGATGAATTTTCGACCGTGTGAGGTGGCCGCAGGTCCCTTGTCAGATCTGCTTTCTAGTTGTTCGCTGATTACGACGTCTCAGGATGTCTGAAACACTCTTGAACGTTTAGATGAGAGTATTGTCAAGGCTTTTCTTCCTTAATTCTCATCTTGATTATGTGTGCAGAGTCGTGAAGACGGCTTCTTCTTTCTTGTTGTTATTATTTTACGAGAAAAGAAACGCGTAACACGGATTTGTGTTTGACTATTATCTTTATTGCATTTACTTCCTTTTAACTGACACAAATCAAATATCAAAACATTCCTGTGCATGGATCGGAAAACTAGTCTCATTCCGTCACCAACAGAAAATCAAGGCCGAGCGAGTCAACAAAATTCATAATAAAAATATAATCTCAGAATAATCATATAATCTCTTTGACATAATAATCTCTGATGCAGTACAATCGCAGCATTGTATTTTGATAGATTCTTTCGAAGCACTGTATTTTAGCGTACAATCACAGCACTGTACTTTGAGGGATACTTTCGAAGCACGGTATTTTAGCAATTCGCTGATATCCAAAATTCCACTACATGGGCCTCCTCAGGAGAACAGCTGAATTATTGTTCTAATGAAACTGAACTCCTGACATACAGTTCATTCTTCGTAATTATGTACTAGTAGTGAAAAAATTAATTGTTATTTCTAACATCACACAAATTACTAATTTAGTGATCTTATTTAGTGTACTCTGACATTTATTTTGTTTATGTGTATATGATTGTTCATTACAATTTCTCATGACTGGGAATAACTGCAAACTGGATTTACTGTTTTAGACTCTCCATCTGGGCTCGGGGGAACAGGAAAAAAAGCAGCATTGAAAAATGTAATGCGTATGTATGAACTCATCTATTTTTTAGTGAGTGTTTAACCCTTAACAGACGTTAGAAATTTCCCTATCTGTTGATCGTTCTTTTGATTAGTGTTTATCACTGACAATGCCCATTAAATAGTTTATATATACAACTCCAAATGCTTCTTGCTGATGCTGGATCTTGCTATGTTGTCCAACTTGTGCGTTCCCTTCTCGTTGGTGTGATCCGTGGCCCTCTGCCATAAATCTTCTGGGAAGGTTGACTTTCATGGACCCAGGAAAACATGAAAAAAATATCAGTAATACGTCACAATGTTTCTTGGATCTGTGCCTGTAAAAATGGTTTAGTACGCACTGATACGATACATCTGCACTCGTCAGCAATTCGGATGCAGACTTCTCACAGTCGACTGTCTGGAAATCGACTTGTCATGTCATCACAATAAGTTGTCTCTGTTGCTCATACGTCAGCTACTGTCAGAGACCTCAAGCTTATTGTTGATGTCCACCGATGATTCGTCCTAAATATGAGTGATGGCAGAAGAAGTTCCTCGTGAAAGTGTAATTCTCTTACAGAAACTGCACATTAATTAAATCAGTGCCATGATACTGTCAAAGCGTTCGTGGAAATCGCTTGGTTACTGTCTTGCAGAACTCCATTCAGAGTTGATCACCTAAATGACACTTACTATGTGTTCATGGAGATCATATTACATCACTGTTCACTACTTCCAATTTTAATGTCTCTCATGTTTACTGAAGTCCCTGAACAAATGGATGTACTACAATTCGTTTGCCATTGCTTCAGGTTCATGCACATTTCTGTCTATGAACACCTTCAAGCTTGACAACTTCACAGCACAGTTCCACTGTCTTATCAGAAATACTGTGTCCTAATAATCACAGTTACAGATAGTCCGTTCAGTTTACTTTATAACACACAGTTATAATTTATAAAACAAGAATAACATTATTTTATTTATACACAGAAACTATCTATCGGTGCCATTCCAATTCTAACTGAACTGAATCTTTCATGGTTTCGTAACACCTAAATGGTGCAATGAAGCTACTATTTGATTAAATACCCAGGATGGAGTTGTTGTTACGTAAGTTAAAATATAGCTCTAGTGTTTATAGTAGATTATGGCTTCCCGTGATTATTAATTACTATGCCTATGTTCACTACATTCTTTAAAGATAAATGTGTGTGTACTGCGTATTGTTTCACCTTAACCTAGAAATTTAAAAGAAAATGCTGCAAGCAAAACATAACACACTTAATTCTACTAACTGTTCTAAAACAAAATTAACATTTACTTTCAAATAAGAGTTAAAAACACACTAAAAATCCCCCAAATAAATTTCTAACACTAAAGTTCATAAATACTTTCTCTTAAGCTTCACGTAGTTTCTTGAAAGATAAGGCTTAACGTCTTGATGACAATAAAGTCCTTTTACTCTTCCTGCAATCGGATATGCTAACAGATAGGCACCTGGATACTGCTTTTTCACTACAATAAATGGCCCAGCATACTTCAGTTGACACTTTTTATTGGTTTTTGTTAATTTTGATGCCTTTGGGTGCATCCTTAACAGTACTCTTTGGCCTATTTGGAATTGTTATGGTTTTATATTCGTTGAATCTTGGCCTTCCTAGACTCCAGTATTTCTTCAAGTTGTGGTAATTCATCTATCCATTTATTTTCTTCCTTTTCAACAGACACTAATTCCTGCGGCGTGAAATTAGTTGATGTATATGGCAAAGTATTATAATTTTCTTCACACTCTCTCAGATATTCAACCCATATAACCTGTTTGTGGTGACAATACGTTCGGATAAATCTATTAAGTTCTCTAAATAATCTTTCAAATAGGGTTGGCCTCTAGGTTAAATTCATATGTGTTTAATGTTGTTATCCCTTAAAAATCTCCGCCACTTTATGCTGGTAAAATTCGCTGCATTATCAGAGAGCAATGCTTGAGGTTTTCCCACACTTGTCAAATATTCTTCTTTAATCTTCTTTATAATTTGTATAGTATAATTAGTTCAAATAGAGTACTATTTTATATATTTGGTAAATAAATCATACAGTCCTAAATTGTACTTTAGATTTCCTCTTGCACATGCTTGTGGTCCCATGACATCAATACTAACTATACTCAGAGGTTCTTCTGCTATTATGGGATGCAATAATCATTTTGTCCATGGTTTGAAGGTTTTGCTTTTTAACATATTTGGCAGGTTTTAATAATATTTTGAACTATCTTTCTTAGATTTACTATATGACAATATCTACCAATTTTATTTCTACACTGTTGTACACCACAATCTCCCCATACAAAATGTGTATGCCAAATTAACTTCTCGACATAATGCTGTGGTATACAATCACACTAGTTATTTGAGTGTGGAAGTCTTCTTTGAAACAAAACATTATTGGATAGTTGGTATAACTGACTTATTTTGGAGTCTTTTGCCACATGTAACTTCTGAATAACTGGTGCCCAACATGGATCTTCTCTTTGATATTTCGAAATATTCGTACATAATTTTAAATAATGATTCCTATTTTCTATGTCTTCCATCAATAACATTTTGAATTATGATGACGGTTCCTCTTCCGTATCAATGTTCTCAGTCAACCCTTCTGGTAACCTTGATAAAGCATCGGTTATAACAATTTTATTTACCATCTCCAAAAAAAAAAAAAAAAAAAAAAAAAAAAAAAAAAAAAAAAAAAAAAAAAAATTATCTGCACTCCTGTAATGTCAGAGTTCATCTTGCTAGTCGTGGATGTAATAGTTTACAAGTGTTGAGAAAACTCAATGCCTGGTGCTTACAATATACGGTAGTATGTTCTCCTGTTAGATAATAGTGAAACTTGCGGAAAGACGACCATATTATTGCCAATGCCTTTAACTCATTGGTCATATATGTATGCTCGCAGTCTGATAAAGTCCTACTAGCAAACGCTATTACACAGAAGGTTTGTTTCCCATTAATATTCTGCACCTGAAATAAAAATGATCCCAGTCCATAGGACGAAGAATCTGTCATCAAACCAAAATTCAAGTTTATGTGAGGACGATGTAAAATGGGTGCATTCACTAAAGCTCTCTTGATATTGGTAAATGCTTCTTGACATTCTTCCACCCACTGCCACATCCCATTCTTTTTTAATAAATTCAGTAATACCGGAGAATTTAATTCTTGATTGGAAATAAATCTGCGATAGAATGAAGCTAAACTAAGAAATGCCATAAGCTGAGTTCTGTTTCTAGGTGAAGGTGCTTTATCTATCGCACTTTTCGTTTTCTGTGCTGGTAAAATCCCAAGGGTCGTAATAGCCCCAAAAAATTAGTCTCCTGAAGTGCTAATTTAGACTTCTTTAAATCTGCGGTAACTCCAGATTGTTAAAATTTATTCATGACTCTCTCCAAAATGTCTTTATGCCATTCCCAAGAGGTTGTAGCTATTAGCATATCAACAAGAAAAGGAGTTATTATGTCTCTCAATTCTGGCCCTAAAAATGTATCCAATGCAGCTATAAAGATTCTAGAACTGATATTGAGACCAAATGGCAAAACAGTAAACTGATACCTCCTACCTGCATATAAAAGTGGCGTGTATTTTCTCGATGGAATGTCTAAAGGTACTTGCCAAAAGGACGATCTCATGTCAATGGTAGAAGATACCTTGATGCCAGGAAACTTTTGTATTAACTCTTCTATATTAGGTGGCTGAGTCCTTACTGGAAGTATTATTTTATTAATCTCTGTTGCATCTAACAACAGTCTCACACTACCATCTGCCTTCGGTACAACTAATAGAGGGCTACAATACTGGCTGCTGGATGGTTCTATTATTCGCCACTTCAACATATGGCTGATCTCTTTATCTGTAGCCGCTTTTAATGCCCATGGTATTGAGTAGTAAACGATGTCAATACATTTTATGAGGCGCAACATTGATATGACATATATATTGTTGTTGTTGTTGTGGTCTTCAGTCCGGAGACTGGTTTGATGCAGCTCTCCACAATACCCTATCCTGAGCAAGCCTCTTCATCTCTACATAAGAACGGCAACCTACATCTGTCTGAATCTGCTTACTGTATCCATATCTTGTTCTTCCTCTGCGATTTTTACCCCACACACTTCCCTCTAATGCTAAATTCACAATTCCTTGATGTCTAAGAATGTGTCCCACCAATCTATCCCTTCTTTTAGTCAAGGTATGCCAGAAATTTCTTTTCTCCCCAATTCTGTTCAGTACCTCCTCATTAGTTACGCAATCCACCCACCTAATCTTCAGCATTCTTCTGTAGCACCATATTTCAAAAGCCTCAATTCTCTTCCTGTCCGCACTGTTTATCGTCCATGTTTCACTCCCATACAAGGCAACACTCCATACAAATGCCCTCAGAAAGGACTTCCTTAGGCTTAAATCAATATTCGATGTTAACAAATTTCTCTTTTTCAAAAACGCTTTTCTACCCATTGCCATTCTGCATTTTATATCCTCTGTACTACGACCATCATTTGTTATTTTACTGCCCAAGTAACAAAACTCATCTACCTCCTTTATTGCTTCGTTTCCCAATCTAATTCCTTTAGCATCACCTGATTTTCTTACACTGCACTCCATTACCCTAGTCTTGCTCTTGTTAATGTTCATCTTATATGCACCTTTCAGCACACTGTCCATTCCGTTCAATTGCTCTTCCAGGTCCTTTGCTGTATCTGACAGAATTACTATGTCGTCGGCAAAACGCAATGTTTTTAATCAATTACAAGGCAAAATTAAAGAAGCTACACCATTGTCAGCATCTCAAAAAGTACAGCTAGAACAATTGTTAAATAAATATATCCAAGTATTTGATGAAAAACCAGGAATAACAAAAGGTAACAAAAGGACATATATATAACCTTTTGTTATTCATGGTTTTTCATCAAATACTTGGATATATTTATTTAACAATTGTTCTAGCTGTACTTTTGGGATGTTGACAATGATGTAGCTTCTTTAATTTTGTCTTGTAATTCATGGTTAACATTGTCTTACAAGATTGATCATTAACGCTTCCTAAATTCCTATCCAAAGGTTCACACATAACATATTTAATTACTGGCGGTTGACAGTATCTCCCGAGTTGTTTCTACCTGTGTCCAGCTTCACTGATAGTGGTTGTCCCTTTTCATTCAAAGTAAGATTTCCCATGGAGAAGTCTATCATTCCTTTCATCTCACGAAGTAAATCATTACCCAAAATCAAATCCACAACAAGGTCAGGAACTACCAAGCACGTTCATTCTATTGCTCCATTGCCTAATTCTAATCCAATCCCTATTTGATACTTAATTGCAGGGGATCTTCCTCGAACAGCACCTAAAATCTTGCAACGGGTAGTACTGGCATCTTCACCGTTGTCTGTAACTTTTTAAATAAATTGATATTAACAGTAACAATAGGCCCAATGGGAGCAATTGGGGAAATTCATAAAACAATAATAAGTATAGAAGAGAGAGACAAGATAGGAGACACAATCCAGGATATACTCGGAGTAATGGAAACAGAAATAGGCAACAAGCAAATATTAATGCTTGAATCAGTATCAAGTATTGCTGTTATTTTGATCCTGCAATCTTGACTTAAATCGCAGCCTCTGGTATCTTGCTTGGTTTAAAGTTACATGGTTGATATGCTTGCATTAACTCATCTCTGATGTCCTGATTGTCGTTAAAACGTATAAGTATAATTTTCCCATTGTTGCCCCATTTACCACTGCCGACCGAATTTGCGAGTCTAAAAGTGGTCGTGCTTAGTTTTCCCGGCTGTGATTCAATCTCTGTTCTTCATCGATCACATCTGTAATTGTAGATGGTTGACTTCTCCACTCATTGTTTCATCCGGGTTGCTATCCTGCCTAGGGTTTCTTTCTGTCCAATCTGGTGTACTATTTGCTTGTTGGCTATTTCTGTTTCCATCACTCTGGGTATATCATGGATTGTCTCCCCTATCTAGTCTCTCTCTTCTATACTTATTATTGTTTTATGAATTTCCCCAATTGTTCCCATTGGGCCTATTGTTACTGTTTTAAGACCCATTCTCAGGTCTAAATCTGCTTTGATTACAAGCATTGCACTGTTGCTGGTAATTTAAACTACCATTATTGCTTTGTTGTTGTCTATTTTGGTTCTGATCGTTGGTAGCCCTGGATCGTTCTCCTTCCATTAACATATCTACTGAGTCTACTGCTACTGTCGTTGTTGTTGTTGTTGTTGTTGTTGTTGTCTTCAGTCCGGAGACTGGTTTGATGCAGCTCTCCACCCTGCTCTATCCTGAGCAAGCCTTTTCATCTCCTAATAAGAACGGCAACCCACATCCACTTGAATCTGTTTACAATACGCGTCTCTTGGTCTCCCTCTGCCATTTTTATCCCACACACTTCCCTCCAATGCTAAATTTACGATTCCCCGATGTCTAAGAATGTGTCCTACCAAGCGATCCCTTCTTTTTGTCAGGGTATGCCAAAAATTCCTTTTCTCACCAATTCTGTTCAGTACCTCTTCATTAGTTATGCGATCTACTCACCTAATATTCAGCATTCTTCTGTAGCACCACATTTCAAAAGCCTCTATCCTCTTCCTGTCCGCACTGCTTATCGTCCATGTTTCACTCCCGTACAAGGCAACACTCCACACAAATGCCTTCAGAAAAGAGTTCCTTACCCTTAATTTAATATTCGATGTTAGCAAATCTCTCTTTTTCAAAAAGGCTTTTCTTCCCATTGCCACTCTGCATTTTATATCCTCTGTACTGCGACCATCGCATGTTATTTTACTACCCAAGTAACAAAACTACTGCTACTAAAAACTTAGTATAATCGACGTGTAATAGTCTCTTTTGGATAATATATGGTAACTTTTCCTTCAATATACGAATTAAACCTTTTTCAGAGACTGGTTCCGTTAAATAGTTAGTCTTGCTGTTAGACTTCTCGAAATACCTGTGTAACGTTCCCAGCTTGGGGAGCTTTGCTCTTTGTACAGCTCTTTTCTAATACTCTCTTGGATGGCGTTAGACCAATACTTGGCCACGAAAGCTCCTTCGAAATCCCCATATGTGTCGCAGCTCTCGGCTGCTTCACTAGCCCACAGAGCTCCTTCCCCAATAATATGTCCAGAAACGAATCCTATTGTCTGTTCGTCCGACCAACTGCTAGGAAATACTCCACGAAATTTCTTTACAAATACTATCGGGTGTACTGTTATCTCCTCAGGGTTAAAGATATGAAATTGCGTAAGTTTTATTAGCTTTCCTTGCATACGCTGTACTGCACTTTGATTTAAATTTTCGAACCCTACTGTTCTTGCACAAAATCCCGATGCCAGCTGTTTGTCTTGTTTTGGGTAGGCTGTTCCGTGACATGTGGTTTGTGTATTAACGGTACTACGAGTTGGTTGGCCGGCCGCGGTGGCCGAGGCGACTGAGGCGCTCCAGTCACGGTCTGCACGGCCACTGCGGTCTGGGGTTCCAATCCCCCCCCCCCCTTAGGCATGGATATTTGTGCCGTCCTTAGTATTAGCTAGTTCGTAAGTAGTTTGTAAGTTTAGGGACTGATGACCCCGTAGTTAAGTCCCATAAGCTATACTAACATTTGAACATTTGAACGAGTTGGTTGGTTTTCTACCACGAACAAATTGTCGTCTTCCATCACTTCATGAGGGTAAGCATTATAACGACTAGGCTCACTCAATTCTTTTTCGACATTATATTTCCACGTGGAAAACTCGTCACCTAATTGTTGTCTTATTTCTTGTAAACCTCGATAAAATCAATCTAAATATCCACGGGTGTACTGCCGGTCTATAGTGTCCAACGGGCACAATATTCCGATATTTCGGCGATCGTACATGTCGCCATCATCAGGTGGACTGACGGACTGAGCTCCTGGAAACGCGCCGGCACGGAGATCCGCACGCTACGGCGGCTCGAAGGGACAAAGCTCTTCGCGCTGCACGCTGCAGAAATGTTGAAATGTTTGTAGAGCTTATAGGACTTAACTACGGGGTCATCAGCCCCTAAACTTACAAACTACTTATGAACTAACTAACATTAAGGACGGCACAAATATCCATGCCCGAGGGGGGATTCGAACCCCCGACCGTAGTGGCCGTGCACACCGTGACTGGAGATGCACGCTTCATTTTACCAGTCCATTACTGACACCAGCAAACAACGCTACCTATCCGAGTATTTTTACTTACTGGTGGAAGCATTCAGTATTAAGCTCCAAGAAGCACATCGCTGCAAAATGTAAATTACGCCCGCTAGAATTTTTTTTAATGAAAAATATATCTACCCCGGCTCCAGAAGGTCGTAGAGCAACAGTTTTGGTTTTAAAATCTGTATAAAATAAAATAAAATAAAAACATTTCCTTTTGTAACATAAAAACAGAAAACGTCAGTTGAACAAAATGGTCCAAAAAAGTGCCAGTTTTTTAAACTCATTCTTTCACACTTATAATTAACAAGATCTAAAAAACAATATTTAATAGTATGATATTACAACTTGTGACGTAATTCTTTCGTTCTTGTTTGTACTTTACAGTTTAGCCTTTTTTTTCTCTCACCACTGGGTGGGCCTACCCAAGCGCTGTTCAACTGACAGCGACGGCTTCCATACACAGTATGAAATGGGCTTGGTCATTCCGCGTAGGCTTCATCCTGAGCATGGATCTATACTGGTTCACACTTATTTCGGTGTATGTTCACATGAACATAACGGCTTGATTAAACTTGAGAAATGAAAATGGCGCGCAACGGATAACGCTTTTTTTGTTTAGAATTACTGGAACCAGTACACATCCACCTCAAGAAAGGATACGTCTAGTTTTAAACGCCCAAGGTAAGTTTGAACAAATACCAATCTCAATTCTTATAATGATCATGAGATCCCTTTGTTTCCCGTCCAAAATGGGGAGCATTGAAGGAGAAGCTGAGGGGTGAATCAGTTATCCTGACACAAAATTTAATCATAAAGGGTTTATTTTTTTAGACAATTTGCTATAACTATTGCTCAACTGGCCTCCTACTGCTTCCAACTACTCTGTACACTATTCCATGTCACACATAGTGGGTGAGGAGGGGGCAGGAAATCTGCACACAAACGGACATAAAACATGCAAATCGCTCACTGCACGATTAGCGCAAAGCTCCATACATTTACTGGTCAAACTAATCCTGCTCGTCGAACAGTAAGTGGGCTTGTGGACGCAATATACAGAACAAAATTTACGATTACTTTAAATTTACCTAAAGACATTTTATTAAATCAAATTCCACTTCCCCACTTGTGACTTTAATTATCTCTTGTGCCGCGTTTTTTACCACGTTCTGGAGAATTTTGCGCAGCAAGCAGCACCAGCGTTCGTACTCCCCTAAAGATGGCTTCCCTCTACCTCAACCGTCCGCCAATTCGAACCACGCCAAGAAGACGCGCCCTGATTGGAGGAGTCAGGTGCAGCCAACTGGGCACCTTCCTTTCACTTGTTCGCGAATCCACCTCCTACCATCGACCAGCAGCAAAGCTCGCTAACCTCTTCGCACCACTAGCTGCCTACACAAAAAGCGAAAAACTCACAAACTACCGCCACCATCATGCTAAAGTACCCCTACTGGTTCAACTATGCTCAACCACTCCTTCGCTCACGCTGTGATGGGAAACATGGGAGTGTGACATGAATAAAAAGAAAAGAAAATATATAAAAAAAACACACACACAAAAACTCGCCATCTCTGCTTCTACCTCTTTCCCCTCGCCAGTCGGCCATGAAACCACATGATGATGCTCAAGTTAAATCATTATATATATATATATATATATATATATATATATATATATATATATATATATATATATATATATATCATTTGTAATCCAAGTGAGAAAAACATGAGCAAGGTAGGAGAAATTGGCAAAATCGATTAGGTGGGGCAATGAGGTGGTATGACAGTAACGTCTCAAACTCTTAATGAATGAAACACATGGAGAACCGTCACTGTACGTTGATTCCCAGACCAACTCTAGCCAATTTTCTAGGTGCCTCCTTTTTCTAAAAAAAATCTATATATCTCAAACAATACTGTGTATTTTTAATATTTTTGAAAAAACATCTTTTCTGACTTATTTCGTGCCATACTTATGGTAAATAGTAAGTTTGGAAACGTGGATGTTGTAGAGTTATAAGGAATCTTGTTTTTAATAAATTTTGAGTGTTTTTTTTCGATATAAGTCGAAACGTATCAATTAATCGATACATAGAAAAACCAATCGACATGTTATCTTAAGGTCTACAACTTTGTAATTTAATATTTCCCCATCGGAGTAATCGTTTTTCATTTATTTAATAAAAACAATGTTTCTGATCTTTGCAAATGTTTTCGGCAAATTTCGCCATCTAGGCTCGACTTTCATAAAGTAGGAACTCTATTTGAAATTTAATCTCCTACTCGCTCATTTTTATTTTTATTTTCAGGTAATAATTTTTGCAACCAGTTCTCCCTAATGAATGGAATAGGGAAAGTGTAGAGGGGCGCAGCTACGGCCGAGTGCTAACTGCTACCAGAGTGAAGCCTCTATTTCGTACAGTGGTCGACTTTTATCTGGCTCACTGCTGCCAGGATTCGCAATTATAGCGGGTCATCTGTTCAATGAAATAGTTTCTTTGCTTTAAACGCGTGCGGGAATAAAAAAATAAATAAAAAAAAATCCCGCCCAGTGGGTGAATGTATGATATTAGCAGCGCGCATTAAACTATTTCCTTTTATGTTTTAAGCACTCATGTGTTTCAGTGTATTTTTATGTCATTTTAGATGGGTTATTTTATTTTGTTGTTTTTGTGAAAAGAGCACAGCCACAGTGCATTGCGTGTGAAGGTTTTAGTTCGTGTTTCATTACACGGTTATTGTTAGGCTAATCTTGTGTTTGTTACTTTTGTTGTTCTAAACTACTTGTGATGATGGAGAATAGTTCTGCCTTGTCCGTTTCCGCTCGCTCTAGGGGATTACACCAAAGTTATGATCGTGAAAAGTCGTATACATCAGATTTTTCGACCGAAAGGGAAAAAGTAGCGAATACAGACGATCGCGATCCCGTTGAAAACGCGACTAGTTTAAACGTGGACGCGGCCGGAAGTGAGGGCAGGGGCGAACAAAGCGAAACGCATACCAATGTGCCGGTTTCCGCTACTGCGCAAACCAGTTCAACCAGTGTTGCTGGGCCCGTGTGTGTTTCTGACACGACTCTAAGCGACATCATGTAAATCAGGGGACTGAACGCAGAACTGAAAGCACAAGTAGGTTCCATAATGGAAGGCAGAATGCTATAGTCCAGGAATTAAAAGCAGGGATGGAAGCGCAAGATGCCTCATTCCAGGCCGAACTTATAGAGGATTCTGCGCAGTACAGGGAGGCGCAAAATAACACCGTTCATGTAACTTCGCAGGCGTGTCAAATCTTCGAAGTCTCTGCGGGTTTTCTGTCGGATAATAAAATCAAACTGATTCAATATTTCGACGGTACAGCTGTCCGCCATCTTCAGGAAACTGCTGCTGCTGAGTCCTGATGAATACTGGTGCAAGATCCAAGTACGGCGTCCTATATAGGCGTCGGCAGTGTCGTAGCTATCATAGGGCTAGGCGGGGCAGTGCCCCGGGGCCCCCGAGCTCCAGGGGCCCCTTGGTCTACGTGAGCGACGTTCGAAAAAGGTTACCGTAGATCCCTGAACACTTTCATGTCCCAATTACTTCGGATAATCGAAGTTCCATTGTATATAATAATTTAGTTGAATGAAGGTTTTCAGACTTTGAACTTTAGGAACCCTGACCAACAAAACTCAAACGCCCGATGTGAAATCCAAAAATTATTCACACCCGAGAATATAAACATAACTTGGTCCTTTGCTTGTCCTCTAAGACGTGGACCCTGCCATCGTCAGCGTATTGTCGGTTGAAGTCGGAGTTGCCGTCCCTGTCATTCTTTGCGAAATAACAGTTAATGGTGCTGAATTACTAGCACAGCGTTTGACAGTAGACAGTGTGACCACATTTGAATATGAAGTCTCTACAATGTATTATTACATAACGGTATTACTATGGTAACTCAACTGTTTGTGTAGTGAATTCCCCAAGGGTGTTCTCCATAATCATAGATCCCAATGAAGTGCTGTAACCAACTGCACTCTGAAATTCGTGCAAGAAGAAGAGAAAATATGGTTACTTTGTCACAATAGTAAATTGTGCATTCAAGACACTGCCACTGCCACTGCCACTATAATAAGCGAAGATGTCAACTTAGTTATTTTACTAATTACTTTTTCGTGGCCAGACATTAATATATACTTCATGAAGTCTGGTAGGGGCACGGCTCAAACCAAAGTATTCCATCAAACAAAATCCGGCAACTTTCTTTTCTGAAACCATCCTACACGAATTTTCCCCTATTTTCCTTCTTTGATTGGAGCAATGGCCTAACAGCGAGAAGTTTAGCGACAGTGAGATGTCGCTACTGACAACAGTCCGCCTGCTGTCACCGCGGACTTGACTGTTCCCGGTTTGCTTCACGGCAGGGGGCCATGTTTTGATGGTTAAGTAATACTTAATCATTGTTTATTTTTACCAGCTTATGCTGCGTGACACATAATAATTTGCTTAATAGTATTTAGGTTTGCCTTATTATGTCTTCCAGTGGGCGGTAAGGAGCTGATGATGAAGTAGTTTTGCATCTGTACAATATTAGTGTAAACAGGGCCCCAATGTCATTTTTGCCCCGGGGCCCTTGGTGACATAGCTACGCCACTGGGCGTCGGTCGCGTGCACGGCGCATGCGCCGGCCGTCACACTTGTTACCTCCTAGACAGGCCCATAGTGGAACAGGGCACAACGATATATCGCACCTTACATTAATCAGTCCCAGGTGCTGGAATCCGGGTCGAACGTTGCAATTTGATATTATTTAATAATGGATTCCATGTTCTACTAAGAGGAAACCCCATTAGATTGTCCGTCGCCCTGATTCCAATGGCTTCTCTGTAAACACTGTTCCAGAACCCGGATGTATTGGATACAATGCGGGTTTCATCATACATGATCTTGTGTCCTTGCGTTAAACAGTGTTCTGCTACCGCCGATTTATCCGGCTGCAATAGTCTCGTGTGGCGGCAATGTTCCACGCATCTATCGTGCACAGTTCGAAGTGCACGGCCGATGTATGCCTTGCCACACTCACACGGTATTTCATAAACAGCGGGTTTCTTGAGTCCGAGGTCATCTTTGACGGAGCCAAGCGATGCCCTAATCTTGGACGGCGGACGGAAAACAGTCTTTAGGTCGAAACTTTTCAAAAGTCTTCCAATTTTAAAAGAAACGCCCCCGGGGTTAGGAATGTAGGCTAGAGCCCTATACTCCTCTTCAAGCACTTTTGGAGATGGCCCGTGTAAAGAGGGATACCACGTCAAAGCTGACGAGTATATCCGAAGGACCCAGCTTCAAGTACTTCAAACGTCTAATGACATCCATAGAATTGGAGATGTGCTGTTCATACTTGCCGACGTATTGGCCGAGAATAGACGCCAAATGCTTCGCCATGAGGTATGTAAGTGCACCCAAATTAGAGACTATAGGGCGTAACGGCACCCCTTCCTTGTGCACTTTTGGAAGACCGTACAACCACCGAGGTTCAGGTTATTATACGTTACTAGCTGAACTCCCGCTGCTTCGCATGCGTAGGCTGGTTGGTCTGCACCAGTTGTTTCTTTTTAATCCTGATTGAGGAATACATATCCTAAGTTTCGTAGTTATAGCTTGAAATTTGAGTTAACAGCACCATATCTTTGAAAATCAATTTTTGTATCCCGTATTTCACCCTCTTATTAGTCTAATTTCCAAAAACACGTGTCTTTTATATTTGAACCCCGAATCCAAATCCGAAAATTTGTAGTTCTAACTTCAAAATTGCCTAAATAGCAACAGATTTTCGAAAAACATCCCCTCTCTAATTTAACGCCCTTGATGGTTGAATTGACAAAAATATCGACACACGTATTTTTTTTAAATCATAAGAAACAATACAAATACCAAATTTTGTAGCTATAGCTGCAAAATTGTCTTGACAACAAAGTGTTTTCGAAAAGAATTTTTGATCCCCTCTTTTACCCCCTTAGTTTTTGAATTTCCAAAAATAACGAAACTCGTAACTTTTCAATCCTGATCAAGACTCCACATCCTAAGTTTCTTAGTTATAGCTTGAAATTTGAGTTAACAGCAACATATTTTTGAAAATCAGTTTTTTGCGTCACCTATTTTACGCCCTTATTTTGCGAATTTCAAAAAATGCCGAAACACGTTTGTTTTAAATTCCAACCCTGAACTAAAATTCGAAATTTTATAGTTCTAGCTTCAAAATTGCCTAAATACCTACGTATTATCAAAAAACGTTTCATCCCCTATTTCACCTCCTTACGGACGGAATATCGAAAAATCGCTTCTTAAATGACGCCTACAGAGTAAGATCAACACCCTCCACAAATTTCAAGTTTCTATCTACAGTGGTTTGGGCTGGGCGATGATGAGTCAGTCAGTCAGTCAATCGGGACACTTCCTTTTATATATAGATTATCGGAACGCTGTTAAATGTAACAATGCGTGTGTTTTACACTGTGAGTTTCTCATTTGGCCAGAGCGCTATCTTCAGGTGTAATGCGATAGTCTGAATGGCTACTGTACTAGTTATTGCGACCGCATTGATTGTCATGCACTCTTATGATGTTTTGACAGCCTTTGCATGATGATTGATACCTCGCGGACAACACCGAATACAATAAAGCTTATTTTAGACTGAAAGTCTTGATAGAGGTATGCAATCTTCATTGTAAAATTTTAATAATGATTTTAAAAATGCTGGAGATTGCTTAATAATCAAAGGATGTTATCAGTAGATTATTTATTTTCAGTTTACAACATGTTTCGGGCGTAGCCGATCATCTGGTGATCGATATTATTATATTATTATATTAACAGGTTCTGTCAAAGTAAAATCAAGGAGCTATATGTGTTTGAGAAACATTACTCTCTATAAAATAGTTATGAATTCATTCAATGCATTAAATACCTCAGAATCCCCAATAACTGTTTTTAATGTCCCTAGATATCACCAATTTGTATACTAATATACCCATAGCTGAAACCTTACAACTAATTCGACATAATCTTATTGCACCAAAAAAGTGAAACCAGCATTTGTATAAGAACTTGTCAATCTTATAGAAGAATCCCTTTCATTTAATTACGTTGTTTTTAATCGGCATACATATCGCCAACATGATGGTCTAGCAATGGGTTCAAGTCTTTCTGGTATTCTTGCTGAAATTTTTATTAATAGTCTTGAACAAAAACTTTTTGCAATGCAAAATGAGCTTATTATGAAAATATTGTCTTAATAACAAGTGATGTTTATTCTTATTTGTCAATAAGTATCAACAGTATTTTATATGACAAATTTGAATACATCAAATCTAAATTAAAATAATATCGATCACCAGATGATGGGCTACGCCCGAAACATGTGAACTGAAAATAAATAATCTACTGATAACATATTTTGATTATTAAGCAATCTCCAGCATTTTTAAAACCATTATTAAATACAATAAATTTACCGCCAAAGAAATTCGTGAAAACAAGCAACACTACAGCTATTCAGACTATCGCATTACACCTGAAGATGACGCGCTACCGAAATAAGCAGCTCATAGTGTAAAATACACGCATTTGCTACAGTTAACAATTTTCCAAAAATCAATTAAATATTTTGAATAGCTGTAAACCAGGCATTGCCCAGGTATTTATTTATTTATTTATTCAAGCTTTGAGTTAGTACTACGCATCTCCGTTCTCTCTCTCTCTCTCTCTCTCGCCGGCCGCGGTGGCCGAGGTGACTGAGGCGCTCCAGTCACGGTCTGCACGGCCACTACGGTCGGGGGTTCGAATCCCCTCTCGGGCATGGATATTTGTGCCGTCCTTAGTCTTAGCTAGTTCATAAGTAGTTTGTAAGCTTAGGGACTGATGACCCCGTAGTTAAGTCCCATAAGTTCTACAAACATTTGATGTCACACAACACGACAAAACTTTCAGGGAATGCAGAAGCTATATCTGCCCTCTCCGACCGCGTAGTTATTAATATCCACTCTCTTAACGAGAGAGTCGATTTCGTAGACGATCGCACGAAAACGCGCACAGATGAACTAGGCGCACGCTTTGAAGAGCTGGCTACCTCGGTGGCACAGCTTCTACAGACCGAAGACTGTGGCAGAAAGGGCATTTTCCGGTGTTGTAAATGAATTGGGTGATGTTCGCGACTTACTCCGGTTCAAGGAACAACAGTGGGAAATTAACCGTAGGCGTCGCGATGTAGCTAGAGCTAGAAGAACGCATCGCGCCTCTGGAGCGAGGCTCTGTTGCTCCCCTGCAAGTAGAAAAAGCCTGCCACAGTTTGTGTGGAGGTCTGCCCTGTCGTTCCGACCGCGGAGATGATCGACTTTCGTAGAGGGGGAATTCGAACCTCCCATAAGAGAAAGACCTAGTGGTGTGCCTGTTAGGGACGGGAAAAACCGACCGGTTAAAACCGATACCGGTATTTTAGTTTTGAATAACGGGTTTTTTTGGGTATTTATTTACTGATCGGTTGTAACCGTTTTCTTTTAGTTGTTGCCAAGAACCGGGTAAAAATAGCCGGTAAGACTACTTCATATAGTAGTGGTTCAAAATGTGGTTTTTGAAAATAATTAAAAAAAAATTAAAACTAGTGGACTGTAATATTTAGAATGCTTTGGTGAGGCGAGAGTCAACAGCCGTAATATATTTCATAAATGCATTATTATAAAAACCATCAGCTGTTTATTAAAAACCTTATTCATCTACTAGTTTCGGTCATGGACCATCTTCAAGGATAAAAAGGTGTTAACAGAGAATGGTAAAATACATCAAATAAAATAATACAACTGAGATAAAACAGAGTCAGTACAACTAAAAGTGTAAAAAATTGCTATGGTCATCTTAGATAAAATCTATCAGTCAAACATGACATAAAAGGTGAGAACGGTCTATAGATTTATTTGATGTACTTTACCATTCTCTGTTAACACCTTTTTATCCTTGAAGATGGTCCATGACCGAAACTAGTAGATGAATAAGGTTTTTAATAAACAGCTGATGGTTTTTATAATAATGCATTTTATGTAATATTTAGGGCTATTCTTCAAATTCCACTGCTATGAAATATTAGGTCATCTCAGAAACTAAGAAAAGCGATCAGTGATAATTTAAGAACAATCCCGGCAGTCAGAAACGCGTGTCATAAGAACTTACGGACTGGTGCAGCTACTGAGGCATCGACGCAGCTGTCGCCGTGTGGCGTGGCCTATTAGACGACGCGCGTGCACCGGCAGTGTACGAGACTTGCCTCCGTCTGGTCACGCGGCAGTTCCTTGCTGTCGTCGCCAGACATCGGTTGTGTCTTCAATGGCACCATCCCGAGTGTGGAAGTACTTCACGGAGTACGGTAGCAGCGACGTACAATGCTCCATTTACTTTAAAAAGCCGAAAACGGGTGGATGTATTACAAACATGCTGTGTCACTTAAGGAGAAAGCTACGAAAATGTTTCTCGGAAGAGAAGGTAAATTCTATTCATATAGCCGGCCGCGGTGGCCGAGGGGACTGAGGCGCTCCAGTCACGGTCTGCACGGCCACTACGGTCGGGGTTCGAATCCCCCCTCGGGCATGGATATTTGTGCCGTCCTACTTCGTAAGTAGTTCATACGTAATTTGTAAGTTTAGGGACTGATGACCCCATAGTTAAGTCCCATAGACTATACAAACATTTGAACATTTTTCTATTCATATATCTATTATGTAAGTTTGGAATAATAACTTTTAATGTATTATCATATTGTTATGCTAACACGTTTTATTAATGTGATTCCTTGAAAGCGAGGGCCTTCTTTAATAACCAATATGGGTTTAGGTAACATTGATCATGTGGTGCCTCGCTAGGTAGCCGTGCGGTCTGAGGCTTCATGTTACAGACTGCGCGGCTGCTCCAGTCGGAGGTTCGAGTCCTCCCTCCTCCCTCGGTCATGGGTGTGTATGTCGTACGTAGCGTAAGTTAGTTTAAGTTAGATTAAGTAGTTTTTAAGTCTAGAGACCGATGACCTAAGCAGTTAGGTCTCATAATAACTCACAGCCACTTGAACATTCTTTGATCATGTGGTACAGAGCTTTCCTAGTTAAATTTGCGTAAACTTACACTGACAACAATCATATTGTTAGTCGGAACTGTGATTTTATTTTTCAAAATACTTTTGCAGCACTTATTGAAGTTCATTTACTGACTGTAACTTATATATGTTGTTTGTATAACACGATAATCGTATGCGCTGGCTCACAAGTCTAACTTACGGAGTGGTTGGCTCAATATTCGCAACTGCCGGATGGAAATACTAGGCCAGTAAATCTGTATGCTTCGTATTTCGTCTTGTACGGACTCTTGACTAGGCATACACACACTCAAGAAGGCGTAGTATTGGGGGGGATCTTGCAAAATATGGAAAGACTAGTGATTTGTCGTATAACATAAAAAATGTTCAAATGTTTGTAGAACTTATGGGACTTAACTACGAGGTCATCAGTCCCTAATCTTACAAACTACTTATCAACTAGCTAATACTAAGGACGACACAAATATCCATGCCCGAGGGGGAATTCGAACCCCCGACCGTAGTGGCCGTGCAGACCGTGACTGGAGCGCCTCAGTCCCCTCGGCCACCGCAGCCGGCGTGTCGTATAACATAAATTTACCTAAATATTAACTAAATTTCGTAAGTTTTGGTTTCGTTCGAAACTAGAAGAACCGACGATTACGGTTTCTGTTTCGGCCGCAAAATATGTTTCGTTCGAAAACTACTGGAAATAATAGCAATAAAAAAACCGAAAACCGGTTATTTAAAAAACCGCTTATCTTGGCCAGTTTTTACGGTGCGGTTAAACTGGAGACGAAAAAAAAAACGATATAACCGAAAATCGGTTGTTTGCGCGATAACCGGCATCCCAGTGCCTGAGCGAGTGCACGCATTTGATTACAACCACTTCCTGTTTACGAGGACTCACCTGGACCGATCCGCGATTTCTACCATTTCTTCACTTCAATCACGCCTCTTATCCAAAACATCTATATCGGATCAACGCCTACGATTCGGCGGCATGTGAGTGTGATCCTGAAACGGAAGCTGATGTCAACCACATCCTGTGCAGGTGCCCCAAATTTGACCGAGAACGTTTGAACTTCCTTCAGACATTGGTGAAGATGGGATATCCCCTTCCCCAGTCAGCTTCTTCCCTTTTGTTTACAAAATAAATTCGTGTATATAAAATCATAATTAAGTTTATTAAGATCACTGTACACAATCTATAAGCATCAAGTGTGTTGGTAATATACGATTTTGCTTGTGAGTATGTGAAAATGTTCCAACATTATTTAAATTGTAATGCAGTTTTAGCTTTGTTTCCACTTTCCCATTTTGACAAAATGTACTTCTGTTTTGTCTGTTTATTTTAATATATGTACATTTCCACTGTGTGTCGTAGATGGCGACATTGAGTTAAGACTCAGAAGGCCAAATAAATAATAAAACAATTGATTAATGATGAAGATTCTCCTCAGAGATAATAGATATTGTTGAAAAGAGATAGAATGGCTGGCCAGTACTTACCTTTGTGCTGTACCGCCGATAGTAACACAAATGAAGCAACAGAAAAAAGGGGACAAAAAGGACAAGCTTTCGGAACACAGTCCCTTCGTCAGGTGGGAGAGAAGGGAAGAATAAAGGATGGGAACAGAAGGGAAAGGTGGTTCACGACCTAGGTCATGAAGGTGGTGATTCGGGAGTGTGGGCGTCAGAGATACTGCATGTATGTACTGAGCCAAGCCAGAGAGGATAAATATAACCAAAGAGGAAAGATCAGGTAGTAAAGGGAAGAAAAGATGAGTGAAATGAATGATGCTGAGGGGTGTAGGAGGGGCGGGGGGTTGTCTAAAGCGTTTTTCATTAACAGGGAAAGATGTATGGACACACACACATACATACACCACACACACTGAGAGAGAGAGAGAGAGAAAGAGAGAGAAAGAGAGGTAAGGAAGAGATAATGAATAGGTGAGCTGAGGATGGAGGAAGGGGAGGGGTTAGCGTAGATTTAGGCCAGGGCGGTGGTGGGAGGAGAGGATATGTTGGCCTAAATCTACGCTAACCCCTCCCCTTCCTCCATCCTCAGCTCACCTATTCATTATCTCTTCCTTACCTCTCTTTCTTTCTTTCTCTCTCTCTCTCTCTCTCTCTCTCTCTCTCTCTCTCTCTCTCTGTGTGTGTGTGTGTGTGTGTGTGTGTGTGTGTGTGTGCATCCACCTTTCCCTGTTAATGAAAAACGTTTTAGACAACCCCCCGCCCCTCCTACACCCCTCAGCATCATTCATTTTACTCATCTGCTCTTCTCTTTACTACTTGATCTTTCCTCTTTGGTTATATTTACCCTCTCTGGCTTGGCTCAGTACATACATGCAGTATCTCTGACGCCCACACTCCCCAAACACCACCTTCATGACCTAGGTCGTGAACTACCTTTCCCTTCTGTTCCCATCCTTTCTTCTTCCCTTCTCTCCCACATGATGAAGGAACTCTGTTCCGAAAGCTTGTCCTTTTTGTCCCCTTTTTTCTGTTTCTTCATTTGTGTTACTGTCGGCGGTACAGCACAAAGGTAAGTACTGGCCAGCCATTCTATCTCGTTTCAACAAAATAATAAAATAACTACTTTTTGACAGTAAGAAAGACCAGGTCTTCCGAAACTCTGCAAGCGGGATACACCGCCGTGTGTGGCTAGAGCAATTCGATTACTCTCTGCCTACGAGCTGGCCGGCAGGGCAGAACATCGAAGGAGGGCAGAATATCTCGAAGGAGATCCCTCCACACAGATGCGACCTCTCTTGATATATTGGCCGCAGTGGAGTAGCCGAGCGGTCTAAGGCGCCTCGCTACGGAGTGTGCCCAGTTGCTCTCCTTCGGAGGTTCAAGTCCTCACTCGGGCAAAGGTGTATGTGTCTATTGTCCTTCTGTTAGTTTACCTTAGTTTAAGTAGTTTGTAAGCGACGGACTGATGGCCACATAGTTTGGTCCGATAGATTTACAATCATTTTAACATGTTTGAGATATTGCCGCTACTATGATGATTTTAGGGAGCATTTCCGGTCTGTCTACTGGTTCGAGAGGCAGAAGGAACGAGGAAAAATTAGCATTCTAGTTCAAAATGTTCAAATGTTTGTGTAGTCTATGGGACTTAACTACGGGGTCATCAGTCCCTAAACTTACAAACTACTTATGAACTACTTACGAACTAGGATGGCACAAATATCCATGCCCGAGGGGGGATTCGATCCTCCGACCGTAGTGGCCGTGCAGACCGTGACTGGAGCGCCTCAGTCCCCTCGGCCACCGCGACCGGCAGCATTCTAGTGATGCCCGACGTTGCAAATAGAAAATACAGGAGTCTCGGCGAATTCTTTCAAGGAAGGATGCTGAGAAATCAGTTCCTTGACTACCCATACCCTCCGCGCGAATTAATTACAATTTGCGCATCGAAGCTCCCACGAAATGTGCGCAGCGCCGTCCTAGTGGGAAGCTGCAAGGAGGACATTGAGTCCTTCCAGGCTTACCTGGAGGACTTGGAGCCTGATGATGTTTATGGACCGAGAAGAGAAAGCAACGACTCCTCTAGGGGAAGTAATTGGACCGACAATAGTGCCCAGAACAACCGCCAGGCGGAAAGTACTGGCAGCGGGGAGTCCGGTCCTTCTAATGCTGAGAATCAGCCGCAGCGAAGGTACGAGCAAGCTTACTGGCGTGATAAGCGAGCAGACAAACGGCGAAGGTTCAGGAACGGTAATATGGGCTACCAACCCGATAAAGTCCCACGAAAAGCACGCGACCCGCCAACAGACAACGTGGAAACCAGGTCCGCTGATCCGCGTCACAACCGACCCCAAGACCCCGCCTCTAGCAAAAACCAGTAACAATCTCCTGTAGTTCGTGGTCACACGATTCACTTGCTCCATTTCCTAAGTTTTTGTGATTTCTAAAGTAATTTAAGTGATATTCTTACCAACCAACTGATTTGTGTTTGAAAATTGATGCTGTATTTTGTATGCCTTTTGCAGTGTTTCTTTAAGTGGTTTGCTTTTATAGTGAACTAGCTGAGCCCCCGCTGCTTCGCATGCGTAGCCTGGTTGGTCTGCACCAGTTGTTTCTTTTTAATCCTGATGAGGAATCCATATCTTAAGTTTCGTAGTTATAGCTCGAAATTTGAGTTAACAGCACCATATTTTTGAAAATCAATTTTTGCATCTCATATTTCACCCCCTTATTGGTCGAATTTCCAAAAATACCGAAACACGTGTCTTTTAAATTTGAACCCCGAATCCAAATCCGAAAATTTGTAGTTCTAACTTCAAAATTGCATAAATAGCAACGTATTGTCGAAAAACACTCCCTCTCCAATTTAACCCCCTTGATGGTTCGTTTTCCAAAAATACCGAAACACGTGACTTTTTAATCCTCATCAAGAGTCCATATCCTAAGTTTCGTAGTTATAGCTCGAAATTTGAGTTAACTGCAACATATTTTTGAAAATCAATTTTATGCGTCACCTATTTTACTCCTTATTTGTCGAATTTCAAAAAATGCCGGAACACGTGTCTTTTAAATTCGAACCCTGAATTAAAATCCGAAATTTTGTAGTTCTAGCTTCAAAAGTGCCTAAATAGCTACGTATTTTCAAAAAACGTTTCATCCCCTATTTCACCCCCTTACGGACGGAATATCGAAAAATCGCTTCTTAATGACGCCTACAGATCAAGGCGTAAGATCAACACCCTCCACAAATGTCAAGTTTCTATATTCAGTGGTTTGGGCTGGGCGATGATGAGTCAGTCAGTCAGTCAATCGGGACACTTCCTTTTATATATAGAGATTTTGTTACATGTGTCCTTTGTATATGTATCTGTTTCTTGTGCGATTTCATTTCGCCATAACGTGTCTTTATGTGTGTTTTGTGTACTATAAGGTACACTCTGCAATTGGCGTGGTTAACAGCAACTTGCCAATTTCACCTGGTCAGCTTTTAGCCGTATGTTACCTTGAAGCTTCGTTTTGTCCTTAAAGAATTATTAGTGTAACATATCCAAGCTATAAGGCTGTCTACCTCACATAGTCCCATTTTTGTACATACTTTTATCTTTTATTTCCATCGTGAGGATTCATGGTGCATAATCTAAGTAGTTTAGGCCATGTTAAGTATTTCATTGTGTACATCTTGCTTATGTAATGTGTGTTCCTGTTTGTTGTTCTAAGTGTGTGTGCTCTTCTTCACTGTGCATGAAGCTAGCCTTGTTTATCGTCACCTTTACTGTAGATATTGTATCGGCAATCTCCCCATTAGCATGTCAATAAGACGCTGTGGTATGCGCTAACACCATAATTCATAGGATTTTTAGTTGCATGTTGATGCAATGTGGTGTTGATACTTAGGGGTCTAGATAATTTTGTCTAGGGATTGTCCGTTTGAATAACAGGTGTGCTATTCTACTGGTAGATGGTCATGGCAGAGCACAAACGAAGGGGTTCATCTAAATTTCATTGACAATATACACCCAGGCTTATTAATAGAACTAACTTGCGATTTTTCAGATACGTTTTGGAGGGCAATTTTGTAAATTAAAGGACGGAGCGTGATTTGTGGAAGAGGCCAGAATCACATTCAGAAGCAGAAAATTATGTGTGAAAATAAAATAAATAAATAAATAAAAATAAATGAGCTGAAGAAGGGCAAGCTCAATGTCAAGGAACTGCCCGCCTAACCTGTACAGCGAGGACACATGACTGTCTAACATCGATAGGACGGTAAAGTCTGATTTTCCTGCAACCACTCATTCTCATTATTAATTGTGCAGCATGACTGTGGTAAGATTAGGTTACATTGTAAGTCACTAATACCTTAGATCTCACCTTATTGACTTCGGATTGTTTAACGTGTGTGGATTTGTAGTGTTTATTTTATGTGTTTGTACATTTGATCATGTGTTTTCTCTTTGTTCAACCTCCACGATGAATTTTCGCGCTTTGGTCAATATGTGTAACTTTGTTTTCTGCCTCTGCGTGGGCGTTTGCTGTAAGTCTTTTTACAGCGTGTGGAACCAGAGTGTCGTGCTCAAGAAACCTCCTTCCCCGCCTCGTGCGGTAGTTAGAATAACTTGCGCCTGGGCTGTAGGTAGAGGTTTGGTAGTTAGAGTTTGCGTAGCGCTGCATAGTGGCTTGGTAGTTGGTTTTTGCATAGTGCTGCATGATGCATGGATTAAGGTAGCTTTGCCTCCCTAAAACTTACACAGACTGTGACCTTACCTGAAGAATTGGCCTGTGGACTGAATTGTAGTAGCTAAGGTACCGTTACTTGTACTGGACCATGTTTAATTTATTAAAAAGACTAGCCGAACCCCCGCTGCTTCGCATACGTAGCCTGGTTGGTCTGCTCCAGTTGTTTCCTTTTAATACTCATGAAGAATCCATATCTTCAGTTTCGTAGTTATAGTTTGAAATATGAGTTCACAGCACCATATTTTTGAACATCAATTTTTTCATCTCGTATTTCACCCCCTTATTGCTCGAATTTCCAAAAATACCAAATCCAAATATTTGTAGTTCTAACTTCAAAATTGCCTAAATAGCAACATATTTCCAAAAAACGCCTCCTCTTCTATTTCCGTTCCGTTGCAGCCATAGTGGTAAGATTACTGTCCACATTTCCAACCAAGTATGCAAATATAATTTTTTGTAATTCTGGGTTCCAGGCCGGCCGCGGTGGCCGAGGGGACTGAGGCGCTCCAGTCACGGTCTGCATGGCCACTACGGTCGGGGGTTCGAATGCCCCCGTGGGCATGGATATTTGTGCCGTCCTTAGTCTTAGCTAGTTCATAAGTAGTTTGTAAGTTTAGGGACTGATGACCGTAGTTAAGTCCCATAAGCTATACAAACATTTGAACATTTTTGATCTGGATTCAAAATTGGCTTAGTATCCAAAATGTTTCATCCCCTATTTCACCCCCTAATTAATTAATTTTCTGAAAGTACCGAAACATGTGTCTTTTTAATTCTGACCAAGTAAACATACCAATTTTTGTGGTTGTAACTTCAAAATCGCCTTATTAGCAAAAGATTTTCGAAAAACACCCCTCTCCAAATTAACCCCCTTGATGGTTGAATTTCCAATAATACCGAAACACGTATTTTTAAAATTCTAACTAACAATACAAATACCAATTTTTGTAGCTATAGCTTCACAATTGTCTTGACAAAAATGTGTTTTCGAAAAGAAGTTTGATCCCCTCTTTTACCCCCTTAGTTTTTGAATTTCCAAAAATACCGAAACTGGTATCTTTTTAATCCTGATCAAGGGTCCATATCCTAAGGTTCGTAGTTATAGCTCGAAATTTGAGTTAACACCAACATATTTTTGAAAATAAATTTTTTGCGTCCTCTATTTTACCCCCTTATTGATTGAATTTCAAAAAAAATGCCGAAACACGCGTCTTTTAAAATCTAACCCGGAATCCAAATCCGAAAATTGGTATTTCTAACTTTTATTGCCTAAATAGCAACATACTTTCGAAAAACACCCCCTCTCCGATTTAACCCAGTTGATGGTTGAATTTTCAAAAATACCGAAACACGTATTTTTTAACGTCTAACCAACTGTACAAATATCAATTTTTGCACCTCTAGCTTCAAAATCATATCAATACCAAAGTGTTTTCAAAAATAATTTTTGGTCCTCTATTTAAGCCTCTTACTTGTTGAATTTCCAAAAATACTAAAAATCATGGATTTTTAATTCTGGCCAAGATTCCATATCCGCAGTTTCGTAGTTATAGCTTAAAATTTGAGTTAACCGTAAGTTATTTTTGAAAATCAATTTTTGGTGTCATCTATTTTATCCCCTTATTTGACGAATTTCAAAAAATGCCGAAACACGTGTCTTCGAACCCTGAATTAAAATCCGAAATTTTGTACTTCTAGCTTCAAAATTGCCTAAATAGCTACGTGTTTTGAAAAAACGTTTCATCCCTTTACGGAGGGAATATCGAAAAAACGCTTCTTAAATGACGCCTACAGAGTAAGATCAACACCCTCCACAAATTTCAAGTTTCTGTCTTCTGTGGTTTGGGATGGGCGATGATGAGTCAGTCTATCAGTCAGTCAGTCAATCGGGATACTTCATTTTATATATAGAGATTACTCTCGATGTTATATTAAGTTATAGGAAACCTATTTTAATCATTGATATGAAACTCTGTGTGATTTCAATGTAGTATGTCAATTTTCTGTTTTGCGCTTCAATTTGGTTTGAAGCAGAATTTTTATATCTATGAATATTGTATCTTTAGTGTTCAAATGTTTTATGTAATTTGAAGCAGAAAGACTAAGAACCTAGGAGTTCTATTCGCCATTTGGCTAATTTAAGTGTTAATTTTTGTATATATTAATAAATGTTTTAATTTTAAAATGTTATGGCTAAACATCTGTTGATGTCAATTGTATTTTTGTTAAATGTTTTTTGAAAAAGAATTCGAGGGCTCTCCATGATTTTGACACGATGGAGTTCAAATGTTTGTTAAGCTTATGGGACTTAACTATGGGGTCATCAGTCCCTAAACTTACAAACTACTTATCAACTACCTTATACTAAGCACGGCACAAATATCCATACCCGAGGGGGGATTCGAACACCTAACCGTAGTGGCCGTGCAGACCGTGACTGGAGCGCCTCAGTCCCCTCGGCCACCGCGGCCGGCACGATGGAGTTCCTTGGAAGTTTAGGGTGTCTTGTGGTGACAATGTGTACCAAAGTTTTGACAGATATGTGAAGGTGTCTGTGACCAAGAATGAGGCATGCGTCAGTAGGACTCTTCGCCAGTCTCTACAAGCTTCCTATGGCTTTATATTTGTGGACGGAGAAGTCAGTACTGCTTCCTCCTAGAAGTCCCCTAAAACCTCCACGTCTTTGCGGATGCTGTTGCGTAGCAGTGTGCGTTTGTACCGCCCTACAGTACGCACGAGGTGCCGTAGTTGCTGTCCAAGTCTCTATGGAAAGCATAGAGTTCTGACTAACCTGTTGTCTTCTGTAGTTGTGTCCCCAGCGCAGAAGACGGCACACAGGTCGTTGGTTCTTGTACAGCATACAAGTGAGGCTAAAATAAGTTCTGTATGATGGAAGCATAAGAAGCGACTCAAGAGATTTTTAATTGTCAGGGATACCATTTATTAAATAAATAATGAAATATGAACAACTATTGTTAATACGACACGGCCTATGCTGCTCATAGTTCATGTCGAGACCTCGACTGTTATCACAATTACACAAAACTTTACTCATGACCGGCGCGTATAGTGGTCAGTTCGAGACTGAAACTGCGGCGCGTTGCGAGACTAGAGGTAGACTAGAGGTAGAGGGCACCTGACGCTCTGTTTAGCGCCAAAACAGGGCCGTCGCGCGCCTTCTGCAAAATCGCTCTTCTTTTGTTACAATAAGAAAACTGTCAAAATGTAGCCTGTCCTTGAGATATGTTGTTGTTATGGTATTCAGTCCGGAGACTGGTTTGATGCAGCTCTCCACCCTACTCTATCCTGAGCGAGCCATTTCATCTTTTCATAAGAACGGCAACCCACATCCACTTGAATCTGCTTACTATACGCGTCTCTTGGTCTCCCTCTGCGATTTTTACCCCACACACTTCCCTCCAATGCTAAATTTACGATTCCCCCATGTCTAAGAATGTGTCCTACCAAGCGATCCCTTCTTTTAGTCAGGGTATGCCAAAAATTCCTTTTCTCACCAATTCTGTTCAGTACCTCTTCATTAGTTATGCGATCTACCCACCTAATCTTCAGCATTCTTCTGTAGCACCACATTTCAAAAGCCTCTATCCTCTTCCTGTCCGCACTGCTTATCATCCATGTTTCACTCCCGTACAAGGTAACACTCCACACAATTGCCTTCAGAAAAGACTTCATTACCCTTAAATTAATATTCGATGTTAGCAAATTTCTCTTTTTCAAAAATGCTTTTCTTCCCATTGCCATTGCATTTTATATCCTCTGTACTGCGACCATCGCAAGTTATTTTACTACCCAAGTAACAAAACTCATCTACCACCTTCATTGTTTCTTTACCTAAACTAATTCCTTCAGCATCGCCTGATTTTCTAAGACTGCATTCCATTATTTTTGTTTTGCTCTTGTTAATGTTCATTTTATACGCTCTCTTCAACACACTGTCCACTCCATTGAACTGCTCTTCCAGGTCCTTTGCTGTCTCTGACAGAAGTACAATGTCATCAGCAAAACGCAATGTTTTTATTTCTTCCCCCTGAACTTTAATCCCTATTTCAAATTTTTCCTTGCTTTCCTTCACCGCCTGCTCGATGTACAAATTGAATAACATCGGAGAAAGGCTACAACCCAGTCTTACTCCCTTCCCAACTGATGCTTCCCTTTCATGCCCTTCGAGTCTAATAACTGCGGTCTGGCTTTTGTACAAGTTGTAAATAACTCTCCTTTCCCTATATTTTACTCCTACTGACTTCAGAATTTGAAAGAGTGTATTCCAGTCAACATTGTCAAATGCTTTCTCCAAATGTACAAAAGCTAAAAATGTAGGTTTGCCTTTCCTTAATCTATCTTCTAAGGTATGACGTAAAGTGAGTATTGCAACCCGGGTTCCTATGTTCCTCCTGAATCCAAACTGATCTTCCCTGAGGTCAGCTTCTACCAGCTTTTCCATTCTTTATCACAAATTCTCAGCTCTGAGTGATTAATATTTAGTATATAATAAATAAAACTAATATCAAAAGAAATCACATGACGTGAAATGCAGGTGTCAATGCGAGGAGAGCACCAGTAACATAGACGGGCTTTCCCATGGGAAATAGCACCTACTGTGCCATATGCTACTGCTCCCCACCCCAGATTTCAACATATGCTGCACTTCTGTCTCCCTTCTGCGTTTAAGACAAGTATGATGTTAGCAAAGAAACGGCCATCGACCGGAAATATGAAGTGGCCACAGGCCAGGAGTACCACACCTCAATGCGGAAGCAGGCCGAAGCCGATAACGGAGATACTAGGGGTTCGTCAAGAAGCAAGAAGACGGGCTGCAGACCTGCCATACCTCCATAACAGGTGCCTGGTCAAGCGGTGCCAGCCGGCTAGTTTGGATGATCAGCAGCAACACAAAACTGCACAGCCGCCGGGCTACACAGAGTCATATACAGAGGAGCAGCCCCCCCCTAAACTACTGTCCTACGCCCCCCTCGTAGTTCCGTAAGGTGCTAGCAGGTGTCAGGCGGTTCAATGGCTTAGGGTGCCTCTCGCACGTCAGAGGGTAGCGTGGAGGGGAGGCTGAGGGGAGAGCTCGTGCCACCTGCCACAAGGCCACGGCTGTGAGGGGAGGTGGTGGTGGGGGCAGCCGCTACCTGCCGCCTGCTCTGGCCAGTTTAAAGGGCTGCTTCTGACCGCAGCGCCATCACGGGACATCTTACGGAACTGCTGGAAACCCTGCCTCCCCGCACCCCGGAGCGTAGGACCGGGCCCTCGTGGAGGTTTCCCGCCTGTATATATTTGTCTGTGACAGTGCCGACTGCCAAGCTACCGACTCTCAGCACACACAAAAGACGCGGCCTCACTGGTTCGAGTCGCCGCCACTAAGCCCTTCCGGTGGTCAGCCTTCGCAGCCGCTCAGCACCCGCCAGGCCACCTGCCACAGGAACAAGGGCCGCCAGGCCTCCAGCACAGACAAATATATAGAGACGGGAAACCTCGGTAAGGGCTCGGTCCTACGCTCAGGGGTGCGGGGAGGGAGGGTTTCCAGCAGTTCTGTAAGATGTCCCGTGATGGCGCTGCGGTCAGAAGCAGCCCTTTAAACTGGCCAGAGCAGGCGGCAGGTAGCGGCTGCCCCCACCACCACCGCCCCTCACAGCCGTGGCCTCGTGTCAGGCGGCATGAGCTCTCCCCTCAGCCTCCCCTCCACGCTACCCTGTGATGCTGCAGTCAGAAGCAGCCCTTTCATCTGGCCAGAGCAGGCGGCAGGTAGCGGCTGCCACCACCACCACCGCCCCTCACAGCCGTGGCCTCGTGGCAGGCGGCACGAGCTCTCCCCTCAGCCTCCCCTCCACGCTACCCTGTGATGCTGCGGTCAGAAGCAGCCCTTTAAACTGGCCAGAGCAGGCGGCAGGTAGCGGCTGCCCCCACCACCACCTCCCCTCACAGCCGTGGCCTCGTGGCAGGCGGCACGAGCTCTCCCCTCAGCCTCCCCTCCACGCTACCCTGTGATGCTGCAGTCAGAAGCAGCCCTTTAAACTGGCCAGAGCAGGCGGCAGGTAGCGGCTGCCCCCACCACCACCTCCCCTCACAGCCGTGGCCTCGTGGCAGGCGGCACGAGCTCTCCCCTCAGCCTCCCCTCCACGCTACCCTGTGATGCTGCAGTCAGAAGCAGCCCTTTAAACTGGCCAGAGCAGGCGGCAGGTAGCGGCTGCCACCACCACCACCGCCCCTCACAGCCGTGGCCTCGTGGCAGGCGGCACGAGCTCTCCCCTCAGCCTCCCCTCCACGCTACCCTGTGATGCTGCGGTCAGAAGCAGCCCTTTAAACTGGCCAGAGCAGGCGGCAGGTAGCGGCTGCCCCCACCACCACCTCCCCTCACAGCCGTGGCCTCGTGGCAGGCGGCACGAGCTCTCCCCTCAGCCTCCCCTCCACGCTACCCTGTGATGCTGCAGTCAGAAGCAGCCCTTTCATCTGGCCAGAGCAGGCGGCAGGTAGCGGCTGCCACCACCACCACCGCCCCTCACAGCCGTGGCCTCGTGGCAGGCGGCACGAGCTCTCCCCTCAGCCTCCCCTCCACGCTACCCTGTGATGCTGCGGTCAGAAGCAGCCCTTTAAACTGGCCAGAGCAGGCGGCAGGTAGCGGCTGCCCCCACCACCACCTCCCCTCACAGCCGTGGCCTCGTGGCAGGCGGCACGAGCTCTCCCCTCAGCCTCCCCTCCACGCTACCCTGTGATGCTGCAGTCAGAAGCAGCCCTTTAAACTGGCCAGAGCAGGCGGCAGGTAGCGGCTGCCCCCACCACCACCTCCCCTCACAGCCGTGGCCTCGTGGCAGGCGGCACGAGCTCTCCCCTCAGCCTCCCCTCCACGCTACCCTGTGATGCTGCAGTCAGAAGCAGCCCTTTAAACTGGCCAGAGCAGGCGGCAGGTAGCGGCTGCCACCACCACCACCGCCCCTCACAGCCGTGGCCTCGTGGCAGGCGGCACGAGCTCTCCCCTCAGCCTCCCCTCCACGCTACCCTGTGATGCTGCGGTCAGAAGCAGCCCTTTAAACTGGCCAGAGCAGGCGGCAGGTAGCGGCTGCCCCCACCACCACCTCCCCTCACAGCCGTGGCCTCGTGGCAGGCGGCACGAGCTCTCCCCTCAGCCTCCCCTCCACGCTACCCTGTGATGCTGCAGTCAGAAGCAGCCCTTTAAACTGGCCAGAGCAGGCGGCAGGTAGCGGCTGCCACCACCACCACCGCCCCTCACAGCCGTGGCCTCGTGGCAGGCGGCACGAGCTCTCCCCTCAGCCTCCCCTCCACGCTACCCTGTGATGCTGCGGTCAGAAGCAGCCCTTTAAACTGGCCAGAGCAGGCGGCAGGTAGCGGCTGCCCCCACCACCACCTCCCCTCACAGCCGTGGCCTCGTGGCAGGCGGCACGAGCTCTCCCCTCAGCCTCCCCTCCACGCTACCCTGTGATGCTGCAGTCAGAAGCAGCCCTTTAAACTGGCCAGAGCAGGCGGCAGGTAGCGGCTGCCCCCACCACCACCTCCCCTCACAGCCGTGGCCTCGTGGCAGGCGGCACGAGCTCTCCCCTCAGCCTCCCCTCCACGCTACCCTGTGATGCTGCAGTCAGAAGCAGCCCTTTAAACTGGCCAGAGCAGGCGGCAGGTAGCGGCTGCCACCACCACCACCGCCCCTCACAGCCGTGGCCTCGTGGCAGGCGGCACGAGCTCTCCCCTCAGCCTCCCCTCCACGCTACCCTGTGATGCTGCGGTCAGAAGCAGCCCTTTAAACTGGCCAGAGCAGGCGGCAGGTAGCGGCTGCCCCCACCACCACCTCCCCTCACAGCCGTGGCCTCGTGGCAGGCGGCACGAGCTCTCCCCTCAGCCTCCCCTCCGCGCTACCCTGTGATGCTGCAGTCAGAAGCAGCCCTTTAAACTGGCCAGAGCAGGCGGCAGGTAGCGGCTGCCCCCACCACCACCTCCTCTCACAGCCGTGGCCTCGTGGCAGGCGGCATGAGCTCTCCCCTCAGCCTCCCCTCCACGCTACCCTGTCATGCTGCGGTCAGAAGCAGCCCTTTAAACTGGCCAGAGCAGGCGGCAGGTAGCGGCTGCCCCCACAACACCTCCCCTCACAGCCGTGGCCTCGTGGCAGGCGGCACGAGCTCTCCCCTCAGCCTCCCCTCCACGCTACCCTGTGATGCTGCGGTCAGAAGCAGCCCTTTAAACTGGCCAGAGCAGGCGGCAGGTAGCGGCTGCCCCCACCACCACCGCCCCTCACAGCCGTGGCCTCGTGGCAGGCGGCACGAGCTCTCCCCTCAGCCTCCCCTCCACGCTACCCTGTGATGCTGCGGTCAGAAGCAGCCCTTTAAACTGGCCAGAGCAGGCGGCAGGTAGCGGCTGCCCCCCCAACACCTCCCCTCACAGCCGTGGCCTCGTGGCAGGCGGCACGAGCTCTCCCCTCAGCCTCCCCTCCACGCTACCCTGTGATGCTGCGGTCAGAAGCAGCCCTTTAAACTGGCCAGAGCAGGAGGCAGGTAGTGGCTGCCCCAACCACCACCTCCCCTCACAGCCGTGGCCTCGTGGCAGGCGGCACGAGCTCTCCCCTCAGCCTCCCCTCCACGCTACCCTGTGATGCTGCGGTCAGAAGCAGCCCTTTAAACTGGCCAGAGCAGGCGGCAGGTAGCGGCTGCCCCCACCACCACCGCCCCTCACAGCCGTGGCCTCGTGGCAGGCGGCACGAGCTCTCCCCTCAGCCTCCCCTCCACGCTACCCTGTGATGCTGCGGTCAGAAGCAGCCCTTTAAACTGGCAAGAGCAGGCGGCAGGTAGCGGCTGCCCCCCCAACACCTCCCCTCACAGCCGTGGCCTCGTGGCAGGCGGCATGAGCTCTCCCCTCAGCCTCCCCTCCACGCTACCCTGTGATGCTGCGGTCAGAAGCAGCCCTTTAAACTGGCCAGAGCAGGCGGCAGGTAGCGGCTGCCCCCACCACCACCGCCCCTCACAGCCGTGGCCTCGTGGCAGGCGGCATGAGCTCTCCCCTCAGCCTCCCCTCCACGCTACCCTGTGATGCTGCGGTCAGAAGCAGCCCTTTAAACTGGCCAGAGCAGGCGGCAGGTAGCGGCTGCCCCCCCAACACCTCCCCTCACAGCCGTGGCCTCGTGGCAGGCGGCACGAGCTCTCCCCTCAGCCTCCCCTCCACGCTACCCTGTGATGCTGCGGTCAGAAGCAGCCCTTTAAACTGGCCAGAGCAGGCGGCAGGTAGCGGCTGCCCCCCCAACACCTCCCCTCACAGCCGTGGCCTCGTGGCAGGCGGCATGAGCTCTCCCCTCAGCCTCCCCTCCACGCTACCCTGTGATGCTGCGGTCAGAAGCAGCCCTTTAAACTGGCCAGAGCAGGCGGCAGGTAGCGGCTGCCCCCACCACCACCGCCCCTCACAGCCGTGGCCTCGTGGCAGGCGGCATGAGCTCTCCCCTCAGCCTCCCCTCCACGCTACCCTGTGATGCTGTGGTCAGAAGCAGCCCTTTAAACTGGCCAGAGCAGGAGGCAGGTAGTGGCTGCCCCCACCACCACCTCCCCTCACAGCCGTGGCCTCGTGGCAGGCAGCACGAGCTCTCCCCTCAGCCTCCCCTCCACGCTACCCTGTGATGCTGCGGTCAGAAGCAGCCCTTTAAACTGGCCAGAGCAGGAGGCAGGTAGTGGCTGCCCCCACCACCACCTCCCCTCACAGCCGTGGCCTCGTGGCAGGCAGCACGAGCTCTCCCCTCAGCCTCCCCTCCACGCTACCCTGTGATGCTGCGGTCAGAAGCAGCCCTTTAAACTGGCCAGAGCAGGCGGCAGGTAGCGGCTGCCCCCCCAACACCTCCCCTCACAGCCGTGGCCTCGTGGCAGGCGGCACGAGCTCTCCCCTCAGCCTCCCCTCCACGCTACCCTGTGATGCTGCGGTCAGAAGCAGCCCTTTAAACTGGCCAGAGCAGGCGGCAGGTAGCGGCTGCCCCCCCAACACCTCCCCTCACAGCCGTGGCCTCGTGGCAGGCGGCACGAGCTCTCCCCTCAGCCTCCCCTCCACGCTACCCTGTGATGCTGCGGTCAGAAGCAGCCCTTTAAACTGGCCAGAGCAGGAGGCAGGTAGTGGCTGCCCCCACCACCACCTCCCCTCACAGCCGTGGCCTCGTGGCAGGCAGCACGAGCTCTCCCCTCAGCCTCCCCTCCACGCTACCCTGTGATGCTGCGGTCAGAAGCAGCCCTTTAAACTGGCCAGAGCAGGAGGCAGGTAGTGGCTGCCCCCACCACCACCTCCCCTCACAGCCGTGGCCTCGTGGCAGGCAGCACGAGCTCTCCCCTCAGCCTCCCCTCCACGCTACCCTGTGATGCTGCGGTCAGAAGCAGCCCTTTAAACTGGCCAGAGCAGGCGGCAGGTAGCGGCTGCCCCCCCAACACCTCCCCTCACAGCCGTGGCCTCGTGGCAGGCAGCACGAGCTCTCCCCTCAGCCTCCCCTCCACGCTACCCTGTGATGCTGCGGTCAGAAGCAGCCCTTTAAACTGGCCAGAGCAGGCGGCAGGTAGCGGCTGCCCCCCCAACACCTCCCCTCACAGCCGTGGCCTCGTGGCAGGCGGCATGAGCTCTCCCCTCAGCCTCCCCTCCACGCTACCCTGTGATGCTGCGGTCAGAAGCAGCCCTTTAAACTGGCCAGAGCAGGCGGCAGGTAGCGGCTGCCCCCACCACCACCGCCCCTCACAGCCGTGGCCTCGTGGCAGGCGGCATGAGCTCTCCCCTCAGCCTCCCCTCCACGCTACCCTGTGATGCTGCGGTCAGAAGCAGCCCTTTAAACTGGCCAGAGCAGGCGGCAGGTAGCGGCTGCCCCCACCACCACCGCCCCTCACAGCCGTGGCCTCGTGGCAGGCGGCATGAGCTCTCCCCTCAGCCTCCCCTCCACGCTACCCTGTGATGCTGCGGTCAGAAGCAGCCCTTTAAACTGGCCAGAGCAGGAGGCAGGTAGTGGCTGCCCCCACCACCACCTCCCTTCACAGCCGTGGCCTCGTGGCAGGCGGCACGAGCTCTCCCCTCAGCCTCCCCTCCACGCTACCCTGTGATGCTGCGGTCAGAAGCAGCCCTTTAAACTGGCCAGAGCAGGCGGCAGGTAGCGGCTGCCCCCACCACCACCGCCCCTCACAGCCGTGGCCTCGTGGCAGGCGGCATGAGCTCTCCCCTCAGCCTCCCCTCCACGCTACCCTGTGATGCTGCGGTCAGAAGCAGCCCTTTAAACTGGCCAGAGCAGGCGGCAGGTAGCGGCTGCCCCCCCAACACCTCCCCTCACAGCCGTGGCCTCGTGGCAGGCGGCACGAGCTCTCCCCTCAGCCTCCCCTCCACGCTACCCTGTGATGCTGCGGTCAGAAGCAGCCCTTTAAACTGGCCAGAGCAGGAGGCAGGTAGTGGCTGCCCCCACCACCACCTCCCCTCACAGCCGTGGCCTCGTGGCAGGCAGCACGAGCTCTCCCCTCAGCCTCCCCTCCACGCTACCCTGTGATGCTGCGGTCAGAAGCAGCCCTTTAAACTGGCCAGAGCAGGCGGCAGGTAGCGGCTGCCCCCCCAACACCTCCCCTCACAGCCGTGGCCTCGTGGCAGGCGGCACGAGCTCTCCCCTCAGCCTCCCCTCCACGCTACCCTGTGATGCTGCGGTCAGAAGCAGCCCTTTAAACTGGCCAGAGCAGGCGGCAGGTAGCGGCTGCCCCCCCAACACCTCCCCTCACAGCCGTGGCCTCGTGGCAGGCGGCACGAGCTCTCCCCTCAGCCTCCCCTCCACGCTACCCTGTGATGCTGCGGTCAGAAGCAGCCCTTTAAACTGGCCAGAGCAGGAGGCAGGTAGTGGCTGCCCCCACCACCACCTCCCCTCACAGCCGTGGCCTCGTGGCAGGCGGCACGAGCTCTCCCCTCAGCCTCCCCTCCACGCTACCCTGTGATGCTGCGGTCAGAAGCAGCCCTTTAAACTGGCCAGAGCAGGCGGCAGGTAGCGGCTGCCCCCACCACCACCGCCCCTCACAGCCGTGGCCTCGTGGCAGGCGGCACGAGCTCTCCCCTCAGCCTCCCATCCACGCTACCCTGTGATGCTGCGGTCAGAAGCAGCCCTTTAAACTGGCCAGAGCAGGCGGCAGGTAGCGGCTGCCCCCCCAACACCTCCCCTCACAGCCGTGGCCTCGTGGCAGGCGGCATGAGCTCTCCCCTCAGCCTCCCCTCCACGCTACCCTGTGATGCTGCGGTCAGAAGCAGCCCTTTAAACTGGCCAGAGCAGGCGGCAGGTAGCGGCTGCCCCCCCAACACTTCCCCTCACAGCGGTGGCCTCGTGGCAGGCGGCATGAGCTCTCCCCTCAGCCTCCCCTCCACGCTACCCTGTGATGCTGCGGTCAGAAGCAGCCCTTTAAACTGGCCAGAGCAGGCGGCAGGTAGCGGCTGCCCCCACCACCACCGCCCCTCACAGCCGTGGCCTCGTGGCAGGCGGCATGAGCTCTCCCCTCAGCCTCCCCTCCACGCTACCCTGTGATGCTGCGGTCAGAAGCAGCCCTTTAAACTGGCCAGAGCAGGAGGCAGGTAGTGGCTGCCCCCACCACCACCTCCCCTCACAGCCGTGGCCTCGTGGCAGGCAGCACGAGCTCTCCCCTCAGCCTCCCCTCCACGCTACCCTGTGATGCTGCGGTCAGAAGCAGCCCTTTAAACTGGCCAGAGCAGGAGGCAGGTAGTGGCTGCCCCCACCACCACCTCCCCTCACAGCCGTGGCCTCGTGGCAGGCAGCACGAGCTCTCCCCTCAGCCTCCCCTCCACGCTACCCTGTGATGCTGCGGTCAGAAGCAGCCCTTTAAACTGGCCAGAGCAGGCGGCAGGTAGCGGCTGCCCCCCCAACACCTCCCCTCACAGCCGTGGCCTCGTGGCAGGCGGCACGAGCTCTCCCCTCAGCCTCCCCTCCACGCTACCCTGTGATGCTGCGGTCAGAAGCAGCCCTTTAAACTGGCCAGAGCAGGCGGCAGGTAGCGGCTGCCCCCCCAACACCTCCCCTCACAGCCGTGGCCTCGTGGCAGGCGGCACGAGCTCTCCCCTCAGCCTCCCCTCCACGCTACCCTGTGATGCTGCGGTCAGAAGCAGCCCTTTAAACTGGCCAGAGCAGGAGGCAGGTAGTGGCTGCCCCCACCACCACCTCCCCTCACAGCCGTGGCCTCGTGGCAGGCAGCACGAGCTCTCCCCTCAGCCTCCCCTCCACGCTACCCTGTGATGCTGCGGTCAGAAGCAGCCCTTTAAACTGGCCAGAGCAGGAGGCAGGTAGTGGCTGCCCCCACCACCACCTCCCCTCACAGCCGTGGCCTCGTGTCAGGCAGCACGAGCTCTCCCCTCAGCCTCCCCTCCACGCTACCCTGTGATGCTGCGGTCAGAAGCAGCCCTTTAAACTGGCCAGAGCAGGCGGCAGGTAGCGGCTGCCCCCCCAACACCTCCCCTCACAGCCGTGGCCTCGTGGCAGGCGGCACGAGCTCTCCCCTCAGCCTCCCCTCCACGCTACCCTGTGATGCTGCGGTCAGAAGCACCCCTTTAAACTGGCCAGAGCAGGAGGCAGGTAGTGGCTGCCCCCACCACCACCTCCCCTCACAGCCGTGGCCTCGTGGCAGGCAGCACGAGCTCTCCCCTCAGCCTCCCCTCCACGCTACCCTGTGATGCTGCGGTCAGAAGCAGCCCTTTAAACTGGCCAGAGCAGGCGGCAGGTAGCGGCTGCCCCCCCAACACCTCCCCTCACAGCCGTGGCCTCGTGGCAGGCGGCACGAGCTCTCCCCTCAGCCTCCCCTCCACGCTACCCTGTGATGCTGCGGTCAGAAGCAGCCCTTTAAACTGGCCAGAGCAGGCGGCAGGTAGCGGCTGCCCCCCCAACACCTCCCCTCACAGCCGTGGCCTCGTGGCAGGCGGCACGAGCTCTCCCCTCAGCCTCCCCTCCACGCTACCCTTTGATGCTGCGGTCAGAAGCAGCCCTTTAAACTGGCCAGAGCAGGAGGCAGGTAGTGGCTGCCCCCACCACCACCTCCCCTCACAGCCGTGGCCTCGTGGCAGGCAGCACGAGCTCTCCCCTCAGCCTCCCCTCCACGCTACCCTGTGATGCTGCGGTCAGAAGCAGCCCTTTAAACTGGCCAGAGCAGGAGGCAGGTAGTGGCTGCCCCCACCACCACCTCCCCTCACAGCCGTGGCCTCGTGGCAGGCAGCACGAGCTCTCCCCTCAGCCTCCTCTCCACGCTACCCTGTGATGCTGCGGTCAGAAGCAGCCCTTTAAACTGGCCAGAGCAGGCGGCAGGTAGCGGCTGCCCCCCCAACACCTCCCCTCACAGCCGTGGCCTCGTGGCAGGCGGCACGAGCTCTCCCCTCAGCCTCCCCTCCACGCTACCCTGTGATGCTGCGGTCAGAAGCAGCCCTTTAAACTGGCCAGAGCAGGCGGCAGGTAGCGGCTGCCCCCCCAACACCTCCCCTCACAGCCGTGGCCTCGTGGCAGGCGGCACGAGCTCTCCCCTCAGCCTCCCCTCCACGCTACCCTGTGATGCTGCGGTCAGAAGCAGCCCTTTAAACTGGCCAGAGCAGGA
Organism: Locusta migratoria; assembly: GCA_026315105.1. NCBI lineage: Eukaryota > Metazoa > Arthropoda > Insecta > Orthoptera > Acrididae > Locusta > Locusta migratoria. The sequence goes on from CM048754.1 coordinate 125,247,986, forward strand.
GGCAGGTAGTGGCTGCCCCCCCAACACCTCCCCTCACAGCCGTGGCCTCGTGGCAGGCGGCACGAGCTCTCCCCTCAGCCTCCCCTCCACGCTACCCTGTGATGCTGCGGTCAGAAGCAGCCCTTTAAACTGGCCAGAGCAGGAGGCAGGTAGTGGCTGCCCCCACCACCACCTCCCCTCACAGCCGTGGCCTCGTGGCAGGCGGCACGAGCTCTCCCCTCAGCCTCCCCTCCACGCTACCCTGTGATGCTGCGGTCAGAAGCAGCCCTTTAAACTGGCCAGAGCAGGCGGCAGGTAGCGGCTGCCCCCACCACCACCGCCCCTCACAGCCGTGGCCTCGTGGCAGGCGGCACGAGCTCTCCCCTCAGCCTCCCATCCACGCTACCCTGTGATGCTGCGGTCAGAAGCAGCCCTTTAAACTGGCCAGAGCAGGCGGCAGGTAGCGGCTGCCCCCCCAACACCTCCCCTCACAGCCGTGGCCTCGTGGCAGGCGGCATGAGCTCTCCCCTCAGCCTCCCCTCCACGCTACCCTGTGATGCTGCGGTCAGAAGCAGCCCTTTAAACTGGCCAGAGCAGGCGGCAGGTAGCGGCTGCCCCCCCAACACTTCCCCTCACAGCGGTGGCCTCGTGGCAGGCGGCATGAGCTCTCCCCTCAGCCTCCCCTCCACGCTACCCTGTGATGCTGCGGTCAGAAGCAGCCCTTTAAACTGGCCAGAGCAGGCGGCAGGTAGCGGCTGCCCCCACCACCACCGCCCCTCACAGCCGTGGCCTCGTGGCAGGCGGCATGAGCTCTCCCCTCAGCCTCCCCTCCACGCTACCCTGTGATGCTGCGGTCAGAAGCAGCCCTTTAAACTGGCCAGAGCAGGAGGCAGGTAGTGGCTGCCCCCACCACCACCTCCCCTCACAGCCGTGGCCTCGTGGCAGGCAGCACGAGCTCTCCCCTCAGCCTCCCCTCCACGCTACCCTGTGATGCTGCGGTCAGAAGCAGCCCTTTAAACTGGCCAGAGCAGGAGGCAGGTAGTGGCTGCCCCCACCACCACCTCCCCTCACAGCCGTGGCCTCGTGGCAGGCAGCACGAGCTCTCCCCTCAGCCTCCCCTCCACGCTACCCTGTGATGCTGCGGTCAGAAGCAGCCCTTTAAACTGGCCAGAGCAGGCGGCAGGTAGCGGCTGCCCCCCCAACACCTCCCCTCACAGCCGTGGCCTCGTGGCAGGCGGCACGAGCTCTCCCCTCAGCCTCCCCTCCACGCTACCCTGTGATGCTGCGGTCAGAAGCAGCCCTTTAAACTGGCCAGAGCAGGCGGCAGGTAGCGGCTGCCCCCCCAACACCTCCCCTCACAGCCGTGGCCTCGTGGCAGGCGGCACGAGCTCTCCCCTCAGCCTCCCCTCCACGCTACCCTGTGATGCTGCGGTCAGAAGCAGCCCTTTAAACTGGCCAGAGCAGGAGGCAGGTAGTGGCTGCCCCCACCACCACCTCCCCTCACAGCCGTGGCCTCGTGGCAGGCAGCACGAGCTCTCCCCTCAGCCTCCCCTCCACGCTACCCTGTGATGCTGCGGTCAGAAGCAGCCCTTTAAACTGGCCAGAGCAGGAGGCAGGTAGTGGCTGCCCCCACCACCACCTCCCCTCACAGCCGTGGCCTCGTGGCAGGCGGCACGAGCTCTCCCCTCAGCCTCCCCTCCACGCTACCCTGTGATGCTGCGGTCAGAAGCAGCCCTTTAAACTGGCCAGAGCAGGCGGCAGGTAGCGGCTGCCCCCCCAACACCTCCCCTCACAGCCGTGGCCTCGTGGCAGGCGGCACGAGCTCTCCCCTCAGCCTCCCCTCCACGCTACCCTGTGATGCTGCGGTCAGAAGCAGCCCTTTAAACTGGCCAGAGCAGGAGGCAGGTAGTGGCTGCCCCCACCACCACCTCCCCTCACAGCCGTGGCCTCGTGGCAGGCAGCACGAGCTCTCCCCTCAGCCTCCCCTCCACGCTACCCTGTGATGCTGCGGTCAGAAGCAGCCCTTTAAACTGGCCAGAGCAGGCGGCAGGTAGCGGCTGCCCCCCCAACACCTCCCCTCACAGCCGTGGCCTCGTGGCAGGCGGCACGAGCTCTCCCCTCAGCCTCCCCTCCACGCTACCCTGTGATGCTGCGGTCAGAAGCAGCCCTTTAAACTGGCCAGAGCAGGCGGCAGGTAGCGGCTGCCCCCCCAACACCTCCCCTCACAGCCGTGGCCTCGTGGCAGGCGGCACGAGCTCTCCCCTCAGCCTCCCCTCCACGCTACCCTTTGATGCTGCGGTCAGAAGCAGCCCTTTAAACTGGCCAGAGCAGGAGGCAGGTAGTGGCTGCCCCCACCACCACCTCCCCTCACAGCCGTGGCCTCGTGGCAGGCAGCACGAGCTCTCCCCTCAGCCTCCCCTCCACGCTACCCTGTGATGCTGCGGTCAGAAGCAGCCCTTTAAACTGGCCAGAGCAGGAGGCAGGTAGTGGCTGCCCCCACCACCACCTCCCCTCACAGCCGTGGCCTCGTGGCAGGCAGCACGAGCTCTCCCCTCAGCCTCCTCTCCACGCTACCCTGTGATGCTGCGGTCAGAAGCAGCCCTTTAAACTGGCCAGAGCAGGCGGCAGGTAGCGGCTGCCCCCCCAACACCTCCCCTCACAGCCGTGGCCTCGTGGCAGGCGGCACGAGCTCTCCCCTCAGCCTCCCCTCCACGCTACCCTGTGATGCTGCGGTCAGAAGCAGCCCTTTAAACTGGCCAGAGCAGGCGGCAGGTAGCGGCTGCCCCCCCAACACCTCCCCTCACAGCCGTGGCCTCGTGGCAGGCGGCACGAGCTCTCCCCTCAGCCTCCCCTCCACGCTACCCTGTGATGCTGCGGTCAGAAGCAGCCCTTTAAACTGGCCAGAGCAGGAGGCAGGTAGTGGCTGCCCCCACCACCACCTCCCCTCACAGCCGTGGCCTCGTGGCAGGCAGCACGAGCTCTCCCCTCAGCCTCCCCTCCACGCTACCCTGTGATGCTGCGGTCAGAAGCAGCCCTTTAAACTGGCCAGAGCAGGCGGCAGGTAGCGGCTGCCCCCACCACCACCGCCCCTCACAGCCGTGGCCTCGTGGCAGGCGGCATGAGCTCTCCCCTCAGCCTCCCCTCCACGCTACCCTGTGATGCTGCGGTCAGAAGCAGCCCTTTAAACTGGCCAGAGCAGGCGGCAGGTAGCGGCTGCCCCCCCAACACCTCCCCTCACAGCCGTGGCCTCGTGGCAGGCGGCACGAGCTCTCCCCTCAGCCTCCCCTCCACGCTACCCTGTGATGCTGCGGTCAGAAGCAGCCCTTTAAACTGGCCAGAGCAGGCGGCAGGTAGCGGCTGCCCCCCCAACACCTCCCCTCACAGCCGTGGCCTCGTGGCAGGCGGCACGAGCTCTCCCCTCAGCCTCCCCTCCACGCTACCCTGTGATGCTGCGGTCAGAAGCAGCCCTTTAAACTGGCCAGAGCAGGCGGCAGGTAGCGGCTGCCCCCACCACCACCTCCCCTCACAGCCGTGGCCTCGTGGCAGGCAGCACGAGCTCTCCCCTCAGCCTCCCCTCCACGCTACCCTGTGATGCTGCGGACAGAAGCAGCCCTTTAAACTGGCCAGAGCAGGAGGCAGGTAGTGGCTGCCCCCACCACCACCTCCCCTCACAGCCGTGGCCTCGTGGCAGGCAGCACGAGCTCTCCCCTCAGCCTCCCCTCCACGCTACCCTGTGATGCTGCGGTCAGAAGCAGCCCTTTAAACTGGCCAGAGCAGGAGGCAGGTAGTGGCTGCCCCCACCACCACCTCCCCTCACAGCCGTGGCCTCGTGGCAGGCAGCACGAGCTCTCCCCTCAGCCTCCCCTCCACGCTACCCTGTGATGCTGCGGTCAGAAGCAGCCCTTTAAACTGGCCAGAGCAGGCGGCAGGTAGCGGCTGCCCCCCCAACACCTCCCCTCACAGCCGTGGCCTCGTGGCAGGCGGCACGAGCTCTCCCCTCAGCCTCCCCTCCACGCTACCCTGTGATGCTGCGGTCAGAAGCAGCCCTTTAAACTGGCCAGAGCAGGCGGCAGGTAGCGGCTGCCCCCCCAACACCTCCCCTCACAGCCGTGGCCTCGTGGCAGGCGGCACGAGCTCTCCCCTCAGCCTCCCCTCCACGCTACCCTGTGATGCTGCGGTCAGAAGCAGCCCTTTAAACTGGCCAGAGCAGGAGGCAGGTAGTGGCTGCCCCCACCACCACCTCCCCTCACAGCCGTGGCCTCGTGGCAGGCAGCACGAGCTCTCCCCTCAGCCTCCCCTCCACGCTACCCTGTGATGCTGCGGTCAGAAGCAGCCCTTTAAACTGGCCAGAGCAGGCGGCAGGTAGCGGCTGCCCCCACCACCACCGCCCCTCACAGCCGTGGCCTCGTGGCAGGCGGCATGAGCTCTCCCCTCAGCCTTCCCTCCACGCTACCCTGTGATGCTGCGGTCAGAAGCAGCCCTTTAAACTGGCCAGAGCAGGCGGCAGGTAGCGGCTGCCCCCCCAACACCTCCCCTCACAGCCGTGGCCTCGTGGCAGGCGGCACGAGCTCTCCCCTCAGCCTCCCCTCCACGCTACCCTGTGATGCTGCGGTCAGAAGCAGCCCTTTAAACTGGCCAGAGCAGGCGGCAGGTAGCGGCTGCCCCCCCAACACCTCCCCTCACAGCCGTGGCCTCGTGGCAGGCGGCACGAGCTCTCCCCTCAGCCTCCCCTCCACGCTACCCTGTGATGCTGCGGTCAGAAGCAGCCCTTTAAACTGGCCAGAGCAGGCGGCAGGTAGCGGCTGCCCCCCCAACACCTCCCCTCACAGCCGTGGCCTCGTGGCAGGCAGCACGAGCTCTCCCCTCAGCCTCCCCTCCACGCTACCCTGTGATGCTGCGGTCAGAAGCAGCCCTTTAAACTGGCCAGAGCAGGAGGCAGGTAGTGGCTGCCCCCACCACCACCTCCCCTCACAGCCGTGGCCTCGTGGCAGGCAGCACGAGCTCTCCCCTCAGCCTCCCCTCCACGCTACCCTGTAATGCTGCGGTCAGAAGCAGCCCTTTAAACTGGCCAGAGCAGGCGGCAGGTAGCGGCTGCCCCCCCAACACCTCCCCTCACAGCCGTGGCCTCGTGGCAGGCGGCACGAGCTCTCCCCTCAGCCTCCCCTCCACGCTACCCTGTGATGCTGCGGTCAGAAGCAGCCCTTTAAACTGGCCAGAGCAGGCGGCAGGTAGCGGCTGCCCCCACCACCACCTCCCCTCACAGCCGTGGCCTCGTGGCAGGCGGCATGAGCTCTCCCCTCAGCCTCCCCTCCACGCTACCCTGTGATGCTGCAGTCAGAAGCAGCCCTTTCATCTGGCCAGAGCAGGCGGCAGGTAGCGGCTGCCACCACCACCACCGCCCCTCACAGCCGTGGCCTCGTGGCAGGCGGCATGAGCTCTCCCCTCAGCCTCCCCTCCACGCTACCCTGTGATGCTGCAGTCAGAAGCAGCCCATTCATCTGGCCAGAGCAGGCGGCAGGTAGCGGCTGCCACCACCACCACCGCCCCTCACAGCCGTGGCCTCGTGGCAGGCGGCACGAGCTCTCCCCTCAGCCTCCCCTCCACGCTACCCTGTGATGCTGCGGTCAGAAGCAGCCCTTTAAACTGGCCAGAGCAGGAGGCAGGTAGTGGCTGCCCCCACCACCACCTCCCCTCACAGCCGTGGCCTCGTGGCAGGCAGCACGAGCTCTCCCCTCAGCCTCCCCTCCACGCTACCCTGTGATGCTGCGGTCAGAAGCAGCCCTTTAAACTGGCCAGAGCAGGCGGCAGGTAGCGGCTGCCCCCCCAACACCTCCCCTCACAGCCGTGGCCTCGTGGCAGGCGGCACGAGCTCTCCCCTCAGCCTCCCCTCCACGCTACCCTGTGATGCTGCGGTCAGAAGCAGCCCTTTAAACTGGCCAGAGCAGGCGGCAGGTAGCGGCTGCCCCCCCAACACCTCCCCTCACAGCCGTGGCCTCGTGGCAGGCGGCACGAGCTCTCCCCTCAGCCTCCCCTCCACGCTACCCTGTGATGCTGCGGTCAGAAGCAGCCCTTTGAACTGGCCAGAGCAGGAGGCAGGTAGTGGCTGCCCCCACCACCACCTCCCCTCACAGCCGTGGCCTCGTGGCAGGCAGCACGAGCTCTCCCCTCAGCCTCCCCTCCACGCTACCCTGTGATGCTGCGGTCAGAAGCAGCCCTTTAAACTGGCCAGAGCAGGCGGCAGGTAGCGGCTGCCCCCACCACCACCGCCCCTCACAGCCGTGGCCTCGTGGCAGGCGGCATGAGCTCTCCCCTCAGCCTCCCCTCCACGCTACCCTGTGATGCTGCGGTCAGAAGCAGCCCTTTAAACTGGCCAGAGCAGGCGGCAGGTAGCGGCTGCCCCCCCAACACCTCCCCTCACAGCCGTGGCCTCGTGGCAGGCGGCACGAGCTCTCCCCTCAGCCTCCCCTCCACGCTACCCTGTGATGCTGCGGTCAGAAGCAGCCCTTTAAACTGGCCAGAGCAGGCGGCAGGTAGCGGCTGCCCCCCCAACACCTCCCCTCACAGCCGTGGCCTCGTGGCAGGCGGCACGAGCTCTCCCCTCAGCCTCCCCTCCACGCTACCCTGTGATGCTGCGGTCAGAAGCAGCCCTTTAAACTGGCCAGAGCAGGCGGCAGGTAGCGGCTGCCCCCCCAACACCTCCCCTCACAGCCGTGGCCTCGTGGCAGGCAGCACGAGCTCTCCCCTCAGCCTCCCCTCCACGCTACCCTGTGATGCTGCGGTCAGAAGCAGCCCTTTAAACTGGCCAGAGCAGGAGGCAGGTAGTGGCTGCCCCCACCACCACCTCCCCTCACAGCCGTGGCCTCGTGGCAGGCAGCACGAGCTCTCCCCTCAGCCTCCCCTCCACGCTACCCTGTAATGCTGCGGTCAGAAGCAGCCCTTTAAACTGGCCAGAGCAGGCGGCAGGTAGCGGCTGCCCCCCCAACACCTCCCCTCACAGCCGTGGCCTCGTGGCAGGCGGCACGAGCTCTCCCCTCAGCCTCCCCTCCACGCTACCCTGTGATGCTGCGGTCAGAAGCAGCCCTTTAAACTGGCCAGAGCAGGCGGCAGGTAGCGGCTGCCCCCACCACCACCTCCCCTCACAGCCGTGGCCTCGTGGCAGGCGGCATGAGCTCTCCCCTCAACCTCCCCTCCACGCTACCCTGTGATGCTGCAGTCAGAAGCAGCCCTTTCATCTGGCCAGAGCAGGCGGCAGGTAGCGGCTGCCACCACCACCACCGCCCCTCACAGCCGTGGCCTCGTGGCAGGCGGCATGAGCTCTCCCCTCAGCCTCCCCTCCACGCTACCCTGTGATGCTGCAGTCAGAAGCAGCCCATTCATCTGGCCAGAGCAGGCGGCAGGTAGCGGCTGCCACCACCACCACCGCCCCTCACAGCCGTGGCCTCGTGGCAGGCGGCACGAGCTCTCCCCTCAGCCTCCCCTCCACGCTACCCTGTGATGCTGCGGTCAGAAGCAGCCCTTTAAACTGGCCAGAGCAGGCGGCAGGTAGCGGCTGCCCCCACCACCACCTCCCCTCACAGCCGTGGCCTCGTGGCAGGCGGCATGAGCTCTCCCCTCAGCCTCCCCTCCACGCTACCCTGTGATGCTGCAGTCAGAAGCAGCCCTTTCATCTGGCCAGAGCAGGCGGCAGGTAGCGGCTGCCACCACCACCACCGCCCCTCACAGCCGTGGCCTCGTGGCAGGCGGCACGAGCTCTCCCCTCAGCCTCCCCTCCACGCTACCCTGTGATGCTGCAGTCAGAAGCAGCCCTTTAAACTGGCCACAGCAGGCGGCAGGTAGCGGCTGCCCCCACCACCACCTCCCCTCACAGCCGTGGCCTCGTGGCAGGCGGCACGAGCTCTCCCCTCAGCCTCCCCTCCACGCTACCCTGTGATGCTGCGGTCAGAAGCAGCCCTTTAAACTGGCCAGAGCAGGCGGCAGGTAGCGGCTGCCCCCACCACCACCTCCCCTCACAGCCGTGGCCTCGTGGCAGGCGGCACGAGCTCTCCCCTCAGCCTCCCCTCCACGCTACCCTGTGATGCTGCGGTCAGAAGCAGCCCTTTAAACTGGCCAGAGCAGGCGGCAGGTAGCGGCTGCCCCCACCACCACCTCCCCTCACAGCCGTGGCCTCGTGGCAGGCGGCACGAGCTCTCCCCTCAGCCTCCCCTCCACGCTACCCTGTGATGCTGCAGTCAGAAGCAGCCCTTTAAACTGGCCAGAGCAGGCGGCAGGTAGCGGCTGCCCCCACCACCACCTCCCCTCACAGCCGTGCTCTCGTGGCAGGCGGCACGAGCTCTCCCCTCAGCCTCCCCTCCACGCTACCCTGTGATGCTGCGGTCAGAAGCAGCCCTTTAAACTGGCCAGAGCAGGCGGCAGGTAGCGGCTGCCCCCCCAACACCTCCCCTCACAGCCGTGGCCTCGTGGCAGGCGGCACGAGCTCTCCCCTCAGCCTCCCCTCCACGCTACCCTGTGATGCTGCGGTCAGAAGCAGCCCTTTAAACTGGCCAGAGCAGGCGGCAGGTAGCGGCTGCCCCCCCAACACCTCCCCTCACAGCCGTGGCCTCGTGGCAGGCGGCACGAGCTCTCCCCTCAGCCTCCCCTCCACGCTACCCTGTGATGCTGCAGTCAGAAGCAGCCCTTTAAACTGGCCAGAGCAGGCGGCAGGTAGCGGCTGCCCCCACCACCACCTCCCCTCACAGCCGTGGCCTCGTGGCAGGCGGCACGAGCTCTCCCCTCAGCCTCCCCTCCACGCTACCCTGTGATGCTGCAGTCAGAAGCAGCCCTTTAAACTGGCCAGAGCAGGCGGCAGGTAGCGGCTGCCCCCACCACCACCTCCCCTCACAGCCGTGGCCTCGTGGCAGGCGGCACGAGCTCTCCCCTCAGCCTCCCCTCCACGCTACCCTGTGATGCTGCAGTCAGAAGCAGCCCTTTAAACTGGCCAGAGCAGGCGGCAGGTAGCGGCTGCCCCCACCACCACCTCCCCTCACAGCCGTGGCCTCGTGGCAGGCGGCACGAGCTCTCCCCTCAGCCTCCCCTCCACGCTACCCTGTGATGCTGCAGTCAGAAGCAGCCCTTTAAACTGGCCAGAGCAGGCGGCAGGTAGCGGCTGCCCCCACCACCACCTCCCCTCACAGCCGTGGCCTCGTGGCAGGCGGCACGAGCTCTCCCCTCAGCCTCCCCTCCACGCTACCCTGTGATGCTGCGGTCAGAAGCAGCCCTTTAAACTGGCCAGAGCAGGCGGCAGGTAGCGGCTGCCCCCACCACCACCTCCCCTCACAGCCGTTGCCTCGTGGCAGGCGGCACGAGCTCTCCCCTCAGCCTCCCCTCCACGCTACCCTGTGATGCTGCAGTCAGAAGCAGCCCTTTAAACTGGCCAGAGCAGGCGGCAGGTAGCGGCTGCCCCCACCACCACCTCCCCTCACAGCCGTGGCCTCGTGGCAGGCGGCACGAGCTCTCCCCTCAGCCTCCCCTCCACGCTACCCTGTGATGCTGCAGTCAGAAGCAGCCCTTTAAACTGGCCAGAGCAGGCGGCAGGTAGCGGCTGCCCCCACCACCACCTCCCCTCACAGCCGTGGCCTCGTGGCAGGCGGCACGAGCTCTCCCCTCAGCCTCCCCACCCCGCTACCCTGTGATGCTGCAGTCAGAAGCAGCCCTTTAAACTGGCCAGAGCAGGCGGCAGGTAGCGGCTGCCCCCACCACCACCTCCCCTCACAGCCGTGGCCTCGTGGCAGGCGGCACGAGCTCTCCCCTCAGCCTCCCCTCCACGCTACCCTGTGATGCTGCGGTCAGAAGCAGCCCTTTAAACTGGCCAGAGCAGGCGGCAGGTAGCGGCTGCCACCACCACCACCGCCCCTCACAGCCGTGGCCTCGTGGCAGGCGGCACGAGCTCTCCCCTCAGCCTCCCCTCCACGCTACCCTGTGATGCTGCGGTCAGAAGCAGCCCTTTAAACTGGCCAGAGCAGGCGGCAGGTAGCGGCTGCCCCCACCACCACCTCCCCTCACAGCCGTGGCCTCGTGGCAGGCGGCACGAGCTCTCCCCTCAGCCTCCCCTCCACGCTACCCTGTGATGCTGCGGTCAGAAGCAGCCCTTTAAACTGGCCAGAGCAGGCGGCAGGTAGCGGCTGCCCCCACCACCACCTCCCCTCACAGCCGTGGCCTCGTGGCAGGCGGCACGAGCTCTCCCCTCAGCCTCCCCTCCACGCTACCCTGTGATGCTGCGGTCAGAAGCAGCCCTTTAAACTGGCCAGAGCAGGCGGCAGGTAGCGGCTGCCCCCACCACCACCTCCCCTCACAGCCGTGGCCTCGTGGCAGGCGGCACGAGCTCTCCCCTCAGCCTCCCCTCCACGCTACCCTGTGATGCTGCGGTCAGAAGCAGCCCTTTAAACTGGCCAGAGCAGGCGGCAGGTAGCGGCTGCCCCCACCACCACCTCCCCTCACAGCCGTGGCCTCGTGGCAGGCGGCACGAGCTCTCCCCTCAGCCTCCCCTCCACGCTACCCTGTGATGCTGCGGTCAGAAGCAGCCCTTTAAACTGGCCAGAGCAGGCGGCAGGTAGCGGCTGCCCCCACCACCACCTCCCCTCACAGCCGTGGCCTCGTGGCAGGCGGCACGAGCTCTCCCCTCAGCCTCCCCTCCACGCTACCCTGTGATGCTGCAGTCAGAAGCAGCCCTTTAAACTGGCCAGAGCAGGCGGCAGGTAGCGGCTGCCCCCACCACCACCTCCCCTCACAGCCGTGGCCTCGTGGCAGGCGGCACGAGCTCTCCCCTCAGCCTCCCCTCCACGCTACCCTGTGATGCTGCGGTCAGAAGCAGCCCTTTAAACTGGCCAGAGCAGGCGGCAGGTAGCGGCTGCCCCCACCACCACCTCCCCTCACAGCCGTGGCCTCGTGGCAGGCAGCACGAGCTCTCCCCTCAGCCTCCCCTCCACGCTACCCTGTGATGCTGCGGTCAGAAGCAGCCCTTTAAACTGGCCAGAGCAGGCGGCAGGTAGCGGCTGCCCCCACCACCACCTCCCCTCACAGCCGTGGCCTCGTGGCAGGCGGCACGAGCTCTCCCCTCAGCCTCCCCTCCACGCTACCCTGTGATGCTGCGGTCAGAAGCAGCCCTTTAAACTGGCCAGAGCAGGCGGCAGGTAGCGGCTGCCCCCACCACCACCTCCCCTCACAGCCGTGGCCTCGTGGCAGGCGGCACGAGCTCTCCCCTCAGCCTCCCCTCCACGCTACCCTGTGATGCTGCGGTCAGAAGCAGCCCTTTAAACTGGCCAGAGCAGGCGGCAGGTAGCGGCTGCCCCCACCACCACCTCCCCTCACAGCCGTGGCCTCGTGGCAGGCGGCACGAGCTCTCCCCTCAGCCTCCCCTCCACGCTACCCTGTGATGCTGCGGTCAGAAGCAGCCCTTTAAACTGGCCAGAGCAGGCGGCAGGTAGCGGCTGCCCCCACCACCACCTACCCTCACAGCCGTGGCCTCGTGGCAGGCGGCACGAGCTCTCCCCTCAGCCTCCCCTCCACGCTACCCTGTGATGCTGCGGTCAGAAGCAGCCCCTTTAAACTGGCCAGAGCAGGCGGCAGGTAGCGGCTGCCCCCACCACCACCGCCCCTCACAGCCGTGGCCTCGTGGCAGGCGGCATGAGCTCTCCCCTCAGCCTCCCCTCCACGCTACCCTGTGATGCTGCAGTCAGAAGCAGCCCTTTCATCTGGCCAGAGCAGGCGGCAGGTAGCGGCTGCCACCACCACCACCGCCCCTCTCAGCCGTGGCCTCGTGGCAGGCGGCACGAGCTCTCCCCTCAGCCTCCCCTCCACGCTACCCTGTGATGCTGCAGTCAGAAGCAGCCCTTTAAACTGGCCAGAGCAGGCGGCAGGTAGCGGCTGCCCCCACCACCACCTCCCCTCACAGCCGTGGCCTCGTGGCAGGCGGCACGAGCTCTCCCCTCAGCCTCCCCTCCACGCTACCCTGTGATGCTGCAGTCAGAAGCAGCCCTTTAAACTGGCCAGAGCAGGCGGCAGGTAGCGGCTGCCCCCACCACCACCGCCCCTCACAGCCGTGGCCTCGTGGCAGGCGGCACGAGCTCTCCCCTCAGCCTCCCCTCCACGCTACCCTCTGATGTGCGAGAGGCACCCTAAGCCAGGGAACCGCCTGACACCTGCTAGCACCTTACGGAACTACGAGGGGAGCGTAGGACAGTGGTTTAGGTGGGGCTGCTCCTCTGTATATGACTCTGTGCCTCCAGACAGGTGCACTGACCTCACCCTCATACTCACGTCAGATGCAGTTGAATAGCTGGGGAAGAGACACAAATAGTATAAAGTATCTTCTTATGCGTGCAGGTCTGTTTCCTCCCAGTATCTTCTAGAAGATTGTCTCCCTTCCCCTTTGAAGGGCCTAGTCTACAATTCGAAACGATGAGAACAGTTTTTGTGACTTACAAACCAGTGTTGACTGGACGACAACGTGAAGGACAGCATCAGATGGGAAAGTAATGTGACCAGTCAAAACAGTGAACGCTCTGAGAGTGAGAAATACGATTCACCTGCTAAGAGGCCTGTAGCGACCCTGGTCACCCTCAGCAATTTTAAAATATGACTGCAATGAACTTGCTGCTAACGGCGAGGGCTGATGCTTTTATTGCATTTTACTTAATTTTGATTGCTTATGGAGACATCCAAGTGTTTTTGTTTGTTTATGTACTATTTTGTGTTTTCACAAGACTTCTTACTAATCATGTGATACAACACAGCAGAACATGTGATTTTTTTGTTTGTGTTTCAATGTCATGTATGTTATACATTGATGATTTGTCTATCTAAGTTTCTTTGTAAATTTTAGGTGGTTATACATATTGTCCCAATCCATGATCTCTCCAGACACAATTGCATCCCCATTGATTTAGTTTTTTATAGGAATTAGTATGTTACAATGTGTTTTTGTTGTTGTTGTTTGTATTTGCTGTGTTTAAGTGACGTGCCCCAGCAGTCTATGTTGCCCATAAGGCAACCAAATGTTAGCTTAGGAAAGTTTTCTGTCTCTGATGTAATACAATTACCTCAGCCTACATCAAAATTTTCAATTAACGAAGTGGTGATGAAAGATGACCGTCTGTCGTCTTCCATATATGTTTTATAAAAATGTAATTTTTTTATGTTGCTAGATTAATATGTTATTAAAACTAGAACCCCAATCTTTTCGAGGCATGAGGAGTAGCAGTTTTATTTCAGGTTTTAAAATATTAGTTTCTGAAATGTTAGTTAATATTGCTAGGATTTTAATAATTTATTATTGTGGTTATGAGTGTGGCAATAGATACGGCTTCTCCGATACGCCACTGTCCCTGTGAGAATGTGTACTTGTTTTACTTTTAAATGGATGTACGAGGATATAATGGCTGTCTGAAAGCAGGAAGTAATAGCTCGCTTTTCATGGTTATCTCTGGCTGACAGTCGATAGTGAGTCGTTACCAACCCCTGCTGTTGATGCTACCAAAGAGGTTTCTACACCCTTTGGTTACAAGCCAGTCGACGAGCCTTCTCCAGGGCGAGTCTCACGTCCCCACCACCGCTATTTCTTGGGTTTTGCCAGTATCCGGTAGCTTCGCGCCCCCTGGCGGCTTAGTCTTCACATTCTATGTGCTGGGATCTTGGTAAGGTAAGATTGGTTTTGCTCTTGTTTCCACAGAGATGATAGCGATTCGTTGTCTAGCATGTTTAACTTCGACTCTTGAACTTAGGTTCATTCTTCAGAATATTTTTTCCGATCGTGAGCGGAGATGTGTTCTAGTTTTTCAATCCAGTGATTTACAACAGATACACATGGTTTATGTCTTACTAGTTGCAGTTTGATAATGGACTGGTATATTCAAATCTTTTGTGATTATGTGGCAGTGTACAAACTCTGTGTGAATTCTTTCTACCTTTATGGGACCCGATTTCTAACGGACGAATGTCCATTTTTGTACAGTGCATCTATTGGAAATCACTAAATTGTAAAACGAGAACACATTTCCGCACACGATCGGGGAAAATATTCCAAAAACATGATTGTAAGTTCACGAATCTAAGTTAAACATGGTAGTCAATGAAACCCTACCATCTCCAGAAACAAGAACAGAACCAACCTTACCTCGCCAGACGCCCAGTATAGAATGAAGATCCAGCAGTCATGGGACAGAAAACTGGTACCGGATGCGGGAAGCCACCGGAAGCCGGAAAATCCAAGAAAACAGTGGTGGTTGGGACGGACAGCGAAACTCGCGCTGGAGGGAAGACTCGCTAACTAGACTGTAACCAAAGGGTGTGGAAACCTCTTTGATAACCTCAGCAGCTATCGACTCTGAGCCAGAGATAACAATGCAAACCGAGTTCACTTCCCACATTCAAACAGCCATAGATTCTCACACACACTTAAAACTATAACAACTGCTCATTCTTAGAGGGACAGTGGCGTAGCGGAGAAGCCATACTTATGCCACATTGATTAATATAATAATAAATAATTAACACAACAAAATAAGAAAAAACTAGCAATAGTAACTAATAACATATGAAATAAAAATGGTACTCCTTAAGCCTTGAAAAGAGTGGAGTTCAAGTTTTAACAAAATGATAATCTAACGACATTAAATAAATTATAACTTTACAGAAATATACAAAAAAATATATGGAAAACGACAGACGGTCGTCTTTCAGCGTGTAGCTGCATTTCATTCGCTCCTTATATAATGCTTAACATTTCTAAGGGTTACATGCCGTAGTTTTTGTTTTTATTTTTCCGACTTTGTAATTATTTCACTTTTCCGTGTTTTGAGACTGGACTTCTCCCGTCTCTGTGAACGCTGCCAATCGCATGTTGCTGCATTTCCGTAGCTTCCTTATGAAATTCTACGCAGTTCTAGGGGTTGCATGCCGTAGTTAATTTTCTTTATTTTTCGGAAATTGAATTTATACAAAAACGAGTACACAGTGAAGTGGTGATGCAAGGGTTTTCATCAAGACCGAAAATACCGTATCCAACTGAAGACCTCACAAACATCTCCATGAAGACGCACATGGATTAACACAGACAGTGGCGGCGCTAGACGAAAACTGGGCGTCGGCGAACTCTTCTTTGCGAGGCCCCTTTCATTTTTTCACTAAGGAAGAAAATATTAAACAAAATGACCTGTATTATACACCAATAATCAGTGTAGTAAAATTTCATTAGTGTAATATACAAGTATTATTGCAATGGCCAAAATTACAGTAAACAAACAAATTAAAATAGAGAAACTTTTCGTCTAACTGAATTTTTTTAAGATCACATCATAATTAATACTAGCCGCTGTTTCGGCTTCAATTGATAGTACTGAAAACGCGGATAGTTTCTTCTTGCTCATTGTGCTTCACGAGTTAGTAGTAATCAATTTTAACTTTGAGAAGCTTCTGACTGGAACTGTGAGCATGATTCTGATTGTTATGTAAACGTTTGGATACACTTCTTCCAAACTGTTTTTTAAAGTCTACTGAAGAAGTTGTTTTTCTTCTTTGATTCAGTCACGTGGATTGCATTTTAAAAGCTGAAATTCCGCGTAAAGTTCTAAAGGCTGTAGGTCGCCTTCTCAGAGTATCATTCCTAAATCATTACAATGCTCGAGAAGGTCGTCCTTGGATAGAGATTTCAAATAACTCATCTCATAAAACGAAATCGCTCAAAATATTCTTCAAGAAATGTTTGTAAATCTATCGTACTCAGCTGCTGGGTTATTAGTCCGTAGCTTACAAACTACTTAAACTAAGGTGAACTAACCTAAACACAAACACCCATGCCCGAGTGGGGACTTGAATGCCCGACGGCGAACAGCCGCGAGCACCGACTGCCACTGTTTATCTATATTGTTCACACGTAGTAAAAACTCCTATCATACGTGTATTGCAAGAATAATCTAACAGTGTGCTGTCACTGCATTGTTGTCTGATTTGTAATTGAGATGAGCTGTCGTTATTGTGTTTAGTTGCATTATTTTCATTCTTTAATGTGCCAAACAGTAAACTCAGTTTCTATAACATGACGTATTTAACTGAAAATTTCATCAATGTTGCACTCACACGAACAACTGAATAGCTGCCGGCCGGAAATGCCCGAGCGCACTGAGGCCCCATACTACGGTGCGCGAGGTCGCTCCCGTCGGGGGTCGAATCCCATCCTTGGATACAGACGTTGTGTTGTCTTCGTCCTTGCGTTAAGCTAGTTTAAGTTCGATGTACGTCGTCGATACATAACCTACCAGTCTAACAATCTCGTTGAATATCAAAGGTTTAAAAAAACTAAAATTTTAACAATGTTTTGCGAGGCCCCCACTAGCGCCGCCACTGAACACAGAAAACCGCCACTGATGATGCTTCACAAATAAAGAAGGGAAACGCGTATGGCACAAAAAAAAAAAAAAAAAAAAACACCTTTTATTTAGTTGCTAAAGACGGTAATACACCTCCACCAAAATATTTAAATGTTTGAAAAGATGTGTGGGAGAGCAGCCTTTGGGCATGCGTAAGGTTACGAGATGTGCTGCTTACAGTGCCACATGAGCCGAAAGTATAGATTCTGTTCTCATGAGAAAGATACATTTTGTTACATCACTTAACAGTGAAATCAGTTACTTATTGTGTTTTAGTGTTCATGTGCATAGTCATATTTTTTTGGTGGTTATTATGGATGAAAAATTAACAACGTTCAGTATCTTTTAGAAACAAATTACACGGTTTTACGCTTGGAAGAGAAGTGTGAAATAGAGAAGATTCATAGTCCGACGCTCAAGTTCATGGTTGCGCAAACATGACAAGGTAAGGCATTCTGCAGATCGTTTAATATATATATATATATATATATATATATATATATATATATATATATATATATATATATATATAGGGTGTTACAAAAAGATACGGCCAAACTTTCAGGAAACATTCCTCACACACAAACAAAGAAAATATGTTACGTGGACATGTGTCCGGAAACGATTACTTTCCATGTTAGAGCTAATTTTAGTATTTCTCTTTAAATGTAAATTGAAATAATTCGTGCAGACAATTGTTTCGTTAGTATGTACTGTACTTCCTTGATTCACCTCCAATTTGGCCCAATTGAAGGAAGGTAATGTTGACTTCAGTGCTTGCGTTGACATGCGACTCATTGCTCTACAGTACTAGCATCAAGCACATCAGTACGCAAATTTTCACAATCAACATGTATGGGCTGACGAGAATCCGCATGCAATTGTGCAATCACGTCATGAACACAGGTTTTCTGTGAACGTTTGGACAGGAATTGTTGGTGATGACTTGATTGCGCCTCATGTTCTTCCACCTACGCTCACTGGAGCAAGTTATCATGATTTCATACGGGATACTCTACCTGTGCTGCTAGAACATGTGCCTTTACAAGTACGACACAACATGTGGTGCATGCACGATGGAGCTCCTGCACATTTCAGTCGACGTGTTCGTACGCTTCTCGACAACAGATTCGGTGACCGATGGATTGGTAGAGGCGGACCAATTCCGTGGCCTCCACGCTCTCCTGACCTCAACCCTCGCGACTTTCATTTATGGGGGCATTTGGAAGCTGTTGTCTACGCAACCCCGGTACCAAATGTAGAGACTCTTCGTGCTCGTATTGTGGACGGCTGTGATACAATACGCCATTCTCCAGGGTTGTATCAGCGCATCAGGGATTCCGTGCGACGGAGGGTGGATGCGTGTATCCTCGCTAACGGAGGACATTTTGAACATTTCCCGTAACAAAGTGTTTAAAGTCACGCTGTACGTTCTGTTGCTGTGTGTTTCCATTCCATGATTAAAGTGATTTGAAGAGTAATAAAATGAGGTCTAACATGGAAATTAAGCGTTTCTTGACTTATGTTCGCATAACATATTTTATTTCTTTGTGTGTGAGGAAGGTTTCCTGAATGTTTGGCCGTGCCTTTTTGTAAACCCCTGTATAGGGGGGGGGGGGGTTAAAACTGGGGCACTTTTCACCGAAGGCAGTAACAGAGGTCCACGAGATTGTCGCTTTGGGCGCGGATGGTTCGTGGGGGTGCGTGAAACGCCGACACACTGACAGGGGGGTGGCATTATCAAGACCAGGCACCCGTCAAAGAAGTGAACCCCCTGTCGCTCTCAAAAACAATGAAGCTTTTGCGCACTACAGCTTCGAGTTTGTCAGAGACACTAAGTTAACGTCTACTTTCCATGACAGAAAAAAGGAGACCCCACACAAAAGGCAGAATTACTAAACACAGCTTTCCGAAATTCGTTCACCAAAGAAGACGAACTGAACACTCCAGTATTCAATCCAAGAACAGCTGCCAGCATGCGAAACTTAGAAGTAGAGGTTCCTGGAGAAGTAAAACAACTTAAGTCACTAAAAAAAAAAAAAACAAATCTTCCTGGCCAGATTGTAAACCTACTAGATTCCTCTCAGAGTATGCTGATGCAATAGCTCCGTACTTAGGTATAATTTACAACCGATCACTCAGCGAAAGATCCGTACCCAAAGACTGGAAAGATGCCCAAGTTATTCCAATATTGAAGAAAGGAAATAGGAGTGATCCCCAAAATTACACGCCTATCTCATTGACGTCGATTTGCAGTAGGATTTTGGAACATATACTTTGTTCGAATATTATGAACTACCTCGAAGAGAACGACCTATTAACCAGTAGTCAACACGGATTCAGAAAGTATCGCTCTTGCGAAACACAGCTTGCCCTTTATTCACACGAAGTGTTAAGTGCCATCGACAAGGGATCTCAAATCGATTCCATATTTCTGGATTTCAGGAAGGCTTTTGATACTGTACCCCACAAGCGGCTTCTAATGAATTTGCATGCTTGTGGAATATCTCCTCAATTTTGCGATTAGATTCACGATTTCCTATCAGAAAGAACTTAGTTCGTTGTAATTGACGGTAAGTCATCGAGTAAAACAGAAGTGATATCTGGCGTTCCACAGGGAAGCGTTATAGGTCCCCTACCCTTCCTCGTGTTTATAAACGATTTAGGAGAGAATCTGAATAGCTCATTTAGATTGTTCGCGGATGATGCTGTCGTTTATCGGTTAGTGAAGTCAACAGAGGATCAAAAGCAACTGCAAAGCGATTTGGACAAAATTTCTACTTGGTGCGAAAATTGGCAATTGACACTAAATAAAGAAAAGTGATACACATGACCACTAAAAGAAATCCGCTGAACTTCAATTACACGATAAATCAGTCAAACCTTAAGGTCGTAGATTCTTCCAAATACCTAGGAGTTACAATTAGAAACAACTTTGACTGGAGAGAACACACAGAAAATATTGTGGGGAAGGCCAATCAAAGGTTGCATTTCATGGGCAGAACGCTTCGAAGATGCACCAGCTCCACCAAAGAGACTGCCTACATCACACTTGTGCGTCCTCTCCTGGAGTACTGTTGCCCCTTGTGGGACTCTCACCAGGTGGGACTGACTGAAGACATTGAGAAGGTTCAGAGAAGGTCAGCTCGTTTTGTTTTGTTACGGGGGGGGGGGGGGAAGCGTCATGGAAATGTTGCACGAATTGGGGTGGATATCATTAATGACGGTAGAGAAAAGTTATGAAAGTGGTTAACGAACCCTCTGCCAGGCACTTAAATGTGATTTGCAGAGTATCTATGTAGATGTAGATGTAGATGATACATTTGCTTCTGTCCGATTTCAAATGGAGTGGCCCGTATTAGGAACAGCAAAACTCCCAGCAGTCTGGGTCCTCGTTGTCCCCAGTGTGGAGAGAGAGGTGATTTTCCGCATTTCGCGGACCAGTGCGTTTCGGTGCGATCGCGGCGCATTTTCGCCGGGCCTTTCGCTGGGAAGACAGCGAGGGGCGGTCCCAGTGGGCGCGTCGCTCTGCGCATGCGCGGAGCGGCTAGCCAGGCGGCAGTGCGCATGCGCGGGGCCGACGCGCTGGCCCCGGGGAAGCCCCTGTGTTAATTAGCCAGGGGGCGGCAGCGGCGCCTGGGGACGAGCGTGGCCAGGCACGACGCCGCAAAACTCTGCAGCAGGGCTGCCAACCGCGGGGGTAAGCGTAAAGGGACGTGGCGCCGCGGTCTCCAGCCGTCGCCGCCATGACACTCCGACCAAACACTGACTGTGCGCTATAGGGTTGCCAGATCTCCGGGCGCCGCCCGGAGTGCCCGGGTTTGGAATGAATTCTCCGGGTCTACGGGCCAATCACTCCCATCTCCGGGCTTCAATGTATGTATCCTTCATTTTAAATTCTTTCTTTTTTTTTACGATGCTTTTTAAGTACAATGCTCATGTAGCTTAACATAAACTAAAGACGAACACAACATCCATGATCTAGGAAAGGATTCGAACTTCTGGCGGGAGCAGCCTCGTGCAACGTGGCAAGACGCCTCAGTGCGCTCGGCCATTCCCTGCCGGCTTGTCTGTACTAATTATGAATAACTTTATATAAATGTCAATTTCTTATTGCAACAAAACGCTACTTTTCTATTCTTCCTCTGAAAACTTTTCATTGTTGCTGGGAGGGAGGAGATGATTTTTTTCTTCTTTTAGAATTCACGTGCAATCCTGGTTGGGGGGTGGGGGGAAGTTGGTCGCAGTTGGGGGGAGGGGTGAGTCATTGGCCAAGGGGGAGGGGGTATGTCTGGTCTCCGGGACTGCGTTGAGTTCAATCTGGCAACCCTAGTGCGTTATGGCTGTGTCTGTATTTACAGTCGCTGATTTTGTGTCTCATTTCCGCCGGTTGTCGTAGGTGTCGGTGGCCGAGTAGAATGAGACCGACACAGGAATAAAGGATGCACGCGTGTGCAGGTAGGAGGTGACCAGCCAGTGGGACAGCAGAAACTAGAAACACTAGAGTAAATTAGAACGAGATATATATTTCTTAGAGACTTAGTAATACTTGACTTTTACATAGCTCAGTACTGCAGAATGCTGATACATAGATTAGATAGTGGCCTGCCTACTGATGATTCCTAGAGCGCGCGCCACGTACCTTGGTGGGTGAGGCCTGGATGCGCAGAAGCACGGGTAGTCAGGCGTACGTGACGTCACGCCACGTCACGTGACCTGCTGGCCAATGGCCGCCAGTCAGCCGTCGCGCGCGCTCCAGTTCGTGGCGTACTGTGCGGAGCGACCACTGGTTTTGGCAGAAACAGGATTCATACCTGAAAGTAAATTAATATTCAAGTCATCAAAGACGAAGCGTTCAGAAGACTACCATTCTGAGACGACTTACGCAGTCTTCAGTCAGCGGTTTACAAGTCCACTGCTTCCATACCTGGCCCAGAATTCCGTTATCGTGCACTCTGTGCAAGTGAACAGAGCTCCTATTTCAAAGACCAGAAAGGACGGAATTATTTCATGGCTGTCATCTAATGGAATTCCTCGCAGTGCGTCACAAACCAGGGCAGAATTGCCCCTGCTTGTAAATGCATACAAGCCCAAATACCGCCCTTACGCGATACATGAACTTGCAAGACAGCACGGTCACCGGGTAGTAATAAATCAGGAAATGTGAAACGCGTTGCTTTGATCAGTAAACACTCGCTCGATGGGCATCAGTCTACGAAGGCTGAACATGTGTCGCTTGTGACGTTTTTAGATAGTCTCCTTGTCTTGTACAATGTCAAACATATACAATTATTCTATCATTCCATGTGGTATGTCACTTAAGTCATTGATAAAGTATTTTAATAACTGCTTCGAAAAATCTAGATTTCAAGATACAATTAAGGGAAAAATCTAAAATTTGTGAATTTCTAATTTATCACATTTTTTATCTTCACAATTAATTTACTTTGAATTCGTAATCTGTCGTGAACGTCTAATGTGGTTTTTCAGTAATAATGGATAGATTGATGTCCCTAGAAGGTGTACATAATTTACAGATATTTCGTGTTAATCGACTGAGCTACGAAATGAATTTCTGTGCCGCTCCGAAAATTATGCCCTGCCATGTAAACATGATAGCTACAAGACAAAGAGACTCATAAATAGTCGTGAATGCGCCACAGTTTTCCCAACAATCAAACGAGCGCTGTTTTTCTGCATTACACTTTTTATACAGCCGTGTGTGTTCAAGACTGGCAGCTCGACATTTCCTCGCGCTTGTATGCGGCCGTAACTTTAGAGCTAAGCGGCAGTCAGCAGCTGACAGTCCGACTACGCTGCGACAGCAGCTTCCCCCACCACCACACAGCTACCTGCGCAGAAGAGCCAAGTTATGTGGCGCGCGCTCTAGTGCCTATCCGATAGCCAAGTCTTCACTGGTGCCTATCGGATTCGCAAGTCTTAGCTGGTTCTTATCTGAGTCCCAAGTGAACGATGTCGTTCAGCGGTGGCCACGAGCGGAGTTGCAGCAGAGGGCGCTCGTGGCTGACGTCGTAAGAACGCCGCGCCGTGCGTGCATGGCGGCGCGTGGCGAAAGTAGGTGGCGCGCACTTTGGACTTGTGTGACACCACACCTGATTGCATCATATGCACATGTAACGCCCTCAAACTGATTGTTTCCAGTTTTTGTTTAAAATAAAATCTCGGAAAACGAAAAAAAAAAAAAAAAAAAAAAAAATCGCGTTTATTCTGTTTAACCCAGCGAAGATGTGGTACAAAATGCATACATGAAGGATGTGAAGGGTCCTTCATGATTCCTGCAGGAATATAACGGGCTGCTCGTAAACCTACCAAAGTGGACCATTTGTATTCACTGGCTGGTATTGCTCCGCCTCACATTACAAGATCGATCCTCAGCTCTAAAGAACGGTATAAAGAAAATCAATGATCCGAGGCAGCCACTACTTGATCACCAGCCTGTACCTAGACGACTGAACTCTAGGCAAAGTTTCAGCCACCTGCGCAGTCCACAGAATCGCTCTGGAAACAGAAGTTCCCGGACGCACTCCGTCATGAGGAAGCTCTTCCCCCTGGCTCTCGCCTAGGTTGGCAACACTGGAGAACTTTAAACCGACTCAGCACAGGCATGGTGCGATGCAAACGACCAGTGTACAAATGGGGCTATACGGACACAGACAGATGTAAAAGCGAGGAGATACAAACAATGCAGCATCTCCTGAGGTGTCCGTCGGTGAATACGTGCGGAGAATGCTCCCAGGAATATCTGATGAGATATAAGGAGACCGCAGCTCTATATACCGAATTCTGGATGAGCGAGGTATGAATTTTATCGTGTGTTTGTTTTAGACGTGCTTGTCTTTTAATTGTGATGACTTACGTCCCGACTGACGGATATGTTTTTAATTTGTACTCTCCTGTATCTACTAATTTAAGTATGATTGTACTTAATTATCAATATATATATATATATATATATATATATATATATATATATATATATATATATATAAGGTTTGTGTGTGTACGTGCTGACAGACTTTTCTCCATGACCACACACTGCCACCCACTCGTGGTTGTGGTGGTAGATAGCCCTTGGTCTAATGATGTTAGTAAGGGAGTTTGGTCGCGGTGCGTGGCAGTTGGTGAGTGTGACGAGCGAAAATTCGCAAAATATGCAATAAATACTCTTAGGAAAAGCTATATACTCTGACTTACGAACTTTACGGTACGAGTCAAAATCTGTTTATTCTTTCAATCGTCAGACAATGCGGTCCTTTCAGACTTTAATGATGACGAGGAATAATAATACGCAATTTTTTAAATAGAACACATGTTTCCGTCAACCACACATTACCGACTATGAAAAGAGACACAAAACAAAGATAAAAATCCAGATAGACTCAAAGATAAAAATACTCGTGGAACATTGATCACTGTCGTGGAAGCGTGGTGGAAACACAGACATACATTGATGAATGTCTCTTAGGCCATAGATATTGATATGCCTGTGCCAGTAAGCTCACTGGTCTGTGCTAATCAGTGATCTCTGATACATATAGCCGCGACACTCTCTGCTGTGAAAGGTGTTATCGTTTTCACAGCTGGGTCAAGAAAAACTATGCGACGTAGTCCTACTCATATCCCGGCGGCCTCCTGTGATAATGTTGGCAACAGATGTTGAATAACGAGAATCATGTGACATCGTCATAAGCCAGTCGCGTGACACGCAAATATTTTGTCGTGAAATCAAGCATACAGCAGGAACAGCAGTATTTATCTACACTCTATGTGGTTCGGCCATCTTTGCAACGATTTTATATCGTGTTATTGATGTTGCCAACATAAAAACACGAGGCCGCCAAGATAGAAAGTAAAATTTTACCGAATCAGATACATCCGTTGTTGTCACATCTCATTATGACCGGCAGTTTCACGCGAAACTCTTTTGTATAGAGTCTCATGATTCACACAGTCTTACAATTCATTCCAAATTCCTATTCAAGAAGATATTTGTGAAAACTGTTACAAATCAATATTCGCACTTATCCAATATCGTTTTCAGAAATGTAATTTGCCAGTCGCTTTCGGCGCTGCTGTTGCAACGTGTAACAAAATTGAGAATAACGACGCACAATATCAAATATATCAGTTTTTAACTTCTCTGCGCGTTTTCCTCGATCACACTTTACCGACGATCAACAGAGACAAAGATGAAAATGCAGATAGGCTAACAAATGAATACTAGAGCGCTACACTACAGTCACGGTCATACTTCTGTTAGTTGGTGTGGGTGATTTAATATTGCTCATAGCATAACTTCATCAAAATGCCAAAGCGGAAGACTGTTCACACAAACTTACATGAATTCGAAACGAAGAAAACTAGGACGACGAAACGAAACGGAAGAGGAAAGAGAATGGACACTTACCAAATTGCGCGAAAGGATGCAACGAATCAGAGACGGCAGAAGTGAACAAGAAAGAGCAAAGGATTCCGAAGCAACGAGACTCTGACTTCTGAGACAGTCTGTCTTCACGTGCCTGGGGGGGGGGGGGATCCGAACACCGACCGTAGTGGCCGTGCAGACCGTGACTGGCACGCCACAGACCGCTTGGCCACCGCGGTCGGCTTTCGTGATTGGATTGTTCGATACGAGTGCATTTTTTTGTGCTTTGATCTCCACTACTTACTTTCCTGAAAAACGGCAAGTGCATACACTTTTTCAATCTGATAGGAATATTTTTCAGTTCCGCTTTATCAGCGACATTTCCTCAAAAATGAGTGAAATTAATTACATTAACTTAATTGTTATTTAAAGTTTATAAATAAATGTGCATTGCGTTACTTGACACATTCTGTTTTGCTAACCTAGGCGCGGAACCCTAAAGAACCATGATATAGACAGGTCCCTTTTTAACAACCGTTGCGAAGCACGGGCATATAAGCTAATATATATATATATATATATATATATATATATATATATATATATATAAAATCGTATATTTGTCGGCCGCGGTGGCCGAGGGGACTGAGCCGCTCCAGTCACGGTCTGCACGGCCACTACAGTCGGGGGTTCGAATCCTCCCTCGGGCATGGATATTTGTGCCGTTCTTAGTTGTATGTAGTTCATAAGTAGTTTGTAAGTTTAGGGACTGATAATCCCGTAGTTAAGTCCCATAGACTCTACAAACAAAATAAAATAAAAAAATAATCATATATTTATTGATATTTTTAATGAAGGGTGAGAAGTAAACTTACAAAGAGTTTTGCGATAAAGTCCCGGATTGCTGCTTATGTATTATTTAATAGTGCTACAGCTGTTTCGACAGTCTGTCACTCTCAAGCGCATCTACGATGTTTTGACGTTAAATGTTGACATCTGGCGTAACTGTTGTTGATTACGAAAAAATATAAAAGTTTTCTTTAATTTAAAGTTTTACCGTAAAAAGCTGCATAATACCTGACAGCTAAAAACCGTATACGACAGCTAAATACGTGTATATTTCCATGTGCTGTATACAACAGTTACGCCAGATGTCAGCATATGAAGTTCAAACATCGTAGACGCGCTTGAGAATGACAAACTATCGAAACAGCTGCAGCAATATTAAATAAAACATAAGCAGCAATGCGGAACTTTATTGCAGTGTCTTTCTACGACATATATGATGCTGCAGGCCCGACAATTAGGAAATTACAAGTAGTTGTTAATGAAAGAGAATTTCGTAAAAAAAAGAGACACGATTATTTGTAAGAATATCTGATTACTTCAGTTATACAAGAAGTCCAAACATATATCATCTTTTTCAGCACTTCACGTCACATATTTTAAAAACCAACAATTGTAATCATTCAGATGAATAATTTCTTTGTAAGTATTTATGAGATCAACATTGTCAATCGCAAAATCGGTAAAAAATCAGTGTTGTAAATTACTAATCATTCCTTGCTGTAGCACATGACTGACAGAACGGAACAATGTGTTCTTGACAAATGTAGGAAGATGGATAACACGAAGCATATTTTCGTTGCAAGACAGACTCCACTATTCAACGTCTGAATTTTGCCGATCTTGCTGCCAAGCTTACTCCAGGTACTTGACTTGTTATATTTTCGGAATAGGTACGAATTTGTTGCCAGGGAGGATTTTTGCACCACTTGGTTCCATCTTTAGCGAAATAATATGATCTGGGTACCTGGCTTTCTGACTGCCCGTCTGTTTCTGGAGACATTGAACGGTTGGTAGTATTTTCCGGCCGGCCGCGGTGGCCGAGAGGACTGCGGCGCGCCAGTCACGGTCTGCACGGCCACTACGGTCGGGGGTTCGAATCTTCTCGGGCATGGATATTTGTGCCGTCCTTAGTATTAGCTAGTTCATAAGTAGTTTGTAAGTTTACAGACTGATGACCCCGTAGTTAAGTCCCATGAGCTCTACAAACATTTGAACATTTGAAGTATTTTGCAACTCATTTAGTGATATATTGGGCCGTATGAATAAAATGGAGTATCTACTTTATACCCTGGATTCCAGAGAACATACTCAGATTCGCAAGAATAAAGTGAGTCGGAGAATATACTTCAGCCGAGTATGTTCTCGGCGTGAGTGACGGGGTGGGAGAAGTTGCTCACAGCAGAGAACGTTCTCCAACTTCATATGAATAAAACTGCAGAAGTTTCTCACGACGGCAGAACATTCTCAGATTTCTGGAGTGAGCTCTATGGCATACTCCGTGCTGAGTAACTTTTATTAAGGTTACTTTTTACTGAGGTTTATAATGAAAATGACACTAATTTTGTTAGTTAGAAGCAAAAACAAGTTCCTTTATACGTAGTCTTTAAGAAATACGAGGGGCTCTGAAAAGTTAATACAAATAAAAACATTTTGTTGACGAGTATCTTCCTTCGGAAAAATCGTGTGACACTTCCAGCACTTTATACAGTGAGGAGAGTGATGTAAGAGGTGTTTTCATTACCGACATAAAAATGAAACACAAATGGATTCAACTGCGTATTTACTCATTTGTTTGGCGTGTATATTTACAGTTGCAAACAGCCACATAGCAAAATAATATTGTTTGAAAATAGGGTCTATTAGTAAGACCTTATGCTGTTAGTTCCAAATAAAGTGTATCCTAGGACTTCACAGTTTCTATCACAAAATAAATATTGCTGCAATACCAGGTAGGCCTATTGAAGTACTGTTTCTATCCAAACCGGTTGGCCTATTTATGATGCGTTTTCTGACTTCGTAATCGTAACTTCTGTCATGTTTGAAGTAAGTAAACACGACAGGAAAATTAATAACTGATTAATTACATACCTAGCAGCCTGTTTTTTTGTTCAAAATCGCATGGCCTAACGCTTATGAGCAAATCATTGGGTGTCATATTTAACAAGGCCTATCTCATGTTAGAACACTCCGACAGCATTCCACGTTGTAACAGATGAATATGTGATGCATTCTTAAAATATCGTTCGCAAATTGTGCTAACCCTACTTCATTAACAAAAAAGTTTCTCGCGTGACGAAAATTTTGTATCGCCAGGAGAATACATTTTCGTAAAAAGTGCATATTTAGTCTTAATAATATGCTCCTTCACAACAAACTAATATCTAAACACAGTCCAGTTCTTTGTGAACACGTCGATGCCTACTCCATATTTGTACACTTAATAATTTGCCTGATTGGGCTAGTTTAAAGAAATACACGACTAGACAGCTGATGTGTGGCGGACATGACACACGGAGAACTTACTCAAGTAGGAGGGGAGGTAGCGAGAATGAACTACCTGCTCAGAGCATAATGCTTCGAAGTTTTTATTCAAACGAAATTGCGAACTTACTCGGAGAACGTTCTTTTGCTCTGAGAATCTTCTGTGGAGCATGTGCTCTTTTTTATTCGCACGGCCTGTTGTCTTCATTGTCACTGCCATCACTTCCATCTCGCTCAGTATTACTGCTGTGACCTTGCTCACATCTCGCTGTTATCTCGCAACTTGTACAAAAACCAGACAGCGGTTGTCAGAGTTGAAGGGCATGAAAGAGATGCAGTGGTTGAAAAGGGAGTAAGAGAGGGTTGTAGTCTTTCTCCATTGTTATTCAATTTGTACATTGACCAAGTCATGAAGGAAAGCAAGGAGAAATTTGGTGAAGGAATTAAAGTTCAGGGTGAAGAATTAAAAACATTGCGTTTTGCCGACGACATAGTAATTCTGTCAGGTACAGCAAAGGACCTGGAAGAGCAATTGAACGAAATGGACAGTGTTCTGAAAGGTGCATATAAGATGAACATTAACAAGAGCAAAACTAGGGTAATGGAGTGCAGTGTAAGAAAATCAGGTGATGCTGAAGGAATTAGATTGGGAAATGAAGCAATAAAGGAGGTAGATGAGTTTTGTCATTTGGGCAGTAAAATAACAAATGATGGTCGAAGTACAGTGGATATAAAATGCAGAATGGAAATGGGTAGAGAAGTGTTCTTGAAAAAGGGAAATATTGATTTAAGCCTAAGGAAGTCCTTTCTGAAGTCATTTGTATGGAGTATTGCCTTGTATGGGAGTGAGACATGGACGATAAACAGTGTGGACAGGAAGAGGATAGAGGCTTTTGAAATGTGGTGCTACAGAAGAATGCTGAAGATTAGGTGGGTGGATCGCGTAACTAAAGAGGAGGTTCTGAACAGAATTGGGGAGAAAAGAAATTTCTGGCATACCTTGACTAAAAGAAGGGATAGATTGGTAGGACACATTCTTAGACATCAAGGAATTGTGAATTTAGCGTTGGAGGGAAGTGTGTGGGGTAAAAATCGCAGAGGAAGACCAAGAGATGGATACAGTAAGCAGATTCAGACAGATGTAGGTTGCCGTTCTTATGTGGAGTTGAAGAGGCTTGCTCAGGATAGAGTATTGTGGAGAGCTGCATCAAACCAGTCTCCGGACTGAAGACCACAACAACACATCTCGCATAAAGTCGTCCTCACTGTCTGTTGTTTCCATAAGCCAACAATGTACTGTAGTTCAGCCTGTTGTTCTTCATTGTCCATTTTGACCATATAAACCTAAAAACACAAAAAATTCACTAGATGTAACAGATAAAAAATGGCACAAAAATACTACATCGCGGTTTTGAAGGCTCACACTTGCCCTCTTTGTGTTCTCGCACGTCTGCCCCCTTCCACGGGCGGCGAGCGACTGTGTGACAATGTGCTGAGGGCAGCGCAGTTCCATTGTTACAGCAAATGACAACTGCAACAATGTGCAAGAGCAGGGGAAGAGCACGGTCTAACTGACCCCAGCACGTCCTCGCCGGGTTAAAAACAGTTGTTGCTACAATGTTACTGATCACAAACGTGGTTCTTTTTCTTTAGCTAATCGTCAGGTAAAATAATTCGATTGAGTGAACCAACGGCAGATTTTCGAGCTCAGTGACGATTTCTTTTCTTTGTGTACTAAATGTCTTTAATATTGAAACTAGGTTTTGCTTTCGAAATCATCCACTTCATAAAAACAAATTGATATTTTATTTCTTACTCATTCGTAAACAGTATTTTAAATGGAGAAAATAACTTTCATCTTTAGGAAATCGAAAACAGAAAAACATGCTTTCTTGATTTCCAGAAGGCTTTGGAGACCGTACCTCACAAACGGCTTTTAATCAAATTGCGTTGTTATGGTATATCGCCCCAAATTGCGATGCGATAGGGGATTTTCTGTCAGAGAGGACAAGGTTCGCAATAATCGAGGGTAAAGCATCGATTAAAACAGAAATGATATCGGGCGTTCCACAGGGTAGTGTTATTGGTCCTCTGCTGTTCCTTATTTACATAAACGATTTAGGGGAAAATCTAAGTAGCTCTCTTACGTTGTTTGCAGATGACGCCGTCATTTACCGTCTAGTAAAATCATCTGAACATCACAACCAACTGCAGAACGATCTGAATAAGATATCAGTGTGGTGTAAAAATTGGCAATTGACACTAAATAATGAGAAGTGTGAAGTCGTCCACATGAGAACGAAAAGAAATCCGTTAAACTTTGTTTACAACATAAATCAATCAAATGTGAAGGCCGTAAACTCCACAAAATACCTAGGAATTACTATTACTTCAGACCTAAACTGGAAAGAACACGTAGATAATATCGTGGGAAAGGCGAACCAGAGACTGCGTTTTATTGGCAGAAACCTTAAAAGATGCAACAGAACTACTAAAGAAACTGCATACACTACGCTTGTCCGTCCATTTTTGGAGTATTGCTGCCCAGTGTGGGATCCTTATCAGGTGAGTTTGATGGAGGACATCGAAAGACTCCAAAGAAGGGCAGCTCGTTTCGTGTTGTCACGATACAGGGGAGACAGCGTTACGGAAATGATACAGGATCTGGGATGGGAATCATTGCAACAACGGCGCTTATCGCTGCGGCGTGGGCTACTTGCGAAACTACAATCGCCAACATTCTCCTCCGAGTGCGAGAATATATTGTTGTCTCTCAATTACCATCAGAATAAAAAACGAGAAATCAGAGCTCGAACTCAGAGATTCATGTGTTCTTTCTTCCCGCGCGCTTTTCGAGAATGGAATGGGAGATAAATAGTATAACGGTGGTTCGATGAACCCTCTGCCAGGCACTTGAATGTGATTTGCAGAGTATCCCATATAGATGTAGATGTAGATGCTACAAGTAAAGATGTTGTACAGGTTCGTTCTACATCTAGATCTACATCTACATGGGATACTCTGCAAACCACATTTAAGTGCCTGGCAGAGGGTTCATCAAACCACCTTCATACCATTTATCTCCCCTTCCATTCTCGAATAGCGCGCGGGAAGAAAGAACACCTGAATCTCTCTGTTCGAGCTCTGATTTCTCGTATTTTATTCTGATGATCATTTCTACCTGTTTAAGTGGGAGTCAACAATATATTTTCGCATTCGGAGGAGAATGTTGGCGATTGGAGTTTCGCAAGTAGCCCACGCCGCAGCGATAAGCGCCGTTGTTGTAATGATTCCCATCCCAGACCCTGTATCATTTCCGTAACGCTGTCTCCCCTGTATCGTGACAATACGAAACAGGCTGCTCTTCTTTGGAGTCTTTCGATGTCCTCCATCAAACTCACCTGATAAGGATCCCACACTGGGCAGCAATACTCCAAAAATGGACGGACAAGCGTAGTGTATGCAGTTTCTTTAGTAGTTCTGTTGCATCTTTTAAGGGTTCTGCCAATAAAACGCAGTCTCTGGTTCGCCTTTACCACGATATTATCTACGTGTTCTTTCCAGTTTAGGTCTGAAGTAATAGTAATTCCTAGGTATTTTGTGGAGTTTACGGCCTTCAAATTTGATTGATTTATGTTGTAAACAAAGTTTAACGGATTTCTTTTCGTACTTATGTACTCACAATAAAATTGGTAAATCACACGTTAGCGAGGCAGTTTACACATGAAATGGTATTTTCTTCGATTTCGCGTCACAATCAGAACGATTCGTAGACATAAACGTCAGAGAAGACACCATAACAGTGCGAAATCCTTCCAAAACCGATAGACAAGCATACGCAAACAAGTTGAATGCGGCAGAGTTTTGGTCGCGTAAAGTTGGCCGCCGTCGAGTTGACAGGCATGATGTCGTAGAGAAGCTTTTATTCCCAAAAAATGACATTGTTTGAAAATATGCGGAAAAGGAAGTAAACATTCAAAGAAATTGAAAGTAGGTAATCAGGAAGAAGTCAAAGGCATTCAGGAAAGGTTATTACCACATTTAAATGTTGTCTAGTTTTTCTAATACAAAATACTAAATATTGCTAAAAACACCTGGCATTCTTAGAAATGGCAAAGTTTACAGGGCCTGCACCTTACCGCGGAACTGTTTCATGTGAAAGAAAAATTCAACTTAACACTTTGACTGCCGGCCCTGTAAACTTTGCCATTTCTAAGATTGCCAGGTGTTTTTAGCAATATTTAGTATTTTGTATTAGAAAAACTAGACAACATTTAAATGTGGTAATAACCTTTCCTGAATGCCTTTGACTTCTTCTTCCTGATTACCTACTTTCAGTTTCTTTGAATCTTTACTTCCTTTTCCACGTATTTTCAAACAATGTCATTTTCTGGGAAAAAGAAAAGAGTTTACGGAAATCATAAAGTTTTTACATCATGCTTGTCGTAGTAGAAAAGCTTTTATTCCACTTTCAATAATAAGACAATGATAAAAACACTTATTATATATATTTTCACACAGTGTAATTTTTTTTTTAATTTTTTTATTTCGTATGATACAATGTAAAACATGGTTCTTTGCACATTGCGATTTTGCACACACTGCACTGGTATGATGTGTCTTTTGTTACTGCCTTTCCAGTTTGCTTTTTTCCTCTGGTTGAGCATACTTTGCACATCCTTTGAATTCTACTTTTGCCTGTGGGAGGTGGAATTTTTTCTAGAAAATGCTTTCCTGTAGATTACCTGCTCAGGTGGCCTCTATCGGAAGTTGGTTTGGGAGTATCGTCTTCACACATTGGCAATTCTGCACACAACACCTTTATGAACTTGGATAGAGGCATCTCCTCAGCTTTTATTTTGTTATGGAAAATACATGCTTACACCAGGCACCATAAGGAGACAGTGAAATGCAAGTTTCTTCCACCATTTCACTGTTCTATGTTCTGTATGACATCCTTTGATCTGACAGATCAACCCCGACCTCCTTTACGTTGTACTCCACAACACAAACAGGTTTTTGTTTTTGTTTACCTCTTCTGTATTCATAATTATATCATTTCTGCCCTGTGTCTTGTACTTAGCATATATACATATCTTTTGTCTTTCCAGCACACAGCCAAAAGATTTCCACTCCTCCGGAATATCTGTTCCCTTCTTTGTATATTGGGTGATTTCAAAGCCTAAGGCATTCCCTTCCGGTTTTTCATTACAGTTCGAACAAGACCTGTCTTTTCCTTTTCTAACATTCTACTCACCCCTTGCGGCACAATGAAGAGATGCTGAGACCGTCAATGGACGGGATTTCGTGTTTACAAACATGAAAAATCGAATTCCGTCAATTGACGGGATTGGCAGTTAAAGTGTTATTTCATGTAAAACCTGCAAAATAGCATTCCATCAAGCGTCTTTCGTATCATATCGGATTATAATAGGTATATATCATTTGATTGATTCAACAAACAATTCGCTGCACGTTGCATACTTTGAACAGCTTAGCGTTGAATGTTGGACAGCAAATCATTTAAATCGTCTCCAGTCACTGAAGGATCGTATCTGATACACCGACGAGTTTACGTATTCAACACTTTTCACTTCCCTCATTTTGTTTAATATAATAAGTAAATTTAGGTGTGAATAAGAAAATAAATCAAACTGAGTGAATGTTAATAAGGGCACGATTAGTAGTAGTTGTGACTTTAAACAGAGTAGTCTTTTAATTAAAACCAGCTTTTATCTTTTTACAAGTGATCTATGATGCTTGTCTTTATTTTTAGTAAGCTCGCGCGTACTTTATGTATCCAGTTATGGCGGGTAGGTGCACCCGTCGACATTAGCAATGGTTCCTCCCTCAGTACCATCTCTCAAATCTTTAATTCTAATATTGTGGTTTTACTGAAGACGTTTAACGGTTCTTTGTTACAAATGTACAGATGTGACCCTGCTAATGCAAGTTTATCCACGTGTCTTTGTTATTTACTGCAACAAATAATGTTACAGACTTCAAACGTAGAATATTTTTCAGTAAGAATCGTAAAAGAAAAATATCTCGAAATTTTAAAGTAAGGCTGCCAGATTAAATGAAGCCTGAGAAATGTTTATGTTTACGATACATGACGTTCAGAATTAAAATACCGATTTTCTAAAGCAGCTGAATACTAGTATCAAAAATTCTTGAGACAACAGACTATGAAGTTTCCAAAGTACGTATAATGCCGCACTTAAATGAAATACTGTTAATTCGGCGAGTAGTGTACCTCTGTGGTACCGCCAATTACATTGAAAACATGTAAGTTCCTCTCACTAGCTATAAAAATATTGGGTATTGCAATCCCTTTCATGGAAACTAGAGCACAGTAAGTAACTAAATGCGCTGTTAAGCGATTATAAGAAAATCGGTCCGTTACCTAACGCGTGCAGAAAGACTGCTGAAATTTTACCAAATACACCGTGTTTTGATAAATCTTGAATGCGACAAAAACAATCGTGAGACGCATATGTTGCCTTCAGGAAAGCTTTGCGCGTGCGCATTGCAGGTAAAATGATCTACAACTAAAATGAAATGAACAATCATAATTCATGGACACGATATTGTTTTTACCTGATCCGCTACTTTTCCGGGGCTTCACTTAACCAGTGAACACTTAGGACGCACCTCCATTGTTAAAAAATTTCGGGGAACTTTAATGTAGATTTTGTAGGGAGTTTTTGAGAGTTGCGTGGAACGGCTTTACGTAACTGATATTTCATTCTGAACTTCACATACAACATATATATTTTTAAAAAAATTACAATACTTCGATTTAGTTTAGTTCAGATACAACAAGGCCCACAAAGTTGAAAATACATCGGCGTTCACGAATTATTTACAGAAGGATGGGAAAGCTGGTAGAAGCCGACCTCGGGGAAGATCAGTTTGGGTTCAGGAGAAATGTAGGAACACGGGAGGCAATACTCACTTTACGGCTTATCCTAGAAGATAGATTAAGAAAAGGCAAACCTACATTTCTAGCTTTTGTAGATTTGGAGAAGGCTTTTGACAATGTTGATTGGAATAAACTATTTCAAGTTCTGAAGCAAGCAGGAGTAAAATATAGGGAGCGTAAGGTTATTTACAACTTGTACAAAAACCAGACAGCCGTTGTCAGAGTTGAAGGGCATGAAAGGGATGCAGTGGTTGGAAAGGGAGTAAGACAGGGTTGTAGTCTTTCTCCAATGTTATTCAAATTGCACATTGAACAAGCTCTAAAGGAAAGCAAGGAGAAATTTGGAGAAGGAATCAAAGTTCAGGGTGGAGAAATAAAACCTTTGCGTTTTGCCGACGACATAGTAATTCTGTCAGAGACAGCAAAGGACCTGGAAGAGCAATTGAACGGAATGGACAGTGTGCTGAAAGGTGCATATAAGATGAACATTAAGAAGAGCAAAACTAGGGTAATGGAGTGCAGTGTAAGAAAATCAGGTGATGATGAAGGAATTAGATTGGGAAACGAAGCAATACAGGAGGTAGATGAGTTTTGCTACTTGGGCAGTAAAATAACAAATGATGGTCGCAGTACAGAGGATATAAAATGCAGAATGGCAATGGGTAGAAAAGCGTTCTTGAAAAAGAGAAATTTGTTAACAGCGAATATTGATTTAAGCCTAAGGAAGTCCTTTCTGAAGGCATTTGTATGGAGTGTTGCCTTGTATGGGAGTGAGACATGGACGATAAACAGTGCGGACAGGAAGAGGATTGAGGCTTTTGAAATATGGTGCTACAGAAGAATGGTGGAGATTAGGTGGGTGGATCGCGTAACTTATGAGGAAGTACTGAACAGAATTGGGGAGAAAAGAAATTTCTGGCATACGTTGACTAAAAGAAGGGATAGATTGGTAGGACACATTCTTAGACATCAAGGGATTGTGAATTTAGCGTTGGAGGGAAGTGTGTGGGGTAAAAGCCGCAGAGGAAGACCAAGAGATGGATACAGTAAGCAGATTCAGACAGATGTAGGTTGCCGTTCTTATGTGGAGATGAAGAGGCTTGCTCAGGATAAGGTATTGTGGAGAGCTGCATCAAACCAGTCTCTGGACTGAGGACCACAACAACAACAACAAACTTTAATTGCGTATTCCCTTAAGAGAATTTATGTCCGTCAAAATGGGCAGAAATAAGGTGGTTAAACCGCGAAAAAATGTAGAAAAGTGTTTGATTAGAAGCAAGAAATAAGACCATTCTTTGAGAGCAAGTCAAAGAGACTCCCGGAGATCGAAGATAAGGAATGGCTATCCAACTTCGTTCTTGGCCGATATAACTAGCGACGTAAATGATCTTAATGCTAGACTCCAAGGAAAAGATTACCTGATTAATGTCATGCATTATGTTATTTCCGCATTCCAAACGAAACTTTAGCTTTGGGAGCAACAGTTAAGAGCAAGAAAACTTCACACAGTTTCCTACACTGTCAAAGCAATCGAACCTCAAACAACGGCAACGATTAAATTTGCTTTTTTAACCTCAGACTTAAGAATTCGAAAGCTGATTTCAACATTGAAGAAACATCAAAATGTTCAAATGTTTGTTAAGCTTAAGGTACTTAACTACGGGGTCATCAGTCCCTAAACTTACAAACTACTTATGAACTACCTACAACTAAGGACGGCACAAATATCGATGCCCGAGGGGGGATTCGAACCCCCGACCGTAGTAACCGTGCAGACCGTGACTGAAGCGCCTCAGTCCGCTCGGCCACCGCGGCCGGCCAAGAAACATCGACTGCCTTTTTGTGTATTTGATACGCCCCTGTCTGTAGACATGAGTTCAATACCTGTAATTTTACAAAAGGAATGCCGAGAAATGCAATGCGATGCACAATAAAAAATCTCATCAAGTTCTTTTGGAAACGTTCTATAAAACATATTTAGACGGGAAATATCCAGCGTGTTACGAACATGTTATAAAAATGATTTCATTATTTCGAAACATGAACGTGTGAGTGAGTAGCTTTTTAGTCGGATGAATTACATAAACTCATATATGGGAACACGACTTACTGACATTCGCCTGGAAAACTCTTTCGTGTAGCAACAACTTAACTTGACGTCAACATGACTCACTTACTTCAGTGAAAAAATGTCTGACATCCATCCCAGTAAACTGTATTTCATAAAATTGTGTAAGAATTTGTACATTAAATGTTCTTTAATCACATTTGTTTTATAGTCTTTAAAATTAATTAATATTTCTTGCTTTTTTTTTTTTTTTTTTTTTTTTTTTTTTTTTTTTTTTTTTTTTTTTTTGAATCTAGAAATCAGTTTAGTTCATAGGGACTTTCAATGGGATAGTACGGATTTTTGACACGACATGTAGGGACTCGATATTCCTTTCCGTCGGAAACAAATGTACGATTAATACAATGAAAGAATCCCTGAGACGGATTTACGTCTCAAATATGTCAAAGACATTATTGATAGATGTGAAGCATTGAATTAAAATTTGTGGTGCGGCCGGGAATCGAACCCGGACCTCCATGCTTCCCGGCCGCACCACAAATTTTAATTCAATGCTTCACATCTATCAAAAATGTACGATTCTTATAGCTTAGGTTCCCGAGTTTTGCAACTACTTGAGATCAGTTTTGCTTTATTTTAAAGCATCTTCAGTGGTCAACTGTACAGGACACAGTGTTTTGTTTTACATGTTTTATATCTTCACTAAATTCCATCGTCAACAGTTATCCTACAGATTTACTTTATTCTGTGTAGAATGGCCTATTAAGATTACTCAGGCTTTTCTGTGTAGCCCTCTTCATCTGTTTGTTGTAGCACACTGCCACTTGCGACTTTTTGTCAGCTTTTTGAAAAGTGGAATTGTAAGTAGTGTACTTGTAAACAGTGACTGAAAGTGGCAATGCGCCGCAAGAAACACATCAAGCGGACAATATATATATATAGAGAGAGAGAGTGATGTAAATAGTTCATGTTATACAGAATGGAAGAAACCCATAGCATGAGAACTGCTGCTGATAGAATTTAGTAAAAACCACACAAAAAAGTAAAGCAATAAGATGTTTTAAAATACTCGGCAACGAGTCTGGTCTCAGAGTAATTTACAGCTGCAAAACTCGGTAACCTAATCTATACGATCTGTACAACTGCAACTGCGGAGGACGAAGAACATTAATTTTTTTTCTACTTGGGCTGGCAGAAGTGGCGAGATCTGTGGAACTGGTGAAAAAATCGGTGCTAACAGACTTCCAAAATTAAAAAACTCATAAACGGGTTGGCATAAAATCAACAGAGTGTGACACTATGTGAAATGTTTTCATTTCTTACTGAACTAGGAAGGGAAGATTATTATATGAAAATGAAATAGCAATAACTATACACACACAAGAAGTTGACAGAGCATTAAAAGACCTAAGTCAAAACAAGGCCGACGGAATGAACGCCATTCCCTCAGAACTACTGAAGTCTTTGGGAGAGCCAGCCATGAAAAAACTATTTCACCTGGTGCGTAACATATATGAGACAGGCGAAATATCCTCAGACTTTAAGAAAAATGTAATAATCGCCATTCCAAAGAAAGCAGGTGCAGACAGGTACGAATATTACAGAACCGTCAGTTTAATATGTCATGCTTCCAAAATTTTAACACTCCTTTCAGGAAGGACTTCCATACACTTAAATAAAAATTCGATGTCAACAAATTACTCTTTTTCAAAAACGCTTTTCTTCCCACTACCATTCTGCCTACCATATCTTCTTTACTTTGACCATCAGAAGTTATCTAGCTACCCAAATAACAAAATTCATCTACAACTTTTATTGTCTCATTACCTAATCTAATTCATTCAGCATCGCCTGATTTTCTGACATTAGATTCTATTACCTTCGTTTTACTCTTGTTAATGTTCATCCTATATGTTGCTCTTCCAGATCCTTTGCAATCTCTAAGAAAATTATTATGTCATCGGCAAACCGCAAACTGTTTATTTCTTTCCCCTGAACGTTAATTCCCTCTCAAAATTTCTCCTTCCATTCCTTCACTGCCTGCTCACTGTACAGTTTGAACAACTTTGGGGAAAGGCTACAACCCTGTATTACTCCCTTCCCAACCTCTGCGTCCCTTTGTTGCCCTTCGACTCTAATAACCGCTGTCTGGTTTTTGTATAGGTTGAATATAACTCTTCGCTCCCTATATTTTACCCCTACTACCTTCAGAATTTGAAAGAGTGTATTCCAGTCGACATTGTCAAAAGCTTTCTCCAAATCTACAAAGGCCAAAACGTAGGTTTGCCAATCCTTACCCTATCTTCTAAGATAAGTCGTAATGTGAGTATTGCCTCCCGTGTTTCTACATTTCTCCAAAATACAAACTGATCTTCCCTGAGGTCAGATATCACAAGTTTTTCCATTCGTAAATAAATAATTCGTGTTAGTACTTTGCAACCTTGATTTATTAAACTGATAGTTCTGTAATTTTCACACTTGTCTGCACTTGCTTTCTTTGGAATTGGAATTACGATATTCTTCTTGAAGTTAGAGGTTTTTTTCCCCGTTCTTATACATCTTGCATACCAGGTTGAACAGTTTTTTCTTGACTGGCTCTCCTAACGAAATCAGCCGTTCAAACGGAATATCATCTACTCCAGGAACTTTGTTTCGACTCAAGTCCATCAGCATTCTGTCAAATTCTTCTCCCAGTATCATATCTTCTATCTCATCTTCCTCTACTTGGTCTTCCCTTTCTAGAATACTGCCTACAAGTTTATTTCCTTTCTATACGCCCTCTATATACTCCTTCTACAGTTCAGCTTTCCCCATACAGCTTTTCCGTCTGAGTTCTTGATTTTCATACAGCTACTTTCTTGTCTCCAAATATCTCTTTTATCTTCCTGTAGGCAGTATCTATCTTTCCCCTAGTTATGCATTCTTCTACGGTTCTGCATTTGTCCTGTATCCACTCCTGTTTAGTCAGTCTGCACATCATGTCAATCTCATTTTTCAATATCATTTTTCAGACGTCTGTACTCCCTTTTCCCTGCTTCACTTGCTGAATTTTTATATTTTCTCCTCTCATCAATTAAGTTCAGTATCTCCTGTGATATCCAAGGATTCTTTGTAGGTCTTGCCTTCCTACCTATTTTCTCCTCTGCTGCCTTCACTATTTCATCTCTCAATGCTACCAATTCGTCTTCTACTGTTTTATTTCCCACAGTTCCTGTCAGTTGTTGCCTAAGCTGCTTTGAAATTCTTAAGAGCTCCTGATTCCTTAAATTTATCCAGGTCCCATCTCCTTATTTTCATAGCTTTCT
This sequence comes from Locusta migratoria, assembly GCA_026315105.1. Classification (NCBI taxonomy): domain Eukaryota; kingdom Metazoa; phylum Arthropoda; class Insecta; order Orthoptera; family Acrididae; genus Locusta; species Locusta migratoria. Next base: position 125,288,376 of record CM048754.1, read on the forward strand.
GCAGTTTCTCGGTTTAATCCTACAGTTCATGACCAATAAGACATGGTCAGAGTTTATGTCAGCCCCTGGGTATGTCCCGATGTCTCCTTGTCTTTTTCGCGTATACAACTTTCTTTCATGATTCTTAAAACAGGCTTTTATAATGATTAAATTATGTTACATTCCAAATTCTACCAGGCGGCTTTCTCTTTCAGTCCTTTTGCCCAGACCATATTAACCTACTATTTTTCCTTCCCTTCCTTTTCCTACTACCGAATTCCAGTCTCCCATCACAATTAAGTTTTCCTCTCCCTTAACTGTCTGAATAATTTCTTTTATCTCCTCATATATTTCTTCGATATCATCATCATCGGCAGAACTAGTTGGGATATAAACGTGCGCCATTGTGGTCGATGTTGGCTTCGTATCTACCTTGACTACGATAAAGCGGTCTCTGTGTTCCTCAAAGTAGTTGACCTGCATTCCTATTTTCTTATTAACTATTAAACCTATTCCTGTAATACCCCCACCTGATTTTGTATTTATAATCCTGTTCTCGCCTGAGCAGAAATCCTGTTTCTCTTTCCACCGAACTTCGCTAATCCGTACTATATCTAACTTCAACGCATCCGTCTGCCTTTTTAAATTTTGTAACCTCGTAATCCGATTAAGGAATTTAACGTTCCACGCTTGCGGTGGGACGGAGTACAGGCGATGATAAAACTGAATGAAATAAATCGCAATTTGCGATGTTATGGCTTCACTGTATTCGGTTTAGATGGAATACCAAACTGTGGCGAATGAAAATTTGTGCCCGGCCGGGATTCGAACCCGGGATCTCCTGCTTACTAGGCAGACGCGTTGACCACTCCGCCACCGAGCACACAGTGACCAGCCAGTGGGACGGAGTACAGGCGATGATAAAACTGAATGAAATAAATCGCAATTTGCGATGTTATGGCTTCACTGTATTCGGTTTAGATGGAATACCAAACTGTGGCGAATGAAAATTTGTGCCCGGCCGGGATTCGAACCCGGGATCTCCTGCTTACTAGGCAGACGCGTTGACCACTCCGCCACCGAGCACACAGTGACCAGCCCGACTGCAGAGGACTCTTCCCTGCACGTCTCCCGCCACACACAAATCTCCATTCGCCACGCTGTCTCTTTCCTATACCACAGTCTAATAAATACAGTCGCGACACTTACTGCTATGAAAGCTGTTGCCCTCGGACACTTGGAGCGACACTAGCGCTCCAAGCGGTCGTAAAGCCGGCTGTCCCTTAACGGCGTATACGACACATTAATAATGCCCGCTTGTAATTACTTTTCTGTGTGGTTTGCTAAATATTGTATATATCCTTTCATTCCAAGCTTTATTTAAGTATCTTGACACATGACTGAGTGTAAAAGAAACGTAAACCGATCAAAAACTCGTTGTGATCGGACACAAACTGCAGTTGTGCAATATGTTACGAAATAATTCTTTAAAATTGCTTGCAGCTTACCTTGCTGGTAGTGATAAACATAGTATTTTGTGCAGACAAGCCTATAATAGAACTTCTAAGGGACAGTTAAATATCAACAAATGTAAATTTAGTAAAAACTCGTGAATAAACTGACGCTAACTGCAACATATTTATGACGAAATTCTTCAGACATTGCACCTTACTTTGCTGGTAAACATAGTATTTCGCACATGAGAAGCATGTAATTGGCCTTCCCGGTGTTAAAAGGTGCGAAACAATGTTTTTCCCTGCTTTTTAGTTATGAGAACACCCACTGGCTATGAAACTTTCATCTAATATAATTTTGCTACGAGGTTATTTTAATTATATGTTGTTGTAAGATAATATAATGTAGATTACACGATAGTCTAAATGTCATATTATATGAATGATCCTAAGTCATTATGTGGTTCGAAGATGAGGGAGGAGTGGGAGGGGGCGGGGCGACAATCGTCTGTAAAATAAGACGCCTCTGTGGTTTCAGATAAACAGGTTTGTGTGTTAGACTGTGGTTTCCATTAGATAAAACAGAAAACATTTAACCTTTCAAACATCAATAACGGTAACAATGAACATTTCTTTTCCATACATTTCTTATACATTTGCCCCAATAATGAATTACTTTCGAATGCCCAGACAAAAATGTTTCTAGCTGTGATGTAGCAGCAACCGCAGTCGTAATACTTATTTCAGGACACAGTTTAATTTCTTCCGCCTTTATATTATCACGTATTTGTGGTATTTTCCTTTTCATTACCAGTTTCGGTGGTTTGTTTGGAACATCGAAAAATGTAGGCACAGCATTCCACACCAGCTTCTTCCGTTCATCATTCATGAAGTGGTTTGCATCGAAGTGTAGCGAGCAGAACTTCACATTATCATGTAAAAAACGCGGCAACGTTATCCAAAAGATCTTGTCGTCTGCTATTTATAAGCCATTTATTGATCCTAAAAAGAAATAATCTTCAATATGTGTGTTGCTCACAAGATAATTGTAAATAAGCATTACCGAAACTTGATGTCACATACCTCTCAGGCTCTGTAGGAAACCTAGAGAATGATAAATATGACATATTCTAGTTGTTGCTGCAATTTATTGCACTACACACGCTTCCCTTCGTAAAAACCATTTCGTACACCAAAACACACAACAAACACACGTCTCGTATACGATATAGAGCAACGAGGCTTTACGTCCGCAAGGAGCGCTGCAGTCGCCTAGTATAACAAAAATCAGCGGTAGTGTCGCGACTGTATATACTAGACTGTGCCTATACCACAACCTATTTGTTCTGTAATGCTCGCAGCCACAATACTGTATTCCCGCATCAGGGAGAACAGACCATGAGGTATCGAGACACAATTAATTGTCGTCAGGAGCCCGGCCTCGGCTTGTATACAATTATATATATATTTTTGACGAATTACAGCGTTCAAATTAAATGAAATAAATAACAATTTGCGATGTTATGGCTTCACTGTATTCGGTTTAGATGGAATACCGAGTTCGAATCCCGGCCGGGCACAAATTATCACAGTTTGGTATTCCATCTAAACCGAATACAGTGAAGCCATAACATAGCAAATTGATGTTTTATTTCATTCATTTGAACGCTGTAATTCGTCAAATATATATAATTGATGATAAAACTGTCATTTAAGTCCATAATAGTTTAATAAAAGTTATTACTGAACACCATTTCTGAAAGAAAATTGTTTTAACTAAGTCTCTTTCGGTTCTTAGGTAGCTAATGCAATGTAGTTTTCTGTTACCTAGCAACATTAACTATCAGTTTGGCCGAAAAAAGTATTAACTCCGATGCGAAGTTTCCGCACCAACAGAACGATTCAAGGAAAAAAATTCTTCTGTTCAACAAAGTAAAATACTATATAAGGTATTTGTACGAGTTGTGCAGGAGAATTAATTTTAATACTGTTACTATAAGATCACTCTCAAAATTCAATCACAGGCAACGTAAACTGGTATCGAACTTTTAAAAGTCTTAACATCGAAGTTCGCTGCGTGCTGAACTTGAAGGTTTGTATCAACAGTTAACATAGTAGAGCTTGGCACATCCGAAGCCGGCCGCGGTGGCCGAGGGGACTGAGGCGCGCCAGTCATGGTCTGCACGGCCACTACGTTCGGGGGTTCGAATCCCCCCTCGGCCATGGATATTTGTGCCGTCCTTAATGTTAGCTAGTTCATAAGTAGTATCTAAGTTTATGGACTGTTGACCCCGTAGTTAATTCCCAAACGCTATACAAATATTTGAAGATTTGAACACATCTGAAGCGAAGCCAATGCCATAAAGCATTGAATCATTCTCTTGCCGGAGTGCAATACTTGCAATAAGTCAAAGTCATCTTCTTCCAATAATAACACACACATGAAATAAATGTTCTAATATATTCGAAATAACTATCAATACACCACATTTAGACGTATTGCCGTCTGATATGATACATGTCCCCTAGAGCAATGCTCGTATGAAACGCCAGCTCATAGCGACAGACAGTAATGGAGTAACAACACTTTGCTCAAGTGTGGCATCATTACGTTACAACATTTATACACAAATAAAGGTATACAAATTCATAGTATGTACATACAACATTTAATACTCGTATCCTCCAAAACATCACCGATGTGGGAAGCTGGGGCTAATCAGTGTCTGTCCCACGACACGCTCCGATCCCTAGAATGCCAGTGTTGTCTTTCCTGATAATAACATCCTCCTGAGTAGTCCCCGCCCGGAGATCCTAGTGGGGGCTATTTTACCTCCGGAATATTTTACCCGAGAGGATGACATCATCATCTTCTCTATATATATAAAACGAAGTGTCCCGATTGACTGACTGACTGACTCATCATCGCCCAGCCCAAACCACTGAAGACAGAAACTTGAAATTTGTGGAGGGTGTTGATCTTACTCTGTAGGCGTCATTTAAGAAGCAATTTTTCGAAATTCCGTCCGTAAGGGGGTGAAATATGGGAGGAAACGTTTTTTGAAAATACGTAGCTATTTAGGCAATTTTGAAGCTACAACTACAAAATTTCGGATTTTAATTCAGCGTTCGAATTGGAAAGACACGTGTTTCGGAATTTTTTGAAACTCGAAAAATAAGGGGTAAAATCGGTGACGCAAAATATTGATTTTCAAAAAATGTTGCTGTTAACTCAAATTTTAAGCTACAACTACGAAACTTCGAATATGGAATCTTGAAATTCAAGATTTTTAGCATTTTTGGAAGTTCAACAAGTAAGAGGATTAAATAGAGGACAAAATTCTTTTTGAAAACACGTTGCTATTCATACAATTTTGCAGCTAGAGCTGCAAAAATTGATATTTGTACAGTTGGTTAGACCTTAAAATATACGTGTTTCGGTATTTTCGAAATTTCAACCATCAACGTGGTTTAATTTGAGAGGGGGTGTTTTTCGAAAATATGCTGCTATTTAGGCAATTCTGAAGTTAGAATTACAAATTTTCGGATTTGGATTCAGGGTTCGAATTTAAAAGACACGTGTTTCGGCATTGTTTTTAATTCAACCAATACGGGGTAAAATAGAGGACGCAAAAAATTGAATTTCAAAAATATGTGACTGTTAACTCAAATTTCAAGCTATAAGTACGAAACTTAGGATATGGACTCTTCATCAGGATTAAAAAGACACGAGTTTCGGTATTTTTGGAAATTCAAAAACTAGTGGGTAAAAGAGGGGTTCAAAAATTCTTTTCGAAAACACGTTGTTGTGAAGACAATTTTGAAGCTATAGCTGCAAAAATTGGTATTTGTATTGTTCGTTATGATTTAAAAAATTTAAAAAATACGTGTTTCTTTATTTTTGGAAATTCGACCATCGACTGGATTAAATTGGATAGCGGGTGTTTTCCGAAAATCTGTCGCTATTTAGGCAATTTTGAAGTTAGAACAACAAATTTTCGGATTTGGATTCAGGGTTCGAATTTAAAAGACACCTGTTTAGGTATTTTTGGAAATTAGACTAATAAGGGGGTTAAATAAAGGATGCAAAAATTGATTTTCAAAAATATTGTGCTGTTAACTCAGATTTCAAGCTATAACTACAAAATTTGAGATACGGATTCTGGGCAGACCAACCAGCCTACGCATGCGAAGCAGCGGGGGTTCAGCTAGTATTTTCATACAGTAGATCTGCATGTCCTCGGGAAAAGTAACGGCTGTAGTTTCCCCTTGCTTTCAGCCGTTCGCAGTAGCTGTGTGGCAAAGCCACATTAGTTGGTGTTACAAGGCCAGCTCAGTCAATCATCCAGACTGTTGCCCCTGCAACTACTGAAAAGGCTGCTGCCCCTCTTCAGGAACCACACGTTTGTCTGGCCTCTCCACAGATACCCCTCCGCTGTGGTTGCACCTACAGTACGGTTATCTGCATCTTTGAGGCACGCAAGCCACCCCACCTCGGCAATGTCTGTGGTTCATGGGGGAAGAGGATAGAAGCTTTTGGAATGTGGTGCTACAGACAAATGTTGAAAATTAGGTGGGAAAATCGCGCAACTAATGAAGAAATACTGAACAGGATTGGGGACAAAAGGAATTTCTGGCATACAGTAAGCAGATTCAAGCGGATGTGGATGCCTTTGAGCAGACGAAGAGGCTTGCTCAGGATAGAGTAGGGTGGAGGGCTGCATCAAACCAGTCTCCGGACTAAAAACCATAACAATAACAATAACAAGAGCAGAAACTTAAACATGGGACTGTAAATTCATACAAGATTGCGTAATCGTAAATTTTTCGAATTAAGGGGGAGGGGGATTTATACCCCTTATTCCCCACCCCTTCCGTCCGCGAATGACATTTTGTTTATTATTTGACATGATAATTACATAGTTACAATTCAATAGATTTACGAGAATTGTAGGAAACATTATTCAGTATTAGACGTACGACGTGTCTCACAGGCAAGGCACACCTACATTTTTAGCTTTTGTAAATTTGCAGAAAACCTTTGACAATGTTGATTGGATTACAATCTATCAAATTTTGAAGTCAGAAGGGGTTAAATATAGCGCATCGAACGTTATTTGCCGGCCGCGGTGGCCAAGGGGACTGAGGTGCTCCAGTCACGGTCTGCACGGCCACTACGGGCGGGGGTTCGAATCCCCCCTCGGGCATGGATATTTGTGCCGTCCTTAGGATAAGCTAGTTCATAAGTAGTTTGTAAGTTTAGGGACTGAGTACCTCGTAGTTAAGTCCCATAAACTCTACAAACATTTGAACATATCTTCGAACGTTATTTACTACTTGTACTGAAATCAGACAGCAGTTACAGTGGTCGAAGAGCACGAAAGGAAAGGATTTCTTGGGAAGCGAGTAAGACAGGGCTACAGCCTTTACACAATGTTATTCACTCTGAACATTGAGGAAGCTACGAAGGAATGCAAGAAGAAATTTGGAAAAAAATTTCAATTCATGGAAAAGAGATTTAAAAAACGGAGTTTTGCTGATGACAATGTCATTCTGCCAGAGACTGCAAAGGTCTTGGAAGAGCTATTATTGCGAATGGACAGTCTTAAGGTGAACAATAAGGACAGCAAAACAAGGGTAATGGATTGAAGTCTGAGAAAATGACGCTATACTGAAAAGTGAGATGAGGTAAGAAATCAATAAGGATGGACTGTTATTTTTTCTTACTTGGCAGAAAACGAACGTACGATCGTCGCATTTGAAATGATAGAAAATGTATAGGTGAGAAGAAAAGTGTTATGAAAAAGAGAAATTTATTAACGACGATTGTTAACCTAGGTTGGTTTGTCTTTTTGATCATTTAGATAAATGTGGTATTCTTGTGGTAAACGTGTTTTCACACTTTTTAATGTAGTTGAATATATTTTTGTGTTCATAGTAACTTGAGGATGACGCCACAGCACGCCGAAAGAAGTAGTGCAACGGCAGTTATGTGGAAGAATATTACAGTGTGTTTTTCTAACAAGCGTCTGTGTTATGTATAAACCAGTGGCACTCCTAGGTATGAATTTATAAGATTACACGAGTGAGAGTTTGAAAAGAAGTTTCGTCTGTCGACTGTGGCCGGTGTTTCCGACCCCACTGCTCCCGATTAGTCTTATTAAATTTTCTTATTAATTAAACTGTAACAACCTCTGTTTTTAACAGTAGCGAGGGCACAGCTCCCACTCCCGCCCCCGCTACCGCCCCCACCTCGTAACCACCGACAGTCCTAAAGATTGCCGCCCCCGAGCGACCCAGTGCGGGACTCGAACCCGCGTCCCCGCGTTTTTTATTTATCTTTTATTTTTTTACAAAAGTTGTTACTTACAGACGTACAGGTAGTATTACTCTGTCTTACAGCAATATTGGAGAAATGGAGCCAATTATTCCGTACTTCGGACGATACAGTCATCTGGAATAGGAACTGATCATATACCTGAAAACTTGATTGTGATGGGGGACTGGAACTCGGTAGTAGGAGAGGGAAGAGAAGGAAATGTAGTAGGTGAATATGGACTGGGGAACATGAGTGAAAGAGGACATCGCTTGGTAGAATTTTGCGCAGAGCACAATTTAATGATCACCAACACTTGGTTCAAACATCACGTCTACGTGGAAGAGACCAGGAGACACTGGAAGGTACCAGATTGACTTTGTAATGATAAGGAATAGATTTAGAAACCAGGTTCTAAACTTAAGACATATCCAGGGGCAGCTATAGACTCTGACCATAACTTATTGGTTATTAACTGCAAATTAAAACTTAAAAGACCGCAGAAAGGTAGAAAGGTTAGGAGATGGAACCTAGACAAACTGAAGGAACGAGAGGTGGTTGAGAGTTTCAGAGGGAGCATTAGGCAAGGATTGAAACGGGGGAAAGTAATACAGAAGAAGAATGGGTAGCTCTGAGAGATAGGGTGGTGAAGGCAGCAGAGAACGTTGTAGGTAGAAGGACAAGGCCGAATAGAAATCCCTGGATAACACAGGATATACTGAACTTAATTGACGAGAGGAGAAAATATAAAAATTCAGCAATTGAAACACGAAAAAGGGAGTACAAAGGTCTGAAAAATGAGATTGACAGGAAGTGCAGACTCGCTAAGCAGGAGTGGCTAGAGGACAAATGCAGAACCATAGAAGAATGCATAACTAGGGGAAAGATAGATACCGCCTACAGGATAAATAAAAGAGATATTTGAAGACAAGAAAAGCAGCTGTATGAATATCAAGAACTCAGACGAGAAAGCTGAACTGTTGAAAGAATATATAGAGGGTCTATACGAAGGAAATAAACTTGAAGGCAGTATTCTAGAAAGGGAAGACCTAGTGGAGGAAGATGAGATAGGAGATATGACACTGTGAGAAGAATTTGACAGAGCGCTGAAGGGCTTGAGTTGAAACAAGGCCCCTGGAGTAGATGATATTCCGTCTGAACTGCTGATTTCGTTAGGAGAGCCAGTCAAGAAAAAACTGTTCAACCTGGTATGCAAGATGTATGAGACAGGGTAAATAACATCTGACATCAAGAACAATATCGTAGTTTCAATTCCAAAGAAAGCCAGTGCAGACAAGTTTCAAAACTTACAGCACTATCAGTTAAATAAGTCATGGTTGCAAAATACTAACATGAATTATTTATATACAAATGGAAAAACGTGCGGAATCTAAGCTCGGGAAAGAACAGTTTGAATTTTGGAGAAATGTAGGAACACGGGAGGCAATACATCACGACTTATCTTAAAAGATAGGGTAAGGAAGGGCAAACTTACGTTTTGGCTTTTGTAGATTTGGAGAAAGTTTTTGAGAATGTCGACTGGAATACACTCTTCCAAATTCTGAAGGTAGCAGAGGTAAAATATAGGGAGCCAAGAGTTATATACAACCTATATAAAAATAAGACAGCTGTCGAAGTCGAAAGACAAGAAAGAGACGTAGAGGTTGGGAAGGGAGTAAGACAGGGTTGTAGCCGTTCCCCAATGTTGTTCAATCTACGCATTGAGCAACTAGTGAAGGAATGGAAGGAGAAATTTGGAGAGGGCATTAAAGTTCAGGGAGAAGAAATAAAAACATTGCGGTTTGCCGATGATATAGTAATTCTGTCAGAGACCGCAAAAGATGCCGCGGTGGAGTAGCCGAGCGGTCTAAAGCATCTCGCTGCGGAGCGCGCGGTTGCTCGCCGTGGAGGTTCGAGTCCTCCCTGGGGCATGGGTGTGTGTCCGTAGGTTAGTTTCCCTATGTTTAAGTAGTTTGTAAGCTACGGACTGATGACCACGCAGTTTGGTCCGATAGATTTACAGACATTTGAACCGCAAAAGATGTGGAAGAGCAATTGAATGGAATGGACAGTATCGTGAAAGGAAGATATAAGATGAACAGTAACAAGAGTTAAACGAAGGTAATGGAATGCAATCTCAGAAAATCAGGCGATGGTGAAAGAATTAGATTAGGTAATGAGACGATAAAAGTAGTAGATGAAGTTACAAAATAACTTCTGATGGCCGAAGTAAGGAAGATATAAAATGTAGAATGGCTATGGGAAGGAAAGCGTTTCTAAAGAAGCGAAACATGTTAACATCAAGTATTAATTTAAATGTTAGGAAGTCCTTTCTGAAAGCATATTTCTGGAGTTCAGCATTGTATGGGAGTGAAACGTGGACGATAAGGAAATCAGATAAAAAGATGATAGAAGCTCTTGAAATGTGGTGTTACAGACGAATTATGAAAATTAGATGGGTAGATCACCTAACTAATGAGGAGGTGCTTAACCTAATCGGGGAGAAAAGGAGTTTCTGGCATATCCTGACTAAGAGAAGAGATAGATTGGTTGGACGCATTCTGAGACATCAAGGAATTGTCAACTTAGCATTAGAAGGAAGCGTATGGGGTTAAAAATCGTAGAGGGAGACCGAGGGACGAATATAGTAAGCAGATTCAAAGGGACGTAGGTCGCCGAACGTATTCTCAGATGAAGAGACTTGCACAGGACAGGGTAGCGTGGAGAGCTGCATCAAACCAGTCTGCGGACTGAAGACCACAACAACAACAACAACAACAACAACAACGTATACCTGAGAGTTTCGTAAACAAATCAGTTCTGCCCTCGCTCACCGCCAGGCCATCCACCAGCGCTCTCTCTCATTTTTTATACCTTATTTGCATATTAATTGCGACATCCTATGTTTTTGCCTTAGCAATTAGTACGTTACATCGGTACATACAGTTTAAGTAATGTAATACATTCAACCTTAAGTACAACTTAAAAATTTGCAGGTAAATATACACACAGCACAAAAAATTCGATGTAATGCTACGGGTTTGTGTCGTACATTTAGCGAATATTTTTAGAAATAACATTTAGGATTATCAAAAAAAAAGTTGTTCCGTCTTTCGAAAATTGTTCTGCATCTAAGGTGTCTGGGCAAAATAAATATACCTCTATGATGTGTGCAACAGCAGACAAATGCGTTTAAAAAAATAGCTCATGTTAGACAATAAATGGAATGTGACGGTAGCAACAGCCGCAAACTTGTATGTCAAACACTCTTTTAGTAACACAACGACAACAACAGCAGACGGCATATTAAACTTCCTGGCAGATTAAAATTGTGTGCCGGAACCGTGACTCGAACCTGGGACCTTTGCCTTTCGCGGGCAAGCGCACTACCGACTGTGCTATCCCGACACGACTCACGATGCCGCCTCACAACTTCACTTCCGCCAGTACCTCGCCTCCTAAGTAAAGTTGTAAGGCGGCATCGTGAGTCGTGTCGGGATAGCACAGTCGGTAGTGCGTTTGCCCGCGAAAAGCAAAGTTCCCAGGCTCGAGTCCCGGTTCCGGCACACAATTTTAATCTGCCAGGAAGTTTCATATCAGCGCACACTCCGCTGCAGAGTGAAAGTTTCATTATAGACGACATATTGTTTGTAAAAAAATAACAATTAAAAAAAATAATTTACTGACAAAAACAGCGAAAATCGGCAAGGACATCTTATGAATCTAGCGCAACGTCTGCATAGGAACTCTAGATTTCGAGTACTGTCAAGGAAGCATTTTACCGAAAATTATGATAGCCCAGTTTGTCACTCAAACGCCATTATACCTGGAAGTAATATGTCTAAATTTAGATCTGCAGGCGAAGTAATCAGACTTCGTGAATGTACTCAGACAGAAAGACAGACCAGCCACAACCCGCTGTCTCTTAGAAATCACACCGGCTGCACTTTGTGGTCATTCTGAAAACAAAATGATTAATTTCCGAAATTTAACACTCTCTCTATTTAACGACCATTCCCTGTTACAATGTATAAAATTCTTTTCGTCGTGTACCAAGTCTTCACAACATTTTCTTAGATCTATATATCGCTCTGTCCCATCCAGTATTTCGACAGTAAGTTTTCTAATTCCTTGTCTCCTGTAAGCCATTTAATATCCAGTTCTGCTCCTTCCGACAACTCTGAGAATTTGGGTAGTTTAATTTTACCTCTTTTTTCCTTAGTAACAAGAATGCTAAAGCAGTACACTTCTTTTTGCGTACACCCATCTTGCTGAATGTAAACATAGCAAAGGGAATCTATTGGCCATACCCTGTCAATGTTAAACACTGCAAACGATTCTTATCGAAACGCACCAAGTCTTTACAACGTAAGTCTGACACAGGTCAAACTTGCACCCCAGAAGACGTTTGAAATTGTTCTTTTCCTATGTTTAAACAAAACCAAACCCTATGGTACAATGGTATTTCCTTGGAGACTCACAATAAACAATGAAAAATGCGTGAAATAATTTAAGATCAGCAGCTTACCGATTTCCGACCGTCTACACTGAAACTGTTTTTCTCTCGTAAGCACTGACCTACCAACTTCCTTCTCCGAAATGACGCTTGCCGATACAGCAACCATGGAACCGAGAGGACATAACGGCAATACTGTACCTGCCCGATACAACACAATTACAACACATTTTCAGTTCAGATCGTCTAGGATTAAACTCCAAACACGGGCCAAAAAGTACAATGTGTCAGTACCTAGCATCCACCTGTGACTTTCAACTCGAAGGAAACTGTATAGGGACCAGAAACGCGATTGTGGACATTGCAATCGATTGTTTAATATGGCTAACGTCGAATTGCCGAGTAAAAACTTGTATAATATATTTATTTGTCGTATAACGAGTTCTGGTGTCAATAAAATTACCGTTAATTAGCTTATCGATTTTATAACAGGCGTCTGCCGGATACTTTTAGCTCTTCATTTGGCATTACCAGACTGGAGACTACGGTACACTAGACCTTGGTTTTGACTCTCTACAATACTGTTTGAACGAAGATAGCCAATACTTACTAAGTGCATCCCTGTACAGAGTGTCAATCCCTTCAAATTCCTTAGAGAACAGTTGTTGTGTTGTATTTTGCAAATTGTTTACTGGGTTAATAGCCGGCCGCAGTGGCCGAGCGGGCTGCGGCGCGCCAGTCGCGTTCTGCACGGCCACTACGGTCGGGGGTTCGTATCCCTCCTAGGGTATGGATGTTTGTGTCGTTTTTAGTATAAGGTAGTTCGTAAGCAGCTTGTACGGACTGATGACCCCCGTAATTAAGTTCCATAAGCTCTACATAAAAAAAAAAAAAAAAAAAAAAAAAAAAAAAAAAAAAAAGTTCAAATGTTTGTATAGCTTATGGGACGTAACTATGGGGTCATCAGTACCTAAACTTACAAACTACTTATCGACTACCTTATACTAAGGACGGCACAAATATCCATGCCCGAGGGGGGATTCGAACCCCCGACCTTAGTGGAAGCTCTACAAACATTTGCACATTTTTTGAACTGGGTTAATAAGAACACCGAAAATTGACTGGTGTGTCCGCAAATCTAGCGAACTCCTGTGTCTTAAGGATTTGTTGATTGGTACATTGCACTTCCATGGTAATCACAGAAAAAACTAGTAGAAATTTGATGGTCTATGTATGCGTATCTCTCAGAGGCCTGTCACGTTTTCGTGCATTATTTTGCAATCATTATGTTGCTCGTACGCAGTTGTAGACACACAATGTTCTTTTAATGATCACGTGTTGCGATGTGTAGGTTGGCATCACACATATCTTCGTTTGCGGGAGACATCTGCTTGTAACTAACGATTAAAAAATTAAATCCGAGTTCGGTTTAGTGGAATTAAAAAAAAATTCTTACTTGACACAGGAAAGGGACTTGATTTGTGTTTTGAGTACGAAACTTTTGTCTATATTTTGGGTAAAGGGCTCATCGATCTTGCGCTACCAAGTTGAAAATGTGTTGCAATTGTATTGCATCTGGCAGGTGAAGTATTGCCGTTATGTCCTCTTGGTTCCGTGGTTGCTGTATCGGTGAGAGGCATTTCGGAGAAGGAAGTTGTTAGGTCAGTGCTTGCCAGAGAAAAACAGTTTCAGTGTAGACGGTCGGAAATCGGTAAGCTGCTGATCTTAAATGATTTGACGAATTTTTTTATTACTTATTGTGAGTCTCCAAGGAAATACCATTGTACAATAGGGTTTAGTTTTGTTTAAACATAGGAAAATAACAATTTCAGACGTCTTCTGGGATGCAAGTTTGACCTGTGCCAGATAAACGTTGTAAAGACTTGGAGCGTTTCGAAAAGAATCGTTTGCAGTGTTTAATATTGTAACAGGGTATGGCCAATAGATTCCCTTTGCTATGTTTACATTCAGCAAGATGGATATACGCAAGAAGGTGTGTACTGCTTTAGCATTCTTGATATAAACAAGCTATTAACGCAAACTTACGGTTTATTGTATTTTTTACCTGTAAGGTTGAAAGACGACCGTCTGTCGTTTTCCATATATTTTTGTATAGTTTCTGTAAAGTTATAAATTATTTAATGTCGCTACATTATCATTTTGTTAAAACTTGAATCCCACTCTTTTCAAGGCTTGACGAATAACATTTTTTTTTTTCGTGTGTTAGAATATTAGTTAATATTGCGAGGTTTTTCTTATTTTGTTGTGTTCATAATTTATTAATTATGTTAATTAATGTGGCATAAGTACGGCTTCTCCGCTACGCCACTGTCCCTGTGAGAATGTGCCCTTGTTTTACCTTTAAGTGAGTGTGAGAATCTATGGCTGTTTGACTGTGGGGAGTGATAGCTCGCTTTGCATCGTTCTCTCTGCCTCAGTATCGATAGCTGCTGATACTACCAAAGAGGCTTCCACACCCTTTGGTTGCGAGCTGGTTGGCGAGTCTCTCGGTCCCCCACCACCGCTATTTTCGTGGATTTTCCGGCTTCCGGTGGCTTCCCGCGTCGTGTGGCCGCTCAGTCTGGTCATTCTGAGCTGGTCTTCTGGTGAGGTAAGGTTGGTTCTGCTCTTGTTTCTGGAGATGGTAGCGTTTCATTGATTAGCACGTTGAACTTAGATTCGTGAACTTAGAATCATTTTTTGGAGTGTTTTCTCCGATCGTGTGCAGATATGTGTTCTCGTTTTTCACTTCAGTGATTTCCAATAGATAAACACGGTGTGTGTGATTCTAGTTGTAGTTTGATAACGGCCTGATCTCTTAAAACCTTTTGTGATCAGGTGGCGGTGTATGAACTCCGTGTAAATACTTTCTACCTTTGTGGTTCCCGATTTCTAATAGGTGATATGTTCGTCTCGTGTAGTGCATATATAAATCTTCTCATTGTTTTCTTCCGTGAGTGATATGTGTTTCACGTGGTTGGTTCATAGAACAAAGCCTTCAGCTTCCACTCTTGTTTGTTCCATGCCCACGTCCATCAGACCAGTGACTATGCGGGTATCCTTCTGATTTCACCTAACATTTAGCGATCTTCTCTCCCCGCCTATTGTAATTTTGCTGTTCTTCTCCAACTTGTAGTATGCACTCTGTCGGTAATTCACTCTGAGGCTTGTACATCCTCCTTCAATAGCTTCCTTATGTAATTCTAAACATTTGCATGGGTTGCTTACTGTAACTCTAAATTTTATTTTTCCGACTTTGTAATTATTACACTTTTATGGTTTTTCTGAGACTGGACTTCTTCCTTCTTTGTAATCGCCCCCTATCGCGTGTAGCTGTATTTCATTCGCTTCCTTCTATAATTCTAAGCATTTCCACGGGCTACATGCAGTAGTTAATTTTCCTTATTTTTGGAAACTGAATTTATTGAATTTTATCGGTTTTCGGACTTCTGGGGTATGCAGTTGGTCGCCTGCGTTCACGCTACTTCTCTTATAAAACCAGTACCTAGATCGATGTCAAACAGACTGCAACCTAAGAATCCAACGTGATTTTGTGTAATGAATCCGATTTTCAACCACTTCACCTTCAGTGGAGTGCGTTTACGTAACGTAGCCGTTAGTGTGTTTGCTCGCGGTCCAATTCCAGATGTTATTTAACGTGGCTATACACGCGCACCATCTCGATACAGGCACGACAGACCAGAGCCAGCTTCAAAGTGTTTTTGTATACTGTGTGTTGTGCTACCTCCGACTTGCTGAATTCCGCCTACGATAGCGGCGCCTGCTTCCGCCTCGTCTCAGCACGCTGATTTTGGTGAGTTTCGCTGTGGCATTGCGTGTGTGTGTGTGTGAGAGAATGAGTGTTGTTTGTGAATCCTTTTCCCCAGTAGCGTTAAAACATGTATAATTTAGGCTGGGCACCGTCTGCATTAATCCATGTAAGAGATGCATTTTTATTGTGTTAACGAAATTGGTTCCCCATTTCGCTTGTTATCTATCTGAATAAACCAGTTTAAGTTCAGCATAGTCCGTAAGATGCCTATAAATTGTAGTTTTAGGGCACCTTCCCTCTTTTATTTAATATTGTTCTTCACAAGTGCTGAGAACATGCTCAGATGCAATATTCCGTTGCGCTATAAATGTTTTCGTAGCTACCTTTCAAAGATAACTTTAATTGTGGTGGCTTGCTTATTAATGTCTGTGTGTTATAACGTGCGAGCTGTTTTGTATATTGACCACTGTAGTATTAACGTCCTGTTACTGAAGTAATTTGAAATGAGTCAGTTCTCAGTTTGGGCCAGGGATCAAGGCTTTGTAGCAGGGAGTAACCGGTAGTTCACACGGACCTCATTTGCTAATTTTTATGATAAGACAAGGCTCTTGTTACGTACAGTGGTCGACTTTTAAGGTTAATGATTAATTATTTGATTTTGATCATGTGTACTATAAAAAAGTTTCGTAAAAAGTAGTCAAAAGTTAACATCTACACATTTTCATTCACGACGGTTATATCTTAATTGTTAATGTCAGGTAATGCACTAGAACACTGCCGCTGCTCGCATGTGTAGTCCTACTACTGTGATCGGTCACAGTGGAATTCGTCACGAAATATTCTTTCTGACATCCCAAGCCTCTCAGTAAAGTGTGGCAACTGCAGGTACTTAACATGGAGGTCGTGGGCGGGTCTCGCTAATTTTTGACAGTTTGTATGAAAACTGCATTTTATTTACGAGGGAAATTGATCTTTCCCTAAGTAGTATAAATGCCTCAAAACTCAGGCATACAGTATGTACGTCGAAAATTTAAATGTTAATATTACCAATCTCTATATATAAAAAGAAGTGTTCCGATTGACTGACTGACTAACTGACTGACTGACTGACTCATCATCACCTAGCCAAAACCACTGAAGACAGAAACTTGAAATTTTGTGGAGGGTGTTGATCTTACTCTGTAGGCGTCATTTAAGAAGCGATTTTTCGATATTCCGTCCGTAAGGGGGTGAAATAGGGGATGAAACGTTTTTTAAAAATACGTTGCTATGTAGTCAATTTTGAAGCTACAACTACAAAATTTCGGATTTTAATTCGGGGTTCGAATTAAAAAGACACGTGTGTCGGCATTTTTTGAAATTCGACAAATAAGGAGTAAAATAGGTGACGCAAAAAATTGATTTACAAAAATATGTTGCTGTTAACTCAAATTTTAAGCTACAACTACGAAACTTCGGATATGGAATCTTGGTCAGGATTAAAAATCCATGATTTTTAGTATTTTTGGAAATTCAACAAGTAAGAGGGTTAAATAGAGGATCAAAAATTATTTTTGAAAACACGTTGCTATTGATACAATTTTGAAGCTAGAGCTGCAAAAATTGATATTTATATAGTTGGTTAGACGTTAAAAAAATACGTGTTTAGGTATTTTCGGAAATTCAACCATCAACGGGATTAAATTGGAGAGGGGGTGTTTTTCGAAAATATGTTGCTATTTAGGCAATTTAGAAGTTAGAACTACAAATTTTCGGATTTGGATTCGGAGTTCGAATTAAAAAGACACGTGTTTCGGCATTATTTGAAATTCAACCAATAACGGGGTAAAACAGAGGACGCAAAAAATTGATTTTCAATAGTATGTTGGTTGCTGTTAACTCAAATTTCAAGCTATAACTACGAAACTTAGGATATGTATTCCTCAATCAGGATTAAAAAGAAACAACTGGTGCAGACCAACCAGCCTACGCATGCGAAGCAGCGGGGGTTCAGCTAGTAACAGTTAAAATGTTTTCGCGGTCTCAGAGACAGTGGATCGGCCGTATTTCTGGGTTTCACTGGTGGCGACAGTGAGGACTAACAATACGTTTGTAACGAGTACAGTCTCTTTTAGCAGCGGATACGTAACGACAGGTATATTTCTGTTACTCTCACAGACCTAAAGTTTTGTATGCTGGGTAGCAGATGGCCCTGCCGGCATCGCCTTTCCAACGGTGAGGGCCACACGCTGGAGTAGTCACGTGTAGTTTGCGAACGAACTAGTTCGGAAGAGCGCCCCCACAGGCGAACTACGCGAACTAGTCCTCAGATCCGTCAACCTCTTAGTTCGTCCGCTCCTTTTCCAAAAACTGACGGGGAACAGCGAGAGGACGCGAGAGCGCGCAGAATCGCGTGATTCCCTTCTGCCAGTTGCCGTCATTTCGAGCTGAGATGCAGCTCATATGTAATTCCGTAGTTCACTGCCACAAATTTTCTGTTCTATGGTATTCAGCAGTGTCTAAATATAACCGCCATTCCATAGGTAAAGAAGTAAAGAGAACTCAAAACTTAACATTGGTTGCGTTTATATGCCTGTAATTATGCATCAACCATTTTGTCTCAGCTGCGTGATACTGTTGACGGCTCGCGGTGTAGAATGTTGAGGATAACGTCGTATAAGTGACACTAACACTGTAAAGTAACGAACCCGTATAGAATTAATCTATATCTATAAATGTGAATGTCTGTTCGGTGTACGTTTATCACGTCTGAACCACAAGACATAAAGAGCTAAAAATTTGTACAGTTACTAATGTCTACCCGGGGAAGGCCTTAGGCACGGTTTTATGGCGATCGGATAGCTATTTATCTATAAATATTAATGTGAAAGTCTGTTCGGTGTACGCTAATCACAACCGAACGAGAAGACGCAGACACTTAAATATTTATACAGTTACTAATTTATACCTGAGGAAGGTTTTAGGCGCGGTTTTATAGTGATCTGATAGATATTTAGCAATTTGAAGAATATAACGCGAAATGCGGAACAATAATTACTCTTTGAAAATTGTTTTATTGGTTGCATTGTTGCTTGAGGGTTGATAATGATAAAACGGTTGGAGTATATTGGGAGGGAAAGTTATCGGTGTATATAAAATTCTACGTGTGTGTGTGTGTTAATATTTCGCTCTGCAGCGAAAGCTACAGAACGCAAACGAATGGTGTAATCGTTGTCCAAAGTACGCCATACCAGTTCCATGCCGATAGCTATAAGGGGGTGGAAGTTATGGTGGTTGAAAGTCGTCAAATTATAAAAAAAATTCGGACGTTTGCAACTCTATAGCAAGGAGGTTACATACAGCCAAACGTCATCCCACAACCTTATCTTTGGTCTATGCGTCCTACAATGCCTACATCTCTTTCTCTGTAAGGATAAGCATACGAATAAGGACATATAAGAATAAATAAATAAAGCAGTAAAATAGAAATTTCTTTTAATACATCTCTTTAAAAAATCGATTTCACGTTTCACGCATTACATCAAGAGATCGATCTGTGTTATTATTACAGTCATTATTGTTGAATTTCGTGTTTGGATTCTTCGAAACGAGTGAATTTTTACGTTTGATTTGATCACATAGCACACTGCTTATCTTTCATGATCAACCAATACACGAGTGGAGCCGCGGGTTTAAGATAGTTAGCTATAAAACTGTAGTTTACTCAGTAATGTTCTTTCAATGACCTATTAAGTAAATAAATAAATCCATTTTAAAAACAAAATACAAAGAGTACTCTGTATGCAAAGTAGTTGAGTACCATTGTATCACCCATTAGTGTAAATAACTGGTTTATTTGCTTAAGTATTTGATGTCTAATTGCCCAAAAATACGGGTAACAGCACACGCTTGGGCAACACTGATCATTATATAAAAAAGCGCCGCGGTTGCACAGTGGTAGAGTTCCAGACTACAAATCCGAAAGTCGCGGGTTCGATCCCCGCCAGGTCCTAGGATTTGCATCTGTCACTTTCCACTTCTTTCACCTCTGGCAGTATTGCTCTTGTGAAAAATACCGAGTAGCACTGTGGTTCGGAACCCACGTTAAACTGTAGGTCCCCCTGTAACTGGCTGGGTAAGTCAGTTCGAAGGTCGGAGGAAGGCAACGGCATACCACCTCCAAACAGGACCGTGCCTAGCAAAGCACTGCGGTGTTCAGACCAATCTTCGGATTGTTGACTGCTTAACCTTTCTTAACAAAAGAAAGAGCTCTTTTAGTAGCGGTAGCAAAAACCAAAAAGAGCGGACGAACTAAAAAGAGCGACCTACATCGCGGCCGGTCGCGAACTAAAATATGCGCCATCGGTCGCGAACTATTATGCCAAACGTATCGCGCTTCTTAGTTCGTTGGATTATTTTCCGAAGACCGACGGGCAATAGCGAGAGGGCGCGCAGCAGAATTAAAAATCACGTGTTTGCCTTCTGCTAATGAGAGCCATTTCGAGGTGAGCGTCTGCCTGCTAGATTACATAGTTCAGTGCTACACAATTTCTGCTCTGAAGTATTCTGCACTCAGCAATATCTGACTAATAAAGTCCATAATGTCGAGATATACAGTATGTTACAAAAAGTACCGGTCAAACTTTCAGGAAACATCCCTCACACACTATGAAAGAAAATTTGTTATGTGGACATGTGTCCGGAAATGCTTAATTTCGATGTTAGAGCTCATTTTATTACTTCTCTTCAAATTACATTAATGATGGAATGGAAACACACAGCATCAGAACGTACCAGCGTGACTTCAAACACTTTGTTACAGGAAATGTTCAAAATGTCCTCCGTTAGCGAGGATACATGCATCCACCCTCCGTCGCACGGAATCCCTGATGCGCTGATGCAGCCCTGGAGAATGGCGTATTGTATCACAGCCGTCCACAATACGAGCACGAAGAGTCTCTACATTTGCTACCGGGGTTGCGTAGACGAGAGCTTTCAAATGCCCCCATAAATGAAAGTCAAGAGGGTTGAGGTCAGGAGAGCGTGGAGGCCACGGAATTGGTCCGCCTCTACCAATCCATCGGTCACCGAATCTGTTGTTGAGAAGCGTACGAACACGTCGACTGAAATGTGCAGGAGCTCCATCGTGCATGAAGCACATGTTTTGTCGTACTTGTAAAGGCACATGTTCTAGGAGCACAGGTAGAAGAGTATCCCGTATGAAATCATGATAACGTGCTCCAGTGAGCGTAGGTGGAAGAACATGAGGCGCAATCAAGACATCACCAACAATTCCTGTCCAAACGATCACAGAAAATCTGTGTTGGTGACGTGATTGCACAATTGCGTGCGGATTCTCGTCAGCCCACACATGTTGATTGTGAAAATTTACAATTTGATCACGTTGGAATGAAGCCTAAAATGAGCTCTAACGTGGAATTTAGCGTTTCCACAAAACATATATTCTTTCTTTGTGTGTGAGGAACGTTTCCTGAAAGTTTGGCCGTACGTTTTTGTTACACCCTGTAGAGATAACTGTAAACTTAAACGCGAGAAATTACCCTCAAACTGTTTCTTTTGGTCTGCGTGATATCGTTAGCGGCTCACGCAGCAAGCGCATGAAGCAGCTAGGTGGGGGAACTTCTCCCTCCACCTGCACGCGCAGACCACGCCGCTCAGCCGTCACAGGGAGCGGACGAACTAAAAGAGCGAACTAGTTCGCGGCAGAGCCGCGAACTAAAGTGAGCGCTCCCGATCGCGAACTGTTCCGCGCAAGTGCACTCTGGACAGTGGCCAGAGTTGCGACCTCTGTCACAAAGATTCCCTCTAAATTTGCTATAAAATCCCCCTAAATCGGAAGAAATCCCCCTAAAAAAAGCAAACGGTATAGTCGGTGGGGGAGGGGGGGGGTTGGTGGCTAGAAACTGCAAAGACAAAAAAACTTTTTTGTTTTTGAGACTTTCTTCTCCGCCAACTGTTGCACACGTATTAAAAGTTAAGAGCCATGCCCACGGGCACGAACGTAGGGGTGCAATACAGAAACATAGTTCATAATAAGAAATAATTACAATCGTACCTTCCAGCAAAGGGTCCGTTTCCCAGATCTTCGCATTCTTTTGTGCATACTTTCTCTTATTTTTGGTAGCCATTTTGACCAATAAAGCAATGCATTTACATCACAAGTTGAGCTAGTCGTTAAAGTAAAAATAATGATGGATCAGCAATACAATAAAGTCATCTCTAAAGCACAATGCCGATGATAGCATGTGACCTAGCGGTTGTTGTTGTACTGGTCTTCAGTCTGGAGTCTGGTTTGATGCAGCTCTCCACAATACCCTATCCTGAGCAAGCCTCTTCATCTCCACATAAGAACGGCAACCTACATCTGTCTGAATCTGCTTACTGTATCCATCTCTTGGTCTTCCTCTGCGATTTTTACCCCACACACTTCCCTCCAACGCTAAATTCACAATTCCTTGATGTCTAAGAATGTGTCCTACCAATCTATCCCTTGTTTTAGCCGAGGTATGCCAGAAATTTCTTTTCTCTCCAATTCTGTTCAGTACCTCCTTATTAGTTATGCGATCCACCCACCTAACTTTGAGCATTCTTCTGTAGCACCATATTTCAAAAGCCTCAATCCTCTTCCTGTCCGCTCTGTTTATCGTCCATGTCTCACTCCCATAGAAGGCAACACTCCATACAAATGCCTTCAGAAAGGACTTCCTTTGGCTTAAATGAATATTCGATGATAACAAATTTCTCTTTTTCAAGAACGCTTTTCTACCCATTGCCATTCTGCACTTTATATCCTCTGTACTGCGACCATAATTTGTTATTTTACTGCCCAAGTAACAAAACTCATCTACCTCCTGTATTGCATCGTTTCCCAATCTAAATCCTTCAGCATCACCTGATTTTCTTACACTGCACTCCATTACCCTAGTTTTGCTCTTGTTAATGTTCATCTTATTTGCACCTTTCAGCACACTGTCCATTCCGTTCAATTGCTCTTTCAGGTACTATATAAATACCTAGCGGTATTTCAGTGCAATGTCCTTGGAAAATACCAGTTCTTTAACTTACTAGAGAAAAAAAAAAACGGGTATTGTTGAGCGACAGGATGGGGGTGGAGACAGGGAAAATATGCGCCGGCAGCCAACATGCACTGAAGACACAATGAAAACAGTGCAACAGTAGTGACAACAGACCTACAATGTAATCAACACAGGCTGAAGTACGCTACACAGTTGGCAATGAACATCTGCAATGAGTGTGGCAACACGTCTTCCGATTGCTACACACACATTTGATGCAAAAATAAATAAATTCTCTTCTTCCCCCAAAAAATCCCCCTGACACTTATTTTTCCCCCTAAATATCCCCCTAACATTTCTTTCCCCCGAATAAAATCCCCCCCCTAAATCAGGGGGGAAAACCCCCGAGTTGGCAACACTGACTGTGGCTCGACGGCAGCGGCACGTCCGCCTGGCGAGTAGAGCGTGCTCGGCGGATGTCGGCCTGCGTGTTCCTGGGGAAGCCCCCGTGTAGTGGCGGCCCTGCGCGCCCACGGCTGCCAACTTGCGGCAGTAATCGGTTTTGCCCGCGGGCTTCATCTAATTGACGCCAGCGTGCCTCGCCTCGTTAGCAGCAGGGAACAGCTGTTGCTACTCCTACTCCTCAGCTGCCGGCCGCCTACGCAGGCTACTCCTCTACAGGACGCACCACAAGCCCCACAAGTCCGTACAACTCGCACAGTGTCCAAAAAGTGAACGTTTCCTCGGGGCATCTATACTCGGGCCGCTGAAACATTGCACTGGACGTTTCGCGCTATGGCAAGTTATGTTGGCTACACTGCTATAGCGACGCTGCAAGACTAGCCCAATACACACAGCAGAAGAAACGGTTTTCAGTAGCGTCTCATAAAGAGCTTTCCAAACTGGGTGTCGCGAGACTAAAAATTTTAGACTCTAAACAAAAGGCTTGTCATAAAATAACACACAATATCCTTCTCTTCATACTACCCTGCTAATTATCCTCAGTGGCGGCGGGAGCCTCGCAAAACATTGCTAAAATTTTAGTTATTTTCTTTTTTTTTTCTATATTTGATGTTTAACAGAGCTTTTAAACTGCTAGGTTATGTAACGACGACCTAGATCTAACTTAACACTAGCTTAAACAAAGGCCGAACATAACAGCCGTACCCAAGAGTGGGATTCAACCCCAAAAAGAGCGACCTCGCTCACCACGGTAGCTTAGTGCGCTCGGCTATTCCCCGCCGGCAGCTATTTAGATTTCCTCTTTATTGCCGAATGAGTGCAGCAGTGATGAAAGTTTTAGTTAAATACTTGCAAAACAAATTCATCAGTACATTTTAGAAAACAATTTGGGAGAAGTATAGCCAAATGCTTATATAAAAATCAGAATCAAGGTCACAGTTTGTCAGTACAGCTTAGGCCGAGAGAAGCTTCTCAAAGTTAAATTGATTAAGACTTAGATCTAACTTAACACTAGCTTAACCAAAGGACGAACATAACAGCCGTACCCAAGAGTGGGATTCAACTCCAACAAGAGCGACCTCGCTCACCACGGTAGCTTAGTGCGCTCGGCTATTCCCCGCCGGCAGCTATTTAGATTTCCTCTTTATTGCCGAATGAGTGCAGCAGTGATGAAAGTTTTAGTTAAATACTTGCAAAACAAATTCATCAGTACATTTTAGAAAACAATTTGGGAGAAGTATAGCCAAATGCTTATACAAAAATCAGAATCAAGGTCACAGTTTGTCAGTACAGCTTAGGCCGAGAGAAGCTTCTCAAAGTTAAATTGATTAAGACTTAGATCTAACTTAACACTAGCTTAACCAAAGGACGAACATAACAGCCGTACCCAAGAGTGGGATTCAACTCCAACAAGAGCGACCTCGCTCACCACGGTAGCTTAGTGCGCTCGGCTATTCCCCGCCGGCAGCTATTTAGATTTCCTCTTTATTGCCGAATGAGTGCAGCAGTGATGAAAGTTTTAGTTAAATACTTGCAAAACAAATTCATCAGTACATTTTAGAAAACAATTTGGGAGAAGTATAGCCAAATGCTTATATAAAAATCAGAATCAAGGTCACAGTTTGTCAGTACAGCTTAGGCCGAGAGAAGCTTCTCAAAGTTAAATTGATTAAGACTTAGATCTAACTTAACACTAGCTGAACCAAAGGACGAACATAACAGCCGTACCCAAGAGTGGGATTCAACTCCAACAAGAGCGACCTCGCTCACCACGGTAGCTTAGTGCGCTCGGCTATTCCCCGCCGGCAGCTATTTAGATTTCCTCTTTATTGCCGAATGAGTGCAGCAGTGATGAAAGTTTTAGTTAAATACTTGCAAAACAAATTCATCAGTACATTTTAGAAAACAATTTGGGAGAAGTATAGCCAAACGCTTATATAAAAATCAGAATCAAGGTCACAGTTTGTCAGTACAGCTTAGGCCGAGAGAAGCTTCTCAAAGTTAAATTGATTAAGACTTAGATCTAACTTAACACTAGCTTAACCAAAGGACGAACATAACAGCCGTACCCAAGAGTGGGATTCAACTCCAACAAGAGCGACCTCGCTCACCATGGTAGCTTAGTGCGCTCGGCTATTCCCCGCCGGCAGCTATTTAGATTTCCTCTTTATTGCCGAATGAGTGCAGCAGGGATGAAAGTTTTAGTTAAATACTTGCAAAACAAATTCATCAGTACATTTTAGAAAACAATTTGGGAGAAGTATAGCCAAATGCTTATATAAAAATCAGAATCAAGGTCACAGTTTGTCAGTACAGCTTAGGCCGAGAGAAGCTTCTCAAAGTTAAATTGATTAAGACTTAGATCTAACTTAACACTAGCTTAACCAAAGGACGAACATAACAGCCGTACCCAAGAGTGGGATTCAACTCCAACAAGAGCGACCTCGCTCACCACGGTAGCTTAGTGCGCTCGGCTATTCCCCGCCGGCAGCTATTTAGATTTCCTCTTTATTGCCGAATGAGTGCAGCAGGGATGAAAGTTTTAGTTAAATACTTGCAAAACAAATTCATCAGTACATTTTAGAAAACAATTTGGGAGAAGTATAGCCAAATGCTTATATAAAAATCAGAATCAAGGTCACAGTTTGTCAGTACAGCTTAGGCCGAGAGAAGCTTCTCAAAGTTAAATTGATTAAGACTTAGATCTAACTTAACACTAGCTTAACCAAAGGACGAACATAACAGCCGTACCCAAGAGTGGGATTCAACTCCAACAAGAGCGACCTCGCTCACCACGGTAGCTTAGTGCGCTCGGCTATTCCCCGCCGGCAGCTATTTAGATTTCCTCTTTATTGCCGAATGAGTGCAGCAGTGATGAAAGTTTTAGTTAAATACTTGCAAAACAAATTCATCAGTACATTTTAGAAAACAATTTGGGAGAAGTATAGCCAAATGCTTATATAAAAATCAGAATCAAGGTCACAGTTTGTCAGTACAGCTTAGGCCGAGAGAAGCTTCTCAAAGTTAAATTGATTAAGACTTAGATCTAACTTAACACTAGCTGAACCAAAGGACGAACATAACAGCCGTACCCAAGAGTGGGATTCAACTCCAACAAGAGCGACCTCACTCACCACGGTAGCTTAGTGCGCTCGGCTATTCCCCACCGGCAGCTATTTAGATTTCCTCTTTATTGCCGAATGAGTGCAGCAGTGATGAAAGTTTTAGTTAAATACTTGCAAAACAAATTCATCAGTACATTTTAGAAAACAATTTGGGAGAAGTATAGCCAAATGCTTATATAAAAATTAGAATCAAGGTCACAGTTTGTCAGTACAGCTTAGGCCGAGAGAAGATTCTCAAAGTTAAATTGATTAAGACTTAGATCTAACTTAACACTAGCTTAACCAAAGGACGAACATAACAGCCGTACCCAAGAGTGGGATTCAACTCCAACAAGAGCGACCTCGCTCACCACGGTAGCTTAGTGCGCTCGGCTATTCCCCGCCGGCAGCTATTTAGATTTCCTCTTTATTGCCGAATGTGTGCAGCAGTGATGAAAGTTTTAGTTAAATACTTGCAAAACAAATTCATCAGTACATTTTAGAAAACAATTTGGGAGAAGTATAGCCAAATGCTTATATAAAAATTAGAATCAAGGTCACAGTTTGTCAGTACAGCTTAGGCCGAGAGAAGCTTCTCAAAGTTAAATTGATTAAGACTTAGATCTAACTTAACACTAGCTTAACCAAAGGACGAACATAACAGCCATACCCAAGAGTGGGATTCAACTCCAACAAGAGCGACCTCGCTCACCACGGTAGCTTAGTGCGCTCGGCTATTCCCCGCCGGCAGCTATTTAGATTTCCTCTTTATTGCCGAATGAGTGCAGCAGTGATGAAAGTTTTAGTTAAATACTTGCAAAACAAATTCATCAGTACATTTTAGAAAACAATTTGGGAGAAGTATAGCCAAATGCTTATATAAAAATTAGAATCAAGGTCACAGTTTGTCAGTACAGCTTAGGCCGAGAGAAGCTTCTCAAAGTTAAATTGATTAAGACTTAGATCTAACTCAACACTAGCTTAACCAAAGGACGAACATAACAGCCGTACCCAAGAGTGGGATTCAACTCCAACAAGAGCGACATCGCTCACCACGGTAGCTTAGTGCGCTCTGCTATTCCCCGCCGGCAGCTATTTAGATTTCCTCTTTATTGCCGAATGAGTGCAGCAGTGATGAAAGTTTTAGTTAAATACTTGCAAAACAAATTCATCAGTACATTTTAGAAAACAATTTGGGAGAAGTATAGCCAAATGCTTATATAAAAATCAGAATCAAGGTCACAGTCACAGTTTGTCAGTACATCTTAGGCCGAGAGAAGCTTGTCAAAGTTAATTTGATTAAGACTTAGATCTAACTTAACACTAGCTTAACCAAAGGACGAACATAACAGCCGTACCCAAGAGTGGGATTCAACTCCAACAAGAGCGACCTCGCTCACCACGGTAGCTTAGTGCGCTCGGCTATTCCCCGCCGGCAGCTATTTAGATTTCCTCTTTATTGCCGAATGAGTGCAGCAGTGATGAAAGTTTTAGTTAAATACTTGCAAAACAAATTCATCAGTACATTTTAGAAAACAATTTGGGAGAAGTATAGCCAAATGCTTATATAAAAATCAGAATCAAGGTCACAGTTTGTCAGTACAGCTTAGGCCGAGAGAAGCTTCTCAAAGTTAAATTGATTAAGACTTAGATCTAACTTAACACTAGCTTAACCAAAGGACGAACATAACAGCCGTACCCAAGAGTGGGATTCAACTCCAACAAGAGCGACCTCGCTCACCACGGTAGCTTAGTGCGCTCGGCTATTCCCCGCCGGCAGCTATTTAGATTTCCTCTTTATTGCCGAATAAGTGCAGCAGCGATGAAAGTTTTAGTTAAATACTCGCAAAACAAATTCATCAGTACATTTTAGAAAACAATTTGGGAGAAGTATAGCCAAATGCTTATATAAAAATTACAATCAAGGTCACAGTTTGTCAGTACAGCTTAGGCCGAGAGAAGCTTCTCAAAGTTAAATTGATTAAGACTTAGATCTAACTTAACACTAGCTTAACCAAAGGACGAACATAACAGCCGTACCCAAGAGTGGGATTCAACTCCAACAAGAGCGACCTCGCTCACCACGGTAGCTTAGTGCGCTCGGCTATTCCCCGCCGGCAGCTATTTAGATTTCCTCTTTATTGCCGAATGAGTGCAGCAGTGATGAAAGTTTTAGTTAAATACTTGCAAAACAAATTCATCAGTACATTTTAGAAAACAATTTGGGAGAAGTATAGCCAAATGCTTATATAAAAATCAGAATCAAGGTCACAGTTTGTCAGTACAGCTTAGGCCGAGAGAAGCTTCTAAAAGTTAAATTGATTAAGACTTAGATCTAACTTAACACTAGCTTAACCAAAGGACGAACATAACAGCCGTACCCAAGAGTGGGATTCAACTCCAACAAGAGCGACCTCGCTCACCACGGTAGCTTAGTGCGCTCGGCTATTCCCCGCCGGCAGCTATTTAGATTTCCTCTTTATTGCCGAATGAGTGCAGCAGGGATGAAAGTTTTAGTTAAATACTTGCAAAACAAATTCATCAGTACATTTTAGAAAACAATTTGGGAGAAGTATAGCCAAATGCTTATATAAAAATCAGAATCAAGGTCACAGTTTGTCAGTACAGCTTAGGCCGAGAGAAGCTTCTCAAAGTTAAATTGATTAAGACTTAGATCTAACTTAACACTAGCTTAACCAAAGGACGAACATAACAGCCGTACCCAAGAGTGGGATTCAACTCCAACAAGAGCGACCTCGCTCACCACGGTAGCTTAGTGCGCTCGGCTATTCCCCGCCGGCAGCTATTTAGATTTCCTCTTTATTGCCGAATGAGTGCAGCAGGGATGAAAGTTTTAGTTAAATACTTGCAAAACAAATTCATCAGTACATTTTAGAAAACAATTTGGGAGAAGTATAGCCAAATGCTTATATAAAAATTAGAATCAAGGTCACAGTTTATCAATACAGCTTAGGCCGAGAGAAGCTTCTCAAAGTTAAATTGATTAAGACTTAGATCTAACTTAACACCAGCTTAACCATAGGACGAACATAACAGCCGTACCCAAGAGTGGGATTCAACTCCAACAAGAGCGACCTCGCTCACCACGGTAGCTTAGTGCGCTCGGCTATTCCCCGCCGGCAGCTATTTAGATTTCCTCTTTATTGCCGAATGAGTGCAGCAGTGATGAAAGTTTTAGTTAAATACTTGCAAAACAAATTCATCAGTACATTTTAGAAAACAATTTGGGAGAAGTATAGCCAAATGCTTATATAAAAATCAGAATCAAGGTCACAGTATGTCAGTACAGCTTAGGCCGAGAGAAGCTTCTCAAAATTAAATTGATTAAGACTTAGATCTAACTTAACACTAGCTTAACCAAAGGACGAACATAACAGCCGTACCCAAGAGTGGGATTCAACTCCAACAAGAGCGACCTCGCTCACCACGGTAGCTTAGTGCGCTCGGCTATTCCCCGCCGGCAGCTATTTAGATTTCCTCTTTATTGCCGAATGAGTGCAGCAGTGATGAAAGTTTTAGTTAAATACTTGCAAAACAAATTCATCAGTACATTTTAGAAAACAATTTGGGAGAAGTATAGCCAAATGCTTATATAAAAATCAGAATCAAGGTCACAGTTTGTCAGTACAGCTTAGGCCGAGAGAAGCTTCTCAAAGTTAAATTGATTAAGACTTAGATCTAACTTAACACTAGCTTAACCAAAGGACGAACATAACAGCCGTACCCAAGAGTGGGATTCAACTCCAACAAGAGCGACATCGCTCACCACGGTAGCTTAGTGCGCTCGGCTATTCCCCGCCGGCAGCTATTTAGATTTCCTCTTTATTGCCGAATGAGTGCAGCAGCGATGAAAGTTTTAGTTAAATACTCGCAAAACAAATTCATCAGTACATTTTAGAAAACAATTTGGGAGAAGTATAGCCAAATGCTTATATAAAAATTAGAATCAAGGTCACAGTTTGTCAGTACAGCTTAGGCCGAGAGAAGCTTCTCAAAGTTAAATTGATTAAGACTTAGATCTAACTTAACACCAGCTTAACCATAGGACGAAAATAACAGCCGTACCCAAGAGTGGGATTCAACTCCAACAAGAGCGACCTCGCTCACCACGGTAGCTTAGTGCGCTCGGCTATTCCCCGCCGGCAGCTATTTAGATTTCCTCTTTATTGCCGAATGAGTGCAGCAGTGATGAAAGTTTTAGTTAAATACTTGCAAAACAAATTCATCAGTACATTTTAGAAAACAATTTGGGAGAAGTATAGCCAAATGCTTATATAAAAATTAGAATCAAGGTCACAGTTTGTCAGTACAGCTTAGGCCGAGAGAAGCTTCTCAAAGTTAAATTGATTAAGACTTAGATCTAACTTAACACTAGCTTAACCAAAGGACGAACATAACAGCCGTACCCAAGAGTGGGATTCAACTCCAACAAGAGCGACCTCGCTCACCACGGTAGCTTAGTGCGCTCGGCTATTCCCCGCCGGCAGCTATTTAGATTTCCTCTTTATTGCCGAATGAGTGCAGCAGTGATGAAAGTTTTAGTTAAATACTTGCAAAACAAATTCATCAGTACATTTTAGAAAACAATTTGGGAGAAGTATAGCCAAATGCTTATATAAAAATTAGAATCAAGGTCACAGTTTGTCAGTACAGCTTAGGCCGAGAGAAGCTTCTCAAAGTTAAATTGATTAAGACTTAGATCTAACTTAACACTAGCTTAACCAAAGGACGAACATAACAGCCGTACCCAAGAGTGGGATTCAACTCCAACAAGAGCGACCTCGCTCACCACGGTAGCTTAGTGCGCTCGGCTATTCCCCGCCGGCAGCTATTTAGATTTCCTCTTTATTGCCGAATGAGTGCAGCAGTGATGAAAGTTTTAGTTAAATACTTGCAAAACAAATTCATCAGTACATTTTAGAAAACAATTTGGGAGAAGTATAGCCAAATGCTTATATAAAAATTAGAATCAAGGTCACAGTTTGTCAGTACAGCTTAGGCCGAGAGAAGCTTCTCAAAGTTAAATTGATTAAGACTTAGATCTAACTTAACACTAGCTTAACCAAAGGACGAACATAACAGCCGTACCCAAGAGTGGGATTCAACTCCAACAAGAGCGACCTCGCTCACCACGGTAGCTTAGTGCGCTCGGCTATTCCCCGCCGGCAGCTATTTAGATTTCCTCTTTATTGCCGAATGAGTGCAGCAGTGATGAAAGTTTTAGTTAAATACTTGCAAAACAAATTCATCAGTACATTTTAGAAAACAATTTGGGAGAAGTATAGCCAAATGCTTATATAAAAATCAGAATCAAGGTCACAGTTTGTCAGTACAGCTTAGGCCGAGAGAAGCTTCTAAAAGTTAAATTGATTAAGACTTAGATCTAACTTAACACTAGCTTAACCAAAGGACGAACATAACAGCCGTACCCAAGAGTGGGATTCAACTCCAACAAGAGCGACCTCGCTCACCACGGTAGCTTAGTGCGCTCGGCTATTCCCCGCAGGCAGCTATTTAGATTTCCTCTTTATTGCCGAATGAGTGCAGCAGGGATGAAAGTTTTAGTTAAATACTTGCAAAACAAATTCATCAGTACATTTTAGAAAACAATTTGGGAGAAGTATAGCCAAATGATTATATAAAAATCAGAATCAAGGTCACAGTTTGTCAGTACAGCTTAGGCCGAGAGAAGCTTCTCAAAGTTAAATTGATTAAGACTTAGATCTAACTCAACACTAGCTTAACCAAAGGACGAACATAACAGCCGTACCCAAGAGTGGGATTCAACTCCAACAAGAGCGACCTCGCTCACCACGGTAGCTTAGTGCGCTCGGCTATTCCCCGCCGGCAGCTATTTAGATTTCCTCTTTATTGCCGAATGAGTGCAGCAGTGATGAAAGTTTTAGTTAAATACTTGCAAAACAAATTCATCAGTACATTTTAGAAAACAATTTGGGAGAAGTATAGCCAAATGCTTATATAAAAATCAGAATCAAGGTCACAGTTTGTCAGTACAGCTTAGGCCGAGAGAAGCTTCTCAAAGTTAAATTGATTAAGACTTAGATCTAACTCAACACTAGCTTAACCAAAGGACGAACATAACAGCCGTACCCAAGAGTGGGATTCAACTCCAACAAGAGCGACCTCGCTCACCACGGTAGCTTAGTGCGCTCGGCTATTCCCCGCCGGCAGCTATTTAGATTTCCTCTTTATTGCCGAATAAGTGCAGCAGCGATGAAAGTTTTAGTTAAATACTCGCAAAACAAATTCATCAGTACATTTTAGAAAACAATTTGGGAGAAGTATAGCCAAATGCTTATATAAAAATTACAATCAAGGTCACAGTTTGTCAGTACAGCTTAGGCCGAGAGAAGCTTCTCAAAGTTAAATTGATTAAGACTTAGATCTAACTTAACACTAGCTTAACCAAAGGACGAACATAACAGCCGTACCCAAGAGTGGGATTCAACTCCAACAAGAGCGACCTCGCTCACCACGGTAGCTTAGTGCGCTCGGCTATTCCCCGCCGGCAGCTATTTAGATTTCCTCTTTATTGCCGAATGAGTGCAGCAGTGATGAAAGTTTTAGTTAAATACTTGCAAAACAAATTCATCAGTACATTTTAGAAAACAATTTGGGAGAAGTATAGCCAAATGCTTATATAAAAATCAGAATCAAGGTCACAGTTTGTCAGTACAGCTTAGGCCGAGAGAAGCTTCTAAAAGTTAAATTGATTAAGACTTAGATCTAACTTAACACTAGCTTAACCAAAGGACGAACATAACAGCCGTACCCAAGAGTGGGATTCAACTCCAACAAGAGCGACCTCGCTCACCACGGTAGCTTAGTGCGCTCGGCTATTCCCCGCCGGCAGCTATTTAGATTTCCTCTTTATTGCCGAATGAGTGCAGCAGGGATGAAAGTTTTAGTTAAATACTTGCAAAACAAATTCATCAGTACATTTTAGAAAACAATTTGGGAGAAGTATAGCCAAATGCTTATATAAAAATCAGAATCAAGGTCACAGTTTGTCAGTACAGCTTAGGCCGAGAGAAGCTTCTCAAAGTTAAATTGATTAAGACTTAGATCTAACTTAACACTAGCTTAACCAAAGGACGAACATAACAGCCGTACCCAAGAGTGGGATTCAACTCCAACAAGAGCGACCTCGCTCACCACGGTAGCTTAGTGCGCTCGGCTATTCCCCGCCGGCAGCTATTTAGATTTCCTCTTTATTGCCGAATGAGTGCAGCAGGGATGAAAGTTTTAGTTAAATACTTGCAAAACAAATTCATCAGTACATTTTAGAAAACAATTTGGGAGAAGTATAGCCAAATGCTTATATAAAAATTAGAATCAAGGTCACAGTTTGTCAATACAGCTTAGGCCGAGAGAAGCTTCTCAAAGTTAAATTGATTAAGACTTAGATCTAACTTAACACCAGCTTAACCATAGGACGAACATAACAGCCGTACCCAAGAGTGGGATTCAACTCCAACAAGAGCGACCTCGCTCACCACGGTAGCTTAGTGCGCTCGGCTATTCCCCGCCGGCAGCTATTTAGATTTCCTCTTTATTGCCGAATGAGTGCAGCAGTGATGAAAGTTTTAGTTAAATACTTGCAAAACAAATTCATCAGTACATTTTAGAAAACAATTTGGGAGAAGTATAGCCAAATGCTTATATAAAAATCAGAATCAAGGTCACAGTATGTCAGTACAGCTTAGGCCGAGAGAAGCTTCTCAAAATTAAATTGATTAAGACTTAGATCTAACTTAACACTAGCTTAACCAAAGGACGAACATAACAGCCGTACCCAAGAGTGGGATTCAACTCCAACAAGAGCGACCTCGCTCACCACGGTAGCTTAGTGCGCTCGGCTATTCCCCGCCGGCAGCTATTTAGATTTCCTCTTTATTGCCGAATGAGTGCAGCAGTGATGAAAGTTTTAGTTAAATACTTGCAAAACAAATTCATCAGTACATTTTAGAAAACAATTTGGGAGAAGTATAGCCAAATGCTTATATAAAAATCAGAATCAAGGTCACAGTATGTCAGTACAGCTTAGGCCGAGAGAAGCTTCTCAAAATTAAATTGATTAAGACTTAGATCTAACTTAACACTAGCTTAACCAAAGGACGAACATAACAGCCGTACCCAAGAGTGGGATTCAACTCCAACAAGAGCGACCTCGCTCACCACGGTAGCTTAGTGCGCTCGGCTATTCCCCGCCGGCAGCTATTTAGATTTCCTCTTTATTGCCGAATGAGTGCAGCAGTGATGAAAGTTTTAGTTAAATACTTGCAAAACAAATTCATCAGTACATTTTAGAAAACAATTTGGGAGAAGTATAGCCAAATGCTTATATAAAAATCAGAATCAAGGTCACAGTTTGTCAGTACAGCTTAGGCCGAGAGAAGCTTCTAAAAGTTAAATTGATTAAGACTTAGATCTAACTTAACACTAGCTTAACCAAAGGACGAACATAACAGCCGTACCCAAGAGTGGGATTCAACTCCAACAAGAGCGACCTCGCTCACCACGGTAGCTTAGTGCGCTCGGCTATTCCCCGCCGGCAGCTATTTAGATTTCCTCTTTATTGCCGAATGAGTGCAGCAGGGATGAAAGTTTTAGTTAAATACTTGCAAAACAAATTCATCAGTACATTTTAGAAAACAATTTGGGAGAAGTATAGCCAAATGCTTATATAAAAATCAGAATCAAGGTCACAGTTTGTCAGTACAGCTTAGGCCGAGAGAAGCTTCTCAAAGTTAAATTGATTAAGACTTAGATCTAACTTAACACTAGCTTAACCAAAGGACGAACATAACAGCCGTACCCAAGAGTGGGATTCAACTCCAACAAGAGCGACCTCGCTCACCACGGTAGCTTAGTGCGCTCGGCTATTCCCCGCCGGCAGCTATTTAGATTTCCTCTTTATTGCCGAATGAGTGCAGCAGGGATGAAAGTTTTAGTTAAATACTTGCAAAACAAATTCATCAGTACATTTTAGAAAACAATTTGGGAGAAGTATAGCCAAATGCTTATATAAAAATTAGAATCAAGGTCACAGTTTGTCAATACAGCTTAGGCCGAGAGAAGCTTCTCAAAGTTAAATTGATTAAGACTTAGATCTAACTTAACACCAGCTTAACCATAGGACGAACATAACAGCCGTACCCAAGAGTGGGATTCAACTCCAACAAGAGCGACCTCGCTCACCACGGTAGCTTAGTGCGCTCGGCTATTCCCCGCCGGCAGCTATTTAGATTTCCTCTTTATTGCCGAATGAGTGCAGCAGTGATGAAAGTTTTAGTTAAATACTTGCAAAACAAATTCATCAGTACATTTTAGAAAACAATTTGGGAGAAGTATAGCCAAATGCTTATATAAAAATCAGAATCAAGGTCACAGTATGTCAGTACAGCTTAGGCCGAGAGAAGCTTCTCAAAATTAAATTGATTAAGACTTAGATCTAACTTAACACTAGCTTAACCAAAGGACGAACATAACAGCCGTACCCAAGAGTGGGATTCAACTCCAACAAGAGCGACCTCGCTCACCACGGTAGCTTAGTGCGCTCGGCTATTCCCCGCCGGCAGCTATTTAGATTTCCTCTTTATTGCCGAATGAGTGCAGCAGTGATGAAAGTTTTAGTTAAATACTTGCAAAACAAATTCATCAGTACATTTTAGAAAACAATTTGGGAGAAGTATAGCCAAATGCTTATATAAAAATCAGAATCAAGGTCACAGTTTGTCAGTACAGCTTAGGCCGAGAGAAGCTTCTCAAAGTTAAATTGATTAAGACTTAGATCTAACTTAACACTAGCTTAACCAAAGGACGAACATAACAGCCGTACCCAAGAGTGGGATTCAACTCCAACAAGAGCGACATCGCTCACCACGGTAGCTTAGTGCGCTCGGCTATTCCCCGCCGGCAGCTATTTAGATTTCCTCTTTATTGCCGAATGAGTGCAGCAGCGATGAAAGTTTTAGTTAAATACTCGCAAAACAAATTCATCAGTACATTTTAGAAAACAATTTGGGAGAAGTATAGCCAAATGCTTATATAAAAATTAGAATCAAGGTCACAGTTTGTCAGTACAGCTTAGGCCGAGAGAAGCTTCTCAAAGTTAAATTGATTAAGACTTAGATCTAACTTAACACCAGCTTAACCATAGGACGAAAATAACAGCCGTACCCAAGAGTGGGATTCAACTCCAACAAGAGCGACCTCGCTCACCACGGTAGCTTAGTGCGCTCGGCTATTCCCCGCCGGCAGCTATTTAGATTTCCTCTTTATTGCCGAATGAGTGCAGCAGTGATGAAAGTTTTAGTTAAATACTTGCAAAACAAATTCATCAGTACATTTTAGAAAACAATTTGGGAGAAGTATAGCCAAATGCTTATATAAAAATTAGAATCAAGGTCACAGTTTGTCAGTACAGCTTAGGCCGAGAGAAGCTTCTCAAAGTTAAATTGATTAAGACTTAGATCTAACTTAACACTAGCTTAACCAAAGGACGAACATAACAGCCGTACCCAAGAGTGGGATTCAACTCCAACAAGAGCGACCTCGCTCACCACGGTAGCTTAGTGCGCTCGGCTATTCCCCGCCGGCAGCTATTTAGATTTCCTCTTTATTGCCGAATGAGTGCAGCAGTGATGAAAGTTTTAGTTAAATACTTGCAAAACAAATTCATCAGTACATTTTAGAAAACAATTTGGGAGAAGTATAGCCAAATGCTTATATAAAAATTAGAATCAAGGTCACAGTTTGTCAGTACAGCTTAGGCCGAGAGAAGCTTCTCAAAGTTAAATTGATTAAGACTTAGATCTAACTTAACACTAGCTTAACCAAAGGACGAACATAACAGCCGTACCCAAGAGTGGGATTCAACTCCAACAAGAGCGACCTCGCTCACCACGGTAGCTTAGTGCGCTCGGCTATTCCCCGCCGGCAGCTATTTAGATTTCCTCTTTATTGCCGAATGAGTGCAGCAGTGATGAAAGTTTTAGTTAAATACTTGCAAAACAAATTCATCAGTACATTTTAGAAAACAATTTGGGAGAAGTATAGCCAAATGCTTATATAAAAATTAGAATCAAGGTCACAGTTTGTCAGTACAGCTTAGGCCGAGAGAAGCTTCTCAAAGTTAAATTGATTAAGACTTAGATCTAACTTAACACTAGCTTAACCAAAGGACGAACATAACAGCCGTACCCAAGAGTGGGATTCAACTCCAACAAGAGCGACCTCGCTCACCACGGTAGCTTAGTGCGCTCGGCTATTCCCCGCCGGCAGCTATTTAGATTTCCTCTTTATTGCCGAATGAGTGCAGCAGTGATGAAAGTTTTAGTTAAATACTTGCAAAACAAATTCATCAGTACATTTTAGAAAACAATTTGGGAGAAGTATAGCCAAATGCTTATATAAAAATCAGAATCAAGGTCACAGTTTGTCAGTACAGCTTAGGCCGAGAGAAGCTTCTAAAAGTTAAATTGATTAAGACTTAGATCTAACTTAACACTAGCTTAACCAAAGGACGAACATAACAGCCGTACCCAAGAGTGGGATTCAACTCCAACAAGAGCGACCTCGCTCACCACGGTAGCTTAGTGCGCTCGGCTATTCCCCGCAGGCAGCTATTTAGATTTCCTCTTTATTGCCGAATGAGTGCAGCAGGGATGAAAGTTTTAGTTAAATACTTGCAAAACAAATTCATCAGTACATTTTAGAAAACAATTTGGGAGAAGTATAGCCAAATGATTATATAAAAATCAGAATCAAGGTCACAGTTTGTCAGTACAGCTTAGGCCGAGAGAAGCTTCTCAAAGTTAAATTGATTAAGACTTAGATCTAACTCAACACTAGCTTAACCAAAGGACGAACATAACAGCCGTACCCAAGAGTGGGATTCAACTCCAACAAGAGCGACCTCGCTCACCACGGTAGCTTAGTGCGCTCGGCTATTCCCCGCCGGCAGCTATTTAGATTTCCTCTTTATTGCCGAATGAGTGCAGCAGTGATGAAAGTTTTAGTTAAATACTTGCAAAACAAATTCATCAGTACATTTTAGAAAACAATTTGGGAGAAGTATAGCCAAATGCTTATATAAAAATCAGAATCAAGGTCACAGTTTGTCAGTACAGCTTAGGCCGAGAGAAGCTTCTCAAAGTTAAATTGATTAAGACTTAGATCTAACTCAACACTAGCTTAACCAAAGGACGAACATAACAGCCGTACCCAAGAGTGGGATTCAACTCCAACAAGAGCGACCTCGCTCACCACGGTAGCTTAGTGCGCTCGGCTATTCCCCGCCGGCAGCTATTTAGATTTCCTCTTTATTGCCGAATGAGTGCAGCAGTGATGAAAGTTTTAGTTAAATACTTGCAAAACAAATTCATCAGTACATTTTAGAAAACAATTTGGGAGAAGTATAGCCAAATGCTTATATAAAAATTACAATCAAGGTCACAGTTTGTCAGTACAGCTTAGGCCGAGAGAAGCTTCTCAAAGTTAAATTGATTAAGACTTAGATCTAACTTAACACTAGCTTAACCAAAGGACGAACATAACAGCCGTACCCAAGAGTGGGATTCAACTCCAACAAGAGCGACCTCGCTCACCACGGTAGCTTAGTGCGCTCGGCTATTCCCCGCCGGCAGCTATTTAGATTTCCTCTTTATTGCCGAATGAGTGCAGCAGTGATGAAAGTTTTAGTTAAATACTTGCAAAACAAATTCATCAGTACATTTTAGAAAACAATTTGGGAGAAGTATAGCCAAATGCTTATATAAAAATCAGAATCAAGGTCACAGTTTGTCAGTACAGCTTAGGCCGAGAGAAGCTTCTAAAAGTTAAATTGATTAAGACTTAGATCTAACTTAACACTAGCTTAACCAAAGGACGAACATAACAGCCGTACCCAAGAGTGGGATTCAACTCCAACAAGAGCGACCTCGCTCACCACGGTAGCTTAGTGCGCTCGGCTATTCCCCGCCGGCAGCTATTTAGATTTCCTCTTTATTGCCGAATGAGTGCAGCAGTGATGAAAGTTTTAGTTAAATACTTGCAAAACAAATTCATCAGTACATTTTAGAAAACAATTTGGGAGAAGTATAGCCAAATGCTTATATAAAAATCAGAATCAAGGTCACAGTATGTCAGTACAGCTTAGGCCGAGAGAAGCTTCTCAAAATTAAATTGATTAAGACTTAGATCTAACTTAACACTAGCTTAACCAAAGGACGAACATAACAGCCGTACCCAAGAGTGGGATTCAACTCCAACAAGAGCGACCTCGCTCACCACGGTAGCTTAGTGCGCTCGGCTATTCCCCGCCGGCAGCTATTTAGATTTCCTCTTTATTGCCGAATGAGTGCAGCAGTGATGAAAGTTTTAGTTAAATACTTGCAAAACAAATTCATCAGTACATTTTAGAAAACAATTTGGGAGAAGTATAGCCAAATGCTTATATAAAAATCAGAATCAAGGTCACAGTTTGTCAGTACAGCTTAGGCCGAGAGAAGCTTCTCAAAGTTAAATTGATTAAGACTTAGATCTAACTTAACACTAGCTTAACCAAAGGACGAACATAACAGCCGTACCCAAGAGTGGGATTCAACTCCAACAAGAGCGACATCGCTCACCACGGTAGCTTAGTGCGCTCGGCTATTCCCCGCCGGCAGCTATTTAGATTTCCTCTTTATTGCCGAATGAGTGCAGCAGCGATGAAAGTTTTAGTTAAATACTCGCAAAACAAATTCATCAGTACATTTTAGAAAACAATTTGGGAGAAGTATAGCCAAATGCTTATATAAAAATTAGAATCAAGGTCACAGTTTGTCAGTACAGCTTAGGCCGAGAGAAGCTTCTCAAAGTTAAATTGATTAAGACTTAGATCTAACTTAACACCAGCTTAACCATAGGACGAACATAACAGCCGTACCCAAGAGTGGGATTCAACTCCAACAAGAGCGACCTCGCTCACCATGGTAGCTTAGTGCGCTCGGCTATTCCCCGCCGGCAGCTATTTAGATTTCCTCTTTATTGCCGAATGAGTGCAGCAGTGATGAAAGTTTTAGTTAAATACTTGCAAAACAAATTCATCAGTACATTTTAGAAAACAATTTGGGAGAAGTATAGCCAAATGCTTATATAAAAATTAGAATCAAGGTCACAGTTTG
This sequence comes from Locusta migratoria, assembly GCA_026315105.1. Taxonomy (NCBI): domain Eukaryota; kingdom Metazoa; phylum Arthropoda; class Insecta; order Orthoptera; family Acrididae; genus Locusta; species Locusta migratoria. Next base: position 125,329,148 of record CM048754.1, read on the forward strand.
TCAGTACAGCTTAGGCCGAGAGAAGCTTCTCAAAGTTAAATTGATTAAGACTTAGATCTAACTTAACACTAGCTTAACCAAAGGACGAACATAACAGCCGTACCCAAGAGTGGGATTCAACTCCAACAAGAGCGACCTCGCTCACCACGGTAGCTTAGTGCGCTCGGCTATTCCCCGCCGGCAGCTATTTAGATTTCCTCTTTATTGCCGAATGAGTGCAGCAGTGATGAAAGTTTTAGTTAAATACTTGCAAAACAAATTCATCAGTACATTTTAGAAAACAATTTGGGAGAAGTATAGCCAAATGCTTATATAAAAATTAGAATCAAGGTCACAGTTTGTCAGTACAGCTTAGGCCGAGAGAAGCTTCTCAAAGTTAAATTGATTAAGACTTAGATCTAACTTAACACTAGCTTAACCAAAGGACGAACATAACAGCCGTACCCAAGAGTGGGATTCAACTCCAACAAGAGCGACCTCGCTCACCACGGTAGCTTAGTGCGCTCGGCTATTCCCCGCCGGCAGCTATTTAGATTTCCTCTTTATTGCCGAATGAGTGCAGCAGTGATGAAAGTTTTAGTTAAATACTTGCAAAACAAATTCATCAGTACATTTTAGAAAACAATTTGGGAGAAGTATAGCCAAATGCTTATATAAAAATTAGAATCAAGGTCACAGTTTGTCAGTACAGCTTAGGCCGAGAGAAGCTTCTCAAAGTTAAATTGATTAAGACTTAGATCTAACTTAACACTAGCTTAACCAAAGGACGAACATAACAGCCGTACCCAAGAGTGGGATTCAACTCCAACAAGAGCGACCTCGCTCACCACGGTAGCTTAGTGCGCTCGGCTATTCCCCGCCGGCAGCTATTTAGATTTCCTCTTTATTGCCGAATGAGTGCAGCAGTGATGAAAGTTTTAGTTAAATACTTGCAAAACAAATTCATCAGTACATTTTAGAAAACAATTTGGGAGAAGTATAGCCAAATGCTTATATAAAAATCAGAATCAAGGTCACAGTTTGTCAGTACAGCTTAGGCCGAGAGAAGCTTCTAAAAGTTAAATTGATTAAGACTTAGATCTAACTTAACACTAGCTTAACCAAAGGACGAACATAACAGCCGTACCCAAGAGTGGGATTCAACTCCAACAAGAGCGACCTCGCTCACCACGGTAGCTTAGTGCGCTCGGCTATTCCCCGCAGGCAGCTATTTAGATTTCCTCTTTATTGCCGAATGAGTGCAGCAGGGATGAAAGTTTTAGTTAAATACTTGCAAAACAAATTCATCAGTACATTTTAGAAAACAATTTGGGAGAAGTATAGCCAAATGATTATATAAAAATCAGAATCAAGGTCACAGTTTGTCAGTACAGCTTAGGCCGAGAGAAGCTTCTCAAAGTTAAATTGATTAAGACTTAGATCTAACTCAACACTAGCTTAACCAAAGGACGAACATAACAGCCGTACCCAAGAGTGGGATTCAACTCCAACAAGAGCGACCTCGCTCACCACGGTAGCTTAGTGCGCTCGGCTATTCCCCGCCGGCAGCTATTTAGATTTCCTCTTTATTGCCGAATGCGTGCAGCAGTGATGAAAGTTTTAGTTAAATACTTGCAAAACAAATTCATCAGTACATTTTAGAAAACAATTTGGGAGAAGTATAGCCAAATGCTTATATAAAAATCAGAATCAAGGTCACAGTTTGTCAGTACAGCTTAGGCCGAGAGAAGCTTCTCAAAGTTAAATTGATTAAGACTTAGATCTAACTCAACACTAGCTTAACCAAAGGACGAACATAACAGCCGTACCCAAGAGTGGGATTCAACTCCAACAAGAGCGACCTCGCTCACCACGGTAGCTTAGTGCGCTCGGCTATTCCCCGCCGGCAGCTATTTAGATTTCCTCTTTATTGCCGAATGAGTGCAGCAGTGATGAAAGTTTTAGTTAAATACTTGCAAAACAAATTCATCAGTACATTTTAGAAAACAATTTGGGAGAAGTATAGCCAAATGCTTATATAAAAATTACAATCAAGGTCACAGTTTGTCAGTACAGCTTAGGCCGAGAGAAGCTTCTCAAAGTTAAATTGATTAAGACTTAGATCTAACTTAACACTAGCTTAACCAAAGGACGAACATAACAGCCGTACCCAAGAGTGGGATTCAACTCCAACAAGAGCGACCTCGCTCACCACGGTAGCTTAGTGCGCTCGGCTATTCCCCGCCGGCAGCTATTTAGATTTCCTCTTTATTGCCGAATGAGTGCAGCAGTGATGAAAGTTTTAGTTAAATACTTGCAAAACAAATTCATCAGTACATTTTAGAAAACAATTTGGGAGAAGTATAGCCAAATGCTTATATAAAAATCAGAATCAAGGTCACAGTTTGTCAGTACAGCTTAGGCCGAGAGAAGCTTCTAAAAGTTAAATTGATTAAGACTTAGATCTAACTTAACACTAGCTTAACCAAAGGACGAACATAACAGCCGTACCCAAGAGTGGGATTCAACTCCAACAAGAGCGACCTCGCTCACCACGGTAGCTTAGTGCGCTCGGCTATTCCCCGCCGGCAGCTATTTAGATTTCCTCTTTATTGCCGAATGAGTGCAGCAGGGATGAAAGTTTTAGTTAAATACTTGCAAAACAAATTCATCAGTACATTTTAGAAAACAATTTGGGAGAAGTATAGCCAAATGCTTATATAAAAATCAGAATCAAGGTCACAGTTTGTCAGTACAGCTTAGGCCGAGAGAAGCTTCTCAAAGTTAAATTGATTAAGACTTAGATCTAACTTAACACTAGCTTAACCAAAGGACGAACATAACAGCCGTACCCAAGAGTGGGATTCAACTCCAACAAGAGCGACCTCGCTCACCACGGTAGCTTAGTGCGCTCGGCTATTCCCCGCCGGCAGCTATTTAGATTTCCTCTTTATTGCCGAATGAGTGCAGCAGGGATGAAAGTTTTAGTTAAATACTTGCAAAACAAATTCATCAGTACATTTTAGAAAACAATTTGGGAGAAGTATAGCCAAATGCTTATATAAAAATTAGAATCAAGGTCACAGTTTGTCAGTACAGCTTAGGCCGAGAGAAGCTTCTCAAAGTTAAATTGATTAAGACTTAGATCTAACTTAACACCAGCTTAACCATAGGACGAACATAACAGCCGTACCCAAGAGTGGGATTCAACTCCAACAAGAGCGACCTCGCTCACCACGGTAGCTTAGTGCGCTCGGCTATTCCCCGCCGGCAGCTATTTAGATTTCCTCTTTATTGCCGAATGAGTGCAGCAGTGATGAAAGTTTTAGTTAAATACTCGCAAAACAAATTCATCAGTACATTTTAGAAAACAATTTGGGAGAAGTATAGCCAAATGCTTATATAAAAATTAGAATCAAGGTCACAGTTTGTCAGTACAGCTTAGGCCGAGAGAAGCTTCTCAAAGTTAAATTGATTAAGACTTAGATCTAACTTAACACCAGCTTAACCATAGGACGAACATAACAGCCGTACCCAAGAGTGGGATTCAACTCCAACAAGAGCGACCTCGCTCACCACGGTAGCTTAGTGCGCTCGGCTATTCCCCGCCGGCAGCTATTTAGATTTCCTCTTTATTGCCGAATGAGTGCAGCAGTGATGAAAGTTTTAGTTAAATACTTGCAAAACAAATTCATCAGTACATTTTAGAAAACAATTTGGGAGAAGTATAGCCAAATGCTTATATAAAAATTAGAATCAAGGTCACAGTTTGTCAGTACAGCTTAGGCCGAGAGAAGCTTCTCAAAGTTAAATTGATTAAGACTTAGATCTAACTTAACACTAGCTTAACCAAAGGACGAACATAACAGCCGTACCCAAGAGTGGGATTCAACTCCAACAAGAGCGACCTCGCTCACCACGGTAGCTTAGTGCGCTCGGCTATTCCCCGCCGGCAGCTATTTAGATTTCCTCTTTATTGCCGAATGAGTGCAGCAGTGATGAAAGTTTTAGTTAAATACTTGCAAAACAAATTCATCAGTACATTTTAGAAAACAATTTGGGAGAAGTATAGCCAAATGCTTATATAAAAATTAGAATCAAGGTCACAGTTTGTCAGTACAGCTTAGGCCGAGAGAAGCTTCTCAAAGTTAAATTGATTAAGACTTAGATCTAACTTAACACTAGCTTAACCAAAGGACGAACATAACAGCCGTACCCAAGAGTGGGATTCAACTCCAACAAGCGACCTCGCTCACCACGGTAGCTTAGTGCGCTCGGCTATTCCCCGCCGGCAGCTATTTAGATTTCCTCTTTATTGCCGAATGAGTGCAGCAGTGATGAAAGTTTTAGTTAAATACTTGCAAAACAAATTCATCAGTACATTTTAGAAAACAATTTGGGAGAAGTATAGCCAAATGCTTATATAAAAATTAGAATCAAGGTCACAGTTTGTCAGTACAGCTTAGGCCGAGAGAAGCTTCTCAAAGTTAAATTGATTAAGACTTAGATCTAACTTAACACTAGCTTAACCAACGGACGAACATAACAGCCGTACCCAAGAGTGAGATTCAACTCCAACAAGAGCGACCTCGCTCACCACGGTAGCTTAGTGCGCTCGGCTATTCCCCGCCGGCAGCTATTTAGATTTCCTCTTTATTGCCGAATGAGTGCAGCAGTGATGAAAGTTTTAGTTAAATACTTGCAAAACAAATTCATCAGTACATTTTAGAAAACAATTTGGGAGAAGTATAGCCAAATGTTTATATAAAAATCAGAATCAAGGTCACAGTTTGTCAGTACAGCTTAGGCCGAGAGAAGCTTCTCAAAGTTAAATTGATTAAGACTTAGATCTAACTTAACACTAGCTTAACCAAAGGACGAACATAACAGCCGTACCCAAGAGTGGGATTCAACTCCAACAAGAGCGACCTCGCTCACCACGGTAGCTTAGTGCGCTCGGCTATTCCCCGCCGGCAGCTATTTAGATTTCCTCATTATTACCAAATGAGTGCAGGAGTGATGAAAGTTTTAGTTAAATACTTGCAAAACAAATTCATCAGTACATTTTAAAAAACAATTTGGGAGAAGTATAGCCAAATGTTTATATAAAAATCAGAATCAAGGTCACAGTTTGTCAGTACAGCTTAGGCCGAGAGAAGCTTCTCAAAGTTAAATTGATTAAGACTTAGATCTAACTTAACACTAGCTTAACCAAAGGACGAACATAACAGCCGTACCCAAGAGTGGGATTCAGCTCCAACAAGAGCGACCTCGCTCACCACGGTAGCTTAGTGCGCTCGGCTATTCCCCGCCGACAGCTATTTAGTTTTCCTTTTTATTTCCGAATGAGTGCAGCAGTGATGAATGTTTTAGTTAATACTTGCAAAACAAATTCATCAGTACATTTTAGAAAACAATTTGGGAGAAGTATAGCCAAATGCTTATATAAAAATCAGAATCAAGGTCACAGTTTGTCAGTACAGCTTAGGCCGAGAGAAGCTTCTCAAAGTTAAATTGATTAAGACTTAGATCTAACTTAACACTAGCTTAACCAAAGGACGAACATAACAGCCGTACCCAAGAGTGGGATTCAACTCCAACAAGAGCGACCTCGCTCACCACGGTAGCTTAGTGCGCTCGGCTATTCCCTCGCCGACAGCAATTTAGTTTTCCTATTTATTTCCTAATGAGAGCAGCAGTGATGAAAGTTTTAGTTAAATACTTGCAAAACAAATTCATCAGTACATTTTAGAAAACAATTTGGGAGAAGTATAGCCAAATGCTTATATAAAAATCAGAATCAAGGTCACAGTTTGTCAGTACAGCTTAGGCCGAGAGAAGCTTCTCAAAGTTAAATTGATTAAGACTTAGATCTAACTTAACACTAGCTTAACCAAAGGACGAACATAACAGCCGTACCCAAGAGTGGGATTCAACTCCAACAAGAGCGACCTCGCTCACCACGGTAGCTTAGTGCGCTCGGCTATTCCCCGCCGGCAGCTATTTAGATTTCCTCTTTATTGCCGAATGAGTGCAGCAGTGATGAAAGTTTTAGTTAAATACTTGCAAAACAAATTCATCAGTACATTTTAGAAAACAATTTGGGAGAAGTATAGCCAAATGCTTATATAAAAATCAGAATCAAGGTCACAGTTTGTCAGTACAGCTTAGGCCGAGAGAAGCTTCTCAAAGTTAAATTGATTAAGACTTAGATCTAACTTAACACTAGCTTAACCAAAGGACGAACATAACAGCCGTACCCAAGAGTGGGATTCAACTCCAACAAGAGCGACCTCGCTCACCACGGTAGCTTAGTGCGCTCGGCTATTCCCCGCCGGCAGCTATTTAGATTTCCTCTTTATTGCCGAATGAGTGCAGCAGTGATGAAAGTTTTAGTTAAATACTTGCAAAACAAATTCATCAGTACATTTTAGAAAACAATTTGGGAGAAGTATAGCCAAATGCTTATATAAAAATCAGAATCAAGGTCACAGTTTGTCAGTACAGCTTAGGCCGAGAGAAGCTTCTCAAAGTTAAATTGATTAAGACTTAGATCTAACTTAACACTAGCTGAACCAAAGGACGAACATAACAGCCGTACCCAAGAGTGGGTTTCAACTCCAACAAGAGTGACCTCGCTCACCACGGTAGCTTAGTGCGCTCGGCTATTCCCCACCGGCAGCTATTTAGATTTCCTCTTTATTGCCGAATGAGTGCAGCAGTGATGAAAGTTTTAGTTAAATACTTGCAAAACAAATTCATCAGTACATTTTAGAAAACAATTTGGGAGAAGTATAGCCAAATGCTTATATAAAAATCAGAATCAAGGTCACAGTTTGTCAGTACAGCTTAGGCCGAGAGAAGCTTCTCAAAGTTAAATTGATTAAGACTTAGATCTAACTTAACACTAGCTTAACCAAAGGACGAACATAACAGCCGTACCCAAGAGTGGGATTCAACTCCAACAAGAGCGACCTCGCTCACCACGGTAGCTTAGTGCGCTCGGCTATTCCCTCGCCGACAGCAATTTAGTTTTCCTATTTATTTCCTAATGAGAGCAGCAGTGATGAAAGTTTTAGTTAAATACTTGCAAAACAAATTCATCAGTACAATTTAGAAAACAATTTGGGAGAAGTATAGCCAAATGCTTATATAAAAATCAGAATCAAGGTCACAGTTTGTCAGTACAGCTTAGGCCGAGAGAAGCTTCTCAAAGTTAAATTGATTAAGACTTAGATCTAACTTAACACTAGCTTAACCAAAGGACGAACATAACAGCCGTACCCAAGAGTGGGATTCAACTCCAACAAGAGCGACCTCGCTCACCACGGTAGCTTAGTGCGCTCGGCTATTCCCCGCCGGCAGCTATTTAGATTTCCTCTTTATTGCCGAATGAGTGCAGCAGTGATGAAAGTTTTAGTTAAATACTTGCAAAACAAATTCATCAGTACATTTTAGAAAACAATTTGGGAGAAGTATAGCCAAATGCTTATATAAAAATCAGAATCAAGGTCACAGTTTGTCAGTACAGCTTAGGCCGAGAGAAGCTTCTCAAAGTTAAATTGATTAAGACTTAGATCTAACTTAACACTAGCTTAACCAAAGGACGAACATAACAGCCGTACCCAAGAGTGGGATTCAACTCCAACAAGAGCGACCTCGCTCACCACGGTAGCTTAGTGCGCTCGGCTATTCCCCGCCGGCAGCTATTTAGATTTCCTCTTTATTGCCGAATGAGTGCAGCAGTGATGAAAGTTTTAGTTAAATACTTGCAAAACAAATTCATCAGTACATTTTAGAAAACAATTTGGGAGAAGTATAGCCAAATGCTTATATAAAAATCAGAATCAAGGTCACAGTTTGTCAGTACAGCTTAGGCCGAGAGAAGCTTCTCAAAGTTAAATTGATTAAGACTTAGATCTAACTTAACACTAGCTGAACCAAAGGACGAACATAACAGCCGTACCCAAGAGTGGGATTCAACTCCAACAAGAGCGACCTCGCTCACCACGGTAGCTTAGTGCGCTCGGCTATTCCCCGCCGGCAGCTATTTAGATTTCCTCTTTATTGCCGAATGAGTGCAGCAGTGATGAAAGTTTTAGTTAAATACTTGCAAAACAAATTCATCAGTACATTTTAGAAAACAATTTGGGAGAAGTATAGCCAAATGCTTATATAAAAATCAGAATCAAGGTCACAGTTTGTCAGTACAGCTTAGGCCGAGAGAAGCTTCTCAAAGTTAAATTGATTAAGACTTAGATCTAACTTAACACTAGCTTAACCAAAGGACGAACATAACAGCCGTACCCAAGAGTGGGATTCAACTCCAACAAGAGCGACCTCGCTCACCACGGTAGCTTAGTGCGCTCGGCTATTCCCCGCCGGCAGCTATTTAGATTTCCTCTTTATTGCCGAATGAGTGCAGCAGTGATGAAAGTTTTAGTTAAATACTTGCAAAACAAATTCATCAGTACATTTTAGAAAACAATTTGGGAGAAGTATAGCCAAATGCTTATATAAAAATCAGAATCAAGGTCACAGTTTGTCAGTACAGCTTAGGCCGAGAGAAGCTTCTCAAAGTTAAATTGATTAAGACTTAGATCTAACTTAACACTAGCTTAACCAAAGGACGAACATAACAGCCGTACCCAAGAGTGGGATTCAACTCCAACAAGAGCGACCTCGCTCACCACGGTAGCTTAGTGCGCTCGGCTATTCCCCGCCGGCAGCTATTTAGATTTCCTCTTTATTGCCGAATGAGTGCAGCAGTGATGAAAGTTTTAGTTAAATACTTGCAAAACAAATTCATCAGTACATTTTAGAAAACAATTTGGGAGAAGTATAGCCAAATGCTTATATAAAAATCAGAATCAAGGTCACAGTTTGTCAGTACAGCTTAGGCCGAGAGAAGCTTCTCAAAGTTAAATTGATTAAGACTTAGATCTAACTTAACACTAGCTGAACCAAAGGACGAACATAACAGCCGTACCCAAGAGTGGGATTCAACTCCAACAAGAGCGACCTCGCTCACCACGGTAGCTTAGTGCGCTCGGCTATTCCCCACCGGCAGCTATTTAGATTTCCTCTTTATTGCCGAATGAGTGCAGCAGTGATGAAAGTTTTAGTTAAATACTTGCAAAACAAATTCATCAGTACATTTTAGAAAACAATTTGGGAGAAGTATAGCCAAATGCTTATATAAAAATTAGAATCAAGGTCACAGTTTGTCAGTACAGCTTAGGCCGAGAGAAGATTCTCAAAGTTAAATTGATTAAGACTTAGATCTAACTTAACACTAGCTTAACCAAAGGACGAACATAACAGCCGTACCCAAGAGTGGGATTCAACTCCAACAAGAGCGACCTCGCTCACCACGGTAGCTTAGTGCGCTCGGCTATTCCCCGCCGGCAGCTATTTAGATTTCCTCTTTATTGCCGAATGAGTGCAGCAGTGATGAAAGTTTTAGTTAAATACTTGCAAAACAAATTCATCAGTACATTTTAGAAAACAATTTGGGAGAAGTATAGCCAAATGCTTATATAAAAATTAGAATCAAGGTCACAGTTTGTCAGTACAGCTTAGGCCGAGAGAAGATTCTCAAAGTTAAATTGATTAAGACTTAGATCTAACTTAACACTAGCTTAACCAAAGGACGAACATAACAGCCGTACCCAAGAGTGGGATTCAACTCCAACAAGAGCGACCTCGCTCACCACGGTAGCTTAGTGCGCTCGGCTATTCCCCGCCGGCAGCTATTTAGATTTCCTCTTTATTGCCGAATGTGTGCAGCAGTGATGAAAGTTTTAGTTAAATACTTGCAAAACAAATTCATCAGTACATTTTAGAAAACAATTTGGGAGAAGTATAGCCAAATGCTTATATAAAAATTAGAATGAAGGTCACAGTTTGTCAGTACAGCTTAGGCCGAGAGAAGCTTCTCAAAGTTAAATTGATTAAGACTTAGATCTAACTTAACACTAGCTTAACCAAAGGACGAACATAACAGCCATACCCAAGAGTGGGATTCAACTCCAACAAGAGCGACCTCGCTCACCACGGTAGCTTAGTGCGCTCGGCTATTCCCCGCCGGCAGCTATTTAGATTTCCTCTTTATTGCCGAATGAGTGCAGCAGTGATGAAAGTTTTAGTTAAATACTTGCAAAACAAATTCATCAGTACATTTTAGAAAACAATTTGGGAGAAGTATAGCCAAATGCTTATATAAAAATTAGAATCAAGTTCACAGTTTGTCAGTACAGCTTAGGCCGAGAGAAGCTTCTCAAAGTTAAATTGATTAAGACTTAGATCTAACTCAACACTAGCTTAACCAAAGGACGAACATAACAGCCGTACCCAAGAGTGGGATTCAACTCCAACAAGAGCGACCTCGCTCACCACGGTAGCTTAGTGCGCTCGGCTATTCCCCGCCAAAAGCTATTCAGATTTCCTGTTTATTGCCGAATGAGTGCAGCAGTGATGAAAGTTTTAGTTAAATACTTGCAAAACAAATTCATCAGTACATTTTAGAAAACAATTTGGGAGAAGTATAGCCAAATGCTTATATAAAAATCAGAATCAAGGTCACAGTCACAGTTTGTCAGTACATCTTAGGCCGAGAGAAGCTTCTCAAAGTTAAATTGATTAAGACTTAGATCTAACTTAACACTAGCTTAACCAAAGGACGAACATAACAGCCGTACCCAAGAGTGGGATTCAACTCCAACAAGAGCGACCTCGCTCACCACGGTAGCTTAGTGCGCTCGGCTATTCCCCGCCGGCAGCTATTTAGATTTCCTCTTTATTGCCGAATGAGTGCAGCAGTGATGAAAGTTTTAGTTAAATACTTGCAAAACAAATTCATCAGTACATTTTAGAAAACAATTTGGGAGAAGTATAGCCAAATGCTTATATAAAAATCAGAATCAAGGTCACAGTTTGTCAGTACAGCTTAGGCCGAGAGAAGCTTCTCAAAGTTAAATTGATTAAGACTTAGATCTAACTTAACACTAGCTTAACCAAAGGACGAACATAACAGCCGTACCCAAGAGTGGGATTCAACTCCAACAAGAGCGACTTCGCTCACCACGGTAGCTTAGTGAGCTCGGCTATTCCCCGCCGGCAGCTATTTAGATTTCCTCCTTATTGCCGAATGAGTGCAGCAGCGATGAAAGTTTTAGTTAAATACTCGCAAAACAAATTCATCAGTACATTTTAGAAAACAATTTGGGAGAAGTATAGCCAAATGCTTATATAAAAATTAGAATCAAGGTCACAGTTTGTCAGTACAGCTTAGGCCGAGAGAAGCTTCTCAAAGTTAAATTGATTAAGACTTAGATCTAACTTAACACTAGCTTAACCAAAGGACGAACATAACAGCCGTACCCAAGAGTGGGATTCAACTCCAACAAGAGCGACCTCGCTCACCACGGTAGCTTAGTGCGCTCGGCTATTCCCCGCCGGCAGCTATTTAGATTTCCTCTTTATTGCCGAATGAGTGCAGCAGTGATGAAAGTTTTAGTTAAATACTTGCAAAACAAATTCATCAGTACATTTTAGAAAACAATTTGGGAGAAGTATAGCCAAATGCTTATATAAAAATCAGAATCAAGGTCACAGTTTGTCAGTACAGCTTAGGCCGAGAGAAGCTTCTAAAAGTTAAATTGATTAAGACTTAGATCTAACTTAACACTAGCTTAACCAAAGGACGAACATAACAGCCGTACCCAAGAGTGGGATTCAACTCCAACAAGAGCGACCTCGCTCACCACGGTAGCTTAGTGCGCTCGGCTATTCCCCGCCGGCAGCTATTTAGATTTCCTCTTTATTGCCGAATGAGTGCAGCAGGGATGAAAGTTTTAGTTAAATACTTGCAAAACAAATTCATCAGTACATTTTAGAAAACAATTTGGGAGAAGTATAGCCAAATGCTTATATAAAAATCAGAATCAAGGTCACAGTTTGTCAGTACAGCTTAGGCCGAGAGAAGCTTCTCAAAGTTAAATTGATTAAGACTTAGATCTAACTTAACACTAGCTTAACCAAAGGACGAACATAACAGCCGTACCCAAGAGTGGGATTCAACTCCAACAAGAGCGACCTCGCTCACCACGGTAGCTTAGTGCGCTCGGCTATTCCCCGCCGGCAGCTATTTAGATTTCCTCTTTATTGCCGAATGAGTGCAGCAGGGATGAAAGTTTTAGTTAAATACTTGCAAAACAAATTCATCAGTACATTTTAGAAAACAATTTGGGAGAAGTATAGCCAAATGCTTATATAAAAATTAGAATCAAGGTCACAGTTTGTCAGTACAGCTTAGGCCGAGAGAAGCTTCTCAAAGTTCAATTGATTAAGACTTAGATCTAACTTAACACCAGCTTAACCATAGGACGAACATAACAGCCGTACCCAAGAGTGGGATTCAACTCCAACAAGAGCGACCTCGCTCACCACGGTAGCTTAGTGCGCTCGGCTATTCCCCGCCGGTAGCTATTTAGATTTCCTCTTTATTGCCGAATGAGTGCAGCAGTGATGAAAGTTTTAGTTAAATACTTGCAAAACAAATTCATCAGTACATTTTAGAAAACAATTTGGGAGAAGTATAGCCAAATGCTTATATAAAAATCAGAATCAAGGTCACAGTATGTCAGTACAGCTTAGGCCAAGAGAAGCTTCTCAAAATTAAATTGATTAAGACTTAGATCTAACTTAACACTAGCTTAACCAAAGGACGAACATAACAGCCGTACCCAAGAGTGGGGTTCAACTCCAACAAGAGCGACCTCGCTCACCACGGTAGCTTAGTGCGCTCGGCTATTCCCCGCCGGCAGCTATTTAGATTTCCTCTTTATTGCCGAATGAGTGCAGCAGTGATGAAAGTTTTAGTTAAATACTTGCAAAACAAATTCAACAGTACATTTTAGAAAACAATTTGGGAGAAGTATAGCCAAATGCTTATATAAAAATCAGAATCAAGGTCACAGTTTGTCAGTACAGCTTAGGCCGAGAGAAGCTTCTCAAAGTTAAATTGATTAAGACTTAGATCTAACTTAACACCAGCTTAACCATAGGACGAACATAACAGCCGTACCCAAGAGTGGGATTCAACTCCAACAAGAGCGACCTCGCTCACCACGGTAGCTTAGTGCGCTCGGCTATTCCCCGCCGGCAGCTATTTAGATTTCCTCTTTATTGCCGAATGAGTGCAGCAGTGATGAAAGTTTTAGTTAAATACGTGCAAAACAAATTCATCAGTACATTTTAGAAAACAATTTGGGAGAAGTATAGCCAAATGCTTATATAAAAATTAGAATCAAGGTCACAGTTTGTCAGTACAGCTTAGGCCGAGAGAAGCTTCTCAAAGTTAAATTGATTAAGACTTAGATCTAACTTAACACTAGCTTAACCAACGGACGAACATAACAGCCGTACCCAAGAGTGAGATTCAACTCCAACAAGAGCGACCTCGCTCACCACGGTAGCTTAGTGCGCTCGGCTATTCCCCGCCGGCAGCTATTTAGATTTCCTCTTTATTGCCGAATGAGTGCAGCAGTGATGAAAGTTTTAGTTAAATACTTGCAAAACAAATTCATCAGTACATTTTAGAAAACAATTTGGGAGAAGTATAGCCAAATGCTTATATAAAAATCAGAATCAAGGTCACAGTTTGTCAGTACAGCTTAGGCCGAGAGAAGCTTCTCAAAGTTAAATTGATTAAGACTTAGATCTAACTTAACACTAGCTTAACCAAAAGACGAACATAACAGCCGTACCCAAGAGTGGGATTCAACTCCAACAAGAGCGACCTCGCTCACCACGGTAGCTTAGTGCGCTCGGCTATTCCCCGCCGACAGCTATTTAGTTTTCCTATTTATTTTCGAATGAGTGCAGCAGTGACGAATGTTTTAGTTAATACTTGCAAAACAAATTCATCAGTACATTTTAGAAAACAATTTGGGAGAAGTATAGCCAAATGCTTATATAAAAATCAGAATCAAGGTCACAGTTTGTCAGTACAGCTTAGGCCGAGAGAAGCTTCTCAAAGTTAAATTGATTAAGACTTAGATCTAACTTAACACTAGCTTAACCAAAGGACGAACATAACAGCCGTACCCAAGAGTGGGATTCAACTCCAACAAGAGCGACCTCGCTCACCACGGTAGCTTAGTGCGCTCGGCTATTCCCTCGCCGACAGCAATTTAGTTTTCCTATTTATTTCCTAATGAGAGCAGCAGTGATGAAAGTTTTAGTTAAATACTTGCAAAACAAATTCATCAGTACATTTTAGAAAACAATTTGGGAGAAGTATAGCCAAATGCTTATATAAAAATCAGAATCAAGGTCACAGTTTGTCAGTACAGCTTAGGCCGAGAGAAGCTTCTCAAAATTAAATTGATTAAGACTTAGATCTAACTTAACACTAGCTTAACCAAAGGACGAACATAACAGCCGTACCCAAGAGTGGGGTTCAACTCCAACAAGAGCGACCTCGCTCACCACGGTAGCTTAGTGCGCTCGGCTATTCCCCGCCGGCAGCTATTTAGATTTCCTCTTTAGTGCCGAATGAGTGCAGCAGTGATGAAAGTTTTAGTTAAATACTTGCAAAACAAATTCAACAGTACATTTTAGAAAACAATTTGGGAGAAGTATAGCCAAATGCTTATATAAAAATCAGAATCAAGGTCACAGTTTGTCAGTACAGCTTAGGCCGAGAGAAGCTTCTCAAAGTTAAATTGATTAAGACTTAGATCTAACTTAACACTAGCTTAACCAAAGGACGAACATAACAGCCGTACCCAAGAGTGGGATTCAACTCCAACAAGAGCGACCTCGCTTACCACGGTAGCTTAGTGCGCTCGGCTATTCCCCGCCGGCAGCTATTTAGATTTCCTCTTTATTGCCGAATGAGTGCAGCAGCGATGAAAGTTTTAGTTAAATACTCGCAAAACAAATTCATCAGTACATTTTAGAAAACAATTTGGGAGAAGTATAGCCAAATGCTTATATAAAAATTAGAATCAAGGTCACAGTTTGTCAGTACAGCTTAGGCCGAGAGAAGCTTCTCAAAGTTAAATTGATTAAGACTTAGATCTAACTTAACACCAGCTTAACCATAGGACGAACATAACAGCCGTACCCAAGAGTGGGATTCAACTCCAACAAGAGCGACCTCGCTCACCACGGTAGCTTAGTGCGCTCGGCTATTCCCCGCCGGCAGCTATTTAGATTTCCTCTTTATTGCCGAATGAGTGCAGCAGTGATGAAAGTTTTAGTTAAATACTTGCAAAACAAATTCATCAGTACATTTTAGAAAACAATTTGGGAGAAGTATAGCCAAATGCTTATATAAAAATTAGAATCAAGGTCACAGTTTGTCAGTACAGCTTAGGCCGAGAGAAGCTTCTCAAAGTTAAATTGATTAAGACTTAGATCTAACTTAACACTAGCTTAACCAAAGGACGAACATAACAGCCGTACCCAAGAGTGGGATTCAACTCCAACAAGAGCGACCTCGCTCACCACGGTAGCTTAGTGCGCTCGGCTATTCCCCGCCGGCAGCTATTTAGATTTCCTCTTTATTGCCGAATGAGTGCAGCAGCGATGAAAGTTTTAGTTAAATACTCGCAAAACAAATTCATCAGTACATTTTAGAAAACAATTTGGGAGAAGTATAGCCAAATGCTTATATAAAAATTAGAATCAAGGTCACAGTTTGTCAGTACAGCTTAGGCCGAGAGAAGCTTCTCAAAGTTAAATTGATTAAGACTTAGATCTAACTTAACACCAGCTTAACCATAGGACGAACATAACAGCCGTACCCAAGAGTGGGATTCAACTCCAACAAGAGCGACCTCGCTCACCACGGTAGCTTAGTGCGCTCGGCTATTCCCCGCCGGCAGCTATTTAGATTTCCTCTTTATTGCCGAATGAGTGCAGCAGTGATGAAAGTTTTAGTTAAATACTTGCAAAACAAATTCATCAGTACATTTTAGAAAACAATTTGGGAGAAGTATAGCCAAATGCTTATATAAAAATTAGAATCAAGGTCACAGTTTGTCAGTACAGCTTAGGCCGAGAGAAGCTTCTCAAAGTTAAATTGATTAAGACTTAGATCTAACTTAACACTAGCTTAACCAAAGGACGAACATAACAGCCGTACCCAAGAGTGGGATTCAACTCCAACAAGAGCGACCTCGCTCACCACGGTAGCTTAGTGCGCTCGGCTATTCCCCGCCGGCAGCTATTTAGATTTCCTCTTTATTGCCGAATGAGTGCAGCAGTGATGAAAGTTTTAGTTAAATACTTGCAAAACAAATTCATCAGTACATTTTAGAAAACAATTTGGGAGAAGTATAGCCAAATGCTTATATAAAAATTAGAATCAAGGTCACAGTTTGTCAGTACAGCTTAGGCCGAGAGAAGCTTCTCAAAGTTAAATTGATTAAGACATAGATCTAACTTAACACTAGCTTAACCAAAGGACGAACATAACAGCCGTACCCAAGAGTGGGATTCAACTCCAACAAGAGCGACCTCGCTCACCACGGTAGCTTAGTGCGCTCGGCTATTCCCCGCCGGCAGCTATTTAGATTTCCTCTTTATTGCCGAATGAGTGCAGCAGTGATGAAAGTTTTAGTTAAATACTTGCAAAACAAATTCATCAGTACATTTTAGAAAACAATTTGGGAGAAGTATAGCCAAATGCTTATATAAAAATTAGAATCAAGTTCACAGTTTGTCAGTACAGCTTAGGCCGAGAGAAGCTTCTCAAAGTTAAATTGATTAAGACTTAGATCTAACTCAACACTAGCTTAACCAAAGGACGAACATAACAGCCGTACCCAAGAGTGGGATTCAACTCCAACAAGAGCGACCTCGCTCACCACGGTAGCTTAGTGCGCTCGGCTATTCCCCGCCAAAAGCTATTCAGATTTCCTGTTTATTGCCGAATGAGTGCAGCAGTGATGAAAGTTTTAGTTAAATACTTGCAAAACAAATTCATCAGTACATTTTAGAAAACAATTTGGGAGAAGTATAGCCAAATGCTTATATAAAAATCAGAATCAAGGTCACAGTCACAGTTTGTCAGTACATCTTAGGCCGAGAGAAGCTTCTCAAAGTTAAATTGATTAAGACTTAGATCTAACTTAACACTAGCTTAACCAAAGGACGAACATAACAGCCGTACCCAAGAGTGGGATTCAACTCCAACAAGAGCGACCTCGCTCACCACGGTAGCTTAGTGCGCTCGGCTATTCCCCGCCGGCAGCTATTTAGATTTCCTCTTTATTGCCGAATGAGTGCAGCAGTGATGAAAGTTTTAGTTAAATACTTGCAAAACAAATTCATCAGTACATTTTAGAAAACAATTTGGGAGAAGTATAGCCAAATGCTTATATAAAAATCAGAATCAAGGTCACAGTTTGTCAGTACAGCTTAGGCCGAGAGAAGCTTCTCAAAGTTAAATTGATTAAGACTTAGATCTAACTTAACACTAGCTTAACCAAAGGACGAACATAACAGCCGTACCCAAGAGTGGGATTCAACTCCAACAAGAGCGACTTCGCTCACCACGGTAGCTTAGTGAGCTCGGCTATTCCCCGCCGGCAGCTATTTAGATTTCCTCCTTATTGCCGAATGAGTGCAGCAGCGATGAAAGTTTTAGTTAAATACTCGCAAAACAAATTCATCAGTACATTTTAGAAAACAATTTGGGAGAAGTATAGCCAAATGCTTATATAAAAATTAGAATCAAGGTCACAGTTTGTCAGTACAGCTTAGGCCGAGAGAAGCTTCTCAAAGTTAAATTGATTAAGACTTAGATCTAACTTAACACTAGCTTAACCAAAGGACGAACATAACAGCCGTACCCAAGAGTGGGATTCAACTCCAACAAGAGCGACCTCGCTCACCACGGTAGCTTAGTGCGCTCGGCTATTCCCCGCCGGCAGCTATTTAGATTTCCTCTTTATTGCCGAATGAGTGCAGCAGTGATGAAAGTTTTAGTTAAATACTTGCAAAACAAATTCATCAGTACATTTTAGAAAACAATTTGGGAGAAGTATAGCCAAATGCTTATATAAAAATCAGAATCAAGGTCACAGTTTGTCAGTACAGCTTAGGCCGAGAGAAGCTTCTAAAAGTTAAATTGATTAAGACTTAGATCTAACTTAACACTAGCTTAACCAAAGGACGAACATAACAGCCGTACCCAAGAGTGGGATTCAACTCCAACAAGAGTGACCTCGCTCACCACGGTAGCTTAGTGCGCTCGGCTATTCCCCGCCGGCAGCTATTTAGATTTCCTCTTTATTGCCGAATGAGTGCAGCAGGGATGAAAGTTTTAGTTAAATACTTGCAAAACAAATTCATCAGTACATTTTAGAAAACAATTTGGGAGAAGTATAGCCAAATGCTTATATAAAAATCAGAATCAAGGTCACAGTTTGTCAGTACAGCTTAGGCCGAGAGAAGCTTCTCAAAGTTAAATTGATTAAGACTTAGATCTAACTTAACACTAGCTTAACCAAAGGACGAACATAACAGCCGTACCCAAGAGTGGGATTCAACTCCAACAAGAGCGACCTCGCTCACCACGGTAGCTTAGTGCGCTCGGCTATTCCCCGACGGCAGCTATTTAGATTTCCTCTTTATTGCCGAATGAGTGCAGCAGGGATGAAAGTTTTAGTTAAATACTTGCAAAACAAATTCATCAGTACATTTTAGAAAACAATTTGGGAGAAGTATAGCCAAATGCTTATATAAAAATTAGAATCAAGGTCACAGTTTGTCAGTACAGCTTAGGCCGAGAGAAGCTTCTCAAAGTTAAATTGATTAAGACTTAGATCTAACTTAACACCAGCTTAACCATAGGACGAACATAACAGCCGTACCCAAGAGTGGGATTCAACTCCAACAAGAGCGACCTCGCTCACCACGGTAGCTTAGTGCGCTCGGCTATTCCCCGCCGGTAGCTATTTAGATTTCCTCTTTATTGCCGAATGAGTGCAGCAGTGATGAAAGTTTTAGTTAAATACTTGCAAAACAAATTCATCAGTACATTTTAGAAAACAATTTGGGAGAAGTATAGCCAAATGCTTATATAAAAATCAGAATCAAGGTCACAGTATGTCAGTACAGCTTAGGCCAAGAGAAGCTTCTCAAAATTAAATTGATTAAGACTTAGATCTAACTTAACACTAGCTTAACCAAAGGACGAACATAACAGCCGTACCCAAGAGTGGGGTTCAACTCCAACAAGAGCGACCTCGCTCACCACGGTAGCTTAGTGCGCTCGGCTATTCCCCGCCGGCAGCTATTTAGATTTCCTCTTTATTGCCGAATGAGTGCAGCAGTGATGAAAGTTTTAGTTAAATACTTGCAAAACAAATTCAACAGTACATTTTAGAAAACAATTTGGGAGAAGTATAGCCAAATGCTTATATAAAAATCAGAATCAAGGTCACAGTTTGTCAGTACAGCTTAGGCCGAGAGAAGCTTCTCAAAGTTAAATTGATTAAGACTTAGATCTAACTTAACACTAGCTTAACCAAAGGACGAACATAACAGCCGTACCCAAGAGTGGGATTCAACTCCAACAAGAGCGACCTCGCTCACCACGGTAGCTTAGTGCGCTCGGCTATTCCCCGCCGGCAGCTATTTAGATTTCCTCTTTATTGCCGAATGAGTGCAGCAGCGATGAAAGTTTTAGTTAAATACTCGCAAAACAAATTCATCAGTACATTTTAGAAAACAATTTGGGAGAAGTATAGCCAAATGCTTATATAAAAATTAGAATCAAGGTCACAGTTTGTCAGTACAGCTTAGGCCGAGAGAAGCTTCTCAAAGTTAAATTGATTAAGACTTAGATCTAACTTAACACCAGCTTAACCATAGGACGAACATAACAGCCGTACCCAAGAGTGGGATTCAACTCCAACAAGAGCGACCTCGCTCACCACGGTAGCTTAGTGCGCTCGGCTATTCCCCGCCGGCAGCTATTTAGATTTCCTCTTTATTGCCGAATGAGTGCAGCAGTGATGAAAGTTTTAGTTAAATACTTGCAAAACAAATTCATCAGTACATTTTAGAAAACAATTTGGGAGAAGTATAGCCAAATGCTTATATAAAAATTAGAATCAAGGTCACAGTTTGTCAGTACAGCTTAGGCCGAGAGAAGCTTCTCAAAGTTAAATTGATTAAGACTTAGATCTAACTTAACACTAGCTTAACCAACGGACGAACATAACAGCCGTACCCAAGAGTGAGATTCAACTCCAACAAGAGCGACCTCGCTCACCACGGTAGCTTAGTGCGCTCGGCTATTCCCCGCCGGCAGCTATTTAGATTTCCTCTTTATTGCCGAATGAGTGCAGCAGTGATGAAAGTTTTAGTTAAATACTTGCAAAACAAATTCATCAGTACATTTTAGAAAACAATTTGGGAGAAGTATAGCCAAATGCTTATATAAAAATCAGAATCAAGGTCACAGTTTGTCAGTACAGCTTAGGCCGAGAGAAGCTTCTCAAAGTTAAATTGATTAAGACTTAGATCTAACTTAACACTAGCTTAACCAAAAGACGAACATAACAGCCGTACCCAAGAGTGGGATTCAACTCCAACAAGAGCGACCTCGCTCACCACGGTAGCTTAGTGCGCTCGGCTATTCCCCGCCGGCAGCTATTTAGATTTCCTCATTATTACCAAATGAGTGCAGGAGTGATGAAAGTTTTAGTTAAATACTTGCAAAACAAATTCATCAGTACATTTTAAAAAACAATTTGGGAGAAGTATAGCCAAATGTTTATATAAAAATCAGAATCAAGGTCACAGTTTGTCAGTACAGCTTAGGCCGAGAGAAGCTTCTCAAAGTTAAATTGATTAAGACTTAGATCTAACTTAACACTAGCTTAACCAAAGGACGAACATAACAGCCGTACCCAAGAGTGGGATTCAGCTCCAACAAGAGCGACCTCGCTCACCACGGTAGCTTAGTGCGCTCGGCTATTCCCCGCCGACAGCTATTTAGTTTTCCTATTTATTTTCGAATGAGTGCAGCAGTGACGAATGTTTTAGTTAATACTTGCAAAACAAATTCATCAGTACATTTTAGAAAACAATTTGGGAGAAGTATAGCCAAATGCTTATATAAAAATCAGAATCAAGGTCACAGTTTGTCAGTACAGCTTAGGCCGAGAGAAGCTTCTCAAAGTTAAATTGATTAAGACTTAGATCTAACTTAACACTAGCTTAACCAAAGGACGAACATAACAGCCGTACCCAAGAGTGGGATTCAACTCCAACAAGAGCGACCTCGCTCACCACGGTAGCTTAGTGCGCTCGGCTATTCCCTCGCCGACAGCAATTTAGTTTTCCTATTTATTTCCTAATGAGAGCAGCAGTGATGAAAGTTTTAGTTAAATACTTGCAAAACAAATTCATCAGTACATTTTAGAAAACAATTTGGGAGAAGTATAGCCAAATGCTTATATAAAAATCAGAATCAAGGTCACAGTTTGTCAGTACAGCTTAGGCCGAGAGAAGCTTCTCAAAATTAAATTGATTAAGACTTAGATCTAACTTAACACTAGCTTAACCAAAGGACGAACATAACAGCTGTACCCAAGAGTGGGGTTCAACTCCAACAAGAGCGACCTCGCTCACCACGGTAGCTTAGTGCGCTCGGCTATTCCCCGCCGGCAGCTATTTAGATTTCCTCTTTAGTGCCGAATGAGTGCAGCAGTGATGAAAGTTTTAGTTAAATACTTGCAAAACAAATTCAACAGTACATTTTAGAAAACAATTTGGGAGAATTATAGCCAAATGCTTATATAAAAATCAGAATCAAGGTCACAGTTTGTCAGTACAGCTTAGGCCGAGAGAAGCTTCTCAAAGTTAAATTGATTAAGACTTAGATCTAACTTAACACTAGCTTAACCAAAGGACGAACATAACAGCCGTACCCAAGAGTGGGATTCAACTCCAACAAGAGCGACCTCGCTTACCACGGTAGCTTAGTGCGCTCGGCTATTCCCCGCCGGCAGCTATTTAGATTTCCTCTTTATTGCCGAATGAGTGCAGCAGTGATGAAAGTTTTAGTTAAATACTTGCAAAACAAATTCATCAGTACATTTTAGAAAACAATTTGGGAGAAGTATAGCCAAATGCTTATATAAAAATTAGAATCAAGGTCACAGTTTGTCAGTACAGCTTAGGCCGAGAGAAGCTTCTCAAAGTTAAATTGATTAAGACTTAGATCTAACTTAACACTAGCTTAACCAAAGGACGAACATAACAGCCGTACCCAAGAGTGGGATTCAACTCCAACAAGAGCGACCTCGCTCACCACGGTAGCTTAGTGCGCTCGGCTATTCCCCGCCGGCAGCTATTTAGATTTCCTCTTTATTGCCGAATGAGTGCAGCAGCGATGAAAGTTTTAGTTAAATACTCGCAAAACAAATTCATCAGTACATTTTAGAAAACAATTTGGGAGAAGTATAGCCAAATGCTTATATAAAAATTAGAATCAAGGTCACAGTTTGTCAGTACAGCTTAGGCCGAGAGAAGCTTCTCAAAGTTAAATTGATTAAGACTTAGATCTAACTTAACACCAGCTTAACCATAGGACGAACATAACAGCCGTACCCAAGAGTGGGATTCAACTCCAACAAGAGCGACCTCGCTCACCACGGTAGCTTAGTGCGCTCGGCTATTCCCCGCCGGCAGCTATTTAGATTTCCTCTTTATTGCCGAATGAGTGCAGCAGTGATGAAAGTTTTAGTTAAATACTTGCAAAACAAATTCATCAGTACATTTTAGAAAACAATTTGGGAGAAGTATAGCCAAATGCTTATATAAAAATTAGAATCAAGGTCACAGTTTGTCAGTACAGCTTAGGCCGAGAGAAGCTTCTCAAAGTTAAATTGATTAAGACTTAGATCTAACTTAACACTAGCTTAACCAAAGGACGAACATAACAGCCGTACCCAAGAGTGGGATTCAACTCCAACAAGAGCGACCTCGCTCACCACGGTAGCTTAGTGCGCTCGGCTATTCCCCGCCGGCAGCTATTTAGATTTCCTCTTTATTGCCGAATGAGTGCAGCAGTGATGAAAGTTTTAGTTAAATACTTGCAAAACAAATTCATCAGTACATTTTAGAAAACAATTTGGGAGAAGTATAGCCAAATGCTTATATAAAAATTAGAATCAAGGTCACAGTTTGTCAGTACAGCTTAGGCCGAGAGAAGCTTCTCAAAGTTAAATTGATTAAGACATAGATCTAACTTAACACTAGCTTAACCAAAGGACGAACATAACAGCCGTACCCAAGAGAGGGATTCAACTCCAACAAGAGCGACCTCGCTCACCACGGTAGCTTAGTGCGCTCGGCTATTCCCCGCCGGCAGCTATTTAGATTTCCTCTTTATTGCCGAATGAGTGCAGCAGTGATGAAAGTTTTAGTTAAATACTTGCAAAACAAATTCATCAGTACATTTTAGAAAACAATTTGGGAGAAGTATAGCCAAATGCTTATATAAAAATTAGAATCAAGGTCACAGTTTGTCAGTACAGCTTAGGCCGAGAGAAGCTTCTCAAAGTTAAATTGATTAAGACTTAGATCTAACTTAACACTAGCTTAACCAACGGACGAACATAACAGCCGTACCCAAGAGTGAGATTCAACTCCAACAAGAGCGACCTCGCTCACCACGGTAGCTTAGTGCGCTCGGCTATTCCCCGCCGGCAGCTATTTAGATTTCCTCTTTATTGCCGAATGAGTGCAGCAGTGATGAAAGTTTTAGTTAAATACTTGCAAAACAAATTCATCAGTACATTTTAGAAAAACAATTTGGGAGAAGTATAGCCAAATGCTTATATAAAAATCAGAATCAAGGTCACAGTTTGTCAGTACAGCTTAGGCCGAGAGAAGCTTCTCAAAGTTAAATTGATTAAGACTTAGATCTAACTTAACACTAGCTTAACCAAAAGACGAACATAACAGCCGTACCCAAGAGTGGGATTCAACTCCAACAAGAGCGACCTCGCTCACCACGGTAGCTTAGTGCGCTCGGCTATTCCCCGCCGGCAGCTATTTAGATTTCCTCATTATTACCAAATGAGTGCAGGAGTGATGAAAGTTTTAGTTAAATACTTGCAAAACAAATTCATCAGTACATTTTAAAAAACAATTTGGGAGAAGTATAGCCAAATGTTTATATAAAAATCAGAATCAAGGTCACAGTTTGTCAGTACAGCTTAGGCCGAGAGAAGCTTCTCAAAGTTAAATTGATTAAGACTTAGATCTAACTTAACACTAGCTTAACCAAAGGACGAACATAACAGCCGTACCCAAGAGTGGGATTCAGCTCCAACAAGAGCGACCTCGCTCACCACGGTAGCTTAGTGCGCTCGGCTATTCCCCGCCGACAGCTATTTAGTTTTCCTATTTATTTCCGAATGAGTGCAGCAGTGATGAATGTTTTAGTTAATACTTGCAAAACAAATTCATCAGTACATTTTAGAAAACAATTTGGGAGAAGTATAGCCAAATGCTTATATAAAAATCAGAATCAAGGTCACAGTTTGTCAGTACAGCTTAGGCCGAGAGAAGCTTCTCAAAGTTAAATTGATTAAGACTTAGATCTAACTTAACACTAGCTTAACCAAAGGACGAACATAACAGCCGTACCCAAGAGTGGGATTCAACTCCAACAAGAGCGACCTCGCTCACCACGGTAGCTTAGTGCGCTCGGCTATTCCCTCGCCAACAGCAATTTAGTTTTCCTATTTATTTCCTAATGAGAGCAGCAGTGATGAAAGTTTTAGTTAAATACTCGCAAAACAAATTCATCAGTACATTTTAGAAAACAATTTGGGAGAAGTATAGCCAAATGCTTATATAAAAATCAGAATCAAGGTCACAGTTTGTCAGTACAGCTTAGGCCGAGAGAAGCTTCTCAAAGTTAAATTGATTAAGACTTAGATCTAACTTAACACTAGCTTAACCAAAGGACGAACATAACAGTCGTACCCAAGAGTGGGATTCAACTCCAACAAGAGCGACCTCGCTCTCCACGGTAGCTTAGTGCGCTCGGCTATTCCCCGCCGGCAGCTATTTAGATTTCCTCTTTATTGCCGAATGAGTGCAGCAGTGATGAAAGTTTTAGTTAAATACTTGCAAAACAAATTCATCAGTACATTTTAGAAAACAATTTGGGAGAAGTATAGCCAAATGCTTATATAAAAATCAGAATCAAGGTCACAGTTTGTCAGTACAGCTTAGGCCGAGAGAAGCTTCTCAAAGTTAAATTGATTAAGACTTAGATCTAACTTAACACTAGCTTAACCAAAGGACGAACATAACAGCCGTACCCAAGAGTGGGATTCAACTCCAACAAGAGCGACCTCGCTCACCACGGTAGCTTAGTGCGCTCGGCTATTCCCCGCCGGCAGCTATTTAGATTTCCTCTGTATTGCCGAATGAGTGCAGCAGTGATGAAAGTTTTAGTTAAATACTTGCAAAACAAATTCATCAGTACATTTTAGAAAACAATTTGGGAGAAGTATAGCCAAATGCTTATATAAAAATCAGAATCAAGGTCATAGTTTGTCAGTACAGCTTAGGCCGAGAGAAGCTTCTCAAAGTTAAATTGATTAAGACTTAGATCTAACTTAACACTAGCTTAACCAAAGGACGAACATAACAGCCGTACCCAAGAGTGGGATTCAACTCCAACAAGAGCGACCTCGCTCACCATGGTAGCTTAGTGCGCTCGGCTATTCCCCGCCGGCAGCTATTTAGATTTCCTCTTTATTGCCGAATGAGTGCAGCAGTGATGAAAGTTTTAGTTAAATACTTGCAAAACAAATTCATCAGTACATTTTAGAAAACAATTTGGGAGAAGTATAGCCAAATGCTTATATAAAAATCAGAATCAAGGTCACAGTTTGTCAGTACAGCTTAGGCTGAGAGAAGCTTCTCAAAGTTAAATTGATTAAGACTTAGATCTAACTTAACACTAGCTTAACCAAAGGACGAACATAACAGCCGTACCCAAGAGTGGGATTCAACTCCAACAAGAGCGACCTCGCTCACCACGGTAGCTTAGTGCGCTCGGCTATTCCCCGCTGACAGCTATTTAGTTTTCCTATTTATTTCCGAATGAGTGCAGCAGTGATGAATGTTTTAGTTAATACTTGCAAAACAAATTCATCAGTACATTTTATAAAACAATTTGGGAGAAGTATAGCCAAATGCTTATATAAAAATCAGAATCAAGGTCACAGTTTGTCAGTACAGCTTAGGCCGAGAGAAGCTTCTCAAAGTTAAATTGATTAAGACTTAGATCTAACTTAACACTAGCTTAACCAAAGGACGAACATAACAGCCGTACCCAAGAGTGGGATTCAACTCCAACAAGAGCGACCTCGCTCACCACGGTAGCTTAGTGCGCTCGGCTATTCCCCGCCGACAGCTATTTAGTTTTCCTATTTATTTCCTAATGAGTGCAGCAGTGGTGAAAGTTTTAGTTAAATACTTGAAAAACAAATTCATCAGTACATTTTAGAAAACAATTTGGGAGAAGTATAGCCAAATGCTTATATAAAAATCAGAATGAAGGTCACAGTTTGTCAGTACAGCTTAGGCCGAGAGAAGCTTCTCAAAGTTAAATTGATTAAGACTTAGATCTAACTTAACACTAGCTTAACCAAAGGACGAACATAACAGTCGTACCCAAGAGTGGGATTCAACTCCAACAAGAGTGACCTCGCTCACCACAGTAGCTTAGTGCGCTCGGCTATTCCCCGCCGGTAGCTATTTAGATTTCCTATTTATTTCCGAATGAGTGCAGCAGTGATGAAAGTTTTAGTTAAATACTTGCAAAACAAATTCATCAGTACATTTTAGAAAACAATTTGGGAGAAGTATAGCCAAATGCTTATATAAAAATCAGAATCAAGGTCACAGTTTGTCAGTACAGCTTAGGCCGAGAGAAGCTTCTCAAAGTTAAATTGATTAAGACTTAGATCTAACTTAACACTAGCTTAACCAAAGGACGAACATAACAGCCGTACCCAAGAGTGGGATTCAACTCCAACAAGAGCGACCTCGCTCACCACGGTAGCTTAGTGCGCTCGGCTATTCCCCGCCGACAGCTATTTAGTTTTCCTATTTATTTCCTAATGAGTGCAGCAGTGGTGAAAGTTTTAGTTAAATACTTGCAAAACAAATTCATCAGTACATTTTAGAAAACAATTTGGGAGAAGTATAGCCAAATGCTTATATAAAAATCAGAATCAAGGTCACAGTTTGTCAGTACAGCTTAGGCCGAGAGAAGCTTCTCAAAGTTAAATTGATTAAGACTTAGATCTAACTTAACACTAGCTTAACCAAAGGACGAACATAACAGTCGTACCCAAGAGTGGGATTCAACTCCAACAAGAGTGACCTCGCTCACCACAGTAGCTTAGTGCGCTCGGCTATTCCCCGCCGGTAGCTATTTAGATTTCCTATTTATTTCCGAATGAGTGCAGCAGTGATGAAAGTTTTAGTTAAATACTTGCAAAACAAATTCATCAGTACTATTTAGAAAACAATTTGGGAGAAGTATAGCCAAATGCTTATATAAAAATCAGAATCAAGGTCACAGTTTGTCAGTACAGCTTAGGCCGAGAGAAGCTTCTCAAAGTTAAATTGATTAAGACTTAGATCTAACTTAACACTAGCTTAACCAAAGGACGAACATAACAGCCGTACCCAAGAGTGGGATTCAACTCCAACAAGAGCGACCTCGCTCACCACGGTAGCTTAGTGCGCTCGGCTATTCCCCGCCGGCAGCTATTTAGATTTCCTCTTTATTGCCGAATGAGTGCAGCAGTGATGAAAGTTTTAGTTAAATACTTGCAAAACAAATTCATCAGTACATTTTAGAAAACAATTTGGGAGAAGTATAGCCAAATGCTTATATAAAAATCAGAATCAAGGTCACAGTTTGTCAGTACAGCTTAGGCCGAGAGAAGCTTCTCAAAGTTAAATTGATTAAGACTTAGATCTAACTTAACACTAGCTTAACCAAAGGACGAACATAACAGCCGTACCCAAGAGTGGGATTCAACTCCAACAAGAGCGACCTCGCTCACCACGGTAGCTTAGTGCGCTCGGCTATTCCCCGCCGGCAGCTATTTAGATTTCCTCTTTATTGCCGAATGAGTGCAGCAGTGATGAAAGTTTTAGTTAAATACTTGCAAAACAAATTCATCAGTACATTTTAGAAAACAATTTGGGAGAAGTATAGCCAAATGCTTATATAAAAATCAGAATCAAGGTCACAGTTTGTCAGTACAGCTTAGGCCGAGAGAAGCTTCTCAAAGTTAAATTGATTAAGACTTAGATCTAACTTAACACTAGCTTAACCAAAGGACGAACATAACAGCCGTACCCAAGAGTGGTATTCAACTCCAACAAGAGCGACCTCGCTCACCACGGTAGCTTAGTGCGCTCGGCTATTCCCCGCCGGCAGCTATTTAGATTTCCTCTTTATTGCCGAATGAGTGCAGCAGTGATGAAAGTTTTAGTTAAATACTTGCAAAACAAATTCATCAGTACATTTTAGAAAACAATTTGGGAGAAGTATAGCCAAATGCTTATATAAAAATTAGAATCAAGGTCACAGTTTGTCAGTACAGCTTAGGCCGAGAGAAGCTTCTCAAAGTTAAATTGATTAAGACTTAGATCTAACTTAACACTAGCTTAACCAAAGGACGAACATAACAGCCGTACCCAAGAGTGGGATTCAACTCCAACAAGAGCGACCTCGCTCACCACGGTAGCTTAGTGCGCTCGGCTATTCCCCGCCGGCAGCTATTTAGATTTCCTCTTTATTGCCGAATGAGTGCAGCAGTGATGAAAGTTTTAGTTAAATACTTGCAAAACAAATTCATCAGTACATTTTAGAAAACAATTTGGGAGAAGTATAGCCAAATGCTTATATAAAAATCAGAATCAAGGTCACAGTTTGTCAGTACAGCTTAGGCCGAGAGAAGCTTCTCAAAGTTAAATTGATTAAGACTTAGATCTAACTTAACACTAGCTTAACCAAAGGACGAACATAACAGCCGTACCCAAGAGTGGGATTCAACTCCAATAAGAGCGACCTCGCTCACCACGGTAGCTTAGTGCGCTCGGCTATTCCCGCCGGCAGCTATTTAGATTTCCTCTTTATTGCCGAATGAGTGCAGCAGTGATGAAAGTTTTAGTTAAATACTTGCAAAACAAATTCATCAGTACATTTTAGAAAACAATTTGGGAGAAGTATAGCCAAATGCTTATATAAAAATCAGAATCAAGGTCACAGTTTGTCAGTACAGCTTAGGCCGAGAGAAGCTTCTCAAAGTTAAATTGATTAAGACTTAGATCTAACTTAACACTAGCTTAACCAAAGGACGAACATAACAGCCGTACCCAAGAGTGGGATTCAACTCCAACAAGAGCGACCTCGCTCACCACGGTAGCTTAGTGCGCTCGGCTATTCCCCGCCCGCAGCTATTTAGATTTCCTCTTTATTGCCGAATGAGTGCAGCAGTGATGAAAGTTTTAGTTAAATACTTGCAAAACAAATTCATCAGTACATTTTAGAAAACAATTTGGGAGAAGTATAGCCAAATGCTTATATAAAAATCAGAATCAAGGTCACAGTTTGTCAGTACAGCTTAGGCCGAGAGAAGCTTCTCAAAGTTAAATTGATTAAGACTTAGATCTAACTTAACACTAGCTTAACCAAAGGACGAACATAACAGCCGTACCCAAGAGTGGGATTCAACTCCAACAAGAGCGACCTCGCTCACCACGGTAGCTTAGTGCGCTCGGCTATTCCCCGCCGGCAGCTATTTAGATTTCCTCTTTAGTGCCGAATGAGTGCAGCAGTGATGAAAGTTTTAGTTAAATACTTGCAAAACAAATTCATCAGTACATTTTAGAAAACAATTTGGGAGAAGTATAGCCAAATGCTTATATAAAAATCAGAATCAAGGTCACAGTTTGTCAGTACAGCTTAGGCCGAGAGAAGCTTCTCAAAGTTAAATTGATTAAGACTTAGATCTAACTTAACACTAGCTGAACCAAAGGACGAACATAACAGCCGTACCCAAGAGTGGGATTCAACTCCAACAAGAGCGACCTCGCTCACCACGGTAGCTTAGTGCGCTCGGCTATTCCCCGCCGGCAGCTATTTAGATTTTCTCTTTATTGCCGAATGAGTGCAGCAGTGATGAAAGTTTTAGTTAAATACTTGCAAAACAAATTTATCAGTACATTTTAGAAAACAATTTGGGAGAAGTATAGCCAAATGCTTATATAAAAATCAGAATCAAGGTCACAGTTTGTCAGTACAGCTTAGGCCGAGAGAAGCTTCTCAAAGTTAAATTGATTAAGACTTAGATCTAACTTAACACTAGCTTAACCAAAGGACGAACATAACAGCCGTACCCAAGAGTGGGATTCAACTCCAACAAGAGCGATCTCGCTCACCACGGTAGCTTAGTGCGCTCGGCTATTCCCTGCCGGCAGCTATTTAGATTTCAACTTTATTGCCGAATGAGTGCAGCAGTGATGAAAGTTTTAGTTAAATACTTGCAAAACAAATTCATCAGTACATTTTAGAAAACAATTTGGGAGAAGTATAGCCAAATGCTTATATAAAAATCAGAATCAAGGTCACAGTTTGTCAGTACAGCTTAGGCCGAGAGAAGCTTCTCAAAGTTAAATTGATTAAGACTTCGATCTAACTTAACACTAGCTTAACCAAAGGACGAACATAACAGCCGTACCCAAGAGTGGGATTCAACTCCAACAAGAGCGACCTCGCTCACCACGGAAGCTTAGTGTGCTCGGCTATTCCCCGCCGGCAGCTATTTAGATTTCTTCTTTATTGCCGAATGAGTGCAGCAGTGATGAAAGTTTTAGTTAAATACTTGCAAAACAAATTCATCAGTACATTTTAGAAAACAATTTGGGAGAAGTATAGCCAAATGCTTATATAAAAATCAGAATGAAGGTCACAGTTTGTCAGTACAGCTTAGGCTGAGAGAAGCTTCTCAAAGTTAAATTGATTAAGACTTAGATCTAACTTAACACTAGCTTAACCAAAGAACGAACATAACAGCCGTACCCAAGAGTGGGATTCAACTCCAACAAGAGCGACCTCGCTCACCACGGTAGCTTAGTGCGCTCGGCTATTCCCCGCCGGCAGCTATTTAGATTTCCTCTTTATTGCCGAATGAGTGCAGCAGTGATGAAAGTTTTAGTTAAATACTTGCAAAACAAATTCATCAGTACATTTTAGAAAACAATTTGGGAGAAGTATAGCCAAATGCTTATATAAAAGTCAGAATCAAGGTCACAGTTTGTCAGTACAGCTTAGGCCGAGAGAAGCTTCTCAAAGTTAAATTGATTAAGACTTAGATCTAACTTAACACTAGCTTAACCAAAGGACGAACATAACAGTCGTACCTAAGAGTGGGATTCAACTCCAACAAGAGCGACCTCGCTCACCACGGTAGAAAGTGCGCTCGGCTATTCCCCGCCGGCAGCTATTTAGATTTCCTCTTTATTGCCGAATGAGTGCAGCAGTGATGAAAGTTTTAGTTAAATACTTGCAAAACAAATTCATCAGTACATTTTAGAAAACAATTTGGGAGAAGTATAGCCAAATGCTTATATAAAAATCAGAATCAAGGTCACAGTTTGTCAGTACAGCTTAGGCCGAGAGAAGCTTCTCAAAGTTAAATTGATTAAGACTTAGATCTAACTTAACACTAGCTTAACCAAAGGACGAACATAACAGCCGTACCCAAGTGTGGGATTCTACTCCAACAAGAGCGACCTCGCTCACCACGGTAGCTTAGTGCGCTCGGCTATTCCCCGCCGGCAGCTATTTAGATTTCCTCTTTATTGCCGAATGAGTGCAGCAGTGATGAAAGTTTTAGTTAAATACTTGCAAATCAAATTCATCAGTACATTTTAGAAAACAATTTGGGAGAAGTATAGCCAAATGCTTATATAAAAATCAGAATCAAGGTCACAGTTTGTCAGTACAGCTTAGGCCGAGAGAAGCTTCTCAAAGTTAAATTGATTAAGACTTAGATCTAACTTAACACTAGCTGAACCAAAGGACAAACATAACAGCCGTACCCAAGAGTGGGATTCAACTCCAACAAGAGCGACCTCGCTCACCACGGTAGCTTAGTGCGCTCGGCTATTCCCCGCCGGCAGCTATTTAGATTTCCTCTTTATTGCCGAATGAGTGCAGCAGTGATGAAAGTTTTAGTTAAATACTTGCAAAACAAATTCATCAGTACATTTTAGAAAACAATTTGGGAGAAGTATAGCCAAATGCTTATATAAAAATCAGAATGAAGGTCACAGTTTGTCAGTACAGCTTAGGCCGAGAGAAGCTTCTCAAAGTTAAATTGATTAAGACTTAGATCTAACTTAACACTAGCTTAACCAAAGGACGAACATAACAGCCGTACCCAAGAGTGGGATTCAACTCCAACAAGAGCGACCTCGCTCACCACGGTAGCTTAGTGCGCTCGGCTATTCCCCGCCGGCAGCTATTTAGATTTCCTCTTTATTGCCGAATGAGTGCAGCAGTGATGAAAGTTTTAGTTAAATACTTGCAAAACAAATTCATCAGTACATTTTAGAAAACAATTTGGGAGAAGTATAGCCAAATGCTTATATAAAAATCAGAATCAAGGTCACAGTTTGTCAGTACAGCTTAGGCCGAGAGAAGCTTCTCAAAGTTAAATTGATTAAGACTTAGATCTAACTTAACACTAGCTGAACCAAAGGACGAACATAACAGCCGTACCCAAGAGTGGGATTCAACTCCAACAAGAGCGACCTCGCTCACCACGGTAGCTTAGTGCGCTCGGCTATTCCCTGCCGGCAGCTATTTAGATTTCCTCTTTATTGCCGAATGAGTGCAGCAGTGATGAAAGTTTTAGTTAAATACTTGCAAAACAAATTCATCAGTACATTTTAGAAAACAATTTGGGAGAAGTATAGCCAAATGCTTATATAAAAATCAGAATCAAGGTCACAGTTTGTCAGTACAGCTTAGGCCGAGAGAAGCTTCTCAAAGTTAAATTGATTAAGACTTAGATCTAACTTAACACTAGCTTAACCAAAGGACGAACATAACAGCCGTACCCAAGAGTGGGATTCAACTCCAACAAGAGCGACCTCGCTCACCACGGTAGCTTAGTGCGCTCGGCTATTCCCCGCCGGCAGCTATTTAGATTTCCTCTTTATTGCCGAATGAGTGCAGCAGTGATGAAAGTTTTAGTTAATACTTGCAAAACAAATTCATCAGTACATTTTAGAAAACAATTTGGGAGAAGTATAGCCAAATGCTTATATAAAAATCAGAATGAAGGTCACAGTTTGTCAGTACAGCTTAGGCTGAGAGAAGCTTCTCAAAGTTAAATTGATTAAGACTTAGATCTAACTTAACACTAGCTTAACCAAAGGACGAACATAACAGCCGTACCCAAGAGTGGGATTCAACACCAACAAGAGCGACCTCGCTCACCACGGTAGCTTAGTGCGCTCGGCTATTCCCCGCCGGCAGCTATTTAGATTTCCTCTTTATTGCCGAATGAGTGCAGCAGTGATGAAAGTTTTAGTTAAATACTTGCAAAACAAATTCATCAGTACATTTTAGAAAACAATTTGGGAGAAGTATAGCCAAATGCTTATATAAAAATCAGAATCAAGGTCACAGTTTGTCAGTACAGCTTAGGCCGAGAGAAGCTTCTCAAAGTTAAATTGATTAAGACTTAGATCTAACTTAACACTAGCTGAACCAAAGGACGAACATAACAGCCGTACCCAAGAGTGGGATTCAACTCCAACAAGAGCGACCTCGCTCACCACGGTAGCTTAGTGCGCTCGGCTATTCCCCGCCGGCAGCTATTTAGATTTCCTCTTTATTGCCGAATGAGTGCAGCAGTGATGAAAGTTTTAGTTAATACTTGCAAAACAAATTCATCAGTACATTTTAGAAAACAATTTGGGAGAAGTATAGCCAAATGCTTATATAAAAATCAGAATCAAGGTCACAGTTTGTCAGTACAGCTTAGGCTGAGAGAAGCTTCTCAAAGTTAAATTGATTAAGACTTAGATCTAACTTAACACTAGCTTAACCAAAGGACGAACATAACAGCCGTACCCAAGAGTGGGATTCAACTCCAACAAGAGCGACCTCGCTCACCACGGTAGCTTAGTGCGCTCGGCTATTCCCTGCCGGCAGCTATTTAGATTTCCTCTTTATTGCCGAATGAGTGCAGCAGTGATGAAAGTTTTAGTTAAATACTTGCAAAACAAATTCATCAGTACATTTTAGAAAACAATTTGGGAGAAGTATAGCCAAATGCTTATATAAAAATCAGAATCAAGGTCACAGTTTGTCAGTACAGCTTAGGCCGAGAGAAGCTTCTCAAAGTTAAATTGATTAAGACTTAGATCTAACTTAACACTAGCTGAACCAAAGGACGAACATAACAGCCGTACCCAAGAGTGGGATTCAACTCCAACAAGAGCGACCTCGCTCACCACGGTAGCTTAGTGCGCTCGGCTATTCCCCGCCGCCAGCTATTTAGATTTCCTCTTTATTGCCGAATGAGTGCAGCAGTGATGAAAGTTTTAGTTAAATACTTGCAAAACAAATTCATCAGTACATTTTAGAAAACAATTTGGGAGAAGTATAGCCAAATGCTTATATAAAAATCAGAATCAAGGTCACAGTTTGTCAGTACAGCTTAGGCCGAGAGAAGCTTCTCAAAGTTAAATTGATTAAGACTTAGATCTAACTTAACACTAGCTGAA
Organism: Locusta migratoria; assembly: GCA_026315105.1. Classification (NCBI taxonomy): domain Eukaryota; kingdom Metazoa; phylum Arthropoda; class Insecta; order Orthoptera; family Acrididae; genus Locusta; species Locusta migratoria. The sequence goes on from CM048754.1 coordinate 125,364,014, forward strand.
CCAAAGGACGAACATAACAGCCGTACCCAAGAGTGGGATTCAACTCCAACAAGAGCGACCTCGCTCACCACGGTAGCTTAGTGCGCACGGCTATTCCCCGCCGGCAGCTATTTAGATTTCCTCTTTATTGCCGAATGAGTGCAGCAGTGATGAAAGTTTTAGTTAAATACTTGCAAAACAAATTCATCAGTACATTTTAGAAAACAATTTGGGAGAAGTATAGCCAAATGCTTATATAAAAATCAGAATCAAGGTCACAGTTTGTCAGTACAGCTTAGGCCGAGAGAAGCTTCTCAAAGTTAAATTGATTAAGACTTAGATCTAACTTAACACTAGCTTAACCAAAGGACGAACATAACAGCCGTACCCAAGAGTGGGATTCAACTCCAACAAGAGCGACCTCGCTCACCACGGTAGCTTAGTGCGCTCGGCTATTCCCCGCCGGCAGCTATTTAGATTTCCTCTTTATTGCCAAATGAGTGCAGCAGTGATGAAAGTTTTAGTTAAATACTTGCAAAACAAATTCATCAGTACATTTTAGAAAACAATTTGGGAGAAGTATAGCCAAATGCTTATATAAAAATCAGAATCAAGGTCACAGTTTGTCAGTACAGCTTAGGCCAAGAGAAGCTTCTCAAAGTTAAATTGATTAAGACTTAGATCTAACTTAACACTAGCTTAACCAAAGGACGAACATAACAGTCGTACCTAAGAGTGGGATTCAACTCCAACAAGAGCGACCTCGCTCACCACGGTAGCTTAGTGCGCTCGGCTATTCCCCGCCGGCAGCTATTTAGATTTCCTCTTTATTGCCGAATGAGTGCAGCAGTGATGAAAGTTTTAGTTAAATACTTGCAAAACAAATTCATCAGTACATTTTAGAAAACAATTTGGGAGAAGTATAGCCAAATGCTTATATAAAAATCAGAATCAAGGTCACAGTTTGTCAGTACAGCTTAGGCCGAGAGAAGCTTCTCAAAGTTAAATTGATTAAGACTTAGATCTAACTTAACACTAGCTTAACCAAAGGACGAACATAACAGCCGTACCCAAGAGTGGGATTCAACTCCAACAAGAGCGACCTCGCTCACCACGGTAGCTTAGTGCGCTCGGCTATTCCCCGCCGGCAGCTATTTAGATTTCCTCTTTATTGCCGAATGAGTGCAGCAGTGATGAAAGTTTTAGTTAAATACTTGCAAAACAAATTCATCAGTACATTTTAGAAAACAATTTGGGAGAAGTATAGCCAAATGCTTATATAAAAATCAGAATCAAGGTCACAGTTTGTCAGTACAGCTTAGGCCGAGAGAAGCTTCTCAAAGTTAAATTGATTAAGACTTAGATCTAACTTAACACTAGCTTAACCAAAGGACGAACATAACAGCCGTACCCAAGAGTGGGATTCAACTCCAACAAGAGCGACCTCGCTCACCACGGTAGCTTAGTGCGCTCGGCTGTTCTCCGCCGGCAGCTATTTAGATTTCCTCTTTATTGCCGAATGAGTGCAGCAGTGATGAAAGTTTTAGTTAAATACTTGCAAAACAAATTCATCAGTACATTTTAGAAAACAATTTGGGAGAAGTATAGCCAAATGCTTATATAAAAATCAGAATCAAGGTCACAGTTTGTCAGTACAGCTTAGGCCGAGAGAAGCTTCTCAAAGTTAAATTTATTAAGACTTAGATCTAACTTAACACTAGCTTAACCAAAGGACGAACATAACAGCCGTACCCAAGAGTGGGATTCAACTCCAACAAGAGCGACCTCGCTCACCACGGTAGCTTAGTGCGCTCGGCTATTCCCTGCCGGCAGCTATTTAGATTTCCTCTTTATTGCCGAATGAGTGCAGCAGTGATGAAAGTTTTAGTTAAATACTTGCAAAACAAATTCATCAGTACATTTTAGAAAACAATTTGGGAGAAGTATAGCCAAATGCTTATATAAAAATCAGAATGAAGGTCACAGTTTGTCAGTACAGCTTAGGCCGAGAGAAGCTTCTCAAAGTTAAATTGATTAAGACTTAGATCTAACTTAACACTAGCTTAACCAAAGGACGAACATAACAGCCGTACCCAAGAGTGGGATTCAACTCCAACAAGAGCGACCTCGCTCACCACGGTAGCTTAGTGCGCTCGGCTATTCCCCGCCGGCAGCTATTTAGATTTCCTCTTTATTGCCGAATGAGTGCAGCAGTGATGAAAGTTTTAGTTAAATACTTGCAAAACAAATTCATCAGTTCATTTTAGAAAACAATTTGGGAGAAGTATAGCCAAATGCTTATATAAAAATCAGAATCAAGGTCACAGTTTGTCAGTACAGCTTAGGCCGAGAGAAGCTTCTCAAAGTTAAATTGATTAAGACTTAGATCTAACTTAACACTAGCTTAACCAAAGGACGAACATAACAGCCGTACCCAAGAGTGGGATTCAACTCCAACAAGAGCGACCTCGCTCACCACGGTAGCTTAGTGCGCTCGGCTATTCCCCGCCGGCAGCTATTTAGATTTCCTCTTTATTGCCGAATGAGTGCAGCAGTGATGAAAGTTTTAGTTAAATACTTGCAAAACAAATTCATCAGTACATTTTAGAAAACAATTTGGGAGAAGTATAGCCAAATGCTTATATAAAAATCAGAATCAAGGTCACAGTTTGTCAGTACAGCTTAGGCCGAGAGAAGCTTCTCAAAGTTAAATTTATTAAGACTTAGATCTAACTTAACACTAGCTTAACCAAAGGATGAACATAACAGCCGTACCCAAGAGTGGGATTCAACTCCAACAAGAGCGACCTCGCTCACCACGGTAGCTTAGTGCGCTCGGCTATTCCCCGCCGGCAGCTATTTAGATTTCCTCTTTATTGCCAAATGAGTGCAGCAGTGATGAAAGTTTTAGTTAAATACTTGCAAAACAAATTCATCAGTACATTTTAGAAAACAATTTGGGAGAAGTATAGCCAAATGCTTATATAAAAATCAGAATCAAGTCACAGTTTGTCAGTACAGCTTAGGCCGAGAGAAGCTTCTCAAAGTTAAATTTATTAAGACTTAGATCTAACTTAACACTAGCTTAACCAAAGGACGAACATAACAGCCGTACCCAAGAGTGGGATTCAACTCCAACAAGAGCGACCTCGCTCACCACGGTAGCTTAGTGCGCTCGGCTATTCCCCGCCGGCAGCTATTTAGATTTCCTCTTTATTGCCGAATGAGTGCAGCAGTGATGAAAGTTTTAGTTAAATACTTGCAAAACAAATTCATCAGTACATTTTAGAAAACAATTTGGGAGAAGTATAGCCAAATGCTTATATAAAAATCAGAATCAAGGTCACAGTTTGTCAGTACAGCTTAGGCCGAGAGAAGCTTCTCAAAGTTAAATTGATTAAGACTTAGATCTAACTTAACACTAGCTGAACCAAAGGACGAACATAACAGCCGTACCCAAGAGTGGGATTCAACTCCAACAAGAGCGACCTCGCTCACCACGGTAGCTTAGTGCGCTCGGCTATTCCCCGCCCGCAGCTATTTAGATTTCCTCTTTATTGCCGAATGAGTGCAGCAGTGATGAAAGTTTTAGTTAAATACTTGCAAAACAAATTCATCAGTACATTTTAGAAAACAATTTGGGAGAAGTATAGCCAAATGCTTATATAAAAATCAGAATCAAGGTCACAGTTTGTCAGTACAGCTTAGGCCGAGAGAAGCTTCTCAAAGTTAAATTGATTAAGACTTAGATCTAACTTAACACTAGCTTAACCAAAGGACGAAAATAACAGCCGTACCCAAGAGTGGGATTCAACTCCAACAAGAGCGACCTCGCTCACCACGGTAGCTTAGTGCGCTCGGCTATTCCCCGCCGGCAGCTATTTAGATTTCCTCTTTATTGCCGAATGAGTGCAACAGTGATGAAAGTTTTAGTTAAATACTTGCAAAACAAATTCATCAGTACATTTTAGAAAACAATTTGGGAGAAGTATAGCCAAATGCTTATATAATAATCAGAATCAAGGTCACAGTTTGTCAGTACAGCTTAGGCCGAGAGAAGCTTCTCAAAGTTAAATTGATTAAGACTTAGATCTAACTTAACACTAGCTGAACCAAAGGACGAACATAACAGCCGTACCCAAGAGTGGGATTCAACTCCAACAAGAGCGACCTCGCTCACCACGGTAGCTTAGTGCGCTCGGCTATTCCCCGCCGGCAGCTATTTAGATTTCCTCTTTATTGCCGAATGAGTGCAGCAGTGATGAAAGTTTTAGTTAAATACTTGCAAAACAAATTCATCAGTACATTTTAGAAAACAATTTGGGAGAAGTATAGCCAAATGCTTATATAAAAATCAGAATCAAGGTCACAGTTTGTCAGTACAGCTTAGGCCGAGAGAAGCTTCTCAAAGTTAAATTGATTAAGACTTAGATCTAACTTAACACTAGCTTAACCAAAGGACGAACATAACAGCCGTACCCAAGAGTGGGATTCAACTCCAACAAGAGCGACCTCGCTCACCACGGTAGCTTAGTGCGCTCTGCTATTCCCCGCCGGCAGCTATTTAGATTTCCTCTTTATTGCCGAATGAGTGCAGCAGTGATGAAAGTTTTAGTTAAATACTTGCAAAACAAATTCATCAGTACATTTTAGAAAACAATTTGGGAGAAGTATAGCCAAATGCTTATATAAAAATCAGAATCAAGGTCACAGTTTGTCAGTACAGCTTAGGCCGAGAGAAGCTTCTCAAAGTTAAATTGATTAAGACTTAGATCTAACTTAACACTAGCTTAACCAAAGGACGAACATAACAGCCGTACCCAAGAGTGGGATTCAACTCCAACAAGAGCGACCTCGCTCACCACGGTAGCTTAGTGCGCTCGGCTATTCCCCGCCGACAGCTATTTAGATTTCCTCTTTATTGCCGAATGAGTGCAGCAGTGATGAAAGTTTTAGTTAAATACTTGCAAAACAAATTCATCAGTACATTTTAGAAAACAATTTGGGAGAAGTATAGCCAAATGCTTATATAAAAATCAGAATCAAGGTCACAGTTTGTCAGTACAGCTTAGGCCGAGAGAAGCTTCTCAAAGTTAAATTGATTAAGACTTAGATCTAACTTAACACTAGCTTAACCAAAGGACGAACATAACAGCCGTACCCAAGAGTGGGATTCAACTCCAACAAGAGCGACCTCGCTCACCACGGTAGCTTAGTGCGCTCGGCTATTCCCCGCCGGCAGCTATTTAGATTTCCTCTTTATTGCCGAATGAGTGCAGCAGTGATGAAAGTTTTAGTTAAATACTTGCAAAACAAATTCATCAGTACATTTTAGAAAACAATTTGGGAGAAATATAGCCAAATGCTTATATAAAAATCAGAATCAAGGTCACAGTTTGTCAGTACAGCTTAGGCCGAGAGAAGCTTCTCAAAGTTAAATTGATTAAGACTTAGATCTAACTTAACACTAGCTGAACCAAAGGACGAACATAACAGCCGTACCCAAGAGTGGGATTCAACTCCAACAAGAGCGACCTCGCTCACCACGGTAGCTTAGTGCGCTCGGCTATTCCCCGCCGGCAGCTATTTAGATTTCCTCTTTATTGCCGAATGAGTGCAGCAGTGATGAAAGTTTTAGTTAAATACTTGCAAAACAAATTCATCAGTACATTTTAGAAAACAATTTGGGAGAAGTATAGCCAAATGCTTATATAAAAATCAGAATCAAGGTCACAGTTTGTCAGTACAGCTTAGGCCGAGAGAAGCTTCTCAAAGTTAAATTTATTAAGACTTAGATCTAACTTAACACTAGCTGAACCAAAGGACGAACATAACAGCCGTACCCAAGAGTGGGATTCAACTCCAACAAGAGCGACCTCGCTCACCACGGTAGCTTAGTGCGCTCGGCTATTCCCCGCCGGCAGCTATTTAGATTTCCTCTTTATTGCCGAATGAGTGCAGCAGTGATGAAAGTTTTAGTTAAATACTTGCAAAACAAATTCATCAGTACATTTTAGAAAACAATTTGGGAGAAGTATAGCCAAATGCTTATATAAAAATCAGAATCAAGGTCACAGTTTGTCAGTACAGCTTAGGCCGAGAGAAGCTTCTCAAAGTTAAATTGATTAAGACTTAGATCTAACTTAACACTAGCTGAACCAAAGGACGAACATAACAGCCGTACCCAAGAGTGGGATTCAACTCCAACAAGAGCGACCTCGCTCACCACGGTAGCTTAGTGCGCTCGGCTATTCCCCGCCGGCAGCTATTTAGATTTCCTCTTTATTGCCGAATGAGTGCAGCAGTGATGAAAGTTTTAGTTAAATACTTGCAAAACAAATTCATCAGTACATTTTAGAAAACAATTTGGGAGAAGTATAGCCAAATGCTTATATAAAAATCAGAATCAAGGTCACAGTTTGTCAGTACAGCTTAGGCCGAGAGAAGCTTCTCAAAGTTAAATTGATTAAGACTTAGATCTAACTTAACACTAGCTTAACCAAAGGACGAACATAACAGCCGTACCCAAGAGTGGGATTCAACTCCAACAAGAGCGACCTCGCTCACCACGGTAGCTTAGTGCGCTCGGCTATTCCCCGCCGGCAGCTATTTAGATTTCCTCTTTATTGCCGAATGAGTGCAGCAGTAATGAAAGTTTTAGTTAATACTTGCAAAACAAATTCATCAGTACATTTTAGAAAACAATTTGGGAGAAGTATAGCCAAATGCTTATATAAAAATCAGAATCAAGGTCACAGTTTGTCAGTACAGCTTAGGCCGTGAGAAGCTTCTCAAAGTTAAATTGATTAAGACTTAGATCTAACTTAACACTAGCTTAACCAAAGGACGAACATAACAGCCGTACCCAAGAGTGGGATTCAACTCCAACAAGAGCGACCTCGCTCACCACGGTAGCTTAGTGCGCTCGGCTATTCCCCGCCGACAGCTATTTAGTTTTCCTATTTATTTCCTAATGAGTGCAGCAGTGATGAAAGTTTTAGTTAAATACTTGCAAAACAAATTCATCAGTACATTTTAGAAAACAATTTGGGAGAAGTATAACCAAATGCTTATATAAAAATCAGAATCAAGGTCACAGTTTGTCAGTACAGCTTAGGCCGTGAGAAGCTTCTCAAAGTTAAATTGATTAAGACTTAGATCTAACTTAACACTAGCTTAACCAAAGGACGAACATAACAGCCGTACCCAAGAGTGGGATTCAACTCCAACAAGAGCGACCTCGCTCACCACGGTAGCTTAGTGCGCTCGGCTATTCCCCGCCGACAGCTATTTAGTTTTCCTATTTATTTCCGAATGAGTGCAGCAGTGATGAAAGTTTTAGTTAATACTTGCAAAACAAATTCATCAGTACATTTTAGAAAACAATTTGGTAGAAGTATAGCCAAATGCTTATATAAAAATCAGAATCAAGGTCACAGTTTGTCAGTACAGCTTAGGCCGAGAGAAGCTTCTCAAAGTTAAATTGATTAAGACTTAGATCTAACTTAACACTAGCTTAACCAAAGGACGAACATAACAGCCGTACCCAAGAGTGGGATTCAACTCCAACAAGAGCGACCTCGCTCACCACGGTAGCTTAGTGCGCTCGGCTATTCCCCGCCGACAGCTATTTAGTTTTCCTATTTATTTCCTAATGAGTGCAGCAGTGATGAAAGTTTTAGTTAAATACTTGCAAAACAAATTCATCAGTACATTTTAGAAAACAATTTGGGAGAAGTATAACCAAATGCTTATATAAAAATCAGAATCAAGGTCACAGTTTGTCAGTACAGCTTAGGCCGTGAGAAGCTTCTCAAAGTTAAATTGATTAAGACTTAGATCTAACTTAACACTAGCTTAACCAAAGGACGAACATAACAGCCGTACCCAAGAGTGGGATTCAACTCCAACAAGAGCGACCTCGCTCACCACGGTAGCTTAGTGCGCTCGGCTATTCCCCGCCGACAGCTATTTAGTTTTCCTATTTATTTCCGAATGAGTGCAGCAGTGATGAAAGTTTTAGTTAATACTTGCAAAACAAATTCATCAGTACATTTTAGAAAACAATTTGGTAGAAGTATAGCCAAATGCTTATATAAAAATCAGAATCAAGGTCACAGTTTGTCAGTACAGCTTAGGCCGAGAGAAGCTTCTCAAGTTAAATTGATTAAGACAGTGATTCAATAAAGACAATCTGCGTTGTCAGTACTATCAACTGACGACGAAATAGCGGCTAGTATTAATTCTGATATGATTTTAAAAAATTCATTGAGGCGGAAAAGTTTCTCTTTGTTAATTTTTTTGTTTATTGTAATTTTTGTCATTGCAATAATACTTTTATATTATGCTAGTAAAATATTAGTATAAGTATTATTGACGTATAATACAGATCATTTTATTTACCAGTATATACAATCTGATACTTCTTGAATTAATATGTTGTACAATTTCATAATTTTTCAGTTATTATCAGAAGTTATCATGCTATCGAGATAACAAAACTCAAAATTCAAATGTTTGTTAAGGTTATGGGGCTAACAGTGGGGTCATCAGTCCGTAAACTTACAAACTACGTATGAACTATACTAAAGGCAGCACAAACATGCATGCCCGAGGGGGGATTCCAACCCCCGACGGGGAACGGCCTCGCGCATCGTAGCATAGCGCCTTAATGCGCTCGGCCACTCCACCACGGCTAATGAAACTCATCTGCTGCTTTTATTGTCTCATTACCTAATCAAATTCCTTCAGCATCGCCTATTTTCTGACACTACGTTCCATTACCCTCGTTTTGCTGTTACTGAGGTCAGGCAGTTGTTCTGTGTTGGGCGACGCAATTCCTTAAGCGTCTCGCAGTAACCATGTGCATTGATTGCATTGCCTCGCGGTAAGAAATCTGTCAACAAAATGCCTTTTCTGCTCCAGAAAACGGTGCAGATGACTTTTGGAGTTGTCAAGATTTCCTTGGGCTTAACCTTGGTTGGGGATGAAGTGTGCCTCCATTCCATTGATTTCCGTTTCGTTTCAGGGGTATCGTACGATACCCGAGTTTCATCCCCCATGACTATCCGAGAACGGAAACCATCGCCTTCATCATTGTAGCGTGTCGAAAACTGAAGTGCACTGCCCATCCGTTATTTTCTGATTTGTTCATTAAAGATTTCAAAATTTCAGTTTTTCAGTAACAATTTCATGCATTAGTGATCGTGAGATTGGCGTAACTTCCATAGAAAGGGCATTAACAAGGAAACTACTTGGGATGGAACAAACACAGATACATCAAAATCGTATGAGAGATAAAGGTCCCTTATTGCACTAGTGACACTCCCGCATCTGCAAAACTGTGCAGTCGTCCGTTAGAGGCCTCTGCGTGTGCCATGCCGCATTGCACTTTGACCTGTCGGTTCGCCAGTAGGGACGGTGCAGTGTGCCTCCCAAGTTGCGTTTTGTGACGTCATTTGTGTGGTGAAGCGTCAGATGGGGCGGCGATTGCTAATCAATCCTGCTAATGTATTGCGATTAGTTGACATGAAATTACGAAGAACCATTCTTGGTGAAGATGGTATTACTGTAGAAGATGAATCATTCGCATGCTTTCTCGTATCTGTTATCGTACAGAAATATGAGAATAAATTAGATACTGTTGTAACACTAACACATAATGATGATAATAGGGATGATAATGACGAACAACTCATTGCAAGCGGTAGTGCTACGGTAAGTGCGGGAAGAGGCGATGGAAGCAGTGGCAGTGAATACCAACTGTCTTTCGGGAAGAAGGGTAAAGTTGCAACTATCATCACGGCTTTTGATGACAATTCGCTAGAGAACATATACGACGATTATTACATAAGTTATAGTTGAGATATCTGCATTACGTATGGCGTCTACAATTACATGTACAGTGCTATCTAGAGCATGGTTGCAGAGCTTTGCAGAAAAACGACACCCAGCAGCACATTGAGGTGTACGTAGAGATCCTGTAAGCAAACGTTTATACAGATATGTTTGTTCGAGCCCAAGTTCTTTACTTGTAAGTGTAAACTTAGGGTTGTGCGTAACCTTCTCTTCAGTTGTGTGGACCAGTCCGTCAGTAACCACGGACTTGATCACGTCCTTCATTGAGCTGTCTGACCCGTCTTGTAACCATTGAATCACTCACAGCATTTTGACTGTAAATCTCGCAGATTTGCCGATGAATTTCACTTTGTTTGCATTTAGAAAACGAATAACAGATCTGATTTCACACACGGCGGCATTTTCAATTGCGGCTGACATTATACAGAAGCACTGCAAAGCACACGTCGGCAGCAGCGGTCTGAAAATGGCGGACATGTCTTCTCCTCCAATCAGAGTAACTGCTGCGCGTGCTCCGAACTGCGATCGCAGCGCTGCCGCGGACAGAAACAGAAACGGAACTTACTACGTGGACGTCGTCCGTAGTTTTACAAATGGCACACTTTTTTAACACACTTTCCCAATTTTTAGCCAAGACACTAAAATTATTCCATGTGACCTTTTCCACAAACAAACAATGTAATTAATTTTTTTGTGAAATTTTCGCTTACTTTTGTAACAGTTATCAAGTAATTATTTCTTTCAAATTGTCGCATACATATCTTAGCCACTTAGTACAATACTTAATAATTTCTCACCACTTCTTTGAACACCTAAGTTTACCTTTTGTCTATGTACAGGATGTCCAGAAAAGGGCTCCCTGATTTCAAAATTAAATATCTCGAAAACAAAGATCAATAGAGGAATGCAGTAAACGGTATGTATATTGTTTTTCTGTAAGTAGTTTATACAGCAGTTTGAAATAATAGTTACAAAAGCTGCTAACAGATGGCGCTGTATGCAGTACAGCTCATATCAGCATACATAAGTGAAATAATCGTATGAAAACACTCTTTGCAAACAATCACATCACAATGTTTTCAAAATGTTCACCATTGGCACTACAGAGGTGGCGCAAACGAAGAATGAAATTCACCATCACATTTCGCAGTGTCTCAACCGAAATGGATTCACATGCCTCAAAGATCACTGATTCAAGCTCGTCCAGCGTGGCGGGATGCTTCGGGTAGACCATGTCTTTCACTGTGCCCCACAAAAAAAAGTCACAGGGAGTCAAATCCGGCGAATATGGAGGCCAATCCATGCCTGCGCCAGTAAATTTGGGATATTCCAAAGCAATGACTCGATTCCCGAAGTATTTCTCAAGAAAGCGAAACACTTGTTCGGTCCGATGTGGTCGGGCTCCATCTTGCATAAACCATTCAGTACCTGGTCGATCCTCTAACGCTTGCTGTGTGGCGACAAATTGTTCCAAAATTGCAACGTAACGTGCACCAGTGACCGTTTCTCGAATGAAAAAAGGGCCAATAATGCCTCTGCTGCATACTGCAGCCCACACAGTAACTTTAGGAGAATACAGGGGTTTCGCTTCACACCAATATGGCTTTTCGGAACCCCAAAATCGCCAGTTCTGCTTATTCACGTATCCATTCAGGTGGAAGTGTGCTTCATCTGTAAACCAGATGCAGCCAACATCAAATCCTTCACTATCAATCATTGTGAGCATCTCATTAGCAAAGGCAACCCTTTGTTGCACAGCTCGTACAGGTATGGCCTGGTGCGTTTGAATTTTGAATGGAAACATGTGTAGGCTCTTTCTCAGTATTTTCTGCGTGCTGGAACGCTTCAAACCAGTCGCAGACGCAATTCTACGGACGGATGACATTGGATTTCGCTGAATAATTCCAGAAACTGTGGCGATATTTTCAGGCGTAACTGCGGTTTGCTTGCGGCCAACATGCCCCACTAGATCATCAGTTACGCTGCCTGTTCGTTGAAATTTTGCAGAGAGCGTACGAATAATTTCGCATCGGGTCCGTTTGGAACATTAAATCGTGCTTGAAAACTTGGTCTTGTAGCCGTAGGACTCTCTTCTAACCTGTGGTACTCTAGCACCAGAAAAACGCGTTGTTCAATGGAGTACATGGTTTTGCTCTCTTCCTTCGGTACGCTAACCTCCTATCACGTTTAAATAGTGGAACTGATCGATCTGGGCTTCGGATCATTATTTATACTAGGCATTACGTATGGCGATTACAGCGCCATCTGTTAGCAGCTTTTGTAACTATTCTTTCAAACTGCTGTTTAAACTTCTTACAGCTTTCACAATAAACATACCGTTTACTACATTCCTCTATCGATCTTTGTTTCCGAGATGTTTAATTTTGAAATCAGGGAGTCCTTTTCTGGACATCCTGTATGTAATTCTTTGATGCACATTTTGTAAAATCTTTGACGTAACATTTGCTTATACTAATCTTTGTACCTGATGATGGCGTAATAGCCAAAAGCTAGTTTGTGAAAGTCAATAAGTATGGTAGAATATTACAACAGCGTCGCGTGGTTTTTAGTGATCATGCAGTTTATACAATTACCCCCATATGGATTTTCCGAAATAAACTCAGGAAAAGGAGTTCTACTTGAATCAGAACAATCCATAGAGTCTAACAATGTTATTTATTTACTACTGACAGCAGAAACCTTAACCACATTAATCCACCTGGTGACTGATGCTTACAGTACTCAACTAGAGTATAGCAAAGATAACAAGGGATGGGATGGAAAGGTAAGTTACGTAGTCTATACCGCCTGTTGGGCTGAATACTTGAAACTCAGCTGGAAGTGATACACACTGTCGATAGTGTTAATTTTAGTGACTTGCCTCCCTTGTGTTCTAGGAACCACTGCAGCCATCGACAAGAAACCTTTACAGGACATCAGACTGTATGTTCCGAGTCTAGTGAACTACAGTAATTCCATTTCAGCCACTGGTTTCGGAAGTATAACTTTTTAACTACGCGGTTAAATTTTGAGTAATTTTTGTACGTTATCCTAAAGAATTTTAATTATGCATCTAATATATAAAGCAGAGTGTCCGTATGTTTGTTCCATAAAAATCTACAGTTTTGTTCCAATCTTTACGAAATTTTGTACACGTAAGATTCAATTCATAAGGACGGTCGCCGTAAGTGTAAGAATCACATACGATATATAGTTCACGAGATATGAAGTCATAAACAATGAGATGCGCGAAAAACTGCTGCATTTTGCGACAATGCTGCTCATTTTCTCCTAAACCACTGGACCGATTTCAACCAAATTTGGTACACACATTCCTTACCGTGAGGTAACAAATTGCTGCATGGTTAAGACTCACATACGGTACATGGCTCAAAAGATATTAAGTCATAACCTATAGAAATCGCAAAAAAATGCTATATAATGCGGCAAGACTTTCGAAATAGACTGTATGAGAATGACTTAGCGACTTGCAACAAACTTTAAACATAATTTCAAACCTTTATTAAACTTTTTCTCGCTGACAACCAAAGCAAAATGATGAAAGGAAAAAAGTTTCTCGCTTACTACTTTTCCGCTGTTTATGGAGTAAACCTACGTCTCTCGGTATGACGTTACAATTTATAATTTGAACACTACAAATTGTAGCGACAGGAAATTTTACAGACAGTATACACATATATAGTTGAATGTAGCTTCTAAATTGTATCACAGTAGGTCATAAGATATGGGCACATAAGCAGTAACGTTCATGGAAATCCGCACCATCACACGTCAAGTTTTAATCTATTACTTCTTTACTACTAATTGTATTCGTAAGACATTTTACACGTATACAGCCCTTATAAAATGAATATACGCCTGAAAAATGGCAGGAATAAATAAATAAATACCCGGGCAACGCCGGGTTTCCAGCTAGTAACATTACATTCTTTCTGTAGTTCAGTAGACTCAGGATAAAATTTGAATGCTCTAATCGAAGTGGTTTCTGGTATTTAGGGAAAAATGCGACAGGGAATGGAAATTTCCAGGATCGGGCTAATAAAGTTTTAAGAAAACTATAACTTACGTTATTTTTAGTCCTTTAGTCACTCAGAAGCGCCCTGCACCACACTGTATACCGTCGTCTTGATCTTTTCCAGGTTTTTCGTCTTTTCTCCTATCTGGACTCCTTAGTGGCAAAGTGTGGGGCATACTCTGTGAAGCTTGTCCGACTGTTCGAGTTCTCTGATGCGGTTTGCTCCAGGATGAATTCCCGTATACTGCAGCACCTTCACCCCAGCAGTGTTGCCACCATTAAACGCAATTACAGCATCACTGACCCCCAACTTAAGGTCTTAATTCCAACAAAATCATTTTTTGACGATTATTGAACGACTCATCGGGATTTTTAGTCTCTAAGGGGACAGTTTGGTGGCGGCACTCGAAGTCTGCAATTGTGTGGTAAATCGTTCTGCCTGTAGCACCACATTTCAAAAGCTTCCATCATCTTTTTATCTGAACTCCTTATCGTCCACGTTTCAGTCCCATACAGTGCTACATTCCAGACAATTGCTTTCAGAAAGGATTCCCTAACATTTAAATTAATCAGCAGCTGCTGAGTCGCCGCAGTCGAGGGGCTGGTCAGTAGATGGCGTCTGGTCGCTGGCTCTGAGTGCAGACACATGACTGCCGAGGCCAGGTCAGAATTACTAAAACCTAGTGGATTTTCTATTAACCTTCCTGTTGTGAATGGGTCTACCTGACCCAGTTCGTTTACTAACATTAACATAAACCCCTAAATGTTATTTATTTTGCAACATGGCGTTATGTATTCCTAACATACGTAATAATTTATGTTATCCATATATGAATGAAAACATCGGAAATATATAGTTGAATCTGCCGCCCGCCCTTGTTTTTATTTTTATAGTACAAAACTCAACATTCATGCCCAAGAGGGGATTCGAGGGAGGGAGCGGCTTCGGGAACTGTGGCATGGGGCCTGGACTACCTGCCGGCCGCCGCTGTTGTAAAAGGGGAGGAAGGAGGGGGGAGGGCTGACTTCTTGCTCGCCACTGTGGAACAAAGGGGGCACGTCGCTGCGGAGGTTCGAGTCCTCCCTGGGGCATGGGTGTGTGTGTTGTCCTTAGGTTAGTTTACCTACGTTTAAGTAGTTTGTAAGCTACGGACTGATGACCACGCAGTTTGGTCCGATAGATTTACAGACATTTGAACATTTTTTTTTTTTTTTTTTGACAAAAGGGGGGGGGGGGGAGCAGTCTGGCGTACACGGCAGTAATCACAACCGTGCGATAACTATCGTACGTGTACGATAATTTCGTGCCTGCATACGATGCACGAAAGAATCTTACTATCGTACGCAGATGTACGATTATTTCGAACATATTAAAATGTAACAATACATTGTCTCTTCAAAGATTTTTTCTCGAAGCCCTACTGGTAAATTCCTTTCGTAATTAAACTTGTCGCTTTAATCATCTCAGTAGCTATGAACGGCTGCTTTCGTAATACAGCTCGTCGATTTAATAATCTCAGTGACTGCGGGCGTCTATCGACGGGTGAGCGACAATCTAGCGCCGTTGTTGGGATAAATAATTTGATTGTTGAAGTTCGCTCTTTACATATATGCGTTACAATGCTTACACTGCTTGAAGCGTACTTAGTGGTGCTGAAGTTTCACGCAGTCCCTTATACAAAGCGGCATGCTGACAAGAAATTTTAACTGGACGAGTGATTGCTTTTGGCTTGAGAAGTAAGTATATCTCTCAAACATGTCAGTTCTTCGGCTGCGTATTATATATAGATTTATCGTTACACTTTATGATTTTTTTTTTTTTTTTTTTTTTTTTTTTTTTTTTTTTTTGTAGTAAGAAATATGGATCCTTCAAACGAAGATAGTGAGGGAAATGAATCACCCCCAAGAAAAATCTCAAAAATCAGCAAGAAACATCGCCAACAAAAATTCAGAGATACCTGGTTGAAAGACGAAAATTACAAACAATGGCTTAGAAAAGTGCCTGAAGATCAGTACAGAGCTAAGTGTTATTTATGCAGTGTAATGATGAAAGCAGAACTGACTGATTATAAAGCATATGACATCGAAAACACATGTTCGTAAGCTCGTGCCAGCACAGTCCAAATGCATAAGTACTTACTAGCAAGGAATACGACACTAGTTCCGTTACGGAAGTATTGTGTCCCACCTGTTAGATTGGCATTGGCAGCAATCGCAGGAAGGAGAAAGTAAACGCAGTGTTTCCGATGAAGGCGGTATCTGACGGAATTTATCCAGGAGCAGTCGCACAACTTTTCCTGGAACGGTCTTATACGTCATGCATAAAACAATTTTTAAAAACCGGTCTTCATTCGGAAAAAGTAATACATTTTGCAAGAGACAGACTACAGTACGGTATAAGATAAACAAAATCAGATTTGCTAATAAATATTATGTATTATGGTCATTTTGCAGGTAAGTACGATAATCTGGGTTAAATCCGGTGCATTTACTGTAATTTTACGGCCCGAGTACGATGGTTGCCTCGTTTCAGGTTGTGGACACTGGTTTGCGGCAGTATTATTACAGGAGCGCTGCCAGCCTGTTACGCGCCTTGCGTTTACTCACAACTAATTTTGCAGGAGACGAAATCGAATTTGGGAATTGGAATGCAATGTTCGACGCTGTGATTATGTGTTAAGCCTGAAGCACTATCAGTTTGCCAACATTTATTTACTGTTTTCCGTTTAATACATTCTGTTCACAACCATTGAAAAATATTTATTTACTTTAACAAACTTGCTAGTATATAAACCATTTAGAGAGTGTCACATAGTAGTTGACACTCGTGAGTCTGCAGCTTATGATTACTGATATCAAGATTCGTTTGCAACAGACTGCTGTATTCCGAAATGACATAATGTCTGCTTTATAAATGTAAAAGAACAATAAAACAACGTTCAGTATTTGCATTCAAATAACCAGTAAAATTCTAGGTTTATCTACCATATTAGAAACACACGAGTGAAACTACATTCTTTAAAATAAGATACAACATGAAGCCTGAAATGACATTTCTTATACTAACAAGGGTAGATCGCGTATTTAATCTCGTGTTAAAGAGTTGGTTTCTTACGAGCAAAAACGAAGTTACTTACTGTCGTTATAATTTTTTGACAGTCATGTTAAAAGAATTGCGGCGATGGTGTAACGGTCAAGACGCACAAGTGGTAAACTTGTCTCTTATTTTATTGTTTTTGTAATTCCATAGCATTAAGTTACTTGTGATTATTTAGTGTGCCCTTTATTCCCTATAATTTATTAAAAATATTATGTATAAAAAAGAGCATTTATGATCCATCACTGTAATATGAGTACCGTATTGCAGTTTGTGAGTTCCTAACGGGGTAAACTTTTACCTACCACACCGGTGGCCTCGTTTGACAATGTTGGCAACATCAACAACACGGGAGAAAAATCTTTATCAACATGTTCCGTAAAGACCAAGAAGTAAATATACACTCTATGGTTGACAGGTTCTTGTATGTACCCTTGTCCACATAGTGAAAAACATTGCCCTCCTAGAAGGAAGATTTCATGTCAAAACATACATTCCTTCACGGTTTCATGGTTTCGAAACAGTGTTTCGAAACCACAGATGGTACCGTTTCATTAGTTTCGAAATCGTCAGATGTTTCAGTTTTCCCATCTCTACTGATTATAGTCGGGCCGCCGAAAGAACGACCCTGACAGTTGTGGCCCGTGGGCCGCAGAGGGTGGGGGACACTCAACCACCAACCTGAGCTCTGCAATTGGTGAACGTTGCCGGGGTAACGGTGCCGCGTTGCCACCCTGCCACTCAAGGTCGCAAGGGGTGGCGTGCTTCAGTCGCTGCAAAGCATCTGTCGTGTCTTCATCGTTACCGATTTGGTTCATGCCGTGTTACGTGTCGTTAATTTCAGACGTGTGTGAGATGGCTTCTTCCTCTAACCGTAAGAAAGTCACTTCTGTGACCAATAGACTGGCTGTCGAAACTGATCTGATGATATTACTCCGTAACTATACTATGACAGTCAACAGCGACCGTAAACAAATGAGGCAAAAAAAAGGCTCTTCTTTTTATGTAAGAAGACAAATCATTTCACTGGAAGAGGCGATTTTACTACTTGTAAAGTGGTTGTCCTTATTTGTTTACCCTCTCGGCAGACTGCCACAATACAGTGACCCAGTAATACCATCGAGTTTGTGGAAAATGGCTGTTGTTGTTGTTGTTGTGGTCTTCATTTCGGAGACTGGTTTGATGCAGCTCTCCACCCTACTCTATCCTGAGCAAGCCTCTTCATCTCCTCATAAGAACGACAACCCACATCAACTTGAATCTGCTTACTATACGCGTCTCTTGGTCTCCCTCTGCGATTTTTACCCCACACACTTCCCTCCAACGCTAAATTCACAATTCCTTGATGTCTAAGCCTTGATGTCTAAGAATGTGTCCTACCAATCTATCCCTTCTTTTAGTCAAGGTATGCCAGAAATTTCTTTTCTCCCCAATTCGGTTCAGTACCTCCTCATTAGTTACGCGATCCACCCACCTAATCTTCAGCATTCTTCTGTAGCACCACATTTCAAAAGACTCTATCCTCTTTCTGTCCACACTGCTTATCGTCCATGTTTCACTCCCATACAAGGCAACACTCCATACAAATGCCTTCAGAAAGGACTTCCTTAGGCTTAAATCAATATTAACAAATTTCTCTTTTTCAAAAACGCCTTTCTACCCATTGCCATTCTGCATTTTATATCATCTGTACTGCGACCATCATTTGTTATTTTACTGCCCAAGTAACAAAACTCATCTACCTCCTTTATTGTTTCGTTACCTAATCTAATTCCTTCAGCATCACCTGATTTTCTTACACTGCACTCCATTACCCTAGTTTTGCTCTTGTTAATGTTCATCTTATATGCACCTTTCAGCACACTGTCCATTCCGTTCAATTGCTCTTCCAGGTCCTTTGCTGTATCTGACAGAATTACTATGTCGTCGGCAAAACGCAATGTTTTTAATTCTTCACCTTGAACTTTAATTCATTCTCCAAATTTCTCCTTGCTTTCCTTTATAGCTTGCTCAATGTACAAATTGAACAACATTGGGGAAAGGCTACAACCCTGTCTTACTCCCTTTCCAACCACTGCATCCCTTTCATGCCCTTCAACTCGGACAACCGCTCTCTGGTTTTTGTACATGTTGTAAATAACCTTACGCTCCCTATATTTTACTCCTGCTTGCTTCAGAACTTGAAAGAGTTTATTCCAATCAACATTGTCAAAAGCCTTCTCCAAATCTACAAAAGCTAGAAATGTAGGTTTTCCTTTTCTTAATCTATCTTCTAGGATAACCGTAAAGTGAGTATTGCCTCCCGTGTTCCTACATTTCTCCTGAACCCAAACTGATCTTCCCCGAGGTCGGTTTCTACCAGCTTTTCCATCCTTCTGTAAATAATTCGTGTTAATATTTTGCAACCATGACTTATTAAACTGATGGTTCTGTAGTTTTCACACCTGTCTGCACCTGCTTTCTTTGGAATGGGGATTATAACATTTTTCTTAAAGTCTGAGGGTACTTCACCTGTCTCATACATCTTACACACAATGGCTATAGAAGATGAAATATACAAACAAAATTCTTCAACTACCAACCTTTGGCTGAAGACTAAATGATCCATTATATTTAATGGAATACTGGAACATATGAAGCTTTACTTTAACTCGACATATATTTCTAAACCTTTTCTTTTTAACTGCAAAAAAGAGTGTTTTTCATTACTTCGTGGTTGTTTTCCGTTCGTTCACGCTTTAGTAGTACATGGCAACGGTTCCAAAAATATTCGGACTTGACATTCGTTTGCCGGCACGGCGTAACAACAAACAGCCGCGTAGCAGTATTGGCAACATAGCCGCTAGCTGTCAGAGTCGTTCTTTCGGCGGCTCGACTGCAGGCGCAGTACTCGTGGACTATGTGGCTGGTCCCGGCGAAGTTCGAGTCCTCCCTCAGGCATGGGGGTGTGTGTTTGTCCTTAGGATAATTTAGGTTGAGTGCGTGTAAGCTTAGGGCTGATGACCTCGCCAGTTAAGTCTCATAAGATTTCACACACATTTGAACATTTCTTTTAATTCACAAGGCTTCGTTACAGGATCATTTGGTAATGGTGAAAGCGTTACGCAGATGATCGCTAAACTCCAGTGGAAGACTCTGCAGGAGAGACGCTCTGTCGCTCGGTACGGGCTTTAGTCGAAGTTTCGAGAACAAACCTTTACCGAGGAGTCTAGCAGTATATTGCTCCCTCCTACGTATATTTCGCGAAGAGACCGTGAGGATAAAATCAGAGAGATTAGAGCCCACACAGAGGCATACCGACAATCCTTCTTTCCGCGAACAATACGTGACTGGAATAGGAGGGAAAATCGATGGTGGTACTCACACCGTCGGGTGACTTGCGGAGTATGGTTGTAGATGTAGATGTAGAAGGCTTATTAAAATTAGCTAGGTTTCTTCAATCAGGTTTGACTCCATTTTCGAGCTGGTGCCCAGCAACTGTTTTGTACAAATCTGTAGAGAATGTCACCAACCAGTCGCAATTTTTTTAATTTTTTAGATCTACATAGATTTCGGACACAGTGTGGCTATTCTCAGTGCTTTGAGTTATGTTCAAATCTATATAGTCATGCTGAACGTAACTGCCAACATCGCGGTTTAGATGTAAGCACATATTAAATGCCGGCCCTGAGTTGAATGTACCATAGAATTTGTATCACAGTCCGACATGTAGTTCGTGACATATGAGCACATAAACAGTAATGTTCTGCTGTTCATGGACTAAAATTATGGCATTCGAATGATGGTCCCTATTTATATTTTCTACACTACAAATTGTAGCCACAAGAAATTTTACTCATAGTATACACGCATATAGTTGAGTGTACCTTGTAAATTGTATCACAGTAGGGTACTTAGTTCATAATATCTGGCACATAAGCAGTAAAGTTCATGGAAAACCACTCCATCACACGCCAAGTCAATCTATTACATCTTTACTAATAATTGTATTCGTAAGACATTTTACACGTATACAGCCCTTATAAAATGAATATACGCCTAAAAAATGGCAGGAATAAATAAATAAATACCCGGGCAACGCCGGGTTTCCAGCTAGTAACATTATATTCATTCTGTAGTTCAGTAGACTCAGGATAAAATTTGAATGCTCTAATCTAAGTGGTTTCTGCTATTTAGGGAAAAATGCGACAGGGAATGGAAATTTCCAGGATTGGGCTTATAAAGTTTTAAGAAAACTATAACTTACGTTATTTTTAGTCCTTTAGTCACTCAGAAGCGCCCTGCACCATACTGTATACCGTCGTCTTGATCTTTTCCAGGTTTTTCTTTTCTCCTATCTGGACTCCTTAGTGGCAAAGTGTGGTGCATACTCTGTGAAGCTTGTCCGACTGTTCAAGTTCTCTGGTGCGGTTTGCTCCAGGATGAATTCCCGTATGCTGTAGCACCTTCACCCCAGCAGTGTTGCCACCATTAAACGCAATAACAGCACCACTAACCCCCAACTTAAGGTCTTAATCCCAACAAAATCATTTTTTGACGATTATTGAACGACTCATCGGGATTTTTAGTCTCTAAGGGGAAAGTTTGGTGGCGACACTCGAAGTCTGCAATTCTGTTGTAAATCGTTCTGTCTGTAGCACCACATTTCAAAAGCTTCCATCATCTTTTTATCTGAACTCCTTATCGTCCACGTTTCACTTCCACACAATGCTACATTCCAGACAATTGCTTTCAGAAAGGATTCCCTAACATTTAAATTAATCAGCAGCTGCTGAGTCGCCTTAGTTGAGGGGTTGGTCAGTGGATGGCGTCTGGTCGCTGGCTTTGTGTACAGACACGTGACTGCCAAGGCCAGCTCAAAATTTCTAAAATGAAGTGGATTTGCTATTAACCTTCCTGTTGTGAATGGGTCTACCTCACCCAGTTCGTTTACTAACATTAACATAAACCCCTAAATGTTATTCATTTTGCAACATGGCGTTATGTATTCCTAACATACGTAATAATTTATGTTATCCTCAATTTTCGTGTCAAAATCCAAAATACTATCGGGGATACATAGCTTTGACACACTTATTGTGACTGGGTCTTTTAGACTCAGGTGGAAATTTTTATTTAGTTTCTACGAATAAATTGTTATAGATACTTGTGATTACTGTCGTATGGTCTAAAATGGCTCAGAGGCATTTCACATTGTTGTGGGACTCTGTATAAGGTGTCCCTTCCCTCAGTACATGCCTTCCAAACCGAGAGGAAGATATGGCAAAAAATTATGGTTGTTATCTTCGTGAAAACAGCATATGTTTGTGCAGCAGAAGTCTATACAGGGAAGCCGGAAAATGGACCAAGGTAGAAATGTTGTATTGAGGCTTGTGGAAAGAATTGAGAAAATTGGGCGAAACATTATCA
The DNA here is from genome assembly GCA_026315105.1 of Locusta migratoria. Taxonomy (NCBI): domain Eukaryota; kingdom Metazoa; phylum Arthropoda; class Insecta; order Orthoptera; family Acrididae; genus Locusta; species Locusta migratoria. Next base: position 125,386,393 of record CM048754.1, read on the forward strand.
GTGTTCATTTCTTTAAGGACTACACTCTCGCCAAAGAACTTCTGAAGAAAAGTCTAATATTATTTGGATCTTTCAGAAAGAACGAAGCAGAGATTCTGAAAGAAATGCTGGCAAACAACAGTAGACAAGTTTTTTCAACCATCTTTGGATTTCAGAAGGATGTAACATGTGGTTTCGTACGTGCCAAAAAAGAAGAAAGCTATCATATTACTCTCTACAATGCACCATGACTCTACCCTGTCTTCAGAAGAGCATAAGAAGCCGGTGGTAATCCTGCATTACAAGAAAAAGAAAGAAGGAGCTGACACGACAGATAAACTCACCACTACTTATTCCTGTAAAGGTGTACTAAGCGATGGACTGTTTAGTTTATAACATGCTAGACATTGCTGCAATAAATGCTTATGTGTTGTATGTACACACTAATCCAGGCTGCTATCAAAACAAATTGTACAAAAGACGCATTTTTTTAAGAGAGCTTGGATACGAGCTAACAAAACCAATGCAAGAGGAAAAAATGTTTAAAAATATTCCTAATAAGATAAAAGTAAATTTTGAATATATTACAGGAACGACTTCTGGAGCAAAGGAACATAAAAAGGGGCCGGTGCAAAGAGTGTGGACCGAAGAAAGACCGAAAGACTAATAAGGAATGTAACAACTGTCAGTCATTCCTATGCCAAGAGCATGCAAATATTTACTGCAGTAATTGTGTAAGCTAATACAACACGCATACACTAAAGCTAAATATAGTTCTTCAGAATTAATTATCATATTTAAATGTAATTGTAGGTTAATTAATGTTTGCAATAAGGGACCAAATTTAAGCTGTATCTTGCATTCTTATGCAACAATCCACTTATAAAAACTTGTATGAACATTATTTGTTTCACAATCTAATATGTAATAAATAATTTTTTACACTAATTATGTTCAATAAATGCTGCAAAGCTTCAATATCTGTTTTTCTACATAAAAAAACTGTATACAAAATATATTTTGAAGTAACATCGAAGAATATATATATTTTTTAAATTGCGGGTCTAACTGACCCATTCACAATATGTGTGTCTCTGTTTCGAACACAATAGGAAGGTTCAAACCCAGCGTTTCGTCCCCGACTGCGGAGGAAATTCTCAAGGGGGATCTTAGCGCTTTGGATGCCCGATGCACACCCTGGTTCGCTACTGACTGAAGCCAAACTCCGTTTACGAGGGCAGACGTGTGACGTCACATGTTTTTGACATGCGCGCGCAATTCGTCGTTGCCGATTGCCTCCGTCCGTTAATGTCGTCCCATGGTGGGAGACTGTTGCATTTCTTCTTGTTCAACACCGGAAACCAGATATCATTTAGTTTCACGCCCTCCTCCATCCTATTGAAATTGTTGGGGTGTTTTACAATTTCTATAGCCTCTCCGTACAGTCTTTCGTGGTATCCATTTGTGGCTGCTAAAACCTGAGTCTTATCGAATTGAATAAGGTGGTCCCCTGGTTGAGAAACATGTTCAGCAACAGTTGATCTGTCAATCTCTCCCCTTCTACAGTTTCCCTTGTGCTCATCTAGTCGTTTTTGAACTGTTTTAAACTGTTCTTTTTGTGGTACCCACGTATACGTCTCCACAGCTACACGAAATCCTATAAATTCCTGCTTTTTCCAGCGGTTTGCGAGCATCCTTTGCCGATTTCAGGTGATCCTGTATCTTCCGAGTAGGTTTGTAAATAACGGCAACATTACGTTTCGTCAAAATTTTACCGTTGCGGTCGGTGACGTCCTTAATAAAGGGTAGGAAGACCTGAGATTTCACAGGAACCCTTTCATCGTTTTCAACTCTACGTGTCGGTCTCAAAGCTCTCCTTATCTCTGTAGACGAACATCCATTCTTAAGTAGAGCATTACTCACGTATTTCAATTCCGCGTATTGGCTTCAGTGAGTAGCGAGCCAGGGTGTGTATCGGACGTTGGAAGTGCTACGATCCCCCTCGAGAATGTCCTCCGCAGTCGGGGACGAAACGTTGGGTTTTAATAGTAAATCCACTAGACCACGGCATAATAGCCCGGAAATTTTCAGTAATTTTGACCATTCTGGCCGTGAAAGTTTACATTTTACAAGAAGGCCAGAGCGTTATGAGACTGGCGGCAGAAGCCGTGTGTGGGCGTGGAGAGATGTGCAGTAAACAGCTTGAGAATGAATAGCCGCTGATCCGTGTATGAGGAAAAGGAGCGCGTAGGCAAGTTTTCAATAAGACTAGGCGGGTGCGCCTCCTGTCACTGTAATAGTTCTTGAGTTATAGTAAATCAAAAATCACTGGAAAGCAACAATTTTATAGACCATATATCCTGAAAAGGGCTTAAGCAAATATTGCGTACATGGTGTCACATGCTAGATCTAAGTCAGTACTATTAAGATGTATATTCAGTTCTTCGCGCAAATTCAGTAAATTTGAATTAGAGGCCAGTAAGACGGTTTACAGATATAAAAGCTGGATTTTTAATAAATAAACAATAATTACTGTAGTATTAGCGGCAGTACGGTAAACTAGGCTTCAGTAAATAATTAATGAAACTACAGGATCATTATGCATGTAGAAACACTGAAAAGGCAAATGTAAAAATGTTTAATTGCTTTTTTTCCATAATGTAAAAACTACAATGTTTTTCATGCCATATTCTGCTTCAGCGGAAAATTTCCGTAAGATACTATCGTCACATGCATTTATTTCATTTGTACTTTATGTAAGAGAGGTAATTTAGTGAAAATAAGCTACTGATTTGACTTCAGAGTAAGCCAGCGAGGGTAGTTACGGCTTGTTAGGGGCAGGCAGTCGGGTAACGTCGTTTTGACAGAAAAGGGTGATGGCGGGTGACTGTGGAGTCGCTTGAGCACTTGCAAAATTTCAGTGAAGTGTTGCAGTGTGGAATTTAGAAAGAAATGTTTGTTGAGTGATACTTCGTTCACTCTAACTATATTCTGTGACAGTGGAACTCGGAGTGTCTTAGGATTGTTGCTAGACTCTTTTTCTTTTTAGCGACTGTGCGACTTAGAAACGATCAGTCAAGTTTAAGTGGCAGTTTTAAGGAACTGGGCACTGCTGTGAAGTCAGGTATAACAAATATTTACTGGCGGACATTATGTGCAGTAAACATCAATTTAGTTCAAGTGAATCTGTCGTTTGTGTAATTTTTCTTGTTTGTTGCTGAGTGCGCCGGCCGCGGTGGCCGAGGGGACTGAGGCGCTCCAGTCACGGTCTGCACGGCCACTACGGTCGGGGGTTCGAATCCCCCCTCGGGCATGGATATTTGTACCGTCTTTAGTATTAGGTAGTTCGTAAGTAGTTTGTAAGTTTAGGGACTGATGACCCCGTAGTTAAGTCCCTTAAGCTTAACAAACATTTGAACATTTTTGTTGCTGAGTGCAATTATTTAAAGCTAAACATTTTGGGGGCATTTCAACGTGTGTAGCTGGCCCCAAGACACGACGCAGCCCAATCAAAGACGGGCTGTGAATGGGTGATTTGTTTGTTTGTCTTTTGTGCTGTAGCAGTGGGGGCTCGAGTCAACTGAAGGGAATCTAATATATAAAGCAGAGTGTCCGTATGTTTGTACGTGTTGCATACAAATCTACATTTTTGTTCCAATCTTTATGAAATTTTGTATACGTAAGCTTCAATCCATGAGGACAGTCGCCGTAAGTGTAAGAATCACATACGATATATAGTTCACGAGATATGGCGTCATAAACAATGAAATGCGCGAAAAACTGCTTCCATAAGCGACAATGCTGCTCATTTTCTCCTAAACCACTGGACCGATTTCAACCAAATTTGGTACACATATTCCTTACGTGAGATAAAATCTTCTGTAGGAGTACGAACCACATACGACACATAATTCAAGAGATATAACTCCATAAACGATAGGAGTTGCAAGAAACTGCCATAATGCGATGAGACATTCGAAATATACTGTGTGAGAATGATAGTACTTAGCGACTTGCAGCAAACATTAAACATAATTTCAAACCTTTATTAAACTTTTTCTCGCTGTAATATGATGAATGGAAAAAAGTTTCTCGCTTACTACTTTTCCGCTGTCTATAAAAAGATCGATGCGTGAAGCATACAATAATTATCATAGCCATACCGTAGCAAAAGATCTTTCCGAGAACCCGAAAAAATTCTGGTCCTATGTAAAATCGATAAGCGGGTCAAAGCCCACTGTCCAGTCATTAGTTGATCATTCCGGGGCAGTAATAGAGGAAAGCAAACGGAAAGCTGAAGTTCTAAATTTAACCTTTAAGAAATCTTTCACGTAGGAGGACCGCACAAATATACCATCATTTGATCAACGTACTAATTCCGAAATGGGGGACATAGCAATAGGTATTTCCGGTGTAGAGAAGCAGCTGAGAGAGCTAAATACGAAAAAGTCTGCTGGTCCGGATGGAATACCAGTTCGGTTTTACAAAGACTATTCTGCGGCGTTGGCCCCCTACTTAGCTTGCATTTATCACGAATCTTTAATTCAGCGCAAAGTTCCTAGTGATTGGAAAAAAGCTCAGGTGACTCCCGTGTATAAGAAAGGAAAGAGAACTGACCCACACAAGTACAGGCCAATATCGTTGACATCGGTTTCATGTAGAATTTTGGAGCATATTCTCAGTTCGAATATAGTAAATTTCCTTGAAACGGAAAAGCTTCTTTCCATGAATCAGCACGGGTTTAGGAAACATCGTTCATATGAAACTCAGCTTGCTCTTTTCTCACATGACATCTTGCGAGCCATGGACGAAGGGCAACAGGCGGATTGTGTTTTTCTCGACTTCAAAAAGGCGTTCGACGCGGTGCCACACTGCAGACTGCTAACGAAGGTACGAGCTTATGGAATAGGTTCACAGATTTGTGACTGGCTGGAAGACTTCCTAAGTAATAGAACGCAGTACGTTGTCCTCGACGGCGAGTGTTCATCAGAGACGAGTGTATCGTCAGGCGTGCCCCAGGGGAGTGTGATAGGACCGCTATTATTATCTATCTATATAAATGATCTGATGGACAGAGTAAGTTGTAATTTGCGGCTGTTTGCTGATGATGCTGTAGTGTATGGGAGGGTGTCGTCTGTGACTGACTGTAATAGCATACAGGTTGACTTAGACAAAATTTCTAGTTGGTGCGAAGAATGGCAGCTAGCTCTCAATGTAGAAAAATGTAAGGTGATGTGCATGAGTAGAAAAAACAATCTTATAATGTTCTAATACAGCATTAGTAGTGAGCTTCTTGGTGCTATCGCGTCGTTCAAATATCTAGGCGTAACATTGCAGAGCGATATGAAATGGAACGAGCATGTAAGGACAGTTGTGAGTAAGGCGGACAGCCGACTTCGGTTTATTGGGAGAATTTGGGAAGGATGTACTTCACCTGTAAAGGAGACCGCGTATAAAACGCTTGTACGACCACGTCTTGAGTATTGCTGAAGTATTTGGGATCCGCAGCAGATCAGTTTGAAGGAAGACATAGAGGCGGTTCAGAGGCAAGCAGCTAGATTTGTTACCGGTAGGTTCGACCAATGCGCGAATGTCACGGAAATGCTCCGGCAACTCAAATGGGGATCGCTGGAAGAAAGACGACGTTCTTTTCGTGAATTTCTGTTAAGTAAATTTATAGGGCCGGAATTTGAAGCTGAGTGTAGTACGATCTTGCTGCCGCCTACTTACATTCGCGTAAAGATCACAAAGACAAGATAAGAGAAATTAGGGCTCGTACGGAGGCATATAGGCATTCTTTTTTTCCTCGTTCAATTTGGGAGTGGAATAGGAAAGGAAATGCCTAGTAGTGGTACAGTGTACCCTCCGCCACGCACCTTACGGTGAATTGCGGACTATGTATGTAGATGTAGATGTAGATGGAGTAAAACTACGGCATTCGGTATGACGTTACAATTTAGAATTTCTACACTACAAATCGTAGCCGCAGAAAATTATATAGGCAATGTCGTTGAATGTGCCTCCGACCTGCAGTTCATGAGATATGAGCACATAAAACAGTAACGTTCATAGAAAACCGCCCTATCTCGCACCAAGTAGTAATCTATTACTTCATTAACACCAATTGTATTCCCAAGAAGTTTTACAGACATGCGGCATTTATACAAATGAATACATATCTGAAAAATTATACAATTACACCACATATAACTGAATAAATATGCCGGCCGCAGTGGCAGCGGGGACTGAGGCGCTCCAGTCACGGTCTGCACGGTCACTACGGTCGGGGGTTCGAATCCCCCCTCGGGCATGGATATTTGTACCGTCCTAGTTCGTAAGTAGTTCATAAGTAGTTTAGGGACTGATGACCCCGTAGTTAAGTCCCATAGACTTTACAAACATTTGAACATTTTTGAATAAATATGAGATCGTGCGAATTTTATGTCATTTGTGTTTTGACTTATATCTTTCTTTGTTCGCATAATGCCCTCATAATTTTGTACATTATCCAAGACAGAGTTATTACTTATATGTTCTCCGATGAAGAAAACGTATTTTTATAAAACAGAAGATGGACAGAGAGAAAGAGAAGGGTAGGAGAAGTACTAACTCCAGACAGGTATAAATAAATAAATGCCCGGGCAACGCCGGGTTTTCAGCAAGTAACTGATAAAACTGTGCAGCCTGTACAGAGTAGTGTGCGTTTTTCTACTTTGTATTAGGAAATTCCGTGTGTAAGCTGGCAAGTCACGCACTTGCTTAGTAATTCAGGATTTGCGAAGTCTCTGTAAAAAGGCTCCACGACATCCACGACTGCCGCTGGCGTGGAATATAACTGCACCACGAATTGGATTCGAGATGCCGAAGGCTGTGCACTGGTTTCCCTGTAGTCGGAAGTGTATTACAGGAAAGTCTCCAATATCCGACCTAAGCCGGCCGCCGCAAGGTCGGATGAGCAGGAGGGTCGGATAACACGGAAAATAGTACCAAAAAAAAAAAAAAAAAAAAAAAAAAACATAAAATGTTTGAAAGTTTATTTGGACATAGGAAACTTATTAAAAACGTGAACATGAACTGAATATAACGTTCAGATACATTAAACTGCACTCAAAGAACATTGATAAGGTATCACGTTACACAAAAATTAAAGTAAAGTAGGTCAAATGAGTCAAAGGATTAATACAATACAAATCAAATTAGACTGAATAGACATCCAGCAGTCCACTGTTGTCCTTGTGAAAGACTTTATTCAACTACGAAAACATCTCTAGATCAGTGTAAAGAAGATAGTAAGTGTCTTTCGTTTGCCTGGTGTCTGCATTTTTTTTTTTAATTTTATTTATTTATTTATTTTTATTTTTTTCCCGCTAAATGAAATAGTCTCGTACGAAGTAAACCCTCGATAGACGATGGTTCCCCCAGCTGCTGTACATATTTTAAAGAAGTTTCTAAGGCTGTGTGTCCTTCCTTGTGAGAAATCTTGGGCGCACTTACCTCCGCTACAACCGATTCGTCGTCGTCCTCTTTATTTTTTTTTTTATTTTTTTTATTTTTTTATCATATTGACTACATCTTCATCTGTCACTTCAAATTCTTTATCTTGGACAATCAATTCATTTACGTCATGTTCTGTGACGTTAGCACATCCCGGAACTTTTCATAACAATGAAAGCAGGCTAGTATTTTCAGATTCGGTCTGCTCTTGTGTAGTTTCATCACCTGGAGAATTATCTACATCTACATCTACATAGATACTCTGCAAATCACGTTTAAGTGCCTGGCAGAGGGTTCATTAACCACTTTCATAACTTTTTCTACCGTTCCATTCTCTAATAGCGCGCGGGAAGAAAGTACACGTAAATCGTTCCATTTTCGATTTCTCTTGTTGTATTGGGATGGTCATGTCTCCCTAAATAGGTGGGTGCTAGCAAAATATTTTCACATTCAGAAGTAAAAGTCGCTGATTGAAATTTCGCAAACAGATCACGCCACAATGAATAACGTCTTTCTTTTAATGATTTCCACTTCCACCCCAAATCTTGCAAAATTTCTGTGACACTCCCCCCCCCCCCCCCGTAACGTGATAAAACAAAACGAGCTGCCCTTCTCTGAACCTTCTCAATGTCTTCCGTCAGTCCCACCTGGTGAGGGTCCCACACTGGGCAAGAATACTCCAGGAGAGGACGCACAAGTGTGATGTAGGCAGTCTCTTTGGTGGAGCTGGTGCATCTTCGAAGCGTTCTGCCGATGAAACGTAACCTTTGGTTCGCCTTCCCCACAATATTTTCTATGTGTTCTCTCCAGTCAAAGTTGTTCGTAATTGTAACTCCTGGGTCTTTGGTAGAATTTACGACCTTAAGATTTGACTGATTTATCGCGTAATTGAAGTTCTGTGGATTTATTTTAGTGGTCATGTGTATTACTTCACACTTTTCTTTATTAAGTGTCAATTGCCAATTTTCGGACCATGCAGAAATTTTGTCTAAATCGCTTTGCAGTTGCTTTTGATCCTCTGTTGACTTCACTAACCGATAAACGACAGCATCATCCGCGAACAGTGTAAGGGAGCTATTCAGATTGTCTCCTAAATCGTTTATAAACGCGAGGAAGAGTAGGGGACCTATAACGCTTCCCTGTGGCGCCTGTCGCACCCGTCCTCACCGTCCTCGGCTTCCTCGCCGTCACGTTGCTACAATTCTTTATTTCATTAATATACTTGTAAATAATGTAACTTATTTGAATTGTATACAAACTGATGTTGATATTAAAAAAAACAACAATAGAACAAAAATAATAATACCCAACTAGTATGTTTTTGTGTAGGTTGCATTTACCCCACACAAAGCCAGAGGGGGCAAGTGTAACGATACACTGAATTTTTTTATTTATTTTTTGTTTATCTTTGATCAGCGATACTTATCGCCTTGGTTCCCTCTGACTCGCAATGCAACTAATTTAATTTGGTCGTCATTTTTTACTCCTAAACAAGCGAGAAGACGGAACCGAGATAGTAGTTTTACTCACTCTCTTGTCTATGTTCGTTCCGTACGGACGTCTTCCATTCAAGTATCTATTCAATGTAAGTAATTGTGATGCAAATTGTTGTAAAAATATATTACTTAAATTTAAAATCATCCCCTCTCTTTGGCTTTTATTGAAATGAATCCCTCCACGTCAGATACTTATTTTCTATTGTTTTCAGCTCCTTCGCCTCCGTAATAGTTTAATGTTCAGCCGCCATTACAATCGCTTCGCATTGTCTGCAAAATTTCAATCAATCAATCAATCATCTTTATACTTTTGTAATTTCACGAAGTCCGATCATTTTTTTAAATTTTTTTTATCATTACCAGTAACTTCATGTTCCACACACGGTCACACAACAATGAAAAGCGATGTGAACAGTCTGATCTACTACGGAAAGTATCTCGAACATTCATTTATTAAAGAAGACATAAAAATTATCATTTCCAGCTTCTACAATACGAAGTGCAGGATCCAGCTAGATGCTTTCCGTAAGTCTTATAACGTGCTGTTGCTTGCATGGTGCCCAACTTTAATATGCAATCCGCGGTTGCCTTATGTTCATTTTGTGCTGTACTTTAACTTACTTCAAATTAAAACATTTGGTACCATCAATTCTTTGTCCAAAAAATATAATCGCGTAATCTACTTTTAACATGGCATCATACGAATCAAGGGCAACGTTATAGCCTGTAGAAACATTTTTCAGGATTTTGCAAATGTATTTGCTCCAACTTTTTACTTCTCCTAGGAACATTATCTCAGGTATTGGTGAACCTAGAAGTCTGAAATTTTCTTTTGCATACTCAAACAATGATTTTGTAATTACTTGATTTACAAAAGACTTAGGGGTGATCATCCAGTAAAAAGTGATGGATAATTTTTACTTTAAAATAAATGTAAAATATCTCATCATCACCATCATCATTAAAGACTGATTATGCCTTTCAGCGTTCAGTCTGGAGCATAGTACCTCTAATAAAATTCCTCCATGATCCTCTATTCAATGCTAACATTGATGCCTCGTCTGATGTTATGCCTTTTACTTCAAAATCATTCTGCACCGAATCTAAGTACTTTCTTCTTGGTCTACCTCGACTCCTCTTACCCTCCGCTGCCGAGCTCATGAGTCTCTTAGGTAACCTTGCTTCTCCCATGCGTGTAACATGACCCCACCATCTCAGTCTGTTCGCTCTAACTGCTTCATCTATGGTGTTCATTCCCAGTTTTTCTTCGATTTCCTCATTATGGATACCCTCCTGCCATTGTTCGCATCTATTAGTACCTGCAATCATTCTTGCTACTTTCATATCTGTAACCTCTACCTTATGAATAAGGTAACCTGTATCCACCCAACTTTCACTCCCACACAACAAAGTTGGTCGAAAGATAGAGCGGTGCACTGCTAACTTAGTCTTGGTGCTGACTTCCTTCTTGCAGAAGAGAGTAGATCTTAGCTGAACACTCACTGCATTAGCTTTGCTCCACCTCGATTGCAGTTCTTTCGCTATGTTGCCACCCTGTGAGAATATACATCCCAGATACTTGAAACTGTCTGCCTGTTCTAACTTTGTTCCTCCTATCTGGCACTCAATCTGTTTAAATCTCTTTCCCACAGACATTACTTTCGTTTTGGAGATGCTGATCTTTATATCATAATCCTTACACCTCTGATCGAGCTCTGAAATATTAGTTTGCAACCTTTCAATCGAATCGGCCATTACAACTAAGTCATCCGCTTATGCGAGACTGTTTATTTTGTTTTGACCTACTTTAATCCCGCCCTGCCAGTCTACTGTTTTCAACATATGATCCATGAATAGTATGAACAACAGTGGTGACAGGTTACAGCCTAGTCTTACCCCTGAAACTACCCTGAACCATAACCATGAGTTTAATTTACCATCTACTCTAACTGCTGCCTGTCAGTCTACGTCCTTTAATTGTCTGCAGAAGTTTGCCTCCTATACCATAATCTTGTAGAACTGACAGTAGCTTCCTCCTAGGAAACGGTCATAAGCCGTTTCCAGATCTATGAAACATAGATACAGTTCCTGTTCCACTCATAACACTTTTCCATTACCTGCCGTATGCTAAAGATCTGGTCCTGACAGCCTCTAAGAGGCCTAAACCCACACTGATTTTCATCTAACTTGTCCTCAATTAATACTCGCACTCTGCTTTCAACAATACCTGAGAATATTTTGCTAATTAAAGAGATACCTCGATAGTTGTTGCAATCTTTTCTGTTTCCATGTTTGAAAATTGGCGTGATTGCCGCTTTCGTCCAGTCAGACGGAACCTGACACGATTCCCACGCCTTGTAAATTATCCTGTGTAACCATTTGAGACCTGATATTCCACTGTATTTGACGAGTTCCGGCTTAATTTCATTCACCGCAGCCGCTTTATTGCACTGTAATTACTGACCATTTTCTCCACTTCCTCAAATGAGATCATCGTCGTTCCTATCCACTTCTAACTGAAAATCTGACACATCATTGAACGTTTCACCTTGTGACGATACTGCCGGCCCTCTCATCTCAATGTTATCGTACGATACCGTCTGCGTCGGACCCGGAATCGTGTGGTTCAGTTGTGATATATTTTGCGTGTGAAGTTAGTTACAAACGAAATAACCAGCCTAGGACTCAGAGTGGGACAGTGCCTCGGTCATACTGTGATTCGTTTAGATGCTTTCCAGACAGTTGTACGAACAATAGTTTTGTCATTGTACATTATTTCATTGTCTAAACAGACGAATTGCAAAAACTTTTGTAAAGCATAAAGTCGTGAAAATAAATAGCATTGTATATATGTTAGGTCCATAGACAAGTTTGTTGATAAGCTATTTGTATTAATTAATGTCATAGTCGAAATTTCAATGTTCTGATCCTTTGTATATATATTGACTGATGTGACATTTTGAACCTATTTTGAGAATGACCAAGATACTCGATAGTCCAATTTATGTTAGGAACATATATGATGTACTCATCAACAATTTAATTGACATTTAACGTCGGACTTTGTTGTCAAACAGCAAGATCGGAGATTTCAATTCAAAAAGAAACGTGTCATCTAAAATTATTGTATGTATAGTTTTCTTTTTTTATTGTGATTATTGTTGTGTACATGAAATGTTTTTGTTATGTTTGTTAATTGTAAGTCAGTATATTCAGTTGTTATGAACAATGCGTAATGTAATGCCATTATTGCCGATGTTATATATTTGCCTCACCGTCTTGCGTGGGGGAGTTAGAGTTCTGGCTTTCGCGAAGTGCTTTGGAATCTATGTCAGTCTGTGTTGTTGTTGTTGTACTCAAGTTTGAATATGTAATGTTTTGGTGGAGAAGCAGTTTGGTTTCAAATTAAAGAAGAAGTGAAAAGTTGTATATATCGAGTATTTATTTCTACCACGACGCCCCAGGAGAATAATGTTGCAGCGAGCAGATCCCCCATACATCGTAATGTTGAAAATATGAGTATTATGTTTAAAAGTGGTAGAATGAAATGTAATTAATTAATAAGCCTATAAATGTCTTAACCTACATTGAGGAATTCTTCAAAATATTCCGTCCATCTGATCGAGGCATTCACAGGATTGACTAGCAGCTTTCCTGTATCTCTGTAAGAAAATACTTTGACAATAAACTGTTGTTTCAGTATAGTTACAACAAATTAATCTACATACAGCAAAAATTTCGAGAGAAAATGTTGCGTATAGTAGGCATATTTTAACATTCCGGGGATAAGCGATATTGTACCCCCTTAAAAATGTCTGATCTCATCCAAGCATTGTTTTGCATAGAGTCCCGGCGCTGTGAAAGGGTCGGGTAACACGGGAGGTGGGATAACCGGAGCTCGGGTAATGGAGCCTCTACGGTAGCGCGAAACGCGCGCTGCTATGAGACCACTGAGTGACGTGGCGATGTCTGGTTGGCTGTCGCGCCACGGTGCAGGTGTCCCTCACGCATCAGCGCTGGGTCCACTGGCGGCCGCGGCTATCTGCCCTCAGACAAAGGGCCCAGACAAAGGGCAGACAAAGGGCAGGGCAGGCCCATCCCTAATGGCGGCTTTCCCGCAGATTGACCGCGGCGTGGCGTGCGCCTGACGTCACTCTCACTGCCACTGCCGAAGACTCGACAAGGGCAGTCGCGGCTTTTTATGTTTTAAATAAGGTTTATTAAATATTTTATGTACAAATAACAATATTTACACTGATTTTACAAGAGTGGGTTTTGTTTTATGTATAACATTTTATCATTTTAGTGTCCGTGAAAGAGAAGAAAAATTTATGAACTACTATTCTTTAAATGACAGTAATGAATTAATGACTCCTTTTATTACTTTGTCTTCTTGGCCCACTTTAGGTTACGGTTGTTGTTGTGGTCTTCAGTCCGGAGACTGGTTTGATGCAGCTCTCCACAGTACTCTATCCTGAGCAAGCCTCTTCATCTCCTCATAAGAACGGCACCCTACATCTCTTTGAATCTGCTTACTGTATCCATCTCTTGGACTTCCTCTGCGGTTTTCACCCCACACACTTCCCTCAACGCTAAATTCACAATTCCTTGATGTCTAAGAATGTGTCCTACCAATCTATCCCTTCTTTTAGTCAAGGAATGCCAGAAATTTCTTTTCTCCCCAATTCTGCTCAGTACCTCCTCATTAGTTACCCGATTCACCCACCTAATCTTCAGCATTCTTCTGTAGCACCATATTTCAAAAGCCTCTATACTCTTCCTGTCCGAACTGCTTATCTTTCATGTCTCACTCCCATACAACGCAACACTCCATACAAATGCCTTCAGAAAGGACTTCCTTAGGCTTAAATCAATATTCGATGTTAACAAATTTCTCTTTTTCAAGAATGCTTTTCTACCCATTGCCATTCTGCATTTTATATCCTCTGTACTGCGACCATCATTTGTTATTTTACTGCCCAAGTAACAAAACTCATCTACCTCCTTTATTGCTTCGTTTCCCAATCTAATTCCTTCAGCATCACCTGATTTTCTTAGACTGCACTCCATTACCCTAGTTTTGCTTTTGTTAATGTTCATCTTATATGCACCTTTCAGCACACTGTCCATTCCGTTCAATTGCTCTTCCAGGTCCTTTGCTGTATCTGACAGAATTACTATGTCATCGGCAAAACGCAATGTTTTTAATTCTTCACCCTGAACTTTAATTCCTTCTCCAAATTTCTCCTTGTTTTCCTTTAGAGCTTGTTCAATGTACAAATTGAATAACAATGGAGAAAGACTACAACCCTGTCTTACTCCCTTTCCAACCACTGCATCCCTTTCATGCCCTTCAACTCTGACAACCGCTGTCTGGTTTTTGTACAAGTTGTAAATAACCTTACGCTGCCTATCTTTTACTCCTGCTTGCTTCAGAACTTGAAACAGTTTATTCCAATCAACATTGTCAACAGCCTTCTCCAAATCTACAAAAGCTAGAAATGTAGGTTTGCCTTTTCTTAATCTATCTTCTAGGATAAGCCGTAAAGTGAGTATTACCTCCCGTGTTCCTACATTTCTCCTGAACCCAAACTGATCTTCCCCGAGGTCGGCTTCTACCAGCTTTCCCATCCTTCTGTAAATAATTCGTGTTAATATTTTGCAACCATGACTTATTAAAATGATGGTTCTGTAGTTTTCACACCTGTCTGCACCCGCTTTCTTTGGAATGGGGATTATAACGTTTTTCTTAAAGTCTGAGGGTACTTCGCCTGTCTCGTACATCTTACGCACCAGGTGAAACAGGTTTGTCATGGCTGGTTCTTCCAGAGACTTCAGTAGCTCTCAGGGAATATCATCTACTCCAGGGGCCTTGTTTCGACTAAGGTCTTTCAGGGCTCTGTCAAATTTTTCTCTCAGTACAGTATCTCCTATTTGATCTTCATCTACATCCTCTTCCTTTCCTACAATATTGTCTGGAAGTTCATTTCCTTTGTAGAGCCCCTCTATATACTCTTTCCACCTTTCAGCTTTCCCTTCTTTGCTGAGAACTGGTTTTCCATCCGTGTCCTTGATATTCATAGAGCTGTTTTTCTTATCTCCAAATGTTTCTTTTATTTTCCTGTAGACTGTATCTATTTTTCCCCTATTTATACATTCTTCCACATCCTTGCATTAGCCTTCTAGCCATTCCTGCTTAGCCATTTTGCACTTCCTGTCAATCTCATTTCTTAGTCGTCTGTACTCCATTTGGCCTGTTTCATTTACTGCATTATTATATTTTCTCCTTTTATCGATTAAATTTAGTATCTCCTGTGATATCCAAGGAATTTTTGTAGGTCATGCCTTCCTACCAATTTTGTCCTCTGCTACCTTAACTATTTCATCTCTCAATTTTAACCATTCCTCCTCTACTGTTTTATTTTCCCCTGTTTCTGTCAATTGTTGCCTAAAGCTCCCTCTGAAATTCTTAAGAACCTCAGGTTCCTTCAATTTATCCAAGTCCTATCTACTTATTTTCCTAACTTTTTGTAGTTTCATCAGTTTCAGCCTACAGTTCATAACCAACAAGTTATGGTCAGAGTCTATATCTGCCCCTGGGTATGTCGTACACTGTAAAACCTGGTTCCGAAATCTATGTCTTACCATTATAAAATCTATCTGGTATCTCCCGATGTCTCCTGCTCTCTCCCACGTATACAACCTCCTTTTGTGATTCTTGAACCAGGTGTTTGTTATAACTAAATTATGTTCTGTGCAAAATTCTACCAGGCGGCTTCCTCTTTCATTCCTTTTGCCCAGACCATATTCACCTACTATCTTCCCTTCCCTTCCTTGTCCTACTACCGAATTCTTGACAATGATAATGCGATCACTGTGCTGCTCATAGTAGTTTACCCGCATTCCTATTTTCTTATTCATTATCAATCCTACTCCTGTGATACCCCCAATTGATTTTGTATTTATAATCCTGTACTGACCTGACCAGAAATTCTGTTCTTCCTGCCACCGAACTTCACTAATCCCCACTATATCTAACTTCAACCTATCCATTTCCATTTTTAAATTTTCTAATTTTCCTACTCGATTAAGGGATCTGACATTCCACGCTCCGACCCGTAGAATGCCAGTATTGTCTTTCCTGATGATCACATCCTCCTGAGTAGTCCCCGCCCGGAGATCCGAATGGGGGACTATTTTACCTCCGGAATATTTTACCCGAGAGGATGCCATCATCATATGTTCATACAGTAGAGCTGCATGTCCTCGGGAAAGGTAACGGCTGTAGTTTCCCTTGCTTTCAGCCATTCGCAGTAGCTGTGTGGCAAAGCAACATTAGCTGATGTTACAAGGCCAGCTCAGTCAATCATCCAGACTGTTGCCCCTGTAACTACTGAAAAGGCTGCTGCCCCTCTTCAGGAACCACACGTTTGTCTGGCCTCTCCACAGATACCCCTCCGCTGTGGTTGCACCTACGGTACGGCTGTCTGCATCGTTGAGGCACGCAAGCCACCCCACCTCGGCAATGTCTGTGGTTCATAGGAGTGGAGGCTACGGTAGTAACACTAAAAGTGGGCCTTTGCGATCGTCTTTTGACAGCTCGAAATTTAAATGAAAATAACGGCCTAACTATTCATCTGACACGAAAATTGAACAATCGAATTTGTAGAGGAGATAAGTCTCTACAACTTTGCTCTCTTATGTTTTTTTCATATCTCGTAGCGTTTCAAAGATATTTCCATAAATAACGGCGATTTTGGGACGTATGTCTGTCTGTCTTTCCGTAACGTGTTCCCTGTTTTTAAGACGAACCGTTCAACCGGTCAGCACCAAATTTTGTAGACACAATTGTAAGCCACTAGAGACCAGAACCTCCTTTTTTTTTCAAATTTTTCGGACAAAAAATACGGTAGTAATAAAAAAGCCGTTTGTAATATAATTGTAATTGCAAACGAACCGTTCATCTGACAGGAAAATTGAATAACCTAATTGGTAGAGGAGAAAATTCTCTTATGGTTTTTTTTTCTTTTTTTTTTTCTTTTTTTTTTTTTTCTTTTTTTTTCGTATCTCGTATCGTTTGAGACATATTTGCAAAAGTAACGGAGATTTCACACCCTAGATTGAATTAACGAAAACCAGCCATTCGGAGATGTGACATTCCTCGCCCATCTTGCGTTGCGTATTTGATGATTTTCTTATTGTAACTTACATGTTGTCATTTCCAGGCAATGGCGCAGTGAAGAATTAAAAGAAAAAACACACATTGTTCTTCGTACGATAAATGATAATCTAAAGTCTACAATGCCATATTAGCATCAGTTGACAACGGCCGTTAATAGTATGAGACTAAAGGACTAATGATTTCATTGATACCGTAGCGTAGTGGGCAAGGCTTTGGGTTCGGTCGCTAAAGGCCGAAGGTTCGGAACCCGGCACTACCTAATTTTTTATTTACTAAAAGGATTTCAGACACTCTTATAAATTATTTTTTTTATTATTTAGATTATTATTTTGGCCCAAAATAATTACAAAAACTTATAAAACTACAAATCTAAAGTGGGCCGTAAAACATGTCAGTGCGATTTCTTTTTCACTGATTTACTTTCACTTTATTCTGTCTTTTACGGTAATTTTGCTTGTTTATTTTTTGGCATCCTTTTCGATATTTATGGCAGAACAAAAACACGAGTAGGTAAATAATTATAAAATAAAATTGTAATAAATTACTTTGTTATCTCTTTGCGTGACGTTTGTGAATTTGGTGTGACATGTGTCCATACATAATGTTTTTCAGTGAGATGTATGGGCAAGGTGCGAATCACAGTGAATGAAAACATCGGAAATAAAAATACATTATGCACAGGTATATGCAGGAACACACATAAAGGAAAAACTAGGGCAACACACTAAGAAAATGTCATCTTTGACAGAAAATCTTAGGGCGAGTGATCATCATTTGCCCACATATAGTGAAAAAGCATGGACAATGACATCAATCGCAAAGCTACAGTTTGACGCTACAAACAAAATTATTGGGCAAATATGGAGCATACTTTTACATTGACAAATTATTATAATCTAAAAAACCGTTAGGCGTTCATCTAAACAGGGTATGTATAGGACAAACATGGGCTATCATAGACAACATAAACAAACACAAACATAGGATAAATTCGTAAGGCAAATGAATAAACTGATAATACGTAACATATGAGCAACAAAGTACGGTATAAGACTAATAGTTGCTACAAATGGAATGGATTAGGCAGAATCCCATGTGGACTAGCATGTGAGAAACAGTGAAGAAAACGGAAAGACGAGGACAAAGAGAGAGAGAGAGAGAGAGAGAGAGAGAGAGAGGGAGAGGTTAGAGCGTAACATTAAGACATAACGTGAAATACATTTACATAATGAGTAAAATTTGTTACTTTGCGCTTAGTTTTACACATTTGGTGTCTCCCCCCTCGGGAATGGATATTTGTGCCGTCCTTAGTCTTAGCTAGTCCATAAGTAGTTTGTAAGCTTAGGGACTGATGACCCCGTAGTTAAGTCCCATAAGTTCTACAAACATTTGAACAAAAGATTCTGCCGTCAGTTCTCAGTAGCAATGTAAGTTAAAAATTACGACAACACCAGAAAGCGCCATTACACAAGAAAATAGCAGAATAAGTTACTTGGTATGCATTCATTGGTGGAGGCCGTGACACTGCAGTTGAACCTGTATGAATTGATTAATATCTTCGTTCTCGTAAACTGATGCTTGGTTTCATGACTATTAATTATTAAAGTTTTAAGACCGTGTGCAATTTTGATCACAATGATGGTTACCGAGAGTTAAAGAAAATATTGGACTTCGCTTTTATCAGAATGAAGATTTCCTGTAGGCATTGAATTCAATTCATCATCTTCATCATCATCATCATCATCATCATCATCATTAGAGACTGATTATACCTTTCAGCGTTCAGTCTGATCCCCTATTCAATGCTAACATTGATGCCTCGTCTGATGTTATGCCTTTTACTTCAAAATCATTCTGCACCGAATCTAAGTACTTTCTTCTTGGTCTACCTCGACTCCTCTTACCCTCCGCTGCCGAGCTCATGAGTCTCTTAGGTAACCTTGCTTCTCCCATGCGTGTAACATGACCCTACCATCTCAGTCTGTTCGCTCTAACTGCTTCATCTATGGTGTTCATTCCCAGCTTCTCTTTGATTTCCTCATTATGGACACCCTCCTGCCATTGTTCCCATCTATTAGTACCTGCAATCATTCTTGCTACTTTCATATCTGTAACCTCTACCTTGTGAATAAGGTAACCTGTATCCACCCAACTTTCACTCCCATACAACAAAGTTGGTCGAAAGATAGAGCGGTGCACTGCTAACTTAGTCTTGGTACGGACTTCCTTCTTGCAGAAGAGAGCAGATCTTAGCTGAGCACTCACTGCATTAGCTTTGCTGCACCTCGATTCTATCCTGTGAGAAAATACATCCCAGGTACTTGAAACTGCCCACCTATTCTAACTTTGTTCCTCCTATTTGGCACTCAATCTGTTTAAATCTCTTTCCCACAGACATTACTTTCGTTTGGAGATGCTGATCTTCATATCATAATCCTTGCACCTCTGATCGAGCTGTGAAACATTAGTTTGCAACCTTTCAATCGGATCGGTCATTAAAACTAAGTCCTCCGAATATGCAATAGTGCTTATTTTGTTTTCACGTATTTTAATCCCGCCCTGCCAGTCTACTGTTTTCAACATATGATCCATGAATAGTATGAACAGCAGTGTTGATAGGTTACAGCCTTGAATTCAGTTTTTAATATAAAATGAGAGTAACTAAATTTTGCATCGAAAATGTTCTTTCGCCATCATGAAACAATAGGCAACAATGACCAAGCATCAATATACTAATATTGCTGAAAATCAAGTCAAAAATTAAATGAAAGATGGGGAGAATTAGTCATTATTTAAATAAAATAGAAATTTCAAATGAAATTTAATATTTATTACGTTAAAGGATGCTAACCAAGGCTCACGCTTACATAATTCGGGAGGTGAAGTAAATAAAGTACGTCCGTTCAGTATAAAGGTAGAAAAAAGGAAGATGACAAGCGATTCCGTTGTCTCTCCAGATCGTTTGAAATAGTTGAATGTATTACTTGAGACAAAGATAATCAGATGTTTATTGGCAGAGAGAACGGATGCTAGCGACAAGCGTCGCAGATATAATCTAATATATAAAGCAGAGTGTCCGTGTATTTGTACGTGTTGCATACAAATCTGCAGGTTTGTTCCAACATTTATGAATTTTTGTACACGTAAGCTTCAGTCTAATGATGATGATGATGATGATGATGATGATGAAGATGATGAATTGAATTCAATGCCTACAGGAAATCTTCATTCTGATAAAAGCGAAGTCCAATATTTTCTTTAACTTTCGGTAACCATCATTGTGATCAAAATTGCACACGGTCTTAAAACTTTAATAATTAATAGTCATGAAACCAAGCATCAGTTTACGAGAACGAAGATATTAAACATTTCATACAGGTTCAACTGCAGTGTCACGGCTTCCTCCAATGAATGCATACCACGTAACTGATTCCGGTATTTTCTTGTGTAATGGTGCTTTCTGGTGTTGTCGTAATTTTTAACTTACATTGCTACTGAGAACTAACGGCGAAATCTTTTGTTCAAATGTGCCGCATGTGATTCTTAACAAACAAACAAAAGTTCAGATGTTTGTAGAACTTATGGGACTTAACTACGGGGTCATCAGTCCCTAAGCTTACAAACTACTTATGGACTAGCTAAGACTAAGGACGGCACGAATATCCGTTCCCGAGGGGGGATTCGAACCCCCGACCGTAGTGGCCGTGCAGACCGTGACTGGAGCGCCTCAGTCCCCTCGGCCACCGCGGCCGACTCATATTTTTCCTCTTGTGATCTTCGCGGGTATAGCAAGAACGAACTGATTTCGCCGGCCGCGGTGGCCGAGGGGACTGAGTCGCTCCAGTCACGGTCTGCACGGCCACTACGGTCGGGGGTTCGAATCCCCCCTCGGGCATGGATATTTGTGCCGTCCTAGTTCGTAAGTAGTTCATAAGTAGTTTGTAAGTTAAGAGACTGATGACCTCGTAGTTAAGTCCCATAGACTATACAAACATTTTTTTTTTTTTTTTTTTTTTTTTTTTTTTTTTTTTTTTTTTACAAAGACGGATGTGCGTAAAATTACACGGCATCTCTCTAAGCCATCGTCGAAAAAAGAAAAAAGCTCTTTTATGCTTAACGGCTTTTCACAAATATGCAGCACCCAGTTGATAAAATTTTATATTATAAACTCTTCGCTGACGATACGTTGCTATTGATAGATGGAGGTGAAACTGAAATTGCTGAAGCAGTTAAATTTTTAACTTACATTGCTACTGAGAACTGACGGCGGAATCTTTTGTTCAAATGTTTGTAGAACTTATGGGACTTAACTACGGGGTCATCAGTCCCTAAGCTTACAAACTACTTATGGACTAGCTAAGACAGTCTACATGATAAAATCGAATTTACCGTTGGACAAGAGAAGGATGGCACATTTCAGTTCCTTGACCTTAACATTACGAAGCAGGATGGCAGACACTTATTTAAAGTATATACGAAACCTACAGCAACCGACATTCTAATACATAACAGCACTTGTCACCCTAATGGCCTATAATTTTCTGCCCTACGCTGTTCAGTCGATAGAGCCTTCAAAGTGCCAATGAACGAAAAAGACAGAACCACTGAATTTAACATTATAAGACAGCTTGCTAAGGCAAATGGTTACCAAGAAAACTTAGTGAATAACTTAATACGAAAGAAACAACGTGCGAAATCAAATATAAATGACACGGATAATATCAAGCGGGTAATGGTTCCGTATTTTGGTAAACTGTCTCAGAGAGTGGGCAACATACTAAAACCTTTTAAAGTAGAAGCTGCTTTTAAAACTAATAATACATTAAATCATAAATTACGAAATAACTTAAACCAAAGCAGGAGTTTATAAGATACAGCGTAGTAACGAAGATACGAGCTTATGGAATAGGTTCACAGATTTGTGACTTCCTAAGTAATAGACCGCAGTACGTTGTTCTGGACGGCGAGTGTTCATCAGAGACGAGTGTATCGTCAGGCGTGCCCCAGGGGAATGTGATAGGACCGCTATTATTTTCTATCTATATAAATGATCTGATGGACAGAGTAAGTTGTAATTTGCGGCTGTTTGCTGATGATGCTGTGGTGTATGGGAGGGTGTCGTCTTTAACTGACTGTAATAGCATACAGGATGACTTGGACAAAATTTCTAGTTGGTGCGAAGAATGGCAGCTAGCTCTCAATGTGGAAAAATGTAAGGTGATGCGCATGAGTAGAAAAAACAATCCTATAATGTTCGAATACAGCATTAGTAGTGAGCTTCTTGATGCTGTCGCGTCGTTCAAATATCTAGGCGTAACATTGCAGAGCGATATGAAATGGAACGAGCATGTAAAGACAGTTGTGAGTAAGGCAGACAGCCGACTTCGGTTTATTGGGAGAATTTTGGGAAGATGTACTTCACCTGTAAAGGAGACCGCGTATAAAACGCTTGTACGACCACGTCTCGAGTATTGCTCAAGTATTTGGGACCTGCAGCAGATCGGTTTGAAGGAAGACATAGAGGCGGTTCAGAGGCGAGCAGCTAGATTTGTTACCGGTAGTTTCGACCAATGCGCGAGTGTCACGGAAATGCTCTGGCAACTCAATTGGGGATCGATGGAAGAAAGACGACGTTCTTTTCGTGAATTTCTGTTAAGTAAATTTAGAGGGCCGGAATTTGAAGCTGAGTGTAGTACGATCTTGCTGCCGCCTACTTACATTTCGCGTAAAGATCACAAAGACAAGATAAGAGAAATTAGGGCTCGTACGGAGGCATATAGGCATTCTTTTTTTCCTCGTTCTATTTGGGAGTGGAATAGGAAAGGAAATGCCTAGTAGTGGTACAGTGTACCCTCCGCCACGCAACTTACGGTGAATTGCAGAGTATGTATGTAGATGTAGATGTAGATGTAGTAGTTGCAATGCCAACTACATTGGTCAGACTGGTGGATCGTTTAAAGTTAAGTACAAGGAACAGATGGACACCTTCCGACTTAATAATTTTGATAAGTGCGTTGTAGCTATGCATATCCGCTAAACTGGCCACCCATTAAAGCGGATTGAAGATGACCTTAAGATTTTGCTTTAACAGGATAAGGGAAGAAAGTTAGATCTGCCAGAATGGCTGGAGATTACAAAATACAAAACTAAAAGCGACGTTTCATTAAATGGACAAGTTCAAGGCAATACGTACAGCTTTTTTAAAAACATTGTGGACCTATTAAAACAAAAGTCGTTTATTTTAATTTCAACCTCTGTCTTACTGTGCAAACGATTTCGTGACACCTGAATGTACCCACTAGCTTGTGGATGATCTTTGGTATTTAGAGCTCTTTGTTTTGATGTGCATACGTCGTGTTGCTGACTCGGTGCATTTCGGTTGTGTTAGGCGCCGCCAGTGCTGGGGTCTGTTTGGAATCTTCACGAAGCACAGAATGTTTCAAATGTTTGTAAAGCTTATGGGACTTAACTACGGGGTCATCAGTCCCTAAACTTACAAACTACTTATGAACTACCTAATCCTAAGGACGGCACAAACATCCATGCCCGAGGGGGGATTCGAACCCCCGGCCGTAGTGGCCGTGCAGACTGTGACTGGTGCGCCTCAGTCCCCTCGGCCACCGCGGCCGGCGATGCACAGTATGCTGAGGAGCTTTCTGCGGAGACACGGTTACAAGGTAAGTAACCAGGTTTTCTTTTATTACGTTTCAGATTTTTATTATCTCGGGTTTTAAGATACTTGTATATTTTATCTGATGATGAGGGATTGACCCTTGAAACGCGTCATACTTTAGTGTTTTATACACGAGCTATGTGGTTGAGCCTACTTGACAAAATGATTAAGTATACAACTGCGACCTCACATCCATTATGGATATAATTACTTCTTATGCTTGCATGTGGCATGCAATACTCTTGCAGTAATTGTATTTTTTTTCCCTCCTAGAAGCTCAAAGACGGCACATGTATCTAAAACCGGTTGAGATAATAATGAAATTTACGACAAAATCAATTTTGGCAAAAATTCTTAGGAAAAATTGTCACTGGTGAAATGCATCATTCGCACCAGCTCCAGTTGTCTTGCTCTTATATTCCCATTTTTGCACTTTGTACATATTATGTATATTCGAAAATAATAGTTTCTGACCAATACATTTTATATATACATGTGGCGTCTGTTCCGAAAGACCAGACGTCACTTCTGATCCTGCAGTTGTTATTATTTAATATTCACAGAAAACATGTCATCAACTGCGATTGGACAAAGCTGAAAATGTGTATCCAAGGCGGGATTCGAACCCGGTTCTCCTGCTTTCAAGGCAGCTGCGCTGACCCCTACACCACTGGGGACACAGTGATCACCGCACCAGCAAGGACTACCTAAGCACGCCTCCCGTCAGATACAAATTCCCAGCTTCGCCCTGCCCACAGTACTCAAACTCGTAGTTATGAAACTAATTCCCGTAAGAGTAAGGGCTTCAAACTTGCCCACCCCTCCCCACTAACGATAGGATCATTGCCCGTCACCGCCATATTATATATATACATGTGGCGTCTGTTCCGAGAGAACAGACGTCACTTCTGATCCTGCAGTTGCGGCGTACTTAGGTACTTAGGTAGTCCTTCCAGGTGCGGTGATCACTGTGTCCCCAGTGGTGTCCAGAACATTAACAGCTGCGTACTTCCTTCGAACGTTAAGTCAGCGCTATACAAAACGATAAACAACATCGTGAGCACCAATGAGAGGCTTTATGCAATTGGACTGAGTGACACAGAACGATGCCTCACCTGTAATCTAGTGGACACTATTCCACACAGATTCACGTGCGGAAACCGCGACCATCACTGGAAGTGGATTAGGCGACAGATAGCGCTTGTAACCAGGACCTCACCGGAATGTATAGAAACAAAACTATTGTATAGACCAGACAAAAAATACTATCCGCAATGGAAAAGCAATACTGTGATGTGGCTACTTGGGCATTATACCAGTTACGTCGTTAACAAAATCGGTAGTGACAACCTTATAGAGTTTATGACATATATGGAAACGGAGTATGCGAGAACATGGAATTACGGGGACCATAAGAAGAAGTTTGAGAACGCACTTAAGATAATCTTTAAAAAGACAGGGATAGGCTAGAACTTCTGCTCTGAAAGAAGATGCAATTCTGCGACCGTTGCTCGTCGGCTGCTCACAGACCATCATTTGGGTGCAATGAGACACATATCAACGTCAATTTTATGTCTATATATTCAATCACTTGTACTTACGCTTTAGTTTCTTACTTTGAAAGAATATACATATAATGTATACATGAAAACATTTTAGTTTAAATGTGGAAATAATTTCACATTAAAGAACTAAACGGCCAATCAGTTCATTACTGATGAATTTACAGAAAGAGAATATTATTTTTGTCGACATTACTTACATAGGAATCGGTTCGTCAAAGAATAATTTTAACAACAAGTTCTTAAGTTTTGGAGAAGAAATTTAATTTTGTTACAACGATCGTTAGGAGAACGTCTGAGTTAATCTGAACACAAGTTACATTTCCGTTCCAGAAACTTCACTTAAAACAAAAACAAAAAAACAAAAAAGTGATGTAGGGGTCAGCGCAACTGCCTAGAAAACAGGAGACCCGGTTCGAATCCCGGCTGGGTACACATTTTCAGCTTTGCCCGATCGCAGTTGATGTCATATATTCTATGAATAATCAATGCATTTTACTTCTTATACACGCAGAACAACGTCCCAGCTCGACAACATTGGTTGTGATAATTGTTGCTCTTGGCATTGTACGTAAACTCTGTTCCTGCTACACCGCATCTGCTTCTGTAGCCACGCGCTAGCCACGTTGAAGTTGCACTGTGAAACTGAACTGTTCCAGCACTCTACTGAACTGCAACTTAATCAAAACTCCGTGCAGGAAACCGAGTGGCCTACAACGAAAAACTCCACAAATTCTGTCGTGGACAAAGTTCGTCTTTGTTTCTAGTAAATGACGTCGAATACCGACTATTATAATTGTATTAAGTTAACATATAAGTTACATAAACTATAATTAAACGAAATGGTTTAAAATACCTGGGAGAGTGTAGATGCGAACCTGTTATTTACATCTGTCTTCCTCCACAGCTCGTAACGCTAACCACCACGCTAATTCGTCATCTTAAAAAGAAATAACAACGAATATCGGATATTACAATTAAATTAATAAGAACGAACCAGAAAAATTAAGGAAACAAAAAATTAAAAATATTTTAGAAGTATGGGGTCGCGAACCCAACTTATTCTAAACGTTAGCTCCGCAGCTCAAGGCGCTACCAACTACGCTATTTCTCCTTTTTTTTTTAATCATCTGGTTGTTCGTGGTTGTTCGTTGAATGATTCGGAAGAGAAAGCGCTGTATTTGTGATATACTGTGCACCTAAAACATGTAATATATTATTTATCTACCACTGCACTATGGAAGATAATGGAGGAGGTAGATATCACACGAAAATACATCAAACTGGTTGAAGCATGCTATATAGAATCAAGCTGCCAAGTAAGGTTCGCAAATAAAATGTCAGAGCCTTTCACTGTTCGAAACAGATTGAGACAAGGAGACCCCTTGTCTCCAGCGCTATTCAACATTGCTCTGGAAAAGGTACGACGCGAAATTGGCAATGGCAGGGAGATGGAGATCACGGGGTTTGACACAGCCTTGGCTTTTGCAGATGACGTGGTGATTATGGGAGAATCACTTGACCAGATAACGTCTGAGACCGCTAGATTTATGAAAGAGGCAATCAAAGTGGGATTAGTGGTCAACGACGAGAAAACTAAATATATGATCATCTCACGACGACAAGATTTCCCCAACACCGTCAATATTGACGGACATAATTTTGAACGAGTGGAGAAATTTAAGTACCTGCGGTCGATACTATCTAGTAAAAGCGAGATAGAGAAAGATATTCAACAGAGGATTGTTAATGCCAATCGTGCATATTTTGGACTCAATAATTTATTCAAGTCACGCTTGGCCTCACAAAACAGCAAGATCAAACTATACATGGCAGTTGTAAGACCTGTTCTGTTGTATGGTTGCGAGACATGGGCAACCTCACAAACACTGGAAGAGCGCATTTGTGCATTCGGGAGGAAAGTGCTCAGGAAGATCTATGGGCCTACATTTAATATAGAAAATGGAAGATGGGAAAGGAGACAAAAAGAGGACCTGTACCAACGTTTTGGAAAAGTAGACGTTGGTAGGTACATCAGAGGGCGACGACTTCAGTGGTTGGGACATGTCATAAGAGCTGGAGAATCTATTCCTAACCGAGCGTTTAACTCTCAGCTGATCGGAAGACGTCCAAGAGGTCGTCCAAGGACTAGATGGAAAGACAGGGTGATGAGAACGTTGCAGCAGGTAGAACCAACAGCATCCCTTGAAGATGCGATGGACAGAAGAAAGTGGCTCAACATCTGCAATAGATACCTGCGACTGTGATTGGGGCAGTACTCCTTCCTGTGTGACTGATTTTGACAGTGAACTTTATATAGTAATTAATCTTTGTAATATTTCTTTTGCTTTCTGTCACGGGTCTTAATGGCCTGTTATGTACAATAAATGATGATGATCACGAACTATCATAAAGACGCTCTATTTGATAGAATGGCGTTGAACCGAACATATCAACGATATTCTTTCTCGGTATACAAATTGTAACACTGACTAACGTCAAATTTGATATCCTTTAAAGCTATGAATATATAGTTTCCGGTAGTTTATTGCAACAAATCATACCTAAAATGATGCGGTTTCAAACGTTCTTCAATTTTCTGCCACTGTAAAAGATTGTATTTATACATCGTACACTAAAACGAAAGAAGGCAAGAAATAAGGAGTTCCGTTTGCAATAAGGCGGATCAAAAGTTGTACTTGTCACGTGACAACCAGGTCGCTTCTCGTTGGCCACGTTGCACTCCACGAAGCAAAAATCTGACATGCCGGATGCTTCATTCCACGCTTGGCAGGGTGCTGGAACGCGGATCCCCACGCTGCGACGGCACCACGTGCTCCTCCACGTGCGATTCCACGTCCCGTGAGACGGCGGCTTGAAGGTCCGGTTCCTATGACGCGGCTGACGCAGGATGTGACCAAAATAAATTTTCCGATTTTCTTGCTGTAAAAAATACTACAATACTACGCGTACACGAATCAATGATACGTCAGCTCCTGCTGTTAGTTTTTTTGTCGGTGTTTTCCTCTTCGTTTAAAACTAATTAAAAACTATCTTTTTCGGACTTTCGCGTTTTCTTCTGGAAGTGTCGCACAAGTATGAAGTGCGCGCCGCCTACTTTCGCCGCGCGCCGCCATGCACGCACGGCGTGGCGTTCTTAAAGCACTAGATACACCGAGCTGAACCATCCGCCATTTTGAATCCCAATCCGACGACTGTTTTCTGTGCTTTCTGTGGTGTAGCGAAATGAATCGGCGAATATTTCGTCATTTTATTGTTTTACAGTGTGGAATAGTTGGTTGTGCTGCTCCGAACTGCTCAAATAATAGCAGACATGGACGCAATAAGTTTTATCGGTTTCCTTCAAACATACATCGGCGCAAGAAGCCAAGTATTATTGCCAAAATTGAGCAACTATCTGTGTAACGTTAAGAACAATTTTTTTATTTGAATTACAAACAGTTATGCTCACAGAGAGGTAGTAATGGAAATACAGGCCTATACATGTAAGCAATGGTTTAATTTTGTTACATATTGTTAGCATAACACAACGTACAGTCTGTTAAATGTAAGCTACTTTTCTTGATTTTATTTACATCATCTAAGGAGCTTTTGTAAGGGCTGTTAATTGTATTTTTTTTTTAGTGATGTATGAGTGCAGCTGGCTTTACCCAGCTAATGGTTGCAGATTATATTACTTCGCATTAGTTCAGTGTTTAATTTAAATGTGACTTTCAACACGGGAATATATAGGCCTAAGCCAAGTTATGAATAAAAAAAAAAATAAAAAAAAAAAAAAAAAAAAAAAAAAACACTTCGCAAATATTGTGAACAGGAATTAAGTCGTACTTGAAAGGTATTAAATTCAAAGCTTAACCTGCAACATTCACTTTATTTCAAAGTGCATGCTACCAGAGAGAATTCATGTAGTCGTTATCCAACGAAACCAGACGTTCAAAGTTATTAAACACATTTTGACGTAAAATCTTCTCTTAAATATGGCGAATGTACAATATACTAGGCTTTACAGGGAGGGAATACGGGAAGTACAATTCACAATTTAACATTATTCCCAACTGTTTTCGAATGCAATGCTTGGTTTTCGTAAACGCATGTGGACGTTCCATTTAAGAACCAGAAAATACGGTAAATATAACTATTTTAACTGTCTGTGGTAATATTTAGAACGGCATCATATACCTTACTTTGGAATGTAAGTTAATGTATCATATCTCTAAAAATTCAATCACTAACTTCAAGTTGCTTGCCTCTTACAATCAAATGCAACCAAATAAATTTACTATGCTGTAATATTTTGTGCGTTAGGAAAATATATTTAATGGCCTTCAAATGCGCGCCTTCAGCGTGGGATTCAAAATGGCGGATTGTTCTGCTTGTACTATACAGTGCTCTAGGCGTTCTTACGACGTCAGCCACGAGCGCCCTCTGCTGCAACTCCGCTCGTGGCCACCACTGAACGACATCGTTCACTTGGGACTGAGATAGGAACCAGCTAACACTTCGGAATCAGATAGGCACCAGTGAAGACTTGGCTATCGGACTGGCACTAGGCAGGCCTCTAGCTCAACTATGTATCAACTTTCTGCAGTCAAGAACTATGTAAAAGTTAAGTATTACCAAGACTCCACGAAATATATATATCGTTCTAATTACTCTAGTGCTTCTAGTTTCTGCTGTCCCACTGGCTGGTCACCTCCTACCTGCACAAGCGTGCATCCTTTATTCCTGTGTCGGTCTCTTTCTACTCGGCCACCGACACCTAAGACGCCCGGTGGAAACGACACACACAACTTCTATTATAGTTCTCACTCGATAGTGAACAAACTAATTCCACACAAGATTGATTTTTCTTTATTATATAGTTTCACTTTACAACTTCATTACGATATATATATTTTTTCGATATCAATCGTAGTTATTGCGCTACTTTGAAAAGAAGTAACCTACTGCGATCGAATTTGAAGGGTTTGTAATCAAAAATGTGGTGGCTGTACACATGACGCTTGGTTCACTTTAGGTGATACATTATTGCGTATGAAATGTAGCTGACGTATCGAAATTGTTTTTCACCGAAGATGAAAGCCATACGTCACTTCAGTACGGAGAAGGAGCAGGATGAAGTGCGCGGCTTGCAGCTGTGCTGTTTGTACGTGAGCACTTCCTGTACGTATACGACCCTTTATCAGAATGAGCGATCGCGATTTGTTTCTATCCTTACTGCTAGGATAAACTGACAAAGAAGAAGGAATTCTGCTTCAACAGTTACGTAATGAAAAGCTAAGCCACATCGTATCTATAGGGCAAGACTTCTTTGCTACACTTGTCAATCGCCATTTGTTAACGATGACAAGAAATTTCGGGTTTTTCGGGTTAAGTATTGCCCAATTTCAGTATGTCCTGGATGATCTCTAAGAAAATCTCAGGTTGGGTGCATCAAACTGATATTTTAGTGCCAGTCCCCGCAGGTCCTAGGACTTTTATCTGTCACTTTCCACTTCTTTCACCTCTGGCAGTATTGCTCATGTGAAAAATACCGAGTAGCACCGTGGTTCGGAACCCACGTTAAACTGTAGGTCCCCCTATAACTGGCTGGGTAAGTCAGTTCGAAGGTCGGAGGAAGGCAACGGCATACCACCTCCAAACAGGACCATGCCTAGTAAAGCACGGTGGTGTTCAAACCAGTCTTCGGATTGTTGAGCCAGCCGCGGTGGCCGAGGAGACTGAGGCGCTCCAGTCACGGTCTGCACGGCCACTACGGTCGGGGGTTCGAATCCCCCCTCGGGCATGGATATTTGTGCCGTCCTTAGTCTTAGCTAGTTGATAAGTAGTTTGTAAGCTTAGGGACTGATGACCCCGTAGTTAAGTCCCATAAGCTTAACAAACATTTGAACATTTTTCGGATTGTTGACTGCTTTACCTTTTTAACACCTGATCAAAAATTAGCCATAACTCTAACGTAAGAAAATTCAAAATACTTTGAGAATGTAGTAATTCATTCACATTTTGTTTAGATTAGAACAATCAGAATCGTTTACAAGGAACTGAAACTTTTCCTATCAGACTATTAATAATCAGTCATATTCGGCTTCAGGATTGTAAAATACTCATTTTGTTATAAGTGCTGTCACTGTTAATTCTTTGTGACGAGGAAGGTAGCGATTGTACCTTTCGATTTTCCAGATCGAAATCTATTTTTAAAGACGCCAGTTTTGCTTCTTTCATTAACTCTAGTTTGAGTCATTTCAAGGACGTTGCAATATTTTGTAAAAAAGATCATAATCTCACGCTTCTACTCAAAGTTCTTAATAATATTCTTTCTATGCGTCTAGATTAGAGATGCTTTTGAAATGTGGTGTTACAGACGAATGATGAAGATTAGGTGAGTAAATCACGTAAGTAATGAGGAGGAGTTTAACCGAATCGGGGAGAAAAGGAGTTTCTGGCATATCCTGACTAAGAGAAGGGATAGATTGGTTGGACACATTTTGAGACATCAAGGAGTTGTCAGCTTAGCATTAAAAGAAAGTGTGTGGGGTAAAAATCGTAGAGGGAGACCGAGGGAGGAATACAGTAAGCAGATTCAAAAGGATGTAGGTTGCCGAACGTATTCTCAGATGAAGAGACTTGCACAGGACAGGATAGCGTGGAGAGCTGCATCAAACCAGTCCGCGGACTGAAGACCACAACAACAACATATTTGGGATAAAATCTGAGCAACTCTCATAGGTTGTTTGGAAATGACGCCTTCATTTATCGTGTAGAATAATCATTTGCAGAACGATGTAATTAAGATATAAGTAAGGTGTAAAAATGGTAATTGACTCTAAATAATAAGTGTGATGCCGTCCACATGATTACGAAAAGAAATCCGTTAAACTTTGTTTACAAGATGAACCAATCAGAAGTGAAATCCGTAAATTCCACAAAATACCTAGGGATTAGTATCAGTTCAGACTTAAACTGGGAAGAACACGAAGATAATGTCGTAGGAAAGGCTAACCAGAGACTGCGTTTTATTGGTAGAACCCTACTATAGAAACTGTATACAGTACGCTTATCCGCCTTTTTTGGAGTATTGTTGTCCAGTGTGGGATCCTTATCAGGTGCGTTTGACGGAGGACATCGAAAGAGTCCAAAGAACGGCAACTCGTTTTGTATTGTCACGATACAGGGGAGACAGCGTTACGGAAATGATACAGGATCTGGGATGGGAATCATTACAACCACGGCGCTTATCGCTGCGGCGTGGGCTACTTATGAAACTCCAATCGCCAACATTCTGCTCCGAATGCGAAAATATATTGTTGACTCCCACTTGTTGTTGTTGTTGTTGTGGTCTTCAGTCCGCGGACTGGTTTGATGCAGCTCTCCACGCTACCCTGTCCTGTGGAAGTCTCTTCATCTGAGAATACGTTCGGCAACCTATATCCTTTTGAATCTGCTTACTGTATTCGTCCGTCGGTCTCCCTCTACGATTTTTACCCCACGCGCTTCCTTCTAATGCTAAGTTGACAATTCCTTGATGTCTCAGAATGTGTCCAACCAATCTATCACTTCTCTTAGTCAAGATATGCCAGAAACTCCTTTTCTCCCCGATTCGGTTAAGCACCTCCTCATTAGTTAGGTGATCTACCCACCTAATTTTCATCATTTGTCTGTAGCACCACATTTCAAAAGCTTCTATCATCTTTTTATCTGAACTTGTTATCGTCCACGTTTCACTGCCATACAATGCTACACTCCAGACAAATGATCTCAGAAAGGACTTCCTAACATTTTAATTAATATTGGATGTTAATAAGTTTCGCTTCTTTAGAAACGCTTTTCTTCCGAAAGCTATTCTGCATTTTATATCTTCCCTACTTCAGCCATCAGAAGTTATCGTGCTACCAAATTACAAAATTCATCTACTACTTTTATTGTATCATTACGTAATCTAATTCCTTCAGCATCGCCTGATTTTCTGACATTGCATTCCATTACTTTCGCTTTACTCTTGTTAATGTTCATCTTATATCTTCCTTTCAAGATAGTGACCGTCCCAACCAATTGCTCTTCCAGATCCTTTGCGGTCTCTGGCAGAATTACCATGTAATCGGGAAAGCGCAAAGTGTTTATTTCTTCTCCCTGAACTTTAATGCCCTATCCAAATTTCTCCTTCGATTCCTTCACTGCCTGCTCAGTGTACAGATTGAACAACGTTGGGGAAAGCCTACAACCTTGTCTTACTCCATTCCCAACCTCTGCGTCCCTTTCTTGCCCTTGGACTCTAATAACCGCCGTCTGGTTTTTGTATAGGTTGAATATAACTCTTCGCTCCCTATATTTTACCCCTGATACCTTCAGAATTCCACTTACATAGGTAGAAATGATCATGAGAATAAAGTATGAGAAGTTAGAGCTCGAACGGAGAGATTCAGGTGTTCCCACTATTCGAGAATGGAATGGTGGATGAATACTGGAAAGGTGGTTCGATCAACCCTCTGCCAGGCACTTGAAGGTGATTTTGCAGAGTATCCCATGTAGATGTAGATGTGTCGATTCTTACGTAATACTGAGCCGGAAAAGCGCCCTGTGGACTTAGTGAGTCGGTGGAAGTCACGGTCTGCACGGCCACTAAGGCCGGGGGTTTGAATCCCCCCTCGGACATGGATATTTGTGCCGTCTTCAGTATAAGGTAGTTGATAAGTAGTTTGTTAGTTTATTTTATTTATTTATTTATTTAGCCTGATCAGATTAGGGCCATCAGGCCCTCTCTTACATCGGTCCAGGGTTTTACACATACAGTATTTCTTTACATGTGAGTTACCTATAACATAATAATGATTTTTACAGATGAACAGTTAATAACATTATTTATACAGGTTGATTACATGTAAAAGGATGTAAATAAAAGGTAATAACATAACTCTACATATGTAATAACTTAACTCTAAATAGGATTAATACTAACAGTACCACTGAGACACCTTCTGCTGCTGCTGCTGGTGTAATAATAGAAGTATCAACATTTATATTAGCAGATACAATATTTACTTTTGAGTATATCGAGACTGGTTAACGCATGGCGAATTCTGACAGAAGCTGTACGTGGCGATAGCAATGGCAGTAAGAGAATATCTGGGAGGAGGAATGGATGTGACGTACCTGGACCGTAGGGTATTAAAGACTGGCGTAATTATTGCTTCAGTAGATAATCCATTAACTGTCGTTTGCAGCTGGCAGTGTTATTCAGTTCTCTGATATACTGAGGTAGACTGTTCCAGAGCCTGGTTCCTGCTACTGAAAAGGATTTTGAGAAACCGGCTGAGTGATGGATAGGGACAGAAAGGGTTCTGCTCTGACAGGAACGAGTAGTTCTGTTATGCTGATCAGATAAGAGTGTTAAGGTCGAGGAAGGATATGAGGGACAGTGTACGTTGGTATGAGAGCAGAGGAAACAGAGTGTATGAAAATCTCTGCGCTTGTCAGCACGGAGCCAGGATAGTTGCTTATAAGATGGCGAAATGTGATCAAAGGGACGGATGTTACATATATATCGAACGCAGGCATTCATGATTAGTTCCAGACGTCGTGAGCTTTCCCAAGAGAGACCTTGCAAGGTAACATCACAGTAATCAATAATTGGCATTACAAGCGTTTGTATAAGTTTCTTTTTAAGATCGAGAGGAAAAAACTTCTTATATCTCTGTAGGGCATGAAGAGATGCTGATGGGGCTGATGACCTCGTAGTTCAGTCCCATGGACTATACAAACATTTGAACATTTGAGTCGGCGGAGTTTGGAGGGCCAGGCGTTTGCGGGCAGTCGACCGTCGACTCCTCCTGCGCCAGTCGTCCACACAGCCACCGCAGTCGTCTGATGGGACGATAACCGGGGTCTCCGTCCGCAGTGACCCGTACTTGCAGCTAATGCCAATGCCCCACCTCGACGCCACGTGTTACCAGGGTGTTTTTTTTTTTCGGTGTTAACGTTGGCAGGCGTGGCTTTCGTTCGCTCCAGGACAACCGCCGTCCCCGCCGCTCGTCTCCATCATGGCCGCCATTAACCGAACTTCGCTCTCG
Source organism: Locusta migratoria (assembly GCA_026315105.1). Classification (NCBI taxonomy): domain Eukaryota; kingdom Metazoa; phylum Arthropoda; class Insecta; order Orthoptera; family Acrididae; genus Locusta; species Locusta migratoria. The sequence continues at coordinate 125,421,864 of CM048754.1, forward strand.
GGTCCGTTAGGTCGGCTCCTGCAGCCGTTCACCCTGATATGTTTTTGGCTTCTGGCGTTAATGAAACAAGTGGCCCAGAGCGAAGCCCCTACCCGCACAGAACAGCTCTTTCCACCTCATTACCCCACACTGTGCTCAGTACTTGACCTGTAATGGAGAAAAGTTAAGAATGGCGTGAAACTTGTCTTAATTTAATAAAGTGCTTTAGCTCCGATCGAAAAGTGTAAGATGAGAGAGTTGAGGCGTTTAAAACGCTCTTCAGTTGCTATAACCATCAATTGCTTTACTAGGCTTCGAGATACGCTTATAAAATCCCAACATACCCTTGTTGTTGTTGTGGTCTTCAGTCCGGAGACTGGTTTGATGCAGCTCTCCACAATACCCTATCCTGAGCAAGCCTCTTCATCTCCACATAAGAACGGCAACCTACATCTGTCTGAATCTGCTTACTGTATCCATCTCTTGGTCTTCCCCTGCGATTTTTTCCCCATACACTTCCCTCCAACGCTAAATTCACAATTCCTTGATGTCTAAGAATGTGTCCTACCAATCTATCCCTTCTTTTAGTCAAGGTATGCCAGAAATTCCTTCTTCTGTAGCACCATATTTCAAAAGCCTCAATCCTCTTCCTGTCCGCACTGTTTATCGTCCATGTCTCACTCCCATACAAGGCAACACTCCATACAAATGCCTTCAGAAAGGACTTCCTTAGGTTTAAATCAATATTCGATGTTAACAAATTTCCCTTTTTCAAGAACGCTTTTCTACCCATTGCCATTCTGCATTCTATATCCTCTGTACTTCGACCATCATTTGTTATTTTACTGCCCAAGTGACAAAACTCATCTACCTCCTTTATTGCTTCGTTTCCTAATCTAATTCCTTCAGCATCACATGATTTTCTTACACTGCACTCCATTACCCTAGTTTTGCTCTTGTTAATGTTCATCTTATATGCACCTTTCAGCACACTGTCCATTCCGTTCAATTGCTCTTCCAGGTCCTTTGATGTATCTGACAGAATTACTATGTCGTCGGCAAAACGCAATGTTTATAATTCTTCCCCCTGAACTTTAATTCCTTCACCAAATTTCTCCTTGCTTTCCTTTATAGCTTGCTCAATGTACAAATTGAACAACAATGGAGAAAGACTACAACCCTGTCTTACTCCCTTTCCAACCACTGCAACCCTTTCATGCCCTTCAACTCTGACAACCGCTGTATGGTTTTTGTACAAGTTGTAAATAACCTTACGCTCCCTATATTTTACTCCTGCTCGCTTCAGAACTTGAAAGAGTTTATTCCAATCAACATTGTCAAAAGCCTCCTCCAAATCTACAAAAGCTAGAAACGTAGGTTTGCCTTTTCTTAATCTATCTTCTAGGATAAGCCGTAAAGTGAGTATTGCCTCCTGTGTTCCTACATTTCTCCTGAATCCAAACTGATCTTCCCCGAGGTCGGCTTCCACCAACTTTCCCATCCTTCTGTATATAATTCGCGTTAATACTTTGCAACCATGACTTATTAAACTGATGGTTCTGTAGTTTTCACACCTGTCTGCACCTGCTTTCTTAGGGATGGGGATTATAACATACCCTTAAAAACCAAATTATCTGTAACTCGTTAAGACTGCAAGTATTGCACACTGAAACTCAAAATGTTCTCGTTTGAAAAATTGCCGCGGTGGAGTAGCCGAGCGATCTAAACCGCCTCGCTGCGGAGCGCTCGGTTACTCGCCGTGGACGCGTTCAACTTTAAAACTTTACTTTACTGTAGATCTAGCGCAAGTGACAGTGAATCATTCACTCATAATAGTAAACTTCATGTTGATGGTTTTAGTGAAACGAGCAAGTGGACCAAAGGTTTTACCGTCGTTTAGGTAAAAATGTTTTGATTTGGGAAGTTCAGGTAAGACATAGAAGATGAATATATACATGTTTAACCAATTAGTTTTATTTTCACATAATTGTCAATCTTATGTTTATCCAATGTGTTACATGACAAATTGTTTCAAACAAATGTTTCTGAACATCACTGGGTAAACTAGCCCTTTGTAGAAACTTCTACTGTAATACCAGCACTACATACTAAACATAGCGTTGACATACCATGCTCAAACTGATAACAATTGGCTTGCATACATAGGGTCACTTTGCGGATGAAAGATGCCCTACTTCGTGCTTATGAGAGTTGATGGCAGCAGACCGTATTAATCGTTTCGGACCTCTTGATAAAAGTATGGAAGTGCGATTACGTTTGTCAATCACATCGCGATTACGGGCAGCATGGGGTTCACGCCTGAGCCTCAGGACGAGCGCTAGCAGCGCATTTCGGGTTTTTCAAGCGTCAACTTCGCGTCTCAATATCTCCTGGGTCCTCCCTGGGGCATGTGTGTGTGTGTGTGTGTGTGTGTGTGTGTGTGTGTGTGTGTGTTGTACTTAGGTTAGTTTACCTAGATTTAAGTAGTTAGTAAGTTACGGACTGATGACCACGCAGTTTGGTCCGATATATTTACAAAAATTTGAACATTTTTTTGAAAAATTATTAACTGTTAATTATTTTTGCAAATTACAAACACGAATTATTTACAGAAGGTTGCAAAAGCTGGTAGAAGGCGACCTTGCGGAATATCAATTTGAATTCAGGAGAAATGTAGGAACACACACAAAACTCACTTTACGGCTTATTTTAGAGTATAGATTAAGGAAAGGCTAACCTACATTTCTAGGTCTTCCTCATTTGGAGAAGGCTTTGTACAATGTTGATTGGAATACAGCCTTTGAAATACTAAAGCAAGCATGAATAAAATACAGGGAACAGAAGGGTATTTACAACTTGTACAAAACAGCAGTTATCAGAGTTGAAGGGCATCAAAGGGGTGGAAAGGGAGTAAGACAGGGTTGTAGCCGTTCTCCGATGTTATAGTGTTTGTACATTGAGCGAGCTATAAAGGAAAGCAAGGAGAAATTTGGGGAAGGAATTAGAGTGGAGGGTGAAGAAATAAATGCATTGCGTTTAGCCGATGACTTTGTGATTCTGTCAGAGATAGCAAAGGACCTGGAAGAGCAATTGAACGGAATGGACAGTGTGCTGAAAGGTGCTTATAAGATGAACATTAACAAGAGCAAAACTAGGGTAATGGAGTGCAGTCTAAGAAAATCAGGTGATGCTGTAGAAATTAAGAGGTATGTCCACAAAGTAAGTTCCGTTTGGTTATATAAAACAAACGTGTACAGATACAGAAAAAATATTTATTGTACAAAAATATACAACTATTAAACTACTATTCTGCATAGCTTCCAAAATTTTGTAGGCATTTGTCATAGCGTGGCAGAAGTCTTTGTATACCTTCTTCGTACAAGGTTGCCGCGTGTGTATTCAACCATGTGGTAACATGTTGTTTCAGCTCGTCATCATCGCTAAAGTGTCGACCACCATGGACAGGTTTTAGGCGTAAGAATAAAGTCGCTAGGAGCGAGACTGTACAGAGGATGATCAAACACGTCCCATTCAAATTCCCGTAGGAGTTGTTTGGTCACATTCGCCTTGTGAGGTCGGGCGGCAACGTGAAGGGAAGAAGAAGACTCCTTTCATCTCTTCTTACACCTAAAATCTGTCCTTGGTGGTCAACACTTCCAACGATGATGATCTGAAAGAACATGTTTGCCACATGGTTGAATACACACGCAGCAACCTTCTATGAAGAAGGCACACAAAAACCTGTCACAAGTGCGTACTAAATTTCGGAAGTTATGTAGAAAAGTAGTTGAACAGTTGCAGATTTTTATAGAATAAATATTTTTTTCTGTATCTGTTCACGTTTGGTTTATACAACCAAACGGAACTTACTTTCTGGACGTACATCGTACATTAGGTAACGAAAGGAGGTAGATCAGTTTTGTTACTTGGGCAGTAAAATATTAATTTATGTGAAGGCATTACTGTAGAGAGATGCTCTGTATGGGAGTGAGCATGGACCATAAACAGTGCAGACAGGAAGAGGATAGACAACTTTTGAAATTTGGTGCTACAGAAGAATGCTGAAGATTAGGTGGGCAGATCACGTAACTAATGAGGAGGTTGTGAGGTGGCGGTAGTATGTAGTTATTATTTTTTTTATTATTCTTTTATTTTTTGTCTTTGCTCATATGGGGAAGTTCAGTCTCGTTTTACTATATTTAGATTTGAATCCACTTCGGTTTTTATGGGGGCATTTCGTCTAAGGAGTTCTCCATCAATTTCAGCAGTTGGTTATTGAATTCTTTTGTGACCCTTTGTGATACCTGCTGTGCAGTGGTCGGCAGTTGGCGTGCTGCAAACCAGCGTGTTTGGGCATTTGCCTTCTCCGTTGCGAGACTGCCGACTCGGCTGTGGAAGGGAGGCCCTGGTGGTTGTACGGCAGTGGACGGAGACAGCGGTGGACCAGGCCCAGGTGTTGTAGCTCGCAGACATCGGAATAGCGCCCTCGCCACGGCGGCCTGTCGTTATCACCGTTACGAATGTCTGGACGGTTTCCCAAATTTTTCTGATGTTCTTCTGCGTGACGAATGTTGCGCAATTTGTTGGGCGCGTAGTCGGTCTTCTGGCCCAGCGGCGGCTTGGCCCCTATGGCCATAAAATGTATGTATTTTGAGGCCTGGGAACGAAAGAGAGCGTCCGAAAATTCCGGACAGGTCGTGGACCTGTATACGGTATCGTCTCTATGGGAACTTTGCTGCCGGCCGCGGTGGCCGAGGGGACTGAGGCGCGCCAGTCGCGGTCTGCACGGCCACTACGGTCGGGGGTTCGAATCCCCCCTCGGGCATGGATATTTGTGCCGTCCTTAGTCGTAGCTAGTTCATAAGTAGTTTGTAAGTTTAGCGACTGATGACCCTGTAGTTAAGTCCCATAAGCTATACAAACATTCGAACATTTTTTCGGAACTTTGCTCGTGTGGGAGGAGCTTGGTCTGTCAGCTGCTTCCTGCGACATCATTGGTCAGGCTTTTACCTGTGTGTGGTGATTGGAGCGCTTTGGCATGGTAGGCGGGGCCAGGAACTCTGGCGGGGAGAGAGACTTTCCGTGGACCCGCTGGTAGGTCTCCGCGGTGTGCGGACCGACTTTGGTCTCCCGTCGAGGGCTCCGAAGTGTTCGGACCTCTCCATTTCATTTCGCGGTTAAGTCGCGCTGTTGTCTCAACTTTAATTCTTATCCTGTGGGTTCGATTCCGGCGGCCCCAGTTAACTGAGGTTAATTTCTCTAACAAGGAAGGTATGTAATTGTAGACGCCATACGAAATGCAGATATCTTAACTATAACTTATGTAATACTCGTCGTACATGTTCTCTAGTGTATTGTCATCAAAAGCCATGATGATAGTTGCAACTTTTACCTTCTTCCCAGAAAGACTGTTGGTATTCACTGCCACTGCTTCCATCGCCTCTTCCCGCACTTACCGTAACACTACCGCTTGCAGTGAGTTGTTCGTCATTATCATCCCTATTATCATTATTATCTACATCTACATAGATACTCTGCAAATCACATTTAAGTGCCTGGCAGAGGGTTCATTAACCACTTTCATAACTTTTCTCTAACGTTCCATTCTGTAATAGCGCGCGGGAAGAAAGAACACCTAAATCGTTCCGTTTTCTATCTGATTTCTCTTATTTTATTGGGATGGTCATGTCTCCCTAAGTAGGTGGGTGCTAGCAAAATATTTTCACATTCAGAACTAAAAGTCGGCGATTGAAACTTCGCAAACAGATCATGCCGCAATGAATAACGTCTTTCTTTTAATGATTTCCACCCCAATTCGTGCAACATTTCCGTGACGCTTCCCCCCCCCCCCTCCGTAACGTGATAAAACAAAACGAGCTGCCCTTCTCTGAACCTTCTCAATGTCTTCCGTCAGTGCCACCTGGTGAGGGTCCCACAAGGGGCAACAGTACTCCAGGAGAGGACGCACAAGTGTGATGTAGCCAGTCTCTTTGGTGGAGCTGGTGCATCTTCGGAGCGTTCTGCCGATGAAACGTAACCTTTGGTTCGCCTTCCCCACAATATTTTCTATGTGTTCTCTCCAGTCAAAGTTGTTCGTAATTATAACTCCTAGGTATTTGGTAGAATCTACGACCTTAAGGTTTCACTGATTTAACGCATAATTGAAGTTCAGCGGATTTCTTTTAGTGGTCATCTGTATTACTTCAGACTTTTCTTTATTTAGTGTCAATTGCCAATTTTCGCACCAAGCAGAAATTTCGTGTAATATCGCTTTGCAGTTGCTTTTGATCCTCTGTTGACTTCACTAACCGATAAACGACAGCATCATCCGCGAACAGTCTAAGGGAGCTATTCAGATTGTCTCCTAAATCGTTTATAAACACGAGGAAGAGTAGGGGACCTATAACGCTTCCCTGTGGAACGCCAGATATCACTTCTGTTTTACTCGATGACTTACCGTCAATTATGTGTTTGTAACAACAGTATCTAACTTATGCTTATATTTCTGTACCATAACAGATACGAGAAAGCACGCAAATGATTCATCTTCTACAGTAATACCATATTCACGAAGAAGGGTTCTTCGTAACTTCATTTCAACTAATCGCAATACATTAGCAGGATTGATTAGCAATCGCCGCCCCATCTGACGCTTCACCACACAAATGACGTCACAAAACGCAACTTGGGAGGCACACTGCACCGTCCCTACTGGCGAACCGGCAGGTCAAAGTGCAATGCGGCATGGCACACGCAGAGGCCTCTAACGGACTACTGCAGAGTTTTGCAGATGCGGGAGTGTCACTAGTGCAATAAGGGACCTTTACATTATCTCTCATACGATTTCGGTGTATATGTGTTTGTTCGAGCCCAAGTACTTTCCTTGTAAGTCTCACTTCGAGCATTCACGCGTTGCAAATTTCAAGAATTTGTGTCGCAAGTTTGACTTGGTGATTAGCTCTTTTGAGCACTGTTTCACAAGCACACTACGATCGACTTGACTACTCACCATATGAAATTGTGCAGCCATAGTCTGTCTAGTAGCAGCGACGCTACTGAGGCCGTTAGTTTGAATATTCTTTCTGCTTCTTTCTTTCTACTTGTTTCTGAAGTGAGAAACCGGCCGCGTTTTACTTCATCTCTGGTCTGCAGTCATCACCTGCCCCTGATATTTGCTAGTGTGCCGCCTGCATCAGTGCTAGGGCCTGTCTATTGCTGCATTTGCAGGATTTTCTCTTTATTGGCATAACCGGGGTTATTTGTTCACATTGGGAAGCTTCATCTGTCCTCAGAGTTTGTGCATCTGAGGTAGTAATTTTGATAATAATTATTTCTGAATAGGTTTCCTTCTTCCTTCATTCAGCCAGTCATTTGTTGATGTAAATGCATAGCTAACGTAATTTCATGTTGTTAATTGTCATTTTTTAAACTGTTGCGTATATGATCTCAAATTATTTCATAGTTTGTTTAATGTTCCATTAGCTTTGTCATTGGACAAGATGAACTGTTTATGGCATATAAATTATATACATTCTTTGAATTGAAAACTTCCCTATCATTCATACTTTTGGAGGGTCAAACAGATGTTAGTTAATGTGTGAGGGTACCGAGTAAATTAGGTTTTCATTGATGGTACCGCTCATTGTCGTATTAGTTAGGAATTTATAAAGTAGGGTAAGGTGGTGTAAATTCGATATAGGTACATTTTCGATCAACATAAGTTTTCGCGCCATTTTTCAGTCTCGTAGTGTCTCGTTCTGTCGCGTTGTAGAGTAGCAGGTTTCTACAGCTCCTCCTGTCTTTTCCAAGAATATACCTCTTTGCGGTAAGGAGATATAATTTTTTTCCCTTTAAAGAGGTAAGTGAAGCTACTTAGTGTAACGACTGGATTCGCTGCCAAAAATGCAATGTTTGGTATCACGAAGTATGCGTTGGTGCATGACAGAAAAAGTGCTTTTTATGTGTAAAATGCCCGTAATCAAAATTGTACGAGGAAGTGATCAGAATTGTACCTAGTATGGTACATTTTCGATCGATTTTTCTCAAGTCCGTAACCTTTTTTTTTTTTTTTTTTTTGTTTATATACCAACATTTGTAACTATATAATATTTGTATTACATATTCATTAAACATCCAAGAACAAGTGCCACAGTTAAAATTATTCCTTTTCTCAATTTATTTACAGTTTTAATAACATTTGTCCGAAAAGATCGAAATTGTACCACCTTACCCTAAATTTTGAGCATACCATACGCCACCAAGCAAGTGAGGTCAATAAAAATAATTTCCATGTTCTTATAAACACGGTAACGACCCAAATTTAATTTTCAAAATTCAGCGGCGGAGCGCATTGAGGCGCTATGCTACAATGCGCGAGGCCGTTTCCCGTCGGGGGTTCGAATCCCACCTCGGTCATGGATGTTTGCGCCGTCTTTAGTATAAGCTATTTCATAAGTAGTTTGTAAGTTTAGGACCTGATGACCCCGCAGTTAAGTCTCATGAGCTTTACAAACATTTTAACATTTTTTGAACAATTATCAAAATATATTATATGACTTTCATTCTACAAATTAAAGAATTAACTGAAAATTCGAGGCGCGTCCTGAAAGTAAGTTCTGTTTTGTTATATAAAATGAACGGATACAGATACAGAAAAAATATTGATTGTACAAAAATCTACAACTGTTAAACTACTTTTCTACATAGCTTCCGAAATTTTGTAGGCAATTGTCATAGCATGGCACAAGGTTTTGTGTGCCTTTTTCATAGAATGTTGCCGCCTGTGTATTCAGCCATGTGGTAACATGTTCTTTCAGCTCTCATCATCATTGAAGTGTTGTCCACGAAAGGACAGATTTTAGATGTAAGAAGTGGATTACTGTCAAAAGATTTTTTTTTCACGATAATGCCTGACCTCACACACCGAATTTGACCAAACAATTCTTACGGAAATTTCAATGGGATCTGTTTGATCATCCTCCATACAGCTCGGACCTCTCTCCTAGCGACTTTCATCTCTTCAACGATGATAAAGAGCGGTTACCTTCTGTGAAGGATGCATGCAAAAACTTATGGCACGCTATGACAAGTGCCTACAAAAATTTCGGCAGTTATGTGGAAAAGTAGTTTAAGAGTTGTAGAATTTAGTGCAATAAATTTTTTTTCTGTATCTGTGTACAATTTCATTTTACTACCAAACGGAACTTGCTTCCTGGACGCGCCTGGTATTTTATTTAGTGGGAATTAGCACACTGAGTACTGCCGCAGTCGACGCAGTAGAAGCTTCCTGGCAGATTAAAATTGTGTGCCGGAACCGGGAGTCGAACCTGGGACCTTTGCCTTTCGCGGGCAAGCGCACTAGCGACTGTGCTATCCCGACACGACTCACGATGCCGCCTCACAACTTTACTTCCGCCAGTACCTCGCCTCCTACTTTCCAAACTTCACAGAAGCTCTGCTGCGATGGTAATGATTATGGTAAGTGAGTCATATCACTGATGATATCTAGTCCCTTCTCTGTATTCACACGCATTTAACTTCGTCTCTGCCCCAATAGCTTGCTTAATATTTCAGCATTAAAGTCCGTTTTGAGTTCAACTCCAAACCATTTAAAATACGTTTTAAATGGCACGAAAGTCAATTCTTTATCGTCGTAGCTATCAAAGATATTCTTTATGCAATTACAGATCGCGTAACTTGTAATTGTAACCACGATCTATAAGACATGTAGTTTCGCGAAAGATTGTTAGTAAATCGCGAACTGTTTCAATTCGTACTATCTGGAATGGTGATTAGAACCACGAGATCTTGACAATCAATTTAGTCCCTTAGAGAGCCTATTTTAACCAAAGAGTTACAGCTGTAATCTCCATGACTAAAGCACCGCGTTACTCTGCATCTAGCACTACTGTTTAATTTATATTACGAAAAGTTTTAATAAATTGGTCTCTTTCTGGAATATCCTCCTTTTCCTCTAATAAGCATGTCGGGATAGCACAGTCGGTAGTGCGCTTGCCCGCGAAAGGCAAAGGTCCCAGGTTCGAGTCCCGGTTCCGGCACACAATTTTAATCTGCCAGGAAGTTTCATATCAGCGCACACTCCGCTGCAGAGTGAAGTTTCATTCTGGACACAGTAGAAGTTTTCACCCACAGCTTACAAGTTACTGAACAGAAGTTAGGAGAAACGCAATTTCTGGCACACGTGAACTAAAAGAAGGGGTCGATTGGTAGGACACATTATCAGATACCAAGGAATCGTGACTTTAGCGTTGGAAGGAAGTTTGTGGGGTAAAAATCACAGAGGGAGACTGAAGTATTCTCAGTGTAATACTTTACAATGATTTATTGACTAATCAATACTCTCAGAGAAACAGTAGACTATATACGGGTTGACAGGTAGTTCAGGAAATGAACCGTCGGTGTAGGTAGTCTGGTCCTAGGCTCTCCGGCGGTTGCTGGTGACGTCTTGCCAACTTTCGGCCATCTCCTCACCACTGGCTGGCTGTGGGGTATATGACAGGAACTGACTTTTTTAGTGAGATTGCAGCCCCTCCACGCTCGCACTAGCATGGTGACCAACTGAATAGATCTACTGTCACCTCTGCGTGTGTTATTATTTCTAATGTGGGAGTCACTGTGATGTGTGCCGTACGTGTGGGCAGGGTTACCCATTAATACGGTCCATCAGGGTGATGTAAGTGGTCGAAAGCTTTTGAAACAAGAGCGGTTTTAAGGGCAGAGGGAAAAAAGTGCCAAAGGAAAAAAACCTCTGCAACAGTCAGGAGCGGGTAGTAAGAGCAGTAGCGGATTCTTGCTATCTGCGACAGATCCATGCAAGGGTGTGGTTATGTTAGTTTTGGGTATCGTGCAAGCTCGGTACCATTGTCATTGCGTGTTTGTCATAAGTTTGTCAATCCGGTTTGATGAGTCGACCCTCTGCAGCTGGCACTGGGAGTGTCTCCTGGTCCATCATCATCATCATCATCAGCGGCGGCTGGCTGCAAAATCAGGAGTGACAGGCAAGTGGTCGGTTTGAGATCGGCCTCTGAGTGTGTGGGCCAGTGTGGGATTTGTTTGTGTTCTGTGCTTGTTATTATTGCTCATGTTCCCTGCGATTGCCGGCTTGTCGGCGGTGGTGGTTCATCTGGCGTTGCCAGTCAGTTGTGCTGTGATGCAGGGGTTCGCTGAACGATGATTTTGTTTGCGTCTGTAAGGCTTACGATAGGTTTTCATCTATTCCTGAGGAGGAATGTTTTCGGTCGGTTGTGCTTCCACCTATGGTTGTGGTCGTAGTTACCCAGATTAAAAAATGTTCAAATGTTTGTAAATCTATCGGACCAAACTGCGTGGTCATCAGTCCGCAACTTACAAACTACTTAGACCTAAGTAAACTAACCTAAGGACAAACACACACACCCATGCCCCAGGGAGGACTCGAACCTCCACGGCGAGCAACAGCGCGCTCTGCAGCGAGACGCTTTAGACCGCTCGGCTACTCCAACGCGGCAACCAGATTAACCCTTTCCTGGTTTTTACTCATTTTTTTTTAGAATATCTTAGTTATCTCAGCTTTTACAGAGTCTTATTTGGGTCAGGATTACAAATATGTCACACAAAAAATTTTAGCACATTCAGTTTGTCCTAAAAACAGGTGGGACACATACGTCCCACTGATCATTTCTGGCACTGATTTACCTAAGGCTTTTTAAAATAATTTGTTAAGTTATCCTAACTGTCATAGGGTCTAAACAAGTATATGATTCAAAAATTTCTAATGCACACCAAATTGAAAAAAAAAGAAGAAAAAAAAACGCGAGAGCTGTCTCGCAGCTTCTATAATAGAAAATGCATACCGTGTTTTATTAACGCAAAAATTTACAGAAAAACTTATTTTCTTTGAAGTATGAGTACTATAATTTCGCAACATAAAGGCACTATAGGGCTACACAGTGGTCACTGGGACACATGCGTCCCACTAATTGTAAATTCACTGAAAAAAACTTTTGAAGTAAAATGAGTTTCAGAAAGCGTAATTGTTGTTTGTAAACTTATAAGAAACAAAATAGCAAATATACTTAATTCGGACATTTTCGGTAGCGGGAAAACGACGAAAACCGATTCAAGGCACAATAAACAATGGTTACGGCGCTAAAATACACGCGGCAGCCCATATAAACAGCCACAGCCTCCTACACTGTAAGAATTTCAGTGCCTCGAAGGGCCTGAAGGGCCACCAACAGATGGCAGCACTGTGCAGAATTACGCAACTCGCCACCTTGCGGTACAAATGAGGTCCGAAGTTAGTGGGACGTAATTGTCCCAACAACCACGAAACGGTTAAGGATGAAGAGGTTGTTCGAGTGTCTAGCATGTTTGTACAGTCGTGCGGCGTGTTTTTTGAATACCTCCGTGAGAGTTTTAAGGCAGTATTCACGTTGAATGCGCGTAATGGCGCATTTTTTTGTTTTTGTTTTTGTTTTGTTTTGTTTTACTGGACATAAATGAACGCCTCATTTTTCTATACATCACCTGTTCAGCGGTAGAATGCTCGTGGATCTCGTTGCTCGCCTGCCGTTAACACATTACAAAATAATAGGACGTCGGTTTCTTAAGGCGTCTTGTATTGAACCAACAATGTGACACGTTTTATTTTTTACATGCATTTATTTATCCATTGCTGATAATGCACAAAAGTGATGCAAGAGGAAGACTTCATGACTACACTTTGACTGACAACAATGCTATCTACTACATTAGTAACTTCACACTACTACTCTAAGACTGCCTCAGACTGCCTACTCTTCCAGACTGACTGCGTTCACGTATAAATACACAATCACATTTCTAGAACCTTCTAGAACACGGAAGTACAACATTTAAATTTTTAACAATTTGTTCAATAAATATTAATGACTCCTGCTTCATGCAAAGATACATAAAAGTATGACAGATGCAATAATAAGTTTTTTTTTACATCAAAATAAACAGTAGAAAAGATCGTAAGTAAACAACAATTAGTGCAGTGTTAATATAAGTTTCCATTGTTAATACGGCTTTCAATACTTAGTTAGTTCAGTTTGTTAGAAGACCATAGTAATGCAGATGATGATTAAAATAACTTGACAGAAGCGCTATAAAATGCTTATGTAATATAAACATGAAATGTTAGGTTACAATACTACGACCAATTATGGTATCGAATACTTCAGTTATTTAAACAAACGGGACCCTCCTGGCTAAATATATTACGGCGTGTAGTGTGGAGCATTGCTTACGATGCGTAGTACCTTGTTCTGTATGAGCTGCAAGCGGCGCAGCCACGTCGGTGCTGCGTAAGCCCAGCAGAGCACCGCACGTCATCAGAGGTCTCAAAAGTGTCGTGTATGCGTTCCTCGACACCCGTCTATTCAGTTTGCTTTGCCTGTTGAGCATTGGATAGAGTTGTTTGAGCCTCGCGTTTGCCCGGTTGGTCACGTGTTGTCTGTGGTCCCCCCATGTGAGTCTCCGGTCTAGCCAGACACCTAGGTGTTTGACTTTCTCACAGAAACGTATTGGACGTGTCTGTAATGTGGCTGGTCTGCAGTATTGGTGTTTGCCAGGTGTTTCGGTCTGCGTGAGAACAGAACTGCCTCCCACTTGTCGACGTTTACTTTAACACGCCATTTCTCCAACCAAGGATCGGCAGTTCTGAATGCTTGTTTGATGGCTTCCAATCTTGCGCCATGATGGCGGTGTCATCTGCGTAGATTGCGGTCATCGTGTTATGTGTGCATGGAAGATCGTTAATGTAGAGGTTAAACAAGAGAGGCCCCAGGATGCTGCCTTGGGGTACTCCGGCTTGTACACCGCGTCGTGTGGACTGTTTCCCCTGCACGTCAGTGTTGAAGCTTCTGTTGGTGAGATATGAGTGTACGAGATGCACGAGTCCGTCGGGAAACGCGGCGTCGTTAAGTTTGCGTATAAGGCCGTTGTGCCATAGACGATCGAAAGCTTTATCGATGTCAAGTATTTTGTGTCCCAGCCTCGTCGCCGCTTTTGTGTCTCGTTTCCGTCGTAGGTGTCGGTGGCCGAGTGGAATGAGACCGACACAGGAATAAAGATAGCACGCTGGTGCAGGTACGGAGGGGAGCAGCCAGAAACTAGAAACACTAGGGTAAATTAGAACGAGATATATATTGCACAGAATTTATACAATACGTAACTTTTACATAGCTCAGTACTGCAGAATGCTGATACATAGTTGAGCTAGAGGCCTACGTAGTGCCTATCCGATAGCCAAGTCTTCACTGGTGCCTATCTGATTCCGAAGTGTTAGCTGGTTCCTATCTCAGTCCCAAGTGAACGATGTCGTTCAGTGGTGGCCACGAGCGGAGTTGCAGCAGAGGGCGCTCGTGGCTGACGTCGTAAGAACGCCGCGCCGTGCGTGCATGGCGGCGCGCGGCGAAAGTAGGTGGCGCGCACTTTGGACTTGTGCGACACTACAAAGGAACACCAGCCCGGTGGCTTTGTTTTTGTTGTAGCCGTCTGTTATGTGTTCAACTACGTGGAGGAGTTGTTCAGTTGTAGAGTGGTCATTCCTAAATCCGAATTGCTCCGGTCTTAGGGTCTAGCTGGCTGGCTGGGGGTTGTTGTTGTAGTGGTCTTCAGTCCGGAGACTGGTTTGATGCAGCTCTCCACAATACCCTATCCTGAGCAAGCCTCTTCATCTCAACATAAGAGCGACAACCTACACCTGTCTGAATCTGCTTACTGCATCCATCTCTTGGTCTTCCTCTGCGGTTTTTACCCCACACACTTCCCTCCAACGCTAAATTCACAATTCCTTGATGTCTAAGAATGTGCCCTACGAATCTATCCCTTCTATTAGTCAAGGTATGACAGAAATTCCTTTTCTCCCCAATTCTGTTCAGTACTTCCTCATTAGTTACGCGATCCACCCACCTAATCTTCAGCATTCTTCTGTAACACCATATTTCAAAAGCCTCAATCCTCTTCCTGTCCGCACTGTTTATCGTCCATGTCTCACTCCCATACAAGACAACACTCCATACAAATGCCTTCAGAAAGGACTTCCTTAGGTTTAAATCAATATTCGATGTTAACAAATTTCTCTTTTTCAAGAACGCCTTTCTACCCATTGCTATTCTGCATTTTATATCCTCTGTATTCCGACCATCATTTGTTATTTTACTTCCCAAGTAACAAAAGTCATCTACCTGCTTTATTGCTTCGTTTCCCAATCTAATTCCTTCAGCATTACCTGATTTTCTTACACTGCACTCCATTACCCTAGTTTTGCTCTTGTTAATCTTCATCTCATATGCACCTTTCAGTACACTGTCCATTCCATTCAATTGCTCTTGGGGTATTGCTGCGGGTATATGACAGGAACTGACTCGGCCGGGCTGCGCTTATATAGATGCAGACCAGACTGGTGTAGGAATACTTTTGGTCTTGGTTGGGTGGTGAACTCTGGAACGAAAGTTCCAATTTAGTATCCGAATAATTCTGTTTGTCTGTTTTGATTTACTCGTCGTTCTTTTTGATTCCCAGGTCGTCTGCACTGAGTCGTGTGTACTTTCTGTCAGTGAGGGATGTTGTCAGTGAGGTCAGCTTGGCAGGTGTTTCTGCCTGGGGGGGAGGGGCAGGGAGTCGACGGCTGTGACGTTTGCGAGGATCTGAACCCCCTGCAGAAGGCTACGGAGGCTACCTCCAGGAGAGTGTGATGCCTGCTGACCTTCGGAGGGGCTGATGGTAGGGAGGGGGGGGGGGTGCTGAAGACGGTCGCGGCTGGCGGGCGAGCCTCTGAGGCTGGGAGGGGTCGCAGCGGCGCCGCAACACTTCCCGAGCAACCATATGTGGAAAGAGCGATACAAAAGTCATTGCTGTTCCCGTATCTGTCAAAAAGAAGATAGAGTTTAAAAAAACTGCTTACAGTCTGTCTCGAAACCACTACCTTCGACGGCGCTAACCACACGGCTGGTCTTGCTAGATGGAGAGTGTTGACTTCATTATTATTATAAACGAATCTTCTGGAGGCTTTTACAGTTGACACGTCTTTAATTGATATTTATTAGATATTTTACCAAATATGACTTGTTTGTAATGAGCCTTCAACGCGACGAAAGCAAATGTGAATGGCGGGTGTTGTCTTCATAGAGGATCCCCTTCGGCGGGAGGAGGTCATCCTGGCCCGGTTGCGGATCGGTCACTGCCGTTTCAGCCACCGTCACTTGCTGTCCGCCGACCCTGCACCGCTGTGCTCCTGCGGTGAACTGCTGACGGTGCGACATGTTTTACTGTCTCGTGTTAATTTTAATCATCTCCGTGTAGCCCTTAATATGCCGTCTACTCTGGAGGAAATTTTAGCTGATGACACACGAGCAGCTGCTCGAGTTTTGCGTTTTATCAACTTGGCCAACTTATCCAACAAGGATATTTAACTCTTTTAATTGTCTTTTATCTTTCGTTTTTAGCCTCTTCTTGATGTTCTGACAGTCAACAATTTTTTTTTTTTTTTTTTTTTTTTTTTTTTTTTTTTTTTTTTTTTTTTTTTTAGGTCTAGCGAATCTATGTTCTTGTCTGGGCGCTAATGACCTTAGAAGTTGTGCGCCCTAAAACCACAAAAAAAATCATAGAGGATCTACGCACGTGCAAGACAAGCTGCGCAGTAGCTCAACCGCCAGAGCTCGAGTAGCCAGGAGCTGGCGCCTCCACCAATGTTAGAAGCGTTCCTCGTGTATTCAATGTAGCGAACTCTGTCTGTAAGGATCCAGTCGCGAAAGACAATGCTCGGAAAGAGACTGGAGAGTTTGTGCAGAGGTCAGTTAAGTATATTACTGTATTTACATGATTCACTAACAATCTGTAGTAAAGTTACATCAAAATATAGAACAGCAGAAATAGTTACCACAAAATGCGACATTGCCGTGGATGGAAGACGGTAATGTAGAAATTGCTTCTTTATTCCACTCTGTGACAACGATGGAAAAATTTGTATGCAGATTATTGATTTCAGGCCATTATGCCCATATTCACACCTGCTGTTGAGTACACACGTTTAAACATTACAGTGAAACGGCTATGTCGAGACAGAATCAAATAAAAGTCTCAGAAAACTAGATGTAGATGCGAATGAGGATATAAAGTTGTCGATCACGCACTGTCTAATGTTCAACAGACTAAATTATCTGTGCAAAATGCGACAAAATTATTCGTTAGTAACCAATGTTCACTCATAGCAGCTGAGCACTGTAAGTTAAAAGTCGACCACTGTACGTAACAAGAGCCTTCTCTTATCACTAAAATTAGCGAATGAGGTCCGTGTGAACTACTGGTTACTCCCTGCTACTCCTTCTCCAAACTGAGAACGGACTCGTTTCAAACGACTTCAATAACCAGAAGTTAATACTACAGTGGTCAGTATACAAAACAGCTCGCACGTTATAAAACACAGACATTAATAAGCAATCCAGCACAATTAAAGTTATCTTTGAAAGGTAGCTACGAAAACTTTTCTGGCGCAACGGAATTTAGACACAAGAAAAATTGCATCTGAGCTTATTCTCAGCACTGGTGAAGAACAATATTAAATAAAGGAGAGAAGGTGCACTAAAACAACAATTTATAGGCAACTTACGAATTATGCACAACTTAGACTTGAAAGAAAACAAGCAAAATGGGCAACCAATTTTGTGAATACAGCAAAAATGCATCTCTTACATGGATTAATGCAGACGGCGCCCAGCCTAAATTATACATTTTTATTTATTCAAAAAAAAAAAAAAAAAAAAAAAAAAAAAAAAAAAAAAAAAAAAAAAAAGATCAAATGTTTCTATAGTCTATTGGACTTAACTACGGGGTCATCAGTCCCTAAACTTACAAACTACTTATGAACTAAGTAAAACTAAGGACGGCACAAATATCCATGCCCGAGGGGGGATTCGAACCCCCAACCGTAGTGGCTGTGCAGACCGTGACTGAAGCGCCTCAGACCCCTCGGCCACCGCGGCCGGCTTTTATTTATTCTCGAGTCAGAAACATACAAACTTACAGTAACCATACACATAGTAAATTGAAAAGAAAAAGGTACAGTTGTGATTATACTACATGCGCCCAATACTTCGCAACCTCCAAGGCGTTTGGAGTGGCTTGCAGGAGATCAGTCTGTGCAGGATGTAGGGACCGAAGGGCACTGGAGCGTACGGCTTGTGGTTTGTTGTTCTCCACAGCCACGGGAAGTGTCTTCCGCCTTGAAACCCCATCTCTTCAAGTTGTATCGGGATCGTCCAACTCCTGATCGTAATCTGTTCAAAAAATGTCCACACGAGCCAGTTTTCATTGCGTCCAGGTGGTAGTTCTTCGGCTTCAGGCATCCATCCATGAAGGTGAGACGTCACCTTCTTCCATAACTTGGAATTATATATAACGCTACTGGGGGGAAGGATTCGCAAACAACACTCATTCTCTCACACACACGCAATGCCACAGCGAAACTCACCAAAATCAGCGTGCTGAAGCAAGGCGGAAGCAGGCGTCGCTATCGTAGGCGAAATCCAGCAAGTCGGAGGTAGCACAAAACACAGTATACAAAACACTTTGAAGCTGGCTCTGGTCTGTGGTGCCTGTTTTTGATGGTTCGTGTGTATAGGCAAGTTAAATTACATCTGAATTGGACTGCGAGCAAACACGCTAACGGCGACACACGGCTACGTTACATGAACGCACTCCACTGAAGGTGAAGTGGTTAAGAATCGGATTCATTACACAAAGTCACGGTGGATTCTTAAGTTGCAGTCTGTTAGAAATCGATCTAGGTATTGATTTTATATGAGAAGTGGCGTGAACTCAGGCGACTGGCTGCAAAACCCCGGAAGTCGGAACTCGGACCCACGTGGTTCCGAAACCCGATAAAATTGAATAAATTCAGTTTCCTAAAAATAAGGAAAATTAACTACAGCGTGCAACCCATAGATATGCTTAGAATTATATAAGGAAGCGAATGAAATACAGCTACACGCGATAGGCAGCGCTTACAGAGACGGATGCAGTCTCAAAAAAAAAAAAAAAAAAAAAAAAAAAAAACCAAAAAAAACAAAAAGCTCGTAAAAGTGAAATGATGACAAAGTGGAAAAATAAAATTAAAAGTAAAACAACTGCACATTCTCGCAGGGACAGTGGCGTAGCGGAGAAGCCGTACTTATGCAACATTAATTAATATAACAATAAATTATTAACATAACAAAATAAGAAAAACCTTGCAATATTAAGTAATATTTTAACACAAGAAATAAAAATGCTGTTCCTCGCGCCTTGAAAAGAGTGGGGTTCAAGCTTTAACAAAATGATAATCTGGCGACATTAAGTAAATTATAAGTTTACAGAAATATACAAAAATATATGGAAGACGACAGATGGTCGTCTTTCAACGATCAGACAGGAGGAGTGTCCGAGGTGGCGGGGAGGAGAGGAAGAAGGGTGATGGTGCCGTGGGGCTGCGAGGACGCAGTCGCTTCCGAGGGCGTCGCACCACTAGGCCATCTGGGCGGACGCCGAACCGTTGCCATCCCCGAGCACACGGGACGACTCCTACAAGCCAAGCGGCTTTCGAACTGAACCCCCGGAGCCAGGGGATTGGAACACTTGTGGGGAGTGACACTTGCGCAGAGTGACACTTGCGCAGAGTGACACTTTCCCGGAGTGACACTTTCCCGGAGTGACACTTTTCCGGAGTGACACTTTCCCGGAGTGACACTTTTCCGGAGTGACACTTTCCCGGAGTGACACTTGTCCGGAGTGACACTTGCCCGGAGTGACACTCGCCCGGAGTGACACTTGCGGGGCCCTTGGGGCGGCGAATGGCTTTTCCTGGGTACAGGCACACCAACATGTCTAGCACTGTTAACATAACACGAAACGTGTCCTAACTACATATTAATTCGTTGAGTGTTCCTCCTGAAAATAAAACGGTATTTTAACAGTGACAATGTTTAGAGAGTTATTAAGACATTCTCTGCTACTACAAGACAATGACTTTCAACAGTCATACCTCCTAAAAGCATATTATTCAGAACACTAAGCATATCAAGACACCTGCGCAAGCAATAGTATATTAGGCATCTTGCACAGATACGTCGATGTAATTGACCGCTATGTAGTTAACCCCACTATCACGCAACTTCCATCTCTTTAAAAATAGCTACTATGCTTTTTAATAGGAGACGCAACCTTAAACCTTCAATTAAAAAACGTTAATAATAAGTCAATGAGTATTTTACATACTTGAAGCGTTTCGCTGTATTCAAATTACAAATACATCTAATAAATGTATGAAATACGGAATGTCACACAACGAAAAATGCTAAAGATAAATTCAATTTTCTATCACCGTCTTATAGAACCATTTTTACTCCAAACTTGGCATAAACCAACAGGGAGAAACAAGTTGCAAGATTTCCAGGAAAAATGAAGCGAAATTGGCAGCCAATAGTTGGTTATAAATTGTATTCTCTGTTAACTGTATAAATATAAATTACGGAATACGCGGAACTCCTGTTCAGTACAGTCAAAAAGGTCTAAGGTAATAGGCAGAGGTTTACAATCAGATATCCGTATCACTCTCCTCCTCGAGAAGTTTGTGTGAAGATTTATATTCAGAACATTCAAGAAAAAGTCTACTGTGGTGTTGAAACTACAAGAAGCAGCTCATTTACTCAGGAAGCGAAAACGTTATGGTGCCCATAAATTTGAATGGCTGTGTCTCTTGTAGTAACATTCATTTTTTGATTAAATGTTAAAATCCAATATACCAGAATTTTGTTTTTCTAAACTCAGTGCCAAATTTTTTGTCGAAATTTTTGCAGGAAGTAGTGTTGACGTGATTTCATACTTCTATGCATTAAATTGATATTATCAAACACGTAATTTGTGTCACAAATTGCGCGGCCGGTCCGGTGGGCCTTTCCCTGAATACGGCACAGTAGCGGCTGGAGGGCGTGGAGTAGGGGTGGTGTCTCCCTACTTCGGGAACACCCTGTCCACTACCTGCAGCGTCCGGGTCTCCCCGCAAGTGTCTACACATTCCCTTTCCCCGCCACTGTCACAAACTCCGGAGCCAGACCGAGGAGCCTGGAGAGGAACAGAACGGCCCACATGGGACCTGGCCTACTGGAGTGGTCCAGAGGAGATGGAGAAGGGTCTGGGGTTTTCAGCCATGAAGCAATTCCACAGGGCTTTTGTCCTCCACTGGAGTAGCTGGATAAGAACTAAGGAAGAGTTTAAAGGCATCCTCTAGGTTGTGATCTTGGCGTATTTGGTCATTTGGGTTTTGTAGGTTCTGACTAGCCATTCCGCTTCCCCGTTATATTACGGGTGGAAGGGCGTGCTGAGGAGATGCTGGATGTTGTTGGTGGTGCAGAAGGGAAGGAATTCCTGTGTCTGATATTGTGGCGCTTTATCAGTGACGATTGCGTTTGGTAATCCTTCCAGGGAAGAGATATTTGTGAGACTGGTGAGGGTTACTTTGGTGGTGATTGCTGAGCAACACACCACGTATTGAAAATGAGGAAAAGCAACTGTCTCTCAGAGCCACTGGTGTCATAGAAATGGGCCAGTGTGGTCAAGGTAGTTTCGTCCCCAGGGACCGGACGGTGTTGCCCAGGGATGGAATTTTTTAGGGGGGGGGCAGGGTAGCTGTTTGTCACAGACGGTACAGCGCTGCACCCTCTCCGTGACATGTGAGGTAAGCCCGATCCAAAAGATGTCTGGTCTAACAAGGGATTTGGTGCGGACAATCCGCCAGTGTCATCGGTGGACAATGTGGAGAACCGTCGGCAGTGGGGATCGTAGGACGACGACTCTTGGGGTGGAGTCAAGTTCCGTGTGAAGAATCACTCCGTCAATGAGTGAAAGCTGGTGTCAGAATAGTATAACCGGACATAGTGTTAATTCCTGAAAGGTGGAGGTGGTGGCCAGCCGTGTTGGACACAGCATCGGATGACACCGACGAGAGCATCATCCATGGTGGCTGCAGCGACTTTGGAGGCAGTGAATGGAAAAGTCTTCAGTGCTTCATGCACGTTGTCGTCGATCTGAAACATGAGGTGGTCTGATTGGTCGAAGCCAGGGTCTGGTCTCTGCGGTAATCTGGACAAGGCATCTGTATTGCCGTGCCTGGAGGTGGTATGAAGTGCACGGTGTAATTAGCTGCACACCAACTGCTGGGATGGAAACCATACTGGATATGCCCCCATTACACCTTTGGGTCAAGATGGAAGTAGCAGCTGGTGCCTACAGACTCAAAACTGGTAATAACTGGAACTCTTTGGCAGATCCAGAATCACACACTAAAATAGTGAGTGAGGTAAATATAGGAAAGGTTGGGGAAATGCCAACCGACTATATTATAACCCCATACTGCTTCAACAAGCCTTTCAGTATAACAATTCGAAGTAGGGAGCAGTGGGAGAAAATAGTTCGACACCGTACGGGGGATATTGTCTGGCTCACTGGCGGGTCAAAATCAGACCGAGGCGTTGGGGCCGGGGTATACGGGGTGCAGCCAAGACTGGAGGGCGTCATCTCTCTAGGGAAACTGGCCTCAGTATTCCAGGCCGAAATCACTGCCATCAGGGCATGTGTGGAGGAGAATTTGCGTAGGTGCTACAAAGATCGTAGCATCAATATCTATTCAGACAGCCAGGCAGCCCTGAGATTACTGGCATCTCCTGCAACAAGGTCTAAAATTGTTGCAGAATGTCACAGGGTTCTGGTGGAGCTAGGGGAAAGCAATAGAGTAAACCTATTGTGGGTCCCTGGCCACTCGGGGATCAGTGGCAACGAACATGCCGACAGATTAGCCAGGATAGGGGCAGAGACTCCATTTATTGGACCGGAACCTGTCCTGACAATCACCGAGGCAATGATCAAATTGGAGCTACGTAACTGGCTCAGAAGACAGCACGTAGAATATTGGACCAAACTCCATCAACAAAAACATGGCAAGGTAATGATGCCAAAGCCATGTTTTAAAAGAAGCTCTGCAATCCTGGGCCTGAACAGGAGAGAGATTAGACTCATTGTTGGATTGCTGACAGGCCATAGGAATTTCAAAAAACACCTACATACAATGGGAATAACAGAAGAGGACCCTAAATGTAGGATCTGTGATGACGGTGATGAAACTGCATCACATCTAATCTTCGAATGTATTGCATTGGAGAGTAAAAGGCACAGAACATTTGGGACAACCAGACCCGAAGAAATTGTGTCTAATAAAGAACTGGTAAAGGGACTCCTTGTACTGTTCAAGGGCATTGGTTGGCTTTACTAGATATACTGGGAGCGATACCGTACAATAAACTTAGTTTCGGTGTGGGCAGTGGCGGGTTGGACCAAGACTGTTTTGGCTTCCCTGGAAAAATCAAATCAAATCAATCACGGTGTATCTGAAAGGGAACTGTGCCCACCGCTGGATGCGTTGGGATGTCTCGGATGGCAGACGTTTGGACGGATCGAAGAGTGATAGGACCGGCTTGTGATCCGTAATTAGGTGAAAGGACTGCCATTACGAAGGGGATAGAATTTGGAGCAGGCAAAAACAATAGCTAGTGCCTGTTTCTTGATTTGACAATATTTAAGCTGACGCTTTAGAGATGTCGATTGCCATCCGGTAATTCGTGGGACACGACTGCCCCCACACCATCGTCTGATGCATCCGTAGCGAGTAGCGAGGGAAGGATTGGAGAGTACGGCAGGAGGCACGCCACAGAATGGAGCTGCTGTTTAAGGGTGTGGAAGCTGCTGTCACAAGCCGGGGTCTACATCTACATCTACATACATACTCCGCAATTCACCGTAAGGTGCGTGGCGGAGGGTACACTGTACCACTACTAGTCATTTCCTTTCCTATTCCACTCCCAAATTGAACGAGGAAAAAAGAATGCCTATATGCTTCGTACGAGCCCTAATTTCTCTTATCTTGTCTTTGTGATCTTTACGCGAAATGTAAGTAGGCGGCAGCAAGATCGTACTACACTCAGCTTCAAATTCCGGCCCCCTAAATTTACTTAACAGAAATTCACGAAAAGAACGTCGTATTTCTTCCAGCGATCCCCAATTGAGTTGCCGGAGCATTTCCGTGACACTCGCGCATTGGTCGAACCTACCGGTAACAAATCTAGCTGCTCGCCTCTGAACTGCCTCTATGTCTTCCTTCAAACCGATCTGCTGCGGGTCCCAAATACTTGAGCAATACTCAAGACTTGGTCGTATAAGCGTTTTATACGCGGTCTCCTTTACAGGTAAAGTACATCTTCCCAAAATTCTCCCAATAAACCGAAGTCGGCTGTCTGCCTTACTCACAACTGTCCTTACATGCTCATTCCATTTCATATCGCTCTGCAATGTTACGCCTAGATATTTGAACGACGCGACAGCATCAAGAAGCTCACTACTAATGCTGTATTCGAACATTATGCGATTGTTTATCCTACTCATGCGCATCACCTTACATTTTTCTACATTGAGAGCTAGCTGCCATTCTTCGCACCAACTAGAAATTTTGTCCAAGTCATCCTGTATGCTATTACAGTCAGTTACAGACGACACCCTCCCATGCAACACAGCATCATCAGCAAATAGCCGCAAATTACAACTTCCTCTGTCCATCAGATCATTTATATAGATAGAAAATAATAGCGGTCCTATCACACTCCCCTGGGGCACGCCTGACGATACACTCGTCTCAGATGAACACTCGCCGTCGAGAACAACGTACTGCGTTCTATTACTTAGGAAGTCTTCCAGCCAGTCACAAATCTGTGAACCTATTCCATAAGCTCGTGTCTTCGTTAGCAGTCTGCAGTGTGGCACCGTGTCGAACGCCTTTTTGAAGTCGAGAAAAACTCAATCCGCCTGTTGCCAACAGAACGGAACAGAGGTGGTACAGAGGAGCTGCTACTCGGACTGCCGTGGGTACGAATTTTCTGTACTACGAGAAGTTCCCAAATGGGTACACACTAACATTCATATATGGAGTTTCACTAAGTGTGTTTGCCTCTGTAACTTATAAACTAATAGGTGACGGGAAATTTTAATGCGGTACGTCAACACAAGAAATGTTACACTCTCTGCGGAGCTATGAACATAGTTTATTGTATCATTTTCCAAAGAGTTACAGCACAAAGATATAATTTTTAAATGGAACAATAGTTTTTTTCTATCGTGCATTTGATTCGTTGAAACCAGCTGCGTCCAAATTAATTGAAACTACATTCCTATCACTGTTAGTTTGGGAGCTACAACGCTTCAAAGTTTAGGGGGCGGAGGCTACGACAGCGTAGCTGACTGGCTGGTGGTCATGATACGGTGGGCCGTGCCCCAGGGGATAGCCACTCGGCCAGTCAGCTACGCTATCGCAGCTACGCTATCCGCCCCCGGAACTTTGAAGGGTTGTAGCTCCCAAACTAACAGTGATAGGAATGTAGTTTAAATTCATTTGGACGCAGCTGGTTTAAACGAATCAAATGCACGATAGAAAAAAACTATTGTTCCATTTAAAAATTATATCTTTGTGCTGTAACTCTTTGGAAAATGATACAATAAACTATGTTCATAGCTCCGCAGAAAGTGTAACATTTCTTGTGTTGACCTACCGCATTAAAATTTCCCGTTATCTATTATTTTATAAGTTACAGAGGCAAACACACTTAGTGAAACACCCTGTATATACAGGGTGTCCCAGCTATCTTGTCCACCCAAAATATCTCTGGAACAACAACAGCTATTGGAAAACGACTTTCACCGATATCAATGTATGGCTGTATATGAATGTACATGTTTGGAAACATTCTGAAACGAAAGCAAATGTGGTTTTTAAGACACACTTATGTTTTTTTTAAAGTGGACACCCTATATTTTTTCTTCAGCAAACCATAGCATGACACTGCAGTCAAGTAGAGCCCTGTATTGTATTGGGAGAGCGCAGCCACTGTAGGCCTGTTATATCTGGCAGTAGCAGCGCTATGCACGGCGCTGTTAAATTAACGTTTATGATGAAGGGAACCGGTCTGTACATCGACGTGGTGTGACAGTACGTTAAGTAAACAGTGAACAAAAGTTTTCAATCGTTTCATCACATCTACAGCGAATATTAAGGAAAAATTGGTAATCTGAGATCAAGACCTTTATTTCTGAGCAAACTAGTTGTAAAATTGTTTCGTGCTAAAATTTAAACCCTGTACCAAATGCACTGCTTTCGCAATAAGTGACGTTCCTGCTTTCAAATTAGCTAAGGACTGACGTTTTTATATCTAATATATTGGTTTTTATCAAAGTAGATGTAATTAATACATGTTGCTTTCCATTAATCTCGTGTCTAATGTTGATAGGTGTTGTGTGCTAACCTACATGTGATATTATCACGTAACATTAACTGAGATAACATTTTGGGAAGGTTTCAGTTTTTACACATTGTTATCGCACTGCTAGCTACTTCAGTAAAATAAACTTTATCTTAAAATTCGAGTTTTGGATATGAATTTAATGGGCGGTTTAATTTACCGCCCAAACTTTCGTAATATGCAGGCTAAGTATAAATACGAAATCCCTCAAATACGGCACATTATGTTAGATTTTCATGTATTTATATCTTGTAAAAATATCTTTTCTCTTACATGTGTTGTCCGTCCAACATTGCTCGCAAGAAACTTGTATGAACAGATAAACCTAGAAGTTTACTCGATATTTCAATACAAATTTACTTACTTCGCAAAATTTTGCATTCTCGTATGGAAATGCATTTTTTCTTCCAGTGCGGTGTACCCACAATTCGCGTCTTTTCGCATCTCTTTCGCCCGTGGAATGCGTAAAACTTGCTACCTCGGACTGTCTTAGTATAACAATTCACTGCCAACAATGCGGCATTTTTCAGCATATAAAATGTAATATGCTATGTTAAGCTCTTAATTTAATACATAATGAGTCTACACATTTGCAACGCCTCTCAATGCTAAAATAACAGCTAGTTGAGTGAAATACGCCATTTGCGCTGATGGACTGCTTAGGCCTAAATGGCGGACGTGCCCCACCCGCGCTCAGCTGACCAATAGCAGCCGGCGGTTGTCGGCAAGACACACGTCAAAGGCTGGCGCTACTCTCCCAGTACACGGCTCTACAGTCAAACGCACACTAGCGCTCCTACCGGGGAGCAAGCCGCCGAAGGAGCGATGTTTGCATGTAATTTATTAATAATGATTTTGCAGCCAATGTCGCATTTTTCATTTATTATGTTACCGGTTTCGGCGCGCTCGACGCCATCTTCAGACCTGTCGTAATTTACAGAACTTCACGAAGTCGTCGAGCACGCCGAAACCGGTAACATAATAAGTGAAAAATGCGATCCCGGCTCAAAGTCATTATTAAACAATTATAGATCGCCCCTTCGAACTATGAGTTCCTTATATATTTGCATATAATCATTTTTGTAGGTAATCAACGGAATACTTAATATAATTTTTGCGTTACAAGAATCAGTAAACTATCAAGAGACTTACATAATACGGAAATTAATGCAAAAACAGCCACATCTAACTGATACAGCGGTATAAAAAACAACTACGTCATCAAGAAATACTTACGAATATGTGTAAATTTCCAACTCAGTCCGCTGAAAGTAAGTAGGCCTAGAATATAAACACGAGAGAACAATAAATTTCTATTGTGCTGTGTTCTTACTATGACAGGCAGTTTTTTTGACGCGTATCTCTTCGGTGTGGAGTCTAATGATTCGCACATTTTCACACTTCACTCGTCTTTCTTAAACGCGCATATTCTTTTAGGTGTAACTACTTCAGCTTATAAAGCCAACGTTTTGAAGAATGTTGCCGTTTAAGATTCATCTGTATCAACAATTGTAAAATTGGGTCCTCTTTGTTGGAAAAGAAATTGATTGCTTTATCCGTTTTAATGCTACGTCTGTAACGTTTTTTCCTTCAGTTACAGCTATGGCGGCTGTTTCCGTACGGTCTGTAGTTACTGCATTCTGTATCCGTTTGCTACGTTCCACTCTCACCGATTTTGCTAGGATTGGAATCAAGAGACTTTAACGTTCCAGAGTAGAAAAGCGAAGTCTTTCTACCGAAGGGAAAGTCTTCTGGAGCTTGCTAGCCGTTTTTATTTTTGATAGAAAATGAAAGTCTTCAGTTGTAACCTGTCTGTTACAATTGTAAATAAACTATCCTGTTATGTACTGTTTCATAGCTTGTCAGGGATGTTAGGGAACCTAAGAAAGACGAATGCGAACCTATTTTTGCGCTATTACCTATTTGTATGACTGTACATACGTTGTAGAAAGTATATTACACTCACTCTCAGCGATACCATTCGTACTCACCCAACACCACATTCAGGAATGCAGCTGGCCGGCCGCTTGGAGCGCTGCTATCGCAGTGTATGACTAAAGTCTGAGGCACTGCGTCGACTGTATATGTGACTGCAGGGACTGGTACAACAACGACCCCTCATCCACTTCAACTGATCACTTCGAATGTTCTAACCGTTGGCACGTATTAAAGTTAATAACAGGACAGCAGCAGAATAGGTTTGTTGTCGTCATCGTTTGATGCAGCTCTCCAACCTACTCCATCCTGAAGTCCTGTGAAGTTGGCACCCCTTTTTTGGAAAATGTACATTTTTTCAGAGTTCTAGGCAGATATGCTATAGTTCTGGACTTCTCTGTACAAAATTTAAATAGTTCTGCACAATTTCGCGAAAAAATACGAAAAATTATGACAAATTTTAGTTTTTTTTCTAAATAATTATTTGCCTATAAGCGTCAACATAGTTCTGATCACAGCTCTAAATAGCTCTCAAAGAGTTCTGCAGAAAATCCTAATGATATATTTTTGCCCAGATAATAGTTCATGAGGTAATTGCGTAAATGAGGGACATAAACTGCACAAAATTGCACCTGAGGTTGTGAAGTTGGCACCCCTTTTATGTGGAATATACATTTTTTCAGAGTTCTGGGTAGTTCTTCTATAGTTCTAGAGTTCTCTGTACAAAATTTAAATAGTTCTGCAGAATTTCGTGAAATATCGCAATTATGAATAGTGGGAGAGCTGTGAAGTTGGCACCCCTTTTTTCAAAAATGTAAATTTTTTTCAGAGTTATAGACAGATATGCAATAGTTCTGGAGTTATCTGTACAAAATTTAAATAGTTCTGCACAATTTCGCGAAAAAATTACAAAAAATTATAACAAATTTTAGCTTTTTCCAAATAAATAT
Source organism: Locusta migratoria (assembly GCA_026315105.1). Classification (NCBI taxonomy): domain Eukaryota; kingdom Metazoa; phylum Arthropoda; class Insecta; order Orthoptera; family Acrididae; genus Locusta; species Locusta migratoria. The sequence goes on from CM048754.1 coordinate 125,451,127, forward strand.
TTGCCTATAAGCGTAAACATAGTTCTGAACACAGCTCTAAATAGCTCCGAAAAAATGTACATTTTACAAAAAAGCGGTGCCAACTTCACAGGACTCCATCCTGAGCAAGCCTCTTCAATTTCGCATAAGAACGGCAACCCACACCCAGATGATTCTGCTTACTGTGTCCATCTCTTGGTCTCCCTTTGAGAATAATCCCCCACTCTTTTCCCTCCAATGATAAATTTACGATTCCCCGATGTCTAAGAATGTGTCCTACCAATCGATCCCTTCTTTTACGTAAGGTATGCCAAAAACTCCTTCTCTCCCCAATTCTGTTCAGTATCTCTTCATTAGTTATGCGATCTACCCACCTAATCTTCAGCATTCTTCTGTAGCACCAAATTTCAAAAGCCTCAATCCTCTTCCTGTCCGCACTGTTTATCGTCCATGTTTCCCTCCCATACAAGGCAACAATACACACAAATGCCTTCAAAAAGGACTTCCTTACACTTAAATTAATATTCGATGTTAGCAAATTTCTCTTTTTCAAAAACGCTTTTCTTCCCATTGACATTCTGCATTTTATATCCTCTGTACTGCGACCAACGCATGTTATTTTACTGCCCAAGTAACAAAACTCATTTACCTCCTTTATTGTTTCGTTACCTAATCTAATTCCTTCAGAATCACCCGATTTCCTTAGACTGTACTCCATTACCCTAGTTTTGCTCGTTTTAATGTTCATCTTATATGCCCCTTTCAATACACTGTCCATTTCGTTCAACTACTCTTCCAAGTCCTTTGCTGTCTCTTACGGAATTACAATGTATTCGGCAAAACGCAATATTTTTATTTCTTCCCCCTGAACTTTAATCCCTTCTCCAAATTTCTCCTTGCTTTCCTTTATAGCTTTTTCAAAGTACAAATTGGATAACATTGGAGAACGGGTACAACCCTGTCTTACTCCCTTCCCAACCACTGCATCCCTTTCATGCTCTTAAACTCTGATAACTGCTGTTTGGTTAATATACAAGTTGTAAATAACCTTCCGATCACTATATTTTACTTCTCCTGATTTTAGAATTTGAAAGAGGGTACTTCAATCATCATTGTCAAAAGCTTTCTCCGAATCTACAAATGTACGTTGCCTTTCCTTAATCCATTTTCTAAGATAAGCCGTAAAGTGAGTATTACCTCCAGTGTTCCTACATTTCTCCTGAATCCAAACTGATCTTCCCCGAGGTCGGCTTCTATCAGCCTTCACATCCTTCTGTAAATAATTCGTGTTAGTATTTTGCACAATGACTTATTAAGCTGATGGTGCTGTAATTTTCACACCTGTATGTCCCTGCTCTCTTTGAAATGGGGATTATTACATTTTTATTAAAGTCTGAGGACATTTTGCCCACCTCATCTTGCGCACCAGGTGAAATAGTTTTGTCGTGGCTGGCTGGTTCTCCTAGAGACTTCAGTAGCTCTGAGGGAATGTCGTAAACTTTAGGAGCCCTCTTTCGACTTACGTCTTTCAATGCCCTGTCAAATTCATCTCTCAGTATAGTATCTCCTATTTCATATTCACCTTCTTCCTCTTCCCTTCCTACAATATTGTCTCCAAGTTTTCTTTGTAGAGCCCCTCTATACTTTTCCACCTTTCAGCTTTCCTGTCGATCTCATTTCTTAGTTGTCATTACTAGATTTTACGTGATTCATTATTCTCAAACAATTTAAAACACCGCGTATAGCTTTGAACATAACAAAAGTCTGAAAGCCTCTAAACAGTTAAAGGAATACTCGAAAAATTCTGCTCTGAACTTGCCAATATGATGATACTGAATGCCTCCTGGACAAACCAGGTTGTGAATCGTTTCTGCTCTTAAAACGTTTGTGGAGCATTCGATTATGACGCTAATTTCTTGATAGTATCCAAGTACTCAACACGCAATATTCTGTCTGACTATATTTTACCATACAACCACTATTAAATTTCACAGTTTAAATTTGACAATGCCGGCCGCGGTAGCCGAGCGTCCTGCGGCGCGCCAGTCACAGACTGGACGGCCACTACGGTCGGGGGTTCGAATCCCCCCTCGGGCATAGATATTTGTGCCGTCCTTAGTATTAGCTAGTGCATAGGTAGTTTGTAAGCTTAGGGACTGATGACCCCGTAGGTAAGTCCCATAAGCTCTACAACAATTTGAGCATTTGAATTTTGGCAAACATATTTTTCGAACTTTTACCTCTATAAATTATTTTTTTTTTTATCTTTTCCAAATTTAATTTTGTTTTTCCGTTAACCCTTTCGGACCCTCTGGCTACAAATATGTACATAACTTCTACGGTGACTAAGATGGTTCAGAAGCGTTTTTTCTGAATGAAAAGAACATGTATATGTCACCAGAGTGTTCAATCATTTCATCATGCACAATTGCGGCCACTTGCGGAAGATCACTATAAAAATATTAAGAAGCTGATGTTGCACTGCAAAGAACACGGAATTTGTGTGTTACTTGTATTCCGCTGTATAACTGAAAGTAGTAGCTTTTATTTTGCGATGTAGTTATTGAACGATCAGTTTATTTAGTACAACAGATGGCACTACAAAATTAATTAATTTAGTCCTTAAAAAAGCCTTTTTTCAGTATACGCAGTGTTGTAGAATGAAAATGGGTGCATATAATTGCGTAAATCTTGCGTCTAAAATCATTGAAAATTTAACTTAAGAGTATTACAGCATAAAAAATAATTTCCTTGACAGAGAAAAAAATCAGGTCTGAAAGGGTTGAAACATTATCACCTGCTATCCCGTGGTAGTTAGTCCTCTTTCTCAAGTTTATTTAGTTTGCCCGTATAAATAAAATATGTAAAATCAAGCAACAGTGTCGAATAACCCTTATATTTGAAAATATCTGTGAAACGGTGCGAATTATGGAAAAAAAAACATGTCAGAGCAAAATTGCACACATTTTCTTCTCTACAAATACGTTTATTGAGTTTTCGTTGCAGGTGAACCGTTAAGACATAATTTGCAGTTAAATTTCCTGCTGTCAATAGGCCATCACAAACTACCATGGCAAAAATATTTCACCTGGTGTGTAAGATGCATGAGATAGGGGAAATAACCTCAGACTTTAAGAAAAATGTTGTAATCGCCATTCCAAAGAAATCAGGTGCAGACAGGTATTACAGAAGCATCAGTTTAATAAGTCATGCTAGCAATTTTCAACACCAATTATTTACAGAATAATGGAAAGGAGAAGATCAGGTCGGATTCAGGGTAAATGTAGAAACAAGGGAGACAATTCTACTTACTTTACAGCTCATCTTAGAAGATAAGTTAAGGAAAGGAAAACGTTCATTTGTAGCTTTTGTAGATTTGGAGAAAGCTTTTGACAATGATGATTGTGATACACTCTTTCAGCAGGAGTAAAATATAGGGGACGGAAGGTTAATTCCAAGTAGTACAATAACCAGACAGCAGTTGTCAGAGCTGAAGTGCGCGGAGGCCTGGATGGGAGTGAGACAGGGCTGTGGCCTTTCTCCAGTGTTTTCTATTTGTACATTGAGCAAGCTATGAAGGAAAGCAAGGATAAATTTGGAATTAAAATTCAGGGTGATGAATTAAAACCAATGCGTTTTGCCGATGACATTGTAATTCTTTCAGAGACAGCAAAAGGCCTAGAAGATCAATTGACGGGATTGGATAGTTTGTTGAAATGACTGTATAAGATGAACATTAACAACAGCAAAACAAGGGTAATGGAATGCAGTAAAATTAGGCGATGCTTTAAAAATTAGATTAGGTAGCGAAACAGTGAAACTGGTAGATTAGTTTCATTAGTTGGGCAGTAAAATAACGTACGATGATCGCAGTACAGAGGATATAAAATGCAGATTGCCAATGGGAAGAAAAGCGTTTTTGAAAAAGAGAGATTTGGTTACATCGAATACTGATTTAGGTGTAAAGAAGTCTTTTCTGAAGGCATTTGTGTGGAGTGTTGCCTTGTATGGGAGTGAGACATGAACGATAAACAGTGTGGACAGGTTGAGGATAGCGGCTTTTGAAATGTGGTGGTACAGAAGAATGATGAAAATTAGGTGGGTGGATCGCGTAACTAATGAGGAGGTACTGAACAGAATTGGGGAGAAAAGAAATTTCTGGCATACCTTGACTAAAAGAAGGGATATATTGGTTGGAAACATTATTAGACATCAAGGAATTGTGAATTTAGCGTTGGAGGGAAGTGTGTGGGGTAAAAACCGCAGAGGAAGACAAAGTGACGCATACAGTAAGCAGATTCAGACAGATGTAGGTTGCCGTTCTTATGTGGAGATGAGGCTTGTTCAGGATAGAGTAGGGTGGAGAGCTGCATCAAACCAGTCTCTGGACTGAAGACTACAACAACAACCTGCCTTTTGTGCGAAACATTTGAGGAATGGAAATTCCAGTCGCTGGCGGCCAGTGAGTCCGCCTGTGGAATTTGGAACGGGAACGTTCAGCCGATCAGCGCCAAATTCCACAGGCGTCAGCGACTGCAATTTCCATTCCTCAAATGTTTCGCACAAAAGGCAGGATGTTGTTGTGGTCTTCAGTCCGGAGACTGGTTTGATGCAGCTCTCCACCCTGCTCTATCCTGAACAAGCCTCATCTCCACATAAGAGTCCACAGGTCGGACCGTCGCCTTCACTGGTGGTCTCGCCATGTCTCGCGATGCGCGAGCCCGTTCCCCGTCGGCGGTTCGCGGCTGATTCTATTCACACTTCGGTCATACGTCATCATGACGTATCGACACTATCGACGTCCAGAAGAGCGGCGCATCGACTTTTGCGATCGTTCGACACGCTGGTTTCGGGTGGGACAACATGCTTAATTCGACATTCTTTCTGAACTGCATACTTTATCCCTTCGTAGTTTAGTGACAAAACTAGCCCTTACTTAATATTGGTATCACGTTTTGGAAAGCACTGACGGAAATTTCAGTAAATGTAAATTGAAAATTATGTCAGAAATAACGCAGACCGAGCCGTAGAGAACGACAACTTCACACATTTTCAAAGAAAAGAACTAGCATGTTGCAGCAACTTGGCCGTAGATGAGTACCCAGTTTTACGAAATGTTTTACCTGATGTTCGCAGAGCCTCTGTAACAAATGTCTGTATTAATATCCAGCTCATTAGATTTATAGTTTCGACGAAAACATACATATACATACAGCGACTATATGTTGTTTTTGTATGTCGCGTATTTTGACACGTCCAAGTACACATTGTCGCTCCATAGCCTGGTAACCGTATTTTGTCCTCTAAGTTTAACGTAGACTCCGCACTACAATGCAACTCGGTAGCATTTTTCCCTCAGAAAAAAAAGTTTCCAGTAGTTTTAAACACAACCTTCACAAATGGGCCACGATGACAACATCAGATGTGGCTGAATAACGCTTCAGAGCTAGAGGTCCTTTTTCGGAAAGTTTTACGCTTCCTACTTTCAAAAAAAAAAAAAAAAAAAAAAAAAAAAAAAAAAAAAAAAAAAAAAAAAAAAAAAAAAAAAAAAAAAACAAAGTTATAGCTTCTGAACTGTAATGAATATACCATTACCAACTGAAGATGTTATCAGCCACTCCTTTAATTCGTCTGCTACAACTGCAACCGCAGTTTTGCATCTAGAACGACCACACAAGTCGATCGTGGCTCCAGTCGTCTTCGTTACTGCGGATACGTCATAATGACGTCACGTCTGATTTTAGCGAACCCGGGGTTCGCATGGATAATATTTGTGCTGTCGTTATTATGAGGTAGTTGGTAAGTAGTTTCTACGGTTAGGGACTGATGACCCCGCAGTTAGGTCCCATAAGTGTGTGCCCGGGAATGCGACCGCCGACATAGCAGCCAAGGCCGCAGCTCTTTTGCCTCGCATGGCTACCTTTTGCGTCCCATCGGACGATGTTGAACGGGTTCTTCGCCGGAGTATCGTATCGTCATGGCACAGTGCCTGGTTTTCACTGTACAACAATAAATTGAGAACTGTAAAACCGATCCCGACCGCTTGGAGGACCTCCTCACGCCCCTCTCAGCGGGAGGAGGTCATCCTGGCCCGGTTGCGGATCGGTCACTGCCGTTTCAGCCACCGTCACTTGCTGTCCGCCGACCCTGCACCGCTGTGCTCCTGCGGTGAACTGCTGACAGTGCGACATGTTTTACTGACTTGTGTTAATTTTAATCATCTCCGTGTAGCCCTTCACTTTCCGTCTACTCTGGAGGAAATTTTAGCTGCTGACACACGAGCAGCTGCTCGAGTTTTGCGTTTTATCAACTTTCCCAACTTATCGAAGGTTATTAAACCCTTTTAATTGTCTTTTATCTTTCGTTTTTAGCCTCTTCTTGTTTTTCTGACAGTCACTAAATTTTTTTTGAGATCTAGTGAAGCTAAGTTCTTGTCTGGGCGCTAATGACCGTAGAAGTTGTGCTCCCTAAAACCACAAAAAAAGTCCCATAAGCTTCACAAACATGTGAGCACTGGTCTCACTAAAGCACTTGATATACAGAGCTGAACAATCCGCCATTTTGAATCTCAATCCGACGACAATGATGTATACTTTGCTTGGTGCAGCGAAGTGAATCAGCGAATGTTTTGTTATTTTATATTTTCACAGCGAGAAATGGTTGGTTGTGTAGCTCCAAACTGCTAAATTAGTAGCATACATGGTCGCTGTAAGTTTTATCATTTTCCTTCAAACACAGATCGTCGTAGAAGATGGCTTGTATATTCCAGATGCCAAGTATTTACGCCAAAAGCGAGCAGGTATCTGAGTAATGTTAAGAAAAACCTTTTATTTTATAATTTTTATTAAAAATAGTTATGCTCACAGAGAGGTAGTAATGAAAAATTAGGCCTATACTTGTAAGCAATGGTTTATTTTATTTTTGCTACAGATTGTTGACACAGCACGACATACATTGCGGTTAAAGTTACTTTTCTTCATTTTATTTAGAACAACTGAGGAGTTATTTATTGTAAGGGCTGTTAATTGTATTTTTAAGTGATACATGAGTGCAGCTGGCTTTACCCAGCTAGTGATTTTTAAATTATATTATTTCGCATTATTTTAGTCTTTAATTTAAATGTGACTCTCAACACTGTAATATGTAGGCCTAAGCCGAGCTGTGAACAGGATGTCTGAAAATAAAAAATAGTAAATTGAACTTCGCAAAGAATGGGAACAAGAAAGAAGTCGTACATGAAAGGCATTAAATTCAAAACTTAGCATGTAATATTCACTTTATTTCAAAGTGCACGCTACCAGATAGACTTTATTTAATCGTTATCCAAAGAAACCAAACAAATTTTTGACGTAAAACCTTCTCTGAAATATGGTGTGTGTAACATAAGCGAGACATTAGAGAGGATAGCACGGGAAGTATAGTATCGCAATTTAACATTATTCTGTAATTATTTATGAGTGCAACTCTTAGTTACCGTAAACTTACATGGATGTAAAATTTATAAACCAGAAAATTCGAATAATTCCCACGTATTTTGACAGTATTTGGTACATATTTAGAACGTCAACATATGCCTGAATATGGAATGTAAGTGAATGTACCATATCTGCAAATATCCCTTTAATCACTAACTTGAAGATGCTTGCTTCAAAATGTTTGTAAAGCTTATGGGACTTAACTACGGGGTCATCAGTCTCTAAACTTACAAACTACTTATGAACTATTTACGAACTAGGACGGCACAAATATCCATGCCCGAGGGGGGATTCGAACCCCCGACCGTAGTGGCCGTGCAGACCGTGACTGGAGCGCCTCAGTCCCCTCGGCCACCGCGGCCGGCGATGCTTGCTTCGTACAGTCAAATGCCAGCCAGTAAATTTATTTATTTTTATTTATTTATTTGGTTATTTAACCTGACCAGATTAGGGCCATAGGGCCCTCTCTTACATCTGATCAGGAACAACATAAACAAAGGATTTCATTACAAAAAACACTGCATTAATGATATTAAATAATAACAATATATGAAAATACTAATAATAATAATGATAATAATAACACAAAAATCAAAGTAATACTAATAATAAGAGAAATTCGCATTTGAATTAAGTTTAAAATAAACAGAAGAGAGAAAATGGTTAGTGAAAGAGGAGAAGATTGAAAAATTACAGTGCTAATGGATGTGAGGGAGTGGAGACATATATGAATGGAGATCTCTGCTGGCGAAAGGAAAGGGAAACATTTATGGGGGGGAGGAGGAATTGACAACAGTGAGCTACAGACTGGTAAGTGGAGAAAACGATGGCTATTGTGACAGAAGGAGAACTCTTAGCTGTCATTTAAAGTTTTGAATTGATTTTATTTCTCTTAACTTTTGAGGAAGATTGTTCCACAGACGTGTTCCCGATACAGAAAATGATTTGGAGAAGATTGCAGTGTTGTGTGAAGCTAGAGAGAGAGTTTTATTTTGGTAAGAGCGTGTGTTTCTGCTGTGTGTTTATGCTGTAAAATTTTCTGTGTTAGGAAAGTATATTTAATGATCTTAAAAGCATATTAAAAAGCGCAAGTGTTATGTATGCTTCAAATGCGCGCCTTCAACGTGGAATTCAAAATGGCGGATTGTTCTGCTGGTACTACACAGTGCTGTAGGTCTCACTGGAGCACTGTACAGTACAAGCAGAACAATCCGCCATTTTGAATTCCACGTTGAAGGCGCGCTTTTAAAGAATACGAAACACTTATTTAATATGCTCTTAAGGCTATTAAATATACTTTCCTTACACAGATAATATTACGGCATATTATTTGCTTACATTTGACTATAAGAGGCAAGCAAATTAAAGTTAGTGTTTATTTGAATATTTAGAGGTATGAAACATTCACTTAAATTCCAGATTAAGGCATATTTTGCCGTTCTACATATTTACCACATACACTTAAAATGCATTACATTTATCGTATTTTCTGGTTTATAAATGGTCCGTCCATTCACGTTCACGGGAACTAATAGTTGCATTCGAAAACAGTTATGGAATGTTGTTAAACTGCGATACTGTACTTCCTGCAATACTCCCTTAATGTCTCACATATTTTACACACACCATATTTCAGAGAAGATTTCTGTAAAAAAAACTTTGAACTCTGGTTTCGTTAAATACTCTCTGGCACGCCTTCATATTCCCGTGTTGAGAATCACATTTAACTCAAACACTGAACTAATACGAAATAATATAATTGAAATATCAGTAGCTGGGTAACTGCAGCTGCACTCGGTATCACTTAAAATACAATTACCAGCCCTTAGACTGACTCGTTAGTTGGTCTAAATAAAATCAAGAAAAGTTGCCTACTTTAAAAACACTGTATGTCGCAGCAAAATTAGACCACGGCTTACATGAATAGGCCTATATTTTCAGTACTACCTCTCTGTGAGCATAATATAAATAAAAAATAAAAACATTTTGTTCTTACCGTTACACAGATAGTTGCTCGATTTTGGCTTCCATACTTGGCGTCTGGAATTTACAAGGCAACTTTTACGCCGATCTATGTTTGAAAGAAACCGATGAAACTTATAGCGACCATGTCTGCTATTATCTGAGCATTTCGGAGCAGCACAGCCAACCACTGTGGGACAATAAAATCACAAAATATTCGCCGAGTCACTACAGTACACCATACAAAGCAGTCGTCGGATTGGGATTCAAAATGGCGGATTGTTCTGCTCGTACTGTACAGTGCTGTAGGTCTCACTAGAGCACTGTATAGTACAAGCAGAACAATCCGCCATTTTGAATCCCACTTTGAAGGCGCGCAATTAAAGACTGCGGAAGACTTACGCTTTTTAATATGCGTTTAAGGCCATTAAATACACATTCCTAACGCAGAAAATATTACAGCACAGTATTATCGATTTTTATTTGACTATAAGAGGCAAGTAATTGAAGTCAGAGATTAGATACATATTTACATTTCAAATTAAGGCACATGTTGCCGTTCTAAATATTTACCACATACAGTTAAAATACGTTACAATTAATGTATTTTCTGTTTTATATATGGTACGTCCATACACGTTTACGGTAACTATGAGTTGCATTCGAAAACAGTTACGGAATTTTGTTAAATTTCCCATATTACCCCCCTGTAATGTCTCACATATTTTACACACGCCGTATTTCAGAGACGATCTTACGTCAAAAATGTGTTTAACAACCTGGACGTCTGGTTTAGTTAGATGACGACAAAATAAAGCTTTCTGGTAGCGTGCACTTTGAAATAAAGTAAATGTGGCATCATAAGAATTTAATAGCTTCCATGTAAAGACTTTATTTTCATTACTATTTCTCTATGAGGCATAACTATTTCCAATACAAATAAAAAAATGTTTGTTCTTAACGTTAAACACATAGTTGCTCGTTTTGGCTTCCATACTTGGAGTCTGGAATTTACAAGCCACCTTTTACTCCGATCTATGTTTGAAGGAACGCGATAAAAACTTATAGCGACCATGTCTGCTATAATTTGGACAGTTTGGAGCAGCACAACCAGCCATTTCACACTGTGGAACAATAAAATCACAAAATACTCGCTGGCTCACTTCGCTGCACCACACAAAGCATACAACACTGTCCTCATATTGGGATTCAAAATGGCGGATTATTCCGCTTGTACTGTACAGTGCTCTGGGTCTCACGATGACGTCACGTGACATCACACCTGGTGTTTGCGCGCTGCGCAGCTGTTTCCCCGCTAATGACGGCGTCCGCTGTTCGCGGAAGCTGAGCCAGATAAAGAGTATTCATTCACTGGCGGCGGAAACTGAAGTCGGTGATCGATGGGGCTCTGGGTTCGGCCACGTGGGAGCTGAATGCAGGTGGATGACGCTCATAAGCGGCGGTGATGGATCGCGACCAGCCCAGACTGGAAAACAGACGGAGCGGCGCGGCGGCAGGGCCTCATTAGCGGCGACCACTGTGTCCAGGCCAGCAGGCAGCCGGCGAGTCGTGTTCTCAGGTCTAACGCAGCAAACTCCGTGGAGGGCGGAAAAGGTTCTGTTCTACACTCGCGCATAATAGTTCGCGATCGGGAGCGCTCACTTTAGTTCGCAGATCTGCCACGAACTAGTTCGCTCTTTTAATTCGTCCGCTCCCAGTGACGGCTGAGCGGCGTGGTCTGCGCATGCAGGTGGAGAGAGAAGTTCCCCCACCTAGATGCTTCATGCGCTTGCTGCTTGAGCCGCTAACGGTATCACGCAGACCAAAAGAAACAGTTTGTGGATAATTTCTCGCGTTTAAGTTTAGAGTTATCCCTATATCTTGGCATTATGAAATTTATTAGTCGGATATTTCAGAGTGCAGAATACTTCAAGCAGAAATTTTGTAGCACTGAACTAAGCAATGTAGCAGGCAGACGCTAACCTCGAAATGGCTCTCATCAGCAGAAATGATTTTTAATTCTGTTCGCAACCTATCGCCCATATTTTAGTTCGCGACCGGTAACACTCCTTTTAGTTCGTAGCTCGGCCGCGAAGTAGGTCGCTCTGTTTAGTTCGTCCGTTCGTTTTGGCTTTTGCGTCTGTGTAAATGTGTGTGTGTGTGTATTTGTTCACCTTCCTTTTCTTCCCCCAAGGTAAGTCTTTCCTGTCCCGGGATTGGAATGGCTCCTTACCCACTCCTTTAAAACCCTCATCATTTCCTTTTCCCTCTCCTTCCCTTCTGCCTGACGAAGCAGCTAGGCTGCGAAAGCTAGCGTTTGTGTGTGTGTGTGTGTGTGTGTGTGTGTGTGTGTGTCTGTGTGTTTATTTGTTGCTATCACTGCTTGTGCTCCTTCGCCTGGTAAGTGGACTTTTGTATTTTTTACGTATATTTTCCCTGTTAGGAATTTTTCATATATATTCTCGAGATATTCGTATGCGCTGGCTCACAAGTCCAACTTACGGAGTGGTTGGCTCAATATTGGCAACTGCCGGATGGAAATACTAGGCCAGTAAATCTGTATGCTTGGTATATCGTCTTGTACGGACTCCTGGCTAGGCTTACACACACTCAAGAAGGCGTAGTGTTGGGAGGGGTTCTTGCAAAATATGGAAAGACTAGTGATTTGTCGTACAACGTAAATTTCCCTAAATTTTAACTAAATTTCGTAACTTTCGGTTTCGGGCGAAACTAGAAGAACCGAAAATACGATTACGGTTTCTGTTTCGGCCGCAAAATATGTTTCGGTCGAACTCTACTGGAAATAATAGCAATGAAAAACCGAAAACCGGTTATTTAAAAAACCGGTTATCTTGAGCAATTCTTACAGTGCGGTTAAACTGGAGATGAAAAGAACCGGTATAACCGAAAACCGGTTGTTTGAGCAATAACCGCCACCCCTAGTACCGACTACCCCATAGGCCACAAGGGAATTCCGTAGAGTTGCAGCGTAGCAATGATACAGCAAAATTTTTAAGTATTTACCTCGTTCGTAAGGGAATTGTAATTTACGATAGAAGGTGGGGTATTGAGTACCCCGCAGGTCTTCTAGTAAAAAAAAAAAAAAAAAAAAAAAAAAAAAAAAAAAAAAAAAAAAAAAAAAATTGAAATGTAAAGAATCGACGCTACGGCTCAAGCTTGAGAAAGACATCAGCAGTGGTGTGGTGTGCATTATGCTTATGCTTTCTCAGTTTATAAAGACAAAGGGGAGACCAGCGAGCAGCCTGCGCCTGCGTGCCATGTGGTCTACCAGTAGCTGTGTGAGAAAGCGTTGTGCACAGCAGGTTATTACAATTGTGAGTAAGAATTTCGTAGCCAGTGATGACGATTTAATACAGTAAATCGAATCTGACGAAAAATGTCTTTAAGAGGCGGTATGTACATTTCCTCGATCTCTCTCTCTCTCTCTGTGTGTGTGTGTGCGTGTGTGAGCGTGCGCAAAACAAAAGAGACAGCCGTTGAAACTCCTCGGTCAAAGAATAGCCAGCCAGCTCTGTGGTCAGCTGTTTTCAGTGAATTATTATAACTTCAGACGCCGCTCTTGATAGTCGCGCACTAACTTAAGAGTAGGAACGTCTCTTGTCTTCCGAAGTACACCTCTATTGACAGTACGTCTAACGTTCCCTTATGCGGTCGCAAGGCTTTTTATACCTTAAGATTCGCGCGGGGTGTTGCCAACACCCCAAATAAAATTATCTGTAATGACATTGTTGTCCAGCATATCACTGATATGAATATGTTTACTTCACAAATGGCTATTTAGAATGTAATCTCCTGGTATATTATCGTTTTATTTAATACTAGCGTATATGCCCGTGCTTCGCAACAGTTGTTAGAGAAGGTCCTGTGTATATCATGGTTCTTTGGGTTCCGGACGTAGGTCAGCAAAAACACAATCCTTGTTGGATCTCTCTGTCAGTAAACTCAGTTCTCCTAGCCAAGATGTCAAATTTAAGTAGAAGTCATTGTCGAAAACGATGAATGTTCGTAAAGTTTTTCATACTAAGCGTGAAATTAATTTAAGTCCGTGCTTCGGAACAATGTAAATTCAATGTTAGGTTGTGTTCATAAAGTTACACATTCCAACAGCAGCGCCGAAAGCGGCTGGCAAATTACATTTCTGAAAACGATATTGCATAAGTGCGAATATTGATTTGTAACAGTTTTCACAAACATCTTCTTGAATAGGAATTTGGAATGAATTGTAAGACTGTGTGAATCATGACTCTATACAAATAAGTTTCGCGTGAAAGTGCTGGTCATGATGAGATGTGACAACAACGGATGTATCTGATTCGGTAAACTTTTACTTTCTATCCTGGCGGCCTCGTGTTTTTATGTTGGCAACATCAATAACACGATATAAAATCGTTGCAAAGATGACCGAACCACATAGTGTAGATAAATAATGTTGTTCCTGCTGTACGTTTGATTTCATGACAAAATATTTGCGTGTCACGCGATTGACTTATGACGATGTCACATGATTCGCGTTATTCAACATCTGTTGCCAACATTATCACAGAAAGCCGCCGGGATATGAATACGTCACATAGCTTTTTTTTTTTTTTTTTTTTTTTTTTTTTTTTTTTTTTTTTTTTTACTGGCACAGGCATATCAAAATCTATGGCCTAAGAGACATTCATTAATGTGTGTCTGTGTTTCCACAACACTTCCACGATAGTGATCAATGTTCCACGAGTATTTTCATCTTTGAGTCTATCTGGATTTTTATGTTTGTTTTGTGTCTCTGTTCATAGTCGGCAATGTGTGGTTGACGGAAACATGTGATCTGTTTAAAAAAAATGCGTATTTGATATTCCTTGTCGTTATTAAAGTCTGAAAGGACCGCATTGTCTGAATAAAAAGATTTTGACTGGTACCGTAAAGTTCGTAAGTCACAGAGTATATAGCTTTTACTAAGAGTATTTATTGCATATTTTGCGAATTTTTCCTCGTCACACTCACCCACTGCCACGCACCGCGACCAAACTCCCTTACTAACATCATTAGACCAAGGGCTATCTACCACCACAACCACGAGTGGGTAGCAGTATGTGGTCATGGAGAAAAGTCTGTCAGCACGTACACACACAAGCCTTTCATATATAGATATAGAGATTCCTTTAGTATTAAATAGTGTTATATGAAACATGTGCAATAATCCCCATTTTGTTACAATATTTTGTTTAATTATTTATTTCTCTTATCTTTCATACTGTATTACAGGTATAAGACATTATACATATAATTAAACATTTTTCATCAAATCATACAATAATTACTGACACAGCTTGACATGAATAATTCAAACACTTCTCTGAACGCAGCTAGGCGATCAAGTTCTCTACGCTGTGGTCTGTCTCGAGTATTATCGAATCTCAAACTACGCAACAAGAAACGAAAGCGGCATAAACTCATTGTTTCATGAAATATTGCAATTCCAAAACCATTTGTGTCCCGTAAGTTTTCCAGATTCTGGTGTCCTGCCCTGTAATGCCCAGCCAGTATCAACAGACCAAGAAGGCATTTGTGTTCATACTCATTTGTTGTTTTGGCTTCACGGTATCTTGTGAAATTTGATGCGTGATGTTATCATTCTAATTATTACGTCATTTACAAATATTGAAAAACAGTCCACAGCAGTTTCTGCAGATTTTGCGATAGCTTTCACACGAGGGGGTTGTTCTCGAAGCGAGTGTTCATCAGAGACGAGTGTATCGTCAGGCGTGCCCCAGGGGAGTGAGATAGGACCGCTATTATTTTATATCTATATAAATGATCTGATGGACAGAGTAAGATGTAATTTGCGGCTGTTTGCTGATGATGCTGTGGTGTATGGGAGGGTGTCGTCTGTAACTGACTGTAATAGCATACAGGATGACTTGGACAAAATTTCTAGTTGGTGCGAAGAATGGCAGCTAGCTCTCAATGTAGAAAAATGTAAGGTGATGCGCATGAGTAGAAAAAACAATCCCATAATGTTCGAATACAGCATTAGTAGTGAGCTTCTTGATGCTGTCGCGTCGTTCAAATATCTAGGCGTAACATTGCAGAGCGATATGAAATGGAACGAACATGTAAGGACAGTTGTGAGTAGGGCGGACAGCCGACTTCGGTTTATTGGGAGAATTTTGGGAAGATGTGCTTCACCTGTAAAGGAGACCGCGTATAAAACGCTTGTACGACCACGTCTTGAGTATTGCTCAAGTGTTTGGGACCCGTAGCAGATCGGTTTGAAGGAAGACATAGAGGCGGTTCAGAGGCGAGCAGCTAGGTTTGTTACTGGTAGGTTCGACCAATGCGCGAGTGTCACGGAAATGCCCCGGAAACTCAATTGGGGATCGCTGGAGGAAAGACGACGTTCTTTTCGTGAATTTCTGTTGAGTAAATTTAGAGGGCCGGAATTTGAATCTGAGTGTAGTACGATCTTGCTGCCGCCTACTTACATTTCGCGTAAAGATCACAAAGACAAGATAAGAGAAATTAGGGCTCGTACGGAGGCATATAGGCATTCTTTTTTTCCTCGTTCAATTTGGGAGTGGAATAGGAAAGGAAATGCCTAGTAGTGGTACAGTGTACCCTCCGCCACGCACCTTACGGTGAATTGCGGAGTATGTATGTACATGTAGAATAACAAAGTCTACACTTCTAGTCCTTACGTTGCGACTAGGACTTTTTTTCATCCATTTTGTAACCTCATCCTTTCCAATAAAAGAAATCATGCTTTCCTTCCTTATCCGCAGCCCTTTCTTGCGGTTCGACGTCCAGGTTGTCTGCATCCTCCGTCTCCGTGTCACTGTGATGACTGAGAACTTCACAGCTGTCTGCTTTCTCCTCATCCCCTTCTCCTCCTTGAATAGTTTCGTCTAAGATTTCTTCCAGAAGCTTCCCCACTGTTTCTTGTTCTACTTCATAACGATCCACAGCTGTTTTAGCTGCACAGAGAGACGAGATACAAGCAGATGCTACGGAACTCAGGTGTGCGCTTTCCCACAGCACAGCGCTGCAACATAAAGTGCCTCACGGGGTGCCGACAACACCCCAAGACATACTGCCGCGCATTTCCTTGGAAGTTGCGCTTCCACTGTAGATTCTACTGCTACTCAAAACTTTCCTATTGCGTCCTAGAAAGGTACCAGACAATATGGCGTTATACTCGTATCCATTATGTAATACTTCATCGATAAGGACGACTGGGGTGTTCTGAACACCCCGCGCGACCGCTTAAGGGTTGAGTAGGAATGACTCTGTCTTCCGAACTACACCTTTATTAACAGTACGTCTAACGTTGATTGTTTTAAGTTCAGTTTAGTTTTATGCCCGGTTCGCTTCCCAAAATGCAATGCCGATGACTTAATTCCCGACTGTAAGCGGAGAAAGCCGTACACTAGAAATTGTTTGTTGAAGCTAGCGTCTGAGCGACTTCACTGCCATGGAGCAGTACGTTATCTCTCTTCTTGCAACGGTCAACGGTCACGTAATATTTGATGGCGTATTTCTAGCTAGAACTCAACCTATCGTCCCTATTAGTTAAAGTTCTTCACTTCTTATCACTTTCAAAATATTTGTTTGGCATCCAGCTGTAGTATTAACGTCACCATTTACAATCGTTTTGGACTCTATCAACAAACCAAACCATTTATGAATGAAAGGTAATAGCTTTCGATGAATCAGTTTAGGAGAATGAATACTAATAAAAACAAGTCACTTTAAATGATATCAGATGTATTGACACCTTTAGTAATGATTATGGTAAGTGAGTCCTGTCATTGATGATATCTAGTCCCTTCTCTATATTCACACGCATATAAGTTCGTCACAGTCAATTCACTGTTTTTCACATTGCAAACGGTCACTGAATTATGGTTTGTAGTTATTTAGAATTCACTGATGAATGGTCTCTGCCCCCAAAAGCTTGCTTAATATTTCAGCATTAAAGTCCGTTTTGAATTCTGCATCTACATACATACTCCGCAGTTCACCGTAAGGTGCGTGGCGGAGAGTACACTGTACCACTACTAGGCATTTCCTTTCCTATTCCACTCCCAAGCAGAACGAGGAAAAAAACGAACGCTGATATGCCTCCGTACGAGCCCTAATTTCTCTTATCTTGTGTTTGTGATCTTTACGCGAAATGTAAGTAGGCGGCAGCAAGATCGTACTACACTCAGCTCCAAATTCCGGCCCTCTAAATTTCGTCAACAGAAATTAACGAAAAGAACGTCGTCTTTCCTCCAGCGATCCCCAATTGAGTTGCCGGAGCATTTCCGTGACACTCGTGCATTGGTCGAACCTACCGGTAATAAATCTAGCTGCTCGCCTCTGAACCGCCTCTATGTCTTCCTTCAAACCGATCTGCTGCGCGTCCCAAACACTTGAACAATACTCAAGACGTGGTCGTACAAGCGTTTTATACGCGGTCTCCTTTACAGGTGAAGTACATCTTCCCAAAATTCTCCCAATAAACCGAAGTCGGCTGTCCGCCTTACTCACAACTGTCCTTACATGCTCGTTCCATTTCATATCGCTCTGCAATGTTACGCCTAGATATTTGAACGACGCGACAGCATCAAGAAGCTCACTACTAATGCTGTAGAAAGAAGCTTCTCCGTCTCAAGGAAATTTACTATATTCGAACTAAGAATATGCTCCAAAATTATACATGAAACTGATCTCAGAGATATTGGCCTGTAATTGCGTAATTTCGTTTCTTGTAAACGGGAGTCACCTGCGCTTTTTTCCAGTCACTAGGAACTTTGCGCTGAATTAAAGATTCGCTATAAATGCAAGCTAAGTAGGGGGGAATGCCGCAGAATAGTCTTTGTAAAACCGAACTGGTATTCCATCCGGACCAGCAGACTTTTTCGTATTTAGCTCTCTCAGCTGCTTCTCTACACCGGAAATACCTATTACTATGTCCTCCATTTCGGAGTTAGTACGTTAGTAGTCCAAACCATTTAAAATACGTTTTAAATAGTACGAAAGTAATTTCTTTACCGTCGTAACTATCAAAGATATTCCTTATGTAATTACAGATCGCGTAACTTGTAATTGTAACCACGATCTATAAGAAATGTAGTTTTGCGAAAGATTGTTAGTAAATCGCGAACTGTTTGAATTCGTATTATCTCGAATGGTGATTAGAACCACGAGACCTTGTCAATCAATTTATATAGCCTATTTCAACCAAATATTTACAGCTGTAATCTCCATAACTAAAGCACCGTGTTACTTTGCATCTAGCATCTTTGCATCTTTGCATCTAGCACTCCACTTTAATTTATATTACGAAAAGTTTTGATAAATTGGTCTCTTACTGGAATATCTCCCTTTTCCTCTAATAATAAATAGAAATAAATTACGTTCTATAAATGTAATCGATTAAAAGTTCAATTACAACCGAGGGAGTGATAGGTATCAGAGATTTGAAGTAATTTCCTAATTTTAAATTAGTTCATTCTGAACAGTTGCGAGTTCTCGCTTGCCTTACTGCATTTCTCACAGGCTGGTGGAATTTCGACCGCAGGCAGCCCTAGTCTTAACCCTCGGCCGTCAGCGCCAATTATCATAACTTCAGCAGCAGCGCGATGCAGCTTTGCCACCACTGTGTATTCCGAGTTACAAACCTGGTATACAGGTACCACGTGATCGTAATGACAAAAATTGTTTAATGTACAGGTAGAAATATCAGCCGGCCGCGGTGGCCTAGGGGACTGAGGCGCTCCAGTCACGGTCTGCACGGCCACTACGGTCGGGGGTTCGAATCCCCCCTCGGGCATGGATATTTGTGCCGTCCTTAGTTGTAAGTAGTTCATAAGTAGTTTGTAAGTTTAGGGACTGATGACCCCGTTGTTAAGTCCCATAAGCTTAACAAACATTTGAACATTTAGAAATATCACATTTGTTTATATCTGAATTAGTATATCATTTACCTTCGATGTTTAAATATAACAAATGTAACATTATTCCGAAAGTAGACACTCTATATCCACAAATGTGAATGTCTGTTCGGTGTACGTTTATTACGTCTGAACCACAAGGCATAAAGAGCTAAAAATTTGTACAGTTACTAATGTCTACCAGGGGAAGGCTTTAGGCACGGTTTTATGGCGATTGGATAGCTATTTATCTATATACATTAATGTGAATGTCTGTTCGGTGTACGCTTATTACGTTCGAACGATAAGACGCAGAGACTTAAAGATTTGAACAGTTACTAATTTATACCTGAGGAAGGTTTTAGGCACGGTTTTATAGCGATCTGATAGATATTTAGTAATTTGAACAATACAACGCGAAATGCGGAACAATAATTACTCTTTGAAAATTATATTTACTCTTTGAAAATGGTTTTGTTGGTTGCATTGTTGCTTGAGGGTTGAAAATGATAAAAAGATGTAGTATATTGGGATGGAAAGTTATCGGTGCCTGTGAGTTAATATTTTGCTCTGCAGCGAAAACTACAGAAGGCAACGGAATGGTCTGTGTGTAATTGCTGTCCGAAGCCTCCCGTTGTACACCATAGCAGTTCCATGCCGACAGCTATAAGGGGGTGGAAGATATGGTGGTTGAAAGTTATAAAAAAATTCGGACCGAAGGCCACCGATGACGTTTGCGACTGTATAGCAAGGAGGTTACATACACCGAAACGTGACGCCACAGACCAATATGTTTGGTCTATGCGTGCTACAATGTCTTCAGCTCTTTCTCTGTAAGGATAAGCATACGAATAAGGAAATATAAGAATAAATAAATAAAGCAGTAAAAAAGAAATGTCTTTTAATACATCTCTTTACAAAAACTCGATGTGAACGTTTCGCTCATTACATAAAATGATCGATCTCTGATATTATTAAATTTCGTGATTGGATTCGTCGAAACGAGTGCATTTTTACGTGTGATTTCATCTACACAACATACTTTCCTGATAAACGGGCACTCAAGATACGTGTTGAGATATTGCAACACAGGCTATAAGGAATAATGTATGTACTATTTATTGTAAATCATTGAGCACTTCACATTATTTTATTGTTTTATTTGAATGCTGATTAAAAATGTTTGTTTCTAAAGAAGGTATTGTATTTCATTTCATCCTTCAAAACCAGACTCATAGCACACTACTGAAAGATTGCTTATCTATCATAATCAACCAATACGCGGGTTTAAGCTAGTAAATTATGTATAACAGACCCAGCAGTACTATAATTTCCTCTTTCGTTACTTCCCCGTTGTTCCTGCCTCTTGAGTAATTAGTTTTTTTTTTCGTGTTATGTGGAACTTAGTTGACATAAGTACCTCGTCAATGATATTATCAACTGTCATGAATGAGACAGCTTGCATCTCTGACGTCACGCCCCTTGCGTTCCCTGCTGTACCAGGGGAGATTTTTATGAAATTCTTTTCCAGTGCCGCTTGTCTGGCGTTTTGCTCTACAGAGTGATACCATCTACGATATCAGATTCATTGCGTGTGAAATGTTGTTCGGGATCGGAAATAGGATTTACATTTGAATGACAGTATCCTGTTCACGATCAGATGATCAATCTAGACAAAAATTACTAAGGTCAACATTAATGTCGAAAAAGGTCTATTTCCTCATCTGTTAGACCTGAACCACGTCTACGTGACCTGAAGAGTCAATTATGTAGTAGAATAACACTCATTTTCGCACTGTGTAAGGCTTAAAAAGGGTTAAAAATGAGATTGGCGGAAAATGCAGCATGGCTAATCAGAAGAAACTAGAGGACAATTTATCAAGAGTTAAACTTCTGTTTACGAAATAAATTTAAACTTTTTGAGCATTCTAATGTGTACGGTAAAATATACAATACATATTCACTAGAAACTGCCACAAATCCATTTGCAAGGAAACCTAGACGTAGCACAAAACGATTCAAACCTACTTATACAACATGCAGCGCGGTGCAAATCTGTACTAGAAATTCAGAACCTTCACTGAAATCATTGATAAGGCTATATTGGGGAATAGCTAAAACGGAAATACGGCATCATTATTGCGACAACAGTAATCCACTAAACTACAGGCCTATTTCATTGACGTCAATTTGCAGCAGGGCTTTGTAACATATCATGTGTGGAAACATTATGAATTATCTCGAACAGAACGATCTATTGACCCAAGGTCAACACAGATTTAGAAAATATCGTTCATGCGAAGCACAACTAGCTCTATATTCACACGAAGTGATGGGTGCTATCGAGAAGGGTGCGCAAATCGATTCCGTATTTCTTGATTTCCAGAAAGCTTTTGACACCGTACCTCACAAACGGCTTTTAATAAAATTGTGTGGGTATGGTATATCGCCCCAAATTTGCGATTGGATAGGGGATTTCCTGTCAGAGAGGACACAGTTCGTAGTAATCGATGGTAAGGCATCGACTAAAACAGAGGTGATATCGGGCGTTCCACAGGGTAGTGTTATTGGTCCTCTGCTGTTCCTTATTTGCATAAACGATTTAGGGGAAAATCTAAGTAGCTCTCTTAGGTTGTTTGCAGATGACGCCGTCATTTAGCGTCTAGTAAAATCATCTGAAGATCAAAACCAACTGCAGAACGATCTGAATAAGATATCACTAAGGTGTAAAAGTTGGCAATTGACTCTAAATAGCCGGCCACAGTGGCCGAGGGCACTGAGGCGCTCCAGTCACGGTCTGCACGGCCACTACGGTTCGGGGTTTCGAATCCCCCCTCGGGCATGGATATTTGTGCCGTGCTTAGTATTAGCTAGTTCGTAAGTAGTTTGTAAGTTTAGGGACTGATGACTCCGTAGTTAAGTCGCGTAAGCTAAACAAAGATTTGAAACAATTGACTCTAAATAATGAGAACTGTGAAGTCATCCACTTTAGTACGAAAAGAAATCCGTTAAATTTTGTTTCCAAAATAAATTAATCAAAAGTGAAGGCCGTATACTCCACAAAATACTTAGGAATTACTATTACTTCTGACTTAAATTGGAAAGAACACGTAGATAATGCCGTGAACCAGAGACTGCGTTTTATTGGCAGAACCCTTAAAAGATGCAACAGAACTACTAAAGAGACTGCATACACTACGGTTGTACGTCCATTTATGGAGTATTGCTGCCCAGTGTGGGATCCTTATCAGGTGGGTTTGACGGAGGACATGGAAAGAGTCCAAAGAAGGGCAGCTCGTTTCGTATTGTCACGATACAGGGGAGACAGCGTTACGGAAATGATACAGGATCTGGGATGGGAATCATTACAACAACGGCGCTTATCGCTGCGGCGTGGGTTACTTGCGAAACTCCAATCGCCAACATTCTCCTCCGAATGTGAAAATATATTGTTGACTCCCACTTACATAGGTAGAAATGATCATCAGACTAAAATAAGAGAAATCAGAGCTCGAACGGAGAGATTCTGGTGTTTATTTTTTCCGCGCTCTATTCGAGAATGGAATTGGAGATCTGATATAAAAAGCAGAGTGTCCGTATGTTTGTACGTGTTGCATACAAATCTACAGTTTTGATGCAATGTTTCTCAAATTTTATACAAGTAAGCTTCAGTCTATGAGAACGGTCGCCATAAGTGTAAATGTAATGTACTACACATAGTTGACGAGATATGACGCTATAAACAATGAGATGCGCGAAAAACTGCTGCATTTTGCGACAACGCTGCTGATTTTCTCCTGAACCATTGGGCCGATTTCAACCAAATTTGGTACACATATTCCTTACCGTGAGCTAACAATTGCTGCGTGGTTAAGAATCACATACGGCACATGGTTCAGAAGATGTTACGTCATAAACAATTGGAATCGCAAAAAGAAAAAAAAAATACATAATGCGGCGAGAATTTCGAAATATACTTTATGAGTAGTTAGCGACTTGCAACAAACTTTACAGGTAATTTCAAATCTTTATTAAACTTTTTTCTTGCTGGGAACCATAGTAAAATGATGAAAGGAAAAAGTATTTTTCCGCTGTTTATGGAGTAAAACTACGGCTCTCGGTATGACGTTAGAATTTATAATTTTAACACTACAAATTGTAGCGACAGGAAATTTTATAGACAGTAAACACACACACAGTTGAATGTATTTTCTAAATTGTATCACAGTACGACACGTAGTTCACGAGATATGAGCACGTAAACAGTAACGTTCATGGAAAACCGTCCCATCACGCATCAAGTTTTAATCTATTACTTCTTTATTACTAATAATATTCCCAAGAGATTTTACAGACATACAGCCCTTATACAAATGAATACATCCCCGAAAAATGGCAAGAATAAATAAGTAAACACCCGGGCAACGCCGGGTTTTCAGCTAGTAAATAGTATAACGTGGTTGGATGAACCCTCTGGCAGGCACATGAATGTGACTTGCAGAGTACCCCGTGTATGTGTAGCACAGTGATCATTCAGAGGGGAGTGTCAGCACACTTACACCAGCGCTGCCGCTATGACCTTTCAGAAATTCTATAAATTTAACTTTTTTTTTTTTTTTAGAAAATTTAAGCCCTTTGCGCGAACTGAAGATATTGAGTTAGATTTTTTAAATTATTTTTTCGTTAATCAGCACACAAATACGCAACTTTGGAGCCCTATTACAACTCGATACTCAGAAATTGGCTTTTTTCGGCGCACCCTAGTGCAGAGGCTGTGGTCAGTGAGTCAGCCTGTTGTTGTTGCCGCTGAGCTGCTGACGCCGGCTCATTAGGCCAGGGGCTTAGCCGCTGACAGCCGGCTAGTCAGCTATCAGCTATCAGCGAGGCCCGTCACTCCTAAATCACTCAGCCGTTCTCAATATACTCGCAGAGTAAGCCAGCCGTGTGTGGGCGAGGCTCTAAGCTGCGCCCACGACTCACTGCCGCCTTAACTGTGCAAACGTCTCTTACCGCAGAGCTCATCACTGGCTAGGGAGAGCTTTCAAAACTGGGTATCGCTACACCCTCGGGTGTCAAGGGTGTCGCGGACTAACGAATTTAAACTCTAAACGTAAAATCCCACTGACGTGTTTTACGGCCCACTTTAGATTTGTCGTTTTCTGCAAACATTTTGGACCAAAATAATAAACTAAACATTAAAAAATTAATTAATAACAGTGTAACAGTGTCTGAAACCCTTTTAGAAAAAAAATGTAGGTAGTTGCGAAGTTCCGAACCATCGACCTTTAGCGTCATAGTCCAACGCCTTGCCCGCTACGCCACTGCTATCAATCGAAAGATGATTCCTTTAACGTCATACTACTGAGAGTCGTTCTGAACTGATGCTAATATGGCATTTGTAGACACTAGATTATCATTTATCGTACGAACAACGACGTGTTTTTGCTAATTCTTCAGCGCGCCATTGCTTTAAAAAATGACAACGTGTAACTTAAAATGAAAAAAAAAAAATTAAAAAAAAAAAATCATCAAACACGCAACGCAAGATGGCGTATGCCACAGAGAGTTCTACGCGAGGAACGTCACGTGACATCTCCGAACGGCTGGTTTTCTATAATTCAGTGCAGGGTGTCAAATCTCCGTTGTTTTTGCAAATATGTCTCAAACGATACGACATATGAAAAAAACATACTAGAGCTAAGTTGTAGAGAATTTTTCTCCTCTACCAATTAGGTTATTCAATTTTCGTGTCAGATCAACCGTTCGTTTGCAGTTACAATTATATTACAAACGGCTTTTTTTAATTACGACCGTATTTTTTGCTCTCTGGCGACCTACAGTCATGACTGTTTCATTTGAT
Source organism: Locusta migratoria (assembly GCA_026315105.1). Classification (NCBI taxonomy): domain Eukaryota; kingdom Metazoa; phylum Arthropoda; class Insecta; order Orthoptera; family Acrididae; genus Locusta; species Locusta migratoria. The sequence goes on from CM048754.1 coordinate 125,476,323, forward strand.
GCTGATAAGTTGAACGGTTCGTCTTAAAAACAGGAAACATGTTACGGACAGACAGACAAACATAATCTCAAAATCGCCGTTATTTTTGCAAATATCTCTGAAAAAAAAAATCGGTTATAAAATTTTCGTGTCAGATGAGTAGTTAAGCAGTTATTTTCATTTAAATTTCGAGCTGTCAAGACGATCGCAAAGGCCCACTTTTAGTGTTACTACCGTAACCTAAAGTGGGCCAAAAATTGTCATAGGATAACACAAAATATCCTTCTGATCATACTGCCCTGAAGACTCGCCTGCAGCTAAGCATCCTTCTCTTCATTCAGTGTTCCACAGATCACGTACTAACCCTACCACCACTAAGCTCGACTCTGTCACATGGATGTCTAAGAGTTCTTTTCACGTTCTTTTCACTTTTTGACAATACATTATTTGGTGGAGGTGTATTACCGTCTTTAGCAACTAAATGAAAGGCGTTTTTTTGTGTGCCATACGCGTTTCGCTTCTTTATTTATGAAGCATCATCAGTGGCCTGTAATACATGTTCTTTTCCTATAATATTGTAGTACAGTCATAATAATATAGATATTTTACACAGTGTGACAGTTAATAGTCTGGTTACAATTTCTCTTTCACAAACATCTCCATGAAGACACACATGGAATAACACAGAAAAGTAGGGCCAAAAACTAGACAATTAAATTAACATTGCAAAAGCTAGTGCTACAGAAGTTGTTTCTAACCTAGTAGATCCGAACTTAGTAATTGTAACAAGACTGTTAAATGTCATACTGTGAAAAATACATATAATATCTACTACAATATTACACAAAAATAACATGTATTACACTGATGATCTTCACAAATAAAGAAGCGAAACGCGTATGGCACACAAAAAACGCCTTTCATTTAGTTTCTGAAGACGGTAATAGACCTCCACTAATTTCATATGCAACTAAGGTCGACGGAAATCGAAAAATGAATTTTTGTTTGTTTGTTTATTTTTTACTAGCTTAAAACCACGGCTCCACTCGCTTGTTAGTTGATTAGGCCTATGATAAATAAGCTACCTTTCAGTAGTGTGCTATTTATTTATTCTAATATTTCCTTATTCGTATGCTTATCCTTACAGAGAAGGAGCTAAAGACATTGTAGGACGCATAGACCAAAGATATTGTCTGTGGCATCACGTTTCGCTTTGTGTAACCTCCTTGCTATATAGTCGCAAACATCATCGCTGGTCTTCAGTCCGAATTCTTTTATAATTTGACGACTTTCAACCATCATATCTTCCACCCCCTTATAGCTATCGGCATGGAACTGCTATGGTGTACAACGGGAGACTTCGGACAACAATTACACACAGACCATTCGTTTGCGTTCTGTAGTTTGCGCTCCAGAGCGAAATACTAACACATACACGCGTATAATTTCATACACACCGATAACTTTTCATCCCATTATACTCCACCCTTTTATCATTATCGACCCTCAAGCAACAATGCAACCAATAAAACCATTTTCAGATAGTAAATATAATTTTCAGAGTAATTATTGTTTCGCATCTCGCGTTATAGCCTTCAAATTACTAAATATCTATCAGATCGCTATCAAACCGTGCCTAAAACCTTCCTCAGGTATAAATTAGTAACTATACAAATTCTTAGCTTTTTGTGTCCTGTGGTTCAGACGTGATAAACGTACACCGAACAGACATTCACATTTGTAGATGCAGATTATTTAATGAACTAGGATCTTCTTTATTAGGTTGCAACACCCTTTCCATACTTATCAGGAAGATTATAACAGATGCAAACACAACAAATAAAGTAATGAATATGAGAAATGTTATTACATTTTTATCATGAAACTAACACTTAGATATACATCACACTAGTATTAAGAAATCATAAAGAACGTACAATACCAAATCTCAAACACGAAAAGAGAAAATCAAAGTTAAAATTACAATTGAGGTTTTCCTTCCTACTCACTTTCACTGCCAATTTCACAATTTGTGCATGTAATTGTTTTTGTAGAATGAGTGGAACGCACATACTTGGAACACCTGCAACAAACAATAGACACTTTTATCATCTTGTCCTTTTCCCTTTCAGAGTTTTTAGACTTCAAACAGATGTGACAACTCCCTCTTGAATAGAAGTCAACAGCTGGAACAGTTGCAGTAATTTTGATACTGACTAGACATTTTATTAGAACTGCGAGTAATGTAGAACTGCTCTAACAGCAATGGAGATTTATTTCAAAACAATGGGAACGTAATATAGCGGTAACAACAGTCAGAAATTGCATTTCTTTCTCTCGTACTGAGAAATATTTTAATGAGAAAAGTTGTCTCACCGATGTCTAAGAGGGAGGGGGGCAAAAACTGCCCGCTGTTGTTATTGTTGTTGTTATGGTCTTCAGTCCGGAGACTGGTTTGATGCAGCTCTCCACCCTACTCTATCCTCAGCAAGCCTTTTCATCTCCTCATAAGAACGGCAACCCACATCCACTTGAATGTGCTTACTATACGCGTCTCTTGGTCTCCCTCTGCGATTTTTACCCCACACACTACCCTCCAATGCTAAATTTACGATTCCTCGATGTCTAAGAATGTGTCCTACCAAGCGATCCCTCCTTTTAGCCAGGGTATGCCAAAAATTCCTTTTCTCACCAATTCTGTTCAGTACCTCTTCATTAGTTATGCGATCTACCCACCTAATCTTCAGCATTCTTCTGTAGCACCACATTTCAAAAGCCTCTATTCTGTTCCTGTCCGCACTGCTTATCGTCCATGTTTCACTCCCGTACAAGGCAACACTCCACACAAATGCCTTAAAAAAAGACTTCCTTACACTTAAATTAATGTTCGATGTTAGCAAATTTCTCTTTTTCAAAAATGCTTTTCTTCCCATTGCCATTCTGCATTTTATATCCTCTGTACTGCGACCATAATTTGTTATTTTACTACCCAAGTAACAAAACTCATCTACCACCTTCATTGTTTCGTTACCTAATCTAATTCCTTCAGCATCGCCCGATTTTCTAAGACCGCATTCCATTATTTTTGTTTTGCTCTTGTTAATGTTCATTTTGTACTCTCTCTTCAACACACTGTACATTCCATTCAACTGCTCTCCCAGGTCCTTTGCTGTCTCTGACAGAATTACAATGTCATCAGCAAAACGCAATGTTTTTATTTCTTCATCCTGAACTTTAATCCCTATTCCAAATTTTTCCTTGCTTTCCTTCACCGCCTGCTCGATGTACAAATTGAATAACATCGGAGAAAGGCTACAACCCTGTCTTACTCCCTTCCCAACTGATGCTTCCCTTTCATGCCCTTCGAGTCTAATAACTGCGGTCTGGCTTTTGTAAAAGTTATAAATAACTCTCCTTTCTCTATATTTTACCCCTGCTGACTTCAGAATTTGAAAGAGTGTATTCCAGTCAAATGTAATAGCCAGGTTGAAATAATTCTCAAAAATTATAAAACCATGACAGCATATACTCTAGGTATTTTTCTACAACTATCTAAATTCTTTCTTCTTTACTCCAACAACTAGATATATTAAACAAATAAAACAAATACCATGGGCAATTTTCTCAAAAAGCTGCACCTAAGCGTTTTTAATGGTTTTACCAAAGCCACGTCACCCTTGGTAGCGTTTCTTACAGTTAAATGTCAATCAACGACTCAGTAGCTGTAAAAGCAGTCACAGATTGTGAAAGCAGTCACAAGTGTCCCCTGACTAAAGCTGTTCAGTAGCGATGTTTAGTATCGAGTATGGCCGGGTGATTAACGGAGAGTAGTATTTTAAATGCAGTGATCGTTGGTTCGAACCGTGGTATGCGTTAATTTTTTTTTTTTTTTATTTTTTTTATTTTTTTTTTTTTTTTTTTTTTTTTTTTTTGCCCACTTTAGGTTACGGTAGTAACACTAAAAGTGGGCCTTTACGATCGTCTTTTGACAGCTCGAAATTTAAATGAAAATAACGGCTTAACCATTCACCAGACACGAAAACTGAATAACCAATAACCGAATTTGTGGAGGAGAAAATTCTCTACAACTTTGCTCTCTTATGTTTTTTTTTTTTTTTTTTTTTTTTTTTTTTTTTTTTTTTTTTTTTTTTTTTTTCCATATCGCGTATCGTTTGAGAGATATTTGCAAAAATAACGGAGATTTCACACCTTCCATTCATTTTCTCGAAAACCAGCCGTTCGCAGATGTCACGTGACATTCCACGTCCAGAAATCTCTCTGGCATACGCCATCTTGCGTTGCGTATTTGATGATTTTTCTTATTATAACTTACATGTTGTTATTTCAAAGCAACGGCACACTGAAGAATTAACAAAAAAAAAACGTCGTTCTTCATACGATAAATGATAATCTAGTGTCTAAAAATGCCATATCAGCATCAGTTAACAACTGCCATCAATAGTATGAGATTAAAAGTCGAATTTTGTAACTGTTCGCTGTTGTCTAGTGGGCAGGGTGTTGAATTGTGATGCACATAGTCCGTGGTTCGAGACCCTCCACTCACAAATACTTTTTTCTCCTTTTTTTCCCTAAAAAGGTCACGTGTTGGGTGCATAGGTATTATAGCAATAGTAGAATCGTAATCATATCACTATAATTTTTTATTATTTACATTATTATTTTTGTCCGCAATGTTAGCAAAAAATGATGAATTTTTTCTTTCAGTTTCCTGTATGTAACACATTCTGGGACCAGAAATGACATTCATATTCTTACTTGTCACATATATTTATCCATTTTTTCCGAATATGTCCGTATTTCCGAGGTCGTGGTGAAGCAAGAACCTAACAACAAAACTTAAATAATAATTCAGCACTTGTGATAAATACATCCTCTTAATTTCTGAAAATAATGTCTTAATATTGAACTGAAAGGGAACCGCCACTGTGCTGTCTAAATCAGAAATCCGAGCAGCTAATTTCCAGATGCCGTTTTCAGTCGATCCAGCAAAACCGAATCTGGTCCTGACATGTACACACGGCAAACGGTTTCCGAAATTCAATTTGAGTGTTTCGAAAGTTGGGTCTCATGTAGAAGAAGCAAGTATGACTGTGTGAGTTAGGCATTGTTGTCTGCAGTGTTACTCTGTTGTACATCTCCGAAGTTCCAAATGTTTCCTTTTCTTGCAATGAGTGTACGTAATTGCTGCAGTCAGGATCAACATTAAGCATGGCAACGCCTACGAGGATTTCAGCTTCGTTTAGAAACTTTATTTAAGCCATACTTTATTTCCGCTATATTAGTGAAAGATGTGACGTCCCCGCTACCCCCCAAACCCCATGAAACAAACTTACTATTTTTTCTATGAATTTGGAAAATTTCGTGATTAGTTGATAAAATAATGAAGCGTTATTGACAAAGATTGTAGACATGAAGAGCAGTCTTTTCTGTGTTTACCTTGAAAATGACGTTCGTTCACCTCCCGAAATACTGGCTGGGGTCGGAGACGTTGAGCAACTATATTCCCGTAAATTATTTGAACATTACATATCTTCATCTACATAGATACTCTCCAAATCACTTTTAAGTGCCTGGCAGAGGGTTCATTAACCACTTTCATAACTTTTCTCTACCGTTCCATTCTCTAACAGCGCGCGGGAAGAAAGAACACCCTACATCGTTCCGTTTTCGATCTGATTTCTCTTATTTTATTGGGATGGTCGTGTCTCCCTAAGTAGGTGGGTGCTAGCAAAATATTTTCACATTCAGAATGATAAGTCGGTGATTGAAACTTCGCAAACATATCACGCCGCAATGAATAACGTCTTTCTTTTAATGATTTCCACCCCAATTCGTACAACATTTCCGTGACGCTTTCCCCCCCGTACCGTGATAAAACAAAACGAGCTGCCCTTCTCTGAACCTTCTCAATGTCTTCCGTCAATCCCACCTGGTGAGGGTCCCACAAGGGGCAACAGTACTCCAGGAGAGGACGCACAAGTGTGATGTAGGCAGTCTCTTTGGTGGAGCTGGTGCATCTTCGAAGCGTTCTGCCAATGAAACGTAACCTTTGGTTCGCCTTCCCCACAATATTTTCTGTGTGTTCTCTCCAGTCAAAGTTGTTCGTAATTGTAACTCCTAAGTATTTGGTAGAATCTACGACCTTAACGTTTGACTGATTTATCGCGTAATTAAAGTTCAACGGATTTCTTTTAGTGGTCATGTGTATTACTTCACACTTTTCTTTATTTAGTGTCAATTGCCAATTTTCGCACCAAGTAGAAATTATGTCTAAATCGCTTTGCAGTTGCTTTTGATCCTCTGTTGACTTCACTAACCGATAAACGACAGCATCATCCGCGAACAGTCTAAGGGAGCTATTCAGATTGTCTCGTAAATCGTTTATAAACACGAGGAAGAGTAGGGGACCTATAACGCTTCCCTGTGGAACGCCAGATGTCACTTCTGTTTTACTCGATGATTTACCGTCAGTTACAACGAACTGTGTTCTTTCTGACAGAAAATCGTGAATCCAATCGCACAATTTGGGAGATATTCCATAAGCACGTAATTTCATAAGAAGCCGCTTGTGGGGTACAGTATCAGAAGCCTTCCTGAAATCCAGAAATACGGAATCGATTTGAGATCCCTTGTCGATGGCACTTAACACTTCATGTGAATAAAGGGCAAGCTGTGTTTCGCAAGAGCGATACTTTCTGAATCCGTGTTGACTACTGGTTAATAGGTCGTTGTCTTCGAGGTAGTTCATAATATTCGAACAAAGTATATGTTCCAAAATCCTACTGCAAATCGACGTCAGTGAGATAGGCCTGTAATTTTGGGGATCACTCCTATTGCCTTTCTTGAATATTGGAGTAACTTGGGCAACTTTCCAGTCTTTGGGTACAGATCTTTCGCTGAATGATCGGTTGTAAATTATAGCTAAGTAGGGAGCTATTGCATCAGCATACTTTGAGAGGAATCTAGTTGGTATACACTTTGGCCCGGAAGATTTATTTTTGTTCAGTGACTTAAGTTGTTTTACTACTCCAGGATATAGAATAAGCCCAATTTTCAGAACAAAAGTAATCGCTGTAGGGATTAGTAAATTAGAGATACCTTCCGCAATTACCACATCTTTCTCAAGTCATTAGTTGTCAGCAATCGTAATAAATGGAAAGCCTTCAGACAAGCAACAAGTAGGGGAGGCCAGGGGAATAAGGCCACATTAAGGGAAAACAGTTTTTTTTACCTCTTTAAAAGTGTGTCTTTTTGGTACACAATAATACCACAGCTTCGCCAGATAATACTACTCTATTATAATTTTTCAGCCATGTATTTTGTTAAGTTGTATTGTTAAAAATATATTGTGAAAGTATACGCAGTGGCGTTCCGGGGTAATGACGCCATGCATTTGAAAATCAAGGATAAACCTCCATGATGCATGAGTAGTAGTATTACAACTGTTGTAATTTGTACTTATCACGCTACTGTATTAGACATTTAGAAGGCTTCAAGTACTTTACGTTAAATTAGAATGAAAGTAGGTTTTATAATTTAGATTTGATTAAGACGCCGCAAAAGTCAGAAATATAGTATTTGGCACTTCAAAACTACTACATTCTGCAAGTGCGCATTTCACAAAATGTATGCACCTGTATTACACTTCATTTTGCCTAAATTCGCCTCCATAGTGTCATTACCCCACTTGCAAATTATGGCTAAGAACGTCAATTTAAAGCCTAAGATTTTGCAAAACAATTAGTTTAGATACGAAAAATATGTTCAAGTGTTTGTAGAACTTATGGGACTTAACTATGGGGTCATCAGTCCCTAAGCTTACAAACTGCTTATGAACTAGCTAACACTAAGGACGGCACAAATATCCATGCCCGAGGGGGGATTCGAACCCCCGACCGTAGTGGCCGCGCAGACCGTGACTGGAGCGCCTCAGTCCCCTCGGTCACCGCGGCCGGCTAGATACGAAATCGAAGTTGAATATCTACAGATTACGTTAATACGAGTATTAAAAGGCACATACAGCTTATAGAGGTAGGAGATATAAACTCGAAAATTAGATCCAAAACGTCAAAACTAACATTTCCTTTGACACGATTAATATCTGTCTGCTATACAATGCTGCCACTTTAGGCATGCGTGCGTGCAGATGATCGGCATCTGTGGTGTAAATTATACACGGAAGTAATGAGGTTGTGATGTCATACATTGGTTCTCCGTCAATCACACTGCTTAAGAAATATATTTGTCTGTGTCACGTAAAAGTCCGCAGCATTATTGTAGTAATAAAGTTAGCAGATCACTGAAGTTGGTAGCAGTAGTAAACATAAGTCGCGGTACTATAAACAGTCTGCGGAGCGTGTTTCTGTCTGGAATTCAACAATACTTGTTCATTGTTACTGAAGGTTAGGTGGTGATTACCTTGCCTAGGCCTCACGAAGAACACCAGTAAGACACTGGAGACAACTAGTAAGAAGCAAAGCTCAACCAAACACCGATTACAACTTACAGACATCCTGGTACCTGTCTTTGTTGCCAAAGTTTTCAGTCTCTATATTCATTACACAAATTATTGTCAGTTTTTAATTTTAGCACAAAAAAATAAAGAAAACCGTCGCCCCCCCCCCCCCCCCCGTATTTACGCCCGTGGCAGCACTGTATATGTCATTGAAAGACATCATGTGATCAAATCCCAGTTGCTGCTTTAAATAAAAGTGTTACTTATTACGGTAGGACCTATTTCGACTTTACTGCCATCTTTAGGCAAAGTCACATTTTCATGGTATGTGGATGTCACGACATATATATGAGGATATTATCCGCAAAGTAGTTATGAAATTTTATTGTAATAAAATACGAAACTTACAAGAACATCATTTTTCGACATAGCCTCCTTGCTCTTCAATGCACTTCGTCCATCGCTCTACAAGCTTCCTTATGCCCTCATAAAAGAAGGTTTTCGGTTGAGCTGCGAGCCAGGAATGCACCGCTTCCTTCACGGCTTCGTTAGAGTCAAATCGACGGCCCCTTAATGCCTGTTTGAGTGCACCAAACAAGTGATAGTCAGAAGGGGCGAGATCGGGACTATATGGAGGATGATCCAGTACTCCGAATTCGAGTTTCTGGACGATTTCAGCAGTGTGGACAGCAGTATGCGGACGGGCATTGTCGTGCAACAACACAACACCTCCTGACAGCAATCCTCGGCGTTTGCTTCGAATTGCAGGCCTTAGCCTGTCAGTAAGCATCTCACTGTAACGTACACTGTTTATTGTTGTGCCCCTTTCACCATAATGTTCCAGTACAGGACCTCGTGCATCCCAAAAAACCGTAAGCATCAGTTTTCCTGCGGACGGTTGGGTCTTGAACTTTTTCTTGCACGGCGAATTTGGATGTTTCCATTCCATACTCTGCCGTTTACTCTCCGGCTCGTAATGATGGATCCATGTTTCGTCACCAGTAGTGAATATGTCTAAGAAGTTGTCCCCTTCGTTACCATAGTGATCCAAATGTTTTTTGCAGATGTCGAGGCGCGTTTGCTTATGAAACTGTGTGAGTTGTTTTGGGACCCATCTTGCACAAACTTTACGAAACCCAAGTCTGTTGTGAATACTTTCGTAGGCAGAACCGTAACTAATTTGAAGACGTTGAGCCAAATTCATCAATAGTTAATCTCCTGTCTAAGAGAATCATTTCTCGTGATCGCTCAATGGTTTCTTCATTTGTGGCGGTAAACGGTCGTCCGGCTCCTTCATCGTGCTTAACACTCGTGCGACCATTTCGGAATTTTTCAATCCACTCGTACACACTTCGTTGTGGCAAAACACTGCTCCCGTACTGTACTGAAAGTCTTCTACGAATTTCAGCCCCCTGATACACCTTCCGCCCACAGAAAACGTATCACTGAACGTCGCTCTTCTTTGGTGCAAATAGACAGCGGAGCAGCCATGATTAACAACACGGCAGCGACAACGAAATTAACGTAAGAGTTTGAAAATTGCAAAGATATAACAACAAATAAACAAAGCATGCGTCACCAACGTAAAAAGACAGTACTACCAACATAAACAAAAATATAACTAAATTGCGGATAATAATTGACTTACGCTCGTATATATCGTAAAATTTTGTGAGAACAAATAATGCTTTAATAAAATTTACGAATCAATGCATAAAGTGATAGCACGAAAACCAAGGATGTAATTGGATGTCACGACCTGGTACCATTATCTGAATGTGGGAATAAATCCGAAATAGGTGCTATCGTAATAAGTAATACTTGCTTTTAACCCTTGAGTGCATCGACCGTCTCTCAGACCGTTACGAATTTTTGTGTCGAAATATTCGAGACGCCCCTGCAAACTGAAGTTGTGTTGCCTGTACCTTACCACTGGCTGACAAACCACACGTGCCAGCATTCCTGCTTCGTTGCCGCTCTTTGTTTCGTGTTTATTAGCACCGAGATGGAGACCTAACCAAAGTGTTAGGGCCTCATGCTTTTTACGTTACTGTTTCTTTAAGGCGGCGAAAGCTGAACTTTCTAATCAACGTGTTTTATGCGAGACCGATATGAATGACTAAGAACGATTTTGTGAATTCTCAGATAAAGAATCTGATGACAGCGACAGTAGCCCTGATTTTGAGATATTTTTGTGATCCTTTATACTAATTTAGAGCGTGAAGTGTATGCGGCTTCAATCCGACTAAAATATAATTCTGCGGTCATTACTTTTTGCTTGATACTGCAGATGTCAAATTTGACAAATTTTATCCCTTCACTGACTTACAGAATACAATGCTTTACATTGAAAAATGAATCGTAAACTGATTTATGACTTTGCGTACAGTTTAACGGAACTGAAATGGGATTTTTCCATGTAATTATGTTTTGAATCTGCAATATAATCTCTATGACGATAGTCTGTCGTTGAGTGGAGAGCTAAGTATTTGATCTTATTTTCGTAACACATAAAATAGAAATATACAGCGGATTTCGCAGTGTGTTATTTGTCGCCATAATATAAATGCTGTGTTGTTTAAAATAGTCAGGTGTCTATATAGTCTACTTCCAACAAGTGCAATGCACAACAACAAGTCATTTAACTATACATTCCCCAAACCACTGGTTTGTTATATAAGAAGTAAAAATAGAGGTCTGACAAGGAAAGTACATGGCCTCGAACAAACATATCTGTATGAACGTTTGCTTACAGTATCTCTACGTACACCTCAATGTGCTGGTGGGTGTCGTTTTTCTGCAAAGCTCTGCAACCATACTCTAGATAGCATTGTAGATGTAATTGTAGACGCCATACGTAATGCAGATATCTTAACTATAACTTGTGTAATAATCATCGTACATGTTCTCTAGCGAATTGTCATCAAATTCCGTGATGATAGTTGCAACTTTAGCCTTCTTCTCGGAAGACAGTTGGTATTCACTGCCACTGTGCTTCCATCGCTTCTTCCCGCACTTACCGCTAGCAATGAGTTGTTCGTCATTATCACCCCTATTATCATCATTATGTGTTAGTGTTACAACAGTATCTAACTTATGCTCATATTTCTGTACCATAACAGATACGAGAAAGTATGCGAATGATTCATCTTCTACACTAATACCATCTTCACGAAGAAGGGTTCTTCGTAACTTCACCTCAACCTATAGCAATACATTAGCAGGGTTGATTAGCAATCGCCGCCCCATCTGACGCTTCACCACACGTCATGACGTCACAAAACGCAACTTGGGAGGCACACTGCACCGTCCCTACTGGCGAACCGACAGGTCAAAGTGCAATGCGGCATGGCACACGCAGAGGCCTCTAACGGACGACTGCAGAGCTTTGCAGATGCGGGAGTATCACTAGTGCAATAAGGGACCTTTACATTCTCTCTCATACGATTTTGGTGTATATGTGTTTGTTCAAACCCAAATACTTCCCTTGTGAGAGAAACCTCCATAGTAATTATGTTGCTGTCAATGTCCTTATTAGTCAAGGGATAAAGCAGCAATTGGAATTTTATTACAGAATTTCTGTAACTGAAATATTTACAGTTCAACTCATGGTGTGGCTGGAATATTCAAGAGTGTAGTGCCTGTTGGAACTTGGTACTAACGATCTTCTCTGAAACGGTAGTGAAATTGTTACATGACTAGTTTCAGCAGTCTAGCTGATGTCTCTACGGAAATACAGAGAATAATGTAACATCTGCATGCGAAATGTTAACAAAATGTCTTATCTGCCTAATTTATATACATACCATTTACATAAAGTATACTCATTTGATAGTGAATCATGATAGTGTTTATTGTTTGTTATGGTCAAATAGGTTCTACGGGTCCAATATAATAAACAGCATGCACATAGGGATAACACAATACATTTTATACGTTATGTAGACGATAGCATAGCTTTAATCAAAGGCAGTTGAAAGACCAACGTTAATTGTAAAATTAATTCTGGCTGAAAGGAGCCGGTTAAAAGCTTATTTTAAACATACAGTTCTGGCCGTAAAAAACCAGCTAGAGGATTAGCGTGAACTACAAACTACTTCCTGCAACAGAATCTTGTTCCCTGGCCGAGAATTTAGAACTGATTCAAAAATTCACTTTAGCAGCAGGATGACAAAGAGACGGTGGCCCACACACCTCGTAGATCACGAGAATTACACACCATCATTAATACACAAGCCATCGCGAACTAAACCATTTCATGAAGGTGGCTGTGAGAACATTCATGGTCCAACAGAATTAAAAATATGATAATATGCATCTGAATTTGTTCTCAGCACTGGTGAAAAGCAACATTAAATAAAAGGGGAAGGTATTCATTAACAAATATACAAAAGTAGGATGAAATTTCACTGACGATGAATTATTTATTCAGTTCAAACAAGAGCAAGTGGGGGAACCAATTTGGTTCAACAATAAAAGTGCATCCCATTGAAAAATTCCCTCCAAGTAATCTGAAATGAACATCGTTAGAGGAGGGATTTACAATCAACGAGCATTCAGCCACTCAACGCCGAAGCAAAGCGAAACTCACTCAACTCAGCGTGCTGATATACAGCAGAAGCAGGCGACGCTATCGCAGGCGAAATTCAGAGACCCAGGATGTATCACACAACACAAGAAAAGTAAACTTCGTAGTTGGCTCTGGTCTTTGTTTACTTGAGATGGTACGCGATAAAAGCGAGATTAATTTCCATTTAAATCAAACCGTGAGCATGCGGAATTATTGAGACACGCGGCACATGTCTGCTACATTATATATTCGCACCCCACTGAAGGCAAAGTGCTTAAAGATCGCATTCATTTCAACAAAAATCAATGGAATCATAGATTACGAAGCAAGAAAACACAATAAATAACCCTAATAAATAGTCAGTTGAAGTACTTACAGCCTCTAAATACGAAACACCTGACGATGGCATTAAATGCCGAAATATATCTTGTGTGATAAATAAATAAATAAATAATTTGGACTATCCTTTTACATTATGTCAATGTACCTCATTTATAACACTTTGGGCTCGAGTTATAACAAATTTATTTAATTATGTTATATGAATATGTGTAACAACTCTTCTGTATTACTCGTATTTACAGAACACCTGATGATGAATTAAGGCCGAAATAAGCTTATAGTGACATAATAAAGTCCTAAAGCAGTGTAAAAAAAAATATAATTATTGTGGTATTTTATCAAATTAGTACACTTTATGTAGATGATGGTGTTGTTGTTGTCTTCAGTCCGGAGACTGGTTTGATGCAGCTCTCCAAAATACCCTATCCTGAGCAAGCCTCTTCATCTCCACATAAGAACGGCAACCTACATCTGTCTGAATCTGCTTACTGTATCCATCTCTGGGTCTTCCTCTGCGATTTTTTCCCCACACACTTCCCTCCAACGCTAAATTCTCCATTCCTTGATGTCTAAGAATGTATCCTACCAATCTGTCCCTTCTTTTAGTCAAGGTATGCCAGAAATTTCTTTTCTCCGCAATTCTGTTCAGTACCTCCTCATTAGTTACGCGATCTACCCACCTAATTTTCAGCATTCTTCTGTAGCACCACATTTCAAAATCCTCAATCCTCTTCCTGTCCGCACTGTTTATCGTCCATGTCTCACTCCCATACAAGGCAACGCTCCATACAAATGCCTTCAGAAAGGACTTCCTTAGGCTTAAATCAATATTCGATGTTAACAAATTTCTCTTTTTCAAGAACGCTTTTCTACCCATTGCCATTCTGCATTTTATATCCTCTGCACTGCGACCATCATTTGTTATTTTACTGCCCAAGTAACAAAACTCATCTACCTCCTTTGTTGCTTCATTTCCCAATTTAATTCCTTCAGCATGAAATGATTTTCTTACACTGCACTCCATTACCCTAGTTTTGCTCTTGTTAATGTTCATCTTATGTATTTAGATGATATGTATATAAATTATGAAAAAGGACCTTTTCTTAAAATTTCGTATGGAGATGTTATATCATTGTTTGTATTTTTATAGAGAGATCTGAAGATGCATCTAGACTAGTTACGTAGCAATAAAAAATTACGAGAAAACCACCTTTGGTATCATTTTCAGTGTATGTAGTAGTAGGTAAAAAGGTAAAGCAGTCAACAATCCGAAGACTGGTTTGAACACCACAGTGCTTTACTAGGCATGGTCCTGTTTGGAGGTGGTATGCCGTTGCCTTCCTCCGACCTTCGAACTGACTTACCCAGCCAGTTATAGGGGGACCTACAGTTTAACGTGGGTTCCGAACCACGGTGCTACTCGGTATTTTTCACATGAGCAATACTGCCAGAGGTGAAAGAAGTGGAAAACGACAGATAAAAATCTTAGGACCTGGCGGGGATCGAACCCGCGGCCTTTGGGTTTGTAATCTGGCACTCTACCACTGTGCAACCGAGGCGCACTATATACGTGATACAGTGGCGTAACTACGGGGGGGATGAGGGGGATAGAACCCCCCCCCCCCCAGAGTCCCCCTCCCCCCCCCCCAAAAAAAAGAAATCGTATAACAGCAATCTGGTGAAGGTAAAGATTGGAAACTTGGGGTGTTTTACCATAAGCTTTCATTGGATGAGAGTGGATAAGTTTCTTCAGTGGGAGTGGTAGATGGTAGTCTGTCTGGACACTGAAATTTTGCTCGTCAAGCAGATCTATCCCGCCCCAAAGCGAAGTGCTAGTTACGCCACTGAGCTGATATGTATATCGAAATAAGACCTTTTCTTAAAGTTTCGTATGCAGATGTTACATCATTGTTTGTATTTTTATAGAGAGATCTGAAGATGTGGCCGAGGTGACTGAGGCGCTCCAGTCACGGTCAGCACGACCACTACGGTCGGGGGTTCGAATCCCCCCTCGGGCATGGATATTTGTGCCGTCGTAGTTAGTAAGTAGTTCGTAAGTATTGATAGATCTGAAGCATTGAATTAAAATTTGTGGTTGGGCCGGGAATCGAAGCCGGACCTCCATGCTTACCAGGCAGACGTCTTAACCGTTAGACTACCACACCACTAACGATTAAGGCGCCTTGGATTAGTCTATGTACGATTTCCCTCCACAACACAACAATTATTTTTGGAACAAAGAAGCTGAATTAAAGTTTGTGTTGTGGAGGGAAATCGTACATAGACTATTCCAAGGCGCCTTAATCGTTAGTGGTGTGGTAGTCTAACGGTTGAGACGTCTGCATAGTAAGCATGGAGGTCCGGGTTCGATTCCCGGCCGCACCACAAATTTGAATTCAATGCTTCAGATCTATCAATAATGTCTTTGACATATTTGAGACGTAAATCCGTCTCAGAGATTATTTATTCGAATTAGTTCGTAAGTAGTTTGTAAGTTTAGGGACTGATGACCCCGTAGTTAAGTCCCATAAGCTTGACAAACATTTGAATTTTTTTTTATCTGAAGATGCAGCTAGACTAGTTATGCAACAATAAAAAATTGCGACAAAGCGACGTTTGGCATCATTTTGAGTGTATGTAGTACTAAGGAAGCTTAATGAGGAAATTTAGCTGGAAATGTTTTGCGAAAATCAAAGCTCCGGAAGCCAGCTTTGAGATGCCCCTTGCTGTTGCTGCCACCCACCTCGAGCTGCCGGAAATAAACAGAAGGCGGCGATCCTCAGCGCCCGGACAATAGCTATGCTAGCGGCCTCCTCCACTGCACCTACGCCGGAAGTTAATTTCGCTGCCTTAGCTGGAGACACGGATATAGCCCGGGACAAAGAGAGCTCTGGAAGTCTCCAGCGCCCCTGCCCGCTCGTCCCCGCCATTCAGATCGGGCGGCACGCGGAAGATCTGGCGTTTTGTTTCTGCTCGTCCATTGACACCACTCCCAGGGTCGACGTACACCGCGATCGCGACTCCGTTTTAATTAAGTACGCCGTTGCCCGGCTATTTACCTATTTATTCTTGCCATTTTTCACGGATGTATTCATTTGTATAAGAGCTGCAAGTCTGTAAAATCTCTTGGGAATTCAGTTAGTAGTAAAGAAGAAATAGATTAAAACTGGCTGCGTGATCGGACAGTTTGCCATGAACGCTACATTTCATGTGCTCAGACAGCATGCACTACGTGTCGTACTATGACAAAATTTAGAAGGTACACTCAACTATATGTGTCTATACTGTCTGTAAAATTTACTGAGGCGACAATATGTAGTGCAGAAATTATAAATTGTAACGTCACACCGAATGCCGTAGTTTTACTTTATAAACAGCGGAACGTTAATGTTTATGTAGTCATATCTCATGAACTACGTGTCGTACTGTGATACAATTTAGAAGGTACATTCAACTGTATGTGTGTATCGCCGGCCGCGGTGGCCGAGGGGACTGAGGCGCTTCAGTCACGTTCTGCACGGTCACTACAGTCGGGGGTTCGAATCCCCCCTCGGGCATGGATATTTGTGCAGTCTTTAGTATAAGGTAGTTCATAAGTAGTTTGTAAGTTTAGGGACTGATGACCCCGTAGTTAAGTCACATAAGCTTAACAAACATTTGAACATATGTGTGTATCCTGTCTGTAAAATTTCCTGCGGTTATTATTTGTAGTCTACAAAATATAAATTGTAACGTCATACCGAATGCCGTAGTTTTACTTTGTAAACAGCGGAACGTTAATGTTTATGTGGTCATATCTCATGAACTACGTGTCATACTGTGATACACTTTAGAAGGTACATTCAACTATATGTGTGTATCCTGTCTGTAAAATATCCTGCGGTTATTATTTGTAGTGTACAAAATATAAATTGTAACGTCATACCGAATGCCGTAGTCGTAGTCCATGAATAGCGGAAAAGTAGTAAGCGAGAAAGTCTTTTCCTTTCAGTTTTTTGATGTGGTTGTCAGTGAGTAAAAGTTTAATAAAGGTTTGAAGTTATGTTTAAAGTTTTTCTGCAAGTCGCTAAGTATTCTCATTTTCATATAGTGTATTTATAACGTCCTGCCGCAATATGTGGCAATATTTGCGATTTCTATTGTATATGTATATATATGTTCAAATGTTTGTAGAACTTATGGGACTTAAGTATGGGATCATCAGTCCCTAAGCTTACAAACTACTTATGAACTAGCTAAGACTAAAGACAGCACAAATATCCATGCCCGAGGGGGGGGATTCGAACCCCCGACCGCAGTGGCCGTGCAGACCGTGACTGGAGCGCCTCAATCCCCTCGGCCACCGCGGCCGGCGATTCTTAACCATGCAGCAATTGTTACCTTACGGTAAGGAATGTGTGTACCAAATTCGATTCAAATCGGTCCAATGGTTTAGGAGAAAATGAGCAGCATTGTCGCACAATGCAGCAGTTTTTTGCGCATCTCATTGTTTATTACGTCATATCTCGCGAACTATATATGGTATGTGATTCTTAAACTTACGGCGACCGTCCTCATGGATTCAACCTTACGTGTTCAAAATTTTATAAAGATTGGAACAAAACTGTAGATTTGTATGCAACACGTACAAACATACAGACATTCTGGTTTGTATGTTAGACTAGCTGAACCCCCCCCCCCCCCCCTGCTTCGCATGCGTAGGCTGGTTGGTCTGCACCAGTTGTTTCTTTTTAATCCTGATGAGGGATCCATATCTTAAGTTTCGTAGTTATAGCTTGAAATTTGAGTTAACAGCAACATATTTTTGAAAATCAATTTTTTGCGTCACCTATTTTACCCCCTTATTTGTCGAATTTCAAAGAATCTTTCGTTTCAAAGATTGTGTTTAGTGATGAAGCAACTTTCCACACTAACGGGAAACTCAACCGTCAGAATGTCTGTATATGAGGCACTGAGAATCCGTGGGAAACAACCCAGTATGAACGTGACTCGCCTAAGGTGAACGCTTTCTGTGCCATTTCAGCCTATAAAGTTTTTGGTCCCTTTTTCTTCGAAGGTGCTACTGTAACTGGACTACAGTATCTGGAGACGTTAGAGAATTGGCTGTTCCCTCAGCTCGAACAAGAAGCACAACAGTTCATACTTCAGCAGGATGGAGCGCCACCACATCGGCACTTATCTGTCCCTGACTACCTGAACGTCGACTACCCGAGGCGATGGATCGGCCGCCAGGCAGCCCGTGACAGAGCACTTCATCACTGGCCTCCAACAAGCCCTGATGGGGGTATGTTAAGGATATGGTGTTTCGGCCACCTCTCCCAGCCACCATTGATGATTTGAAACGAGAAATAACAGCAGCTATCCAAACTGTTACGCCTGATATGCTACAGAGAGTGTGGAACGAGTTGGAGTATCGGGTTGATATTGTTCGAGTGTCTGGAGGGGGCCATATTGAACATCTCTGAACTTGTTTTTGAGTGAAAAAAAAAAACTTTTTAAATACTCTTTGTAATGATGTATAACAGAAGGTTATATTATGTTTCTTTCATTAAATACACATTTTTAAAGTTGTGGTATTCTTTTTGAATCACTCTGTATATAGCCAAAAACCTTATCTATCTACAATTACATAGTTACATACCTGTCGTCATTTTGGCCCACTTTAGGTGTGAGACGGCGGCTGTAATTAGTCTATTTTTCATACTAACCGTGTGTTACTGTACCTTTCTCTTTACACTAATTATTGAAATATGTAACATTTTTCTCTGTAGATCTTTCTTTATTTTGATTTCTGCGCCTTTGGGGACAGACCAGGGGTGATGGACTCGTGGGATCGTAGTACATTCTACGTTTATATGACAATTTCGTAATTTTAATGTCTGTTGGCGCAGCTTGGCTTGGGTGTGGTCAGACCGTTCAGAGCAGAGACGCTCTTGGGGGTCTCCCCCCCCCCCTCCAACTTTCGCTCGCCGTCGGGGAAGGACGAGAGGGGCTGGCTTGACCTGTTTGGCGCCGACGCTACAGGCGGCGGAGTATACCTGGCAGAATTTTTGAGAGTGTGAGGGACGCTTTACACAATGCTGGACCGCGGTGTACGGTGGGCGATAGCGGGGACTGCCTTTTTAGTCATTCGGACGTTTCAACACCAAATTTTACAGACATAATTGAAGGCCAACAGACACCTGAACTTCCCTTTTTCAAATATTTCGGTCAAAAATACGGTAGTAATACCAAAAAAAGCCGTTGGTAATATAATTGTAATTGCAAACGAACCGTTCATCTGACACGAAAATTGAATAACCTAATTGGTAGAGGGGAAAATTATCTACAACTTCGCTGTATTATTTTTTTTTACATCTTGCCTCTTTGCACAGATATTTGCAAAAAAAAAAAAAAAAAAAAAAAAAAAAAAAACAAAAAAAAAAAAAAAAAAAAAAACGGCGATTTGACGATGTCTGTCTGGCTGTAACGTGTTCCCACTTTTTTAGGTCGAACCGTTCAACCGATCGGCACCAAATTTACAGACATAATTGTTGGCTACCAGAGCCTCACTTTTTCAAATATTGTAATGTAATTTTAATTGCATATAAACCGTTCATCTGACACTAAAATTGAATAACAGAATTTTTAGAGCAGAAGATTCTCTACAGCTTTGTTCCCTTATGTTTCTTTCATATCTCGTATCGTTTGAGAGATATTTGCAAAAATAACGGAGTTTTCACACCCTCCACTGAATTAACGAAAACCAGCCGTTCGCAGATGTCACGTGACATTCCTCGTCCAGAACTCTCTCTGGCATACGCCATCTTCCGTTGCATATTTGATTATTCTCTCATTTTAATTTACACGTTGTCATTTCAAAGCAATGGCGCACTGAAGATTTAACAGAAACACGTCATTCTTCGTACGATAAATGATAATCTAGTGTCTACAAATGCCATATTAGCGTCAGTTAACGGCCATCAATAGTATGAGATTAAAGAACGCAACTTCTTTTTTTTCCCTAAAAGTATTTCAGACATTCTTATTAATTTTTTATTGTTTACATTATTATTTTGGTCCAAAATGTTTGCCATAACTAATAGAACAACAAATCTAAAGTGGGGCGTAAAACACGTGCGATGTTTTTACATGATGTAACTGCTGTTGTAGCAATTTTTAACACAGCAAACTGCTACACATCCACAATGACGTGTCATCCAAATAAAAATTGCACGTCAATAATAAAACGACTGTATCCATCTGTCTCAAGGTCGTCTAAGTCAGAGGCTCCTCAGACTCAAGTTCAGTACTGACTGAAGTGAAGCACAATATTGACTATTAGGCGGGAAACCATATACAGAGATGTTACATGTGCAATAAATTATATATTACTTATGGTCTTTGCCGATGAGGTAATTGATTTTTTTTACATTAAATATCGTACATACACATATTACATGAAATAAAAGGTTTCCGCTTGGTAGGCGATGTGAGATGTTTCTTTTATTAAACTTCAAAACATATCGATTTCGTCCCTATGATGGGACATCGTCAGTGTTCGGATGTAAAGTCACAGTAGCTGCAGTTATGTTGAGTGACCTATAAGAACCACATATACCAATGTCACCTGGATAATGTAAGCGCATACGGTAATATATATAATAAAAAGAAACCCTGATTGTTTCTCTCCTATGTAATCATGTTTGAACCTTCATTGTATATTTCTATATTCTATGTTTTGACGCAATTTAATCATATTTGAACCTTCATGTATATTTGTATATTTTTGATTTTGACGCACTGTACTAACTAAGCAAAGACGGCCAGCGTAGTATCATTCTGAAACACTAGATGGCGTGAACTGCTGTGTATCTCTCTCTCTCTCTCTCTCTCGCTAACACACACATCTCACACATATGCATTGGTGCTTTGTAACGACTTTACCTTTTATGCTAGTCTTAATTAAAAATATTTTTTTAAACAGATATTATTTTGTACGTGATACAATGTAACTTACATTTCAACAATTGATGTTGACAAATTTTAATTTTTTAAGGTACCTACCCTCCTGATGGCGCTGATAAATGGTTATTTTTATTTTTATGATATAATGCATAGTCTGTGTATGTTATTCGTTAAACTCTAATTCACCTAGAATCACAATTTTTATAAGCTTTTAATATGATTGAACCCATTTTCTTTTAAAAATGTTGCAATGTAATTGATTTTAAACATAGAGAGCGCCAGGCACCATCTATGTACAAGCTAAGCTGCGTAGCTGTACGTAAGCGGCTACCTGATTTTATTGTTGTGACTTGTACCGGCAAGACCTTTAAATGTTTTTTTGTGACATAACTGACAAAAATGTTTTAAGCAAAGCACATAGTTCGTCATGACTTGCAATTCTGGTATGTAATTCTATTATATAAGTATAACATTCTTGGTGTATGTAATCTTATTTTAATTTCAATGTCTGACCAAGGTACCTTGCTTTAACAGCACTGATGATGTCCCATCATAGGGACGAAATCGATATGTTTTGAAGTTTAATAAAAGAAACATCTCACATCGCCCACCAAGCGGAAACCTTTTATTTCATTATAATTCTGTGGTGGGCTGGCACAAAATGGAATCTAGTTACATATTACATGATTGCATAAAATACCATTTCTTATGCATCACATGCCATACATAAATAATTTGTTTCGCATGACGAGACGTTCGGTACTCCTCGACTTATAAAAGGTTAGAGGCACAGACACAGGAAAATGTGCGTCACTTTTATATAATACTATGATTTGCTACCGCCAGCTGAAATTTGTATTTATTTAGGGCAAAAATAGATTGTGAAGAAACCAACGCCTTCAGGTATATGAGAAAGGAATGAGCAGGCAGCGAGCTCAGTGAACTGTTCTCACAGCAGTGGCCGGATGGCGCTCGGCCGCCGAAGAGCGCAGAAAGTTGAAATAAGCAGTTCACATGATGTAGATGAGACAATTAATTCTTCTAACTGGGGAGTTATTAAAAATGGGGTCCCACAAGGTTCGGTCTTGGGTCCTTTGCTGTTCTTAATATATATTAATGACTTGCCATTCTACATACATGAACATGCTAAGCTAGTACTTTTTGCTGATGATACAAGTATAGCTATCACACCTGACAAACAGGAATTAACTGATGAAATTGTAAATGATATCTTCTAGAAAGTCATTAAGTGGTTCTCTACAAATGGACTCTCATTAAACTTTGATAAAACCCAGTATATACAGTTTCATACAATAAATGGCATGACACCATTAATAAATTTAGACTTTGAACATAAATCTGTAGCTAAGGTAGAATATTCAAAATTTTTAGGTGTTTGCATTGACGAGGGACTGAATTGGAAGAAACACACTGAAGATCTCCTGAAACGTCTGAGTTCAGCTACTTATGCTATCAGAGTCATTGCAAAATTTGGTGATATAAGTCTCAGTAAATTAGCTTACTACGCTTATTTTCATTCACTGCTTTCATATGGGATCATATTCTGGGGCAATTCAACATTGAGTAAAAAAGTATTCATTGCACAAAAGCGTGTAATCAGAATAATTGCTGGAGCCCACCCAAGAGCATCCTGCAGACATTTATTTAGGGATCTAGGGATACTCACTGTAGCTTCACAATATATATATTCACTCATGAAATTTGTTATTAACAATCCGTCTCAATTCAAAAGTAATAGCAGCGTGCATAGCTACGACACTAGGAGAAAGGACGATATTCACTATTCAAGGTTAAATCTAACTTTGGCTCAAAAAGGGGTGAATTATGCTGCCACAAAAGTCTTTGGTCACTTACCAAGTAGCATCAAAAGTCTGACAGATAGCCAACTAGTATTTAAAAAGAAATTAAAGGAATTTCTGTATGGCAACTCCTTCTACAATGTAGATGAATTTTTAGATAAAACATAAAAAAAATATATAAAAAAAATTTAAAAAAATAAATAAATAAAAATTTACAAAAAATTCTTAAAATATAGATTGTCAAGTATAGACAACATTTACTAAACTGACACGTTCCACATCATTACGAAATGTCGTATACATGATCTAAGGAACAAGTATTAATCTAATCTAATCTAATCTGGTTGGGTGTCGCGCTCTCATTTCTCTGCCACTGTACGGCCCCTCTGTGTCATTCTGTTCTCACCGGTCAAAACAACTAGGGGATCGGTTGAGATACCCAGGTTCTCAAGCACTGTAAAGTGATTCGACGTCTTTCCCCTCGACCACCGTGAGCGACGTTTGAAACAAGTTACAGTACACTATCAATTTTTTGTTTTTGCTCCCCACCCTACCGTCCATTATCTTCACCTTGCCTGAAACCAAGTATCCCACAGTAGCCGCTCTGGGCCACCGGGACCTTCACAAGACGCTGACCTTCCTTCCAAGTCGCGGTGTGTATAACAGCCGGCGTTGCAGAAGCAGAGGCAGCATCGAAGCTGCTCACAGCAACAACTGCGCCTGGTACAGTGCCAAGGATCGAGCACCTCCAAATGTTCAAATGTCACTTAACTACGGGGTCATCAGTCCCTAAACTTACGAACAACAATCCGTTAAACTTTGTTTACAACATAAATCAATCAAATGTGAAGGCCGTAAACTCCACAAAATACCTAGGAATCACTATTACTTCAGACTTAAACTGGAAAGGCGAACCAGAGACTGCGTTTTATTGGCAGAACCCTTAAAAGATGCAACAGAACTACTAAAGAAACTGCATACACTGCGCTTGTCCGTCCATTTTTGGAGTATTGCAGCCCAGTGTGGGATCCTTATCAGGTGGGTTTGACGGAGGACATCGAAAGAGTCCAAAGAAGGGCAGCTCGTTTCGTATTGTCGCGATACAGGGGAGACAGCGTTACGGAAATGATACAGGATCTGGGATGGGAATCATTAGAACAACGGCGCTTATCGCTGAGGCGTGGGTTACTTGCGAAACTCCAATCGCCAACGTTCTCCTCCGAATGCGAAAATATATTGTTGACTCCCACTTACATAGGTAGAAATGATCATCAGAATAAAATAAGAGAAATCAGAGCTCGAACAGAGAGATTCAGGAGTTCTTTCTTCCCGCGCGCTATTCGAGAATGGAATGGGAGATAAATAGTATAATTGTGGTTCGATGAACCCTCTGCCAGGCACTTAAATATGATTTGCAGAGTATCCCATGTAGATGTAGATGTAGATGTAGAACTACTTACGATCTAGGACGGCACAAATATCCATGCCCGAGGGGGGATTCGAACCCCCGAC
This sequence comes from Locusta migratoria, assembly GCA_026315105.1. Classification (NCBI taxonomy): domain Eukaryota; kingdom Metazoa; phylum Arthropoda; class Insecta; order Orthoptera; family Acrididae; genus Locusta; species Locusta migratoria. The sequence goes on from CM048754.1 coordinate 125,500,969, forward strand.
CGTAGAGGCCGTGCAGACCGTGACTGGAGCGCTCAGTCCCCTCGGCCACCGCGGCCGCCTCCAAATACTGAATAAATACATTTACTCTACAGTACTTGTTATTGGCAGATAGAAATGTACAGTTCTATTATACGAATAATCGGTTTTCCGTACATCCACGTCCCCCAATTACTTCGGATAGTCGACGACCTACTGTATATGATTTTTTAGTTGATTGAAGGATTTTAAACATTTAACTTTTTGAACACTGAGCAACAAACCTCAAACGCACAAAGTGAAATCCAAATATTATTCCCACGTACAATATAAACATGACAAGGTCTATAGCTTGTCCGCTAAGACATGACCCTGCCACCGTTAGTGTGTTGTCGGTTGAAGTCGGAGATGCCATGGCTGCCAATCTTTGCGAAATAACAGTGAATGGCGCTGAATTTCAAGCAGTGTGTTTGACAACACACGGCCTGACCACATTTGAATATGAAGCGTGTACAATGTATTATTACAGAACGGTATTATTATGGAACTAAACTGTTTGTATAGTGAATTCCCCCAAGCGAGTGCTCCTTAATCGTAGATCCCAATTAGGTGCTGTAACCAACTGCACTCTGAAATGCATGCAAGAAGAAAATATGGTTACTTTGTCAGAATTTAGACAAAATTTCTACTTGGTGCGAAAATTGGCAATTGACACTAAATAAAGAAACGTGTGAAGTAATACACATGACCACTAAAAGAAATCCGCTGAACTTCAATTACGCGATAAATCAGTCAAACCTTAAGGTCGTAGATTCTACCAAATACCTAGGAGTTACAATTACGAACAATTTTGACTGGAGAGAACACATAGAAAATATTGTGGGGGAAGGCGAATCAAAGGTAACGTTTCATTGGCAGAACGTTTCGAAGATGCACCAGCTCCACCAAAGAGACTGCCTACATCACACTTGTGCGTCCTCTCCTGGAGTACTGTTGCCCCTTGTGGGACCCTCACCAGGTGGGACTGACGGAAGACATTGAGAAGGTTCAGAGAAGGGCAGCTCGTTTTGTTTTATCACGTTACGGGGGGGAAAGCGTCACGGAAATGTTGCACGAATTGGGGTGGAAATCATTAAAAGAAAGACGTTATTCATTGCGGCGTGATCTGTTTGCGAAGTTTCAATCACCGACTTTTACTTCTGAATGTGAAAATATTTTGCTAGCACCCACCTACTTAGGGAGACATGACCATCCCAATAAAATAAGAGAAATCAGATCGAAAACGGAATGATTTAGGTGTTCTTTCTTCCCGCACGCTATTAGAGAATGGAACGGTAGAGAAAAGTTATAAAGGTGGTTAATGAACCCTCTGCCAGGCACTTAAATGTGATTTGCAGAGTATCTATGTAGATGTAGATGTAGGTGAATAGCGAATTGTCCATTCTAAACGCTGCCTTCTACCCCAGTGTCGTGACAAGTGAAGATGTCGACTTATCTTACTTATTACTTCACGCAGCCTGGTAGCGGCACAGCTCAATACAAAGTGTTTCATCGTGCAAAATCCGGCAACTTCCTTTTGGTGAAACCATCCTACAGACGACCGTTCAATCAAAACAATCTTCTCGAGAAAGCTTAACGTGACGTTGACGTTAGGTGACGGTCTGGTGACGGACAGTGTGAATGCCGTCATTAGAGAGAGATTTTGTAATACATTCTGATCATAAGCTTCGACATAACGCAAAATATACGTAAATAGGAAGGAAAATGGCGGACTAACTGGAGCGGCGACCGCAGCAGACAGCTGCTAGCTCGCGCATGCGCAGTGAACCCACTAGTACCGAATTTAGAACTCGTCCTATTCCTTTATCGCTATAATTATCGCGCTCGATACTAGCGCGATCATACTAGTGCAGTCGTTCACACGACAGACGGCCGCCATTAAGTGCCCCCTTTGTCCCCCCTAGATCCGGCCCTGGTTCAAGGAAGAGCTTCCAGATGTCGCACCGCATGCTGGGGCACATGGCCGATAGCAGCAGAGTCCTACAGCGTGCACCTCTCAGCTGTCCAGAAGGTGCTTGAAAGTATACCGGAGGATGCTGCATCAGTAACCGCAGCAGTGGAGTTACTCGAAGATTCTTCTTTAAAACGGGACTTATCTTACACTGGCTTAAACCCGCGGCTCCGCTCGCGTGTTGGTTGATTACGATAGGTAAGGTATCTTTCAGTTGTGTGCTATGAGACGTGATAAGCGTGCACCGAACAGACATTCACATTTATAGATGTACACTACACATTTATGGCAAGAATAACTTCAAAAGTAGAAGGCTCAGCGAGACCTATCTACGACAATATTTCTTTGCTTGGAGAAGTCAAAATGAAAATTAATGAAGCGCCAGGTGAAGTAGGGGAAAAGTAAGGGCAAAACTGCAAACGGTTGTGCGGAGCACCACTGGCCTGGAGGGGTCGTGTGCAGCTGCCGACATACTTAGTGTGGAATCCAGCACTCTTGTCCAACGTGTGCCGAACATGAAGCACGCCCCTGTCACGTCTGTACGAGCAGATCGTTCTGTTTCAGCGTATAAATTGATTCTGACAGACAAGCGCCACAATTTTTCACTAGAAACCTAGAAAAGATTATGGCTAATTATTGTGAGGCCAACTATCTCTATATATAAAAGGAAGTGTCCCGATTGACCAGGGCCGGCACTTTCCAAGGGGCGGCAATTCTGACGCCCTCCCCCCTCCCATTTTTTCCCCTTGACAAACTCAAAATTGATGCCCAAGAGGGGATTCGAAAACAAACCGCGGAGGGGGCGACTGGAACCGCGGCATGGCATGGCGCCTCGGCTACATGTCGTCCGCCCCTTTGAACAAGGGGAGGCAGGAGGACTGATTTCTTCCTCGTCACTATAGCAGCATCGTCGCGTTCGCCGAAGGAACAGAGACGGGGAAGCAGTCTGTCGCACACGCCACGGCCAGTGTTCTCATGAGTGGAGCGCTGACAGCCTGTTACGCGCCGTGCGTTTACTCACAACTAACTTTGCAAGAGACGAAATCTAATCTGAAAATTCAAATTAGTCCAGTCAAATAAGCCGAAAAAAGGAGTCGACCTCGTAATGAGAGGTAACAAGCTGAATATTTGCATGAGCCTTTGTTTTGACATTCTAAATGATGTGTCAAAAGTCTCATAAAATCTCGTGTCCGCGTCTTAAGTGATTAAGGGTCAAAGGTCACGAAAATCAATTTTTCGCAAATATCTCGCTTCCTATCCGTTAAATGGTATTTGCATCTCAGATAAAAGTTGTAGAGCAAGAAATTCTCTACAATTTTTGTTTTAAACATTTTTTTGTGCAATTCATCGTTTTTTAGATAGAGCGCGGAGAGCGCACAGGTCACAGCGCTCAGACATATAACACGTAACACGCACCAACTAGTGCAGCAGCTCATCAACATATCAATCGTGCTTACTACCAAGTACAAACGTGGTTAGGAAACTATATAGAACCCCAGGAATGGGGTTGGGTGCTGCAGAATGAACATTTGGAGCCAATACTAACAATATTACCCCTTGCACCCGTCGAGCTCCAGAAAACAATATTTTGCAACTGCAGAAATGGTTGTGGTGCGGGCTGCGGGTGCAGGAAATCGGGGATGCAATGTTCTTCAGCTTGTGGCCAGTGTAATGGGCAAGCTTGCCTCAATGCGTCATCACACAACAACGATCTCGATGAAGAAAGTGCATATGACCCCGGAATCTTGGAAGGTTTAGGAACGACGATCGTCGATTACGAGGATGATGATAATGAAATGGACGTTTTCGAGCGACCGGATAAAGACGACGATGATGATAAAGAAGATTAAAATTGAGACCTATGTATCATTAATAATTAAAGTGATAAAAATCCTCCTCACGTTTGAACTTCTAATTGTAATAAATGAATCATACATGACTACTAAATAAAGAGTTACATAAAACGTTTTTCCGCGTTTTTTTATTTAATATATTTTTGCTTCAAATATAATTAAGTCTTAATTATAGTTAATTTTATTCTTTTCTACATGAAAGATAATTAAGATATATTAGAATATAATTAAAATATGCTTGAAGTATTTGACTTCATAACTTTTTAATTTCACGAAATAAGTAAATATTATTAAACAAATCTTTTTGATTTATGAATAATATTATGAAATATTGAACATAATTCATGAAGAATGAAGGTTTATTATTGTAATTGTTGCAATGATTTATTAACTTTAAACAACCTACCATTAACGGGGATTCGCGGTTGACCTCGTACTACGTCTTATATGTCTGAGCGCTGTGACCTGTGCGCTCTCCGAGCTCTATCTAAAAAACGATGAATTGTACCAAAAAAAAAAAAATGTTTAAAACAAAAATTGTAGAGAATTTCATGCTCTACAACTTTTATGTGAGATACAAATACCATTTAACGCATAGGAAGCGAGATATTTGCGAAAAACTGATTTTCGTGACCTTTGACCCTTAATAACTTAAGACGCGGACACGAGATTTTATGAGACTTTTGACACATCATTTAGAATGTCAAAACAAAGGCTCATGCAAATATTCAGCTTGTTACCTCTCATTCCGAGGTGAAACCCTAATTTGACTGGACTAAATGCAATGTTCGATTCTGCTGTTACATTTTAAGCCTGAAGCAATTTTGCTAAGCCCGTCAATGGCAGTTTCCGAGTGTTTTATTGTTCCTGCATTATGGAAATAAATGGTTGAACATTACTACAGTCAAACATGTCCAACACCTACAATGCCTAGAAGTTTTCCGAATGGGTAAATACGCTGCGAGTAATTACAAGGGATAAACACATTGGTAGTAAGCCTGGCATAAGTTGGGTCTCGACGTATTTTTGAAATTTGTGATATTCGTTTCTGAATGATGGTCGGACGTTTTGATTTTTGAGCCATGAAACACCTGTCTCCGGCTGCATGAACAACCGGCAATTTTGTTTCACAATACTGCTAGCACGCTATCACTTGGCGACATTTATTTACTGTATGATGCGCGTGAATCCACGTTTCATCTAAGTAAACTACTAGTCGCTTTGATTCTGATGGAAACCTGAGAAACTATGGTCTTTTAGCAACAATGCCCTCTCGTCCGCACAAAACAAAACGTTAATTTTGACACCTTCTACAATGTAATTCTAACGTCCATCACCTCTTTTCGGAATGACTCAAACTGAGCCCTAATATATTCCTGAATCACGGAAATGTTTATTAGTTCCCAGTCTATAACGAAGTCATTCCACTGTAGGTGAAGTTGAACTTACCTTATATGCTGGCTGAAGTCCATTGCGTTGTGAGCTTTCTTCGGCATTCACTAAAGAACTTGATTTTACAGGATCTTTTCATAAATTAAAACCATCTCAGTTGATATGGAAACGATTTTATTTCCACTTAAACATTGCACAAACAAGAAATGCAGCAGCAAGCCAACAGAGCTGCTTACAGGTTTCTGGCCACTCACAAACTCTATAACCGACTAAACAAACAATGGTTTCTCTCAAACATCTTTCTACGTAACTGCGTAATAAGATTGATGACAAAGGTTTGTAATTCACAATTAAACAGTATTCTTTTACATTAAATATGCCAAAATACAGAAATGAAAACATTACATTTAAGCTTTGACTATTTATGTCAATGTATGTACTTGTTTCATGAAATGTGTATTTAAATGTAGTACACAAATTTAAAGTCATCCTTTTGACTAGTGTTTACTGTGCTCAAATTATTTACATTATGTGTGTTTTCGAAGTGCACACATATTTGTTTTGCCAATATTGTGTAGGCGTACTATTATTGTGACATGGAATTTTAATGTGTTTCAGTTTGTGGTCAAATTATTTATTAATACGGATTTGTATACGGTTGTCGTAGTTTTGTTAATTTCGAAGATAATTTCTTAGTACCAAACGGATTATTAATTTTAGTGCATGAAAAATTATCAGTATTTAATTTAGGATCTAGTGATATATAAAACATGGTCTGCCCTAATTTATTTAAACAAAAGGTATATATGAAATCATGTTGTGCAATAGTTTATAACATGTAGCATTATTGTTTTCATACAAATTAGTATCTATATAGGTTCAACAATTTCCGAAACTAAGTGTAATGCATTTTTAGTGTTTGCAGCTATTTTTTACGAAAGTATTAAAAACTGAAAATTACGTAAAAGATCAGCCAAAGTTATATTTAAATCAATGTACTATTTCTTGAAGGTATTTTACTAATAGTGTTAATAGAATTTCAAACAGAAGGCGAAAATGTGAAATATCACATGTCCGGTAATGAAGTTTTACTTTAGGTATCAGATCTTTCGTGTTTCTATGTTGGCAACTGATTTTTAGGAGTCTGCAACATAGCAGAAACGTTACATAATCCATAGACAGAACATTTCAACATTTTTGTAAATTCCCAAGGCTTATTAAAATTAGCTAGATTTCTTCTATCAGGTTTGACTCCATTTTTGAGCTGGTGCCTAGCGACTGTTCTGTACAAATCTGTAGAGAATGTCCCCAATCAGTCGCAGTTTTTGTTTTTATTTTCCGGATGTTCATAGATTTCGGACACAGTGTGGCTATTCTCAATGTTTTGAGTTATGATAACATCTATACCGTCATGCTGAACGCAACAGTCGTGACGGTTTAAATGTAAGCACGTATTAAAAGCTTTGAGATTGGACACTCAGTGGCCAAGACCGGGTAGATCTGAAAAGTAGAAACAAAAATAGCGATTGATTGTTGACACTTCCTACAGATTTGTTTAAACAAAATTCCACAAACTTTCGTGTCGAAGGCGAGCGAGCACTGTGGCCGTGATCTGCACGTTTTCCAGTGTGGACCAAGTGAGAGGCAGACAGAGAGAGAGAGAGAAGACTCGTTCTCAGGACTTTACTGAAAAGGGCAGCTCTGTGGAAAGCAAATCTGAGATTACCTCTTCTTAAGAGTTATCAGACTGTGCGATATTCGCTGTGTTGGTCAGCCACTTTTTGTCTGACGCGAATACTGACAAAATGAGACAGTTAACGCCTGTGGGCGAATTGCAGTGGCATCGCGTTGGGTTGATTTGTGCAATCAACGTACCGCGCCAGTAGCGAGACTAGGAAGTGATAGGTGTTCTCAACATCATTGAGACGGGAAATATTTCGATCGACAGAAGTTGACGCAGTCAGACAAGTGAGGTTTGTTTCCAGCGACGCCGCACCAGCTCGCAGCCATTTCAGTAAACGGTACTGTGTGGTGTGCATTGCTTCTGCTTACATCACGCACGTAGGGCCGGCCGGTTCGTCCATCTCTCGTTCATGTTGTTAGTAAACGAGAAGATGCCTTTCACGACTCGTTAAATGTGCTCCTTAAGTGCATTGCGTTTGTCATTGCCAGATACACCTCTCGTTTGCTAACCTGGAGAAAACGAGAAGGTACGATATATTTCGACTGTGTTGGCAACAGAAACAAATCAAAGTGCCGTCTGAATAAACAGCTGTTCCCCATATTTGACTATCAGGGAAGAGGTAAGCAGACAGTTGTTATTTGGTGCTATTGCATACAAACGTGAAAAAAAAATTAAATTTTACAAGAAATTAGTGCGAGAGTCTTGTCCTTAATAGAGAAATATGACACAATGCAATGTTTAAAAAAAAAAAAAAAAAAAAAAAAAAAAAAAAAAAAAAAAAAAAAAACCGGCGCTACGACATGGAACGAAAAGGAAGCGACATTGCAGGAAATGAATTCAGTGCTGTAAATGGAACATGTAGGACAGCAAAAGTGCTTAGCGCCTAGTACGATAATATACTGCCAAGTGCATAGTACGTTAGTGCAGGTTAAATTCTACGACGCTTCTCGCCGGGCTGCAGTGGTTACGTTGGCACCAATGGTAATGATGGCAACTCAGATGACCAATAAATGTTTTTTTGTGACAACTGCAATTAAAACGAAAATTATTTTTTTCTGAACGGACAAGGGTACGTACAAGAACCTGAGCAGATAACATGTACTCTGTAGCTCGTGAGAAATATTGACGCAGTTCTACCACAGTCTAATATATACAGTCGCGACAGTCACTGCTGTGAAAGTTGTTACCAACTGACAGTTGCAACGACACTAGCGCTCCTAGCGGTGGGTAAGCCGCCGAAAGAGTGATGTTTGCTTATAATTATTTGTGTACGTAATTAACGAAATAGTTAATATAATTTTTGTGTAACAAGCATTAGCAATATATCAAGAGACATACTTAATATGGAAATTAATGCGAAAACAGTCGAACTCAACTGATTCAGTGGTATAACGAAGAACTTCGTCATGAACCAATATTTACGAATATGTGTATATTTGCAGCTTATTCCGCTGAAAGTAAGTAGAATATAAACATAATAGAAAGATAAATTTCTATTTTGGTGTGTTCTTACTATGACAAAGAGTTTTTTGACGCGTATCATTGTTGTTTGGGGTCTAATGTTTCGCACATTTTTAGGCTTCTCTCGTCTTTATTATAAGCGCATATTCTTTTGAGCGTGATTACTTTAGCTTAAGAAGACAATGTCTTGAACATTCTTGCCGTTTGTGGTTCAGCTGTAGCAACAATTGTGGAATTGGGTTCTTCTTTGTTGAATACGGTTTGATTGCTTTTTCAGTTTTCTTGTCAAGTTTCCGATGTTTTCCTTCAGCTACAGTTGTGGTGGCTGATTTGGTATGTTAAGTACTGTAGTTATTGCATTCTTCATTCGTTTCCTACGTTCCACCCTCACTGATTTCACTGGAATTGGAATGGAGAAACGTTAACGTTCTTAAGAAGAAGAAACACGTCTTTCTGCCAAAGGGCGGGTATTCGGTGTTTCCTAGCCATTTTTCTATTTTCAGTAGTAAATTAAATTATCCAGTATAACCCCGTGGGTTACAATATAACATGAAATATACTGCGCCGCAATGTACCGTTTCCAACCTTGTCAGGGATCTTAGAAAACCTAAGAAACACCAATGTGGAGCTATTTTTAAGTTACTACCTATTTTATGATATTACATACGTTCTCTAATGTAAAGAATGTGTTAAAGTCAATATAAACGGTACTATTCGCACTCATCCACTATCGTATTCATAAAAGTAGCTTGCCCTCCGCTTGGAGCGCTGCTGTCGCGGTGTATAACAAAAATCTGCGGGAGTGTCGTGACTGTATATGTTAGACTGTGGTTCTACGCTTCATTGTTCATCTGTTGCCAACATGAGCACTGGAGCCAGGCGAGAAGCGTCGTAAAATTTTACCTTAGTGCAAGCAATAAATTGCACGTAGGCGAAAGTGTACTGTTCCTGTAGGTCGAAGAACGAAATCACATTTTAGGCCTTACACTGGGCGCAACAAGCATAAGTAAATACTGAATTAATTAGTTTGCACACATGGATAATGTATTCTGTTTTTTATTACAACAGATAACTTACAGAATTCATAACTATATGTTGGTCTATTTAGATGGTCGTGTAGTTTTTCATGCAGCATGTCCAAAGTGACTATCGAAGACGAAATTGCGTAACAAATTCTGTATCATCCCAGCATTCAAAATGATTTGGACGAACATAAATACGTATATGACGCCTTATAGGGGCAATATCCTCAAGAGCATCCAAAATATTGACATCGTAGTAATTGTCAACGAAGTCTTATTCCAGCCATATTCATCATACCGATTCTCACTTAACTTGTCGTCACCCGTAAGTTTGTATTTTGATACCGCAACAATATTTTTAAGGTTATGTTGCGTATCTGCAATGTAGCAAATTCATCTAACCGCTACTGAAATGGTTAGGGCGAGAAATATGACGATACAATTCACCAATAAAACTGCTTTCCACACTAGTTTTTCATACATGTGGTGCTTCTGTTATTTTGTTCGATAAATCGGTCTTTTTCGTGAATATATTGATGTATTTTAGCGCTTTGGAATCCTGCCATTTTGATATAGATTCTCACTTAACTGGTCGTTAGCCATGTAACGAGCAGAATTTTACTCGTTAACTTAACGGCCAGTTTGAGGTCCTTTAACCTCAGGTTAACTCATGACGAAACATTGACAAAGGCAATTCTCCACTAACGATAAGTTAAAATCTTAACCGGAACTTAACGAGACATTGACAAACCGGCCCTTAGTGCGACAGCCTCGAGCGTATCTGCAGCTATGTTTGTTAATTTAAAGTCAAGTTAGGCGAGGTGTTTAAGCCATTTCTGGCGAGTGCAGTTTTTTTTATCTTAAAGATCAATTAAAAATTCTATTCCTCCAGTTAACTACTTGCTTCTATCCTAAAAAATCTGGATTCTTCTGAAATTTAAATTCATTTAATATGCATTTTTTCTTGAATAAACTAAATACACAGAAATCGTGTTTACTTTCAGTAGCTAGTGACCCCAAATTTGTACTCCGTTTGTCCTTACTAGCAATGTTCAGTTATGTTTTTCTTACAGGTGATGTTATCTACGTTGGGTTATATAATGTTGTAGAAACATCTTAATCTGGCGAAGGACATCTCTCTGACTTCTACGTGACTTGCTGTTAGGTTCTTCCACGCAGGAACTACGGGTACAGTGTCAGATTGCTAGCGCAACAAAATCAGTTGGAAGTTTGTGCAAAATTGCACCACAGCAAGCACTTTCGCGTTGGACAAGTTGTAAATAACCTTACGCTGCCTATATTTTACTCCTGCATGTTTCAGAACTAGAAAGAGTTTATTCCAATCAACATTGTCAAAAGCCTTCTCCAAATCTACAAAAGCTAGAAATGTAGGTTTGCCTTTTCTTAATCTATCTTCTAGGATAAGCCGTAAGTGAGTATTGCCTCCCGTGTTCCTACATTTCTCCTAAACCCAAACTGATCTTCCCCGAGGTCGGCTTCTACCAGCTTTCCCATCCTTCTGTAAATAATTCGTGTTAATATTTTGCAACCATGACTTATTAAAATGATGGTTCTGTAGTTTTCACACCTGTCTGCACCTGCTTTCTTTGGAATGCGGATTATAACATTTTTCTTAAAGTCTGAGGGTACTTCTCGTGTCTCATACATCTTACACACCAGGTGAAACAGTTTTGTCATGGTTCGTTCTCCCAGAGACTTCAGTAGCTCTGAGGGAATGTCATCTACTCCAGGGGCCTTGTTTCGACTCAGGTCTTTCAGTGCTCTGCCAAATTCTTCTGTCAGTTACAGTATCTCCTATTTCATCTTCATCTGCATCCTCTTCCCTTCCTACAATATTGCTTCTAAGTTCATTTCCTTCGTAGAGCCTCTCTATATACTCTTTCCACATTTCAGCTTTCCCTTCTTTGCTGAGAACAGGTTTTCCATCTTTGTTCTTGATATTCATAGAACTGTTTTTCTTATCTCCAAATACTCTTTTATTTTCCTGTAGGATGTATCTATTTTTACTCTATTTATACACTCTTCTACATCCTTGGATTTGCGTTCTAGCCACTCCTGCTTAGCCATTTTGCACTTCCTGTCAATCACATTTCTTAGTCGCCTATACTGCATTTTGCCTGTTTCATTTAATGAATTTTTATATTTTCTCCTTTCATCAATTAAAGTTAGTATGTCCTGTGATATCCAAGGATTTTTTGTAAGTCTTGCCTTCCTACCTATTTTGTCCTCTGCTGCCTTCACTATTTTATCTCTCAGTGCTATCCATTCGTCCTCTACTGTTTTATTTCCCCCCGTTTCTGTCAATTGTTGCCTAAAGCTCCCACAGAATTTCTGAAAAACTTCGGGTTCCTTCAGTTTATCCAGGTGCATCTCCTTGTTTTCCTACCTTTCTGCAGTTTTTTCAGTTTCAGCCCACAATTCATGACCAATAAGTCATGGTCAGAGTTTATATCTGCCCCTGGGTATGTCTTACAGTTTGAACCTGGTTCCGAAATCTATGTCTCCTGATAGTGTCTCCAGTGTCTCCTGATCTCTTCCACGTATACGACCTTCTTTCATGATTATTAAACCAGGTGTTTGTTATAACTAAATTATGTTTTGCACAAAGTATTGTAACCAATATCTGAGTAAAATAAGTTACCAGGTGTATATTGTATAATCCATCCGCTCCCATAACTGTCTTGAACAGTGTAGTTAAAAGAAACTAGTGACCGATATCAGTGCAATTAATTTCCTGTGTAACTCCGAAACATATTCTCATTTCGAACGCGGTAAATCGTCTTGACGTGGAAGGATGAGTCGTCTCAGCTTTCCGGAGCACCGCTCGTGTTAAACGCAGCTTCCCCTCTTCTCACATGACGGCTTACAAGCACAGTTTCTCGAGTTTGTAGGGTTTCAACGGGTAAGTAAATTAAAAATGACCTATTTCTCTTATGGAGTGACCTATTGGATAAACGATCTGACTGTGATTTATGTGGTACCTTCTACTGTGCCTTGCATAGGTTTGCATAGGAAGTTGATCTAATGAGGATTTACAATCTGCCTTCTTGTCTTGTCTGTGACCCCCCCCCCCCCTAAAAAAAAGACAGAAATACACTAGTATTCCGTGAAGATATGGTGGCTGAAATGAAAATAGTCAACCCCATCCAGACATCAGATGAGTACGAAGTCTTTCGCGACGTAGTTCTTGCGTAAAATACTCTCGGTGTTCTTGCCGCGTCAAATATGGGTAGGAGCCCAAGCTTTCGACTGTATCCTGCATAGTCGTCGTCAGGGGTAAAACTGACTGCCGTGAACTGGAGGCGTCCGCTTATATAACCAGGAGACGGCTTCTCATTGGCTGGCTTACGTCATAGCGGTAATGGCGCGTTCTTGGCTGGTGCCATCTGACCACCTAGGATTTACCACATAAGATTTACAGTGGAAGTAGAGAAGGACGCGAAGCTACACTTCTTAGACGTGTTGGTTGAACGAAAATCAGATGGACGACTTGGACACTCTGTGTACAGAAAGCCGACGCAAAGAGACTTGTATCTGAATGCCCGTAGCTTTCATCATCCCACTCAGAAGAAAGCTGTGCTGAACACCTTGGTACACAGAGCAAGGATTATTTCAGACGAAAACCACCTCGACTCTGAGATCAACCACCTGAAGAAGGTCTTCGGAAAGAATGGATATTCCTCCCGTGATATTAGGTCCACACTGTCGAGGAAACCTAGACAGGATGCTATTCCAACAAATCAAGAGGACCAACACATCGCGCGGCTTCCATTCTGCGGTGCAACAAGTAGTAAAATCGGAAGAGTCCTAAATAGGCAGGGGAGCCAACCTGTCTTTCGTCCTCCCAAGAAGATGGAAGAAATAATGGCACCCGTCAAAGACAACCTCGGTCTGAGAGTGCTGGCAATATACAGCATTCCGTGCGAGTGTGGCAAAAATCACGTGGGGCGGTCAACAAGAACTGTTTCTGAACGCTGCGTTGAACATCAGTGTCACCTGAAATACAGACTTCTGTATCCCATCCTCGCCACCACTTTTGTGTCCCAGCCTCGTCGCCGCTTTTGTGTCTCGTTTCCGTCGTAGGTGTCGGTGGCCGAGTGGAATGAGACCGACACAGGAATATAGATAGCACACTGGTGCAGGTACGGAGGGGAGCAGCCAGTGGGACAGCAGAAACTAGAAACACTAGAGTGAATTAGAACGAGACATATATTGCACAGAATGTATACAATACTTAACTTTTACATAGATCAGTACTGCAGAATGCTGATACTTAGTTGAGCTAGAGGCCTGCCTAGTGTCTGTCCGATAGCCAAGTCTTCACTGGTGCCTATCTGATTCCCAAGTGTTAACTGGTTGCTATCTCAGTCCCAAGTGAACGATGTCGTTCAGTGGTGGCCACGAGCGGAGTTGCAGCAGAGGGCGCTCGTGGCTGACGTCGTAAGAACGCCGCGCCGTGCGTGCATGGCGGCGCGCGGCGAAAGTAGGTGGCGCGCACTTTGGACTTGTGCGACACCACACTGGCATTTAGAAAAAATCTGCGGTGGTTGAGCACACCTGTTAAACAAACACCGGATTTTGTTTGAAGAAACGAGAGTACTGGCTCACGCTTCCAACTACTGGGATACTGTCATCATGGAGGCGAGAGATGGCGCTGCTAGCAACGCGGAATAGAGCGCGCTAGAAAATCCTAGGTGGTCAGATGGCACCACCCGAGTACGCGCCATTACCGCTATGACGTAAGCTAGCCAGTGAGAAGCCGTCTCCTGGTTATACAAGCGGACGCCTCCAGTTCACGGCAGCAATCATGCGCCCCGTCCTCTGTTCCTTCCACCCCGCCTGGATATCGGCCCCTCCTACTTTCTACAAATCCCTCCAGATTCTAGAACGCCACGCCCTCCGCCTCGCATACCGTATCAGACTCCCTTCCCCCACGCGGATCCTCTATGACCTCATCGCCTTCCCTCCTCTCCTACACCTTGAACATCTCCGGCTCCTTTACACATCCCGCAAAATAGAGTCCCAAAACCCTCTGGTCTACCCTATTCTTACAAATCCCGGGCCTCTGCCACGCCTCCGCCAAACCGTTCCTCCCGGCCTTCACCTCCATACGCTCCGTATCCTCTCCCAGGGCAACTTCCGCACCCTTCCTCTACCGGATACCGAACTTCGTCCCGATATCTACCCCTCCTACCACCTCTGATCCCTTCCCCGTAGCATCAGCGCCCCTCCCCTCTCTCCCGTCCCTTTTCCTTCCCGCCCGCTCGGCTACCCCTCTCCCATGCCCGGAGTCTCGTCACTCCTTCCCTCCTTACGCTCTCTTCCCTCCCCTTCTCCCCCTCCCCCGCACTTCCCCCGTCCCTGCCCCCCCTCCCCCCCTCCATCCCCCTCCCCACCCCTCGCGGGGGCGTCTCGACTTTTTATCTCCGTGTTCAGTGCAAGTGCCTCCAGTGTCGTGTGTTTTACTCAGTGCCTCCATAGTCGCTGTCCCCATGTTTTATTCTGTCCGCCGTCCGCTGTCTTCATGTGTGAACTTCGTGTCTCCGCAATGTACTTTTAAACTTGTCACCGTGGCTGATTGTGTGTACTGCCTGTGTGTGTGTTTTATTACTACTCGCCTGTTTTTTTTTTTTTTTTTTTTTTTTTTTTGTTCTCTGCCATATGTTTGTCCCGCTTGTACATATACGTTTTAGTCTGTCGAAAACTCAGCGTGTAAATTGTTTTAACTTTCCGCAATTTTGTTCCTCTTTTTATATTTAATCTCTTGTTTGTCAACATTTTTTTCTGTCACATGGCTGAAGAGCAGCCACCGCAGCTGCTGCCAGCCTGCCAGCTGTTTCTACAGCTGGCTTTAAAACAACAATAAAGGAAAAAAAAGTTCACGGCAGTCAGTTTTACCCCTGACGACGACTATGGAGGATAGAGTCGAACGCTTGGGCTCCTACCCACATTTGACGCGGCAGACATGAGATGTTTGGACGAGGGCCAGACGTGTGGTATGGCAGCTGGATACTGGATACTGCTCTGACAGTCAGCAGGCCTCAATCGCCGAACAATTGTTGCGAGTTTCGGCCAGCCTCCACAGCAGCATCCTCGAAGATGGTGGCGCCCCGTGCCCTACAAAGTCGCGTATACTGTCACTCTAGTGCTGTACATGGCGTGTTGTCAATGAACCAGTCGAGCTACAGAGTTCAGTACAGTACGTACTTCGGTTTACGCTCCGTTTCTCCACACTACTCACAGTACCCGACGTTGCGCCCTCTGCTTCAGTGCATGACACAACACTCATTAGATTTCTCTTCGATTATGCTGAAGGGATAGCTCCTTACTTAACATATCTCCCCAATTGTGCGATTGGATTCACGATTTCCTATCATAAAGGACACAGTTCGTTGTAATTGACGGTAAGTCATCGAGTAAAACAGAAGTGATATCTGGCGTTCCACAGGGAAGCGTTATAGGTCCCCTACTCTTCCTCGTGTTTATAAACGATTTAGGAGATAATCTGAATAGCTCCCTTAGACTGTTCGCGAATGATGCTGTCGTTTATCGGTTAGTGAAGTCAACAGAGTATCAAAATCAACTGCAAAACGATTTATATCTGCATGGTGCGATAATTGGCAATTGACGCTAAATAAAGAAAAGTGTGAAGAAATACACATGACCACTAAAAGAAATCCGCTGAACTTTAATTACGCGATAAATCAGTCAAACCTTAAGGTCGTAGATTCTACCAAATACCTAGGAGTTACAATTACCAACAACTTTGACTGGAGAGAACACATAGAAAATATTGTGGGGAAGGCGAACCAAAGGTTACGTTTCATTGGCAGAACGCTCCGAAGATGCACCAGCTCCACCAAAGAGACTGCCTACATCACACTTGTGCGTCCTCTCCTGGAGTACTGTTGCCCCTTGTGGGACCCTCACCAGGTGGGACTGACGGAAGACATTGAGAAGGTTCAGAGAAGGGCAGCTCGTTTTGTTTTATCACGTCACGGGGGGAAAATCGTCACGGAAATGTTGCACGAATTGGGGTGGAAATCATTAAAAGAAAGACGTTATTCATTGCGGCGTGATCTGTTTGCGAAGTTTCAATCACCGACTTATAATTCTGAATGTGAAAATATTTTGCTAGCACCCACCTATATAGGGAGACATGACCATCCGAATAAAATAAGAGTAATCAGATCGAAAACGGAACGATTTAGGTGTTCTTTCTTCCCGCGCGCTATTAGAGAATGGAACGGTAGAGAAAAGTTATGGAAGTGGTTAATGAACCCTCTGCCAGGCACTTGAATGTGATTTGCAGAGTATCTATGTAGATGTAGAACAGCCATATACAGCAGCTTTCTGAAACAAGCACCTGTACCAAAAGATTGGAAAGCTGCACATGTTACACCTATATTAAAAAAAAAGGCAGTAGGAGTAACCCACTAAACTACAGGCCTATTTCATTGGCGTCAGTCTGCAGCAGGGATTTGAAACACATCTTGTATTGAAATATTATGAATTACCTCGAACAGAATGATCTACTGACCCAAGATCAACATGGTTTTAGAAAATATCATTCATGAGAAACACAACTAGCACTTAACTGACACGAAGTAATGAGTGCTATCGACAAGGGTTCGCTATCGATTCCGTATGTTTAGATTTCATGAAGGCTTTTGACACCATATCTGACAAACGGCTTTTAATCAAATTGCGTGGTTATGGTATATCGCCCCAGATTTGCTACTGCATAGGGGATTTCCTGTCAGAGAGGACACAGTTCGTAGTAATCGATGGTAAGGCATCGACTAAAACAGAGGTGATATCGGGCGTTCCACAGGGTAGTGTTATTGGTCCTCTGCTGTTCCTTATTTACATAAACGATTTAGGAGAAAATCTGAACAGCTCTCTTAGCTTATTCCAGATGGCGTCGTCATTTATCGTCTAGTAAAGTCACCTAAAGATCAAAACCAACAGCAGAACGATCTAAATATCACAATGGTGTAAAAATTTGCAATTAACGCTAAATAATGAGAACTGTGAAATCGTCCATATGAGTACGAAAAGAAATCCGTTAAACTTTCTTCACAATATAAAGCAGTTGAATGTCGAGGCTGTAAACTACACTAAATATCTAGGTATTACTATGACTTAAGGCTTAAACAGGAAATAACACGTAGATAATGTAGAAAAGGCGAACCAGAGACTGCGTTTTATTGGGAGAACCCTTAAAAGATGCAACATAACTACTAAAGAAACTGCATACAGTACGCTTGTCCGTCCATTTTTGGAGTATTGCTGCCCAGTGTGGGATCCTTATCAGGTGGGTTTGACGGAGGACATCGAAAGAGTCCAAAGAAGGGCAGCTCGTTTCGTATTGTCACGATACAGGGGAGACAGCGTTACGGAAATGATACAGGATCTGGGATGGGAATCATTACAACAACGGCGCTTATCGCTGAGGCGTGGGCTACTTGCGAAACTCCAATCGCCAACATTCTGCTCCGAATGCGAAAATATATTGTTGACTCCCATTTACATAGGTACAAATGACCATCAGAATAAAATACGAGAAATTAGAGCTCGAACAGAGAGATTCAAGTGTTCTTTCTTCCCGCGCGCTGTTCGAGAATGGAATGGCAGATAAATAGTATAACGGAGGTTCGATGAACCCTCCTGCCAGGCACTTAAATGTGATTTAATGAGTATTCCACGTAGATGCAGACGTAAGTCTGGCCCGTACGCTGCAGACAGCATGGGAATCGTTCGCTGCTCCCCTCGCGCAGACGCAACAGGTGTCTCAGCTGCCCTCGCGTCCCCCCCCCCCCCCCCCCCCAACAGCGCTGCGTCTGTCGCTGTCTCGACGCACAGCATTCTCCGGCACTTGTAGCGGTGGGCTGAACTGCGATTTTCCCACATCAGTGATATCTGCTACTTTGCGGTATCTGCGACTATTAGTTGCGATTTGTCACTGTTTACAATCGCAGTTTACAAATCCTCAACATGTATCCCACCGCACTCAAACTGCGATTTCCGTGACTCAGACTGCAAACTTTTGTGATTTCTGCTACTGTTCATCTACATCTACATCTATACTCTGCAAATCACGTTCAAGTGCCTGGCAGAGGGTTCATCGAACCACTTTCGTAACTTTTCTCTACCGTTCCATTCTCTAATAGCGCGCGCGAAGAAAGAACACCTAAATCGTTCCGTTTTCGATCTGATTTCTCTTATTTTATTGGGATGGTCGTGTCTCCCTATGTAGGTGGGTGCTAGCAAAATATTTTCACATCCAGAAGTAAAAGTCGGTGATTGAAACTTCGCAAACAGATCACGCCGCAATGAAAAACGTCTTTATAAGTTAATGAAATGCAGCAACCAGTTGCTTGTAGTTATTTATTTTTAACTTTAACGACCGGTTTCGGGCGCTTGAGTGCCCTTCTTCTGGTCTATATTTTTCCTGTTGCTTAATAAATATACATGCTACTAGTCTTTCAATTCTTGCAACATTTCCTTGACGCTTTCCCCCCGTAACGTGATAAAACAAAACGAGCTGCTCTTCTCTGAACCTTCTCAATATCTTCCGTCCCACAAGGGGCAACAGTACTCCAGGAGAGGACGCACAAGTGTGATGTAGGCAGTCTCTTTGGTGGAGCTGGTGCATCTTCGAAGCGTTCTGCCAATGAAACGTAACCTTTGATTCGCCTTCCCCACAATATTTTCTATGTGTTATCGCTGCTTCTGTGATTTCTGCTATTGCAATTGCTACTTCTGCGATTTCTGCTACTTTCGTAATTTCTGCTACTTCCGTGACATGCGATTTGTTTGCCAAATGTTATATATATCATCCATAACACATTCCTCGTCCTACATGTAAATATATACGAAACTACCTGAACCCCCGCTGCTTCGCATGCGTAGGCTGGTTGGTCTGCACCAGTTGTTTCTTTTTAATCCTGATGAAGAATAAATATATTAAGTTTCTTACTTATAGCTTGATATTTCAGTTAAGAGCATCATATTTTTGAAAATCTATTTTTGCATCTCGTATTTCACCCCCTTATTGGTCGAATTTCCAAAAATTCTGAAACACGTGTCATTTAAATCCGAACCCCGAATCCAAATCCTAAAATTTGTAATTTTAACTTCAAAATTGCCTAAATAGCAACAAATTTTCGAAAAACACCCGCTCTCCAATTTAACCCCGTTGATAGTTGCATTTCCAAAAATACCGAAACACGTGTTTTTAAAGTCTAACAAACTATACAAATATCAATTTTTGCAGCTCTGGCTTCAAAATTGTATCAATAGCAACTTGTTTTCAAAAAGAATTATTTATCCTCTATTTAACCCTCTTACTTCTTGAATTTCCAAAAATACTAAAAATCATGGATTTTTAATCCTGACCAAGATTCCATATCCGACGTAGTTGTATCTTAAAATTTGAGTTAACAGCAACATATTTTTGAAAATCAATTT
Source organism: Locusta migratoria (assembly GCA_026315105.1). NCBI lineage: Eukaryota > Metazoa > Arthropoda > Insecta > Orthoptera > Acrididae > Locusta > Locusta migratoria. The sequence continues at coordinate 125,520,862 of CM048754.1, forward strand.
TTTGCGTCACCTATTTTACCCCTTATTTGTCGAATTTCAAAAAATGCCGAAACACGTGTCTTTTAAATTCGAACCCTGAATTAAAATCCGAAATTTTGTACTTGTAGCTTCAAAATGGCCTAAACAGCTACGTATTTTCAAAAACGTTTCATCCCTTATTTCACCCCCTTACGGACGGAATATCGAAAAATCACCTCTTAAATATCGCCTACAGAGCAAGATCAACACCCTCCACAAATGTCAAGTTTCTATCTTCAGAGGTTTGGGCTGGGCGATGATGAGTCAGTCAGTCAGTCAATCAGTCAGTCAGTCAGTCAATCGGGACACTTTCTTTCATATATAGAGAAGAAGGAGAAGATAAAGAATATTGATGGTCCATTTGCAAGTAATGTTGGGCCTACAGCCTATCTTAACAAAAACATTCGGCAGATTAGGCCTACAGCAACTGTCAGTGCAACGAACGTGCCATGTTCTTGCCTGTAAAATGCATGGATTTTTTTTATTTATTATTATTATTTTTTATTATTTTTTATTTTTATTTATTTATTTATTTACATTGTGTGTTATAAGTCACTCACCAATTTGAAACAGATGATACGTAAATGTGAAATACACTGTGAGTGACTTATGAAAATTATATTTTCCCTTCAAAACCTTTCGGTGTCAATACATATTCTGCCAAATAACTATTGATAAGAGCTTGCGTTATATTATACTTATCGAAGTGCTGGCCTAGTGTGCTAATGTTGACAACTAAATTTTCATTTTATAAGAATATTTAATTTACTGACTCTACAAGGTTACACACAAGAAACCTTGCAACCACGGACCAAGAATAACATTAATTATTTACTTTTATGATAAACAAAATATTATTTCCACCATTCTATGGGATTTAGATTTCTAGGATCATTCATCGGTCGTCGCCAACATAAGCACACTATGCCACCACTGCAATAAACCAAAGTTTGAATAATACTGAAGGACCCGATACCACAAATCTGATTTCACTCATGTCGTCACAGGAGAGAATGTACAACAAGGAGAAAGATGAGAAACAACAGTTCTAAACCTAAAACAAATCTGAAAAAATAAAACTTTCCATTACGCGAAAAAATAGTATATTTTCAAGTTTAAAATGTTTATAGAATCCTCGAATATACAGGTTTACTCCTATATCACACTACTTAACACAATCCACACTGAAAATGGAGTTACCCTACTGTTAAACATTTCGTAAAATGACTTAGTTGACCACTTGATATCACCAGCTTGGAATTTTTATTTTATGTGCGATGTATAATGCACGCCAAAATATTCGTCGAAACCAGATGTGGAATTTAAGACGCGGATTGTGAATTGACATAATAGTTGTAGGTTCAATGACGGAAAATGATTTTAAGCAGGGATCAGGTCTGTAATACAATATTTATTTGGCATCCACATTCGTCGTCCTTATCAACTTTAACTGTGTTGCTTCACAATATGTGAATGCTGCCGCCAGGTAAAATAGTGCCACTAAGTGTAAACATTTTCACAAATCATATTATCTTCCTGCTTATTAATCAGACAACATCCCCAAATAACACACGAGTGCAAGTGCGACAGTTGGCCAATAAGTAGCACAAGGCGGAGTATTAAATGCTGTCCTCAGTTTCTACTTGTGACTCTTATTTGCGACTTTTCACTGAAAACGCAGTTTCGACCAGTGAGGAGGTTCGAGCTCACTGGTTTGAACTGACGGCGTTGGACCAATGCGCGTTCTAAACAGCTACATGTGACTCTTACAAGGAGAGTACTTGGGCTCGAACAAACATATCTGTATGAACCTACGACGGAAACGAGACACAAAAGCGGCGACGAGGCTGGGACAGAAAATAAACAAGGTAATTTGTTGCAATGTATTTGTCCCTCATGTTTGTTTAAGGGTCTACACTTTCTACAGAAATCTGGGACTTCCTTTGTATACTAAACCACCTGTATCAGCACTGTGCAGAATGTTCATTATGACAGTATCCTCCCAGTTTACGTGCAAATGCTTCAGAAGACCATTATTCAATTCGTTGTTACGCATGTCACTGCATCTTCACGAAATAGAACAAACACGCATTTTAGAGGGAGCATTGTTACAAATGCACAATTCTAAACATTGAAGAACATAGCTCTATGTAATTAATAAGAGTGTCTGAAACTCTTTTTGGACAAAAAAAAAAATGTGTAGTGGCGGGTTTCGAACCACTGATCTTCAGCATCACTGTTTTTTTTTTTTTTTTTTTTTTTTTTTTTTTTTTTTTTTTTTCTCAATGGGTGGTTCTGTTCATTGCGGACTCTGATCGTTTTTGTTCGTTGATGTTCGAAGTGTCATTGGCTCAGCTTTTTTATTACAGAGGGCGTTGAGCCATCTGACCGGGCGCGCTGAGCCACGGCGCCCGGCAAAATGTAAGCAGTACCGAGAATCGAACCTGGGACTCAAAATTGACAAGCCGAGCGCTTGATCACTACGCTACTCAGTCTTGCCTTGTTCAACGCATTGCCCACTATGCTACGGCTAACATTAAGGATTTGCGTTCTTTAACCTCGTACTAATGATGGCTGTTGGCAGTTTTAGACACTAGATTACCACTTATTGTACGAAAAACGACGTCTTTTTGTTAATTCTCGACTGCGCCATTGCTTTGGAGTTACGTGTAAGTTAAAATAAGAAAATCGTCAAATACGCAACGCAAGATGGCGTATGCCAGAGAGAGTTCTGGGCGAGGAATGTCACGTGACATCTGCGAACGGCTGGTTTTCGTTAATTTAATTGAGGGTGAAGAATTTCGGTTATTTTTCCAAATATCTCTCACACGATATGAGGTATGAGAAAGACATAAGAGAGCTAAGTTGTAGAGAATTTTTCTCCTCTACAAGTTCTGTTCTTCAATTTTCGCGTCAGATGAACGGTTTATTTGTAATTAAAACTTCATTACAAACGGCTTTTTTGGGCATTACTAACGTATTTCTTGTCCAAAATATTTGAAAAAAAGCGAGTTTATGGTCTCTGGTAGCCAACAATTATGTCTGTAAAATTTGGTGTCGATCGGTTGAACGGTTCGAAGTAAAAAGTGGGAGCACGTTACAGACAGACAGACATCCCAAAATCGCCGTTATTTGTGCAAATATCTCTGCAACGATGCAAGATATGACAAAAACATAAGAGAGCAAAGCTGTAGAGAATCTGCCTGTCTACCAATTAGGTTATTAAATTTTCGTGTCAGATGAACGGTTCGTTTGCAATTACTATTATATTTTTGGTACTACTACCATATTTTTTTCCGAAAAATTTGAAGAAGGGAGGTTCAGGTTAAAAGCTGTACGTGTGTTGTGTATGTTGAACCTATCGTTAGATCAGACAACAAATTGTTCCTTGACACAGCAATTTGGTTTAATTATGGCCCTGATACTGATGTATATGCTATTAAGTGAGAAACAGTGCATGAAACTGATTATGTGCGCAACGGATATTTTTAACAAAACAACTGTGACATGTAGCCTTTTGAAACAGACACTGACTATACTCAAAAATTTTGACTGCGAGAAAGATATAAAAAAAACCACACAAATCACTTTCTTAATGCTTGACTGTGAGAATTTTATGCAGATCAGTTTCTAATTATTGAAATTTAGTATCAATTTAGTATCATAGTCAATTAACTATCATTTACTATGGCACCGATAATGAAATCCGTTCAACAATATTATTCACATCAATACTGCACTTTAAATCCACTAATAATTAATTATCAAATGAAGGAAGTAGGTTAATTTTCTAACTACGTAAATGAAAGATGAAAGAAAGTTTAAGGTACTTATTATTAATAATCAGCATTTCATTACCTACATAATACAACTTCTGACTTGCTGGCAAAGCAGCCTCTGCTCTACATCGGAGCCATAAACACAACCCAACCGCTCTCTAAGCGAGCTGAACCACTAGTGCTACTCTCTCTCAGAGCGAGCTACAATGCTATGCAATACATGATCTTTGCCAAAGATGAAACTTCATAAAGGACACATATCGATACATACAGTAGAAGCGATATTATACATTTTCTTGCAAGCAAGTTACTCGATACAAAACAGGAGGCACAATACTGGACATTTTCTTACAAAATAATTTTTTATGGACACGTTTCATCACCCCCCTCCTACCTATTAAAATTTTGTAGGGTGGGTGATGCCAATGGCATTGCCTAGCCAGCAAAATTACTGAATTTCAAGTCCAAAAATCCATTAATGACATCCAAAATATAACATGAAAAATATGAAAACCTGATAAACATTTTTATACAAGATATTCAAGATCAAAACAACAGATGAAGTTCATAGAAAATTTAAAAAAAAGTGACAGTCATAAATACATGCAAATTTACAGACGAGTACCAACAAGAGTAATGCTTGGAGTGGTACAGGATGTGACAGGCATAAGCAAATGTCAAAATGTACAGAACATCAGCAATAAATGAAATACATGACAAATGTACATAATGATAAACATAAGTATATATAGAATTTCAGAGAACATAGTTTGACAAATGATATAGTGGAGAAAATGAGATAGCTAGAAGTAATAGACAAGTGAAAAAAAATACAATAATAAACATGAAGATATACAAAGTTTTACAAAAGGTAGTTTAACTAATGTCATCATTCTTTAAAGAAAATGAGGTAATTACAAGTAATACACACAGTAGTGTAAGTTCCATGCGTCTAAATTTTGTACAAGAGATCAGTATTTTTGGGAACATAAAATTAACATTTGTATCTTGTGCACAATGTAGTCTATGTAAATTTTTTAGTGCACTTAGTATAAGATAAAGTGTCAATTTTGTATTCTGTGATGCATTTAAGATGCCATACTTTCATGGATGCTAGAACAAACATGTAAAATTTTTGACTACATAGGTTTCTGATCATGTACAAAATAATGTCACTGCTTCGGCACAATAGGATTTCAATATTACGTTTGTCAATTGAATAGTTACAATGACAGTACAGACTAAAGTGTATTGACTCATTATAGTTCTGAAAGCATATTTATCTATCAAGAGCACAATTTTATTTTGGTCACTCAATGTAAAAGAACCATGAAATATACCTAAACACTTGTAATGAACTTGTGGACAACGTTTGCAATGGGAGGCACTGAATAGTATAAGCACACGAATAGCACATTAGCTCCTAACATTCATTTTAGGTCTTCACACGATTAGCCAATTATTCCCTAACATTCATTTTAGGTCTGCACAGGATTAGCCAATTATCCCCTAACATTCATCTTAGGTCTGCACACGAACACAAAACACTGTAAGATTACACCACACTGTAGGCGAGCTGGCTGGTTGCATTGAAGTTGAAGTCATGGGGAAAAGGTTCTGATGTATTCCTCCATGCAATTCGACAACCAAGTGTGCTCCAACCAACGGGGCTACTAGCAGACTGCATCAGCATAGCCAAAATTAGAGCAAAATTATGGTGGTTGGCCAAGGCTGCAATGGACAGTACTATGTGGCCAAACATCATCCAAAAAACATCTTCATTAAAAGGCCCAAAATCAGTGGTGTACAATAACACGTCCATTGTTCTATGTGCATTATGGAATATCGTGTGCGAAGTCGCCAGTTCCCATGCGTGTCCAAAGTACATGAAATAAAGCATTTTACACACAAATTAGTAACATAGTCATGATATTTCAGTTTACACTGAAAGAAAAGTCGTTGATTATTAAACCATATTTTTACATTACAAGTAGTGTCTTGAAGACGGATACATTTGAATAGTAATGAGTAATTTAATTCTTATACTAGAGTATCTACAAAATTAGTGTCATTTCATATAGGCATAAGGCTTTACATACTATGTACATCTTACTTTACAAACACATAATCGTATGAAATACATTCAGGGTGCTTGTCCTCAATTTGGCATTAGGTCATGTAAAGTAAATTTGTTGTCATAATTAGAGCAATTAACGTGAAGCCACTTCAGATAACTTGACATTCCAATTACCACTAGTCAATTAAATTGACATACATCACTATGGTGGGGATTGCATTACCACCAAATTATAACAATTAAATTACATATGTTGCCATGGCCAGGCTTTTGTCTGAACTGAGTTACATATTTCATTACCTTGAGGTATAACACATCAGGGTAGTTTCGTGAGAATAGCAAAAGAGGTTCAAGTCATCAGGTCATGTCTGTGTCTGTCTGAGTCAGCAGTAGGGTCAGACAAAACAATTAAGGCAAATTTTGGCACAGTAATAGATGTACATCACAGTAAATCATCCGATAACGTACACTACTTGTTAGGCATAGCTGCAGATTTTCATCAATAAGATCATCAATAAAATTTTGAAGATAGCAGTAAGCAAAAGCAAAGTATTTCTGTGCATTAACTAGACTTAACTAGGCGTAGTTTATGGCAAAACTGCAAGTTCGCAAGAGAGATGGCTGTGTGCAACGTATAAGCATAACCATACATTTTCATGAGCTTCATTATAAAATTAATTAGCATAGTGGTAGGGCTTAGGTATATAATTAGTGAGCATAGCGGTAAGCTTTGATTACAAGAGCAATAAGCATAGCTGCAAGCATAATTAGAGATATTCATTACACATAATTACAAATAATTACAGAGCATCAGAAGGATATGATTCTCACCAATCACACATGCCATTGAAGGCACAATGCATCAACATACAAAATGGTGCACATAAGCACAAAGAGAAAACACAAAAGCGCAGTGCGAGTAAGCACATCAGAAAAGAACAGAGCATAGCATCATTAGCAACATAGCGATTCTCCTCATAATTGCGTCATAATCATTGTATACTCTCGTCCACATAATTACATTTATCAAACATCTTTGACTGTTACCAATACCTTCCTTACCATCATTTATCCATAAACAATAGTGCATTTTAATGACCACCATGACATATTGTGTATTGCCTTACTCATCATCCTCCAGAATGTCCTTTTTCTTTTTTACTGCTCAATCGGCTTACAAAATGCTTATGTCAACTCAAAATCTTCTTCACTCGCTCCGAAGTTCGTAAGTTATGCAATTAGTAATACAGAAGAGAAATCTGATATTTTCTGAAACATAGGAACTTAATTAGATTACTCAATCAAAAATTTCCATTAATTTTATTTGTCTTGCACAGCCACAGAGTTCGTTATATGTAAATTGCAAGATAGTCATAGTTTTGTATGACAATATCCCAGCGTAGCACAGAGCATAAGTATTCAGAGTTAGGGAAAAGTAACAGTGAGAAAAAGAGGTAGATAGAGCGCACTAAGGAAAAGCGGAAGAATAGTGACACTCAGCTCGAGAACGGGGCACCAATCGCCACTTGGTGTGTCCAAAACAGATTAATGGACTCTCTACCCCAAATTTTATGCCTTGAAAATTTTAATATTGGAAATGTGGTGTATGCCTTTCGACTTGTGCGTCTTTAAAGTTTCTACCTCAACGACGTTGTCGTGGATGATACGTTTGATTCGATACGGACCATTGTACAGTAAAAAGAATTTGTGAATCATAGATCTTCCCTTGTGGGATAAGTGGTGGGATCTAATTAATACCTTTTGTCCTACATAGGGTTGTTTGGCGTAACAATTACGTTGAGAGCGTTTCCTTTTTTCAGCTGCTTTCTTAATGTTTTTAAGCGCCAATTCAATTATCTCATGATGACGTAGTCTTCTGTGTTTAGGAAAAGGTATCAATTCCTTGATACGGTCGGGAGGTTGCTTGTTTTTCAGAACCAGAATTGGTGAAAGACCTGTAGAATCATTAGGAAGTTCATTTATAATATTTTGAAATGACAGAAGATATCTATCCCATGTGTTATGTCGTCGGTAGCAATACAGCCTACAAAGTTTTCCAAGTTCTTTCATCGCTCGTTCACAAGGGTTAGAGGCAGCATGATAAAGTGATATGAACACAGGTTTGATGTTTCTGCGCCGCAACATCCGTGCCCAATCATGAGAACGGAATTGAGGTCCGTTATCGGAGATGACTTTATCTATATGGCCAACATCTTTCAGGAAGTTTTTGACAAAGGCGTTAGTTACTGTCTTCGCCGTGACACGGCGGAGCGGAGTAAAAGATACAAATTTTGGTGTGAGCTCAATAGCAACTAAAACAAAGGAGAAACCATTGTTAGTTCTCGGAAGAGGTCCAAACAGATCAACGGCTGCTAACTGCTTTAATTTTGAAGGTATAATCGGAAAAAGTGGAGCAGAATGCGATATGGTCGGCGGCTTTGCTTTCTGACACAATTTGCATCGAGATAACACATTGCGTATACGTTTCTCCATGTTGATGAAGTAACAAGAGTCGCGTAATTTCGCGAAGCACTTCTTGGCACCATAGTGTCCGTAACTGAGATGAATATACCAAATCAATTTGTTCACGGATTCCTCCGGAACACACACTAACCAAAATTGACTGTCAGGGGCTTTACGTTTGAAGAGAATGTTATTATGGATAATGTAAAATTGTCTGATGGAAACATTATATTTATAGTGCCATTTTATTTTAATATCTCGCCAGATTGGATCTTTATCTTGTTCTTTAGCAATGTCAGAAAATGTGGCAGATATGTAATTTTCGAAAGCAACTTGCTGCATATAGAGGATAGTAAAGTTATTTTCTAAGTATGCCTCTTCCGTCGCCTTGATGAGCCCAACAGGCGAACGAGATAGCGAGTCTGCAACGACGTTTTGTTTACCAGGAATGTAAATTACAGAGAAATCGAATTCTTGAAGGAACAAAGCCCATCGTCTAAGTCTATCATGGTTAAGTTTTGCCGACATGAGGAATTGAAGTGCACGGTGATCCGTGTAAACTTTAGTGTGTCTGCCAAACAAGAAATAACGGAATTTTTCGAATGCCCAAACTACTGCCAAAGCTTCAAGCTCAGTGACGGAATAGTTCCGCTCTGACTTGGAGAGTATGCGACTAGCAAATGCAATGGTTCTCTGTGTGGCAATGCCATTTTCTTCATCCTCTTGAAACACGTGAACGCCAAGTCCGAATTTTGAACTATCGGTAGAAATGCAAAAGATCTTAGACAAATCTGGATGGTGCAGAATAGGTGCGTGAAGGAGTGCATCTTTTAAGCAAAGAAATTCTCTTTGGGCAGCTTCATCCCAGAACCAAACAGTATTCTTTCCAGTTAATTCATATAATCTGGGGGTAGTTAGGTCTTTCAAATTTATAAAACGCCGATAGAAATTAATTAAACCCAAGAAAGCTCTTAATTGGCGTTTAGTGGTGGGAACAGGCATTTTCATTATCGCCTCTAACTTTTCGGGGTCGGGCTGGATTCCATCTTTAGAAATAATGTGCCCTAAAAATTTAATCTGAGAACGACCAAACTGTGACTTCTCTAAGTTGACAGTAATCCCGGATTGAGCAAACACTTCAAGTAAAGATTCCAAAGTACTGTTATGTTTTTCCCAGGAAGATTCTGCAATTAAAATATCATCAACGTAAATTGTGATTTGTTGTTTTAAGTGCTCAGGAAGTGTGGCATTCATCGCACGGATGAAAGCAGATGAGGAGATGTTCAGTCCGAAAGGCAATTTACGGAACTGATAACAGTTTCCGAAGCAGAGAAACGCGGTGTACTTCCTACAGTTGGGGTGCAGTTTCACTTGCCAAAAACTAGACCTAAGATCTAATGAGGATAAAACTTTGACACCATAGAATTTTTGTAACAATTCTTCAAGGGTTTGTGGTCGGTCGGTTTCAGGTAAAATGATAGTGTTAATTTGTCTGGAATCAAGCACTAATCGAATTGACTTATCTCTTTTTTCAACAATATGTAGGGGACTGTTATATGAGCTAACTGCAGGTTCAATTACACCTTGATTGAGCATGGACTGAATTTCAGCCTTAACTCTTTCCCTGTATACTATGGGAATGGGATATGTAGGTACAAAAAATTTATTATGTTTTTTTATCTTAAATTCATAGAGAAATTTTTTATGGTACCAGGACTGTTCGCGAATACACGGGAATAACGCCGCAAGATAAGGAACAATTCTTCCTTATCACGTTCTGAGGCACCTTCAACTTCTACTAATTTGTTCTTAATGATATCAGAAAACAAGTCAATTTGTTCAGTCTCTAAATGTTTATCTGTTATATCATCATCAGGTTTGCCATCCTGCGTCACATTAGAAGTAGATAAAAATTTTAAACAACTGGCACCTTCTTCATATCTGGTAATCCAGTCTTCGAATTTAATTTGAATGGCATTTTCCTGAACAAAAGCAGTGGCACAAGCCGTATTGAAATCTGAAATAACCTTGTACTTGGATAGGAAGTCCACACCTAATATCATCTGTGTAGTTAAACGGGGGACAATCAATAGGTTGGCAGAAAAGGTATGACCTTGACATAAAAATTCTACGTATGTTTGCTGTCGAATTTCGACAGGTTTGCTAGAAATGACGCCACGAATTTTAGTGCAATGCAAAGGCAGAATGGGACCATTAAGCAAGTTCTGATATTTCTTGAAAGTCACTTCACTAATTACTGACACAGGGCTACCAGAATCTAAGACAGCAGAAAGATTGATTTTGCCAATTTTGACAGATACAATTGGGTGAATTGGAATATCGAGACATTCTACCTTCTCTTCAAATAGTGCCTCTTTTATGTCATCTAACTTCACAAATTTTACGTCTTGTTCGGTGGAAAGTTCATAAGAAATTTCTTTGTTGAGACAAGTGTTACCAAAATTAATGAGGCTTTCACAAGATAAATGCTTTTCAAATCTTGATTGTTCATCAACTTCGCATTCACTATCATCGTCATTAGAAGACATGTAATTATCTATCCAGTCAGCGACAGAGGTGTGCTGCAAATCTAATTGTTCGAAATCAGTTTTTGCTGTTCCAAGGTTACTGTTAGTTGCATTATTGTGTGGCAGTACCGTATCCTGCATTTCAAAGTACATGACCGGTCTGTCATATGCAATTGTTGGTTGATACTGTAAGAATTTTATTTCGTATATAGTGTCTTCCTCAGAGTCTGAAGACGAAGCTTCTGTCTCCCACTCTGAATTGTCGTCATTATATTGCTGATCGACATTTATCTCGTTTAACCGTTGGGCAGTATAATGTTTGTTCGATGCTTCTTTATTTGTTTCTTTAAATCTGATAGTACAATTTTTATTACTGTCATTGCTTTCAGGAGTAACGGCTTTAGGTATTGACACAAGTTGTGTCGGTTTTGCCTTATCACTTACTGAGGTGCTACCAGCATCAGTATTGTGCACTTCCGCACAAACTACTATTCTGTTTTGTTCGGGAGGTTGTTCATCATAACCTTCCTCTCTGTGAGGACGTTCACAATGAACAAGTTTCAGCGTATAGTTAGGATCACATAAATCCTGTACGGCCGAATTATTTGCCGTCGAGTCCGCTAGTCATACCTGACGCGGCCCCTTTTTTGACGAATTGTAGCGTGGATTAGCAGGTCTGATTTCAATGTTTTGCTCTTGTCTTTCCGGGGTACGCGATCTGCTTAGGCCCCGATTCGTGTTTTCGTGTCGCGGAAGGCGATCACGAGAATTATCGCGTGTGCCCTCCCGACTACGCTTCTCAGCGTTACTATTGTTATTTTCAGTCTCGCGATCACTATCAGTATTGCGTCTTCCACGCCAATTAGTATCATTTGAGGTATTGCTGTTATGATAGTAATTATTGTGGCGTCCTCCGCGACCAAAGCCACCACCTCGGTAACGGCCACGAAAACTTCCACGGTTATTCTCACGATCTTACAATCACTGTTCTCATTGTCGCGACTTTGTTTGTAAGATTCATTAGTGAAAGAATTATTTTTTGGTTTATCGTCGTGCTCTGAATAACGTTTAGTACGCGGCGGGCTTTGTTGCGACCGGCGATCATCGATCATCGATCTATCAAAATATCGACTGCGCGAGGAATTTTCCTCGTCTTCTTCCTCTAAGTCTTGTAAGAGGTTTCTAAAGGCTTCAATATCATTCTTGCATCGTGCCGCAATGGCAATTTGACGCAAGTGTAGAGGCAATTTGTTCAAACAAATTCTAATTAATTTCGCAGGGCAGTAAGTTGCCGATAAAAATTGATTTTTGTATACCAAATGTTGGAAATATTCCACCGGGCTCGAGAAATTTGATCGCTCAAAAGTTTTGAACGTCGCAATACTGTTTTTAACGCGGTCTTGTGCCGCTTCCGACCAGTATGCGGATAGAAATGAGCGTCGGAACTGATTCTCGCTATAGCACTCTTGTGCAATAGCTCTCATTCTGGTGGCTGGCTCGCCTTCCAGATAACCACATATAAATTCTAATCTGTGCTCAAGTGGCCAATTCGGGGGAAGACAATAATCGAATTGCTGCAACCACTCTTTAGGGTGCAAGTCATTCGGAGAGTTTTTGAATGTCTTGAATTTACGTACAGTCAGGAAATGCTTGTAGTCAAACGCTTCACTTCGCCTGTGCGGTGTAAGTGGGCGTAAACTACGCACCGCGTCTTCATTGTTGTTGCTCTGAGGTACACTTCGTTCACGTACCAAGCGACCTACTTGAGTCGAATCATCATTGTCATTTTCGTTCAAATTTTCTTCTACATCTTCGTATGCATTTCCACAAGTAAGGTCAAATTTCCTCTCTATTCGCGCCACGCGATCATCTAATTTCCTTATCTCAGCCTTGTATTTCTGATTAATGGTCATTTGACCTTGTTTGAAACGGTCAAGGGCGAGATATTCATTAGTTTCATTAAACGGGGTAGGATGCGTTACATCAGAACTTTTGTCACTGTTATCACTGATTTGGGTAATTTTAACAGTAATATCCTCAAACTGTTTATTAATTTTATTGATCTGTTCCGTCGTGACTGACTGGAAGTTCTGCAACTTTTCATCAAATAGATTACTCTGTTGCTTCAATTGAGCGAGTTCAGTAGTTTCCATATTTTCGACTCGTGACGCAAGGCTTTCCACTACCGGGTTAATCTCGTCGCGAATATCTTGTCTTATTTGCTGAGATTCACGTTTGAAAGTATTGAGCAGTTGTTCCCTGAACCGATTGTTGTCCTCATTTATTTTATTAAAACTACTTTGAATACTCACAAACCTCGAATCGCACGTCTGTACTATTTTCTCAAGTTTCTTACCTTGTTTCTCATTTTTCTCAGTTTTTCATTTAATTTCTGAGATTGTTCCTCCAGTTTTTCATTTAATTTCTGAGATTCCTGAGATAGTAATTGACTATTCTCATTTAATTTAGAGAGCTGTGACAATAAAATTTGCATGAAATCATTTGGTAATACGTTTTCCATAGCCGTCGCACAAGTATTTTTTGTAGCAGAGCTAGCCGGAACCGATGCATTATTTTCCGCAACCACGTCACAAGAATCGGAATTCTGTATTGTCAAATCCTGTACTTTGTCATTATCCATATTGTCTGTTCCTGAACTAATCTGTTCCGCGTTTTCAGACACGGTATTTACTGTCGTATTTGTATCAGTGCAGTGAGAAGGCTCTTGTGAAAATTCAGCTTCTCTCCTTGCATCATTCGAGGTCTCATTTTCGGAAGCAGATTTAGCATCAGCGCGGACTCTCCTATTCTTCGACATTGTTAACAGAATTTTGCAGTAAAGTGACCAATAATATTTATTTTCACCTACAGCATATTTTTTGAAAATCACACACAGTAATTATGAGAGAACAATAGGCTGAATCGGGCTAGTGCAACATACAATCACAATCGAGATTACGCGAACCGTTAATTATCACACGAGTTCCGCGACACTAGAACTTTCATCACAACAAACATCAGACAATATAAAAGAGAGACTTGTTCAGTAGTAATGCAATTATTTGTATATTCAATTAATCTACTATAAACAATGCTACACACTATCAAGAATGGTAAGTAACAAACTACAGAAACAATTACTATGCTACTGTTGCTATAACAAAGGATAGTGCTACAAAAATTAAATTAAGAGCCAAAAGGTAAGTTGGTTAGTGGAAAAGGCAAACTAACTGAAATAAGACTACGTATCTAACTACGTCACGATCCTGTTTGTGAACTATCCTGGCAGAAAGGGCGCCAGATAAAAGCTGTACGTGTGTTGTGGATGTTGAACCTATCGTTAAATCAGACAATAAATTGTTCCTTGACACAGCAATTTGGTTTAATTATGGCCCTGATATTGATGTATAAGAAACAGTGCATTAAACTGATTATGTGCGCAACGGATATTTTAACAAAACAACTGTGACATGTAACCTTTTGAAACAGACACTGACTATACTCAAAAATTTTGACTGCGAGAAAGATATAAAAAAAAACCCACAAATCACTTTCTTAATGCTTGACTGTGAGAATTTTATGCAGATCAGTTTCTAATTATTGAAATTTAGTATCAATTTAGTATCATAGTCAATTAACTATCATTTACTATGGCACCGATAATGAAATCCGTTCAACAATATTATTCACATCAATACTGCACTTTAAATCCACTAATAATTAATTATCAAATGAAGGAAGTAGGTTAATTTTCTAACTACGTAAATGAAAGATGAAAGAAAGTTTAAGGTACTTATTATTAATAATCAGCATTACATTACCTACATAAACTTCTGACTTGCTGGCAAAGCAGCCTCTGCTCTACATCGGAGCCATAAACACAACCCAACCGCTCTCTAAGCGAGCTGAACCACTAGTGCTACTCTCTCTCAGAGCGAGCTACAATGCTATGCAATACATGATCTTTGCCAAAGATGAAACTTCATAAAGGACACATATCGATACATACAGTAGAAGCGATATTATACATTTTCTTGCAAGCAAGTTACTCGATACAAAACAGGAGGCACAATATTGGACATTTTCTTACAAAATAATTGTTTATGGACACGTTTCAAGGTCTCTGGCGGCCTAAAATTTTGTTTGTAAAATTTGGTACTGATCGGTTGAACGGTTCGTCTTAAAAAGTGGGAGCACGTTACGGACAGACAGACATCCCAAAATCGCCGTTATTTTTGAAAGTATCTCTGCAACGATGCAAGATATTAAAAAAAAACATAAGGGGGAAAAGTTGTAGAGAATGCTCCCCTCTACCAATTACGTAATTCAATTTTCGTGTCACATGAATGGTTCGTTTGCAATTACAAATACATTACAAACGGCTTTTTTTATTACTACCGCATTTTTTTACCGAAAAATTTGAAAAATTACAGTTAGGTCTGTAAAATTTGGTACTGATCGTTCGAACGGTTCGTCTTAAAAACAGGCAACACGTTGCGGACTGACAGACGGACAGACAGACAGTCGTCCCAAAATTGCCGTTATTTTTGCAAATATCTCTGAAACGCTACGAGATATGAAACAAACATAAGAGAGCGAAGTTGTAGAGAAGTTTCTCCTCTACAAATCGGTTATTCAATTTTCGTGTCAGATGAATGGTTAAGCCGTTATTTTCATTTAAATTTCGAGCTGTCAAAAGACGACCGGAAGGCCCAGTTTTAGTGTTACTACCGTAACCTAAAGTGGGCAAAATTTGGAGATTACTGTGCCAAACGTTTTGAACGCCCTTTGTTTCTCGCTGTACGAACTAGGCTCTATCTAATCACTCTTCAGAAACCTAGCGCCGGCCGCGGTGGCCGAGGGGACTGAGGCGCTTCAGTCACGGTCTGCACGACCACTACGGTCGGGGGTTCGAATCGTCCCTAGGTCATGGATATTTGTGCCGTCCTAGTTCGTAAGTAGTTCATAAGTAGTTTGTAAGTTTAGGGACTGATGACCCCGTAGCTAAGTCCCATAGACTATACAAACATTTGAACATTTGAAACTTCCTGGCAGATGAAAATTGTGTGCCGGAACCGGGACTCGAACCTGGGACCTTTGCCTTCCGCGGGCAAGCGCACTACCGACTGAGCTATCCCGACACGACTCACGATGCCGCCTCACAACTTTACTTCCGCCAGTACCTCGCCTCCTACTTTCCAAACTTCCGGCACACAATTTTAATCTGCCAAGCAGTTTCATATCAGCCCACACTCCGCTGCAGAGTGAAGTTTCATTTGAACATTTGATTTGAAAGCTAGCGCGGTGCTGGGAAACATTTCCCTGGATCATGTGTCAAACACGAAGAGTCCGCGGAACGTTTTTCGGCAGTGGAAAACAAAAGTCGCGATTGCTGACTGGGTCGTAATTGGCGCAGCTGATCGCTATCAGGGCCTCTGTACTGCGACAACACGGCGCCAAACAACAGCCTAACAAACAACAGAAACAACTCATCTGGAAGCGAACTGTGCCATTTGCGTCCATTCATACTCTCTCTCTCTCTCTCTCTCACACACACACACAGCGAGGCAGCCACTCCAAATTGACTCTGCTGCAATTAAAACTCGGTTAGCTCGGAGATTATTGTCCAATTTTACCCCGGCTCCGTATTAATTATAATTTTTCACACCCGGTACGGGGATATTATGGCGCTTGTCACGTGATATCGGCCGTGTGTGATTGACAAACAAACGCCACGCCACGCGTTGTGACTAATCCCACCTCACACACACACACACGCGCGTATCGCGTCGGCAGAAATTTCATTAGCCGCTCACTGCAGGGATACGCCGCAGAAAAGTAAACAGAAAGCCAGCTACGTCATCGCCGTGCCAATATTACCTACCAGCACCTGCTCACCAACGCACGTTTCACGCGGTTTTACACCTGCAACTTTGTACACTTCTAGCCGCGTCATAAAGAGTGGTGAAGGGTAGTTTATTAACCACTTCAACATCTACATCTACATAGATACTCTGCAAATCACATTCAAGTGCCTGGCAGAGCGTCCATTAACCACCTTCATAACTTTCCTCTACCGTTCCATTCTCTAATAGCGCGCGGGAAGAGAGAACACCTAAATCGTTCCGTTTTCGATCTGATTTCTCTTATTTTATTGGGATGGTCATGTCTCCCTAAGTAGGTGGGTGGTAGCAAAATATTTTCACATTCAGAAGTAAAAGTCGGTGATTGAAATTTCGCAAACAGATCACGCCGCAATGAATAACGTCTTTCTTTTAATGATTTCCACCCCAATTCTTGCAACATTTCCGTGACGATTTCCCCCCCGTAACGTGAATAAAACAGAACGAGCTGCCCTTCTCTGAACCTTCTCAATGTCTTCCGTCAGTCCCACCTGGTGAGGGTCCCACAAGGGGCAACAGTACTCCAGGAGAGGACGCACAAGTGTGATGTAGCCAGTCTCTTTGGTGGAGCTGGTGCATCTTGGAAGCGTTCTGCCAATGACACGTAACCTTTTGTTCGCCTTCCCCACAATATTTTCTATGTGTTCTCTCCAGTCAAAGTTGTACGTAATTGTAACTCCTAGGTATTTGGTAGAATTTACAACCTTAAGGTTTGACTGATTTATCGCGTAATTGAAGTTCAGCGGATTTCTTTTAGTGGTCATGTGTATTACTTCACACTTTTCTTTATTTAGTGTCAATTGCCAATTTTCGCACCATGTAGAAATTTTGTCTAAATCGCTTTGCAGTTGCTTTTGATCCTCTGTTGACTTCACTAACCGATAACCGACAGCATCATCCCCGAACAGTCTAAGGGAGCTATTCAGATTGTCTCCTAAATCGTTTATAAACACGAGGAAGAGTAGGGGACCTATAACGCTTCCCCGTGGAACGCCAGATATCACTTCTGTTTTACTCGATGACTTACCGTCAATTACAACGAACTGTGTCCTTTCTGATAGGAAATCGTGAATCCAATCGCACAATTAGGGAGATATTCCATAAGCACGCAATTTCATAAGAAGCCGCATGTGGGGTACAGTATCAGAAGCCTTCCGGATATCCAGAAATATGGAATCGCCCTTTCGTGTTCCAGTCGTGAATGTCAGAAATTCCCTGTAAGTTCCATTTTCTCTAACTTCATTTGGGCAGTAAAATAACATAGCATAGCCGCAGTACAGGTGATACAAAATTGAGAATGGTAATAGGTGCGAAAGCGTATTTGCAAAAGAAAAATTTTTTAACATCGAATATTAATTTAAGCTGTAATAATGATTCTGCAGCCAAGATCGCATTTTTCATTTATTATGTGACCGGTTTCGGCGTACTTGACGCCATCTTCAGACCTATTACACAAAGTT
Organism: Locusta migratoria; assembly: GCA_026315105.1. NCBI lineage: Eukaryota > Metazoa > Arthropoda > Insecta > Orthoptera > Acrididae > Locusta > Locusta migratoria. The sequence continues at coordinate 125,539,090 of CM048754.1, forward strand.
TAACAATTGATCTATATACATGATTGCTAAGAGACTACTTATATTAGAATTGTATGGTTACATACCTGTCGTAGTTTACACAGTTTCACGACATTTTTATATACTAAAAGAGTACATCCAGGTTGAGGCATCGTTAAACATAAAATTAGTAGTCACAAGTAAAAAGATATATATCCATCTTCTAATGGGTTTGAACCCTCTATCATTCTAATATGCCTGTACGCACCAGTCCTTGCAGGCTGTACAACATGCATTCATAACACGAACTTAAGAAAGGGATATATCTGCTTGACATGTACAAATTCTGTGTAGGATGGTTTAGTAAGTGTAATATGCTGTCTTTCAACCATCTGTGAATATTTTAGATATGTGACTTGTATATATATTTAAAAAATTGTTACATTTCTGTAGATCACAATAGGTTACTGACATAGCACCTTACAATCTAAGGTGCTTAATATAGTAATTTATACTAATTACATATATGTGACATTGGATGTAGTTTAAGGAAATGTACTACATGTACCTTTTATATGTCAATGTAATAATAAAAATAATTGTAACAACTTTTCAACATCCCAATAGTTAACTGACAGAGCGCCTTACAATCGAGGGTGCTTAACATAGTAACTTATACAATTGTGTATATATATGACGTTGGATGTAATGTACTAGATGTAACTTTTATTTGTCAATGTATATATATATTATTTAAAAAAAAACGACGACCACAAAGGGCAGAGACCATTATATAAATGTACATGTAGAATCTTTGTATATAGTTTTCCCGCCTGCCAGTTAGTGTTATACTGGACTTCAATTAGTATTGTACTTAGGCTTTGAAGTACCTCACTTCAAACCCATTAGAAGATAGATATATATTTTTTACTTGTGACTACCGATTTTATGTTTAACGATGCCTCAACATGGATGTACTCTTTTAGTATATAAAAATGTCGTGAAATTATGTAAATTACCACAGCTATGTAACCATACAATTGTAATATAAGTAGTCTCTTGGCAATCATGTATGTCGATCAATTGTTAAACTTTGTGCAATAGGTCTGAAGATGGCGTCAAGTACGCCGAAACCGGTCACGTAATAAATGAAAAATGCGATCTTGGTTGCAGAATCATTATTAAACAATTATAGATTGCCCCATTTAACTATGGGTTTCTTATATTAATTTAAGCGTCAGAAAATTTTTTCTGTAACAATTGCTGTGGACTGATCGCTTGTAATGAAACATGGACGATAAATAATTCAGACAGGAAGAGGCTACATGCTTTTGAAATGTGGCGCTACCGACGAATGTTGAAAATTAGGTAGGTAGATCGAGTAACTAACGAGGAGATATTGAACAGAATTGGAGGGAAAAGGAATTTCTGGCATACAATACGTAGATTAACCCTAGAACGGTCGGCCAGAAAAATAGTTTCAGGAACGGTCGGGTTGGGCCTGTGGAACCCAAAAATTAAAACGCTTATGAAAAGTGCCAAAACAGGGTATTTACATCAAATGACGAGTTTTTATATGGTTTAGGTCCTACCAAATGCTGTAGGGACATTATTTCAACGTTCTCAATTTCACAATTGCTGTAAAATAGAAAAATAGAAAAAAAAAGTGTGTGTGTATACTTTTTCGTGGTAATAAATGTAACCACACTGGAAGTACAAGTAAATTGGATTGAAATACAAATATAAATGAGAATAATTTGTAGAACTGAGAAGCAGACTTTTTGAATTTTTGTTATATAAATCGAAATTATGGATGTAATGAATAGTTTGTGTGATATCGTCCTCTAAAATCATCACTTTTCGTAACAGATGACACAAACCATTTCTGCATGCACCAAGCACAACTACATAAAATCTGGAAAACTTACGGGACACAAATGGTTTTGGAATTGCAATATTTCATGAAACAATGAGTTTATGCCGCTTTCGTTTCTTGTTGCGTAGTTTGAGATTCGATTATATTCGAGACAGACCACAGCGTAGAGAACTTGATCGCCTAGCTGCGTTCAGAGAAGTGTTTGAATTATTCATGTCAAGCCATGTCAGTAAATATTGTATGAGTTGATTGAAAAATGTTTAATTGTGTGTATAATGTCTTATACCTCTATTACAGTATGAAGAATAAGAAAAATAAATAATTAAACAAAATATTGTAAGTAAAAGGGGATTATTGCATTTGTTTCATATACCCCAATTTAATACTAGAGTAATATGAAATAAAACGATAATATACCAGGAGATAACATTCTAAATAGCCATTTGTGAAGTAAACATATTCATAAAAAAATGTTCAAATGTTTGTTAAGCTTATGGGACTTAACTACGGGGTTATCAGTCCCTAAACTTACAAACTACTTATCAACTAGCTTATCCTAACGACGGCACAAATATCCATGCCCGAGGGGGGATTCGAACCCCCGACCGTAGTGGCCGTGCAGACCGTGACTGGAGCGCCTCAGTCCCCTCGGCCACCGCGGCCGGCGCACAACTACATTTTGCAAATTTGCAGAAGTATTTCGTTTTGCTGTCCTTTCACTTATAGCATCTTCCCCTTCATCCCCACTTATTTCACTATTGCTATCATGATCACCGTTTATTTCCAAGTCTGGATCCGCGTCAGAATCGTCAATTTCATTATCATCATCGTATTAAATGTTGCAAATTGCACAGTATGAAACACTTTCTCTTGAAATTTTATGTTATAAATGATTGGCATCAGAAATAGTTCACAAAGTAATTTGAAACTGGAAGAGACAGCAAATAAAAATAGACCCGCACTGGTAGAAATCAATAACGTAGACGGTAGGGCTGGTCTGACAGACCCTCCCGCTCTTTGGAGAACTGCCGAACATTGTCTGAACAGTTTAAAACCTCATTCATGATGTTGACGCTTTCTCTTGCATGTTTCATGAAGCTAGCAGAGCGCTCGAGTCAGAATAGCCTCTATAAGCAAATAAATTCAATGAAATAGAAACTAGGGGGTCTCACAGACTCAGCCCGACCGTTCTAGGGTTAATTGTCTGTTCTGTAGTTAATACTAGAAATTAATACCTCACTTTTGGTGTGAAGAATTATTTTTCTCTTGTACTATTTAGAATTAATTCCAAAATGTTTGTTGACTTGTTGTGTATTCATGTACACGTGTGTACTCGAACTACAAGAAATGAGCTACTTGATGTTACCTCCGAAGATTGCTGGTGTTTGACAGAAGACAATGCCACACGCCAGACGTAAGAGAACGATCGTGGAGGTGCCGTGTGGCATTGTCTTCTGCCAAACACCAGGAATCTTCGGAGATAACATAAAGTAGCTCATTTCTTGTAGTTCGAGTACACACGTGTACATGAATACACAACAAGTCAACAAACATTTTGGAATTAATTCTAACTAGTACAAGAGAAAAATAATTCGTCACACGAAAAGTGAGGTATTAATTTCAAGTATTAACCACAGAAGCAGACAGTTAACCGTCCTGGAGGGAGCAACGGAAGACGCGCGACCTCTGCAAGCGGCTGTGTCTAGGCCCACATAGGTCAGTCACTAGAGGGAACTCGGGCAGTTACTAGGCGGCTACTAGTGACAAGTAGGACAGTACTAAGTCAGGGCGCGGCTGCAAACTTAGTAGAACTAGGTCACGGTGCAGCTAGCATCATACGGACGCTACCGCGAGAAGAGAGAAGAAACAGAAACAATATTCCTTAAAACCGTCTTGATTGCAAATTTATTTATTAGTTAATGACGCGTTTCGCCCTTTAGCAGGGCATCTTCAGATTATCTGCGTGACAGAATTTACACAAAAATAAAAGGCGGAATTACAAACGGTTATAACGGTACATGGGCTTATTTTGTGTTAAGAAGACAGTATAAATGGTAAACAAAGCTTACAATGCGCTTACAATGCGCAATGCACACAGGAAGTTGTTATTGCGGTGTTTCTATTTTCTTGGGATGTGTGTTTTTGTTTTCCTTGTAGCTCTACAAATGATCGGGTAACAACGAATTACAGTTGGAACATACTCGGTAAATATGTGAGAAACATAAAACCGATTTTTAAGATTACCTTAACAGAAGCGGTGGTCCCTGGTGACACAAGATAAGCCCACGTTTACAATCGCGCTCACGGGCGTGGTGTGCTGCTCCTTGACTTGTACAGACTGACTGAGGGAGTGTGGGTAGGGAGCGACAGAGGAAGCCCGTGTATAAGACGGGACGGGCGAAGTCTAGCTGTCTGAATACAAACTTAACGAGAGGGAGGTTGTTAAGCAGGACTGGTATTTGTAAACGAGAGGAATTTTATTTTAACAGAGACATCATAATATCTAGGAATGTTTGATCTTTGCATGCCAACTGATCGTTTAGGAGGTGTGCGTGTCCAAAGTAAGCGCGCTTCGCTATCTCAAACTCTTCCAGTAAATTTTCTAGATATTATGATGTCTAATAAAAAGACGGATTTAAGGAATATTTATTCTAACTGGTTGCTGTTGTACACCATGGATTGGAAATCATTTTATATGAAACAGAAACATTTTCTAAAGTTCAGTATTATGAATTTTGAGTGAATGAAACTTGTATTATTAATCTGAATAGTTTGTTACAGTCGACTTCAATTCCTGCAACAGTACCTTTACTGACGACTAGACCGGGACGAGGAAACAACAAAAGGTCACATCAAAATCGAACATAGACACACATTGAAATGTTTTAGCATATTATTAATTACAGTTTATTCTACCGATACTCAGCTTTTAATATTTCGCAACAACATTATTCTCCTGGGGCGTCGTGGTAGAAATAAATACTCAATATCTACAATTCTTCACTTCTTCTTTAATCTGACTCAAACTTCTCCACCAAAACATTACAACTTAATAACATAAACAAAACATCAGAACGGTAGGACTTCCATTTCAAAACAAAGAGAGACATGGATTCCAGAGCACTTGACAAACGACTGAAACTCGAACTCCCCCACGCAAGGCGGTGAGGCAAATATATAACCTTGACAATAATGGCGTTACATTACGCATTGTTCATAACAATTGAATATAGTAAATTACAATGAACAAACACACAAAGAAAACATTTCATGTACACAAGAATAATCACAATATAAAATGAAAACAATACATACAATAATTTTAAATGGCGTAAATATTTTTAAGTCGTAATTTCCGATATTTCTGTTGACAACAAAGTGCGATTTTAAATGTCAATTAATTAGTTAATGAATACATCATACATGTTCCTAACATATACTGAGCTATCAATTATATTGTCAGTTCTGAAACTAGGTTTAAAATGTCATGTCAGTCAATATATACAAAGTAACACAATATACAAACTTCAACTTTAGAGTAATTAAAACAATTAGCTGATCTTCACAACTTGTTTATGAGCCCAACACACATACAATGCTATTACTTTTCATTTCTTTTTCTTTTTTACAAAAGATTTTGCAATTCGTCTGTTTAAGTCTTGAAATAACATACAATGACGAAACTATTGTTTACAGAACTGTCTGGAAAGAAACTATATGAATCTCTTAATTAATGAAATCTATCACTTGTTCACTAATCATAGTATCACCGAGGCACTGTCCTGCACTGATTCCTAGGCTGGCTATATCGTTTGTAACTTCACACACAACATATATCACAACTGAACCACACGATTCCGGATCCGAAGCAGACGGTATCGTAGGATGACGTTGAGATGAGAGGACCAGGCAGACGGTATCGTACGATAACATTGAGACGAGGGGGTCAGCAGTATCGTTACAACACACACACATATCACATGAAAATAATGAAAAAGATTCAGGTACACATAGGTCAGGATCGTGAAAGGGTGAGACAATCTACGAATCTGTTTAGAGCAATAGCACGACATTCACATAGTGTATCCGTGTGTGATTGATCAGAAGTAGCCGGACGCGCCCAGAATACACAGCTGCTCATACCGCGTGCACCGTAAAAGTAGTGTGTGTGTGTGTGTGTGTGTGTGTGTGTGTTTGAAATGAAAAGTAGTATGTGTTTGTGGGGCGAGCGTGTCACTGTTTGTGTTAAGAGACCGTCCCCGCTAAAATTCCCAAATAAACGTTCTGTTGTGGTTTTGGTAACAAAATAATTTGACTAAGCAATGAGACTTAGTACCTTCCTTTGCCCTGTTAGAATAAATTGCAACTGACATGGGATGCAATGATCTTACGAAAATGTGGTTTAGTTTAGTGCGCAACGGATAACACTGTAAATTGTACAGTTGTTAATAAGTCAACAGTAATTAAACTCGTAATTGGTCTACACATTAAGCTCGTGTGTGAGAGACAATGTGAGCAAATGAAATGTTCAGACCTGTTAGCGTGCACCATATGCCAGCAGCCAGACTATTCATGTATAATTCTACTGCGAGAGCGAACAGAAAGTGCTACTACAGTGATAATTTTGCTACTTGAATTAACAGGATGCCAAACAAGGATATTTGATATTAATTGGATATCAAGATCACTGCACTTGATAATGTGCCTATCTTTACAACAATTACCATACAGATTCAATGTAATAAAAAAATTGTTCTACAAATCTGGTAGAGATTTCAAGTCTCACACACTGCAAATATTTCTCGTCTCTTTACGTGATCTACTTCTCTTCTGATCAGACAAATCACTTTAACTGTTACTAACATTAACTACCTTAACAATCTGAACTTTCATTGAGACTGAGAAAATCTCTAACTATGATCTTTACTGCAATTATGAACAAACTACTTCCTGCTCTCATTAATAGACCAACTGATCATCACAAAATGCCTACACTGAACTGTTATAATTAGCATACAAATTTACAAACACAATAATTATGCAACACTATCATAAGAAACAATGATCAGAACGGATGGCAATTCAAATTGGTGAAACGAACGAGGAACTGCTAAAATGACTCAGGGATAAATGATAAACGCGAGCTGAATTAAACAGTATTCATTACCAAAATATACAAACACCAACTACAATATAGGCTACATACAGGCTACCATACATAACAATAAAAAAGTACAAGTTTACCTTATTTGAGACAGATTAATTTCCATACAAAAATTTCAATCTGCAGACTTGGCCGCGACTCTTCAAAACTGAATTTTTACTCTTAGAGTCTAACACACAGACAGAATAACCCGACAGTATCCTGCACGAAGGTCACTCCTCGAGTCCTCTCTACACGAAGGTCACACCTCGACTCTCTAAACGCAACAACTGTGAGTGCAAGACACACTCCAAAGATAAAACAAAGTCTATGGTTGACAGCAAAGATATGAAAGTGAGTACAGTATGTTATATCGATTAGTGAAATGGTACAAAATATTACATAAATTTGTTTTTTCAGCAGAATTATAGCTTCGGTTTTTATAACAAAACATGCTCAATGCTCTATGACAGGCAAAAATTATGTGAAAATTATATTGCGTGCTCCTTTAAAGTTCTGTGGAGCGTCCCATTCCGCTGTCTGACGGCTGCTGAGTAGGGTGGGCCGAAAAAATGAATATTTCAGTATCGAGTTGTAATAGGGCTCGAAAGTTGCGTATGTATGAGCTGATTAACGAAAAAATAATACTTTAAAAAATCTAACTCAATATCTTCAGTTCGGACAAAAGGGTTTAAACTTTCTAAAAAAAAAAAAAAAAAAAAAAAAAAAAAAAATTATATAGAATTTCTGAAAGGTCATATAAAATATATCTTTCAGTAACACGTCCTAATAGGACTAAAAAAACTGCGCATCCATGTATAGTTTAACATAAAAATATTTTTGATAGTCCTAGCTTATGTAATCAGTTCGCGCTAAAGACCTTAACTATCGAAATATGACAACATTTCTAAACGTTCAAAATGTTACAGAAATTTGCTAATATCTCGTATTTATATCTATGTTTTAAATATGTTAGGTTTTATTTATTCTGGTTTGATTATATTATATTAGCAAATTTCCGTAACATTTTGATCATTTAGAAATGTTGTCACATTTCGATAGTTAAGGCCTTTACCACGAACTGATTACATAAGCTAGGACTATCAAAAATATTTTTATGTTAAACTATACATGGATACGCAGTTTTTGAGTCCTATTAGGACGTGATACTGAAAGATATATTTTATATGACCTTTTAGAAATTCTATAAATTTATGGTTTTATTTCAAAACTTTAAACCCTTCGCGCGAACTGAAGATATTGAGTTAGATTTTTTAAATTATTTTTTTCCTTAATCAGCACACAAATACGGAACTTCGGAGCCCTATTACAACTCGATAATCAAAAATTCACTTTTTTCGGCCCACCCTACTGCTGTTTTAAAAACTTATATTTTGGGACAAGTGGGTATTCTGTTGTCAAATTCCTGGGAATTTAAAATCGACGAATTATTTCCAGGGAATATTGCCGGCAATATTCTCAAAATTAATAAATTCCCAGGAACATTAGTCAATGATAACAGAATTTTGGGGAAAGATCAAACAAATAAACCGACCGAGATTCATGATTTACTTGAAAATACAGACGAGTCTTTTTTAACGTCAGAACACTGTAAAGCAATAATTAAAGATTCTAAAACTGAAACTGTTTGCGATATTTTAGAAGATACATTTTTATAAATCATTATTCATCTCAGGTATTCAGGGGTCTTTGCATTCTGTAAGTGTAACACCTGTAGTCATTCGTTTGGAAAAATTTAAAAAATACTACAGATGATGGTCGTTTCAGAACTTTTCGTAAGTTTATAGATTCATTCAGAGAGATGTGGGGTTTCAACTTACCGAAAAATTGTACTCGTAGTCCTAGTGAATATTTCAATTTTTTTTCCCCACCAGACTTGAAGTAAACGATGTTCTCCATGGAATTAGCAAGGAAAGTAATGCAGAGAATGATAAATGTTGGATTACAATGAATGTATTTGCTCGGTTAACCTAGTTATAGGGTTCTTTAACTCTTAATAAGTGTTTGTTATGGTCTTCAGTTTGGAGACTGGTTTGATGCAGTTCTCCACCCTACTCTATCCTGAGCAAGCCTTTTCATCTCCTCATAAGAACGACAACCCACATCCACTTGAATCTGCTTACTATACGCGTCTCTTGGTGTCCCTCTGCGATTTTTACCCCACACACTTCCCTCCAATGCTAAATTTACGATTCCTCGATGTCTAAGAATGTGTCCTACCAAGCGATCCCTTCTTTTGGTCAGGGTATGCCAAAAATTCCTTTTCTCACCAATTCTGTTCAGTACCTTTTCATAAGTTATGCGATATACCCACCTAATCTTCAGCATTCTTCTGTAGCACCATATTTCAAAAGCCTCTATTCTCTTCCTGTCCGCACTGCTTATCGTCCATGTTTCACTCCCGTACAAGGCAACACTCCACACAAATGCCTTCAGAAAAGACTTCCTTACATTTAAATTAATATTCGATGTTAGCGAATTTCTCTTTTTCAAAAATGCTTTTCTTCCCATTGCCATTCTGTATTTTATATCCTCTGTACTGCGTCCATCGCACGATATTTTACTACGCAAGTAACAAAACTCATCTACCAACTTCGTTGTTTCGTTACCTAATCTAATTCCTTCAGCATCACCTGATTTTCTAAAACCGCATTCCATTATTTTTGTTTTGCTCTTGTTAATGTTCAATTTGCACGCTCTCTTAAACACACTGTCCATTCCATTTAAGGTCTTCCAGGTCTTTTGCTGTTTCTGACAGAATTACAACGTCATCAGCAAAACGCAATGTTTTTATTTCTTCCCCCTGTACTTTAATCCCTTTTCCAAATTTTTCCTTGCTTTCCTTCACCGCCTGCTCGATGTACAAATTGAATAACATCGGAGAAAGGCTACAACCCTGTCTTACTCCCTTCCCAACTGATGCTTCCCTTTCATGCCCTTCGAGTCTAATAACTGCGGTCTGGCTTTTGTACAAGTTGTAAATAACTCTTCTTTCCCTATATTTTACCCCTGCTGACTTCAGAATTTGAAAGAGTGTATTCCAGTCAACATTGTCAAACGCTTTCTCTAAATCTACAAAAGCTAAAAATGTAGGATTTCCTTTCCCCAATCTATGTTCTAAGATAAGTCGTAATGTGAGTATTGCATCCCGGGTTCCTATGTATATCAATAGTAAAATATTATAAATGTCAGTTAGGATAAAAAACGGAACATGTAGCGGCCAATGAGACTCTGTGAAAAGTGGGCGTGTCGTCAATTTAAAATTTTGATACAGGAAGTATAATAATTTAGCTGAAGGCCAGTTGTATTCAATTTACTTTACATTAAATTTGGATGTATTGTTTAAATAAGGTACAAAAATACATCAAACTTTAATGTAAACTAAATTGAATTCAACTGGCCTTCAGCTAAATTATTATACTTCCTGTATCAAAATTTTAAATTGACGACACGCCCACTTTTCACATATCTTCATTGGCCGCTATATGTTCCGTTTTTTATCCTAACTGACATTTATAATATTTTACTATTGACCTTTACATTTTGTCAACTAATGTTTAGAATTTCATGCTTGCAATGATATAATGTTTATATCAGAACACATCAGAACGTGCCGATTACAATGTTTTGGAATGTTAAATACGACACGCCCATTTTTCTCATGTCGCCATTGGGCGCCAAAAGTTTTAAATTCTCTGAGTTCTATTGTTTTAATTACCTGACGTTGCTTTCTCTACGGCATAACATAAGTTTCCTTCTGCTTCTGTACAGTACCTTTTTACATATATAACATCCTGTCTTGTACCATGTAATTTTTGTAAACGTGTTGCTACACGTTATATGCAGGTCTGTCACACTTGAAAATGACCTAACATGGAGGCCGAAACCGGTAGTGTGGGCTTAAATAAAGCACCAATAAATGCAACTGGAGCTGGACTTTCATTAAAATGAATGTATTTGCTCGGTTAACCTAGTTATAAGTTTCTTTAACTCTTAATAAGTGTTAAAACTTTCAAAGTCTAAAATTTTTATAAATTCTTAATTTTTTGGTAATCTTCCTGGTTCAAAGAAATATTTATAAGTTCCTCCCCGCTGGGAATATTCCTGGCCCACATTGCTAAGGGGGACGGATCACATAGCCCTCCGTGGGGCGCAGTCGGCCTCACAGGCCAGCAAAACACTTTTTGATTCCCGTGCTTAACACTGGTGGCCCAGCGGCCCGCCTCTCCGTTTCCTCGCGTGACTTTGGGAACCTCACACAGTGCCGATCCGCAGGCTGCCGTCGATTTCCACGCGGATCACGGGGAACTCCTTGGGCCTCACAGGCCGTCTGCGCCCGATTACGTTATAGTTTTTAAGGTGAGATTTTTCAAGATATTTTTATTTTATTACTTCGTTTCAATCAAACTAAGTCTGTCCTCCTATGATTTTCACCGTTACCTTCGAAAAAAAAGAAGACTTTGACGACCCTGGCCTTTCAGACTGAGTGCGCCTGATCGAGTTCTAATTTCAGTTTTCCTTTCTTTTCCTACGTTATCACATCCATATTTTCTGCTGAAATGTCCAGAAAAGTATATTATGCCTCTAAGCCAATGATCTTGTGGAAATAATGCGCCTCCTCGAGGACGAAACTGCTGAAGATCCAGCCTCGCTCGAAGATTTAGTCGATGAGAGAGACACCCACTCTCAGGATGAGGTAGGAAAAGGCAAGGAGGACTCAGCAACTGAACAGGAAGTTTAGGAAACAGCTCGGGAATATGAAGAAGAGAAGAAAATATGTAAGGAGTTTTTATTTTGGAAACGATAAGACGACAAAGTAGTCTAAGTAGATACCTTCTACTATTCATAGTGTGAAGAGTCACATCATTATTATACGACATCCAGTGTAAAAGATATTGCTATAAATGACGCCACCAATTGCAAAACCTTGTCATCAACTTCTAACTGGACAATTTAGCCTGTGTATGCTATGAATATATGTGGAATGTCGATTCGGCTGCAAACTCGACTGAAAAAAATTTTACCCCACAAGGAACGGGAAAGTTCTCCCACATTACCTCCCAAATGGCTAAAACGTCGACCATGCGTGGCTGAAACAAGAGTTAGGAGGATGAAGAATCACTAATGTTCAGCTTGTCATCAACCAATCTGCTTGAGCGACGTATACGTTCTGTGCCATACCTGTGTTTCAGCTGTTGATTTGGGAGCTATAGCATCTGTTTTTGGCTGCAAATATGGCGAGAAAAGATGATTCCATGTCATAATAGACTGCCTAATGTCCTTTAAAAATAACTTCATTACTTTTATGGATGTCTGTTCAACCAATTTTTAATGCTCTTTGTGGGAAATTGGTAATTTTGGTCACTTTAGTTTAAGGTGTATTGTGTTCAATAAATCCATTATTATGCTTTAAGTTTGCTGTAATTCCTTCCTTTAGATCCTCTTCAAGACTAGCCAACACGCATTTTGAATTTGATTTAACATGGCGGAACTAGATGACATAAAAGTTTTCTGGGTATGGTACCGCGTCATGATGTAGGCTATTACTTATTTAACCAACGTTTCGGCCAACGTTACAGTGGCCTTCATCTGGGTAACTGGTGTGAGCTGGTTGTTACTACACTTATATTACTTTCATTTAGACATTACGTCATAATTTTTTAAAATAAGCGATGTTATTGGTGAATGTATTGCGGAAGAATGGAACTTACCACACAGGTGAGACAGGGAGGGCAGTGGCAACGCGCATACGGGAACATGAACGCTACATTCGATTAGGCCAACACAATAAATCTGCAGTAGCCGAACACCAGCAAGATTGCAGCAGGAGGATAAAATTTAACGAGGCCAGAATACTCGCCAAGCAACCAGGGTTGGTCAAACGTAAGATAAGGGAAGCCATCGAAATTGTTAAACACCCCAATAACATGAATAGAGAAGATGGACTCAGGCTTGCCCCCTCTTGGCTACCGGCCATCACAGCGAAATAGGCCGCACTGACATCACAACACGCGAGCGTCACCAGTAAGCTACTGCCGCCGCGCGGCCCACGGCCAGCAGGAGAGATACGGAAGCCCTCACCCCATTCGCCGATGAACACCAACCATGTCTCGCTATGCAAGAAGCAATAGGCAACGGCTAACCCCCACCCCTTCCACCTCAGCATCCTATCAAAAATAAAGTTCCATTCTTCCGCAATACATTCACCAATAACATCGCTTATTTTAAAAAATTATGACGTAATGTCTAAATGAAAGTAATATAAGTGTAGTAACAACCAGCTCACACCAGTTACCCAGATGAAGGCCACTGTAACGTTGGCCGAAACGTTGGTTAAATAAGTAATAGCCTACATCATGACGCGGTACCATACCCAGAAAACTTTTATGTCATCTGACTCTGGCCGCGGAAGCCTACGTAATTATATGGCGGAGCTAGTTCACAAAATATGTGGGTGGCCTCTCAGGCCGGGTGCGCCTGATTTTGTTTCGTCTGGAGGTGCGCCCGACGGAGGGATAGTGGTTCCTAGATCCGTTGAGAAAAAAAAAAAAATAAAAAAGAAGGGCCCCAGCATTGAGCCTTGCGGGCGGCGGGACACCGCCTGTGCACTTTTGTTTTCCATGGGACACCGCCTGTGCACTTGTGGGCCCCGCCCTGCCTGGCCTCATAAGGCTGCGCGTTATGGCCACCCCGCTGCGCCGCCGGCCACAATATCCTGCTTCTGGCGTCGCCTGATCCCGGCAGACAGGCAACGCAGCCGCACTAAATATCCCACTAATCACCAAACACCTGCCGCCCTGCACGTGCATACTTTCTGATAAACAGCCGGCATCCCGTCTACACCAAACTCATTAGCGGAGAATGGGGGAACGGCAGGAGGCTACACAATACTGCTTATATTTCTCATCAAGGTAAACTCGTGCAAAAATTCACTCTCTGAAACTGAAGCTATGTATTGACACTTCCTAACGATTACCACCCCTTTTCGGAATGACTCAAACTGAGCCCTAATATATTCCTGAATCACGGAAAGTTTTATTAGTTCACAGTCTCTATAACAAAGTCATTCCACTGTAGGTGAAGTTGAACTTATCTTATATGCTGGCTGAAGTCCATTGCGTTGTGAGCTTTGGCAGTCACTAAAAGATTTGACGTTACAGGATCTTTTCGTAAATCGTAAACATGTCAGTTGATATGGAAACGATTTTATTTCCATTTTAAATTAAGTTTAAATCAATCACAGTGTTGCACAATCAAAAAAAAAAAAAAAAAAAAAAAAAAAAAAAAAAAAAAAAAAAAAAAGGAAGAAAAAGGAAAATGCAGCGGCAACAGAGCTGCTTACATCTACATCTACATAGATACTCTGCAAATCACATTTAAGTGCCTGGCAGAGGGTTCATTAAACACTTTCGTAACTTTTCTCTACCATTCCATTCTCTAATAGCGCGCGGGAAGAAAGAACACCTAAATAGTTCCGTTTTCGATCTGATTTCTCTTATTTTATTGGGATGGTCATGTCTCCCTAAGTAGGTGGGTGCTAGCAAAATATTTTCACATTCAGCACTAAAAGTCGGTGATTCAAACTTCGCAAACAGATCACGCCGCAATGAATAACGTCTTTCTTTTAATGATTTCCACCCCAATTCGTGCAACATTTCCGTGACGCTTTCTCCCCCCCCCCCCGTAACGTGATAAAATAAAACGAGCTGTCCTTCTCTGAACCTTCTCAATGTCTTCCGCCAATCCCACCTGGTGAGGGTCCCACAAGGGACAACAGTACTCCAGGAGAGGACGCACAAGTGTGATGTAGGCAGTCTCTTTGGTGGAGCTGGTGCATCTTCTAAGCGTTCTGCCAATGAAACGCCCCACAATATTTTCTATGTGTTCTCTCCAGTCAAAGTTGTTCGTAATTGTAACTCCTAGGTATTTGGTAGAATTTACGACCTTAAGGTTTGACTGATTCATCGCGCAATTCAAGTTCAGCAGATTTCTTTTAGTGGTCATGTGTATTACTTCACAATTTTCTTGATTTAGTGTCAATTGCCAATTTTCGCACCAAGTATAAAATTTGTCTAAATCGCTTTGAATTTGCTTTTGATCCTCTGTTGACTTCACTAACCGATAAACGACAGCATCATCCGCGAACAGTCTAAGGGAGCTATTCAGATTGTCTCCTAAATCGTTTGTAAACACGAGGAAGAATAGGGGACCTATAACGCTTCCCTGTGGAACGCCAGATATCACTTCTGTTTTACTCGATGACTTACCGTCACTTACAACGAACTGTGTTCTTTCTGATAGGAAATCGTGAATCCAATCGCACAATTGGGGAGATATTCCATAAGCACGCAATTTCATTAGAAGCCGCTTGTGGGGTACAGTATCAAAAGCCTTCCTGAAATCCAGAAATATGGAATTGATTTGAGATCCCTTGTCGATGGCACTTAACACTTCATGTGAATAAAGGGCAAGCTGTGTTTCGCAAGAGCGATACTTTCTGAATCCGTGTTGACTACTGGTTAATAGGTCGTTTCCTTCGAGGTAGTTCGTAATATTCGAACAAAGTATATGTTCCAAAATCCTGCTGCAAATCGACGTCAGTGAGATAGGCGTGTAATTTTGGGGATCTCAGTCCGGTCGGAACCACGACCGCCACCTAGAGAGCAGGCCGCGTGACGTCAGCAGAGTAGGTTGCGCGCGCACAGCTGACTGGACGTGCCCCAGCGGCTACCCAGTCTTCTCTGCAGGTGGCCGTGGAACCACTGGCTGGCCGGCAGCTGACGTCACAGGCTACTGTACAGCACAAGCAGAACAATCCGCCATCTTGAATCCCACGTCTAAGGCGCGCGTTTAAAGACTACGGAACTCTTACGCTGTATAACAAGCTCTTAAGGGCATTAAATATACTTTCCTAACGCAGAAAATATTACACCATAGTAACATTTGATTGTAAGAGACAAGAAACTTAAATTAATTAAAACTTCCGGGCTACGTTGCCGTGGTCCATCCATAAAACTTGTAACTCCCGACGTTTCGTTGCCTACTGCGGGCAAAATCTTCAAGGGTGTCGCGTGCTGCGGACGTCATGTCTCTCGATTATAGGTAATCGATTGTCATATCTTTGGTTCAAAGTTGACCGCCAAATCTTATCTAATTTCAAACCTTCTTCTTTCTTGTTAAAATTATTGTGGTGTTTTTTGTTTTTCTATGGCTTCTCTGTACATCCGTGTGTAGTAATGCGAGGTCCGGGCTAGCACGCTCGTTTCACTGAATTTTATTTCGTGGTCACCACGTGTAAAAACATGCCCTGCCACAGCTGACTTGTCTGTGTGACCCAGACGACAATTCCTTTTGTTTTCCAATTTGCGGGTATTAAAACTCCTTTTTGTTGTTCGTAGCCGCGGTGGAGTAGCCGAGCGGTCTAAAGCGTCTCGCTGCGGAGCGCGCGGTTGCTCGCCGTGGAGGTTCGAGTCCTCCCTGGGGCATGGGTGTGTGTGTTGTCCTTAGGTTAGTTTACCTAGGTTTAAGTAGTTTGTAAGCTACGGACTGATGACCACGCAGTTTGGTTCGATAGATTTACAAACATTTTTTGTTGTTAGTATGTACACCATGCCACAGCTACAGGGAGTTGCTAGGGGATGTCGTGCGTCTTTCACCGATCGTAAGCATTCGCTAATTTTCTTGGTGGGTCTAAAGACGGTCTGAACTTGAATCCTGGCCAAAACCTTCCCAATACGGTCCGTAATTTTGTGGATGAAAGGAAGAAAAACTTTTCAGGCCGACAGTTGTTGTTGTGGCTTGTTTTCGGACCCTTTTCTATATAAGCAGGACCTCTAGCGCCTAGTAAGCAGTCGTCGACTCACCTCTGAAGATGTTGCCCGCAGTAGGCAACGAAACGTCGGGAGATAGAAGTTTTATGGATGGACCACGGCAACTTAGCCCGGAAGTTTTAATTAATGAAGACGCCGGCCGTGAAAGCCTACATCCTACGAAGAAACTTAAAGTTAGTAATTAGATGAATATTTAGAGATGTGATACATTCACTTACATTCCAAATTATGGCGTATGTTGCTGTTCTAAATATTTACCACATAAGCTAAAATACTTTACACTTATCGTATTTTCTGGTTAATTAACGATACGTCCACATATGTTTACGGCAACTAAAAGTTTCATTCGAAAATAGTTATGGAATAATGTTAAATTGCAATACTTTACTTACCGCATTCCCCCCTCTAATGTCTCGCATATTGTACGCACACTATATTTCAGAGAAGATTTTTGCGTCAAAAATGTGTCCAATAAGTTTGAACGTCTGGTTTCGTAGGATAACGACTAAATAAAGTGTCTCTGGTAGCATGCGCTTTGAAATAAAGTTAATGTTGCACATTAGGTTTGAATTTAATGCCGTTCATGTACGATTTCTTTCCTGTTCGCATGCTTTGGGAAGTTCATTTTTTTTAAATATATTTATTTATTTTCAGACGTCTAGATCACAGCTTGGCTTAGGCCTATATATTCCTATGGTGAGAGTCTCATTTAAATTTAACACTGAACTAATGCGAACTAAAATAATTTAAAAACTACTAGCTGGGTACAGCCAACTGAAGTTACGCATAACTCGAAATCCAATAACCGCCCTTAGAATAACTGCTTGTTGTTGGTGTTATGGTCTTCAGTCCGGAGACTGGTTTGATGCAGCTCTCCACCCTACTCTATCCTGAGCAAGCCTCTTCATCTCCTCATAAGAACGACAACCCACATCCACTTGAATCTGCTTACTATACGCGTCTCTTGGTCTCCCTCTGCGATTTTTACCCCACACACTTCCCTCCAATGCTAAATTTACGATTCCTCGATGTCTAAGAATGTGTCCTACCAAGCGATCCCTCCTTTTAGCCAGGGTATGCCAAAAATTCCTTTTCTCACCAATTCTGTTCAGTACTTCTTCATTGGTTATGCGATCTACCCACCTAATCTTCAGCATTCTTCTGTAGCACCACATTTCAAAAGCCTCTATTCTCTTCCTGTCCGCACTGCTTATCGTCCATGTTTCACTCCCGTACAAGGCAACACTCCACACAAATGCCTTCAGAAAAGACTTCCTTACACTTACATTAATGTTCGATGTTAGCAAATTTCTCTTTTTCAAAAATGCTTTTCTTCCCATTGCCATTCTGCATTTTATATCCTCTGTACTGCGACCATCACATGTTATTTTACTACCCAAGTAACAAAACTCATCTACCACCTTCATTGTTTCGTTACCTAATCTAATTCCTTCAGCATCGCCCGATTTTCTAAGACCGCATTCCATTATTTTTGTTTTGCTCTTGTTAATGTTCATTTTATACGCTCTCTTCAACACACTGTCCATTCCATTCAACTGCTCTTCCAGGTCCTTTGCTGTCTCTGACAGAATTACAATGTCATCAGCAAAATGCAATGTTTTTATTTCTTCCCCCTGAACTTTAATCCCTATTCCAAATTTTTCCTTGCTTTCCTTCACCGCCTGCTCGATGTACAAATTGAATAACATCGGTGAAAGGCTACAACCCTGTCTTACTCCCTTCCCAACTGATGCTTCCCTTTCATGCCCTTCGAGTCTAATAACTGCGGTCTGGCTTTTGTACAAGTTATAAATAACTGTCCTTTCCCTATATTTTACCCCTGCTGACTTCAGAATTTGAAACAGTGTATTCCAGTCAACATTGTCAAATGCTTTCTCCAAATCTACAAAAGCTAAAAATGTAGGTTTGCCTTTCCTTAATCTATCTTCTAAGATAAGACGTAAAGTGAGTATTGCCTCCCGGGTTCCTACGTTCCTTCTGAATCCAAACTGATCTTCCCCAAGGTCAGCTTCTACCAGCTTTTCCATTCTCCTGTAGATAATTCGTGTTAAAATTTTGCAACCATGACTTATCAAACTAATGGTTCTGTAATTTTCACACCTGTCTGCGCCTGATTTCTTTGGAATGGGGATTATTACCTTACATTACATCAGGTGCAGACAGATGTGAAAATTACAGAACCATCAGTTTGATAAGTCATGGTTGCAAAATTTTAACACGAATTATCTACAGGAGAATGGAAAAGCTGGTGGAATCTGACCTTGGGGAAGATCAGTTTGGATTCAGGAGGAACATAGGAGCCCGGGAGGCAATACTCACTTTACGTCTTCTCTTAGAAGATAGATTAAGGAAAGGCAAACCAACATTTTTAGCTTTTGTGGATTTGGAGAAAGCATTTGACAATG
Organism: Locusta migratoria; assembly: GCA_026315105.1. Classification (NCBI taxonomy): domain Eukaryota; kingdom Metazoa; phylum Arthropoda; class Insecta; order Orthoptera; family Acrididae; genus Locusta; species Locusta migratoria. Next base: position 125,558,344 of record CM048754.1, read on the forward strand.
TTGACTGGAATACACTCTTTCAAATTCTGAAGTCAGCAGGGGTAAAATACAGGGAAAGGAGAGTTATTTACAACTTGTACAAAAGCCAGACCGCAGTTATTAGACTCGAAGGGCATGAAAGGGAAGCATCAGTTGGGAAGGGAGTAAGACAGGGTTGTAGCCTTTCTCCGATGTTATTCAATTTGTACATCGAGCAGGCGGTGAAGGAAAGCAAAGAAAAATTTGGAATAGGGATAAAAGTTCAAGGGGAAGAAATAAAAACATTGCGTTTTGCTGATGACATTGTAATTCTGTCAGAGACAGCAAAGGACCTGGAAGAGCAGTTGAATGGAATGGACAGCGTGTTGAAGGGAGCATATAAAATGAACATTAACAAGAGCAAAACAAAATTAATGGAATGCGGTCTTAGGAAATCAGGCGATGCTGAAGGAATTAGATTAGGTAACGAAACAATGAAGGTGGTAGATGAGTTTTGTTACTTGGGTAGTAAAATAACATGCGATGGTCGCAGTACAGAGGATATAAAATGCAGAATGGCAATGGGCAGAAAAGCATTTTTGAAAAAGAGAAATTTGCTAACATCGAATATTAATTTAAGGGTAAGGAAGTCTTTTCTGAAGGCATTTGTGTGGAGTGTTGCCTTGTACGGGAGTGAAACATGGACGATAAGCAGTGTGGACGGGAAGAGAATAGAGGCTTTTGAAATGTGGTGCTACAGAAGAATGCTGAAGATTAGGTGGGTAGATCGCATAACTAACGAAGAGGTACTGAACAGAATTGGTGAGAAAAGGAATTTTTGGCATACCCTGACTAAAAGAAGGGATCGCTTGGTAGGACACATTCTTAGACATCAGGGAATCGTAAATTTAGCATTGGAGGGAAGTGTGTGGGGTAAAAATCGCAGAGGGAGACCAAGAGACACGTATAGTAAGCAGATTCAAGTGGATGTGGGTTGCCGTTCTTATGAGGAGATGAAGAGGCTTGCTCAAGATAGAGTAGGGTGGAGAGCTGCATCAAACCAGTCTCCGGACTGAAGACCATAACAACAACAACGCAATAATGTTAAATTGCGATACTGTATTTTCCGTATTTCCTCCTGTAATGCCTCGCTTATTTTACACACACCATATTTCATAGAAATTTTTACAAAATGTTTGTAGACCTTAAGGGACTTAACTGCGGGGTCATCAGACCCTAAACTACTTATGAACTAGCTTATACTAAAGCAGCACAGACACCCATGCCCGTGGGGGGATTCGGACCCCGACGGGGAACGGCCTCGTGCATCGTAGCATAGCGCCTCAATCCGCTCGGCTGCTCCGCCGCGGCGAAGATTTCACGTCAGAATGTGTTCAATAACTTTGAACGTCTACTTTCGTCCGATAACGACTAAATAAAACGTCTCTAGTAGCATGCACTTTGCAATAAAGTGAATGTTGCATGCTAAGTTTTGAATTCAATGCCTAATATCTACGACTTCTTTCCCGTTCGCATTTTTTGCGATTTTTTTTTCTCTCTGACATTCAGTTTACAGCTTGGCTTAAGCCTACATATTCTAGTGTTGAGACTCATTTAAATGAACCACTGAAGTAATGTGAAATAATGTCACATGAAAACCACTAGTTTGGTTAAGCCAGCTGCACTCATGCGTCACTTAAAATGCAATTAATAGCCATTAGAATAGCTCCTTGATTGATTGATTTTCCAGGGAAGCCAAAACAGTCTTGGACCAACCCGCCACTGCCCGCACCGAAACCAAGTTTATTGTGCGGTATCGCTCCCTGTATATCTAGTGAAGCCAACCAATGCCCTTGAACAGTGCAAGGAGTCCCTTTACCAGTTCTTTATTAGACACAATTTCTTCGGGTCTGGTTATCCCAAATATTCTGTGTGCCTTTTATTCTCCAATGCAATGCATTCGAAGATTAGATGTGATCAGTTTCATCACCGTCATCACAGACCCTACATTGAGGGTCCTCCTCTGTTATTCCCATTATATGTAGGTGTTTTTTGAAATTCTCATGGCCTGTCAGCAATCCAACCATGAGTCTAATCTCTCTCCTGTTCAGACCCAGGATTGCAGAGCTTCTTTTGAAACATGGCTTTGGCATCATTACCTTGCCATGTTTTTGTTGATGGACTTTGGTCCAATGTTCTACGTGCTGTCTTCTGAGCCAGTTACGTAGCTCCAATTTGATCATTGCCTTGGTGATTGTCAGGACAGGTTCCGGTCCAATAAATGGAGTCTCTGCCCCCATCCTGGCTAATCTGTCGGCATGTTCGTTGCCACTGATCCCCGAGTGGCCAGGGACCCACAATAGGTTTACTCTATTGCTTTCCCCTAGCTCCACCAGAACCCTGTGACATTCTGCAACAATTTTAGACCTTGTTGCAGGAGCTGCCAGTGATCTCAGGGCTGCCTGGCTGTCTGAATAGATATAGATGCTACGATCTTTGTAGCACCTACGCAAATTCTCCTCCACACACGCCCTGATGGCAGTGATTTCGGCCTGGAATACTGAGGCCAGTTTCCCTAGAGAAATGACGCCCTCCAGTCTTGGCTGCACCCCGTATACCCCGGCCCCAACGCCTCGGTCTGATTTTGACCCGTCAGTGAACCAGACAATATCCCCCCTACGGTGTGAATAGCTCCTTAGTTGGTCTGAATAAAATCAAGTAAACAGGCTGTACGGCATGTTATGTTAACAATCTGTAGCAAAATTAAACCATTGCTTGCATTTATAGGCCTATATTTCCATTATTACCTCTCTGTGAGCACAACTATTTAGCAGACGACGTCTCTATGGCTAACATAGTTTTAAGTTTGATCCGCGCTGCTGGTTTTTATGACTCTATCTAACGGTGGGTGCTGTGGCCTGACATCTTAGGCCACCACCAATCTAGTTTTTTCTCTTTTCACACCCTTAGGAGTTCTTCGTGTATGCAGCATGGCTGGCTCAGCCTGTTTTTTCTTTGTGATCAGCCAGCCAAGGTACTCTGCTATCCAGTTTTCTTCCTGATTTTCTTTTACCAATTCTGTGTGTCTTAGTTTTACGTTTTCAGAGGTTTGTCCATTGTCAACCTGTCCCTTTTGTGCGTGATCATTTTTAGAGCTTTGTTTAAATTTTGTCGTCATTGACAGTGGACTCTGAGCTAGTAACAGGGGACTGATGACCTAGATGTTTAGTCCCCTCAAAATCCAACAACAACCAATCTTAACGTCACACAGATAGTTGTTCAGTTTTGGCGTCTGGTATTTAGAAGCCATCTTTTTCGCCGATCTATGTTTGAAGAAAACCGATAAAACTCGTAGCGACCACGTCTGCTTTTATTTGAGCAGTTCGGAGCAGCACAACCAACCATTTCACAAAGTGAAACAATAAATAACAAAATATTCTCCGATCCACTTCGCTACTCCACACAAGGCATACAGCACTGTCGCCGGATTGGGATTCAAAATGGCGGATTGTTCAGCTCGGTATTTCCAGTGCTTTAGACCGACCTAGATACACCGAGCTGAACAATCCGCCATTTTGAATCCCAATCCGATGACTGTGTTATATGTTTTGTGTGGTGTAGCGAAGTGGATCAGAGAATATTTCGTGATTTATTGTTTCACATTGTGAAATGGTTGGTTGTGTAGTTTCAAACTGCTCAAATAATATCAGACGTGGTCGCATTAAGTTTTATCGTTTCCCTTCAAACATAGATCGGCGTAAAAGGTGGCTTGTAAGTTCCAGACACCAAGTATGGACGACGAAATCGAGCAACTATCTGTGTAACGATAAGAAACGTTTTTTTTTTTTTTAATTTGCATTAAAAATACTTATGCCCACAGAGGTTTTCATGAAAGTATAGGCCAATACATGTAAGCAATCGTTTATGTTAATTTTGCTTCAGGTTGTTAACGTAACACGACATACAGTGTGTAAACTACTTTTCTTGATTTTATCTTGACTAAGCAGGTACTCTAAGGGCTATTAATTGTATTTTAAGTGATTCATGAGTGCTGCTGGCTTTACCTAGCTAGCGGTTTTTAAATTATATTATTTCGCATTACTTCAGTGTTTCATTTAAATGTGACTCTCAACACGGAAATATGTAGGCCTAAGCCAAGCTGTTAACAGAATGTCTGAAAATAATTATAATTGATCTTCGCAAAGAATGGGACCAGGAAAAAAGTCGTACGTGAAAGGCATTAAATTCAAATCTTAGCATACAACACGCACTTTATTTCAAAGTGCACGCTACCAGACACGTTTTTAAGTCGTTCTCTAACGGAACCAGACGTTCAAAGTTATTAAAAACACTTCTGACGTGAAATGTCCCCTGAAACAGAGCGTCTGTAAAATATACACACATTAGAGGGCAGGGTGTAATATAGGGAGTACGGTATCGGAATTTAACGTTGTTCCGCAACTGTTTTGCAATACAACACTTAGTTACCGTAAACGTGTATGGACGTACGATTTATAAACTACAAATCAAGATAATTGTAGCGCATTTTAACTGTATTTGGTAAATATTTAGAACGGCAACATATGCCGTAATATGGAATGTAAGTGAATACATCATGTCTCTAAATATCCATCTAATCACTAAGTTGCTTGCCTCTTACAGTCAAATGTAAGCCAATAAATTCACTATGCTGTAATATTTTCTGCGTTACGAAGGTATAACTAATGGCCTTCAGAGCACATTAAAAAACGTAAGAGTTCAGTAGTCTTTAAATGCGCGCCTTCAACGTGGGATTCAAAATGGCGGATTGTTCAGCTCGGTATATCCAGTGCTCTAGACCTACCTAGGGCACCTGTATATATAGCCGGCCACGCGCATAAGCTATCCTGTAGAGGCAGGCCCCACCGCCATTTTAGTTCCAAGCGGTGATAGCTTGAGCATGTGGAAAGCCGGGTTTTTCCGCTGTTATTGCTTTGAAATATCGCTTGTTTCATTTCTAATACACATACCATATATATATATATATATATTTGGATTAAAAATTTATTTCTTTGTAATAAATTATTGTAATACGGATTCACAAATCGTTAAATATGTTTTCTGGTATTTGCCCTCCTGGATGTGTATTATGAGCAACTTTTACGCATTCGACAGCTCAGTTTTACGGGATATCATGTCATATATTCATTTTACTGTTGGAATTGTTGAGAGGCTGTGTGAGCCACAGAGACGCACTCCACGCTGAGAAATAGAGACCATTGCAGATAACAGGCTAGAACAGACACGTTTATCTTACGGGATGTAGGTAGTAAAAGAAATCTCCTAGCGAACTGCTGATGCCCTCAGCCACCGAACCAGGGTGGAGGTTACCTTTCGGAGAAGATGGGCGTAACTTCGTATAGCGTCTAGACGCTGTTGTAAGACGTTACATTAGTACTTGGTGGCCAACAGGCACGTTTTAATGTACGTAGCAAAGTTGATACCAGTCACTTGGGAACAGCAACGTCAGTGGTTCCACGAGGCTAGAGTGAGAGGGTAAAGAAGAAAAACTGCAAGTTAGCAGCTCCCCTGAGGCGTGGCCAACTGACGTAAAACGTTGTTGTTGTTGCCCATACTGGGTAGCGTCGTGACGTTTTGCTTTCAGCTGAACAATGTTGCTGCCGAGTATGGATTTTGTTAGTGCACAAACAAGCCACCTCCCCACCCGGGGAATGGCAGAAGGGACAGGGCTGAAACGTGCTTCGCTAGAGGACTCAGGGAGAGGGCAAGCCACAGTTTAGATTTGTTGAACCGAGCAGCGGCCAATAGGAAGTTGTTAACTGTCGCAAAGTGGGGGAAAGAGGTGCGCCCACACCGGCCGTTAAAACCCCCGGATTTTGGATCAAGAGGGGAGTTCTCAGCCAGACGTGACTATCGCCGTCGGCCTCGGGGTGCTCCACGACAGTCTGTTTCTCGCGGGGAGTGCGTCTGTCTAGGGGACGTAATTACTGGCTTCTGTTGTGGCAAACGATTAATACTTCTTGTTTTTTAAATAACTAACCCCAGTGTAGTAGACTTAGAATGGGATGCAATAAATTCAATGCAAGGTACCTAGGAGTTCCATAAAGTTTCGAGTCCCGAAATCCGCATCTCCAGTGGATGCCTGTACTGTCTCTCTGCAGTCGCTCCTTTCCGCTCGGGATATGCAGACTGACCTTGCTACCTCTTCCCTCTTTCCTATGTAGGACACGACAACCAGACGCACTACCGAATCTTCGCTTCAGATTTGTTTAATACTTTCTGTGTGCAAAAATCGAGCAAATGTATCGATTATCATTCGAGGCGAAGGTAAAGCATTTTTACAAGTTTTAGTTTCAAAACACTTTTCAGCTAACGGAATTTTAATAGCTATAGGGCTTTAATAAAATTCTGTCTGTGATAACATCGATCAATTTTACTTACGACTTAGGTGGCATAGAGTGCTGATGTTAGCAACGACCTTTGAATGCTCTTTTAAAACTCGAACAGTTAGACTCAGAGAGAATAGTTTTTCATGTTTACCAACTTCTTGTATGTACCCTTGTCCGGCCAGTAAATTAATTATCCTCGTAAACCGAACATTTTGTTGCGAACATTAGGAAATTACGCCGCCGATGCAGGAACTAAAATTAGCATCGTTACCAGCCAGATGAGTCATTATAACTAGTGAAAAATAGTGTGCAGCATTTAAAAATAATTACTACTGTTATTATGTAAAACTTGATACTGTTTGTTATAGCTAATCTCTATATATAAAAGGAAGTGTCCCGATTGACTGACTGACTGACTCATCATCGCCCAGCCCAAACCACTGAAGATAGAAACTTGAAATTTGTGGAGGGTGTTGATCTTACTCTGTAGGCGTCATTTAAGAAGCGATTTTTCGATATTCCGTCCGTAAGGGGGAGAAATAGGGGATGAAACTTTTTTGAAAATACGTAGCTATCTAGGCTATTTTGAAGCTAGAACTACAAAATTTCGGATTTTAATTCAGGGTTCGAATTTAAAAGACACGTGTTTAGACATTTTTTTTTAAATTCGACAAATAAGGGGGTAAAATAGGTGACGCAAAAAATTGATTTTCAAAAATATGTTGCTGTTCACTCAAATTTTAAGCTATAACTACGAAACTTAGGATATGGACTCTTGATCAGGATTAAAAAGATAAGAGTTTCGGTATTTTTGGAAATTCAAATACAAAGAGGTAAAAGAGGGAATCAAAAATTCTTTTGAAAAACACTTTGTTGTCAAGATAATTTTGAAGCTATAGCTACAAAAATAGGTATTTATATTGTTCGTTGTGATTTAAAAAATACGTGTTTCGGTATGTTTGGAAATTCAACCATCAAGGGGGTTAAATTGGAGAGTTTTTTTTTCGAAAATCTGTTGCTATTTAGGCAATTTTGAAGTTAAAATTACAAATTTTCGGATTTGGATTCGGGGTTCAAATTTGAAAGACACGTGTTTCGGTATTTTTGGAAATTCGACAAATAAGAGGGTGAAATACGAGATGCAAAAATTGATTTTCAAAAATATGGTGCTGTTAACTCAAATTTCAAATTATAACTTAAGGTATGGATTCTTCATCAGGATTAAAAAGAAACAACTGGTGCAGACCAACCAGCCTACGCATGCGAAGCGGCGGGGGTTCAGCTAATGTGTATATAAATAAAAGTCTGTGACAGTAGTTCCTAGCTTCGGAACCTTCGCTAAAAAGGTCACTATCGAAACCTGTCATTTACAACGTGTAGAAATTGTGAATAACTACAAATGAATTAACTCAACTCGCATAGTTTTTCAGACCTTGTCACGACGACAGTTTATTAACCACATTTTACGCCTTTCGGCATCCATTGCAAACGAAAAAACACGAAAACGATTTTGTGAACGATTAGAACAACTGGGAGCTGCACAGCCCGCCATGCTGAAACTAGGGTTGCCAGATCTCCGGGCGCCGCCCGGAGTGCCCGGGCTTGGAATGAATTCTCCGGGTCTACGGGCCAATCACTCCCATCTCCGGGCTTCAATGTAACCTTCATCTTAACTTTTTATTTCCTTTTTACGACGCTTTTTAAGTACTATGCTCATGTAGCGACAATCTACATCGAACTTATCGTAACTTAAACTAAGGACACAACATCCACGCCCTAGGGGGGGATTCGAACCTCTGGCGGGAGCAGAATCGCGCACCGTGGCAAGACGCATCAGTGCGTTCGGCCATTCCCAGACGGCTCCTCTCTAGTAATTATGAATAACTTTCTGTAAATGTCAATTTGTTATTGCAACAAAACGCTACTTTTGTATTCTTCCTCTGAAAACTTTTCATTGTTGCGTCGGTAGTAAGCGGCTAGCGCATTATTAAGCAAACACTGTTGCGGCAACGTGTCAACTGCCGACTTCTTTATTTGTGTTCGTTTATCAGTTTACCGGCAATTTTTGGAATACTCGGATCGTGTGTGAACAGACAAGCTTACATTAACTCAGATTAGTGAGTAATAACAGTGAAATGAAGAGACGATATCTAAGTTCGTTCCGTGAAGAATGGTTGCAGGAAGAAAATTATAAAGAGTGGCTACAAAATATGCAATATCTTATTTACTGTTAAGTACGACGGAGTGAAAGCTGTGAATAAACACTTACAATCAGAAAGACACAAAGCGAATAATACCACACAAAAGAAGAATCAGTCGCTTCTTAAATTCTTGCCGAAACAATTTTCTGCAGAAGACGACAAAGTCACTGCAACGGAATTAACTTTGACTTACCATGGTGTGAGACACCAGCATTCTTACAATTCTCAATATTGTGGTAATAAGCTATACCCTTGTGTTTTTAGAGATTCCTCAGTGGCAACGAAAGTAAGATGCGGCCGAACAAAAAGCGAGGCATTAGTAAAAAATGTGCTTCTGCCTTATGCTAAAGAGAAGCTACTAAGTGAATTAAAGCAAAATGTCCCGTTTTCATTAGGGTGTTTTGTGTGTGTGTGTGTGTGTAATCCTGGTTGGGGGGGGGTTGGTCGCAGTTGGGGAGGGGGGTACGTCTGGTCTCCGGGCCTGCTTCGACTTCAATCTGGCAACCCTAGCTGAAAGCGTACTGACTGCCGTATTCCACAATGGCACTCCGAACCGAAGGAACAGAAATGGCGGACGCGCGTGCCCGCCTATACGCAGGTGCCCCAGCCACACTCGCTGTCTCCGTCGCCCCACTGCCCCCCCCCCTCCTACCCCTCCCTCCCTTCATTTGTTATATATATACATTCACAGGTCTGGTCTTGTTACTTCGCGTTCCAGCATTTAATGATTGTTGTTGTTGTGGTCTTCAGTCCGGAGACTGGTTTGATGCAGCTCTCCACAATACCCTATCCTGAGCAAGCCTCTTCATCTCTACATAAGAACGGCAACCTACATCTGTCTGAATCTGCTTACTATATCCATCTCTTGGTCTTCCTCTGCGATTTTTACCCCACACACTTCCCTCTAATGCTAAATTCACAATTTCTTGATGTCTAAGAATGTGTCCCACCAAGCTATCCCTTCTTTTAGTCAAGGTATGCCAGAAATTTCTTTTCTCCCCAATTCTGTTCAGTACCTCCTCATTAGTTACGCGATCCACCCACCTAATCTTCAGCATTCTTCTATAGCACCATATTTCAAAAGCCTCAATCCTCTTCCTGTCCGCACTGTTTATCGTCCATGTCTCACTCCCATACAAGGCAACACTCCATACAAATGCCTTCAGAAAGGACTTCCTTAGGCTTAAATCAATATTCGATGTTAACAAATTTCTCTTTTTCAAAAACGCTTTTCTACCCATTGCCATTCTGCATTTTATATTCTCTGTACTGCGATCATCATTTGTTATTTTACTGCCCTAGTGACAAAACTCATCTACCTCCTTTATTGCTTCGTTTCCCAATCTAATTCCTTCAGCATCACCTGATTTTCTTACACTGCACTCCATTACCCTAGTTTTGCTCTTGTTAATGTTCATCTTATATGCACCTTTCAGCACATTGTCCATTCCGTTCAATTGCTCTTCCAGGTCCTTTGCTGTATCTTACAGAATTACTATGTCGTCGGCAAAACGTAATGTTTTTAATTCTTCCCCCTGAACTTTTATTCCTTCACCACATTTCTCCTTGCTTTCCTTTATAGCTTGTTCAATGTACAAATTGAATAACATTGGAGAAAGACTACAAACCTGTCTTACTCCCTTCCCAACCACTGCATCCCTTTCATGCCCTTCAACTCTGACAACCGCTCTCTGGTTTTTGTACAAGTTGTAAATAACCTTACGGTAACTATATTTTACTCCTGCTTGCTTCAGAACTGTAAAGAGTTTATTCCAATCAACATTGTCAAAAGCCTTCTCCAAATCTACAAAAGCTATAAATGTAGGTTTGCCTTTTCTTAATCTATCTTCTAGGATAAGCCGTAAAGTGAGTATTGCCTCCAGAGTTCCTACATTTCTCCTGAACCCAAACTGATCTTTCCCGAGGTCGGCTTCTACAAGCTTTTCCATCCGTCTGTATATAATTCGTGTTAATATTTTGCAACCATGACTCATTAAACTGATGGTTCTGTAGTTTTCACACTTGTCTGCACCTGCTTTCTTTGGAATGGGGATTATTACATTTTTCTTAAAGTCTGAGGGCATTTCGCCTGTCTCATAAATCCTACACACCAGTTCAAATAGTCTTGTCGTGGCTGGCTCTCCCAGAGACTTTAGTAGCTCTGAGGGTATGTCATCTAACCACACAAAAAACAGGACACAGACAACGGTGTCAGGGAAACACGTACTAGGCACACGCTACCGGTCCCTCATTTTCCCCCTCCCCTACTACCCGTCCTTCCGCTCGCCATGATAGCCTTCTCCGGCTAGCTTCTATGCTGTAACATTGTTTCCGTTGAGGAATGAAGAGCAACTTCTTCTTCACAACGAAACAAAACTACCTCGTAAAAAATAAACAGTCTCGTTCTGGGCGACATCTTCGTCGCCAGGCGATAATTTTTAAGATCGGCTTCTTGGAAATGAAAGAAAAGTATCAGAATGGTTTTCTCCAAGTAAATTGTAATTATTGTCATTCCCATTATTCTGTTCCTTCTGCTTGCCGAGGACTACAAACTTGTCTGTTCGTATAATCTGCTTACGCAGTTAATGCCGTGTGTATCATTTTTTTTTCTTTTTTTTTTTTTTTTTTTTTTTTTTTTTTTTTGTATTTCGATCTCCTTGTCCATTTCTTGTATCTTCTCGGTAGACTTTGAAGCACCAGTCAGCAGTAGCTCAGAACTACCTTTCAAGGATCACAGAAGCGTAATGACATTTCAAAATGATGATAATAATAATAAAATAATAAAAAGTATATATAAATAAATTACTTCTTTGAGTGTTACCCATTCTATATCTATGTTAAAGTTCTAATTAGAAAATTCGCATATTTTCCTTTATATTTCTTCGTTTTTTTTAGTTTCTCGTGTTCCATCGTAAGATGTATCCAGTAGTCTTCTTTACTTTTATCTTTTTCCGATAAAATGTAGTACACCGTCTGTCCTTTGATCCAATTTACTGCTCTTCTTTTTGCACTGGGGTAGGGAACTTCGTCTGGGTGAAGAAGTCTGGCTGGTGTTATCGTTCGGGGAGATGTTCGTAGTACACTAGCAAGTTTAGTTGTACACAGAGACCAAATGTTTTTAACGCTGTCGTATGTGAAACGGTGTTCCTCAGTGTCAACTAGGTTACAGATGGTGCAATTTGGCGTTTCTGCCAGATGAATTGCATGTAGTTTCGAATTTGTTGGAATTTTCCTGTTAACTGCAGTGTACCATGTCGACCGTACTTTTGTCGGTAAGTAAGGATCTTGAACGTTTTCCCAGATCTTTTCCCAATTATATTCTTTGTACTTCTCTTCGATTCTGTTCCTCGTTTTGTTTTTCATCATGTTATTGTAGATTTCTTTTACTTTGTATAGGTCTTCCTCTGGAGTGAGACGTCGAATGTAGCTTAATTCTATAAGGAAATGTCTCATATGATAAAATGCGTTTGGAATGTGGTTCACGTCTACGGGTGGGTCCATACTAGCCGGGGCTAGAGATGAGCTGCGAGGCTATCGGCGACCGTTGCCCAGCTTGTACAACTTGCTGATGAACAGCGCCTGTGATTTATTATAAATATTTGTCAGCTTTAGGCCTGCGTGACGTAAAGATAGCGTTAAGGTCTCATACTGGATCTTAAAAATTTGTCCTCTGGTGACAAAGTGGCCGAGCGCTGCTAGCATCTGTTGGGCTATTGTCTTCGGTATTGGCAATACCTGGGCGACATAATTTACTTTAGATGTTATGTAAATGTTTGCTAACTGCACTTTTTGTAAGGTACTTAGACTACGTAGAACATGTTGTTGTATGGTGGCTCGCATTTTTGCCAACAAATGTTTGTAGTTGAGGGCAGCCGTGCGGCGGATATCTCGCGTGTATACAATTCCAAGCGTTTTTATAGTTTCTACGCATTTTAATTGTTCGTCATCCCTAACTTCTAATCCCCGGCCGATGTGGTCCCTCCAGTACCGGCCGTGATTTGACGTCACGAACGCAAGCTCTGTACCGCAGACGTCGACTCAGAGAAGCATCTACATCTACACGAGATACTCTGCAACTCACATTCAACTGCCTGGCAGAGGGTTCATCGAAACACCTTTATACTATCCATCTCCTACTCCATTCTGGAATAGCGCGCGGGAAGAAAGAACATCTGAATCTCTCCGTTCGAGCTCTGATTTCTCGTATTTTATTCTGATGGTCATTTCCACCTATATATATATCGTATGGTATAATGTCAGCTACATATAATATTTTAGTAAGATATACTAGTGTCTAATCTATATCTATATATAAAAGGATTGTTTGTGTACGTGCTGACAGACTTTTCTCCATGACCACATACTGCCACCCACTCGTGGTTGTGGTGGTAGATAGCCCTTCGTCTAATGATGTTAGTAAGGGAGTTTGGTTGCGGTGCGTGGCAGTGGGTGAGTGTGACGAGCAGAAATTCGCAAAATATGCAATAAATACTCTTAGGAAAAGCTATATACTCTGTGACTTACGAACTGTTCAGTACGAGTCAAAATCTGTTTATTCTTTCAATCGTCAGACAATGCGGTCCTTTCAGACTTTAATAACGACGAGGAATATCAAATGCGCAATTTTTAAATAGATCACATGTTGCCGTCAAGCACTCATTACCGACTATGAACAGAGACACAAAACAAAGATAAAAATCCAGATAGACTCAAAGATAAAAATACTCGTGGAACATTGATCTCTGTCGTGGAAACGTGGTGGAAACACAGACATACATTAATGATATAGCCGCGACACTCTCTGCTGTGAAAGGTGTTATCGTTTGACAGCTGGGTCGAGAAAAACTATGCGACGTAGTCCTACTCATATTCCGGCGGCCTCCTGTGATAATGTTGGCAACAGGTGTTGAATAACGAGAATCATGTGACATCGTCATAAGCCAATCGCGTGGCACGCAAATATTTTGTCGTGAAATCAAGCCTACAGCAGGAAAGCAGTATTTATCTACACTCTATGTGGTTCGGTCATCTTTGCAATGATTTTATATCGTGTTATTGATGTTGCCAACATAAAAACACGAGGCCGCCAGGATAGAAAGTAAAATTTTACCGAATCAGATACATCCGTTGTTGTCACATCTCATTATGACCAGCACTTTCACGCGAAACTCTTTTGTATAGAGTCTCATGAATTCCTATTCAAGAAGACATTTGTGAATACTGTTACAAATCAATATTCACACTTATGCAATATAGTTTTCAGAAATGTAATTTGCCAGCCGCTTTCGGCGCTGCTGTTGCAATGTGTAACTTTATGAACACAACCTAACATTGAATTTACATTGTTCCGAAGCACGGACTTAAATTAATTTCACTCTTAGTATGAAAAATTTTATGAACATTCATCGTTTTCGACAATGACTTCTACTTAAATTTGACATCTTGGCTAGGAGAACTGAGTTTATTGACAGAGAGATCCAACAAGGATTGTGTTTTTGCTGACCTACGTCCGGAACCCAAAGAACCATGATATACACACGACCTTCTCTAGCAACCGTTGCGAAGCACGGGCATATAAGCTAGTTAATAAGATAAAACATATCTCTGTCACAGAGCCAAGTCCAACTCGTTTAACCACTGGACAGCTTCCTGACTGACTACATGGAGTTCGGTCATCCCTCCTGAGAATGACCGTAATGGGCAGTCATTAAGTATGTGGGCCATCGCTTGTATGACTGCTCCACAGTCACATGACTGGTCGTCTGTCTGTCCCCATCTGAATTTCCAACAGTTACAGCGACCAGCACCAGTTCGGAAGCGGTTGATCAAAGACCATTCTCTCCTGGGAAGGTCCATTCCTTGGAGCTGCTTAGAGGGATCGTCTGTCCAGATGCTGTTTTTTCCATTAAACGAATCCCAAATTCTTGCCCAGTTTGATTTAGGCGAGAAGCCACTCTCCTGTAGTTGCACAGCTGTTTTAAGAGGTGGTTTACGTGGTTTCAGCCGGCTTACCGGTGGTGGAAGGTCTTGCAGGATAGGAAGCTCAGGAGTGGACAAGATCTTATAATACTCTCTCATTAAGGCTTCCTTCCGTCTTACATCTGGGGGAACGATGTTGCATAATATTGGGAGCCATTGAAGTGGCGTAGCCATCAGAGTGACACTGATCAATCTCGTTGCTCTATTTAATTGTACATCAATGTCTCTATGTAGATGGGAATCAACGATATATTTTCGTATTCGGAGGAAATTGCTGGCGATTGGAGTTTCGCAAGTAGCCCACGCCGCAGCGATAAGCGCCGTTGTTGTAATGAGTCGCATCCCAGATCCTGTATCATTTCCGTGACGCTGTCTCCCCTGTATCGTGAAAATAGGAAACGAGCTGCCCTTCTTTGGACTCTTTCGATGTCCTCCGTGAAACCCACCTGATAAGGATCCCACACTGGGCAGAAATACTGCAAAAAAACGACGGACAAGCATAGTGTATGCAGTTTCTTTTGTAGTTCTGTTGTATCTTTTAAGGGTTCTGCCAATAAAACGCAGTCTTTGGTTCGCCTTTCCCACATTATCTACGTGTTATTTAGAGTTTCACTTGTGAAGTAATACTAATTCCTACGTATTTAGTGGAGATGACATTCGATTTATTTATCTTGTAAACAAAGTTTAACGGATTTCTTTTCGTACTCATGTGGACGACTTCACACTTCTCATTATTTAGAGTCATTTGCCAATTTTTACACCATACTGCTATCTTATTGAGATCGTTGTGCAGTTGGTTTTGATCTTCAGATGATTTTACTAGACGGTAAATGACGGCGTCATCTGCAAACAACCTAAGAGAGCTGCTTACCTTTTCCCCTAAATCGTTTATTTAAATGAGGAACAGCAGAGGACCAATAACACTACCCTGTGGAACGCCCGATATCACCTCTGTTCTAGTCGATGTCTTACCATCGATTAGTACGTCCTAAGTCCTGTCTGACAGAAAATCCCCTATCCAGTTGCAAATTTGGGGTGATGCATCATAACCACATAATTTCATTAAAAGCCGTTTGTGTCGTACAGTGTCAAAAGCCTTCTGGAAATCAAGAAATACGGAATCCATTTGCGAACCCTTGTCGATAGCACCCATCACTTCGTGTGAGTAAAGAACTACTTGTGTTTCTAATGAACGATATTTTCTAAATCCGTGCTGACCTTGGGTCAGTAGATCATCCTGTTCGAGGTAATTTATAATATTTAAATGCAGGATATGTTCGAAAACCCTGCTGCAAATTGACGTGAATGAAATAGGCCTGTAGTTTAATCTGTTACTCCTACTGCCTTTTCTTATATTGTTGTGACCTGTGCAACTTTCCCGTCTTTTGGTAGAGATTCTTCTATGAGAGAGCGGTTGTATACGGCTGTTAAGTAAGGAGCTATTACTACAAACTGTGTCCTCTCTCACAAGAAACTCCATATCTTGGCACAAATCTGGAGAATATTCCACAAGCTCGCAATTTGATCGTCTCATTGACGTACAAACGAGCTCTCAGAAGGCTACAATGGAGGCTGCTGCAGGTACCAGCTGAAGCATCCGCCATTTTCATTCCCGTGGCTCGCAGGTTGAACTCACTGCGGTGCTGTAGCATTTGCTTCAAGGCGCTCCAGTGCTGTTTGTGTCGCCACAAACTGCTCAAACCATTCCAGGGGTGGCTACAGAACGCTTAGTTTCCCGAGGGATTCCGAGGGAAGAAAAGAAAGCACCATTAACTGTCGGCGCAAAATCTGGGAAACCTGACCGAGCGCGCACTTACGTATTGTGAATACATATTATTTATTATTATGACTTGAAGCAATATTAATAGTAAAAATTGGCTGTGTTATTCGAACGCCAGTTTTTGTTTAGCTCTTTTGAAAATATTACCTCTTAACAGAGAAGCTGCCTGTAGGGAGTTAGAAGGCGCAGAATATCGTAACACAGCAAAACATCCCCAGTCTCTTATATAGTATACTAGCTGAAGTCACGGTCTGCGCCGCCGCTACGGTTGGGGGTTCGAATCCCCCCTCGGGCATGGATATTTCTGGCGTCCTAGTTCGTAACTAGTTCATAAGTAGTTTGTAAGTTTAGGGACTCATGACCCCGTAGTTGAGTCTCATACACTATACAAACATTTGAACATTTTACTAGCTGAGCCCCCGCTGCTTCGCATGCGTATGCTGGTTGGTCTGCACCAGTTGTTTCTTTTTAATCATGATGAAGAATCCATATCTTAAATTTCGTAGTTATGACTTGAAATTTGAGTTAACAACACTATATTTTTGAAAATCACTTTTTGCGTCGCGTATTTCACCCCCTTATTGTTCAAATTTCCAAAAATACCGAGACACATGACTTTTAAATTTGAACTCCGAATCCAAATCCGAAAATTTGTAGTTCTAACTTCAAAATTGCCTAAATAGCAACATATTTTCAAAAAAAAAAAACATCCCCTCTCTAATTTAACTCCCTTGATGGTTGAATTTCCAAAAATACCGAAACACGTATTTTTTAAATCATAATGAACAATACAAATACCAATTTTTGCAGTTATAGCTTCAAAATGTTCTTGACAATAAAGTGTTTTCGAAAAGAATTTTTGATCCCTTCTTTTACCCCGTTAGTTTTTGAATATCCAAAAATACCGAAACTCGTGTCTTTTTAATCCTGACCAAGAGTCCATACCCTACGTTTCGTAGTTATAGCTTGAAATTTGAGTTAACAGCAACATATTTTTGAAAATATTTTTTTTTGCATTCTCTGTTTTCCCCCCTTATTGGTTGACTTTCAAAAATGGCCGAAACACGTGTCTTTTAATTCGAACCCCGAATCCAAATCCGAAAGTCTGTAGTTCTAACTTCAAAATTGCCTAAATAGCAAAAGTTTACGGAAAACACCCCCTCTCAAATTCGACCCCGTTGATGGTTGAATTTCCGAAAATACCGAAACACGTATTTTTTAACGTGTAACTAACTATACAAATATCAATTTTTGCATCTCTAGCTTCAAAAGTGTATCAATAGCAACGTGTTCTCGAAAAGAATTTTTGATCCTCTACTTAACCCTCTTACTTGTTGAATTTCTAAAAATACTAAAAATCACGGATTTTTAATCCTGACCAAGATTCCATATCCGAAGTATCGTAGTTGTAGCTTAAAATTTGAGTTAACAGCAATATATTTTTAAAAATCAATTTTTTGCGTCACCTATTTTACCCCCTTATTTGTCGAATTTCAAAAAATGCCAAAACTCGTGTCTTTTAAATTCGAACCCTGAATTGAAATCCGAAACTTTGTAGTTGTAGCTTCAAAATTGCCTAAAAAGCCACGTTTTTTTTCAAAAAACGTTTCATCCCCTATTTCACCCTCTAACGGATGGAATATCGAAAAATCGCTTCTTAAATGACATCTACAGAGTAAGATCGACTACCTCCACAAATTTCAAGTTTCTATCTTCAGTGGTTTGGGCTGGGCGATGATGAGTCAGTCAGTCAGTCAATCAGTCAGTCAGTCAATCGGGACACTTCCTTTTATATATAGAGATTAACAAATACATCACATCAAAAACGTTTGTAGTGACATTGCAGAAATTGTTCCATTATTCCGAGAAAGTATTACCGACACTAAAACGGAAAATAAAAATGCATTGGGCAAAAAGTTTCGTTACGGCTGTGGCAGCGTACTGTGCTGATACAGGCAACTGCCGTCGAATGCAGTTTGTGGTATTTCGATGTTTTAGCGTCATAATTTGTAGTATGCAATTCGAGAGAATAGTACGGTACCTGATGTTTTATCACAAAGTACACCGTCGATTCCATTTCTTATTCATCAATGCCAATATCGAAGCTTATGTATAAGAGACAAAACATAACTGACACAGGATACTGGGTAAATTTTACTTACGGCTGCAACGGCGTAGTGTGTTAATGTTGGCAACGAAATGTTTGCTTTACAAGGATTATTAAGTTCCTGCCAAGACAAGGGTATTGTTACATACAAAAACCTGTCAACCGTAGAGAAGGAACAGAATTATTTATGTACTTCAAGGTCAACATAAAGGATTCGCTGCCAGCATGCGAAACTTAGAAGTAGATGTTCCTGGAGTACTAAAACAACTTAAGTCACTAAACAAAAACAAATCTTCCGGGCCAGATAGTATACCAACTAGATTCCTCTCAGAGTATGCTGATGCAATAGCTCCGTACTTAGCTATCATTTACAACCGATCACTCAGCGAAAGATCCGTACCCAAAGACTGGAAAGTTGCCCAAGTTACTCCAATATTCAAGAACGGCAATAGGAGTGATCCCCAAAATTACAGGCCAATCTCATTGATTTGCAGTAGGATTTTGGAACATATACTGTGTTCGAATATTATGAACTACCTCGAAGAGAACGGATTCAGAAAGTATCGCTCTTTCGAAACACAGCTTGCCCTTTATTCACATGAAGTGTTAAGTGCCAGTGACAAGGGATCTCAAATCGATTCCATATTTCTGGATTTCCGGAAGGCTTTTGATACTCTACCCTACAAGCGGCTTCTAATGAAATTGCGTGCTTATGGAATATCTTCCCAATTGTGCGATTGGATTCACGATTTCCTATCAGAAAGGACACAGTTCGTTGTAATTGACGGTAAGTCATCGAGTAAAACAGAAGTGATATCTGGCGTTCCACAGGGAAGCGTTATAGGTCCCCTACTCTTCCTCGTGTTTATAAACGATTTAGGAGACAATCTGAATAGCTCCCTTAGACTGTTCGCGGATGATGCTGTCGTTTATCTGTTAGTGAAGTCAACAGAGGATCAAAAGCAACTGCAAAGCGATTAAACAAAATTTCTACATGGTGCGAAAATTGGCAATTGACACTAAATAAAGAAAAGTGTGAAGTAATACACATGACCACTAAAAGAAATCCGCTGAACTTTAATTACGCGATAAATCAGTCAAACCTTAAGGTCGTAAATTCTACCAAATACCTAGGAATTATAATTACGAACAACTTCCACTGGAGAAAACACACAGAAAATATTGTGGGGAAGGCGAACCAAAGGTTACGTTTCATTGGCAGAACGCTTGGAAGATGCACCAGCTCCACCAAAGAGACTGGCTACATCACACTTGTGCGTCCTCTCCTGGAGTACTGTTGCCCCTTGTGGGACCCTCACCAGGTGGGACTGACGGAAGACATTGAGAAGGTTCAGAGAAGGGCAGCTCGTTTTGTTTTATCACGTTACGGGGGGGGGGGGGGAAGCGTCACGGAAATGTTGCAAGAATTGGGGTGGAAATCATTAAGAGAAAGACTTTATTCATTGCGGCGTGATCTGTTTGCGAAGTTTCAATCACCGACTTTTACTTATGAATGTGAAAATATTTTGCTGGCACCCACCTACTTAGGGAGACATGACCATCCCAATAAAATAAGAGAAATCAGATCGAAAACGGAACGATTTAGGTGTTCTTTCTTCCCGCGCGTTATTAGAGAATGGAACGGTTAAAAGTTATGAAAGTGGTTAATGAACCCTCTGCCAGGCACTTAAAAGTGATTTGCAGAGTATCTATGTAGATGTAGCTGTAGATTATTTCCCTCATTCTATATGATTAGGTTTTCAAATAGTATTCAACGTTTGTAGCCAGGACTTTAGGTCCTGTACACCAATATTCTTTTTCGTTTAGTGTTTGTAATAAATTCTGAAACTTTGTCAATAATGTGATAGAGGTACATTCAGCAATGTGTCTAATCAACATATCGATGGAAACAAGAGCGGAATGCAAGCTCAAACTAGCACCATATAAGGCTCTATGCCGGGCACTTGTAAAATATTTCGCTAAACTTGAACAAAACAAACACTGTTCGAATAAGCTACGTGTTATGTTTAGCATTCGCAGTGAACGAAAATGGTGGATGCGCCAGCATGTGTTTTTAGCATCACCAGTGACGTAGAAGATTTTAAGGAAAACCAAAGCGCGTTGCTAAAGTCATAGTTTTCCGCGCTGGAGTTTATGGGTTGGAACCCCAAGGACTGCGATTAATTTAATTTCTACATAAAAATTACATTGATCGTTGTTTTCATGGACTTAACTGAATTGTTATGTACGAATACATCGTTAGTAGGTTTCATAACAGTATTGACAACCTTTCATGTCTCTTAGTTTTCCTCCTAAGGGTCTTTGCTCTATTGGAATCTGCTTTTGTCGTTGATCAGCTGTGAGCCCCCAGCACGAGCGTTGATTGGTTCAGTAACCCGGCAGTCGTGTAGCCACCAGCCAGCGTGGGGATAGTTTCAGGTAGGCCAACCAATTAAACCCAGAAATTTGAGTTTGCTTTTAGTTCAGAGTCTGAAATTTTTCTGTTTGAGTTTGCTCACATACGTAAACTTTATTCGTCTTGAACGAAGAAACCATGATTATCGTTCTGCTAAAGGAGGTTGCCCGTTTAGCCGGATACATAGTGCATCACATGTGGTTAGTTTACAGCATCTTATATAGGGTGTTTCACTAAGTGTGTATGCCTCTGTAACTTATAAAATAATAGGTGACGGGAAATTATAATGTAGTAGCTCAACACGAGAAATGTTACACTTTCTGCGGAGCTATGAACATAATTTACTGTATCATTTTACAAAGAGTTACAGCACGAATATATAAGTTTTTTTTAATGGAACAATAGTTTCTTCTATCGTGCATTGGATTCGTTGAATGCAGCTGCGTCCAAATCAATTTAAACTACATTCCTATCACTGTTAGTTTGGGAGCTACAACCCTTCAAAGTTTCAGGGGCAGATAGCACACGTTGTACATAATACATGGCTGTGTGGTGGGTGATGGATGTTATGGCGGTGGGAAGTTGATTTACATGAGATGTTCAAATGTGTGTCCACGTTCCTGAATGCATAACGCAATGCGCCGTCGAAAGGATCTGCGGACGAGATGTAACATCGCCGGTGTGACGGAGCGACATGCGTCCTCGATGCGCCGTTTTAGATCATCTGGGGATGTGGGCTCAGTGACATAAACACGACCCTCTAGATATCCCCACAAAAGGAAATCTACTGGTGTTAAATCGGGCGACCTTGCGGGCCATGAATGAGGACCATGGCGCCCCAACCATCTTCCTGCAAACCTGTTGTTTAGTTCTTCCACAACAGCACGCGCAGAATGGGCTGGGTGACCATCGTGCTGCATCCACATATGGACTCTCGTGTGTAGACTAAACTGCAGGGTCATCAGTCCCTAAACTTATTAAGTACTTATCAACTATCTTATACTAAAGGCAGCTCAAACATCCACGCCCGAGGGGGTGGGATACGAGCCCCCGGCGGGGAACGGCCTCGCGCATCGGAGCAAAGCGCCTCAATGCGCTCGACCGCTCCGTCGCGGAAAAAAAAAAAAAAAAAAAAAAAAAGAAAGTTCAAATGTTTGTATATCTACCGGATCAAACTGCGTGATCTACAGTCTGTAGCTTACAAACGACTAAAACTAAGGTAAACTGCCATAAGGACAACACACACACACACGCACCCATATCCCAGGGAGGACTCGAACCTCAGAAGGCGAGCAACCGCGCGCTCCGCAACGAGGTGCCTTAGACCGCTCAGCTACTCCCCCGCGGTCAAAAAGAGGATATCTCTTTCCAAAGAAGAAGGATGGCTACCTGCCCACTACGCTACCTGAACGCAGTTCTTCTGGTAGAGTGAACGCCCTCTGCAGCGGGTCTGTTACCTCGGTGCAGTGTTGCCAACCCAGAAGCTCAATTTTCCCCTAAATCGTGTGTGAATTCCCCCTAAAAAACCCTAAAACTTTTTGTTACGTCGCGTTTTGCAGCTGCTAAATATTCTAGGAAAGACATTTACATATATATTGCACCAAAGCTGCTTTTTTTATTTATTTATTGAAATGCTGACTAGTTTCGGGCTTTGTCCATTTTCTTAAGTCACATTATTTCATCTTTGGACACTGTGTAGATAACGCTATTTATTTAAAATACGTGACCTACACAGTGTCCAAACATAAAATAATGTGGCTTAAGAAAATGGGCAAAGCTCGAAACTAGTCAGAATTTCAATAAAAAAAAAAAAAAAAAAAAAAAAAAGGCATCTTTGGTGCAATATATATAAAAATGTCTTTCCTACACTATTCGTTTTCGTTGGTAAAACATTGCAATAAAGCTCTGCATGACGAATTTATGCATTTGTTCTAAATGTCACTTAACGAAATCCTAAGTACTAATATTCTACTCTTTAGTGGTCACTAAAAGAAAAAGCAGCAGTTTCTGAATGACATTCTAAGATGTAAGCCGTAGTATATAGGCTGCAGGGAGAAGTTAGGCTATATAAACGTCCCTGTTGTTTGTGTTTGTGTAGTCTATGGGACTTAACTACGGGGTCATCAGTCGCTAAGCTTACAAACTACTTATGAACTACTTACGAACTAGGATGGCACAAATATCCATGCCCGAAGGGGGATTCGAACCCCCGACCGTAGTGGCCGTGCAGACCGGGACTGGAGCGCCTCAGTCCCCTCGGCCACCGCGGCCGGCAACGTCCCTGTTCAGCTATGCCAATAAAATCTAACAAACTGGGAATAAACGTACCTTTCAACAAGAGATCTGATTCCCACGCCTTTGTGTATCTCTGGGAATATTTTTTTCTCTCTTGAAGCCATAGTCACTTCAATACACACACACACACACATACACTTCCAGCGTATTCAAGTTCAGTTCACAATCGCCAATACCACAGCAGTGCGCTACAGTAGACATTGCAGAATCGCCTTTAAAGGAGGTCAGTGCAAACGAAAACACAAGAATGAAGTATTTCATTGTAAGGTAGGGCTATAGAAATTTGCGTTATTCATGTCTGAGAAACCCCTAAAAATTCCCTTCAAAGAACACTTCCCCCTAAATTTCCCCCTGAAGTACAAATGCCTCCAAATTCCACCCAAGACAGCAGAGTCCCCCTAAATTTAGGGGCAAAACCCTCAAGTTGGCGACAGCGCCCCCTGTAATCGACACAAACACTTCCGGCCATTTCGGTTGATTCCGATGATGGCAATATTTCGGAACCTAAATGTTTTAACTGGTCTGTTAATTGTTTGTGTCAGTGCATACAACTTACGAAACCGCCATGTTTCATTCTGCTCCGTTTCGGACCACATTCGCGGTCGATACTGAAACTGTTTCGTCCTGGCTGTTTCACTGTTTCAGAACAGCGGTGTTTCAGACTAATAATGCAGGAAGGCGGAACCGACCAACTGTATCGAAACCGTGGAGTTTCGTTTTGCTGAAGCTCTGCACAGACAAGCATTGAAGAGTGTCAAAAACTAATGGACAGACGTCAGTATGCATCTCAACATTACTGAATTAATATTCGTTTCTAAAGTGACTGCAGTATTTCGAAATGACTAATGTCGGCTTTAGGTAAATGAAAAATAAAATATTGCTCACTATTTTCATTGAAATATCCAGTAAAATTCTAGGTTTATCCCTCCATATACTATATAAATACGCTAACACGAAAATTGTGGTACAGGTTACTAATTTATTCGTACAAGAAGGCCAATGAAAGTTACATAATTAGAGAGATTGTTTGTCGTAGATTTCACGAATAAAAATATTATGTGTGCATTTAGCCATTAAAAATGCTAAAAGGAAGTAGAAATTTTGCTATCTACAGCTTGGATCAAGTTCTACATTCTCCAACAATCAGCTCACTGATTGGCTATTCGCCTAGACCAAAGACGCTGTAATGCAGCGCATATGCAGAATTAAAATAAGTGAATATCGAGACATGGAGTGCTCCCAACTCACTTTCTTGTGCCGTTCAAATGCTTCATGTTAGCAGATGATTAAGAGTGGTTAAAGAAAATGGATGTTTTCATACGAATGACGATATAAAGGATGATGCGCCGGGAGGGGCATCTCAAACAAATGGGCAAAGATTTTCTATCGCGTTTTTGATGTTGCCAACACAAACATGCAAGGCCGCCGACATGATACGTAAAATTTTACCCCCAGTGAGCATTGTAAACACAATTTGTTGATTTTCGACCACAGGCAATCCTAGTAATATTAAAAAAGTATGACTAAACCTGCAACTTAGGTAAAAAAAAAAAAAAAAAAAAAAAAAAAAAAAAAAAAAAAAAAAAAAAAAAAAAAAAAAAAACGACCGACATTGTACCAACAAGAGGAGATCACAAATTTAATCTTGTTTTACGCACTTAAAACTTTTCCCCATACCGTTAGTTCCTTGCGAGTAATGTTGGCCGGACACACATGTAAGACAACATATAAATACATGACAATCTAACAACGTGCATTATTTGACGAATTTCGTATTTATACTTCCTCAAATTTTAAGCTAATGTTTATTTTACTAAAGTATCTACAGGAGAATGGAAAAGCTGGTACAAGCTGACCTCGGGCAAGATCAGTTTGGATTCAGGAGGAACGTAGCAACCCGGGAGGCAATACTCACTTTACGTCTTATCTTAGAAGATAGAATAAGGAAAGGCAAACCTACATTTTTAGCTTTTGTAGATTTGGAGAAAGCGTTTGACAATGTTGATTGGAATACACTCTTTCAAATTCTGAAGTCAGCAGGGGTAAAATATAGGGAAAGGAGAGTTATTTACAACTTGTACAAAAACCAGACCGCAGTTATTAGACTCGAAGGGCATGAAAGGGAAGCATCAATTGGGAAGGGTGTAAGACAGGGTTGTAGCCTTTCTCCGATGTTATTCAATTTGTACATCGAGCAGGCAGTGAAGGAAAGCAAGGAAAAATTTGGAATAGGGATTAAAGTTCAGGGGGAAGAAATAAAAACATTGCGTTTTGCTGATGACATTGTAATTCTGTCAGAGACAGCAAACGACCTGGAAGAGCAGTTCAATGGAATGGACAGTGTGTTGAAGAGAGCGTATAAAATGAACATTAACAAGAGCAAAACAAAAATAATGGAATGCGGTCTTAGAAAATCAGGCGATGCTGAAGGAATTAGATTAGGTAACGAAACAATGAAGGTGGTAGATGAGTTTTGTCACTTGGGTAGTAAAATGACATGCGATGGTCGCAGTACAGAGGATATAAAATGCAGAATGGCAATGGGAAGAAAAGCATTTTTGAAAAAGAGAAATTCGCTAACATCGAATATTAATTTAAGGGTAAGGAAGTCTTTTCTGATGGCATTTGTGTGGAGTGTTGCCTTGTACGGGAGTGAAACATGGATGATAAGCAGTGCGGACAGGAAGAGAATAGAGGCTTTTGAAATGTGGTGCTACAGAAGAATGCTGAAGATTAGGTGGGTAGATCGCATAACTAATGAAGAGGTACTGAACAGAATTGGTGAGAAAAGGAATTTTCGGCATACCCTGACTAAAAGAAGGGATCGCTTGGTAGGACACATTCTTAGACATCGAGGAATCGTGAATTTAGCATTGGAGGGAAGTGTGTGGAGTAAAAATGGCAGAGGGAGACCAAGAGACGCGTATAGTAAGCAGATTCAAGTGGATGTGGGTTGCCGTTCTTATGAGGAGATGAAGAGGCTTGCTCAGGATAGAGTAGGGTGGAGAGCTGCATCAAACCAGTCTCCGGATGAAGACCATAACAATAACAACAACCTAGCAGTGTGATAACGATGTATAAAAACTTAACCCTTCCCAAAATGTTAGCGCAATAAATGTTATTTGATAATTTGCGTTATCAGTAACACATGTAGGTTAGCACACCAACACCTGTCAATATTAGGCACTAGAACAGAGAAAAGCAAACTGTATTAATTACACCATAAAATGTTCAAATGTTTGTAGAGTCTATGGGACTTAACTACGGAGTCATCAGTCCCTAAACTTACAAACTACTTATGAACTACTTACGAACTAGGACTGCACAAATATCCATGCCCGAGGGGGGATTCGAACCCCCGACCGTAGTGGCCGTGCAGACCGTGACTGGAGCGCCTCAGTACCATCGGCCACCGCGGCCGGCTTAATCACATCTACTTACGTTGATAAAAACCAATATATTAGACAGAAAAATGTCAGTTCTCTGCTAATGGGAAAATAAGGAACGTCACTCATTGAAAAAGAAGCATCTGGTACAGCGTTTAAATTTTACCTGTCGTCCTAGCGGCCTGCCGCGATAGTGTTGCCAATCACGTGACGTTGGTATGAGCGAATCCCGTTACAATGCAGATGTTTTGTAATGAAATCTTCCTTGTACTGATCAGACAAGGGTACATACAAGCCGGCCGCGGTGGTCGAGGGGACTGAGGCGCTCCAGTCACGGTCAGCACGGCCACTACGGTCGGGGGTTCGAATCCCCCCTCGGGCATGGATATTTGTGCCGTCCTTAGTATAAGGTAGTTCATAAGTAGTTTGTAAGTTTAGGGACTGATGACCCCGTAGTTAAGTCCCATAAGCTTTACAAACATTTGAACATTTTTTGGTACATACAAGAACCCGTCAACCACAGAGCAGGAACGATATAAACATCTTGGCAAAGATTCCCTTCCGTGTCTTTCATGTTGCCAACATAACCACGTGATAGCGCTGGGGTGTTAGGTAAAATTTAGCCGGTGTAGGAACTATATAACTGCCGAGGCATCTCAATAAAAGTTTATTTTTTCCTCCTACAGTTGCTGGCCTAGAACTATGTCGTTCTATAGCAATACTCGTACCATGGAGTAAGAATAAGCTGTGGGCAGCCATGTTGATTCCACCAAAGCTCTGCTGTATTTACCTTCTTTGCTTATGCTTGGCACTTGTTTTTGGGAGCATTTTGTGCTGTTCTGGTGAATTGTGTGATGTTTATGTCTACGAATCGTTCTGATTGTGAAGCTAAATCGAAGGAAATACCATTTCATGTGTAAATTGGCTACCTAACGTGTGATTTTACCACCTTTATTGTGAACGAACCTATGCATTGTGATGATACTGCCGGCCCCCTCATCTCAATGTTATCGTACGATACCGTCTGCCTGGTCCTCTCATCTCAATGTCATCCTACGATACCGTCTGCGCCGGGCCCGGGATCGTGTGGTTCAATTGTGATACATGTTGCGTGTGAAGTTAGTTACAAACGAAATAGCCAGCCTAGGTATCAGTGTAGGACGATGTCTCGGTGATACTGTGATTAGTTAACAAGCGATAGATGTCATTAAGAGATTTGTGTAAGACGTTTCCAGAGAGTTCTATAAACAATAGTTGCGTCATTATACGTTATTTCAAGACTTAAACAGACAAATTGTAAAATCTTTTGTAAAAAACAAAATGAAATGAAAATTAATAGCATTGTATGTATGTTAGCCGGCCGCAGTGGCCGCGGGGACTGAGGCGCTTCAGTCACGGTCTGCACGGCCACTACGGTCGGGGGTTCGAAACCCCCCTCGGGCATGGATATTTGTGCCGTCCTTAGCATTAGCTAGTTCGTAAGTAGTTTGTAAGTTTAGGGACTGATGACCCCGTAGTTAAGTCCCATAAGCTTTACAAACATTTGAACATTTGAGAAAGATCGGAAATTTCGTCTTAAAAATACATGCGCCATCTAAAATTATTGTTTGCATAGTTTTCATTTTATATTGTGATTATTTTTGTGTACATGAAATGTTTTCTTTGTGTGTTTGTCCACTGTAAATTAGTATATTCAATTGTTATGAACAATGCATAATGTAAGGTCACTATTGGCGATGTTATATCTTTGCCTCACCGCCTTGCGTGGGGGAGTTAGAGTTTTGGCGGGGTTCGAGTTTTGTCTTTTGTCGAGTACTTTGGAATCTATGTCAGTGCACATAATAGGGAGCACACAGAAGGGAAAGCTGGGGGCGGCGCCTTTGATCTGTGTGTTACCAAGCGCTGCGCTCGACGCCATATTGAAAAGCAGTAAACGCGGAACAATGGCCACTTAGTATCTTGGCTGGAAATGGACTTTTTACCAACTGCAGCCAATCTCACCGTCTTTTACGAAAGGAAACGGCTTTCATCTTTTTTGCGCCATCTTCTTGCACCTAATTGTAATCCAACGAAAAAAAATAGGCCTAAATTTTAACACAACTACGAAAATGTACAGTGGAATCGATGATCGTTTTATTTGGTGCTTATCTCTAGAAAAATTCCAAACAACGCGGAGTTATGTGTGGGAAATTAGTTATAAACAAGAAAGTGACTTTTCAACTGCCAGGTTTTATTTGACACGAATAAATTCGCACAAAGTCTTGAATCAGGCTTAGCAGTAGAACGTGATTACACAGAACTGGGCATATATAAAAGTTGTATTTGCTTCTGAGTATCATCAATTTACTGATCGGAGAAGGGCATATAGAGGAATCTGTCAACCAGGAACAGCAGGAACAGCACAGAATAATTATTCCCCTTAATCTATTTGTTTGAGTATCAGAAGAGCATTCGTTGCCAACATTAGCACACTACGCCTCCAATGCCGTAAGTAAAATTTTATCTGCCTACTTACGCACTATTCTTTGTCATTCATTTTATATTATTCCCTGCAACGTTAAACTTATAAAATATAAATGTACTTCAACATTTCGATGCTGTTTAACTGCTGCAGCAACAGCGAGGGTTATCGTCAAGAGAAGAAGCAAGGCTACTTTTAATAATTATGCACACATTGCTCTCATTCGAAACTGATAACATTTAACTTTCACTGCACATATAGCGACGTTCACTTACTTCTCAGCATTTTTTGGAAAGGTGAAGAAGCTTATATCCTTATTTGTATTCGAATTATTGCGCCAATTAGGTGCTAAACACCATCGGCTGCCTTTACTTTTATTGCTGCTCGTAATAAAAACGGAACAGCAACACCTACTGACACACAATTCTTTCTTTTCACTGCACTGCACTAAATACTTGTTTACTTTTATGCGATTCAGGCAGTTAAAATACACAATTCTCAAACAATGACGGCGCATTACCACGCCACAGAGTAGGGAGTGATCACACGTTTACTGCTTTTCAAGATGGCCGCTTCCGCGCATGCGCACTAAATTTTGGACGACAGACTGCAGCGGGAGTTTCCTTTCTGTATACTCCTTATTCTGTGGTCAGTGTGTTGATGTGGTAATTTGTATATGTTTTCAATTCGTATTGTTTTGGTGGAGAAGTCTGGTTCAAATTAAAGATGAAGTGAAAATTTATACATATCGAGTATTTATTTCTACCACGACGTCCCAGGAGAATAATGTTGCAGCGACCAGATCCCCCATACAGCGTAATTTTGAAAAGATCAGAATTCTGTTTGAAAGTGGTAGAATGAAATGTAATTGCTCAAATAGCATATAAATGTTATAATAGCTTTACTTGTAACGTAACGTATTTTTCTCTTATGATTTTCAATTTCCTTAAGAATGAAAGTTATTTGCCCCATGTTAACTACTATTTACGAATGAATAAGGAATGAAATATGAATTTGATTGTTATCAAGTCAATGATTTCGAAAGCAAAACCTAGTTTCAATATTAATGAAATCAGTCCATAAAGAAAAGATATCGTCGCTGTGCTCGAAAATCTGGCGTTGGTTCTCTCAATCGAATTGCTTTATCCGACGAGCGTCAGATTAGTTAAAGAAAAAGAACGCACGTTTCTGATTAGTAATAATGTAGTGACAACTATTTTTAAACAGAATAAACGCCAATTTTTTTCGTTTTCCGAGATTTTATTTGAAACAAAAACTGGAAACAATCAGTTTGAGGACGTTACACGCGTATATGACGCAATCAGCGACTGTAAAAACAGACACAGCTGTAACGCACAGTCAAGTGTTTGGTCGGTGTGTCATGGCCGCCACGGCTTCAAAGCGTAGTGCGGCTGGGATACTCTTACCTCCATGACGTACACACAACACATTGACGATGTTACAACAAACACGCCCATACTATTACAACACACACGCGGTTTCATGGTTTCGGAACAGTGTTTAGAAACCTCACAATGCTCGGTTTCAATTGTTCCGAAACCGTCAGGTGTTTGTTTTTTCCGATCTGTAATCAAGTCCCCACAATCTCGTAAGCGGCCGACTGGGAACAGCGGACAAACTGAAGAGCGCCTCGGCGGCCATTGTGGTGGCAAACTTCCGCGACAACTTTCAATGTGCTGAAGACTCTTTTGATTAGAGAGAGTATTCATTTGAGATACGTCGCGAAAACTATGTCTGATTGAAATATATAACTACAAAACAGCTTCAGACGTCTTGAATATACAGCAACATTTGGTTGTGTGTAAATTTATTACACATACGGTATGTAAATTGACCAACAGCATTTCCTCGTCCTAACGAAACCGAACTGAAATATGTAGCTTTTAGCGTTCTAAGTGCAGCGTATGAACAAAATTTATCGTCAGACACGATTTTTTGGCACTTTGTCAGTATATTCTACGACTGTTAAACATTTTTACAAACATTAATTTCCGAAGAATTTCACTCTTTACGTCTTTGCTTTAGTGATGTATTCTCCAATATGTAGATATTTCATAGCATCAAAATATCGAACAAGGCTGCCTGAAACAGCTAATGTTAAAAATCGATTGCGAAAGTGAAATATGCCATCAGATACGTAACTAAAAATAGCTTCTTACGTTGTGAATACAGCAATCAGCCACTACCAAATTCTTTTAAGAACACGAAGTATGCCATAACTTTCTCTTAACTAATGCATCTAACATTAGTATTAGGGTACCTAGCACGAATATTAGCATTTTTAATGCTGTAAGCCAAATACCTCACAGCAAAGTGAACTGCTCAAAAGTGAGCAACTGTTGCCCTTGGGTTGAACTTAACAGTGTGGCTATGTGTCATACATATATGGAACTACACCCAGTTCTGCAAACTCCTTTTAGTTGTTATACCAATATGTAACGCAGATTACCTTTAAATTCTGCATTACAAGCTGTTAATATTAATTTCAAAAACAAAAATTCGAACTGCAGTGAGGCAACTAATTTCGTGCCCCAATAGTTATTTTACACAATCATAAAATTAAACTTTTTGAATTTACTGTCCACCAGCACTGCCTAAAGAAGATCCTGTTTAAAAGCTACCAGTATTGTAAAAGCCTGTTATTTATTTCATTCAGTCCTATATCATCTTGACTAACAGCCTGTTAAGCAAGAGTAACTAACTCTGAACATAAGTAGCAGGTCTACTTGTATTCCTGAGAAATATAAATGGGAATACAGTATTCGATCTTTTTATTCCTTTCTTAAATCGATTTATGCATTTAAACACTGAGCAGCTCTTCACCATCGTGCTTCACGTACACTGCAGTACTCAAACAATACAGACGTGACTATCAATTGTGTATATATCCCTCAGTAGCTATTTAATACAGGATTTACCTGCTAACAGCACTCTTATTTATGTGACGTTTGCCACTACCATGGCGGCCGGCCGAAGGTTGAAATTATCCCTCAACACCAGTGCCGTTACGGAGTCTGGTTATTTTTCCGAGGGCTTTGTCTGTAACAGATCTCGCGCTAGTGCAGCGATTTTGACTGGCAGCGCCTCTAGCGGACAGACGGGAAACGTTTTCTGGGAGGCTGCCGTAACAGCGGACAACGCCACGTACAATTCAGCCGACTGTATTCGTCCGTTCTGAGCAAAAAAGTCAGTAATGGCTGCTGAAACTAATTCACTATCAAGTGTAATATATGTTCGGTTTCGAAAAATAAAATAGGAGTCATCATATTTCAAACGTTCCACTTAGAAAAAACGGGACAAATCTTCAAATTAGTAGACAGGTATTTGACGTGAAAGAAAATATTACGAGATGAAATATCTGACAAGTGTTTACGGAAACAAGTGTCAGGCACCTTATTCTATGAAAATCAAAGTAAATTTTTTATTAATTATTTTCCAGTCATATATTGCATCATGTATGATTAATAATGTGTTTTGCATCGTTAGTTGGATATGTAATTACACATATACTTTACACATGCACAGGAACTTCATAAAAGCTGAATATTAGTGTAAAGTAAAACGTTGCAATCATATTGCTGCATAGTGTTCTTCCGCGAACAGCGAAAGAGATTGCTCAAGGACAACCATTCGCCAACAATGGGAAAACCCAAGAAGTTCCTTTTTTTTTGTTTTTTTCCTCTTTGTTTTTTAAAGCCAAACTGTAAAAACAGCTGTCAGGCTGGCAGCAGCTAAAGAAGTTCCTGCTACAACCTGTATTCAAAAGGTGAAAGTGAGCAAGAAATGTTTGAAGGTGAAACACTATGCGCGAGATATATTCGACGGAAAATGAAAAGAAAACTTTTTTCTACGAAAGAGCTTTTATTTTTTCTAAAAGATACTGAATGTGCTTTCCCTCGTGTTCTAAAAGAAAAATTCGAAAATGAAAGATTCGGCCTTTGATAGCGCGACGTACCAGCTTGTGACGTCATTAGAGAGCAGCACTGCCACCTGGTGACTCGCCCAGTAACGACTTCTGTTGACATACGTGACGTCACTCACATTAGCGGTGGCCTCTTGATTTGAACCTTCAACCTAGCATTGCTGTTATAAACCTGTCAATATAGAAACGTCTACTTGTTTTCGAAGGTTCTAACTTTACAAGATTTCGTGCTCAGAGTTTGATGGTTCCAAATCGTACCGTTTGTGACGAGGAATCTAAAGGACCAACGTTCCATGTGAAATCTGTCTGTTTAACGTGTTATTTTGCCACTTTATTTGCGAACAAAATTACTACCTCTTTATTTACAGTGCGGCTTACTCTCTTTTTCAGTGGATATTCACATTACGTACCAGGACAGACATAACTATCTGACAAATAGTTTTGGTGGGAATTAATAGTGTAATTGCAGCAGCTCTAGTAGTAAATAGTTATTTACACAATGCTGTTTTGTTTATATACTTCATACAAGGCATTTTACAATTTTATTAAGAGCAATCAAAAGGCGAAGTTAAAAACCTGTTTACATACAACACCATACAGTAAAGAAATCTTCAGTGTATTGAAGAGACGGAGAATAATTCTGCCTGTGATTTCTGAAACATATATACAGTTGCTTTACAAATATTTGGACTTTTTGTGAGGAATTAGTAGTCAAATTATGTCATTAGTAAAACTGCTACTAGTGAAAATGAAATCTGCCCATGTTTTATGACACACACAATTTTAACAATTTATATGCCAATGAAGCCATTTAAGTATGGCATTAAAATCATAACTATTATATATGCAAGACACATTTCTTTTTAGATGCATGTATTGTGGCAAGTGTAGTTGAACCATTACCCAGAGATGAGCAACCCCCCCTCCCCAAAAAAAAAAAAAAAAAAAAAAAAAAAAAAAAAAAAATTACAACCTGTCCTCTGGGGAAATCTATTCAAGGAACCAAGATCAATGTGATCATTTCTTCATATGTGGCTTTACAACCTCTAAATAATATAACTATTAAAAAAAAACAAAAAAAAAAAAAAAACATAGGTGCTCAAATCTTTATGGCAAGATGCCTTTATTCTACCATATTACTGGCCATTTGGAAATGTATTGTATATATGACGTGTGTCTCAATTTCAAACTTGTTTCCCTTATGTGGAGACATACAATGCAAATTCATGTAACACCATTGAGAGTACTTTGCTTGTTTAGAGCTCTTCACGTCTAAGGAAACAAAAATACACAGTGTCATTAAATGAGTTTAAAAGTATGTAAAGCATGTTCTTGGTAGTGTTTTTACTTACATGAACTCTTTTATAATGTGTAATATTCCAATAAAGGCATAGTACAACACAGCCTAATGTGGTTTTTCAAATTAGTTTCATCATTTATAAACATGAAAGTGGATAACTGATCTAGTAAAAACATTACTCATTAAATATCATATGATGATAATGTTTCTGAATTCCGCAGTTCATACCATGTGAAAATATTACCTATATAAAATTATTCTGTGCAAAACAGAGATACTGTTCTGGTGAACAGTGTGAACTGGCAATAAATGTTTTTAGTCTGGCTTCAAAATCTGCAATTCCAAGTGATATGACACATGGGAGTTATCCTCTGATTCGGAAATTATAGAGGCCTCATTCTAAGATAACATCTTTTCCCCTCCTGCCACCTCTATCGTGCAACTCACCCCATGTGTTATGTGACTTTGTTTTCCCTTCCTGCTACCTACCCACTCCATTCCTAAACTGCATCACTGCCCATCCATTTGTATGTATGCAGAGGCACCCACAGGGGGTGGCCATGACGTAAACTGCATCACTGAAATTTCTTGTGTGTGTGTGTGTGTGTGTGTGTGTGTGGTGGCTGAAAAACTAGTACCTTTGGCTGACCTGGGGGGGGGGGGGGGGATTTTAAAATAAATCACAAAATGTGAAATAAAAGATATTTAATATCAATATTAAATGGCAAAACAATATCCATTTTTTTATCTTTTTTGTATCGGGTGTGTGTATCATAGGCCAAGGGGGTTGGACACCTCTGTGTGTATGTTAAGTGTTCGTATGGCTGGATAATTGCTGAAAGCAGGATTTTTGTTTTTATGGGCCTGTTGTAGCTCGACATATGTCTTTGCAAAAAGACTATTTACATGTAGATATTCTCATTATGTTGTTGAATTCTAATGTGGACTTTCCATTGTTGGGGGGGGGGATATTACTTTTCTTCAAACAGTTTGTAATTTACATTATAGCATAGCCAGAGTTTGCATCTGTTCAAATGTTTGCTATGGGCTAAAGTATAAGCAGCTGACCTACGTGTGGAACCTTTGTTTAAATTTGTGTCAAGAAGAGAAACAATACAGAAGCAAAGTTTGTATTCTGTACTTAAGTAATGCAATTTAACAGGTATATATAAATGGTAATGCTAATTTCATCATTGCTATGAAACTGATGACTGTCAAATGCAAATCATCATCTGATGTTGTGGAGATTCTTCCTAGTAAGGTTTAATCCCTCAACTCTCTCAGAACGTATGGCATCTCATATAAAATTCTGTTAAATGTAGCACCTGTTGATATTTTACCTGTAACATTTCTACCATCAATAAAACTGGAAACATACACAAAACAAATCCAACTACCTACAACTAATGTTTCACTCTACAATACAATAATAATATTTTACAACTCACTGTAAAGTCATCTTTGGCTACCTCACTCCGAATCACGCTCTGTGGTTAGGTAATACGAGGGGAGTTTTTTTTTTTGGGGGGGGGGGGGAAGTTGCAACACTGTGGTGGAATTAGAAACAGAATGGCCTTAAGTAGCATGTAAGTACTAGATAGGTGAAACAAGATGCAGCTTAGGAATGGAGCTGGGAGGAGGGGGAGCGGACGAAAGCAAAACAAATGCACGCAGACACAGCACAAAAAATGGGGGAGGCGTAGGACAGAGGGGGGTAGGTGGCAGGAATTGTTGGGTGTGGGAAAAAAAGGGGGTTATCATAGATTGTAGGGCCTGGATAATTTTGGGATGGGAGAATGTACTGCAAGGATGACTCCCATCTGTGTAGTTCAGTAATGCTTGTGGTGGGTGGGAGGATCCAGCAGCCATTGAAATCAAGCATGTGCTCTGCTCCATGTTGTGCCACAGTGTGGTCTACTGTGTTTTGAGCACAGTTTGGCAGTGGCCAGTCATCCTAATGGGCAGCTGGTTTGCGGCCATGCAATAAATAAAGCTGCATAACGATTGCAGCACAGTTGGTGAATTATATGGCTGCTTTCGCAGGTGGCCTGGCCTCTGACTGGGTAGGATAAGCCTGTGACAGGACTGGAATAGGAAGTGCTGGGGCGGGTGGATTGGACAGGTCGTGCAGCGGGGTCTTCCACAGGGATACGATCTCTGTGGCAGTCGGCCCGGTTTTGGGGTGGCACAGGGTGGACTAATATGTTATGGAGGTCAGGAGGGTGACAGAATACCACGTTAAGACGGGTGGGAAGGATCTTGGGCAGGATGTCTCTCAGTTCTGGGCTCGAGAACATAAAATCGAAACCTTGGCGAAAGGTGCAGTTCGGTTGTTAAGAGTCCAGGGTAGTACTGAGTGGCAAGAGGAGTGCTCTTTTGTGGCTCCTT
This sequence comes from Locusta migratoria, assembly GCA_026315105.1. Classification (NCBI taxonomy): domain Eukaryota; kingdom Metazoa; phylum Arthropoda; class Insecta; order Orthoptera; family Acrididae; genus Locusta; species Locusta migratoria. Next base: position 125,594,947 of record CM048754.1, read on the forward strand.
ACTGATGAAAAGCTGGTAGAAGCTGACCTCGGGGAGGATCAGTTTGGATTCAGGAGGAACGTAGGAACCCGGGAGGCAATACTCACTTTACGGCTTATCCTAGAAGATAGATTAAGGAAAGGCAAACCTACATTTTTAGCTTTTGTAGATTTGGAGAAAGCATTTGACAATGTTGACTGGAATACACTCTTTCAAATTCTGAAGTCAGCAGGGGTAAAATATAGGGAAAGGAGAGTTATTTACAACTTGTACAAAAGCCAGACCGCAGTTATTAGACTCGAAGGGCATGAAAGGGAAGCATCAGTTGGGAAGGGAGTAAGACAGGGTTGTAGCCTTTCTCCGATGTTATTCAATTTGTACATCGAGCAGGCGGTGAAGGAAAGCAAGGAAAAATTTGAAATAGGGATTAAAGTTCAGGGGGAAGAAATAAAAACATTGCGTTTTGCTGATGACATTGTAATTCTATCAGAGACAGCAAAGGACCTGGAAGAGCAGTTGAATGGAATGGACAGTGTGTTGAAGAGAGCGTGTAAAATGAACATTAACAAGAGCAAAACAAAAATAATGGAATGCGGTCTTAGAAAATCAGGCGATGCTGAAGGAATTAGATTAGGTAACGAAACAATGAAGGTGGTAGATGAGTTTTGTTACTTGGGTAGTAAAATAACATGCGATGGTCTTAGTACATAGGATACAAAATGCAGAATGGCAATGGGAAGAAAAGCATTTTTGAAAAAGAGAAATTTGTTAACATCGAATATTAATCTAAGTGTAAGGAAGTCTTTTCTGAAGGCATTTGTGTGGAGTGTTGCCTTGTACGGGAGTGAAACATGGACGATAAGCAGTGCGGACAGGAAGAGAATAGAGGCTTTTGAAATGTGGTGCTACAGAAGAATGCTGAAGATTAGGTGGGTAGATCGCATAACTAATGAAGAGGTACTGAACAGAATTGGTGAGAAAAAGAATTTTTGGCATACGCTGACTAAAAGAAGGGATCTCTTGGTAGGACACATTCTTAGACATCGAGGAATCGTAAATTTAGCATTGGAGGGAAGTGTGTGGGGTAAAAATCGCAGAGGGAGACCAAGAGACGCGTATAGTAAGCAGATTCAAGTGGATGTGGGTTGTCGTTCTTATGAGGAGATGAAGAGGCTTGCTCAGGATAGGGTATTGTGGAGAGCTGCATCAAACCAGTCTCCGGACTGAAGACCATAACAACAACAAACTGATGGCAGAGAGAGGCTTTGGGTTGTGTGGGGACATGGCATTGGAAATATGTTTGCGGACTAGGTTTGAGGAGTAATTTCTATCTGTGAAGGGCTTTGTGAGACCTTCAGCATATTGACAGAGGGAGTTCTTGTCACTGCAGATACACCTTCTGCAGGTGGCTAGGCTGTGGGTGGGGATGTCGGCTATCAAAGTGTGGGTATTGTTAGTGGTTGGTAGGTTTAAGTCCTTTCCTAAGAACTGATACCTTTTGACAGAAGTAAGGAGAGCCGAGCACAATAAGGCGCCTTGCTGCGGAGCTTGCAGTTGCTCCCTATCAGAGGTTTGAGTCCTCCTTAGGGCATGGGTGTGTCTGTTGTCCTTAGATTAGTTTAAGCAATTTGTAAGCCTAGGGACTGATAACCTCAGTCCCATATATTTACAAATATTTGAATTTATCCTGTTGAATATAAATAACAAAATTTAAAAGAAATATACAACTGATTCTTCCCAAATTAATCCGACTATGGAAGTGGTCATTCCCAATTGCCTTGATACTTTTCAGAGTTCAAGTACTATCAAATAGTTTCCTTTGTTGGCTTTTTTTTACCCTTAATTTCCCACATTTAATTACACTTCTGTTGAACACTTAGTAATGCAGGTTTCAGAATGTGGCATTTCATGTAAAACTATACTGTGGCTGCCAGCAGCATCAGGTATGTGGTTTTTGTCCAGTAAAATTAAAGTATAAAAATGATTATGTCTGCTGGTTACATGGGATGTTTACTGGCAGCCAGAGCCACACACAAAGCTGCGTTCTGTCCTGATGGTGAGGCGTTCATCGCGGTGGCACGGTGGTCCAGGCCGCTGTCAGCCACAACAGATTTCTCTGCTGGGAACGCTGTTCCAGTCAGTGAGGTAATACATAAAAGTGGGCAGCGTGTGAGGCTGTTCTTGAATTTCTTATGTATGCTGCAATCCTGTTATAAATGGCATATTATCAAGCCTGATTTAAAAAGTTTTTTTTTTTTTTTCATTGAAATGGCTAACATATACTTTGCATCTGATGATTGGTTTAGATATGATGTTTTTGAAATATATTTCTTAACCATTCAGAACCAAACCTAACAGTTTTATTCTTCATCTACATGGGGTACTCTCCAACTCACATTTAAGGGCCTGGCAGAGGGTTCATTGAACGACCTTTGTAATATTTATCCCCCATTCCATTCTCAAATAGTGCGCAGGAAGAAAGAACACATGAATCTCTCCGTTTGAGCTCTGATTTTATTCTGATGATCATTTCTACCTATGTAAGAGGGAGTCGTCAATATATTTTTACATTCAGAAGAGAATGTTGGTCATTGGAGTTTCATAAGTAGCCCACGCTGCAGCAATAAACACCATTGTTGTAATGATTCCCATCCCAGATCCTGTACATTTCTGTGTTGCTGTCTGTATTAACAACAGTAAACCTGTTACAATGGGTAATAGATCATAATTGCATCAGCCATAGTTACACAATATGTGATTTTTTCAGAAAACTTTTCATACACTTTTTATTATAAAGTATTGTAAGTCATGGAAAATATGCACTACAGAACTGAGATAAAATTGTGTAGGTAACCACTGGTTTCTCTTGTATACATAATCAATGAACTTTAGCATTTTATTGACATATTTGATGTTGCTTCTATGAAATATCTTTTCCAAAGGAACAGACATTGTAGATGATCCAGTATTACTTTACACAAACAGGCCCAGTGAACCGCAATTCTGCATATCTTCAACACACAATGAGTCTTTTCTGCAGAGTATTATTTTATTAAACAGGCTGATAAAGTTGCTGGCTCTCTGAAAAATATAAAATGCATTGCATGAAGCATTTAAAGAAAAGAAAAACAGCAGTTCAGTAAATTACTGTTTGCAGCTTAGTTCCTTACTCTGGAAAGGTGGATAGGTCAGGGAAGATTCGAAATGAGTTACTTATCCACAAGTTGAGAAGATAAAACCAGTATAGAACATAAGTGCAAAGCATTCTCGAGTACTGCTCAAGTATTTGGGATCCCCATCAAGTTGTATTACAGAAAGACAATGAAGCAGTTCAAAGGTGGGCTACAAGATTTGTTACTCATAGGTTCAAACAGCATTAAGAATGCTCAATCAACTCAAAGGAAAATCCCTCTACCAGCAATGGTAACTGACTGCAGAGAGATTCTCTTGATGCCTATATACATTTCACGTTTAAGACCATGAAGATGAATTAGACTCATACTGAGGCTATATGTATAGTGATTTTTCCCTTGGAATAAGAAAGGAAAAACTGATAGAACAAGGTGTCCATCAACATTTGGTGGCTTGTGGAGTATGTAAGTAGAATTTAGAAAAAATGTAATTGCCTAATACATTAATAATTATTTGAAATTAACTACTCTAAGATTGAACAATTAATTTCAAATGTTATGTTGTTCATTTAACTGTACATGATGCACTGTGATTCACATCTGTAATAGACCCATAATTTCGAGCTGCATTGACTGCATCTATTAAGAAATTCATCATTTAGCTCTGTTTATCACACTGCCACAACACATAAGCCAAATTCAGCAACTGTAACAAAAGTCCTGTATGTTTAGGCTACAATACAAATATGGACTAGCGTGTATCATAAATTCCCCTCCCCTCAAAACCTTGGTTTGAATGATCACATGTAGTGTAGTTCAAGATCTAAGTTGGTTGAAAGGTGATAATTTTCTCAGTTGAGAATGCCAAATAGTGACTGTATAAACATATTGCATGTCACAACCTAATGTTTATATTTTCTCTAGATTTAAAAGTACTTAGCTGTATTTAATGCACTTTTTGTAAGAAAAACTAAAACAAGGTAAATTCAGAAAATTAGAGGCCTACTGCTATTAGTTAATGAATAAGCATGTGCTCTGGTGCATATTATGTAGATGAATATCATACTGTACATATAGACTTGAAATTGAAGCTAAGGGCATTTCACTATGTACATATAGCTTAATTTTACAAATCTTTTATCCATATTTGCTACGGCTGCTCTGGAAGAAAGATCAGATTTGTAAAAGTATGAGTGCCACAGAAAAATTTGCACGTGTGAATTTTTTTTTCAATAGAAAATAGTTGTCACAGTAAATAAAAATGGAAGAATAAATCATATTTTAACAGATGATAAATGACTTACTAAAGTTCAGGCTATCTTACAATATAATTTTGTAGGCCTACTTAATATTGAAAATAAAATTTATAATTTGGTGGGTGTACCAGAATTACTCCATTTATTTGCCTGTTTCACTTTAATCCGAAGTAAAGTAACAGTAATTTGTAATATTTTTCACGATTACTTTGGCTCATTCTGAATGTAATTTGAGAATTAGTTGAATTTGAAACCTGTTGTATCACCTTACAGCTGTGTTACAACTTCATTACGTTGCTACTATCCAACTGTTCCCTAATTTAATAAACATTTGTAAAAGTAATGGTCAATATAACGAATTAAAAAAAAGGGTAGATATTAGATTATTGTATTCAGAATTTTATTAAAAATAAGAAAAACTGCTTGAGTAAAAGTTCTAGATAATTACTGGATTCATCCCTAACATAGGAGCACATCCGATAATTGTGTTTATTTCATTCAAGTCATGGCAAAACACTTGTATGGCACTTTTATTGTGCTGCTGCGATTACACAATTCATTTATACGAAAGCTTTTTGTCAAATAGTTACAATGATGTGTATTCTGCAATATAATGTGGTTAACCACTGAAAAAGAGAGTCAGATGCATTATAGAGAAGTAGCACAAATTTGTTCGCAATAAAATTGGTAAAATAAAACATCAACCAGACAGATTTCACATGAAATGTTGGTCCTTTAGATTTCTCGTCACAAACGGTACGATTTGTGCCCGCCAAACACAGGGAACTAAATCATTACAACTTAAAATCCTTCGAGAACAGGTAGATGCTTCTATATTAAGGATCTCAACAGCTAATTTCAGGAATGCTTGGCGCAAATCAAGAGGCTACCGCCAAGCGCTGTGAGTGACTTCACTTATGTTAGTAGAGCTCGTTAATGGGCGAGTCACCAGGTGGTACTGCTCCTTTTTGATGACGTCACAAGCTACGTGCGTCTAATTCTAGGCAGGGAATCTGTTCTGACGTCATCAGAATGACACGAAGTGTTTAGCAGTGCCACCTGGTGGCGTGGCCTGTAAGCTCCTCTACTGCTGTACGTGACGTCACTCATGTTTTCGTCGCGGCCAACGTGTTTTTGTTTACCAACCATAAGCGGTACATTTACAAGACTACAAACTTTTATGCAGGTGTCCAACCATAGCTTCGGTTAGAATAATTAAAAGTCTACTCCCGACTGTAATGACAGACTAATCCGTATTCTGACTTGTACATGGAAGCATGTGATTATTTGAAACCAATGGAAAGGCAACGAATTTAGTTTGGTTATTTATCGGCGTATAAAGAACTGCTTGTTAATGTAACTACACTCAGTTGGTTTTATATGTACGCGACGTTTGAGGAAATTCTGTTATAAATTCAGAAGTATAGGTCGTGAAGATTGCTATTTATTATCTGTTGATAATCGGTATCGCCAAAAGATTGTTGCTGTCGTGTGATCTCTCAATACAACCGTATTATTTGAAGAATTCTTGTTATCATAACTCAGTTTGTACTAATGAAAGATGAATTTGCCTTTTCATCTGCAGCGTTGGTGATAAATGCGGAAAGTGAACAAAATATGTAAAAAATAACTTATAGGCCTACATGAAGTGCAACGTCCCTTGCACCAGAAATTCCTTTTATCCCCAATTGCGTTCAGTACCTCATCATTGGTTACGTGATCTACTCATCTGAACTTCAGCATTCTCTCGTAACGCCAAATTTCAGTCTTTCCTCTTCTTGTCTGAAGGCTTATGTCCATGCTTCATTGCCATAGAAGGCCACAATCTGGACAAGACCGAACAATTGAATTAATATTCAACATTAAAATATTGTCTTGTTCAGAAATGCTTTTCTTTATTTTATAGCTTTAATACTCTGGCCATCACAAGTTAGTTCACTACCCAAATAACGAAACTGTTATCACTTTTAATGTCTCATTTCCTAATCTAGTATCTTCCAAATCACATGATTTTCTGAGACTAAATTCTATTACCCTTGCTTTGCTCTTGTTAATCTTTATTTTATACCATCCTTCCAAGACACTGTTCATTCAATTGCTGTTCCACATCCATTGCTGTTTGACAGAATTACTACGCCATCAGAAAGCAATAGGTCTGTATTTCTTCTTTCTTACCTTTACTCCCCTCTCCAAATTTCTATTGGCTTTCCTTTACAACCATGACTTATTAAACAGATGGTTCTGTAACTTCCAGATCTGTCTGCACTTTTTCTGCTTTCCTGAAATCTGCAGGAATTTCACCTATCTCATACCAATGCTGTGTGTCAGTTTGTACCTTCTACGTAGTTTTTCAGAATCCAGATTAACATTATTTTGATAAACAGAGCTAGATGTAGACAACACATTTTCAACTTGTTTGACTTACAGATATAACTCGCTAATTATCCGCGTATCAGATACGGTTAGCCCTTTCCGTCCCAGTGTTGCCATGTGGCATAATCATCTTTATATGTTCCTCCAGGCACAACAATTTGTACAAAGATTGTAATGATCACTGCAGAACTATCGAAATGCAATTGTGATTAGGTTGTCTACCATTACTCAGAGGAAAGGAGAGCTTTAGGCTACAGTGCAATGAAACTTTACTATCACTCAAGACCATAGGGAGGGGGGGGGAGAGGAAAACACCTTCCCATGACTATGAACGATATATCATTTCAGGCTGAGGTACTTAGACTGCAAGCATTCTTGGAAATTATCAGGGTAAAGGAAAAAGTATTTTGAAAATCTCAAATTGTCAACACAAAGATCCTAAGCAATATACATTATTCAAATCATTATGTACAGAAATATGCAAATGAGATTTTTGTTCATGAATTAAATTTGGGGTTGACAGGGTTACATGTGTAACAATATCTGAAAAAACAAACTTGAAATTTTAGAGTAGCTTGTTCAAACTCTGTATTCAGCATACATACTCCAGGTCACTAAATAGTACAGTAATTTGTGAAGGGTACTTTTCCTCTGACATAAAACTAACTTTACATGTTCCTCCATTTGAGCCTAATTTATCTTCATGTGAAATACACACTGACAGCAGTAGAATCTTTGTCAGTTTCAAAGGCTGATCTACAGATTCTCCTTTTGTTCATGCCACATCCCTGTAATATTTGTAAGTTGACTGAACCATCTGCTAACAAGTACACCAGCACAACTTTGAAATGCTTCAATGTCTTCCTGTAATCAAACCTGGTAGAGATATCTAGCACTTAAGTGTGCAAGAATGGGTTTCGTTCTTGTCCTGTACTGGTGATGTCCTCTCCAGCTGTGATTTAAGTAACCTCATTCCCAATCTTACCTGGTATATTCATCTTTATAGAGGAAAAAACTAAAGTGTATTGAAAGCTGGAAAAACTTTTGTATTCAACTGCTCTATTTCCATAAAACAGAGCTGCGACAGGCACATACAAAAGACACACACATACAACACTTTCAGCTATCGGCCATGGCCTTCTTCAGAAAATAGAGCACTCACGCAATCACACAACAATCATACAACCATCACCTCCAGCTGCCGCACTTCCAATCATCGCCAGTCTTTGCAGCGAGTTGTAAACTGTCCTTATTACTATATTATTAATTCCAACCTGGACTTTCCATTATTATAATTTCAAAATGTATATGCCAATGAAGCCATTTAAGCATGGAATTAGTCACGACTATTAATGATGCAAGTTTACTGTTTAGATAGATGCATTTGTTCTGCCAAGTACAAACGGGGTTACACATTATCAGGAGACAAGCAAAAACTCACAAAACCTAGACAGCCTGTCCTCTGCTGACATCTATTCAAGGAACCAAACAAAATGTAACAGTAAAATTTTCCTCCTTTCACGTGATCATTTTGGCAACCAACAACATAATAGGAAAACCTTTGCTGAACCACATAGAATGACTTAAGTGTTTTGTACAGAGCAAGAAGTAAATAACTAATGCCGTTCTGTTCCTGCTTAATGGTTAACAGGTCCTTGTATGTCCACTCATTAAAAGTAATTGAAATGTAGATTGCAAAACAAAACACCTGCACTGATAAAATAATGATTACCAACATTATCACATGTATCACAGCTGGATTAATACAAAAATAAGGAAAAGCCAACTAATCACCAAAAGTAGAACTGCAGGTGAAGCTTAGGAACACAGGCCAGAAAATAACATGCATATAGCTTTCAAGTTTTTTGTCCCATTGCTGTGGCCACAGGAATACGTTGCGGTTGTGTATGTTACTGACAGAAGAGATTAATGCTTGAAAGTTAGCCGAATGATCCTTTATGTTCAATGTTGCTGTACTTTTTACATCGAGCCACATTAATTCAGTGGCTGCCGTACCCTTATTTATTTTAAAAATACTGTATATTATTCTCAGGAATTTTATCCTGCCCTGGATGATGCATTCATGGGTATGGCTGCAGGGAATAGTGCCCCCCCCCCCCCCCCATATCTGTGACTTCCATTAAGGCCCCCTTATGAACAATATCTTATCTTTTCAGTTACCCCCCCCCTTTCCCCAAATTAATGGTGGCAACAATCAAAATGTAAATTAGAAGCTTACTCCAAATTTTGTGGTAATGGCAAAAACTAACCAGAAAGATACTCTTGCAGTATAGTAAATAAAATCACCAGTAAACAGCATTCTTTACAAACTTTGCTTAGTATGATGGTTTGATTTCCACTTCAGTGACCTAGCAATTACAGCACTAACTGCCTGATATGCATGTGTTACAGAAAATTAACCATTTTAACAACAACGTCCCTAAAATGTTATTTCACATTAAATTACCAACTTTGTGGCATTTTTACAACAAATGGCAACTTCAGAGTTTGGGCATACCCGGAGTGTATTTGTTTATTTATTTTACAGTGATCCCTCTTCATCGCCACCATCCCTAGTGCATGCAAGTGTTTTCAATCATTTAATTTTGGAAGACCGCCTGGGCAAGACCAGCTCCATATGTGTCCGCAAATGTTGGAAGGGGAACAACTGAGTTTGCAGTTCAGTTCAAATGTTCAATTTTCAAAGATAACTCTGTAGTCACTGCCAATGTTCTTTTGCAATTTCAACGTAAATTGCATAAAATCATTAACCACAATTTGATCTTTAATTTCTAGATGGAAGTTATTAACTAGCCAAATTCTGTGTGAATTTCCACGTTTGAAGAGTTCGTTAATCCTGTCAAACATCTTATCCCACACAAATCCAAACAAAACAGTCAACAAATTGTCTAATCTGTTGTTTGGTGTACCCTCTAGATATCTGTATTTTCTAGCACTCTGTGCAATACTTCCATATACATGTTTGTATCTATTGGCAACTTTTGTTGATGGCAATGTGCCTACTTTTATGGTCTGAAATCATAGTGGTCTGTAAAGTAGACACCACAGTTTTAAGTGTCTCTATCATCCCTGAGATGTTTTTCAAAAGACTCCAGTATGTCAATGAATTTGCACATGGCAAGTTACTCCAGCAACATATTATGGCTTCCTTATCCATGGATATATAATTTTTTCCTTATGTTGTTCTGCTAACATTGATTAATATAGGTTATTTCCAGCTAGCCACATTACAATAGCTCAAGTGTCTCTAAATATATTGGATTACAAATGGAAATTCTCCACAGAGATGATAAATTATTCTTCAAAAGAGACAGATTGGCTAGCCAGTACTTACCTTGTGCTGTACCGCCGATAGACACACAAAGAAAGGAAGGGGGAAAATGGTGAAAAAATAGGACTAGCTTCTTTCTCCATCATCAGGTAAGAGGGAAGAAAAAAGGAATAGGAAACAGAAGGGGCAGGTAATTCATGGCCTAGGTCATGAGGATGATGTTTGAGGACACATAACTGAAACATAGATATTGAAGAGAACTGTATAAAGTATTTATAACAATTACATTTACACAACATAAGATGGAGTGCATGAGTTGCACCTGAGTGTCTCCCGTCCATTTAACACTATGGCAGTTTTTTCCTTTCTTTTTTAATTAATTAATTTTTTGCCTTGTACATTCACTCTTGAAATGTAGGCTGTGGTGACTGACTCATATGTCGCATAGCCCGAGGTATACATTAGACTGAAAGGTGACAATCTGGTGGTGTCTTAGCAAATGTGAATACAATGTCTTCAAGGAGGCGATGAAATGATCTGTACCCTAAGGTCTAGGTCAGACCTCACTGAACTGCATTAGTAATCTTAATAATAAAAAAACAGTTAACATGGCCTAAATTATGTCTTCCTATTTCAAAACTTTAGACATGTGGTTCTGTATTTCAATAGGCTCCTAAGCGAAATAAAGTAGCTAGGCCTATTTTTGGTGTACCATTTTCTTATTTTGTAAACTAGTACTCTGTGTGTTGACATATACAAAATTTTGCATACATACTACTCAAACAACACTATATTAAGTAAATTGAAGTAGCCAATTTAGGTTTTTTTTTTTTTTTTTTTTTTTTTTTTTTTTTTTTTTTTTTAAATCTTGAGGCAAAAGGTACACTAGTTGTATTGCCTACTTCAGATGTTAAGTAACTGGAAAAACTCACTCTTTCAGATTATTAGTTTACTTTACAATAAAAATTTTATGTCAAATTCTGCTACTGTGATTCAATAAATAAGTATCTGGTCCAGTTGCTCACACGGTTAACATGTCTCGAAACCTAATACCACTTGTACACACAAAATTAAACTTTTGTTTGGAGAATTTGCAAACATCACAGTGAAATATTTTTCTTAAGGACATGTGGGTGAGAATGAATGAAACTAACATGTTATTCTCACATTTATTCACTGAAAATTAACAGTACAACCCTTACTGTACTCGTGATTTCTTACATTTAGTAATAAACTGGATTTGTTAACTATTACTTGCAGCTGGGGGAATATTTATCATATGAAACTTTAACAAATTCGTCATCTGTCGAAACACAAAACTATTGTTTCAGGTAGAGAAGAAACTACTGACTCAACATATTCAAATATATTAACAAGTGTGCCTGGCAGTTTATAATGGCAAATTTATACTTGTTTAAGAGGGCACTGTAATAGTTAAATAAATGCAGGGGAAATATGTAGGTAAATATTACATCACATTTATCGATGAAACACTACAGTATTATTTGTTTAATTATGGCATTCGGCTCTTCATAATAGTTTCTCTGTTCAAAATTATCACTTTCTGAATGCTGTACTGGCTCCTGTCATGTATAGTCGAAACTTATGGAAAATCGATGAAACCATAACTGGTACCAGTTTTGCATAACGTCTTAAAAAGGTGTCTACTTCTTCATCGACTTTAAACTGAGCTGGTTTACTATGCTCTCTTCAATAAACTGCATTGTATTGCAGGTTTCAGATAGTGTGTGGTTTTCCCATTCACTTTGCCTTAGATCTTCAACACACAACACCACATCGCAATTTTTAGTATCTGAAACAAGCGTTCAATATTTCTGTTACAATGAAAATATACACATTTTATGAATATTTGTTTATATTTCAATATCGGTAACTTCCGACATAACCTAACTTATACTTGATAATACTAATCGATTGTTAAAAAATTACTGCAACCACTTTTACTTAGCCGTTTGGTATTACTTACCACTAAGATAATTCCCACTGTTTAGCTTTCACTTTATTCTGCGAAACCAACAATAACAAATTAACTGGTTGATTCACATGTTTACATTTTATGTCAATACAGCTACTTCCAGGTCGAGTCACCAGGTAGCACTGCTAAGCATTTCGTGTCTTTCTGATGACGTCAGGACGTATTCCCTGCCTAGCTTTAGACGCACGTCTTTCGGCTAGTCGCACCTCGCGCACGGATGCGGCAGTCGGTGGCGCGCCCCGCGGCAAGCCGTGCAACCAGCAGGGCGCCGGAACTCGCCACTGGCGGCGCTCCGAGCGGATAGGGCAACCGGTGGCGCGCCACGCGGCGGTTCCCGAAACCAGCAGCCCGCCGGAACTCGCCACTGGCGGCGCTGCTAGCGGATACAGCAGCCGGTGGCGCGCCCCGCGGCGGACCCCGCAACCAGCAGCGCTCCGGCACTGGCCACTGGCGGCGCTGCGAGCGGATACTGCAGACGGTGGCGCGCCCCGCGGCGGTTGCCGGAACTAGCAGCGCGCCGGAACTCGCCACTCGACGCAATCTCAGACAGCCGGCAGTGGCGACACGCAGCGCGCTCCCACGCACGTGCGTGGCTGCCTCCCTCCCTACACGCACTGCCGCGTACCGCCTATTATTCTCACACAATTGACACATTTGTCTCGCTAATCGAGGTTCCTAAAAGGAAGGGTGCGCCCGAAGCGAGGAGTACTGCGATTGGCAGGCGCTGTGACGTCACCGTAGAGGCTAGAGCTGCTAAACACACAGGCTGAATCGTCCGCCATGTTTTCCCCAACACGGTTGGAATCGCGCTGCACTAACAGCGTAGAGGCGCATGCCCTGCCATCTTTCACAAACGATTTCGCAAAAACTAATTGGTAGAAATATTTTAATTTTTCCGCTACTTAAATCTTTATATGTCAGCATTGTGACGAAATGCTCGTCCTTTCGTTAACAGTGATAGTTAATACGATATCGGCTTTGAAATAAGAGCCTGCGCTACATTAGGAAAAGTTTGCAGTAAAAAATAGAGGCTGTTATGATATTCCGTTTGGTGCTTCTTGCAACGTATGTTGATGCGGATGAAACTTTCCTAATGGATTGAATTTTATTTTTGACTTAGGAGGAGACCTTTACCTTGCACTCATATTGCAAAACTTTATTTTATTTAGCGCACTCATTTCCGATGGCGACGAGGCAACAATGAATCAACATGATTACTACGTAATACTTCATTAATTGTCGCGTTATTCAACGAAATACGTAGTTATAGAATGAAAAACAGTAGAGTTAGTGATTTATTATTCGATTTGCAGATATTCCTTCGTCACTCACAAATGTTTATTTCTCTGCTTCTTATCAATTGTGTTTCAGAGCTAGTATTCAGTTTCCATAACCTAATAGGAGTTACAATTCCTTCAGTTTAAAACCTAGCAGTAACGGAACTGAAGTTACAAGATCTAATGAGGATTATATGTGAAAATACTTGAAAATGACAGATGAGCATGGATCTCTTCACTAGCTAACGAAATGACTTGTTCTTATTTCCCCACATAATAAAGCACCCTGTATTGCGATATTTAGAACATACTTTTCATATAACTGAAAAATTGAAATTGCATATTACGTACAAACACAGCACTTTCGTTGTGTGCAACTATTAAATTTAATGGGTTAAAAGATAATGGGTATTTTCAAGTATGGACGTTATGCAGTAACAACATGTGCCTAATTATTAGGAGCTCTAATACGGAAGATTTGTCACAGAGTTGGTGCTTGGAGAGGATGAAAATTTGATGTATTCTGAACATTTCATTCGCTCAATGTGTTCACCTAACTTAAACTGAAAAAAGTTCCTCGCATGTCGAAAATTCCGTAACGTCGTCAGAAAGTGCATGTTCGTGAACTATCAGTATATGCTGTTTATAAATTATTGCCATAAATAAAAACTAAAATGAAAATGTAGTGTGGTTCTTAACGAACACATTGATGAGAGTTCCACGTTGATACAGAGAGTAGTTTGCGAGTTGAACGAAACGCGAGGAAACGCGTGAGCTTCGTCCGGAACGTGGCGACTCCTACAGCTTGGGGGAAAGATGGCGGAGAGTTCAGCTCGGGTTTATAGGAGCCTCAGTAGAAGCAAAGCGAGCAGCGGCTATGAAGCGAGCGACTAGCAACCTCAGATAACCAGTGGCGTAGCTATGCCACCAAGGGCCCCGGGGCAAAGAGGACATTGGGGCCCTGTTTACACTAATATTGTACAGATGCAAAACTACTTCATCATCAACTCCTCACTGCGCACTGGAAGACATAATAAGGTACACCTAAATACTACTAAGTGAATTATTGTGTGTCACTGCAGCAGATAATATTTAATCGTACTCTCTAATATAATAGTGAATGTCTGTTTGTTATGTTTCCACACAGATGCTACTGGGCGGATTTGAATGAAATTTTGCGGAGGGATAGATTTGGAACTGGGTAGGACGAAAGATAAACGACGTCTTGGGATAGTTTCCAAAGTTGCTTCATAATAGGTGAATGAAGTCGCAGACATAAACTAGTAAAAAATGAACAATGAGGAAGTATTACTTAACCATGAAAACATGGCCCCCTGCCGCGAAGCAAACCGGGAACAGTCAAGTCGGCGGTGACAGCAGGCGGACTGTTGTCAGTGCCGACATCTCACTGTCGCTAAACTCCTCGCTGTTAGCTCACTGCTCCGTACCGATCAGCCTAATTTCGTTGATAGTCCAATCAAAGAAGGAAAATAGGGGAAATATTCGTGTAGGATGGTTTCAGAAAAGAAAGTTGCCGGATTTTGTTTGATGGAATACTTTGGTTTGAGGCGTGCCCCTACCAGACTTCATGAAGTACATATTAATGTCTGGCCAGGAAAAGTAATAAGTAAAATAACGAAGTTGACATCTTCGCTCATTATAGTGGTAGTGGCAGTGGCAGTGTCTTCAATGCACAATTTACTGTTGTGACAAAGTAACCATATTTTCTCTTCTTTTTGCACGAAGTTCAGAGTACAATTGGTTACAGAACTTCATTGGGATCTATGATTATGGAGCACACCCTTGGGGAATTCACTACACAAACAGTTGAGATACCATAATAATACCGCTCGGTAATAACACATTGTAGAGACTTCATATTCAAATGTGGTCACACTGTCTACTGTCAAACACGGTGCTAGTAATTCGGCACCATTCACTGTTGTTTCGCAAAGATTCGACCGACTTCAACCGACAATACGCTGACGATGGCAGTGTCCACGTCTTAGCGGACAAGCAAAGGACCTTGTTATGTTTATATTCTGGGGTGCGAATAATTTTTGGATTTCACATCGTGCGTTTGAGGTTTGTTGGTCAGGGTTCTAAAAGATCAAAGTCGGAAAACCTTCATCCAACTGAATTATTATACACAGTAGAACTTGGATTATCCGAAGTAATTGGGGGACATGAAAGTGTTCAAGGATCTACGGTAACTTTTTCCGATCGTCGCTCACGAAGGCCGAGGGGCCCCTGGAGCTCGGGGGCCCCGGTGCGCTGCCCCGCCTAGCCCTGTGGTAGCTACGCCACTGCAGATAACTACTCGCGGCCGCTACACGTTGTCGTAAGGTGGTTTTAAACAGTTTAGACGTCTGTAGCGCACGAAGAGTGCCACTGCCATGATATCCGCTTTTGTGCTTTCATTTTTAGCTTCGTATTCAGAAGCCGCATCCGAATGAAGTCTAGTTCTGACATAAAGTTTTGTAATGTCCAGGAAAAGTCAGGATATTTACCCCTGACAGAGGCGATGACCATCCTTGACAGCACACGGACATCTGATGTCTAATGCGAGCAGTCTTCCAGTAATGGATTTATCAACAAATTTTCCACTCGGAAGTCTGATTCTCTCGTTCATAAATGTGGAAGATCTGAAAACACTCAAATTCTTTTATTCACATATTGCGGTTTTGTAAAGCATGAATTTGTGTCTGCGAAATTAAGATCTTTGACACAGACACAAATTCATGCTTTTCAAACCCGCAATATGTGAATAGAAGAATTTGCGTGTTTTCAGATGTTCCACATTTATGTAAGTTGATGAGGAACCACTTTCTGGACGAAGGAATGAGACTTCCGAGTGGAAAATTTGTTGATAAATCCATTACTGGAAGACTGCTCGCATTAGACAGCAGATGTCCATGTGCTGTCAAGGATGGTCATCGCCTCTATCAGGGGTAAATATCCAGACGTTTCCCTGGACATTACAAAACTTTGCCGGCCGCGATGGCCGAGGAGACTGAGGCGCTTCAGTCACGGTCTGCACGGCCCCTAGGGTCGGGGGTTCGAATCCCCCCTCGGGCATGGATATTTGTGCCGTCCTAGATCGTAAGTAGTTCATAAGTAGTTTGTAAGTTTAGGGACTGATGACCCCGTAGTTAAGTCCCATAAAAAAAATAATAATAATAAAAAACAAGAAATATAAAACTGCTCAACATGTCAACAGCTGACTGTCTGTCAAAGTCGTAGTGAACTGGTTGCGTCCACCCAGGAAACAAACCGCGAACCGTAACAAACAACATGTTAGCGTGCGGCCCACAACACGATCTTTGACGAAATCATACGTATCGGTAACACTGTCCATATTCTTCCCCCACTTCTCAAGCAGTTTATTTGAGTTCTCGAAACCAGTTTACCTACTATTCCTGTCACTTTGTCCTGCACAAGTTTCTTATGAGACTGTTCCTGGCCTTTTATCTTGTGGCCAGAAGCTTTCAATTTATTTTTCTGTCAGAGTTCTTTCTCTAAACCGAAGGTTTGTACACAAAGCAGTCAGCCTGCGGATCCTACGTTCTAATTCTCGCACATGTTCGTTAACTCCTCTGATCTGTTGGCTGTCAATTTGACACTCGCCTGTCTCACTTGTCTGGTCCGTTCTTCGTTTTTCGGGAGACACGTTGGCTAGATGTTGAAGCGCTCTTTCCATCGGCTTCCTCGCTTGCGACCTACCTGCTCGATTTTTAGACCTCAGATCGCGGACACTGGGAACAATTCCTGCAATGTTTACACTCGGCAATCGTCGTGTGTGAAATGTAGCGAACAAATTGTTGGCGTCGCAACATTGAAGCGATCTTTCCTGTGGAAATAGACATGAGCGAATGGCTTTCTTGGCCAGGAGATCCCTTACGGGATTGTTCGGCCGCCTGAGTGTAAGCCTTTCTATTTGACGCCGCGTGGGCGACTTATGTGCCAATGATGATGAGATGATGATTATGACAACACACAACACCCAGTCCCCTGCCGGGAATAGAACCCGGGCCCCCTGCGTGTTAGTCAGCTATGCCGCCACTGAGGTACGGAGGCGGACGATCTTCCCTGTGACACTTCGCAATCCACACTTTCTGCAGCTGAATGTCTGTCGCAAACGAATGGCAGCTCACATCCGCTCCATTTGTCCTGCTGCTGTTAAGACAGAAACCGCCGCGCATTTTAACCAGTGGAGTAGCTACGATAGGGCTAGCCGGGGCAGTGCCCTGGGGCAACGCCCCCTAGACACAAGGCCTGTGAGCTGCCTGCCAAGAGTAGTCACAACACAAGCAAACTATTTGTCTTACGTAGCGTTGTGCTGAGTTTGGGAACACGTAAACGTTGCGCACTGTGTTTTAGAATGTTTTTAATATTATTTATGTGATTCACAGACACATTTGTTATGATAATAGGCATTAAAGTTCAGGGGGAAGAAATAAAAACATTGCGTTTTGCTGATGACATTGTAATTCTGTCAGAGCCAGCAAAGGACCTGGAAGAGCAGTTGAATGGAATGGACAGTGTGTTGAAGAGAGCGTATAAAATGAACATTAACAAGAGCAAAACAAAAATAATGGAATGCGGTCTTAGAAAATCAGGCGATTCTGTGGGAATTAGATTAGATAACGAAACAATGAAGGTAGTAGATGAGTATTGTTACTGGGGTAGTAAAATAACATGGAATGGTCGCAGTACAGAGGATATAAAATGCAGAATGGCAATGGGAAGAAAAGCATTTTTGAAAAAGAGAAATTTGCTAACATCGAATATTAATTTAAGGGTAAGGAAGTCTTTTCTGAAGGCATTTGTGTGGAGTGTTGCCTTTTACGGGAGTGAAACATGGACGATAAGCAGTGCGGACAGGAAGAGGATAGAGGCTTTTGCAATGTGGTGCTACAGAAGAATGCTGAAGATTAGGTGGGTAGATCGCATAACTAATGAAGAGGTACTGAACAGAATTGGAGAGAAAAAGAATTTTTGGCATACCCTGACTAAAAGAAGGGATCGCTTGGTAGGACACATTCTTAGGCATCGGGGAATCGTAAATTTAGCGTTGGAGGGAAGTGTGTGGGGTAAAAATCGCAGAGGGAGACCAAGAGACGTGTATAGTAAGCAGATTCAAGTGGATGTGGGTTGCCGTTCTTATGAGGAGATGAAAAGGCTTGCTCAGGATAGAGTAGGGTGGAGAGCTGCATCAAACCGGTCTCCGGACTGAAGACCATGACAACAACAACAAGATATTTATGAACTATTAGCAAGATATCTTACCGATATTGGAATCGAACGATTCATATTAGGCATTTTGTCTCATAACAGCAAAAATCTGCACGGAGAGTCACATAGATAACACGAAAAACATTGCGCAACAGATTGTGCAACGTAGACGTGTTCCCAAACTCAACACAACGCTACGTAAGGCAAATAGTTTTCTCGTGTTGTGACTATTCTTGGCAGGCAGCGCACAGGCCTTGTATCTAGGGGGCGTTGCCTGGGGCCCCCGAGCTCCAGGGGCCCCTCGGCCTTAGTGAGCGACGAATTTTTTATCTAATTTTTTTTTACGTCCCACCCTATCGTCCATATATCCCCTTCCCCTCAAACCAAGTTTCCCACAATAGCCGCACTGGACCACCGGCTGGCGGAACAATGCTTCTAATTGGGCCTCCACAAGACAGGCTAAGCTGCCAGCGAATGTGTCACACTAGGGATGGCGGTTACCGCTGAAACAACCGGTTTTCGGTTATACCGGTTCTTACGAAATTTAGTTTAAATTTAGGTAAATTTACGTTATACGACGAATCACTAGTCTTTCGATATTTTACAAGATCCCCTCCCAATACTACGCTTTCTTGAGTGTGTGCATGCCTAGTCAGGAGTCCGTACAAGACGATATACGAAGCATACAGATTTACTGGCCTAGTATTTCCATCCGGTAGTTGCGAATATTGAGCCAACCACTCCGTAAGTTGGACTTGTGAGCCAGCGCATACGAATATCTCGTTATACACACAATATATATAAGTTACAGTCAGTAAACAAACTTTAATCAGTGCTGCAGAAATATTTCGAAAAATAAAGTCACAGTTCCGACTAACAACATGATTGTTGTCAGTGTAAGTTTACGCAAACTGAACTAGGAAAGCTCTGTACCAAATGATCAACGAATGTTCAAATGGGTGTGAGTTCTTATGAGACCTAAATGTTTACTTCATCGGTCGCTAGACTTAAAAACTACTTAATCTAACTTAAACTAACTTACGCTAAGGACAACATACATACCTATGACCGAGGGAGAAGGGAGGACTCGAACCTCCGACTGGAGCAGCCGCGCAGTCCGTCACATGGAGCCTCAGACCGCACGGCTACCTCGCGAGGCACCACATGATCAATGTTACCTAAACCCATATTGGTTATTAAGAAATTCCCTCGCTTTCTAGGAATCGCATTAACAAAACTTGTTAGCATAACAATATGATAATACATTAAAAGTTATTATTCCAAACTTACATAATAGATATATGAATAGAAAAATGTTCAAATGTTTGTATATTCTATGGGACTTAACTATGGGGTCATCAGTCCCTAAACTTACAAATTACGTATGAACTACTTACGAAGTAGGACGGCACAAATATCCATGCCCGAGGGGGGCTTCGACCTCCGACCGTAGTGGCCGTGCAGACCGTGACTGGAGCGCCTTAGTCCCATCGGCCACCGCGGCCGGCTATATGAATAGAATTTACCTTCTCTTCCAAGGAACATTTTGGATGCTTTCTCCTTAAATGACACAGCAAGTCTGTAGTACCTCCACCCGTTTTCAGCTTTTTAAAGCAAATGGAGCATTGTACCTCACTGCTCATGTACTTCGTGAAGCACTTCCACACTCGGGATGGTGCCATTTGAGACACAAGCGATGTCTGGCGACGACAGCAAGGAACTGCCGCGTGACCAGACGGAGGCAAGTCTCGTACACTGCCGGTGCCCGCGCGTCGTCTAATAGGCCACGCCACACGGCAACAGCTGCGTCGATGCCTCAGTAGCTGCACCAGTCCTTAAGTTCTTATGACACGCGTTTCTGACTGCCGGGATTCTTCTTAAATTATCACTGATCGCTTTTCTTAGTTTCTGAGATGACCTAATATTTCATAACAGTGGAAATTTTAGGAATAGCCCTAAATATTATGGTCTATTAGTTTTAATTTTTTTTAATTATTTACACAAAACACATTTTGAACCACGACTACAGGAAGTAGTCGTACCGGTTTTTTACCCGGTTCTTGGCAATAATTAAAAAAACGGTTACAACCGACAGCAAATAAATACCGAAAAAACCGGTTATTCAACACTAAAATACCGGTATCGGTTTTAAGCGGTCGGTTTTTCCCATCCCTACGGCACACTTCAGTCGGCAGAAGTAGCGGCAGCATCACAGCTGCTCACAGCGCCAGCTGCGCCTAGCAAGTGTTGCGGCGTGCAATATAAAGCATCGCGCTCCGATAATTACAGTGAAAATACATTTACTGTACAGTACTTCTTATTGGCAACTAGAAGTGAACAGTTCGAATATCCGAATAAACCGGTTTTCCAAATATCCGTGTCCCCAAATTACTTCGGATAATAGACGTTATACTGTATATAATACTTCAGTTGAATGAAGCAATTTCGACTTTTAATTTCTCCTGCCGAAATTGACCCCAACATGGACAGTTCGCCAATTATACAAATTATAACAAAATATACATTATTAGAATTTGAGGTTACGGAAGTATTTACCGGAGCTTTATTCTTCTGCAGCAGCCGAAATGTCGTTCAGCAAATTAAAAATTATCAAAACGCATCTGTGGTATAGTATGGCTCAAGCTTGACTCGGGCATTCGGCACTCATAGCAATCGAAAAACTAGGCTGCATCAACTCTAGATTTTACAGACCTTATAGATGATTTTACAAAACCCAAATCCAGGAAAAGTGTTAAAATAAAACTGATTACTTTTTAATTGCGTACCCAAATTATTACTATAATGTACTGCAGTCACGAAAACGCTTACCGATAATTACCGATCAGAAATCATATCTTTCCCAACATCTGCAATCTAACAGTTTGAAGCATTGTTTTTTTTTTTTTTTTTTTTTTTTTTTTTTTTTTTTTTTTTTTTTTTTTTTTCCTTAAGGGACTTAACTACGGGGTCATCAGTCCCTAAACTTACAAACTACTTACGAACTACCTACAACTAAGGATGGCACAAATATCCATGCCCGAGGGGGGATTCGAAACCCCGACCGTAGTGGCCGTGCAGACCGTGACTGAAACGCCTCAGTCCCTTCGGCCATCGCGGCCGGCTTGAAGCATTGTACTACTCCAGTAGGTATTCTTTCATTCTGATTTTGGTGCGTGAGGAAATACGAACGAAAACCCCACGACTTGTAAATACGCCACTCATTAAGTTTGTGATACACAGTGAGTCGCGAAAAAAAAATTATGAATTTTTTTCAAGGACTAATAGTATTCGTGTTACAAGAAATAGAAAAATTCCCAACTTTCAGAAAACAATGTTTTAACACATTGACTGCCACGTGAGTTAAATATAAGTCACAGGAAGACTTCGCTTCGAGGCACGTTAAGTAAATACAACTCACGGACATTTTTTCCATTTAAAGCTCCGTGGTGCAGTTGTAACTCACAGTAGCGTGCTGTGACTTGGTGTTACAGTACGTTATGGCCCCAGAAACAAATCATGTTCGTGGTCTCTAGTTTTCAAGAGCTGAAGAGTGGTTATTGACACTTGAAATCGTGAATGATATATAACTCACATGGCCCCGTCATATTGGTGTTTACTTGTTTTTATAATTTATTATTTGGTGTTACATATTACGTATACAGTAGATTGTATATCACATACAGTTTTAATTACTTTCTTCAACTCTAATTGCAACAACAATGAAACAGTGAAAAAATTTGGTAATTCTACTTTGTATCTCTTAACACCTGCATTCACTGTGCTTTATGAAGAAACACTCTTAGCAAAAATATGAGTCACAATTTCTTACATTACGATGTAGTTTGTTTGCATTTCTTGACAGCTTGCTCTCGTCCAAATTCATTCTTCCTTTTTTCGTAGCATCCGTACACCTATAACTTGCTGCTCCCATGTTCACAAGAGCACAATCTGCAGGCAGCTCGGTGGCTACGGTGAGAGATTTCTCAGGGGCATCGGCATCTTCTGTATGGAGTAGTCTCAAAGTGACTTCCTCTTTGAATTCTGTGATTGAGATGATCTTGTTGTTGACGTATCGGTAAATCACAAGAGCATTTACCAGTGCTGACCCTGTCAACAGTTCAACTGAAAAGCTTCCTGTACCATTTCACACCCCGCCTTAGACAATATAGGACTTAATTTGGTGAGAGAGACCTATAAATGACCGATTACAGTCAGTTATCATTGCTGGTTTTTTGTTTGTGCCCCTCTTGGTTTGAACTTGAGCTTCTTCCTCTCCATGAACAGTACTCAACATCAACACATTCCGCTTATTTTTCCATGTCAGTAGTATCTTCATCTTCTTCACTTATGTCCATAACTTCATCTAAAATCTTCTGTACATGCCTTTGTTCACCTACATAACTTCTACGAGACACTCTCCTGCTACAATATCAGTGTGTTACGCAGCAAACAACACTGCATAAAGACTGTAGTAACAATGCAGAAAAACAATAATGGAACTGTACGCAAATAATGTCGTGGAATGAAAGACTTACAGGAGTACCAACCCAAAATTATCAGCGACGTAGCAAATGACACATCTGGCACTTTACTCTGGCGCCATGTGAGTCATATGTAACTCACACAAAAAAACATAAACTAAGGTACTAAATTGCAATATTGTTAACTTATTTGTACTTAAATAACTTACTTCAAGCAAACTAAAGCAGAATATGAATAAAAGTAAATGGTCCCTGGGGGACGGTAACCCAAATATACCTTTGGCAGCCAAAATGTTAATATAGTTATTGTTAAACAGAATGGACTAAGTCAAAATATTATATGTATACAGCATATTTAAGTACAGTAGAACAATAAGTAAAGTTGTGAGGCGGCATCGTGAGTCGTGTCGGGGTAGCTCAGTCGGTAGAGCTCTTGCCCACGAAAGGCAAAGGATCCAGGTTCGAGTCCCGGCTCGGGCACACAATTCTAATCTGCCCGGAAGTTTCAACTTCACTGTGTTTTAAAGTAATGGTGAGAATTCAGCACTTCACGCAATCTTTTAAGGTACATCTCTACCCGCACACTATTTGTTTATTCTTCCATTTAAAGGTTTAATTACATTAACGGATCAGAAGTTTCATGTAATAATTACTTTGTCTCAAAAGTGAATTGTGCATCAAGACGCTGCCCTCTACCCCACTGTCACGATAATAAGCGAAGACATCGACTTAGATATTTTACTTACTACTTTTTCCTGACCAGACATCCTGGTAGGGCCACGGCTCAATCCAAAGTGTACATCAAACAATATCCGGCAACTTCCTTTTGCTGAAACCATCCTACACGATTATTTCCCCTATTCTCCTTCTTTGAGTGGGCTGTCAACGAAATGAGCCAACAGCGCAGTAGTTTAGCAAGAGTGAGTTGTCGGCACTGACAAAAGTCCGCCTGCTGTCACCGCTGACGAAAAATATCCCATGGGGCATTTTCACCTGTATGTCCTACCCAGGTCCAACTCTATCTCTAGCCCTCTGCCAAATTTCATACAAATCACCTAGTAAACGTTCAAATGTTTGTAAAGTCTATGGGACTTAACTACGCAAATCACCTAGTAATTTTTGCGTGAAAGCACAACAAACAAACAAACTTTCACAATTATATTAGAGAGTACGATTAAATACTATCTGCTGCAGTGACACATAATAATTTACTTAGTAGTATTTAGGTGTACCTTATTATGTGTTCCAGTGGGCGGTAAGGAGCTGATGATGAAGTAGTTTTGCATAGTTTTAGTTTAAAGTTGCTCGATTTTGGCGTCCATTCTTGTCGTTTGGAATTTACAATCCACATTTACACCGATCTATGTTTGAAGGAAATCGATAAAACTTATTTTGTCCATGTCTGCTATTATTTGACCAGAGTGGAGCAGCACAACCAACCATTTCGCACTGCGAAACAATGAAATTACAAAATATTTGCTGATTCACACACACACACACACGCGTATCGCGTCGGCAGAAATTTCATTAGCCGCTCACTGCAGGGATACGCCGCAGAAAAGTAAACACAAAGCCAGCTACGTCATCGCCGTGCCAATATTACCTACCAGCACCTGCTCACCAGTGCAAGGAGTCCCTTTACCAGTTCTTTATTAGAAACAATTTCTTCGCGTCTGTTTGTCCCAAATGTTTTGTGCCTTTTACTATCCGATGCAATGCATTCGAAGATTAGGTGTGATGCAGTTTCATCACCGTCATCACAGATCCTACATTTAGGGTCCTCTTCTGTTATTCCCATTGTATGTAGGTGTTTTTTGAAATTCCCATGGCCTGTCAGCAATCCAACCATGAGTCTAATCTCTCTCCTGTTCAGTTTATTTATACTCGAAAGTGATCAGTGTAATCCTTTTTTCATGTGTGCAAGAAAAGTAATTGTTTGATATTAAGTCTATTGTCACCGAGTGTGATCGTTGTTGTAGTAAGAGTACCTATTGTAATCATATCTGTCTTGTATGGACTTCTCGACGAAGACGAAGAAAGCAGATGAGTACTTTTGTAACATTTTATTTTGTATGCATGTAAATGTAGTGTCAACCCAATCAGAACTTTGGTTCAATTATACATGACTTATTTTGAAACCAGTCTTAATTTCGTAAGTAGTTGTAGTCACCCCATTATCACCATTATCAGATTATGTTGATTATGGAAGTCTGTACATTGACAAACAAGTTCAATCATTTTCAAAGTAATTACGATCAGTTTTAAAGAAATTGCTAGACGAGTTAAAGAATTGCTAAACGTGTTACAACCACAGAGACTAGTAATTAAAGTGCAAGAGAGTGCAAGAGAGTTTGCAAGTAAAGTTGGTTTCATTTATGTAGAAAGTAACCAGGCTAACAGTAGTCAAACCATTATAATTGATTAACCAGACTTGACGAAAGTAATTTTTATGAAATACGTAAAATGCCAAACTCTGCTCAGCCAGTTACACGCGTACGCTACCCAGGCCCTGGAACCAATTTACCAAAAAATAGTTCATGCAAAGTTTTATAAGGAAGTTGAATGCTTTAAACAATATTATTAAAATAATTGGGAACTTTAACTGTAGCATTTGTGAAGCTCATTGCACTACGCAGTTTCACAGTACTCAGCTATTATCATTGCAATCAGAGTCTATCAGCTATTACGATTTTGATTATAACACGAACACGCCATCACCACTACATGAATCCTGACACATTTATTAGTGAAGTTGTGCTGTTCGTGAATCGTAAGAGGTGCTAGTTGCAGGCTGTAGTCAATGCTAAGTCAGATAGGGCCAAGCTTAATTGATTACTACAGTGACTGTTTTAAGTTAATTAATATCAATTTTTTTATTTATTCAAAATTCTAACTTACACTGCGAAAGTGTTGTTGCGACCCATTAGTTGTGATTTTCTACAACATTCAATAACAAAATTATTATTACTAGAGCATATCATTACGCATTCTGAATTTTGAGATTTTTTGACGACCTCCAACAGGCAATTTTCTTACAGTCCGAACATTATTATTTGTAAGCAAAGACCCATACCAAAGAAAGCAGGTGCAGACAGGTGTGAAAACTACAGAACCATCAGTTTAATAACTCATGGTTGTAAAATATTAACACGAATTATTTACAGAAGGATGGAAAAGCTGGTAGAAGCCGACCTCGGGGAAGATCAGTTTGGGTTCAGGAGAAATGTAGGAACACGGGAGGCAATACTCACTTTACGGCTTATCCTAGAAGATAGACTAAGAAAAGGGAAACCTACATTTTTAGCTTTTGTAGATTTGGAGAAGGCTTTTGACAATGTTGATTGGAATAAACTCTTTCAAGTTCTGAAGGAAGCAGGAGTAAAATATAGGGAGCGTAAGATTATTTACAACTTGTACAAAAACCAGACAGCGGTTGTCAGAGTTGAAGGGCATGAAAGTGATGCAGTGGTTGGAAAGGGAGTAAGACAGGGTTGTAGCCTTTCTCCAATGTTATTCAATTTGTACATTGAGCAAGCTATAAAGGAAAGCAAGGAGAAATTTGGTGAAGGAATTAAAGAAGAATTAAAAACATTACGTTTTGCCGACGACATAGTAATTCTGGCAGAGACAGCAAAGGATCTGGAAGAGCAGTTGAACGGAATGGACAGTGTGCTGAAAGGTGCATATAAGATGAACATTAACAAGAGCAAAACTAGGGTAATGGAGTGCAGTCTAAGAAAATCAGGTGATGCTGAAGGAATTAGATTAGGTAACGAAGCAATAAAGGAGGTATATGAGTTTTGTTATTTGGGCAGTAAAATAACAAATGATGGTCGCAGTACAGAGGATATAATATGCAGAATGGCAATGGGTAGAAAAGCGTTCTTGAAAAAGAGAAATTTGTTAACATCGAATATTGATTTAAGCTTAAGAAAGTCCTTTCTGAAGGCATTTGTATGGAGTGTTGCCTTGTATGGGAGTGAAACATGGACGATAAACAGTGCGGACAGGAAGAGGATTGAGGCTTTTGAAATGTGGTGCTACAGAAGAATGCTGAAGATTAGGTGGGTGGATCGCGTAACTAATGAGGAGGTACTGAACAGAATTGGAGAGAAAAGATATTTCTGGCATACCTTGAGTAAAAGAAGGGATAGATTGGTAGGACACATTCTTAGACATCAAGGAATTGTAAATTTAGCATTGGAGGGAAGTATGTGGGGTAAAAACCGCAGAGGAAGAGCAAGAGATGGATACAGTAAGCAGATTCATACAGATGTAGGTTGCCGTTCATATGTGGAGATGAAGAGGCTTGCTCAGGATAGGGTATTGTGGAGAGCTGCATCAAACCAGTCTCCGGACTGAAGACTACAACACACAAGCAAAGACGACATATTACGCCATGACGATATAAGGCGCTGCGAAAGAGCCCCTCGAATATCGTGCTATGGGACACAGGACGTAGCTGTCCGAGGTCGGAGAGTTGCAGCCTTGGCCTCGCTACCAGGCACGCCTGCGTGGCCAGTACGCACAGGAGGCGAACGCGAGGGCCGTCAGAAGCTAATAAGGGAGGGAGCGGGTGATTCGGTGCACAACAGGATGGGCTGAGAAGGGGTCGCTCAGACTCTGGATGGCGCTGAGGGAGTCAGAGCAGACGACATAGGAAGGAGAACGGTGTCTGCGGATGTACACTGTGTGGTGTCGCACAAGTCCCAAGTGCGCGCCACCTACTTTCGCCGCGCGCCGCCATGCACGCACGGCGCGGCGTTCTTACGACGTCAGCCACGAGCGCCCTCTGCTGCAACTCCGCTCGTGGCCACCACTGAACGACATCGTTCACTTGGGACTGAGATAGCAACCAGCTAACACTTCGGAATCAGATAGGCACCAGTGAAGACTTGGCTATCGGACAGGCACTAGGCAGGCCTCTAGCTCAACTATGTATCAGCACTCTGCAGTACTGAGCTATGTAAAAGTTAAGTATTACTAAGTCTCTAAGAAATATATATCTCGTTCTAATTTACTCTAGTGTTTCTAGTTTCTGGCTGCTCCCCTCCGTACCTGCACCAGCGTGCTATCTTTATTCCTGTGTCGGTCTCATTCCACTCGGCCACCGACACCTACGACGGAAACGAGACACAAAAGCGGCGATCAGGCTGGGACACAAAAGTGGCGACGAGGATGGGATACAAAACACAGTACAGCCCGATAGAGGGCGAAAAGCTCCGCTGTGGAATTCGAGCAGTGGGCATTAAGCGTGTACTGGTAGCAGTCATCCCCGACGACAAACGCACATCCGACACCTCCATTGGTCTTTGAGCCATCCGTATACATCAAAACGGAGTTTTCGAGCCGTGCACGAAGTTCAAGACACCGCGAGCAGTATAAAGCATCCGAAGTGCTCTCTCTCGGGAGTGAGGCGACTTCGAGGTGAACGCCTGAAGCCAAGGTGGCGCTGGGCCCTCAACTATTTGAAATGTGGAAGGGAGAGTGAAATCGAGCTGCCGAAGCGAGCGTCGAAAACGGACTCCGGGAGGGAGCAGGGCAATCGCAGGCAGCGCGTATTGGCTATCGAGGGAGTCGTTAAAGAACGATGGATGGGCAGCAAAGGGCAAGCATACCGACACAGTAATATCACAGTCTAACATATACAGTCGCGACACTCACTGCTGTAAAAGTTGTTACCAACTGACAGCTGCTGCGACACTAGCGCTCCTAGCGGTGGGCAAGCTGCCGAAGTAGTGATGTTTGTTTATAATCGCTCTTGTATCTAATTAACGAAATACTTACTATAATTTTTGCGCTACAAGCATTATTAAAATATCGAGAGACAAACATAATACGGAAATTAGTATAAAAACAGCCTCATTTAAATGATCCAATGGTATAAAGAACAACTCTGTCATGAACAAATACTTACGAACATATGTATATTTGCAGTTTATTCCGCTGAAAGTAAGTTGCATATAAACATAATGTTATAATAAATTTCTATTATGGTCTGTTCTTACTATGATAACCAGTTTTTGACGTATATCAATTCGGTACGGAGTCTAACGATTCTCACATTTTTGCACGTCACTCGTCATTCTTATACGTCCTTTTAAGTGTAATTACTTTAGCTTTAAAAACCAATGTTTTGATGATTCTTGCCGTTTGTGGTTCAGATATAGCAACAACTGTGGAATTGGGTTCTTCTTTGTTGGAAAACAGTTTGGTTGCTTTTATCGTTATATTGCCACGTCTGTGACGTTTTCCCTTCAGCTACAGCTGTGATGGTTGATTTGGTACGTTAAATACCGTATTTACTGCTGTCTATATACGTTTCCTGTGTTCCACCCTCATCGATTTTACTGGCATTGTAATGAAGAATACTTAACGATCCTGCGTAGAAGTTGACGTCTCTCTGCTAAAGGGCATGTCCCCTGCTGTTTCCTAAGCATTTTCATTTTTAATAGAGAATGAAATTACTCGTTTCAAGCCTGTATGTTACAGGATGATTGTAAATTAACTGTCCTGTAATGTACCGTTTCGTACCTTATCAGGGATCTTATGAAACCTAAGGAAGACAAATAGGGAGCTATTTTTAAATTATTAACTATTTATAAGGCACTACACACGTTCCCTAATGTAAAAAGTATGCTGACGTCAATCTAAACGATACTATTCGCACTCATCAACTATCATATTCAGAAACGTAGCTTGCCGGCCGCTTGGAGCGCTGCTATCGCAGCGTATAACAAAAATCTGTGGGAGTGTCGTGACTGTATATGTTAGACTGTGGTAATATGTAGCGTCGATAGGGTAAAGGTAATTCGGCAGCTTCGGCATAGAGGCTGTCAACAGGGCTTGTGTAAAAAGCTCCTATCGCCGGGCGCAACCGCCGATGGTGAAGCGAGTTTAGGCGGCGTAGAATGGACGGCCGTGCGGAAGAGTAGATGAAGCTACCGAAATCCAGTGGACCGGTAGAGGTGAAGTAGGACGGTTCGATCCGCTCCTCATGATGTGCCGTCAAGAACACGGAGGACGTTAAGGGGACGAATACACCGGCCAGCCAGGTAGGACACGTGCGGGGACCAGCAGAGTTCCCTGTCCCTAAAGATTTCGTCGTCTCTACGAAGGACAGAGTAACGGGGCCAAGGTGGAGAGACGGTGGGGGGAACTCTTTGTATCTCCAGAAATTTATACAGACTGTCTTCTCACTGGAGAACCGGAAGCCATTGGCGAACTCCAAGAATAGAGACGGTGGAGAAAACGCTAAAGGCAGCGTTCCAGGGGACACGTTCTCTGGGCGCTGCAGTCATCCACAAAAACGGAGCCAGAGACGTCGGCCGGAAGACAATCCATAATTGGGTTAATTGCTATGGCGAAAAGTGCCACGCTCAGCACAGATCCTTGTGGCACCCCATTCTCCTGGCGGAAGGTGTCCGACAGAACAGAGCCCACTCGTACACGTGGCTTCCCAGCCGCCTCTGCCACTCGTTGGTTAATTCGGTAAGAGTGCAGTCGCTCCGCATCACTAGTGGGCGACAAACGAGAGACTACAACTGCACTGTTTGCCCGACGCACAGCTACATCGAAACAATCACATCAAATGGCATCTCCAGCAGTCTCTAATCTATTTGTGTACAGATACACTACAAATTTCTCTCCTGGTTTTGCAATGGCATCAGGAGAGGGAGCAGGACCGTTCAGTATTATCAAGTTGGGGATACCGGTTGAATAGCTGAAAAGCTTTGTAATACCCACGCACTGTGGAACACACCTAAAAGCTAATTTGTCCGGATAAATTAAAGATTATGCGTACTCGGTAATTGATCATTTTTCTTGATATATAAAAAAATAGTAACAACAACATTATTCATTCATTTCTCATTTTATCAGAAATAATAAATAAACAGTGTAGTAAAGACTGTACAAGTAATACGTAGTGTTACTATTCTTAGCATCTAGAAATCCTAGGCTCTCATTTAAAAAAAAGGCATTCCTCCATTGTTTTTGATTTGATTTGATTTTTCCAGCGAATCAAAACAGTTTTGTTCAAGCCGCCACTGCCCGCACCGAAACTAAGTTTATTGTGCGGTATCGCTCCCTGTATATCTAGTAAAGCCAACCAATGCCCTTGAACAGTGCAAGGAGTCCCTTTACCAGTTCTTTATTAGAAACAATTTCTTCGCGTCTGTTTGTCCCAAATGTTTTGTGCCTTTTACTATCCGATGCAATGCATTCGAAGATTAGGTGTGATGCAGTTTCATCACCGTCATCACAGATCCTACATTTAGGGTCCTCTTCTGTTATTCCCATTGTATGTAGGTGTTTTTTGAAATTCCCATGGCCTGTCAGCAATCCAACCATGAGTCTAATCTCTCTCCTGTTCAGGCCCAGGATTGCAGAGCTTCTTTTAAAACATGACTTTGGCATCATTACCTTGCCATGTTTTTGTTGATAGACTTTGGCCCAAT
The DNA here is from genome assembly GCA_026315105.1 of Locusta migratoria. Lineage (NCBI taxonomy): Eukaryota > Metazoa > Arthropoda > Insecta > Orthoptera > Acrididae > Locusta > Locusta migratoria. Next base: position 125,626,426 of record CM048754.1, read on the forward strand.
ATTCTACGTGCTGTCTTCTGAACCAGTTACGTAGCTCCAATTTGATCATTGCCTCGGTGATTGTCAGGACAGGTTCCGGTCCAATAAATGGAGTCCCTGCCCCCATCCTGGCTAATCTGTCGGCATGTTCGTTGCCACTGATCCCCGAGTGGCCAGGGACCCACAATAGGTTTACTCTATTGCTTTCCCCTAGCTCCACCAGAACCCTGTGACATTCTGCAACAATTTTAGACCTTGTTGCAGGAGCTGCCATTGTTTATATTCTGTGCTATTGTTTCTCGTGATCGTGTCTTGCTGATGTATATTTGTTGTATCAAGAATCTAAGGTGAGAATACATTTGAGAAGTTATATTAAAACTGGTGTTTCAGAAAACTTACATAAAAAAGCCCTTTTCATTATTGACATATTAGTATGTGTGTCGCCAGAGAAAGTAATTGTGGCCCAATGATATATTTCAGAGGTATTGTTCCCGGAACTGTTTTGCGTGTTCTATGAGATTTATAAGACAACTGAAATCATTTTATGTGGGAAGGATACTTCAGAAAAGACATTTAGTAAACTTTCGCGGACGTTCTAAAGTGAATATTTTACAATTCACAATATTTCGACCGATAAAAAATCGAACAAGCAGCCACAATCTGTCTTTTCTCATGAAAGAATTTGGTTCCAGATACACAGAAAAATCGTCGGCCATGCCACGAAGTGTAGCATAACCATCAAGTAAGAACTGTAATATTATTTTCGATAAATACTGTGGTTCTTTCTTTCTCTATACGAACCTGCATCTGCTCTTCCAAAGATTCCATTAGGCTCAATAAACGCGGTCAATTCAAATAATTATTTACAGCAGAAATTGGACTTAGACAAATATTTCTCAAGAGTCTGTTAATTTCAATTCATAATTTAAATTCAGAGATCATTTATCACTGACTTTCTAAAAAAAAAAAAAAAAAAAAAAAAAAAAAGGAATAATACAATATATTCTTAATTTTTTTATTAATTACTAGCTTATTTATTCGAGCCTTGAGTTAGTACTTTTCCTATCCACTCTCTCGTTCCCTCTCTGTCCATCTCCTTTTTTCTAAAAACATGTTACATTTTTAGACAATATATAAGAAATAAGAAATCACACGTAAAAATGTACTCGTTTCGAAGAATCCAATCACGAAATTCAACAATAAGGATTATAATAATATCACAGATCGGTCACTTGATGTAATGCATGAAACTTAAACTCGATTTTTTTAAAGAGATGTATTAAAATATTTTTCTTTTTTTACTGCTTTATTTATTTATTCTTATATTTCCTTATTCGTACGCTTATCCTTACAGAGAAAGAGCTGAAGACATTGTAGCACACATAGACCAAAGATATTGTCTGTGGAATCACGTTTCGCTGTATGTAACCTCCTTGCTATAGAGTCGCAAACGTCATCGCTGGCCTTCAATCTGAATTTTTTTTATTATTTGACGACTTTCAACCACCATATCTTCCACCCCTTATAGCTGTCGGCATGGAACTGCTATGGTGTACAACGGGAGACTTCGGACAACAACTACACACAGACCATTCGTTTGCGTTCTGCAGTTTTCGCTGCAGAGCGAAATATTAACACACACACAGACACGTAGAATTTTATATACGCCGATAACTTTCCATCCCAATATACTCCACCCTTTTATCATTATCAACCCTCAAGCAACATTGCAACCAATAAAACCATTTTTAAAACAGTAAATATAATTTTCAAAGAGTAATTATTGTTCCGCATTTCGCCTTATATTCTTCAAATTACTAAATATCTATCAGATCGCTGTAAAATCGTGCCTAAAACCTTCCTCAGGTATAAATTAGTAACTGTACAAATATTTAAGTCTCTGCGTCTTATCGTTCGGACGTGATAAGCGTACACCGAACAGATATTCACATTTATAGATATAGATTACAGCTTGGGGCTTTCCTTTCCGAAACAAGGTTGAAGTACTGTAGCAACCGCTTACTGCGTGAAGAAACAGAATTGAATTATTGCACTCATGAATCAGTGAGGAATTCTTCAGAACTGTAACACCTCGTTCTGATGCTACCTTTACTGTCCTTCATCAGGGTTATGTCTGTGTCGTCTGCAGAAGAGCAATAAGTAGCACAAGGATATCTTCATCTTGACCCACTAAAATAAGTTTCCAGTAAAATTTTGATTCATTTATTGCCTTTGCTACAATTTCGACATCTGCGTCGTCGTCCGCAATACCGGTTTCAGTAACAGAACTGTCTAGTTTTTGCAAAAGCTGTGTAATAAACATGTCCCTATTGCTGAGGTTGCAAAACAAAGGGGGACTTTAATTCAAAAGTTCAAATGTTTGTAGAGCTTACGGGACTTAACTACGGGGTCATCAGTACCTAAACTTGTTGTTGTGGTCTTCAGTCCGGAGACTGGTTTGATGCAGCTCTCCACAATACCCTATCCTGAGCAAGCCTCTTCATCTCCACGTAAGAACGGCAACCTACATCTGTCTGAATCTGCTTACTGTATCCATCTCTTGGTCTTCCTCTGCGATTTTTACCCCACACACTTCCCTCCAACGCTAAATTCACAATTCCTTGATGTCTAAGAATGTGTCCTACCAATCTATCCCTTCTTTTAGTCAAGGTATGCCAGAAATATCTTTTCTCTCCAATTCTGTTCAGTACCTCCTCGTTAGTTACGCGATCCACCCACCTAATCTTCAGCATTCTTCCGTAGCACCACATTTCAAAAGCCTCAATCCTCTTTCTGTCCGCACTGTTTATCGTCCATGTTTCACTCCCATACAAGGCAACACTCCACACAAATGCCTTCAGAAAAGACTTCTTTACACCTAAATCAGTATTCGATGTTACCAAATCTCTCTTTTTTCAAAAACGCTTTTCTTCCCATTGCCAATCTGCATTTTATATCCTCTGTACTGCGACCATCATTTGTTATTTTACTGCCCAAGTAACAAAACTCATCTACCTCCTTTATTGCTTCGTTTCCCAATCTAATTCCTTCAGCACCACCTGATTTTCTTAGACTGCACTCCATTACCCTGGTTTTGCTCTTGTTAATGTTCATCTTATATGCACCTTTCAGCACACTTTCCATTCTTACGAACTAACTAATACTAAGGACGGCACAAATATTCATGCCCGAGGGGGGATCAAATCAAATGTTCAAATCCATCTGTAAACACTTCCGGGCTGAGTTGCCGTGGTCGATCTATGAAACTTCCTCTCCCTGACGTTTCGTTCTCGACTACGGAGAACATCTTCCGAGGTTGAGTCGAAGACTGGCTGCTGGAGGCTGAGGCCGCTCCTTATATCAGATCGTCACGTCACGTGGCCACAGAACAGGGAGCATACAGAAGGGAAAGCTGGGGGCGGCGCCTTTGATCTGTGTGTCACCAAGCGCTGCGCTCGACGACATATTGAAAAGCAGTAAACGCCGAACTACAGCCACTCAGTACTTTGGCTGGAAATGGACTTTTTACGAACTGCAGCTAATCTCACCGTCTTTTACGAAAGGAAACGGCTTTTAATTGTGCTCTCATCTATTTTGCAGTTTTTATTTAGGTATTTTGCATCTTTTTTAAGAAAATCAGCTCTTCTTGAATTCACTGTCCATTTCTTAGCACTGGAAATAAATATTGCCTTTAAAACATACCTATATGTTATATTTTACTTATGGCAGTGATGTAGTTGTGTTTTAATGCTGGAAAAGTTATATTTGCTTCAGGAGGATAATTAATTTACTGATCAGAGAAGGGCATATAGAAGAATCTGTCAACCGTAGAATAGGAACGGCATAAAATAATTATTCCGCTTAATCTACTTGTTTGAGTATCCGAAAAGCATTCGTTGCCAACATTAGCATACAATGCCTCCAAAGCCGTAAGTAAAATTTTACCTGCCTACTTTCGCACTATTCTTTCTCTTTCATTTTATATTATTCCCTGCAACGTTAAACTTATAATTATAGAATATAAATGTACTTCGACATTTCGATGCTGTTGAACTGCTGCAGCAACAGCAACAGCGAGACTTACCGTCAAGAGAAGAAGCAAGGCTACTTTGGTAAAATTTTACGACGCTTCTCGCCGGGCTCCAGTGCTTATGTTGGCAACAAATGAACAATGAAGTGTAGAATTGCGTTAATATTTTTCACGGGGTACAGAGTAAATGTTATTGCTGCTCGTTTCACTCGCAGCAAAATTAATACAGTACCTGCTGTATAGTTGACAGGTTCTTGTATGTACCCCTGTCCGATCAGAAAAAAAGCTGTCACGAAAAAAACATTTATTGGTCATCTGAGTTGCCGTCATTACCATTGGTGCCAACATAACCACTGCAGCAGGGCGAGAAGCATCGTACAATTTAACCGGCTACTTTTAATAATTACGCACACGTTGCTCTCATTCGAAACTGATAACATTTAACTTTCACTACACATATAGCGACGTTCACTTACTGCTCACCAAGTTTTGGGAAGGTGAAAAAACTTATATCCTTATCTGTATTGGAATTATTACGGCAATTAGGTGCTGAACACCATCGGCCGCCTTTTCTTTTATTGCTGCTCATAATAAAAACGGAACAGCTCCAACTACTGACGCACAGTTATTTCTCTTCATTGCACTGCACTGTACCAAATACTTGTTTACTTTTATGCGATTCAGGCTGTTAAAATACACAATTAACAAACAAAGACGGCGCATTACCACGCCACAGAGTAGGGAGTGACCACGCTTTTACTGCTTTTCAAGATGGCCGATTCCGCGCATGCGCACTAAATTTTGGACGACAGACTGCAGCGGGAGTTTCCTTCCTGTATACTCCTTATTCTGTGACGTGGCGTCGATGTGTGGCTGTCTCTGGCTATCGCCTGTTCTCTCGATTGCGAGCAATCGATTGTCACGTGATGGATGCAACGTCGATCGCCATATCTTGTCCAATTTTAATCCTTCTTCTTTACGATTAAAATTGTATCGATGTTTGTGGATTTCAGTTGCCTCCCTATACATGCGTGTATAATAGTGTGACGTCCTCGGCAGCACACTTTATCTCGTGATCTCCTTCCGTGAAAACATGTTCCGCCGCTGCCGATTTGTCGATCTGTCCCAAGCGACAATTTCTTTTATGCTCCGTCAAACGTGTATTAATGCTTCTTTTTGTGGTTCCTATGTAAACTTTGCCACAGCTACACGGAATTTTGTATACCCCTGGTGTGGCCAGGGGATAACGAGCATCTTTTGTTGACCTAAGGCACTCGCTAATTTTCTTAGTCGGTCCGAAAATAGTCTCCACCCGAAACTTGGCCAGTACTTTTCCAGTGCGATCCGTGATGTTATGAATGAACGGGAGAATTACTTTTCCAGCTGAAGGTTGTTGCTGTCTCCTGTTTTTGTGCATTTTACTACTTGGGTGAAGTACTCGGTTAATCTCGCTATTTGTATAACCATTTATGCAAAGGCCTGTCGCAAGTGGTTTAGTTCTTCCTGTAAGTAGCCTGGTTCACAAATGTTATTGGCCCTATCCACTACTGTTTTTATGACACCCCTCTTTTGCCCAGGGTGGTGGTTTGAGTTCTTATGGAGGCAGCGATCAGTATGCGTGGCTTTCCTATAGACTTTATGGCCTAAGGTCCCATCCGCCCGTTTGATAACTGAAACATCCAGGAAGTTGAGTAGTCCATCATTCTCTTTCGCCATGGTGAATTTGATCTTTGGGTTGATGCTATTTAGATGCACCAGGAAATCATTCCTCTTCCTCGTGATTCCATATTACGAAGGTATCATCGACATATCGATACCACTTCGAGGGTCTTTTTTTTTTTTTTTTGGCCGACTGCAGTGCTTTATGCTCAAAATATTCCATGAAAAAATTCGCAATTACGGGGCTTAGGGGGCTTCCCATGGCTACTCTATCGGTCTGTGCATAAAATTCACCATTATAAAGAAAATATGTCGAGGATAGACAATGCTTGAACAAAGACACTATATCAGAGGGAAACATATTGGCTATATGTGAGAGAGCTTCATCAACTGGAACCATAGTGAACAAAGACACTATATCAAAACTGACCCCATATGGGGTAGCCATGGGAAGCCCCCTAAGCCCCGTAATTGCGAATTTTTTCATGGAATATTTTGAGCATAAAGCACTGCAGTCGGCCAAAAAAAAAAAAAAAGGACCCTCGAAGTGGTATCGGTATGTCGTGTTTACTGATGAAGACGCCGGCCGTGAAAGCCTTCATGGGACAAATGTTCAAATGTTTGTAAATCTATCGGACCAAACTGCATGGTCATCAGTCCATAGCTTACAAACTACTTAAACCTAGGTAAACTAACCTAAGGACACCACACACAGCCATGCCCCAGGGAGGACTCGAACCTCCACGGCGAGCAACCGCGTGCTCCGGAGCGAGGCGCTTTAGACCGCTCGGCTACTCCACCGCGGCGAGGGGGATTCGAACCCCCGACCGTAGTGGCCCTGCGGACTATAACTCAACGTCTCGATGCCTCGCCATTCAAGAAAATTTCTTGTGGCATCCGCTCCATCGTTCGCCTTTGGCGTTCAACAGTTTGTATATTCAGAGGACTTTGTGAATATCCGACAAATACAAGACCAACATCATCTTTATAATGCCTCTGAATATAGGCTATTAAGGTTTTATTTATAAATGTCACCACAAGTCACATTCCCTGGCCACACAACTTGGTGGATCAGAAACCCACTATCTATAGCAAGGAACTTCGATTCTTTTACATCTACATCTAAATCTACATAGATACTCTGCAAATCACATTCAAGTGCCTGGCAGAGGGTTCATTAAACACTTTCGTAACTTTTCTCCACCGTTCCATTCTCTAATAGCGCGCGGGAACAAAGAACACCTAAATCGTCCCGTTTTCGATCTGATTTCTCTTATTTTATTGGGATGGTCATGTCTCCCTAAGTAGCTGGGTGCTAGCAAAATATTTTCACATTCAGAACTAAAAGTCGGTGATTGAAACTTCGCAAACAGATCACGCCGCAATGAATAACTTCTTTCTTTTAATGATTTCCACCCCAATTCGTGCAACATTTCCGTGACGCTTTCCCCCCCGTAACGTGATACAACAAAACGAGCTGCCCTTCTCTGAACCTTCTCAATATCTTCCGTCAGTCCCACCTGGTGAGGGTCCCACAAGGGGCAACAGTACTCCAGGAGAGGACGCACAAGTGTGATGTAGCCAGTCTCTTTGGTGGAGCTGGTGCATCTTCGAAGCGTTGTGCCGATGAAACGTAACCTTTGGTTCGCCTTCCCCACAATATTTTCTGTGTGTTCTCTCCAGTCAAAGTTGTTCGTAATTGTATCTCCTAGGTATTTCGTAGAATCTACGACTTTAAGGTTTGACTGATTTATCGCGTAATTAAAGTTCAGCGGAATTCTTCATTGTCCATATTCCTTTGTTGTATTTGATTGAAAAGATTGTTCAGCGACAACTATTTCGTTTTCCTCATCAATCCACTGCTGTCAAACAGTTATAATTCGTACGTGAAGCAATCCTTTAAACCATCAGGTGAATGAAAGCAGCACAGTATTCTCAGAAATAACTTCAGTTATATTTTTTCAAGCCTAACAGATCACGCGCACCTTGTCCTAACCGTGCTGGATCACTTAATCTTGAGGGTACTAAATTTTGATGAGACAGTAATTATTGTTGCAAGTGCTTCTTCGCCAACAGACACTGCTTTGTAGCAGTTTCCTTCTTGAGAAGCTACTGATCCACATCCTAATGAATACAATTGCTCCTAATACACAAATTTTCTCGTCAATTTCTATCCTCAGCAACGGTTCAACACACTGCCGGAGAAACCTCGTCCGCGTGAAAGACCCCTAGCACTCTTCAGGTTCTCCATAAGCGTTCGTTCTATCGTCACGTCGGTCCATACTCCACACCAATACTTACCAGAACGTCGAACCGTGTAGAAGTTGTCCTTGATGAACTTATCGGAAAAAATGCACATCTTTTTCGTGGTCAGTTTTGCGACGAATATAGGCTATTTACTAAAAAGAGCTTGTAGCACCACCGTTAAATGTAAAATTAATTCAAGCTGAGGGGAGCCAGTTAAAAGATTACTTTAAACGTATAATTCTGGTCGTAAAAAACCAGCTAAAGAATTCGCGTGAACTACTAACTACTGATAATATTATAGTGTAGGTATTTCACTTAGCTGTCTATGCAACTGATTTGATAAAATGTGCTATTGCCATATGCATTTCGATACAAAGGATATATCAGATGTTGGAAATATGAAACAAATCACTCCACATTTGCTGAACACTTAAAACACCACCACCATCACCCAACCAATATAGACCAAGATATGAAAATTATCAGGACCAACAACCACAACAAACACCTCATCCAAACACAAGAAAACTACCATATTCAGAAAGCCATAGCCGAGAACAAACAAGTAATAAATGAACAGACAAACATTAATGAAAACTCACTGCTAAATCTAGTCAAAGACATGAGACAGTAATCAAAGAGAGAAAAGAATTGGCACCCACACACACAAATGAAAAATTTAATAATAATAATGAGAAAAAACCACAACTCTCTCCCTTTCCCACAATCCCCGTCTTTGACTGTCTCTATCTCCATGTCCCTCTCCACCTTTCTGTCTCTAATTCTGTTCTATACCTCTTCACAATCAGGATTCGCAAAAAAAAAAAAAAAAAAAAAAAAAAAGAATCAATAATTAATATATCAGTATCTGGTGCTGTCCTCAATGCAATCACATAACACACACACACACACACTGACACAAAGCAAAGATAGGAGAAACACATAGTCAACAGTTGGCAACGCCAGCAAAAACAGAAACACAACACAAACAAAAATGGCATTCGCCTAGTGGTGCTAACTGAAGTGCTGGAACAACAAAAACAGCAAAATGCACGGAACTGAAGCACAACAGCTGGAAGCAACCAATGAGCACCAGATGTAAAGCTGTATCCATTAAATATTGTAAGTACAACATCCAGATATCAATACTATACCAAAATAAGGCATCAGAACTGTTCATAAACTAAAAATACTTAGAAGTGTAAATATAAAATATTGTAAAACATAATCATGTATATATTACAGGCCACTGAGGATGCCTTTCAAATAAAGGCGAAATGCATATGGCAAAAGCATATTTTATTAAATCAGTTGCATAGACAGTTAAGTGAAATACCTTCAATATAATATTATAATATAGCAACTGTGGGAAAAACAGGACAAAAGGGACTAAAAATGTTACTAAGTACTTCCTGCAACAGAATCTTGTTCCCAGGCCCAGCATTTACAACTGACCCAAACTTTACTTTAGCAGCAGGAAAACAATGAGACGGTGGCCAACATACGTCGTAGATCACGAGAATTACACACCATTATTAATATACAAGCCACCCCGAACTAAACCATTTCTCGACGGTGGCTGTGAGAACATTTATGGCGCAACGGAATTAAAAATATGATAATTTGAATCTGAATTTGTTCTCATCACTGGTGAAAAAAATTAAATAAAAGGAACGGTATTCGTTAACTAATACTCATAAATATAATAAAATTCTTACTGACAATAAATTATTTATTCAGTTCAAACGTGAGCAAATGGGGGAACCAATTTTGTTAAACAATAAAAATGCATTGCACTGAAAATTAACCTAAAGTAACCTGCACTGAACATCGTCGGGGGAGAGATTTACAATCAACAAGCATTCAGCCACTGACACGCGCGAAGCAAAGCGAAACTCACCCAACTCAGCGTGCTGATACGAAGCAGAAGCAGGCGCCGCTATCGTAGGCGAAATTCAGCGAACCAGGATGTACCTCACAACACAAGGAAAAATAAACTTCGTATGTCGCTCTGGTCTGTCTTTCCTTACTTGAGATGTACGCGATAATAGCGAGATTAATTTCCATTTAAGTCAAACCGTGAGCATATAGACTTAGTGAGTCACACGGAACGTGTCGGCTACATTATATATTCGCACCCCACTGAAGACGAAGTGCTTAAAGATCGTATTCATTTCAACAAAAATCAACGGAATCACAGATTACGAAGCAAGAATACACAATAGGAAGGCACTGGTATGAGAACAGTGGCGAGAACTCTAGTGACTAGCTATAAACCCTTCAAGTCGGCGATCGGAACCACGTGATTCCGAAAACCAGAAAAATTACAAAACATTCAATTTCCGAAAAATAAAGAAAATTAGCTACAGCATGCAACCCTTAGAAATGCGTAGGATAACTTAAGGAATCTAAAGAAGTGCAGTTAGACGCGATTTGTTATGTTTTACAGGGATGGACTAAGTCCAGTCTTCAAAAATCAGAAAAGTGGAATAAATTCAAAGTCGGAGTAAATCAACTAAGGCATACGTAGTATTTCATAAGCTAGCTAATAAAAGGGGTTGTAGAAGGCTAGAAGAGATTTACTGGGAGAGGTTGAATGCAAAGTACAAGTTGGAAACGAGACAGCAATTTAAAATAGACGGAGAGGAGATCGCGATGTAATAAGGGAAATCAGAAAGATACATTTTTAATTTCCTGTCTGAAGGGCATAGAAACAGACACAGGGGTAGTTGAAGGTTCTGTTCTATGAACAGACCAGTGGAGTACATATCACTCGCGGAAGGAGAAAACGGAAAACAATATTTCACATCCACTATTCACAATAAAAATATTCCCCTACATTAGTTGCATCCCTCAAAGCTAGAACGAAATTAATCCGAGTTCGTACAACGCCAGCTAGTCTCACAAAGGTTAGCGATTCTCAGCCGTTATCAAACCGAATTAGTGGCATATTCACTGCGTTTACCTATGCAAAATCACCGAAATGAAATTGAATACACTTTCGTACCTGGTCGGAAAAACTTATTCCGAAAAATGAACGCAAGTTCTCAAGTCTAACTTTAACACCAGACAAAGAATCGCTACCATCTCAAGGGAAGAAAGAAAATCAGAACGTCTTACCAGGTCGAAGTGCAGTCACAGAGTGCCAAGTCGGCCAGCGAGTCCCCGCCACCACAGCCGGAAATCGGTTAAAACCAGTCCTGTAAAGTTGGCACCCCTTTTTTCGAAAATGTACATTTTTTTCAGAGTTCTAGACAGATATGCAATAGTTCTGGAGTTCTCTGTACAAAATTTAATAGTTCTGCAGAATTTCCCCGAAAAAATAGTAAAAATTACCGCAAACTTGAGTTATTTTTAGTTTTTTTAAAATAATTATTTGCCTATTAGCGCAAACATAGTTCGGATCACAGTTATAAAAACCTGTCAAAGAGTTCTGCAGGAAATCCTAATGACATTTTTCTGTGCAGATTATACTTTATGAGATAATTACAATAATGGAGTATCCATTTATATGCTACTGTGGAATTTGCACCCGTTTAAAAAAAATAGACTTTTTGCCAGAGTTCTAGTGACATGTGTAATAGTTTTTGTTTACGATAAGCAGTAATCACTCAGACGTAAAAACAACAAATTGAATGTGCAGCGGATAGCATATCTGTCAAGACTTAAGAAAGATGTATATTTCTCGAATAAGGGGCACAAATAAGACAGCTTATCAGATATTCAAAATTGTGAACATAATTTTTTTTCGGGCAATTACATAGAAATATTCACATGAACTCTAGAACTATAGTATATGTATACAGAACCCCAAAAAAACAATGTGTATTTCTCGAAAAAAATGGTGCCAATTTACAGTAACGTGAAAATGAATTCCACATTACTGCATTTATCTGATAAAGTATAATCTGCACACAAAAATGTCATTAGGATTTCCTGTAGAACTCATTGAGAGCTATTTAGAACTGTGATCAGAACTATGTTTGTGCGAATAGGCAAATAATTATTTTAAAGAAACTAAAAAAAACTCAAGTTTGTGGTAATTTTTACTATTTTTACGGCGAAATTCTGCAGAACTATTTAAATTTCGTACAGAGAACTCCAGAACTATTGCATATCTGTCTAGAACTCTGGAAAAAATGTACATTTTCGAAAAAAGGGGTACCAACTTCACAGGACTATTAAAACCCCCAGAAAAACCGAGGTGGTTGGGAGAGCTTATACTCGCGCGTTCTGTCGAGGCTCGCTAACTGGGCATTGCCAACCCAACTTGTAACCAAAGGGTGCAGGAACGTCTCTGGTATCATCAAAAGCAGAGGTTGGTAACGACTACCTATCGATACGAAGCCAGAGAAACACTAGCAGCGAGCAGCCAGCAGCCGACGACGGAAATTCTCATACAAACACTCAGACTGCCATGCTAGAAGATGCTCATACAAGCACATACAGAATAAAGCGAGTACACATTCTCACAGGGACAGTGGCGTCACATTCATTAAAACAATGAAAAATTATGAGCATAATGAAATCCCAGCAATATTAGAGAAACTAACATTTAAATACACAGACGTGAAATGCTATTCCTCATGCCTCCGAAAGAAAGGGGTTCTCTTGTAGCAAAACTAGCCCGTCTAGTGAACTTAGCCGGCCGCGGTGGCCGAGGGGACTGAGGCGCTCCAGTCACGGTCTCCACGGCCACTACGGTCGGGGGTTCGAATCCCCCCTCGAGCATGGATATTTGTGCCGTCCTTAGTGTTAAGTAGTTCATAAGTAGTTTGTAAGCTTAGGGACTGATGACCCCGTAGTTAATACCCATAAGCTGTACAAATATTTGAACATTTTGAACTTAGGTAATTTACAATGTTAAAAGACAGCCGTCTTTCAAGCTCTGTCCGAAAAAAAGAGCCTTTTTGCGTATAAATTTAAAATAGGGTACAAATTTACTCTCGGGTGGGATAAAAAGAGGGACCCACCTCCCCCTACGAAGCGGAACTTTTCCGTGTTTTTGTTACTACAGCCCATATGAGTATTTTCCCAAAGTTTCAAACCTTTATAAATTTTCCCTCCATTTGCTGATTTTCGTCCTAATGTGCCTGGACTATTAGCACACCAACTTGACCAAAATCATACCTTTATAAAGTCTGTATTGGCCATAAGTAAGATTTAGAGGTGTTACTTCTTCAATTTCGATAGTATATAGTGACTTTTTGCTTCGCAGTTGTAACTGGTGACCTCACTGTCACCGCAACGACTCGACATGCCGCGTGTAATGCAGTGCCCCGTCTAATTTGTACATTCCGGAATCAAACTACAAAAGCTGAGAAATATTTAGCATACTCGTGAATACAGATGCGAAGTGAAAATGTTAGTTAAAAAACAACATGAAAATTTAAACATAATAACTCTACACAAAGGCTGAAGGCCACACACAGGTATTCTAACTTGAGAAAAACCTGACACAAAATCATCATCGGAATGAAAATGCAAATACTTATATATATATATATATATATATATATGGCGTCTGTTCCGAGAGAACAGACGTCACTTCTGATCCTGCAGTTGTTATTATTTAATATTCACAGAATATATGACATCAACTACGACTGGGCAAAGCTGAAAATGTGTACCCAGCCGGGATTCGAACCCGGGTCTCCTGCTTTCTAGGCAGTTGCGCTGACCCCTACACCACTGGGGACACAGTGATCACCGCACCTGCAAGGACTGCCTAAGCACGCCTCCCGTCAGATACAAATTCCCAGCTTCGCCCTGCCCACAGTAATCAAACTCGTAGTTATGAAACTAATTCCCGTAAAAGTAAGGGCTTCAAACTTGCCCACCCCCTCCCCACTAACGATAGGATCATTGCCCGTCCCCGGCATATATATATATATATATATATATATATATATATGGCGTCTGTTCCGAAAGAACAGACGTCACTTCTGATCAAATGTTCAAATGTTTGTAGAACTTATGGGACTTAACTACGGCCGGCAGCGGTGGCTGAGGGGACTAAGGCACTCCAGTCACGGTCTGCACGGCCACTACGGTCGGGGGTTCGAATCCCCCTTCGGGCATGGATATTTGTGCCGTCCTAGTTCGTAAGTAGTTCATAAGTAGTTTGTAAGTTTAGGGACTAATAACCCCGTAGTTAAGTCCCATAGACTGTACAAGCATTTGAACATTTTTGAATTTAACTACGAAGTCATCAGTCCCTAAGCTTACAAACTACTTATGAGCTAGCTAAGACTACGGACGGCACAAATATCCATGCCCGAGGGGCGATTCGAACCCCCGACCGTAGTGGCCGTGCAGACCGTGACTGAAGCGCCTCAGTCCCCTCGGCCACCGCGGCCGGCTCACTTCTGATCCTGCAATTGTTATTATTTAATATTCACAGTATGTATTCCCTCTTACAGGAATTAGTTTCACAACTACGAGTTTGAGTACTGTGGGCAGGGCGAAGCTGGGAATTTGTATCTGACGGGAGGCGTGCTTAGGTAGTCCTTGCAGGTGCGGTGATCACTGTGTCCCCAGTGGTGTAGCGGTCAGCGCAACTGCCTAGAAAGCAGGTGACCCGGGTTCGAATCCCGGCTGGGTACACATTTTCAGCTTTGCCCAATCGCAGTTGATGTCATATATTCTGTGCATATTAAATAATAACTGCAGGATCGGAACAGACGCCACATGTATATATATAATATGCCGGTGACGGGCAATGATCCTATCGTTAGTGGGGAGGGGTGGGCAAGTTTGAAGCCCTTACTCTTACGGGAATTAGTTCATAACTACGAGTTTGAGTACTGTGGGCAGGGCGAAGCTGGGAATTTGTATCTGACGGGAGGCGTGCTTAGGTAGTCCTTGCAGGTGCGGTGATCACTGTGTCCCCAGTCATTCGCGGCCGCACCGCCTCAGCGGTCGGACTTGCGGCTAGAGCGAGCTAGCCGGCGCCGCCGGCTTTGTTTACTTTTGCGCGCGTGTGATTACCGATTTCGTAGCAATGGAATCTCAAATAAGAAAGTGTACGTTAAAATTTAGTTTCAGTTTTGAAATAGACCGTCCGAAAATCTACGAGTTTGATGACTGGTTCTTCGGAACGTTTAATGTACCGGAAGAAGACGTGTTCGGCATGGCGTACGACTTCATCAGTAACGTATACACCGTGAAGCTGAAAGACGATGAATGCTGCCGGAAGATCATGGAGAAGACCAATGGGACAGCTGAGTACAAGACAACCAAAGGCCAGGTGAGCAAAGTGACAATTACATATGCGGGACTGGGTCTTAGAACCGTGAAAGTGCACTTGTTGCCTTTTGAATTAGATCTGGGCTATGTAAAAGATGCTCTTTCCACTTACGGTACCGTATACGCTGTCACAGCCGACCGGTGGAGCGGAAATTTGGATTATAAGGTAGACAATGGTGTGAGGTCCGTCAAAATTGACTTAGAAAAGCATATACCGTCCTTCATAAATGTATGTGGCTTCCGAGCCCTCGTTGTGTATGAGGGGCAACCTCGCACCTGTTCTTCCTGTAACTTAGCTGGCCATTACAGAGCACAATGTCCGCGCAGGCGTCCCGTGCAATTACCTGTAGAGGTGGACGCGGCAGGCAGACAGCGAGCCCAGTACGCAACGGTCGCGAGCCGCTTGTTTACACGTCCTGATGCCGTCACAGCCCCGCCGGATGACGTAGTGCTCGCCCTGGCAGCGGCAGCGTCTGAGGTACCGCAAGCGGGCGCCAAGCCCGTCAGCTCTGACGTGGAGATGTCTGACGCTCCCTCAGTTAAAGAACCAAACCCAACATCGAATGTCGGTTGTGAAACGATTTCTGCTCCTAGTACACCAGACACACTTCCAAACATGACAGAAGTTACTAGACCACAAGAAAGTGCACACGGGGTACCGTCGAAAGCTACTAGCACCAATTCTGAAGTACCTACACCTGCTTCCTTAACACAAGCTCAAAGTACCGAAGACAGTAGTCCGCAAATAAAGCAAAACACAACGGAGAATGTGGCGGACCCTTCGGGGGCGACTGAAGTACAGTCGATTGCCCCTGAGCGAGCAGTTCCCGCCTCAAAAAAATCCAAAAAGTCTCCGTCTGGGTCCAACAAACAAGATAAAGGACAAACCTCGCCGGACAAAAAGAAAGTACGCGTAGCTCGTGAAGGTGCTTCAGAAACTGCCGAACACCTCCGACCGGTAGCACAAAAGGTTGCCGCAAAACTAAAAACCAGACCACCTGACGAAACCGATACACCCAGCGCCACTGCCGTGGCGACCACGGAGCCTGACGGCAGTACACGGCATACTCTAGTCGATCCATGGTGGCAGGATGTGGAAATGGAATCGAACGAGGGCCAAATAAGTCTCAAATAGTGCGTGCTGCGTGTGTGCGTGTCCTTGATATAGTAGTTATACGTTTGTGACTACCCCCCCCCCCCTACAAATGAGCGATACCTTCACCTACAATATAACAACTGTCAACATTAATAAGATTCAGAGTGAGATAAAATTCAGAGCGCTCACAGACTTCCTATATAGCAGTAACGTAGATATCGCGCTACTGCAGGAGGTCAACGTAGAACCAAATGTGGCGGGATTTGTCACGATAGCGAATATCAGTGTCGAACATCATACCGGAACGGCAATCCTGCTACGTGACGGCATTTCTTATACCAAAATCGTGCGGCTCACGAACGGCCGAGGCATATCGTATGAGATTAATGGCGTTCAAATAATAAACCTGTATGCGCCGTCAGGCAACAACCGCCGGCAAGAACGTGCCTCCTTTTATAAAAATGATGTGCCATTCTTAATTAATGACAATGCCGCGAACTGTGTTGTAGGGGGAGATTTTAATTGCGTCGTCTCAGCCAAGGATCAGACGCCACACTTCAATAACTGTCTAGAACTGGACCACCTAATCCAAGGGATGAAACTGATAGATACATGGGAAAAAATACACGGCGACCGCATTGCGTACACCTATATCGCCAACAATTCAGCCAGTCGAATCGACCGCATTTATGTCTCTGAAGACCTAGGGCAACAAGTAGTTAATAGTGACATCGCTCCCGTAGGCTTTTCGGACCACAGTGTCCACCAATGCTTCATGAATCTCCACCGCCCCCAGGTATTTCGTGGGAGAGGATACTGGAAGCTGAACACCAGCCTATTAAAAGATAAACAGCTAGAAGAAGAAAT
Organism: Locusta migratoria; assembly: GCA_026315105.1. NCBI lineage: Eukaryota > Metazoa > Arthropoda > Insecta > Orthoptera > Acrididae > Locusta > Locusta migratoria. The sequence continues at coordinate 125,643,552 of CM048754.1, forward strand.
CCGGCGGGTATTTACACAAGCGAAACGATCCCAACCTCATTATCGATCGGTCATAGACTGGTGGACACAAAAAGCGAAACCTAAACTTAGATCAACAGTTAAAAGTTACGCATACCAGAAATCCTATTGGTATAAAGAGACAATAGAATTTTATTTCTCAGGCCTTCGACAGCTATATCACGCCAGCGATTTGCCTCCCAACGCTGCTTATAGGCGCATCAAAAAGTACAAGGCGAAGATTACCAACTTGTATCGCAAACGAATGGAGGGAGCCATAATACGTTCACAGCCGAAGGATATCGCATCAGAGGAATCAGCGTCGTTGTTCCACTCATTACGTACACTTCGGCGGCAAAAATCTAAACTCATTGAAGGGGTTGAAGACGGCGCAGGGACCATAATCACAAGACAGCGGGATATTATGTCACAGATACGTAGCTACTATACAGACCTCTATGACGGACAAGACATTAACGTCGGACACTGCAATGACGTTATTGCTGGCATAGCACCTGTCATTTCACCAGAAGATAATCAAGCGCTTGAATCTCCATTTAGTGAGGACGACATCAAAGAGGCGGTCTTTAGTGCCGCAAACAGAAAGTCACCCGGACCCGACGGCCTAAGCGCAGAATTCTATCAACAATACTGGCACATCTTGGGCTCTACATTGACTCAATTCGCCAACGAAATGTGGCAGCAGGCCTCTATACCAGACGAACTGAAGGAAGGACTTATTGTCCCTTTACCAAAACAAGGCAACAGCAGAAAAGTTAGTGAACTACGGCCTATAACATTATTAAATGCGGATTTCAAAATCATAACGAGAGAGATTAAGCAACGAGTGCAACCCTTACTGAGCAAAATACTCGGGAAACACCAATTTGGTGGGGTACCAGGACGCAGCGTCATAACGGCCGCCTGCGAACTTCGGGACGTCATATGCACGTTTGCACACAACAATGAACCCGGCGCTCTGCTCTTCCTCGATTTTGAAAAGGCGTATGACCGCATAAGCCACGACTACCTGTTCCAGGTAATGGAAAAGATGGGGTTTGGACGACGTTTCCTCTGCCTACTGAGACACTGTATTTACAACGCCTCATCTCGCGTGCTCATTAATGGCCACCTGACTGACACAATACCGATCAGACGATCAATTCGGCAAGGTTGTCCATTATCAATGGCGTTATACGCCATAGCAGTTGAACCTTTGCTCGTGACCATAACACGCACATCAACTGGAATCACCATAGGAACTGAGAAGATCACTTGCGTTGCGTACGCCGACGACGTTTGTTTAGCGGTGACATCTCTGGAAGATCTTTCGAAAGTAAGGAATCTCATCAGCAACTTCACTACGGCCACTGGCGCTAAGTTGAACACAAAGAAGACTACGCTGCTTCACATAGGAAGAGGCATTGGCGACACGACCCATCTAGCCTGGTGTGCAACTAGAGTGCACCACAAAACACTCGGCGTCCGCTGGTGTGCAAAACCAGACGACATGGCAACCAAAAACTGGACGGACATATTGCATAAAATTAGAGCAACAATATGCATCTACTCTGATAGAGACTTAGACATTTTGCAAAAGGTGCACACCGTAAGGATATCTATAGCAAGTAGAATGTACTACATGGCTCAAATTTTACCTGTCTCTCATCAACTTGCGGACTCCATACAGAAAGCATTCAGTTGGTACGTCCTACGAGGCCAACTTTTCAAAGTGAGCTTTGACACATTGACATTACCGACTAGCCGAGGGGGACTTGGGCTAATCAGTGCCAAGCATAAATGTCGAACATTATTAATTAACCGGATCACTAAAACCGTCACCAATGAGCCATCAAGTTTAATTAAATTTTTAACGTTATATTGGATGCCACGCAGTATGATGCCACCTATCCATGAAGCCGCGATACCAGTATCATTTCGTCACATCAGGATTTATTGCAGTGAAATCAGCTACCTAAGACATTCCGACAAAATCCAGCCGCCTTACACGAACAAGAAAATTTATGACTTCCTCACAACAGACAATAGAGACAATAGAGTCACTCAAAAATACCCGCATGCAAAGTGGAATACCATTTGGCGAAACATCCGCAGTCCCTTTTTGCCATCACGCATTAGATCCATGTGGTATTTAATCACTAATGACAAGGTACCCACTAACGACAAGCTCAACAACATTCACCTGAGCCCAACACCTGCTTGTGCAATATGTGGTCTCGTGGACACGTTAATACACAGGTTTACCTGTGGTAATGCGAGACTTATAGTGGCACGTATGCGGGAAAGATTGGCCATTATAGACCGTACAGTGCCGCACACAATCGAGATTACGGAACTCATACGACCAGAGAAATTACGGTATCCCCGAAAGAAGAACAACGCGGCTCTTTGGGTCTTAGGACACACTGCCGCCTACGTCATCCTCAACCGCCAGGCGACAATTATAGATTACTGCTCATACATGGAATATGAGCACGCAAAGATATGTGGACACAGTGACTACAAAGAAAGATATGGTAACATGTTGAGAATCATGGTCCAGGCGTGAATGAAAATTAGTTTCCACAAGTTCATTTCATAAATGTTTTAACTTAAGAACACGGATCTTTCAGTGTATGACGCTACCAGAGTTATGAGAAGAAATACTCAAAAAACAGGGGGAAACCCCTCGGGAAACGGAGAAACAAGAAAACGGAAAACAAGAGAAAGAAACGGACAAAATTAACAACAAACTTCGAGAAGACGAACTCTGAGGGGGCGAGTACACTGAAATTGAACTGCAGAGAAAGGAGACTTGTGCATTATTTCCATTTTATTTCTATTTTTTTTTTATTCTAATTAATTTCTATTTCCGCTTATGCGCAAGAACGTACATTTCATTTAGTCTGAACAATATTTATGCTAACAGAAGCTACATTTCCTTATATACATATATACGGCAGCAAAGGGAAATAGCTGCAATAATCTTCATTCAAGAAGCAGAACATATAAGAAAATTTTAAGTTTCATTATTGCTTGAAGAAGTGTTTTTTTTTTTTTTTTTTTTTTTTTTACCAAATTCCCATGAAATGGAAAACAAGAAAGGACTGATCAATAGAAACAAAAGCACGCCGAAGAAGGCGACATTTGGAGAGCGAAAGGAGGGGCTGTGAGGGGAGGTTGGAGGCCCTAAAAAAAAAAAAAAAAAAAAAAAAAAAAAAAAAAAAAAAAAAAAAAAAAAAAAAAAGTGGTGTAGCGGTCAGCGCAACTGCCTAGAAAGCAGGTGACCCGGGTTCGAATCCCGGCTGGGTACACATTTTCAGCTTTGCCCAATCGCAGTTGATGTCATATATTCTGTGCATATTAAATAATAACTGCAGGATCAGAAGTGACGTCTGTTCTTTCGGAACAGACGCCACATGTATATATATAATATGCCGGTGACGGGCAATGATCCTATCGTTAGTGGGGAGGGGTGGGCAAGTTTGAAGCCCTTACTCTTACGGGAATTAGTTCATAACTACGAGTTTGAGTACTGTGGGCAGGGCGAAGCTGGGAATTTGTATCTGACGGGAGGCGTGCTTAGGTAGTCCTTGCAGGTGCGGTGATCACTGTATCCCCAGTGGTGTAGTGGTCAGCGCAACTGCCTAGAAAGCAGGTGACCCGGGTTCGAATCCCGGCTGGGTACACATTTTCAGCTTAGCCCAATCGCAGTTGATGTCATATATTCTGTGAATAGCAAATATTAAATTTACACCGAATTACTGGAGTTCTGTAAATTAAGAAACACTTCGCCTTGCGTAGCGAAAGAATTACTCAAGGCAAGTATCACTGAGGAACCAATACTGTCTGATGACAAGGAAAGCAAAGTTCTAACAGCATGCCTTGTGCTCAGCATTATTCTACAAAGTACATACTTCAACGGTTGCAGCAAGACTGGAGCCCTAAGGTCACGCAAAGCCTTCCCCACCACACACCGGATGTAGAGCGCGCTAAGAAAACATACAGAGGGTGTTCAGAGCATAGTGTCTACCAGCCCTCTCTACCTGAGGAAGAGCGTACCCTCTTCAACGGCTCCCAGTGAGGTCTCCTGTCACCTATTTCGTCCAAGTGTAGGTTGGCACCACACAAAGAACACGGCCGCCTTGCTACCTTGCCAAGTAAACATGTCTCTGGCCACCCAGCAGACGTCAGCGCAGACGACACACGAAGCCATGCGTTCTGAACAACGGCAAAACGAGGCCTAGAGCGCGAGGCGGCGACTGTAAGCCGCTACATGGCAGGCAGTCAATGTTAAGAGCAACCTTCCAGATTCACATGGACACACAAGGTCAATCACACGGGTGGAAACATATAAACATGGGGCAATGATAATTAATAAACAGAATAAAAAAATAATTACGTTACTAATAGACAATATTAATTAGAAAATAGAATCAGCAGGAAGATAATTGAAAAGTTATGGAACAGCAAGAGCAACCTAAGATGGATCACAGAAATCAAGGAAGACATGATGAAACTACAGATAACGATGGAAGATTTGAAAAACAAGACAGGCACACTCAAGATACTTCAGGACAAACACGTCACACTACCGATAAAAATTAACAAACAGAGACTGGGAAGTGTGATTTCGGATGAGGAGAGAAGAGCACGATCTGAAAGAATGAAAAAGTATTGGGCCAACAAAAAAATAAATAATAATAAAAAATAGCAGAAGAACCTAATTCATAATATTTATGTTGACCATAAAAGTAATAAACAAATTAACCACTGTATTATTAAATTGTCATTTTTATTTTTGAACTAAATTGTGTTAATGCATAACAACAAATTGTAGTAACCTTTGTAATATTGACTAAAGTGGTCCAATGAAGGTCATAAAATAAGTAAATAAATAAATAAAGACACTATTAATGGTGCAGAAACACTGTAGGTTAATGAATAACTCAAAAATGGAACACGACTACACATTGAGTGTACGTGTCTCAACTGCTGGCCATTAAAATTGCTACAACACGACATGACGTGCTACAGACGCAGGATTTAACCGCCAGGAAGAAGATGTTGTGATATGCACGTGATTAGTTTTTCGGAGCATTCACACAAGGAATGATAGTGTAGCAGCATGTGCTCCCGAGACACGCGAGGGCAGAAGAGCAAATCGCTCAGCAGAGCAGCAGAGGGCAGGCTCCGTTCCACGGCCTTCTGGCAGCGATGTTCGGAACACTGGAGGAACAGCCCAGTCACCCCTGATTACCAGAGGGCTCGTCGATGAGATGCGCAGGACTGACATCGGTAAGCTGCAGACTTTCGGAACGATTTTCTGTTCGACTATTGTGCCATTGCTGGAGAATCGCTTCTGTAGGAATCGACGTCAGTTCCCGAAAGCGACGCTCGTGTCAAACACGACTCACGCTACTCTTGCGCGATGTGCAGAGGGCGCGAGGGCACAGTAGGGGCGGCGGCTATCGCTGAAACAACCGGTTTTCGGTTATACCGGTTCTTTTCATCTCCGGTTTAACCGCACCGTAAAAATGCTCAAGATAACCGGTTTTTTAAATAACCGCTTTTCGGTTTTTTATTGCTATTATCTTCAGTAGAGTTCGACCGAAACATATTTTGCGGCCGTAACAGAAACCGTTATCTTCGGTTCTTCTAGTTTCGGCCGAAACCGAAACTTACGAAATTTAGTTAATATTTAAGTAAATTTACGTTATACGACAAATCACTAGTCTTTCCATATTTTGCAACATTCCAATACTACGCCTTCTTGAGTGTAAGCCTAGCCAGGAGTCCGTAGAAGACGATATACGAAGCATACAGATTTACTGGCCTAGTATTTCCATCCGGCAGTTGCGAATATTGAGCCAATCACTCCGTAAATTGGACTTGTCAGCCAGCACATACGAATATCTCGTTATATATACAATATATATAAGTTAAAGTCAGTAAATAAACTTCAATAGGTGCTTCAGATGTATTTCGAAAGATAAAATCACAGTTTCGACTAACAGTACGATTGTTGTCAGTGTAAATTTACGCAAATTGAACTAGGAAAGCTCTCTACCACATCATCAATGAATGTTCAAATGGGTGTGAGTTCTTATGAGACCTAACTGCTTAGATCATCGGTCCCTAGACTTACAAACTACTTAATCTAACTTAAACTAACTTACGCTAAAGACAACATATACACCCATGACCAAGGTAGGAGGGAGGAGTCGAACCTCCGACTGGAGCAGCCGCACAGTCCGTCACATGGAGCCTCAGACCGCACGGCTACCTCGCGAGGTACCACATGATCAATGTTACCTAAACCCATATTGGTTATTATAAAAGCCCCTCGATTTCAAGGAATCACATTAATAAAACTTCTTAGCATAACAATATGATAATACGTTAAAAGTTATTATTCCAAGCTTACTTAATAGGTATATGAATCGAATTTACCTTCTCTTCCAAGAAACATTTTGGATGCTTTCTCCTTAAATGACACAGCATGTTTGTAGTACCTCCACCTGTTTTCAGCTTTTTAAAGCAAATGGATCATTGTACCTCACTGCTACGGTACTTGGTGAAGTACTTCCACAGTCGCGATGGTGCCACTTAAGACACAACCGATGTCTGGCGACGACAGCAAGGAACTGCCGCGTGACCAGACGGAGGCAAGTCTCGTACACTGCCGGTGCACGCGCGTCGTCTAATAGGCCACGCCACACGGCAACAGCTGCGTCGATGCCTCAGTAGCTGCACCAGTCCTTAAGTTCTTATGCCACGCGTTTCTGACTGCCGGGATTGTTCTTAAATTATCACTGATCGCTTTTCTTAGTGCCTGCGATGACCTAATATTTCACAGCAGTGGAAATTTTAGGAATAGCCCTAAATATTACGGCCTACTAGTTATAATCTTTTAAAATTGCTTACAAAAAAACACATTTTGAACCACTACTACAGGAAGTAGTCGTACCGGTTTTTTTACCCGGTTCTTGGCAATAACTTAAAAAAACCGGTTACAACCGACACCAAATAAATACAAAAAAACGGTGATTCAGAACTAAAATACCGGTATCGGTTTTAACCGGTCGGTTTTTCCCATCCCTAGGGTTCAGTCGGCGTGACAGTGCCGCAAAATGCTAAAAGGTCTAGTTTATGGTTCTCAGCTCACAAAGTAATTTGAAGTTTGCTGCTTAAAATGGTGAAAAATTTGTTAAGGAATTCATGCACGGGCCTCCAACGTGTACTGATTAGATTAGATTAGAGTAATACTTGTTCCATAGATCATATACACGATATTTCGTAATGATGTGGAACGTGTCAGTCTAGTAAATGGTGTCTACACTTGACAATATTTTAAGGATTTTTATTACATTTTTGTTGCTTTTAATTTAATTTTATTTCTTTTAAATTTTCTCTAAAACGTCATCTGCATTGTGGAATGAGTTGCTATTCATAAATTCCTTTACTTTCTTTTTAAATACTAGTTGGCTATCTGTCAGACTTTTGATGCTACTTGGTAAGTGACCAAAGACTTTTGTGGCAGCATAATTCACCCCATTCTGAGCCAAAGTTAGATTTTACCTTGAATAGTGAATATCATCCTTTCTCCTGATGTTGTAGCTATGCACACTGCTATTACTTTTAAATTGGGTCGGATTGTTAATAACAAATTTCATGAGTGAATATATATATTGTGAAGCTACAGTGCGGATCTCTAGATCCCTAAATAAATGTCTGTAGGATGCTCTTGGGTGGGCTCTAGCAATTATTCTAATTACACGCTATGGTGCAATCAGTACTGTTTTATTCAGTGTTGAATTGCCCCAGAATATGATCCCATATGAAAGCAATGAATGAAAATAGGCGTAGAAAGCTAATTTACTGAGTTGTATATCAAAAAATTTTGCAATGACTGATAGCATACGTAGCTGAACTCAAACGTTTCAGGAGATCTTCAATGTGTTTCTTTGAATTCATCCCTCGTCGCTGCAAACACCTAAAAATTTTGAATAATCTACCTTAGATACAGATTTATGTTCAAAGTCTAAATTTATTAATGGTGTCATGCCATTTACTGTATGAAACTGTATATACTGGGTTTTACCAAAGTTTAATGAGAGTACATTTGTAGAGAACCACTTAATAACTTCCTGAAGGATATCATTTACAATTTCATCAGTTAATTACTGTTTCTCAGGTGTGATAGCTAAAAGTAATAGCTTAGCATCTTCGTGAATGTAGAATGGCAAGTCATTAATAGATAATAAGAACACCTAACCTTGTGGGACCCCACTGTTGATAACTCCCCAGTTAGTCCCCTGCATGTATCGCCTGTTTTAACTGCTATTTTAAATTTTAACGTAACTAGTGGATAATGTACAAGATTTTATCAGCCATTTGTAACGTGCATTGTATTGTCTCGCTTTCAAAAAGGCTAAGGGTTTGGTATTGGACGGTAGAGCCCGAAAGTAGTCAGCCACTTCAAAATTGTGAAAACTGCGACGAACAAAATAAATCATTTTACAAAAATCCCAGTTACTGATCCTAAACCATCTTTATGATGAATTTTCATAAGAATAACAGGTGTTTGTAGATTTTCACAGTAAATCACTTTATCGCATTTTCTGCATTTGACATTATTAGTGTTACAATTACCTTAATCTCAGAAACCACAAAAGCAATAACATTCAAATTTTCAGAAATGTTTTAAAACAATTATCCCAATTCTTCCCAAAAATAGAAATTGTGAAAAAGTGTTATATTTAGTCATCAGGTTCTCTTTAAAGTAATGGAAATAACATTACAAATATTACAAACTAGCAGTTGTAATTTGCACCATCCATAATGTTGCGCTGTTTCCGAGTAAAAAAAAAAAAAAAATAAATAAATAAATAAATAAAAAAAAATTAGAAAACATTTAGTTTTTGTGATCACATTCTTCTATTTGTTCAAACTGTGCAACATTGTCTATTATATGATAACTCTGACTTACATTGATGGTATCACTCATGAAATATTGAAAAAACACTCTGTGTGAAGCTGAACTCGACATTTGTTGTGTATGTAGATCGTCTGACGTTTGTAAATCTTGCATCTTTTTACGAAGTGTTAAGGTAATTGTGAAAATTTAACACATTTACAGAGAACTCGTGAATGTCTTTTAACACATGTGTGGAGAGTATAGTAAGTCCATTTCGACTGCATTTTGTAAGGCTAAATTTTGTGTTGCGTGTACGCAGCACTGGGAAGAAATGCGTTAAAAGAGATCACCGAACTAGAATCACGATAAAATCTGGCTTATTCTCTGAACAAGGAAAATTTATATTACATTTTTTTCCAGTGAAAATGGTTAAATGGTAAAAAAAATCATAAATAGTATACCAACAAAAAGAAACATTGGTTCCAGTTCAGTGAGCTAACAACATATGCTGAAAATAACTGCCAAAATTTCAGAGTTGTTTATGTAACAGTACCAGAGTAAAAGGAACAGACAGAAAATTTAACACTGGCGAGGTACGGCATTTCGTCTGCCCTTAAAGTGATTTCAGGCATTGGCAGATGTTCCGGGTTAGAAGGCGACGGTCCGTACAACTTGGCGGCTTTCCCTGACGTTTCGTCCAGAGCTGCGGCTGACATCTCCCTTCTGCCGTTGAGTTTTGCGACTGACGAGTCGGAAGATGTAACGGCAGCTGTGACATCGGGTGGTGAAAGCCTTCACTGCGCGAGCAGAGGCGTGCCACAGGGAAGCGTTTCGGGACCGTTGCTTTCCACGGTATATACAAATGACGTCATAGGCAACAACGGAAGTCTGGTGAGGCTTTAGGACGATGTACTGGCGCATGGTGCAGGGAACGGAAATTGTGGTAGAACATACATCAGTGTAAAGTGCTGCGATTAGGGGAGCCACGGGGCGCAATGAATCAGGTAGCATAATTTCAGTATGAGGTGGTAAATTATTTTTTTTCTATGTGCATATGTTGGCAGTACTGCTCTGCCGACTTCCATTTGTTTTCTGCAGGACCTGGCTCCCATCATTAAGTTTTTGCAGGTGTTATGCTATTTTTGCTACAGTGAGGTAATTTTTCGGCGAATTATATAGATTAAAATTTAGTGACATAGAGTTCAAAGAAAGTAAGTCATTATAATAATATGAATATTGTGTTTAATGTCACATAACAGACTCAAAATTGGCAACAACTGGATCTCTTTGGGATATCCAGAATCACACACTAAAATAGTGAGTGAGGTAAATATAGGAAAGGTTGGCGAAATGCCAACCGACTTTATTATAACCCCATACTGCTTCACAAGACTTTCAGTATAACAATTGGAAGTAGGGAGCAGTGGGAAAAAATAGTTCGACACCGTACGGGGGATATTGTCTGGTTCACTGACGGTTCAAAATCATACCGAGGCGTTGGGGCCGGGGTATACGGGGTGCAGCCAAGACTGGAGGGCGTCATCTCTCTAGGGAAACTGGCCTCAGTATTCCAGGCCGAAATCACTGCCATCAGGGCATGTGTGGAGGAGAATTTGCGTAGGTGCTACAAAGACCGTATCATCTATATCTATTCAGACAGCCAGGCAGCCCTGAGATCACTGGCAGCTCTTGCAACAAGGTCTAAAACTGTTGCAGAATGTCACAGGGTTCTGGTGGAGCTAGGGGAAAGCAATTGTGGGTCCCTGGCCACTCGGGGATCAGTGGCAACGAACATGCCGACAGATTATCCAGGACACGTAGAATATTGCACCAAAGTCTATCGACAAAGACATGGCAAGGTAATGATGCTAAAGCCACGTTTTAAAAGAAGCTCTGCAATCCTGGGTCTCAACAGGAGAGAGATTAGACTCATGGTTGGATTGCTGACAGGCCATAGGAATTTCAAAAAACACCTACATACAACGGGAATAACAGAAGAGGACCCTAAATGTAGGATCTATGATGACGGTGATGAAACTGCATCACATCTAATCTTCGAATGCATTGCATTGGAGAGTAAAAGGCACAGAATATTTGGGACAACCAGACCCGGAGAAATTGTGTCTAATAAAGAACTGGTAAAGGGACTCCTTGCACTGGTCAAGGGCATTGGTTGGCTTTACCAGAAATACAGGGAGCGATACCGCACAATAAACTTTGTTTCGGTGCGGGCAGTGGCGGGTTGGACCAAGACTGTTTTGGCTTCCCTGGAAAAATCAATCAATCGATCAATGTCACATATCTTCAAATAATAACAATGTTCATACAGTTGAGCTTTGTTTGAAATATGTACTGCTGGGGCACATTGAACCAAGCTCTGAGCCATGGTTCATTGTGCCCCAGGGTGATTCATTCTGCGCCAGGAGTGATTTAATTGTCAAATACAATAACTCTGTACTTTGCTGGTTTCTTAGCATGGGTCAAAATTTACGTTAGGTAATTGGGGTTTTAAATTGCAGTCGTTCAGCAGTCTTGTTTTGTTTTATCAGCTTCGAAGATGGCTCGTTCACGCCGCAGGAAGACCGACAGGGGTAAACCTGACCATCGTGTAATGCGAGAAGCAGTACAGGACGTTCTGGATCAGGGCAACTCAATTCGCCAAGCTGCTAAATCTCATGCAATACCTTACTCTACCCTTCGTCGATACGTTCAACACATTAAATGTGGCTCCAGTGGAAGACTGACACCAAACTATGATAATCGCAGGGTATTTTCTGTGGACCAGGAGGGAGAAGGCCAATAGGAAGCTTTATGAAAATAGTGAGGTTCATTATAAAGAGAGCGAAGACAACCTGGATAGAGTCTGGTGAATCTGAATACAACTTTGAAGAATTGGACAAATTACCAGAAAAATATGATTTCGTTTTGACCAAATTTGAACTTAAAGACAAAACACCAGTTTACTATGTGGGGAAAATTTTGAAACCATAGGATGACTCAGGAGACTATCTGGTATCATTTTTGAGAAAAAGTGAAAAAAATGGGAGGGAAGTTCTTTTTCTCTCAAGTAAAGGATGAAGCATTTTTTCCAGCTAGCAATATAAAAGGTAAAGCAGTCAACAATCCGAAGAATGGTTTGAACACCACAGTGCTTTACTAGGCATGGTCCTGTTTGGAGGTGGTATGCCGTTGCCTTCCTCCGACCTTGGAACTGACTTACCCAGCCAGTTATAGGGGGACCTACAGTTTAACGTGGGTTCCGAACCACGGTATGCTAGCAATATACTTCACGCGTTTCCAAAACCTAGTAATGACGGTGTGATAAAGAGAGAAATATCATATTTCAAATTTGGAATCAGCTTCCAGTCCATTGATGTTCGCTAATTTGAAAAGAAGACCTACAATTTTGTGCCTACAGGTTAATTATATGATGTGTAAGTGCAATATATGTAAACATTAGTTTTAAATTACATTTGACACTTACTTTGTATGCTAAATAGGTTCTACTAAGGAACTGTTTACACTGGTTCATGGTGCCCTATGTGTGGGGCACTATTAACCATTTACCAATTTTTCTTCAAAGGCTTGTAGCTTAAAACATATTATTCGTGGAGCAATCATGTAAGACTATTTGGTACTTCAATAATTAAACTTTATAAACTTACAATTACAACTCTGTAATAAAGTTATTGGATGAGTAAAACTGAAAAATACTTTTTATGTATCAATGTGCCCCACTCTCCCCTACTTAGAAACAAAAATAGACGCTCTGTTATGTAAGTACGCAATAGCACGACAAACTGTAGAAGCAGTTACTGCCATAAAATATCTGGGAGTACGCATGAGGGACGGTCTGAATTGGAACGACCGCATAGAATCAGTGGTGAGTCGCGCATATTACTCCCACTGATTTTCAACGTGTATCGGAGCGCGTCTTTCAGGAAGCTCTCGATGGAGTAGAGATGGCAGCGCTATTGAACGGAAACTGTATCAACAACATGCGATAAGCTGACGACACAGCAACATTTTCTCATAGTGAGAACAGTTGCCAGTACCTTGTAGGCAGACTTGCAGAAAAAAATGTCTGAATATGGTGTAGATGTCAAGCCCCCTCCAGCCCACACATACACAAAAAAATAAAAATAAAATAAAATAAAAATAAAAATAAATTAAAAAAATAGATTTGTAGTTTTATAAGTTTTTGCAAATATTTTGGACCAAAATAACAATCTAAATAATAAAGAATTAATTAATAACAGTGTCTGAAACCCTTGTAGGAGAAAAAAACTTTACGTACTGGCGGGTTCTGAACCACTGACCTTCAGCCTCACAGTCCAACAGATTGCACACTACGCTACAGCTAACAGTTAGGAATTGCGTTCTTTTATCTCATGCTATTGATGGCCGTTGTTAAGTGATGCTAATATAGCATTTGTGGACATTAGATTATCATTTACCGTACGAAGAACGACGAGTTATTTTTATTCCTTCGGCGCGCCATTGCTTAGAAATGACTACGTGTAAGTTACAATAAGAAAATCATCAAATACGCAACGCAAGATGGCGTATGCCAGAGAGAGTTCTGGGCGAGGAATGTCACGTGACATCTGCGAACGGCTGGTTTTCGTTAATTCAATGGAGGGTGTCTAAACTCCGTTATTTATGCAAATATCTCTTAAACGATACGAGATATAAAAAAAAAGAAAAAACATAAGGGAACAAATTTGAAGAGAATTTTCTCCTCTACAAATTCCTATATTCAATTATCGCGTCAGATGAACGGTTTATTTGCAATTAAAATTACATTACAAACGGCTTTTTTGGTATTACAAACGACGTTTCTTTGATATTACTAACGTATTTCTTGTCCAAAATATTTCAAAAAGCGAGGTTCTGGTCTCTGGTAGCCAACAATTATATCTGTAAAATGTTGTGCCGATTGGTTGAACGGTTCGACCTAAAAAGTGGGAACACGTTACAGCCAGACATACATCGTCAAATCGCCGTTATTTTTGCAAATATCTCTGAAACGATACGAGACATGAAAAAAAGAGAAAAAAAAAACATAACAGAGGAAAGTTGTAGAGAATTTTCTCCTCTACAAATTCGGTTATTTTCATTTAAATTTCTAGCTGTCAAAAGACGATCGCAAAGGCCCACTTTTAGCGTTACTACCGTAACCTAAAATGGGCCAAAAAAATAAAGAAAGAAAGAAAGAAATAAAAGAATGGAAAGGTAATCAGTACAAACAGAACCCCTGCATGTCACATTAAGATAGGCCATAAAGACACGTACCTTGGCACTACAATAAATGACAGTGCAATCTTTGTGATGAGGTGAGGAAAACCAGAGCCACCCTCAATCAGGTGAGTAACCTTTCCCAGAACAGCGGCTATGAGTGACGGCGAAGATCAGACCTGTACGCTACTGCGTGTTCCCACCCTCTGCTACGGTGTGGGCCTGTGACAGAACCGTCGGGCCAGAGGCTGAAAGCTTTCACGTGTGGTGGTACAGGAGAACGTTACGAACACCGCGGACAGAGCGTCTCACGAATGTCGAGGTTATACAGGGCGTTTCACTGACTGTGTTTGCATCTGTAACTTCTGAAATAATAGGTGACGGGGAATTTTAGTGCGGTAGCTCAACACAAGAAATGTTACGCTTTCTGAGGAGCTATGAACATAGTTTATTGTATCATTTTCCAAAGAGTTACAGCCCCAATATATAATTTTTTAAATGGAACAATAGTTTCTTCTATCGTGCATTGGATTCGTTGAAACCAGCTCGGTCCAAATCAATTTAAACTACATTCCTATCACTGTTTGTTTGGGAGCTACAACCCTTCAAAGTTCCAGGGGCAGATACCACACGCTGTACATAATACATGGCTGTGTGGTGGGAAGTTGATTTACTTGAGATGTTCAAATGTGTGTCCACGTTCCTCAACGCATAACGCAATGCGCCGTCGAAAGGATCTGCGGACGAGATGTAACATGGCCGGTGTGACGGAGCGACATGCGTCCTCGATGCGCCGTTTTAGAACATCTGGGGATGTGGGCTCAGTGACATAAACACGACCCTCTAGATATCCCCACAAAAGGAAATCTACTGGTGTTAAATCGGGCGACCTTGCGGGCCATGAATGAGGACCATGGTGCCCCAACCATCTTCCTGCAAACCTGTTGTTTAGTTCTTCCACAACAGCACGCGCAGAATGGGCTGGGTGACCATCGTGCTGCATCCACATATGGACTCTCTTGTGTAGACACACATGTTCAAGGAGACCACTCAAACTGTCGGCTATAAAAGCGCGATATAACCCACCTGTCAGTGTACCTGGGAAGTAGTGTGGACGGATGATTGCATCCCCAAGGATTCCACACCACACGTTAATAGACCACCTACGTTGACGGTCGACAGGTCGTACCCACCGAGGATTGCCTGCGGCCCTGTAGTGCATGTTATGGCGATTCACTGCATCGTAATTTGTGAACGTGGACTCATCAGAGAACATAACACTTTGTAAAGACTCCAGCGTGAAATTACGCATGGCCCACTCACAGAATGTCACTCTTGCATCGAAATCGTTCCCATGCAGCTCCTGGGTCAGTGACAGGCGGTACTGGTGAAACCTGTGGCCGTCCAAATCAATTTAAACTACATTCCTATCCCTGTTAGTTTGGGAGCTACAACCCTTCATAGTTTCAGGGGCAGATACCACAAACGCCTCCTAAACGTGGTGCGGCCGAGTTGTAACGTCGCCGGTGTCACGGAGCGAGAAGCTTCCTCGATGAAAATATCGTTCATGCGAAACACAACTAGCTCTTTATTCACATCACGTGATGGTTGCTATCGACAAGGGTTCGCAAATCGATTTAGTATTTCTTGATTTCCAGAAGGCTTTTTACACCGTACCTCACAAACGGCTTTTAATCAAATTGCGTGGTTATGGTATATAGCCCCAAATTTGCGATTGGATAGGGGATTTCCTGTCGGAAAGGACACAGTTTGTAGTAATTGGTGGTAAGGCATCGATTAAAACAGAGATAATATCGAGCGTTCCACAGGGTAGTGTTATTGGTCCTCTGCTGTTCCTCATTTACATAAACGATTAAGGGGAAAATCTAAGTGGCTCTCTTAGTTTGTTAGCAGATGACGCCGTCATTTACCGTCTAGTAAAATCATCTGAAGATCAAAATCAACTGCAGAACGATCTGAATAAGGTATAAGTATGGTGTAAAAATTGGAAATTGACTCTAAATAATGCAAAGTGTAAAGTTGTGCACATGAGTACGAAAAGAAATCCGTTAAACTTTGTTTACAAGATAAATCAATTAAAAGTGAAGGCCGTAAACTCCACAAACTACCTAAGAATTACTATTACCTCAGCCTTAAATTGGAAAGAACACGTAGATAACATCGTGGGGAAAGCGAACCAAAGACTGCGTTTTATTGGCAGAACCCTTAAAACATGCAACAGAACTACAAAAGAAACTACATACACTACGCTTGTCCGTTCATTTATGGAGTATTGCAGCCCAGTGTGGGATTCTTATGAGGTGGGTTTGACGGAGGTCATCGAAAAAGTCCAAAGAAGGGCAGCTCGTTTCGTATTGTCACGATACAGGGGAGACAGCGTTACGGAAATGATACAGGATCTGGGATGGGAATCATTACAACAATGGCGCTTATCGCTGTGGCGTGGACTACTTGCGAAACTCCAATCGCCAACATTCTCCTCCGAATGCGAAAATATATTGTTGACTCCCACTTACATAGGGAGAAATAACCATCAGAATAACATGTAATATTACTATGGAATGGGGCATGTTAAATAATAAATGAATAAAATAAATAAAAAACCATCAGAATAAAATACGGGAAATCAGAGCTGGAACGTAGAGATTCAGGTGTTTTTTCTTCCCGCGCTATTCGAGAATGGAATGGGAGATAAATAGTGTAATTGTGGTTGGATGAACCCTCTGCCAGGCACTTAAATGTGGTTTGCAGAGTTCCCCGTGTGAAGCTCTGTTCAGGGAAGCACGGCCATCGTTTTCCGCGCCGCTTGCCGCCGTCTGCAGCTCGTCATTGGCTGAAATCGAGTCACGTGGTTCCTTCCGCCATCTTGGTCCTATACGTCGCTTGGCTGCCACGAGAGACCTTGTTAATATGCGTATGTTTGGCTTTGAATAATGCCACAGTGTTGCACTTTTGGGTGTTTTTAAGAAGCAAATAAGAGAGCTAAACATTATAGTACTTCCATTAGGTATCAGAATACAGGAAGATGAACAATCTGACTGATAAAAGTCGTCAGAGAAAACTAGGAGTAGGAAGCGACTTTCGGTTCTTGTGCTGTGATGATTTTAATTTATAATGTAAATTAATAAATTAAATATTCAGTGACGAATGGATCACACAGCACATACCTATATCTCTTTAACTCGAATAAATCTGTGAATTAATGTCGTGAGGTTAAATTATTCACGCGTCGGTTTTATCTGCAGGCAGTTGCCGCAAACACACAAATTTTGGACATATTATTGAGTGAACTAGTTTCTTGTTTATGTGGTGTCGCACAAGTACAAAGTGCGCGCCACTTACTTTCGCCGCGCGCCGCCATGCATGCACGGCGCGGCGTTCTTCCGACGACAGCCACGAGCGCCCTCTGGGACAACGCCGCTCGTGGCCACCACTGAAGGACTTCGCACTTCGCACTTCGGACTGAGAGAGCAACGAGTAAACACTTCGGACTGAGAGAGCAACGAGTAAACACTTCGGACTGAGATAGCAACGAGTTAGGACCTTCGTAATCCGATAGGCACGAGTGAAGACTTTGCTATTGTACAGGCACTAGGCAGGCCTCTAACAACTATGTATCAACATTCTGCAGTACTATGTAAAAGTTAAGTATTGTTACATTCTGTGCAATATATCTCTTTCTAATTTACTCTAGTGTTTATAGTTTCTGGCTGCTCCCCTCCGTACCTGCACCGGCGTGCTGTCTTTGTTACTGTGTCGGTCTCGTTCCACTCGGCCACCGACACCTACGACGAGGCTGGGACACAAAAGTGGCGACGAAGTAGGGACACAAAAGTGGCGACGAGGAGGGATAGAACCTTGGACCAGCCCGCTTGCAGCAGCCAGACAGCAGCAGTCGGAGCACGCAAAAAATTGCTCCCGCCCACCCACCCTTAATATAAGAATTTTGGGGGAAGATATTTTGTTACGTGTTTTGTGGACTTTTTTGTTGCAGAGCGTCCTCATTTATTTTGCATTTGTGTTTTGTACTAATTTACTTGTATACGCGGCGCCTAATCGGTCAGCATGGCCACTACCCCGAACCCAAACTTAATGGAAATTATTCAGTTACAGACGGCGCAAATCACCCAGTTGCTCCAGGCGGTGTCCCAGCTCACAGCGCAGGCAGCTAACCAACAACAACAGCCGCCGCTTCAGCAGCCCACACCTGCCGCCGCAACACTTCCTACGTTTCGCCAATACAACGAACGTGAGGAAGAATGGAGTGATTATCTGGCGCAGTTTCAAGAACTCGTCGCGGCTCATCAACTTACAGGTCAGACTGTTAAGCATCTTTTATTGTCTGTGGTGGGCCCCAAAACTTTCGTGTTACTGCAAAAACTATTCCCGCACGCATCTCCTCGTGATGTAGACTTTGAACAAATTGTAGATGCACTGAATGCTCATTACGAGAGAAAAGTTCTTGTAGCCGCTGCACGATACCGATTTTTCAGACTTAAAAAATTACCGCAGCAGTCACACCAAGAGTGGATTACGGAATTGAAGGGCTTAACCCGCCAATGTAAATTTACTTGCTCTTGTGGACTTTCGTATAGTGACGTGATGTTGAGGGATGCGATTACGCAGAATATTCAGGACCCCAGAATTAGAGCTGCAATTCTGAAACAGTCTGACCCCTCATTAGACAGTGTACTGCAGCTTATAGAAGCGCATGATACTTTTGACTTAGCAGATGTAGAAATGCAAAGCCACAGTGTAAATTCAGTGCGCCGCAACGGACGTTTTCCTAGCCGTAGTTCTCAGTATAGCACTTGTGATTCTTTAAATTCTACAGGCCGTGCTGAACAGACAGTGAACAGTAGCCAGTGTAAAAGTGCGACGCAAAGGTCGCCCCGTCGTGTTAGAAACAGTAATTTGAATAACGGGCGCCAACGCTCATTTCAGAAAAATGTACGTAAATCTTGCCCCCAGTGTGTGTCTCGCCACAAGCGTGCTCATTGCCCTAGTCGCAACGCAACCTGTTATCAATGTGGCAAATTGGGACATGTGCAGTATGTGTGTATGCAAATTAAAAACTCAAAGAACAGTAACGTTAGAAACAGTGCTTCGCAGAGTGCGAGAACAGTTCATTCTGTAAATGTTATACGGGCTGTGGAATTGAACAGTGCTTTAGTTGGTTCTCAATTACAAGAAAGTTCTTCTGCACCTATTGCAAAACTATATAGTGCACCACGTAGCAAGCGCCGACGAGCGCGTAAAACAGTGCAACGGAAAAGGGTTCGGGACAAGCAAAATGACTATGAACAGTGCATTCCTGTAGTGAAAATAGTGCCTTCTGCAACTGCTCCTTGTAATAGTGCCCAGTACTGTGTAGCTAGAGACAGTAGAATTGGTGTAGCTACTCAAAGTAATTTTAGTGCAGTAGCCTCGCATTGCGCGGACGCCGATCCGGCGGTAGTGTCATCTAGTGACAGTGTGGTTAATCCGCTGTGTGCCGAGCTGCTACACGGCCGCCGTCACCGCACTCTCCTTCACCTGCTGCAGCCTCCCACGCACCGAGTCGGTTCGTATGGCGCTACGCGTTTTCAGGTTTCTACGCCGGTGCTGTACAGAGTGTTTGCTGGAAAGAAGAAGACATGGTTGCCGGGCACCATTCAACGCGTGCTTGGGCGCAATATGTATGTTGTACGTTCTTCCACAGGGTCGGAGCTGCGGCGCCACGCAAACCAATTGCGCCTGCACAGACCGCGCGATCCTGTCTCCGGTTTCTTGATTCCAGACCCAGTTCACCGCCAGGGAGCACAACCACATCGTTCGTCCCCGGACTACGAGATCCCTATGGACGTCGACGTACATCCGACGCAGTCGTCGCCGCCGCTGTCGTCGCCGCCGCTGTCGCCGCCGCAGATGACAGCGTCACCGAGAGGGACTCCGGGACCGTGCGGGCCCCCCCAGCTTGGGCCACGCACCTCAGAAGAAGATGACCTGCTCCCTCTGGGCGGGGGCGGGCGCCCTTCCCCAGGTTTCGGCGGGTTCCCTGGAGGATCGCAAGGCGGATGCCGGGGCGCGGACGGCGTCTCGATCCCGGCCTCAGCTACGACGCCCGTCCCACCAGTAACGCCCCCGCCCAGGCCCTCCTCCCAGTGCCGTCGCCGTGGCCCTCAGCCCTACGCCACGACGGCGCGGCGGTTTGGGGGGGAGGGGTGTGGTGTCGCACAAGTACAAAGTGCGCGCCACTTACTTTCGCCGCGCGCCGCCATGCATGCACGGCGCGGCGTTCTTCCGACGACAGCCACGAGCGCCCTCTGGGACAACGCCGCTCGTGGCCACCACTGAAGGACTTCGCACTTCGCACTTCGGACTGAGAGAGCAACGAGTAAACACTTCGGACTGAGAGAGCAACGAGTAAACACTTCGGACTGAGATAGCAACGAGTTAGGACCTTCGTAATCCGATAGGCACGAGTGAAGACTTTGCTATTGTACAGGCACTAGGCAGGCCTCTAACAACTATGTATCAACATTCTGCAGTACTATGTAAAAGTTAAGTATTGTTACATTCTGTGCAATATATCTCTTTCTAATTTACTCTAGTGTTTATAGTTTCTGGCTGCTCCCCTCCGTACCTGCACCGGCGTGCTGTCTTTGTTACTGTGTCGGTCTCGTTCCACTCGGCCACCGACACCTACGACGAGGCTGGGACACAAAAGTGGCGACGAAGTAGGGACACAAAAGTTTAGGTATGAAAATAATATACAATTCCTGAAGCAAGTTTTTCTCTTCGTTTTCATGTGTTAAGTGTATCATTACAGCAAACAAAGAATTGAAACAAGACAAATATTAATCATTCAAATGTAATTGGTGTTATAAGAGCACGTTTAATTTCTGTTTCTGGTAAAAGTCTTGCATTTTTCGTAGTTCAAGTAAGGTATAAGTACATAATATGCAAGAAAATACTCATCAAAGACATATCCATAATCTCAATTGTTTTCTTAATTTCATTTTGTTTCGATGACGACATGTTCGTGGTCTATACGAATATTTTGCTACGGTAAAGGTCAATCTGAATTTTGTTGGTGAACTCTTTAGATATGGAGCCTCGAACCAAGCAGTTTTCTTAAAATCGGACAATAAGTATTTTGTAGAGCAGCCAGGTCCGCATGGACAGACCTACGCAAAATTCTCGCATCTGCCCGTCGGATATAACTCCCTGTATCTCGAGAAAGAATAGAGTTATTCAGTTTGTACATCGAGCAAGCTATAAAGGAAAGCAAGGAGAAATTAGGAGAAGGAATTAAAGTCCAGGGTGAAGAATTAAAAACATTCCGTTTTGCCGATGACATAGTAATTCTGTCAGATACAGCAAAGGAACTGGCAGAGCAATTGAACAGAATGGACAGTGTGCTGAAAGGTGCATATGAGATGAATATTAACAAGAGCAAAACTAGGGTAATGGAGTGCAGTCTAATAAAATCAGGTGGTGCTGAAGGAATTAGATTGGGAAACGAAGCAATAAAGGAGGTAGATGAATTTTGTTACTTGGGCAGTAAAATAACAAATGACGGTCGCAGTACAGAGGATATAAAATGCAGAATGGCAATGGGTAGAAAAGCGTTTTTGAAAAAGAGAAATTTGTTAACATCAAACATTGATTTAAGCCTAAGGAAGTCCTTTCTGAAGGCATTTGTATGGAGTGTTGCCTTGTATGGGAGTGAGACATGGACGATAAACAGTGCGGGCAGGTGCTACAGAAGAATGCTGAAGATTAGGTGGGTGGATCGCGTAACTAATGAGGAGGTACTGAACAGAATTGTGGAGAAAAGAAATTTCTGGCATACCTTGACTAAAAGAAGGGATAGATTGGTAGGACATATCGTTAGACATCAAGGAATTGTGAATTTAGCGTTGGAGGGAAGTGTGTGGGGTAAAAATCGCAGAGGGAGACCAAGAGACGCGTATAGTAAGCAGATTCAAGTGGATGTGGGTTGCCGTTCTTATGAGGAGATGAAGAGGCTTGCTCAGGACAGAGTAGGGTGGAGAGCTGCATGAAACCAGTCTCCGGACTGAAGACCACAACAAAACAACAACATATCGTTCTGCTCTCAATGTTAAATAAAATTTCGATATCTTACCTAGATTTCGTCCGCAGCATTGTATGTGCTAAAATCAACCATACGCGAAGTCTACGCCCCCTAGACACAAGGCCTGTGAGCTGCCTGCCAAGAGGAGTCATCACACAAGCAAACTATTTGTCTTACGTAGCGTTGTGCTGAGTTTGGGAACACGTAAACGTTGCACTCTGTGTTTTAGAATGTTTTTAATATTATTTATGTGATTCACAGACACATTTGTTATGATACAAGATATTTATGACCTATTAGCAAGATATCTTACCGATATTGGAATCGGACGATTCATATTAGGCATTTTGTCTCATAACAGCAAAACTCTGCACGGAGAGTCACATAGATAACACGAAAAACATTCCGCAACAGATTGTGCAACGTATACGTGTTCCCAAACTCAACACAACGCTACGTAAGACAAATAGTTTTCTCGTGTTATGACTATTCTTGGCAGGCAGCGCACAGGCCTTGCATCTAGGGGGCGTTGCCTGGGGCCCCCGAGCTCCAGGGGCCCCTTAATTTTTTTTACCGCCCCACCCTATCGTCCATATATCCCCTTCCCCTCAAACCAAGTTTCCCACAATAGCCGCTCTGGACCACCGGCTGGCGGAAGAATGCTTCTAGTTGGGCCTTCACAAGACAGGCTAAGCTGCCAGCGAATGTGTCACACTAGGGATGGCGGTTGTTGCTGAAACAACCGGTTTTCGGTTATACCGGTTCTTACGTAATTTAGTTTAAATTTAGGTAAATTTACGTTATACGACGAATCACTAGTCTTTCGATATTTTACAAGATCCCCTCCCAATACTACGCCTTCTTGAGTGTGTGCATGCCTAGTCAGGAGTCCGTAGAAGACGATATACGAAGCATACAGATTTACTGGCCTAGTATTTCCATCCGGCAGTTGTGAATATTGAGCCAACCACTCCGTAAGTTGGACTTGTCAGCCAGCGCATACGAATATCTCGTTATGTACAGAATATATATAAGTTACAGTCAGTAAATAAACTTGAATCAGTGCTGCAGAAATGTTTCGAAAAATAAAGTAATAGTTCCAACTTACAGTATGATTGTTGTCAGTGTAAATTTACGCAAACTGAACTAGGAAAGCTGTGTACCACATGATCAACGAATGTTCAAATGGGTGTGAGTTCTTATGAGACACAACAGCTTAGGTCATCGGTCACTAGACTTAAAAACTACTTAATCTAACTTAAACTAACTTACGCTAAGGACAACATACATACCCATGACCGAGGGAGGACTCGAACCTCCGACTGGTGCAGCTGCGCAGTCCGTGACATGGAGCCCCAGACCGCACGGCTACCTCGCGAGGCACCACATGATCAATGTTACCTAAACCTATATTGGTTATTAAAAAGCCCCTCCCTTTCAAGGAACCACAGTAGTAAAACTTGTTAGCATAACAATATGACAATACATTTAAAGTTATTATTCCAAGCTTACGTAATGGGTATATGAATCGAATTTACCTTCTCTTCCAGGGAACATTTTGGATGATTTCTCCTTAAATGACACAGCATCTTTGTAGTACCTCCACCCGTTTTCAGCTTTTTAAAGTAAATGGAGCATTGTACCTCACTGCTGCCGTACTTGGTGAAGTACTTCCACACTCGGGATGGTGCCATTTGAGACACAACCGATGTCTGGCGACGACAGCAAGGAACTGCCGCGTGACCAGACGGAGGCAAGTCTCGTACACTGCCGGTGCACGCGCGTCGTCTAATAGGCCACGCCACACGGCGACAGCTGCGTCGATGCCTCAGTAGCTGCACCAGTCCTTAAGTTCTTATGCCACGCGTTTCTGACTGCCGGGATTGTTCTTAAATTAACACAGATCGCTTTTCTTAGTTTCTGAGATGACCTAATATTTCACAGCAGTAGAAATTTAGGAATAGCTCTAAATATTACAGGCTACTAGTTTTAATTTTTTTAACATTATTTACAAAAAAACACATTTTGAACCACTACTACAGGTAGTAGTCGTACCGGTTTTTTTACCCGGTTCTTGGCAATAATTAAAAAAAAAAACGGTTACAACCGACAGCAAATAAATACCGAAAAAACCGGTTATTCAAAACTAAAATATCGGTATCGGTTTTAACCGGTCGGTTTTTCCCATCCCTACGGCTCACTCCAGTCGGCAAAAGTAGCGGCAGCATCACAGCTGCTCACAGCGACAGCTGCGCCTAGCAAGTGTTGCGGCGTGCAATACAAAGCATCGCGCTCCTCCAAATACAGTGAAAATACATTTACTGTACAGTACTTCTTATTGGCAACTAGAAGTGAACAGTTCGAATATCCGAATAAACCGGTTTTCCAAATATCCGTGTCCCCAAATTACTTCGGATAATAGACGTTGTACTGTATATAATACTTCAGTTGAATGAAGCAATTTCGACTTTTAATTTCTCCTGCCGAAATTGACCCCAACATGGACAGTTTGCCAATTATACAAATTATAACAAAATATACATTGTTAGAATTTGAGGTTACGGAAGTATTTACCGCAGCTTTATTCTTCTGCAGCAGCCGAAATGTCGTTCAGCAAATTAAAAATTATCAAAACGCATCTGTGGTATAGTATGGCTCAAGCTTGACTCGGGCATTCGGCACTCATAGCAATCGAAAACTAGGCTGCATCAACTCTAGATTTTACAGACCTTATAGATGATTTTACAAAACCCAAATCCAGGAAAAGTGTTAAAATAAAAATGATTACTTTTTAATTGTGTACCCAAATTATTACTATAATGTACTGCAGTCTCGAAAACGCTTACCGATAATTACCGATCAGAAATCATATCTTTGCCAACATCTGCGATCTAACAGTTTGAAACATTGCTTTTTTTTTTTTTTTTTTTTTTTTTTTTTTTTTTTTTTTTTTTTTTTTTTCTTAAGGGACTTAACTACGGGGTCATCAGTCCCTAAACTTACAAACTACTTACGATCTACCTTATACTAAAGACGGCACAAATATCCATGCCCGAGGGGGGGATTCGAACCCCCGACCGTAGTAGCCGTGCAGACCGTGACTGAAACGCCTCAGTCCCCTCGGCCACCGCGGCCGGCTTGAAGCATTGTATTACTCCAGTAGGTATTCTTTCATTCTGATTTTGGTGCGTGAGGAAATACGAACGAAAACCCCACGACTTGAAAATACGCCACTCATTAAGTTCGTGAGACACAGAGAGTCGCGAAAAAAATTATGAATTTTTTTCAAGGACTAATAGTATTCGTGTTACAAGAAATAGAAAAATTCCCAACTTTCAGAAAACAATGTTTTAACACATTGACTGCCACGTGAGTTAAATATAAGTCACAGGGAGTCTTCTCTTCGGGCCGCGTGAAGTAAATACAACTCACGGACATTTTTTCCATTTAAAGCTCCGCGGTGCAGTTGTAACTCACAGTAGCGTGCTGTGACTTGGTGTTACAGTACGTTATGGCCCCAGAAACAAATCATGTTTGTGGTCTCCAGTTTTCAAGAGCTCAAGAGTAGTTATTGACACTTGAAATCGTGAATTATATATAACTCACATGGCCCAGTCATATTGGTGTTTCCTTGCTTTTATAATTTATTATCTAGTGTTACACATTAGTTATTCAGTAGATTGTAAATCACATACACTTTTAAATACATTCTCCAACTCTAATTGCTACAACAATGAAACAGACTGATAAAAATTGGGTAATTACACTTTGTATCTGTAACAAATGTTCAAATGTTTGTAGAGTCTATGGGACTTAACTACGGGGTCATTAGTCCCTAAACTTACAAACTACTTATCAACTACTTACAACTAAGGACGGCACAAATATCCATGCCCGAAGGGGGATTCGAACCCCCGACCGTAGTGGCCGTGCAGACCGTGACTGGAGCGCCTCAGTCCCCTCGGACAACGCGGCCAGCTTACATTTCTTGACAGCTTGCTCTCGTCCAAATTCATTCTTCCTTTTTTCGTAGCATTCGTACACCTATAACTTGCTGCTCCCATGTTCACAAGAGCACAATCTGCAGGCAGCTCGGTGGCTACGGTGGGAGATTTCTCAGGGGCATCGGCATCTTCTGTATGGAGTAGTCTCAAAGTCACTTCCTCTTTGAATTCTGTGATTGAGATGATCTTGTTGTTGATGTATCGGTCAAACACAAGAGCATTTACCAGTGCTGACCCTGTCAACAGTTCAACTGAAAAGCTTCCTGTACCATTTCACATCCCGCCTTAGACAATATAGGACTTCATTTGGTGAGAGAGACCTATAAATGACCGATTACAGTCAGTTATCATTGCTGGTTTTCTGTTTGTGCCCCTCTTGGTATGAACTTCGGCTTCTTCCTCTCCATGAACAGTACTGAGCATCAACACATTCCGCTAATTTTTCCATTTCAGTAGTATCTTCATCTTCTTCACTTCTGTCCATAACTTCATCTAAAATCTTCTGTACACGCCTTTGTTCACCTACATAACTTCTACGAGACACTCTCCTGATACAATATCAGTGTGTTACGCAGCAAACAACACTGCATAAAGACTGTAGTAACAATGCAGAAAAACAATGATGGAATTGTACGCAAATAATGTCGTGGAATGAAAGACTTACAGGAGTACCAACCCAAAATTATCAGCGACATAGCAAATGACACATCTGGCGCCATGTGAGTCATATGTAACTCACACAAAAAAAGAAAACATAAACTAAGGTACTAATTTGAAATATTTTCAACTTATTTGTACTTAAATAACTTACTTCAAGCAAACTAAAGCAGAATATGAAAAAAAAGTAAATGGTCCCCGGGGGACGGTAACACCAAATATACCTTTGGCAGCCAAAATGTTAATATAGTTATTGTTAAACAGAATGGACTAAGACAAAATATTACTTGTATACAGCATATTTAAGTACAGTAGAACAATAAGTAAAGTTGTGAGGCGGCATCGTGAGTCTTGTCGGGGTAGCTCAGTCGGTAGAGCTCTTGCCCGCGAACGGCAAAGGATCCAGGTTCGAGTCCCGGCTCGGGCACACAATTCTAATCTGCCCGTAAGTTTCAACTTCACTGTGTTTTAAAGTAATGGTGAGAATTCAGCACTTCACGCAATCTTTTAAGGTACATCTCTACCCGCACACTATTTGTTTATTCTTCCATTTAAAGGTTTAATTACATTAACGGATCAGAAGTTTCATGTAATAATTACTTTGTCTCAAAAGTGAAGTGTGCATCAAGACGCTGCCCTCTACCCCATTGTCACGATAATAAGCGAAGATATCGACTTAGATATTTTACTTACTACTTTTTCCTGACCAGACATCCTGGTAGGGCCACGGCTCAATCCAAAGTGTACATCAAACAATATCCGGCAACTTCCTTTTGCTGAAACCATCCTACACGATTATTTCCCCTATTCTCCTTCTTTGAGTGGGCTGTCAACGAAATGAGCCAACAGCGCAGTAGTTTAGCGACAGTGAGTTGTCGGCACTGACAAAAGTCCGCCTGCTGTCACCGCTGACGAAAAAAATATCCCATGGGGCATTTTCATCTGAATGTCCTACCCAGGTCCAACTCTATCTCTAGCCCTCTGCAAAATTTCATACAAATCACCTAGTAAATGTTCAAATGTTTGTAAAGTCTATGGGACTTAACTACGCAAATCACCTAGTAATTTTTGCGTGAAAGCACAACAAACAAACAAACTTTCACAATTATATTAGAGAGTACGATTAAATATTATCTGCTGCAGTGACACACAATAATTTACTTAGTAGTATTTAGGTATGCCTTATTATGTCTTGCAGTGGGCGGTAAGGAGCTGATGATGAAGTAGTTTTGCATAGGTTTAGTTTAAAGAGGGCGCCAATGTCATTTTTGCCCCGGGGCCCTTGGTGACATAGCAACGCCACTGATTTTAACAGAAAAATTCTGTCGAAAACCGGAAAAGACACCGCAGGATCAAACGAACAACAACAACAACAACAACACAACTCTGCGAAATGTAGCTGCGCGCCTCCGCACGCTTCTACGGTGACGTCATGCGCAGAACTGCGAAATGTTCACCGATCTGCGCAGGCAGTTTTCTCCTCTCCCCCCCCCCCCCCCAAATGTCTGTGTCAAATTGTTGCACAAAGAATTGCACGAAAAAAATTGGATGAAATATTGGCCCTATTCTTCGAGAAAGGTATTGGATGAAACGCTGAACGTGGTATTACACTATCGTCCAATATTTTGTCAAAGTTGTTTCAAAATGGCGGTGTCACGCTCAGCTGTTGCTTATACAACCGTTGCGCTGTCTGCATTCGAAACAGGAGGAGGAAAGACAGAGAAGGAGACTGCTCCCTTTCTGCTGTGCATATTGGGCAGAACAAAACGAAACTTACCAGGATGAGACAGTGTCTCTACGGGATAAATAAGTGCTCAATAATTTTCTTACTGGAACGGGAGGATTTTATATACAGGGTGTCCCAGCTATCCTGTCCACCCAAAATATCTCTGGAACAATAACAGCTATTGGAAAACGACTTTCACCGGTATCAATGTACGGCTGGGGCCTATGGATGTACATATTTGGAAACATTCTAAAACGAAAGCAAATGTGTTTTTTAACACAAACTTATGTTTTTTTTTCAAATGGACACCCTATATTTTTTTTCTTTAGCAATCCATAGCATGACAAATCACATTAACAATGGCGTTGATTGCATCGCAATATTGCAATTACATCCCGAGATATTGCGACGCGAAGTTCAGGCTTGAAAAACACGAAATGCGCGATTAAATAATATAGTGTCCATTAAAAAAAAACATGAGTTTGTGTTAAAAAAACACATTTGCTTTCGTCTTAGAATGCCTCCAAATATGTACATTCATGGGCCCCAGCCGTACATTGATACCGGTGAAAGTCGTTTTCCAATAGCTGTTACTGTTCCAGAGATATTTTGGGTGGACAAGATAGCTGGGACATCCTGAATATATATATATATATATATATATATCGTCCACAGTCATTCATTGTTAATTATTATGCAGCTCTCCATTGTTCACAATTTCCAACACGGTAACGGAAAAGCGTGACGCAAACACTATATATGGATAAGATGGTAAATTGGAAAAGCAAGTTTCAATAAATAACGTTTTAAATGGAAAGTGCCATCACTGAAAAAGGGGAATATCGAATTTGTTTATGACGTTATTGACAATGTAAGGGGGAAAACGTAGCCGATTAAGTAAACAGGCTCTATTTATTCCCTTACAAAAATTCGGTTGTAAACAGATGTCGATGTTTTGAACGTTGTTTCACTTTCCACCCAGGCAAATTAGGAAATATTGTCAAAAAAAAAAATTTATAAAGTTTTGAAATTTTGCGAAAACAGTCATTGGGGATGTATAAGTAAATAACACAAAAGTTCCGTCCCGCTGCGTACCCCTCTCCCACCCCTTAATGTAATTTAATTTTCTTAAAAAAAGTATAAAAATATTTTTAAAATTATAAAGTTCTGAAACTTTGGGAAAACAACCTTAAGGAATGTAGAAGTAAAAAACAGAAAGGTTTGCTCCCCTGTCGGGGGTGTTTCCCCTTCCCCACCCCTTAATGTAATTTATTTTCCTTTCTTCAAAACTTCATGAAAACCGGTTCATTTAGCGAAGTTATCTATATGACAGAGAACATTTCTGGTGAAGTTCTCCTCAGAAAAGCTCAAATGCACGTTTATGTGAGGTAATTAGTTTATGAGCGTAAAATTTAAGGTAAAATTAAGTGTTGAGAGAGAACAATTTTTGCTTTACAGTCTTTTACTTTAGATCGATGCCTCTTAAATTTCTAGAATGAAAATCATTTATCATGAAAATTGAAAATTGCTGTAAAACTAATCAACAATTACTTTTGTTATACTTACAATCATATGTACAGCATGTAGACAATGAAAATACGACAAACTCTATCAAACAAATGAATTATTGTAATTTTTTATTTATTTTTATTTTATTTTATTTATTTATTTATTATTATTCTTTTACATAATACCATCATCCAAATCCTGTCAAATCACTGCGAGGCAGCTTTGTGCACAGTGTGGGTCGTCCTTCACAGCAGACGTGCGCATAATAGTTCGCGATCGGGAGCGCTCACTTTAGTTCGCGGCTCTGCCGAGAACTAGTTCGTTCTTTTAGTTCGTCGGCTCCCAGTGACGGCTGAGCGGCGTGGTCTGCGCATGCAGGTGGAGGGAGAAGTTCCCCCACCTAGCTGCTTCATGCGCTTGCTGCTTGAGCCGCTAACGATATCACGCA
The DNA here is from genome assembly GCA_026315105.1 of Locusta migratoria. Taxonomy (NCBI): domain Eukaryota; kingdom Metazoa; phylum Arthropoda; class Insecta; order Orthoptera; family Acrididae; genus Locusta; species Locusta migratoria. The sequence continues at coordinate 125,674,152 of CM048754.1, forward strand.
AACCAAAAGAAACAGTTTATTAGTCAGGTATTGCAGAGTGCAGAATACTTCAAAGCAGAACTTTTGTAATCTAGCAGGCAGACGGTAACATCGAAATGGCCCTCATCAGCAGAAGGCAAACACGTGATTTTTTAATTCTGTTTGCGACCTATCGCGCAAATATTTTAGTTCGCGACCGGTAGCTCTCCTTTTAGTTCGCAGCTCGGCCGCGAAGTAGGTCGCTCTTTTTTAGTTCGTCCGCTCGTTTTGGCTTTTGCTAGCGCTACTAAAACTACAGCAGAGCTGCATCTCAGCACGAAGTGACGGCAACTGGCAGAAGGGAATCACGCGATTCTGCGCGCTCTCGCGTCCTCTCGCTGTTACCCGTCAGTCTTCGGAAAACGAGCGGACGAACTAAGAGGCGAGGGATCTGCGAACTAGTTCGCGTAGTTCGCCTGTGGGAGCGCTCTTCCGAACTAGTTCGTTCCCGAACTACACAAGACTAGTTGCCACACAGGTCCGGCGCAAGGCACGTGTGAAACGTGCGGCAAATCTGCCGCCCGTTCCCCCCCCCCCCCCCCCCTTTAGGACAAACTCAACATTCATCCCCAAGAGGGGATTCGAAACCAAACCTCGGAAACTTACTTCCCGTGCGTTCACTCACAACTAATTTTGCAGGAGACGAAATTTTATCTGGAAATTCGAATGCAAAGTTCGATACTGCGGTTAAATATTAAGCCAGAAGCAATTTTGCTGAGCCCTTGAGTGGCAGTTTTCGAGTGTGTTACTCTTCCAGAATTATGGAAAGAAATGATTGAACATTACTGCAGTCAAACATGTCCAACACCTAATAGCTAGAATTATTCCGAATGGGTAATTTGAAGGGATAAAGACATTGGTAATAAGCCTGGCATAAGTTGGGTTTCGATGTATTTTTGAAAATTTTTGCTATTCGTTTGTGAGTGATAGTCGGACAATTTGGTTTTGAGCCGTGAAACACCTGTCTCCTCCTGTATGAACAACAAGTAAACTCTGTCCGGCACTTTTGTTTGACAGTGCTACTCGCACGCTATCACTTGGCCAACATTTATTTACTGTATAAAGCGTGTGAACCCATGTTTCATCTAAGTAAACTAGTGGTCGCTTTGATTCTGAAGTAAACCTGAGAAACTATGGTCTTTTAGCAATAATGCCCTCTCGTCCGCACAAAACAAAACGTTATTTTTGACACCTTCTAAAACGAAAATTCATAGAAACTACATTGCTTCTAAGAATTTCTTTCCTAGCTTTGTAGCTCATTTCTGTTAGACAAACAGGCGAAGATGACCTCGCTGTTGAGTGCCCTAAAACGCCAATCATCATCATCATCTGTTTGACAAAAGTTGTGCAGTTTTCGCAGTTCGTATTTCTTGCCATAGAAATTGCTGCCTGATAATACATTTATCCATACCATCGGTCACGTACTTATTGTGAGCTTTTTGCTATCCCTTATTCCATAATCAGACACGACAGAACTGACACACAGAATTAACGACAGATGTCGAGTGTCAGTTCTTTGAAACGAACAACCGCAGTGCAATGAGTTAACATATTTTGACTAGCATTAGTACCCGTCGATGCCCGGGTGTGTATTTATGCATTATTATGTTACTCCATCTCCTTATTATCCCTCTCTCCATTGTCTTCCGCCCTACTCTTTGACCATTTGATCTGCGTCTGTAATGAAATTCAGTCTGAAATTTAATTTCACGCGGCTCAATTCTCATGTCTTCACCTCCTGAATAGAGTATCCTACAGTAATATAAGATTTCACACACATTTGAACATTTTTGTAAATTCACAAGGCTTATTAAAATTAGCTAGATTTTTTTCAATCAGGTTTAACTCCATTTTTGAGTTGGTGCCCAGCGACTGTTTTACTGTTTTCAAATGTTCAAATGTTTGTTAAGCTTATGAGACTTAACTGCGGGGTCATCAGTCACTAAACTAACAAACTACTTATCAACTACCTTATACCAAAGACGACAGAAACATCCATACCGAGGGGGGATTCGAACCCCCGACCATAGCGACGGTGCAGAATGTACCTGACGCGCCGCAGACCGCTCGGCCACCGCGGCCGGCTTCACTGTTTTCTACAAATCTGTATAGAATGTCACAAATCAATCTTAATGTTTCTTTTTTATTATTTTTATTTTCCAGATCTACATAGATTTCGGGCACAGTGTGGCTATTCTCAATGCTTTGAGTTATGCTTACATCTATACTGTCATGCTTGAGCGTAACTGTCAACATGACGGTTTAGATGGAAGCACGTGTTAAAAGCTACGACACTGGCCGGCCAGTGGCCGAAGCATAGATATTTCTAAAAACTAGAAACAAAAATTGCCATTGATTGCTGATATTTCCTTAAAATTTTATAAACGTTATAAACGCCTTCGGGAGGACGGTGGTTCGAATCCACCTCCGGCCATCCTGATTTAGCTTTTCAGTGATTTCCCTAAATCAGTGATGGCAAATGCTGGGATGGTTCCTTTTGTGTCTCGTTTCCGTCGTAGGTGTCGTTGGCCGAGTAGAAAGACCGACACAGGAATAACTGAATAATTTCCATTAAGTTTGGGTTCTGGGTAGTGGCCATGCTGACCGATTAGGCGCCGCGAATACAAGTAAATTAGAACAACACACAAATGCAAGATAAAGGAGGACGCACTGCAACAAAAAGGTCCACAAAACACGTAACTGCATATGTTCCCCCAAAAATCTTATAATAAGGGTGTGTGGGCGGGAGCAATTTCTGCGTGCTCCGACTGCTGCTGTCTGGTTGCTGCAAGCGGGCTGGTCCAAGGTTCGTCTATCACTCCTCGTCGCCACTTTTGTGTCTCGTTTGCGCCGGTTGTAGGTGTCGGTGGCCGAGTAGAAAGAGACCGACACAGGAATAAAGGATGCACGCGTGTGCAGGAACGAAGGTGAGCAGCCGCTGGGACAGCAGAAACTAGAAACACTAGAGTGAATTAGAACGAGATATATATTGAACAGAATTTATACAATACTTAACTTTTACATAGTTCAGTACGGCAGAATGCTGATACATAGTTGAGCTAGAGGCCTGCCTAGTGCCTATCCGATAGCCAAGTCTTCACTGGTGCCTATCTGATTCCGAAGTGTTAGCTGGTTGCTGTCTCAGTCCCAAGTGAACGATGTCGTTCAGTGGTGGCCACGAGCGGAGTTGCAGCAGAGGGCGCTCGTGGCTGACGTCGTAAGAACGCCGCGCCGTGCGTGCATGGCGGCGCGCGGCGAAAGTAGGTGGCGCGCACTTTGGACTTGTGCGACACCACAGTTCCTTTCAAAGGGCACGGCCAATTTCCTTTTGCATCCTTAGGCAGAACTCGGCGCGTGAGGTCCGTCTCTAATGACCACGCTGTCGACGGGACGTTGCACCCTGAGCTTCCTTTCCTTCCTTGAGTGCAGGAGCACGAAATCAGTAGCAGTGTTTTGTTTTCACTGGAGCAGGTATGGGCGCTGATGACCTCGCTGTTGAGCGCCCTAAAACGCCATCCATCATCATCATCATCATCATTTGGTGCAGGTGGGCGCCCCGTGTGAATCGAGCAGAGGGACGAGTTCGATACCCTGCATCCCCAGTGGTTTCACAGCCGTTTTTTGTGGTTTTAGGCGTACAAATACACGCAAGAATAGTGAAACTGTAGAAAAAACAGCTGAGGACAACAGAAAACAACAAAGGGAAGAGCTAAATGTCCCTCGACAAATTGGTCAAGTTGATAAAATCCAATACTCGAGCAACAGCCCGCACGCCATCAGCTAAAATGTCTTCCAGTGTGTCCGGCAGACGTAGTGCAAGCCGAACAGGAGTAAAATTTGAACACGACAATAAGACATGGCGCACGACAGCGGGTGGCCACGGGAACATGGCGGTGCGGGGCCACCACTGGGCAAGTGGCGGAGGCTGAACCGGCAGTGTCCGATCCGCAAAAAATGTTCAAATGTTTGTATAGTCTATGGGACTTAACTACGGGGTCATCAGTCCCTAAACTTACAAACTACTTATGAACTACTTACGAACTAGGACGGCACAAATATCCATGCCCGAGGGGGGATTCGAACCCCCGACCGTAGTGGCCGTGCAGACCGTGACTGAAGCGCCTCAGTCCCCTCGGCCACCGCGGCCGGCTGTGTCCGATCCGCAACCGGGCCAACATCATCTCTTCTCGTCGCGAGCGGCGTGACGAAGTCATCCGAGCCACCGGGAGCGGTTTAATGGTCCTGTAAGAGTACACCTGTCGCTCTATCTTACAGTTTGATTTAACGTAATGTATATATTGTCTTAAATTTGTTTATTTCATGTATTTTTCATTTCTTGTATGCTAGATATATTTCTTATGTAACGTCATTTTCTATATTGAATCATTTAGTGTAAACCTATACTGTATGTGTAAACCCGCATGAAAGCACGGACATTCTTATGTTGTAAGTTAGCAATGCTCCAGAGAAAATGTTGAACCTGTTGTAAAGACTGTCTTTGGCACAGAAGTAGTAGCTGTGAGTGTCGCGCTGCTGAAGCAGTCGCTATATATAGTAAACACATAAATGTTTTGTTGATGGTGCAGAGGCACGGTAGGCGCAGTGTGGCGCGAGTTTAATGCGACTGCAATAAGCCTGAGAGGCGTCCTGTTTAATGTATTGAACGAAGTGCGAAACAAGTTTATTTATACTCGAAAGTGGTCAGAGTAATGTTTATTCATGTGTGCAAGAAAAGTAATTGTTTGATATCAAGTCTATTGTCACCGAGTGTGATCGTTGTTGTAGTAAGAGTACCTATTGTAATCATATCTGTCTTGTATGGACTTCACGACGAAGACGAAGAAAGCAGATAAGTACTTTTCTAACATTTTATTTTGTATGCATCTAAATGTAGTGTCAACCCAATCTGAATTTTGGTTCAATTATATATGACTTACTTTGAAACCAGTCTTAATTTTGTAAGTAGTTGTAGTCACCCCATTATCACCATTATTAGATTATGTTGATTAAGTCTGTACATTGACAAACAAGTTCAATCATTTTCAAAGTAATTACGATCAGTTTTAAAGAAATTGCTAGACGAGTTAAAGAATTGCTAAACGTGTTACAACCACAGAGACTAGTAATTAAAGTGCAAGAGAGTGCAAGAGAGTTTGCAAGTAAAGTTGGTTTCATTTATGTAGAAAGTAACCAGGCTAACAGTAGTCAAACCATTATAATTGATTAACCAGACTTGACGAAAGTAATTTTTATGAAATACGTTAAATGCCAAACTCTGCACAGCCAGTTACACGCGTACGCTACCCAGGCCCTGGAACCAATTTACCAAAAAATAGTTTTATAAGGAAGTTGAATGCTTTAAAAAATATTATCAAAATTATTGAGAACTTTAACTGTAGCATTTGTGAAGCTCATTGCACTACGCAGTTTCACAGAACTCAGCTATTATCATCGCAATCAGAGTCTATCACCTATTACGATTTTGATTATAACATGAACACGCCATCACCACTACACGAATTCTGACACATTTATTAGTGAAGTTGTGCTGTTCCTGAATCGTAAGAGGTGCTAGTTGCAGGCTGTAGTCAATGCTAAGTCAGGTAGGGCCAAGCTTAATTGATTACTACAGTGACTGTTTTAAGTTAATTAATATCAATTTTTTTATTTATACAAAATTCTAACTTACACTGCGAAAGTGTTGTTGCGACCCATTAGTTGTGATTTGCTACAACATTCAATAACAAAATAATTATTACTAGAGCATATCATTACGCATTCTGAATTTTGAGATTTTTTGACTACCTCCAACAGGCAATTTTCTTACAGTCCGAAGATTATCATTTGTAAGCAAAGACCCATACCAAAGAAAGCAGGTGCAGACAGGTGTGAAAACTACAGAACCATCAGTTTAATAAGTCATGGTTGTAAAATATTAACACGAATTATTTACAGAAGGATGGAAAAGCTGGTAGAAGCCGACCTCGGGGAAGATCAGTTTGGGTTCAGGAGAAATGTAGGAACACGGGAGGCAATACTCACTTTACGGCTTATCCTAGAAGATAGACTAAGAAAAGGCAAACCTACATTTTTAGCTTTTGTAGATTTGGAGAAGGCTTTTGACAATGTTGATTGGAATTATCTCTTTCAAGTTCTGAAGGAAGCAGGAGTAAAATATAGGGAGCGTAAGATTATTTACAACTTGTACAAAAACCAGACAGCGGTTGTCAGAGTTGAAGGCCATGAAAGTGATGCAGTGGTTGGAAAGGGAGTAAGACAGGGTTGTAGCCTTTCTCCAATGTTATTCAATTTGTACATTGAGCAAGCTATAAAGGAAAGCAAGGAGAAATTTGGTGAAGGAATTAAAGTTCAGGGGGAAGAATTAAAAACATTACGTTTTGCCGACGACATAGCAATTCTGGCAGAGACAGCAAAGGATCTGGAAGAGCAATTGAACGGAATGGACAGTGTGCTGAAAGGTGCATATAAGATGAACATTAACAAGAGCATAACTAGGGTAATGGAGTGCAGTGTAAGAAAATCAGGTGATGCTGAAGGAATTAGATTAGGTAACGAAGCAATAAAGGAGGTAGATGAGTTGTGTTATTTGGGCAGTAAAATAACAAATGATGGTCGCAGTTCAGAGGATATAAAATGCAGAATGGCAATGGGTAGATAAGCGTTCTTGAAAAAGAGAAATTTGTTAACATCGAATATTGATTTAAGCTTAAGAAAGTCCTTTCTGAAGGCATTTGTATGGAGTGTTGCGTTGTATGGGAGTGAAACATGGACGATAAACAGTGCGGACAGGAAGAGGATTGAGGATTTTGAAATATGGTGCTACAGAAGAATGCTGAAGATTAGGTGGGTGGATCGCGTAACTAATGACGAGGTACTGAACAGAATTGGGGAGAAAAGAAATTCTGGCATACCTTGAGTAAAAGAAGGGATAGATTGGTAGGACACATTCTTAGACATCAAGGAATTGTGAGATTAGCGTTGGAGGGAAGTGTGTGGGGTAAAAATCGCAGAGGAAGACCAAGAGATGGGTACAGTAAGCAGATTCATACAGATGTAGGTTGCCGTTCTTATGTGGAGTTTAAGAGGCTTGCTCAGGATAGGGTATTGTGGAGAGCTGCATCAAACCAGTCTCCGGACTGAAGACCACAACACACAAGCAAAGACCACACATTACGCCATGACGATATAAGGCGCCGCGAAAGAGCCCCTCGAATATCGTGCTATGGGACACAGTACGTAGCTGTCCGACGTAGGAGAGTTGCAGCCTTGGCCGCGGCATCAGCAGCCTCGCTACCAGGCACGCCTGCGAGGCCAGGCACCCACAGGAGGTGAACGCGAGGGCCGTCAGAAGCTAATGACTGAAGGGAGCGGGTGATTCGGTGCACAACAGGATGGGCTGAGAAGGGGTCGCTCAGACTCTGGATGGCGCTGAGGGAGTCAGAGCAGACGACATAGGAAGGAGAACGGTGTCTGCGGATGTACACAGTGTGGTGTGGCACAAGTCCAAAGTGCGCGCCACCTACTTTCGCCGCGCGCCGCCATGCACGCACGGCGCGGCGTTCTTACGACGTCAGCCACGAGCGCCCTCTGCTGCAACTCCGCTCGTGGCCACCACTGAACGACATCGTTCACTTGGGACTGAGATAGCAACCAGCTAACACTTCGGAATCAGATAGGCACCAGTGAAGACTTGGCTATCGGACAGGCACTAGGCAGGCCTCTAGCTCAACTATGTATCAGCATTCTGCCGGCCGCGGTGGCCGAGGTGACTGAGGCGCTGCAGTCACGGTCTGCACGGCCACTACGGTCGGGAGTTCCAATCCCCCCTCGGGCATGGATATTTGTGCCGTCCTAGTTCGTAAGTAGTTCATAAGTAGTTTGTAAGTTTAGGGACTGATGACCCCGTAGTTAAGTCCCATAAGCTTTACAAACAAATGAATATTTTTTATCAGCATTCTGCAGTACTGAGCTATGTAAAAGTTAAGTATTACTAAGTCTCTAAGAAATATAAATCCCGTTCTAATTAACTCTAGTGTTTCTAGTTTCTGGCCGCTCCCCTCCGTACCTGCACCAGCGTGCTATCTTTATTCCTGTGTCGGTCTCATTCCACTCGGCCACCGACACCTACGACGGAAACGAGACACAAAAGCGGCGATGAGGCTGGGACACAAAAGTGGCGACGAGGATGGGATACAAAACACAGTACAGCCTGATAGAGGGCAAAAAGCTCCGCTGTGAAATTCGAGCAGTGGGCATTAAGCCTGTACTGAAACAGTCATCCCCGCCGACAAACGCACATCCGACACCTCCATTGGTCTTTGAGCCATCCGTATACATCAAAACGGAGTTTTCGAGCCGTGCACGAAGTTCAAGACACCGCGAGCAGTATAAAGCATGCGAAGTGCTCTCTCTCGGGAGTGAGGCGATTTCGAGGTGAACGCCTGAAGCCAGGGTGGCACTAGGCTCTCAACTGTTTGAAATGTGGAAGGGAGAGTGAAAGCGAGCTGCCGAAGCGAGCGTCGAAAACGGACTCCGGGAGGGAGCAGGGCAATCGCAGGCAGCGCGTATTGGCTGTCGAGGGAGTCGTTAAAGAACGATGGATGGGAAGCAAACGGCAAGCATACCGACACAGTAATATGTCGCGTCGATAGGGTGAAGGTAATTCGGCAGCTTCGGCATAGAGGCTGTCAACAGGGCTTGTGTAAAAAGCTCCTATCGCCGGGCGTAACAGCCGATGGTGAAGCGAGTTTAGGCGGCGTAGAATGGACGGCCGTGCGGAAGAGTAAATGAAGCTTCGACAGGGGACCGGTAGAGGTGAAGTAGGACGGTTCGATCCGCTCCTCATGATGTGCCGTCAAGAACACGGAGGACGTTAAGGGAGCGAATACACCGGCCAGCCAGATAGGACACGTGCGGGGACCAGCAGAGTTCCCTGTCCCTAAAGATTTCGTCGTCTCTACGAAGGACAGAGTAACGGGGCCAAGGTGGAGAGACGGTGGGGGGAACTCTTTGTATCTCCAGAAATTTATACAGACTGTCTTCTCACCTGAGAACCGGAAGCCATTGGCGAACTCCAAGAATAGAGACGGTGGAGAAAACGCTGAAGGCAGCGTTCCAGGGGACACGTTCTCTGGGCGCTGCAGTCATCCACAAAAAGGGAGCCAGAGACGTCGGCCGGAAGACAATCCATTAATTGCTATGGCGAAAAGTGCCACGCTCAACACAGATCCTTGTGGCACCCCATTCTCCTGGCGGAAGGTGTCCGACAGAACAGAGCCCACTCGTACACGTGGCTTCCCAGCCGCCTCTGCCACTTGTTGGTTAATTCGGTAAGAGTGGAGTCGCTCCGCATCAGTAGTGGGCGACAAACGAGAGACTACAACTGCACTGTCTGCCCGACGCACAGCTACATCGAAACAATTACATCAAATGGCATCTCCAGCAGTCTCTAATCTATTTGTGTACAGAGACACTATAAATTTCTCTCCGGGTTTTGCAATGGCATCAGGAGAGGGAGCAGGACCGTTCAGTATTATCAAGTTGGGGATACCGGTTGAATAGCTGAAAAGCTTTGTAATACCCACGCACTGTGGAACACACCTAAAAGCTAATTTGTCCGGATAAATTAAAGATTATGCGTACTCGGTAATTGATCATTTTTCTTGATATATAAAAAAATAGTAACAACAACATTATTCATTCATTTCTCATTTTATCAGAAATAATAAATAAACAGTGTAGTAAAGACTGTACAAGTAATACGTAGTGTTACTATTCTTAGCATCTAGAAATCCTAGGCTCTCATTTAAAAAAAAGGCATTCCTCCATTGTTTTTGATTTGATTTGATTTTTCCAGCGAATCAAAACAGTTTTGTTCAAGCCGCCACTGCCCGCACCGAAACTAAGTTTATTGTGCGGTATCGCTCCCTGTATATCTAGTAAAGCCAACCAATGCCCTTGAACAGTGCAAGGAGTCCCTTTACCAGTTCTTTATTAGAAACAATTTCTTCGCGTCTGTTTGTCCCAAATGTTTTGTGCCTTTTACTATCCGATGCAATGCATTCGAAGATTAGGTGTGATGCAGTTTCATCACCGTCATCACAGATCCTACATTTAGGGTCCTCTTCTGTTATTCCCATTGTATGTAGGTGTTTTTTGAAATTCCCATGGCCTGTCAGCAATCCAACCATGAGTCTAATCTCTCTCCTGTTCAGGCCCAGGATTGCAGAGCTTCTTTTAAAACATGACTTTGGCATCATTACCTTGCCATGTTTTTGTTGATGGACTTTGGTCCAATATTCTACGTGCTGTCTTCTGAGCCAGTTACGTAGCTCCAATTTGATCATTGCCTCGGTGATTGTCAGGACAGTTCTGGTCCAATAAATGGAGTGTCTGCCCCCATCCTGGCTAATTTTCGATAAATACTGTGGTTCTTTCTTTCTCTATACGAACCTGCATCTGTTCTTCCAAAGATTCCATCAGGCTCAATAAACGCGGACAATTCAAATAATTATTTGCAGCTGAAATTGGACTTAGACAAATATTTCTCAAGAGTCTGTTAATTTCAATTCATAATTTCAATTCAGAGATCATTTATCACTGACTTTCTAAAAAAAAAAAAAAAAAAAAAAAAAAAAAAAAAAAAAAAAAAAAAAAAAAAAGGAATAATACAATATATTCTTAATTTTTTTTATTAATTACTAGCTTATTTATTTATTTATTCGAGCCTTGAGTTAGTACTTTTCCTATCCTCTCTCTCTGTCCATCTCCTTTTTTTCTAAAAACATGTTACATTTTTAGACAATATATAAGAAATAAGAAATCACACGTAAAAATGTACTCGTTTCGAAGAATCCAATCACGAAATTCAACAATAAGGATTATAATAATATCACAGATCGGTCACTTGATGTAATGCACGAAACTTAAAATCGATTTTTTTAAAGAGATGTATTAAAATATTTTTCTTTTTTACTGCTTTATTTATTTATTCTTATATTTCCTTATTCGTACGCTTATCCTTACAGAGAAAGAGCTGAAGACATTGTAGCACACATAGACCAAAGATATTGTCTGTGGAATCACGTTTCGCTGTATGTAACCTCCTTGCTATAGAGTCGCAAACGTCATCGCTGGCCTTCAGTCTGAATTTTTTTTTATAATTTGACGACTTTCAACCACCATATCTTCCACCCCCTTATAGCTATCGGCATGGAACTACTGTGGTGTACAACGGGAGACTTCGGACAACAATTACACACAGACCATTCGTTTGCGTTCTGTAGTTTTCGCTGCAGAGCGAAATATTAACACACACACACACACACACGTAGAATTTTATATACGCCGATAACTTTCCATACCAATATACTCCACCCTTTTATCATTATCAAGCCTCAAGCAACATTGCAACCAATAAAACCATTTTTAAAAGAGTAAATATAATTTTCAAAGAGTAATTATTGTTCCGCATTTCGCCTTATATTCTTCAAATTACTAAATATCTATCAGATCGCTGTAAAACCGTGCCTAAAACCTTCCTCAGGTATAAATTAGTAACTGTACAAATATTTAAATCTCTGCGTCTTGTCGTTCTGACGTGATAAGCGTACACCGAACAGATATTCGCATTTATAGATATAGATTACAGCTTGGGGCTTTCCTTTCCGAAACAAGGTTGAAGTACTGTAGCAACCGCTTACTGCGCGAAGAAACAGAATTGAATTATTGCACTAATGAATGAGTGAGGAATTCTTTAGAACTGTAACACCTCGTTCTGATGCTACCTTTACTGTCCTTCTTCAGGGTTATGTCTGTGTCGTCTGCAGGAAGAGCAATAAGTAGCACAAGGATATCTTCATCTTGACCCACTAAAATAAGTTTCCAGTAAAATTTTGATGCATTTATTGCTTTTACTACAATTTCGACATCTGCGTCGTCATCCGCAATACCGGTTTCAATAACAGAACTATCTAGTTTCTGCACAAGCTGTGTAATAAACATTTCCCTATTGCTGAGGTTGCAAAACAAAGGGGGACTTTAATTCAAAAGTTCAAATGTTTGTATAGCTTATGGGTCTTAACTACGGGGTCATGAGTACCTAAACTTGTTGTTGTGGTCTTCAGTCCGGAGTCTGGTTTGATGCAGCTCTCCACAATACCCTATCCTGAGCAAGCCTCTTCATCTCCTCATAAGAACGGCAACCCACATCTGTCTGAATCTGCTTACTGTATCCATCTCTTGGTCTTCCTCTGCGGTTTTTTCCCCATACACTTCCCTCCAACGCTAAATTCACAATTCCTTGATGTCTAAGAATGTGTCCTACCGATCTATCCCTTCTTTTAGTCAAGGTATGCCGGAATTTCTTTTCTCCCCAATTCTGTTCAGTACCTCCTCGTTAGTTACGCGATCCACCCACCTAATCTTCAGCATTCTTCCGTAGCACCATATTTCAAAAGCCTCAATCCTCTTTCTGTCCGCACTGTTTATCGTCCATGTCTCACTCCCATACAAGGCAACACTCCATACAAATGCCTTCAGAAAGGACTTCCTTATGCTTAAATCAATATTCGATGTCAACAAATTTCTCTTTTTCAAAAACACTTTTCTACCCATTGCCATTCTGCATTTTATATCCTCTGTACTGCGACCATCATTTGTTATTTTACTGCCCAAGTAACAAAACTCATCTACCTCCTTTATTGCTTCGTTTCCCAATCTAATTCCTTCAGCACCACCTGATTTTCTTAGACTGCACTCCATTACCCTGGTTTTGCTCTTGTTAATGTTCATCTTATATGCACCTTTCAGCACACTGTCCATCCTTACGAAGTAACTAATACTAAGGACGGCACAAATATTCATGCCCGAGGGGAGATCAAATCAAATGTTCAAATCCATCTGTAAACACTTCCGGGCTGAGTTACCGTGGTCGATCTATGAAACTTGCTCTCCCTGACGTTTCGTTCTCGACTACGGAGAACATCTTCCGAGGTTGAGTCGAAGACTGGCTGCTGGGGGCTGAGGCCGCTCCTTATATCAGATCGTAGAGGGCGCCATCTCACGTGACGTGGCCGCAGAACAGGGAGCATACAGAAGGGAAAGCTGGGGCGGCGCCTTTGATCTGTGTGTCACCAAGCGTTGCGCTCGACGACATATTGAAAAGCAGTAAACGCCGAACTACAGCCACTTAGTAGTTTGGCTGGAAATGGACTTTTTACGAACTGCAGCTAATCTCACCGTCTTTTACGAAAGGAAACGGCTTTAATTGTGCTCTCATCTATTTTGCAGTTTTTATTTAGGTATTTTGCGTCTTTTTTAAGAAAATCAGCTCTTCTTGAATTCACTGTCCATTTCTTAGCACTGGAAATAAATATTGCCTTTAAAACATAACTATATGTCATATTTTACTTATGGCAGTGATGTAGTTGTGTTTTAATGCTGGAAAAGTTATGTTTGCTTCAGGAGGATAATTAATTTACTGATCAGAGAAGGGCATATAGAAGAATCTGTCAACCGTACAATAGGAACGGCATAAAATAATTATTCCGCTTAATCTACTTGTTTGAGTATCCGAAAAGCATTCGTTGCCAACATTAGCACACAATGCCTCCAATGCCGTAAGTAAAATTTTACCTGCCTACTTTCGCACTATTCTTTCTCTTTCATTTTATATTATTCCCTGCAACGTTAAACTTATAATTATAGAATAAAAATGTACTTCGACATTTCGATGCTGTTGAACTGCTGCAGCAACAGCAACAGCGAGACTTACCGTCAAGAGAAGAAGCAAGGCTACTTTGGTAAAATTTTACGACGCTTCTCGCCGGGCTCCAGTGCTTATGTTGGCAACAAATGAACAATGAAGTGTAGAATTGCGTTAATATTTTTCACGGGGTACAGAGTAAATGTTATTGCTGCGAGTGAAACGAGTACAGTACCTGCTGTATAGTTGACAGGTTCTTGTATGTACCCCTGTCCGATCAGAAAAAAAAGCTGTCACGAAAAAACCGTTTATTGGTCATCTGAGTTGCCGTCATTACCATTGGTGCCAACATAACCACTGCAGCAGGGCGAGAAGCATCGTACAATTTAACCGGCTACTTTTAATAATTACGCACACGTTGCTCTCATTCGAAACTGATAACATTGAACTTTCACTACACATATAGCGACGTTCACTTACTGCTCACCAAGTTTTGGGAAGGTGAAGAAGCTTATATCCTTATTTGTATTGGAATTATTACGGCAATTAGGTGCTGAACACCATCGGCCGCCTTTTCTTTTATTGCTGCTCATAATAAAAACGGAACAGACGCACAGTTATTTCTCTTCATTGCACTGCACTGTACCAAATACTTGTTTACTTTTATGCGATTCAGGCAATTAAAATACAGAATTAACAAACAAAGACGGCGCATTACCACGCCACAGAGTAGGGAGTGACCACGCGTTTACTGCTTTTCAAGATGGCCGATTCCGCACATGCGCACTAAATTTTGGACGACAGACTGCAGTGGGAGTTTCTTTTCTGTATACTCCTTAGTCTGTGACGTGGCGTCGATGTGTGGCTGTCTCTGGCTATCGCCTGTTCTCTCGATTGCTAGCAATCGATTGTCACGTGATGGATGCAACGTCGATCGCCATATCTTGTCTAATTTTAATCCTTCTTCTTTACGATTAAAATTGTATCGATGTTTGTGGATTTCAGTTGCCTCCCTATACATGCGTGTATAATAGTGTGACGTCCTCGCCAGCACACTTGTCTCACCAAACTTTATCTCGTGATCTCCTTCCGTGAAAACATGTTCCGCCACTGCCGATTTGTCGATCTGTCCCAAGCGACAATTTCTTTAATGCTCCGTCAAACGTGTATTAATGCTTCTTTTTGTGGTTCCTATGTAGACTTTGCCACAACTACACGGAATTTTGTATACCCCTGGTGTGGCCACGGGATGACGAGCATCTTTTGTTGACCTAAGGCACTCACTAATTTTCTTAGTAGGTCTGAAAATAGTCTCCACCCGAAACTTGGCCAGTACTTTTCCAGTGCGATCCGTGATGTTATTAATGAACGGGAGAAATACTTTTCCAGCTGAAGGTTGTTGCTGTCTCCTGTGCATTTTACTACTTGGGTGAAGTACTCGGTTAATCTCGCTATTTGTATAACCATTTTTCGCAAAGGCCTGTCGCAAGTGGTTTAGTTCTTCCTGTAAGTAGCCTGGTTCACAAATGTTATTGGCCCTATCCACTACTGTTTTTATGACCTCCCTCTTTTGCCTAGGGTGGTGGTTTGAGTTCTTACGGAGGCAGCGATCAGTATGCGTGGCTTTCCTATAGACCTTATGGCCTAAGGTCCCATCCGCCCGTTTGATAACTGAAACATCCAGGAAGTTGAGTAGTCCATTATTCTCTTTCGCCATGGTGAATTTGATCTTTGGGTTGATGCTATTTAGATGCACCAGGAAATCATTCATATCCTCTTCCTCGTGATTCCATATTACGAAGGTATCATCGACATATCGATACCACTTCGAGAGTCTTTTCTTTTTTTTCTTTTGGCCGACTGCAGTGCTTTATGCTCAAAATATTCCATGAAAAAATTCGCAATTACGGGGCTTAGGCAACAACTTCTAGAGTACAGGCCTGCGCGCATGCCCGTGACGTCACCAACTGAAGGCTGGCTGCCGTGCAGACGGCTGAGTCTGCGTCGGAACTGCGCTGTGATGCAGGCGCTATACGAACGATTTGCATTTTAATGCGCCAACTGCGTCGGTATTTCCGTGCTTCCTTCTCCTACACGGCCTTGCAATTACACTAAGGGAATTAATACATGCAACACTCGTTCAATTTTGTTTTGAGCCTGTGAAATTCTTTTGACAATTTTCAGCAAATATTCATCTGTCGGTCTTTAAGAGAAACTGGAAAATCAAATTAGTTCTTTGCCTTGCCTCGGACATAAAACTTTTCCTGCAATAAATTGTCACTGAAAAGCAACCAGATACCGATATTTACGATTTTAATGAAGCAAATTGGTTCTTAGAATATATAAGGATTTATTTTTCGGTAATTTTTGAAACCTTTGTCTCCAGGTATCACTAGTAAAGTACTTACTACTTATGAAACTCAGATCATTTGATGGATTGTATCGTCTTCTGAGAAAACATTCATTAAATAAATTAAGAATTGTTACAAGGATCCTACCTTTCACTTATTTTCCAGAGCTGTAGGAACTTTAAAAACGAATAATTTATTTCTTTTGCATCCTTGATGAGAAATGCTACCAGAGTTCCATTAATTTCTCTCGTAAGGAACTTAAATCGAAATTGTGTATCGTTTATTTCTTTGTTATAAAAACGCTAAATACTTTTAAACAACTGTTTATTTCAGTAATAGTTATTTTTGTGTAAACGGCCAAAATGATTTAATAAATATGGTAGTTCTAGAATTGTTCAAAATGATTTAATAGCTCTTTAAGATAAAAATCCAGCAAAGTAAGAAACATGACAGGAATGTTAAGGAATGTTAAGGAATACTAAACTTTTTTTAGGCACAGAGTGAACAGAAATTTATTTTTAACACTGAAAAGTTGTGTAACAACATGCAGCAGCAAACCATATAAATATTTGCACAGCAACAAGAAACTTGGGAATTAAGTACATCAAGATATGTGACTTACAGTAGAACCAAACTTTTTCCCCTTTATCAGAATGATATTAAATTGTAGGCCTATGTGATAAAATGTTTTATTTCTTAAATACTAAAAACACAAGTATGTTCATCCCATGCAATGCAGAAATGGCGATGTGTTACCAGTACACAATCAGTGAGGACCAAAAATTTAACTACATAATTCCTTGTGACTCTCCCACAACACACTGACACTGCAAGATGATTACTTAATCTAGGCACACCACATAAAAACCAATAATAGCAAACTCAGTATATGTCATAAGTTATTCCAGAAAATGGACACATATTTTATTGTCAGGCATACTGATAACTGAAAGTTGGACAAAACATGCAGTGTACTCTTAAATAAAACTATGCTGTCTTTAACTTTGTGGAATACATCAAAATACATTCTGATTTTTTTCATCAAAACTTAAGCAGCATGAAAGTTGTGATTACTATACAGTATATCTACAGGAAACTGAAGAATCAAAAGATATTACTGTACATACATTTCATGCACAACAAAATGTAACAGTACCATACAAACATAAAAACTGGAATAAAGTTCCAGGTCATTGTTATAATTTATTCTAGTTCTGTTAGTCTAGAATACTATGACAGATTTGTTTTCTACTTCACTATGAATTTAAGGTACCATATGCCATCCAACCTTAATAGAAATAAGTAGGAAATCACTGTACACACATATATTTCATTTTGGACTCTATGCCTGATTTCACATTATGTCTGACTGATGGTCAACTGACGGCAATAAAACAGCTTCATCAGTTATCTTTAGTTAAGGAAGAGAGAAAGTACAGTTTTTCAGAATCATGAGTACCAAGTCACGTATAAGAGAGAATTAGCTACATGAACAATTGAGGAACTGTGTTACAGACACACAGGAAATGAGAGCTGTAATTTCCTCCAAAAAATATTCTTTTAAAAGTGCAAACAGAGGAAATGTAGCCAGCTTGCTGGCATTATAAAACTTAAGATGTTACTTTCTGACTGCTGTCTGTCAGTAAGACACCACAACGTATATGAAACAAACCAGAAGGGTAACTAACTGCATCATAATATTCAGAGTCAATTATGTAACTTCTAGTTCACAGACAGTCCCAAATTAATGAGTTTTTAAGTATTGTAGAATGTAGATGGATGAGAATGTTGTCTGAAATACCTAAGGATACACAAATGCTTAGCATTATGCAGTAAGCAAAAATAGCAACTAGGTGTGAGAAACCAAATGTTGGTTAGGTTTCTTCCCCTCAAAGCAACTCTTTCTCCTGTCATTATTTCTATACTTCTCAGGAATTGCATAAACACACAGAAAAAGTGACCTCTCCTTTGTACATCATTTCTGATCACTATCAAGATTTTTAGCAAGTCTTGTCATTCAAATAAGACCCTCTATTCAAAAAACGTTAATATCAAATTTGTGCAATACCTTTTTGGCGTAACTGAAAAAACGGGGGGGGGGGGGGGGGGTACCACATACATGTCAGCTTTGACCAAAGACGTCATATGGATGACAATTACTGAACAAATGCATCAATTTACATTACCTAAAGCAAGTTTCATCAATGTAGTGACTCATTCTTGATCTACTTATCCAAATCATGATAAGGCAGCAATCTGTATTACCGAATAAATTCTGTGAACTTGACTATCATGTCATCTGTCAAAGATAATGGGTGGTATCCCGATCTTCAATTGACCCACCTTAACTTTTGCAGAAGGTCTCTTCTCACAGAACAATGTCTGTTAAGAATTACTTATTTTATTTTAATGGAAATTTCAATTGCACCACTGTAGAACTGCTCGGTAAAGAAAATTGCAGTTTTTAGGTTGACTGCCTTGCTCAGCTGCTCTTTTGTTTCTATGTTGTTAATTTGCCACAAAAGGCTGTTTAGATGTTGGAAAATTACTTGTGAATTTCTGAAGTTAATCAGAGGACATTTTCCTGGAGTACTACATCAAATTAAAACATGTTGATCCCCTATCAATTTCAAGTATAGGCCTAGCTATGCATATGATCTACATTTTTCTATCACAAACATTTTTTTTGTAACTTGACATTTTTATTCCTGAAATACAATACTTTACCATTATCATATGACCATTGCTGTTTCACTGTTCTTTTTCAGCCTTACGGTCAAACTACTACTTAGTTTGAAAATTCCATCTGAGCTGAATTTAGAGAAAACCTTAAACAAGACCCTATTATGTAAGCAGAATATTGTTTAAAACAGCATTGTTTAAATTGTGAAGGAAAAATGAGCACTTCAATCCAATAGAAATGAAAACTCAAACATTAGCAGGAAAGAATAAGACAGAAATAGTGATACGGAGCTAAGACCAGTAGACAGGAGAGACAAAGCAGGCCAGATTGTAGGATACACCACTCTGTTCTTGTTCACAGTGTGAATAATGGTAATGCCTTTGCTAATGTAGTAGGGATCACAGTACTAATGTAGACAAGTCTTTTCTAGTATGGCAATCAACTGATAGCCAGAAAGATGAAATTTGAGAAACTGGTTATAGTGACAGACTGATCTGTAGTAGAGCCCAAGCTCAAGGTTTGGTCGGGAGGCAAGAGTTTGTGAGTTGCCGAACCCAACGACAGTGAAAGCAGAAAACCTGGTTGTGATGAGACATGTTATGTTAAAATCCAATTTTTAAAACTAAAGCAATGGTATTCTCTAAACACAAATAATTTGTCTTGACATGTTAACTTCCACTGACCATTCACAGTAGCATTACTACCATACACATAACAGTAGTACACAGGCTGCCCTTTCTAGAATTTTATCACAAAGTATCTCCAGATAAATATTAGCAGTACATGTCACAAGGATTTGTGTTTGTGATGACATTAGTATGACTGAAATTCTATGTCTTCAGAAAAAGGATTATAAATAAAGAAACATTAAGTGCTTTTCAAATTGTTTTTTGCAGTTGAGTGCCAACCTTGAAAAGATGAAATAGCAGTGACTAATGCTTTTGAAGACTGTGTAAAACACATCTGACACATACATATCAAAAAGGCACAACACAAGAAAAATGCATGAAAGAGAAGCAAAATATAGTAGGCCTCTAACATTAAGAAATTAATATGTCTTGTACTGCCCATTCATGATCAATTTAAAGCAGCAGCAGATATCAGCTCTAAAGTAATTAGATATTTACAGTAAGAAAGAATTGGTATAAATAATGATGAATAAGTCAAAGAAAAATAAATGACAGTTTCATTACCAAAGCTCAGAACCCATGCAAGGCAACCACTTCTTTAGCACAGTTACTGGAAGAGACAAATAACAAAAGAAATCCCTTTTTGTTTCCAGTTTTCTATTCTTACCACCTTTTGATGTTATGCCTTGAGTGTTAAGTTTTTGATTGCAGTAATTTTTCAATAATGAATTTGTCGCAACCCAGATAATAATTTTGAGAATATTTTCAGATGTATGAGTGCCACACAAATCAAGCTGCTGAAAATTAGAGGATAAATTGTGTATAATCAAACTTGTAGCCTGTTGTCTTTGATTTTGTTCCTGCAGGAACAGTTTTTCATATTCAGGACCAATAAGCTTCGAAATAGTGATACAGCTGTACATGACAGCATTAACAACAAATGGACGTGGGTAGAGTAGGCATCCCTGATCTAAGTTTCTAATAACCTTGAAGGATTCCTCATAATGCATGATTTTTTGGAAAACCAAACAATCCTTGTGTGGTGTCGCACAAGTACAAAGTGCGCGCCACCTACTTTCGCCGCGCGCCGCCATGCATGCACGGCGCGGCGTTCTTCCGACGACAGCCACGAGCGCCCTCTGCTGGAACCCCGCTCGTGGCCACCACGGAAAGACATAGCACTTCGGACTGAGATAGCAACGAGTTAGGACCTTCGTAATCAGATAGGCACCATTGAAGACTTTGCTATCGTACAGGCACTAGGCAGGCTTCTAACAACTATGTATCAACATTCTGCAGTACTATATAAAAGTTAAGTATTGTTACATTCTGTGCAATATATATCTCTTTCTAATTTACTCGAGTGTTTATAGTTTCTGGCTGCTCCCCTCCGTACCTGCACCAGCGTGCTATTCTTGTTCCTGTGTCGGTCTCGTTCCACTCGGCCACCGACACCTACGACGAGGCTGGGACACAAAAGCGGCGACGAAGTTGGGACACAAAAGTGGCGACGAGGAGTGATAGACGAACCGTGGACCAGCCCGCTTGCAGCAGCCAGACAGCAGCAGTCGGAGCACGCAGAAATTGCTCCCGCCCACCCACCCTTATTATAAGATTTTTGGGGGAACATTTTCCGTTACGTGTTTGTGGACTTTTTTTGTTGCAGAGCGTCCTCTTTCATATTGCATTTGTGTTTTGTTATAATTTACTTGTATACGCGGCGCCTAATCGGTCAGTATGGCCACTACCCCGAACCCAAACTTAATGGAAATTATTCAGTTACAGACGGCGCAAATAACACAACTTCTCCAGGCTGTGGCCCAGCTCACAGCGCAGGCAGCTCACCAACAACAACAGCCGCCGCTTCAGCAGCCCACACCTGCCGCCGCAACGCTTCCTACGTTTCGCCAGTACAACGAACGTGAGGAAGAATGGAGCGACTATTTCGCACAGTTTCAAGAACTCGTCGCGGCTCATCAACTTACAGGTCAGACTGTTAAGCATCTTTTGTTGTCCGTGGTGGGTCCCAAAACCTTTGTATTACTGCAGAAACTATTTCCCCACGCATCTCCTCGTGATGTGGACTTTGAACATATTGTAGATGCACTAAATGCTCATTATGAGAGAAAAGTTCTTGTAGCCGCTATCACATTAATAAATAAAGATACTTATGAACTTCTGGGTTCGCCAAAATTGTCGCCGTCACAGCAAGTGTTAACAGCGTACACAGGTCAAAATATTCCCGTGCTAGGAACGTGTATCCTGCCTGCCTCTTTTCAAGGTGTAACGAAAACAGTTTCTTTTGTAGTTTTTCAGGCCAAATCGACACAGAACATTTTTGGACTAGATGCTTTTGACTTGTTTGGTTTATCAATTCAACGAGATGTGCTTCAAATTTCGTCAATAGTGCCTCAGGATAAAATCAATGCATTGTGTGACAAATATAGTGACTTGTTTTCGCCGGAACTAGGTTATGCAAAAGACTTCGTGGCACATGTAACTTTAAAAGAATCTGCAGTTCCAAAATTTCGTAAAGCTAGACCAGTGCCTATCGCCTTGCGTGATACAGTTGCCGAAGAACTTAAACGTTGGCAAGATAGTGGGGTGATTTCTCCTGTTTCTGCGAGTCAGTGGGCCTCGCCTATAGTAATTATACCCAAGCCGTCAGGAAAACTTCGTCTCTGTGCGGACTTCAAATCAACAGTGAACAGTCAAACAATTGTAGACACTTATCCCCTGCCCAGACCTGACGAACTAATGGACAAATTAGGACAGTCTCGCTTCTTTTCCAAGATTGATTTAGCAGAGGCATACTTACAGATTCCACTTGATGACGAGTCCAAAAAGTTTTTCGTCATTAATACTCACATGGGCCTTTTTCAATTTCAACGCCTACCCTTTGGCAGTTCTTCCGCTCCCTCTATTTTTCAGCGTTTTTTGGAACAGCTGACAGTTTCTGTACCGTGTTGTTCGAACTATTTAGATGATATTGTGGTATCCGGACGTACAGTTGAAGAACATTTAGCAAACCTGGAGTGCCTTTTCAAAGTGTTGACTGCAGCAGGTCTACGTTGTAATAAAGCAAAGTGTTCGTTTTTTCAAACTGAAATAGAGTACCTGGGCCATGTGATTAATGCCCAAGGAATCCATCCTTTACAGTCACATCTTCGAGCAATCAAAGACTTGCCTCCTCCTAAGAATGTGCATGAATTGCAAGCAGTAATGGGAAAGCTTAACTATTATTTCAGATTTATTCCCAATGCCTCTCAGATTGCAGCTCCACTGCATCACTTACGTAGGAAGAATGTTCCTTTTGTTTGGTCCAAAGATTGCCAGGTTGCCTTTGACAACTTAAAGTCTGCACTACTCAGTGATGCATGTTTGATTCCCTTTGACCCCCAGAAGCCTGTAGTGTTAGCAGTTGACGCCTCGTCGTACGGTCTGGGCGCTGTAATCTCACATCGTATTGGATGTCACGATCATCCAAGCTACTGACGCCGACGCAACAGAATTACAGTCAGATAGAAAAGGAGGCCTTAGCAATCATTTACGGCGTCACAAAGTTTCATCATTATCTGTATGGCAGAAAATTCTATTTGTTGACAGACCACAAGCCTCTCACGTCGTTGTTCTCACCCACAAAGCCAATTCCGCCACGTACGGCACAAAAGCTTCAGAGATGGTCCTTGATATTGTCTAATTATCAGTATGAGATTTTGTACCGACCTACCACTAAACACGCCAACGCGGACACACTTTCCCGACTTCCGGTTGGCCAGGATGTTTCGTTTGATTCTTCAGAAATGGCATGTTGTCAGATAGACTCCAGAGATGCTTCCGCTGTCGCAGACTTTCCTTTGAACTCTCGTCGGGTTGCACAGGAAACAGCTGCGGATGCAGACCTAAGTGTGGTAGCACGTTTTGTTCGCTCAGGGTGGCCTGCCAGAGCCAAAGACATTGATCGGCCTCTGGTTCGACGTTATTTTGCACAACGTCATGCATTATCTTTAAGTCAGGGTGTACTGTTGTTGCATACCGACAACGACCAAGCAAGAGTGATTGTTCCTCGTTCCCTGCAACGAGAAGTGTTACGCCTCCTGCATCAAGGACATTGGGGTATTGTTAGGACAAAGCAACTGGCCAGACGTCATTGTACCTGGGTTGGTATGGACGCTCAGATAGAGAGCATGACATCACAGTGTACAGTTTGTGCGGAGCATCAGGCGGCTCCTCCACAACGTTTCTCGGACTGGCCACGCCCCAAGGGACCATGGCAACGTTTACATATTGACTTTGCCGGACCTTTCTGGAAAACGCGCTGGTTAATCGTTGTAGACGCTTTCAGCAAGTTTCCTTTTGTGATTGCCATGAACTCAACGACAGCTTCTAGTACAATCAGTGCCTTAGCATCAGTGTTTTGCATCGAAGGCTTGCCTGAAACTATCGTCAGTGACAATGGACCTCAGTTTGTTAGTGCGGAATTTCAACAGTTTTGTCGCGTGAATGGCATTCAGCATATCACCACCGCACCTTTTCACCCTCAGTCCAATGGTGAAGCAGAACGTTTCGTTCGAACATTCAAGTCTCACATGGAGAAGATGAAAGGTCAGCACTCCAGGCAGCAAGCTCTTCAAATTTTCCTGTCTACGTATCGGTGCATGCCACGTGACGGCCCGTCTCCTGCCGAGCTGCTACACGGCCGCCGTCACCGCACTCTCCTTCACCTGCTGCAGCCTCCCACGCACCGAGTCGGTTCGTATGGCGCTACGCGTTTTCAGGTTTCTACGCCGGTGCTGTACAGGGTGTTTGCTGGAAACAAGAAGACATGGCTGCCGGGCACCATTCAGCGCGTGCTCGGTAGCAATATGTATGTTGTACGTTCTTCCACAGGGTCGGAGCTGCGGCGCCACGCAAACCAATTGCGCTTGCACAGGCCGCGCGATCCTGTCTCCGGTTTCTTGATTCCAGACCCAGTTCACCGCCAGGGAGCACAGCCACATCGTTCGTTCCCGGACTACGAGATCGTCCCGATGGAGATCGACGCGACGCCGCCGCTGTCGCCGCCGCAGATGACAGCGTCACCGAGAGGGACTCCGGGACCGTGCGGGCCCCCTCAGCTTGGGCCACGCACCTCAGAAGAAGATGACCTGCTCCCTCTGGGCGGGGGCGGGCGCCCTTCCCCAGGTTTCGGCGGGTTCCCTGGAGGATCTCAAGGCGGATGCCGGGGCGCGGACGGCGTCTCGATCCCGGCCTCAGCTACGACGCCCGTCCCACCAGTAACGCCCCCGCCCAGGCCCTCCTCCCAGTGCCGTCGCCGTGGCCCTCAGCCGTACGCCACGACGGCGCGGCGGTTTGGGGGGGGGGGGGGGGGGGGAGGGGTGTTGCACAAGTACAAAGTGCGCGCCACCTACTTTCGCCGCGCGCCGCCATGCACGCACGGCGCGGCGTTCTTCCGACGACAGCCACGAGCGCCCTCTGCTGGAACCCCGCTCGTGGCCACCACGGAAAGACATAGCACTTCGGACTGAGATAGCAACGAGTTAGGACCTTCGTAATCAGATAGGCACCATTGAAGACTTTGCTATCGTACAGGCACTAGGCAGGCCTCTAGCTCAACTGTGTATCAACATTCTGCAGTACTATGTAAAAGTTAAGTATTGTTACATTCTGTACAATATATCTCTTTCTAATTTACTCTAGTGTTTCTAGTTTCTGGCTGCTCCCCTCCGTACCTGCACCAGCGTGCTATCTATATTCCTGTGTCGGTCACGTTCCACTCGGCCACCGACACCTACGACGAGGCTGGGACACAAAAGCGGCGACGAAGTTCGGACACAAAACCTTGTATATATCACATTTCAGTTTTTTTTATGACTGAGTATGCACAGTAGCCTCTCAGATATGTAATTACGGGCAAGTAACTGCCAACATCAGTGATGTCGGACTCTGTCACAGAGATCTTAATGAAATCCTTAAAATTGTAGAAAATCTTAGTTTTTTCTCAACTTCAAAAATTTGCCTTATTGAGACATGGTATTGTGCCCCTGCCAGTTGCCTGTACTTACCAAACCTGTCCTCAAGAAGGTCAGTTTGAAATTTTCCAGGCAAAATGTATTTTAATGCAAGTTCATCCACACAGTAATTTGTGATTTCAATAATGGAATGTGTAGACAATTTCAAAGCAGATAATGTTTCTTTTGAAAGGATGCCTACACCATTTGCCAACTCTTCCCATTTATCTAGCCAAGTCAAAAAATTGTTTAAGAAGATAAATTGTTCATCTGTGTTTGAATTAGTCAAAGGTTCTTGCATATTATCCCTCTTCAGTAAGCCTTTGTAAGGAGCCTTTACATTTAAAATTTTCCACCACAGAGAGATGATTCTGATTAATTCTGCTGTGCCAACATGTTTGCTCAAATTATTAGATGGGCCCAATGACTTTAATTTCACAATGTAGTCATTGAATATTTGGATCACTAATTTCACATTTTGCTTTTCTAGAGAAGAAGGATAGAGAGCTTTCAGTGATAACCCATAACCATATTTCAATAACTTGTCTGATTCTAAATTGTAAAGTTTTCTTACTTCTGAAAATGAGGCTTCCAAAAGTGAATTTGAGCTGCCATCAAATGGAGGAAATCTGAAAGAACATGCATCAGTTTTCTGGTTGAGCCAATTATTTCTGATTCATTTCAACAAATGCACAGGATCAATAACCAAAAAAAGGGGCCTTGAGCTATCAGCAGGATGTGGATACACAATACTCAGCTTAGGCTTGTTTGAGAAGAATGTCATAGCCTTCCTGTTCACAGAATTATTATCACTAACAACTGCAAGCACTTTAAAACCTACCTCTTCCAAGCCAAGAACTACCTTCTTCAAAACTCTGTGCAACAGTTCAGCGGTAACAGTCCGAACAGGCAAAATGTGTACAACGTCTTGTATGAAGACATTATGCTGCTAATCATAAATGTATGGGCACTAGAAGCTAACTCTTGTGAATCAAAGGCATTTCCAACAACATTACCCCCTTGTAATCAAGATATTGCTTAATATATATCTCATCAACCGTTAAAGTTACAATCATATCTTGGGACTGCAATAGAGGAACTTTATTCTTAATGTAGCGCAAGAAATTGCTGTCCAGTTTCTCCAATTCAGGGCCAACATTTAGTGAAGAACAAAGTCTTCTTATTGTGCTTTGATGAGGCATTAATAAGTTTCCAGATTCCCTCATGAACCTATAGGCAGCTGGAGAAATAATTTGAACAAGAGAAAAAAAAAACAACAAGTCCTCTGGTTTGTATCTTAGTCTGTCCCTGCTACTCACAAGATGTATTTGAGACTACAAATTGAAAAAAGGCTTTATCATCACTGCCTTCAATTAAGTTATCTAAAATATTTTGCATTATCTCTAATAAATGGTGTTTATCTTTTGTATCTACAGCTTCACAGGTTTCAACACTTTCCAATATACTTTCAATCTCATGAAAATAGTTTATTTTGCAAGGAAATTTGTACTTGTTCTGGATGTTACTTATTAAGACTCCTTTATAAAAAGCTGACACTTGCAACTGCTCATTGACAACAACGGAATAATGCAACTGAGGTACAGATCCTGGTGTCTCGATATTGACAAAAATTACACTGTCTGCTTTACTAATCATAGTCCAGAATGAAGAAAAGTTGATTTTACGTCCCCCTGTTAAGTCCAATATACATGAAATTTTATTTTCACTGTCGTACTGTTCGGCTGAGGTAACACTTTCATTAAGAGCTTTCTGAAGTTGTGCTGCTTCCACACGCATTCGCTCTTCATCAGGAGATTCCCGGAAAGCCAACTGTGACGACAAATAGGACGGACAACCAGGAAATATCGACGGAACACAGCCTTCTTTTATCCTCGGTCGTTCCAGGTTTACTGTTAAAATCCGTCCTGTTTTCTCATCAAAGTGTTCGGCAGTCCATAGAATGCTTTCCGTTTGGAAACGTTTGTGGCAAATCTGTAACAGCATATCACCAGCCAATGTAACTATCCTTTGTCGAAACATTGTATGGCTACCTTAGTATTAATGTTGTCCGCATTGGTGTTGAATAAACAAATCAGTTACACACTTAGCGCCATTTACTCACCCCTGAATGCTCAGTAGGCACAAATCCTTTCCTCGGTATTGCAGCAATGCAGCGATTTCTCAGGTCCTCACATTTGGGAAATCGAAAAACGTGCACTTTTATTCCTCCTTGAGAGTCATAATTTCCCTGGCAATAGGGAACGCAGCACTTGTACCCCATACTTCAAATAACTGCAGGCGATACTATATGAAAGGTAATACTTTACGTAGCACACGCTTTCAGCACAACACAGTCGCGAACAGAACCAGCCAACAGTTGATGACGTCACGTGGCAATATGGCCGCTATGCGTAGGCCTTGTATTTTAGAAGGTGTTGGCTTAGGGGGCTTCCCATGGCTACTCCATCGGTCTGTGCATAAAATTCACTATAAAGAAAATATGTCGAGGATAGACAATGCTTGAACAAAGACACTATATCAGAGGGAAACATATTGGCTATATGTGAGAAAGCTTCATCAACTGGAACCATAGTGAACAAAGACACTATATGAAAACTGACCCCATATGGGGTAGGCATGGGAAGCCCCCTAAGCCCCGTAATTGCGAATTTTTTCATGGAATATTTTGAGCATAAAGCACTGCAGTCGGCCAAAAAAAAAAAAAAAAAAAAAAAAAAAAAGACCCTCGAAATGGTATCGATACGTCGTGTTTACTGATGAAGACGCCGGCCGTGAAAGCCTTCATGGGACAAATGTTCAAATGTTTGTAAATCTATCGGACCAAACTGCATGGTCATCAGTCCATAGCTTACAAACTACTTAAACCTAGGTAAACTAACCTAAGGACACCACACACAGCCATGCCCCAGGGAGGACTCGAACCTCCACGGCGAGCAACCGCGTGCTCCGCAGCGAGGCGCTTTAGACCGCTCGGCTACTCCACCGCGGCGAGGGGGATTCGAACCCCCGACCGTAGTGGCCCTGCGGACTATAACTCAACGTCTCGACGCCTCGCCATTCAAGAAAATTTCTTGTGGCGCCCGCTCCACGGTTTGTATATTCAGAGGACTTTGTGAATATCCGACAAATACAAGACCAACATCATCTTTATAATGCCTCTGAATATAGGCTATTAAGGTTTTATTTATAAATGTCACCACAAGTCACATTCCCTGGCCACACAACATGGTGGATCAGAAACCCACCATCTGTAGCAAGGAACTTCGATTCTTCTACATCTACGTCTAAATCTACATAGATACTCTGCAAATCACATTCAAGTGCCTGGCAGAGGGTTCATTAAACACTTTCGTAACTTTTCTCTACCGTTCCATTCTCTAATAGAGCGCGGCAAGAAAGAACACCTAAATCGTCCCGTTTTCGATCTGATTTCTCTGATTTTATTGGGATGGTCATGTCTCCCTAAGTAGGTGGGTGCTAGCAAAATATTTTCACATTCAGAACTAAAAGTCGGTGATTGAAATTCGCAAACAGATCACGCCGCAATGAATAACGTCTTTCTTTTAATGATTTCCACCCCAAATCGTGCAACATTTCCGTGACGCTTTCCCCCCCGTAACGTGATAAAACAAAACGAGCTGCCCTTCTCTGAACCTTCTCAATGTCTTCCGTCAGTCCCACCTGGTGAGGGTCCCACAAGGGGCAACAGTACTCCAGGAGAGGACGCACAAGTGTGATGTAGCCAGTCTCTTTGGTGGAGCTGGTGCATCTTCGAAGCGTTCTGCCGATGAAACGTAACCTTCGGTTCGCCTTCCCCACAATATTTTCTGTGTGTTCTCTCCAGTCAAAGTTGTTCGTAATTGTATCTCCTAGGTATTTCGTAGAATCTACGACTTTAAGGTTTGACTGATTTATCGCGTAATTAAAGTTCAGCGGAATTCTTCATTGTCCATATTCCTTTGTGGTATTTGATTGAAAAGATTGTTCAGCGACAACTATTTCGTTTTCCTCATCAATCCACTGCTGTCAAACAGTTATAATTCGTACGTGAAGCAATCCTTTAACCATCAGGTTAATGAAAGGAGCACAGAATTCTCAGAAATAACTTCAGTTATATTTTTCAAGCCTAACAGATCACGCGCACCTTGTCCTAACCGTGCTGGATCACTTAAGCTTGAGGGTACTAAATTTTGGTCAGACAGTAATTATTGTTGCAAGTGCTTCTTCGCCAACAGACACTGCTTTGTAGCAGTTTCCTTCTTGAGAAGCTACTGATCCACATCCTAATGAATAGAATTGCTCCTAATACACAAATTTTCTCGTCAATTTCTATCCTCAGCGTCGGTTCAACACACTGCCGGAGAAACCTCGTCCGCGTGAAACACCCCTAGCACTCTTCAGGTTCTCCATAAGCGTTCGTTCTATCGTCACGTCGGTCCATACTCCACACCAATACTTACCAGACCGTCGAACCGTGTAGAAGTTGTCCTTGATGAACTTATCGCGTTCTAAATGTGGTGCGGCCGAGTTGTAACGTCGCCGGTATCACGGAGCGAGAAGCTTCCTCGATGAAAATATCGTTCATGCGAAACACAACTAGCTCTTTATTCAAATGAAGTGATGGGTGCTATCGACAAGGGTTCGAAAATCGATTCAGTATTTCTTGATTTCCAGAAGGCTTTGTACGCCGTACCTCACAAACGGCTTTTAATCAAATTGCGTGGTTATGGTTATGGTATATCGCCCCAAATTTGCGATTGGATAGGGGATTTCCTGTTGGAAAGGACACAGTTTGTAGTAATTGGTGGTAAGGCATCGATTAAAACAGAGATAATATCGGGCGTTCCACAGGGTAGTGTTATTGGTCCTCTGCTGTTCCTTATTTACATAAACGATTAAGGGGAAAATCTAAGTAGCTCTCTTAGGTTGACTACAGATGACGCCGTCAGTTACATTCTAGTAAAATCATCTGAAGGTCAATACCAACTGCAGAACGATCTGAATAAGACATCAGTATGGTGTAAAAATTGGCAATTGACTCTAAATAATGCAAAATGTAAAGTTGTGCACATGAGTACGAAAAGAAATCCGTTAAACTTTGTATACAAGATGAATCAATTAAAAGTGAAGGCCGTAAACTCCAGAAAATACCTAGGAATTACTATTACTTCAGACTTAAATTGGAAAGAACACGTAGATAACATCGTGGTGAAAGCGAACCAGAGACTGCGTTTTATTGGCAGAACCCTTAAAACACGCAACAGAACTACAAAAGAAACTGCATACACTGCGCTTGTCCGTCCATTTTTGGAGTATTGCTGACCAGTGTGGGATCCTTATCAGCTGCGTTTGACGGAGGACATCGGAAAAGTCCAAAGAAGGGCAGCTCGTTTCGTATTGTCACGATGCAGGGGAGACAGCGTTACGGAAATGATACAGAATCTGGGATGGGAATCATTACAACAACGGCGCTTATCGCTGCGGCGTGGGCTACTTGCGAAACTCCAATCGCCAATATTGTCCTGCGAAAGCGAAAATATATTGTTGACTGCCACTTACATAGGGAGAAATAACCATCAGAATAACATTTACGTAGGCTTCCGCTGCCAGAGTCAGATGACTCTGGGTGTTGTACCGCGTCATGATGTAAGGTTTCGGCTAACGTTACAGTGGCCTTCATCTGGGTATTCTGATGTGAGCTGGTTGTTACTACACTTTATATTACTTTCATTTACACATTACGTCATAATTTTTAAAAATAAGCGATGTTAGTGGTGAATTTTTTTGGCGGAAGAATGGAACTTTATTTTGACAGGATGCTGACGTGGAAGTGGTGGGGTTAGCCGTTGCTTCTTACATAGGGAGACATGATTGGTGTTCACCATCCTATCAAAATAAAGTTCCATTCTTCCGCCAAAAATTTCACCAATAACATCGCTTATTTTTAAAAATTATGACGTAATGTCTAAATGAAAGTAATATAAAGTGTAGTAACAACCAGCTCACATCAGTATACCAAGATGAAGGCCACTGTAACGTTGGCCGAAACGTCGGTTATTTAAGTAATAGCCTTCTTACATCATGACGCGGTACAACACCCAGAAAACTTTTGTCAACATGTAATATTACGATGTAATGGGGCATGTTAAAAAGTAAATAAATAAAATAAATAAAAAACCATCAGAATAAAATACGGGAAATCAGAGCTGGAACGGAGAGATTCAGGTGTTGTTTCTTCCCGCGCGCTATTCGAGAATGGAATGGGAGATAAATAGTATAACGGTGGTTCGATGAACCCTCTGCCAGGCACTTGAATGTGGTTTGCAGAGTGTCCCATGTAGATGTAGGGAGTGTTGTGCGGGCGCCTTGTAGCAGACGCTGGTCCCCCCTGGTCCCCTGGGCCCCCTGGCGATTGGCTCTTCCCTCTTGACGCTGAGCACTTCCGCCCTCTCGGCTAATGGCCGCCCTCCTACCCTCCTACCCTCCTACCCTCCTACCCTCCTACCCTCCCCTCCTACCCTCCTACCCTCCCCTCCTACAGCGGAGGACAGCCAACGCACTGGTCGAGCCGGCAAACAGCACGATCTAAACACCGGTCTTACCAGAGGCTGAATTCGGCTCGAGTTTAAGAGTTTTGTGGTGGAACCGTGTGTCTGTCGACGCCGTGGTCACGACCTGTACGTAAACAAACAGGCGAAGCTGGGGGCATTTCTCCTGTCTGGCTTCCTTTGAACCACCTTTTCAGTCTTTTGGCGTTGTTCGTTTGAACTGCGTGGATCAACTTCGCTTGACTGCATCACTTGTTCCACCGTCTGGATACCATTGTTTTCATTTTGAGTGGTACGACCTGGAAGAGCAGTTGAATGGAATGGACAGTGTGTTGAAGAGAGCGTATAAAGTGAACATTAACAAGAGCAAAACAAAAATAATGGAATGCGGTCTTAGAAAATCAGTTGATGCTGAAGGAATTAGATTAGGTAATGAAACAATGAAGGTTGTAGATGAGTTTTGTTACTGTATCCATCTCTTGGTCTTCCTCTGCGGTTTTTACCCCACACACTTCCCTCCAACGCTAAATTCACAATTCCTTCATGTCTAAGAATGTGTCCTACCAATCTATCCCTTCTTTTAGTCAATGAATGCCAGAAATTTATTTTCTCCCCAATTCTGTTCAGTACCTCCTCATTAGTTACGCGATCCACCCACCTAATCTTCAGCATTCTTCTGTAGCACCATATTTCAAAAGCCTCAATCCTCTTCCTGTCCGCACTGTTTATCGTCCATGTCTCACTCCCATACAAGGCAACACTCCATGCAAATGCCTTCAGAAAGAACTTCCTTAGGCTTAAATCAATATTCGATGTTAACAAATTTCTCTTCTTCAATTTTATATCCTCTGTACTGCGACCATCATTTGTTATTTTACTGCCCAAGTAACAGAACTCATCTACCTCCTTTATTGCTTCGTTTCCCAATCTAATTCCTTCAGCATCACCTGATTTTCTTACACTGCACTCCATTACCCTAGTTTTGCTCTTGTTAATGTTTATCTTATATGCACCTTTCAGCACACTGTCCATTCCGTTCAATTGCTCTTCCAGGTCCTTTGCTGTATCTGATAGAATTACTACGTCGTCGGCAAAAAGCAATGTTTTTAATTCTTCACCCTGAACTTTAATTCCTTCTCCAAATTTCTCCTTGCTTTCCTTTATAGCTTGTTGAATGTACAAATTGAATAACATTGGAGAAAGGCTACAATCCTGTCTTACTCCCTTTCCAACCACTTCATCCCTTTCATGCCCTTCAACTCTGACAACCGCTGTCTGGTTTTTGTACAAATTGTAAATAACCTTACGCTCCCTATATTTTACTCCTGCTTGCTTCAGAACTTGAAAGAGTTTATTCCAATCAACATTGTCAAAAGCCTTCTCCAAATCTACAAAAGCTAGAAATGTAGGTTTGCCTTTTCTTAATCTATCTTCTAGGATAAGCCGTAAAGTGAGTATTGCCTCCCGTGTTCCTACATTTCTCCTGAACCCAAACTGATCTTCCCCGAGGTCGGCTTCTACCAGCTTATCCATTCTTCTGTATATAATTCGTGTTAATATTTTGCAACCATGACTTATTAAACTGATGGTTCTGTAGTTTTCACACCTGTCTGCACCTGCTTTCTTTGGAATGGGGATTATAACATTTTTCTTAAAGTCTGAGGGTACTTCACCTGTCTCATACATCTTACACACAATGTGAAACAGGTTTGTCATGGCTGGTTCTCCCAGAGACTTCAGCAGCTCTCAGGGAATATCATCTACTCCAGGGGCCTTGTTTCGACTAAGGTCTTTCAGGGCTCTGTCAAATTCTTCTCTCAGTACAGTATCTCCTATTTCATCTTCATCTACATCCTCTTCCCTTCCTACAATATTGTCTCGAAGTTCATTTTCTTTGTAGAGCCCCTCTATATACTCTTTCCACCTTTCAGCTTTCCCTTCTTTGCTGATAGCTGGTTTTCCATCAGTGTCCTTGATATTCGTAGAGCTGTTTTTATTATCTCCAAATGTTTCCTTTATTTTCCTGTAGGCTGTATCTATTTTTCCCCTATTTATACATTCTTCTACATCCTTGCATTTGCCTTCTAGCCACTCCTGCTTAGCCATTTTGCATTTCCTGTCAATCTCATTTCTTAGTCGTCTGTACTCCATTTTGCCTGTTTCATTTACTGCATTTTTATATTTCCTCCTTTCATCGATTAAATGTAGTATCTCCTGTGATATCGAAGGATTGTTTGTAGGTTTTGCCTTCCTACCTATTTTGTCCTCTGCTGCCTTCACTATTTCATCTCTCAATCTTACCCATTCCTCCTCTACTGTTTTATTTTCCCCTGTTTCTGTCAATTGTAAATCTAAATAATAAACAATTATTAATAAGAGTGTCTGAAACCCTTTTAGGAAAAAAATGTAAGTAGTGGCAAGTTCAGAGACATCGACGTTTAGCGTCATAGTACAACGCCTTCCCCACTACGCTGCGGCTATCAATCAAAAGATGAGTTTTTTAATCTATACTATTGATGGCCGTTGTTAACTGACGCTAATATGGCATTTGTAGACAGTAGATTATCATTTATCGTACGGAGAACGATGTGTTTTTGTTAATTCTTCAGTGCGCCATTGCTTTGAAATGACAACGTGTAAGTTACAATAAGAAAATCATCAAATACGCAAAGCAAGATGGTTTATGCCAGAGAGAGTTCTGGGCGAGGAATGTCACGTGACATCTGCGAACGGCTGGTTTTCTTTAATTCACTGGAGAGTGTCAAATCTCAGTTATTTTTGCAAATATGTCTCGAACTATACGAAGGGTGATAGTTTAAGAACAGTTTTCATTTTATTTATTTAGCACTGAAGAATGGGCAGATAAGGTCTTGCAAGATCCAGGAGGAGGAACTGAAATCGGTCTGTAAATTTAAATACCTGGGGTCGTACATACAGAGGGACGGAGGACTGCAAAGCGAGGTACAGCACCGAATAAACTGTGGTTGGATCAACTGGAGGAACATGAGCGGAGTGTTGTGTGATGAGAAGGCGAGCAGTGGGTTGAAAGGGAAAGTGTACAAGTCGGTGGTAGCGCCTGCTGTGATATACAGGGGCAGAGACGCGGACAACCACGGTAGCCCAGGAAAGGAAGAGGGAAGTAGCAGAATGAGGATGCTGAGGTGGAGGTGCGGGGTGACGAGGAAGGACAGAATGAGAAAGGAGTTTGTTAGAGGGGTTGTGAAAGTGGGACCCACGGGGAAAAAGATACAAGAGGGTAGACTAAGGTGGTATGGACACTTGCAGAGGAAAGGGAAAGAGTTTATCGGAAACAGAGTTGAAGATATAAAGATCGAAGGAGTGAGAAGGAGAGAGAGACCGGAATGAGGTGGAAGGATAAGATAGCGCGGGGCCTAATGGAGAAAGGACGGAAGTCCTTCTCTAGGTTGCCGCACAAATTGCAAAATGGCAGACATCGAAGTAATTGACGCAGCGATAGAAAAACAATTAAAAGAGGAAAGGCCGCAGGGCCAGATGGGATACCAGTTCGTTTTTTACACAGAGTACGTGAAGGAACTTGCCCCGCTTCTTGCAGTGGTGTACCGTAGGTCCCTAGAAGAGCGTAGCGTTCCGGAAGATTGGAAAATGCCGCAGGTCATCTCCGTTTTTAAGGGACGTCGAACAGAAGTGTAGAATTATGGGCCTATATCTCTAATGTCGGTCAGTTGTAGAATTTTGGAACATGTATTATGTTCGAGTATAATGACATTTATGGAGACTAGGAATCTGCTCTGTAGGAATCAGCATGGATTGCGGAAAAGGCGATCGTGTGAAACCCAGCTCGAGCTATTCGCAGAGGGCCATAGACACGGGTTCTCAGGTAGATGCTGTGGTTCTCGACTTCTGCATGGCGTTTGATACAGTTCCACACAGACGTATAATGAAGAAAGTAAGAGCATACGGTCTGTCAGACCAATTGTGTGATTGGATTGAGGAGTTCCTAGATAACAGATAGCAGCAGGTCATTCTCAATGGAGAGAAGTCTTTCGAAGTGTCGTGGGTCCGTTGCTGTTCACGATATATATAAATGACCTTGTGCATAATATCGGTAGCTCACTGAGGCTTTTTACAGATGACGCTGTAGTATATAGAGCGGTTATAACAATGGAAAATTGTAATGAAATGCAGGAGGATCTGTATCGAATTGACGCATGGTGCAGGGACTGACAATTGAATCTCAATGTAGATAAGTGTAATGTGCTGCGAATACATAGAAAGAAAGATGCTGATCATTTAGTTACACTACAGCGGGTTAGCAACTGGTAGAAGTTAATTCCGTAAAGTATCTGGGAGTAGGCATTAGGAGTGTTTTAAAATGGAACGACCATATAGAATCAGTCATCGGTAAAGCAAATGCCAGACTTAGGTTCATTGGAAGAATCGGAAAGAAATTCAGTTCGAAAAGAAAGGAAGTAGGTTACAGTACACTTGTTCGCCCACAGCTTGAATACTGCTCACCGGTGTGGGATCCGTACCAGGTGGGGTTGATAGAGGAGGTGGAGAAGATCCAACGGAGAGCAGCGCGCTTCGTTACAGGATCATTTGGTGATCGAGAAAGCGTTACGGAGATGATCGATAAACTCCAGTGGAAGACTCTGCAGGAGAGACGCTCTGTCGCTCGGTACGGGCTTTTGTCGAAGTTTCGAGAACTTACCTTTACTGAGGAGTCTAGCAGTATATTGCTCCCTCCTACGTATATCTCGCGAAGAGATCATGAGGATAAAATCAGAGACAAGCCAAGATCGCACACTAACAGTTTATTAAATGACGACCGGTTTCGGTGCACTGTGTCACCGTCATTTCGTCACATATGTTATAAGCTGGTCATCTTGTTAAAAAAAACTGGGTATAAAATTTCAAGTGCAACATTGCACTTAGTATATATATATAACATATATATATAACATATATATATTTATAACATATGTGACGAAATGACGGTGACACAGTGCACCGAAACCGGTCGTCATTTAATAAACTGTTAGTGTGCGATCTTGGCTTGTCATTTTGAAAACTATAAAACGATTAGATGGCACCAAGCCCGACTATGTCAGGTAATCTTAGAATCAGAGAGATTAGAGCCTATTCAGAGGCATACCGACAATCTTTCTTTTCCACGAACAATACGTGACTGGAATAGGAGGGAAAATCGATAGTGGTACTCTTGAGGTACCCTCCGTCACACTCCGCCGGGTGGCTTGCGGAGTATGGTTGAGATGTAGATGTAGAAGAAGGGAGAAGCATTGAAGAGAGTGTTGTGGAGGAGAAGAACCCAGAAGAGTAACGCCGACCCTACTTGATGTGGAACAAGGCTACGATAAAGAAGATTTATTTATTTTTAACGGGGAGATTTTTTCGGAGCGTTCACTGTGGACACACAGGACACTGCGTACTGTGCAGTACTTGCTTCGCATTCTCTGCTCGCCACAGTTGCGTGTTAAGCCCGTTTTAAACGATGAACGAAGTTGTAATAGATTGATAACAAGTTGCGTCGTTTGAACGGCTGCACTAGTATGATCGCGCTAGTATCGAAGAGCGATAATCATAGCGATAATAAATAGAGCCAGGGGGCTCACTGCGCATGCGCGAGCTAGTAGCTGACTGCTGCCTTCGCCGCTCCAGTTAGTCCGCCATTTTCTTTTATATTTACGTATATTTTGCGTTTTGTCGAAGTTTATGATCGGAATGTATTCCACAATGTATTTCTAATGGCGGGCCAGCCGCGGTGGCCTAGGGGACTGAGGCGCTCCAGTCACGGTCTGCACGGCCACTACGGTCGGCGGTTCGAATCCCCCCTCGGGCATGGATAATTGTGCCGTCCTAGTTCGTAAGTAGTTCATAAGTAGTTTGTAAGTTTAGGGACTGATGACCCCGTAGTTAAGTCCCATAGACTATACAAACATTTGCACATTTCTAATGGCGGGATTCACACTGTGCGTCACCGGACCGTCACCTCAAGTCTACCTGAGCTTGAAAATCAAATGTTTGCTAAGCTTATGGGACTTAACTACGGGGTCGTCAACTGACAAACTACTTATCTACTACCTTATACTAAGGACGGCACAAATATCCATGCCCGAGGGGGGATTCGAACCGCCGACCGTAGTGGCCGTGCAGACCGTGACTGGAGCGCCTCAGTCCCCTCGGCCACCGCGGCCGGCTAAGTGAGTTTCCTAAAGAAAAATGCTTTGATGGAACGGTCGTCTGCTAACATCGCGACTCGCAAGTTAACCTGATTTCGTCACGCGATTTACATATTATATTCGACTGTTACACGTTTTGCACGCAAATTTGTCTTGCTAACCTTTACTTTATTATTATACTTTGGTTTAGCGGTAAATTGCAAATGTTTTATGACGACTTAAATACTGTTCTCAATTGAACGTCCTCCTAAAGGTGAGGTCGTATATCTGAAACCGAAAATTGGTTTATGTTTTGTAACAGAAAAGACTGAAGCCAAAAGTTTATTTGAATAAGATTGTAATATGATGACGCAATTTTCATTAAGTAACATTTTAAATGAAAGTCACTCCAAATGAAGGACAAAAATTCAGTTGTGCATGACGTTATTAACAATGTCAGCGGGCAAATCGTAGTGGATAAGAAAACAAGCTCTATTTGTGCTCTTATAAATATTGTTAGAAGTGTTCATATGTTTATTTTTACGCTTGAAAATAGATGTCGATGTTTTGAAACGTTGTTTCACTTCCCAGCACTTTACCACGCCAAGTTGACCAAAAACATACATTGCAAAGTTTTATTTGGCCGTCAATAACATTGTAGCGTTGTTTCCTCAATTCCAATTCCTACATAACACATCGCCAGTCATAGCCTCACTTTCAACATCGGGTATTAAGTCTAGTTTACACGACGCCAGTAGGTTTCATGAAACTGCGCTACTGGCCAGTGCGCATGCGCGGTAGGCGTTCGCGCAACTCGTTGACCAAACTAAACAGTCTCGGCAGCTTTCAACTTTGCCGAAAACGATTGCGCGTGTTTTTAGGTTACGTCATGACCAATACAGAACAAAACAGAACATAAAGGGGGGAACGGAAAAAATAATTCGGCTTTTGAACATATATGCGTTGCGTAGGTGTTTGTGCGATTTTAACGTCGTGTTACTGCTCTTCTGGCAATTATTTGTGAAATTAAATATTGATGGGTTGACGATTAGTGAACTGCAGACTAAAATACATCCAATTCGAAATACCTGTACAAACGAAGAATGGCAATTGTGGATTTCGGAACACGGTACAAGTACTGCAGAGACGAATATCTACTTGACGAGAAACGTAATGCAATTTTTAATTTCAGTTCTGGTTGCAATGCTTCATGCATGAGAGTAACATAACATATTGTATTACTAACTCTGTTTAAAGGGAATGTTAACTGTACTGGTGACATTCTAAGTTGATTAAAGTAACTTCTAGGGTCTTCAACCACAATTTCTTTCAGCAAAGTCGCTGAGCAACAGAGCTGACGTCTTTTTTTAATCCAGCGGAGAACCTAAACACGTTTAATATTCATAGAATATATGACATCAACTGTGATTGGGCAAAGGTGAAAATGTGTACCCAGCCGGGATTCGAACCCGGGTCTCCTGCTTTCTAGGCAGTTGCGCTGACCCCTACACCACTGGGGACACAGTGATCACCGCACCTGCAAGGACTACCTAAGCTCGCCTCCCGTCAGATACAAATTCCCAGCTTCGCCCTGCCCACACTACTCAAACTCGTAGTTATGAACTAATTCCCGTAAGAGTAAGGGCTTCAAACTTTGCCCACCCCTCCCCACTAACGATAGGATCATTGCCCGTCACCGGCATATTATATATATACATGTGGCGTCTGTTGCGAGAGAACAGACGTCACTTCTGATCCTGCAGTTGTTATTATTTAATATTCATAGAATATAGAATAAATGTTTCTTTTTATCTTTAGTCTTATGCAGCGACTTCACACAGACAAGAGATACTTCGCCACAACTCTTACAGCTACCAAAACGTTCATTCTACGGCGACTACGGCACTCATAAAACAACGAAACTGAAGTGTGTAGTATTACCGCCGTGTCTACAGACACACACGAAACCAGCTGCGCGCAATTCATTTCATGCGACGAGTGTCGCAACCCAGTGTCGTCGTGTAGTCTAGCAATTACTGTCAGATTACGTTTATCGTCTAAACACGCTTCCACTAGATCTTGCATGAGTTTGTAGTTCACGGCTAGTACGCTAGGAGCGCTTCACTAGACTATTACCTATCTTGTTGACATTCGTTCATGCTATACATATTGTAAATGCGAAAGTTTGTATATTTGTTACCGCATCACGCTAAAACTACAGCACTGATTTAGATGAACTTTCATATAAAGATTTCTTATGTCTTGGATTAGGACATAGGCTACTTTTAAAAATGTTTATTACAAGTTATTTATTTGAAATATATCCATAGAAATACGTAACGGTTGTAAAAAGCTTCTAATACAACAGCAGAAGTGCTCTTCAGTGTGTGTCATGTCTAGCCGCGAGGGTTAACGCGTCATGTTATAAACAACCGTTTTTTGGGCAATGGTTCGTGTCCTGCTATAGTGAATTTTTTTCTTTGTTATTGTTATCTTTTTAACTTTCAAATATACAAAAAAATTCTTGGATACTGCCAAAACGGCTTAACTGACATATAATTACATACACAAGAAATCTGAATGTTGGTGTTTATGCCGCATTCACCGTTACTAATTTATACCTGATGAAGGTTTTAGCCACGGTTTTATAGCCACCTGATAAATATTTAGCAATTTGAAGAATATAACGTGAAATGCGGAACAAGAATTACTCTTTGAAAAATATATTTACTCTTTGAAAATTGTTTTATTGGTTGCATTGTTGCTTGAGGGTTGATAATGATACAAGGATGGAGTATTTTAAAATGAAAACTTATCGGTGTATATAAAATTCTACGTGTCTGTATGTTAATATATCGCTCTGCAGCGAAAACTACAGAACGCAAACGAATGTTCTGTGTGTAATTGTTGTACGAAGTCTCCCGTTGTTCACCATAGCAGTTCCATGCCGATAGCTATAAGGGGGTGGCAGATATGGTGGTTTAAAGTCGTCAAATTATAATGAAATTCAGACTGAAGGCCAGCGATGACTTTTGCGACTCTATAGCAACGACGTTACATACAGCGAAACTTGATGCCACAGACCATATCTTTGGTCTATCTGTGCTACAATGTCTTCAACTCTTTCTCTGTAAGGATAAGCGTACGAATAAGGAAATATAAGAATAAATAAATAAAGCGGTAAAAAAGAATTTTTTTATTACATCTGTTAAAAAAATCTATTTAACATTTCGCGCATTACATCAAGTGATCGATCTGTGATATTATTACAATCATTATTGTTGAATTTCGTGATCGGATTCTTCGAAACGAGTGCATTTTTACCTGTGATTGGATCTACACTACTTACGTTCCTGATCAATAGATAATCAACCAACACGCGAGCGGAGGCGCGGGTTTAAGCTAGTCGTTTAAAAAGAGCTTTAGGCCGGATCCACACATTGGAGCCAACGTTGGCGCCAACGTTGGTACGGCTCCGTTGCTTGTCGGTATTTCGACCAAACATCAAAGGACGTTGGGCCAATGTGGGTACGTCGTACAGACATTGGTGCCAACGTTTCATCCTGTCTTTGTCGTCTGCTCATCTCGAAACTGTTTCTTTCTTCGTTCGTTGTTCGTCGCCGTTTTAGAGTTTCGAAATCTCTTTGTAAATATTAGAACTGTATGAGAAAGTGATTTATTTGTGAAAGAAACCTGAAAAATAAATAAATAAATAAATAAAATAAATAAATAAAATAAAAAGAAATGCCACACCAAAACTTAGGCATGGACTGTGAAATTAAAAACCTTTTAGACTTTCGACACACTCCATTACTGAATTTAATTTTTAAAATTAACAGTACAGTAGTTAATATTTCCTGTCAAGTTTTAAATATTGTTTTGCAAAGTTCAAGCACTATCAGTGATATCGATTACATGGTTATTTTAAAAGGGAAGTGGAGGCTTCTAAAACTGTCAACTTTAGCAATAAATCGAAGCGTAATACCAAAAGAATAGCATTCCTCCAAAACATCTTTCTTTTTTATTTTATTTTCAATCATTTAAAGTAGAAGGTTTAAGTTTTAATAATGTATCGTTTACTTTTAGCATATTTTAAAAATAATGATTTCGTACTGTAATTAATGTTCGTTAGGAAGTGATACAACACCCCATCGTCTTTAAAGTATGTTTCCCATTTTGGTTTACAGTGACAAAATGTAATTATTCACACTCAAAAGCGTTAACGCATTGGTCGCGATTTGTGCGTCAGATATGTTTTCGTCGACTCTCGACAGATTCAACTGAATGTTGGCTCCAATGTGTGGACGCTGTCTCAAAAACATTGGCCAATGTTGGCGCCAGCGTTGGTACCAATGTGTGGACGTGGGGTTACACTATCAAATTCCTTCGGCGTTGACATGTGACACATGGACGGAGACAAAGAAATGTGATGTAATAGCAGAGGCCATACGGGGACGGGATGTGGCAGATAGCCGGCGTGTATGGTCGCTCCCATACGTCTGGCAACCAGGGGGGGGGGAGTCTAGTGGGGGGGGAGCTTCCCCCTCCCCTCCCCACCCCTCCTCCAGCCGTGGAGCAGTAGCGGTGATCCAGTGAGGCTTTGTGCGTGGCAGTGCGTGACGCGTGTGTGTGACGAGAAGCTACGAGCCGGCGACGAGAGCGAGAGAGACAGGAGACACACACGCACCTGTGGACGGTTGAGGCAGGACGACAGGTAGGCTCAAGGCTCATCCACCATCTCTCTCTCTCTAGGCTGTCTACAAATCCTCTCAAACTGTTGATCTACATCTGCATCTACATAGATACTCTGCAAATCACATTCAAGTGCCTGGCAGAGGGTTCATTAACCACTTTCATAACGTTTCTCTACCGTTCCATTCTCTAATAGCGCGCGGGAAGAAAGGACACCTAAATCGTTCCGTTTTCTCTTATTTTATTGGGATGGTCATGTCTCCCTAAGTGGGTGGGTACCAGCAAAATATTTTCACATTCATAAATAAAAGTCGGTGATTGAAACTTCGCAAACAGACCACGCCGCAATGAATAACGTCTTTCTTTTAATGATTTCCACCCCAATTCGTGCAACATTTCCGTGACGCTTTCCCCCCCGTGACGTGATAAAACAAAACGAGCTGCCCTTCTCGGAACCTTCTCAATGTCTTCCGTCAGTCCCACCTGGTGAGGGTCCCACAGGGGGCAACAGTACTCCAGGAGAGGACGCACAAGTGTGATGTAGGCAGTCTCTTTGGTGGAGCTGGTGCATCTTCCAAGTTTTCTGCCAATGAAACGTAACCTTTGGTTCGCCTTCCCCACAATATTTTCTGTGTGTTCTCTCCAGTCAAAGTTGTTCGTAATTGTAACTCCTAGGTATTTGGTAGAATCTACGACCTTAAGGTTTGACTGATTTATCGCGTAATTGAAGTTCAGTGGATTTCTTTTAGTGATCATGTATATTACTTCACACTTTTATTTATTTAGTGCCAATTACCAATTTCGCACCATGCAGAAATTTTGTCTAAATCGCTTTGCAGTTGCTTTTGATCCTATGTTGACTTCGCTTACCGATAAACGACAGCATCATCCGCGAACAGTCTAAGGGAGCTATTCAGATTGTCTCCTAAATCGTTTATAAACACGAGGAAGAGTAGGGGACCTATAACGCTTCCCTGTGGAACGCCAGATATCACTTCTGTTTTACTCGATGACTTACCGTCAATTACAACGAACTGTGTCCTTTCTGATAGGAAATCGTGAATCCAATCGCACAATTGGCAAGATATTCCATAAGCACGCAATTTCATTAGAAGCCGCTTGTGGGGTACAGTATCAAAAGCCTTCCGGAAATCCAGAAATATGGAATCGATTTGAGATCCCTTTTCGATGGCACTTAACACTTCATATGAATAAAGGGCAAGCTGTGTTTCGCAAGAGCGATACTTTCTGAATCCGTGTTGACTACTGGTTAATAGGTCGTTCTCTTCGAGGTAGTTCATAATATTCGAACAAAGTATATGTTCCAAAATCCTACTGCAAATCGACGTCAATGAGATAGGTCTGTAATTTTGGGGATCACTCATATTTCCTTTCTTGCATATTGGAGTAACTTGATAGGGGGAAAGGGGATGGTGTAAGATACCTGCTATGGCAAGGTTGTTGTTGTTGTGGTCTTCAGTCCGGAGACTGGTTTGACGCAGCTCTCCACAATACCCTATCCTGAGCAAGCCTCTTCATCTCCACATAAGAACGACAACCTACATCTGTCTGAATCTGCTTACTGTATCCATCTCTTGGTCTTCCTCTGCGATTTTTACCCCACACACTTCCCTCCAACGCTAAATTCACCATTCCTTCATGTCTAAGAATGTGTCCTACCAATCTATCCCTTCTGTTATGCAAGGCATGCCAGAAATTTCTTTTCTCCCCATTTCTGTTCAGTACCTCCTCATTAGTTACGCGATCCACCCACCTAATCTTCAGCATTCTTCTGTAGCACCACATTTCAAAAGCCTCAATCCTCTTCCTCTCTGCACTGTTTATCGTCCATGACTCACTCCCATACAAGGCAACACTCCATACAAATGCCTTCAGAAAGGACTTCCTTAGGCTTAAATCAATATTCGATGTTAAATTTGTCTTTTTCAAAAATGC
Source organism: Locusta migratoria (assembly GCA_026315105.1). Taxonomy (NCBI): domain Eukaryota; kingdom Metazoa; phylum Arthropoda; class Insecta; order Orthoptera; family Acrididae; genus Locusta; species Locusta migratoria. The sequence continues at coordinate 125,718,948 of CM048754.1, forward strand.
TTTTCTACCCATTGCCATTCTGCATTTTATATCCTCTGTACTGCGACCATCATTTGTTATTTTACTGCCTAAGTAACAAAACTCATCTACCTCCTTTATTCCTTCAGCATCACCTGATTTTCTTAGACTGCACTCCATTACCCTAGTTTTGCTCTTGTTAATGTTCATCTTATATGCACCTTTCAGCACACTGTCCATTCCATTCAATTGCTCTTCCAGGTCCTTTGCTGTATCTGACAGAATTACTATGTCATCGGCAAAACGCAGTTTTTAATTCTTCACCCTGAACTTGAATTCCTTCTCCAAATTTCTCCTTGCTTTCCTTTATAGCTTGCTCAATGTACAAATTAAATAACAATGGAGAAAGACTACAAACCTGTCTTACTCCCTTTCCAACCACTGCATCCCTTTCATGCCCTTCAACTCTGACAACCACTGTCTGGTTTTTGTACAAGTTGTATATAACCTTACGCTCCCTATATTTTACTCCTTCTTGCTTCAGAACTTGAAAGAGTTTATTCCAATCAACATTGTCAAAAAAAAAAAAAGAAAAAAAAAGAAAAAAAGGTAGAAATGTAATGGGTAAAATTGTCCATCTATGCAACTACAAATAAAATGCGATTTTTCTCACCGGGCGCTATTCGTTTTAACGACAATAAAACATCTTAAGCAGTCTGTAATCATAGAAATTTACAGTTTGTTTTGTTTTTAGATCGAAAACAGTTCGTTAGTGGAACATATAAAGTTTCTGTACTGTTTTGTTACATACGGTAATGTTACTCTTGTTTTTGCCTCACGTCATGGAATGCTCGTGTGTTTCATGCAGAAACGCAGATTCTACTTCACGCATCACTGTTTTTTTCCACAAATTTCGCTTCCAGTATTCCACTGTCCATAACTGTTTTACACAGTTATGACTGCACAGTGTGATATTGTAATGTTGCCAACAGCATAGTTGTATTTTTTATGTTTTAACTCATAAGCTTCACAACCCATAACCCATAAGCAGTTAACCAATAAGCTTCACCAACATTTGATGTTTTTATTTATTTTTTTATATTTATGTATTTTATTTTTTTTTATCATCGTAATATAGCAGTATCCTTTGTTTACATGTTCCGCTAAGGAACTGTTCTCGATGCAAAAACAAAACAAAGTGTAGATTTCCACGATTACAGACGGCTGAAGATGTTTTGTTGTCATCGAAACGAAACGCGTTTGGTGACATAATCGCATTTTATTTGTAGTTGCATAGATGGACAAACACTGCCATTCATAATTATGAAAGCAACTGCGGACATGACGACCACACAAACGAAGAACAAATTACCGATATACGGTAGAAAGAAAGGTCACTGACTTTAATGTTACATCTCCTAGTTCTCCCGATTCAGCTTTATCTTTTTCCGTGATGCAAACCCACTTAGAGCTTTTGTGCCACAATTGAAAAGAATTATGTGGAGGCTGTCGACGGAAACCTACCTGAAGCTGATGCATGTATGGTATCTTCATTCTTCAAAAACAATCCACATTTTTGCGTGCTAGGCATAAGAAACGTGAAAACTCTATTGTAAGTAACGCATACCTACACTTCAAAGCTAATTAATGCTAGAGATATTTTATGCCTTTGGATAAAGCGCCCTGCTTGTTGGTTTTAGCAGAATTACTCTGAAGTGCCGGCCGCGGTGGCCGAGCGGACTGAGGCGCTCCAGTCACGGTCTGCACGGCCACTACGGTCGGGGGCTCGAATCCCCCCTCGGGCATGGATATTTGTGTCGTCTTTAGTATAAAGTAGTTGATAAGTAGTTTGTAAGATGACCCCGTAGTTAAGTCCCATAGACTCTACAAACATTTGAATATTTTTTGATTATGTTGGCAACATCAACAACACCATAGACAATCTTTGCCAAGTTGTTCGGACCACATAGAATGACTCGATTAGTGTATCGTACAGACCATGAAGTAAATAAATAATGCTGTTCCTGCTCTATAGTTTACAGGTTCAAACATGTTCCCTTGCCCAGTCAGTAAAAGTAATTGTCTTCGCAACGCCAAGGTTTCATGACAAAACATTTACGCTGTCATGCGACTAGCTAATGGCGACGTCACAGGATTCTCACTATTCAGCATCTGTTGCCAACATTATCACATGACGCCGCCGCGGTGGTTGCTAAAATTTAACTCAGTAAAGCACACAGTTAAGGCAGTAATTTCATTTTTAACTACTTCAGTACTGGTAGCAAGGTTTAACATCAAAACCCTTAAAATACAGCAAAATGCCTTGTGCGTATATTTATACAATATCTCAAAATAAACGAATTTTTGGGTAACACTTTTAATCTTATGTACACTGGCATATTGCGAAAGTTTAAATGCTAAATGAATCGGCGCATATACATATTTTACGATATGGTATGTTGTAGTATAGTAGTAGAAGGCGTTGTCGGTATACAAAACAATACCCATTATTAGGGTCGCCAGATCTCCGGGCGCCGCCCGGAGTGCCCGGGTTTGGAATGAATTCTCCGGGTCTACGGGACAATCACTCTCATCTCCGGGCTTCAATGTAACCTTCATCTTAACTTTTTTGCGACGCTTTTTAAGTAGTATGGTCATGCAGCGACGATCTACATCGAACTTGACGTAACTTAAACTAAGGACGAACACAACATCCATGCCCTAGGGGGAGATTCGAACCTCTGGCGGGAGCAGCCTCGCGCACCGTGGCAAGACGCCTCAGTGCGCTCGGCCATTCCCGGCCGGCTCCTCTCTAGTAATTATGAATAACTTTATATAAATGTCAATTTCTTATTGCAACAAAACGCTACTTTTCTATTCTTCCTCTGAAAACTTTTCATTGCTGCGTCGGTAGTAATGGGCTAGCGCATTATTAAGCAAACACTGTTGCGGCAACGTGTCAACTGGCGACGTCTATTATTTGTTCATTGTTTGTTATCAGTTTACCGGCAATTTTTTGAATACTCGGATCGTGTGTGAACAGACAAGCTTACATTAACTCAGATTAGTGAGTAATAACAGTGAAATGAAGAGACGATATCAAAGTTCGTTCCGTGAAGAATGGTTGCAGGTAGGAAATTATAAAGAGTGGCTACAAAAAGTCGATATTGATGAGTGTATGTGTAAGTGCAGAATATGCAATATCTCATTTACCTAAGTACGACGAAGTGAAAGCTGTGAATAAACACTTACAATCAGAAAGACACAAAGCGAATAATACCACACAAAAGAAGAATCAGTCGCTTTCTAAATTCTTGCCGAAACAATTTTCAGCAGAAGACGACAAAGTCCCTGCAACGGGATTAACGTTGACTTACCATGGTGTGAGACACCAGCATTCTTACAATTCTCAATATTGTGGCAATAAGCTACACCCTTGTGTTTTAAGAGATTCCTCAGTGGCAACGAAAGTAAGATGCGGCCGAACAAAAAGCGAGGCATTAGTAAAAAATGTGCTTCTGCCTTATGCTAAAGAGAAGCTACTGAGCGAATTAAAGCAAAATGTCCCGTTTGCATTAGGTTTAGATGCTTCAAACAAGGGCAATAAAAACATTATCCGATAGTTGTAACATATTTCTCCAATGATAAGGGAAAATGTAATGAAGTTCTTGATTTCTAGGAAGATGTTAACGAATCTGAAGGAGCCATCTCAAACTAAAATCCATTTTACTGGAAAATGGTTTGACACTAAATAATGTAGTTTCGTATTCAGCTGACAATGCATCAGTTAATTTCGGGAAACACAATTCTGTCTTCACTAAATTGAATGAAGAAAATGAAAACTTAATCAAAGCCAATTGTTGTTGTCAAATTTTACATAACTGTGCTAAGTTTGGATTCAAGCTTCTAAAATATGATGTAGAAACTCTAGTTCTTAAAATATATTCAGACTTTTCTTCGACCGGGGGGAGGGGGGATACTTGCTGGGAGAAAGGAGATGATTAGGTGTTTTTTTTTTTTTTTTTTTTTTTTTTCCTCTTTTAGTATACACGTGTAATCCTGGTTGTGGAGGGGAGTTGGTAGCAGTTAGGGGGGGGGGTGAGTCATTGGCCAAGGGGGTCTGGTCTCCGGGCCTACCTCGAGTTCAATCTGGCAACCCTACCCATTATTGAAATGGTTGTTTGAATAAGATCGCCGGCCGCGGTGGCCGAGGTGACTGAGGCGCTCCAGTCACGGTCAGTACGGCCACTACGGTCGGGGGTTCGAATCCCCCCTCGGGCATGGATATTTGTGCCGTCCTAGTTCGTAAGTAGTTCATAAGTAGTTTGTAAGTTTAGGGACTGATGACCCCGTAGTTAAGTCCCATAAGCTTAACAAACATTTGAACATTTGAATTTGAATAAGATCTGCTGGCGATAAAAGTGCACTTACTGCAGATAAATATCAGTGCTATATCGTGGGCTGAAACAAAATTCATGTTGTTCTTTCACTGAATACATTATGGAACAGCATTAATTACACATAAATCGTAGGCACGTAGCATTATGAAATTTTATTTCGCAAATGTAAACATCAGCTCATTAACCAGTACCTGATACTACTTTACACCTTTGCAGTAGAAGAGAGTGATGCTTAACAGTGAACTGCTAGAATATCATGAAGTGTTTACTAGCATCAAAATAATCCTCAGAAAAAGAAACACATGAAGTGGCCGCTATTTCATTTGGACGTCTTCGAGCGAGTGTCAACCACATTTCGCACATCTTCTCATTATTAGAACTTGCAAAAACAATTTTTCTGGTTTCTTTATAAATGTATTGCTACAGTGCGGAACTACGCAATATTTGTAGGTCATTTTGCGAACGTGTTTGCCCAAACAATACAACACTATTTGTGTATCTTAAAGACAGCAGCAGCAGCATCGTGGTTTCTGACGTCAGAGGCAACACGTGATTCAAATGTAGCGTTTTAGCGGGATTTCAAATTATTTGAATTTCATTTCCATTTTTTGTTAAAATTACTGATTAAAGAGGTAAAAAGCATGTTCGGCGTAATCTCTATATATAAAAAGAAGTGTCCCGATTGACTGACTGACTGATTGACTGACTGACTGACTCATCACCGCCCAGCTAAAACCACTAAAGATAGAAACTTGAAATTTGTGGAGGGTTTTGATATTACTCTCTAGGCGTCATTTAAGAAGCGATTTTTTGATATTCCGTCCGTAAGAGGAAGAAATAGGGGATGAAAGGTTTTTTTTTTTTTTTTTTTTTTTTTTTTTTTTTTTTTTTTTTTTTTTAATGTAGCTGTTTAGGCAATTTTGAAGCTAGAACTACAAAATTTCGGATTTTAATTCAGGGTTCGAATTTAAAAGACAGATGTTTCGGCATTTTTTGAAATTCGACAAATAAGAGGATAAATAGGTGACGCAAAAAATTGATTTTCAAAAGTATGTTGCTGTTAACTCAAATTTTAAGCTACAACTACGAAACTTCGGATATGGAATCTTGGTCAGGATTAAAAATCCATGTTTTTTAGTATTTTTGGAAATTCAATAAGTAAGAGGGTTAAATAGAGGATCAAAAATTCTTTTTGAAAACACTATGTTGTCAACACAATTTTGACGCTATAGCTGCAAGAATTGGTATTTGTATTTTTCGATGGAAATTCAACCATCAAGGGGGTTAAATTGGAGAGGGGATGTTTTTCGAAAATCTGTTGCTATTTATGCAATTTTGAAGTTAGAACTACAAATTTTCGGATTTGGATTCGAGGTTCAAATTTAAAAGACACGTGTTTCGGTATTTTTGGAAATTAGACTAATAAGGGGGTGAAATACGGAATGCAAAAATTGATTTTCAAAAATATGGTGCTGTTAACTCAAATTTCATGCTATGACTACGAAATTTAAGATATGGATTCTTCATCAGGATTAAAAAGAAACAACTGGTTCAGACCAACCAGCCTACGCATGCGAAGCAGCGGGGGTTCAGCTAGTATGACATAATTAACAAACAACTTAAAACGATTTCCTGAAAACAGTCAAATACCCTATTGTACACAATCAAAGACTTCGGCTTTCGGCAGTGTGGTTACAGATTCTCGCCATAGATGGCACTACGGCGCCCTACTTCTCACAAGGGATTGGTCAGACTTGTCATACCGAAACATGTGTTAATTTTTATAGCACTGTTAGTTAACACTGTATGCAGAATGTTAGCTGCAGGTGCGTCCGTCTTATCGCGGCGTTCACTACAGAGGAGTATCGCTGCACGGTTCTGGTGGAAAGGCGAAACGAATGTTCGTTTCTGTGCCATACACTTCCTTTTCATTTCTGGTACGTATTTCGAAACGTACCGAGGAGATAGATGAGTTTTGTTACTTGGGCAGTAAAATAACAAATGATGGTCGCAGTACAGAGGGCATAAAATGCAGAGTGGCAATGGGTAGAAAAGCGTTCTTGAAAAAGAGAAATTTGTTAAAATCGAATATTGATTTAAGCCTAAGGAAGTCCTTTCTGAAGGCATTTGTATGGAGTGTTGCCTTGTATGGGAGTGAGACATGGACGATAAGCAGTGCGGACAGGAAGAGGATTGAGGCTTTTGAAATATGGTGCTACAGAAGAATGCTGAAGATTAGGTGGGTGGATCGCGTAACTAATGAGGAGGTACTGAACAGAATTGGGGAGGAAAGAAATTTCTGGCATACCTTGACTAAAAGAAGGGATCGATTGGTAGGATACATTCTTAGACATCAAGGAATTGTGAATTTAGCGTTGGAGGGAAGTGTGTAGGGTAAATACCGCAGGGGAAGACCAAGAGATGGATACAGTAAGCAGATTCAGACAGATGTAGGTTGCCGTTCTTATGTGGAGATGAAGAGGCTTGCTCAGGATAGGGTATTGTGGAGAGCTGCATCAAACCAGTCTCCGGACTGAAGACCACAACAACAACAACACCGTCGTGAAACTGGTTAGAAATGCACAAATGTTTGTACAGCTTAAGGGACTTAACTACGGGGTCATCAGTCCCTAAACTTACAAACTACTTATGAACTACTTACGAACTAGGACGGCACAAATATCCATGTCCGAGGGGGGATTCGAACCCCCGACCGTAGTGGCCGTGCAGACCGTGACTGGAGCGCCTCAGTCCCCTCGGCCACCGCGGCCGGCAAACTGGTTAGAGATGTGAAAGATGTTCTGTGCATCTATATCTATACTCCGCAAGCCACTTTATGGTGAACATTCAATCTTCCCTTACAGGTAATGGCAAGCGCTGTAAATGTTTTGCTGCTTGCCATGGAGATATACCACAGACGCCAAATGAAGCAGTCAACAGGAAACACGCGTGAAGACTGTGTGATGTGCGACATGGTAGTTAAACGTCTAGACGAGCATGGAAACAGCGCAGACATGTGGCTAGAAACGACTGTATTTCGAGCTCACCCTGACAAAGATGTAGAGATACTTCAGGTTCCACCCGGTACGACGAACGTAATGCAACAGTTAGAGGAGTTTTCCGCTAGTGGAAGGCATTTTACAGAAAACTAACAGAGAACATTATTGTGTGCAAATCACTGCAGTTTCCTGTCTGTCACTGTGAATTTTTTTTTTTTTTTTTTTTTTTTTTTTTTTTTTTTTTTTTTTTGTCTCGTTTCCGTCGTAGATGTCGGTGGCCGAGTAGAAAGAGACCGACACAGAAATAAAGGATGCACGCTTGTGCAGGAACGAAGGTGAGCAGCCAGTGGGACAGCAGAAACTAGAAACACTAGAGTAAATTGGAACGAGATATATATTGCACAGAATTTATACAATACTTAACTTTTACATAGTTCAGTACGGCAGACTCCTGATACATAGTTGAGCTAGAGGCCTGCCTAGTGCCTGTCCGATAGCCAAGTCTTCACTGGTGCCTATCTGATTCCCAAGTGTTAGCTGGTTCCTATCTCAGTCCCAAGTGAACGATGTCGTTCAGTGGTGGCCACGAGCGGAGTTGTAGCAGAGGGCGCTCGTGGCTGACGTCGTAAGAACTATTATGCTATTATGCGCAAGTCTATTGAGCAGTATGAAAAACTAGGCATATAAGAGGTATTTTGATTTTTAATCATGTATATAAGTATGATGCAGAAGTAGGTCGTACAATTGTTTTTAGACGCTTAACAGATAGTGATTTTACATTGTAAATGGCCATAAATTTAATCTAATGTTCCATACTCGGCCACTGTGAGAGGTACTATCTCTGTTAAACTGTAATGTGCGAATGAAATGCCTACTTCAAGTTGCATGGGTTATTAGAATTACTCATACCCAAATTCGAGCAAGTTGAAAGAAAGTTGTATGTAATACGGAAAGGAATGGCGACAAAATTGTGCTTTACAAAAATAAGTGTGAGTAACGTACAGAGTAGTCGGCGAACAGTGAACACGACCTGACTGAAAATCACGTCAGTTAAATAGCCAATAATCGCAGTCTCTGCTACTTTACAAGTTTCATGGAATCATATTATGCAAATATCTCGATGAAGAATCATTCCACAATCCTAGAAAATAGCCTTGTATTCTTAAACTTCGTGTCTCTATCTACATCTACATAGATACTCTGCAAATCACATTCAAGTGCGTGGTAGAGGGTTCATTAACCACTTTTATAACTTTTCTCTACCGCTCCATTCTGTATTAGCGCGCGGGAAGAAAGAACACCTAAATCGTTCCGTTTTCCATCGGATTTATCTTATTTTATTGAGATGGTCATGTCTCCCTAAGTAGGTGCGTGCTAGCAAAATGTTTTCACATTCAGAACTAAAAGTCGGTGATTGAAACTTCGCAAACAGATCACGCCGCAATGAATAACGTCTTTCTTTTAATGATTTCCACCCCAGTTCGTGCTACATTTCCGTGACGCTTTCCCCCCCGTAACGTGATAGAACAAAACGAGCTGCCCTTCTCTGAACCTTCTCAATGTCTTCCGTCAGTCCCACCGGTGAGGGTCCCAGAAGGGGCAACAGTACTCCAGGAGAGGACGCACAAGTGTGATGTAGCCAGTCTCTGGTGGAGCTGGTGCATCTTCGAAGCGTTCTGCCGATGAAACGTAACCTTTGGTTCCCCTTCCCCACAATATTTCCTATGTGTTCTCTCCAGTCAAAGTTGTTCGTAATTGTAACTCCTAGGTATTTGCTAGAATCTACTGATTTAACGCGTAATTGAAGTTCAGTGGATTTCTTTTAGTGGTCATGTGTATTACTTCACACTTTTCCTTATGTAGCGTCAATTGCCAATTTTCGCACCAAGTAGAAATTTTGTCTAAATCGCTTTGCAGTTGCTTTTGATCCTCTGTTGACTTCACTAACCGATAAACGACAGCATCATCCGCGAACAGTCTAAGGGAGCTATTCAGATTGTTTCCTAAATCGTCTCTATGCAGACGTGTTTCGGAAATTAGCAAACTTTTCAAACTGACTGCATTATTCGGTAATTGTCTGTAAACGAACACGCGTTTATTTTATGCTTCAGTTTGCTGTTGTCGCGTCTCATATACTTGAAATCACAACCGCAACGCTTGGATTCTCTCCTGCAAATAGCGGCGATCAGCTGCTTAGACTACAAGCTAGGAGCCTTTGAGACGCCCCTAAAAGCAATACACCAACGAACCCCCACTCCCAACCTCCACTACATGGAGCTAAGGCCGGTATTACACTATCCAATTATTTGTCAAAGAATTGGACAAAGAAAAATTGGACATAGTGTAATGGGAACATCGTCCAATATTTCATCCAATCTAAGGCGTCGGCCGAGATTTGATCAAAGAAATGAGAAATGTGACCGCTTGGAGCGCTAGTAGTACTATACAGCTTCGTTGCCACTACAGCTGTTTTATTTGGAGGTTAAATATCTGACATTACTTGAACATAACGTTCGTATTCGTAAACATGGCTAGTAGTGGAATGTTTGTGTAGTGTTTTCTAGCTACAACAAAATTTAAAAAAATCAGATGGGGCGTTGTATAACAGGTGACAAGGACAATTCACTGTCCGTCACGTCAATTCGCGTAGCCCAATACCTGCGGCGAAAGTGAGGTTGAGTTACAATCCGTGATGTAAAAAAGTCATTATATACTATCGGAATTGAAGAAGTAATACCTCTAAATCTTAATACAGCCGAAGCACATTTTGAATGTATGATTTTGGTAACGTGGTGTGCTAAGTTCTGGGAAGTGAAACAACTTACAAAACATCGACATCTGTTTGCATGCGAATCTATGTACATATAAATACGTCAGCCAATTTTTGTAAGGAAATAAATAGAGCCTATTTACTTTATCAGCAATGTTTCCCCCTTACATTGTTATAACGTCATAAACCATTTACATTATCCTCTTTGTCTGTGCTCACATTTTCCATTTGAAACGTTATTTAATGAAACTTGCTTTATCAGCTTAACAAACTCATTCGTATACACTGTTTGAGTCAGTCTTTTTGTTACTCTATTGCAAACTGTGAAGGATGAGGAGCGACAAAATAACTAGCAGTGAACGGCCTGGCTGTTCTGCCGACGGCATAAAAAAGGAAAATCCTCCCGGTCCCTTAACAAATTTTATTTATCTCGCTCTGACACCCACGGTTTCATCTAAGTGCGTTTCCTTTTTCTTTTTTCCCTCCATCTCTTCTAAATGCAGATACAAAGCAACTGTTGTATAAACAACAGCTGAGCATAACACCGCCATTTTGAAGCAAATTTGACAAAATATTGGATGATAGTGTAATACCCCCTTTTGCGTTTCATTCAATTTCTTTGTCAAAAATTATGAGCAATATTTCATCCAAGTTTTTCGTCCAATTCTTTGTCCAATAATTTGACAGTGTAATACCGGCCTAACGATATCTCAAGGCGCAGCCTTAAGGCTACTACCCGATCGAAAAACATCGTTCAATATCAACAGTTCCAAAAACATTCATCTTCTTTATTTACGTCCGTGTGACGGAAAAATGCTAAATGAATTCTGATGATTACAATTCTGCAATATGTTGTTGATACAAATATTTCAAATATTTTTTTGGGGGGCGGCTCCGCCTCAGAGCCTTTAATTACGAGCCGCGCCTGCATTCTATTGACTGTCGAGTACACATTTCACAGGATATACTTTTGTGGACGAATACAGACCAGACAGTTGAATACACACTAGTCACCACAAAAGTTATTCGGGTTAGCGTTATGCTTACAGCACTTGGAATAAACCTGAAGTCTGTTTTACGTCACACGCTGCATCGAAGACCGCGCAAAACACCGATCGGCTGTTGCCTGTACTCGATACTTAATGTGACAGACGCCATCTTGACCTGCCGTATGTCTAATGGTTTTGGTATTACAATACGCAGTGCAGCGTTCTAAAGCGCCTCGCTGCGGAGCACGCGGTTGCTCGTGGTGGAGGTTCGACTCCTCCCTGGGGCATGGGTGTGTGTGTGTTTGTCCTTATGGTCCAGTCAAATTAGGGTTTCACCTCGGAATGACAGATAACAAGCTGATTATTAGCATGAACTTTTGTTTTGTAATTCTAAATGATATGTCAAAAGTCTCATAAAATCTCGTGGCCGCGTCTTAAGATATTAAATGTCAAAAGTCACGAAAAAAGTTTTTCGCAAATATCTCGCTTCCTATGCGTTAAATGGTATTTGCATCTCGGATAAAAGTTGTGGAGCATGACATTCTCTACAATTTTTGTTTTAAACATTTTTTTTTTTTTTTTTTTTTTTTTTTTTTTTTTTTTTGCAATTCATCGTTTTTTTAGATGAAACGCAGATAGCGTACAGGTCACAGCGCTCAGACTTATAAGACGTAATGCAAGTCAACCGCGAATCCCAGTCAATGGTACGTTGTTTAAAGTCAATAAATCATTACAACAAGTACAATAACAAACCTTCATTCTTTATTAATTGTCTTCAATATTTCATAATATTATTCATAAATCAAAAAGATTTGTTTAATAATATTACTTATTTCTTGAAATTATTAAGTTATGAAGCCAAATACTTCAAGTATATCTTAATTGTATTCTTATATATCTTCATTATGTTTCATGTAGAAAAGAATACAATTAAGATATACTTGAAGTGTTTGGCTTCATAACTTAATAATTTCAAGAAATAAGTAATATTATTAAACAAATCTTTTTGATTTATGAATAATATTAAGAAATATTGAAGACAATTAATAAAGAATGAAGGTTTGTTATTGTACTTGTTGTAATGATTTATTGAGTTTAAACAACGTACCATTGACTGGGATTCGCGGTTGACTTGCATTTCGTCTTATAAGTCTGAGCGCTGTGACCTGTACGCTATCTGCGTTTCATCAAAAAAACGATGAATTGCAAAAAAAAAAAAAAAAAAAAAAAAAAAAAAAAAAAAAAAAATGTTTAAAACAAAAATTGTAGAGAATGTCATGCTCCACAACTTTTATCCGCGATGCACATACCATTTAACGCATAGGAAGCGAGATATTTGCGATAATCTGATTTTCGTGACCTTTGACCTTTAATATCTTAAGACGCGGACGCGAGATTTTCTGAGACTTTTGACACATCATTTAGAATGCCGAAAGAAAGGCTCATGCAAATATTCAGCTTGTTACCTCTCATTCCGAGGTTGACGCCTTTTTTCGGCTTATTTGACTGGACTATTAGGTTAGTTTACCTAGGTTTAAGTAGTTTGTAAGCTACGGACTGATGACCACGCAGTTTGCAAACATTTGATTTTTTGAACAATATGCAGTAAGCCGTTTCATGGAAACACATTACCGATGATTCACAAAAACCGTTCTCGGCTACATTTCTTATCACTACATGTGATTAATAATACACCGACACTCAAAAATTCCGGATAAGTATACTCAAACCTCTTAGTTCTGCAAGGCGGTATAGTGTAGTGGTTAGCGTTAGAGATCGACAATATAAACGTTTTTGGTTTGAAAACTATGGAAATATTCCTTTTTAAATCTCACAGTTTGTACTATAATGTAGATGTTGCTTAACTGTAACACGTTGTGGGCCTATCGTATTCATATAACAGTGGTATCGTATGCAACACATGATGTTTCCTGTAACAGAGCGCTGTCTCAGAATTAGTGACATCAATTTGGTGAATTTGATCTGATTACAAAACGGAGAATGCAATTCCTGGAAGTGATACGGCCAAAAATGACATTTCTGTTGAGAATGGACTTCGTGGAAAGGATACGACCAGCCTATTGTTCCAAATATGTAACGATTTCCGGGGATATGGTTAGAGACAAGCCTAAGAGAAACGTTTAGTAGCTACATTGTGATAGTAAAAGACACTTAATGTACGGTATAAAATATTCCTCCAAACAGCAATCAAAATATGAATAAATAAATAAAGTGCTGATAAGTAAAGTAAGTGCCGATGACATTTATACTGTTCGCTTCTCAGAAATATTTCTATTTTTATTTCCGAATGTGTTGTGATTTGCGAGCGTGTGGTGAGGCCGATATTCCTGGCTTATCTCAACATTTCGCTGTTTATTTCCGAAAGTGTCGCGATTTCCGAGAGAGTGCTTAGAACGATATTCCTCGCTTGTCACCAATATTTGTTTCGGCAGTTTATTTCTGAGCAATTTACGCTTGCTGAGTTTTTGGTTAGCCTAGATCCTAAGAGGAAAACTTTTAAATTTCATTTGCAGATGTATGCAGCTTACTCTCACAACACTTCTAATGTTGATCCCAGAGTCTTAACATTGCAGATTTGTGAGACCCGAAATTCCCCCATAATCCGTCGGAAATATTCATTTTAATCATAGCTTGATGCTGTCTAAACAGGCTACAGAGTGGCATTACCTAATTCTCTAGACCTGTATCCATTAAGTAGATCACACGTTTTAGCATTTCAGCTTAAACCCATTACTCAGGTATTGAGGCCTGGAGAAGAGGACAGTGTATTGTGTCTAGTTCTATTCATAACATTCATCAGTGACACTGCAGATAGCATAAGAGACGCTGATATAGCAACGGCATACTAAATGATAAACTTCTAGAATTGGTATTACAAAAAGAAACTGTCCAACGTATTTTGAATATTGAGAAAGGTTGACTACGCATTTTTTTTTTAAAGTATATTACGGCTGTTGACTCACACCTGAGCAAAAATTTGAATTTAACGTGCATTTCTATGTTTTGTGCTTACTTTCATTTTATTACGTAGTTCCTGCTGCTTCAATTTGTAGTGTAGAAATTACAAATTATAACATCACACCGAAAACTGTAGTTTTAGTCCACGAACAGCGGAACGTTAGTGTTTACGTGTTCATATCTCACCAACTACGTGTCACGATGTGATACAATTTAGGAGCTACAATCAACTATATATGTGTATACTGTCGTAAAATTTCCTGCCGCTACAATTTGTAGTGTACAAATTATAAATTGTAACGTCATACCGAGAGCCGTAGTTTCACTCCATAAACAGCGGAAAATAGTAAGCGAGTAACTTTTTTCCTTGCATCATTTTACTATGGTTGCCAGCGAGAAAAAGTTAAATAAAGCTTTGAAATTATGTTTAAAGTTTGTTGCAAGTTCCTAAGTACTGTCATTCTCATACAGTGTATTTGGAAATTCTCGCCGCATTATATGGCATTTTTTGCAATTTATGTTGGTTATGACGTAATACGTTTTGAACCATGTGTCGTATGTGATTTTTATCCCCCAAGCAATTCGTACCTCACGGTAAGGAATGAGTGTACCACGTTTGGTTGAAATCCGTCCAATGGTTTAGGAGAAAATGAGCAGCATTGTCGCTAAATGCAGCAGTTTTTCTCGTATCTCATTGTTTATGACGTCATATCTTGTGAACTATATATCGTACGTGATTCTTACACTTACGGCGACCGTCCTTATGGATTGAAGCTTACGTGTATAAAAAATCATAAAGATTGGAAGAAAACTGTAGATTTGTATGCAACACGTACAAACATACGGACACTCTGCTTTATATATTAGATGTCTGCAAAATTCGTCGCGAATAGGGTTGGTAGGAAAGACGTAATAAACCAAAACGTCATGCGTGATGAGACGGTAATCCGGGAACGTAATTGTTTATGAGTCCGTATCTCATCTACTGTGTGTCTTACTATGATAAAATTTCGAACGTACGCTCTGTGGTATGTGTGTATACTGTCTGTCACATTTCTCGCGAATACAATTAAACTATGGAATGGACAGCGTGTTGAAGAGAGCGTATAAAATGAACATTAAGAAGAACAAAACAAAAATAATGGAATGCGGTCTTAGAAAATCAGGCGATGCTGAAGGAATTAGATTAGGTAACGAAACAGTGAAGGTGGTAGATGAGTTTTGTTACTTGGGTAGTAAAATAACATGCGATAGTCGCAGTACAGAGGATATAAAATGCAGAATGGCAATGGGAAGAAAAGCATTTTTTGAAAAAGAGAAATTTGCTAACATCGAATATTAATTTAAGGGTACAGAAGGCTTTTCTGAAGGCATTTGTGTGGAGTGTTGCCTTGTACGGGAGTGAAACATGGACGATAAGCAGTGCGGGCAGGAAGAGAATAGAGGCTTTTGAAATGTGGTGCTACAGAAGAATGCTGAAGATTAGGTGGGTGGATCGTATGACTAATGAGGAGGTACTGAACAGAATTGGTGAGAAAAGGAATTTTTGGCATACCCTGACTAAAAGAAGGGATCGCTTCGTAGGACACATTCTTAGACATCGGGGAATCGTAAATTTAGCATTGGAGGGAAGTGTGTGGGGTAAAAATCGCAGAGGGAGACCAAGAGACGCGTATAGTAAGCAGATGTTGCCGTTCTTATGAGGAGATGAAGAGGCTTGCTCAGGATAGAGTAGGGTGGAGAGCTGCATCAAACCAGTCTCCGGACTGAAGACCATAACAACAACAACAATTAATACTGTACCAGTAATAAATTGTAACGTCATACCAAATGCCGTAATTTTACTGCACGAACGCCAAAAAAGTAGTAATCGACAAACTTTTTTCCTTTCATCATTTTGCTGGGGTTGTCAGCGAGGAAACGTTTCCTAAAGCTTTGAAATTACGTTTGAAGTTTGTGGCAAGTCGCTAAGTACTCTCCTTCTCAAACAGTGGACTGATAAAGTCAAGTGCTGCAAAACGGGGAAGTTTTCATGACGTCATGTCTCCCGAACTATCGGCCCCATCGCAAAATCCGTTCGTAGCTGACGTCTTCTACCGGTAAACCACATTGCTGCCAAATGTTAGCTGCAGACGTGAAGCAGTTTTGGGGATTTCGTGTTTAGTCAGTGAGTGAGTGAATTTGTGTCCTTTCGCTTTTATTACAATCTGCTGAAATCCGCTGGAGTAGCTGAGCGGTCTGGGGTTGTAACACTTGCGGGGAGTGACACTTGCGGGGAGTGACACTTGCGGGGAGTGACACTTGCGGGGAGTGACACTTGCGGGGCCCTTGGGGCGGCTGATGGCTTTTCCTGGGTACAGGCACACCAACAAGTCTAGCACTGCTGTTGTCAAGTTTCCACACCGTCAACATAACACGAAACTCAGTCAAATTGCACAATATAGTAACTTGTTCTAACTACATATTAATTCGTTGAGTGTTCCTTCTAAACAAAAAGGTATTTTAATAGTGATAAAGTTTGGAGAATTATTAACACATTCTCTGCTACTACAAGACGATGACTTTCCACAGTCATACCTCCTGAAAGCATATTATTCAGAAAACTAAGCATATCAAGACACCTGCGCAAGCAATAAATATATTAGGCATCTTGCACAGATACGTTGATGTAATTGACCGCTATGTAGTTAACCCCACTATCACGCAACTTCCATCCCTTTAAAAATAGCTACTATACTTTTTAATAGGAGACGCAACCTTAAACCTTCAATCAAAAAACGTTAATAATAAGTCAATGAGTATTTTACATACTTGAAGCGTTTATTCGTAGACCCCAAAACTATTTGGGTGTATTCGAATTACAAATACATGTATGAAATATGGAATGTATAACGGAAGGTCACACACCGAAAAATGCTAAAGATAAATACTATTTTCTATCACCGTCCTCCTTATTCTTTTCATTCTCCACTCCGAGGAGTGGAGCGGGCTGTTTGAGATCCGGCCCATAAAGAGTCGCGGTTCTATTCAGCCAATATCAGACAAGCTGATAGTGGGGCAAAAGGGAATCCCAATCCGTCATATAGAACCATTTTTACTCCGAACTTGGCATAAACAAACAGGGAGAAACAAGTTGCAAGACTTCCAGGAAAAATGAAGCCAAATTGGCAGCCAATACTTGGTTATAAATTACATTGCGTGTTAACTGTATAAATATAAATTACGGAATACGCGGAACTCCTGTTCAGTACAGTCAAAAAGGTCTAAGGTAATAGGCACTGGTTTACCATCAGATATCCGTATCACTCTCCTCCTCAAGAAGTCTGTGTGAAGATTTATATTCAGAACATTCAAGAAAAAGTCTATTGTGGTGTTGAAACTACAAGAAGCAGCTCATTTACTCAGGAAGCGAAAACGTTATGGTGCCCGTAAATTTTAATGCCTGTAGCTCTTGTAGTAACATTCATTTTTTGAGGAAATGTTAAAATCCGCCGGCCGCGGTGGCCGAGGGGACTGAGGCGCTCCAGTCACGGTCTGCTCGGCCACTACGGTCGGGTGTTCGAATCCCCCCTCGGGCATGGATATTTGTGCCGTCCTAGTTCGTAAGTAGTTCATAAGTAGTTTATAAGCTTAGGGACTGATGACCCCGTAGTTAAGTCCCATAGACTATACAAACATTTGAACATTTTTTGTTAAAATCCTCTGAATACGGCACAGGTAGCGGCTGGAGGGCGTGGAGTAGGGGTGGTGTATCCCTACTTGTGGAACACCCTGTTCACGACCTGCAGCCTCCGGGTCTCCCCGCAAGTGTCCACACATTCCGTTTCCCCGCAAGTGTCACTCCACGCAACTGGCACAAACTCGAGCGGTCTAAAGCCCTTTTTAAACAATGAACGAAGGTGAACAAGATTGATAATAGTCTACTGAAGCGCTCCTAGCGTACTAGGCCTGAACTACAAACTCAAGCCAGATCTTGTGGCAGCGTGTTTAGACGATAAACGCAATAGAACAGTAATACCCGATGTTGAAAGTGAGGTTATAACAGGCGATTTGTTATGTAGGAAGTCGTACTTTAATACTGGAATTGAGGAAACAACGCTAAATGTTATTGACGGCCAAAGATAACCTTGCAATCGATGTTTTTGGTCAACTTAGTGTGGTAAAGTTCTGGGTAGTGGAACAGTATTTCAAAACATTCACATCTATTTTCAAGGGGAAAAAAATAAACTCATGAACACATAAAGCAATATTTATAAGATCATAAATAGACCTTCTTTACTTTATCTACTAAGATTTGCTCACTGACATTGTTAATGTCATGAACAACTGAATTTTTGCCTTTCATTTGGACTGACTTTTTCATTTAAAATGCTATTTAATGAAAATTGCATCATCAAATTACAATCTTATTCAACTAAACAATTGGCTTCAGACTCTTCTGTTACGATATTGCAAATCAGAAACCATTTTTCGGTTTCAGATGTACGACCTCGTTTTTCGGTGGACAATAATTGAGATAAATATTTTAGTCGTCATGAAACATTTGCAATTCACCGCTATACAAAGTATAATAATAAACTAAAGATTAATAAGACAAATTTTATCGTGCAAACCGTGTAATTGTCGACTACAATATGAAAATCGCGTGACGAAAATAGGTTAACTTCCGATGTCAGCAGACGACCGTTCAATGAATACAATCCTCTCGAGAAAGCTTAACGTGACGTTGACGTTAGGTGACGGTCTGGTGACGGACAGTGTGAATGCCGTCATTAGAAATACATTTTGTAATACGTTCTGATCATAAACTTCGACATAACGCAAAATATACGTAAATACGAAGGAAAATGGCGGACTAACTGGAGCGGCGACCGCAGCAGACAGCTGCTAGCTCGCGCATGCGCAGTGAACCCACTAGGACCGAATTTAGAACTCGTCCTATTTCTTTATCGCTATGATTATCGCGCTTCGATACTAGCGCGATCATACTAGTGCAGCCGTTCACACGACAGTCGGCAGCCATTAACGCAACTTGTTATCAATCTATTACAAGTTCGTTGATCGTTTAAAACGGGCTTAAGGCGCCTCGCTGCGGAGCGCGCGGTTGCTCGCCGTCGGAGGTTCGAGTCCTCCCTAGGTCATGGGTGTGTGTGTGTTGTCCTTAGGTTAGTTTACCTAGGTTTGAGTAGTTTGTAAGCTACGGACTGATGAGCACACAGTTTAGCTTTACAAACATTTGAACATTTGCGCAGTCCGCCTGCCCTAGGCTAGCGTTGAGTCATCTGGGCAGCAAAAACCCCGCAAGCCGCGCCGTGTGCTGTGCTCTGCTATACTTTAGGCCAGCTGTGCACGACTGAGCGCCTGCCATGTGTAAACAAACACCGCAGCGAGCGCTGTTTACACGGAACAGCGTCACTGCTTGCTGGCAACCAGAGCACTCCACTTCCAGCAGCTACCGTGCACTGCCAATTGTACGCATTGGTGGTTTTAATTGTGGTGCTCCCTGCACGCGAAACAGTCACGTCTAACAGATTTCTGTTACTGGTCGTATGGATGACTTCACACTTCTCACTATTGGGTCGTATGAATAAAAAAGAGCACATGCTCCACAGAAGATTCTCAGAGCAAAAGAACGTTCTCCGAGTAAGTTCTCAATTTCGTTTGAATAAAAACTTGGAAGCATTATGCTCTGAGCAGGTAGTTCATTCTCGCTACCTCCCCTCCTACTTGAGTAAGTTCTCCGCGTGTCATGTCCGCCACACATCAGCTGTCCAATCGTGTATTTCTCTAAACTAGCCCAATCGGGCAAATTATTAAGTGTACAAATATGGAGTAGGCATCGACGTGTTCACAAAGAACTGTACTGTGTTTATACATTAGTTTGTTGTGAAGGAGCATATTAGCACTTTTTACGAAAATGTATTCTCCTGGCGATACAAAATTTTCGTCACGCGAGAAACTTTTTTGTTAATGAAGTAGGGTTAGCACAATTTGCGAACGATATTTTAAGAATGCATCACATATTCATCTTTTACAACGTGGAATGCTGTCTGAGTGTTCTAACATGCGATAGGCCTTGTGAAATATGACACCCAATGATTTGCTCATAAGCGTTAGGCCATGCGATTTTGAACAAGAAACAGGCTGCTAGGTATGTAATTAATCAGTTATTAATTTTCCTGTCGTGTTTACTTACTTCTAACATGACACAAGTTACGATGACGAAGTCAGATAACGCATCATAAATAGGCCAACCGGTTTGGATAGAAACAGTACTTCAGTAGGCCTACCTGGTATTGCAGCAATATTTATTTTGTGATAGAAACTGTGAAGTCCTGGGATACACTTTATTTGGAACTAACAGCCTAAGGTCTTACTAATAGACCCTATTTAAAAACAATATTATTTTGCTATGTGGCTGTTTACAACTGTAAATATACACGCCAAACAAATGAGTGAAATATGCAGCTGAATCCATTTGTGTTTCATTTTTATGTCGGTAATGAAAACATCTCTTACATCAGTCTCCTCACTGTATAAAATGCTGCAAGTGTCACACGATTTTGCCGAAGGAAGATACTCGTCAACAAAATGTTTTTATTGGTATTAACTTTACAGATCCCCTCGTATTTCTTAAAGACTACATATAAAGGAACTTGCTTTTGCCTTCTAAGTAACAAATTGTTGTCATTTTTATTATAAACCTCAGTAAAAGTAACCTTAATAGAAGTTACTCAGCACGGAGTATGCCATAGAGCTCACTCCAGAAATCTGAGAATGTTCTCCCGTCGTGAGAAACTTCTGCAGTTTTATTCATATGAAGTTGGAGAATGTTCTCTGCTGTGAGCAACTTCTCCCACCCCGTCACTCACGCTGAGAACATACTCGGCTGAAGTATATTCTCCGACTCACTTTATTCGTGCGAATCTGAGTATGTTCTCTGGAATCCAGAGTATAAAGTAGATACTCCATTTTATTCATACGGCCCATTAAGGGTAACTAGCCGTGCTGATACCTAAATTGTTTTGCAGCTGCTTTTGATCTTCTGCTGACTTTACTAACAGATAAATGGTAGCATCATTCGCGAACAGTTTAACCCTAGAACGGTCGGCCGAAAAATAGTTTCAGGAACGGTCGGGCTGGGTCTGTGGGACCCAAAAATTAAAATGCTTACGACAAGTGCCAAAACAGGGTATTTACATCAAATGACGACTTTTTATATTGTTTAGGTTCTATCAAATGCTGTAGAAACATTATTTCAGTGTTCTAAATTTCACAATTGCTGTAAAATAAAAAAAAAAGTAGAAAATGTACTTCTTTGTAGTAATAAATGTAATCACACTAGAAGTACAAGTAAATTGGATTGAAATACAAATATAAATGAGAATAATTTGTAGAACTGAGAAGCAGACTTGTTGAATTTATGTTATATAAATCGAAATTTTGCATATAATGAATAGTTTGTGTCATATCGTCCTCTAAAGTCGTCACTTTCTCTAACAGACACAAACCATATCTGCATGCACAAAGCACAACTACATTTTGCAAATTTTGCAGAAGTATTTAGTTTTGCTGTCCTTTCACTTATAGCATCTTCCCCTTCATCCCCACTTATTTCACTATTGCTATCATGATCACTGTTTATTTCGAAGTCTGGATCCGCGTCACAATCGTCAATTTCATTATCATCATCGTATTAAATGTTTCAAATTTCACAGTATGAAACACTTTCTCTTGAAATTTTATATTATAAATCATTGGCATCAGATTTAGTTCACAAAGTAATTAGAAACTGGAAGAGACAGCAAATAAAAATAGACCCGCACTGGTAGAAATGAATAACGTAAACGGTCGGGCTGGTCCAACAGACCCTCCCGCTTTTTGGAGAACTGCCGAACATTGTCTGAACAGTTTAAAACCTTATTCATGATGTTGACGCTTTCTCTTGCATGTTTCATGAAGCTAGCAGAGCGCTCGAGTCAGAATAGCCACTATAAGCAAATAAATTCAATGAAATAAAAACTAGTGGGTTTCACAGACCCAGCCCGACCATTCTAGGGTTAAGAGAGCTACTCTGTTTCGTAAATTTAATATATAAAGCAGAGTGTCCGTATGTTTGTGTGTACCAATCGTGTACAAATCTACAGTTTTGTTCCAATCTTTACGAAGTTTTGTACACGTAAGCTTCAATCCGTGAGGACGGTCGCCGTAAGTGTAAGAGTCACGTACGATAAATAGTGCACGAGATATGACATCATAAACAATGAGATGCGTGAAAAACTTCCGTATCTCCAAAACCAAGTTCGATACATACACTCCTTACCCTGAGGTAACAATTGCTACAGGGTTAATAATTACACACGACACATGGTTCAGAAGATATGACGTCATAAACTAAATCGCAAAATACTGCCACATAATGCGGAGAGATTTTATAAATGCGCTATATGAGAAAAAGAGTACTTGGCGACTTACAACAAACTTAAAACATAATTTCAAATCTTTATTACACTTTTTATCGCTGAATACAATAGCAAAATGATGAAGCCGGCCGCGGTGGCCGAGGGGACTGAGGCGCTCCAGCCACGGTCTGCACGGCCACTACGGTCGGGGGTTCGAATCCCCCCTCGGGCCTGGATATTTGTGCCGTTCTGGTTCGTAAGTAGTTCATAAGTAGTTTGTAAGTTTAGGGACTTATGACCCCGTAGTTAAGTCACATAGACTATACAAACATTTGAACATTTTTTTGAAAATGATGAAAGGAAAAAAGTTTCTCGCTTACTATTTTTCCGCTCTTCATGAACTAAAACTACGGCATTCGGTATAAAGTTGCAGTTTATAATTTTTACACTTGAATTGTAGCCGTTGGAAATTTTACAAACAGTATACACGCATATAGCTGTGTATACCTTCTAAATTGTATCACAGTTGAGATACTAGTCGCAGTAAATTTTGATAGACACTATACACACATACAGCTTAATGTACCTTCGAAATTGTATCACAGAACGACATGTAGTTCATGAGATATGAGCGCATATACAGTAATGTTTATGTACAATGGCCCCATCACGCAGCAAGTTTTAATGTACTACTTCTTACTATTAATTTTATTCGCAATAGGTGTTACACGCATACAGCAATTATACAAATGAATACATTACACGCATACAGCAATTATACAAATGAATACATACCTGAAAAATAACACAATTGTACAACTCGGTAAATATGAGATGGTTCGCATTTTATATGTCGTTTGTACTTTGTTTACTTTCTTTCTTCTACATCTACATACATACTCCGCAATTCACCGTAAGGTGCGTGGCGGAGGGTACACTGTACCACTACTAGGCATTTCCTTTCCTATTCCACTCCCAATTTGAACGAGGAAAAAAAAGAATGCCTATATGCCTCCGTACGAGCCCTAATTTCTCTTATCTTGTCTTTGTGATCTTTACGCGAAATGTAAGTAGGCGGCAGCAAGATCGTACTACACTCAGCCTCAAATTCCGGCTCTCTAAATTTACTTAAAAAAATTCACGAAAAGAACGTCGTCTTTCCTCCAGCGATCCTCAATTGAGTTGCCGGAGCATTTCCGTGACACTCGCGCATTGGTCGAACCTACCGGTAACAAACCTAGCTGCTCGCCTCTGAACCGCCTCTATGTCTTCCTTCAAACCGATCTGCTGCGGGTCCCAAACACTTGAGCAATACTCAAGACGTGGTCGTACAAGCGTTTTATACGCGGTCTCCTTTACAGGTGAAGTACATCTTCCCAAAATTCCCCCAATAAACCGAAGTCGGCTGTCTGTCTTACTCACAACTGTCCTTACATGCTCGTTCCATTTCATATCGCTCTGCAATGTTACGCCTAGATATTTGAACGACGCGACAGCATCAAGAAGCTCACTACTAATGCTGTATTCGAACACTATGGGATTGTTTTTCCTACTCATGCGCATCACCTTACATTTTTCCACATTGAGAGCCAGTTTGTTTGGACACTGCTGTTGTAATTTTGTACATTATGCCAGACAGCGTTATTTCTCATTTATTGTCCGATGAATATAGCAGGATTTTAGAAAAAAAGGAGATGGACAGACAGAGAAGGCATAGGAGAAATACTGACTCAACGCAGGGATAAATAAATAAATAGATACCCGGGCATCGCCGGGTTTTTAGCTGGTGGTTCATAGAGATAAGAGACAGTAGGCGCGCTGTTACACCTCTCTGGGGACCGCAAGTGCTCCGCGCATGCGCAGACGGCCGAGTGGGGAGAGGCTGACGAACGGAGCCAAGTCGGGAATTTCTTTGAGGAATGTATGAGTTACTTGTCCCCTGCTCATGGGACACGAGTTTTATGACTCAGCGCATATATATATATATATATATATATAGGGCGTTTCACTAAGTGTGTTTGCCTCTGTAGCTTATAAAATAATAGGTAATATTCACAGAATATATGACAACAACTGCGATTGGGCAAAGCTGAAAATGTGTACCCAGCCGGGATTCGAACCCGGGTCTTCTGCTTTCTAGGCAGTTGCGCTGACCCCTACACCACTGGGGACACAGTGATCACCGCACCTGCAAGGACTACCTACGCACGCCTCCCGTCAGATGCCAATTCCCAGCTTCGCCCTGCCCACAGTACTCAAACTCATAGTTATGCTAATTCCCGTAAGAATTTGTATCCGACGGTAGGCGTGCTTAGGCCGTCCTTGCAGGTGCGGTGATCACTGTGTCCCCAGTGGTGTAGGGGTCAGCGCAACTGCCTAGAAAGCAGGAGACCCGGGTTCGAATCCCGGCTGGGTACACATTTTCAGCTTTACCCAATCGCAGTTGATGTCATATATTCTATGAACAATAAACTATGTTCATAGCTCGGCAGCTCTGGCGTTTGAGCAGATATTTGCAGCTTCGTTTTTGTGACGCGTTGCTGTATTCATGCCACACAGATTCTGCTCATGACGTCATTCCTGCTACGCTCGGTGTAGATGTAAAGCTTCGATTTGTTTCCCGTCACGAACAAAAATATTTTTAGAACGAATTATTATTATTATTACTGCCCAATCGATAGAGCAGTCCCAAATTAGCGCTTCCATAGGCAGCAGCAGGCGGAGCGAGCTGGGGCACGGCGGGCGAGCGCGTGTGTGCCCATGTGTGTGTAACAGCATATCCGAATCGAAGCGGATTTGCTTTTCGTTATCTTATAATACATCACTAGCTGAACCCCCACTGCTTCGCATGCGTAGGCTGGTTGGTCTGCACCAGTTGTTTCTTTTTAATCCTGATGAAGAATCCGTATGTTTTAGTTTCGTAGTTACAGCTTGAAATTTGAGTTAACAGCAACATATTTTTGAAAATCCATTTTTTGCATCTCGTATTTCACTCTCTTGTTGGTCCAATTTACAAAAAATACCAAAAGACGTATCTTCTAAATTTGAACCCCGAATCCAAATCCCAAAATTTGTAGTGCTAACTTCCAAATTGCCTAAATAGCAACATATTTCCGAAAAACACCCCCCTCTAATTTAACCCCCTTGATAGTTGAATTTCCAAAAATACCGAAACTCGTGTCTTTTTTAATCCTGATAAAGAGTCAATATCATAAGTTTCGTAGCTATAGCTTGAAATTTAAGTTAACAGCAACATATCTTTGAAAATCAGTTTTTTTTGCGTCCTCTATTTTACCCCCTTATTGGTTGAATTTCAAAAAAATGCCGAAACACGTGTCTTTTAAATTTGAACCCCGAATCCAAATCCCAAAATTTGTACTTCTAACTTAAAAATTGCCTTAATGGCAACATATTTTCAAAAAACACCCCCTCTCTATTATAACCCCGTTGCTGGTTGAATTTCCAAAAATACTGAAACATGTATTTTTACGTCTAACCAACTATACAAATATCAATTTTTGCAGTTCTAGCTTCAAAATTGTACCAACAGCAACGTGTTTTCAAAAAGAACTTTTGATCCTCTATTTAACCCTCTTACTTGTTGAATTTTCAAAAAAAAAAAAAAAAAAAAAAAAAGAATCATGGATTTTTAATCCTCACCAAGATTCCATATCCGAAAATTCGTAGTTGTAGCTTAAAATTTCAGTTAACAGCAACACATTTTTGAAAACCAGTTTGAAAACCTATTTTACCCTTTATTTGTCCAATTTCAAAAAATACTGAAACACGTGTCTTTTAAATTCGAACCCTGAATTAAAATCCGAAATTTTGTAGTTCTACCTTCAAAATTGCCTAAATAGCTACGTACTTTCAAAAAACGTTTCATTCCCTATTTCATCACCTTACGGACGGAATATCGAAAAATCGCTTCTTAAATGACGCCTACAGAGTAAGATCAACACCCTCCACAAATTTCAAGTTTCTGTCTTCAGTGTTTTGGGCTGGGCGATGATGAGTCAGTCAGTCAGTCAATCGGGACACTTGCTTTTATATAAATAGAGATTGTACCAATATTTGAATTTGGCAAATTAAGAAGTATGTGGCTGCCACATTCAGACACTTCAAGCTCAACATCCAACAGGGATATAGATCAGTGATCGAAATATGGCGTCACGGATGTCAGAGCTATAGCAGCGGGACTGTTGCGCTATAGGCCGCGAAACTTATCATTAATAGCGTGTGCTTACTGCCATGTATGAGGACGTACTTCGTTAGCACCGTTGTGTGTGTCTTGTATCTTGTGTGTTCATCATGAAGGGCACACCTATGGGTGTGCAACACACACCTAGAAAGCGAGCCACACAGCGAAAGGGACGGATCTGGTGAACGGCCCAAGAGACCAGGGCCCATTGCCTCCTTCGTCGTTGACAAAGAAAATGAACTCCTTGATTTCCAGTAGGCTTTTGACACCAGCTTCATCAAACAATTGTGACGTAACGAATATTATATGTTGTCGCATCACAGTGGTCGCAGTAATAACAGCTTTTAAGATGTAGGTTCCTCCACCATCTGCGAAATAGTCGCAGCACTAAAAGTTTGTACAGTCATTGTCACCTTGATATCTCGGAGATCTGCATCTAAAATTTCAATAATGCAGAAACATCCAAAATACGTGCAGCTGCAGCAAGTCTCTCCAATTCAGGTGTACCTCAGTGGATAAACAGTAATTCAGAGCAACGCCAGGCAAAGTTGAAATCGTTGTTTAATTTCGATAACTGTTCACAAGTATGAGCAACACTTTAACAATGCAAATACCATAAGCTGACCGGCATAGTGGCGGCCTCGAAATCTCAATAGGAACTGCCTTCCAATGGCCTCTGCTGGCCCTCATTATATAGTAATCCTAACAATGCCTAGCATTGTTGTATCACAAACGACTTTTAATCAAATTGCGTCCTTATGGAATATCGCCCCAGATTTGTGACTGGATAGCGGATTCCCTGTCAGAGTTAACATAGTTTGCAATATTCGATAGTAAGGCAACGACTGAATCACGGGTGATATCGGGCGTTCCACAGGGTTGTGTTATTGGTCCTCTGCTGTTCCTTATTTAGGTAATTTGGTAGAATCCTTGTACATCGAATAAATGGCATTGCCATCGAATGTTCCATACAGTGTTTCTTGAACCGGAGATTCGAGCACTAACTTCCAAAAAAAAAAAAAAAAAAAAAAAAAAAAAAAAAAAAAAAAACCTTACGTACTTTGTACGTTTACCTCTTTGCAGGCGCCCAATGACAACAATTGTTAAGCTACCTCCTACACAGCAATAGATAGTTCTGTGGCTCCATCTTCGCCCATGTAAGTCTGACTTTTCAGAATTTCCTCACCTTAGCCACATTAGATTCGCTGCCCGCCAGGTACACGGACTGTAACAAAACATTTGTCTTTTTCCAGTCTGACGATGCGCTAACAGCACGAAACCCGTTATTGGATAATAAAATATTGCAACAGAGACTGAACATTTTTAATTATTCAACACTGTTGCTGCACCAGCCGCCACCACCATCACGGAATGGAATGAAATGAAAGGCATAACATCAGACGAGGCATCAATGTTAGCATTGACTAGGGGACCACGGGGGGATGTTATTAGAGGCACTATGCTTTCGCATCTGACTGAACGCTGAACGGCACACTCAGTCCTCTAGTGTTGATGACGATGATGATGACGATGACTCCCCTCTCCATCTGGAAGTGTGGGAGGCAGCGCAGCAGTGGTGGCAGGGCGGACTGTTTCGGCTTGCGTCTCCTCCTCGGGAGCTGGCTAGCTAGCTGTCCCCTCGGTCGGCCAATAGGCGCGCCAATTTAAGAATTATGTGCGGCGCCGGTACAGTCGCGGCCGGCCGCAGTGGACCTCGGCACAGGCTGCGCCGCTGTACGCTCGTGGAACGTGCCTGTTGACCCTCGGATGCGTAACAGGGGTCCTCTGGACCCTGCTGCCTTTCGTTTTATCCATAAATTCCCTTTAAAACTGATTACGTTTCATTAGGTTCTGTGTAGGGGAGACCGGGGCACCTTTTCCATAGGGGCAAGTTTTCCAAGCCCGTTTATTTTCGAAACAAACCGCTGCATACACTGCGCTTGTCCGTCCATTTTTGGAGTATTGCAGCCCAGTGTGGGATCCTTATCAGGTGGGTTTGACAGAGGACATCGAAAGAGTCCAAAGAAGGACAGCTCGTTTTGTATTGTCACGATACAGGGGAGACAGCGTTACAGCTTATCGCTGCGGCGTGGGCTACTTACGAAACTCCAATCACCAACATTCTCCTCCGAATGCGAAAATATATTGTTGACTGCCACTTACATTGGTAGAAATGATCATCAGAATAAAATACGAGAAATCAGAGCTCTAACAGAGAGATTCAGGTGTCCTTTCTTCCCGCGCGCTATTCGAGAATGGAATGGGAGGTACAATAGTGTAATGGTGGTTCCATGAACCCTCTGCCAGGCACTTAAATGAGATTTGCAGAGTATCCCATGTAGATGTAGATGTAGATATTACCACCGGCGATACTGTAGGAAGTAGCAACAAAGCACGCTTCATTTACGAAAGTTTCAGTGTCGTACCAGCAGTCACAACGTCGGCAGGGCTGTTTTCGTCATTTTTGCAAATGTGAGTAAACTTTCACGATTTTATTGAAACTTAAAAGCCGCGGTGGAGTAGCCGAGCGGTGTAAAGCGCCTCGCTGCGGAGCGCGCGGTTGCTCGCCGTCGGAGGTTCGAGTCCTCCCTGGGGCATGGGTGTGTGTGTGTTGTCCTTAGGTTAGTTTACCTAGGTTTAAGTAGTTTGTAAGCTACGGACTGATGACCACGCCGTTTGGTCCGATAGATTTACAAACATTTGAACATTTTTCAAACTTAAAATAAACATTCTAGCGTTAAACTTATTATTTTCACATTGCACACACTAAAAGTGGGTTTCTTTCTTCACGTAACTGTGCATTTGTTTTGTAAATAGCTTACACTGTTACTCATGGACGTAGTGTTATAGTTCCGAATATGGCGACGGGGCACGTTTTCCGAGTGCATATGGGGCACATATTCCTTATTGCTTTGAGTCTTACGCCAAGTCTAAAGCAAATGAAAAGTGGATACTGTGTACGAACTGCAAGAAATGGGCGCAGGGAGACTGTACGAAAGGGAATGTTGCATTTTTTGTTTGCTTACATTGAGATTCAGACAATCAGTATAAATATTGTTAAAAATGTCTGTATTTGTAAAATATTTAAGTCACATATGTTTTGTAAAACCATTAAATAACATTTGTTTTTATTTAATGTGGCTATTTTTACTATCCTCTTTTGTAATGTATTGTAAATTCATGATAAAAATACGTATTCAGTGAAATCAAGATAATTATCTCTGTTTTAACATTGAAAGTATAATTGGAATATTTGCCCCTGTACATTTTAAGTAAGCTGGAAAACTTGCCCCGCATACGGGGCAAATTTTCCAACGCAACATGGTCAGACAAAACCATTTGCTACCAAGACTATTTTCAAAAATATCTGTACAAGACTGTAAATAAAGGAGTAGGAAATATAATGATCCACTGTTTACCGCAAAATCGATAAAATAAGAAGTACAAAAATAAAAATGTAAAATGCTGGAAAACGTGCCCCGGTCTCCCCTGATCCTTCAAAATACTGCTGTCTTTCTTTAGACAAAACTTCATTTGCTGGAAAATAGAATTATTCACCTTTCTTCATTAATATTGTGATACGAGGTACATCCAGAAAGTAAGTTCCGTTTGGTTATATAAAACAAACGTGTACAGATACAGAAAAAAAATTTAAAGTACAAAAATCTGCAACTGTTAAACTACTTTTCTATATAACTTCCGGAATTTTAAGGTACTTGTCATAGCGTGGCACAAGTTTCTGTATACCTTCTTCATAGAAGGTTGCCGCCTGTGTATTGAGCCATGTGGCAGCATGTTCTTTCAGCTCGTCATCGTTGAAGTGTTGACAGGACAAATTTTAGGTGCAAGAAGAGGATTTCCGTCAAAAGGCGGTGTTTGTTTCCACGATAGTGCCCGACCTCATGTGGCGAATGTGACCAAACAACTGTTACGGGAATTTCACTGGGACGTGTTTGACCATCATCCGTAGAGCCCGGGCCTCGCTCCTAGCGACTTTCACCTCTTCTTACACCTAAAATTCTGTCCTCGGTGGTCAACATTTCAACGATGATGACGAGCTGAAAGAACATGCTACCACATGGCTGAATACACAGGCGGCAACCTTCTATGAAGAAGGCATTCAGAAACTTGTGCCACGCTATGACAAGTGCCTACAAAATTTCGGCAGCTATGTAGAAAAGTAGTTTAACAGTTGTAGATTGTTATACAATAAATATTTTATCTGTATCTGTTCACGTTTGGTTTATATAACCAAACTGAACTGACTTTGTGGACATACCTCGTATGTTGGGAGAATTAGGATTTCAGATAACGAGTTGTCTTTAAGAAATAGAACTATAGGAAACGCTATTCACTTGTAACGAAAAACAGTAGTTGTATGTTACTCATGTAAATACCATTAGGCAATCTGCTTTAGATTACAGATTCTTCTAATTCGTTAATACAAGGTTCCTGTAAAAATGTTGTACTTGAAAAGTTTAAAGTGTGCATTCGGGAATGCTGTTTTTCCGTAACATGTCTTGTACGTCCAGAGCTGGTTTAACTAGGGATGGCAGTGCGCTGTCATTGAAAGCTCTGTCTGTATACGGAAAGCGCGGCCATGCTTTTCCGCACCGCGTGCAATCGTCTGCGGCTCGTGATTGGCTGAAATGCAGTCACGTGGTTCTTTCCGCCATCTTGGTCCTATACATTGCTTGGCTGCCGTGAGAAGTCTTGCGAATTTCGTACGATAGTGTTCGAATGATGCCACAGTGTTGTACTTTTGGTGTTCTTAAGAAGCGAATTAAGGGAGGTAAACATTACAGAGCGTTTCCATTACGTACAGAAATGGAGGAAAATGCAACAGTCCAGGGCCGGCGCAAGGCACGTGCGAAACGTGCGGCCGCTCGGGGCGGCACTTTCCGAGGGGGAGGGGCGGCAAATCTGACGACATTTTTTTTTTTTTTTTTTTTTTATTTTATTTTTTTTTTTTTTTTTTTTTTTTTTTAGGGCAAACTCAACATTCATGTCCAAGAGGGGATTCGAAAGCAAACTTCGTAGAGAGCGTCTTCGGGAACTGTGGCATGGCGCCTCGACTACCTGCCGGCCGCCCCTGTTGAACAAGGGGAGGCAGGGGGACTAGTTTCTTGCTCGCCACTATGGCAGCGCCGTCGTGTTTACGCCGGAGGAACACAGAGGGTGAAGCAACCTGGCGTACACGCTCGGCCAGTATTCTTATGGACCGTAGCCAGCCTGTTACGCAACTTGCGTTTACTCACAACTAATATAGCAGAAGACGAAATCTAATCTGGAAATTAAAATGTAATGTTTGATACTGCGATTACGTGTTAAGTCTCAAGCAATTTTACTAAGTTCTTCAGTAGCAGTTTCCGAGTACTTATTCTTCCCGCATTATGGATAAAAATGGTTGAACACTACTAGTCAAACATGTCCAACACCTACAATGACTAGAGGCATTCCGGATGGGTAAATACGCAGCGAGTAATTACAAGGTCTAAAGACATTGGTACTAAGCTTGGCATAAGTTAGGTTACGACGTATTTTTCAAAATTCTTGCTATCCGTTTCTGAGTGATAGTCAAACGTTTTGGTTTTTGAGCCATGAAATACTTCTCTGCGCTTTCATGAACAACAAGTAAACTCTGACCGGCACTCTTGTTTGACAATACTACTCGCACACTATCACTTTGCCAACATTTATTTACTGTGTACGGTTTTCCGTTGAATACATTATCTGTTCACAACAACTGAAAAATGTTTATTTACGTTAATTTTGTAAGTACATGTTGCGCGGGATTAACCGAGCGGTCTAGGGCGCTGCAGCTGGTGCGTCTGGTCCCGGCGGAGGTTCGAGTCCTCCCTCCGGCATGAGTCTGTGTTTTTTTCATTTAGGATATTTTATGTTGAATAGTGTGTGGGTGAGCTTAGGGACTGATGACCTTATCAGTTAAGTCCCACTAGATTTCACACACATTCACAAGGCTTGTTAAAATTAGCTATATTTCTTCCATCAGGTTTGACCTTATTTTTGAGCTGGTGTCCAGTGACTTTTTGTACAAATCTGCAGAGAATGTCACCAATGAGTCGCAATTTTTGTTTTTATTTTCCAGATCTACATATATTTCGGCTACAGTGTGGCTATTCTCAAGGCTTTGAGTTATGTTCACATCTATTCAATCAAGCTGAACTCTCAAAGTGACGACTTAGATGTAAGCACATATTAAAAGCTTTTGAGACTGGCCACTCAGCTGCCGAAACCTAGGTAGATCTGAAAAGTAAAAAGAAAAATTGCGATTAATTGCTGATATTTCCTATAAATTTGTTTAAATGAAATTCCACAAACGTTTTGAAAAAGAAAACTATGGGAGGGGGGGGCGGCAATTTAGCAGCTCGCACGGGGCGGCACTTCGGCTTGCAACAGTCTGACGGATGAAAGTCGTCAGAGGAAACTGGGAGCCCAGAAGCGACCTTCGATTCTTCTACTAATTCGTAATATAAATTAACAGACTAAAGATTCACAGACGAATTGATCACGCAGCAGATATCTACATAATTCTAACTCGAATAAATTTGCGAAGAAAATTCCTGCGTAATGTCGTGAGGTTATTGACGGGTCGTTGATTTCATCTGCAGGCAGTTGCCGGAAACATACAAACTTTGAACATATTATTAAGTGAACTAGATTCTCGTTTGGATATGAAATTAATATATAGTTCCTGAAGCAAGCTTTTCTTATTCTTTTTCATCTGTTAAGTGTATCGTTACAGGAAACAAA
This sequence comes from Locusta migratoria, assembly GCA_026315105.1. NCBI lineage: Eukaryota > Metazoa > Arthropoda > Insecta > Orthoptera > Acrididae > Locusta > Locusta migratoria. The sequence goes on from CM048754.1 coordinate 125,752,420, forward strand.
GAATTGAAACAAGACAAATATAAGACTTTCAAATGTAATTGGTGTTGTAAAGGGACATTCAATTTCTCTTTTTGGTAAGACTCATGTTGCATTTTTCGTAGTTCTTGTAAGATATAAGTACATAATACGCAAGAAAATACTCATCAAAGACTTACCCATAATCTAAATGGTTTTCTTCATTGACGCTATGCTCCAAAGACGACATGTTCGCTGCCTATTCGAATAGGTCTGGCTACGGTACAGGTCGATCTTAAATAATAGGTGAACTCTTTAGATCTGGAACCACAAACCAAACAGTTTTCTTACAATCGGACGATAAGTATTTCGTAGAGCCGCCAGGTCCGCATATCAGTATATCTACGCCAACTTCCCGCATCTGACCGTCGGATATAACACCCTGTATCTCGAGTTATCGTTCTGCTCTCAACCTTAAATAAAATTTCGATATCTCACCGACATTTCGTCCGCAGCATTGTATTTGCTAAAATCAACCGTACGCAAGGTCTACGCAATGCGATTTTTCCTCTGCAAACTCTTCAAAATTTTGCGCAGTATTTTACTTAATTTCATGTAGCACGGAAACAATACGTTACTAGCTGAACCACCGCTGCTTCGCATGCGTAGGCTGGTTGGTCTGCACCAGTTGATTGTAACCAAGAATCCATACACCAATATATGTAGTTGTAGCTACAAAATTGCCTTAATAGCAACATTTTTTTCAAATGACTATTCATCCCCTCTTTCACCCCCTTGATGTGTGAAATTCCAAAAATACCTAAATACTTTCTTTTTTTTTTCAATTGGTCAACAGGCCAAATATTAATTTCCGTAGCTCTAGCCAGAAAATCGTCCCAATAGTAACGTATTTTCAAAAAGAACTTTTGATCCTCTGTTTGACCCTCTTCGTTGTTGAATTTTTACAACACTCAAACACGCATTTTTTAAAATCCTGACAAAGAGTTCACATCGGAATTTCCAACCAAGTATGCAAATATTTTTTGTAATTCTGGGTTCAAAATTGGCTTAGTAGCAACGTATTTTCAAAAAAAAAAAAAAAAAAAAAAAGTTTCATCCCCTATTTCATCCTCTAATTGATTAATTTTCTGAAAATACCGAAACATGTGTCTTTTTAATTCTGACCAAGAAAACATATACCAATTTTGTGGTTATAGCTACAAAATTGCCTTATTAGGCACCCCCTTGATGGTTGAATTTCAAAAAATACCGAAACACGTATTTTTTAAATTCTAACGAACGATACAAATACCAATTTTTGTAGCTATAGCTTCAAAATTGTCTTGATAACAATGTGTTTTCGAAAAGAAGTTTTGATCCCCTCTTTTATCCCCTTAGTTGTTGAATTTCCAAAAATACCAAAATACGTGTATTTTTAATCCTGATCAAGAGTCCATATCCTATGTTTAGTGGTTATCGCTCGAAATTTGAGTTAACAGCAACATATTTTGGAAAATCAATTTTTGCATCTCGTATTTCACTCTCTTGTTGGTCCAATTTACAAAAAATACCAAAACACGTATCTTCTAAATTTGAACCCCGAATCCAAATCCCAAAATTTGTAGTGCTAACTTCAAAATTGCCTAAATAGCAACATATTTCCGAAAAACACCCCCCTCTAATTTAACCCCCTTGATAGTTGAATTTCCAAAAATACCGAAACTCGTGTCTTTTTTAATCCTGATAAAGAGTCAATATCATACGTTTCGTAGCTATAGCTTGAAATTTAAGTTAACAGCAACATATCTTTGAAAATCAGTTTTTTTTGCGTCCTCTATTTTACCCCCTTATTGGTTGAATTTCAAAAAAATGCCGAAACACGTGTCTTTTAAATTTGAACCCCGAATCCAAATCCCAAAATTTGTACTTCTAACTTAAAAATTGCCTTAATAGCAACATATTTTCAAAAAACACCCCCTCTCTATTATAACCCCGTTGCTGGTTGAATTTCCAAAAATACTGAAACATATATTTTTAACGTCTAACCAACTATACAAATATCAATTTTTGCATTTCTAGCTTCAAAATTGTACCAACAGCAACGTGTTTTCAAAAAGAACTTTTGATCCTCTATTTAACCCTCTTACTTGCTGAATTTTCAAAAAAAAAAAAAAAAAAAAAAAAAAAAAAAATAAATAAATAAATAAATAAATAAATAAATAATATATATATATATATATATATATATATATATATATATATATATATATATATATTTTTTTTTTTTTTTTTTTTTTAATCCTCACCAAGATTCCATATCCGAAAATTCGTATTTGTAGCTTAAAATTTCAGTTAATAGCAACACATTTTTGAAAACCTATTTTATCCTTTATTTGTCCAATTTCAAAAAATACTGAAACACGTGTCTTTTAAATTCGAACCCTGAATTAAAATCCGAAATTTTGTAGTTCTAGCTTCAAAATTGCCTAAATAGCTACATTTTTCAAAAAACGTTTCATCCCCTATTTCACGCCCTTACGGACGGAATATCGAAAAATCGCTTCTTAAATGACGCCTACAGAGTAAGATCAACACCCTCCACAAATTTCAAGTTTCTATCTTCAGTGGTTTGGGCTGGGCGATGATGAGTCAGTCAGTCAGTCAGTCAATTGGGACACTTCAAATGTGTTCAAATGTTTGTATAGTCTATGGGACTTAACTGCAGGGCTATCAGTCCCTAAACTTACAAACTACTTATGAACTACTTACGAACTAGGACGGCACAAATATCCATGCCCGAGGGGGGATTCGAACCCCCGACCGTAGTGGCCGTGCAGACCGTGACTGGAGCGCCTCAGTCCCCTCGGCCACCGCGGCCGGCTCGGGACACTTCCTTTTATATATAGAGATAATGAAAAGAAATTTAGATCATTATCGAGCTAATATATCACACTATAACACGTGAAAAAATTAATTTTTTTCATTCAATAGTCTTCTCAAAATCGGTGAATAAGTATTGCTAAGCGGTGGGAACGTTGTAGCGGTCGGTGTGTAAACAGCAGCGGAATATAACAGGCCCAGCATGGCTGCCGCTGGCAGGCTGGCCGTACTTTCCCTGTACAGGGCTTTAGCTGTGATTATCGTTTAAATATCTGCACCGCATTCACGAAAACCAAAGTCGCGGAGCTGGCAGTACTTCACGGAGGATGAAGACGTCTGTTGCAACGCTCCGAAGTGTAACAAAACATCGAGCAGGCACGGTAAGACATTTAAAATTACACAATATATCTAGCTATCAAACATATACGTCCGAAGATACAAAATTGCATTCTTATATTAATACGAACCAGACAAAATACCCAGATATTGTCTTTCATCTGATCTGATGGACAGAGTAAGTTGTAATTTGCGGCTGTTTGCTGATGATGCTGTGGTGTATGGGAGGGTGTCGTCTGTAACTGACTGTAATAGCATACAGGTTGACTTAGACAAAATTTCTAGTCGGTGCGAAGAATGGCAGCTAGCTCTCAATGTAGAAAAATGTAAGGTGATGCGCATGAGTAGAAAAAAACAATCCTATAATGTTCGAATACAGCATTAGTAGTGAGCTTCTTGATGCTGTCGCGTCGTTCAAATATCTAGGCGTAACATTGCAGAGCGATATGAAATGGAACGAGCATGTAAGGACAGTTGTGAGTAAGGCGGACAGCCAACTTCGGTTTATTGGGAGAATTTTGGGAAGATGTACTTCACCTGTAAAGGAGACCGCGTATAAAACGCTTGTACGACCACGTCTTGAGTATTGCTCAAGTGTTTGGGACCCGCAGCAGATCTGTTTGAAGGAAGACATAGGGCGGTTCAGAGGAGAGCAGCTAGATTTGTTACCGGTAGGTTCGACCAATGCGCGAGTGTCACGGAAATGCTCCGGCAACTCAATTGGCGATCGCTGGAAGAAAGACGACGTTCTTTTCGAGAATTTCTGTTGAGGAAATTTAGAGGGCCGGAATTTGAAGCTGAGTGTAGTACGATCTTGCTGCCGCCTACTTACATTTCGCGTAAAGATCACAAAGACAAGATAAGAGAAATTAGGGCTCGTACGGAGGCATATAGGCATTCTTTTTTTTCCTCGTTCAATTTGGGAGTGGAATAGGAAAGGAAATGCCTAGTAGTGGTACAGTGTACCCTCCGCCACGCACTTTACGCTGAATTGCGGAGTATGTATGTAGATGTATGTGATCCATTCAAACTACATTAAAAGTAAATTCGTTGAAAACGTTTGGATAGTGCCTGAAACAGTTCGCCAGTATCTGAAAACGGTAATTTTTAATTTGACTCCAATTTGACGATCTATCAACAATTGGTGAATATTTCCGAAAATGGAGGCTGCAGCCAAGTACCACGAAGACAGAAGTATCGACGTTTCACCTGAGCAACAAGCTGGCCAACGAAGAGCTCACGGCTCATTTTGAACGAAAGGTGCTGAGACACAACAGAGACCCTGAATATCTAGGGTAACACTCGATAGAGCGCTTACTTACAAGCAACACCCGGCAAAAACAGCTGCCAACATTGAAACCCGGAACAACATCCTCCAAAAACTCTGTGGCAGTTTCTAACGATTACCACCCCTTTTCGGAATGACTCAAACTGAGCCCTAATGTTTTCCTAAATCACGGAAAGTTTTATTAGTTCACAGTCTATAACAAAGTCATTCCACTGTAGGTGAAGTTGAACTCATCTTATGTGCTGGCTGAAGTCCATTGCGTTGTGAGCTGTCTTCGGCATTCACTAAAAGATGTGATGTTACAGGATCTTTTCGTAAATTAAAACCATGTCAGTTGATATGGAAACGATTTTATTTCCACTTAAACAACGTTCAAATCCATAACATTATTTCACAATAATAATAAAAAAAATGCAGCGGCAAGCCAACAGAACTGCTTACAGGCTTGTGGCTGCTAGAAGACTCCTAGAAGACTAACTAAACAATGGTTTATCTCAAACATCTTTCTACGTAACCACGTAATAAGATTGATGACAAAGTTTTGTAATTCACAATTAAACAATATTCTTTATTATAAAATATGCCAAAATACAGAAATTAAAACATTACATTTAAGCTTTGACTATTTATCTCAATGTATGCACTTGTTTCATGAAATTTGTATTTAAATGTGTAACACAAATTTAAAGTCATCCTTTTGACTAGTGTTTACTGTGCTCAAATTATTTACATCATGTGTGTTTTCGAAGTGCACACATATTTGTTTTGCCAATATTGTGTAGGCGTACTATTATTGTGACATGGGATTTTAATGAGTTTCAGTTTGCGGTCAAATTATTTATTAATACGGATTTGTATATGGTTATCGTAGTTTTGTTAATTTCGAAGATAGCTTCTTAGTACCAAACGGATTATTAATTTTAGTGCATGAAAAATTATCAGTATTTAATTTAGGATCCAGTGATATATAAAACATCGTCTGCCCTAATTTATTTAAACAAAAGGTATATATGAAATCATGTTGTGCAATAGTTATAACATGTAGTATTGTTGTTTTTATACGAATTAGTATCTATATAGGTTCAGCAATTTCCGAAACTAAGTGTAATGCATTTTTAGTGTTTGCAGCTATTATTTCCGAAAGTATTAAAAATTGAAAATTACATAAAAGGCCAGCCAAAGTTATATTTAAATCAACGTACTATTTCTTAAAGGTATTTTACTAATAGTGTTAATAGAATTTCGAAACAGAAGGCGAAAATGTGATTTTACATGTCCGGTAATGAAGTTTTACTTTATGTGTCAGATATTTCGTGTTTCTCTGTTGGCAACTGATTTTTAGGAGTGTGCAACATAGCAGAAACGTTACAAGTTCTTGGAGATCATCTGCATCCACTCTCCGTGCTTCAGCTCTGCGTCTTGTATACCCAGTTGCGAAATATTGCTCCCCAGCTCGGTTAAATAGCTCACACACTAAACCTGTGGACGCTCAGCTCAATCATACCGTGCGTCTTATAACTGCCACAATTAGGCCCACACCGACTTTCTGGCTACCCACACTTACCCACATACAACCTCCATCTTTACGGCGGAAAAATGCACAAGTATCCGAGTACAAAAAGCTGCAAAAGAATCCACACCTTCCTGTGTATGAAGACATACCAAGCATCAGCATCCACCCCTTGAGACTGCAAGAACTTTAGTTACCAACAGCTGTAATACCGATGACTGCTGGGGACAAACATGGCAGATTAACCCTACAAACACCAACCACGGGCAAAAATTACCCGTACCCTTTTCCTTTATTAAAAATCATAATTAATATCCATAACACCTAGTCGCATACAAGAACTTCATAATGACATCAACAGTGTTCACCCAAAAATAAAATTCACTATAGAAACAGAAAATGACAAAAAGCTAAACTTCCTCGACCTCTCAATACACAGAGACAAAAATCAACACAAATTCTCCATATACAGAAAGCCCACCACCACAAGCACAGCCATACACAAACACTCAAACAATCCAATTACACAGAAACAAGCCGGATTCCAATACATGCTACACAGACTGCACAAAACCCTACTTAGTGATGAACAGTACAAAAATGAAATACAAACAATCAAACAAATAGCAACAGAAAATGGGTATGACACTAGCATCATAGACAAATTAAACTACAAAATTAAAGCTAAGTTAAAAGGAACAACTAACACACAAAAACAAACAGACCAGAAACACAACACAACCACACAAAACATAAACCCACTCAACACTCATACCTCAAACACCCACACACAGGAACAAAAATCAAACATAACAACAAATAAATGGCACACTCTCACATATGACAACAAAGCAACACACAGAATAGGAAACATCCTCAAAAAACAAGGTTTGAAAGTAGCATACAGAACAGACAACTCAATACAAAGAAAACTAAAGACAACCAACACCAACACAGACAAACATAACACTTCTGGCATCTACCAGCTGACATGCCAGGATTGTAACTCAGTTTACATTGGACAGACTTGCAGAAATTTCAATACCAGATACACAGAACACAGAAGAGCACTAAAAAGCAATAGTCATTCCACATTTGCAGAACACCTCATAAACATGAACCACAAACCAACTGACATAAATACTGATCTAAAGATTCTGAAATATAGCAAAAGCCTCCCACAAAAATTAACAATCGAAGAGAACTACCATATACAGAAAGCCATAATAGAAAGAAAAGAAATAATAAACGAATACACAGCCCTCTGCAACGGAACCATATTTTCTGCCCTCAAAGAACTTACAGAAAACTTATAAACACACACACACACACACACACACACACACACACACTAAAACAAAAACAACATGATTCAAAACTCCCGCCCCCACCACAGTCAGCTGTTCCTAACACTACTCCCAGAATTCAACTGCCCACCATCTTGTTTTCACAACATAAACATTGAGTGAAAGTGAAAGTGACACAGTGCCTGTCCACAACACGAAAAACAGCGGATATCCACCAAAGTAAGTGAGAAAAACTCGTTATAAACACTTAGTCATTTTGTTATAGAAGCAGTAGCTACAATAAAATCAAACAAAAACACAAAAACTACACCTAGTATTTTCGTAAAAATCCCGATATTTGCAATTGAACTATTCACCTCATTAAATACACACGTTTTGGTTTGCAGATGACAAACTGTCAAAACCCATCAGAGACATTTTGTGAGTGGAAAAACCACAAACATAGCAACATGTGGTATTAAGGTAGGCCTAGCATACCTATGAAAATAATAAACTATGTATAGTAGTCTCACAATTATCTGTAGTTTTCACTGTTAATGTAAAAAGTAATAATCATTCTACTGTTAATCTGACAGATAATAAACATCCCACTGATGATGCTGCAACGCCAGCGAAACATGTCTGGGAAAAATTAAAAAACATTTGTGTTTGCTCAAGGCGGACAAAACCTGTAAAGCAAATATCCTTCAATGTTTATGGGCTTTTTTCTATTTGTCTCTCACCTTATAAACTACTATCCTACACATTTACATGGTTACAATTTTAAAAACTGATAACAAAATATAACAATTTTATGTCCAAGGGCACATTTTGTCCTGGTTTGGTAGTCCATGCGACCATAATTCTTCATGCCCCCTACTACCTCCAAGCACGGGCAAAAATTGCCCCTACATTTTTCTTATCATATATATCGTTTGGAAATGATTGTGAGTTTTTCGTGCCTTGTTGAGAGTCTGATTGTTGCGTTTGATTTTCATTGTTGAGACTAACTAATGATTTGTCACAGTAGAGCAAACGCCTTTCTTGTAAAGTTCATTTTCTAAAATGAGTTGTAGACGGTTGAACGACGCAGAACTTCTTGCTGAACTTTTAGTAGACGATGAGTTATCAGATTTCAGTGACTGAATCAGCTCACACAGAAGTAGAAGAAGAGAGCTCAAATGAAGAATCCGAGGACGAAGAAGAAACAAACCATGCAGGTAACGCTCCCAATAAATATGTTACTAGTTCTGGTAGGGTGTGCCTTGCAGAAGCTGCAAGGCACTGTAAAAGGGACTTTGCCAACATAGTTCCTGTACATCAGGGAGTAACTACTGCTGGGAAAGTAACAAGTACATGTGAATCGTTCAAGAAATTTTTCACACCTGAAATAGTACAGAAAATAGTTGAGGATACAATGAAGAAGCTGTAAGAAAATAATGTTCCTCCTGTTGACGAAACTGAAATATGTGCTTTGGTGGTAATTTTGATTCCAATGGGAATTTACCAGGACACCAATATTTTGTTATCTGATTTATGGTCAAATTTATTGGGAAGATCCGTATATAGAGGCACTATGAGGAAGACAAGAGCATATCAGCTATTGAATATTCTTCGTTTTGATGATAAAGGAACCAGTGATAAATTTGCGCCACTGCGTGAAGTTTTTGAAGGTTCTACAGAAGTGGACCTCTCAATACAATTGATGAAAACTGCTGCAGATGAAAAACCAACTAGGAAAGCAAGATGTTACATATGCTTGAAGAATGCAAGTAACCGGAGAGCCAGGGACAACATCACAAGAAAACCAAGTTAACATGTGCAAGCTGTGGTCTACATCTGTGTAAGAGACGTTCAGAATCAACCATTTTGTGTGCTGGAGGTAAGTTTCATCTGTAAATGTTTGTATTCTCTCCAAGTGAAGAGAGGTTTTTTTTTTTTTTTTTTTTTTTTTTTTTTTTTTTTTTTTTTTTTTTTTTTTTGGTTGAAGATATTCAATGTACCTTAAAACATATTTGCACAATTGTTTTTATTTCAAATTTTGAGACTTCATGTCAGTAATTACACTGATGTTACATTGGAAAAAGAATTACATCATAAATACATTTTTACAGGATTTACAGCCTTTTTGTAACACGGACAAAATTTGCCCTTGGTTGGTGCTCCGTGTAACCTAAAATAACTTGGTGCTCCTAGGGTTAACGCAACAGCAGAACAACTGAAGGTGCCGTGTATATCAACCGAGCCACCTGGCTTTGATTTACCGCGCAAAGATTGGTCAGCACTTAACAGAATAAGAACCAACACTGGAAGGTGTGCAGACCTTCTGTACAAGTGGCAGAAAATAGCTTCTCCAAGCTGTGACTGTGGCGCTGCAAAGCAGACTGTATACCATCTGGTTCAAGAATGTCCCCTGAGAGCTTTCGCTAGCGACCAAACAGAGTTCCTGATGGTTACGGAGGGATCACTGGACTATATTCATGCACTTGATATTAGTTTGTAGTTTGTCACACGTGTAATATTATATGTATCGTTGTCATTAAAACATCATATAACTGTAAATTTTGCGATGTAGCCATTTGCTAAATAAATAAATAAATGACTCCAACATGATGCAACATGCATCAAAATTAACACTATCCAAACTTTTGAACAGAATGAGGACATAACATCCTACAGTCAGTATCGTAGTTGTAAGTTGCGGTGGATGTGTCGAGAAAGTTCACGCTGAAATAAGGACATAAACTTAGCTACGTGACCCTGGCTAATACTGTAACCTCTGCCGAATTTTTTTCTACGATCAGTAAATGTGTGTACGGATTTTACGGGTATAACATGTTGTAGCAGTTTTCTCTCACATAAGTATAAATACATGCGAAATGGATATTTGTTTTTTGGTAACAATGAAGATCTCGTTTCGTGTAAGATACGAGTCAAATGATTTTTGTCATCTGCGAGACACTCTACTGCTGTTAACAGTAATGGTAATAGTAAGTGAGTTTCTGCCTCGCACACAGGGAAGACAGCGATTGCGACTGCCCTGTCGCACTGCTTCCACTTTGGCTCAGCCTGCAGAGAGCGCAGCACTGTTGATGATTGATTTGATTTGATTCTTTCAGGGAAGACAAAACAGTGTTGGTCTAACCCGCCACTGCCCTCACGTAAACTAAGTTTATTGTGCGGTATCGCTCCCTGTATATCTAGTAAAGCCAACCAATGCCCTTGAACAGTGCAAGGAGTCCCTTTACCAGTTCTTTATTAGACACAATTTCTTCGGGTCTGGTTGTCCCAAATGTTCTGTGCCTTTTACTCTCCAATGCAATGCATTCAAAGATTAGATGTGATGCAGTTTCATCACCGTCATCACAGATCCTACATTTAGGGTCCTCTTCTGTTATTTCCATTGTATGTAGGTGTTTTTTGAAATTCCCATGGCCTGTCAGCAATCCAACCGTGAGTCTCAGCTCTCTCCTGTTCAGGCCCAGGATTGCAGAGCTTCTTTCAAAACAAGGCTTTGGCATCATTACCTTGCCATGTTTTTGTTGATGGACTTTGGTCCAATGTTCTACGTGCTGTCTTCTGAGCCAGTTACGTAGCTCCAATTTGATCATTGCCTTGGTGATTGTCAGGACAGGTTCCGGTCCAATAAATGGAGTCTCTGCCCCCATCCTGGCTAATCTGTCGGCATGTTCGTTGCCACTGATCCCCGAGTGGCCAGGGACCCACAATAGGTTTACTCTATTGCTTTCCCCTAGCTCCACCAGAACCCTGTGACATTATGCAACGATTTTAGACCTTCTTGCAGGAGCTGCCAGTGATCTCAGGGCTGCCTGACTGTCTGAATAGATATAGATGCTACGATGTTTGTAGCACCTACGCAAATTCTCCTGCACACACGCCCTGATGGCAGTGATTTCGGCCTGGAATACTGAGGCCAGTTTCCCTAGAGAGATGACGCCCTCCAGTCTTGGCTGCACCCCGTATACCCTGACCCCAACGACTTGGTCTGATTTTGACCCGTCAGTGAACCAGACAATATCCCCCGTACGGTGTCGAACTATTTTCTCCCACTGCTCCCTACTACCAAATGTTATATTGAAAGGCTTGTTGAAGCAGTATGGGGTTATAATATAGTCGGCTGGCATTTCCCCAACCTTTCCTATATTTACCCCACTCACTATTATAGTGTGTGATTCTGGATGTCCCAAAGAGTTCCAGTTGTTGCCAGTTTTGAGTCTGTATGCACCAGCCGCTGCCTCCATCTTGACCCAAAGGTGTAATGGGGGCATATCCAGCATGGTTTCCATCCCAGCAGTTGGTGTGCTGCTAATTCCGCCTGTTATGGCTAAGCAGTCTAATCTCTGCACCTTACCAAGCTCCTTAGCAGCAACCTGCTGTTCTACCTTCTTCCACCACACGACCGCCCCATAGGTGATCCTGGGTCTATCCACCGTGGTGTATATCCAGTGCGTACCCTTGGGGCTCAGGCCCCAATTTTTGCCACTGTTGATGACTTCTCGAGAAGTTCCCGAGAACTGGCCTTAAGCCGTCCTCTCACGGGACGTGGAAACGCACGTGGAGGAGCACGTTGCAGCGTGGATTTCCACGTCACACCGCCCTGCGAATGAAGCGTGGAATGAAGCATCCGGCATGTTAAATCTTTGCTTTCTGGAGTGGAGCGTGGCCAGTGAGAAGCGACCTGGTTGTCACGTGACAAGTAGCACTTTTGATCCGCCTTATTGCAAACGGAACTCCTTATTTCTTGCCTTCTTTCGTTTTAGCGTACGATGTATAAATATAATTTTTTACAGTGGCAGAAAATTGAAGAACGTTTGAAACCGCATCATTTTAGGTACGATTTTTTACAATAAATTACCGGAAACTATACGTTCATAGTTTAAGGATATCGTACTTCACGTTAGTCAGTGTTATAATTTGTAAACAGTGAAAAAATTCTATCAAAGGTGCGTCTTTATGATGCTTTGTCATAGATAAATATTATAACAAAATTTAACGTGGATACTACCTCTACATCTACATCTACATACATACTCCGCAATTCACGGTAAGGTGCGTGGCGGAGGGTACACTGTACCACTACTAGGCATTTCCTTTCCTATTCCACTCCCAAATTGAACGAGGAAAAAAAGAATGCCTATATGCCTCCGTACGAGACCTAATTTCTCTTATCTTGTCTTTGTGATCTTTACGCGAAATGTAAGTAGGCGGCAGCAAGATCGTACTACACTCAGCTTCAAATTCCGGCCCTCTAAATTTACTCAACAGAAATTCACGAAAAGAACGTCGTCTTTCTTCCAGCGATCCCCAATTGAGTTGCCGGAGCATTTCCGTGACACTCGCGCATTGGTCGAACCTACCGGTAACAAACCTAGCTGCTCGCCTCTGAACCGCCTCTATGTCTTACTTCAAACCGATCTGCTGCGGGTCCCAAATACTTGAGCAATACTCAAGACGTGGTCGTACAAGCGTTTTATACGCGGTCTCCTTTACAGGTGAAGTACATCTTCCCAAAATTCTCCCAATAAACCGAAGTCGGCTGTCCGCCTTACTCACAACTGTCCTTACATGTTCGTTCCATTTCATATCGCTCTGCAATGTTACGCCTAGATATTTGAACGACGTGACAGCATCAAGAAGCTCACTACTAATGCTGTATTCGAACATTTTAGGATTGTTTTTTCTACTCATGCGCATCACCTTACATTTTTCTACATTGAGAGCTAGCTGCCATTCTTCGCACCAACTAGAAATTTTGTCTAAGTCAACCTGTATGCTATTACAGTCAGTTACAGACGACACCCTCCCATACACCACAGCATCATCAGCAAACAGCCGCAAATTACAACTTACTCTGTCCATCAGATCATTTATATAGATAGAAAATAATAGCGGTCCTATCACACTCCCCTGGGGCACGCCTGACGATGCACTCGTCTCTGATGAACACTCGCCGTCGAGAACAACGTTCTGCGTTCTATTACTTAGGAAGTCTTCCAGACAGTCACAAACCTGTGAACCTATTCCATAAGCTCGTATCTTCGTTAGCAGTGTGCAGTGTGGCACCGCGTCGAACGCCTTTTTGAAGTCGAGTAAAACACAATCCGCCTGTTGCCCTTCATCCATGGCTCGCAAGATGTCATGTGAGAAAAGGGCAAGCTGAGTTTCACATGAACGATGTATTCTAAACCCGTGCTGATTCATGGAAAGAAGCTTTTCCGTTTCAAGGAAATTTACTATATTCGAACTGAGAATATGCTCCAAAATTCTACATGAAACCGATGTCAACGAGCCCTAATACTAATAGTATATAACAAATACATCGATCGTTTACCTAGGATAGATACCGTAGTTGGTAGTGTGGTGAACTGCGGAGCAGAAGTTGAGAGTAGCTCAGGTTCGCGAACCTGTACTTTTGAAATATTTTTATTTTTTCCTTTTTTTTTCCCTTAATGTTCCTGGTTCTTTCTTATTGATTTGAATTTAATGTCCGATATCTTCTTAAGATGATAGCTTAGCGTTGCGGTTAGCGTTACGAGCTATGGAGGAAAAGAGACGTAAGCAACAGGTTTGCATCTGCACTCTCGGAGATATTTATTTAACGATTTGGTTTCATTAGAGTTTATGTAATTTACTTGTTAATTTAATACAATTATAACAACCAGCATTCGACGTTTCTTACTACAAACATGAACGAACTCTGTCCACGAGAGAACTTGTTGAGTATTTCGTGCCAGCCGCGGTGGCCGAGGGGACTGAGGCGCGCCAGTCACGGTCTGCACGGCCACTACGGTCGGGGGTTCGAATCCCCCCTCGGGCATGGATATTTGTGCCGTCCTTAGTGTTAGCTAGTTCGTAAGTAGTTTGTAAGTTTAGGGACTGATGACCCCGTAGTTAAGCCGCATAAGCTATACAAACATTTGAACATTTTTTGAGTATTTCGTGCAAGGGCACAGGTACGAATAAATTTCGAGACAGTAGCGCAAGTCATTCTGTTTTAAATTCTGTTGCAGTTCAGTGGAGTGCTGGAATAGTTTAGTTTCACAGTGCAGAGTGAGTGTGGTTATGGAAGCAGATGAAGTGATGCAGCAAAGGTTTTTACGTACAATACTGAAAGCAAAAATTATCACAACGAACACTGGCGAACTGGGCCGTTGCGTGAGTGTAGGAACAAGTAGAGTGTACCAGGCAGATCTTGTTATCTTCCAAGAAATGTCAAAGTAAACATTTGGATATGCAGAATATTTACATCGTGAGAAAAAAGCAATATAAGAGAGCAAGACAAGTGGAGCTGCCACAGATGAAGGATTTCACCGTTTACAGTGTTTTCATGATATTTTGCCAAAGTGATTTAGTCGTACATTTTCTTATCATTATCAAACGGTTTCAGTTAATGTACCGTCTTTGTGTTTCTTGAAGAAAAAAGTTATAATTTCGGAAGAGTACTGCATGCAACGCGGAAGCATTAAAAAACAACAGTGTTCAGTTTTATTATTATTATTATTTTTAATTATTTTTTTTCTGCGTTCGCAAACATACGTTGTAATTTTACGCACATCCGTCTTTGTAAACACAATGATGAATGCGCAGCCCGCAACGGTCGCTGGAGAGCGCTGCGGTCGCAAAGCAACTGACGGAGAGCAGCTCGTCGTGTCCCGTGGGATGTGTTGTGGCGGGTCGTTTTACAGAGAGCTGTGGCTACACTAGGCTAGACTAGACACTAGACTAGACTAGGTAGACAGCGCAGGCAGAGGAGGCAACAGCACGCGCTGCATGTCCACTGCAAGCCCCTCCATGCAATCATACTTAATTCCTGGATCTCCTTCAAAACTCAGTTAATTTAATTTGTGTGTGTGTGTGTGTGTGTGTGTGTGTGTGTTCTGATAGAGTATAAGAGCAGTTAAAGGTCTGTCGAGCAAAGGCAAAAGTGACGAATACATGCTCAACTTCTTTCTTCCATGGAAGCTCATTTTAAGCTCTTGAGCTATTCCCACTAAACAGACGACAGTTCAAAGAAATACTGACGAGAGACGTTCCTAGCATCATCTATAGTTTAGCAGTGAGCTGAAGCTCCACGAAGGGGTGGACATTGTGTTTCAAGAAATTGAAGGAAGTCCCTGACATTAAAAAAAAAAATATCGTTGCACGTCCCTTCTGGTTTCGCCGAACTTATTATTCAGTAGTAACAGGAATTTTAGCTTATACAGTGCTTTCTTGCCGCCCACAGAGTTTACTGAAACCAGGGACTATAGGCCGTACAAATACACAATCAGCGTCTTCGGCTTATGAATCTCGGTGCCTTTCTATTTCAGTAAGTTGTTTATTTCCAGCTTGGGTCTGTATCGGCAGCATACGGAGAAGGGAGACAGGAGACACGAGGCAGCTCCGCACTCGGCACAGCAGGCAGAAGGCAACAGCCGCGTAGCTGCCGACCGCGGCGCGTTAAAACTGTATCTCACGTATTTTCTCGAGAATCGAAAGAGATATAGCTCTCATTCCACCGTTAAAAACAATTTCGATATGTTAGCTACATTTCGTTCGCAGTAATGTGTGGTGTAAAACGCACCAAACGCAAACTAGCCAGCAACTACTTTTTTCACTGCAAACTCTTCAAAATATGCGCGGCGTTGTAATTTCTTTTTTATTATAACAATAACTACGTACAATAACGAAAAGAAAACCTCTACAACGTCATGCGGTGGCTTTTGCCTATATGATACAGAAAAATAATTTTTTTTCTAGTGAGTAGTTCCTGCAAAATCGATTGTGGAATCTGCGTTAGCGCAAAACACGCACAAATCGGAAAACAGTAATTTTTTTACGCAGAAAGTAAAAGTGTTACAAAGAAACTAAATACAGAGAAGGATGTAGCTTATATTCGTCTACATAAAACAATTTTTTTCGAAGCATATCGGATGACTTGAAATTTCACTTTGCGACAGAGGTGGAACAGATAGGAAGATGATAGAAGGTTTTGAAGTGTGGTGCTACAGACGAATGATGAAAATTAGATGGGTAGATCACGTAACTAATGAGGAGGTGCTCAACCGAATCGGGGAGAAAAGGAGTTTCTGGCATATCCTGAGTAAGAGAAGGGATACATTGGTTTGACACATTTTGAGACATCAAGGAATCGTCAACTTAGCATTAAGGAGAGTTGACACGATCATGTTTACGTGCGCCAATGGACTTCAACTTGCGCAAGTGATCGTTCACTCGCCCGCGTAAGTTTTCAGTCCAAGCAAGTCCAGTGTAGCTTTTCAAAATGGCGCCAAATGATTTGATACGTGTGAGCATCCACGCTGTTGCCTTTATTGCAATACAAAAAATCACCGAGTGCTTAGATCGCAAGTGGATAGCGAAAGCAGAAATGAGCTGGGAGCTTCCACAGTTCTGATTAGGGAGTTAGAAAATGAGGAAAATAATTTTAGAATGAACTTGATCAAGTTTGGGCATTTCGTGAGTCTGGTGGGCGCAACTATTCAGAGGAAAAATAGTTTCTCTTGCCGCCACAATATTATTTAAAAACCGTTCAGCAATGTTAAACCACGGCAATGTAGGTACGTAAATTTCACTTTTTGATAAGCCACTTTTCATAGAATTTCTTACTTCGTTCT
Source organism: Locusta migratoria (assembly GCA_026315105.1). Classification (NCBI taxonomy): domain Eukaryota; kingdom Metazoa; phylum Arthropoda; class Insecta; order Orthoptera; family Acrididae; genus Locusta; species Locusta migratoria. Next base: position 125,769,310 of record CM048754.1, read on the forward strand.
TCGCTAGGATTCAAGCGTTCCTTAAACTCCTTATTTTTGCCTTCACCGCATTCTCATCTATTATGCCACGTTTTCTCGCATTCCGTTGATGATTGATTTTATTGCGTACCCTTTCATGTTTCTATCTTTATAAATTGGAAGATGAATGTTCCATAAACACGGACGTTCTTCGTAGAGCTCCAGAAACTGGATTGTAAAGTGCAACGGACACTTTCTTGTAACTGACATTGCGTTTCATAATAGAAAAACAAAGTATAGAGATCAAAACCAACACGCGAACGTAAAAACAGGCACTACATATGTTATTCGATACCAGCGGCCATCTTGCGGAAGCGATGAAAAAGTAGTGGGGGAAAGCCAACTTGCGCAAGTAAGTTGACTCGACTTCAACTTTCCATTTTACTGGCGCAAGTTGCGAATTTGGGTGTTGACACGTACATTTCGATGTGGGCAAGTCAACGTGCGCCAACGATACATGTCCGTGTCAACCCCCCTTTAGAAGGAAGCGTGTGGGGTAAAAGTCGTAGAGGGAGACCGAGGGACGAATATAGTATGCAGATTCAAGAGGATGTAGTTTGCCGATCGTATTCTCAGATGAAGAGACTTGCACAGGACAGGGTAGCGTGGAGAGCTGCATCAGACCAGTCTGTGGACTGAAGACCACAGTAAGAAGACACGAGCTCTGGTGGAGCGGCAGCCTGTTGCCCTCGGTGGAGCTGTGTCACAGAATAAGGAGTATACAGAAAGGAAACTCCCGCTGCAGTCTGTCTTCCAAAATTTAGTGCGCATGCGCGGAATCGGCCATCTTGAAAAGCAGTAAACGCGCGGTCACTCCCTACTCTGTGGCGTGGTAATGCGCCGTCTTTGTTTGTTAATTGTGTATTTTAAATGCCCGAATTGCATAAAAGTAAACAAGTAATTGGATGCAGTGAAAAGAAAGAACTGTGTGTCAGTACTTGGAGCTGTTCCGCTTTTATTATGAGCAGCAATAAAAGAAAAGGCGGCCGATAGTGTTCAGCACATAATTGCCGTAATAATTCCAATACAAATAAGGATATAAGTTTCTTCACCTTCCCAAAAAATGCTGAGCAGTAAGTGAACGTCGCTATATGTGTAGTGAAAGTTAAATGTTATCAGTTTCGAATGAGAGTAATGTGTGCATAATTATTAAAAGTAGCCTCGCTTCTTGTCTTGACGATAACTCTCGCTGTTGCTGTTGCTGCAGCAGTTCAACAGCATCGAAATGTTGAAGTACATTTATATTATATAAGTTTAAAGTTGCAGGGAATAATATATAATGAATGACAAAGAACAGTGCGTAAGTAGGCTGGTAAAATTTTACTTACTACATTGGAGGCGTAGTGTGCTAATGTTGGCAACGAATGCTCTTCGGATACTCAAACAAATAGATTAAGGGGAATAATTATTTTATGCTGTTCCTGCTCTGTGGTTGACAGATTCCTCTATAAGCCCTTCTCCGATCAGTAAATTAATGATACTCCTAAAGCAAATACAACTTTTATGTATGCCCAGACGTCATTAGTTCTGTGTAATCTATTGCTAAGTCTGACTCAATATTTTGTGCGAATTTATTGGTGTCAAACAAAACTTGGCAGTTGTAAAGTCACTTTCTTGTTTATAACTAATTTTCCAAACATAACTTCGCGTTATTTGAGATTTTTCTAGAGATAAGCACCAAATAAAACGATCATCGATTCCACCGTACATTTTCGTAGTTGTATTAATATTTAGGCCTATTTTTTTTCGTTGGATTACAATGAGGTGCAAGAAGAGGGCGCAAAACAGATGAGAGCATAATGAAAAGCAGTTTCCTTTCGTAAAAGTCGGTGAGATTAGCTGCAGTTGGTAAAAAGTCCATTTCCAGCCAAAGTACTAAGTGGCTATAGTTCGGCGTTTACTGCTTTTCAATATGTCGTCGAGCGCAGCGCTCGGTAGCGTACAGATGAAATGCGCCGCCCCCAGCTTTCCCTTCTGTATGCTCCCTGTTCTGTGGCTGCGTCCTCGCTCGGCAGACAGCCCCGCGTGTGAGCGCCTGTCTGAGGCCGCGGTGACGTCACGGCTTCCGGTGCTCGCGGACAAAAAGTGTCCGGCCTGCCGCTTCTGTTCTCTTCTCTTCTCACAGACCTCACCCTGCCACAATCACGCGGTCCCTAGACCTCACCCTGCAGCAATCAGGCCCGGCGCACACTCGACGCAGCAGAGGCAGAGCAGAGGCGGAGGCAGAGGCGAGGCCTCCGTCCAGTCTGTAACGCATGCTTTCTGATGGGGCAGCTTAGCCTGCCGCACACTTAACGCAGTGGAGGGCAGGCGTTTCCTCTACTCGGTCACGCCTATGTCCGGCTGTCTACGTTCCACTCCCATACAAAGCTACACTCAGACCAGTGGCTTAGCTATCATAGGGCTAGCCGGGGCAGTGCCCCGGGGCCCCCGAGCTCCAGGGGCCCTCGGCCTAGGCGAACGACGTTCGAAAAAAGTTACCGTAGATCCCTGAACACTTTCATGTCCCCCAATTACTTCGGATAATCGAAGTTCTACTGTATATAATAATTTAGTTGAATGAAGGTTTCCCGACTTTGAACTGTTTGAACCCTGACCAACAAACCTCAAACACACGAAGTGAAATCCAAAAATTATTCACACCCGAGAATATAAACATAACAAGGTCCTTTGCTTGTCCGCTAAGACGTGGACACTGCCATTTTCAGCGTATTGTCGGTTGAATCTTTGCGATATAACAGTGAATGGCGCTGAATTACTAGCACAGTGTTTGGCAGTGTGACCACATTTGAATATGAAGTCTCTACAATGTATTATTACAGAACGGTATTATTATGGTAACTCAACTGTTTGTGCAGTGAATTCATCAAGGGTGTGCTCCATAATAATAGATCCCAAAGAAGTGCTGTAAGCAATTGTACTCTGAAATTCGTGCTAGAAGAAGAAAAAATATGGTTACTTTGTCACCATAGTAAATTGTGCATTCAAGACACTACCCTGTACCCCACTGCCACTATAATAAGCGAAGCTGTCAACTTAGTTATTTTACTTGTTACTTTTTCCTGGCCACACATTAATATATACTTCATGAAGCCTGGTAGGGGCACGGCTCAAACCAAAGTATTCCATCAAACAAAATCCGGCAACTTTCTTTTCTCAAACCATCCTACACCAATATTTCCCCATGTTTTCCTTATTTGGGCTATCAACGAAATTAGACTGATCGGTACGTAGCAGTGTTTTAACAGCGCAGAAGTTTAGCGACAGTGAGATGTCGGCACTGACAACAGTCCGCCTGCTGGCACAGCCGACTTGGCTGTTCCCGGTTTGCTTCGCAGCAGGGGGTCATGTTTTTCATGGTTAAGTAATACTTCTTCATTGTTTACTTTTTACTAGCTTATGCCTGCGACTTCATTCACCTAGTATGGAACAACTTCAGAAACTATCCCAAGAGGTCGTTTATCTTTATGTCCTACCCAGGTCCAAATCTATCCCTCTGCAAAATTTCATTCAAATCCGCCCAGTAACGTTTGCGTGACAGCATAAGAAACAAACCAACTTTCACAATTATAATTATATTTGAGAGTACAATTAAATATCTGCTGTGTGACACATAATAATTTACTTAATAGTATTTAGGTTTGCCTTATTATGTCTTCCAGTGGGTGGTAAGGAACTGATGATGTAGTTTTGCATAGTTTTAGTTTAAAGAGGGCCCCAATGTCATTTTTGCCCCGGGGCCCTTGGTGACATAGCTACGCCACTGACTCAGACAAATGCTTTCAGAAAAGACTTCCTGACATTTAAATGAATATTGGATGTTAACAAGTTTCGCTTCTTTAGAAACGCTTTACTTCCCATAGCCATTCTGCATTTTATATCTTCTTTACTTCCGCCATCAGAAGTTATCTTGCTACCCAAATACCAGAATTCATCCACTACCTTTACTGTCTCGTTACCTAATCTAATTCCTTCAGCATCACCTGATTTTCTGACATTGCATTCCATTACCTTCGTTTCACTCCTGTTACTGTTCATCTTATATCTTCCTTTCAAGACACTGTCCATCCCATTCAACTGCTCTTCCAGATCTTTTCCGGTGTCTGACAGAATTACTATGTCATCGGCAAAGCACAATGTTTTTTTTTTTTTTTTTTTTTTCTTTTTTTTCCCTTCTCCCTGCACTTTAATGCCCTCTCCAAATTTCTCCTTCCATTCCTTCACTGCCTGCTCAATGTACAGATTGAACAACATTGGGGAAAGGCTACAACCCTGTCTTACTCCCTTCCCAACCACTTAGTCCCTTTCTTGACCTTCGGCTCTAATAACCGCTGTCTGGTTTTGGTATAGGTTCAATATAACTCTTCCCTTATATCTCAAACGAAAACATGTTTCCGAGATATACTACCTGTTAGCATTAGGGAAAGATCTAAACCGTTCATGCAGTACGGATGTAGAGATGTCAACCGACGACATTGTTCTGAGCATTTTGCAACAGAAATAAAATTTATCCTAGTTACAATCTTAGTTAACGTCACACACTGTAATCGTGATATATCCAAAACAAACTATTTAATATTGGTGACAAGTAAAGAATATCGCGATATATTTCATACTAAGCATCAATATATGGGGAAAAGAACAAGAAGTAGCAGCCTTTCCATACCCTCGGAAATCACGAGATATTCGGAAATAAATAGCCAAATATTTCTGACCAGCGAATAGTGTAGGCCTAAATGTCATTGATAATCATTTCACTTACTGCACCGGCAGTTTAACCCTCGGTTGGGCGCACCTCCAGATGGAACAAAATCAGGCGCACCCGGCCTGAGAGGCCACCCACATATTTTGTGCACTAGCTCCGCCATGTTAAATAAAATTCAAAATGCGTGTTGGCTAGTATTGAAGAGGATCTAAAGGAAGGAATTACAGCAGACTTAAAGCATAATAATGGATTTATTGAACACAATACACCTTAAACTAAAGTGACCAAAATTACCAATTTCCCACAAAGAGCATTAAAAATCGGTCGAACAGACATCCATAAAGGTAATGAACATTAGGCAGTCTATTCTGACATGGAATCATCTTTTCTCGCCACATTTGCAGCCAAAAACCGATGCTATAGGTCCCAAATCAACAGCTGAAACACAGGTATGGCACAGAACGTATACGTCGCTCAAGCAGATTTGCAGATTGGTTGATGACAAGCTGAACATTCGTGATTATTCATCCTCCTAACTCTTTTTTCAGCCACGCATGGTCGACGTTTTAGCCATTTGGGAGGTAATGTGGGAGAACTTTCCCGTTCCTTGTGGGGTAAAAATTTTTTCAGTCGAGTTTGCAGCCGAATCGACATTCCACATATATTCATAGCATACAAAGGCTAAATTGTCCAGTTAGAAGTTGATGACACAAGGTTTTGCAATTGGTGGCGTCATTTGTAGCAATATCTTTTACACTGGATGTTGTGTAATAATGATGTGACTCTTCATACTATGAATAGTAGAAGGTATCTACTTAGACTACTTCGTCGTCTTATCGTTTCCAAAATAAAAACTCCTCACATATTTTCATCTCTTCTTCATATTCCCGAGCTGTTCCCTAAACTTCCTGTTCAGTTGCTGAGTCCTCCTTGCCTTCTCCTACCTCATCCTGAGAGTGGGTGCCTCTCTCATCGACTAAATCTTCGAGCGCGGCTGGATCTTCAGCAGTTTCGTCCTCGAGGAGGCGCATTATTTTCACAAGATCTTTGGCTTAGAGGCATAATATACTTTTCTGGATATTTCAGCAGAAAATATAGATGTGATAACGTAGGAAAATAAAGGAAAATTGAAATTAGAACTCGATCAGGCGCACTCAGTCTGAAGGGCCATGGTCGTCAAAGTCTTCTTTTTTTCCGAAGGTAACGGTGAAAATCACAGAGGACAGACTTATTTTGATTGAAACGAAGTAATAAAATAAAACTATCTCGAAAAATCTCACCTTAAAAACTATAACGTAATCGGGCGCAGACGGCCTGTGAGGCCCAAGGAGTTCCCCGTGATCCGCGTGGAAATCGACGGCAGCCTGCGGATCGGCACTGTGTGAGGTTCCCAAAGTCACGCGAGGAAACGGAGAGGCGGGCCGCTGGGCCACCAGTGTTAAGCACGGGAATCAGAAAAGTGTTTTGCTGGCCTGTGAGGCCGACTGCGCCCCACGGAGGGTTAAATGTGCGCATAGCTTTGTCTCCAACCATATTCTCGTAAACCGCAACATATTTGGAACAGAGTCAAATATTTGTGAGACGGAAGAACACAAATGTCATTGCTGATCGTACCACGAGCAACAGTAATTTCATTCTCTGTTCTCGAGTCACACACAAATCACTAAATCGATGTTACACAACGTTAGACAACGTTCAACAATAGCAAAACTAGGGTAATGGAGTGCAGTGTAAGAAAATCAGGTGATGCTGAAGGAATTAGATTGGGTAACGAAGCAATAAAGGAGGTAGATGAGTTTTGTTACTTGGGCAGTAAAATAACAAATGATGGTCGCAGTACAGAGGATATAAAATGCAGAATGGCAATGGGAAGAAAAGCGTTCTTGAAAAAGAGAAATTTGTTAACATAGAATATTGATTTAAACTTAAGGAAGTCCTTTCTGAAGGCATTTGTATGGAGTGTTACCTTGTATGGGAGTGAGACATGGACGATAAACAGTGCGGACAGGAAGAGGATTGAGGCTTTTGAAATATGGTGCTACAGAAGAATGCTGAAGATTAGGTGGGTAGATCACGTAACTTATGAGAAGGCGCTGATCAGAATTGGGGAGAGTAAGGAATTTCTGGCATACCTTGACTAAAAGAAGGGATCGATTGGTAGGACACATTCTTAGATATCGAGGATTTGTGAATTTCGCGTTGGAGGGAAGTGTGTGGGGTAAAAATCGCAGAGGGAGACCAAGAGACGCATATAGTAAGCAGATGCAAACGGATGTGGGTTGCCGTTCTTATGAGGAGATGAAGAGGCTTGCTCAGGATAGAGTAGGGTGGAAACCTGCATCAAACCAGTCTCCGGACTGAAGACCACAACAACAACAACAACAACAAAAGCCAAAAGACTGTAGTCCCCAAATTCCAAAAATTATTTCCAGCAAGGGGAAACAGCCTTAGTCCAGCTCTTAAGTTGTTTTGCTTTTACATAATGGTAATTGTTAACAGATTCATCCATAGCTTCAAGTTCGATAAACATCCATATTAGTTTTGTTACGAGCAACCGAGTTATGCATCGGGAGAGAGGATTTTCTTGCTTTAACACCTGACTACATACAAAATGTATGCTTGCCTACGATACCAGCTCTGGACATGTATTATCCATGTGTAATCATGAGTAATTCCAGTTTTCTCTGTGCGTAACATGACAACTAATTCAGTATGCTTATACATCAACCATGAGGTGTAAGCTAAGAACAGTCCAAATGAGACACGCAGTTTTCTCCTCTATTACTTCAACACCCGTAACTCATCTAGTGTTAAAGAACTCTGGTTGTTTTGTGTCGACTGTCCAGGAAATCAGATTTTTTAATGGCTATAAGTGCTCAGAGTTCGAACGTAACTTATTTTGCGGCCGAAACCGAAACTTGCGAAATTTAGTTAACATCTACGTAAATTTACGTTATACGACAAATCACTAGTTTTTCCATATTTTGCAAGATCCGCTCCCAATACTACGCCTTCTTGAGTGTGTGTAAGCCTAGCCAGGAGTCCGTAGAAGACGATATACGAGGCATACAGATTTACTGGCCTAGTATTTCCATCCGGCAGTTGTGAATATTGAGCCAAGCACTCCGTAAGTTGGACTTGTGAGTCAGTGCATACGAATATCTCGTTATATACACAATATATATATATAAGTTACAGTCAGTAAATGAACTTCAGTCAGTGCTGCAGAAGTATTTCGAAAAATAAAGTCACAGTTCCGACTAACAGTATGATTGTTGTCATTGTAAATTTGCGCAAATCTAACGAGGAAAGCTCTGTAAGGTCATCGGTCCCTAAACTTACAAATAGTTAATCTAACTTTCACTTATACTAAGGACAACATATAAATCCATGACCGAGGGAGGAGAGAGGACTCGAACCTCCGACTGGACCAGTCTGCGCAGTCTGTGAGATGGAGCCTCAGACCGCACGGCTACCTCGCGACGCACCACATGATTAATGTTACCTAAACCCATATTGGTTATTAAAAAAGCCCCCCGCTTTCAAGGAATCACATTAATAAAACTTTTTTAGCATAAAAATATGATAATACATTAAAAGTTAGTATTCCAAGCTTAGAGTACATCACTTACATAATAGGTATATGAATCGAATTTACCTTCCCTTCCAAGGAACATTTTGAATGCTTTCTCCTTAAATGACACAGCATCTTTGTAGTACCTTCACCCGTTTTCAGCTTTTTAAAGCAAATGGAGCATTGTACCTCACTGCTCCCGTACTTGGTGAAGTACTTCCACACTCGGGATGGTGCCATTTAAGACACAACCGATGTCTGGCGACGGCAGCAAGGAACTGCCGCGTGACCAGACGGAGGCAAGTCTCGTACACTGCCGGTGCACGCGCGTCGTCTAATAGGCCACGCCACACGGCGACAGCTGCGTCGATGCCTCAATATCTGTAACAGTTCTAAAGTTCTTATGCCACACGTTTGTTCAGATGTTTGTAAATATATCTTACTGTGGTGTCGCACAAGTCCAAAGTGCGCGCCACCTGCTTTCGCCGCGCGCCGCCATGCACGCACGGCGCGGCGTTCTTACGACGTCAGCCACGAGCGCCCTCTGCTGCAACTCCGCTCGTGGCCACCACTGAACGACATCGTTCACTTGGGACTGAGATAGGAACCAGTTAACACTTGGGAATCAGATAGGCACCAGTGAAGACTTGGCTATCAGTTAGGCACTAGGCAGGACTCTAGCTCAACTATGTATCAACATTCTACAGTACTATGTAAAAGTTAAGTATTGTATAAATTCTGTGCAATATATATCTCGTTCTAATTTACTCTAGTGTTTCTAGTTTCTGGTTGCTCCCCTCCGTACCTGCACCAGCGTGCTATCTTTATTCCTGTGTCGGTCTCATTCCACTCGGCCACCGACACCTACGACGGAAACGAGACACAAAACAAACTTGGTTTCCCTGTCAGAGGACACTCCATTCTGCCTAATGATAGGCACTTCGCAGTAGTGAAAAGACGACAGAGGCGTGTGGACAGACTATGCACATTGAAGGACGTGTGTGGAAACATAGTAACCTCTAGCGCTGAAGGAAAATTTACAGTAACAATCGTTGAAAGTTAGGATCTTTATGATTACAACAACTGGTGGCCCATTATTAGAAAAGAAAAGTCAATTCCATAGTGACATCGGTTAAGGACGATCATAGAGATAAAAAGGCATCTTTAAGTGTTTCAACTTTTATGAATTTCTGCTTTTCTGCAGAACAGATCGAAATAGGTGTGACAAAACCATTCATAGGAGGAGTAACACAATATTCTTTAATCCTTGGGCTAACACATCACATAGATAAGCTTATCCAAATGGCATGTCTCCAATCAATGGAAATAAAATGAAAGACATACGAAAAGTGCTCAATTGTGATATTTCTGAAGAAACCTACTTCTGCTGCAGAGGCCTCTGATGACGTATCCGTAGTCTCTGACAGAGCCACGGTGATCAAAATTTGGCGAAACTGCTGTCATCCAACATTCTGAGCTGAACAAGGAGTTGAGAGGTGAAAGTGTTTGTGATTCAGAATCGACGGGACATTGATCATAAAACAATGACAGAACTAGATCTGGGAAAGTGTTTCCAGTAACAGATTCACAGCGTCATAACTTAATTCAAAATGGTCCCCAACAAAAACTCGAGAAATCTGATGAGAGCTATCCCAAAAACGCAAATAAAAGACATTTTAATAAATTTCATTTTACTAGAAAAGTGTAGTAACGGTGAATAGGAACATCGCAGATGGTTGGTTTACTCCACAGCTCAAGATAAAGTTTATTGCTTTCCATGTAGACTTTTCTCACATTTGCAGACACAGATGATAAAAGAAGGCTGTTGTGACTGGGAGATCTGAATAGGACAATGCAAAGACATGGACGTAGTCAAGGTCAAGGACACATCCAGTGTATGATTAAATGGATGGAATTATATAAAGGAATCAAATATGGGAGGACAGTGATATGATAACGGCGACAGTATGGTTGGCATCAATAAACGTGTTGGACCAAGAATACTCAATAGTAATCCACGAGCATTATTCACGCCATGCGGATGCCATTCTTGGAATTTCCTTCTTATAGATGCACCTAACTCATCTACAACATTTTTCGGCTTCATCAATAAAATTTATGTGCTCATTACAGGGTCAAGAAAGCGATTTAAACTAATAAAAACAAAATTAAAATTGACACTGAAACCTCTGTCTGAAACAAGATAGGAAAGCAGAATCGGAGCACTAAAAGTTCTATTATTCCAATTTGATGACGTCATCGAAAGCGTGAATAACATGAAAAGTAAAACTGGAACTCTTAGTGACTGTAAGGCAAAGGAAATGTTAACTTTTGAGTTTATTGTTGCAATATACATACGATACGCGACTTTACTGCCTGAGAACAATACAAACGATGGCAGTCGGTTCAAGTGAACCTGAGAGTAGCTGCTGACTCTTCGTTAATTTCGTGACTGGATTCGAGAATTCCATATTACAGGGTTTGAAACATGCGATGCAGAAGCTCGATTGTTTGTCGAAAAACGTAGTTTCGAAGTTGAGACTGAGTTGAAAAAGAAATAATAGCACCGATAAAACGAATGTTCGATTACAAACAAATTGATGAACCATTACAATCTGCTGAAATGCAGTACAGAGTTAATTTTTTTAACACTATGATGGATGCTGCAACAGTCGACAATGAATGTCGGTTGAAAGCGCAGGAAGAATAATTTGAGCGATTTGGTATTACTTGTGACTAGCTGAAAACCCGGCGTTGTGGAGCAGCCGAGCGGTCTAAGGCGCCTCGCTGCGGAGCGCGCGTTTGCTCGCCGTCGGAGGTTCGAGTCCTTCCTGGGATATGGGTGTGTGTGTGTGTGTTTGTCCGTAGGTTCGTTTACCTTAGTTTAAGTAGTTTGTAAGCTACGGACTGATGACAACACAGTTTGGTCCGATAGATTTACAGACATTTGTATTTTATTTTATTTTATTTTATTTATTTATTTATTTATTTTTTTTTTTTTTTTTGACGTTGCCCCGGGTGTTTATTTATTTCTGCCCTTTTTCAGTTATATATTCATTTGTAAAAGGTCTGTAAGTCTGCAAAGTCTCTTGCAAATAAAATTAGTACTAAAGACGTAGTACATTATAATCTTGTACGTGATGGGGCGGTTTTCCATGAACGTTACTGTTTATATGCTCATAGCTCATGACCTACGTGTCGTACTGTGATGCAATGTACAAGGTGTACTCAACTATATGCGTGCATACTGTCTGTAAATTTTCTGCGGCTACAATTTGTGGTGTAGAAATTATAACGCCATACCGAATGGCACGGCTACCGTCTTCATGGATTGAAGCTTACGTGTGCAAAATTTCATAAAGATTGGAACAAAACTGTAGATCTGTATGCAACACGTACACGCAAACATACGGACACTCTGCTTTATATATAATGATACCAATTATTTGAAATCTCTATCCAAGGAGGACCTTCTCAAGCATTATAATTATTTACGTATAATACTCCGAGAAGGTGAAAATAGTGACATACAGCCTTTAGAACTTTACGAGAAACTCCAGCTTTTAAAATCCAATCCATTAGACTTAATCAAAGACGCAACACAACTTCAGTACATTTTAGAAAACAATTAGGAGAAGTATATCCAAATGTTTACATAACAGTCAGAATCATGGTCCCAGATCCAGTCAGTACAGTTTCAGCCGAGAGAAGCTTCTCAAAGTTAAGATTGATTAAGACTTACCTGAGAAAATGTTTTAGGTGCTAATCTACAGACGTGATGTACTTTGAAAAAATCATTCTTATGGCAAAGATGCAAAATATTTTTATTTGTTGTATTCTACCGGTTTCGGCAGTTTTCGCCATCAACAGGAAATCGACAAGATATTTTACATCAAAGACAATAAGATAACATTTTTACTGAGTACAGCAACGTCTAATTTACAATAAAATATTGTGATTGTTTCTAAAAGGCTTTCCATTTTACATCATGTAGTAGGTATTCCTTTAATTAATCTTTAACTTTTATGTCAATAACGTCATCTGTACATATTGTTAGTGTCTTATTTGTAATAGTTAAAAATTAATGAAAGGAATACGTACTACATGATGTAAAATGGAAACTTTGGTCTTTTATGTTTTTTTCATATCTCGTATAGTTTCAGAGATATTTGCAAAAATAACGACGAGGACAGTCCGTCCGTCTGTCTGTCTGTACGTATCGTGTTCGCACTTTTTAGGTCGAACCGTTCAACGGATCGGCACCAAATTTTACAGACATAACTGATGGTCACCAGAGACCGGAACCTCGCTTTCTCAAATAGTTCGGACAAGAAATACGTTAGTAATCCCAAAAAAAGCCGTTTGTAATGTAATTTTAATTGCAAAGAAACCGTTCATCTGACTCGAAAATTGAATAACTGAATTTTTAGAGGAGAAAATTCCCTGCAACTTTGTTCCCTTATGTTTTTTTTTCATATCTCGTATCGTTTGAGACATATTTTCAAAAATAACGGAGTATTTTGAACCCTCCATTAAATTAACGAAAACCAGCCGTTCGCAGATGTCACGTGAAATTGCTCGACCAGAAGAATTAACAAAAAGACGTCATTCTTCGTACGATAAATGATGATCTAGTGTCTACAAATGCCATATTAACATCAGTTAACAACGGCCATCAATAGTATGAGATTAAAGATCGCAGTTCCTAGCTGCTAGCTGTATCGTAGTGGGAAATGTGGTGACTTGTGACGCTGAAGGTCACTGCAACCAACCCCCACACTAAGAGAAACGCCGCAATTTGGATATATGGCCACACCGTCTATGCCATCTTCTACCTTAAACTGACTTCTGAAATAGATTTTCACACCTATCTCGCCACTGAACATGACAAACTCAAATCTAGCACCCGATATAGACTGACCTTTGCAAACCTTCTGCACGTCTCTGTAATGCACGCCTTCGCTAAACTGATGAAGATTGTTAATATTGTAATGTAAATAAGGAAAAATTCACTTGTATTTCAAATTGTAAGATGTTGTTAACATTATGAATACATTTTATTGTAAATTCTTGTACGAAGGATAGAATTCCTAATGTTAATTGTAAGAAATCAAAAATTGTAAGACAAAGTACCTTTCCCACAAAGAATTGAAGCAAAGTTTCCCCAATAAGTAAAAAAAATAATAAATAAATAAATAAAGCTGCCATGAGAAAGCAAAAAAAAAAAAAAAAAAAAAAAAAAAAAAAAAAAAAAAAAAAAAAAAAAAAAGGCTGCTAAGGTATATAGTGTTTTCTCTCACGAAGATGGGTGCATTCAATAACTTAGTATGAAATAGCGAAATAAAAGTGTGGTGTCGCACAAGTGCAAAGTGCGCGCCACCTACTTTCGCCGCGCGCCGCCATGCACGCACGGCGCGGCGTTCTTACGACGTCAGCCACGAGCGCCCTCTGCTACAACTCAGCTCGTGGCCACCACTGAACGACATCGTTCACTTGGGACTGAGATAGGAACCAGCTAACACTTCGGAATCAGATAGGCACCAGTGAAGACTTGGCTATCGGACAGGCACTAGGCAGGCCTCTAGCTCAACTATGTATCAGCATTCTGCAGTACTGAGCTATGTAAAAGTTAAGTATTACTAAGTCTCTATGAAATATATATATCTCTTTCTAATTTAGCCTAGTGTTTCTAGTTTCTGCTGTCCCACTGGCTGGTCACCTCCTACCTGCACAAGCGTGCATCCTTTATTCCTGTGTCGGTCTTTCAACTCGGCCACCGACACCTACGACGGAAACGAGACACAAAAGCGGCGACGAGGCTGGGACGCAAAAGTGGCGACGAGGATGGGATACAAAAAAAAAGTACCTAATTTTTTTGTTTTCCTACAAGGGCTTCAGACACTGTTATTAATTAATTTTGTATTATTTAAATTATTATTTTGGTCCAAAATGTTTGTGAAAACTTGTAAAACTATAGAACTAAAGTGGGCCGTAAAACACGTGAGTATGATTTTTTTTTTGGACGCAGAAGAGCGATGTTTATTTTGATAAGACAGTACGTTAGTTTACGGGCAGGAGATTCGCACACATTTGGTACCGTGAGGTGGCCCGCGTCTGGCCTCAGTTGAGCAGCACCGGCTCCGCTCAGCCCACGACCAGCCTCGGTGCCTGGCAGTCGCTATGCTGTGCTGTGCTGTGCTTCCCGCTGCCGCCGCCTCTCCAGCCGACCCCCAGATTGCGGCCAATTGGCGCTTCCGCTGTGGCCCTCCAGGCCGAGCGACTCCCTCCGTCCACGACAAGGCAGCCACCGACACACCCCACGCTCACATCTACGTCACTCCCTTAACTAGAGCACTGTACAGTACAACCAGAACAACCCGACATTTTGAATCCCACGTTGAAGGAGCGCGTTTAAAGGCTACGGCACACTTACGCTTTTTAATATGCTCTTAAGGCCATTAAATATACTTTTCAAGTTCAAATGTTCAAATGTTTGTTAAGCTTATGGGACTTAACTACGGGGTCATCAGTCCCTAAACTTACAAACTACTTATCAACTACTTACGACCTAGGACGGCACAAATATCCATGCCCGAGGGGGGATTCGAACCCCCGACCGTAGTGGCCGTGCCGACCGTGACTGGAGCGCCTCAGTCACCTCGGCCACCGCGGCCGGCTACTTTTCAAGCGCAGAAATATTACAGCATAGTAAATTTATTGTAAGAGACAAGCAACTTGAAGTTAGAGATTAGAGGGAAATTTTAGAAATAATATGTTCACTTACATTCCATATTAAGGCATATGTTTCCGTTCTAAATATTTACCAAATAGTATTAAAATACGTTACAATTACCTTATTTTCTGGTTTATAAATTGTACATGGACATACGTTTACGGTAACTAATAGTTGCAATCGAAAACATTTAACGAATAATGTTAAATAGCGATATTGTACTTTCCGTATTCCCCCCCCCCCCCCCCCCCTCTAATGCCTGGCATATTTTACACTCACCATATTTCAGACAAGATTTTAAACCAAAGTTTGTTTAATAACTTTGCACGTCTGGTTTCGTTAGAAAACAACTACATAAAGTCTTTGAAGCAAAGTGAATGTTCCATGCTAATTTTGAATTTAATGCCTTTCATGTACAACGTCTTTCCTGTTCGCATTTTTTGCGAAATCCATTTCATTTCTGTTTCAGACAGCCTGTTCACAGCTTGGCTTAGCCCTACATATTCCCGTGTTGAGAGTCACATTTAAATTAAAGACTAAAATAATGCGAAATAATTTAATTTAAAAACCACTGTCTGGGTAATACCAGCTGCACTCAAGCATAACTTAAAATACAATTAACAGCCCTTGCAATAACTCCGTAGTTGGTGTAAATAAAAATAAAAAAGTGGCTTACTTTAAACACACTGTACCTCGTGTTATGTTAACAATCTGTATTAAAATTAAACCATTGCTTACATGTATAGGCATATATTTTTATTACTACCTCTGTGAGCATAACTGCTTCTGAAAGAAATAATAATAATAATAAAAGTTTTGTTCTTGTCATTACACAAACAGTTGTTACATTTTGGCGTCCACACTTTGCGTCTGGTATTTACAAGTCACCTTTCACGCTGATCTATGTTTGAAGGACGCAGATAAGACTTAACAGCGACCGTCTCTGCTATTATTTGAGCAGTTCGGAGCAGCACAACCAACCATTTCACACTGTGAAACAATAAAGTCACAAAATATTCGCTGATTCGCTTCGCTAAACCACACAAAACATATAACACACTCGTCGAATTGAGATTCAAAATGGCGGATTGTTCAGCTCGGTACTTCAAGCGCTTTAGTCTTAACTAAGGCTCCTATAAACCCGATCTGAACTGTCCGCCATTTTTTCCAAGCTGTAGGAGTCGCCACGTTCCGGACGAAGCTCACGCGTTACCTCGCGTTTCATTCAACTCGCTCACACTCGCAAACTACTCACTGTATCAACGTGGAACTCTCATCAATGTGTTCGTTAAGAACCACACTACATTTTAATTTTAGTTTTATTTATGGCAATAATTTATAAACAGCTTATACTGATAGTTTACGAACATGCACTTTCTGACGACGTTACGGAATTTTCGACATGCGAGCAACTTTCTTTCTGTTGAAGTTACGTGAACACATTAAGCTAATGAAATGTTCAAAATACATCAAATTTTCATCCTCTACAAACAGCAACTCATTGAGAAACGTATAACTTGAGATAATGTCAGTTAAATATGACGCACTGGGATCCGCCCTACCGTCTAGTAGTAACACGTCTTCCGTATCAGAGCTCCTAATAATTAGGCACATGTTGTTACTGCATAACGTCCATACTTGAAGGTACTGGTACTGACTTCTTTTAACCCATTAAATTTAATAGTTGCACACAACGGAAGTGCTGTGTCTCTATGTAATATGCAATTTCAATTTTCTAATTATATCAAAAGCATTTCTAAATATCTCAATACAGAGTGCTTTATTAATTAGGAAATGAGAACAAGTCAGTTCGTTAGCTAGTGAAGAGATCCTTGCCATCTGTCGTTTTCAAGTATTCTCACGCAAAATCCTCATTAGATCTAGTAACTTCCGTTCCGTTACTGCTAGGCTTCAAACTGAAGGAAATGAAACTCCTGTTAGGTTGTGGAAACGGAATAGTAGGTCTGAAACACAATGGACAAGAAGCAAAGAAGTAAACATTTGTGAGTGATGAAGCAATATCTGCAAATCGAATAATAAATCATTAACTTTACTATTTTTCATTCTACAACTATGTATATCCTTCAATAACGCGACAGTTAATGAAGTTCTGCGCAGTAACCATGTCGAAAAATACTCCCCTCTCTGCATGTTATTATTTGTCAAAACATCATTTTGATTTCTCTAACCGTGTATGAGATACGCAATGATTCATTGTGGCCTTATCGCCATCGGAAATGAGTGCGCTAAATAAAATAAAGTTTAGCGGTATGAGTGAAAGGCAAAGTTCTCCTCCTAAGTCGAAAATAAAATCCAATCCATTAGGAAACTTTAATCCGAAGGAACACATGGTAAAATAAGCACCAAACGGAATGTCATAGCAGCCTCTATTTTTTACTGCAAACTTTTCCTAACGTAGCGCAGTCTCTGATTTCGAAGCCAACATCTTATTAAATATGACTATTAACGAAATGACGAGCATTTCGTCACAATGCTGACATATAAAGATTTAAGTAGCGTAAAATTAAACATTTCTACCACTTAGTTTTCGCAAAATCGTTTGTGAAAGATGGCAGGGCATGCGCCTCTACGCTGTTGGTGCAGCGCGATTCCAACCGTGGTAGGGAGAACATGGCGGACGATTCAGCCTGGATATTTAGGAGCTCTAGTGTTTACCATTGTCAACTGCTGCTCAGGCTATTGCACAGCACCCTTCGCCACACACCTTGTCTTATCTTATAATTCTTCTTGTTGATAGATGTGAAGCATTGAATTAAAATTTGTGGTGCGGCCGAGAATCGAACCCGGACTTCCATGGTTACTGGTCAGACGTCTTAACCGTTAGACTACCACACCACTAACGATTAAGACGCCTTGGAATAGTCTGTGTACGATTTCCCTCCACAACACAAACTTTAATTTAGCTTCTTTGTTCCAGAGATAATTGCCACTACTGCCAAGGCTCTCCATGCAGCGGAATAGCGCCTCAGCAATGGACATGGTGGAACAATCCTGTTATGGTGATATAAATATCAATTAAATACAATGAAAGAATCCCAGAGACGGATTTACGTCTCAAATATGTCAAAGACATTATTGATAGATGTGAAGCATTGAATTAAAATTTGTGGTGCGGCTTCAGATCTATCAATAATGTCTTTGACATATTTGAGACGTAAATCCGTCTCAGGGATTCTTTCATTGTATTAATTCTTCTTGCGTTCGACGTTGAGAGTGTAAATTATTAATTGTCTCTTCCAAAGAAACACACGTTGGCGGTGATACGCAGCAGCGGTAAATATTTACATATATACATCGCAAATCACGAAACTTTTCGACATGAGCTGCTCTTCTACAGTTGTTGTTGTTGTTGTTGTTGTGGTCTTCAGTCTCCACACTTCCCTGTCCTGTGCAAGTCTCTTCATCTGACAATACGTTCGGCAACCTACATCCTTTTGAATCTGCTCACAGTATTCGTCCCTCGGTCTCCCTCTACGATTTTTACCCCACGTGCTTCCTTCTAACGCTAAGTTGACAATTCCTTGATGTCTCAGACGTTGTAGCACGTATAGACCAAATATATAATCTGTGGCATCACGTTTCGCTGTATGTAACCTCCTCGCCATGTCATAACGTCATCGCTGGACTTCACTCCGATTTTTCGGACAACAATTACACACACCATTCGTTTGCGTTCTGTAGTTTTTGCTGCAGAGCGAAATATTATTACACACACACGTATAATTTTATATACACCGATAACTTTCCATCCCGATATAGTCCACCCTTTTATCATTATCAACCTTCAAGCAACAATGCAACCAATAAAACCATTTTCGCCGGCCGCGGTGGCCGAGGGGACTAAGGCGCTCCAGTCACGGTCTGCACGGCCACTACGGTCTGGGGTTCGAATCCCCCCTCGGGCATGGATATTTGTGCCGTCCTAGTTCGTAAGTAGTTCATAAGTAGTTTGTAAGTTTAGGGACTGATGACCCCGTAGTTAAATCCCATAGACTATACAAACATTTGAACATTTGAAAACCATTTTCAAAGAATAAATATAATTTTCAAAGAGTAATTATTGTTCCGCATTTCGCCTTATATTCTTCAAATTACTAAATATCTATCAGATCGCTGTAAAACCGTGCCTAAAACATTCCTCAGCTATAAATTACTAACTGTACAAATATTTAAGTCTCTGCGTCTTGTCGTTCGGAAGTGATAAGCGTACACCGAACAGACATTCACATTAATATATATATAGATAAATAGCTATTCGATCGCCAAAAAACCGTGCCTAAAGCCTTCCCCGGGTAGACATTAGTAACTGTACAAATTTTTAGCTCTTTATGTGTTGTGGTTCAGACGTGATAATGATACAAGGGTGAAGTATATCGGGATGGAAAGTTATTGGTGTAACTTATATAAAATTCTACGTGTGTGTGTGTGTGTGTGTGTGTGTGTGTGTGTGTTAATATTTCGGTCTGCAGCAAAAACTACAGAACGCAAACGAATGGTCTGTGTAATTGTTGTCCGAAGTCTCCCGTTGTATACCATAGCAATTCCATGCCGATAGTTATAAGGCGGTGGAAGATATGGTGGTTGAAAGTCGTCAAATTATAAAGAACTTTGGACTGAAGGCCGGCTATGACGTTTGCAACTCTGGAGCAAGGAGGTTACATACAGTGAAACGTGATGCCACAGACCATATCTTTTCGTGGTACAATGTCTTCAGCTGTTTCTCTGTAATGATATGCATACGAATAAGGAGATATAAGAATAAATTAATAAAACAGTAAAAAAGAAATTTGTTTTAATACACCTCTTTAAAAAAATCGATTTGACGTTTCGCACATTACATCAACTGATCGGTCTGTGATATCATTACAATCAGTATTGTTGAATTTCGTAATTGGATTTTTCGAAACGAGTGCATTTCTACGTGTTAATTGACCAACACTAAATCATTAAGCACTTTACATAATATTATTTTTTTATTTGAATGTTCAATAAAAATGTTTGTTTCTAAAGAAGGTGTTGTATTTCATTTTATCCTTCAAAACCAGTCTCATAGCCCACTACTGAAAGATAGCTTATCTATCATAATCCACCAACACGCAAGCGGAGCCGCGGGTTTGAAGCCCTTACTCTTACGGGAATTAGTTTCATAACTACGAGTTTGAGTAGTGTGGGCAGGGCGAAGCTGGGAATTTGTATCTGACGGAAGGCGTGCTTAGGCAGTCCTTGCAGGTGCGGTGATCACTGTGTCCCCAGTGGTGTAGGGGTCAGCGCAACTGCCTAGAAAGCAGGAGACCCGGGTTCGAATCCCGGCTGGGTACACATTTTCAGCTTTGTCCAATCGCAGTTGATGTCATATATTCTATGAATGTTAGTTCATAAGTAGTTTGTAAGTTTAGGGACTGATGACCCCGTAGTTAAGTCCCATAGACAATACAAACATTTGAACATTTTTTCCCCTTAGAACCTGACGCTACAGGGCCACACGTTCTACAATAGGCGTCCGCGTTGAAGACAGCAGGCGCTGACGTCAGTCAGGGTAGCCATAGCCATAGCCACTAGCCACGTGCAGGACACGCTTCTCCCACGTGGCGGCGTCTGCTGGCAGGAATTCCATCCACGTGCAGGAATCCGTGCCCCGTAGGCGTACTCGTACACCGCTGCGGTATTCCCGATCAGTACGTCTGCAGAAAACCGCTACAATTTTTGCGGTCCCAGCACTTATTTACCGACGTACAAAATATTTTTATCAGCGGCGCAAGTATGTGGCATTAATTAAATCCACTACGCTTATCGGCCGGCATACTTTTCTTACAGGATCGTTCTGTTTACAGATGCCTAATTCCGTTAACGTAAAAATTCTGCGGTTTTTGCACGACATAAACTCAACAGCAGCAACGCTTTCGTTGCTTTATGCTGTAAAGAGAAAAAGATGTGTTCTCCTTACATCATGCGTGTAAGTCAATGAAAATGTACTTATACGATTGTCAAAGGGTCGAAAAACTAAATAAACGTCTGTGTTCCAATTATGAGAGATGCGTTTCACGCTTTCGGTGCTTCTTAAGATAACGTCATCTTCAAATAAACAAGTCCAGATACATTTTTTTCCTCGATATTAAAATTTATGTTGTGGCCGGGATTCGAACCTGGGACCTTTGTTGTTGTTGTTGTTGTGGTCTTCAGTCCGGAGACTGGTTTGATGCAGCTCTCCACCCTACTCTATTCTGAGCAAGCCTTTTCATCTCCTCATAAGAACGGCAACCCACATCCACTTGAATCTGCTTACTATACGCGTCTCTTGGTCTCCCTCTGCGATTTTTACCCCACACACTCCCCTCCAATGCTAAATTTACGATTCCTCGATGTCTAAGAATGTGTCCTACCAACAGATGCCTTCTTTTAGTCAAGGTATGCCAAAAATTCCTTTTCTCCCCAATTCTGTTCAGTACCTCCTCGTTAGTTACGCGATCCACACACCTAATCTTCAGCATTCTTCTGTAACACCACATTTCAAAAGCCTCAATCCTCTTCCTGTCCGCACTGCTTATCGTCCATGTTTCACTCCCGTACAAGGCAACACTCCACACAAATGCCTTCAGAAAAGACTTCCTTACCCTTAAATTAATATTCGATGTTAGCAAATTTCTCTTTTTCAAAAATGCTTTTCTTCCCATTACCATTCTGCTTTTTATATCCTCTGTACTGCGACTATCGCATGTTATTTTACTACCCAAGTAACAAAACTCATCTACCACCTTCATTGTTTCGTTACCTGATCTAATTCCTTCAGCATCGCCTGATATTCTAAGACTGCATTCCATTAACTTTGTTTTGCTCTTGTTAATGTTCATTTTATACGCTCTCTTCAACACACTATGCATTCCACTCAATTGCTCTTCCAGGTCCTTTGCTGTCTCTGACAGTATTACAATGTCATCACCAAAAAGGAATGATTTTTTTTCTTTACCCTGAAATTTAATCCCAATTTCAAATTCTTCCTTGCTTTCCTTCACCGCCTGCTCGATGTACATATTGAATAACATCGGAGAAAGGCTACAACCCTGTCTTACTCCCTTCCCAACTGATGCTTCCCTTTCATGCCCTTCGAGTCTAATAACTGCGGTCTGGCTTTTGTATAAGTTGTAAATAACTCTCCTTTCCCTGTATTTTACCCCCGATGATTTTAGGTGTGAAAGAGAGTATTTCAGTCAACATTGTCAAACGCTTTCTCCAAATCTACAAAAGCTAAAAATTAGGTTTGCGTTTCCTTAATCTATCTTCTAAGATAAGACGTAAAGTGAGTATTGCCTCCCTGGTTCCTATGTTCCTCCTGAATCCAAACTGATCTTGCCCAAGGTCAGCTTCTACCAGCTTTTCCATTCTCCTGTAGATAATTTGTGATAAAATTTGGCAGCCATGACTTATCAAACTGATGGTTCTGTAATTTTCACACATGTCTGCGCCTGCTTTCTTTGGAATGGGGATTATAACATTTTTCTTAAAGTCTGATGGTATTTCGCCTGTCGCATACATCTTACTCACCAGGTGAAATAGTCTTGTCATGGCTGGCTCTCCCAGATACTTTAGTAGCTCTGAGGGTATGTCATCTACTCCAGGGACCTTGTTTCGACTTAGATCTTTCAGTCCTCTGTCAAATTCATCTCTCAGTATAGTATCTCCTATTTTATCTAGATCTACTTCCTCTCCCTTCCTACTACATCGTCTCTAAGTTCATTTCCTTTGTAGAACTCCTCTATGTACTCTTTCCACCTTTCAGCTTTCCTTTTTTTGCTGAGAACTGGTTTTCCATCTGAGTTATTGATATTCGTAGAGCTGTTTTTGTTGTCCCCAAATGTCTATTTTATTTTCCTGTAGGCAGTATCTACTTTTCCCTTCTTATACGTTCTTCTACAGATTTGTATTTGGCTTCTAGCCACTCCTGCTTAGCCATTTTGTACTTCCTGTCAGTCGCATGTCTTACTCGTCTGTACTCCATTTTGCCTGTTTCATTTACTGCATTTTTATATTTTCTCTTTTCGTCAAATAAATATAGTATTTCCTGTGATATCCAAGGATTTTTGTAGGTCTTGCCTTTCTACCTATTTTGTCCTTTGTTGCCTTCACTATTCCATCTCTCAATGATACCTATTCCTCTTCTACTGTTTTATTTCCCCCCCGTTTCTGTCAATTGTTGCCTAAAACTCCCTTGAAATTCTTAAGAACTTCAGGTTCCCTCAATTTATCGAAATCCCATCTCCTTATTTTCCTACCATTCTGCTGCTTTTTCAGTTTCAGCCTACATTTCATGATTAAAAGGTTATGGCCAGAGTTCATATCTGCCCCTGGGAATGTTTTACAGTTTAAAACCTGCTTCCGAAATCTATGTCTTACCATTATAAAATCTATCTGGTATCTCCAGGTGTCTCCTGGTCTATTCCCCGTATACAACCTTGTATTGTGATTCTTAAAGCAGGTGTGTTTTACGATTAAATCGGGTTTCGTGCAAAATTCTACCAGGTAACTTCCTCTTTCATTCCTTCTGCCCAGTCGATATTCACCTACTATTTTTCCTTCCCTTGTCCTACTACCGAATTCCAGTTTCGCATAACAAGTACGTTTTCATCTCCGTTAATTGCCTGAATAATTTCCTTTAGCTCCTGATACATTTCTTCAATCACCTCATCATCGGCAGAGCTAGATGGCATATAAACCTGTACTACTGTTGTCGGTGTTGGCTTCGTATCTATCTTGACAATGATAATGCGATCACTGTGCTGCTCATAGTAGTTTACCCGCATTCCTATTTTCTTATTCATTATCAGTCCTACTCCTGTGATACCCCCAACTGATTTTGTATTTATAATCCTGTACTCACCTGATCCGAAATCCTGTTCCTCTTTCCATCGAACTTCACTAATCCCCACTAGATCAAACTTCAACCTATCCATTTCCCTTTTTAAATTTTCTAATTTTCCTACCCGATTAAGGGATCTAACATTCCACGCTCCGATCCGTAGAATGCCATTGTTGTCTTTCCTGATGACAACATCCTCCTGAGTAGTCCCCGCCCGGAGATCCGAATGGGGGACTATTTTACCTCCGGAATATTTTACCCGAGAGGATGCCATCATCTTATGTTCATACAGTAGAGCTGCATGTCCTCGGGAAAGGTAACGGCTGTAGTTTCCCCTTGCGTTCAGCCGTTCGCAGTAGCTGTGTGGCAAAGCCACATCAGCTGATGTTACAAGGCCAGCTCAGTCAATCATCCAGACTGTTGCCCCTGTAACTACTGAAAAGGCTGCTGCCACTCTTCAGGAACCACACGCTTGTCTGGCCTCTCCACAGATACCCCTCCGCTGTGGTTGCACCTACGGTCCAGATACATATTTTTGTCTCGGTATGTGTTACAGATATTAAACTGAATTAGAGGTCCTGGTTTAATATCTTTAACAGATGCCGAGACAAAAAAGTCTCTCTGGACGTTGACTGTTTTATAGTTGTACTAGCTGAACCCCCGCTGCTTCGCATGCGTAGGCTGGTTGGTCTGCACCAGTTGTTTCTTTTTAATCCTGATGAAGAATGCATATCTTAAGTTTCGTAGTTATAGTTCGAAATTTGAGTTAAGAGCAACATATCTCTGAAAATCAGTTTTTGCATCCCGTATTTGACGCCCTTATTAGTGTAATCTCCAAAAATACCGAAACACGTGTCTTTTAAATTCGAACCCTGAATGAGAAAACCGAAATTTTGTAGTTCTAGCTTCAAAATTGCCTAAATAGCTACGTATTTTCAAAAAAAAAAAGTTTCATCCCCTATTTCTCCCCCTTACGGACGGAATATCGAAAAATCGCTTCTTAAATGACGCCTACAGAGTAAGATCAACACCCTCCACAAATTTCGAGTTTCTATCTTGAGTGGTTTTGGCTGGGCGATGATGAGTCAGTCAGTCAGTCAGTCAATCGGGACACTTCCTTTTATATACAGAGATATCACGTATGCCTGAGGTTAGAGGCAGTTTGTCCCGTCAGCGTTCTCTGCTGGGCTGCTGTTGCGCTGTTGGTAGTTTTTCGTGTTTATAAGCGGACACGAGGCGGAGCTGATGTTCATGTAGTGGGTGTGACTCGAGACCGTCTGTGGGGTCGGAACATCCATCAAGTGCGACAAACAGCCACGCACAGAGCACGGCCGTCTCCATTCATCCAACAACTGAAGACGTTACAAATCAGCCTGAACTCGATCACTTTCCGACTCTAGGATCGTCTCGATCCTGGGGACAGAAGGCGTCCAGAGAGTGTAGGCGGGATAAACAGCAGTCTGGCCTGTGTTCGTAATTATTATTTGGAATAAGGAGCTTGTTGTTGTTGTTGTGGTCTTCAGTCCGGAGACTGGTTTGATGCAGCTCTCCACAATACCCTAACCTGAGCAAGACTTTTCATCTCCACATATGAACGGCAACCTACATCTGTCTGAATCTGCTTACTGTATCCATCTCTTGGTCTTCCTCTGCGGTATTTACCCCACACACTTCCCTCCAACGCTAAATTCACAATTCCCCGATGTCTAAGAATGTGTCCTATCAATTTACACCTTCTTTTAGTCAAGGTATGCCAGAAATTTCTTTTCTCCTCAATTCTGTTCAGTACCTCCTCATTAGTTACGCGATCCACCCACCTAATCTTCAGCATTCTTCTACCAGCTTTTCCATCCTTCTGTATATAATTATTGTTAATATTTTGCAAGCATGACTTATTAAACTGATGGTTCTGTAATTGTCACACCTGTCTGCGCCTGATTTCTTTGGAATGGGGATTATAACATTTTCCTTAAGGTCTTTTCCTGTCTCATACATCTTACACACCAGGTGAAACAGGTTTGTCATGACTGGTTCTCTCAGAGACTTCGGTAGCTCTGAGGGAATATCATCTACTCCAGGGGCCTTGTTTCGACTTAGGTCTTTCAGGGCTCTGTCAAATTCTTCTCTCAGTACAGTATCTCCTATTTCATCTTCATCTACATCCTCTTCCCTGCCTACTATATTGTCTCTAAGTTCATTTCCTTTGTAGAGCTCCTTTATATACTCTTTCCACCTTTCAGATTTCCCTTCTTCGCTGAGAACTGGTTTTCCATCAGTGTCCTTGATATTCATAGAGCTGTTTTTCTTATCTCCAAATGTTTCTTTTATTTTCCTGTAGGCTGTATTTATTTTTCCCCTATTTATACATTCTTCTACATCCTTGCATTTCCCTTCTAGCCACTCCTGCTTAGCCATTTTGCACTTCCTGTCAATCTCATTTCTTAGTCGTCTGTACCCCATTTTGCCTGTTTCATTCACTGCATTTTTATATTTTCTCCTTTTATCGATTAAATTTAGTATCTCCTGTGATATCCAAGGATTTTTTGTAGGTCTTGCCTTCATACCTATTTTGTCCTCTGCTACCGTCACTATTTCATCTCTCAAATTTTACCCATTCCTCCTCTACTATTTTATTTTCCCCTGTTTCTGTCAATTGTTGCATAAAGCTCCCTCTGAAATTCTTAAGAACTTCAGGTTCCTTCAATTTATCCTGGCCCCTCTCCTTATTTTCCTACCTTTTTGTAGTTTCTTCAGTTTCAGCCTACAAAAACATGCACCTTCAAATGACAAACATGCAACCGTCGCATCCGATCCAGGCTAGACACCAGGGGCTTGTGTGGAAGGACATGTCGGAAAATGTTCAGAATCTCGTGCTTGCGTCTCAGGTTCGAGCAGTCTGGTACGAAGCTGTAAACGACGCCATCGCCACAGGTGAAAAGATGGCCGGCCGCGGTGGCCGAGGTGACTGAGGCGCTTCAGTCATGGTCAGCACGGCCACTACGGTCGGGGGTTCGAATCCCCCCTCGGGCATGGATATTTGTGCCGTCTTTAGTCTTAGCTAGTTCATAAGTAGTTTGTAAGCTTAGGGACTGATGACCCCGTAGTTAAGTCCCATAAGTTGTACAAATATTTGAACATTTGCGAAAAGATGCGGAAAATCAAACTCTAGCCGACTCCATGCTGCACTGCATGCCTTCTCGTCGATTCACACACGTTCACCAGCAGGTATCAAACGGAGATACGGAACCGGGTCGGGTAAGGTGGTACAATTTCGATCATTTCGGACAAATGTTATTGTGACTGCAAATATATTGAGAAAAGAAATAATTTTAACTATGGCGCTTGTTTCGAATGTTTAATCAATATGTACATTAAGGTTAGACAATTACAAATGTTGGTAGAACCACAAAAAAAGGTTACAGAATTGAGAAAAATCGATAGAAAATGTACCACACTAGGTACAATTATGATCACTTCCTCGTACCATTTTGATCACTGACGTTTTCCACATGAAGATCACTTTTTCCTTCGGGCACCAGCGCATACTTCGCGGTACCAAACGTTGCACAATAATGAATTTACAAGCACGTGGAAACTAGAAAATTTATAAGAGCGCGTTCGCCGAAGTAGCTCCATGTACATCTTAACAGAAATAAATTTATACCTCCGTAGCAAAAGTGTTGTATTCTTGGAAAATACAGGAGGAGCTGTAGAAACCTGCTACACTACAACGCCACACAAAGGCATGTGCTACGAACACTGCAAGACTGACAAATTATGTCGATGGAATTGTACCTATATCGAATTTGTAGCACCTTACCCTATAGTGAATATTACGACTACACATATATTGCATCCAGACTGGAAATTCTTTCGTAACAGTAACTCCTGGCTTATTGGGCATTACGTGTACTACACCATCTAATACATAAAGCAGAGTGTCCGTATGTTTGTACGTGTTGCATACAAATCTACAGTTTCGTTCCAAATTATTATGAAATTTTGTACAAGTTAGCTTCAATCCATGAGGACAGTCGCCGTAAGTGTAAGAATCACATACGATATATAGTTCACGAGATATGGTGTCATAAACATGGAGATGCGCGAAAAACTGCTGCATTTAGCGACAATGCTGCTCGTTTCCTCCTGAACTATTGGACCGATTTCAGCGAAATTTGGTACACACATTCCTTACCGTGAGGTAACATTTGCTGCATGGTTAAGAATCACATACGATATTACGTCATAACCAATAGAAATCGCAAAAAATGCCATATAATGCGGCGAGACTTTCGAAATACACTGTACAAGAATGACAGTACTTAACGACTTGCAACAAACTTTAAACATAATTTCAAACCTTTACTAAACTTTTTCTCGCTGACAACCACATCAGAAAATTGAAAGGCAAAATTGTGTCGTAGTATCTAGCGGTGACCTTCTAATATATAAAGCAGAGTGTCCGTATGTTTGTACGTGTTGCATACAAATCTACAGTTTTGTTCCAATCTTTATGAAATTGTGTACGCGTAAGCTTCAATCCACGAGGACGGTCGCCGTAAGTGTAAGAATCACATACGATATATAGTTCACGAGATATGACGTCATAAAGAACGAGATGCGCGAAAAACTGCTGCATCTCGTGAGAATGTTGCTCATTTTCTCTTAAACCACTGGACCGATTTCTACCAAATTTGGTACACACATTCCTTACCGTGAGGGAACAGTTGCTGTACGAGTACGAACCACATATGGCACATGGTTCGCCGCGGTGGAGTAGCCGAGCGGTCTAAAGCGCCTCGCTGCGGAGCGCGCGGTTGCTCGCCGTGGAGGTTCGAGTCCTCCCTGGGGCATGGGTGTGTTTGTTGTCCTTAGGTTAGTTTGCCTTAGTTTAAGTAGTTTGTAAGCTACGGAATGATGACCATGCAGTTTGAGCCGATACATGTACAAACATTTGAACACATGGTTCAGGAGATCTAACGTCGTAAACAATAGGAATCGCAGAAAACTGCCACATAATGCGGCGAGACTATCAGTCCACTATTTGAGAATAAGAGTACTTAACGACTTGCAACAAACTTCAAACATAATTTCAAACCTTTATTAAACTTTTTCTCGCTGCTACCGATAGCAAATTCATGTAAGTAAAAAAAGTTTCTCGCTTCCTACTTTTCCGCTGTTTATGGAGTAAAACTACCACATTCGATATGACGTTACAATTTATAAATTGTACATGACAAATTGTAGCCGCAGGAAATTTTACACACAGTATACACACATATAGTTGAATGTACGATCTAAATTGCATCACAATACGACACATAATTAATGAGATATGAGCACATAGCCGGCCGCGGTGGCCGAGGGGACTTAGGCGCTTCAGTCACGGTCTGCACGGCCACTACGGTCGGGGGTTCGAATCCCCCCTCGGGCATGGATATTTGTGCCGTCCTTAGGATAAGCTAGTTGATAAGTAGTTGGTAAGTTTAGGGACTGATGACCCCGTAGTTAAGTCCCATAAGCTTAACACACATTTGATATGAGCACATAAATAGTAACGTTCCTCTATTCATGGACTAAAAGTATGGCATTCGGATGACATTACAATTTATAATTCATACACTACAAACTGTAGCCGCAGGAAATTTTATAGACAGTATACACGCATACACTGGAGTGTACCTTCTAAACTGTATGACAGTACGAGACGTAGTTCACGAGATATGACCACATAAACAATAGCGATCATGGAAAACCGCCCCATCACGCAGGGTGTTTTAATGTATTACTTCTTTACTGCTAATTGTATTTCCAATAGATTTTACAGAATACAGCCCTTATACAAATGAATATACACCCGAAAAATGGCAGGAATAAATAATAAGTACCCGGGCTACGCCTGGTTTTCAGCTAGTAATCAGAATATCTGAAACTACGAATGTATTAATTAAACCATTGCCACATACTTTTTCTTCTCTATATATAAATGGAAGTGTCCCGATTGACTGACTGACTGACTGACTGACTCATCATGGCCCAGCCCAAACCACTGAAGATAGAAACTTGAATTTTGTGGAGGGTGTTGATCTAACTCTGTAGGCGCCATTTAAGAAGCGATTTTTCGATATTCCGTCCGTAACGGGGTGAAATAGGGGATGAAACGTTTTTTGAAAATACGTAGCTATTTAGGCAATTTTGAAGGTAGAACTACAAAATTTCGGATTTTAATTCAGGGTTCGAATTTAAAAGACACGTGTTTCGGCATTTTTTGAAATTCGACAAATAAGGGGTAAAATAGATTACACAAAAAATTGATTTTCAAAAAATGTTGCTGTTAACTCAAATTTCAAGCTATAACTACGAAACTTAGGTTATGGACTCTTGATCAGGATTAAAATACACGTGTTTTGGTATTTTTGGAAATTCAACACCTAAGGGGCTAAAAGAGGGGATCAAAAATTCTTTTCGTAAACACATTGTCGTCAAGACAATTTTGAAGCTATAGCTACAAAAATTTGTATTTGTATTGTTCGTTAGAATTAAAAAAAAAACGTGTTTCGTTATTTTGGGAAATTCAACGATCAAGGGGGTTAAATTGGAGAGGGGATGTGTTTCATATATTTTGTACTTATAAGGCAATTTTGAAGCTACAACCACAAAAATTGGTATATGTTTTCTTGGTCAGAATTAAAAAGAGACGTGTTTCGGTATTTTCAGAAAATTAATCAATTAGGGGGTGAAATAGGGGATGAAACATTTTTTGAAAATAATTTGCTATTAAGCCAATTTTGGTGCTGTTAACTCAAATTTCAAGCTATAACTACGAAACTTAAGATATGGATTCTTCGTCAGGATTAAAAAGAAACAAATGGTGCAGACCAAACAGCCTACGCATGCGAAGCAGCGGGGGTACCGCTAGTCTCTTATAAAAGATATGCTTAACTGACTTTTTCTAGCAGAACATCACAAGTTACTCAGACGACCTAGCTGCAAAGATTTGTTTCAAACATTCGTCATTGTACTGTTCTCGACTTGAAATGACAGTACGACAAAATACGCTACGCGATGAAATGCGAATTTTTAACTTATTATTTATTACGTTTGTTTGTTTCGCTTCGCTGGTATAAGGAGAGTGTCAAAGGCGTGGGACAAAGACAGGAGAGCCCTACGCACCCTGTACGACCACCGCCACCTCATATCAACGGCCGAGGTCTGTGAACTCAAATGTGCCGTAACATCATCAGATTTTGACAAAGCCTTTGACACTGTGTCTCCTCCGTACCATGCATGCCATGGGTTTTCCACATACGTTCGTAACCATTTCGCAGCATGTTGTTGTTGTTGTGGTCTTCAGTCCGAAGACTGGTTTGATGCAGCTCTCCACAATACCCTATCCTGAGCAAGCCTCTTCATCTCCACATAAGAACGGCAACCTACATCTGTCTGAATCTGCTTACTGTATCCATCTCTTGGTCTTCCTCTGCGGTTTTTACCCCACACACTTCCCTCCAACGCTAAATTCACAATTCCCCGATGTCTAAGAATGTGTCCTACCAATCTATCCCTTCTTTTAGTCAATGTACGCCAGAATGTTTTTTTCTCCCCGATTCTGTTCAGTACCTCCTCATTAGTTACGCTATCCACCCACCTAATCTTCAGCATTCTTCTGTAGCACCATATTTCAAAAGCTTCAATCCTCTTCCTGTCTGCACTGTTTATCGTCCATGTCTCACTCCCATACAAGGCTACACTCCATACAAATGCCTTCAGAAAGGACTTCCTTAGGCTTAAATCAACATTCGATGTTAACAAATTTCTCATTTTCAAGAACGCTTTTCTACCCATTGAAATTCTGCATTTCATATCTTCTGTACTGCGACCATCATTTGTTATTTTACTGCCCAAGTAATAAAACTCATCTACCTCCTTTATTGCTTCGTTACCCAATCTAATTCCTTTAGCATCACCTGATTTTCTTAGACTGGACTCTATTACCCTAGTTTTGCTCTTGTTTATCTTCATTTTATATGCACCTTTCAGCATACTGTCCATTCCGTTTAACTGCTCTTTCAGGTCCTTTGCTGTCTCTGACTGAATTACTATATCGTCGGCAAAACGCAAAGTTTTTAATTCTTCACCCTGAACTTTAATTCCTTCTCCAAATTTCTCCTTGCTTTCCTTTATAGCTTGCTCGATGTACAAATTGAACAACAATGGAGAAAGGGTACAACCCTGTCTTACTCCTTTTCCAACCACTGCATCCCTTTCATGCCCTTAAACTCTGACAATCGCTGTCTGGTTTTTGTACAAGTTGTAAATAACCTTACGCTCCCTATATTTTACTCCGGCTTGCTTCAGAACTTGAAAGAGTTTATTCCAATCAACATTGTCAAAAGCCTTCTCGAAATCTACAAAGCTAGAAATTTTGGTTTGTCTTTTCTTAATCTATCTTCTAGGATAAGCCGTAAAGTGAGTATTGCCTCCCGTGTTCCTACATTTCTCCTGAACCCAAACTGATCTTCCCCGAGGTCGGCTTCTACCAGCTTTTCCATCCTTCTGTATGTAATTCGTGTTAATATTTTGCAACCATGACTTATTAAACTGATGGTTCTGTAGTTTTCACACCTGTCTGCTCCTGCTTTCTTTGGAATGGGGATTATAACATTTTTCTTAAAGTCTGAGGGTACTTCACCTGTCTCATACATCTTACACACCAGGTGAAACAATTTTGTCATGGCTGGTTCTCCCAGAGACTTCAGTAGCTCTGAGGGAATATCATCTACTCCAGGGGCCTTGTTTCGACTTAGGTCTTTCAGGGCTCTGTCAAATTCTTCTCTCAGTACAGTATCTCCTGTTTCATCTTCATCGCAGCATATGGTAACGAATATACATCCCAAATCATCGTCAATGGACAGCCTACCAGAAAAATAGAAATAGCCAGTTCTGTTAGACAGGGTTGTCCAGTCTCTATGGCGCTATCTTCCTCCGTAGTCGAACCCCTGCTCGGCACACTGATGCGAGGTCTACAAGGCTTACGAATGCATGGGAACCAAACACAGTGCAAGGCTTATGCGGAACAAATAATAAACAGGCGTGAAATGGAGACCGCGTTGCAGATAGTAAGTCATGTAGAATACTAGCCAGTGCACACACACACAGAGCATCAGAAACTCAATGAAATCCAGAATGTAGCAGCAGCCTTCATCTGCCTCACTGCGAAACTTAATGACGTCTCCCAACTCCTGCCGACGCCTAGAAATAGAGGAAATGTGTCTATTATGCGATACTTCCCTAATATGAGATATCACAACTGTGATCGTAGTAGGTATTGCAGTCTGTTGGAGAGGTTCTTAAACACCTCTATAGCGTGTCGGACAATGACACAACGAGTAGGTCGCCATTGTTGAGCCACATAAAGTACGTAGAGGTTGTGATAAAATTTCTAGTGTTTGTAGTTTTTTGTGACATCGATGTTGACACAAATTTTCAACTCAAAGGTGAATGGATTTTTCTACGACCGTTGATATCATGAGCGTTCTTTGTGTGAGATAGTAAGATTCGTAATATACGATAGTTGTTGTTGTTATGGTCTTCAGTCCGGAGACTGGTTTGATGCAGCTCTCCACCCTAATCTATCCTGAGCAAGCCTTTTCATCTCCTCATAAGAACGGCAACCAACATCCACTTGAATCTGCTTACTATACGCGTCTCTTGGTCTCCCTCTGCGATTTTTACCCCACACACTTCCCTCCAATTCTAAATTTACGATTCCCCGATGTCTAAGAATGTGTCCTACCAAGCGATCCCTTCTTTTGGTCAGGGTATGCCAAAAATTCCTTTTCTCGCCAATTCTGTTCAGTACCACTTCGTTAGTTATGCGACCTACCCACCTAATCTTCAGCATTCTTTTGTAGCACCACATTTCAAAAACCTCTATTCTCTTCCTGTCCGCACTGCTTATCGTCCATGTTTCACTCCCGTACAAGTCAACACTCCACACAAATGCCTTCAGAAAAGACTTCCTTAAACTTAAATTAATATTCGATGTTAGCAAATTTCTCTTTTTCAAAAATGCTTTTTTTCCCATTGCCATTCTGCATTTTGTATCCTCTGTACTACGACCATCGCATGTTATTTTACTACCCAAGTAACAAAACTCATCTACCACCTTCATTGTTTCGTTACCTAATCTAATTCCTTCAGCATCGCCTGATTTTCTAAGACCGCATTCCATTATTTTTGTTTTGCTCTTGTTAATGTTCATTTTATACGCTCTCTTCAACACACTGTCCATTCCATTCAACTGCTCTTCCAGGTCCTAATATAATTCCTGATGACAACATCCTCTTGAGTAGTCCCCGGCCGGAGATCCGAATGGGGGACTATTTTACCTCCGGAATATTTTACCCGAGAGGATGCCATCATCATATGTTCATACAGTAGAGCTGCATGTCCTCGGGAAAAATAACGGCTGTAGTTTCCCCTTGCTTTCAGCCGTTCGCAGTAGCTGTGTGGCAAAGCCACATTAGCTGATGTTACAAGGCCAGCTCAGTCAATCATCCAGACTGTTGCCCCTGTAACTACTGAAAAGGCTGCTGCCCCTCTTCAGGAACCACACGTTTGTCTGGCCTCTCCACAGATACCCCTCCGCTGTGGTTGCACCTACGGTACGGCTATCTGCATCGTTGAGGCACGCAAGCCACCCCAACTCAGTAATGTCTGTGGTTCATGGGGTAGTATGGGGATCGAAATACGTGACAGTGTTGCATATTACGACACGTGGTGCATATTGGGGGAAAACGTTCTCTGTGTTCATTATGTTGGCTACCTCACTCAATGCATAAAATGCAGCCACTTGACGGATTGATGGGAACTTAGTACGTTTTCAATGTCCAACAGATAGAATGATAAGTAACCCAGGCCATGGAATCACCCCGTTATTGATAGCCAGGTTGTTTTGGGCAGCTGAAAAGGAGCAGCAACAATGGAAGCATCTGTGAATGCCTCTAGAAAAACATGGCTCATCCCAAGCAAGAGAAACCTCTTTAGAGAACATGAATTTTCAATGCATAGCCATGCTGGACGCTCTTCGAAAAAGAAATGCAGAAAAACGAAAATGAAATGAATGGTCAAGCTGCCAGCTCTGTAAACACCTGTCCTTTGCCACACATCGCAGAAATACCTGGAGATAGACAGATAGACAAACATCGTATATTCGTATGTGTTATTCCTAAAAAAAAGGGAGAGAGAGAGAGGGAGAGAGAGAGAGAGAGAGAGAGAGAGAGAGAGAGAGAGAGAGAGAGAGAGAGGAGAGAGAGAGAGAGATGTATTTCCTGTCTCATATTAGAATACCTTGATCTCATTCTACGAAATATCTAGTTTCTCAAAATTTTACTAATTACTTTCAAAGAATATTTATTATTGCAAATATGATAAATGTATGAGACAGTTAAATAATGAAAGATATTATTACCATGATAAAAATATAATTACGTCTTATTTTCGGTCTTTAAAATGGGTTTACAAAAACGTGTCTCATATTAGGCACCTTTCCTCTACGACGAAACGGTTTATGTCCGTTCGTGGCCACATCGTAAGGCGCGGTCACATTTTAAAAGTTCGTTTAGACACCCTAACGCTTCCACCAACAAAAATATACCGTGAATTCATGAAAAATAAGAAGAAAAACGTTGTAGAAGACAAATACATTTCTCATAACTGCAAGACGATTTGGGAAAACGCTCATTGTCCTAACTTACCTTCAACGATGAAGACAACGTGGTACTTACTTGTAGCCGGCCGCGGTGGCCGAGGGGACTGAGGCGCTTCAGTCACGGTCTGCACGGCCACTACGGTCGGGGTTTCGAATCCCCCCTCGGGCATGGATATTTGTGCCGTCCTTAGTATCAGCTAGTTCATAAGTGGTTTGTACGTTTAGGGACTGATGACCCCGTAGTTAAGTGCCATAAACTATACAAACGTCTGAACATTTTGAATATTTTATGCCAGGATTTCAGATTATGTTAATCGTGAGCAGTGCAGCTTCCGCAGTTTAAGGCAAGTCATTCGTTTTACTCCCTTCTGTTTACGTACTTTAGAGAGAGAGGTGGTACCTCTCTGTCACAGAAATGACGCATTACTCAAGCGTACGGTATTCTGCAGACTGCTCGAGTGCAACGTGATTATCGGGAATTTGGCGAAACAACAAAACCCCAACGTCGCCGCGGCCGGAAGAACATCCCGCAAGAGCTGCTAAATTGCCGCACCCTCTCCAACCCTACGATTTTTTGTTTCTCAAAACTTTTATGGAATTTCATTTAAACAAATCTATAGGAAATGTCAGCAATCAATCGCAATATTTGTTTTTACTTTTCAGATCTACCTAGGCTTCGGCCGCTGAGTGGCCAGTCTCAAAGCTTTTAATATGTGCTTACATGTTAACCGCCAGGTTGTCAGTTACGTTCAGCATGACGGTATAGATGTAAACATAAAGCAATGAGAATAGCCGCACTTTGCCCGAAATATATATGTCGATCTGGAAAATAAAAACAAAAAATGCGAGTGATTGGTTATATTCTCTACAGATTTGTACAAAACAGTCCTGGGCACCAGCTCAAAAATAGATTCAAAGCTGATGGACGAAAGACAGATAATTTTAACAAGCCTTGTGAATTTACGTAAATTTTCAAATGTGTGTGAAATCTTGTGGGACTTAACTGCCAAGGTCATCAGTTTCTAAGCTCACACACACTACTCAAATTATCCTAAGGACAAAAACACACCCCCATGCCGGAGGGAGGACTCGAACCTCCGCCGGGACCAGCCGCACAGTCCACGACTGCAGCGCCTTAGACCGCTCGGTTGATCCTGCGCAACATAAACTTACAACATTAACATAAATAAATATTTTTCAGTTCTTGTGAACAGATACTGTATTCAACGGTAAACCGTTGGCAAAGTGGTAGTGTGCGAGTAGTATTGTCAAACAAAAGTGCCGGTCAGTGCAGGCGCGTCAGTCACGGTCTGCACGGCCACTACGGTCGGGGGTTCGAATCCCCCCTCGGGCATGGATATTTGTGCCGTCCTAGTTCGTAAGTAGTTCATAAGTAGTTTGTAAGTTTAGGGACTGATGACCGCATAGTTAAGTCCCATAAGCTATACAAACATTTTTTTAAGATACGCGTTAAATGATTTTTGACTTATGCGAAAAATTCTGGTACTACTACTAATAGTAAAAATAATAATTCATTTTCGTCTTTGCACTTACCGAAGAGGACGATTACAACTGCTTTTTCGCTCTCTGTTCGCACCGCCTCCTTGTGCAGTAGTTTGGCTCAGCCTCCAGGATTTGCTGTGGAGCAGCGCGTTCGCCTAGAGCGCTACTATTCTCCACGGCTAGGCGAGCGACGGCGCCAGGCGGCCTGTGGGGGCGCCCTGTTCGCAGACGTGAGCTAGCCGCTAGACTTGCGCGTAATAGTTCGCGATCGGGAGCGCGAACTAGTTCCGTCTTTTAGTTTGTCTGCATGCAGGTGGTGGGAGAAGTTCCCCCACCTAGCTGCTTCATGCACTTGCTGCTCGAGCCGCTAACGATATCACGCAAACCAAAAGAAACAGTTTATTAGTCAGATATTGCAGAGTGCAGAATACTTCAAAGCAGAAATTTTGTAATCTAGCAGGCAGACGGTAACATCGAAATGGCTCTCATCAGCAGAAGGCAAACACGTGACTTTTAATTCTGTTTGCGACCTATCGCGCATATTTTAGTTCGCGACCTGTAGCTCTCCTTTTAGTTCGCAGCTCGTCCGCGAAGTAGGTCGTTCTTTTTAATTCGTCCGCTCGTTTTGGCCTTTGCTACCGCTACTAAAACTACAGCTGAGCTGCATCTCAGCTCGAAATGACGTCAACTGGCAGAAGGGAATCACGCGATTCTGCGCGCTCTCGCGTCCTCTCGCTGTTACCCGTCGGTCTTCGGAAAAGGAGCGGACGAACTAAGAGGCGAGGGATCCGCGAACTAGTTGGCGTAGTTGGCCTGTGGGAGCGCTCTTCGGAACTAGTTGGTTCGCGAACTACACAAGATTATTCTGTTCGCCTTCAGAAAGCATCGACCGTGTGAAACTCAGCTTGGCCATCTCTCTCGTGACATTGTGCAAGCTGTGGACGAAGGCAACAGACACACTGCATATTTCTCTGGTTTTGACGGCATTTAACACTAACGAAGGTACGAGCTTAAGGAATAGGTACTCAAATTATGTGATTGACTCGAAGTATTACTTAAATAATACAACACAGTACGTTGTTGACCAAATCGATAAACGCTAAAAACGTAGGTTAGCCTATCTTCTAAGATAAGTCGTGTTGTGAGTATTGCCTCCCGTGTTCCTACATTTCTCCTAAATCCTATTTGGGTAGCAAGATAACTTCTGATGGCCGAAGTAAAGAAGATATAAAATGCAGAATGGCTATGAGAAGAAAAGCGTTTCTAAAGAAGCGAAGCTTGTTAACATCCAATATTAATTTAAATGTTAGTAAATCCTTTATGAAAGCATATGTCTGGAGTGTAGCATCGTTGTTGTTGTTTTTATGGTCTTCAGTCCGGAGACTGGTTTGATGCAGCTCTCCACCCTACTCTATCCTGAACAAGCCTTTTCATCTCCTCATAAGAACGGCAACCCACATCCACTTGAATCTGCTTACTATACGCGTCTCTTGGTCTCCCTCTGCGATTTTTTACCCCACACACTTCCCTCCAATGCTAAATTTACGATTCCTCGCTGTCTAAGAATGTGTCCTACCAAGCGGTCCCTTCTTTTAGTCAGGGTATGCCAAAAATTCCTTTTCTCTCCAATTCTGTTCAGTACCTCTTCATTAGTTATGCAATCTACCCACCTAATGTTCAGCATTCTTCTGTAGCACCACATTTCAAAACCCTCTATTCTCTTCCTGTCCGCACTGCTTATCGTCCATGTTTCACTCCCGTACAAGGCAACACTCCACACAAATGCCTTCAGAAAAGACTTCTTTACCCTTAAATTAATATTCGATGTTAGCAAATTTCTCTTTTTCAAAAATGCTTTTCTTCCCATTGCCATTCCGCATTTTATATCCGTTGTACTGCGACCATCGCATGTTATTTTACTACCCAAGTAACAAAACTCATCTACCACCTTCATTGTTTCGTTACCTAGGGAGTGAAACGTGGACGATAAGGAGTTCAGAAAAAAAGATGATAGAAGCTTTTGAAATGTGGTGCTACAGACGAATGATGAAGATTAGATGGGTAGATCATGTAACTAATGAGGAGGTGCAGATTCAAAAGGATGTAGGTTGCCAAACGTATTCTCAGATGAAGAGACTTGCACAGGACAGGGTAGCGTGGAGAGCTGCATGAAACCAGTCTGCGGACTGAAGACCACAACAACAACAACAACGTTGTGCTCGATGGCGGGTCGTCTCCAGAGACTAGGTATCTTCAGGAGTGCCCCACGGAAGTGTCCCAGGACCGCCGTTATTTTCTGTCTATATGAATGGTCTGACGGACAGACTGAGTTGCAACCTGCGACTGTTTGCTACCTACGCTGTGGTGTACGGGAACCTATCGTCATTGAATTACTGTAGTGACATACAGGATGACTTAGACAAAATTTTTAGGTGCTGTTAGGAGTGTCAGCTACCTCTATAGGGTGTTACAAAAAGGTACGGCCAAACTTTCAGGAATCTAACTTTCAGATTTAGAAAAAAAAAATATATATAACAAGATATAATCAACGGGGAACCACAGACATTGCCGAGGTGGGGTGGCTTGCGTGCCTCAACGATACAGATAGCCGTACCGTAGGTGCAACCACAGCGGAGGGGTATCTGTGGAGAGGCCAGACAAACGTGTGGTTCCTGAAGAGGGGCAGCAGCCTTTTCAGTAGTTACAGGGGCAACAGTCTGGATGATTGACTGAGCTGGCCTTGTAACATCAGCTAATGTGGCTTTGCCACACAGCTACTGCGAACGGCTGAAAGCAAGGGGAAACTACAGCCGCTATTTTTCCCGAGGACATGCAGCTCTACTGTATGAACATATGATGATGGCATCCTCTCGGGTAAAATATTCCGGAGGTAAAATAGTCCCCCATTCGGATCTCCGGGCGGGGACTACTCAGGAGGATGTGATCATCAGGAAAGACAATACTGGCATTCTACGGGTCGGAGCGTGGAATGTTAGAACCCTTAATCGAGTAGGAAAATTAGAAAATTTAAAAAGGGAAATGGATAGGTTGAAGTTAGATATAGTGGGGATTAGTGAAGTTCGGTGGCAGGATGAACAGGATTTCTGGTCAGGTGAGTACAGGATTATAAATACAAAATCAGTTGGGGGTATCACAGGAGTAGGATTGATAATGAATAAGAAAATAGGAATGCGGGTAAACTACTATGACCAGCACAGCGATCGCATTATCATTGTCAAGATAGATACGAAGCCAACACCGACAACAGTAGTACAGGTTTATATGCCAACTAGCTCTGCCGATGATGAGGAGATCGAAGAAATATATGAGGAGCTAAAGGAAATTATTCAGACAATTAAGGGAGAGGAAAACTTAATTGTTATGGGAGACTGGAATTCGGTAGTAGGACAAGGAAGGGAAGGGAAGATAGTGGGTGAATATGGTCTGGGCAAAAGGAATGAAAGAGGAAGCCGCTTGGTAGAATTTTGCACGGAACATAATTTAGTTATAACAAACACCTGGTTTAACAATCACAAAAGAAGGTTGTATACGTGGAAGAGACCAGGAGACACCGGGAGATACCAGATAGATTTTATAATGGTAAGACATAGATTTCGGAACCAGGTTTTGAAGTGTAGGACATACCCAGGAGCAGACATAGACTCTGACCATAACTTGTTGGTTATAACTGTAGGCTGAAACTGAAGAAACTACAGAAAGGTAGGAAAATAAGGAGATGGGACCTAGATAAATTGAAGGAACCTGAAGTTCTTAAGAATTTCAGAGGGAGCTTCAGGCAACAATTGACAGATACAGGGGAAAATAAAACAGTTGAGGAGGAATGGGTAAAATTGAGAGATGAAATAGTGAAGGCAGCAGAGGACAAAATAGGTAGGAAGGCAAGACCTACAAAGAATCCTTGGATATCACAGCAAATACTAAATTTAATCGATGAAAGGAGAAAGTATAAAAATGCAGTAAATGAAACAGGCAAAATGGAGTACAGACGACTAAGAAATGAGATTGTCAGGAAGTGCAAAATGGCTAAGCAGGAATGGTTAGAAGCCAAATGCAGATCTGTAGAAGAATGTATAAATAGGGGAAAAATAGATACAGCCTACCGTAAAATAAAAGAAACATTTGGCGATAAGAAAAACAGCTCTATGAATATCAAGGACACTGATGGAAAACCAGTTCTCAGCAAAGAAGGGAAAGCTGAAAGGTGGAAAGAGTATATAGAGGGGCTCTACAAAGGAAATGAACTTCGAGACACTATTGTAGGAAGGGAAGAGGATGTAGATGATGATGAAATAGGAGATACTATACTGAGAGATGAATTTGACAGAGCACTGAAAGATCTAAGTGGAAACAAGGCCCCTGGAGTAGATGATATCCCGTCAGAGCTACTGAAGTCTCTGGGAGAGCCAGCCATGACAAAACTGTTTGAACTGGTGTCTAGGATGTATGAGACAGGTGAAATACCCTCAGACTTTAAGAAAAATGTTATAATCCCCATCCCTAAGAAAGCAGGTGCAGACAGGTGTGAAAACTACAGAACCATCAGTTTAATAAGTCATGGTTGCAAAATATTAACACGAATTATATACAGAAGGATGGAAAAGCTGGTAGAAGCCGACCTCGGGGAAGATCAGTTTGGGTTCAGGAGAAATGTAGGAACACGGGAGGCAATACTCACTTTACGGCTTATCCTAGAAGATAGATTAAGAAAAGACAAACCAACATTTCTAGCTTTTGTAGATTTGGAGAAGGCTTTTGACAATGTTGATTGGAATAAACTCTTTCAAGTTCTGAAGCAAGCAGGAGTAAAATATAGGGAACGTAAGGTTATTTACAACTTGTACAAAAACCAGTCAGCGGTTGTCAGAGTTGAAGGGCATGAAAGGGATGCAGTGGTTGGAAAGGGAGTAAGACAGGGTTGTAGCCTTTCCCCAATGTTGTTCAATTTGTACATTGAGCAAGCTATAAAGGAAAGCAAGGAGAAATTTGGAGAAGGAATTAAAGTTCAGGGTGAGGAATTAAAAACATTGCGTTTTGCCGACGACATAGTAATTCTGTCAGATACAGCAAAGGACCTGGAAGAGCAATTGAACGGAATGGACAGTGTGCTGAAGGGTGCATATAAGATGAACATTAACAAGAGTAAAACTAGGGTAATGGAGTGCAGTGTAAGAAAATCAGGTGATGCTGAAGGAATTAGACTAGGTAACGAAACAATAAAGGAGGTAGATGAGTTTTGTTACTTGGGCAGTAAAATAACAAATGATGGTCGCAGTACAGATGATATAAAATGCAGAATGGCAATGGGTAGAAAAGCGTTCTTGAAAAAGAGAAATTTGTTAACATCGAATATTGATTTAAGCCTAAGGAAGTCCTTTCTGAAGGCATTTGTATGGAGTGTTGCCTTGTATGGGAGTGAAACATGGACGATAAGCAGTGTGGACAGAAAGAGGACAGAGGCTTTTGAAATGTGGTGCTACAGAAGAATGCTGAAGATTAGGTGGGTGGATCGCGTAACTAATGAGGAGGTACTGAACAGAATTGGGGAGAAAAGGAATTTCTGGCATACCTTGACTAAAAGAAGGGATAGGTTGGTAGGACACATTCTTAGACATCAAGGAATTGTGAATTTATCGTTGGAGGGAAGTGTGTGGGGTAAAAACCGCAGAGGGAGACCAAGAGACGCGTATAGTAAGCAGATTCAAGTGGATGTGGGTTGCCGTTCTTATGAGGAGATGAAAAGGCTTGCTCAGGATAGAGTAGGGTGGAGAGCTGCATCAAACCAGTCTCCGGACTGAAGACCACAACAACAATCAACGGGGAAGCCTTTTGGCAAAAAATATTGGAAATGAAAAGATTCTAAGATACCTAGCTAAAACCTGTAATGATACTTGGCTCTGTTGTCTATATAGGTCGAGATTGAACTACGTAAAATATGAATAAATTTCATTTGAGGGAGAAAAAAAGAAATAAAATGTGAGAATTTGCAATTACTCTTAAACCTTGATAAACGGAGGATTGAATCAGTAGCACAAGTGATTAATCGAAACGATATGGCAGATGTAACAATTAATGTTCTGACGTAGGCGCGAAATACCATTATAAAAAGAAGCTAGAAGTTCATTACCTTGGCTTCAAAGCTGTCGGATCTGCTGGAATTTTTAAAATGTTGAATAAGGTGTTCAATGGTAACTTCTAACCGCAGAAGGGGGTTTGTCCATGTCAAGCATCATGTAAAAATATAGTGACCGTACAAAAATTTGATCACACCGTGAAATAAACCATTCTGATTATAGGACTTCCGAAAGAATATTTAATAGCCTGCTGGTTCTCTCACCATAGTCATGGTAAAAATTGACTGGTGAAATTTGGTTTTCTGGATTAATTTTCACACAAGCTGCAAAAGGAAGCAGGATGGCGTACAAACTTCACACTATTGGAAAACTTACATTACTGAAAACAGTAATTTAACATCTATGGGGATAAAGAGGGTGGAATCGTTAATGATAAACGCAGAGTCGTAAAATGGGTAACTATGGGGGTTTATTTAGGGAATAAAGCCTATGATGAAACTTACTCTTACGTTTTTCTATTCACATGTTGGAGAATCGTGGCATCCAGTTGGAGCATTGGAAGACATATTTGTAGGTGCTGTTAGGAGTGTCAGCTACCTCTACAGGGTGTTACAAAAAGGTACGGCCAAACTTTCAGGAATCTAACTTTCAGGACGGACGGACTAAGAGGCGAGGGATCTGCGAACTAGTTGGCGTAGTTGGCCTGTGGGATCGCTCTTCGGAACTAGTTGGTTCGCGAACTACACCCCACAGCAGCCGATCTTCGTGGACTTTGGGCGCTGCTCTCGGTTGGCTTTCGGCCGGTATGGATGCCCCCCCCCCCTCGCTGAGAGGTGGGACCGCTGCAGCCTGCAGACGGGGCCGCGGTGGCTTTTTTGCCACCCTGTAGCCGGCCACACATGGCCCTGCGTGAGCTCACGCTGCCCGCTGTGTTTACCGCCACGCCACCCGGCCACCACTGCGTCAGCATCACCACTGCACAGCCACCGACACCTCCTGCTGCAGTCGCCTCCGAAATTTGTTATTAACAATCCAACACAATTTAAAAGTAATAGCAGCGTGCGTAACTACAACACTAGGAGAAAAGCCGATATTCACTATTCAAGGTTAAATCTAACTTTGGCTCAGAAAGTGGTGAATTATGCTGCCACAAAAGTCTTTGGTCGCTTACCGAGTAGCATCAAAAGTCTGACAGATAGCCAACTAGTATTTAAAAAGAAATTAAAGGAATTTCTGAATGCCACCTCCTTCTACAATGTAGATGAATTTTTAGATAAAACTATATATATATATATAAAAGTAAAAAAATAAAAAATGTAAAAAAAAAACCTTAACATATTGATTGTCAAGTATAGACAACATTTACTAAACTGACAAGTTCCACATCATAACGAAATGTCGTATACATGATCTATGGAACAAGTATTAATCTAATCTAATCTAATCTAAGACGAGCCCACAGGTTGTCAGTGCGGTTCAGGTCGGGGTTCTGAGGTGGTTCTGCCGGGTTTTCTGGGCCGTTGTCCTGCTGGAAATGAAACACCGCAGCACT
This sequence comes from Locusta migratoria, assembly GCA_026315105.1. Classification (NCBI taxonomy): domain Eukaryota; kingdom Metazoa; phylum Arthropoda; class Insecta; order Orthoptera; family Acrididae; genus Locusta; species Locusta migratoria. The sequence goes on from CM048754.1 coordinate 125,814,072, forward strand.
TGTATGTGTCTCATACGATCCACTGCACCGTGGACTACAGCTGGATTTACAACGCCATGGTCACAGAACAGGGAGCATACAGAAGGGAAAGCTGGGGGCGGCGCCTTTGATCTGTATGTCACCAAGCGCTGCGCTCGACGACATATTGAAAAGCAGTAAACGCCGAACTACAGCCACTTAGTACGTTGGCTGGAAATTGACTTTTTACGAACTGCAGCTAATCTCACCGACTTTTACGAAAGGAAACGACTTTCCATTACGCTCTCCTCTAGTTTGCACCCTGTTCTTGCACCTAATTGTAATCCAACGAAAAAATAGGCCTAAATTTTAATACAACTACGAAAATGTACAGTGGAATCGATGATCGTTTTATTTGGTGCTTATCTCTAGAAAAATTCCAAACAACGCGGAGTTATGTGTGGGAAATTAGTTATAAACAAGAAAGTGACTTTACAACTGGCAGGTTTTATTTGACACCAATAAATTCTCACAAAATATTGACTCAGACTTAGCAGTACAACGTGATTACACAGAACTAACGACGGCTGGGCATATATAAAACTGTTAAATTACACACAAATGGAGAACAGGTAGCGGAAACATAAAACTACATAACAAACTTAGTACTTGTCATATTGTGGCACACATTGTTTCAGTTATAACAAAGGAAAAAGTGTTCATTTTCCTCTTGTCTTCCTTGTCAATAGGCATTCATTAGAACATTACACACCATTTGTACCTCACAGATGGGTCACTTTTATCAGTTTGATTTTTTTTTTTTTTCAATTTTGGTTTTATATATCATGTCTCTGTTTGTGAACTTCAAGAAATAAAAAATTTTCATTGTGACTCCTTATATGGGTGGCGGAATTTTCTATTCCCCATAAAATTAATAAGTTTATTTCCACCATTCTGTTGTCATTAAACTGAGAATGTTGTCAGTGAAAATGCTCTCCAGTTGTCCAATGTAGTTTATAAAGGTTCAGCAAGAACAGCAAGATTATTTCCCTGATTCTATTTGTTTGAATAATCGGAGGTCGGAAATCGGACCCGCCGTTGCATCCACGTTACGTGTGTAGAAGGAACAACACAACGTGCCTGAAATATTTCTTGTGGGTGGGCCTTAGCAAAGGAGAAAATACTCTGGAAAGTTTTCACGATAGCACTGTACATGTTATTCAGCGCTCTGTTCGTGAATTAACAGCGTAGCGTTGTGGGGGAAAAAACAGGAAGTTCCTGGGATGTACTTCAACATTTCGATGCTGTTGTACTGCTACAGTAACAGCGAGGGTTATCGTCAAGAGCAGAAGCGAGGCTACTGTTAATAATTATGCACACATCGCGCTCATTCGAAACTGATAACATTTAACTTTTACTACACATATAGGGACGATCGCTTACCGTTCAACATATTTTGGAAAGGTGAAGAAGCTTATATCCTTATCTGTATTAGAATTATTGCGGCAATTAGGTGCTGAACACAATCGGCGCCTTTTCTTTTATTGCTGCTCATATTAAAAACGGAACAGCTGCAACTACTGACACACAATTCTTTCTTTTCACTGCACTGCACCAAATACTTGCTTACTTTTATGTGATTCAGGCTGTTAAAATACAGAATTAACAAACAAAGACGGCGCATTACCACGCCACAGAGTAGGGAGTGACCACACGTTTACTGCTTTTCAAGGTGGCCGATTCCGCGCATGCGCACTAAATTTTGGACGACAGACTGCAGCGGGAGTTTCCTTTCTGTCTACTCCTTATTCTGTGACCAGGTTTTCAGTTTTTTATTGCTATTATTTCCAGTAGAGTTCGACCGAAACATATTTTGCGGCCGAAACAGAAACCGTAATTGAATTTTCGGTTCTTCTAGTTTTGGCCGAAACCGAAACTTACGAAATTTAGTTAAAATTTAGGTAAATTTATGTTATACGACAAATCATTAGTCTTTCCATAATTTGCAAGTTCCCCTCCCAATACTACGCCTTCTTAAGTGTGTGCAAGCCTAGCCAGGAGTCCGTAGAAGACGTTATACGAAGCATACAGATTTACTGGCCTAGTATTTCCATCCGGCAGTTGCGAATATTGAGCCAACCACTCCGTAAGCTGGACTTGTGAGCCAGTGCATACGAATATCTCGTTATACACACAACATATATAAGTTACAGTCAGTAAATGAACTTCAATCAGTGCTGCAGAAGTATTTTGGAAAGTCACAGTTCCGACTAACAATATGATCGTTGTCAGTGTAAATTTACGCAAATTGAACTAGGAAAGCTGTGTACCACATGATCAAAGAATGTTCAAATGGGTGTGAGTTCTTATGAGACCTAAATGTTTAGTTCATCAGTCCCTAGACTTAAAACTACTTAATCTAACTTAAACCTAACTTAAACTAACTTACGCTAAGGACAACATACACACCGAGGACTGAGGGAGGAGGGAGGACTCGAACCTCCGACTGGAGCAGCTGCACAGTCCGTAACATGGAGCCTCAGACAGCACGGCTACCTTACGAGGCAGGACATTATCAATGTTACCTAAACCCATATTGGTTATTAAGAAATTCCCTCGCTTTCAAGGAATCGCATTAACAAAACTTGTTAGCAAAACAATACGATAATACATTAAAAGTTATTATTCCAAGCTTACATAACAGGTATATGAATCGAATTGTCCTTCTCTTCCAAGGAACATTTTGGATGCTTTCTCCTTAAATGACAGCATGTTTGTTGTACCTCCGCCTGCTTTCAGCTTTCTAAAACAAATGAAGCATTGCATCTCACTGCTCCCGTACTTGGTGAAGTACTTCCACACTCGGGATGGTGCCATTTGAGACACAACCGATGTCTGGCGACGACAGCAAGGAACTGCCGCGTGACCAGACGGAGGCAAGTCTCGTACACTGCCGGTGCACGCGCGTCGTCTAATAGGCCACGCCACACGGCGACAGCTGCCTCGATGCCTCAGTAGCTGCACCAGTCCTTAAGTTCTTATGACACGCGTTTCTGACTGCCGGGATTGTTCTTAAATTATCACTGATCGCTTTTCTTAGTTTCTGCGATGACCTAATATTTCATAACAGTGGAAATTTTAGGAATAGCCCTAAATATTAAGGTCTACTAGTTTTAATTTTTTAATTATTTACAAAAAAACACACTTTCAAAAACTACTACAGGAGGTAGTCATACCGGTTTTTTTACCCGGTTCTTGGCAGTATCTAAAGTAACTGGTTACAACTGACAGCAAATAAATACCGAAAAAACCGGTTATTCTAAACTAAAATACCGGTATCGGTTTTACCTATCCCTATCTCATCATCGAATCACTCATCGCATTTGGTCCGTAAACATCGCAAATTTGCCGATAAATTTCACTTGGTTTCAGTTTCCTCGCCTTCATAAACCGAATCACCGAAGAGATTTCACAGGCGGCGGGATTTTCAATCGACGCCGACATTTCAAACAAGCACAACAAAGCGTACGTAACTAACAGCGAACTCCAATTGGCGCACGTTCTTTTCCTTGATACACGTCGTCTACAGCGCATGTGCGGAACTGCAATCGCAGCGCTGCAGCGGAGATAAATTGAAACGGAACTTACTTTCTGGACGCGCCTCGTATCATCCAGTTTCGGTCAATACACCATTTTCATGATTAATAATAAGGACAAATCATATGTTGCCTCAGGTGTATGACATTTTCAGGAACCTATACTGCAACTTGATTATTCTGCAGATTGACATGATTCTCTAGGATCTCGGTTTATTTATCCACATGGTACCTGCCATTTCAAATTTCTATATTTTACTTTTACAACATAAGATATAACCCCTCCCCCCCTCTGAAGAACATCCTTGTGTAAGTGACAAGCAGCCTCATGTGTAAGTATACTGTCCCTTTCCATATAATTCGAGAAACACATATAATCCTACACTGTTTTGAAGTGTCGTTTGAAAAACATGGTTTCACTTTTGCCACGTAAAGCCCAAAACATACTTTTGATTTTCCATGGATTTTCACTTGTTAACAGATCTGCAGATGGACAGTTGTTATACAAAATAAAAGCGATCTGCACATGCATACTCAAGAATATTACACTTGCTAAAATTAACATAATTCACATGGAGAAATATACAAATTGATTTCAATAATTAATTTTAAAAACGCACTCATAGTAGTGGGGTAGTGGGAGTTTCGCCCCAGGGTACCCACAATGCATTACGCGAGGTACCGTTACTCCTACCCACTCGGCCAGTTGCCGGACCGCAGATCAAAGGATGCCGCCAAAGGATGATTGATAGGTCTTCCCGGAAGAACGAAGGATGATCGACAGTTTACATGTAGGTCCTTTTGATTGTCATCAGCGCTACTTGCCCGACCGCTAATCGAAGGACGCCGCCATAACGTACTTAAGCAGCATCTCCGACAGGTCCAGACCTGTCTACCCTTCAACATGTCTGTACTCGCAGCCTCGACCACACACCTTTTTAATTAGAGTAATTGCAATTACGTGTACTTAGGGTAATTATTTATTTATTGTAATTGTTCTTGCACGTGTTCACTCCTCCACCTCTGGTGTGGAACTGAGCTCACCCCCAGGCATCACGTGACTATCTACGTCACCCCCTACCACCCTGTCCCCACCCTACCACGTGACCATCCCCAGCCGACCTTCTGCAGTCATTCAGACGCAGAGTGTCGGAGGGACGGCAGCAGCATCGCTGGGATGCAGTTACGGTAACTACATTTGACTCATGTAGTTGGGAGGTTCCTGGTGCAACCACAAATTGGCGGTAAGAGCAATTTCTGGTTGTCCTGGAAGGCTTTCGCCCCTCCGATCCGGTGGAGCACCCTCAGTCTTTTTTTTCCTTTATTGTTGTTTTAAAGCCAGCTGTAGAAACAGCTGGCAGGCTGGCAGCAGCTGCAGTGGCTGCTCTTCAGCCATGCGACATACAAACAAGAGATTAAATATAAAAAGAGGAACAAAATTGCGGAAAGATAAAACAATTTACACGCTGAGTTTTCGACAGACTAAAACGTACATGGATAAAACGGGACAAACATATATCAGGGAACGATGAACAGACGAGGAGTAATAAAATACACACATAGTCAGTAAAAACAGGTGGCCACGGTGGCGAGTTAAAAGTACATTGTAGAGACACTAAGTCTAAGAGGCGTACAGAATAAAACATGGGGACGGCGAATATGGAGGCACTGAGTAAAACACACGACACTGGAGGCACTTGCACTGAACACGGAGATAAAAAGTCGTGACACCCCAGCGAGGGGTGGGGAGGGGGATGGAGAGGGGGGTGGGACAGGGACGGGGGAAGTGCGGGGGAGGGGGAGAAAGGGAGGGAAGAGAGCGTAAGGAGGGGAGGAGTGACGAGACTCCGGGCATGGGAGAGGGGGAGCCAAGCGGGCGGGAAGGAAAAGGGAGAGGGGAGGGGCGCTGATGCTACAGGGAAGGGAGAAGAGTTGGTAGGAGGGGTAGATATCGGGACGAAGTTCGGTATCCGGTAGAGGAAGGGTGCGGACATTGCCCTGGGAGAGGATACGGAGCGTATGGAGGTGAAGGCCGGGAGGGACGGTTTGGCGGAGGCGTGGCAGAGGCCCGGGATTTGTAAGAATAGGGTAGACCAGAGGGTTTCGGGACTCTATTTTGCGGGATGTGTGAAGGAGCCGGAGATGTTCAAGGTGTAGGAGAGGAGGGAAGGCGATGAGGTCATAGAGGATCCGCGTGGGGGAAGGGAGTCTGATACGGTATGCGAGGCGGAGGGCGTGGCGTTCTAGGATCTGGAGGGATTTGTAGAAAGTAGGAGGGGCTGATATCCAGGCGGGGTGGAAGGAACAAAGGACGGGGCGCATGATTGATTTGTAGGTGTGAAGGACAGTGGAAGGGTGAAGGCCCCACGTCCGGCCAGTGAGGAGTTTTAGGAGGTTTAGGCGGGACAGAGCTTTCTCACGGAGGGATTTGAGGTATGGAGTCCAGGACAGTTGGCAGTCAAGGGTAAGGCCGAGGTACTTGAGGGTGGGGGTGTGACAGATGGGTCGGTTGAGAAGGGTAAGATAGAAATCGTGGAGGCGGAAGGAGCGGGTAGTACGACCTATGACTATTGCCTGGGATTTGTCGGGATTGACGGAGAGGAGCCACTGGTTACACCAGGAGGCGAACTCGGTGAGGTGGGACTGGAGCCACCCTCAGTCTGCACCTCTTTCTACATATAAAAGCAAATCAGAGCATTCTGTTCGGTAACATGATAAAAAAGAGCCTTAATTAGAGCTCATATCGCATCCAAAATTAGATGTGCATATAGATGAATCATATATAAGATCATCTGTAATGTCATACACATGTACTCCCATTACTTATAGTAATTATATCGAATTTTCAATCCATAGCCATTGAAATCGACTGAAAGCGGCAGTTCCAACCGCTGACAACAGATGGCTCTGATCCCACCTCTCCACCCACCCAGCACCTGCGCAATGAAGCCACGTGTGCAGACGCTGGCCGCTACGACCTCATCCCCTTCCCTCACCTCCTCCAACACCTTGAACGCCTCCGCCACCTGTATGTCACCCGTAAACTCGATTCCCGCAACCCGCTGGTTTCCCCCATCCTCACCGCCCCTGGGCCTCTGCCACGCCTCCACCACTGCATTCCTCCCTCTCTCCACCTGCACACTTTACATATCCTCTCCCGAGGCAACTTCCGCTCCCTTCCCCTACCGGATGACGCCCTTCGTCCCTATCAGTTTTGATCCCTTCCCCGTAGACTTAGCGGCCCCCTCTCCCCGTCCCCTCCTCCTCCCCCTCCCCGCTTGGCTTCCCCCCCCCCCCAATCCCTTCCCCACCAGGAGTCTCAAACGCGCCTATCTATCCTCCTCCCTACCTTCTTCCCCCCCCCTCTCTCTCTCTCTTTTCAACCTCCCCCCGCGCTCCCTCGCTTCCCCCTCTCCTTGCCCTGCGGGGGCTGCAATGACACATTTCAACGCCGATGTCTTCCAGAGTCCAGTGCTTCATCGTCTCCGTGTGTATGTCTCCAGTGCGTCGCAACACGTGTCTCGTCGTGTAAACTCTTCGTGTGTCCAGTGTTGTTCCTCAATGTTCTTTTATCGCCACCGTGGCACAGACTGTTTTTAACTGTTTATGTATCAGTCTCTCATATTCATGTGTTTTAAGTCTGCATTAGTGTCTCCGATGTCCAGTTTGTAAATCTCCCATGTTTTTCTTCGTACCATGTTTTAATTCTCATTGTTTTTAACTTCAAGACGTTGTTCATTCTCTCATTGTTATATGTCTGTACTCTCGGCTGAAGACCAGTGCCTAATGCTGCTGCCAACCCGCCGACGAACGTCGGAATTGAAATAACAATAAAGGAAAAAAAAAAAACTGGCCACCTGCACCCTCCTCTGGAGCTGACCAGTCTCTATCGTGTGCCTCAGTCCGCCGGCCGCAGCCGCTGCGACCGCGGAGACGCGGCACACAGGCCGACTGCCCACTCACCCAGCTTCAGCCCCCTGACGATCATGCACTCGCGTACATACGCGAAAAGACTGCCGTAGTGCATTTACGGAGCCCCGCCGCGACATGCGGTCGACCCCAGCGCGTCGATCGGGCCGCCCCCCAGAATGTCCTGCGTCTGAATGACTGCGGAATGTCGGTTGGGGGTGGTCACGTGGTAGGGTGGGGACAGGGTGGTAGGGGGTGACGTAGATAATAGTCACGTGATGCCTGGGGGTAAGCTCAGTTCCACGCCAGATGTGGAGGTGTGAACACGTACAATTGCAATAACAATAAATAAATAATTACCCTAAGTACACGTAATTCCAATTACTCTAATTAAAAAGGTGTGTGGTCGAGGCTGCGAGTACAGACATGTCGAGGGTAGACAGGTCTGGACCTGTCGGAGGTGCTGCTTAAGTGCGTTATGGCGGCGTCCTTCGATTAGCGGTCGGGCAAGTAGTGTTGATGACAATCAAAAGGACCTACATGTAAACTGTCAATCATCCTTCGTTCTTCCGGGAATACCTATCAATCGTCCTGTGGCGACATCCTTTGATCTGCGGTACGGCAATTGGCCGAGTGGTAGGAGTAACGGTACCTTGCGGTACTTAAATAAAACCTCAATCTGTCGAAACATGATGAAAACCAAAAATCGATATTTTTGGATCTGAACCACGGCGCGGTCGCCTTCAGGCAGGGACGCAGAAGCTGGAGAACGGACAGAGCCCGCGGCAGCTGGTGCAGCGTGGACCACTGGCTGCGTGGCGTGCGCGGGCAAGGCGCCTCAGACCGTGGGATCGCGCCAACGCCTCTTCACTCATGGGCGTCATCAGTACTGATGCAGTCTAGGTTTCTCTTGACCCCACCATCCATAATGTACTTGAAGGTATTTAACATAAGGAGAGGCACTGAATTAAAATCTGTGCTATTGGCGGGATTCGAACCCGGCACCTCCTACTTACTAGGTAGGCGCTTTAGACCACTCAGCTTATACGGACTGTCATAAGGCACGTCTCCCTCCACACCACGTGCTTCAATTGTGCCTTTGAAACGGAAAAGCTTCTTTCCATGAATCAGCACGGGTTTAGGAAACATCGTTCATGTGAAACTCAGCTTGCCCTTTTCTCACATGACATCTTGCGAGCCATGGACGAAGGGCAACAGGCGGATTGTGTTTTCCTCGACTTCAAAAAGGCGTTCGACGCGGTGCCACACTGCAGACTGCTAACGAGGGTACGAGCTTATGGAATAGGTTCGCAGATTTGTGACTGCCTGGAAAACTTCCTAAGTAATAGAACGCAGTACGTTGTTCTCGACGGCGAGTGTTCATCAGAGACGAGTGTATCGTCAGGCGTGCCCCAGGGGAGTGTGATAGGACCGCTATTGTTTTCTATCTATATAAATGATCTGATGGACAGAGTAAGTTGTAATTTGCGGCTGTTTGCTGATGATGCTGTGGTGTATGGACTGCAATAGCGTACAGGATGACTTAGACAAAATTTGTAGCTGTAAGGTGTTGCACATGAGAAGGAAACACAATGACGTAATGTTCGAATACAGCATTATAGTGAGCTTCTCGATGCAGTCGCGTCGTTCAAATGGCTTGGCGTAACATTGCAGAGCGATATGAAATGGAACGAACATGTAACGACAGTTGTGAGTAAGGCGGACAAAATGTACAAATGTTTGTAGAGCTTAAGTACGGGGTGCTCAGTCCCTAAACTTACAAACTACTTATGAACTAGCTAATCCTAAGGACGGCACAAAAATCCATTCCCGAGGGGGGATTCGAACCCCCGACCGTAGTGGCCGTGCAGACCGTGACTGGAGCGCCCCAGTCCCCTCGGCCACCGCGTCCGGAGTAAGGCGGACAGCCGACTTCGGTTTATTGGGAGAATTTTGGGAAGATGTACTTCACCTGTAAAGGAGACCGCGCATAAAACGCTTGTACGACCACGTCTTGAGTATTGCTCAAGTATTTGGGACCCGCAGCAGATCGGTTTGAAGGAAGACATAGAGGCGGTTCAGAGGTAGATTTGTTACCGGTAGCTTCGACCAATGCGTGAGTGTCACGGAAATGCTCCGGCAACTCAATTGGGGATCGCTGGAAGAAAGACGACGTTCTTTTCGTGAATTTCTGTTAAGTAAATTTAGAGGGCCGGAATTTGAAGCTGAGTGTAGTACGATCTTGCTGCCGCCTACTTACATTTCGCGTGTTGATCAGAAAGACAAGATAAGAGAAATTAGGGCTCGTACGGAGGCATATAAGCATTCTTTCTTTCCTCGTTCAATTTGGGAGTGGAATAGGAAAGGAAATGCCTAGTAGTGGTACAGTGTACCCTCCGCCACGCACCTTACGGTGAATTGCGGAGTATGTATGTAGATGTAGATGCCTCGTGTTCCCTGTGAAAAGCGTATCAAATTTCCAGGGACTGGCAGCCCAGCAAAGAACGCGAGTAGGAATGGTATTATTTGTTGATATAAATATCACCTCGGCCGGGATAGTTGCTATTCACGTTCTTTGCTGGGATGCTATTCCAATGTAGGAGCGCCCTGGGAATTTGATACGCTTTTCACAGGGAACATGAGGCAGAATTAAAGTATGTGGTGTGGAGGGAGACGTGCTTTGAGACAGTCCGCTTCGTGTCTCGTTGCCGCCGGTTGTCGTGGGTGTCGGTGGCCGAACAGAGGCCGACACAGGAAACAGATTGCACGCGTCTGCGGGTGCAGAGTCTCAGGTGACCAGCCATTGGGACACCAGAAAAAGTAGAAACACTCAGCTACATTACCACAAGTTGTATGTTTCGCAGAGATAGTACAATACTTAACTTTTACAAAGTTCAAGACTGCCGGATTCTGATACATAGTTTAACTTGGTAGAAGCCTCCCTACTGATGAGAGTCTGTTCGAGTCCTATTGCCAAGTGCCTGATGCAGTTCAGTGGTGGCCACAAGCGGAGTTGTCGCAGAGGGCGCTCGTGGCTGTCGTCGTGAGAACGCCGCGCCGTGCGTGCATGGCGGCGCGCGGCGAAAGTAGGTGGCGCGCACTTCATACTAGTGCTACAACAGTCCGTGTAGTCGCTTTGGCTACAGTCCTGTGTCAACTGGAAAAAAAAAAAAAAAAAAAAACGGTCTAAAGCACCTACCTAGTGTTGGGTTGGAGTCCCGGCCACAGCATAAATTCTAATTCAATGCCTCTCCTTATGTTTAATACCTTTGGTATAACGAGACACTGTTGTCTCAAGGGATTGTATTCTTCTCTGATATTCATAAGGTATCTGTCTGCACGATACTGGCAGTAAATGACAGTTTATGAATGTAGCGGACGACGAGCTTCGACCGCATAACCAACCATCATCTTATTTACTAAAAGATGATCTTATTTACTAAAAGCATCTAGGAAAACTACAGTCAGTCGGCCAGACCAAACTACCCGGCCGATTCCCTTCATTTTTGTTTCAAACGGAAGGTATTCATCCACAGATTTGTCATCAAGTATCGGAATTTACTTGACTCTTCCCTTCCGTTTTTTACACTCAAACGCCATTTCCTTCTGTAAATTGCTTATGGGGATGTCCTTGCTGATTGTTGTTAGGTGAAAAAGAACTGCCTACCTTAATTAAAACCGAAGATATCGTAAAGAAAAAAAAGGAAAAAAAAACGATTAAAATATTCAGTGCAAGGATAGAAGGATACCGCGTTTGAATAAAAATGAATAAAAATAAAGGATGGAGAGACTTAAGTCATGAAGTATCAGAATTAACTTAAGTCTCTCCATCCTTTATTTTTATTCATTTTTATTCAAACGCGGTATCCTTCCGTCCTTACACTGAATATTGTAATCGGTTATATTTTTTTCCTTTTTTTTTCTTTACGATATCTTCGGTTTCAATTAAGGTAGGCAGTTCTTTTTGACCTAACAACAATCAGCGGATCGATCTCTTTTATTCGCGCTTTTAAACACTTGCATTGATTGATTATGAAGAAAGCCTTCCTGAATATTCAACTTTACTTCTATTTTTCCCCAACTTTTTTGCCATTCCACTAACGTTGGGAAGTATATTCTCTGATTTTTTTCCCTCGTTACAACGTTGTTTCTGAGTAAGCATTACTGCTGTAGTAGCAGGCGATTATTTTTCAGTAATTTCTTTTAAATTTTCACAAAATCAGGTGTTATGGTGTGACTGATCAGACTGCCCGCATTCTGCCTGCTGGATGTTCTTATCGTTTGGCACAGGTCCCGATTCTTGGACGTTGTGTACCAGCCAGGTTCCTTGCAGTAGCCACGTCACACACAACCGGTCGCTCAGCTTGGAGAGTTGCGCTCGTCACTCCAGAATAAAGAAAAGCAGTAGGAGTTATCCGCAAAGCTACAGGCCTGTAACATCGACGCGTGTCTGCAGCAGGGTCTGGGGAGCTTGTACTTTTATCCAACACTAGCCGAACCCCCGCTGCTTCGCATGCGTAGGCTGGTTGGTCTGCACCATTTGTTTCTTTTTAACCCTGATGAAGAATCCATATCTCAAGTTTCGTACTTATAGCTTGAAATTTGAGTTAACAGCGCCATATTTTTGAAAATCAATTTTTGCATCTCGTATTTCACCCCCTTATTGGTCGAATTCCCAAAAATACCGAAACACGTGTCTTTTAAATTTGAAACCCGAATCCAAATCCGAAAATTTGCAATTTTAACTTCAAAATCGCCTAAATAGCAACATATTTTCGAAAAAGAGCCCCTCTACAATTTAACCCCGTTGATGTTAAGCCGGCCGCGGTGGCCGAGGGGACTAACGCGCCGCCGGCCGCGGTGGCCGAGGTGACTGAGGCGCTTCAGTCACGGTCAGCACGGTCACTACGGTCGGGGGTTCGAATCCACCCTCGGGCATGGATATTTGTGCCGTCCTAGTTAGTAAGTAGTTCATAAGTAGTTTGTAAGTTTAGGGACTGATGACCCCGTAGTTAAGTCCCATAAGCTTAACAAACATTTGAACATTTGACTAACGCGCCCCAGTCACGGTCTGCACGGCCACTTCTCTCGGGGGTTCGAATCCCCCCTTGGGCATGGATATTTGTGCCGTCCTAGGTCGTAAGTAGTTCATAAGTAGTTTGTAAGTTTAGGGACTGATGACCCCGTAGTTAAGTCCCATAGACTGTACAAACATTTGAACATTTTGATGTTGAATTTCCAAAAATACTGAAACACGTATTTGTAACGTCTAAGTAACTATATAAATATAAATTTTTGCAGCTCTAGCTTCAAAATTGTATCAATAGCAACGTGTTCTCAAAAATAATTTTTAATCCTCTATTACTTGTTGAATTTCCCAAAATAGTAAAACTCATGGATTTTTAATCCTGACCAAGATTCCATATCAGAATTTTCGTAGTTGTAGCTTAAAATTTGAGTGAACAGCAACATATTTTTGAAAATCAATTTTTGGCGTTACCAATTTTACCACCTTATTTGTCGAATTTCCAAAAATGCCTAAATACGTATCTTTTAAATTCGAACCCTGAACTAAAATCCGAAATTTTGTAGTTCTAGCTTCAAAATTGACTAAATAGCTACGTATTTTCAAAACACGTTTCATCCCCTATTTCACCCCCTTACGGACACAATATCAAAAAATCGCTTCTTAAGTGACGCCTACAGAGTAAGATCAACACCCTCCAAAAATGTCAAGTTTCTATCTTGAGTGGTTTGGGCTGGGCGATGGTGAGTCAGTCAGTCAGTCGGGACACTTCCTTTTATATATAGAGATTATGATCTACGTCGAACAGAACGACCTATTGACCCTCAGTGCACACACATTCAGAAAGAAGCGTTCTTGTGAAACGCATGCACATGAGTGCTGTCGACAAGGACCACGAGCGGCTTCTAAATGAAGCTGCGCGCTCACGGAACATCGCGCGATGTTCCGGCCGCTGGGCACAGCAGCATCTTTATAGACTAGCTGAGAACCCGGCGCTGCCCGGGTGTTTGTCTATTTATTTATTCCTGCCTGGAGTTAGGACTTCTCCTATAAGGCTGTCTCGCATGATGTACAAAATTGTAACTGCAGTATCCAAACAAAGAAAGATTGCCCGAGGGGACTGAGGCGCTTCAGTCACGGTCTGCACGGCCATTACGGTCGGGGGTTCGATTCCCCCCTCGGGCATGGATATTTGTGACGTCCTAGTTCATAAGTATATACATGTCGCGTCTGTTCCGAAAGAATAGACGTCACTTCTGATCCTGCAGCTGTTATTATTTAATATTCACAGAATATATGACATCAATTGCGATTGGGCAAAGCTGAAAATGTGTACCCAGCCGGGATTCGAACCCGGGTCTCCTGCTTTCTAGGCAGTAGCGCTGACCCCTACACCACTGGGGAGACAGTGATCAGCGCACCTGCAAGGACTACCTAAGCACGCCTCCCGTCAGATACAAATTCCCAGCTTCGCCCTGCCCACAATACTCAAACTCGTAGTTATGAAACTAATTCCCGTAAGAGTAAGGGCTTCAAACTTGCCCACCCCTCCCCACTAACTTGCCACATGTATATATATATATATATATATATATATATATATATATATATATATATATATATATATATATATATATATATGCCGGTGACGGGCAATGATCCTATCGTTAGTGGGGAGGGGAGGGCAAAGTTTGAAGCCCTTACTCTTACGGGAATTAGTTTCATAACTACTAGTTTGAGTACTGTGGGCAGGGCGAAGCTGGGAATTTGTATCTGACGGGAGGCGTGCTTAGGTAGTCCTTGCAGGTGCGGTGATCACTGTGTCCCCAGTACATTCGCAAGTTTTCCGCCGAGCGGGACGGACGTGTGGCGGCCCCGGACGTACACATCGCTGTCAACAAGGCTGTTTACCTGCGCTCCAGGTTAGTCGCTGCAGCTAGCGCGCTGCCTTACGCTTTGTGATACGAAGAACAACATGAGTACAACTACTTACCAGAGAAAAGACACGATAAAGTTTACATTTGATCGAAATGTCACCCGTCCAAAAGCTATTGAGGTTAGATCATGGTTTTCGGAAAAAGTTAAGATACGTCAAGAGGACATTATAGGTGTTCATTTGTCAATAGTGAGTCCTTGCGCCTATCTAAAACTCTCGAGTTGTGACTTATGTACTTCAATCGTAGAAAAGTGTGGCGGCACGATGAAGTTCAACCACTCGAATGGTGAAATTAGTGACGTTCTAGTTTCTTTCGCTGGGATGGGAATAAGGACGGTACGTGTGTTTGAACTTCCCTTCGAAATACCTGCTGAAGAAATAAACAGTGTTCTTAAGGCGTACGGCAGAATTCTATCAAATGTCGCGGAAAAATGGTCTGAACCGCATATGTTCCCCGTTCTGAACGGCGTCCGTCAAGTTAAAATAGAGCTTCAGCGGCATATTCCGTTTTTTGTCAACATATGTGGGTATCGTGCTCTGATCATTTACGATGGTCAGCCTAGGACATGTGCTCTGTGCAATTCGACAGAGCATGTCCGTGCTGAATGTAGTAGAAGAAGGGTCCCACAGTTATCAACTGATGACGGTACAACTGCAGGACCGATGGTACAAATGAAACTGACATACGCTGCCGTCACCTCACCACGACGATCGATAGCGTCGGAACGAGTGCAGCAGGTAGAACCATCCGTGAACCTGGAAGCTGTTCAAAATCACATGGATGTCCAAGATAC
Source organism: Locusta migratoria (assembly GCA_026315105.1). Classification (NCBI taxonomy): domain Eukaryota; kingdom Metazoa; phylum Arthropoda; class Insecta; order Orthoptera; family Acrididae; genus Locusta; species Locusta migratoria. Next base: position 125,829,291 of record CM048754.1, read on the forward strand.
TGTGGAAACCCAAACGGTTCCCGCACGGAACGAAACCGATCTTGTGAAAGGACAAATTAAAGAGAAGGACAACGATTTTGGTGCAGGTCCCTCTACACTTATGGAGGGTGAACCGCGTACATCCGCTGCGTTATCTGCACAGACGGCGCTCACTGAAACTCGCGCTCGACCTACCGGACATGACAGTCAGGGACAAGAAGGATCAGCCACTAAGGACAACCTTGAAGTTACGGAGGAACGCTTGAATAGTGAAGCAGATGGAAACGAAGAATTCAGTAAAGGAGCTGTTGAAACACTGAAAGAGACAGGGAGTTATAGCATCACATCCAGCGTCCAGGAGATCAGAACACCTTTGGAAGAAGGTGAAACAAGCGCCAACGCCACTTTTCCCGGACGAGAGGAAAGTTCTAAGTTAGTAACGTCTTCGCCGGATTCGTCTGAGAAGTCCTCTGATACATCCCCTGAGCGGTCAAGATCGCCCAGAAAGTCCAAGAGAAGTAACAAAAAGAGAAGGTTAGCGCATCAAAATGCGGAAACTTTGGCTCCTCCTTTACGAGAGAGGTTACGTACGATACGGGAAGAGGCAAAAGCGGGCGACCGCCAACCACAGGTCATAAGTAATGAAAGGCAGCACCGAATTGCAAGAAGCAACGAAGATACCGACGCGGCCAGAAAAGGAACACCAACAATAGACACTTCGCAAGGGTTTGCAGAAGACAAATTCTGCACGAGCACGTCTCCTTGGTCGGAAGATCAGCAGGAAGGAGATTTACATATGGAAGAGATAAATGCAATCCCAAACTAAGTCGTTACAGGATGAAAGAAAAATACAGTCTCCACAAAGTCGAAGGACTCCAGACTGGAACCACCAACCGAGTAACACTTTACCTGTAGAATAGCCTATTAGGCTGGACCAAACATACAACGTCACGACATTAAATGTTAACAGAATACAGAGCGACACTAAACTTGCTGCACTTAAAGATTTTGTCTATCAGTCCGATACGGACGTAGCGCTCTTACAAGAAGTCCTTTTTACCAACTTCCACATTGCAGGATACAAAGAAATTTTAAACGTGGCCTTAGAAAGGGCATGTGGCACTGCCATACTAGTAAAGGAAGGCATCGAGGTCACTGATGTCTGTTTTTTAGATTCAGGAAGGGGCATTAGGTGTAAGATATTCAATGTCACGCTTGTAAATGTATACTTACCGTCTGGAAGTAATGCTCGACAGGACAGGGAAATTTAAAAAAAAAAAAAAAAAATGATTTAGTCATCTTGTTGCAGGACAATCCCGCGGAAGTCATCATTGGCGGCGATTGGAACTGCGTAATAAATAAGAAAGACCAAAAACCAAATTTCAATGTATCCAAGGAACTACTGAGCATAGTGAACAATCTACAATGGAAGGACGTATGGGAAATCAAACACCCGGCATCTGTTAAATTCACGTATGTAAGCAAAACATCGCAAAGTAGGATCGACCGCATTTACGTCACTTCAAATTTAAGTACTAAAATCAGTGGAGTTGAAGTAATACCTACCATTTTCTCTAACCACCTTGCAGTTAAGTGTAGTATCGGCCTTACAAAGCAAATGACGTACTGGGGCCGACCTTCATGGAAGCTTAATATAGATATGCTTCACGACACTGCTTTAGCTGAGCACATCGAACGTTCTTGGGATATTTCCCTAAGACAGCGTCACAAATATAGGTCCACTATTGATTGGTGGACACTTTGTGCGAAAAAGAAACATAGGTCAGCACTAATGTCTTATGGAAGGGAACGAGCGAGATGGTTTAGGGATACGGTGGAATTCCATTATTGTTGTTTGAGAGACCTCTATGAGCTGCCATTGTCCGAAGAAGTAAGAATAAACATAAATAAGGTAAAGGCTACCCTTTTAAGCCTCAAAAGAAGACAACTAGAGGGACTTAAAATTAAATCGTGTGTGCAAACCACACTTGCAGAAGAAAATACATCCATCTACCATTTAATTCAACATACAAAAAATAGACGACGAACGTTCATAGCGAAACTTCGCACAGAAGACAATCGAATTATAGCACAACAGAAAGACATTTTACACGAGGCACATAGATTTTATAACTCTTTATACAGTGAGGTCCACTACACCTCGTCGACTGCAAGGGAATTACTTCACAACAGTGATATCGGGAATAGCGTAACTGAAGACCAGAACAGAAGTCTTACACGTGAAATAAATTGTGAAGACGTTTTAGATATAATAAAAACTTCCCCTCTCAAAAAATCGCCAGGACCCGATGGTTTACCTGTAGAATTCTATGTAACTTATTGGCACATAATAGGCGAGAAATTCACAGACGTAATAAATGAAACATTAAATGGTGCACATGTCCCTGAAGAAATGAAAGAATGTGTAACTGTGCTATTGCCTAAAGGGAGGAATAAAGAGGTGAGACAACTCGCACAAATGAGGCCAATTTCTTTAATGAACTCAGATTATAAAATCATTGCTAGAGTAATGAAAGAACGACTTAGACCTGTTCTGGATAAAGTAATTGGCTCTCATCAAACGTGTCTTCCTGGTAAGAGTATTTTCCAAACTGTGAGTGAATACAGGGACATAATAGCAATATTTTCCACAACCCTGGCCAAAGCTGGCATAGCTTTCATAGACTTCTCGAAAGCTTTTGACAGGGTAAATCATGAATATTTGTTCCAAACAATGACGTACATAGGTTTTAACGACAATTACCTGGTTGTTTTGCGAAATCTCTTGCAAGGAATTAAAACGAAAATTTTACTCAATGGCCACCATACTAAGCCAGTAGAGATTAAAAATGGTGTTCCTCAAGGCAGTCCACTGCCCATGCTGTTATACGTCATTGCTCTAGAACCTTTACTGAGACGGCTCAACAGTGAGCTCGAGGGCATAACAATACTAGGAGAAAGTCGAGCTACCAATGCTTATGCCGACGATGTCGGGGTACTCGTGACGAGTTCCGACGACATAGAAAAACTACCAGCGTTAGTTCGGCTCTACTGTAATGCAACAGGGGCCAAAATCAACGAGACGAAAAGTTCGTTTTTAAATCTCAACGGGTTTAGAAATATTCGCCTAGGCTGGGCACAATCAGTGGAATATCACACAGCTTTAGGCGTGACGTTCTACAAGGATACTTTACAAACGATGACGTTCAACTGGAGGAAGGTTTTGGCAAATATAAGAGGTTCCCTAATACTAAATATAATCAGACATTTAAACCTGATCCAAAAAACTCAAATAATTAACTGTGCAGTTCTCTCCAAAGCAATAAAGCAATATATGTGGGGCAAATCTTCCCAATACCCATAGAAATATCAAAAACCATCATGGCCACCATCTGTAAATACATCTGGCAAGGCGAGACTTTCAGGGTAGCTGCTAGTAGTATTACACTGAAACCTGAAGAGGGAGGCCTAGGCCTCACCGACGTCCGCCGCAAGGCCACGGCACTCTTTATTAGGAGAACCCTTCATATTATAGAAAACTACCCCAACAGTGTGACATCCAGTCTATTCAGGATATTACAGCCTGCAAGCTTGCAACCACCTGTAAATATAAATGGAATAAATTATAAGCTAAAGTATGTTCGACACTTTTACCTAGAGATAAGTTATCTGGATAGTATTATGAGGGACAAACATAAAAGAACCTGCAGCTACATTGTGGACAGCATGAAAACCAGAGAACATCGCAATAAAATGGAAGAAACAAACCCCAACCAAAACTGGAAATCTATTTGGAAAAATATACATAACAAAGTATTGCCAACGGATGTGAAGGCAGCGTGGTACCAAGTAGTAAATAATATCGTTTGTACAAATGACAGGCTATGTCATATTGGTGTAAGTAATACCAATGTCTGTCAGCGATGTCTTGCGGTAGACACCATCAGTCATAGGTTTGTCTGTAGAGGATACAAAAATATTTGGGAAACTGTCAGGAAACAGGTTGCCCTTATAAAGGGAAGTGATGGCAGAGAAATCACAATTAATAATATAATACTACCACAAACTGTTTCGTCTCCTGAACAGAAGAATAATGCGATAGTTTGGCTACTTGGACACTATGTCAATTATGTCGTTCACAAAAAGGGCGCAGATAATATTATGGAATATGAAAAATATATACACTGCGCATACTTCACGGAACATAGAAGGAAGAGTCACCACAAACACTTTGGAGAGAGATTAACGATGCTGTTCGAGAGACAGGGAATTGGATAACTGCGTCTGGGCGAAATACAGAAGCTTGCCAAAGTAGGGGACAGCTGCTGAGGGTGAAGTACGGTGGGGACTTCGTGGGCCCCGAGGCCGCTACGGTAGCCGTGAAGGCCTCAGCAGAACCCTGAAACAGCAATGCACTAACGAAGGAGAGTAGAAGGACGCACAACAGTTCGGAAAGTCAAAAAATTGAATTTCATCACGTATAAACGGAATAGTTATAGAAGGTTGTACCAAACGATAAAAATGTTAAAAAATGAGTTAGAAATCGAAATTTCCTTATTTATATTCCAAGCACATATCATTTACTTTATTATGATTTGGAGAGAAAATTTGTTTTGCACATAGTGCAGTACGACAAGTACAAAAAGCCACAGGAGAGGCATTTTTTTCTAAATCTAGTTACTTTAAATTTCTTTCATACACGCATTACATAGAGAACTTCTTGCACACAGAAAAAAAAACAAAAAACAAAAAAAAAAAAAAAAAAACAAAAAAAAGTGGTGTAGGGGTCAGCGCAACTGCCTAGAAAGCAGGAGACCCGGGTTCGAATCCCGGCTGTGTACACATTTTCAGCTTTGCCCAATCGCAACTGATGTCATATATTCTATGAATGTTAGTTCATAAGTAGTTTGTAAGTTTAGGGACTGATGACCCCGTAGTTAAGTCCCATAGACTATACAAACATTTGAACATTTTTGAAAGATTGTAATCAAAATACAAATGGCATAAAATGCGCACGATCTCATATTTATTTATATGTCGTAGAATTGTATAATTTTTCAGGTATGTACTCATTTGTACAAGTGCTGTATGTCTCTAAAATCTGTTGCGGATACAAGTAGTAGTAAAGAAGTAATAGATTAAAACTTCGTGCGTGATGGGGCGATTTTCCATTAACGTTACATTTCAGGAACTACGTGTCGTACTGAGATACAATTTCGAAAGTACATTTAAATATGTGTGTATATACTGTCTGTAAAATTTCCTGCGGCTACAATTTGTAGTGTAGAAATTATAAATTGTAACGTCATACCGAGAGCCGTAGTTTTACTCCATAAACAGCGGAAAAGTAGTAAGCGAGAAAATTTTTTCCTTTCATCATTTTACTATGTTTGCCAGCGAGAAAAAGTTTAATAAAGGTTTTGAAATTATGTTTAAAGTTTGTTGCAAGTCGCTAAGTACTGTCATTCTCATACAGTGTATTTCGAAAGTCTCGCCGCATTAAATGGCATTTTTTTGCGATTTCTATTGGTTATGACGTAATATCTTTTGAACCATGTGCCGTATGAGATTCTTAACCATTCAGGAATTGTTACCACACGGTAAGGAATGTGTGTACCAAATTTGGTTGATATCGGTCCAATGGTTTAGGAGAAAATGAGCAGCATTGTCGCAAAATGCAGCAGTTTTTCGGGCATCACGTTGTTTATGACGTCATACATCGTGAACTATGAGTCGTACGTGATTCTTACACTTACGTCGACCGTCCTCATGGATTGAAGTTTACGTGTACAAAATTTCATGAATATTGGAACAAAACGGTAGATTTGTGAGCAACACGTACAAACATACGGACACTCTGCTTTATGTATTACATTCAGGAGACAATATCTCTGTTAGACTGTTCCACGACGATGCTGTGCTTTATCGGTTAGTACAGTCTTCAGAAGACGAAAAGAAACTGCAAAACGACTTAGGTGTATCGTGCTAAAATTTCCAGTTAAACACGAATGATTAAAAGCGTGAAACATTCATATGACCACTAAACCTAGCCGTTACATTTATAAACAACTTTAATTGTAGATAAGACGGAGAGAATATCGCAGCGAAGGCAGACCGCAGATTACGTTACGTGGGCAGAACGCGTAGAAGGTGCCACGGTTCTACTGCACAAACTGCCGACACCGCACTATTGTGGAGTACTGGCCGAAAACCCGCCGCTGCCCGGGTATGTATTTATTTACTAGCTGCTCCCCGCGGTGTTACCCGCGGTTCAATAGTCAGACATTAAAGTGCCAAGAAAGGGCATAAGTAACTGCATGACTGTTTGCGACATTGTTAGCACGGAATATATAATTGTCTTGGAACGGATGGAGAGCCAAAAATCTATTGCAATACGTCCCTGTCTACGACGTTTCGAGACTTCTTGTTCCCCGAGTATACGTAGAGATTTCTAGCTCTCGATACACGGGAGCAGCCTACGTAGAGCTGTCCGTGTGAGAAACATGGGGTGGCCACATGAATATTTGCCACTTAATGTTTGTCCTTGACTCTTGTTTATAGTAATCGAGAAGGCCACTTTCATTGGAAACTGTAACCGGTTAACCTGGAATGGCAAGTTTGTTGGGATGATGGGAATCCGCGGTATTAATACAGTCTCTCTCTTGGCTCCACCGGTGATGATGGTGGCCTGCACGATATGCCTTCTCAGGTCCGTGATGCGTAACCTGGTGCCATTGCACAATCGTGGTGCATCCAAGTCACGCGTCAATAAAACAGGCACACCCACCTTCAGCTCCAACTTGTGGGATGGCACCCCTGACAGTAAGTAACTACAATAACAACAATACAGTAACCGAAAACAAATGCCAAGTAAAGAAACAAAATAAACAGCAAACCTAACGGAGAAATGTAACGAATAAACTACAAACCTAACGGAGAAAAGTAAGGAGATAAAAAAGACATCTAACGGAGAAACGAACTGTTAAGATCCTACAAATGCAAAGCGAACCAACAAAAGAAACAACAAATGAAACGAATAAAGAAACTATCCTGATCCTATAAATACGAACTAAACGAATGAAAGAAACAAATATAACAGGGAAACAAACCGATGAAGTCTTAGAAACTAACGAAATCACCAGAGAAAGATTGATTCAGTGAAATCTAACCAGCAAAGTCACGTCAATGCACTAAAAGCAAACGTTCGAATGCTATAAATAATCGAAATCACCAAAGAAACTATTATTCATTGAAATCCAAAGATAATACAATTATAAAGAATTACGATAACATCACAATGTTCGAACACCTAACATCTTTCATATGTTAACTGCAGCGTACCGCCTGCCATCCGTTGAGTGCATTTGCTACTACTTTCGTTGCAGTTTACGTACGCTATTTATACCTGGCAGTTCTCGCTTTGTACACAAAATAGGGCTTGGTATCTAGATCCCATTCTACACAAAACGTCAATCTTTTTTCTTGCCATGGTACTTAAAGCATATTTTATTTAACGTCTTCAATTTATATACATACTTCCTTCATTTGTTACAACAAATGAAAATGAATGCGGCATAAACGCCAACATTTAGATTTCTTGTGTATCTAATTACATGTCAGTTAAGCCGTTTTGGCAGTATCACAGAATCTTTTTGTATATTCGAAAGTAAAAATGATAACAATAACAAAGAAAAAAAAATACACTACAGCACGACACGAACCACCGCCCAAAATAATAGAAGTTTATGTCATGACGCGCTAACCCTCGCGGCTAATCATGATATACACTTCATAGCACCTCAGCTGTTATATTAGAAGCTTCTTACAACCGTTACGTATTTCTATGGATATATTTCAAATAAATAACTTGTAATAAACATTTTGAAAAGTAGCCTATGTCCTAATCCAAGACATAAGAAATCTCTATATGAAATTTCATCTAAATCAGTGCTGTAGTTTTAGCGTTATGCGGTAACAAACATACAAACTTTCGCATTTATAATATGTATATAGGATTGCTGCGCATCGTGGGATCCTCACCAGGTGGGACTGACGGACGAGTTAGAGAAAGTCCAGAGAAGGGCAGCTCGTTTCGTATTATCGCGATATAGGGGAGACAGCGTCGCGAAATGATGCAAGTGCGAACATGTAGATCTAAAAAAATCGCACTGACGTGTTTTACGGCCCACTTTAGATTTGTAGTTTTGTAAGTTTTTGCAAACATTTTGGACCAATATAATAACCTAAATAATAAATAACTAATTAATAAGATTGTCTGAAACCCATTTTTTTTACTTGTTTGGGGAAACTTTATTTCAATTCTTTCTGGGAAGGGTACTTCGTTTTACAAATTTTTGATTTCTTATAATTAACATTAGGAAAGGTATCCTTCGTACAAGAATTTACAATAAAAGGAATTCATATTATTAACAACATCTTACAATCTGAAATACAAGTGAATTTTTTTCCGTATTTACATTACAATATTAACAATCTTCTTTAAGCTAAAGGATTTAAAAAAGAAATAAAGAAACGAAACTACATAGAATACAAAAATCAATGAAAAGATATTTTTCTAAGGGAACGATCAAAGTGGAACATTTAGTAGCATGAGCCTAAGAAGAACCAATCAAATCCGCGTCCGTAGCTAAACAGTCGTCATCAGAATGAAACTTTCACTCTGCAGCGGAGTGTGCGCTGTTATGAAACTTCCTGGCAGATTAGAAGTTTCATATCAGCGCACACTCCGCTGCAGAGTGAAAGTTTCATTCAGGAAACATCCCTTAGGCTGTGGCTAAGCCATGTCTCCACCATATCCTTTCTTCCAGGAGTGCTAGTCTTGCGTGTTTGCAGGAGAGCTTCTGAGAAGTTTGGAAAGTAGGAGGCGAGGTACTGGCGGAAGTAAAGTTGTGAGGCGGCATCGTGAGTCGTGTCGGGATAGCTCAGTGGTACAGCGCTTGCCCGCGAAAGGCAAAGGATCCAGGTTCGAGTCCCGGTTCCGGCACACAATTTTAATCTGCCAGTCGTCATCAGTTCAGCAAAGGCATGCATTATAGAGACGTGCAGAAAGTTTGCAAAGGTGAGTCTATAATGGGGTGTTAGTTTTGAGTTTGTCATGTTCAGTGGCGAGGTAGGTGAGAAAATACATTTCAGAAGTCAATTTACCGGGTTCCGAACCATAGACCTTTAGCGTCATAGCCTAACGCCTTGCCCACTACGCTACAGCTCTCAATCGAAAGCAGAATTCTTTAATCTCATACTATTGATGGCCCTTGTAAACTGATGCTAATATGGCATTTCTAGACACTAGATTATCATTTATCATATGAAGATCCATGTGTTTTTGTTAATTCCTCAGTGTGCCGTTGCTTTGAAATGACAACGTGTAAGTTACAATAACAAAAACATCAAATACGCGAGGAATGTCACGTGACATTTCCGAACGGCTAGTTTTCTTTAATTCCATGGAGGGTGTCAAATCTCCGTTATTTTTGCAAATATTATGTGTCAAACGATACGAGATATGAAAAAAAAAAACATAAGGGAGCTAAGTCGTAGAGAATTTTCTCCTCTACCAATTAGGTTATTCAATTTTCGTGTTAGATGAACGGTTCGTTAGCAATTACAATTATATTACAAACTGAAACCTCCTGGCAGATTAAAATTGTGTGCCGAAACCGTGATTCGAACCTGGGACCTTTGCCTTTCGCGGGCAAGCGCACTACCGACTGTGCTATCCCGACACGACTCACGATGTCGCCTCACAACTTTACTTCCGCCAGTACCTCGCCTCCTACTTTCCAAACTTCACAGAAGCTCTCCTGCGAACCATGCAAGACTAGCACTCCTGGAAGAAAGGATATGGTGGAGACATGGCTTAGACACAGCCTATCCAGGGAATCATACGGGAGAAAATACAAACATTTAAAACATCACAGTGGGACCAGAAACTCGCAGGGCTGGATACCACACGTCCTGGAGTGTGGCAACTCGCTCGACACTTCACCAGGGAGAAACACTACACACCCACATTACAAGGGCCGGACGGACCTGCATACTCTGCGGAAGAGAAGGCGGAACTAATGGCTCGCACACTAGCAGCGTCTTTCACACCGAATCTGGTTCCCTCAGACCCAGAATTCACACTTGAAACGGATCAGGAGGTCACACGACTTATAGCCCAGCCTATTCGCGACGCAATCCGACATGCTAGCACAAATGAAATTACATGGGCAATTAAGCACACCACTGCTAGAAAAGCTCCTGGTCCTGATGGCATTCAAAACCGTGTCCTCCAGGAGTTCACGGATAAAGCTGTAGAGTTCTTCACACATATCACGAATGCCATCCTACAACACCAACACTTCCCTGCCTTTTGGAAAGCGGCCAAGGTCCTGATGTTCAGGAAGCCGGGGAAAGACCACTCCCTCCCACAAAATTACCGACCCATCAGCTTACTGAGCTCGCTCAGCAAGATCGTTGAAAAGGTAATTCTCAAACGACTCACTAGGCACTGCATAAGCAATGACACCCTGAGACCGGAGCAATTCGGCTTCAGGAACCACCACTCAACAACACAACAACTCCTTCGCGTAGTGGAACACATAACACACGGATACAACACAGGCAAAGCCACCGGGGCGGTGTTCCTGGACATCGAAAAAGCCTTCGATCGTCTGTGGCACAACGGCCTTATACGCAAACTGAACGATGCTGGGTTTCCCGACGGACTCGTACGTCTCATAAACTCATACCTCACAGACAGATGTTTCAACACCGACATTCAGGGCAAACAGTCAACACGACACGGTATACAAGCGGGAGTACCCCAAGGCAGCATCCTGGGGCCCCTCCTGTTTAACCTCTACATCAACGACCTTCCAACCACACATAACACGACGGTCGCAATCTACGCGGATGACACCGCCATCCTAGCGCAAGATTGGAAGCCGTCTAACATTAACTCACGATTACAGACCGCACTCAATACTGCAGAGCCTTGGCTGGAGAAATGGCGTATAAAAGTAAACGTCGGCAAGTGCGAAGCAGTATTGTTCACTAGAAGACCGAAACACCTGCACAAACACCAACATTGCAGACCAGTTACACTACACACACGTCCAATACGTTTCTGCGAGAAAGTCAAATACCTAGGTGTCTGGCTGGACCGGAAACTCACATGGGGGGACCACATACAACACATGACCAACCGGGCAAACGCGAGGCTCAAACAACTCTACCCAATGCTCAACAGGCAGAGTAAACTAAACAGACGGGTGTCGAGGAACACATACATGACACTTGTTAGACCGCTGATGACGTACGGTGCTCCGTGCTGGGCTTACGCAGCACCGACACGACTGCACCGCTTGCAGCTCATTCAGAACAAGGTACTACGCATCATAAGCAATGCTCCACGCTACACGCGCACAGCGGACCTTCACCGAGAATACCGCCTTGATACTCTCACGGAGGTATTCAAAAAACACGCCGCACGACTGTACAAAAATGCAAGACACTCGAACAACCCCTTCATCCTCAATCTGGGCAACTACGACCACAACCATAGGTGGAAACACAACCGACCAAAAACACTCTTTGTCAGGAATAGATAAACACCTATGGTAAGCCTTATAGACACAAACAAAATCATCGCTCACAGAACCCCTGCTTCGCAGCAAAACTGACTGGCAATGCCAGATGAGCAATTACCGCCGACAAACCGGCAGCCGCAGGGAACGTGAACAAACACGAAACACAAACAAACCCCACACTAATCCTATACACTTAGAGGCCGATCACAAAAATCGACCACTTGCCTGCCAATCTTGATTGTTGCAGCCAGCCGCCGCTGATGATGGACAAGGAGACACCGCCAGTTCCAGCTGCAGAGGGGCGACTCAGCAAACCGGATTGACAAACTTATGACAAACACGCAATGAAAATGGTACCGAGCTTACACGATACCCAAAACTAACATAACCAAACCCTTGCATGATCTGTCGCAGATAGCAAGAATCCGCTACTGCTCTTACTACCCGCTCCTGACTATCGCAGAGGTTTTTTTCCCTTGGCACTTGCCTTGGCACTTTTTTCCCTCTGCCCTTAAAACCGCTCTTGTTTCAAAAGCTTTCGACCACTTCTATCATCCAGATGGACCGTATTAATGGGTAACCTTACCCACACGTACGGCATACATCACAGTACCCGCTCCTGTGACTCCTACATTTTAAACATTAACACATGCAGAGGTGACAGTAGAACTATTGAGTTGGTCACCATGCTAGTGCGAGCGTGGAGGGGCTCCACTCTTAACAAAAAAAAAAAAAAAGACACAGCCTAAGGGATGTTTCCAGAATGAAACTTTCACTCTGCAGCGGAGCGTGCGCTGATATGAAACTTCCTGGCAGATTAAAATTGTGTGCCGGAACCGGGACTCGAACCTGGGACCTTTGCCTTTCGCGGGCAAGCGCACTACCGACTGTGCTATCCCGACACGACTCACGATGTCGCCTCACAACTTTACTTCCGCCAGTACCTCGCCTCCTACTTTCCAAACTTCACAGAAGCTCTCCTGCGAACCATGCAAGACTAGCACTCCTGGAAGAAAGGATATGGTGGAGACATGGCTTAGACACAGCCTAAGGGATGTTTCCAGAATGAAACTTTCACTCTGCAGCGGAGCGTGCGCTGATATGAAACTTCCTGGCAGATTAAAATTGTGTGCCGGAACCGGGACTCGAACCTGGGACCTTTGCCTTTCGCGGGCAACCGCACTACCGACTGTGCTATCCCGACACGACTCACGATGTCGCCTCACAACTTTACTTCCGCCAGTACCTCGCCTCCTACTTTCCAAACTTCACAGAAGCTCTCCTGCGAACCATGCAAGACTAGCACTCCTGGAAGAAAGGATATGGTGGAGACATGGCTTAGACACAGCCTAAGGGATGTTTCCAGAATGAAACTTTCACTCTGCAGCGGAGCGTGCGCTGATATGAAACTTCCTGGCAGATTAAAATTGTGTGCCGGAACCGGGACTCGAACCTGGGACCTTTGCCTTTCGCGGGCAAGCGCACTACCGACTGTGCTATCCCGACACGACTCACGATGTCGCCTCACAACTTTACTTCCGCCAGTACCTCGCCTCCTACTTTCCAAACTTCACAGAAGCTCTCCTGCGAACCATGCAAGACTAGCACTCCTGGAAGAAAGGATATGGTGGAGACATGGCTTAGACACAGCCTAAGGGATGTTTCCAGAATGAAACTTTCACTCTGCAGCGGAGCGTGCGCTGATATGAAACTTCCTGGCAGATTAAAATTGTGTGCCGGAACCGGGACTCGAACCTGGGACCTTTGCCTTTCGCGGGCAAGCGCACTACCGACTGTGCTATCCCGACACGACTCACGATGCCGCCTCCTAACTTTACTTCCGCCAGTACCTCGCCTCCTACTTTCCAAACTTCACAGAAGCTCTCCTGCGAACCATGCAAGACTAGCACTCCTGGAAGAAAGGATATGGTGGAGACATGGCTTAGACACAGCCTAAGGGATGTTTCCAGAATGAAACTTTCACTCTGCAGCGGAGCGTGCGCTGATATGAAACTTCCTGGCAGATTAAAATTGTGTGCCGGAACCGGGACTCGAACCTGGGACCTTTGCCTTTCGCGGGCAAGCGCACTACCGACTGTGCTATCCCGACACGACTCACGATGTCGCCTCACAACTTTACTTCCGCCAGTACCTCGCCTCCTACTTTCCAAACTTCACAGAAGCTCTCCTGCGAACCATGCAAGACTAGCACTCCTGGAAGAAAGGATATGGTGGAGACATGGCTTAGCCACAGCCTAAGGGATGTTTCCTGAATGAAACTTTCACTCTGCAGCGGAGTGTGCGCTGATATGTGCAGGTTCGAGTCCCGGTTGCGGCACACAATTTTAATCTGCCAGGAGGTTTCATATCAGCGCACACTCCGCTGCAGAGTGAAAATTTCATTAATATTACAAACTGCTTTTTTTGGTATTACTACCGTATTTCTTGTCCGAAAAATTTTAAAAAGGGAGGTTCTGGTTTCTTGCGGCCTACAATCATGTCTGTAAAATTTGGTGCTGATCGGTTGAACAGTTCGTCTTAAAAACAGGGAACACGTTACGGACAGACGGACAAACAGACAGACAGACAGACAGACATACATGCCAAAATCGCCGTTATTTTTGCAAATATCTCTGCAAAGATACAAGATATGAATAAAACATAACAGAGCAAAGTTGTAGAGTATTTTCTCCTCTACAAATTCGGCTATTCAGTTTGCGTGTCAGATGAATAGTTAAGCCGTTATTTTCATTTAAATTTCGAGCTGTCAAAAGACGATCGCAAAGGCCCACTTTTAGTGTTACTACTGTAACCTAAAGTGGGCCAAATTATTTCTGGGTGTGCCGACCGCGGTGGCCGAGGGGACTGAGGCGCTCCAGTCACGGTCTGCACAGCCACTACGGTCGGGGGTTCGAATCCCCCCTCGGGCATGGATATTTGTGCCGTCCTAGTTCGTAAGTAGTTCATAAGTTGTTTGTAAGTTTAGGGAATGATGACCCCGTAGTTAAGTCCCATAGATTATGCAAACATTTGAACATTTGTTGTGCAACTAATCCTCAGGACGAGCTCTGTATGAAAGAAATTGTTTCCGAAATCTAGCGTAAAATGGAAAATTAGAGCAAACATACTGTGCGTTTCAAGTGCAAACAAAAGCATAGTTTGAAATATTTGCTCAGTTGACCTTCGAAGGCCACGGGCGACGTAAAATGTATCGTGCCTGGCGAAGGGTACATAGCCTAACGGAATTCGACAAAATCTACGTTGTTATTCCGATCTTGATGAAATTACGATGTCGTTACCATGAAAGATGCCTCATGAAAGTATGTTTCCAAGGAGAAGGAGTTAAAATGTTCTGTGTTGTGAACGTATCTTTTAAAAACTACATCTACATCAATCCCCTGCAAGTTACGTTGAAGTACACGGCAGACGGTCCTACCGAACCACTTTCATGATACCATGAAGGTCAACACGGATTTAGAAAATATCGTTCATGCGAAACACAACTAGCTCTATATTCTCACGAAGTGATGGGTGCTATCGACAAAGGTTCGCAAATCGATTCCGTATTTCTTGATTTCCAGAAAGCTTTTGACACCTTACCTCACAAACGGCTTTTAGTCAAATTGCGTGGTTACGGTATATCGCCCCAAATTTGCAATTGGATAAGGGATTTCTTGTCAGAGAGGACACAGTTCGTAGTAATCGATGGTAAGGCATCGACTAAAACAGAGGTGATATCGGGCGTTCCACAGAGTAGTGTTATTGGTCCTCTGCTATTCCTTATTTACATAAACGATTTAGGGGAAAATCTAAGTAGCTCTCTTAGGTTGTTTGCAGATGACGCCGTCATTTACCGTCTAGTAAAAACATCTGAAGATCAAAACCAACTGCAGAACGATCTGAATAAGATATCAGTATGGTGTAAAAATTGGCAATTGACTCTAAATAATGAGAAGTGTGAAGTCGTCCACATGAGTACGAAAAGAAAACCGTTAAACTTTGTTTACAACATAAATCAATCAAATGTGAAGGCCGTAAACTCCACAAAATACCTAGGAATCACTATTACTTCAGACTTAAACTGGAAAGAACACGTAGATAATATCGTGAGAAAGGCGAACCAGAGACTGCGTTTTACTGGCTGAACCCTTAAAAGATGCAACACAACTACTAAAGAAACTGCATACACTGCGCTTGTCCGTCCATTTTTGGAGTATTGCAGCCCAGTGTGGGATCCTTATCAGGTGGGTTTGACGGAGGACATCGAAAGAGTCGATTCTCACCAAACGGCTCTAACCGTCGCCTATCTGCCTCGCCTCCAGCAACATTCCGTCGCTTTCCCTTTCGGACCCTCGGCCACCGCCGTGTGCCCTGCTATCTTCTTCTAAAAAGCGCAGACGATGCCTCTCCTTGACAGTTTGGGACACAAGGCTGCATTTTTACGACCTACTGCCCTGCTAGTGTGCCCTGTGAAGTTGGCACCCCCTTTTTTTTTGGAAAATGTACATTTTTTCAGAGTTCTAGACAGATATGCAATAGTTCTGGAGTTCTCTGTACAAAATTTAAATAGTTCTGCAAAATTTCGCCGAAAAAATACGAAAAATTACCGCAAAATTTAGTTTTTTCAAAATAATTTTTTGCCTAATTGTACAAACATAGTTCTGATCACAGTTCTAAGTAGCTCTCAAGGAGTTCTACAACAAACCCTAATGACATTTTTCTGTGCAGATTATACATCATGAGATAATTGCAATAATGGCTACTGTGAAGTTGGCACCCCTTTCCTCAAAAATGTGCATTTTTTCAGATTTCTAGACAGATATGCAATAGTTCTGGAGTTCTCTGTTCAAAATTTAAATAGTTCTGCACTAATTCGCGAAAAAATTACAAAAAATTATAACAAATTTTAATTTTTTCCAAATAACTATTTGCCTATAAGCGTAAACATAGTTCTGATCACAGTTCTAAATAGCTTTCAAAGAATTCTGCAGAAAATCCTAATGATATTTTTTTGCCCAGATAATAGTTAATGAGCTAATTGCGTAAATGAGGGACATAAAAAACACAAAATTACACCAGAGTCGTGTGAAGTTGGCACCCCTTTTTCAAAAATATAATTTTTTTCAGAGTTCTAGACAGATATGCAATAGTTCTAGAGTTCTCTGTACAAAATTTAAATAGTTCTGCAGAATTTCGTAAAATATCGCAATTCTGAATAGTGGGAGAGCTGTGAAGTTGGCACCCCTTTTTTCAAAAAATGTAAATTTTTTTCAGAGTTCTAGACAGATATGCAATAGTCTGGAGTTCTCTGTACAAAATTTAAATAGTTCTGCAGAACTTCGCCGAAAAAATAGTAAAAATTACCACAAACTTGAGTTTTTTTTAGTTTTTTTAAAATAATTATTTGCCTATTAGCGCAAACATAGTTCTGATCACAGTTCTAAATAGCTCTCAAAGAGTTCCGCAGGAAATCCTAATAGCATTTTTCTGTGCAGATTATACTTTATGAGATAATTACAATAATGGAGTATCCATTTACATGCTACTGTGGAATTTGCACCCGTTTTTTTTCCCAAAAAATTAGACTTTTTTCCAGAGTTCTAGGGACATGTGCAATAGTTCTTGTTTACGATAAGCAGTAATCACTCAGACGTAAAAACAACAAATTGAATGTGCAGCGGATAGAATATCTGTGAAGACCTAAGAAAAATGTATATTTCTCGAATAAGGGGCACAAATAAGACAGCTTATCAGATATTCAAAATTGTGAATATAATTTTTTTTCGGGCAATTACATAGAAATATTCACATGAACACTAGAACTATAGTATATGTACACAGAACCTCAAAAAACAATGTGTATTTCTAGAAAAAATGGTGCCAATTTACAGTAAAATGAAAATGAAAATGAATTACACATTACTGCATTTATCTGATAAATGTAAGTAGGCGGCAGCAAGATCGTACTACACTCAGCTTCAAATTCCGGCCCTCTAAATTTCCTCAACAGAAATTCACGAAAAGAACGTCGTCTTTCTTCCAGCGATCCCCAACTGAGTTGCCGGAGCATTTCCGTGACACTCGCGCATTGGTCGAACCTACCGGTAACAAATCTAGCTGCTCGCCTCTTCAGTGCAAAGTTCCTAGACTGGAAAAAAAGCGCATGTGATCTGCATTTATAAGAAAGCTTAAAAAGTGACCTACATAATTACTTGCTAATATCGCTGATGCTACTCTATTGTACAATTATGTAACCTATTCTCAGTTCGAATACAGTAAATTTTTGTGACATGTATATGCTTATTTTTATTTTAGCACGGGTTTAGCAAGTGTTGTTGATGTGAAACTCAGTAGTTTCCTTTTCTCACATGACTTCTTGCGAGCCATGGATGAAGGGCAACAGGCGGATTATGTTTTTCTCGATTTCGAAAAGGCGTTCGACGCGGTGCCACACTGCAGACTGCTAACGAAGATACGAGCTTATGGAATAGGTTCACAGATTTGTGTCTGGCTGGAAGACTTCCTGAGTAACAGAACGCAGTACGTTTTTCTCGACGGCGAGTGTTCATCAGAGACGAGTGTATCGTCAGGCGTGCCCCAGGGAAGTGTGATAGGACCGCTATTATTTTCTATCTATATAAATGATCTGATGGACAGAGTAAGTTGTAATTTGCGGCTGTTTGCTGATGATGCTGTGGTGTATGGACTGCAATAGCATACAGGATGACTTAGACAAAATTTGTAGCTGTAAGGTGGTGCACATGAGAAGGAAACACAATGACGTAATGTTCGAATACAGCATTATAGTGAGCTTCTCGATGAAGTCGCGTCGTTCAAATGGCTAGGCGTAACATTGCAGAGCGATATAAAATGGAACGAACATGTAACGACAGTTGTGAGTAAGGCGGACAAAATGTTCAAATGTTTGTAGAGCTTATGGGACTTAAGTACGGGGTGCTCAGTCCCTAAACTTACAAACTACTTATGAACTAGCTAATCCTAAGGACGGCACAATTATCCATGCCCGAGGGGGGATTCGAACCCCCGACCGTTGTGGCCGTGCAGACCGTGACTGGAGCGCCTCAGTCCCCTCGGCCATCGCGACCGGAGTAAGGCAGACAGCCGACTTGGGTTTATTGGGAGAATTTTGGGAAGATGTACTTCACCTGTAAAGGAGACCGCGTATAAAACGCTTGTACGACCACGTCTTGAGTATTGCTCAAGTGTTTGGGGCCCGCAGCAGATCGGTTTAAAGGAAGACATAGAGGCGGTTCAGAGACGAGCAGCTAGGTTTGTTACCGGTAGGTTCGACCAATGGGCGAATGTCACGGATATGCTCAATTGGGGATCGCTGGAAGAAAGACGACGTTCTTTTCGTGAATTTCTGTTGAGGAAATTTACAGGGCCGGAATTTGAAGCTGAGTGTAGTACGATCTTGCTGACGTCTACTTACATTTCGCGTGTTGATCAGAAAGACAAGATAAAAGAAATTAGGGCTCGTACGGAGGCATATAGGCATATTTTTTTTCTCCCCTCGTTCTGTTTGGGTGTGGAGTAGGAAGGGAAATGCCTAGTAGTGGTACAGTGTACACTTCGCCAGGCACCTAGCGGTGAACTGCGGAGTACGTATGTCGATGTAGAAGTGTGGCCACCAGGCCGCCTTCAGCTCGGCCCCTGTTGCCGGATGCGCGTCGGCAGCGCGTGTGGCGACATGTGTGTGTGCCTGACATGTGTGTGTCTGCTGGTGCTGAAGGACGCAGGCTTTTTGCCGCCGTCCGGTCTGCAGTGACGGAAGCGACCGTGCTGCTTGCCTTCAGGCCGTACACCACCCAACTGAACCTCTCAGATGTCAACTATAAGTTAAGATCTTGGTATGTGCGCAAGACGCACAAGCTATGGAAAACGTCGCCCAACTGCCTCACGGCCCAGCTGCTAAATGAAATAGCTCCTGTCAGCATACAACCTCCAATTCATGTACATCACGTTCCTATTGGCTTTCATCATCTTACACACTTTTTAGTCGAATATAGCTATATATCTTCGAAAGTAACAGGACAGAAGATGATGATCGTGAAGGAAGTTTACAAGGAACTCATGAAGAACAAGGAAAATAATGCCATCGAACAAAAATATGCTGTTTATCACTGGCCAATAATTTGGAAAAATATTCACGATCCCAACCGTCCTTCTAAAGTAAGAGCCACATGGTACAAAGCTGCAAACCGGAAAATAACAAGTAACGGCAAACTTCATGCAATACATCTCGTCAACTCTCCCTTATGTACATCGTGCCATCTTACTGATACAGAAGAACGCAGGCTGGTATGTGACAGTGTCAAGGACATTTGGCAGTTAGTCACACAGAAACTAGCGACGATCAATAGGACGACGCCTAATGTCTACAAACCATCAGACTTTTTGAACTCACAGGCGAATGCTTACCCCATGACCAAACGGAATGCCGTCAATTGGATAATAGGACACACAGTGCACTACGTCATGACGTACGATGAAAAGAGCAAGGAAGATTACTGGCTCTACATCACGACCCAGCACCATACACTAACTCGAAGAAAAAATTACAAAAAGCATTATGCATGTTTTCTGAGAAGAACAATCATCTGAAACGATGATTGTAACAAGACGTTCTTAATGAAATATTAAGCGCTGAAACTTTCGGCCGGTTGCGTAATCGGAGTCAAGAGAAGCCCCAGTTTTGCAATAAATATTGATTAGACGAGAGGATGAACATTTCGAATTCGATTATCAACGGTAAAATACAAAATAAATTTCGAGAAAACGAACTCCGAGGGCATACACCGTGCTGAAAAAGGAACGCCTGTATAGAATGATGTGACTGATTTATCAGCCTTCATCAAGACCCGTTATTTCCAGCTCATGTGCATCCATAGAAGTTCAGGAGGAAGGAGAAGGATCAATTTTTATTTATTTATTTTAGGTCCTGTTTATATTTAATTTAGCTTTCGCAGAAGAACTTTAAAACAAAAACTTCGAACAAGAAGTTTCAATTTAGTTTCAGAAAAATGTTTTCCTTAACATAGTCTAGAAGAAGGGGTCCTCACGACAATTTAACTCTTTTACAAGAAAAAAATTTATTTGTCTCCTGTTGAAGCTGCAAGGGCATATGTACGTGTACACGCCATCCAAGCTCTGTTTGACTCAATGCCCAGGCGTATCAAGGCCGTTATTACGGCCAGGGGTGGTTGTTCTGGGTACTGATTTCTCAGGATCTATGTACATAAAATGGCGTGAAAATATAAATATAATATACGAGGCACGTCCAGAAAGTAAGTTCCGTTTGGTAATAAAATGAAATTGTACACAGATACAGAAGAAATTTTTATTGCACAAAATTCTGCAACTCTTAAACTGCTTTTCCACATAACTGCCGAAATTTTGTAGGCACTTTTCATAGCGTGCCACAAGTTTTTGCATGCATCCTTCACAGAAGGTTGCCGCCTGTGTATTCAACCACGTGGTAACAGCTCTTTATCATCGTTGAAGTGTCGACCATCAAGGACAGATTTTACGTGTAAGAAGAGATGAAAGTCGCTAGGAGAGAGGTCCGAGCTTTATGGAGGATGATCAAACAGGTCCCATTGAAATTTCCGTAAGAATTGTTTGGTCACATTCGGTATGTGAGGTCAGGCATTATCGTGAAAAAAAAAAGATCTTTTGACAGTAATCCACTTCTTACACCTAAGATCTGTCCTTGGTGGACAACACTTCAACGATGATGATGAGCTGAAAGAACATGTTACCACATGGTTGAATACACAGGCGGCAACATTCTATGAAAAAGGCACACAAAACCTTGTGCTATGCTATGACAATTGCTACAAAATTTCGGAATCTATGTAGAAAAGTAGTTTAACAGTTGTAGATTTTTGTA
Source organism: Locusta migratoria (assembly GCA_026315105.1). Classification (NCBI taxonomy): domain Eukaryota; kingdom Metazoa; phylum Arthropoda; class Insecta; order Orthoptera; family Acrididae; genus Locusta; species Locusta migratoria. The sequence continues at coordinate 125,850,777 of CM048754.1, forward strand.
CAATTCGAACCGTAGTGGCCGTGCAGACCGTGAATGGAGTGCCTCAGTCTCCTCGGCCACCGCGGCCGGCCGTTGAGGTTCCATCGTGTAGCAAGCAGTAACTATTCATTCTGTGCTTTCCTGCAATGGAAGTGGGAAATAAGCTTATAGCAGAAGGCAAGTCCTACAAGAACAGCCGGAACGTGACAGTTCCTGAGAAACAACCTCCACCTGTTGCGGTAGGTTTAAGTACCTCTATAACATCATAGACCTAGAATGAAACTTTCACTCTGCAGCGGAGTGTGCGCTGATATGAAACTTCCTGGCAGATTACAATTGTGTGCCGGAACCGGGACTCGAACCTGAGACCTTTGTCTTTCGCGGGCAAGCGCACTACCGACTGTGCTATCCCGACACGACTCACGATGCCGCCTCACAACTTTACTTCCGCCAGTACCTCGCTTCCTACTTTCCAAACTTCACAGAAGCTCTCCTGCGAACCATGCAAGACTAGCACTCCTGGAAGAAAGGATATGGTGGAGACATGGCTTAGCCACAGCCTAAGGGATGTTTCCAGAATGAAAGCCATGTCTCCACCATATCCTTTGTTCCAGGAGTGCTAGTCTTGCGTGTTTGCAGGAGAGCTTCTGTGAAGTTTGGAAAGTAGGAGGCGAGGTACTGGCGGAAGTAAAGTTGTGAGGCGGCATCGTGAGTCGTGTCGGGATAGCACAGTCGGTAGTGCGCTTGCCCGCGAAAGACAAAGGTCCCAGGTTCGAGTCCCGGTTCCGGCACACAATTGTAATCTGCCAGGAAGTTTCATGATAGACCTAGGTTGTCGTTTGTTAATAGCTAAAAGTTATTCCTTCGGCTTTTAATGTCGCAGTTGTTTCTGTATGCGTTTTTGTTCTGAGTGTAAAGTAGTGGAAAACACGTTATTAGACGCAGTGTTTACAGCTCTAATGGCCTTCTTTTATGTAGGTTTCATGCTGATGCCCCTATCTATGCAGAAGCATTGCCTTCAAACAAAAACTAAACATCTTCAATCAGTTTTATGAACTAGGAGATAACGTCAAGCAAAATTCGTATCCAATGGGAAACATAAGTATTAAACGCAGGCGACATGCATAGTACACAGATTCAACAGAAAGTAGAAGGCAGGCCAGTGTATTTTATACGATTCCTGACGGCAAAGGTGATCACAAACAAGTGTGCAAGCAAACATTTATGGAAATCCACGTCATCACGAAGCGTAGGAGTGAAACACGGGTTAAATTGAAAAATCGTTGTGACGTTACGTACGTTGAACGTAGGGGAAATAAAACCAAAGAGAGGAAGTACGCAGGTGATGATGCACAGCGTATAGTAGGACACACAGCAATTTTATCCCAAGAGGGAAGTCATTGCACAAGGGCCAAAGTTCACTTATGTGTTTAAGCCAAGATCTGAATTATCAGAGAATGTATGGCGCCTTTGTTGACCTTCATCCAGACCACACAGTCCAATACAGCTTTCCATTTACTGGAATTCTGGACATAGCCCGGTTTTTACTGCTGAGGGTATGGCACATAGCCAGGTTTTTACAGCAGAGAGTATGGCACATACACCTATTCTTATTTTTCATCAGGAAAATATTTTTTTCTTAAAGATAAAAATTGAGTGGTCAATTCAACTGCAATAAGTCTTCAAAGATTAACGGTAGACACAAATTAAGCCGAAAAAAATTGCACATAAAGACAAAGTGTTCATTTCAGGAGGTTTTTTTGCGTTTTACTCAGAACGTTCATTTTGGCAATAAGCACGGATTTTATAGTTAGTCTACAAATGTGTGTGTGAAAATGCTATACTCGTCAATATGCAACACTTGATTTATTTTGTACATTAGTTAATAATAATAGTGTAATTGCGTAAAATATTTCAAAACAATAACGAAATCATTATGCAATTACCGTCATTATCGTAGTGAAGCAATAGGTATACATATTTAAGCAACTTTCACACAGTTAAAAATTAGGTATTAAAATTGTAAGAGTCTGAATGAAAGTCGTTGGTCCACTTGAGCTGTTATTTTTTATTGGAGTCGTGAAGACCCGCACAACCGGTTTCGCAACCTACAGTTGATCTTCAGGCGCTTTTTACTGTGCAAAATGATAATTGTTTTAATAAATGAATGTTTAGAATGAAAATTACATATTAAAAACAGAAAATCCGAACTAGTATGTATGAGAAAGTTACATGCAAAAAAAAAAAAAAAAAAAAAAAAAAAAAAAAAAAAAAAAAAAAAAAAAAAAAAAAAAAAAATTATATAGAAGGCAGTAGGCTATTGATAGCAATATTGTTATTAATATGTAATTTTCATTCTAAACATTCATTTATTAAAACAATTATCATTTTGCACAGTAAAAAGCGCCTGAAGATGCAACTGTAGGTTGCGAAACCGGTTGTGCGGGTCTTCACGAATCCAATAAAAAATAACAGCTCAAGTGGACCAAGGACTTTCATTCAGACTCTTACAATTTTAACACCTAATTTTGAACTGTGTGAAAGTTGCTTAAATATGTATAAATATTTTAGCTGTGGTTGCCCGTCATACTAAGTTCTTTGCGAAGCAACAGGTGTTGATAATTTCAATTTTACTGCTGTGTAACATCGTGTTTACTTTCGTATTTTACGTTTTACGAGTGTGTTCATAATTTCTGTTGAATCTCCCGGGTTGTGTTGTCGTAGCAGGAGAAACATTTGCGCTCCTGACGTTTCGTCCAGAGCTGTGCCGGTCATCTTCAGCCGTGCTTCCGGTGGCCCACTGACAGGTCGGGGCTGGAGAGTGCTGTAAACGCTGACTGAAAGCAAAACCCTGACTATCGATAGTCGATAGTCCCCATGTTTTTATATTTCGATTGCTTCTCTGTACAGCTGTGGATAATAGTCAGTCGTTGTAGATAAAAATTTCCTTCGGAAAACTTGACGATTTCCTGGTCGGAAAACATGTTCAGCTACAGCTGATTTCTCAGGTTTATGTAGTCGGCAAAGACGTTTGTGTTCTTTCAGCCTTGTATTCACAATCCTTTTTTTTTAGTACCGATATACACTTTTGCACAACACGGAATGTTGTACAGTCCACTTGATGACAGGGGATGGCGTTTGTCCTTTACAGATCAGACCACCTTTTAAACCAACAGGAAAGATAATTCGGGCAGTCAACTGTAGAGAGAAGCAATCGAAATATATAAACATGAGGATGATTTTAACGGAAAGGAAGCAGTTACGTGTGGGTAGTGGCAGGTAGCCACGCTTTTGTCCTCGACTATCGACTGCCGATAGCTACGGCCTTACCCTTGACAGGGCTCACGTCTGCCAAGGATGGGGCCCCTCCACGCCCACACCAACGTGGTGACCAACACGAAAGTTCTACTGTCACCTCCGTAATTAGGTTAGTTTGCTAATGTGGATCACGGGATGTGGGAGCCGCGATGTTATCCGTACGAGTGGGCACGATCACCCATTAATACGGTGCATCTGGAGATGGTATTGGTCGGAAGGTATACGAAGGGTAAAGGTATGTAAGGGCAGAGGGATAAAAGTGCCAAGGCAAGAGCCAAGGGAAAAAAACCTCTGCGACTGTGGGGTAGGTTTTAAGGGCAGTAGCGGTATGCTATCTGCAACAGATCATGACAGGTTTGGTAATGTCAGTAAAGGTATATCTCGGTACCGTTAACTTTGCTAGGTTTGTCGTAAATAATCAGTCCGTTTGATGTGAGGTTCTGCTGCAGCTGAGCTGCTGTGAAGTCTCCTGGGTCGGCTGCGGCAGAATACCTGTGAACGTAGCCAAGTTTGTCATGGTAGTCAGACAGTTCGGTCATAGATCTGGCTAAATATGTGGGACTGTATACGTCTGTTTGTGTTTAGTGCGCTGAATATGGTTTCCCTGCCTTGCCTGTAGGTCGGCTGTGGGCTCAGCTGGCATTGCCAGTCAGTTTGCTGTTCTGCAGCGGTTTGCCATGTTCATCGTGTTTGCGAGTTGGTGGTCCCTACGACCGTAAGTGGTTAGTCTCTGAGGAGAAGTGTTTTGGGGCTCATGTCTGCTGACCACGCCCCTTTTATACCACTCTCCGACGCCCGACTCATGAGTCGGCAAGGCTCACCGCTACCCCCGCTGCCCCTCTGAAGATGTTCAGAGTAGCTCAGGACGGAACGTCAGGGCCGGCCGCGGTGGCCGAGGGGACGGAGGCGCTCCAGTCACGGTCTGCACGGCCACTACGGCCGGCGGTTCGAATCCCCCCTCGGGCATGGATATTTGTGCCGTCCTAGTTCGTAAGTAGTTCATAAGTAGTTTGTAAGTTTAGGGACTGGTGACCCCGTAGTTCAGTCCCATAGACTATACAAACATTTGAACATTCTTGGAACGTCACGAGCAGACCTACAACCCGCAAGATTCAACTGCAACTGTTTCAGGCGGTCGTGAAACCCTATAGGGCACGTTTTCTTAATTTATTCTTTCTGCAAAGTGCCTTCAAAATAAATAGAATGCACTGTCTCAAAAATCGTGAAAAATTCACAATAAGATAAGGGTACAATTCCTCTCTCCTTTATAAACTAACTGGCTGGAAACCCGACTTTGCCAAGGTATTTATTTATCTACTAGCTGAACCCCCGCTGCCTCGCATGCGTAGGCTGGTTGGTCTACAACAATTGTTTCTTTTTAATCCTGATGAAAAATCCATATCCTAAGTTTCGTAGTTATAGCGTGAAATTTGAGTTAACAGCAACATGTATTTGAAAATCAATTTTTTGCGTCCTTTATTTTACCCCCTTATTAGTTGAATTTCAAAAAATGCCGAAACACATGTCTTTTAAATTCGAACCCAGAATCCAAATCCGAAACTTTGTAGTTCTAACTTCAAAATTGCCTAAATAGCAACATATTTTCGAGAAACAACCCTTCTCCAATTTAACCCCGTTGATGGTTGAATTTCCAAAAATACCGAAACACGTATTTTTTTAATATCTAACCAAGTATACAAATATCAATTTTTGCAGCTCTAGTTTCAAAATTGTATCAATAGCAACGAGTTTTCAAAAAGAATTTTTGATCCTCTATTCAATCCTCTCACTTGTTGAATTTCAAAAAATATTAAAAATCATGCATTTTTAATCCTGAACAAGATTCCATATCGGAAGTTTCGTAGTTGTAGCTTAAAATTTGAGTTAACAGCAACATATTTTTGAATATAAATTTTTTGCGTCACCAATTTTACCCCCTTATTAGTGGAATTTCAAAAAATGCCGAAACACGTGTCTTTTAACTTCGAATCCTGAATTAAAATCAGAAATTTTGTAGTTCCAGCTTCAAAATTGCCTAAATAGCTATGTATTTTCAAAAAACGTTTCATCCCCTATTTCACCCCCTTACGGACGGAATATCGAAAAGTCGCTTCTTAAATGACGCCTACAGAGTAAGATCAACACCCTCCACAAATTTCAAGTTTCTGTCTTCAGTGGTTTGGTCTGGGCGATGATGAGTCAGTCAGTCAGTCAGTCAGTCAGTCAATCGGGACACTTCATTTTATATATAGAGATTTATTCCTGCCTTGAGTTAGTACTTCTCCTATTCCTTCTCTCTCCGTCCATCTCATTTTTTAGTTCTAAAACCTTTCTATATTTATCGGAGAATGAATAAGAAATAAGGATGTCTTGCAAAATGTACAAAATTATAAGTGCAGTACCCAAACAAAGAAAGATAGTAATCGAAATAGGAATGACACATAAAACGCGCACGATCTCATATTTATGGAGTTATATCTTGTAGAATTGTAGATTTTTATGGTATGTATTCATTTGTATAAGTGCCGTATGTCTGTAAAATCTGTTGCGTATACAAATAGTGGTAAAGAAGTAATAGATTAAAACTTGGTACGTGATGGAGCGGCTTTCCATGAACGTTACTATTTACGTCCGCATATCTCATGAACTACGTGTCGTACTGTGATACAATTTCAAATGTACATTCAGCTGTATGTGTATATACTGCCTCTATAATTTTCTGGTACTACAAGTTGTAGTGTAGAAATTATAAATTTAAATGTCATACGGAATGACATAGTTTTGCTCCATGAAGAGCGGAAAACTGGTAAGCGAGAAACTGGTTTCCTTTCAATATTTTGACGTGGTTGTCAGCGAGAAAAAGTTTAATAAAGGTTTGAAATTATCTTTAAAGTTTGTTGTAAGTCGCTAAGTACTCTCATTCTCGCCGTATTATGTGGCAGTTTTTTGCGATTTTGTTTATGACGTCATATCTCCTGAATCATGTGTAAGTATGTGGTTTCTAACCCTGCAGCAAATGGTATTTCACGTAAGGAATGTGTGTACCAAATTTGGTTGAAATCAGTCCAGTGGTTTAGCAGAAAACGAGCAGCATTGTCCCTTACGGCAGCAGTTTTACGCGCATCTCATTCTTTATGACGTCATATCTCGTTATGTATCTGTTGTACGTAATTATGAATTGAAGCTTACGTGTACAACATTTGAAAGAGATTGGAACAAAACTGTAGATTTGTATGAAACAGTTGTACGACATGTGCAATCAAACTGTTGTGAGAGGCAGTCTTCTTTTGTTTCATCATTTTGTGGGAAAGGGCGGGGTCAGTAACAATACGCTTCGTAAACGTCCGAAATAACATGCGAACTCTGTTGCAGGCCCCTAACTACTCCCATGTTCCAATATCTAATGTATAAAGTAGAGTGTCCGCATATTTGTACGTGTTGTACAGTTTTGTTCCAAAATTTATGTAATTTTGTACACGTAAGCTTCAACCCATGCGAACGGTCGCCGTAAGTTTAAGAATCACATACGATATATAGTTCACGATATATGACGCCATAAACAATGAGATGCGCGAAAAACTGCTGCATTTTGCGACAATGCTGCTCATTTTCTCCTAAACCATTGGACCGATTTCAACCAAATTTGGTACACATGTTCCTTACCGTGAGGTAACAATTGCTGCATGGTTAAGAATCACATACAGCACATGGTTGAAAAGATATTACGTCATAACCAATAGAAATCGCAAAGAATGCCATATAATGCGGTGAGAATTTCGAAATACATTGTATGAGAATAACAGTACTTAGCGACTTGCAACAAACTGTACACATAATTTCAAACCTTTATTAAACTTTTTCTCGCTGGCAACCATAGTAAAATTTTTGTGTCCCTGCCTCGTCGCCGCTTTTGTGTCTCGTTTCCGTCGTAGGTGTCGGTGGCCGAGTAGGAAGACCGACACAGGAATAAAGGATGCACGCTTGTGCAGATAGGAGGTGACCAGCCAGTGGGACAGCAGAAACTAGAAACACTAGAGTAAATTAGAACGAGATATATATTGCACAGAATGTATACAATACTTAACTTTTACATAGATCAGTACTGCAGAATGCTGATACATAGTTGAGCTAGAGGCCTGCCTAGTGCCTGTCCGTTAGCCAAGTCTTCACTGGTGCCTATCTGATTCCGAAGTGCTAACTGGTTGCTATCTCAGTCCCAAGTGAACGATGTCGTTCAGTGGTGGCCACGAGCGGAGTTGCAGCAGAGGGCGCTCGTGGCTGACGTCGTAAGAACGCCGCGCCGTGCGTGCATGGCGGCGCGCGGCGAAAGTAGGTGGCGCGCACTTTAGACTTGTGCGACACCACAAAAATGACGAAAGGAAAAAAGTTTCACGCTTACTACTTTTCCAATGTTTATGGAGTAAAACTACGGCTCTCGGTATGACGTTGCAACTTATAATTTTTACATTATAAATTGTAGCCGAAGGAAATTTTGCATACAGTATACAGGCATATAGTTGAGTGTACCTTCTAAATTGTGTCACACTATGATACGTAATTTATGAGATATGAGCACATAAACAGTAACGTTCCTAGAAAACCGCCCCATCAAGCACCAACTTTTAATTTATTACTTCTTTACTACTTATTGTATCCCAAAGAGATTTTATTGACATACAGCCCTTATACAAATGAAAATATACTTAAAATGGCAGGAATAAATAAATAAATACTCGTGCAACGCCGGGTTTTCAGCTAGTGGATGCATAAACCTGGGTATCCTCACGCGGTGCCCTTTCATTATTTATGACGTCATATCTCCTTAGCTATATGCCGTGATCTTTCGTTTTTGAGTCAGGAACTTTCGTGGGAGTACGGTGAACAGTTGAGCAATGTTCCATTGCAACAGAATGAATGGTTTACGAATACACAGAGGACATACGGACAAACATTCACTTGTGTATAGATAGACTAGCTGAACCCCCGCTGCTTCGCATGCGTAGGCTGTTTGGTCTGCACCATTTGTTTCTTTTTAATCCTGACGAAGAATCCATATCTTAAGTTTCGTAGTTATAGCTTGAAATTTGAGTTAACAGCACCAAAATTGGCTTAGTAGCAACGTATTTTCAAAAAATGTTTCATCCCATATTTCACCCCCTAATTGATTAATTTTCTGAAAATACCGAAACACGTATTTTTTAAATTCTGACCAAGAAAACATATACCGATGTTTGTGGTTGTAGCTTCAAAATTGGCTTATTAGCAAAAGATCTTTGAAAAACATCCCCTCTCCAATTTAACCCCTTGATGGTTGAATTTCCAAAAATACCAAAACACGTGTCTTTTTAATCCTGATCAAGAGTCCATAACCTAAGTCTCGTAGTTATAGCTTAAAATTTGAGTTAACACCAACATATTTTTGAAAATCAATTTTTTGCGTCACCTATTTTACCCCTGATTTGTCGAATTTCAAAAAATGCCGAAAACGTGTCTTTTAAATTCGAACCCTGAATTAAAATCCAAAATTTTGTAGTTCCAGCTTCAAAATTGCGTAAATAGCTACGTATTATCAAAAAACGTTTCATCCCCTATTTCACCCGCTTACGGACGGAATATCGAAAAATCGCTTCTTAAATGACGCCTACAGAGTAAGATCAACACCCTCCACAAATTTCAAGTTTCTATCTTGAGTGGTTTGGGCTGGGCGATGGTGAGTCAGTCAGTCAGTCAATCGCGACACTTCCTTTTATATATAGAGAAGAGATAATGATATACTGAAACTGGGTACGAAAGACGATTTAAAATTTTCCATTATTTTCTGAAGTGTGCGCCCTGGTCCTGTTGGTTTGAGCGCAGCGCGCATTTTCAAGTCTGAACCTGGACTCTGTTCCGCCCGTCATACGTGTTAAATTTTGGGTTTCTACCCTTCCCTTACGTTGTTGTATTTCCTAGTACCAGGAAGATCCACCTAGTCTCCCTAGGTCTCTTTACGTTTCATGGTTTGCCGCCTTAGTGATCTATTTCAGGCTGTCTGCTGCACTCCTGGTTCCTGCACCAGGCTCCGTTTCATTTCTCTTATTCTCCCTCTCCTTTTTATTTTCCACAATGTATGACTGTAATTTTAATTTTCATTTAAACAATCATCACATGCATTTATAAACAACTATTGTGGATGTACTTTATATTGCCTTAGATATTTTGTTTATATTGTTCTCTGTTTCTGTTCATATATATATTCTGTGCTTATGGAATGTCTCCCCAATTGTGCGATTGGATTCACGATTTCCTATTAGAAAGAACAAAGTTCGTTGTAATTGACGGTAAGTCATCGAGTAAAACTGAAGTGATATCTGGCGTTCCACAGGGAAGCGTTATAGGTCCCTTACTCTTCCTCTTGTTTATAAACGATTTAGGAGACAATCTGAATAGCTCCCTTAGACTGTTCGCGGATGATGCTGTCGTTTATCGGTTAGTGAAGTCAACAGAGGATCAAAAGCAACTGCAAAGCGATTTAGACAAAATTTCTACTTGGTGCGAAAACTGGCAATTGACACTAAATAAAGAAAAGTGTGAAGTAATACACATGACCACCATTAAAGAAATCCACTGAACTTGAATTACGCAATACCTTAAGGTCGTAAATTCTACCAAATACCTAGGAGTTACAATTACGAACAACTTTGACTGGAGAGAAAACATAGAAAATATTGTGGGAAGGCGAACCAAACGTTACGTTTCATTGGCAGAACGCTTCGAAGATGCACCAGCTCCACCAAAGAGACTGCCTACATCACACTTGTGCGTCCTCTCCTGGAGTACTGTTGCCCCTTGTGGGACCCTCACCAGGTGGGACTGACGGAAGACATTGAGAAGGTTCAGAGAAGGGCAGCTCGTTTTGTTTTATCACGTTACGGGGGGGGAAAGCGTCACGAAAATGTTGCACGAATTGGGGTGGAAATCATTAAAAGAAAGACGTTATTCATTGCGGCGTGATCTGTTTGCGAAGTTTCAATCACCGACTTTTACTTCTGAATGTGAAAATATTTTGCTAGCACCCACCTACTTAGGGAGACATGACCATCCCAATAAAATAAAAGAAGTCAGATCGAAAACGGAACGATTTAGGTGTTATTTCTTCCCGCGAGCTCTTAGAGAATGGAACGGTAGAGAAAAGTTATGAAAGTGGTTAATGAACCCTCTGCCAGGCACTTGAATGTGATTTGCAGAGTATCTATGTAGATAGATAGATAGATTACAAACGCTGGACAAGACAATTTAACAATCTGAGCTTATTTTGCAAACCGTTATACGATTTCATGTCGTAATTCCCAGTCAGATCCATTTTATTTACTGTCTGTTCCTATGTTATGAACTTTTGAAATAATGCTGGTTGCGTAACGTATACGCGACTTGTGTTTTTGATTGTCAATTGTATTTTAGTCTCTTTATTTATTATTTTTTATGGCATGACATGGGCGAAGCTCTATTTTATGCTGTATATATTACTCTGTTAAAATTCATTTGTAAGATGAGCATTTTCTAATTTAATACTCTTTAATAACGTTGTATTAAACGCTATGTAGAGTACGCCATCTGGTGGCTACTTGTAATTTTAATTGTCGCTTGTTTTTATATTATGGCATGACAAGGGTAAGCCCTGTACTATATTGTGTATGTTAATGTGCTTTTAAAAAACTCTCTTTGTCATTTGGGCTTTTTTAATTTAGTCCTTTTTAATAAAATTGTATTACTCACCATGTATAACACGCTATATGTTTACTTTGTCGTGACCACAGTGACGTGCTGTCATGTAATTGTTTTCTCTGTCTTCACTTTTCTTCTTTGTATGCCGAAGGTTTGTTCTGTTGATGTCGGTATTTTGTGTACTGTGATGTTTGTTAACCTTTTATATCATCTAGTTTTTTTTTATGCAGCTACCCTTTTGTGCTCACGATTGTGTGTTTCATTCACAGTGTATGTGATGATGGGCAAGGCCCGAAACCGGTAATAAAGTTATCATTTTTTTATTATTTATTATTCTGGTTTTACAGTGTAAGTACATTTTTCCAGTACCTACATTAGATGACATTAAGTTACGACTTATTGTTCTCCACTGTTCTCTGTCCTCCCATAAGTCCTCAGGAATGTTGTTCTTCCTCACTGCTGACTGAACGTCCTGCATCCATGTGGTAGGAGGTCGCCCCTTTTTTTTCTTCTCCCGTTCGGTGTCCAGTCGAGTATGCAATTTGGAAGCCTTTCTTGTCCCATTCTTCTGACGTGTCGATACCATTTTAGATGTTTGTGTTCGATGAATTCAATAATTGTATTTTTACATTTCATTTTTTCTCTGATTACTTCGTTTCTTATTCTTTCTCTTCTTGATATTCTTGATGAACGTCTCCAGAAATCCATATCTGTAGCTAATAATTTTGATTTCAGTTGCCATTTTGTTGTCCACACTTCTGAACCATATGTAATAATGCTCCGAACTATTGTTTTATATATTCTAATTTTGTTATTTGTACTTATGTGTTTGTCCCAGAGAATTACATTCAAGAAAGAAATTGTCGTCTTATTCTTTATGTATTTTTTTCCTGTTTCCCATCATTTGTAATTTTCACTCCTAAATATTTATAGTCCTCTGTAATTTTTACTGTTCCCATCCCTTCTTCTAATATTAAGTCTTCATTTATTTCACCAATTACCATGTATTTCGTTTTATTCATGTTGACATTGAGACCTGCTTTTTTATATTCCTGAATCAGCTTCCTGGTGATATATTCTATGTCCTCATAGTCTTGGGCTATAATCAGTTGATCATCTGCAAATTGCAATGAATATATTGTTGGTATTCCCATAGTTTGATATTTTTTCTTACAATTCTGTAAGGTGACCTCTGTATACATTTTACACAAAGTGGGTTACATGCTACAGCCTTGACGTAATCCTTTTAAATAAAAGTTATCAATTAAACCAATTTTCAACCACTCAGCATTGAGTTAAGAAATAATTGAATCGGTCGGTGGAGAAAGGAACTAAGCCACTTTTTGGTGATTTTCACTTTTTTACATTAATGCAGTAAACAGACCAAGATACACCTTACTGTAATGAAAGGAACTGTGTTTGGCTTCTTCCTGTGGGAGTAACATGAGGTCGGTTTCATACGTGCCGATGAGAAAGGAATCAAGTCAGTGACTTAGTTCCTTTGTCCGCCATCCCATCAGTGGATTTTACTGTCAGCGAGCTTGTACTACACCAGCTACATGCTAGGTGGCGTCGGTCTGCGGCATGCAGGTGTAGAAAGCGCAACAAAACAGTAATTTGTCGGCAACTTCGTCAGGTGTCACGATTATTATTGAGTGTTGTAAGTGACTGAATACCGTCTCTCTAAATGTCAAAAGGACATGTGTGGAAGAAATCCATGCATAAAAAAAATTCCGCAAAATGTAATGAATTTGATAATACCCAGTATCACATGCTTCCCACTCAAAGAAACTCACTATGCTGGGAAGGAAATGAAATGCCTAGATACAAGCTTGGATCTCAAAACTTTGCACGAAATGTTCCTTAAGAAATATCCATACGTAAATGTGAAATAAGAGTTCTATAGGAAACATTTTCATGAAAATTTCAAAGTGCGAATCAATAGTAAAAAAAAAAAAAAAAAAAAAAAAAAAAAAAAAATGAAGATATTTTCGGAAACTTATGAAACACATTCGTGGAGAAAACACTGAGATTTTTTTTTATGACGAGATTTTGAAATGGCTAACGTCAAGTGATAACTCACTGTGATATGAACTATTCCGATGTTTGAATTCTATTACATGGTTGTTTTCACGTTCAGTTGAAGATAATTTACCAATAAATTTGAGATGTAATCCAGAAATGTGTACCTCTGAATGTATTATACTCTCGAAAAGTACCTATTCCTTCGTTGACTGGAGAAAGGAACTATTTTACAAATTTCAATTTTTTTTATCAGAACATACTTTGTAGATTATATAAAAATTTTTACTTGAGGCGTCTGTTCCGAAAGAACAGACGTCACTTCTGATGCTGCAGTTGTTATTATTATTATTTGATATTCACAGAATATATGACATCAACTGCGATTGGACAAAGCTGAAAATGTGTACCCAGCCGGGTTTTGAACCCGGGTCTCCTGCTTTCTAGGCAGTTGCGCTGACCCCTACACCACTGGGGACACAGTGATCACCGCACCTGCAAGGACTACCTAAGCACGCCTCCCGTCAGATACAAATTCCCAGCTTCGCCCTGCCCACAGTACTCAAACTCGTAGTTATGAAACTAATTCCCATAAGAGTAAGGGCTTCAAACTTGCCCACCCCTCCCCACTAACGATAGGATCATTGCCCGTCACCGGCGTATTATATATATATATATATATATATATATATATATATATATATGTGTGTGTGTGTGTGTGTGGCGTCTGTTGCGAGAGAACAGACGTCACTTCTGATCCTGCAGTTGTTATTATTATTTAATATTCACAGAATATATAATGTTATATAATATATAACATGTACATATATAATACGCCGGTGACGGGCAACGATCCTATCGTTAGTGGGGAGGGGTGGGCAAGTTTGAAGCCTTGCTCTTACGGGAATTAGTTTCATAACTACGAGTTTGAGTACTGTGGACAGGGCGAAGCTGGGAATTTGTATCTGACGGGAGGCGTGCTTAGGTAGTCCTTGCAGGTGCGGTGATCACTGTGTCCCCAGTGGTATGTACAATATATTACGGAAGAACATCATAACTTCCGGAAATGCCCAAAATACAAAAGATTGGTGCAAAATCTTTTGTTCCACACGTTACCGTAATGATTTGAGAATTTGTTTCCATTTCTCGGTCACGACAGAAGAGTGGAAGCGCCCCTTGGTTACTCGGACATCACAGATTTCGAGACAATTTAAAGAACAAAAGAAAAAGATACACGGATGAAAAATTGAAACTAAGATCTGTAACGAAGCGATTGACAGAGTACGAACAGAAAGGAAGACATACACGAAGGACAGGTTTTTCCTGGCAGCGTCTGTAGCAAATGTATGGTCGCTGGCACTCAAATATGATTTCGTTTCTTCAGTTTTTATTTATTTTTATTGTTACATGGAGACTTTCATTTCCTACATTAAGGACAGTGGATGAAGGACCAAATTTGTTATTGCAGGTTTCTCCTGCTGTTTTTTTTATTTTTATTTATTTATTACGACTGTGTACAGTAGGCCATGGTGTGGCTCCGCCGACTGTATCGCACAGGGCTACGAGAAGTCAAAATAAGCAACGACACAGGCAGGCGACGGACACGAGACCAAGCTGAGTGCTTGGGGATTACGACATGGATACAAACCACGCGAAGAAGAGCACTGCGCGAGGACAGCCTGCTACGAAGACCACGAAACAAAAAGAGGATAACAACAAGTGGCACCCAGTACATAAACCAAGAAGAAGTTTTTATTTACCTTCAGAAGATCTTTCGTTTAAAGGCGATGAAGCCGGGCCGAGAAGGCAAATGTTGGCGAGCGTAAGGATGGGTTGAAGGGGACGAAGGAGACCAAAAGAAAAAAAAAGTGGTGTAGGGGTCAGCGCAACTGCGTAGAAAGCAGGAGACCCGGGTTCGAATCCCGGCTGGGTACAGATTTTCAGCTTTGCCCAATCGCAGGTGATGTCATATATTCTGTGAATATTTTATAAAAGTTATTTTCATTCACAGTATGGTTAGAGTACAGCAAATGTCGAAAATTTCAATGCAATCCGTTGAATGGGTTAACAATAAATCAGTTTTTTGTCTCTCCTGAAAAGTACAAAAAAAGTGACATAGTTCCTTTCTCCAGCGCCCGATTCAGTTATACATGAAGCTGGGCGGCTGACGGACCACTTGTGGGTGTGGCAGGTAGCGGCTGAGTGGCAGCCATGCCCGCTCGGCTGTGGGCGGCTCTGGCTGCGGCTGCGGCGGTCTCGCTGGCGGCGGCGTCGACGTCGGCGTCGTCGCTGCTGGGCGAGCACGTGTGCCGGCGCAAGGAACCGTGAGTACCTCATACGTCATACCTCATACCGCTTCTAAGCCTCCTCATCTACTCGGCTGACTGATTACACTTTGACCGCGGCCGTCAATCGCATACATCTACATCTACATACATAAATATTAATCTTTCCAGTACTATACTAGAAACGAAAATAAAAACTCGAAAAAGATTTCATCTTCATGTATCCATCAAAACAGTTTAGAAATTATGAAACAGTAAATCAAATAAATATGTATAATGTACATAATTGTAAGTGCAGTATCCAAACAAAGAAAAATAGTAATAAAATTTTATGCTTACCATTAATGTAATTCTAAACTTGACTATAAACAATGCTTATAGATACTTGTGATAGAAAGCATTTGCGACTCATTGTTTACGACGTCATATATCCTGAACTATGTGTTATAATTATGTAATTTCAACCCCACAGCGATTGTTCTGTGATAGAAGCTTAGTTGAAATCGGCGCATTATTTTAGGAGGAGATATAAAAAAATAGCGCATGATGTAGCAGTTATTTGGAAATTTTATTGTTTTGTTTATGACCTCATATCTCCTGAAATATGTGTCGCACTATGACGTAAATTTTAAGGCACGTTGAGTGGTATATGTGCCTAGCGTCTGTAAAATATGTCGTGCATCGTGTTAGCCGTAAAGAGGTAATAACTCGAAACCTCGTGCGTGATGATGTGGTTTTACATGAACCAAGTTGTTTCTCTACATCTACATACAAACTCCGCAATTCACCGTAAGGGTACACTGTACCACTACTAGGCATTTCCTTTCCTATTCCACTCCCAAACTGAACGATGAAAAACAGAATGCCTATATGCCTCCGTACGAGCCCTAATTTCTCTTATCTTGTCTTTGTGATCTTTACGCGAAATGTAAGTAGGCGGCAGCAAGATCGTACTACACTCAGCTTCAAATTCCGGCCCTCTAAATTTCCTCAACAGATATTCACGAAAAGAACGTCGTCTTTCTTCCAGCGATCCCCAATTGAGTTGCCGGAGCATTTCCGTGACACTCGCGCATTGGTCGAACCTACCGGTAACAAACCTAGTTGCTCGCCTCTGAACCGCCTCTATGTCTTCCTTCAAACCGATCTGCTGCGGGTCCCAAACACTTGAGCAATACTCAAGACGTGGTCGTACAAGCGTTTTATACGCGGTCTCCTTTACAGGTGAAGTACATCTTCCCAAAATTCTCCCAATAAACCGAAGTCGGCTGTCTGCCTTACTCACAACTGTCCTTACATGCTCGTTCCATTTCATCAACCTGCATGCTATTACAGTCAGTTACAGACGACACCCTCCCATACACCACAGTATCATCAGCAAACAGCCGCAAATTACAACTTACTCTGTCCATCAGATCATTTATATAGATAGAAAATAATAGCGGTCCTGTCACACTCCCCTGGGGCACTCCTGACGATACATTCGTCTCTGATGAACACTCGCCGTCGAGAACAACGTACTGCGTTCTATTACTTAGGAAGTCTTCCAGCCAGTCACAAATCTGTGAACCTATTCCATAAGCTCGTATCTTCGTTAGCAGTTGCAGTGTGGCACCGCGTCGAACGCCTTTTTGAAGTCGACAAAAACACAATCCGCCTGTTGCCCTTCGTCCATGGCTTGCAAGATGTCATGTGAGAAAAGGGCAAGCTGAGTTTCACATGAACGAAGTTTCCTAAACCCGTGCTGATTCATGGAAACAAGCTGA
Source organism: Locusta migratoria (assembly GCA_026315105.1). Taxonomy (NCBI): domain Eukaryota; kingdom Metazoa; phylum Arthropoda; class Insecta; order Orthoptera; family Acrididae; genus Locusta; species Locusta migratoria. The sequence goes on from CM048754.1 coordinate 125,867,851, forward strand.
GACTGCGGGATTTTTTGACTTTGGCCATTGCTACTTGCTCCCTCCTTTGACGCCGGGTCTCGACAGCGCTGCACCCTCTTCTTTTAGACATATGTCGTTGTTGTTGTTGTTGTTGTGGTCTTCAGTTCGCAGACTGGTTTGATGCAGCTCTCCACAATACCCTATCCTGAGCAAGCCTCTTCATCTCCACATAAGAACGGCAATCTACATGTCTGAATCTGCTTACTGTATCCATCTCTTGGTCTTACTCCGAGGTTTTTACCGCCGGCCGCGGTGGCCGAGGTGACTGAGGCGCTCCAGTCACGGTCAGCACGGCCACTACGGTAGGGGGTTCGAATCCCCACTCGGGCATGGATATTTGTGCCGTCCTAGTTCGTAAGTAGCTCATAAGTAGTTTGTAAGTTTAGGGACTGATGACCCTGTAGTTAAGTCCCATAGACTATACACACATTTGAAACATTTTTGAGGTTTTTACCCCACACACTTCCCTCCAACGCTAAATTCACAATTCCTTGATGTCTAAGAATGTGTCCAACCAATCTATCCCTTATTTTAGTCAAGGTATGCCAAAAATTCCTTTTCTCCGCGATTCTGTTCAAGTACATCATTAGTTACGCGATCCACCCACCTAATCTTCAGCATTCTTCTGTAGCACCATATTTCAAAAGCCTCTATTCTCTTCCTGTGCGCACTGTTTAAGGTCCACGTTTTACTCCCACACAAGGTAACGCTCCATACAAATGCCTTCAGAAAGGACTTCCTTGGGCTTAAAACAGGGGTGGCCAAACCGCGGGCCGCGGGCCGCTAAATAGGCCAGTCGTCAGGTATGTTTAGGTCCAAAAAATTGCAGGAAGCTGAATTTTTGGTATGTTGTTAGGACATATTAGAGTAGCATTAAACCAAGTTTGCTGCTTCGAAATCCTTTAGCGTAACTTTTAAGAGGCAAAACACCTCACATTACTTTCCAAGGCGAACCTCCTCCTGCATGCGTCATGTACGGAAAATTGCACAAAAACCTCACGTTCCTTTCAAGCTCACGTTTCGGACGCACTTTTATCAGCATCTAAGTTCCACGCCTTTTCACTGTCACTGTTCCCTCTCCAAGTACTTCCAGACGACCCCGAAACAAACATCCGACGGGGATAGCTCCGACATATTGTGAAAAAGCAAGTACTTAAAACACCACGATTGAGAGTTACACAATTTTTGTTTGAAACGTTCTTCACAGATCCGAATACGGCCGTTTCCAAGGACAGCCTGGGTGTAGTGAGGAAGACCTCTGAGACAAGAAGGGAGGACAGAACACCCGCTAAGGCACCACTCGGTCTCGCTACGAACCAAGTCCCAATCCGTCAACGGCTGACCAATATTTGTCTGCGCCAGTACCACAGAGTAACATATGCCAATACTCACAAACGGAGAGGATTTCGTTGTTATTACAGCAGTACCTACTTTCAAAAATATATTGGTATGCACTAACATATAAATTACACCTATTTATATACAATAATAATATATAATAATCATCGTCAATGACTAATTCCTTCTTTTTCTTTAACATATATAGGATAAGAGGACTGCAATTCATCTGCGTCAGTTTATTGAATAATCCGATTTTTCCAACTTTTCGTTTTTTAACGATAACTAGAAATCGATTGGGCCTATGGACTTCGTTCTGTACTTAGATTAAAGCTAAATAACTGCTCTATAACTTTGTTTTGTATGACTTTCCCCGTGGGATGATCATTAGAGCCAATATTCTAGCCGAAAGATGACTAAAATCAGAAATTTGATCTTTTTGGAGAAATAAGTCAATTTTTGAAGTCCAATATCTCGGGAACTATTGGACTTGCAGAACTGTGGTTGGGCCTTAATTTTAGAATATTTTATCAACATTAATAAAGGTGTAAGCGGCTTTTCGTCAAAAAAGCACCATTCACGAGTTACAAGCCAAAATCAGATAAAGGTCGAAAATTTCTAGGTGTTTTGGCTCTTAAAAGTTCCGCTAAAGAATTTCGAAGCTGCAAACTTGGTTTAATACTACTCTAATATGTCCTAACAACATACCAAAAATTCAGCTTCCTGCAATTTTTTTGGACGTAAGGCCATTTTTTTGTCTACGACGACTGGCCTAAAATTTTGGCCCGCGCAGCTGTTTCATATGTAAGAAAAATTTTACTTTCATTTCAAGTACAATCTGGAAATAGCACTCCATCGAGCGTCTTTCGTATCATGTCGAATTACAATAGGTATATATTACATTGATTTAACTATCATTAAATTTTCGTTCAAAAAATGTTAAGCTTATGGGAGTTAACTACGGTGTCATCAGTCCCTAAACTTACAAACTACTGATGAACTACTTACGAACTAGGACGACACAAATATCCATGCCCGAGGAGGGATTCGAACCCCCGACCGTAGTGGCCGTGCAGACCGTGACTGGAGCGCCTCAGTCCCCTCGGCCACCGCGGCCGGCAGAAATGAGTTGAGGGAGATGCGGACGTCGCCTTGTCGTGAGTGTCGGGGAGAGGGTCAGCTTTGGTAGCTGCCTGGCGTCTGGCCTCCTGGTGACCGCGCGGCTCAGGAGGAGAGGGAAGGAGGCCCTCGGCACGTAGAGTGGCCCTCGGGTTTATTATATAGGAATCCATAGCGCTGAGCTGCGGTGACTGCAGGTTGGAGTCACGTAGCGTGCACCTTCATAGCCGGCCGCGGTGGCCGAGGGGACTATGAATACAATTTCTGCCGTTACAAATATAAAGTGTGCACTATTATTTATAGATTTTAATAAAGCGTTTGATCGGGTAAATCACAAATACTTGGGACAAGTAATGAAACAAGTAGGCCTGGAAGAAAGAGTTTTAAAAGTGGTGCGACATTTGATTACAGGGATAACGACTAAAATAGCTGTCAATGGGCAAACGACTCGGGCTATAAACATTGAAAGGGGGGTCCCACAGGGCTCTCCTTGGAGCCAATACTCAAAAGGGTTACCACGAAACTCTCTGGGTTACAACTTGAAGGAGTTGAATTCACTGCAGGGGCATAAGCGGATGACGTGGGAGTGCTAGTCAGAACAGCGGATGAGATCACAAGTCTGAAAGAGGACCTTGACACCTACTGTGCAGCTACAGGAGCAAAGATTAACACGGGGAAGTGTAAGCTAGTAAACATCAGAGGGTTCGACGACGCAGCCGTGCCATGCGCACAAACCGTCGAACAACGCAAAACCTTAGGGATCATCGTTGATAAATGTCCATTAAAAATGGCGGCCCTGAACTGGAGAGCGACAATTAACAAAATGCAAGGGACTACCTTAGAAGCAACCTGGCGATCACTAAACCTTATTGGAGCCGTGAGGATTGCAACACCTATCTATTGTCCAAGGCATACTATGTAGCTCAGATTTTCCCGATTCTAAAAGTACAGGCAAATAAAGTAATGCAGTTAGCAGCCACATACGTCTGGACAGGAAACATGTTTAAACTCACACCCGAAACATTAACAAAACCAAGATTGACTGGAGGACTCGCACTAACAGATTTTTATAGAAAGGCATCTGCATTATACCTTAGACGTACAAACAGTTTAATAAACGAGAACCATAGTAACATTACAGAAAAGCTTTTTAAAATCCTTCAGCCAAAGAGCGTTAATCCGCCGATAGACATCAGCAATCACAACTTCCGTCTCAGACATATCAGTTTGTTTTTCCTGGAGTTTAGTTACTTGCAAGAATGCAGTGTACAATCTAAGGTTTTAAGTACAAGCGAAATTCTACAGTTATGGCAACGGAAAGACAAACCAAACAGTATTATGCTAAAGTTTCCACACAGAAACTGGTTGATAGTGTGGAAAAACATCATACCTCAGAGGTTGCATCCGCCTGGTACAAAGTCGTCAACCAGACGGTAGCAACAAACGAAAAGCTCCATCGCATCGGAAAAAGTGATACAGACAAGTGCAAAAAATGTGGACTGACGGACACCATAATCCATAGAGTCACTTGTAGCGGACGTATCGATAACTGGAAGTGGGTGAGGAAACGAATAGCATTGCTGTCAAGAACCTCCGAAACCAGTTAATCTTCAAACATTATAATGTGGCCGGAAATAAGTTTTTACCCGAAAACAAAGAGCAACACAATTATGTGGCTTCTCGGTAATTATGTGCACTACATTTTCCATGGAACTGCAGAAGACAACTTAATAAGCTTTGAAATGTACATGGACACTTCGAGATGGAGAATTATACGCAGCATTGATGATAAAAACAGTTTAGCAACATGCTTAATGTAGCATTTGAAAAGGTTGGAATAGAATAAAAAACACATCTTTCTTGTCTTCGAACTGCAATAACTGCCACATTCACCATTTAAAGAAGCAACAGTTTCACTTACAGTTGAAGAAAGGTTTTGTTTTGTTTTGCAATGGATCTTGCTGTTTATTCTTAGTTTTTTTTTTAAACAGTCGTTTTTACGAAGGAAAAGAAAAACCAGTCTACTGCATACAGTAACGAAAAAAAGGGGACTAAGGCGCTCCAGTCACGGTTTGCACGGCCACTACGGTCGGGGGTTCAAATCCCCCCTCGGGCATGGATATTTGTGTCGTCCTAGTTCGTAAGTAGTTCGTAAGTTTAGGGACTGATGACCCAGTAGTTAAGTCCCATAGACTATACAAACATTTTGAACACCTTCATGGCTGCCACATGTGCCCCAGCTAGTAGCATGCTGAATACACAACGGCGTATCCCTCTTCGATCAGACAGAAGGTAGCAATTCGCTGCACCGTGCGACAGAGGACCCTCCATACTGATGTCGCAAGCTACTGCTTAGCACTGAAAGTTCGAAAATAATATTTTTGAGTCGTCTCCAGTTACCGAAGGTACACCCAAGAGTTTACATATTCAACACTTTTTACTTCCCTTATTTTGTTTAATATAATAAGAAAATAAATCAAACTCAGTGAATGGTAATAAGAACACAATTAGTAGCAGTTGTAACTTTAAACAAAGTAGTATTTCAATTTTTTGTGTCTCAGCCTCGTCGCCGCTTTTGTGTCTCGTTTCCGTCGTAGGTGTCGGTGGCCGAGTAGACAGACCGACACAGGAATAAAGGATGCAGGCTTATGCAGGTAGGAGGTGACCAGCCAGTGGGACAGCAGAAACTAGAAACACTAGAGTAAATGAGAACGAGATATATATTGCACAGAATTTATACAACACTTAAATTTTACATAGCTCAGTAGTGCAGAATGCTGATACATAGTTGAGCTAGAGTCCTGCCTAGTGCCTATCCGATAGCCAAGTCTTCACTGGTGCCTATCTGATTCCGAAGTGTTAGCTGGTTGCTGTCTCAGTCCCAAGTGAACGATGTCGTTCAGTGGTGGCCACGAGCGGAGTTGCAGCAGAGGGCGCTCGTGGCTGACGTCGTAAGAACGCCGCGCCGTGCGTGCATGGCGGCGCGCGGCGAAAGTAGGTGGCGCGCACTTTAGACTTGTGCGACACCACACAAACTACTGATGAACTAGCTAAGACTAAGGACGGCACAAATATCCATGCCCGAGGCGGGATTCGAACCCCCGACCGTAGTGGCCGTGCATACCGCTGGGAAACAGTATCGCCACGGCCCCTTCAGATCCCACATTCCTTTCGAGTGGCGATTCTTCAGTTACTTCCGTTTGCTTGCAGTTCTATTGAAGGTTACCAATGACAAGGTTACCTGTGTGTGTGTGTCTGTATGTGTGTTCCGATCTTCCTCGAAAAGACTTCAATAACTGTGAAAAAAAATCTGGGATATCATCTACATCTACATCTACATAGATACTCTGCAAATCACATTCAAGTGCCTGGCAGAAGGTTCATTAACCACGTTCATAACTTTTCTCTACCGTTCCATTCTCTAATAGCTCGCGGGAAGAAAGAACACTTAGACTTAGTAATACTTAACTTTTACATAGCTCGGTACTACAGAATGCTGATACATAGTTGAGCTAGAGGCCTGCCTAGTGCCTGTCCGATAGCCAAGTCTTCACTGGTGCCTATCTGATTCCGAAGTGTTAGCTGGTTCCTATCTCAGTCCCAAGTGAACGATGTCGTGGCTGACACTTGTGTGACACCACACAATTAAAACCAGCTTTTATCTTTTTACAAGTGATCTATGATGCTTGACATTATTTTTAGTAGCTTGCATGTATTTTATGTATCCAGTTATGGCGGGTAGGAACACCAGTCGACTTTAGCAATGGTTTCTCCCTCAGTACCAGCTTTCAATTTCAGTATAATAAAATATAAATTTTTTTATTGTAATATTGTGGTTTTACTGATGACGTTTAAGGATTTGGTATTACTCATGTACAGACGTGACGCTCCTAATGCCAGTTTATCCACGTGTCTTTCTGTGTTATTTACAGCAACTAATAACGTTATAGACTATAAACGCAGAACACTTTTCAGCAAGAATCATAAAAAAAGATGTCGAGATTTTAAAGTCAGGCTGCCAGGTTGAATGAAGCACCAGCAATGTTTATATTTATGATACACGACGTTCCGAACTAAAATACCGATTTCCTACAGCAGTTGAATACTATTATCAAACATTCAGAAATCATGTGTATCTTCAGGCTTTCCCGACGGATTTCTTCTAAATATGGTTCTCGGTGGACACGTCGGATGTTATTGTCATAACTGCAGAATGTTTCGCCAGCACACCTGGCTGACATCTTCAGTTGCGATGGGCACACTGCTGGGCCGTGGCCGACCAATTCCTATTCAAAAATCAAACGTTTGTGAAGCTAAACTTAGAAACTACTTATGAACTACCTTATACTAAAGACGGCACAAACACCCATGCCCGAGGGGGGACTCGAACCCCCGACCGTAGTGGCCGTGCAGACTGTGACTGGCGCGCCGAAGGCCGCTTGGCCACTGCGGCTGGCTATATCAAACATTTACGAGACAACACGCTATGACGTTTCCCAACTTCCTGTAATGCCGGACTTAAATGAAACGCTGATAATCGGCGAGCGCTGTACCACTGTGGTACCGCCATTTAGGCTGAAAACATGTGTTAAAAAAATAACGTTATAAAAAATATTGAGTACTGAATTCCCTGTCATGGAAACTAAAGCACACTAAATAACTAAATGCACTGTGCTGTTAGGCAACTAAGATAATCGGTCCGTTACCTTACGCATGCAGAAAGGCTGCTGAAATTTTACAAAGTATATATATATATATATATATATATATATATATATATATATATATATGGAGAGCTCTAACCACAGCTAAGCGTCTAGTGTTGGGTTGCTGTTCCACTTCTCAAGTACCAGGAGAACACACACAGGTCGCAAACAAACACAAAAAAAATCGCGAAAACACGCCATTTGCTGCACAAAATAAAGCACGAACCATGATTTTAACGTCAGAGCTCGGAAAGAAATGATTTAAAAGCTTCAATTGTCTCAAACCTAACATATTTTCAAACCAATGAACCATCTACATCTACATCTATACTCTGCAAATCGCATTTAAGTGCCTGGCAGAGGGTTCATTAACCACTTTCGTAACTTTTCTCTACCGTTCCATTCTCTAATAGCGCGCGGGAAGAAAGAACACCTAAATCGTTCCGTTTTCGATCTGATTTGTCTTATTTTATTGGGATGGCAATGTCTCCCTAAGTAGGTGGGTGCTAGCAAAATATTTTCACATTCAGAACTAAAAGTCGGTGATTCAAACTTCGCAAACAGATCACGCCGCAATCAATAACGTCTTTCTTTTAATGATTTCCACCCCAATTCGTGCAACATTTCCGTGTCGCTTTCGCCCCCGTAACGTGATAAAACAAAATGAGCTGCCCTTCTCTGAACCTTCTCAATATCTTCCTTCAGTCCCACCTGGTGAGGGTCCCACAAGGGGCAACAGTACTCCAGGAGAGGACGCACAAGTGTGATGTAGGCAGTCTCTTTGGTGGAGCTGGTGCATCTTCGAAGCGTTCTGCCAATGAAACGTAACCTTTGGTTCGCCTTCCCCACAATATTTTCTATGTGTTCTCTCCAGTCTAAGTTGTTCGTAATTGTAACTCCTAGGTATTTGGTAGAATCTACGACCTTAAAGTTTGACTGATTTATCGCGTAATTGAAGTTCAGTGGATTTCTTTTAGTGGTCATGTGTATTACTTCACACTTTTCTTTATTTAGAGTCAATTGCCAATTTTCGCACCAAGTAGAAATTTTGTCTAAACCGCATCGTGAATCCAATCGCACAATTGGGAAGATATTCCATAAGCACGCAATTTCATTAGAAGCCGCTTGTGGGGTACAGTGTCAAAAGCCTTCCTGAAATCCAGAAATATGGAATCTATTTGAGATCCCTTGTCGATGGCACTTAACACTTCATGTGAATAAAGGGCAAGCTGTGTTTCGCAAGAGCGATACTTTCTGAATCCGTGTTGACTTCTGGTTAATAGGTCGTTTCCTTCGAGGTAGTTCGTAATATTCGAACAAAGTATATGTTCCAAAAATCCTACTGCAAATCGACGTCAATGAGATAGGCCTGTAATTTTGGGGATCACTCCTATTGCCTTTCTTGAATATTGGAGTAACTTGGGCAACTTTCCAGTCTTTGATTTGAAGCAAGAAATATTACCATTCTTTGAGAGCAAAAGTGATTTCCGGAGTTCGAAGATAAGGAATGTCTTTCCAACTTTGCGTCCTTGGCTGATATAACTAGCGACCTAAATGATATTAATGCTCGGCTCCAAGGAAACGATCAGCTGATTCATGTCATGCATGATGTTATTTCCGCATTACAAATGAAACGTTGTGGGAGCAACAGTTACAGGGAAAAAAATCTTCACACATTTTCCTACACTGTCAAAACAGTCGGACATCACACAACGGCAGCTTCTTTAATGTCTGAGTCGAAATACGAATTCGTAACCTGACTTCAACATTCAGGAAACATCGTCTGGTTTTCCTGTATTTGCTATGCTACTGTCTGTAGACATCTGTTCCCTACCGGTACGTTTACAAACGTAATGCTGAGAAATGCAATGCCATGCACAATTAAAAGAGAAATCTTGTGAGGGTTTTTTTTTTTTTTTTTTTTTTTTTTTTTTGATAAATGTTCTATAAAACATATTTAGACGAGAAATATCCAGTGTTTTAGAAACACGTTATAAAATGATTTCATTATTAGCAAACACGTGCGTGTGAGTGAACAGCTTTCTAGTCGGATGAATTACATAATCTATATCTATATATAAAAGGCTTGTGTGTGTGTACGTGCTGACAGACTTTTCCCCGTGACCACATACTGCCACCCACTCGTGGTTGTGGTGCTAGATAGCCCTTGGTCTAATGATGTTAGTAAGGGAGTTTGGTCGCGGTGCGTGGCAGTGGGTGAGTGTGACGAGCAAACATTCGCAAAATATGCAATAAGTACTCTTAGGGAAAGCTATATACTCTGTGACTTACGAACTTTACGGTACGAGTCAAAATCTGTTTATTCGTTCAATCGTCAGACAATGCGGTCTTTTCAGACTTTAATAACGACGAGGAATATCAAATACGCAATTTTTTTAAATAGATCACATGTTTCCGTCATCCACACATTACCGACTATGAACAGAGACACAAAACAAAGATAAAAATCCAGATAGACTCAAAGATAAAAATACTCGTGGAACATTGATCTCTGACGTGGAAGCGTGGTGGAAACACAGACATACATTAATGAATGTCTCTTAGGCCATAGATATTGATATGCCTGTGCCAGTAAGCTCACTGGTCTGTGCTAATCAGTGATCTCTGATACATATAGCCGCGACACTCTCTGCTGTGAAAGGTGTTATCGTTTGACAGCTGGGTCAAGAAAAACTATGCGACGTAGTCCTATTCATATCCCGGCGGCCTCCTGTGATAATGTTGGCAACAGATGTTGAATAACGAGAATCATGTGACATCGTCATAAGCCAATCGCGTGACACGCAAATATTTTGTCGTGAAATCGAGCATACAGCAGGAACAGCAGTATTTATCTACACTCTATGTGGTTCGGTCATCTTTGCAACGATTTTATATCGTGTTATTGATGTTGCCAACATAAAAACACGAGGCCGCCAGGATAGAAAGTAAAATTTTACCGAATCAGATACATCCGTTGTTGTCACATCTCATTATGACCAGCACTTTCACGCGAAACTCTTTTGTATAGAGTCTCATGATTCACACAGTCTTACAATTCATTCCAAATTCAAGAAGATATTTGTGAAAACTGTTACAAATCAATATTCGCACTTATCCAATATCGTTTTCAGAAATGTAATTTGCCAGTCGCTTTCGGCGCTGCTGTTGCAATGTGTAACTTTATGAACACAACCTAACATTGAATTTACATTGTTCCGAAGCACGGACGTAAATTAATTTCACTCTTAGTATGAAAACGTTATGAACATTCATCGTTTTCGACAATGACATCTTATTAAATTTGTCATCTTGGCTAGGAGAACTGAGTTTATTGACAGAGAGATCCAACAAGAATTGTGTTTTTTCTGACCTACGTCCGGAACCCTAAAAAACAGGACCTTCTTTAACAACCGTTGCGAAGTACGGGCATATAAACTAGTCTCTATATATAAAAGGAAGTGTCCAGTTTGACTGACTGACTGACTGACTCATCATCGCCCAGCCCAAACCACTGAAGATAGAAACTTGAAATTTGTGGAGGGTGTTGATCTTACACTGTAGGCATCATTTAAGAAGCGATTTTTCGATATTCCGTCCGTAAGGGGGTGAAATAGGGGATGAAACGTTTTTTGCAAATACGTAGCTATTTACGCAATTTTGAAGCTAGAACTACAAAATTTCTGATTTTAATTCAGGGTTCGAAGACACGTGTTTCGGCATTTTTTGAAATTCGACAAATAAGGGGGTAAAATAGGTGGCGCTAAAAATTGATTTTCAAAAATATGTTGCTGTTAACTCAAATTTTAAGCTACAATACGAAACTTCGGATATGGACTCTTCATCAGGATTAAAAAGACACGAGTTTCGGTATTTTAGGAAATTCAAAAACTAAGGGGGTAAAAGAGGGGATAAAAAATTCTATTCGAAAAAACTTTTTGTGAAGACAATTTTGAAGCTATAGCTGCAAAAATTGGTATTTGTATTGTTTGTTATGATTTAAAAAATACGTGTTTCGGTATTTTTGGAAATTCAACCATCAAGTGGGTTAAATTGGAGAGGGGATGTTTTTCGAAAATCTGTTGCTATATAGGCAATTTTGAAGTTAGAACTACAAATTTTCGGATTCGGATTCGGGGTTCGAATTTCAAAGACACGTGTTTAGGTATATTTGGAAATTATACTAATTAGGGGGTGAAATACGGGATGAAAAACTTGCTTTTCAAAGATATATCGCTGTTAACTCGAATTTCGAGCTATAACTACGAAACTTAAGATATGGATTGTTCATCAGGATTAAAAAGAAACAACTGGTGCAGACCAACCAGCCTACGCATGCGAAGCAGCGGGGGTTCAGCTAGTATTGTATATGAGAACACGAATTACTGATGTTTATCTGGAAAAATCTTTCTAACTTGATGTTAACAATGATTCACTTACTTCCGTTGAAACAAAGTAGACATCCTCAGTAAACTGTATTTCATAAAATTGTATAATAATTTGTACAATACATGTTCTTTAATCACATTTGTTGTATATTCTTTAAGAAATTAATTAATATTTCTTGCTTTTTTTGGTTCACAAAACAAAAATCGGTATTTGCGGCCGGCGGGGTAATCCGATCTGAAAGATTTGGCCCGCATGCTGCAAAGTTGGCCACCCCTGGCTTAAATCAATATTCGATGTTAACAAATTTCTCTTTTCCAAGAAGACTTTTCTACCCATTGCCATTCTGCACTTTATATCCTCTGTACAGCGACCATCAGTTGTTATTTTACTGCCCAAGTAACAAAACGCATCTACCTCCTTTATTGCTTCGCTTCCCAATCTAATTCCTTCAGCATCACCTGATTTTCTTACACTGCACTCCATTACCCTAGTTTTGCTCTTGTTAATGTTCATCTTATATGCACCTTTCAGCACACTGTCCGTTCCGTTCAACTGCTCTTCCAGGTCCTTTGCTGTATCTGACAGAATTACTATGTCGTCGGCAAAACGCTATGTTTGTAATTCTTCACCCTGGTTCCCTTCATAGCTTGCTCAATGTACAAATTGAACAACATTGGGGAAAAGCTACAACCCTGTCTTACTCCCTTTCCAACCACTGCATCCCTTTCATGCCCTTCAACTCTGACAACCGCTGTCTGGTTTTTGTACAAGTTGTAAGTAATCTTACGCTCCCTATATTTTACTCCCGCTTGCTTCAGAACTTGAAAGAGTTTATACCAATCAACATTGTCAAAAGCCTTCTCCAAATCTACAAAAGCTAGAAATGTAGGTTTGCCTTTTCTTAATCTATCTTCTAGGATAAGCCGTAAAGTGAGTATTGCCTCCCGTGTTCCTACATTTCTCCTGAACCCAAACTGATCTTCCCCGAGGTCGGCTTCTACCAGCTTTTCCATCCTTCTGTATATAATTCGTGTTAATATTTTGCAACCATGACTTATTAAACTGATGGTTCTGTAGTTTTCACACCTGTCTGCGCCTGATTTCTTTGGAATGGGGATTATAACATTTTTCTTAAAGTCTGAGGTTACTTCGCCTGTCTCATACATCTTACACACCAGGTGAAACAGTTTTGTCATGGTTCGTTCTCCCAGAGACTTCAGTAGCTCTGAGGGAATATCATCTACTCCAGGGGCCTTGTTTCGACTCAGGTCTTTCAGGGCTCTGTCAAATTCTTCTCTCAGTATAGTAGCTCCTACTCAATCCTCATCTGCTTCTTCTCCCCTGCCTTTAGATATATATTTGTTACAAGATCTACACAAGGTGTCACCTCGGCTGCTTTGCGATTGCTTCGAGTCGAGCTGAGGCCTCAGCCTACCTAGTATCTTCACTCAACACTTCTCTTCCGAGGTCAAACCTGAGACTTTGTTTCTAAACATCGTTCACTTTTCTTTGATAATAAGCACCAAGAACAGATGAATGTGCACACGAACACTAAAACACAGAAAGTAAATGACTATACTGTTAACTGACTGTAACAAATAGCATCTACATCTACATGGGATGCTCTGCCAATCACATTTAAGTGCCTGGCAGAGGGTTCATCGAAACACCGTTATACTATTTCATCTCCCATTCCATTCTCGAACAGCGCGCGGGAAGAAAGAACACCTGAATCTCTCCGTTCGAGCTCTGATTTCTCGTATTTTATTCTGATGATCATTTCTACGTATGTAAGTGGGAGTCAACAATATATTTTCGCATTCGGAGGAGAATGTTGGCGTTTGTAGTTTCGTAAGTAGCCCACGCCGCAGCGATAAACGTCGTTGTTGTAATGATTCCCATCCCAGATTCTGTATCATTTCCGTAACGCTGTCTACCCTGTATCGTGACAATACGAAACGAGCTGCCCTTATTTGGACTCTTTCGATGTCCTCCGTTAAACCCACCTGATAAGGATCCCACACTGGGCAGGAATACTCCGTAAAAGGACGGACAAGCGTAGTGTATGCAGTTTCTTTAGTAGTTCTGTTGTATCTTTTAAGGGTTCTGCCAATTAAACGCAGTCTCTGGTTCGCCTTTCCCACGACATTATCTACGTGTTCTTTCCAGTGTAAGTCTGAAGTAATAGTAATTCCTAGGTATTTTGTGGAGTTTACGGCCTTCACATTTGATTGATTTATCAGTTACAATAAAGAGACAACCTTACAAACTACTTATGAACTACTTACGAACTAGGACGGCACAAATATCCATGGCACAGCCTAAGGGATGTTTCCAGAATGAAACTTTCACTCTGCAGCGAAGTGTCCGTTGATATGTAACTTCCTGGCAGATTAAATTGCCCGCGAAGGGTAAAGGTCCCAGGTTCGATTCCCGGTTCCGCACACAATTTTAATCTATTATGAAGTTTCATATCAGCGCACACTTCGCTGCAGAGTGAAAGTTTCATTCTGGTAACATCCCTTAGGCTGTGGCTAAGCCATGTCTCCACAATATCCTTTCTTCCAGGAATGCTAGTCTTGCATGGTTCGCAGGAGAGCTTCTGTGAAGTTTGGAAAGTAGGAGGCGAGGTACTGGCGGAAGTAAAGTTGTGAGGCGGCATCGTGAGTCGTGTCGGGATAGCACAGTGGGTAGTGCGCTTGCTCGCGAAGGCAAAGGTCCCAGGTTCGAGTCCCGGTTCCGGCACACAATTTTAATCTGCCAGCAAGTTTCATTATAGAACTTAATAAATATGACATCGTACGAATTTTATATTTCATTTGTATTTTGATTACTATTTTACTTTGTTTGGATGGTTGACTTATATTTTTGTACAGTATGCAAAACAGCCATATTTCTTAAAATGTTCTCCCATAAATATATCATGCTATTAGAAAAAAAAAGATATTGATAGATAGATAAATAGATAGATAGAGAGAGAGAGAGAGAGAGAGAGAGAGAGAAGGGAAGGAGAAGTACTAACTCATGGCTGGAATAAACAAATAAGTACGCAGGCAACGCAAGGTGTTCAGCTGGTACTAAATATATAACGAGGCCGATGAAGCTTACGTAATTCGAAAAGGGCTTTGCCAGAGATGTGCACACAACGAAAATCAGGTGTGTATGGAGCTGTCAACTGTCATTAATGTAAGGGGATGTTCTCATGCCTGAAGGGGGGTGACAGACGACGGCACTGGGCGACAGCCACCTAGCTGCCGAATGGGAGCGACTACTAGCGCGACCGTCCTGTCACCGGCGGAAACCACTGTTGTTGTTGTTGTGGTCTTCAGTCCGGAGACTGGTGTGATGCAGCTCTCCACCCTACTCTATCCTAAGCAAGCCTTTTCATCTCCTCATAAGAACCGCAATCCACATCCACTTGAATCTGCTTACTATACGCGTCTCTTGGTCTCCCTCTGCCATTTTTACCCCACACACTTCCCTCCAATGCTAAATTTACGATTCCCCGATGTCTAAGAATGTGTCCTACCAAGCGATCCCTTCTTTTGGTCACGGTATGCCAAAAATTCCTTTTCTCACCAATTCTGTTCAGTACCTCCTCATCAGTTACGCGATCTACCCACCTAATCTTCAGCATTCTTCTGTAGCACCACATTTCAAAAGCCTCTATCGTCTTCCTGTCCGCACTGTTTATCGTCCATGTCTCACTCCCATACAAGGCAACACTCCATACAAATACCTTCAGAAAGGACTTCCTTAGGCTTAAATCAATATTCGATGTTAACAAACTTCTCTTTTTCAAGAACGCTTTTCTACCCATTGCCATTCTGTATTTTATATCCTCTGTACTGCGACCATTATTTGTTATTTTACTGCCCAAGTAACAAAACTCATCTACCTCCTTTATTGCTTCGTTTCCCAATCTAATTCCTTCAGCATCACCTGATTTTCTTACACTGCACTCCATTACCCTAGTTTTTCTCTTGTTAATGTTCATCTTATATGCACCTTTCAGCACACTGTCCATTCCGATCAATTGCTCTTCCAGGTCCATGCAGTACTTATAGAAATGAATATATACTCAGGAGGATGCGATCATCAGGAAAGACAATACTGGCATTCTACGGGTCGGAGCGTGGAATGTTAGATCCCTTAATCGAGTAGGAAAATTAGAAAATTTAAAAAGGGAAATGGATAGGTTGAAGTTAGATATAGTGGGGATTAGTGAAGTTCGGTGGCAGGATGAACAGGATTTCTGGTCAAGTGAGTACAGGATTATAAATACAAAATCAGTTGGGGGTATCACAGGAGTAGGACCTACAAAAAATCCTTGGATATCACAGGAGATACTAAATTTAATCGATGAAAGGAGAAAATATAAAAATGCAGTAAATGAAACAGGCAAAATGGAGTATAGACGACTAAGAAATGAGATTGACAGGAGGTGCAAAGTAGCTAACCAGGAGTGGCTAGAAGGCAAATGCAAAAATGTAGAAGAATGTATAAATAGGGGAAAAATAGATGCAGCCTACAGGAAAATAAAAGAAACATTTGGAGATAAGAAAAACAGCTCTATGAATATCAAGGACACTGATGGAAAACCAGTTCTCAGGAAAGAAGGGAAAGCTGAAAGGTGGAAAGAGTATAGGGGCTCTACAAAGGAAATGAACTTCGAGACAATATTGTAGGAAGGGAAGAGGATATAGATGAAGATGAAATAGGAGATACTGTACTGAGAGAAGAATTTGACAGAGCCCTGAAAGACCTAAGTCGAAACAAGGCCCCTGGAGTAGATGATATTCCCTCAGAACTACTGAAGTCTCTGGGAGAACCAGCCATGACAAACCTGTTTCACCTGGTGTGTAAGATATATGAAACAGGTGAAGTACCCTCAGACTTCAAGAAAAATGTTATAATCCCCATTCCAAAGAAAGCAGGTGCACACAAGTGTGAAAACTACAGAACCATCAGTTTAATAAGTCGTGGTTGCAAAATATTCACACGAATTATATACAGACGGATGGAAAAGCTGATAGAAGCCGACCTCGGGGAAGATCAGTTTGGGTTCATGAGAAATGTAGGAACTCGGGAGGCAATACTCACTTTACGGCTTATCCTAGAAGATAGATTAAGAAAAGGCAAACCCACATTTCTAGCTTTTGTAGATTTGGAGAAGGCTTTTGACAATGTTGATTGGAATAAACTCTTTCAAGTTCTGAAGCAAGCGGGAGAAAAATAAAGGGAGCGTAAGGTTATTTACAACTTGTACAAAAACCAGACAGCGGTTGACAGAGTTGAAGGGCATGAAAGGGATGCAGTGGTTGGGAAGGTGGTGAGACAGGGTTGTAGCCTTTCTCCAATGTTATTCAATTTGTACATTGAGCAAGGTATAAAGGAAAGCAAGGAGAAATTTGGAGAAGGAATTAAAGTTCAGGGTGAAGAATTGAAAACCTTGCGTTTTGCCGACGACATAGTAATTCTGTCAGATACAACAAAGGACCTGGAAGAGCAATTGAACGGAATGGACAGTGTGCTGAAAGTTGCATATAAGATGAACATTAACAAGAGCAAAACTAGGGTAATGGAGTGCAGTGTAAGAAAATCAGGCGATGCTGAAGGAATTAGATTGGGAAACGAAGCAATAAAGGAGGTAGATGAGTTTTGTTACTTGGGCAGTAAAATAACAAATGATGGTCGTAGTACAGAGGATATAAAATGCAGAATGGCAATGGGTAGAAAAGCGTTTTTGAAAAAGAGAAATTTGTTAACATCGAGTATTGATTTAAGCCTAAGAAAGTCCTTTCTGAAGGCATTTGTGTGGAGTGTTGCCTTGTATGGGAGTGAGACATGGACGATAAACAGTGCGGACAGGAAGAGGATAGAGGTTTTTAAATATGGTGCTACAGAAAAATGCTGAAGATTAGATGGGTGGATCGCGTAACTAATGAGGAGGTACTCAACAGGATTGAGGAGAAAAGAAATTTCTGGCACACCTTGACTAAAAGAAGGGATAGATTGGTAGGACACATTCTTAGACATAAAGGAATCGCGAATTTAGCATTAGAGGGAAGTGTGTGGGGTAAAAATCGCAGAGGAAGACCAAGAGATGGATACAGTAAGCAGATTCATACAGATGTAGGTTGCCGTTCTTATGTGCAGATGAAGAGGCTTGCTCAGGATAGAGTAGCGTGGAGAGCTGCATCAAACCAGTCTCCGGACTGAAGACCACAACAACAACAAACCTGAAAAATTTGTACATTATACAATTGTTTCGTTGCCTAATCTAATTCCTTCAGCATCCCCTAATTTTCTAAGACCGCATTCCATTATTTTTGTTTTGCTCTTGTTAATGTTCATTTTATACACTCTCTTCAACACATCTTATCTTAGAAGATAGATTAAGGAAAGGCAAACCTACATTTTTAGCCTTTGTAGATTTAGAGAAAGCGTTTGACAATGTTGACTGGAATACACTCTTTCCAATTCTGAAGTCAGCAGGGGTAAAATACAGGGAAAGGAGAGTTATTTACAACTTGTACAAAAACCAGACCGCAGTCATTAGACTCGAAGAGCATGAAAGGGAAGCATCTGTTGGGAAGAGAGTAAGACAGTGTTGTGGCCTTTCTCCGTTGTTATTCAATTTGTACATCGAGCAGGCGGTGAAGGAAAGCAAGGAAAAATTTGGAATAGGGATTAAAGTTCAGGGGGAAGAAATAAAAACATTGCTTTTTGCTGATGACGTTGTAATTATGTCAGAGACAGCAAAGGACCTGGAAGAGCAGTTGAATGGAATGGACAGTGTGTTGAAGAGAGCGTATAAAATGAACATTAACAAGAGCAAAACAAAAATCAGGCGATGCTGAAGGAATTAGATTAGGTAACGAAACAATGAAGGTGGTGCATTTCCGTACCTTGCTTTCGGAGCACGCTACTCTCGATCTACAATGCGGAGGAAGTTGCTAATTTCTACCAAAACTGAATGACATTATCTCAAGCTGTAAGAGGGAAAAATTTGTTACCTATCTCTATATATAAATTGAAGTGTCCCGATTGACTGACTGACTGATTGACTGACTGACTGACTCATCATCGCCCAGCCCAAACCACTGAAGATAGAAACTTGAAACTTGTGGAGGGTGTTGATCTTACTCTGTAGGCGTCATTTAAGAAGCGATTTTTCGATATTCCGTCCGTAAGGGGGTGAAATAGGAGATGAAACGTTTTTTGAAAATACGTAGTTTTTTAGGCAATTTTGAAGGTAGAACTACAAGATTCCGGATTTTAATTCAGGCTTCGAATTTAAAAGACACGTGTTTCGGCATTTTTTGAAATTCGACAAATAAGGGGGTAAAATAGGTAACGGAAAAAATTGATTTTCAAAAATATGTTGCTGTTAACTCAAATTTTAAGCTACAACTAAGAAACTTCGGATATGGAATCTTGGTCAGGATTAAAAATCCATGATTTTTAGTATTTTTGGAAATTCAACAAGTAAAACGGTTAAATAGAGAATCAAAAATTCGTTTTGAAAACACGTTGCTATTGATACAATTTTGAAGCTAGAGCTGCAAAAATCGATATTTGTATAGTTGGTTAGACGTTAAAAAAATACGTATTTCGGTATTTTTGGAAATTCAACCTCAACGAGGTCAAATTGGAGAGGGGGTGTTTTCCAAAAATATGTTGCTATTTAGGCAATTTTGAAGTTAGAACTACAAATTTTCGGATTTGGATTCGGGATTCGAATTTAAAAGACACATGATTCGGCATTTTTTGAAATTCAACCAATAAGGCGGTAAAACAGAGGACGCAAAAAATTCATTTTCAAAAATATGTTGCTGTTAACTCGAATTTCAAGCTATAACTACGAAATTTAGATTATGGACTCTTGATCAGAATTAAAAAGACACATGTTTTTGTATTTTTGTAAATTCAACAACTAAGGGGCTAAAAGAGGGTATCAAAAATTCTTTTCGAAAACACATTGTTGGCAAGACAATTTTGAAGCTATAGCTACAAAAATTTGTATTTGTATTGTTCGTTAGAATTTAAAAAAAAAAAAAAAAATAAGTGTTTCGGTATTTTTGGAAATTAAACCATGAAGGGGGTTAAAATCTTTTGCTAATAAGGCAATTTTGAAGCTACAACCACAAAAATTGTTATATGTTTTCTTGGTCAGAATTAAAAAGACAAGTGTCAGTTTTGGTGCTGTTAACTGAAATTTCAAGCTATAACTATGAAACTTACGACCAAACAGCCTACTCATGCGAAGCAGTGGGGGTTCAGCTAGTAGTTTAATAATTACAATAATTTGCCAATTAGATGTTTTTTTATAATACAATTTGGCATTTTGCAACCATTTTCTGGGGCATCGTTAGTCAGGTAGCATTTAGACTCTGGCTGGCTGCTCAGGAACACATTGCGCCTCTTGTTTTCTAGTCTGGTGTACATCTGAGGAAATAGAAAACCCCTTATTACACTTCATTACTATTTTGTCCAAAAATTGCCGTTAAAATTATATTCAGAACGACAAAAATATATCATTTCTGCAATGTATTAGGCATAATACAAACATACCGTCCCATTCTTCAATTGGGAGAAATTTGGTGAACATATGAAGATATATATACACTAAAATCGGAAAATTTATCTTCGAAGAAATGAGAAAAGAATGTTGACAGTGTTTCTGCCTGACCGTACGGCTCTTTCAGAACGCTCCAGTGGCATACTCTTGCTGGCCAGCTGCTTATTTATGCTCTGCAGACTTTTCAGACGACTTTTCCGTAGCCTGCTGGCCTCTGCACGCCTTTCAGCTTCAGCTTCAGCTAGTCGCTGACGATCTGTGGCAGTCAGAGCAGCTGTCGTACTACTGCTGGTCGGACGCCTAGTTTGTAAAAAAAATGTTCAAATGTTTGTATAGTCTATGGGACTTTCGCGAGCAAGCCCTCTACGAACTGAGCTACCCCAACGCGACTCACGATGCCGCCTCACAACTTTACTTTCCGCCAGTACATCGCCTCCTACTTTCCAAACTTTACAGAAGCTCTCCTGCGAACCTTGCAAGACTAGCAGTCCTGGAAGAAAGGATATGGTGGAGACATGGCTTAGGCACAGCCTAAGGGATGTTTCCAGAATGAAACTTTCACTCTGCAGCGAAGTGTCCGTTGATATGTAACTTCCTGGCAGATTAAATTGCCCGCGAAGGGTAAAGCTCCCAGGTTCGAGTCCTGGTTCCGCACACAATTTTAATCTACTATGAAGTTTCATATCAGCGCACACTCCGCTGCAGAGTGAAAGTTTCATTCTGGAAACATCCCTTAGGCTGTGGCTAAGCCATGTCTCCACCATATCCTTTCTTCCAGGAGTGCTAGTCTTGCATGGTTCGCAGGAGAGCTTCTGTGAAGTTTGGAAAGTAGGAGGCGAGGTACTGGCGGAAGTAAAGTTGTGAGGCGGCATCGTGAGTCGTGTCGGGATAGCACAGTTGGTAGTGCGCTTGTCCGCGAAAGGTAATCGTCCCAGGTTCGAGTCCCGGTTCCGGCACAAAATTATTTAATCTGCCGAGAAGTTTCATATCGGCGCACACTCCGCTGCAGAGCAAAACTTTCATTTTGGATACGCTAAGTAATTTTTTTATCTGCAAGGTCCCCGTATATCGGCTTTAGTATTTCCATGACTGTGGCAGACATGGGATGTCTGTGGCGATGTTCCTTGTCTGAAGCATCAGCGTGGTCTGTGTAGAGACAGTTGATGGAACAGCGTTTAAGACTATGATAAATATTTACAAGTAAATAAACCGTAAGATTTTGGAAACGGGAGAAGTTTGTCTTTCCAATGGATGCAATTTTTTTTTCAATTTTTCAATCATTTTCTCGTACAGGTGTCCTTAAGGTGAATCTAGTATAGGCTAAGGCGCTACTAAGATGTATAGTTTTTGAGTCGTACATTTATGTCAGTTGTGCGTTCGTTGCGATGGTCAGCCCCTTTTCGACTTCCTCTTTTGCCTCTGGGCTTTGTTGACCTTTAGCGAACATTTGTGCTTCGACAGTCGGCTGTCACTGGATAGTCTCTCGATTGGTATGTACAGTCATACCTCGATATTTCGAAGCTCGAATACATCGATCACCTGTCTACATCGAATGTGTTCTTCATGCCCTCCACTCGGAGGCCCAAAAGCCTGATATTTCGAATTATATTGAAGTTTTTGGAGGGTTCGAGAACGGTGCATATGTTGTTGTTGTGGTCTTCAGTCCGGAGACTGGTTTGATGCAGCTCTCCACCCTACTCTATCCTGAGCAAGCCTTTTCATCTCCTCATAAGAACGGCAACCCACATCTATCTGAATCTGATTACTATACGCGTCTCTTGGTCTCCCTCTGCGATTTTTACCCCACACACTTCCCTCCAATGCTAAATTTACGATTCCCCGATGTCTAAGAATGTGTCCTACCAAGCGATCCCTTCTTTTAGTCAGGTTATGCCAAAAATTCCTTTTCTCACCAATTCTGTTCAGTACCTCTTCATTAGTTATGTGATCTACCCACCTAATCTTCAGCATTCTTCTGTAGCACCACATTTCAAAAGCCTCTATTCTCTTCCTGTCCGCACTGTTTATCGTCCATGTTTCACTCCCATACAACTCAACACTCCACACAAATGCCTTCAGAAAAGACTTCCTTACACTTAAATTAATATTCGATGTTAGCAAATTTCTCTTTTTCAAAAATGCTTTTCTTCCCATTGCCATTCTGCATTTTATATCCTCTGTACTACGACCATCGCATGTTATTTTCTACCCAAGTAACAAAACTCATCTACCACCTTCATTGTTTCGTTACCTAATCTAATTCCTTCAGCATCGCCTGATTTTTGTTTTGCTCTTGTTAATGTTCATTTTATACGCTCTCTTCAACACACTGTCCATTCCATTCAACTGCTCTTCCAGGTCCTTTGCTGTCTCTGATAGAATTACAATGTCATCAGCAAAACGCAATGTTTTTATTTCTTCCCCCTGAACTTTAATCCCTATTCCAAATTTTTCTTTGCTCTCCTTCACTGCTTGCTCGATGTACAAATTAAATAACATCGGAGAAAGGCTACAACCCTGTCTTACTCCCTTCCCAACTGATGCTTCCCTTTCATGCCCTTCGAGTCTAATAACTGCGGTCTGGCTTTTGTAAAAGTTGTAAATAACTCTCCTTTCCCTATATTTTACCCCAGCTGACTTCAGAATTTGAAAGAGTGTATTCAGTCAACACTGTCAAAAGCTTTCTCCAAATCTACAAAAGCTAAAAATGTAGGTTTGCCTTTCCTTAATCTATCTTCTAAGATAAGACGTAAAGTGAGTATTGCCTCCCGGGTCCCTACGTTCCTCCTGAATCCAAACTGATCTTCCCCGATGTCAGCTTCTACCAGCTTTTCCATTCTCCTGTAGATAATTCGTGTTAAAATTTTGCAACCATGACTTATCAAACTGATGGTTCTGTAATTTTCACACCTGTCTGCGCCTGATTTCTTTGGAATGGGGATTATTACATTTTTCTTAAAGTCTGAGGGTATTTCGCCTGTCTCATACATCCTACACACCAGTTCAAATAGTCTTGTCATGGCTGGCTCTCCCAGAGCCTTTAGTAGCTCTGAGGGTATGTCATCTACTCCTGGGGCCTTGTTCCGACCTAGGTCTTTCAGGGCTCTGTCAAATTCATCTCTCAGTATAGTATCTCCTATTTCGTCTTCGTCTACTTCCTCTTCCCTTCCTACAACATCGTCTCTCAGTTCATTTCCTTTGTAGAGCTGCTCTATGTACTCTTTCCACCTTTCAGCTTTCCCTTCTTTGCTGAGAACTGGTTTCCCATCCGAATTCTTGATATTCGTAGAGCTGCCCTTCCTGTCTCCAAACGTCTCCTTTATTTTCCTGTAGGTGGTATCTACTTTTCCCCTTCTTATACATTCTTCTACGGATTTGCATTTGGCTTCTAGCCACTCCTGCTTAGCCATTTTGCACTTCCTGTCAATCTCATTTTTTAGTCGTCTGTACTCCATTTTGCGTGTTTCATTTACTGCATTTTTATATTTTCTCCTTTCATCTATTAAATTTAGTATTTCCTGTGATATCCAAGGATTTTTTGTTGGTCTTGCCTTCCTACCTATTTTGTCCTCTGCTGCCTTCACTATTTCGTCTCTCAATGCTACCCATTCCTCTTCTACTGTTTTATTTCCCCCTGTTTCTGTCAATTGTTGCCTAAATCTCCCTCTGAAATTCTCCAGAACTTCACTTTCCTTCAATTTATCCAAGTCCCATCTCCTTATTTTCCTACCTTTCTGCAGTTTTTTCAGTTTCAGCCTACAGTTCATGACTAACAAGTTATGGTCAGAGTCTATATCTGCCCCTGGGTATGTCTTGCAGTTTAGGACCTGGTTCCGGAATCTATGTCTTACCATTATAAAATCTATCTGATACCTTCCTGTGTCTCCTGGTCTTTCCACGTATACAACCTTCTTTTGTGATTCTTAAACCACGTGTTTGTTACTATTAAATCATGTTCCGTGCAAAATTCTACCAGGCGACTTCCTCTTTCATTCCTCCTGCCCAGTCCATACTCACCTACTATTTTTCCTTCTCTTCCTTTTCCTACTACCGAATTCCAGTCTCCCATCACTATTAAGTTTTCCTCTCCCTTAATTGTCTGAATAATTTCCTCTAGCTTCTCATATATTTCTTCGATCTCCTCATCATCGGCAGAGCTAGTTGGCATATAAACCTGTACTACTGTTGTCGGTGTTGGCTTCGTATCTATCTTGACAATGATAACGCGATCACTGTGCTGCTCATAGTAGTTTACCCGCATTCCTATTTTCTTATTCATTATCAGTCCTACTCCTGTGATACCCCCAACTGATTTTGTATTTATAATCCTGATGTTACAAGGCCAGCTCAGTCAATCATCCAGACTGTTGCCCCTGTAACTACTGAAAAGGCTGCTGCCCCTCTTCAGGAACCACACGTTTGTCTGGCCTCTCCACAGATACCCCTCCGCTGTGGTTGCACCTACGGTACGGCTATCTGCATCGTTGAGGCACGCAAGCCACCCCACCTCGGCAATGTCTGTGGTTCATGGGGGTACATATATAGAAGTTGAATGGGAAAATACTGTTTATATCTAAGTCACCTATATATATATTAGGGTTGTTTCCGAGTGGTTCGGCCGAATCCATTATTCGTCGAATCTAGCACACTGGCTTCGGATTCGAGATTCGACGCATAATGGCCGAATACTACCGAATCCAGAATCCAAAGTGTTATATGGAAAGCTTCAGTTACGAATGTACATTACGCCGTGTAATCTTCCGTGTTAGCTGTTACCATATTTATATTCCGTCCGCCTAACAAACCAGAAAGACAACGGCGAACGCGGAAGAATATACGTATCAGTGTCAGTGGCTGGCCTCTGCTCTGTACGTGGCTGCGGTCTGCGGCAGGGTTTGCTTTGCTGCAGTGTGGGCTGCGAGAGGCAGTTAGGGGTCTGTCAGCTGCTGGAAACAGAAAGTTAACTGACGGACTGAGAGCAGGAACCAGGGAAAATAAAAATAAAAAACGTAGCACCTGAGTTCCCAATTCTGGCAAGCACAGCGTCGACAGCAATGGGAGAGCACCTGATAACCGCATATGAACGAACAGACCGAAAAAAAAATCCTTTTCAAGATTTCATGTACTAGGGTAAGTCAATTATTATCATCCGCATATATAAAAGGCTTGTGTGTGTACGTGCTGACAGACTTTTCTCCATGACCACATACTGCCACCCACTCGTGGTTGTGGTGGTAGGTAGCCCTTGGTCTGATGATGTTAGTAAGGGGGTTTGGTCGCGGTGCGTGGCAGTGGGTGAGTGTGACGAGCAAAAATTCGCAAAATATGCAATAAATACTCTCAGGAAAAGCTATATACTCTGTGACTTACGAACTTTACGGTACGAGTCAAAATCTGTTTATTCTTTCAATCGTCAGACAATGCGGTCTTTTCAGACTTTAATAACGACGAGGAATATCAAATACGCAATTTTTTAAATAGATCACATGTTTCCGTCATCCACAAAATACCGACTATGAACAGAGACACAAAACAAAGATAAAAATCCAGATAGACTCAAAGATAAAAATACTTGTGGAACATTGATCTCTGTCGTGGAAGCGTTGTGGAAACACAGACATACATTAATGAATGTATCTTAGGCCATAGATAGTGATATGCCTGTGCCATTAAGCTCACTGGTCTGTGCTAATCAGTGATCTCTGATACATATAGCCGCGACACTCTCTGCTGTGAAAGCTGTTATCGTTTGACAGCTGGGCCAAGAAAAACTATGCGACGCAGTCCTACTCATATCCCGGCGGCCTACTGTGATAATGTTGGCAACAGATGTTGAATAACGAGAATCATGTGACATCGACATAAGCCAATCGCGTGACACGCAAATATTTTGTCGTGAAATCGAGTATACAGCAGGAACAGCAGTATTTATCTACACACTATGTGGTTCGGTCATCTTTGCTACGATTTTATATCGTGTGATTGATGTTGCCAACATAAAAACACGACGCCACCAGGATAGAAAGTGAAATTTTACCGAATCAGATACATCCGTTGTTGTCACATTTCATTATGACCAGCACTTTCACGCGAAACTCTTTTGTATAGTGTGTCATGATTCATACAGTCTACAATTCATTCCAAATTCCTATTCAAGATGTTTGAGAAAACTGTTACAATTCAATATTCGCACTTATCCAATATCGTTTTCAGAAATGTAATTTGCCAGCCGCTTTCGCCGCTGCTGTTGCAATGTGTAACAAAATTGTGAATAACGACGCATAATATCAAATATCAGTTTTTAACTTCTCGGCCGCGTTTTCCTCAATCACACTTTACCGACGATCAACAGAGACAAGGATGAAAATGGAGATACGCTAACAAATGAATCGTAGAGCAAACATTCAAATACTGCGGCGTTAATTTAACGGAATCGCGCTTTTCTCACGACAATTGTACGTCGCGTGCTCATGAGTTGGATCTCCTGCACATTTCTTTCTTTACACTCCCAACGAGAAAACTATAGTCTATAAGCAAGTATTGTGAAGACAAAAAGTATGTTTTACTGATGTATATGAAATGAAAAATAAATTCCTTGAGAAATATAGTAACGTCCAATCTCTTCCAGCTTCATTTAAATACTATTATGTTAAATCGATATTACTAAACTTGCATTGGCCCCATATATTTTCACCTAAGATTATTTATTACTCTGTATTTCGTGGATTTTCGCCCACCACGCTCACACATTAATACACAACGCGGCCGGAATACCTTAAGCACGATAACTGCTTCACAATACCTCAAACAGTCTGTATTCATCTCATATTTAGAATAATACTCAAGCTGTCTCTCATGCCATATATTGTAACCCAAGCAACGCCGGGTATCTCAGCTAGTAATTTCTAATTGATTGTGGCCATGATGGCTAAGTTAAGTAACCGTGACTGCGTCAAGTAACAAATACCTGTAATCACTGCTACCAGTCATCTTATTTCTTTAAGCTTATTCTCACATAAATCTACGCGTTTTCAGCATGTTCTGCTCATCATCCGGCGTTGATTACACACAGAAATCATTAGAATGCTTCATATGTTCTAATCTGAAGTTCGGCTGTTGTTGTTCACTCTAACTGCTCCATCTCTGGTGTTCATTCCAAGTTTTTCCTTGATTTCCTCATTATGGACACCCTCCTGCCATTGTTCCCATCTATTAGTACCTGCAATCATTCTTGCTACTTTCATATCTGTAACCTCTACCTTATGAATAAGGTAACCTGCATCCACCCAACTTTGACTCCCATACAACAAAGTTGGTCGAAAGATAGAGCGGTGGACTGCTAACTTACTCTTGGTACTTAGCCGGCCGCGGTGGCCGAGGGGACTGAGGCGCTCCAGTCACGGTCTGCACGGCCACCACGGTCGGGGGTTCGAATCCCCCCTCGGGCATGGATATTTGTGCCGTCCTTAGTATTAGTTAGTTCATAAGTAGTTTGTAAGTTTAGGGACTGATGATCCCGTAGTTAAGTCCCATAAGCTATACAAATATTTGAACATCTCTTGGTACTCACTTCCTTCTTGGAGAAGAGAGTAGATCTTAGCTGCACTTCGATTCCAGTTCTTTCGCTATGTTGCCATCCTATGAGAAAATACATCCCATGTACTTGAAACTGTCTACCTGTTCTAACTTTTTTCCTCCTATTTGGCACTCAATCTGTTTAAATCTCTTTCCCACAGACATTACTTTCGTTTTGGAGATGCTGATCTCCATATCATAATCCTTGCACCTCTGATCGAGCTCTGAAATATTAGTTTGCATCATTTCAATGGAATCGGCCATTACAACTAAGTCATACGCATATGCGAGACTGCTTATTTTGTTTTGACCTATTTTAATCCCGCCCTGCCAGTCTACTGTTTTCAACATATGATCCATGAATAGTATGAACAACAGTGGTGACAGGTTACAGCCTTGTCTTACCCCTGAAACTACCCTGAAACATGAGCTTAATTTGCCATCTACTCTAACTGCTGCCTGTCAGTCTACGTAAAGCCCTTTAAATGCCTTTAGAAGTTTGCCCTCCTATACCATAATCTTGTAGAACTGACAGTAGCTTCCTTCTAGGAACAGGGTCATAAGCCTTTTGCAGATCTATGAAACATAGATACAATTCCCTGTTCCACTCATAGCACTTTTCCATTACCTGCCGTAAGCTAAAGATCTGGTCCTGACAGCCTCTAAGAGGCCTAAACCCACACTGAGTTTCATCTAACTTGTCCTCAATTAATACTCGCACTCTCCTTTCAACAATACCTGAGAATATTTTGCCTACAACGCTAATTAAAGAGATACCTCGATAGTTGTTACAAATCTTTTCTGTTTCCATGTTTGAAAATTGTCGTGATTACCCCTTTCGTCCAGTCAGACGGAACCTGTCCCTATTCCCACGCCTTCTCAATTATCCTGTGTAACCATTTGAGACCTGATATTCCACTGTGTTTGACGAGTTCCGGCTTAATTTCTTCCACCCCAGCTGCTTTATTGCACAGTAATCTAGTGACCATTTTCTCCACTTCCTCAAATGAGATGCTGTTTCCATCGTCTTTCGTATCCCATTCTACCTGAAAATCTGACACATCATTGAACCTACACCTACATTGAGCAATTCTTCAAAATATTCCCTTCATCTGCTCAAGGCATCCACAGGATTGACTAGCACCTTTCCTGACCTGTCAAAAACACTTGTTAATTCCTTCTTCCCTCCATTTCGAAGATTGCTAATTACGATCCAAAATGGTTTTTCCGCGGCTTGACCCAGAGTTTATAGCTAGTTTCTATGTCTTCCCATGATTTCTGCTTGGAGTCGGCAATTATCCGTTTGGCTTTGTTTCTTTCTTCAACATAACTTTCTCTGTCTGCCTGATTTCTAGTATGTAGCCATTTTTGAAATGCCTTCTTTTTCTTTTTTCAGGCTGCCTTGGCTGTGTCATTCCACCAGGCTGTCTGCTTCTTCCTACCTTTACACACTACTGTTCCAAGACATTCTCTAGCTGCTTCCAGTAGTGTATCCCTGTACCTTGACCATTTCTCATCCAGTGACTGTAAATCATTACATTCAACTAACTGGTACCTTATTTTTTTGCCTAATTTCCTTCTCTTGAAGCTTCTCCACTCTTATCCTGGAGCTGACTTTCTGCTCTTTTGGCCTCACAAAACCAATTTCACTCCAGATTAAATAATGATCAGTATCATCAAAGAACCCCCTGAAAAGACGTGTGTCCTTGACTGTCTTCGTGAATTCCTCATCTGTTGTTATATAGTCAATGATAAATCTGGTTCCCCTTCCTTCCAAAGTATAGCGGTGAATGTCCTTATGCTTAAAGAAGGAGTTTGTGATAACTAAGCCCATACTGGAACAGAAATCCAAGAGCTGTTTTCCGTTCCTGTTGGCCTCCACATCCTCTCCAAACTGACCCATAACCTTTTCGTAACCTTCTGTTCGATTTCCTATCCTGGCGTTGAAATCACCCAAGAGTAAAACACTATCCTTATCCTTCACTCTAACAACACATCACTAAGTGCATTGTAAAATCTGTCCATCTAAACTTGATCTGTCCCTTAACAGGGTGAATACACTGCCACAACCCTAATTTTCTTACTGGAGATGGCCAAATCGTTCATTTACACACCATATTGTAATTATGCTGGGTTCGATTGCCTTCCTGATGTAAAATCCTACTCCCCACTGGGCCCTTCCTACTTTGACTCCTGACAGGAAGACCTTGTATTCTCCGACATCGTCCTCTTTCTCTCCCCTTACTCTAACGTCACTAACAGCTAAAACATCTAACCCCGTGTTACTTGAAGCCTCCGCCAGTTCTACCTTCTTCCCATTGTAATCCCCATTGATATTAACAGCTTCTCATCTAATTCCAGATCGTTTGCCAAGTCGTGCCTGAGGAGTCCCTGGTCTTTCAATTAGAGGTGGGACTCCATCACCTCCAAAGGTCCGAGGCATTTTGCTCTGATTGTTGCCAGCATGACATTGAAGTACCTGGGAAGCAGGTTGCTGGCCTTACTTGCCCAGGGCCCCACTGGGTTTTACCCCTAACGGTTGAGGGACTAACCGGTGGATTTGGTAGTCTTTGCCGTCTGAGCACAAAGGTGGCCACGACTCAGAATATGTCCGAGATGCCCAGCCTTATTCCAGAGTAACCGGTATTCCAACTGTCGGGACCATTTACTTGGACACTCATACGTTGCCTGTGGACATGACTACAAAAACCCACACCATGAACCACATAACAATTAACAATATAAACAAAATACATTTAGCTACCATATTGTTACATAACCTCAATCATATGACCCTATCTCTATATATAAAAGGATTGACTGACTGACTGACTCATCATCGCCCAGCCCAAACCACTGAAGATAGAAACTTGAAATTTGTGGAGGGTGTTGATCTTATTCTGTAGGCGTCATTTAAGAAGCGATTTTTTTCGATATTCTGTCCGTAAGGGGGTGAAATATGGGATGAAAAGTTTTTTGCAAATACGTAGCTATTTAGGCAATTTTGAAGCTAGAACTACAAAATTTCGGATTTTAATTCAGGGTTCGAATTTAAAAGACACGTGTTTCGGCATTTTTTGAAATTCGACAAATAAGGGGGTAAAATAGATGACGCAAAAAATTGATTTTCAAAAATATGTTGCTGTTAGTTCAAATTTTAAGCTACAACTACGAAACTTGGAATCTTGGTCAGGATTAAAAATCCATTATTTTTAGTATTTTTGGAAATTCAACAAGAGGGTTACATAGAGAATCAAATATTCTTTTTGAAAACACGTTGCTATTGATACAATTTTGAAGCTGGAGCTGCAAAAATTGATATTTGTATAGTTGGTTGGACGTTAAAAAATACGTGTTTCGGTATTTTTGGAAATTCAACCATCGACGGGGTAAAATTGGAGAGAAGGTGTTTTTCGAAAATATGTTGCTACCTAGGAAATTTCAAAGTTAGAACTACAAATTTTCGGATTTGGATTCGGGATTCGAATTTAAAAGACACGTGTTTCGGCATTTTTTGAAATTCAACGAATAAGGGGGTAAAATAGAGGACGCAAAAATTGATTTTCAAAAAATGTTGCTGCTAACTCAAATTTCAAGCTATAACTACGAAAATTAGGTTATGGACTCTTGATCAGAATTAAAAAGACACGTGTTCTGGTATTTTTGGAAATTCAACAACTAAGGGGCTAAAAGAGGGGATCAAAAGTACTTTTCGAAAACACATTGTTTCAAGACAATTTTGCAGCTATAGCTACAAAAATTTGTATTTGTATTGTTCGTTAGAATTTAAAAAATTCGTGTTTCGGTATTTTTGGACATTCAACCATCAAGGGGGTTAAATTGGAGAGGGGATGTTTTTCAAAAATTTTTTGCTAATAATGCAATTTTGAAGCTACAACCACAAAAATTGGTATATGTTTTCTTGGTCAGAATTAAAAAGACACGTGTTTCGCTATTTTCAGAAAATTAATCAACAAGGGGGTGAAATAGGGGATGAAGCATGTTTTGAAAATACGTTGCTACTAAGCCAATTTTGGTGCTGTTAACTCAAATTTCAACCTACAACTACGAAACTTAAGATATGGATTCTTCGTCATGATTAAAAAGAAACAAATGGTGCAGACCAAACAGCCTACGCATGCGAAGCAGCGGGGGTTCAGCTAGTCGTATATATTATCAAAAAATCAAGGAATGAGAAAATACATTTTTAAGGTAACAATAACTCGAATACACCAAGCTAAACAGTGGAATGATAATTTTATATAAATATTATAAACTTGTTTCAACATAATTGTTAATCTACTGCTATCTCTGAACTTACTCCATCATTTGTGTTACCTTTATCCTCTTGTGCATAACATCTTTTAATATCCTCAATATGCTCTGTAATTCTACTGTTTTCGGGTGCTCAATTATTATAGTTCTCTATGGTACCTTGTAAACGTGGTTAAACTTATGTGTGTCAGACTCTATTTTCATTGACTGACCATGTACCTTAGCCAGCACTAGATCTCCCACTCTATTCGTGATTCGCTTCAACAGTTTGTCATGTCGTTCTTGTCTCCTTTTCGCCTCGTCTACCAACTCCAATTTCTTCTCCCAAGTTACCTCATCTCCCGGTGGATACTGGAACGAATCACAGAAAATACTATCAGGTTCTTTGTTTAGTAAAATTTCATTTGGTGCTAATCCTGGGGAATCATGAGGCAGGTGACTCCCAACACGTTCAAACTCTCACAAATACTCTTCCAAATCCTTTTTACTACAGAAAGTTTGGCACAAACGATTCAATTCCTTCATACATCTCTCTGCAGGGTTGGATGCAGGTATATATCTACCAATGGCTACCTGTTAAATTCGGTGTCTTTCCAACAATTCTTTCCTCTCCTTGGATCTGAATTGTGACACATTGTCGCTGAGGATTGTAGGGTGTACACACGGTGGTGAAATAATCCTTTTCAAATTTATTAACGATACCTTTGCTTGTAGCTTTCCTCAAAGGATAAAACATTACATGTTTAGAAACCAGTTCTACAGTGTCCAAAATTTGTGAAACATTTCTTCATGCTGCAGGAAAAGGTCCAAACAAGTCCATAGCCACAATTTCTTTAATCACTGTTGATATGGTTGGGTGCAGATGACTCTTGTGTTGGACAGTTGTAGTCTTGGTTTTCTGGCAAGTATCGCAAGTACTCAACTATGTGTGTACCTGACTTCCCACATTAATGAACGCACAGCCTAACTTCAGTTTTTCAAGACACTTCTTGGATCCCATTGTGGTAGTGGGTATAGCAAATCAGTTTGTCCACCACATCCTCTGGTACACACAGTGGGTCGTATCAATAAAACAGAGCACATGCTCCACAGAAGATTCTCAGAGCAAAAGAACGTTCTCCGAGTAAGTTCTCAATTTCGTATGAATAAAAACTTGGAAGCATACGCTCTGAGCAGGTAGTTCATTCCCGCTACCTCCCCTCCTACTTGAGTAAGTTCTCCGCGTGTCATGTCCGCCACAGATCAGCTGTCCAATCGTGTATTTCTCTAAACTAGCCCAATCAGGCAAATTATTAAGTGTACAAATATGGAGTAGGCATCGACGTGTTCAGGAAGAACTGGACTGTGTTTAACTATTAGTTTGTTGTGAAAGAGCATATTATTACGACTAAATATGCACATTTTACGAAAATGTATTCTGCTGGCGATACAAAATTTTCGTCACGCGAGAAACTCGTTTGTTAATGAAGTAGGGTTAGCACAATATGGGAACGATATTTTAAGAATGCATCACATATTCATCTTTTACAACGTGGAATGCTGTCGGAGTGTTCTAACATGAGATAGGCCTTGTTAAATATGACACCCAATGGTTTGCTCATAAGCGTTAGGCTGAAGTATATTCTCCGACTCACTTTATTCATGCGAACCTGACTATGTTCTCTGGAATCCAGAGTTGTTGTTGTTATGGTCTTCAGTCCGGAGACTGGTTTGATGCAGCTCTCCACCCTACTCTATCCTGAGCAAGCCTTTTCATCTCCTCATAAGAACGACAACCCACATCTATTTGAATCTGCTTACTATACGCGTCTCTTGGCCTCCCTCTGCGATTTTTACCCCACACACTTCCCTCCAATGCTAAATTTACGATTCCTCGATGTCCAAGAATGTGTCCTACCAAGCGATCCCTTCTTTTAGTCAGGGTATGCCAAAAACTCCTTTTCTCGCCAATTCTGTTCAGTACCTCTTCATTAGTTATGTGATCTACCCACCTAATCTTCAGCATTCTTCTGTAGCACCACATTTCAAAAGCCTCTATTCTCTTCCTGTCTGCACTGCTTATCGTCCATGTTTCACTCCCGTACAAGGCAACACTCCACCCAAATGCCTTCAGAAAAGAGTTCCTTACACTTAAATTAATATTCGATGTTAGCAAATTTCTCTTTTTCAAAAATGCTTTTCTTCCCATTGCCATTCTGCATTTTATATCCTCTGTACTGCGACCATCGCATGTTATTTTACTACCTAAGTAACAAAACTCATCTACCACCTTCATTGTTTCGTTACCTAATCTAATTCCTTCACCATCGCCTGATTTTCTAAGACCGCATTCCATTATTTTTGTTTTGCTCTTGTTAATGTTCATTTTATACGCTCTCTTCAACACACTGTCCATTCCATTCAACTGCTCTTCCAGGTTGTTCGCTGTCTCTGACAGAATTACAATGTCATCAGAAAAACGCAATGTTTTTATTTCTTCCCCCTGAACTTTAATCCCTATTCCAAAATTTTCCTTGCTTTCCTTCACCACCTGCTCGATATACAAATTGAATAACATCGGAGAAAGGCTACAACCCTGTCTTACTCCCTTCCCAACTGATGCTTCCCTTCCATGCCCTTCGAGTCTAATAACTGCGGTCTGGCTTTTGTACAAGTTGTAGATAACTCTCCTTTCCCTGTATTTTACCCCTGCTGACTTCAGAATTTGAAAGAGTGTAGTCCAGTCAACATTGTCAAACGCTTTCTCCAAATCTACAAAGGCTAAAAATGTAGATTTGCCTTTCCTTAATCTATCTTCTAAGACAAGACGTAAAGTGAGTATTGCCTCCCGGGTTCCTATGTTCCTCCTGAATCCAAACTGATCTTCCCCGAGGTCAGCTTCTACCAGCTTTTCCATTCTCCTGTAGATAATTCGTGTTAAAATTTTGCAACCATGACTTATCAAACTGATGGTTCTGTAATTTTCACACCTGTCTGCACCTGATTTCTTTGGAATGGGGATTATTACATTTTTCTTAAAGTCTGAGGGTATTTCGCCTGTCTTGTACATCCTACACACCAGTTCAAATAGTTTTGTCATGGCTGGCTCTCCCAGAGACTTTAGTAGCTCTGAGGGTATGTCATCTACTCCTGGGGCCTTGTTCCGACCTAGGTCTTTCAGGGCTCTGTCAAATTCATCTCTCAGTATAATATCTCCTATTTCATCTTGATCTACTTCCTCTTCCCTTCCTACAACATCGTCTCTCAGTTCATTTCCTTTGTAGAGCTGCTCTATGTACTCTTTCCACCTTTCAGCCTTCCCTTCTTTGCTGAGAACTGGTTTCCCATCTGAGTTCTTGATATTTGTAGAATTGCTTTTCTTGTCCCCAAATGTCTCTCTGATTTTCCTGTAGGCGGTATCTACTTTTCCCCTTCTTATACATTCTTCTACAGATTTGCATTTGGCTTCTAGCCACTCCTGCTTAGCCATTTTGCACTTCCTATCAATCTCATTTCTTAGTCGTCTGTACTCTATTTTGCCTGTTTCATTTACTGCATTTTTATATTTTCTCCTTTCATCAATTAAATTAAGTCTTTCCTGCGTTATCCAAGGATTTTTTGCAGGTCTTGCCTTTCTACCTATTTTGTCCTCTGCTGCCTTCACTATTTCATCTCTCAATGCTACCCATTCCTCTTCTACTGTTTTATTTCCCCCTGATTCTGTCAATTGTTGCCTAAATCTCCCTCTGAAATTCTCCAGAACTTCACTTTCCTTCAATTTATCTAGGTCCCATCTCCTTATTTTCCTACCTTTCTGCAGTTTTTTCAGTTTCAGCCTACAGTTCATGACTAACAAGTTATGGTCAGAGTCTATATCTGCCCCCGGGGTATGTCTTGCAGTTAATAACCTGATTCCGGAATCTATGTTTTACCATTATAAAATCTATCTGATACCTTCCAGTGTCTCCTGGTCTCTTCCACGTATACAACCTTCTTTTGTGATTCTTAAACCACGTGTTTGTTATGATTAAATTATGTTCCAGAGTATAAAGTAGATACTCGATTTTATTCATACGGCCCAATGTCTAATTCTCCTCCTGTCTTTGGTTTCTTTTGTATAATTTTCCTAATGTGGATATGATAATATGTCCTAATATTTCTTCTCCAGCTCTCTGATACCTATTCTTGATAATTTTCAGCTTCTCATATTCATTCTGCTTCCTACGAACGTTCTTTAAAAATCTGCTAATAGTGTCCTCATATTGTACACATTTGAACAAATTAATTTTGATTTCTGCTTCCTGTAATTAGCTTACAGAGGCCCCATATGCATCTATCGGCCCTCTTGCCAACGTATCAGGTATCACGTTGGTACTCCCTGGTCGGTAGATCACCTCGACGTTATAATCTTGTAAGATTAAACCGCATCTTATTAGTCTATTATGTCTCAATTTGCTCATAGTAAGGAATGTGAAACCTTTTCGGTCAGTGGCCACTTTTACATGTCTGCCTAGCAAACAATAGCGAAATCTCTGGA
The DNA here is from genome assembly GCA_026315105.1 of Locusta migratoria. NCBI lineage: Eukaryota > Metazoa > Arthropoda > Insecta > Orthoptera > Acrididae > Locusta > Locusta migratoria. The sequence goes on from CM048754.1 coordinate 125,904,374, forward strand.
AGGCCCCTACAATGATGAGTGCTTCCTTCTCTGTAACAAGCACCTCTTTTTCGACATGTTTAAACTTTTGTTTCTCCTCATCTCCATCCTGTTGTATCTGATAAAGGTGAACACCCAATCCATAATCTGAGCTATCCGCTCCCAAGTAGAAATCTTTGGTAAAATGAGGGTGATGTAATCTTTGCCTCACTCAGTGCTTTCTTACTTTTGTCAAACCACAAAATCAAAGTTTGTGGAACGTATGGGACTTAACTATGGGGTCATCAGTCCCTAAGTTTACAAACTACTTATGAACTACCTAAGAATAAGGACGGCACAAATATCCATGCCCGAGGGGGGATTCGAACCCCCGACCGTAGTGGCCGTGCAGACCGTGACTGGAGCGCCTCAGTCCCCTCGGCTACCGCGGCCGGCTTGTCAAACTCCTCCTGACACTCCGCATTCCAATGCAAGTCACTTTCGCTTTAGTTAAGTTCCTCAGTTTCGGTGCATTCAGGACTAGTTCGTCTAATAACTCCCTGTAGACACCAAAAAATGCTCTGATCTACTTCTTATTACATATACCCTCTTCCAAAATTACATGGACTAAAAACGTTATTTGCGATTTCCCAAACCCAGATTTCTCCAAATTCGCTGCCACACCAGCCTTTTCGCATGCTTCCTGCACCACACTTAATATTTCGTGATGTTTCTCCAACACTTCACGTCTTATAAAGTGTGGCCTTCCTCAGTAACTCTTTCCCCAAAATTTTATCGACCGCTCTTATAAATTCAGAAACTGATACATCTACATCAACATACATACTCCGCAATTCACCGTAAGGTGCGTGGCGGACGGTACACTGTACCACTACCTAGGCATTTCCTTTCCTATTCCACTCCCAAATAGAACGAGGAAAAAAGAATGCCTATATGCCTCCGTACGAGCCCTAATTTCTCTTATCTTGTCTTTGTGATCTTTATGCGAAATGTAAGTACGCGGCAGTAAGATCGTACTACACTCAGCTTCAAATTCCGGCCCTTTAAATTTCCTCAACAGAAATTCACGAAAAGAACGTAGTCTTTACTCCAGCGATCCCCAATTGAGTTGCCGGAGCATTTCCGTGACACTCGCGCAATGGTCGAATCTACCGGTAACAAACCTAGCTGCTCGCCTCTGAACCGCCTCTATGTCTTCCTTCAAACCGATCTGCTGCGGGTCCCAAATACTTGAGCAATACTCAAGACGTGGTCGTACAAGCGTTTTATACGCGGTCTCCTTTACAGGTGAAGTACATCTTCCCAAAATTCTCCCAATAAACCGAAGTCGGCTGTCTGCCTTACTCACAACTGTCCTTACATGTTCGTTTCATTTCATATCGCTCTGCAATGTTACGCCTAGATATTTTAACGACGCGACAGCATCAAGAAGCTCACTACTAATACTGTATTCGAACATTATAGGATTGTTTTTTCTACCCATGTGCATCACCTTACAATTTTCTACATTGAGAGCTAGCTGCCATTCTTCGCACCAACTAGAAATTTTGTCCAAGTCATCCTGTATACTATTACAGTCAGTTAAAGACGACACCCACCCATACACCACAGCATCATCAGCAAACAGCCGCAAATTACAATTTACACTGTCCATCAGATCATTTATATAGACAGAAAATAATAGCGGCTCTATCACACTCCCCTGGGGCACGCCTGACGATACACTCGTCTCTGATGAACATTAAGGCAGGGCGAAGCTGGGAATTTGTATCTGACGGGAGGCGTGAATGGGTAGTCCTTGCAGGTGCGGTGATCACTGTGTCCCCAGTGGTGTAGGGGTCAGCGCAGCTGCCTAGAAAGCAGGAGACCCGGGTTCGAATCCCGGCTGTGTACACATTTTCAGCTTTGCCCAATAGCAGTTGAAGTCATATATGCTATGAATATTGAACATTAAGGCCACACGGCAAAGCTCTGAATTGGTAACACCTTCCAGCTTAAGTAAATGCAGTGCACTGTCGAGATTCTGTTGCCACGTTGTCTGCCAGTACCTGGTGGTCAGCACATAAACAAACGATACTGCACTCGCATTGTCGAAAGCAACAGATTCCTATGTAAGGGGCGTTGTCCCCTTACAAATTGATTTAATGCAAGCCAAAGTTGTGGATTATTTTTAAATTCAATTATTTATCCAAAACTTTATGGCCCAACATAGACTGCATTCTGTTGCTACATTAATTATTTTAAGTTGAAAGTATTTGTCCTTTATACTTACAAATGTATTCGTCTTACTGGCTTAAACCCGCGGCTCCGCTTGCGTGTTGGTTGATTATCTATTTATCAGGAACGTAAGTAGTGTAGTTCAAATCACACGAAAAAATGCACTCGTTTCGAAGAATCCGATTACAAAATTCAACAATAATGATTGTAATAATATCACAGATCGATCACTTGAAGTAATGCGCGAAACTTTAAATCCATTTTTTAAAGAGGCGTATTAAAAGAAATTTCTTTTTTACTGCTTTATTTATTTAATCTTATATTTCCTTATTCGTATGCTTATCCTTACAGAGAAAGAGCTGAAGACAGTGTAACACACATAGACCAATGATATGGTCTGTGGCATCACGTTTCGCTGTATGTAACCTCCTTGTTATACAGTCGCAAACGTCATCGCTGGCATTCAGTCCGATTTTTAAAAAAATATAATTTGACGACTTTCAACCACCATATCTTCCACCCCCTTATAGCTATCGGCGTGGAACTGCTATGGTGTACAACGGGAGACTTTGGACAACAATTACACACAGACCATTCGTTTGCGTTGTGTAGTTTTCGCTGCAGAGCGAAATATAACACACACACACATGTAGAATTTTATATACACCGATAACTTTCCATCCCAATATACTCCATCCTTTTATCATTATCAATCCTCAAGCAACAATGCAACCAATAAAACCATTTTCAAAGAGTAAATATAATTTTCAAAGAGTAATTCTTGTTCCGCATTTCACGTTATATTCTTCAAATTGCTAAATATCTATCAGATGGCAATGAAACCGTGCCTGAAACCTTCATCTGGTATAAATTAGTAACTGTACAAATATTTAAGTCTCTGCGTCTTGTCGTTCGTACGTGATAAGCGTACACCGAACAGACATTCACATTAATTAACATATATCGTTGCAGTTGGCCGGAACACACAACGTTTCATATGTTAACTGCAGCGTACCGCCTGCCATCTGTTGAGTGCATTTGCTACTACTTTCATTGCAGTTTACGTACGCTATTTATACGTGGCAGTTCTCGCTTTGTACACAAAATACGGCTTGGAATCTAGATCCCATTCTACACAAAACGTCAATGTTTTTTCTTGCCATGTTACTTAGAGCATATATTTTTCAATTTATATACATACTTCTTTTATTTGTTACAACAAATGAAAATGAATGCGGCATAAACGCCAACATTCAGATTTCTTGTGTATGTAATTATATATCAGTTAAGCCATTTTGGCAGTATACCAGAATCTTTTTGTATATTCGAAAGTAAAAAAGATAACAGTAACAAAGAAAAAAATTTCACTATAGCAGGACCCGAACCATTGCTCAAAATAACGGAAGTTTATTACATGACGCATTAACCCTCGCTGCTAAACATGACATTCCCTACAATGTTCTTCTGCTGTTCTATTAGAAGCTTGCTTACAACCGTTATGTATTTCTATGGATGTATTTCAAATAAATAACTTGTAATAAACATTTTTAAAAGTAGCCTATGTCCTAATCCAAGACATAAGAAACCTCTATATGACATTTCACCTAAATCAGTGCTGTAGTTTTAGCGTGATGCGGTAACAAACATACAAACTTTCGCATTTATAATATGTATAGGATAATATAAGCTATATGTTTGTGTGTGGGTATGTATTTATGTACGTTCCACATCTACTCCTGAACTACTTGACCGATTTCAACGAAACGTGGTAAACATGTTCCTTACTACCAGACAACAACCACTGTCGGGGCGAGAACCACCTCCGGCACATACGTCAGCATATACGACGCCATAAACAATTACATTAGTGAAACACGGCCTCATCATGCTCCTAAACTAATGAACCAATTTCAAACAGATTTGTTTCAAATATTTTCAAGGTCAGGAATACTTTGCTCTGGTGACAAAAACCACATACGATACGTAGTTAATACGATATCACATTACAAAGCATGAAAAGTGCCCCACGTCGCGGCGCATATTAGCGTGATTTTATTCGTCAACTATTTGACAATAACAGCACTAAGCGACTTGCAATAAACTGGCAACATAATTTCAAGTCTTTACAAAACTTTTTTCTCACTGACAGCCCCATTATAATGAAGTAAGGAAAAAAAGTTTATCACTTACTACTTTTCCGATGTACAGGATTTATTTCTGCGATATTTGGCATAACATTACAAGTTATTACTTCTACACTGTAAATTATATCTGTGAGACAATAGGGTATTTTCCTGCGTTAAAAATATGGTTCGAATTATTGTTATTCTGAGTGATTATAACATTCAGACAGCATTTTCGCTCTTAATTCTTACAAAAGATCTCTTATTTTTACGTAATTAAAGCTTAAAAATCATCAAATTTCACGATTAGATCACGTGATCGAAAACGCTCCGTTATTGGCTGAAGTACTGGTGACGTCATAGAACACCTACAGCGCGGCAACTAGAAGTCGGAGCTGTATTATTGTACACGTTTCCTCCAATTCGCAGCTTTAAGTTCAGTTTTTCGTGATATAAATGTGTTTACAGTTTTTATGCCACAATGGAAGATGGTTATGTGAAGGCTGACAGCGTTAACCTCCCTAAAGTTGATGCAATTATGATGTCTTCTTTCTTTAAAAACAATCCAAATTTTTTACGTGCCAGAAATAAGAAACGTGAAAACTGCATTGTAAGTAACGCATACCTACATTTTAAAGCTAATTATTTCGAGAGATATTTTATGCCACTGGAAAAAGTACCCTATTTGTTGATGTCAGCAGACTTAATCTGAGGTCACCATATTATGCAATAAAGGGTGAAATTTTATCTTCTATCCAATCGGTTTTGAGTGATTATGTTGGCAACATCAACAACACGATAGAAAATCTTTGTCCAGATGTTCAGACCACATAGAATGACTAGATTAGTGTATCGTACAGACCATGAAGTAAATAAATAATGCTGTTCCTGCTCTATGGTTCTTGTATGTACGCTTGTCTGGTCAGTAAAAGTAACTGCCCTCGTAAATCAAAGGTTTCACGACAAAATATTTGCGCTGTCACGCGATTGGCTAGTGGCGACGTCTCATGATTCTCACTATTCGGCATCTGTAGCCAACATAATCACAGGAAGCCGCCGGAATAGTTAGTAAAATTTAACCCAGTAAAGCTTCAACAAACACAAATTTGGGTAACTAACACTTTTAATCGTATTTACACTTGCATATTACGAAAGTTTGAAAGCTAAATAAATCGGCGCATTAAAGACATCTCCCATATACGTATATTACGTTAGGGTAACTTGTTGTAAAGTAACCAGAAAAGCGTTGTCGACGTATAAAACGGTTGTTTGACTAAGATCTGTTGGTGATAAAATTGCACTTACTGGAGATAAATAATCAGTGCTATACTTTTATAGTGGGCTGCAACAATATTCATGTTGTTCTTTCACCAAATATGTTAGGAAACGGCTTTAATTACACATAAATCGTAGGCGTGTAACATTATGAAGTTTTACTTCGCAAATGTAAACATCAGGTCATTAACCTACACATAATACTACTTTACACCTTTTCAGTAGAAGAGAATGATACTAAACAGTTTGGTTTACCAATGGAATAATATTGTTTACTTACATCAAAATGATCCTCACAGAAATACACACATGAAGTAGCCGCTATTTCATTTGGATCTCTTCGCGCCAGTGTCAACCACTTTTTGCGTATCTTCTCAGTTTTTGGTACTTGCAAGAACAATTTTTCTGGAGTCTTGACAGATGTATTGGTACAGTGCGGAACTAAGCAGTATTTGTTGGTCATTGTGCGCCCAAACAATATACACGTATTTGTTTATCTTACGAGAATAGCAGCAACAGCAGCAGCGTGTTGTATGACGTCACAGGCATCACGTGACTCAAATGTAGCGTTTTAGCGGGCTTTCAGATTATTTGGATGTCATTTCTTTTTTTTAAAAAAAGGTACTGAAATCCACGAGGTAAAAAGGCATGTTCGGACCATAATATGACATAATTAACAATTTTAAACGATTTCCAGAAAATAGTCAAATACCCTATTCGCAGACAGTAAAAGCTGTGTGCGTGTTGTATGATGTTGAACCTATCGTTTAATCAGACAACAGATTGTTCATTAACACAGCACTTTGGTTTAATTATGGCCCTGATATTGATGTATATACTGTTAAATAAGAAACAGTGCATTAAACTGATTATGTGCGCAACGGATCTTTTAACAATACAACTGTGGCAAGTCACCATATGAAACAGACACTGACTATACTCAAAAAATTTGACTGCGAGAAAGATAATAAAAAGCACAAACCACTTTCCTAATGTTTGATTGCGGGAATTTTATGCAGATCAGTACCTGATTATTGAAATTTAGTATCGTAGTCAATTGACTGCAGTGTTGCATAACAATCATTTACTATGGCACAAATAACGAAATCTGTTCAACAAGATTACCAAAATAAATACTGCACTTTAAATCCACTAATAACTAATTATCAAATGAAGGAAGTAGGTTAATCTTCTAACTACGTAAATGAAACGGGAAAGAAAGGTCAACTTTGTTACTTATTATTAATAATCAGCATTTCATTACCTACATAATACAACTTCTGACTTGCTGGCAAAGCAGCCTCTGCTCTACATAGGAGCCATGCACACAACTCAACCGCTCTCTAAGCGAGCTGAACCACTAGTGCTACTCTCTCTCTCAGCGCGAGCTACAATGCTATGCAGTACATGATCTTTGCCAGAGATGAAACTTCATAAAGGACACATATCGATACATACCGTAGAAGCGATATTATACATTTTCTTGCAAGCAAGTTACTCGACACAAAACAGGAGGCACAATATTAGACATTTTCTTACAAAAATATTTTTTATGGACAAGTTTCAACAGTACACATACATATCACTGAATGTTCCTTCGATACTATATCACAGTTTGACATATAGTTCATGAACAACTTGGTTCATGAAAAACCGCATCATCACGAACGAGGTTTCGAGTTACTACCTCTTTACTGCTAACACGATGCACGACATATTTTACAGACGCTAGGCACATATACCACTCAACGTGCCTTAAAATTTACGTCATAGTGCGACACATAGTTCAGGATATATAACGTCGTAAACAATGAGTCGCAAATGCTTTCTATCACAAGTATCAATAACTGTTGTTTAAAGTCAAGTTTTGAATTACATTAATGGTATGCATAGAATTTTATTACTATTTTTCTTTGTTTGGATACTGCACTTAAAATTATGTACATTATACATATTTCTTTGATTTACTGTTCCATAATTTCTAAACTGTTTTGATGGATACATGAAGATGAAATCTTTTTCGAGTTCTTATTTTCGCTTCTGGTACTGTACTGGAAAGATGCATATTTACGTGGGCAATGTCAGGTTTAGCAGCTAGTTGTTCTGTATAGGCTTTTTGGTATTCACCATTTGATTCTTTTTAATCCTGGCGAAGAATCCATATCTTAAGTTCCGTAGTTATAGCTTGAAATTTGAGTTAACAGCACCAAAATTGGCTTAGTAGCAACGTATTTTTAAAATATGTTTCATCCCCTATTTCACCTCGTAATTGAATAATTTCCTGAAAATACCGAAACACATATCTTTTTAATTCTGACCAAGAAAACACATACCAATTTTTGTGGTTGTGGCTTCAAAATTGCCTTATTAGTACAAAACTTTTGAAAAACACCCCCTCTCGAATCTAACGCCGTTGATGGTTGAATTCCCAGAAATACCGAAACACATATTATCGAAAAACACCTCCTCTCCGATTTAACCCCGTTCATGTTTGAATATCCAGAAATACCGAAACACGTATTTTGTAACGTCTAACCAACTATGCAAATATCAGTTTTTGTAGCTCTAGCTTCGAAATTGTATCAATAGCAATGTGTTTTCAAAAAGAATTTTTGATCCTCTATTTAACCCTCTTACTTGTTGAATTTCCAAAAGTAGTAAAAATCATGGATTTTTAATCGTGACCAAGATTCCATATCCGAAGTTTCGTAGTTGTAGCTTGAAATTTGAGTTAACAGCAACATATTATTGAAAATGACTTTTTTGCGTCACCTATTTTACCCCCTTATTTGTCGAATTTGAAAAAATGCCGAAACACGTGTCTTTTAAATTCGAACCCTGAATTAAATTTCGAAACTTTATAGCTGTAGCTTCAAAATTGCCTAAATAGCAACGTATTTTCAAAGAACGTTTCATCCCCTATTTCACCCCCTTACGGACGGAATATCGAAAAATAGCTTCTTAAATGACACCTACAGAGTAAGATCAACACCCTCGACAAATTTCAAGTTTCTATCTTCAGTGGTTTGAGCTGGGCGAAGATGAGTCAGTCAGTCAGTCAATCGGGACACTTCCTTTTATATATAGAGATTAATTTTGCCTTGCCTAAGGCTCGGCTGTATGGAGGTGGTAGCAGCGCCGCAGCCGCAGCCGCAGGTGGTGTGACTCGCTCTGACTGTTCCCGCAGGTACAACGTGACGGTGAAGGTGCGCGCGCGGGAGCCGGTGACGCTGCGCACCTACGAGTGGTGCCTGCAGGTGCCGCCGCGCTGCTCGCGCTACCACACCGAGCTGCGCGACGTCGACCGCACCCAGGTCAGTGCACGTCACAGGCGAGCGTAACACTTGTGCCATGCAGCATGAAGGCGACACTTGGTAATGATGTGCACCGTGGCAGGTATACGGCATGTGTCTGTACATAATACCAGCTGCAATCAAATGTCGAAAGTTTCTATCATCTTTTTGTCTGAACTCCTCATCGTCGACATTTCACTCCTATACGATGCTACACTTCAGAGAAATGCATTCAGAAAGGACTTCCTAACATTTAAGTTAGTATTGGATGTTAACACGTTTTGCTTCTTTAGAAATGCTTTTCTTCCCATAGCCATTCTGAATTTTATATCCCCCTCAGGGGCTCAGCACTAATTTGCTGGGTACGGGCTTGGCGAACCCGGGGTCCTGAGCCGTGGGCTGTGTCGCGCCAACAGTCCGCTACACCGTAAGCTCTGTGCGTTCGGCGCGACGGTGGAACGTTGTACGTTTCAGTGCCCGGGGATCTTGGCCTAATGGCCCGGGTCGCGAGGACGGTATATAAAAAAAAACCTCCATCTCAAGGTGTGCTAAACGGACGTGTGCGGACGTGCCTCCATCCCTTGTGTCCCTCCTCCAGTATGTGTTAACTGCAAGCAGCATCACTCTCCTTGTTCGCCAGACTGCACGGTTCTTCATAAAGAACGAAAAATTATGGAATATAAGACCCTGGACCAGTTATCATACTCAGAGGCCAAGAAAAAGTATGTCAAGCTCCATCCTGTGAGCATGAAGACATCGTATGCCACAGTTGCATCACAACTGCCTCTGCCATCTCTGCTACCACTCTCCACTGCCTCGTCTTCCACTGTGGGCCCTTCGCCCAAACCGACCACATCTGCCCCCATGGTGTTTGGGGGTACCTCATCCTCCGTTGCCCCCAAGATCCCTCCTTTGGGAGCACCACCATCTCCACCTGTGGGGCCCTCAGTCCCCACCCCTGAGCCAGAGACACAACAGCCATCTCTGGCTCCTCTCACGAGGAAGGGCTCGCTCGGATCCCTTCGTTCACAGGCTACTCCTGTGGATACCAGTAGGTGGCTGAAGGAGCCACCTACTGCTGGTTGCAGGGCCGCGCAGGCATCCTCAGTTCCTGAGGATGGCTCTGCAAAGCCCTCCCGGTATGAGAGGCCTAAAGAGCCTCGCGAGAAGAAAAAGCAAAAGACCATGAGTAGAACCAAAGATTCTGTGGTGGCTACCGTGCCACCAAAACATTCCTCTTCATCTGAGGACGAAATAGAGATCCTCGCATCCCAAAAAGACTTGGCCATTGCCGAGTCTTTGGAAGCTATAAACGTTGAGGATCTGCTTCACAAATCGGCAACAGAAGGAAGAACTGTCAACCCTACTACGCCATCGAGAGCAGCATGTCTCAGCGACCAGGAGGCTCTATGATCCTCCAATGGAGCTGTGGCGGCTTCTTCCGCCACCTGCCATAATTGCAGCAATTGTTGTGCCGCTTCCCAGCATTTTGTTTCCTGCTCAAAGGACCCCTGCCCTTCGTGGCTATCGGGGCTATTACAAAAACCGTACCATGTATGACAGGGTCTCTGGAGGTGTTTGCATCTATGTCCTTGCCACTGTCCCCAGTGCCGCTGTGCCTCTCCACACGACTCTTGAGGCCATGGCTGTTCACATCCGTGCTATGCAAGAACTGACAATCTGTTCTCTTTACCTTCCTCCAGACGAGGTGGTATCGTTTACTGACCTTGCTGCCCTGGTGGCACAACTTCCCCCTCCATTTCTGCTTCTGGGGGACTTCAATGCCCACCATCACTTGTGGGGTGGAGCGCAGACAACAGGTCGTGGTAGGCACATAGAGACGCTCTTATCACAGCAAGACGTCTGCCTGCTAAACACTGGTGCACCCACGCATTTTTGCGTGGCTCGAGGCACGTATTCCACGATTGATCTCTCTGTTTGCTCCCCGAGCCTGCTCCCGCACTTCCAGTGGGGGGGTCCATGATGACCTTTGCAACAGCGACCATTTTCCTGTTCTCTTGACGCTCCTTCATTTTCACCCTGCGGGCTGCCCATCTCGATGGTCTCTCAGTCGAGCTGATTGGAACCACTTCAGCTCAGCTGCTACAGTTCCCGTTCCGCTGCCAGCCGACTTGGACATTGCGGTTCACCAGGTCACCAGTTCGATAGTTTCCGCTGCGGAGGCAACCATTCCTACCACGCCTGGATCCCCAGGGCGTAAGTCTGTGCCCTGATGGACGCCGGAAATCGCTGAGACCATCCGGGATCGTCGTCGGGCGCTCCAGCGCCATCGTCGACACCCCACTGTAGAAAACCATAATAGCTTTTAAACGGCTCCAGGCCTGGGCTCGACAGCTCATCCGGCAGGGTAAACGGGACTGTTGGGAGACGTATGTCGCCAGAATCGGGCGTCGCGCCTCAGCGTCTCGGGTGTGGTCCCAGGTTAGGCGCCTATTTGCGTACTGTCCACCGACAGCGATTCCCAGCCTACGCATCCAGGGTACCCTATGCACCGACCCGACTTCCATCGCATAACACATGGCCGAGCGTTATGCTCGCACCTCTGCAACATGCGAATACAGTGCGGACTTCTGTGCACTGAAGGAGCGTGTTGAACAGAGACGGCTGTCCTTTCACACGCGTCGAGCCGAATCGTACAACTCCGCTTTCAGTGAATGGGAATTCGAAACTGCCCTTGCCACATGCCCCGATACCTCTCCAGAACCGGACAGTATCCACAGCCAGTTCATCCGGCACCTTTCCATGGAGTTTCAACACCAGCTTCTCGCCCTGTTTAACCGTTTACGGGTGGAGGGGGCTTTCCCGTCACAATGGCGGGAAAGCATCGTTATTTCGGTGATCAAACCTGGTGCTGATCCATGGGTGGCTGATAGGTACCGCCCAATCAGCCTCACCAACGTTCTGTGCAAGCTATTAGAACGTATGGTGAGCCGGCGGCTTATGTGGATCCTTGAACATCGGGGTCTGTTGTCCCCACGTCAAGGGGGTTTCCGCCAAGGCCGCTCCACTGTTGCCAACTTAGTGGCTCTGGAGTCCGCCATTCGTACGGCATTTAGCAGGCGTGAGCACCTTGTTGTCGTCTTTTTTGACCTCAGGAAGGCCTATGATACCACTTGGCGCCACCACATTCTGGATACACTGCACGGTTGGGGATTGCGAGGTCCGCTCCCACTTTTTATTCAGAACTTTCTTTCTTTCTGGTCTTTTCGGGTACGGGTTGGTACTTCCCGCAGCTCCTCTCGCGTCCAGGAGAACGGTGTGCCACAGGGCACTGTCCTTAGTGTACCCCTCTTTTTAATTGCCATCAATGGACTTGCTGAGGCAGTGGGGTCATCGGTTTCTTCCTCCTAGTTCGCCAATGACTTCTGCTTATACTTCAGCTCAGCTCTCATTGGGGTAGCTGAAAGGCGTCTACAGGGAGCCATTCGAAAGGCGCAGTCGTGGGCTTCAACCCATGGATTCCGGTTTTCTCCATCTAAAACCCGGGTTCTGCACTTCTGCCGCTGTCGAGCTGTCCATTTGGACCCAGAGCTATATTTATATGACGAACTTCTTCGTGTCGAAGAGACTCACCGATTTTTGGCATGCTCTTCGACAGCCGGCTCACTTGGGTGCTCCATCTTCGTCGGCTCAAGCAGAAGTGCATGCGGTGCCTCAATATTCTACACTGCCTCAGCCACACTAGTTGGGGAGCCGCTCGTACGAGTCTTTTGCAGCTCTACATGGCGCTGATTCAATCGCGTTTAGATTACGGGAGCTTTGTGTATGGTTCAGCAGCCCCATCTGCATTGCAGGCCTTGGACCCAGTACTCCACAGTGGCGTCCGTTTAGCGACAGGGGCCTTTCAGACAAGTCCAGTGGCAAGCCTACTAGCTGAAGCTGGAGTCCTTCCCCTGCGATTTCGCCGGCAGCAGCTGTTATCCTCCTATGCCGCCCATGTTCATGCAATAGCGCACCATCCGAATCGTAGGCTTCTTTTTCCAGCTGCTACACTCCCGTCTCCACGACAACGACCGATGTCGGGTCTTCCGATCGCAGTCCGTGTTCGTTCCGTCCTGTCGTCTCTTGAGTCCCTTCCTATCCCTCCTGCTTTTCACTGGCCTTACCGCATCGCTCCTTGGTCACTTTCAAGTCAACAGCTTCGGCTGGACTTGGCGCATGTATCGAAAGCCTCTGTAGCGCCACTGAGTCTCCGTCGCCAGTTTCAGGCGATTTTAGAGTCGTTCTGTGGCGCGGAAGTCGTGTACATGGATGGTTCTGTGGTCGACGGCCGTACTGGCTATGCATACGTCCATGGTGAGCATATCGAGCAGCATTCACTGCCCTGTGGAAGTAGCGTGTTCACTGCGGAACTGGTTGCTATCTATCGGGCACTTGAACATCTCAGATAGTGCTCTGGGGAGTCTCTGGTCAGCTGTTCTGACTCCCTTAGTGGTTTGCAAGCTCTCGCCAAATGTTTCCCGAAACATCCTTTGGTGCAATCCGTACAGGAGTCTCTTTCCAGGCTTGTTCGGTCTGGTCGCTTGGTGGTCTTTGTTTGGACCCCAGGCCACATCGGCATTCCTGGAAACGAACGTGTGGATCAGCTGGCTAAGCAGGCTACTTCCTCCAGTCCATTGGCTATTGGTCTTCCAGAGAGCGATCTCCGACTGGAGTTCCATCGGAAGATCCGTAGCCTGTGGGATTCCGAGTGGGCTAACACTGCTCAACCCAATAAGCTTCGTGCAGTGAAGCTCTCTACGGTCGCATGGAAGTACTCAGTGCGGTCGTCTCGTAGGGAATCGGTTGTTCTCTGTCCCCTACGAATCGGCGACACATGGCTGACGCATGGCCACCTTCTGCGGCGGGAGGACGCACCACAGTGTGACTGTGGCGCCCCCTTGACAGTGGTCCACATTCTGGTGGACTGTCCACTTTTAGTTGCCTTGCGACAATCTTTTAATCTGCCAGTTGCGCTTTCCTTTATGCTAGGAGACGATGCTGCTATGGTTGAACGTGTTTTAGATTTTATTCGCGTAGCTGGTTTTTATCATGTGATTTAATGGTGGTGTGTTTTCTTCTTCGTTTTTCCTTGTATCCTTTCTCCGTATTTACCAATGATTTTTACTCTTTGACCTGTTAATGCGTTTCCTTAGGAACGCCTAACACACTGTTTTATCTCTCAGAACGGAACAAGGGACTGATAACCGTTGCTGTTTAGTCCCTTCAAAAATCCAACAACGACAACAATTTTATACCTTCTCTGCTTCGGTCATCAGAACTTATTTTGATACCCAAAAAACAAAACTCGTCTAGTACTTTTAATGTCTCATTACGTAATCTAACTCCTTGATCATCGCCTGATTTTCTAACCCCACATTGCTTTACCTTTGTTTTACTCTTGTTAATGCTCATCTTACATCTGCCTTTCAAGACACTTTACTCAAACCGAAATATATCAAAGAAACAGTTAACGCTTTCCACCGTCATTCATAACAGGCAAAGAGGAAACCGAACGCCGACTAGAACGGCAAAAAGCTGGCACATTCGGACAAAGCAAAACATAGCTGGATAGCTCGCTGACGTACCAGGTGCATTCAAGTTCTGAGGCCTCCGATTTTTTTTCTCCGGACTGGAAAGAGATAGAAACATGCGCATTGTTTTAAAATGAGGCCGCGTTCATTGTCAACACGTCCCAGAGATGGCATCACCGTACGGCAGATGGAATTTTACCGCCAGCGGCGAGAATGAGAACTACTTTAGATACTTAAAATGGCGACGTTTTCCTTACTTGAACAGCGTGCAATCATTCGTTTTCTGAATTTGCGTGGTGTGACACGAATTGAAATTCATCGACAGTTGCAGGAGACATGTGGTGATGGAGTTATGGACGTGTCGAAAGTGCGTTCGTTGGTGCGACAGTTTAATGAAGGCAGAACATCGTGTGACAACAAACCGAAACAACCTCGGGCTCGCACAAGCCGGTCTGACGACACGATCGAGAAAGTGGAGAGAATTGTTTTGGGGGATCACCGAATGACTGTTGAACAGATCGCCTCCAGAGTTGGCATTTCTGTGGGTTCTGTGCACACAATCCTGCATGACGACCTGAAAATGCGAAAAGTGTCATCCAGGTGGCAGGTGGGTGCCACGAATGCTGACGGACGACCACAAGGCTGCCCGTGTGGCATGTTGCCGACCAATGTTGACGCGCAACCACAGCACGAATGGGACTTTCTTTTCGTCGGTTGTGACAATGGATGAGACGTGGATGCCATTTTTCAATCCAGAAACAAAGCGCCAGTCAGCTCAATGGAAGCACACAGATTCACCGCCAACAAAAAAAATTTCGGGTAACCGCCAGTGCTGAAAAAAATGTTCTGGGACAACGAGGGCGTAATCCTTACCCATTGCGTTCCAAAGGGTACTACGGTAACAGGTGCATCCTACGAAAATGTTTTGAAGAACAAATTCCTTCCTGCACTGCAACAAAAACGTCGGGGAAGGGCTGCGCGTGTGCTGTTTCACCGAGACAACGCACCCGCACATCGAGCTAACAGTTTCTTCTTGATAACAACTTTGAAGTGGTTCCTCGTGCTCCCTACCCACCTGACCTGGCTCCTTGTGACTTTTGGCTTTTTCCATTAATGAAAGACACTCTCCGTGGCCGCACATTCACCAGCCGTGCTGCTATTGCCTCAGCGGTTTTCCAGTGGTCGAAACAGACTCCTAAAGAAGCCTTCGCCGTTGCCATGGAATCATAGCGTCAGCGTCGTGAAAAATGTGTACATCTGCAGGGCGATTACGTCGAGAAGTAACGCCAGTTTCGTCGATTTCAGGTGAGTAGTTAATTAGAGGAAAGAATCGGAGGATTAGAACGTGAATGCACCTCGTTTTACTTGACACTCAATATTTGAATATTTTATTTTATGATGTTTTTTTATTTATTTTTTCCTAAAGTAATAACTTTTATCTAGAAATTCATCTAGTTGGCTATCTGTTAGAATTTTGATACTACTTGATTGATTGATTGATTTTCTCTGGGAAGCCTAAACAGTCTTTGTTAAACCCGCCACTGCCCGCACTAAAACTAAGTATATTGTGCGATATTGTTCCCTGTATATCTACTAAAGCCAAACAATGCCCTTAAACAGTGCAAGGAGTCCCTTTACCAGTTATTTATTAGACACAATTTCTTCAGGTCTGGTTGTCCCAAATGTTCTGTGCCTTTTACTCTCCAGTGCAATGCATTCGAAGATTAGATGTCATGCAGTTTCATCACCGTCATCACAGATCCTACATTTAGGGTCCTCTTCTGTTATTCTCATTGTACGTAGGTGTTTTTTTTAAATTCCCATGGCCTGTCACCAACCGTGAGTCTAATCTATCTCCTGTTCAGACCCAGGATTGCAGAGCTTCTTTTAAAACATGGCTTTGGCATCATTACCTTGCCATGTTTTTGTTGATGGACTTTGGTCCAATGTTCTACGTACTGTCTTCTGAGCCACTTACGTAGCTCCAATTTGATCATTGCCTTGGTGATTGTCAGGACAGGTTCCGGTCCAATAAATGGAGTCTCTGCCCCCATCCTGGCTAATCTGTCGGCATGTTCGTTGCCACTGATCCCCGAGTGGCCAGGGACCCACAATAGGTTTACTCTATTGCTTTCCCCTAGCTCCACCAGAATCCTGTGACATTCTGCAACAATTTTAGACCTTGTTGCAGGAGCTGCCAGTGATCTCGGGGCAATAGATATAGATATAGATGCTACGGTCTTTGTAGCACCTACGGAAATTCTCCTCCACACACGCCCTGATGGCAGTGAGTTCGGCCTGGAATACTGAGGCCAGTTTCCCTAGAGAGATGACGCCCTCCAGTCTTGGCTGCACCCCGTATACCCCGGCCCCAACGCCTCGGTGTGATTTCGACCCGTCAGTGAACCAGACAATATCCCCCGTACGGTGTCTATCTATTTTCTCCCATTGCTCCCTACTTCCAACTGTTGTATTGAAAGGCTTGGTGAAGCTGTATGGGGTTATAATATAGTCGTTTGGCATTTCCCCAACCTTTCCTATATTTACCTCACTCACTATTGTAGTGTGTGATTCTGGATATCCCAAAGAGTTCCAGTTGTTGCCAGTTTTGAGTCTGTATGCATCAGCCGCTGCCTCCATCTTGATCCAAAGGTGTAATGGGGGCATATCCAGCATGGTTTCCATCCCGTTGATACCACTTGGTAAGTGACCAAATACTTTTGTGACAGAATAATTAACCCCTTTGTGTGACAGAGCTAAATTTGAACTTGAATAGTGTTGTAGCTAAGTACACTACTATTACATCTGAATTCAGTTGGATTGTTAACAACAAATTTCATGAGTGAATATATATGTTGTGAAACTACTGTGAAGATTCCTAGATCCTTAAATAAATGTCTGCAGGATGATCTTGGGTGGGCTCCAGAAATTATTATGATGACCCACTTTTGGCAATGAATAGTTTCTTACTAAATGATGAATGACCCCAGAATATGATGCCATAAGAAAGCAGAGAATGAAAATAGGCATAGTATGCTAGTTTACTGAGTTGTACAACACCAAAGTTTGCAATCTCGCTAATAGCATAAGTAGCTGAGCTCAAACGTTTCAGGAGATATTGAATGTCTTTCTTCCAATTCAATCCCTCATCAATGCATAAACCTGAAAATTTTGAATATTCTAGCTTAGCTATAGATTTCTGGTTGAAGTCAATATTAATTAATGTCGTGATGCCATTTATTGTGTGAAACGGAATGTACTGTCTTTTTTTTTCTTTTCAAAATCTAAAGAGAGAACCTAATAATTCTCTGAAAAACTTCATTGCCAATTTTATCAGTTAATTCCTGTGATTTGGGTGTCATAGCGATACTTGTATCATCAGCAAAGAGAACTAGCTTGGCATATTTATGAATATAGAAAGGCAAATCATTAATATATATTAAGAACAGCAAAGGTCCCAGTACCGAACCCTGTGGCACCCCATGCTTGATAGTTCCCCAGTTTGAGGACTCGGCTGATTTTTGTATATTATGTGAATTACTTATATCAACTTTCTGAACTCTTTCAGTCAGTTAGGTATGATTTAAACCATTTACGCACTTTCCCGCTCATACCACAATACTTAAGCTTATCTAGAAGAATTTCATGGTTAACACAATCAAAGGCCTTTGATAGATCACAAGAAATCCCAACGGGTGATTTACGGTTATCCAGAGCACTTAACCTTCCTATTGTGAATGGGTCTAACTTACCCAGTTCGTTTACTAAAATTAACATAAACCCCTAAATGTTATTTATTTTGCAACATGGCGTTATGTATTCCTCAAATACGTAATAATTCATGTTATCGTCAGTTTTCGTTTCAAAATCTAAAATACTTTCGGAGATACGTAGCTTTGACACACTTATTGTGGATGGGTCTCTTAGACCCAGGCGGAAATTTTTATTTAGTTTCTACGAATAAATTGTTAGAAATACTTGTGACTGTTGTATGATCTAAAATGGCTGAGAGGCATTTCACATTGTTGTGATACTCTGTATAACGACTGCATATGCAATTCGATTTTGTTTGTCAACATAGCTAGTCGGTTTCTAAGTGATGAACAGATGGAAAGGCTTGTAAATGAGTCATATGAGGAAATAGATGATACAGTCAACGATCAAGATTCTGTTGACAGTTAAAGTGATGTTGCTAATGTATCGATTAGAAGAGAGGAGAGTGATATGATCGAAGGAGACAGAAGCGTGGTTTTGTTGTCTAAAGAAACCAGTGTAATTGTTAATGTATATATGTCGCACAATGGTACGTAGTGGTCTGCAGATCCTCCAACTATGTCAGAAGCAAGCATATTTTGAGGCTGAATATAGTTCATCAGAATTAATTATTCAGAATGTAATTTTAGGTTAATTAATGTTTGCAAGAATTGACAAAATTTAAGCTGTAGCTTGTATTTTTATGCAACAAGTCACTTATAGAAAGTTGTATGAACATTACTTGTTTCACAATGTAAAATGTAATAAATAATTTTTTTACGTTAATTGTGTTCAGTAAATGCAGGAAAGCTTAAATATCTGTTTTTCTACATGAAAAAAAAAAAAAAAAACTATATACAAAATATATTTTGAAGCAACACCGAAGAATACATTTTTTTTTAATTGCGGGTCTAACTGACCCATTCATAATATGTGTGTCTCTGTTTCGAACACAATAGGAAGGTTAATAATTCATTAGTCAAAATATATATTGCAAATTTTAAACCTAAAATTAATCACAAGGATAAGGAAGATGCGAGGCAAGCCTACAGTGTATGTCTTTGTCGGCTTCAAGAAGGCATATGACTCAATCCACAGACCCACACTATTTAGGATTCTTGAGGAAAAAGGATTGGATCGTAAAATACAAAAAATCATTCAACAGACGTTAACAAATCCAAAATCCAAAGTGAAATTTATGGGAAAACTTTCAAAACCATTTGAAATTAAAACTGGGGTTAGACAGGGTGATGGGTTGTCGCCTTTGTTGTTCAATGTAGTTCTGGATAGAGTCATGGAAGAATGGAGAAGAAACTTGAAGAAGAAAAGTGCTGGAAACCAATTTCATTAGGAACCAAAAAACATAACCTAAGAATCCCCTACTTAGCCTTTGCAGACGATCTCGCAATAATGGCAGATTCTAGTGAAAGGGCTATAAAACAGGTAGAAATTCTAAAAGAATGTGCAGAAAAAGTCGGGTACAGATATCATTTGAAAAGACAGTGTTCAGAACAACAAATTTAGAAATTTCCAAATTACAAACCAAATACGGAGAAATCAACAGAGTACCACGCTTCAAATATCTTGGAGAAATTATCTCCGAAAAATTTGCACAACAAGAAAGAATACAAAAAGCTCGTAAAGGTTTAGGATTAGTGCAAAACCTCTATAATAAATGATGATTACCTTTAAATGACAAAATTAGGCATTACAATACAGTCATTAAACCATCAATGTTATATGCCAGCGAAACCTTGGCACTAAACAGGAAAACTGATCTAGAAAATCTAAAGAAAGAAGAAAGAAAAATAATTAGAAAAATTTTGGGACCAAGATGTACCGAGAATGGATATAGATACCAGAAAACATCAAAAATTAAATAATATTCTAACATAGAGATAGACATGAGGAAAAGACGCCTCAAATTCTATGGCCACATAATGAGACTCCCTGAACACAGATTAACAAAAAGAATTGTAAAATACGTAGATTCTCTTGTTAATGGAGGAGAATGGATCCAAAAAGTTAAAAAAGATTTGGAATTATCCAAAATTACTGAAAAAGAAATAGCTGCAAGGAACAATTTTAGAATAAAAGTTGAAAAGTGGGAGGTTAAACCAGAGGCAAAAGCACCGAGAACTGGAACAAAAAGGAGTGAAGAAAGAAGAACTAAATTTTCTCAAACAATGAAAAACTGGCGGGCAAATAAAAAGAACCAGAAGACCGAGAAGAACGGAAAACGAACCAGCTTTACTTAGCGTCTTCCACATGGGAGCTTTACGACTAATAATAATAATATATTGCATTTTCTGTTGAAAAGCCTTTCTGGAAACGAAACTGACATTTTGTTAGAACTTTATTAATATGTATGGAAAAGCTGGTAGAAGCTGACCTTGGGGCATTTGACAATGTTGACTGGAATACACTCTTTAAAATTCTGAAGTCAGCAGGGGTAAAATGCAGGGAAAGGAGAGTTATTTACAACTTGTACAAAAGCCAGACCGCAGTTATTAGACTCGAAGGGCATGAAAGGGAAGCATCAGTTGGGAAGGGAGTAAGACAGGGTTGTAGCCTTTCTCCAATGTTATTCAATTTGTACATCGAACAGGCGGTGAAGGAAAGCAAGGAAAAATTTGGAATAGGGATTAAAGTTCAGGGGGAAGAAATAAAAACATTGCATTTTGCTGATGACATTGTAATTCTATCAGAGACAGCAAAGGACCTGGAAGAGCAGTTAAATGGAATGGACAGTGTGTTGAAGAGAGCGTATAAAATGAACATTAACAAGAGAAAAACAGAAATAATGGAATGCGGTCTTAGAAAATCAGGCGATGCTGAAGGAATTAGATTAGGTAACGAAACAATGAAGGTGGTAGATGAGTTTTGTTACTTGGGTAGTAAAATAACATGCGATGGTCGCAGTACAGAGGATATAAAATGCAGAATGGCAATGGGAAGAAAAGCAGTTTTGAAAAAGAGAAATTTGCTAACATCGATTATTAATTTAAGTGTAAGGAAGTCTTTTCTGAAGACATTTGTGTGGAGTGTTGCCTTGTACGGGAGTGAAACATGGACGATAAGCAGTGCGGACAGGAAGAGAATAGAGGCTTTTGAAATGTGTGTTACAGAAGAATGCTGAAGATTAGGTGGGTAGATCACATAACTAATTAAGAGGTACTGAACAGAATTGGTGAGAAAAAGAATTTTTGGCATACCCTGGCTAAAAGAAGGGATCGCTTGGTTGGACACATTCTTAGACATCGGGGAATCGTAAATTTAGCATTGGAGGGAAGTGTGTGGGATAAAAATCGCAGAGGGAGACCAAGAGACGCGTATAGTAAGCAGATTCAAGTGGATGTGGTTTGCCGTTCTTATGAGGAGATGAAAAGGCTAGCTCAGGATAGAGTAGGGTGGAGAGCTGCATCAAACCAGTCTCTGGACTCAAGGCCATAACAACAACTCTGGAGTACATTAGTTTTTCAAGAAGTTTTGACAGAGCGGTCAGAAGTGGGATTGGCCGGTAGCAGAGCTGCCACATCGCACTTTGTTCTAAGTGTCGAAACCTTGAAAGAAGAGACGGGACGGATATCCTACTGTGGGCAGCCAGTTGGCGACTTGGCCGCAGGTTGCTGGCCAGAACGCGACGTGTGTGCACACGTGTCGAGGAGTCCGCCTCTGAACAGCACTGGCTGCCACGTGGGAGGCGTGTGTGATGGGCGCGCACACATATATATCACTAGAAGGGCAAACCTTCCTCTCTGACTGAAGCCTGAAACCTCACGTCAAAAGGTTTCCAAACGGTAATATCATGATCTGACACGGTATGATGCTGTAAGCTTTAGCCTACTAGTCGGTTTGAACATGATTTCGGTTTGAGCTAACACATCCGCAATAATATTCATAGAATATATGACATCAACTGCGATTGGGCAAAGCTGAAAATGTGTACCCAGCCGGGATTCGAACCCGGGTCTCCTGCTTTCTAGGCAGTTGCGCTGACCCCTACACCACTGGGGACACAGTGATCACCGCACCTGCAAGGACTGCCTAAGCACGCCTCCCGTCACATACAAATTCCCAGCTTCGCCCTGCCCACAGTACTCAAACTCGTAGTTATTAAACTAATTCCCGTAAGAGTAAGGGCTTCAAACTTGCCCACCCCTCCCCACTAACGATAGGATCATTACTCTTACGGGAATTAGTTTCATAACTACGAGTTTGAGTACTATGGGCAGGGCGAAGCTGGGAATTTGTATCTGACGGGAGGCGTGCTTAGGTAGTCCTTGCAGGTGCGGTGATCACTGTGTCCCCAGTGGTGTAGGGGTCAGCGCAACTGCCTAGAAAGCAGGAGACCAGGGTTAGAATCCCGGCTGTGTACACATTTTCAGCTTTGCCCAATCGCAGTTGATGTCATATATTCTATGAATACTAAATAATAACAACTGCAGGATCAGAAGTGACGTCTATTCTCTCGCAACAGACGCCACATGTATATATACATTCGCAATAGTTGAATTTAAGAGATGTCGAACTGTGTTTTGAGAAGAACGCATTACGTTCACTTAAATTTTACTTGCAGCCCTGGCGGCCTCACGTGATTAATTTGTCAGTCACGTGACGTTGGCATTAGCCATTCGGTTGACGATGCAAATATTTTGTTATGACAACGTCGTTTGACGAGGGCAATTACTGTTTCTAAGTGAATGAGGGCACATACAAAAATCTATCAACCGTAGAGCATGAACGGCATTATTTATTTACTTCACCATCTGTACGAAACACTAATCAACTCATGCTGTATGGTTAACTAAGAATATCATCTTGGTTTCGGTTTCTACCGTTTTGTTGATGTTGCCAACATAATCACACGAGGCCACTGAGGTGATAAGTAAATTTTACCGCCACATACATTTAAATCAGATTGTAATTATGGGAAAAACACTGAGACGAATATATTAACCTGTTATACACGACAAATAGCACATTTTTAACGATCATAGTATTGAAAGAAAAGCCCGCAGTAGATAGAGCCTGGTAACAGATGAACAAAAAAAGCAAATTAACAGGACTCATTACTGGATATATTAAACTAGACTGTAGTTTCGTAAGACGCGGGATATCCACGACAAATGGCACTTTTATAACATTTAACGTTGTTGTTTCCGCAATTCCAGTATTAAACTATGACTTTCTACATAAAAGATCGCCACACATAACCTCACTTTGAAATTCGGGTATTAGGATAACGAATTGACGTGATGGACAGTGTGAATACAACGTGACTTGACGTTGACGTGACGACAGTGTGAATTGGCCTTACATCTTCGCTTTGCTGTTCAAAAAATTACAACGGTGTACAACAGATGCATCAACCAATATGTCAGATCTCTAAAGACAGCGTAGTTACGTTGGTTCATTCGTATTTTAGCGAATGTTTTCTGTATATACACATAAGTCTGCTCACACGTTTGTAGTACAGAAATATGGTGGCGAGGTACTGTATATGGCATTTCCAGTCTAGTATTTTGTGTCTGTGGACGTTTTGTGGCATTTTTCTTTCTGCTATTAGGGCGTCTTCCAGGTGAGGCGAGGGAGCATCTGTTATTTACGGGAGCAGCTTCTTCCTATATCTGCTACTAGCTTAAACCCGCGGCTCCGCTCGCGTGTTGGTTGATTATGATAGTTGAGCGAGGCAACACTCACTTATATTAGAAGACTGGCTGAACCCCCGCTGCTTCGCATGCGTAGGCTGGTTGGTCTGCACCAGTTGTTTCTTTTTAATCCTGATGAGGGATCCATATCTTAAGTTTCGTAGTTATAGCTTGAAATTTGAGTTAACAGCGCCATATTTCTGAAAATCAATTTTTGCATCTCGTATTTCACCACCTTTTTGGTCGAATTTCCAAAAATACCCGAAACACGTGTCCTTTTAATTTTGAACCCCGAATCCAAATCCGAAAATCTGCAGTTCTAACTTCAAAATTGCCTAAATAGCAATATATTGCCGAAAATCACCCCTCTTCAATTTAACCCCCTTGATGGTTGAATTTCCAAAAATACCGAAACACGTATTTTTTAAACTATAACGAACTATACAAATACCAATTTTTGCAGCTATAGATTCAAAATTGTCTTGACAACAATGTATTTCCGAAAATAATTTTTGATCCCCTCTTTTACCCCCTTAGTTGTTGAATTTACAAAAATACCAAAAGACGTGTCTTTTTAATCCTGATCAAGAGTCGATATCCTGAATTTCGTAGTTATAGCTTCAAATTTGAGTTAAAAGCAACTTATTTTTGAAAATCAATTTTGCGTCATCTATTTTACCCCCTTATTGGTTGAATTTCAAAAAATGCCGAAACACGTGTCTTTTAAATTCGAACCCCGAATCCAAATCCGAAAATTTGTAGTTCTAACTTCAAAATTGCCTAAATAGCAGCAGATTTTCGAAAAACACCCCCTCTCCAATTTAACCCCGTTGATGGTTGAATTTCCAAAAATACCGAAACACGTATTTTTTAACGTCTAAGCAACTATACAAATATCAATTTTTGCAGCTCTAGCTTCAAAATTGCATCAATAGCAACGTCTTTTCAAGAAGAATTTTTTATCCTCTATTTAACCCTCTTTCCTTGTTGAATTTCCAAAAAATACTAAAAATCATGGATTTTTAATCCTGACAAAGATTCCATATCCGAAGTTTCCTAGTTGTAGCTTAAAATTCGAGTTAACAGCAACATATTTCTGAAAATCAATTTTTGCGTCACATCTTTTATCCCCTTATTTGTCGAATTTCAAAAAAATGCCGAAACACGTGTCTTTTAAATTCGAACCCCGAATTAAAATCCGAAATTTTGTAGTTCTAGCTTCATAATTGCCTAAATAGCTACGTATTTTCAAAAAAAACGTTTCATCTCCTATTTCACCCCCTTACGGACGGAATATCGAAAAATCGCTTCTTAAATGACGCCTACAGAGTAAGATCAACGCCCTCCACAAATTTCAAGTTTCTATCTTCAGTGGTTTGAGCTGGGCGAAGATGAGTCAGTCAGTCAGTCAATCGGGACACTTCCTTTTATATATAGAGATAAGCTATCTTTCAGTAATGTGCTATTCGTATGCTTATCCTTACAGACAAAGAGCTGAAGACATTGTAGCACCAATAGACCAAAGATATGGTCTGTGGCGTCACGTTTCGCTGTATGTAACCTCCTACCTATAGAGTTGCAAACGTTATCGCTGGCCTTCACTCCGATTTTTTTTTATTTTTTTTTATTTTTTTTTTTTTTTTTTAATAATTTGACGACTTTCAACCACCATATCTTCCACCTCCTTATAGCAGTTGGTATGGAACTGCTACGGTGTACAACGGGAGACTTCAGACTACAATTATACACAGACCATTTGTTTGCGCTCTGTAGCCAGGTCCAATAAAACCATTTTCAAAGAATAAATAAAATTTCCGCATTTCGTGCCTAAAAACTTCCTCAGGTATAAATCAGAAACTGTACAATTATTTAATTTTATGCGTATTGTCCTTCGGACGTGATAAGCGTTCACCGAACAGACATATATATACATATAGCAGGGCCGGATCTAGGACATTTGCCAAGGGGGGCAAGCTTAAATTTGCCGCACCCTGTTTCACCTCCCCCCCCCCCCCCCCGTAAGAATCGACTTTTTGACGCTAGTTGTGTTACATATTTCTAAATAAATGTCACAATCTCACAACATGAACTTATTTTATTGACAGAATTAAGATCAAAGGAAAACAGAAAAATTTCAATACATACAAAAATATTACAAGATTACTCATCGTACCAAAATCAATTCAAAATTTCGCTTTTTGAGCTTTTTTGCTGCAAAACTGTTTTTGATATCATCATAGTTTAGAGAAGCAGCTCTTTGTGCTCTGTGGATATTATACTCAGATATGTTAAGCAGTCGTGCTCCTCAAGTGTATTTAATTAGTTTCAGCTTGCTGAAACTTCTTTCTCTAGATGAAACAGAAACTAGAATGGTAAGATATATTTTAACGCTGTAGTAAGGTTAGGATACCCCTCTACCAATTTATTTTTATAAATTAATGTTGATGATGCAGCGGAATCTTGCAAGGCTCTGTCTACTGCCAGCGCATGTTGTCTCAAACTTTCAACTTCAAGTTCTTCCTCGCTAAGATCTTCTGCCAATTCCCCTGCTTGGCCTTCAAGTCCTCCACTTCCATTTCTCGAATTTGCACACAACGCAGAAAACTAATTTTTACACCAATTTTCTCAAGTACGGTAAACCTAGTACTAAGCTCTGTCAATTATTTATTCCTTAATGTTTCTGTGAATGTTGGATACTTCATCCTCACAAATCTCATCGGCCATTTCCTTTCTTTCTTCGAATCTTTTTTTCTGAGAATACAGTTGATACCTCATTATCTTCTGCTACCACTTTGGCCTCAGAAATAGCGTCAAAGGTAGAAGAATCATTTGGAATATGAATATTCATTTATCTAAAAAAGGAAATCTATGTAAATTAATAAACATTGTGCATTTACTTACGCAATATCGCAAACATCTCCCTCTTTCTGGCTGATATCTAGTGGATTTTTAAAGTTTGATCAGCTGAAGTACCTGTGACAGGGCAACACTGAAGTCAGCAACCAGGAATTTTAGTTTTATTAAATGATTTCGGTATTTCTTGCAGTCATTTTACTTTTAACCATTCTGTGTCAGTTAATTTTATTAAATTATACCAGAAAGATACATTCTGTATAAATAAATAAATAAATAAAAAATAAAAGAGAGAGAGAGAGTCGGTCAAAATTTGCCGCCCTCTAAATTCTGCCGCCCGGGGAACTGCCCCCTTTGTCCTTCCTTCCCCCTAGATCCTGCCTGTATATAGATAAATAGCTATCCGATCACCATAAAACCGTGCCTAAAGCCTTCCCCGGGTAGACATTAGTAACCGTACAAATTTTTAGCTCTTCATGTCTCGTGGTTCAGATGTGATAAACGTACACGGAACAGACAATCACATTTATAGATATAGATTATTATTACTATTGCCCCCACTCTGCCCTAAAACAGTAATCGGACATACCGATACCAATCATTTGCTTGTAACACCTAGGCTGCGCCCATGTGACGGCATTCGAGTCCAGTTCCTTGTATCGTTCTTCCACGGCTAGGCCACACGGTCACAATATTCACGACGAAGGTGATGTTCGTGCAGACGCGGAAACGACATTTGACACGAGAATCACATTCCTGGACACTTTGCGTACGTTGCTGCAAGACAACGCAGATAATAGCGGAACAATCACCAGAGATATGCCTTGATACTGTTCTTTTATAGAGGACGTTAAACAGGCCAAAGCAAAGCAGGTAAAGATAATGTTGACTATTGCCGACTAAGAAAGCATGACGTTATTGAAGTTGACGGAAAAGAAAAACTTATTTAACCAGTAACAGGAAATAACAGCGCTATTTGGCCCCTACGGAAGAACGGTTCGAATACTGCACGATACTTACTTGAAAATAGGACACGGAGATGGAAAAGCAACTGCACTCTAGGTACAAAAATGTTACCACAAGTTCTTTGCTTTTTCAAACTTTGTCGGACAAAATTATCTAATCCAAAGCAAGATTTATTTCCCAGACCTCTAATATTTATAGAATTTAATTCAAGATGCCACGTAGATCTGACATGCAAATTAGCCGTAAGGGGGAGTACAACTCAAATGCCAAGGTCACTTACCTGAATTTATACTATTGCGACTCCTCTAAAGCAAAAGATCAAAAGTCCCTTACCGCTTGCTTGACATGTGTACCACTACAGGTCTTCCAAGTATGCTAAAGTCAGGTAATTGCAGAGAGTTTTCGGACCCCATTATGGATGAGCAGAATAACATGTGGCCTGAACTGAAAAGGGTACATGAAAAACCCAGGCATAGCCAAAACCTAGGTTCTATCGAACGGGCAAACCAGGATGTACAGAATATGCAAATGACATGGGTGCAAACAAATAACTCAGCACATTGCGCTCAGAGTCTTCGGTTCATACAATTCATTAAAAAAAAAAAAAAAAAAAAAAAGAAAACCAGTTCATTTCATCGTGGAATTCAGCAGTCCCCACACGAGGAAATGTTTGGCTGTAAAGGAAAAGGGAGACCAAGTACTTAACATCTGCCTAAACAAGGTCTTGATAACATAGTGACGGAGGAAGACCTTGAGAAAGTCGAAAGAGAAATGTATGACGCTATAAAAGTAGGGATACTCCTAACAACGAAACTGACGCCATGGAGATCGAACCATAAGTCAAGACCGCTTACCTGACAAAAACGAGCCGAAAATATAGTGCGTGGTTTGCAAAGAAGAGTGTAGTGCAGCTCATTGTATATTCTGCGGCAAACATGTGCATGCAATGTGTGGAAGCGATACTGAAGCAGAGGAAGGGTATGCAGGAAAAGTTATTGGCAAACTTCGTTATAGTAAACAAGAAATTTGGAGGAAGAGGGTAGGAGCTCCGACAATTCGCAAGCACAAAGTGGTAAGGCGCTTAAAAATTGATATGCAAATTCCCCACCTGCAAAAGGTGGACTCAATGTTCGCATCCGTGTGCCACATGTTGACATAGGTCGCGGAGATCCCATAAGCGTTCTTGCGTCGTGATGAATGTCGAAGGCACTTTCTACAAGTTGGGAACAGAGCATGATGTTCTGAAAACAACTATATTACACAAACTAGTTCTCTGTCGTGCCGAACAAAATGCCCAAACTGGAATCCAAAGCTGGCCAAAGAAGAGAAATCATTTCGAACCGCATCGTACATACAGTCACTGGTCAGTGGCCGAGGATGCAATCGATGAAACTGATCTGTTAAATGCGCAAAGCAGAAATCTACATCTACATCTACATAGATACTCTGCAAATCACATTCAAGTGCCTGGCAGAGGGTTCATTAACCACTTTCATAACTTTTCTCTACCGTTCCATTCTCTAATAGTTCGCGGGAAGAAAGAACACGTAAATCGTTCCGTTTTCGATCTGATTTCTCTTATTTTATTGGGATGGTCGTGTCTCCCTAAGTAGGTGGGAGCTAGCAAAATATTTTCACATTCAGAACTAAAAGTCGGTGATTGAAACTTCGCAAACAGATCACGCCGCAATGAGTAACGTCTTTCTTTTAATGATTTCCACCCCAATTCGTGCAACATTTCCGTGACGCTTTCCCGCCCGTAACGTGATAAAACAAAACGAGCTGCCCTTCTCTGAACCTTCTCAATCTATTCCGTCAGTCCCACCTGGTGAGGGTCCCACAATGGGCAACAGTACTCCAGGAGAGGACGCACAAGTGTGATGTAGGCAGTCTCTTTGGTGGAGCTGGTGCATCTTCGAAGCGTTCTGCCGATGAAACGTAACCTTTGGTTCGCCTTCCCCACAATATTTTCTGTGTGTTCTCTCCAGTCAAAGTTGTTCGTAATTGTAACTCCTAGGTATTAGGTTTGACTGATTTATCGTGTAATTGAAGTTCAGCGTATTTCTTTTAGTGGTCATGTGTATTACTTCGCACATTTTTTTTTATTTAGTGTCAATTGCCAATTTTCGCACCATGTAGAAATTTTGTCTAAATCGCTTTGCAGTTGCTTTTGATCCTCTGTTGACTTCACTAACCGATAAACGACAGCATCATCCGCGAACAGTCTAAGGGAACTATTCAGATTGTCTCCTAAATCGTTTATAAACACGAGGAAGAGTAGGGGACCTATAACGCTTCCCTGTGGAACGCCAGATGTCACTTCTGTTTTACTCGATGACTCACCGTCAATTACAATGTACTGTGTTCTTTCTGATAGGAAATCGTGAATCCAATCGCACAATTGGGGAGATATTCCATAAGCACGCAATTTCATTAGAAGCCGCTTGTGGGGTACAGTATCAAAAGCCTTCCGGAAATCCAGAAATATGGAATCGATTTGAGATCCTTTGTCCATGGCACTTAACACTTCATGTGAATAAAGGGCAAGCTGTGTTTCGCAAGAGCGATACTTTCTGAATCCGTTTTGACTACTGGTTAATAGGTCGTTCTCTTCGAGGTAGTTCATAATATTCGAACAAAGTATATGTTCCAAAATCCTACTGCAAATCTACGTCAATGAGATTGGCCTGCAATTTTGAGGATCACTCCTATTGCCTTTCTTGAATATTGGAGTAACTTGGGCAACTTTCCAGTCTTTGGGTACGGATCTTTCGCTGAGTGATCTGTTGTAAATTATAGCTAAGTACGGAGCTAATTCATCAGCATACTCTGAGAGGAATCTAGTTGGTATACAATCTGGCCCGGAAGATTTGTTTTTGTTTAGTGACTTACGTTGTTTTACTACTCCAGGAACATCTACTTCTAAGTTTCGCATGCTGGCAGCTGTTCTTGGATTGAATACTGGAGTGTTCACTTCGTCTTCTTTGGTGAACGAATTTCGGAAAAAATAAAAAAAATAGTGACTTATTTCAAACGTCATAAAAACTTCACTTGTAATAAGTGTATACTGGTCCTATTAGACTTGTTCATAAAGTAACCGGATTGTATAATTTTTATAACTGATAAATAAATAGCATTTTGATCTCATATTTATATGTATTTGGGTTCTGGCCGTTCTGTCTACGTCACTTCGCGAACTGAGCAGCCAAATCACGAAATCGTGAAAAGATCAGACATGGGCCGGCCAATTAAATGCGATATATGCCACTTTGCGTCTTGGCTGGCCTGTTTCTACTCTGGCCGATTTCGGGCTTTGTCTGTAAGATAAACACTGCAAGCTACCGTGTAAACATGGAGGTCTGGCTATCACCACCTAGTGGGGAAGCAAGTAAGACAATCACCAAGGGGTGCCCTCGGGGCTCCGTCCTGGAGCCACTCCTTTGGACTCTGAACATGGAGTCTCTCTTGAGAGATCTAAAAAACAGTGAGGATGTACTGAAAGTGACAGCCCACGTCGACGGACATCTCCTACTGGTAGATGGTCACAGCCACGCGTTAGAGTAGAAAGAGCTTTGGAAATCATGACGGCTTGGTGCAAAGCCGAATTATCCATCAGGTTAAGTATTTGTTACAAAAAGGAATAGTTTACATGTTATACAATCACACACAAATGCACAAAAACAAAATACCCAACAAGAAAATTTTTATAACACTATACCAAGGCAACATTAATGCGTACATTTTTAAATGCACACTAACACTGACGTAATAAGAAAAAATTTTCATTATTTACAATAACACTTTTTTAAAGTGTTATTTCAAAAGCTTTCTTC
Organism: Locusta migratoria; assembly: GCA_026315105.1. Taxonomy (NCBI): domain Eukaryota; kingdom Metazoa; phylum Arthropoda; class Insecta; order Orthoptera; family Acrididae; genus Locusta; species Locusta migratoria. The sequence continues at coordinate 125,935,851 of CM048754.1, forward strand.
AGATCCACAAACACTAAAAACGTGGGTTGCCCTTTCCTTACTGTATTTTCTAAGAAAAGTCGTAATGTGAATATTGCCTCCCGTGTTCCTACATTTCTCTGGTCTTCCTCAAGGTCGGATTCGACTGGTTTTTAAATTCGCCTGTAAATCATTCGTGTAAGTATTTTGCAATCTCGATTTATTAAACTGATAGTCTGTAATTATCATATTTGTCTGCACTTGCTTTCTTATGAATTGGAATCACGATTTTTTTCTTGAAGTCTGAGGGCATTTCCCCTGTCTCATACATCTTCATTGCAAGGAGGAACAATTTGTTCATGACCTGCTCGCCTGACGATTATAGCAGTTCAGGCGGGACATGATCTACTCCGGGGGCCTTCTATCTATTCAAATCTTTTATTACTCTGTCAAATTCTTCTCGCAGTATAATATCTCCTATCTCATCTTCCTCCACTCCGTCTTCCGTTTATAGAATATTGCCTTCAAGTTTATTAACTTTGTATAGGCTATCTATATATTCCTTCCACAGTTCAGCTTTCCCCTCTCTGCTTAGTACTGGTTTCCCATCTGAGTTGTTGATATTCATGCAGCTGCTTTTCTTGTCTCCAAATGTCTCCTTTATTTTCCTGTAGGCGGTACCTATCTTTCCCCCAGTTACGCATTCTTCTACGGTTCTGCATTTGTCCTCTAGCCACCCCTGCTTTGCCAGTCTGCACTTCCTGTCAATCTCATTTTTCAAACGCTTGTACTCACTATCACCTGCTTGACTTGCTGAATTTATATATTTTCTCCTCTCATCAATTAAGTTCAGTATATCCTATGTTATCCAGGGATTTCTAATAGGCTTTGTCCTTCTGCCTATATATTATTTTCTTCGGCCTTCACTACTCTAAAACTCAGAGCTACCCATTCTTCTTCTCCTGTATTACTTTCCCCCGTTTCAGACAATCTACATCTACATGGGATACTCTGCAAATCACATTTAAGTGCCTGGCAGAGGGTTCATAAAACCACCATTATACTATTTATCTCCCATTCCATGCTCGAATAGCGAGCGGGAAGAATGAACACCAGAATCTCTCCGTTCGGGTTCTCATTTCTCGTATTTTATTCTGATGATCATTTCTACCTATGTAAGTGGGAGTCAACAATATATTTTCGCATTCGGAGGAGAATGTTGGCGATTGGAGTTTCGCAAGTAGCCCACGCCGCAACGATAAGCGCCGTTGTAATGATTCCCATCCCAGGTCCTGTATCGTTTCCGTAACGCTGTCTCCCCTGTATCGTGACAATACGAAACGAGCTGCCCTTCTTTGGACTCTTTCGATGTCCTCCGTTAAACCCACCTGATAAGGATCCCACACTGGGCTGCAATACTCCAAGAATGGACGGACAAGCGTAGTGTATGCAGTTTCGTTTGTAGTTCTGTTGCATGTTTTAAAGGTTCTGGCAATAAAACGCAGTCTCTGGTTCGCCTTTCCCACGATATTATCTACGTGTTCTTTCCAATTTAAGTCTAAAGTAATAGTAATTCCTAGGTATTTTGTGCAGTTTACAGCCTTCACATTTGATTCATTTATCACGTAAACAAAGCTTAACGGATTTCTTTTCGTATTCATGTGGACGACTTCATACGTCTCATTATTTAGAGTCAACTGCCAATTCTTACACCATACAGATATCTTATTGAAATCGTTCTGCAGTTGGTTTTGATTTTCAGGTGATTTTACTAGACGGTAAATGACGGCGTCATCTGCAAACAACCTAAGAGAGCTACTTAGATTTTCCCCTAAATCGTTTATGTAAATAAGGAACAGCAGAGGACCAATAACACTACCCTGTGGAACGCACGATATCTCCTCTGTTTCAGTCAATGCCTTACCATCGATTACTACGAACTGTATTCTCTCTGACAGGGAATCCCCTGTCCAATCGGAAATTTGGGGCGATATACCGTAACCACGCAATTTGATTAAAAGATGTTTGTGAGGTACGGTGTCAAAAGCCTTGCGTAATTCTGCCTCTAAAAGTGTCAATCACCTCTGGTTCCTTCAATTTGTCCAGATTGCATCTCCTTAATTTCTATAATTTTTGCAGTCTCTTACGTTTTAACTTATATTTCATAACCAATAGGTTATGAGAAAAGGTAGAAATGTAGGTTTGCCTTTCCTAAACGTATCTCTATATATAAAGGGAAGTGTCCCGATTGACTGACTGACTGACTGACTCATCATCGCCCAGCCCAAACCACTGAAGATGGGAACTTGACATTTGTCGAGGGCGTTCATCTTACTCTGTAGGCGTCATTTAAGAAGCGATTTTTCGATATTCCGTCCGTAAGGGGGTGAAATAGGGGATGAAACGTTTTTTGAAAATACGTAGCTATTTAGGCAAATTTGAAGCTAGAACTACAAAAATTCGGATTTTAATTCAGGGTTCGAATTTGAAATACACCTGTTTCGATATTTTTATAAATTCGACAAATAAGGGGGTAAAATAGGCGAGGCAAAAAATTGATTTTCAAAAATATGTTGCTGTTAAATCAAATTTTAAGCTACAACTACGAAACTTCGGATATGAAATCTTGGTCAGGATTAAAAATTCACGACTTTTAGTATTTTTGGAAATTCAACAAGTAAGAGGGTGAAATAGAGGATCAAACATTCTTTTTGAAAACACGTTGCTATTGATACAATTTTGAAGATAGAGCTGCAAAAATTGATATTTGTATAGTTGGTTAGACGTTAAAAATACGTTTCGGGGTTCGAAATTAAAGGACACGTGTTTCGGTACTTTTGGGAATTAGACTAATAAGGGGGTGAAATAAGGGATGCAAAAATTGATTTTCAATAATGTTGCTGTTAACTCAAATTTCGAGCTATAACTATGAAACTTAGGATATGGACTCTTGATGAGGATTAAAAAGACACGTGTTCTGGTATTTTTGGAAATTCAACAACTAAGGGGGTAAAAGAGGGGATCAAAAATTCTTTCCAAAACACATTGTTGTGCAGACAATTTTGAAGTTATAGCTACAAAAATTGGTATTTGTATTGTTCGTTAGAATTTAAAAAATACATGTTTCGGTATTTTTGGAAATTCAGCCATCAAGGGGGTTAAATTGGAGAGGGGATGTTTTTCGAAAATCTTTTGCTAATAAGCCAATTTTGAAGCTACAACCACAAAAATCGGTATATGTTTTTCTTGGTCAAAATTAAAAAGACAAGTGTTTCGGTATTTTCAGAAAATTAAATAGGGTATGAAACATTTTTTTTTTTTTTTTTTTGAAAATACGTTGCTAGTAAGCCAATTTTGGTGCTGTTAACTCAAATTTCAAGCTATAACTACGAAACTTAAGATATGGATTCTTCATCAGGATTAAAAAGAAACAAATGGTGCAGACCAAACAGCCTACGCATGCGAAGCAGCGGGGGTTCAGCTAGTCTTCTAATATAAGTGAGTGTTGCCTCGCATGTTGCTGCCTTTATCCTAAATCCATATTGTTCTTCCCACGAGTTGGGAAGGTACCAGCTGCTCCGTTCTCGTGCTGGTAATTGGTGTTGAAACATTGCGACCCAGGTGACGGACGGCTTCGGACAGCTGTATGAGCCTGGACGGGTTGCCTTCATTACAGGCAGGACTCGTTTATTGATGTCGTTGTTATTGTTGTTGTTGTTGTGCAGACGGTGACGCGCGACCGGCTGGTGGAGGAGTGCTGCCCGGGCTTCCAGAGGCGGCTGCAGCACTGCGTGCCGGCAACAGTTCCAGATCCACATCCAGATCCAGAGGCCTCCAGCGAGAGTGCGCGTGAGTAGCGCTAGCAGTGGCTCCAGCACTGGAACTAGCTCTAGCACGCTTGACAACAAATGTATGAGCTAGATATCAACTCCAGAAGTCGATCATCATCATCATACGTCGTTGTGCTCATTGCTGAGCGTCGTGACGCCATGAGCCAAGCGTCTCCATCCCGGACGGTTGCCGGCTTCTGTCAGTGCCTGCTGAAGAGGCAGGCCGATTTGGTCTATCCATCTGCTCGCTGTCTTCCTCTTGGTCTTAACGGATTACTTTTCGTACTCATTATTTACAGTCAATTGACAATTTTTACACCATACTGATATGTTATTCAGATCGTTCTGCAGTTGGTTTTGATATTCAGATGATTTTACTAGTCGGTAAATGACGGCGTCATCTGCAAACAACCTAAGAGAGCTACTTAGATTTTCCCCTAAATCGTTTATGTAAATAAGGAATAGCAGAGGACCAATAACACTACCCTGTGGAACGCCCGTTATCACCTCTGTTCTAGTCGATGCCTTACCATCGATTACTAAGAACTGTGTCCTCTCTGACAAGAAATCCCCTATCCAATCGCAAATTTGGGGCGATATACCATAACCACGCAATTTGATTAAAAGCCTTTTTTGAGGTAATTCTCTGACTTTTAATCGTTGCAGGTTAGCCATCATTCCATACCGCTCCTGGCCGTGTCGCCCGGCTGCCTATGGGTTAACTGACCTCGCCAACACAATACCTCTCACTAGGGATGGCGGATATCGCTGAAACAACCGGTTTTCGGTTATACCGGTTCTTTTCAATTTCAATTTAACCGCACCGTAAAAATTGCTTTTTAAATAACCGGTTTTTTAAATAACTGGTTTTCGGTTTTTATTGCTATTATTTCCAGTACAGTTCGAACGAAACTTATTTTGCGGCCGAAACCGAAACTTGCGAAATTTAGTTAAAGTTTAGGTAAATTTACGGTATATGACAAATCACTCGTCTTTTCATATTTTGCAAGATCCTCTCCCCCAATACTACGCCTTCTTGAGTGTGTGTAAGCCTAGCCAGGAGTCCGTAGAAGACGATATACGAAGCATACAGATTTACTGGCCTAGTATTTCCATCCGGCAGTTGCGAATATTGAGACAACCACTCCGTAAGTTGGACTTGTGAGCCAGCGCATACGAACATCTCGTTATACACACAACATTTATAAGTTACAGTCACTAAATAAACTTCAGTCAGTGCTGCAGAAGTATTTCGAAAAACAAAGTCTCAGTTCCGACTAATAGTATGATTGTTGTCATTGTAAATTTACGCAAATCGAATTAGGAAAGCTCTGTCCCTAAACTTAAAAATACTTAATCTAACTTTCACTTACGCTAAGGACAACATATAAATCCATGACCGCGGAAGGAGGGAGGACTCGAACCTCCGACTGGAGCAGCCGCGCAGTCTGTGAGATGGAGCCTCAGAACGCACGGCTATCTCGCGAGGCACCACATGCTCAATGTTACCTAAACCCATATTGGTTATTAAAAAAGCCCCTCGCATTCAAGGAATCACATTAATAAAACCTTTTTAGCATAACAATATGATGATAAATTGGAAGTTATTATACCAAGCTTACATAATAGGTATATGAATCGAATTTACCTTCTCTTCCAAGAAACATTTTGCAGGCTTTCTCCTTAAATGACACAGCATGTTTGTAGTACCTCCACCCGTTTTCAGCTTTTTAAAGCAAATGGAGCATTGTACCTCACTGCTGCCGTACTCCGTGAAGTACTTCCACACTCGGGATGGTGCCATTTAAGACACAACCGATGTCTGGCGACGACAGCAAGGAACTGCCGCGTGACCAGACGGAGGCAAGTCTCGTACACTCCGGTGCACGCGCGTCGTCTAATAGGCCACGCCACACGGCGACAGCTGCATCGATGCCTCAGTAGCTGCACCAGTTCCTAAGTTTTTATGCAACTGCCGGGACTGTTTTTAAATTAACACTGATCGCATTTCTTAGTTTCTGCGATGACCTGATGTTGCACAGCAAATTTTGGGAATAGGCCTAAATATCAGGGTCTACTAGTTTTAATTTTTTAAAATTATTTACAAAAAACAAATTTTTAACCACTACTACAGGAAGTAGTCGTATCGGTTCTTTTACCCGGTTCTTGGCAATAACTAAAAGAAACCGGTTACAACCGATCAGTAAATAAATACCGAAAAAACCGGTTATTCAGAACTAAAATACCGGTATCGGTGTTAACCGGTCGGTTTTTCCCATCCCTACCTCTTAACAGACTCTGATGTACTTTCAGGAGGCCGTAACTCCATAGTATCTGAATTATGGCCCAAATTTTCACGTCATGTCGATTTCTGGGGTTGATATCTAGCAGATTTTTATTCCTCAAGAAAATTTGAGGTCGAGTTGATGATGTTCCCTTCCCAGATAATAAATGATTGCGCTGTGTATTTGCAAACGATACGCGGGAAATTTTGAAGTTATCGGGGTACCGCTTTGCTCAGAAGGAACTTGATAGGAAGTGCGAGTACATGTAATAGGAAAGAAGAACGTAATATGAAAAAACGTATATATATTTTGTAAACAGTACATACGTGATCTGTCCGGTACCACTGCAAGATATGAGCCATTGATAAACAAAATATCTCCTATTAATAACAGAACTACTGCATCACATTACTGAAGCTTAACATTCAAAGGAGGAAAAATGTGACTCCTTTACAAGCAGAAATTACATTTAATGTTATTATAAGAGCTAGGTTCAAACCATTCCATTCCCTGTTCATGCGGTACAGTAACAGATAAAAATATTACCACCTATTAATCGCATTGAAAGCGGATTAAAAGAGATGAAACACAGAAAACATAAAATATTTGATAGCTGATAACGAAAATTAAAAAGGTAAAGCAGTCAACAATCCGAAGATTGGTTTGAACACCACAGTGCTTTACTAGGCATGGTCCTGTTTGGAGGTGGTATGCCGTTGCCTTTCCCCGACCTTCGAACTGACTTACCCAGCCAGTTATAGGGGGACCTACAGTTTAACGTGGGTTCCGAACCACGGTGCTACTCGGTATTTTTCACCTGAGCAACACTGCCAGAGGTGAAAGAAGTGGAAAGTGACAGATAAAAATCCTAGGACCTGGCGGGGATTGAAGCCGGGAACTTTGGATTTGTAGTCTGGCACTCTACCACTGTGCAACCGAGGGGCACAAAGAGAATGAGTCATATAAAAATAAACTGTAATTGCGACCTCCGAATAAACTGTGTAAGAGCTACTGTGGACGTAGTATCAACAGACGTCGCTAGATCGCAACAGTAGGATTTTAAATCGCGGTTGCTTTAGTTTACTTATAGCCTGTAATCGTTACTGTTTTTTCTTATGACCTGCAGCCCAGAAACTACTATAGTCGGAACTTCACACTTATATCTTCGTTATAAATCGTATACTGGAAAGCACAGAAAGTATTTATGAGTATACAAATAATTTTCTAAAGAGAGCAACCATAGCTTCAATACATTTTGATAAAATTCAAAACACAAACACCCGAAAATATATAAATTAAAAGTTAACTTCAATAATTTAAAGTCCTGCGTGCAGATGTGTAGAAAGAAACGCAAAATTGTCAAGACGTGTTTATTTAGAGACAACCAGTTTCAAATAGGTATGGATGCATCTTCAGGTGACATTAGCAAAATCTAAGTATCATGTAATCATTTTGCTAATGTCACCTGAAGATGCATCCATACCTATGTGAAACTGGTTGTGTCTAAATAAACACGTCTTAACAACTTTGCGACTTTTTCTACACATCTGCAACCAGTACTCTAGATTCCAGAATGAAACTTTCACTCTGCAGCGGAGTGTGCGCTGATATGAAACTTCCTGGCAGATTAAAATTGTGTGCCGGAACCGGGACTCGAACCTGGGACCTTTGCCTTTCGCGGGCAAGCGCAAGTTTGGAAAGTAGGAGGCGAGGTATTGCCGGAAGTAAAGTTGTGGGGCGGCATCGTGAGTCGTGTCGGGATAGCACAGTCGTTAGTGCGCTTGCCCGCGAAAGGCAAAGGTCCCAGGTTCGAGTCCCGGTTCCGACACACAATTTTAATCTGCCAGGAAGTTTCAGTACTCCATATGATTGAAGTCAACTTTTAATTTATAGATTTTCTGGTCTTTGTGTAATGAATTTGATTTATGAATATCTTCGTTGTAGATCGTAGAGATAGTAGTACCTCTTGACATTGCTAGATACTGTCGTGATGGAATATTCGAACATTTCCCGAGATTTCCCGATCTGTGACGTAAAGTGTTGGAACAGTTCGAGTCACGTTCAAAGCCAGCTGTAACAGAGAGGCCTACAGTGACAGACAAACAAGAGCGCGACACCCAACCAAGATGGCGGCCACAGCTGCGAGCACACGGCAGAATATGTCAAAAAAGTAAAATAAGATTCATAAACTGGAATCGTTTACCACTTATGCACTTTAGTCAGCTCTGGAGCCTAATCTATAGCTAGGCCACTGTACGAAGTATATACTGACAGAACTCACAAACATCTAGAAAATAATAATAATAATAATAAAAATCTTCAAACATGGAAACAGAAAAGATTGTAACAACTATCGAGGTATCTCTTTAATTAGCGTTGTAGGCAAAATATTCTCAGGTATTGTTGAAAGGAGAGTGCGAGTATTAATTCAGGACAAGTTAGATGAAAATCAGTGTGAATTTAGGCATCTTATAGGCTGTCAGGACCAGATCTTTAGCTTACGGCAGGTAATGGAAAAGTGCTATGAGTGGAACAGGGAATTGTATCTATGTTTCATAGATCTGGAAATGGCTTATGACCGTGTTCCTAGGAGGAAGCTGCTGTCAGTTCTACAAGATTATGGTATAGGAGGCAAACTTCTGCAGGCAGTTAAAGGGCTTTACGTAGTCAGGCAGCAGTTAGAGTAGGTGGCAAATTAAGCTCATGGTTCAGGGTAGTTTCAGGGGTAAGACAAGGCTGTAACCTGTCACCACTGCTGTTCATACTATTCATGGATCATATGCTGAAAACAGTAGACTGACAGGGCGGGATTAAAGTAGGTGAAAACAAAATAGGGAGTGACTTAGTTCTAATGGCCGATGTCATTGAAAGGCTGCTAACTAATATTTGAGAGCTCGATCAGAGGTGCAAGGATTATGATATGAAGATCAGCATCTCCAAAACGAAAGTAATGTCTATGGGAAAGAGATTTAAACAGATTGAGTGCCAAATACGAGGAACAAAGTTAGAACAGGTAGACACTTTCAAGTACCTGGGATGCACTTTGTCACAGGATGGCAACATAGTGAAAGAACTGGAATCGAGGTGCAGCAAAGCTGATGCAGTGAGTGCTCAGCTAAGATCTACTCTCTTCTGCAAGAAGGAAGTCAGTACCAAGACTAAGTTAGCAGTGCACCGCTCTATCTTTCGACCAACTTTGTTGTATGGGAGTGAAAGTTGGGTGGATACAGGTTACCTTATTCATAAGGTAGAGGTTACAGATATGAAAGTAGAAAGAATGATTGCAGGTACTAACAGACGGGAACAATGGCAGGAGGGTGTCCATAATGAGGAAATCAAAGAACAACTGGGAATGAACACCATAGATGAAGCAGTTAGAGCGAACAGACTGAGATGGTGGGGTCATGTTACACGCATGGGAGAAGCAAGGTCACCTAAGAGACTCAGGAGCTCGGCAGCGGAGGGTAAGAGGAGTCGAGGTAGACCAAGAAGAAAGTACTTAGATTCGGTGCAGAATGATTTTGAAGTAAAAGGCATAACATCAGACGAGGCATCAACGTCAGCAGTGAACAGGGGATCATGGAGGAATTTTATTAGAGGTACTATGCTCCAGACTGAACGCTGAAAGGCATAATCAGTCTCTAATGATGGTGGTGATGATGAATAAAAAAAATAAAAAAACACACAGTTATCTCTTGTGAAGTGCTGGCGCCAGATGGCTTCAGACTACAGATACAGTGATCGTGGCAGATCGGTACAAGTTAGACGTCTGATCTCAAGGCCCTTAAAAATGGTTCTGAGTTCTGTAATTCTATAGTAGGCCTGTGTACTTCGTCGCAGGTCTTAAAGTTTACGCTACAAAGGTCACTGAAATGCGGAAGTGGTAAACTATTCTACGTTATTGTTCTTATTTCAAATTATATCTCAATTCCATGTTGGCATTTAATGTAGCCTACGTTTAACCCAGGATAACAAAAAAAAAAAAAAAAAAAAAAAAAAAAAAAAAAAAAAAAAAAAAATTAAAGAAACGCATCACCATACAATCTGCAGTTTTCGAGTTAAAGTAGTTTAAACATTACCCCTGCAAAGCCGGAGCGGTTCAGCTAGTTAGCAATAAAAGGAATAAAAAGTGCTATGTCATAATTACTTACTATCGAAAATTGTATCCCACATTACAAATATTTATCAATATTGGTTACAAAGTACAAGGTGAGTGGGCAACAGAATGTGTGTTCGCTGGTGGGCAGCTACCTTTCAAGTAACGAGTAGAATTTGAAAGGTTCCACCGCTGTATTGTATCCAAACTTGTGACAAAACCAGAGGACATACGAGGCGCGTCCAGAAAGTAAGTTCCGTTTGGTTATATAAAACGAACTGGTACAGATACAGAATAAAATATTGATTGTACAAAAATCTACAACTGTTAAACTACTTTTCTACATAGCTTCCAAAATTTTATAGGCACAAGTTTTTGTGTGGCTTTTTCATAGAATGTTGCCGCCTGTGTATTCAACCATGTGGTAACATGTTCTTTCAGCTCGTCATCATTGTTGAAGTGTTGTCCACGAAGGACAGATTTTAGGTGTATGAACAGGATTTTTTCTCACGATAATTGCCGGCCGCGGTGGCCGAGGGGACTGAGGTGCTCCAGTCACGGTCTGCATGGCCACTACAGTCGGGGGTTCGACTCCCCCCTCGGGCATGGATATTTGTGCCGTCCTTAGTATTAGCCAGTTCGTAAGTAGTTTGTAAGTTTAGGGACTGATGACCCCGTAGTTTAGTCCCATAAGCTATACATACATTTGAATTTTTCTCACGATAATGCCCTCACACAGGATGTGACCAAACAATTCTTACGGAAATTTCAATGGGACCTGTTTGATCATCCTCCATACAGCTCGGACCTCTCTCCTAGTGAGTGTCATCTCTTCTTATACCTAAAATCTGTCCTTGGTGGTCAACACTTCAACGATGATAAAGAGCTGTTACCACGTGGTTGAATACACAGGCGGCAACCTTCTGTGAAGGATGCAAGCAAAAACTTATGGCACGCTATGACAAGTGCCTACTAAATTTCGGCAGTTATGTGGAAAAGTTGTTTAAGAGTTGTAGAATTTTGTGCAATAAAAATTTCTTCTGTATCTGTGTACAATTTCATTATATTACCAAATGGAACTTACTTTCTGGACGCGCCTCGTGTAAAAAAGTTCTTCAAATAAAAAAGTAAAAATTTATTTCATTATACAACTTTCTTGCTGACGAAAATTTCCTGACCAGAAAATAATAAAAGTGGAAAGTAACTTTTTCATGTCGTAATTTTAATTTCATATACAAGTAATAGTTTAAATTATTATTTTTTAATTTCTTCAGTATTCACCTGTCTCCGTGAAAAACTTTATTATTTTCTGGTCAGGAAATTTTCGTCAGCGAGAAAGTTGTATAATTAAATAAATTTTTAGTTTATTATTTGAAGAACTTTTTTACACTACGCATTTATTGGCACAACTCCGTTTCTACACCCATCCAAGATGGCTGCCGTGACTTCACGGAGATGCAGGCGGTAGCGCCTCTCTGCGTTATGCTGTGCTCACTGCTATGGAGGCCATAAAAGTACATTGCAAGGTGTTTATAATCGAACTAGTCAACAGAATTGACTGCTGTTCTACGTATTATGAGTTGTGTCCTGCTTTTAAAGCAAGCCTTGCTTTAATTTGCTCAACATTCTCATTTTCTCGAGACAGGCTTCTCTGTCTTGCCTCTGATGCACGCCATGTTCCCCTATGCTCAGGTGTTTCATTTTGCTGGTAGAAACGCATTTGTTTTGCGGCTGAAGCTGTATTTTTTAAGCAGGCATGTTTAAAAGAAATTACGTAAAGACTAAGTTATTATTTAGAAACGTTTATAAACGATATAGGAGACAATCTGAATAGCTCCCTTAGACTGTTCGCGGATGATGCTGTCGTTTATCGGTTAGTGAAGTCAACAGAGGATCAAAAGCAACTGTAAAGCGATTTAGACAAAATTTCTACTTGGTGCGAAACTTGGCAATTGACACTAAATAAAGAAAAGTGTGAAGTAATACACATGACCACTAAAAGAAATCCACTGAACTTCAATTACGCGATAAATCAGTCAAACCTTAAGGTCGTAAATTCTACCAAATACCTAGGAGTTACAATTACGAACAAATTAGACTGGAGAGAACACACAGAAAATATTGTGGGGAAGGCGAATCAAAGGTTACGTTTCATTGGCAGAACACTTCGAAGATGCACCAGCTCCACTAAAGAGACTGCCTACATCACACTTGTGCGTCCTCTCCTGGAGTACTGTTGCCACTTGTGGGACCCTCACCAGGTGGGACTGACGGAAGACATTGAGAAGGTTCAGAGAAGGGCAGCTCGTTTTGTTTTATCACGTTACGGGGGGAAAGCGCCACGGAAATGTTGCACGAATTGGGGTGGAAATCATTAATCATTGATTGCGGCGTGAAAATATTTTGCTAGCACCCATCTACTTAGGGAGACATGACCATCCCAATAAAATAAGAGAAATAAGATCGAAAACGGAACGATTTAGGTGTTCTTCCTTCCCATGCGCTATTAGGGAATGGAACGGTAGAGAAAAGTTATGAAAGTGCCTCTGCTAGGCACTTAACTGTGATTTGCAGAGTATCTACGTAGATGTAGATGTAGACGGAGACTGTGCGCCTGGTGTAGTGAATAAGACGAAACGGGCATTATAGAGCATAGATAGAATTTACGGTTTCACGATATCAAGGTCTGGAAGGCAGAAGGACGCAGAAAGATATTACGGAAATAGTAAGGGCTGGAAAACGTTGAAAAAAGAATAGGTCTTTGTTCCACATGCCGTAACGGACACCAAACTAAAACTCACAAGTCATCAATTACCGCTTTAACAGAAATCAAACAAAGTCACACCGGAATACATACACAAGGGGAACACGCCACATTCCCGAGAATAACATAAGCCACAACGCCTAACGCACACGTAACTTATTACTGCTACAAAGCGTAGCACGGACCTAACTGTGGCTTGCCTTTCGCGGGCAAGCGCAGTACCGACTGTGCTATCCCGACACAACTCAGGATGCCGCCTCACAACTTTACTTCCGCCAGTACCTCGCCTCCTACTTTCCAACTTCCCAGAAGCTCTCCTGCGAACCACGCAAGACTACCACTCCTGAAAGAAGCCATGTCTCCACCATATCCTTTCTTCCAGGACTGCTGGTTCGCGGGAGAGCTTCTGTGAAGTTTGGAAAGTAGGAGGCGAGGTATTGGCGGAAGTAAAGTTGTGAGGCGGCATCCTGAGTCGTGTCGGGATAGCACAGTCGGTAGTGCGCTTGCCCGCGAAAGGCAAAGGTCCCAGGTTTGAGTCCCGGTTCCGGCACACAATTTTAATCTGCCAGGACGCCACACCGATAGGATCCTCGCGCCAAAGCTCCGAAAGAGCACGGCGGAGACATACCGTAGTCGAGCAAAGAGTCTAGCTGCCTGTGCGAGGTCGATCGGTGCGCGCGCGACTGTAGGCAGTGCCCCTAGTGAGAGGTGGCCGAACGAGGCAGGCGCAGAGAGCACGCCGCCGCTCCCAGCGTCAGCGAGTGGAACCGAGGCGTAAGCAAACGACGCACAGCAGAGATGTCTGCGGTGAAACGCAGTAGAAGCGTATCACTCACACACAGGGTAAATACAGGGTGGGGAGCATCACTACATGTCAATGAAAGCTAAAGTATTTTCACTTATAGTAAAAAAAAATCAATAAATTTTTTAATTGAAAATAGATTCTAACAAGTGCAAAGCCTCTATAACTTCAAAGGGAGGTGAGCAACCATTGAAATAAAAGAAAAGCGGCAGAGAGCCGTCTTTCAGTATCAGTTTTATTGTGCTTGCTCTCTCTGTTGGTCTGGATACTGCAGTCGTTGTTCTGTACTCGGCAGCCTCATTTGCCAGTTATTTTGCTGTGTGCAGCAGCGCCCCCGCCTGCACAGTGGCAGCAGCTGCGCCTCGCCGATGCCGACGCCGCCCCCACGGAGCCGCCCCCGCCACCTCCCGCCGCCGCCCCCGCCGCCTCCTCCGCCTCGGCCGAGGTGACTGCACAGCAGAAGGGCCAGCCGGCCGGCGCCGCCTTCCCCAAGAAGGACACCAGGACCGCCAAGAAGGGCGCGCCCGACAAGACCGCCGTGAGTAGCCGCGCGCTGCTTCACCTACTCTCCTACTGCACTCCACTCACGTACATTGCGCCAGCCAAAGCATCCGTTCACCCACCCAAACACACATCTGCCACTGCAGGCTTTCCCGGCGTATACAGCTGATGAAGATCTCTAGGGTCTCCAGCCGGGTGGCAGCGTTGACGCATTGCGACATTTCGGGAAGTGTCATACGATCCATCTTTGAGCGAAGTGGCCAATGAGGGTAGTTTGGGGACTCCTTCCACTATCTCGACGACACCTTCGTGGTGTGGGGGCAGGGCAAACACACACTGGATGGCTTTCTTGAACTCCCCAACAACATCCATCCGCCAGCCGCGGTGGCCGGGGAGACTGAGGCGCTCCAGTCACGGTCTGCACGATCAATACAGTCGGGGGTTGGAATCCCCCCTCGGGCATGGATATTTGTGCCGTCCTTTGTCGCAGCTAGTTCATAAGTAGTTTGTAAGCTTAGGGGCTGATGACCCCGTAGTTAAGTCCCATAACTTTATATATATATATATATTCCAAACATCAAACTTACCATTTTTAATCAAATTCAGTGGTTATGGTATATCACCCCAAATTTGCGATTGGATAGGGGATTTCTTGTCAGAGAGGACACAGTTCGTAGTAATCGATGGTAAGGCATCGACTAGAACAGAGGTGATATCAAGCGTTCCACAGCGTAGTATTATTGGTCCTCTGCTGTTCCTTATTTACATAAACGATTTAGGGGAAAATCTAAGTACCTCTTTTAGCTTGTTTGCAGATGACGCCGTCGTTTACCATCTAGTAAAATCACCTGAAGATCAAAGCCAATTGCAGAACGATTCGAATAAGATATCTGTATGGTGTAAAAATAGGCAATTCACTCTAAATAATGAGAAGTGTGACGTAGTACACATGAGCACGAAAAGAAATGCGTTAAACATTGTTTACAAGATAAATCAATCAAAATTGAAGGCCGTAAACTGCACAAAATACCTAGGAATTACTATTACTTCAGACTTAAATTGGAAAGAACACGTGGATACAATGTTCAAATGTTTGTATAGCTTATGGGACTTAACTACGGGGTCATCATTCCCTGAACTTAAAAACTACTTATGAACTAGCTAATCCTAAGGACTGCACAAATATGCATGCCCGAGGGGGGATTCGAACCCCCGACCGTAGTGGCCGTGCAGACCATGACTGAAGCGCCTCAGTCCCCTCGGCCACAGCAGCCGGCAACACGTAGATAATATCGTGGGAAAGGCGAACCAGAGACTGCGTTTTATTGGCAGAACCCTTAAAACATGCAATGGAAGCAGAAAATTAACTGCATACACTACGCTCATCCGTCCATTTTTGGAGTGTTGCTGCCCAGTGTGGGATAGTTATCAGGTGGGTTTAACGGAGGACATCGAAAGAGTCCAAAGAAGGGCAGCTCGTTCCGTATTGTCACGATACAGGGGGAGACAGCGTTACGGAAATGACACAGAATCTGGGATGGGAATCATTACAACAACAGCGCTTATCGCTGCGGCGTGGGCTGCTTACGAAACTACAATCGCCAACATTCTCCTCCGAATGCGAAAATATGTTGTTGACTCCCACTTACATAGGTAGAAATGATCATCAGAATAAAATACGAGAAATCAGAGCTCGAACCGAGAGATTCAGGTGTTCTTTTTTCCCGCGCGCTATTGAAAAATGGAATGGGAGATAAATAGTATAATGGTGGTTCGATGAACCCTCTGCCAGGCACTTAAATGTGATGTGCAAAAAAATGTGCAAATGTTTGTTAAGCTTATGGGACTTAACTACGGGGTCATCAGTCCCTAAACTTACAAACTACTTATGAACTACTTACGACCTAGGACGGCACAAATATGCATGCCCGAGGGGGGATTCGAACCCCCGACCGCAGTGGCCGTGCAGACGTTGACTGAAGCGCCTCAGTACCCTCGGCCACTGCGGCCGGCCACACAGCAAAATCGGCCGTCGCTGAACATAGCATAAACGAAGCACACACTCCCGACTTCGAGAACACGAAGGCGCTGTGCAGAGCATGGCGATTTGGGAGAGTGTGATCGAGGAATCCGTAGATTCCTTATGGAATAGGTTCACAGATTTGTGACTGGCTGGAGGACTTCCTAAGTAATAGAACGCAGTACGTTGTTCTCGACGGCGAGTCTTCATCAGAGACGAGTGTATCGTCAGGCGTGCCCCAGGGGAGTGTGATAGGACCGCTATTATTTTCTATCTATATAAATGATCTGATGGACAGAGTAACTTGTAATTTGCGGCTGTTTGCTGATGATGCTGTGGTGTATGGGAGGGTGTCGTCTTTAACTGACTGTAATAGCATACAGGATGACTTAGACAAAATTTCTAGTTGGTGCGAAGATTGGCAGCTAGCTCTGAAAGTGGAAAAATGTAAGGTGATGCGCATGAGCAGAAAAAACAATCCCATAATGTTCGAATACAGCATTAGTAGTGAGCTTCTTGATGCTGTCGCGTCGTTCAAATATCTAGGCGTAACATTGGAGAGCGATATGAAATGGAACGAGCATGTAAGGACAGTTGTGAGTAGGGCGGACAGCCGACTTCGGTTTATTGGGAGAATTTTGGGAAGATGTACTTCACCTGTAAAGGAGTCCGCGTATGAAACGCTTGTACGACCACGTCTTGAGTATTGCTCAAGTATTTGGGACCCGCAGCAGATCGGTTAAAAGGAAGGCATAGAGGCAGTTCAGAGACGAGCAGCTAGGTTTGTTACCGGTAGGTTCGACCAATGCGCGAGTGTCACGGAAATGCTCCGGCAACTCAATTGGGGATCGCTGGAAGAAAGACGACGTTCTTTTCGTGAATTTCTGTTGAGGAAATTTAGAGGCCCGAATTTGAAGCTGAGTGTAGTACGATCTTGCTGCCGCCTACTTACATTTCGCGTAAAGATCACAAAGACATGATAAGTGAAATTAGGGCTCGTACGGAGACATATAGGCATCCTTTTTTTCCTCGTTCAATTTGGGAGTGGAATAGGAAAGGAAATGCCTAGTAGTGGTACAGTGTACCCTCCGCCACGCACCTTACGGCGAATTGCGGAGTATGTATGTAGATGTAGATGTAGAAATAAGGATTGACGATAACCCAGTCAACAGGGATGGAGGCTGCCAGCTCAGCGTAGCGTGGACTCCCGCGGTGGCTGCAACCCCCGGGAGCGCATCTACCACCGTTCTCTGCCGCAGACGCTGGCAGAATGACCTCACCGAGGGTCGCCCGGCGACCCACCGCAGCCTCCCGTGGTCCAGTGCAGGGGGGGGGGGGGGGGCACCGCGGGTATAAACATTCCCGCAGTCCGCTCATCTCGTTACTTCGCTTGAAGTTGGGTAGTCTGACACTTGCCGAAAAGTCGCCATCCGTCAACGCCGCCACCCGGCTGCAGACCCCAGAGATCTCTATCATACGTTTCCCGTATCCGACGGCTATAAATGAGAGGTCTGGTCACGCTACCACGGCGGCCATTATGGTTCCAATTGGCAGTTGTAGCGGACAGTATTCCGATAACGTTTGTCACTAGAAAGTGTTAGTTGCATCAAGCAGTCTACATCTACATGTCATACTCTGCTAATCACTTTCATGTGCCTGGCAGAGGGTTCATCAAACCACCTTTATACTATTCTTCTGTCATTTGTGAGGATACAGGGTTTTAGGTTAGTAACCTCTTTTGGTCGAACGATAGTTATCATTGATGTGCAGCGAGAGCTGCTGGCAACAATGCTTCGGTTGGAATGTTCTTTGTTTGTTGGCCGGGGTGCGGCAGCCTCCCGCCGACCGCAGAGCGAGGCGGTACGGTAGCATGTCGGCAGTGAGTTCGTGACCTGCGTTTAGTGGTGGCTAGAGTTTTTGCCATTCCGTCGTATCGCGTACGGGTTGCAGTTGTATATTGAAATGTTTGGACTTGTTTGTTTGGACTTGTAGACATTCATTGTAGTGGCCCGCGGTTATTAAATCAGTGCGTTTAAAGGGAAGAGTTTTTTACATTTGTTGTTCCATAATAAAGGAAGTTAACAAAGTTTACTGTTATGGATCAACCTCGTAATTGTCCGCATCCCATACCGTCAAATCATTGGGACAATTATTAAATGATTAAGCAGCATATAGAATATAACGGCAACTTCGCCCATCGAGCATTAGGTGGACGCAGCTGTGACGTTACACATTCTATTTTCGAATAGAAAAATCAAATGTTTAGATAACATAAAAGTTTTCTGGGTTTTGTACCGCGTCATGATGTAAGAAAGCTATTACTGAAATAACCGACGTATCGTCCAACGTTGCAGTGGCCTTCATCTGGATATACTGGTGTGAGCTGGTTGTTACTACACTTTCAATTAGAAATTACGTCATATTTTTTAAAATAAGCGATGTTATTGGTGAATGGAAACTTTATTATGATGGGATGCTGAGGTGGAGGCAGTTCGGGTAAGCCGTCGCCTGTTGCTTCTTGCACAGCGAGACGTGATTGGTGTTATAATGACACGGTTTCCTTTCCCCGATATTATCAGAGAACATTTTGTATTTTTATATTATTTTGGCATGTTAAAATAGTTATCTATGAAAGTCAGAGAAAGAAAATTTAGGAACAACACTTTCAATTTTTTTGTAAGAAAGAAGACTCTCTTGCTTTGTACTTCGTAGCGATAGCATCTTGCAGACGGGAGCTGTACTTTATTATTTTTTATGTGGCCGCAGTCATGTACATTCAGGTAAATATATGTGCTGTGCGCGTATCTTAAATTTATAAATAACCCCGACCTCTGACTTAAATTCGCACTTATGAATACTTATTAAAAATTTTGCCCTATCCTCCCTCCGCCCATGATGTCTTTTTCAGCCTTGTTGAATCACCGCAACAATGGATGGCACAGTTTTTTTTGTTAATATTGAATGGTGATATTTCATGTAGCCTGCCACTCCTGTTTCAAAAATTTATTCCATAATATTATATATATACATGTGGCGTCTGTTCGGAAAGAACAGACGTCACATTCTGATCCTGCAGCTGTTATTATTTAATATTCATAGAATATATGACATCAACTGCTATTGGGCAAAGCTGAAAATGTGTACCCAGCCGGGATTCGAACCCGGGTCTCCTGCTTTCTAGGCAGTTGCGCTGTGTTGTAGGGGTCAGCGTAACTGCCTAGAAAGCAGGAGACCCGGGTTCGAATCCCGGCTGGGTACACATTTTCAGCTTTGCCCAATAGCAGTTGAAGTCATATATTCTATGAATATTCCATAATATTATCATTTACCGGCAATAAATCTGCAGTCGATTTTCTTGTGAATTTTTAGAAGTCCGATGTGTTTGACTTACGTAATATTCCTATCCGATTTACATCATGTCACTTATCTTACTTTACGGTTTGCTACACGAGTCGTAGTTTGATATTGACGAACTGCCATCCACTGTTCGCCGAGTGGTTATCATATTATTAAAATTTCATTTACAGCCAAATTTCAACCGCCGATGGATCTCTTGTTAAAGGTAACTGCTCGTCGATTCTTTTTGTAATGTTCTGCCTGCACAACACTCCACCGTCAATTAGCTTGCCATTTCATTTAAATGCATGTAATAATTTTTCCAAAATTTTTCCCCGTAATTTACTGATTGGGATCTTTCATAGCTTCTAACTTCAAACCTCTTCCTTCTGTAAATTTCGTAATCTCAAGAATTAATAGCCAGGCTGGAACATTATCGTGTTCATCGGCGAGTGGGGTGAGGGCTTCCGTTTCTCTGCTGCTTGCTGGTGACGCTCGCGTGTTGTGTTGTGTTTTCAGTGCGGCCTGTTCCGCTGTGGTGGCTGGTAGCCAAGAGGGGCAAGCCTGAGTCCATCTTCTCTGTCCATGTTGTTAGCGTGTTTTACAATTTCGACGGCTTCCCTTATCTTGCGTTTAACCATCGCTGATTGCTTGGCGATTATTCTGGCATCGTTAAATGTTATCTTCCTGCTGCAATCTTGCTAGTGTTCGGCTACTGCAGATTTTTGCGTTGGCCTAATCGAATGCAGCGTTCATGTTCGCGCATGCGCGTTGCCAGCCCTCCCTGTCTCACCTGTGTACACTTCCCCACTCTCGCATTCCACCTTGTATACTCCTGACGCGTGTAGTGCCTCTATGTTGTCCTTTGTGGAACCAAGTACATCCTGCATCTTGTGACTACTTTAGGTGAAAGGCTGGACTCCAACCCGGCGAAGATGCTTAGCAATCCGATCTGTGACGTTTTCTACATACGGTAAGCGTGCTGCTGGCTGCTTTTTATTGACTTCCTGCCTACTGCTGTTTCTTTTATTTGTGTCCATGGCGGTGTGAATCACTCTATGGTTGTAGCCATTGGCCAGAAATGTTGTTGAGCTCAGCTGTTTTGTTGTTGTCTTCATCACTTAGTCGCTGCGCGCGAATCGTCAGTGAGCGGATAAGACAGTTCTTCTGTTGTGGGTGGTGGTTTGACTGGGCGTCAAATACCTGCCGGTATGTGTACGCTTCCGATACATCCTGTGCCCAAGCGTGCCTTGCCTCGTTCTATAAACTTCCCCATCTAGGAATAGAATAGTGCCAACCTTCTCGATCTCCTTAATGTAAAGTGGATCTTCTTCTGCAATTTGTTCAGATGTTCATGAAACTTGTGTAGCTCCATCTCACCATGGGGCCATATTGCGAACGTATCGTCCACGTCGACGCGGTAGAACACCCAGAAAACGTTTATGTCAACTGTCTCTGGCCGCGGAAGCCTACGTAATTATAAATGTTTAGATGTTTGTAGAGCTTATGGGACTTAACTGCGGGGTCATCAGTCCCTAAACTTACAAACTACTTATGAACCAGCTTGTACTAAGGACGACACAAACATCCATGCCCGAGGAAGGATTCGAACCCCCGACAGGGGTATTCTCGAATAGCGCGTGGGAAGATAGAACACCTGAATCTCTCCGTTCGAGCTCTGATTTCTCGTATTTAATTCCAATGATCTTTTCTACATATGTAAGTGGGAGTCAACAATATATTTTCACATTCGGTAGAGAATGTGATTGGAGTTTCGTAAGTAGACCACGCCACAGCGATAAGCGCTGTTTGTTGTAATGATTCCCATCCCAGATCCTGTATCATTTCCGTAACGCTGTCTCCCCTGTATCGTGACAATACAAAACGAGCTGCCCTTCTTCGCACTCTTTCGATGTCCTCCGTCAAACCCATCCCACAGTGGGCAGCAATACTGATATCTTATTTAGATCGTTCTGCAGTGGTTCTGATCTTCTGGTGACCTCACCATCGATTACTACAAACTGTGTCTTCTCTGACAGGTGATGTCCTATCCAGTCGCAAATTTGGGGCGATGTACCAAAACCACGCAATCTGACTTAAAGCCATTTCTGAGGCATGGTGTCAAAAGCCTTGTGAAAATCAAGAAATACGGAATCGATTTGAGAACCCTTATTGATAGCACTCATCACTTCCTGTGAGTAAAGAGCTAGTTGAGTTTCACATGAATGATGTTTTCTAAATCCGTCTTGACATCGGGTCAATAGATCATTCTGTTCGAGATTATTACTTGAATAGAGGATATGTTCCAAAACCCAGCTGCAAATTGACATCAATGAAATAGGGCAGTGACTATAAAATTGCGACGGAGTATGCAGGTTACAGAGAATTTCGCTGTATCCATTCTCATCGCAATGTTTAACTAACGATACAACCACAATTATGAGGAAAAAGTAGCTTTTCAATCAACAGAATTCTCCTTTTCCCCAATTGTATCTGTGTAACATAATGGTGTACATGTTTTCTTCTGATATATACATATTGTCAAGCTTCCATTCGGTATGGTATAGACTGAGGAAAAACGAATTGAACTGTCCGAGAACAGAATCTCACATGGGGCGTCGGCTCGCGTTCACATAAAATATTCCTGGTGTGCACGTCTCCATTGTTTGTGCAGTAGGTAACTGGAAGAAATTTCGATATACTGGATATGTGCCAGACAAACGTAAGGCAGATCGTAGCGTTTTAATTTAAGTTGAAAAAGATGAGAAAGATATCAGAAAAAAATTATGTATGAAAAATCAATGTATTAGTTTCAGTTATAATTACTTTGATTATGTTCATCAATGTAGTCCAACCATTTTCATTATTTGGTGAAGAGTCCAATGGAAAAACTGATTACAAAAAATCTAGCAGTTATCTGCGAAAATTACATTTATATTGGGTGTTGGTCGTTGTTGTTGTTATGGTCTTCAGTCCGGAGACTGGTTTGATGCAGCTCTCCACCCTACTCTATCCTGAGCAAGCCTTTTCATCTCCTCATAAGAACGGCAACCCACATCCACTTGAATCTGCTTACTATACGCGTCTCTTGGTCTCCCTCTGCGATTTTTACCCCACACAGTTCCCTCCAATGCTAAATTTACAATTCCCCGATGTCTAAGAATGTGTCCTACCAAGCGATCCCTTCTTTTAGTCAACGTATGCCAAAAAATCCTTATCTCACCAATTTTGTTCAGTACCTCTTCATTACTTTTGCGATCTACCCACCTAATCTTCAGCATTCTTCTGTAGAACCACATTTCAAAAGCCTCTATTCTCTTCCTGTCCGCACTGCTTATCGTCCAAGTTTCACTCCCGTACAAGGCAACACTCCACACAAATGCCTTCAGAAAAGACATCCTTACACTTAAATTAATATTCAATGTTTGCAAATTTCTCTTTTTCAAAAATGCTTTTCTTCCCATTGCCATTCTCCATTTTATATCCTCTGTACTGTTGGTCGTTAATAAACATAATATTTACACCATTCACATGTCATGAAAGCATTTTTCACCAAGAGGACTTTTGCTAAGAGTGCTTTAGTGCACAGTATACTTTGTCATCCAAACGTACTTGTACTTCTTGTATTCCGAAATCGGAAATCTTTCGCGGGAGTTTTTATTGTCCTAAGGTCCACTTTCAACGGTTTCACCCCTTTTGGGAATGAGTATAGCTCATCCCTAATGTTTTCCTAAACCACGGAAAGTTTTATTAGTTCACAACCTGTATGACAAAGTCATTGCATGTAGGTGTAGATAAAAGAAAAACAGCGGAATTATGCAGAGTTCACAGTCACCAATATTAACCCATATAGGTGGGAATATTTTTGTTTTGAATTACTTTTCAGAAGCTATTAATTACCTTCATATGACTGCAGAAGATCGTTATAACAGATTTTTTTTCACAATCACGCCATTAGTTTTGCCATACTGCCCTTCTTACTGGAAAATGAATGTTTAAGAATTTTAATGTGCTGAATCATTATTGTTAAACTATCATTTAAAATGAAACATATACATGTAAATGTCGCAAAAAGTAAAGAATGTTCCAGAAATAGAAACAAACTACTAGGAAGTCTTCGAAATCGTCTGTATTAACCTGAACTTCAAAGCCGCATGCAACCACTTTGCAATCAATAATACAAGTTAAAATTGATCTGAAGTAGGATTATGGAACATATACTTTGTTCGAATATTATGAACTACCTCGAAGAGAACGACCTATTAACCAATAGTCAACACGGATTCAGAAAGAATCTCTCTTGCGAAACACAGCTTGCCCTTTATTCACATGAAGTGATAAGTGCCATCGACAAGGGATCTCAAATCGATACCGTATTTCTGGATTTCCGGAAGGCTTTTGATACTGTACCCCACAAGCGGCTTCTAAAGAAACTGCGTGCTTATGGAATATCTCCCCAATTGTGCGATTGGATTCACGATTTCCTATCAGGGAGGACACAGTTCGTTGTAATTGACGGTAAGTCATCGAGTAAAACAGAAGTGATATCTGGCGTTCCATAGGGAAGCGTTATAGGTCCCCTACTCTTCCTCGTGTTTATAAACGATTTAGGAGACAATCTGAATAGCTCCCTTAGAATGTTCGCGGATGATGCCGTCGTTTATCGGTTAGTGAAGTCAACTGAGGATCAAAAGGAAATGCAAAGCGATTTAGACAAAATTTCTGTATGGTGCGAAAATTGGCAATTGACACTAAATAAAGAAAAGTGTGTAGTATTACACATGACCACTAAAAGAAATCCGCTGAACTTCAATTACGCAATAGATCAGTCATACCTTAAGGTCGTAGATTCTACCAAATACCTAGGAGTTACAATTACGAACAACTTTGAGTGGAGAGAACACACAGAAATTATTGTGGGGAAGGCGAATCAAAGGTTACGTTTCATTGGCAGAACGTTCGCAGATGCACCAGCTCCACCAAAGAGACTGCCTACATCACACTTGTGCGTCCTCTCCTGGAGTACTGTTGGCCCTCGTGGGACCCTCACCAGGTGGGACTGACGGAAGACATTGAGAAGGTTCAGAGAAGGGCAGGTCGTTTTGTTTTATCACGTTACGGGGGGGGGGGGGGGGGGGGGGAAGCGTCACGGAAATGTTGCACGAATTGGGGTGGAAATCATTAATAGAAAAACGTTATTCATTGCGGCTTGATCTGTTTGCGAAGTTTCAAGCACCGACTTTTACTTCTGAATGTGAAAATATTTTGCTAGCACCCACCTACTATGGGAGACATGACCATCCCAATAAAATAAGAGAAATCAGATCGACAACGGAACGGTTTAGGTGTTGTTTCTTCCTGCGCACTATTAGAGAATGGAACGGTAGAGAAAAGTTATGAAAGTGGTTAATGAACCCTCTGCCAGGCACTTAAATGTGATTTGCAGAGTATCTATGTAGATGTAGATGAAATGGGAGTAGGCTACTCAAATACATCAAATACGACACTGTGCACGAATTCTTACATAAAATGATGACAAAGTAAGTTTCCATTCTCGTCCTTCTGGAAGGTCGTCAGCACTATCTGGGTTAAGCACCTAAAGTGTGGTTTACAAGTAGTGAATGGAAGCGAACATGAACGAATGCGCATTTGCAGAAAATTCTCTGCCATTCGTCGACCTGCACAGCTCGCGATACGTGTTTACTGACCGTCGCCGTCGTCTCGCGGAAACGTCGGACACACTGCAGTCGCTTCACCCTCTGTGCGTCTCGGAATTAACTGTTCTCTCACGTTATCCGCCTTTGTACGAATACATTTGTTGCGGCTTCCCATGCCGTCTTCAGGAAATATTACGTAACAGACACATGTCCAACATCAATTATAGACTGACGATAAAATCCGTGCTAAATGCCAAAATGAACGTTCCGAGTAAAACGCAAGAAACCTCCTAAAATGAACATTTTGTCTTTTTTGTATCCCATCCTCGTCGCCGTTTTTGTGTCTCGTTTCCGTCGTAGGTGTCGGTGGCCGAGTAGAAAGACCGACACAGGAATAAAGGATGCACGCTTGTGCAGGTAGGAGGTGACCAGCCAGTGGGACAGCAGAAACTAGAAACACTAGAGTAAATTAGAACGAGATATATATTGCACAGAATGTATACAATACTTAACTTTTACATAGTTCTGTACTGCAGAATGCTGACACATAGTTGAGTTAGAGGCCTGCCTAGTGCCTGTCCGATAGCCAAGTCTTCACTGGTGCCTATCTGATTCCCAAGTGTTAACTGGTTCCTATCTCAGTCCCAAGTGAACGATGTCGTCCAGTGGTGGCCACGAGCGAAGTTGCAGCAGAGGGCGCTCGTGGCTGACGTCGTAAGAACGCCGCGCCGTGCGTGCATGGCGGCGCGCGGCTAAAGTACGTGGCGCTCACTTCATACTTGTGCGACACCACAATCTTTATGTGCAATTCTTTTTGCCTTAAATTGTGTCCACCGTTAATTTTTAAAGACTTATTGCAGTTGAATTGACCATTCAATTTTTATCTTTATGAAAAAAAATATTTTCCCGATAAAAAATAAGAATAGGGCTATGTGCCATGCCCTCTACTGTGCCATACCCTCTGCTGTAAAAAAGCTGTATTCTCTGATAATACAAATGTTGTCTTAAACACATAAGTGAACTTTTGGCCGTTGTGTAACGACTTTCCTCTTGGGTGAAAATTGCTATGTGTTCAACTATACGCTGTGCATCATCACCTGTGTACTTCCTCTCTTTGGTTTTATTTCTCCTACGTTACCAAGCTTTCTCGATTTAACCAATGTTTCACTCCTATGCTTTGTGATGACGTGAATTTCCATACATGTTTGCTTGCACACTTGTTTATGATCACCTTTGCCATCAGGAATCGTATAACATACACTGGCCTGCCTTCTACTTTGTGTCGAATCTGTGTACGACCCATGTCGCCTACGTTTAATACTTATGTTTCCCATTGTATACGAATTTTGCTTCACGTTATCTCCTAGTTCATAAAACTGATTGAAGGTGTTTAGTTTTTGTTTGAAGGCAATGCTTCTGCATAGATATGGGCATCGGCATGAAAGCTACATAAAAGAAGGCCATTAGAAGTGTAAAAACTGCTTCTAATAATGTGTTTTTCACTACTTTGCACTCAGAAAAAAACCCGCATATACAAACAACAGCGACATTAAAAGCCGAAGGAATACAACTATGAGCTATTAATAAACGACAGCATAGGTCTATGATGTTATAGAGGTACTTAAACCTACCGCAACAAGTGGAGGTTGTTTCTCAGGCACTGTGACATTCCGGCTGTTCTTGTAGGATTTCCCTACTGCTCTAAGCTTATTTACCGTTTGCATTGCAGGAAAAGCACAGAATGAATAGTTGCTGCTTGCTACACGATGGACCCTCACCTCAAACAGTAATAACAAAGCTCACGTGCAGCTGTGGCACCACTGGCACACAGCCCAGGTTTTGCTTCACAGCAGGTGGCACGTAGATCGTCCGGCATTCTTGTGAGGAACATTACAACTACTTCCACATCGAATAACAGATAGCCCGCTTTTTACTGAGTAGTGTTAGGCATGTAGCCCACATTTTCACAATAAAACAAAAATTTCATTTTTGGCACTTACCACGGATTTTATTTTCAGTCTAAAATTCTTCGTATTTGACGCGTGTTTCACGTTGCGACATCGTACCCACAGTCCCAAATAGATTACAAAGTGCAATTTCTGTATTTGTTCATGCGATAAACTGCAAAATTATGAGCATTTACGTGCTGCCCGAATCCTTTTGCGACTGAGTGTAGATAACATTGTGCAGTCGGGGCTTGGTATGTTGGCCTCTTGCATTGCCACGTGCTAATGAATGTATTTGAAGGGGAAAAATCGCACTGACGTGTTTTACGGCTCACTTTAGATTTGTAGTTTTATTAGTTTTTGCAAACATTTTCGACAATAATAATAATCTAAATAATAATAAATTAATTAATAAGAGTGTCTGAA
This sequence comes from Locusta migratoria, assembly GCA_026315105.1. Classification (NCBI taxonomy): domain Eukaryota; kingdom Metazoa; phylum Arthropoda; class Insecta; order Orthoptera; family Acrididae; genus Locusta; species Locusta migratoria. The sequence continues at coordinate 125,963,472 of CM048754.1, forward strand.
ACCCTTTCAGGAAAAAAAAATTAGGTAGTTGCGGGTTTCGAACCACCGACCTTTTGAGTCACAGTCCAACACCTTGCCCACTACGCTACGGCTATAAATCAAAACAAGAGTCCTTTAATCTCATACTATTGATGGCCGTTGTTAACTGATGTTAATATGGCATTTATAGACATTAGATTATCATTTATCGTACGAAGAACGGAGTGTTTTTGTCAATTCCTTAGTGTGCCGTCGCTTTGAAATGACAACGTGTAAGTTACATTAAGAAAATCATCAAATACTCGAGGAATGCCACGTGACGTTTCCGAACGGCTGGTTTTCGTTAATTCAATGGAGGGTGTCAAATCTCCGTTATTTTTGCAAATAAGTCTCAAACGATACGAGATATGAAAAAAAAAAAAAAAAAAAAAACCATAAGGGAGGTAAGTTGTAGAGAATTTTCTCCTCTACCAATTAGGTTATCCAATTTTCGTTTCAGATGAACGGTTCGTTTGTAATTACATACAAACCGCTTTTTTGGTATTACAGCCGTTTTTTTGTCCGTATAATTTGAAAAAAGGGAGGTTCTGGTCTCTGGCGTCCTACAATCATGTCTGTAAAATTTGGTGCTGATCGACTGAACGGTTCCTCTTAAAAACAGGGAACACGTTACGGACAGACAAACAGACATACATCTCAAAATCGCCGTTATTTTTGCAAATATCTTTGAAACGCTACGGCATATGAAAAAAAAAAACATAAGAGAGCAAAGTTGTAGAGAATTGTCCCCTCTACAAATTCGGTTATTCAATTTTCGTGTCAGATGAATAGTTAAGCCGTTATTTTCATTTAAATTTCGAGCTGTCAAAAGACGATCGCAAACGCCCACTTTTAGTGTTATTACCGTAACCTACAGTGGGCCAAAACCAAGAGGCAGGCCAAGAGCAACGTATTTTAATAACGTCAAAGCAGATAAGGGGAGAAAATCGTATGAAGAACTGAAGAGGATAACAGTGGACAGAGGGACACGGCTAAAGCGACAAGGCGTAGCCTCTACTTCGTGAGGATCAGTCACCATTCGCAAAACTGCATTCACGACCAGGCTCGTCTCGTGCAGACGTTCCAGCTCGCAGATTTGAGACCAGAACTCCTGCTACGCTGCACGATCGCACTGCGCAGCAGCCTTGTCTGCGGCAGCGGCTGACGTTCCAGCACGGGAGCCGGCGCAGCAGGTCCTGTATGTCCACAGGGTCGTCCTGGTCCCCCTCTGTGAACGCCAGAAATAGTTCCGTGCAACTCAAACCTGTCGGCAGTGCGTTTAGTTGTCAGACGGTTCGGCGGTTCTGTTCCAGTCTCCCGCCTCCGCTGACGTTGCACTTCAACGGCGCTACCAAACATGGAAACCACTTCACAACACATTTCCTTTGGTATAATGTCAAGCATGGCCCAGCCATCGTGATTTCTCAATACCGACATCATGTAGTAAGATAAGGGATCTCAAATCGATTCCATATTTCTGGATTTCAGGAAGGCTTTTGCCACTGTACCCCACAAGCGGCTTCTAATGAAATTGCGTGCTTATGGAATATTTCCCCAATTGTGCGACTGGATTCACGATTTCCTATCAGAAAGAACACAGTTCGTTGTAATTGACGGTAAGTCATCGAGTAAAACAGAAGTGATATCTGGCGTTCCACAACAAAGTGTTATAGGTCCCCTACACTTCCTCGTGTTTATAAACGATTTAGGAGACAATCTGAATAGCTCCCTTAGACTGTTTGCGGATGATGCTGTCGTTTATCGGTTAGTGAAGTCAACAGAGGATCAAAAGCAAATGAAAAGCGATTTAGACAAAATTTCTACTTGGTGCGAAAATTGGCAATTGACACTAAATAAAGAAAAGTGTGAAGTAATACACATGACCACTAAAAGAAATCCGCTGAACTTCAATTACTCGTTAAATCAGTCATACCTTAAGGTCGTAGATTCTACCAAATAGCTAGGAGTTACAATTACGAACAACTTTGACTGGAGAGAACACACAGAAAATATTGTGGGGAAGGCGAATCAAAGGTTACGTTTCATTAGCAGAACGCTTCGCAGATGCACCAGCTCCAGCAAAGAGACTGCCTACATCACACTTGTGCGTCCTCTCCTGGAGTACTGTTGCCTCTTGTGGGACCCTCACCAGGTGGGACTGACGGAAGACATTGAGAAGGTTCAGAGAAGGGCAACTCGTTTTGTTTTATCACTTTACGGGGGGGGGGGGGGGAAAGCGTCACGGAAATGTTGCACGAATTGGGGTGGAAGTCATTAAAACAAAGACGTTATTCATTGCGACGTGATCTGTTTGCGAAGTTTCAAGCACCGACTTTTACTTCTGAATATGTGAAAATACTTTGCTAGCACCCACCTACTTAGGGAGACATGACCATCCCAATAAAATAAGAGAAATCAGATCTAAAACGGAACGATTTTGGTGTTCTTTCTTCCCGCATGCTATTAGAGAATTGAACGGTAGAGAAAAGTTATGAAAGTGGATAATGAACCATCTGCCAGGCACTTGAATGTGATTTGCAGAGTATCTGTGTAGATGTAGATGTAGATGTAGATGTAGATGTAGAGCCAGAGACACCCGCAACACAAACCAAACGACATTCTCGGCAGAGCCCCAGAAAGAGTGCCCTCTTCAGTTTGTGACGCGTCCCTCATCAGGTCTGTATCTGTTTTGTGCCGACAGACCCAAGGGTAGAAGCTCATCAGATAGTACGTATGAAACACCGTGTGATCAAAAAGTCAGTATGAAAACTTCATAAATCACGGAATAATGTAGATAGACAGGCAGAAATTGACACACATGCTTCGAATGACATAGGGTTTTATTAGAACAGAAAAAAACAACGCAAAAATAGTTCAAAAAATGTCCGACAGATGGCGTTTCATCTGATCAGAAAAGCAATAATTAGCATAACAAATAAAGACAAAGCAAAATGATTTTGTTTACAGGAAATGCTCAATATATTCACCATCATTCCTCAGCAATAGCTGTAGCAGAGGAATGATGTTGTGAACAGCAGTATGAAGCATGTCCGGAGTTATGGTGAAGCATTGGCGTCGGATGTTGTCTTTCAGCATCCCTAGAGATGTCGGTCGATCACGATACACTTGCGACTTCAGGTAACCCCAAAGCCAATAATCGCACGGACTGAGGTCTGGGGACCTGGAGGCCAAGCATGACGAAAGTGGTGGCTGAGCACACGACCATCACCAAACGACGCGCGCAACACATCTTTCACGCGTCTAGCAATATGGGGTGGAGCGCCATCCTGCATAAAAGTCGTACGTTGCAGCAGGTGTTTATCAGCCAGGCTGGGGATGATGCGATTCTGTAACATCGGCGTACCTCTCACCCGTCACGGTAGCAGTTACAAAACCACAATCACTCAGTTCCGCGAAGAAAAAAGGCCCGATAACGGTAGATGTGGTAAATCCAACCCATACCGTGACTTTCTCGTCATGCAGTGGAGTTCCCACGACTGTACTAGGATTTTTGGTAGCCCAAATTCTGCAGTTGTGGGCGTTGACAAACCCTCGGAGCGTGAAATGAGCTTCGTCGGTCCACAACACGTTACTCAACCAATCGTCATCTTCCGCCATCTTTTGAAACGCCTACACCACAAATGCCCTCCGCTTCACTAAATCGCCAGGTAACAGTTCATGATGCCGATGGATTTTGTAGGGATAGCATCGGAGGGTACGGCTAAGTGCCAACCAAACAGCAGTGTATGGAATGCCGGTGCGACGTGCGACTGACGAGCGCTGACTTCCCCGTGCCCAGACGGACCCGCTACAGTCTCCATTTCCTCCTGAACTGTCTCAGCAGCATTACGCCTTGTGCTCGGTCGGCCACTACGGGGTCTATCGTCTAAACAACCCGTCGCTTCGAACTTGGAAATCATTGTCGCCACAATTGCATTTGTCAACGGACCTTTACCGTTCGAATCGCCTTCCTATGGCGATAGGATCGTAACGCTGAACTAGCACATTCCCCATTCTGACAACACAGCTTCAGCAAAAGCGCCTTTTCAGGTGACGTCGACATGCTGCGACTGCTGGTGCATCTGAGTCTCTCCCTCATTACAGCTCCTTTTATACACGAGTTTCATGCGCCGTCACTGACGTTTTGCTGTCCAGCGCCATTCGTCTGATATTTTTTGAACTTTGGTTGCTTTTTGGTTCTAATAAAACCCCATGTCATTCCAACCATGTGTGTCAATTTTTACCTCTCTACATACATTATTCCATGATTTATTAAGTTTTCAAATTTATACTGACTTTTTGATCACCCGGTATATTAGTCTAATAAACTTTCTCTGAAACGATTGCTGTGCATCTGTGGCAGTACAGAAAACGAAAACAAGTATACACTGCATGTATTACGTCACACTTATTATTCACAATATAAGTTTGTCTTCAGATTGTTACTTACATTTAGGAAGTTCTAGATTAGATTAATACTTGTTCCATAGATCATAAATACGACATTTCGCACTGATTTGGAACGTGTCTGTTTAATAAATGATGTCTATAAATGACACTCAATATTTTAAGGAATTTTTATTTTTTGTTTTTATGTATTTTTTATCTAAAATTCATATAGAATGTATAAGGAGTTACCATTCAGAAATTCCTTTAATTTCTATTTAAATACTAGTTGGCTATCTGTCAGACTTTTGATGCTACTCGGTAAGTAACCGAAGACTACCCGGCACCATAAATCACCTCTTTCTGTCCCAAAGTTAGATTTAACCCTAAATAGTGAAAAATCACCCTTTCTCCTAGTATTGTAACTATGCACACTGCTCTTACTTTTGAATTGGTCCGGAATGTTAATAACAAATATCATAAGTATATATAGGGTGTTTCACTAAGTGGGTTTGCCTCTGTAACTTATAAAATAATAGGTGACGGGAAATTTTAATGCGGTAGGTCATCACAAGAAATGTTACACTTTCTGCGGAGCTATGAACATAGTTTACCTGTGAAGCTGAAATTTGGGAGCAATGTAGTACATCGATAGAAGACTTCAGCTAAGAAAGGGTTTTGCGATAGAGCCGATATTTCACGACATATGGCGTGATAAACAATGAAAACTTCCCCGTCTTGTGGCACGTGATAGTGCGACTTTATCAGTCCACTATTTGAGGAGGAGAGCACTTAGCGACTTGCAACAAACTTCAAACATAATTTCAAACCTTTAGGAGAATTTTTCTCCCTGACAATCCCAGTAAAATGATGAAACGAAAAAAGTTTGTCTCTTACTACATTTTCGGCGTTCATGCAGCAAAATTACGGCATTTGACATGAAGTTACTATTCATTACTCGTAAACTATTGATTGTATTCGCGAGAAATGTTACACACAGTATACACACTTCCCACCGAACGTGCGTTCGAAATTTTATCATATTACGACACACAGTTCATGAGATATGGAGTCATAAACAATTAGCATAATCAGAAACCGCCTCATCAGGCATGACGTTTTGGTTTATTACGTCGTTCCTATTACCTCTATTCGCGACTTATTTTGCAGACGTTTTACATATTCACCACTGGTGTACCTTCGAAATAATATAATATTACGACATATAGTTCAGGTGCTGTCACCTCAAAGACATTGAAATACATGAAACTTCGCCCTAATAAGCATGACGTTGTAATGTACTACGTCTTTACTGCCAAATCAAGTTACAACACATTTCGCAGGCAGTTTCTTAATATTCCACTCTACTAATCTGGTAAATAATGGCATTGTTGGATCCATAATTCAGGAGATACCTCTGTATATATATAAAAAAACTAAAGGTTCACTCACTTACGCACTGACAACACGAAATCTCTAAAACTACTGCACCTATGAAGCTGAAATTTTGCCGGTGTATAGTTTAAAAGGTAGGAGATCTTAGGCAAGAAAGCATTTTGCGATGGGACTGAATGAAGGTGCACGGGGGAGGGTACTTTTCCTACAGATCTTCACTAATGTTTGCACGCTTGACCTTCAAAAAGAAGTGCACTGTCTGCCAAAACTTTCATACGGTGCATGGGAGAGGGTGTCTTGCACCATAAAAATGGATCCCGAAGTACGATGGCCGCGTCACAACTTGAGAACGGGTCGACCGACTTCACAGATCATTTTTTTTTCTTGTTTCTGTCACTCTCAGAATACGGGTTGTACGAAATAAAACTTGAAAAATTGGGAACAACAAAGTGCGTTTTTCTATGTGACTCTGTGTTCCTATTGCGTATAGTTCTATAGTTTTGTGCCGATATTTATGAAATTTTGCACATTTCACCATAGAAACAAGAGGAATGTCACTGTCTGTATAAAATTTCGTTCGGTGCACGGTGGAGGGTACTGAACATACGAACCTTGTGACAAAATGCATAGGTTTGCTCTGATCTTGAGGAATTTTGGCACATACGACACTTAAACCAAGAGGAAGGTCACAGGATACATACGTGTTCGTGTGGTACATGTCAGAAGGTGCGCGGCAGAAAACATTGCGGAGAAGGCGAAAGGTGGAAACGAACAGAGAGATGGGAAAGTAAGAGATGAATGCAGATAGGGGAGGGGGAGATGTAGATTAGGAAAGTGTAGGATAAATAAACACCCGAGCAAAGCCGGGACTACAGCTGGTATCAACATAAACATCGTTCAGAAATCTTATTTTATACACTTTCAAATTGCATTTGTTACATTTGTAACTCAATATTTGTTATTATTAATTTAAATGGGTATTATATTTATATAGGATAAAACTTTCGTCATTCTCTGGATTTATACGAAAACTCTTAGCTAATAGTGTAACCATACTCTTCGGTTTGTTTACAATTTGTAAAAGACGTGAGGATTGCTGACTGTGGAAATGTCTGTGCAGTGTAGTGTCATTTGCAAAATGTTTTCCAAAAGCGACACACATGTGGATATATCTATGACGAACCGCCTAACTGTAAGTAACAATGTAATGTAAATATACGTGGCGGCTTTTCTTTCGGACATTTGCACATGTATGTACAGTTACTTACATAACTGACGATGAAGGACAATGATCCTTTGACTGAAAGCCCAAAGAGATTCTGGTCATATGTTAAATATACTAGTGGGAAAACACAAACAATACCCTCCCTACGTGATAGTAATGGCGATCCTGCCGATGATAGCGCTACTGAAGCAGAATTACTAAACACAGCTTTTAGAAACTGATTCATAGAAGAATACGAAACCAATATTCGAGATTTCGAATTACAAACAGAGACGAGAATGAGTAACGTTGAAGCAGATATCCTCGGAGTAGTAAACCAACCAAAATCACTTAACAAGAACAAGTCTTCCGATCCGGACTGAACACACATGAGATTTCTATCTGATTATGCCGATGCGATAGCTCCTTACTTAACAGCCATATACAACCGCTCTCTCATAGAAGGATCTGTACCAAAAGATTGGAAAGTTGCGGAGGTCACACCTATATTAGAGAAAGGCAGTAGGAGTAACCCACTAAACTACAGGCCTATTTCATTGACGTCAATGTGCAGCAGGGTCCTGGAACATATCCTGTATTCAAATATTATGAATTATCTCGAACAGAACGATCTATTGACCCAAGGTCAACACGGATTTAGAAAATATCGTTCATGCGAAACACAACTAGCTTTTTACTCACACGAAGTGATGAGTGCTATCGACAAGGGATCTGGAATTGATTCCGTATTTCTTGATTTACAGAAGGCTTTTGACACCTTACCTAACTATCGGCTTTTAATCAAATTGCGTACTTATGGAATATCGCCCTAACTTTGCGACTGGATAGGGGGTTCCCTGTCAAAGAGGACAATAATCGATGGTAAGGCTTCGACAAAAAGAGAAGTGATATCGAGCGTTCCACAGGGTAGTGTTATTGGTCCTCTGCTGTTCCTTATTTACATAAACAACTTAGGGGAAAATCTAAGTAGCTCTCTTCGGTTGTTTGCAGATGACGCCGTCATTTACCGTCTAGTAAAATCATCTGAAGATCAAAACCAACTGCAGAACGATCTAAATAAGGTATCACTATGGTGTAAAAATTGGCAATTGGCTCTAACTAATGAGAAGTGTGAAGTCGTCTACACGAGTACGAAAGAAATCCGTTAAACTTTGTTTAGAAGATAAATCAATCAATGAAAAGTGAAGGCCATAAACTCCACACAATACCTAGGAATTACTATTACTCCAGACTTAAATCGGAAAGAACACGTAGATAATATCGTGGGAAAGGCGAACCAGAGACTGCGTTTTATTGGCAGAACCCTTAAAAGATGCAACAGAACTACAAAAGAAACTGCATACACTACGATTGCCCAGTGTGGGATCCTTATCAGGTGGGTTTAACGGAGGACATCGAAAGAGTCCTAAGGAAGGCAGCTCGTTTCGTATTGTCACGATACAGGTGAGACAGCGTCACGGAAATGATACAGGATCGCCAACATTCTCCTCCGAATTCGAATAAATATTGTTGACTTCCACTTGTATAGGTAGAATAAATCATCGGAATAAAATACGAGAAATCAGAGCTCGAAGGGAGAGATTCAGGTGTTCTTTCTTCCCGCGCGCTATTCGAGAATGGAATGGGAGATAAATAGTACAAAAGTGGTTCGATGAACCCTGTTCTGTGCACTCATATGAGATTTGCGGAGTAGATGTAGATGTAGAAGTAGAGGCACTCCTAGGCCCTTAGTCTCACGGGAATTAGTTTCCAGTAAGTACGACTGAGAATTGCAGTGGACAGACACGTGTAGAGTGGAGCACTTGTGTCTGACGGGAGGGGTGCTCGAGTAGTTCCGTGCACGGAACAAGGCGGTGTAACCAGTGGAAAGAGGTAAAATCATCTATTATAAAAGGCACGTTGATGACACCTCGTTGCTGTATAATGGAACAACCAATGATATTGAAGAGTTAGCTGAAAAACTGAACAAAGTTCATCCCAAAATACAATTTACAGTGGAGCATGAAACAATCTGGGATCAACGTTCTTGACCTTTACGTAACACATCAAGACAACAAACATAAATTTCAAATGTAAGGAAAGCTAACACATCAGATGTCATAATAAATAGTACATCATGCCACCCAAATCAGCTTAAATTACCCTTCTTTAAATCAGCACTTGACCGAATACATAAAATTCAACCCGATACCACTGCTAAAACTGAAGAAATAAATATTCTAAAAACCATGGAATTGAACAATGCTTATGACCCAACAATTGTAGATAAATTGGATGACAAAATTCAATCCACTCAAACAGCAACAACAAACCAATCCTCAAAAGCAGAAGAAACCAAATTTATCTGTATGCCATTTCTCGGCAACATCTCATACAAACGTGCTAAGCTGCTTAAACCACCCATGGTCAAAGTAAGCTTTCACACTAAAGCCCAAATAAAAGACAAAATATTTCATAACAATAAAAGAACCATCACACCCTTTCCCAAATCCAGTATATATAAATTAACATGCGACAGCTGCTCCTGCTACTAGACAGAGCAAACAGGAAGAAGTTTTAGTATCCGATACAGAGAACATACAGACGCACTCCGTCTAAACAACTTTCTACCCACCTTACAGAAAAACAAACATTCCATTACAGGCATAAATATCAACCTCGATACACTACACTCTGTAGACAAGGGGCTAAAAATGGACCCTCTTGAACAATTAGAGGTTTTCACCCATAAACATAAATCACCACACACAACTTCTAAATGAACAGACAGAATTAGCACACACCTCATTCTTCCAGTATTTTGAAGACTCTTTAAAACTGAAGAATTAGACAATCATTCACAAAATTCTCCTTGCACTCACATTCTCTCTTTCGTCCTCTTCCACTTCACCCCACTCTACCCCACCCGTATCACCACCGCCCACACTACTCCCTACCAAAGCCCAATATTATTTTTGTAATTTTCGAATCAACGAATAACACACAAATTCAAATGTCTTATATGCCACCTAAAACAACACATGTGAAGCATGTAAACAGATGTTGAAGTAATCATAAAATCAATACTCCTAATATTAACGTAACTATCATTCTGAAATCATATTGTATACATATATTAACTTTGTAATACAACTTTTGTCCTTATTTAAACTAAATAGGCATCATATTTATACCCTATAATAAGATAAGCTTGTGTCAGTCTTCGGTTTCACAAGTTAGGTCTTAATCTTGGGTATAAACGTACTCTTTGGTTTGTTTACAGGCTGAAAGATGTGATATTGGCTATCAAGTCGTAATGTGTGAGAAGTGTTTTTTTTTTTTTAAATTTACCACTTGAAAGTCGTGGGAGATGCTGTGGTGTGTTGATGGAAAGGAAGTGTTGTGAAATGCTATCCAAAAACGGACCAAATATGGACAAATGAAATGTGAAACGCATAACTGCAAGTAAAGACTTGAAGACAGACTTATATTGTAATTATTCAGTGTAGCATACCAAAAGTAGTGTTTACTTTTTTTCTCGTTTTCTGCCCTGCCACAGATACAAATGTAATTTGCACTACATGTATACCATCTGATGATGAGCAGCTTGAAATTGGTAATGGTTTAATAAATCTTCATTGAGAAGAAAAAAGGCGATTGGTTGCAGTAATTTCTGAAACATAGGATAAGGATAGTGTTTTACTCATGGGTGATTTCAACGCCATGATAGGAAATCGAACAAAAGGTTATGAAAAGGTTATGGGTAAGTTTGGAGAGGATATGGAGGCAAACAGGAACGGAAAACAGCTCTTGGATTTCTGTTCCAGTATGGGCTTACTTATCACAAACTCCTTTAAGCATAAGGACATTCACTGCTATACTTTGGAAGGAAGGGGAACCAGATCTGTCATTGACTATATAATAACAGACCAGGAATTCAGGAAGACAGTCAAGGACACACGTCTTTTCAGGGGGTTCTGTGATGATACTGATCATTATTTAATCTGGAGTGAAATTGGTTTTGTGAGACCAAAAGAGCAGAAAGTCAAGTCCATATTTAGAAGAATAAGAGTGGAGAAGCTTCAAGAGAAGGAAATTAGGCAAAAAAAGGTACCAGTTAGTTGAATGTAATGATTTACAGTCACTGGATGAGAAATGGTCAAGGTACAGGGATACACTACTGGAAGCAGCTAGAGAATGTCTTGGAACTGTAGTGTGTAAAGGCAGGAAGAAGCAGACACCTTGGTGGAATGACACAGTCAAGGCAGCCTGTAAAAAGATAAAAAAGGAATATCAAAAATGGCTCCATACTAGAAATCAGGCAGACAAAGTTATGTTGAAGAAAGAAACAAAGCCAAATTGGTAATCGCTGACTCCAAGCATAAACCATGGGAAGATTTTGGAAACAAGCTAGAAACTCTGGGTCATGCCGCGGGAAAACCATTTTGGAACATAATGAGAAATCTTCGAAAGGGAGGGAAGAAGGAATTAACAAGTGTTTTGGACAGGTCTGGAAAGCTGCTAGTCAATCCTATGGATGCCTTATGCAGATGCAAGGAATATTTTGAAGAATTGCTCAATGTAGGTGAAACGTTCAATGATGTCAGATTTTGAGGTAGAATGGGATACGAAGGACGATGGAAACGGTCTCATTTGAGGAAGTGGAGAAAATGGTCAGTAGATTACAGTGCAATAAAGCGGCTGGGGTGGATGAAATTAAGCCGGAACTCGTCAAATACAGTGGAATATCAGGTCTCAAATGGTTACACAGGATAATTGACAAGGCGTGGGCATCGGGACAGGTTCCGTCTGACTGGACGAAAGCGGCAATCACGCCAATTTTCAAACATGCAAACAGAAAAGAATGCGACAACTTTCGAGGTATCTGTTTAATTAGCGTTGTAGGCAAAATATTCTCAGATATTGTTGAAAGGAGAGTGCGAGTATTAATTGAGGACAAGTTAGATGAAAATCAGTGTGGGTTTAGGCCTCTTAGAGGCTGTCAGGACCAGATCTTTGGCTTACGGCAGGTAATGGAAAAGTGCTATGAGTGAAACAGGGAATTGTATCTATGTTTCATAGATCTAGAAGAGGCTTATGACCGAGTTCCTAGGAGGAAGCTACTGTCAGTTCTAGAAGGTTATGGTATGGGAGGCAAACTTTTGCAGGCAATTAAAGGTTTTCACATAGACTGTCAGGCAGCAGTTAGAGTAGATGGCAAATTAAGCTCATGGTTCAGGTAGTTACAGGGGTAAGACGAGGCTGTAACCTGTCCCCACTGTTGTTCGTACTATTCATGGATCGTATGCTGAAAACTGTTGACTGGCAGGGCGGGATTAGAATAGGTGAAAACAAAATAAGCAGTCTCGCATATGCGGATGACTTAGTTGTAATGGCCGATTCAATTGGAAAGCTGTAAACTAATATTTCAGATACGAAGATCTCCTAAACGAAAGTAAAGCCTGTGGGAAAGAGATTTAAATATATTGAGTGCCAAATAGGAGGAACAAAGTTAGAACAGGTAGACAGTTCGAAGTAAGTGGGATGTATTTTCTCACAGGATGGCAACATAGTGAGAGAAGAGGGATCGAGGTGTAGCAAAGATAATGCAGTGAGTGCTCAGCCAAGATCTACTCTCTTCTGCAAGAAGGAAGTCAGTACCGAGACTAAGTTAGCAGTGCACCGCTTTATCTTTCGACCAACTTTGTTGTATGGGAGTGAAAGTTGGGTGGATACAGGTTACCTTATTAATAACGTTGAAGTTACGGATATGAAAGTAGTAAGAATGGCTGCAGGTACTATTAGTTGGAATCGATGGCAGGAGGGGAATCAAGGAAAACTTCGAATGAACGCCACAGATGAAGCAGTTAGAGCGAACAGGTTGAGATGGTGGTGTCATTTCACACGCATGGGAGAAGCAAGGTTACCTAAGAGACTCATGAGCTCGGCAGCGGAGGGTAAGAGGAGTCGAGGTAGACCAAGAAGAAAGTACTTAGATTCGGTAACGAATAAATCTGAAGTAAAAGGCTTAACATCAGACGAGGCAGTAATGTCAGCATTGAATAGGGGATCATGGAGGAATTTCATTAGAGGTACTATGCTGCAGACTGAACGCTGAAAGGCATAATCAGTCTCTATTGATGATGATGATGACGACTAAACGTTCGAACTTGTGAAATTCATCGACAATTAAAGAAGACATATGCAGTGGCGAACTAAGGCTGCCGGAGGTTCGGGGCGGGGACAAACAAACTGAGCCCTCCCCCCGTCCTCTTGGAAATACATGCATTACTATATAAAAAATTAAGTTTAAATAGTTGGAGTTCCCCCAGGAGTAGAGGCACGGGACAGTTTTAAAAAATAGCTTTCGTGATTTGGAGACCCCAGCAAAACGAGAGGCCAACTTGATCGCCCCCTCCCCTCCACAATAAAAGATACAGGAAAAGTACTTTGGAGGTATTTGAAGGCCCCCAAGACGAGAGGCTGGGCGCGGTCCTCACCCCACCCTCCCCCCCGTCCCCCCTTAGTCTGACACTGGGTGTACAGAGACAAAGTGGTGGGGTGGACTAATTATCTGTTAGCGCTGGTGTCACAAGTTGAACCTGGGGAGGGGGAAACTCACGACGAGCAGCGTTCATGGAGACTGGAGACCGACTGCTGCAGCGGACACCGGCGCGTCACAGTTGTGGAACTCTGGGGACGGTTTCTCCTGTGTCCCGAGCAATTGTGCATGAAATTGTCAAAGACCGTCCGAACTTAAATGTCATGAACTATGTATGTCAGTATGCTGGGATACAAAAACTTGTTACACATTATGGCAAATGTCTAAATTTGCTCAGAGATTATGTGGGGAAGTACTGCCTGTGTCTTCTGTAGAGCCCTCGTACCTCCAACTGGACGGAGGGCCTCATTTTTTTTGCCGCCGCCCCGGGCCTCAGACAGCCTTATAGTGCGCGTCACATGGGAAGGCACCCGCTACACTGCCGTTCTGCTCATGCCCCTCCACTACCGCACTGGCAGCCAACAACGTTCACCCACTGGCCTTGAGTTACGCAGAGTTTCTCCTTCGCAGTCTGCACTGTCGGCGCTCGGCCATAGCTGCTCCAATCCACACTTCCCCTATCGCTTCGCCTCTATTCGTGGAAGTGCCTTCCTATGTGACGCCAGGTATAGTCTGCTTCTGAGTGACAGGGGAAGCACTGCCTCTATCTGTGGAAGCGCCTTCTTTTGTGACGCCAGGTATTGATTGATTTATTGATTGATTTTTCCAAGCCAAAACAGTCTTGGTCCAACCCGCCACTGCCCGCTCCGAAACTAAGTATATTGTGCGGTATTGCTCCCTGTATATCTAGTAAAGCCAACCAATGCCCTTGAACAGTGAGATGAGTCCCTTTACCAGTTCTTTATTAGACACAATTTCTTCGGGTCTGGTTGTCCCAAATGTTCTGTGCCTTTTACTCTCCAATGCAATGCATTCGAAGATTAGATGTGATGCAGTTTCATCACTGTTATCACAAATCCTACATTTAGGGTCCTCTTCTGTTATTCCGATTGTACATAGGTGTTTTTTGAAATTCCCATGGCCTGTCAGCAATCCAACCATGAGTCTAATCTCTCTCCTGTTCAAACCCAGGATTGCAGAGCTTCTTTTAAAACATGGCTTTGGCATCATTACCTTGCCATGTTTTTGTTGATGGACTTTGGTCCAATATTCTACGTGCTGTCTTCTGAGCCAGTTACGTAGCTCCAATTTGATCATTGCCTTGGTGATTGTCAGGACAGGTTCCGGTCCAATAAATGGAGTGTCTGGCCCCATCCTGGCTAATCTGTCGGCATGTTCGTTGCCACTGATCCCCGAGTGGCCAGGGAACCACAATAGGTTTACTCTATTGCTTTCCCCTATCTCCACCAGAACCATGTGACATTCTGCAAGAATTTTAGACCTTGTTGCAGGAGCTGCCAGTGATCTCTGGGCTGCCTGGCTGTCTGAATAGATATAGATGCTACGGTCTTTGTAGCACCTACGCAAATTCTCCTCCACACACGCCCTGATGGCAGTGATTCCGGCCTGGAATACTGAGGCCAGTTTCCCTAGAGAGATGACGCCCTCCAGTCTTGGCTGCACCCCGTATACCCCGGCCGCAACGCCTTGGTCTGATTTCGACCCGTCAGTGAACCAGACAATATCCCCCGTACGGTGTCCAACTATTTTTTCCACTGCCCATACTTCCAATTGTTGTATTGAAAGGCTTGTTGAAGCAGTATGGGGTTATAATATAGTCGGCTGGCATTTCCCCAACCTTTCCTATATTTACCTCACTCACTGTTTTAGTGTGTGATTCTGGATATCCCAAATTGTTCCAGTTGTTGACAGATTTGAGTCTGTAGGCACCGACTGCCGCCTCCATCTTGACCCAAAGGTGTAATGGGGGCATATCCAGCATGGTTTCCATCCCAGCAGTTGGTGTGCTGCTAATTTCGACTGTTATGGCTTAGCAGGATAATCTCTGCACCTTACCAAGCTCCTTGGCAGCAACCTGCTTTTCTACCTTCTTCCACGATACGACCGCCCCATAGGTGATCCTGGGACTAATCACTGTGGTGTATATCCTGTGTATACCCTTGGGGCTCAGGCCCCAATTTTTGCCACAAGCTCTCCTGGTACTTACCAGAGTACCTTTTGCCTTGGAGCAAATATTCCTAATGTGAGGCGTCCATGTCAGTTTCTCATCTAAGATAACCCCTAGATATTTCACTGTCCCCTTCGCAGGTAGTGCTTCATTGAAAAGCTTTAGATTCCAACTTGAATGTTGTATATGCTTCTTTGTGAATGGTACAACAACAGTCTTCTTAGGACTAACCCCCAGATCCTGTTTTCTGCACCACTCTTGCACAATGTACAACGCACCTAGTGCCATATTCTTGACTGGGTCAGAAAATTTGCCAAGTATTACTATGACAAGATCATCTGCGTATCCTTGGCAAAAGTACTGCCTAGAGTTTAATTCTCCAATGAGATCATTCACCACTAGATTCCACAATAAAGGGGAAAGAACTCCTCCTTGCGGGCAACCCCTAGTGGTGTTGATTACCATTTTTTCATTCATCATGGTAGCCTCTACCTTTCTTCCACTGAGCATGGCCCTAGCCCACCTACATATAGTGGTTCCTAGGTCATGCACCTCTGCTGCCCTAACCATGGAATCGAAGGTCGTGTTGCTTAAAGGCCCCTCGATGTCCAGGAAGATAAAGAGGGCTATTTCCTGAAAGTGTAGTGCTTTCTCCACCTTCCCAACGAGTTGGTGGAGAGCTGTCTCACATGATTTACCTGGCTGATATGCATTTTGGTTTGAATGAAGAGGAGCCCTACTTAACATCCTTTCTCCAACATGCACATTAACCAGCTTTCTCAATGTCTTAAGAATGAAGGAGGACAGGCTGATTGGTCTCATATCCTTGGCCTTAGTATGATCAATTCTCTCTGGTTTAGGAATGAAGACAACCTTCACTACCCTCCAGGCATTGGGAATGATTCTTGCTGCTATGCTTACCACGAATAACCTGCATAGGAATCTAATAAGTTTGGTGAAGGAGACATTATAACTTTCACGATTAAAATAGTGGGAAGAAGGCGGCCGTGCCTCCTCTACCTGTTTGTGGGGGAGGAAGGCAGGGTGGTAATGGGCAGAGCTCGAAGCCTCCGCAAAGGAGCGGCCCAAAGCGTTGGAAACATCAGCGGGGTCCACGAGGACTGCGTTCTCGACGGTCAGGCCAGATATCGGGGAGTGGACCTTGATGCCGGATAAAACGGCGTAGGCCACCCCAGACAGCCGAGGAGGGAGTAAAGCGGTTAAAAGAACTGGTAAAATCAGTCCAGCAAGCTTTCTTGCTGGCGTTTATGATACGACGACATTGCGCTCGCAGTCGTTGATAATTGATACAGTTCTCCAATGTTGGGTGGCGGTGGAAGGTGCGTAAAGCACGGCGCCGGGCTCTAAGAGCGTCGCGGCAGGCTGCAGTCCAGGGGGTACGTACGTGCCTTACATGTCTACCCAGGGCGGGGAGTTACGCCTTACCCCGTCACTGGCTATGCAGAGTGTGGGTTGACGTTCAGACCCCCACAGGGAGGAAAGAAGGGAGGAAGGAGAAAAAGGGATGGTCCGCTTGCCGTTTGCTCTGCCCACACCTGGGACTGGCCCACTGCCCGAGCCTCCGGCAGACTCTATCGCCCTCTCTTCGTGTGCCGGCAGGGCGTGGACAAGGAGCGGCCGCCCCCGCCGCCGCCGCCGCCGGCCTCGCCGCCCCCGCCGCCCCCGTCGCCGCCCCTGTCGCCGCCCCCGCTGCCCCCGGAGCTGGACCTGCCGCCGCCGCTGGACATGCCGCCGGTGCCCGCCATGGCCGAGCACAACCAGTCGCTGGCCGCCGGCGACGACGCCCCGGAGGCGGGACGCTCCGGTCAGTACCTCCGTCTGGCTCTCTGCGGGCGCGCCTATCTGTGACCAGGACCAGTTCTGCTACACTGTGCTAGCATCTTCTGGGCTCTGGACACAGGAAGTAGGATATAACCACTTGTGTAAAATACACTGGACAAAACAATTCCTGAATCAGTTGAGATATCTGGGTTCTACCGTTGGGCAGGGTCAGACCACATCACTAACATGTTATAGAACGCAATACGTTGTTCTTTACGGCGAGTGTTCATCAGAGAGGCGTCTATGATCATGCGTGCTGCCGTGGAGTAGCCGAACGGCCTAAAGCGTCTCGCTGCGGAGCGCGCGGTGGAAGTTGTAGTCCTCCCTGGGGCATGGGCGTGTGTGTGTGTTTGTCCGTAGGTTAGTTCACCTAGGTTTAAGTAGTTTGTAAGCTACGGACTGATGACCACGCAGTTTGCTCCAATAGATTTACAAACATTTGAATATTTCATCACGCATGCCCCAGGGTAGTGTGATAGGACCGTTATTATTTTCTATATAGGAGGTACGTCCAGAAAGTAACAAACGTGTACAGATAAAGAAAAAATATTTATTGTCCAAAAATCTACAACTGTTAAACTACTTTTCTACATAGCTGCCGAATTTTTCTAGGCACTTGTCATTGCGTGGCACAAGTTTCTGTATGCCTTCTTCATAGAAGGTTGCCGCCTGTGTATTCAGCCATGTGGTAGCAAGTTCTTTCAGCTCGTCATCATCGTTGAAATGTTGACCACCGAGGACAGAATTTTATGTGTAAGAAGAGGTGAAAGTGGCTAGGAGCGAGGTCCGGGCTCTACGGATGATGGTCAAACACGTCCCAGTGGAATTCCCGTAAGAGTTGTTTGGTCACATTCGCCACATGAGGTCGGGCACTATCGTGGAAACAAACACCACCTTTTGATGGAAATCCTCTTCTTGCACCTAAAATTTGTCCTGTCAACACTTAAACGATGACGAGCTGAAAGAACATGCTAACACATGGCTGAATACACAGGTGGCAACATCCTATGGAGAAGGCATATAGAAACTTGTGCCACGCTATGACAAGTGCCTACAAAATTTCGGCAGCTATGTAGAAAAGCAGTTTAACAGTTCTAGATTTTTGTACAATAAATATTGTTTCTCTGTCTGTACATGTGTGTTTTATATAACCAAACGGAACTTACTTTGTGGACGTACCTCACATATAAATGTTCTGATGGACAGAGTAACTTGTAATTTGCTACTGTTTGCTGATAATGCTGTAGTGTATGGAAGGGTGGCGTCTTTAATTGACTGTAATAGCATACAGGTTGACTTGGACAATATTTCTAGTTGGTGCAAAGAAAGGCAGCTAGCTCTCAATGTAGGAAAATGTAAATGATGCGCATAAGAAGGAAAAAAACAGTCCTTTAGTGTTCGAATACAGCGTTAGTAGTGCGCTTCTTGATGCTGTCGCGTCGTTCAAATATCGAGGCGTAACATTGCAGAGCGATTTGAAATGGAACCAACATTACAGCCAGTTGTGAGTAAGACGGACAGCCGACTTCTGTTTATTGGGAGAATTTTGGGAAGAGGAACTTCATCTGTGAAGGAGACCGCGTATAAAACACTGGTACTATCACGTCTTGAGTATTTCTCACGTGTTTGGGACCTGCAGCAGATCAGTTTAAAGGAAGACATAGAAGAGTTCAGAGGCGAGCAGCTAGCTTCGTTACTGGTACGATCGGCAAATGCGCGAGTGTCTCACAAATGTTCCAGGAACTCAAATTGCGATCGCTGGAGGAAAGACGACATACTTATCGAGAAATTCTGTTGAGGAAATTTACGAGGGCGGAATTGGAAGTTGAGAGTAGAATGATCTTCCTGCCGCCTACTTACATTTCGTGTAAAGATCACAAGGAAAACATAAGATAAATTAGGGCTTCTAAGGAGGCATATAGGCATTCCTTTTTTCCTGATGCTATTTGGGAGTGGAATAGGAAAGGAAATGCCTACTAGTGGTACAGTGTACCCTCTGACATGCACCTTGCGTTAGATTGCAGATTATGTATGTAGCTGTATATGCATTGTCATGAGCAGAATAAACTAAAATTGCTCGACGTCTTTCTGTCAGTTGTACAGAATGTAGACAACAACATTACGACAACCGACGTAGTGGCACTAACAGAATGTTGCTGCAGAGGGGTTTGGTGTTGAGTTGTGTTTACTCTACCAAACGACTATACAGGCAGTTGGGTTCAGACAGTGAAGTGAGCAGGTGGTGCAATGCAACAGCAGCGTGGCTTATCCGAAGCTGCAGCGTGCAGAGCCACAAGTAGGTTGGATGCGCAACAGACGCAGAGGGAGGTGGCTGCAGCTACTGGAGGCTCCAAAGTGTAATTCCCAGCACCTGGACGCCACTGCAGACAGCAGAAACCGTTGAAAGGAGGTAACGCTGAGGTCTTGCACGGGCAACATCAGTCAGAGGTGACCATCATCTCCGGTTAACAGCATGTCGATACAGGAGGCTGAATGCGACTCAGCTGCAATGGACCCTCCAGCCAGCAACGGGACGCACAACGCAGTGCGAAGTCCCCTTGAGGAATGTGGCCTCTATGCACGAAGAACTATGGTGTGTGTCCCACTAAGACCACGACACTGTTCAGCCCTCAGAAACTGGGTGGAGGAACATGACGTTTGGAATAGTGGCAAATGGGGACGGTTTCTCTTCACAGATGAGTCAGGATTTTTGTGTTCAGTTGGACAATCGTCGTTCCCTCGTGTGGAGAGAAGGTGTAACTCGGACCAATCCTGATTATTTGGAAGAAACTTCAATATGTCTTCGTGGTGGACAAATGGTGTGGGCAGGAGTCACTGTTGGAGGACGTACAGGCCTCTGTGCCGTTCAGAGTGGCGCTTTGACTGCTCAGAGGTATAGAGACGAGGTCCTTCGACCTTTTGTTGTGCCCTACGCTGTTGCTGTAGGAGATGGTTTGCTTCTGGTGGACGACAATGATCGATCCAACAGAGCTGCACAGGTGGACAACATGCCTGAAGCTGAGGGAACTGATGAGTGGAGCGGACAGCTTGTTGACGAGACTTGAACCCCAGTGGTCGTGTCTGGGACGCACTGGGCAGACGCTCTGCAGCCGCACCAGCTCCTCCCAGAACGGCTGCAGAGCTGGCTACTGCACTCGTGAAAGAAAGACCAAACACCCCTCAAGAACTGACTGATAATATCATAATGTCCATGCCACGCAGCTGTGCAACTGTAGTGGCCATCTCATGTGGAGGTGGTCACACGCCATATTAGAGGCCATCGAGGATGACTTTTTCAATATCATGGTACCTTCGTGGTGCCTAAGTCTAAGAAATACGATGAGACAGTGAAGTATCGTAGTATATCACACACAGAAAAACGTTGTCTAAGATAGTTTACCGGGTCCCGTAATGGTTTTGAGCTGTGTACGTTCATTTGTGTTGATGATCGGTTTGGTACACTGGACTACCATCTTCTGATATCTGGAGAAAGGTAGTACAATCTAAAGAGTTGTGTGAAGCTATAGCAATGGTAATCATGCTTCACATACCTGATATCTACAAGTATTTATGTGGATGTAGGAGTGCTCGACACTTTGATTGTTCTCATTACAATAAAATGAGTAAAAATTAATATACAAAGCAGACTGTCCGTATGTTTGTACGTGTTGCATACAAATCTACAGTTTTGTTCCAATCTTTATGAAATTTTGTACACGTAAGCTTCAATCCATGAGGACGGTCGCCGTAAGTGTAAGAATCACATACCATATATAGTTCACGTGATATAACGTCATAAACAATGAGAGGCGCGAAAAACTGCTGCATTTTGCGACAATGCTGCTCATTTTCTCATAACTCATTCGACCGATTTCTACCAAATTTGGTACACACATTCCTTACCGCGAGGTAACAATTGCTGCATGGTTAAGAACCACATACGGCACATGGTTCAAAAGATATTACGTCATAACCAATAGGAATCGCAAAAAATGGCAAATAATGCACCGTATGAGAATGACAGTACTTAGCGACTTGCAACAAACTTTAAACATAATTTTAAACCTTTATTAAACTTTTTCTCGCTGGCAACCATAGTAAAATGGTCAAAGGAAAAAAGTTTCTCGCTTACTGCCTTTCCACTGTTTATGGAGTAAAACTATGGCTCTCGGTATGACGTTACAATTAATAATGTGAACATTACAAATTGTAGCGAGGTGAAATTTTACATACAGCATACACACATGTAGTTGAATGTACCTTCTAAATTGTATCGCAGTACGACACGTAGTTCATGACATATGAGCACATAAACAGTGACGTTGCGCTCTTCGTGGACTAAAACGTCTCCATTCCGTATGACACTACAATTTTTAATTTATACACAATAAATTATAGCCGCAGGAATTTTTTTTAGATAGAATACACTCATATAGTTTAGTATATCGTCTATGTTGTATGAGAGTATGACAATATGGGTACATAAACTGTAACGTTCCTGGAAAACCACCCCATCACGCACCAAGTTTTAATCTATTACAACTTTCAAAAATGTTCAAACGTTTGTATAGTTTATGGGACTTAATTATGGGGGGACTGATGACCATTGTAGTTTAGTCCCCCTTTAACAACTCAACAACAACAACTTAAATACGGGGTCATCAGTCCCGAAAACTTACAAACTAGTTATGAACTACTTACGATCTAGGACGGCACAAATATCCATGTCCGAGGGGGGATTCGAACCCCCGACCGTAGTGGCCGTGCAGACCGTGACTGAAGTGCCTCAGTCCCCTCGGCCACCGCGGCCGGCTATTAAATCTTTTTTTTTTTTTTTTTTTTTTTTTTTTTTTTTTTTTTTTTTTTTTTTTTACTGATTGTATTCCCAAGAGATTTTACAGTCATACAGCACTAATGCAAATGAATATATACCAGAAAATGGCAGGAATAAATATATAAATACCCGGGCAACACCAGGTTTTCAGCTAGTATTTACAATAAAACACGCCCATTTAATCTTGATCTTCAGTGTAGGGGCGACTTCATAAAACTGATAGAGGCGGTGCAGTGTCAGGCAAGGCTACTGTCTAATGAGTGCAGTGCATTACTCGTTTGCATTAAATCAGTCACTAACTGCCAAACTACGGACCGCCCCGGCGAGAGGGTCTGAAATGTGAGGGCTCAGCGTCCAGCGTCCAGCCCTGGCAGTGGAGTCTGGCCTGTCCAGTCTAGAGGGCAGCTCAGATCCAAGCACCCACTTACTATACACATCTCTATGCGGGGAAAATGAGCCATTTATGGGGAATCATTCTTTCACTGAACATCACTAAATAGCTTTAATGAGGTTTGTGTAAGGCGTTCCGTGAACAACGCCCTAGAGAAGTCCACAGCGCCCGTGGCCTATTATTGCCCGACTGCGGGCAACGTGGCCGATGCACAAATTTTGGGTCCAAAGCGCTGGCCGAACGCATTCGTTCGTTGGGAGGGGGTTATATTCGCCTCATTCCACTGCTGTCTGTCGTCAAGTGCTCGTCAAAGCACCGAAATTTAAATGAAAGTAACGGCTCAACCGCTCATCCGACACGAAACGTGGATAATCGACCTTGTGGACGAGAAAATGCTCTATAAATTTTTTTTTCCATATGTTGCACAGTTCCTGAGACATTTGCACAAATAACCGCAATTTTACATGGTCGCTTCGTTTTACGTAATTCAGTACTGGAACAGAAAATAGAGAACAAACTACCACGGGAAGAGAGGTGAGAACATTTTAACGGGAAAAAGATAATGAAAATATGGGAGAGATATTACAATAATAGTTTAAAAAGGTAAAAGCTCAAAAAAAGAGTATTGTTGTCAAAGGTAAAGTCAAATATCAAATAATTTTAGCTCATCGTTAACATACGTCCAGAGAGAATAGTACGTGTTGGGTGCATAGATATTATGACAATAGTAGAGTCGTAATCATATCGTCCATAATTTTTATTATTTTTCTCGTAAATATTTGCAAAAAATTATAAAAGTGCCGGCACATCTAAAGTGAGTAGTGAAAAATGCCAGTGCGAGTGTTTATTTATTTATTTTTATATTCATCACAATTACTGTGTTGCATCAAATTCAGTAAAATACTGCATGACACATTATGGAGTTTTCATAGCCTGTGGGTTTTGGAGCCACTAAAATGGAACTGCCGTTTCTTCTTGCCTGATGAAATAGGCGACTGATAGTAGTGTCATAGACAGAGTTGCTTTAATTTCGTGTTACACTACTTTACAAAATCAAATAAATACATGGACTTGAGAAGGAGCTGGACTCAATGTTTCGTCTCAGTATCAACTACATCACAGGATGGTCCGCATCACGTTCAGTACTGAAGTCCTGTCACCACCGCTGTGAGTCTTGGAAAAGCAGAACATTGCGCAGAATTAATGTTGGGCAGGCAGACAGATAGCACATTCAGCTGCGTTAACCATAATGCCAACATGGATCACAAGATAAAGTGTCTGCCTTGTCACCAAAGCACCTGCGTTTTTGAACAAATTTCAGCTCGTGCCTCTCCTTGTATTCTCCATCTGATAAGGACACCTTCTAGCGTAGAAAAGGCACTTTGGGATGAGACTTGGCATGTCAGTAGAACACGTCCAGTATATCCACTCATAGACGTCTTAAAGTGCACCATCATAAAATTTTGCGAAAAGGTGCCTAAAGTTTTAAAGAGTACCATTCGTGATTGCCACGCAAATTATCAGGATTCGACCCTAGTTGTTGGAAACATTTCATTATCACCATTTATTTGCATTACAAATTACATTATTTTATTTATGAAATGACGGGTGCAGCTAATTAAAAATTATATCGCAATACCTTTTTTACTTAAAATGATGTATTTCCATATACATGTTACATTTACACACTGGTCATTACAATTACTGCACCAAGAAGAAATGCAGATGATAAATGGGTATTCATTGGACAAATATATTATACTAGAACTGACATGTGATTACATTTTCACGCAATTTGGGTGCATAGATCCTATGAAATCAGTACCCAGAACAACCACCTCTGGCAATAATAATGGCCTTGATACACCTGGGCATTAAGTCAAACAGAGCTTGGATGGCGTGTACAGGTACAGATGCCCAAGCAGCTTCAACCCAATACCACAGTTCACCAAGAGTAGTTACTGGCGTATTGATGAGGCAGTTGCTTGGCCACCATTGACAAAACGTTTTCAATTCATGAGTGGTCTCGAAAATATGCTGGCCAGGGCAGCAGTCGAACATTCCAGGACCTGCAACATGCGGTCATTAATTATTCTGCTGAAATGTAGGGTTTCGCAGGGATCGAATGAAGGGTAGAGCCACAGGTCGTAACACATCAGAAATGTAACAGCCACTGTTCTAAGTGCTGCTGATGCGAACAACAGGTGACCAAGACGTGTAACCAACGGCACCCCATAGTAGGTGTGTAGGGCCGATCCTGGCTCACTTTGGTAGGTGAAATATGGGCTGTCACCCCCTTCCATAGAGGTCAAGGTCAGGTCACCGACCTTAAAAGTGCCGTTTCTGGCCCACTGAGCTCGACTTCACTTTCCGGGAAATGAACCTGCGACCTCCGACCTCGCAATCTTCCCATGTCACGCATGTTCCGAGTATTTTATATTACGTTCAGCCATTGCTGTTAATGTAAATAATTGGCAGCCCCTTCCATACAGAACCATAAGTCTATAAACAAATCTGATTTCTATCATGCCCTGGAGCTGTGGCATCGCCAAAACAGCGGTTCGCAGGTAGGTGAGACGTCAAGTGCCTCGGCCAGTCGCGGGGAGTGGCTGTGTGAGCGCCGTGTGTCGGCTTCTCCCCCCTAGGAGGACCACCGGGGCTGCTAGTGTCTAATCAAACAGACGCGCAGAGGGGCTCCGGAGGCACGAGCCCCTTTCTGTTCAGCCACAGAAAATAGCCAGCTGGTTGTCAGATGAAAATCCTCAAACTAATTCCCTCTTGATTACAGTCATTACTAAAAGCTGACAGAACATAATTTATAAGCTTTTCTACGTGTGGAAGATTTACCTGCACACCCGTCAGTTTTAGGGTATTCTTAATGAAACAAACAGTTTGCAAATAACCAACACAACTGCTCTCTAAGATATTTTTAGCCAAGACCACATTGATGGAATTGACACACAGTACAGCACTGTAATTTGTAAATATTGCATATGCTCGGGAATTAGTTGAAACATTTTGGATGCTATTTGAAACAGAGGTGCTTGTTACAGCTATAATAACACCCAGTTTAATTTTTAACTTTTTTAAAAACTAGTCGTCATTCCAATATAAATATGGGCACATAGAGCATAGAAAATGTGAGGTTCTTAGGATTTTTAGGAAGGGCTAGACTTTTCTTCTTCCTCCAGTATTAGTTTGTATCCGCCTTTTATGTCAGCTGCTTTAACCATTTATTCAAGTTTCCATTTCTTGGCTTCGATATCTCTCACCTCTATTTCAACTATGGGTTTTAAAGTGTATCGTTAATAATGCAGCCCAGATGGTTGATGTATAGTGATAGTAGTACTAAGGGGACTTATTCCGCTAGATATCTTCTCCTGGTTTAATATAGCTCTTCTGTTGGGATTTTTTCTAAGTAATGCAACCTTTAAGGCAATTCTACTCCACAGTAATGCGGAATTTCCATATAGAATTTTTAACATTACAATTTGTTTTTAAAATGAGTCATCATTCTGGTATAAATATAGGCACATAGAGCACAGTAAATGTGGGGTTCTTAGGATCTTTAGTGAGGGCTAGACTTGTGGAACGACGATGTTTTTGTAGCTACCAGACCTAATTCTGCGATAACTGTTTCTGAGCGCATTGTGAGGAAAATGTTCTGGACTGGGAGAAATATGATTCTCCTGCTTTAATATAGCTATTTTGTGTAATTCTTATATCGTCCTTGATGATGTCAGTATTAAGAATCCCCATGTAATTTGCAGATAGGTAAGATAAGTGGTTACAGTACATTGTAGCTACCATACAAGTTGCAATTAAGAATCGATGTATTACATAACTTAAACTGTATAAACAGAATTATGTGCTAAGTGGTCATACATTGGAGTGCTCGTGGAAGCCGATGAAAGTAGTTTCTATTAAAGCAGTTAAAGATGTAGTCCTAACAGATATGTACTGGGTTTAGATAACTTACCTTCCATGTACTTATGGCTTTAATAGCTGCAGGAAAGTAGCCTCCAGTCGGTAGCTACAATATACTGTAACCGTTTTTCTACCTATCTGTAAATTACATGGGGATTCTTAATACTGATGTCATCAAGGACGATATAAGTATTACACAGAAGAGCTATATACCTTAGAGAGCAATTGTTTGCTGGTTTAATAAGAATACCTGATAACTGACTGGTGTGCAGGTAAATCTTCCAGACGTAAAAAAGCCTAAAAATTATGTTCTGTCAGCTTTAAGAATGACTAATCGAGAGGTAGTTGTATTGTTCGTCTTGGAAGTTGGTAATAAAATAGTTTGGAGGAACTGCTCCCTAAACAAAATCATGACGTGTTATACACTCTGATCGAAGGATACCTTGTCCTTTAAGACTTGAAGCAAAAAGTGTGATGTGACTGAATAGCCGAGCACAGTAGAACGTCTTCATGTTATGCGTGCGGCCGTTCGAGAATCTGACGCTGAAAGAGGTTAGTAATTTCTCACGTGTTTGATGAAGTGTTAGCTGTTTTCTCAGATAATTCATTGGTATAGAAAACAGTTTCCTAAAAAATGCAATCCCCTGATAATAAGAAAAACGAAGATCATAATTCTCTCTAAGTGAGAGAACTGTTTATAGCACATAACAAAAAACTCTGGTGTGAGAAGGGTTTTGGTATTAATAGGGGCACCATGTGGAAATTAATCTCAAAGTATGATCTTTATTACAGTGCGATTATGCGATCGTTTTTCACGTCGTCGATGGCTTGTGTGTGTGTGTGTGTGTGTGTGTGCGCGCGCGCATGTGGGCAACCCCACCCTCTATGCACGCTCTTGATTTGCTTTTGAGGATTTTCACCTGACAAGCAAGGGGGAGTCAATTCTTCCGATAAGCAGCAACGGCTCTGCGTGACTGTGAGGGAGGGTGTCTGGCCACGTACTTTTGACTTAATTTTGAGGATTATCACCTGACAACCAGTTGGCTATTTATTGCAGCCGATTAGTGGGCATGTGCCACCGGAGCCCCTCTGCGTGTCTGTTTGAGTAAACACTAACAGTCTCGGTGGTCCTCCTAGGAGGAGAAGCCGACACACGGCGGCCGCGTAGCCCTCCCCTTAACCGGCCGCGGTGCTTGACGTCTCGCCCACCTGCCGTTTTTGCGATGCTGTAGTTCCGTGTCCTGATTGAAGTCAGGTTTTTATAATAGAGTTATGGTTCTATATGGAATGAGGAGTGAGTTATTTACATAAATAGCGACGGATATATGTAATATAAAATACTCGGAACACACACACTGTGGGGGGGGGGGGATTCCGAGGTCACAGGTTGTGGGTTCGATTCCCGGAACGTGAACTTGAGCTCGGTGGGAGACAACCAGCGCTTGTAAGGTCACTGACCTTGACCTCTAAGGAGAAGGGGGAGGAGGATGGAGGGCCTCCAAAAGTAAGCTATCTTCAGCCTAGGGGGGACTGGAGGGGTGTGACAGCCCGTTATTCACTTCCCAAAGTAAGCCAGGATCGGTCCTACACACCTACTCCACATACCATCACGCCAGGTGATACACCAGTATGGCAATGATGAATACTTGCTTCCAATGTGCATTATCTGTGATGTCACCAAACAGGGTTATGACCATCATGATGCTGTTAACAGAACCTGGATTCAACCAAAAAATGAAGTTTTGCCAATTGTGTACCAGATGCCTGTCGTCTGAACTGCTAATGGTATGAGGCCATTGAAATCCAGCACGGCGTTCCGTATTGTCCTCCTGAACCCACCAATTCCATATTCTGCTAACAGTCATTGGATCGCGAGCAACACGAGCAACATTTTCGCGATATGATAAACCGCAATCACCATAAGCTACAATATGACCTTTATCAAAGTCAGAAACATGATGGTACACATTTCTCCTCCTTACACGAGGCATCACAACAACTTGTCACCGGTCAACTGCTGTTTGTGTATGAGAAATCGGTTTGAAACGTTCCTCATGTCAGCACGTTGTAGTTGTCACCACCGGCGCCAACCTTGTGTGAATGCTCTGAGAAGCTAATCATTTGCATATCACAGCATCTTCTTCCTGTCGGTTAAATTTCGCATATGTAGCACGTCATCTTCGTGTTGTAGTATTTTTAATGACCAGGAGTGTAATGATGGTATATTCAAGCATTAAATACTATTGTCATTACTACTATTGACATTACAATAGTAGTTAACGAATTTGCATCAATATGCTCTGAAGTTGGACTGAAAATGAAGATTGATTACATAAAGGTCCTGATCAGTGAGTAGATGCCTGAGGGAAGTATATCGGTTGAAAGTACACAACTGCAAAGAGTCAACTGATAAATATGAAAGGAGATCCAAAACCGGAAGTTTTATGAAACAGTAAACTGAGCTGGCATGCGTATGGGAGACACTGCTCAGTTTTGAAATGTAAGATGTCAGTTGAGCTGGAGAAAATAATTTTTGATCAATGTATACTGCTGTAAATTGTGGACTTTAAATTAGTTCATTGTTAGTAAAGTAACAGTAGTCCAAAGGTGATCGACAGAAGAGAGCAGTCGAGATAAGATTCTCAACAAAGGTCACTGACATTGTGGAAAGTGTGACTACACTGAAAGGGCGATGGGCTGGTCATACCGCAAGAGTAAAAGATGGTAGATAGTCTAGACAAGTCTTAGACTGGAGACCAATTTACCAGAAAGACCTAGAGGAGGCCAGCAGACGGATGGGACAGAGACCTGATGAAGACAGCGGACTCTGTTGGCAACGGGAAGCTCAGGATGGGAGGAAATGGAGGAGCTTACTGGCATCTTTTGCTACACATTGATTCAAAGAGGACACATCCCCGAGTGATGGAAATGGCAGCTGTGATGGTGTTCACTGGAAAATATTGTAAATATTCGTTGTAAATTCGAGGAAGTGGTTACTTCATTGAGAATCACAGTGTTACTGTTGCCCTCTGCATGTTTACAAACAGGCAGACGGTCACAAATGTTTGGAACAAGTTGTAAAACTAATGAGAGCCCTGCAGAAACGCTCGCTGCTGTCTCAGCTGCTTCGCCACACTGCTGTTCACTTCGGACAGTCTAGTTTATAACGCATGTATGTCCCGCGCTTTCATCTTTAGACCGCTTCTCGATGTTGTGCTTTGAAACTTCCGTGAGTGGACACTCGTCCCAAACTCAACTTCCGGCACCTGGAGGCCTCCTTGGCAGAGTGAATTTGCAAGTGAGACTGAGAAATTTTATTGCAATCCTTTTTCTTTCTTATCCTTTTCTGGTTCCATTGGAAACTGTCTTCGGGTAGCAACATCAGACTTCGTACAGTGAAGTTTTGTTTAATTGAGTCCTACTTGTAGAGGTGACGCAGTGTTTCACAGCTATAAAGCGTTGTTCATAAATTGGTTGCCATACAGGGCGAGGCAGCTACCGTAATAGGTAGGAAGGTGGCGTTTGGACAGTGGATTGCAGGGCCAGGAGCTACTTGAGTACGTCACATTTCATGTCTGTGCTGTTTCTTTCTACACAAATATGAGGCCATCTTTTCTTTTTTAAATGGAACCCCATGTTAAATTTTAGCTTAACATGATGGGCTTAAAACGATGGCTTCTAATACGTGTCTATCGTAACATTTACGCGAATAGTGTTTGAGGCACAGGTATGCTCTTGTATTGGGTTCGTGCTTCGAAACGGCGTTGCCCAGTATGACCGTTCCTGTTGTGTACACTACTCGGTAAACGTCGCGAGTCCACCCTTACGCAAACAACGACAATAGTTATATATACTCCGATATTTTGCGCTAAAATTAACTGATGATGTCGCGCAAATATTATTCCGTTACATGACAAAGGTGATAGCAAAATATTAGGCAACATACAGTATTAAAATACCACAAGTTGCTAATATATTTTAAGTAACAGAAAAAGCAATGTAAATGAGGAGGCCCTTATTGTTCACAATAGCTTAAGTATTTGTTTTTTTATTTGAAAATATATACTATTGATCACAATACGAAGCTAATACAAACAAAGATGGAAAATACGTACCGTACATGATACAAAACTTTACTGAAGCACGTGCTGAAAATGCTTCCCCTCTGCTGCCATACACACTTGTAGTCGCTTCGCCTTGCGGCGTTACCGAGAAGCAGGAGAACAACGCCTTCCCTGTTGAGTTCCTCCATGGTCAATAGGAAACGTTGCATTGGACGTTGCCACTTCAAAGGACGAATAAGATACGGGAACATATCTGTGTCTCAAAAACTATTCGCCTAAATTTTATGATATACACATATTTAAAACCATCTTTTTAAACCCATCATGTTACGCTGAAATTTAAAGCAGGGTTTCATTAAATAAAGATGGCCTAGTATCTCTGTAATAAAAAATAACACGGACATGAAATGTGATTTGTTCAAGTAGCTCATGTCCCTACAATCCACTGTCCAAAATGCATGTTTCTATCTGTTACGGTTGGGGGGATGCAAGGGGTGTTATGATCAGGGTTGCGATGTTGAGCGGGGAATCCCCCAGCCTTAGGGACTTCTCAACTGGACAGGGATTGAGGCATTTAACTGTGAAAATCGAAGGAAAGTAGGGAATTTTTAGATTGGAAATTTATAATTTTTATGTCTATTATTTTGCCGCTTAAATAATACAAATTACTTGGAGAAGTCATTAGCAATCAAAATTATTCGAAAGATACGGTTAGAACCCTGACCACACGGATAGGTTCGTCGAGCACGCTCACACACACACATTGTTTGCAAAAATTTCAAAAAAAAAAAAAATCCAGCCTAAATTGGACCTGGAGAAAGCAGTAGAAACGACTGCCTGACTACTTTTCGACTAATGAATCCTTAATGCTCCTGATATCACCTCTTGGTTAGTTATGGAGAAACATTGAAAAATGTGCGAATTTCAATTTGTAAGTTCATTTTGAAAAATATTGGATGGCTGGGCAGAATTTGCTTGTCATTACTTCTGTGGAACGTATTTTTTCTTAACCAAGAAATATAAAAAATATATAAATAGGTTACATACACAAACAGTCAAGTCTCACATGCGTATAAAGCTAGATATGATTGCCATAAAAAAAGGTGATAATGCTGTTACTCTGGAAGTGCTGTAATTGTTTAATGGAAATACGAGGGTTGTTTTTTAAGGGCCGTATTTATTTTTAAAACATGATACAAATACTTTTGTAAAAAAAACCTTTTATTTTCTGATTCTACACACTTTTACCTATTTTTCTACATAGTTGCCGTGTTTATTTAAGCACTTGTCACACCGTACAACTAAGTTTTTAATTCCCTCTTCAAAGAATTCGGCCGCCTGCTCCGACAGCCAAGAGTTCACGGTAGCTTTCACTTCATCGTCGTCATTGAAGCACTGCCCGCCAAGATGGTGTTTCAGGTACCGGAAGAGGTGAAAATCGCTAGGAGCAAGGTTGGGGCTGTATGGTGCACGGTCCAAAACTTCCCAGCTAAAAGAATCTATCAAATCCCGAGTCTTTTGAGAGGTGTGAGGCCTAGCGTTATCGTGCAGGAGCAAAACTCCTTTTGTCAGCATGCCGCGCTTTTGTTTTGAATTGCTCTGCGGAGCTTCTTTAGAGTTGCACAGTAGGCATCTGAGGTGATTGTCGTTCCTCGTGGCATAAAGACCACTAGCAAAACACCGCGCCGGTCCCAGAACACAGTCCCCATAATCTTACGCTTTGACAGCGTCTGTTTGGCTTTGACCTTGACGGGTGAGGTTGTGTGTCGCCATTCCATCGACTTGCTTTCGGTAGTGGTATGGGATATCCACGTTTCATCTCCAGTGACAATTTGACTCAACGTGTCATCCTCTTCTTCCTCGTAACGAATCAAAAAGTCGAATGAAGTGGCAAGCCTCTTCCCTTTGTGGTTCTCTGTGAGGAGTCTGGGTACCTACCGAGAACACAGTTTCTTAATGTTCAAACGTTTGTAGAGTCTATGGGAGTTAACTACGGGGTCATCAGTCCCTAAACCTACAAACTACTTATGAACTAGCTAACACTAAGGACGGCACAAATATCCATGCACGAGGGGGAATTCGAACCCCCGACCGTAGTGGCCGTGCTGACCGTGACTGGAGCGCCTCAGTCACCTCGGCCACCGCGGCCGGCGCAGTTTTTTAAAGTTTAGGTTTTCAGACACGATTTTGTAGAAAACCGATCTTGAAACTTGTGGAAATTCCAAAGAAAGAGTGGAAATTGTGAATCTTCTGTCCTCACGAATCTTTGTTTCGACTGTAGCCACCAAATCGTCAGTGATCACAGAGGACCGGCCTGAGCGTTCTTCGTCATCGACGTTTTGATGGCCATTTTTAAACTCTCTAACCCATTGACGAAATTTACCTTCACTCATTGCATTCAAGCCATAAACGTCTGTTAACTGGCGATGGATTTCTACAGATTGTAGGCTTCTCGCGGTCAAAACACCAATCACTGACCGTATGTCATACGCGGCGGGCGATTCAATAATGGTAAGCATTATGAAGTAGCACAGCGACGCGTACACGTCAGCTACAGAGCTGCAACTGCCATCAGTGTGAACGGGAATGATGCCGGCAAGGCGTCCGCGCGAACTACGGGACTGTACGCGCGAACGGCCCTTACTAAAAAAAAACAACCTCGTATGTACAAGAGAATGTTTGTAAATCTATCAGACCAAACTGCGTGGTCATCAGTCCGTAGCTTACAAACTACTTAAACCTAGGTAAACTAACCTACTGACAAACTCACACACCCATGCCCCAGGGAGGACTCGAACCTCCACGGCGAGCAACCGCGTACTCCGCAGCGAGGTGCTTTAGACCGCTCGGCTACTCCACGGCGGCTATGTACAAGAAGGATGGACAGTGCAAAGCAGTAGGAAGTCTTCTGGTGCAGGAAGAGGGGCAAGAGCATGGAGGAGACAGCGATGGTCCACGTTTCCTGTAGCTTGGGCATCTTATAAGATGTTACTGTAGTGGTAACTGCTACTGCTGATGAGTAATAATAACGATAAGAATATCGATTATCTTGGAAGGTTCATAATGATGCTCAGGTTGATATGTAGAGCAGGTCTGGCCACGCCTTGGCTGTATCGGCCTGTACAGAGTAGTGTGCCCCTGGCCAGTAGATCAGCGCTAGAGCTCCACCACTGGTGCCCGCAGGCTATGTTGACATGTAGAGCAGGTCCTGGTCACGCCTCGGCCTGTACAGAGTAGTGTGCCCCTGGCCATTAGAGCACACCTAGAGCTCCACCACTGGTGCCCGCAGGCCGCCGCCGGCCGCCGCCGGAGAGCGCGCAGCCGGTGCTGCACGCGGAGCTGCCGCCGCTGCTGTGGCACGAGAGGCTCGAACCCGGCGCCCCTGCCCAGGATGCTGCCGAGGAGGAGCCCGACCAGGAGGCGCAGACGTCGACGCCGCGCTCGGAGCCGCCGCCCGCCGCTGCCACCGGCAAGGACGCCGCCGGCAAGGGCGCGCCCAGGAAGAAGGTGAGCCGCCGCCGGCAGTCCGCCATTTCTGTTCCCGGAGCACAGGCCGTATTATGTCACACTGACCGTGCAGCTGGGGCACGCCCACTGACTCATAGGGGCCAACCGCTCAGCTGGCGGCTGCAGCTAGGTCAGTGTGACGTAGCGCGGCCAATGTGAGGCCCCGTATCTAGGGGGTGTCGTTTAAACGCACTGCGTTCTGTAGGATTTGCGTCGCAGCACTTTATCCTGACATTTATGGGTGGTTGTGTCGCCATAAACTTCTCAAATCATTCCAGAGGCAGCTACGGTATTAGTTCAAGCGTTTGTAAATCTATCGGACCAAACTGCGAGCTCATCAGTCCGTAGCTTACAAACTACTTATACTAAGCTAAACTAACCTAAGGACGACACACACACCCATGCCCAGGGAGGACACGAACCTCCACGGCGAGCAACTGCGCGGTCCGCAGAGAGACGCTTTAGACCACTCGGCCACTCCACCGCGGCATATGTTTAGTTTCCAAGAGATTCTGAGAGAAGGAAAGAATGGATCATAAACAGTCGGCGCGGAAACTGAGAACCCAGACCGAGTGCGCAGTTATGTAAGGTCAGTTGGGGCATCTGATCCATGATTTTACAACAGGAGTGCGTGCTTCCTAACTTAATACTAGTCTAAAACTATTCATACGTTAAATTACCATCTAAAACATTTTCTTAATTGATTATAAAATTGCTAGAGATTGCTTCAATAATCACTAGATGTTATTAGTAGATTATTTATTTTCAATTCACAACATGTCTTGGGCTTAGCCCATCATCTGGTGATCTGTCAATAAGATACATATACAACCAATAAGTATATACATAAATTTCCTTGCAATTTATAGTTGAAATATTTAATATATTTATAGTTTTATATAATTTGGAATTATATACCAATATTATGTATATTTAGATTTGATCCATTCAAATTTGTCATTAAAATATTGTTGTTATGTTGCCAAACAAGAATAAACATCAATTCTGATTAAGATAATATTTATATAAAATAAAGATATATATATATATATATATATAATGTTTTAGAAAATATTCTATGACAAATTATAATGTGTCTTATTTATTCAAGATACAAGATCAAAATAAAGAGCATTATTTTCAACAAATATAAAAAATGAAACAAATACCACATTTGCCAAAAAAAGTGAAATCCACAACATTAAATACTGAAAAACTTTGTTTCGAAAATTTTGAAAAACCAGTCCCTTGTACTATTAACTTGTTCGTTAAGTAGTTGATCATTCAAGATGTATCTATGCAAAACATTTCTAAATCCTCCAAAATGTCTAAACTTGTGCTTTTATTCTCACAATTATAAATTTTCAAATTGTTTTCGATATTATGAAGTCGATGATGAATTTGATGCAAATGTGCACTTAGTGTGCTCCCATGACTGGGATAGCTGCATTCTCTGTTTTGTATTTTAAATTCCCTTCCTGTTTGGCCGATATAAAAATTGTGATATGTCCCACATATAACCTTGTATACCCTATCATAACAAAATTTGTTAACAGGTTTTCAATGCTATTACTGTGGAATTTTCCCAAATTATTATACATGGTAAATCCTATTATGACATTTTGTTTTCTGAATTCATTTCTAATTTTTAATGATAACTGGCCTGCATAAGTCATAGCAGCATATTTAACATGTTATTTTTCATTTTTATTGTCCGGTATGTAATTCCAAATTATGTAAAACTATAAAAATATTACACATTTTAATTATAAATTGCAATTAACTTCGTGTATATACTTATTGGCTGTATATGTACCTTATTGACAGATCACCAGATGATGGGCTATGACCGAAACATGTTGTGAACTGAAAATAAATAATCTACTAACAACATCTAGTGATTATTCAAGCAATCTCTAGCAATTTTAGAATCAATAAGAAATTGTATAATCAATGTTGCATACCTCTACCAAGACTTTCAGTCTAAAATAGACATCTAAAACATATTTTCTTATACTACAACAGTCTGTTATAACAGAATGTAATCTGCATTATATTTGAACTTGAAAAAGGAAAAAGTAGAAATAGTGTCCAGCAGTCCCAGATACCCCTATACAGTGGGGTAACTGCACTGTAGGGGTCTTAGTTCCATACTAATTATTGCTGTGTCAATTGAGGTAATTGGGCCTGTTGGGTAACACATAAACTCCATAAGAAACTTCAAACAAGTCATTTCGGTGACGCTGTAGTAGAATTATCATCAATGCAAGTCAACCTCTACAGAATGACTGAATGTGAAATTCAACAAGCCAAATTCAATAATTAACATTTAATTATATCTTGTTAAAAAAGCTACAAAGTGTTTGTTAAGTCACCCAAATCATCAGTGAAGCTTATCATACCTTTGAATCTAGAATATCTACTTTTACAGGGCTTTGACAACACTCTTACTACATCATTTTGTTACTGTATAACTTGATTGCTATTTTACACCTTGCCTTTAGAAATGATTTATCATGCAAGTCAATAGCTACTTAATTTGAGTAATTATAACGAAAATGAATCCACCAATCAGATGAGCAGAAAACATTATATAAAGCCTCAGGAGTGCTATCGTGTTTTAGTAAAGACTGTGAAAACTCGTTTATCGCGTGACAGATTACTCTCTAACTTCATAGAATTGCTATGTTTTTCATAATTGTATATTTTTGTATTTTGCACGTTATAAACACTAGCTTACAATTTATGGCAACGTTTCTTGACAGGTCTGAAGATGGTCATTTCATACAAAATAAAAGCGATCTGCAGACGGACATTCAAGAATTATGCACTAGATAAAATTAACATAATTCACAAGGAAAAAAATAAACAAATTGACTTCAGTAATGAATTGAAAAGAGGCAACCATGATAATATACTTGGGGTAAATGGGTGTGTATGGCCCAGGTACTCCCTGGATCCAGATACCCTAAGCGACCTAAATATTTTTATTTCTATGACTTGAAGCAATATTTAATATTAAAAATCGGCTGTGATATTCGAACGTAAGATTTTGTTTAGCTCTGCTGAAAATATTATCTCTTAATAGAGGGCCTGTAGGGAGTTAGCAGCCGAAAAATATCAGAACACAGCAAAACATCCCAGAATATACAGTGTGGTATATAGTATATTAAAATACACCGCATCAAAAAATGTTGTACTCACATTGTACAAATTGTTGCAGATACTTATATCACGTTATATGGCTGTGGCAGCGTTCTGTGCTCGTGCAACCAAATACCGTTAAATGCTATTTGTGGTTTTCCAAGTTTTAGCGGCATACCTTGTACTATGCAATTTGAAAGAATATTACCTGATGTTTTAGCACAAAATAAACCCTCAATTCGATTTTTTATTACTAAATGTCAATATTGACGCTTATCTTTATGTACATGTACTGGGTACATTTTACTTGCGGCTGCAGCGGCATAGTAGGAGACATTTCTAGACATGAAGGAATCGTGAATTTAGTGTTGGAGGTACGTGTGTGGGGTAGAAATCGCAGAGGGAGACATAGAGATGAATGTTTTAAGCAGATCCTGATGGATGTGGGTTGCCGTTTTTATGAGGAGATGAAGAGGGTCGGTCAGGATAGTGTAGGGTGGAGAGCTGCATCAAACCAGTCTCCAGACTGGAGCCCACAACACTCAGACGGGCTGGGCGGTGCTGATTGGTGCGCTGTGTGTGTGCAGGCCAGCGACGTCAAGGAGGTGCCCGCCTACGCCCGCAAGACGGCGACGCCGGCGCCTACCGGGGTCCCGCTGGCTGCGGGGGCGGAGGCCAGGGTCCCACTGGCTGCGGGGGCGGAGGCCGGCGGCGGCGGAGGCGGCGGACCCGAGGAGGGCTCCTGGCAGCCATGGGGGTGGCAGCCGGGGTCAGCGGAGCCCGTGGAGCTGCGCGCGCTCAGCGGCCGCAGGAAGGTGCGTCCAGCGCTGCCTAGCGTCCAGGGCTGCAGCGTGGCGCCCCTTGCAACACTCCTCCGAGATCCCCCACACTGACGCCTCGCCTGCTTTAAAGCCTGTTACTGCCAAGCAGTGTACGCATTGTCAAGGAGCAAGGAAATATTTGCCGCCAGGAGGAATGGATCTCTTACCACTAAGCCAAACAATGTTTTCGAAACAGGCTCTCTCAGGGTCGTTGATGAGATGCATATGGTATAGGTCAGAGTAGAATGCAAAAGCCGTTCCTGCAACGTAAAATTGATATAAAATTAATTACAGTATGTGTCTAATTATAGTAATTGCATAGTTACAGTAATTGCATAATTGCAATTATGTGTACCTTGAGTAATTGTAGTTAGGTCAATTGTTTAATGTTGTAATTGTTATTTATTTATTTATGGTAATTGTTTATTTTAATTGCAAGTGTTCACTCCTCCACATCTGGCGTAGAACTGAGCTCACCCCAAGGCATCACGTAAATATCTATGTGACCCCCCAACACTACCATGTGACCACCACCGACTAATGACAGATAAGCACGTGACTAATCCCTCCCCAGGCCCTCCACAGAGAACAATAACAGGTCCAGACTGATCCACCTGGGGATTTTTACAATAACAGGTCCAAAATAGTCCACCTGAGGAGCACAGCACATGACCACCCCTCCCCCACAATACCAGAGACAGCAGCAGTAACAGCAGCAGTATAAAAAGGATGCAATTACAGTAATTACATTTGACTTCCGTAGTTGGGAGGTTCTGGTACAACCACATATCGGTGGGAAGACCAATTTCTCGTTGCCCTAGAAGTCTTTCGCCCCTCCAATCTGGTGGAGCACCATCAGACTGCACCTATTTCTATATATAAAATCAAAAAAGAGCATTCTGTTCAGTAACACAATAAAAAGAGACTTAATTAGACCTCATATCACATCCAAAATTAGATGTGCATGTAGAAAGATCATATAGAAGATCAAATGTAATGCCACACATATGTACTCCCATTACTCTAGTAATTATATAGAATTTTCAATTGAAATGAGCTGCCAGACTCTCCCACTGAAAGCAGCAGTTGCAGCTGCTGACAACAGATGGCTCTCCTCCCCACCAACCCACCACCTACACAATGGAGCAGCGTCCACCTCTTGAGCTGACCAGTCTCTATTGTTTGACTCACTCCGCTGCTTGCTTCGGTCACAGAGTGACATATACAGAGGAGAAGCCCCCCTAAACCACTGTCCTACACTCCCCTCGTAGTTCCGTAAGATGCTACCAGGTGTCAGGCGGTTCCCTGGCTT
This sequence comes from Locusta migratoria, assembly GCA_026315105.1. Taxonomy (NCBI): domain Eukaryota; kingdom Metazoa; phylum Arthropoda; class Insecta; order Orthoptera; family Acrididae; genus Locusta; species Locusta migratoria. The sequence continues at coordinate 126,002,947 of CM048754.1, forward strand.
AGTACCAGTAGACGACACTCGAGGCGTGCCTCTGGCATGTCAGAGGGTAGCGTGGAGGGGAGCCTGAGGGGAGAGCTCCTGCCGCCTGCCACGAGGCCATGACTGTGTCCGGCGTTTGAGGGGAGGTGGTGGTGGGGGCAGCCGCTACCTGCCGCCTGCTCTGGCCAGTTTAAAGGGCTGCTACTGACCTCAGCGCCATCATGGGACATCTTACAGAACTGCTGGAAACCCTCCCTCCCCGCACCTCTGAGCGTAGGACCGCGCCCTTACAGAGGTTTCCCGCCTGTAAATATTTGTCTGTGCTTCGGTTGAATGCAGAAACGCTACACTCAGGCTGCCTGCCCGCTCACCCAGCTTCAGCCCCCAGTCGATCATGTACTTGTGTGCATATGTGAAAAAACTACCATAGTGCACTTGCAGGCTCAGCGCCCCACGTGCGATTTTTCCAGTCGATCCTAGCACGCCCGCCGGGAATTAAAACACCGTGCCCCACAACTCGTGAAAGAATTGCAGCGGAGCCCACGCCGGAAATTATTATTTAAGCACACCACTAGCCATCCCTGGCGATGTGATGTGGACACAACGATATGGAACCAAACATAAACCAGCGGTCTCCAGCAGCACCTTGCGTTATTATTATTAATTGCCCTACACCTAACTGAATTGAGCTCTGTTTCTCATTTTACTTGTGGCAGTGCGCGATTCCTCGGGAAATTATATTCACCCCACAACACAGTCGGGGCCGCAGGTCCTGCCTGCATACAGGCCGGGAATAAAAACGCCGCTCACTGCACTGTAAGGGAGAAGTATTTAAATGCGTCTGGAGCACAGTGCGACCCCGACACAGCGATCCGATCGCCCCGATTATTAATTTATTTTGCATTACAATTTTATCTATGAACGTTATAGGTCCTTGTTCTGCCTACACACCAACGTCTGCGAGGTTCTAGAGTGATTTCATATGCAGTGGAATAGTCCACACGCAAGAAAACAATTTTCTGTGTCTCTCCTGGTGAGAAAAGCAGAACTCACACAGCGCAGACCTTGACAATAGTGGCCAACCTTTCCATTCAACCCTTCACCGATACCTGCTTCTCACTAAACCTTTCAAAACAACACACGTGGCCACATCACTATCCGGCAGGTGGCGGTGAATCACACACGTACTCTGGCCGACCGCTATCTGTAGAAGCGCGGTCCACTGCGCTGTGCAGGCAAATCTTAAAAATTATCAAACTTACATCGCTTCTCAAAAACAGTGGCAGCAAGGAACGAAACATGCTTATCTATAACCATTATTATTTTTTTAACCTTTCTCCCCTTCCTATCCCCCACAAATAAAACAAACCAGCAGAGAATGCGATAAATATGTTTTTTAATGTAACTTATGTCATCCATTCTGGTACTAGTATTATGTAGGTCGTGGGGCAGGGAAGCTGCATACGGTAGGTGAGGTGGAGGGCAGAGCTTTCTGGGATTGGAGGCTTCTGAAATAGGAAGGGGGAGCAGAAATGCAGGTGGGACGGAAGACACAGAGGACGGGCCGTGTGAGGGAGTGGTAACTGTAGTAGATCAGCATGGCTCAGTTATTAAAGTGCTTACCTATTAAGCACGAGGTCCTGGGATCAAATCTCGGGAGCACCTCTAATTGTAATTGGATACCCCTCTTTCAATTTAATGTGTTTAGCCGGCCGCAGTGGCCGAGTGATCTGCAGCGCGACAGTCACGTTCTGCACGCCCATTACAGTCAGTAGTTCGATTCCCCCCCTCGGGCACGAATATTTGTGCCGTCTTTAGTCTTAGCCAGTTGGTAAGTAGTTTGCAAGTTTAGCGACTGATGACCCTACGATTAAGTCCCATAAACTAAACAAACATTTGAACATATGAGCTAGAGGTTTTTATTGTTATTGATGGAAGATTAAGGTCATTGACCTACCAGAGAGTGGGTTTCCTCTGTTGATTGAAGCGCTGTGTGGGTGCATTTGCAGGCGGCGCACGCAAAGCCGGGTGGCGGTGAGGATGTGAAGGGCACGCCCCCTGGGAAGCAAGCAGGGCTGGGGCTGCTGGTGATGGGGCAGCCGCCGCCAGGGGCGCCGCCGGCGCGCGGCCCCCGCCTGCACGTTGGCAGCGGTGACGACGCGAGTGGTCCCGCCATGCCCGCCTGGCTGCCCGTCGCCATTGGTGCCTCCGTGAGTAGCGCCCCCTGCCTATCTTACCCACTACTATTTGTTCATGTCAGAAGCACTTAGAATGTATAAACTAATGTACAATATTTACATGTTATGTGAATACATCATATTTAGAAGTCAGTTATTTACACTTTTGATGCTCAGAAGTTAGCGACCTGTATTTCATTTGGTGTTGCACGTAGCAGATCTTGTAATGGGCATGTTGCTGGACATTGAGTACACTGGAGCAGGTGGGAGGTACTCTGCGTCGCTCCGCATTCACAGAGTGGCGACTCCACTAGGAAGTCCCATGTTACCAGATTACTCTTACATTTTGTGACACCTGATTGTAGTCTGTTGATTGACCTCCATGTACTCCACTTCTCTGTATAACCGGGTAGTAGTTTTTCACAAGGTTAAACCATCCTGCAGTACCGGTATACCTTGCACGCCATAGTTCGGTTCAGCATTGCTGCAATATCCCAACTAGAGCCTCCATAGATCTAAGGAAACTCTTCGTGGAATTTAGTCATCGGTTTGCTGGTTGATGTCCATATAGGGGATGGGCTCACCGACTGTGACACACCTGCCAAATATTGTGTAGAGTAGGGTGGCGGACTTCCAAAATAGAAATAGGGGACACACACGTGGCTATCGGACGTTCCCAACACTGCAGCGTCTTCAATGTGGCTGTCGCGTCTCGAAGCTTACACCATGCACTGACACCTGACTTGACATGCACCTGATACACTAACAAGAGGACGTGAAAACTGGCCTCTCATTTTCTAGTTACAGGTATCTGTCCATGTTCAGTGCAAAAATATATTGTGCAATATTTCGTTCATGTAAGCTGTAGTATCAGAAATGCTACTGCAAAAAGAGCGTCTCACGACACAGATAGTATATCAACCACGTAAACATATATTTAGTGTGCAAATTGTGAAGGAAGTAATTAAAATTGAGACTTATTTTTAGAATACTTCTTGTGTTGATTACACATTATGCTGCAAAATATATCTGACAGACAAGTAAGAAACTACTTGTTTACAATTGACAGCTTTTAAACAATAAACTATTTCTTTAATTTGTGATGCAATTTATTTGGCTTTTTGTTGTGCGAGTATGTTGGTTAATTTTTGTATTCGCATTTGAATTTGTATATCTTTTTTGTTGAGATTGTAATAATGGAAAGTCCAGGTTGGAATTAATAATATAGTAATAAGGACAGTTTAAAGCTCACCAGAAAGACGTGGCGATGAGCTGCGACAGGCATATACAAAAGACACACACATACATCACTTTCAGCTATCGGTCGTGGCCTTCTTCAGAAAATAGAACACTCACGCAATCACACAGGGACATAACGCAGTCAAACAACCATCACCAATGGCTGCCGCAAATGGATGTGCAGCAGTCAGAGGTGACGGTTGTATGACTGTATGATTGTGTGAGTGTTTCATTTTCTGAAGAAGGCCATGGCCGACAGCCGAAAGTGCTGTACGTGTGTGTCTGGAGCACCTCGTCATCACGTCTTCACGGTACGTTATAAACTCTCCTTACTATTATATTATTGTTTGCTGAGCTCTCACATACGTTGTTGTCCTGTCCCAAAAATCCCTAACATCTGTGCTCGTAACGTCGGTTTTCTTTTCCTTGATAAAATAAATACTTCCCGCGTTGTGTTGTTCTTCCATACTGACAAAAGGCTCTCTCTGTGCACGACGTGAAACGCTAAACAAGAGTATGATGTCGACGTGAGCAAATGTGAAAGCGAGGGTCGCCAAGTATCAAGTAGGCTGCGTTAGCTTCTGGGTGGCTTTGTTTCTTACAACGGGACCACATGGGTGTCGGCTTCTACAGTCTTTTCATATTTACAGTACATGACGAATAGAAATTAAATAACAGTCAGTCAAAGCCATTCGACGCAACTCTCAAAAATTCTCGACGAAATCGAAGTTGAAGTTTTACAGGTACACGTAAGTACCAGTAACTAAAACAGTTGCACCATCTGTCGGTGTAGTTCAGGTGCCAGCGTTCTGGGTCACAGCCATACAGTCGGTGGTTCATTTCCTGCAGAAAGTGACTAATGTTTCTATTTCGTCGTCTTGGAATACCTACACAATTCCAATATCTAACGGTAATTTTTATGAAAAATGCACGTATTTTTATTTTTTCGTAATTTTCTATATTGTATAAAATAATGATGGTTTCAATAAAAAAAAAATACACGTTATTTTTTTTTACAGTATCGGCTTCAGTATTAGTTGACGATTTCAGTCTTTGATTGTTAAGAATGTGAAGAGCTACAACAGTTTTTGAAAAGTCTTCTCCGTAGTCATCAATGCCTTTTGAAGCAGCTACCCTACGCGACCAACCTTTCAGGCGACGACAATGCGTTCAGCTAGTCCATACACACCTAAAAACTGACAACACACGGAATCAGTCGTCTCTAAATGTTGTAGGTAACTGAATTCGAAAAGGACAAAAAATAGCTCTCACAAACTTAAGAATCAAAGACTAACCATCGTTAACTGATAGTGAAGCCGATACTGTAAAAAAAAATGTAACGTATGTATGTTTATTCAAACCATCATTATTTTATAAAATATAGAAAATTACGAGGAAATAAAAATACGTGTATTTTTCATAAAAATTAACATTAGATATTAAGATTATGTAGGTATTCGAACTCAACGGAAAAAATTAAAATACAAATTCTTTTCTGCAGGATTCAAACCACCTACCGTATGGTTGCGAGGTCCTAACGCTATCTCCTGAACTACACCACTGTTGTACTTGTCGGTACTTACGTGTGCCATTAAGAGCTTCAAAGCCGGCCGCGGTGGCCGAGGAGACTGAGGCGCTCCAGTCACGGTCTGCACGACCACTACGGTCGGGGGTTCGAATCCCCCCTCGGCCATGGATATTTTTTTGCCGTTCTAGTTCCTAAGTAGTTAATAAGTAGTTTGTAAGTTTAGGGACTTATGACCCCGCAGTTAAGTCCCTTAAAAAACACTTCAAAGTCGATTTAGTCGACTGTTTTTGAGAATTGTGTCGAATGGCTTTGACTGACTGTCATTTAATTTCTATTCTTGATGTACTGTAGATATGAAAAGATTGTAGAAGCCGACACCCATGTGGTCCTCTTGTAAGAAACAAAGCCATCGTTCCTTTCCCTCGTAGTCCAGAAGCTAATGCAGCATACTTGATAGTTGGCGACCCTCGCTTTCACGTTTGCTCACGTCGACATCATACTCTTGTTTAGCGTTTCACGTCGTGCACAGAGAGAGCCTTTTGTCAGTATAGAAGAACAACACAACGCGGGAAGTATTTATTTTATCCAAGAAAATAAAACCGACGTTACGAGCACAGATGTTAGGGATTTTTGGGACGGGACAACAACGTATATGAGAGCTCAGCAAACAATAATATAATAATGAGGACACTTTATAGCTCACCACAAAGACGTGGCAACGAGCTGCGACAGACACATACGAAAGACACACACGTACAACACTTTCAGCTACCACACAAGTTTCGAATTGCGGCAGTCGGAGGTGACGGTTGTATGACTGTGTTGTGTCCCTGTGTGATTGCGTGAGTGTTCTGTTTCCTGAAGAACGCCATGGCCGACAGCTGAAAGTGTTGTACATGTGTGTCTTTTGTATGTGCCTGTCGCAGCTCATCGCCACGTCTTTCTGGTGAGCTTTAAACTGTCCTCATTACTATATTCTTAATTCCAACCTGGACTTTGCATTATTACAATCTCAACAAATAAGATATACAAATTCAAATGCTAGTACAAAAATTAACCAACATACTCGCACAACAAAAAGCCAAATAAATTGAATTACAAATAAAAGAAGTAGTTTCTTGTTTAAAAGCTGTGAATGGTAAACAAGTAGTTTCTTACTTGTCTGTCAGATATATTTTGCAGCTTAATGTGTAATCAACACATGAAATATTCTAAAAATAAATCCCAATTTTAATTAGTTCGTTCACAATTTGCACACTAAATATATGTTTACGTGGTTGATATACTATCTGTGTCGTGAGACGCTCTTTTTGCAGTAGCATTTCTGATACTACAGCTTACATGAACGAAATATTGCGCAATATATTTTTGCACTGAACATGGACAGATACCTGTAACTAGAAAATGAGAGGCCGGTTTTAACGAAGTCCCTTAAAAGTTCACAGCTAATAAATTTACTCTTAAACTGTGTTTTAATATGGTTCACTTCCTCAAAAAGTTGAGTATCTCATCTGGCTTTCGAAATATTTTCATAAAACTCCAGTAATGTTTAAAGACTTTAATGAACAGACTTCCAAAGAAGAAGATATTTGTGCCGATTCCAATTAAATGGTTCCAGCACATGAAATGGGCAAACCAATTTCGTGATTAAATGAATTAACATCAATTAATACAAATAAATATTCCCAGAGACGGATTTACGTCTCAAATATGTCAAAGACATTATTGATAGATCTGAAGCATTGAATTAAAATTTGTGGTGCGGCCGAGACTCGTACCCGGACTTCCATGCTTACTAGGCAGACGTCTTAACCGTTTTTATTTTATTTTTTTTTTATTTTTATATATATATAGGGCCTCCAACCTCCCCTCACAGCCCCTCCTTTCGCTCTCCAAATGTCGCCTTCTTCGGCGTGTTTTTATTTTATTTTTTTTTTTTTCCAGCTCCGGTCTGACCTCAAAGCTCGTCTTCTCGAAAAGTGAGCTGCCTGTGCAGTAGGATTCCTGGTCGTTTTCTCTTGATAATCAATAATATTTCGTTTTTGCTTTATTTTTGTCTTCTCTAAAACTCCGAAGTCACCCGTTGCTGATTTTTTTTTTTTTTTTTTTTTTTTTTAGATAAGAACAAAATAATTATTCTCCGTAAATGAGGTCGGTCATGCTACTTTCGATTTACATCAGGAAAGTAATTTCCTTAGAATAATTTATTTCTGCTAGGACGTTGTATTGTTTATATATCAAATAATCCAACCAAGATTCCCATGGTGCTGTTAATTTCTTCTTGACTATATAACACAATACAGTTTTCTGCACTAAACAAAATTCTGATTTTAAAGGAATAAAAAGTTCTTACGATTTCAGGAAAATTAAACGAGAAATGAAATCCAGCAGTCTCTACTGTGATGAAACAAAATGTCATTGCCATGACCAATCCAAAAATTATGATACAACTTCTTGTATAACTGAAATTTTTTTCCTTGTAATATGTTTCAAATATATATATATATATATATATATATATATATATATATATATATATATATATATATATATATATATATTTGGATCAATCTCATCATCAATGGGTTCGTCATTTTTTTTCCTTCTACTTCGTCTTACATTATCTTCTTTAACCAATTCCCTCCTTCTCGAACAAAATTCCTATCATGTTCCCAAAGTTGTTTTTTTATCTTTGAATATTGTCGTACTTGTAAATATGCTGCTGCCATGTATAAGAAAAATTCTACACTGCTGTCGCCTCCACATCTGTTGACTACAAAATTGACGTAGTTTCCGAGGAGCCACATCACTGTGTTATTTTTTGTTGATGGATAAAATTCGGTGTCGGGCCACAATAATATATCTGTTGAATAAGAAGTTTCCGAACGTCGTGTAAGTAGCCATAACTTTTTCTGAACCCACTTCCAATTTTGTAGATGGTTGCCACAAGTGAATCGGTGTTTTAATGTGTCCACGAGGCCACATTTTGAGCATTTGTCTGTGTTACTCAAACCAATTTTATATAATTTTTCATTGGTTGAAATAAGATTGTTCACGACTTTATACCAGGACGAGACGACATCGGAACACTGAATGTGAAGGCTAAGATTTTTCCAAACAGTTTTCCAGTCTACCAACGGATACTTTGATTCAATATTGTTAGGACTGTGGGATTGTTGCCATTTTTCAATAACTTCTTTAGTTGTTAAATGTAATTTTTTCATCGTGGCCTCTCCTATGTAGCTAAGTTCAAGGTAAAAATCTTTTATATGTTTCAGTTTATAGTTTAAATTACCGACATTAATGGGCTGTTGCATGCTTACAGGACGGACAGCTGTGAAGAGTTTGGCAGTTATGGTATGAGGCTCGTTATTTAAAAGTGTTACTATTCTTTTTATGTAAAGTGCCAAAGCCTTTCTGCAGATGTCAGTTAGACCAAGACCTCCTGCTTTTCTGGACTTGGCCAAATCGCTGGGTTTTAGTTTAAAAATACTTTCGTGCCACACGTACCTGCTTGCAAGTTGCATAATGGTTTTTCCTTGCAATTTCGGCAATGGAAAGATCTGTGCTAGATAGTAAGCTTTCGAAAAAATATACGTATTTATTATTTTAATTTTCTGAGTAAGGTTCACTGAGCGGCATTTGTTGTCCATTAGTGCACCACGAATTCTTCCAGCTGTCTGCTTCCAGTTTATAGCGGACACTTTTATGGGGCACTTATTAATGATAATACCCAGAGTTTTGTGAGTTTCCACGAAACTTGCCCACTCTATATCTAAATGTTCGAGTCCTCTAAGATTTAAAATTTTACTTTTATCAGTATTGATTTGCGCCCCAGAAGCTTTACAATAGTTATCAATTTCTTCTTTCAGAAGATCTACTTCATCCTCCCGCCGTATAACGATGCCCACGTCGTCTGCATAGGCTCTCGCTACAAAATTTGTGCCCGACATTGTCACTCCACTTAGTTTTTCTTCTCTCGTGCGAAGTAGCGGTTCAAGTGATAACACATATAGTAACATGGAAAGAGGACTTCCTTGGGGAACACCTCTCCGTATAGTTATTGCTTTTGACAGCTGGCCATTTATGGATACGGATGCCTTAATATCAGTTATCATGTTGCGTACCACCCCAAGAGCTCTTTCTTCTATTCCTATTTGCTGTAGTAGACACTCGATGTATCGATGACTAACTCGATCAAAGGCTTTACTAAAATCTAAAAACAGTAACGCGCACTTAATGTTGGTAACGGCGACTATCGAAACCAGATCTCTGTACTCGGAAGTTGCTGTCATAATAGATCGCCCTGGGAAACAGGTTTGATGTGTGGTGACTGCTTTCCGTATTAATGGTGTCATCCCCTCATTGATCGCTCTAGCAATGGTTTTATAATCGAAGTTCATCAGTGTTATCGGCCGAAACCCGCTGATTTTCTTCCGACCTTTACTTTTCGACACCAAAACAATTTTTCCTTCTTTCAGCTCCGGGGGTATGATTCCTCCTTTCATTATTTCATTTAAAACTGCTGTAAAAGTTGGTCCAATTATATCCCAATAACTCAAATAAAATTCTTTTGGAAGTCCATCCGGGTCTGGTGATTTATTTGAGGGTGATTTGGACACGAGTTCGAAAACTTCTTCCACTGTAAAATCAGTTAAAAATTCAGTGTTATCCTCTGGTGTTATAATTTTATTCAAGGAATTCACTACTTGCGATAATGGAGCGTCATCAATATCGTTTGCTGTATACAGTTTTTCGTAATACTGGAAAATTTCTTGTACATTTTCTGGGTGGGTGGTGAGTAGGTGCCCGTTTTCTGTGACGAGGTCATCAATAAACGTGCGTTTACGGAGAGATTGATGTTTTATCAAATGGTATAATGACGTAGTTTCTTCCTCTGCAAGACATTTAGATTTAGATTTAATTTTCAGACCTTCTAACTGCTTTCTTTTTATACTTAACATTTTAGCTTTTATTTCTTTAATTTGTTGTAATTCTGTGTTTGTTAGTTGCTGCTTCTCGTAGAGATCTCGTAACACACTGTAGTAAAATTCGAAGGTTCGCTTGTTGTCTCTGACTTTTTCACGACTATAGGTAATTAAGCTTTGCCTCAACTTCTTTTTGCCTACTTTTGTCCACCACTCGGATTTGGACGGGTACCTACACATTGACCGCAAGCAATAATTCCATGATGTCGTAATCTCGTCACGTAATTTTACATCATTTAATATCGATGTATTGAGGTGCCACTGAGTTCGATACATTTTTGTGGGCTGTCGTGGTAAATTTATTGTTACTGACAGCGCGGAATGATCTGAAAAACAGGCCGGGATGACGTCCGCTACTATAACTTTTTCAGTGAGTGGATCAGAGATGTAAATTCTGTCGAGTCTGCTACTCGAAGATGAAGTAAAGTGCGTAAGTTTTACTAAAGTTGGATACTTAATTTCCCAGGCATCTTTAAAGTGCATTTTTTGTACTAAGTCATGAAGCTCTTTACAATAATTAAAATTAGGAGTCTGGTCCTTTCGGTTAAGGACACAATTAAAATCGCCTCCAATAATTACATTCTGCGGATTCTTTCGTAGCAGGTAAATAAGTTCATCTCTAAAAAAATTTGCTCTCTGGAGTTTATTACTGTTTCCGGAAGGGGCATACAGGTTAACAAAGGTGACGTCATAAATTTTACATCCTATACCTCGTCCTGATTCTAATTGTTCCAAGTCTTTGATGGGAATACCATCCCTAATCAGGAGCGCTACTCCCGTGCTATATTCAAAAGCTACATTTAAGATAGTCTGAAAACCAGGAATATGTAGGTTTGTTGTCATAACCTCTTGGAGAAACACTATGTCAGCATCAGAGTCATATATGAATTGTTGCAAGTATGTTAATTTGAGAGCTGACCATATTCTATTGATATTAAGTGTGACTATTTTATAAGCTTGCTGCATTTAGTATTATAAAAAGAGGAGAAAACATTGATGGCATCACCGTAAAGCATTCGTACATGATTGGAAAGTGACTACAACTGTAATCCAATTTTTTAAAACACATTTTGCCCCTCGCTTCTGGACTCCAATGGTATGGTACTGTGCAGTTTTTGCTAACACCATAATCATGCACTCATACTGTCGTACAGGATGAAATTGCAAATACACCTTTAAGAAGCCTAGGTATAAGTGGTTGAATTATACGCTTCTTACTTCATCCGTGTAAAATTAGTAAAAATCCATGTCGCTGGTGTCTTCCCTTTCCGGATCTTGATCTTCTACTTCGTCAGCCCACTCCTTTCGTCCCTCTTGATTGTCATCTCTTAACCGAGATCTTTCTTCTTGTTCTGTAGTTGGTGGGTCAAGGGTCATTTGTTTTTCAGCGCTGGAACTCTTGTGTGAGGTTTGGCTTTGTTTCTCCTTCTGTAAGTTCATAGCAGACTCCTTTTTCTGCGTTCTTGGTCTTTCTTTAATATTCCGCAGCTTTTCCCTTATAGCTGGGGCTATACTGTCAGCTGTCTGATGGGCTATTCTTCTTTTATTACTTTTTTTTTGGCGATTTAGTAAGAGATTTTTCTGAAGAAACGTCTGGAGATTTCTCACTCAACTCCTGAGGTAGTATCGGAGAACGTAAATTTTCTGTCCTGGTTGAGGGTTCCCCCTGAGACTCAATGGCTTGCTTCGGCGACGAATCTTTCCCCTGCACACTTAGACTTCTGGAGCATAGTTCACCATCTACATTCTGTGCCTCTTCGGGGCTGACCCTATTGATATTGTCGGGCCGAATTATTGCAGAAGTAGCACTGTCACGCTGGGGATCCTCTACTACTGCAACGTTTTGTGCAACATCATTATGGGACAAATTTGTCGTGTCTTCTGCATTTTGCTCAAAAGCCGATGTACTCTGTCTTTGAGATTCAGCTCTCAAAGTGTCGGATAGGTGTTCAGAAGGAGTTTCATTTTGACTGCTGACGGTTGCATACGGGACTGCCTTTGTTTCCATCCTTTTGGCTACCGGACTGATTTCGTGTTCTCCTAAGGCTACGATCTGCTGTGTGGACGCCGTGCCTTGGTCCGACAATGCGCGTTCGGGTCGTTTCGGGGAGACTGCGGCGGCAGCGTATGTCAGCTTCATCGCGGTTACCGGCCCAGAAGTCACCTCTTCCGCGGAAGGCAACTGAGCGACTCTTTTTTTCTTGCACTCAGCGCGTACATGGCCAGTAGAGCCACATAACGCGCAAGTGCGAGGCTGACCGTCATATATAATCAAAGCTCGATAGCCACAAATATTCATATAGGATGGTAAATGCCGTAACAGTTCGATTTTTACTTGTCGTACACCGTTAAGGACAGGAAACATATGAGCTTCCGCCCATTTTTCGGCTACATTTGAAATTACACGCCCATAAGGTTTAAAAGCGTCATCAATTGCCTCCGCCGGTACCTCAAAATGCAGTTCAAACACTCTCACAGTTCGTATTCCTAATCCTGCATGGCATACTAGTACGTCACTAACATGTCTGTCAGAGTGATTAAATTTTATTCTATCACCAATCCTATCAACAATAATGTTGCACATAGTAGGATCTTTCAATTTAACATACATAGCACATTGAACAAAAGATAAATGTACTCCTTCAATATCGTCTGCAGTAATCCTAACTTTTTCAGATAGCCATATTTTTAACTCTAAAGGCTTGGGTCTTACATAGCTACGATCAAACGTAAATTTTATCGTATCTTTTCTCAAATAAGATTGAGATTACATCATGTTTTCCGGCATATAATCATTTCAAATAGGAGTTAAGCGTAAGTGCAGCCAAGACCAACCTGTCAACAGGTAAACAGCCTTTGTTTACACTCGGTGCCTCGCGCTGCCGCCGCAAGTCCGTCGTCCGCCACGGCTGCCTCGAGACTGACTTAGACTACCACACCACTAACGATTAAGGCGCCTTGGAATAGTCTATGTACGATTTCCCTCCACATCAAAAACTTTAATTCAGCTTCTTTGCTCCAAAGATAATAACGGTTAATACGTCTGCCTAGTAAGCATGGAGGTCTGAGTTCGATTCCCGGCCGCAACACAAATTTTAATTCAATGCTTCAGATCTATCAATAATATAAATGAATTAATGTCTTGTGAAATGAACTTGAAATGACCAACAAATGTCTTTCATAACGCCATCTTCCAAAAATCAGCTGATTGATGACTGAATTTATAAAGTAGGAAAAGCTGTACATGACTTGTGATAGTATTACATACTACTGAACAAAAAGATTGAAAAATGATGCCTTACTTACGTTGAGTTACAGCCTAATTTCGTTAGTATTTGAGCACGGTGACATTTCTTTCCAGTTTGGTTGTGCAGCACATTATTTGAAGCACATTACTTCAAAATACATGGGACGATTAAAACGGGACAATATACACCCCATATTTAATTTGTCGGGACAAGACAGTTGGGCCGAATAAAGGACGATCCCTTAAAAGATGTGATGCCTGGTCACCCTTGTGTAGAGCATGAAGTAGGGCTGGAGGGAACGCATGAGAGTAGGGTGGGGTGGAATGCCTTCTGCACAGCAGCTCTTAACCCTAGAACGGTCGAGCTGGGTCTGTGAGGCCCGCTAGTTTCTATTTCAATGAATTTATATGCTGATAGTCGCTGATCTGACTCTAGCGCTCTGCTAGCTTCCTGAAACATGCAAGAGAAAGCGTTAACATCATGAATAAGGTTTTAAACTGTTCAGCCAATGTTCGGCAGTTCTCCAAGAAGCGGGAGGGTCTGTCACACCCAGCCCTACCGTTTACGTTATTGATTTCTACCAGTGCGGGTCTATTTTTATTTGGTGTCTCTTCCAGTTTCAAATGACTTTGTGAACTACTTCTGATGCCAATGATTTAAAATATAAAATTTCAAGAGAAAGTGTTTCATACTGTGAAATTTGCAACATTTAATACGATGATGATAATGAAATTGACGATTCTGACGCGGACCCAGACTTGGAAATAAACGGTGATCATGATAGCAATAGTGAAATAAGTGGGGATGAAGGGGAAGATGCTATAAGTGAAAGGACAGCAAAACGAAATACTTCTGTAAAATTTGCAAAATATAGTTGTGCTTGGTGCAAACAGAAATGGTTTGTGTCGTCTGTTAGAAAAAGTGACGACTTTAGAGGACGATATGACACAAACTATTCATTATATGCACAATTTCGATTTATATGACATAAATTCAACAAGTCTGCTTCTCAGTTCTACAAATTATTCTCATTTATATTTGTATTTCAATCCAACTTAATTGTACTTCTAGTGTGGTTTCATTTATTACTACAAAGAAGTATATTTTCTACTTTTTTTTATTTTACAGCAATTGTGAAATTCAGAACGTTGAAATAATGTCCCTACAGCATTTGGTAGGACCTAAACAATATAAAAACTCGTCATTTGATGTAAATACACTGTTCTGGCACTTCTCATAAGAATTTTAATTGTTGGGACCGTCAGACCCTGCCCGACCGTTCCTGAAACTATTTTTCGGCCGACCGTTCTAGGGTTAAGGCATCCGCAATATGACCAACAATCTTTGGTGTCCAGCAGACATGCTTAGACTGAGAACGTGTTCCCGGAGCCAGTGTGGACGGCTGAGGTTGCTCACTGTCCTGCCCGAACTGCCCAGTCCGCCACAGTGTACAGTGCAGGTGACCGGCCACGACACTCACGCACGTGTCTGCTTCCAGAGTCTTTCCAGACGCACGCGTCGGCCCAGCGGTATGCGCCCCACTAGTACTGAGCACACATCTTGAACACTTCCACGCTCACATGCAGCATCCCTGCATTAACGAGGTCGTCTCCATACTCCTATACATCAGACAGACAGACAAACCGGGCAATACCTTTTGAGTCATCGAGATTGGACCCAGGATCACCTATGGAACGGTCGTGTGGTGGAAGAAGCTAGAACAGCAGGTTGCTGCTAAGGAGCTTGGTAAGGTGCAGAGACTACCCTGCTCAGCCATAACAGGCGGAATTAGCAGCACACCAACTGCTGGGATGGAAACCATGCTGGATATGCCCCCATTACACCTTTGGGTCAAGATGGAGGCGGCAGCTGGTGCCTACAGACTCAAATATGTCAACAACTGGAACTCTTTCGGATATCCAGAATCACAGAATAGTCAGTGAGGTGAATATAGGAAAGGTTGGAGAAATGCCACCCGACTCTATTATATCCCCATACTGCTTCAACAAGCCTTTCAGTATAACAATTAGAAGTAGGGAGCAATGGGAGAAAATAGTTCGACACCGTATGGGGAATATTGTCTGGTTTACTTACGGGTCGAAATCAGACCAAGGTGTTGAGGGCGGGGTATACGGGGTGCAGCCAAGACTGGAGGGCGTCATCTCTCTCGGGAAACTGGCCTCAGTATTCCAGGCCGAAATCACTGCCATCAGGGCGTGTGTGGAGGAGAATTTGCGTAAGTGCTACAAAGACCATAACATCTATATCTATTCAGACAGCCACACAGCCCTGAGATCACTGGCAGCTCCTGCAACAAGGTCTAAAATTGTTGCAGAATGTCACAGGGTTCTGGTGAAGCTAGGGGGAAAGCAATAGAGTAAACCTATTGTGGGTCCCTGGCCACTGGGGGATCAGTGGCAACGAACAAGCCGGCAGATTAGCCAGGATGGGGGCAGAGACTCCATTTATTGGACCGGAACCTGTCCTGACAATCACCAAGGCAATGATCAAGTTGGAGCTACGTAACTGGCTCAGAAGACAGCACGTAGAATATTGGACCAAAGTCCATCAACAAAAACATGGTAAGGTATTGATGCCAAAGTCAAGTTTTAACAGAAGCCCTGCAATCCTGGGCCTGAACAACTCATGGTTGGATTGCTGACAGGCCATGAGAATTTCAAAAACCACCTACATACAATGGGAATAACAGAAGAGGACCCTAAATGTAGGATCTGTGATGATGGTGATGAAACTGCATCACATCTAATCTTCGAATGCATTGCATTGGAGAGTAAAAGGCACAGAACATTTGGGACAACCAGACCCGAAGAAGTTGTGTCTAATAAAGAACTGGTAAAGGGACTCCTAGCACTGTTCAAGGGCATTGGTTGGCTTTACTAGATATACATGGAGCGATACCGCACAATAAACTTAGTTTTGGTGCGGGCTGTGGTGGGCTGAACCAATACTGTTTTGGCTTCCCTGGAAAAATCTAATCTAATCTAATGTAATCCAGCGGTATGCGCTCCACTAGTACTGAGCCCCCACCAGTTGGAACAGTTCTATGCTGACATGCAGCATCCCTGCATTAACTAGGTTGTCTCCATAACCCTATACATCAAACAGAGAGACAAACCG
The DNA here is from genome assembly GCA_026315105.1 of Locusta migratoria. NCBI lineage: Eukaryota > Metazoa > Arthropoda > Insecta > Orthoptera > Acrididae > Locusta > Locusta migratoria. The sequence continues at coordinate 126,019,244 of CM048754.1, forward strand.
GGCAATATCTTTCGAGTCATCGAGAGTCTAATGACGGCATTTGCGGTCCGAGGCGAGGCATAAAGCCTCGTGTCGTACAGTCAGCAAGTTTAAGTAGTGGGGCAATAGGCGTTGACGCGCAGTGAGACTCGCCCGTCGGCGATAGTGTCACTGACGCCAGATGCTCGGCCAATTGACGGGCCGCTAATCAAAGCATGCCGCCACAGGATGATTGACAGGTCTACCCGGAAGGACAGGATGATAGACAGTTTACACTTAGGTCATTTTGATTGACATCAACGCAACTTGTCCGACCGCTAATCAAAGGACGCCGCCATAACGCACTTAAGCATGATTGACATCCGCCAGCCCATCGACATGTCTGTACTCGCACCCTCAGCCACACACCTGGCCGACGCCGCCACCCCTACCCGCTCGGCCAATTGCCGGACCGCTTCTCAATGGACGCCGCCACCCGCCCTACCGCGAGGGCAGAACAAACAACACCACGACGATGTCTTGACCGCCTCGACATCTCTAAACAACAACACCCCTGCCAGCCACCCCCTACACCCAGGACAGGGGAGTACTGCACCCTTACGGCGACCGCGCCCTGCCAGGTCAGCAGCCAACTAAATTGCATATTTATTATTAAGCGCGCTGCAGCGATCCCTATTCCAGATCTCGAATTTTTTGTATTCGCATATAAAATTTTTAATTCTGACAACTGTAACGATACTGCTGGCCCCCTCATCTCAATGTTATTGTACGATACCGTCTGCCTGGTCCTCTCATCTCAATCAAGGTTAATAAATATAAGGTTGGGCAGTAAGCGCTCTGCTCTGCCATTGGCTGGCACTGTGACGTCACTGTGGGACTGAGGTGCTACCAAACGGCCTGCACTGATTTAGTCCGCTATGGCTCCGAATGTGCATTTATATTGAGTTTTTGAAAAATGATATTGCCTCTACCTGATATACAAAGTGCTATTCTGCTGTAAAATATTGCAGTTAAGACTGTTGGGTCATATTCTATCGTAGATTTACGCGTAACATATGATTAGCATTATCACGTCACAAACATATTGACAATGTGTATAATACGAACCGCTGACTTTAAAAGAACAGGAATCTTTGAAACACTTTTTTCCGCGGAAAATCAAGCAATTCCGATTGTAGATCCCTTATGTAATCAGTGTCTTTGAAATGCTGTGAGTATATTCGAGAATGTGCAGCGATTACAGTGTCCTTCCTGTAGCATTTGGAGAGCCACACTTTCTATAACTTTTCGTCTCGATGAAAAATATGAAACTATTTCAGTTCCCTTTGTGTTCCGCTTGTGGGAATAGCACAGCCTGGCACTGTATAAATAATAAGAGAAGTATTTCTAAGAATTACAGCAGAAACGATAGCACGCGCGACAAGCACTCGGGAAATCAATAGACTTTCCACTATAAACTTTTTACTTACAAACTATGAAGCGAAACAAACTATTTAGCCCTTTAATTCCCAGTGTTGTTCCTCGACAACAACGTATTAACAGCTGATCTATATCGTATTTTGTGCATCAGTCCTTAAAGTCGTACTATTGCTGATGAACGACACGCTTCTAGCACGCATTTTGCCGCTCGGTACGGCGCGTAGCCACTTCTGAGACATTAGCCTGTCCGTCTTGGAGGTTGTGCTGCGTGGCCGTCCGTACGTGGCTGAGAGTGTGGGCGTGAGTGTGGTTCCTTTTGTTTTATTCCAGCAGTAAATTGTCTTCTCTTTGGTGCTGTGGCGAAGATTATTGATCTGACAGTGTCAACTATCAAGAAAATAACGTCCCAAGTAATAAAATACCTCGGTACAAACGTCTGTGTTACGCATGAAATACATGACATAAGAAAACAATAGTTGCATCAAAAATTTTAAAACACGTATTTTGAAGTTTAGTGCACTGTATTAATACAGAAAACGCAGAATTTTAATTTTTCCAGCGCTTGCGGGAATGAAAGGTTTAAGCAAATACATCAGAAATTGTAACACACACGTTCACGAGTTAGAAACCAACACTGCGTATCGATGTTAGACTGTGGTTTTGCTCCCAGGTGTCCCACAGTGACGTCATGCGCAGAACATTGAAAACGCGTTTCATACTGCGCATCGCTTACTGCGCCCCCCTGATCTCAATGCCATCCTATGATACCGTCTGCTTCGGATCCGGAATCGTGTGGTTCAGTTGTGATATATGTTACGTGTGAAGTTACGAACGTAATAGCCAGCCTAGGAGTCAGTGTGGGACAGTGTCTGGGTGATACTGTGATCAAAACAAGTGATAGATTTCATTAATTAAGAGATTCATATAGTTTCTTTCCAGACAGTTCTATAAACAATAGTTTCGTCATTGTATGTTATTTAAAGACTTAAAAAGACAAATTGTAAAATCTTTTGTAAAAAACATAAAGACATGAAAGTAAATAGCATTGTATGTATGATAGGCTCATAAACAAGTTGTGTAGACCAGCTAATTGCATAATTAATTATGTACTCGAGATTTGAATATTGTATTTCTTTGTATATATAGACTCACTTGAGATTTGGAATCTAGTTCAAGAATTTCCAAGATAATTGATAGCTCAATATGTGTTAGGAACATGTGTGATGTACTCGTTAACAAATTAATTGATTTTTAACATCGCACTTTGTTGTCAACAGAAAGATCGGAAATTTCGTCTTAAAAATACATGTGCCATCTAAAATTATTGTAAGCATAGTTTTCATTTTATATTGTGATTATGTTTGTATACATGAAACGTTTTACTGTTGTGTTCGTTAATCGTAAATTACTAAATTCAATTGTTATCAACAATGGATAAAGTAACGTCATCATTGTCGATGTTATATATTTGCCTCACCGCCTTGTGTGGGGAGTTAGACTTTTGGCAGAGTCCGAATTTTGGCTTTTCTGAAGTGCACTGGGAGCTAAGTCAGTCTGTTGTTTTCAAATGGAAATACTGTCGATTAAGTTCTGATGTTTTTAAAGATGTAATGTTTTTGTGGACGAGTTTGACTTCAAATTAAACAAGAAGTGAAAAATTGTACGTATCGACTATTTATTTCTACCACGACGCCCCAGGAGAATAATGTTAATAATGTTGCAGCGAGCAGAACCCCCATACATCGTAATCTTAAAAAGTTGAGTATTATGTTGGAAAGTGGTAGAATGAAACTGTAATTACTCAAAAATATAGTAAAATATTAGACAACCTATGTAACAATTTCCGCCGGTTATTATTCTCGGAAAAAATAAAGCTACCATAATGTTCTTCGTATGTGTTTTAACAAGAATTTCGGTCTAATGCTAAAAAACAATTTTAAACAAAAATGTTTAGGTGGTCTCTGGAAAAAAACCGTATACAAAAGCTTGTAGTAAAATATTAAAACTCGTATGCAAAATTTGCAAGTAAGAATGTATCGATGTGCAAACACCCCCATCTCTCTCCATGCTCTTCGCATAGACTACAAATACAACAGCCGGCAGACGTGTTTAATAATAGCTCAGTTTAGGCAATAAACGGTAACGAACACCACACACTTACGTATCCGTCTCAACATATACTCTTTCGATATCCAAAAACAATACTAACCAGATACAAAACATTCGCGACAAACCGAAAGAAAAGAAATTGTCCGTTTCGGAACTCGACCGCAACCTTAGATCTATAAGCAAAACAAATGTATCTCTTCTTTTAGACGATGCAAGGAACAGCCATCAAACGGAATGTAACTTGTATGCCAAGCACTCTTTCTATAACACAACAGCAGCAGCAGCAGCAGAAGACGGCATATTGTTTATACAAAAATTCCAATTTACTGGCGGAAATAACGAAAATCGGCAATGACATCTAGCACAACGTCTCTAAACATACATCTGCAAGCACCGTTAACAATCGTCCAGAACGCAGAGCGCTCTCTCGGCAGGCTACCAAAAAAAAAAAAAAAAAAAAAAAAAAAAAAAAAAAAAAAAAATTATGCTAAATGTTCAAACAAAAACACCTAAGTTACATCTCCAAATGAATGATCAAAACCTTCCATGCAAGACCTCTGACAAGGATAGCTCGCATTGCATTTATTTAATGGAGCTGAGCCAGGCCGAAAGTTCCGAAATTTAACATTCTCTCTCTCTCTCTCTTTAGCCATCTTGCCCTGTTACGTTTCCTTCTTCTTACATCGAGGTATAGGTGCGCCTTCAGAGAATACCGGTAGTTTAATTTTACCTCTTATTTCCTTGCTACAGCAGTACACATTTCCTTTTGTATACCCATCTAAGGAATCTCTATGTGCTGTTACGATGCAAACTACATTTATCTGAAGCACGTCAAACACCGTTATTCCACCGCCCCAGAAGACATTTAAACCCTATTGTGCAACGGAGAGTAGAAATAAAAGAAAAATACGTGAAATAATTTACCAATTTCCGACCGTCTACACTACACTTTTCTTTTTTCTCGAAAGTACGGGCCTAACAACACCCTTATTCGACAATACAGCAACCACAGAACCGAGGTCGTACTTTACCTGCCCAATGCAACACCGATTTTCAGAACATGTTCGACCCGCCTTTTCCCATAAAATTCCTACTCCAAGTTCCTTTCTTGCGATCTCTTATCATTCCACTAATACGAACTAAGATTTATTATTTTAATTACAAGTAGATGTCTACGGCAAACGAAGATGCTCACCTACACTCCGCAACACCTGATTCTATATAGAACATGGAGTGTCTATACTTTTTTTGTTACAGTACAACTGAGTACATGCAACGTAATGTTCGCAAACACTTACATCGCACCCAACGCCCGCATACATCGATCATAACCTGCTCTCTGAGGAATGGATGGGAGTCTCACACAGTACAAACGCGTTTGTCGTGTGTTCCGCTAATTTCGGCCAATACAACGATGCGAGACCAATCCCCCCGCCTGTTTACTGTAAAAGCAAATATTTTCCCCCACACTATCTGTTTAAACCGGGCTTGCACATATGCAATAGCCTCTTTTAACGCCTGTGTCTTCGCCATATAACCCAGTTTTCGTTCACCCTTCTTCTTGGGACTTGTGGAATAACGTCGTCACCTGCAACCACGTTGCTGTTTCTCCTTCCATCCGAGAGTCATGCTCGGTTTAAAAAAATCCCTTCGAAATCTTGTGTGTCGTGCAAAAATCCAGGAGATAGTTTGCAGCGTTTGTTACCGACACATTCCGTTCGATGGCTGTTGCTTACATTGTCTATATTTTGCTTATAGACCTAAAGTTGCGGTCGAGTTCCGAACGAACCATTTCTTTTCTTTCGTTTGGTTCCAAATGTCTGGCTCTGGTTAGAATTATTTTTGGATTTCGAAAGAGTATATGTTAAGATGGATACGTACGTATGTGGCGTTCGTTACCGTTTATTACTTAACCTGCGCTATTATTAAAAACGTCTGGCCGAGGTGACTGAGGCGCTTCAGTCACGATCTGCACGGCCACTACGGTCGGGGGTTCGAATGCCCCCTCGGGCATGGATATTTGTGCCGTCCTAGTTCGTAAGTAGTTCATAAGTAGTTTGTATGTTTAGGGACTGATGACCCCGTAGTTAAGTCCCATAGACTATACAAACATTTGAACATTTGAAAAACGTCTGTCGCCTGTTGTATTTGTAGTCTATGCAAAGAGCATGGAGAGAGATGGGAGTGTTTGCACATCGATAAATTCTTACTTGCAAATTTTGCATACGAGTTTTAATATTTTACTACAAGCTGTAGTATACTTTTTTTTTTTTTTTTTTTTTTTTTTTTTTTTTTTTTTTTTTTTTTTTTTTTCCAGAGACCAACTAAACATTTCTGTTGAAAATTGTTTTTTAGCATTACAGCGACATTCTTGTTGGAAATACATACAAGGAACAATAAGGTAATAACCAGCGGAAATTGTTACATAGGTGGTCAGAATTAAAAATTTTATATGCGAATACAAAAACTCGAGATCTGGAATAGGGATCGCTGCGGCGCGCTTAATAATAAATATGCAATTTAATTGTCTGCTGGCCTGTCGGGGCGCGGTCGCCGTAAGGGTGCAGTACCACAGTCTGACATGTACAGTCGCGACACTCACTGCTGTGAAAGTAGCTACCAACTGACAGTTGCTGCGACACTAGCGCTCCTAGCGGTGGGCAAGCTGCCGAAGTAGTGATGTTTGTTTGTCATTATTTGTGTGCGTAGTTAACGAAATAGTTAATATAATTTTTGTGTTACAAGCATTAGTAATATATCAGGAGGCATACATAATACGGAAAGTAATGTAAAAGCAGACGAACTTACTGATTCAGTGGTATGACGAAGAACTTCGTCATGAACCAATACTTACGAATATGTGTATATTAGCAGCTTATTCCGCTGAAAGTAATTAGAATATACACATAATAGAAATATAAACTTCTATTTTGGTGTGTTCTTACTATGACAAAGGGTTTTTGACACGTATCGTTGTGGTATAGGGTCTAACGATTCGCACATTTTTAGGCTTCACTCGTCTTTATTATAAGCGCATATTCTTTTGAGTGTGATTACTTTTGCTTAAGAAGACAATGTCTTGAAGATTCTTGCCGTTTGTGGTTCAGCTGTAGCAACAATTGTGGAATTGGTTTCTTCTTTGTTGAATACAGTTGGATTCCTTTTTCAGTTTTCTTGTCACGTTTCGGAAGTTTTCATTCAGCGACAGTTGTGGTGGCTGATTTGGTATGTTAAGTACTGTAGTTATTGCATTCTTCATTCGTTTCCTACGTTCCACCCTCACTGATTTCACTGGAATTGGAATGGAGAAACGTTAACGTTCTTAAGAAGAAGAAACACGTCTTTCTTCCAAAGGGCGGGTATTCGGTGCTTCCTAGCCAGTTTTCTATTTTTAATAGTAAATTAAATTATTCAGTATAACCCTGTGGGTTACAAGATAACAGTAAATAAAATGTACCGTTTCCAACCTTGTCAGGGATCTTAGGAAACCTAAGACAGACAAAGGTGGAGCTATTTTGAAGTTATTATCTATTTTATGATACTACATACGTTCTCTAATGTAAAAAATGTGTTAAAATCAGTCTAAACGCAACTATTCGCACTCATTCAGTATCGTATTCATTGCAGTGGCTTGCCCTCCGCTTGGAGCGCTGCTGTCGCAGTGTATAACAAAAATCCGCGGAAGTGTCGTGCCTGTATGTGTTAGACTGTGGCAATTTAAGACGAAATTTCCGATCTTTCTGTTGACAACAGAGTGCGATCTTAAATGTCAATTAATTTGTTAACGAGTACATCACACATGTTCCTAACATATATTGAGCATTCAATTATCTTGGAAATTCTTGAACTAGATTCTAAATCTCAAGTGAGTCAATATATACAAAGAAATACAATATTCAAATCTCGAGTACATCATTAATTATACAATTAGCTGGTCTACACAACTTGTTTATGGGCCTAACATATATACAATGCTATTTACTTTCATGTCTTTATGTTTTTTACAAAAGATTTTACAATTTGTCTTTTTAAGTCTTTAAATAACATACATTGACGAAACTATTGTTTATAGAACTGTCTGGAAAGCAAATATATGAATCTCTTAATTAATGAAATCTATCACTTGTTTTAATCACAGTATCACCGAGTCACTGTCCTACACTAATTCCTAGGCTGGCTATTACGTTTTTAGCTTCACACGCAACATATATCACAACAAAACCACACGATTCCGGATCCGAAGCAGACGGTATCGTAGGATGACATTGAGATGAGAGGACCAGGCAGACGGTATCGTACGGTAACATTGAGTTGAGGGGGTCGGCTGGCAGGGCGGAGTTGTTTAGAGACGTCCAGGCGGTCAAGGCATCGTCGCGGTGTTGTTTGTTCTGCCCTCGCGGTAGGGCGGGTGGCGGCGTCCTTTGAGAAGCGGTCCGGCAATTGGCCGAGCGGGTAGGGGTGGCGGCGTCGGCCAGGTGTGTGGCTGAGGGTGGAAGTAGAGACACGTCGGCACGTCAATCATCCTTAAGTGCCAATTAATACAAATAAAGAATCCCAGAGACGGATTTACGTCTCAAATATGTCAAAGACATTAATGATACATCTGAAGCGTTTAATTAAAATTGGTGGTGCGGCCGGGTATCGAACCCGGACCTCCATGCTTACTAGACAGACGTCTTAACCGTCAGACTACCACACCACTAACGATTAAGTCGCCTTGGAATAGTCTATGTACGATTTCCCTCCACAACGCAAACATTAATTCAGCTTCTGTGTTGCACCATGTCCATTGCTGAGGTGCTATTCCGCTGCATGGAGAGCCTTGGCAGTAGTGGCAATTATCTTTGGAACACAGAAGCTGAATTAAAGTTTGTGTTGTGGAGGGAAGTCGTACATAGACTATTCCGAGGCGCCTTAATCGTTAGTGGTGCGGTAGTCTAGCGGTTCCTTAGTGCAAACATTCAGCGCGCCCGGTCAGAGAGCTCTACGCTCTCTGTAATAAAAAAGCTGAGCCAAAACTCATTGAACAAGAACAGCGTCCGCAACGAAGAAAACAACCCATAGAAACCCATAAAACCCATAAAAACCCATAATAAAAAAAAAACGATTAAGACGTCTGCCTAGTAAGCATGGAGGTCCGGGTTCGATTCCCGGCCACACCACAAATTTTAATTCAATGCTTCAGATCTATCAATAACGTCTTTGATATATTTGAGACGTAAATCCGTCTCTGGGATTATTTGTTTCTATTAATCTCCACATCTCTTCCCTCGGCACTCTGCCATATGCCATCTCACAATCAATGAAGCACATGTGCAGTTCGGCTTGTACTTCTCTGCCTTAGTGCAAACATAGCGTCGGTTGTTGCCACTACTGCCAAGGCACTCCATGCAGCGGAATAGCACCTCAGCAATGGACATGGTGCAACATTCCTATTAAGATGATATAAATATCAATTAATACAATTGTGGAGGGAAATCGTACATAGACTATTCCAAGGCGCTTAAATCGTTAGTGGTGTGGTAGTCTAACGGTTAAGACGTCTGCCTAGTAAGCGTGGAGGTCCGGGTTCGATTCCTGGCCGCACCACAACTTTTAATTCAATGCTTCAGATCTATCATTACATCCTTAGGTGCATTACGGCGGCGTCCTTTGATTAGCGGTCTTACAAGTAGCGTTGATGACGATCAAAAGGACGTAGGGAAAAGCAAATTATAATTTGTGGTGATTTCAATGTAGGTTCACTGAAAGAGGGTAGTAGGAAGAAAGACCTGGAAGTCTTACTTGTCTCATTCAATCTGACATCCATTATCGATTTCCCTACTCGGGTACTAAAGGACAGCAGTACATTGATAGATAACTTTTTTATAGTCCAAGATAAGTTTAACAACATAAGTGCTTGTCCCATTGAGAATGGTCTTTCTGATCATGGTGCACAGCTAGTAACAGAATAACATAGCATAATAATTAATAAAAAATGAATTATATATATTATTATGCCTTTTTTGGAAAGTCAGTAATAAATGATCTCTTAATTTAAAGTATGAATTGAAATTAACAAACTTTTGAAAAATATCTGTCTAAGTCCAATTTCTGCTGTAAATAACTATTTTAATAGATCGCGTTTATTGAGCCCAATGGAATCTTTGGAATAACAGATGCAGGTTCGAATAGAGAAAGAAAGAACCACACTATTTATCGAAAATAATATTACAGTTCTTACTTGATGATTATGCTACACTTCGTGGCGTAGCTGACGATTTTTCTGTTTATCTGGAATCAAATTCTTTCAAGAGAAAAGACGAAATCGATTGTGGCTGTTTGTTCGATTTTTTTATCGGTTGAAATATTGTTAATTGTAAAATATTCAATTAGAACGTCCACGAAAGTTTACTAAATGTGTTTTATGAAGTATCCTTTCCACATAAAATAATTTCAATTGTCTTATAAATCTCATAGAACACGTAAAACAGTTCCGGGAACAATACCTCGGAAATATTTCATTGAAAAGGGCTTTTTTAATAAGTTTTTGAAACACCAGTTTTAACATAACTTCTCAGATATAATCTCACCTTAGTTTCTTGATACAACAAATATACATCAGCAAGACACGATCACTAAAAAACAATAGCACAGAATAAAAACAATGGCAAAACGTTTTTTTTTAAAAATTGAGAGCATAGGATTTCTATATCCAAAGAATAGTAACACTACGTATTACTTGTACAGTCTTTATTACACTATTTATTTATTATTTCTGATAAAATGGCAAATGGATGAATAATGTTCTTGTTTCTATTTTTTTATATCAAGAAAAATGTTCAATTACCGAGATCGCATAATATTTAATTTATCCAAACAAATTAGCTTTTAGATCTGTTGCAAAGTATGTGTGTATTATAATAGTTCCATTCAGTAATTCGAAACAGTCCACCATAATTGTGCGCTTGATCAATGACTTAACAACTAAGAATTTCAAGGAAAGTCTACAGCAGTTAGACTGGGATGAGGATTACAAGGAATATGATCTTAATTTAAAATATAAATTCTTTGATGGTACATTTGTAAGGGTATTTGATAACTGTTTCACCAAGAAATTAGTAAAATTTAATTGTAAGAAACCGTGTAAAAAACCATGGCTTACTAAACCAATAAAAATATTGTGTAACTGAAAAAGGGAACTATATCTGTCCGCAAGAAAGTGTAATAACCCAGAAACAATAAAATATTATCAAAGCTACTGTGCTACATTAAGAAAAGTTATAAAAAATCAAGACGCATGTGCATCATGTCTGAGATTAGCTCCTCTGATAATAAAATTAAAACAATTTGGAATATTTTTAAAATGGAGACAGGGCAACCAAGAGCAGAGGGAGAGGGTATTACCATAAAAACAAATGAAAACTTTATTAACAAAAAGTCAAAAGTCGAAAACATTTTTAATGATTACTTTTTAAATGTTGTAGAGAAAATAGAATCTAAATGTCATTAGAAGGAGCAAGGCAGTTAATGGAAGAGGCCATACCCACACAATTTGATACAATAGAAATTCCACCCACCTCTCCTTCAGAAATTAGGAAAATAATAAACTCTCTCTAGAGTAACGGTCATACGGAATTGATGGAATTTCCAGTGGAGTATTAAAAACTTGTTCCCAGGAGATAAGTAGGATTCTCAGTCATATTTGTAATAGCTCATTAAAGCAGGGTATTTTGCCGAATAGACTGAAATATGCTATCGTTAAACCTTTGCATAAAAAAGAGGATACGTCCGATGTCAACAACTACCGCCCCATCTCACTTCTGACAGCTTTATCCAAAATTTTTCATGTTATGTATTCTCGAGTTGCTTCACATATTAGTAAAACTAAAGTTCTAACAAAATGTCAGTTTGGTTTTCAAAAACGCTTTTCAACTGAAAATGCTATATATATACCTTCACTGATGAAATATTAAATGCTTTGAATAAACGGACATCACCAGTTGGGATTTTTTGTGATCTCTCAAAGGCTTTTGATTGTGTAAATCATGGGATTCTCTTAGATAAGCTTAAGTATTGTGGTATGAGTGGGACAGTGCACAAATCGTTTAAATCATACTTAACTGGAAGAGTGCAGAAACTTGAATTAAGCAGTTCACATGATGTAGATGAGACAATTAATTCTTCTAACTGGGGAGTTATCAAAAATGGTGTCCCACAAGGTTCGGTCTTGGGTCCTTCACTGTTCTTAATATCTGTTAATGACTTGCCATTCTACATTCACAAAGATGCTAAGCTAGTTCTTTTTGCTGATGAGACAAGTATAGCTGTCACACCCGTTAAACAGGAATTAACTGATGAAATTGTAAATGATATCTTCTGTGGTTCAGAACCCACGTTAAACTGTAGGTCCCCCTATAACTGGCTGGGTAAGTCAGTTCGAAGGTCGGAGGAAGTCAACGGCATACCACCTCCAAACAGGACCATGTCTAGTAAAGCACTGTGGTGTTCAAACCAATCTGCGGATTGTTGACTGCTTTACCTTTTTTATCTTCCAGAAAGTGGTTCTCTACAAATGGGCTCTCATTAAACTTTGATAAAACCCAGTATATACAGTTTCATACAGTAAATGGCATGACACCATTAATAAATTTGTAGTTTGAACATAAATCTGTTGCTAAGGTAGAATATTTAAAACTTTTTAGGTGTTTGCATTGACGAGGGACTGAATTGGAAGAAACATATTGAAGTTCAGCTACTTACATTATCAGAGTCATTGCAAAATTTGGTTCAAATTCAAATGTTTGTATAGCTTATGGAACTTAACTGCGGGGTCATCACTCCCTGAAACTTACAAACTACTTATGAACTAACTAATATTACGGATAGCACAAATATCCATGCCTGAGGGGGGATTCGAACCCCCTGACCGTAGTGGCCGTGCAGACCGTGACCGGAGCGCCTCAGTCCCCTCGGCCACTGTGGCCAGCCAAAATTTAGTGATCTACACCTCAGTAAACTAGCTTACTACGCCTATTTTCATTCACTGCTTTCATATGGGATCATATTCTGGGGCAATTCAACAATGAGTAAAAAAGTATTTATTGCACAAAAGCGTGTAATCAGAATAATTGCTGGAGCCCACCCAAGAGCATCCTGCAGACATTTATTTAGTGATCTAGAGATACTCACTGTAGCTTCATAATATAATATATATATATATATATATATATATATATATATATATATATATATATATATATAACGTAAAGCAGTCAACAATCTGAAGATTGGATTGAACAGCACAGTGCTTTACTAGGCATGGTCCTGTTTGGAGGTGGTATGCCGTTGCCTTCCTCCGACCTTGGAACTGACTTACCCAGCCAGTTATAGGGGGACCTACAGTTTAACGTGGGTTCCGAACCACGGTGCAACTCGATATTTTTCACATCAGCAATACTGCCAGAGGTGAAAGAAGTGGAAAGTGACAGATAAAAATCCTAGGACCTGGTGGGGATCGAACCCGCGACCTTTGGATTTGTATTCTGGCACTCTACCACTGTGCAACCGATGCGCACTATATATATAAATATACACACACTAATGAAATTTGTTATTAACAATCTGACACAATTCAAAAGTATTAGCAGTGTGTATAGCTACAACACTAGTAGAAAGGATGATATTCACTATTCAAGGTTAAATCTAACTTTGGCTCAGAAAGGGGTGAATTATGCTGCCACAAAAGTCTTTGATCACTTACCAAGTAGCATCAAAAGTCTGACAGATAGCCAACTAGTAGTTAAAAAGAAATTAAGGGAATTTCTGAATGGCAACTCCTTCTAGGATGTAGATTAATTTTTTAGAAAAGACTTAACAGTGCGGACAGGAAGAGGATTGAGGCTTTTCAAATGTGGTGCTACAGAAGAATGCTGAAGATTAGGTGGGTGGATCGCGTAACTAATGAGGAGGTACTGAACAGAGTTGAGGAGAAAAGGAATTTCTGGCTTACCTTGACTAAAAGAAGGGATAGATTGGTAGGACACATTCTTAGACATCAAGGAATTGTGAATTTAGCGTTGGAGGGAAGTGTGTGGGGTAAAAACCGCAGAGGAAGAGCAAGAGATGAATATAGTAAGCAGATTCAGACAGATGTAGGTTGCCGTTCTTATGTGGAAATGAAGAGGCTTGCTCAGAATAGGGTATTGTGGAGATCTGCATCAAACCAGTCTCCGGACTGAAGACCACAACAACAGGACTTAAAAAAATAAAAATAAAATCCTTAAAATACTGATTGTGAAGTGTAGACAACATTTACTAAACTGACACATTCCACATCATTACAAAGTGTCGTGTACATGATGTATGGAGCAAGTATTAATGTGATGTGACGCCGTGCAGGCGCTGGTGGTGGTGGCGGTGGTGGCGGCGTCGGCGGTGGTGCTGGCGCGCGGCCGGCGGCGCTACGTGGCTGGTGGTGCAGGGGTGGCTGGCCACGGAGGGGGGGCACCCCCGGCGGAGCTGCAGCTGCGACCCCTCACCCCCCGCGGGGACGTCGCGGCCGGCGCGACCCACAACCCAGGTATGTGACTGGACACAAAGGGAGCGGCGCTGGGAAATACCCGCTTTGCTAGTAAATCGTAGTCCTGTGAACTTGGCACCCCTTTTTTGTAAAATGTACATTTTTTTCGGAGTTCTAGACAGATATGCAATAGTTCTGGAGTTCTCTGTACAAAATTTAAATCGTTCTGCAGAATTTAGCCGAAAAATACGAAAAATTACCGTAAAATTTAGTTTTCTCGAAATAATTTTTTGCCTAATTGCACAAACATAGTTCTGATCACAGTTCTAAATAGCTCTCAAATAGTTCTACAGGAAATCCTAATGACATTTTTCTGTGCAGATTATACTTTATCAGATAAATGCAGTAATGTGGAATTCATTTTCACGTTACTGTAAATTGGCACCATTTTTTTCGAGAAATACACGTCGTTTTTTGGGGTTCTGTGTACATATACTATAGTTCTAGAGTTCATGTGAATATTTCTATGTAATTGCCCGAAAAAAAAAATTATGTTCACAATTTTGAATATCTGATAAGCTGTCTTATTTATGCCCCTTATTCGAGAAATATACATTTTTCTTAGGTCTTCACAGATATTCTATCCGCTGCACATTCAATTTGTTGTTTTTACATCTGAGTGATTACTGCTTATCGTAAACAAGAACTATTGCACATGTCACTACAACTCTGGAAAAAAGTCTATTAAAAAAAAAAAAAAAAAAAAAAAAAAAAAAAAAACTGGTGCAAATTCCACAGTAGCATGTAAATGGATACTCCATTATTGTAATTATCTCATAAAGTATAATCTGCACAGAAAAATGCTATTTGGACTTCCTGTAGAACTCTTTGACAGCTATTTACAACTGTGATCAGAACTATGTTTGCGCTAATAGGCAAATAATTATTTAAAAAAAACTAAAACAACTCTTGTTTGTGGTAATTTTTACTATTTTTTTCTGCAAAATTCTGCAGAACTATTTAATTTTTGTACAGAGAACTCCAGAACTATTGCATATCTGTCCAGAACTCTGAAAAAAAATACATTTTTGAAAAAAGGGGTGCCAACTTCACACGACTCTGGCGCAATTTTGTGTAGTTTATGTCCCTCATTTACGCAATTAGCTCATGAACTATTATCTGGGTAAGAAAATATCATTACGATTTTCTGCAAAAATCTTCGAGAGCTCTTTATAACTGTGATCAGAACTATGTTTACGCTTATAGGCAAATAATTATTTCGAAAAAACTAAAATTTGTTATAATTTTTTGTAATTTTTTCGCGAATTAGTGGAGACTATTTAAATTTTGTACAGAGAACTCCAGAACTATTGAATATGTATCTAGAACTCTGAAAAAAACGTACATTTTCCAAAAAAGGGGTGCCAACTTCACAGGACTGTGAAACGTTGCACATTTCAGACTGCATTCGTGGGTATACTGCACAACTACCGACATACCTCGCATTTGTACTGCTAGCACTAGATATCTACCAGCTCACGACTTGTGCCTGTTGCTGAAGGATTCAGCACGAATGGCATGTCGGGCGAATCTCTACTGCACTAAAAGAACAGAGACAGCCCTGGCGTCATTTGAGGCGCACCTCGTGTTTTCCTGTCGGTTTACGATTCTTCGTAAATATCTCACATAAAACAAACAATAAAAGTTATAAACAATATTGAATTAAATGTATAACAATAATAACGTAATATTTAACAAAACAACAGAAAATTTTACATAGAAAGTGATAACATCTTCTTTTGTATACTACTAGCTGAAAACCCGGCTATGCCCGGGTATTTATCTATTCCTGCGATTTTTCAAGTAGATATATTCATTTGTATAAAGTCTGTATGTCTGTAAAATCTCTTGCGAATACAATTAGTAGTAAAGAAGTAATAGATTAAAACTTTGTGCATGATGTGGCGGTTTTCCATGAATGTTACTGTTTATGTGCTCATATCTCATGAACTACGTGTCGTAATTCAATACAATTTAGAAGCTACATTCAACTACATATGTGTACACTGTCTGTAAAATTTCCTGTCGCTACAATGTGTAGTGTTCAAATTATAAATTGTAACGTCATACCGAGAGCCGTAGTTTTACTCCATAAACAGCGGAAAAGTAGTAAGCGAGAAACTTTTTTCCTTTCACCATTTTACTATAGTTGCCAGCGAGAAAAAGCTTAATAATTGTTTGAAATTATGTTTAAAGTTTGTTGCAAGTCGCTAAGTACTGTAATTCTCATACAGTGTATTTCGAAAGTCTCAACGCATTATATGCCATATATTGCGATTTCTGTTGGTTATGACGTAATATCTTTTCAAACATGTGCCGTATGTGATTCTTAACCATGCAGCAATTGTTACCTTACGGTGAGGAATGTGTGTACCCAATTTGGTTGAAATTGGTCCCATAGTTTAGGAGAAAATGAGCAGCATTGTCGCAAAATGCTGCAGTTTTTCTCATTTTTTATGGCGTCATATCTCGTGAACTATATATCGCATGTGATTCTTACACTTACGGCGACCGTCCTCTTGGATTGAAGCTTACGTCTACGAAATTACATAGAGATTGCATGAAAACTGTAGATTTGTATGCAACACGTACAAATATACGGACCCTCTGCTTTATATATTAGATGTATATTTACTATTTATATTTTTATGATACATTTTATACATATTGTTTTATATACTTATTTCCTATTATTTGCTATTTACATTAGTATAATCTCTCTCCAAAATTCTAAATAGAAACTGACAAATGCTGAGACTCTTCTTGATCTCTAACTTATCAAAGGCATTAAAGATAAAGGTGAACCATTGAATTAAAATTTGTCATCTGGCCAGGAATCGAAGGCGGACCTCCATGCTCAGTAGGCAGACCTCTTAACCACTAGACCACCACACGCTTGAGATTAACGGGCATCAGAATAGTCTAAGCACGACTTCCCTCCACTTCACAAACTTCAATTCAGCTTCTGTGTCCCATGAGACATTCCCACTACTGCCAAGGCTCTCCATGCAGCGGAATAGCACCTCGGCAATGGACATACCGGAATATTCCTGTCCTTATGCTAATAGTCCAGTCAAATGGTAGTTTGAAGTCGAAAAATTTGGTGCTGTACATGATTCTGTAGTTTTCCAACAAAATTCCCTCGGCAAATGTAAGAAACCAACAAAAAATCATGAAAAACACATTTTTTTGCTGTTATCAACTTATGACTCATAAAGCATGCTATTTACACGAAAAGTGTAGTAAAATAAAGAGGAGAAAATTACCTACAATTTATGTCTTTAACATTTTTCTGTAAGTCGTATGGTTTCCACAAAAACCGATGGTAAAATATCAGGAAAAACAGTCATTTTTGAAAACAGCAAAAAAGAACATTAATATATAGTTTTTTATTTCATGAAATTTAACATTATTATAAATCGTTATAAAATAAACGAAGTTCTGTATAATTTTATATGATTTATGTGCTGATACGGCCCTTGTAGTGCGCCTCGGTTGCACAGTGGTTGAGTGCCAGACTACAAATCCAAAGGTCGCGGGTTCGATCCCCGGCAGGTCCTAGGATTTTTATCTGTCACTATCCACTTCTTTCACCTCTGGCTCATGTGAAAAATACCGAGTAGCACCGTGGTTCGGAACCCACGTTAAACTGTAGGTCCCCCTATAACTGGCTGGGTAAGTCAGTTCGAAGGTCGGAGGAAGGCAACGGCATACCACCTCCAAACAGGACCATGCCTAGTAAAGCACTGTGGTGTTCAAACCAATCTTCGGATTGTTGACTGCTTTACATTTTTTTTACGGCCCTTGTTAGACACGGGTTGCGTAATTTCTTCGGAACAGCCCTCCAGGTCTTCAACGCCTAAAACAAACAATCAATGCCGTAATCCCAAATACTTCACAAGTTATTGATTAGGTATGAAATCAATACGTATTAAGAAACCTTTTTTCAATCATAAATCTGTAGTAAGTGCAGAAATAAAGGTGCGATAGAATTATTTCTGCATAGTTACACCTTCAAGTAATTCAGAGAACTCGGGCTCATCTTCAGTTTGTTCTTCAATTTCTGCGACGGCCATGTTATTGCATCTGTTCTCTCAGTTCAGGCACACATTGGATCAGTTGAGACCTGGTTTCTTGCATCCACAGTTGGTCTGACAGGTCTTCAAACACTTACAAGAAATAAGTTTCGAAACTGCTTCTGGTGCTGGTGGCACTGGCCGCAGACCATCTTTGGTTTTCATATAAAATGATTTCCAATCCGTGGTGTACAACAGCAATCAGTTAGAATAAATAATCCTTCAAACAGTCTCGATTGCAAATATTTTACTAGTCAATGACGCGTTTCGCCCTTTAGCAGGGCATCTTCAGATTATCTGCGTGACAGAATTTACACAAAATCACAAGGCGGAATTACAAACGGTTATAATGATAGAAAAGCCGCAATAACAACTTACGGTGTCACACCACGGAGAGCGCACTGTAAGCTTTGTTTACCATTTATACTGTCTTCTTAACACAAAATAAGCCCATGTACTATTATACCTGTTTGTAATTCCGCCTTGTAATTTTGTGTAAATTCTGTCACGCAGATAATCTGAAGATGCCCTGCTAAAGGGCGAAACGCGTCATTGACTAGTAAAATATTTGCAATCAAGACTGTTTGAAGGAATATCTTTGGTTTTCTTCCAACCCCACTGTTCAGGATCTTTTTCATTTTCAAGCCACTGGTGCACTTGAAAAGTTCTCAACGTATGTTGCTGTGCTGCAGCCTCGGTAGCAAGTAGAGCCGCCAAACGGGCTGTTGTTCTGTGCGCTGACCTTATGGAGTCTTCATACCGCGATTTATTCGAGGACGTGGCTTCCTTTACGGTCAATTTATACAACGCAGTGAGAAACGTTAGACCAGCACTAGTGACAGCGTCATCATGTACAGTAGGATCTTTCAAAATTTCAATGGTCTTGGTTAGAGGAGGCTTTTCCTTCAGAGTTTGGAGAAACCTCATCTTTCCTACTCTGAACAAGGCCGAAATTCAGTCTTATGGAATCCATCATCGGTGGTGGAACGCGACAGCGGCTGGTCAAGAGTCTGAAGGAACTGAGGTATCCAGTTTAGTATCCCTGCTTTTGGATATCAAATGTTCAAAATTTTCAAATGTTTGTTAAGCTTAAGGGACTTAACTGCGGGGTCATCAGTCCCTAAACTTACAAACTACTTATGAACTACTTACGAACTAGGACGGCACAAATAACCATGCCCGAGGGGGGATTCGAACCCCCGACCGTAGTGGCCGTGCAGACCGTGACTGGAGCGCCTCAGTCTTCTCGGCCACCGCGGCCGGCTTTTGGATATCATGCTCCGCTGTAGGGACCTGAAGATGCATATTGAAATGCCGAAACTGGTTGTAATAGAATAAATATTTCATTATACTTACGGCTGTTCGTACCTCAGTTCCTTCAGGCCGAAATTCCGTCGCATCCTCCCATGGCATGCAAAAACAATATGTTGTCACTAATAGATTTTTCTGGTAGGCAGTCAGGAGAAAAAATCAGTTGTGGTGCTGTCCCTTTGCCTGGCTTCAGAAAGTATGCATTAGAATGTACATCCTGACATCGACCAATCGTGATCACAAGGAAATCTACGTCTTCAGAATGAAACTTTCACTCTGCGGCGGAGTGTGCGCTGATATGAAACTTCCTGGCAGATTAAAATTGTGTACCGGAACCGGGACTCCAACCTGGGACCTTTGCCTTTCGCGGGCAAGCGCACTATCGGCTGTGCTATCCCGACACGACTCACGATGCCGCCTCACAACTTTACTTCCGCCAGTACCTCGCCTCCTACTTTCCACACTTCACAGAAGCTCTGCTGCGAAACATGCAAGCCTAGCACTCCTGAAAGAAAGCCATGTCTCCACCATATCCTTTCTTTCAGGAGTGCTAGGCTTGCATGGTTCGCAGGAGAGCTTCTGAGAAGTTTGGAAAGTAGGAGGCGAGGTACTGGCGGAAGTAAAGTTGTGAGGCGGCATCGTGAGTCGTGTTGGGATAGCACAGTCGGTAGTGCGCTTGCCCCCGAAAGGCAAAGGTCCCAGGTTCGAGTCCCGGTTCCGGCACACAATTTTAATCTGCCAGGAAGTTTCAAATGTACGTCTTCACCCACAATAACTACAGAGTTATGTTATTGTACAAGATCGATTGCTGTGCTAACAATAAGTGTATCTGCACCCTCTTGTGCCTTCTTCGTTTGAATTCCATCTGCTGCAAACTTGCACTTCAACATTGAGATGAGACAGCTTTTGTTTCTCATATTAATTAGAAGTTCCTCTTGTGAAACTGTCGGGATCATTCTTTCGTCGAACATGACATCTACTGACATGTGTCTGCGTGACCTTCTTGCTCTCTCTCCATTTTTAGTACCCTCTTGAGAATAACCATCGAAGACAACTACAGCATTGTCCTTGTACTTCGCCTTAACAAATGAAATGTAACTCTCACAAATCGATAAAAATGATTGACCCCTGGTCCACACGACTGTGCAGCAAGTATCCTCCATCTATGCCGTACACATATCCCTGAAGATTTACCTCGTCAGTTGGAGTGATTGCTTTGTACAATCAAGACTTTGTTCCTTTCCTCATACCGTACCCACCAAAAAGAGACAATGGATTAGGGCAAAGTTCGTAGCAAGAACTCTTCAGGTTCTTCATCAGGCTGTTTAGCAATTGTCATTCTTTGAAAAATAGTCATAGGATTGATGGGGACGATTTAATCACTAATTTTCACTGCATTATTCATCGCAGCAAGTGTCAGAACTCTGTCTTTCCTCTAGAATTTAACAGTTTCAAAATCACCACCCACAATTCTGTCAAGTGCGAGAAGTCTACATCTACATACATACTCCACAATTCACCGTAAGGTGCGTGGCGGAGGGTACACTGTACCACTACTAGGCATTTCCTTTCCTATTCCACTCCCACATTGAACGAGTTAAAAAAGAATGCCTACATGCCTCCGTACGAGCCCTAATTTCTCTTATCTTGTCTTTGTGATCTTTACGCGAAATGTAAGTAGGCGGCAGCAAGATCGTACTACACTCGGCTTCAAATTCCGGCCCTCTCAATTTACTCAACAGAAATTCACGAAAAGAACGTCGTCTTTCTTCCAGCGATCCCCAATTGAGTTGCCGGAGCATTTCCGTGACACTCGCGCATTGGTCGAACCTACCGGTAACAAATCTAGCTGCTCGCCTCTGAACCGCCTCTATGTCTTCCTTTAAACCGATCTGCTGCGGGTCCCAAATACTTGAGCAATACTGAAGACGTAGTCGTACAAGCGTTTTATACGCGGTCTCCTTTACAGGTGAAGTACATCTTCCCAAAATTCTCCCAATAAACCCAAGTAGGCTGTCCGCCCTGCTGACAACTGTCCTTACATGCTCGTTCCATTTCATATCGCTCTGCAATGTTACGCCTAGATATTTGAACGACGCGACAGCATCAAGAAGCGCACTACTAATGCTGTATTCGAACATTATGGGATTGTTTTTTCTACTCATGCGCATCACCTTACATTTTTCCACATTGAGAGCTAGCTGCCAATCTTCGCACCAACTAGAAATTTTGTCTAAGTCATCCTGTATGCTATTGCAGTCAGTTACAGACGACACCCTCCCATACACCACAGCATCATCAGCAAACAGCAGCAAATTACAACTTACTCTGTCCATAAGATCATTTATATAGATAGAAAATAATAGCGGTCCTATCACACTCCCCTGGGGCACGCCTGACGATACACTCGTCTCTGATGAACACTCGCCGTCGAGAACAACCTCCTTTGCCATGTGACATTTTATGGTGCTGTCTCCTACAACGCCAGTAGTAAGAGGTAAGATGTTGTGACATCAGGAAAAGTGTACTTTTGCGTAAACCAGTCCATCGGCTTTTTAGAATCAGCTGCATCCCTTTTAATCATTGATTCTCTGATCTCCCGTGCTGTTCTGAACCAGTGAATGCTGATCCACACATCCTCCCCATTTCTTCACAAATATTTTGGAGCGAGGTCATTCCTTTAGTCCACGTGCAGAGGATACTTTCACTAACCCACGACCATGAGTCAACCCCCCCCCCCCCCCCAGCAATTTTCATTGCCCTCATTAGGGACTGCTCAATGGTCGTGTCAGTCCATGTCCCACACCAGAATTTGCTAGTCCTTCGCACTGTGAACATTTCGTATTCCTGCGCGCTCGTTTTATCTTTTAAGCTGTGCATGTCTTGTGCATAGAGGTGGCAACATTTTGCATACAAAAAATGTCCGCTTGCATGAAAGTACGGAATCATTTAGTAAGTAACTTGGAGATGGAAATGCCAGTTTCCTGCTCTTTCAGCTTCAATGAACAGCTTAACAAGCGTAATCGTTTCGAAGTACTGAAAGCATAACTTTGAAGTAGCACCACGGTTATTTATTGCTTGGAGCTGTGCAGGAAAACATGTTTTTAATTCCTTTGCACACTCTTTGTAGTGTGCTAACAAAATTAGTGATCTATCTCCATCATTTAAGAGTTCAGCAAGTTTTTCTTGGAGATCTGGGTTTAAATCCATTGTCTCAAAAATGATTTTCGCCAGCGTGACATGGGCTAATGCATGTGCTCTAATGGCTCTCGAACAGGCGTGTCCTCTCAGGATTTTCTCTCTTGACTGCTGGGCATAAATAGAATCGAACAATTCCTTTAATCCACTGCCATCCATGAAGTTGTCTATAGCCTTCAAGAACGACATCAGGAGATGAAACCCACATATTCTAATGATGGCATTATCAAAATCGGGATCTCCTTGTTGGCAAGCTCAAGCTACAATAAATCTTGCCTTTAGGTATAGAGGCTGGTCGAAGGTGTTCATAGTTGCTTGTTGATTTGCTCTGTTCTATGGATGCGACCAAAGCTGTATATTTTGTATTGTGATCAGATGGTGGAGCTTTTATAAATGGTACACAAGCAACACAGGTCGTATGAAAGAGGAGACTACTTGTGACTTGCTCCATGAAGCCACTCCATCCCGGAATTCCAGGCACATCTTTCCACTTGCCATAAAGCCAAAGCAGATCTGATAAAGTGGGTATTATCGTATCAGGTGATACAAATAGCTCTTTAAGATCCTCAGTGTTGATATTGTTTAACCCAAGAGAACGTGTCTTCTCGAAATGTTTTAACCCTCCGTGGGGCGCAGTCGGCCTCACAGGCCAGCAAAACACTCTTCTGATTCCCGTGCTTAACACTGGTGGCCCAGCGGCCCGCCTCTCCGTTTAGTCGCGTGACTTTGGGAACCTCAGACAGTGCCGATCCGCAGGCTGCCGTCGATTTCCACGCGGATCACGGGGACTCCTTGGGCCTCACAGGCCGTCTGCGCCCGATTACGTTATAGATTTTAAGGTGAGATTTTTGAAGATATTTTTATTTTATTACTTCGTTTCAATCGAAATAAGTCTGTCCTCTGTGATTATCCCCGTTACCTTCGTAGAAAAAGAAGACTTTGACGACCCTGGCCCTTCAGACTGAGTGCGCCTGATCGAGTTCTAATTTCAGTTTTCCTTTCTTTTCCTACGTTATCACATCCATATTTTCTGCTAAAATGTCCAGAAATGTATATTATGCCTCTAAGCCAAAGATCTTGTAGAAATAATGCGCCTCCTCGAGGACGAAACTGCTGAAGATCCAGCCGCGCTCGAAGATTTAGTCGATGAGAGAGACACCCACTCTCAGGATGAGGTAGGAGAAGGCAAGGAGGACTCAGCAACTGAACAGGAAGTTTAGGTAACAGCTCGGGAATATGAAGAAGAGATGAAAATATGTGAGGAGTTTTTATGTTGGAAAGGATAAGACGACGAAGTAGTCTAAGTAGATACCTTCCACTATTCATAGTGCGAAGAGTCACATCATTATTACACAACATCCAGTGTAAAAGATATTGCTGCAAATGACGCCACCAATTGCAAAACCTTGTGTCATCAACTTCTAGCTGGACAATTTAGCCTGTGTATGCTATGAATATATGTGGAATGTCGATTCGCCTGCAAACTCGTCTGAAAAAATTTTTAGCCCCCAAGGAACGGGAAAGTTCTCCCACATTACCTCCCAAATGGCTAAAACGTCGACCATGCGTGGCTGAAATAAGAGTTAGGAGGATGAAGAATCACGAATGTTCAGCTTGTCATCAACAAATCTGCTTGAGCGACGTATACGTTCTGTGCCATACCTATGTTTCAGCTGTCGATTTGGGACCTATAGCATCGGTTTTTGGCTTCAAATGTGGCGATAAAAGATGATTTCATGTCAGAATAGACTGCCTAATGACCTTTAAAAATAACTTCATTACTTTTATGGATGTCTGTTCGACCAATTTTTATTGCTCTTTGTGGGAAATTGGTAATTTTGGTCACTTTAGTTTAATGTGTATTGTGCTCAATAAATCCATTATTATGCTTTAAGTTTGCTGTTATTCCTTCCTTTAGATCCTCTTCAAGACTAGCCAACACGCATTTTGAATTTGATTTAACATGGCGGAGATAGTCCACAAAATATGTGGGTGGCCTCTCAGGCCGGGTGCGCCTGATTTTGTTTCATCTGGAGGTGCGCCCGACCGAGGCTGAAGGAAACAGCTGCCATCTCACCAATTAGTGAAGCTGGAATTGGTTTCTTTACTCGGACAATTCTTTGATCCGGAGCAATGGCACTTCTAGGAGTAATCAAATGAATTCACTCCATGCATGGAAAGTATTATAGGGTAAGGTGGTACAATTTCGATCTTTTCTGACAAATGTTATTGTAACTGCAAATATATTGAGAAAAGAAATAATTTTAACTGTGGCACTTGTTCTTGAATGTTTAATGAATATGTAACATGAATGTTAGACAATTAAAAATGTTGGTAGGACCACAAAAAAAGGTTACAGAATTGAGAAAAATCGATCGAAAATGTACCACACTAGGTACAATTATGATCACTTCCTCGTACAGTTATGATCACAGACTTTTTCCACACGAAAATCACTTTTTCCTTCGGGCACCAACGCATACTTCGTGGTACCAAACGTTGCACAATAATGAATTTACAAGCGCGCGGAAACTAGAAAATTTATAAGAGCGCGTTCGACGAAGCAGCTTCACGTACATCTTTACAGGAAAAAATTAATATCTCCATAGCACAAAGGGGTGTATTCTTGGAAAAGTCGGAGAAGCGTACAAAACCTGCTACACTACAACGCCACACAAAGGCAAGCGCTACCAACACTACGAGACTGAAAACTTATGTTGATCGGAATTGTACCTATATCGAATTTGTACCACCTTACCCTATCCATCCAATGTGTGTGTGTTAGAATCAGCGTTGACGTGAACAAATTGATGGACAGCTGTCCCATCTATTTGTAGTGGTGGCCTCGTGATTGCTGAGGAAATCCCAAGGATGATACAACATCAATCACTTTTCGTGATTGTGTTATGAAAGAAAGCTGAGAGTCCAATTTGTAACGGTGAAAGCAAAGAAGTTGGCCTGAAAGCATTAACAACACCGTGTGAAATGGCTAAAACTTATTTTTTAACCAGTTGTCAGTGCTTGTTCGCTTCTTCTTGAGTATCAGTCTTTCCAAGAAAACTTTGAGAACCTCCGGGACAAGGTTTTCATTTTCGTCCATGAAAGAGTCTGTAGGAGGATAGTCGTCCATAGCATTCGGTATTGATCGTATTTCGTCGAGAATTATATCAGCTGCTGTTTCAACTAATGGAAGACGTCCTTTCCGTTCTGACGAACGTCTTTCCATGTACCACGCTTCACTCAAAATCTTATGGCCTATATTTTTGAAACATACGACTGTATTGTGTTTGATCGTTGATATGATAATGTCTTCCCCATATCTATCCAATAAATGTTGTATTACAGTCCTTAGTTCAGGAATTAAGTTGCCCTCTATCTGAGTTATTAGCTGATCTAATGAAAACTGACATTCCTCGTCATTCCTTTCCATAACATTGAAAATGTCATTCATACCTCTCTGTATCTCTTCAGCATAAGGGCGAAAGGTTTTGTTTTTATCAGCCTTGGGCCTACTAATGCAGAGATTTTTCAAACATGTATTACGGTACTTGCAGTCAACAGCCACCATTTCTGCTATCGACTGGGTCCTGTTAATAACTGCTGCACTGAAAGCATCCTGTTTCACAACTGTGTCTTTCACGTAATTTCATTCAACGTAACGATGTTTTCTGAAAGCCTGTCACTGTGTTATTCACAATTTACATAAAGAAAACCCACCAGTTACTTGTTTTCAATGCTCAGTATTGGTGTTTCCATACTTTATTCGCATCTCAGGCGCTTTTGGCTACATAGTTTGTATTTATTGTGACGTCTCCATTTGTGGTGTCCTGTTTCTCCTGCTACGTGGTTTTCACATTATTCTGCAAACGGAGAATATTTTGAATAATATATATTTGGATGTCATTTCTATAATATTTTTATAGCGGTGTTTTTAAGCTTTTACTCACAGTTATTGTGCCTTCTTTATTGAACAGAATCTCACACATATAGAGAACGTCATTACACTGTTCTTGTAAACAAACGTGTTACATAGATGTTGATATAGCACAGATTTGCAAAGAGTTTGTATGCATTCAAAGGTGTTACTTTTTACATAGATTTGGTATATATACAAAGATGTTACATTTTGTGACATATTATGTGAATTATTTGCCGGCCGCGGTGGCCGACGGGACTGAGGCGCTCCAGTCACGGTCTGCACGGCCACTGCGGTCGGGGGTTCGAATCCTCCCTCGGGCATGGATGTTTGTGCCGTCCTTAGTGTTAAGTAGTTTGTAAGTTTAGGGACTGATGACCCCGTAGTTAAGTCCCATAAGCTATACAAACATTTCAACATTTGTGAATTATTTACAATTATATTACATTAGAACTTATGTAAGACATGATAAACTTTTACCAGATGCACCAAATTACGTTTATGAGGAGGCAGTCGTTGTTGTGACTTTGCGTAATCTTCAAGAATACCTGTTCCACACACAAAACAATGAGTTTTCCAATGGAAATAATCAGAGGATGATCTTCATTTTCCTGAATATGTACTTGGTTCAGCAGCTTTCTTCAAGTAGGCAACTATCAATCATTCTTTCATTTATGTAACTTTTCTGGCATGAAACATGTACGCTGACATATTACCCGCTAAAACAGCCACCTTCCTATCATTTTTACTAGCATCACGTAAAGTTTTTATTCCTTTTTTCTTGACCACTATCACTCTACCCTCACCTAAATCTTTTTCACAAATAAAACACTTCTCACTCGACATTGCGCCCGAGTTGTTGCGCGATATCTCAACGAAAACATTCAAACATAGCTTCACGCCTTTGAGAGAAAGCTAAAGAACACGATCACGGCAGCGAACGTACACAAACTGGAGAATTGAGGACAGTTGGGAGTTTCGGCAGGAAGACCACCCACCCCTTCGCCTGCCATAAGTTTAAGGGCAGCGGCCGCAAAGGTGGGACCGAGGGGCGGACCGCAGCCACAGTAGACGGACAGCGTGGGTGCGCAGCTGAGAGCAAGAAGGACAAAGAGAATCGCAAGGTAAACACGATGAAAGGCAAGCAACTGATGATGAAATAATCCACCAGAAAAAAAAAAAAAAAAAACCATGCATCTTCTTTTCTTTTTTCCATAATTTACTGATTTCACCGCTTTGTCAACGCTGTTTTACGTGAAAACCATACTACGTTCAAAAAAATGTTACAGACATAAATTGTGGATGATTTTCTCCTCTTCATTTTATTACTGTGCCACTTTTTGTGTAAATAGCTTGCTTCTCAAGTTATAAGCTGAAAACCGCTGACAATTGTGATTTTTAGTTGTGTTTTGATGACTTCTCATATTTGCCGATGGAATTTTTGTTGGAAAACTTCAGATTCGTATTCAGCAGCCCAAAAAACATAAAATGAGCCACTAAAAACAATTACACCAAATTTTTCGACTTTGAGCCCTTTTTGTGCACGATTTGACTGGACTAACAAGGCAACATTCCACACAAATGCCTTCAGAAAAGACTTCCTTGCACTTAAATCAATATTCGAGGAGCCCAAATATGTTTTTATTTTATTTGGTTATTGCTGTTGTTATTTACGTTGGCTTTTGTTCCGACGACCGTGCTCCAGATTCCATTGTTCACATTCTAAGAGGCACAGAGCACGAAAATCACAAACGACATTTCATATTTATTTCTGATCTCAAGACTGTGATCAGTATATGCCTGGCAATGTGGCTACATCTCCAGGCAGTCATTCAGAGATAGTGACTTTATCGTTTAATGAGTTGCTTTAACGTTATATGCTACCAAATTGAAGGACTGTTTTTAGCAGTAATGCTAAATAAGCAAGTGCACAGCCAATTTCGGTGTAATAGCTAGCTACTTCACTGCGAAGTACCTAAAAGGTATTAGCAGTGATGAAAATGAAATATTTTATCTGTAAGGGAGGAGAGCCTATACCAGTGGCCAGGATTTTTACGGAGGGGGAACTCGTATATAATGATATATTTTGACATTGAGTGCTGAGGCACACATATTATATACATACATACATACATGGATGCATGCATACTTACATATACATACACATACAATTAACTTTGTAGCCTGTTATATTAACCATCGTGAAATTCGTTTATGGAATATAAATGCTATATGTTTCAGAAGTAGAAAAGTGCAATTTTAAATGTTTAACCTTTGTATTTTGTTAATTTTCATTTATTCAATGAAGAAATGTTCCAGCCATTGGTTCCACATAGGAACAATAAATACAAAGTTAGCTTAGGTAAACAAACAGTGCAATAATTTACAAAGTTCAAACTAAATAATACATATTAAATGACAAAAAATTAATATAAACTATTGGACAGAAAAATACTATTTAATATAGAGAAGATATGTAAAATGATATATCATAACCCTTAGATTAGTATAAGATTATACATTGCTGTTATTTAGTTATTCTGTTGCTTATATATATTGTCGCCAGAATTTTTAGACTATATTTCAAACTGAACCTGATTGACATAGCATTAGAAAAATCTTTTATTACAAATGACAACAATTTCGGAAATAAAAACAAACTCGAGTTTTTTTTAGTTATCTAAAACATTGTACAATACACATAGCCTACCCAAAGTAAATGTATTGAATAAAAAATTGGTACCTGCTGTCGTAATTTTGAGCTGATTTTATTAATCTAATTATTCTACCAGTCAATATTTAAGTACAAAACATCATGTTCTACATCTACATCTACATAGATACTCTGCAAATCACATTTGGCAGAGGGTTCGTTAACCACTTTCATAACTTTTCTCTACCGTTCCATTCTCTAATAGCGCGCGGGAAGAAAGAACACCTAAATCGTTCCGTTTTCGATCTGATTTCTCTTATTTTATTGGGATGGTCATGTCTCTCTAAGTAGGTGGGTGCTAGCAAAATATTTTCACATTCAGAACTAAAAGTCGGTGATTGAAACTTCGCAAACAGATCACGCCGCAATGAATAACGTCTGTCTTTTAATGATTTCCACCCCAATTCGTGCAACATTTCCGTGACGCTTTCCCCCCGTAACGTGATAAAACAAAACGAGCTGTCCTTCTCTGAACCTTGTCAATGTCTTCCGTCAGTCCCACCTGGTGAGGGTCCCACAAGGGGCAACAGTACTCCAGGAGAGGACGCACAAGTGTGATGTAGGCAGTCTCTTTGGTGGAGCTGGTGCATCTTCGAAGCGTCCTGCCGATGAAACGTAAACTTTGGTTCGCCTTCCCCACAATATTTTCTGTGTGTTCTCTCCAGTCAAAGTTGTTCGTAATCATAACTCCTAGGTATTTGGTAGAATTTGCGATTTTAAGGTTTGACTGATTTATCGCGTAATTACGACCGTTTTCGCTGTATACTTTAGCTTAAAGCATACTAAAAGGTATCGTCCTAGAGTCCGACGAGCGGCATTTTCGATAATTCGGCACCGGTTCGCTCCCGAACGTGCCGACGGACTTTTACTGTAACGTAATTTAAATAATAATAATAATAATAATAATAATCTGTTACATTTTGGGGAGGGCCAGGGCCCAGTGGGCGCCTATGGCCTGTACTACTAAACATATAAAGTACCATATAGAATAGTCACTAGGCACGGCTAGGACTGATATTTGAGCGCTACGTGAGCGTGTGACTCCGTGGCGCAACGGTAGCGCGTCTGACTCCAGTTAAGAAGGTTGCGTGTTCAAATCACGTCGGGGTCAAACCATTTTTACTCTGCCCTGTTTTGTAGTACACTGGAAATGAATCGTAAAACTTCTCACTAACGAGAAAAGTGCCGCCATCTTTAGATGTGATAGTAACTGTTACTAAGAAAGGCTAGGTTTTCTGTTAACAGTCGGACAGTCCCTGTTGCACTATAACGTTGCCCTTGCTTCGTATGATGCCATAATTGTTAAAAGTATATTCCACGATTATATTTTTTGGACAAAGAATTGATGGTACCGAATGTTTGAACTTGAAATAAGTTAAAGTACAGCACAAAATGAACATTAAAGCAAATAAACCGCGGGTTGCATATTAAAGTTGGGCCCATGCAAGCAACAGCACGTTATAAAACTTACGGAAAGCATCTAGCTGGATCCTGCACTTCGTATTGTAGAAGCTGGAAATGATAACTTTTATGTCTTATTTAATAAGTGAATGTTCGAGATACTTTCCGTAGGAGGTCAATGTTCAGACTGTTCACTTCGCTTTTCATTGTTGTGTGACCGTGGGTGGATCATGAAGTTACTGGTAATGATTAAAAAAAAAAAAAAAAAAAAAAAAAAAAATCGGACTTCGTGAAATTACAAAAGAGATAACTGCAGGTTCTAAATTCTAGCAAAGTATAGTATAAGGATGATTGATTGATTGAAATTTTACAGACAATGCGAAGCGATTGTAATGGCGCCTTAACATTAAACTATTACGAACGTAGAGGAGCTGAAAACAATAGAAAATAAGTATTTGACGTGGAGGGAGTCATTTAAATAAAAGCCAAAGAGAGGGGATTATTTTAAATTTAAGTAATATATTTTTACAACTTGCATCACG
Source organism: Locusta migratoria (assembly GCA_026315105.1). Classification (NCBI taxonomy): domain Eukaryota; kingdom Metazoa; phylum Arthropoda; class Insecta; order Orthoptera; family Acrididae; genus Locusta; species Locusta migratoria. The sequence goes on from CM048754.1 coordinate 126,050,469, forward strand.
ATAACTTACATGGAATAGATACACAGATGGGAGACGTCCGTACGGAACGAATATAGACAAGAGAGTGAGTAAAACTACTATATCGGTTCCGTCTTCTCGCTTGTTTGGGAGTAAAAAAAAAAAAAAAATGACGAACGAAATTAAATTAGTTGCATTGCGAGTCAGAGGGAACCGGAGGCGATAAGTATCGCTGATCAAAGAGAAACAAAAAATAAATAAAAAATTCAGTGTATCGTTACAGCACCTACAGGCATTATTTTGTGCCACAGTGCTATAACTGTTCAATTACTTCCGTTGGTTTTGGAACAAATGTAGAAAGTAGTTCAAGGAAACTCCGACAGGTAAATAGTTACCTTCAATTCACTTATATTTTATCAAATCTTAAAACTGTATGACGAAAAGATTGAAAGAGAAGAATACTCGGATGTTTGGATGTGTTTTACGAAGAAACGAACGACGGTATTTGCATTTAAAGTAGGGGAGACCGGGGCACGTTTTCCACCATTTTACATTTTTATTTTTGTACTTCTTATTTTTATCGATTTTGCGGTAAACAGCGGGTCATTATATTTCCTACACCTTTATTTACAGTCTTGTACAGATATTTTTGAAAATAGTAAATATCATTCTTGGTAGCAAATGGTTTTGTCTGACCATGTTGCGTTGGAAAATTTGCCCCGTATGCGGGGCAAGTTTTCCAGCTTGCTTAAAATGTACAGGGGCAAATATTCCAATTATACTTTCAGTGTTAAAACAGAGATAATTATCTTGATTTCACTGAATACGTATTTTATCATGAATTTACAATACATTACAAAAGAGGATAGTAAAAATAGCCACATTAAATAAAAACAAATGCTATTTAATGGTTTTACAAAATATGTGACTTAAATATTTTACAAATACAGACATTTTTAACAATACTTATACTGATTGTCTGAATCACAATGTAAGCAAACAAAAAATGGAACATTCCCTTTCGTACCCTCTCCATGCGCCTATTTCGTACACTGTACACACTTTTCGTTTGCCTTAGATTTGGCGTAAGACTCAAAGCAATAAGGAACATGTGCCCCATATGCACTCGGAAAACGTGCCCCGTCGCCATATTCGGAACTATAACACTACGTCCATGAGTAACAGTGTAAGCTATTTACAAAACAAATGCACAGTTACGTGAAGAAAGGAACCCACTTTTAGTGTGTGCAATGTCAAAATGATAAGTTTAACGCTAGAATGTTTATTTTCAGTTTCAATAAAAACGTGAAAGTTTACTCACATTTGCAAAAATGGCGAAAACAGCCCTGCCGACTTTGTGACTGCTGGTACAACACTGAAACTTTCGTAAATGAAGCGTGCTTTGTTGCTACTTCCTACAGTATCGCCGGTGGTAACATCTAGCGGTTTGTTTCGAAAATAAACGGATTTGGAAAACTTGCCCCTATGGAAAATGTGCCCCGATCTGCCCTACTTCGACAATAATTATTATATGCTACGAAGGCGATCGTTGTTGTTTGAAAGGAAATTCTGAAATTATCATTCACTGATTTTGGAAAAATCAGGAAATTTAAATGACAATGATCGGAAAGTATTAAGAGTCACATTCCTGTAGAACACGACTATATTACCGTAACAATGACTTTTATAAAAGTTGTAAAACACTAGACGGTACATATCACCATTTGATTGATGTCAGATGAGTGATGCTTCGTAGGGAACTGCCTTGCTAAATTTTTTGCTGGACTTGTCTTTCTAAGACTTAGTATACACGACGGAATATGTAACTTAATAGAGAATGTTGATTATAGCGGAACCACCGAGAAACAGGTAGCGTAAATTAGGATGACTACTTGAGTGTAAGAGGTAGTCCGAGTTATGCTGACTGCAACAAAGAGATTTATTTTACGCCAGACGCGCTTCGTTTTTATTTTTTATTATTATTTTAAAAGCATCTTATGCAGTCTGTAAATGATAGAAAATGTTTCTACAGTTTTTTTTCGATACACAGATTAAAAACAGTTATTAAAAAACTTTGTGCATGTTAGGCCTATGAGTTTCTAACTCGATATATTTGGCCTACTCAAGGTGTTGTTCTCTTCTCTACATCTCACTGCTGTTTCTCCGTCTTGTTGGCTGGAGTCTGTTTGTTTATGGCGTGTGCTGTTCGTCTGTGTACGGCACTGTTCGTCTGTTTTTGTGACGTTTCTTCCGCTCCATCACAGCACATCACATACTTCAGTTCACTTATTTCGACGGCATCCAGATTGCACGACACTTTGCTTTAAATGGAATGCCTCTCTATTTATTTATACCTCACTACAGCGTGGCTATGTTGTTTTTGTCTCTTCATTTGTTTTTGTGTGGTCTATGAGTGTCGCCAACATTATATATTTGTATTTGTATACATACATAAATACAATTTAATTCCACATGTGTGTGTGATATATATACGCAGTTCTCTCCCAGCATGAAATACACCTAAGACTGCAAATTACGATATCTTTTACTTTCCTGATCTGATTGTGATAAAATAAAGCCTATGTGTTGCCCCAGGATATTCTCTATTTACCTGTGATACCCCCAACAATGTTCATTTAGTACTTTTGGAGATTACTCTCTACAAATAGACCCATGCGATTGCTCTCAGAGAAATGTTTAAATTGTGATATCTTACTCTTTCTGATCCGATTTTGTGAAATGAAGCGTTTCTGTAACCGCAAGATACCCTCACGTTTCCTGTGACAAACCCCTGAAAATTCGTCTATTTGTTTTGGAGATGAAAGCGAAAGATAGTCATGACGGTTGTCGAAGAAAAACGTTCAGTTGTGATGTTCTTCTTTCCGTGATCCGATTAGTATGAAACCAAGTCTATTTGTTGTCCCAAGGTACGCTGTAGTTACCTGTGAAAACCCCATGCGAAATCGTGAAGTAGTTTGGGAGAAGTGGTTTCTAACAGATGAACAGACACGACGTTCTATGAAAACGCATCGTGATTCTATTTTGATGAAATAATGCCTAGATCCTGAACCAATATTCGCTCATGTTTTCTGTGAAAACAGCATGAAAATTCGTCCAGTAGTTTCGAAGAGCGACGAGCTTACATTTAGAGATTTATTATTAGTATATATGTGTTGTATAAATGTAAAATTTTGCAGGAATATATTGATTTGTATAATTGTTGTATGTCGGTAAAATCTGTTTTGAATATGGTTAGTAGTAAAGAAGTAATAGAATAAAACGTGATACTTGATGGGGCCGTTTCCCATGAAGTTACTCTTTACGTCCTCATATCTCATAAACTACGTGTCGTTGTGTGACAAAATTTCGAACGTACATTCAGCTTTACGTGTGTATTGTGTCTGCAAAATTTCCTGCGAGTACAATTGGTGGTATAGAAATTATCAATTGTAACGTTATACCGAATGCCATAGTTTTGCTGCATGAACAGCGGAAAAGTAGTAAGCGAGAAACTTTTTTCATTTCAGTATTTTGATGTGGTTGTCAGCGGTAAAAAGTTAATAAAGGTTCGAAATTATGTTTAAAGTTTGCTGAAAGTCGCCAAGTACTGTCATTGCCATATAGTGTAATTATAAAGTGTCGTCGCATTATGTAGCATTTTTTTTTTTGCGATTCCTATTGCTCATGACAATATATCTCCTGAACCATGCGTCGTACGTGGTTCACACTCCAGCAGCAATTGTTATCTCGCTTGAAATCGGTCCAGTGGTTTAGGAGGAAATGTCGTTTGACGCAGCAGTTTTTCGCGCATCTCATTGTTTATGACGTCATATCTCCTTCCGTATGTGTCGTAGGTGATCCTTACCCCGACAGCAATTGTTGCCTGATATTAAGGAACATGTCTACCAAGTTTGGTTGAAATCGGTCAAGTAGTTTATGAGGAGATTTGAGACACACATACATACATAAATACATACACACATATAACCTATTTTATAAGATGTAAGATAGTAAAGTCAGAAAATTCATCTATCGTTAATATCAGCATACACTGCACTTCTTCATGCTAAAGAAACGTCGAAGAATGTGTACACTAATTATTTGTCAATTCGTGTTCCGGTATGGAGCAAAAGGAATTATTGCTTCTACATCTGTTATTACGCTGATTTTAGAAGTACAGGAAAGATAGTTCCGTTGATGCACGGATAGCAATGTTGGTTAATGATAGACCTTTTGAAAATATCACTTGGCTACATGGCAGAACTGTGCTTATGTACTGCAATGCCATCTAGCGACGTTGCTTGCTACCACGTGAGTGCCATCTAGCGACGTAGCTTGCTACCACCTCAGTGCCATCTAGCGACGCCGCTGGCTACCACCTCAGTGCCATCTAGCGACGTCGCTTGCTACCACGTCAGTACCATCTAGCGACGTCGCTGGCTACCACGTCAGTGCCATCTCGTAGCGAAACGCGGTACCCGCGCTTCTGCAGTCCGTTATTCCGACACGGCGTCAATCCGCCGAGTAAAGGTTGGCACTAATTCGACAGTAGCTTCTTTCGAGTGGCTTTGCTGACGGTCTGGAACGGTTTGAGGCGTTCGAGTGCCACTTTTGACTCTTTCTGACGATATCTGACTGACCAATGAGGTGTTCGAGTGGCGGAGCAGATAGTTTGCGACCGTTTGTTTAAGTCAGCGGATTTTCGTCAAACTGTTTTCTGACTGACTCCAAAGCGTTTAACAAGCCTCCTCCCAAAGACAAGCCCGCATATTGTCGAAGAGGTTTGTGTCCTAAGTCTTCGATTTTCTCTTGATTGAGGCTGAGCTTTATATATTAGACAGGCATTCTTTCAACTTGTGTGGCCTTCTAATAAAATACGTCCCCTTTTTATTACAGCCATACATACTATAAATGAAAGGTGTGGAAATTTTCATAACATACGAATTTAAAGATGATGGCGTATGTTTTTACAGTTTGGATTGTGATATATTCGCCTGAAAAATGAAGTCAAAATAGTCCTACTGAGATTTTCTGTGCCATCTGTAAATGAAATGATTGACGCATAAGAATAATATAGTTCACAACAGGGATTAGCAGTGATTTTATAACCGACATCTAGCTTTATATGTGCCACTATATCGTCTCTCAATTACTACTCCGTGTTTCTCCTTGTGGTTATATACCGTATTATAGAAATCTATCAGTGCCAATATGGGCGTTTCTACACTAAATGTGTAACTTCTGGGAAAATCATGTACGATGATAATTCTTGCACAACACCTGCAACTTTTTGTATATTAATTTGTATGTTTCATTTTTTAAATTTTATTGTAACTCAAAATAATGGGACAAAATGCATATGAAGTTGTATGTTACCAAATAATCCTTTCACACACAACTATCCTAATTTACCTTATTTTCGTATGAGGTTTTGTCAGGTTAAATTGGCTACATTATTTATAAATGGGGGGGGGGGTGACATGTTTAAGTATATTTAGCGTTTTGTCGAAGTTTATGATCAGAATGTATTCCACAATGTATTTCTAATGGCGGAATTCACACTGTCCGTCGCCGGTCCGTCACCTCACGTCAACGTGAGCTTTCTCAACAAGAATGTTTTGATGGAACGGTCGTCTGGTAACATCGCGACTCGCAAGTTAACCTAGTTTCGTCACGCGATTTTCATTTTATACTCGACAGATACACGGTTTGCAGGCAAATGTGTCTTGTTAATCTTTATTATTATACTTTGGTTTAACGGTAAATTACAAATGTTTCTCAATTGAGAAATACATAACATATCGCCAGTCATATCCTCACTTTCCATATCGGTAGAGAGCAAAGATGCCAACTAGCGTTTTGGGTGGCCAAACTGCGAAACAGGTGAAATAAGCGTTAGAGTTGGCTTCGGAGTTGGCAACTGTCAAAAAGCGCGCATGCGCGGTGGAGGCGGCCTTCCAAATCGTCGGTAACTATCAGGAACTGTCAGCGTTTGGGTCACTCGAACGAACCTAGTGTCTTCCTCTCGGGAGCGCTATTTCTACTCACGTCATTGCTACTGCAGTCATACCTATTATCTGTAGTACTGTATAAGGACTAATCGTTGCTTAACGTTGTTACTGAAAATGTAGAAAAGTATGACAGTTTGATGGTCTTTTGCGATGGTAAAAGAGACTAGCGAGTTTCGCTTTGTTTTGAAGGACCTTCCGTCGCGTAGCAAGGATTTGGTTTATGTGGGAGGGGCAGCGGCTCATTGGTAAAGCAGTCGACGATCCGAAGATTGGATCGAACACCACAGTGCTTTACTAGGCATGGTCCTGTTTGGAGGTGGTATGCCGTTGCCTTCCTCCGACCTTGGAACTGACTTACCCAGCCAGTTATAGGGGGACCTACAGTTTAACGTGGGTTCCGAACCACGGTGCTACTCGGTATTGGCCCACTTTAGGTTATGATAGTAACACTAAAAGTGGGCTTTTGCGATCGTCTTTCGAAAGTTCTAAATTTAAATGAAAATAACGGTTTAACCATGCATGGTGACACGAAAATTGAATAACCGAATTGGTGGAGGAGAGAATTGTCTACAACTTTGTTCTCTTATGTTTTTTTAATATCTCGTATCCTTTAAGAGATATTTGCAAAAATAACGGAGTTTTGACACCCTCCATTGAATTAACGAAAACCAGCCGTTCGGAGATGTCACGTGACACTCCTCGTCCAGAACTGTCTCTGGCATGCGCCATCTTGAGTTGCGTATTTGGTGATTTTCTTATTGTAACTTACACGTTGTCATTTCAAAGCTATGGCACACTGAAGAATTAACGAAAACACGTCGTTTTTCGTACGATAAATGATAATATAGTGTCCACAAATGCCATATTAGCATCAGTTAACAACGGCCATCAATAGTATGAGATTAACGATAGGCATTTCTATCTGTTTGCTGTAGCCTAGTGGGTCATTCGCGGCCAGACCGCCGTAGCGGTCGGTTCGTGTGCTCGCTGCGGTCTTCGGTGCCGCCGCTGCTTGTTTACTTCGCGCGCGCTGTGTGATACTTAGTGTCTGAAATGGAGTCGCACTTGCGGAAGTATACATTGAAGTTCAGTTTCGTTATCGGTGTTGCACGACCTAAGATATACGAATTTGATGATTGGTTCCACGGATGTTTTCAAGTACCAGAAGAGGATGTTCTTGGGATGGCATACGATTTTCTAAGTAACGAGTACATCGTGAAGCTACGGAACGACGCCTGGTGCCAGAGGATAATGGACAAAACGAACGGGACAGCCGAGTACAAGAGCAGCACGGGCGGGGTGAGTCAAGTTTCTATTTCCTACGCCGGTTTGGGTCTCAGGAATGTTGAAGTGCATCTGCTACCGTTTGAAGTTGAATTTAAGCATATCAAACAGGCGCTATCGAAATTTGGAACAGTATATGCAGTGACTGCTGATCGTTGGGGCGGCAACATGCATTACAAGGTCGATAATGGTGTGAGAACAGTTAAAATTGACCTTCAGTCACACATACCGTCCTTCGTTAATGTATGTGGCTTCAGGGCTCTCGTGGTATATGAGGGACAACCACGCACTTGCTCTGCCTGGACACCTTAGAGCGGAATGTCCACGCAGGCGTGCACCAATTCAGCTCCCCGTCGAGGTCGATGCGGAGCGCAGACCGCGCCCTCAGTATGCCTCAGTCGCCAGCCGTTTGTTTACTGGAACGGAGCGCGACGCCACCCCTCCCGATGACGTAGTGCTAGCTGCCGCGGCAGCAAACTCTGTAGTGCCGCCAACAAATGCACTGTCGTGGAGCGATGACGTTGAAATGTCGGAAGCTCGTGAAGGCAACAAACCGACCCCACAATTAAGTGCTGTTGCCGGACTGAGTTCTGTCACATGTAACCCAGCGGGTGACACACCTTTGACGGATGTTCTCGGAGAGAAAGAGGGCGCGCCCGATGCATCGTCGGACACGACAAGTGCGACTTCCGACACCTCCCCAGCTGATTCTCCGTGTGTACCTGCAACCATCAACGGTAATACTCCACAACAGATAGAAAAACTCGACGAAGGCGTGACAGACTCCCATGGAACCCTTGACAAACCTTTGATGACTTCTGATAGACCGGTCTCTGGCGCAAAAAAATCTAAAAAGTCGTCATCGGATTCACAGAAGGAAGTTAAAGGGCAAACCTCCCCTGAAAAAAAGAAAATACGGGTTGCTCGTGGGGGTGCTGCTGAAGTAGCCAATCAGTTGAGGCCTGTAGCACAACAAGTTGCTGCAAAATTAAAATATCAGCAACTTGGAAATCTAGGAGCACCCGCCACCACTTCCGCAGATAGAACAGATCACGGCCCATGTTTACAAAAAGTTTTGGATGAACCGTCTCCGCAATATGACGGAATGGATACTAACGAGTACCAAACATAGCTTATAATAATATGTGTTTTGTGTTGATATAGCAGTATATAATGTTACTTGAATCTTTCCCCAAAAATGAATGGTAATTTTACATACAATATAACAACTATTAATATCTGTAGAATCCAGAGTGAATTAAAATTTAGAACGCTTAAGGACGTCTTATATAACACGAACGTAGATATTGGGCTCCTTCAAGAAGTTAGCGTGGAGCCAAACGTAGAGGGGTTTGTCACACTCACGAACATCAGTGAAGAAGACCACACAGGAACGGCAATCTTGCTACGAGATGGCATTCCTCACTCGCATATCGTTCGACTTACAAATGGTCGTGGCATAGCCTGTAAAATTAATGGCGTTCAACTTATAAATTTGTATGCGCCGTCGGGCAACAACCGCCGACGGGAACGCTCCTCCTTCTATAAACATGAGGTGCCTTTTTTAATCAACGAATGTGCCACGAACTGTATTATTGGGGGAGATTTTAATTGTGTAATCTCAGCCAAAGATCAGACACCACATTTCAACAAGTGTTTAGAACTTGACCACCTAGTCCATGGGATCAATTTGATAGACACCTGGGAAAAAATACATGGAAACCGCATCGCGTATACCCATATAACGAGTAATTCGGCCAGCCGGATTGATCGTATCTATGTGTCCGAAACTCTCGCTCCCAATGTAGTGAACAGTGACATTTCACCCGTTGGCTTCTCGGATCACAGTGTCCACCAATGTTATATAAACCTCCAGCGCCCCCAAGTGTTTCGCGGGAGAGGCTACTGGAAGATGAACGTGAGTCTATTACGAGACAAACAACTGGATGAGGAAATCCAGCGAGTGTGGGAGAACGTACAACGCTCCCGAACCCAATACAGATCAACTGTTGAATGGTGGTTACGTAGAGCGAAACCCAAAATTCGTTCAACGATAAAGAGTTATGCTTACCAAAAGTCCTATTGGAATAAACGGACCATAGAATTCTATTTTTCTTGCCTCCGGGATCTTTATCATTCCGCAGATGTCAGAGTTGAGGATGCTTACCGGCGCATCAAAAGGTACAAGGCAAAGATAACAAATTTGTACCGCAAACAACTGGAGGGCGCAATAATACGTTCCCAGCCGAAAGACATTGCAACGGAGGAAACGGCGACGCTATACCACACCCTACGGACACTGCGACGTCAAAAAGCCAAACTAATTGAAGAGGTAGATGATGGTGCAGGGAACATATCTACTAGACAACGTGACATAATACAACGGGTATACAGCTATTATAAGGACCTCTATGACAGGCACGAGACAAATGATAGATCTTCTCATGACGTCACTGACGAAATAGTCTCCCTCCTCTCTGACGAAGACAACGAGGGCCTCGAAGCTCCTTTCACCGAGGAAGATATTCAAGAGGCAGTACACAATGCAGCAAAGCGGAAGTCTCCCGGACCCGATGGACTATGTTCTGAACTATATCAACACTACTGGCATATATTGGGCCCAACCTTAACACAAATTGCAAACGAAATGTACCTACTTCAAACAATCCCGAATGAACTGAAAGAAGGGTTTATTGTGCCGCTGAAGAAGAAAGGAAACAGCAAGAAGATTCAGGAATTGCGCCCTATTACGCTATTAAATGCGGATTATAAAATTATAACGAGGGCAATCAAGAAGCGGATGCAATCAGTGTTACATAAGATACTAGGCGAATACCAGTACAGCGCATTACCGGGACGCAGTGTGATATCAGCCGCCTGCGAATTACGGGATATTATATGTACCCTAGCAGAAAATTATGAACCCGGCGCCCTACTATTTTTAGATTTTGAAAAGCCTATGATCGTATCAGCCACGACTATCTATTCAAGGCAATGTCGAGGATGGGGTTTCGGCAACGTTTTCTCCACCTGCTACAGAACTATGTCTCTAATGCTACATCACGTGTGTTGATTAACGGTCACATGACTGAGACACTACCCATAAGGAGATCTATCCGGCAAGGTTGTCCTCTATCAATGGCTTTATACGCCATAGCTGTCGAGCCTTTGCTGGCAAGCATAACACGCGCGACAGCGGGAATCAGTATAGGAATGTGGAAAATTGCTTGCATTGCATATGCGGATGACGTATGTTTGGCAATAACATCCACGGACGATATGGCGAAAGTGAGGGAAGTAATTACTACTTTTAACATAGCAACCGGAGCGAAGTTGAATACGAAGAAAACAACACTGCTGCACATAGGAAGAGGCATCGGCAACACCACCTACCTAGACTGGTGTGAAACAAAAGTGCAACATAAGTCGCCTGGAGTCTACTGGCGCGCGACACCGGATGCCATGGCAACAAAGAACTGGACAGACATGTTACACAAGATCCGAGCCACAACTCGTACTTATTCTGACAGAGATTTGGATTTGTTGCAAAGAGTGCACACAGTCAGGATATCGATAGCGAGCAGGATGTTTTATTTGGCCCAGATCATACCGGTGTCAAATCACCTAGCAGATAGTATCCAGAAGGCGTTCTGCTGGTACGTTCTAAGGGGCCATATTTTTAAAGTCTGCTTTGACACCTTAACCTTACCTCGTGAACGCGGAGGGCTTGGTTTAATTCACGCCAGATATAAATGCCGGACTTTACTAATCGGTCGCATTAGTAAAATTATAAATAAACGGACGCCGAGCCTAACCCAATGGTTAATATCACACTGGAAGCCGAGCAGTTTGATGCCACCAATTTATGAAGCTGCAATACCTTTAAACTTTCGCCATGTCAGATTTTACTACAGAGAATTCAGTTATATAAAGCACGCTGCTGACATCAATCCGCCCTATACGAATAAGAAAATCTACAACTTCTTAACAACAGATGACCGAGAAAACCGGATAACAAACAAATATCCACATTCAAAATGGAATACAATCTGGAGAAACGTGCACAGTCCTATACTACCGTCACGCATCAAATCAATGTGGTACATAATTGTTAATGATAAAGTGCCGACTAATGAGAAACTTAACAACATTCACCTGGCCCCAACACCCGCCTGTACAAACTGTGGATACGTGGACACATTAATTCACAGACTCACCTGCGGTACAACTGAGTTGATCGTGGAATTCATGCGATGCAGATTGGCCATTATCGAGCGAACGGTTTCGCAAAACATAGATATTGTAGAGTTATTACGACCAGAAAAACTGAGGTACCCCCGTAAGAAGAACAATGCAGCGATTTGGCTTTTAGGCCACACTGCTGTCTATGCCAGCTATAACCGTTCAGCATCACTTGCCGATTATCGCGCTTACTTGGAATACGAACATGACAAAATAAGACTACAAAGTGATTACACGAACACATACGGAAATATGTTGAAAATTATGGTGAAGACATAAAGATATTACAGATGGTATCAAGTTATGGACTTTAGTGCTCACAGAAACGCGGCTATTAAAGCAATGGAGCCATCAGTGGTATGAGAAGACGCATGCAAAACTACACGTCGGAAACAGTAAAAGTTGTAACTGAAACGGACCCCTTGCAAAGACCAATTCGAGAAGACGAACGCTGGAGGCTTCCATGTGACTGAACTAACCGCGGAGAGGATTTCTTTATTTCCTTTATTGCTCTTTAGTTTTTCACCCTAAGAAGAACGTTCCACACTTTTTAGCTCCTTACTGGCAAGGAGAGACAGCTACTAAGAGCACATACTGTCCCGACACCTTGCAGGCAGCTTCGGTTATATTTATGAAAAAGAAGAAGAAGAAGAAGTGGACCCTCACACTAATACGGGTAACCACCGCAGAAGAGGAAGTTTAATTTATCTTTCAAGAAATATTCAGTTTAAAGGCAATGAAGCCGGGCCGAGAAGGCAAAAATTGGCGAGAGCAAGGACGGGTTGAAGGGGAGGAAGGAGACCCGCAAAAAAAAAAAAAAAAAAAAAAAAAAAAAAAAAAAAAAAAAAAAAAAAAAAAAGTGGGCAATGTGTTGGACTGTCACGCTGAAGGTTGCCCTTTATTAGAATTAGGTTAGTTGGACTGGGACTAGGATAAGGAAGGAGCCAACGCCTGAAGTGGACAAGTTTATTTTTTTCTAAGGGCAAAAGTGGCGGTGGCAAGCTACCCCCCCCCAAAAAAAAAGACTAAGACAAAATAATAATAATAATAAAAACAAAAAAAGTCGATTTGTAGTCTGGCACTCTTCTACTGTGCAACCGAGGCGCACTTTAAAAATAAAGGATATTGCATTTATTAACGTTAAAGGGTTCTTATCATTCGCTATCATAAATATAAGAAGCCCGCCGATATTTAATTAACCCTTTCGTGGTTTTTACTCATTTTTTAGAATATCTTAAGTTATCTCAGCTGTTACAGAGTCTGATTTGGGTCAGGATTACAAATATGACACTCAAAAAATTTTATCACATTCCATTTTTCCTAAAAAAAAAAAAAAAAAAAAAAAAAAAAAAAAAAAAAAAAAAAAAAAAAACAGGTGGGACACATACGTCCCACTGATCATGTCTGGCACCGATTTACCTAAGACTTTTAAAAATAATTTCCCAAGTTATCCTAACTACTGTCATAGGGTCTAAACAAGTACATGATTCAAAAATTTGTAATGCACACCATATTAAAGAGAGAGAGAGAGAAAAAGCGAGAGACAGCTGTCTCGCAGCTTCTATAATAGAAAATGCACATAAAAGTAAACCACATACCATGTTTTATTAGCGCAAAAATTTACAGAAAAACTGTTTTTCTTTGAAATATGAGTAGTATAATATCGCAACATAAAGGCACTATAGGGCTACACAATGGTCACTGGGACACATGCGTCCCACTAATAGTAAATTCTCTGAAAAATTTTTTTTGAAGTAATATGTGTTTTAGAAAGCTTAATTGTTGCTTGTAAACTTCTAAGAACCATAAAATAGCAAATATACTTACTTCGGACATTTTCGGTAGCGAGAAAACGACGAAAACCGATTCAAGGCACAATAAACAATGGTTACGGCGCTAAAATCCACGCGGCAGCCCATATAAACAGCCACAGCCTTCCACACTGTAAGAATTTCAGTGCCTCGATTATTTACCGCGTTCTGAAGGCCCACCAACAGATGGCAGCACTATGCAGAATTACGCAACTCGCCACCTTGTGGTACAAATGAGGTCCGAAGTTAGTGAGACGTATATGTCCCAGCAACCACGAAAGGGTTAACATGAGACGCTATGTGTAAAACTTGATCTGCAGTAACAGTACTGTTGTTCGAAGTTTTGGGCGGCCTTCCTTCATAGGATACCAGTCGGTGGCGCCGCTGAATGGCTAAGCAGCAGCCACTGCAGACGAATAACGTTCACTTAGCAGTCGCAACAGCGTCACGTTCACTTGTGCCTGCCAGATTATAGTTACCTTCTCATGTATTACACGTGTACTGTTTCAATTGCCGGCCGCGGTGGCCGAGGTGACTGAGGCGCTCCAGTCACGGTCAGCACGGCCACTACGGTCGGGGGTTCGAATCCCCCCTCGGGCATGGATATTTGTGCCGTCCTTAGTTGTAAGTAGTTGATAAGTAGTTTGTCAGTTTAGGGACTGATGACCCCGTAGTTAAGTCCCATAAGCTTAACCCTCCGTCGGGCGCAGTCGGCCTCACAGGCCAGCAAAACACTTTTCTGATTCCCGTGCTTCACACTGGTGGCCCAGCGGCCCGCCTCTCCGTTTCCTCGCGTGACTTTGGGAACCTCACACAGCGCCGATCCGCAGGCTGCCGTCGATTTCCACGCGGATCACGGGGAACTCCTTGGGCCTCACAGGCCGTCTGCGCCCGATTACGTTATAGTTTTTAAGGTCAGATTTTTCAAGATATTTCTATTTTATTACTTCGTTTCAATCAATCTAAGTCTGTCCTCCTGTGATTTTCACCGTTACCTTCGGAAAAAAAGAAGACTTTGACGACCCTGGCCCTTCAGACTGAGTGCGCCTGATCGAGTTCTAATTTCAGTTTTCCTTTCATCTCCTACGTTATAACACCCATATTTTCTTCTGCAATGTCCAAAAATGTATATTATGCCTCTAAGCCAAAGATCTTGTAGAAATAATGCGCCTCCTCGAGGACGAAACTGCTGAAGATCCAGCGGCGATGATAGATTTAGTCGATGATAGAGACACCCACTCTCAGGATGAGGTAGGAGAAGGCAAGGAGGACTCAGCAACTGAACAGGAAGTTTAGGGAACAGCTCGGGATTATGAAGAAGAGAAGTAAATATGTGATGAGTTTTTATTTTGGAAACGATAAGACGACGAAGTAGTCTAAGTAGATACCTTCCACTATTCATAGTGTGAAGAGTCACATCATTATTACACAACATCCAGTGTAAAAGATATTGCTACAAATGACGCCACCAATTGCAAAACCTTGTGTCATCAACTTCTAACTGGACAATTTAGCCTGTGTATGCTAGGACTATATGTGGAATGTCGATTGGGCTGCAAACTCGACTGAAAAAATTTTTACCCCACAAGGAACGGGACAGTTCTCCCACATTACCTCCCAAATGGCTAAAACGTCGACCATGCGCGGCTGAAACAAGAGTTAGGAGGATGAAGAATCACGAATGTTCAGCTTCTCATCAACCAATCTGCTTGAGCGACGTATACGTTCTGTGCCATACCTGTGTATCAGATGTTGATTTGGGAACTATAGCATCGGTTTTTGGCTTCAAATGTGGCGAGAAAAGATGATTACATGTCAGAATAGACTGCCTAATGTCCTTTAAAAATAACTTCATTACTTTTATGGATGTCTGTTCGACCAATTTTTCATGCTCTTTGTGGGAAATTGGTAATTTTGGTTACTTTAGTTTAAGGTGTATTCTGTTCAATAAATCCATTATTATGCTTTAAGTTTGCTGTAATTTCTTCCTTTAGATCCTCTTCAAGACTAGCCAACACGCATTTTGAATTTGATTTAACAGGGCGGAGCTAGTCGACAAAATATGTGGGTGGCCTCTCAGGCCGGGTGCGCCTGAGTTTGTTTCATCTGGAGGTGCGCCCGACGGAGGTGAAGGAAAAATAAAAAATGTAAAAATAATGAAAAATCATAAAATTCAAGAAAATCTTGAGCCTCACCCACGCTTCCTGCGTCGCCGTCTTCACACTGTTCTGTCGTTCTCACGCCGGCACCTGTACTGCGGCAACATTCTGTGTGACACCTGCAGCAGCATCGTCGCTTCTTGTTCTGGCGAGTTTTCAACCAACAGCGAGAGCGTATCACATGTGGCTCACTCATTTGATCGCATTAATTTTAGCATCGGAGTTCTGTATTGAATATAAACAGACACGTCAGTTTTGCTTTTTGCTAGACGCTCAGCGGCTTTTGAAATAATGAAGGTTAATGTCGAAGATGGAGAATGGCGTTTTCAAAGATATACATCGAAAGAACGTGTATAGGTTAGCATTTTTCACTGATACATATGGGGTAAAAAGCTAATGGCGTTTGCATAATAATATACAGGGTGTTACAAAAAGGATAGGGACAAACTTTCAGGAAACATTCCTCACACACAAAGAAAGAAAATATGTTACGTGAACATGTCTCCGGAAACGCTTAATTTCTATGTTAGAGCTCATTTTAGTATTGTGGTGTCGCACAAGTCTAAAGTGCGCGCCACGTACTTTCGCCGCGCGTCGCCATGCACGCACGGCGCGGCGTTCTTACGACGTCAGCCACGAGCGCCCTCTGCAGCAACTCCGCTCGTGGCCACCACTGAACGACATCGTTCACTTGGGACTGAGACAGGAACCAGCTAACACTTCGGAATCAGATAGGCACCAGTGAAGACTTGGCTATCGGACAGGAACTAGGCAGGCCTCTAGCTCAACTATGTGTCAGCATTCTGCACTACTGAGCTATGTAAAAGTTAAGTACTGTATAAAATCTGTGAAATATATATCTCGTTCTAATTTACTCTAGTGTTTCTAGTATCTGCTGTACCACTGGCTGCTCACCTCCTACCTGCACAAGCGTGCATCCTTTATTCCTGTGTCGGTCTTTCTACTCGGCCACCGACACCTACGACGGAAACGAGACACAAAAGTGGCGACGAGGCTGGGACACAAAAGTATTTCTCTTGAAGTCACATTAATCATGGAATGGAAACACACAGTAACAGAACGTACCAGCGTGACTTCAAACACTTTGTTACAGGAAATGTTCAAAATGTCCTCCGTTAGCGAGGATACATGCATCCACCCTCCGTCGCACGGAATCCCTGATGCGCTGATGCAGCCCTGGAGAATGGCGTATTGTATCACAGCCGTCCACAATACGAGCACGAAGAGTCTCTACATTTGGTACCGGGGTTGCGTAGACAACAGCTTTCAAATGCCCCCATAAATGAAAGGCAAGAGGGTTGAGGTCAGGAGAGCGTGGAGGCCACGGAATTGGTCCGCCTCTACCAATGCATCGGTCACGGAATCTCCTGTTGAGAAGCATACGAACACGTTGACTGAAATGTGCAGGAGCTCCATCGTGCATGAACGTCATGTTGTGTCGGACTTGTAAAGGCACATGTTCTAGCAGCACAGGTAGAGTATCCCATATGAAATCATGATAACGTGCTCCAGCGAGCGTAGTTGAAAGAACATGAGGCCCAATGAAGACAAACACTGAAGTCAACATTAACTTCCTTCAATTGGGCCAACTGGCTGTGAATCGAGGAAGTGCAGTACATACTAACGAAACAATTGGGTATTTTGACAATTGTCTACAGGTATTATTTCAATTTACATTTAGAGACAAGTACTAAAATGAGGTCTAATATTGAAATTATTCGTCCACATAACATATTTTCTTCCTTTGTGTGTGAGGAATTCGTTCCTGAAAGTTGGGCCGTTCCCTTTTGTAAAACCACGCTGCTCGTGAAGACAAGCGTCATCGGCAGTAGAACGGTCCGAGGCTCTTGCTGCCAAACTGTGGGTCCAGGTTCGAATCTCCGTCATGTCATTTTTTTGTGAAAATTTATGTTTCGTTGAATTTAATAATTTTCTCATATTTTTAATACCTTTGTTGCCTTCTTTTGAAGTAGAGTATCGAGAAATGGGATTAATATTCAATTGAGTGTATTATGTGTTTACAGAACAAAAATTATAAAAATATAAAATAAATTAAAAAGCTTTTAGAGTGTATTCTTATATAATTCGAATTGCTGACAATCTCTTCGACAGTGTTGTTACAGCCAGTATCATAAAAAGAACCAAAACACTAATATTTCTGACACCATGCACAAAACGCCAAGGACACATTATCTTATTCGTGTTTTCTGAGATATCGTTTTATATTGCTGAAGACAGGTCTATCATATATTAATTGCAATGCATGCCAAGATTATAGAGCTTGATTATAAGCTTGAAATACAGGCGCGGACAAGGCATGAATTTTAATAGTATCCCATCTATCATGAATGATGGATGAATTGTGTCGTCTTTAGTATCAGCTAGTTAATAACTATCGCGGGCAAGCGCACTACCGACTGAGCTATCCCGACACGACTTACGATGCCGCCTCACAACTTTACTTCCGCCAGTACCTCGCCTCCTACTTTCCAAACTTCACAGAAGCTCTCCTGCAAACCATGCAAGACTAGCACTACTGGAAGAAAGGATATGGTGGAGACATGGCTTAGCCTAAGGGATGTTTCCAGAATGAAACTTTCACTGGCGGAAGTAAAGTTGTGGGGCGGCATCGTGAGTCGTGTCGGGATAACACAGTCGGTAATGCGCTTGCCCGCGAAAGGCAAATGTCCCAGGTTCGAGTCCCGGTTCCGGCAAACAATTTTAATCTGCCAGGAAGTTTCATATTAGCTCACACCCCGCTGCAGAGTGAAAGTTTCATAGTTAATAACTAGTTTGTAAGTTTAGGGACTGATAAACCCCGCAGTTAAGTCCCATAAGCTATACAAACATTTTGTAATATTCTTAAGCGTATGTAGAGACTGCTGCTGTAATTGTACGTTACCCACTAAACTGTCTCAATCACGCCGTAAGGTTTTCATTGTTGGTACTCCCGGTTCCCGCCTGTGAGAGGCAGCCAAGTCGAGACACGTTCAGTACCAGCGTTGCCAACTTGACGGATTTCCTCTCAAATTTGCGGAATTTCAGGTGGTATTACTGACAAATTTACCTTCGACGATTGGCGGATTTTTTGACGGATATTATTAGAATCTTACATTTTTAGACAGATTTGGCTGGTTGAATATTATGTTGGAAGAAAATATGACATTTCCTTTAAAAAATAATCTATTACGGATCCAAATCGTTCTGTGACTGCAAGACAATGGCATAGTATATTAACGAATTCTTGCCCTAAACCCAGTAACAAACATTTCAGAGAACTCTAAAACTGCCGCGGTGGCGTAGCCGAGCGGTCTAAGGCGCCTCGCTGCGGAACGCGAGGTTGCTCGCCGTCGGAGGTTCGAGTCTTCCCTGGGGCATGGGTGTGTAGGTTAGTTTACCTAGGTTTAAGTAGTTTGTAAGCTACGGACTGATGACCACGCAGTTTGGTCCGATAGATTTACAAACAACAACATTTGACTCTAAAACTAAGTGAAATGAACATTACGGGGGGCCGGCCGCGATGGCCGCGGGGACTGAGGCGCTCCAGTCACGGTCTGCACGGCCACTACGGTCGGGGGTTCGAATCCCCCCTCGGGCATGGATATTTGTGCCGTCCTTAGTTGTAGGCAGTTCATAAGTAGTTTGTAAGTTTAAGGACTGATGACCCTGTAGTTAAGTCCCTTAAGCTTAACAAACATTTGATTTTTTTGTGTTCGTCCTTAGTTTAACATTAAGTTTGCTGTAGATCGTCGCTACATGAGCATAGTACTTAAAAAGCGTCGTACAAAAAAGTTAAGATGAAGGTTACATTGAAGCCCGGAGATGGGAGTGATTGGCCCGTAGACCCGGAGAATTCATTCCAAACCCGGGCACTGCGGGCGGCGCCCGGAGATCTGGCAACCCTGCTGTTAAGCGGTATGTGCGACGTTTGAGAAAAGAGTGTTTGAACCACCAACAATTAAAGGATTGGTTGTTAGAGATGCTCGGAGAACCAAGTAGTCCACGGCGCAAATACTGCCAGTGCAACCCGAACTTCCGCTAGTCAGGTTTACTTGTTCAAAAAAAAAAAAAAAAAAAAAAAAAAAAAAAAAAAAAAAAAAAGTCAAAGCTAGCGGCACCCTCTTCACCGTGACGACAGCCCGCGCCGCCTTTCCAGTCTACGCAACGCGCAGCTGCTGTACCTGCTCTCCTGCTCTTGCATTGTTCGTACTTTAGCAGGGTGGACACAGTTTTCCAACTGGGAAAGATTGCATGTCAATTAATTGTCCAAAGATGTAACACTTATTCATTTCAAAATGGATGAATTCAACATTCTCTTCCCTGATAATAACACTGGACCCTGAAGGCTATTGTCCCCTGCAAATTAAGTACAGTCTGGCCGTTGCCAAGGCTACAAACACGAAATGCAGACGACAATGAGCGGAGGGACAAAAAAAAAAAAAAAAAAAAAAACAACAAAAAAACACACACACACACACACACACACACACACACACACACATGTTTGCGCCTCGGTTGCACAGTGGTAGAGTGCCAGACTACAAATCGAAATGTCCCGGGATCGATCCCCGCCAGGTCCTAGGATTTTTATCTGTCACTTTTCACTTCTTTCACCTCTGACAGTATTGCTCATGTGAAAAATACCGAGTAGCACCGTGGTTCGGAACCC
This sequence comes from Locusta migratoria, assembly GCA_026315105.1. NCBI lineage: Eukaryota > Metazoa > Arthropoda > Insecta > Orthoptera > Acrididae > Locusta > Locusta migratoria. The sequence goes on from CM048754.1 coordinate 126,070,624, forward strand.
ACGTTAAACTGTAGGTCCCCCTGTAACTGGCTGGGTAAGTTCAAATGTTTGTAAAGCTTATGGGACTTAACTACGGGGTCATCAGTCCCTAAACTTACAAACTACTTATGAACTACTTACGAACTAGGACGGCACAAATATCCATGCCCGAGGGGGGATTCGAACCCCCGACCGTAGTGGCCGTGCAGACCGTGACTGAAGCACCTCAGTCCCCTCGGCCACCGCGGCCGGCGCTGGATAAGTCAGTTCGAAGGTCGGAGGAAGGCAACGGCATACCACCACGAAACAGGACCATCCCTAGTAAAACACTGTTGTGTTCAAACCAATCTTCGGATTGTTGACTGCTTTACCTTTTACATAGATGTAATGTCTCACCAAAAATATACGAGATAGGAATAATAGGCGGAGAATAAACTGAATTATCCTACCAAACAGTATACTAAATTAAATCAGAAGAAAAAATAAGCCAGGATTTTAACATGAACTGCACTGAATTTAATATATATACTACCGGCCGCGGTGGCCGAGGTGACTGAGGCGCTCCAGTCACGGTCAGCACGGCCACTACGGTCGGGGGTTCGAATCCCCCCTCGGGCATGGATATTTTTGCCGTCCTAGTTTGTAAGTAGTTCATAAGTAGTTTGTAAGTTTAGGGACTGATGGCCCCGTAGTCGAGTCCCATAGGCTTGACAAACATTTGAACATTTTTGAATATATATACTTCCTGGGTTTCTGTAAAGCGGAAAACCAATATATGACCCTAGTTGAAGGCTAAAGTTGGCTCAGTACATGTGTGGGCTGCACATATACGACCTGTGACCAAAATCAATCTCCCTCAGGGAAACTTAACTAACTTCACACGAACAGTGCAGCGCAAATTGCGTGCATGTCCGGCTCTAGAGAAGCCAGGGAACCGAGTCATCAAACAAAATGTCTCTGCGAGGTGCCTGGGATGCCCACAGCACAGCTACAATGAGAAGGCGGCTTAGAAAGGCATGCAGCCAGCCGCACGACCAATCGCGTTCCACGTATTTCCTCCACGCGGCGGCGGTCTACCCGAGAGCTGCCGAAGAAACCCGAAGAAACCCGACTGCCGTTGCATCAACTTCCGAGGAGGAGCCACCGGGAATTCCCCCGGCTGTGCAGCGCTGCCTGGAAATCCCCGCACTGCTTCGCTCAACACCTGCCTACAGGCGAGCGCTATTCCCCACCGTATTGCACAACATTACGACTTCATCGTAACTACTGAATACTATATGCTACTCAAAATGGGGTAATGCATGCATTATGGTCACAATTATTATTAAATAGCTGATGAAATAGGAGATACTATACTGAGCGACGAATTTTACAGAGCCTTGAAAGACCTAGGTCTGAACAAGGCCCCAGGAGTAGATGACATACCCTCAGAGCTACTAAAGTCTCTGGGAGAGCCAGCCATGACATGACTATTTGAACTCGTGTGTAGGATCTATGAGACAGGCGAAATGCCCTCAGACTTTCAGAAAAATGTAATAATCCCCATTCCAAAGAAATCAGGTGCATACACGTGTGAAAATTACAGAACCATCAGTTTGATAAGTCATGGTTGCAAAATTTTAACACGAATTATCTACAGGAGAATGGAAAAGCTGGTAGAAGCTGACCTCGGGGAAGAACAGTTTGGATTCAGGAGGAACATAGGAACCCGGGAGGCAATACTCACTTTACGTCTTATCTTAGAAGATAGATTAAGGAAAGGCAAACCTACATTTTTAGCTTTTGTAGATTTGGAGAAAGCATTTGACAATGTTGACTCGAATACACTCTTTCAAATTCTGAAGTCAGCAGGGGTAAAAAATAGGGAAAGGAGAGTTCTTTATAACTTGTACAAAAGCCAGACCGCAGTTATTAGACTCGAAGGGCATGAAAGGAAAGCATCAGTTGGGAAGGGAGTAAGACAGGGTTGTAGCCTTTCTCCGATGTTATTCAATTTGTAGATCGAGCAGGCGGTGAAGGAAAGCAAGGAAAAATTTGGAATAGGGATTAAAGTACAGGGGGAAGAAATAAAAACATTGCGTTTTGCTGATGACATTGTAATTCTGTCAGAGACAGCAAAGGACCTGCAAGAGCAGTTGAATGGAATGGACAGTGTGTTGAAGAAAGCGTATAAAATGAACATTAACAAGAGCAAAACAAATATAATGGAATGCGGTGTTAGAAAATCAGGCGATGCTGAAGGAATTAGATTACGTAACGAAACAATGAAGGTGGTAGATGAGTTTTGTTACTTGGGTAGTAAAATAACATGTGATGGTCACAGTACAGAGGATATAAAGTGCAGAATGGCAATGGGAAGAAAAGCATTTTTGAAAAAGAGAAATTTGATAACATCGAATATTAATTTAAGTGTAAGGAAGTCTTTTCTGAAAGCATTTGTATGGAGTGTTGCCTTGTACGGGAGTGAAACATGGACGATAAGCAGTGCAGACAGGAAGAGAATAGAGGCCTTTGAAATGTGGTGCTACAGAAGAATGCTGAAGATTAGGGGGGTAGATCGCATAACCAATGAAGAAGTACTGAATAGAATTGGCGAGAAAAGGATATTTTGGCATACCCTGACTAAAAGAAGGGACAGATTGGTAGGACAACTTCTTAGACATCGGGGAATCGTATATTTAGCATTGGAGGGAAGTGTGTAGGGTAAAAATCGCAGAGGGAGACCAAGAGACACGTATAGTAAGCTGATTCAAGTGGATGTGGGTTGCCGTTCTTATGAGGAGATGAAAAGGCTTGCTCAGGATAGAGTAGGATGGACAGCTGCATCAAACCAGTCTCCGGACTGAAGACCATAACAACAACAACAGCTGAACCCCCGCTGCTTCGCATGCGTAGGCTGGTTGGTTTGCACCAGTTGCTTCTTTTTAATCCTGATGAAGAATCCATATCTTGGGTTTCGTAGTTATAGCTTGAAATTTGACTTAACAGCCATATTTTTGGAAAATCAATTTTTGCATCTCGTATTTCGCCCCCTTATTGGTTGAATTTCAAAAACTGACGAATCCAAATTGGAAAATTTGTAGTACTAACTTCAAAATTGCCTAAATAGCAACATATTTTCGAAAAACACCCCATCTCCAATTTAACCTCGTTGATGGTTCAATTTCCAAAAATACCGAAACACGTATTTTTTAATGTCTAACCAACTATGCAAATATCAATTTTTGCATTTCTAGCTTCAAAATTGTATCAATAGCAACGTGTTTCAAAAATACTTTTTGATCCTCTATTTCCAAAAATACTAAAAATCAGGGATTTTTAATCCTGACCAAGATTCCATATCCGAAGTTTCGTAGTTGTAGCTTAAAATTTGAGTTAACAGAAACATATTTTTGAAAATCAATTTTTTGCGTCACCTATTTTACCCCCTTATTTGTCGAATTTCAAAAAATGCCGAAACACGTCTCTTTTAAATTCGAACCCTGAATTAAAATCCTAAATTTTGGAGTTCTATCTTCAAAATTGTCTAAATAGCTACGTATTTTCAAAAAACGTTTCATCCCCTATTTCAGCCCCTTACGGACGGAATATCGAAGAATCGCTTCTTAAATGATGCCTACAGAGTAAGATCAACACCCTCCACAAATTTAAAGTTTCTATCTTCAGTGGTTTGGGCTGGGCGATGATGAGTCAGTCAGTCAGTCGAGACACTTCCTTTTATATATAGAGATGTCAATAAACGCAACAGCCATCGAATAATTTACATACAGTAATGTATACATTTAGATTTCGTTGAAATAAATTAATCTGCTGGTTACTCTATATCTATACATAAAAGGCTTGTGTGTGTACGTGCTGACAGACTTTTCCCCATGACCACATACTGCCACCCACTCGTGGTTGTGGTGGTAGATAGCCCTTGGTCTAATGATGTTAGTAAGGGAGTTTGGTCGCGGTGCGTGGCAGTGGGTGAGTGTGACGAGCAAAAATTCGCAAAACATGCAATAAATACTCTTAGGAAAAGCTGTATACTCTGTGACTTACGAACTTTACGGTACGAGTCAAAATCTGTTTACTCTTTCAATCGTCAGACAATGCGGTCCTTTCAGACTTTAATAACGGCGAGGAATATCAAATACACAATTTTTGGAATATATCACATGTTTCCGTCAACCACACATTACCGACTATGAGCAGAGACACAATACAAATATAAAAATGCAGATAGACTCAAAGATAACAATAATGGTGGATCATTGATCACTGTCGTGGAAGCGTGGTGGAAACACGGAATGAATGTCTCTTGGACCATAGATATTGATATGCCTGTGCCAGTAAGCTCACTGGTCTGTGCTAATCAGTGATCTCTGATACATATAGCCGCGACACTCTCTGCTGTGAAAGGTGTTATCGTTTGACAGTTGGGTCAAGAAAAACTATGCGACGTAGTCCTACTCATATCCCGGCGGCCTCCTGTGATAATGTTGGCAACAGATGTTGAATAACGAGAATCATGTGACATCGTCATAAGCCAATCGCGTGACACACAAATATTTTGTCGTCAAATCAAGCATACAGCAGGAACAGCAGTATTTATCTACACTCTATGTGGTTCGGTCATCTTTGCAACGATTTTATATCGTGTTATTGATGTTGCCAACATGAAAACACACGAGGCCACCAGGATAGAAAGTGAAATTTTACCGAATCAGATACATCCGTTCTTGTCACATCTCATTATGACCAGCACCTTCACGCGAAACTCTTTTGTATAGAGTCTCATGATTCACACAGTCTTACAATTCATTCCAAATTCATATTCAAGGAGATATTTGTGAAAACTGTTACAAATCAATATTCGCACTTATCCAATATCGTTTTCAGAAATGTAATCTGTCAGCCGCTTTCGGCGCTGCTGTTGCAATGTGTAACAAAATTGAGAATAACGACACATAATATGAAATATATCATTTTTTAACTTCTCGGCGCGTTTTCCTCAATCACACTTTACCGACGATCAACAGAGACAAAGATGAAAATGCAGATAGGCTAGCAAATGAATAACAGATCGCTACACTACAGTCACAGTCATACTTCTATTAGTTGTTGTGGGTGATTTAATTATTACTTTTTTTCATCTGAACGGTAGAAGTGTTTTCAGAAGATTACTTCAAACAGAGAATTACACAACGCTATGTTAACTTTATGAACACAACCTAACATTGAATTTTCATCGTTCCGGAGTACGGACTTAATTTCACGTTTTGTATGAAAAACGTTATGAAAAATGTTCAAATGTTTGTTAAGCTTAAGGGACTTAACTACGGGGTCATCAGTCCCTAAACTTAGAAACTACTTATGAACTACCTACAACTAAGGACGGCACAAATATCCATGCCCGAGGGGGGATTCGAACCCCCGACCGTAGTGGCCGTGCAGACCGTAACTGAAGCGCCTCAGTCCCCTCGGCCACCACGGCCGGCAACGTTATGAACATTCATTGTTTTTGACGACTACTTCTACTTAAATTTGACATCTTGGCTAGGAGAACTGAGTTTATTGACAGAGAGATCCAACAAGGATTCTGTTTTTGCTGACCTACGTCCGAAACCCCAAAGAACCATGATATACACAGGACCTTCTTTAACAACCGTTGCGAAGCACGCGCATATAAGCTGGTAAATAGTATAAGGGGCCGAAAATGGGTGCCACCTTACAACCGGTAGGTTCGACCAATGCGCGAGTGTCACGGAAATGCTCCGGCAACTCAACTGGGGGTCGCTGGAGGAAAGACGACGTTCTTCTCATGGGCCAGTATTTGAAGCTGAGTGTAGAACGATCTTGTGTTCACCTACTTACATTTCGCGTAAAAGATCCAAAAAACAAGATAAGATAAATTAAGTCTCGTACAGAGGCATTTAGAAATTCTTTTTTCCCACGATCTGTTTGGAAGTGGAATAGGAAAGGATATGCCTAGCAATGGTACAGTACACCCTCCGCCACTTTCGTTACGGTGGATTGCGGAGTATGTATGTAGACGTAGATCGTTGTCAACTACTGTAATTGCTACATTAAAACTTTTTATGATTGTTATAAGCTTCAGGCCTAAAGTTTCATTGGTAATCGTAGGCTGTATTACATGAGGAAATATATTTATCTTTTATTGTTAGAAAGTCTTTTTCTGTGTGAAACGAATGAATTTTAAGAACAATAAAAAGCCCAGATTGCATAAGGAATACTTAGGCTTGCCATATTAAATAAACTTCAGAACATTACACATCGAATGCGGTACATTTTCGACACACAAGTGACGTATTTGGTGCAAAAATGTTGTCTGATCAAATCTCGTGCCACATAGCCCATTTTCTTTACTTCAGTCTAACATCAGTCGGCAAAAGAAATGACTTTTTGGAAAAAAAAACCTACCACACTGCTGTGTGCAATAGAAAGTGCTCGTTCGATACATCGGACAAAAGCTCATCTCAGGGCATACATTGTTTAAGGTAAGGTGGGTGCAGGGCTGCTGTCTACCAGTCCTGCTATTTCATTGTTGGAAATATTTCTACCTCCGTAATTTGAAATTCTAAATATGAATCATACTAAGACTTCAGTATTACTGTAATAGAAGTGTGTCTGTAATATTCCATGATATTTCTGTAACACTGCGCTATTAAGATGATAAGTAAGACTTTCCACCAATCTAAAACTTCAAGTGCAAAAGTTAAACTGTAAAAACACACAACATAAAGCAGAGGATACTTTCCTGATAAATAAAGCGGAAAGCAGAGCTGAGGTTCTACATGAATTTCTGTCTTGTTATTGAGAATATTGACGTGTTAGTTTTCGAGTGTCATTTGCACGAGAATGACCGGCACTGCTGTATTAAACATTGTTATTATTTCACAGATGGTGACAGAAAAGTTCGGCTTTTAGAGGAAACTGAATGTATTCTTCTTTTCGTTGACGATGGTGCCTGAAGAATTGGCGATATTATGTCAATTTCGCTGATGGTGAAAGTGGCGGTGGCACTAGATATTTTGTTTTGTAGGTTTATTTTTGGTGGTCATATAGGTGACAGGAGCAAACGCCTGAAGTGGCAGACCTTACGGGAAAAATGTATGTAAAAAAGAACATGTGGATGATTGAAGCCTTCAGTCAAATGTCGTCACCCAGGAACGACTACGCCTAGCTGACTCCCCAGTGGGACTGGAGCGCTCCCCGTGGCCTTCGGTTGGCCGCCCCTTCGACCTCTCTAGCGGATCAGACGAGCTCCAGTCCCGCCTGACGCCGGCCAGTTCAAAATGTTCAAATGTTTGTTAACCCTCCGTCGGGCGCACCTCCAGATGAAACAAAATCAGGCGCACCCGGCCTGAGAGGCCACCCACATATTTTTGTGGACTAGCTCCGCCATGTTAAATCAAATTCAAAATGCGTGTTGGCTAGTCTTGAAGAGGATCTAAAGGAAGGAATTACAGCAAACTTAAAGCATAATAATGCATTTATTGAACACAATACACCTTAAACTAAAGTGACCAAAATTACCAATTTCCCACAAAGAGCATTAAAAATTGGTCGAACAGACATCCATAAAAGTAATGAGGTTATTTTTAAAGGACATTAGGCAGTCTATTCTGACATGGAATCATCTTTTCTCGCCACATTTGCAGCCAAAAACCGATGCTATAGCTCCCAAATCAACAGCTGAAACACAGGTATGGCACAGAACGTATACGTCGCTCAAGCAGATTGGTTGACGACAAGCTGAACATTCGTGATTCTTCATCCTCATAACTCTTGTTTCAGCCACGCATGGTCGACGTTTTAGCCATTTGGGAGGTAATGTGGGAGAACTTTCCCGTTCCTTGTGCGGTAAAAATTTTTTCAGTCGAGTTTGCAGCCGAATCGACATTCCACATATATTCATAGCATACACAGGCTAAATTGTCCAGTTAGAAGTTGATGACACAAGGTTTTGCAATTGGTGGCGTCATTTGTAGCAATATCTTTTACACTGGATGTTGTGTAATAATGATGTGACTCTTCACACTATGAATAGTAGAAGGTATCTACTTAGACTACTTCGTCGTCTTATCGTTTCCAAGATAAAAGCTCCTCACATATTTACTTCTCTTCTTCATATTCCCGAGCTGTTCCCTAAACTTCCTGTTCATCTGCTGAGTCCTCCTTGCCTTCTCCTACCTCATCCTGAGAGTGGGTGCCTCTCTCATCGACTAAATCTTCGAGTGCGGCTCGCTCTTCAGCAGTTTCGTCCTCGAGGAGGCGCATTATTTACACAACATTGGCTTAGAGGCATAATATGTTTTTCTGGACATTTTAGCAGAAATTATGGATGTGATAACGTAGGAAAAGAAAGGAAAACTGAAATTAGAACTGAAGGGCCAGGGTCGTCAAAGTCTTCTTTTTTCCAAAGGTAACGGTGGAAAACACAGAGGACAGACTTATTTTGATTGAAACTAAGTAATAAAATAAAAATATCTTGAAAAATCTCACCTTGAAAACTATAACGTAATCGGGCGCAGACGGCCTGTGAGGCCCAAGGAGTTGCCCGTGATCCGCGTGGAAATCGACGGCAGCCTGCGGATCGGCACTGTGTGAGGTTCCCAAAGTCACGCGAGGAAACGGAGAGGCGGGCCGCTGGGTCACCAGTGTTAAGCACGGGAATCAGAAAAGTGTTTTGCTGGCCTGTGAGACTGACTGCGCCCGACGGAGGGTTAAGCTTAAGGGACTTAACTACGGGGTCATCAGTCCCTAAAGTGACAAACTACTTATCAACTACTTACAACTAAGGACGGCACAAATATCCATGCCCGAGGGGGGATTCGAACCCCCGACCGTAGTGGCCGTGCAGACCGTGACTGAAGCGCCTCAGTCCCCTCGGCCACCGCGGCCGGCCCCCGGCCCGTGGTCGTGCTGCTGCCTAGAGGGCACAAGCAGCCCAGGCGTGGTGCCTCACAGTCAGTGGTCCCACCGCGCTCCAGAGATTCCAGCAGTAGTGCAACTCGAGGTCGACAGAGACAGTGAGCGCCATTTGGCCAGTCAGGGATCCAGCCTCGAATTTCTTTTGGAGAGGTAACAAAGCATACTTTGCATTCGTACATGCCCACTATGGTATCGCAAGTGGAATATTCTAATTTCAACCAATTTGATTGTTACCACGTTTCGTAGCTTTTTATTTGAACACGTTACATGAAATGTTGGAATGTTCGTACATCTATGTGACTTAACTACTCGGTTACTAGTCGCTAGCTTACAATTAATTACTGGCAGTACACTCTCGGACCTCGGTAAAGCTTTTGACACAATTTCCCATAAGATTTTATTTTCTAAGCTACAACAGTACGGAATAAAGGGCTCAACACTATCACTAATAAAATCGTTCCTTGACAATAGAAGCCAAATGGTTGCAATTGAGAACCAACTATCCGACATACTCAAAATTGAAACTGGAGTGATACAAAGCTTGGTAATCGGCCCATTTCTTTTTCTAGTCTATATCAATGATCTCCCCCATAACTTGCCAAACAAATCCGTTCTATATGCCGATGACATAACTTTAATAATATCGGACAAAAATCTGGAAACTGTACAAGGGAAAATTACAGATATGGTAGAAAAAGCCTCTACTTGGCTCAACAGCAATAAACTGGTCTTAAATGGCAATAAAACTGAAACTATATATTTTCATCTGAGTAACCTGAAAACCGAAGGGTTAGCAAACGCATCTGTTAAGCTACTAGGGATGTATATAGATAACAAACTGAACTGGAGTGAACACACACAACAACTATGTAAGAAACTATCCAGGGTAATTTTCAACTTAGGACTTGTGTGAGTGATAGCCAACTGAGGGAGGCATACTATGCCTTTCTCCCCTCGCACCTGGTTTACGGTGTAATACTCTGGGGAAACTCCGCAGGGGCGCAGGGAGTTCTTAAGTGGCAGGAGAGGGCAGTCAGGGTCATAAAGGGATTACCCAGCAATGAGTCACGTAGGCCGGTATTCAGGGAGCTGAAAATACTGACCCTCGCTGCACTATTCATATACCATTGCCTCATTAGCACAAAAGAAAACCAGAGTAATTGCACAGTAAGGGGGGAGGTACACTTACACAATACAAGAAATAAAGATTATATTGACATACCCCAGGTAAGACTAAAGAAAACCCAAGACTACCATAACTACACGGGAATTAAGTTATTTAATAAACTACCTAAAGCACTGAAGGAAATCCCAATACAGCAACTAGGGAAGAAGTTGAAAAACTGGTTGATCCAGAATACAACCTACAGTGTTGCGGAATTCGAAGAAAACTTGAGATGCCTCCAGTAGGAATGATGAGTATAGCAAGTAGATGCATAAATATTTCTGACAAACCTAAAATCAATCAATGTATAACTAAATTTTCTCATTTCTTTTATTTGTGTATAAATGCAACTACTGTGTTTCTACAAATATATACCCATCAGAGGCATAGCTGTAAATATTTACGAAAATCTGGTAATCAGTCAGATGTATAACTGTAAACTGTGTAACTGTAAATATTTCCTTTTCATTTCTTTCATTTCTGTATAAATTCATCCAATGTCTATGTACAAACTATGTACAGCTTTGACGTTGTCTATTAAAACACAAAGTTGTTTAATGACAATAAAACTTGATTTGATTTGAAAACTAATTAAACTGAGTTAAACTAACCTAAGGACAACACATACACTCGAGCCCGACGGGGGACTCGAAACCCCGACGGCGAACAGCCGCGCGCGCTGCAGCACGGCGCCTCAGAGCGCGCGGCTATCCTGCCGCGGCTCGTACGTCATTTTCACAATCCCCTGCAGTATATTCATGCCAGTGCAAGCCATTTCCCGATATCTACATCTACACACATACTCCGCAATCCACCGTAAGATGCGTGGCAGAGGGTACACTGTACCACTACTAGGCATTTCCTTTCCTATTCCACTCCCAAATTGAACGAGGAAAAAAAAGAATACCTATATGCCTCCGTACGAGCCCTAATTTCTCTTATCTTGTCTTTGTGATCTTTACGCGAAATGTAAGTAGGCGGCAGCAAGATCGTACTACACTCAGCTTCAAATTCCGGCCCTCTAAATTTACTCAACAGAAATTCACGAAAAGAACGTCGTCTTTCTTCCAGCGATCCCCAATTGAGTTGCCGGAGCATTTCCGTGACACTCGCGCATTGGTCGAACCTACCGGTAACAAATCTAGCTGCTCGCCTCTGAACCGCCTCTATGTCTTCCTTTTACACTGATCTGCTGCAGGTCCCAAACACTTGAGCAATACTCAAGACGTGCTCGTACAAGCGTTTTATACGCGGTCTCCTTTACAGGTGAAGTACATCTCCCCAAAATTCTCCCAATAAACCAAAGTCGGCTGTCCGCCTTACTCACAACTGTCCTTACATGTTTCTTCCGTTTCATATGCAATGTTATGCCTAGATATTTGAATGACACGACAACATCAAGAAGCTCACTACTAATGCTGTATTCGAACATTATTGGATTGTTCCTCCTACTCATGCGCATCACCTTACATTTTTCTACATTGAGAGCTAGCTGCCATTCTTCGCACCAACAAGAAATTATTTCTAAGTCATCAGGTATGCTATTACAGTCAGTTAAAGACGACACCCTCCCATACACCACAGCATCATCAACAAAGAGCCACAAATTACAACTTACTCTGTCCATCAGATCATTTATATAGATAGAAAATAATAGCGGTCCTATCACACTTCCCTGGGGCACGCCTGACGATACACTCGTCTCTGATGAACACTCGCCGTCGAGAACAACGTACTGCGTTCCATTACTTAGGAAGTCTTCCATCCAGTCACAAATCTGTGAACCTATTCCATAAGCTCGCATCTTCGTTAGCAGTCTGCAGTGTGGCACCGCGTCGAACGCCTTTTTGAAGTCGAGAAAAACGCAATCCGCCTGTTGCCCTTCATCCATGGCTCGTAACATGCCATGTGAGAAAAGAGCAAGTTGAGTTTCACATGAAAGATGGTTCCTAAACCCGTGCTGATTCACAGAAAGAAGCTTTTCCGTTTCAAGGAAAGTTACTATATTCGAACTGAGAATATGCTTCAAAATTCTACATGAACTGATGTCAAAGATATTGGCCTGTAATTGTGTGGGTCAGTTCTCTTGCCTTTCATATAAACGGGAGTCACCTGCGCTTTTTTCCAATCTCTGGGCACTTTGCGCTGATTTAAAGATTCGCGATAATGCAAGCTAAGTAGGGGGCCAATGCTGCAGAGTACTCTTTGTACCAGATGTATCTGTGGTCACAGTGAAACGGTATTGCTGTATCGCTCCATTCAACTTCCAGTAATTGGGACCTGTTCTCTAGGAAAGCACAGGTTGTGTACGTGTTTCTTTCAGTTTAATTTAGAGAGGGGTTTTCCGTGCCACTTTATCATTCCTTTCGGGGCGAGTACTGACAGCTGTGGACACAGGAATGCTCAGTTCTGTATTACTATTGATTAGGGGTATAATGAGTGAGGGTCGCCCTCATCCTACCGAGTGTGAATCTGAGTGTGTTAGTCTTGAGCCCTGAGAATTTGGCACCCCTTTTTTCGAAAATGTACATTTTTTCAGTGTTCTAGGCAGATATGCAATAGATCTGGAGTTCTCTGTACAAAATTTAAATAGTTCTGCAGAATTTCGCCGAAAAAATAGTAAAAATCACCACAAACTTGGGTTTTTCGTTTTTTAAAATAATTATTTGCCTATTAGCGCAAACATAGTTCTGATTACAGTTCTAAATAGCTGTCAAAGATTTCTACAGGAAATCCTAATGACATTTTTGTGTGCAGATTATACTTTATCAGATAAATGCAGTAATGTGGAATTCATTTTCACGTTACTGGAAATTGGCACCATTTTTTCGAGAAATACACATTGTTTTTTGGGGTTCTGTGTACATATACAATAGTTCTAGAGTTCATGTGAATATTTCTATGTAATTGCCCGAAAAAAATTATGTTCACAATTTTGAATATCTGATAAGCTGTCTTATTTGTGCCCCTTATTCGAGAAATATACATTTTTCTTAGGTCTTGACAGATATTCTATCCGCTGCACATTCAATTTGTTGTTTTTACGTCTGAGTGATTACTGCTTAACGTAAACAAGAAGTATTGCACATGTCCCTAGCACTCTGAAAAAGTCTAATTTTTGAAAAAAAAAAAAAAGTGCAAATTCCACAGTGGATTGTAAATGGATACTCCAGTATTGCAGATATCTCATAAAGTATCTTCTGCACAGAAAAATGCTATTAGGATTTTCTGTAGAACTCTTTGACAGCTATTTGGAACTGTGATCAGAACTATGTTTGCGCTAATAGGCAAATAGTTATTTTTAAAAAACGGAAAAACTCAAGTTTGTGGTAATTTTTACTATTTTTTCGGCGAAATTCTACAGAACTATTTAAGTTTTGTACAGAGAACTGCAGAACTATTGCATATCTGTCTAGAACTCTGAAAAAAATTTACATTTTTGGAAAAAGGGGTGCCAACTTCACTGCTTTTTCCACTATTCAGAATTGCGATATTTCACGAAATTCTGCAGAACTATTTAAATTTTGTACAGAGAAATCTAGAACTATTGCAAATCTAGAACTCTGAAAGAAATGTACATTTTTGAAATAAAGGTTTGCCAACTTGACAGGACTTGAGGCTTGGTGTGTGTGAGGCTGCGGCTGGAAGGCAGAGACGCCTAGGAGGGTGAAGGCAGCCAGCGCAGGACTTCTGTACTGGACAGAGAGCTCTGCTGGCGGGCGCCTGTGTCTCGCGGTTCGCAAGTTGGCACGGTAGTCGGTCAGGTTATCAGCCGACGGGAAATGTTTCAGTCATAGGGCAGCCTTAGGAGAAGTCACTTTTCTAAGTGTTTTGGGGGTTTTTCGTCGGTTTGCAATGTTTCAGACCAGAACTTGTAACGTGCAACGCTCGACATGGTGGCAGAGCCATCAGCCGGGCGGCAGCGAGCGACAGTATTCGACCAGCTGTAGAGTGCAGACATTTCCGTGATGCGACGGCGGTGCTCTCCTGGTGCATTCCGTTTTGAGTTCTTTTCTTTGTGCTTTACATTCAGTCCATGATGGCGGCATTAGTGTGTTTTGTGTCTCGTTTCCGTCGTAGGTGTCGGTGGCCGAGTAGAAAGACCGACTCAGGAATAAAGGATGCACGCTTGTGCAGGTACGAAGGTGAGCAGCCAGTGGGACAGCAGAAACTAGAAACACTAGAGTAAATTAGAACGAGATGTATATTTCTTAGAGACTTAGTAATACTTAATTTTTACATGGCTCAGTACTGCAGAATGCTGATACATAGTTGAGCTAGAGGCCTTCCTAGTGCCTGTCCGATAGGCAAGTCCTCACTGGTGCCTATCTGATTCTGAAGTATTAACTGGTTCCTATCTCAGTCCCAAGTGGACGATGTTTTTCAGTGGTGGCCACGTGCGGAGTTGTAGCAGAGGGCGCTCGTGGCTGACGTCGTAAGAACGCCGCGTCGTGCGTGCATGGCGGCGCGTGGCGAAAGTAGGTGGCGCGCACTTTGGACTTCTGCAACACCACAGTGTGTGTTCGTTTCTCGTCAGATCAGTTGTAGCGGAAAGTGGAATTTCATTTCTACAGTGGCTGTCAATTACCCTGTTGTGTGTGCGGAGGAAACTCATTGTTTGAAATTTCGGGTGATTTTTCTAATTCTTTTGTCTTTTGCAGTTAGATACACGAGTTCTTTATAGTGGCACGTGGAGCAGTTAGTCTGTCTCACAAACAGAAGGTGTTGAGAATCTTTCTGATCTCATTTAACTTAATTTCATGAAATTGCTGATAAGTAGAAGGCGTCTGCGGTGTACAATTTCTGACTGTTGAAGATGTTTCCAGGAGTTTTCTTTGTGGCACTTGGAGTTACCGTGGACGACGCCACGTCGGCTGTATGAAGATGGAATACTCCATTGAACACGATACCGTAATGTTTGGCTTATATTTAGTATTCTAGTTCCCGTAACAAGTGTTTAATTTCCTCTCAGTGATCTTTACATATGTTTTTGCGTGACCACGGTGGGCTATCGTAGTTTAATGCATGCATGGGAGTTTTTTGAGAGAAGATCCCACGCAGTAGGCCAGCAGTGTTGTGAACGTGAACAGAATGAAAGCATCTAGTCCCCTACTGAATCCCTCCACTGATTTACGAGAGAGGGTTGTTAATGATATTATATGATGCAGTATTCTGTTTTTATGAAGTATGTAACAGGGATTACCAATAAATCTATCATAGGTAAAGGTTATACTCTTTCTATTATGCAAAAAACGGCGCAACCTGATTTGTGTGTCTCTATGAAAAGCTACGATAGATACGCCCTCATAGATAGTGACCGGTACCGTTCTACATCTACATGTACATACATACTCTGCAATTCACCGTAAGGTGCGTGGCGGAGGGTACAATGTACCACTACTAGGCATTTCCTTTCCTATTCCACTCCCAAATTGAACGAGGGAAAAAAGAATGCCTATATGCCTCCGTACGAGCCCTAATTTCTCTTATCTTGTCTTTGTGATCTTTACGCGAAATGTAAGTAGGCGGCAGCAAGATCGTACTACACTCAGCTTCAAATTCCGGCCCTCTAAATTTACTTAACAGAAATTCACGAGAAGAACGTCGTCTTTCTTCCAGCGATCACCAATTTAGTTGCCGGAGCATTTCCTTGACACTCGCGCATTGGTCGAACCTACCGGTAACAAATCTAGCTGCTCGCCTCTGAACCGCCTCTATGTCTTCCTTTTACACTGATCTGCTGCAGGTCCCAAACACTTGAGCAATACTCAAGACGTGGTCGTACAAGCGTTTTATACGCGGTCTCCTGTACAGGTGAAGTACATCTCCCCTAAATTCTCCCAATAAACCAAAGTCGGCTGTCCGCCTTACTCACAACTGTCCTTACATGTTTGTTCCATTTCATATGCAATGTTATGTCTAGATATTTGAATGACACGACAGCATCAAGAAGCTCACTACTGATGCTGTATTCGAACATTATAGGATTGTTTTTCCTACTCATGCTCATCACCTTACATTTTTCTACTTTGGGAGCTAGCTGCCATTCTTCGCACCATCTAGAAATTTTGTCTATGTCATCCTGTATGCTATTGCAGTCAGTTAAAGACGACACCTTCCCATACACCACAGCATCATCAGCAAACAGCCGCAAATTACAAGTTACTCTGTTATCTTGCTAGTTACCACGGTTTCCGGAGCAAGGCGTTTTTTCGTTGCGCAATGTTCAGAGAAGCTCATTCTAAATTTCAAACGTGCCCTGAACAGAATGGAGACTGGTAGGACTGCACTCCCAGCAGGCTCGAGTGGTGCAGCCGCACTGAAGGCTCCTCCCTGTCTGTCCGCAGTGCCGGCGCCCGTCTTCCTGAGCCCGGTCTTCGTGCAGCCGGCGGGGGCAGCGGGGGCGGAGGTGGCGGGGGCGGAGTCGCGGCCTGGAGGCGGTGGGGGCGGCCAGGGCACCCTGATGCTAGCCGCGCTGCTGGGGCCCTGCTCGCCCAGGGCGTCCGCCTTCGTGGGTAAGCGATGGGGTCTGGTCAATCTGTACCCAAGGGAGGCACAGTTTCATAACCTGCACTGCTGTCAGTCAGCCAGATAGCTCCACGGCAGCTGTTACTAGTCGGTTCTTAGCTGCCAGCTCAAGTGGTAACTGCGTAGTTACTTCCGTCGGGTGGAGAGAAACCAATTCCGTGTGCCCGTTAAACAATTTCGAGCTGTACAGCTGCACTGATCAAATCCGATTTGATACTCATAGAATATATGACATCAACTGCGATTGGGGCAAAGCTGAAAATGTGTACCCAGCCGGGATTCGAACCCCAGCTTTCTAGGCAGTTGCGCTGACCGCTACACTACTGGGGACACAGTGATCACCGCACCTGCAAGGACTACCTAATCACGCCTCCCTTCAGATACAAATTCCCAGCTTTGCCCTGCCCACAGTACTCAAACTCGTAGTTATGAAACTAATTCCCGTAAGACTAAGGGCTTCAAACTTTGCCCACCCCTCCCCACTAACGATAGGATCATTGCCCGTCACCGGCATATTATATATATACATGTGGCGTCTGTTCCGAAAGAACAGACGTCACTTCTGATCCTGCAGTTGTTATTATTTAATATTCACAGAATATATACCAACTGCGATTGGGCAAAGCTGAAAATGTGTACCCAGCCGGGATTCGAACCCGGGTCTCCTGCTTTCTAGGCAGTTGCGCTGACCGCTACACCACTGGGGACACAGTGATCACCGCACCCACCATTGCAAGCGGCCATCTTCTGGGTGTTACGTTTACTGCTGGGTGACGGAAATCTGGTGTCTTAAATACTAAATGTCAGCAGTTTTCCTTTTCTTAGTCTTAGCGACTCGAAGTTCCTGATGTTTCCATAAACGTCCTGCCCATACAGGTTGGTTAAATGTAAATGAAGGCTTCCGCGGCCGTTGTCATCGTTTATAAAACTCTTCTGGGTGTTGGACCGCATCGTCAAAATATCAAATACTTCACCGACGTTTTGGCCACTATTGCATGTAGCCATCTTCTGGGTGTTACGTTTACTGCTGGGTGACGGAAAGCTGGTGTCTTAAATACTAAATGTCAGCAGTTTTCCTATTCTTAGTCTTAGCGACTCGAAGTTCCTGATGTTTCCATAAACGTCCTGCCCATACAGGTTGGTTAAATGTAAATGAAGGCTTCCGCGGCCGTTGTCATCGTTTATAAAACTCTTCTGGGTGTTGGACCGCATCGTCAAAATATCAAATACTTCACCGACGTTTCGGCCACTATTGCAAGTAGCCATCTTCTGGGTGTTACGTTTACTGCTGGGTGACAGAAAGCTGGTGTCTTAAATACTAAATGTTTATGGAAAATGATGTTTATGGAAACATCAGGAACTTCGAGTCGCTAAGACTAAGAATAGGAAAACTGCTGATATTTAGTATTTAAGACACCAGCTTTCCGTCACCCAACACTAAACGTAACACCCAGAAGATGGCCACTTGCAATAGTGGCCGAAACGTCGGTGAAGTATTTGATGTTTTGACGATGCGGTCCAATACCCAGAAGAGTTTTATAAACGATGACAACGGCCGCGGAAGCCTCCGTTTACATGTGGATATTTTGATTGTCAAAAAGATTGTGTATGATACGTAGTCAACTTTAAGCAGTGGCTTCAACAGGTTCTGAAGCTGAGCTAATACTTAGGTAGTAGTTTAATTTCACACACAAGTCGATTTGTGACGGGGCCGGGAATCGAACCCGGACCTCCGTGCCGAGTAGGCAGATGTGTTAGCCACTAGACCCGCCGGTCGGTTGCAGACTCGCTGCAGGCCGCGGCGTACGACGTGCCGCCGCCGCCGCAGTCCGCTGCCGGGACGCTGCGCCACGACGCGTCGCTGTTGGGCGGCCTGCAGCTGCACCACATGTGCACCTCGCCGCCGCCGCCGCCGCCACAGCTGCCGCCGCAGCCGCAGCACGTCTACGAGGAGCTGCCCGCGCGCCGCCACCGGCCGCCGCCCGCCTGCCTCTAGCCGCCTCCGCCTCGTGACAGAACTGGCACGGCGCCCCTACTGAGGGGCCGGGATCCACAGTGAAGTCCGCGATCCGCGTCCTGAGCTGCTCCAGTGCTCTGTCACCAACTTTGACTCAACTCCGGCATAATCGGACATCGACTCTCCTTCACGAAGGTCACACATCGACTCCTTAAAACGCAACAACTGCGAGTGCAAGACACACTCCAAACATAAAACAAAGTCTTTGGTTGACAGCAAAGATATGAAATTTAAGTACAGTATGTTATATCGATTAATGAAATGGTACAAAATATTACATACATTTATATTCTACAGAATTATAGCTTAGGTATTTTGTAACAGAACATGCTCAGGGCTGTATGACAGGCAAAAATTAAGTGAGAATTCTTTTGCGTACTCGTTTCAAACTTTATTCTATCAGCAAGTCCTTCCTCATGTTGTTCAGTGAATGTTCAAATACGCCACAAGTGTGGTTTAGAGTCTTTGTCTTTATTTCAGCGTTCTTGTTGAGTACCAAAGGTAAAACTGAATAGTCTGCTAACTGCACTGATAGAATTACTCCCCACAATGAAAGTCAGTGCACTTTTACGGACTTCTTCAGACCCGCTCTCTCGCTTCGTGGCTGTACTCCACGTTCTCGGCATCTGTGGCAGCGATCATTGCCCAGGCAACCTGCTGGGGCTTCCGTCTTCCACACTTTGCTTAAAATCCTCCTTAACCCTAGAACGTTCGGGCTGGGTCTGTGAGACCCGCTAGTTTCTATTTCAATGAATTTATATGCTGATAGTCGCTGATCTGACGCTAGCGCTCTGCTAGCTTCCTGAAACATGCAAGAGAAAGCGTTAACATCATGAATAAGGTTTTAAATCGTTTAGACAATGTTCGGCAGTTCTCCAAAAAGCGGGAGGGTCTGTCAGATCCAGCACGACCGTCTACGTTCTTGAATTCTACCCGTGCGGGTGTATTTGTATTTGGTGTTTCATCCAGTTTCAAATGACTTTGTGAACTACTTCTGATGCCAATGATTTAAAATATAAAATTTCAAGAGAAAGTGTTTCATACTGTGAAATTTGCAACATTTAATACGATGATGATAATGAAATTGACGATTCTGACGCGGACCCAGACTTCAAAATAAACAGTGATCATGATAGCAATAGTGAAATAAGTGGGGATGAAGGGGAAGATGCTATAAGTGCAACGACAGCAAAACGAAATACTTCTGTAAAATTTGCAAAATATAGTTGTGCTTGGTGCAAACAGAAATGGTTTGTGTCGTCTGTTAGAAAAAGTGACGACTTTAGAGGACGATATGACACAAACTATTCATTATATGCACAATTTCGATTTATATAACATAAAATCAACAAGTCTGCTTCTCAGTTTTACAAATTATTCTTATTTATATTTGTATTTCAATCCAACTTACTTGTACTTCTAGTGTGGTTACATTTATTACTACAAAGAAGTATATTTTCTACTTTTTTTTATTTTACAGCAATTGTGAAATTCAGAACGTTAAAATAATGCCCGTACAGCATTTGGTAGGACCTAAACAATATAAAAAATCGTCATTTGATGTAAATACACTGTTCTGGCACTTGTCATAAGAATTTTAATTGTTGGGTCCATCAGACCCAGCCCGACCGTTCCGGAAACTATTTTTCGGTCGACCGTTCTAGGGTTAACTTCACCTTGTACAAAAATAGACTGCTGAATGAACGTTAGCATCTTAAATACCTGCCGATAAGCTGAATTACAACACGGTCCCCAGTGAGCACCATTGTCATTTTCTACCTGTGCAGTAAACTTAATGTTCAATGTTTGTGAAAGACCAGGTGAGCTCCCTGTGCTTCTACGCCACACACTGTAGCTCATTGCTGGCAGACTCAACTCTAACAGGGATCCCACTAGAGGTCACTGTTGTTTCCTGTCTACACACTCAATAATGAGCAATTCCTCTGGAAGTCCGGGTGACCTGATAACTGTCTGTGCTGCTGCAGGAATCTATGCTGCGTTTCAACTACTGATTCTGACCCACTCTTCTAATTTGCTTAAGAACTAAAAATAATGCAACAGGAGCCAATTCAGTTACCACAGGGCTCTATGTTTGGACCATTTTTATTTTCATCTTTTACTGCTGCAAATACCTTTTAACAGTCTGAACTTCCATATATAGACTGAATATGTTGTCAACTTAATGACTAATGATTTAGGTAGCCCATGTGACCTGGCAATAATCTGGGTTGTTGATGGGACCTTCAGAGCACTTCAGCTACTGTCTGTGAACCTTTGTTCTGTTTGTGAAACAAGTAAAAATCAAGCAACCGTAGCTACAGTTGAAACTTCAGTTACTCTCTCTCTCTCTCTCTCTCTCTCTCTCTCTCTCTCTCTCTCTCTCTCTCTCTCTGTGTGTGTGTGTGTGTGTGTGTGTGTTGATCACCAATTTTCACCTTCTTTCAGCACAGACAACTGGGGATCGTTACAGTCTTAAACATCTGTTGACAAGCAGATCTACCACTGGGCTTCAGCCCAAGACTGTTGCAAATTTCAGTGCATATATTCAAGTTAAACTAATAAATCACTTTGAACGTTGAGGTTCCTGGCCACAATATGCATCACTGGTGAACCTCACCTACTGTAAGATACACTGACCATTACTCAGATTGTGTTTGTGTAATAAAGAAAGGTAAAGTGAGAAGTGGGCTAGTTGCTCCTTCAGCTACCACTGGGCTCTATACATATACCATTAGTTTTTCACCTCACAGACCATATTTGAATCTTCAGTCCGCTTCATTTCCAGTCTAGCTAGAGGTTCATGCCCCAGTAAGTGCAGAGTGCCTCAGACAATAGTTTCCTAGATATCGAATGCTTTCCAAGTTTCAGAGGCCTCGGCAACAATGTACATCACTCCAGGGCAGTTTAGAGCGCATCGGCACTACGTCTGGAGCATTGCTATGTTCAGCGTGTGTAAAAGAACTAAAAATGTAAGCTGAGACGTTTGCAACTTGGGCTTCAGAGTTGCTCTACATGTGAGCCACAATTTTCAGTCTTAATGAGAACAATCGATTTAAATATAGTTAGTTTCTTGCAAGCTTAACTACTACAGAGCTCTGTTTCTGAATAATTGTTCTTGCATTTAATGTGCCAAGTGTCCCTAGTGCTGTTGTGGAAACCTCCTCAAACGTACCAGGGAAATAAACGCTGCCTGTTTCACATATTAGATGGCCAGGTTACAAGCTGTGCCCCTCACTGCCCACACAACAATAGCCGCATTTCAGTCAATTCCGCAGTGTCAGGCACGCCTCTAATAGCTGTGACAATCGTTCGTTGTCACTTAGTCTAGACAATAGAATTGTAGACCAATACTGTGAGAGTCTCACATTGCTTGGTAACAGTCTGAATTGTTGTAGGTTTGAACGCGTGGGACGTTCACATTTCCACAAAGTTAGGGGAAAGTAGTTTCAGCAATGAGGAACAAGTCATCCACAAGCAAAAGTGCGAGACTTACCACAAGAGACAGTTGAATGCTCGCCTATTTTCAGTATAAGAGAGAAACCTCACTAGTTCGAAGAACAAAAATATTGATGTTAAAACGCATATATTTCAGTATTTTGTTTATTACTTCTCTGCTACGTATAATTACGCTGTCTCAACACCAGACTCTTAATGGTAAACTGACAGTTTGTAGAATTGCACGGTCTTAAATGTGTAGGAGTGGAAATTCAATGAGGTTAGAAGTAAGTGGAAAGCCAATTTCAATGTTACTTCTGTATGGGAGCACTCCAGTATCAAACACCACAATAATTACACTTCTGAAGAATGCCGTTGGTGGGCATGAATACAAAAGTGATGCTCAAAGCGAAGAAGTGACTTTAATCAGGTGCCCAGTTGGTCTGTTCCACTTAGTTTTCAGCACTTAACCGAAACCATACACACTGTAAATTGAATACATGTGGACCACTACCACTTCAATCGGGAATATTTGTTGTTCAGAGAGCATAATTTAAGGAAACAGACATTTCAAACTTTCACCTGTCAATTCTTTCCAAAATAAGTCTGCGCAACTGCGATGAAAAAATTGATGCATACATTCGTGTGCAAACAGATAACAGCCTAGTGATATTTCGAGAAGAACATCAGTCTTCAACTTATAGAAATGGAGACGGAAACCTGTGAGCTTATGACGTGTGTGAAATATTAACAGATACGCTATTAAGAGGTTCCAGAACTCTATAAATATTTATGCCACTTGTACTCGCCATTATATTCAGATTACTCCGTTACTCCTTTTTGAAATGTAATTACAGCTGTACAGATAAGGCTTTACATAAAATCACACGACAGTCTACAGTACTGTGCTTGTAAATATGTGTAGCAAAACTTTGAAATTACAATAAAATTTCCTCGTAAGTTGTGCTTTCTTTACTTTAAGTATTACATACTTCGCTTCTCTCCATCAATTCTCCCCTTACTCACTTAGCAGTGTGGTCCAGAAAGTTGCAGAGTAGCCTCTGGACAGGGTCTAACGCTACGACTTGTCTGTTTGTTTCTGTGTGCAACATTGTGCGCGGTTTACACTGACTGCTCTGTTCAGTTGATCAGATCGTTACATTTTGACTTTTTGGCCAGGAAGAAATTCGAAGGAGATGAAGAAATGAAATATTTGCTAATATTTACTAGTTTTTATTCTTATTCCTAAACGGAAACAACTTTCTGGACGACCCTGATACAATACTGCGGAGAAATAAGTCGTAATTTGTAACTGTTACCAAAAACCTCGAAAAGTAATGAACGTTGGTACATACGTAGGGTAGGTATTGTAGTAATACATTAATGATTTTTTTATAACTTGTGCGATGCTTGTCGCTGACTTCTGCCCTCTCTCTGCCTGAGTATCGATAAACATATGACATTCGTCACGTTCAATTTTTTTGCAACAAGCTGAAGGGAGAGAGCGGAACTGTTGGTCACTTACTTTCTTCTCCTTGAGGTGTTAGGACGTATTCCAGGACTTTGTCTAATTATTGTAAGTATGAGCTTAGTTTTTTTTATTAATTTCAATAAACCCCCACAGTTAATTTTAAATATCTTACTTACTTACAATCCCTTCCCCATTCTCACTAATTTTAAAGTTATTTATTTTCAGCAGATCCAGTGCTTCATAAAATGATGCTAGGGTATTGTTGCAATTTGTTTCGCGAGTGTACTAGAATATTCTCTGTGTAACTTTTATTTATTTCGTGTCTATGAATGGTTTATTACATTTTAATGCCTGCAGAAAAATCTTCGTAATGTTTATGAAGTCCGATAATTTTGCAATTTCTGGCGACTATCATGATTAATTTTCCACACGGTCATAGAACAATAGTAACCGAAACGCACAATCCCAGCATCAATTTATCGAAGTAATATTACAGTCATCTCAGCTAGAATCACTACAGAACATGACCGAAATGTTTGTAGCAGCTCTCAATAAGGTAAAATTTAGATTCCGCCGACTTCTCCTGTAATGTTGCTTTCTGGTGTTGTATTTGCTACCGAAATTACGACCGCTATCATTTAATGGCGGAATCCAATATTTTGTTTGAATTGTCCCTTCCTTGTCAACAATGCTTAGTGATCTCATTTAAAAATATTTCACTACCTGGTTAAATTTCATTTGCGGTCCCCAACCTTACCTTTAATACGCAGCACCCATTTTCATACGAAAGCAGCATTACAGAATCTTTGATACATATACAATACGCAGTTACAGAAGTAGCCTAGGGTGGACCAGGGAAGGTTATTGCCCTGTTTAATGGGTTAATTTCTAATTCTTACCTAGTGACTTACAGTTGTAAATGTAGCATACCACTCCGTAGAACTTGCTGTACAATGTAATATCAGGCAAATCAATTAATAATTTATAGTATTATTAACTTTGTTCACTGCCGTTACATCACTTGGGAAAATGTACCTCAACACTGGGTAAGCCGGCCGCGGTGGCCGAGGGGACTGAGGCGCTTCAGTCACGGTCTGCACTGCCACTACGGTCGGGGGTTCGAATCCCCTCCTCGGGCATGGATATTTGTGCCGTCCTAGTTCGTAAGTAGTTCATAAGTAGTTTGTAAGTTTAGGGACTGATGACCCCATAGTTAAGTCCCATAAGTTTAACAAATATTTGAACTGGGCTAAGTTTTCTCTTACCTTATTATCGAACAGTGGAAACTTTTCTCAGGCACTTAGATAACTACATCTCGGCAAATACATAACAATATTTGTCATAATAATGTATTTGTTTATTGTACATTAGGAAAAATGTAAAGTTTAGTGTGGTTAGAAAATTAAACGTACATTATCAAGTTTATTACTCTTAATCATCGTTGCTGTTACAATTGATATATGCAAAGCACAAAAGACCGTCCTTGATGCACAACTTGCGTGTCCAACTGTCACGGCGCGTACACTCAACTCATTCGTCTGCAGGCTTAGATTTAGAAAGATAGTAGCTTTAGAATCTGGGCAATACGTACAAACATAGTCATCTAACTCTGCGTCAGTAGTTTCTTATTTGCTTTCTTAGACTCTGTTAAATTCCATATTTTCTTTAATAAATTATTTCGGTTTTTTCCGTTTTCTTTTCTTTTTTTATATAAAATCATGCTAGAGCGCAAAATTAACACTTTAGTATAAACTATTGATGACCCAGTTTTGGACCATCTTCTACATCTACATCTACATCTACATAGGTACTCTGCAAATCATATTCAAGTGCCTGACAGAGGGTTCATTAACCACTTTCATAACTTTTCTCTACCGTTCCATTCTCTAATAGCGTGCGGGAAGAAAGAACACCTAAATCATTCCGTTTTCGATCTGATTTCTCTTATTTTATTGGGATGGTCATGTCTTCCTAAGTAGGTGGGTGCTAGCAAAATATTTTCACATTCATAAGTAAAAGTCGGTGATTGGAACTTCGCAAACAGATCACGCCGCAATGAATAACGTCTTTCTTTTAATGATTTCCACGCCAATTCGTGCAACATTTTCGTGACGCTTTCCCCCCCGTAACGTGATAAAACAAAACGAGCTGCCCTTCTCTGAACCTTCTCAATGTCTTCCGTCAGTCCCACCTGGTGAGGGTCCCACAAGGGGCAACAGTACTCCAGGAGAGGACGCACAAGTGTGATGTAGGCAGTCTCTTTGGTGGAGCTGGTGCATCTTCGAAGCGTTCTGCCAATGAAACGTAACCTTCGGTTCGCCTTCCCCACAATATTTTCTGTGTGTTCTCTCCAGTCTAAGTTGTTCGTAATTGTAACTCCTAGGTATTTGGTAGAATTTACGACCTTAAGGTTTGACTGATTTATCGCGTAATTGAAGTTCAGCGGATTTATTGTAGTGGTCATGTGTTTTACTTCACATTTTTCTTTATTTAGTGTCAATTGGCAATTTTCGCACCATGTATAAATTTTGTCTAAATCGCTTAGTAGTTGCTTTTGATCCTCTGTTGACTTCACTAACCGATAAACGACAGCATCATCCGCGAACAGTCTAAGGGAGCTATTCAGATTGTCTCGTAAATCGTTTATAAACACGAGGAAGAGTAGGAGACCTATAACGCTTCCCTGTGGAACGCCAGATATCACTTGTGATTTACTCGATGACTTACCGTCAATTACAACGAACTGTGTACTTTCTGATAGGAAATCGTGAATGCAATCGCACAATTGGGGAGATATTCCATAAGTACGCAATTTCATTAGAATCCGCTTGTGGGGTACAGTATCAAAAGCCTTCCGGAAATCCAGAAATATGAAATCGATTGAGATCCCTTTTCGATGGCACTTAACACTTCATGTGAATAAAGGGCAAGCTGTGTTTCGAAAGATACTTTCTGAATCCCTGTTGACTATTGGTTAATAGGTCGTTCTCTTCGAGGTAGTTCATAATATTCGAACAAAGTGTATGTTCCAAAATCCTACTGCAAATCGATGTCAATGAGATAGGCCTGTAATTTTGGGAGAATGTTCCTCAGGTGCTGGGACTACAGTGATACCTCATCGTAATTTGGTTTTATATATAGAAAAACAAAACTGTTTCCAAAAATATGTGATGGGACCTGCCGCGCAGAGGGTCGGCCCTGGAGACACCAGCCCAGCCACCCTGATGTCGTCTGCAGTGGGGTCCAGGCGCGCTGCAGTGGCCAAACGAAAGGAGTATCGTAAACAGTGGTTGGCCTCTTGTGTGTGGATATCTCTGCATCACATCATGTGTAAATATGGTTTTTTTTTTCAGTTACCCATCGATGTGATGGTCTAAGGGTTGTAGGTTACGGCTGCAGTGGGGATGAAGAGAGGTTACTGTAATGCCATTCTCTTTGAAATAATCCAAGACTTTGGTTGAGTAGTGATTACCTAATAAGACAACACACGGATGCTGCTGTGAACACCAAGGAAACAAACTGCTAGGGAACATTTTTGAACCTTTTGTCAGTCATCCATCATATTGGTTTGCATACCCAGCACTATCAATAAGGCCATCACATATGAAATGATCGTGAAAGTGAACCTGAGCCAATATAAAGATGTGTGAAACACTTTTCCCAGATAGTGACAGGACTTCCTTGTTCTTCTGACGTCGACTTCCCAGTCTGTTTAGAACCGCGTCGCCCCAAAGTCCTGCCTGGCCTTGGCCTGCAGCGGCTCCCGTGTCATCCGTGTTCCATACATCATTCGCCATTCAATCAACCTTTTCAACACAGTTCTTCAGCTATCAAAGAGTATTTCAACATTTTGTCTCTTGAAGCTTGTAGCTCTCACATACTAGAGGCTTGTTGGGTCTCGATGAAGGAACGCTGTTAACGAATTTGCGCTTGCCAATTCGATTTCTGACCAACTTTGTGGAAGTTTCCGATTGCATGCTAACACGTAGGTGAAAGCAAACCTAATTTCCTTAAGTATTAACCAAAAATACATGTCAAGTGCCTTCTTCATCAGCTACTCCCCGAACGTGTTCTCTTGCAGAGGGTGAAACATCTAAACAGTCAAAACGCATCACCACAGCTAAACGAAGAAATAATGTTTTAATGTCCATTTGCGTACTGTTAATCTGCATTACTGGGTTATTGACATCAGGCTAAATGTTATTTGGCGATTGTTGGCTAAAGGAGAAGAGATTCGACGATTTTTAAGTACGAGGCTAAGTCAATTATTATCCGCAATTCAGTTATATTTTTGTTTATGTTGGTAGTACTGTCTTTTTACATTGGTGACGCATGCTTTGTTTATTTGTTGTTATATTTTGCAATTTTCAAGCTGCTACGTTAGTTTCGTTGTCGCTGCCGTGTTGTTAATCATGGCTGCTCCGCTGTCTATTTGCACCAAAGAAGAGCAACGTTCAGTGATACGTTTTTTGTGGGCGGAAGGTGTATCAGGGGCCGAAATTCATTGAAGACTTTCAGTACAGTACGGGAGCAGTGTTTTGCCACAACGAAGTGTGTACGAGTGGACTGAAAAATTCCGAAATGGTCGCACGAGTGTTAAGCACGATGAAGGAGCCGGACGACCGTTTACCGCCACAAATGAAGAAACCATTGAGCGATCGCGTGAAATGATTCTCTTAGACAGACGATTAACTATTGATGAAGTGGCTCATCGTCTTCAAATTAGTCACGGTTTTGCCTACGAAATTATTCACAACAGACTTGGGTTTCGTACAGTTTGTGCAAGATGGGTCCCAAAACAAGTCACACAGTGGCATAAGCAAACGCGCCTCGACATCTACAAAAAACATTTGGATCACTATGGTAACGAAGGGGATAACTTCTTAGACTGAAACATTACTGGTGACGAAACATGGATCCATCATTACGAGCCGGAGAGTAAACGGCAGAGTATGGAATGGAAACATCCAAATTCGCCGTGCAAGAAAAAGTTCAAGACCCAACCGTCCGCAGGAAAACTGATGCTTACGGTTTTTTGGGATGCACGAGGTCCTGTACTGGAACATTATGGTGAAAGGGGCACAACAATAAACAGTGTACGTTACAGTGAGATGCTTACTGACAGGCTAAAGCCTGCAATTCGAAGCAAACGCCGAGAATTGCTGTCAGGAGGTGTTGTGTTGTTGCACGACAATGCCCGTCCGCATACTGCTGTCCACACTGCTGAAACGCTCCAGAAACTCAAATTCCAAGTACTGGATCATCCTCCATGTAGTCCCGATCTCGCCCCTTCTGACTATCACTTGTTTGGTCCACTCAAACAGGCATTAAGGGGCCGTCGATTTGACTGGACGAAGCGGTGAAGGAAGCGGTGCATTCCTGGCTCGCAGCTCAACCGAAAACCTTCTTTTATGAGGGCATAAGGAAGCTTGTAGAGCGATGGACGAAGTGCGTTGAAAAGCAAGGAGACTATTACAAGCTTCCTTGGGCTTTATATTTGTGGACGTAGAAGTCAGTACTGCTTCCTCCCACAAGTCCCCTAAAACCTCCACACTTGCGGATGCTGTTGCGTAGCAGTGTGCGTTTGTACCGCCCTACAGTACGTACGAGGTGCCGTAGTTGCTGTCCAAGTCTTTATGGAAAGCGTAGAGTTCTGACTAACCTGTTGTCTTCTGTAGTTGTGTCCCCAGCGCAGAAGACAGCACACAGGTCGTTGGTTCTTCTACAGCATACAAGTGAGGCTAAAATAAGTTCTGTATGATGGAAGCATAATAAGGGACTCGCGAGATTTTTAATTGTCAGGGATGCAATTTATTAAATAAATAATAAAATTTGAGCAACTATTGTTAATACGACACGGCCTATGCTGCCCATAGCTCATGTTGAGACCTCGACTGTTATCACAATTACACAAACCTTTACTCATGACCGGCGCGGTCCGGCGCGTATAGCGGTCAGCTCGAGACTGAAACTGCGGCGCGTTGCGAGACTAGAGGTAGACTAGAGGTAGAGGGCACCTGACGCTCTATTTAGCGCCAAAACAGGGCCGTCGCGCACCTTCTGCAAAATCGCTCTTCTCTTGTTACAATAAGAGAAGGCACCTTAAACTTTTTAAACTGTCAAAACCTAGCTTGTCCTTGAGAGATATTTATCACAAATTCTGAGTTCTGAATGATTAATATTTAGTATATAATAAACAAAAATAATTTCAAAAGAAATCACGTGACGTGAAATGCAGCAGCCAATGCGAGGAGAGCACCAGCAACATAGGCGGGCTTTCCCACGGGAACCAGCACCTACTGCGCCATCTGCTACTGCTCGTCACCCCACATTTCAACATATGCTGCACTGCTGTCTTTCTTCCGCGTTTAAGACACGCACGATGCTAGCAAAGAAACGGCCAGCGGCCAGAAATATGAAGTGGCCACATGCCAGGAATATCACAAAGAACACTTGTAAAACTTAGGCGAAGTTTTGAAATAAAATGTTCGAATTATTTCCCTAACCCATTTTAGACTGGCTGGTCATCCTGTGCATCCCCTCCCCTTTCCCTAGAAGTGGTGACTCACAACGTTTACGTGGACACCAGACACTCCTGGGAAGAACGGGTTGTCTGAAAGGGGACCTAGTAACTAAGGGAGGAATGTGTTACAATTCCAACACATTTAGCGTGACGGTGAGGGGACTTACACGTAGTCACATTTCGTTTTCAGGTAAACAGCAAAATTAGAAAATGTCATAACTCTTCAGAAATATGTCGAACCATTAATTGAATAACGTACAAATTCAAACCATTTAACAGAGGAGTGGAATGTTACATTTAAAATTAAAGCTTGTTTCAATTGTTACGTGTCATTACAAAATTCTGTGAAATCAAAGTGTTGACATAGGCCGAACTTAATCAGCACGGGTCTTGCAATGGTTACAGATGCTCCTAGAAATGTGTAGATGTGTGTGTTGTTTGTCAAGTATTAATCTCGTTGTTACACAGTGTAACAAATGTAAAAAAAATCACACAAGGAATTATGTAACTACGAGAGGCTTAATGCATCTCGCTAACATCCATATTGGATCACATTACTGCACAAAATTGAAATAAGTTTTCCTTCAATGAAAATATGGTAAAATAAGAGACTCAATGGAGTCAATGCATTGGGAACTGACAAATACACACAACTTTAAAATGCTTATAGTCCGACAAAGGCTATGCTTTCCATAGATTAACACAGGTAAAGCAGTCAACAATCCGAAGATTGGTTTGAACACACAGTGCTTTACTAGGCATGGTCCTGTTTGGAGGTGGTATGCCGTTGCCTTCCTCCGACCTTCGAACTGACTTACCCAGCCAGTTATAGGGGGACCTACAGTTTAACGTGGGTTCCGAACCACGGTGCTACTCGGTATTTTTCACATCAGCAACACTGCCAGAGGTGAAAGAAGTGGAAAGTGACAGATAAAAATCCTAGGACCTCACAGGACTAAATAATTCAGTATAAATATAAAACAGATTTACTGTAAAAAAGAACTAAAATGCATTGTAAAGCCATAATATGAGGTAATATTGGCTTTAACTTAATTAAATGATCAACTATGTTTAAGTAACAAACTTTTCTAAAACCAGTAACATCACTTATCACCTACAATATTGTGGAAGTGACAAAATACACTAAAGCAACTGGAATGTATGGGATTAAAAGATTTTTCAACCCAGGGATAGAAGTTTTATGAAGTAAGGAAGTAAAATATGGAAATAACACAGAGGTTTTATCTACCTTAATTCTCAACATTATACACAAGGTCTAAAATATAAATTGGTACATAATACTTAATTATTCACTTTGAAATATTAAAGTTACTTGAAAAGGGAACAATCCTAACCATATAGGTCATGTAGGAAAACTACACAATAACATTCCCACTAGATCAAAGTCACATTCCGAAAGTGATTATAACACAATCGACCTCAACTGTTGCTAACTTTTGTACAGAAACTGACCTTCGCAGCAATGGGACGCTAATCGTATAATGTTTACACACCGCATCATCCAATAATCAGTACATTTCTGGTAGATAGTGAATTGTACACATATGTGCTGTGTGACAAGATGAAAGAAAGGAACACTGATTAAAGTGAACTAATAAAAAGTTATTTTTGCCCAGAAACATGACATCAGATAACCGCGAAAACAATACACGGTAATTGCGAGTTTCAGCGCAACAGATAGTTTTGCTTTCCCGGCTCTAAGGAACTAACCGTTCAACGTACGATTACCAGCGGTGCGGCATTCGATAGCCAAAAATGACGATTCCAAAGTTGTATAAGATCTGTAATTTCTGCCCAAAAACCGGATGACGGAGAAGCTCAAACTCAATACACCACAATTGCACATACGTAACATACCGCATAGTTGCAAAAAAACTTTTATCAATCAAAGGGTGAGCTCAAAACCAATGTCCTATGCACCATGTTGAAGGGAAAGAAGTGGGCAATTCCACAATGTATAACATGTCCATCCGGAACGCATATAGTCGGCGTCAAAGAGCACGTAAATATGAAGACATTATTGCTCCTACCGGGACGAATAATTTTGC
Source organism: Locusta migratoria (assembly GCA_026315105.1). Classification (NCBI taxonomy): domain Eukaryota; kingdom Metazoa; phylum Arthropoda; class Insecta; order Orthoptera; family Acrididae; genus Locusta; species Locusta migratoria. The sequence continues at coordinate 126,102,751 of CM048754.1, forward strand.
CATCTTTCGCTTATAACAAAAAGTCAGTACGACTTAGAATTATGCGATTTGCGGCATTGAAAGTAGTGTAACAAAGAGTGTAGATTGAGCCCAGTTAAATTGGATTTGCAGGAAAAAAATATTTTTCGTCAAAAATGGCCATTTTTCGCCGAAGGTCCCGATATGCAGAAATTTCCAAAAATTGGAATCACTCAAAAGTGCGTATTTCGGAATGGATTTTATGTGATCCATCGTGTAGTTATGAACCATGGTCAAAAAGGAGTCATTACTTCAATTTTACTACTTTTAACGATTTATAAATGCTGAAAATTAACAAAAAAAACATCAGATAACACATTTTTCAATTCAATCGAATTTATGGGAAAAAACTGTGGGTCCTATACGTAATTGCTGTCTCACACGATGAACAGAAAATTATAGCGAATAAACAAAAATAATATATGCCTAACTTTCTTACAGAAATTAACCTTCCCAGCAATGGGACGCTAATCCTACAATGTTTACACACCGCATGATCCAATAATCATTACATGTCTGGTAGATAGTGAATTGTACACTATATCACAATATGAAAGAAAGGAATACTGATTACAGTGAAGTAATTAAAAGTAATTTTCGCCCAGAAACATGACTTCAGATAACCGCGAAAGCAATACACGATAATTGCGAGTTTCCGCCCATCACGTTGTTGTGCTTTCGCGGCTCTAACGAACGAACCCTTCAACGTACGAATACCGGCGTTACGGCATTCGATAGCCCATAGAATGAAGATTCCAAAGATGTATTAGATGCGTAATTTATGCCCAAAAACCTGATGTCGGAGAAGCTCAAACGCAATACACAATAATTGCGCATACGTAACATACCGCATAGTTGCAATAAAACATTTTTTCATAAAGGATAAGCTCAAAACCAATGTCCATTGCACCATGTTGGAGGGGACGAAATGGACAATTCCACAATGTATAACATCTCCATCCGGAACGCATATAGTTGGCGACAAAGAGCACGTAAACATGAAGGCATTATTGCTCCTACCGGGACGAATAATTTTGCCTTTCTTCGCTTCTAACAAAAAGTCAGTTCGACTTAGAATTATGCGGTTTCTGGCATTGATTTAGTGTAATAAAGCGCGTAGATTGAGCTCAGTTAAGTTGGATTTGCAGGAAAGAAATATTTTTCGTCAAAAATGGCCAATTTTGACTGTAGGTCCCGATATGCAGAAATTTCCAAAAATTGGAATCTCTCAAAAGTGCGTATTTGGCCATGGATTTTATGTGTTCCATCGTGTAGTTATGAACCACGGTCAAAAAGGATTCATTGTTACAATTTTACTACTTTTAACGGTTTTCAAATACTGAAAATTAACAAAAAAACCATCTGTTTACACATTTTTTTCTATTCAGTCGAATTTATGGAAAAACTGTGGGTCCTGTACGTATTTGCTGTGTCACACGATGAACAGAAAATTATACCGAATAAACAAAATATAATATATGCCTAACTTTTGTACAGAAACTGACCTTCCCAGCAATGGGACGCTAATCGTACAATGTTTACACACCGCATCATCCAATAATCAGTACATTTCTGGTAGATAGTGAGTTGTACACATATGTGCTACGTCACAAGATGAAAGAAAGGAATACTGATTAAAGTAAGGTAATAAAAAGTTATCTTCGCCCAGATACATGACTTCAGATAACCGCGAAAACAATACACGGTAATTGCGAGTTTCCGTGTAACACATAGTTGTGCTCTCGCGGCTCTAACGAACGAACCGTTCAACTTACGAATACCAGCGTTCTGGCTTTCGATAGCCCCTGGCTGATTCCATAGTCACAGGTGTGACAAATTGACACGTTGTGATCAGCAGTAAAATAATTTAAAAATATCCCATATAAAAATTCCTTTTTCAGTATATATCATTTAAATGGAAATTGATTGTATTATTCAATCTGAACATAATTTTTTTTTGGGAAAAGATTAAAACCTATATTATTAACCAAAATCCATGTGTCACGGGCGTGACAAAATTCAGAAGTACAACCTTACACTTTGACCTTTAGAGGGAAAAATCTGTGAATTAAATGATTGTATGTAAACCAATTAATATCTGTCTAATGCTGAAAACTCACTTTATTATCCATGAAAGTATCAGAATGATCATTAAATTATTTTGATAATACCAGCATAATTTTTGCTGTCACGTGTGTGACATAATTTTGTCACGGGTGTGACACGTACAAATATCTCTGAACATTTCAGATAATTAAAGGTAATAATTGATTAAACCCAAATTTTTGGTAGTACAAAAAAAGCACAATGCTTAATTAAAGTGGTGTTTTTGTTAAATTAACAAAAACTCAAATCTTTAATATAAATTTTATAAACAACTCATTTTTCAATGAAATAACCTAAACTTCACCATATTGCACAATATGGAGAATTTAAAGTAATGTATGTTGAAACAAATAAAGGATTGAATACTGAACAACATAAAGAAATATACACTGACATACACATTTAAATAACTTCCTCCCAAAAATAATAATAAAACTCTATTTCCTTTCATTTGAATTGCAGGAGGTTTCAGGACTTTAACAACATACTTTTGTAAAGAAATAACTGAAATGTCATTTTCATTAGCACAAAAGTTTCTTTCCTTTCTCGCATGGCTTTAAAAACATGGCCTTCATTTCATCGGCAACACAGTCTGATTGACAAACAACAAAGAAATTACCCGTAATGGATAATTTAAATATAAAAAATTCTGTCCATTTCCCCTCTCACTTTGAAGCTCTGTTTAGAACGTTAATGCTTTAATTTCTGTGGAATTTGTGCTTGAATTTATTTTATTTCCTGATGTTGTTTGTATGTCTTCAGCATTAGACTCTTCAGAATCTGAATAAACATAAGAAAATTTCAGCTGTTTTCTGGATTAACGGATCTCCTGAAAGACTTGAGATCGTGTCATTTCACTGCCAGATGTTTCTGCTGCTAAAATGTGGTGACTGTCATAGTTTTTAAAGTAATGGTTAGAATGTAATTTAGGAATTGGAATGACATTCTCCCAAAACCTTGACTTTCTTTCCTTTGTCTTTTCCACATCACTGTTTGAAACAAAGAGAACATGAACTTCTTTCAGTTTATCAGAAGCGTAATCACAAAATTCCTTTGCATTATTCACGACCAGTTGACGACTTTTGATTCCTCTCCATATAGCACCTTTGCCGTCTGAAGGTAGCAAAGAAGTTCCACTCAAATTCAACTCCCAAATATGACATGGTATGGCAGAGATATGACAACGTAAATTTATTTTTAAACTGTGCAGTGCAGTTGTCAGAAAACATGTGAATTTTTTCTAAATTTGCATTCTGTTGTTTTAAATTTGCTATTATTTTTTCAAGAAAGCACCAAACTGCAAATTTGTTATGTGAAAGGTAATCACTTGCAACTACATCGGAAGAAACCTTTAAAGTATTCCATACATAGCATTTTGCTCCTCATCTTTCTTATTCTTTCCGTTAAAGAACTCATTATCTGGTGGGAATACAAGATAAATTGGACATTTATTTTTAATGTAAGTAGATCTGTATTTATTTTTTTATCTCACCAGTTTAATATGTCACATGAACAGGAAGTAATTGTTAACAATATTAAACACTGGCATTTCATTCAGCTGGCATGCTTTCAAAAAATGTCTGCGTTTTGTCACACGCATGACAAATGTTATGCACTCACATGCCTAAACCTTCACTTTGTGATTTAAAAAAAATGGCAATTTGGCTCATTTCATGTGGAATGAGCCCGATTACAACGACTATTCCAAAAATGTATATGAAGTGCAATTTCTGCCCAAAAACCTGATGTCGGAAAAGCTCAAACGCAATACAAAATAATTGCACATACCTAACATACCGCATAGTTGCAATAAAACTTTTTTTCAATCAAAGGGTGAGCTCAAAACCCATGTCCTTTACACCAAGTTGTAGGGGAAGAAATAAGCAATTCCACATGTATAACATCTCCATGCGGAACGCATATAGTCGGCGTCAAACGCACGTAAACATGAAGGCATTACTGCTCCTACTGGGACGAATAATTGTGCCTTCTTTCGCTTATAACAAAAAGTCAGTCCGACGTAGAATTATGCGGTTTGCGGCATTGAATTTAGTGTAAAAAAGCGCGTAGATTGAGCTCAGTTAAGTTGGATTTGCACGAAAAAAATATTTTTCGTCAAAAAAGGCCAATTTTCGCTGAAGGTCCCGATATGCAGATATTTCCAAAAATTGGAATCTCTCAAAAGTGCGTATTTGGGCAAGGATTTTATGTCAAAAATGGCCATTTTTCGCTGAAGGTCCTGATATGCAGAATTTTAAAAAATTGGAATCTCTCAAAAGTGCGTATTTCGTCATGGATTTTATGTGTTCCACCGTGTAGTCATACACCATGGTCAAGAAGGATTCATTGCTTCAATTTTACTACTTTTACCGATTTTCAAATACTGAAAATTAACAAAAATCATCTGCTTACACATTTTTCAATTCAGTCGAATGAATTGGAAAACTGTGGGTCCTATACGTATTTGCTGTGTCACACGATGAACAGAAAATTATACCGAATAAACAAAAAGTAATATATGCCTAACTTTTGTACAGAAACTGACCTTCCCAGCAATGGTTCGCTAATCGTACAATGTTTGCACACCGCGTGATACAATAATCAATACATTTCTAGTAGATAGTAAATTGTACACATATGTGCTCTGTCACAGGATGAAAGAAAGGAATACTGATTAAATTGAAGTAATAAAAAGTTATGGTTGATAACTACACGATGGAACGCATAAAACCCATGCCCAAATACGCAGTTTTGAGAGATTCCAATTTTTGGAAATTTCTGCATATCGGGACCTCCAGCGAAAATTGGCCATTTTTTAAGAAAAATATTTCATACCTGCAAATCGAACTTAACTGAGCTCAATCTACGCGCTTTTTTACACTAAATTCAATGCCGCAAACCGCATAATTCTAAGTCGAACTTACTTTTTGTTATAAGCGAAAGAAAGCAAAATTATTCATCCCAGTAGGAGCAATAATGCCTTCATGTTTACGTGCTCCTTTACGGCAACTATGTGCGTTCCGAATGGAGCTGTTATACATTGTGGAATTATCCATGTCTTCCCCTCCAACATGGAGTAAAATACATTGGTTTTGAGCTCATCCTTTGATTGAAAAAAGACTTATTGCAACTATGCGGTATGTTACGTATTTGCAATTCATGTGTTTGCGTTTCATCTTCTCCGACATACGGTTATTGGGCAGAAATTACACTTCTTATACATCTTTGGAATCGGCATTCTTTGGGCTATCGAATGCCACAACGCTGGTATTCGTACGTAGAACGGTTCGTTCGTTAGAGCCGCGAAAGCACAACTATGTGTTGCGCGGAATATTGCTTTCGTGGTTATCTGAAGTCATGTTTCTGGGCGAAAATAACTTTCTATTACATCACTTTAATCATTATTCTTTTTTTATCTTGTGACATGGCACATATGTGTACAATTGCAGTGGCCATAGCCAACTCTATACTCTGCTATGACACAGATTGTAAAAATGCTGCTGTTAAAAGTGTTTACATATGACAAAAAGGAAACTATGCAAGACAGATGCACCCTAATTTCATTTAATCAGATTACAAGATGGGACCAATATTTCAAGTCTTCTTGATTTACCATTGCCACTTTTGAGACAAACACAACTACATGTTTCCCTAGTTCTCTTTAGGACACTCCACTACGTGAGCAATTTTTTTCTATTGTAATGAAGTAAATAAATGTTTAAAATATATTAATGAAAATAGTGGTTTGTTTTGCAGTTATTGACTATGATTATATGGTAATTGATCAGTTATCTAATAACTGTTGACTTATCAGAAAAGAGTCACTTATGCAAAATAAAATCCCAACAGCTTACTGAATCCATATTCTGCAACATTGATATAAAAATGATTAGAAACACTAAATAGTTTGACATAAATTGATATCAGCTATTCTTTAGATTTCTTCCTCCGGGACATAGGGTCTGCATCCGGTATTAGCCATATTCCATTGTAATTCCTCTTGATGAGATAAGAATGCAGAACATGCTTGGGTTGTGAAAATCCCGTAAAGAATCTTACTGTTGGCTCCCAATATAGGTTGATAAAAGCAAACTTGTTGATAGGAATGAATGTCATTTATATTCTCCATTGTAGCAAGTAATTAACATAGAGTATACTACAAGAACTTTGTACATTCAGGATGTAGCGAGAAACGACAGATGATTCTTCAGTTTTTCAATACTAAAAATTGTTTACAATTTTCTTCTAATGTATCAATATAGGAAACTTTCTTGTTTCAGAGATAGGAAAAATCTCATCATTTTCTCAAAGAAAAGAAAGAAATTAATTAGGTAGTTGTTCTGTGACTGAATCTCCACAACCTGTGACTGCTCCACCATACCTCGTGCATATGTAACGCCACAACAAAATAGTTAATAAGTTCCCTTCATTTATGATCTTGATGACTGATTGCATTTAGTTGTACACTGCAGAGTGAAAAGTTTATCTTCTAAGCAGTGAAGTAATTTACCTTTAAAATTTAATGAGTGTGTAAGTGGAAGTTGTTTACTACACTTATGTAACTCAATTCTAGAGAAATAATTTTCAGGTGCAGTGTGTAAATTATATTAAAAATAGCAGTTTTAAAACCTTGCCCATCAGGGTAAATTTCAATGCATGACCATGCATATACTGTCCTTTCAGCATGGCAGGAAAGATCCTCAAATGTCGTTACATAGCTATGTGAGTAATATGCACCACATTTCAGATGGTTTGGACTGGTGCTCTAGCAGTAAATGTGATAGCAACACCTTGATCATACTGGTGCTACACTGTAATTTGTTTGCAAGATATTAGAGGAGGTGTGCAATATCTCCAAACATACAACTCCTTTTCTGTAAAGCTGGTTTGTTATGCTCTGACAACATAGTTTATGTCTAACCAGTGACTGTTTGTCCTCTAGCTTAGTTTTGTTTAGAAATGTTGTTACCGTTGCAGAGGTGCCCCTCCCCCTTGGCCATTGATCACCTCCCCCTCCCCTTTGGCTGATGACCATCCCACCCAAGATATTGGGTCCTGGATTCAGAGGATAAAATTCATTTTGTATATAAGCCTCTAAAGGCTGGACAAAACTACTAATTTTTAACACACTCCAGAAATTTCAATGGCGTAGTTTGTGTCAGGGATACAGCTCGTCAGCTTTGACTCGTGATGTCATCACATCAAGAAAGTTTTGAGGTGTTTGTGTGTTTGTAGAAGGTGTGGGTAATTATGTGGTGGCTGAGTTAAAGACGATTGTTTACAAACATAACAGATTATAGATTGATATTTTGTAGTTAAAAATGATCTGTAACTTTTCTCTGATGATAAGATATAGGTTAGGAAAGAGGTTGTTTTTCGCTTGTGAGTGCCTAAGGCGCGAATTTTTGGGCTCAGATCTGTGATCAATGGTACATTGTTATCTGTAATTTACGAGGATAACTACAGATTATTGTTTACCTACAATACAGAACTATTAAGAGATCCTGTATCGGGTTTTCTGACATGTTGTTGACGTCATGGGTCAAAGCTGAGGGGCGGTATCCCAGTCGTCAGCTATGCTGAATACTGTGTCGTGTCACTATTTCAAATCGGTAGATAAAGAACTTGCAGAGATTTGCTATTAGAAACACACGAACCAAATACGTATATGTTACCAATAGCAAATCTCCGAAAGTTCATGACTGATTTCTTTGAAATTTTGATACGTTGGATTTGAATACTATTCTGTTTAATGTGTTATGATATTCCAACACATACGAGATACCAAAATATTTTTCTTTTCATGGCATTGCAAAACATGCCGGGTACAGCTAGTCTATATAAACAAAATATTTGCCAACCAAAATGCAAGCAACATCTGAATTCCATCCACGGATACCATATTTTTAAAAATGTTGAAAACATAAATTTCAGATGTAGTCTCTAGTCTTCCTCAACTATCTCTGTGCCAAATTTCATCCAGATCTGTTCACCAGTAGTTTCGAGAAAACATAACAACATATTTAATAGTGATAGTATGGATGAAACATGACACACTAAAAAGGGCGTAGTTTTTGATTGTGTTGAATCATGTTATGCAGAAAATGTTGACCAAAAAGTAAGAATTTTTACAAATATGATAAGGTTTAAAAGTCAGAGAGTTTAAATTTTTTTCCCCAGATAATTAATATTATCCCATAATTTGCATGATGTTCCGATCAGTAAATATTCCCAGGTTGCTTTCCATTTTATTCAAAAGCATTGCAGTCCACGGTTGTACTTGACTTCCATACTCAGTGATTTTCAGCAATCAGCCGTCGTGTGTTTTTTAAATCTTTATTATGCAGATCACAACTCCATGCTAATGATGGTGTAAAAAATGCACCCTACAGCCTAACAACAAATAAGGCAAACAGCACATCACAATCCAACAACGAAGGACTCTAGAGTACACCCAGTTATATTATGGCACAACTTCGTTCGAGAAGTTGTCAGCTGGCGCCAACATGGGCTGGCAGCTGGCTGGCCATTTGGTTGGTCGAGGGAAAATACAGCATTGGGTAATACTCCTGGGAATTATTTTGTACAGCATAAAGCTGTGGGTAAGTGATGATTGCTGCATTAAATGTACTTTTTGTAAAGTTTCTAGGAAAAATACAATAAATCCCCGAGTTTTGCAGGAAGCTTGACACCCTGCCAAAGCGTATTAATTTTGTCACAAAGAAAACACTGATCCTTAACACATTGAATGCTGTGCGCCTCAGCAGCACCTGATGTCGCGTGGACAGTGGCAGCCACAGCAGTGCCACGAGTCCCATGTTGCTGCTGGCATCCCAGTTGTGCCCCTTCTCTCAATGATATACTATAAAGGTCATCTATTCAGTACATATTGAGTGACATAACTATTTCTGATGCGATCTCCAAACTGTTTTGATGACGTGAACTGGCAAGTCGTGTTCTGCACTTGCCTCGCTATGGAGGTGAAACATCCACTGCTAAGCGCGCAGCAGCCAACTACGCTGGAAGTAATGTAGTAATGGTTGTGCAGTTTATAAGTGACTATACATGTATCGTGACAAATGCAAGACTTGGAAAAAGCATAATCGTGGAAGGCAACAAATAAAGCAAACGAGGCTGGGTACTCCATTTGCTGTCCTGTAGTAAGGTCCCACTTTCAAACATGGTTGATTTTGTTATCATTCAGTTATTAATTTATGTAAGAAAAATGTGGGATGCTACGACAGCCTAAGACAGCAGTACTCAGCCTGCGGGCCACTTGTGGCCCGGCAAGCTAGTCATCTGATATTCAAAATAATAAAAATCTCCGGCTCACCTGTAGACAGGGATACCGCCCGGCAGCTTTGACCCGTGTTTGTAGAAGGCGTGAGTGATTATATGGTGGTTGAGTTAAAGACAATAGTTTGTTTACAAACAAAATATATTAATATATTGTGTTTAAAAAGTGATCTGTAGCTTCTCTCTGATGGTTAGGTGTAGGTTAACCGAGAGACTGTTTTTTTTCCTATGCGAGCGCCAAAGGCGTGAATTTTTGAGCTAAGACCTATGATCAATGATACATTCTGTTATCTATAAGAACTACAGATTATTTGTATCTATAATATAGAAGTATTAAGATATCCCGTATACTGGTTTTCCGACAGCTCTGCTCTTCGTGATTGTTTCAACACCGTGAGTATTGTAGCACACAAATTACGGACTCTTTCGAAATGTTTAAATGTTTGTAGAGCTTATGGGACTCAACTACGGGGTCATCAGTCCCTAAACTTACAAACTAGCTTATACTAAAGACGGCACAAACATCCTTCCCCTAGCGGGGACTCGAATCCCCGACGAGGAACGGCCTCGCACATCGTAGCATACCGCCTCAATGTGCTTGGCCGCTCCGCCGTAGCACAGAATCTTTACTAACTTTGAGGATATTGACGTTGGTACAGTATATAAACAAACAGCACTGCGTTTCCAATCCAAAACTTCAGAAGAAGTGAGAAATTCATAATTGAGTGCCAAAAACTGTGTAATATGTCTCCTCTTTAATTTAACTATGGTCCCTCTCTCAGAGTGCTATAATATTTTTTTTCTGTTGTGATAATTGATACATCACTGGACTGTCCCTATTGGATGTGGTGCACAGATGCCAGAACTCTTAGGACTGTTAACACACCACACACTGCTGTTTTTCTTATTAATCCCCAGTGCAAACAGAGGGGTGTTGTAAGACAGTGTTATCGTAAATCCAATTTGAAAGCAGAGCTATTCTTCTTTAAACTACGTTCCATGAAAAGTCTGTTGTGCCATTTAAATTTCAGCAGCCAAGTTAATGAAGAATATTCACCGCCAGCATTCTCTCTTGACACATGCAATTACATCAAGTTAGGTAGTACCAGATTGTAGATTTCTAAATAAAAGCCAGCTGTCAACATCCATAGTAGATTTAAAAGTTAAATCAAATTTAAGAGAGAGAGAGAGAGAGAAAAAAACTTTCAAACACTGACATTTATTTACTTTTGGAACATGAGCAGGTGATTGTCAAAAGCTGAATCAATTTACCTAATAAAGATTTTTACTACTTTTTGATACTTGAGTGTATCTAACACAATAACTGTGAAAAAGGAAAAAATAGTAAAGGCAGAGGAATACATATATGACAATGGGCCTACCGAAATTACCATTTTGCACCCGAATAGCTGTGTGCACTGAGGCACCGTGCTGCAGTGTGCACGGCCATTCGCCGTCGGAGGTTCGGGTCCTCTCTCGGGCATGGGTGTATATGTTGACGTTAGGTTAGTTTAATTTGGTTCAAGTAGTTTGTATGCTAGGGACTAATAACCAAGCAGTTAGTCTCATAGTTTTACAAACATTTGAACCATCATTTTGAATTTTTTCACACACTCAACATTAATTGCAAATACTTATTGGTGTGATGTCTTTCTGAAGAAGACATCACACCAATATATAAGTAGTATTCACGTGTGATGATGGCGCTCTGGGTTCCAATCTTCATTGCTAATCTGATAAAATCTTGTGCGTGAATCCCTGATGGTGAACAATGAGGAATATGGTCAAGGGACGCTACTTTAGTAGTGTAGAACTAATGAGAATTGTGGGCGGATGGGAGATGCACTCTGGATAGACAAGAAGTTAATGCAACTGCTGGCCTAAAGTTTGTAATCGATTAATAAACATTAACGCAACATTTTATCTTTATCCCGAAGTCTTCAGTTCTTCCCAGCACTCGTATCACTGGGTGCAATAATAATAATAATAATAAAATTAAGAAAAAATTAATATGATGTAGGGTATTACGTTTTACTTAATTTGCTGTATTTCAGTGGTACGACCACACACCCACACGAATATAAATTCAGAGACTGAAGGCGAGATTTCATGGCTGCACAATACAGTTCTGCGTTAACTTTTTAGTAACAGGTTAATGATGTTAACTTTTTGGTTAACGGTGTACAGCTCCGGCAAGTACCATAGTGGCAGTTCACAGTCATCACTCGCCGCGTCTGCCTTAAAATAATCGCTAAATGTCATATTCCATTGATGAACATATGTTACGGACAGAAAAGTAGCTGCTTGGAAATGGCTGTCAAAAGGTTCCGGCAGAGTTTCAGATGGCTGCTCAAACTTTTGAAGTTCTTACATATCTTTCTTTGAAATTAATTATGATTTGGCTAAAGAACAAGTGCACAAATTCTAAAAAAAAAAGAAAACCTTAACAATACATTCAGCTATATTTCAAAAAGCAATGTACTCTGTTATTAACAATTATATATTAAAATAGATTTTGATGATAAAAGAAATGGGTGTAGTTATTTCACAGTGTTATTTTGCCCTGTGATAATGTTGTGGCCCATTTGAAATAAAACTTTCGAGATTTTGGCCCAAGGAGTTGAAGAAAGTTGAGTATGTTTGGTCTAAGAATACTTAATGTTTCACACCTACCATAGTGGTTAATTTCTATTATCTCCATAATTAAAGCTATTTGTTCACAATTATAATGGAATGAACTGACTCATTCCAATGACAGACTTCATGTTTACAATCTCCTTGTAATTTCATAAGTTTCTCCACTGAATTTTCCTTTAACAGAATGATTGTTTTCCACTTTTAAAACTAGGTGACACTTACTTGCTCAGTCTCTCCCCCCCCCAATTCAATTAATTTAAAATTTTGTACTTAATATTTTATGCTTCTAAATGTGCCGGGAAAAAAGTTTTTATCTGCAATTATATCCTCAATCTTGCCAACCACCTCCCCACATCCATTACAGTTTAAGAATACATTTAGTGTTTGAAATTAATATTACATTTCTTTAAAAAAAATATATGTTGTCAATGTTGAGGGCACAAACAATGTAGAATAAAAGAAAACCAGCCAGAGCTTAGTATTAACCACATAAAACTAATTGCCCCACATAATTTTATTACAATATCTTGTACTGGGGGAAAGAAAAGGCGGAATAGCATCATTCTTACCAAACTTTCTCAATCATCTCACTTTCATTTTTTTTAAATGATAACAGGATTTTTTTCTGAACACACTGGAAAGAAATTAACAAGTTTCTCAAGTTAAAACAAATTTTATTTACAGTTTAACAGTTGCTACAAATTATCTGAAGTCAGCTTTTTTCCGAAGCCAGATAGAGGAAAGTGACTGCATATTAGCTTATTAAATGAAATTTTAAAGTACACTACATCAGTACAAATGTTGTTTGCAAACAAGTTAACATGGAAATTATCAACCCACAATACAGCTTACACACCCTGGTGACAATTGTTTCTGAACATGCTGAGAAGTTCATAATCATAAAATACATAAAAAATTTACAACTTCTCTTGTGACCACATTCATTGCAACGTGAGATGCAAGTATTACGACATGTACATAACAAGGTGAAATGTGTACACATCTTCATTTTTTAAATTGTATCTGTTGTTGATATTAACATTATTTGATATGGTACTCAATTTCCCGCAGAAAGCAAAATTAAAAGAATAATGTGTAGCATTGACCAGTCTATCCTTCAGTAACAATTCCAGTACATATACAGTAGAAGCAGAGACTGGATGTGTATTCTTGCAGTGTTGACGTGGACCCAGGTATGCAATTTGTTTCTGAAAATAAATCAAAATTATACCAATTGAATTACTTAATCTTTTTAATCCAAACATAGCAGCAGTTAAATTTTACTTAAGGCAGCAGTGGTCTAATGAGTTAATGTTGGAACCAAAATGTTCACTTATTAGAATAACTAATTTACTGATCAGACAATGATGCATGGAAGAACATATCAACCATAGAGCAGAATCAGCAATATTTAATTCATGGCCAATGTGAAAGATTTCCCTCAATCTATGTGATAAAGCTTTCAATTATTGTCGACATCAGCATTATAAGAACCCAGTGCCATAAGTAAAATTGTACCCATGGCAATAATGGAAAAGCAAGGGCACACACAAGGGCCTGTCAGTCATAGTGCAGAAATAGCATTAATCATTTACTTCAGTCAACATAAATGATTATTGCCCTCATTATGTGACTGCATGTTCAAAAATCATCCAACAGTTGTTGCCAACATCACCTCACTAGGCTGCCAACACAGTGAATATAATTTTACCTCTACTCACTGATTTATTTGGAATGTTGTGTACAACCACCAACCTTTACACCACAATTATTCAAGAGTATTTTTAATTGGAATTTAGAAGGAAACACAGTTATTTATACCAAAGCCTGCAAATGGCTCAGAAACGTGTTCAGCAATGCCCACTTTTTTGTTTTGTTTTGTCAACTACCAAAGTAGCTGGCAAGTAACAGCACAAATTTTGAATGTTCACTGAAACTTTAAAAAGATAGTACTTAACTTCCAGCATATCTAGCATAGATCTACATCTACTACATCTACATCTACATAGATACTCTGCAAATCACATTTAAGTGCCTGGCAGAGGGTTCATTAACCACCTTCATAACTTTTCTCTACTGTTCCATTCTCTAATAGCGCGCGGGAAGAAAGAACACCTAAATCGTTCCGTTTTCGATCTGATTTCTCTTATTTTATTGGGATGGTCATGTCTCCCTAAGTAGGTGGGTGCTAGCAAAATATTTTCACATTCAGAACTAAAAGTCGGTGACTGAAACTTCGCAAACAGATCACGCCGCAATGAATAACGTCTTTCTTTTAATGATTTCCACCCCAATTCGTGCAACATTTCCGTGACGCTTTCCCCCCCATAACGTGATAAAACAAAACGAGCTGCCCTTCTCTGAACCTTCTCAATATCTTCCGTCAGTCCCACCTGGTGAGGGTCCCACAATGGGCAACAGTACTCCAAGAGAGGACGCACAAATGTGATGTAGGCAGTCTCTTTGGTGGAGCTGGTGCATCGTCTAAGCGTTCTGCCAATGAAACGTAACCTTTGGTTCGCCTTCCCCACAATATTTTCTATGTGTTCTCTCCAGTCAAAGTTGTTCGTAATTGTAACTCCTAGGTATTTGGTAGAATTTACGACCTTAAGGTTTGACTGATTTATCGCGTAATTGAAGTTCAGCGGATTTCTTTTAGTGGTCATGTGTATTACTTCACACTTTTCTTTATTTAGTGTCAATTGCCAGTGTTCGCACCAAGTAGAAATTTTGTCTATATCGCTTTGCAGTTGCTTTTGATCCTCTGTTGACTTCACTAACCGATAAACGACAGCATCATCCGCGAACAGTCTAAGGGAGCTATTCAGATTATCTCCTAAATCGTTTATAAACACGAGGAAGAGTAGGGGACCAATAACGCTTCCCTGTGGAACGCCAGATATCACTTCTGTTTTACTCGATGACTTACCGTCAATTACAACGAACTGTGTCCTTTCTGATAGGAAATCGTGAATCCAATCGCACAATTGGGGAGATATTCCATAAGCACGCAATTTCATTAGAAGCCGCTTGTGGGGTACAGTATCAAAAGCCTTCCGGAAATCCAGAAATATGGAATCGATTTGAGATCCCTTGTCGATGGCACTTAACACCTCATGTGAATAAAGGGCAAGCTGTGTTTCGCAAGAGCGTTACTTTCTGAATCCGTGCTGACTATTGGTTAATAGGTCGTTCTCTTCGAGGTAGTACATAATTTTCTAACAAAGTATATGTTTCAAAATCCTACTGCAAATCGACGTCAATGAGATAGGCCTATTATTTTGGGGATCACTCCTATTGCCTTTCTTGAATATTGGAGTAATTTGGGCAACTTTCCAGTCTTTGGGTACGGATCTTTCGCTGAGTGATCGGTTGTAAATTATAGCTAAGTACGGAGCTATTTCATCAGCATACTCTGAGAGGAATCTAGTTGGTATAAAATCTGGCCCGGAAGATTTATTTTTGTTTAGTGACTTAAGTTGTTTTACTACTCCAGGAACATCTACTTCTAAGTTTCGCATGCTGGCAGCTGTTCTTGGATTGAATACTGGAATGTTCACTTCGTCTTCTTTGGTGAAAGAATTTCGGAAAGCTGTGTTTAGTAATTCTGCCTTAGCAGTACTGTCGTCGGTAGTACTACCATTGCTATCGCGTAGTGAAAGTATTGTTTGTGTTTTGCCGCTAGTGTACTTCAAATATGACCAGAATTTCTTTGGATTTTCTGCAAGATTACGAGACAGGATTTCGTTGTGGAAACAACTATAAGATTCTCGCATTGAAGTCCGCGCTAGGTTGCGAGTTTCAGTAAAAGATTGCCAGTCTTGCGGATTCTGTGTCTTTTTAAATTTTGCATGCGTTTTTCTATGTTTCTGCAACAGTGATCTGACCTGTTTTGAGGGGTCAGCCCCCTCTTTTATTAATTTATTTGGTATAAATCTCTCGATTGCTACGATATTATGTCTTTGAAAGTAAGCCACAACTGATCTACACTCGCATTTTTAGTTTTGAAGGACTGGAGACTATCACTCAGGAAAGCGTGAAGCGAATTTTTATCTGCTTTATTGAATAGATGACACAAATAATTTGATACTGATATGCACATGATCCAATCAAGAATTGTACCAAATACAGTAACAGTACTAATTACAGACTAAAATGTTCATAATACTACTTTTGAGTCAGCAAGATAGTGAGTAATATGTAATCTAAGTGATTTTCATATGACTAGCCATGACCTCAAAATGAGTGGGTCAAGCAGGTGGAGCAAGCTATTGGGAGAGCTTAAAATTTGCCAGAGTTTATGCCCATGGACTGAGGACCAATGCATACTCCACAGTAATACTACATGCCGACAGACAATTGCATGAAGATCATATGAGGAAACAGAATATCTGGCAGGTCAGGAGAGCAGCAGAGTCATTCCCTTGCATACTAACGCAGCCATGAACGCCACGTTGGCTCCCCTGACAAAGAGAAAGTTAAGAGTCTTGGATCCATTCCACTAAGGGGTGGACGGAGTGCAAAAAACAAAAGCTCTGAAGAGAATTAAGAAAGTCTCAGCATACAACACTTTTTGTGAGTTTGTGTTGCCTAATGTATTGGATGGCCTGGTATAGAGCCTAGAGCTCAGCAGTGAATATCTGAAAGCATTCAAGTAGCTAATTGTCGGAAGGCTCATCATAAAGTACAAAAACACACCCAACACCACAATGTTTTGAAACCATTGATATAGATAAAACTTTAATCCTCAAACAGTACATAAAGCAGGAGAAACTCATCTATACAGCTGGTCATGGGTAGCGAACTTGGGAACCGTAAGAAGTTAAAAATAGACATGAGCCAGGGTGGTGAAGAATTCACACCTGCTTGCAATGTGAGTAGTAGTGCAAGGCAGAGCTGCTGGAGCAGCATACAAAAGCAAACTCAATGAGGCAACAGATTCTTTACAGGGCCAGAACAGCCATATCCTGCGATAGTGGACAGTGTTAAGGCAACATAAGATGGATGGTGAGGCAGATGAATAAATGATGCAACCATAATCCATTTTCCAACAGACAAGGCATCATTATAAATGAAGGACGTTGGTTCGATGACAAAGGTGTGATACCTATTACACACCATTTAAGACACCTAAACCATAAGGATAGTAAACACAGCAAGCTGCCAAGTAAGAGATGTGGGAGGAACAACTAGGTTTCCTGAAGGCGAGGCCCAAGAATTTTGTCATTTCAATGAACAGGACAGCTGGGCCGAACTGTAAGGATGGAGGCTGTCTTGTCAGCAGGAGCCATTGTTGATACTCAAGACAAGCACCAATGAAGGTGCCTATCAAGTAGACCCATTCCATAATGAGCGGCACAGTGCTGATGTTGGAAGCTAACTGTTGATGTTAAATGCAATGAATGAGGGGAATAACCTTTTGTATTGAGTACATAATAAATAATTAATGCTGTTCTTCCTCTATGGTTGATAAGTTCTTCTGCGTACCCTGGCCTACTTGGTAAACTTATCAATGCAAAGTGAACATTTTGTTGCCAACATTTGCACATCAAGCTGCCATTGCCATATGTAAAATTTTATCAGAATAGGGAAGACTTTTCACAAGTTTGTGTACACATACACAAAATATTTGGTAAATACAAAACACGTGTAGTGTTTCATAATTACGAAACCAACAATTTCAGCGAAACTTACAGAATTTATAGCTTAAGATAAGGTATGTACATGGAAAATTAAAAGATAAATTTAGAAAATCACACATTCTCAATCACTTTGTCCGTTTTACTAATAAATCAGAGCTTACTAGCAGTTACGATTATTACTAACATAGATTTGGCATACAAACTGTTAATATAACTTATAAATTCATACAAACCCTTATCTTTCAGCTTCTTATTTTCGTATTTCAAATTTACAGTAGTATTTTCAGTTCCACGGCATTTCTTAATTTGCATTTACAAACTTTATGTGTCTGAAAGTAAAGTTGAATTCCATTACTTGGCAACTCAAACTGCGGAAATGTCATTAAATTTTTAAATAGCCTTTCAAAACACATTTCTAGGATTACTGGTATGTAGCCTAGACAACAGCTAGTACCCATTCCACTTCTAATCCCCATAATGAAAGCGAAGATTAAACACAGATACAGGGTAGCCATTTATATGTTACAGAAAATACAATACTGTAGCAACAATTATTTTAACCGATCGTCTTACGTACCTTTAGTACACAGCTTGAATAAACAAAACATTTCCAATTCGCAACAATATTTGCACTTTCGATTATCGTCAAGTATAGATTAAAATGTCTGGACTCCTTGTGCCGGGTGAGGAATATAATTCGTTCACTTCCTGCCTCCTGGCAGATGAAAATATGCTTTCATATTCAACAACAACAAAAACACAAAAATGGCTAGTTACTAGTTAGGCTACTGTAGTACTGTACGTGCCAGAAAACTGAATATCAAAGATACCACTCACAGGCTTACAATACTTTTGCTACATTCTCTGAACTTTCGACAGTACGTCACTTCCGGTGTTGGTCGGTCCCTAAGGTCTAGTTAATTTCTGCCCAACAACCTGATGTCGGAGAAGCTCAAACGCAACACACAATAATTGCACATACGGAACATACCGCATAGTTGCAAGAAAACTTTTTTTCAATCAAAGTTTGAGCTCAAAACCAATGTACTTTGCGCCATGTTGGAGGGGAAGAAATGGGAAATTCCACAATGTATAACAGCTCCATCCGGAACGCATATAGTCGGCGTCAAAGAGCACGTAAACATGAAAGCATTATTGCTCCTACCGGGACGAATAATTTTGCCTTCTTTCGCTCCGAACAAAAAGTCTGTTCGACTTAGAATTATGCGGTTTGCGGCATTGAATTTAGTGTAAAAAGCACGTAGATTGATCTCAGTCAGGTTGGATTTGCGGGAAAAAAATTTTTTCGTAAAAAATGGCCAATTTTCGCTGAAATGCAGAAATTCCAAAAAATTGGAATCTCACAAAAGTGCGTATTTGGGCAGGGATTTATGTGTTCCATCGTGTAGTTGTGAACCATGGTCAAAAACGATTCATTGCTGCAATTTTACTACTTTTAACGATTTTCAAATACTGAAAATTAACAAAAAACCATCTGTTTACACATTTTTCAATTCAATCGAATTTATGGAAAAAACTGTGGGTCCTATACGTATTTGCTGTGTCACACGACGAACAGAAAATTATACTGAATAAACAAAAAATTATTATATGCCTAACTTTTGTACAGAAGCTGACCTTCCCAGCAATGGGACTCTAATCGTTCAATGTTTACACACCGCATCATCCAATAATCAGTACCTTTCTGGTAGATAGTGAATTATACACATATGTGCTATGTCACAAGGTGAAAGAAAGGAATACTGATTAAAGTGAAGGAATATAAAGTTATTTTTGCCCAGAAACATGACTTCTGATAACCGCGAAATAATACACGGTAATTGCGAGTTTCCGCGCAACATATAGTTGTGCTTTCGCGGCTCTAACGACCGAACCGTTCAACGTACGAATACCGGCGTTGCGGCATTCGATAGCCCATAAAATGGCGATTCCAAAGATGTATAAGAAGTGTACTTTCTGCCCAATAACCTGATGTCGGAGATGCTCAAACAAAATACACAAGAATTGCACATACGTAACATACCGCATAGTTGCAATAAAACTTTTTTCCAATCAAAGGGTGAGTTCAAAACCAATGTCCTTTGCACCATGTTGGAGGGGAAGAAGTGGGCAGTTCCACAATGTATAACATCTCCATCCGGAACGCAGATACTCGGCGTCAAAGAGCACGTAAACATAAAGGCATTATTGCTCCTACCGGGACGAATAATTTTGCCTTCTTTCGCTTCTAACAAAAAGTCAGTTCGACATATGCGGTTTGCGGCATTGAATTTAGTGTAAAAAAGGGCGTAGATTGAGCTCAGTTAAGTTGGATTTGCAGGAAAAAATATTTTTCGTCAAAAATGGTCAATTTTCGCTGAATGTCCCGATATGCAGAAATTTCCAAAAATCGGAATCTCTCTAAAGTGCTTCTGTTGTTGTTGTTGTTGTTGTTAGGTTGTTTAAGGGGGACAAAACTACAATGGTCATCAGTCCCCCATTCCACCTCTAGGCGACAAAAGGAAAACCATACACGTGAAAGATATCACGCACAGAGTTTAAAATTGCGATGTGGGAGAGGAGTCCCACCGAGTCCATAAAACATAATCAAGAATAACAAGACAAAACGAAGAGACGGTCACACAAAGACAACTTACAACAAATAAACCGATGGCCGTGGTTGACCGACCATAAGAATATAAAAAGGAAAAGTCAACCACTCGGTAACACACAGAAATCTCCAGTTAGACCGAATGATAAAAAAAAAACCTGCTCGTATAAAACGTAAATCTGTATCTGCCATTGCAGCATCGTCACCTAAAACAACTGATAAAACGGCAGGCAGGTTAAAATTCCGCCGCAAAGCAGCTAAAACGGGGCAGTCCAACAATATGTGGACGATTGTCAGACGGGAGCCGCACCGACATTGGGCTGGGTCCTCACCCCGAAGGAGATGTCCATGGGTGAGCCACGTATGCCCAATGCGGAGGCGACACAGGACCACTGAGTCCCGTCGCGAACCGCGCATGGAGGAGCGCCATGCAACCGTCGTTTGCTTGACCACCCGGAGCTTGTTGGGCGTGCGCAGGCTACGCCACTCAGTATCCCAAAGCTGACGTACTCGCTGGCGCAACAACGAACGGAGATCAGAAGCCGGGAGGCCGATCTCTGGACAGGACAGACCGACTGCCTGCTTGGCAAGCCTGTCAACACGTTCATTGCCCGGGATACCAACGTGACCCGGAGACCAGATGAACGTCACTGATCGCACAGACAGTTCAACGGAACGAAGCGTCTTCTGTATGGCCAACACCAGGGTAGACCGCGGGTAACACTGCTCCAGAGCTCGGAGGCTGCTCAGGGAGTCGCTGTAAACGACAGAAGACTCGCCTGAGCAAGACCGGATATGCATGAGAGCTCTGTGAATGGCCACCAGCTCTGCAGTGTAAACACTGCAGCCATTCGGCAGAGAGTGCTGTTCCACATGGTCACCATGAGTACACGAAAATCCCACACAGCCATTAACCATGGAACCATCTGTGTAGATCAGGTCATATCCACGGAATTCCGCTACGATAGCCGAGAAATGACGGCGGAGCGCCTCCAGTGGAACTGAGTCTTTGGGCCCCTGGGCCAAGTCCAGCCGAGTAGACGGAGGTGTACGGGCACGGACCCGATGGGAAGATGGAAGGGGAGAAGACTCAAGCTCCTGCAGGAGGGACTGAACCCGTTAGGCAATCGTATGACCTGATCTGGGGCGTCGCTGAAGGGGACGGACTACCACACCAGGAAAGAGGAGACGATGGTTCGGGTGGCCTGGGGAGCAACACACATGGGCTGCGTAAGCCGCAAGTAGGTGTTGGCGGCGGATCCCCAAGGGTGGAACCCCAGCCCCCACTAGTAAGCTGTTCACTGGGCTGGTGCGGAAGGCACCCGTCGCGATGCGAACCCCACAGTTGTGAATGGGGCCAGGAGATGCAGTGCCGAAGGTGCCGCAGACCCATAGGCAATGCACCCAAAATCAAGACGGGACTGCACCAGCGCCGTGTAAAGCCACAACAGTGTCGAGCGAACAGCACCCCAGGTCGTATGACCCAGGTGGCAGAGAAGGTTGAGATGGCGCCAGCACTTCCGTTTCAGCTGACGAATGTGAGGGAGCCACGTCAGCCGGGCGTCAAAGACCAGTCCTAAAAAACGGTGAGTTTCCACTACCGTAAGTGGTTCGTCATTCAGATAAAGTTCAGGGTGTGGGTGGACGGTCCGACGCCAGCAGAAGTGCATCACTCTGGTCTTGGAGGCAGAAAACTGAAAGCCATGGGTAAGCGCCCAGTTCTGCGCCTTCCGAATAGCACCTTGCAACCTGCGCTCGGCAACTTGGGTGCTGGAGGAACTAAAAGAGAGACAAAAGTCGTCATCATAAAGAGAGGGGGACACCGACGATCCAACCGCTGCGGCTAAACCGTTGATGGCGATTAAAAATAATGGGACGCTTAAAACGGAACCCTGGGGAACCCCATTTTCCTGGACATGAGAGGAGCTCAGAGAAGCACCAATTTGAACACGAAAGGTACGGATGGCTAAAAAATTCTGAATAAAAATCGGTAGGGAGCCCCGGAGGCCCCAGTCATATAAAGTGTTGAGGATGTTTCGTCGCCAGGTTGTATCATATGCTTTGTGCATATCGAAGAAGACGGCAACGAGGTGTTGGCGCCAGGAAAAGGCTGTGCGGATTGCAGACTCGAGGTACACCAGATTATCGGTGGTAGATCGACCCTGGCGAAAACCGCCCTGGCACGGAGCCAATAATCCCCGAGTCTCAAGAATCCAACACAACCGCCGACTGACCATCCGCTCCAACAGTTTGCATGGCACGTTAGTCAGGTTAATGGGCCGATAGCTATCCAAGGAAAGAGGATGTTTGTCGGGCTTAAGCACTGGGATGATGATACTCTCCCGCCACTGTGACGGGAAAACACCATCACACCAAATGCGGTTATAGACCGCAAGTAGATTACGCCGACTATCTGCTGAGAGATGTTGCAGCATGTTGCTATGGATGCTATCAGGCCCAGGCGCCGTGTTAGGACATTGTTGAAGAGCACTGAGGAGCTCCCACTCTGTAAAAGGAGTGTTGTAAGATTCAGAGCGGCTGGTACGAAAGGAGAGAGACTGGCGTTCTACCCTCTCCTTTACTGCACGGAAGGCCGGTGGATAATTTGCAGAGACAAAGGCACGAGCATAATGCTCGGCAAACATCTCTGCAAGAGTGGCCGGGTCCGTACATAGGACTCCATTTGTGGAGATCCCAGGCATTCCCGATGTAGTCTGTAATCCCTGTAGCCGCCTGATCTTACTCCAGACCTGCGAGGCTGAGGTACCTGTCCCAATAGTGGAAACGTACCTCTCCCAGCACTCCCGTTTCCGTCTTCTTATAAGCTGGCGAGCACGAGCGCGAAGCCGTTTAAAATTGATTAGGTGCTCCCGAGAGGGGTGCCGTTTGTATCGCTGTAAGGCCCGCCTGCGGTCTTTAATGGCCTCAGCGATCTCCGGCGACCACCACGGCACTGTCTTATGCCGTGGGCACCCTGATGTACGCGGAATGGTCGCGTTCGCAGCAGAAATGATGGAATGTGTGGCGCTCTCGACCACCACATCGATTTCCTCGAGTGGGGGAGGGCCAACGATGGCAGCAGAAGCATAGTCTTCCCAGTTAGCCCTGTGCAGAACCCTCCTAGGTGGGCGCGCTGGGGACTCGCGTTGTGGGAGTGACAAAAAGACAGGGAAATGGTCACTGCCACACAAGTCGTCATGGGTTCTCCAGTGAACAGATGGTGGAAGGCCGTGGCTGCAGATCGACAGATCAATGGCCGAAAATGTGCCATGTGCCACACTAAAGTGTGTGGGGGCACCTGTATTTAAGAGGCAGAGGTCGAGTTGAGTTAGGAAATCCTCGACAACCCTGCCGTGACCTGAGATCGTAGAACCACCCCACAAGGGACTGTGGGCATTGAAGTCGCCCAACAGTAAGAAAGGTGGGAGTAGTTGAGCAACGAGTGCAGCCAAGACGTTCACAGATATGTCACCATCTGGCGGCAAGTAGATACTGCAGACGGTAAACTCCTGTGTGGTCCTCACCCTGACAGCCACTGCTTCTAATGGTGTTCGAAGGGGCACGGGTTCACTATACACAGAGGTGAGGACATAAACACACACTCCACCTGAGACCCAGTTATATGAGCTACGGTTGCAGTAAAATCCCGTGTAGCCACGAAGGGCAGGGGTCCGCACTGCTGGAAACCAAGTTTCCTGAAGAGCAATGCAGAGAGCAGGTGTCGTGCTCAGAAGCTGCCGTAGCTCAGCCAGGTGGGGAAAGAAACCGCCGCAGTTCCACTGGAGAATGACATTGTTCGAGTGCTGGGAAGACATGAATGAGACAAATGAGCGGGTCATACCTCAGCATCACTTGCATCCACCGATGGAGGTTTATCACTTTCAGTCACCGGTTTGTCAAGGGCGTCCCCGAGAGCGAGGTCCTCGGGTGACGCAAGAATCTCCACCTCATCCTCAGAAGTAGAGGCGGAGGCAGAGGGGAGTGGTGGCACTGAAGCCACCGTGGATTCTTGTGATTGGCCTTTCTTTGGCCTTTGTTTTCCCCTCCGTTCCCTCGGGGGCTTCGCTGGTGGGAGGTGCTCCTCGGACTCAGCCACAGGGACTGAGGAGGAGCGCGAAGCCCTACGACCAGCAGTCTGCGAGCGCGCCCGCTGCTGGTTAGTGTCGCTACCGACACTGGCGGAAGGGAGCGTCTCAAGGGACCCCTTCCCTGGCAGGGAAGCCGGAGAAGGTTGTTCTTTCTCCGGCGGAGAGGTGGTAGCTGATCCCGAGGCTTTCGCCTTGGGAGCCTTGGAAGGATGGCCCCCAACCTCCGTGGGGGCAGGCTTAGTTTGGCGGCCCTGGGGGCCCACAGGAACAGAGGAAGTAGAAAATACTGTCGCCGCCAAGGAGAGTGGCGACGACGTCACTGCTGCGAACGTTTTTGTCATTGTTACCGGGTGCAAACGATCAAACTTTTTCTTGGCCTCATTAAAAGAGATACGGTCCAGGGTTTTATACTCCGTAATTTTCCGCTCCCGTTGAAGTGCGGGACATTGCGACGAGCAGGGAGGATGGTTGTGACCACAGTTGACACAGATGGGAGGCGGAGTACATGGGGCACCCGGATGTGCTGGACGCCCGCAGTCCATACATGTAGCACTGGACACACAACGGGAAGACATGTGGCCGAACTTCCAGCATTGGAAGCACCGCACAGGGGGAGGAATATAAGGCCGCACATCAACACGGTAAACCATCACCTTGACCTTTTCGGGCAACGTATCACCCTCAAAGGCCAAGATGAAGGCACCAGTTGCGACCCTACTATCCTTTGGGCCCGTATGGATGCGCCGGACAAGATCAACGCCTCGTCGTTCAAGGTTCGTCCGTAGCTCGTCGTCTGTCTGGAGCAACAAATCCCGGTGGAAAATTTCTCCCTGAACCATATTCAGCGACTTGTGGGGAGTGATGGTCACCGCAACGTCACCCAGCTTGTCACAAGCGAGTAGCGCCCGTGACTGGGCCGGGGATGCTGTGTGAATGAGTACAGAACCGTTGCGCATTTTAGAAATTGAGTCCACTTCCCCAAACCTGTCCTCCAGGTGGTCAAAAAAGAACTGAGGCTTCACTGCCGTAAAAGATTCCCCATCAGTCCTTGTAGACACTAAATATCGAGGTGAATATTGCTCATTTCCGGTAGCAGCCCTGCGTTCCTCCCAGGGCGTGGCCAAGGAAGGAAACGACTTGGGGTCATAAGAAGAGGCATGAAACTTCCCACGCTTAGAGACGGTGGTTGTACGTCCACCAACGTGTTCTTTTGCTCGTTTCATTTCGTTCCCACGAGCAGCTATGGATCTAAAGGTCCACCCAGGCAGAGCCCCGCTTGCCTGGGTAAGCCTTATACAACTGAGGTGCGGTAGGTTCCTCAGAGGTTGCTCGCTAGCGGCTGTTCAACCTCAACAGCCATGCATCTCCTCGGCACGTAGCACACCTTGAGATTGAGGTTTTTTTTTATAGAGGTTTGTACCGTCCTCGCGACCCGGGCGATTAAGCCAAGATCCCCGGGCTCTGAAACGTACAACGTTCCACCGTCGCGCCGAACGATGGTCGTTGAAGCACGCACAGAGCTTACGGTGTAGCGGACTGTTGGCGCGACACAGCCCACGGCTCAGGACCCCGGGTTCGCCAAGCCCGTACTCAGCAAATTAATGCTGAGCCCCTGAGGGGGTCACAAGATGAAAGAAAGGAATACTGATTAAAGTAAAGTAAAAAAAAGTTATTTTTACCCAGAAACATGACTTCAGATAACCGTGAAAACAATACACGGTATACGCGAGTTTCCGCGCAACACATAGTTGTGCTTTCGCGACGCTAACGAACGAACCGTTGAACGTAAGAATGCCGGCGTTGCGGCATTCGATAGCCCATAGAATGGCGATTCTAAAGAAGTATAAGAAGTGTAATTTCTGCCAAAAAACCGGATATCGGAGGAGCTCAAACGCAATACACAAGAATTGCACATACATAACATACCGCATAGTTGCAATAAAACTTTTTTTTCAATCAAAGGGTAAGCTCAAAACCAATGTCCTTTGCACCATGTTGCAGGGGAAAAAATGGGCAATACCACAATGTATAACAGCTCCATCCGGAACGCATATAGTTGGCGTCAAAGAGCAAGTAACATGAAGGCATTATTGCTCCTACCGGGACGAATAATTTTGCCTTCTTTCGCTACTAACAAAAAGTCAGTTCGACATAGAATTATGCAGTTTGCACCATTGAATTTAGTGTAAAAAAGCGCGTAGATTGAGCTCATTGAAGTTGGATTTGCAGGAAAAAATATTTTTCGTCAAAAATGGCCAATTTTCGCTGAAGATCCCTATATACAGAAATTTCCAAAAATTGGAATCTCTCAAAAGTTCGTATTTGGGCATGGATTTTATGTGTTCCATCTTGTAGTTATGCACCATGGTAAAACGGATTCATTGTTTCAATTTTACTACTTTTAACGATTTGCCAATACTGAAAATTAACAAAAAACCATCTGTTTACACATTTTTCAATTCAATCGAATTTATGGGAAAAACTGTGGGTCTTATACGAATTTGCTGTGTCACACGATGAACAGAATATTATACCGAATAAACAAAAAATAATATATACCTAACTTTTATACAGAAACTGACCTTCCCAGCAATGGGACGCTAATCGTACAATGTTTACACACCGCATCTTCCAATAATCAGTACATTTCTGGTAGACAGTGAATTGTACATACATGTGCTACATCACAAAACGAAAGAAAGGAATACTGATTAAAGTAAAGTAATAAAAAGTTATTTTCGCCCAGAAACATGACTTCAGATAACCGTGAATACAATACACGGTAATTGCAAATTTCCGCCCAACACATAGTTGCGCTTTCGCAATTCTAACGAAGGAACCCTTCAACGAACGAATACCGGCGTTGCGGCCATAGAACGCCCATAGATTGACAATGCCAATAATGTATAAGATGTGTAATTTCTGCCAAAAAAAACTCGATGTCGGAGAAGCTGAAACGCAATACAAGAATTGCACATACGTAAGATACCGCATAGTTGCAATAAAACTTTTTTCCAATCAAATGGTGAGCTCAAAGCCAATGTCCTTTGCACCACGTTGGAGGGGCGAAAAGGGTAATTCCACAATGTATAACAGCTCCATCCGGAACGCATATAGTTGGCGTCAAAGAGCACGTAAACATGAAGGCATTATTGCTCCTTAGGGGAGGAATAATTTTGCCTTCTTCGCTTCTAAGGAAAAGTCAGTTCGACTTAGAATTATGCGGTTTGCGGCATTGAATTTAGTGTAAAAAAGCGCGTAGTTTGAGCTCAGTTAAGTTAGATTTGCAGGAAAATTATTTTTCGTCAAAAATGGCCAATTTTCGCTGAAGGTCCGGATATGCATAAATTTCCAAATATTGGAATCTCTCAAAAGTGCGTATTTGGGCATGGATATTATGTGTTCCATCGTGTAGTCATACATCTTGGTCAAGAAGGATTCATTGCTTCAATTTTAATACTTTTAACGATTTTCAAATACTGAAAATTAACAAAAAACCATCTGTTTACACATTTTTCAATTCAATCGAATTTATAGGAAAAACTGTGGGTCCTATTCGTATTTGCCGTGTCACACGATGAACAGAAAATTATACCGAATAAACAAAGAATAATATGTGCCTACCTTTTGTACAGAATCTGACCTTCCCAGCAATGGGAGACTAATCGTACGATGTATACACACCACATGATCCAATTATCAGTACATTTCTGGTAGATAGTGAATTGTACACATATGTGCTTCGTCACAAGATGAAAGAAAGGAGTACTGATTAAAGTAATAGAAAATAATTTTTTCCGAGAAACATGACCTCAGATAACCGTAAAAACATTACACGGTAATTGCAAGTTTCCGCGCAACACATAGTTGTGCCTCCACGGCGTTGACGAACGAACCGTTCAACGTACGAATACCGGCGTTGCGGCAATGGATAGCTCATAGTATGGCGATTCTAGAGATGTATAAGAAGTGTAATTTCTGCCCAAAAACCGGATGGCGGA
The DNA here is from genome assembly GCA_026315105.1 of Locusta migratoria. Taxonomy (NCBI): domain Eukaryota; kingdom Metazoa; phylum Arthropoda; class Insecta; order Orthoptera; family Acrididae; genus Locusta; species Locusta migratoria. The sequence continues at coordinate 126,131,150 of CM048754.1, forward strand.
GAAGCTCAAACGCAATACACAAGAATTGCACATACGTAACATACCACATAGTTGCATTAAAACTTTTTTTTCAATCAAAGGGTGAGCTCAAAACCAACGTACATTGCACCATGTTGGAGGGGAAGAAATGGGCAATTCCACAATGTATAACAGCTCCATCCGGAACGCATATAGTCGGCGTCAAAGAGCACGTTATCATGAAAGCATTAATGCTCCTACCGGGACGAATAATTTTGCCCTCTTTCGCTTCTAACAAAAAGTCAGTTCTACTTAGATATATGCGGTTTGCGGCATTGAATTTACTGTAAAAAAGCGCGTAGATTGAGCTCAGTTAAGTTAGATTTGCAGGAAAAAAATATTTTTTGTTAAAAAGGGCAAATTTTCGCTGAAGGTCCCGATATACAGAAATTTCAAAAAAATTGGAATCTCTCAAAAGTGCGTATTTGGGCATGGATTTTATGTGTTCCATCGTGTAGTTTTGCACCATGGTCAAAAAGGATTCATTGCTTCAATTTTACCACTTTTAACGATTTTCAAATACTGAAAATTAACAAAAAACCCTCTGTTTACCCAATTTTCAATTCAATGGAATTTATGGGAAAAACTGTGGCTCCTATACGTATTTGCTGTGTCACACGATGAACCGAAAATTATACCGAATAAACAAAAAATAATACATGCCTCTCTTTTGTACAGAAACTGACCTTCCCAGCAATGGGACGCTAATAGTACAACGTTTACAAACCGCATCATCCAATAATCAGTACATTTCTGATAGATAGTGAATTGTACACATATGTGCTACGTCACAAGATGAAAGAAAGGAATACTGATTAAAGTAAAGTAATAAAAAGTGACTTGAGAACGCATATAGTCGGCGTCAAAGAGCACGTAAACATAAAGGCATTATTGCTCCTACCGGGACGAATAATTTTGCCTTCCTTCGCTTCTAAGAAAAAGTCAATTCTACTTAGAATTATGCGTTTTGGGGCATTGAAGTTAGTGTACAGAATCGTGTAGATTGAGCTCAGTGAAGTTGGATTTGCAGGAAAAAAATATTTTTCGACAAAAATGGCCAATTTTCGCTGAAGGTCCTGATATGCAGAAATTTCCAAAAATTAGAATCACATAAAATAGTGCGTATTTAGGCATGGATTTTATGTGTTCCATCGTGTAGTTATGAATCATGGTCAAAAAGGATTCAATGCTGCAATTTTACTACTTTTAATGATTTTCAAATACTGAAAATTAACAAAAAACCATCTGTTTACACTTTTTTCAATTCAATCGAATTTATGGGAAAACTGTGTGTCCTAAACGTATTTGCTGTGTGACACGATGAACAGAAAATTATTCCGAATAAACAAAAAATAATATATGCCTAACTTTTGTACAGAAACTGTCCTTCCCATCACTGGGACGCTAATCGTACAATGTTTACACACCGATTGATCCAATAATCAGTACATTTCTGGTAGATAGTGAATTTTACACATATGTGCTATGTCACAAGATGAAAGAATGGAATACTGATTAAAGTGAAGTAATAAAAAGTTATATTAGCCCAGAAACATGACTTCAGATAACCGCGAAAACAATACACGGTAATTGCGAGTTTCCACGCAACACATAGTTGTGGTTTCGCGTCTCTAACGACCGAACCGTTCAACATACGAATACCAGCGTTGCGGCATTCGATATCCCAAACAATGCCGCTTCCAAAGATGTATAAGAAGTGTAATTTCTGCCCAACAACCTGATGTCGGAGAAGCAATACGCAACAATTGCACATTTGTAACATACCGCATAATTGCAATAACACTTTTTTTCAATCAAAGTGTGAGCTCTAAACCAATGTACTTTGCCCCATGTTGGAGGGGAAGAAATGGGCAATTCCACAATGTATAACAGCTCCATCCAGAACGCATATAGTCGGCGTCAAAGAGCACGTAATCATGAAGGCGTTATTGCTCCTACCAGAAGAATAATCTTGCCTTCCTTCGCTTCTAACAAAACGTCAGTTCCACTCATATATATGTGGTTTTTTGGCATTGAATTTAGTGTAAAAAGCGTGGGCTGTTATAATTACATTATATACTTGATCATCATTAATCATTGTTCCTGGTTGACCTTGTTCAGCTCGAATAATGATTCTTATTGATGTTCCTACTATTCCAGCTCATGCCCCGAATATAAAATACAATGTACCAATGTCCTTATGGTTTGTTGAGAATAATCATTTTTGCGGTAATGAAGATGATAAGATGGCTGAATTATTAGGTGTTAGATTGTAAATCTAATTATGGGAACATTTTCTCTCTTGTCATAGTGTTGTTGGTCTTATATTCAATTATGATTCTAGACTGCAATTCTAGGGGTTTAAAATATTATTTTACTAAGACCTAATAGAATAACTTTTAATTATAACTTTGAAGGTTATTAGTTTTATTAACTTAAGATATTAGGAAAATAACATAAAGTTTGATGTGCAGATTAATCCTATTGTTGAGATTATTGATATAATAGGTAGAGCTACTACTAATTTATTTATTTTAATTCTTGTTAATCATGACTTTTCATTGTGTAGTATAATAATTGCTGAAAATCTAATTCGTATATAATAGTATAATGTGATGGTTGTAAATGTAATTATTAATAATACTAAAGCTGTTATTTTATTGTCAATTAATGTTTGTATTACAATTCATTTTGGTAGGAATCCTAGTATTGGAGGTAATCCACCTAGAGATAGAAGTGATGTTATTATCATGAATTTAATTTCTGTTTTGAAATATCTTGCTGAATAGATTTGATTTAAGAAGACTAAATTTATTGTTTTGGATATAAAGATGATAATTACATTTAATGTTGAATAAATTAAAAAATAGAATTCTCAGATATTTTCTCTGATGGTTATAGATCTAATTATTCTTCCCAGGTGTCTAATTGATGAATATGCTAGAATTTGTCGTAGTGATGTTTGATTTAAACCTCCTATTGCTCCAACAATAATTCCTATTATGATTACTACAAATAGAAATCTTCTTATTTTAATGCAGTATGATAGTGTTATTATTGGAGCAATTTTTTGTCATGTTATTAGTATAAGACAGTTAATTCATCTTGTTGATGATATTACTTCTGGAAGTCAAAAGTGGAATGGGGCTGCTCCTATTTTTATTATTATTCTTGACGTAATTATTGTTGATGGAATGTTTTTATTTTCTCATCACATTCTGTATTTTATTTGAATAATTAAAATTGAAATTAATAATATCGTTGATGCTATTGATTGAATAATAAAGTATTTAATTGCTGGTTCATTAATTACTGAATTTTTATTATCTGTTAATATGGGAATAATAGATAGTAAGTAGATCTCTAGTCCTATTGAGATTCCTAATCAGGAGTTTGAAGAAATGGACAGGATCGTTCCTATCATCAACGAAGTTTTATAGAGTTGTTGTACATTAAAAAGAGAAGGATTATTACCTTCATAAATGGGGTATGAACCCATTAGCTTGATTAGCTTATCTTTTTATATTGAGGTGTAAGATGCACATTAGTTTTTGATACTAAAGGTGATAGTTTAATTCTATCTTATATAATGAGAGTAATATTTTTACTTTATTTATCCTATCAAGATAACCCTTTAATCAGGCATCTCATTTATTTTATGTATAAAATAAAAGTTCCTTTTTTATTTTATTTATTGGTTTATTCCTTTAATAATTGTAAGATTTATTGTTTATCTGACTTTTTTTATATTTTTATTAATATATAATATAAATAATTTATATTAATATATCATATCTAATTAAATACATCCTTATAAGTTTTATTTAATTAATATAAATGAATTATTTAAATTTATACATTTATCAAAGGTTGTAGCTACCTATTTTTTAAGGCAAAAGAAATGATTATATAATAAAATATTTAATATAATGTAATTAAATATTTTACATTATTAATATATGATATAATCAATATAATTTAAATATATTAATTTATTTTAATATTAATTTAATTACATATATTAATTATATAATTTTATTATTTATTTAAATTAATTATATTTAATATAATATAATTTCATATTAATTAATATAACAAATTTAATTGTATATTACTAATTATTATGTTAAATTACATATTATATTGAATTAAATAATTTATATTATTTAATCTTTCTTTATTATTAGTGAAAAGAAAGATAAAATAATAAATTAAGATACTATAAAACATTTATTGAAAAAAAAGTTCCATACCTATCTTTATAATATATAATAAAGAAGTTTTTGTTGTACTGCTGAGGGTAGTATTATTCTATAAATTTTTGTGTTTTTCAATGTTAAATTTTTTTTTTTGATTCTATGTGTGTTTACTATGTATCTATTTTGTTTGGGTTATTTTTTATTGTATGTGTTTCGTTTATATTCTAAAGTTTTATTCTTGCTTATTTATTCACTTTTTCTTTATATTATATATAAGTTTTGTTAAACTAAATGCTCTATTTATTTAAAGTAATTAAATTTAATTATCAAGTTATTTTGGAATTAGTAATTGATAAAGTATTGGCATATTTCATGCCAGCAGCCGTGGTTATACGATTAATACGAGTGAATATTTTTGGTTGATATAGTTAAAATTATTTTGAGTTTTAATAATTAATTATTAGGTGAAATTTTATTTTATTTATTTGCTCTTAATTTTGAACCTATGAAATTTATAAAATAGACTAGAATTAGATACCCTATTATTTTAAATGTAAATTTTGTTTTACCTGGGTGTTATTAGTTAAGGTCTTTAAACCCAAAGAATTTGGCGGTATTTCATTCCATTCAGAGGAACCTATCTCATGATTGATAGTACACGATTTACTTGTATATCTCCGTTATCAGAAAATCATTTTGGAAAAAAAATTTTCTTGTTTTTTTATCAAAATTTATTTCAGGTCAAGGTGCAGCTTATAATTAAGTGTATGATGGGTTACAATAATTTTTTTTATTATGGATTTAATATTGTAATATTTTAATGAAGGTGGATTTGATAGTAATTTAAATTATTTAATTTAACTGATATTGGCTCTGAAGTGTGTACACGTCACCCGTCACTCTCGTTATTGATTAGAATTTTATATCTTTTAATATGAGATAAGTCATAACATTGTAGATGTACTGGAAAGTGTATCTAGTAAGTTTATTCAAGACATAGCTTTTTAGTAGAGTGATTCATTTACGCTGATTTTTAATTTTGTGCAATTCAGGATGTCTTGAATAATTTATTTTATTATTTAGTTTTTTTGATGTTTACTTACTTTAATAAAAATAATTTTATATATTTCTGTCTTAGTATATTTTATGGAAATGATTTTTTAAATGATATTTTACTAATAATGTTATTGAATTAATGATTATTGATTTAAATTATAATGAGTAGGATTTATTTTCTTTACCTTTTGTATCAGGGTTTATCGAAAATTTAATTTGTATATATTAATCTCAATTTAGGTTGATCTATGAATAAATGATATTTATTGTTTCATAAATATTATAAATATATTTATAGAAATGAAATGTTATTCGTTTCCTAATATATTTAGTTTCTTAAGAAATTTTTTTTTATAATTAATGCTTTTATTTAATTTTTTAGTATAAAGTATTAATTTATTAATTTTTAGGGGATAAGCCCAAAAAATTAATAACCTATAATTTATTAATTGAAATATTTAATAATAAGCTTAGTCCTAGCTGTTTTTTGATTACGTTATAGTTCATTATTTTTTTTAGATTTTATAATTATTTTTGGTTGTTTATTAAGATGATAAATTTAATTTTAAAGTTTTTGTAATAATGATGGAATTAGTATAATTATTTTGTTTTATTTTATTTTTTAAAAAATTTATTATAAGCAACTAGGCAATATAAATTTCCGCCTGTTTATCAAAAACATGTTTTCTTGATAATATTTTGAAGTCTTACCTACTCACTGATTAATTTAAAGGGCCGCGGTATTATGACCGTGCAAAGGTAGCATAATCATTAGTTTCTTAATTGGGGACTGGAATGAATGGTTTGTCGAGAAATTAACTGTCTCTTAATAATTTTTAGCATTTAACTTTTAAATTAAAAGGCTTAAATATTCCTTCAGGACGAGAAGAGCCTATAGAGCTTTACATATATAAATAAATTTTTATTATATAGTTTATTTTTTAATGTTAATTTATATTGTTTTGTTGGGGTGACATGAAGAATAATTAAACTCTTCATTATAAAATCATTGATTTATGTTTATGCGTTTATGCGTTTCGCGGCATTGAAATAGTGTACAAAAGCGCTTAGATTGAGCTCAGGTAAGTTGTATTTGCAGGATAAAAATACTTTTTGTCAAAAATGGCAAATTTTCTCTAAAGGTCCCGATATGAAGAAATTTCCAAAATTGGAATCTCTCAAAAGTGCATATTTGGGTATGGATTTTATGTGATCCATCGTCTAGTTATCATTGCTGCAATTTTCCTACTTTTTGCGTTTTTCAAATGCTGAAAATTAACAAAAAACGATCGTTTTACACATTTTTCAATTCAAACGAATTTATGGGAAAAACTGTGAGTCCTACACGTATTTGCTGTGTCACAAGATGAACACAAAATTATACCGAATAAACAAAGAATAATATGTGCCTACCTTTTGTACAGAATCTGACCTTCCCAGCAATGGGAGACTAATCATACAATGTTTACACACCACATCATCCAATAATCAGTACATTTCTGGTCGATAGTCAATTGTACACATATGTGCTAGGTCACAAAATGAAATAAAGGAATACTGATTAAAGTAAAGTAATATAAAGTTACTTTCACCCAGAAACATGACTTCAGATAACCGTGAAAACAATACACGGTAATTGCAAGTTTCAGCACAACACATAGTTGTGCTTTTGCGGCTCTAACGAACGAACCGTTAAAAAGTACGAATACCAGCGTTGTGGTATTGGATAGCCCATAGAATGACAATTCCAAAGATGTATAAGAATTGTAATTCCTACCCAAAAACCGGATGTCGGAGAAGCTCAAACGCAATACACAATAATTGAACATACGTAACATTCCGCATAGTTGCAATAAAACATTTTTTCAATCAAAGGGTGAGCTCAAAACCAATGTACTTTGCACCATGTAGGAGGGGGGGGGGAAGAAATGGGCAATTCCACAATGTATAACAGCTCCATCTGGAACGCATATAGTCGGCGTCAAAGAGCACGTAAACATGAAGGCATTATTGCTCCTTCCGGGACGAATAATATTGACTTTATTCGCTTGTAACAAAAAGTCAGTTCGACTTAGAATTATGCGGTTTGCGGCATTAAATTTAGTGTAAAAATGGGCGTAGATTGAGCTCAGTTAAGTTGGATTTGCAGGAAAAAAATTTTTTTTGTGAAAAATGGCCAATTTCCGCTGAAGAAAGTGCAGAAATTTCAAAAAATTGGAATCTCTCAAAAGTGCGTATTTGGGCATGGATTTTATGTATTCCATCGTGTAGTTTTGAACCATTGTCAAAAAGGATTCATTGCTTCAATTTTACTACTTTTTAACGATTTTCAAATACTGAAAATTAACGAAAAACCATCTCTTTACACATTTTTTAATTCAAACGAATTTATGGGAAAAAACTGTGGGTCCTATATGTATTTGCTGTGTCACACGATGAACAGAAAATTATACCGAATAAAAAAAATATATATATGCCTAACTTTTGTACCGTAACTGACCTTCCCAGCAATGGGACACTAATCGTCCAATGTTTACACCTCGCATGATACAATAACCAGTACATTTCTGGTAGATAGTGAATTGTACACGTATGTGCTATGTCACACGATGAAAAAAGGAATACTGATTAAAGTGAAGTAATAAAAAGTTATTTTCGGCCAGAAACATGACTTCAGATAACTGCGAAAACAATACACGGTAATTGCAAGTTTCCGCGCAACACATAGTTGTGCTTTCGCGACACTAACGAACGAACAGTTCAACGTACGAATACCGGCGTTCGGCATTCGATAGCCCATAGAATGCCGATTCCAAAAATGTATGAGAAGTGTAATTTCTACCCAAAAACCTGATATCGGAGAAGCTCAACCGCAATACACAATAATTGCACATACGTAACATACCGCATAGTTACAATGAAACTTTTATTAAGGGTGTGCTCAATACCAATGTCCTTTGCACCATGTTGGAGGGGATGAAGTGGGCAATTTCACCAAGTGTATCATCTCCATCCCGGGCGCATATAGTCGGCGTCAAAGAGCTCGTAAACATGAATGCATTATTGCTCCTTCCGAGACAAATAATTGTGCCTTCTTTCGCTTCTAACAAAAAGTCAGTTAGACATAGAATTATGCGGTTTGCGGCATTGAATTTATTGTAGAAAAGCACGTAGATTGAACTCAGTTAAGTACAATTAGCAGGAAAAAATTATTTTTCGTCAAAAATGGCCAATTTTCGCTGCAGAAATTTCCAAATTTGGAATCTCTCAAAAGTGCGTATTTGGGCATGGATTTTATGTGTTCCATCGTGTAGTTATGAACCATGGTCGAAAAGTATTCAATGCATCAATTTTACTACTTTTAACGATTTTCAAATACTGAAAATTAACAAAAACCATACGTTTACACATTTTTCAATTCAATCGAATTTATGGGAAAAACTGTGGGTCCTATACGAATTTGCTGTGTCACACGATGAACAGAAAATTATACCGAATAAACAAAAAATAATATATGCCTAACTTTTGTACAGAAACTTAACTCCCGAGCAATGGGACGCTAATCGTACAATGTTTACACCTCGCATGATACAATAACCAGTACATTTCTGGTAGATAGTGAATTGTACACGTATGTGCTATGTCACACGATGAAAAAAGGAATACTGATTAAAGTGAAGTAATAAAAAGTTATTTTCGGCCAGAAACATGACTTCAGATAACTGCGAAAACAATACACGGTAATTGCGAGTTTCCGCGCAACACATAGTTGTGCTTTCGCGGCTCTAACGAACTAACCGTTCGACGTACGAATACCAGCGTTGCAGGATTCTATAGCCCATAGAATTAAGATTCCAAAGATGTATAAGAAGAGTAATTTTTGCCCAACAACTTGATGTCGGAGTAGCTCAAACGCAATACACAATAATTGCACATACGTAAAATACGGCATAGTTGCAATAAAACTTTTTTTTAATCAAAGGGTCAGCTCATAACCAATGTCCTTTGCACCATGTTGGAGGGGAAGATGTGGGCAATTCCACAATGTATAACAGCTCCATCCGGAATGCATATAGTTGTCGTCAAAGAGCACGTAAACATGAAGGCATTATTGCTCCTACCGGTCCGAATAATTTTGCCTTTTTTCGCTTCAAACAAAAGGTTAGTTCGCCTTAAATTATGCGGTTTGCGGCATTGAATTTAGTGTAAAAAACGCGTAGATTGAGGTCAATTAAGTTGCATTTGCAGGAAAAAAATATTTTTCGTCAAAAGTGGTCAATTTTGGCTGAAGGTCCCGATATGCTGAAATTTCCAAAATTTGGAATCTCTCAAAAGTGCGTTGTTGGGCATGGATTTTATGTGTTCCATCGTGTAGTTATGAACCATGGTCAAAAAGGATTCATTGCTTCAATTTTCCTACTTATAACGATTTTCAAATACTGAAAATTAACAAAAAACAATCTGATGTAATTCTTCATGCTTTCCCGGCGAGATCTTGACATAAACGGGATTACTGCCGGGTGTATGCGTCGTTCTGGCACAATATTTCGGCCGCATAACTCGCTGCCTTCTTCAGGTGCTATCTGAGACTGCCGTTTTTGGAGGACCTGGTCCAGTATTTATGCCCAGCAGACGCTAGGCGCTCTGTCTGCGGTCCGCGCCCAGCTGGTCTGCTTGTAGTGTGCTGTCTCTTCCCTGGCGTTCCGTCGGACATCCGCGCCCCAATCGGCCGCCCTCTGTGGCAGCGGCAACTCTCTGAGGCCCCTCCCACGTTGGGTGCTCCCTCTGCGGTCCGCGCCCGTCTGGCGCTGCTCCTGAGGTGTTGTGGCTTCCCTTGTGCTCCGACGGACGTCCGCGCCCATCTTGTCCACCATCTGTGGTCGGTGCAGCTGCCTGATGCCCTTCTGGCGTCAGGCGCTCTGATCTTGGCCCGTACCCGCCTCGCGCCTCTCATGAGGTGTTGTGGCTGCACAGACGCTCCAATGGACGTCCGCGCCCGTCTTGGCCGACATCGGCTGCTATGGCAGCTGTCTGAGGCCCTTCTGGCGCCAGGCGCTTTGATCTTGGTCCGTGCCCGCCTCGCGCCTCTCCTGAAATGTTGTGGCTGCACAGACGCTCCAACGGACGTCCGCGCCCGTCTTGGCCGACATCGGCTGCTATGGCAGCTGTCTGAGGCCCTTCTGGCGCCAGGCGCTTTGATCTTGGTCCGTGCCCGCCTCGCGCCTCTCCTGAAATGTTGTGGCTGCACAGACGCTCCAACGGACGTCCGCGCCCGTCTTGGCCGACATCGGCTGCTATGGCAGCTGTCTGAGGCCCTTCTGGCGCCAGGCGCTTTGATCTTGGTCCGTGCCCGCCTCGCGCCTCTCCTGAAATGTTGTGGCTGCACAGACGCTCCAACGGACGTCCGCGCCCGTCTTGGCCGACATCGGCTGCTATGGCAGCTGTCTGAGGCCCTTCTGGCGCCAGGCGCTTTGATCTTGGTCCGTGCCCGCCTCGCGCCTCTCCTGAAATGTTGTGGCTGCACAGACGCTCCAACGGACGTCCGCGCCCGTCTTGGCCGACATCGGCTGCTATGGCAGCTGTCTGAGGCCCTTCTGGCGCCAGGCGCTTTGATCTTGGTCCGTGCCCGCCTCGCGCCTCTCCTGAAATGTTGTGGCTGCACAGACGCTCCAACGGACGTCCGCGCCCGTCTTGGCCGACATCTGCTGCTGTGGCAGCTGTTTGAGGCCCGTCCGGTGTCAGGCGCTCCATTCTCGGTCCGCGCCCGCCTAGCGCCACTTCTGAGTTGTTTCTACTTCGTGTGGAGTTATTTGGTCCCTTCCGCTGGGCCTTGACAAGTTCCAGAGCCGGACTCCACGCTGTGCATAGCTGGTAACCGCTATCTCGATTTATTAGTTTGTCGGCGACCTTTATTTCGATGGCCTCCTTTATGATGCTATCCCAGAATCTTGGGGACTGTGTCACAACTTTGGTTTTGTCATAGTCCATTGCGTGGCCATACGCTAGACAGTGCTCTGCTATGGCTGACTTGGCTGCCTGTCCGAGTCTGGTGCACCTATGGTGTTCTTTGCACCTTATATTCACCGTCCTGATTGTCTGGCCGATGTATGGCATCCCACACTGGCACGGGATGCTGTAAATGCCTGGTTAACGTAGCCCCAGGTCATCTTTCACACTTCCCAGCATTGTCTCAATTTTCGCAGGTGGGCAGAATATGCTCTTAATGTCATACATCATAAGAATTAAAAAACCATCTGAATACACATTTTTCAATTCAATCGAGTGTCACACGATGAACAGAAAATTATACCGAATAAACAAAAAATAATATATGCCTAACATTTTTAAAGAAACTGACCTTACCAGCAATGGGACTCTAATCGTACAATGTTTACACACCGCATGATCCAATAATCAATACATTTCTGGTGGATAGTGAATTGTACACATATGTGCTACGTCGAAAGATGAAAGAAAGGAATACAGATTAAAGTGAAGTAATAAAAAGTTTTTTTGCCCAGAAACATAACTTCAGATAACCGCAAAAATAATACACGGCAATTGCGAGTTTCCGCGCAACACATAGTTGTGCTTTCGCGGCTCTAACGAACGAACCGTTCAACGTACGAATACCGGCATTCGATAGCCCATAGATGTATAAGAAGTATAATTTCTGCCTAAAAACCGGATGTCGGAGAAGCCAAAACGCAATACACAAGAACTGCACATATGTAACATACCGCATAGTTGAAATAAAACATTTTTTGAACCTAATGGTGAGTTCAAAACCAATGTACTTTGATCCATGTTGGTGGGGAAGAAAAGGACAAATCCACAATGTATAACAGCTCCATACGGAACGCATATAGTCGGCGTCAAAGAGCACGTAAACATGAAAGCATTATTGTTCCTGCCGGGAAGAATAATTATGCCCTCTTTCGCTTCTAACAAAAAGTCAGTTCGACTTAGAATTATGAGGTTTGCGGCATTGAATTTAGTGTAAAAAAAGCGCGTAGATTGAGCTCAGTTAAGTTGGATTCCACCCCCATGAACCACAGACATTGCCGAGGTGGGGTGGCTTGCGTGCCTCAACGATGCAGATAGCCGTACCGTAGGTGCAACCACAGCGGAGGGGTATCTGTGGAGAGGCCAGACAAACGTGTGGTTCCTGAAGAGGGGCAGCAGCCTTTTCAGTAGTTACAGGGGCAACAGTCTGGATGATTGACTGAGCTGGCCTTGTAACATCAGCTAATGTGGCTTTGCCACACAGCTACTGCGAACGGCTGAAAGCAAGGGGAAACTACAGCCGTTACTTTTTCCCGAGGACATGCAGCTCTACTGTATGAACACATGATGATGGCATCCTCTCGGGTAAAATATTCCGGAGGTAAAATAGTCCCCCATTCGGATCTCTGGGCGGGGACTACCCAGGAGGATGTGATCATCAGGAAAGACAATACTGGCATTCTACGGGTCGGAGCGTGGAATGTTAGATCCCTTAATCGAGTAGGAAAATTAGAAAATTTAAAAAGGGAAATGGATAGGTTGAAGTTAGATATAGTGGGGATTAGTGAAGTTCGGTGGCAGGATGAACAGGATTTCTGGTCAGGTGAGTACAGGATTATAAATACAAAATCAGTTGGGGGTATCACAGGAGTAGGACTGATAATGAATAAGAAAATAGGAATGCGGGTAAACTACTATGAGCAGCACAGTGATCGCATTATCATTGTCAAGATAGATACGAAGCCAACACCGACAACAGTAGTACAGGTTTATATGCCAACTAGCTCTGCCGATGATGAGGAGATCGAAGAAATATATGAGGAGCTAAAGGAAATTATTCAGAAAGTTAAGGGAGAGGAAAATTTAATGGTTATGGGAGACTGGAATTCGGTAGTAGGACAAGGAAGTGAAGGGAAGATAGTAGGTGAATATGGTCTGGGCAAAAGGAAAGAAAGAGGAAGCCGCCTGATAGAATTTTGCACAGAACATAATTTAGTTATAACAAACACCTGGTTCAAGAATCACAAAAGAAGGTTGTATACGTGGAAGAGACCAGGAGACACCGGAAGGTATCAGATAGATTTTATAATGGTACGACATAGGTACCGGAACCAGGTTATAAACTGCAGGACATACCCAGGGGCAGATATAGACTCTGACCATAACTTGTTAGTCATGAACTGTAGGCTGAAGCTGAAAAAACGGCAGAAAGGTAGGAAAATAAGGAGATGGACTTAGATAGATTGAAGGAAAGTGAAGTTCTGGAGGATTTCAGAGGGAGATTTAGGCAACAATTGACAGAAACAGGGGGAAATAAAACAGTAGAAGAGGAATGGGTAGCATTGAGAGATGAAATAATGAAGGCAGCGGAGGACAAAATAGGTAGAAAGGCAAGACCTACAAAAAATCCATGGATATCACAGGAAATACTACAGTTAATTGATGAAAGGAGAAAATATAAAAATGCAGTAAACGAAACAGGCAAAATGGAGTACAGACGACTAAAAAATGAGATTGACAGGAAGTGCAAAACGGCTAAGCAGGAGTGGCTAGAAGCCAAATGTAAATCTGTAGAAGAATGTATAGCAAGGGGAAAAGTAGATACCGCCTACAGGAAAATAAAAGAAACATTTGGAGATAAGAAAAACAGCTCTACAAATATCAAGAACTCAGATGGGAAACCAGTTCTCAGCAAAGAAGGGAAAGCTGAAAGGTGGAAAGAGTACATAGAGCAGCTCTACAAAGGAAATGAACTTAGAGACGATGTTGTAGGAACGGAAGAGGAAGTCGATCAAGATGAAATAGGAGATACTATACTGAGAGATGAATTTGACAGAGCCTTGAAAGACCTAGGTCGGAACAAGGCCCCAGGAGTAGATGACATACCCTCAGAGCTACTAAAGTATCTGGGAGAGCCAGCCATGACAAGACTATTTGAACTGGTGTGTAGGATGTATGAGACCGGCGAAATGCCCTCAGACTTTAAGAAAAATGTAATAATCCCCATTCCAAAGAAATCAGGCGCAGACAGGTGTGAAAATTACAGAACCATCAATTTGATAAGTCATGGTTGCAAAATTTTAACACGAATTATCTACAGGAGAATGGAAAAGCTGGTAGAAGCTGATCTCGGGGAAGGTCAGTTTGGATTCAGGAGGAACATAGGAACCCGTGAGGCAATACTCACTTTACGTCTTAACTTAGAAGATAGATTAAGAAAAGGCAAACCTACATTTTTAGCTTTTGCAGATTTGGAGAAAGCATTTGACAATGTTGACTGGAATACACTCTTTCAAATTCTGAAGTCAGCAGGGATAAAATACAGGGAAAGGAGAGTTATTTACAACTTGTACAAAAGCCAGACCGCAGTTATTAGACTCGAAGGACATGAAAGGGAAGCATCAGTTGGGAAGGGAGTAAGACAGGGTTGTAGCCTTTCTCCAATGTTGTTCAATTTGTACATCGAGCAGGCAGTGAAGGAAAGCAAGGAAGAATTTGGAATAGGAATTAAAGTTCAGGGGGAAGAAATAAAAACATTGCGTTTTGCCGATGACATTGTAATTCTGTCAGAGACAGCAAAGGACCTGGAAGAGCAGTTGAATGGAATGGACAGCGTGTTGAAGAGAGCATATAAAATGAACATTAACAAGAGCAAAACAAAAATAATGGAATGCGGTCTTAGAAAATCAGGCGATGCTGAAGGAATTAGATTAGGTAACGAAACAATGAAGGTGGTAGATGAGTTTTGTTACTTGGGTAGTAAAATAACATGCGATGGTCGCAGTACAGAGGATATAAAATGCAGAATGGCAATGGGAAGAAAAGCATTTTTGAAAAAGAGAAATTTGCTAACATCGAATATTAATTTAAGGGTAAGGAAGTCTTTTCTGAAGGCATTTGTGTGGAGTGTTGCCTTGTACGGGAGTGAAACATGGACGATAAGCAGTGCGGACAGGAAGAGACTGGAGGCTTTTGAAATGTGGTGCTACAGAAGAATGCTGAAGATTAGGTGGGTAGATCGCATAACTAATGAAGAGGTACTGAACAGAATTGGTGAGAAAAGGAATTTTTGGCATACCCTGACTAAAAGAAGGGATCGCTTGGTAGGACACATTCTTAGACATCGGGGAATCGTAAATTTAGCATTGGAGGGAAGTGTGTGGGGTAAAAACCGCAGAGGGAGACCAAGAGACGCGTATAGTAAGCAGATTCAAGTGGATGTGGGTTGCCGTTCTTATGAGGAGATGAAAAGGCTTGCTCAGGATAGAGTAGGGTGGAGAGCTGCATCAAACCAGTCTCCGGACTGAAGACCATAACAACAACAAGTTGGATTTGCAGGAAAACAACATATTTGGTCAAAAATGGCCAATTTTCGCTGAAGGTCCCGATATACAGAAATTTCCAAAAATTGGAATCTCTCAAAAGTGCGTATTTGGGCATGGATTTTATGTGTTCCATCGTGTAGTTATGAACCATTGTCAAAAAGGATTCATTGCTGCAATTTTACTACATTTAACGATTTTCAAATACTGAAAAGTAACAATTAACCATCTGTTTACACTTTTTTCAATTCAATCGAATTTATGGGAAAAACTGTGGGTCCTATACGTATTTGCTGTGTCACACGATGAACAGAAAATTATACTGAATAAACAAAAAATAATATATGCCTAACTTTTGTACAGATACTGACCTTCCCAGCAATGGGACGCTAATCGTACAATGTTTACACACCGTATCATCCAATAATCAGTACATTTCAGGTAGATAGTGAATTGTACACATATGTGCTATGTCACAAGATGAAAGAAAGAAACACTGATTAAAGTAAAGTAATAAAAAGTTATTTTTACCCAGAAACATGACTTCAGATAACCGTGAAAACAATACACGGTATACGCGAGTTTCCGCAAATACGCAAATACGATTGAATTGAAAAATGTAAAAAAAGATGGTTTTTTGTTAATTTTCAGAATTTGAGAATCGTTAAAAGTAGTAAAAGTTCAACAAGAATCCTTTTTGACCATTGTTTATAACTACACGATGTAACACATGAAATCCATGCCCAAATACGCACTTTTGGGAGATTCAAAATTTTGGAAATTTCTGAACCTTCAGCAAAAATCGGCCATTTTTGACGAAATATATTTTTTTCCTGCAAATCAAAATAACTGAGCTTAATGTTCGCGCTTTTATACACTAGATTCAATGCCGCAAACCGCATAATACTAAGTCGAACTGAATTTTTGATAGAAGCGAAGGAATTCAAAATTATTCGTCCCGGTAGGAGCAATAATGCCTTCATGTTTACGTGCTCTTTGACGGCGACTATATGGTTTCCGGATGGTGATGTTATACATTGTTGAAGTGCCCATTACTTACCCTCCAACATGGTGCAAAGTACATTGGTTTTCAGCTCACCCTTTGATTGAAAAAAACTTTTACTGCAACTATGCGGTATGTTACGTACGAGCAATTATTGTGTATTGCGTTTGAGCTTCTCCGACAGCAGGTTTTTGGGCAGAAATTACACTTCTTATACACATTTCGAATCGTCATTCTATGGGCTATAGAATGCTTCTACGCTGGTATTCGTACGTTGAACGGTTCGTTGGTTAGAGCCGCGAAAGCACAACTATGTTTTGCGTGGAAACTCGCAATTACCGTGTATTGTATTCACGGTTATCTGAAGTCATGTTTCTGGCGAAAATAACTTTTTATTACTTCACTTTAATCAGTATTCCTTTCTTTCATCTTGTGACGTAGCATATATGTATGCAATTCACTATCTACCAGAAATGTACTGATTATTGGATGATGCGGTGTGTAAACATTGTACGATTAGCGTCCCATTGCTGGTAAGGTCAGTTTGTGTACAAAAGTTAGGCATATATTATTTTTTGTTTATTCGTTATAATTTTGTGTTCATCGTGTGACACCCCCCCCCCCCCCCGAGGACATGCAGCTCTACTGTATGAAAATATGATGATGGCATACTCTTGGGTAATATATTCCGGAGGTAAAATAGTCCCCCAATCGGATCTCCGGGTGGGGACTACTCAGGAGAATGTTATCATCAGGAAAGACAATACTGGCATTCTACGGGTCGGAGCGTGGAATGTTAGACCCCTTAATCGGGTAGGATAATTAGAAAATTTAAAAAGGGAAATGGGTATGTTGAAGATATAGTGGGGATTAGTGAAGTTCGGTGGCAGGATGAACAGGATTTCTGGTCAGGTGACTACAGGATTATAAATACAAAATCAATTGGGACTCTAATTGTACAATGTTTTCATACCGCATCATCCAATAATCAGTACATTTCTGGTAGATAGTGAATTGTACACATATGTGCTATGTCACAAGATGAAAGAAAGAAACACTGATTAAAGTAAAGTAATAAAAAGGTATTTTCGCCCAGAAACATGACTTCAGATAACCGTGAAAACAATTCATGGTAATTGCGAGTTTCCGCGCAACACATAGTTGTGCTTTCGCAGCTCTAACGAACGGACCCTTCAACGTACCAATACCGGCGTTGCGGCATTGAATAGCCCATAGAATGCCGTTTCTAAAGATGTTCAGCCCAAAAACCTGAAGTCGGATATGCTCAAACGCAATACACAATAATTGCAAATACGTAACATACCGCATAGTTGCAATAAAACTTCTTTTCAATCAAAGGGAGAGCTGAAAACCAATTTACTTTGCTCCATGTTGAAGGGGAATAAATCGGTAATTCCACAATGAATAACATGTAGGCATTATTGCTCCTTCCGGGACGAATAATTTTGCTTTTTTTCGCTTCTAACAAAAAGTCAGTTCGGCTTAGAATTATGCGGTTTGCGGCATCGAATTTAGTGTAAAAAGCGTGTAGATTGAGCTCAGTTAAGTTGGATTTGATTGAAAAAAATATTTTTCGTCAAAAATGGCCAATTTGCGCTGATGGTCCCGATATGCAGAAATTTCCAAAAATTGGAATCACTGATAAGTGCGTATTTGGGCATGGATTTTATTTGTTCCATCGTGTAGTTATGAACGATGGTCAAAAATAATTCATTGCTTCAATTTTCCTACTTTTAACGATTTTCAAATACTAAAAATTAACGAAAAACCATCTGTTTACACATTTTTCAATTCAATCGAATTATGGGGAAAACTGTGGGTCCTATACGTATTTGCTGTGTCACACGATGAACAGAAAATTATACTGAATAAACAAAAACTAATATATGCCTAACTTTTGTACAGAAACTGACGTTCCCAGCAATGGGACGCTAATCGTACAATGTTTACACACCGCATCTTCCAATAATCAGTACATTTCTGGTAGACAGTGAATTGTACATACATGTGCTACATCACAAGTTGAAAGAAAGGAATACTGATTAAAGTAAAGTAATAAAAATTTATTTTCGCCCAGATACATGACTTCAGATCACAGTGAAAAAAATACTCTGTAATTGCGAGTTTCTGCGCAACACATAGTTGGGCTTTCGCGGCTCTAACGAACGAACCGTTTAACGTACGAATACCGGCGATGCAGCATTCGATAGCCCATTGAATGCCGACTCGAAAGATGTATAAGAAGTGTAATTTCAGCCCAACAACCTGAAGTCGGAGAAGCACAAACGCAATACACATTAATTGCACATACGTAACATACCGCATAGTTGAAATAAACCTTTTTTCCAATCACAGGGTGAGCGAAAAACCAATGAACTTTGCACCATGGTGGAGAGGACGAAACGGTAAATTCCACAATGTGTAACATCTCCATCCGGAACGCATATAGTCGGCGTCAAAGAGCACGTAAACATGAAGGCATTATTGCTCCTACCGGGACAAATAATTTTGCCTTCTTTCGCTTCTAACAAAAAGTCAGTTCGACTTAGAATTATGCGCTTTGCGACATTGAATTTAGTGTAAAAAAAGCGCGTAGATTGAGATCAGTTAAGTTGTAAACAGGTGGTTTTTTGTTAATTTTCAGTATTTGAAAATCGTTAAAAGTAGTTAAATTGCAGCAATGATACCTTTTTGACCATGGTTCATAACTACACGATGGAACACATAAAATCCATGTCCAAATACGCACTTTTGATAGATTCCAATGTTTGGAAATTTCAGCATATTGGGACCTTCAACGAAATTTGGCCATTTCTGACGAAAAATATTTTTTTTCCTGCAGATCCAATTTAACTGAGCTCAATCTACGCTAATTTTTTACACTAAATTCAATGCTGCAAACCACATTATTCTAACTCGAACTGACTTTTTGTTAGAAGCGAAAGAAGGCAAAATTATTCGTCCCGGTAGGAGCACTAATGCCTTCATGCTTACGTGATCCTTGACGCCGACTATATGCGTTCCGGATGAAGATGTTATACATTGTGGAATTTCCCATTTCTTCCCCTCCGACATGGTGCAAAGTACATTGGTTTTGAGTTCACCCTTTGATTGAAGAAAAGTTTTATTGCAACTATGCGGTATGTTACGTATGTGCAATTATTGTGTATTGGGTTTGAGCTTCTCCGAAAGAAATTACACTTCTTACACACCTTTGGAATCGACATTCTCTGGGCTATCGAATGCCGCAACGCTGCTATTGGTACGTTGAACGGTTCGTTCGTTAGAGCCGCGAAAGCACAACAATGTGTTGCGCGGAAACTCGCAATTACCGTGTATTTTTTCACGGTTATCTGAAGTCGTGTTTCTGGGTGAAAATAACTTTTTATTAGTTTACTTTAATCAGTATTCCTTTCTTTCATCTTGAGACGTAGCACATATGTGTACAATTCACCATCAACCAGAAATATACTGATTATTGGATCATGCGTTGTGTAAACATTGTACGATTAGCGTCCCATTGCTGGGAAGGTCAGTTTCTGTACAAAAGTTAGGCATATATTATTTTTTGTTTATTCGGTAATATTTTCTGTTCATCGTGTGGCTCAGGATATACGTATAGGACAAACAGTTTTTGATTTGAAAAATGTGTTTCTTTGGCAGAACGCTTAGACAATGCACCAGCTCCACCAAAGAGACTGCCTACATCACAAACATAATATATGCCTATGTTTTGTACAGAAACTGACCTTCCCAGCAATGGGACGCTAATCGCACAATGTTCAAACCCCTCATCATCCAATAATCAGTACACCTCTTGTAGATAGTGAATTGTACACATATGTGCTATGTCAAAAGACGAAATAAAGGAATAATGAATAAAGAGAAGTAATAGAAAGCTATTTACGCCCAGAAACATGACGTCAGATAACCGTGAAAACAATACACGGTAATTGCGAGTTTCCGCGCAACACATAGTTGTGCTTTCGCGGCTCTAATGAACAAAACGTTCAACGTACGAATACCCGCATTGCGGCATTCGATAGCCCTGAGAATGAAGATTCCAAAGACGAATAAGAAGTGTAATTTCTGCCCAACTACCTGAAGTTGGAGAATCTCAAACGCAATACACAATAATTGCACATACGTAACATATCGCATACTTAAAATAAAACTTTTTTTCAATCAAAGGGTGACCTCAAAACCAATGTACTTTGACCATGTTGGAGGGGAAGAAATGGGCAATTCCACAATATATTACATCTCCATCCGGAACGCATATAGTCGGCGTCAAAAAGCATGTAAACATAAATGCATTATTGCTCCTACCGGGACGAATAATTTTTCCTTCTTTCGCTTTTAACAAAAGGTCAGTTCGACTTAGAATTACGCAGTTTACGGTATTGAATTTAGTGTAAAAAAGCTCGTATATTGAACTCAGTTAAGTTGGATTTGCAGGAATAAAATATTTTTCGTTAAAAATGGCTAATTTTCGCTGAAGGTCGCGATATGCAGAAATTTCCAAAAATTGGAATATCTCAAAAGAACGTATTTGGGCATTGATTTTATGTGTTCCATCGTGTAGTTATGAACCATGGTCAAAAAGGATTCATTGCGGCAATTTTACTACTTTTAACGATTTTCAAATACTGAAAATTAAAAGAAACCACCTGTTTACACATTTTTCAATTCAATCAAATTTATGGCAAAAACTGTGGGTCCTATACATATTTGCTGTGTCACACGATGGACAGAAAATTATACCGAATAAACAAAAAATAATATATGCCTATCTTTTGTACAGAAACTGACCTTCCCAGAAATGGGACGCTAATTGTACAATGTTTACACACCGCATTATCCAATAATCAGTACATTTCTGGTAGATATTGAATTGTACACATATGTGATACATCACAAGATGAAAGAAAGGAATACTGATTAAAGTGAAGTAATAAAAAGTTATTTTAGCCCAGAAACATGACTTCAGATAACCGCGAAAACATACACGGTAATTGCGAGTTTCCGCGCAACACATAGTTGTGGTTTCGCGTCTCTAACGACCGAACCGTTCAACATACGAATACCAGCGTTGCGGCATTCGATATCCCAAACAATGACGATTCCAAAGATGTATAACAAGTGTAACTTCTGCCCAACAACCTGATGTCGGAGAAGCTCAAACGCAATTAACAATAATTGCACATACGTAACATACCACATACTTGCAATAAAACTTTTTTTCAATCAAAGGGTGCGCTCAATACCAATGTACTTTGCACCATGTTGGAGGGGAAGAAATGGGCAATTCCACAATGTATAACATCTCGATCCGGAACGCATATAGTCGGCGTCAAAGAGCACATTAGCATGAAGGAATTATTGCTCCTACTGGGACGAATAATTTTGCCTTCGTTCGCTTCTAACAAAACGTTATTTCGACTTCTATTTATGCGGTTTGAGGTATTGAATGTAGTGTAAAAAAGCGCGTAGATTGAGCTCAGTTAATTTGGATTTGCAGGAAAATAGTATTTTTCGTAAAAATGGCTAATTTCCATCAATTGGAATAACTCAAAAGTGCGTATTTGGGCATGGATTTTATGTTTTCCATCGTGTAGTTATGAACCATGGTCAAAAAGGAGACATTGCTGCAATTTTACTACTTTTAACGATTTTCAAATACTGAAAATTAACAAAAAACCATCGGTTTACACATGTTTCAATTGAATCGAATTTACGGGAAAATTTGTTGGTCCTACACATATTTGCTGTGTCACACGATGAACAGAAAATTATACCGAATAAACAAAAAATGATATATGCCTAACTTTTGTACAGAAACTGACCTTGCCAGCAATGGGACGCTAATCGTACAATGTTTACTCACCGTATGATACAATAATAAGTACATTACTGGTAGATATTGATTTGTACAGATATGTGCTACGTCACAAGATGAAAGAAAGGAATACTGATTAAAGTGAAGTAATAAAAAGTTATTTTCGCCCAGAAACATGACTTCAGATAACCGCGAAAACAATACACGGTAATTGTGAGTTTCCGCGCAACACATAGTTGTGGTTTCGCGGTTCTAACGAACTAACCGTTCAACGTACGAATACCAGCGTTGCAGCATTCTACAGCCCATAGAATGGCGATTCCAAAGGTGTATAAGAAGTGTAATTTCTGCCCAACAACCTGAAGTCGGAGAAGCTCAAACGCAATACACAAAAATTGCACATACGTAACATACCGCATAGTTCCAATAAAACGTTTTTTCAATAAAACGGTTAGCTCAAAACCAATGTCCTTTGCACAATGTTGGAGGGGAACAAATGGGCAATTCCACAATGTATAACATCTCCAACCGGAACGCATATAGTCGGCGTCAAAGAGGACGTAAACATGAAGGCATTATTGCTCCTACCGGTACGTATAATTTTGCCTTCGTTCGCTTCTAACAAAAAGTCAGTCCGATTTTGAATTATGCGGTTTGCGGCATTGAATTTAGTGTAAAAATGCGCGTAGATTGAGCTCAGTTAAGTTTGGTTTTCGGGAAAAATGTATTTTTCGTCAAAAATGGACAAGTTTCGCCGAAGGTCCCGATATGCAGAAATTTCCAAAAATGGGAAACTCTCAAAAGTGCGTATTTGGGCATGGATTTTATGTGTTCCATCGTGTAGTTATGAACCATGGTCAATAAGGATTCCTTGCTGCAATTTTACTACTTTTAACGATTTTCAAATACTGATAATTACTAAAAACCATCTGTTTACTCATTTTTCAATTCAAAATTATGGGAAAATCTTTGGGTCGTATACATATTTGCTGTGTCACAAGATGAATAGAAAATTATACCGAATAAACAAAAAATAATATATGCCTAACTTTTGTACAGAAACTGACCTTCCCAGCAATGGGACGCTAATCGTACAATGTTTACATACCCCATCATCCAATAATCAGTACTTTTCTGGTAGATAGTGAATTGTACACTGCGAGGGTGAAGGTCCGGGTGAGAGTTTAAAATAGGTAAAGATTAATTTTTGAAACTCACAACCACGAGCTGCGAACCAAATTCCTAAACATGCAAAAACACTGGAACTGTTATTGCGACTGTTTGACTCGTTTTCTAGGGGATGATATCACACGTTCGCAGCTCTCCTTCCCTGCATATGATTAACAAAACAAATTCATAATAAATTCAAATTCATGAGAGAAAAGGGCTTACTAACTACTATTCTTGAAATCACGCGAAAGTTCACTTTATGTTGTTTATTTCACAATACTTGAACCCTGTGGCTGATATGTCTGTATGTCGGCACATTTATCAAATAAAGTTATAGCTCCAGAGCCCCACACAAAATGAATATTTGCCACGAATTATTTTCACACCACGTGGCTTTCTCAAACACCGGTTATGTTCATGCCTATGCGACGACACGTGTTACATTAACAAATCACAGTCACTTTAATTCAATGCGATGCACACCTTGTTCCACCGGCTAAATATTCACAAACACACAGTAGCACTCGATTTAACTTGGTGCAGTCTACGACGAGCAACCACACATGGCGATTGCCACAGACAAATCTCAAGTTACCACCTAGAGATCCGCATGCCGACTGATGCAGCGCGACGCCGCCCGGCCAGCCACACCACGTGTTCCCGAGTCCTCACTTCCTGCCCAGGTGCGCGCGCGCACCATAAGCTCAACTGCCAGGGTTTTTTCCCCTACGTCATCAACTTCCCCATGTGAACTGTTCTAACCGGTTTGCCAACGTACAGCGCTCAGCCAATACATTTCTAAAACTTTACTTAAAATCAAAATAATTACACTACACATTAAACAAATATTTTCTTACGTTTTAATATTTGTATAAACATCCTTTGTACTGTTTATCTTAATCGTGCAATTTCTTATATCACAGGTAACTGATTTAACTGAATATTTCAAGGTAAAATACAAAAGATTGATTGAAAATAAAATGAAAAATAGTTAATATATTATTTTTATAAACAAAAATTGCCATGCTAGTTGTGTAACTGTCTCGTCTTCGTTGGTAATTTATTACTTTTCATTGTCAATTAAACATATTACGTTAGATGTGACTATATCAGCTAATGTATTGTTTATTTATCAACAGGCTATTTTGTAATGAGGGCCTTAAAGGTTCCTAACTGCAAGGTATTACTTCAAATGCCAGTAGTATTACAATATTTGTGCACTGCACTGTGCCTGGCACTCGCCATTGTCCCTCTCTCCCCTCACCGGAAACGAACTGTAAAATCCTAAGTTGGAACAAGCCACCAACATCGGCCTGCTCGCTGGCCTCCCGTCAGCTACAAGCACACAGCAAATCTCAACGTGGAGAATTTCTACCTATGGCCTAACTCTAAATGTTGTCACCCAACTGTGTACATACATTGCTACCATAATTAATAAGATTAAAATCGTGTAACATTTAGTGCATTGGCATGGTCAATGTTTGCAGTGAACTTCATACTGTTTAATTATCAAATGCTATTAATTACCAGTATTTCTATTGGGCGGTAATCTCACAATACCCCCACTTGCGGCATCCAAACCATGTGCAGGATGGCGCAAGTAGCACCAAAATTAATACATTCAAATGAACAAAATTTTTAAATTAAAAAATTATTGAATCGGATTGGCTCAAAAACTATGCCAATTATGATCTCAACCAATGCAAAAAATAAATAAATAGATAAATAAAAAATAAACAGGGCTGTGAGATTATTTCCCAATATTTGTACCATTAAGACCACTTGTAGTGTGTGCATATTTTTAAGAAAAGGATCCTTATAACTAATTACATCCATGAATTTTAAGTGTGCCTGTTGTTTATATACAGAATTGGCACCAAATTTATAATATTATTAAACTTTAGTCTTTAGAGAACCTTGTCCTACATGGAAAAACTAGAATTGTCACTATAAAAACTTTTGACAGTGTACACTCCACTTGTTTGAAGGAAATCTCTCACCACTTTGACACTGAGAACCCCAGAGTCATCGTTGCAGCAACTCTGGTCCATGGTGTACGGTCCTATGTCTCCATCATTTCAACCAACATGCTGTTGCAGCTTAGATTCATGGCACTGGATCAAGCGTTCTTGTTCACACACGTCATATGCACACTACATGGAACAGGAAGAGCAGAAGGAACTCATGAGGCAAGATAGCCAAAAGTTTATCTGGACACCAGGATTCGGTTGGATTTGTATCCCATCCCCGCTGCCATCCAGACTTGGTGCAATTGAAACTAAGCATTGAGACATGTACAGTAACATGTAAATCAACAGAATTAAGAACTGAAAGTGGCTTGTGTTAGTCATTATCAGATCAACCCAAACCACCATGCCTGCACTCTCATCAGCCATAGCTTCAGATGAAACAGACAAGAGAATATGCGACCTACTTGGAGTATTACTCCGTCAAATAGAAAAAACAACCTCTCCATGTCAAAAATATATCTTAAAGCTCAAATAATACTATCAAAAGAATGTTATCATAGAGAATTTTCTCTTCCATCATAATGACACCTACAAGCATAAATACAAATCCTACCCCCTCGCACCAAAAAAATATCTTTTTGCTGGTGTGAGATTAAATTTGGATCCCTATCATCAGTCTCATGTGCTTTCCACAAGTACTCCCCACAATAAAATATCTAAGGTTAAAGTCTAATTTCTAAATTAGTTTATCACAAAACACCTACAATTTTTAAATAAAATATTACCAAACCCTATTGATGCTCAGGCCAGACAAAAAATAGTTCTCGTCAACTGCTGTTGCAGAAATTGTTCAGTCAACAGTTGAGCACCATTAAAGAAACCAAAATCTGTTATCAGAATAAATTTAATATAACAATACTGAGCATTCCCTATTAGACACGTTACCTACCAAACACTCAAAAGAGACAGACATTAAAGAGCAAACACTTTCTCTCATTGAAACATTTCTCAATCCAACGCACCTTTAGCCAAAACAACCACAACAAACATACATTCCTCACTTCTGACCCATATGGTCAGTCACACCCACATATGCAACACTGTCAGCTGACATTTTCATCACAATTTATCTAAGCCCAGACCCCACTGCCTGCATCAATGTCCACCACTTTCTCATTCTCCGAGTCACCCCACAACTCACATCACATATCCAGCCCTGCTCACATATACACACACATAAACAGTACACTTCCACTTCCTCTATCCTTTGGTGTTGGCATTCATACATACATATTTACCTCATGTACCACTATTGAACTGCAAATCTGATAAAGGCACATGTTTTAACACAAACAACAAAAGAAAAACATTTACAAAGAACACTTGTAAACTTGACCCCAATGCTTAAATCTAAACACACAAGTAGATACTAACACAGACCACAGAACAAATATACACAAATTCTTAACCTACTATCTACAATGCATTGAATCTCATATTTCATAATTTACACTGGTTTATGGCAGTTACTTGTGTAAACATGCCATTACATCTTTATCACTTACAACATTTTTGAATTTCACCCTCTTCATGCATCCCTCCAGACTTAATTCTAGCACTTTATCCTTATATTCCAACTGAGCTTCATATCTGCACAGAAAATCACTTCCTAACACTATATTTAAACATAGACCTTTTATCACCAATAAATGTTGAATAAACAGCTCCTCCTCAATGATTATTTCAAATTTTGAGTTCCCTGCATTTAACACCCCTATTTTTCTTGCAAAAGCATAATTTTCTTTTTCCCATGCCACTGGCTCTACTGTTTTTAAATGTTTGAGGAATTGGATCCAATCATCTTGCCCATACTCATGTGCTTCTTTATTAACCCAACCTGACTTTAACCCTTCAATATCCGTATCATGACACTGTTCATTATTATGAATCATAAAAACTTGAATTTCCTCCTCATCATCACCTAACCCCTGCTGTACAACTCTCTGTCCCTCACTTATCTCATCATGATCTAGGGTACACATGCGTAATCCCCTTAATTGATCATGCTCATTGTCCTCAAACTCTTTCAACACATTGTAATAAGTCTGGTCCCTATTATATTGTTTGCCTAGTCTGTCCAAATAATCATATTTGTGCAATAGCCAATCATCTGGTGCCCATTTCCTAATCCAGTTTATTTTCCCAATTAAATTTTTGGTTTGTGCATCTACACTGCCAACTTGGCCTTCATTTACAGTAGGTCCATTGTCATTTATTGTCTCTACTGGACCACATTTATTTACATTTAATTTAGAAAAACATTCACTCTCATTCATACATTCCACAACTTCTATGCTGGCTAAAGTATCATCAATATTTACATTCATACTTTCACATTCAGTCAACACTTGTGCCTCTGACCTATCCAAAATTATGGCTAACCAAACACTGTTTTTATCCTCTTTAATGTTATAATCAAATAAATTTCCCACATCATACTCTTCTTTATTGTCCCTGTTTCTAGCATTCCTCTTCCTGTTTGCCTTTCTTTTGTCATGTTGCCTAAACCAGTCCCCAAAAATTTCCTCACTACCTATAACAGCATCCATCTGACACATACTTTCCTCTCTTTTCTCCCTTTCCTTGTTTACTCTATTTATGTTTTCTTCCCTCTTTTCTTTATCCTTGCCCTTGTGAACTCCTACTTCCTCTTTCCTATCATTATCTCTGTCCATGTGACATAATTTTTCCTCCCTTCTCTCCCCATCTCTATTCCTACTGTAATTATGGTCATTAGATCCCCTGTTATCCCATCTTCTGGTCCTATTATTAGAATAGTTCCTTGTCCCAAAACGGACCTCATTTGGAACAAATCTTAGTTTCCCTGATTCTGTCTCTGATTTTTCTCTCCTACTGTTATCCCCATTCCTATTTCCACCTTCCTGCCTTTGATTTCTCCAATCATTTTCCCATGTTCCCCTCTGGCTTCTATTCTCCCAGTTATCTCCTCTGTTATTGTTCCTCTCCAATTTTCATTTAAATTCCTCTCTCTATTGTGGTTTCCCTGGTTATGACCCACATTTCTACTGCCTCTGTTTTCATTGTGGTTCACATGCTGTGTTCCCCTGAGCTGTCGTTCCATAACTAAACCCTGGTCTATCTTTTCTACAAATTCAATGAAATTCTCAGCTGAATCTGTGGGATGGTGAATTAACTGCCAATACAAATCTGCAGGTAACCTCCTACACAAAGTGGAAATTACTGCTAAAAGACTCAAAGGTGTATCTAAATGCACTAGTTTCTCAAGTTCCTCCTGACAAAATTCCTTCATGCTCTGTCTCCCTTTCATATAGTTTGGCCCGTTCAAGAATTCATTTTGTATCTTAGCTTGCTTGGCCTCCCCCCAATACTTATTTAAAAATAATTTTTCAAACGCCTCAAAAGTTAGAAATTTATTGGCACACTGATTTGCCCAAGTTTGAGCAGAACAGTCAAGCGTTCTCTTTGCTAACTTCACTTTACACTGGTCTGACATACCAGGCACAAATTGGTCCTTGCATACAGCCAAAAAATCTACTGGATGATAATTACCCATTCCTGAAAACTTTTTGCCATTACGTGTCTGCACCATGGACCAATTAGTGTTTCCTGATGCAGTACCCAATTCTAGATTATTTATTCTTGTGTTCACCTTCTCAATCTCAGTATTGTTTACTGTCACTACTTGTTCTATCTTTTTCCTAAAGTTACATTCGTAATCTCTAATTTTCCTGACAACAAAGTTTTTGTTTCCTCAATACCTGCCACCATCCTGTGATCACATATTTGTTTCACAGCATCTAACTTGTCTCCTACCTCAGTCTCAATAGCACCAATTATGGCATGTATCTCCTTTTCCCTATTATCAAACCGTTCTGTTAGACTTACTATCTATTTGTCAATGTCCGTGATTATTTCTGCCTTTAATGCACACATTGAATTTTGTAGTGCCCCAATGTCTGCCTTAAAGTCTGCTTTCAATTCTGATTTTACAGTTCCTATTTCTGATTTTAAATTTGAGTTTGAATTTTCTATTTCTGATTTTAAATTTGAGTTTGAATTTTCTATTTCTGATTTTAAATTTGAGTATGAATTTTCTATTTCTGATTTTAAATTTGAGTTTGAATTTTCTATTTTTGATTCTAAATTTGAGCTAAAACTCGCTAACATGGCTGCTAACATCTCCGGTGTCAACAACATTCCCCCAGTATTTACCCTCTCTGGACTCTACGTCGCTTGGCGACCTCTTAAAAACACTATCCATTATCGGTATCACAAGAAAGCTTGATTAACACACAAGAATTTATAGCGCCAGCTGCTTTACTTATCTTTTAAGCCAGAAGTTGCTGCAACGAGCTGCGACGTCCCCAACGCTCACTGCCGTCTGTTGTAGAAACTGTGGCTGGAATCTGTCCTCACTGCATCCCTTATCCTTTGTAGAATCGAAGCTGCTGGGCCCCGACGCTACGTTGGCGACTTGCAAAGTCCCCACGACCACTGCCGTCCGTTGCAGAAGAAGAAATTTGAGTGCGTTGAACCCACGTGCCACCGCTCACTGCTGCCGGTCCGATGGGTCGTCGATCGCCGGTTACGGATGCCCGCGCCAGAACTCTGCGTCACTAACCGTCGTTAACCGCGGGACGCGATTGCGTATCTGCTTGCAACTTTTCGTAACTGTTCACTGTCCTATACACACCCTAATCTCTCCGTCCGAGCAAGTCCAACGTGAAGTTATCCCGGCTGAGGCCACAAATGCGAGCGTGAAGGTCGGGGTGAGAGTTTAAAATAGGAAAAAATTAATTTTTGAAACTCACAACCACCAGCTGCGAACCAAATACCTAAACATGCAAAAACACTGGAACTGTTATTGCGACTGTTTGACTCGTTTTCTAGGGGATGATATCACACGTTCGCAGCTATCCTTCCCTGCATATAATTAACAAAACAAATTCATAATAAATTCAAATTCATGAGAGAAAAGGGTGTACTAACTACTGTTCTTGAAAACACGCGAAAGTTCACTTTATGTTGTTTATTTCACAATACTTGAACCCTGTGGCTGATATGTCTGTACGTCGGCACATTTATCAAATAAAGTTATAGCTCCAGAGCCCCACACAAAATGAATATTTGCCACGACTTATTTTCACACCACGTGGCTTTCTCAAACACCGGTTATGTTCATGCCTATGCGACGACACGTGTTACATTAACAAATCACAGTCACTTTAATTCAATGCGATGCACACCTTGTTCCACCGGCTAAATATTCACAAACACACAGTAGCACTCGATTTAACTTGGTGCAGTCTACGACGAGCAACCACACATGGCGATTGCCACAGACAAATCTCAAGTCACCACCTCGAGATCCACATGCCGACTGATGCAGCGCGACGCCGCCCGGCCAGCCACACCACGTGTTCCCGAGTCCTCACTTCCTGCCCAGGTGCGCGCGTGCGCCAAAAGCTCAACTGCCGGGGTTTTTTCCCCTACGTCATCAACTTCCCCATGTGAACTGTTCTAACCGATTTGCCAACGTACAAACCTCAACGTGAAGAATTTCTACCTATGGACTAACTATTAATGTTCTCACCCAACTGTGTACATACACTGCTACCATAATTAATAAGATTAAAATTGTGTAACATTTAGTGCATTTGCATGGTCAATGTTTGCACTGAACTTCATGCTGTTTAATTATCAAATGCTATTAATTACCAGTATTTCTATTGGGCGGTAATCTCACAACACACAACTGCTATGTCACAAGATGAAAGAAAGGTATACTGATTAAAGTGAAGTAATAAAAAGTTATTTTCGCCCAGAAACATAACTTCAGATAACCGCGAAAACAATACACGGTAATTGCGAGATTCTGCGCAACACATAGTTGTGCTTTCGCTCCTCTAACGAACGAACCGTTCACGGTACGAATACCGGCGTTGCGGCAATCTATAGCCCATAGAATGACGATTCCAAAAGTGTATAAGAAGTGTAATATCTGCCTAAGAAACTGATGTCGGAGAAGCTCAAACACAATACACAATAATTGCACATACGTAACATACCGCATAGTTGCAATAAAACTTTTTTCAATCAAAGGGTGAGCTCAAAAACAATGTACATTGCACCATGTTGGAGGGGAAGAAATGGGCAATTACACAGTGTATAACATCTCCATCCGGAACGCATATAGTCGGCGTCAAATAGCACGTAAACATAAAGGCATTATTGCTCCTACCGGGACGATAAATTTTGCCTTCTTTCAATTCTAACAAAGACTCAGTTCGACTTAGAACAATGCGGTTTGCGACATTGAATTTAGTGTAAACAAGCGAGTAGATTGAGCTCAGTTAAGTTGGATTTGCAGGAAAAAAATATTCGTCGTCAAAAATGGCCGATTTTCACTGAAGGTCCCGATATGCAGAAATTTCCAAAAATTGGAATCTCTCAAAAGTGCGTATTTGGGCATGGATTTTATGTGTTCCATCGTGTAGTTATGCACCATGGTCAAAAAGGATTCAATGCTTCAATTTTACTACTTTTAACGATTTTCAAGTATTGAAAATTAACAAAAATCCATCTGTTTACACATTTTTTCAATTCAATCGAAATTAAGGAAAAAACTGTGGGTTTTATACGTATTTGGTGTGTCATACGATGAACAGAAAATTATACCGAATAAACAAAAAATAATATATGCCTAACTCTTGTACAGAAACTGACCTTCCCAAGAATGGGTCACTAATCGTACAATGTTAACACACCGCATCACACAATAATCAGTACATTTCTGGTAGATAGTGAGTTGTACACATATGTGCTACGTCACAAGATGAAAGAAAGGAATACTGATTAATGTAAAGTAATAAAATGTTATTTTCGCCCAGATACATGACTTGAGATAACCGTGAAAACAATACACGGTAATTGCGAGTTTCCACGCAACACATTGTTGTGCTTTCGCGGCTCTAACGAACGAAACGTTCAACGTACGAATACCGGCGTTGCGGCATTCTATAGCCCATAGAATGACGATACCAAAGCTGTATAATAAGTGTAATTTCTGCCCAACAACCTGATGTCGGAGAAGCTCAAACACAATACACAGTAATGGCACATACGTGACATACCGCATAGTTTCAATAAAACTTTTTTTCAATCAAAGGGTAAGCTCAAAATCAATGTCCTTTGCACCATGTTGGAAGGGAAGAAATGGGCAATTCCACAATGTATAACATCTCCATCCGGAACGCATATAGTCGGCGTCAAAGAGCACGTAAACATGAAGGCATTATTGCTCCTACCGGGAGGAATAATATTGCCTTCTTTCGCTTCTAACAAAAAGTCAGTTCGACTTAGAATTATACAGTTTGCGGCATTGAATTTAGTGAAAAAAGCCCGTAGATTGAGCTCTGTTAAGTTGGCTTTGCAGGAAAAAAAATTTCCCGTCAAAAATGACCAATTTTCGCTGAAGGTCCCGATATGCAGAAATTTCCAAAAATTGGAATCTCTCAAAAGTGCGTATTTGGGCATGGATTTTATGTGTTCCATCGTGTAGTTATGCACCATGGTCAAAAAGGATTCATTGCTTCAATTTTACTACTTTTAACGATTTTCAAATACTGAAAATTAACAGAAAACCATCTGTTTACACATTTTACCATCTGTTTACAGGGAAAAATCTGTGAATTATATGATTGTATGTAAACCAATTAATATCTGTCTAATGCTGAAAACTCACTTTATTATCCATGAAAGTATCAGAAAGACCATTAAATTATTTTGATAATACCAGCATAATTTTTGCTGTCACGGGTGTGACACGTACAAATATCTCTGAACATTTCAGATAATTAAAGGTAATAATTGATTAAACCCAAATTTTTGGCAGTACAAAAAAAGCACAATGCTTAATTAAAGTTGTGTTTTTGTTAAATTAACAAAAACTCAAATCTTTAATATAAATTTTATAAACAACTCCTTTTTCAATGAAATAACTTAAACTTCACCATATTGCACAATAAGGAGAATTTAAAGTAATGTAGGTTGAAACAAATAAAGGATTGAATACTTAACAACATAAAGCAATATACACTGACATACACACTTAAATAACTTTCTCCCAAAAATAATAATAAAACTCTATTTCCTTTCATTTGAATTGCAGGAGGTTTCAGGAGTTTAACAACATTCTTTTGTAAAGAAATAACTGAAATGTCATTTTCATTAGCACAAAAATTTCTTTCCTTTCTCAATGGCTTTAAAAACATGACCTTCATTTCATCGGCCACACAGTCTGATTGACAAACAACAAAGAAATTATCCGTAATGGATAATCTAAATATATTAAAATTCTGTCCATTTCCCCTCTCACTTTGAAGCTCTGTTTAGAACGTTCTTGCTATTATTTCTGTGGAATTTATTTTATTTCCTGATGTTGTTTGTATGTCTTCAGCATTAGACTCTTTAGAATCTGAATAAACATCAGAGAATTTCAGCTGTTTTCTGGATTTACGGATCTCCTGAAAGACTTGATATCGTGTCATTTCACTGCCAGATGTTTCTGCTGCTAAAATGTGGTGACTGTCATAGTTTTTAAAGTAATGGTTAGAATGTACTTTAGGAATTGGAATGATATTCTCCCAAAACCTTGACTTTCTTTCCATTGCCTTTTCCACATCACTGTTTGAAACTAAGAGAACGTGAACTTCTTTCAGTTTATCAGAAGCGTAATCACAAAATTCCTTTGCATTATTCACCACCAGTTGACGACTTTTGAATCCTCTCCATATAGCACCTTTGCCGTCTGAAGCAGCAAAGAAGTTCCACTCAAATTCAACTCCCAAATATGACTTGGTATGGCAGAGATATGACAACGTAAATTTATTTTTAAACTGTGCAGTGCAGTTGTCAGAAAACATGTGAATTTTTTCTAAATTTGCATTCTGTTGTTTTAAATTTGCTATTATTTTTTCAAGAAAGCACCAAACTGCAAATTTTTTATGTGAAAGGTAATCACTTGCAACTACATCGGAAGAAACCTTTAAAGTATTCCATACATAGCATTTTGCTCCTCATCTTTCTTATTCTTTCCGTTAAAGAACTCATTATCTGGTGGGAATACAAGATAAATTGGACATTTACTTTTAATGTAATTAGATCTGTATTTACTTTTTTATCTCACCAGTTTAATATGTCACATGAACAGTAAGTAATTGTTAACAATATTAAACACTGGCATTTCATTCAGCTGGCATGCTTTCAAAAAATGTCTGCATTTTGTCACACGCATGACAAATGTTATGCACTCACATGCCTAAACCTTTACTTTGTGATTTTAAAAAAATGGCAATTTGGCTCATTTCATGTGGAATGAGCCCGATTACAACGACGATTCCAAAAATGTATATGAAGTACAATTTCTGCCCAAAAACCTGATGTCGGAAAAGTTCAAACGCAATACACAATAATTGCACATACCTAACATACCGCATTGTTACAATAAAACTTTTTTTCAATCAAAGGGTTAGCTCAAAACCAATGTCCTTTACACCATGTTGGAGGGGAAGAAATGGGCAATTCCATAATGTATAACATCTCCATCCCGAACGTATATAGTCGGCGTCAAAGAGCACGTAAACATGAAGGCCTTATTGCTCCTACCGGGACGAATAATTTTTGGTTCTTTCGCTTCTAACAAAAAGTCAGTTACACTTAGAATTATGCGGTTTGCGGCATTGAATTTAGTGTAAAAAAGCGCGTAGATTGAGCTCAGTTAAGTTGGATTTGCATGATAAAAATACTTTTTGTCAAAAATGGCCAATTTTCGCTGAAGGTCCAGATATGCAGAAATTTCCCAAAATTGGAATCTCTCAAAAGTGCGTATTTGGGCATGGATTTTATGTGTTCCATCGTGTAGTTATAAACCATGGTCAAAAAGGATTCATTGCTGCAATTTTAATACATTTAACGTTTTTCAAATACTGAAAATTAACAAAAAAACCACCTGTTTACACATTTTTCAATTCAATCGAATTTATGGGAAAAACTGTGGGTCCTATACGTATTTGCTGTGTCACACGATGAACAGAAAATTATACCGAATAAACAATAAATAATATACGCCTATCTTTTGTACAGAAACTGACCTTCCCAGCAATGGGACGCTAATCGAACAATGTTTACACACTGCATCATCCAATAATCAGTACATTTCTGGTGGATAGTGAAATGTACACATATGTGCTACGTCACAAGATGAATGAAAAGGAATACTGATGAAAGTAAACTAATAAAAAGTTATTTTCACCCAGAAACACGACTTCAGATAACCGTGAAAAAATACACGGTAATTGCGAGTTTCCGCGCAACACATAGTTGTGCTTTCGCAGCTCTAAAGAACGAACTGTTCAACGCACGAATACCGGCGTTGCGGCATTCGATAGCCCATAGAATGACGACCCCAAAGATGTATAAGAAGTTACACAGTGTATAACATCTCCATCCGGAACGCATATAGTCGTCGTCAAATAGCACGTAAACATAAAGGCATTATTGCTCCTACCGGGACGATAAATTTTGCCTTCTTTCAATTCTAACAAAGACTCAGTTCGACTTAGAACAATGCGGTTTGCGACATTGAATTTAGTGTAAACAAGCGAGTAGATTGAGCTCAGTTAAGTTGGATTTGCAGGAAAAAAATATTCGTCGTCAAAAATGGCCAATTTTCACTGAAGGTCCCGATATGCAGAAATTTCCAAAAATTGGAATCTCTCAAAAGTGCGTATTTGGGCATGGATTTTATGTGTTCCATCGTGTAGTTATGCACCATGGTCAAAAAGGATTCAATGCTTCAATTTTACTACTTTTAACGATTTTCAAGTATTGAAAATTAACAAAAATCCATCTGTTTACACATTTTTTCAATTCAATCGAAATTATGGAAAAAACTGTGGGTTTTATACGTATTTGGTGTGTCATACGATGAACAGAAAATTATACCGAATAAACAAAAAATAATATATGCCTAACTCTTGTACAGAAACTGACCTTCCCAAGAATGGGTCACTAATCGTACAATGTTAACACACCGCATCACACAATAATCAGTACATTTCTGGTAGATAGTGAGTTGTACACATATGTGCTACGTCACAAGATGAAAGAAAGGAATACTGATTAATGTAAAGTAATAAAATGTTATTTTCGCCCAGATACATGACTTGAGATAACCGTGAAAACAATACACGGTAATTGCGAGTTTCCACGCAACACATTGTTGTGCTTTCGCGGCTCTAACGAACGAAACGTTCAACGTACGAATACCGGCGTTGCGGCATTCTATAGCCCATAGAATGACGATACCAAAGCTGTATAATAAGTGTAATTTCTGCCCAACAACCTGATGTCGGAGAAGCTCAAACGCAATACACAGTAATGGCACATACGTAACATACCGCATAGTTTCAATAAAACTTTTTTTCAATCAAAGGGTGAGCTCAAAATCAATGTCCTTTGCACCATGTTGGAAGGGAAGAAATGGGCAATTCCACAATGTATAACATCTCCATCCGGAACGCATATAGTCGGCGTCAAAGAGCACGTAAACATGAAGGCATTATTGCTCCTACCGGGAGGAATAATATTGCCTTCTTTCGCTTCTAACAAAAAGTCAGTTCGACTTAGAATTATACAGTTTGCGGCATTGAATTTAGTGAAAAAAGCCCGTAGATTGAGCTCTGTTAAGTTGGCTTTGCAGGAAAAAAAATTTCCCGTCAAAAATGACCAATTTTCGCTGAAGGTCTCGATATGCAGAAATTTCCAAAAATTGGAATCTCTCAAAAGTGCGTATTTGGGCATGGATTTTATGTGTTCCATCGTGTAGTTATGCACCATGGTCAAAAAGGATTCATTGCTTCAATTTTACTACTTTTAACGATTTTCAAATACTGAAAATTAACAGAAAACCATCTGTTTACACATTTTACCATCTGTTTACAGGGAAAAATCTGTGAATTATATGATTGTATGTAAACCAATTAATATCTGTCTAATGCTGAAAACTCACTTTATTATCCATGAAAGTATCAGAAAGACCATTAAATTATTTTGATAATACCAGCATAATTTTTGCTGTCACGGGTGTGACACGTACAAATATCTCTGAACATTTCAGATAATTAAAGGTAATAATTGATTAAACCCAAATTTTTGGCAGTACAAAAAAAGCACAATGCTTAATTAAAGTTGTGTTTTTGTTAAATTAACAAAAACTCAAATCTTTAATATAAATTTTATAAACAACTCCTTTTTCAATGAAATAACTTAAACTTCAACATATTGCACAATAAGGAGAATTTAAAGTAATGTAGGTTGAAACAAATAAAGGATTGAATACTTAACAACATAAAGCAATATACACTGACATACACACTTAAATAACTTTCTCCCAAAAATAATAATAAAACTCTATTTCCTTTCATTTGAATTGCAGGAGGTTTCAGGAGTTTAACAACATTCTTTTGTAAAGAAATAACTGAAATGTCATTTTCATTAGCACAAAAATTTCTTTCCTTTCTCAATGGCTTTAAAAACATGACCTTCATTTCATCGGCCACACAGTCTGATTGACAAACAACAAAGAAATTATCCGTAATGGATAATCTAAATATATTAAAATTCTGTCCATTTCCCCTCTCACTTTGAAGCTCTGTTTAGAACGTTCTTGCTATTATTTCTGTGGAATTTATTTTATTTCCTGATGTTGTTTGTATGTCTTCAGCATTAGACTCTTTAGAATCTGAATAAACATCAGAGAATTTCAGCTGTTTTCTGGATTTACGGATCTCCTGAAAGACTTGATATCGTGTCATTTCACTGCCAGATGTTTCTGCTGCTAAAATGTGGTGACTGTCATAGTTTTTAAAGTAATGGTTAGAATGTACTTTAGGAATTGGAATGATATTCTCCCAAAACCTTGACTTTCTTTCCATTGCCTTTTCCACATCACTGTTTGAAACTAAGAGAACGTGAACTTCTTTCAGTTTATCAGAAGCGTAATCACAAAATTCCTTTGCATTATTCACCACCAGTTGACGACTTTTGAATCCTCTCCATATAGCACCTTTGCCGTCTGAAGCAGCAAAGAAGTTCCACTCAAATTCAACTCCCAAATATGACTTGGTATGGCAGAGATATGACAACGTAAATTTATTTTTAAACTGTGCAGTGCAGTTGTCAGAAAACATGTGAATTTTTTCTAAATTTGCATTCTGTTGTTTTAAATTTGCTATTATTTTTTCAAGAAAGCACCAAACTGCAAATTTTTTATGTGAAAGGTAATCACTTGCAACTACATCGGAAGAAACCTTTAAAGTATTCCATACATAGCATTTTGCTCCTCATCTTTCTTATTCTTTCCGTTAAAGAACTCATTATCTGGTGGGAATACAAGATAAATTGGACATTTACTTTTAATGTAATTAGATCTGTATTTACTTTTTTATCTCACCAGTTTAATATGTCACATGAACAGTAAGTAATTGTTAACAATATTAAACACTGGCATTTCATTCAGCTGGCATGCTTTCAAAAAATGTCTGCATTTTGTCACACGCATGACAAATGTTATGCACTCACATGCCTAAACCTTTACTTTGTGATTTTAAAAAAATGGCAATTTGGCTCATTTCATGTGGAATGAGCCCGATTACAACGACGATTCCAAAAATGTATATGAAGTACAATTTCTGCCCAAAAACCTGATGTCGGAAAAGTTCAAACGCAATACACAATAATTGCACATACCTAACATACCGCATTGTTACAATAAAACTTTTTTTCAATCAAAGGGTTAGCTCAAAACCAATGTCCTTTACACCATGTTGGAGGGGAAGAAATGGGCAATTCCATAATGTATAACATCTCCATTCCGAACGTATATAGTCGGCGTCAAAGAGCACGTAAACATGAAGGCCTTATTGCTCCTACCGGGACGAATAATTTTTGCTTCTTTCGCTTCTAACAAAAAGTCAGTTACACTTAGAATTATGCGGTTTGCGGCATTGAATTTTGTGTAAAAAGGCGCGTAGAGTGAGCTCAGTTAAGTTGGATTTGCAGGAAAAAAATATTTTTCGTCAAAAATGGCCAAATTTAGATGGTCCCGATATGCATAAATTTCCAAAAACTGGAATCTCTCAAAAGTGCGTATTTGCGCATGCATTTTATGTGTTCCATCGTGTAGTTATGCACCATGGTCAAAAAGGATTCATTGCTTCAATTTTACTACTTTTAACGATTTTCAAATATTAAAATAAAAAAAATCTATCTAGGATGAAACTTCACTCTGCAGCGGAGTGTGCGCTAATATGATACCTCCTGGCAGATTAAAATTGTGTGCCGGAACCGGGACTCGAACCTGGGACCTTTGCCTTTCGCGGGCAAGCGCACTACCGACTGTGCTATCCCGACACGGCTCACGATGCCGCCTCACAACTTTACTTGGAAAGTAGGAGGCGAGGTACTGGCGTAATAAAGTTGTGAGGCGGCATCGTGAGCCGTGTCGGGATAGCACAGTCGGTAGTGCGCTTGCCCGCGAAAGGCAAAGGTCCCAGGTTCGAGTCCTGGTTCCGGCACACAATTTTCATCTCCCACGAAGTTTCAAAACACTACCTGTTTACACATTTTTCAATTCAATCGAATTTTTGGGAAAAACTGTGGGTCCTATAAGTATTTGCTGTGTCAGACGATGATCAGAAAATAATACCGAATAAACAAAAAATAATATATGCCTAACTTCTGTACAGAAACTGACCTTCCCAGCAGTGGGACGCTAATCGTACAATGTTTACACACCGCATGATCCAATAATCAGTACATTTCTGGTAGATAGTGAATTGTACACATATGTGCTATGTCAAAAGATGAAAGAAAGGAATACTGATTAAAGTGAAGTAATAACAAGTTATTTTCGCCCAGAGACATGACTTCAGATAACCGTGAAAACAATACACGGTATTATAGAGTTTCCGCGTAACACATAGTTGTGCTTTCGCGGCTCTAACGAACGGACCCTTAAACGTACGAACACCGGCGTTGCGGCCAGTGACGTCATAGGTCGGATAGATTTACAGACATTTGGAATTTTTTTTGAACATATTGTAGTTTCCTTGTTTTTATAATTTATTATTTGTTCTTACATATTACTTATACAGTATATTGTACATCACATACAGTTTTAATTACATTCTGCAACTCTAATTGGAACAACAATGAAACAGACTGAAAAATTAGGTAATTCCACTTTGTATCTGTAACAAATGTTCAAATGTTTGTAGAGTCTATGGGATTTAACTACGGGGTCATCAGTCCCTAAGCTTACAAACAACTTATGAACTAGCTAAGACTAAGGACGGCACAAATATCCATGCCCGAAGGGGGATTCGAACCCCCGACCGTAGTGGCCGTGCAGACTGTGACTGGGGCGCCTCAGCCCCCTCGGACAACGCGGCCGGCTTACATTTCTTGACAGCTTGCTCTCGTCCAAATTCATTCTTCCTTTTTTCGTAGCATCCGTACACCTATAACTTGCTGCTCCCATGTTCAAAAGAGCAAAATCTGCAGGCAGCTCGGTGGCTAGGGTGAGAGATTTCACAGGGGCATCGGCATCTTCTGTATGGAGTAGTCTCAAAGTCACTTCCTCTTTGAATTCTGTGATTGAGATGATCTTGTTGTTGATGTATCGGTCAAACACAAGAGCATTTACCAGTGCTGACCCTGTCAACAGTTCAACTGAAAAGCTTCCTGTACCATTTCACACCCCGCCTTAGACAATATAGGACTTAATTTGGTGAGAGAGACCTATAAATGACCGATTATAGTCAGTTATCATTGCTGGTTTTTTCTTTGTGCCCCTCTTGGTATGAACTTCAGCTTCTTCCTCTCCATGAACAGTACTCAGCATCAACACATTCCTCTTATTTTTCCATTTCAGTAATATCTTCATCTTCTTCACTTATGTCCATAACTTCATCTAAAAGCTTCTGTACATGCCTTTGTTCATCTACATAACTTCTACGAGACACTTTTTCCTGCTACAATATCACTGTAATCACGGAGCAAACAACACTGAATAAAGACTGTAGTAACAATGCAGAAAAACAATAATGGAACTGTAAGCAAATAATGTTGTGGAATGAAAGACTTACAGGAGTACCAACCCAAATGACACACCTGGCACTTTACTCTGGCGCCATGTGAGACATATGTAACTCACACAAAAATCATAAACAATATTTTCAACTTATTTGTACTTAAATAGCTTACTTCAAGCAAACTAAAGCAGAATATGGAAAAAAAGTAAATGGTCCCCGGGGGACAGCAACTCAAGTACACCTTTGACAGCCAATATGTTAATATAGTTATTGTTAAACAGAATGGACTAAGAGAAAATGTTAAATGTATACAGCATATTTAAGTACAGTAGAACAGTACTGGTCATATGATTTGTTGTGGGGATGTGACAGGTGACAGCAGGAAGGAGGGGGGGGGGGGGGGGTTGGAGGGCAGAAGGTGGGGGAAAGGGCAGACCGCTGGCATGCTGAGGCATTGCCGTTCTTTGTGCGCCTGCAAAACGAATAGCGAGAAAGCGAGCCTCCAGTCTATCTATCCCATTACGTCGCAAAAGGAAATTACAAGGTGTTTTCCAAAGTTATACCGACCCTTCCACAGTGCATCTCATAAATCACAGATGATGTACTGTGCAGACAGACCTGGAGAATACGCATTTTCCACAAAATGCGTTGCGCCAGGAAACAGGCATGTTTCCTTTCCACAGACGTAATTTTTCAAAAAAAAAAAAAAAAAAAAAAAAAAAAAAAAAAAAAAAAAAAAAAAAAAAAAAAAAAAAAAAAAAGTTCAAATGTTTGTAAAGCTTATAGGACTCAACTACGGGGTCATTAGTCCCTAAACTGACTACTTATGAACTGACTAAGGACGGAACAAATATCCATGCCCTAGGGGAGATTCGAACCCCGACCCTAGTGGCCGTGCGGTCCGTGTTTGGAGCGCCTCAGTCCCCTCGGCCACCGCGACCAGCCTGTAATTTTTGCGTCAAATCATAACAAACAAACAAACTTTCACAGTTATATTAGAGAGTACAATTAAATATTATCTGTTGCATGACACATAATAATTTACGAAGTAGTATTTACGTTTGCCATATTATGTCTTTCAGTGGGAGGTAAGAGGCTGATGATGAAGTAGTTTTGTATCTGTACAGTATTAGTGTAAAGAGGGGCCCCAATGTCATTTTTGCCCCAGGGCCCTTTGTGACATATCTACGCCACTGGTTGCGGCATTCGATAGCCCATAGAACGACAATTCCAAAGATGTATAAGAAGTGTAATTTCTGCCCAAAAGCCTGATGTCGAAAAAGCTCAAACGCAAAACACAATAATTGCACATACGTAACATACCGCATACTTGCAATAAAACTTTTTTTCAATCATAGGATGAGCTCAAAACCAATGTACTTTGCACCATGTTGGAGGGGAAGAAATGGGCAATTCCACAATGTATAACATCTCCATCCCGAACGCATATGGTCGGCGTCAAGGAGCACGTAATCATGAAGGCATTATTGCTCCTACCTGGACGAAGTATTTTGCCTTCTTTCGCTTCTAACAAAGAGTCAGTTCGACTTAGAATTATGCGGTTTGCAGCATTGAATTTACTGTAAAACAGCGCGTAGATTGAGCTCAGTTAAATTGGATTTGCAGGAAAAAAATATTTTTCATCAGAAATGGCCAATTTTCGCTGCAGGTCCCGATATGCAGAAATTTCCAAAAATTGGAATCTCTCAAAAGTGCGTATTTCGGCATGGATTTATGTGTTCCATCGTGTAGTTATGAACCATGGTCAAAAAGGATTCAATGCTTCAATTTTACTACTTTTAACGATTTTCAAATACTGCAAATCAACAAAAAAAACATAAGTTTACACATTTTTCAATTCAATCGAATTGATGGCAAAAACTGTGGGTCCTATACGTATTTGCTGAGTCACACGATGAACAGAAAATTATACCGAATAATATATATATATATATATATATATATATATATATATATATATATATATATATATATATATATGCCTAACTTTTGTACAGAAACTGACCTTCCCAGCAATGGGATGCTAATCGTACAATATTTACACACCGCATAATCCAATAATCAGTACATTTCTGGTAGATAGTGAATAGACACATATGTGCTATGTCACAAGATGAAAGAAAGGAATACTGATTAAAGTGAAGTAATAAAAAGTT
The DNA here is from genome assembly GCA_026315105.1 of Locusta migratoria. Classification (NCBI taxonomy): domain Eukaryota; kingdom Metazoa; phylum Arthropoda; class Insecta; order Orthoptera; family Acrididae; genus Locusta; species Locusta migratoria. The sequence continues at coordinate 126,175,127 of CM048754.1, forward strand.
CTTTTTGGCCAGAAACATGACTTAAGATAACCGCGAAAACAATACACGGTAATTGAGTGTTTCCGCACAACACATAGTTGTGCTTTCGTGGCTCTATCGATCGAACTGTTCAACGTACGAATACCGTCGTTGCGGCAGTCAATATCCCACAGAATGTCGATTACAAAGTTGTATAAAAAGTATAATTTCCGCCCAAAAACCTGATGTCGGAGAAGCTCAAACGCACTACACAGTAATTGCACATACGAAACATACCGCATAGTTGCTATAAAACTTCTTTTTCAATCAAAGGGTGAGCTCTAAACCAATGTCCTTTGCACCACGTTGTAGGGGAAGAAATGGGCATTTACACAATATATAACATCTCCATCCGGAACGCATATAGTCGGCATCAAAGAGCACGTAAGCATGAAGGCATTATTTCTTCTACCGGACGAATAATTTTGCCTTCTTTCGCTTCTAACAAAAAGTCATTTCGACTTAGAATTATGCGGTTTGCGGCATTGAATTTAGTGTAAAAGGGCGCGTAGATTGAGCTCAGTTAAGTTGGATTTGCTGGAAAAAATATTTTTCGTCAAAAATGACCAATTTTCGCAGACGGTCCCGATATGCAGAAATTTCCAAAAATTTGAATCTCTCAAAAGTGCGTATTTGGGCATGGATTTTATGTGTTCCATCATGTAGTTATGAACCATGGTCAAAAAGGATTCATTGCTTCAATTTTACTACTTTTTAACGATTTTCCAGTACTGAGAATTAACAAAAAACCATCTGTTTACACATTTTTCAATTCAATCGAATTTATGGGAAAAACTGTGGACCCTATACGTATTTGCTGTGTCACACGATGAACAGAAAATTTTACCGAATAAACAAAAAAATAATATATGCCTATCTTTTGTACAGAAACTGACCTTCCCTGCAATGGGACGCTAATCGTACAATGCTTACACACCACATGATCCAATAATCAGTACATTTCTGCTAGATAGTGAATTGTACACATATGTGCTATGTCACAAGATGAAAGAAAGGAATACTGATTAAAGTGAAGTAATAAAAAGTTATTTTCGCCCATCTTCTTTCTTCATCGTGTCCGGACTATTTAAAAGTTATCGGCCCAGTCCTGGGCTACGTCTATTCCATTAGTATTCGCGAGCCACAAATGTTCGAGGGTACACCGGTGTGGACATTGTTCACATGTAAGAAGGTGTTCCATATCTTGACTTTCTCCACAGTCCCAGTTTATATCGGTTTGGTCGATTATACCCCACTTAAGCATATTTACTTTTACTGGGGCGACCCCCTTTCTGCGCCTATTCAAGGTTCTCCAGGTTTTAAAATTTAGGTTTTGACCGGTCCACTTAACTGGGGGGAGAGGGAAATTTTCAGGCGGTTCGTCCTGGACGGTTACAAGGAAACTTCTCCTAGACTTCAGTCGTGTCTCTGGTGGTCGAGCTCTGTAGAGGACATGCCGCTCATCTGTGAGATGTTTTACTTTCTCTACATGTTTTAAAGCGTTTCCTCGAGATGTGGGATCTGCAAAACCAGCTGCCTTGTACAAGAGTCTGACCGGCGTTGGTTTCATGCACCCTGTCACTATCCTTCAGGTCTCATTGAGGGCCACATCTACTTGTTTCGTGTGAGCGCATCTCTTCCATACAGGGCACGCGTACTCAGCTGTTGAGAAACAGAGCGCCTGTGCCGTTGTTCGTAGCACACGAGGACATGCACCCCATTTGCTACCCGTTAGCTTTCTAAGTATATTATTTCTCGTCGTTATTTTCAGTCTCGTTTTGATGCAGTGCTGTTTATAAATCTGAGACTGATCCAGAATCACGCCAAGATATTTAGGGTGGTCTGTGTGTTCTAAGGTGTTCCGGTTCCACGTAATTTGGAGTTTCCGTTTGGCTTCTTTCGTGCGAAGGTGGAAAGCGCAAACTTGAGTTTTGGAAGTGTTGGGTCTTAAGGAATTTTTATTGTAGTAGGCAGTCAACGATTTTAAGGCATTTTCAAGTTTTTCCTCTACTTCTTCAAATTTTTCCTTGAACGCATATTGCAAGGTCATCGGCGTAGATGAACTGCTTAGTGTGGGCCGGTGTAGGTTGGTCATTTGTGTATATGTTGAAGAGGATTAGACCTGAGACGCATCCCTGAGGGAGGCCGTTCTTTTGGTTCCTCCATCTACTCATTTTGCCCTCCAACAATACAAAGAACCTTCTGTTCTGTAACAATGAATGTACGACCCTAACTAGATGGTAATCACCGAGTGTCTCATAGATCTTATGGAGTAATATATTGTGCCTGACAGTATCGTAGGCTGCTGTCAGATCTACGAAGGCTGCCCCTGTTATGAGCTTTCCTTCATACCCTTCTTCAATATGTTCTGTCAGTGCAAGGACTTGGCCGCTACAGGACTTGCCAGGTCTAAATCCTCCTTGTTGTGGAATGAGATGTTTGTCAACATATTTTCCTATTCTGGACAGGATAAGTCTCTCATACAGTTTAAAAAAGTGACAGAGCAATGAGATGGGTCGGTAGCTACTAGGATTCTCTGGATCCTTCCCTGGTTTAAGTAACGCTATTACTTTAGATTTTCTCCAGGGTTTTGGGATTTTGCAAGTTTTGCAGCACGTATTGAACAATTGTAAAACCCAACTCTTGGCCCTTTGCCCTAAATTCTTGATTTGTTCAGTGCATATGTCATCCACACCAACAGCTTTCCTGTTTTTTTAACATGTTCATGCCATCTTGAAGTTCTTTCATAGTGAAAGGTGTCCCCAAGTGGTTGGTCTCCCGATTGATATTTCTGGCAATTTTTGGGTACTTTTGATGTTTCTTGAGTTTCCCGTTCAACAGTATTTGGGTGGCTACTTGGTTTGCTGTGACCTCGAATGGTAATATTTGTTCCTTAGGGTCGCCGCTCAGTTTCTTAATCAAGTTCCACGCTGTTTTGCTACTGTGTGTCATGTCCATTTTTTTCAATGTTTCGGTCCATTTCTCCTTCCTTCCTTGGCTTAATTTTTGGAGTAGGTCTGTTCCACAGTCAACTGTTTCTTCGCTGAAAGGATCAGCAGTATAGAGTGTTTCGTATTTTTTGAGAAGTTCTTTGGATTCAGTGGACATTCCAGCGACATACTGTTGTCTGCACCGCCTGGGAATAACTTTCCTAAACGTATTCTTTATTATTTCAATAGGTTGTTCATAATTTTCTGGTCTTGGTTCAACATGTTGTATCTCAGAATCTATCATAGATGCATAGCTTTCCCAGTTTGCTTTCTTACAGTTAAATCTCCTCCTGAATGGTATGGTCGGTGGTCTGACTGCTGGTTAGATGTTAATACCAACTGGTCTATGCTGCGTCTTTGGTATGGGGCCATATACCGCTTTGGTACATCGGTCCTCAAGATCGATATTTGAAAAACATATATCCGGGTTGTATTCCTTTTTCCAGACATTACTTTGGAAGGATGGTGGGAGTTTTGGGTCATGAATTAGTGCTAGACCACTCGTTTCTGCCCAGGTCTCTACGGCATCACCATTTGCATCCGATTCTGCATAACCCCATAGTATGCTGTGACTGCTGAAATCTCCCAGAATGAGCTGGTTGGGTTGTGTCTGGAAGCTAGGTGGAGGCGAAAAGGTTAAGGGATGGTTTGGGGGTTTATATACCGAGGTTATGGCGCATTTTCCAATTTCGATGGTAATAATTTCTATACCATTTCGGTTAGTTGTTCCCACAGAGGAGACCACAGTTTGAGATTTCACGAACACAGCGCTCCCATGCTTGTTGTGTGGTATTTCTGCCGTTAATTTCATACCTGAAATGTTCGGTCTTCTGGCAGTTAGGTCTCTGTGAGTCTCTTGAATGCACAATACATCGCACTTTGAGGTCTTACATAATTCCGATAAGATATCTTCTTTAGCTGTGGTGGTACCCTCGATGTTTATCCTCGCTACTGTCAGTGTTGGTTCTGAGAAGAACTATTGTGGCTTTATATTACTGTGCATCATCTTTAGTCCGGTATTGTAACGATTGGCCGTCTACTAGTAGACGTTACCAGGGGACGCCACCGATAGTATTTGCTAACTGAAGTTAATGTGCTGCTATCGGCCTCGTGGAGGCTCCTTCCTTGTCCCCCATTTTCGCCCAGAAACACAACTTCAGATTACCGCGAAAACAATACACGGTAATTGCGAGTTTCCGCGCAACACATAGTTGTGCTTTCGCGGCTATAACGGACGAACACTTCAACGTACGAATACCGGCGTTGCGGCATTCGATAGCTCATAGAATGTCGATTGCAAAGATGTATAAAAAGTGTAATTTCTGCCCAATAACCTGATGTCGGAGAAGCTCAAACGCAATACACAATAATTACACATACGTAACATACGGCATAGTTGCAATAAAACATTTTTTCAATCAAAGGGTGAGCTATAACCAATGTCCTTTGCACCATGTTGTATCGGAAGAAATGGGCAATTCCACAGTGTATAACATCTCCATCCGGAACGCATATAGTCGGCGTCAAAGAGAACGTAAGCATGAAGGCATTACTGCGCCTACCAGGACGAATAATTTTGCCTTCTTCGCTTCTAACAAAAAGTCAGTTCGACTTAGAATTATGCGGTTTGCAGCATTGAATTTTGTGTAAAAAAGCGTGTAGGTTGATGTTTTTTTTGGATTTTTTATTTAATTTTCAGTATTTGAAAATTGTTAAAAAGTAGTAAAATTGAAGCAATGAATCCTTTTTGACCACAGTTCATAACTACACGCTGGAGCACATAAAATACATGCCCAAATACGCACTTTTGAGAGATTCCAATTTTTGGAAATTTCTGCATATCGCGACCGTCAGCGAAAATTGGCCATTTTTGAAGAAAAATATTTTTTTTCCATCAAATCCAACATAACTGAGCTCACTATACGCGCCATTTTACACTAAATTCAATGCCGCAAACTGCCTAATTCTAAGGTGAACTGACTTTTTGTTAGAAGCGAAAGAAGGCAAAATTATTCGTCCCGGTAGGAGCAATAATGCCTTCATGCTTACGTGCTCTTTGTCGCCGACTATATGCGTTGGGATGGAGATGTTGTAGATTGTGGAATTGCCCATTTCTTCCCCTCCAACATGCTGCAAAGGACATTGGTTTAGAGCGCACCCTTTGATTGAAAAAAAAGTTTTATTGCAACTATGAGGTACGTAACGTATGTGCAATTATTTTCTATTGCACTTGAGCTTCTCCGACACCAGGTTTTTGGGCATAAATTACACGTCTTATACATCTTTGGAATCGCCATTCTATGGGCTATCGAATGCCGCAACGTCGGTATTCGTACGTATGAAGGATTTGTTCGTTAGTGCAGCGAATGCACAACTATGTGTTGCGCGGAAACTCGCAATTACCGTGTATTGTTTTCGCGGTTATCTGAAGTCATGTTTCTGGGCGAAAATAACTTTTTATTACTTCACTTTAATCAGTATTCTTTTCTTTCATCTTGTGACACAGCACGTATGTGTACAATTCACTATCTAGCAGAAATGTACTGATTATTGGATCATGCGGTGTGTAAACATTGTACTATTAGCGTCCCATTGCTGGGAAGGATAAAAGCTAAACGAAATATACGGTAATTGCGAGTTTCCGCGAATCTCATAGTTGTGTTTCCGCGGCTCTAACCAACGAACCCTTCAACATACGAATTCCGGCGTTGCGGCATGCGATAGCCCATAGAATGAAGATTCCAAAGATGGTTAAGAAGGGTAATTTATGCCCAAAAACCTGATGTCGGAGAAGATCAAACGCAATACACTATAATTGCACATACATAATATACCGCATAGTTGCAATAAAACCTTTTTTCAATCAAAGGGTGAGCTCTAAATTAATTTCCTTTGCACCATGTTGTAGGGGAAGAAATGGACAATTCCACAAAGTATAACATCTCCATCCGGAACGCATATAGTCGGCGTCAAAGAGCACGTAAGCATGAAGGCATTTTTGCTCCTACCAGGACGAATAATTTTGCCTTCTTTCGCATCTAACAAAAAGTCAGTTCGACTTAGAATTATGCGGTTTGCGGCATTGAATTTAGTGTAAAAAAGAGCGTAGATTGAGCTCAGATAAGTTGGACTTGCAGGAAAACAATATTTTTCGTCATAAATGGCCAATTTTCGCTGAAGGTCCGGATATACAGAAATTTCCAAAAATTGGAATCTCTCAAAAGTGCGTATTTTGGCATGGATTTGATGTGTTCCATCGTGTAGTTGTGAACCATTGTCAAAAAGGATTCATTGCTTCAATTTTACTACTTTTCACGATTTTCAAATACTAAAAATTAACAAAAAACCATCTGTTTACACATTTTTCAACTCAATCGAATTTATGGGAAAAACTGTGGACCCTATACGTATTTGCTGTGTCACACGATGAACAGAAAATTATACCGAATAATCAAAAAATAATATATGCCTAACCTTTGTACAGAAACTGACCTTCCCAGCAATGTGTGAGATTACCGCCCAATAGAAATGCTGGTAATTAATAGCATTTGATAATTAAACATTATGAAGTTCACTGCAAACATTGACCATGCCAATGCACTAAATGTTACACGATTTTAATCTTATTAATTATGGTAGCAATGTATGTACACAGTTGGGTGACAACATTTATAGTTATGCCATAGGTAGAAATTCTCCACGTTGAGATTTGCTGTGTGCTTGTAGCTGACGGGAGGCCAGCGAGCAGGCCGATGTTGGTGGCTTGTTCCAACTTAGGATTTTACAGTTCGTTTCCGGTGAGGGGAGAGAGGGACAATGGCGAGTGCCAGGCACAGTGCAGTGCACAAATATTGTAATACTACTGGCATTTGAAGTAATACGATGCAGTTAGGAACTTTTAAGGCCCTCATTACAAAATAGCCTGTTGATATAGTCACATCTAACGTAATATGTTTAATTGACAATGAAAAGTAATAAATTACCAACGAAGACAAGACAGTTACACAACTAGCATGGCAATGTTTGTTTATAAAAATAATATATTAACTATTTTTCATTTTATTTTCAATCAATCTTTTGTATTTTACCTTGAAATATTCAGTTAAATCAGTTATCTGTGATATAAGAAATTGCACGATTATGATAAACAGTACAAAGACTGTTTATACTAATATAAAAAAGTAAGAAAATATTTGTTTTATGTGTAGTGTAATTATTTTGATTTTATGTAAAGTTTTAGAAATGTATTGGCTGAGCGCTGTACGTTGGCAAATTGCTTAGAACAGTTCACATGGGGAAGTTGATGACGTAGGGGAAAAAACCCCGGCAGTTGAGCTTTTGGCACGCGCGCGCACCTGGGCAGGAAGTGAGGACTCGGGAACACGTGGTGTGGCTGGCCGGGCGGCGTCGCGCTGCATCAGTCGGCATGTGGATCTCGAGGTGGTGACTTGAGATTTGTCTGTGGCAATCGCCACGTGTGGTTGCTCGTCGTAGACTGCACCAAGTTAAATCGAGTGCTACTGTGTGTTTGTGAATATTTAGCCGGTGGAACAAGGTGTGCATCGCATTGAATTAAAGTGACTGTGATTTGTTAATGTAACACGTGTCGTTGCATAGGCATGAACATAAACGGTGTTTGAGACAGCCACGTGGTGTGAAAACAATTCGTGACAAATATTTATTTTGTCTGGGGGCTCTCGAGCTATAACTTTATTTGATAAATGTGCCGACGTACAGACGTATCAGCCACAGGTTTCAAGTATTGTGAAATAAACAACATAAAGTGAACTTTCACGTGTTTTCAAAAATAGTAGTTAGTACACCCTTTTCTCTCATGAACTTGAATTTATTATGAATTTGTTTTGTTAATCATATGCAGGGAAGGAAAGCTGCGAACGTGTGATATCCCCTAGAAAACGAGTCAAACAGTCGCAATAACAGTTCCAGTGTTTTTGCATGTTAGGAATTTGTTTTGCAGCTGGTGGTTGTGAGTTTCAAAAATTAATCTTTCCCTATTTTAAACTCTCACCCCGACCTTCACCCTCACATTTGGGGGCACGTTACGGGATAAGTTCACGTTGGCCTTGCTCGGACGGAGAGATTAGGGTGTGTATAGGACAGTGAACAGTTACGAACAGTTGCAAACAAGTGCGCGGACGCGACGGACAATTTCAAGTGTGTGTGGCGGCTGGCAGCAGAGAGCGGGATAAATTCACACTGGTCTTGCTCGGACAGTGAGGTAGGGTGTGCTTAGGACAGTGATAGTGGACAAAACAGCATAATCGGACGATACGTAAACGCGTCACGCGGTTAACGACGGTTGGTGACTGGCAGAGTTCGGGCGCGGGCATCCGTAACAGGCTATCGACGGCGCATCGGCCCGGCAGCAGTGAGCGGCGGCGCGCGGGATCCACGCACTCAAATTTCAACTTCTGCAAAGGACGGCAGTGATCGTGGGGACTTCGCAAGTCGTCAACGGAGTGTCGGGGTCCAGCAGCTTCGATTCTACAAAGGATAAGGGATGCAGTGAGGACATATTCCAGCCACAGCTTCTACAACAGACGGCAGCGAGCGTTGGGGACGTTGCAGCAACTTCTGGCTTACAAGATAAGTAAAGCAGCTGGCGCTATAAATTCTTGTGTGTTAATCAAGCTTTCTTGTGGCACACAAAATGGAGCAGGTTCTTAAGAGGCCGCCAAGCGACGTAGATTCAGAGAGTAGCATACCAGAAAGTCCAGAGAGGGTAAATACTGGGGGAATGTTGTTGACACTGGAGATGTTAGCAGCCATGTTAGCGAGTTTTAGCTCAAATTTAGAATCAAAAGTAGAAAATTCAAACTCAAATTTAGAATAAAAAACAGAAAATTCAAACTTACATTTAGAATCAAATTTAAGTTCAGAAATAGGAACTGTAAAATCAGAATTGAAAGCAGACTTTAAGGCAGACATTGGGGCACTACAAAATTCAATGTGTGCATTAAAGGCAGAAATAATCCCAGACATTGACAAAAAGATAGGAAGTCTAACAAAACGGTTTGATAATAGGGAAAAGGAGATACATGCCAGAATTGGTGCTATTGAGACTGAGGTAGGAGGAAAGTTAGATGCTGTGAAACAAATATGTGATCACAGGAATGAGGGCACTATGCAAGCGTTGACTGAGGTTGACAAGAGGATGGTGGCAGGTATTGAGGAAACAAAAACTTTGTTGTCAGGAAAATTAGAGAATACAGAATGTAACTTTAGGAAAAAGATAGAACAAGTAGTGACAGTAAACAATACTGAGATTGAGAAGTTGAACACTAGAATAAATAATCTAGAATTGTGTACTGCATCAGGAAACACTAATTGGTCCTTGGTGCAGACACCTAATGGCAAAAAGTTTTCAGGAGTGGGTAATTATCATCCAATAGATTTTTTGGCTGCATGCAAGGACCAATTTGTGCCTGGTATGTCAGACCAGTGTAAAGTGAAGTTAGCAAAGAGAATGCTTGACTGTTCTGCTCAATCTTGGGCAAATCAGTGTGCTGATAAATTTGTTAGTTTTGAGGCGTTTGAAAAATTGTTTTAAATAAGTATTGGGGGGAGGCCAAACAAGCTAAGATACAAAATGAATTCTTGAACGGGCCAAACTATGTGAAAGGGAAACAGAGCATGAAGGAATTTTGTCAGGAGGAACTTGAGAATCCAGTGCATTTAGATACACCTTTGAGTCTTTTAGCAGTAATTTCCACTTTGTGTAGGAGGTTACCTGCAGATTTGTATTGGCAGTTAATTCACCATCCCACAGATTCAGCTGAGAATTTCATTGAATTTGTAGAAAAGATAGACCAGGGTTTAGTTATGGAATGACAGCTCAGGGGGACACAGCATGTGAACCACAATGAAAACAGAGGCAGTAGAAATGGGGGTCACAACCAGGGAAACCACAATAGAGAGAGGAATTTAAATGAAAATTGGAGAGGTAACAATAACAGAGGAGACAACTGGGAGAATAGAAGCCAGAGGGGAACATGGGAAAGTGATTGGAGAAATCAAAGGCAGGAAGGTGGAAATAGGAATGTGGATAACAGTAGGAGAGAAAATCAGAGACAGAATCATGGAAACTAAGATTTGTTCCAAATGAGGTCCGTTTTGGGACAAGGAACTATTCTAATAATAGGACCAGAAGATGGGATAACAGGGGATCTAATGACCATAATTACAGTAGGAATAAAGGTGGGGAGAGAAGGGAGGAAAAATTATGTCACATGGACAGAGATAATGATAGGAAAGAGGAAGTAGGAGTTCACAAGGGCAAGGATAAAGAAAAGAGGGAAGAAAACATAAATAGAGTAAACAAGGAAAGAGAGAAAAGAGAGGAAAGTATGTGTCAGATGGATGCTGTTATATGTAGTGAGGAAATTTTTGGGGATTGGTTTATGCAACATGACAAAAGAGAGGCAAACAAGAGGAGAATGGATAGGAATGAGGACAGTGAAGGGGAATATGATGTACAAAATTTATTTGATAATAACTTTAAAGAAGATAAAAACAGTGTTGGGTTAGCCTTAGTTTTGGATAGGTCAGAGGCACAAGTGTTGACTCAATGTGAAAGTATGAATGTAAATATTGATAGTACTGGAGCCAGCATAGATGGTGTTGAGTGTGTGAATGAGAATGAATGGAGTTCTGAATTTCAAAAAAATTAAATGTGATCCAGTAAAAACATTAAATGGCACTGGGTCTAGTATGAATAATGAGAGAAATGTGAATGTTTCTGAAGTAGGTGAAATTGTAAATTCTGATGTACACCCACCTGTAACTGATGATGTGTTGGGACAGGACAGAGGTATTATTGAGAAGATAAAGTTAATAAGGAAGTGGGCACCAGATGATTGGCTATTACACAAATATGAGTATTTGGACCAACTTGGGAAGCAATGTAATAGGGATCAAACTTACTATAACCTGGTAAAAGACTTAGTGAGTTGGGACAATGAATACAATGAATTAAGGGGATTATGCATGTGTGCTGTAGACCAAAATGAAGTAGATGAGGGATTTTGTGTATTACAGGAGGGAATAGATAATGATAAGGAGAGTGTACAAACTTTTGTAGTATACAACCACGAAAATTGTAAGGAAATTGATTGTGATGGGGTAGGAGCAGGGTGGATTGATAAAGAAGTAAGTGAATATGGTCCAGATGATTGGGTCCAACTCCTTAGACATTTAAAATCAGTGGAGCCAGTGACATGGGTAGAAGAGAAATATGGGTATGCAAGGAAACTTGGGGAGTTGAGTGCAATAAACTCAGAATTTGGGAAAGCATTCAGTGAAATATTTGAAAATGATGAGGACATACAACCATATTGTTATGTAGGGGAAGTAAATACTATGGTTAGGAACTGTATGCAAGAAATTGAGGAGGATTTGTTGACAGAAAATGAACTTAAGGAAGATGTCATTGAAAATGTACAGCCCGTTATAAATGTTAAGGTAGGAGGGGTCTGTGAAACTGCATTGATTCATACTGGAAGTACTATTAGTGGTATCTCAGAGGATTTCTACAATCAAATCAAGAGTGTACAGGGGCAGTAGAGTTTCCAGTTACTGGGGTACAGATAAAGAATGCTACTGGCAGTTATAGCAAACCAGTGAATAAGGAAGTAGTGTTAGACTTGATGATTGAGGATGAATTTTTTAGTCAAGGTTTACTTGTGATAAAGGGTCTTTGCATAAATTTAGTGTTGGGGAATGATTTTTTGTGCAAATATGGGGCACAACTACACTATAAGGATAAAGTGCTAGAATTAAGTCTGGAGGGATGCATGAAGAGGGTGAAATTCAAAAATTTTATAAGTGATAAAGATTTAAAGGCATGTTTGCACAAGTAACTGTTATGAAGTATGAGATTCAATGCATTGTAGACAGTAGGTTAAGAATGTGAGTATATTTATTCTGTGGTCTGTGTTAGTATCTACTTGTGTGTTTAGATTTAAGCATTGAGGTCAAGTTTACAAGTGTTCTTTGTAAATATTTTTTTGTTGTTGTTTGTGTTAAAACATGTGCTTGTATCAGATTTGCAGTTCAACAGTGGCACATGAGGTAAATATGTATGTATGTATGCCAGCACTAAAGGATAGAGGAAGTGGGAGTGTACTGTTTATGTGTGTGTGTATATGTGAGCAGGGTTGGATATGTGGTGTGAGTTGTGGGGTGACTCGGAGAATGAGAAAGTGGTGGACATTGATGCAGGCAGTGGGGTCTGTGGCTTAGATAAATTGTGATGAAAATAACAGCTGACAGGGTTGCATATGTGGGTGTGACTGACCATATGGGTCAGAAGTGAGGAATGTATGTTTTGTTGTCGCTGTTTTTGCTAAAGTTGGGTTGGATTGAGAAATGTTTCAATGAAAGACAGTGTTTGCTCTTTAATGTCTGTATCTTTGAGTGTTTGGTAGGTAATGTGTCTAATAGGGAATGCTCTGTATTGTTATATTAAACTGATTCTGATAACACATTTTGGTTTCTTTAATGGTGCTCAACTGTTGACTGAACAATTTCTGCAACAACAGTTGACGAGAACTATTTTTCTGTCTAGCCTGAGTATCAATAGGGTTTGGTGATATTTTATTAAAAAATGTAGATGTTTTGTGAGAAACTAATTTTGAAATTAGACTTTAACCTTAGATATTTTATTGTGGGGAGTACTTCTGGAAAGCACATGAGGCTGATGACAGGGATGCTAATTTAATCTCACACCAGCAAAAATATTTTTTTTTGGTGCGAGGGGGTAGGATTTGTATTTATGTTTGTAGGTGTCATTATGATGGAAGAGAAAATTCTCTATGATAACATTCTTTTGATAGTATTATTTGAGCTTTAAGATATATTTTTGACATGGAGAGGTTGTTTTTTTTATTTTATGGAGTAATACTCCAAGTAGGCCACATATTCTCTTGTCTGTTTCATCTAAAGCTATGGCTGATGAGAGTGCAGGCATGGTGGTTTGGGTTGATCTGATAATGACTAACAACAGCCACTTTGAGTTCTTAATTCTGTTGATTTACATGTGACTGTACATGTCTCAATGCTTAGTTTCAATTGCACCAAGTCTGGATGGCAGGGGGGTGGGATACAAATCCAACCGAATCCTGGTGTCCAGACAAACTTTTGTCTATTTTGACTCATGAGTGACTTCTGCTCTTCCTGTTCCATGTAGGGTGCATATGACATGTATGAACAAGAACGCTTGATCCAGTGCCATGAATCTAAGCTGCAACAGCATGTTGGTTGAAATGACAGAGACATAGGACCGTACACCATGGACCAGAGTTGCTGCAACGATGACTCTGAGGTTCTCAGTGTCAAAGTGGTGAGAGATTTCCTTCAAACAAGTGGAGTGTACACCGTCAAAAGTTTTTATAGTGACAATTCTAGTTTTTCCATGTAGGACAAGGTTCTCTAAAGACTAAAGTTTAATAATATTATAAATTTGGTGCAAATACCGTATATAAACAACAGGCACACTTAAAATTCATGGATGTAATTAGTTATAAGGATCCTTTTCTTAAAAATATGCACACACTACAAGTGGTCTTAATGGTACAAATATTGGGAAATAATTTCACAGCCCTGTTTATTTTCTTATATATCTATTTATTTATTTTTTTCATTAGTTGAGGTCATATTTGGCATAGTGTTTCAACCAATCCGATTCAATAATTTTGTAATTTAAAAATTTTGTTCATTTGAATGTATTAATTTTGGTGCTACTTGCGCCATCCTGCACATGGTTTGGATGCCGCAAGTGGGGGTATTGTGAGATTACCACCCAATAGAAATACTGGTAATTAATAGCATTTGATAATTAAACAGTATGAAGTTCACTGCAAACATTGACCATGCCAATGCACTAAATGTTACACGATTTTAATCTTATTAATTATGGTAGCAATGTATGTACACAGTTGGGTGACAACATTTAGAGTTAGGCCATAGGTAGAAATTCTCCACGTCGAGATTTGCTGTGTGCTTGTAGCTGACGGGAGGCCAGCGAGCAGGCCGATGTTGGTGGCTTGTTCCAACTTAGGATTTTACAGTTCGTTTCCGGTGAGGGGAGAGAGGGACAATGGCGAGTGCCAGGCACAGTGCAGTGCACAAATATTGTAATACTACTGGCATTTGAAGTAAGGAACCTTTAAGGCCCTCATTACAAAATAGCCTGTTGATAAATAAACAATACATTAGCTGATATAGTCACATCTAACGTAATATGTTTAATTGACAATGAAAAGTAATAAATTACCAACGAAGACAAGACAGTTACACAACTAGCATGGCAATGTTTGTTTATAAAAATAATATATTAACTATTTTTCATTTTATTTTCAATCAATCTTTTGTATTTTACCTTGAAATATTCAGTTAAATCTGTTATCTGTAATATAAGAAATTGCACGATTATGATAAACAGTACAAAGGATGTTTATACTAATATAAAAAAGTAAGAAAATATTTGTTTAATGTGTAGTGTAATTATTTTGATTTTAAGTAAAGTTTTAGAAATGTATTGGCTGAGCGCTGTACGTTGGCAAACCGGTTAGAACAGTTCACATGGGGAAGTTGATGACGTAGGGGAAAAAACCCTGGCAGTTGAGCTTATGGTGCGCGCGCGCACCTGGGCAGGAAGTGAGGACTCGGGAACACGTGGTGTGGCTGGACGGGCGGCGTCGCGCTGCATCAGTCGGCATGTGGATCTCGAGGTGGTGACTTGAGATTTGTCTGTGGCAATCGCCACGTGTGGTTGCTCGTCGTAGACTGCACCAAGTTAAATCGAGTGCTACTGTGTGTTTGTGAATATTTAGCCGGTGGAACAAGGTGTGCATCGCATTGAATTAAAGTGACTGTGATTTGTTAATGTAACACGTGTCGTTGAATAGGCATGAACATAAACGGTGTTTGAGACAGCCATGTGGTGTGAAAACAATTCGCGACAAATATTCATTTTGTGTGGGGCTCTCGAGCTATAACTTTATTTGATAAATGTGCCGACGTACAGACGTATCAGCCACAGGGTTCAAGTATTGTGAAATAAACAACATAAAGTGAACTTTCACGTTCTTTCAAAAATAGTGGTTAGTACACCCTTTTCTCTCATGAACTTGAATTTATTATGAATTTGTTTTGTTAATCATATGCAGGGAAGGAAAGCTGCGAACGTGTGATATCATCCCCTAGAAAACGAGTCAAACAGTCGCAATAACAGTTCCAGTGTTTTTGCATGTTCAGGAATTTGGTTCACAGCTGGTGGTTGTGAGTTTCAAAAATTAATCTTTCTCTATTTTAAACTCTCACCCCGACCTTCACCCTCGCAAATGGGACTCTAATCGTACAATGTTTACACACCGCATGATCCAATAATCAGGATATTTCTGGTAGATAGTGAATTGTACATATATGTGCTATGTCACAAGATGAAAGAAAGGAATACTGATGAAAGTGAGGTAATAAAAAGTTATTTTCGCCCAGAAACATGATTTCAGGTAACCACGAACAGAATAAACGGAAATTGCGAGCTTTCGCGCAACACATAGTTGTGTTTTCGCGGCTCTAACGAACGAAACCTTCAACGTACGAATACCGGCGTTGCGGCATTCGATAGCCATACAATGACGATTCCAAAGATGTATAAGACGTGTAATTTATGCCCAAAAACCTGATGTCGGAGAAGATTAAACGCAATACACAATTATTGCACATACGTAACATACCGCATAGTTGCAATTAAACTTTTTTGCAATCAAAGGGTGAGCTCTAAACTAATTTCCTTTGCACCATGTTGAAGGGGAAGAAATGGGCAATTCCACAATGTATAACATCACCACCCGGAACGCATATAATCGGCGTCAAAGAGCACTTAAGCATGAAGGCATTATTGCTCCTACCGGGACGAATAATTTTGCATTCTTTCGCTTCTAACAAAACGTCAGTTCGACTTAGAATTATGCAGTTAGCGGCATTGAATTTAGTGTAAAAAGGCGCGTAGATTGAGTTGGATTTGCAGGAAAAAATATTTTTCGTCAAAAATCGCCAATTTTCGCTCAAGGTCACGATATGCAGAAATTTCCAAAAATTGGAATCTCCAAAAAGTGCGTATTTGGGCATGGATTTGATGTGTTCCATCGTGTAGTTATGAACCATGGTCAAAAAGGATTCATTGCTTCAATTTTACTACTTTTTAACGATTTTCAAATAATGAAAATTAACAAAAAAACCATCTGATTACACGTTGTTCAATTCAGTCGAATTTATGGGAAAAACTGTGGATCCTATACGTATTTGCTGTGTCACAAGATGAACAGAAAATTATACGCAATAAACAAAAAATAATACATGCCTAACTTTTGTACAGAAACAGACCTTCCCAGCAATGGGACGCTAATCGTACAATGTTTACACACCGCATCATCCAATAATCAGTGCATTTCTGGTAGATAGTGAAAAGTACACAGATGAGCTATGTATTGTGCAAGTGTGGTTGAGGTTCAAATTCTATAATGAACCCCCTGGAGGCTGCATATTGGCACTCCCATGGGTGATAGGGACGAGTGGAATCGTGTTGCAATGCGCATGTGCAGATGATGTTCAAATTCCATACTAAAACCGCTGGAGGCATATGAGTGCTTCTGTTTGAGGGAGGGACAAAGGAATACGTCTTGCAATGCTCATGCGTCTCTGAGGTTCAAATATACTTCTGAACCCCCAGGAGGCAGCATATTGCAATTTAGGGAAGGGGAGGGGCGTGCGGAAGAGTGTTGCAGTGCACATGTTTGGTTGAGGTTCAAATTCTATAATGAACCCCCTGGAGGCTGCGTATTGGCACGCCCATGGGAGATAGTGACGAGTGAAATCGTGTTGAAATGCGCATGTGTTGCTGATGTTCTAATTCCATCCTAAAGCCCCTGAAGCCACATTGGTGCTTCCATTTGAGGGATGGACAAAGGAGTACGTCTTGCAATGTCCATGCGTCGCTGAAGTTTAAATATAATTCTGAACCCCCAAGAGGTGGCATATTGCAATTCGGCGGTTTTGAGGAGCGTGCTGAAATACGTTGCATTGTGCATGTGTGGTTCAGGTTCAAATTCTATAATGAACCCCCTAGAGGCTTCATATTGGCACTCCCATGGGAGATTGGGACGAGTGGAATCGTGTTGCAATGCGCATGTGTGGCTGATGTTCCAATTCCATCCTAAAGCCCCTGGAGGCATAGTGGTGGCTCCGTTTGAGGGATGGACATAGGTATACGTCTTGCAATGTGCATGCGTTGCTGAGGTTCAAAGATACATCTGAACCCTCAGGAGGCAGCATATTGCAATTCGGCGGTTGGGAGGGGTGTGGGGAAACGCGCTGCATGCGCATGTGTGGTTGAGGTTCAAATTCCATAATGAACCCCCTGGAAGCTGCATATTGGCACTCCTATGGGAGATAGGGATGAGTGGAATCGTGATACAATGGGCATGTATGGCTGATGTTCAAATTCCATCCTAAAGCCCCTGGACGCATATTGGTGCTTCCATTTAAGGGAGAGACAAATGAATACGTCTTGCAATGAGCATGCGTCACCGACGTTCAAATACACTTATGAACTCCCTGGAGGTGCATTTTGCAATTCGGCGGTTCGGAGGGGCATGGGGAAACGCGTTGCATTGCATATGTGTGGTTGAGGTTCAAATTCTATAATGAACCCACTGGAGGTTGCATATTGGCACTCCCATGGGAGATAGGGACGTGTGGAATCGTGTTGCAATGCTGTGACATGCGCAGCCCCCAGGGGGTTCATTATAGAATTTGAATCTCAATGACACATGCGCAATGGAACGCGTTTCGCCAAGCCCTAAAAACCGCCGAATTGATATATGCTGCCTCCCCAGGGTTCAGAAGTATATGAACCGTAGCAACGCATGCGCATTGCAATCGTGTTGCAATGCACATGTGTGGCTGGTGTTCAAAATCCATCCTTAAGCCCCTGGAGGCATATTGGTGCATCAGTTTGATGTAGGGACAAAGGAATACCTTTTGCCGTGCGCATGCGACGCTGCGGTTCAGATAAACTTCTGAACCCCGGGGAGGCAGCATATTGCAATTCGGCGGTTGGGAGATGCGTGGGGAAATGCGTTGCTTTGCACATGTGTGGTGAGGTTCAAATTCTATAATGAACCCCCAGAGGCTTCATATTGGCACTCCCATGGGAGATAGAGACGAGTCGAATCGTGTTGCAATGCGCATGTGTGGCTGATGTTCATATTCCTTCCTAAAGCCCCTGGATACATATTGGTGCTTCCGTTTGAGGGAGGGACAAAGGTATACCTCTTGCAATGTGCATGCGGTTCAAATATACTTCTGAATCCCCAGGAGGCGGCATATTGCAATTCGGCGGTTGGGAGGGGCCTGGGGAAACGCGTTGCATTGTGCATGTGTTGTTGAGGTTCAAATTCTATAATGAACCCCCCAGAGGCCGCATATTGGCACACCCATGGGAGATAGGGACGAGTGGAAACGTGTTGCAATGCATATGCGTGGCTGATGTTCAAATTCCATCCTAAAGCCCCTGGAGGCATATTGGTGCTTCCGTTTGAGAGAGGGGTGATGGAATATGTCATGCAATGCGCATGTGACGCTGAGGGTCAAATATACTTTCTAACCCCCTGGAGGCATCATATTGCAATTCGGTGGTAGGGGAGGACGTGGAGAAACGCGTTGCATTGCGCATGTGTGGTTGATGTTCAAATAGTATTATGAACCCTCTGGAGGCTGCATATTGGCACTCCCATGAGAGATAGGGACGAGTGGAATCGTGTTACAATGCGCATGTGTGGCTTATGTTCAAATTCCATCCTAAAGCCCTCTTAGGCACATTGGTGCTTCCGTGCGAGGGAGGGACAAAGGAATACCTCTTGCAATGCGCATGTATCGCTGAGGTTTAAATATACTTCTGAACCCCCTTAGGAGGCAACATACTGCAATTCGGCGGTTGGGAGGGGCGTGTGGAAACGTGTTACATTGCGCATATGTTGCTGAGGTTCAAATTCTATAATGATCCCCCTGGAGGCTGCATACGGTCACTCACATGGGAGATAGGGACGAGTGGAATCGTGTTGCAATGCGCACTTGTGGATGATGTTCAAAATAAATCCTAAAGCCCCTGTAGGCTTATTGGTGCTTCCATTTGAGGGAATGACAGAGGAATACGTCTTGCAATGCGCATGCATCGCTGAGGTTCAAATAAACTTCTGAACTCCAGGAGGCAGGAAATTGCAATTCGGTAGTTGGGAGATGCATGGGGTAACGCGTTGCTTTGCGCGTGTGTGCTTGAGGTTTAAATTTTATAATGAACCCCCTGGAGGCTGCATATTGGCACTCCCATGGGAGATAGGGACGAGTGGAATCGTGTTGCAATGCGCATGCGTGGCTGATGTTCAAATTCCATCCCAAAGCCCCTGGAGGCATACTGGTACTTCTGTTTGAGGGAGGGACAAAGGAATATGTCATGCAATGCGCATGCATCGCTGAGGTTCAAATATACTTCTGCCCCCCCCCCCCTCCAGGGGAAGCATATTGAAATTCGGCGGTTGGCATGGGCGTGGGGAAATGCGTTACATTGCGCATGTGTAGATGAGGTTCAAATTCTATAGTGAAAGCTGGAAGCTGCATATTGGTAGGTACATGGGAGATATTGACGAGTGGAATTGTATTGCAATGTGCATGTGTGACTGATGTTCAAATTATATCCTAAAGCCCCTGGAGGCAAATTGATGCTTTCGTTTGAGGGAGTTACAATTGATTACGTCTTGCAATGCACATGCGTCGCTGAGGTTCAAATATGCTTCTGAACACCCAGGAGGCAGCATATTGCAATTCGGCGGTTGGGAGGGGCGGAGAGAACGCGTTGCATTGCGCATGTGTGTTTGAGGTACAAATTCTATAGTGAACCCCCTGGAGGCTGCCTATTAGCACTCCCTTGAGAGATAGGGACGAGTGGATGCGTCTTGCAATGCGCATGTGTGGCTGATGTTCAAATTATATCCTAAAGACCCTGGAGGCATATTGGTGCTTCCGTTAGAGGGAGGGACAAAGGAATAAGTGTTGCAATGCCATGCATCGCTGAGGTTCAAATAAACTTCAAGACCTCCAGTGAGCAGCATATTGCAATTCGGCGAATGGGAGGGGCGTGGGGAAACGCGTTGCATGGCACATGTGTGGTTGAGGGACAAATTCTATAATGAACATCCCTGGAGGCTGCATATTGGCACTCCCATGGCAGATAGGGATGGGTGGAATTGAGTTGCAATGCGCATGTGTGGCTGATGTTCAAATTCCATCCTAAAGCCTTGGAGGCATATTGGTTTTTCCGTTTGACGGAGGGACATAGGAATAAGTGTTGCAATGCTCATGCGTCGCTGAGGTTCAAATATACTTCTAAAATCCCAGGAGGCAGTATATTGCTTTTCGGCGGTTGGGAGGGACGTGGGGAAATGCGTTGCATTGCGCATGTGTGGTTGAGGTTCAATTTCTATAATGAACCCCCTGGAGGCTGCCAATTGGCACTCCCATGGGAGATATTGACGAGTGGAATCGTGTTGCAATGTGCATGTGTGGCTGATGATCATATTCCATCCTAAAGCCCTGGAGGCATATTGGTGCTTCCGTTTGAGGGACGGACAAAGGAATTCGTGTTGCAATACGCATGCGTCTCTGAGGTTCAAATATTCTTCTGAACCCTCAGGAGGCAGAATATTGCAATTTGGCGGTTGGGAGGGGCGGAGAGAACGCGTTGCATTGCGCATGTGTGGTTGATGTTCAAATCCTATAATGAACACCCTGGAGTCTGCATATTGGCACTCCCATGGGAGATAGGGAAGAGTGTAATCCTGTTGCAATGCGCAAGTGTGGCTGATGTTCAAATTCCATCCTAAAGCCCCTGGAGGCATATTGGTGCTTCCGTTTGAGTGAGGGACAAAAGAATACGTCATGCAATGCGCATGCGTCACTGAGGTTCAAATATACTTCTGAACCCCCAGGAGGCAGCAAATTGCAATTCGGCGGTTGGGAGGGGCGTGGGAAAACGCTTTGCATTGCGCATGTGTGGTTGAGGTTCAAATTCTATAGTGAACCCCCTGGAGGCTGCCTTTTAGCACTCCCTTGTGAGATAGGGACGAGTGGATGCGTGTTGCAATGCGCATGTGTGCCTGATGTTCAAATACCATCCTAAAGCCTTGGAGGCATATTGGTTTTTCCGTTTGAGGGAGGGACAAAGGAATAAGTGTTGCAATGCGCATGCGACACTGAAGGTTCAAATATACTTCTGAACGCCCTGGTGGCAGCATATTGCAATTCGGTGATTGGGAGGGGCGGGGGAAACGCGTTGCTTTGCGCATGTGTGGTTGAGGTTCAAATTCTAAATGTTCCCCCTGGAGGCTGCATAATGGTAGTCACATGGGAGATAGGGACAACTGGTACGCTGTTGCAAGGTGCATGTGTGGCTGATGTTCATATTCCATCCAAAAGCCCTTGGAGGCATATTGGTGCTTCCGTTTGAGGGAGGGACAAAAGAATTCTACTTGCAATGTGCATGCGTCGCTGAGGTTCAAATAGACTTCTGAAGCCCTAGGAGGCAGCATATTGCAATTCGGCGCTTGGGAGTGGCGTGGGGAAACGCGTTTCATTGTGCATGTGTGGTTGAGGTTCAAATTCAAGAATGAACAACCTGGAGGCTGCCTATTTTCACTCCCATGGATGATATTGACGAGTGGAATCGTGTTGCAATGCGCATGTGTGGCTGATGATCATATTCCATCCAAAATCCCTGTAGGCATATTGGTGCTTCCGTTTGAGGGTGGGACAAAGGAGTACGTCTTGAAATGCGCATACTTCGCTGAGGTTTAAGTATACTTCTGGACTCCCAGGAGGCAGCATAATGCTATTCGGCGGTTGGGAGGGGCGTCGGGAAATGCGTTGCATTGCATATGTGTGGTTGATTTTCAAATTCTATAATGAACACCCTGGAGATGCATATTGGCACTCCCATGGGAGATAGGGATGAGTGGATTCGTGTTGCAATGCGCATATATGGCTGATGTTCATATTCCATCCTAAAGCCTTGGAGGCATATTGGTGCTTCCGTTTGAGGGAGTGACCAAGGAATACGTGTTGCAATGCGCATGCTGTGCTGAGGTTAAATATACTTTTGAATCCAAGGAGGCATCATATTGCTATTCGGCAGTTTGGAGGGGCGTGGGGAAATGAATTGCATTGCGTATTTGTGGTTGAGGTTCAAATGATATAATGAACTCCCTGGAGGCTGCATATTGGCACTCCCATGGGAGATAGGTACGAGTGGAGTCATGTTGCAATGCGCTTGTGTGGCTGATGTTTAAATTCCATCCTAAAGCCCCAGGAGGCATGTTGGTAATTCCGTTTGAGGGAGGGACAAAGGAATACGTCTTGCAATGCTCATGCATCGCTGAGGTTAAAATATACTTCTGAACCCCCAGGAGGCAGCATATTGCAATTCCGCGGTTGGGAGGGGCGTGGGAAACACGTTGCATTGCGCATGTGTGGTTGAGGTTAAATTCTATAGTGAACTCCATGGAGGCTCCATTCTGGCACTCCCATGGGAGATAGGAGCGAGTGGATTCGTGTTGCAATGTGCATGTATGGCTGATGTTCAAATTCCATCCTAAAGCCCCTGGATTCATTTTGGTGCCTCTGTTTGAGGGAGGGACAAGAAAATACGTCTTGCAATGCGCATACTTCGCTGAGGTTTAAGTATACTTCTGTACCCGCAGGAGGCAGCATATTGCAATTCGGCGGTTGGTATGGGCATGGGTAAATGCGTTGCATTGCGCATGTGTGGTTGAGGTTCAAATGCTATAGTGAACCTCCTGGAGGCTGCCTATTGGCACTCCCATGGGAGATAGGGACGAGTGGATTCGTGTTGCAATGCGCATGTGTGGGTGATCTTCAAATTCCATCCTAAAGCCTTGGAGGCATATTGGTGCTTCCGTTTTAGGGAGGGACAAAGGAATACCTGTTGCAATGCGCATGCGACGATGAGGTTCAAATATACTTCTGAAATCCCAGGAGGCAGCATATTGCTATTCGGCGGTTGGGAGGGGCGTGGGGAAATGTGTTGCATTGCGCATGTGTGGATGAGGATCATATTCTATAATGAACCCACTGTAGGCTGCATATTGGCACTCCCATGGGAGATAGGGACGAGTGGATTCGTGCTGAATTCGCATGTGTGGCTGATGTTCAAATTCCATCCTAAAGCTCCTGGAGGCATATTGGTGCTTCCGTTTGAAAGAGGGACAAAGGAATACGTCTTGCAATGCGCATGCATTGCTGAGGTTTAAATATACTTCTACACCCCCAACATATTGCAGTTCGGTGGTTGGGAGGGGCGTCGAGAGTCACGTTGCATTGCGCATGTGTGGTTGAGGTTCAAATCCTCCAATAAGCCCCCTGTTGTCTGCATATTGGCACTCCTATGGGCGATAGGGACGAGTGGATTGGTGTCGCAATGCACAGTGTGGTTGATGTTCAAATTCCATTCTAAAGCCCTGGAGGCATATTGGTGCTTTCGTTTGAGGGAGGGGAAAGGAATACGTCTTGCAACTCGCATGCGCCACTGAGGGACAAATATACTTCTGAACCCCCAGGAGGCAGCATATTGAAATTCGGCGATTGCGGGGGGCTTGGGGAAACGTGTTGCATTGCGCATGTGTGCTTGAGCTTCAAATTCTATTGTATACCCCCTTGACTCTACATATTGGCTCGCGCATGGGTGATAGGGACGAGTGGAAATGTATTGCAATGCGCATGTGTGGGTGATCTTCAAATTCCATCCTAAAGCCTTGGAGGCATATTGGTGCTTCCGTTTGAGGGAGGGACAAAGAATACATGTTGCAATGCGCATGCGACGATGAGGTTCAAATATACTTCTGAAACCCCAGGAGGCAGCGTATTGCTATTCGGCGGTTAGGAGGGGCGTGGGGAAATGTGTTGCATTGTGCATGTGTGGATGAGGATCATATTCTATAATGAACCCCCTGGAGGCTGCATATTGGCACTCCCATGGGAGATAGGGACGAGTGGAGTCGTGCTGAATACGCATGTGTGGCTGATGTTCAAATTCCATCCTAAAGCCCCTGGAGGCATATTGGTGCTTCCGTTTGAAAGAGGGACAAAGGAATACGTCTTGCAATACGCATGCATCGCTGAGGTTTAAATATACTTCTACACCCCCAGCATATTGCAGTTCGGTGGTTGGGAGGGGCGTCGAGAATCACGTTGCATTGCGCATGTGTGGTTGAGGTTCAGATCCTCCAATAAGCCCCCTGTTGTCTGCATATTGGCACTCCCATGGGCGATAGGGACGAGTGGAATGGTGTTGCAATGCGCATGTGTGGTTGATGTTCAAATTCCATCCTAAAGCATGGAGGCATATTGGTGCTTCCGTTTGAGGGAATGACAAAGGAATACGTGTTGCTATGCGCATGCATTGCTGAGGTTCAAATATACTTCTGATATCCCAATAGGCAGCATATTGCTATTCGGCGGTTGGGTGGGGCATGGGGAAATGCGTTGCATTGCACATGTGTGGTTGAGGTTAAAATTCTATAGTGAACCTCCTGGAGGCTGCCTATTGGCACTCCCAAGGGAGATAGGGACGATTGGATTCGTGTTGCAATGCGCATGTATGGCTGATGTTCAAATTCTATCCTAAAGCCTTGGAGGCATAATGGTGCTTACGTTTGAGGGAGGGACAAAGGAATAGGTTTGCAATGCGCATGCGTCGCTGAGGTTCAAATACACTTCTGAACCAACAGGAGGCAGCAAATTGCAATTCGGCGGTTGGGAGGGGCGTGGGGAAATGCGTTGCATTGCGCATGTGTGGTTCACGTTCAAATTCTATAATGAATCCCCTGGAGGCTCCATTTTGGCACTCCAATGGGAGATGGGGACGAGTTGAATCGTGTTGCAATGCACATGTGTGGCTGATGTGCAAATTCCATCCTAAAGCCCCTGGAGGCATATTGATGCTTCCGTATGAGGGAGGGACAAAGGAATACGCCTCGAAATGCTCATGCATTGCTGAGGTTCAAATACACTTCTGAACCCCCAGGAGGCAGAATATTGCAATTCGGCGGTTGGGAGGGGAGGGGGAAACGCGTTGCATTGCGCATGTGTTTTTGAGCTTCAAATCCTATAGTGAACCCCCTAGAGTCTTCATATTGGCACTCCCATAGGAGATAGGGACGAGTGGAATCGTGTTGCAATGCGCATGTGTGGGTGATCTTCAAATTCCATCCTAAAGCCTTGGAGGCATATTGGTGCTTTCGTTTGAGGGAGGGACAAAGGAATACTTGTTGCAATGCGCATGCGACGATGAGGTTCAAATATACTTCTGAAATCCCAGGAGGCAGCATATTGCTATTCGGCGGTTGGGAGGGGCGTGGGGAAATGTGTTGCATTGCGCATGTCTGGATGAGGATCATATTCTATAATGAACCCCCTGTAGGCTGCATATTGGCACTCCCATGGGAGATAGGGACGAGTGGAATGGTGTTGCAATGTGCATGTGTGGCTGATGTTCAAATTCCATCCTAAAGTCCCTGGAGGCATATTGATGCTTTCGTTTGAGGGAGGGGAAAGGAATACGTCTTGCAACTCGCATGCGTCACTGAGGGACAAATATACTTCTGAACCCCCAGGAGGCAGCATATTGAAATTCGGCGATTGCGAGGGGGCTTGGGGAAACGCGTTGCATTGCGCATTTGTGCTTGAGCTTCAAATTCTATTGTGTACCCCCTTGACTCTGCATATTGGCTCGTGCATGGGTGATAGGGACGAGTGCAATTGTATTGCAATGCGCATGTGTGGCTGATGTTCAAATTCCATCCTAAAGCCCGTGGAGTCATTTGGATGCTTTCGTTTGGGGGAGGGACAATGGAATACGTCTTGCATGCGTCACTGATGGTCAAATTCACTTCTGAACCAAAGGAGGCCGCATATTGCAATTCGGCGATTTGAAGGGGCGTGGGGTACGCGTTGCATTGCGCATGTGTGGCTGACGTTCAAATTCTATTGTGAACCTCTTGGAGGCTGCATATTGGCACTCCAATGGGTGATAGGGACGAGTGAAATCGTGTTGCAATGCGCATGACTGGCTGATGTTCAAATTCCATTCTAAATCCCTGTAGGCATATTGGGCCTTCCGTTTGTGGGAGGGACCAAGGAATACGTTTTGCTATGCGCATGCGTCGTGGAGGTTGAAATATACTTCTGAACCCCCAGGAAACAGCATATTCCTATTCAGCGGTTGGGAGGGGCGTGGTTATATGCGTTGCATTGCACATGTGTGGTTGAGGTTCGAATTCTATAATGAACACCCTGGAGGCTCCATTTTGGCACTCCCATTGGAGATAGGGGCGAGTGGAATCGTGTTGCAATGCACATGTGTGGCTCATGATCAAATTACATCCTAAAGCCCCTGGAGGTATATTGGTGTCTCCGTTTGAGGGAGGGACAAAGGAATACGTCTTGCAATGCGCATGCATTGCTGAGTTTTGAATATACTTCTGAAACCCGAGGAGGCGTCATATTGCAATTCGGTGTTTGGGAGGGGCGTGGAAAAACGGTTTGCATTGCGCATGTGTGATTGAGGTTCGAATTCTATAGTGAACAAACTGGAGGCTGCCTATTGACAACTCCATGTGAGATATTGAAGAGTGGAATCGCGTTGCAATGCGCATGTGTGGCTGATATTCATATTCCATTCTAAAGCCCTAGAGGCATATTGGTGCTTCCGTTTCAGGGAGGGACAAAGGAATACGTGTTACAATGTGCATGCGTCGCTGAGGTTCAAATATACTTCTGAACTCCCAAGAGGCAGCTTATTGTTATTCAGAGGTTAGGAGGGCCGTGGTTAAGTGCATTGCATTGCGCATGTGTGGTTGAGGTTCAAATTCCATCCTAAAGTCCCTGGAGTCATATTTCAGGCCGCGGTGGCCGAGGGGACTGAGGCACTTCAGTCCCAGTCTGCACGGCCACTACGGTCGGGGGTTCGAATCCCCCCTCGGGCATGGATATTTGTGCTGTCCTTAGGATAATCTAGTTGATAAGTAGTTTGTAAGTTTAGGGATTGATAACCCCGTAGTTAAGTCCCATAAGCTTAACAAACATTTGAACATTTGGAGTCATATCGGTGCTACCGTTTGACGGAGGGACAAGGAATACGTCTTGCAATGTGCATGCGTCGCTGCGGTTCAATGATACTTCTGAACCTGCAGGAGGCAACATATTGTAACTCAGCGGTTGGGAGGGGCGTGGGGAAATGCGTTTCATAGTGCATGTGTGGTTGAGGTTCAAATTCTATAGTGAACACCCTTGACTCTGCATATTGGCTCTCCCATAGGTGATAGGGACGAGTGGAATTGTGTTGCATTGCGCATGTGTGGCTGATGTTCAAATTCCATCCTAAAGCCCGTGCAGGCATTTTGATGCTTTCGTTTGATGGAGGGACAAAGGAATACGTCTTGCAATGCGCATGCGTCGCTGAGGTTCAAATATACTTCTAAACCCCTAGGAGGCAGCATATTGTAATTCGGCGGTTGGGAGGGGCGTGGGGAAATGCGTTGCATTGCGCATGTGTGGTTGAGGTTCAAATTCTATAGTGAACCCCCTGGAGGCTCCATTTCGTCACTCCCACGGGAGATGTGTACAAGTGGAATGGTGTTGCATTGCACATGTGTGGCTGAGGTTCAAATTCCATCCTAAAGCCCCTGAAGGCATATTGGTGCTTCCGTTTGAGGGAGAGACAAAGGAAAACTTGTTGCAATGCGCATGCATCTCTGAGGTTCAAATATACTTCTGAAATCCCAGGAGGCAACATATTGCTATTTGGCAGTTGGGAGGAGCGTGGGGAAATGCGTTGCATTGCGCATGTGTGGTTGAGATTCAAATCCTCTAATGAACCCCCTGGTGTCTGCATATTGACACTCCCATGAGAGATAGGAACGAGTGGAATAGTGTTGCAATGTGCATCTGTGGCTGATATTCAAATTCCATCCTAAAGCCCCTGGAGTCATATTGGTGCTTCCGTTTTAGGGAGGGACAAAGGAATACATCTTGCAATGCACATGCATCGCTGAGGTTCAAATATTCTTTTTAACCCCCAGGAGGCAGAATATTGCAATTCGGCGGTTGGGAGGGGCGTGGGGAACCGCGTTGCGTTGCGCATGTGTGGTTGAGGCTCAAATTCAATAATGAACCACTTCGAGGCTGCATATTGGCACTCACATGGGAGATAGGGACAAGTGGAATCGTGTTGCAAGGTGCATGTGTGGCTGATGTTCAAATTCCATCCTAAAGCCCCTGGAGGCATATTGGTGCTTCCGTTTGAGGGACGGACATAAGAATGCTACTTGCAATGTGCATGCGTCGCTGAATTTCAAATGACTTCTGAACCCCCAAGAGGCAGCATATATCAATTCGGTAATTGGGACGGGCGTGGGGATACGCGTTGCATTGCGCATGTGTGGCTGAGGTTAAAATTCTATAATGAACCTTCTGGAGGCTGCATATTTGCACTGCCATGGGAGTTAGGCAGGAGTGGAAACGTGTTTCAATGTGCATGACTGGCTGATGTTCAAATCCCATCCTAAAGCCCCTGGAGGCATATGGGTGCTCCCATTAGAGGGAGGGACAAAGGAGTATCTCGTGCAATGCGTTTGCATCGTTAAGGTTCAAATATACATCTGAACCCCCAGGAGGTAGCATATTGCAATTCGGCGGTTGGGAGGAGCATGGGGAAACCCGCTCCATTGCACATATGTGGTTGAGGTTCAAATTCTATTGCGAACCCCCTGGAGGCTGCATATTTGCACTCCCATGGGAAATAGGGATGAGTGGAATCGTGTTGCAATGCGCATGTGTACCCGTTGTTTAAACTCCATCTTAAAGCCCCAGGAGGAATATTGGTGCTTCCGTTTAAGGGACGGACAAAGGAATACCTCTTGGAATGTGCATGCGTCACTGAGGTTCAAATATACGTCTGATCTCCCAGGAGGCAGCTTATTGCAATTCGGCGGTTGGGAGGGGTGTGGGGAAACGTGTTGCATTGCGCATGTGCGGTTGAGGTTCAAATTCTATAATGAACCCCCTGGAGGATGCATATTGGCGCTCCCATAAGAGATAGGGACGAGTGAAATCGTGTTCCAATGCGCATGTGTGGCTGATGTTCAAATTCCATCCTAAAGGTCCCGATGCATATTGGTGCTTCCGTTTGAATGTGGGACAAAGGAATACGTCCCAAAATGTGCATGCGTCGCTGAGGTTCTAATATACTTCTTAACCCCAGAAGGCAGCATATTGCAATTCGGCGGTTTGGAGGGTCGTGGGGAATCGCGTTGCATTGTGCATGTGTGTTTGAGATTCAGATTCTATAATGAAACTCCTGGAGGCTAAATATTTGCACTTCCATGGGATATAGGGACGAGTGGAATCGTTTTACAATGTGCATGTGTGGCTGATGTTCAAATTTCATCCTAAAGACTTGGAGGCATATTGGTGCTTCCGTTTGAGGGAGGGACAAAGGAAAACGTGTTGCAATGCGCATGCGTCCCTGAGGTTCAAATATACTTCTGAAATCCCAGGAGGCAACATATTGCTATTTGGCAGTTGGGAGAAGCGTGGGGAAATGCGTTGCATTGCGCATGTGTGGTTGAGGTTCAAATCCTCTAATGAACCGACTGGAGGCTGCATATTGGCTCTCCCATACAAGATAGGGACGAGTGGAATCATGTTCCAATGCGCATGTGTGGCTCATGTTCAAATGCTATCCTAAAGCTCTCGAGGCATATTGGTGCTTCCGTTTGAATGGGGTTCAAAGGAATACGTCTTGCAATGTGCATCCCTCGCTGAGGTTCAAAAATACATCTGAATCCCCAGGCGGCAGCATATTGCAATTCGGCGGTTGGGAGGGGCGTGGGGAACCGCGTTGCGTTGCGCATGTGTGGTTGAGGCTCAAATTCAATAATGAACCACTTCGAGGCTGCATATTGGCACTCACATGGGAGATAGGGACAAGTGGAATCGTGTTGGAAGGTGCATGTGTGTCTGATGTTCAAATTCCATCCTAAAGCCCCTGGAGGCATATTGGTGCTTCCGTTTGAGGGACGGACATAAGAATGCTACTTGCAATGTGCATGCGTCGCTGAATTTCAAATGACTTCTGAACCCCCAAGAGGCAGCATATATCAATTCGGTAATTGGGACGGGCGTGGGGATACGCGTTGCATTGCGCATGTGTGGCTGAGGTTAAAATTCTATAATGAACCTTCTGGAGGCTGCATATTTGCACTGCCATGGGAGTTAGGCAGGAGTGGAAACGTGTTTCAATGTGCATGACTGGCTGATGTTCAAATCCCATCCTAAAGCCCCTGGAGGCATATGGGTGCTCCCATTAGAGGGAGGGACAAAGGAGTATCTCGTGCAATGCGTTTGCATCGTTAAGGTTCAAATATACATCTGAACCCCCAGGAGGTAGCATATTGCAATTCGGCGGTTGGGAGGAGCATGGGGAAACCCGCTCCATTGCACATATGTGGTTGAGGTTCAAATTCTATTGCGAACCCCCTGGAGGCTGCATATTTGCACTCCCATGGGAAATAGGGATGAGTGGAATCGTGTTGCAATGCGCATGTGTACCCGTTGTTTAAACTCCATCTTAAAGCCCCAGGAGGAATATTGGTGCTTCCGTTTAAGGGACGGACAAAGGAATACGTCTTGGAATGTGCATGCGTCACTGAGGTTCAAATATACGTCTGATCTCCCAGGAGGCAGCTTATTGCAATTCGGCGGTTGGGAGGGGTGTGGGGAAACGTGTTGCATTGCGCATGTGCGGTTGAGGTTCAAATTCTATAATGAACCCCCTGGAGGATGCATATTGGCGCTCCCATAAGAGATAGGGACGAGTGAAATCGTGTTCCAATGCGCATGTGTGGCTGATGTTCAAATTCCATCCTAAAGGTCCCGATGCATATTGGTGCTTCCGTTTGAATGTGGGACAAAGGAATACGTCCCAAAATGTGCATGCGTCGCTGAGGTTCTAATATACTTCTTAACCCCAGAAGGCAGCATATTGCAATTCGGCGGTTTGGAGGGTCGTGGGGAATCGCGTTGCATTGTGCATGTGTGTTTGAGATTCAGATTCTATAATGAAACTCCTGGAGGCTAAATATTTGCACTTCCATGGGATATAGGGACGAGTGGAATCGTTTTACAATGTGCATGTGTGGCTGATGTTCAAATTTCATCCTAAAGACTTGGAGGCATATTGGTGCTTCCGTTTGAGGGAGGGACAAAGGAAAACGTGTTGCAATGCGCATGCGTCCCTGAGGTTCAAATATACTTCTGAAATCCCAGGAGGCAACATATTGCTATTTGGCAGTTGGGAGAAGCGTGGGGAAATGCGTTGCATTGCGCATGTGTGGTTGAGGTTCAAATCCTCTAATGAACCGACTGGAGGCTGCATATTGGCTCTCCCATACAAGATAGGGACGAGTGGAATCATGTTCCAATGCGCATGTGTGGCTCATGTTCAAATGCTATCCTAAAGCTCTCGAGGCATATTGGTGCTTCCGTTTGAATGGGGTTCAAAGGAATACGTCTTGCAATGTGCATCCCTCGCTGAGGTTCAAAAATACATCTGAATCCCCAGGCGGCAGCATATTGCAATTCGGCGGTTGGGAGGGGCGTGGGGAACCGCGTTGCGTTGCGCATGTGTGGTTGAGGCTCAAATTCAATAATGAACCACTTCGAGGCTGCATATTGGCACTCACATGGGAGATAGGGACAAGTGGAATCGTGTTGGAAGGTGCATGTGTGTCTGATGTTCAAATTCCATCCTAAAGCCCCTGGAGGCATATTGGTGCTTCCGTTTGAGGGACGGACATAAGAATGCTACTTGCAATGTGCATGCGTCGCTGAATTTCAAATGACTTCTGAACCCCCAAGAGGCAGCATATTTCAATTCGGCAATTGGGATGGGCGTGGGGAAACGCGTTGCATTGCGCATGTGTGGTTGAGGTTCAAATTCTATAGTGAACCCCCTGGATGCTGGCAATTGGCACTCCCATGGGAGCTAGGGATGAGGGGAGTCGTGTTGCAATGCGCATGTTTGGGTGATGTTCAAATTCCAACCTAAAGACTTGGAGACATATTGGTGCTTCCATTTGAGGGAGGGACAAAGGCATACGTGTTGCAATGCGCATGCGTCGCTGAGGTTGAAATATACATCTGAACCCCCAGGAGGCAGAATATTGCAATTTGGGCGTTGGGAGTGGCAGGGGTAATGCGTTGCATTGCGCATGTGTGGTTGAGGTTCAGATCCTCTAATGAACCCCGGTGTCTGCGTATTAGCACTCCCATGGGAGATTGCTGACGAGTGGAATTGTGTTCCAATGCGCATGTGTGGCTGATGTTCAAATTCCATCCTAAAGCTCTCGAGGCATATTGCTGTTTGAATGAGGGACAAAAGAAAAGGTCTTGCAATGCGCCTGCATCGCTGACATTCAAATATAAATCTGAACCCCCAGGAGGCAACACATTGCAATTCGGCGGTTGGGAGTTGCGTGGGTGATTTGAACCTCAGCGACGCATGCGCATAGCAAGACGTATTCTTTTGTGCCTCCCTCATATGGAAGCACCAATATGCCTCCAGGGCTTTAGGATGGAATATGATTATCGGCCACAAATGCGCATTGCAACACGATTCCACTCGTCAATATGTACCATGGGAGTGCCAATAGGCAGCCTCCAGGGGTTTCACTACAGAATTTGATCCTCAACCACACATGTGCAGTGCAACGCGTTTCCCCCACCCCTCCAACCACCGAATTGCAATATGCTGCCTCCTGGGGTTTCAGACATATATATAAACCTCAGCAACGCATGTACATTGCAAGACATATTCCTTTGTCCCTCCCTCAAACGGAAACACCAATATGCCTCAAGGTGCTTTATGATGGAATTTGAACATCTGCCACACATGCGCATTGCAACACGATTCCACTGGTCCCTATCTTCAATGGGAGTGCCTATATGCAGCCTCCAGGGGGTTTATTATATACTTTGAACCTCAACCACACTTGAGCATTGCAACGCGTTTCCCCACGCCCTTCCCAAGCGCCAAATTGTTATATGCTGCCTCCTGAGGGTTCAGAAGTATATTTGAACCTCAATGACGCAGGCACATTTCACAACATACTGCTTTTACCCTCCCTCTAATGGAAGCACCAATATGCCTCCAGGGGCTTGAGGATGGATTCTGAACATCAGCCACACATGCACATTGCAACACGATTCCACTCGTCCCTATCCCTCATGGGAGTGCCAATATGCAGATTCCAGGGGGTACATTATAGGATTTGAACATCAACCACACATGCGCAATGCATTGTGTTTCCCCCGCCCATCCCAACCGCCGAATTGCAATATTCTGCCTCGTGGGGGTTCAGAAGTATATTTGAACCTCAGCGATGCATGCGCATTTCTTGACGTATTCCTTTGACCCTCCCTCAAACGGAAGCACCAATTTGCCTTCAGGGGGTTTAGGATGGAATTTGAACGTCAGCCACACATGCACATTGCAACACGATTCCACTCGTCCCTATCTCCCATGGAAGTGCCAATAGGCAGCCTCCAGGGTGTTCACTATAGGATTTGAACCTCAACCACTCATGCGCAATTCAACGCATTTTCCTACGCCCCTCCCAACCGCATAATTACATTATGCTGCCTTCTAGGGGTTCAGAAGTATATTAGAACCTCTGCGATGAATGCCACCAATTTGTCATCAGGGGCTTTAGGATGGAATTTGAACATCAGCCACACATGCACAAGGCAACACTATTCCACTCGTCCCTATCTCCCATGTGACTGCCAATATGCAGCCGCTCGGGGGTACATAATTGAATTTAAACCTCAACAACACATGTGCAATGCAACGCGTTTCCCCACGCCCCTCCCAACCGCCAAATTGCAATATGCTGCCTCCTAGGGGTTCAGAAGTAAATTTGAACCTCAGCGACGCATGCACATTGCAAGACGTATTCTTATGTCCCTCCCTCATACGGAACACCAATATGCCTCCAGGGACTTTACGATGGAATTTGAACATCAATATTGCAATTTGGCGGTTTGGAGGGGCGTGGGGAAACGCGTTGCATTGCGCATGTGTGGTTGAGGTTCAAATTCTATAGTGAAACCCCTGGAGGCTCTCCTATGGGAGATAGGGGCCAGTGGAATCGTGCTGCATGCACATGTGTGGCTGAAGTTCAAATTCCATCCTAAAGCACCTGGAGGCATATGGGTGCTTCCGCTTGAGGGAGGGACAAAGGAATACGTCTTGCAATGCGCATGCATTGCTGAGGTTTAAATATACTTCTGAAACCTCAGGAGGTAGCATATTGCAATTCGGTGGTTGGGAGGGGCGTGGGGAAACGCGTTGCATTGCGCAAGTGTGGTTGAGGTTCAAATTCTCTAATGAAACCCCTGGTGTCTGCATATTGGCACTCCCATGGGAGATAGGGACGAGTGCAATAGTGTTGCAATGTGCATATGTGGCTGATGTTCAAATTCCATCCTAAAGCCCTGGAGGCATATTGGTGTTTCCGTTTGAGGGAGGGACAAAGGAATACGTGTTGCAATGCGCATTCATTGCTGAGGTTCAAATGTAATACTGAAATCCCAGGAGGCAGCATATTGCAATTCAGCGGTTAAGAGGGGCGTGTTTAAATGCGTTGCATTGCGCATGTGTGGTTGAGGTTTCAAATTCTATAATGAACCCCCTGGAGGCTCCATTTTGGCACTCCCATTGGAGATAGGTACAAGTGGAATCGTGTTGCTTCCATCCTAAAGCCCCTGGAGGCATATTGTGGGTTCTGTTTGAAGGAGGGACAAAGGAATACGTCTTGGAATGGGCAAGCATCGCTGAGGTTCAAATATACTTCTGAACTCCCAGGAGGCAGAATATTACAATTCAGAGGTTGGGACGAGCGGGCGAAACGCGTTGCATTGCGCATGTGTGGTTGATGTTCAAATTTTATAGTGACAACCCTTGAGGCTGCCTATTGGCGCTCCCATGGCAGATAGGGATGGGTGGAATCGTGTTGCAATGCGCATGTGTGGCTGATGTTCAAATTCCATCCTAAAGCCCCTGGAATCATATTGGTGATTCCGTTTGTGGGAGGGACAAAGAATACGTCTTGCAATGCGCAAGTGTCGCTGAGGTTCAAAAATACTTCTGGATCCCCAGGAGGCAGCATATTGCATTTCGGCGGTTGGGAGGGGTGTGGGGAACGCGTTGCATTGCGCATGTGTGGTTCAGGTTTAAATTTTATAGTGAAACCCTTGGAGGCTGCCTATTGGCAACCCCATGGCAGATATTGACAGGTTGAATCGTGTTGCAATACACATGTGCGGCTGATGATCATATTCCATCCTAAATCCCTGGAGGCGTATTGGTGCTTCCGTTTGAGGGAGGGACAAAGGAATATGTGATGCATTGTGCATGCGTCGCTGAGGTTCAAATATACTTCTGAACTCCCAGGAGGCAGCATATTGCTATTCAGTGGTTGAGAGGGGCGTGGTTAAATGCGTTGCATTGCGCATGTGTGGTTGAGGTTCAAATTCTATAATGAAACCCCTGGAGGCTCCAATTTGGCACTCCCATGAGAGATAGGGACGAGCGGAATAGTGTCGCTATGCGCATGTGTGGCTGATGTTCAAAATCCATCCTAAAGCCCCTGGAGGCATATTGCTGTTTCCATTATAGGGAGGGACAAAGCAGTACGTTGCGATATGTGTCTGCGTCGTTGAGGTTCAAATATACTTCTGAACTCCCAGGAGGTAGCATAATGCAACTTGGCGGTTGGGAGGGGCATTGGGATACGCGTTGCATTGCGCATGTGTTTTTGAGGTTCAAATTCTATAATGAACCCCCTGGAGGCTGCAAATAGGCACTCCCATGGACGATGGGGACGAGTGGAATCGTGTTGCAATGCACATGTGTGGCTGATGTTCAAATTCCATCCTAATGCACCTGGAGGCATATAGGTGCTTCCGCTTGAGGGAGGGACAAAGGAATACGTCTTGCAATGCGCATGCATTGCTGAAATTTAAATATACTTCTGAAACCCAAGGAGACAGTATATTGCAATTCGGTGGTTGGGAGGGGCGTGTGGAAATGCGTTGCATTGCGCATGTGTGGTTGAGGTTCAAATCCTCTAATGAACCCCCTGGTGGGTGCATATTGGCACTTCCATGGGAGATAGGGACGAGTGCAATAGTGGGAGATCAAAGGAATACATCTTGAAATGCGGATGCATCGATGAGGTTGAAATATACTTCTGAACCCCCAGAAGGCAGCATATTGTAATTTGGCGATTGGGAGGGGCGTAGGGAAATGCGTTGCATTGCGCATGTGTGGTTCAGGTTCAGTTTCTATAATGAACCTCCTGGAGGCTGCATATTGGAAATCCCATGGGAGATAGGTACGAGTGGAATCGTGTTGCGATTTGCATGTGTGGCTGATGTTCAAATTTCATATTAAAGCCCCTGGAGGCATATTGGTGCTTCCGTTTAAGGGAGGGACAAAGGAAAACGTCTTGCAATATGCAAGCGTCGCTGAGGTTCAAAAATACTTCTGAAATCCCAGGAGGCAGCATATTGCTATTCAGCGGTTAGGAGGGGCGTGGTTAAATGCTTTGAATAGCACATGTGTGGTTGAGGTTCAAATCCTATAATGAACCCCCTGGAGGCTCCATTTTGGCACTCCCATGGGAGATAGGTACAAGTGGAATCGTGCTGCAATGCACATGTGTGGCTGATGTTCAAATTCCATCCTACAGCCCATGAAGGCATATTGGCGCTTCCGTTTGACGGAGGGACAAAGGAATGCGTCTTGAAATGCGAATGCATCGCTGAGTTTCAAATATACTACTGTACCCACGGGAGACAGGAAAATGCAATTCGGCGGTTGGGAGGGGCGTGGAGAAAGGCGTTGCATTGGGCTTGTGTGGTTCAGGTTCAAATTCTATAATGAACCTCCTGGAGGCTGCATATTGGCACTCCCATGGGAGATAGGGACGAGTGGAATCGTGTTGCAATGCGCATGTGTGGCTTATGTTAAATTCAATTCCTAAAGCCCCATTAGGAATATTGGTGCTCCCATTAGAGGAAGGGACAAAGGAGTATGTCGTGCAATGCGCCTGCGTCGTTGAGGTTCAAATATACTTCTGAACCCCCAGGAGGTAGCATATTGCAATTTGGCGATTGGGAGAGGCGTGAGGAAACGCGTTGCATTGCGCATGTGTGGTTGAGGTTCAAATTCTATAATGAAACCCCAGGAGGCTTCATATTTGCACTCCCATGGGATACAGGGATGAGTGGAATCGTGTTGCAATGTGCATGTGTCGCTGAGGTTCAAAAATGCTTCTGAACCCCAGGAGGCAGCATATTGCAATTCGGCGGTTGAGAGGGCGTGGGGAACCGCGATGCATTTCCCATGTGTGGTTGAGGTTCAAATTCTATAGTGTACCCCTTGACTCTGCATAGTGAGTCTCCCATGGGTGATAGGGACGACTGGAATTGTGTTGCAATGCGCATGTGTGGCTGATGTTCAAATTCCATCCTAAAGCCCCTTGAGGCATATTGGTTCTTTCGTTTGAGGGAGGGACAAAAGAATACGTCTTGAAATGATCATGCGTCACTGAGTTTCAAATATACTTCTGAACCCCCAGGAGGCAGCAAAATGCAATTCGGCGGTTGGGATGTCCGTGAGGAAACGCATTGCATTGTGCATGTCTGGTTGAGTTTCGAATTCTATAATGAACCTACTGGAGGCTGCATATTGGCACTCCCATGGGAGATGAGGACTTGTGGATTAGTGTTGCAATGCGCATGTGTGGCTGATGTTCGAGTTCCATCCTAAGGCCCCTGGAAGGATATTGATGCTTCCATTAGAGGGAGGGACAAAGGAGTACGACGTGCATAGCGCCTGCGTCGTTGAGGTACAAATACACTTCTGAACCCCCAGGAGGTAGCATATTGCAATTCGGCGGTTGCAAGGGGTTTATGGAAACGCGTTGCATTGCGCATGTGTGGTTGAGGTTCAAATTCTATAGTGAACCACCTAAAGGCTGCCTATTGTCACAGCCATGGGAGATAGGGAGGAGTGGAATCGTGTTTCAATTCCATCTTAGAGCCACAGGAGGCATATTGGTGCTTGTGTTTGAATGTGGAACAAAGGAATACGTTTGCAATGCGTATGTATCGCTGAGGTTCAAATATACTTCTGGACCCCCAGGATGCAGCAAAATGCAATTCGGCAGTTGGGAGGGGCGTGGAGATATGCGTTGCATTGCGCATGTGTGGTTCAGGTTCAGTTTCTATAATGAACCTCCTGGAGGCTGCATATTGGAAATCCCATGGGACATAGGTACGAGTGGAATCGTGTTGCGATGTGCATGTGTGGCTGATGTTCAAATTTCATCTTAAAGCCCCTGGAGGCATATTGGTGCTTCCGTTTAAGGGAGGGACAAAGGAAAACGTCTTGCAATATGCAAGCGTCGCTGAGGTTCAAAAATACTTCTGAAATCCCAGGAGGCAGCATATTGCTATTCAGCGGTTAGGAGGGGCGTGGTTAAAAGCGTTGAATAGCACATGTGTGGTTGAGGTACAAATCCTATAATGAACCCCCTGGAGGCTCCATTTTGGCACTCCCATGGGAGATAGGTACAAGTGGAATCGTGCTGCAATGCACATGTGTGGCTGATGTTCAAATTCCATCCTACAGCCCATGAAGGCATATTGGCGCTTCCGTTTGACGGAGGGACAAAGGAATGCTTCTTGAAATGCGAATGCATCGCTGAGGTTCAAATATACTACTGTACCCACGGGAGACAGGAAAATGCAATTCGGCGGTTGGGAGGGGCGTGGAGAAAGGCGTTGCATTGGGCATGTGTGGTTCAGGTTCAAAATCTATAATGAACCTCCTGGAGGCTGCATATTGGCACTCCCATGGGAGATAGGGACGAGTGGAATCGTGTTGCAATGCGCATGTGTGGCTTATGATAAATTCAATTCCTGAATCCCCATTAGGAATATTGGTGCTCCCATTAGAGGAAGGGACAAAGGAGTATGTCGTGCAATGCGCCTGCGTCGTTGAGGTTCAAATATACTTCTGAACCCCCAGGAGGTAGCATATTGCAATTTGGCGATTGGGAGAGGCGTGAGGAAACGCGTTGCATTGCGCATGTGTGGTTGAGGTTCAAATTCTATAATGAAACCCCAGGAGGCTTCATATTTGCACTCCCATGGGATACAGGGATGATTGGAATCGTGTTGCAATGTGCATGTGTCGCTGAGGTTCAAAAATACTTCTGAACCCCAGGAGTCAGCATATTGCAATTCGGCGGTTGAGAGGGCGTGGGGAACCGCGATGCATTTCCCATGTGTGGTTGAGGTTCAAATTCTATAGTGTACCCCCTTGACTCTGCATAGTGAGTCTCCCATGGGTGATAGGGACGACTGGAATTGTTTTGCAATGCGCATGTGTGGCTGATGTTCAAATTCCATCCTAAAGCCCCTTGAGGCATATTGGTTCTTTCGTTTGAGGGAGGGACAAAAGAATACGTCTTGAAATGATCATGCGTCACTGAGTTTCAAATATACTTCTGAACCCCCAGGAGGCAGCAAAATGCAATTCGGCGGTTGGGATGTCCGTGGGGAAACGCATTGCATTGTGCATGTCTGGTTGAGTTTCGAATTCTATAATGAACCTACTGGAGGCTGCATATTGGCACTCCCATGGGAGATGAGGACTTGTGGATTAGTGTTGCAATGCGCATGTGTGGCTGATGTTCGAGTTCCATCCTAAGGCCCCTGGAAGGATATTGATGCTTCCATTAGAGGGAGGGACAAAGGAGTACGACGTGCATAGCGCCTGCGTCGTTGAGGTACAAATACACTTCTGAACCCCCAGGAGGTAGCATATTGCAATTCGGCGGTTGCAAGGGGTTTATGGAAATGCGTTGCATTGCGCATGTGTGGTTGAGGTTCAAATTCTATAATGTACCCCCTGGAGGCTGCATATTGGCACTCCCATGGGAGATAGGGACGATTGGAATCGTGTTGCAATGCGCATGTGTGGCTGATGTTCAAATTCCCATCCTAAAGCCCCTGTAGGCATATTGGTCCTTCCGTATGAGGGAGGGACAAATGAATACTTCTTGCAATGCGAATGCGTCGGTGTAATTCAAATATACTTCTGATATCCAAGAGGCAGCATATTGCATTTCAGTGCTTGGGAGGGGCGGGGGAAACGCATTGCATTGCGCATGTGTGGTTGAGGTTCAAATTCTATAGTGAACCCACTTGAGGCTGCATATTGGCACTCCCATGGAACATAGGGACGAGTGGAATTGTGTTGCAATGTGCATGTGTGGCTGAAGTTCAAATTCCATCCGAAAGCCCCTGGAGGCATATTGATACTTTCGTTGTGGGAGGGACAAAGGAATACATCTTGCAATGCGCATGTGTCACTGAGAGTCAAATATACTTCTGAACCCCCAGGAGGCAGCATATTGCAATTCGGCGGTTGGGAGGGGCGGGGGAAACGCGTTGTTTTGCGCCTGTGTGGTTGAGGTTCAAATTCTCTAATGAACCCCCTGGTGTTTGCATATTGGCACTCCCATGGGAGATAGGGACGAGTGGAATAGTGTTGCAATGTGCATGTGTGGCTCATGTTCAAATTCCATCCTAAAGCCCCTGGAGTCATATTTATGCATCCGTTTGAGGGAGGGACAAAGGAATACGTCATGCAATGCGCATGTGTCGCTGAGCTTCAAATATACTTCTGAACCCCCAGGAGGCAGCATATTGCAATTCGCCGGTTTGGAAGGGCGTGGGGAAACCCGTTGCCATGTGCATGTGTGGTTGAGGTTCAAATTCTATAATGAACCCCCTGGAGGCTGCATATTGGCACTCACATGGGAGATGGGGACAAGGGGAATGGTGTTGCAAGGTGCATGTGTGGCTGATATTCAAATTCCATCCTAAAGCGCCTGGAGGCGTATTGCGGCTTCCGTTTGAGGTAGGGACATCAGAATTCTACTCGCAATGTGCATGCATCGCTGAGGTTCAAATAGACTTCTGAACCCTCAGGAGGCAGCATATTGCAATTCGGCGGTTGGAAGGGGAGTGGAGAAACGCGTTGCCTTGGACATGGGTGGCTGAGGTTCAAAATCTATAATGAACCTCCTGGAGGCAGCATAATTGCACTCCCATGGGAGATAGGCACGAGTGGAATTGTGTTGCAATGCGCATGTGTGGCTGATGTTCAAATTCCATCCTAAAGCCAATGGAGGCATTTCGATGCATTGGTTTGAGGGAGGGACAAAGGAATACGTCTTGCAACGCCCATGCAACACTAAGCGTCAAATATATTTCTGAATCCCCAGGAGGCAGCATATTCAATTCGGCTGTTTGGGGGCCGTTTGCGGAATGCGTTGCATTCTGCATGTGTGGTTGAGTTTCAAATTCTATAATGAACCTACTGGAGGCAGCATCTTAGCATTCCAATGGAAGTGACGAGTGGAATCGTGTTGCAATGCGCATGTGTGGCTGATGTTCAAATTCCATCCTAAAGCCCCTGGAGGCATGTTAGTGCTTCCGTGTGAGGGAGGGAGAAAGGAAAACTTTTGCGATGCGCATGCATCGCTGAGGTTCAAATATACTTCTGAACCACCAGGAGGCAGCAAATTGCAATTCGACGGTTGGGAGAGACGTGGAGAAACGCATTGCATTGCGCATTGTAGTTAATGTTCAATTTCTATAATGAACCGCCCTGAGGCTGCATATTGGCACTCCCAAAGGAGATAGGGACGAGTGGAATTGTGTTGCAATGCACATGTGTGGCTGGTGTTAAAATTCCATCCTAAACACCTGGAGGCATATTGGTGCTTTCGTTTGTGGGAGGGACAAAGGAATATGTCTTGTTATGCGCATGCGTCGCTGAGGTTCAAATATTCTTCTGAACCCCAGGAGGTAGCATATTGCAATGCGCAGGTTTCGAGGGGCGTGGGGCATCGCGTTGCGTTGTGCATCTGTGGTTAAGGTTCGAATTCTATAACGAACTCCCTGGGGGCTGGATATTGGCAGTCCCATGGGGGATAGGGACGAATGGAATCGTGTTGCAATGCGCAAGTGTGGCTGATGTTCAAATTCCATCTTAAAGCCCATGGAGGCATATTGGTGCTACCGTTTGAGGGAGGGTGAAAAGAATTGAACTTGCAATGCGGATGCGTCGCTGAGGTTCAGTATACTGCTGAACCCCCAGGAGGCAGCATGTTACTATTCGGCGGTTGGGGGGGCGTGGGGAAAAGCGTTGCATTTTGCATGTGTTGTCTAGGTTCAAATTCTATAATGAACATCCTGGAGGCTGCATATTGGCACCCCTATGGGAGATAGGGACGAGTGGAACCATGTAGCAATGCGCTTGTGTGGCTGTTCTTCAAATTCCATCCTAAAGCCAGTGGAGGAATATTGGTGCTTCCATTAGAGGGAGGGACAAAGGAGTACGTCCTGCAATGTGCCTGCACACTTCTGAACCCCCCAGGATGCAGCATAGTGCAATTCGGCGGTTATGAGGGGCGTTGGGAAACGCGTTGCATTGCACATGTGTGGTTGAGGTTCAAATTCTATATTAAACCCGCTGGAGGCTGCATACTGGCACTCCCAGGGGAAATAGGGACGAGTGGAATCGTGTTGTAATGCGCATGTTTGGCTGATGTTCAAATTCCATCCTAAAACCCCTGGAGGCATATTGGTACTTTTGTTTGAGTGATAGAGAAAGGAATATGACATGCAATGCGCATTCGTAGCTGAGGTTCAAATATACTTCTGAACCCCCAGGAGGCAGCATATTGCAATTCGGCAGTTGTGAGGGGCGTGGGGTAACGCGTTGCATTGCGCATGTGTGGTTGCTGTTCACATTCTATAATTAATACCCTGGAGGCTGCATATTGGCACTCCCATGGGAGATAGGGATGAGTGGAATCGTGTTGCAATTCGCATGTGTGGCTGATGTTCAAATTCCATATTGGTGCTTCCGTTTGAGGGATAGACGAAGGAATACATCTTGCAATGCGCATGCATTGCTGAGTTTCCAATATACAACTGAACCCCCAGAAGGCAGCATATTGCAATTCGACGGTTGATAGGGGCGTAGGGAAAAGCGTTGCAATGAACATGTGTGGTTGAGGTTCAAATTCTATAATGAACCCCATGGAGGCTGCATATTGGCACCCCCATGGGAGATAGGGACGAGTGGAATCGCGTAGCAATGCACATGTGCGGCTGATGTATACATTCCATCCTAATGTCCCTGGAGGCATATTGGTGCTTGCATTTGAGTGATAGACAAAGGAATACGTCGTGCAATGCACATGTGTCGCTCATTTTCAAATATTGCAATTCGGCGGTTGTTGGGGGCGTCGGGAAAAGCGTTGCACTGCGCACATGTGGTTGAGGTTCAAATTCTATAATCAACCCCCTGGAGGCTGCATATTAGCACTCCCATGGGAGATAGGGACAAGTGGAATTGTGTTGCAAAGTGCAAGTGTGGCTGATGTTCAAATTCCATCGTAAAGCCCCTGGAGGCATATTGGTGCTTCCATTAGAGGGAGGGACAAAAGATTTTTACTTTCAGTGCGGATGCGTCACTGAGGTTTAAATATACTTCTGAACCCCCAGGAGGCAGCATATTGCAATTCGGCAGTTGGGAGGTGCGTTGGAAAACGCGTTGCATTGCGCATGTGTGGTTCAGGTTCAAATCCTATAATGAACTAACCGGAGGCTGCAGATTGGCACTCCCACGCTAGATAGGGACGAGTGGAATAGTGTTGCAATGCGCATGTGTGGTTGATGTTCAAATTCCATCCTAAAGCCCTTGAAGGCATATTGGTAATCCTGTTTGAGGAATAAACAAAGGAATACGTCGTGCAATGCGCATGCGTCGCTTAGGTTCAAATATACTACTGAACCCTTAGCAGGCAGCATATTGCAATTCGGCGGTTGGGTGGGGCGTGGGGAAACGGGTTGCATTGTGCATGTGTGGTTGAGGTTCAAATTCTATAATGAACCCCCAGCGGGCTGCATATTAACACTCCCATAGGAGATGGGGATGAGTGGAATTGTATTACAATGCACATGTGTGGCTGTTGTTCAAATTCCATCATAAAGCCCCTGAAGGCATATTGGTACTTCCGTTTGAGGAATAGACAAAGGAATACATCGTGATGTGCGCATGAGTCGCTTAGGTTCAAATATACTTCTGAACACTCATGAGGCAGCATATTGCAATACGGCGATGGGAGGGGCGTGGGGAAAAGCGTTGCAGTGCGCATGTGCGGTTGAGGTTCAAATTCTATAATGAACTCACTGGAGGCTGCATATTTTCATTCCCATGGGAGATAGGGACAAGTGGAATCGTGTTGCAATGTGCATGTGTCACTGATGTTCAAATTCCATCCTAAAGCCCCTGGAGGCATATTGGTACTTCCGTTTGAGGGAGTGACATAGAA
This sequence comes from Locusta migratoria, assembly GCA_026315105.1. Lineage (NCBI taxonomy): Eukaryota > Metazoa > Arthropoda > Insecta > Orthoptera > Acrididae > Locusta > Locusta migratoria. The sequence goes on from CM048754.1 coordinate 126,219,831, forward strand.
TACGTCTTGCAATGCGCATGCGTCGCTGAAGTTCAAATATACTTCTGAAACCCTACGAGGATGCATATTGCAATTCGGCGGTTTGGAGGGGCGTGGGGAAACGTGTTGCATTGCGCATGTGTGGTTGAGGTTCAAATTCTATAATGAACCCCCTGGAGGCTGCATTATAGCACTCTCCATGGGAGATAGGGACGAGTGGAATCGGGTTGGAATGTGCAAGTGTGGCTGATGTTCAAATTACACCGTAAAGCCCTTGGGTGCATAATGGTGTTTCAGTTTGTGGGAGGGTCAATGGAATACGTCTTGTAATGCGCATGCGTTGCTGAGATTCAAATATACTTCTGTACTCCCAGGATGCAGCATATTGCAATTCGGCGTTTGGGAGGGGGTTGGGAAACGTGTTGCATTGCACATGTTGGTTGAGGTTAAAATTTTATAATGAACCCCCTGGAGGCTGCATATTGGCACTCCCAGGGCACATTGGGACAAGTGGAATCGTGTTGCAATGCGCATGAGTGGCTGGTGTTCAAATTCCATCCAAAAGCCCTGGAGGCTTATTGGTGCTTCCGTTAGACGGTGGGACAAAGAAATACGTCTTGCAAAGAGCATGCATCGCTGAGTTTCAAATATACTTCTGAACCCCCAAGATGCAGCATATTCTAATTCGGCGGTTGTAAGGGGCGTTGGGAAACGCGTTGCATTGCGCATGTGTGGTTGAGGTTCAAATTCTATAATGAACCACCTGGAGGCTGCAGATTGGCACTCCCATGCTAGATAGGGACGAGTGGAATCGTGTTGCAATGCGCATGTGTGGTTGATGTTCAAATTCTATCCTAAAGAGGGACAAAGGAATACGTTTGCAATGCGCATGCATCGCTGAGGTTCCAATATACGTCTGAATCCCCAGAAGGCAGCATATTGAATTTCGGCAGTAGGGAGGGGCATGAAGAAATGCGTTGCATTGCGCATGTGTGGTTGTGGTTCAAATTCTATATTGAACTCCCTGGAGGCTGCATATGAGAACTCCCATGGGAGATAGGGACGAGTGCAATCGTGCTCCAATGTGCATGTGTGGCTGACGTTCAAATTACATCCTAAAGCCCCTAAAAACATATTGGTGCTTTTGTTTTAGTGAGGGTCGTTGGAATATGTCTTGCAATGCGCATGCGTCGCTGAGTTTCAGATATACTTCAACCCCCAGGAGGCAGCATAGTTCAATTCGGCAGTGGGAGGGGCATGGTGAAACTCGTTGCATTGCGCATGTATGGTTGAGGTTCAAATTCTATAATGATAACACTGGAGGCTGCATTTTGGCACTCCCAAGGCAGATAGGGAAGCGTGGAATCGTGTTGCAATGTGCATGTGTGGCTGATGTCCAAATTCCATCCTAAAGCCCCTGGAGGCATATTGGTGATTCCGTTTGAGCTAGGGACAAAGTAATACGTCTTGCAATGCGCATGCGTTGCTGAGGTTCAAATATACTTCTGAACCGACTGGAGGAATCGTATTGCAATTCGGTGGTTGGAGGGGCGTGGTGAAACGCGTTGCATTGCGCATGTGTCATTGAGGTTCAAGTTCAATAATGAACGCTCTGGAGGCTGCATATTGGCACTCCCATGGCAGATAGAGACGAGTGGAATCGTGTTGCAAAGCGCATGTGTGGATGTTGTTAAAATACCATCCTAAATCCCTGGAGACATTTTGGTGCTTCGATTTGAGGGAGGGACAAAGGAATACGTCTTGCTATGCGCATGCATCGCTTAGGTTCAAATATACTTCTGAACCCTTAGGAGGAAGCGTATTGAATTTTGGCGGTTGGGAGGGGCGTGGGGAAAAGCGTTGCAGTGCGCATGTGTGCTTGAGGATCAAATTCTATAATGTACTCCCTGGAGGCTACATATTGGCACTCCCATGGGAGAAAGGGACAAGTGGAATCGTGTTGCAATGTGTATGTGTGGCTGATGTTCAAATTCCATCCTAAAGCCCGTGGAGGCATAATCGTGCTTCTGTTTGAGGGAGGCACAATAGAATTCTTCTTGCAATGCATAAGCGTCACTGAGGTTCAAATATACTTCTGAACCCCAAGGAGGCACCATATTGCAATTGGGCGGTTGGGAGGGGCGTGGGGAATGGCGTTGAATTGCGCATGTGTGGTTGAGGTTAAAATTCTATAATGAACAACCTGCAGGTAAATATTGGCACTTCAATGGGATATAGGGACGAGTGTAATTGTGTTACAATGCACATGTGTGGCTGATGTTAAAATTCTATCCTAAAGCCCCTGGAGGCGTATTAGTGCTTCCTTTTAAGGGAGAGACAAAGGAATATGTCTTGCATGCGCATGCGTCGCTAAGGTTCAAATATACTTCTGAACCCCCTGGAGGCAGCATATTGGAATTCGGCGGTTGTGAGGGGCGTGGCGAAACGCGTTGCATTGTGCATGTGTGGTTGAGGTTCAAATTATATAATGAACCCCCTGGAGGCTGCGTATCAGTACTCCCATGGGAGATAGGGACGAGTGGAATCGTGTTGCAATGCACATGTGTAACTGATGTTAAAATTCCATCCTAAAGTTCTGAGGCATATTGGTGCTTCCGTTTGAGGGAGGGGCAAAGGAATAAGTCTTGCAATGCGCATGCGTCACTGTGGTTCAAATATACTTCTGAACCTCCAGGCGGCAGCATATTGAATTTCGGCGGTTGGTAGCAGTATGCAGCATTGCATTGCATTGCGCATGAGTGGATGAGGTTCCAATTCTATAATGAACCCCCAGGAGGCTGCATGTTGTCACTTCCATGGGAGATAGGAACAAGTGGAATTGTGTTGCAATGTGCATGTGTGGCTGATGTGCAAATTCCATCCTAAAGCCCTGGAGGCATATTGTTGCTTCCATTGGAGGTAGGGCCATTGAATACGTCTTGCAATGCGCATCCGTCGCAGAGGTTCAAATATACTTCTGAACCCCAGGAGAAAGCATATTGCAATTCGGCAGTTTTGAGGGGCGTGGGGAAATGCGATATATTGTGCATGTGTGGTTGAGGTTTAAATTCTATAATGAACCCCCTGGAGGCTGCATATATGCACTCCCATGGGAGATAGGGAAGAGTGGAATCGTGTTGCAATGCACATGTGTGGCTGATGTTCAAATTCCATCTTAAAGCACCTGGAGACATATTGGTGCTTCCGTTTGATGGAGGGACAAAGGAATACGTCATGCTATGTGCGTGCATCGCTGAGGTTCAAAAATACTAATGAACCCCCAGGAGGCAGAATACAGAATATCGGCGGTTGGGAGGTGCGTGGGGATATGCGTTGCATTGCGCATTTGTGGTTGAGGTCCATATTCTATAATGAACCCCCTGGAGGCTGCTTATCAGCATTCCCATGCGAGATAGGGACGAGTGGAATCGTGTTGCAATGCGCATGTGTGGCTGATGTTAAATTCTATTCTAAAGCCCCTGGAGGCATATTGGTGCTTACGTTTGAGGGAGGGAAAAAGGAATACGTTTCCAATGCGCATGCGTTGCTGAGGTTCAAATATACTTCTGAACCCCTAGGAGGCAGAATATTGCAATTTGGCGGTTAGGAGGGACGTGGGGAAGCGCGTTGCTTGGTGCATGTGTGGTTGAGGTTCAATTTCTGTAATGAACCCCCTGCAGGCTGCATTTTGGCACCCCCAGGGGATATAGGGACGAGTGGAATCGTGTTGCTATGCGCATGTGTGGCTGATGTTCGAATTCCATTCAGAAGCCCCTGGAGGCATATTGGTGCTTCTGTTTGAGGGAGGGAAAAAGGAATACGTCTTGCAATGTGCATGCGTCGCTAACATTCAAAAATACTTCTAAACTCCAAGGAGGCAGCATACTGCAATTCGGTAGTTGGGAGGGGCATGGGGAAACGCGTTGCATTGAGCATGTGTGGTTGAGGTTCGAATTTTATAATGAACCCCCTGAAGGCTGCATATTGGAAATCCCGTGGGGGATAGGGACGATTGGAATTGTGTTGCAATGCGCATGATTAGCTGGTATTCAAATTCCATCGTAAAGCCCTGAGGCATATTGTTGCTTCCATTTAACGGATGGACAAAGAAATACGTCTTGCAATGCCCATGTGGCGCTGAGGTTCAAATGTAGTTCTCAACCCCTAGGAGGCAGCATATTGCAATTCGGTAGTTGGGATCATCGTGGGGAAACGCACTGTGCATCTGTGGTTGAGGTTCAAATACTATAATGAACCCTCTGGAGGCTGCATATTGGCACTCCGATGGGGAATAGGGACGAGTGGAATGGTGTTGCAATGCACATGTGTGGCTGATGTTCAATTCCACCCAAAGCCCCTGGAGGCATATTGGTGTTTCCGTTTGAAGGAGGGACAAAGGAATACGTCTTGTAACTCGGATGTCTCGCTGAGGTTCAAATATACTTGTGAACCACCAGGAGGCAGCATATTGCAATTCAGTTGTCGGGAGGGGCGTGGCGGCACGCGTTGAATTGTGCAGGTGTGGTTGAGGTTAAAATTCTGTAATGAACCCTCTGGAGGCTGCATATTGGCACTCCCAGGGGAGACAGGGACAAGTGGAATCGTGTTGCAACGCACATGTGTAACTGATCATAAAATTCCATCCTAAAGCCCTGAGGCATATTGGTGCTTCCGCTTGAGGGAGGGGCAAAAGAATACGTCTTGCAATGCGCATGCGCCGCTGTGGTTCTAATATACTTCTGAACACCCAGGCGGCAGCATATTGCAATTCGGCGGTTGTGAGGCGCGTGGGGAAACACGTTGCATTGTGCATGTGTGGTTGATTTTCAAATACTATAATGAACCCCCTAGTGGGTGCATATTGGCACTCCCATGGGAGATAGGGACGAGTGGAATTGTGTTGCAATGCGCATGTGTGGCTGATGTTCAAATTCCACCCTAAAGCTCTGGAGGCATATTGGTACTTCCGTTTGAGGGAGGGACTAAAGAATTCTTCTTGAAATGCGCATGCGTCGTTGAGGTTCAAATATACTTCTGAACCCCAAGGAGGCAGCATATTGCAATTCGGCGTTTGGAAGGGGCGTAGGGAAACGCATTGCATTGCGCATGTGTGGTTGAGGTTCAAATTCTATAATGAAACCCCTGGAGGCTGCATATTGGCACTCCCATGGCAGATAGGGGCAAGTGCAATCGTGTTGCAATGTGCATGCGTGGCTGATGTTCAAATTCCATCCTAAAGCCCCTGGAGGCATATTGGTGCTTCCGTTAGAGGGATGGACAAAAGAATTCTTCTTGAAATGCGCATTTGTCGCTGAGTTTCAAATATGCTTCTGAACCCCCAGGAGGCAGCATATTGAAATTCGGCGGGTAGGAGGGGGGTGGGGAAATGCTTGCGTTGCGCTTGTGTGGTTGAGGTTCAAATTCTATAATCAACTCCCAGGAGGCTGGATATTGGCACTCCCATGGGAGATAGGGACGAGTGGAATTGTGTTGTGATGCGCATGTGTCTCTGGTGTTCAATTTCCATCCTAAAGCCCTGGAGGCATATTGGTGTTAATGTTTGAGGGAGAGACAAAGGTATACGTTTTGCAACTAGGATGCGTCGCTGAGTTTCAAATATACTTGTGAACCCCCAGGAGGCAGCATATTGCAATTCGGCAGTCGGGAGGGGCCTGAGGAAACGCGTTGCATTGCGCATGTGTGGTTGAGATATAAATTCCATAATGAACAACCTGGTGGCTGGATATTGGCACTTCCATGGTATATAGGGACGAGTAGAATCGTGTTGCAATGCACATGGGTGGCTGATGTGTCGTTGATGGTCAAATTCCATCCTAAAGCCCCTGGAGGCATATTGGTGCTTCCTTTTGAGGGAGGGATAAAGAAATACGTCTTGCAATGCGCATGTGTCACTGAGGTTCAAATATACTTCTGAACACGCAGGAGGCAACATATTGCAATTCGTCGGTTGGGAGGGGCGTGGGGAAACGCGTTGAATTGCTCATGTGTGTTTGAAGTTCAAATTCTATAATGATCCCCATGGAGGCTGCATATTGGCACTCGCATTGGAGATAGGGACGAGTGGAATCGTATTGCAATGCGCATGTGTGGATGATGTTCAAATGCCATCCTAAAGCACTAAAGGGATATTTGTGCTTCCGTTTGAGGAAGGGATAAAGGAATACGTCTTGCTATGCGCATGCGTTGCTGAGGTACAAATATACTTCTGAATTCTTAGGAAGCAGCATATTTCAATTCAGCAGTTGGTAGAGGAATGGGGAAACACGTTGCATTGCGCATGTGTGGTTGAGGTTCAAATTCTATAAAGAACCCCCTGGAGGTGCATATTGGCACTCTCATGGTAGATAGGGACGAATGGAATCCTATCACAATGCGAATGAGTGGCTGATGCTCAAATTACATCCAAGAGACCCTGGAGGCATATTGGTGCTTCCATTTGAGGAAGAGACAAAGGAATTCGTCTTGCAATGTGCATGCGTCCCTGAGGTTCAAATATTCTTCTGAACCCCCAAGATGCAGCATATTGCAATTCGGTGTTTGGGAGGGGCGTGGCGAAAAACGTTGTATTGTGCATGTGTGGTTCAGGTTCATATTCTATAATGAACCTCCTGGAGGCTGCATATTGGCACTCCCATGGGAGATAGGGACGAGTGGAATCATGTTGCAATGCGCATGTGAGGCTGATGTTCAAATTCCACCCTAAAGCCCCTGGAGGCATATTGGTGCTTCGATTTTAAGCAGGGACAAAGGAAGACTACTTGCAATGCGCATGTGTCACTGAGGTTCAAATATACTTCTGAACCCCGAGGAGGCAGCATATTGCAATTCGGCGGTTGGGAGGGGCGTGGTGAAACACGTTGCATTGCGCATGTGTCGTTGAGGTTCAAATTCTATAATGCACCCCCTGGGGGTTGCATATTGGCACTCCCATGAGAGATAGAATCGAGTGGATTCGTGTTGCAATGCGCATGTGTGGCTGATATTCAATATCATTCTTATATTGCCTCTGGAGCATATTGGTGTGGACAAATCCATTGGATTGCGCATGTGTAGCTTAGGTTCATATTCTACAATGAACCGCCTGGATGCTGCATATTTTCACTCCCATGGGAGATAGGTACGAGTGGAATAGTATTGCAATGCGCATGTGTGGCTGATGTTCAAATTCCAACCCAAAGCCCCTGGAGGGATATTAATGCTTTTGTTTGAGGTAGGGACAAAGGAATACGTCTTGCTATGCACATGCATCACTGAGGTCAAATATACTTCTGAACCCCCAGGTGGCAGCATATTGCAATTCGATGGTTGAGAGTGGCGTGGGGAAACGCGTTGCATTGCGACTGTCTGGTTGAGGTTCAAATTCTATAATGAACCCCCTGGAGGCTTCATATTGGCACTCCTATCGGAGATATCGACGAGTGGAATCGTGTTGCAATGCGCATGTGCGGCTGATGTTCAAATTCCATCCTAAAGCCATGGGGGCACATTGGTGCTACCATTGGAGGGAGGGAAAATGGGATACGTCTTGCAGTGGGCATGTGTCTCTGAGGTACAAATATGCTTCTAAATCCCCAGGACGCAGCAAATTGCAATTCGGCTGTTGGGAGGGGCGCGGGGAAACTCGTCGCATTGCGCATGAGTGGTTGAGGTTCAAATTCTATAATGACCACGTGGAGGCTGGATATTGGCACTCCCATGGGAGATAGGGACAAATGGAATCGTGTTGCAATGCGCATGTGTGGCTGATGTTCAAATTCTATCCAAAAGTTCGTGGAGGCATATTAGTGCTTCCGTTTGAGTTAGGGACAAAGGAATACGTCTTGCAATGCGCATTCGTCGCTGACGTTCAAATATACTTCTGAACCCTCAGGAGGAATTATATTGCATTTCGGCGGTTGGGAGGGGCGTGTGGATATGCGTTGCATTGCGCATGTGTGGTTGAGGTTCAAAGTATATAATGAATCCCCTTGGAACTTCATATTGGCACACCCATGGGAGATAGGGACGAGTGGAAGCGTGTTGCAATGCGAATGTGTGGCTGATGTTCAAATTCCATTATAAAGCCCCTGGCGGCATATTGGGCTTCTGTTTGAGGAAGTTATAAAGGAATATGTCTTGCAATGGGCATGTGTCGCTGAGGTTCAAATATACAGCTGTACCCCTAGGAGGCAGCATATTGCAATTTGTCGGTTGGGAGGGGTGTGGCAAACGCGTTGCATTCCGAATTTTGTGGTTGACAATATGGGACGATTAAAATCATGTTGCAATGTGCATGTGTGGCTGATGTTCAAATTCCAGCGTAAAGCAGATGGAGGCATATTGGTGCAACCGTTTGAGGATAGGACAAAGGAATTCGTCTTGCAATGCGCATGCGTCGGTCAGGTACAAATATACTTCTCAACCCCCAGGAGGCAGCATATTGCAATTTGGCGGTTGGGAGGGGCATGAAGAAACGCGTTGCATTGCACATGTGTGGTGGAGGTTCAAATTCTATAATGAACCCCATGGAGGATGCATATTGGCACTCGCATTGGGGATAGGGTCGAGTGGAATCGTGTTGCAAGGCACATGTGTGGCTGATGTTCAAATTCCTTCCTAAATCCCCTGGAGGCATATTGGTGCTTCTATTTGAGGGAGGGACAAAAGATTACATCGTGCATTGCGCTTGCGTCGCTGTGGTTCAAATATACTTCTGCACCCCCAGGAGGTAGCATACTGCAATTCGTCAGTTGGGATGGTCGTGGTTACATGCGTTGCATTGCGACTGTGTGGTTGAGGTTCAAATTCTATAATGAATCACCTGGGGGCTGCATATTGTCACTCTCAGAGGAGAGAGGGACATGTGGAATCGTGTTGCAATGCGCATGTGTCGCTGATGTTCAAACTCCATCCTAAAGCCCCTGGAGGCATATTGGTGCTTCCGATTGAGGGAGGGACAAGAGAATACGACTTGCAATGCGCATGCGTCTCTGAGGTTCAAATAGACTTCTGAACCCCTAGGACGCAGCATATTGCAATTCAGCGGTTGGTTGGGGCATGGGGAAACACGTTGCATTGCGCATTTGTGGTTGAGGTTCAAAACCTATAATGAATTCCCTGGAGGCTGCATATAGTCACTCTCATGGGAGATAGGGACAAATGGAATCATGTTGCAATGCGCATGTGTGGCTGATTTTCAAATTCCAACCAGGAGCCGCTGGAGGCATATTGGTGCTTCCGTTTGAGGAAGGCACAAAGGAGATCGTCTTGCAATGGGCATGCGTCGCTGAAGAAACGCGTTGCATTGCACATGTGTGGTGGAGGTTCAAATTCTATAATGAAACCCCTGCAGTCTGCATGTTGGCACTCCCATGTGAGATAGGGGACGAGTGGAAATGTGTTGCAATGCGCATGTGTGGCTGATGTTCAAATTCCATCCAAAAGTCCATGGAGGCATATTGGTGCTTCCCTTTGAGGGAGGGACAAAGGAATATGTCCTGAAATGCGCATGCATCGCTGAGGTTCAAACATACTTCTGAACCCCCAAGAGGAAGCATATTGCATTTCGGCGGTTGGGAGGGGCATGGTGAAATGCGTTGCATTGTGCATGTGTGGTTGATGTTTAAATTATATAAGGAAACTCCTGGTGGTTGCATATTGGACTCCCATGGGAGATAGGGACGATTGGAGTCGGGTTGGAATGCGCTTGTGTGACTGATGTTAAAATTCCATCCATGAGCCCCTGGAGGCATATTAGTGCTTCCGTTTGAGGGAAGGACAAAGGAATACGTCGTGCAATGTGCATGCGTTGCTGAGGATCAAATATACTTCTGAATCCCCAGAAGGCAGCACATTGCAATTCGGTGGTTGGTAGGGGCGTGGATAAACACGTTGCATTGCGCATGTGTGGTTGAGGTTAAATTTCTATAATGAACCTTCTGGTGGTTGCATATTGGACTCCCATTGGAGATAGGGAGAACTAGAGTCGTGTTGCAATGCGCATGTGTGGCTGATGATCAATGTGGTTGTGGTTCAAATCCAATAATGAACACCCTGGAGGCAGCATTTTGGCACACTATGGGAGATAGGGACGAGTGGAATCGTGTTGCAATGCGCATGTGTGGCTGATGTTCAAATACCATACTGAGGCCCCGGGAGGCATGTTGGTGCTTCCATTTGAGGGAAGAACAAAGGAATACGTTTTGCAATGCGCACATGTCACTAAGGTTCAAATATATTTCTGAACCCCCAGGAGGCAGCATATTGAAATTCGGCGGATGCGAGGGGCGTGTGGGAACGTGTTGCTTTGCGCATGTGTGACTTATTTTCAAATTCCTTCCTAAAGCCCCTGGAGGCATATTTGTGCTTCCCTTTGAGGTAGGGAAAAAGGAATTCGTATGCAATGCCCAGGCGTCACAGAGATTCAAATATACTTCTGACACCACAGAAGGCAACATATTGCAATTCGGCGGTTGGGAGGGGCGTGGGGAAACACGTTGCATTGTGCACGTGTGATTGAGGTTTAAATTCTATTATGAACCTACTGGAGGCTGCATCTTGGCACTTCCATGGCAGATAGGAACAAATGGAATCATGTTGAAATGCACATGTGTGGCTGATGTTCAAATTCCATGCTAAAGCTCCTGGAGGCATATTGGTGCTTGAGGGAGGGAAAAAGGAATACGTCTTGCAATGCGCATGTGTCGCTGAGGTTCAAATATAGTTCTGAACCCCCAGGAGGCATAATATTGCAATTCTGCAGTTGGGAGGGTCGTTGGGAAACGCGATGCATTGCGCATGTGTGGTTGAGGTTCAAATTCTATAATGAACACCCTGGAGGCTGCATATTGCCACTCCCATGGGAGAAAGGGACGAAAGGAATCGTGTTGATATGCGCTTGTGTAGCTGACGTTCAAATTCCATCCTAAAGCCCCTGGAGACGTATTGGTGCTTCCATTTGAGGAAGGGCCAGAGGAATAAGTCTTGTAATGCGCATGCGTCGCAGAGGTTCGGATATACTTCTGAACCGCCAGGAGGCAGCATATTGCAATTCGGCGGTTGGGAGGGGCGTGGGGAAAAGATTTGCATTGCGCATGGGTGGTTGAGGTTCAAGTTACATCCTGATGCACCTGGAGGCATGTTGGAGCTTGCATTTGAGGGAGGGACAAAGGAATACGTTTTGCAATGTTCATGTGTCACTGAGGTTCAAATATACTTCTGAACCTCCAGGCGGAAGCATATTGCAATTCGGCTGTTGGGAGGGGCGTGGGAAAATGCTTTGCATTGCGCATGTGTGGTTGAGGTTTAAATTCTAGCCGGCCGCGGTGGCCGAGGGCACTGAGGCTCTCCAGTCACAGTCTGCACGGCCACTACTGTCGGCGGTTCGAATCCCCACTCGGGCATGGATATTTGTGCTGTCCTAGTTCGTAAGTAGTTCATAAATAGTTTGTAAGTTTAGTGACTGATGACCCCATAGACTATACAAACATTTGAACATTTGTTTATATTCTATGATTAACCCCCTGGAGGCTGCATATTGGCACTCCCATGGGAGATAGGGACGAATGGAATCATGTTGCAATGCGCATGTGTGGCTGCTGTTCAAATACCAACCTAAAGCCCCTGGAGGCATATTGGTGCTTCCGTATGAGGGAGGGACAAAGGAATACGGCTTGCAATGCGCATGCGTCGCTAAGGTTCAAATATACTTCTGAAACCCCAGGAGTCAGCATATTGCAATTCGGCTGTTGGGAGGGGGTGAGGAAACGCGTTGCTTTGCACATGTGTGCTTGAGGTTCAGATTCAATAATGAACCCCCTGGAGGCTGCATATTGTCACTCCCATGGAAGATAGGGACGACGGGAATCGTGTTCAAATGTGCATGTGTCACTGATGTTCAAATTACATCCTGATGCCCCTGGATGCATATGGGTGCTTCTGTTTGAGGGAGGGACAAAGGAATACGTCTTGCCATGCACATGCACCGCAGAGGTTCAAATAAATTTCTGTATCCCCAGGAGGCAGAATATTGCAATTTGGCGGTTGGGAACCTCCTAAACGTTGCATATTGGCACTCCCATGGGAGATAGGGACGATGGGATCGTGTTGCAATGTGCATGAGTGTATGATGTTCAATGTGGTTGAGGTACAAATTCTATAATGAACCTCCTAAACGTTGCAATTTGGCACTCCCATGGGAGATAGGGACGAGTGGAATCCTGTTGCCATGTGCATGAGTGGCAGATGTTCAATGTGGTTGAGGTTCAAATTCTATAATGAACACCCTGGAGGCTGCATATTGGCACTCCCATGGGAGATAGGGACGAATGGAATCGTGTTGCAATGCGCAACTGTGACTTATGTTCAAATTCCATCCAAAAACCCCTGGGTCATATTTGTGCTTCCATTTGAGGAAGGGACAAAGGAATTCGTCTTGCAATGCCCATGCGTTGCTGAGGTTCAAATATACTTCTGAAACGCCAGGAGGCAGCATATTGCAATTCGGCGGTTGGGAGGGTCGTTGGGAAACACGTTGCGTTGCGCATGTGTGGTTGAGGTTCAAATTCTATAATGACCCCAATGGAAGCTGCATATTGGCACTCCCATGGGAGATAGGGACGAGTGGAATCGTGTTGCAATGCGCATGTGTGGCTGATGTTCAAATTACATCCTAAAGCTGCTAGAAGCATATTGGTGCTTTCGTTTGACAGAGGGACAAAAGAATATATCTTGCATTGCGCATGCACTGCTGAGTTTCAAATATACTTCTGAACCCCCAGGAGGTATCATATTGCAATTCGGCGGTTGGGAGGGGCGTGGGGAAACGCGTTGCATTACGCATGTGTGGTTGATGTTTAAATTCTATGATGAACCCCCTGGAGGCTGCATATTGGCACTCCCATGGGAGATAAGGACGAATGTAATCATGTAGAAATGCGCATGTGTGGCTATTGTTCAAATTCAATCCTAAAGCCCCTGGAGGCATATTGGTGCTTCCGTTTGAGGGAATGTGCATGCATCACAGAGGTTCAAATATACTTCTGAACCCCCAGGAGGCAGCATATTGCAATTCGGCAGTTGGGAGGGCATGGGGAAACGCGTTGCATTGTGCATGAGTGGTAGAGGTTAAAATTCTATAATGAACCTCCTGGAGGCCGCATATTGGCACTCCCATGGGAGATACGGACAAGTGGAATCGAGTTGCAATGCGCATGTGTGACTGATATTCAAATTCCACCCTAAAGCCCATGGAGGCATATTGGTGCTTCCGTTTTAGGCAGGGACAAAGGAATACGTCTTGCAAGGTGCATGCGTCACTGAGATTCAAATATACTACTGAACCCCCAGCATGCAGCATATTGCTATTCGGCTGTTTGGTGGAACGTGGGGTAACACGTTGCATTGCGCATGGGTTGTTGAGGTTAAAATTATATAATGACCCCCTGGAGGCTGCATATTGGCACTCCCATGGGAGATAAGGACGAATGAAATCATTTTGAAATGCGCATATGTGGCTGATGTTCAAATTCCATCCTAAAGCCCCTGGAGGCATATTGGTGCTTCCGTATGACGGAGGGACCTAGGAATACGTCTTGCAATGCGCATCTGCGCAGAGGTTCAAATATAATTCTGAACCCCCAGGAGGCAGCATATTGCTATTCGGCGATTGGGAAAGGCGTGAGGAAATACGTAGCTTTGCGCATGTGTGCTTGAGGTTCTAATTCTATAATGATCCTCATGGACGCTGCATATTGGCATTCCCCATGGGAGATAGGGACGAGTGGAATGCTGTTGGAATGCACATGTGTGGCTGATGATCAATGTGGTTGAGGTTCAAATTCTATAATGAACACCCTAGATGCAGCATATTGGCACTCTTATGGGAGATAGGAACGAATGGAATCGTGTTCAAATGCGCATGTGTCACTGATGTTCTAATTCCACCTGAAACCCCTGAAGGCATATTTGTGCTTCCGTTTGAGGAAGGGACAGAGGAATACGTCTTGCAATGCACATGCGTCGCTGAGGTTCAAATATATTTCTGAACCCCCAGGAGGCAGCATATTGCAATTCGACTGTTGGGAGGGGCGTGAGGAAACGCGTTGCATTTTGCGCAGGTGTGCTTGAGGTTCAAATTCTATAAATAACCTCCTGGAGGCTGCATATTGGCACTCCCATGGGAGACAGGGACGAGTGGAATCCTGTTGCAATGCGCATGTGTGGCTAATGTTCAAATTCCACCCTAAAGCCCCTGGAGTCATATTGGTGCTAACGTTTGAGGGAGGGACAAAGGAATACGTCTTGCAATGCGCATGCACCGCTGAGGTTCAAATATACTTCTGAACCCCCAGGAGGCAGAATATGGCAATTCGGCAGTTGGGAGGGGCATGGGGAAACGCGTTGCATTGCACATGTGTGGATGAGGTTCAAATTCTATAATGAACCTCCTGGAAGCCGCATATTGGCACTCCCATGGGAGATAGGGACGAGTGGAATCGTGTTGTAATGCGCATGTGTGGCTCATGTGAAAATTCCATCCTAAAGCCCCTGGAGTCATATTGGTTCTTCCGTATGAGGGAGGGACAAAGGAATACGTCTTGCAATGCTCATGCACCGCTGAGGTTCAAATATACTTCTGAACCTCCAGGCGGCAGCGTATTGCAATTCGGCGGATGGGAGGGGCGTTGGGAAACGCGTTGCATTGAGCATGTGTGGTTGAGCTTCAAATTCTATAATGACCCCCCTGGAAGCTGCATATTGGCACTCCCATGGAAGATAGGGACTAGTGGAATCGTGTTGCAATGTGCATGTGTGGCTCATGTGCAACTTCCATCCTAAAGCCCCTGGAAGCTTATTGGTGCTTTAATTCGAGGGAGGGACAAAAGAATACGTCTTGCAGTGCGCATGTGCGCCGAGGTCCAAATATTCTTCTGTCCCCCAGGAGGCAGCGTATTGCAATTCGGTGGTTGCGAGGGGAGTGGGTAAACACATTGCATTGCGCATGTGTGGTTAAGGTTCAAATTCTACAATGAACCCCCTGGGGGTTGCATATTGTCACTCCCATGGGAGATAGGGACGAGTGAAATCGTGTTGCAAAGCGCATGTGTGGCTGATGTTCAATGTGGTTGAGGTTCAGTTTCTATAATTAACACCCTGGGGGCTGCATATTGGCACTCCCATGGGAGATAGGGACGAATGGAGTCGTGTTGAAATGCACATGTGTGGCTGATGTTAAAATTCTATCCTAAAGCCCCTGGAGGCATACTGGTGCTTCCGTTTCAGAGAGGGACAAAGGAATACGTCTTGCAATGCGCATGCACCACTGAGGTTCAAATATACTTCTGAACCTCCAGGAGGCAGCATATTGCAATTCGGCGGTTGCGACAGGCGTGAGGAAACGCGTTGTTTTACGCATGTGTGCTTGAGGTTCAAATTCTATATTGAACTTCCTTGGAGGCTGCATATTGGCATTCCCACGAGAGATAGGACGAGTGGAATCGTGTTGCAATGCGCATATGTGGCTGATGAGCAAATTCCATCCTGAAGCTCATGGAGGCATATTGGTGCTTCCGTTGAGGGAGGGACAAAGGAATACGTTTTACGGTGCCCATGTATCGCTGATGTTCATATATAGTTCTGAAACCCCAGGAGGCAGAATATTGCAATTCTGCTGTTGGGAGGGCCGTTGGGAAACGCGATGCAGTGCGCATGTGTGGTTGAGGTTCAAATTCTATAATGAACCCCCTGGAGGCTGCATATTGGCACTCCCATTGGAGATAGGGAGAACTAGAGTCGTGTTGCAATGCGCATGTGTGGCTGATGTTCAAATTCCATACTGAGGCCCTGGGAGGCATGTTGGTGCTTCCATTTGAGGGAGGGACAAAGGAAAACGTTTTGCAATGCGCATATGTCACTAAGGTTCAAATATATTTCTGAACCCCCAGGATGCAGCATATTGCAATTCGGCGGTTGCGAGGGGCGTGTGGAAACGCGTTGCTTTGCGCATGTGTGACTTATTTTCAAATTCCTTCCTAAAGCCCCTGGAGGCATATTTGTGCTTCCGTTTAAGGTATTGACAAAGGAATTCGTATGCAATGCCCAGGCGTCACGGAGATTCAAATAGACTTCTGACACCACAGAAGGCAGCATATTGCAATTCGGCGGTTGGGAGGGGCATGGGGAAACGCATTGCATTGTGCATGTGTGATTGAGGTTTAAATTCTATAATGAACCTACTGGAGGCTGCATCTTGGCACTCCCATGGCAGATAGGAACGAATGGAATCATGTTGAAATGCACATGTGTGGCTGATGTTCAAATTCCATGCTAAAGCTCCTGGAGGCATATTGGTGATTCCGTTATAGGGAGGGACAAAGGATTATGTCTTGCAATGTGCATTCGTCAATGAGGTTCTAATATACTTCTGAACCCCCAGGAGGCAGCATATTAAAACTCCGTGGTTGGGAGGGGCGTGGGGAAACGCGTTGCATTACGCATGTGTGTTTGAGGTTCAAATTCTATGATGTACCCCCTGGAGGCTGCATCTTGGCAATCTCATGGGAGATAGGGACAATTAGAGTCGTGTTGCAATGTGCATGTGTGGCTCATGTTCAAATTCCATCCGAAAGCCCCTGGTGGCATATTGGTGCTTGAGGGAGGGACAAAGGAATACGTCTTGCAATGCGCATGTGTCGCTGAAGTTCAAATATAGTTCTGAAATCCCAGGAGGCAGAATATTGCAATTCTGCAGTTGGGAGGGTCGTTGGGAAACGCGATGCATTGCGCATGTGTGGTTGAGGTTCAAATTCTATAATGAACACCCTGGAGGCTGCATATTGCCACTCCCATGGGAGAAAGGGACGAAAGGAATCGTTTTGAAATGTGCATGTGTGGCTGATGTTAAAATTCCATCCTAAAACCCGTGGAGGCATATTTGTGCTTCCATTTGAGGGAGGGACAAAGGAATACGTCATGCAATGCGCATGCGTCGCAGAGGTTCGGATATACTTCTGAACCGCCAGGAGGCAGCATATAGCAATTCGGCGGTTGGGAGGGGCGTGGGGAAATGATATGCATTGTGCATGGGTGGTTGAGGTTCAAATTACATCCTGAGGCACCTGGAGGCATGTTGGAGCTTGCATTTGAGGGAGGGACAAAGGAATACGTTTTGCAATGTGCATGTGTCACTGAGGTTCAAATATACTTCTGAACCCCCAGGCGGAAGCATATTGCAATTCGGCTGTTGGGAGGGGCGTGGGAAAACGCTTTGCATTGCGCATGTGTGGTTGAGGTTTAAATTCTAGCCGGCCACGGTGGCTGAGGGCACTGAGGTGCTCCAGTCACGGTCTGCACGGCCACTACGGTCGGGGGTGCGAATCCCCCCTCGGGCATGGATATTTGTGCTGTCCTAGTTCGTAAGTAGTTCATAAGTAGTTTGTAAGTTTAGTGACTGATGACCCCATAGACTATACAAACATTTGAACATTTGTTTATATTCTATGATTAACCCCCTGGAGGCTGCATATTGGCACTCCCATGGGAGATAGGGACGAGTAGAATCGTGTTGCAATTAACATGTGTGGCTGATGTTCAAATTCGATCCTAAAGCCCCTGGAGGCATATTGGTGCTTCTGTATGAGGGAGGGACAAAGGAATACGTCTTCCAATGCGCATGCGTCGCTAAGGTTCAAATATACTTCTGAAACCCCAGGAGGCAGCATATTGCAATTCGGCTGTTGGGAGGGGGTGAGAAAACGCGTTGCTTTGCACATGTGTGCTTGAGGTTCAAATTCAATAATAAACCCCCTGGAGGCTGCATATTGTCACTCCCATGGAAGATAGGGATGAGTGGAATCGTGTTGCAATGCGCATGTGGGGCTGATGTTAAATGTGGTTGAGGCTCAAATTCTATAATGAACACCCTGGAGGCTGCATATTGGCACCACCATGGGAGATAGGGACGAATGGAATCGTGTTCAAATCCGCATGTGTTCAAATTCCATCCTGAAGCCCCTGAAGGCATATTTGTACTTCCGTTTGAGGGAGGGACAAAGGAATACGTCTTGCAATGTGCATGTGTCGCTGAAGTTCAAATATACTTCTGAACCCTCAGGAGGCAGCATATTGCAATTCGGCTGTTGGGAGGGGCGTGAGGGAACGCGTTGCTTTTTGCGCAGGTGTGCTTGAGGTTCAAATTTTATAAATAACCTCCTGGAGGCTGCATATTGTCACTCCCATGGAAGATAGGGATGAGTGGAATCGTGTTGCAATGCGCATGTGGGGCTGATGTTCAATGTGGTTGAGGTTCAAATTCTATAATGAACACGCTGGAGGCTGCAAATTAGCACTCCCATGGGAGATAGGGACGCGTGAAATCGTGTTGCAATGCGGATGGTGACTGATGTTCAAAGTCCATCCTAAAGCCACTGGAGGCATATTGGTGCTTCCGTTAGAGTGAGGGACAAAGGAATACTTTTTGCGTTGTGCATGCACCGCTGAGGTTCAAATATACTTCTGTACAACCAGGAGGCAGCATATTGCAATTCGGCTGTTGGGAGGGGGTGAGGAAAAACGTTGCTTTCTATAATGAACACCCTGGAGGCTACATATTGACACTCCCATTGAAGATAGGTACGAGTGGAATCGTGTTGCAATGCGCATGTGTGGCCGATGTTTAATGTGGTTGAGGTTCAAATTCTATAATGAACAACCTGGAGGCTGCATATTGACACTCCCATTGAAGATAGGGACGAGTGGAATCGTGTAGCAATGCGCATGTGTGGCTGATGTTCAATGTGGTTGAGGTTCAAATACTGTAATTAACAGCCTGGAGACTGCATATTGGCACTCCCATGGGAGATAGGGACGAATGGAATTGTGTTCAAATCCGCATGTGTCACTGATGTTCAAATTCCATCCTGAAGCCCCTGAAGGCATATTTGTACTTCCGTTTGAGGGAGGGACAAAGAATACGTCTTTCTATGCGCATGTGTTGCTGAGGTTCAAATATACTTCTGAACCCCCAGAAGCAACATATTTCTATTAGGCGGTTGGGAGGGGCGTGAGGAAACGCGTTGCATTGCGCATGGGTGGTTGAGGTACAAATTCTATAATGACACCCCTGGAGGCTGCATATTGGCACTCCAATGGGAGATAGGGACGAGTGGAATCGTGTTGAAATGCGCATATGTGGCTGATGTCCATCCAGACGCCCATGGAGGCATTTTGGTCCTTCCATTAGAGGGAGGGACAAAGGAATATGTCTAGCAATGCACTTGTGTAGATGTTCAAATATACTTCTAAACCCCCAGGAGGCAGCATATTGCAATTTGGCGGTTGGGAGGGTGCGTTGGGTAATGCGTTGCATTGCGCATGGGTTGTTGAGGATCAAATACTTTAATGACCACCCCTGGAGGCTGCATATTGGCACTCCCATGGGAGATAGGGACGAATGAAATCATGTTCAAATGCACATGTGTGGCTGATGTTCAAATTTCATCATAAAGCCCCTGGAGTCATATTTGAATTTCCGTTTGACGGAGGGACAAAGGAATACTTCTTGCAATGTGCATGCGTCACTGAGGTTCAAATATACTTCTGAACCCCCAGAAGCAGCATATTTCTATTAGGCGGTTGGGAGGGGCGTGAGGAAACGCGTTGCATTGCGCATGGGTGGTTGAGGTACAAATTCTATAATGACACCCCTGGAGGCTGCATATTGGCACTCCAATGGGAGATAGGGACGAGTGGAATCGTGTTGCGATGCGCATGTGTGGCTGATGTTCAGATTCCATCCTGAGGCCCCTGGAAGTATATTGGTGCTTCCGTTTGGGCGAGGGACAAATAATACGTTCTGAAATGCGCATGTGTCGCTGAAGTTGATATATACTTCTGAACCCACAGGAAGAAACATATTGGAATTCGGCAGTTGGGAGAGGTGTGGGGAAACTCGTTGCGTTGCGCATGTGTTGTTGAGGTTCAAACAATATAATGAAACACCTGGAGGCTGCATATTGGCACTCGCCTGGGAGGTATGGACGAGTGGAATCATGTTGCAATGGGAATGTGTGACTGATGTTGAAATTCCATCCTAAAGCCCAGGGAGCAAATTGGTCCTTTCGTTTGAGGGAGGGACAAAGGAATACATCCTGCAATGCGCATGTGCGCCGAGGTTCAAGTATACTTCTGAACCCCCAGGAGGCAGCATATTGCAATTCGGCGTTTGGGTGGGGCGTGGGGAAACGCGTTGCATTGTGCATGAGTGGTTGATGTTCAAATTCTATGATGAACCCCTGGAGGCTGCATATTGGCACTCCCATGGGAGATAGGGACCAGTAGAATCGTGTTGCAATGTGCACGTGTGGCTGATGTTCAAATTCAATCCTGAGGCCCCTTATGGCATATTGGTGCTTCCGTTCAAGGGAGAGACAAAGGAATACATTTAGCAATGCGCATGTGTTGCTAAGGTTCAAGTATTCTTCTGAACCGCCAGCAGGCAGCATATTGGAATTCGGCAGTTGGGAGGGGCGTGGGGAAACACGTTGCATTGCGCATGTGTGGTTGAAGTTCAAATTCTACAATGAATTGGAAGCTGCATATTATTACTGCATATTATTATTGCATATTATTACTCCAATGGGAGATAGGGACCAGTTGAATCGTGTTGCAATGCACATGTGCGGCTGATGTTCAAATTCCATCCTAATGCCCCTGGAGGCATATTGGTCCATCCGTTTGAGGGAGGGACAAAGGAATACGTCTAGCAATGTGCTTGTGTGTAGATGTTCAAATATAATTCTGAACCTCCAGAAGGCAGCAAATTGGAATTCGGCGGTTGGGAGAGGCGTGTGGAAATGTGTTGCATTGCACAATTGTGATTGAGGTTCAAATACTATAATGATTACCCTGGAGGCTGTATATTGGCACTCCCATAGGAGATAGGGACGAGTGGAATAGTGTTGCAATCCGCATATGTGGCTGATGTCCAAATTCCATCCTGAAGCCCCTTGAGGCATATTGGTGCGTCCGTTTGAGGAAGGACAAAGGAATACAGTTTGCAATGCGCATGTATTGCTGAGGTTGAAACATACTTCTGCACCCCCAGGAGGAGCATATTGCAATTCGGCGGTTCGGAGAGGCGTGGAGAAACGCATTGCTTTGCGTATGTGTGGTTGACGTACAAATTCTATAATGAAACTCCTGGAGGCTGTATAATGGCACTCCCATGGGAAATCGGGACGAGTGGAATCGTGTTGCAATGCGCATGTTTAGCTGATGTTCAAATTCCATCCTAAAGACCCTGGAGGCATATTGGTGCTTCCGTTCAAGGGAGGGACAAAGGAATACTTATAGCAATGCGCATGTGTCACTGAGGTTCAAATAAACTTATGAACCCCCAGGCAGCAGCTTATTGCAATTCTGCTGTTGGGAGGGGTGTGGGGAAACGCGTTGCTTTGCGCATGTGTGGTTGAGGTTCAAATTCTGTAATGAAACACCTGGAGGCTGCGTATTGGCACTCGCCTGGGAGGTACGGACGAGTGGAATCATGTTGCAATGGGCATGTGTGACTGATGTTCAAATTCCATCCAAAAGCCCCTGGAGGCATATTTGTGCTTCCGTTTGAGGGTTCAAATATGCTGAGGTTCAAATATGCTTCTGAACCCCCAGAAGCAGCGTATTTAAATTCGGCGGTTGGGAGGGGCGGGAGAAAACGCGTTGCATTGCGCATGGGTGGTTGAGGTACAAATTCTATAATGATACTCCAGGAGGCTGCATATTGGCACTCCAATGGGAGATAGGGACCAGTGGAATCGTGTTGCAATGCACATGTGTGGCTGATGTTCAAATTCCATCCTAATGCCCCTCAAGGCATATTGGTCCTTCCGCTTGAGGGAGGAACAAAGGAATACGTCTAACAATGCGCTTGTGCGTAGATGTTCAAATATACTTCTGAACCCCCAGGAGGCAGCATATTGCAATTCGGCGGTTGGGAGGGGCGTGGGGAAACGCGTTTCATTGTGCATGTGTGGTGGAGGTTCAAATTCTATAATGAACCCCCTGGAGACTGCATATTAACACTCCCATGTGAGATAGGAACGAGTGGAATTGTGTTGCGATGTGCATGTGTGGCTGATGTTCAAATTCCATCCTGTAGCCCCTGGAGGGATATTGGTTCCTCCGTTTGTGTGATGGACAAAGGAGTTCGTTTTGCAATGTGCATGTGACGCTTAGTTTCAAATATACTTTTGAACCCCCAGAAGACTGCATATTGCAATTCGTCGGTTCGGAGGGGTGTGGAGAAACGCGTCGCTTTGTGCATGTGTGGTTGATGTACAAATTCTATAATGAACCTACTGGAGGCTGCATATTGGCACTCCCACGAAATACACCGATGAGTGGAATCGTGTTGCAATGCGCATGTGCGCCGAGGTTCAAATATACTTCTGAACCCCCAGGAAACATCATATTGCAATTCGGCGGTTTGGAGGGGTGTGGGGAAACGCGTTTCATTGTGCATGTGTGGTGGAGGTTCAAACTCTATAATGAACCCCCTGGAGGCTGCATATTGACACTCCCATGTGAGATAGGAACGAGTGGAATTGTGTTGCAATGTGCATGTGTGGCTGATGTTCAAATTCCATCCCAAAGCCCCTGGAGGCATATTTGTGCTTCCGTTTGAGGGAGGGACAAACGAATACGTCTTGCAATGCGTATGCATCACTGAGTTTGAAATATACATCTGAACTTCCAGGAGGCAGAATATTGAAATTCGGCGGTTGGGAGGGCGTGGGGAATTGCGTTGCATTGCTCATGTGTGGTTGAGGTTCAAATTCTATGATGAACTCCCTGGAGGCTGCATATTGGCACTCTCATGGGAGATAGGGACAAGTAGAGTCGTGTTGCAATGCGCATGTGTTTCTGATCTTCAAATTCCAACCTGAGGCCCCTGGAGGCATATTGGTGCTTCCGTTTGAGGGAGGGAGAAAGGAATACGTTTTGCAATGCGCATGTGTCGCTGAGGTTCAAAAATTCTTCTTAACTTCCAGGAGGCAGCATATTGCAATTCGGCTGTTGGGAGTGCCGTGGGGAAACGCGTTGCTTTGCGCATGTGTGGCTGAGGTTCAAATTCTATAATGAACGTCCTGGACGCCGCATATTGGCTCTAACGTGGGAGATACGGAGAAGTGGAATCGTGTTGCATTGCGCATGTGTGACTGATGTTCAAATTCCATCCTAAAGGCCCTGGAGGCATATTGGTGCTTTCGTGTTACGGAGGGACAAAGGAATACGTCTTACAATGTGCATGCATCACTGAGGTTCAAAAATACTTATGAACCCCCAGCAGGCAGCATATTGCAATTCGGCGGTTGGGAGGGGCGTGCATATTGCGCATATTGGGGTTGAGGTTCAAATTCTATAAAGACCCCCCTGGAGACTGCATATTGGCACTCCCATGGGAGATAAGGACACGTGGAACCGTGTCGCAATGCACATGTGTGGCTGATGTTCAAATTCCATCCTATGGCCCCTGGAGGCATATTTGTGCTTCCGTTTGAGGGAGGGACAAAGGAATACGTCTTGCAATGCGCATGTTCGCCGAGGTTCAGATATACTTCTGAAACACCAGGAGTAAGCATATTGCAATTCGGCGGTTGGGAGATCGTGGGGAAATGCGTTGCATTGCGCATGTGTGGTTGGGGTTCAAATTCTATAATGAACCCCCTGGAGGCTGCATAATGGCACTTCCATGGGAGATAGGGACGAGTTTAATCGTGTTGCAATGCGCATGTGTGGCTGATGTTCAATGTGGTTGAGGTTCAAATTCTATAATGAACACTCTGGAGGCTGCATATTGGCACTCCCATGGGTGATAGGGACAAATGGAAACGTGTTGCAATGCGCATTTGTGGCTGATGTTCAAATACCATCCCTAAGCCCCTGGAGGAATATTGGTGCTTCCGTTTGACAGAGGGACAAAGGAATACGTCTTGCAATGTGCATGCGACGCATAGGTTGAAATATACTTCTGACCCCACAGGAGGCAGCATATTGCAATTTGTCGGTTGGGAGGGCGTGGAGAATCGCATTCCTTGCTCATGTGTGGATAACATTCAAAATCTATAATGAACCTCCTGGAGTCTGCATAGTGGCCCTACCATGGGAGATAGGCACGAGTGGAATCGTGTTGCAATGCGCATGTGTGGCTGATGTTCAAATTAAAATCTGAGGTTGAGGTTCAAATTCTATAATGAACACCCTCGAGGCTGCATATTGGCACTCCCATGGGAGATAGGGGCGAATGGAATCATGTTAAAATGCGCATGTGTCGCTGATGTTTAATTCCATCCTAAAGCCCCTGGAGGCATATTTGTGCTTCCGTTTGAGGGATGGACAAATGAATAAGTCTTGCAATGTGCATGCGTCGCTGAGGTTTAAATATACTTTTGAACCCCCCAGGAGGCAGCATATTGAAATTCGGCGGTCGGGAGGGGCGTAGGGAAACGCGTTGCATTTCGTATGTGTGGTTTAGGTTCAAATTCTATGATGAACCCCCTTGAGGCTGCATATTGTCACTCCCATTGGAGATAGGGACAAGTAGAGTCGTGTTGCAATGCGCATGTGTGGCTGTTGTTCAAATTACATCCTGAGGCCCCTGGAGGCACTTTGTTGCTTCCGTTTGAAGGAAGTAAGGAATACGTCTCGCAATGCGCATGTGTCGCTGAGGTTCAATAATACTTATTAACTCCTAGGAGGCAGCATATTGCAATTCGGCTGTTGGGAGGGGCGTGGCGAAACGCGTTGCTTTGCGCATGTGTGGCTGAGGTTCAAATTCTATAATGAACCCCCTGGAGGCTGCATATTGGCACTCCCATGGGCGATAGGGACACGTGGAATCGTGTTGCAATGCACATGTGTGGCTGATGTTCAAATTCCATTCTAAAGGCCGTGGAGGCATATTAGTGCTTCCGTGTTACGGGGGGACAAAGGAATTCGTCTTGCAATGTGCATGCGTCACTGAGGTTCAAAAATACTTCTGAACCCCCAGCAGGCAGCATATTGCAATTCGGCGGTAGGGAGGGGCGTGGGGAAACGCGTTGAATTGCACATGTGTGATGAGTTTCAAATTCTATAATGAACCCCCTGGAGGCTGCATAATGGCACTTCCATGGGGGATAGGGACAAGTGGAATCGTGTTGCAATGCGCATGTGTGGCTGATGTTCAATGTGGTTGAAGTTCAAATTCTATAATGAACACGCTGGAGGCTGCATATTGGCACTCCCATGGGTGATAGGGACGAATGGAATCGTGTTCAAATGTGCACTTGTCGCTGATGTTCAATTACATCCTAAAGCCCCTGGAGGCGTATTTGTGCTTCCGTTTGAGGGAGCGACAAATGAATAAGTCTTGCAATATGCATGCGTCGCTGAGGTTCAAATATACTTCGGAACGCCCAGGAGGCAGCATATTGCAATTCGGCGGTTGGAGGGGTGTGGGGAAACGCGTTGATTTGCGCATGTGTGGTTGAGGTTCAAATTCTATAATGAACACCCTGGAGGCTGCATCTTGGCACTCCCATGGGTGATAGGGACGAATGGAATCGGGTTGCAATGCGCATGTGTGGCTGAAGTTGAAATACCAGCCTAAAGCCCCTGGAGGCATATTGGTGCTTCCGATTGAGGGAGAGAAGGAGTACGTTTTGCAATGTGCATGCATCGCAGAGGTTGTAATATACTTCTGAACCCCAAGGAGGCAGCATATTGCAATTCGGCGGTTGGGAGGGGCGTGGGGAAACGCGTTGCATTGCGCATGTGTGGTTGAGTTTCAAATTCTATAATAAACCCCCTGGAGGCTGCATAATGGACCTTCCATGGGAGATAGCGACGAGTGGAATCGTGTTGCAATGCGAATGTGTGGCTGATGTTCAATGTGGTTGAGGTTCAAATTCTATAATGAACACACTGGAGGCTGCATATTGGCACTCCCATGGGTGATAGGGACGAATGGAATCGTGTTAAAATGCGCATGTGTCGCTGATGTTCAATTCCATCCTAAAGCCCCTGGATGCATATTTGTGCTTCCGTTTTAGGGAGGGACAAATCAATAAGTCTTGCAATGTGCATGCGTCGCTGAGGTTCAAATATACTTTTGAACCCCCAGGAGGCAGCATATTGAAATTCGGCGGTTGGGAGGGGCGTGGCGAAACGCGTTGCATTGCGTATGTGTGGTTTAGGTTCAAATTCTATGATGAACTCCCTGGAGGCTGCATATTGGCACTCCCATGAGAGATAGGGACAAGTAGATTCGTGTTGCAATGCGCATGTGTGGCTGATGTTCAAATTCCATCCTGAGGCCCTTGGAGGCATATTGGTGCTTCCATTTGAGGGAGGGAGAAAGGAACACGTCTTGCAATGTGCATGTGTCGCTGAGGTTCAATAATACTTCTTAACTCCTAGGAGGCAGCATATTGCAATTCGGCTGTTGGGAGGGGCGTGGGGAAAAGCGTTGCTTTGCACATGTGTGGCTGAGTTTCAAATTCTATAATGAACCTACTGTAGGCCGCATATTGGCACTAACATGGGAGATACGGACAAGTGGAGTCATGTGGCATTGCGCATGTGTGACTGATGTTCAAATTCCATCCTAAAGGCCCTGGAGGCATATTGGTGCTTCCATGTTATGGAGGGACAAAGGATTTCGTCTTGCAATGTGCATGCGTCACTGAGGTTCAAAAATACGTCTGAACCCGCAGCAGGCAGCATGTTGCAATTCGGCAGTTGGGAGAGGCGTGGAGAAACGCGTTGCATTGCGCATGTGTGGTTGAGGTCGAAATTCTATAATGAACCCCCTGGAGGCTGCATAATGGACCTTCCATGGGAGATATGGTCGAGTGGAATCGTGTTGCTATGCGCATGTGTGGCTGATGTTCAATGTGTTTGAGGTTCAAATTCTATAATGAACACGCTGGAGGCTGCATATTGGCACTCCCTTGGGTGATAGGGACGAATGGTATCGTGTTCAAATGTGCACGTGTCGCTGATGTTCAATTCCATCCTAAAGACCCTGGAGGCATATTGGCGCTTCCGTTTGAGGGAGGGACAAAGGAATACGTCTTGGAATGTGCATGTGTCGCAGAGGTTGAAATATACTCCTGAACCCCCAGGAGGCAGCATATTGCAATTCGGTGGTTGGGAGGGGCTTGGGAAAACATGTTGCATTTCGCACGTGTGGTTGTGGTTCAAATTCTTTGATGAACCCCCTGGAGGCTGCATCTTGGCACTCTCATGGGAGATAGGGACAATTAGAGTCGTGTGGCAATGCGCATGTGTGGCCGATGTTCAAATTCCATCGTAAAGCCCCTAGGGGCATATTGGTGCTACCTGTAAGGGAGGGAAAATAGGAATACGTCTTGCAATGTGCATGCGTCACTGAGGTTCAAAAATACTTCTGAACCTCCAGCAGGCAGAATATTGCAATTCGGCGGTTGGGAGGGGCGTGGGTAAACGCGTTGCATTACGCATGGGGTGTTGAGGTTCAAATTCTATAATGACCCCCTTGGAGCCTGCATATTGTCACTCCCATGGGAGATAGGGACACGTGGAATCGTGTTGCAATGCACATGTGTGGCTTATGTTCAAATTCCATCCTAAGGTTCATGGAGGCATTTTGGTGCTTCCGTTTGAGGGAGGGACAAAGGAATACGTCTTGCAATACGCATGTTCGCCGAGGTTCAAATATACTTCTGAACCCCCAGGAGGCAGCATATTGCAATTCGGCGGTTGGGAGGTGTGGTGTCGCACAAGTACAAAGTGCGCGCCAGCTACTTTAGGCGCGCGCCGCCATGCACGCACGGCGCGGCGTTCTCATGACGACAGCCACGAGCGCCCCCTGCTGCAACCCTGCTTGTGGCCACCACGGAAAGACATCGGTTACTTCGGACGGAGATAGCAACCAGTTAGGACCTTCGTAATCAGATAGGCACCAGTGAAGACTTTGCTATCGTACAGGCTCTAGGCAGGCCTCTAACAACTATGTATCAACATTCTGCAGTACCATGTAAACGTTAAGTATTGTTACATTCTGGTCAATATATATCTCTCTCTAATTTACTCTAGTGTTTGTAGTTTTGGCTGCTCCCCTCCGTACCTGCACCGGCGTGCTATCCTTATTCCTGTGTCGGTCTCATACCACTCGGCCACTGACACCTACGACGAGGCTGGGACACAAAAGCGGCGACGAAGTTGGGACACAAAAGTGGCGACGAGGTGTGATAGAACCTTGGACCAGCCCGCTTACAGCAGCCAGACAGCAGCAGTCGGAGCACGCAAAAATTGCTCCCGCCCACCCACCCTTATTATAAGAATTTTGGGGGAACATATTCAGTTGCGTGTTTTGTGGAATTTTTTGTTGCAGAGAGTCCTCTTTCATATTGCATTTGTGTTTTGTACTAATTTTCTTGTATGCGCGGCGCCTAATCGGTCAGTATGGCCACTACCCCGAACCCAAACTTAATGGAAATTATTCACTTACAGACGGCGCAAATAACACAACTTCTCCAGGCTGTGGCCCAGCTCACGGCGCAAGCAGCTAACCAACAACAACAGCCGCCGCTTCAGCAGCCCACACCTGCCGCCGCAACGCTTCCTACCTTTCGCCAGTACAACGAACGTGAGGAAGAATGGAGCGACTACTTCACACAGTTTCAAGAACTCGTGGCGGCTCATCAAATTACAGGTCAGAAAGTTAAGCATCTTTTGTTGTCCGTGGTGGGCCCCAAAACCTTTGTATTACTGCAGAAACTATTTCCCCACGCATCTCCTCGTGATGTAGACTTTGAACAAATTTTAGATGCACTGAATGCTCATTATGAGAGAAAAGTTCTTGTAGCCGCTGCACGATACCGATTTTTCAGACTTAAAAAATTACCGCAGCAGTCACACCAAGAGTGGATTACGGAATTGAAGGGCTTAACCCGCCAATGTAAATTTACTTGCTCTTGTGGACTTTCGTATAGTGACGTGATGTTGAGGGATGCGATTACGCAGAATATTCAGGACCCCAGAATTAGAGCAGCAATTCTGAAACAGTCTGACCCCTCATTAGACAGTGTACTGCAGCTTATAGAAGCACATGATACTTTTGACTTAGCAGATGTAGAAATGCAAAGCCACAGTGTAAATTCAGTGCGCCGCAACGGACGCTTTCCTAGCCGCAGTTCTCAGTATAGCACTAGTGATTCTTATTTTTCTACCGGCCGTGCTGAACAGACAGTGAACAGTAGCCAGAGTAAAAGTGCGACGCAAAGGTCGCCCCGTAGTGTTAGACACAGTAATTTACATAACGGGCGCCAACGCTCATTTCAGAAAAATGTTCGTAAGTCTTGCCCCCAGTGTGTGTATCGCCACAAGCGTGCTCATTGCCCTAGTCGCAACGCAACCTGTTATCAATGTGGCAAATCGGGACATGTGCAGTCTGTGTGTATGCAAATTAAAAACTCAAAGAACAGTTACGTTAGAAACGGTGCGTCGCAGAGTGCGAGAACAGTTCATTCTATAAATGTTATACGGGCTGTGGAATTGAACAGTGCTTTCCTTGGATCTCAATTGCAAGAAAGTAGTTCTGCGCCTATGGCAAAACTATATAGTGCACCACGTAGCAAGCGCCGACGAGCGCGTAAAACAGTGCAACGGAAAAGGGTTCGGGACAAGCAAAATGACTATGAACAGTGCATTCCTGTAGTGAAAATAGTGCCTTCTGCAACTGCTCCTTGTAATAGTGCCCAGTACTGTGTAGCTAATAACAGTAGATATCAGGTAGCTACTCAAAGAAATATTAGTGCAGTCCTCGCATTGCGCGGACGCCGATCCAACGGTAGTGTCATCTAATGACAGTGTGGTTAATCCGCTGTGCCGAGTATGCGCCGCTTCCTACCGCACGCAACCCGCGCAAGCGCAGAACACAATATGTATTAGACGTTGCCCACATTCGCGCACCGGTCGTGCGCCAGAAGCACAAGCTGTTTGTTACTCTCTCTATAGAAAATGAGACTGTGCAATTTCAGCTTGATACTGGTTCCGCTGTTACATTAATAAATACACATATGAACTTTTGGGTTCGCCAAAATTGTCGCCGTCACAGCAAGTGTTAACAGCTTATACAGGTGAAAATATTCCCGTGCTAGGAACATGTAGCCTGCCCGCCTCTTTTCAAGGTGTAACAAAAACAGTTGTTTTTGTAGTTCTTCAGGCCAAATCGACACAGAACATTTTTGGACTAGATGCTTTTGACTTGTTTGGTTTATCAATTCAAAGAGATGTGCTTCAAATTTCGTCAATAGTGGCTCAGGATAAAATCAATGCATTGTGTGACAAATATAGTGACCTGTTTTCGCCGGAACTAGGTTGTGCAAAAAACTTCGTGGCACATATAACTTTAAAAGAATCTGCAGTTCCAAAATTTCGTAAAGCTAGACCAGTGCCTATCGCCTTGCGTGATACAGTGCCGAAGAACTTAAACGTTGGCAAGATAGTGGGGTGATTTCTCCTGTTTCTGCGAGTCAGTGGGCCTCGCCTATAGTAATTATACCCAAGCCGTCAGGAAAACTTCGTCTCTGTGCGGACTTCAAATCAACAGTGAACTGTCAAACAATTGTCGACACTTATCCCCTGCCCAGACCTGAGGAACTGAGGGACAAATTAGGACAGTCTCGCTTCTTTTCCAAGATTGATTTAGCAGAGGCATACTTACAGATTCCACTTGATGACGAGTCAAGAAAGTTTTTCGTCATTAATACTCACATGGGCCTTTTTCAATTTCAACGCCTACCCTTTGGCAGTTCTTCCGCTCCCGCTATTTTTCAGCGTTTTTTGGAACAGCTGACAGTTTCTGTACCGTGTTGCTCGAACTACGTAGATGATATTGTGGTATCCGGACGTACAGTTGAAGAACATTTAGCAAAGCTGGAGTGTCTTTTCAAAGTGTTGACTGCAGCAGGTCTACGTTGTAATAAAGCAAAGTGTTCGTTTTTTCAAACTGTAATAGAGTACCTAGGCCATGTGATTAATGCCCAAGGAATCCATCCTTTACAATCACATCTTAGAGCAATCAAAAACTTGCCTCCCCCTAAGAATGTGCATGAATTGCAAGCAGTAATGGGAAAGCTTAACTATTATTTCAGGTTCATTCCTAATGCGTCTCAGATTGCAGCTCCACTGCATCGCTTACGTAGGAAAAATGTTCCTTTTGTTTGGTCCAAAGATTGCCAGGTTGCCTTTGACAAATTAAAGTCTGCACTACTCAGTGATGCATGTTTGATTCCCTTTGACCCACAGAAGCCTGTAGTGCTAGCAGTTGATGCCTCATCGTACCGTCTGGGTGCAGTTTTGTCACATCGCATTGGATGTCACGATCGTCCTATTGCCTTTGCGTCCAAGCTTCTGACGCCAACGCAACAGAATTACAGTCAGATAGAAAAGGAGGCCTTAGCAATCATTTACGGCGTCACAAAGTTTCATCATTATCTCTATGGCAGAAAATTCTATTTGTTGACAGACCACAAGCCTCTCACGTCGTTGTTCTCACCCACAAAGCCAATTCCGCCAAGAACGGCACAAAAGCTTCAGAGATGGTCCTTGATATTGTCTAATTATCAGTATGAGATTTTGTACCAACCTAGCACTAAACACGCCAACGCGGACACACTTTCCCGACTTCCGGTTGGCCAGGATGTTTCGTTTGATTCTTCAGAAATGGCATGTTGTCAGATAGACTCCAGAGATGCTTCCGCTGTCGCAGACTTTCCTTTGAACTCTCGTCGGGTTGCACAGGAAACAGCTGCGGATGCAGACCTAAGTGTGGTAGCACGATTTGTTCGCTCAGAGTGGCCTGCCAGAGCCAAAGACATTGATCGGCCTCTGGTTCGACGTTATTTTGCACAACGTCATGCATTATCTTTAAGTCAGGGTGTACTGTTGTTGCATACCGACAACGACCAAGCAAGAGTGATTGTTCCTCGTTCCCTGCAACGAGAAGTGTTACGCCTCCTGCATCAAGGACATTGGGGCATTGTTAGGACAAAGCAACTGGCCAGACGTCATTGTACCTGGGTTGGTATGGACGCTCAGATAGAGAGCATGACGTCACAGTGTACTGTTTATGCGGAGCATCATGCGGCTCCTCCGCAACGTTTCTCAGACTGGCCACGCCCCAAAGGACCATGGCAACGTTTACACATTGACTTTGCCGGACGTTTCTGGAATACGCGCTGGTTAATCGGACGGCGTCTCGATCCCAGCCTCAGCTACGACGCCCGTCCCACCAGTAACGCCCCCGCCCAGGCCCTCCTTCCAGTGCCGTCGCCGTGGCCCTCAGCCCTACGCCACGACGGCGCGGCGGTTTGGGGGGGAGGGGTGTGGTGTCGCACAAGTACAAAGTGCGCGCCACCTACTTTCGCCGCGCTCCGCCATGCACGCACGGCGCGGCGTTCTCACGACGACAGCCACTAGCGCCCTCTGCTGCAACCCCGCTCGTGGCAACCACGGAAAGACATCGGCCACTTCGGACGAAGATAGCAACCAGTTAGGACCTTCGTAATCAGATAGGCACCAGTGAAGACTTTGCTATCGTACAGGCACTAGGCAGGCCTCTAACAACTATGTATCAACATTCTGCAGTACTACGTAAAAGTTAAGTATTGTTACATTCTGTGCAATATATATATCTTTCTAATTTACTCTAGTGTTTGTAGTTTCTGGCTGCTCCCCTCCGTAACAGCACCGGCGTGCTATCCTTATTCCTGTGTCGGTCTCATACCACTCGGCCACCGACACCTACGACGAGGCTGGGACACAAAAGCGGCGACGAAGTTGGGACACAAAAGGAGGGGCGTGGGGAAACGCGTTGCATTGCGCATGTGTGGTTGAGTTTCAAATTCTATAATGAACGCCCTGGAGCCTGCATAATGGCACTTACATGGGAGATAGGGACGAGTGGAATCGTGTTGCAATGCGCATGTGTGGCTGATGTTCAATGTGGTTGAGGTTCAAATTCTATAATGAACACGCTGGAGGCTGCTTATTGGCACTCCCATGGGTAATAGGGACGAATGGGATCGTGTTCAAATGTGCATTTGTCGCTAATGTTCAATTCCATCCAAAAGCCCCTGGAGGCATATTTGTGCCTCCGTTTGAGGGAGCGACAAATGAATAAGTCTTGCAATGTGCATGCGTCGCTGAAGTTCAAATATGCTTCGGAACCCCCAGGAGGCAGCATATTGCAATTCGGCAGTTGGGAGGGGTGTGGGGAAACGCGTTGATTTGCGCATGTGTGGTTGAGGTTCAAATTCTATAATTAACACCCTGGAAGCTGCATAATGGCACTTCCATGGGAGATAGGGACGAATGGAATCGTGTTGCAATGCGCATGTGTGGCTGAAGTTGAAATACCATCCTAAAGCCCCTGGAGGCATATTGGTGCTTCCGATTGAGGGAGGGACAAAGAAATACGTCTTGCAATGTGCATGCATCGCAGAGTTTGTAATATACTTCTGAACCCCAAGGAGGCAGCATATTGCCATTCGGTGGTTGGGAGGGTCGTGGGGAAACGCGTTGCATTGCGCATGTGTGGTTGAGGTTCAAATTCTATGATGAACCCCCTGGAGGCTGCATCTTAGCAATCTCTTGGGAGATAGGGACAATTAGAGTCGTGTTGCAATGTGCATGTTTAAATTAAATCCTAACGCCCCTGGAGGCATATTAGTGCTTCCGTTTGAGTGAGGAACAAAGGAATACGTCTTGCAATGCACATGCATCACAGAGGTTCAAACATACTTCTGAAACCCCAGGAGGCAGCATATTGCAATTCGGCGGTTGGGAGTGGCGTCGGGAATCGCGTTGATTTGCACATGTGTGGTTGCGGTTCAAATTCAATAATGAACACACTGGAGGCTGCATATTGGCACTCCCATGGGAGATAGGGACGACTGGAATCGTGTTGAAATGCGCAGGTGGGCTGATGTTCAAATTCCATCCTAAAGCCCCTGGAGGCATATTGGTGCATCCGTTTGAGGGAGGGACAAAGGAATACGTCTTGCAATGTGCATGCGTCGCCGAGGTTCAAATATACTTCTGAACCCCCAGGAGACAGCATATAGCAATTCGGCGGTTGGGAGCGGCGTGGGGAAACGCGTTGCATTGCACATGTGAGGTTGAGGTTCAAATTCTATGATGAAACCCCTGGAGGCTGCATTTGGCACTCCCATGGGAGATACGGACGAGTGGAATCGTGTTGCAATGCAAATATGTGACTGATGTTCAAATTCCATCGTAAAGCCCCTGGAGGCATATTCGATCTTCCGTATGAGGGAGGGACAATGGCATACGTCTTGCAATGCGCATGTGTGCCGAGATTCAAATATACTTCTGAACCCCCAGGAGGCAGCATATTGCTATTCGGCGGTTGGGAGGGGCGTGGGGAAACGCGTTGCAATGCGCATGTGTGGTTGAGGTTCAAATTCTATTATGAACACCCTGGAGGCTGCATATTGGCACACCCATGGGCGATAGGGACGAATGGAAATGTGTTGAAATGCGCATGTGTTGCTGACGTTCAAATTCCATCCTAAAGCCCCTGCAGGCATATTTGTGCTTCCGTTTGAGGGAGGGACATAGGAATACATCTTGCAAAGCGCATGCGTCGCTGAGGTTCAAATTTATTTCTGAACCCCCAGGAAGCAGCATATTGCAATTCAGCGGTTGGGAGGGGCGTGGGGAAACGCGTTGCATTGCGCATGTGTGGTTGCGGTTCAAATAATATAATGAAACCCCTGGTGGCTGCATTTTTGCACTCCCTTGGGAGATAGGGACAAGTAGAGTTGTGTTGCAATGCACATGTGTGGCTGACGTTCAAATTCTATCCTAAAGCCCCTGGAGGCATATTGGTGCTTCCGTTTGAGGGAGGGAAAAAGGAATACGTTTTGCAATGCGCATATGTCACTGAGTTTCAAATATACTTCTGAACCCCGAGGAGGCAGCATATTGCAATTCGGCTGTTCGGAGAGGCGTGGAGAAACGCGTTGCTTTGCGCATGTGTGGTTGAGGTACAAATTCTATAATGAACCTCCTGGAGGCTACATGATGACACTAACATGGTAGAGAGGGACGAGTGGAATCGTGTTGCAATGCGCATGTGTGGCTAATGTTCAATTTCCATCCTAAAGATCCTGTAGGCGTATTGGAACATCCGTTTAAGGGAGGGAGAAAGGAATACGTCTTGCTATGCGCATGCGTCGCTGAGGTTCAAATAGACTTCTGAACCCCCAGGAGGCAGCATATTGCAATTCGGCAGTTGCGAGGGGCGTGGGGAAATGCGTTGAATTGTGCATGTGTGGTTGAGTTTCAAATTCTATAATGAAACCCCTAGAGGCTGCATATTGGCACTCCCATGGGAGATAGGGGCAAGTAGAGTGGTGTCAGAATGTGCATGTGTGGCTGATGTTCAAATTCCACCTAAGGCCCCTGGAGGCATATTGGTGTTTCAGTTTGAGGGAGGGACAAAGGAATACGTTTTGCAATGCGCATGTGCGCCGAGGTTCAAACATACTTCTGAACCCTTAGGATATTGCATATTGCAATTTGGCGTTTGGAAGAGGCGTGGGGAAACTTGTTGCATGCGTGGTTGAGGTTCAAATTCCATAATGAACCCCCTGGGTGCTGCATATTGGCACTCCCATGTGAGATAGGTACGAGTGGAATCGTGGTGCATATCACATGTGTGGCTGATGTTCAATGTGGTTGAGGTTCAAATTATATAATGAACCTCCTGGCGGCTGTATATTGGCACTCCCATGGGAGATAGGGACGAATGGAATCTTGTTGAAATGCGCATGTGTCCCTGATGTTCAATTCCATCCTCATGCCCCTGAGGGCATATTTGTGCTTCCGTTTGTGGGAGGGACAAAGGAATACACGTTGCAATGCGCTTGTGTCGCTGAGGTTTAAATATAATTCTGAACCCCCAGGAGGCAGCATATAGCAATTAGGCGGTTGGGAGTTCGTGGAGAAACGCATTGCTTTGCTCATGTGTCGTTAAGGTTCACATTCTATAATGAACCTCCTGGAGGCTGCATACTGGCACTCTCTTGTGAGATAGTTTCGAGTAGAATCGTGTTGCAATGTGCATGTGTGACTGATGTTCCAATTCTATCCTGAGGTCCCTGGAGGCATATTGGTGCTTCCGTTTGAGGGAGGAGAGTGGAATATGTTTTGCAATGTGCATGTGATGCTAAGGTTCAAATATACTTCTGAACAAAAAGGAGGCAGCATATTGCAATTCAGCAGTTGGGAGGGGCGTAGGGAAACCGCGTTGCATTGTGCATGCTTGGTTGAGTTTCAAATTCTATGATGAACACCCTGGACGCTGCATATTGGCACTCCCTTGGGAGATATCGACAAGTAGATTCGTGTTGAAATGTGCATGTGTGGCTGATGATCAAATTCCATCCTAAAGCCCCTGGAGGCATATTGGAGCTTCCGTTTGAGGGAGGGACAAAGGAACACGGCTTGCAATGCGCATGCATCGCAGAGATTCAAATATACTTCTGAAACCCCAGGTGGCAACATTTTGCAATTCGGCGGTTGGGAGGGCCGTGGGAAAACACGTTGCTTTGCGCTTGTGTGGTTGAGGTACAAATTCTATAGTGAACCTCCTGGAGGCCGCATATTGGCACTCCCATGGGAGATAGGGACGACTGGAATCGTGTTGCGATGCGCATGTGTGTCTGACTTTCAAATTCCATCCTAAAGCCCCTGAAGGCATATTGGAGCTTCCGTATGTGGGAGGGACAAAGGAATACGTCTCTGCAATGCGCATGTGCGCCGATGTTCAAATATACTTCTGAACCCCCAGGAGGCAGCATATTGCAATTCGGCGGTTGGGAGAGGCGTGAAGAAACGTGTTGCATTGCGCATGTGTGGTTGAGGTACAAATTCTATAATGAACCACCTGGAGGCTGCATACTGGCACTCCTATGGGAGATAGGGACGAGTTGAATCGTGTTGCAATGAGCATGTGTGGCTGATGTTCAATGTGGTTGAGGTTCAAATTCTATAATGAACACCATGGAGGCTGCATATTGGCATTCCCATGGAAGATAGGGACGAATGGAATCGTCTTGAAGTGTGCATGTGTCGCTGATGTTCAAATTCCATCCAAAAGCCCCTGGAGGCATATTTGTGCTCCCGTTTGAGGGAGGGACAAAAGAATACATCTTGCTATACGCGTGCGTCACTGAAGTTCAAATATACTTCTCAACCCCCAGGAGGCAGCATATTGCAATTCGGTTGTTGGGAGGGGCGTGGGGAAACACGTTGCATTGCACATGTGTCTTTGAGGTTCAAATCCTATAATGACCCCCTGGAGGCTGAATATTGGCACTGCCATGGGAGATAGGGATGAGTGGAATCGTGTTGCAATGCACATGTATGGCTGATGTTCAAATTTCATCCTAAAGCCCATGGAGGCATATTGGTGCTTCCGTATGTGGGAGGGACAAAGGAATACGTCTTGCAATGTGCATGTGCGCCGATGTTCAAATATACTTCTGAACCTCCAGGAGGCAGCATATTGCAATTCGGCGGTTGGGAGGGGCGTGGGGACACGCGTTGCCTTGCGCATGTGTGGTTGAGGTTCAAATTCTATAATGAACCACCTGGAAGCTGCTTACTGGCACTCCTCTGGGAGATATGGACGAGTGGAATCGTGTTGCAATGCAAATGTGTGGCTGATGTACAATGTGGTTGAGGTTCAAATTCTATAATAAAAACAATGGAGGCTGCATATTGGCGCTCCCGTGGGAGAAATGGACGAATGGAATCGTGTTGAAATGCGCATGTGTGGCTTATGTTCAAATTCCATCCTAAAGCCCCTGGAGGCATATTTGTGCTTCCTTTTGAGGGAGGGACAAATGAATACGTCTTGCAATGCGCATGCGGCGCTGAAGTTCAAATACACTTTTGAACCCCCAAGAGGCAGCATATTGCAATTCGGCGGTTGGGAGGGGCGTGGGCAAACGCGTTGCATTGCGCATGTGTGGTAGAGGTTCAAATTCTATAATGAACCCCCTGGAGGCTGCATATTGGCACTAACATGGGAGAAAGGGACGAATGGAATTGTGTTGCAATGCGCATGTGTGGCTGATGTCCAAATTCCATCCTGGAGGCATATTTGTGCATCCGTTTGAGGGTGGGACAAAGGAATACATCTTGCAAAGTGCATGTGTCGCTGCGGTTTTAATATACTCCTGAATCCCCAGGAGGCAGCATATTGCAATTCGGCAGTTGGGAGGGGCGTGGGGAAACGCGTTGCATTGTGCATGTGTGGTTAAGGTTGAAATTCTATAATGACCCTCCTTGAAGCTGCATATTGGCACTCCCATGGCAGATTGGGACGAGTGGAATCGTGTTGCAATGCGCATGTGTGGCTGATGTTCCAATTCCATCCTAAAGCCCCTGGAAGCATATTGGTGCTTCCGTTTGAGGGAGCGACAAAGGAATACGTCTTGCAATGCGCATGTGTCGCTGAGGTTCAAATATACTTCTGAAACCCGAGTTGGCACCATATTGCAATTCTGCGGTTGGGAGGGGCGTTGGGAAACGCGTTGCATTGCACATGTGTGGTTCAGGTTTAAATTCTATAATGACCACGCTGGAAGCTGTATATTGGCACTCCCATGGGAGATCCGCCGAGTGCAATCGTGTTGCAATGTGCATGTGTGGCTCATGTGCAAATTCCATCCTAAAGCCCCTGGAAGCATATTGGTGCTTTCCTTTGAGGGAGGGAAAAAAGAATAGGTATTGCAATTCGCATGTGCGCCGAGGTTCAAATATACTTCTGTCCCCCAGGAGGCAGCATATTGCCATTCGGCGGTTTGGACGGGAGTGGGGAAACGCGTTGCATTGCGTATGTGTGGTTGAGGTTCAAATTCTATATTGAACCCCCTGAAGGCAGCATATTGGCACTCCCATAGGAGATAGGGACGACTGGAATCGTCTTGCAAAGCGCATGTGTGGCTGAAACACGAGGAAGCACCATATTGCTATTAGGCGGTTGGGAGGGGCGTTGGGAAACGGGTTGCATTGCGCATGTGTGGTTGACGTTTAAATTCTATAATGAACCCGCTGGAAGCTGCATATTTGCACTCCCATGGGAATCGTGGAAACGTGTTGCAATGCGCATGTGTGGCTCATGTGCAAATTCCATCCTAAAGCCCCTGGAAGCATATTTGTGCTTCCGTTTGGGGAGGGACAAAGGAATTCGTTTTGCAATGCGCCTGTGTCGCTGAGGTTCATATATACTTCTGAACTCCCAGGAGGCAGCATATTGCAATTCGGTTGTTGGGAGAGGCATGGGGAAACGCATTGCTTTTGCGCATGTGTGGTTGAGGTTCAAATTCTATTATGAACCTCCTGGAGGCCGCATATTGGGACTACCATGGGAGATAGGGACGAGTGGAATCGTGTTGCAATGCACATGTGTGACTGATGTTCAAATTCCATCCTAAAGCCCCTGGAGGCATATTGGTGCTTCCGTTTGAGGGAGGGATAATGGAATTCGTCTTGCAATGCGCATGCCTTGTTGAGGTTCAAATATTCTTCTGACCCCACAGGAGGCAGAATATTGCAATTCGGCGGTTGCATTGCACATGTGTGGTTGAGGTTCAAATCCTATATTCACCCCCTGGAGGCTGCATATTGGCACTCCCATGGGAGATAGGGACTCGTGGAATCGTGTTGCAATGCGCATGTATGGCTGATGTTCAATGTGGTTGAGATTCAAATTCTATAATAAACACCATGGAGGCGGCATATTGGCGCTCCCATGGGAGATAGGGACGAATGGAATCGTGTTGAAATGTGCATGTGTGGCTGATGTTCAAATTCCATGCTAAAGCCCCTGGAGGCATATTGGTGCATCCGTTTGAGGGAGAGACAAAGGAATACGTCTTGTAAAAAGCGCATGTGTCGCTGAGGTTTTAATATACATCTGAATTCCCAGGAAGCAGCATATTGCAATTCAGCGGTTGGAAGGGGCGTGGGGAAACACGTGGCATTTTGCATTTGTGTGGTTAAGGTTCAAATTCTATAATGACCCCCCTGGAAGCTGCATATTGGCAATCCCATGGGAGATGGGGACGAGTCGAATCGTGTTGCAATGTGCATGGCTGGCTGATGTTCAAATTCCATCCCAAAGCACCTGGAAGCATATTGGAGCTTTTGATTGAGGGAGGGACAAAGGAATACGTCTTGCAATACGCATGAACTGCTGAGGTTCAAATATACTACTGAACCCCCAGCATGCAGCATATTGCAATTCGGCGGTTGGGAGGGGCCTGGGGAACCCGTTGCTTTGAAATGGGTTGTTGAGGTTCAAATTCTATAATGACCCCTCTGGAGGCTGCATATTGGCAATCCCATGGGAGATAGGGACGAGTGGAAACGTGTTGCAATGCACATGTGTGGCTGAAGTTCAAATTCCATTATCAAGCCCCTGGAGGCATATTGGTGCTTCCGTATGAGGGAGGGACAAAGGAACACCCCTTGCAATGCGCATGTGCGCCGAGGTTCAAATATACTTCTGACCCCCAGGAAGCAGCATATTGCATTCCGGCGGTTGGGAGGGGTGTGGGGAAACGTGTAGCATTGCGCATGTGTGGTTGAGGTTTATACTCAGTGATGTACCCCATGGAGGGTGCATTTTGGCACTCCAATGGGATATAGTGATGAATGGAATCGTGTTGAAAGCGCATGTGTGGCTGATGTTCAAATTCCATCCTAAATCCCCTGGAGGCATATTGGTGCTTCCGTATGAGGGAAGGCGAGAGGAATACGTCTTGCAATGCGCATGCATCGCAGAGGTTCATATATACTTCTGAACCCCCAGGAGGCAGCATATTGCAATTCGGCGGTTGGGAGGGCGTGTGGAAACGCATTGCTTTGCAAATGTGTCCTTCAGGTTCAAATTATATAATGAATCTCCTAGAGTTTGCATATTGGCACTCCCATGGGAGATAGGGACGAATGGAATCGTGTTGAAATGCGCATGTGTGGCTGATGTACAAATTACATCCTAAAGCCCCTGGAGGCATATTGGTGCATCCGTTTGAGGTAGGGACAAAGGAATTCGTCTTGCAATACGCATGTGTCACTGAGGTTTAAATATACTTCTGAAACCCCAAGAGGCAGCATATTGCAATTCGGCGCTTGCGAGGGGCGTGGGCAAACGCGTTGCATTATGCATGTGTGGTAGAGGTTCAAATTCTGTAATGAACCCCCTGGAGGCTGCATATTGGCACGCCCAAGGGAGAAAGGGACGGATGGAATCGTGTTGAAATGTGCATGTGTGGCTGATGTTCAAATTCCATCCTAAAGCTCCTGGAGGCATATTGGTGCTTCCATTTGATGGAGGGACAAAGGAATACATCTTGCAATGCGCTTGCATCGCAGAGGTTCAAAGATACTTCTGAAACCCTGGGAGACAGAATATTGCAATTCGGCAGTTGGGAGGGCCGTGGGGAAAGGCGTTTCTTTGCGCATGTGTGGTAGAGGTTTAAATTCTATAATGAACCACCTGGAGGTCGTATATTGGCATTCCCATGGGAGATAGGGACGAGTGGAATCGTGTTGCAATGCTCATGTGAGACTGATGTTCAAATTCAATCCTAAAGCCCCTGGAGGCATATTGGTGCTTCCGTTTGAGGGAGGGAAAAAGGAATACGTTTTGCAATGCGCATATCTTGCTGAAGTTCAAATATACTTCTATACCCCCAGGAGGCAGCATATTGCAATTCAGCGCTTCGGAGAGGCGTGGAGAAGCGCGTTGCTTTGCGCATGTGTGGTTGAGGGACAAATTCTATGATGAACCTCCTGGAGGCTACATATTGGCACTCCCATGGGAGTTAGGGACGAGTGGAATCATGTTGCAATGCGCATGTGTGGCTAATGTTCAAATTCCATTCTAAAGACCCTGGAGGCGTATTGGAACATCCGTTTATGGGAGGGACAAAGGAATACGTCGTGCAATGCGCATGCACCGCTGAGGTTCAAATATACTCCTGACCCCCCTGGAGGCAGCGTATTGCACATCGGCGGTCTGGAGGGGCGTTGGGAAGCGCGTTGAATTGCGCATGTGTTGTTGAGGTTCAAAATCTATAATGACCCCCCTGGAAGCTCCATATTGGCATTACTTTGGGAGATTAGGACGCGTGGAATCGTGTTGCAATGCGCATGTGTGGCTGATGTACAATGTGGTTGAGGTACAAATTCTATAATGTACACCCTGGAGGCTGCATATTGGCACTCCCAAGGGGGATAGGGACCAGTAAAATCGTGTTGCAATGTGCATGTGTGGCTGATGTTCAAATTCCATCTTGAGGCCCATGAAGGCATATTGGTGCTTCCGTTTCAGGGAGAGACAAAGGAATACGTCTTGCAAAGTGCATGCGTCACTGAGGTTCAAATGTACTTCTGAAACACCAAAAGCAGCATATTTCAATTCGGGGGTTAGAAGGGGCGTGGGGAAACGCGTTACATTGCGAATGGGTGGTTGAGGTTCAAATTTTATAATGACACCCCTGGAGGCTGCATATTGGCACTCCCATGGGAGATAGGGATGAGTGGAATCATGTTGCACTGCGTATGTGTGGCTGATCTTCAAATTACATTCTGAGGCCACTGGGGGCATATTGGTGCTTCCGTTTGAGAAAGGGACAAAGGAATACATCTTGCAATGCGCATGTATCACTGAGGTTCAAATATACTTCTGAACCCCCAGGAGGCAGCATATTGCAATTCGGCGGTTGGGAGGGCGTGGTGAAACGCGTTGCTTTGCGCATGTGTGGTTTTGGTTCAAATTCTATAATGAACCCCCTGGAGGCCTCATATTGGCACTCCCATGGGAGATAAGGACGAGTGGAATCGTGTTGCAATGCGCATGTGTGACTTATGTTCAAATTCCATCCTAAAGCCCTTGGAGGCATATTGGTGCTCCCATTTGAGGTAGGGACAAAGGAATTCGTCCTGCAATGCCCATGCGTTGCTGAGGTTCAAATATACTTCTGACACCACAGGAGGCAGCATATTGCAATACGGTGGTTGGGAGAGGCGTGGGGAAACGCGTTGCACTGCGCATGGGTGGTTGAGGTTCAAATTCTATAATGAACCTTCTGGACGCCGCAAATTTGCACTCCCATGGGAGATACAGACTAGTGGAATCGTGTTAGAAAGTGCATGTGTGGCTGATGTTCAATGTGCTTGAGGTTCAAATTCTATAATAAACAACTTGGAGGCTGCATATTGTCACTCCCATGGGAGAAAGGGACGAATGGAATCTTGTTGAAATGCGCATGTGTGGCTGATGTTCAAATTCCATTCTGAAGGCCCTGGAGGCATATTGGTGCTTAAGTTTGGGGGAGGGACAAAGGAATACTTTTATCAATGCACATATTTTGTTGAGGTTCATATACACTTCTGAACCCCCAGGAGGCAGCATATTGCAATTCGTCGGTTCGGAGAGGCCTGGAGAAACGCGTTGCTTTGCGCATATGTGGTTGAGGTACAAATTCTATAATGAACCTCCTGGAGGTTACATGTTGGCACTCCCATGTGAGATAGGGACGAGTGGAATCGTGTTGCAATGCGCATGTGTGGCTAATGTTCAAATTCCATCCTAAAGACCCTGGAGGCCTATTGGAACTTCCATTTAAGGGAGGACAAAGGAATACGTATTGCTATGCGCATGCGTCGCTGAGGTTCAAATATACTTCTGAACCCCCCGGTGGCAACATATTGCTTTTCGGCAGTTGGGAGAGGCATGGGGAAATGCGTTGAATTGTGCATGTGTGGTTGAGATTCAAATTCTATAATGAAACCACTGGAGGCTGCATATTGGCACTCCCATGGGAGATAGGGACGAGTGGAATCGTGTTGTAATGCGCATGTGTGGCTGATGTTCAAATTCCATTCTGAAGGCCCTGGAGGCATATTGGTGGTTCCGTTTGAGGGAGGGACAATGGAATACTTCTTGCAATGTGCATGTGTCGCCTATGTTCAAATATAGTGCTTAACCGCCAGGAGGCAGCATATTGCAATTCGGCAGTTCGGAGAGGCGTGGAGAAATGCGTTACTTTGCGCATGTGTGGTTGAGGTACAAATTCTATAATGAACATCCTGGAGGCTACATATTGGCACTCCCATGGGAGATAGGGACGAGTGGAATCGTGTTGCAATGAGCATATGTGGCTGATGTTCAGATTCCATCCTGAAGCCCCCATAGGCATATTGGTGCTTCCGTTTGAGGGAGGGACAAAGGAATACGTCTTGCAATGCGCATGTGTCGTAGAAGTTCAAATATACTGCTGAACCCCCAGGAGCAGCATATTGCAATTCGGCGTTTGGGAGGGGAGTGGGGAAACGGGATGAATTTTGCATGTGTGGTTGAGGTTCAAATTCTATAATGAACCGCCTGGACGCTACATATTGGCACTCCCATGGGAGATAAGGACGAGTGGAATCGTGTGCAATGCGCATGTGTGACTAATGTTCAAATTCCATCCTAAAGAACTAGAAGGCATATTGGAACTTCCGTTTAAAGGAGGACAAAGGAATACATCTTGCAATGCGCATGTGTCGCTGAGGTTCAAATAAACTTCTGAAACCCCAGGAGGCAGCATGTT
This sequence comes from Locusta migratoria, assembly GCA_026315105.1. NCBI lineage: Eukaryota > Metazoa > Arthropoda > Insecta > Orthoptera > Acrididae > Locusta > Locusta migratoria. The sequence goes on from CM048754.1 coordinate 126,264,533, forward strand.
GCAATACGGCGGTTGGGAGGGGAGTGGGGAAACGCGTTGCATGGCGAATGTGTGGTTGAGGTTCAAATTCTATAATGAACCCCCTGGAAGATGCATATTGGCCCTCCCTTGGGAGATAGGGACGAGTGGAATCGTGTTGCAAAGTGCATGTGTAGCTGATGTTCAATGTGGATGAGGTTCAAATCCTATAATGATCACACTGGAGGCTGCATATTGGCACTCCCTTTGGACAAAGGGACGAATGGAATCGTGTTAAGATACTCATGTGTGGCTAATTTTCAAATTCCATCCTTAATCCCCTGGCGACATATTGGTTCTTCCGTTTGAGAAAGTGACAAAGGAAAACGTCTTGCAATTCGCATGCACCGCTGAGGTTCAAATATACTTCTGAAACCCTAGGAGGCAGCGTATTGCAATTCGGCGATTGGAAGGGGCGTGGGGAAAAGCATTGCTTTGCGAATGAGTAGTTGAGGTTCAAATTCTATAATGAACCTCCTGGAAGATGCATATTGGAACTCCCATGGGAGATACGGACGAGTTTAATTGTGTTGCAATGCGCATGTGTGGCGGATGTTCAAATTCCATCCTAATGACCCTGGAGGCATATTGGAGCTTCCGTTTAAAGGAGGGACAAAGGAATACGCCTTGCAATGCGCAAGCGTCGAAGAGGTTCAAATATACTTCAAAACCCCCAGGAGATAGCATATTGCAATTCGGCGGTTGGGAAGGGTGTGGGGAAACGCGTTGCATTGTATGTGTGTGGTTGAGGTTCAAATTCTATAATGAACCCCCTGGAGGCTGCATATTGGCACTCCCATGGGAGATAGGGACGAGTGGAATCGTATTGCAAAGGGCATGTGTGGCTGATGTTCAATGTGGTTGAGGTTCAAATTCAATAATGAACACCCTGCAGGCTGCATATTGGTTCTCCCGTGGGAGATAGGGACGAATGGAATCGTGTTGAAATGTACATGTGTGGCTGATGTTCAAACTCCATCCTAAAGCCTATGGAGGCATATTTGTGCTTCCATTTGAGGGAGGGACAAAGGAAACGTCTTGCAATGCGCATGCACCGCTGAGTTTCAATTATACTTCTGAACCCCAGGAGAAAGCATATTGCAATTCGGCGGTTGGGAGGGGCGTGGGGAAACGCGTTGCATTGTGCATGTGTGGTTGACGTTCAAATCCTATAATGAAACCACTGGATGCTGCATATTGGCACTCCCATGGGATATAGGGATGAGTGGAATCGTGCTGTATTGCACATGTGTGGCTGATGTTCAAATTCCATCCTAAAGATCCTGGAGGCATATTGGTGCATCCGTTTGATGGAGGGACAAAGGAATACGTCTTGCAGTGCGCATTTGTCGCTGGGGTTCAAACAAAGTTCTGAAACCCCAGGAGGCAGCATATTGCAATACGACGGTTGGGAGGGGCGTTGGGAAACGAGTAGCATTGCGCATGTGTGGTTGACGTTCTAATTCTGTAATGAAACGCCTGAATGCTGCATATTGGCACTCCCATGGGAGGTAGGGACGAGTGGAATCGTGTTGCAGTGCACATGTGTGGCTGATGTTCAAATTCCACCCTAAAGCCCCTGAAGGCATCTTGGTCCTTTCGTTTGAGGAAGGGACAAAGGAATACTTCTTGCAATGCGCATGTGCGCTGAGGTTCAAATATACTTTGAACCCACAGGAGGCAGCATATTGCAATTCGGCGGTTGGGTGGGGCGTGGGGAAATGCGTTGCATTGCGCATGTGTGGTTGAGGTTCAAATTCTATAATGAACCTCATGGAGGATGCATATTTTCACTCCCATTGTAGATAAGGACAAGAGGTATCGTGTTGAAATGCGCATATGTGGCTGATGTTCAAATTCCATCCTGAAGCCCCTGGAGGCATATTGGTGCTTCCGTTTGAGGGAGGGATAAAGGAATACGTTTTGCAATGCGCATGCACCGCTGAGGTTTAAATATACTTCTGAACCCCCAGGATGCAGCATATTGCAGTACGGCGGTTGGGAGGGACTTGGGGAAGTGCATAGCTTTCCTCATGGGTGGTTGAGGTTCAAATTCTATAATGAACTTCCTGGAGGCTGCATATTGGCACTCCCATGGGAGATAGGGTCGAGTGGAATCGTGTTGCAATGCGCATATATGGCAGATGTTCAAATTCCATCCTAAAGCCACTGGAGGCATATTGATGCTTCCGTTTCAGGGAGGGACAAAGGAATAGTCTTACAATGCGCATGGGTCGAAGAGGTTCAAATATACTTCTGAACCCCCAGGAGGCAGCATATTGCAATTCGGTGGTTGGGTGGTGCGTGGGGATTCGCGTTGCTTTGTGCATGTGTGCTTGAGTTTCCAATTCTATAATGAACTTCCTGGAGGGTGCATATTGGCACTCCCATAGGAGATAGTTACAAGTAGAGTCGCGTTGCAGTGCGCATGTGTGGCTGATGATCAATTTCCATTCTGAGGTTGAGGTTCAAATTCTATAATGAACCTCCTGGAGGCAGCATATTGGCCCTACCATGGGAGATCGGGACGAGTGGAATCGTGTTGCAATGTGCATGGGTGGCTGATGTTCAAATTCCGTTCTGAGGTTGAGGTTCAAATTCTATAATGAACACCCTGGAGGCTGCATATTGGCACTACCATGGGGGATAAGGACAAGTACAGTCGTGTTGAAATGTGCATGTGTTGCTGATGTTCAAATTCCACCCTAAAGCCAGAGGAGGCATATTTCTGCTTCCGTTAAGGGAGGGACAAAGGAATACTTCTTGAAATGTGCATGCGTCACTGAGTTTCAAATATACTTGTTAACCCCCAGCAGGCAGCATATTGCAATTCGGTGGTTGGGAGGGGCGTGGGGAAAAGCGTTGCTTTGCTCATGTGTCATTAAGATTCAAATTCTGTAATGATCCTCCTGGAGGCTGCATATTGGCACTCCCATGGGAGATAGGGATGAGTAGAATCATGTTGCAATGCGCAAGTGTGGCTGATTTTCCAATTCCATCCTGAGGCCCCTGGGGGCATATTGGTGCTTCTGTTCGAGGGAGGGACAAAGGAATACGTTTAGCAATGCGCATGGGCTGCTGTGGTTCAAATATACTTCAGAACCCCGAGGAGGCAGTGTATTGCGATTCGGCGGTTGGGAGAGGCATGGGGAAAGGCGTTTCATTGCACATGTTTGGTTGAGGTTCAAATTCTATGATGAATCCCCTGGAGGCTGCAAATTGGCACTGTCATGGGAGATATGGACAAGTAGATTCGTGTCGCTATACGCATGTGTGGCTGATGTTAAAATTCCATCCTAAAGACCCTGGAGGCATATTGGTGCTTCCTTTTGAGGGAGGGACAAAGGAATACATCTTGCAATGCGCATGCATCTCAGAGATTCAAATATACTTCTGAAACCCCAGGAGGCAGCATATAGCAATTCTGCGGTTGGGAGGCGCGTGGGGAACCGCGTTGCTTTGCGCATGTGTGGTTGAGGTCAAAATTCCTTAATGAACCTCTTGGAGGTCGCATATTGACTCTCCCATGGGAGATAGGGACGAGTGGAATCGTCTGGCAATGCGCATGTGAGGATGATGTTCAATGTGGCTGAGATTCAAATTCAATAATGCACACCCTGGAGGCTACATATTGGCACTCCCATGGCAGATAGGGACTAATGGAATCGTGTTGTAATGCGCATGTGTGACTGATGGTCAAATTCCATCCTAAAGCCCCGGGAGGCATATTGGCGCTTTCGTTTGAGCGAGGGACAAAGGAATACGTCTTGCAATGCGCATGCATCGCAGAGGTTCAAATATACTTCTGAAACCCCAGGAAGCAGCATATAGCAATTCTGCGGTTGGGAGGGCCGTGGGGAAACGCGTTGCTTTCCGCATGTGTGGTTGAGGTCAAAATTCCTTAATGAACTTCCTGGAGGTCGCATATTGACTCTCCCATGGGAGATAGGGACGAGTGGAGTCGTCTGGCAATGCGCATGTGAGGATGATGTTCAATGTGGCTGAGATTCAAATTCAATAATGCACACCCTGGAGGCTACATATTGGCACTCCCATGGCAGATAGGGACTAATGGAATCGTGTTGTAATGCGCATGTGTGACTGATGGTCAAATTCCATCCTAAAGCCCCGGGAGGCATATTGGCGCTTCCGTTTGAGGGAGGGACAAAGGAATACATCTTGCAATGCGCATGCATCGCAGAGGTTCAAATATACTTCTGAAACCCCAGGAAGCAGCATATAGCAATTCTGCGATTGGGAGGGCCGTGGGGAAACGCGTTGCTTTCCGCATGTGTGGTTGAGATCAAAATTCCTTAATGAACCTCCTGGAGGTCGCATATTGACTCTCCCATGGGAGATAGGGACGAGTGGAATCGTCTGGCAATGCGCATGGGAGGATGATGTTCAATGTGGCTGAGATTCAAATTCAATAATGCACACCCTGGAGGCTACATATTGGCACTCCCATTGCAGATAGGGACTAATGGAATCGTGTTGTAATGCGCATGTGTGACTGATGGTCAAATTCCATCCTAAAGCCACGGGAGGCATATTGGCGCTTCCGTTTGAGGGAGGGACAAAGGAATACGTCTTGCAATGCGCATGCATCGCAGAGGTTCAAATATACTTCTGAAACCCCAGGAAGCAGCATATAGCAATTCTGCGGTTGGGAGGGCCGTGGGGAAACGCGTTGCTTTCCGCATGTGTGGTTGAGGTCAAAATTCCTTAATGAACCTCCTGGAGGTCGCATATTGACTCTCCCATGGGAGATAGGGACGAGTGGAATCGTCTGGCAATGCGCATGGGAGGATGATGTTCAATCTGGCTGAGATTCAAATTCAATAATGCACACACTGGAGGCTACATATTGGCACTCCCATGGCAGATAGGGACTAATGGAATCGTGTTGTAATGCGCATGTGTGACTGATGGTCAAATTCCATCCTAAAGCCCCTGGAGGCATATTGGTAGTTCCGTTCGAGGGTGGGACAAACGAGTACGTCTTCAAATGCGCATTCGTCGCTGAGGTTCAAATATACTTCTGAGCCTCCAGGAGGCAGCATATCGCAATTCGGCGTTTGGGAGGGGCGTGGGGAAATTCGTTGCATTGCGCATGTGTGGTTGATGTTCAAATTCTATAATGAACCCACTGGAGGCTGCATATTGGCACTCCCTTCGGAGATAGGGACAAGTGGAATCGTGTTACTATGCCCATTGCGGCTGATTTCCAAATTCCAACCTAAAGCCCCTGGAGGCATATTGGTGCTCCCATTTGGGGAGGGAAATACGAATACGTCTTGCACTGCGCATGCGTCGCTGAAGTTCAAATAAACTTCAGAACCCCCAGGAGGCTACATATTGCAATGCGGCGGTTGGGAGGGGAGTAGGGAAATGCGTTGCATTGCGCAAGTGTGGTTGAGGTTCAAATTCTATAATGAAATCCATGGAGGCTGAATATTGGCACTCCCATCGGATATAGGGTCGAGTGGACTCGTGTTGCAATTTACATGTGTGGCTGATGTTCAAATTCCATCCTAAAACCCCACGAGGGATATTGGTGCTTCCGTTTGAGGGCGGGACAAAGGAAAACGTCTTGTAATTCACATGAATCGCTGTGGTTCAAAAATATTTCTGAACCCCCAGGAGGCAGCATATTGCAATTCGGCGGTTGGGACAGGCGTGGGGAAACGCGTTGCTTTGCGAAAGTGTGGTTGAGGTAGAAATACTATAATTCTATAATAAACCCTCTGGAGGCTGCATATTGGCACTCCCATGGGAGATAGGGATGGGTGGAACCATGTTCCAATGCGCATGTGTGGCTGATGTTCAATTTCCATCCAAAAGCCCCTGGAGGCATATTGGTGCTTCCGTTTGAGGGAGGGACAAAGGAATACGTCTTGCAATTCTAATGCGTTGCTGAAGTTCAAATATACTTCTGAACCCCTAGGAGGCAGCCTATTGGAATTCGGCGGTTGGGAGGCCGGTGGGAAAACGTGTTACATTGCGCATGTGTGGTTCAGTTTCAAATTCTATAATGAACCTCCTGGAGAATGCATACTGGCACTAGTATGGGACATAGGATAGAGAGGAATCATGTTGCAAAGCGTATGTGTGGCTCATGTTCAAAGTCCGACCTAAAGCCCCTGGAGGGATATTGGTGAATCCGTTTTAGGGAGGGACAAAGGAATACGTCTTGCAATGAGCGTACTTCGCTGATTTTCAAATATACTTCTGAACCCCCAGGAGCAGCATATTGCAATTCGGCTATTTGATGAAGCGTGAGGAATCGCGTTGCTTTGCGCATGTGTGGTTGAGGTTCAAATTCTATAATGATCCCCCTGGAGGCTACATAATGGCCCTCCCATAGGAGATAGGGACGAGTGGAATCGTGTTGCAAAGCGCATGTGTGGCGGATATTCAAATTCCATCCTAAAGCCCCTGGAGGCATATTGGTGCTTCCGTATGACAGACGGACAAATTAATACGTCTTGCAATGCGCATGCATCACTGACGTTCAAATATACTTCTGAACCCCCAGGAAGCAGCATATTGCAATTTGGCTGTTGGGAGGGGCGTGGGGATATGCGTTGCTTTGCGCATGTGTGGTTGAGGTTCAAATTATATGTTGAGCCCCCTGGAGGCTGCAATTTGGCACTCCCATGGGAGATAGAAACAAGTGGAATCGTGTTGCATTGTGTATGTGTCGCTGATGTTCAATGTGGTTGAGGTTCAAATTCTATAATGAACACACTTGTGGCTCCTTATTGGCGCTCCCATGGGAGATAAAGACGAGTGGAATCGTGTTGAAATGCGCATATGTGGCTGATGTTCAAATTCCATCCTAAAGCCCCTGGAGGTATATTGGTGGTTCCACTTGAGGGAGGGACAAAGGAATAAGTCTTGAAATTCGCATGCGTTGCTGAGGTTCAAATATATATCTGAACCCCCAGGAGACAGCATATTGTAATTCGGCGGTTGAGTTTCTTGTTGGGAAACGTGTTACATTGTGCATGTGTGGTTGAGGTTCATATTCTAGAATGAACCGCGTGATGGCTGCATACCGGCACTCCCATAGGAGTTGAGGGAGGGAGGGACATAGGAATACGTCTTGCAATGCAAATGCGTCGATGAGGTTCAAATATACTTCTGAACTCCCACGAGGCAGCATATTGCAATTCGGCGGTTGGGAGGGGCGTGGGGAAACGAGTTGCATTGCGCATGTGTGGTTGAGGTTCAAATTGTATGATGAAGCCCCTGGATGCTGCAAATTGGCAATCCCGTGGGAGATTGGGACGAGTGGAATCGTTTTGCAATGCGCATGTGTGGCTGATGTTCAAATTCCATCCTAAAACCCCTGGAGGGATATTGGTGTTTCCGTTTAATGGAGGTACAAAGGAATACGTCTTGTAATGCTCATGCTTCATTGTGGTTCAAATACATTTCTGGACCCCCAGGCTGCAGCATATTGCCATTCGGCGGTTGGGAGGGGCGTGGGGAAACGCATTGCTTTGCACATGTGTTGTTGAGGTTCAAATTCTATAATAAACTCCCTGGAGGCTGCATATTGGCAATCCCATGGGAGATACGGATGAGTGGAATCGTGTTGCAGTGCGAATGTATGGCTGATGTTCAAACTCCATCCTAAAGCCCATGGAGGCAAATTAGTGCTTCCGTTTGAGGGAGGGACAAAGGAAGATGTCTTGCAATGCGCATACGTTTCTGAGGTTCAAACACACATCTGAACCCTCAAGAGGCAGCATATTGCAATTCGGTGGTTGGGAGTGGGTTCGGGAAACGCGTTGCATTGGGCATGTGTGGTTGAAGTTCAAATTCAATAATGAACCCCCTGGACGCTGCATACTGGCACTCCCATGGTAGATAAGTACGAGTGGAATCGTGTTGCAATGCGCATGTGTTGCTGATGTTCAAATTCCATCCTAAAACACCTGGAGGGATATTGGTGCTTCCGTTTGAGGGAGGGACAAAGGAAGACATCTTGCAATATGAATGCATCGCTGAGGTTCATATATACCTCTGAACCCCCAGGAGGCAGCATATTGCAATTCGGCGGTTGAGATGCCCGTGAGGAAACGTGTTACATTGTGCATGTGAGGTTGAGGTTCATATTCTATAATGAACCCCCTGGTGGCTGCATCCCGGCACTCGCATAGAAGATAGGGACGAGTGGAATCGTGTTGCAAAGTGCATGTGTGGCTGATGTTCAAATTCCATCCTAAAGCCCCTGGAGGCATATTGGTGCTTCCGTTTGAGGGAGGGACAAAGGAAGATGTCTTGCAATGCGCATGCGTCGCTGAGGTTCAAATCCACATCTGAACCCCCAGGAGGCAGCATATTGCAATTTGGCGGTTGGGAGGGGCGTGGGGAAACGCGTTGCTTTGCGCATGTATTGTTGAGGTTCAAATTCTATAATGAACCCCCTGGAGGCTGCATATTGGCACTCCCATGGGAGATAGGGACGAGTGGAATCGTGGTGCAATGCACATGTGTGGCTGATGTTCAAATTCCATTCTAATGACCCTGGAGGCATATTGGTTCTTCCATTTGAGGAAGGGACAAAAAATTCGTCTTGCATTCGTTGAGCATGCGTCGCTGAGGTTAAATAAACTTCTGAACCCCCAGGAGGCATCATGTTGCAATTCGGCGGGTGGGCGGTGCGTGGGGAAATGTGTTACATTGCGCATGTGTGGTTGAGGTTCAAATTCTATAATGAACCCCAGGAGGCTGCATATTGGCACTCCCAAAGGAGATATATACGAGTGGTATCGTGTTGCAAAGCACAGGTGTGGTTGATGTTCAAATTCCATCCTAAAGCCCCTGGAGGTATATCGGTGCTTCCGTTTGAGGGAGGGACAAAGGAACTCATCTTGCAATGCGCATGCGTTGCTGGGGTTCAAATATACTTCTGAATGCCCAGGAGACAGCATATTCCAATTCGGCGGTTAGGAGGCAAGTGGTGAAACGTGTTACATTGTGCATGTGTGGTTGAGTTTCAAATTCTATAATGAACTCCCTGGAGGCTGCATTCTAGCACTACCATAGGAGATAGTGACGAGTGGAATTGTGTGGCGAAGCGCATGTGTGTCTGACGTTTAAATTCCATCCTCGAGGCTATTCTATCCTAAAGCCCATGGAGACATATTGGTGCTTCTGTTTGAGGGACGGACAAAGGAATACGCATTGGAATGAGCATGCGTCGCTCAGTTTCATACATACTTCTGACCCACCAGGAGGCAGCATATTGCAATTCGGCGGTTGGGAGGGGCGTGGGGAAACGCGTTGCATTGCGCATGTGTGGTTGACGTTCAAATTGTATAATGAACCCCCTGGAGGCTGCATTTTGGCACTCCCATCGGAGATAGGCATGAGTGGAAACGTGTTTCAATGTGAATGTATGGCTGACGTTCAAATTCCATTCCAAAGCCCCTGGAAACATTGGTTCATCCGTTTGAGGGAGGAAAAAAGGAATTCGTAATGCAGTGACCATGCGTCGCTGAGATTAAGTAAACTTCTGAAACCCCAGGAGGCAGCATATTGCAATTCAGCGGTTGGGAGGTGCGTGGGAAAACGTGTTACATTGCGCATGTGTGGTTGAGGTACAAATTCTATAATGAACACCCTGGCGACTGCATATTGGCACTCCCATTTGAGATAGGAACGAATGGAATCGTGTTGCAATGCGCATGTGTGGCTGATGTTCAATGTGGTTGAGTTTCAAATTCTATAATCAACATCCTGGAGGCTGCATATTGGCACTCCCACGGGAGATAGGGACAAGTGGAATCATGTTGCAATGCGCATGTGTCGCTGAGGTTCAAATATACTTCTAAAACCCCAGGAGGCAGCATATTGCAATTAGGCGGTTGGGAGGTTCGTGGGGAAACGCGTTGCATTGCGCATGTGTGGTTGAAGTTCAAATTCTACAATTAAACCCCAGGAGACTGCATATAGGCTCATCCATGGGAGATAGGGACGAGTGGAATTGTGTTGAAATGCGCATGTGTGGCTGATGGTCAAATTCCATCCTAAAGCCCCTGGAGTCACATTGGTGCTACCGTTTGAGGGAGGGACAAACGAACACATCTTGCAATGCGCATGTGTCGCTGAGGTTGAAATATACTTCTGAACTTCCAGGAGGCAGCATATTGCAATTCGGCGGTTGCGAGGGGCGTGGGGAAACGCATTGCAATGCGCATGTGTGGTTGAGGTTCAAATTCTATGATGAACCTTCTGGAGGCTGCAAATTGGCAATCCCGTGGGAGATAGGGACAAGTGGAATCATGTTGCAATGCACATGTGTGGCTGATGTTCAAATTCAATCCTAAAGCCCTTGGTGGCATATTGTTTCTTCCATTTGAGGGAGGGACGAAGGAACACATCTTGCAATGCGCATGCGTTGCTGAGGTTCAAATATACCTCTGAATCCCCAGGAGGCATCATATTGCAATTCAGCGGTTTGGAGGTCCGTGGGGAAACGTGTTACATTGTGCATGTGTGGTTGAGGTTCTAATTCTATAATGAACCCCCTGGAGGCTGCACACTAGCACTACCATAGGAGATAGGGACGAGTGGAATTGTGTTGCAAAGCGCATGTGTGGCTGACGTTTAAATTTCATCCTAAAGCCCCTCGAGGCGTATTGCTGCTTCCGTATGAGGGAGGGACAAAGGAATACATCTTGCAATGCGCATGCGTTGTTGAGGTACAAATGATCTTTTGAAACCCCAGGAGGCAACATTTTGCAATTCGGCGGTTGGGAGAGGCGTGGGGAAACGTAATACATTGTGCATGTGTGGTTGAGGTTCAAATTCTATAACTATCCGCCTGGAGGCTGCATATTGGCACTCCTATGGTGGATAGGGACGAGTTGAATCGTGTTGCAATGTGCATGTGTGGCTGATGTTCAAATTCCATCCTAAAGCCCCTGGAGGCATATAGGGACGTCCGTTTGATGGAGGGACAAAGGAATACGTCTTGCAATGCGCATGGGTCGCAGAGGTTCATATATACTCCTGAACCACCAGGAGGCAACGTATTGCATTTCGGCGGTTGGGAGAGGCGTGGGGAAAGGTAATATATTGTGCATGTGTGGTTGAGGTTCAAATTCTATAACTATCCGCCTGGTGGTTGCATATTGACACTCCCAAGGGAGATAGGGACGAGTGGAATCGTGTTGCAATGCGAATATATGGCTGATGTTCAGATTCCATTCGAAAGCCCCTAGAGGCATATTGGAGCATCCATTGGAGGGAGGGAAAATGGAATTGTCTTATAATGAGCATGCGTCGCTGAGGCTCAAATACACTTCTGAACCCCCAGGAGGCAGCATATTGCAATTCGAAGGTTGGGCGGCTGGTGGGAAAATGTGTTACATTGCGCATGTTTGGTTGAGGTTCAAATTCTATAATGAACTCCCTGGAGGCTGCATATTGGCGCACCCATCGGAGATAGGGACGAGTGGAATCGTGTTGCAAATCACATGTGTGGCTGATGTTCAATGTGGTTGAGATTAAATTCTATAATGAATCCCCTGGAGGCTGCATATTGGCACTCCCATGGGAGATAGGGACGAGTGGAATCGTGTCGAAATGCTCATGAGTGGTTGATGTTCAAACTCCATTCTATAGCCCCTGGAGGCTTATAGGTGCTTCCCTATGTGGGAGGAACTAATGAATACGTCTTGCAATGCGCATGCGTTGCTGAGGGTCAAATATACTTCTGAACCCCCAGGAGGCAGCACATTGCAATTCAGCGGTTGGGAGGGCCGTGGGGAAATGCGTTGGTTTGCACATGTGTGGTGGGTTTAAAATTCTATATTTAACCACCATCCAGTGCATATTGGCACCCACATGGGAGACTGGGACGAGTGGAATCGTGTTGAAATGCGCATGTGTGGCTGATGTTCAAATTCCATCCTAAAGCTCCTGGAGGCATATCGGTGATTTCGTTTGAGGGAGGGACAAAGGAATACGTCTTACAATGTGTATGGGTCGCAGAGGTTCAAATATTCTTCTGAACCCCCAGGAGGCAGCATATTCCAAATCGGCGGATGGGAGGCTCGTGGAGAAACGTAATACATTGTGCATGTGTGGTTGAGGTTCAAATTCTATAACTATCCGCCTGGTGGCAGCATATTGGCACTCCCATGGTAGAGAAGGACGAGTGGAAGCGTGTTGCAATGTGCAAGTGTGGCTGATTTTCAAATTCTATCCTAAAGCCCATGGAGACACATTGGTGCTTCCGTTTGTGGGACGTACAAGGGAATACGCCTTGCAATGAGCATTCATCGCTGATGTTCAAATGTATTTCTGCCCCCCAGGATGCGGCATATTTCCATTCGGCGGTTGGTAGGGGCGTGGGGAAATGCGTTGCATTGCGCATGAGTGGTCGAGGTTCAAATTCTATAATGAACCCCCTGGAGGATGAATATTGGCTCTCCCATGGGAGATAGGGATGAGTGGAATCGTGTTGCAATGCACATGTGTGGCTGTTGTTCAAATTCCATCCTAAAGCCCCTGTAGGCATATTGGTGTCTCCGGTTGAGGGATAGACAAAGGAATACATCTTGAAATGCGCATGCGTCGCTGATGTTCAAATGTACTTCTGAATCCCCAGGAGGCAGAACATTGCAATTCGGTGGTGGGGAGGGCCCTGGGGAAACGTGTTGCATTGCGAATGTGTAGATGATGTTCAATGTGGTTGATGTTCGAATTCTATAATGAGACCCTTGGATGCTTCATATTAGCACTCCCAAGGGAGATAGGGACGAGTGGAATCGTATTGATATGCATATGTGTGGCTGATGTTCAAATACCATCCTAAAGCCCCCGGAGGAATATTAGTGCTTCCGTTTGTGGGAGGGACAAAGGAATATGTCTTGCAAACCGCATGCGTCACTGAGGTTAAAATATACTTCTGAACCACCAGGAGGCAGCATATTGCAATTCGGCGGTTGGGAGGGGCGTGGGGAACGCGTTGCTTTGCGCATTTGTAGTTGAGGTTCAAATTCTATGATGAACCCCCTGGAGGCTGCATATTGCCACTCCCATGGGAGATAATGACGAGTGGAGTCGTGTTGCATTGCACATGTGTGGCATATGGTCAATGTGGTTGAGGTTCTATTTCTGTAATGAACACCCTGGAGGCTGTATATTGGCACTCCCATGGGAGACAGAGATGAGTGGAATCGTCTTGCAATGCGAATGTGTGGCAGATGTCAAACTCCATCCTAATGCCCCTGGAGGCATATTGGTGTTTCCGGTTGAGGGAGGGACAGAGGAATACATCTTGCAGTGCGCATCCTTCGCTGAGGTTCAAATATACTTCTGAACCCCCAGGAGACTGCATATTGCAATTCGGCAGTTCGGAGTGGCGTGGGGAAACGCGTTGCAATGCGCATGTGTGGTTGAGATTCAAATTCGATGATGAACCTCCTGGAGGATGCAAATAGGCACTCCAATGGGAAATAGGGCCAAGTGGAATCGTGAGGTTTAAATTCTATAATGAACCCTCTGAAACGCTGCATATTGGCACTCTCATGGGAAATAGGGATGAGTGGAATCGTGTTGCAATGCGCATTTGTTGCTGATGTTGGATTCCATCCTTAAGCCCCTGGAGTCATATTGGTGTTTCCGGTTGAGGGAGGGACAAAGGAATACCACTTGCAATGCACATACGTCCTTGATATTCATGTGTACTTCTGAACCACCAGGAGGCAGCATATTGCAATTCGTCCTGTGGGAGGGGCTTGGGGAAACGCGTTGCATTGCGAATGTGTGGTAGAGGTTCAAATTCTATAATGAACCCCTTGGACGCTGCATATTGGCACTCCCATGGGAGATAGGGACGAGTGGTATCGTGTTGCAATGCGCATGTGTGGCTCATGTTCAATGTGGTTGATGTTCAAATACTATAATAAACCCCTTGGATGCTGCATATTGGCACTCCCATGGGAGATAAGGACGAGTGGAATCGAATTGATATGCACATGTATGGCTGATGATCAAATTCCATCCTAAAGCCCCTGGAGGCATATTGGTGCATTCGTTTAAGGGAGGGACAAAGGAATACGTCTTGCAAAGCGCATGCGTCACTGAGGTTCAAATATAGTTCTGAACCCGCTGGAGGCATCATATTGGCACTCACATGGAAGATAGGGACGAGTGGAATCGTGTTGCAATGCGCATGTGTGGCTGATGGTCCATGTGGTTGAGGTTCAAATTTTATAATGAACCCCGTGGAGGCTGCATATTGGCACTCCCAAGGGAGATAGGGACAAGTAGACTCGTGTTGCAATGCGGATGTGTGGCTGATGTTCAAATATAGTTCTGAACCCCCAGGGGGCAGCATATTGCAATTCGGCCGTTGGGAGGGGCGTGGGGAATAGCGTTGCATTGTGCATGTGTGGTTGAGGTTCAAATACTATTATGAACCCTCCAGGAGGCTTCATATTGGTACTCCCATGGGAGATAGGGACGTGTGGAATCGCATTGCAATGCGCATGTGTGGCAGATGTCAAACTGCATCCTAATGCCCCTGGAGATATATTGGTGTTTCCGGTTGAGGGAGGGACAAAGGAATACATCTTGCAGTGCGCATTCGTCTCTGAGGTTCAAATATACTTCTGAACCCCCAGGAGGCAGCATATTGCAATTCGGCGGTTCGGAGGGGCGTGGGGAAACGCGTTGCAATGCGCATGTGTGGTTGAGATTCAAATTCGATGATGAACCGTGTTGCAATGCACATGTTTGGCCGATGTTCAAATATTATCCTAAAGCCCCTCGAGGCATATTGGTGCATGGCTTAGGTTCAAGTACACTTCTGAACCACCAGGAGGCAGCATATTGCAATTCGTCTATTGGGAGAGGCGTGGGGAAACTCGTTGCATTGCGCATCTGTGGTTGAGGTTCAAGTTCTATAATGAGCCCCCTGGTGGCTGCATATGGCACTCCCATGGGAGTTAGGGACAAGAAGGGTTGTGTTGCTATGCACATGTGAGGCTGATGTTCAAATTCAATCCTAAATCCCCAGGAGGCATATTGTTGCTTTCGTTTCAGGGAGGGACAACGGAATACGTTTTGCAATGCGCATGCGTCGCTGATGTTCAAATGTACTTCTGAACCACTAGGAGGAAGCATATTGCAATTCGGCGGTTGGGAGGGGCGTGGGGAAACGTGTTGCATTGCGCATGTGTGGTTGAGGTTCAAATTCTATAATGAACACCCTTGAGGCTGCATATTTGCACACCAGTGAGAGATAGGGACTAGTGGAATCGTGTTGAAATGCGCATGTGCGGCTGATGTTCAAATTCCATCCTAAAGCCCCTGGAGGCATATTGGTGCTTCCGATTGACGGAGGGACAAAGGAATACGTTTTGCAATGCGCATGCCTCGCTGATGTTCAAATGTACTTCTGAACCCGCAGGAGGAATCATATTGCTATTCGGCGGATGGGAGGCTTGTGGGGATACCTGGTACATAGCGCATTTGTGGTTGAGGTTCAAATTCTATAATGAACTACCTGGAGGCTGCATATTGGCACTCCCATTGGAGATAGGGACGAGTGGAATCGTGTTGCAATGGGCATGTGTGGCTGATGTTCAATGTGGTTGAGGTTCATATTCTTTAATGAACACCCTGGAGGCTGCATATTGGCACTCCCATGGGAAATAGGGACTATTGGAAACGTGTTGAAATGCGCATGTGCGGCTGATGTTCAAATTCTATCCTAAAGCTTCTGGAGGCAAATTGGTGCTTCGTTTTGAGGGAGGGACAAAGGAATACCTCTTGCAATGCGCATGCGTTGCTGATGTTCAAATGAACTTCTGAACCCCTAGGAGGCAGCATATTGCAATTTTACAGTTGGGAGGGGCGTGGGGAAACGCGTTGCATTGCACATGTATGGTTGAGGTTCAAATTCTATATTGAACACCCTGGAGGCTGCATATTGTCACTCCCATGGGAGATTGGGACAAGTAGATTCATGTTACAATGCGCATGTGTGGCTCATGTTCAAATTCAATTCTAAAGCCCCAGGAGGCATATAGTTGCTTCTGTTTGAGGGAGGGACAGAGGAATATGTCTTGAAATGCGCATACGTTGCTGACTATAAAATATACTTCTGAACACCCAGGAGCAGCATGTTGCAATTCGGCGGTTGGGAGGAGCGTGGGGAAACGTCCTGATTTGCGCATGTGTGTTTGAGGTTCAAATTCTCTAATGAACCCCCTGGAGGATGTATATTGGCACTCCCATGGGAAATAGGGACGAGTGGAAATGTGTTGCAAAGCGCATGTGTGGATGATGTTCAATATCCATCCTAAAGCCCCTGGAGGCATATTGGTGCTTCCGTTTGAGGGAGGGAGAAAGAAATACGTACTGCAATGCGCATTTGTTGCTGATTTTCAAATGCACATCTGAACCCCCAGGAGGCAGCATATTGCAAGTTTATAGTTCAGTGGGGCTTGGGGAAACGCGTTGCAGTGCGCATGTGTGGTTGAGGTTCAAATTCTATAATGAACCACTTGGAGGCTGCATATTGGTTCTCGGAAGGGAGACAGGGACCAGTGGAATCGTGTTGCAATGCGCATATGTGGGTGATGTGCAGTGTGGTTGAGGTTCGAATTCTATAATGAACACCCAGGACACTGCATATTGGCACACCTGTGGGAAATAGGGCTGACGTTCAAAATTCATCCTTAAGCTCCTGGAGGCATATTGGTGCTTCCGTTTGAGGGTGGGACAAAGTAATACGTCTTGCAATGCGCATGCTTCGCTGTGGTTCAAATATACTACTGAACCCCCAGGAGGCAGCATATTGCAATTCTGCGGTTGGGAAGTGTGAGGGGAAACGAGTTGCATTGCGCTTGTGTGGTTGAGGTTCAAATTCTATAATGAACACCCTGGAGGTTGCATATTGGCACTCCCAAGGGAGATATGGACAAGTAATGTCGAGTTGCAATGCGTATGTGTAGATGATGTTCAAATTCCATCCTAAAGCCCCAGGAGGCATATGGTTGCTCCCGTTTGAGGAAGGGACAAAGGAATACGTCTTAAAATGCGCATGCGTCACAGAGGTTCAAATACACTTCTAAACCCCCAGGTTGCAATGTTGCAATTCGGCAGTTGGGAGGAGCGTGGGGAAACGGGTTGCTTTGCGCATGTGTGGTTGAAGTTCAAATTTTATAATGAACCCTCTGGTGGCTGGATATTGGCACTCCGATGGGAGATAGGGACAAGTGGAATCGTGTTGCAATGCGCATGTGTGGCTAATGTTCAAATTCCATCCTATAGCCCCTAAGGGCATATTGTTGCTTCCGTTTGGGGAGGGACAAAGGAATACGTCGTGCAACGCGCATGTTTCGCTGAGCTTCAAATATACTTGTGAATGCCCAGGAGGCAGCATTTTGCTATTCGGCCGTTCGGAGGGGCGTAGGGAAAAGCGCTGCATTGTGCATGTGTGGTTGAGGCTCTAATTATATGATGAACCTCCAGGAGACTGCGTATTGGCACTCCAAAGGAAGATAGGGACGATTGGAATCGTGTTGAAATGCGCATGGGTGGCTGATGTTCAAATTCCATCCTTATGCCCCTGGAGGCATAATGGCGCTTCCGTTTGAGGGAGGGACAATGGAATATGTCTTGCAATGCGCGTGCATCACAGACGTTCAAATTTACTTCTGAACTCCCAGGAGGCAGCATATTGCAATTCGTTGGTAAGGAGGGGCGTGTAGAAACGCGATGCATTGTGCATGTGTGGTTGAGGTTCAAATTCTACAATAAACCCCCTAAAGGCTGCAAATTGGCACACACATGGGAGATAGTGACGAGTGGAATCGTGTTGCAATGTGCGTGAGTGGCTGTTGTTCAATTTCCATCCTAAAGCCCCTGCAGGGATATTGGTGCTCCTTTTGAGGGAGGGACAAAGGAATACGTCTTGCAATGCGCGTGCATCGCTGAGGTTCAAATATACTTCTGAACCTCCAGGAGGCAGCATATTGCACTTCGGAAGTTAGGAGGGGCGTGGGGAAATGCGTTGCATTGCGCATGTGTGGATGAGGTTCAAATTCTATGATGAACACACTGGAGGCTGCATATTGGCACTCCTATGGGAGATAGGGAGGAGTGCAATCGTGTTGAAATGCGCATGGGTGGCTGATGATCAAATTACGTCCTAAATCCCATGGAGGCATATTGGTGCTTCCGTTTGAGGGAGGGACAAAGGAATACGTCTTGCAATGCGAATGAGTCGCTGAACCACCAGGAGGCAGCATATTGCAATTACGCGGGTGGGAGGGGTGTGGGGTAACGCGTTGCATTGCGCATGTTTGGTTCAGGTACAAATTCTATAATGAACCTCCTGGAGGCTGCATACTGGCACTACCATGGGTAGGTAATGACAAGTGGAATCGTGTTGCAAATCGCTTGTGTGGCTGATGTTCAAATTCCATCCCAAAGCCCCAGGAGGCATATTGTAGCTTCCGTTTGAGGGAGGGACAAAGGAATACAAATTGCAATGCACATGTGTCGCTGAGGTTCAAATTCACTTCTGAACTCCCAGGAGGCACAATATTGCAATTAAGCGGTTGGGAGGGGCGTGGGGAAACGTGTTGCATTGCGCATGTGTGGTTGAGGTTCAAATTATATGACGAACCCCTGGAGGCTGCATATTGGCACTCCCATGGGAGATAGGGACAAGTAGAGTCGTGTTGCAGTGCGCATGTGTGGTTCATTTTCAAATTCCATCCTAAATCCCCTGGAGACATATTGGTGCTTACGTTAGAGGGAGTTACAAAGGAATACGTTTAGCAATGCGCATGCATAAGGTGCAAATATACTTCTGAACCCCCAGGAGGCAGCATGTTACAATTCGGCGGATGGGAGGAGCGTGGGCTAATCCGTTGCTTTGCGCATGTGTGGTTGAGGTTCAAATTCCATAATGACCCCCCTGGATGTTGCATAATGGCACTCCCATGGGAGATAGGAATGAGTGGAATCGTGATGCAGTGCGAAAGTATGGCTGATTTTCAAATTCCATCCTAAAGACCCTGGAGGCATATTGGTGCTTCCATTTGATTGAGTGACAAAGGAATACATCTTGCAATGCACATTCGTCGCTGAGGTTCTGAAAGCTTGGAAGCAGCAAATTGCAATTCGACAGTTGGGAGGGGCGTGGGGAAATGCGTTGCCATGTGCATGTGTGGTTGAGTTTCAGATTCTATTATGAACACCCTGGAGGCTGCATTTTGGCACTCCCATTGGAGATAGGGACGAGTGGAATCTCGTTGCAATGCACATGTGTTGCTGATGTTCAAATTCCATCCTACAGCCACTGGAGGCAAATTGGTGGTTACGTTTGAGGGAGGAACAATGGAATACGTCTTGCAATGTGCATGAGTTACTGTGGTTCAAATATACTTCAGAACCACCTGGAGGCAGCATGTTGCAATTCGGTGGTTGGGAGGAGCGTGGGGAAACGCATTGCTTTGCGCATGGGTTGCTTAGGTTCAAATTCTATAATGAACCAGCTGGAGGCTGTTTATTCGCACTCCCATGGGAGATAGAGACGAGTTGAATTGTGTTGCAATGCGCATGTGTGGCTGATGTTCAAATTATATCCTAAAGCCCCTGGAGGCATATTGCTGCTTCCGTTCGTGGTATGGCAAAGGAATACATTTTGCAATGCGCATGTGTTGTTGAGGTTCAAATATACTACTGAACCTCAGGAGGCAGCATATTGCAATTCGGTTGTTGGGGGGCGCTTGGGGAAATGAGTTGCATTGTGCATGTGTGGTTGAGGTTCAAATTATATAATGAAACCACTGGTGGCTGCATTTTAGTACTCCCATGGGAGATAGGGACGAGTGGAATTATGTTGCAATGCAATGTGTGGCTGATGTTCAAATACCATCCTAAAGCACCTGGTGGCATATTGGTGCTTCGTTTTGAGGAAGTGACAAAGGAATACGTCTTGCAATAGGCATGCGTTGCTGAAGTTCAAATATATTTCTGAACCCTCAGGAGGCCGCATATTACAATTCGGCTGTTGGGAGGGACGTGGGGAAAAGCGTTGCTTTGCACGTGTGTGGTTGAGGTTCAAATTTTATAATGAACCCCCTGGAGGCTGCATATTGGCAATCCCAAGGAAGATAGGGACGAGTAAAATAGTGTTGTCATGCGTATGTGTGGCTGATGTTCAAATTCCATCCTAAAACCCCTGGAGGCATATTGGTGCCTACGTTCGTGGGAGTTACAAAGGAATACGTTTTGCATGCAAATGCATCTCTGAGGTTCAAATTTACTTCTGAACCCCGAGGAGGTATGATATTGCAATCCGGCGGTTGGGAGGGGCGTGGGGAAACGCGTTGCATTGCGCATGTATGGTTGATTTTCAAATCCCATAATGAACCCCCTAGAGTCTGCATATTGGCACTCCCATGGGCGATAGGGACGAGTGGAATCGTGCTGCAATGTGCATGTGTGGCTGATGTTCAAATTCCATCCTACAGCCCCTGGAGGCATATTGGTGCTTCCGGTTGAGGGAGGGACAAAGGAATACGTCTTGCAATGAGCATGAGTCGCTGTGGTTCAAATATACTTATGAACCACCAGGAAGCAGCATATTGCAATTCGGCGGTGCAATGAAACCCATGGAGGCTCCTTCCGGCACACCCATGGGAGATAATGACGAGTGGAATCGTTTTGCAATGTGCATATGTGGCTGATGTTCAAATTCCATCCTACAGCCCCTTCAGGAAAATTGGTGCTTCCGTTTGAGGGAGGAACAAAGGAATACGTCTTGCAATGCGCTTGCATGAGTCGCTGTGGTTCAAATATACTTCGGAACCACCAGGAGGCAGCATGTTGCAATTCGGTGGTTGGGAGGAGCGTGCTGAAACGCATTGCTTTGCGCATGGGTGGTTGAGTTTTAAATTATATAATGAACCCCCTGGAGGCTGTTTAATGGCACTCCCATGGGAGATGAGTTAAATTGTGTTGCAATGCGCATGTGTGGCTGATATTCAAATTCTATCCTAAAGCCCCTGGAGGCATATTTGGTGCTTCCGTTTGAGGGAGGGACAAAGGAATACGTCTTGCAATGAGCATGAGTCGCTGTGGTTCAAATATACTTCTGAACCCCCAGGAGCAGCATGTTGCAATTCGGCGGTTGGGAGGAGCGTGGGGAAAAGCATTGCTTTGCGCATGGGTGGTTGAGGTTTAATTTCTATAATGAACCCCCTGGTGGCTGTTAATTGGCACTCTTATGGGAGATAGGGATGAGTTGAATAGTGTTGCAATGGGC
The DNA here is from genome assembly GCA_026315105.1 of Locusta migratoria. Taxonomy (NCBI): domain Eukaryota; kingdom Metazoa; phylum Arthropoda; class Insecta; order Orthoptera; family Acrididae; genus Locusta; species Locusta migratoria. Next base: position 126,285,867 of record CM048754.1, read on the forward strand.
ATGTGTGACTGATGTTCAAATTCTATCCTGAAGCCCCTGGAGGCATATTGGTGCTTCCGTTTGAGGAAGGGACAAAGGAATACCTCTTGCAATGTCCATGAATCGTCTTGCAATATGTAGGTGTCACTGAGGTTCAAATATACTTCTGAACTCCCAGGAGGCAGCATATTGCAATTCGTCGGTTGGGAGGGGCGTGGGGAAACGCCTTGCTTTGCACATGTGTGCTTGAGGTTCAAATTCTATAATGAACCTCCTGGAGGCTGCATATTGGCTCTCCCAGGGGAGATAGGGACGAGTGGAATCGTGTTGCAATGCGCATATTTGGCTGATGTTCTAATTCCATCCTGTAGCCCCTGGAGGCATATTGATGCTTCTGTTTGAGGGAGGGACAAATGAATATGTTTTACAATGCGCATCTGTCACTGAGGTTCAAATATACTTCTGAACTCCCAGGAGGCAGCTTATTGCAATTCGGCGGTTGGGAGGAGCGTGGGGAAACGCATTGCTTTGCGCATGGGTGGTTGAGGTATAAATTCTATAATGAAACTCCTGGAGGCTGCATATTGGCATTCCCATGAAAGATAGGGACGAGTGGAATCGTGTTGTAATGCGCATGTGTGGCTGATGTTAAAATCCCGTCCTAAAGACCCTGGAGGCATATTGGTGCTTCCATTGGTTGGTGGGACAAAGGAATAAGTTTTGCAATGCGCATGTGTCGCTGAGGTTCAAATACACTTCTGAACCCCCAGGAGGCAGCATACTGTAATTCGGCTTTTGGGAGTGGCGTGGGGAAGCGCATTGCATTGAACATGTGTGCTTGAGGTTCAAATTCTATAATGAACCTCCTGGAGGCTGCATATTGGCTCTCCCAGGGGAGATAGGGACGAGTGGAATCGTGTTGCAATGCGCATATTTGGCTGATGTTCTAATTCCATCCTGTAGCCCCTGGAGGCATATTGATGCTTCTGTTTGAGGGAGGGACAAATGAATATGTTTTACAATGCGCATCTGTCACTGAGGTTCAAATATACTTCTGAACTCCCAGGAGGCAGCTTATTGCAATTCGGCGGTTGGGAGGAGCGTGGGGAAACGCATTGCTTTGCGCATGGGTGGTTGAGGTATAAATTCTATAATGAAACTCCTGGAGGCTGCATATTGGCATTCCCATGAAAGATAGGGACGAATGGAATCGTGCTGCAATTCGCATGTGTGACTAATTTTAAAATTTCATCCTAAAGCCCCTGGAGGCATATTGGTGCTTCCGTTTTGAGAGAGGAACAAAGGAATTTGTCCTGCAAAGCACATGCGTCGCTGAGGTTCCAATATAGTTCTGAAACCCAAGGAGCAACATTCTGCAATTCGGTGGTTGGGAGGGGCGTGGGGAAACGCGTTGGTTTGCGCATTTGTGGTTGTGGTTCAAATTCTATAATAAACCCCCTGGAGGCTTCATATTGGCACACCCTGTGATATAGGGTCAACTGGAATTGTGTTGCAATGCACATGTGTGGCTGATGTTCAATTTGGTTGAGATTCAAATTCTATAATAAACACCCTGGAGGCTGCATATTAGAACTCCCAAGGGACATAGGGACGAGTGGAATCGTGTTGCAATGCGCATTTCTGTATGATGTTAAAATCCATCATAAAACCCCTGAAGACCTATTGGTGCTTCCGTTTGAGGGAGGGAAGAAGGAATACGTCTTGCAATGCGAATGCCTCGTTGAGGTTCAAATATACTTCTCAACACCCCTGGAGGCAGCATATTGCAATTCGACGGTTGGGAGAGGCGTGGGGAAACGCGTTGCATTGCGCATGTGAGGTTGAGGTTCAAATTCTATAATGAAACCCCTGGTGGCTGCATTTTGGCACTCACATAGGAGATAGGGACGAGTGGAATCGTGTTGCAATGCCCATGTGTGGCTGATGTTCAAGTACCATCCTAAAGCCCCCTCAGGCATATTGGTACTTCCTTTTGAAGGAGGGACAAAGTTATATGTCTTGCAATGCACATGTGTCGCTGAGGTTCAAATAAACTTCTGTACCGCCCCGGAGACAGCATATTGCAATTCCGCGGTTGGGAGGGGCGTGGGGAAATAAGTTGCATTGCGCATGTGTGGTTGAGGTTTAAATTCTATAATGAAACCGCTGGTGGCTGCATTTTGGCACTCCAATGGGAGATAGGGACGAGTGGAATCGTGTTGCAATGCCCATGTGTGGCTGATGTTCAAATAGCATCCTAATGCCCCTGGAGGCATATTGGTGCTTCCATTTGGGGAGGGACAAAGGAATATGTCTTGCAATGTGCATGCGTCACTGAGTTTCAAATATACATCTGAACCCCCAGGAGGCAGCATATTGCAATCCGGCAGTTAGGAGGGGCGTGGGGTAACGCGTTGCATTGCGCATGGGTGATTGAGGTTCAAATTCTATAATGACCCCTCCCTGGAGGCTGCATATTCTCACTCAAAAATACTTCTGAACCCCCAGGAGAAGCATAATACAATTCGTCGGTTGGGAGGGGGGTGGGGATACGTGTTGCATTGCGCATGTGTGGTTGAGGTTCAAATTCCATCCTAAACCCCCTGGCGGCATATTAGTGCATCCCTTTGATGGAGGGACAAACGAATACGTCTTGCAATGCACATGCGTCGCTGAGGTTCAAATATTCTTCTGAACCCCCAGGAGGTAGCATATTGCAATTCGGCGGTTAGGAGGGGCGTGGGGTAACGCGTTGCATTGCGCATGTGTGGTTGAGATTCAAATTCTATAATGACCCCCCCTGGAGGCTGCATATAGCCACTCCCATGGGAGATAGGGACGAGTGGAATCGTGTTGCAATGCCCATGTGTGGCTGATGTTCAAATACCATCCTAAAGCCCCTGGAGGCATATTGGTGTTTTCGTTTGAGAGAGGGACAAAGGAATTTTCTTGCAATGCACATGCGTTGCTGAGGTTCAAATATATTTCTGAACCCGAAGGAGCAACATATTGAAATTTGGCAGTTGGGAGGGGCGTGGGGAAACGCGTTGCTTTGCGCATGTGTGGTTGAGGTTCAAATTCTATAATGAACCTTCTGGAGGCTGCATATTGGCACTCCCATGGGATATAGGGTCAAGTGGAATCGTGTTGCAATGCACATGTGTGGCTGATGTTAAATGTAGTTGCGATTTAAATTCTATACTAAACACCCTGAAGGTTACATATATGCCCTCCCATGGGAGATAGGGATAAGTGGAATCGTGTTGCAATGCGCATGTGTGACTGATGTTCAAATTCCATCCGAAAGCCCCCTGAGGCATATTGGTGCTTCCGTTTGAGGGAGGGACAAAAGTATATGTCTTGCAATGCGCATGTGTCGCTGAGGTTCAAATAAACGTCTGAACCGCCCCGGAGGCAGTGTATTGCAATTCGGCGGATGGGAGGGGCATGGGAAAACGAGTTGCATTGCGCATGTGTGGCTGAGGTTCAAATTCTATAATGACCCCCCTGAAGGCTGCATATCGGCTCTCCCATGGGAGATAGCGACGAGTGGAATCGTGTTGCAATTCGCATGTGTGGCTGATGTTCAAATTCCATCCTATAGCCCCTAGAGGCATACTGGTGCTTCCATTTGAGAGAGGGACAAAGGAATTTGTCTTGCAATGCACATGCGTCGCTGAGGTTTAAATATACTTCTGAACTCCAAGGAGCAGTATACTGCAATTTGGCGGTTGGGAGGGCCGTGGGGATTTGCGTTGCTTTGCGCGTGTGTGGTTGAGGTTCAAATTCTATAATGAACCCCCTGGAGGCTGCATATTGGCAATCCCATGGGAGATAGGGACGAGTGGAATCGTGTTGTAATGCGCATGTAAGGATGATGTTCAAATTCCATCCTGAAGCCCCTGGAGCCATATAGGTGCTTTCGTTTGATGGAAGGACAAAGGGATACGTCTTGCAATGGGCATGCGTCTTGAGGTTCAAATATACTTCTCGACCCCCAGGAGGCAGTATATTGCAATTCGGCGGATGGGAGGAGCGTGGGGAAACGCGTTGTTTTGTGCATGTGTGGTTGAGGTACAAATTCTATAATGAACCACCTGGAGGCTGCATATTGGCACTCCCATGTGAGATAAGGACGAATGGAATCGTGTTGCAATGCGCAGGTATGGCTGATTTTAAAATTCCATCCTAAAGTCCCTGAAGGCATATTGGTGCATCCGTTTGATGGAGGAACAAAGGAATGCGTCTTGCAATGCGCATGCGTCTCTAAAGTTCAAATATAGTTCTGAACCCCAAGGAACAGCCTACTTCAATTCGTCGGTTGGGAGGGGCGTGGTGAAACGCGTTTCTTTGCGCATGGGTGGTTGAGGTTCCAATTCTATAATGACACCTCCCTAGGGGCTGCATATCGTCTCTCGCATGGGAGATAGGGACGAGTGTAATCGTGTTGCAATTCGCATGTGTGGCTGATGTTCAAATTCCATCCTAAAGGCCCTGGAGGCATATTAGTACATCCGTTTGATGGAGGGACAAAGGAATACGTCTTGCAATGCACATGCGTCGCTGAGGTTCAAATATACTTCTAAACCCCAAGGAGCAGCATAATGCAATTCGTCGTTTGGGAGGGGCGTAGGGATACGCGTTGCATTGCGCATGTGTGCTTGAGGTTCAAATTCTATAATGACCCCCCTGAAGGCTGCATATTGCCACTCACATGGGAGATAGGGACGAGTGGAATCGTGTTGCAATGCGCATGTGTGGCTGATGTTCAAATTCCATCCTATAGACCCTGGAGGCATACTGGTGCTTCCATTTGAGAGAGGGACAAAGGAATTTGTCTTGCAATGCACATGCGTCGCTGAGGTTTAAATATACTTCTGAACCCCAAGGAGCAGTATACTGCAATTTGGCGGTTGGGAGGCCGTGGGGATTCGCGTTGCTTTGCGCGTGTGTGGTTGAGGTTCAAAATCTATAATGAACCCCCTGGAAGCTGCATATTGGCACTCCCATGTGAGATAAGGACGAATGGAGTCGTGTTGCAATGCGCATGTATGGCTGATTTTAAAAATCCATCCTAAAGTCCCTGGAGGCATATTGGTGCATCCATTTGAGTGAGGAACAAAGGAATGCGTCTAGCAATGCGCATGCGTCGCTAAAGTTCAAATATATTTCTGAACCCCAAGGAGCAGCCTACTGCAATTCGGCGGTTGGGAGAGGCGTGGGGAAACGTGTTTCTTTGCACATGTGTGATTGAGGTTCAAATTATATAATAAAACCCCTGGATGCGGAATATTGGCACTCCCATGGGAGAGTGGAATCGTGTTGCAATGCACATGTGTGGCTGATGTACAAATTCTATCCTAATGCCCCTGGAGGCATATTGGTTTTTCCGTTGGAGGGAGAGACAAAGGAATACGTTTTGCAATGCGCATGCGTCGCTGAGGTTCAAATACACTTCTAAACACCCAGGAGGCAGCATACTGCAATTCGGCTTTTGGGAGGGGCGTGGGGAAACGCGTTGCACTGAACATGTGTGGTTGAGGTTTAAATTCCATAATAAAAACATGGAGGCTGCATATTGGCACTCCCATGGGAGATAGGGACGAGTGGAATCGTGATGAAATGCGCATGTGTGGCTGATTTTAAATTCCTTTCGAAAGCCCCTGGAGTCATATTGGTGCTTACATTTGAGAGAGGGACAATGGAATACGTCTTGCAATGCGCATGTGTCGCTGAGGTTCAAATATACTTCTCAACACCCCCGGAGGTAGCATATTGCAATACGGCGGTTGGGAGGGGCGTGGGGAAACGCGTTGCTTTGCGCATGTGTGGTTGAGGTTCAAATTCTATAATGAACCTCCTGGAGGATGCATATTGGCACTCAAATGGGATATAGGGTCAAGTGGAATCGTGTTGCCATGCACATGTGTGGCTGATGTTCAATGTGGTTAAGATTCAAATTCTATAATAAACACCCTGGAGGCTGCATATTGGCACTCCCATAGGAGATAAAGACGAGTGGAATCGTGTTGCAATGCGTATTTCTGGATGATGTTCACTTCCATCCTAAAACCCCTGGAGGCATATTGGTGCTTACGTTCGAGGGAGTTACAAAGGAATACGTCTTGCAATGCGCATGCGTCGTTGAGGTTGAAATATACTTCTGCACCCCAATGGAGCAGCCTATTGCAATTCGGCTGTTGCGTGGGGCGGGGGGGGGGGGGCTGGAAACGCGTTGCTTTGCACATGTGTGGTTGAGATTCAAATTCTATAATGAACCCCCTGGAGGCTGCATATTGGCACTCCCATGGGAGATAGGGATGAGTAGAATCGTGTTGCAGTGCGAATATATGGCTCGTGTTTAAATACCATCCTAATGCCCCTGTTGGCATATTGGTGCTTCCGTTTGAGGGAGGGAATACGTCTTGCAATGCGCATGTGTCGCAGATGTTCATATATACTTCTGAACAACCAAGGGCTGCATATTGCAAGAAGGCGGTTGGGAGGCGTGTGGGGAAACGTGTTACATTGTGCATGTGTGGTTGAGGTACAGATTCTAAAATGGACCCCTGGAATCTGAAAATGGGCATTCCCATGGGAGATAGGGACAAGTGGTATCGTGTTGCAATGCGCATGTGTGGCTGATGTTCAAATTCCATCCTAAAGTCACTAGAGGCATATTGGTGCTTCCATTGATTGAGGGACAAAGGAATACGTCTTGAAATGTGCATTCGTCACTGAGGTTCAAATGTACTTCTGAAACCCAGATATCAGCATATTGTAATTAGACGGTTGGGAGGGGCGTGGTGAAATGCGTTGCCATGCGTATGTGTGGTTGAGGTTCAAATTCTATAATGAACCCCTTGGAGGCTGCATATTGGCACTCCCATTGGAGATATTGACTAGTGGAATCGTGTTGCAATGCGGATGTTTGGATGATAGTCAAATTCCATCCTAAAACCCCTGGAGGCATATTGGTGCTTACGTTCGAAGCACTTACAAAGGAATACGTCTTGCAATGCGCATGCGTTGCTGAGGTTGAACTATACTTCTGAACCCCAAGGAGCAGCATATTGCAATTCGGCGGTTGGGAGGGGCGTGGAGAAATGCGTTGTTTTGCGCATGTGTGGTTGAGGTACAAATTCTATAATGAACCCCCTGAAGGCTGCATATTAGCACTCCCAAGTGAGATAAGGACGAATGGAATCGTGTTGCAATGCGCATGTATGGCTGATTTTAAAATTCCATCCTAAAGTCCCTGGAGCCATATTGGTGCATCCGTTTGAGAGAGGAACAAAGGAATGCGTCTTGCAATGCGCATGCATCGCTAAAGTTCAAATATAGTTCTGAACCCCAAGGAACAGCCTACTTCAATTCGTCGGTTGGGAGGGGCGTAGGGATACGCGTTGCATTGCGCATGTGTGGTTGTGGTTCAAATTCTATAATGACCCCCCTGAAGGCTGCATATTGCCACTCACATGGGAGATAGGGACGAGTGGAATCGTGTTGCAATGCGCATGTGTGGCTGATGTTCAAATTCCTTCCTACAGCCCCTGGAGGCATACTGGTGCTTCCATTTGAGAGAGGGACAAAGGAATTTGTCTTGCAATGCACATGTGTCGCTGAGGTTTAAATATACTTCTGAACCCCAAGGAGCAGTATACTGCAATTTGGCGGTTGGGAGGGCCGTGGGGATTCGCGTTGCTTTGCGCGTGTGTGGTTGAGGTTCAAAATCTATAATGAACCCTCTGGAGGCTGCATATTGGCACTCCCATGGAAGATAGGGATGAGTAGAATCGTGTTGCAGTGCGAATATATGGCTCGTGTTCAAATACCATCCTAATGCCCCTGTTGGCATATTGGTGCGTCCGTTTGAGGGAGGGTCAAAGGAATACGTCTTACAAAGCGCATGTGTCGCAGACGTTCAAATATACTTCTGAACAGCCCGGGGCTGAATATTGCAAGAAGGCGTTTGGGAGGCGTGTGGGGAAACGTGTTACATTGTGCATGCGTTGTTGAGGTACAGATTCTAAATTGGACCCCTGGAATCTGCAAATGGGCATTCCCATGGGAAAATGGGACGTGTGCAATCGTGTTGCAATGCGCATCTGTGGCTGATGTTCAAATTCCATCCTAAAGTCACTGGAGGCATATTGGTGCTTCCACTGATTGAGGGACAAAGGAATACGTCTTGAAATGTGCATCCGTCACTGAGGTTTAAATGTACTTCTGAAACCCAGAAAGCAGCATATTGCAATTAGACGGTTGTGAGGGTCGTGGGGAAACGCGTTGCTTTGCGCACGTGTGGTTGAGGTTCAAATTCTATAATGAACCCCCTGAAGGCTGCATATTGGCACTCCCATGGGATATAGGTTCAAGTGGAATCGTGTTGCAATGCACATGTGTGGCTGATGTTCAGTGCATATTGCATATTGCAATTCGGCGGTTGGGAGTGGCGTGGGGAAACCCAGAAAGGAGCATATTGCCATGCGTATGTGTGGTTGAGGTTCAAATTCTATAATGAACCCCTTGGAGGCTGCATATTGGCACTCCCATTGGAGATATTGACTAGTGGAATCGTGTTGCAATGCAGATGTGAGGATGATAGTCAAATTCCATCCTAAAACCCCTGGAGGCATATTGGTGCTTATGTTCGAAGGAGTTACAAAGGAATACGTCTTGCAATGCGCATGCGTTGCTGAGGTTGAAATATACTTCTGAACCCCAAGGAGCAGCATATTGTAATTCAGCGGCTGGGAGGGGCGTGGAGAAACGCGTTGTTTTGCGCATGTGTGGTTGAGGTTCAAATTCTATAATGAACCCCCTGGAGGCTGCTTATTGGCACTCCCATGGGAGATAGGGATGAGTGCAATCGTGTTGCAGTGCCATATACATGGCTGGTGTTCAAATTCCATCCTAAAGCCCCTGGAGGCAAATTGGACCTTCTGTTTGAGGGAGGGTCAAAGGAATACGTCTTGCAATGCGCATGTGGTGCAGACGTTCAAATATACTTCTGAACCACCAAAGGCTGCATATTGCAAGTAGGTGGTTGGGAGGCATGTGGGGAAACGTGTTACATTGTGCATGTGTGGTTGAGGTACAAATTCTATAATGACCCCCTGGAGGCAGCAAATGGGCATTAGCATGGGAAAATGGGACGAGTGGAATCGTGTTGCAATGCGCAAGTGTGGCTGATGTTGAAATATACTGCTGAAACCGTAAGAGGCAGCTTATTGCAATTCGGCTGTTGGGCGGGGCGTGGGGAAATGCGTTGCATTGTGCATGTGTGGTTGAGGTTCAAATTCCATCATAAAGTCACTGGAGGCATATTGGTGCTTCCATTCGATTGAGGGACAAATGAATACGTCTTGCAATGCACATTCGTCACTGAGGTTCAAATGTACTTCTGAAACACAGGAAGCAGCATATTGCAATTAGACGGTTGGGAGGGACGTTGTGAAACGCGTTGCCATGCGTATGTGTGGTTGACGTTCAAATTTTGTAATGAACCCCCTGGAGGCTACATATTGGCACTACCATGGGAGATAGGGACGAGTGGAATCTCGTTGCAATGCGCATGGTTTGCTGATGTTCAAATTCCATCCTACAGACCCTGGAGGCAAATTGGTGCTTCCATTTGAGGGAGGAACAAAGGATTGCGTCTTGCAACGAACGTGCGTCGTTGAGGTTCAAATATACTTCTGATCCTCCAGAAGGCAGCATATTGCAATTCGGAGGTTGGGAGGGGCGTGGGGAAACGCGTTGCTTTGCACATGTGTGCTTGAGGTTCAAATACTATAATGAACCTCTTGGAGGCTGCATATTGGTACTCCCATGGGAGATAGGGACGAGTGGAATCGTGTTGCAATGCGCATGTGTGGGTTATGTTCAAATTCCAACCTAAAACCCCTGGAGGCATATTGGTGCTTACGTTCGAGGGAGTTACAAAGGTATACGTCTTGCAATGCGCATGCGTCACTGTGGTTGAAATATACTTCTGAACCCCAAGGAGCAGCATATTGCAATTCGGCGGTTGTGAGGGGCGTGGGGAAACGCGTTGATTTGCACATGTGTGGTTGAGCTACAAATTCTATAATGAACCCCCTGGAGGCTGCATATTGGCACTCCCATTGGAGATAGGGACGAGTGTAATCGTGTTGCAATGCAAATGTGTGGCTGATTTAAAATTCCATCCTAAAGCCCGGGGAGGCTTATTGTTGCTTCGTTTGAGAGAGGGCAAAGGAATACGTCTTGTAATGCGCATGTGTCGCAAACTTTCAAATATACTTCTTAACCACCAGAGGCTGCATATTGCAAGTAGGCTGTTGGGAGGCGTGTGGGAAAACGTGTTAAATTGTGCATGTGCGGTTGAGGTACAAATCCTATAATGACCCCCTGGAGGCTGCATATTGGCACTCCCATGGGAGATAGGGACGAGCGGAATCGTGTTGCAATGCAAATGTGTCGCTGATGTTCAAATTCCATTTTAAAGCCCCAGGAGGCATATTGTTACTTCCGTTTGAGTGAGGAACAAAGGAATACGTCTAGCAATGCGCATGAGTCGCTGTGGTTCAAATATATTTCTTAACCACCAGGAGGCAGCATATTGCAATTCGGCGGTTGGGAGGGTCGCGAGGAAACGTGTTGCATTGCGCATGAGTGGTTGAGGTACAAATTCTATAATGAACCCACTGGAGGCTGCATATTGGTACTCCCATGGGAGATAGGGACAAGTAGAATCGTGTTGCAAAGCGCATGTGTGGCTGATGTTCAAATTCCATCCTAAAGCCCCAGGAGGCATATTGTTACTTCCGTTTGAGGGAGGAACAAAGGAATACATCTTGCAATGCGTATGCGTTGCTGAGGTTCAAATATACTTCTGAACCCCCAGGAGCAGCGTGTTACAATTCGGCGGTTGGGAGGAGCGTGGGGAAACGCATTGCTTTGCGCATAATTGGTTGAGGTTCAAATTCTATAATGAACCCACTGGAGGCTGTTAATGGGCAGTCCCATGGGAGATAGTGACGAGTCGAATCGTGTTGCTATGCGCATGTGTGGGTGATGTTCAAATTCCATCCTTAAACGCCTGGAGGCATATTGGTGCTTACGTTCGAGGAAGTTACAAAGGAATACATCTTGCAATGCGCATGCGTCGCTGAGGTTGAAATATACTTGAGAACCCCAAGGAGCAGCAATTGCAATTCGGCGGTTGTAAGGGGCTTGGGGAAACGCGTTGTTTTGAGCATGTGTGGTTGAGGTACAAATTTTATAATGAACCCCCTGGAGGCTGCTTATTGGCACTCCCATGGGAGAAAGGGATGAGTGGAATCGTGTTGCAATGCCATATATATGGCTGGTGTTCAAATTCCATCCTAAAGCCCCTGGAGGCATATTGGAGCTTCCGTTTGAGGGAGGGTCAAAGGAATACGTCTTGCAATGCGCATGTGTCGAATATGTTCAAATATATTTCTGAACCCCCAAGAGGCAGCGAATTGCAATTCGGCGGTTGGGAGGGGCGTGTGGAAACGTGTTGCTTTGCGCATGTGTGGTTGAGGTTCAAATTCTATAATGACCCCCCCTGGAGGCTGCATATTGCCACTCCCATGGGAGATAGTGACGAGTGTAATCGTAATGATATACGCATGTGTGGCTGATGTTCAAATTCCATCCTAAAGCCCCTGGAGGCATATTGGTGCTTCCGTTTGACGGAGGGACACAGTAATACGTCTTGCAATGCGCATGCTTCGCTGAGGTTCAAATATACTTCTGAACCCCCAGGAGACAGCATATTGCAATTCGGTGGTTGGGAGAAGCGTGGGGAAACGCGTTGCTTTGCGCATGTGTGGTTGAGGTACAAATTCTATAATGAACCCCCTGGAGGTGGCATATTGTCACGCCCATGGGAGATATTGGCGAGTGGAATCGTGATGCAATGCGCATGTGTGACTGATGTTCAAATACCATCCTAATGCCCCTCGAGGCTTATTGGTGCTTCCGAATGAGGGAGGGACAAAGGAATACGTCTAGCAATGTGTATGCGTCGCTGAGGATCAAATATACTTCTGAACCACCAGGATGCAGCATATTGCAATTCGGCTGTTGGGAGGGGTGAGGGGAAACGCGTTGCATTTCGCATGTGTGGTTTAGGTTCAAATTCTATAATAACCCCCCCTGGCGGCTGCATATCGGCACTCCCATGGGAGATAGGGACGTGTGGAATTGTGTTGCAATGCGCATGTGTGGCTGCTGTTCAAATTCCATCCTAAAGCCCCTGGAGTCATATTGGTGCTTCCGTTAGAGGGAGGGACAAAGGAATACGTCTTGCAATGTGCATGCACCGCTGAGGTTTAAATATACTTCTGAACCCCCAGGAGGCAGCATATTGCAATTCGGCGGTTGGGAGGGGCGTGGGGAAACGCGTGGCTTCGCGCACGTGTGGTTGAGGTTCAAATTCTGTAATGAACCCCCTAGAGGGGAGATAGGGACGAGTGGAATTATGTTGCAAAGCGCATGTTAGGATAATGTTCAAATTACATCCTAAAACCCCTGGAGCCATATTGGTGCTTCCGTTTGATGGAAGGACAAAGGAATACGTCTTGCAGTGGGCATGTGTCGCTGAGGTTCAAATATACTTCTGAACCCCCAGGAGGCAGCATATTGGAATTCGGCGGTTTGGAGGGGCGTGGGGAAAGGCGTTGCTTTGCACATGTGTGGTTGAGGTTCAAATTCTATAATGAAACCCCTGCAGGCTGAGTTTTGGCAACTCCCATGGGAGATAAAGACGAGTGGAATCGTGTTGCAATGCGTATTTCTGGATGATGTTCACTTACATCCTAAAGCCCCTGGAGGCATATTGGTGCTTCCGTTTGAGAGAGGGACAAAGGAATTTGTCTTGCAATGTACATGCGTCGCTGAGGTTCAAATATACTTCTGAACCCCCAGGAGGCAGCATATTGCAATTCGCCGGTTTGGAAGGGCGTGGGGAAAGGCGTTGATTTGCGCATGTGTGGTTGAGATTCAAATTCTATAATGAACGCCCTGGAGGCTGCATATTGGCACTCCCATCGGAGATGGGGACGAGAGGAATCGTGTTGCAATACACATGTGTGGCTGATGTACAAATTACACCCTAAAGCCCCTGGAGGCATATTGGTGTTTCCGTTTGAGAGAGGGACAAAGGAATTTGTCTTGCAATGCACACGCGTCGCTGAGGTTCAAATATACTTCTGAAACCCAAGGAACAGCATATTGCAATTTGGCAGTTGGGAGGAGCGTGGGGTATCGCGTTGCTTTGTGCGTGTGTGGCTGAGGTTCAAATTCTATAATGTACACTTTGGAGGCTGCATATTGGCACTCCCATTGGAGATAGTGTCAAGTGGAATCTTGTTGCAATGCCCATGTGTGGCTGATGTTCAAATATCATAATGAAGCCCCTGGGGGCTTATTGGTGCTTCCATTTGCGGAAGGGACAAAGGAATACGTCTTGCAATGTGCATGTGTCGCTGAGTTTCCAATATACTTCTAAACCCCCAGGAGGCAGCATATTGCATTTCGGCGGTTGGGAGGGTCGAGGGGAAACGCGTTGCATTGCGCATGTGTGTTTGAGGTTCAAAATCTATAATAACGCCGCCTGGCGGCTGCATATCGGCACTCCCATGGGAGATAGGGACGAGTGGAATTGTGTTGCAATGTGCATGTGTGGCTGATGTTCAAATTCCATCTTAAAGCCCCTGGAGGGATATTGGTGCTTCTGTTTGAGGAAGGGACAAATGAATACGTTTTGCAAAGCACATGCGTCGCTGAGCTTCAAATATAATTCTGACCCCCAACGAGCAGCATATTGCAATTTGTCGGTTGGGAGGGGCGTGGGGAATCGCGTTGCTTTGCGCGTGTGTGGTTCAGGTTCAAATTCTATAATGAACCCCTTGGATGGGAGATAGGGACAAGTGGAATTGTGTTGCAATGCGCATGTTAGGAAGATGTTCAAATTCCATCCTAAAGCCCCTGGAGCCATATTGGTGCTTCCGTTTGATGGAAGGACAAAGGAATACGTCTTGCAGTGGGCATGTGTCGCTGAGGTTCTAATATACTTGTGAACCCCCAGGAGGCAGCATATTGCAATTCGGCGGTTTGGACGGGCATGGGGAAAGGCGTTGCTGTGCACATGTGTGGTTGAGGTTCAAATTCTATAATGAAACCACTGCAGGCTGAATATTGGCAACTCCCATGGGAGATGACGAGTGGAATCGTGTTGCAATGCACATGTGTGGCTGATGTACAAATTACATCCTTAAGCCCCTGGAGGCATATTGGTGCTTCCGTTTGAGAGAGGGACAAAGGAATTTGTCTTGCAATGCACATGCATCGCTGAGGTTCAATTATACTTCTGAACCCCCAGGAGGCAGCATATTGCAATTCGGGGTTTGGAAGGGCGTGGGGAAAAGCGTTGCTTTGCGCATGTGTGGTTGAGATTCAAATTCTATAATGACCCCCCTGGAGGCTGCATATTGCCACTCCCATGGGAGATAGTGACGAGTGGAATCATAATGATATACGCATGTGTGGCTGATGTTCAAATTCCATCCTAAAGCCCCTGGAGGCATATTGGTGCTTCCGTTTGAGAGAGGGACAAAGGAATTTGTCTTGAAATGCACATGCGTCGCTAAGGTTGAAATATTCTTCGGAAACCCAAGGAGCAGCATATTGCAATTTAGAGGTTGGGAGGGGCGTGGGGAATCGCGTTGCATTGCGCGTGTGTGGTTGAGGTTCAAATTCTATAATGAACCCCCTGGAGGCTGCATATTGGCACTCCCATGGGAGGTAGGGGAGAGTGGAATCTTGTTGCAATGCCCATGTGTGGCTTATGTTCAAATACCATCCTAAAGGCCCTGGAGGCATATTGGTGCTTCCTTTGGAAGGTGGGACAAAGGAATAGGTTTTAAATGCGCATGTGTTGCTGAGGTTGAAATATACTTCTGAACCCCCAGGAGGCAGCATACTGCAATTCGGCTTTTGGGAGGTGCATGGGGAAGCGCGTTCCTTGGCACATGTGTTGTTGAGATTCAAATTCTATAATGAACCTCCTGGAGGCCGCATATTGGACCGCCCATGGGAGATATTGTCGAGTGGAATCGTGTTGGAATGTGCATTTGTGGCTGATGTTCAAATTCCATCCTAAAACCCCTGGAGGCATATTGGTGCTTACGTTTGAGGGAGTTACAAAGGAATACGTTTTGCAGTGCGTAGGAATCGATGAGGTTCAAATACACTTCTGAACCCCCAGGAGCCATGATACTGCAATTCGGCGGTTGGGAAGGCCGTGGGGAAACGCGTTGCATTGCGCATGTGTGCTTGAGGTTCAAATTCTTTAATGAGCCCCTGGAGACTGCATACTGTCACTCCCATGGGAGATAAGGACGAGTGGAATCGTGTTGCAATGCGCATGTGTAGCTGATGTTAAAATTCCATCCTGAAGTCCCTGGAGGCATATTGGTGCTTCCGATTGAGGGACGGACAAAGGAATACGTCTTGCAATGCGCATGCGTCGCTGAGTTTCAAATATACTTCTGACCCCCGCAGGAGGCAACATATTGCATTTAGGCGATTTGGAGGGGCGTGGAGAAACGCGTTGCATTGTGCATGTGTGGTTGAGGTTCAAATTCTATAATGAACCCCCTGGAGGCTGCATATTGGCACCCCTATGGGAAATAGGGAGGAGTGCAATCATGTTGCATTGCGCATGTGTGGCTGATGTTCAATTTGATTTACGTTCAAATTCTATAATGAACACCCAGGAGGCTTCATATTGGCACTCTTATGGGAGACTGGGCAGAATGGATTCGTGTTGAAATATGCATGTGGACTGATGTTCAATTTCCATCCTAAAGCCCCTGGAGGCATATTGGTGCTTCCGTTTGAGGAAGGGACAAAGAAATACATCTTGCAATGCGCATGCATCACATAGGTTCAAATATACATCTGAACCCCCAAGAGGCAGCGTATTGCTAATCGGTAGATGGGAGGAGCGTGGGGAAGTCTGTTGTTTTGCGCATGTGTGGTTGAGGTTCAAATTCTATAATGAACCCCCTGGATTCTGCATATTGGCACTCCCATGGGACATAGGAACGAGTGGAATCGTGTTGCAATGCACATGTGTGGCTGGTGTTCAAACTCCATTCTAAAACCCGTGGAGGCATATTGGTGCTTAAGTACGAGGGAGTTACAAGGAAAACACATTTTGTAATGTGCATGCATCGCGGAGGTTCAAATATACACATGAACCCCCAGGAGGCAAAATATTGCAATTCGGCGGATGGGAGGAGCGTGGGGAAATGGGTTGCTTTGCGCATGTGTGGTTGAGGTTCAAATTCTATAATGAACCCGTTGGAGGCTGCATATTGGTACTCCCATGGGAGATAGGGACGAGTGGAATCATGTTGCAATGCGAATGTGTGGCTGACATTCAAAATCAATCCTAAAGCCCCTGGGGGCATATTGAGGCTTCCGTTTGAGGGAGGGACAAAGAAATACGTCTTGCAATGCACATGCATTGCTGAGGTTCAAATATACTTGTAAACCCCCAGGAAGCAGCATATTGCATTTCAGCTGTTGGGAGTGGCATGCGGAAATGCGATGCATTGTGCATGTGTGGTTGAGGTTCAAATTCTATAATGAACCACCTGGAGGCTGCATATTAGCACTCCCAAGGAACATAGGGACAAGTGGAATCGTGTTACAATGCGCATGTGTGGCTGATGATCAAATTCCATCCTAAAACCCCTGGAGGCATATTAGTGCTTACGTTCGAGGGAGTTACAAAGGAAAACGTTTTGCAATGCGCATGCATCGCTGAGGTTCAAAAATATTTCTGAACACCCAGGAGGCATGATATTGCTATTCGGCGATTGGAAGGAGCGTGGGGAAATGCGTTGCATTGCACATGTTTGGTTGAGGTTCAAATTCTATGATGAAAACCCTGGAGGCTGCATATTCTAACTCCCATGGGAGATAGGGACAACTAGGCTCGTGTTGCAATGCGCATGTGTGGCAGATGTTCAAAGTCCATCCTAATGCCCCTGGAAGCATATTAGTGCTTCCGTTAGAGGGAGGGACAAAGGAATACGTTTAGCAATGCGCATGCACCGCTGAGGTTCAAATATACTTCTGAAACCCAGGAGGCAGCATATTGCAATTCAGCGGATGGGAGGAGAGTGGGGAAATGCGTTGGTTTTCGCATGTGTGGTTGAGGTTCAAATTCTATAATGAACCCCCTGCAGGCTGCATATTCGCACTGCCATGGGAGATAGGGACGAGTGGAATCGTGTTGCAATGCGCATGTGTGGCTGATGTTCAAATTCCATCCTAAAACCCCTGGTAGCACATTAGTGCTTCCGTTAGAGGGAGGGACAAAGGATTACGTCTAGCAATGCGCATGCACCGCCGAGGTTCAAATATACTTCTGAACCCCCAGAAGGCAGCATATCCCAGTCCAGTGCCAGCTGTCACCAGTGCCACATCGTTACAGCGCTAAGTATCTGAATTTAATTTGTGTCAAATTTAATTTGCCAGTCTAGTTCATTTTTGGTAATACTGTTTTAAGAGGTTTATTCCCGCCTACTTGCAGATTTCGTTTGTACTACTGTTTTAATAGTTTATTCTATCGTATTTGATAAATACCGTTGTGTTTAGTCTTCGTCTTTGACCGGTGTATTTCAAAACAAGTCAGAGACCGTTACTAAGCTCGTTATCAGTCAGTCCAGTGCCAGCTGTCACCAGTGCCACATCGTTACAGCGCTAAGTATCTGAATTTAATTTGTGTCAAATTTAATTTGCCAGTCTAGTTCATTTTTGGTAGTACTGTTTTAAGAGGTTTATTCCCGCCTACTTGCAGATTTCGTTTGTACTACTGTTTTAATAGTTTATTCTATCGTATTTGATAAATACCGTTGTGTTTAGTCTTCGTCTTTGACCGGTGTATTTCAAAACAAGTCAGAGACCGTTACTAAGCTCGTTATCAGTCAGTCCAGTGCCAGCTGCCACGAGTGCCGCAGCGTTAACAGCACTAAAGCTGCCGGACTCAGTTTTGTTGATTCGACAGTGTAGTTACCACTGACCACAGTTAAGTCAGCAGCCAGCTGCCTTCATTAGAATACTAGGCTCCTTTAAAGTTGTTAATTGCTGTTAATTGTATCGATAGGATGGATAGGATGTGTGCCTGCTGTGTGCGGACGCAGGAGGAGTTGGCCGCGGTTCGCGAACAGCTGAGCGTGCTGTTGGCTACGGTCAGCCCTCTTCAGGCTGCTGTCTCGGGGTGCAGCGATGGTGGGGAGTCTGGTGCGTCGAGTGGGACACCTCAGGTGTCTCACTCTTCGCTCCCTGTCCCTGCTACCGAGGCACCTTCAGGTGTACCGGACGTCGTCGAGCCGCCTTCTCCGCAAGGGGAGTGGCGGGTTGTACGGCGTTCGCGTCGCTCGAGGCGGAAGGCCAATGTGGAGGCTGGACGTCCGTCCGTCCCGTTCGTCCTGTGAGTGAAAGTGTGGCCACTCCTTCAGCAGGGTCCGAGCAGGTGCACGGGGGGAGGGGATTATTAGTTATTGGGAGCTCTAATGTCAGGCGCGTGATGGAGCCCCTTAGGCAGATAGCGTCCAGATCTGGAAGGAATTCCAACGTGCACTCGGTGTGTTTGCCGGGGGGCCTCATCCGAGATGTGGAGGCGGCCTTGCCGGCGGCTATCGAGGGTGCGGGGTGCAGTCGACTGCAAGTCGTAGCTCACGTCGGCACCAATGACGCTTGTCGCTTGGGTTCTGAGGACATCCTCAGGTCCTACGAGCGGCTGGCGGAATTGGTGAAGGCTGCTGCCTTCGCACGCGGGGTGCAAGCAGAGCTGTCGATTTGCAGCATTGTTCCCAGGGTTGATCGGGGTCCTTTGGTTTGGAGCCGAGTGGAGGGTCTGAACCAGAGGCTTCGCCGACTCTGTGACAGTCATGGCTGCAGATTTCTGGATCTGCGTTATCGGGTGGGGAATTGTAGGGTGCCCCTAGATAGATCAGGGGTGCACTACACTAAGGAAGCGGCTACTCGGGTAGCAGAGTACTTGTGGAGTGCACATGGGGTTTTTTTAGGCTAGGTGCTAACTCTGATGAGCACTCGCCTGTCAGCATTCAAACAGCGAATTCAGGCCACGTTCGGAACAAAAATTCGAACATAAAAATATTAGCAGCGAACTTACAGAGTATTAGAAACAAAGTTCCCGAATTTGCAGCGCTGCATGGAAGTTATTGCGCTCAGATAATTTTAGGCACCGAAAGCTGGCTAAATGATGATGTGGAAAGTTCAGAAATATTTAGCGAAGCGTGGAATGTATATCGGAAAGATAGATCTGATACAACCGGAGGAGGAGTGTACATCGCTGTGGACAAAGATATTGTTTCTACTGAGATCGAGGTTGAAAGTAATTGTGAAGTTATCTGGGCATGCATAACAGGTCTAAAAGAAGTAAAATTAATAGATGGTTGTTTTTACCGGCCCCCCAGTGCTGCTGTAGCAGTTTTAGAATCATTCAAGGAAAGTCTACACCAGGTAGTGCATAGGTATCCGGGCCATGCAATATTAGTCGGAGGTGACTTCAACCTTAAGAGTATAGATTGGGACCTCGCTAGTTACATTTCAGGCGGTACAGACAAGCAGTCTTGCGAGCTACTATTGGACACATTCTCCGAAAACTGTCTTGAGCAGTTAAACCGGCAACCCACGCGCAATGGAAATATTCTAGACCTTATAGCCACAAACAGGCCTGACCTTATTAACGATGTCTGTGTAGAGACAGGAATTAGTGATCATGATATCATCATAGCGTCGATGGTGACCAAAGTTCATAAACCAGTCAAGAAGGCTAGGAGCGTGTTTTTGCTGGGAAAAGCCGACAAGCAAATGTTACGATCGCACTTAGAAAATGAATGGGCATCGTTTAATTCTGGGACTATGGATGTAGAGGACTTGTGGACTAAATTTAAATGCATTGTTAATGAAGGGTTAGAGAAATATGTGCCAGTAAAGACGATTAAGGATGGAAAAGATCCACCGTGGTATAATAATAATGTTAGAAACCTGCTGAGAAAGCAAAGGCTGTTGCACTCTCGATTCAAAAAAAGAACACGCAAATGATGACAGGCAAAAGTTAGTAGAGATTCGTGCGTCTATAAAAAGATCGATGCGTGAAGCATACAATAATTATCACAGCCATACCTTAGCAAAAGATCTTTCCGAGAACCCGAAAATATTCTGGTCCTATGTAAAATCGATAAGCGGGTCGAAGCCCACTGTCCAGTCACTAGTTGATCATTCCGGGGCAGTAATAGAAGAAAGCAAACGGAAAGCTGAAGTTCTAAATTTAACCTTTAAGAAATCTTTCACGCAGGAGGACCGCACAAATATACCATCATTTGATCAACGTACTAATTCCGAAATGGGGGACATAACAATAGGTATTTCCGGTGTAGAAAAGCAGCTGAGAGAGCTAAATACGAAAAAGTCTGCTGGTCCGGATGGAATACCAGTTCGGTTTTACAAAGACTATTCTGCGTGGCATTGGCCCCCTACTTAGCTTGCATTTATAGCGAGTCTTTAATTCAGCGCAAAGTTCCTAGTGATCGGAAAAAAGCGCAGGTGACTCCCGTGTATAAGAAAGGAAAGAGAACTGACCCATACAATTACAGGCCAATATCGTTGACATCAGTTTCATGTAGAATTTTGGAGCATATTCTCAGTTCGAACATAGTAAATTTCCTTGAAACGGAAAAGCTTCTTTCCATGAATCAGCACGGGTTTAGGAAACATCGTTCATGTGAAACTCAGCTTGCCCTTTTCTCACATGACATCTTGCGAGTCATGGACGAAGGGCAACAGGCGAATTGTGTTTTTCTCGACTTCATAAAGGCGTTCGACACGGTGCCACACTGCAGACTGCTAACGAAGATACGAGCTTATGGAATAGGTTCACAGATTTGTGACTGGCTGGAAGACTTCCTAAGTAATAGAACGCAGTACGTTGTTCTCGACGGCGAGTGTTCATCAGAGACGAGTGTATCGTCAGGCGTGCCCCAGGGGAGTGTGATAGGACCGCTATTATTTTCTATCTATATAAATGATCTGATGGACAGAGTAAGTTGTAATTTGCGGCTGTTTGCTGATGATGCTGTGGTGTATGGGAGGGTGTCGTCTGTAACTGACTGTAATAGCATACAGGTTGACTTAGACAAAATTTCTAGTTGGTGCGAAGAATGGCAGCTAGCTCTCAATGTAGAAAAATGTAAGGTGATGCGCATGAGTAGAGAAAACAATCCTATAATGTTCGAATACAGCATCAGTAGTGAGCTTCTTGATGCGGTCGCGTCGTTCAAATATCTAGGCGTAACATTGCAGAGCGATATGAAATGGAACGAGCATGTAAGGACAGTTGTGAGTAAGGCGGACAGTAGACTTCGGTTTATTGGGAGAATTTTGGGAAGATGTACTTCACCTGTAAAGGAGACCGCGTATAAAACGCTTGTACGACCACGTCTTGAGTATTGCTCAAGTATTTGGGACCCGCAGCAGATCGGTTTGAAGGAAGACATAGAGGCGGTTCAGAGGCGAGCAGCTAGATTTGTTACCGGTAGGTTCGACCAATGCGCGAGTGTCACGGAAATGCTCCGGCAACTCAATTGGGGATCGCTGGAAGAAAGACGACGTTCTTTTCGTGAATTTCTGTTAAGTAAATTTAGAGGGCCGGAATTTGAAGCTGAGTGTAGTACGATCTTGCTGCCGCCTACTTACATTTCGCGTAAAGATCACAAAGACAAGATAAGAGAAATTAGGGCTCGTACGGAGGCATAAAGGCAATCTTTTTTCCTCATTCAATTTGGGAGTGGAATAGGAAAGGAAATGCCTAGTAGTGGTACAGTGTACCCTCCGCCACGCACCTTACGGTGAATTGCGGAGTATGTATGTAGATGTAGATGTAGATCCCAATTCGGCGGTTGGGAGGGGCGTGGGGAAACGCGTTGCATTGCGCATGTGTGATTGAGGTTCAAATTCTATAATGAAACCCCTGGTGGCTGCATTTTGGCACTCCCATGGGAGATTGGGACGAGTGGAATCGTGTTGGAAAGCGCATGTGTGGCTGATATTCAATGTTGTTGATCTCAAATTCTATAATAAACACCCTGGAGGCTGCATATTGGCACACTCATGGGAAATAGAGACGAGTGGTATCGTGTTGCAATGCGCAAGTGTGGCTGATGTCCAAATTCCATCCCAAAGCCCCTGGAGGCATATTGAGGCTTGCATTTGAAGGAGGGACAAAGGAATACGTCTTGTAAAGCGCCGTCGTCGCTGAGGTTCAAATATAGTTCTGAACACCCAGGAGGAATGATATTGCTATTCGGCGGTTGGGAGGAGCGTGGGGAAATGCATTGCATTGCGCATGTGTGGTTGAGGTTCAAATTTTATGATGACAACCCTGGAGGTTGCATATTGGGTCTCCCTTGGGAGATAGGGATTAGTGGAATCGTGTTACAATGCGCATGTGTGGCTGATGATCAAATTCCATCCTAAAACCCCTGGAGGCATATTGGTGCTTACGTTCGAGGGAGTTACAAAGGAAAACGTTTTGCAATCGCATGCATCGCTGAAGTTCAATTGTACTTTTGAACCCCCAGGAGGCATGATATTGCAATTCGGCGGTTGGGAGGAGCGTGGGGAAATGCGTTGCATTGCGCATGTGTGGTTGAGGTTCAAATTCTACGATGTACACCCTGGAGGCTGCATATTGGAACTCCCATGGGAGATAGGGACAACTACAGTCGTGTTGGAATGCGCATGTGTGGTTGATGTTAAAATTCCATCCTAATGCCCCTGTTGGCTTTTTGGTGCTTCCGTTTGAGGGAGGGACAAAGGAATACTTCTTGCAATGTGCATGCATCGCAGATGTTCAATTATATTTCTGAACCCCCAGGAGGCAGCATATTGCAATTCGGCAGATGGGAGGCGAGTGGGGAAACGCGTTGCTTTGCACAAGTGTGGTTGAGGTTCAAATTCTATAATGAACGCCCTGGAGGCTGCATATTGGCACTCCCATGGGAGATAGGGACGAGAGGAATCGTGTTGCAATGCACATGTGTGGCTGATGTACAAATTCCATCCTAAAGCCCCTGGAGGCATATTGGTGCTTCCGTTTGTGGGTGGGACATAGGAATACGTTTTGCAATGCGCATGCGACGCGTAGGTTCAAATATACTTCTGAACGCCCAGGAGGCAGCATATTGCATTTCGGTGGTTGGGAGGGGCGTGGGGAAACGCGTTGCATTGCACATGTGTGCTTGAGGTTCAAATTGTATAATGAAACCCCTGGTGGCTGCAAATTGGCACTCCCATGGGAGATTCGGACGCGAGGAATCGTGTTGCAATGCGCATGTGCGGCTGATGTTCAAATTCCATCCTAAAGTCCCTGGAGGCATATTGGTGCTTCCGATTGAGGGACGGACAAAGGAATACGTCTTGCAATGTGCATGCGTCGCTTAGTTTCAAATATACTTCTGACCCCCCCAGGAGGCAACATATTGCAATTCGGCGATTGGGAGGGGCGTGGAGAAACGCGTTGCATTGTGCATGTGTGGGTGAGGTTCAAATTCTATAATGAACCCCCTGGAGGCTGCATATTGGTACTCCCATGGGAGATAGGGACGAGTGGAATCGTGTTACAATGCGCATGTGTGGCTGACGTTCAAATTCAATCCTAAAGCCCCTGGAGGCACATTGAGGTTTCCGTTAGTGGGAGGGACTAAGGAATTGCAATTCGGCCGTTGGGAGGGGCGGGCGAAAGGCGTTGCTTTGCACATGTGTGGTTGAGTTTCCAATTCTATAATGAACGCCCTGGAGGCTGCATATTAGCACTCCCATGGGAGATAGGGACGAGAGGAATCGTGTTGCAATGCACATGTGTGGCTGATGTACAAATACCATCCTAAAGCCCCTGGAATCATTTGGGGCTTTCGTTTCAGGGTTGGACAAAGGAATACGTTTTGCAATGCGCATGCATCGCTGAGTTTCAATTATACTTCTGAACCCCCAAGAGGCAGCATATTGCATTTCAGCAGTTGGGAGGGGCATGGGGAAATGCGATGCATTGTGCATGTGT
The DNA here is from genome assembly GCA_026315105.1 of Locusta migratoria. NCBI lineage: Eukaryota > Metazoa > Arthropoda > Insecta > Orthoptera > Acrididae > Locusta > Locusta migratoria. Next base: position 126,310,021 of record CM048754.1, read on the forward strand.
GGTTGAGGTTCAAATTCTATAATGAACCCCCTGGAGGCTGCATATTGGTACCCCTATGGGAAATAGGGAGGAGTGCAATCATGTTGCATTGCGCATGTGTGGCTGATGTTCAATGTGGTTTACCTTCAAATTCTATAATGAACACCCAGGAGGCTTCATATTGGCACTCTTATGGGAGTCTGGGTCAAATGGATTCGTGTTGAATTATGCATGTGTGGCTGATGTTCAAATTCCATCTTAAAGCCCCTGGAGGCATATTGGTGCTTCCGTTTGAGGAAGGGACAAAGGAATACGTCTTGCAATGCGCATGCATCACAGAGGTTCAAATATACTTCTGAACCTCCAGGAGTCAGCGTATTGCTAATCGGCAGATGGGAGGAGCGTGGGGAAGTCTGTTGTTTTGCGCATGTGTGGTTGAGGTTCAAATTCTATAATGAATCCCATGGGGGCTGCATATTGGCACTCCCATGGGAGATAGGAACGAGTTAAATCGTGTTGCAATGCGCATGTGTGGCTGACGTTCAAATTCAATCCTAAAGCCCTGGAGGCATATTGAGGCTTCCGTTTGAGGGAGGGACAAAGGAATACGTCTTGCAATGCACATGCGTTGCTAAGGTTCAAATATACTTGAGAATCCCAAGGAGCAGCCTATTGCAATTCGGCCGTTGGTAGGGGCGGTGGAAAGGCGTTGCTTTGCACATGTGTGGTTGAGGTTCCAATCCTATAATGAATACCCTGGAGGCTGCATACTGGCACTCCCATGGGAGATAGGGACGAGAGGAATCGTGTTGCAATGCACATGTGTGGCTGATGTACAAATTCCATCCTAAAGCCCCTGGAGGCATTTGGTGCTTTCGTTTGAGGGTTGGACAAAGGAATACATTTTGCAATGTGCATGCATCGGTGAGGTACAAATATACTTCTGAAACCCCAGGAGGCAGCATACTCCATTTCAGCAGTTGGGAGGGGCATGGGGAAACGCGATGCATTGTGCATGTGTGGATGAGGTTCAAATTCTATAATAAACCCCCTGGAGGCTGTATATTAGCACTCCCAAGGTAGATAGGGAGAAGTGGAATCGTGTTGCAATGCGCATGTGTCGCTGCTGTTCACATGCAATCCTAAAGCCCCTGGAGGCATATTGAGACTTCCGTTTGAGGGAGGAAAAATGAATACGTCTTGTAATGTGTCGTCGTCGCTGAGGTTCAAATATACTTTTGAACACCCAGGAGGCATGATACTGCTTTTCGGCGGTTGGGAGGAGCGTGGGGAAATGCGTTGCATTGCGCATGTGTGGTTGAGTTTCAAATTCTATTATGAAAACCCCGGAGACTGCATATTGGGACTCCCTTGGGAGATAGGGATGAGTGGAATCGTGTTACAATGCGCATGTGTTGCTGATGATCAAATTCCATCCTAAAACCCCTGGAGGCATATTGGTGCTTACGTTCGACGGAGTTACAAAATAAAACGTTTTGCATTGCGCATGCATCGCTGAGGTTCAAAAATAATTCTGAACGCCCAGGAGGCAGCATATTCAAATTCGGCGGTAGGGAGGGGCATGGGGAAACGCGTTGCAATGCACATGTGTGCTTGAGGTTCAAATTCTATAATGAAACCCCTTGGTGGTTGCATTTTGGCACTCCCATATGATATTGGGACGAGTGGAATCATGTTGCAATGTGCAAGTGTGGCTGATGTTCAAATTCCATCCCAAGGCACCAGGAGCCATATTAGTGCTTCCGATTGAGGGAGGGACAAAGGAATACGTCTTCCAATGCGCATGCACCGCTAAGTTTCAAATATACTTCTGAACCCCCAGGAGGCAGCATATTGCAATTCGGCGGTTGGGGGGGCATGGGGAAACACGTTGGTTTGTGCATGTGTAGTTGAGGTTCAAATTCTATAATGAACCCCTTGAAGGCTGCATATTGGCACACCCATGGGTGATAGGGACGAGTGGAATCGTGTTGCAATGCGCATGTGAGGATGATGTTAAAATTCCATCGTAAAGCCCCTAGAGGCATATTGGTGCTTCCGTTTGATGGTGGGACAAAGAAATACGTCTTGCAATGCGCATTCGTCGCTGAGGTTCATTTATACTTCTTTACCCCCAGGAGGCAGCATATTGCAATTCGGCGGATGGGACGAGCTTGAAGAAATGCGTTGCTTTGCGAATGTGTGGTTGAGGTTCAAATTCTATAATGAACCCCCTGCAGGCTGCATATTGGCACTGCCATGGGAGATAGGGACGAGTAGAAAAGTGTTGCAATGCGCATGTGTGGCTGATGTTCAAATTCCATTCTAAAACCCCTGGAGACATATTGGTGCTTACGTTTGAGGGAGTTACAAAGGAATACTTTTTGCGGTGCGCAAGCATCGCTGAGGTACAAATATAAGTCTGACCAACCAGGAGGCAGCATATTGCAATTCGGGGGATGGAAGGAGCGTGGGGAAATGCGTTGTTTTGCGCATGTGTTGTTGAGGTTCAAATTCTATGATGAAGACCCTGGAGACTGCATATTGGATCTCCCATTGGAGATAGGGACAATTAGAGTCGTGTTGCAATGCGCATGTGTGGCTGATGTTTAAATTCCATCCTAAAGCCCCTGGGGGCATATTGGTGCTTCTGTTTGAGGGAGGGACGAAGGAATACGTCTTGCAATGTGCATTCATTGCAGAGGTTCAAATATACTTCTGAACCCCCAGGAGGCAGCATATTGCAATTCGCATGCATCGCTGAGTTTCAAATATATATCTGACCCCCAGGAGGCAGCATATTGCAATAAGGCGAGTGGGAGGAGAGTGGGGAAATGTGTTGGTTTGCACATTTGTGGTTGAGGTTCAAATTCTATAATGAACCCCCTGCGGCTGCATATTGGCACTGCCATGGAAGATAGGGACGAGTGGAAACGTGTTTCAATGCGCATGTGAGGCTGATGACCAAATTCCATACTAAAACCCCTGGGGGCATATTAGAGCTTCCGTTTGAGGGAGGGACAAAGGAATACGTCTTCCAATGCACATACACCGCTGAGGTTCAAATATACTTCTGAACCCCCAGGAGGCAGCATATTGCAATTCGACGGTTGGGAGGGGCGTGGGAAAACGCGTTGGTTTGCACTTGTGTGGTTGAGGTTCAAATTCTATAATGAACCCCTGGAGGCCGCATATTGGAACTCCCATGGGAGATAGGGACGAGTGGAATCGTGTGGCAATGTGCATGTGAGGATGATGTTCTAATTCCATCCTAAAGTCCCTGGAGGCATATTGGTGCTTCTTGCAATGCGCATGCGTCGCTGAGGTTCAAATATACTTCTGAACCCCCAGGAGGCAGCATATTGCAGTTCGGCTGTTGGGAGGGGCGTGGGGAAACGCGTTGGTTTGTGCTTGTGTGGTTGAGGTTCAAATTCTATAATGAACCCCCTGGAGGCTGCATATTGGCACTACCATGGGAGATAGGGACGAGTGGAATCGTGTTGGAATGCACATGTGTGGCTGATGTTCAATGTCGTTTAGGATCAAATTCCATAATGAACACCCTGAAGGTTGCATGTAGGCACTCCCATAGGAGATGGGGACGAGTGGACTCGTATTGCAATGCGCATGTGTGGCTGATGTTAAAATTCCATCTATCAAAGCCCCTGGAGGCATATTGGTTCTTCCGTTTGAGAGAGGGTCAAAGGAATACTTCTTGAAATGCGCAAGCGTCGTTGTGGTTGAAATGTACTTCTGAACTTCAAGGAGCAGCATATTACAATTCGGTGGTTTGGAGGGGCGTGGGGAAACGCGTTGCTTTGCACATGTGTATTTCGAGGTCCAAATTCTATAATGAACCCTCTGGGGTCTGCATACTGGCACTCACATGGGAGATAGGGAATAGTGGATTCGTGTTGCAATGCGCACGTGTGGCTGATGTTCAAATTCCATCCTAAAGCCCCTGGAGGCATATTGGTGCTTCCGTTTGAGGGACTGACAAAGAAATACGTGTGGCAATGTGCATGTGTCACTGAGGTACAAATATACTTCTGAACCCCCAGGAGGCAGCATATTGCAAATCAGCGGTTGGGAGGGGCGTTGGGAAACGCAATGCATTGCGCATGTGTGGTTGATGTTCAAATTCTATAACTACTCCCCTGGAGGCTGCATTTTGGCACTCCCATGGGAGATAGGGACGAGTGCAATCGTGTTGCAATGCGCATGTGAGGATGTCTTTCAAATTCCATCCTAAAACTCCAGGAGGAATATTGGTGCTTTCGTTTGATGGAGGGATGAAAGAATACGTCTTGCAATGCGCATGTGTCGCTAAAGATCAAAATTACTTATGAAACCCCAGGAAGCAGCACATTGCAATTCGGCGGTTGGGAGGAGCGTGGGGAAACGCGTTGCATTGTGCATGTGTGGTTGAGGTGCAAATTCTCTAATGAATTCCCTGGAGGCTATATATTGCCACTCCCATGGGAAGTGAGGTTGAGAGGAATCGTGTTGCAATGCGCATATGTGGCTGATGTTCAAAATCCATCCTAAAGCCCACGGAGGCATATTGGTGCTCCTGTTTGAGGGAGGGACAAAGGAATACGTCTTGCAATGCGCATTTGTCGCTGATGTTCAAATATACTTCTGAACCCCCAGGAGGCAGCATATTGCAATTCGGCGGTTGGGAGGTGCATGGGGAAACGTGTTACAATGCACACGTGTGGTTGAGGTTCAAATATTGTAATGAACCCCCTGGAGGCTGCATATTGGCACTTCCATGGGAGGTAGGGAGAAGTGGAATCCTGTTGCTATGCAAATGTTTGGCTGATGTTCAAATTACATCCTAAAGCCCCTGGAGGCATATTGGTGCTTCCGTTTGAGGGAGGGACAAAGGAATATTTCTTCCAATGCCCATGTGTCGATGAAATTCAAATATACATCTGAAGCCCCAGATGGCAGCATATAGCATTTCAGTGGTAGTGAGGGGCGTGGGGAAACGCGTTGCATTGCACATATCTGGTTAAGGTTCAAATACTATAATGAATCCCTTGGAGGCTGCATATTGGCACACCCATGGGAGATAGGGACGAGTGGAATCGTGTTGCAATGCTCATGTGTGGGTGATGTTCAATGTGGTTGAGGTTCAAATTCTATAATGAACACCCAGGTCGCTGCATATTGGCACTCCCATGGGAGATTCGGACAAGTGGAATCGTGTTGCTATGCAAATGTTTGGCTGATGTAAAAATTTCATCCCAAAGCCCCCGGAGGCAAATTGGTGCTTACGTTTGAGGTAGGGACAATGGAATACCTTATGTAATGAGCAATCGATGCTGAGGTTCGAAAATACTTCTGACCCCCCAGGAGGCAGCATATTGCAATTCGGCAGTTGGGAGGGCGTGGGGAAGCGCGTTGCATTGCGCATGTGTGGTTGAGATTCAAATTCTTTAAAGAACTCCCTGGAGGCTGCATATTGGCACTCCAATGTGAGATAGGGACGAGTGGATTTGTGTTGCAATGCGAATGTGTGCCTGATGCTCAAATTCCATCCTAAAGCCCCTGGAGGAATATTGGTGCTTCTATTTTAGGGAGGGACAAAGGAATACGTCTTGCAATGCACATGCTTCACTGACGTTCAAATATACTTCTGAAACCCCAGGAGGCAGCATATTGCAATACGGTAGTTGGGAGGGGCGTGGGGAAACACGTTGCATTGCACATGTGTGGGGGAGGTTGATGTTCTATAATGAACCCCCTCTAGGCTGCATATTGGCATTCACATGGGTGATAGGGACAAGTGGAATCATGTTGAAATGCGCATGTGTAGCTGATGTTCAAATTCCACCCTAAAGCCCTCGGAGGGTATTGGTGCTTCCATTACAGGGAGGGACAAAGGAATACGTCTTGCAATGTGCATGCATCGCCGAGGTTCAAATATCCGTCCGAAACCCCAGGAGGCACCATATTGCAATTCGGCGGTTGGGAGGTGCATGAGGAAACGTGTTACAATGCGCATGTGTGGTTGAGGTTCAAATATTGTAATGAACCCCCTGGAGGCTGCATATTGGCTTGGCCAAGTGAGGTAGGGACGAGTGGAATCGTGTTGCAATGCGCATGTGTGGCTGATGTTCAAATTCCATCCTAAAGCCCTCGGAGGGTATTGGTGCTTCCATTACAGGGAGGGACAAAGGAATACGTCTTGCAATGTACATGTGTCACTGAGTTTCCAATATACTTCTGAAACGCTCGGAGGCAGCATATTGCAATTCGGCGGTTGGTAGGGACGTGGGGAAACGCATTCCTTTGCGCATGTGTGGTTGAGGTTCAAATTCTATAATGAACCTCCTGGAGGCTGCATATTGGCACTCCCATGGGAGATGGCGACAAGTGGAATCGTGTTTCAATGCGCATGTGTGGCTGATGTTCAATTTCAATCCTGAAGCCCCTGGAGGCAAATTGGTGCTTCCGTTTGAGGGGGGGACAAAGGAATACGTCTTGCAATGCGCATCCGTCGCTGAGGTTTAAATATACTTCTGAACCCCCTGGAGGCAGCATATTGCAATTCGGCGGTTGGGAGGGGCGTGGGGAAAGCGTTGCATTGGGCACGTGTGGTTGACATTCAAATTCTACAATAAACCCACTGGAGGCTGCATATTGGCACTCCCATGGGAGATAGGGACAAGTGGAATCATGTTGCATTGCGCATGTGTGGTTGATGTTCAAATTCTGTTATGAACCCCCTGGAGGGTACATATTGGCACTCCCATGGGAGAGAGGTATGAGTACATATTGGCACTACCATGGGAGAGACGTATGAGTGGAATCGTGCTGCAAAGTGCACGTGTGACTGAAGTACATATTCCATCCTCAAGCCCGTGGAGGTATATTGGTGCTTCCATTTGAGGGAGGGACAAAGGAATACGATATGTAATGAGCATGCGTCACTGAGTTGCGATTATACCTCTGAACCCCCAGGAGGCAGTATATTGCAATACGGTGGTTGGGAGGAGCGTGGGGAAACACATTGCATTGCGCACGTGTGGTTGAGCTTCAAATTCTATAATGAACACCCTGGAGGCTGCATGTTGGCACTCCCATGGGAGAATGGGACGAGTGGAATCGTATTGCAATGCGCATGTGTGGCTGATGTTTAATATCCATCCTGAAGCCCCTGGAGGCATATTGGTGCATCCGTTTGATGGACTGACAAAGGAATATGTTCTGCAATGCGCATGTGTCGCTGAGGTTCAAATATACTTCTGAACCCCCAAGAGTCAGCATATTGCGATTCGGATGTTAAGAGGGGCGTGGGGAAACGCGTTGCATTGCACATGTGTAGTTGAGGTGCAAATTCTATAATGAACCCCCCGGGGGCTGCATATTGGCACTCCCATGGGAAAGAGGGTTGAGTGGAATCATGTTGCAATGCGCATGTGTAGCTGATGTTCAAATTCCATCCTATAGTCCCTGGAGGCATATTGGTGCTTCCGTTTGATGGAGGAACAAAGGTATACGTCTTGCAATGTGCATGCATCGCCGAGGTTCAAATAACCGTCTGAACCCCCATGAGGCAGCATATTGCAATTTCGGCGGTTGGGAGGGGCGAGGGAGACGCTTTGCATTGCACATGTATGGTTGAGGTTCAAACTCTATAGTGAACACCCTGGAGGCTGCGTATTGGCTTTCCCATGGGAGATAGCGACAAGTGGTTTCGATTGCAATGCACATGTGTGGCTAATGTTCAAATTCAATCCTGAAGCCCCTGGCTGCATATTGGTGCTTCCGTTTGAGGGAGGGACAAAGGAATACGTTATGTAATGAGCATGCATCACTGAGGATCAAATATACTTCTGAACCCCCAGGAGGCAGCATATTCCTTTTCGGCAGTTGGGAGGGGCGTGGGGAAACGTGTTGCATTGCGCATGTGTGGTTGATGTTCAAATTCCATAATAAACCCCCTGGAGGCTGCATATTGGCAGTCCCATAGGAGATAGAGACAAGTAGAATCGTGTTGCAATGTGCATTTGTGGCTCATGTTCCAATTCCATCCAAAAGCCCCTGGAGGCAAATTGGTGATTCCGTTTGAGGGAGGGACAAAGGAATACATCTTGCAATGCGCATGCATTGCTGAGGTTCAAATATACTTTTGAACCCCCAGGAGGCGGCATATTGCAATATGGTGTTTGGGAGGGGCGTGGGGAAACACATTGCATTGCGCACGTGTGGATGAGCTTCAAATTCTATAATGAACACCCTGGTGGCTGCATATTGGCACTCCCATGGGAGATAGGTATGAGTGGAATCGTGTTGCTATGCGAATGTGTGGCTGATGTTCAAATTCCATCCTAAAGCCACTGGAGGAAAATTTGTGTTTCCGTTTGAGGGAGGGACAAATGAGTACGTCTTGCAATGCGCATGGTTCGCTGAGGTTCAAATATACTTCTGAACCCCCAGGAGTCAGCGTATTGCGATTCGAATGTTAAGAGGGGCGGGGGAAACTTGTTGCATTGCACATGTGTGGTTGAGGTGCAAATTCTATAATGAATCCCCCGGGGGCTGCATATTGGCACTCCCATGGGAAATAGGGTTTAGTGGAATCGTGTTGCAATGCGCATATGTGGCTGATGTTCAAATTCCATCCTAAAGCCCCCAGAGGCATATTGGTGCTCCTGTTTGAGGGAGGGACAAAGGAAAACGTCATGCAAAGCGCATTTGTCGCAGATGTTCAAATATACTTCTGAACCCCAGGAGGCAGCGTATTGCAGTTCGGTGGTTGGGAAATGCGTGGGGAAACACACTGCATTGCGCATGTGTGGAGGAGGTTTAAATTCTATAAAGAACCCTCTCTAGGCTGAAAATTGGCACTCACATGGGAGATAGGGACGAGTGGAATCATGTTGCAATGCACATGTGTAGCTGATGTTCAAATTCCATCCTATAGTCCCTGGAGGCATATTGGTGCTTCCGTTTGATGGTGGAACAAAAGTATACGTCTTGCTATGTGCATGCATTGCCGAGATACAAATAACCGTCTGGACCCCCATGAGGCAGCATATTGCAATTCGGCGGTTGGGAGGGGCGAGGGAGACGCTTTGCATTTCACATTTGTGGTTGAGGTTCAAACTCTATAGTGAACACCCTGTAGGCTGCATATTGGCTTTGCCATGGGAGATAGGGACGAGTGGAATCGTGTTGCAGTGGGCATGTGTGGCTGATGTTCAGATTCCATCCTAAAGCCCTCTGAGGGTATTGGTGCTGCCATTACAGGGGGGACAAAGGTATACGTGTTGCAATGTACATGCGTCATTGAGGTTCTAATATACTTCTGAAACCTCCGGAGGCAGCATATTGCAATTCGGCAGTTGGGAGGGGCGTGGAGAAACGAGTTGCTTTGCGCATGTGTGTTTGAAGTACAAATAATATAATGAACTCCATGGAGGCTGAATATTGGCACTCCCATGGGAGATAGCGACAAGTGGATTCGATTGCAATGCGCATGTGTGGCTGATGTTTAAATTCCATCCTGAAGCCCGTGGATGCATATTGGTGCTTCCATTTGAGGGAGGGACAAAGGAATACATTTTGCAATGTGCATGTGTCGCTGAGGTTCAAATATACTTCTGAACCCCCGGGAGGCAGCATATTCCTTTTCGGCAGTTGGGAGGGGCATGGGGAAGAGAGTTGCATTGCGCATGTGTGGTTGTGGTTCAGATTGTATAATGAACCCCCTGGAGGCTGCATATTGGCACTCTCATGGGAGATAGGGACGAGTGGAATCGTGTTGCAATGCGCATGTGTGGCTGATGTTCAAATTCCATCCTAAAGCCCCTGGAGGCATATTGGTGCTTCCATTTGAGGAAGGGACAAAGGAATACGTTATGCAATACGCATGCGTCGATGAGGTTCAAATGTACTTCTGAACCCCCAGGAGGCAATAATTGCACATACGTAACATACCGCATAGTTGCAATAAAACCTTTTTTCAATCAAAGGGTGAGCTCTAAACCAATGTCCTTTGCACCATGTTGTAGGGGTAGAAATGTATAACATCTCCATCAGAACGCATATAGTCGGCGTCAAAGAGCACGTAAACATGAAGGCATTATTGCTCCTACCGGGACGAATATTTTTGCCGTCTTTCGCTTCTAACAAAAAGTCAGTTCGACTTAGAATTATGTGATTTGTGGCATTGAATTTATTGTAAAAAGGGCGTAGAGTGAGCTCAGTTAAGTTGGATTTGCTGGAAAAAAATATTTTTCGTCAAAAATGGCCAATTTTCTCTGCAGAAATTTCCAAAAATTGGAATCTCTCCAAAGTGCGTATTTGGTCATGGACTTTATGTGTTCCATCGTGTAGATATGAACCATGGTCAAAATGGATTCATTGCTTCAGTTTTACTACTTTTTAACGATTTTCAAATACTAAAAGTCAACAAAAAACCATCTGTTTACACATTTTTCAATGCAATCGAATTTATGGGAAAAACTGTGGGTCCTATATGTATTTGCTGTGTCACACGATGAACAGAAAATTATACCGAATAAACAAAAATATATGCCTAACTTTTGTACAGAAATTAACCTTCTCTGCAATGGGACACTAATCGTACAATGTTTACGCACCGCATGATCCAATAATCAGTACATTTCTGGTAGATAGTGAATAGCACACATCTGTGATATGTCACAAGATGAAAGAAAGGAATACGGATTAATGTGAAGTAATAACAAGTTATTTTCACCCAGAAACATGACTTCAGATAACCGCGAAACAATACATTGTAATTGCGAGTTTCCACACAACACATATTTGTGCTTTCGCCCCTCTAAAGAACGAACACGTCAACGTACGAGTACCGGCGTTGCGTCATTCAATATCCCATAGAATGAGGATTGCAAAGATGTATAAGGAGTGTAATTTCTGCCCAAAAATCTGATGTCGTTGTAGCTCAAACGCAATACACAATAATTGCAAATACATAACATACCGCATGGTTGCAATAAAACCTTTTTTCAATCAAAGGGTGAGCTCTAAACCAAGGTCCTTTGCACCATGTTGTAGGGGACGAAATGGGAAATTCCACATTGTATAACATCTCCATCTGGAACGCATATAGTCGGCGTCAAAGAGCACGTAAGCATGAAGGCATAGTTGCTCCTACGGGGACGAATAATTTTGCCTCCTTTCCCTTCTAACATAAAATCAGGTCGCCTTATGATTATGCGGTTTGCGGCATTGAATTTAGTGTAAAAAGGCGGGTAGAGAGAGCTCAGTTAAGTTGGATTTTCTGGAAAAATATATTTTTCGTCAAAACTGTCCCATTTTCGCTGAAGGTCCCGATATGCGAGAAATTTCCAAAATTGGAATATCTCAAAAGTCCTTATTTGGGCATGGATTTTATGTTTTCCATCGTGTAGTAATTAACCTTGGTAAAATAGGATTCATTGCTTCAATTTTACTACCTTTTACGATTTTCAAATACTGAAAATTATCAAAAAACTATCTGTTTACACATTTTTCAATTCAGTGGAATTTATGGGAAAAACTGTGGGTCCTATACGTATTTGCTGTGTCAAACGATGATCAGAAAATTATACCGAATAAACAAACAATAATATATGCCTAACTTTTGTACAGAAACTGACCTTCCCAGCAATGGGACGCTAATCATACAATGTTTACATACCGCATGATCCAATAATCAGTACATTTCTGGTAGATATTAAATTGTACACATATGTGCTATGTCACAAGATGAAAGAAAGGAATACTGATTAAAGTGAAGTAATAAAAAGTTATTTTCGCCCAGAAACATGACTTCAGATAACCGCGAAAGCAATACACGGTAATTGCGAGTTTCCACGCAACACATAGTTGTGCATTCGCGGCTCTAACGAACCAACCCTTCAACATACCGGAGTATCGTCATTCGATTCCAAAGATGTATAAGAAGTGCAATTTCTGCCCAAAAACCTGATGTCTGAGAAGCTCAATCGCAATACACAAGAATTGCACATACGTAACATACGGCATAGTTGCAAAAAATATTTTTCAATCGAAGGGTGAGCTCAAAACCATTGTCCTTTGCACCATCTTGTAGGGGAAGAAATGGGCAATTCCACAATGTATAACATCTCCATCCGGAACGCATATAGTCGTCGTCAAAGCGCACGTAAGCATGAAGGCATTATTGCTCCTACAGGGACGAATAATTTTGCTTTCTCTCGCTTCCAGAAAAGTCAGTTCGACTTAGAAGTATGCGGTTTGCGGCATTGAATTTAGTGTAAAATACCGCGTTGATTGAGCTAAGTTAAGTTGGATTTGCAGGAAAAAAAAATTTTCGTCAAAAGTGGCCAATTTCACTGACGGTCCCGACAAGCAAATTATTTCCAAAGATTGGAATCTCTCAAAAGTGCGTATTTGGGCATTGATTTTATGTGTTCCATCGTGTAGTAATTAACCTTGGTAAAATAGGATTCATTGCTTCAATTTTCCTACTTCTTAACCATTTTCAAATACTGAAAATTAACAAAAAACCATCTGTTTACACATTTTTAATTCAATCGAATTTTTGGGAAAAACTGTGGGTCCTATACGAATTTGCTGTCTCACACGATGAACAGAAAATTATAACGAATAAACGAAAAATAATATATGCCTAACTTTTGTACCGAAACTGATCTTCCCAGCAATGGGACGCTAATCGTACAACGTTTACACATTGCATGATCCAATAATCAATACATTTCTGGTAGATGTTGAATTGTACACATATGTGCTATGTCACAAGATGAAAGAAAGGAATTCTGATTAAAGTGAAGTAATAAAAAGAATTTTTTCGCCCAGAGACATGACTTCAGATAACCGCGGAAACAGATAGTTGTGCTTTTGCGGCTCTAACGACCGAACCGTTCAGCGTACGTAACCGGCGTTGCGGCATTCGATAGCCCATAGAATGAATACTCCAAAGATGTACCAGAAGTGTAATTACTGCCAAAAATCCTGATGCCGGAGAAGCTCCAACGCAATACACAAAAATTGGACATACGTAACATACCGCATAGTTGCAATAAAACTTTTTTTCAATCAAAGGGTGAGATCTAAACCAATGTTTTTGTTGTTGTTTTTTAGAGGGGACTATTCTGCACGGTCATCAGTCCCCTGTTGCAAGCAAAGCCAATGCGGCGTATTGCAAGATGAAAAAGACGATCATTGAAACACAAAAAAGAGTTAGCACAATGGGTACACTATGACAAGGAGCATTGAGGTCATGACACGCAAAGAAGAAAACTCAAAGAGTAAAGAAAGATAATTGGACTAATAAGTTACAGCAGAATGTTGTGCCTGGCTGGTCACGAGGATAATAAAGGATGAGCCAGCCACTCTGCACATTCTAAAACATACGAAGAAAAGCAGGGTAGACAACACCAAATATGAAGGGTAAAAAGTTGTGAGAGATGGGTGCCTGAGTGTTCAGGCTAAGGAACCCACCGTTATATCAAATGGTAAAACCCAGCAGCACGGATAAAACGTAAAACACGATCAGCTGTAGCAGTGTAGTCACCCAGAATAAAAGGAAGCGCAGCTGGCAGGTCAAAGGACTGTCGTAATTCAGCTAAAAGGGGACAGTCCACCAGGATGTGGACCACTGTCAATAAAGTGCCACAGCGACACTGTGGAGGATCCTCCCGTCGAAGTAGATGGCCATGTGTCATCCACGTGTGACCAATACACAGACGACAAAGGACGACTGACTCCTTCCGAGAGGCCCTCAGGGAGGGCTGTAGAACGCTTCACTGCAAGGAGCTTATTTGGGGCAAGTGAGTCAACCCACTCAGTGTTCCAAAGCCCAAGTACCTTCTTGTGGAACTCTAATCGGATGTCCCTCTCTTGAACGCCAATTTCTAAGAGGCTGGAAGTAATTGCCTGCTTAGCCAGTCGATCTACGCGTTCGTTCCCCGGAATTCCAATGTGTCCAGGGGTCCAAACGAAGGCCACAGTGCTGCCAGACTGGACGAGAAGGTTAACAGAGTCCTGGATGGACCGCACCAGGGGGTGTTTTGGAAAGCACTGGTCAAGAGTTTGCAAGCCGCCCAGGGAGTGGCTGCAGATAAGATACGACTCCCCAGGACAGGCTATAAGGTGCTCAAGTGCTCGACAGATAGCGATCAGCTCTGCAGTGAATATACTACTCCCACAGGGTAAGGCGTGTTGTTCTATGTCCTCATTATGGGTGTAGGCATACCCACAACGGCCACCAACAAGAGACCCGTCTGTGTATACAACTTCGGCGCCGTGGAAAGAACTCAGTATTGCCTGAAATTCGCGGCGGAGAGTCAACGGTGCAACAGAGGTTTTACACTCACGGGACAAGTCTAACCGAAGCTGCGGACGAGGTACAGACCAAGGAGGAGCACGGGAAGAGTAGTGGTAAGCGGGTGGAATAGGAAGGGATTCAAGTGAAGAGAGAAGGGATCGAACACGGACCGCAATCGGGAGACCCGACCTTGGCCGCCATCGTGGGAAAGGGAGGGCAACATCCGGGAAGAGAAGCCTGTAATTTGGATGGTGGGGTAAGGCGTGTACATGGGCAGCATAGGAAGCTAGTAAGCGCTGCGGCGGAAACGCAGGGGTGGAACCCCTACTTCGGCTAGCAGACTTGTCACCGGGCTCGTGCGAAAGGCCCCTGTCGCCAAACGGACACCACTATGGAGGACCGGGTCCAATACCAACAGTGCTGCAGAGTCATACACGATACTCCCGTAGAGCTGTGCGGAGGATATTCAGATGTTTCCAGCATTTCTGTCGCATTCAGAATCCAGGATCATGCGTTCTGGAGAGGCAGTAAGTGCAAGATCCTCACGTGACGCGAGGATCTGTACCTCATCGTCCAATGCAGAAGATGAGGTGGCAGGTGGCTGTAGAGCCACCGAAGACTCTTTGGCCTTCTTTTTCCGTCCCTCTCGCTGGCCCTTAGGTTTGCAGGGCCGGGAGGGCTTCTCTATAGTGGCGTCAGTGGTAGAGGAAGAGCGGGAAGCCCTTCTACCAATAGGTTTGGAATCCTTCCGCCTTTGGATGGGATCCGCCTCGGAAGGGAGTGCCCCAAGGGACCCCTTCCGAGAGAGGGGAGCCGGAGGAGGCTGCTCCTTCTCCGGCTGGGAGGTGGGGACTGGTGTCCCCGATGTTAGTGGTGGAGTGGCCCCCTCAGGTGGTAATAGGGGGGGGCAGTAAGAGCAGTGCCCCCGATCTTGACGGGGGCAGATGAGCTTTGATGGCCCTTTGGGCCCACAGATGGTTGCTGCAAGGGAGATGACCGAAGAGGTGGTAATGATGCAACAGCAGCAAACGACGTTCTCAGAGAAACCGGGTGAAGCCGTTCATATTTTTTACGCACCTCGGTATGTGTCAGTCGATCTAGGGTCTTTATTTCCATTATCTTTCGCTCTTTGCGTTGCACAGTACAGTCTGGAGAACAGGGTGGATGTTGCTGCCCACAGTTTACACAGATAGGTGGAGGAGTATACGGAGCGTCTGGGTGTGGTGGACGCCCGCATTCCCTACACGTGGGGCTGGAGTTACATCTGGAGGACATATGTCCGAATTTCCAGCATTTAAAGCAGCGCATAGGGGGAGGAATATAAGGCTTTACATCACACCGGTAGACCATAACCCTGAACTTTTTGGGCAATGTATCGCTGTCAAAGGCCAAGATGAAAGCACCGGTGGCTACCCTATTATCCTTCAAACCCCTATGCACGCGCCGTACGAAGTGGACACCACGTCGCTCTAGGATGGCGCGTAACTCATCCGTCTGTAAAAGAAGCTCTCTGTGGTAGATAAGTCCCTGGCTCATGTTGAGCGATTTGTGGGGGGTTATACTGACCGGAACCTCACCCAGCTTATCGCAAGCAAGTAATGCTTTCGATTGGGCGGATGACGCTGTTTCGATCAGTGCTGAACCGCTCCTCATTTTTGACATACCCGAGACTTCAACAAACTTATCTTCAAGGTGTTCAACGAAGAAAAGTGGTTTCGTTGACATGAAGGTTTCCTCATCCGTTCTGCTGCAAACGAGATACTTCGGAGAGTAAGACTCATCCCTATCTTTAGCCCGCCGTTCCTTCCAAGGGGTGGCCAGGGAAGGGAACGTTCGGGGATCATACGTCGCTGCATTATAAGCAACTCTTCCTCTCTTAGAGACGGCGTTTTTGCGACCGCCACGCTATTTATTGCTCGTTTCATGTCCGTCCCACGAGCAGCTAGGGAACTAAAGCTCCACCCAGGCAGAGCCCCGCTTGCCTGTGTAAGCCTTATACAACTGAGGTGCGGCAGGTTCCTCAGAGGTTGCTCGCTAGCGGCTGTTCAACCTCAACAGCCATTCATCTCCTCGGCACATAGCACACCTTGAAATTGAGGTTTTTTTTATAGAGGTTTGTACCGTACTCGCGACCCGGGCGATTAAGCCAAGATCCCCCGACTCTGAAACGTACAACGTTCCACCGTCGCGCCGAACGATGGTCGTTGAGGCACGCACAGAGCTTACGGTGTAGCGGACTGTTGGCGCGACACAGCCCACAGCTCAGGACCCCGGGTTCGCCAAGCCCGCACCCAGCAAATTAATACTGAGCCCCTGAGGGGCTAAACCAATGTCCTTTGCACCATGTTGTAGGGGAAGAAATGGGCTATTCTAAAATGTATAACATCTGCATCCGGAACGCATATAGTCGGCGTCAAAGAGCACGTAAACATGAAGGCATTATTGCTCCTAACGGGACGAATAATTTTGCATTCTGTCGCTTCTAACAAAAAGTCAGTTCGACTTAGAATTATGCGGTTTGCGGCATTGAATTTACTGTAAAAAAGCGCATAGATTGAGTTCAGTAAAGTTAGATTGGCAGTAAAAAAATATTTATCTTCAAAAATGGCCATTTTCGATGCAGGTCCCGATATGCAGATATTTCCAAATATTGGAAACTCTCAAAAACTCGTATTTGGGCATGGATTTTATGTGTTCCATCGTGTCGTATTGACCAAGGTGAAAAAGGATTCATTGCCTCAATTTCACAACTTTTTAACGATTTTCAAATACTGAAAATTAATTTAAAAGATTAATAATAAACCATCTGCTTACACATTTTTCAATTCAATCGAAGTTATGGGAAAAACTGTGGGTCCTATACGTATTTGCTGTTTTACACGATGAACAGAAAATTATACTGAATAAACAAAAAATAATAGATGCCTAACTTTTGTACAGAAACTGACCTTCCCAGCAATGGGACGCTAATTGTACAATGTTTACACACCGCATGATCCAATAATCAGTACATTTCTGGTACATAGTGAATTGTACACATATGTGCTATGTCACAAGACGAAAGATAGGAATACTGATTAAAGTGAAGTAATAAAAAGTTATTTTCGCAAAAAACATGACTTCAGATAACAGCGAAAACAATACACGGTAATTGCGAGTTTCCGCGCAACACATAGTTGTCCATTTGCGGCTCTAATGAACGAACCCTTAAACGTACGAATACCGGCGTTGCGGAATACGATATCCCATAGAATGGCGATTCCATTGATATATAAGAAGTGTAATTTCTACCCAAAAACCTGATGTCGGAGAAGCTCAAACGCAATGCACAATAATTGCACATACGTAACATAGAGCATAGTTGCAATAAAACTTTTTTTTCAATCGAAGGGTGAGCTCTAAACCAAGGTCCTTTGCACTATGTTGTAGGGGAAGAAATGGGCAATTCCACTATGTATAAATTATCCATCCGGAACACATATAGTCGGCGTCAAAGAGCACTTTCAAATGAAGGCATTATTGCTCCTACCGGGACGAATTATTTTGCCTTCTTTCGCTTCTAACAAAAAGTCAGTTCGACTTGGAATTATGCGGTTTGCGGCATTGAATTTAGTGGAAAAAGGAGCATAGATTGAGCTCAGTAAAGTTGGATTTGCAGGACAAAAATATTTTCGTCAAGAATCCTAATATTCGCTGAAAGAAATTTCCAAAAATTGGAATCTCTCAAAAGTGCGTATTTGGGCATGGAATTTATGTGTTCCATCGTGTAGTTATGAACCATTGTCAAAAAGGATTCATTGCTTCAATTTTACTACTTTTTAACGATTTTCAAATACTGATAATTAACAAAAAACCATCTGTTTACACATTTTTCAATTCAATCGAATTTATGGGAAAAACTGTGGGTCCTATACGTATTTGCTGTGTCACACGATGAGCAGAAAATTATACCGAATAAACAAAAAAATAATATATGCCTAACTTTTGTACAGTAACAGTCCTTCCCTGCAATGGGACGCTAATCGTACAATGTTTACATACCGCATGATCCAATAATCTGTTACGTATGTGCAATTATTGTGTATTGCGTTTGACCATCTCCGACATTAGGTTTTTGGGCAGAAATTACACTTCTTATACATATTTGGAGTCGTCATTCTATGGGCTATCGAATGCCGCAACGCCGGTATTCGTACATTGAAGGGTTCGATCGTTAGAGCCGCGAAATCAAAACTACGTGTAGCGCGGTTACTCGCAACTTTCGTTTTCGCGGTTCTCTGGACGAAAATAACTTTTTATTACTTCACTTTAATCAGTATTCCTTTCTTTCATCTTGTGACATAGCACATATGTGTACAATTCACTATCTACAAGAAATGTACTGATTATTGGATCATGCAGTGTGTAAACTTTGTACGATTAGCGTCCCATTGCAGGGAAGGTCAGTTTCTGTACAAAAGTTAGGCATATATTATTTTTTGATTATTCGGTATAATTTTCTATTCATCGTGTGACACAGCAAAAACGTATAGGACCCACAGGTTTTCCCATAAATTCGATTGAATTGAAAAATGTGGATACAGATGGTTAATTGGTACTTTTCAGTATTTGAAAATCGTTAAAAGTAGTAAAATTGCAGCAATGAATCCTTTTTGAC
The DNA here is from genome assembly GCA_026315105.1 of Locusta migratoria. NCBI lineage: Eukaryota > Metazoa > Arthropoda > Insecta > Orthoptera > Acrididae > Locusta > Locusta migratoria. The sequence continues at coordinate 126,328,971 of CM048754.1, forward strand.
AATGGTTCATAACTACACGATGGAACACATAAAATCCATTCCCAAATACGCACATTTGTGATATTCCAATTTTGAGAAATTTCTGCATATCGGGACCTTCAGCAAAAAGTGGCCATGTTTGAAGGAAAATATTTTTTTCCTGCAAATCCAACTTAACTGAGCTCAATGTACGCGCTTTTTTACACTAAATTCAATGCCACAAACCGCATAATTCTAAGTCGAACAGAGTTTTTGTTAGAAGCGAAAGAAGGCAAAATTATTCGTCCCGGTAGGAGCAATAATGCCTTCATGTTTACGTGCTCTTTGACGCCGAATATATGCGTTCCGGATGGATATGTTATACATTGTGGAATTTCCCTTTTCTTCCCCTACAACATGGTGATTGAAAAAAAGTTTTATTGCAAATATGCGGTTTGTTACGTATGTGCAATTATTGTGTATTGCGTTTGAGTTTCTCCGACATCAGGTTTTTGGGCAGATATTACAATTTTTATACATCTTTGGTATCGTCATTCTATGGGCTATCCAATGCCGAAACGCCGGTATTCGTACGTGTATTGCTTTCGCGGTTATCTGAAGTAATGTTTCTGGGCGAAAATAACTTTTTATTACTTCACTTTAATCAGTTTTCCTTTCTTTCATCTTGTGACATAGCACATATGTGTACAATTCACTATCTACCAGAAATGTACTGATTATTATATCATGCAGTGTGTGAACTTTGTACTATTAGCGTCCTATTGCTGGGAAGGTCAGTTTCTGTTCGTTGTTGTTGTTATTGTCTTCAGTCCGGAGACTGGTTTGATGCAGCTCTCCACCCTACTCTATCCTGAGCAAGCCTTTTCATCTCCTCGTAAGAACAGCAACCCACATCCACTTGAATCTGCTTACTATACGCGTCTCTTGGTCTCCCTCTGCGATTTTTACCCCACACACTTCCCTCCAATGCTAAATTTACGATTCCCCGATGTCTAAGAATGTGTCCTACCAAGCGATCCCTTCTTTTAGTCAGGGTATGCCAAAAATTCCTTCGCTCACCAATTCTGTTCAGTACCTCTTCATTAGTTATGTGATCTACCCACCTAATCTTCAGCATTCTTCTGTAGCACCACATTTCAAAAGCCTCTATTCTCTTCCTGTCAGCACTGCTTATCGTCCATGTTTCACTCCCATACAAGGCAACACTCCACACAATGCCTTCAGAAAAGACTTCCTTACCCTTAAATTAATATTCGATGTTAGCAAATTTCTCTTTTTCAAAAATGCTTTTCTTCCCATTGCCATTCTGCATTTTATATCCTCTGTACTGCGACCATCGCATGTTATTCTACTACCCAAGTAACAAAACTCATCTACCACCTTCATTGTTTCGTTACCTAATCTAATTCCTTCAGCATCGCCTGATTTTCTAAGACCGCAATCCATTATTTTTGTTTTGCTCTTGTTAATGTTCATTTTATATGCTCTCTTCAACACGCTTTCCATTCCATTCAACTGCTGTTCCAGGTCCTTCGCTGTCTCTGACAGAATTACAATGTCATCAGCGAAACGCAATGTTTTTATTTCTTCCCCCTGAACTTTAATCCCTATTCCAAATTTTTCCTTGCTTTCTTTCACCGCCTGCTCGATGTACAATTTGAATAACATTGGAGAAAGGCTACAACCCTGTCTTACTCCCTTCCCAACTGATGCTTCCCTTTCATGCCCTTCGAGTCTAATAACTGCGGTCTGGCTTTTGTACAAGTTGTAAACAACTCTGTTTCTGTTCAAAGATAGGCATATATTATTTTTTGTTTATTCGGTATTTTTGTGTCCCATCCTCGTCGCCGCTTTTGTGTCTCGTTTCCGTCGTAGGTGTCGGTGGCCGAGTGGAATGAGACCGACACAGGAATAAAGATAGCACGCTGGTGCAGGTACGGAGGGGAGCAGCCAGAAACTAGAAACACTAGAGTAAATTAGAACGAGATATATATTGCACAGAATTTATACAATACCTAACTTTTACATAGTACTGCAGAATGTTGCTACATAGTTGAGCTAGAGCCCTGCCTAGTGCCTAACTGATAGCCAAGACTTCACTGGTGCCTATCGGATTCCGGAGTCTTTACTGGTTCCTAACTCAGTCCCAAGTGACGATGTCGTTCAGTGGTGGCCACGAGCGGCTTTGTAGCAGAGGGCGCTCGTGGCTGACGTAAGAACGCCGCGCCGTGCGTGCATGGCGGCGCGCGGCGAAAGTAGGTGGCGCGCACTTTGTACTTGTGCGACACCACACCCCTCCCCCCCAAACCGCCGCGCCGTCGTGGCGTAGGGCTGAGGGCCACGGCGACGGCACTGGGAGGAGGGCCTGGGCGGGGGCGTTACTGGTGGGACGGGCGTCGTAGCTGAGGCTGGGATCGAGACGCCGTCCGCGCCCCGGCATCAGCCTTGCGATCCTCCAGGAAACCCGGCGAAACCTGAGGAAGGGCGCACACCCCCGCCCAGAGGGAGCAGGTCATCTTCTGAGGTGCGTGGCCCAAGCTGGGGGGGCCCGCACGGTCCCGGAGTCCCTCTCGGTGACGCTGTCATCTGCGGCGGCGACGGAGGCGGAGGGGCCGACTGCGTAGGAGGCGCGTCGTCATCCATCGGGAGCTCGTAGCCCGGGGAAGCTGGGCCCGGCGGCGAGCGATGTGGCTTTGCTCCCTGGCGGTGAACTGGGTCTGGAATCAAGAAACCGGAGACAGGATCGCGCGGCCTGTGCAGGCGCAATTGGTTTGCGTGGCGCCGCAGCTCCGACCCTGTGGAAGAACGTACAACATACATATTGCGACCGAGCCCGCGCTAAATGGTGCCCGGCATCCATAGTTTCTTCATACCAGCAAACACCCTGTACAGCACCGGCGTAGAAACCTGAAAACGCGTAGCGCCATACGAACAGACTCGGTGCGTGGGAGGCTGCAGCAGGTGAAGGAGAGTGCGGTGACGGCGGCCGTGTAGCAGCTCGGCAGGAGACGGGCCGTCACGTGGCATGCATCGATACGTAGACAGGAAAATTTGAAGAGCTTGCTGCCTGGAGTGCTGACCTTTCATCTTCTCCATGTGAGACTTGAATGTTCGAACGAAACGTTCTGCTTCACCACTGGACTGAGGGTGAAAAGGTGCGGTGGTGATATGCTGAATGCCATTCACACGACAAAACTGTTGAAATTCCGCACTAACAAACTGAGGTCCATTGTCAGTGACGATAGTTTCAGGCAAACGTTCGATGCAAAACACTGATGTTAAGGCACTGATTGTACTAGACGCCGTCGTTGAGTTCATGGCAATCACAAAAGGAAACTTGCTGAAAGCGTCTACAACAATTAACCAGCACGTATTCCAGAAAGGTCCGGCAAAGTCAATGTGTAAACGTTGCCATGGTCCCTTGGGGCGTGGCTAATCTGAGAAACGTTGTGGAGGAGCCGCCTGATGCTCCTCACAAACTGTACACTGTGATGTCATGCTCTCTATCTGAGCGTCCATACCAACCCAGGTACAATGACGTCTGGCCAGTTGCTTTGTCCTAACAATGCCCCAATGTCCTTGATGCGTAACACTTCACGTTGCAGGGAACGAAGAACAATCACTCTTGCTTGGTCGTTGTCGGTATGCAACAACAGTACACCCTGACTTTAAGATAATGCATGACGTTGTGCAAAATAACGTCGAACCAGAGGCCGATCAATGTCTTTGGCTCTGGCAGGCCACCCTGAGCGAAAAAAACGTGCTACCACACTTAGGTCTGCATCCGCAACTGTTTCCTGTGCAACCCGACGAGAGTTCAAAGGAAAGTCTGCGACAGCGGAAGCATCTCTGGAGTCTATCTGACAACATGCCATTTCTGAAAAATCAAATGATACATCCTGGCTAACCGGAAGTCGGGAAAGTGTGTCCGCGTTGGCATGTTTAGTGGTAGGTCGGTACAAAATCTCATACTGATAATTTGACAATATCAAGGACCATCTCTGAAGCTTTTGTGCCGTTCGTGGCGGAATTGGCTTTGTGGGTGAGAACAACGAAGTGAGAGGCTTGTGGTCTGTCAACAAACAGAATTTTCTGCCATAGAGATAATGATGAAACTTTGTGATGCCGTAAATGATTGCTAAGGCCTCTTTTCTATCTGACTGTAATTCTGTTGCGTTGGCGTCAGTAGCTTGGATGCAAAGGCAATAGGACGATCGTGACATCCAATACGATGTCATAAAACTGCACCCAGACCGTACGATGAGGCATCAACTGCTAACACTACAGGCTTCTATGGGTCAAAGGGAATCAAGCATGCATCACCGAGTAGTGCAGACTTTAATTTGTCAAAGGCAACCTGGCAATCTTTGGACCATACAAAAGGAACATTCTTCCTACGTAATTGATGCAGTGGAGCTGCAATCTGAGACGCATTGGGAATAAACCTGAAATAATAGTTAAGCTTACCCATTACTGCTTGCAATTCATGCACATTCTTAGGAGGAGGCAAGTATTTGATTGCTCGAAGGTGTGACTGTAAGGGATGGATTCCTTGCGCATTAATCACATGGCCTAGGTACTCTATTTCAGTTTGAAAAAACGAACACTTTGCTTTATTGCAACGTAGACCTGCTGCAGTCAAAACTTTGAAAAGGCACTCCAGGTCTGCTAAATGTTCTTCAACTGTACGTCCGGATACCACAATATCATCTAAATAGTTCGAACAACACGGTACAGAAACTGTCAGCTGTTCCAAAAAACGCTGAAAAATAGCGGGGGCGGAAGAACTGCCAAAGGGTAGGCGTTGAAATTGAAAAAGGCCCACGTGAGTATTAATGACGAAAAACTTTTTCGACTCGTCATCAAGCGGAATCTGTAAGTATGCCTCTGCTAAATCAATCTTAGAAAAGAAGCGAGACTGTCCTAATTTGTCCATAAGTTCCTCAGGTCTGGGCAGGGGGTAAGTGTCAACAATAGTTTGACCGTTCACTGTTGATTTGAAGTCCGCACAGAGACGAAGTTTTCCTGGCGGCTTGGGTATAATTACTATAGGCGAGGCCCACTGACTCGCAGAAACAGGAGAAATCACGCCACTATCTTGCCAACGTTTAAGTTCTTCGGCAATTGTATCACGCAAGGCGATAGGCACTGGTCTAGCTTTACGAAATTTTGGAACTGCAGATTCTTTTAAAGTTACATGTGCCACGAAGTCTTTTGCACAACCTAGTTCCGGCGGAAACAAGTCACTATATTTGTCCTACAATGCATTGATTTTATCCTGAGGCACTACTGACGAAATATGAAGCACATCTCGTTGAACTGATAAACCAAACAAGTCAAAAGCATCTAGTCCAAAAATGTTCTGTGTCGATTTGGCCTGAAGAACTACAAAAGCAACTGTTTTTGTTACACCTTGAAAAGAGGCGGGCAGGCTACACGTTCCTAGCACGGGAATATTTTGACCTGTATAAGCTGTTAACACTTGCTGTGACGGCGACAATTTTGGCGAACCCAGAAGTTCATAAGTATCTTTATTTATTAATGTGACAGCGGAACCAGTATCAAGCTGAAATTGCACCGTCTTATTTTCTATGAAGAGAGTCACAAACAGTTTTTGCTTGCGGCGCTCGACAGGTGCGGGAATGTGGGCAACGTCTGCTACGGTTTGTTTACTGCGCTTGCGCGGGCCGCGTAGTGAAGTAAGCGGCGCAGACTCGGCATGCAGCGGATTAACAACACTGTCACTAGATGGCACTACCGCCTGATCGGCGTCCCCGCAAGCATGCGAAGCTACTCCAGATGTACTAACTACTGCACTACACTTTTGAGTAGTTACTTGATGTCTACTGTCACTAGCTACACAGTACTGGGCACTATTACAAGGAGCAGTTGCAGAAGGCACTATTTTCACTACAGGAATGCACTGTTCATAGTCATTTTGCTTGTCCCGAACCCTTTTCCGTTGCACTGTTTTACGCGCTCGTCGGCGCTTGCTACGTGGTGCACTATATAGTTTTGCCATAGGCGCAGAACTACTTTCTTGCAATTGAGATCCAAGGAAAGCACTGTTCAATTCCACAGCCCGTATAACATTTACAGAATGAACTGTTATCGCACTCTGCGAAGCACTGTTTCTAACGGTACCGTTCTTTGAGTTTTTAATTTGCATACACACAGATTGTACATGTCCTGATTTGCCACATTGAGAACAGGTTGCGTTACGACTAGGGCAATGAGCACGCATGTGGCGAGACACACACTGGGGGCAAGATTTACGTACATTTTTCTGAAATGAGCGTTGGCGCCCGTTATTCAAATCACTGTTTCTAACACGACGGGGCGACCTCTGTGTCGCACTTTTACACTGGCTACTGTTCACTGTCTGTTCAGCACGGTCTGTACTATTGTAAGAATCACTAGTGCTACACTGAGAACTACGGCTAGGAAAGCGACCGTTACGGCGCACTGAATTAACACTGTGGCTTTGCATTTCTACATCAGCTAAGTCAAAAGTATCATGAGCTTCATAAAGCTGCAGTACACTGTCAAATGAGGGGTCAGATTGTTTTAAAACAGCTGCCCTAATTCTGGGGTCCTGAATGTTCTGCGTGATAGCGTCTCTCAACATCACATCACTATATGAAAGTCCACAAGAGCAAGTAAATTTACATTTGCGGGTTAAGCCCTTCAATTCCGTAATCCACTCTTGGTGTGACTGCTGCGGTAATTTTTTAAATCTGAAAAATCGGTACCGTGCCGCAGCTACGAGAACTTTTCTCTCATAATGAGCATTTAGTGCCTCTACTATTTGTTCAAAGTCTACATCACGAGGAGATACGTCGGGGAAAAGTTTTTTCAGTAACACGAAGGTGTTGGTGCCAACCACAGATAATAGCAGATGCTTCACTTTCTGACCTGTAATTTGATGAGCCGCGACGAGTTCTTGAAACTGTGCGAAGTAATCACTCCATTCTTCCTCACGTTCGTTGTACTGGCGAAACGTAGGAAGCGTTGCGGAGGCAGGTGAGGGCTGCTGAAGCGGCGGCTGTTGTTGTTGGTTAGCTGCTTGCACTGTGAGCTGGGGCACAGGCTGCAGAAGCTGTGTTATTTGCGCCGTCTGTAACTGAATAATTTCCATTAAGTTTGGGTTCGGAGTAGTGGCCATGCTGACCGATTAGGCGCCGCGCATACAAGTAAATTATAACAAAACACAAATGCAATATGAAAGAGGACTCTCTGCAACAAAAAAGTCCACAAACACGTAACTGAAAATGTTCCCCCAAAAACCTTATAATAAGGGTGGGTGGGCGGGAGCAATTTCTGCGTGCTCCGACTGCTGCTGTCTGGCTGCTGCAAGCGGGCTGACCCACGGTTCGTCTATCGCTCCTCGTCGCCACTTTTGTGTCCCAGCCTCGTCGCCGCTTTTGTGTCTCGTTTCCGTCGTAGGTGTCGGTGGCTGAGTGGAATGAGAACGACACAGGAATAAAGATAGCACGCTGGAGCAGGTACGGAGAGGAGCAGCCAGAAACTATAAACACTAGAGTAAATTAGAACGAGATATATATTGCACAGAATTTATACAATACTTAACTTTTACATAGTACTGCAGAATGTTGCTACATAGTTGAGCTAGAGTCCTGCCTAGTGCCTAACTGATAGCCAAGTCTTCACTAGTGCCTATCGGATTCCGGAGTCTTTACTTGTTCCTAACTCAGTCCCAAGTGACGATGTCGTTCAGTGGTGGCCACGAGCGGAGTTGTAGCAGAGGGCGCTCGTGGCTGACGTCGTAAGAACGCCGCGCCGTGCGTGCATGGCGGCGCGCGGCGAAAGTAGGTGGCGCGCACTTTGTACTTGTGCGACACCACAGGTATAATTTTCTGTTCATCGTGTGACACAGCAAATACGTATGGGACAAACAGATTTACCATAAATTCGACTGAATTGAAAAATGTGTAAACAGATGGTTTTTTGTTAATTTTCAGTATTTGAAAATCGTTAATAAGTAGTAAAATTGAAGCAATGAATCTTTTCGACCATGGTTCATGACTACACGATGGAACACATAAAATACATGCCCAAATACGCACCTTTGAGAGATTCCAAATTTGGAAATTTCTGCATATCGGGACCGTCAGCGAAAATTGGCTTTGGAGTCGTCATTCTATGGGCTATCGAATGCCGCAACGCCGGTATTCGTACGTTGAAAGGTTCGTTCGTTAGAGCCGCGAAAGCACAACCTATGTGTTGCGTGGAAACTCGCAATTACCGTGTATTGCTTTGCAGTTATCTGAAGTCATGTTTCTGCGCGAAAAAACCTTATTATTACATCTCTTTAATCAGTATTCCTTTCTTTCATCTTGTGACATAGTACATATGTGTACAATTCACTATCTACCGGAAATGTACTGATTATTGGATCATGCGGTGTGTAAACATTGTACGATTAGCGTCCCATTGCAGGAAAGGTCAGTTTCTGTAGAAAAGTTAGGCATATATTATTTTTTGTTTATTCGGTAAAATTTTCTGTTCATCGTGTGACACAGCAAATACGTATAGGACCCAAAGTTTTTCCCATAAATTCGTTTGAATTAGAAAATGTGTAAACATATGGTTTTTTGTTACTTTTCATTATTTGAAAATCGTTAAAAAGTAGTAAAATTGAAGCAATGAATCCTTTTTGACCATGGTTCATAACTACACGATGGAACACATAAAATCCATGCCCAAATACGTACTTTTGAGAAATTCCAATCTTTGAAAATTGGCAATTTTTGACGAAAAATATTATTTCCTGTAAATCCAACTTAACTGAGGTCAATCTACGTGCTTTTTTACACTAAATTCAATGCCGCAAATCGCATATGTCTAAGTCGAACAGACTTTTTGTTAGAAGCGAAAGAAGGCAAATTATTCGTCCCGGTAGGAGCAATAATGCCTTCATGTTTGCGTGCTCTTTGACGCCGTCTATATGCGTTTCAGATGGAGATGTTATACATTGAGGAATTGCCCATTTCTTCCCCTCCAACATGGTGCAAAGGACACTGGTTTTAAATTCACCCTTTGATTGAAAAAAAGTTTTATTGTAACTATGTGGTATGTTACGTATGTGCAGTCATTGTGTATTGCGTTTCAACTTCTCCGACATCAGGTTTTGGGCAGAAATTACTCTTCTTATACATGTTTGGAATCATCATTCTATGGGATATCGAATGCCGCAACGCCGGTATTCGTACGTTGAACGGTTCGTTCGTTAGAGCCGCGAAAACACAACTATGTGTTGCGCGGAAACTCGCAATTACCGTGTATTGTTTTCGCGGTAATATGAAGTCATCTTTCTGGGCGAAAATAACTTTTTATTACTTCACTATAATCAGTATTCCTTTCATTCATCTTGTGGCATAACACATATCTGTACAATTCACTATCTACCAGAAATGCACTGGTTATTGGATCATGCGGTGTGTAAACATTGTAAGATTAGCGTCCCATTGCTGGGAAGGTCAGTTTCTGTAGAAAAGTTAGGTATATATTATTTTTTGCTTATGCGGTATAATTTTCTGTTCATCGGGTGACACAGGAAATACGTATAAGACCCAAAGTTTTTCCCATAAATTCGTTTGAATTAGAAAATGTGTAAACATATGGTTTTTTGTTACTTTTCATTATTTGAAAATCGTTAAAATGTAGTAAAATTGAAGCAATGAATCCTTTTTGACCATGGTTCATAACTACACGATGGAACACATAAAATCCATGCCCAAATACGTACTTTTGAGAAATTCCAATCTTTGAAAATTGGCAATTTTTGACGAAAAATATTATTTCCTGTAAATCCAACTTAACTGAGGTCAATCTACGTGCTTTTTTACACTAAAGTCAATGCCGCAAATCGCATATGTCTAAGTCGAACAGACTTTTTGTTAGAAGCGAAAGAAGGCAAATTATTCGTCCCGGTAGGAGCAATAATGCCTTCATGTTTGCGTGCTCTTTGACGCCGTCTATATGCGTTTCAGATGGAGATGTTATACATTGTGGAATTGCCCATTTCTTCCCCTCCAACATGGTGCAAAGGACACTGGTTTTGAATTCACCCTTTGATTGAAAAAAAGTTTTATTGTAACTATGTGGTATGTTACGTATGTGCAGTCATTGTGTATTGCGTTTCAACTTCTCCGACATCAGGTTTTGGGCAGAAATTACTCTTCTTATACATGTTTGGAATCATCATTCTATGGGATATCGAATGCCGCAACGCCGGTATTCGTACGTTGAACGGTTCTTTCGTTAGAGCCGCGAAAACACAACTATGTGTTGCGCGGAAACTCGCAATTACCGTGTATTGTTTTCGCGGTAATATGAAGTCATCTTTCTGGGCGAAAATAACTTTTTATTACTTCACTATAATCAGTATTCCTTTCATTCATCTTGTGGCATAACACATATCTGTACAATTCACTATCTACCAGAAATGCACTGATTATTGGATCATGCGGTGTGTAAACATTGTGAGATTAGCGTCCCATTGCTGGGAAGGTCAGTTTCTGTAGAAAAGTTAGGCATATATTATTTTTTGCTTATTCGGTATAATTTTCTGTTCATCGTGTGACACAGCAAATACGTATAGGACACAAAGTTTTTCCCATAAATTCGATTCAATTGAATAATGTGTAAACAGATACTTTTTTGTTAATTTTCAGTAATTGAAAGTCGTTAAAAAGAAGTAAAATTGAAGCAATGAATCCTTTTTGACCATGGTTCATAACTACACGATGGAACACATAAAATCCAGGCCCAAATATGCAAATTTTGGAGATTCCAATTTTTGGAAATTTCTACATATCGGGGGGACCTGCAGCGAAAATAGGCTATTTTTGACGAAAAATATTTTTTCTCGCAAATCCAACTTACCTAAATCCAATCTACGCGCTTTGTTACACTAAAGTCAATGTCGCAAATCGCATAATTCTAAGTCGAACTGACTTTTTGTTAGAAGCGAAATAAGGCAAAATTATTCGTCCCGGTAGGAGCAATAATGCCTTCATGTTTCCGTGCTCTTTGACGCCGTCTATATGCGTTCCGGATTGAAATGTTATGCATTGTGGAATTGCCCAGGTCTTCCCCTCCAACATGGTGCAAAGGACATTGATTTGAGTAAACCCTTTGATTGAAAAAAAGTTTTATTGCAACTATGTGGTATGTTACGTATGTGCAATTATTGTGTACTGCGTTTGAACTTCTCCCACATCAGGTTATTGGGCATAAATTACACTTCTTATACATCTTTGGAATAGTCATTCTATGGGATATCGAATGCCGCAACGCCGGTATTCGTACGTTGATCGGTTCGTTCGTTAGAGCCACGAAAACATAACTATGCGTTGCGCGGAAACTCGCAATTACCGTGTATTGTTTTCGCGGTAATATGAAGTCATCTTTCTGGGCGAAAACAACTTTTTATTACTTCACTATAATCAGTATTCCTTTCTTTCATCTTGTGACATAACACATATGTGTACATTTCACTATCTACCAGAAATGTACTGATTATTGGATCATGCGGTGTGTAAACATTGTAAGATTAGCGTCCCATTGCTGGGAAGGTAAGTTTCTGAATAAAAGTTAGGCATATATTATTGTTTGTTTATTCGGTATAATTTTCTGTTCATCGTGTGACACAGCAAATACGTATGGGACCCAGAGTGTTTCCCATAAATTCGATTGAATTGAAAAATATGTAAACAATTTTTTTTTATTTTCAGTATTTGAAAATCGTTAAAAAGTGGTAAAATTGAAGCAATGAATCCTTTTTGATCATGGTTCATAACTACACGATGGGACAGATAAAATCCTTTGCCCAAATACGCACTTTTGAGAGATTCCAATTTTTGGAAATTTCTACATATCGGGACTTTCAGCGAAAATTGGCCATTTTTGACTTCTTTCCTGCAAATCCAACTTAACTTAGCAATAATGCCTTCATGTTTACGTACTCTTTCACGCCGACTATATGTGTTCCGGATGGAGATGTTATACATTGTGGAATTGACCATTTCTTCCCCACGAACATGGTGCAAAGGACGTTGGTTTTCGGTTCACCCTTTGATTGAAAAAAAGTTTTATTGCAACTATGTGGTATGTTTCGTATGTGCAATTATTGTATATTGCGTTTGAACTTCTCCGACATCAGGTTTTTGGGCAGTAATTACACTTCTTATTTATCTTTGGAATCATCATTCCCGTTAATCTCCCCGTTAAACAACCTGTTAAACTCCCTATTAAACTCCCCGCTAAACTCATCGTTAAACTCTCCGTTAAACTCCCCATTAAACTCGCCGTTAATCTCCCCATTAAACTCCCCATTAAACTCGCCATTAATCTCCCCATTAATCTCTCAGTTAAACTCCCTTTTAATCTCCACTTTAATCGACCCGTTAAACTCCCCGTTAAACTCCCCATTAATTTCCCAGTTAAAATACCAGTTAAACTCCAAGTTAAACTACCCATTAATCACCCCAATAATCTCCCATTAATTTCCATAGTAAACTCCCCGTTAAACTCCCAGTTAAACTCCCCATTAAACTTCCAGTTAAACTCCCAGTTAATATCCCAGTTAAACTCCCAGTTAAACTACCCGATATTCTCTCAGTTAATCTCCCCGTTAATCTCCAAGTCAATCTCGTTGTTAATATACCCATTAATCATTCCGTTAATCTACCATCTTCCGGTTAAACTCCCCGTTAAACTCCCATTTAATCTCCTCGTAATTCAACCCGTTCAACTCCTCTTTCAAATCCATGTTCAACTCCCCGTTCAACTCCTTGTTCAAATCCCTGTCCAACTCCCTGTTCAACTCCCCGTTCAACTCCAAGTTCAACTCCCCTTTAAAATCCCTGTTAAACTCCTAGTTAAAATCCAGTTAAACTCCAAGTTAAACAACCCATTAATCTCCCCGTTAATCACCCGTTAATTTCCCCATTAAACTCCCTATTAAAATCGTCGTTAAACTCCCAGTTAAACTCCCCGTTCAACTCCCAGTTAAACTACCAGTTAAACTACCCGTTAATCTCCCTCTTAATCTCCCCATTATACTACCCCGTTAATCTCCCCATTAAGCTTCCCGTTAAACTCCCTGTTAAGCTCCCCGTTAATTTCCCTGTTATTCTCCCAGTTCGACTCCTAGTTCAACTCCCCATTCAACTCCCTGTTAAACTCCCTGTTAAATTCCCAGTTAAAAACCAGTTAAACTCCAAGATAAACTACCAGTAATCTCCCTGTTAATCTCCCATTAATGTCCCAGTTAAACTCCCCGTTAAACTCCCAGTTAAATATCCTGTTAAACTCCCAATTAAACTCCCTGTTAGACTCCCACTAAAAATTCAAAGTTAAACTCCCAGTTAATATCCCAGTTAAACTCCCAGTTAAACTACCCATTAAACTCCCCGTGAAACTCCCTGTTAATCTTCCCGTTTATTTTCTCATTAATCTCCCCGTTAATCTCCCCATTAAACTCCCGGTTAATCACCCTGTTAACCTCCCCGTTAATCTCCTGATTAATCTCTCCATTAATCTCCCCATTAATCTCCCCGTAAAACTCCCAGTTAAACTCCCCATTCAACTTCCCATTAATCTCCCCGTTAAGCTCCCCAATAATCTCCCCATTAATCTACCCATTAAACTCGCTGTTAAACTCTCCATTCAACTCCCCGTTAAACTCCCCATTAATACCCCTGATAATCTCCCCATTAATCTCCCTGTTAATATCCCCATTAAACAGCCCGCTAAACACACATTGAACTTCAAATTAAACTACCCATTAATCTCCCTGTTAATATCCCCATTAATGTCCCTGTTAAGCTCCCTGTTAAACTCCTCTTTAATCTTCCCGTTAAACTACCCGTTAAACTCGCCATTAATTTCCATGTTAATCTCCCAGTTAAACTCCCTGTTAATCTCCCCATTAAACTCTCATTTAATGTCCCCATGCAACTCACCGTTCAACTCCTTGTTCAACTCCCCGTCCAACTCCCTCTTCAACTCCCCCTTCAACTCCCTGTTCAACTCCCCGTTAAAATCCCCGTTAAACTCCTAAATAAAATCCCAGTTAAACTCCAAGTTAAACTACCCATTAATCTCCCCGTTAATCACCACTTAATTTCCCCATTAAACTCGCCGTTAAAATGGCCGTAAAACTCCCAGTTAAACTCCCTGTTAAACTCCCAGTTAAACTCCCAGTTTATCTCCCAATTAAACTCAAAGTTCAACTACCTGTTAAACTCCCTGTTAAACTCCTCATTAATCTCCCCGTTAATCTCCCTGTTAATCTCCCCATTAATCTAACTCCCTGATAAAGCTACCCATTAAACTTCCCTGTTAAACTGCCAGTTAAACTCCAAGTTGAATTAGCCATTAATCTCCCTGTAAATCTCCCCATTAATCTCCCCATTTTACTACCCGTTAATCTCCCCAATTAACTTCCTGTTAATCTCCCTGTTTGACTCCTCGTTAAACTCCCTGTTAAACTCCCCATTAAACTCCCTGTTAAACTACCAGATATTCTCAATTTTAAAATACCAGTTAATCTCCCCGCAAAACTCCCTATTAAACTCCCCGTTAAATGCCCAGTAAAAACTCCCAGTTCATCTCCCATTTAAACTAACCATTAAAATCCCTGTTAAACTCCCAGTTTATCTCCCAGTTAAACTCCCAATTAAACTACCTGTTTACTCCCTGTTATACTCCTCATTAATCTCCCTGGTAATCTCCCCGTTAATCTCCCCATTAATCTCCCGATTAATCTCCCTGTTAATCCTGCCGTCAATCTACCAGTTAAACTCCCTGTTAAACTACCCGTTAAACTTCCCTGTTAAACTCCTTTTTAAACTCCCCATTAAACTCCCCATTAAACTCCCCGTTAAAATCCCCTTTTAACTCCACGTTAAACTACCAGTTAAACTCCCATTTAAAATACCAGTTAATCTCCACATTAATTTCTCCGTAACACTCCCTGCTAAACTCCCGTTATACTCCCAGTAAAAACTCTCAGTTAAACTCCTAGTAAATATCCCATTTAAACTCCCAGTTAAACTACCAATTAACTTCCCCATTAAACTCCCCGTTAATCTTCTCGTTAATCTCCTTATTAATCTCCCCGTTAATCCCCCCATAAATCGCCCCGTTAACCTCCCTGTTTATCTCCTCATTAATATACCCGTTAATCTCCCCTTTAATCTCCCCATTAATCTCCCTGTTAACCTCCCCTTTAATCTACCAGTTAAACTCCCCATTAAACTACGTGTTAAACTTTCCCGTTAAACTGTCAGTTAAACTCCCAGTTAATCTCAAAGTTAAACTACCCATTAATCTCCCCGTTAATCTCCCTGTACAAATCCCCGTTCAACTCTCTCTTAATCTCCCCAATAATCTCCCCGTTTGACTCCCCGTTAAACTCGCCATTCAACTCCCCATTCAACTCTCCGTCAATCTCCCAATTAATCTCCCCAATAATCTCCACGTTAATCTAACTTCTCTGTTAAACTCCTAGTTAAATTCCAAGTTAAACTACCCATTAATTTCACTGTTAATCTCCCCGTTAAACTCCCAGTTAATCTCCCCGTTTAATTCCCCGTACAACTACCCGTTAATCTTCCCGTTAAACTCCCAGTTAAGACCCCAGTTTACCTCCAAGTCAAACTATCCATTAATCTCCCCAATCATTTTCCTGTTAATCTCCCTGTTTGACTCCTCGTTAAACTCCTTGTTAAACTCCTCATTAAACTCCCTGTTAAACTACCAGATAATCTCAATTTTAAAGTACTAGTTAATCTCCCCGCAAAACTCCCTATTTTACTCCCCGTTAAATGCCATGTAAAAACTCCCAGTTCATCTCCCAGTTAATCTCCCAGTTAAACTACCCATTAAACTCCCCATTAAACTCCCTGTTAATCATCCCGTTAATCTCCTTATTAATCTCCCTCTTAATCTCCCCATTAAACTCCCCGTTAATAGCCCCGTTAACCTCCCCGTTAATCTCCACATTAATCTCCCCTTTAATCTCCCCGTTAATCTCCCCATTATTCTACCAGTTAAATTCCCCAGAAAACTCCCCGTTAAACTCGTCGTTAAACTCCCAGTTAAAATCCCTGTTAAACTCCCAGTTAAACTCCCAGTTTATCTCCCAGTTAATCTCCCAATTAAACTGCCTGTTTACTCCCTGTTATACTCCTAATTAATCTCCCTGTTAATCTCCCCGTTAATCTCCCCATTAATCTCCCCCATTAAATTCCCTGTTAATCTCCCCATCACTCTACCAGTTAAACTCCCTGTTAAACTACCCATTAAACTTCCCTGTTAAACTCCTTTTTAAACTCCCCATTAAACTCCCCGTTAAAATCCCCATTTAACTCCACGTTAAACTACCAGTTAAACTCCAATTTAAAATACCAGTTAATATCCCCATTAATTTCTCCGTAACACTCCCTGATAAACTCCCATTAAACTACCAGTAAAAACTCCCAGTTAAACTCCTAGTTAATCTCCCATTTAAACTCCCAGTTATACTACCAATTAAACTCCCCGTAAAACTCCCCGTTAATCTTCTCGTTAATCTCCTTATTAATCTCCCCGTTATCTCCCCGTAAATCGCCCCGTTGACCTCCCTGTTTATCTCCTCATTAATCTACCCTTTAATCTCCCCGTTAACCTCCCCATTAATCTACCAGTTAAACTCCCCATTAAACTACCTGTTAAACTTCCCCGTTAAACTCTCAGTTAAACTCCCAGTTAATCTCCAAGTTAAACTACCCATTAATCTCCCCGTCAATCTCCCCGTTTAAATCCCCTTCAACTCTCTCTTAATCTCCCCATTAATCTCCCCATTTGACACCCTGATAATCTCCCCGTTAAACTCCCAGTTAATCTCCCCATTTAATTCACCGTACAACTACCCGTTAATCTTCCAGTTAAACTCCCAGTTAAAACCTTAATTTACCTCCAAGTCAAATTACCCGTTAATCTCCCCATTAATCTATCGTTAATTTCCCGTTGAATTCTGCGTTAATCTCGCCGTTAATCTTAACGTTAATCTACCAATTAAACTCCCTGTTAAACTCCCTGTTAAACTTCCCCGTTAAACTCCCAGTTAAACTCTAACTTAAACACCCATTAACCTCCCCATTAATCACCCCACTAATCTCCCCCTTAATCTCCCCATTCAACTGCCCGTTATACTCTCCATTAATCTCCCCGTTAACCTCTTTGTTTGACTCACCATTAATCTCCCCAATAATCACCCTGATAAACTAACCGTTAAACTCCTCATTAAACTCCTCGTTAAATTCCCCATTTATCTCTTCGTTTATCTCCCTGTTGATATCCCTGCTAATCTCCCCTTTAAACTCCCCATAAACTCCCTGTTAAATTCCCCGATAATCTCTCTGTTAGTCTCCCTGTTAATATCCCTGTTAAACTCCCTGTTTAACTCCCCATTAAACTTCCGTTAAACTCCCCATTAATCTCCCAGTTAAACTCCCAGTTAAAATCCCAGTTAAACTACCCGTTAAACTGCCAGTTAAAATACCCGTTAAACTCCTGTTAATCCCCCATTGAAACCCACAGTGAAACCACCAGTTAAACCCCCATTACCAGTTAAGTTGTCGTTAGCAGAGAAATACGTTTTTCGATGTTTCGTGAACTGTTATCCATAAGTTAAATTACTCAAACTGGCCATTAAGTTAGAGAGTGGAATTCTGCTCGTTACGCAGATAACACCCAGTTAACTTGTTGTTTGCAGAGTAATGCGTTTGTTGACGCATATTCTTCTACTTACACGGCTAACGACCAGTTAACTTATTGCTAGCTGAGAAATGCATTTTTCGATATTTCATTCCGAGTTAACCTTATGTTAAGGGCCTCAAACTTACCTCCTTTGAAACCACAGTGAAAATGCCACTAAGACCCCTGGTTAAACTCTCCATTTAGCTCCCAGTTAATGCCAAGTTAACTCCTCATTAAAACTCCCAGTTAATCTCCCAGTTTAACTCCCCGTTAAACTCCCCATTGAACTCCCCATTAATATCCCCATTATTCTTACCATTAAACTCCCCATTAAACTCCCCTTTCATCTCTCCATTAATTTCCCCGTTAATCTCTGAGTTAATCTCCACATTAAACTACCCGTTATTCTCTCTGTTAATCTCCCCATTAAACTCCCCATTAATCTCCCCGTTAATCTATCCATTAAACTCCCTGTTCAACTCCCCATTAAACTCCCAGTTAAACTCCCCGTTGAACTTCCCATTAATCTTCCCATTAATCTCTCCATTAAACTCCCCGTTAAACTCCACGTTCAACTCCCCATTCAACTCCCCGTTCAACTCCCCATTAATCCCCACGTTAATCTACCCCATTAAACTCCCCGATAACTCCCCGATAACTCCCCGTTAAAATCTCCGTTATACTCCCTGTTAACATCCCCTTTAATCTCCCAGTTAATATCCCCATTAAACTCCCCGTTAAATTCCCCGTTAAACTCCCCATTAAACTCCCCATTAAACTCCCTGTTAAACTCCCAGTTAAACTACCCGTTAAACTCCGAGTTAAAATATCCGTTTTTTGATGTTTCGTGAACTATTGTCCATACGTTAAATGCCTCAAAGTGGCCAATAAGTTATAGTGGAATTCTGCTCGTTACACAGCTAATAACCAGTTAACTAGTCTTTTGCAGAGAAATGCATTTGTAGATGCTTCGTTATGAGTCAACATTACGTTAAATGCTTCAAACTGGCCGTTAAGTTAGCGAGTCGAACTCAGCTCATTACACAGCTAACGACCAGTTAACTAATGGATAGCAGAGATCGTTAAACTCACCGTCAAACTCCCCATTAAACTCCCCGTTAATCTCAACGCTAAACTCCCAGTTAAACTCCCCGTTAAACTCCCAGTTAAACTCCCAGTTAATCAACCAGTTAAACTCCAAGTTAAACTACCCATTAAACTCCCTATTAAACTCACCGTTAATCTCCCCATTAATCTCCCCATTACATTTCCTGTTAATCTCCCTGTTAAACTCTGTGTTCATCTCCCTGTTAATCTCCACATTAATCTCCTAGTTAATCTCCCCGTTAATCTCGCCATTAATCTCCCCGTTAATCTACCAGTTAAACTCCCCGTTAAACTTCCCCATTTAACTCGCAGTTAAACACCAAGATAAACTACTCATTAATCTCCCTGTTAGTTTCCCCATTAATCTCCCCCTTGAACTCCCCGGTAATCTCCCCATTTTACTCAGTGTTCAATGCCCTGTTAATCTCCCTGTTAATCTTCCCGTTTGACTACCCATTAAACTCTACATTAAACTTCCAGTTATACTTCGCAATCAACTCCCCGTTAATCTCCCTGTTAATCTCCCTGGTAATCTCCCTGTTAATCTACGCATTAAACTTCCAGTTAAACTACACGTTAATCTCCCCGTTAATCTCCCCGTTAAACTCACCGTTCAACTCCCCATTCAACTACCCGTTCAACTCCCCGTTCAACTCTCCGTAAATCCCCCTGTTAATATCCTCGTTAAAACCCCATTAAACGCCCTGTTAAACTACCCTTTAATCTCTATGTTAATCTCCCCATTATTTTTCCCGTTAATCTCCCCATTAAATTTCCTGTTAAATTTCTTGTTAAACTTCCCATTAATCTACCCATTAATCTCCCAGTTCAACTCTCTGCTCTACTCCCCGTTCATCTCCTCATTTAACTCCCCATTAAACTCCCAGTTAAAATCCCAGTTAAACTCCAAGTTAAATAACCCGTTAATCTCCCCATTATCTCCCCATTTCACTCCCCGTTAAACTACCGCTCAACTCCCCATTAAACTCCCCATTAAACTCCCAGTTTAAATTCCAGTTAAACTCCAAGTTAAACTACCCATTTATCTCCCCATTAATCTCCCGTTAATTTCCCCTTTAAACTCCCTGTTGATCTCCCCATTTAACTCCCAGTTAAACTCCCAGTTAATCTCCCCATTAAACTCTCCATTAAACTCCCCGTTAATATCCCCGTTAATCTCCCCATTCATCTCCCCGTTAAATTCCCCGTGAATCGCCCCATTAATCTCCCCATTAATCTCCTCATTAATCTCCCCATTAATGTCCCTGTTAATCTCCCAGTTAATCTAGCAGTTAAACTCCCCTTTAAACTCCCCTTTAAACTCCACATTAATCTACCCATTAATCTTCCTGTTAAACTCCCTGTAAAACTGTCTGTTAAACTCCCCGTTAAAATCCCCATTAATCTCCCCATTAATCTCACCATTAATCTCCCTGCTAATCTCCCCTTTACACTCCCCGTTAAACTCCCTGTTAAACTCCCTGTTAATCTCTCCATTAACCTATCCGTTCATATCCCCGTTATACTACCCATTAAACTCCCGTTAAACTCCAAGATGAACTACCCGTTAATCTCCCCGTTAATCTCCCCGTTAATCTCCCCGTTACACTCCCTGTTAAACTCCCCAGTAATCTCCCCGTTAAACTCCCATTAAACTCGCCATTAATCTCCCCATTAATCTCCCAGTCAAACTCCCTGTAAATCTCCCCATTAATCTACCCGTTAAACTCTCCGGTATACTCCCCATTAAATTTCCCATTAATTTCCGTGTTAAACTCCCAGTTAAGTTCAATGTTAAACTACCCATTACACAAACCTTTAAACTCCCCATTAATCTCCCCATAAATCTCCCCGTTTATCTCCCCATTAATCTCCCTGTTAATCTCCTCGTTAATCTACCAATTATACTCAACGTTAAACTTCCCGTTAAACTTACCCATTATACTCCCAGTTAAACTCCAAGTTAAACTACCCGTTAATTTCCCTGTTAAACTACCCATTAATCTTCCCTTCAAACTCACCGTTAATATCCCTGTTCAACTCCCCGTTCAAGTCCCTGTTAATCTCCCCATTAATCTCTTCGTTTGACTCCCTCTTAAACTCCCCATTAAACTCCCAATTCAACTCCCTGTTAATCTCCTTATTAATCTTCCTGATAATCTCCCCGTTAATCTCTCCGTTAATCTCCCCATTAAACTCCCTGTTAATATCCCTGTTTAACTCTCTGTTCAACTCCCCGTTCAACTCCCAGTTCAACACCCCGTTACACTCCCAGTTAAAACCCAAGTTAAACTAAATTTAAACTTCCTGTTAAACTCCCCGTTAACCTCCCCATTAATCTCCCCGTTAATCTCCTCGTTAATCTCCCCATTAATCTGCCCATTAATATCCCCATTAATCTACCAGTTAAACTCCCTGTTAAACGCCCCATTAAACTTCCCCGCTAATGTCCCAGTTAAACTCCAAGTTAAACTACCCGTTAATCTCACCATAAATCTCCCTGTTAATCTCCCTGCTAATCTCCCCATTAATCTCCCCGTTAATCTCCCCGTTAATCTTCT
Source organism: Locusta migratoria (assembly GCA_026315105.1). Taxonomy (NCBI): domain Eukaryota; kingdom Metazoa; phylum Arthropoda; class Insecta; order Orthoptera; family Acrididae; genus Locusta; species Locusta migratoria. Next base: position 126,350,390 of record CM048754.1, read on the forward strand.
TGTTAACTCCCCTTTCAACTCCCCATTCAACTCCCTGTTCAACTGCCTGTTAATCCCCCCTTAGTCTCCCCGTTAAACTCCCCGTTAAACTCCTGTTTATTTTCCCATTAAACTCCCCATTAAACTCCCCGTTAAACTACCCGTTAAACTACCCGTCAATCTCCCTGTTCAACTCCCCATTCTTCCCCCCTTAATCTTTCAGTTAAACTCCCCATTAAACTCCCCGTTAATCTCCCCATTAATCTTATTGTTAACTCCCCATTCAACTCCCCATTCAACTCCCCATTCAACTCCATGTACAACTCCCCATTAAACTCCCCGTTAAACTCCCAGTTAAACTCCAAGTTAATCTACCCGTTAATCTCCTCGTTAATTTCCCGTTAATTTTCCCTTTCAACTCCCAGATAAACTCCCTGTTGAACTCCCAGGTAACTACCCATTAAAGTCCCTATTAAACTTACCGTTAATCTCCCCGTTAATCTCCCCGTTACTCTCCCCGTTAATCTCCCTGTTAAACTCCCTGTTCATCTCTACGTTAATCTCTCCATTAATCGACCCAATAATCGCCCTGTTAATCTACCAGTTAAACTCCCCGTTGATCTCCCAGTTAATCTCCCCATTAAACTCCTCATTCAACTACCCATTCAACACCCCGTTAAACTACCCGTTAATCTCCCTGTTAATCTCCCCGTTATTCATCCCGTTAATCTAATTAAACTTCCCATTTATACTCCCCATTAAACTCCCCATTAATTTCCCCATTAATATCCCCGTTCAACTCCCCGTTCAACTGCCCGTTCAACTCCCTGTTCAACTCCCCATTAAACTCCCAGTTAAATTCCAGTTAAACTCCAAGTTAATCTAGCCGTTGATCTCCCCATTAATCTCCCGTTAATTCCCCCATTAAACTCCCCGTTAATCTCAATGTTAAACTCCCAGTGAAACTGCCTGTTAAACTCCCAGTTAAACTCCAAGTTAAACTACCCATTAAACTCAACATTTAACTCACCATTAATCTCCCCGTTAATGTTCCCGTTACCCTTCCTGTTAATCTCCCTGTTAAACTCCCCGTTCATCTCCCTGTTAATCTCCCCCTTAATCTCCTAGTTAATCTCCCCATTAATCTCCCTGTTAATCTCCCCATTAATCTACCAGTTAAACTCTCCGTTACACTTACTGATTTAGTCGCATTTAAACTCCCAGTTAAAGTCACTGTTAATCTCCCCGTTAAACTCACCATTCAACGCCCCATTCAACTACCTGTTCAACTCCCCGTTCCACACCCCGTCAATCCCTCTGTTAATATCCCCGGTAAAATCCCTATTAAACGCCCCATTAAACTACCCTTTAATCTCTATGATAATCTCCCCATTATTCTTCCCGTTAATCTCCCCATTAAACTAACCATTAAATTCCTTGTTAAACTCCCCGTTAATCTACCCATTAATCTCCCCATTCAAATCCCCGTTCAACTCTCTGCTCAACTGCCCGTTCATCTCCCCATTCAACTAACCGATAAACTATCACTTAAAATCCCAGTTAAACTCCAAGTTAAATTACTCGTTAATCTCCCCGTTAATCTCCCCATTTGACTCCCCATTAAACTCCCCGTTAAACCCCCCATTAAACTCCCAGTTTAAATCCCAGTTAAACTCCAAGTTAAACTACCCATTATTCTCCCCATTAATCTCCTGTTAATTTCCCCTTTAAACTCCCCATTGAACTCCCCGTTAAACTCCCAGTTAAACTAGCAGTTAAACTACCCGTTAAACTCCCCGTAAAACTGCCCGTTAATCTACCCGTTTTTCTCCTCATTAATCTCCCCGTTAAACTTCCCGTTAAATTCCCCATTAATCTCCCCATTAATCTCCTCGTTAATCTCCCCGTAAATCTCCCCGTTAATCTCCCCATTAATTTACCTGTCATACTCCCCATGAAACTCCCTGTTAAACTTCCCCGTTAAACTCCCGGTAAAACTCTCAGTTAAAGTCGATGTTAAATTACCCATTAATTTCATGTTAAACTCCTCGTTAATCTCCCTATTAAACTCCCAATTAAACTCCCCATTCAAATCACCGTTAATCTCCCCATTAATCTCCCCATTACTCTCCCCATTAATCTCCCCATTAAACTCCCCGTTCATCTCCCCATCAATCTCCCCATTAATCTCCTCGTTAATCTCCCTGGTAATCTCCCTGTTAATCTACCCATTAATCTACCAATTAAACTCCCCATTAAACTCACCATTAAACTTCCCCATAAACTCGCAGTTAAACTCCCAGTTAAACTCCAAGTTAAACTACCCATTATATCCCCATTAATCTCCCCAATATTCTCCCAATTAATCTCCTCGTTAATCTCCCCATTAATCTCCCAGGTAATCTCTCCATTAATCTACCAGCTAAACTCCCCGTTAGTCTGCCCTTAAACTTCCCCATTAAACTCCCAGTTAAACTCCAAGTTAAGCTACCCATTAATCTCCCGGTTAATCTCCCCATTAATAACCCATTCTCTCGCCGCTCAACTCCCTGTTAATCTCCCCTTTCAACTCAGTGTTCTAAACCCTGTTAATCTCCCTGTTAATCTCCCCAATTGACTCCCCGTTAAGCTCTCATTGAACTCCACATTAACCTACACTTTAATATCCCTGTTAATCTCCCCGTTATTCTTCTCATTAATTTCCCCATTAAAGTTCCCATTAAATTCCCCGTTAAACACCCTGTTAATCTCCCCAATAATCTCCACGTTCAACTCCTCGTTCAAATCCCTGTTCAACTCCCCGTTCAACTCCCTGTTCAACACCCCATTCAACTCTCTCTTCAACACTCCTTAAACTCCTGTTAAACTCTCAGTTTAAATATCAGTTAAACTACTCGTCAATCTCCCCATTAATCTCCCATTAATTTCCACCTTAAACTCACCATTTAACTCCCCATTACACTCCCCATTAAACTCCTAGTTGAACTGCTAGTTAACCTCAAAATTAAACTCCTAGTTGAACAACCCTTTTAAACAACCCATTAATCTCCCCATTAATCTACCAAATAAACTACCCGTTAAACACACCGTTAACCTTCCCTGTTAAACTCGCAGTTAAACTCCAAGTTAAACTCCAAGTTAAACTACCCATTAATATCCCCATTAATCTCCCTGTTAAACTCCCCGTTAATCTCCCCATTATTCTCCCTATTAATCTCCTCGATAATCTCCCCATTAATCTCCCAGTTAATCTCTCCATTAATCTACCAGTTAAACTCCCCATTAATTTCCCCTTAAACTTGCCCGTTACACTCCCTGTTAAACTCCCAGTTAAACTCCAAGTTAAATTACCCGTTACTCTCCCCGTTAGTCTCCCACTAATTTCCCCATTAATCTCCCCATTATTCTCCCCAATTAATCTCCTCATTAATCTCCCCATTAATCTCCCAGTTAATCTCTCCATTAATCTACCAGTTAAACTCCCCATTAATCTCCCCTTAAACTTGCCCGTTACACTCCCTGTTAAACTCCCAGTTAAACTCCAAGTTAAATTAACCGTTCCTCTCCCCATTAGTCTCCCATTTATTTCTCCGTCAATCTCTCCATTTAACTCCCCATTACACTCCCTGTTAAACCCCTAATTAAACTCCCAGTTAACCTCCCAGTTAAACTCCCAGTTAAACTACCCATTTAACTCCCCATTAATCTCCCCATTAATCTACCAGTTAAATTTCCGTTAACCTCACCATTATACTTCCCCGTTAAACTCCCCATTAAACTCCCCACTAAACTCCCAGTTTAAACTCCCTGTTAAATCTCCTGTTAAACTCCCAGTTAAACTACCTATTAAACTCCCTATTAAACACCCTGTTAAACTACACTTTAATCTCCCTGTTAATCTCCCCGTTAATCTCCCCATTAAACATCCCGTTAAATACCCCTGTAATCTCCCCATTAATCCCCCCTTCAATTCCCCGTTCAACTACCATTCAACTCGCGTTCAACTCCCTGTTAATCTCCCGATTAATCTCCCCGTTAAACTATCAGTTGATCTCCCAATTCAACTCCCGTTCAACTACCTGTTAATCTCCCTGTTAATCTCTCCGTTTGACTCCCTGTTAAACTCCCCATGCAACTCTCCTAACAGCTCCCCGTTAAACTCCCCGTTCATCTCCCCATTAAACTCCCCATTAAACTCCCAGTTTAAATCCCAGTTTAACTCCAAGTTAAACTACCCATTATTCTCCCTATTAATCTCCTGTTAATTTCCCCTTTAAACTCCCCGTTGCACTCCCAGTTAAACTCCCCTTTAATCTCCCCGTTAAACTCCCAGTTAAACTCCCGGTTAAACTACCCATTAAACTCCCCATTAAACTCCCCGTTAATCTCCCCGTTAATCTCCCCGTTACTATCCCCGTTAATTTCCCCATTAAACTCCCCGTTCATCTCCCCGTTAATTTCCCCATTAATCTACCTAATAATCTCCCCGTTAATATTACCAGTTAAACTCCCTATTAAACTATCCGTTAATCTCCCCGTTAATCTCCCCGTTAAGCTCTCCATTAAACTCCCCGTTCATCTCCCCGTTAATCTCCCCATTAATCTACCCAATAATCTCCCCGTTAATCTACCAGTTAAACTCCCCGTTAATCTCCCAGTTAATCACCCCATTAAACTCCGCATTCAAATACCCGTTCAACTCCCCGATCGACTCCCCGTTAATACCCTATATATTTCCCCGTTAAACTCCCTATTAAACTTCCCATAAAACTCCCCATTAATATCCCCATTAATCTCCTCGTTAAACTCCACGTTCAACTCCCCATTCAACTCCCCGGTCAACTCCGCTTTGAACTCTCTGTTCCAATCCCCGTTCATCTCCCCGTTCAACTCCCCATTAAACTCCCCCTTAAACTTGCAGTTAAAATCCCAGTTAATCTCCCAGAAAAATTACCCATTAATCTCTCCAATAATCTCCCATTAATTTCCGCATTAAAATCTCCATTTAACTCCCTGTTATACTCACCATTAAACTTCCAGTTTAACTCCCACTTAATCTCCGAGTTAAACCTTCAGTTAATCTACCTGGTTATCTACCCATTAATCTCCCTGTTAATCTCCCCTTTAACTCCCTGTTAAACTCCCCATTAATGGCCCCATTAATCTCCCCATTAATCTCCTAGTTAATCTCCCTGTTAATCTACCAGTTAAATTCCCGTTAACCTCCCCAATAAACTTCCCTGTTAAACTCCTAGTTAAACTCCCAGTTAAAGACCAAGTTAAACTACCCATTAATAACCCCATTAATCTCCCGTTAATTTCCCTGTTAAACTCCCCATTAAACTCCCCGCTAAACTCCCAGTTAAACTCCCCTTCAAACTTCCAGTTAAACTCCCAATTAAACTATCCGTTAAACTCCCCATTAAACTCACTTTTAATCTCCCCATTACACTACCCTTTAATCTCCCCGTTAAACTCCCTGTTCATTTCCCCGTTAATCTCCCCGTTAATCTCCTTGTGAATCTCCACATTAATCTCGCCGTTAATCTCTCCATTAATCTCCCTGTTAAACTCCCCAATCAACTCTCCTTTAATCTCCCCATTAATGTCCCATATAATCTCCCGGTTAATCAAACTGTTAAATTCCCAGTTAAACTTCTCATTTATCTCCCCGTTAATATCCCCATTAAACTCATCATTCAACTCCCCATTAAACCACCCGTTCAACTCCCTGTTAATCACCCATTAATTTCCCCGATAAACTCCCCATTAAACTACCCGTTAAACTACCCTTTAATCTCCGTATTAATCTCCCCGTTATTCTTCCCTTAGTCTCCACATTAAATTTCCATTAATTTCTCCATTAAACTCCCCCTTAATCTCCCCGTTCACCTCCCAGTTCAAATCCCCGTTCAACTCTCTGTTCAACTCCCTTTTCATCTCCCTGTTCAACTCATTGTTAAACTCCCCGTTAAACTCCCAGTTAAAATCCCAGATATCTCCAAGTTAAATTACCCGTTAATATCCCCATTAATCTCCCATTAATTTCCCCATTAAACTATCCATTTATCTCCCTGTTATACTCCCCGTTAATCTCCCAGTTAAACTCCCAGTTAATCTCATATTTAAACTCCCAGTTAAACTACACGTCTAACTCCCAATTCATCTCCCCAATAATCTCCCCATTAATATCCCCATTAAACTCCCCGTGAATGGCCCCGTTAATATCCCCACTAATCTCCCCTTTAATCTCCCCGTTAATCTCCCAGTTAATCTCCCCATTAAACTACCAGTTAAAGTCCTCATTAACCTCCCTGTCAAATTTCCCAATTAAACTCCCAGTTAAACGCCAAGTTAAACCACCCATTAATCTCCCCATTAATCTCCCCATTATTTTCCCCATTTAAACTCCCTGTTAACCTCTCACTTCAACTCCCGTTAAACTCCTTGTTAATCTCCCCGTTAAACTCCCTGTCAATCTCCCAATTCAACTCCCATTAAACTCCCTGTTATTCTCCCCGTTAATCACACCATTAGACTCCCCGTTAAACTCCCCATAAATTCCCCATTAAACTCCCTTTTCAACTCCCCATTCAACTCCCCATTCAACTCCCCATTCAAATCCCCGTTAAACTCCCTGTTAAACTCCGAGTTAAACTAAATGTTAATCTCCCTGTTAAACTCCCCGTTAATCTCCCCGTTAATTTCCTTGTTAAATTCCCCTTTAATCTCCAGTTAAACTCCCCATTAAACTCGCCGTTGATCTCCCTGTTAATCTCCAAATAAAACTCCCCATTAATCTAACCATTAAACTCCCTGTTAATCTACCCATTAAATTTCCCGTTAATTTCTCCATTAAATTCCCAGTTAAAATACAGTTAAATTATCCGTTAATCATCCTGTTAATCTCCCCGTTATTCGTCCCATTAATCTCTCCTCTAACCTTCCCCTTAAACTCCCCGTTAAACTCCTAGTTAATCTCCTCGCCATTCTCCCTGTTCAATTCCCGTTCAACTCCTCGTTCAACTCCCCATTAGACTCCCCGTTAAATTCCAGTTAAAATCCCAGTTAAACTCCAAGTTAAACTACCTGTTAATATCCATGTTAATCCCCCATTAATTTCCCAGTTAAACTACTCGTCAATCTCCCCATTAATCTCCCATTAATTTCCACCTTAAACTCACCATTTAACTCCCCATTACACTGCCCGTTAAACTCCTAGTCGAACTGCTAGTTAACCTCCCAATTAAACTCCCAGTTGAACAACCCTTTTAAACAACCCATTAATCTCCCCATTAATCTACCAAATAAACTACCCATTAAACACACTGTTAACCTTCCCTGTTAAACTCGCAGTTAAACTCCAAGTTAAACTACCCATTAATATCCCCATTAATCTCCCTGTTAAACTCCCCGTTAATCTCCCCATTATTCTCCCTATTAATCTCCTCATAATCTCCCCATTAATCTCCCAGTTAATCTCTCCATTAATCTACCAGTTAAACTCCCCATTAATTTCCCCTAAAAACTTGCCCGTTACACTCCCTGTTAAACTCCCAGTTAAACTCCAAGTTAAATTACCCGTTACTCTCCCCGTTAGTCTCCCATTAATTTCCCCATTAATCTCCCCATTATTCTCCCCAATTAATCTCCTCATTAATCTCCCCATTAATCTCCCAGTTAATCTCTCCATTAATCTACCAGTTAAACTCCCCATTAATCTCCCCTTAAACTTGCCCGTTACACTCCCTGTTAAACTCCCAGTTAAACTCCAAGTTAAATTACCCGTTCCTCTCCCCATTAGTCTCCCATTTATTTCTCCGTCAATCTCTCCATTTAACTCCCCATTACACTCCCTGTTAAACCCCTAATTAAACTCCCAGTTAACCTCCCAGTTAAACTCCCAGTTAAACTACCCGTTTAACTCCCCATTAATCTCCCCATTAATCTACCAGTTAAATTTCCGTTAACCTCACCATTAAACTTCCCCGTTAAACTCCCCATTAAACTCCCCACTAAACTCCCAGTTAAACTCCCTGTTAAATCTCCTGTTAAACTCCCAGTTAATCTACACATTAAACACCCCATTAAACTCACTGTTAATCTCCCTGCTACTCTCCCCATTAATCTCCCCCTTAAACTCCCCGTTAATCTCCCCGTTCAACTCAGTGTTCAACTCCCTGTTAATCTCCCCATTTGACTCCCCGTTAAACTCCCCAATAAACTCCCCGTTAATCTCTCCGTTAATCTCCCCAATAACCTCCCCGTTCATCTACCCGTTAAACTCCCAGTTAAACTCCCTGTTAATCTCCCCATTAATCTCCCCGTTAAACTCACCGTTCAACATCCCATTCAACTACCCATTCAACTCCCCGTTCAACTCCCCTTAATCCCCTGTTATTTTCGCAATTAAACACCCCATTAAACACCCTGTTAAACTACACTTTAATCTCCCTGTTATTCTCCCCGTTAATCTCCCCATTAAACATCCCGTTAAATACCCCTGTAATCTCCCCATTAATCCCACCCATCAATTCCCCGTTCAACTACCATTCAACTCGCGTTAAACTCCCCGTTCATCTCCCCATTAAACTCCCCATTAAACTCCCAGTTTAAATCCCAGTTTAACTCCAAGTTAAACTACCCATTATTCTCCCTATTAATCTCCTGTTAATTTCCCCTTTAAACTCCCCGTTGCACTCCCAGTTAAACTCCCCTTTAATCTCCCCGTTAAACTCCCAGTTAAACTCCCGGTTAAACTACCCATTAAACTCCCCATTAAACTCCCCGTTAATCTCCCCGTTAATCTCCCCGTTCTCTCCCCGTTAATTTCCCCATTAAACTCCCCGTTCATCACCCCGTTAATTTCCCCTTTAATCTACCTAATAATCTCCCCGTTAATATACCAGTTAAACTCCCTATTAAACTATCCGTTAATCTCCCCGTTAATCTCCCCGTTAATCTCTCCATTAAACTCCCCGTTCATCTCCCCGTTAATCTCCCCATTAATCTACCCAATATTCTCCCCGTTAATCTACCAGTTAAACTCCCCGTTAATCTCCCAGTTAATCACCCCATTAAACTCCCCATTCAAATACCCGTTCAACTCCCCGATCGACTCCCCGTTAATACCCTATATATTTCCCTGTTAAACTCCCTATTAAACTTCCCATAAAACTCCCCATTAATATCCCCATTAATCTCCTCGTTAAACTCCACGTTCAACTCCCCATTCAACTCCCCGGTCAACTCCGCTTTGAACTCTCTGTTCCAATCCCCGTTCATCTCCCCGTTCAACTCCCCGTTAAACTCCCCCTTAAACTTGCAGTTAAAATCCCAGTTAATCTCCGAGAAAAATTACCCATTAATCTCCCCAATAATCTCCCATTAATTTCCGCATTAAAATCTCCATTTAACTCCCTGTTAAACTCACCATTAAACTTCCAGTTTAACTCCCACTTAATCTCCGAGTTAAACCTTCAGTTAATCTACCTAGTTATCTACCCATTAATCTCCCTGTTAATCTCCCCTTTAACTCCCTGTTAAACTCCCTGTTAATGGCCCCATTAATCTCCCCATTAATCTCCTAGTTAATCTCCCTGTTAATCTACCAGTTAAATTCCCGTTAACCTCCCCAATAAACTTCCCTGTTAAACTCCTAGTTAAACTCCCAGTTAAAGACCAAGTTAAACTACCCATTAATAACCCCATTAATCTCCCGTTAATTTCCCTGTTAAACTCCCCATTAAACTCCCCGCTAAACTCCCAGTTAAACTCCCCTTCAAACTTCCAGTTAAACTCCCAATTAAACTATCCGTTAAACTCCCCATTAAACTCACTTTTAATCACCCCATTACACTACCCTTTAATCTCCCCATTAAACTCACTGTTCATTTCCCCGTTAATCTCCCCGTTAATATCCTCGTGAATCTCCACATTAATCTCGCCGTTAATCTCTCCATTAATCTCCCTGTTAAACTCCCCAATCAACTCTCCTTTAATCTCCCCATTAATGTCCCATATAATCTCCCGGTTAATCAAACTGTTAAATTCCCAGTTAAACTTCTCATTTATTTCCCCGTTAATATCCTCATTAAACTCATCATTCAACTCCCCATTAAACCACCCGTTCAACTCCCTGTTAATCACCCGTTAATTTCCCCGATAAACTCCCCATTAAACTACCCGTTAAACTACCCTTTAATCTCCCTATTAATCTCCCCGTTATTCTTCCCTTAGTCTCCACATTAAATTTCCCATTCATTTCTCCGTTAAACTCCCCCTTAATCTCCCCGTTCACCTCCCAGTTCAAATCCCCGTTCAACTCTGTTCAACTCCCTTTTCATCTCCCTGTTCAACTCATTGTTAAACTCCCTGTTAATCTCCCGGTTAAACTCCCTGTCAATCTCCCAATTCAACTCCCATTAAACTCCCTGTTAATCTCCCCGTTAATCACACCATTAGACTCCCCGTTAAACTCCCCATAAATTCCCCATTAAACTCCCCTTTCAACTCCCCATTCAACTCCCCGTTCAACTCCCCGTTCAAATCCCCGTTAAACTCCCTGTTAAACTCCGAGTTAAACTAAATGTTAATCTCCCTGTTAAAATCCCCGTTAATCTCCCTGTTAATTTCCTTGTTAAATTCCCCTTTAATCTCCAGTTAAACTCCCCATTAAACTCGCCCTTGATCTCCCTGTTAATCTCCAAATAAAACTCCCCATTAATCTAACCATTAAACTCCCTGTTAATCTACCCATTAAATTTCCCGTTAATTTCTCCATTAAATTCCCAGTTAAAATACAGTTAAATTATCCGTTAATCATCCTGTTAATCTCCCCGTTATTCGTCCCATTAATCTCTCCTCTAACCTTCCCCTTAAACTCCCCGTTAAACTCCTAGTTAATCTCCTCGTCACTCTCCCTGTTCAATTCCCGTTCAACTATTCGTTCAACTACCCATTAAACTCCCCGTTAAATTCCAGTTAAAATCCCAGTTAAACTCCAAGTTAAACTACCTGTTAATATCCATGTTAATCCCCCGTTAATTTCCCAGTTAAACTAACCGTTAAACTCCTCATTAAACTCACCGTTAATCTCCCTGTTAATCTCCCCATTAAACTCCTCGTTCATCTCCCCATTAATCTCCCTGTTAATCTCCTCATTAATCTCCCGGTTAATCTCCCCATTAATCTCTCTGTTAACCACCCCGTTAATATTTTCGTTAAACTCCCCATTAAACTCCCCATTAAACTCCCAGTTAAACAACCAGTTAATCTCCCAGTTAAACAACCCATTAAACTCCCTGTTAAACTGCCCGTTAATCTACCCATTCATCTCCCCATTAATTTCCCTGTTAAACTCCCTGTTCAACTCCCCATTCAACTCCCCGTTCAACTCCCCATTAAACTCCCTGTTAAACTCCAAGTTAAACTACATGTTAATCTCCCCATTAAACTCACCGTTAATCTCCTCATTAATATCCCCATTAAAATCCTCGTTCATCTCCCCATTAATCTCCCTGTTAATCTCCTCATTAATCTTCCTGTTAATCTCCCCATTAATCTCTCTGTTAACCTCCCTGTCAATACCCTTGTTAAACTCCCCACTAAACTCCCCATTAAACTCCCAGTTAGACAACCAGTTAATCTTCCAGTTAAACAACCCATTAAACTCTCTGTTAAACTGCCCGTTAATCTACCCGTTCATCTCCCCATTAATTTCCCTGTTAAACTCCCTGTTAATCTCCCCGTTCAACTCCCTGTTATCTCCCCGTTGGACTCCCCATTAAACTCCCCATTCAACTCCCCGTTAATCTCCCCATTAATCTCCCAGATAATTTTCCGGTTAATCTACCTGTTAAACTCCCCATTTAACTCCCTGTTAAACTCCCCGTTAATCTCCCCGTTAATCTTCCCGTTAAACTCCTTGTTCAACTCCCCATTCAACTCCCTGATCAACTCCCCATTAATCCCCCTGTTAATCTCCGCATTAAACTCCCCATTAAACTCCCCATTAAACTCCTCTATAAACACTCCATTAAACTACACATTAAAATCCCCGTTAATCTCCCCGTTAATCTCTCCATTATGCTCCCTTCAAAATTCCCCTTTATACTCCACGTTAAACTCACTGTTAAACTCCCCACAAATCTCTCCATTAACCTCCCCATTAATCTCCACGTTAAACTCCCCATTAAACTCCCCGTTAAATTTCCATTAAACTCCAACTTAAACTACCCGTTAGTCTCCCCGTTTATCTCCCCATTAAACTACTCTTTCATCTCCCTGTTAATCTCCCTGTTAATCTCCTTGTTATTCTCCCTATTAATCTCCCCGTTAATCTCTCCATTAATCTCTCTGTTAACATCCCGTTAATAACCTCGTTAAACTCCCCATTAACTCCCAGTTAAACAACCAGTTAAACTCCCAGTTAAACTACCGGTTAAGCTCCACGTCAAATTGCCCTTAATATACCCGTTAATCTCCCCATTAATCCCCGATAAACTCCCTGTTAATCGTCCCATTAATCTCCCTGTTAATCTCCTCGTTATCTCCCTGTTAATCTCCCCATTAATCTCCCTGTTAATATCCCCGTTAAACAGCCCGCTAAACACCCATTGAACTTCAAATTAAACTACCCATTAATCTCCCTGTTAATATCCCCATTAATGTCCCTGTTAAGCTCCCTGTTAAACTCCTCTTTAATCTTCCCGTTAAACTACCCGTTAAACTCGCCATTAATTTCCATGTTAATCTCCCAGTTAAACTCCCTGTTAATCTCCCCATTAAACTCTCATTTAATGTCCCCATGCAACTCACCGTTCAACTCCTTGTTCAACTCCCCGTCCAACTCCCTCTTCAACTCCCCCTTCAACTCCCTGTTCAACTCCCCGTTAAAATCCCCGTTAAACTCCTAAATAAAATCCCAGTTAAACTGCAAGTTAAACTACCCATTAATCTCCCCATTAATCACCACTTAATTTCCCCATTAAACTCGCCGTTAAAATGGCCGTTAAACTCCCAGTAAACTCCCTGTTAAACTCCCAGTTAAACTCCCAGTTTATCTCCCAATTAAACTCAAAGTTAAACTACCTGTTAAACTCCCTGTTAAACTCCTCATTAATCTCCCCGTTAATCTCCCTGTTAATCTCCCCATTAATCTAACTCCCTGATAAAACTACCCATTAAACTTCCCTGTTAAACTGCCAGTTAAACTCCAAGTTGAATTAGCCATTAATCTCCCTGTAAATCTCCCCATTAATCTCCCCATTTTACTACCCGTTAATCTCCCCAATTAACTTCCTGTTAATCTCCCTGTTTGACTCCTCGTTAAACTCCCTGTTAAACTCCCCATTAAACTCCCTGTTAAACTACCAGATATTCTCAATTTTAAAATACCAGTTAATCTCCCCGCAAAACTCCCTATTAAACTCCCAGTTAAATGCCCAGTAAAAACTCCCAGTTCATCTCCCATTTAAACTAACCATTAAAATCCCTGTTAAACTCCCAGTTTATCTCCCAGTTAAACTCCCAATTAAACTACCTGTTTACTCCCTGTTATACTCCTCATTAATCTCCCTGGTAATCTCCCCGTTAATCTCCCCATTAATCTCCCCATTAATCTCCCTGTTAATCCTGCCGTCAATCTACCAGTTAAACTCCCCATTAAACTCCCCGTTAAAATCCCCTTTTAACTCCACGTTAAACTACCAGTTAAACTCCCATTTAAAATACCGGTTAATCTCCACATTAATTTCTCCATAACACTCCCTGCTAAACTCCCGTTAAACTCCCAGTAAAAACTCTCAGTTAAACTCCTAGTAAATATCCCATTTAAACTCCCAGTTAAACTACCAATTAACTTCCCCATTAAACTCCCCGTTAATCTTCTCGTTAATCTCCTTATTAATCTCCCCGTTAATCCCCCCATAAATCGCCCCGTTAACCTCCCTGTTTATCTCCTCATTAATCTACCCGATAATCTCCCCTTTAATCTCCCCATTAATCTCCCTGTTAACCTCCCCTTTAATCTACCAGTTAAACTCCCCATTATACTACCTGTTAAACTTTCCCGTTAAACTGTCAGTTAAACTCCCAGGTAATCTCAAAGTTAAACTACTCATTAATCTCCCCGTTAATCTCCCTGTACAAATCCCCATTCAACTCTCTCTTAATCTTCCCAATAATCTCCCCGTTTGACTCCCCGTTAAACTCGCCATTCAACTCCCCATTCAACTCTCCGTCAATCTCCCAATTAATCTCCCCAATAATCTCCACGTTCATCTAACTTCTCTGTTAAACTCCTAGTTAAATTCCAAGTTAAACTACCCATTAATTTCACTGTTAATCTCCCCGTTAAACTCCCAGTTAATCTCCCCATTTAATTCCCCATACAACTACCCGTTAATCTTCCCGTTAAACTCCCAGTTAAGACCCCAGTTTACCTCCAAGTCAAACTATCCGTTAATCTCCCCAATCATTTTCCTGTTAATCTCCCTGTTTGACTCCTCGTTAAACTCCTTGTTAAACTCCTCATTAAACTCCCTGTTAAACTACCAGATAATCTCAATTTTAAAGTACTAGTTAATCTCACCGCAAAACTCCCTATTTTACTCCCCGTTAAATGCCATGTAAAAGCTCCCAGTTCATCTCCCAGTTAATCTCCCAGTTAAACTACCCATTAAACTCCCCATTAAACTCCCTGTTAATCATCCCGTTAATCTCCTTATTAATCTCCCTCTTAATCTCCCCATTAAACTCCCCGTTAATAGCCCCGTTAACCTCCACGTTAATCTCCACATTAATGTCCCCTTTAATCTCCCCGTTAATCTCCCCATTAATCTACCAGTTAAATTCCCCAGAAAACTCCCCGTTAAACTCGTCGTTAAACTCCCAGTTAAACTGCCTGTTTACTCCCTGTTATACTCCTAATTAATCTCCCTATTAATCTCCCCGTTAATCTCCCCATTAATCTCCCCATTAAATTCCCTGTTAATCTCCCCATCACTCTACCAGTTAAACTCCCTGTTAAACTACCCATTAAACTTCCCTGTTAAACTCCTTTTTAAACTCCCCATTAAACTCCCCGTTAAAATCCCCATTTAACTCCACGTTAAACTACCAGTTACACTCCAATTTAAAATACCAGTTAATATCCCCATTAATTTCTCCGTAACACTCCCTGATAAACTCCCATTAAACTACCAGTAAAAACTCCCAGTTAAACTCCTAGTTAATCTCCCATTTAAACTCCCAGTTATACTACCAATTAAACTCCCCGTAAAACTCCCGTTAATCTTCTCGTTAATCTCCTTATTAATCTCCCCGTTATCTCCCCGTAAATCGCCCCGTTAACCTCCCTGTTTATCTCCTCATTAATCTACCCTTTAATCTCCCCGTTAACCTCCCCGCTAATCTACCAGTTAAACTCCCCATTAAACTACCTGTTAAACTTCCCTGTTAAACTCTCAGTTAAACTCCCAGTTAATCTCCAAGTTAAACTACCCATTAATCTCCCCGTCAATCTCCCCGTTTAAATCCCCTTCAACTCTCTCTTAATCTCCCCATTAATCTCCCCATTTGACACCCCGTTAATCTCCCCGTTAAACTCCCAGTTAATCTCCCCATTTAATTCACCATACAACTACCCGTTAATCTTCCAGTTAAACTCCCAGTTAAAACCTTAATTTACCTCCAAGTCAAATTACCCGTTAATCTCCCCATTAATCTATCGTTAATTTCCCGTTGAATTCTGCGTTAATCTCGCCGTTAATCTTAACGTTAATCTACCAATTAAACTCCCTGTTAAACTCCCTGTTAAACTTCCCCGTTAAACTCCCAGTTAAACTCTAACTTAAACACCCATTAACCTCCCCATTAATCACCCCACTAATCTCCCCCTTAATCTCCCCATTCAACTGCCCGTTATACTCTCCATTAATCTCCCCGTTAACCTCTTTGTTTGACTCACCATTAATCTCCCCAATAATCACCCTGATAAACTAACCGTTAAACTCCTCATTAAACTCCTCGTTAAATTCCCCATTTATCTCTTCGTTTATCTCCCTGTTGATATCCCTGCTAATCTCCCCTTTAAACTCCCCATAAACTCCCTGTTAAATTCCCCGATAATCTCTCTGTTAGTCTCCCTGTTAATATCCCCGTTAAACTCCCTGTTTAACTCCCCATTAAACTTCCGTTAAACTCCCCATTAATCTCCCAGTTAAACTCCCAGTTAAAATCCCAGTTAAACTACCCGTTAAACTGCCAGTTAAAATACCCGTTAAACTCCTGTTAATCCCCCATTGAAACCCACAGTGAAACCACCAGTTAAACCCCCATTACCAGTTAAGTTGTCGTTAGCAGAGAAATACGTTTTTCGATGTTTCGTGAACTGTTATCCATAAGTTAAATTACTCAAACTGGCCATTAAGTTAGAGAGTGGAATTCTGCTCGTTACGCAGATAACACCCAGTTAACTTGTTGTTTGCAGAGTAATGCGTTTGTTGACGCATATTCTTCTACTTACACGGCTAACGACCAGTTAACTTATTGCTAGCTGAGAAATGCATTTTTCGATATTTCATTCCGAGTTAATCTTATGTTAAGGGCCTCAAACTTACCTCCTTTGAAACCACAGTGAAAATGCCACTAAGACCCCTGGTTAAACTCTCCATTTAGCTCCCAGTTAATGCCAAGTTAACTCCTCATTAAAACTCCCAGTTAATCTCCCAGTTTAACTCCCCGTTAAACTCCCCATTGAACTCCCCATTAATATCCCCATTATTCTTACCATTAAACTCCCCATTAAACTCCCCTTTCATCTCTCCATTAATTTCCCCGTTAATCTCTGAGTTAATCTCCACATTAAACTACCCGTTATTCTCTCCGTTAATCTCCCCATTAAACTCCCCATTAATCTCCCCGTTAATCTATCCATTAAACTCCCTGTTTAACTCCCCATTAAACTCCCAGTTAAACTCCCCATTGAACTTCCCATTAATCTTCCCATTAATCTCTCCATTAAACTCCCCGTTAAACTCCACGTTCAACTCCCCATTCAACTCCCCGTTCAACTCCCCATTAATCCCCACGTTAATCTACCCCATTAAACTCCCCGATAACTCCCCGATAACTCCCCGTTAAAATCTCCGTTATACTCCCTGTTAACATCCCCTTTAATCTCCCAGTTAATATCCCCATTAAACTCCCCGTTAAATTCCCCGTTAAACTCCCCATTAAACTCCCCATTAAACTCCCTGTTAAACTCCCAGTTAAACTACCCGTTAAACTCCGAGTTAAAATATCCGTTTTTTTAATGTTTCGTGAACTATTGTCCATACGTTAAATGCCTCAAAGTGGCCAATAAGTTATAGTGGAATTCTGCTCGTTACGCAGCTAATAACCAGTTAACTAGTCTTTTGCAGAGAAATGCATTTGTAGATGCTTCGTTATGAGTCAACATTACGTTAAATGCTTCAAACTGGCCGTTAAGTTAGCGAGTCGAACTCAGCTCATTACACAGCTAACGACCAGTTAACTAATGGTTAGCAGAGATCGTTAAACTCACCGTCAAACTCCCCATTAAACTCCCCGTTAATCTCAACGCTAAACTCCCAGTTAAACTCCCCGTTAAACTCCCAGTTAAACTCCCAGTTAATCAACCAGTTAAACTCCAAGTTAAACTACCCATTAAACTCCCTATTAAACTCACTGTTAATCTCCCCATTAATCTCCCCATTACATTTCCTGTTAATCTCCCTGTTAAACTCTGTGTTCATCTCCCTGTTAATCTCCACATTAATCTCCTAGTTAATCTCCCCGTTAATCTCGCCATTAATCTCCCCGTTAATCTACCAGTTAAACTCCCCGTTAAACTCCCCGTTAAACTTCCCCATTTAACTCGCAGTTAAACACCAAGATAAACTACTCATTAATCTCCCTGTTAGTTTCCCCATTAATCTCCCCCTTGAACTCCCAGGTAATCTCCCCGTTTTACTCAGTGTTCAATGCCCTGTTAATCTCCCTGTTAATCTCCCCGTTTGACTACCCATTAAACTCTACATTAAACTTCCAGTTATACTTCGCAATCAACTCCCCGTTAATCTCCCTGTTAATCTCCCTGGTAATCTCCCTGTTAATCTACGCATTAAACTTCCAGTTAAACTACACGTTAATCTCCCCGTTAATCTCCCCGTTAAACTCACCGTTCAACTCCCCATTCAACTACCCGTTCAACTCCCCGTTCAACTCTCCGTAAATCCCCCTGTTAATATCCTCGTTAAAACCCCATTAAACGCCCTGTTAAACTACCCTTTAATCTCCATGTTAATCTCCCCATTATTTTTCCCGTTAATCTCCCCATTAAATTTCCTGTTAAATTTCTTGTTAAACTTCCCATTAATCTACCCATTAATCTCCCAGTTCAACTCTCTGCTCTACTCCCCGTTCATCTCCTCATTTAACTCCCCATTAAACTCCCAGTTAAAATCCCAGTTAAACTCCAAGTTAAATAACCCGTTAATCTCCCCATTATCTCCCCATTTCACTCCCCGTTAAACTACCGCTCAACTCCCCATTAAACTCCCCATTAAACTCCCAGTTTAAATCCCAGTTAAACTCCAAGTTAAACTACCCATTTATCTCCCCATTAATCTCCCGTTAATTTCCCCTTTAAACTCCCTGTTGATCTCCCCATTTAACTCCCAGTTAAACTCCCAGTTAATCTCCCCATTAAACTCTCCATTAAACTGCCCGTTAATATCCCCGTTAATCTCCCCATTCATCTCCCCGTTAAATTCCCCGTGAATCGCCCCATTAATCTCCCCATTAATCTCCTCATTAATCTCCCCATTAATGTCCCTGTTAATCTCCCAGTTAATCTAGCAGTTAAACTCCCCTTTAAACTCCCCTTTAAACTCCACATTAATCTACCCATTAATCTTCCTGTTAAACTCCCTGTAAAACTGTCTGTTAAACTCCCCGTTAAAATCCCCATTAATCTCCCCATTAATCTCACCATTAATCTCCCTGCTAATCTCCCCTTTACACTCCCCGTTAAACTCCCTGTTAAACTCCCTGTTAATCTCTCCATTAACCTATCCATTCATATCCCCGTTATACTACCCATTAAACTCCCGTTAAACTCCAAGATGAACTACCCGTTAATCTCCCCGTTAATCTCCCCGTTACACTCCCTGTTAAACTCCCCAGTAATCTCCCCGTTAAACTCCCATTAAACTCGCCATTAATCTCCCCATTAATCTCCCAGTCAAACTCCCTGTAAATCTCCCCATTAATCTACCCGTTAAACTCTCCGGTATACTCCCCATTAAATTTCCCATTAATTTCCGTGTTAAACTCCCAGTTAAGTTCAATGTTAAACTACCCATTACACAAACCTTTAAACTCCCCATTAATCTCCCCATAAATCTCCCCGTTTATCTCCCCATTAATCTCCCTGTTAATCTCCTCGTTAATCTACCAATTATACTCAACGTTAAACTTCCCGTTAAACTTACCCATTATACTCCCAGTTAAACTCCAGTTAAACTCCAAGTTAAACTACCCGTTAATTTCCCTGTTAAACTACCCATTAATCTTCCCTTCAAACTCACCGTTAATATCCCTGTTCAACTCCCCGTTCAAGTCCCTGTTAATCTCCCCATTAATCTCTTCGTTTGACTCCCTCTTAAACTCCCCATTAAACTCCCAATTCAACTCCCTGTTAATCTCCCCATTAATCTTCCTGATAATCTCCCCGTTAATCTCCCCATTAAACTCCCTGTTAATATCCCTGTTTAACTCTCTGTTCAACTCCCCGTTCAACTCCCAGTTCAACACCCCGTTACACTCCCAGTTAAAACCCAAGTTAAACTAAATTTAAACTTCCTGTTAAACTCCCCGTTAACCTCCCCATTAATCTCCCCGTTAATCTCCTCGTTAATCTCCCCATTAATCTGCCCATTAATATCCCCATTAATCTACCAGTTAAACTCCCTGTTAAACGCCCCATTAAACTTCCCCGCTAATGTCCCAGTTAAACTCCAAGTTAAACTACCCGTTAATCTCCCCATAAATCTCCCTGTTAATCTCCCTGTTATCTCCCCATTAATCTCCCCGTTAATCTCCCCGTTAATCTTCTTGTTAACTCCCCTTTCAACTCCCCGTTCAACTCCCTGTTCAACTGCCTGTTAATCCCCCCTTAGTCTCCCCGTTAAACTCCCCGTTAAACTCCTGTTTATTTTCCCATTAAACTCCCCATTAAACTCCCCGTTAAACTACCCGTTAAACTACCCGTCAATCTCCCTGTTCAACTCCCCATTCTTCCCCCCTTAATCTTTCAGTTAAACTCCCCATTAAACTTCCCGTTAATCTCCCCATTAATCTTATTGTTAACTCCCCATTCAACTCCCCATTCAACTCCATGTACAACTCCCCATTAAACTCCCCGTTAAACTCCCAGTTAAACTCCAAGTTAATCTACCCGTTAATCTCCTCGTTAATTTCCCGTTAATTTCCCCTTTCAACTCCCAGATAAACTCCCTGTTGAACTCCCAGGTAACTACCCATTAAAGTCCCTATTAAACTTACCGTTAATCTCCCCGTTAATCTCCCCGTTACTCTCCCCGTTAATCTCCCTGTTAAACTCCCTGTTCATCTCTACGTTAATCTCTCCATTAATCCACCCAATAATCTCCCTGTTAATCTACCAGTTAAACTCCCCGTTCATCTCCCAGTTAATCTCCCCATTAAACTCCTCATTCAACACCCCGTTAAACTACCCGTTAATCTCCCTGTTAATCTCCCCGTTATTCATCCCGTTAATCTAATTAAACTTCCCATTTATACTCCCCATTAAATTCCCCATTAATTTCCCCATTAATATCCCCATTCAACTCCCCGTTCAACTGCCCGTTCAACTCCCTGTTCAACTCCCCATTAAACTCCCAGTTAAATTCCAGTTAAACTCCAAGTTAATCTAGCCGTTGATCTCCCCATTAATCTCCCGTTAATTCCCCATTAAACTCCCCGTTAATCTCAATGTTAAACTCCCAGTGAAACTGCCTGTTAAACTCCCAGTTAAACTCCAAGTTAAACTACCCATTAAACTCAACATTTAACTCACCATTAATCTCCCCGTTAATGTTCCCGTTACCCTTCCTGTTAATCTCCCTGTTAAACTCCCCGTTCATCTCCCTGTTAATCTCCCCCTTAATCTCCTAGTTAATCTCCCCATTAATCTCCCTGTTAATCTCCCCATTAATCTACCAGTTAAACTCTCCGTTACACTTACTGATTTAGTCGCATTTAAACTCCCAGTTAAAGTCACTGTTAATCTCCCCGTTAAACTCACCATTCAACGCCCCATTCAACTACCTGTTCAACTCCCCGTTCCACACCCCGTCAATCCCTCTGTTAATGTCCCCGGTAAAATCCCTATTAAACGCCCCATTAAACTACCCTTTAATCTCTATGATAATCTCCCCATTATTCTTCCCGTTAATCTCCCCATTAAACTAACCATTAAATTCCTTGTTAAACTCCCCGTTAATCTACCCATTAATCTCCCCATTCAAATCCCCGTTCAACTCTCTGCTCAACTGCCCGTTCATCTCCCCATTCAACTAACCGATAAACTATCACTTAAAATCCCAGTTAAACTCCAAGTTAAATTACTCGTTAATCTCCCCGTTAATCTCCCCATTGACTCCCCATTAAACTCCCCGTTAAACCCCCCATTAAACTCCCAGTTTAAATCCCAGTTAAACTCCAAGTTAAACTACCCATTATTCTCCCCATTAATCTCCTGTTAATTTCCCCTTTAAACTCCCCATTGAACTCCCCGTTAAACTCCCAGTTAAAGTAGCAGTTAAATTACCCGTTAAACTCCCCGTAAAACTGCCCGTTAATCTACCCGTTTTTCTCCTCATTAATCGCCCCGTTAAACTTCCCGTTAAATTCCCCATTAATCTCCCCATTAATCTCCTCGTTAATCTCCCCGTAAATCTCCCCGTTAATCTCCCCATTAATTTACCAGTCATACTCCCCATGAAACTCCCTGTTAAACTTCCAATTTAAACTCCCGGTAAAACTCTCAGTTAAACTCGATGTTAAATTACCCATTAATTTCATGTTAAACTCCTCGTTAATCTCCCTATTAAACTCCCAATTAAACTCCCCATTCAAATCACCGTTAATCTCCCTATTAATCTCCCCATTACTCTCCCCATTAATCTCCCCATTAAACTCCCCGTTCATCTCCCCATCAATCTCCCCATTAATCTCCTCGTTAATCTCCCTGGTAATCTCCCTGTTAATCTACCCATTAATCTACCAATTAAACTCCCCATTAAACTCACCGTTAAACTTCCCCATAAACTCGCAGTTAAACTCCCAGTTAAACTCCAAGTTAAACTACCCATTATATCCCCATTAATCTCCCCAATATTCTCCCAATTAATCTCCTCGTTAATCTCCCCATTAATCTCCCAGGTAATCTCTCCATTAATCTACCAGCTCAACTCCCCGTTAGTGTGCCCTTAAACTTCCCCGTTAAACTCCCAGTTAAACTCCAAGTTAAACTACCCATTAATCTCCCTGTTAATCTCCCCGTTAATCAACCCATTCTCTCGCCGTTCAACTCCCTGTTAATCTCCCCTTTCAACTCAGTGTTCTAAACCCTGTTAATCTCCCCGTTAATCTCCCCAATTGACTCCCCGTTAAACTCTCATTGAACTCCACATTAACCTACCCTTTAATCTCCCTGTTAATCTCCCCGTTATTCTTCTCATTAATCTCCCCATTAAAGTTCCCATTAAATTCCCCGTTAAACACCCTGTTAATCTCCCCAATAATCTCCCCGTTCAACTCCTCGTTCAAATCCCTGTTCAACTCCCCGTTCAACTCCCTGTTCAACACCCCATTCAACTCTCTCTTCAACACTCCTTAAACTCCTGTTAAACTCTCAGTTTAAATATCAGTTAAACTCGAAGTTAAACTACTCGTCAATCTCCCCATTAATCTCCCATTAATTTCCACCTTAAACTCACCATTTAACTCCCCATTACACTCCCCGTTAAACTCCTAGTTGAACTGCTAGTTAACCTCAAAATTAAACTCCTAGTTGAACAACCCTTTTAAACAACCCATTAATCTCCCCATTAATCTACCAAATAAACTACCCGTTAAACACACCGTTAACCTTCCCTGTTAAACTCGCAGTTAAACTCCAAGTTAAACTCCAAGTTAAACTACCCATTAATATCCCCATTAATCTCCCTGTTAAACTCCCCGTTAATCTCCCCATTATTCTCCCTATTAATCTCCTCGATAATCTCCCCATTAATCTCCCAGTTAATCTCTCCATTAATCTACCAGTTAAACTCCCCATTAATTTCCCCTTAAACTTGCCCGTTACACTCCCTGTTAAACTCCCAGTTAAACTCCAAGTTAAATTACCCGTTACTCTCCCCGTTAGTCTCCCACTAATTTCCCCATTATCTCCCCATTATTCTCCCCAATTAATCTCCTCATTAATCTCCCCATTAATCTCCCAGTTAATCTCTCCATTAATCTACCAGTTAAACTCCCCATTAATCTCCCCTTAAACTTGCCCGTTACACTCCCTGTTCAACTCCCAGTTAAACTCCAAGTTAAATTACCCGTTCCTCTCCCCATTAGTCTCCCATTTATTTCTCCGTCAATCTCTCCATTTAACTCCCCATTACACTCCCTGTTAAACCCCTAATTAAACTACTAGTTAACCTCCCAGTTAAACTCCCAGTTAAACTACACATTTAACTCCCCATTAATCTCCCCATTAATCTACCAGTTAAATTTCCGTTAACCTCACCATTAATCTTCCCCGTTAAACTCCCCATTAAACTCCCCACTAAACTCCCAGTTAAACTCCCTGTTAAATCTCCTGTTAAACTCCCAGTTAAACTACCCATTAAACTCCCCATTAAACACCCTGTTAAACTACACTTTAATCTCCCTGTTAATCTCCCCGTTAATCTCCCCATTAAACATCCCGTTAAATACCCCTGTAATCTCCCCATTAATCCCCCCTTCAATTCCCCGTTCAACTACCATTCAACTCGCGTTCAACTCCCTGTTAATCTCCCGATTAATCTCCCCGTTAAACTATCAGTTGATCTCCCAATTCAACTCCCGTTCAACTACCTGTTAATCTCCCTGTTAATCTCTCCGTTTGACTCCCTGTTAAACTCCCCATGCAACTCTCCTAACAACTTTCCGTTAAACTCCCCGTTCATCTCCCCATTAAACTCCCCATTAAACTCCCAGTTTAAATCCCAGTTTAACTCCAAGTTAAACTACCCATTATTCTCCCTATTAATCTCCTGTTAATTTCCCCTTTAAACTCCCCGTTGCACTCCCAGTTAAACTCCCCTTTAATCTCCCCGTTAAACTCCCAGTTAAACTCCCGGTTAAACTACCCATTAAACTCCCCATTAAACTCCCCGTTAATCTCCCCGTTAATCTCCCCGTTACTATCCCCGTTAATTTCCCCATTAAACTCCCCGTTCATCTCCCCGTTAATTTCCCCATTAATCTACCTAATAATCTCCCCGTTAATATACCAGTTAAACTCCCTATTAAACTATCCGTTAATCTCCCCGTTAATCTCCCCGTTAATCTCTCCATTAAACTCCCCGTTCATCTCCCCGTTAATCTCCCCATTAATCTACCCAATAATCTCCCCGTTAATCTACCAGTTAAACTCCCCGTTAATCTCCCAGTTAATCACCCCATTAAACTCCGCATTCAAATACCCGTTCAACTCCCCGATCGACTCCCCGTTAATACCCTATATATTTCCCCGTTAAACTCCCTATTAAACTTCCCATAAAACTCCCCATTAATATCCCCATTAATCTCCTCGTTAAACTCCACGTTCAACTCCCCATTCAACTCCCCGGTCAACTCCGCTTTGAACTCTCTGTTCCAATCCCCGTTCATCTCCCCGTTCAACTCCCCATTAAACTCCCCCTTAAACTTGCAGTTAAAATCCCAGTTAATCTCCCAGAAAAATTACCCATTAATCTCTCCAATAATCTCCCATTAATTTCCGCATTAAAATCTCCATTTAACTCCCTGTTATACTCACCATTAAACTTCCAGTTTAACTCCCACTTAATCTCCGAGTTAAACCTTCAGTTAATCTACCTGGTTATCTACCCATTAATCTCCCTGTTAATCTCCCCTTTAACTCCCTGTTAAACTCCCCGTTAATGGCCCCATTAATCTCCCCATTAATCTCCTAGTTAATCTCCCTGTTAATCTACCAGTTAAATTCCCGTTAACCTCCCCAATAAACTTCCCTGTTAAACTCCTAGTTAAACTCCCAGTTAAAGACCAAGTTAAACTACCCATTAATAACCCCATTAATCTCCCGTTAATTTCCCTGTTAAACTCCCCATTAAACTCCCCGCTAAACTCCCAGTTAAACTCCCCTTCAAACTTCCAGTTAAACTCCCAATTAAACTATCCGTTAAACTCCCCATTAAACTCACTTTTAATCTCCCCATTACACTACCCTTTAATCTCCCCGTTAAACTCCCTGTTCATTTCCCCATTAATCTCCCCGTTAATCTCCTCGTGAATCTCCACATTAATCTCGCCGTTAATCTCTCCATTAATCTCCCTGTTAAACTCCCCAATCAACTCTCCTTTAATCTCCCCATTAATGTCCCATATAATCTCCCGGTTAATCAAACTGTTAAATTCCCAGTTAAACTTCTCATTTATCTCCCCGTTAATATCCCCATTAAACTCATCATTCAACTCCCCATTAAACCACCCGTTCAACTCCCTGTTAATCACCCGTTAATTTCCCCGATAAACTCCCCATTAAACTACCCGTTAAACTACCCTTTAATCTCCCTATTAATCTCCCCGTTATTCTTCCCTTAGTCTCCACATTAAATTTCCCATTAATTTCTCCATTAAACTCCCCCTTAATCTCCCCATTCACCTCCCAGTTCAAATCCCCGTTCAACTCTCTGTTCAACTCCCTTTTCATCTCCCTGTTCAACTCATTGTTAAACTCCCCGTTAAACTCCCAGTTAAAATCCCAGATATCTCCAAGTTAAATTACCCGTTAATATCCCCATTAATCTCCCGTTAATTTCCCCATTAAACTATCCATTTATCTCCCTGTTATACTCCCCATTAATCTCCCAGTTAAACTCCCAGTTAATCTCATATTTAAACTCCCAGTTAAACTACACATCTAACTCCCAATTCATCTCCCCAATAATCTCCCCAATAATATCCCCATTAAACTCCCCGTGAATGGCCCCGTTAATATCCCCATTAATCTCCCCTTTAATCTCCCCGTTAATCTCCCAGTTAATCTCCCCATTAAACTACCAGTTAAAGTCCTCATTAACCTCCCTGTCAAATTTCCCAATTAAACTCCCAGTTAAATGCCAAGTTAAACCACCCATTAATCTCCCCATTATTTTCCCCATTTAAACTCCCTGTTAACCTCTCACTTCAACTCCCGTTAAACTCCCTGTTAATCTCCCCGTTAAACTCCCTGTCAATCTCCCAATTCAACTCCCATTAAACTCCCTGTTAATCTCCCCGTTAATCACACCATTAGACTCCCCGTTAAACTCCCCATAAATTCCCCATTAAACTCCCCTTTCAACTCCCCATTCAACTCCCCGTTCAACTCCCCGTTCAAATCCCCGTTAAACTCCCTGTTAAACTCCGAGTTAAACTAAATGTTAATCTCCCTGTTAAACTCCCCGTTAATCTCCCCGTTAATTTCCTTGTTAAATTCCCCTTTAATCTCCAGTTAAACTCCCCATTAAACTCGCCGTTGATCTCCCTGTTAATCTCCAAATAAAACTCCCCATTAATCTAACCATTAAACTCCCTGTTAATCTACCCATTAAATTTCCCGTTAATTTCTCCATTAAATTCCCAGTTAAAATACAGTTAAATTATCCGTTAATCATCCTGTTAATCTCCCCGTTATTCGTCCCATTAATCTCTCCTCTAACCTTCCCCTTAAACTCCCCGTTAAACTCCTAGTTAATCTCCTCGCCATTCTCCCTGTTCAATTCCCGTTCAACTCCTCGTTCAACTCCCCATTAAACTCCCCGTTAAATTCCAGTTAAAATCCCAGTTAAACTCCAAGTTAAACTACCTGTTAATATCCATGTTAATCCCCCGTTAATTTCCCAGTTAAACTACTCGTCAATCTCCCCATTAATCTCCCATTACTTTCCACCTTAAACTCACCATTATCTCCCCATTACACTCCCCGTTAAACTCCTAGTCGAACTGCTAGTTAACCTCCCAATTAAACTCCCAGTTGAACAACCCTTTTAAACAACCCATTAATCTCCCCATTAATCTACCAAATAAACTACCCGTTAAACACACCGTTAACCTTCCCTGTTAAACTCGCAGTTAAACTCCAAGTTAAACTCCAAGTTAAACTACCCATTAATATCCCCATTAATCTCCCTGTTAAAATCCCCGTTAATCTCCCCATTATTCTCCCTATTAATCTCCTCATAATCTCCCCATTAATCTCCCAGTTAATCTCTCCATTAATCTATCAGTTAAACTCCCCATTAATTTCCCCTTAAACTTGCCCGTTACACTCCCTGTTAAACTCCCAGTTAAACTCCAAGTTAAATTACCCGTTACTCTCCCCGTTAGTCTCCCATTAATTTCCCCATTAATCTCCCCATTATTCTCCCCAATTAATCTCCTCATTAATCTCCCCATTAATCTCCCAGTTAATCTCTCCATTAATTTACCAGTTAAATTCCCCATTAATCTCCCCTTAAACTTGCCCGTTACACTCCCTGTTAAACTCCCAGTTAAACTCCAAGTTAAATTACCCGTTCCTCTCCCCATTAGTCTCCCATTTATTTCTCCGTCAATCTCTCCATTTAACTCCCCATTACACTCCCTGTTAAACCCCTAATTAAACTCCCAGTTAACCTCCCAGTTAAACTCCCAGTTAAACTACCCGTTTAACTCCCCATTAATCTCCCCATTAATCTACCAGTTAAATTTCCGTTAACCTCACCATTAAACTTCTCCGTTAAACTCCCCATTAAACTCCCCACTAAACTCCCAGTTAAACTCCCTGTTAAATCTCCTGTTAAACTCCCAGTTAAACTACACATTAAATACCCCATTAAACTCACTGTTAATCTCCCTGCTACTCTCCCCATTAATCTCCCCCTTAAACTCCCCGTTAATCTCCCCGTTCAACTCAGTGTTCAACTCCCTGTTAATCTCCCCATTTGACTCCCCGTTAAACTCCCCAATAAACTCCCCGTTAATCTCTCCGTTAACCTCCCCAATAACCTCCCCGTTGATCTAACCGTTAAACTCCCAGTTAAACTCCCTGTTAATCTCCCCATTAATCTCCCCGTTAAACTCACCGTTCAACACCCCATTCAACTACCCATTCAACTCCCCGTTCAACTCCCCTTAATCCCCTGTTATTTTCGCAATTAAACACCCCATTAAACACCCTGTTAAACTACACTTTAATCTCCCTGTTATTCTCCCCGTTAATCTCCCCATTAAACATCCCGTTAAATACCCCTGTAATCTCCCCAATAATCCCACCCTTCAATTCCCCGTTCAACTACCATTCAACTCGCATTAAACTCCCCGTTCATCTCCCCATTAAACTCCCCTTAAACTCCCAGTTTAAATCCCAGTTTAACTCCAAGTTAAACTACCCATTATTCTCCCTATTAATCTCCTGTTAATTTCCCCTTTAAACTCCCCGTTGCACTCCCAGTTAAACTCCCCTTTAATCTCCCCGTTAAACTCCCATTTAAACTCCCGGTTAAACTACCCATTAAACTCCCCATTAAACTCCCCGTTAATCTCCCCGTTAATCTCCCCGTTCTCTCCCCGTTAATTTCCCCATTAAACTCCCCGTTCATCTCCCCGTTAATTTCCCCTTTAATCTACCTAATAATCTCCCCGTTAATATACCAGTTAAACTCCCTATTAAACTATCCGTTAATCTCCCCGTTAATCTCCCCGTTAATCTCTCCATTAAACTCCCCGTTAATCTCCCCATTAATCTACCCAATAATCTCCCCGTTAATCTACCAGTTAAACTCCCCGTTAATCTCCCAGTTAATCACCCCATTAAACTCCCCATTCAAATACCCGTTCAACTCCCCGATCGACTCCCCGTTAATACCCTATATATTTCCCCGTTAAACTCCCTATTAAACTTCCCATAAAACTCCCCATTAATATCCCCATTAATCTCCTCGTTAAACTCCACGTTCAACTCCCCATTCAACTCCCCGGTCAACTCCGCTTTGAACTCTCTGTTCCAATCCCCGTTCATCTCCCCGTTCAACTCCCCGTTAAACTCCCCCTTAAACTTGCAGTTAAAATCCCAGTTAATCTCCGAGAAAAATTACCCATTAATCTCCCCAATAATCTCCCATTAATTTCCGCATTAAAATCTCCATTTAACTCCCTGTTATACTCACCATTAAACTTCCAGTTTAACTCCCACTTAATCTCCGAGTTAAACCTTCAGTTAATCTACCTGGTTATCTACCCATTAATCTCCCTGTTAATCTCCCCTTTAACACCCTGTTAAACTCCCCGTTAATGGCCCCATTAATCTCCCCATTAATCTCCTAGTTAATCTCCCTGTTAATCTACCAGTTAAATTCCCGTTAACCTCCCCAATAAACTTCCCTGTTAAACTCCTAGTTAAACTCCCAGTTAAAGACCAAGTTAAACTACCCATTAATAACCCCATTTATCTCCCGTTAATTTCCCTGTTAAACTCCCCATTAAACTCCCCGCTAAACTCCCAGTTAAACTCCCCTTCAAACTTCCAGTTAAACTCCCAATTAAACTATCCGTTAAACTCCCCATTAAACTCACTTTTAATCTCCCCATTACACTACCCTTTAATCTCCCCATTAAACTAACTGTTCATTTCCCCATTAATCTCCCCGTTAATATCCTCGTGAATCTCCACATTAATCTCGCCGTTAATCTCTCCATTAATCTCCCTGTTAAACTCCCCAATCAACTCTCCTTTAATCTCCCCATTAATGTCCCATATAATCTCCCGGTTAATCAAACTGTTAAATTCCCAGTTAAACTTCTTATTTATTTCCCCGTTAATATCCTCATTAAACTCATCATTCCACTCCCCATTAAACCACCCATTCAACTCCCCGTTAATCACCCGTTAATTTCCCCGATAAACTCCCCATTAAACTACCCGTTAAACTACCCTTTAATCTCCCTATTAATCTCCCCGTTATTCTTCCCTTAGTCTCCCCATTAAATTTCCCATTAATTTCTCCATTAAACTCCCCCTTAATCTCCCCGTTCACCTCCCAGTTCAAATCCCCGTTCAACTCTCTGTTCAACTCCCTTTTCATCTCCCTGTTCAACTCATTGTTAAACTCCCCGTTAAACTCCCAGTTAAAATCCCAGATATCTCCAAGTTAAATTACCCGTTAATATCCCCATTAATCTCCCGTTAATTTCCCCATTAAACTATCCATTTATCTCCAAGTTATACTCCCTGTTAATCTCCCAGTTAAACTCCCAGTTAATCTCATATTTAAACTCCCAGTTAAACTACACGTCTAACTCCCAATTCATCTCCCCAATAATCTCCCCATTAATATCCCCATTAAACTCCCCGTGAATGGCCCCGTTAATATCCCCATTAATCTCCCCTTTAATCTCCCCGTTAATCTCCCAGTTAATCTCCCCATTAAACTACCAGTTAAAGTCCTCATTAAACTCCCTGTCAAATTTCCCAATTAAACTCCCAGTTAAACGCCAAGTTAAACCACCCATTAATCTCGCCATTAATCTCCCCATTATTTTCCCCATTTAAACTCCCTGTTAACCTCTCACTTCAACTCCCGTTAAACTCCCTGTTAATCTCCCCGTTAAACTCCCTGTCAATCTCCCAATTCAACTCCCATTAAACTCCCTGTTAATCTCCCCGTTAATCACACCATTAGACTTCCCGTTAAACTCCCCATAAATTCCCCATTAAACTCCCCTTTCAACTCCCCATTCAACTCCCCGTTCAACTCCCCGTTCAAATCCCCGTTAAACTCCCTGTTAAACTCCGAGTTAAACTAAATGTTAATCTCCCTGTTAAACTCCCCGTTAATCTCCCCGTTAATTTCCTTGTTAAATTCCCCTTTAATCTCCAGTTAAACTCCCCATTAAACTCGCCCTTGATCTCCCTGTTAATCTCCAAATAAAACTCCCCATTAATCTAACCATTAAACTCCCTGTTAATCTACCCATTAAATTTCCCGTTAATTTCTCCATTAAATTCCCAGTTAAAATACAGTTAAATTATCCATTAATCATCCTGTTAATCTCCCCGTTATTCGTCCCATTAATCTCTCCTCTAACCTTCCCCTTAAACTCCCCGTTAAACTCCTAGTTAATCTCCTCGTCACTCTCCCTGTTCAATTCCCGTTCAACTATTCGTTCAACTACCCATTAAACTCCCCGTTAAATTCCAGTTAAAATCCCAGTTAAACTCCAAGTTAAACTACCTGTTAATATCCATGTTAATCCCCCGTTAATTTCCCAGTTAAACTAACCGTTAAACTCCTCATTAAACTCACCGTTAATCTCCCTGTTAATCTCCCCATTAAACTCCTCGTTCATCTCCCCATTAATCTCCCTGTTAATCTCCTCATTAATCTCCCGGTTAATCTCCCCATTAATCTCTCTGTTAACCACCCCGTTAATATTTTCGTTAAACTCCCCATTAAACTCCCCATTAAACTCCCAGTTAAACAACCAGTTAAACAACCCATTAAACTCCCTGTTAAACTGCCTGTTAATCTACCCATTCAACTCCCCATTAATTTCCCTGTTAAACTCCCTGTTCAACTCCCCATTCAACTCCCCGTTCAACTCCCCATTAAACTCCCTGTTAAACTCCAAGTTAAACTACATGTTAATCTCCCCATTAAACTCACCGTTAATCTCCTCATTAATATCCCCATTAAAATCCTCGTTCATCTCCCCGTTAATCTCCCTGTTAATCTCCTCATTAATCTTCCTGTTAATCTCCCCATTAATCTCTCTGTTAACCTCCCTGTCAATACCCTTGTTAAACTCCCCATTAAACTCCCCATTAAACTCCCAGTTAGACAACCAGTTAATCTTCCAGTTAAACAACCCATTAAACTCTCTGTTAAACTGCCCGTTAATCTACCCATTCATCTCCCCATTAATTTCCCTGTTAAACTCCCTGTTAATCTCCCCGTTCAACTCCCTGTTATCTCCCTGTTGGACTCCCCATTAAACTCCCCATTCAACTCCCCGTTAATCTCCCCATTAATCTCCCAGATAATTTTCCGGTTAATCTACCTGTTAAACTCCCCATTTAACTCCCTGTTAAACTCCCCGTTAATCTCCTTGTTAATCTTCCCGTTAAACTCCTTGTTCAACTCCCCATTCAACTCCCTGATCAACTCCCCATTAATCACCCTGTTAATCTCCGCATTAAACTCCCCATTAAACTCCCCATTAAACTCCTCTATAAACACTCCATTAAACTACACATTAAAATCCCCGTTAATCTCCCCATTAATCTCTCCATTATGCTCCCTTCAAAATTCCCCTTTATACTCCACGTTAAACTCACTGTTAAACTCCCCACAAATCTCTCCATTAACCTCCCCATTAATCTCCACGTTAAACTCCCCATTAAACTCCCCGTTAAATTTCCATTAAACTCCAACTTAAACTACCCGTTAGTCTCCCCGTTTATCTCCCCATTAAACTACTCGTTCATCTCCCTGTTAATCTCCCTGTTAATCTCCTTGTTATTCTCCCTATTAATCTCCCCGTTAATCTCTCCATTAATCTCTCTGTTAACATCCCGTTAATAACCTCGTTAAACTCCCCATTAACTCCCAGTTAAACAACCAGTTAAACTCCCAGTTAAACTACCGGTTAAGCTCCACGTCAAATTGCCCTTAATATACACGTTAATCTCCCCATTAATCCCCGATAAACTCCCTGTTAATCGTCCCATTAATCTCCCTGTTAATCTCCTCGTTATCTCCCTGTTAATCTCCCCGTTAATCTCCCCGTTAAAACCCCTATTAATCTACCATTTTAACAACCCATTAAACTCCCTGTTAATCTTACCTGTTAAACTCCCAGTTTAACACCCAATTAAACTCCAAGGTAATTACCCGTTAAACTCCCTGTTAATCACCCCGTGAATTTCCCTGTTAAACTCCCTGTTAATCTCCCCGATCAACTCCCTGTTAATGTCCCAATTTGACTCTCCGTTAAACTATCCATTAAGCTCCCCATTCAACTCACCGTTAATCTCCCTGTAATCTCCAAGATAATCTCCCAGTTAACCCACCCGTTAAACTCACCTTTAAACTCCCCATTAAACTCCCCATTTAACTCCCCATTAATCTAACCGTTAATCTTCCCGTTAAACTCCCCGTTCAACTCCCCATACAACTCCTCATTAATCCCTCCGTTCATCTCCCCATTAAATTCCATGTTAAATTCCCTGTTAAAATCCCCGTTATACTCCCTATTAAACTCCCCATTATAATCCCCGTTAATCTCCCCGTTAATCTCATTATTAATCTACCTGCTAATCTCCCCGTTAAACTGCCCGTTAAACTCCCCGTAAATCTCTCTCATAATCTCCCTGTTAATATCCTCGTTAAACTCCCTATTAAACTCCCCGTTAAGCTCCCCATTAAACTCCCATTAAACTCCAGGTTAAACTACCCATTAATCTCCCCGTTAAACTCCATGTTATACTCTATGTTAAACTACATGTTAATCTCCCCATTAAACTATGCGTTAATCTCCCCGTTAAACTCCCCGTTAAACTCTCCGGTAAACTCGCCGTTAATCTCCCTGTTTATCTCCCAGTTAAACTCCCCGTTAAACTCCCTTTTAAACTCCCCGTTAACCTCCGCATTAATCTTGCTGCTAATCTCCCCTTTAAACTTCCCATTAAGATCCCTGTTAAACTCCCCATTAATGTCTCCATTAATTTCATCGTTAATATCCTCGTCAAACTCCGCATTAAACTCCCCATTAAACTCCCGTTAAACACCAAATTCAACTACCCATTAATCTCTCCATTAAACTCCCCATTAATGTCCCCGTTAAACTCCTTGTTAAACTCCCTGTTTATCTCCCCTAAAATCTCCCCGTTAAACTCGCCGTTAATCTCCCCATAAATCTCCCAGTTAAACTCCCCATTAATCTCCCCGTTAATCTACCCGTTAAACGCCCCGTTAATCTACCCCTTAAATTTCCTGTTAATATCCCCGTTAAACTAACAGTTAAACTCCCAGTTACATTACCCGTTTAAAGTCCCCGTAAAACTTCCCGTTACTCTACCCATTTTTCCCTTTTAAACTCCCCGTTAACCTCCGCATTAATCTTGCTGCTAATCTCCCCTTTAAACTCCCCATTAAGATCCCTGTTAAACTCCCCATTAATGTCTCCATTAATTTCATCGTTAATATCCTCGTCAAACTCCGCATTAAACTCCCCATTAAACTCCCGTTAAACACCAAATTCAACTACCCATTAATCTCTCCATTAAACTCCCCATTAATGTCCCCGTTAAACTCCTTGTTAAACTCCCTGTTTATCTCCCCTAAAATCTCCCCGTTAAACTCGCCGTTAATCTCCCCATAAATCTCCCAGTTAAACTCCCCATTAATCTCCCCGTTAATCTACCCGTTAAACGCCCCGTTAATCTACCCCTTAAATTTCCTGTTAATATCCCCGTTAAACTAACAGTTAAACTCCCAGTTACATTACCCGTTTAAAGTCCCCGTAAAACTTCCCGTTACTCTACCCATTTTCTCATTATTAATCTCCCAGTTAACCTTCCCGTTAAATTCCTCATTAATCTCCCCATTAATATCCTCGTTAATCTCCCTGTAAATCTCCCCGTTAATCTTCCTATTAATCTACCAGTCAAACTCCCCATTAAACTCCCTTTTAAACTTCCCCATTAAACTCCCGGTTAAACTCCCAGTTAACCCCCAAGTTAAATTACCAATTAATTTCACGTTAAACTCTCCGTTAAACTCCAAGTTAAACTCCCAGTTAAACTTCCCATTAAAATCACCATTAATATCCCCGTTAATCTCCCCATTACTCTCCCCATTAAACTCCCCGTTCACCTCTCCATTAATCTCCCCATTAATCTCCTCCTGAATCTCCCCGGTATTCTCCCCATTAATCTGTTCGTTAATCTACCAATTATACACCCCATTAAACTCACCGTTAAACTTCACCATAAACTCGCAGATAAACTCCCAGTTAAACTCCAAGTTAAACTACCGATTATATCCCCATTTATCTCCCCATTAAACACCTCATTAATCTCCCCAATATTCTCCCAATTAATCTCTTCATTAATTTCCACATTAATCTCCCAGGTAATCTCTCCATTAATCTACCAGCTAAACTCCCCGTTAGTCTGCCATTAAACTTCCCCATTAAACTCCCAGTTCAACTCCAAGTTAAGCTACCCATTAATCTCCCTTTTAATCTCCCCGTTAATCTACCCATTAATCTTGCGGTTCAACTCCCTGTTAATCTCCCCTTTCAACTCAGTGTTCTACACCCTGTTAATCTCCCCGTTAATCTCCCAATTTGACTCCCCATTCAACTCTCATTAAACTCCCCGTTAACGTACCTGTTAACCTTTCTGTTAATCTCTCCATTACTCTTCCCGTTAATCTCGCCATTAAAGTTCCCGTTAAATTCCCCGTTAAACACCCTGTTAATCTCCCTAATAATTTCCCCGTTCAACTCCTCGTTCAACTCCCTGTTCAACTCCCCGTTCAACTCCCCATTCAACACCCCGTTCAACTCTTTCTTCAACACCCTGTTCAACTCCCCGTTAAGCTCCTGTTAAACTCCCAGTTAAAATATCAGTTAAACTCCAAGTTAAACTACCCGTTAATCTCCCCGTTAATCTCCCACTAATTTCCCTGTTAAACTTTCCGTTATACCCCCAATAATCTCCCCGTTCAACTCGCCATTCAACTCTCTGTTCAACTCCGCATTCAACTCCCCGTTAAACACCCAGTTAAAATATCAGTTAAAATCCAAGTTAAATTACCCGTTCCTCTCCCTGTTAGTCTTCCATTAATTTCCATATTAATCTTTCCATTTAACTCCCCGTTACACTCCTCGTTAAACTCCTAATTAAACTCCCAGTTAACCTCCAATTTAAACTACCCATTAAACTCCCCATTAATCTCCCCATTAGTCTACCAGCTAAATTCCCGTTAACCTCACCATTAAATTTCCCTGTTAAACTCCCCATTAAATTCCCCACTAAATTCCGGGTTACACTCCCTGTTAAACCTCCAGTGAAACTCCCAGTTAAACTACCCATTAAACACCCCATTAAACTCGCCGTTAATCTCCCTGCTACTCTCCCCATTAATCTCCCTGTTAAACTCCCCGTTTATCTCCCCATTAATCTCTCATTAATCTTCTTGTTAAACTCCCCGTTATCTCCCCACTAATCTACCCATTAATCTCCCCCTTAAACTCCCCATTAATCTCCCCGTTCAACTCAGTGTTCAACTCCCTGTTAATCTCCCCATTTGACTCCCCATTAAACTCCCCAATAAACTCCCTGTTAATCTCTCCGTTAATCTTCCCATTAAATATCCCGTTAAATTCCCCATAAACTCCCCTTTACGCTCCCCATTAATCCTCCTGTTCAACTCCCCATTCAACTCCCTGTTTATCTCTCCATTAATCTCCCCGTTAAACTATCTGTTGATCTCCCACTTCAACTCCCGTTAAACTCCCTATTAAATTCCCCATTAATCTCCCCATTAAACTCCCCATTATACTCCCCGTTAAACTCCCTAATCAACTCCCCGTTAATCTCTCTGTAAATCTCCCCAATAATCTCCCTGTTAATCTTCCCGTTAAACTCCCCATTAAACTCGCTGTTAATCTCCCAGTCAATCTCACTGTAAATCTCCCATTTAATCAGACCGTTAAAGTCTCATTTAAACTCCTCATTAAATTTCCCATTAATTTTCCCATTAAACTACCAGTTAAACTTCCCGTTAAACTCCCTGTAAAACTCCCGTCAATTTTCCCATTAAACTCCACATTGAACTCCCCATAAACTCCCCGTTTAACTTCCCGTTAATCTCCCTGTTAATCTCCTCATTATTCATCCCCTTCATCTCCCCTTTAAAGTTCCCGTTAAACTCCATATTAAACTCACAGTTAATCTCCCCATTAAACTCCCCGTTCAACTCCCCATTCAAGTCAACATTCAACTCCCTGTGCAACTCCCCTTTCAACTTCCCATTCAACTCCCTGTTTAACTCCCCATTAAACTCCAAGTTAAACTACCCGTTCATCTCCTTATTTATCTCCCGTTAATATCCGCATTAAACTCCTCGATAAACTCCCTGTTGAACTCCCAGTTAAACTACCCATTAAACTCCCCATTAAACACCCTGTTAATCTCCACATTAATCTCCCCGTTAAACTATATGTTGATCTCCCAATTCAACTCCCATTAAACTCCATATTAAACTCCCCTTTAATCTCCCCATTATACTCCGCGTTAATCTCCCTAATTAACTCACCGTTATCTCTCCGTAAATCTCCCCAATAATCTCCCCGTTAATCTACCCGTTAAACTCCTAGTTAATCTCGCTGTCAAACTCCCGATCAATCTTCCCATTAAACTCCCCATTAAACTCGCTGTTAATCTCCCCGGTAATCTCCCAGTCAATCTCACTGTAAATCTCCCAATTTATCTGACCGTTAAAGTCTCATTTAAACTCCCCATTAAATTTCCCATTTACTTTCCCATTAAACTACCAGGTAAACTTCCCGTTAAACTCCCTGTAAAACTCCCGTCAATTTTCCCATTAAACTCCTTATTAAACTCCCTGTTAAACTCCCCATTAAACTTCCCGCTAATCTCCCTGTTAATCTCCTCGTTATTCATCCCCTTAATCTCCCCTTTAAAGTTCCCATTAAACTCCCTATTAAACTCCCCGTTAATCTCCCCATTAAACTCCCCGTTCATCTCCTTGTTAATCTCCCCATTAATCTACCCAATAATCTCCCTGTTAATCTACCAGTTAAACTCCCCATTAAACTACCCGTTAATCTCCCCGTTAATCTCCCCGTTACTCTCCCCGTTAATCTCCCCATTAAACTCCCCGTTCATCTCCCCTTTAATCTACCCAATAATCTCCCCGTTAATCTACGAGTTAAACTCCCCGTTAATCTCCCAGTTAATCAACCCATTAAACTCCCCATTCAAATACCCGTTCAACTCCCCGATCAACTCCCTGTTAATACCCTGTTACTTTCCCAGTTAAACTCCATATTAAACTTCCCACTACACTCCCCGTTAATATCCTCATTAATCTCCTCGTTAAACTCCCTGTTCAACTCACTGTTCAACTCCCCGGTCAACTCCCCGTTCAACTCTCTGTTCCAAACCCCGTTCATCTCCCCATTCAACTCCCCGTTAAACTCCCCCTTAAAATCCCAGTTAAAATCCCTGTTAAACTCCAAAAAAATTACCCATTAATCTCCCCAATAATCTCCCATTAATTTCCGCATTAAACTCTCCATTTATCTCCCCATTATACTGCCCGTTAAACTTCCAGTTAAACTCCCACTTAATCTCCCAGTTAAACCTTCAGTTAATCTACCTGGTTAACTCCCCATTAATCTCCCTGTTAATCACCCTATTAACGTTCCATTAAACTCCCCGTTAATAGCCCCGTCAATCTCCCCATTAATCTCCTAGTTAATTTCCATGTTAATCTACCAGTTAAATTCCCGTTAATCTTCCCAATAAACTTCCCCGTTAAACACCTAGTTAAACTTCCAGTTAAAGACCAAGTTAAACTACCCGTTAATCTCCCCGTTAATCTCCCATTTATTTCCCTGTTAAACTCCACATTAAACTCCCCGCTAAACTCCCAGTTAAACTCCCCTTCAAGCTTCCAGTTAAACCCCCAGTTAAACTATCCGTTAATCTCCCTGTTAACTCCCCAATGAACTCCCCATTATTCTCCCCATTAATGTTCCCAATAATCTCCCGGTTAATCTACCTGTTAATTTCCCCGATAAACTCCCCATTATACTCCTCGTTAAACTACCCTTTAATCTCCCTGTTAATCACCCTGTTATTCTTCCCTTTAATCTCCCCATTAAACTTCCCATTAAATTCTCTGTTAAACTCCCCCTTAATCTCCCCGTTCACCTCCCGGTTAAACTCCCCGTTCAACTCACTGTTCAACTCCCTGTTAATCTCCCTGTTCAACTCCCTGTTATCTCCCCGTTAAACTCCCCGTTAAACTCCCAGTTAAAACCCCAGATATCTCCAAGTTAATATCCCCGTTAATTTCCCCATTTAACTATCCATTTAACTCCCCGCTATACTCCTCGTTAAACTCCCAGTTGAACTCCCAGTTAATCTCCTCTTTAAACTCCCAGTTAAACTACCCGTTAAACTCCCCATTAATATCGCCAATAATCTCCCAGTTAAACTCCTAATTAAACTCCCTGTCAAACTTCCCAATTAAACTCGCAGTTAAACTCAAAGTTAAATTACCCGTTAATCTCCCCATTAATCTCCTCATTATTTTCCTCTTAAACTCCCTGTTAACTTCCCAATTCAAAACCCGTTAACTCCCTGTTATTCTCCCAGTTAATCTCCCCGTTAAACTCCCTGTCAATCTCTCAATTCAACTCCCATTAAACTCCCTGTTAATCCCTCCGTTAATCTACCCATTAGACTCCCCGTTAAACTCCCCATAAACTCCCCATTAAACTCCCCATTCAACTCCCTGTTCAACACCCAGTTCAACTACCCGTTCAACTCCCCGTTAAACTCCCTGTTAAATTCCTAGTTAAAATCCCAGTTAAACGACCATTTAAACTCAAAGTTAAAATACCCGTTAAACCCCCCGTTAAACTGCCTGTTAATGTCCACATTAATCTCTCCGTTAATCTCCCAATTAAACTCCCCGTTAATCTCCCCATTATCGCCCCTATGATGTCCTCGTTAAACTCTCCCTGTTAATCTACAAGTTAAACTCCCTGTTCAACTTCCCTGTTAAACCCCCAGTTAAACTCCCTGTTAAACTCCAAGTTAAACTACCTGTTAAGCTCCCCGTTAAACTCTTCATTAATCTCCCTGTTAAACTCCTTGTTAAATTCCCCTTTAATTTCCCAGTTAAACTCCCCGTTAAACTCGCCGTTAATCTCCCTGTTAATCCCCAAGTAAAACTCCACGTTTATCTCCCCATTAATCTAACCGTTAAACTCCCTGTTAATCTCCCCATTAAATATCCCGTTAATTTCCCCGTTAAATTCCCAGTTAAAATACAGTTAAATTATCCATTAATCTTCCTGTTAATCTCCCCGTTATTCGTCCCATTAATCTATCCTCTAAACTACCCCATTCAACTCCCCGTTCAACACCCAGTTCAACTCCCCATTCAACTCCCCGTTAAACTCCCTGTTAAACTCCTAGTTAAAATCCCAGTTAAACGACCATTTAAACTCAAAGTTAAACTCCCTATTTAACTCCACATTAAACTCCCAGTTATCTACCAGTTAAACTCCCCGTTAAACTCCCTATTAAATTTGCACGTTAAACTCCAAGTAAACTCCAAGTCAAATTACCCATTAATTTCCCCATGAAACTCCCCATTAAACTCCCTGTTAAACTCCCAGTTAAACTCCCCGTTAAATTTCCAGTTAAACTCCCAGTTACTCTCACAGTTTATCTCCCAGTTAAACCACCCGTTCAACTCCCCATTAATCGCATTGTTAATCTCCCCATTAATCTCCTCATTGTTCTCCCTGTTAAACTCTTCTTTCATCTCACCGTTAATCTCCCTGTTAATCTCCTCGTTAATCTCCCTGTTAATCCCCCCGTTTTCTTTCCTTTAATCTACTCCCCGTTAAACTCACTGTTAAACTCCCCGTTAAACTCATTGTTAAACTTCCCCGTTAAACTCCAAGTTAAACTACCCAATAATATCCCCATTAATCTCCCCGTTAAACTCCCTGTTAATCTCTCCATTATTTTCCCCATTTATCTCCTCGTTAATCTCACCATTAATCTCCTGGTTAATCTCCCTGTTAATCTACCAGTTAATCTCACCGTTAAACTCCCCATTTAACTTCCCCATTAAACACGCAGATAAACTCCCAGTTGAACTAACTGTTAGAGTCTCAGTTAAACTCCAAGTTAGACTACCCATTAATCTCCCCGTTAATCTCCCGTTAATTTCCTGATTAAACTCCCCGTTGAACTCCCCATTAAACTGCCAGTTAAACTCCCCATTAAACTCCCAGTAAAACAACCAGTTAAACTCCCAGTTAAACTACCCATTAAACTCCCCGTTAAACTGCCCGTTAATCTACCCGTCAATCTCCCCATTAATCTCCCCTTAAACTCCCCTCTAATCGCCCCATTAATCTCCTCGTTAATCTCCTCACTAATCTCCCCGTTGATCTCACCGTTAATCTCCCTGTTATTTTACCAGTTAAATTCCCCGTTAAACTCACTGTTAAACTTCTCCATTAAACTCCGTGTTAAAATCCCAGCTAAACTCCAAATTAAATTACCCGTTAATCTCCCCATTAATCTCCCCATTAATTTCCCTGTTAAACTCCCTGTTAAAGTCCCCGTTCAACTCCCTGTTAATCTCCCCATTTGACTCCCCATTAAACTTCCTGTTAAACTCCCCATTCAACACCCCGTTAATTTCCCTATTAATCTCCAAGAAAATCTGCTGGTTAATCTACCCGTTAAACTCCAAGTTCAACTCCCGTTCAACTGCCAGTTAATCCCCCTGGTAATCTCCCCATTAAATTCCGCAGTTAACGCACCGTTAAACTCACAGTTAAATCCCTGTTAATCTCCCCCTTAATCTGATTATTAATCTCCCTGCTATTCTCCCCTTTAAACTCCCCATAAACTCCCTGTTAAACTCCCTTTTAAACACCCTGTTAATCACCGCATTAATCTCCCTGCTAATCTCCCCTTTAAACTCCCCATTAAACTCGCTGTTAAACTCCCTGTTAATCTCTCCATTAACTTCATCATTAATATCCTTGTTAAACTCCCCATTAAACTCCCTGTTGAAATCCCGTTAAACTCCAAATTAAACTACCCGTTAATCTCCCCGTTAAACTCCCCGTTAATCTACCCATTAAACTCCTTGTTAAACTACCCATATATCTCCCCTATAGCCTCCCCATTAAATTCGCCGTTAATCTCCCCACAAATCTCCCAGTTAAACTCCCCATTAATCTTCCCACTAATCTACTCATTAAACTCCCCGTTAATCTACCCCTAAAATTTCCCGTTAATTTCCCTGTTAAACTACCAGTTAAGCTAAACATTAAACTCCCCATTAAACTGCCCGTTAATCTACCCGTTAATCTCCTCATTAACTCCCCTTAAATTTCCCATTAAATTCCCCATTTATCTCCCCATTAATCTCCTCGTTAATCTCCCCATTAATCCCCCGTTTATCTACTTATTAATCAGCCAGTTAAACTCCCCATTAAACTCCCTCTTAAGCTTCCCCGTTAAACTCCCAGTTAAACCCCCAGTTAAACTCTAAGTTAAATTAACCATTAATTTCACGTTAAACTCCCCGTTAAACTCTCCATTAAACTCCCTGTTAAACTCCCATTTGAACTCCCCATTAAAATCACCGTTAATATCCCCGTTAATCTACCCGTTACTCTCCCCATTAATCTCCCCGTTAAACTCCCCATTCATCTTCCCATTAATCTCCACGTTAATCTCCTCATTAATCTCCCTTGTAATCTCCCTGTTAATCTCCCCGTTAATCTACCAATTAAACTCCCCCTTAAACTCACCTTAAACTCCCCAAAAACTCGCATTTGACCTCCCAGTTAAACTCCAAGTTAAACCACCCATTAATATCCCCTTTAATCTTCCCATTAAACTCTCCATTAATCTCCCCAATATTCTCCCCATTAATCTCCTCGTTAATCTCCCCATTAATCTCTCAGATAATTTCTACATTAATCTACCAGCTAAACTCCCTGTTAGTCTGCTTTTAAACTTCCCCGTTAAACTCCCAGTTAAACTCCAAGTTAAGCTACCAATTAATCTCCCTAATAAGCTCCCCATTAATCTACTCATTAATCTCCCCGTTCAACTCCCCGTTAATCTCCCCTTTCAACTAAGTGTTCTTCACCCTGTTAATCTCCCCGTTAATCTCCCCATTTGACTCCCCGTTAAACTCTCATTAAACACCCGTTAACCTACACTTTAATCTCCCTGTTAATCTCCCGGTTATTCTTCCCGTTAATCTCTCCAATAAACATCCCATTAAATTCCCCGTTAACACTGTTAATCTCCCCAATAATCTCCCCGTTCAACACCCCATTGAACTCTCTCTTCAACACTCCGTTCAACTCCCCGTTAAACTCCTGTTAATCTCCCAGTTAAAATATCAGTTAAACTACCCGTTAATTTCCCCATTAATCTCCCGTTAATTTCCACGTTAAACTCTTGATTTAACTACCCATTACACTCCCCATTAAACTCCTAGTTGAACTCCGAGTTAACCTCCCAATTAAACTCCCAGTTAAACTACCCTTTTAAACAACCCATTAATCTCCCCATTA
This sequence comes from Locusta migratoria, assembly GCA_026315105.1. NCBI lineage: Eukaryota > Metazoa > Arthropoda > Insecta > Orthoptera > Acrididae > Locusta > Locusta migratoria. The sequence continues at coordinate 126,394,115 of CM048754.1, forward strand.
ATCTACCAGTTAAACTACCCAGTAAACACAAAATTAAACTTTCTCGTTAAACTCGCAGTCAAACTCCAAGTTAAACTCCAAGATTAACTACCCATTAATATCCCCATTAATCTCACTGTTAAACTCCCCATTCAACACGCCATTCAACTCTCTGTTCAAATCCCCGTTCAACTCCCCGTTAAACTCCCATTAAACTCCCAGTTAAAATCCCAGTTAAACTCCAAGTTAAATTACTCGTTACACTCCCTGTTAGTCTCCCAATAATTTCCCCGTTAATCTATCCATTTAACTCCCCGTTACACTCCCCGTTAAACTCCTGATTAAAGTCCCAGTTAACCTCCCAGTTTAACTCCCAGTTAAACTACCTGTTAAACTCCCCATTAATCTCCCCGTTAATCTCCTTGTTAATCTACCTGTTAAATTCCCGGTAACCTCACCATTAAACTTCCCTGTTAAACTCCTAGTTAAACTCCCAGTTAAACACCAAGTTAAACTACCCATTAATCTCCCCGTTAATCTCCTGCTAATTTCCCCATTAAACTCCCCACTTAATTTCCTGTTAAACTCCCTGTTAAACCTCCAGTTAAACTCCCAGCTAAACAACCCATTGAACACCCCATTAAATTCACCATTAATATCCCTGTTCATCTCCCTGCTACTCTCCCCATTAATCTCCCTGTTAATCTTCCCGTTCATCTCCCCATTAATCTCCCCATTAACCTCCTTGTTAATCTCCCCGTTAATCTCCCCATTAATCTCCCCATTAATCTACCCAATAATCTCCCCCTTAAACTCCCCGTTATTCTCCCCATTCAACTCCTCGTTAAACTCCCCAATCAACTCCCCATTAATCTCTCCGTCAATCTCCCCAATAATCGCCCCGCTAATCTCCCCATTAAACTCCATGTTAAACTCCCTGTGAATCTCCCCGTTAATCTCGTTGTTAAGCCCACCGTTCAACTCCCCATTCAACTACCCATTCAACTCCCCATTCAACTCCCAGTTAATCCCCTTTTAATTTCCCCATTCAACGCCCCATTAAACTCCCTGTTAAATAACCCTTTAATCTCCCTGTTAGTCTCTCCATTAATCTCCCCATTAAACATCCCGTTAAATTCCCTGTTAAACTCCCCTTTAATCTCCCCATTAATCCCCCCATTCAACTCCCGTTTAACTCCCTGTTAATCTCCCCGTTAATCTCCCCGTTAAACTCCCTGTTGATCTTCCAATTCAACTCCCGTTCAACTACCTGATAATCTCCCCGTAAATCTCTCCATTTGACTCCCCGTTAAACTCCCCGTTCAAATCCCCGTACAACTCCCCGTTAAACTCCCAGTTCTACTCCAAGTTAAACTACCCGTTAATCTCCCCATTAATCGCCCCGTCAATTTCCCTGTTAAACTCCCTGTTAATCTCCCCGTACATCTCTCTGTTAACCTCCCCATTAATCTACACGTTTGACTCCCCACTAATCTCACTGTTAATCTATCAGTTAAACTCCCGGTTAAACTCACCATTAAACTTCCCCGTTAAACTCGCAGTTAAACTCCCAGTTAAACTACCCATTAATATCTCCGTTAATCACCCCATTAAACTCTCCGTTAATCTCCCCATTATTCTCCCCATTGATCTTCTCGTTAATCTCCCCATTAATCTCCCAGTTAATCTCTCCATTAATCGACTATTTAAAATTCCCGTTAAACTCCCCTAAATCTTCCTTGTTAAACTCCCAGTTAAACTCCCAAATAACCTCCCAGTTAAACTCCCAGTTAAACTACCCATTAAACTCCCCATTAATGTCCCCATTAATCTACCAGTTAAATTCCTATTAACCTCCCCACTAAACTTCCCCGTTAAATTCCTAGTTATACTCCCAGTTAAAGACCTTAAACTCCCCATTAAACTCCCCGCTAATCTACCAGTTAAAATCCCTGTTAAACTTCTAGTTAATCTCCCAATAAAACTACCCATTAAACTCCCCATTAAACTCACTGTTAATCTCCCCGTTAATCTCCCCGTTACTCTCCCCGTTAATCTCCCTGTTAAACTCCCCGTTCATCTCCCCGTTAATCTCCTCGTTAACCTCTTTGTAATCTCCCCATTAATCTCCCCGTTAATCTCCCCAATAATCCGCCCATTCAACTCCCCGTTAAACTCTCCATTTAAACCCATTATGCTCCCTGTTATACTCCCAGTTAATCTCCAATTTAAACTCACAGTTAAACTACCCGTTAAACTCCCCATTAATCTCCTTGTTAATCTCCTCGTTAATCTCCCCGTTAAACTCCCCATTAATGTCCCCATTAATCTCCCCATTAATCTCCTAGTTAATCTCCCCGTTAATCTCCTTGTTAAACTACCAGTTACATTCCCATTAAACTCCCCAATAAAATTCCCTGTTAACCTCCTTGTTAAACTCCCTGTTAAACCTTAAGTTAAACTACCCACTAATTTCTCAATTAATCTCCCCGTTAATCTCACCATTCAACTCCCTGTTAATCTCCCCATTATTCTCCCCGTTTGACTCCACGTTAAACTCCCCATAAACTCTAGTTAAACTCACCGTTAATCTCCATGTTAATCTTCCCGTTAATCTTTCCGTTAATCTACCAGTTAAAATCGCTGTTAAACTCACTGTTAAACTTCCCCTTTAAATCCCCAGTTAAACTCCCAGTTTAACTGCAAGTTAAACTACCCGTTAATCTCCCCGTTATACTCCCCATTATTTTCCCTGTTAAACTCCCTGTTAATCTCCTCATTCAACTCCATGTTAATCTCCCTGTTCAACTACCCATTAAACTCTCCATTTAAACCCATTATGCTCCCCGTTATACTCCTAGTTAATCTCTCATTTAAACTCACAGTTAAACTACCCGTTAAACTCCCCAATAATCTCCTTGTTAATCTCCTCGTTAATCTCCCCGTTAACTCCCCAATAAACTTCCCATAAACTCCTTATTAAACTCCTCTATCATCTCCCCGTTCAACTCCCCATTCAACTCCCCGTTCAACTCTCCATTAAACTCCCTGTTAAACTCCCAGTTAAAATCCCAGTTAAACTCCAAGTTTAATTACCCTTTAATCTCCCCATTAATCTTCCGGTAATTTCCTGTTAAACTCTCCATTTAACCCTCCATTATATTCCCCGTTAAACTCCCAGTTAATCTCCTATTTAAAATCCCAGTTAAACTACCCGTTATACTCTCCATTAATCTTCCCGTTAATCTTCCCATTAATCTTACCGTTTAACTCACCGTTAATCTCCCCATTAATCTCCTAGTTAATCTCCCTATTAATCTCACCAATTATCTCCCAGTTAATCTCTACTTTACTCTACCAGTTAAATTACCCGTTAAGCTTCCTGTTAAACTTCTCAATTAAACTCCCCATTCAACTCCCCGTTCAACTCCTCGTTAAACTCCCTGTTAAACTCCCAGATAAAATCCCAGTTAAACTCCAAGTTAAACTACCCATTAATCTCCCTGTTAATATCCCGTTAATTTCCTCATTAAACTCCCCGTTGAACTCCCCGTTAAACTGCCATTTAAACTCCCTATTAAAATCTCAGTTAAACGACAAGTTAAATTCCCAGTTAAACTAGCCGTTAAACTCCCTGTTAAACTGCCCCTTAATGTCCCCATTAATCTCTCCATTAATCTCCTCGTTAAACTCCCCGTTAAAATCCCCATTAATCTCCCCGTTAATCTGACCATTATTGTCCCTTCTAATCGCCCCATTAAACTGCCTGTTAAACTCCCCGTAAATCTCTCCATTAATCTCCCTGTTAATATCCACGTTAAACTCCCCATTAAATTGCCCATTAAACACCCCATTAAAATGCCTGTTAATCTACCCAGTAATCTCCCCATTAATCTCCCCGTTTAACTTCCTGTTAATCGCCCCATAAATCTCCCCATTAATCTTCTCGTTAATCTCCCTGGTAATCTCCCTGTTAATCTCCCCATTAATCTACCAATTAAACTCCCCCATAAACTCACCATTATACTCCCCATAAACTCGTAGTTAAACTCTCAGTTAAACTACCTGTTAAACTCCCCATTAAATTGCCAGTTAATCTACCCATTAATCTCCTAATATTCTCCCCATTAATCTCCTCATGATACTCACCATTAATCTCCCAGGTAATCTCTCCATTAATGTAGCAGCTAAACTCCCCGTTAGTCTGCCCTTAAACTTCCCTGTTAAACTCCCTGTTAAACTCCAAGTTAAGCTACCCATTAATCTCCCTGTTAATCTACCCATTAATCTCCCCGTTCAACTCCCCGTTAATCTCCCCTTTCAAGTCAGTTTTCTACACCCTGTTAATCTCCCCGTTAATCTCCCCATTTGACTCCCCGATAAACTCTCATTAAACTCCCCGTTAACCTACCCTTCAATCTCCCTGTTAATTTCCCCGTTATTCTTCCCGTTAATCTCTCCATTAAACTTCCCATTATAATCCCTGTTAAACACCCTGCTAATCTACCCAATAATCTCCCCAATCAACTCCCCGTTCAACTCCTGTTAAACTCCCAGTTAAAGTATCAGTTAAACTCCATGTTAAACTACCCATTAATTTGCACGTTAAACTCTCCATTTAACTCCCCATTACAACTCCCAGTTAAACTCCCCTTCAAACTTCCAGTTAAACTCCCAATTAAACTATCCGTTAAACTCCCCATTAAACTCACTTTTAATCTCCCTGTTAATCTCCCCATTACACTCCCCTTTAATCTCCCCGTTAAACTCCCTGTTCATTTCCCCGTTAATCTCCCCATTAACCTCCACGTTAATCTCGCCAATAATCTCTCCATTAATCTCCCTGTTAAACTCCCCAATCAACTCTCCGTTAATCTCCCCATTAATGTCCCATATAATCTCCCGGTTAATCAAACTGTTAAATTCCCAGTTAAACTCCTCATTTATCTCCCCGTTAATATCCCCATTAAACTCATCATTCAACTCCCCATTAAACCACCTGTTCAATTCCCCATTAATCACCCGTTAATTTCCCCGATATACTCCCCATTAAACTACCCGTTAAACTACCCTTTAATCTCCCCGTTATTCTTCCCTTAGTCTCCCCATTAAATTTCCCATTAATTTCCCCATTAAACTCCCCCTTAATCTCCCCGTTCACCTCCCAGTTCAACACCCCGTTCAACTCTCTGTTCAACTCCCTTTTCATCTCCCTGTTCAACTCACTGTTAAACTCCCAGTTAAACTCCTCGTTAAACTCCCAGTTAAGATCCCAGATATCTCCAAGTTAAATTACCCGTTAATATCCCCATTAATCTCCCGTTAATTTCCCCATTAAACTATCCATTTATCTCCCACTTAAACTCCCAATTAAACTCCAAGTTAAATTACACGTTAATTTCCCTTTTAATGTCCTCGTTCAATTCCCTGTTAATCTCACCATTTGACTCCCCGTTAAAATTCCCGTTAAACTCCCCATACAACTCCCTATTAATCACCCTGTTCATCTCCCCGATAATCTCCCAGTTAATCTACCCGTTAAACTCCCCGTTCAACTCCCAGTTAATCCCACTGTTAATCTCCCCATTAAATTCTGCATTAAACTCCCAATTAAACTACCCGTTAAAATGCCTGTTAAACTACCTGTTAATCTCACAAATAATCTCCCTGCTAATCTCCCCTTTAAACTCCCCATTAAACTCCTTGTTAAACTCCCGATTAATCTCTCCGTTAACCGCCCCGTTAATATCCTCGTTAAACTCTCCATTAAACTCTCCGTTAAACACCAAGTTAAACTACCCGTTAATCTTCCGGTTAAGCTCCACATTAATCTCCCCGTTAAAATCCTAGTTAAACTCCACGTTAATCTCCACGTTAACCTCGCCGTTAATCTACCCATTAATCCCCCAGTTAAACTCCCCGTTAAACTCACCATTAAACCCCCTTTAAACTCCCTGTTAATCTCCCCATTAATCTCCCTGCTAATCTCCCCTTTTAACTCCCCATTAACCTCCCTGTTAAACTCCCCGTTAATCTCTCCATTAACTTCAACATTAATATCCTCATTAAACTCCCCATTAAACTCTCCGTCAAAATCCCATTAAACTCCAAATTAAACTACCCGTCAATCTCCCCGTTAAACTCGTCGTTAATCTCCCCGTTAAACTCCTTGTTAAACTCAACATTTATCTCCCCTAAAATCTCCCCGTTAAACTCGCCATTAATCTCCCTGTAAATCTCACAGTTAAACTCCCTGTTAATCTCCCCTTTAATCTACCCATGAAACTCCCCATTAATCCACCCCTTAAATTTCCCATTAAATTCCCCGTTAAACTCCCAGTTAAACTAGCAGTTAAACTACCCGTTAAACTCCCTGTAAAACTGCCCATTAATCTACCCGTTTTTCTCCTCATTAATCTCCCCGTTAAACTTCCCGTTAAATTCCCCATTAATCTCACTATTAATCTCCTCGTTAATCTCCCCGTAAATCTCCCTGTTAATCTCCCCATTAATTTACCAGTCATACTCCCCATGAAACTCCCTGTTAAACTTCCCCGTTAAACTCCTGGTAAAACTCTCAGTTAAACTCCAAGTTAAATTACCCATTAATTTCATGTTAAACTTCCCGTTAATCTCCCTATTAAACTCCCAGTTAAACTCCCCAATAAAATCACCATTAATCTCCCCGTTAATCTCCCCGTTACTCTCCCCATTAATCTCCCCATTAAACTCCCCATTCATCTCCCCATCAATCTCCCCATTAATCTCCTAGTTAATCTCCCCAGTAATCTCCCCGTTAATCTACCCGTCAATCTACCAATTAAACTCCCCATTAAACTCACTGTTAAACTTCCCCATAAACTCGCAGTTAAACTCCCAGTTAAACTCCAAGTTAAACTACCCATTATATCCCCATTAATCTCCCCAATATTCTCCCAATTAATCTCCTCGCTAATCTCCCCATTAATCTCCCAGGTAATCTCTCTATTAATCTAGCTGCTAAACTCCCCGTTAGTCTGCCCTTAAATTTCCCCGTTAAACTCCCAGTTAAACTCCAAGTTAAGCTACCCATTAATCTCCCCGTTATTCTTCCCGTTAATCTCCCCATTAAAGTTCCCATTAAATTCCCCGTTAAACACCCTGTTAATCTCCCCAATAATCTCCCCGTTTACTCCTCGTTCAAATCCCTGTTCAACTCCCCGTTCAACTCCCTGTTCAACACGCCATTCAATTCTCTCTTCAACACTCCTCAAACTCCTGTTAAACTCTCAGTTAAAATATCAGTTAAACTCCAAGTTAAACTACTCGTTAATCTCTCCATTAATCTCCCATTAATTTTCACCTTAAACTCACCATTTAACTCCCCATTACACTCCCCGTTAAACTGCTAGTTGAACTGCTAGTTAACCTCCCAATGAAACTCCCAGTTGAACAACCCTTGTAAACAACACATTAATCTCCCCATTAATCTACCAGTTAAACTACCCGTTAAACACACTGTTAACCTTCCCTGTTAAACTCGCAGTTAAACTCCAAGTTAAGCTCCAAGTTAAACTACCCATTAATATCCCCATTAATCTCCCTGTTAAACTCCCCGTTAATCTCCCCATTATTCTCCCTATTAATCTCCTCGTTAATCTCCCAATTAATCGCCCAGTTAATCTCTCCATTAATCTACCAGTTAAACTCCCCATTAATTTCCCCTTAAACTTTCCCGTTACACTCCCTGTTAAACTCCCAGTTAAACTCCAAGTTAAATTACCCATTACTCTCCCCGTTAGTCTCCCATTAATTTCCCCATTAATCTCCCCATTATTCTCCCCAATTAATCTCCTCGTTAATCTTCCCATTAATCTCCCAGTTAATCTCTCCATTAATCTACCAGTTAAACTCCCCATTAATCTCCCCTTAAACTTGCAAGTTACACTCCCTGTTAAACTCCCAGTTCAACTCCAAGTTAAATTACCCGTTCCACTCCCCATTAGTCTCCCATTTATTTCTCCGTCAATCTCTCCATTTAACTCCCCATTACACTCCCTGTTAAACTCCTAGTTAAACTCCCAGTTAAAGACTAATTTAAACTACCCATTAATCACCCTGTTAATCTCCCGTTAATTTCCCTGTTAAACTCCCCATTAAACTCCCCGCTAAACTCCCAGTTAAACTCCCCTTCAAACTTCCAGTTAAACTCCCAATTAAACTATCCGTTAAACTACCCATTAAACTCACTTTTAATCTCCCCATTACACTACCCTTTAATCTCCCCGTTACACTCCCTGTTCATTTCCCCGTTAATCTCCCCGTTAATCTCCTCGTGAATCTCCACGTTAATCTCGCCGTTAATCTCTCCATTTATCTCCCTGTTAAACTCCCCAATCAACTCTCCGTTAATCTCCCCATTAATGTCCCATATAATCTCCCGGTTACTCAAACTGTTAAATTCCCAGTTAAACTCCTCATATATCTCCCCGTTAATATCCCCATTAAACTCATCATTCAACTCCCCATTAAACCACCCGTTCAACTCCCCGTTAATCACCCGTTAATTTCCCCGATAAACTCGCCATTAAACTACCCGTTAAACTACCCTTTAATCTCTTTGTTAATCTCCCCGTTATTCTTCCCTTAGTCTCCCCATTAAATGTCCCGTTAATTTCTCCATTAAACTCCCCCTTAATCTCCCCATTCACCTCCCAGTTCAACTCCCCGTTCAACTCTCTGTTCAACTCCCTTTTCATCTCCCTGTTCAACTCACTGTTAAACTCCCCGTTAAACTCCCAGTTAAAATCCCAGATATCTCCAAGTTAAATTACCCGTTAATATCCCCATTAATCTCCCGTTAATATCCCCATTAAACTATCCATTTATCTCCCTGTTATACTCCCCGTTAAACTCCCAGATAAACTCCCAGTTAATCTCATATTTAAACTCCCAGTTAAACTACAAGTCAAACTCCCAATTCATCTCCCCAATAATCTCCCCATTAATATCCCCATTAAACTCCCCGTGAATGGCCCCGTTAATATCCGCATTAATCTCCCCTTTAATCTCCCCATTAATCTCCCAGTTAATCTCCCCATTAAACTACCAGTTAAAGTCCTCAATAAACTCCCTGTCAAATTTCCCAATTAAACTCCCAGTTAAACGCCAAGTTAAACCACCCATTAATCTCCCCATTAATCTCCCCATTATTTTCCCTGTTAAACTCCCTGTTAACCTCTCACTTCAACTCCCGTTAAACTCCCTGTTAATCTCCCCGTTAAACTCCCTGTCAATCTCCCAATTCAACTCCCATTAAACTCCCTGTTAATCACACCATTAGACTCCCCGTTAAACTCCCCATAAACTCCCCATTAAACTCCCCTTTCAACTCCCCATTCAACTCCCCGTTCAACTCCCTGTTAAACTCTCTGTTAAACTCCAAGTTAAACTAAATGTTAATCTCCCTGTTATACTCCCCGTTAATCTCCCCATTAATTTCCTTGTTAAATTCCCCTTTAATCTCCAGTTAAACTACCCGTTAAACTTGCTGTTGATCTCCCTGTTAATCTCCAAATAAAACTCCCCATTAATCTAACCATTAAACTCCCTGTTAATCTACCCATTAAATTTCCCGTTAATTTCTCCATTAAATTCCCAGTTAATATACAGTTAAATTATCCGTTAATCATCCTGTTAATCTCCCCATTATACGTCCCATTAATCTCCCCTCTACTCTTCCCCGTAAACTCCCCATTAAACTCCTAGTTAATCTCCTCGTCATTCACCCTGTTCAATTCCCATTCAACTCCTCGTTCAACTCCCCATTAAACTCCCCGTTAAATTCCAGTTAAAATCCCAGTTAAACTCCAAGTTAAACTACCTTTTAATATCCATGTTAATCCCCCGTTAATTTCCCAGTTAAACTAACCGTTAAACTCCCCATTAAACTCGCCGTTAATCTCCCTGTTAATCTCCCCATTAAACTCCTCCTTCATCTCCCCATTAATCTCCTCATTAATCTCCCGGTTAATCTCCCCATTAATCTCTCTGTTAACCTCCCCGTTAATATGTTCGTTAAACTCCCCATTAAACTCCCAGTTAAACAACCAGTTAATCTCCCAGTTAAACAACCCATTAAACTCCCTGTTAAACTGCCCGTTAATCTACCCATTCATCTCCCCATTAATTTCCCTGTTAAACTCCCTGTTAACCTCCCACTTCAACTCCCATTAAACTCCCTGTTCATCTCCCCATTAAACTCCCTATTCAACTCCCCATTCAACTCCCCATTCAACTCCCCATTAAACTCCCTGTTAAATTCCAAGTTAAACTACATGTTAAATTCCCCGTTAAACTCCCCATTAATCTCCCCGTTAATTTCCTTGTTAAATTCTCCTTTATTCTCCCAGTTAAACTCCCCGTTAAACTCGCCGTTAATCTCCCCGTTAAACTCCCAGTTAAACTCCCCATTAATCTCCCCATTAATCTACCCGATAAACACCCTGTTAATCTCCCCATTAAATTTCCCGTTTAACTCCCAGTTAATCTCCCAGTTAAACTACCCATTAAATTCCCCGTTAAACTGCCTGTTAATATACCCAGTAATCTCCTCATTAATCTCCCCGTTAAACTCTCCGTTAATCGCCCCATTAATCTCCACAAAAATCTTCTCGTTAATCTCCCTGTTAATCTCCCCAGTGATCGTCCCGTTAATCTACCAGTTAAACTACCCGTTAAACTTCCTGTTAAATTTCCCAATAAACTCCCAGTTAAACTCCAAGTCAAATTACCCATTAATTTGTCTGTTAAATTCCCCATTAAACTAACTGTTAAATTCCCAATTAAAATCCCCGTTAAAATTACTGTTAAACTCCCAGTTAATCTCACAGTTAAACTCCCCATTAAATTCGTTGTTAAACTTCCCCATTAAACTCCAAGTTAAACTACCCATTAATATCCACATTAATCTCTCCGTTAATCTCCCCAATATTTTCCCCTTTTATCTCCTCGTTAATCTCCCCATTAATCTCCCAGTTAATCTCCCCATTAATCTCCCAGATAATCTTCTGGTTAATCTACCTGTTAAACTCCCCATTAAACTCCCCGTTAAACTCCCCGTAAATCTCCCCGTTAATCTTCCCGTTAAACTCCTTGTTCAACTCCCCGTTCAACTCCCTGATCAACTCCCCAATAATCCCCCCGTTAATCTCCTTATTAAACTCCCCATAGAAGTCCCCATTCAACTCCTCTATAAACACTCTGTTAAACTTCACATTAAAATCCTCGTTAATCTCCCCGTTAATCTCCATATTTCGCTCCCTTCTAAATTCCCCTTTATACTCCCCGTTAAACTCACTGTTAAACTCCCCACAAATCTCTCCATTAACCTCCCTGTTAATCTCCTCGTTAAACTGCCCATTAAACTACCCGTTAAACGCCCGTTAAACTCCAAGTTAAACTCCTTTTAATCTCCCCTTTAATCTCCCTATTAAACTCCTAGTTAAACTCCACGTTAATCTCCCCGTTAAACTCTCCATTAAACTCCCCATTAAACTCCCTATTAAACTCCCCGTTAACCTCCGCATTAATCTCCCTGCTAATCTCCCCTTTAAACTCCCCATTAAGCTCCCTGTGAAACTCCCCGTTAATTTCTCCATTAACTTCATCGTTAATATCCTCGTCAAACTCCACATTAAACTCCCCGTTAAACTCCCATTAAACTCCAAATTAAACTACCCATTAATCTCCCCAATTATCTCCCCATTATTTTCCCCGTTAAACTCGCTGTTAATCTCCCCATAAATCTCCCATTAAACTCCCTGTTAATCTCCCCGTTAAACTCCCTGTCAATCTCCCAATTCAACTCCCATTAAACTCCCTGTCGAGCTCCCCGTTAATCACCCCATTAGACTCCCCGTTAAACTTCCAATAAACTCCCCATTAAACTGCCTGTTCAACTCCCCATTCAACTCCCCATTCAACTCCTCGTTCAACTCCCCGTTCAACTCCCCGTTAAACTCCCTGTTAAACTCCAAGTTAAACTAAATGTTAATCTCCCTGATAACTCTCTGTTAATCTCCCCGTTAATTTCCTTGTTAAATTCCCCTTTAATCTCCCAGTTAAACTCCCCATTAAACTCGCCGTTGATCTCCCTGTTAATCTCCAAGTAAAACTCCCCATTAATCTAACCGTTAAACTCCCTGTTAATCTCCCCATTAAATTTCCCGTTAATTTCCCCGTTAAATTCCCAGTTAAAATACAGTTAAATTATCCATTAATCATCCTGTTAATCTCCCTATTATTCGTCCCATTAATCTCTCCTCTAAACTTCCCCTTAAACTCCCCGTTAAACTCCTAGTTAATCTCCTCGTCATTCTCCCCGTTCAATTCCCGTTCAACTCCCCGTTCAACTCCCCATTAATCTCCCCGTTAAATTCCAGTTAAAATCCCAGTTAAACTCCAAGTTAAACTACCTGTTAATATCCATGTTAATCCCCCGTTAATTTCCCAGTTAAACTAACCGTTAAACTCCCCATTAAACTCACCATTAATCTCCCCGTTAATCTCCCCATTAAAATCCTCGTTCATCTCCCCATTAATCTCCCTGTTAATCTCCTCATTAATCTCCCTGTTAATCTCCCCATTAATCTCTCTGTTAACCTCCCCATTAAAATCCTCGTTAAACTCCCCATTAAACTCCCCATTAAACTCCCAGTTAAACAACCAGTTAGTCTCCCAGTTAAACAACCCATTAAACTCCCTGGTAAACTGCCCGTTAATCTACCCGTTCATCTCCCCATTAATTTCCCAGCTAATCTTCTGGTTAATCTACCTGTTAAACTCCCCATTTAACTCCCCGTTAATCTCCCCGTTAATCTCCCCGTTAATCTTCCCGTTAAACTCCTTGTTCAACTCCCCGTTCAACGCCCTGATCAACTCCCCATTAATCCCCCTGTTAATCTCCCCATTAAACTCCCCATTAAAGTCCCCATTAAACTCCTCTATAAACACTCCGTTAAACTACACATTAAAATCCCCGTTAATCTCCATATTATGCTCCCTTCTAAATTCCCCATTATACTCCCCGTTAAACTCACTGTTAAACTCCCCACAAATCTCTCCATTAACCTCCCTGTTAATCTCCTCGTTAAACTACCCATTAAACTCCCTGTTAAATTTCTATTAAACTCCAACTTAAACTCCCCGTTAAACTCCCCATTAAACTCCCCATTAATCTAACCGTTAATCTTCCCGTTAAACTCCCCGTTCAACTCCCCATACAACTCCTCATTAATCACTCCGTTCATCTCCCCATTACATTCCATGTTAAATTCCCAGTTAAACTCCCCGGTAAACTCCCTATTTAACTCCCCATTATAATCCCTGTTAATCTCCCCATTAATCTCATTATTAATCTCCCTGCTAATCTCCCCATTAAACTGCCCGTTCAACTCCCCGTTAATCCCTCTGATAATCTCCCTGTTAATATCTTCGTTAAACTCCCTATTAAACTACCTGTTAAGCTCCCCATTAAACTTCCATTATACTCCAAGTTAAACTACCTGTTAATCTCCCCGTTAAACTCCACGTTATACTCTATGTTAAACTCCACATTAATCTCCCTGTTAAACTCCCCGTTAATCGCCCCATTAATCTCCGCATAAATCTTCTCGTTAATCACCCTGTTAATCTCCCCAGTAATCGTCCCGTTAATCTACCAGTTAAACTACCCGTTAAACTCCCTGTTAAATTTCCCGATAAACTCCCAGTTAAACTCCAAGTCAAATTACCCATTAATTTGTCCGTTAAACTCCCCATTAAACTCACTGTTAAACTCCCAATTAAAATCCCCGTTAAAATTCCTGTTAAACTCCCAGTTAATCTCACAGTTAAACTCCCCATTAAATTCATTGTTAAACTTCCCCATTAAACACGCAGTTAAACTCCCAGTTGAACTCCCCGTTAAAGTCTCAGTTAAACTCCAAGTTAAGCTACCCATTAATCTCCTTGTTAATTTCCCTTTAATTTCCTCGTTAAACTCCCCGTTGAACTACCCATTAAGCTGCCAGTTAAAGTCCCCATTAAACTCCCAGTTAAACAACCAGTTAAACTCCCAGTTAAACTATCCGTTAATCTCCCTGTTAAAGTGCCCGTTAATCTACCTGTCAATCTCCCCATTAATCTCCCCTTAAACTCCCCTTTCATTGCCCCATTAATCTCCTCGTTAATCACCCCATTGATCTCCCCGTTAATCTTTCCGTTAATTTACCAGTTAAACTTCCCCGGTAAACTCCCTGTTAAACTCCAACTTAAACTCCCAGTTAAACTCCAAGTTAAATTACCCGTTAATCTCCCCATTAATCTCCCCAATAATTTCCCTTTTAAACTTCCTTTTAATGTCCCCGTTAACAACCCTGTTAATCTCCCAAATAATCTCCCGGTTAATCTACCCGTAAAGCTCCCCGTTCAACACCTCTTCAACTCCCAGTTAATCCCCCTGTTAATTTTCCCATTAAACTAGGCGTTAAACTTCCCGTTAAACTCCCATTAAAATCACAGTTAATCTCCCCCTTAATCTCCCAATTAATCTCCCTGCTATTCTCCCTTTAAAATGCCCATTAAACATCCTGTTAATCTCCCCATTAATGTCTCCATTACCCGCCCTGATAATATTCTCGATAAAACTGCCCATTAAACTACCCGTTAAACGCCCGTTAAACTCCAAGTTAAACTACATGTTAATCTCCCCGTTAATCTCCCTGTTAAACTCCTAGTTAAACTCCACGTTAATCTCCCCGTTAAACTCCCCGTTAAACTCTCCATTAAACTCCCTGGTAAACTCCCTATTAAACTCCCCGTTAACCTCCGCATTAATCTCCCTGCTAATCTCCCCATTAAACTCCCCATTAAGCTCCCTGTGAAACTCCCCGTTAATCTCTCCATTAACTTCATCGTTAATATCCTCGTCAAACTCTGCATTAAACTCCCCGTTAAACTCCCGTTAAACTCCAAATTAAACTACCCATTAATCTCCCCATTAATCTCCCCATTATTTTCGCTGTTAAACTCCCTGTTAACCTCCCACTTCAACTCCCATTAAACTACCTGTTAATCTCCCCGTTAAAATCCCTATCAATCTCCCAATTCAACTCCCATTAAACTCCCTGTTAAGCTCCCCATTAATCACCCCATTAGACTCCCCGTTAAACTCCCAATAAACTCCCCATTAAACTGCCTGTTCAACTCCCCATTCAACTCCCCATTCAACTCCCCGTTCAACTCCCCGTTCAACTCCCCGTTCAACTCCCCGTTAAACTCCCTGTTAAACTCCAAGTTAAACTACATGTTAATCTCCCTATTAAACTCCTTGTTAATCTCCCCGTTAATTTCCTTGTTAAATTCCCCTTTAATCTCCCAGTTAAACTCCCCGTTAAACTCGCCGTTGATCTCCCTGTTAATCTCCAAGAAATACTCCCCATTAATCTAACCGTTAAACTCCCTGTTAATCTCCCCATTAAATTTCCCGTTAATTTCCCTGTTAAATTCCCAGTTAAAGTCCAAGTTAAACTACCTGTTAATATCCATGTTAATCCCCCGTTCATTTCCCAGTTAAACGAACCGTTAAACTCCCCATTAAACTCACTGTTAATCTCCCCATTAATCTCCCCATTAAAATCCTCGTTCATCTCCCCGTTAATCTCCCTGTTAATCTCCTCATTAATCTCCATGTTAATCTCCCCATTAATCTCTCTGTTAACCTCCCTGTTAATATCCTCGTTAAACTCCCCATTAAACTCCCCATTAAACTCCCAGTTAGACAACCAGTTAATCTCTCAGTTAAACAACCCATTAAACTCTCTGTTAAACTGCCCGTTAATCTACCCGTTCATCTCTCATTAATTTCCCTGTTAAATTCCCTGTTAATCTCCCCGTTCAACTCCCTGTTATCTCCCCGTTTGACTCCCCGTTAAACTCCCCATTCAACTCCCCATTAATCTCCCCATTAATCTCTCAGATAATTTTCCGGTTAATCTACCTATTAAACTCCCCATTTAACTCCCCGTTAATCTCCCCATTAATCTCCACATTAATCACCCCATTATGCTCTCTTCAAAATTCCCCTTTATACTCCACGTTAAACTCACTGTTAAACTCCCCACAAATCTCTCCATTAACCTCCCCGTTAATCTCCTCGTTAAACTCCCCATTAAACTCCCCGATAAATTTCCATTAAACTCCAACTTAAACTACCCGTTAATCTCCCCGTTTATCTCCCCATTAAACTACTCGTTCATCTCCCTGTTAATCTCTTTGTTAATCTCCTTGTTAATCTCCCTATTAATCTCCCTGTTAATCTCTCCATTAATCTCTCTATTAACCTCCCCATTAATATCCTCGTTAAACTCCCCATTAACTCCCAGTTAAACAACCAGTTAAACTCCCAGTTAAACTACCGGTTATGCTCCGTGTCAAATTGCCCTTAATATACCCGTTAATCTCCCCATTAATCCCCGATAAACTCCCTGTTAATCGTCCCATAATCTCCCCGTTAATCTCCTCATTAATCTCCCTGTTAATCTCCCCGTTAATCTCCCCGTTAAAACCCCCATTAATCTACCAGTTTAACAACCCGTTAAACTCCCTGTTAAACTTACCTGTTAAACTCCCAGTTTAACACCCAATTAAACTCCAAGGTAATTGCCCGTTAATCTCCCCATTAATCTCCCCGTGAATTTCCCTTTTAAACTCCCTGTTAATTTCCCCGATCAACTCTGTGTTAATGTCCCCATTTGACTCTCCGTTAAACTATCCATTAAACTCCCCATTCAACTCACCGTTAATCTCCTGTAATCTCCAAGAATCTCCCGGTTATCTACCCGTTAAACTCCCCGTTCAATTCCCCATACAACTCCTCATTAATCCCTCCGTTCATCTCCCCATTAAATTCCATGTTAAATTCCCTGTTAAACTCCCCGTTAAACTACCTATTAAACTCCCCATTATAATCCCCGTTAATCTCATTATTAATCTCCCTGCTAATCTCCCCATTAAACTGCCCGTTAAACTCCCCATTAATCTCTCACATAATCTCCCTGTTAATATCCTCGTTAAACTCCCTATTAAACTCCCCGTTAATCTCCCCATTAAACTCCCATTAAACTCCAAGTTAAACTACCCATTAATCTCCTCGTTAAACTCCACGTTATACTCTATGTTAAACTCCACGTTAATCTCCCCGTTAAACTCCCCATTAAACTCGCCGTTAATCTCCCTGTTAATCTTCCAGTTAAACTTCCTGTTAATCTCCGCATTAATCTACCCGATAAACACCCTGTTAATCTCCCCATTAAATTTCCCGTTAATTTCCCGTTTAACTCCCAGGTAACCTCCCAGTTAAACTACCCGTTAAACTCCCCGTTAAACTCCCTGTTAAACTCCCAGTTAAACTCCCCGTTAAAATTCCAGTTAAACTCCCAGTTAATCTAACAGTTAAACTCCCCATTAAATTCATTGTTATACTTTCCCATTAAACTCCAAGATAAACTACCCATTAATATCCACATTTATCTCCCCGTTAATCTTCCCGTTAATCTCCCCATTATTTTCCCCATTTATCTCCTCGTTAATCTCCCCATTAATCTCCCAGTTAATCTCCCCATTAATCGACCAGTTAATCCCACCGTTAAACTCCCCGTTAAATTTCCCCATTAAACACGCAGTTAAACTCCCAGTTGAACTCCCCATTAAAGTCTCAGTTAAAATCCAAATTAAACTACCCATTAATCTCCCCGTTAATTTCCCCTTAATTTCCTCATTAAACTCCCCGTTAAACTCCCCATTAAACTGCCTGTTAAACTCCCCATTAAACTCCCAGATAAACAACCAGTTAAACTCCCAGTTAAACTACCCGTTAATCTCCCTGTTAAACTGCCCGTTAATCTACCTGTCAATATTCCCATTAATCTCCCCTTAAACTCTCCTTTCATCGCCCCATTTATCTCCTCGTTAATCTCCTCGTTAATCACCCCATTGATCTCCCTGTTAATCTCCTCGTTAATTTACCAGTTAAACTCCCCGTTAAACTCCCTGTTAACCTTCCCTGTTAAACTCCAAGTTAAACTCCCAGTTAAACTCCAAGCTAAATTACCCGTCAATCTCCCCATTAATCATCCCATTAATTTCCCTTTTAAACTTCCTTTTAATTTCCCTGTTAACCATCCTGTTAATCTCCCCAATAATCTACCTGTAAAGCTCCCTGTTCAACACCTGTTCAACTCCCAGTTAATCCCCCTGTTAATCTCCCCATTAAACTATGAGTTAAACTCCCCGTTAAACTCCCCATTAAAATCACAGTTAATCTCCCCCTTAATCTCCCAATTAATCTCCCTGCTATTCTCCCTTTAAACTCCCCATTAAAGGTCCTGTTAATCTCCACATTAATCTCTCCATTAACTGCCCTGATAATATTCTCGTTAAACTGCCCATTAAACTACCCGTTAAACTCCCTGTTAAACTTACCTGTTAAACTCCCAGTTTAACACCCAATTAAACTCCAAGGTAATTACCCGTTAATCTCCCCATTAATCTCCCCGTGAATTTCCTTTTTAAACTCCCTGTTAATTTCCCCGATCAACTCCCCGTTAATGTCCCCATTTGACTCTCCGTTAAACTATCCATTAAACTCCCCATTCAACTCACCGTTAATCTCCTGTAATCTCCAAGATAATCTCCGGTTAACCTACCCGTTAAACTCCCCGTTAAACTTCCCATTAAACTCCCCATTAATCTAACCGTTAATCTTCCCGTTAAACTCCCCGTTCAATTCCCCATACAACTCCTCATTAATCCCTCCGTTAACTATGCGTTAAACTCCCCGTTAAACTCCCCGTTAAACTCCCCATTAAAATCACAGTTAATCTCCCCCTTAATCTCCCAATTAATCTCCCTGCTATTCTCCCTTTAAACTCCCCATTAAAGGTCCTGTTAATCTCCACATTAATCTCTCCATTAACTGCCCTGATAATATTCTCGTTAAACTGCCCATTAAACTACCCGTTAAACGCCCGTTAAACTCCAAGTTAAAATACCCGTTAATATCCCCATTAATCTCCCCGTTAAACTCCTATTTAAACTCCACGTTAATCTCCCCGTTAAACTCCCCGTTAAAATCTCCGTTAAACTTGCCGTTAATCTCCCTGTTAATCTCCCAGTTAAAATCCCCATTAAACTCCCTTTTAAACTCCCTGTTAACTTCCGCATTAATCTTGCTGCTAATCTCCCCTTTAAACTCCCCATAAGATCCCTGTTAAACTCCCCATTAATGTCTCCATTAACTTCATCGTTAATATCCACGTCAAACTCCGCATTATACTCCCCGTTAAACTCCAAATTCAACTACCCATTAATCTCTCCATTAAACTCCCCATTAATCTCCCTGTTAAACTCCTTGTTAAACTCCCTGTTTATCTCCCCTAAAATCTCCCCGTTAAACTCACCATTAATCTCCCCATAAATCTCCCAGTTATACTCCCCATTAATCTCCCCATTAATCTACCCATTAAACTCCCCGTTAATCTACCCCTTAAATTTCCTGTTAATTTCCCCATTAAACTACCAGTTAAACTCCCAGTTAAATTACCCGTTTAAAGTCCCCGTAAAACTTCCCGTTAATCTACCCATTTTCTCATTATTAATCTCCCAGTTAATCTTCCCATTAAATTCCCCATAAATCTCCCCATTAATATCCTCGTTAATCTCCCTGTAAATCTCCCCATTAATCTTCCTATTAATCTACCAGTCAAACTCCCCATTAAACTCCTGGTTAAACTCCCAGTTAACCTCCAAGTTAAATTACCAATTAATTTCACATTAAACTCTCCGTTAAATTCCCTGCTAAACTCCCAGTTAAACTCCCCATTAAAATCACCATTAATCTCCCCGTTAATCTCCCCATTACTCCCCCCATTAAACTCCCCATTCACCTCTCCATTAATCTCCCCGTTAATCTCCTCCTTAATCTCCCCGGTAATCTCCCCATTAATCTGCCCATTAATCTACCAATTATACACCCCATTAAACTCACCGTTAAACTTCCCCATAAAGTCGCAGATAAACTCCACGTTAAACTCCAAGTTAAACTACCGATTATATCCCCATTTATCTCCCCATTAAACACCCCATTAATCTCCCCAATATTCTCCCAATTAATCTCCTCATTAATCTCCCAGGTAATCTCTCCATTAATCTACCAGCTAAACTCCCCGTTAGTCTGCCATTAAACTTCCCCATTAAACTCCCAGTTCAACTCCAAGTTAAGCTACCCATTAATCTCCCTTTTAATCTCCCCGTTAATCTAACCATTAATCTTGCCGTTCAACTCCCTGTTAATCTCCCCTTTCAACTCAGTGTTCTACACCCTGTTAATCTCCCCGTTAATCTCCCAATTTGACTCCCCATTCAACTCTCATTAAACTCCCCGTTAACCTACCTGTTAACCTTTCTGTTAATCTCCCCGTTATTCTTCCCGTTAATCTCGCCATTAAAGTTCCCGTTAAATTCCCCGTTAAACACCCCCAATAATTTCCCCGTTCAACTCCTCGTTCAACTCCCTGTTCAACTCCCCGTTCAACTCCCCATTCAACACCCCGTTCAACTCTCTCTTCAACACCCTGTTCAACTCCCCGTTAAGCTCCTGTTAAACTCCCAGTTAAAATATCAGTTAAATTTCAAGTTAAACTACCCGTTAATCTCCCCATTAATCTCCAGTTAATTTCCACCTTAAACTCTCCATTTAGCTCACCATTACATTCCCCGTTAAATTCCTAGTTGACCTCCAAGTTAACCTCCCAATTAAACTCCCAGTTGAACTACCCTTTTAAACAACCCATTAATCTCCAAATTAATCTACCAGTTAAACTACCAATTAAACACACTGTTAACCTTCTCCGTTAAACTCGCAGTTCAACTCCAAATTAAACTACCCATTAATATCCAAATTAATCTCCCTGTTAAACTCCCCGTTAATCTCCCCTTAATCTAGCAGTTAAACTCCCCATTAATCTCCCCTTAATCTTGCACATTACACTCTCTGTTAAACTCCCAGTTAAACTCCAAGTTAAATTACCCGTTGCTCACCCTGTTAGTCTCCCATTAATTTCCCTGTTAATCTCTCCATTTAACTCCACGTTACACGCCCTGTTAAACTCCTAATTAAACTCCCAGTTAAACTACCCGTTAAACTCCAATTAATCTCCCCGTTAATCTACCAGTTAAATTCCCATTAACCTCACCATTAAACTTCCCTGTTAAACTCCCAGTTAAACACCAAGTTAAACTACCCGTTAATCTCCCCGTTAATCTCCCACTAATTTCCCTGTTAAGCTTTCCGTTAAACCCCCAATAATCTCCCCGTTCAACTCGCCATTCAACTCTCTGTTCAACTCCGCGTTCAACTCCCCGTTAAACACCCAGTTAAAATATCAGTTAAACTCCAAGTTAAATTACCCGTTCCTCTCCCTGTTAGTCTTCCATTAATTTCCATATTAATCTTTCCATTTAACTCCCCAATACACTCCTCATTAAACTCCTAATTAAACTCCCAGTTAACCTCCAAGTTAAACTACCCATTAAACTCCCCATTAATCTCCCCATTAGTAACCAGCTAAATTCCCGTTAACCTCACCATTAAATTTCCCTGTTAAACTCCCCATTAAATTTCCCACTAAACTCCCGGTTACACTCCCTGTTAAACCTCCAGTGAAACTCCCAGTTAAACTACCCATTAAACACCCCATTAAACTCGCCGTTAATCTCCCTGCTACTCTCCCCATTAATCTCCCTGTTAAACTCCCCGTTTATCTCCCCATTAATCTCTCATTAATCTCCTTGTTAAACTCTCCGTTATCTCCCCACTAATCTACCCATTAATCTCCCCCTTAAACTCCCCGTTAATCTCCCCGTTCAACTCAGTATTCAACTCCCTGTTAATCTCCCCATTTGACTCCCCATTAAACTCCCCAATAAACTCCCTGTTAATCTCTCCGTTAATCTCCCCAATAATCTCCCCATTAATCAACCCATTAAACTCCCAGTTAAACTCCCTGTTAATCTCCCCATTAATCTCCCCGTTAAACTCTCCGTTCAACACCCCATTCAACTACCCGTTCAACTCCCCGTTCAACTCCCCGTTAATCCCCTGTTAATTTCCCCGTTAAGCTCCCCATTAAACACCCTATTAAACTACCCTTTAATCTCACTGTTAATCTCCCCATTAATCTCCCCATTAAATATCCCGTTAAATTCCCCATAAACTCCCCTTTACTCTCCCCATTAATCCTCCTGTTCAACTCCCCGTTCAACTCCCTGTTTATCTCCCCATTAATCTCCCAGTTAAACTATCTGTTGATCTCCCCATTCAACTCCCGTTAAACTCCCTATTAAATTCCCCTTTAATCTCCCCATTATACTCCCTGTTAAACTCCCTAATCAACTCCCCGTTAATCTCTCTGTAAATCTCCCCAATAACTCCCCGTTAATCTTCCCGTTAACTCCCCATTAAACTCGCTGTTAATCTCCCAGTCAATCTCACTGTAAATCTACCAATTAATCTGACCGTTAAAGTCTCATTTAAACTCCTCATTAAATTTCCCATTAATTTTCCCATTAAACTACCAGTTAAACTTCCAGTTAAACTCCCTGTAAAACTCCCGTCAATTTTCCCATTAAACTCCCAATTGAACTCCCCGTAAAACTCCCCGTTTAACTTCCCGTTAATCTCCCTGTTAATCTCCTCATTATTCATCCCCTTAATCTCCCCTTTAAAGTTCCCGTTAAACTCCCTATTCAACTCACCGTTAATCTCCCCATTAAACTCCCCGTTCAACTCCCTGTTCAAGTCAACATTCAACTCCCTGTACAACTCCCCTTTCAACTTCCCATTCAACTCACTGTTTAACTCCCCATTAAACTCCGAGTTAAACTCCAAGTTAAACTCCCCGTTCATCTCCTTATTTATCTCCCGTTAATTTCCGCATTAAACTCCTCGATAAACTCCCTGTTGAACTCCCAGTTAAACTACCCATTAAACTCCCCATTAAACACCCTGTTAATCTCCCCATTAATCTCCTCGTTAAACTATATGTTGATCTCCCAATTCAACTCCCATTAAACTCCCAATTAAACTCCCCGTTAATCTCCCCATTAAACTCCCCATTATACTCCCCATTAATCTCCCTAATCAACTCCCCGTTATCTCTCCATAAATCTCCCCAATAATCTCCCCATTAATCTACCCGTTAAACTCCTAGTTAATCTCGCTGTCAACCGCCCGATCAATCTTCCCATTAAACTCCCTATTAAACTCGCTGTTAATCTCCCCGTTAATCTCCCAGTCAATCTCACTGTAAATCTCCCACTTCATCTGACCGTTAAAGTCTCATTTAAACTCCCCATTAAATTTTCCATTTACTTTCCCATTAAACTACCAGTTAAACTTCCCGTTAAACTCCCTGTAAAACTCCCGTCAATTTTCCCATTAAACTCCTTATTAAACTCCCCGTTAATCTCCCCATTAAACTTCCCGCTAATCTCCCTGTTAATCTCCTCGTTATTCATCCCCTTAATCTCCCCTTTAAAGTTCCCATTAAACTCCCTATTAAACTCCCTGTTAATCTCCCCCTTAAACTCCCCGTTCAACTCCCCATTCAAGTTAACATTCAACTCCCTGTACAACTCCCCTTTCAACTTCCCATTCAACTCCCTGTTAACTCCCCGTTAAACTCCCAGTTAAACTCCAAGTTAAACTACCTGTTAATCTCCTTATTAACCTCCCGTTAATTTCCCCATTAAACTTCCCGATTAACTCCCTGTTGAACTCCCAGTTAAACTACCCATTAAACTGCCCATTAAACTCCCCGTTAATCTCAGCGTTAATCTCCCCTTTACTCTCCCCGTTAATCTCCCCATTAAACTCCCTGTTCATCTCCTTGTTAATCTTCCCATTAATCTACCCAATAATCTCCCTGTTAATCTACCAGTTAAACTCCCCATTAAACTACCCGTTAATCTCCCCGTTAATCTCCTCGTTAATCTCCCCATTAAACGCCCCGTTCATCTCCCCTTTAATCTACCCAATAATCTCCCCGTTAATCTACGAGTTAAACTCCCCGTTAATCTCCCAGTTAATCAACCCATTAAACTTCCCATTCAAATACCTGTTCAACTCCCCGATCAACTCCCTGTTAATACCCTGTTACTTTCCCAGTTAAACTCCATATTAAACTTCCCATTACACTCCCCGTTAATATCCTCATTAATCTCCTCGTTAAACTCCCCGTTTAACTCACCGTTCAACTCCCCGGTCAACTCCCCGTTCAACTCTCTGTTCCAAACCCTGTTCATCTCCCCATTCAACTCCCCGTTAAACTCCCCCTTAAAATCCCAGTTAAAATCCCTGTTAAACTCCAAGAAAAATAACCCATTAATCTCCCCAATAATCTCCCATTAATTTCCGCATTAAACTCTCCATTTATCTCCCCATTATACTGCCCGTTAAACTTCCAGTTAAACTCCCACTTAATCTCCCAGTTAAACCTTCAGTTACTCTACCTGGTTAACTCCCCATTAATCTCCCTGTTAATCACCCCATTAACCTTCCATTAAACTCCCCGTTAATAGCCCCGTTAATCTCCCCATTAATCTCCTAGTTAATTTCCATGTTAATCTACCAGTTAAATTCCCATTAATCTCCCCAATAAACTTCCCCGTTAAACACCTAGTTAAACTTCCAGTTAAAGACCAAGTTAAACTACCTGTTAATCTCCCATTTATTTCCCTGTTAAACTCCACATTAAACTCCCCCGCTAAACTCCCAGTTAAACTCCCCTTCAAGCTTCCAGTTAAACCCCCAGTTAAACTATCCGTTAATCTCCCCATTAATCTCCCTGTTAACTCCCCAATGAACTCCCCATTATTCTCCCCATTAATGTTCCCAATAATCTCCCGGTTAATCTACCTGTTAATTTCCCCGATAAACTCCCCATTAAACTCCTTGTTAAACTACCCTTTAATCTCCCTGTTAATCACCCCGTTATTCTTCCCTTTAATCTCCCCATTAAACTTCCCATTAAATTCTCTGTTAAACTCCCCCTTAATCTCCCCGTTCACCTCCCGGTTAAACTCCCCGTTCAACTCACTGTTCAACTCCCTGTTAATCTCCCTGTTCAACTCCCTGTTATCTCCCCGTTAAACTCCCCGTTAAACTCCCAGTTAAAATCCCAGATATCTCCAAGTTAATATCCCCGTTAATTTCCCCATTAAACTATCCATTTAACTCCCCGCTATACTCCTCGTTAAACTCCCAGTTGAACTCCCAGTTAATCTCCTCTTTAAACTCCCAATTAAACTACCCGTTAAACTCCCCATTAGTATCCCCAATAATCTCCCAGTTAAACTCCTAATTAAACTCCCTGTCAAACTTCCCAATTAAACTCACAGTTAAACTCCAAGTTAAACTACCCGTTAATCTTCCCATTAATCTCCCCATTATTTTCCCTGTTAAACTCCCTGTTAACCACCCAATACAAAACCCATTAACTCCCTGTTATTCTCCCCATTAATCTCCCCGTTAAACTCCCTGTTAATCTCTCAATTCAAATCCCATTAAACTCACTGTTAATCTCTCCGTTAATCTCCCCATTAGACTCCCCGTTAAACTCCCCATAAACTCCCCATTAAACTCCCCATTCAACTCCCTGTTCAACACCCAGTTCAACTCCCTGTTAAACTCCCCGTTAAACTCCCTGTTAAATTCCTAGTTAAAATCCCAGTTAAACAACCATTTAAACTCAAAGTTAAAATACCCGTTGAACTCCCAGTTAAACTGCCTGTTTATGTCCACATTAATCTCTCCGTTAATCTCCCTATTAAACTCCCCGTTAATCTCCCCATTATCGGCCCATTGATGTCCTCGTTAATCTCCCCGTTATTCTTCCTGTTAATCTACAAGTTAAACTCCCTGTCCAACTTCCCTGTTAACTCACAGTTAAACTCCCCGTTAAACTCGCCTATAATCTCCCTGTTAATCCCCAAGTAAAACTCCACGTTTATCTCCCCATTAATCTAACCGTTAAACTCCCTGTTAATCTCCCCATTAAATATCCTGTTAATTTCCCCGTTAAATTCCCAGTAAAAATACAGTTAAATTATCCGTTAATCTTCCTGTTAATCTCCCCGTTATTCGTCCCACATTAAACTCCCAGTTAAACAACCAGTTAAACTCCTAGTTAAACTACCGGTTAAACTCCGTGTTAAACTGCCCTTAATCTACTCGTTTATCTCCCCATTAATCCCCGATAAACTCCCCATTAATCGCCCCATTAATCTCCCCATTAATCTCCTCGTTAATCTCCCTTTTAATCTCCCCATTAATCTACCAGTTAAACTACCCATTAATATCCCTGTTAAACTTACCCGTTAAACTCTCAGTTTAACACCCAATTAAACTCCAACGTAATTACCCATTAAACTGCCCGTTAATCTCCTCATTAATCTCCCCTTAAACTTCCCATTAAATTCCCCATTTATCTCCCCATTAATCTCCTCATTAATCTCCCCATTAATCTCCCCGTTTATCTCCCCATTAATCTGCCAGTTAAACTCCCCATTAAACTCCCTCTTAAGCTTCCCCGTTAAACTCCCAGTTAAACTCCCAGTTAAACTCTAAGTTAAATTACCCATTAATTTCACGTTAAACTCCCCGTTAAACTCTCCATTAAACTCCCTGTTCAACTCCCAGTTGAACTCCCCGTTAAACTCCCCATTCATCTTCCCATTAATCTCCATGTTAATTTCCTCATTAATCTCCCTTGTAATCTCCCTGTTTATCTATCAATTAAACTCCCCCTTAAACTCACCTTAAACTCCCATAAACTCGCAGTTGAACTCCCCGTTAAACTCCCAGTTAAACTGCAAGTTAAGCTACCAATTAATATCCCTGATAATCTCCCCGTTAATCTACTCATTAATCTCCACGTTCAACTCCCCGTTAATCTCCCCTTTCAACTAAGTGTTCTTCACCCTGTTAATCTCCCCATTAATCTCCCCATTTGACTCCCCGTTAAACTCTCATTAAACACCCGTTGACCTACACTTTAACTCCCTGTTAATCTCCCGGTTATTCTTCCCGTTAATCTCTCCAATAAACATCCCATTAAATTCCCCGTTAACACTCTGTTAACCTCCCCAATAATCTCCCCGTTCAACTCCCCCTTCAACACCCCATTGAAATCTCTGTTCAAAACTCCGTTCAAACTCCTGTTAATCTCCCAGTTAAAATATCAGTTAAACTCAAAGTTAAACTACCCGTTAATCTCCCCATTAATCTCCCGTTAATTTCCACGTTAAACTCTTGATTTAACTCCCCATTACACTACCCATTAAACTCCTAGTTGAACTCCAAGTTAACCTCCCAATTAAACTCCCAGTTAAACTACCCTTTTAAACAACCCATTAATCTCCCCGTCAATCTACCAGTTAAACTACCCATTAAACACAACATTAAACTTTCTCGTTAAACTCGCAGTCAAACTCCAAGTTAAACTCCAAGATTAACTACCCATCCCCATTAATCTCACCGTTAAACTCCCCATTCAACACGCCATTCAACTCTCTGTTCAACTCCCCGTTCAACTCCCCGTTAAACTCCCATTAAACTCCCAGTTAAAATCCCAGTTAAACTCCAAGTTAAATTACTCGTTACACTCCCCGTTAGTCTCCCACTAATTTCCCCATTAATCTCTCCATTTAACCCCCCATTACACTCCCCGTTAATCTCCTGATAAAACTCCCAGTTAACCTCCCAGTTTATCTCCCAGTTAAACTACCTGTTAAACTCCCCATTAATCTCCCCGTTAATCTCCTTGTTAATCTACCTGTTAAATTCCCGGTAACCTCACCATTAAACTTCCCTGTTAAACTCCTAGTTAAACTCCCAGTTAAACACCAAGTTAAACTACCCATTAATTTCCCCGTTAATCTCCTGCTAATTTCCCCATTAAACTCCCTACTAAATTTCCTGTTAAACTCCCTGTTAAACCTCCAGTTAAACTCCCAGTTAAACTACCCATTGAACACCCCATTATATTCACCGTTAATATCCCTGTTCATCTCCCTGCTACTCTCCCCATTAATCTCCCTGTTAATCTTCCCGTTCATCTCCCCATTAATCTCCCCATTAACCTCCTTGTTAATCTCCCCGTTAATCTCCCCATTAATCTACCCAATAATCTCCCCCTTAAACTCCCCGTTATTCTCCCCATTCAACTCCTCATTAAACTCCCCAATCAACTCCCCATTAATCTCTCCGTCAATCTCCCCAATAATCGCCCCGTTAATCTCCCCATTAAACTCCATGTTAAACTCCCTGTGAATCTCCCCGTTAATCTCGTTGTTAAGCCCACCGTTCTACTCCCCATTCAACTACCCGTTCAACTCCCCATTCAACTCCCAGTTAATCCCCTTTTAATTTACCCGTTCAACGCCCCATTAAACTCCCTGTTAAATAACCCTTTAATCTCCCTGTTAGTCTCTCCGTTAATCTCCCCATTAAAAATCCCGTTAAATTCCCTGTTAAACTCCCCTTTAATCTGCCCATTAATCCCCCCATTCAACTCCCCGTTCAACTCCTGTTTAACTCCCTGTTAATCTCCCCGTTAATCTCCCCGTTAAACTCCCTGTTGATCTTCCAATTCAACTCCCGTTCAACTACCTGATAATCTCCCCGTTAATCTCTCCATTTGACTCCCCGTTAAACTCCCCGTTCAACTCCCTGTACAACTCCCCGTTAAACTCCCAGTTAATATCCCAGTTCAACTCCAAGTTAAACTACCCGTTCATCTCCCCATTAATCGCCCCGTCTATTTCCCTGTTAAACTCCCTGTTAATCTCCCCATACATCTCTCTGTTAATCTCCCCATTAATCTACCCGTTTGACTCCCCGCTAATCTCACTGTTAATCTACCAGTTAAACTCCCGGTTAAACTCACCATTAAACTTCTCCGTTAAACTTGCAGTTCAACTCCCAGTTAAACTACCCATTAATATCTCCATTAATCATCCCATTAAACTCTCCGTTAATCTCCCCATTATTCTCCCCATTGATCTTCTTGTTAATATCCCCATTAATCTCCCAGTTAATCTCTCCATTAATCGACTATTTAAACTTCCCGTTAAACTCCCCTAAATCTTCCTTGTTAAACTCCCAGTTAAACTCCCAGTTAACCTCCCAGTTAAACTCCCAGTTAAACTACCCATTAAACTCCCCATTAATGTCCCCATTAATCTACCAGTTAAATTTCTATTAACCTCCCCATTAAACTTCCCCGTTAAATTCCCAGTTAAAGTCCCAGTTAAACACCAAGTTAAACTACCCCTTAAACTCCCCATTAAATTCCCCACTAATCTCCCAGTTAAAATCCCTGTTAAACTTCTAGTTAATCTCCCAGTAAAACTACCCATTAAACTCCCCATTTAACTCCCTGTTAAACTCCTCATTAAACTCCCCGTTAAAATCCCCGTTAATTTCCCCGTTAATCTCCACATTAATCTCCCTGCTAATCTCCCCTTTAAACTCCCCATTAAACTCCCTGTAAAACTCCCTGTTAATCTCTCCGTTAACTTCCCCATTTATATCCTCATTAAACTCCCTGTTCAACTCCCCGTTTAACTACCTGTTCAACTCCCAGTTCAACACCCCGTTAAACTCCCCATTAAACTCCCAGTTAAACTTCAAGTTAAACTACCCATTAATCTCCCTGTTAATCTCCCCATAAATGTCCCCCTTGAACTCCCTGTTAATCTCCCCATTCTACTCAGTGTTCAACGCCCTGTTAATCTCCCCGTTAATCTCCCCATTTGACTACCCATTAAACTCCCCATTAAACTCCCAGTTAAACTCCCAGTTAAACTCCCCAATCAAATCCCCGTTAATCTTCCCGTTAATCTCCCTGATAATCTCCCTGTTAATCTACCCGTTAAACTCCCAGTTAAACTCCCAGTTAAAATCCCAGTTAAACTCCAAGTTAAATTACCCATTAATTTCCCCGTTAACTCCCGTTAATTTCCCCGTTTAACTCTCCATTTAACTCCCGTTATACTCCCCATTAAACTCCTAGTTAAACTCCCAGTTAATCTCCCAGTTAAACCTTCAGTTCAACTACCTGGTTAACTCCACATTAATCTCCCTGTTAATCTCCCCATTAATCTCCCCATTAAACTCTCCGTTAATGGCCCCGATAATCTCCCCATTAATCTCCTAGTTAATCTCCCCATTAATCTCCCTTATAAACTACCAGTTAAATTCCCGTTAACCCCCAATAAACTTCCCCGATTAACTCCTTGTTAAACTAACAGTTAAACACCAAGTTAAACTACCCATTAATAACCCCATTAAACTCCCATTAATTTCCCAATTAAACTCCCCGTTAAACTCACCACTAAACTCCCAGTTAAACTCCCAGTTAAACTACCCGTTAAACTCCCCATTAAACTCACTGTTAATCTCCCTGTTATTCTCCCCATTACTCTCCCCATTAATCTCCCTGTTAAACTCCCCGTTCATCTCCCTGTTATTCTCCTCATTAATCTCCGTGTTAATCTCCCCATTAATCTCCCCGTTAATCTACCCATTAATCTCCCCCTTAAACTGCCCGTTAATCTCCCTATTCAAGTCAGTGTTCAACTCCCTGTTAATCAGTGTTCAACTCCCCAATTAACTACCCATTAATGTCCCCAATATTCTCCCGGTTAATCTACCCGTTAAATTCCCAGTTAAACTCCCCATTCAACACCCCGTTCAACTCTCTGTTCAACTCCCTGTTCATCTCCCTGTTCAACTCCCCATTAAACTCCCCATTAAACTCCCAGTTAAAATCCCAGATAACTCCATTTTAAATTACCCATTACTCTCCCCGTTAATCTCCTGGTAATTTCCCCATTAAACTCTCCATTTAACTCCTCTTTAGACTCCCCGTTAAACTCCCAATTAAACTCCCAGTTAATATACTATTTAAAATCGCAGTTAAACTACCTGTTAAACTCTCCATTAATCTTCCCCTTAATCTCCCCATTAATCTTACCATTAAATTCCCCGTTAATCTCCCCATTAATCTCCTAGTTAAATCTCCCTTTTAATATCCCCATTAATCTCCCAGTTAATCTCCACATTAATCTACCAGTTAAATTCCTCGTTAAACTCCCTGTTAAACTTCCCAATTAAACTCCCAGTTATACTGCCAGTTAAACTCCAAGTTAAACCACCTGTTAATCTCCGCAACATCATTACCACCTCTTCGGTCATCTCCCTTGCAGCAACCATCTGTGGGCCCAAAGGGCCATCAAAGCTCATCTGCCCCCGTCAAGATCGGGGGCACTGCTCTTACTGCCCCCCCCCACTACCACCTGAGGGGGCCACTCCACCACTAACATCGGGGACACCAGTCCCCACCTCCCAGCCGGAGAAGGAGCAGCCTCCTCCGGCTCCCCTCTCTCGGAAGGGGTCCCTTGGGGCACTCCCTTCCAAGGCGGATCCCATCCAAAGGCGGAAGGATTCCAAACCTATTGGTAGAAGGGCTTCCCGCTCTTCCTCTACCACTGACGCCACTATAGAGAAGCCCTCCCGGCCCTGCAAACCTAAGGGCCATCGAGAGGGACGGAAAAAGAAGGCCAAAGAGTCTTCGGTGGCTCTACAGCCACCTGCCACCTCATCTTCTGAATTGGACGATGAGGTACAGATCCTCGCATCACGTGAGGATCTTGCACTTACTGCCTCTCCAGAACGCATGATCCTGGATTCTGAATGCTCCAAATTGGCGGCAGCAGATGAACCTATGCCATAGTTTTATTTATACTTTGCATCATGGCCTTTAAAGTCATGCACCATCAAATTCTCCAGTGGAATTGCGGCGGATTTTTCCACCACCTGGCTGAGCTGCAACAGCTAATGTGCCAAGTCCCTTTGCTCTGCATAGCATTACAGGAAACGTGGTTTCCTGCCCAGAAGACCCCTGCCCTCCGTGGCTACCGGGGCTTTTTTAAAAATCGTCCCTTCTGTGACAGGGTCTCTGGAGGTGTGTGCCTCTATGTTCTTGCCAGTGTCCCCAGTACAGCTGTGCCCCTCACCACCAATCTCGAGGCAGTGGCTGTTAGGATCAGAGCAAGGCTGGAACTAACGATCTGTTCCCTCTATCTCCCGCCAGATGAGATTGTTTGTCTTGCTGACCTTGGTGCCTTGATCTCTCAACTTCCCCCACCGTTTCTCCTTTTGGGGGATTTTAATGCCCACCACCCGATGTGGGGTGGGACGCAGACTTCGGCGGGTGGTACGGATGTGGAGATGCTACTGACACAGCAGAAACTTTGCCTTCTGAACACGGGTGCTCCGACGCACTTCAGCGTAGCTCATGGTACATACTTGGCCATCGACCTGTCTATTTGTAGCCCGAGTCTTTTCCCTCACCTGAATTGGACTGTGCATGATGATCTCTGTGGCAGCGACCATTTTCCCATCTTTCTGTCGCTCCCAGAGACTCAAGCCGCAAACCGGCTAACTCATTGGTCACTTCATAGGGCTGACTGGCCGGCATATGCTTCAGCTGCAGTTGTTACGACTCCACGTTCGGCTGACATTGAAGTGGCTGTCCAGCAAGTCACAAAGGCCATAGTTTCCGCCGCCGAGAAGACTGTTCCAACCGCATCCGCGTCACTTAGACGTAAGTAGGTGCCTTGGTGGACGCAGGAGATCGCTGAGGCCATTCGGGAACGTCGGCGCGCGCTCCAGCGACACCGGCGACACCCTTCTCTAGAGAACCTCATCGCCTTTAAACGTCTCCGTGCACGGGCTCAGCGATTGATTCGACAGAGTAAGAAGGATTCCTGGGAGAGGTTTGTAGTCTCTACTGGCTCTCGTGCCTCCCCTTCTCGGGTCTGGACCCAAATACGGCGCCTCTTCGGATATCGCCCACCGCTTGGAATCCCATCGCTCACCATTCAGGGTGCTCTCTGCACTGACCCACAAGCCACAGCTGAGTGCATGGCAGATCACTATGCCCATTGCTCTGCAACTGAAACATACAGTGCAGACTTCCGCACCTTTAAAGAGAGGGTCGAGCGGCAGCAGTTGTCATACCGCACACGCCGCCAGGAACTTTACAATGCCCTGTTTAGCGAGTGGGAGCTTCAAACCACTCTGGCTGCGTGCCCCGATACATCTCCGGGACCAGATCGGATACACAGTCAGTTCCTCCGTCACCTTTCGGCTGAGTTTCACCACCACCTTCTCTCCCTGTTCAATCGTATCTGGGCAGATGGGGTTTTCCCATCACAGTGGCGGGAAAGCACCGTGATCCCAGTGTTGAAACCTGGAGCAGATCCATTGGTGGCTGACAGTTATCGCCAAATCAGCCTTACCAATGTGCTCTGCAAGCTACTCGAGCGAATGGTGAGTCGGCGGCTGATGTGGCTCCTTGAAGACAGGGAATTTCTAGCCCCACAACAAGGTGGATTTCGTCAAGGCGGTTCCGCCATTGACAATCTCGTCTCGCTGGAATCGGCTATTCGCACTGCCTTCACCAGGCGCGAACACCTTGTTGCGGTCTTCTTCGATCTGCGAAAGGCGTATGATACAACCTGGCGCCACCATATTTTAGCCACACTGCACGGCTGGGGCCTGAGGAGCTCCCTTCCAATTTTGTACAGAACATTTTATCGCTCCGCTCTTTTCAGTTTCGTGTAGGCACCTGTCTCACTCTCCCCATATCCCGGATAATGGTGTACCACAGGGCTCTGTTCTCAGTGTTCCCCTCTTCCTGATTGCAATCAATGGTCTATCAGCAGTGGTTGGATCATCTGTTTCCTCCTCCCTATTTGCGGATGATTTTTGCCTTTATTTCAGCTCCGGCACTATTGGTGTTGCTGAACGGCGGCTGCAGGGAGCCATTAGAAAGGCAGAGTCATGGGCCTCAGCCCACGGTTTCCACTTCTCGGGTTCAAAGAACCGAGTAATGCACTTTGTCGTCGTCGGGCATTTCACCTCGATCCAGAGCTGTAACTAGGTAATGAACGTCTTCGTGTTGAAGAAACGCACCGCTTCCTCGGTATAGTTTTTGATGCCCGGCTGACTTGGCAGCCGCACCTCCATCAGCTGCGAGAGAAATGCTGGAAACATCTGAATATCCTCCGCTGTCTTGGCCACACAGCTTGGGGAGCATCACGCCCTACACTTCTCCAGCTCTACAAGGCCCTCATACAATCGCGCCTGGACTACGGGAGTATTGTGTATGACTCTGCAGCGCTATCAGCACTGCAGGTATTGGACCCGGTCCTCCATAGTGGTGTCCGTTTGGCGACAGGGGCCTTCGCACGAGCCCGGTGACAAGTCTGCTAGCCGAAGTAGGGGTTCCACACCTGCGTTTCCGCCGGCAGCGCTTACTAGCTTCCTATGCTGCCCATGTACACGCCTTACCCCACCATCCAAATTACAGGCTTCTCTTCCCGGATGTTGCCCTCCCTTTCCCACGATGGCGGCCAAGGTCGGGTCTCCCGATTGCGGTCCGTGTTCGATCCCTTCTCTCTTCACTTGAATCCCTTCCCATTCCACCCGCTTTCCACTACTCTTCCCGTACTCCTCCTTGATCTGTACCTCGTCCGCAGCTTCGGTTAGACTTGTCCCGTGAGTGTAAAACCTCTGTTGCACCGTTGACTCTCCGCCGCCAATTTCAGGCAATACTGAGTTCTTTCCACGGCGCCGAAGTTGTATACACAGACGGGTCTCTTGTTGGTGGCCGTTGTGGGTATGCCTACACCCATAATGAGGACATAGAACAACACGCCTTACCCTGTGGGAGTAGTATATTCACTGCAGAGCTGATCGCTATCTGTCGAGCACTTGAGCACCTTATAGCCTGTCCCGGGGAGTCGTATCCTTTGCACCATCTTGTAGGGGAAGAAATGGGCAATTCCACAATTTATAACATCTCCATCCGGAACGCATATAGTCGTCGTCAAAGCGCACGTAAGCATGAAGGCATTATTGCTCCTACAGGGACGAATAATTTGGCTTTCTCTCGCTTCCAGAAAAGTCGGTTCGACTTAGAAGTATGCGGTTTGCGGCATTGAATTTAGTGTAAAAGACCGCGTTGATTGAGCTCAGTTAAGTTGGATTTGCAGGAAAAAAATATTTTTCGTCAAAAATGGCCAATTTCACTGACGGTCCCGACAAGCAAATTATTTCCAAAAATTGGAATCTCTCAAAAGTGCGTATTTGGGCATCTATTTTATGTGTTCCATCGTGTAGTTATGAAACATGGTCAAAAAGGATTCATTGCTTCAATTTTACTACTTTTTAACCATTTTCAAAAGCTGAAAATTAACAAAAAACCATCTGTTTACACATTTTTTTATTCAATCGAATTTATGGGAAAAACTGATGGTCCTATACGTATTTGCTGTGTCACACGATGAACAGAAAATTATACCGAATAAACAAAAAATAATATATGCCTACCTTTTGTACAGAATCTAGCCTTCCCAGCAATGATACGTTAATCGTAGAATGTTTACTCACTGAATGATCCAATAATCAGTACATTCCTGGTAGATTGTGAATTGTACAGATATGTGCTATGTCACAAGATGAAAGAAAGGAATTCTGATTAAAGTGAAGTAATAAAAAGATATTTTCGCCCAGAGACATGACTTGAGATAACCGCGGAAACACATAGTTGTGCTTTTGCGGCTCTAACGACCGAAGCGTTCAGCGTACGTAACCGGCGTTGCGGCATTCGATAGCCCATAGAATGACGACTCCAAAGATGTACCAGAAGTGTAATTACTGCCAAAAATCCTGATGCCGGAGAAGCTCCAACGCAATACACAATAATTGCACATACGTAACATACCGCATAGTTGCAATAAAGCTTTTATCCAATCAAAGGGTGAGCTCTAAACCAATGTCCTTTGCACCATGAAGTAGGGCAATTCCACAATGTATAACATTTCAATCCGGAACACATATAATCTCCGTCAAAGAGCACGTATACATGAAGCCATTATTGCTCCTACCGGGACGAATAATTTTGTGTTCTTTCGCTTCTAACGAAATGTCAGTTCGACTTAGAATTATGCGGTTTGCGGCATTGAATTTAGTGTAAAAAGCGCGTAGATTGAGCTCAGTTAAGTTGGATTTGCAGGAAAAAAAAATTTTTCGTCAAAAATCGCCAATTTCCGCTGAAGGTCCCGATATGCAGAAATTTCCAAAAATTGGAATCTCTCAAAAGTGCGTTTTTGGGCATGGATTGTATGTGTTCCATCGTGTAGTTACGAACCATGGTCAAAATAGGTTCATTTCTTCAATTTTACTGCTTTTTAACGATTTTCAAATACTGAAAATTAACAAAAAAAACCATCTGTTTACTCATTTTTCAATTCACTCGAATTTGTGGGAAAAACTGTGGGTCCTATACGTATTTGTGTCACACGATGAACAGAAAATTATACCGAATAAACAAAACATAATATATTCCTAACTTTTGTACAGAAACTGACCTTCCCTGCAATACGACATAGACGACATTGACGACATAGACGATGTTGACGACTTTGACGACATTGACGACATTGACGATATTGATGACATTGACGACATTGACGACATTGACGACACAGACGACATTGACGACATAGTCGACATAGACGATATTTACGACTTTGACGACATAGATGACATAGACAACATGTATGACATTGACAACATTGACCGCATTGAAGACATTGACGATATTGACGTCATTGACGACATTGACGACATAGACGACATTGACGACATTGACGACATTGACGACATTAACGACATAGACGACATAGACGATGTTGACGACATTGACGACATTAACGACATTGACGACATAGACGATATTGACAACAAAGACGACATAGACGACATAGACGACATTGACGACATAGACGATATTGACGACTTTGACGACATTGACGACATTGACGATATTAATGACATTGTCGTCATTGACGACATTGACGACATAGACTACTTTGACGACATTGACGACATTGACGACATAGACGACATAGACGATATTGACGACGTTGACGACATTGACGACATTGACGACATTGACGACATAGACGACATTGACGACATTGACGACATTGACGACATTAACGACATAGACGACATAGACGATATTGACGACATTGACGACATAAACGACATTGACGACATAGACGATATTGACGACAAAGACGACATAGACGACATAGACGACATTGACGACATAGACGATATTGATGACTTTGACGACATAGACGACATTGACGATATTGATGACATTGACGACATTGACGACATTGACGACACAGACGACATTGACGACATAGTCGACATATACGATATTTACGACTTTGACAACATAGGTGACATTGACAATATTGACGACAAAGACGCCATTGACGACATTGACGAACTAGACGACTTAGACGACTTTGACGACATTGACTACATAGACGACATAGACGATATTGACGACATTGACGAAATTAACAACATTGACGACATTGACGACATTGACGACATAGACGTCATTGACGACATAGACGACATGGATGACATAGACGACATAGACGATATTGACGACTTTGACGACATTGATGACATTGATGACATTGACGACATAGACGACATTGACGACATTGACGACATGGACGACATAGACGATATTGACGACATTGACGACATGGACGACATAGACGATATTGACGACATTTATGGCATTAACGACATTGACGACATAGACGACATTGACGACAGTGACGACATTTACGACATAGACGACATTGACGACATAGACGACATAGACGATATTGACGACATTGACAACATTAACGACATTGACGACATTGACGACATAGACGACATAGACGATATTGACGACATTGACGACATTAACGACATTGACGACATAGACGACATAGACGATATTGACGACATTGATGACATTAACGACATTGACGACATTGACGACATTGACGACATTGACGACATTGACGACATTGACGACATAGACGACATTGACGACATTGACGACATAGACGACATAGACGATATTGACGACATTGACGACATTAACGACATTGACGACATAGACGACATAGACGATATTGACGACATTGATGACATTAACGACATTGACGACATTGACGACATTGACGACATTGACGACATAGACAACATTGACGACATTGACGACATTGACGACATTAACGACATAGACGACATAGACGATATTGACGACATTGACGACTTAAACGACATTGACGACATAGACGATATTGACGACATTGATGGCATTAACGACATTGACGACATAGGCGACATTGACGACAGTGACGACATTTACGACATAGACGACATAGACGACATAGACGATATTGACGACATTGACGACATTAACGACATTGACGACATTGACGACATAGACGATATTGACGACATAGACGACATAGACGACATTGACGACATAGAAGATATTGACGACTTTGACGACATTGACGTCACAGACGA
This sequence comes from Locusta migratoria, assembly GCA_026315105.1. Taxonomy (NCBI): domain Eukaryota; kingdom Metazoa; phylum Arthropoda; class Insecta; order Orthoptera; family Acrididae; genus Locusta; species Locusta migratoria. The sequence goes on from CM048754.1 coordinate 126,432,705, forward strand.
CACAGACGACATTGACGACATAGTCAACATAGACGATCTTTGGCGTGACGTCACGAGTGCTGGACTGCTGTGCACATCGCTCTCGACTTTTTATATAATTTTAGGATTAATATAATTATTTTAATTGTTATTTCGTGACAATATTCAATCTAGAGGTGTTCTAGTAAAGGTTCGTCAGTTATTTTAGCGTTTGTTGTGCCGTAATTGCTTTAAGTGGTGTTATTCGTGTTCGCGTGTGCGCCGGCATCGACGTCTTACTGCTTTGTTTACATCTGGTGGTGAGTGGTTCCAGCCGTAGCGGTCTCCGAAAGCTAAGTTCTAATAAGTGTTTGTGTATTGTAGTTAAATTATTAAAGTTTTAGATTTCAGGAGGTGTTATCGCGCTAGTTGTTTATTAACTTTAGTACTTTTCAACAGGTGACTTGCTGTTTTTAATGTAGTTAAGGTTGGGAAACTTTAAGTTACGGTATTTGATAACTCTTGTACTCTCACAGTGTTTAGTTGTTTTATTAGTGACGCTTGAATTTGAACTTGTTTATACAAGCAACAGTGTAAAGTTTCTGTGGTAGTGTTATTTGCTCTTTTCTGATACTATTAGTTGTTGTTACTTGATTTGTAGAGACTGAGGTTTGTTGATTGCTGTAGTTAAGAGGTACTTCCTACTTATTTTGTAGAAACTTAACTTCATAACGTAGACGTCTAGTTTTTCTTAACAAATTATTGTAAAATTTTACCATGAGTGAAAAGTGTGGGCTCTGTCGTAGGTTCGTGCGTAGTGGGCTGCAGTGTGGGATTTGTAGTAAGTATTTTCATGGGGGGAGTGCAGTGGGGAAGACAGTGGGCATTGTGGTGAGGTTCCCTCCTGGAACTGTAGGATTTGCAGCAGGAATAAGTTGATAGAGGAGCAGGAGCGTTTGATCTGCGCCCTTCAGGTGCAGTTGAAAAACGCTGAAGAGGAACTAGGTAGGTTGAGGAGGGGAAGGGGGGCTGGGGAATGGGAACTGGCAGTTGGCAAGAAGGTAGCTAGGAGAAGGTATTCAGATAGCTTTACATTGCAAGTTGCAAATAGGTTTGACCAACTGTCAGAGTTGAGTGGAGATGAACCTCCTGTAGCTGTAGGTGTAGGAAGTACGCAGCAGACCTCAGCTTTTGGTAAGCCGAAATCTGTAGAGAGGTCTCTTAGGAAGAAGAAGGTTCTGCTGCTAGGTAGTTCTCATGGCAGAGGTGTTGGCCAACAGTTGCAGGAAGTACTTGGGAGTGAGTACCAGGTCACCAGCATAGTGAAGCCTAGTGCAGGGTTAGATCAGGTCACTTGTAACATAGGGGACTTATGTAGGAATTTTTCAAAAGAGGATCAGGTAGTTATAGTGGGTGGGGCCGGGAAAAGTCTTGATAGGGACGGGGAATATGATATAGGTGGTGATCTGGAAAGGATAGCAAATGAAACTGGTGGCACGAATGTGCATTTCGTGCAGCTGTTTCAGCGTCATAATAGGCCTTGTCTTAATACGGCTGTCAGCCGTCTTAACATGGGGCTTGAAAAGGCGCTGTTGACGGAGGGCATGGATCACATTGCAGTGGTGCCAGTTGAAACTATCCAAAGGTCGGATTTTACTAGGCACGGTCTGCACCTCAATAGGTATGGGAAGGGGAGGTTGGCAAAGCTCATAGGTGACAGTGTAGTAGGGGGTGGGGGTTTCACTCATGGAAAAATTCCTGTAGTAGTTGGTGTTAGGGCTGCACCTTTTTTAGACTGAAGACAGCTGATAGATATTCCTGCTTAAAGGAAGTCCCTCTAAGAAATGAACCACCTTTGACAAAGTCTAAGAATATAAGTAATAAGGGAATTACTGTTTTTCATCAAAATATACAGGGTATCAGAGATAAAGTTAATGAAATGCTTATTGATACTGATTCTGACATTATTGGTATTTCAGAGCACTTTTTAAGTGGTGTGACAATTCAGAGACTTCCTTTGCCAGGATACAGGTTAGCTGCCTTTTACTCTAGGAGTTCCTTGCAGTGTGGGGGAGTGGCCATGTATGTAAAAAACGATTTTTCATCGGAGTCAATCGATTTTTCTAAACACTGCACAGAACAGATATTTGAATGTTGTGCAGGAATTGTTAATGTTAATGGAACTAAACTAGTAATAGTTGTTATTTATAGATCCCCTGACTCAGATTTTAAAATGTTTCTGCCCAAGCTGGAATTGGTTCTGGGTTCACTGTATAGGAAGTATAAAAATTTAATTGTGTGTGGAGATTTCAACATTAATTGTGTAGGTGATAGCTCAAGGAAACGTCAGCTGTTAGATTTATTTAATTCCTATAACATGATGCAAACAGTATTTTTTCCAACGAGAGTGCAAGGAAATAGCAGTTCTACCATTGACAATATTTTTGTTCATTCTTCATTATTAGAGGGGCACTCTGTCAGCAGAATAGTAAATGGCCTATCAGACCACGATGCCAAACTTTTAATTCTAAAAAGTATTTGTTCTCAAACAAATGTTAAACATAAATATCAACTACTCAGAAAAGTTAATCCAGTTGCAATTGAGACCTTTTTAAGCCTAATTAAGGAACAAGAATGGCAGGATGTTTATAGTGCTGATAATGCAGATGATAAATATAATGTTTTTCTGAACACATTTATTATGCTGTTTGAAAGTTGCTTTCCACTAGAACGCTCAAAACAGGGTACTTTCAGTAACAGACAGCCAGGGTGGATGACAAAGGGGATAAGAGTATCATGTAGAACTAAGCGGGAGTTTTATCAAAATGTTAGAAGCAGTCAGAATGAAGATGCAGTAGCTCATTACAAACAGTACTGTAAGGTTCTGAAAAATGTCATTAAGAATGCAAAAAGTATGTGGTACGCAAAAAGAATAGCAAACTCTCGGGATAAAATTAAAACTATCTGGTCAGTCGTGAAGGAAGTGTCTGGTCAGGAGCAGCAGGTAGAAGATATAACGTCAGTGCGTAGTAGGAATGTTTCTGTTACTGACAAGTTAGATATATGTGCAATATTCAATAATCACTTTCTGAATATAGTAGAGGAACTAAACAAAACTCTAGTTTCTACAGGTAATCATATAACGTTTTTAGAATATGCGTTTCCGAGGCTGTTGCCTGAAATGATCCTTCATGATACTTCCATAGGTGAGATTGAGTCAATAATTAAATCACTAAAGACTAAGGACTCTTGTGGATATGATGGGGTATCTAGCAGAATTCTAAAGTACTGTTCTCCATATGTTAGCCCAGTACTAAGCCATATTTGTAATTTTTCCTTTCGGAATGGTCAGTTTCCTAACAGATTAAAGTACTCAGTAGTGAAACCGCTTTATAAAAAAGGTGAAAGGGATAATGTAGACAACTATAGACCTATTTCTATGCCATCGGTTTTTTCCAAAGTTATTGAAAAGGCTGTATATTCAAGATTAATTGATCATTTCAGTTCACATAATTTCCTGTCAAACGTACAGTTTGGTTTTAGAAGTGGTTTAACGACCGAAAACGCTATATTTTCGTTTCTCTGTGAGGCACTTGATGGGTTAAATAAGAGGCTACGGACATTAGGCGTCTTCTTTGATTTAACAAAAGCGTTTGATTGTGTTGATCACAAAATATTGTTGCAGAAGTTGTAACATTGTGGAATACGGGGAGTAGCCCACAACTGGTTCACCTCTTACTTTAACAATAGACAACAGAAGGTAATTCTCCGCAATGTAGAAAATGGCTATGACGTGCAATCCCAATGGGGCACAATTAAGTATGGGGTGCCCCAGGGGTCTGTTTTGGGACCATTGCTGTTTCTTATTTATATAAATGATATGCCTTCGAGTATAACAGGTGATTGTAAAATATTTTTGTTTGCTGATGATACCAGCTTGGTAGTGAAGGATGTTGCTCGTAATATTGACACAGTATCAAATAATGCAGTTCAAGAGATAAGTTCATGGCTAATAGAAAACAAGTTGATGTTAAATCACAGTAAAACTCAGTTCTTACAATTTCTAACACATAATTTGACGAAATCTGACATTATGATCACACATAATGGGCATGTGATAAGTGAGACTGAACAGTTCAAATTTCTAGGTGTTCATATAGACAGTAAGCTGTCATGGAAAGCCCATGTTCAGGATCTTGTTCCAAAACTAAATTCTGCTATATTTACCATTAGAACAATATCTGAGATAAGTGATTTTTCAACACGAAAAGTAGTCTATTTCGCTTACTTTCACTCACTTATGACGTACGGCATTGTTTTTTGGGGTAACTCGCCTGATGCAAAAAGGATATTTCTGGCTCAAAAACGGGCGGTTCGAGCAATATCTGGTGTAAGTTCGCGAACGTCATGTCGACCCCTTTTCAGTAGTCTGGGAATTTTGACTCTGGCGTCACAATACGTTTTTTCTTTAATGTCGTTTGTTGTTAATAATATCAGCTTATTCCCACGAGTTAGTAGCTTTCACTCGGTGAATACTAGACAGATGTCTAATCTACATTTGCACCGCACCACCTTAACACTTGTGCAGAAAGGGGTGCAGTATTCTGCGGCATCCATTTTCAATAAGCTGCCACTAGAACTTAAGAATCTTAGCACTAATCCACATGCTTTCAAATCTAAATTGAAGAGTTACCTCGTGGCTGGCTCACTCCTTTTATTCTGACGAGGAACTCCTAGAAAAGTTAAACAATTAAGCTAATTTATTTTATCTTTATTGATTCTTTTCACTTTTTCTATTACCATTATTGTGTAACAATTAATGTATTGACTTGTTCCATGACCATGGAGTCTTACTCCTGAAGTGGGTCCTATGGAACAGAATAAATAAATAAATAAATAAATATTTACGACTTTGACGACATAGATGACATAGACAACATGTATGACATTCACAACATTGACAGCATTGAAGACATTGACGACATTGACGTCATCGACGACATTGACGACATAGACGACTTTGACGACATTGAAGACATTGACGACCTACACGACATAGACGACATAGACGACAAAGACGATATTGACGACATTAACGACATTGATTACATTGACGAAAATGTCGATATTGACGATATTTACGACATAGACGATATTGACGACATTGACGACATAGACGACATAGCCGACATAGACGACATAGACGACATAGGTGATATTGACGACTTTGACAACATTATCGACATTGACGACATAGACGACATTGACGACATTGACGACATTGACGACATTAACGACATAGACGACATAGACGATATTGACGACATTGACGACATTAACGACTTTGACGACATAGACGATATTGATGACAAAGACGACATAGACGACATAGACGATATTGACGACATTAACGATGTTGACGACATTGACGACATTGACGATATTGATGACATTGACGACATTGACGACATTGACGACACAGACGACATTGACGACATAGTCAACATAGACGATATTTACGACTTTGACGACATAGATGACATAGACAACATTGACCGCATTGAAGACATTGACGATATTGACGTCATTGACGACATTGACAACATAGACGGCATTGACGACATTGACGACATTGACGACATTGACGACATTAACAACATAGACGAAATAGACGATGTTGACGACATTGACGACATTAACGACATTGACGACATAGTCGATATTGACGACAAAGACGACATAGACGACATAGACGACATTGACGACATAGATGATATTGACGACTTTGACGACATTGACGATATTAATGACATTTTCGTCATTGACGACATTGACGACATAGACTACTTTGACGACATTGACGACATTGACGACACAGACGACATCTACATCTACATCTACATACATACTCCACAATTCACCGTAAGGTGCGTGGCGGAGGGACGACATTGACGACATTGACGACATTGACGACATTGACGACATAGATGACATTGACGACAATGACGACATTGACGACATTAACGACATAGACGACATAAACGATATTGACGACATTGACGACATAAACGACATTGACGACGTAGACGATATTGACGACAAAGACGACATGGACAACATAGACGACATTGAGGACATAGACGATATTGACGACTTTGACGACATAGAAGACATTGACGATATTGATGACATTGACGACATTGACGACATTGACGACACAGACGACATTGACGACATAGTCGACATAGACGTTATTTACGACTTTGACGACATAGATGACATTGACAATATTGACGACAAAGACGCCATTGACGACATTGACGAACTAGACGACTAAGACGACTTTGACGACATTGACTACATAGACGACATAGACGATATTGACGACATTGACGAAATTAACAACATTGACGACATTGACAACATTGACGACATTGACGACATAGACGTCATTGACGACATAGACGACATTGATGACATAGACGACATAGACGATATTGACGACATTGACGACATTGACGACATTGACGATATAGACGGCATAGACGACATTGACGACATAGACGACATTGACGACATTGACGACATGGACGACATAGACGACATTGACGACATTGATGGCATTAACGACATTGACGATATAGACGACTTTGACGACGTTGACGACATTGACGATATTGACGACATTGACGACATTGACGACATAGACGACATAGACGACATAGACGACATAGACGACATAGACGATATTGACGACTTTGACGACATTGACGACATTGACGATATTGACGACATAGACGACATTGACGACATTGACGACATTGACGACATTAACGACATAGACGACATAGACGATGTTGACGACATTGACGACATTAACGACATTGACGACATAGACGATATTGACGACAAAGACGACATAGACGACATTGACGACATAGACGATATTTACGACTTTGACGACATTGACGACATTGACGATATTGATGACATTGACGTCATTGACGACATTGACGACATAGACTACTTTGACGACATTGACGACATAGACGACATAGACGATATTGACGACGTTGACGACATTGACGACATTGACAACATTGACGACATAGACGACATTGACGACATTGAGGACATTGACGACATTAACGACATAGACGACATAGACGATGTTGACGACATTGACGACATTAACGACATTGACGACATTGACGATATTGACGACATAGACGACAGAGATGACATAGACGGCATTGGCGACATAGACGATATAGACGACTTTGACGACATTGACGACATTGACGATATTGACGACATTCACGACATTGACGACATAGACGACATAGACAACATAGACGATATTGACGACTTTGACGACATTGACGACATTGACGACATAGACGACAAAGACGACATAGGTGATATTGACGACTTTGACAACATTATCGACATTGACGACATAGACGACATTGACGACATTGACGACATTGACGACATTAACGACATAGATGACATAGACGATATTTACGACTTTGACGACATAGATGACATAGACAACATGTATGACAGTGACAACATTGACAGAATTGAAGACATTGACGACATTGACGTCATTGACGACATTGACGACATAGACGACTTTGACGACATTGACGACATTGACGACCTACACGACACAGACGACATAGACGACATAGACGATATTGACGACATTAACGATGTTGATTACATTGACGAAAATGTCGATATTGACGATATTTACGACATAGACGATATTGACGGCATTGACGACATAGACGACATAGCCGACATAGACGACATAGACGACATAGGCGATATTAACGACTTTGACAACATTATCGACATTGACAACATAGACGACATTTAAGACATTGACGAAATTGACGACATTAACGACATAGACGACATAGACGACATAGCCGACATAGACGACATAGACAACATAGGTGATATTGACGACTTTGACGATATTGACGACATTGACGACATAGACGACATTGACGACATAGACGACATTGACGACATTAACGACATAGACGATATTGACGACATAGACGATATTGACGACAAAGACGACATAGACGACATAGACGACATTGACGACATAGACGATATTGACGACTATGACGACATTGACGACATTGACGACAAAGACGACATTGACGACATAGTCGACATAGACGATATTTACGACTTTGACGACATAGATAACATTGACAACATTGACCACATTGAAGACATTGACGATATTGACGTCATTGACGACATTGACGACATAGACGGTATTGACGACATTGACGACATTGACGATATTGACGACATTGACGACTTTGATGACATTGACGACAAAGACGACATTGACGTCATAGACTACTTAGACGATATTTACGACTTTGACGACATTGACGACATAGATGACATAGACAACATGTATGATATTGACAACATTGACAGCATTGAAGACATTGATGACATTGACGTCATTGACATTGACGACATAGACTACTTTGACGACATTGACGACATTGACGACATAGACGACATAGACAATATTGACGACTTTGACGACATTGACGACATTGACGACATAGACGACATTGACGATATTGACGACATAGACGACATTGACGACATTGGCGACATAGACGACATAACCGAAATTGACGACTTTGACGATATTGACGATATTGACGACAAAGACGCCATTGACGACATTGACGAACTAGACGACATAGACGACTTTGACGACATTGACTACATAGATGACGTAGACGATATTGACGACATTGACAAAATTAACGACATTGACTACATAGACGACATTGACGACAATGACGACATAGATGACATAGACAACATGTATGACATTGAAAACGTTGACAGCATTGAAGACATTGACGACATTGACGTCATTGACGACATTGACGACTTGGCGACATTGACGACATAGACGATATTGACGACTTTGACGACAATGACGACATAGACGGCATTGACGACATAGACGATGTTGACAACTTTGACGTCATTGACGACATTGATGATATTGATGACATTGACGACATTGACGACATTGACGACACAGACGACATTGACGACATAGTCGACATAGACGATATTTACGACTGTGACGACATAGATGACATTGACAATATTGACGACAAAGACGCCATTGACGAAATTGACGAACTAGACGACATAGACGACTTTGACGACATTGACTACATAGACGACATAGACGATATTGACGACATTGACGAAATTAACAACATTGACGACATTGACGACATTGACGACTTAGACGTCATTGACGACATAGACGACATTGATGACATAGACGACATAGACAATATTGACGACTTTGACGACATTGACGACATTGAGGTTATAGACGACATAGACGACATTGACGACATAGACGACATTGACGACATGGACGACATAGACGATATTGACGACATTGATGGCATTAACGACATTGACGACATAGACGACATTGACGACAGTGACGACATTTACGACATAGACGACATTGACGACATAGACGACATAGATGATATTGACGACATTGACGACTTTAACGACATTGACGACATAGGCGATATTGACGACATAGACGACATAGACGACATTGACGACATAGACGATATTGACGACTTTGACGACATTGACGACATTGACGTCACAGACGACACAGACAATATTGACGACATAGTCAACATAGACGATATTTACGACTTTGACAACATAGATGACATAGACAACATGTATGACATTGACAAGATTGACAGAATTGAAGACATTGACGACATTGACGTCATTGACGACTTTGACGACATAGACGACTTTGACGACATTGACGACATTGACGACCTACACGACATAGACGACATAGACGACATAGACGATATTGACGACATTAACGATGTTGATTACATTGACGAAAATGTCGATATTGACGATAATTACGACATAGTCGATATTGACGACATTGACGACATAGACGACATAGCCGACATAGACGACATAGACGACATAGGCGATATTGACGACTTTGACAACATTATCGACATTGACGACAGACGACATTGACGACAGTGACGAAATTGACGACATTAACGACATAGACGACATAGACGATATTGACGACATTGCCGACATTAACGACATTGACGACATAGACGATATTGATGACAAAGACGACATAGACGACATAGACGACATTGACGACATAGACGATGTTGACGACTTTGACGACATTGACGACATTGACGATATTGATGACATTGACGACATTGACGACTTTGACGACACAGACGACATTGACGACATAGTCGACATAGACGATATTTACGACTTTGACGACATAGATGACTTAGACAACATGTATGACATTGACAACATTGACCGCATTGAAGACATTGACGATATTGACTTCATTGACGACATTGACGACATAGACGACATAGACGATATTGACGACAAAGACGACATAGACGACATAGACGACATTGACGACATAGACGATATTGACGACTTTGACGACATAGACGACATTGACGATATTGATGACATTGACGACATTGACGACATTAACGACATAGACGACATAGACGATATTGACGACATTGACGACATTAACGACATTGACGACATAGACGATATTGACGACTAAGACGACATAGACGACATAGACGACATTGACGACATAGACGATATTGACGACTTTGACGACATAGACGACATTGACGATATTGATGACATTGACGACATTGACGACATTGACGACACAGACGACATTGACGACATAGTCGACATAGACGATATTTACGACTTTGACGACATAGATGACATTGACACTATTGACGACAAAGACGCCATTGACGACATTGACGAGCTAGACGACTTAGACGACTTTGACGACATTGACTACATAGACGACATAGACGATTTTGACGACATTGACGAAATTAACAACATTGACGACATTGACGACCTTGACGACATAGACGTCATTGACGACATAGACGACATTTATGACATAGACGACATAGACGATATTGACGACTTTGACGACATTGACGACATTGACGATATAGACGACATAGATGACATTGACGAAATAGACGACATTGACGACATTGACGACATTGACGACATGGACGACAGAGACGATATTGACGACATTGATGGCATTAACGACATTGACGACATAGAAGACATTGGTGATAGTGATGACATTTACGACATAGACGACATTGACGACATAGACGACATAGACGATATTGACGACATTGACGACATTAACGACATTGACGACATTCACGACATAGACGACTTTGACGACATTGACGACATTGACGACCTACACGACACAGACGACATAGACCACATAGACGATATTGACGACATTAACGATGTTGATTACATTGACGTAAGTGTCGATATTGACGATATTTACGACATAGACGATATTGACGACATTGACGACATAGACGACATAGCCAACATAGACGACATAGACGACATAGGCGATATTGACGACTTTGACGACATTGACGACATTGACGACATAGACGACATTGACGACATAGACGACATTGACGACATTAACGACATAGACGATATTGACGACATAGACGATATTGACGACAAAGACGACATAGACGACATAGACGACATTGACGACATAGACGATATTGACGACTTTGACGACATTGTCGACATTGACGACACAGACGACATTGACGACATAGTCGACATAGACGATATTTACGACTTTGACGACATAGATAACATTGACAACATTGACCACATTGAAGACATAGACGATATTGACGTCATTGACGACATTGACGCCATAGACGGTATTGACGACATTGACGATATTGACGACATTGACGACTTTGATGACATTGACGACAAAGACGACATTTACGTCATAGACTACTTAGACGATATTTACGACTTTGACGACATTGACGACATAGATGACATAGACAACATGTATGATATTGACAACATTGACAGCATTGAAGACATTGATGACATTGACGTCATTGACATTGACGACATAGACTACTTTGACGACATTGACGACATTGACGACATAGACGACATAGACAATATTGACGACTTTGACGACATTGACGACATTGACGACATAGACGACATTGACGATATTGACGACATAGACGACATTGACGACATTGACGACATAGACGACATAACCGAAATTGACGACTTTGACGATATTGACGATATTGACGACAAAGACGCCATTGACGACATTGACGAACTAGACGACATAGACGACTTTGACGACATTGACTACATAGATGACGTAGACGATATTGACGACATTGACGAAATTAACGACATTGACTACATAGACGACATTGACGACAATGACGACATAGATGACATAGACAACATGTATGACATTGAAAACGTTGACAGCATTGAAGACATTGACGACATTGGCGTCATTGACGACATTGACGACTTGGCGACATTGACGACATAGACGATATTGACGACTTTGACGACAATGACGACATAGACGGCATTGACGACGTAGACGATGTTGACAACTTTGACGACATTGACGACATTGATGATATTGATGACATTGACGACATTGACGACATTGACGACACAGACGACATTGACGACATAGTCGACATAGACGATATTTACGACTGTGACGACATAGATGACATTGACAATATTGACGACAAAGACGCCATTGACGAAATTGACGAACTAGACGACATAGACGACTTTGACGACATTGACTACATAGACGACATAGACGATATTGACGACATTGACGAAATTAACAACATTGACGACATTGACGACATTGACGACTTAGACGTCATTGACGACATAGTCGACATTGATGACATAGACGACATAGACAATATTGACGACTTTGACGACATTGACGACATTGACGATATAGACGACATAGACGACATTGACGACATAGACGACATTGACGACATGGACGACATAGACGATATTGACGACATTGATGGCATTAACGACATTGACGACATAGACGACATTGACGACAGTGACGACATTCACAACATAGACGACATTGACGACATAGACGACATAGACGATATAGACGACATTGACGACTTTAACGACATTGACGACATAGACGATATTGATGACATAGACGACATAGACGACATTGACGACATAGACGATATTGACGACTTTGACGACATTGACGACATTGACGTCACAGACGACACAGACAATATTGACGACATAGTCAACATAGACGATATTTACGACTTTGACGACATAGATGACATAGACAACATGTATGACATTGACAAGATTGACAGAATTGAAGACATTGACGACATTGACGTCATTGACGACATTGACGACATAGACGACTTTGACGACATTGACGACATTGACGACCTACACGACATAGACGACATTGACGATATTGACGACATTAACGATGTTGATTACATTGACGAAAATGTCGATATTGACGATAATTACGATATAGACGATATTGACGACATTGACGACATAGACGACATAGCCGACATAGACGACATAGACGACATAGGCGATATTGACGACTTTGACGACATAGACGACATTGACGATATTGATGACATTGACGACATTGACGACATTAACGACATAGACGACATAGACGATATTTACGACTTTGACGACATAGATAACATTGACAACATTGACCACATTGAAGACATAGACGATATTGACGTCATTGACGACATTGACGCCATAGACGGTATTGACGACATTGACGATATTGACGACATTGACGACTTTGATGACATTGACGACAAAGACGACATTTACGTCATAGACTACTTAGACGATATTTACGACTTTGACGACATTGACGACATAGATGACATAGACATGTATGATATTGACAACATTGACAGCATTGAAGACATTGATGACATTGACGTCATTGACATTGACGACATAGACTACTTTGACGACATTGACGACATTGACGACATAGACGACATAGACAATATTGACGACTTTGACGACATTGACGACATTGACGACATAGACGACATTGACGATATTGACGACATAGACGACATTGACGACATTGACGACATAGACGACATAACCGAAATTGACGACTTTGACGATATTGACGATATTGACGACAAAGACGCCATTGACGACATTGACGAACTAGACGACATAGACGACTTTGACGACATTGACTACATAGATGACGTAGACGATATTGACGACATTGACGAAATTAACGACATTGACTACATAGACGACATTGACGACAATGACGACATAGATGACATAGACAACATGTATGACATTGAAAACGTTGACAGCATTGAAGACATTGACGACATTGGCGTCATTGACGACATTGACGACTTGGCGACATTGACGACATAGACGATATTGACGACTTTGACGACAATGACGACATAGACGGCATTGACGACATAGACGATGTTGACAACTTTGACGACATTGACGACATTGATGATATTGATGACATTGACGACATTGACGACATTGACGACACAGACGACATTGACGACATAGTCGACATAGACGATATTTACGACTGTGACGACATAGATGACATTGACAATATTGACGACAAAGACGCCATTGACGAAATTGACGAACTAGACGACATAGACGACTTTGACGACATTGACTACATAGACGACATAGACGATATTGACGACATTGACGAAATTAACAACATTGACGACATTGACGACATTGACGACTTAGACGTCATTGACGACATAGTCGACATTGATGACATAGACGACATAGACAATATTGACGACTTTGACGACATTGACGACATTGACGATATAGACGACATAGACGACATTGACGACATAGACGACATTGACGACATGGACGACATAGACGATATTGACGACATTGATGGCATTAACGACATTGACGACATAGACGACATTGACGACAGTGACGACATTCACAACATAGACGACATTGACGACATAGACGACATAGACGATATAGACGACATTGACGACTTTAACGACATTGACGACATAGACGATATTGATGACATAGACGACATAGACGACATTGACGACATAGACGATATTGACGACTTTGACGACATTGACGACATTGACGTCACAGACGACACAGACGATATTGACGACATAGTCAACATAGACGATATTTACGACTTTGACGACATAGATGACATAGACAACATGTATGACATTGACAAGATTGACAGAATTGAAGACATTGACGACATTGACGTCATTGACGACATTGACGACATAGACGACTTTGACGACATTGACGACATTGACGACCTACACGACATAGACGACATTGACGATATTGACGACATTAACGATGTTGATTACATTGACGAAAATGTCGATATTGACGATAATTACGATATAGACGATATTGACGACATTGACGACATAGACGACATAGCCGACATAGACGACATAGACGACATAGGCGATATTGACGACTTTGACGACATAGACGACATTGACGATATTGATGACATTGACGACATTGACGACATTAACGACATAGACGACATAGACGATATTGACGACATTGACGACATTAACGACATTGACGACATAGACGATATTGATGACAAAGACGACATAGACGACATTAACGACATAGACGATATTGACGACTTTGACGACATAGACGATATTGACGATATTGATGACATTGACGACATTGACGACATTGACGACACAGACGACATTGACGTTATGGTCGACATAGACGATATTTACGACTTTGACGACATAGATGACATTGACACTATTGACGACAAAGACGCCATTGACGACATTGACGAACTAGACGACTTAGACGACTTTGACGACATTGACTACATAGACGACATAGACGATATGACGACATTGACGAAATTAACAACATTGACGACATTGACGACCTTGACGACATAGACGTCATTGACGACATAGACGACATTTATGACATAGACGACATAGACGATATTGACGACTTTGACGACATTGACGACATTGACGATATAGACGACATAGACGACATTGACGACATTGACAACATGGACGACATAGACGATATTGACGACATTGATGGCATTAACGACATTGACGACATAGAAGACATTGACGACAGTGACGACATTTACGACATAGACGACATTGACGACATAGACGACATAGACGATATTGACGACATTGATGACATTAACGACATTGACGACATTGACGACATAGACGACATAGACGATATTGACGACATTGACGACATTAACGGCATTGACGACATAGACGACATAGACGATATTGACGACATTGATGACATTAACGAAATTGACGACATAGAAGACATTGACGACATTGAAGACATTGACGACATTGACGATATTGACGACATAGACGACGTTGACTACATAGAGGACGTAGACGATATTGAAGATATTGACGAAATTAACGAAATTGACGACATTGAACACATAGACGAAATTGACGACGTAGACGACACTGACGACATAGATGATATTAACGACTATGACGACATTGACGACATAGACGACATTGACGACATTGACGACATGGACGACATAGACGATATTGACGACAATGATGGCATTAACAACATTGACGACATAGACGACATTGACGACATTGACGACAGTGACTACATTTACGACATAGACGACATTGACGACATAGACGACATATACAATATTGACGACATTGACGACATTAACGACATTGACGACATTGACGACATTGATGACATTGACGACATAGACGACATTGACGACATTGACGATATTGATGACATTGACGACATTGACGACATTGACGACACAGACGACATTGACGACATAGTCGACATAGGCGATATTTACGACTTTGACGACAAAGATGACATAGACAACATGTATGATATTGACAACATTGACAGCATTGAAGACATTGATGACTTTGACGTCATTGCCATTGACGACATAGACTACTTTGACGACATTGACGACATTGACGACATTGACGACATAGACGACATTGACGACATAGACGACATAGTCGATATTGACGACAATGACGACATTAACGACATTGACGACATAGAAGACATTGACGACATTGACGACATTAACGACATTGACGACATTGACGACATAGACGACATAGACGACATAGACGGCATTGACGACTTTGATGACATTGATGACATTGACGACATTGACGACATAGACGACATAGACGATATTGACGACTTTGACGACATTGACGACATTGACGACATTGACGACATAGACGACATTGACGACATAAACGACATTGACGACATAGACAACATTGACGATATTGACGACATAGACGACTTTGACGACATTGACGACATAGACGACATAACCGATATTGTCGACTTTGACAACATTGACGACATTGACGATATTGACGACAAAGACGCCATTGACGACATTGACGAACTAGACGACATTGACGACTTTGACGACATTGACTACACAGACGACATAGACGATATTGACGATATTGACGAAATTAACGACATTGACGACATTGACAACATTGACGACTTAGACGACATTGACGACATAGGCGACATTGACGACATAGACGACATAGACGATATTGACGACTTTGACGACACTGACGACATTGACGATATAGACGACACAGACGACATTGACGTCATTGACAACATAGACGACATTGACGACATTGACGACATGGACGACATAGACGATATTGACGACATTGATGGCATAGACGACATTGACGACACAGACGACATTGACGACATAGTCAACATAGACGGTATTTACGACTTTGACGACATTGACGACATAGATGACATAGACAACATGTATGGCATGGACAACATTGAGGACATTGACTTCATTGACGACATTGACGACATAAACGACTTTGACCACATTGACGACATTGACGACATAGACGACATAGACGATATTGACGACTTTGACGACATTGACGACCTACACGACATAGACGACATAGACGACATAGAGGATATTGACGACGTTGACGACATTGACGACATTGACGACATAGACGTAATTGACGATATTGACGACATAGACGACATTGACGACGTTGACGACATAGACGACATAACCGATATTGACGACTTTGACGATATTGACGACATTGACGATATTGACGACAAAGACGCAATTGACGACATTGACGAAATAGACGACATAGACGACTTTGACGACATTGACTACATAGACGACATAGACGATATTGACGACATTGACGAAATTAACGACATTTACGACATAAACGACATTGACGAAAATGACGACATAGATGACATAGACAACATGTAAGACATTGATAAAATTGACAGCATTGATGACATTGACGACATTGGCGTCATTGACGACATTGACGACATAGACGATATTGACGACTTTGACGACATTGACGATATTGTCGACATAGACGACATTGACGACATTGACGACATAGACGGCATTGACGACATAGACGATATTGACGACTTTGTCGACATTGACGACTTTGACGACATTGACGACATTGACGACATAGACGACATAGACGACATTGACAACATAGACGATATTGACTAATTTGACGACATTGACGACATTGACGAGACAGACGACAAAGACGACATTGACGACATAGTCAACATAGACGATATTTACGACTTTGACGACATTGACGACATAGATGACATAGACAACATGTATGACATTGACAACATTGACAGCATTGAAGAATATTGACGACATTGACATCATTGACGACATTGACGTCATAGACGACTTTGACGACATTTTCGACATTGACGACATAGACGACATAGACGACATAGACGATATTGACGACTTTGACGACATTAACGACCTACACGACATAAACGACATAGACGATATTGACGACATTAACGACGTTGATGACATTGACGAAAATGTCGATATCGACAATATTTACGACATAGATGGTATTGACGACATTGACGACATAGCCGACATAGACGACATAGACGACATAGGCGATATTGACGACTTTGACGACATTGACGACATTGACGACATAGACGACATTGACGACATAGACGACATTGACGACATTAACGACATAGACGATATTGACGACATAGACGATGTTGACAAGTTTGACGACATTGACGACATTGATGATATTGATGACATTGACGACATTGACGACATTGACGATACAGACGACATTGACGACATAGTCGACATAGACGATATTTACGTCTGTGACGACATATATGACATTGACAAGATTGACGACAAAGACGCCATTGACGAAATTGACGAACTAGACGACATAGACGACTTTGACGACATTGACTACATAGACGACATAGACGATATTGACGACATTGACGAAATTAACAACATTGACGACATTGACGACATTGACGACTTAGACGTCATTGACGACATAGACGACATTGATGACATAGACGACATAGACAATATTGACGACTTTGACGACATTGACGACATTGACGATATAGACGACATAGACGACATTGACGACATAGACGACATTGACGACATGGACGACAGAGACGATATTAACGACATTGATGGCATTAACGACATTGACGACATTGACGACAGTGACGACATTTACAACATAGACGACATTGACGACATAGACGACATAGACGATATTGACGACATTGACGACTTTAAGGACATTGATGGCATAGACGATATTGACGACATAGACGACATAGACGACATTGACGACATAGACGATATTGACGACTTTGACGACATTGACGACATTGACGTCACAGACGACACAGACGATATTGACGACATAGTCAACATAGACGATATTTACGACTTTGACGACATAGATGACATAGACAACATGTATGAAATTGACAAGATTGACAGAATTGAAGACATTGACGACATTGACGTCATTGACGACATTGACGACATAGACGACTTTGACGACATTGACGACATTGACGACCTACACGACATAGACGACATAGACGATATTGACGACATTAACGATGTTGATTACATTGACGAAAATGTCGATATTGACGATAATTACGATATAGACGATATTGACGACATTGACGACATAGACGACATAGCCGACATAGACGACATAGACGACATAGGCGATATTGACGACTTTGACGACATAGACGACATTGTCGATATTGATGACATTGACGACATTGACGACATTGACGACACAGACGACATTGACGACATGGTCGACATAGACGATATTTACGACTTTGACGACATAGATGACATTGACACTATTGACGACAAAGACGCCATTGACGACATTGACGAACTAGACGACTTAGACGACTTTGACGACATTGACTACATAGACGACATAGACGATATGACGACATTGACGAAATTAATAACATTGACGACATTGACGACCTTGACGACATAGACGTCATTGACGACATAGACGACATTTATGACATAGACGACATAGACGATATTGACGACTTTGACGACATTGACGACATTGACGATATAGACGACATAGACGACATTGACGACATAGACGACTTTGTCGACATTGACGACATTGACAACATGGACGACATAGACGATATTGACGACATTGATGGCATTAACGACATTGACGACATAGAAGACATTGACGACAGTGACGACATTTACGACATAGACGACATTGACGACATAGACGACATAGACGATATTGACGACATTGACGACATTAACGACATTGACGACATTGACGACATAGACGACATAGACGATATTGACGACATTGACGACATTAACGGCATTGACGACATAGACGACATAGACGATATTGACGACATTGATGACATTAACGAAATTGACGACATAGAAGACATTGACGACATTGACGACATTGACGACATTGACGATATTGACGACATAGACGACGTTGACTACATAGACGACGTAGACGATATTGAAGATATTGACGAAATTAACGACATTGACGACATTGAACACATAAACGAAATTGACGACGTAGACGACACTGACGACATAGACGATATTGACGACATTGACGACATTGACGACATAGACGACATTGACGACATTGACGACATGGACGACATAGACGATATTGACGAAAATAATGGCATTAACAACATTGACAACATAGACGACATTGACGACATTGACGACAGTGACGACATTTACGACATAGACGACATTGACGACATAGACGACATATACGATATTGACGACATTGACGACATTAACGACATTGACGACATTGACGACATTGATGACATTGACGACATAGACGACATTGACGACATTGACGATATTGATGACATTGACGACATTGACGACATTGACGACACAGACGACATTGACGACATAGTCGACATAGGTGATATTTACGACTTTGACGACATAGATGACATAGACAACATGTATGATATTGACAACATTGACAGCATTGAAGACATTGATGACATTGACGTCATTGCCATTGACGACATAGACTACTTTGACGACATTGACGACATTGACGACATTGACGACATAGACGACATTGACGACATAGACGACATAGTCGATATTGACGACATTGACGACATTAACGACATTGACGACATAGAAGACATTGACGACATTGACGACATTAACGACATAGACGACATTGACGACATAGACGACATAGACGACATAGACGGCATTGACGACTTTGACGACATTGACGACATTGACGACATTGACGACATAGACGACATAGACGATATTTACTACTTTGACGACATTGACGACATTGACGACGTAGACGACATTGACGACATAAACGACATTGACGACATAGACAACATTGACGATATTGACGACATAGACGACTTTGACGACATTGACGACATAGACGACATAACCGATATTGTCGACTTTGACGACATTGACGACATTGACGATATTGACGACAAAGACGCCATTGACGACATTGACGAACTAGACGACATTGACGACTTTGACGACATTGACTACACAGACGACATAGACGATATTGTCGATATTGACGAAATTAACGACATTGACGACATTGACGACATTGACGAAATAGGCGACATTGACGACATAGACGACATAGACGATATTGACGACTTTGACGACACTGACGACATTGACGATATAGACGACATAGACGACATTGACGTCATTGACAACATAGACGACATTGACGACATTGACGACATGGACGACATAGACGATATTGACGACATTGATGGCATAGACGACATTGACGACACAGACGACATTGACGACATAGTCAACATAGACCGTATTTACGACTTTGACGACATTGACGACATAGATGACATAGGCAACATGTATGGCATGGACAACATTGAGGACATTGACTTCATTGACGACATTGACGACATAAACGACTTTGACGACATTGACGACATTGACGACATAGACGACATAGACGATATTGACGACTTTGACGACATTGAAGACCTACACGACATAGACGACATAGACGACATAGACGATATTGACGACGTTGACGACATTGACGACATTGACGACATAGACGACATTGACGATATTGACGACATAGACGACATTGACGACATTGACGACATAGACGACATAACCGATATTGACGACTTTGACGATATTGACGACATTGACGATATTGACGACAAAGACGCAATTGACGACATTGACGAAATAGATGACATAGACGACTTTGACGACATTGACTACATAGACGACATAGACGATATTGACGACATTGACGAAATTAACGACATTTACGACATAAACGACATTGACGAAAATGACGACATAGATGACATAGACAACATGTAAGACATTGATAAAATTGACAGCATTGATGACATTGACGACATTGGCGTCATTGACGACATTGACGACATAGACGATATTGACGACTTTGACGACATTGACGATATTGTCGACATAGACGACATTGACGACATTGACGACATAGACGGCATTGACGACATAGACGATATTGACGACTTTGACGACATTGACGACTTTGACGACATTGACGACATTGACGACATAGACGACATAGACGACATTGACAACATAGACGATATTGACTAATTTGACGACATTGACGACATTGACGAGACAGACGACAAAGACGACATTGACGACATAGTCAACATAGACGATATTTACGACTTTGACGACATTGACGACATAGATGACATAGACAACATGTATGACATTGACAACATTGACAGCATTGAAGAATATTGACGACATTGACATCATTGACGACATTGACGTCACAGACGACTTTGACGACATTGACGACATTGACGACATAGACGACATTGACGACATAGACGACATTGACGACATTAACGACATAGACGATATTGACGACATAGACGATGTTGACAACTTTGACGACATTGACGACATTGATGATATTGATGACATTGACGACATTGACGACATTGACGACACAGACGACATTGACGACATAGTCGACATAGACGATAATTACGACTGTGACGACATAGATGACATTGACAAGATTGACGACAAAGACGCCATTGACGAAATTGACGAACTAGACGACATAGACGACTTTGACGACATTGACTACATAGACGACATAGACGATATTGACGACATTGACGACATTGACGACTTAGACGTCATTGACGACATAGACGACATTGATGACATAGACGACATAGACAATATTGACGACTTTGTCGACATTGACGACATTGACGATATAGACGACATAGACGACATTGACGACATGGACGACATTGACGACATGGACGACATAGACAATATTAACGACATTGATGGCATTAACGACATTGACGACATAGACGACATTGACGACAGTGACGACATTTACAACATAGACGACATTGACGACATAGACGACATAGACGATATAGACGACATTGACGACTTTAAGGACATTGACGGCATAGACGATATTGACGACATAGACGACATAGACGACATTGACGACATAGACGATATTGACGACTTTGACGACATTGACGACATTGACGTCACAGACGACACAGACGATATTGACGACATAGTCAACATAGAAGATATTTACGACTTTGACGACATAGATGACATAGACAACATGTATGAAATCGACAAGATTGACAGAATTGAAGACATTGACGACATTGACGTCATTGACGACATTGACGACATAGACGACTTTGACGACATTGACGACATTGACGACCTACACGACATAGACGACATAGACATCATAGACGATATTGACGACATTAACGATGTTGATTACATTGACGAAAATGTCGATATTGACGATAATTACGATATAGACGATATTGACGACATTGACGACATAGACGACATAGCCGACATAGACGACATAGACGACATAGGCGATATTGACGACTTTGACGACATAGACGACATTGACGATATTGATGACATTGACGACATTGACGACATTAACGACATAGACGACATAGACGATATTGACGACATTGACGACATTAACGACATTGACGACATAGACGATATTGACGACAAAGACGACATAGACGACATAGACGACATTAACGACATAGACGATATTGACGACTGTGACGGCATTGACGACATTGTCGATATTGATGACATTGACGACATTGACGACATTGACGACACAGACGACATTGACGACATGGTCGACATGGACGATATTTACGACTTTGACGACATAGATGACATTGACACTATTGACGACAAAGACGCCATTGACGACATTGACGAACTAGACGACTTAGACGACTTTGACGACATTGACTACATAGACGACATAGACGATATGACGACATTGACGAAATTAATAACATTGACGACATTGACGACCTTGACGACATAGACGTCATTGACGACATAGACGACATTTATGACATAGACGACATAGACGATATTGACGACTTTGACGACATTGACGACATTGACGATATAGACGACATAGACGACATTGACGACATAGACGACTTTGTCGACATTGACGACATTGACAACATGGACGACATAGACGATATTGACGACATTGATGGCATTAACGACATTGACGACATAGAAGACATTGACGACAGTGACGACATATACGACATAGACGACATTGACGACATAGACGACATAGACGATATTGACGACATTGACGACATTAACGACATTGACGACATTGACGACATAGACGACATAGACGATATTGACGACATTGACGACATTAACGGCATTGACGACATAGACGACATAGACGATATTGACGACATTGATGACATTAACGAAATTGACGACATAGAAGACATTGACGACATTGACGACATTGACGACATTGACGATATTGAAGACATAGACGACGTTGACTACATAGACGACGTAGACGATATTGAAGATATTGACGAAATTAACGACATTGACGACATTGAACACATAAACGAAATTGACGACGTAGACGACACTGACGACATAGACGATATTGACGACATTGACGACATTGACGACATAGACGACATTGACGACATTGACGACATGGACGACATAGACGATATTGACGATAATAATGGCATTAACAACATTGACAACATAGACGACATTGACGACATTGACGACAGTGACGACATTTACGACATAGACGACATTGACGACATAGACGACATATACGATATTGACGACATTGACGACATTAACGACATTGACGACATTGACGACATTGATGACATTGACGACATAGACGACATTGACGACATTGACGATATTGATGACATTGACGACATTGACGACATTGACGACACAGACGACATTGACGACATAGTCGACATAGGTGATATTTACGACTTTGACGACATAGATGACATAGACAACATGTATGATATTGACAACATTGACAGCATTGAAGACATTGATGACATTGACGTCATTGCCATTGACGACATAGACTACTTTGACGACATTGACGACATTGACGACATTGACGACATAGACGACATTGACGACATAGACGACATAGTCGATATTGACGACATTGACGACATTAACGACATTGACGACATAGAAGACATTGACGACATTGACGACATTAACGACATAGACGACATTGACGACATAGACGACATAGACGACATAGACGGCATTGACGACTTTGACGACATTGACGACATTGACGACATTGACGACATAGACGACATAGACGATATTTACGACTTTGACGACATTGACGGCATTGACGACATTGACGACATAGACGACATTGACGACATAAACGACATTGACGACATAGACAACATTGACGATATTGACGACATAGACGACTTTGACGACATTGACGACATAGACGACATAACCGATATTGTCGACTTTGACGACATTGACGACATTGACGATATTGACGACAAAGACGCCATTGACGACATTGACGAACTAGACGACTTTGACGACTTTGACGACATTGACTACACAGACGACATAGACGATATTGACGATATTGACGAAACTAACGACATTGACGACATTGACAACATTGACGACTTAGACGACATTGACGACATAGGCGACATTGACGACATAGACGACATAGACGATATTGACGACTTTGACGACACTGACGACATTGACGATATAGACGACATAGACGACATTGACGTCATTGACAACATAGACGACATTGACGACATTGACGACATGGACGACATAGACGATATTGACGACATTGATGGCATAGACGACATTGACGACACAGACGACATTGACGACATAGTCAACATAGACGGTATTTACGATTTTAACGACATTGACGACAGAGATGACATAGGCAACATGTATGGCATGGACAACATTGAGGACATTGAATTCATTGACGACATTGACGACATAAACGACTTTGACGACATTGACGACATTGACGACATTGACGACATAGACGACATAGACGATATTGACGACATTGACGACATTGACGACCTACACGACATAGACGACATAGACGATATTGACGACGTTGACGACATTGACGACTTTGACGACATAGACGACATTGACGATTTTGACGACATAGACGACATTGACGACATTGACGACATAGACGACATAACCGATATTGACGACTTTGACGATATTGACGACATTGACGATATTGACGACAAAGACGCAATTGACGACATTGACGAAATAGACGACATAGACGACTTTGACGACATTGACTACATAGACGACATAGACGATATTGACGACATTGACGAAATTAACGACATTTACGACATAAACGACATTGACGACAATGACGACATAGATGACATAGACAACATGTACGACATTGATAAAATTGACAGCATTGATGACATTGACGACATTGGCGTCATTGACGACATTGACGACATAGACGATATTGACGACTTTGACGACATTGACGATATTGTCGACATAGACGACATTGGCGACATTGACGACATAGACGGCATTGACGACATAGACGATATTGACGACTTTCACGACATTGACGACTTTGACGACATTGACGACATTGACGACATTGACGACATAGACGACATAGACGACATTGACAACATAGACGATATTGACTAATTTGACGACATTGAGGACATTGACGAGACAGACGACAAAGACGACATTGACGACATAGTCAACATAGACGATATTTACGAGTTTGACGACATTGACGACATAGATGACATAGACAACATGTATGACATTGACAACATTGACAGCATTGAAGATATTGACGACATTGACATCATTGACGACATTGACGTCATAGACGACTTTGACGACATTGACGACATTGACGATATAGACGACATAGACGACATAGACGATATTGACGACTTTGACGACATTAACGACCTACACGACATAAACGACATAGACGATATTGACGACATAGACGATATTGACGACAAAGACGACATAGACGATATTGACGACATAGACAATATTGACGACTTTGACGACATTGACGACATTGACGACACAGACGACATTGACGACATAGTCGACATAAACGATATTTACGACTTTGACGACATAGATAACATTGACAACATTGACCACATTGAAGACATTGACGATATTGACGTCATTGACGACATTGACGACGTAGACGGTATTGACGACATTGACGACATTGACGATATTGACGACATTGACGACTTTGATGACATTGACGACAAAGACGACATTGACGTCATAGACGACATAGACGATATTTACGACTTTGACGACATTGACGACATAGACGACATAGTCGATATTGACGACATTGACGATATTAACGACATTGACGACATAGAAGACATTGACGACATTGACGACATTGACGACATTGACGACATTGACGACATAGACGACATAGACGACATAGACAGCATAGACGACTTTGACGACATTGACGACATTGACGACATTGACGACATAGACGACATAGACGATATTGACGACTTTGACGACATTGACGACATTGACGACATAGACGACATTGACGACATAAACGACATTGACGACATAGACAACATTGACGATATTGACGACATAGACGACTTTGACGACTTTGACGACATAGACGACATAACCGATATTGTCGACTTTGACGACATTGACGACATTGACGATATTGACGACAAAGACGCCATTGACGACATTGACGAACTAGGCGACATTGACGACTTTGACGACATTGACTACACAGACGACATAGACGATATTGACGATATTGACGAAATTAACGACATTGACGACTTTGACAACATTGACAACTTAGACGACATTGACGACATAGGCGACATTGACGACATAGACGACATAGACGATATTGACGACTTTGACGACACTGACGACATTGACGATATAGACGACATAGACGACATTGACGTCATTGACAACATAGACGACATTGACGACATTGACGACATGGACGACATAGACGATATTGACGACATTGATGGCATAGACGACATTGACGACACAGACGACATTGACGACATACTCAACATAGACGGTATTTACGACTTTGACGACATTGACGACATAGATGACATAGACAACATGTATGGCATGGACAACATTGAGGACATTGACTTCATTGACGACATTGACGACATAGACGACTTTGACGACATTGACGACATTGACGACATAGACGATATTGACGACTTTGACGACATTGACGACCTACACGACATTGACGACATAGACGATATTGACGACGTTGACGACATTGACGACATTGACGACATAGACGACATTGACGATATTGACGACATAGACGACATTGACGACATTGACGACATAGACGACATAACCGATATTGACGACTTTGACGATATTGACGACATTGACGATATTGACGACAAAGACGCAATTGACGACATTGACGAAATAGACGACATAGACGACTTTGACGACATTGACTACATAGACGACATAGACGATATTGACGACATTGACGAAATTAACGACATTTACGACATAAACGACATTGACGACAATGACGACATAGATGACATAGACAACATGTAAGACATTGATAAAATTGACAGCATTGAAGACATTGACGACATTGGCATCATTGACGACATTGACGACATAGACGATATTGACGACTTTGACGACATTGACGATATTGTCGACATAGACGACATTGACGACATTGACGACATAGACGGCATTGACGACATAGACGATATTGACGACTTTGACGACATTGACGTCATTGACGACATTGACGGCATTGACGAAATTAACGACATTGACTACATAGACGACATTGACGACAATGAAGACATAGATGACATAGACAACATGTATGACATTGAAAACGTTGACAGCATTGAAGACATTGACGACATTGGCGTCATTGACGACATTGACGACTTGGCGACAATGACGACATAGACGACATAGACGATATTGACGACATTGACGACATTAACGACATTGACAACATAGAAGACATTGACGATATTGACGACATTGACGACATTAACGACATTGACGACATAGATGATATTGACGACAAAGATGGCATAGACGACATAGACGAAATTGACGACATAGACGATATTGACGTCTTTGACGACATTGACGACATAGACGACATTTACGACATTGACGACATTGACGACATTAACGATATAGACGATATTGACGACATTGACGACATTTACGGCATTGACGACATAGACGTTACTGACGTCAAAGACGACATAGACGACATAGACGACATTGACGACATAGACGATATTGACGATTTTGACGACATTGACGACATTGACGATATTGATGACATTGACGACATTGACGACATTGACGACACAGACGACATTGACGACATAGACGACATAGACGACATAGGCGATATTTACGACCTTGACGACATAGATGACATAGACAACATGTATGACATTGACAACATTGACCGCATTAATGACATTGACGATATTGACGTCATTGACCACATTGACGACATAGACGGTATTGACGAAATTGACGACATTGACGATATTGACGACATTGACGATTTTGACGACATTGACGACACAGACGACATTGACGACATTGACGACATAGACGACACAGACGATATTTACGACTTTGGCGACATTGACGACATAGATGACATAGACAACATGTATGATATTGACAACATTGACAGCATTGAAGACATTGATGACATTGACGTCATTGCCATTGACGACATAAACTACTTTGGCGACATTGACGACATTGACGACATTGACGACATAGACGATTTTGACGACATTGACGACATAGACGACATAGACGATATTGACGACATTGACGACATTAACGACATTGACAACATAGAAGGCATTGACGACAGTGACGACATTGACGACATTGACGACATAGACGACATAGACGACATAGACGACATAGACGGCATTGACCACATAGACGATATTGACGACTTTGACGACATTAACGACATTGACGACATTGACGACATTGACGACATTGACGATATTGACGACATTGACGACATAGACGACATAAACGACATTGACGACATAGACGACATTGACGATTTTGACGACATAGTCGACATTGACGACATTGGCGACATAGACAACATAACCGATATTGACGACTTTGACGACATTGACGATGTTGACGACAAAGACGCCATTGACGACATTGACGAACTAGACGACATAGACGACTTTGACGACATTGACTACATAGACGACATAGACGATATTGACGATATTGACGAAATTAACGACATTGACGACATCGACGACATTGACGACATAGACGATATTGACGACATAGACGACATAGACGATATATACGACTTTGACGACACTGACCACATTGACGATATAGACGACATAGACGACATTGACGTCATTGACGACATAGACGACATTGACGACATTGACGACATGGACGACATAGACGATATTGACGACATTGATGGCATAGACGACATTGACGACACAGACGACATTGACGAAATAGTCAACATAGACGGTATTTACGACTTTGACGACATTGACGTCATAGATGACACAGACAACATGTATGACATTGACAACAATGAAGACATTGACGACATTGACTTCATTGACGACATTGACGACATAGACGACTTTGACGACATTGACGACATTGACGACATAGACGACATAGACGACATTGACGACTTTGACGACATTGACAACATTGACGACATTGACGACATAGACGACTTTGACGACATTGACGACATTGACGACATAGACGACAAAGACGACATAGACGACATAGACGACATTGACGACATAGACGATATTGACGACTTTGACGACATTGACGACATTGACGACATTGACGACATAGACGACTTTGACGACATTGACGATATTGACGACATAGACGACATAGACGATATTGACGACATTAACGACGT
This sequence comes from Locusta migratoria, assembly GCA_026315105.1. Taxonomy (NCBI): domain Eukaryota; kingdom Metazoa; phylum Arthropoda; class Insecta; order Orthoptera; family Acrididae; genus Locusta; species Locusta migratoria. The sequence continues at coordinate 126,464,735 of CM048754.1, forward strand.
TGACGACAATGACGAAAATGTCGATATCGACGATATTTACGACATAGACGGTATTGACGACATTGACGACATAGACGACATTGATGACATAGACGACATTGACGACATTAACGACATAGACGATATTGACGACATAGACGATATTGACGACAAAGACGACATAGACGACATAGACGACATTGACAACATAGACGATATTGACGACTTTGACGGCATTGACGACATTGACGACACAGACGACATTGACGACATTGTTGGCATAGACGATATTTACGACTTTTACGACATAGATGACATAGACAACATGTATGACATTGACAACATTGACCACATTGAAGACATTGACGATATTGACGTCATTGACGACATTGACAACATAGACGGTATTGACGACATTGACGACATTGACGATATTGACGACATTGACGACTTTGATGACATTGACGACAGACGACATTGACGACATAGAAGACATAGACGATATTTACGACTTTGACGACATTGACGACATAGATGACATAGACAACATGTATGATTTTGACAACATTGACAGCATTGAAGACATTGATGGCGATGACGTCATTGACATTGACGACATAGACCACTTTGGCGACATTGGCGACATTGACGACATAGACGACATAGACGATATTGGCGACTTTGACGACATTGACGACATTGACGACATTGACGACATAGACGACATTGACGATATTGACGACATAGACGACATTGACGACATTGACGACATAGACGACATAACCGAAATTGACGACTTTGACGATATTGACGATATTGACGACAATGACGCCATTGACGACATTGACGAACTAGACGACATAGACGACTTTGACGACATTGACTACATAGATGACATAGACGATATTGACGACATTGACGAAATTAACGACATTGACTACATAGACGACATTGACGACAATGACGACATAGATGACATAGACAACATGTATGACATTGAAAACGTTGACAGCATTGAAGACATTGACAACATTGGCGTCATTGACGAAATTGACGATTTGGCGACATTGACAACATAGACGACATAGACGATATTGACGACATTGACGACATTAACGACATTGACGACATAGAAGACATAGACGACATTGACGACATTGACGATATTGACGACATAGACGACGTAAAGACATAGACGGCATTGACGACATAGATGATATAGACGACTTTGACGACATTGACGATATTGACGACATTGACGACATTGACGATATAGACGACATAGACGACGTAGACGACATAGACATTATTGACGACATTGACGACATAGAAGACATAGACGACATTGACGACATTGACGATATTGACGACATAGACGACGTAAAGACATAGACGGCATTGACGACATAGATGATATAGACGACTTTGACGACATTGACGACATTGACGACATTGACGACATAGACGACTTGGCGACATTGACGACATAGACGACATAGACGATATTGACGACATTGACGACATTAACGACATTGACGACATAGAAGACATTGACGATATTGACGACATTGACGACATTGACGACATTAACGACATAGAGGACATAGACGATATTTACGACTTTGGCGACATTGACGACATAGATGACATAGACAACATGTATGATATTGACAACATTGACAGCATTGAAGACATTGATGACATTGACGTCATTGCCATTGACGACATAGACTACTTTGACGACATTGACGACATTGACGACATCGGCGACATAGACGACTTTGACGACATTGACGACATAGACGACATAGACGATATTGACGACATTGACGACATTAACGACATTCACAACATAGAAGACATTGACGACAATGACGACATTGACGACATTGACGACATAGACGACATAGACGACATAGACGACATAGACGGCATTGACCACATAGACGATATTGACGACTTTGACGACATTAACGACATTGACGACATTGACGACATTGACGACATTGACGACATTGACGACATTAACGACATAGACGATATTGACGACTTTGACGACATTGACGACATTGACGATATTGACGACATAGACGACATTGACGACATTGACGACATAGACGACATTGACGACATAAACGACATTGACGACATATACGACATTGACGACATTGACGACATTGACGACATTGACGACATTGACGACATAGACGACATAACCGATATTGACGACTTTGACGACATTGACGATATTGACGACAAAGACGCCATTGACGACATTGACGAACTAGACGACATAGACGTCTTTGGCGACATTGACTACATAGACGACATAGACGATATTAACGATATTGACGAAATTAACGTCATTGACGACATTGACGACATTGACGACATAGACGACATTGACGACATAGACGACATAGACGATATTGACGACTTTGACGACACTGACCACATTGACGATATATACGACATAGACGACATTGACGTCATTGACAACATAGACGACATTGACGACATTGACGACATGGACGACATAAACGATATTGACGACATTGATGGCATAGACGACATTGACGACACAGACGACATTGACGAAGTAGTCAACATATACGGTATTTACGACTTTGACGTCATTGACGTCATAGATGACACAGACAACATGTATGACATTGACAACAATGAAGACATTGACGACATCGACTTCATTGACAACATTGACGACATAGACGACTTTGACGACATTGACGACATTGACGACATAGACGACATAGACGACATTGACGACTTTCACGACATTGACGACCTACACGACATAGACGACATACACGATATTGACGACGATGACGACATACACGACATTAACGACATAGACGACATTGTCGATATTGACGACATAGACGACATTGACGACATAGACGACATAACCGATATTCACGACTTTGACGACATTGACGACATTGACGACTTTGACGATATTGACGACAAAGACGCCATTGACGACATTGACGAAATAGACGCCTTAGACGACTTTGACGACATTGACTACATAGACGACATAGACGATATTGACGACATTGACGAAATTAACGACATTTACGACATAAACCACATTGACGACAATGACGACATAGATGACATAGACAACATGTATGACATTGCTAACATTGACAGCATTGAAGACATTGACGACATTGGCGTCATTGACGACATTGACGACATTGACGACTTAGACGATATTGACGACTTTGTCGACATTGACGACATTGACGACATTGACGACATAGACGACTTTGACGACATTGACGACATTGACGACATAGACGACATAGACGATATTGACGACATTGACAACATTAACGACATTGACGACATAGAAGACATTGACGACGTTGACGACATAGCCGACATTGACGACATAGACGACATAGACGATATAGACGGCATTGACGACATAGACGATATTGACGACTTTGACGACATTAACGACATTGACGATATTGACGACATTGACGACATTGACGACATTGACGACGTTGACGACGTTGACGACATTGACGACATTGACGACATAGACGACATTGACGACATAGACGACATAGACGATATTGACGACTTTGACGACATTGACGATATTAACGACATCGACGACATTGACGACATTGACGACATAGACGACATTGACGACATAGACGACATTGACGACATAGACAACATTGACGACATAGACGACATAGACGATATTGACGACTTTGACGACATTGACGATATTGACGACATAGACGACATTGACGACATTGACGTCATAGACGACATTGACGACATAGACGACATTGACGACATAGACGACATTGACGACATAGACGATATTGACGACTTTGACGACATTGACGACATTTACGATATTGACGACATTGACGACATTGACGACATTGACGACATTGACGACAATGACGACATTGACGACATTGACAACATAGACGACATTGACAACATAGACGATATTGACTAATTTGACGACATTGACGAGACAGACGACAAAGACGACATTGACGACATAGTCAACATAGACGATATTTACGACTTTGACGACATTGACGACATAGATGACATAGACAACATGTATGACATTGACAACATTGACAGCATTGAAGATATTGACGACATTGACGTCATTGACGTCATTGACGTCATAGACGACTTTGACGACATTGACGACATTGACGACATAGACGACATAGACAACATAGACGATATTGACGACTTTGACGACATTAACGACCTACACGACATAAACGACATAGACGATATTGACGACATTAACGACGTTGATGACATTGACGAAAATATCGATATCGACGATATTTACGACATAGATGGTATTGACGACATTGACGACATAGACGACATAGCCGACATAGACGACATAGACGACATAGGCGATATTGACGACTTTGACGACATTGACGACATTGACGACATAGACGACATTGACGACATAGACGACACAGACGACATTGACGACATAGACGATATTGACGACATAGACGATATTGACGACAAAGACGACATAGACGACATAGACGATATTGACGACATAGACGATATTGACGACTTTGACGACATTGACGACATTGACGACACAGATGACATTGACGACATAGTCGACATAGACGATATTTACGACTTTGACGACATAGATAACATTGACAACATTGACCACATTGAAGACATTGACGATATTGACGTCATTGACGACATTGACGACATAGACGACATTGACGACATAGACGACACAGACGATATTGACGACTTTGACGACACTGACCACATTGACGATATATACGACATAGACGACATTGACGTCATTGACAACATAGACGACATTGACGACATTGACGACATGGACGATATTGACGACAAAGACGCCATTGACGACATCGACGAAATAGACGCCTTAGACGACTTTGACGACATTGACTACATAGACGACATAGACGATATTGACGACATTGACGAAATTAACGACATTTACGACATAAACCACATTGACGACAATGACGACATAGATGACATAGACAACATGTATGACATTGCTAACATTGACAGCATTGAAGACATTGACGACATTGGCGTCATTGACGACATTGACGACATTGACGACTTAGACGATATTGACGACTTTGTCGACATTGACGACATTGACGACATTGACGACATAGACGACTTTGACGACATTGACGACATTGACGACATAGACGACATAGACGATATTGACGACATTGACAACATTAACGACATTGACGACATAGAAGACATTGACGACGTTGACGACATAGCCGACATTGACGACATAGACGACATAGACGATATAGACGGCATTGACGACATAGACGATATTGACGACTTTGACGACATTAACGACATTGACGATATTGACGACATTGACGACATTGACGACATTGACGACGTTGACGACATTGACGACATTGACGACATAGACGACATTGACGACATAGACGACATAGACGATATTGACGACTTTGACGACATTGACGATATTAACGACATCGACGACATTGACGACATTGACGACATAGACGACATTGACGACATAGACGACATTGACGACATAGACAACATTGACGACATAGACGACATAGACGATATTGACGACTTTGACGACATTGACGATATTGACGACATAGACGACATTGACGACATTGACGACATAGACGACATTGACGACATAGACGACATTGACGACATAGACGACATTGACGACATAGACGACATTGACGACTTTGACGACATTGACGACATTTACGATATTGACGACATTGACGACATTGACGACATTGACGACATTGACGACATTGACGACATTGACGACATTGACAACATAGACGACATTGACAACATAGACGATATTGACTAATTTGACGACATTGACGAAACAGACGACAAAGACGACATTGACGACATAGTCAACATAGACGATATTTACGACTTTGACGACATTGACGACATAGATGACATAGACAACATGTATGACATTGACAACATTGACAGCATTGAAGATATTGACGACATTGACGTCATTGACGTCATTGACGTCATAGACGACTTTGACGACATTGACGACATTGACGACATAGACGACATAGACAACATAGACGATATTGACGACTTTGACGACATTAACGACCTACACGACATAAACGACATAGACGATATTGACGACATTAACGACGTTGATGACATTGACGAAAATATCGATATCGACGATATTTACGACATAGATGGTATTGACGACATTGACGACATAGACGACATAGCCGACATAGACGACATAGACGACATAGGCGATATTGACGACTTTGACGACATTGACGACATTGACGACATAGACGACATTGACGACATAGACGACACAGACGACATTGACGACATAGACGATATTGACGACATAGACGATATTGACGACAAAGACGACATAGACGACATAGACGATATTGACGACATAGACGATATTGACGACTTTGACGACATTGACGACATCGACGACACAGATGACATTGACGACATAGTCGACATAGACGATATTTACGACTTTGACGACATAGATAACATTGACAACATTGACCACATTGAAGACATTGACGATATTGACGTCATTGACGACATTGACGACATAGACGGTATTGACGACATTGACGACATTGACGATATTGACGACATTGACGACTTTGATGACATTGACGACAAAGACGACATTGATGTCATAGACGACATAGACGATATTTACGACTTTGACGATATTGACGACATAGATGACATAGACAACATGTATGATATTGACAACATTGACAGCATTGAAGACATTGATGACATTGACGTCATTGACATTGACGACATAGACTACTTTGACGACATTGACGACATTGACGACATAGATGACATAGACAATATTGACGACTTTGACGACATTGACGACATTGACGACATTGACGACATAGACGACATTGACGATATTGACGACATAGACGACATTGACGACATTGATGACATAGACGACATAACCTAAATTGACGACTTTGACGATATTGACGATATTGACGACAAAGACGCCATTGACGACATTGACGATCTAGACGACATAGACGACATTGACTACATAGATGACGTAGACGATATTGACGACATTGACGAAATTAACGACATTGACTATATAGACGATATTGACGACAATGACGACATAGATGACATAGACAACATGTATGACATTGAAAACGTTGACAGCATTGAAGACATTGACAACATTGGCGTCATTGACGACATTGACGACTTGGCGACATTGACGACATAGACGACATAGACGATATTGACGACATTGACGACATTAACGACATTGACGACATAGAAGACATAGACGACATTGACGACATTGACGACATTGACGATATTGACGATATTGACGACATAGACGACGTAACGACATAGACGGCATTGATGACATAGACGACATAGACGACATTGACGACTTTGACGACATTGACGACATTGACGACATTGACGACATAGACGACTTTGACGACATTGACGACATTGACGACATAGACGACAAAGACGACATAGACGACATAGACGACATTGACGACATAGACGATATTGACGACTTTGACGACATTGACGACATAGACGACATTTACGACATTGACGACATTGACGACATTAACGATATAGACGATATTGACGACATTGACGACATTTACGGCATTGACGACATAGACGATACTGACGTCAAAGACGACATAGACGACATAGACGACATTGACGACATAGACGATATTGACGATTTTGACGACATTGACGACACTGACGATATTGATGACATTGACGACATTGACGACATTGACGACACAGACGACATTGACGACATAGACGACATAGACGACATAGGCGATATTTACGACCTTGACGACATAGATGACATAGACAACATGTATGACATTGACAACATTGACCGCATTAATGACATTGACGATATTGACGTCATTGACCACATTGACGACATAGACGGTATTGACGAAATTGACGACATATACGATATTGACGACATTGACGATTTTGACGACATTGACGACACAGACGACATTGACGACATCGACGACATAGACGACACAGACGATATTTACGACTTTGGCGACATTGACGACATAGATGACAAAGACAACATTTATGATATTGACAACATTGACAGCATTGAAGACATTGATCACATTGACGTCATTGCCATTGACGACATAGACTACTTTGGCGACATTGACGACATTGACGACATTGACGACATAGACGACTTTAAAGACATTGACGACATAGACGACATAGACGATATTGACGACATTGACGACATTAACGACATTGACAACATAGAAGACATTGACGACAGTGACGACATTGACGACATTGACGACATAGACGACAAAGACGACATAGACGACATAGACGGCATTGACCACATAGAAGATATTGACGACTTTGACGACATTAACGTCATTGACGACATTGACGACATTGACGACATTGACGATATTGACGACATTGACGACATAGACGATATTGACGACTTTGACGACATTGACGACATTGACGATATAGACGACATAGACGACATTGTCGACATTGACGACATAGACGACATTGACGACATAAACGACATTGACGACATAGACGACATTGACGATTTTGACGACATAGTCGACATTGACGACATAGACAACATAACCGATATTGACGACTTTGACGACATTGACGATGTTGACGACAAAGACGCCATTGACGACATTGACGAACTAGACGACATAGACGACTTTGACGACATTGACTACATAGACGACATAGACGATATTGACGATATTGACGAAATTAACGACATTGACGACATCGACGACATTGACGACATAGACGATATTGACGACATAGACGACATAGACGATATTGACGACTTTGACGACACTGACCACATTGACGATATAGACGACATAGACGACATTGACGTCATTGACGACATAGACGACATTGACGACATTGACGACATGGACGACATAGACGATATTGACGACATTGATGGCATAGACGACATTGACGACACAGACGACATTGACGAAATAGTCAACATAGACGGTATTTACGACTTTGACGACATTGACGTCATAGATGACACAGACAACATGTATGACATTGACAACAATGAAGACATTGACGACATTGACTTCATTGACGACATTGACGACAGAGACGACTTTGACGACATTGACGACATTGACGACATAGACGACATAGACGACATTGACGACTTTGACGACTTTGACAACATTGACGACATTGACGACATAGACGACTTTGACGACATTGACGACATTGACGACATAGACGACAAAGACGACATAGACGACATAGACGACATTGACGACATAGACGATATTGACGACTTTGACGACATTGACGACATTGACGACATTGACGACATAGGCGACTTTGACGACATTGACGATATTGACGACATAGACAAAATAGACGATATTGACGACATTAACGACGTTGACGACAATGACGAAAATGTCGATATCGACGATATTTACGACATAGACGGTATTGACGACATTGACTACATAGACGACATTGATGACATAGACGACATTGACGACATTAACGACATAGACGATATTGACGACATAGACGATATTGACGACAAAGACGACATAGACGACATAGACGACATTGACAACATAGACGATATTGACGACTTTGACGGCATTGACGACATTGACGACACAGACGACATTGACGACATTGTTGACATAGACGATATTTACGACTTTGACGACATAGATGACATAGACAACATGTATGACATTGACAACATTGACCACATTGAAGACATTGACGATATTGACGTCATTGACGACATTGACAACATAGACGGTATTGACGACATTGACGACATTGACGATATTGACGACATTGACGTCTTTGATGACATTGACGACAGACGACATTGACGACATAGAAGACATAGACGATATTTACGACTTTGACGACATTGACGACATAGATGACATAGACAACATGTATGATATTGACAACATTGACAGCATTGAAGACATTGATGGCGATGACGTCATTGACATTGACGACATAGACTACTTTGGCGACATTGACGACATTGACGACATAGACGACATAGACGATATTGGCGACTTTGACGACATTGACGACATTGACGACATTGACGACATAGACGACATTGACGATATTGACGACATAGACGTCATTGACGACATTGACGACATAGACGACATAACCGAAATTGACGACTTTGACGATATTGACGATATTGACGATATTGACGACAATGACGCCATTGACGACATTGACGAACTAGACGACATAGACGACTTTGACGACATTGACTACATAGATGACATAGACGATATTGACGACATTGACGAAATTAACGACATTGACTACATAGACGACATTGACGACAATGACGACATAGATGACATAGACAACATGTATGACATTGAAAACGTTGACAGCATTGAAGACATTGACAACATTGGCGTCATTGACGACATTGACGATTTGGCGACATTGACGACATAGACGACATAGACGATATTGACGACATTGACGACATTAACGACATTGACGACATAGAAGACATAGACGACATTGACGACATTGACGACATTGACGATATTGACGACATAGACGACGTAACGACATAGACGGCATTGACGACATAGATGATATAGACGACTTTGACGACATTGACGATATTGACGACATTGACGACATTGACGATATAGACGACATAGACGACATAGACGACATAGACATTATTGACGACTTTGACGACATTGACGACATTGACGACCAGACGACATTTACGACATTGACGACATTAACGACATTGACGACATAGAAGACATTGACGACATTGACGACATTGACGACATTGACGACATTGACGATATTGACGACATAGATGACGTAGACGACATAGACGGCATTGACGACATAGACGATATAGACGACTTTGACGACATTGACGAGATTGACGATATTGACGACATTGACGACATTGACGACATAGACGATTTGGCGACATTGACGACATAGACGACATAGACGATATTGACGACATTGACGACATTAACGACATTGACGACATAGAAGACATTGACGATATTGACGACATTGACGACATTGACGACATTAACGACATAGAGGACATAGACGATATTTACGACTTTGGCGACATTGACGACATAGATGACATAGACAACATGTATGATATTGACAACATTGACAGCATTGAAGACATTGATGACATTGACGTCATTGCCATTGACGACATAGACTACTTTGACGACATTGACGACATTGACGACATTGGCGACATAGACGACTTTGACGACATTGACGACATAGACGACATAGACGATATTGACGACATTGACGACATTAACGACATTGACAACATAGAAGACATTGACGACAATGACGACATTGACGACATTGACGACATAGACGACATAGACGACATAGACGACATAGACGGCATTGACCACATAGACGATATTGACGACATAGACGTCATTGACGACATAAACGACATTGACGACATATACGACATTGACGACATTGACGACATTGACGACATTGACGACATTGACGACATAGACGACATAACCGATATTGACGACTTTGACGACATTGTCGATATTGACGACAAAGACGCCATTGACGACATTGACGAACTAGACGACATAGACGTCTTTGGCGACATTGACTACATAGACGACATAGACGATATTGACGATATTGACGAAATTAACGTCATTGACGACATTGACGACATTGACGACATAGACGACATTGACGACATAGACGACATAGACGATATTGACGACTTTGACGACACTGACCACATTGACAATATATACGACATAGACGACATTGACGTCATTGACGACATAGACGACATTGACGACATTGACGACATGGACGACATAAACGATATTGACGACATTGATGGCATAGACGACATTGACGACACAGACGACATTGACGAAGTAGTCAACATATACGGTATTTATGACTTTGACGACATTGACGTCATAGATGACACAGACAACATGTATGACATTGACAACAATGAAGACATTGACGACATCGACTTCATTGACAACATTGACGACATAGACGACTTTGACGACATTGACGACATTGACGACATAGACGACATAGACGACATTGACGACTTTCACGACATTGACGACCTACACGACATAGACGACATACACGATATTGACGACGATGACGACATACACGACATTAACGACATAGACGACATTGTCGATATTGACGACATAGACGACATTGACGACATAGACGACATAACCGATATTCACGACTTTGACGACATTGACGACATTGACGACATTGACGATATTGACGACAAAGACGCCATTGACGACATTGACGAAATAGACGCCTTAGACGACTTTGACGACATTGACTACATAGACGACATAGACGATATTGACGACATTGACGAAATTAACGACATTTACGACATAAACCACATTGACGACAATGACGACATAGATGACATAGACAACATGTATGACATTGCTAACATTGACAGCATTGAAGACATTGACGACATTGGCGTCATTGACGACATTGACGACATTGACGACTTAGACGATATTGACGACTTTGTCGACATTGACGACATTGACGACATTGACGACATAGACGACTTTGACGACATTGACGACATTGACGACATAGACGACATAGACGATATTGACGACATTGACAACATTAACGACATTGACGACATAGAAGACATTGACGACGTTGACGACATAGCCGACATTGACGACATAGACGACATAGACGATATAGACGGCATTGACGACATAGACGATATTGACGACTTTGACGACATTAACGACATTGACGATATTGACGACATTGACGACATTGACGACATTGACGACGTTGACGACATTGACGACATTGACGACATAGACGACATTGACGACATAGACGACATAGACGATATTGACGACTTTGACGACATTGACGATATTAACGACATCGACGACATTGACGACATTGACGACATAGACGACGTTGACGACATGGACGACATTGACGACATAGACGACATTGACGACATAGACGACATAGACGATATTGACGACTTTGACGACATTGACGATATTGACGACATAGACGACATTGACGACATTGACGACATAGACGACATTGACGACATAGACGACATTGACGACATAGACGACATTGACGACATAGACGATATTGACGACTTTGACGACATTGACGACATTTACGATATTGACGACATTGGCGACATTGACGACATTGACGACATTGACGACATTGACGACATTGAAAACATAGACGACATTGACAACATAGACGATATTGACTAATTTGACGACATTGACGAGACAGACGACAAAGACGACATTGACGACATAGTCAACATAGACGATATTTACGACTTTGACGACATTGACGACATAGATGACATAGACAACATGTATGACATTGACAACATTGACAGCATTGAAGATATTGACGACATTGACGTCATTGACGACATTGACGTCATAGACGACTTTGACGACATTGACGACATTGACGACATAGACGACATAGACAACATAGACGATATTGACGACTTTGACGACATTAACGACCTACACGACATAAACGACATAGACGATATTGACGACATTAACGACGTTGATGACATTGACGAAAATGTCGATATCGACGATATTTACGACATAGATGGTATTGACGACATTGACGACATAGACGACATAGCCGACATAGACGACATAGACGACATAGGCGATATTGACGACTTTGACGACATTGACGACATTGACGACATAGACGACATTGACGACATAGACGACACAGACGACATTGACGACATAGACGATATTGACGACATAGACGATATTGACGACAAAGACGACATAGACGACATAGACGATATTGACGACATAGACGATATTGACGACTTTGACGACATTGACGACATTGACGACACAGATGACATTGACGACATAGTCGACATAGACGATATTTACGACTTTGACGACATAGATAACATTGACAACATTGACCACATTGAAGACATTGACGATATTGACGTCATTGACGATATTGACGACATAGACGGTATTGACGACATTGACGACATTGACGATATTGACGACATTGACGACTTTGATGACATTGACGACAAAGACGACATTGACGTCATAGACGACATAGACGATATTTACGACTTTGACGATATTGACGACATAGATGACATAGACAACATGTATGATATTGACAACATTGACAGCATTGAAGACATTGATGACATTGACGTCATTGACATTGACGACATAGACTACTTTGATGACATTGACGACATTGACGACATAGATGACATAGACAATATTGACGACTTTGACGACATTGACGACATTGACGACATTGACGACATAGACGACATTGACGATATTGACGACATAGACGACATTGACGACATTGATGACATAGACGACATAACCTAAATTGACGACTTTGACGATATTGACGATATTGACGACAAAGACGCCATTGACGACATTGACGATCTAGACGACATAGACGACTTTGACGACATTGACTACATAGATGACGTAGACGATATTGACGAAATTGACGAAATTAATGACATTGACTATATAGACGACATTGACGACAATGACGACATAGATGACATAGACAACATGTATGACATTGAAAACGTTGACAGCATTGAAGACATTGACAACATTGGCGTCATTGACGACATTGACGACTTGGCGACATTGACGACATAGACGACATAGACGATATTGACGACATTGACGACATTAACGACATTGACGACATAGAAGACATAGACGACATTGACGACATTGACGACATTGACGATATTGACGATATTGACGACATAGACGACGTAACGACATAGACGGCATTGATGACATTGACGACATAGACGACATTGACGACTTTGACGACATTGACGACATTGACGACATAGACGACAAAGACGACATAGACGACATAGACGACATTGACGACATAGACGATATTGACGACTTTGACGACATTGACGACATTGACGACATAGACGACTTTGACGACATTGACGACATTGACGACATAGACGACATAGACGATATTGACGACATTAACGACGTTGACGACAATGACGAAAATGTCGATATCGACGATATTTACGACATAGACGGTTTTGACGACATTGACGACATAGACGACATAGCCGATATAGACGACATAGACGACATAGGCGAAATTGACGACTTTGACGACATTGACGACATTGACGACATAGACGACATTGGTGACATAGACAACATTAACGACATTAACGACATAGACGATATTGACGACATAGACGATATTGACGACAAAGACGACATAGACGACATAGACGACATTGACAACATAGACGATATTGACGACTTTGACGACATTGACGACATTGACGACACAGACGACATTGACGACATTGTCGACATAGACGATATTTACGACTTTGACGACATAGATGACATAGACAACATGTATGACATTGACAACATTGACCACATTGAAGACATTGACGATATTGACGTCATTGACGACATTGACAACATAGACGGTATTGACGACATTGACGTCATTGACGATATTGACGACATTGACGACTTTGATGACATTGACGACAGACGACATTGACGACATAGACGACATAGACGATATTTACGACTTTGACGACATTGACGACATAGATGACATAGACAACATGTATGATATTGACAACATTGACAGCATTGAAGACATTGATGGCGATGACGTCATTGACATTGACGACATAGACTACTTTGGCGACATTGACGACATTGACGACATAGACGACATAGACGATATTGGCGACTTTGACGACATCGACGACATTGACGACATTGACGACATAGACGACATTGACGATATTGACGACATAGACGACATTGACGACATTGACGACATAGACGACATAACCGAAATTGACGACTTTGACGATATTGACGATATTGACGATATTGACGACAATGACGCCATTCACGACATTGACGAACTAGACGACATAGACGACTTTGACGACATTGACTACATAGATGACATAGACGATATTGACGACATTGACGAAATTAACGACATTGACTACATAGACGACATTGACGACAATGACGACATAGATGACATAGACAACATGTATGACATTGAAAACTTTGACAGCATTGAAGACATTGACAACATTGGCGTCATTGACGACATTGACGATTTGGCGACATTGACGACATAGACGACATAGACGATATTGACGACATTGACGACATTAACGACATTGACGACATAGAAGACATAGACGACATTGACGACATTGACGACATTGACGATATTGACGACATAGACGACGTAACGACATAGACGGCATTGACGACATAGATGATATAGACGACTTTGACGACATTGACGACATTGACGATATTGACGACGTTGACGACATTGACGATATAGACGACATAGACGACGTAGACGACATAGACATTATTGACGACTTTGACGACATTGACGACATTGACGACATAGACGACATTGACGACATTGACGACATTAACGACATTGACGACATTGACGACATTGACGAACTAGACGACATAGACGTCTTTGACGACATTGACTACATAGACGACATAGACTATATTGACGATATTGACGAAATTAACGACATTGACGACATTGACGACATTGACGACATAGACGACATTGACGACATAGACGACATAGACGATATTGACGACTTTGACGACACTGACCACATTGACGATATATACGACATAGACGACATTGACGTCATTGACGACATAGACGACATTGACGACATTGACGACATGGACGACATAAACGATATTGGCGACATTGATGGCATAGACGGCATTGACGACACAGACGACATTGACGAAGTAGTCAACATAGACGGTATTTACGACTTTGACGACATTGACGTCATAGATGACACAGACAACATGTATGACATTGACAACAATGAAGACATTGACGACATTGACTTCATTGAGGACATTGACGACATAGACGACTTTGACGACATTGACGACATTGACGACATAGACGACATAGACGACACTGACGACTTTAACGACATTGACGACTTACACGACATAGACGACATAGACGACATACACGATATTGACGACGTTGACGACATACACGACATTGACGACATAGACGACATTGTCGATATTGACGACATAGACGACATTGACGACATTGACGACATAGACGACATTACCGATATTCACGACTTTGACGACATTGACGATATTGACGACAAAGACGCCATTGACGACATTGACGAAATAGACGACTTAGACGACTTTGACGACATTGACTACATAGACGACATAGACGATATTGACGACATTGACGAAATTAACGACATTTACGACATAAACCACATTGACGACAATGACGACATAGATGACATAGACAACATGTATGACATTGCTAACATTGACAGCATTGAAGACATTGACGACATTGGCGTCATTGACGACATTGACGACATTGACGACTTAGACGATATTGACGACTTTGTCGACATTGACGACATTGACGACATTGACGACATTGACGACATAGACGATATTGACGACATTGACGACATTGACGACATAGACGATATTGACGACATTGACAACATTAACGACATTGACGACATAGAAGACATTGACGACGTTGACGACATAGACGACATTGACGACATAGACGACATAGACGATATAGACGGCATTGACTACATAGACGATATTGACGACCATGACGACATTGACGACATTGACGACATTGACGACATTGACGACGTTAACGACATTGACGACATTGACGAGATAGACGACATTGACGACATAGACGACATTGACGACATTGACGACATAGACGACATAACCGAAATTGACGACTTTGACGATATTGACGATATTGACGACAATGACGCCATTCACGACATTGACGAACTAGACGACATAGACGACTTTGACGTCATTGACTACATAGATGACGTAGACGATATTGACGACATTGACGAAATTAACGACATTGACTATATAGACGACATTGACGACAATGACGACATAGATGACATAGACAACATGTATGACATTGAAAACGTTGACAGCATTGAAGACATTGACAACATTGGCGTCATTGACGACATTGACGACTTGGCGACATTGACGACATAGACGACATAGACGATATTGACGACATTGACGACATTAACGACATTGACGACATAGAAGACATAGACGACATTGACGACATTGACGATATTGACGACATAGACGACGTAACGACATAGACGGCATTGATGACATAGACGATATAGACGACTTTGACGACATTTACGGCATTGACGACATAGACGATATTGACGTCAAAGACGACATAGACGACATAGACGACATTGACGACATAGACGATATTGACGATTTTGACGACATTGACGACATTGACGATATTGATGACATTGCCGACATTGACGACATTGACGACACAGACGACGTTGACGACATAGACGACATAGGCGATATTTACGACTTTGACGACATAGATGACATAGACAACATGTATGACATTGACAACATTGACCGCATTGATGACATTGACGATATTGACGTCGTTGACCACATTGACGACATAGACGGTATTGACGACATTGACGACATTGACGATATTGACGACATTGACGACTTTGACGACATTGACGACACAGACGACATTGACGACATAGTCGACATAGGTGATATTTACGACTTTGACGACATAGATGACATAGACAACATGTATGATATTGACAACATTGACAGCATTGAAGACATTGATGACATTGACGTCATTGCCATTGACGACATAGACTTCTTTGACGACATTGACGACATTGACGACATTGACGACATAGACGACTTTGACGACATTGACGACATAGACGACATAGACGATATTGACGACATTGACGACATTAACGACATTGACAACATAGAAGACATTGACGACAATGACGACATTGACGACATTGACAACATAGACGACATAGACGACATAGACGGCATTGACCACATAGACGATATTGACGACTTTGACGACATTGACGACATTGACGATATTGACGACATAGACGACATTGACGACATTGACGACATAGACGACATTGACGACATGAACGACATTGACGACATAGACGACATTGACGATATTGACGACATAGACGACATTGACGACATTGACGACATTGACGACATAGACGACATAACCGATATTGACGACTTTGACGACATTGACGAAGTTGACGACAAAGACGCCATTGATGACATTGACGATCTAGACGACATAGACGACTTTGACGACATTGACTACATAGACGACATAGACGATATTGACGATATTGACGAAATTGACGACATTGACGACATTGACGACATTGACGACATAGACGACATTGACGACATAGACGACATAGAAGATATTGACGACTTTGACGACACTGACCACATTGACGATATAGACGACATAGACGACATTGACGTCATTGACGACATAGACGACATTGACGACATTGACGACATGGACGACATAGACGATATTGACGACATTGATGGCATAGACGACATTGACGACACAGACGACATTGACGAAATAGTCAACATAGACGGTATTTACGACTTTGACGAATTTGACATCATAGATGACACAGACAACATGTATGACATTGACAACAATCAAGACATTGACGACATTGACTTCATTAACGACATTGACGACATAGACGACTTTGACGACATTGACGACATAGACGACATAGACGACATTGACGACTTTGACAACATTGACGACCTACACGACATAGACGACATAGACGACATACACGATATTGACGACGTTGACGACATACATGACATTGACGACATAGACGACATTGTCGATATTGACGACATAGACGACATTGACGACATTGACGACATAGACGACATAACCGATATTCACGACTTTGACGACATTGACGACATTGACGATATTGACGACAAAAGTGCCATTGACGCCAATGACGAAATAGACGACATAGACGACTTTGACGACATTGACTACATAGACGACATAGACGATATTGACGACATTGACGAAATTAACGACATTTACGACATAAACGACATTGACGACAATGACGACATAGATGACATAGACAACATGTATGTCATTGCTAACATTGACAGCATTGAAGACATTGACGACATTGGCGTCATTGACGACATTGACGACATTGACGACATAGACGATATTGACGACTTTGTCGACATTGACGACATTGACGACATAGACGTCTTTGACGACATTGACGACATTGACGACATAGACGACATAGACGATATTGACGACATTGACAACATTAACGACAATGACGACATAGAAGACATTGACGACGTTGACGACATAGACGACATTGACGACATAGACGACATAGACGGCATTGACGACATAGACGATATTGACGACATAGACGACATTGACGACATTGACGATATTGAAGACAAAGACGCCATTGACGACATTGACGACATAGACGACATAGACGATATTGACGACTTTGACGACATTGACGACCTACACGACATAGACGACATAGACGATATTGACGACATTAACGACGTTGACGACATTGACGAAACTGTCGTTATCGACGATATTTACGACATAGACGGTATTGACGACATTGACGACATAGACGACATAGCCGACATAGACGACATAGACGACATAGGCGATATTGACGACTTTGACGACATTGACGACATTGACGACATAGACGACATTGATGACATAGACGACATTGACGACATT
Organism: Locusta migratoria; assembly: GCA_026315105.1. Lineage (NCBI taxonomy): Eukaryota > Metazoa > Arthropoda > Insecta > Orthoptera > Acrididae > Locusta > Locusta migratoria. The sequence goes on from CM048754.1 coordinate 126,485,819, forward strand.
AACGACATAGACGATATTGACGACATAGACGATATTGACGGCAAAGACGACATAGACGACATAGACGACATTGACGACATCGACGATATTGACGACTTTGACGACATTGACGACATTGACGACACAGACGACATTGACGACATTGTCGACATAGACGATATTTACGACTTTGACGACATAGATGACATAGACAACATGTATGACATTGACAACATTGACCACATTGAAGACATTGACGATATTGACGTCATTGACGACATTGACCACATAGACGGTATTGACGACATTGACAACATTTGACGATATTGACGACATTGACGACTTTGATGACATTGACGACACAGACGACATTGACGACATAGACGACATAGACGATATTTACGACTTTGACGACATTGACGACATAGATGACATAGACAACATGTATGATATTGACAACATTGAAAGCATTGAAGACATTGATGGCGATGACGTCATTGACATTGACGACATAGACTACTTTGACGACATGGACGACATTGACGACATAGACGACATAGACGGTATTGGCGACTTTAACGACATTGACGACATTGACGACATAGACGTCATTGACGACATTGACGACATAGACGACATAACCGAAATTGACGACTTTGACGATATTGACGATATTGACGACAAAGACGCCATTGACGAAATTGACGAACTAGACGACATAGACGACTTTGACGACTTTGACTACATAGATGACATAGACGATATTGACGACATTGACGAAATTAACGACATTGACTACATAGACGACATTGACGTCAATGACGACATAGATGACATAGACAACATGTATGACATTGAAAACGTTGACAGCATTGAAGACATTGACAACATTGGCGTCATTGACGACATTGACGACTTGGCGACATTGACGACATAGACGACATATACGATATTGACGACATTGACGACATTAACGACATTGACGACATAGAAGACATAGACAACATTGACGACATTGACGACATTGACGACATTGACGATATTGACGACATAGACGACGTAGACGACATAGACGGCATTGACGTTATAGACGATATAGACGACTTTGACGACATTGACGACAATGACGATATTGACGACATTGACGACATTGACGATATAGACGACATAGACGACGTAGACGACATAGACATTATTGACGACTTTGACGACATTGACGACATTGACGACATTGACGACATTGACGACATAGACGACATTGACGATATTGACGACATAGACGACATTGACGACATTGACGACATAGACGACATAACCGATATTGACGAATTTGACGACATTGACGACATTGACGATATTGACGACAAAGACACCATTGACGACATTGACGAACTAGACGACATAAATGAATTGACGACCTTGACTACATAGGTGACATAGACGATATTGACGACATTGACGAAATTAACGACATTGACGACATAGACGACATTGACGACAATGACGAAATAGATGACATAGACAACATGTATGATATTGACAACATTGACAGCATTGAAGACATAGATGACATTGACGTCATTGCCATTGACGACATAGACTACTTTGACGACATTGACTACATTGACCACATTGACGACATAGACGACTTTGACGACATTGACGACATAGACGACATAGACTATATTGACGACATTGACGACATTAACGACATTGACAACATAGAAGACATTGACGACAATGACGACATTGACGAAATTGACGACATAGACGACATAGACGACATAGACGGCATTGACCACATAGACGATATTGACGACTTTGACGACATTAACGACATTGACGACATTGACGACATAGACGACATAGACGACATAGACGGTATTGACCACATAGACGATATTGACGACTTTGACGACATTAACGACATTGACGACATTGACGACATTGACGACATTGACGACATAGACGATATTGACGACTTTGACGACATTGACGACATAGACGATATTGACGACATAGACGACATTGACGACATTGACGACATAGACGACATTGACGACATAAACGACATTGACGACATAGATGGCATTGACGATTTTGACGACATAGACGACATTGACGACATTGACGACATAGACGACATAACCGATATTGACGACTTTGACGACATTGACGACATTGACGACATAGACGACATTGACGACATAGACGACATAGACGATATTGACGACTTTGACGACACTGACGACATTGACGATATAGACGACATAGACGACATTGACGTCATTGACGACATAGACGACATTGACGACATTGACGACATGGACGACATAGACGATATTGACGACATTGATGGCATAGACGACATTGACGACACAGACGACATAGACGGTATTTACTACTTTGACGACATTGACGTCATAGATGACATAGACAACATGTATGACATTGACAACAATGAAGACATTGACGACATTGACTTCATTGACGACATTGACGACATAGACGACTTTGACGACATTGACGACATTGACGACATAGACGACATTGCGGACTTTGACGACATTGACGACCTACACGACATAGAAGACATAGACGACATACACGATATTGACGACGTTGACGACATTGACGACATAGACGACATTGTCGATATTGACGACATAGACGACATTGACGACATTGACGACATAGACGACATAACCGATATTCACGACTTTGACGACATTGACGATATTGACGACAAAGACGCCATTGACGACATTGACGAAATAGACGACTTAGACGACTTTGACGACATTGACTACATAGACGACATATACGATATTGACGACATTGACGAAATTAACGACATTTACGACATAAACCACATTGACGACAATGACGACATAGATGACATAGACAACATGTATGACATTGCTAACATTGACAGCATTGAAGACATTGACAACATTGGCGTCATTGACGACATTGACGACATTGACGACTTAGACGATATTGACGACTTTGTCGACATTGACGACATTGACGACATTGACGACATAGACGACTTTGACGACATTGACGACATTGACGACATAGACGACATAGACGATATTGACGACATTGACAACATTAACGACATAGACGACATTGACGACATAGACGACATAGACGATATTGACGACTTTGACGACATTGACGATATTAACGACATCGACGACATTGACGACATTGACGACATAGACGACATTGACGACATAGACGACATTGACGACATAGACGACATAGACGATATTGACGACTTTGACGACATTGACGATATTGACGACATAGACGACATTGACGACATTGACGACATAGACGACATTGACGACATAGACGACATTGACGACATAGACGACATTGACGACATAGACGATATTGACGACTTTGACGACATTGACGACATTTACGATATTGACGACATTGACGACATTGACGACATTGACGACATTGACGACATTGACGACATTGACGACATTGACAACATAGACGACATTGACAACATAGACGATATTGACTAATTTTACGACATTGTCGAGACAGACGACAAAGACGACATTGACGACATAGTCAACATAGACGATATTTACGACTTTGACGACATTGACGACATAGATGATGTAGACAACATGTATGACATTGACAACATTGACAGCATTGAAGATATTGACGACATTGACGTCATTGACGACATTGACGTCATAGACGACTTTGACGACATTGACGACATTGACGACATAGACGACATAGAAAACATAGACGATATTGACGACTTTGACGACATTAACGACCTACACGACATAAACGACATAGACGATATTGACGACATTAACGACGTTGATGACATTGACGAAAATGTCGATATCGACGATATTTACGACATAGATGGTATTGACGACATTGACGACATAGACGACATAGCCGACATATACGACATAGACGACATAAGCGATATTGACGACTTTGACGACATTGACGACATTGACGACATAGACGACATTGACGACATAGACGACATTGACGACATTGTCGACATAGACGATATTTACGACTTTGAATACATAGATAACATTGACAACATTGACCACATTGAAGACATTGATGACATTGACGTCATTGACATTGACGACATAGACTACTTTGACGACATTGACGACGTTGACGACATAGACGACATAGACAATATTGACGACTTTGACGACATTGACGACATTGACGACATTGACGACATAGACGACATTGACGATATTGACGACATAGACGACATTGACGACATTGACGACATAGACGACATAACCGAAATTGACGACTTTGACGATATTGACGATATTGACGACAAAGACGCCATTGACGACATTGACGATCTAGACGGTATAGACGACTTTGACGACATTGACTACATAGATGACGTAGACGATATTGACGACATTGACGAAATTAACGACATTGACTATATAGACGACATTGACGACAATGACGACATAGATGACATAGACAACATGTATGACATTGAAAACGTTGACAGCATTGAAGACATTGACAACATTGGCGTCATTGACGACATTGACGTCTTGGCGACATTGACGACATAGACGACATAGACGATATTGACGACATTGACGACATTTACGACATTGACGACATAGAAGACATAGACGACATTGACGACATTGACGACATTGACGACATTGATGATATTGACGACATAGACGACGTAACGACATAGACGGCATTGATGACATAGACGACATAGACGACATTGACGACTTTGACGACATTGACGACATTGACGACATAGACGACTTTGACGACATTGACGACATTGACGACATAGACGACAATGACGACATAGACGACATAGACGACATTGACGACATAGACGATATTGACGACTTTGACGACATTGACGACATTGACGACATAGACGACTTTGACGACATTGACGACATTGACGACATAGACGACATAGACGATATTGACGACATTAACGAAGTTGACGACAATGACGAAAATGTCGATATCGACGATATTTATGACATAGACAGTATTGACGACATTGACGACATAGACGACATAGCCGATATAGACGACATAGACGACATAGGCGAAATTGACGACTTTGACGACATTGACGACATTGACGACATAGACGACATTGATGACATAGACAACATTGACGACATTAACGACATAGACGATATTGACGACATAGACGATATTGACGACAAAGACAACATAGACGACATAGACGACATTGACAACATAGACGATATTTACGACTTTGACGACATAGATGACATAGACAACATGTATGACATTGACAACATTGACCACATTGAAGACATTGACGATATTGACGTCATTGACGACATTGACAACATAGACGGTATTGACGACATTGACTTCATTGACGATATTGACGACATTGACGACTTTGATGACATTGACGACAGACGACATTGACGACATATACGACATAGACGATATTTACGACTTTGACGACATTGACGACATAGATGACATAGACAACATGTATGATATTGACAACATTGACAGCATTGAAGACATTGATGGCGATGACGTCATTGACATTGACGACATAGACTACTTTGGCGACATTGACGACATTGACGACATAGACGACATAGACGATATTGGCGACTTTGACGACATTGACGACATTGACGACATAGACGACATTGACGATATTGACGTAATAGACGACATTGACGACATTGACGACATAGACGACATAACCGAAATTGACGACTTTGACGATATTGACGATATTGACGATATTGACGACAATGACGCCATTGACGACATTGACGAACTAGACGACATAGACGACTTTGACGACATTGACTACATAGATGACATAGACGATATTGACGACATTGACGAAATTATCGACATTGACTACATAGACGACATTGACGACAATGACGACATAGATGACATAGACAACATGTATGACATTGAAAACGTTGACAGCATTGAAGACATTGACAACATTGGCGTCATTGACGACATTGACGATTTGGCGACATTGACGACATAGACGACATAGACGATATTGACGACATAGATGACGTAGACGACATAGACGGCATTGACGACATAGACGATATAGACGACTTTGACGACATTGACGACATTGACGATATTGACGACATTGACGACATTGACGACATAGACGACTTGGCGACGTTGACGACATTGACGACATAGACGATATTGACGACATTGACGACATTAACGACATTGACGATATAGAAGACATAGACGTCATTGACGACATTGACGACATTGACGATATTGACGACATAGACGACGTAACGACATAGACGGCATTGACGACATAGATGATATAGACGACTTTGACGACATTGACGACATTGACGATATTGACGACATTGACGACATTGACGATATAGACGACATAGACGACGTAGACGACATAGACATAATTGACGACTTTGACGACATTGACGACATTGACGACATAGACGACATTGACGACATTGACGACATTAACGACATTGACGACATAGAAGACATTGACGACATTGACGACATTGACGACATTGACGACATTGACGATATTGACGACATAGATGACGTAGACGACATAGACGGCATTGACGACATAGACGATATAGACGACTTTGACGACATTGACGACATTGACGATATTGACGACATTGACGACATTGACGACATAGACGACTTGGCGACGTTGACGACATTGACGACATAGACGATATTGACGACATTGACGACATTAACGACATTGACGATATAGAAGACATTGACGATATTGACGACATTGACGACATTGACGACATTAACGACATAGAGGACATAGATGATATTTACGACTTTGGCGACATTGACGACATAGATGACAGACAACATGTATGATATTGACAACATTGACAGCATTGAAGACATTGATGACATTGACGTCATTGCCATTGACGACATAGACTACTTTGACGACATTGACGACATTGACGACATTGGCGACATAGACGACTTTGACGACATTGACGACATAGACGACATAGACGATATTGACGACATTGACGACATTAACGACATTGACAACATAGAAGACATTGACGACAATGACGACATTGACGACATTGACGACATAGACGACATAGCCGACATAGACGACATGTATGACATTGACCACATAGACGATATTGACGACTTTGATGACATTAACGACATTGACGACATTGACGACATTGACGACATTGACGACATTGACGACATTGACGACATAGACGATATTGACGACATTGACGACATTGACGACATTGACGATATTGTCGACATAGACGACATTGACGACATTGACGACATAGACGACATTGACGACATAAACGACATTGACGACATAGACGACATTGACGATATTGACGACATGGCGACATTGACGTCATTAACGACATAGACGACATAACCGATATTGACGACTTTGACGACATTGACGATATTGACGACAAAGACGCCATTGACGACAATGACGACATAGATGACATAGACAACATGTATGACATTGAAAACGTTGACAGCATTGAAGACATTGAAACATTGGCATCATTGACGACATTGACGATTTGGCGACATTGACGACATAGACGACATAGACGATATTGACGACATTGACGACATTAACGACATTGACGACATAGAAGACATAGACGACATTGACGACATTGACGACATTGACGATATTGACGACATAGACGACGTAACGACATAGACGGCATTGACGACATAGATGATATAGACGACTTTGACGACATTGACGACATTGACGATATTGACGACATTGACGACATTGACGATATAGACGACATAGACGACGTAGACGACATAGACATAATTGACGACTTTGACGACATTGACGACATTGACGACATAGACGACATTGACGACATTGACGACATTAACGACATTGACGACATAGAAGACATTGACGACATTGACGACATTGACGACATAGACGACTTGGCGACATTGACGACATTGACGACATAGACGATATTGACGACATTGACGACATTAACGACATTGACGACATAGAAGACATTGACGATATTGACGACATTGACGACATTGACGACATTAACGACATAGAGGACATAGACGATATTTACGACTTTGGCGACATTGACGACATAGATGACATAGACAATATGTATGATATTGACAACATTGACAGCATTGAAGACATTGATGACATTGACGTCATTGCCATTGACGACATTGACTACTTTGACGACATTGACGACATTGACGACATTGGCGACATAGACGATATTGACTAATTTGACGACATTGACGACATTGACGAGACAGACGACAAAGACGACTTTGACGACATAGTCAACATAGACGATATTTACGACTTTGACGACATTGAAGACATAGACGACATAGACAACATGTATGACATTGACAACATTGACAGCATTGAAGAATATTGACGACATTGACATCATTGACGACATTGACGTCATAGACGACTTTGACGACATTGACGACATTGACGACATAGACGACATAGATGACATAGACGATATTGACGACTTTGACGACATTAACGACCTACACGACATAAACGACATAGACGATATTGACGACATTAACGACGTTGATGACATTGACGAAAATGTCGATATCGACAATATTTACGACATAGATGGTATTGACGACATTGACGACATAGCCGACATAAACGACATAGACGACATAGGCGATATTGACGACTTTGACGACATTGACGACATTGACGACATAGACGACATTGACGACATAGACGACATTGACGACATTACGACATAGACGATATTGACGACATAGACGATGTTGACAACTTTGACGACATTGACGACATTGATGATATTGATGACATTGACGACATTGACGACATTGACGACACAGACGACATTGACGACATAGTCGACATAGACGATATTTACGTCTGTGACGACATAGATGACATTGACAAGATTGACGACAAAGACGCCATTGACGAAATTGACGAACTAGACGACATAGACGACTTTGACGACATTGACTACATAGACGACATAGACGATATTGACGACATTGACGAAATTAACAACATTGACGACATTGACGACATTGACGACTTAGACGTCATTGACGACATAGACGACATTGATGACATAGACGACATAGACAATATTGACGACTTTGACGACATTGACGACATTGACGATATAGACGACATAGACGACATTGACGACATAGACGACATTGACGACATAACCGATATTGACGACTTTGACGACACTGACGACATTGACGATATAGACGACATAGACGACATTGACGTCATTGACAACATAGACGACATTGACGACATTGACGACATGGACGACATAGACGATATTGACGACATTGATGGCATAGACGACATTGACGACACAGACGACATTGACGACATAGTCAACATAGACGGTATTTACGGCTTTAACGACATTGACGACAGAGATGACATAGGCAACATGTATGGCATGGACAACATTGAGGACATTGACTTCATTGACGACATTGACGACATAAACGACTTTGACGACATTGACGACATTGACGACATTGACGACATAGACGACATAGACGATATTGACGACTTTGACGACATTGACGACCTACACGACATAGACGACATAGACGACATAGACGATATTGACGACGTTGACGACATTGACGACATTGACGACATAGACGACATTGACGATTTTGACGACATAGACGACATTGACGACATTGACGACATAGACGACATAACCGATATTGACGACTTTGACGATATTGACGACATTGACGATATTGACGACAAAGACGCAATTGACGACATTGACGAAATAGACGACATAGACGACTTTGACGACATTGACTACATAGACGACAGAGACGATATTGACGACATTGACGAAATTAACGACATTTACGACATAAACGACATTGACGACAATGACGACATAGATGACATAGACAACATGTACGACATTGATAAAATTGACAGCATTGATGACATTGACGACATTGGCGTCATTGACGACATTGACGACATAGACGATATTGACGACTTTGACGACATTGACGACATTGACGACATAGACGACATTGACGATATTGACGTAATAGACGACATTGACGACATTGACGACATAGACGACATAACCGAAATTGACGACTTTGACGATATTGACGATATTGACGATATTGACGACAATGACGCCATTGACGACATTGACGAACTAGACGACATAGACGACTTTGACGACATTGACTACATAGATGACATAGACGATATTGACGACATTGACGAAATTAACGACATTGACTACATAGACGACATTGACGACAATGACGACATAGATGACATAGACAACATGTATGACATTGAAAACGTTGACAGCTCTGAAGACATTGAAACATTGGCATCATTGACGACATTGACGATTTGGCGACATTGACGACATAGACGACATAGACGATATTGACGACATTGACGACATTAACGACATTGACGACATAGAAGACATAGACGACATTGACGACATTGACGACATTGACGATATTGACGACATAGACGACGTAACGACATAGACGGCATTGACGACATAGATGATATAGACGACTTTGACGACATTGACGACATTGACGATATTGACGACATTGACGACATTGACGATATAGACGACATAGACGACGTAGACGACATAGACATAATTGACGACTTTGACGACATTGATGACATTGACGACATAGACGACATTGACGACATTGACGACATTAACGACATTGACGACATAGAAGACATTGACGACATTGACGACATTGACGACATAGACGACTAAGCGACATTGACGACATTGACGACATAGACGATATTGACGACATTGACGACATTAACGACATTGACGACATAGAAGACATTGACGATATTGACGACATTGACGACATTGACGACATTAACGACATAGAGGACATAGACGATATTTACGACTTTGGCGACATTGACGACATAGATGACATAGACAATATGTATGATATTGACAACATTGACAGCATTGAAGACATTGATGACATTGACGTCATTGCCATTGACGACATTGACTACTTTGACGACATTGACGACATTGACGACATTGGCGACATAGACGATATTGACTAATTTGACGACATTGACGACATTGACGAGACAGACGACAAAGACGACATTGACGACATAGTCAACATAGACGATATTTACGACTTTGACGACATTGAAGACATAGATGACATAGACAACATGTATGACATTGACAACATTGACAGCATTGAAGAATATTGACGACATTGACATCATTGACGACATTGACGTCATAGACGACTTTGACGACATTGACGACATTGACGACATAGACGACATAGATGACATAGACGATATTGACGACTTTGACGACATTAACGACCTACACGACATAAACGACATAGACGATATTGACGACATTAACGACGTTGATGACATTGACGAAAATGTCGATATCGACAATATTTACGACATAGATGGTATTGACGACATTGACGACATAGCCGACATAGACGACATAGACGACATAGGCGATATTGACGACTTTGACGACATTGACGACATTGACGACATAGACGACATTGACGACATAGACGACATTGACGACATTAACGACATAGACGATATTGACGACATAGACGATGTTGACAACTTTGACGGCATTGACGACATTGATGATATTGATGACATTGACGACATTGACGACATTGACGACACAGACGACATTGACGACATAGTCGACATAGACGATATTTACGTCTGTGACGACATAGATGACATTGACAAGATTGACGACAAAGACGCCATTGACGAAATTGACGAACTAGACGACATAGACGACTTTGACGACATTGACTACATAGACGACATAGACGATATTGACGACATTGACGAAATTAACAACATTGACGACATTGACGACATTGACGACTTAGACGTCATTGACGACATAGACGACATTGATGACATAGACGACATAGACGATATTGACGACATTGACGACTTTAAGGACATTGATGGCATAGACGATATTGACGACATAGACGACATAGACGACATTGACGACATAGACGATATTGACGACTTTGACGACATTGACGACATTGACGTCACAGACGACACAGACGATATTGACGACATAGTCAACATAGACGATATTTACGACTTTGACGACATAGATGACATAGACAACATGTATGAAATTGACAAGATTGACAGAATTGAAGACATTGACAACATTGACGTCATTGACGACATTGACGACATAGACGACTTTGACGACATTGACGACATTGACGACCTACACGACATAGACGACATAGACGATATTGACGACATTAACGATGTTGATTACATTGACGTAAATGTCGATATTGACGATAATTACGATATAGACGATATTGACGACATTGACGACATAGACGACATAGCCGACATAGACGACATAGACGACATAGGCGATATTGACGACTTTGACGACATAGACGACATTGACGATATTGATGACATTGACGACATTGACGACATTAACGACATAGACGACATAGACGATATTGACGACATTGACGACATTAACGACATTGACGACATAGACGATATTGACGACAAAGACGACATAGACGACATAGACGACATTAACGACATAGACGATATTGACGACTTTGACGTCATAGACGACATTGTCGATATTGATGACATTGACGACATTGACGACATTGACGACACAGACGACATTGACGACATGGTCGACATAGACGATATTTACGACTTTGACGACATAGATGACATTGACACTATTGACGACAAAGACGCCATTGACGACATTGACGAACTAGACGACTTAGACGACTTTGACGACATTGACTACATAGACGACATAGACGATGTGACGACATTGACGAAATTAATAACATTGACGACATTGACGACCTTGACGAAATAGACGTCATTGACGACATAGACGACATTTATGACATAGACGACATAGACGATATTGACGACTTTGACGACATTGACGACATTGACGATATAGACGACATAGACGACATTGACGACATAGACGACTTTGTCGACATTGACGACATTGACAACATGGACGACATAGACGATATTGACGACATTGATGGCATTAACGACATTGACGACATAGAAGACATTGACGACAGTGACGACATTTACGACATAGACGACATTGACGACATAGACGACATAGACGATATTGACGACATTGACGACATTAACGACATTGACGACATTGACGACATAGACGACATAGACGATATTGACGACATTGACGACATTAACGGCATTGACGACATAGACGACATAGACGATATTGACGACATTGATGACATTAACGAAATTGACGAAATAGAAGACATTGACGACATTGACGACATTGACGATATTGACGACATAGACGACGTTGACTACATAGACGACGTAGACGATATTGAAGATATTGACGAAATTAACGACATTGACGACATTGAACACATAAACGAAATTGACGACGTAGACGACACTGACGACATAGACGATATTGACGACTATGACGACATTGACGACATAGACGACATTGACGACATTGACGACATGGACGACATAGACGATATTGACGAAAATGATGGCATTAACAACATTGACGACATAGACGACATTGACGACATTGACGACAGTGACGACATTTACGACATAGACGACATTGACGACATAGACGACATATACGATATTGACGACATTGACGACATTAACGACATTGACGACATTGACGACATTGATGACATTGACGACATAGACGACATTGACGACATTGACGATATTGATGACATTGACGACATTGACGACATTGACGACACAGACGACATTGACGACATAGTCGACATAGGTGATATTTACGACATTGACGACATAGATGACATAGACAACATGTATGATATTGACAACATTGACAGCATTGAATACATTGATGACATTGACGTCATTGCCATTGACGACATAGACTACTTTGACGACATTGACATTGACGACATTGACGACATAGACGACATTGACGACATAGACGACATAGTCGATATTGACGACATTGACGACATTAACGACATTGACGACATAGAAGACATTGACGACATTGACGACATTAACGACATAGACGACATTGACGACATAGACGACATAGACGACATAGACGGCATTGACGACTTTGACGACATTGACGACATTGACGACATTGACGACATAGACGACATAGACGATATTTACGACTTTGACGACATTGACGACATTGACGACATTGACGACGTAGACGACATTGACGACGTAGACGACATTGACGACATAAACGACATTGACGACATAGACAACATTGACGATATTGACGACATAGACGACTTTGACGACATTGACGACATAGACGACATAACCGATATTGTCGACTTTGACGACATTGACGACATTGACGATATTGACGACAAAGACGCCATTGACGACATTGACGAACTAGACGACATTGACGACTTTGACGACATTGACTACACAGACGACATAGACGATATTGACGATATTGACGAAATTAACGACATTGACGACATTGACGACATTGACGACATAGGCGACATTGACGACATAGACGACATAGACGATATTGACGACTTTGACGACACTGACGACATTGACGATATAGACGACATAGACGACATTGACGTCATTGACAACATAGACGACATTGACGACATTGACGACATGGACGACATAGACGATATTGACGACATTGATGGCATACACGACATTGACGACACAGACGACATTGACGACATAGTCAACATAGACGGTATTTACGACTTTGACGACATTGACGACATAGATGACATAGGCAACATGTATGGCATGGACAACATTGAGGACATTGACTTCATTGACGACATTGACGACATAAACGACTTTGACGACATTGACGACATTGACGACATAGACGACATAGACGATATTGACGACTTTGACGACATTGACGACCTACACGACATAGACGACATAGACGACATAGACGATATTGACGACGTTGACGACATTGACGACATTGACGACATAGACGACATTGACGATATTGACGACATAGACGACATTGACGACATTGACGACATAGACGACATAACCGATATTGACGACTTTGACGATATTGACGACATTGACGATATTGACGACAAAGACGCAATTGACGACATTGACGAAATAGACGACATAGACGACTTTGACGACATTGACTACATAGACGACATAGACGATATTGACGACATTGACGAAATTAACGACATTTACGACATAAACGACATTGACGAAAATGACGACATAGATGACATAGACAACATGTAAGACATTGATAAAATTGACAGCATTGATGACATTGACGACATTGGCGTCATTGACGACATTGACGACATAGACGATATTGACGACTTTGACGACATTGACGATATTGTCGACATAGACGACATTGACGACATTGACGACATAGACGGCATTGACGACATAGTCGATATTGACGACTTTGACGACATTGACGACTTTGACGACATTGACGACATTGACGACATAGACGACATAGACGACATTGACAACATAGACGATATTGACTAATTTGACGACATTGACGACATTGACGAGACAGACGACAAAGACGACATTGACGACATAGTCAACATAGACGATATTTACGACTTTGACGACATTGACGACATACATGACATAGACAACATGTATGACATTGACAACATTGACAGCATTGAAGAATATTGACGACATTGACATCATTGACGACATTGACGTCATAGACGACTTTGACGACATTGACGACATTGACGACATAGACGACATTGACGACATAGACCACATTGACGACATTAACGACATAGACGATATTGACGACATAGACGATGTTGACAACTTTGACGACATTGACGACATTGATGATATTGATGACATTGACGACATTGACGACATTGACGACACAGACGACATTGACGACATAGTCGACATAGACGATATTTACGACTGTGACGACATAGATGACATTGACAAGATTGACGACAAAGACGCCATTGACGAAATTGACGAACTAGACGACATAGACGACTTTGACGACATTGACTACATAGACGACATAGACGATATTGACGACATTGACGAAATTAACAACATTGACGACATTGACGACATTGACGACTTAGACGTCATTGACGACATAGACGACATTGATGACATAGACGACATAGACAATATTGACGACTTTGTCGACATTGACGACATTGACGATATAGACGACATAGACGACATTGACGACATAGACGACATTGACGACATGGACGACATAGACGATATTAACGACATTGATGGCATTAACGACATTGACGACATAGACGACATTGACGACAGTGACGACATTTACAACATAGACGACATTGACGACGTAGACGACATAGACGATATTGACGACATTGACGACTTTAAGGACATTGACGGCATAGACGATATTGACGACATAGACGACATAGACGACATAGCCGACATAGACGACATAGACGACATAGGCGATATTGACAACTTTGACGACATAGACGACATTGACGATATTGATGACATTGACGACATTGACGACATTAACGACATAGACGACATAGACGATATTGACGACATTGACGACATTAACGACATTGACGACATAGACGATATTGACGACAAAGACGACATAGACGACATAGACGACATTAACGACATAGACGATATTGGCGACTTTGACGACATAGACGACATTGTCGATATTGATGACATTGACGATATTGACGACATTGGCGACACAGACGACATTGACGACATGGTCGATATAGACGATATTTACGACTTTGACGACATAGATGACATTGACACTATTGACGACAAAGACGCCATTGACGACATTGACGAACTAGACGACTTAGACGACTTTGACGACATTGACTACATAGACGACATATACGATATGACGACATTGACGAAATTAATAACATTGACGACATTGACGACCTTGACGACATAGACGTCATTGACGACATAGACGACATTTATGACATAGACGACATAGACGATATTGACGACTTTGACGACATTGACGACATTGACGATATAGACGACATAGACGACATTGACGACATAGACGACTTTGTCGACATTGACGACATTGACAACATGGACGACATAGACGATATTGACGACATTGATGACATTAACGATATTGACGACATAGAAGACATTGACGACAGTGACGACATTTACGACATAGACGACATTGACGACATAGACGACATAGACGATATTGACGACATTGACGACATTAACGACATTGACGACATTGACGACATAGACGACATAGACGATATTGACGACATTGACGACATTAACGGCATTGACGACATAGACGACATAGACGATATTGACGACATTGATGACATTAACAAAATTGACGACATAGAAGACATTGACGACATTGACGACATTGTCGACATTGACGATATTGACGACATAGACGACGTTGACTACATAGACGACGTAGACGATATTGAAGATATTGACGAAATTAACGACATTGACGACATTGAACACATAAACGAAATTGACGACGTAGACGACACTGACGACATAGACGATATTGACGACATTGACGACATTGACGACATAGACGACATTGACGACATTGACGACATGGACGACATAGACGATATTGACGAAAATGATGGCATTAACAACATTGACGACATAGACGACATTGACGACATTGACGACAGTGACGACATTTACGACATAGACGACATTGACGACATAGACGACATATACGATATTGACGACATTGACGACATTAACGACATTGACGACATTGACGACATTGATGACATTGACGACATAGACGACATTGACGACATTGACGATATTGATGACATTGACGACATTGACGACATTGACGACACAGACGACATTGACGACATAGTCGACATAGGTGATATTTACGACTTTGACGACATAGATGACATAGACAACATGTATGATATTGACAACATTGACAGCATTGAAGACATTGATGACATTGACGTCATTGCCATTGACGACATAGACTACTTTGACGACATTGACGACATTGACGACATTGACGACATAGACGACATTGACGACATAGACGACATAGTCGATATTGACGACATTGACGACATTAACGACATTGACGACATAGAAGACATTGACGACATTGTCGACATTAACGACATAGACGACATTGACGACATAGACGACATAGACGACATAGACGGCATTGACGACTTTGACGACATTGACGACATTGACGACATTGACGACATAGACGACATAGACGATATTTACGACTTTGACGACATTGACGGCATTGACGACATTGACGACATAGACGACATTGACGACATAAACGACATTGACGACATAGACAACATTGACGATATTGACGACATAGACGACTTTGACGACATTGACGACATAGACGACATAACCGATATTGTCGACTTTGACGACATTGACGACATTGACGATATTGACGACAAAGACGCCATTGACGACATTGACGAACTAGACGACTTTGACGACTTTGACGACATTGACTACACAGACGACATAGACGATATTGACGATATTGACGAAATTAACGACATTGACGACATTGACGGCATTGACAACATAGACGATATTTACGACTTTGACGACATTGACGGCATTGACGACATTGACGACATAGACGACATTGACGACATAAACGACATTGACGACATAGACAACATTGACGATATTGACGACATAGACGACTTTGACGACATTGACGACATAGACGACATAACCGATATTGACGACTTTGACGACACTGACGACATTGACGATATAGACGACATAGACGACATTGACGTCATTGACAACATAGACGACATGGACGACATTGACGACATGGACGACATAGACGATATTGACGACATTGATGGCATAGACGACATTGACGACACAGACGACATTGACGACATAGTCAACATAGACGGTATTTACGGCTTTAACGACATTGACGACAGAGATGACATAGGCAACATGTATGGCATGGACAACATTGAGGACATTGACTTCATTGACGACATTGACGACATAAACGACTTTGACGACATTGACGACATTGACGACATTGACGACATAGACGACATAGACGATATTGACGACTTTGACGACATTGACGACCTACACGACATAGACGACATAGACGACATAGACGATATTGACGACGTTGACGACATTGACGACATTGACGACATAGACGACATTGACGATTTTGACGACATAGACGACATTGACGACATAGACGACATAACCGATATTGACGACTTTGACGATATTGACGACATTGACGATATTGACGACAAAGACGCAATTGACGACATTGACGAAATAGACGACATAGACGACTTTGACGACATTGACTACATAGACGACATAGACGATATTGACGACATTGACGAAATTAACGACATTTACGACATAAACGACATTGACGACAATGACGACATAGATGACATAGACAACATGTACGACATTGATAAAATTGACAGCATTGATGACATTGACGACATTGGCGTCATTGACGACATTGACGACATAGACGATATTGACGACTTTGACGACATTGACGACTTTGACGACATTGACGACATTGACGACATTGACGACATAGACGACATAGACGACATTGACAACATAGACGATATTGACTAATTTGACGACATTGAGGACATTGACGAGACAGACGACAAAGACGACATTGACGACATAGTCAACATAGACGATATTTACGACTTTGACGACATTGACGACATAGATGACATAGACAACATGTATGACATTGACAACATTGACAGCATTGAAGATATTGACGACATTGACATCATTGACGACATTGACGTCATAGACGACTTTGACGACATTGATGACATTGACGATATAGACGACATAGACGACATAGACGATATTGACGACTTTGACGACATTAACGACCTACACGACATAAACGACATAGACGATATTGACGACATAGACGATATTGACGACAAAGACGACATAGACGATATTGACGACATAGACGATATTGACGACTTTGACGACATTGACGACATTGACGACACAGACGACATTGACGACATAGTCGACATAAACGATATTTACGACTTTGACGACATAGATAACATTGACAACATTGACCACATTGAAGACATTGACGATATTGACGTCATTGACGACATTGACGACGTAGACGGTATTGACGACATTGACGACATTGACGATATTGACGACATTGACGACTTTGATGACATTGACGACAAAGACGACATTGACGTCATAGACGACATAGACGATATTTACGACTTTGACGACATTGACGACATAGACGACATTGACGACATAGACGACATAGTCGATATTGACGACATTGACGACATTAACGACATTGACGACATAGAAGACATTGACGACATTGACGACATTGACGACATTGACGACATAGACGACATAGACGACATAGACGGCATAGACGACTTTGACGACATTGACGACATTGATGACATTGACGACATAGACGACATAGACGATATTGACGACTTTGACGACATTGACGACATTGACGACATAGACGACATTGACGACTTAAACGACATTGACGACATAGACAACATTGACGATATTGACGACATAGACGACTTTGACGACTTTGACGACATAGACGACATAACCGATATTGTCGACTTTGACGACATTGACGACATTGACGATATTGACGACAAAGACGCCATTGACGACATTGACGAACTAGGCGACATTGACGACTTTGACGACATTGACTACACAGACGACATAGACGATATTGACGATATTGACGAAATTAACGACATTGACGACTTTGACAACATTGACGACTTAGACGACATTGACGACATAGGCGACATTGACGACATAGACGACATAGACGATATTGACGACTTTGACGACACTGACGACATTGACGATATAGACGACATAGACGACATTGACGTCATTGACAACATAGACGACATTGACGACATTGACGACATGGACGACATAGACGATATTGACGACATTGATGGCATAGACGACATTGACGACACAGACGACATTGACGACATAGTCAACATAGACGGTATTTACGACTTTGACGACATTGACGACATAGATGACATAGACAACATGTATGGCATGGACAACATTGAGGACATTGACTTCATTGACGACATTGACGACATAGACGACTTTGACGACATTGACGACATTGACGACATAGACGACATAGACGATATTGACGACTTTGACGACATTGACGACCTACACGACATAGACGACATAGACGATATTGACGACGTTGACGACATTGACGACATTGACGACATAGACGACATTGACGATATTGACGACATAGACGACATTGACGACATTGACGACATAGACGACATAACCGATATTGACGACTTTGACGATATTGACGACATTGACGATATTGACGACAAAGACGCAATTGACGACATTGACGAAATAGACGACATAGACGACTTTGACGACATTGACTACATAGACGACATAGACGATATTGACGACATTGACGAAATTAACGACATTTACGACATAAACGACAATGACGACATTGACGACATAGATGACATAGACAACATGTAAGACATTGATAAAATTGACAGCATTGAAGACATTGACGACATTGGCGTCATTGACGACATTGACGACATAGACGATATTGACGACTTTGACGACATTGACGATATTGTCGACATAGACGACATTGACGACATTGACGACATAGACGGCATTGACGACATAGACGATATTGACGACTTTGACGACATTGACGACATTGACGACATTGATGGCATTGACGAAATTAACGACATTGACTACATAGACGACATTGACGACAATGAAGACATAGATGACATAGACAACATGTATGACATTGAAAACGTTGACAGCATTGAAGACATTGACGACATTGGCGTCAATGACGACATTGACGACTTGGCGACATTGACGACATAGACGATATTGACGACATTGACGACAATGACGACATTGACGACATTGACGACATTGACGACATAGACGACTTGGCGACATTGACGACATAGACGACATAGACGATATTGACGACATTGACGACATTAACGACATTGACAACATAGAAGACATTGACGATATTGACGACATTGACGACATTAACGACATAGAGGACATAGACGGTATTGACGACTTTAACGACATTAACGACATTGACGACATAGATGATATTGACGACAAAGACGGCATAGACGACATAGACGAAATTGACGACATAGACGATATTGACGTCTTTGACGACATTGACGACATAGACGACATTTACGACATTGACGACATTGACGACATTAACGATATAGACGATATTGACGACATTGACGACATTTACGGCATTGACGACATAGACGATACTGACGTCAAAGACGACATAGACGACATAGACGACATTGACGACATAGACGATATTGAAGATTTTGACGACATTGACGACATTGACGATATTGATGACATTGACGACATTGACGACATTGACGACACAGACGACATTGACGAATTAGACGACATAGACGACATAGGCGATATTTACGACCTTGACGACATAGATGACATAGACAACATGTATGACATTGACAACATAGACCGTATTAATGACATTGACGATATTGACGTCATTGACCACATTGACGACATAGACGGTATTGACGAAATAGACGACATTGACGATATTGACGACATTGACGATTTTGACGACATTGACGACACAGACGACATTGACGACATTGACGACATAGACGACACAGACGATATTTACGACTTTGGCGACATTGACGACATAGATGACATAGACAACATGTATGATATTGACAACATTGACAGCATTGAAGACATTGATGACATTGACGTCATTGCAATTGACGACATTGACTACTTTGGCGACATTGACGACATTGACGACATTGACGACATAGACGACTTTGACGACATTGACGACATAGACGACATAGACGATATTGACGACATTGACGACATTAACGACATTGACAACATAGAAGACATTGACGACAGTGACGACATTGACGACATTGACGACATAGACGACATAGACGACATAGACGACATAGACGGCATTGACCACATAGACGATATTGACGACTTTGACGACATTAACGACATTGACGACATTGACGACATTGACGACATTGACGATATTGACGACATTGACGACATAGACGATATTGACGACTTTGACGACATTGACGACATTGACGATATAGACGACATAGACGACATTGTCGACATTGACGACATAGACGACATTGACGACATAAACGACATTGACGACATAGACGACATTGACGATTTTGACGACATAGTCGACATTGACGACATTGACGACATAGACAACATAACCGATATTGACGACTTTGACGACATTGACGATGTTGACGACAAAGACGCCAATGACGACATTGACGAACTAGACGACATAGACGACTTTGAAGACATTGACTACATAGACGACATAGACGATATTGACGATATTGACGAAATTAACGACATTGACGACATCGACGACATTGACGACATAGACGATATTGACGACATAGACGACATAGACGATATTGACGACTTTGACGACACTGACCACATTGACGATATAGACGACATAGACGACATTGACGTCATTGACGACATAGACGACATTGACGACATTGACGACATGGACGACATAGACGATATTGACGACATTGATGGCATAGACGACATTGACGACACAGACGACATTGACGAAATAGTCAACATAGACGGTATTTACGACTTTGACGACATTGACGTCATAGATGACACAGACAACATGTATGACATTGACAACAATGAAGACATTGACGACATTGACTTCATTGACGACATTGACGACATAGACGACTTTGACGACATTGACGACATAGACGACATAGACGACATTGACGACTTTGACGACATTGACAACATTGACGACATTGACGACATAGACGACTTTGACGACATTGACGACATTGACGATATAGACGACAAAGACGACATAGACGACATAGACGACATTGACGACATAGACGATATTGACGACTTTGACGACATTGACGACATTGACGACATTGACGACATAGACGACTTTGACGACATTGACGATATTGACGACATAGACGACATAGACGATATTGACGACATTAACGACGTTGACGACAATGACGAAAATGTCGATATCTACGATATTTACGACATAGACGGTATTGACGACATTGACGACATAGACGACATTGATGACATAGACGACATTGACGACATTAACGACATAGACGATATTGACGACATAGACGATATTGACGACAAAGACGACATAGACGACATAGACGACATTGACAACATAGACGATATTGACGACTTTGACGGCATTGACGACATTGACGACACAGACGACATTGACGACATTGTTGACATAGACGATATTTACGAGTTTGACGACATAGATGACATAGACAACATGTATGACATTGACAACATTGACCACATTGAAGACATTGACGATATTGACGTCATTGACGACATTGAGAACATAGACGGTATTGACGACATTGACGACATTGACGATATTGACGACATTGACGACTTTGATGACATTGACGACAGACGACATTGACGACATAGTAGACATAGACGATATTTACGACTTTGACGACATTGACGATATAGATGACATAGACAACATGTATGATATTGACAACATTGACAGCATTGAAGACATTGATGGCGATGACGTCATTGACATTGACGACATAGACTACTTTGGCGACATTGACGACATTGACGACATAGACGACATAGACGATATTGGCGACTTTGACGACATTGACGACATTGACGACATTGACGACATAGACGACATTGACGACATTGACGACATAGAGGACATAACCGAAATTGACGACTTTGACGATATTGACGATATTGACGCTATTGACGACAATGACGCCATTGACGACATTGACGAACTAGACGACATAGACGACTTTGACGACATTGACTACATAGATGACATAGACGATATTGACGACATTGACGAAATTAACGACATTGACTACATAGACGACATTGACGACAATGACGACATAGATGACATAGACAACATGTATGACATTGAAAACGTTGACAGCATTGAAGACATTGACAACATTGGCGTCATTGACGACATTGACGATTTGGCGACATTGACGACATAGACGACATAGACGATATTGACGACATGGCGACATTAACGACATTGACGACATAGAAGACATAGACGACATTGACGACATTGACGACATTGACGATATTGACGACATAGACGACGTAACGACATAGACGGCATTGACGACATAGATGATATAGACGACTTTGACGACATTGACGATATTGACGACATTGACGACATTGACGATATAGACGACATAGACGACGTAGACGACATAGACATTATTGACGACTTTGACGACATTGACGACCAGACGACATTTACGACATTGACGACATTAACGACATTGACGACATAGAAGACATTGACGACATTGACGACATTGACGACATTGACGACATTGACGATATTGACGACATAGATGACGTAGACGACATAGACGGCATTGACGACATAGACGATATAGACGACTTTGACGACATTGACGAGATTGACGATATTGACGACATTGACGACATAGACGACTTGGCGACATTGACGACATAGACGACATAGACGATATTGACGACATTGACGACATTAACGACATTGACGACATAGAAGACATTGACGATATTGACGACATTGACGACATTGACGACATTAACGACATAGAGGACTTAGACGATATTTACGACTTTGGCGACATTGACGACATAGATGACATAGACAACATGTATGATATTGACAACATTGACAGCATTGAAGACATTGATGACATTGACGTCATTGCCATTGACGACATAGACTACTTTGACGACATTGACGACATTGACGACATTGGCGACATAGACGACTTTGACGACATTGACGACATAGACGACATAGACGATATTGACGACATTGACGACATTAACGACATTGACAACATAGAAGACATTGACGACAATGACGACATTGACGACATTGACGACATAGACGACATAGACGACATAGACGACATAGACGGCATTGACCACATAGACGATATTGACGACTTTGACGACATTAACGACATTGACGACATTGACGACATTGACGACATTGACGACATTGACGACATTAACGACATAGACGATATTGACGACTTTGACGACATTGACGACATTGACGATATTGACGACATAGACGACATTGACGACATTGACGACATAGACGACATTGACGACATAAACGACATTGACGACATATACGACATTGACGACATTGACGACATTGACGACATTGACGACATTGACGACATAGACGACATAACCGATATTGACGACTTTGACGACATTGACGATATTGTCGACAAAGACGCCATTGACGACATTGACGAACTAGACGACATAGACGTCTTTGGCGACATTGACTACATAGACGACATAGACGATATTGACGATATTGACGAAATTAACGTCATTGACGACATTGACGACATTGACGACATAGACGACATTGACGACATAGACGACATAGACGATATTGACGACTTTGACGACACTGACCACATTGACGATATATACGACATAGACGACATTGACGTCATTGACGACATAGACGACATTGACGACATTGACGACATGGGCGACATAAACGATATTGACGACATTGATGGCATAGACGACATTGACGACACAGACGACATTGACGAAGTAGTCAACATATACGGTATTTACGACTTTGACGACATTGACGTCATAGATGACACAGACAACATGTATGACATTGACAACAATGAAGACATTGACGACATCGACTTCATTGACAACATTGACGACATAGACGACTTTGACGACATTGACGACATTGACGACATAGACGACATAGACGACTTTGACGACTTTCACGACATTGACGACCTACACGACATAGACAACATACACGATATTGACGACGATGACGACATACACGACATTAACGACATAGACGACATTGTCGATATTGACGACATAGACGACATTGACGACATAGACGACATAACCGATATTCACGACTTTGACGACATTGACGACATTGACGACATTGACGATATTGACGACAAAGACGCCATTGACGACATTGACGAAATAGACGCCTTAGACGACTTTGACGACATTGACTACATAGACGACATAGACGATATTGACGACATTGACGAAATTAACGACATTTACGACATAAACCACATTGACGACAATGACGACATAGATGACATAGACAACATGTATGACATTGCTAACATTGACAGCATTGAAGACATTGACGACATTGGCGTCATTGACGACATTGACGACATTGACGACTTAGACGATATTGACGACTTTGTCGACATTGACGACATTGACGACATTGACGACATAGACGACTTTGACGACATTGACGACATTGACGACATAGACGACATAGACGATATTGACGACATTGACAACATTAACGACATTGACGACATAGAAGACATTGACGACGTTGACGACATAGCCGACATTGACGACATAGACGACATAGACGATATAGACGGCATTGACGACATAGACGATATTGACGACTTTGACGACATTAACGACATTGACGATATTGACGACATTGACGACATTGACGACGTTGACGACATTGACGACATTGACGACATAGACGACATTGACGACATAGACGACATAGACGATATTGACGACTTTGACGACATTGACGATATTAACGACGTCGACGACATTGACGACATTGACGACATAGACGACATTGACGACATAGACGACATTGACGACATAGACGACATTGACGACATAGACGACATAGACGATATTGACGACTTTGACGACATTGACGATATTGACGACATAGACGACATTGACGATATTGACGACATAGACGACATTGACGACATAGACGACATTGACGACATAGACGACATTGACGACATAGACGATATTGACGACTTTGACGACATTGACGACATTTACGATATTGACGACATTGACGACATTGACGACATTGACGACATTGACGACATTGACGACATTGACAACATAGACGACATTGACAACATAGACGATATTGACTAATTTGACGACATTGACGAGACAGACGACAAAGACGACATTGACGACATAGTCAACATAGACGATATTTACGACTTTGACGACATTGACGACATAGATGACATAGACAACATGTATGACATTGACAACATTGACAGCATTGAAGATATTGACGACATTGACGTCATTGATGACATTGACGTCATAGACGACTTTGACGACATTGACGACATTGACGACATAGACGACATAGACAACATAGACGATATTGACGACTTTGACGACATTAACGACCCACACGACATTAACGACATAGACGATATTGACGACATTAACGACGTTGATGACATTGACGAAAATGTCGATATCGACGATATTTACGACATAGATGGTATTGACGACATTGACGACATAGACGACATAGCCGACATAGACGACATAGACGACATAGGCGATATTGACGACTTTGACGACATTGACGACATTGACGACATAGACGACATTGACGACATAGACGACTCAGACGACATTGACGACATAGACGATATTGACGACATAGACGATATTGACGACAAAGACGACATAGACTACATAGACGATATTGACGACATAGACGATATTGACGACTTTGACGACATTGACGACATTGACGACACAGATGACATTGACGACATAGTCGACATAGACGATATTTACGACTTTGACGACATAGATAACATTGACAACATTGACCACATTGAAGACATTGACGATATTGACGTCATTGACGACATTGACGACATAGACGGTATTGACGACATTGACGACATTGACGACATAGACGACATTGACGACATAGACGACACAGACGATATTGACGACTTTGACGACACTGACCACATTGACGATATATACGACATAGACGACATTGACGTCATTGACGACATAGACGACATTGACGACATTGACAACATGGGCGACATAAACGATATTGACGACATTGATGGCATAGACGACATTGACGACACAGACGACATTGACGAAGTAGTCAACATATACTATATTTACGACTTTGACGACATTGACGTCATAGATGACACAGACAACATGTATGACATTGACAACAATGAAGACATTGACGACATCGACTTCATTGACAACATTGACGACATAGACGACTTTGACGACATTGACGACATTGACGACATAGACGACATAGACGACATTGACGACTTTCACGACATTGACGACCTACACGACATAGACGACATACACGATATTGACGACGATGACGACATACACGACATTAACGACATAGACGACATTGTCGATATTGACGACATAGACGACATTGACGACATAGACGACATAACCGATATTCACGACTTTGACGACATTGACGACATTGACGACATTGACGACAAAGACGCCATTGACGACATTGACGAAATAGACGCCTTAGACGACTTTGACGACATTGACTACATAGACGACATAGACGATATTGACGACATTGACGAAATTAACGACATTTACGACATAAACCACATTGACGACAATGACGACATAGATGACATAGACAACATGTATGACATTGCTAACATTGACAGCATTGAAGACATTGACGACATTGGCGTCATTGACGACATTGACGACATTGACGACTTAGACGATATTGACGACTTTGTCGACATTGACGACATTGACGACATTGACGACATAGACGAATTGACGACATTGACGACATTGACGACATAGACGACATAGACGATATTGACGACATTGACAACATTAACGACATTGACGACATAGAAGACATTGACGACGTTGACGACATAGCCGACATTGACGACATAGACGACATAGACGATATTGACGACTTTGACGACATTGACGATATTAACGACATCGACGACATTGACGACATTGACGACATAGACGACATTGACGACATAGACGACATTGACGACATAGACGACATTGACGACATAGACGACATAGACGATATTGACGACTTTGACGACATTGACGATATTGACGACATAGACGACATTGACGACATTGACGACATAGACGACATTGACGACATAGACGACATTGACGACATAGACGATATTGACGACTTTGACGACATTGACGACATTTACGATATTGACAGACGACTTTGACGACATTGACTACATAGATGACATAGACGATATTGACGACATTGACGAAATTAACGACATTGACTACATAGCCGACATTGACGTCAATGACGACATAGATGACATAGACAACATGTATGACATTGAAAACGTTGACAGCATTGAAGACATTGACAACATTGGCGTCATTGACGACATTGACGACTTGGCGACATTGACGACATAGACGACATAGACGATATTGACGACATTGACGACATTAACGACATTGACGACATAGAAGACATAGACGACATTGACGACATTGACGACATTGACGACATTGACGATATTGACGACATAGCGACGTAGACGACATAGACGGCATTGACGATATAGACGACATAGACGACGTAGACGACATAGACATTATTGACGACTTTGACGACATTGACGACATTGACGACATAGAAGACATTGACGACATTGACGACGTTAACGACATTGACGACATAGAAGACATTGACGACATTGACGAGATTGACGACATTGACGACATTGACGACATTGACGATATTGACGACATAGACGACGTAGACGACATAGACGGCATTGACGACATAGACGATATAGACGACTTTGACGACTAGACGACATTGACGATATTGACGACATTGACGACATTGACGACATAGACGACATAGACGATATTGACGACTTTGACGGCATTGACGACATTGACGACATTGACGACATAGACGACTTGGCGACATTGACGACATAGACGACATAAATGATATTGACGACATTGACGACATTAACGACATTGACGACATAGAAGACATTGACGACATTGACGACATTGACGACATTGACGATATTGACGACATAGACGACGTAGACGACATAGACGGCATTGACGACATAGACGATATAGACGACTTTGACGACATTGACGACATTGACGATATTGACGACATTGACGACATTGACGACATAGACGACATAGACGACGTAGACGACATAGAAAATATTGACGACTTTGACGATATTGAATACATTGACGACATAGACGACATTGACGACATTGACGACATTAACGACATAGACGACATAGACGGTATTGACGACATTGACGACATTAACAACATTGACGACAGATGATATTGACGACAAAGACGACATAGACGACATAGACGACATTGACGACATAGACGATGTTGACGACATTGACGACATTGACGATATTGATTACATTGACGTCATTGAGGACATTGACGACATAGACTACTTTGACGACATTGACGACATTGACGACATAAACGACATAGACTATATTGACGACGTTGACGACATTGACGACATTGACGACATTGACGACATTGACGACATTGACGACATAGACGACATTGACGATATTGACGACATGGACGACATTGACGACATTGACGACATAGACGGCATAACCGATATTGACGAATTTGACGACATTGACGACATTGACGATATTGACGACAAAGACACCATTGACGACATTGACGAACTAGACGACATAAATGAATTGACGACCTTGACTACATAGACGACATAGACGATATTGACGACATTGACGAAATTAACGACATTGACGACATAGACGACATTGACGACAATGACGACATAGATGACATAGACAACATGTATGATATTGACAACATAGACAGCATTGAAGACATTGATGACATTGACGTCATTGCCATTGACGACATAGACTACTTTGACGACATTGACTACATTGACGACATTGACGACATAGACGACTTTGACGACATTGACGACATAGACGACATAGACTATATTGACGACATTGACGACATTAACGACATTGACAACATGGAAGACATTGACGACAATGACGACATTGACGAAATTGACGACATAGACGACATAGACGACATAGACGACATAGACGGCATTGACCACATAGACGATATCGACGACTTTGACGACATTAACGACATTGACGACATTGACGACATTGACGACATTGACGACATTGACGACATAGACGATATTGACGACTTTGACGACATTGACGACATAGACGATATTGACGACATAGACGACATTGACGACATTGACGACATAGACGACATTGACGACATAAACGACATTGACGACATAGACGACTTTGACGATATTGACGACATAGACGACATTGACGACATTGACGACATAGACGACATAACCGATATTGACGACTTTGACGACATTGACGATATTGACGGCAAAGACGCCATTGACGACATTGACGAACTAGACGACATAGACGACTTTGACGACATTGACGACATAGACGACATAGACGATATTGACGATATTGACGAAATTAACGACATTGACGACATTGACGACATTGACGACATTGACGACATAGACGACATTGACGACATAGACGACATAGACGATATTGACGACTTTGACGACACTGACGACATTGACGATATAGACGACATAGACGACATTGACGTCATTGACGACATAGACGACATTGACGACATTGACGACATGGACGACATAGACGATATTGACGACATTGATGGCATAGACGACATTGACGACACAGACGACATTGACGAAATAGTCAACATAGACGGTATTTACTACTTTGACGACATTGACGTCATAGATGACATAGACAACATGTATGACATTGACAACAATGAAGACATTGACGACATTGACTTCATTGACGACATTGACGACATAAACGACTTTGACGACATTGACGACATTGACGACATAGACGACATTGACGACTTTGACGACATTGACGACCTATACGACATAGACGACATAGACGACATACACGATATTGACGACGTTGACGACATTGACGACATTGACAACATAGACGACATTGTCGATATTGACGACATAGACGACATTGACGACATTGACGACATAGACGACATAACCGATATTCACGACTTTGACGACATTGACGACATTGACGATATTGACGACAAAGACGCCATTGACGACATTGACGAAATAGACGACATAGACGACTTTGACGACATTGACTACATAGACGACATAGACGATATTGACGACATTGACGACATAGATGACATAGACAACATGTATGACATTGCTAACATTGACAGCATTGAAGACATTGACGACATTGGCGTCATTGACGACATTGACGACATTGACGACATAGACGATATTGACGACTTTGTCGACATTGACGACATTGACGACATTGACGACATAGTCGACTTTGACGACATTGACGACATTGGCGACATAGACGACATAGACGATATTGACGACATTGACAACATTAACGACATTGACAACATAGAAGACATTGATGACGTTGACGACATAGACGACATTGACGACATAGACGACATAGGCGGCATTGACGACATAGACGATATTGACGACTTTGACGACATTGACGACATTGACGATTTGACGACATTGACGACATTGACGACGTTGACGACATTGACGACATTGACGACATAGACGACATTGACGACATAGACGACATAGACGACATAGACGATATTGACGACTTTGACGACATTTACGATATTGACGACATAGACGACATAGACGACATAGACGACATTGACGACATTGACGACAAAGACGATATAACCGATATTGACGACTTTGACGACATTGACGACATTGACGATATTGAAGACAAAGGCGCCATTGACGACATTGACGACATAGACGACATAGACGATATTGACGACTTTGACGACATTGACGACCTACACGACATAGACGACATAGACGATATTGACGATATTAACGACGTTTACGACATTGACGAAAATGTCGATATCGACGATATTTACGACATAGACGGTATTGACGACATTGACGACATAGACGACATAGCCGACATAGACGACATAGACGACATAGGCGATATTGACGACTTTGACGACATTGACGACATTGACGACATAGACGACATTGATGACATAGACGACATTGACGACATTAACGACATAGACGATATTGACGACATAGACGATATTGACGACATAGACGACATTGACGACATTGACGACATAGACGACATAACCGATATTGACGACTTTGACGATATTGACGACATTGACGATATTGACGACAAAGACGCATTTGACGACATTGACGAAATAGACGACATAGACGACTTTGACGACATTGACTAGATATACGATATAGCGATATTGACGACATTGACGAAATTTACGACATTTACGACATAAACGACATTGACGACAATGACGACATAGATGACATAGACAACATGTATGACATTGATAAAATTGACAGCATTGAAGACATTGACGACATTGGCGTCATTGACATTGACGACATAGACGATATTGACGACTTTGACGACATTGACGATATTTTCGACATAGACGACATTGACGGCATTGACGACATAGACGGCATTGACGACATAGACGATATTGACGACTTTGACGAGATTGACGACATTTACGATATTGACGACATTGACGACATTGACGACATTGACGACATAGACGACATAGACGACATTGACAACATAGACGATATTGACTAATTTGACGACATTGACGACATTGACGAGACAGACGACAAAGACGACATTGACGACATAGTCAACATAGACGATATTTACGACTTTGACGACATTGACGACATAGATGACATAGACAACATGTATGACATTGACAACATTGACAGCATTGAAGATATTGACGACATTGACGTCATTGACGACATTGACGTCATAGACGACTTTGACGACATAGACGATATTGACGACTTTGACGACATAGATGAAATTGACAACATTGACCACATTGATGACATTGACGATACTGACGTCATTGACGACATTGACGACATAGACTGAATTGACGACATTGACGACATTGACGATATTGACACAAAGACGACTTTGATGACATTGACGACAAAGACGACATTGACGACATAGACGACATAGACGTTATTTACGACTTTGAGACATTGACGACATAGATGACATAGACAACATGTATGATATTGACAACATTGACAGCACTGAAGACATTGATGACATTGACGTCATTGACATTGATGACATAGACTACTTTGACGACATTGACGACATTGACGACATAGACGACATAGATGATATTGACGACTTTGACGACATTGACGACATTGACGACATTGACGACATAGACGACATTGACGATATTGACGACATAGACGACATTGACAACATAGAAGACATTGACGACATAGACGACATAGACGACATTGACGACATTGACGACATGGACGAAATAGACGATATTGACGACATTGATGGCATAGACGACATTGACGACACAGACGACATTGACGAAATAGTCAACATAGACGGTATTTACTACTTTGACGACATTGACGTCATAGATGACATAGACAACATGTATGACATTGACAACATTGACAGCATTGAAGATATTGACGACATTGACGTCATTGACGACATTGACGTCATAGACGACTTTGACGACATTGACGACATTGACGACATAGACGACATAGACAACAAGGACGATATTGACGACTTTGACGACATTAACGACCTACACGACATAAACGACATAGACGATATTGACGACATTAACGACGTTGATGACATTGACGAAAATGTCGATATCGACGATATTTACGACATAGATGGTATTGACGACATTGACGACATAGACGACATAGCCGACATAGACGACATAGACGACATAGGCGATATTGACGACTTTGACGACATTGACGACATTGACGACATAGACGACATTGACGACATAGACGACATTGACGACATTAACGACATAGACGATATTGACGACATAGACGATATTGTCGACAAAGACGACATAGACGACATAGACGACATAGACGATATTGACGACTTTGACGACATTGACGACATTGACGACACAGACGACATTGACGACATAGTCGACATAGACGATATTTACGACTTTGACGACATAGATAACATTGACAACATTGACCACATTGAAGACATTGACGATATTGACGTCATTGACGACATTGACGACATAGACGGTATTGACGACATTGACGACATTGACGATATTGACGACATTGACGACTTTGATGACATTGATGACAAAGACGACATTGACGTCATAGACGACATAGACGATATTTACGACTTTGACGATATTGACGACATAGATGACATAGACAACATGTATGATATTGACAACATTGACAGCATTGAAGACATTGATGACATTGACGTCATTGACATTGACGACATAGACTACTTTGACGACATTGACGACATTGACGACATAGACGACATAGACAATATTGACGACTTTGACGACATTGACGACATTGACGACATTGACGACATAGACGACATTGACGATATTGACGACATAGATGACATTGACGACATTGACGACATAGACGACATAACCGAATTTGACGACTTTGACGATATTGACGATATTGACGACAAAGACGCCATTGACTACATTGACGAACTAGACGACATAGACGACTTTGACGTCATTGACTACATAGATGACGTAGACGATATTGACGACATTGACGAAATTAACGACATTGACTATATAGACGACATTGACGACATAGATGACATAGACAACATGTATGACATTGAAAACGTTGACAGCACTGAAGACATTGACAACATTGGCGTCATTGACGACATTGACGACTTGGCGACATTGACGACATAGACGACATAGACGATATTGACGACATTGACGACATTAACGACATTGACGACATAGAAGACATAGACGACATTGACGACATTGACGACATTGACGATATTAACGACATAGACGACGTAACGACATAGACGGCATTGATGACATAGACGATATAGACGACTTTGACGACATTTACGGCATTGACGACATAGACGATATTGACGTCAAAGACGACATAGACGACATAGACGACATTGACGACATAGACGATATTGACGATTTTGACGACATTGACGACATAGACGACATTGACAACATAGACGATATTGACGACTTTGACGACACAGACGACATTGACGACATAGACGACATAGGCGATATTTTCGACTTTGACGACATAGATAACATAGACAACATGTATGACATTGACAACATTGACCGCATTGATGACATTGACGATATTGACGTCATTGACCACATTGACGACATAGACGGTATTGACGACATTGACGACATTGACGATATTGACGACATTGACGACTTTGACGACATTGACGACACAGACGACATTGACGACATTGACGACATAGACGACACAGACGATATTAACGACTTTGGCGACATTGACGACATAGATGACATAGACAACATGTATGACATTGACAACATTGACAGCATTGAAGACATTGATGACATTGACGTCATTGCCATTGACGACATAGACTACTTTGACGACATTGACTACATTGACGACATTGACGACATAGACGACTTTGACGACATTGATGACATAGACGACATAGACTATATTGACGACATTGACGACATTAACGACATTGACAACATAGAAGACATTGACAACAATGACGACATTGACGAAATTGACGACATAGACGACATAGACGACATAGACGGCATTGACCACATAGACGATATTGACGACTTTGACGACATTAACGACATTGACGACATTGACGACATTGACGACATTGACGACATAGACGATATTGACGACTTTGACGACATTGACGACATAGACGATATTGACGACATAGACGACATTGACGACATTGACGACATAGACGACATTGACGACATAAACGACATTGACGACATACACGACATTGACGATATTGACGACATAGACGACATTGACGACATTGACGACATAGACGACATAACCGATATTGACGACTTTGACGACATTGACGATATTGACGGCAAAGACGCCATTGACGACATTGACGAACTAGACGACATAGACGACTTTGACGACATTGACGACATATACGACATAGACGATATTGACGATATTGACGAAATTAACGACATTGACGATATTGACGACATTGACGACATTGACGACATAGACGACATTGACGACATAGACGACATAGACGATATTGACGACTTTGACGACACTGACGACATTGACGATATAGACGACATAGACGACATTGACGTCATTGACGACATAGACGACATTGACGACATTGACGACATGGACGACATAGACGATATTGACGACATTGATGGCATAGACGACATTGACGACACAGACGACATTGACGAAATAGTCAACATAGACTGTATTTACTACTTTGACGACATTGACGTCATAGATGACATAGACAACATGTATGACATTGACAACAATGAAGACATTGACGACATTGACTTCATTGACGACATTGACGACATAAACGACTTTGACGACATTGACGACATTGACGACATAGACGACATCGAAGACTTTGACGACATTGACGACCTACACGACATAG
Source organism: Locusta migratoria (assembly GCA_026315105.1). Lineage (NCBI taxonomy): Eukaryota > Metazoa > Arthropoda > Insecta > Orthoptera > Acrididae > Locusta > Locusta migratoria. The sequence continues at coordinate 126,524,967 of CM048754.1, forward strand.
GCGACATAGACGACATACACGATATTGACGACGTTGACGACATTGACGACATTGACGACATAGACGACATTGTCGATATTGAAGACATAGACGACATTGACGACATTGACGACATAGACGACATAACCGATATTCACGACTTTGACGACATTGACGACATTGACGATATTGAAGACAAAGACGCCATTGACGACATTGACGAAATAGACGACATAGACGACTTTGACGACATTGACTACATAGACGACATAGACGATATTGACGACATTGACGAAATTAACGACATTTACGACATAAACGACATTGACGACAATGACGACATAGATGACATAGACAACAAGTATGACATTGCTAACATTGACAGCATTGAAGACATTGACGACATTGGCGTCATTGACGACATTGACGACATTGACGACATAGACAATATTGACGACTTTGTCGACATTGACGACATTGACGACATTGACGACATAGACGACTTTGACGACATTGACGACATTGGCGACATAGACGACATAGACGATATTGACGACATTGACAACATTAACGACATTGACGACATAGAAGACATTGACGACGTTGACGACATAGACGACATTGACGACATAGACGACATAGACGGCATTGACGACATAGACGATATTGACGACTTTGACGACATTGACGACATTGACGATTTGACGACATTGACGACATTGACGACGTTGACGACATTGACGACATTCACGACATAGACGACATTGACGACATAGACGACATAGACGACATAGACGACATAGACGATATTGACGACTTTGACGACATTTACGATATTGACGACATAGACGACATAGACGACATAGACGACATAGACGACATTGACGACATTGACGACAAAGACGATATAACCGATATTGAAGACTTTGACGACATTGACGACATTGACGATATTGAAGACAAAGGCGCCATTGACGACATTGACGACATAGACGACATAGACGATATTGACGACTTTGACGACATTGACGACCTACACGACTTATACGACATAGACGATATTGACGATATTAACGACTATTACGACATTGACGAAAATGTCGATATCGACGATATTTACGACATAGACGGTATTGACGACATTGACGACATAGACGACATAGCCGACATAGACGACATAGACGACATAGGCGATATTGACGACTTTGACGACATTGACGACATTGACGACATAGACGACATTGATGATATAGACGACATTGATGACATTAACGACATAGACGATATTGACGACATAGACGATATTGACGACATAGACGACATAGACGATATTGGCGACTTTGACGACATTGACAACCTACACGACATAGCCGACATAGACGACATAGACGATATTGACGACGTTGACGACATTGACGACATTGACGACATTGACGATATTGACGACATAGACGACATTTACGACATTGACGACATAGACGATATTGACGACTTTGACGACATTGACAACCTACACGACATAGACGACATAGACGACATAGACGATATTGACGACGTTGACGACATTGACGACATTGACGACATTGACGACATAGACGACATTGACGATATTGACGACATAGACGACATTGACGACATTGACGATATTGAAGACAAAGGCGCCATTGACGACATTGACGACATAGACGACATAGATGATATTGACGACTTTGACGACATTGACGACCTACACGACATAGACGACATAGACGATATTGACGATATTAACGACTTTTACGACATTGACGAAAATGTCGATATCGACGATATTTACGACATAGACGGTATTGACGACATTGACGACATAGACGACATAGCCGACATAGACGGCATAGACGACATAGGAGATATTGACGACTTTGACGACATTGACGACATTGACGACATAGACGACATTGACGACATAGACGACATTGACGACATTAACGACATAGACGATATTGACGACATAGACGATATTGACGACATAGACGACATAGACGACATTGACGACATAGACGATATTGACGACTTTGACGACATTGACGACATTGACGACACAGACGACATTGACGACATAGTCGACATAGACGATATTTACGACTTTGACGACATAGATAACATTGACAACATTGACCACATTGAAGACATTGACGATATTGACGTCATTGCCGACATTGACGACATAGACGGTATTGACGACATTGACGACATTGACGATATTGACGACATTGACGACTTTGATGACATTGACGACAAAGACGACATTGACGTCATAGACGACATAGACGATATTTACGACTTTGACGATATTGACGACATAGATGACATAGACAACATGTATGATATTGACAACATTGACAGCATTGAAGACATTGGTGACATTGACGTCATTGACATTGACGACATAGACTACTTTGACGACATTGACGACATTGACGACATAGACGACATAGACAATATTGACGACTTTGACGACATTGACGACATTGACGACATTGACGACATAGACGACATTGACGATATTGACGACATAGATGACATTGACGACATTGACGACATAGACGACATAACCGAATTTGACGACTTTGACGATATTGACGATATTGACGACAAAGACGCCATTGACTACATTGACGAACTAGACGACATAGACGACTTTGACGTCATTGACTACATAGATGACGTAGACGATATTGACGACATTGACGAAATTAACGACATTGACTATATAGACGACATTGACGACAATGACGACATAGATGACATAGACAACATGTATGACATTGAAAACGTTGACAGAACTGAAGACATTGACAACATTGGCGTCATTGACGACATTGATGACTTGGCGACATTGACGACATAGACGACATAGACGATATTGACGACATTGACGACATTAACGACATTGACGACATAGAAGACATAGACGACATTGATGACATTGACGACATTGACGACATTGACGATATTAACGACATAGACGACGTAACGACATAGACGGCATTGATGACATAGACGATATAGACGACTTTGACGACATTTACGGCATTGACGACATAGACGATATTGACGTCAAAGACGACATAGACGACATAGACGACATTGACGACATAGACGATATTGACGATTTTGACGACATTGACGACATTGACGATATTGATGACATTGACGACATTGACGACATTGACGACACAGACGACATTGACGACATAGACGACATAGGCGATATTTACGACTTTGACGACATAGATGACATAGACAACATGTATGACATTGACAACATTGACCGCATTGATGACATTGACGATATTGACGTCATTGACCACATTGACGACATAGACGGTATTGACGACATTGACGACATTGACGATATTGACGACATTGACGACTTTGACAAGATTGACGACACAGACGACATTGACGACATTGACGACATAGACGACACAGACGATATTTACGACTTTGGCGACATTGACGACATAGATGACATAGACAACATGTATGACACTGACAACATTGACAGCATTGAAGACATTGATGACATTGACGTCATTGCCATTGACGACATAGACTACTTTGACGACATTGACGACATTGACGACATTGACGACATAGACGACTTTGACGACATTGACGACATAGACGACATAGACGATATTGACGACATTGACGACATTAACGACATTGACAACATAGAAGACATTGACGACAATGACGACATTGACGACATTGACAACATAGACGACATAGACGACATAGACGACATAGACGGCATTGACCACATAGACGATATTGACGACTTTGACGACATTAACGACATTGACGACATTGACGACATTGACGACATTGACGACATTGACGACATTGACGACATAGACGATATTGACGACTTTGACGACATTGACGACATTGACGATATTGACGACATAGACGACATTGACGACATTGACGACATAGACGACATTGACGACATGAACGACATTGACGACATAGACGACATTGACGATATTGACGACATAGACGACATTGACGACATTGACGACATAGACGACATAACCGATATTGACGACTTTGACGACATTGACGAAGTTGACGACAAAGACGCCATTGACGACATTGACGAACTAGACGACATAGACGACTTTGACGACATTGACTACATAGACGACATAGACGATATTGACGATATTGACGAAATTAACGACATTGACGACATTGACGACATTGACGACATAGACGACATTGACGACATAGACGACATAGACGATATTGACGACTTTGAAGACACTGACCACATTGACGATATAGACGACATAGACGACATTGACGTCATTGACGACATGGACGACATAGACGATATTGACGACATTGATGGCATAGACGACATTGACGACACAGACGACATTGACGAAATAGTCAACATAGACGGTATTTACGACTTTGACGAATTTGACATCATAGATGAAACAGACAACATGTATGACATTGACAACAATGAAGACATTGACGACATTGACTTCATTGACGACATTGACGACATAGACGACTTTGACGACATTGACGACATTGACGACATAGACGACATAGACGACATAGACGACATTGACGACTTTGACAACATTGACGACCTACACGACATAGACGACATAGACGACATACACGATATTGACGACGTTGACGACATACACGACATTGACGACATAGACGGCATTGTCGATATTGACGACATAGACGACATTGACGACATTGACGACATAGACCACATAACCGATATTCACGACTTTGACGACATTGACGACATTGACGATATTGACAACAAAGATGCCATTGACGCCAATTACGAAATAGACGACATAGACGACTTTGACGACATTGACTACATAGACGACATAGACGATATTGACGACATTGACGAAATTAACGACATTTACGACATAAACGACATTGACGACAATGACGACATAGATGACATAGACAACATGTATGACATTGCTAACATTGACAGCATTGAAGACATTGACGACATTGGCGTCATTGACGACATTGACGACATTGACGACATAGACGATATTGACGACTTTATCGACATTGACGACATTGACGACATTGACGACATAGACGTCTTTGACGACATTGACGACATTGACGACATAGACGACATAGACGATATTGACGACTTTGACGACATTGATGAGATAGATGACATAGACAACATAAATGACATTGACAACATTGACAGCACTAAAGTCATTGACGATATTTACGTCATTGACGACATTGACGACTTAGATGACTTTGACGACATTGACGACATAGACGACATAGACGATATTGACGACTTTGACGACATTGATACATTGACAACATAGGCGACTTGTCGACATTGAAGACATTGACGACATTGTCGACATAGACGACATTGACGACATAGACGACATGGACGACATTGACGACATCGACAACATAGACGACATAGACGGCATTGACGACATAGACGATATAGACGACTTTGACGACATTGACGACATTGACGATATTGACGACATTGACGACATTGACGACATAGACGATATAGACGACATAGACGATATTGACGACTTTGACGACATTGATGACATTGACGACATAGACAATATTTACGACATTGACGACATTGACGACATTAACGACATAGTCGACATAAACGATATTGACGACTTTGCCGACATTAACGACATTGACGACATAGACGATATTGACGACAAAGACGACATAGACGACATTGACGACATAGACGATATTGACGACTTTGACGACATTGACGATATTGACGACATAGACGACATTCACGACATTGAAGACATAGACGACATTGACGACATAGACGACATTGGCGACATAGACGACATTGACGGTATTGACGACATAGTTGACATTGACGACATTGACGACATAGACGACATAACCGATATTGACGAATCTGACGACATTGACGATATTGACGACAAAGACGCCATTGACGACATTGACGAACTAGACGACATAGACGACATTGACGACATCGACAACATAGACGACATAGACGGCATTGACGACATAGACGATATAGACGACTTTGACGACATTGACGACATTGACGAAATTAACAACATTCACGACATTGACGACATTGACGACATTGACGACATAGACGACATTGACGACATAGACGACACTGACGACATAGACGACATAGACGATATTGACGACTTTGACGACATTAACGACATTGACGACATTGACGATATAGACGACATAGACGACATTGACGACAGAGACGACATTGACGGCATTGACGACATCGACGACATAGACGATATTGACGACATTAATGGTATTAACGACATTGACGACATAGACGACATTGATGACATTGACTACAGTGACTACATTTACGACATAGACGACATTGACGACATAGAGGACATAGACGATATTGACGACATTGACGACATTAACGACATTGACGACATTGATGACATTGATGACATTGAAGACAGACGATATTGACGACATATACGACATAGACGACATTGACGACACAGACGACACAGACGACATTGACGACATAGTCAACATAGACGATATTTGCGACTTTATCGACATAGATAACTTGTATGACATGACAACATGGACATCATTGAAGACATTGACGACATTGACATCATTGACGACATTAACGACGTTGACGACATTGACGAATATGTCGATATTGACGATATTTACGACATAGACGATATTGACGACATTGACGACATAGACGACATAGCCGACATTGACAACATAGACAACATAGACGATATTGACGACATTGACGACTTTGACGACATTGACGACATAGACGATATTGACGACTTTGACGACATTGACGACATTGACGACATTGACGACATAGACGACATAGACGATATTGACGATATCTACGACTTTGACGGCATTGACAACATAGAAGACATTGACAAAATTGACGACATTGACGACATTGACGATATTGACTACATTGACGACATTAACGACGTAGACGACATAGACGATATTGACGACATTGACGACATTGACGACATAGACGATATTGACGACAAAGACGACATAGACGTCATAGAAGACATTGACGACATAGACGATAATGACGACTTTGACGACATTGACGACATTGACGATATTGATGACATTGACGACATTGACGACATTGACGACACAGACGACATTGACGACATAGTCGACATTGACGATATTTACGACTTTGACGTCATAGATGACATAGGCAACATGTATGACATTGACAACATTGACCGCATTGAAGACATTGACGATATTGATGTCATTGACGACATTGACGACAGATGGTATTGACGACATTGACGTCATTGACGACATTAACGACATAGACGACATACACGATATTGACGACATTGAAGACATGGACGTTATCGACGACAAAGACGACATAGACGACATAGACGACATTGACGACATAGACGATATTGACGACTTTGACGACATTCACGACATTGACGATATTGACGATATTGATGACATTGACGACATTGACGAGATTGACGACACAGACGACATTGACGACATAGTCGACATTGACGATATGTACGACTTTGACGACATTGACGACATAGATGACATAGACAACATGTATGACATTGACAACATTGACCGCATTGAAGACATTGACGATGTTGACGTCATTGACGACATTGACGACAGACGGTATTGACGACATTGACGACATTGCCGATATTGACGACATTGACGAAATTAACGACATTGACGACATAGACAGCATTGACGAAAATGACGACATAGATGACATAGACAACATGTATGACATTGAAAACGTTGACAGCCTTAAAGACATTGACGACATTGGCGTCATTGCCGACATTGACGACATTGACGACATTGACGATATAGACGATATTGACGACTTTGACGACATTGACGACATTCACGACATTGACGACATAGACGACTTTGACGACATTGGCGACATAGACAACATAGACGATATTGACGACATTGACGACATTAACGACATTGACGACATACAAGACATTGACGACATTGACGACATTGACGACATTGACGAAATTGACGACATAGACGACATAGACGATGTAGACGGCATAGACGATATATACGACTTTGACGATATTGACGACATTGACCACATTGACGACATAGACGACATTGTCGACATTGACGACATTGACGACATTGACGACATTGACGACATAGACGACATAGACGGCATAGACGATATTGACGACATTGACGACATTGGCGTCATTGCCGACATTGACGACATTGACTACATTGACGACATAGACGATATTGACGACTTTGACGACATTGACGACATTGACGACATTGACGACATTGACGACTTTGACGACATTGACGACATAGACAACATAGACGATATTGACGACTTGACGACATTAACGACATTGACGACATACAAGACATTGACGACATTGACGACATTGACGACATTGGCGAAATTGACGACATAGACGACATAGACGACATAGACGACATAGACGGCATTGACGACATAGACGATATATACGACTTTGACGATATTGACGACATTGACGACATTGACGACATAGACGTCATTGACGACATTGACGACATAGACGACATTGGCGAAATTGACGACATTGACGACATAGGCGACATAGACGACATAGACGATATTGACGACTTTGACGACACTGACGAAATTGACGATATTGACGACATAGACGACATAGACGACACAGACGATATTGACGACATAGACGATATTGACGACTTCTACGACATTGACGACATTGACGACTTTGACGACATTGACAACATTGGCGATATTGACGATATTGACGACATTGACGACACATACGACATTGACGACATAGACGACATTGACGACATTGACGACATGGACGACATAGACGATATTGACGATATTGACGATATTAACGACATTAACGACATAGACGACATTGACGACATTGAAGACATTGACGACATTGTCGACATAGACGACATTGACGACATAGACGACATGGACGACATTGACGACATCGATGACATAGACGACGTTGACGACATAGACGACATTGACGACAGAGACGACATAACCGATATTGACGACTTTGACGACATTGACGCCATTGACGATTTTGACGACATAGACGACATAGACGACATTGACTACATAGACGACATAAACGATATTGACGTCATTGACGTCATTAACGACATTGAAGACGTAGACGACATTGACGACATTGACGACATTGACGACATAGACGACATAGACGACACAGACGATATTGACGACATATACGATATTGACGACTTCTACGACATTGACGACATTGACGACTTTGACGACATTGACAACATTGGCGATATTGACGATATTGACGACATTGACGACACATACGACATTGACGACATAGACGACATAGACGATATTTACTACTTTGACGACATTGATGACATAGTTGACATAGACAACATGTATGACATTGAAAACATTGACCGCATTGTTGACATTGACGATATTGACGTCATTGACGACATTGACGATATTGACGACATTGACGACTTTGACGACATTGACGACACAGACGACATTGACGACATAGACGACATTCACGACATTGACGACATAGACGACATAACCGATATTGACGACTTTGACGACTTTGACGACATTGACGACATTGACGATATTGACGACAAAGACGCCATTGACATTGACGAACTAGACGACATAGACGACTTTGACGACATTGACTACATAGACGACATAGACGATATTGACGACAATGACGAAATTAATGACATTGACGACATAGACGGCATTGACGAAAATGACGACATAGATGACAGACAACATGTATGACATTGAAAACGTTGACAGCCTTGAAGACATTGACGACATTGGCGTCATTGCCGACATTGACGACATTGACGACATAGACGATATTGTCGACTTTGACGACATTGACGACATTGACGTCATTGACGACATTGACGACATTGACAACTTTGACGACATTGGCGACATAGACAACATAGACCATATTGACGACATTGACGACATTAACGACATTGTCGACATACAAGACATTAACGACATTGACGACATTGACGACATTGACGAAATTGACGACATAGGCGACATAGACGACATAGACGATATAGACGGCATAGACGATATATACGACTTTGACGATAATGACGACATTGACCACATTGACGACATAGACGACATTGACGACATTGACGACATTGACGACATTGACGACATTGACGACATAGACGATATTGACGACTTTGACGACATTGACGACATTGGCGTCATTGCCGACATTGACGACATAGACGACATTGACGACATAGACGATATTGACGACTTTGACGACATTGACGACATAGACGAATTTGACGACATTGACGACATAGACAACATAGACGATATTGACGACATTGATGACATTAACGACATTGACGACATACAAGACATTGACGACATTGACGACATTGACGACATTGACGAAATTGACGACATAGACGACATAGACGACATAGACGACATAGACGGCATTGACGACATAGACGATATATACGACTTTGACGATATTGACGACATTGACGACATAGACAACATAGACGGCATAGACGATATTGACGACATTGACGACACTGACGACATTGACGATATTGACGACATAGACGACATTGACGACATTGACGACATAGACGACATTGACGACATGGACGACAAAGACGATATTGAGGATATTGACGACATTGACGACATTAACGACATTAACGACATAGACGACATTGACGACATTGAAGACATTTACGACATTGTCGACATAGACAACATTGACGACATAGACGACATGGACGACATTGACGACATCGACGACATAGACGACGTTGACGACATAGATGACATTGACGACATAGACGACGTAACCGATATTGACGACTTTGACGACATTGACGCCATTGACGATTTTGACATTGACGACATAGACGACATTGGTTACATAGACGACATAAACGATATTGACGACATTGACGACATTAACGACATTGAAGACATAGACGACATTGACGACATTGACGACATTGACGACATTGACGATATTGACGACAAAGACGCCATTGACGACATTGACGAACTAGACGACATAGACGACTTTGACGTTATTGACTACATAGACGACATAGACGATATTGACGACATTGACGAAATTAACGACATTGACGACATAGACGACATTGACGACAATGACGACATAGATGACAGACAACATGTATGACATTGAAAACGTTGACAGCATTGAAGACATTGATGACATTGGCGTCATTGACGACATTGACGACATTGACGACATAGACGATATTGACGACTTTGACGAGATTGACGACATTGACGACATTGACGACATAGACGACTTTGACGACATAGACAGCATTGACGACATAGACGATATAGACGACTTTGACGACATTGACGCCATTGACGATATTGACGACATTGACGACATAGACGACATAGACGACATAGACGATATTGACTACTTTGACGACAATGACGACATTGACGACATTGACGACTTTGACGACATTGACGACATTAACGACATAGACGATATTGACGACATTGACGACATAGACGATATTGACGAGAAAGACGACATAGACGACATTGACGACAGACGATATTGACGACTTTGACGGCATTGACGACATTGACGATATTGATGACATTGACGTCATTGACGACATTGACGACATAGACTACTTTGACGACATTGACGACATTGACGACATAGACGAACTAAACTAGTAATAGTTGTTATTTATAAATCCCCTGATTCAGATTTTAAAATGTTTCTGCCCAAGCTGGAATTGTTTTGGGTTCACTGTATAGGAAGTATAAAAATTTTTATTGTATGTGGAGATTTCAACATTAATTGTGTAGGTTATAGCTCAAGGAAAAGTCAGCTGTTAGATCTATTTAATTCCTATAACATGATGCAAACAGTATTTTTTCCAACGAGAGTGCAAGGAAATAGCAGTTCTATTATTGACAATATTTTTGTTCATTCTTCATTATTAGAGGGGCACTCTGTCAGCAGAATAGTAAATGGCCTATCAGACCACGATGCCCAAATTTAATTTTAAAAAGTATTTGTTCTCAAACAAATGTTAAACATAAATATCAACTACTCAGAAAAGTTAATCCAGTTGCAATTGAGACCTTTTTAAGCCTAATTAAGGAACAAGAATGGCAGGATGTTTATAGTGCTGATAATGCAGATGATAAATATAATGCTTTTCTGAACACATTTATTATGCTGTTTGAAAGTTGCTTTCCGCTAGAACGCTCAAAACAGGGTACTTTCAGTAACAGACAGCCAGGGTGGAAGACAAAGGGGATAAGAGTATCATGTAGAATTAAGCGGGAGATGTATCAAAATGTTAGAAGCAGTCAGAATGAAAATGCAGTAGCTCATTACAAACAGTACTGTAAGGTTCTGAAAAATGTCATTAAGAATGCAAAAAGTATGTGGTACGCAAAAAGAATAGCAAACTCTCGGGATAAAATTAAAACTATCTGGTCAGTCGTGAAGGAAGTGTCTGGTCAGGAGCAGCAAGTAGAAGATATAACGTCAGTGCGTAGTAGGAATGTTTCTGTTACTGACAAGTTAGATATATGTGCAATATTCAATAATCACTTTCTGAATATAGTAGAGGAACTAAACAAAACTCTAGTTTCTACAGGTAATCATATAACGTTTTTAGAAAATGCTTTTCCGAGGCTGTTGCCTGAAATGATCCCTCATGATGCTTCCATAGGTGAGATTGAGTCAATAATTAAATCACTAAAGACTAAGGACTCTTGTGGATATGATGGGGTATCTAGCAGAATTCTAAAGTACTGTTCTCCATATGTTAGCCCAGTACTAAGCCATATTTGTAATTTTTCCTTTCAGAATGGTCAGTTTCCTAACAGATTAAAGTACTCAGTAGTGAAACCGCTTTATAAAAAAGGAGAAAGGGATAATGTAGACAACTATAGACCTATTTCTATGCCATCGGTTTTTTCCAAAGTTATTGAAAAGGCTGTATATTCAAGATTAATTGATCATTTCAGTTCACATAATTTCCTGTCAAACGTACAGTTTGGTTTTAGAAGTGGTTTAACGACCGAAAACGCTATATTTTCGTTTCTCTGTGAGGCACTTGATGGGTTAAATAAGAGGCTACGGACATTAGGCGTCTTCTTTGATTTAACAAAAGCGTTTGATTGTGTTGATCACAAAATATTGTTGCAGAAGTTGGAACATTATGGAATACGGGGAGTAGCCCACAACTGGTTCACCTCTTACTTTAATAATAGACAACAGAAGGTAATTCTCCGCAATGTAGAAAATGGCTATGACGTGCAATCCCAATGGGGCACAATTAAGTATGGGGTGCCCCAGGGGTCTGTTTTGGGACCATTGCTGTTTCTTATTTATATAAATGATATGCCTTCGAGTATAACAGGTGATTGTAAAATATTTTTGTTTGCTGATGATACCAGCTTGGTAGTGAAGGATGTTGCTCGTAATATTGACACAGTATCAAATAATGCAGTTCAAGAGATAAGTTCATGGCTAATAGAAAAAAGTTGATGTTAAATCACAGTAAAACTCAGTTCTTACAATTTCTAACACATAATTTGACGAAATCTGACATTATGATTACACATAATGGGCATGTGATAAGTGAGACTGAACAGTTCAAATTTCTAGGTGTTCATATAGACAGTAAGCTGTCATGGAAAGCCCATGTTCAGGATCTTGTTCCAAAACTAAATTCTGCTATATTTACCATTAGAACAATATCTGAGATAAGCGATTTTTCAACACGAAAAGTAGTCTATTTCGCTTACTTTCACTCACTTATGACGTACGGCATTGTTTTTTGGGGTAACTCGCCTGATGCAAAAAGGATATTTCTGGCTCAAAAACGGGCGGTTCGAGCAATTTCTGGTGTAAGTTCGCGAACGTTATGTCGACCCCTTTTCAGTAGTCTGGGAATTTTGACTCTGGCGTCACAATACGTTTTTTCTTTAATGTCGTTTGTTGTTAATAACATCAGCTTATTCCCACAAGTTAGTAGCTTTCACTCAGTGAATACTAGACAGATGTCTAATCTACATTCGCACCACACCACCTTAACACTTGTGCAGAAAGGGGTGCAGTGTTCTGCGGCATCCATTTTCAATAAGCTGCCACAAGAACTAAAGAATCTTAGCACTAATCCACACTCTTTCAAATCTAAATTGAAGAGTTACCTCGTGGCTCACTCCTTTTATTCTGTCGAGGAACTCCTAGAAAAGTTAAACAATTAAGCTAATTTATTTTTTCTTTATTGATTCTTTTCAATTTGTCTTAAGATTGTCGTGTGCAAAGGACTACTTAAAATTTTTCTATTACCATTATTGTGTAACAATTAATGTATTGACTTGTTCCATGACCATGGAGTCTTACTCCTGAAGTGGGTCCTATGGAACAGAAAAAACAAATCAATAAATAAAATAAACACTACATAGACGATATTGACGACGTTGACGACATTGACGACATTGACGACATAGACGACATTGACGATATTGACGACATTGTCGACATAGACGACATTGACGACATAGACGACATGGACGACATTGACGACATCGACGACATAGACGACGTTGACGACATAGATGACATTGACGACATAGACGACGTAACCGATATTGACGACTTTGACGACATTGACGCCATTGACGATTTTGACGACATTGACGACATAGACGACATTGGTTACATAGACGACATAAACGATATTGACGACATTGTCGACATTAACGACATTGAAGACATAGACGACATTGACGACATTGACGACATTGACGACATAGACGACATAGAAGACACAGACGATATTGACGACATAGACGATATTGACGACTTCTACGACATTGACGACATTGACGATATTGACGACTTTGACGACATTGACAACATTGGCGATATTGACGACATTGACGACATTGACGACATTGACGACACATACGACATTGACGACATAGACGACATAGACGATATTTACTAAGTTGACGACATTGTTGACATAGTTGACATAGACAACATGTAGGACATTGACAACATCGACAGCATTGAAGACATTGACGACATTGACGTCATTGACGACATTGACGACATAGACGACTTCGACGACATTGACGACATTGACGACATAGACGATATTGTCGTCTTTGACGACATTGACGACATTGAACACATTGACGACTTTGACGACATAGACGACATTGACGACATTGACGAAATAGACGACATAGACGACATAGACGACATAGACGACATAACCGATATTGACGATATTGACGACTTTGACGACATTGACGATATTGACGACAAAGACGCCATTGACGACATTGACGAACTAGACGACATAGACGACTTTGACGACATTGACTACATAGACGACATAGACGATATTGACGACATTGACGAAATTAACGACATTGACGACATAGACGACATTGACGACAATGACGACATAGATGACAGACAACATGTATGACATTGAAAACGTTGACAGCATTGAAGACATTGATGACATTGGCGTCATTGACGACATTGACGACATTGACGACATAGACGATATTGACGACTTTGACGAGATTGACGACATTGACGACATTCACGACATAGACGACTTTGACGACATAGAGAGCATTGACGACATAGACGATATAGACGACTTTGACGACATTGACGCCATTGACGATATTGACGACATTGACGACATAGACGACATAGGCGACATAGACGACATAGACGATATTGACTACTTTGACGACAATGACGACATTGACGACATTGACGACTTTGACGACATTGACGACATTAACGACATAGACGATATTGACGACATTGACGACATAGACGATATTGACGACAAAGACGACATAGACGACATTGACGACAGACGATATTGACGACTTTGACGGCATTGACGACATTGATGATATTGATGACATTGACGTCATTGACGACATTGACGACATAGACTACTTTGACGACATTGACGACATTGACGACATAGACGAACTAAACTAGTAATAGTTGTTATTTATAAATCCCCTGATTCAGATTTTAAAATGTTTCTGCCCAAGCTGGAATTGGTTTTGGTTTCACTGTATAGGAAGTATAAAAATTTTTATTGTGTGTGGAGATTTCAACATTAATTGTGTAGGTTATAGCTCAAGGAAAAGTCAGCTGTTAGATCTATTTAATTCCTATAACATGATGCAAACAGTATTTTTTCCAACGAGAGTGCAAGGAAATAGCAGTTCTACCATTGACAATATTTTTGTTCATTCTTCATTATTAGAGGGGCACTCTGTCAGCAGAATAGTAAATGGCCTATCAGACCACGATGCCCAAATTTAATTTTAAAAAGTATTTGTTCTCAAACAAATGTTAAACATAAATATCAACTACTCAGAAAAGTTAATCCAGTTGCAATTGAGACCTTTTTAAGCCTAATTAAGGAACAAGAATGGCAGGATGTTTATAGTGCTGATAATGCAGATGATAAATATAATGCTTTTCTGAACACATTTATTATGCTGTTTGAAAGTTGCTTTCCGCTAGAACGCTCAAAACAGGGTACTTTCAGTAACAGACAGCCAGGGTGGAAGACAAAGGGGATAAGAGTATCATGTAGAATTAAGCGGGAGATGTATCAAAATGTTAGAAGCAGTCAGAATGAAGATGCAGTAGCTCATTACAAACAGTACTATAAGGTTCTGAAAAATGTCATTAAGAATGCAAAAAGTATGTGGTACGCAAAAAGAATAGCAAACTCTCGGGATAAAATTAAAACTATCTGGTCAGTCGTGAAGGAAGTGTCTGGTCAGGAGCAGCAAGTAGAAGATATAACGTCAGTGCGTAGTAAGAATGTTTCTGTTACTGACAAGTTAGATATATGTGCAATATTCAATAATCACTTTCTGAATATAGTAGAGGAACTACACAAAACTCTAGTTTCTACAGGTAATCATATAACGTTTTTAGAAAATGCTTTTCCGAGGCTGTTGCCTGAAATGATCCCTCATGATACTTCCATAGGTGAGATTGAGTCAATAATTAAATCACTAAAGACTAAGGACTCTTGTGGATATGATGGGGTATCTAGCAGAATTCTAAAGTACTGTTCTCCATATGTTAGCCCAGTACTAAGCCATATTTGTAATTTTTCTTTTCAGAATGGTCAGTTTCCTAACAGATTAAAGTACTCAGTAGTGAAACCGCTTTATAAAAAAGGAGAAAGGGATAATGTAGACAACTATAGACCTATTTCTATGCCATCGGTTTTTTCCAAAGTTATTGAAAAGGCTGTTTATTCAAGATTAATTGATCATTTCAGTTCACATAATTTCCTGTCAAACGTACAGTTTGGTTTTAGAAGTGGTTTAACGACCGAAAACGCTATATTTTCGTTTCTCTGTGAGGCACTTGATGGGTTAAATAAGAGGCTACGGACATTAGGCGTCTTCTTTGATTTAACAAAAGCGTTTGATTGTGTTGATCACAAAATATTGTTGCAGAAGTTGGAACATTATGGAATACGGGGAGTAGCCCACAACTGGTTCACCTCTTACTTTAATAATAGACAACAGAAGGTAATTCTCCGCAATATAGAAAATGGCTATGACGTGCAATCCCAATGGGGCACAATTAAGTATGGGGTGCCCCAGGGGTCTGTTTTGGGACCATTGCTGTTTCTTATTTATATAAATGATATGCCTTCGAGTATAACAGGTGATTGTAAAATATTTTTGTTTGCTGATGATACCAGCTTGGTAGTGAAGGATGTTGCTCGTAATATTGACACAGTATCAAATAATGCAGTTCAAGAGATAAGTTCATGGCTAATAGAAAAAAGTTGATGTTAAATCACAGTAAAACTCAGTTCTTACAATTTCTAACACATAATTTGACGAAATCTGACATTATGATTACACATAATGGGCATGTGATAAGTGAGACTGAACAGTTCAAATTTCTAGGTGTTCATATAGACAGTAATCTGTCATGGAAAGCCCATGTTCAGGATCTTGTTCCAAAACTAAATTCTGCTATATTTACCATTAGAACAATATCTGAGATAAGCGATTTTTCAACACGAAAAGTAGTCTATTTCGCTTACTTTCACTCACTTATGACGTACGGCATTGTTTTTTGGGGTAACTCGCCTGATGCAAAAAGGATATTTCTGGCTCAAAAACGGGCGGTTCGAGCAATTTCTGGTGTAAGTTCGCGAACGTTATGTCGACCCCTTTTCAGTAGTCTGGGAATTTTGACTCTGGCGTCACAATACGTTTTTTCTTTAATGTCGTTTGTTGTTAATAACATCAGCTTATTCCCACGAGTTAGTAGCTTTCACTCAGTGAATACTAGACAGATGTCTAATCTACATTCGCACCACACCACCTTAACACTTGTGCAGAAAGGGGTGCAGTGTTCTGCGGCATCCATTTTCAATAAGCTGCCACAAGAACTAAAGAATCTTAGCACTAATCCACACTCTTTCAAATCTAAATTGAAGAGTTACCTCGTGGCTCACTCCTTTTATTCTGTCGAGGAACTCCTAGAAAAGTTAAACAATTAAGCTAATTTATTTTTTCTTTATTGATTCTTTTCAATTTGTCTTAAGATTGTCGTGTGCAAAGGACTACTTAAAATTTTTCTATTACCATTATTGTGTAACAATTAATGTATTGACTTGTTCCATGACCATGGAGTCTTACTCCTGAAGTGGGTAATATGGAACAGAAAAAACAAATCAATAAATAAAATAAACACTACATAGACGATATTGACGACGTTGACGACATTGACGACATTGACGACATTGACGACATAGACGACATTGACGATATTGACGACATAGACGACATTGACGAAATTGACGACATAGACGACATAACCGATATTGACGACTTTGACAACATTGACGATATTGACGACAGAGACGCCATTGACGACATTGACGAACTAGACGACATAGACGACTTTAACGACATAGACGACATAGACGATATTGACGACATTGACGAAATTAACGACATTGACGACACAGACGTCAATGACGACATAGATGACATAGACAACATGTATGACATTGAAAACGTTGACAGCATTGAAGACTTTGACGACATTGGCGTCATTGACGACATTGACGACATTGACGACATTGACATTGACGATATTGACAACTTTGTCGACATTGACGACATTGACGACATTGACGACAATAATGATATTGACGACTTTGTCGACATTGACGATATTGACGACATTGACGACATTGACGACAGTGAAGACAGACGAATTTGACGACATTGACGACATAGACGACATAGACGACTTTGACGACATTGACGATATTAACGACATTGACGACATAGAAGACATTGACGACGTTGCCGACATTGACGACATTGACGATATTGACGACATAGACGACATAGACGGCATTGACGACATAGACGATATTGACGACTTTGACGACTTTGACGACATTGACGATATTGTCGACATTGACGACATTGACGACATTGAAGACAATGACGACATTGACGACATATACGACAATGACGAAATAGACGACATAGACGACATTGACGATATTGACGACTTTGACGACATTGACGACATTGACGATATTGACGACATAGACGACATTGACGACATTGTTGACATAGATGACATTTACGACATAGACGACATTTACGATATTGACGACATAGACGACATTGACGACATTGACGACATAGACGACATAACCGATATTGACGACTTTGACGACATTGACGACATTGACGATATTGACGAAAAAGACGCCATTGACGACATTGACGAACTAGACGACATAGACGACTTTGACGACATTGACTACATAGACGACATAGACGATATTGACGACATTGACGAAATTAACGACATTGAATACATTGACGCCATAGACGACATGGACGATATTGACGACTTTGACGACATTGACGACATTGACGACATAGACGACATTAACGACAATGACGACATTGACGACATTAACGACATAGACGACATAGACGGTATTGACGACATTGACGACATTGACGACATAGACGATATTGACGACAAAGACGACATAGACGACATAGACGGCAATGACGACATAGACAATATTGACGATTTAGACGACATTGACGACATTGACGATATTGACGATATTGATGACATTGACGACATTGACGAGATTGACGACACAGACGACATTGACGACATAGTCGACATTGACGATATGTACGACTTTGACGACATTGACGACATAGATGACATAGACAACATGAATGACATTGACAACATTGACAGCATTGAAGACATTGATGACATTGACGTGATTGACGACATTGACGACATTGACTACATTGACGACATTGACGACATTGACGATATTGACGACATAGACGACATAGACGAAATTGACGAATTTGACGACATTGACGACATTGACGACATAGACGATTTTGACGACATTGACGACATTAACGACATTGACGACATAGACGACATTGACGACAATGACGACATAGATGACATAGACAACATGTATGACATTCAAACCATTGACAGCATTGAAGACATTGACGACATTGGCGTCTTTGACGACATTGACGACATTGACGACTTACACGACATTGACGACATTGACGACATTGACGACATTGACGACATAGACGACTTTGACGACATTGATGACATAGACGACATAGACAATATTGACGACATTGACGACATTAACGACATTGACGACATAGAAGACATTGACGACATTGATGACATTGACGACATTGACGATATTGACGACATAGACGACATAGGCAACACAGACGGCATTGACGACATAGACGATATATACGACTTTGACGATATTGACGACATTGACGACATTGACGACATAGACGACATTGACGACAATGACGACATTGACGACATAGACGACATTGACGACATTGACGACATTGACGACATAGACGACATAGACGACATAGGCGATATAGACGACTTTGACGACATTGACGACATTGACGATATTGACGACATAGACGACATTGACGACATTGACGACATTGACGACATGGACGACATAGACGATATTGACGATATTGACGACATTGACGACATTAAGGACATGAACGACATAGACGACATTGACGACATTGAAGACAATGACGACATTGTCGACATAGACGACATTGACGACATAGACGACATGGACGACATTGACAACATCGACGACATTGACGACGTTGACGACATAGACGACATTGACGACATAGACGACATAACCGATATTGACGTCTTTGACGACATTGACGCCATTTATGACATTCACGACTTAGACGACATGGACGATATTGACGACTTTGACGACATTGACGACATTGACGACATAGACGACATTAACGACAATGACGACATTGACGACATTAACGACATAGACGACATAGACGATATTGAAAACATTGACGACATTGACGACATAGACGATATTGACGACAAAGACGACATAGACGACATAGACGACATTGACGACATAGACGATATTGACGACTTTGACGATATTGACGACATTGACGATATTGACGATATTGATGACATTGACGACATTGACGAGATTGACGACACAGACGACATTGACGACATAGTCGAAATTGACGATATTTACGACTTTGACGACATTGACGACATAGATGACATAGACAACATGTATGACATTGACAACATTGACAGCATTGAAGATATTGATGACATTGACGTCATTGACGACATTGACGACATTGACTACTTTGACGACATTGACGACATTGACGACATAGACGACATAGACGATATTGACGACTTTGACGACATTGACGACATTGACGACATTGACGACATAGAAGATATTGACGACATTGACGACATTAACGACATTGACGACATCGAAGACATTGACGACATTGACGGCATTGACGGCATTGACGATATTGACGACATTGACGATATTGACGATATAGACCACATTGACGACATTGACGACATAGACGACATAACCGATATTGACTACTTTGACGACATTGACGATAATGACGACAAAGACGCCATTGACGACATTGACGAACTAGACGACATAGACGACTTTGATGACATTGACTACATAGACGACATAGACGATATTGACGACAATGACGAAATTAACGACATTGACGACATAGACGACATTGACGACAATGACGACATAGATGACATAGACAACATGTATGACATTCAAATCGTTGTCAGCATTGAAGACATTGACGACATTTGCGTCATTGACGACATTGACGACATTGACGACATAGACGACATTGACGACATTAACGACATTGACGACATTGACGACATTGACGACATAGACGACTTTGACGACATTGACGACATAGACGACATAGACGATATTGACGACATTGACGACATTAACGACATTGACGACATTGACGATATTGACGACATAGACGATATAGGCGACACAGACGGCATTGACGACATAGACGATATATACGACTTTGACGATATTGACGACATTGACGACATAGACGACATTGACGACATTGACGACATCGACGACATAGACGACGTTGACGACATAGACGACATTGACGACATAGACGACATAGATGACATAGACAACATGTATGACATTCAAATCGTTGTCAGCATTGAAGACATTGACGACATTTGCGTCATTGACGACATTGACGACATTGACGACATAGACGACATTGACGACATTAACGACATTGACGACATTGACGACATTGACGACATAGACGACTTTGACGACATTGACGACATAGACGACATAGACGATATTGACGACATTGACGACATTAACGACATTGACGACATTGACGATATTGACGACATAGACGATATAGGCGACACAGACGGCATTGACGACATAGACGATATATACGACTTTGACGATATTGACGACATTGACGACATAGACGACATTGACGACATTGACGACATTGACGACATAGACGACATTGATGACATTGACGACATTGACGACATAGACGACATAGACGACATAGACGATTTAGACGACTTTGACGACATTAACGACATTGACGATATTGACGACATAGACGACATTGACGACATTGACGACATTGACGACATGGACGACATAGACGATATTGACGATATTGACGATATTGACGACATTAACGACATTAACGACATAGACGACATTGACGACATTGAAGACAATGACGACATTGTCGACATAAACGACATTGACGACATAGACGACATGGACGACATTGACGACATCGACGACATAGACGACGTTGACGACATAGACGACATTGACGACATAGACGACATAACCGATATTGACGACTTTGACGACATTGACGCCATTTACGACATTGACGACTTAGACGACATTGACAACGTTGACGATATTGACTACATAGACGACATAAACGATATTGACGACATTAACGACATTGAAGACATAGACGACATTGACGACATTGACGACATTGACAACATTGACGACATTGACGACACAGACGACATAGACGATACTGACGACATTGACGACATTAACGACATTGACGACATTGACGACATTAACGATATTGACGACATAGACGACATAGACGACACAGACGATATTGACGACATAGACAATATTGACGACTTTGACGACATTGACGACATTGACGATATTAACGAATTTGACGACATTGACGACGTTGACGATATTGACGACATTGACGACATTGACGACATTTACGTCACTGACGACATTGACGAAATCGACGACATAGACGATATTTACTACTGTGACGACATTGATGACATAGTTGACATAGACAACGAGTAGGACATTTACAACATTGACAGCATTGAAGACATTGACGACATTGACGTCATTGACGACATTGACGACATAGACGACTTTGACGACATTGACGACATTAACGACTTTGAAGACATTGACGACATTGACGACAGACGACATTGACGACATTGACGAAATAGACGAAATAGACGACATAGACGACATAACCGATATTTACGACTTTGACGACATTGACGACATTGACGATATTGACGACAAAGACGCCATTGACGACATTGACGAACTAGACGACATAGACAACTTTGACGACATTGACTACATAGACGACATAGACGATATTGACGACATTGACGAAATTAAAGGCATTGACGACATAGACGACATTGACGACAATGACGACATAGATGACATAGACAACATGTATGAAATTGAAAACGTTGACAGCATTGAAGACATTGACGACATTGGCGTTATTGACAACATTGACGACATAGACGATACTGACGACTTTGACGACATTGACGACATTGACGACATAGACGACTTTGACGATATAGACAGCATTGACGACATAGACGATATAGACGACTTTGACGACATTGACGCCATTGACGATATTGACGACATTGACGACATAGTCGACAAAGACGACATAGACGATATTGAATTCTTTGACGACATTGACGACATTGACGACATAGACGACATTGACGACATTGACGACATTAACGATATAGACGACATAGACGATATTGACGACATTGACGAAATTAACGACATTGACGACATATAAGACATTGACGACATTGACGACATTGACGACATTGACGATATTGACGACATTGACGATATTGACGACATACACGACATTAACGACATTGACGACATAGACGGCATTGACGACATTGAAGACATTGACAACATTGTCGACATAGACGACATTGACGACTTAGACGACATGGACGACATTGACGACATCGACGACTTAGACGATGTTGAAGACATAGACGACATTGACGACATTGACGACATAGACGACATAACCGATATTGACGTCTTTGACGACATTGACGCCATTGACGACATTGACGACATAGACGACATAGACGACATTGACGACATAGACGACATAAACGATATTGACGACATTGACGACATAAACGACATTGAAGACATAGACGACATTGACGACATTGACGACATTGACAACATTGACGACATACACGAAATACACGATATTGACGACATAGACGTCAGTGACGACATTGACGATATTGACGACATAGACGACATATACGACACAGACGGTATTGACGACATAGACGACACTGACGACTTTGACGACATTGACGACATTGTCGATATTGACGACTTTGACGACATTGACGATATTGACGACATTGACGTCATTGACGACATTGACGACATTGACGACACAGACGACATTGACGAAATCGACGTCATAGACGATATTTACTACTTTGACGACATTGATGACATAGTTGACATAGACAACATGTAGGACATTGACAACATTGACAGCATTGAAGACATTGACGTCATTGACGACATTACGACATACTTGACTTTGACGACATTGACGACATTGACGACATAGACGACATAGACGATATTGTCGACTTTGACGACATTGACGACATTGAATACATTGACGACTTTGACGACATAGACGACATTGACGACATTGACGAAATAGACGACATAGACGATATTGACGACTTTGACGACATTGACGACATTGACGACATAGACGACATTGACGACATTGACAACATTGACGACATTAACGACATAGACGACATAAACGATATTGACGACATTGACGACATTAACGACATTGACGACATAGACGATATTGACGACAAAGACGACATAGACGACATTGACGACATTGACGACATTGACGACATAGACGATATTGACGACATTGACGACATTGACGTCATAGACGACATAGTCGATATTTACGACTTTGACGACATTGTCGACATAGATGACAAAGACAACATGTATGACATTGACAACATTGACAGCATTGAAGACATTGACGACATTGACGTCATTGACGACATTTACGACATAGACGACTTTCACGACATTGACGACATTGACGACATCGAGGATATTGACGATTTTGACGACATTTACGACAAAGACGACATTTACGACATAGACGACATTGACGACATTGACGAAAATGTCGATATTGACGATATTGACGACATTGACGATTTTCACGACTTTGATGACATTGACGACACAGAAGACATTGACGACATAGAAGACATAGACGATATTTACATCTTTGACGACATTGACGAGATAGATGACATAGACAACATAAAGGACATTGACAACATTGACAGCACTGAAGACATTGACGACATTTACGTCATTGACGACATTGATGACTTAGACGACTTTGACGACATTGACGACATAGACGACATAGACGATATTGACGACTTTGACGACATTGATACATTGACAACATAGACGACTTGTCGACATTGAAGACATTGACGACATTGTCGACATAGACGACATAGACGACATAGACGACATGGACGACATTGACGACATCGACAACATAGACGATTTAGACGGCTTTGACGACATAGACGATATAGACGACTTTGACGACATTGACGAGATTGACGATATTGACGACATTGACGACATTGACGACATAGACGATATAGACGACATAGACGATATTGACGACTTTGACGACATTGACGACATTGACGACATAGACGACATTGACGACATTGACAACATTGACGACATTAACGACATAGACGACATAAACGATATTGACGACATTGACGACATTAACGACATTGACGACATAGACGATATTGACGACAAAGACGACATAGACGACATAGACGACATTGACGACATAGACGATATTGACGACTTTGACGATATTGACGATATTGACGACATAGACGACATTCACGACATTGAAGACATAGACGACATTGACGACATAGACGACATTGACGACATAGACGACATTGACGGTATTGACGAGATAGTTGACATTGACGACATTGACGACATAGACGACATAACCGATATTGACGACTTTGACGACATTGACGATATTGACAACAAAGACGCCATTGACGACATTGACGAACTAGACGACATAGACGACTTTGACGACATTGACTACATAGACGACATAGACGATATAGACGACTATGACGACATTGACGACATTGACGATAATGACGACAAAGACGCCATTGACGACATTGTCGAACTAGACGACATAGACGACTTTGATGACATTGACTACATAGACGACATAGACGATATTGACGACAATGACGAAATTAACGACATTGACGACATAGACGACATTGACGACAATGATGACATAGATGACATAGACAACATGTATGACATTCAAACCATTGACAGCATTGAAGACGTTGACGACATTGGCGTCATTGACGACATTGACGACATTGACGACTTACACGACATTGACGACATTGACGACATTGACGACATAGACGACTTTGACGACATTGACGACATAGACGACATAGACAATATTGACGACATTGACGACATTAACGACATTGTCGACATAGAAAACATTGACGACATTTACGACATTGACGACATTGACGATATTGACGACATAGACGACATAGGCGACACAGACGGCATTGACGACATAGACGATATATACGACTTTGACGATATTGACGACATTGACGACATTGACGACATAGACGACATTGACGGCATTGACGACATTGACGACATAGACGACATTGACGACATTGACGACATTGACGACATAGACGACATAGACGATATAGACGACTTTGACGACATTGACGACATTGACGACATTGAAGACAATGACGACATTTTCGACATAGACGACATTGACGACAAAGACGACATGGATGACGTTGACAACATCGACGACATAGACGACGTTGACGACAGACGACATTGACGACATAGACGACATAACCGATATTGACGTCTTCGACGACATTGACGCCATTTACGACATTGACGGCTTAGACGACATGGACGATATTGACGACTTTGACGACATTGACGACATTGACGACATAGACGACATTAACGACAATGACGACATTGACGACATTAACGACATAGACGACATAGACGATATTGACGACATTGACGACATTGACGACATAGACGATATTGACGACAAAGACGACATAGACGACATAGACGACATTGACGACATAGACGATATTGACGACTTTGACGACAATGACGACATTGACGATATTGACGATATTGATGACATTGACGACATTGACGAGATTGACGACACAGACGACATTGACGACATAGTCGAAATTGACGATATTTACGACTTTGACGACATTGACGACATAGATGACATAGACAACATGTATGACATTGACAACATTGACAGCATTGAAGACATTGATGACATTGACGTCATTGACGACATTGACGACATTGACTACTTTGACGACATTGACGACATTGACGACATAGACGACATAGACGATATTGACGACTTTGACGACATTGACGACATTGACGACATTGACGACATAGACGACATAGACGATATTGACGACATTGACGACATTAACGACATTGACGACATAGGAGACATTGACGATATTGACGACATTGACGGCATTGACGATATTGACGACATTGACGATATTGACGACATAGACGACATTCACGACATTGACGACATAGACGACATAACCGAAATTGACTACTTTGACGACATTGACGATAATGATGACAAAGACGCCATTGACGACATTGACGAACTAGACGACATAGACGACTTTGATGACATTGACTACATAGACGACATAGACGATATTGACGACAATGACGAAATTAACGACATTGACGACATAGAAGGCATTGACGACATTGACGACATTGACGACATTGACGACATTAACGACATTAACGACATAGACGACATTGACGACATTGAAGACAATGACGAAATTGTCGACATAAACGACATTGACGACATAGACGACATGGACGACATTGACGACATCGACGACATAGACGACGTTGACGACATAGACGACATTGACGATATAGACGACATAACCGATATTGACGACTTTGACGACATTGACGCCATTTACGACATTGACGACATTGACGACATTGACGACATAGACGACTTTGACGACTTTGACGACATAGACGACATAGACGATATTGACGACATTGACGACATTAACGACATTAACGACATTGTCGACATAGAAAACATTGACGACATTGACGACATTGACGACATTGACGATATTGACGACATAGACGACATAGGCGACACAGACGGCATTGACGACATAGACGATATATACGACTTTGACGATATTGACGACATTGACGACATTGACGACATAGACGACATTGACGGCATTGACGACATTGACGACATAGACGACATTGACGACATTGACGACATTGACGACATAGACGACATAGACGATATTGACGACATTGACGACATTGACGACATAGACGATATTGACGACAAAGACGACATAGACGACATAGACGACATTGACGACATAGACGATATTGACGACTTTGACGACATTGACGACATTGACGATATTGACGATATTGATGACATTGACGACATTGACGAGATTGACGACACAGACGACATTGACGACATAGGCGAAATTGACGATATTTACGACTTTGACGACATTGACGACATAGATGACATAGACAACATGTATGACATTGACAACATTGACAGCATTGAAGACATTGATGACATTGACGACATTGACGACATAGACGACATAGACGATACTGACGACATTGACGACATTAACGACATTGACGACATTGACGACATTGACTACTTTGACGACATTGACGACATTGACGACATAGACGACACAGACAATATTGACGACTTTGACGACATTGACGACATTGACGACATTGACGACATAGACGACATAGACGATATTGACGACATTGACGACATTAACGATATTGACGACATAGAAGACATTGACGACATTGACGACATTGACGACATTGACGGCATTGACGATATTGACGACATTGACGATATTGACGACATAGACGACAGTCACGACATTGACGACATAGACGACATAACCAATATTGACTACTTTGACGACATTGACGATATTGACGACAAAGACGCCATTGACGACATTGACGAACTAGACGACATAGACGACTTTGACGACATTGACTACATAGACGACATAGACGATATTGACGACATTGACGAAATTAACGACATTGACGACATAGACGACATTGACGACAATGACGACATAGATGACAGACAACATGTATGACATTGAAAACGTTGACAGCATTGAAGACATTGATGACATTGGCGTCATTGACGACATTGACGACATTGACGACATAGACGATATTGACGACTTTGACGAGATTGACGACATTGACGACATTCACGACATAGACGACTTTGACGACATAGAGAGCATTGACGACATAGACGATATAGACGACTTTGACGACATTGACGCCATTGACGATATTGACGACATTGACGACATAGACGACATAGGCGACATAGACGACATAGACGATATTGACTACTTTGACGACAATGACGACATTGACGACATTGACGACTTTGACGACATTGACGACATTAACGACATAGACGATATTGACGACATTGACGACATAGACGATATTGACGACAAAGACGACATAGACGACATTGACGACAGACGATATTGACGACTTTGACGGTATTGACGACATTGATGATATTGATGACATTGACGTCATTGACGACATTGACGACATAGACTACTTTGACGACATTGACGACATTGACGACATAGACGAACTAAACTAGTAATAGTTGTTATTTATAAATCCCCTGATTCAGATTTTAAAATGTTTCTGCCCAAGCTGGAATTGGTTTTGGTTTCACTGTATAGGAAGTATAAAAATTTTTATTGTGTGTGGAGATTTCAACATTAATTGTGTAGGTTATAGCTCAAGGAAAAGTCAGCTGTTAGATCTATTTAATTCCTATAACATGATGCAAACAGTATTTTTTCCAACGAGAGTGCAAGGAAATAGCAGTTCTACCATTGACAATATTTTTGTTCATTCTTCATTATTAGAGGGGCACTCTGTCAGCAGAATAGTAAATGGCCTATCAGACCACGATGCCCAAATTTAATTTTAAAAAGTATTTGTTCTCAAACAAATGTTAAACATAAATATCAACTACTCAGAAAAGTTAATCCAGTTGCAATTGAGACCTTTTTAAGCCTAATTAAGGAACAAGAATGGCAGGATGTTTATAGTGCTGATAATGCAGATGATAAATATAATGCTTTTCTGAACACATTTATTATGCTGTTTGAAAGTTGCTTTCCGCTAGAACGCTCAAAACAGGGTACTTTCAGTAACAGACAGCCAGGGTGGAAGACAAAGGGGATAAGAGTATCATGTAGAATTAAGCGGGAGATGTATCAAAATGTTAGAAGCAGTCAGAATGAAGATGCAGTAGCTCATTACAAACAGTACTATAAGGTTCTGAAAAATGTCATTAAGAATGCAAAAAGTATGTGGTACGCAAAAAGAATAGCAAACTCTCGGGATAAAATTAAAACTATCTGGTCAGTCGTGAAGGAAGTGTCTGGTCAGGAGCAGCAAGTAGAAGATATAACGTCAGTGCGTAGTAAGAATGTTTCTGTTACTGACAAGTTAGATATATGTGCAATATTCAATAATCACTTTCTGAATATAGTAGAGGAACTACACAAAACTCTAGTTTCTACAGGTAATCATATAACGTTTTTAGAAAATGCTTTTCCGAGGCTGTTGCCTGAAATGATCCCTCATGATACTTCCATAGGTGAGATTGAGTCAATAATTAAATCACTAAAGACTAAGGACTCTTGTGGATATGATGGGGTATCTAGCAGAATTCTAAAGTACTGTTCTCCATATGTTAGCCCAGTACTAAGCCATATTTGTAATTTTTCTTTTCAGAATGGTCAGTTTCCTAACAGATTAAAGTACTCAGTAGTGAAACCGCTTTATAAAAAAGGAGAAAGGGATAATGTAGACAACTATAGACCTATTTCTATGCCATCGGTTTTTTCCAAAGTTATTGAAAAGGCTGTTTATTCAAGATTAATTGATCATTTCAGTTCACATAATTTCCTGTCAAACGTACAGTTTGGTTTTAGAAGTGGTTTAACGACCGAAAACGCTATATTTTCGTTTCTCTGTGAGGCACTTGATGGGTTAAATAAGAGGCTACGGACATTAGGCGTCTTCTTTGATTTAACAAAAGCGTTTGATTGTGTTGATCACAAAATATTGTTGCAGAAGTTGGAACATTATGGAATACGGGGAGTAGCCCACAACTGGTTCACCTCTTACTTTAATAATAGACAACAGAAGGTAATTCTCCGCAATATAGAAAATGGCTATGACGTGCAATCCCAATGGGGCACAATTAAGTATGGGGTGCCCCAGGGGTCTGTTTTGGGACCATTGCTGTTTCTTATTTATATAAATGATATGCCTTCGAGTATAACAGGTGATTGTAAAATATTTTTGTTTGCTGATGATACCAGCTTGGTAGTGAAGGATGTTGCTCGT
The DNA here is from genome assembly GCA_026315105.1 of Locusta migratoria. Lineage (NCBI taxonomy): Eukaryota > Metazoa > Arthropoda > Insecta > Orthoptera > Acrididae > Locusta > Locusta migratoria. Next base: position 126,557,748 of record CM048754.1, read on the forward strand.
AATATTGACACAGTATCAAATAATGCAGTTCAAGAGATAAGTTCATGGCTAATAGAAAAAAGTTGATGTTAAATCACAGTAAAACTCAGTTCTTACAATTTCTAACACATAATTTGACGAAATCTGACATTATGATTACACATAATGGGCATGTGATAAGTGAGACTGAACAGTTGAAATTTCTAGGTGTTCATATAGACAGTAATCTGTCATGGAAAGCCCATGTTCAGGATCTTGTTCCAAAACTAAATTCTGCTATATTTACCATTAGAACAATATCTGAGATAAGCGATTTTTCAACACGAAAAGTAGTCTATTTCGCTTACTTTCACTCACTTATGACGTACGGCATTGTTTTTTGGGGTAACTCGCCTGATGCAAAAAGGATATTTCTGGCTCAAAAACGGGCGGTTCGAGCAATTTCTGGTGTAAGTTCGCGAACGTTATGTCGACCCCTTTTCAGTAGTCTGGGAATTTTGACTCTGGCGTCACAATACGTTTTTTCTTTAATGTCGTTTGTTGTTAATAACATCAGCTTATTCCCACGAGTTAGTAGCTTTCACTCAGTGAATACTAGACAGATGTCTAATCTACATTCGCACCACACCACCTTAACACTTGTGCAGAAAGGGGTGCAGTGTTCTGCGGCATCCATTTTCAATAAGCTGCCACAAGAACTAAAGAATCTTAGCACTAATCCACACTCTTTCAAATCTAAATTGAAGAGTTACCTCGTGGCTCACTCCTTTTATTCTGTCGAGGAACTCCTAGAAAAGTTAAACAATTAAGCTAATTTATTTTTTCTTTATTGATTCTTTTCAATTTGTCTTAAGATTGTCGTGTGCAAAGGACTACTTAAAATTTTTCTATTACCATTATTGTGTAACAATTAATGTATTGACTTGTTCCATGACCATGGAGTCTTACTCCTGAAGTGGGTCCTATGGAACAGAAAAAACAAATCAATAAATAAAATAAACACTACATAGACGATATTGACGACGTTGACGACATTGACGACATTGACGACATTGACGACATAGACGACATTGACGATATTGACGACATAGACGACATTGACGAAATTGACGACATAGACGACATAACCGATATTGACGACTTTGACAACATTGACGATATTGACGACAGAGACGCCATTGACGACATTGACGAACTAGACGACATAGACGACTTTAACGACATAGACGACATAGACGATATTGACGACATTGACGAAATTAACGACATTGACGACACAGACGTCAATGACGACATAGATGACATAGACAACATGTATGACATTGAAAACGTTGACAGCATTGAAGACTTTGACGACATTGGCGTCATTGACGACATTGACGACATTGACGACATTGACATTGACGATATTGACAACTTTGTCGACATTGACGACATTGACGACATTGACGACAATAATGATATTGACGACTTTGTCGACATTGACGATATTGACGACATTGACGACATTGACGACAGTGAAGACAGACGAATTTGACGACATTGACGACATAGACGACATAGACGACTTTGACGACATTGACGATATTAACGACATTGACGACATAGAAGACATTGACGACGTTGCCGACATTGACGACATTGACGATATTGACGACATAGACGACATAGACGGCATTGACGACATAGACGATATTGACGACTTTGACGACTTTGACGACATTGACGATATTGTCGACATTGACGACATTGACGACATTGAAGACAATGACGACATTGACGACATATACGACAATGACGAAATAGACGACATAGACGACATTGACGATATTGACGACTTTGACGACATTGACGACATTGACGATATTGACGACATAGACGACATTGACGACATTGTTGACATAGATGACATTTACGACATAGACGACATTTACGATATTGACGACATAGACGACATAGACGACATTGACGACATAGACGACATAAACGATATTGACGACATTGACGACATAAACGACATTGAAGACATAGACGACATTGACGACATTGACGACATTGACAACATTGACGACATACACGAAATACACGATATTGACGACATAGACGTCAGTGACGACATTGACGATATTGACGACATAGACGACATATACGACACAGACGGTATTGACGACATAGACGACACTGACGACTTTGACGACATTGACGACATTGTCGATATTGACGACTTTGACGACATTGACGATATTGACGACATTGACGTCATTGACGACATTGACGACATTGACGACACAGACGACATTGACGAAATCGACGTCATAGACGATATTTACTACTTTGACGACATTGATGACATAGTTGACATAGACAACATGTAGGACATTGACAACATTGACAGCATTGAAGACATTGACGTCATTGACGACATTACGACATACTTGACTTTGACGACATTGACGACATTGACGACATAGACGACATAGACGATATTGTCGACTTTGACGACATTGACGACATTGAATACATTGACGACTTTGACGACATAGACGACATTGACGACATTGACGAAATAGACGACATAGACGATATTGACGACTTTGACGACATTGACGACATTGACGACATAGACGACATTGACGACATTGACAACATTGACGACATTAACGACATAGACGACATAAACGATATTGACGACATTGACGACATTAACGACATTGACGACATAGACGATATTGACGACAAAGACGACATAGACGACATTGACGACATTGACGACATTGACGACATAGACGATATTGACGACATTGACGACATTGACGTCATAGACGACATAGTCGATATTTACGACTTTGACGACATTGTCGACATAGATGACAAAGACAACATGTATGACATTGACAACATTGACAGCATTGAAGACATTGACGACATTGACGTCATTGACGACATTTACGACATAGACGACTTTCACGACATTGACGACATTGACGACATCGAGGATATTGACGATTTTGACGACATTTACGACAAAGACGACATTTACGACATAGACGACATTGACGACATTGACGAAAATGTCGATATTGACGATATTGACGACATTGACGATTTTCACGACTTTGATGACATTGACGACACAGAAGACATTGACGACATAGAAGACATAGACGATATTTACATCTTTGACGACATTGACGAGATAGATGACATAGACAACATAAAGGACATTGACAACATTGACAGCACTGAAGACATTGACGACATTTACGTCATTGACGACATTGACGACTTAGACGACTTTGACGACATTGACGACATAGACGACATAGACGATATTGACGACTTTGACGACATTGATACATTGACAACATAGACGACTTGTCGACATTGAAGACATTGACGACATTGTCGACATAGACGACATAGACGACATAGACGACATGGACGACATTGACGACATCGACAACATAGACGATTTAGACGGCTTTGACGACATAGACGATATAGACGACTTTGACGACATTGACGAGATTGACGATATTGACGACATTGACGACATTGACGACATAGACGATATAGACGACATAGACGATATTGACGACTTTGACGACATTGACGACATTGACGACATAGACGACATTGACGACATTGACAACATTGACGACATTAACGACATAGACGACATAAACGATATTGACGACATTGACGACATTAACGACATTGACGACATAGACGATATTGACGACAAAGACGACATAGACGACATAGACGACATTGACGACATAGACGATATTGACGACTTTGACGATATTGACGATATTGACGACATAGACGACATTCACGACATTGAAGACATAGACGACATTGACGACATAGACGACATTGACGACATAGACGACATTGACGGTATTGACGAGATAGTTGACATTGACGACATTGACGACATAGACGACATAACCGATATTGACGACTTTGACGACATTGACGATATTGACAACAAAGACGCCATTGACGACATTGACGAACTAGACGACATAGACGACTTTGACGACATTGACTACATAGACGACATAGACGATATAGACGACTATGACGACATTGACGACATTGACGATAATGACGACAAAGACGCCATTGACGACATTGTCGAACTAGACGACATAGACGACTTTGATGACATTGACTACATAGACGACATAGACGATATTGACGACAATGACGAAATTAACGACATTGACGACATAGACGACATTGACGACAATGATGACATAGATGACATAGACAACATGTATGACATTCAAACCATTGACAGCATTGAAGACGTTGACGACATTGGCGTCATTGACGACATTGACGACATTGACGACTTACACGACATTGACGACATTGACGACATTGACGACATAGACGACTTTGACGACATTGACGACATAGACGACATAGACAATATTGACGACATTGACGACATTAACGACATTGTCGACATAGAAAACATTGACGACATTGACGACATTGACGACATTGACGATATTGACGACATAGACGACATAGGCGACACAGACGGCATTGACGACATAGACGATATATACGACTTTGACGATATTGACGACATTGACGACATTGACGACATAGACGACATTGACGGCATTGACGACATTGACGACATAGACGACATTGACGACATTGACGACATTGACGACATAGACGACATAGACGATATAGACGACTTTGACGACATTGACGACATTGACGACATTGAAGACAATGACGACATTTTCGACATAGACGACATTGACGACAAAGACGACATGGATGACGTTGACAACATCGACGACATAGACGACGTTGACGACAGACGACATTGACGACATAGACGACATAACCGATATTGACGTCTTCGACGACATTGACGCCATTTACGACATTGACGGCTTAGACGACATGGACGATATTGACGACTTTGACGACATTGACGACATTGACGACATAGACGACATTAACGACAATGACGACATTGACGACATTAACGACATAGACGACATAGACGATATTGACGACATTGACGACATTGACGACATAGTCGAAATTGACGATATTTACGACTTTGACGACATTGACGACATAGATGACATAGACAACAAGTATGACATTGACAACATTGACAGCATTGAAGACATTGATGACATTGACGTCATTGACGACATTGACGACATTGACTACTTTGACGACATTGACGACATTGACGACATAGACGACATAGACGATATTGACGACTTTGACGACATTGACGACATTGACGACATTGACGACATAGACGACATAGACGATATTGACGACATTGACGACATTAACGACATTGACGACATAGGAGACATTGACGATATTGACGACATTGACGGCATTGACGATATTGACGACATTGACGATATTGACGACATAGACGACATTCACGACATTGACGACATAGACGACATAACCGAAATTGACTACTTTGACGACATTGACGATAATGATGACAAAGACGCCATTGACGACATTGACGAACTAGACGACATAGACGACTTTGATGACATTGACTACATAGACGACATAGACGATATTGACGACAATGACGAAATTAACGACATTGACGACATAGAAGGCATTGACGACATTGACGACATTGACGACATTGACGACATTAACGACATTAACGACATAGACGACATTGACGACATTGAAGACAATGACGAAATTGTCGACATAAACGACATTGACGACATAGACGACATGGACGACATTGACGACATCGACGACATAGACGACGTTGACGACATAGACGACATTGACGATATAGACGACATAACCGATATTGACGACTTTGACGACATTGACGCCATTTACGACATTGACGACATTGACGACATTGACGACATAGACGACTTTGACGACTTTGACGACATAGACGACATAGACGATATTGACGACATTGACGACATTAACGACATTGACGACATAGACGACATTGACGATATTGACGACATTGACGACATTGACGACATTGACGACATTGACGGCATAGACGACATAGACGACACAGACGATATTGACGACATTGACGATATTGACGACTTCTACGACATTGACGACATTGACGATATTGACGACTTTGACGACATTGACGACATTGACGACATAGACGACATTAACGACATAGACGACATTGACGACATTAACAACATAGACGACATAGACGATATTGACGACATTGACGACATTGACGACATAGACGATATTGACGACAAAGACGACATAGACGACATAGACGACATTGACGACATAGACGATATTGACGACTTTGACGACATTGACGACATTGACGATATTGACGATATTGATGACATTGACGACATTGACGAGATTGACGACACAGACGACATTGACGACATAGTCGAAATTGACGATATTTACGACTTTGACGACATTGACGACATAGATGACATAGACAACATGTATGACATTGACAACATTGACAGCATTGAAGACATTGATGACATTGACGACATTGACGACATAGACGACATAGACGATACTGACGACATTGACGACATTAACGACATTGACGACATTGACGACATTGACTACTTTGACGACATTGACGACATTGACGACATAGACGACACAGACAATATTGACGACTTTGACGACATTGACGACATTGACGACATTGACGACATAGACGACATAGACGATATTGACGACATTGACGACATTAACGATATTGACGACATAGAAGACATTGACGACATTGACGACATTGACGACATTGACGGCATTGACGATATTGACGACATTGACGATATTGACGACATAGACGACAGTCACGACATTGACGACATAGACGACATAACCGATATTGACTACTTTGACGACATTGACGATATTGACGACAAAGACGCCATTGACGACATTGACGAACTAGACGACATAGACGACTTTGACGACATTGACTACATAGACGACATAGACGATATTGACGACATTGACGAAATTAACGACATTGACGACATAGACGACATTGACGACAATGACGACATAGATGACAGACAACATGTATGACATTGAAAACGTTGACAGCATTGAAGACATTGATGACATTGGCGTCATTGACGACATTGACGACATTGACGACATAGACGATATTGACGACTTTGACGAGATTGACGACATTGACGACATTCACGACATAGACGACTTTGACGACATAGAGAGCATTGACGACATAGACGATATAGACGACTTTGACGACATTGACGCCATTGATGATATTGACGACATTGACGACATAGACGACATAGGCGACATAGACGACATAGACGATATTGACTACTTTGACGACAATGACGACATTGACGACATTGACGACTTTGACGACATTGACGACATTAACGACATAGACGATATTGACGACATTGACGACATAGACGATATTGACGACAAAGACGACATAGACGACATTGACGACAGACGATATTGACGACTTTGACGGCATTGACGACATTGATGATATTGATGACATTGACGTCATTGACGACATTGACGACATAGACTACTTTGACGACATTGACGACATTGACGACATAGACGAACTAAACTAGTAATAGTTGTTATTTATAAATCCCCTGATTCAGATTTTAAAATGTTTCTGCCCAAGCTGGAATTGGTTTTGGTTTCACTGTATAGGAAGTATAAAAATTTTTATTGTGTGTGGAGATTTCAACATTAATTGTGTAGGTTATAGCTCAAGGAAAAGTCAGCTGTTAGATCTATTTAATTCCTATAACATGATGCAAACAGTATTTTTTCCAACGAGAGTGCAAGGAAATAGCAGTTCTACCATTGACAATATTTTTGTTCATTCTTCATTATTAGAGGGGCACTCTGTCAGCAGAATAGTAAATGGCCTATCAGACCACGATGCCCAAATTTAATTTTAAAAAGTATTTGTTCTCAAACAAATGTTAAACATAAATATCAACTACTCAGAAAAGTTAATCCAGTTGCAATTGAGACCTTTTTAAGCCTAATTAAGGAACAAGAATGGCAGGATGTTTATAGTGCTGATAATGCAGATGATAAATATAATGCTTTTCTGAACACATTTATTATGCTGTTTGAAAGTTGCTTTCCGCTAGAACGCTCAAAACAGGGTACTTTCAGTAACAGACAGCCAGGGTGGAAGACAAAGGGGATAAGAGTATCATGTAGAATTAAGCGGGAGATGTATCAAAATGTTAGAAGCAGTCAGAATGAAGATGCAGTAGCTCATTACAAACAGTACTATAAGGTTCTGAAAAATGTCATTAAGAATGCAAAAAGTATGTGGTACGCAAAAAGAATAGCAAACTCTCGGGATAAAATTAAAACTATCTGGTCAGTCGTGAAGGAAGTGTCTGGTCAGGAGCAGCAAGTAGAAGATATAACGTCAGTGCGTAGTAAGAATGTTTCTGTTACTGACAAGTTAGATATATGTGCAATATTCAATAATCACTTTCTGAATATAGTAGAGGAACTACACAAAACTCTAGTTTCTACAGGTAATCATATAACGTTTTTAGAAAATGCTTTTCCGAGGCTGTTGCCTGAAATGATCCCTCATGATACTTCCATAGGTGAGATTGAGTCAATAATTAAATCACTAAAGACTAAGGACTCTTGTGGATATGATGGGGTATCTAGCAGAATTCTAAAGTACTGTTCTCCATATGTTAGCCCAGTACTAAGCCATATTTGTAATTTTTCTTTTCAGAATGGTCAGTTTCCTAACAGATTAAAGTACTCAGTAGTGAAACCGCTTTATAAAAAAGGAGAAAGGGATAATGTAGACAACTATAGACCTATTTCTATGCCATCGGTTTTTTCCAAAGTTATTGAAAAGGCTGTTTATTCAAGATTAATTGATCATTTCAGTTCACATAATTTCCTGTCAAACGTACAGTTTGGTTTTAGAAGTGGTTTAACGACCGAAAACGCTATATTTTCGTTTCTCTGTGAGGCACTTGATGGGTTAAATAAGAGGCTACGGACATTAGGCGTCTTCTTTGATTTAACAAAAGCGTTTGATTGTGTTGATCACAAAATATTGTTGCAGAAGTTGGAACATTATGGAATACGGGGAGTAGCCCACAACTGGTTCACCTCTTACTTTAATAATAGACAACAGAAGGTAATTCTCCGCAATATAGAAAATGGCTATGACGTGCAATCCCAATGGGGCACAATTAAGTATGGGGTGCCCCAGGGGTCTGTTTTGGGACCATTGCTGTTTCTTATTTATATAAATGATATGCCTTCGAGTATAACAGGTGATTGTAAAATATTTTTGTTTGCTGATGATACCAGCTTGGCAGTGAAGGATGTTGCTCGTAATATTGACACAGTATCAAATAATGCAGTTCAAGAGATAAGTTCATGGCTAATAGAAAAAAGTTGATGTTAAATCACAGTAAAACTCAGTTCTTACAATTTCTAACACATAATTTGACGAAATCTGACATTATGATTACACATAATGGGCATGTGATAAGTGAGACTGAACAGTTCAAATTTCTAGGTGTTCATATAGACAGTAATCTGTCATGGAAAGCCCATGTTCAGGATCTTGTTCCAAAACTAAATTCTGCTATATTTACCATTAGAACAATATCTGAGATAAGCGATTTTTCAACACGAAAAGTAGTCTATTTCGCTTACTTTCACTCACTTATGACGTACGGCATTGTTTTTTGGGGTAACTCGCCTGATGCAAAAAGGATATTTCTGGCTCAAAAACGGGCGGTTCGAGCAATTTCTGGTGTAAGTTCGCGAACGTTATGTCGACCCCTTTTCAGTAGTCTGGGAATTTTGACTCTGGCGTCACAATACGTTTTTTCTTTAATGTCGTTTGTTGTTAATAACATCAGCTTATTCCCACGAGTTAGTAGCTTTCACTCAGTGAATACTAGACAGATGTCTAATCTACATTCGCACCACACCACCTTAACACTTGTGCAGAAAGGGGTGCAGTGTTCTGCGGCATCCATTTTCAATAAGCTGCCACAAGAACTAAAGAATCTTAGCACTAATCCACACTCTTTCAAATCTAAATTGAAGAGTTACCTCGTGGCTCACTCCTTTTATTCTGTCGAGGAACTCCTAGAAAAGTTAAACAATTAAGCTAATTTATTTTTTCTTTATTGATTCTTTTCAATTTGTCTTAAGATTGTCGTGTGCAAAGGACTACTTAAAATTTTTCTATTACCATTATTGTGTAACAATTAATGTATTGACTTGTTCCATGACCATGGAGTCTTACTCCTGAAGTGGGTCCTATGGAACAGAAAAAACAAATCAATAAATAAAATAAACACTACATAGACGATATTGACGACGTTGACGACATTGACGACATTGACGACATTGACGACATAGACGACATTGACGATATTGACGACATAGACGACATTGACGAAATTGACGACATAGACGACATAACCGATATTGACGACTTTGACAACATTGACGATATTGACGACAGAGACGCCATTGACGACATTGACGAACTAGACGACATAGACGACTTTAACGACATAGACGACATAGACGATATTGACGACATTGACGAAATTAACGACATTGACGACACAGACGTCAATGACGACATAGATGACATAGACAACATGTATGACATTGAAAACGTTGACAGCATTGAAGACTTTGACGACATTGGCGTCATTGACGACATTGACGACATTGACGACATTGACATTGACGATATTGACAACTTTGTCGACATTGACGACATTGACGACATTGACGACAATAATGATATTGACGACTTTGTCGACATTGACGATATTGACGACATTGACGACATTGACGACAGTGAAGACAGACGAATTTGACGACATTGACGACATAGACGACATAGACGACTTTGACGACATTGACGATATTAACGACATTGACGACATAGAAGACATTGACGACGTTGCCGACATTGACGACATTGACGATATTGACGACATAGACGACATAGACGGCATTGACGACATAGACGATATTGACGACTTTGACGACTTTGACGACATTGACGATATTGTCGACATTGACGACATTGACGACATTGAAGACAATGACGACATTGACGACATATACGACAATGACGAAATAGACGACATAGACGACATTGACGATATTGACGACTTTGACGACATTGACGACATTGACGATATTGACGACATAGACGACATTGACGACATTGTTGACATAGATGACATTTACGACATAGACGACATTTACGATATTGACGACATAGACGACATTGACGACATTGACGACATAGACGACATAACCGATATTGACGACTTTGACGACATTGACGACATTGACGATATTGACGAAAAAGACGCCATTGACGACATTGACGAACTAGACGACATAGACGACTTTGACGACATTGACTACATAGACGACATAGACGATATTGACGACATTGACGAAATTAACGACATTGACTACATTGACGCCATAGACGACATGGACGATATTGACGACTTTGACGACATTGACGACATTGACGACATAGACGACATTAACGACAATGACGACATTGACGACATTAACGACATAGACGACATAGACGGTATTGACGACATTGACGACATTGACGACATAGACGATATTGACGACAAAGACGACATAGACGACATAGACGGCAATGACGACATAGACAATATTGACGATTTAGACGACATTGACGACATTGACGATATTGACGATATTGATGACATTGACGACATTGACGAGATTGACGACACAGACGACATTGACGACATAGTCGACATTGACGATATGTACGACTTTGACGACATTGACGACATAGATGACATAGACAACATGAATGACATTGACAACATTGACAGCATTGAAGACATTGATGACATTGACGTGATTGACGACATTGACGACATTGACTACATTGACGACATTGACGACATTGACGATATTGACGACATAGACGACATAGACGAAATTGACGAATTTGACGACATTGACGACATTGACGACATAGACGATTTTGACGACATTGACGACATTAACGACATTGACGACATAGAAGACATTGACGACATTGATGACATTGACGGCATTGACGATATTGACGACATTGACCATATTGACGACATAGACGACATTCACGACATTGACGACATAGACGACATAACCGATATCGACGACTTTGACGACATTGACGACATTGACGACAAAGACGCCATTGACGACATTGTGGAACTAGATGACATAGACGACTTTGATGACATTGACTACATAGACGACATAGACGATATTGACGACAATGACGAAATTAACGACATTGACGACATAGACGACATTGACGACAATGACGACATAGATGACATAGACAACATGTATGACATTCAAACCATTGACAGCATTGAAGACATTGACGACATTGGCGTCTTTGACGACATTGACGACATTGACGACTTACACGACATTGACGACATTGACGACATTGACGACATTTACGACATAGACGACTTTGACGACATTGATGACATAGACGACATAGACAATATTGACGACATTGACGACATTAACGACATTGACGACATAGAAGACATTGACGACATTGATGACATTGACGACATTGACGATATTGACGACATAGACGACATAGGCAACACAGACGGCATTGACGACATAGACGATATATACGACTTTGACGATATTGACGACATTGACGACATTGACGACATAGACGACATTGACGACAACGACGACATTGACGACATAGACGACATTGACGACATTGACGACATTGACGACATAGACGACATAGACGACATAGGCGATATAGACGACTTTGACGACATTGACGACATTGACGATATTGACGACATAGACGACATTGACGACATTGACGACATTGACGACATGGACGACATAGACGATATTGACGATATTGACGACATTGACGACATTAACGACATGAACGACATAGACGACATTGACGACATTGAAGACAATGACGACATTGTCGACATAGACGACATTGACGACATAGACGACATGGACGACATTGACAACATCGACGACATTGACGACGTTGACGACATAGACGACATTGACGACATAGACGACATAACCGATATTGACGTCTTTGACGACATTGACGCCATTTATGACATTCACGACTTAGACGACATGGACGATATTGACGACTTTGACGACATTGACGACATTGACGACATAGACGACATTAACGACAATGACGACATTGACGACATTAACGACATAGACGACATAGACGATATTGAAAACATTGACGACATTGACGACATAGACGATATTGACGACAAAGACGACATAGACGACATAGACGACATTGACGACATAGACGATATTGACGACTTTGACGATATTGACGACATTGACGATATTGACGATATTGATGACATTGACGACATTGACGAGATTGACGACACAGACGACATTGACGACATAGTCGAAATTGACGATATTTACGACTTTGACGACATTGACGACATAGATGACATAGACAACATGTATGACATTGACAACATTGACAGCATTGAAGATATTGATGACATTGACGTCATTGACGACATTGACGACATTGACTACTTTGACGACATTGACGATATTGACGACATAGACGACATAGACGATATTGACGACTTTGACGACATTGACGACATTGACGACATTGACGACATAGACGATATTGACGACATTGACGACATTAACGACATTGACGACATAGAAGACATTGACGACATTGACGGCATTGACGGCATTGACGATATTGACGACATTGACGATATTGACGATATAGACCACATTGACGACATTGACGACATAGACGACATAACCGATATTGACTACTTTGACGACATTGACGATAATGACGACAAAGACGCCATTGACGACATTGACGAACTAGACGACATAGACGACTTTGATGACATTGACTACATAGACGACATAGACGATATTGACGACAATGACGAAATTAACGACATTGACGACATAGACGACATTGACGACAATGACGACATAGATGACATAGACAACATGTATGACATTCAAATCGTTGTCAGCATTGAAGACATTGACGACATTTGCGTCATTGACGACATTGACGACATTGACGACATAGACGACATTGACGACATTAACGACATTGACGACATTGACGACATTGACGACATAGACGACTTTGACGACATTGACGACATAGACGACATAGACGATATTGACGACATTGACGACATTAACGACATTGACGACATTGACGATATTGACGACATAGACGATATAGGCGACACAGACGGCATTGACGACATAGACGATATATACGACTTTGACGATATTGACGACATTGACGACATAGACGACATTGACGACATTGACGACATTGACGACATAGACGACATTGATGACATTGACGACATTGACGACATAGACGACATAGACGACATAGACGATTTAGACGACTTTGACGACATTAACGACATTGACGATATTGACGACATAGACGACATTGACGACATTGACGACATTGACGACATGGACGACATAGACGATATTGACGATATTGACGATATTGACGACATTAACGACATTAACGACATAGACGACATTGACGACATTGAAGACAATGACGACATTGTCGACATAAACGACATTGACGACATAGACGACATGGACGACATTGACGACATCGACGACATAGACGACGTTGACGACATAGACGACATTGACGACATAGACGACATAACCGATATTGACGACTTTGAAGACATTGACGCCATTTACGACATTGACGACTTAGACGACATTGACAACATTGACGATATTGACTACATAGACGACATAAACGATATTGACGACATTAACGACATTGAAGACATAGACGACATTGACGACATTGACGACATTGACAACATTGACGACATTGACGACACAGACGACATAGACGATACTGACGACATTGACGACATTAACGACATTGACGACATTGACGACATTAACGATATTGACGACATAGACGACATAGACGACACAGACGATATTGACGACATAGACAATATTGACGACTTTGACGACATTGACGACATTGACGATATTAACGAATTTGACGACATTGACGACGTTGACGATATTGACGACATTGACGACATTGACGACATTTACGTCACTGACGACATTGACGAAATCGACGACATAGACGATATTTACTACTGTGACGACATTGATGACATAGTTGACATAGACAACGAGTAGGACATTTACAACATTGACAGCATTGAAGACATTGACGACATTGACGTCATTGACGACATTGACGACATAGACGACTTTGACGACATTGACGACATTAACGACTTTGAAGACATTGACGACATTGACGACAGACGACATTGACGACATTGACGAAATAGACGAAATACACGACATAGACGACATAACCGATATTTACGACTTTGACGACATTGACGACATTGACGATATTGACGACAAAGACGCCATTGACGACATTGACGAACTAGACGACATAGACAACTTTGACGACATTGACTACATAGACGACATAGACGATATTGACGACATTGACGAAATTAAAGGCATTGACGACATAGACGACATTGACGACAATGACGACATAGATGACATAGACAACATGTATGAAATTGAAAACGTTGACAGCATTGAAGACATTGACGACATTGGCGTTATTGACAACATTGACGACATAGACGATACTGACGACTTTGACGACATTGACGACATTGACGACATAGACGACTTTGACGATATAGACAGCATTGACGACATAGACGATATAGACGACTTTGACGACATTGACGCCATTGACGACATTGACGACATAGTCGAC
This sequence comes from Locusta migratoria, assembly GCA_026315105.1. NCBI lineage: Eukaryota > Metazoa > Arthropoda > Insecta > Orthoptera > Acrididae > Locusta > Locusta migratoria. The sequence continues at coordinate 126,573,688 of CM048754.1, forward strand.
AAAGACGACATAGACGATATTGAATTCTTTGACGACTATGACGACATTGACGACATAGACGACATTGACGACATTGACGACATTAACGATATAGACGACATAGACGACATAGACGATATTGACGACATTGACGAAATTAACGACATTGACGACATATAAGACATTGACGACATTGACGACATTGACGACATTGACGATATTGACGACATTGACGATATTGACGACATACACGACATTAACGACATTGACGACATAGACGGCATTGACGACATTGAAGACATTGACGACATTGTCGACATAGACGACATTGACGACTTAGACGACATGGACGACATTGACGACATCGACGACTTAGACGATGTTGAAGACATAGACGACATTGACGACATTGACGACATAGACGACATAACCGATATTGACGACTTTGACGACATTGACGCCATTGACGACATTGACGACATAGACGACATAGACGACATTGACGACATAGACGACATAAACGATATTGACGACATTGACGACATAAACGACATTGAAGACATAGACGACATTGACGACATTGACGACATTGACAACATTGACGACATACACGAAATACACGATATTGACGACATAGACGTCAGTGACGACATTGACGACATTGACGACACAGACGACATTGACGAAATCGACGTCATAGACGATATTTACTACTTTGACGACATTGATGACATAGTTGACATAGACAACATGTAGGACATTGACAACATTGACAGCATTGAAGACATTGACGTCATTGACGACATTACTACATACCTGACTTTGACGACATTGACGACATTGACGACATAGACGACATAGACGATATTGTCGACTTTGACGACATTGACGACATTGAATACATTGACGACTTTGACGACATAGACGACATTGACGACATTGACGAAATAGACGACATAGACGATATTGACGACTTTGACGACATTGACGACATTGACGACATAGACGACATTGACGACATTGACAACATTGACGACATTAACGACATAGACGACATAAACGATATTGACGACATTGACGACATTAACGACATTGACGACATAGACGATATTGACGACAAAGACGACATAGACGACATTGACGACATTGACGACATTGACGACATAGACGATATTGACGACATTGACGACATTGACGTCATAGACGACATAGTCGATATTTACGACTTTGACGACATTGTCGACATAGATGACAAAGACAACATGTATGACATTGACAACATTGACAGCATTGAAGACATTGACGACATTGACGTCATTGACGACATTTACGACATAGACGACTTTCACGACATTGACGACATTGACGACATCGAGGATATTGACGATTTTGACGACATTTACGACAAAGACGACATTTACGACATAGACGACATTGACGACATTGACGAAAATGTCGATATTGACGATATTGACGACATTGACGATTTTCACGACTTTGATGACATTGACGACACAGAAGACATTGACGACATAGAAGACATAGACGATATTTACATCTTTGACGACATTGACGAGATAGATGACATAGAGAACATAAAGGACATTGACAACATTGACAGCACTGAAGACATTGACGACATTTACGTCATTGACGACATTGACGACTTAGACGACTTTGACGACATTGACGACATAGACGACATAGACGATATTGACGACTTTGACGACATTGATACATTGACAACATAGACGACTTGTCGACATTGAAGACATTGACGACATTGTCGACATAGACGACATAGACGACATAGACGACATGGACGACATTGACGACATCGACAACATAGACGACTTAGACGGCTTTGACGACATAGACGATATAGACGACTTTGACGACATTGACGAGATTGACGATATTGACGACATTGACGACATTGACGACATAGACGATATAGACGACATAGACGATATTGACGACTTTGACGACATTGACGACATTGACGACATAGACGACATTGACGACATTGACAACATTGACGACATTAACGACATAGACGACATAAACGATATTGACGACATTGACGACATTAACGACATTGACGACATAGACGATATTGACGACAAAGACGACATAGACGACATAGACGACATTGACGACATAGACGATATTGACGACTTTGACGATATTGACGATATTGACGACATAGACGACATTCACGACATTGAAGACATAGACGACATTGACGACATAGACGACATTGACGACATAGACGACATTGACGGTATTGACGAGATAGTTGACATTGACGACATTGACGACATAGACGACATAACCGATATTGACGACTTTGACGACATTGACGATATTGACAACAAAGACGCCATTGACGACATTGACGAACTAGACGATATAGACGACTATGACGACATTGACGACATTGACGATAATGACGACAAAGACGCCATTGACGACATTGTCGAACTAGACGACATAGACGACTTTGATGACATTGACTACATAGACGACATAGACGATATTGACGACAATGACGAAATTAACGACATTGACGACATAGACGACATTGACGACAATGATGACATAGATGACATAGACAACATGTATGACATTCAAACCATTGACAGCATTGAAGACGTTGACGACATTGGCGTCATTGACGACATTGACGACATTGACGACTTACACGACATTGACGACATTGACGACATTGACGACATAGACGACTTTGACGACATTGACGACATAGACGACATAGACAATATTGACGACATTGACGACATTAACGACATTGTCGACATAGAAGACATTGACGACATTGACGACATTGACGACATTGACGATATTGACGACATAGACGACATAGGCGACACAGACGGCATTGACGACATAGACGATATATACGACTTTGACGATATTGACGACATTGACGACATTGACGACATAGACGACATTGACGGCATTGACGACATTGACGACATAGACGACATTGACGACATTGACGACATTGACGACATAGACGACATAGACGACATAGACGATATAGACGACTTTGACGACATTGACGACATTGACGACATTGAAGACAATGACGACATTTTCGACATAGACGACATTGACGACAAAGACGACATGGACGACGTTGACAACATCGACGACATAGACGACGTTGACGACATAGACGACATTGACGACATAGACGACATAACCGATATTGACGTCTTCGACGACATTGACGCCATTTACGACATTGACGGCTTAGACGACATGGACGATATTGACGACTTTGACGACATTGACGACATTGACGACATAGACGACATTAACGACAATGACGACATTGACGACATTAACGACATAGACGACATAGACGATATTGACGACATTGACGACATTTACGACATAGACGATATTGACGACAAAGACGACATAGACGACATAGACGACATTGACGACATAGACGATATTGACGACTTTGACGACAATGACGACATTGACGATATTGACGATATTGATGACATTGACGACATTGACGAGATTGACGACACAGACGACATTGACGACATAGTCGAAATTGACGATATTTACGACTTTGACGACATTGACGACATAGATGACATAGACAACATGTATGACATTGACATCATTGACAGCATTGAAGACATTGATGACATTGACGTCATTGACGACATTGACGACATTGACTACTTTGACGACATTGACGACATTGACGACATAGACGACATAGACGATATTGACGACTTTGACGACATTGACGACATTGACGACATTGACGACATAGACGACATAGACGATATTGACGACATTGACGACATTAACGACATTGACGACATAGGAGACATTGACGATATTGACGACATTGACGGCATTGACGATATTGACGACATTGACGATATTGACGACATAGACGACATTCACGACATTGACGACATAGACGACATAACCGAAATTGACTACTTTGACGACATTGACGATAATGATGACAAAGACGCCATTGACGACATTGACGAACTAGACGACATAGACGACTTTGATGACATTGACTACATAGACGACATAGACGATATTGACGACAATGACGAAATTAACGACATTGACGACATAGAAGGCATTGACGACATTGACGACATTGACGACATTGACGACATTAACGACATTAACGACATAGACGACATTGACGACATTGAAGACAATGACGAAATTGTCGACATAAACGACATTGACGACATAGACGACATGGACGACATTGACGACATCGACGACATAGACGACGTTGACGACATAGACGACATTGACGATATAGACGACATAACCGATATTGACGACTTTGACGACATTGACGCCATTTACGACATTGACGACATTGACGACATTGACGACATAGACGACTTTGACGACATTGACGACATAGACGACATAGACGATATTGACGACATTGACGACATTAACGACATTGACGACATAGACGACATTGACGATATTGACGACATTGACGACATTGACGACATTGACGACATTGACGGCATAGACGACATAGACGACACAGACGATATTGACGACATTGACGATATTGACGACTTCTACGACATTGACGACATTGACGATATTGACGACTTTGACGACATTGACGACATTGACGACATAGACGACATTAACGACATAGACGACATTGACGACATTAACGACATAGACGACATAGACGATATTGACGACATTGACGACATTGACGACATAGACGATATTGACGACAAAGACGACATAGACGACATAGACGACATTGACGACATAGTCGATATTGACGACTTTGACGACATTGACGACATTGACGATATTGACGATATTGATGACATTGACGACATTGACGAGATTGACGACACAGACGACATTGACGACATAGTCGAAATTGACGACATTTACGACTTCGACGACATTGACGTCATAGATGACATAGACAACATGTATGACATTGACAACATTGACAGCATTGAAGACATTGATGACATTGACGACATTGACGACATAGACGACATAGACGATACTGACGACATTGACGACATTAACGACATTGACGACATTGACGACATTGACTACTTTGACGACATTGACGACATTGACGACATAGACGACACAGACAATATTGACGACTTTGACGACATTGACGACATTGACGACATTGACGACATAGACGACATAGACGATATTGACGACATTGACGACATTAACGACATTGACGACATAGAAGACATTGACGACATTGACGACATTGACGACATTGACGGCATTGACGATATTGACGACATTGACGATATTGACGACATAGACGACAGTCACGACATTGACGACATAGACGACATAACCGATATTGACTACTTTGACGACATTGACGACATTGACGATAATGACGACAAAGACGCCATTGACGACTTTGACGAACTAGACGACATAGACGACTTTGATGACATTGACTACATAGACGACATAGACGATATTGACGACAATGACGAAATTAACGACATTGACGACATAGACGACATTGACGACAATGACCACATAGATGACATAGACAACATGTATGACATTCAAACCGTTGACAGCATTGAAGACATTGACGACATTGGCGTCATTGACGACATTGACGACATAGACAACATTGACGACATTAACGACATTGACGACATAGAAGGCATTGACGACATTGACGACATTGACGACATTGACGATATTGACGACATAGACGACATAGGCGACACAGACGGCATTGACGACATAGACGATATATACGACTTTGACGATATTGACGACATTGACGACATTGACGACATAGACGACATTGACGACATTGACGACATAGACGACATTGATGACATTACGACATTGACGACATAGACGACATAGACGACATAGACGATATAGACGACTTTGACGACATTAACGACATTGACGATATTGACGACATAGACGACATTGACGACATTGACGACATTGACGACATGGACGACATAGACGATATTGACGATATTGACGACATTGACGACATTAAAGACATTAACGACATAGACGACATTGACGACATTGACGACAATGACGACATTGACGACATAAACGACATTGACGACATAGACGACATGGACGACATTGACGACATCGACGACATAGACAACGTTGACGACATAGACGACATTGACGACATAGACGACATAACCGATATTGACGACTTTGACGACATTGACGCCATTTACGACATTGACGACTTAGACGACATAGACAACATTGACGATATTGACTACATAGACGACATAAACGATATTGACGACATTGACGACATTAACGACATAGAAGACATAGACGACATTGACGACATTGACGACATTGACGACATAGACGACATAGACGATACTGACGACATTGACGACATTAACGACATTGACGATATTGACGACATTGACGACATTGACGACATTGACGACATTGACGACATAGACGACATAGACGACACAGACGATATTGACGACATTGACGATATTGACGACTTCTACGACATTGACGACATTGACGATATTGACGACTTTCACGACATTGACGACATTGGCGATATTGACGACATTGACGACATTGACGACATTGTCGACACAGACGACATTGATGACATAGACGACTTAGACGATATTTACTACTTTGACGACATTGATGACATAGTTGACATAGACAACGAGTAGGACATTTACAAAATTGACAGCATTGAAGACATTGACGACATTGACGTCATTGACGACATGGACGACATAGACGACTTTGACGACATTGACGACATTGACGACATTGAAGAAATTGACGACATTGACGACAGACGACATTGACGACATTGACGAAATAGACGAAATAGACGATATTGACGACATTGACGAAATTAAAAGCATTGACGACATAGACGACATTGACGACAATGACGACATAGATGACATAGACAACATGTATGAAATTGAAAACGTTGACAGCATTGAAGACATTGATGACATTGGCGTCATTGACGACATTGACGACATAGACGCCTTTGACGACATAGACAGCATTGACGACACAGACGATATAGACGACTTTGACGACATTGACGCCATTGACGATATTGACGACATTGACGACATAGTCGACAAAGACGACATAGACGATATTGAATTCTTTGACGTCATTGACGACATTGATGACATAGACGACATTGACGACATTGACGACATTAACGACATAGACGACATAAACGATATTGACGACATTGACGACATTAAGGACATTGACGACATATAAGGCATTGACGACATTGACGACATTGACGACATTGACGACATTGACGATATTGACGACATTGACGATATTGACGACATAGACGACATTGACGACATAGACGACATGGACGAAATTGACGACATCGACGACTTACACGATGTAGAAGACATAGACGACATTGAGGACATTGACGACTTAGACGACATAACCGATATTGACGACTTTGACGACATTGACACCATTGACGATATTGACGACATTGACGACACAGACGACATTGACGAAATCTACGACATAGACGATATTTACTACTTTGACGACATAGATGACATAGTTGACATAGACAACATGTAGGACATTGACAACATTGATAGCATTGAAGACATTGACGACATTGACGTCATTGACGACATTACGACATACCTGACATTGACGACATTGACGACATTGACGACACAGACGACATAGACGATATTGTCGACATTGACGACATTGAATATATTGACGACTTTGACGACATAGACTACATTGACGACATTGACGAAATAGACGACATAGACGATATTTACGACTTTGACGTCATTAACGACATAGATGACATAGACAGCATGTATGACATTGACAACATTGACAGCATTGAAGACATTGACGACATTGACGTCATTGACGACATATACGACATAGACAACTTTTACGTCATTGACGACATTGACGACATAGACGACATAGACGATATTGACGACTTTGACGACATTGACGACATTGACGACATTGACGACATAGACGATATTGACGACATTGACGACATTGACGACATAGACGACATAGTCGATATTTACGACTTTGACGACATTGACGACATAGATGACAAAGACAACATGTATGACATTGACTACATTGACAGCATTGAAGACATTGACGACGTTGACGTCATTGACGACATTGACTACATAGACGACTTTGACGACATTGACGACATTGACGACATAGAGGATATTGACGATTTTGACGACATTGACGACAAAGACGACATTGACGACATAGACGACTTTGACGACATTGACGACATTGACGAAAATGTCGATATTGACGATATTGACGACATTGACGATATTCACGACTTTGATGACATTGACGACACAGAAGACATTGACGACATAGACGACATAGACGATATTTACGACTTTGACGACATTGACGAGATAGATGACATAGACAACATAAATGACATTGACAACATTGACAGCACTGAAGACATTGACGACATTTACGTCATTGACGACATTGACGACTTAGACACCTTTGACGACATTGACGACATAGACGACATAGACGATATTGACGACTTTGACGACATTGATACATTGACAACATAGACGACTTGTCGACATTGAAGACATTGACGACATTGTCGACATAGACAACATTGACGACATAGACGACATCGACGACATTGACGACATCGACATCATAGACGACATAGACGGCATTGACTACATAGACGATATAGACGACATAAACGATATTGACGACATTGACGACATTAACGACATTGACGACATAGACGATATTGACGACATAGACGACATAGACGACATTGACGACATAGACGATATTGACGACTTTGACGACATTGACGATACTGACGACATAGACGACATTGACGACGTTGAAGACATAGACGACATTGACGACATAGACGACATTGACGACATAGACGACATTGACTGTATTGACGACATAGTTGACATTGACGACATTGACGACATAGACGACATAACCGATCTTGACGACTTTGACGACATTGACGATATTGACGACAAAGACGCCATTGACGACATTGACGAATTAGACGACCTAGACGACTTTGACGACATTGACTACATAGACGACATAGACGATATTGACGACATTGACGAAATTAACAACATTCACGACATTGACGACATTGACGACATTGACGACATAGACGACATTGACGACATAGACGACATTGACGACATAGACGACATAGACGATATTGACGACATTGACGACATTGACGACATTGACGATATAGACGACATAGACGACATTGACGACATAGACGACATTGACGGCATTGACGACATCGACGACATAGACGATATTGACGACATTAATGGCATTAACGTCATTGACGACATAGACGACATTGACGACATTGACTACAGTGACGACATTTACGACATAGTCGACATTGACGACATAGACGACATAGACGATATTGACGACATTGACGACATTATCGACATTGACGTCATTGATGACATTGATGACATTGAAGACAGACGATATTGACGACATATACGACATAGACTACATTGACGACACAGACGACACAGATGACATTGACGACATAGTCAACATAGACGATATTTGCGACTTTATCGACATAGATAACTTGTATGACATGACAACATGGACATCATTGAAGACATTGACGACATTGACATCATTGACGACATTGACGACATTGACGACATAGACGACATAGACGATATTGACGACTTTGACGACATTGACGACCTACACGACATAGACGACATTGACGCCATAGACGACATAGACGATATTGACGACATTAACGACGTTGACGATATTGACGAATATGTCGATATTGACGATATTTACGACATAGACGATATTGACGACATTGACGACATAGACGACATAGCCGACATTGACGACATAGACGACATAGACGATATTGACGACTTTGACGACATTGACGACATTGACGACATTGCCGACATTGACGACATTGACGACATTGACGACATTGACGATATTGACGACATAGACGACATAGGCGACACAGACGGCATTGACGACATAGACGATATATACGACTTTGACGATATTGACGACATTGACGACATTGACGACATAGACGACATTGACGGCATTGACGACATTGACGACATAGACGACATTGACGACATTGACGACATTGACGACATAGACGACATAGACGACATAGACGATATAGACGACTTTGACGACATTGACGACATTGACGACATTGAAGACAATGACGACATTTTCGACATAGACGACATTGACGACAAAGACGACATGGACGACGTTGACAACATCGACGACATAGACGACGTTGACGACATAGACGACATTGACGACATAGACGACATAACCGATATTGACGTCTTCGACGACATTGACGCCATTTACGACATTGACGGCTTAGACGACATGGACGATATTGACGACTTTGACGACATTGACGACATTGACGACATAGACGACATTAACGACAATGACGACATTGACGACATTAACGACATAGACGACATAGACGATATTGACGACATTGACGACATTTACGACATAGACGATATTGACGACAAAGACGACATAGACGACATAGACGACATTGACGACATAGACGATATTGACGACTTTGACGACAATGACGACATTGACGATATTGACGATATTGATGACATTGACGACATTGACGAGATTGACGACACAGACGACATTGACGACATAGTCGAAATTGACGATATTTACGACTTTGACGACATTGACGACATAGATGACATAGACAACATGTATGACATTGACATCATTGACAGCATTGAAGACATTGATGACATTGACGTCATTGACGACATTGACGACATTGACTACTTTGACGACATTGACGACATTGACGACATAGACGACATAGACGATATTGACGACTTTGACGACATTGACGACATTGACGACATTGACGACATAGACGACATAGACGATATTGACGACATTGACGACATTAACGACATTGACGACATAGGAGACATTGACGATATTGACGACATTGACGGCATTGACGATATTGACGACATTGACGATATTGACGACATAGACGACATTCACGACATTGACGACATAGACGACATAACCGAAATTGACTACTTTGACGACATTGACGATAATGATGACAAAGACGCCATTGACGACATTGACGAACTAGACGACATAGACGACTTTGATGACATTGACTACATAGACGACATAGACGATATTGACGACAATGACGAAATTAACGACATTGACGACATAGAAGGCATTGACGACATTGACGACATTGACGACATTGACGACATTAACGACATTAACGACATAGACGACATTGACGACATTGAAGACAATGACGAAATTGTCGACATAAACGACATTGACGACATAGACGACATGGACGACATTGACGACATCGACGACATAGACGACGTTGACGACATAGACGACATTGACGATATAGACGACATAACCGATATTGACGACTTTGACGACATTGACGCCATTTACGACATTGACGACATTGACGACATTGACGACATAGACGACTTTGACGACATTGACGACATAGACGACATAGACGATATTGACGACATTGACGACATTAACGACATTGACGACATAGACGACATTGACGATATTGACGACATTGACGACATTGACGACATTGACGACATTGACGGCATAGACGACATAGACGACACAGACGATATTGACGACATTGACGATATTGACGACTTCTACGACATTGACGACATTGACGATATTGACGACTTTGACGACATTGACGACATTGACGACATAGACGACATTAACGACATAGACGACATTGACGACATTAACGACATAGACGACATAGACGATATTGACGACATTGACGACATTGACGACATAGACGATATTGACGACAAAGACGACATAGACGACATAGACGACATTGACGACATAGTCGATATTGACGACTTTGACGACATTGACGACATTGACGATATTGACGATATTGATGACATTGACGACATTGACGAGATTGACGACACAGACGACATTGACGACATAGTCGAAATTGACGACATTTACGACTTCGACGACATTGACGTCATAGATGACATAGACAACATGTATGACATTGACAACATTGACAGCATTGAAGACATTGATGACATTGACGACATTGACGACATAGACGACATAGACGATACTGACGACATTGACGACATTAACGACATTGACGACATTGACGACATTGACTACTTTGACGACATTGACGACATTGACGACATAGACGACACAGACAATATTGACGACTTTGACGACATTGACGACATTGACGACATTGACGACATAGACGACATAGACGATATTGACGACATTGACGACATTAACGACATTGACGACATAGAAGACATTGACGACATTGACGACATTGACGACATTGACGGCATTGACGATATTGACGACATTGACGATATTGACGACATAGACGACAGTCACGACATTGACGACATAGACGACATAACCGATATTGACTACTTTGACGACATTGACGACATTGACGATAATGACGACAAAGACGCCATTGACGACTTTGACGAACTAGACGACATAGACGACTTTGATGACATTGACTACATAGACGACATAGACGATATTGACGACAATGACGAAATTAACGACATTGACGACATAGACGACATTGACGACAATGACCACATAGATGACATAGACAACATGTATGACATTCAAACCGTTGACAGCATTGAAGACATTGACGACATTGGCGTCATTGACGACATTGACGACATAGACAACATTGACGACATTAACGACATTGACGACATAGAAGGCATTGACGACATTGACGACATTGACGACATTGACGATATTGACGACATAGACGACATAGGCGACACAGACGGCATTGACGACATAGACGATATATACGACTTTGACGATATTGACGACATTGACGACATTGACGACATAGACGACATTGACGACATTGACGACATAGACGACATTGATGACATTACGACATTGACGACATAGACGACATAGACGACATAGACGATATAGACGACTTTGACGACATTAACGACATTGACGATATTGACGACATAGACGACATTGACGACATTGACGACATTGACGACATGGACGACATAGACGATATTGACGATATTGACGACATTGACGACATTAAAGACATTAACGACATAGACGACATTGACGACATTGACGACAATGACGACATTGACGACATAAACGACATTGACGACATAGACGACATGGACGACATTGACGACATCGACGACATAGACAACGTTGACGACATAGACGACATTGACGACATAGACGACATAACCGATATTGACGACTTTGACGACATTGACGCCATTTACGACATTGACGACTTAGACGACATAGACAACATTGACGATATTGACTACATAGACGACATAAACGATATTGACGACATTGACGACATTAACGACATAGAAGACATAGACGACATTGACGACATTGACGACATTGACGACATTGACGACATAGACGACATAGACGATACTGACGACATTGACGACATTAACGACATTGACGATATTGACGACATTGACGACATTGACGACATTGACGACATTGACGACATAGACGACATAGACGACACAGACGATATTGACGACATTGACGATATTGACGACTTCTACGACATTGACGACATTGACGATATTGACGACTTTCACGACATTGACGACATTGGCGATATTGACGACATTGACGACATTGACGACATTGTCGACACAGACGACATTGATGACATAGACGACTTAGACGATATTTACTACTTTGACGACATTGATGACATAGTTGACATAGACAACGAGTAGGACATTTACAAAATTGACAGCATTGAAGACATTGACGACATTGACGTCATTGACGACATGGACGACATAGACGACTTTGACGACATTGACGACATTGACGACATTGAAGAAATTGACGACATTGACGACAGACGACATTGACGACATTGACGAAATAGACGAAATAGACGATATTGACGACATTGACGAAATTAAAAGCATTGACGACATAGACGACATTGACGACAATGACGACATAGATGACATAGACAACATGTATGAAATTGAAAACGTTGACAGCATTGAAGACATTGATGACATTGGCGTCATTGACGACATTGACGACATAGACGCCTTTGACGACATAGACAGCATTGACGACACAGACGATATAGACGACTTTGACGACATTGACGCCATTGACGATATTGACGACATTGACGACATAGTCGACAAAGACGACATAGACGATATTGAATTCTTTGACGTCATTGACGACATTGATGACATAGACGACATTGACGACATTGACGACATTAACGACATAGACGACATAAACGATATTGACGACATTGACGACATTAAGGACATTGACGACATATAAGGCATTGACGACATTGACGACATTGACGACATTGACGACATTGACGATATTGACGACATTGACGATATTGACGACATAGACGACATTGACGACATAGACGACATGGACGAAATTGACGACATCGACGACTTACACGATGTAGAAGACATAGACGACATTGAGGACATTGACGACTTAGACGACATAACCGATATTGACGACTTTGACGACATTGACACCATTGACGATATTGACGACATTGACGACACAGACGACATTGACGAAATCTACGACATAGACGATATTTACTACTTTGACGACATAGATGACATAGTTGACATAGACAACATGTAGGACATTGACAACATTGATAGCATTGAAGACATTGACGACATTGACGTCATTGACGACATTACGACATACCTGACATTGACGACATTGACGACATTGACGACACAGACGACATAGACGATATTGTCGACATTGACGACATTGAATATATTGACGACTTTGACGACATAGACTACATTGACGACATTGACGAAATAGACGACATAGACGATATTTACGACTTTGACGTCATTAACGACATAGATGACATAGACAGCATGTATGACATTGACAACATTGACAGCATTGAAGACATTGACGACATTGACGTCATTGACGACATATACGACATAGACAACTTTTACGTCATTGACGACATTGACGACATAGACGACATAGACGATATTGACGACTTTGACGACATTGACGACATTGACGACATTGACGACATAGACGATATTGACGACATTGACGACATTGACGACATAGACGACATAGTCGATATTTACGACTTTGACGACATTGACGACATAGATGACAAAGACAACATGTATGACATTGACTACATTGACAGCATTGAAGACATTGACGACGTTGACGTCATTGACGACATTGACTACATAGACGACTTTGACGACATTGACGACATTGACGACATAGAGGATATTGACGATTTTGACGACATTGACGACAAAGACGACATTGACGACATAGACGACTTTGACGACATTGACGACATTGACGAAAATGTCGATATTGACGATATTGACGACATTGACGATATTCACGACTTTGATGACATTGACGACACAGAAGACATTGACGACATAGACGACATAGACGATATTTACGACTTTGACGACATTGACGAGATAGATGACATAGACAACATAAATGACATTGACAACATTGACAGCACTGAAGACATTGACGACATTTACGTCATTGACGACATTGACGACTTAGACACCTTTGACGACATTGACGACATAGACGACATAGACGATATTGACGACTTTGACGACATTGATACATTGACAACATAGACGACTTGTCGACATTGAAGACATTGACGACATTGTCGACATAGACAACATTGACGACATAGACGACATCGACGACATTGACGACATCGACATCATAGACGACATAGACGGCATTGACTACATAGACGATATAGACGACATAAACGATATTGACGACATTGACGACATTAACGACATTGACGACATAGACGATATTGACGACATAGACGACATAGACGACATTGACGACATAGACGATATTGACGACTTTGACGACATTGACGATACTGACGACATAGACGACATTGACGACGTTGAAGACATAGACGACATTGACGACATAGACGACATTGACGACATAGACGACATTGACTGTATTGACGACATAGTTGACATTGACGACATTGACGACATAGACGACATAACCGATCTTGACGACTTTGACGACATTGACGATATTGACGACAAAGACGCCATTGACGACATTGACGAATTAGACGACCTAGACGACTTTGACGACATTGACTACATAGACGACATAGACGATATTGACGACATTGACGAAATTAACAACATTCACGACATTGACGACATTGACGACATTGACGACATAGACGACATTGACGACATAGACGACATTGACGACATAGACGACATAGACGATATTGACGACATTGACGACATTGACGACATTGACGATATAGACGACATAGACGACATTGACGACATAGACGACATTGACGGCATTGACGACATCGACGACATAGACGATATTGACGACATTAATGGCATTAACGTCATTGACGACATAGACGACATTGACGACATTGACTACAGTGACGACATTTACGACATAGTCGACATTGACGACATAGACGACATAGACGATATTGACGACATTGACGACATTATCGACATTGACGTCATTGATGACATTGATGACATTGAAGACAGACGATATTGACGACATATACGACATAGACTACATTGACGACACAGACGACACAGATGACATTGACGACATAGTCAACATAGACGATATTTGCGACTTTATCGACATAGATAACTTGTATGACATGACAACATGGACATCATTGAAGACATTGACGACATTGACATCATTGACGACATTGACGACATTGACGACATAGACGACATAGACGATATTGACGACTTTGACGACATTGACGACCTACACGACATAGACGACATTGACGCCATAGACGACATAGACGATATTGACGACATTAACGACGTTGACGATATTGACGAATATGTCGATATTGACGATATTTACGACATAGACGATATTGACGACATTGACGACATAGACGACATAGCCGACATTGACGACATAGACGACATAGACGATATTGACGACTTTGACGACATTGACGACATTGACGACATTGCCGACATTGACGACATTGACGACATTGACGACATGAACGACTTTGACGACATTGACGACACAGGCGACATTGACGACATAGACGACATAGACGATATTTACGACTTTGACGACATTGACGACATAGGTGACATAGACAACATGTATGACATTGACAACATTGACAGCATTGAAGACATTGATGACATTGACGACATTGACGACATTGACAACTCAGACGACATTGACGACATAGTCGACATTGACGATATTTACGACTTTGACGACATAGATGGCATAGAAAACATGTATGACATTGACAACCTTGACCGCATTGAAGACATTGACGATATTGACGTCATTGACGACATTGACGACAGAAGGTATTGTCGACATTGACGACATTGACGACATAGACAACATAGACGATATTGACGACATTGACGACATTAACGACATTGACGACATACAAGACATTGATTACATTGACGACATTGACGACTTTGACGAAATTGACGACATAGACGACATAGACGACATAGACGGCATTGACGACATAGACAATATATACGACTTTGACGATATTGACGACATTGACGACATTGACGACATAGACGACATTGACGGCATTGACGACATTGACGACATAGACGACATTGACGACATTGACGACATTGACGACATAGACGACATAGACGACATAGACGATATAGACGACTTTGACGACATTGACGACATTGACGACATTGAAGACAATGACGACATTTTCGACATAGACGACATTGACGACAAAGACGACATGGACGACGTTGACAACATCGACGACATAGACGACGTTGACGACATAGACGACATTGACGACATAGACGACATAACCGATATTGACG
Organism: Locusta migratoria; assembly: GCA_026315105.1. Lineage (NCBI taxonomy): Eukaryota > Metazoa > Arthropoda > Insecta > Orthoptera > Acrididae > Locusta > Locusta migratoria. The sequence continues at coordinate 126,591,888 of CM048754.1, forward strand.
TCTTCGACGACATTGACGCCATTTACGACATTGACGGCTTAGACGACATGGACGATATTGACGACTTTGACGACATTGACGACATTGACGACATAGACGACATTAACGACAATGACGACATTGACGACATTAACGACATAGACGACATAGACGATATTGACGACATTGACGACATTTACGACATAGACGATATTGACGACAAAGACGACATAGACGACATAGACGACATTGACGACATAGACGATATTGACGACTTTGACGACAATGACGACATTGACGATATTGACGATATTGATGACATTGACGACATTGACGAGATTGACGACACAGACGACATTGACGACATAGTCGAAATTGACGATATTTACGACTTTGACGACATTGACGACATAGATGACATAGACAACATGTATGACATTGACAACATTGACAGCATTGAAGACATTGATGACATTGACGTCATTGACGACATTGACGACATTGACTACTTTGACGACATTGACGACATTGACGACATAGACGACATAGACGATATTGACGACTTTGACGACATTGACGACATTGACGACATTGACGACATAGACGACATAGACGATATTGACGACATTGACGACATTAACGACATTGACGACATAGGAGACATTGACGATATTGACGACATTGACGGCATTGACGATATTGACGACATTGACGATATTGACGACATAGACGACATTCACGACATTGACGACATAGACGACATAACCGAAATTGACTACTTTGACGACATTGACGATAATGATGACAAAGACGCCATTGACGACATTGACGAACTAGACGACATAGACGACTTTGATGACATTGACTACATAGACGACATAGACGATATTGACGACAATGACGAAATTAACGACATTGACGACATAGAAGGCATTGACGACATTGACGACATTGACGACATTGACGACATTAACGACATTAACGACATAGACGACATTGACGACATTGAAGACAATGACGAAATTGTCGACATAAACGACATTGACGACATAGACGACATGGACGACATTGACGACATCGACGACATAGACGACGTTGACGACATAGACGACATTGACGATATAGACGACATAACCGATATTGACGACTTTGACGACATTGACGCCATTTACGACATTGACGACATTGACGACATTGACGACATAGACGACTTTGACGACATTGACGACATAGACGACATAGACGATATTGACGACATTGACGACATTAACGACATTGACGACATAGACGACATTGACGATATTGACGACATTGACGACATTGACGACATTGACGACATTGACGGCATAGACGACATAGACGACACAGACGATATTGACGACATTGACGATATTGACGACTTCTACGACATTGACGACATTGACGATATTGACGACTTTGACGACATTGACGACATTGACGACATAGACGACATTAACGACATAGACGACATTGACGACATTAACGACATAGACGACATAGACGATATTGACGACATTGACGACATTGACGACATAGACGATATTGACGACAAAGACGACATAGACGACATAGACGACATTGACGACATAGTCGATATTGACGACTTTGACGACATTGACGACATTGACGATATTGACGATATTGATGACATTGACGACATTGACGAGATTGACGACACAGACGACATTGACGACATAGTCGAAATTGACGACATTTACGACTTCGACGACATTGACGTCATAGATGACATAGACAACATGTATGACATTGACAACATTGACAGCATTGAAGACATTGATGACATTGACGACATTGACGACATAGACGACATAGACGATACTGACGACATTGACGACATTAACGACATTGACGACATTGACGACATTGACTACTTTGACGACATTGACGACATTGACGACATAGACGACACAGACAATATTGACGACTTTGACGACATTGACGACATTGACGACATTGACGACATAGACGACATAGACGATATTGACGACATTGACGACATTAACGACATTGACGACATAGAAGACATTGACGACATTGACGACATTGACGACATTGACGGCATTGACGATATTGACGACATTGACGATATTGACGACATAGACGACAGTCACGACATTGACGACATAGACGACATAACCGATATTGACTACTTTGACGACATTGACGACATTGACGATAATGACGACAAAGACGCCATTGACGACATTGACGAACTAGACGACATAGACGACTTTGATGACATTGACTACATAGACGACATAGACGATATTGACGACAATGACGAAATTAACGACATTGACGACATAGACGACATTGACGACAATGACCACATAGATGACATAGACAACATGTATGACATTCAAACCGTTGACAGCATTGAAGACATTGACGACATTGGCGTCATTGACGACATTGACGACATAGACAACATTGACGACATTAACGACATTGACGACATAGAAGGCATTGACGACATTGACGACATTGACGACATTGACGATATTGACGACATAGACGACATAGGCGACACAGACGGCATTGACGACATAGACGATATATACGACTTTGACGATATTGACGACATTGACGACATTGACGACATAGACGACATTGACGACATTGACGACATAGACGACATTGATGACATTACGACATTGACGACATAGACGACATAGACGACATAGACGATATAGACGACTTTGACGACATTAACGACATTGACGATATTGACGACATAGACGACATTGACGACATTGACGACATTGACGACATGGACGACATAGACGATATTGACGATATTGACGACATTGACGACATTAAAGACATTAACGACATAGACGACATTGACGACATTGACGACAATGACGACATTGACGACATAAACGACATTGACGACATAGACGACATGGACGACATTGACGACATCGACGACATAGACAACGTTGACGACATAGACGACATTGACGACATAGACGACATAACCGATATTGACGACTTTGACGACATTGACGCCATTTACGACATTGACGACTTAGACGACATAGACAACATTGACGATATTGACTACATAGACGACATAAACGATATTGACGACATTGACGACATTAACGACATAGAAGACATAGACGACATTGACGACATTGACGACATTGACGACATTGACGACATAGACGACATAGACGATACTGACGACATTGACGACTTTAACGACATTGACGATATTGACGACATTTACGACATTGACGACATTGACGACATTGACGACATAGACGACATAGACGACACAGACGATATTGACGACATTGACGATATTGACGACTTCTACGACATTGACGACATTGACGATATTGACGACTTTCACGACATTGACGACATTGGCGATATTGACGACATTGACGACATTGACGACATTGTCGACACAGACGACATTGATGACATAGACGACTTAGACGATATTTACTACTTTGACGACATTGATGACATAGTTGACATAGACAACGAGTAGGACATTTACAAAATTGACAGCATTGAAGACATTGACGACATTGACGTCATTGACGACATGGACGACATAGACGACTTTGACGACATTGACGACATTGACGACATTGAAGAAATTGACGACATTGACGACAGACGACATTGACGACATTGACGAAATAGACGAAATAGACGATATTGACGACATTGACGAAATTAAAAGCATTGACGACATAGACGACATTGACGACAATGACGACATAGATGACATAGACAACATGTATGAAATTGAAAACGTTGACAGCATTGAAGACATTGATGACATTGGCGTCATTGACGACATTGACGACATAGACGCCTTTGACGACATAGACAGCATTGACGACACAGACGATATAGACGACTTTGACGACATTGACGCCATTGACGATATTGACGACATTGACGACATAGTCGACAAAGACGACATAGACGATATTGAATTCTTTGACGTCATTGACGACATTGATGACATAGACGACATTGACGACATTGACGACATTAACGACATAGACGACATAAACGATATTGACGACATTGACGACATTAAGGACATTGACGACATATAAGGCATTGACGACATTGACGACATTGACGACATTGACGACATTGACGATATTGACGACATTGACGATATTGACGACATAGACGACATTGACGACATAGACGACATGGACGAAATTGACGACATCGACGACTTACACGATGTAGAAGACATAGACGACATTGAGGACATTGACGACTTAGACGACATAACCGATATTGACGACTTTGACGACATTGACACCATTGACGATATTGACGACATTGACGACACAGACGACATTGACGAAATCTACGACATAGACGATATTTACTACTTTGACGACATAGATGACATAGTTGACATAGACAACATGTAGGACATTGACAACATTGATAGCATTGAAGACATTGACGACATTGACGTCATTGACGACATTACGACATACCTGACATTGACGACATTGACGACATTGACGACACAGACGACATAGACGATATTGTCGACATTGACGACATTGAATATATTGACGACTTTGACGACATAGACTACATTGACGACATTGACGAAATAGACGACATAGACGATATTTACGACTTTGACGTCATTAACGACATAGATGACATAGACAGCATGTATGACATTGACAACATTGACAGCATTGAAGACATTGACGACATTGACGTCATTGACGACATATACGACATAGACAACTTTTACGTCATTGACGACATAGACGACATAGACGATATTGACGACTTTGACGACATTGACGACATTGACGACATTGACGACATAGACGATATTGACGACATTGACGACATTGACGACATAGACGACATAGTCGATATTTACGACTTTGACGACATTGACGACATAGATGACAAAGACAACATGTATGACATTGACTACATTGACAGCATTGAAGACATTGACGACGTTGACGTCATTGACGACATTGACTACATAGACGACTTTGACGACATTGACGACATTGACGACATAGAGGATATTGACGATTTTGACGACATTGACGACAAAGACGACATTGACGACATAGACGACTTTGACGACATTGACGACATTGACGAAAATGTCGATATTGACGATATTGACGACATTGACGATATTCACGACTTTGATGACATTGACGACACAGAAGACATTGACGACATAGACGACATAGACGATATTTACGACTTTGACGACATTGACGAGATAGATGACATAGACAACATAAATGACATTGACAACATTGACAGCACTGAAGACATTGACGACATTTACGTCATTGACGACATTGACGACTTAGACACCTTTGACGACATTGACGACATAGACGACATAGACGATATTGACGACTTTGACGACATTGATACATTGACAACATAGACGACTTGTCGACATTGAAGACATTGACGACATTGTCGACATAGACAACATTGACGACATAGACGACATCGACGACATTGACGACATCGACATCATAGACGACATAGACGGCATTGACTACATAGACGATATAGACGACATAAACGATATTGACGACATTGACGACATTAACGACATTGACGACATAGACGATATTGACGACATAGACGACATAGACGACATTGACGACATAGACGATATTGACGACTTTGACGACATTGACGATACTGACGACATAGACGACATTGACGACGTTGAAGACATAGACGACATTGACGACATAGACGACATTGACGACATAGACGACATTGACTGTATTGACGACATAGTTGACATTGACGACATTGACGACATAGACGACATAACCGATCTTGACGACTTTGACGACATTGACGATATTGACGACAAAGACGCCATTGACGACATTGACGAATTAGACGACCTAGACGACTTTGACGACATTGACTACATAGACGACATAGACGATATTGACGACATTGACGAAATTAACAACATTCACGACATTGACGACATTGACGACATTGACGACATAGACGACATTGACGACATAGACGACATTGACGACATAGACGACATAGACGATATTGACGACATTGACGACATTGACGACATTGACGATATAGACGACATAGACGACATTGACGACATAGACGACATTGACGGCATTGACGACATCGACGACATAGACGATATTGACGACATTAATGGCATTAACGTCATTGACGACATAGACGACATTGACGACATTGACTACAGTGACGACATTTACGACATAGTCGACATTGACGACATAGACGACATAGACGATATTGACGACATTGACTACATTATCGACATTGACGTCATTGATGACATTGATGACATTGAAGACAGACGATATTGACGACATATACGACATAGACTACATTGACGACACAGACGACACAGATGACATTGACGACATAGTCAACATAGACGATATTTGCGACTTTATCGACATAGATAACTTGTATGACATGACAACATGGACATCATTGAAGACATTGACGACATTGACATCATTGACGACATTGACGACATTGACGACATAGACGACATAGACGATATTGACGACTTTGACGACATTGACGACCTACACGACATAGACGACATTGACGCCATAGACGACATAGACGATATTGACGACATTAACGACGTTGACGATATTGACGAATATGTCGATATTGACGATATTTACGACATAGACGATATTGACGACATTGACGACATAGACGACATAGCCGACATTGACGACATAGACGACATAGACGATATTGACGACTTTGACGACATTGACGACATTGACGACATTGCCGACATTGACGACATTGACGACATTGACGACATGAACGACTTTGACGACATTGACGACACAGGCGACATTGACGACATAGACGACATAGACGATATTTACGACTTTGACGACATTGACGACATAGGTGACATAGACAACATGTATGACATTGACAACATTGACAGCATTGAAGACATTGATGACATTGACGACATTGACGACATTGACAACTCAGACGACATTGACGACATAGTCGACATTGACGATATTTACGACTTTGACGACATAGATGGCATAGAAAACATGTATGACATTGACAACCTTGACCGCATTGAAGACATTGACGATATTGACGTCATTGACGACATTGACGACAGAAGGTATTGTCGACATTGACGACATTGACGACATAGACAACATAGACGATATTGACGACATTGACGACATTAACGACATTGACGACATACAAGACATTGATTACATTGACGACATTGACGACTTTGACGAAATTGACGACATAGACGACATAGACGACATAGACGGCATTGACGACATAGACAATATATACGACTTTGACGATATTGACGACATTGACGACATTGACGACATAGACGACATTGACGACATTGACGACATTGACGACATTGATGACATAGACGACATTGACGACATTGACGACACTGACGACATAGACGACATAGACGACATAGACGATATTGACGACTTTGACGACACTGACGACATTGACGATATTGACGACATAGACGACATTGACGACATCGACGACATAGAAGACGTTGACGACATTGACGACATGGACGACAAGGACGATATTGACGATATTGACGACATTGACGACATTAACGACATAAACGACATAGACGACATTGACGACATTGAAGACATTGACGACATTGTCGACATAGACGACATTGACGACATAGACGACATGGACGACATTGACGACATCGACGACATAGACGACGTTGACAACATAGACGACATTGACGACATAGACGACGTAACCGATATTGACGACTTTGACGACATTGACGCCATTGACGATTTTGACGACATAGACGACATAGACGACATTGACGACATTGACTACATAGACGACAGAAACGATATTGACGACATTGACGACATTAACGACATTGAAGACATAGACGACATTGACGACATTGATGACATTGACGATATAGACGACATTGACGACACAGACGATATTGACGACATAGACGATATTGACGACTTCTACGACATTGACGACATTGACTATATTGACGACTTTGACGACATTGACAAAATTGGCGATATTGACGACATTGACGACATTGACGACATAGACGACATTGACGACATAGACGACATAGACGATATTGTCGACATCGACGACATTGAATATATTGACGACTTTGACGACATAGACTACATTGACGACATTGACGAAATAGACGACATAGACGATATTTACGACTTTGACGTCATTAACGACATAGATGACATAGACAGCATGTATGACATTGACAACATTGACAGCATTGAAGACATTGACGACATTGACGTCATTGACGACATATACGACATAGACGACTTTTACGTCATTGATGATATTGACGACATAGACGACAAAGACGATATTGACGACTTTGACGACATTGACGACATTGACGACATTGACGACATAGACGATATTGACGACATTGACGACATTGACGACATAAACGACATAGTCGATATTTACGACTTTGACGACATTGACGACATAGATGACAAAGACAACATGTATGACATTGACTACATTGACAGCATTGAAGACATTGACGACATTGACGTCATTGACGACATTGACGACATAGACGACTTTGACGACATTGACGACATTGACGACATAGAGGAAATTGACGATTTTGACGACATTGACGACAAAGACGACATTGACGACATTGACGAAAATGTCGATATTGACGATATTGACGACATTGACGATATTCACGACTTTGATGACATTGACGACACAGAAGACATTGACAACATAGACGACATAGACGATATTTACGACTTTGACGACATTGACGAGATAGATGACATAGACAACATAAATGACATTGACAACATTGACAGCACTGAAGACATTGACGACATTTACGTCATTGACGACATTGACGACTTAGACGCCTTTGACGACATTGACGACATAGACGACATAGACGATATTGACGACTTTGACGACATTGATACATTGACAACATAGACGACTTGTCGACATTGAAGACATTGACGACATTGTCGACATGGACGACATTGACGACATAGACGACATGGACGACATTGACGACATCGACAACATAGACGACATAGACGGCATTGACGACATAGACGATATAGACGACTTTGACGACATTGACGACATTGACGATATTGACGACATTGACGACATTGACGACATAGACGATATAGACGACATAGACGATATTGACGACTTTGACGACATTGGCGACATTGACGACATTGACGATATAGACGACATAGACGACATTGACGACATTAACGACATAGACGATATTGACGACAAAGACGACATAGACGACATAGACGACATTGACGACATAGACGATATTGACTACTTTGACGACATTGACGATACTGACGACATAGACGACATTGACGATGTTGAAGACATAGACGACATTGACGACATAGACGACATTGACGACATAGACGACATTGACGGTATTGACGACATAGTTGACATTGACGACATTGACGACATAGACGACATAACCGATCCTGACGACTTTGACGACATTGACGATATTGACGACAAAGACGCCATTGACGACATTGACGAACTAGACGACATAGACGACTTTGACGACATTGACTACATAGACGACATAGACGATATTGACGACATTGACGAAATTAACAACATTCACAACATTGACGACATTGACGACATTGACGACATAGACGACATTGACGACAGAGACGACATTGACGACATAGACGACATAGACGATATTGACGACTTTGACGACATTGACGACATTGACGACATTGACGATATAGACGACATAGACGACATTGACGACATAGACGACATTGACGGCATTGACGACATCGACGACATAGACGAAATTGACGACATTAATGACATTAACGTCATTGACGACATAGACGACATTGACGACATTGACTACAGTGACGACATTTACGACATAGTCGACATTGACGACATAGACGACATAGACGATATTGACGACATTGACGACATTAACGACATTGACGACATTGATGACATTGATGACATTGAAGACAGAAGATATTGACGACATATACGACATAGACGACATTGACGACACAGACGACACAGACGACATTGACGACATAGTCAACATAGACGATATTTGCGACTTTATCGACATAGATAACTTGTATGACATGACAACATGGACATCATTGAAGACATTGACGACATTGACATCATTGACGACATTGACGACATTGACGACATAGACGACATAGACGATATTGACGACTTTGACGACATTGACGACCTACACGACATAGACGACATAGACGCCATAGACGACATAGACGATATTGACGACATTAACGACGTTGACGACATTGACGAATATGTCGATATTGACGATATTTACGACATAGACGATATTGACGACATTGACGACATAGACGACATAGCCGACATTGACGACATAGACGACATAGACGATATTTACGACTTTGACGACATTGACGACATAGGTGACATAGACAACATGTATTACATTGACAACATTGACAGCATTGAAGACATTGATGACATTGACGACATTGACGACATTGACAACTCAGACGACATTGACGACATAGTCGACATTGACGATATTTACGACTTTGACGACATAGATGGCATAGAAAACATGTATGACATTGACAACCTTGACCGCATTGAAGACATTGACGATATTGACGTCATTGACGACATTGACGGCAGACGGTATTGTCGACATTGACGACATTGACGACATAGACAACATAGACGATATTGACGACATTGACGACATTAACGACATTGACGACATACAAGACATTGATTACATTGACGACATTGACGACTTTGACGAAATTGACGTCATAGACGACATAGACGACATAGACGGCATTGACGACATAGACAATATATACGACTTTGACGATATTGACGACATTGACGACATAGACGACATAGACGACATAGACGATATTGACGACTTTGACGACACTGACGACATTGACGATATTGACGACATAGACGACATTGACGACATTGACGACATAGAAGACATTGACGACATTGACGACATGGACGACAAGGACGATATTGACGATATTGACGACATTGACGACATTAACGACATAAACGACATAGACGACATTGACGACATCGACGACATAGACGACGTTGACAACATAGACGACATTGACGACATAGACGACGTAACCGATATTGACGACTTTGACGACATTGACGCCATTGACGATTTTGACGACATAGACGACATAGACGACATTGACGACATTGACTACATAGACGACAGAAACGATATTGACGACATTGACGACATTAACGACATTGAAGACATAGACGACATTGACGACATTGATGACATTGACGACATAGACGACATAGACGACACAGACGATATTGACGACATAGACGATATTGACGAATTCTACGACATTGACGACATTGACTATATTGACGACTTTGACGACATTGACAACATTGGCGATATTGACGACATTGACGACATTGACGACATAGACGATATTGACTACATAGACGACATAAACGATATTGACGTCATTGACGACATTACGACATACCTGACTTTGACGACATTGACGACATTGACGACATAGACGACATTGACGACATAGACGACATAGACGATATTGTCGACATCGACGACATTGAATATATTGACGACTTTGACGACATAGACTACATTGACGACATTGACGAAATAGACGACATAGACGATATTTACGACTTTGACGTCATTAACGACATAGATGACATAGACAGCATGTATGACATTGACAACATTGACAGCATTGAAGACATTGACGACATTGACGTCATTGACGACATATACGACATAGACGACTTTTACGTCATTGACGATATTGACGACATAGACGACATAGACGATATTGACGACTTTGACGACATTGACGACATTGACGACATAGACGATATTGACGACATTGACGACATTGACGACATAGACGACATAGTCGATATTTACGACTTTGACGACATTGACGACATAGATGACAAAGACAACATGTATGACATTGACTACATTGACAGCATTGAAGACATTGACGACATTGACGTCATTGACGACATTGACGACATAGACGACTTTGACGACATTGACGACATTGACGACATAGAGGATATTGACGATTTTGACGACATTGACGACAAAGACGACATTGACGACATTGACGAAAATGTCGATATTGACGATATTGACGACATTGACGATATTCACGACTTTGATGACATTGACGACACAGAAGACATTGACGACATAGACGACATAGACGATATTTACGACTTTGACGACATTGACGAGATAGATGACATAGACAACATAAATGACATTGACAACATTGACAGCACTGAAGACATTGACGACATTTACGTCATTGACGACATTGACGACTTAGACGCCTTTGACGACATTGACGACATAGACGACATAGACGATATTGACGACTTTGACGACATTGATACATTGACAACATCGACGACTTGTCGACATTGAAGACATTGACGACATTGTCGACATAGACGACATTGACGACATAGACGACAGGGACGACATTGACGACATCGACAACATAGACGACATAGACGGCATTGACGTCATAGACGATATAGACGACTTTGACGACATTGACGACATTGACGATATTGACGACATTGACGACATTGACGACATAGACGATATAGACGACATAGACGATATTGACGACTTTGACGACATTGGCGACATTGACGACATAGACGACATTGACAACATTGACGACATTGCCGACATTAACGACATAGACGACATAAACGATATTGACGACATTGACGACATTAACGACATTAACGACATAGACGATATTGACGACAAAGACGACATAGACGACATAGACGACATTGACGACATAGACGATATTGACTACTTTGACGACATTGACGATACTGACGACATAGACGACATTGACGATGTTGAAGACATAGACGACATTGACGACATAGACGACATTGACGACATAGACGACATTGACGGTATTGACGACATAGTTGACATTGACGACATTGACGACATAGACGACATAACCGATCTTGACGACTTTGACGACATTGACGATATTGACGACAAAGACGCCATTGACGACATTGACGAACTAGACGACATAGACGACTTTGACGACATTGACTACATAGACGACATAGACGATATTGACGACATTGACGAAATTAACAACATTCACAACATTGACGACATTGACGACATTGACGACATAGACGACATTGACGACAGAGACGACATTGACGACATAGACGACATAGACGATATTGACGACTTTGACGACATTGACGACATTGACGACATTGACGATATAGACGACATAGACGACATTGACGACATAGACGACATTGACGGCATTGACGACATCGACGACATAGACGAAATTGACGACATTAATGACATTAACGTCATTGACGACATAGACGACATTGACGACATTGACTACAGTGACGACATTTACGACATAGTCGACATTGACGACATAGACGACATAGACGATATTGACGACATTGACGACATTAACGACATTGACGACATTGATGACATTGATGACATTGAAGACAGACGATATTGACGACATATACGACATAGACGACATTGACGACACAGACGACACAGACGACATTGACGACATAGTCAACATAGACGATATTTGCGACTTTATCGACATAGATAACTTGTATGACATGACAACATGGACATCATTGAAGACATTGACGACATTGACATCATTGACGACATTGACGACATTGACGACATAGACGACATAGACGATATTGACGACTTTGTCGACATTGACGACCTACACGACATAGACGACATAGACGCCATAGACGACATAGACGATATTGACGACATTAACGACATTGACGACATTGACGAATATGTCGATATTGACGATATTTACGACATAGACGATATTGACGACATTGACGACATAGACGACATAGCCGACATTGACGACATAGACGACATAGACGATATTGACGACTTTGACGACATTGACGACATTGACGACATTGACGACATTGACGACATTGACGACATTAACGACTTTGACGACATTGACGACACAGACGACATTGACGACATAGACGACATAGACGATATTTACGACTTTGACGACATTGACGACATAGGTGACATAGACAACATGTATGACATTGACAACATTCACAGCATTGAAGACATTGATGACATTGACGTCATTGACGACATTGACGACATAGACTACTTGGACGACATTGATGACATAGACAATATTGACGACATTGACGACATAGACGACATAGCCGACATTGACGACATAGACGACATAGACGATATTGACGACATAGACGACATAGACGACATAGACGGCACTGACGACATAAACTATATATACGATTTTGACGATATTGACGACATTGACGACATTAACGACATAGACGATATTGACGACATTGACAACATAGACGACATTGACGACATTGACGATATTGACGACATAGACGACATAGGCGACATAGACGACATAGACGACATAGATGATATTGACGACATTAACGACGTTGACGACATTGACGACATAGACGTCATAGACGATATTCACGACATAAACGACGTTGACGACATTAACGAATATGCCGATATTGACGATATTTACGACATAGACGATATTGACGACATTGACGACATAGACGACATAGCCGACATTGACGACATAGACGACATAGACGATATTGACGACTTTGACGACATTGACGACATTGACGACATAGACGACATTGACGACATTGACGACATTGACGACATTAACGACATAGACGACATACACGATATTGACGGCATTGACGACATTGACGACATAGACGATATCGACGACAAAGACGACATAGACGATATAGACGACATTTACGACATAGACGATATTGACGACTTTGACGACATTGACGACATTGACGATATTGATGACATTGACGACATTGACGACATTGACGACACAGACGACATTGACGACATAGTCGACATTGACGATATTTACGACTTTGACGACATAGATGGCATAGACAACATGTATGACATTGACAACATTGACCGCATTGAAGACATTGACGATATTGACGTCATTGACGACATTGACGACAGACGGTATTGACGACTTTGACGACATTGACGACTTAGACAACATAGACGACATAGACGACATAGACGGCATTGACGACAGACAATATATACGACTTTGACGATATTGACGACATTGACGACATTGACGACATAGACGACATTGACGACATTGACGACATTGACGACATTGATGACATAGACGACATTGACGACATTGACGACACTGACGACATAGACGACATAGACGACATAGACGATATTGACGACTTGGACGACACTGACGACATTGACGATATTGACGACATAGACGACATTGACGACATTGACGATATAGAAGACATTGACGACATTGACGACATGGACGACATGGACGATATTGACGATATTGACGACATTGACGACATTAACGACATAAACGACATAGACGACATTGACGACATTGAAGACATTGACGACATTGTCGACATAGACGACATTGACGACATAGACGACATGGACGACTTTGTCGACATCGACGACATAGACGACGTTGACAACATAGACGACATTGACGACATAGACGACGTAACCGATATTGACGACTTTGACGACATTGACGCCATTGACGACTTTGACGACATAGACGACATAGACGACATTGACGACATTGACTTCATAGACGACATAAACGATATTGACGACATTGACGACATTAACGACATTGAAGACATAGACGACATTGAAGACATTGATGACATTGACGACATAGACGACATAGACGACACAGACGATATTGACGACATAGACGATATTGACGACTTCTACGACATTGACGACATTGACGATATTGACGACTTTGACGACATTGACAACATTGGCGATATTGACGACATTGACGACATTGACGACACATACGACATTGACGACATAGACGATATAGACGATATTTACTACTTTGACGACATTGATGACATAGTTGACATAGAAAACATGTAGGACATTGACAACATGGACAGCATTGAAGACATTGACGACATTGACGTCATTGACGACATTGACGACATAGACGACTTCGACGACAATGACGACATTGACGACATAGACGACATAGACGATATTGTCGTCTTTGACGTCATTGAAGACATTGACGACATTGACGACATAGACGACAATGACGAAATAGTCGACATAGATGACATAGACAACATAACCGATATTGACGACTTTGACGACATTGACGACATTGACGATATTGACGACAAAGACGCCATTGACGACATTGACGAACTAGACGACATAGACGACTTTGACGACATTGACTACATAGACGACATAGACGATATTGACGACATTGACGAAATTAACGACATTGACGACATAGACGACATTGACGACAATGACGACATAGATGACAGACAACATGTATGACATTGAAAACATTGACAGCATTGAAGACATTGATGACATTGGCGTCATTGACGACATTGACGACATTAACGACATAGACGATATTGACGACTTTGACGAGATTGACGACATTGACGACATTGACGACATAGACGACTTTGATGACATAGACAGCATTGACGACATAGACGATATAGACGACTTTGACGACATTGACACCATTGACGATATTGACGGCATTGACGACATAGACGACATAGACGACATAGACGATATTGACTACTTTGACGACAATGACGACATTGACGACATAGACGACATTGACGACAATGACGACATAGACGACATAGACGATATTGACGACATTGACGACATAGACGATATTGACGACAAAGACGACATAGACGACATTGACGACATAGACGATATTGACGACTTTGACGACATTGACGACATTGACGATATTGATGACATTGACGTCATTGACGACATTGACGACATAGACTACTTTGACGACATTGACGACATTGACGACATAGACGAACTAAACTAGTAATAGTTGTTATTTATAAATCCGCTGACTCAGATTTTAAAATGTTTCTGCCCAAGCTGGAATTGGTTCTGGGTTCACTGTATAGGAAGTGTAAAAATTTAATTGTGTGTGGAGATTTCAACATTAATTGTGTAGGTGATAGCTCAAGGAAAAGTCAGCTGTTAGATCTATTTAATTCTTATAACATGATGCAAACAGTATTTTTTCCAACGAGAGTGCAAGGAAATAGCAGTTCTACCATTGACAATATTTTTGTTCATTTTTCATTATTAGAGGGGCACTCTGTCTGCAGAATAGTAAATGGCCTATCAGACCACGATGCCCAATTTTAATTTTAAAAAGTATTTGTTCTCAAACAAATGTTAAACATAAATATCAACTACTCAGAAAAGTTAATCCAGTTGCAATTGAGACCTTTTTAAGCCTAATTAAGGAACAAGAATGGCAGGAATTTTATAGTGCTGATAATGCAGATGATAAATATAATGCTTTTCTGAACACATTTATTATGCTGTTTGAAAGTTGCTTTCCGCTAGAACGCTCAAAACAGGGTACTTTCAGTAACAGACAGCCAGGGTGGAAGACAAAGGGGATAAGAGTATCATGTAGAATTAAGCGGGAGATGTATCAAAATGTTAGAAGCAGTCAGAATGAAGATGCAGTAGCTCATTACAAACAGTACTATAAGGTTCTGAAAAATGTCATTAAGAATGCAAAAAGTATGTGGTACGCAAAAAGAATAGCAAACTCTCGGGATAAAATTAAAACTATCTGGTCAGTCGTGAAGGAAGTGTCTGGTCAGGAGCAGCAAGTAGAAGATATAACGTCAGTGCGTAGTAGGAATGTTTCTGTTACTGACAAGATAGATATATGTGCAATATTCAATAATCACTTTCTGAATATAGTAGAGGAACTAAACAAAACTCTAGTTTCTACAGGTAATCATATAACGTTTTTAGAAAATGCTTTTCCGAGGCTGTTGCCTGAAATGATCCCTCATGATACTTCCATAGGTGAGATTGAGTCAATAATTAAATCACTAAAGACTAAGGACTCTTGTGGATATGATGGGGTATCTAGCAGAATTCTAAAGTTCTGTTCTCCATATGTTAGCCCAGTACTAAGCCATATTTGTAATTTTTCCTTTCAGAATGGTCAGTTTCCTAACAGATTAAAGTACTCAGTAGTGAAACCGCTTTATAAAAAAGGAGAAAGGGATAATGTAGACAACTATAGACCTATTTCTATGCCATCGGTTTTTTCCAAAGTTATTGAAAAGGCTGTTTATTCAAGATTAATTGATCATTTCAGTTCACATAATTTCCTGTCAAACGTACAGTTTGGTTTTAGAAGTGGTTTAACGACCGAAAACGCTATATTTTCGTTTCTCTGTGAGGCACTTGATGGGTTAAATAAGAGGCTACGGACATTAGGCGTCTTCTTTGATTTAACAAAAGCGTTTGATTGTGTTGATCACAAAATATTGTTGCAGAAGTTGGAACATTATGGAATACGGGGAGTAGCCCACAACTGGTTCACCTCTTACTTTAATAATAGACAACAGAAGGTAATTCTCCGCAATGTAGAAAATGGCTATGACGTGCAATCCCAATGGGGCACAATTAAGTATGGGGTGCCCCAGGGGTCTGTTTTGGGACCATTGCTGTTTCTTATTTATATAAATGATATGCCTTCGAGTATAACAGGTGATTGTAAAATATTTTTGTTTGCTGATGATACCAGCTTGGTAGTGAAGGATGTTGCTCGTAATATTGACACAGTATCAAATAATGCAGTTCAAGAGATAAATTCATGGCTAATAGAAAACAAGTTGATGTTAAATCACAGTAAAACTCAGTTCTTACAATTTCTAACACATAATTTGACGAAATCTGACATTATGATTACACATAATGGGCATGTGATAAGTGAGACTGAACAGTTCAAATTTCTAGGTGTTCATATAGACAGTAAGCTGTCATGGAAAGCCCATGTTCAGGATCTTGTTCCAAAACTAAATTCTGCTATATTTACCATTAGAACAATATCTGAGATAAGTGATTTTTCAACACGAAAAGTAGTCTATTTCGCTTACTTTCACTCACTTATGACGTACGGCATTGTTTTTTGGGGTAACTCGCCTGATGCAAAAATGATATTTCTGGCTCAAAAACGGGCGGTTCGAGCAATTTCTGGTGTAAGTTCGCGAACGTCATGTCGACCCCTTTTCAGTAGTCTGGCAATTTTGACTCTGGTGTCACAATACGTTTTTCTTTAATGTCGTTTGTTGTTAATAATATCAGCTTATTCCCACGAGTTAGTAGCTTTCACTCAGTGAATACTAGACAGATGTCTAACCTACATTCGCACCACACCACCTTAACACTTGTGCAGAAAGGGGTGCAGTGTTCTGCGGCATCCATTTTCAATAAGCTGCCACAAGAACTTAAGAATCTTAGCACTAATTCACATTCTTTCAAATCTAAATTGAAGAGTTACCTCGTGGCTCACTCCTTTTATTCTGTCGAGGAACTCCTAGAAAAGTTAAACAATTAAGCTAATTTATTTTTTCTTTATTGAATCTTTTCACTTTGTCTTAAGATTGTCGTGTGCAAAGGACTACTTAAAAATTTTCTATTACCATTATTGTGTAACAATTAATGTATTGACTTGTTCCATGACCATGGAGTCTTACTCCTGAAGTGGGTCCTATGGAACAGAAAAAACAAATCAATAAATAAAATAAAGACTACATAGACGATATTGACGACGTTGACGACATTGACGACATTGACGACATTGACGACATAGACGACATTGATGATATTGACGACATAGACGACATTGACGAAATTGACGACATAGACGACATAACCGATATTGACGACTTTGACGACATTGACGATATTGACAACAAAGACGCCATTGACGACATTGACGAACTAGACGACATAGACGACTTTAACGACATTGACGACATAGACGACATAGACGATATTGACGACATTGACGAAATTAACGACATTGACGACATTGACGACATTGACGACATTGACGACATAGACGATATTGACGACTTTGTCGACATTGACGACATTGACGACATTGACGACATAGAAAATATTGACGACATAGACGACATTGACGATATTGACGACATTGACGACATTGACGACATTGAAGACATAGACGACTTTGACGACATTGACGACATAGACGACATAGACGATTTTTACGACATTGACGATATTAACGACATTGACGACATAGAAGACATTGACGACGTTGCCGACATTGACGACATTGACGATATTGATGACATAGACGACATAGACGACATAGACGGCATTGACGACATAGACGATATTGACGATATTGACGACTTTGACGACTTTGACGACTTTGACGACATTGACGATATTGACGACATTGACGACATTGACGACATTGAAGACAATGACGACATTGACGACATAGACGACATTGACGACATTGTTGACATAGACGACATTTACGACATAGACGACATTGACGATATTGACGACATAGACGACATTGACGACATTGACGACATAGACGACATAACCGATATTGACGACTTTGACGACATTGACGATATTGACGATATTGACGACAAAGACGCCATTGACGACATTGACGAACTAGACGACATAGACGACTTTGACGACATTGACTACATAGACGACATAGACGATATTGACGACATTGACGAAATTAACGACATTGACGACATTGACGACATTGACGACATTGACGACATAGACGACATTGATGACATAGACGACATTGACGACATAGACGACATAGACGATATTGACGACTTACACGACATTGACGACATTGACGATATAGACGACATAGACGACATTGACGACATTGTTGACATAGACGACATTTACGACATAGACGACATTGACAATATTGACGACACAGATGACATTGACGACATCGACGACATGGACGACATAGACGATATTGACGACATTGATGGCATTAACGACATTGACGACATAGACGACATTGACGACATTGACGACAGTGACATTTACGACAGACGACGTTGATGATATAGACGACATAGACGATATTGACGACATTGACGACATTAACGACATTGACGACATTGACGACATTGATGACATTGACGACATAGACGAAATTGACGACTTGGACGACATAGACGACATTGACGACATTGATGACATAGACGATATTGACGACTTTGACGACATTGACGACATTGACTACTTTGATGACATTGACGACATTGACGACATAGACGACATAGACGATATTGACGACTTTGACGACATTGAAGACATTGATAACATTGACGACATAGACGACATAGACGATATTGACGACATTGACGACATTAACGACATTGATGACATTGACGACATAGACGACATAACTGATATTGACGACTTTGACGACATTGACGACATTGACGATAATGACGACAAAGACGCCATTGACGACATTGACGAACTAGGCGACATAGACGACTTTGATGACATTGACTAAATAGACGACATAGACGATATTGACGACAATGACGAAAATAACGACATTGACGACATAGATGACATTGACGACATTGACGACATTGACGGCATTGACGATATTGACGACATTGACGATATTGACGACATAGACGACATTGACGACATAGTCGACATTGACAATATGTACGAATTTGACGACATTGACGACATAAATGACATGGATAACATGTATGACATGGACAACATTGACAGCATTGAAGACATTGATGACATTGACGTCATTGACGACATTGACGACATTGACTACTTTGATGACATTGACGACATTGACGACATAGACGACATAGACGATATTGACGACTTTGACGACATTGAAGACATTGATAACATTGACGACATAGACGACATAGACGATATTGACGACATTGACGACATTAACGACATTGATGACATTGCCGACATAGACGACATAACTGATATTGACGACTTTGACGACATTGACGACATTGACGATAATGACGACAAAGACGCCATTGACGACATTGACGAACTAGGCGACATAGACGACTTTGATGACATTGACTAAATAGACGACATAGACGATATTGACGACAATGACGAAAATAACGACATTGACGACATAGAAGACATTGACGACATTGACGACATTGACGGCATTGACGATATTGAGACATTGACGATATTGACGACATAGACGACATTCACGACATTGACGAAATAGACGACATAACTGATATTGACGACTTTGACGACATTGACGACATTGACGATAATGACGACAAAGACGCCATTGACGACATTGACGAACTAGGCGACATAGACGACTTTGATGACATTGACTAAATAGACGACATAGACGATATTGACGACAATGACGAAAATAACGACATTGACGACATAGACGACATTGACGACAATGACGACATAGATGACATAGACTTCATACGCCTCCGCCTACGAACCATAATGTACGTCTATCCGATCCAGAAAGACCGCAAGAAAACTCCTAACGGCCCTTTTAAACCTAGCGCCACGCCCTATTACGTCACCTAGTTCTAACAACAAATGGCATGTTACAAGAGTAATACGATTTACCCATATCCTTATTATACACTTCAAACACTTGAAATGTCCGATAAGCAATCACATCTCTATTATTAAAACTCTCAAGTCCACCTTGCGCCTTTAAAGTATCACCGTTACCACGAACAATTGCAGCTGTAATCCAACCATTACCATGACTCGGATTAGTGTCAGATCTACTAATTGTAAACTGGAAAACACCACCGCAAAACACACTAGGTCCTTGCAGAAACACCTGTGCCCCTACATTATTAGTCGCATTCTTAATGTCTATATTATCAATAGCCTTAAACACTGTAGGACGAGAACTCCTCATCCTCCGCCTACGAACCATAATGTACGTCCATCCGATCCAGATATACATCTGGCTGGCGCGCAGACTGCAACGGCCGCAACGGCTGTCCTTGACCTTGACCTTTGTCCGCTAACTGCGGCCGGCGCTCAGTAAAACTAGGAGCGCCGGCCCCCGCAGGATGCCTACCTACGCAGGCGCAACGACACTCGCGCGCTACCTTAACAAAGACTGCTAACTTATCAAAGATATATATCAAGATAATTTGATGTATCACGGCAAGTATAATATGCAGAGCAGGGGAGTCATAACTCCCCCCATGGATGGTGCCCCCCACGATTTCTCCATTTGTTGTAAGTGAATCAGTTACTGGGATGACTTGGGATGGGTCACTACCCGTGACCCAATAGGTTTCTTTTTTGCTGTGTGTCCTTATTAAAATAATCTGTACATCACGAGTTCTTTTAACTAAAAATACTTCTTTATTTCAATGACGATAATAATACAATACATCTCCAATAACTCTAATCTTACTACAATTCAACATTCCTTTAATCCAAATAGCGACGCCTTCCTGTTCGTTAACTCTACGATGATTACGAGTTCTAACAACAAATGGCATGTTACAAGAGTAATACGATTTACCCATATCCTTATTATACACTTCAAACTTGCAGTCTGCGCGCCAGCCAGTAGGTGACGTAATAGGGCGTGGCGCTAGGTTTAAAAGGGCCGTTAGGAGTTTTCTTGCGGTCTTTCTGGATCGGATAGACGTACATTATGGTTCGTAGGCGGAGGATGAGGAGTTCTCGTCCTACAGTGTTTAAGGCTATTGATAATATAGACATTAAGAATGTGACTAATAATGTAGGGGCACAGGTGTTTCTGCAAGGACCTAGTGTGTTTTGCGGTGGTGTTTTCCAGTTTACAATTAGTAGATCTGACACTAATCCGAGTCATGGTAATGGTTGGATTACAGCTGCAATTGTTCGTGGTAACGGTGATACTTTAAAGGCGCAAGGTGGACTTGAGAGTTTTAATAATAGAGATGTGATTGCTTATCGGACATTTCAAGTGTTTGAAGTGTATAATAAGGATATGGGTAAATCGTATTACTCTTGTAACATGCCATTTGTTGTTAGAACTCGTAATCATCGTAGAGTTAACGAACAGGAAGGCGTCGCTATTTGGATTAAAGGAATGTTGAATTGTAGTAAGATTTGATGGATTACAGCTGCAATTGTTCGTGGTAACGGTGATACTTTAAAGGGGCAAGGTGGACTTGAGAGTTTTAATAATAGAGATGTGATTGCTTATCGGACATTTCAAGTGTTTGAAGTGTATAATAAGGATACATCAAATTATCTTGATATATATCTTTGATAAGTTAGCAGTCTTTGTTAAGGTAGCGCGCGAGTGTCGTTGCGCCTGCGTAGGTAGGCATCCTGCGGGGGCCGGCGCTCCTAGTTTTACTGAGCGCCGGCCGCAGTTAGCGGACAAAGGTCAAGGTCAAGGACAGCCGTTGCGGCCGTTGCAGTCTGCGCGCCAGCCAGTAGGTGACGTAATAGGGCGTGGCGCTAGGTTTAAAAGGGCCGTTAGGAGTTTTCTTGCGGTCTTTCTGGATCGGATAGACGTACATTATGGTTCGTAGGCGGAGGATGAGGAGTTCTCGTCCTACAGTGTTTAAGGCTATTGATAATATAGACATTAAGAATGCGACTAATAATGTAGGGGCACAGGTGTTTCTGCAAGGACCTAGTGTGTTTTGCGGTGGTGTTTTCCAGTTTACAATTAGTAGATCTGACACTAATCCGAGTCATGGTAATGGTTGGATTACAGCTGCAATTGTTCGTGGTAACGGTGATACTTTAAAGGCGCAAGGTGGACTTGAGAGTTTTAATAATAGAGATGTGATGTGAAGGCGTCGCTATTTGGATTAAAGGAATGTTGAATTGTAGTAAGATTAGATGGATTACAGCTGCAATTGTTCGTGGTAATGGTGATACTTTAAAGGCGCAAGGTGGACTTGAGAGTTTTAATAATAGAGATGTGATTGCTTATCGGACATTTCAAGTGTTTGAAGTGTATAATAAGGATACATCAAATTATCTTGATATATATCTTTGATAAGTTAGCAGTCTTTGTTAAGGATACATCAAATTATCTTGATATATATCTTTGATAAGTTAGCAGTCTTTGTTAAGGTAGCGCGCGAGTGTCGTTGCGCCTGCGTAGGTAGGCATCCTGCGGGGGCCGGCGCTCCTAGTTTTACTGAGCGCCGGCCGCAGTTAGCGGACAAAGGTCAAGGTCAAGGACAGCCGTTGCGGCCGTTGCAGTCTGCGCGCCAGCCAGTAGGTGACGTAATAGGGCGTGGCGCTAGGTTTAAAAGGGCCGTTAGGAGTTTTCTTGCGGTCTTTCTGGATCGGATAGACGTACATTATGGTTCGTAGGCGGAGGATGAGGAGTTCTCGTCCTACAGTGTTTAAGGCTATTGATAATATAGACATTAAGAATGCGACTAATAATGTAGGGGCACAGGTGTTTCTGCAAGGAACTAGTGTGTTTTGCGGTGGTGTTTTCCAGTTTACAATTAGTAGATCTGACACTAATCCGAGTCATGGTAATGGTTGGATTACAGCTGCAATTGTTCGTGGTAACGGTGATACTTTAAAGGCGCAAGGTGGACTTGAGAGTTTTAATAATAGAGATGTGATTGCTTATCGGACATTTCAAGTGTTTGAAGTGTATAATAAGGATATGGGTAAATCGTATTACTCTTGTAACATGCCATTTGTTGTTAGAACTCGTAATCATCGTAGAGTTAACGAACAGGAAGGCGTCGCTATTTGGATTAAAGGAATGTTGAATTGTAGTAAGATTAGAGTTATTGGAGATGTATTGTATTATTATCGTCATTGAAATAAAGAAGTATTTTTAGTTAAAAGAACTCGTGATGTACAGATTATTTTAATAAGGACACACAGCAAAAAAGAAACCTATTGGGTCACGGGTAGTGACCCATCCCAAGTCATCCCAGTAACTGATTCACTTACAACAAATGGAGAAATCGTGGGGGGCACCATCCATGGGGGGAGTTATGACTCCCCTGCTCTGCATATTATACTTGCCGTGATACATCAAATTATCTTGATATATATCTTTGATAAGTTAGCAGTCTTTGTTAAGGTAGCGCGCGAGTGTCGTTGCGCCTGCGTAGGTAGGCATCCTGCAGGGGCCGGCGCTCCTAGTTTTACTGAGCACCGGCCGCAGTTAGCGGACAAAGGTCAAGGTCAAGGACAGCCGTTGCGGCCGTTGCAGTCTGCGCGCCAGCCAGTAGGTGACGTAATAGGGCGTGGCGCTAGGTTTAAAAGGGCCGTTAGGGGTTTTCTTGCGGTCTTTCTGGATCGGATAGACGTACATTATGGTTCGTAGGCGGAGGATGACGACAATGACGAAAATAACGACATTGACGACATAGACGACATTGACGACAATGACGACATAGATGACATAGACAACATGTATGACATTCAAACAGTTGACAGCATTGAAGACATTGACGACATTGGCGTCATTGATGACATTGACGACATAGACGACATTGACGACATTGACGACATTGACGACATTGACGACATAGACGACTTTGACGACATTGACGACATAGACGCCATAGACGATATTGACCTCATTGACGACATTAACGACATTGATGACATAGAAGACATTGACGACATTGACGACATTGACGACATTGACGATATTGACGACAGACGACATAGGCGACACAGAGGGCATTGACGACATAGACGATATATACGACTATGACGATATTGACGACATTGACGACATTGACGACATAGACGACATTGACGACATTGACGACATTGACGACATAGACGACATTGACGACATTGACGACATTGACGACATAGACGACATAGACGACATAGACGATATAGACGACTTTGACGACATTGACGACATTGACGATATTGACGACATAGACGACATTGACGACATTGACGACATTGACGACATGGACGACATAGACGATATTGACGATATTGACGACATTGACGACATTAACGACATTTACGACACAGACGACATTGACGACATTGAAGACAATGACGACATTGTCGACATAGACGACATTGACAACATAGACGACATGGACGACATTGACGACATCGACGACATAGACGACGTTGACGATATAGACGACATTGACGACATAGACGACATAACCGATATTGACGACTCTGACGACATTGACGCCATTTACGACATTGACGACTTAGACGACTTAGTCGACATTGACGATATTGACTACATAGACGACATAAACGATATTGACGACATTGACGACATTAACGACATTGAAGACATAGACGACATTGACGACATTGACGACATTGACGACATTGACAACATTGACGACATTGACGACATAGACGACAGACGATACTGACGACATTGACGACATTAACGACATTGACGACATAGACGACATTGACGACATTGACGACATTGACGACTTTGACGAAATAGACGAAATAGACGACATAGACGACATAACCGAAATTGACGACTTTGACGACATTGACGACATTGACGATATTGTCGACAAAGACGCCATTGACGACATTGACGATATTGACGACTTCTACGACATTGACGACATTGACGATATTGACGACTTTCACGACATTTACGACATTGGCGATATTTACGACATTGACGACTTGACGACATTGACGACATTGACGACACAGACGACATTGACGACATAGACGACATAGACGATATTTACTACTTTGACGACATTGATGACATAGTTGATATAGACAACATGTAGGACATTTACAACATTGACAGCATTGAAGACATTGACGACATTGACGTCATTGACGACATTGACGACATAGACGACTTTGACGACATTGACTACATTGACGACATTGAAGACATTGACGACATTGACGACATAGACGACATTGACGACATTGACGACATAGACGAAATAGACGACATAGACGACATAACCGATATTGACGACTTTGACGACATTGACGACATTGACGATATTGACGACAAAGACGCCATTGACAACATTGACGAACTAGACGACATAGACAACTTTGACGACATTGACTACATAGACGACATAGACGATTTTGACGACATTGACGAAATTAAATACATTGACGACATTGACGACAATGACGACATAGATGACATAGACAACATGTATGAAATTGAAAACGTTGACAGCATTGAAGACATTGACGACATTGGCATCATTGACGACATTGACGACATTGACGACATAGACGATATTGAATACTTTGACGACATTGACGACATTGACGACATAGACGACATTGACGACATAGACAGCATTGACGACATAGACGATAAGGACGACTTTGACGACATTGACGCCATTGACGATAATGACGACATTGACGACATAGTCGACATAGACGACATAGACGATATTGAATACTTTGACGACATTGACGACATTGACGACATAGACGACATTGACGACATTGACGACATTAACGACATAGACGACATAGACGATATTGACGACATTGACGACATTAACGACATTGACGACAAAGACAATATTGAAGACACTGACGACATTTTCGACATAGACGACATTGACGACATATACGATGTTGACGACTTTTACGACATTGACGACATTGACGATATTGATGACATTGTCGTCATTGACGACATTAACGACATAGACTACTTTGACGACATTGGCGTCATTGACGACATTGACGACATTGACGTCTTTGACGACATAGACGATATTGACGACTTTGTCGACATTGACGACATTGACAACATTGACGACATTGACGACATAGACGATATAGACGATATTTACGACATTGACGATATTAACGACATTGACGACATAGAAAACATTGACGACATTGCCGACATTGACGACATTGACGATATTGACGACATAGACAACATAGACGACATAGACGGCATTGACGACATAGACGATATTCACGACTTCGACGACATTGACGTCATTGACGATTTTGACGACATTGACGACAATAACGACATTGAAGACATTGACGACATTGACGACATAGACGACATTGACAACATAGACGACATAGACGACATAGACGATATTGACGACTTTGACGACATTGAAGACATTAACGATATTGACGACATAGACGACAATGACGACATTGTTGACATAGACGACATTGACGACATAGACGACATTGACGATATTGACGACATAGACGACATTGACGACATTGACGACATAGACGACATAACCGATATTGACGACTTTGACGACATTGACGACATTGACGATATTGACGACAAAGACGGCATTGACGACATTGACGAACAATATGACATAGACGACTTTGACGACATTGACTACATAGACGACATAGACGATATTGACGACATTGACGAAATTAACGACATTGACGACATTGACGACATTGACGACAAGGACGACATTGACGACATAGACGACATTGACGACATAGACGACATTGACGAAATAGACGACATAGATGATATTGACGACTTTGACGACATTGATGACATAGATGACATAGACAACACGTATGACATTGACAACAATGACAGCATTGGAAGACATTGACGACATTGACGTCATTGACGACATTGACGACATAGACGATTTTGACGACATTGACGACATTGACGACATAGACGACATAGACGATATTGACGACTTTGACGATATTGACGACCTACACGACATAGACGACATATACGACATAGACGATATTGACGACATTAACGACGTTGACGACATGGCGAAAATGTCGATATTGACGATATTTACGACATAGACGATATTGATGACATTGACGACATAGACGACATAGCCGACATAGACGACATAGACGACATAGACGATATTGACGACTTTGACGACATTGACGACATTGACGACATAGACGACATTGACGACATTGACGACATTGACTACATTAACGACATTGACGATATTGACGACTTTGACGAAATTGACGACCTACACGACATAGACGACATAGACGATACTGACGACATTAACGACGTTGACGACATTGACGAAAATGTCGATATAGACGATATTTACGACATAGACGATATTGACGACATAGACGACATTGACGACATAGACGACATAATCGATATTGACGACTTTGACAACATTAACGACATTGACGATAATGACGCCAAAGACGCCATTGACGACATTGACGAACTAGACGACATAGACGACTTTGACGTCATTGACTACATAGACGACATAGACGATATTGACGACATTGACGAAATTAACGACATTGACGACATTGACGACATTGACGACATAGACGACATTGACGACATAGACGACAAAGATGATATTGACGACTTTGACGACATTGACGATATAGACGACATAGACGACATTGACAATATTGACGACATAGACGACATTGACGACATTGACGACAGTGACGACATTTACGACATAGACGACATTGACGACGTAGACGATATTGACGACATTGACGACATTAACGACATTGACGACATTGACGACATTGATGACATTGACGACAGACGATATTGACGACATAGACGACATAGTCGACATTGACGATATGTACGACTTTGACGACATTGACGACATAAATGACATGGACAACATGTATGACATGGACAACATTGAGAGCATTGAAGACATTGATGACATTGACGTCATTGACGACATTGACGACATTGACTACTTTGATGACATTGACGACATTGACGACATAGACGACATAGACGATATTGACGACTTTGACGACATTGAAGACATTGATAACATTGACGACATAGACGACATAGACGATATTGACGACATTGACGACATTAACGACATTGATGACATTGACGACATAGACGACATAGACGATATTGACGACATTGACGACATTAACGACATTGACGACATAGAAGACATTGACGACATTGACGACATTGACGGCATTGACGATATTGACGACATTGACGATATTGACGACATAGACGACATTCACGACATTGACGAAATAGACGACATAACCGATATTGACGACTTTGACGACATTGACGACATTGACGATAATGACGACAAAGACGCCATTGACGACATTGACGAACTAGACGACATAGACGACTTTGATGACATTGACTAAATAGACGACATAGACGATATTGACGACAATGACGAAAATAACGACATTGACGACATAGACGACATTGACGACAATGACGACATAGATGACATAGACAACATGTATGACATTCAAACAGTTGACAGCATTGAAGACATTGACGACATTGGCGTCATTGATGACATTGACGACATAGACGACATTGACGACATTGACGACATTGACGACATTGACGACATAGACGACTTTGACGACATTGACGACATAGACGCCATAGACGATATTGACCTCATTGACGACATTAACGACATTGATGACATAGAAGACATTGACGACATTGACGACATTGACGATATTGACGACATAGACGACATAGGCGACACAGAGGGCATTGACGACATAGACGATATATACGACTTTGACGATATTGACGACATTGACGACATTGACGACATAGACGACATTGACGACATTGACGACATTGACGACATAGACGACATTGACGACATTGACGACATTGACGACATAGACGACATAGACGACATAGACGATATAGACGACTTTGACGACATTGACGACATTGACGATATTGACGACATAGACGACATTGACGACATTGACGACATTGACGACATGGACGACATAGACGATATTGACGATATTGACGACATTGACGACATTGACGACATAGACGACATAGACGACATAGACGATATAGACAACTTTGTCGACATTGACGACATTGACGATATTGACGACATAGACGACATTGACGACATTGACGACATTGACGACATGGACGACATAGACGATATTGACGATATTGACGACATTGACGACATTAACGACATTTACGACATAGACGACATTGACGACATTGAAGACAATGACGACATTGTCGACATAGACGACATTGACGACATAGACGACATGGACGACATTGACGACATCGACGACATAGACGACGTTGACGATATAGACGACATTGACAACAT
Organism: Locusta migratoria; assembly: GCA_026315105.1. Taxonomy (NCBI): domain Eukaryota; kingdom Metazoa; phylum Arthropoda; class Insecta; order Orthoptera; family Acrididae; genus Locusta; species Locusta migratoria. The sequence continues at coordinate 126,624,267 of CM048754.1, forward strand.
AGACGACATAGACGACATAGACGATATTGACGACTTTGACGACATTGAAGACATTAACGATATTGACGACATAGACGACAATGACGACATTGTTGACATAGACGACATTGACGACATAGACGACACTGACGATATTGACGACATAGACGACATTGACGACATTGACGACATAGACGACATAACCGATATTGACGACTTTGACGACATTGACGACATTGACGATATTGAGGACAAAGACGCCATTGACGACATTGACGAACAATATGACATAGACGACTTTGACGACATTGACTACATAGACGACATAGACGATATTGACGACATTGATGAAATTAACGACATTGACGACATTGACGACATTGACGACAAGGACGACATTGACGACATAGACGACATTGACGACATAGACGACATTTACGAAATAGACGACATAGATGATATTGACGACTTTGACGACATTGATGACATAGATGACATAGACAACACGTATGACATTGACAACAATGACAGCATTGGAAGACATTGACGACATTGACGTCATTGACGACATTGACGACATAGACGATTTTGACGACATTGACGACATTGACGACATAGACGACATAGACGATATTGACGACTTTGACGATATTGACGACCTACACGACATAGACGACATATACGACATAGACGATATTGACGACATTAACGACGTTGACGACATGGCGAAAATGTCGATATTGACGATATTTACGACATAGACGATATTGATGACATTGACGACATAGACGACATAGCCGACATAGACGACATAGACGACATAGACGATATTGACGACTTTGACGACATTGACGACATTGACGACATAGACGACATTGACGACATTGACGACATTGACTACATTAACGACATTGACGATATTGACGACTTTGACGACATTGACGACCTACACGACATAGACGACATAGACGATATTGACGACATTAACGACGTTGACGACATTGACGAAAATGTCGATATAGACGATATTTACGACATAGACGATATTGACGACATAGACGACATTGACGACATAGACGACATAATCGATATTGACGACTTTGACGACATTAACGACATTGACGATAATGACGACAAAGACGCCATTGACGACATTGACGAACTAGACGACATAGACGACTTTGACGACATTGACTACATAGACGACATAGACGATATTGACGACATTGACGAAATTAACGACATTGACGACATTGACGACATTGACGACATAGACGACATTGACGACATAGACGACAAAGATGATATTGACGACTTTGACGACATTGACGATATAGACGACATAGACGACATTGACAATATTGACGACATAGACGACATTGACGACATTGACGACAGTGACGACATTTACGACATAGACGACATTGACGACGTAGACGATATTGACGACATTGACGACATTAACGACATTGACGACATTGACGACATTGATGACATTGACGACAGACGATATTGACGACATAGACGACATAGTCGACATTGACGATATGTACGACTTTGACGACATTGACGACATAAATGACATGGACAACATGTATGACATGGACAACATTGAGAGCATTGAAGACATTGATGACATTGACGTCATTGACGACATTGACGACATTGACTACTTTGATGACATTGACGACATTGACGACATAGACGACATAGACGATATTGACGACTTTGACGACATTGAAGACATTGATAACATTGACGACATAGACGACATAGACGATATTGACGACATTGACGACATTAACGACATTGATGACATTGACGACATAGACGACATAGACGATATTGACGACATTGACGACATTAACGACATTGACGACATAGAAGACATTGACGACATTGACGACATTGACGGCATTGACGATATTGACGACATTGACGATATTGACGACATAGACGACATTCACGACATTGACGAAATAGACGACATAACCGATATTGACGACTTTGACGACATTGACGACATTGACGATAATGACGACAAAGACGCCATTGACGACATTGACGAACTAGACGACATAGACGACTTTGATGACATTGACTAAATAGACGACATAGACGATATTGGCGACAATGACGAAAATAACGACATTGACGACATAGACGACATTGACGACAATGACGACATAGATGACATAGACAACATGTATGACATTCAAACAGTTGACAGCATTGAAGACATTGACGACATTGGCGTCATTGATGACATTGACGACATAGACGACATTGACGACATTGACGACATTGACGACATTGACGACATAGACGACTTTGACGACATTGACGACATAGACGCCATAGACGATATTGACCTCATTGACGACATTAACGACATTGATGACATAGAAGACATTGACGACATTGACGACATTGACGACATTGACGATATTGACGACATAGACGACATAGGCGACACAGAGGGCATTGACGACATAGACGATATGTACGACTTTGACGATATTGACGACATTGACGACATTGACGACATAGACGACATTGACGACATTGACGACATTGACGACATAGACGACATTGACGACATTGACGACATTGACGACATAGACGACATAGACGACATAGACGATATAGACGACTTTGACGACATTGACGACATTGACGATATTGACGACATAGACGACATTGACGACATTGACGACATTGACGACATGGACGACATAGACGATATTGACGATATTGACGACATTGACGACATTGACGACATAGACGACATAGACGACATAGACGATATAGACGACTTTGTCGACATTGACGACATTGACGATATTGACGACATAGACGACATTGACGACATTGACGACATTGACGACATGGACGACATAGACGATATTGACGATATTGACGACATTGACGACATTAACGACATTTACGACATAGACGACATTGACGACATTGAAGACAATGACGACATTGTCGACATAGACGACATTGACGACATAGACGACATGGACGACATTGACGACATCGACGACATAGACGACGTTGACGATATAGACGACATTGACAACATAGACGACATAGACGACATAGACGATATTGACGACTTTGACGACATTGAAGACATTAACGATATTGACGACATAGACGACAATGACGACATTGTTGACATAGACGACAATGACGACATAGACGACACTGACGATATTGACGACATAGACGACATTGACGACATTGACGACATAGACGACATAACCGATATTGACGACTTTGACGACATTGACGACATTGACGATATTGACGACAAAGACGCCATTGACGACATTGACGAACAATATGACATAGACGACTTTGACGACATTGACTACATAGACGACATAGACGATATTGACGACATTGACGAAATTAACGACATTGACGACATTGACGACATTGACGACAAGGACGACATTGACGACATAGACGACATTGACGACATAGACGACATTGACGAAATAGACGACATAGATGATATTGACGACTTTGACGACATTGATGACATAGATGACATAGACAACACGTATGACATTGACAACATTGACAGCATTGGAAGACATTGACGACATTGACGTCATTGACGACATTGACGACATAGACGATTTTGACGACATTGACGACATTGACGACATAGACGACAGACGATATTGACGACTTTGACGATATTGACGACCTACACGACATAGACGACATATACGACATAGACGATATTGACGACATTAACGACGTTGACGACATGGCGAAAATGTCGATATTGACGATATTTACGACATAGACGATATTGATGACATTGACGACATAGACGACATAGCCGACATAGACGACATAGACGACATAGACGATATTGACGACTTTGACGACATTGACGACATTGACGACATAGACGACATTGACGACATTGACGACATTGACGACATTAACGACATTGACGATATTGACGACTTTGACGACATTGACGACCTACACGACATAGACGACATAGACGATATTGACGACATTAACGACGTTGACGACATTGACGAAAATGTCGATATAGACGATATTTACGACATAGACGATATTGACGACATAGACGACATTGACGACATAGACGACATAATCGATATTGACGACTTTGACGACATTAACGACATTGACGATAATGACGACAAAGACGCCATTGACGACATTGACGAACTAGACGACATAGACGACTTTGACGACATTGACTACATAGACGACATAGACGATATTGACGACATTGACGAAATTAACGACATTGACGACATTGACGACATTGTCGACATAGACGACATTGACGACATAGACGACAAAGATGATATTGACGACTTTGACGACATTGACGATATAGACGACATAGACGACATTGACAATATTGACGACATAGACGACATTGACGACATTGACGACAGTGACGACATTTACGACATAGACGACATTGACGACGTAGACGATATTGACGACATTGACGACATTAACGACATTGACGACATTGACGACATTGATGACATTGACGACAGACGATATTGACGACATAGACGACATAGTCGACATTGACGATATGTACGACTTTGACGACATTGACGACATAAATGACATGGACAACATGTATGACATGGACAACATTGACAGCATTGAAGACATTGATGACATTGACGTCATTGACGACATTGACGACATTGACTACTTTGATGACATTGACGACATTGACGACATAGACGACATAGACGATATTGACGACTTTGACGACATTGAAGACATTGATAACATTGACGACATAGACGACATAGACGATATTGACGACATTGACGACATTAACGACATTGATGACATTGACGACATAGACGACATAGACGATATTGACGACATTGACGACATTAACGACATTGACGACATAGAAGACATTGACGACATTGACGACATTGACGGCATTGACGATATTGACGACATTGACGATATTGACGACATAGACGACATTCACGACATTGACGAAATAGACGACATAGACGATATTGACGACTTTGACGACATTGACGACATTGACGATAATGACGACAAAGACGCCATTGACGACATTGACGAACTAGACGACATAGACGACTTTGATGACATTGACTAAATAGACGACATAGACGATATTGACGACAATGACGAAAATAACGACATTGACGACATAGACGACATTGACGACAATGACGACATAGATGACATAGACAACATGTATGACATTCAAACAGTTGACAGCATTGAAGACATTGACGACATTGGCGTCATTGATGACATTGACGACATAGACGACATTGACGACATTGACGACATTGACGACATAGACGACTTTGACGACATTGACGACATAGACGCCATAGACGATATTGACCTCATTGACGACATTAACGACATTGATGACATAGAAGACATTGACGACATTGACGACATTGACGACATTGACGATATTGACGACATAGACGAAATAGGCGACACAGAGGGCATTGACGACATAGACGATATATACGACTTTGACGATATTGACGACATTGACGACATTGACGACATAGACGACATAGACGACATAGACGATATAGACGACTTTGTCGACATTGACGACATTGACGATATTGACGACATAGACGACATTGACGACATTGACGACATTGACGACATGGACGACATAGACGATATTGACGATATTGACGACATTGACGACATTAACGACATTTACGACATAAACGACATTGACGACATTGAAGACAATGACGACATTGTCGACATAGACGACATTGACGACATAGACGACATGGACGACATTGACGACATCGACGACATAGACGACATTGACGATATAGACGACATTGACGACATAGACGACATAACCGATATTGACGACTCTGACGACATTGACGTCATTTACGACATTGACGACTTAGACGACATAGTCGACATTGACGATATTGACTACATAGACGACATAAACGATATTGACGACATTGACGACATTAACGACATTGAAGACATAGACGACATTGACGACATTGACGACACAGACGACATTGACGACATAGACGACATAGACGATATTTACTACTTTGACGACATTGATGACATAGTTGACATAGACAACATGTAGGACATTTACAACATTGACAGCATTGAAGACATTGACGACATTGACGACATAGACGACTTTGACGACATTGACTACATTGACGACATTGAAGACATTGACGACATTGACGACTTAGACGACATTGACGACATTGACGACATAGACGAAATAGACGACATAGACGACATAACCGATATTGACGACTTTGACGACATTGACGACATTGACGATATTGACGACAAAGACGCCATTGACGACATTGACGAACTAGACGACATAGACAACTTTGACGACATTGACTACATAGACGACATAGACGATTTTGACGACATTGACGAAATTAAATACATTGACGACATTGACGACAATGACGACATAGATGACATAGACAACATGTGTGAAATTGAAAACGTTGACAGCATTGAAGACATTGACGACATTGGCGTCATTGACGACATTGCCGACATTGACGACATAGACGATATTTACGACTTTGACGACATTGACGACATTGACGACATGGACGACATAGACGACTTTGACGACTTAGACAGCATTGACGACATAGACGATAAGGACGACTTTGACGACATTGACGCCATTGACGAAAATGACACATTGACGACATAGTCGACATAGACGACATAGACGATATTAATACTTTGACGACATTGACGACACTGACGACATAGACGACATTGACGACATTGACGACATTAACGACATAGACGACATAGACGATATTGACGACATTGACGACATTAACGACATTGACGACAAAGACAATATTGAAGACACTGACGACATTTTCGACATAGACGACATTGACGACATATACGATGTTGGCGACTTTTACGACATTGACGACATTGACGATATTGATGACATTGACGTCATTGACGACATTGACGACATAGACTACTTTGACGACATTGGCGTCATTGACGACATTGATGACATTGACGACTTTGACGACATAGACGATATTGACGACTTTGTCGACATTGACGACATTGACAACATTGACGACATTGACGTAATAGACGATATAGACGATATTTACGACATTGACGATATTAACGACATTGAAGACATAGAAAACATTGACGACATTGCCGACATTGACGACATTGACGATATTGACGACATAGACGACATAGACGACATAGACGGCATTGACGACATAGACGATATTCACGACTTCGACGACATTGACGTCATTGACGATTTTGACGACATTGACGACTTTAACGACATTGAAGACATTGACGACATTGACGACATAGACGATATTGACAACATAGACGACATAGACGACATAGACGATATTGACGACTTTGACGACATTGACGACATTGACGATATTGACGACATAGACGACAATGACGACATTGTTGACATAGACGACATTGACGACATAGACGACATTGACGATATTGACGACATAGACGACATTGACGACATTGACGACATAGAAGACATAACCGATATTGACGACTTTGACGACATTGACGACATTAACGATATTGACGACAAAGACGCCATTGACGACATTGACGAAGAATACGACATAGACGACTTTGACGACATTGACTACATAGACGACATAAACGATATTGACGACATTGACGAAATTAACGACATTGACGACATTGACGACATTGACGACAAGGACGACATTGACGATATAGACGACTTTGTCGACATTGACGACATTGACGATATTGACGACATAGACGACATTGACGACATTGACGACATTGACGACATGGACGACATAGACGATATTGACGATATTGACGACATTGACGACATTAACGACATTTACGACATAGACGACATTGACGACATTGAAGACAATGACGACATTGTCGACATAGACGACATTGACGACATAGACGACATGGACGACATTGACGACATCGACGACATAGACGACATTGACGATATAGACGACATTGACGACATAGACGACATAACCGATATTGACGACTCTGACGACATTGACGTCATTTACGACATTGACGACTTAGACGACATAGTCGACATTGACGATATTGACTACATAGACGACATAAACGATATTGACGACATTGACGACATTAACGACATTGAAGACATAGACGACATTGACGACATTGACGACACAGACGACATTGACGACATAGACGACATAGACGATATTTACTACTTTGACGACATTGATGACATAGTTGACATAGACAACATGTAGGACATTTACAACATTGACAGCATTGAAGACATTGACGACATTGACGACATAGACGACTTTGACGACATTGACTACATTGACGACATTGAAGACATTGACGACATTGACGACTTAGACGACATTGACGACATTGACGACATAGACGAAATAGACGACATAGACGACATAACCGATATTGACGACTTTGACGACATTGACGACATTGACGATATTGACGACAAAGACGCCATTGACGACATTGACGAACTAGACGACATAGACAACTTTGACGACATTGACTACATAGACGACATAGACGATTTTGACGACATTGACGAAATTAAATACATTGACGACATTGACGACAATGACGACATAGATGACATAGACAACATGTGTGAAATTGAAAACGTTGACAGCATTGAAGACATTGACGACATTGGCGTCATTGACGACATTGCCGACATTGACGACATAGACGATATTTACGACTTTGACGACATTGACGACATTGACGACATGGACGACATAGACGACTTTGACGACTTAGACAGCATTGACGACATAGACGATAAGGACGACTTTGACGACATTGACGCCATTGACGAAAATGACACATTGACGACATAGTCGACATAGACGACATAGACGATATTAATACTTTGACGACATTGACGACACTGACGACATAGACGACATTGACGACATTGACGACATTAACGACATAGACGACATAGACGATATTGACGACATTGACGACATTAACGACATTGACGACAAAGACAATATTGAAGACACTGACGACATTTTCGACATAGACGACATTGACGACATATACGATGTTGGCGACTTTTACGACATTGACGACATTGACGATATTGATGACATTGACGTCATTGACGACATTGACGACATAGACTACTTTGACGACATTGGCGTCATTGACGACATTGACAACATTGACGACATTGACGTAATAGACGATATAGACGATATTTACGACATTGACGATATTAACGACATTGAAGACATAGAAAACATTGACGACATTGCCGACATTGACGACATTGACGACATAGACGACATTGACGATATTGACGACATAGACGACATTGACGACATTGACGACATAGACGACATAGACGACATAGACGATATTGACGACTTTGACGACATTGACGACATTGACGATATTGACGACATAGACGACAATGACGACATTGTTGACATAGACGACATTGACGACATAGACGACATTGACGATATTGACGACATAGACGACATTGACGACATTGACGACATAGAAGACATAACCGATATTGACGACTTTGACGACATTGACGACATTAACGATATTGACGACAAAGACGCCATTGACGACATTGACGAAGAATACGACATAGACGACTTTGACGACATTGACTACATAGACGACATAAACGATATTGACGACATTGACGAAATTAACGACATTGACGACATTGACGACATTGACGACAAGGACGACATTGACGACATAGACGACATTGACGACATAGACGACATTGACGATATTGACGACATAGACGACTTTGACGACATTGACTACATAGACGACATAAACGATATTGACGACATTGACGAAATTAACGACATTGACGACATTGACGACATTGACGACAAGGACGACATTGACGACATAGACGACATTGACGACATAGACGACATTGACGATATTGACGACATAGACGACATTGACGACATTGACGACATAGAAGACATAACCGATATTGACGACTTTGACGACATTGACGACATTGACGATATTGACGACAAAGACGCCATTGACGACATTGACGAAGAATACGACATAGACGACTTTGACGACATTGACTACATAGACGACATAAACGATATTGACGACATTGACGAAATTAACGACATTGACGACATTGACGACAAGGACGACATTGACGACATAGACGACATTGACGACATAGACGACATTGACGAAATAGACGACATAGATGATATTGACGACTTTGACGACATTACGATATAGACGACATAGACGACATTGACAATATTGACGACATAGACGACATTGACGACATTGACGACAGTGACGACATTTACGACATAGACGACATTGACGACATAGACGACATAGACGATATTGACGACATTGACGACATTAACGACATTGACGACATTGATGACATTGACGACATAGACGATAATGACGACATAGACGACATAGACGACATTGACGACATAGACGATATTGACGACTTTGACGACATTGACGACATTGACGACACAGACGACATTGACGACATAGTCAACATAGACGATATTTACGACTTTGACGACATTGATGACATAGATGACATAGACAACACGTATGACATTGACAACATTGACAGCATTGATGACATTGACGACATTGACGACATAGACGACATTGACGACATTGACGACTTTGACGAAATAGACGAAATAGACGACATAGACGACATAACCGAAATTGACGACTTTGACGACATTGACGACATTGACGATATTGTCGACAAAGACGCCATTGACGACATTGACGATATTGACGACTTCTACGACATTGACGACATTGACGATATTGACGACTTTCACGACATTTACGACATTGGCGATATTTACGACATTGACGACTTGACGACATTGACGACATTGACGACACAGACGACATTGACGACATAGACGACATAGACGATATTTACTACTTTGACGACATTGATGACATAGTTGATATAGACAACATGTAGGACATTTACAACATTGACAGCATTGAAGACATTGACGACATTGACGTCATTGACGACATTGACGACATAGACGACTTTGACGACATTGACTACATTGACGACATTGAAGACATTGACGACATTGACGACATAGACGAGATTGACGACATTGACGACATAGACGAAATAGACGACATAGACGACATAACCGATATTGACGACTTTGACGACATTGACGACATTGACGATATTGACGACAAAGACGCCATTGACAACATTGACGAACTAGACGACATAGACAACTTTGACGACATTGACTACATAGACGACATAGACGATTTTGACGACATTGACGAAATTAAATACATTGACGACATTGACGACAATGACGACATAGATGACATAGACAACATGTATGAAATTGAAAACGTTGACAGCATTGAAGACATTGACGACATTGGCGTCATTGACGACATTGACGACATTGACGACATAGACGATATTGAATACTTTGACGACATTGACGACATTGACGACATAGACGACATTGACGACATAGACAGCATTGACGACATAGACGATAAGGACGACTTTGACGACATTGACGCCATTGACGATAATGACGACATTGACGACATAGTCGACATAGACGACATAGACGATATTGAATACTTTGACGACATTGACGACATTGACGACATAGACGACATTGACGACATTGACGACATTAACGACATAGACGACATAGACGATATTGACGACATTGACGACATTAACGACATTGACGACAAAGACAATATTGAAGACACTGACGACATTTTCGACATAGACGACATTGACGACATATACGATGTTGACGACTTTTACGACATTGACGACATTGACGATATTGATGACATTGTCGTCATTGACGACATTAACGACATAGACTACTTTGACGACATTGGCGTCATTGACGACATTGACGACATTGACGTCTTTGACGACATAGACGATATTGACGACTTTGTCGACATTGACGACATTGACAACATTGACGACATTGACGACATAGACGATATAGACGATATTTACGACATTGACGATATTAACGACATTGACGACATAGAAAACATTGACGACATTGCCGACATTGACGACATTGACGATATTGACGACATAGACAACATAGACGACATAGACGGCATTGACGACATAGACGATATTCACGACTTCGACGACATTGACGTCATTGACGATTTTGACGACATTGACGACAATAACGACATTGAAGACATTGACGACATTGACGACATAGACGACATTGACAACATAGACGACATAGACGACATAGACGATATTGACGACTTTGACGACATTGAAGACATTAACGATATTGACGACATAGACGACAATGACGACATTGTTGACATAGACGACATTGACGACATAGACGACATTGACGATATTGACGACATAGACGACATTGACGACATTGACGACATAGACGACATAACCGATATTGACGACTTTGACGACATTGACGACATTGCCGATATTGACGACAAAGACGCCATTGACGACATTGACGAACAATATGACATAGACGACTTTGACGACATTGACTACATAGACGACATAGACGATATTGACGACATTGACGAAATTAACGACATTGACGACATTGACGACATTGACGACAAGGACGACATTGACGACATAGACGACATTGACGACATAGACGACATTGACGAAATAGACGACATAGATGATATTGACGACTTTGACGACATTGATGACATAGATGACATAGACAACACGTATGACATTGACAACAATGACAGCATTGGAAGACATTGACGACATTGACGTCATTGACGACATTGACGACATAGACGATTTTGACGACATTGACGACATTGACGACATAGACGACATAGACGATATTGACGACTTTGACGATATTGACGACCTACACGACATAGACGACATATACGACATAGACGATAATGACGACATTAACGACGTTGACGACATGGCGAAAATGTCGATATTGACGATATTTACGACATAGACGATATTGATGACATTGACGACATACACGACATAGCCGACATAGACGACATAGACGACATAGACGATATTGACGACTTTGACGACATTGACGACATTGACGACATAGACGACATTGACGACATTGACGACATTGACTACATTAACGACATTGACGATATTGACGACTTTGACGACATTGACGACCTACACGACATAGACGACATAGACGATATTGACGACATTAACGACGTTGACGACATTGACGAAAATGTCGATATAGACGATATTTACGACATAGACGATATTGACGACATAGACGACATTGACGACATAGACGACATAATCGATATTGACGACTTTGACGACATTAACAACATTGACGATAATGACGACAAAGACGCCATTGACGACATTGACGAACTAGACGACATAGACGACTTTGACGACATTGACTACATAGACGACATAGACGATATTGACGACATTGACGAAATTAACGACATTGACGACATTGACGACATTGACGACATAGACGACATTGACGACATAGACGACAAAGATGATATTGACGACTTTGACGACATTGACGATATAGACGACATAGACGACATTGACAATATTGACGACATAGACGACATTGACGACATTGACGACAGTGACGACATTTACGACATAGACGACATTGACGACGTAGACGATATTGACGACATTGACAACATTAACGACATTGACGACATTGACGACATTGATGACATTGACGACAGACGATATTGACGACATAGACGACATAGTCGAAATTGACGATATGTACGACTTTGACGACATTGACGACATAAATGACATGGACAACATGTATGACATGGACAACATTGACAGCATTGAAGACATTGATGACATTGACGTCATTGACGACATTGACGACATTGACTACTTTGATGACATTGACGACATTGACGACATAGACGACATAGACGATATTGACGACTTTGACAACATTGAAGACATTGATAACATTGACGACATAGACGACATAGACGATATTGACGACATTGACGACATTAACGACATTGATGACATTGACGACATAGACGACATAGACGATATTGACGACATTGACGACATTAACGACATTGACGACATAGAAGACATTGACGACATTGACGACATTGACGGCATTGACGATATTGACGACATTGACGATATTGACGACATAGACGACATTCACGACATTGACGAAATAGACGATATAACCGATATTGACGAATTTGACGACATTGACGACATTGACGATAATGACGACAAAGACGCCATTGACGACATTGACGAACTAGACGACATAGACGACTTTGATGACATTGACTAAATAGACGACATAGACGATATTGACGACAATGACGAAAATAACGACATTGACGACATAGACGACATTGACGACAATGACGACATAGATGACATACACAACATGTATGACATTCAAACAGTTGACAGCATTGAAGACATTGACGACATTGGCGTCATTGATGACATTGACGACATAGACGACATTGACGACATTGACGACATTGACGACATTGACGACATAGACGACTTTGACGACATTGACGACATAGACGCCATAGACGATATTGACCTCATTGACGACATTAACGACATTGATGACATAGAAGACATTGACGACACTGACGACATTGACGACATTGACGATATTGACGACATAGACGACATAGGCGACACAGAGGGCATTGACGACATAGACGATATATACGACTTTGACGATATTGACGACATTGACGACATTGACGACATAGACGACATTGACGACATTGACGACATTGACGACATAGACGACATTGACGACATTGACGACATTGACGACATAGACGACATAGACGACATAGACGATATAGACGACTTTGACGACATTGACGACATTGACGATATTGACGACATAGACGACATTGACGACATTGACGACATTGACGACATGGACGACATAGACGATATTGACGATATTGACGACATTGACGACATTGACGACATAGACGACATAGACGACATAGACGATATAGACGACTTTGTCGACATTGACGACATTGACGATATTGACGACATAGACGACATTGACGACATTGACGACATTGACGACATGGACGACATAGACGATATTGACGATATTGACGACATTGACGACATTAACGACATTTACGACATAGACGACATTGACGACATTGAAGACAATGACGACATTGTCGACATAGACGACATTGACGACATAGACGACATGGACGACATTGACGACATCGACGACATAGACGACGTTGACGATATAGACGACATTGACAACATAGACGACATAGACGACATAGACGATATTGACGACTTTGACGACATTGAAGACATTAACGATATTGACGACATAGACGACAATGACGACATTGTTGACATAGACGACATTGACGACATAGACGACACTGACGATATTGACGATATAGACGACATTGACGACATTGACGACATAGACGACATAACCGATATTGACGACTTTGACGACATTGACGACATTGACGATATTGACGACAAAGACGCCATTGACGACATTGACGAACAATATGACATAGACGACTTTGACGACATTGACTACATAGACGACATAGACGATATTGACGACATTGACGAAATTAACGACATTGACGACATTGACGACATTGACGACAAGGACGACATTGACGACATAGACGACATTGACGACATAGACGACATTGACGAAATAGACGACATAGATGATATTGACGACTTTGACGACATTGATGACATAGATGACATAGACAACACGTATGACATTGACAACAATGACAGCATTGGAAGACATTGACGACATTGACGTCATTGACGACATTGACGACATAGACGATTTTGACGACATTGACGACATTGACGACATAGACGACATAGACGATATTGACGACTTTGACGATATTGACGACCTACACGACATAGACGACATATACGACATAGACGATATTGACGACATTAACGACGTTGACGACATGGCGAAAATGTCGATATTGACGATATTTACGTCATAGACGATATTGATGACATTGACGACATAGACGACATAGCCGACATAGACGACATAGACGACATAGACGATATTGACGACTTTGACGACATTGACGACATAGACGACATTGACGACATTGACGACATTGACTACATTAACGACATTGACGATATTGACGACTTTGACGACATTGACGACCTACACGACATAGACGACATAGACGATATTGACGACATTAACGACGTTGACGACATTGACGAAAATGTCGATATAGACGATATTTACGACATAGACGATATTGACGACATAGACGACATTGACGACATAGACGACATAATCGATATTGACGACTTTGACGACATTAACGACATTGACGATAATGACGACAAAGACGCCATTGACGACATTGACGAACTAGACGACATAGACGACTTTGACGACATTGACTACATAGACGACATAGACGATATTGACGACATTGACGAAATTAACGACATTGACGACATTGACGACATTGACGACATAGACGATATTGACGACATAGACGACAAAGATGATATTGACGACTTTGACGACATTGACGATATAGACGACATAGACGACATTGACAATATTGACGACATAGACGACATTGACGACATTGACGACAGTGATGACATTTACGACATAGACGACATTGACGACGTAGACGATATTGACGACATTGACGACATTAACGACATTGACGACATTGACGACATTGATGACATTGACGACAGACGATATTGACGACATAGACGACATAGTCGACATTGACGATATGTACGACTTTGACGACATTGACGACATAAATGACATGGACAACATGTATGACATGGACAACATTGACAGCATTGAAGACATTGATGACATTGACGTCATTGACGACATTGACGACATTGACTACTTTGATGACATTGACGACATTGACGACATAGACGACATAGACGATATTGACGACTTTGACGACATTGAAGACATTGATAACATTGACGACATAGACGACATAGACGATATTGACGACATTGACGACATTAACGACATTGATGACATTGACGACATAGACGACATAGACGATATTGACGACATTGACGACATTAACGACATTGACGACATAGAAGACATTGACGACATTGACGACATTGACGGCATTGACGATATTGACGACATTGACGATATTGACGACATAGACGACATTCACGACATTGACGAAATAGACGACATAACCGATATTGACGACTTTGACGACATTGACGACATTGACGATAATGACGACAAAGACGCCATTGACGACATTGACGAACTAGACGACATAGACGACTTTGATGACATTGACTAAATAGACGACATAGACGATATTGACGACAATGACGAAAATAACGACATTGACGACATAGACGACATTGACGACAATGACGACATAGATGACATAGACAACATGTATGACATTCAAACAGTTGACAGCATTGAAGACATTGACGACATTGGCGTCATTGATGACATTGACGACATAGACGACATTGACGACATTGACGACATTGACGACATTGACGACATAGACGACTTTGACGACATTGACGACATAGACGCCATAGACGATATTGACCTCATTGACGACATTAACGACATTGATGACATAGAAGACATTGACGACATTGACGACATTGACGACATTGACGATATTGACGACATAGACGACATAGGCGACACAGAGGGCATTGACGACATAGACGATATATACGACTTTGACGTTATTGACGACATTGACTACATTGACGACATAGACGACATTGACGACATTGACGACATTGACGACATAGACGACATTGACGACATTGACGACATTGACGACATAGACGACATAGACGACATAGACGATATAGACGACTTTGACGACATTGACGACATTGACGATATTGACGACATAGACGACATTGACGACATTGACGACATTGACGACATGGACGACATAGACGATATTGACGATATTGACGACATTGACGACATTGACGACATAGACGACATAGACGACATAGACGATATAGACGACTTTGTCGACATTGACGACATTGACGATATTGACGACATAGACGACATTGACGACATTGACGACATTGACGACATGGACGACATAGACGATATTGACGATATTGACGACATTGACGACATTAACGACATTTACGACATAGACGACATTGACGACATTGAAGACAATGACGACATTGTCGACATAGACGACATTGACGACATAGACGACATGGACGACATTGACGACATCGACGACATAGACGACGTTGACGATATAGACGACATTGACAACATAGACGACATAGACGACATAGACGATATTGACGACTTTGACGACATTGAAGACATTAACGATATTGACGACATAGACGACAATGACGACATTGTTGACATAGACGACAAATACGACATAGACGACACTGACGATATTGACGACATAGACGACATTGACGACATTGACGACATAGACGACATAACCGATATTGACGACTTTGACGACATTGACGACATTGACGATATTGACGACAAAGACGCCATTGACGACATTGACGAACAATATGACATAGACGACTTTGACGACATTGACTACATAGACGACATAGACGATATTGACGACATTGACGAAATTAACGACATTGACGACATTGACGACATTGACGACAAGGACGACATTGACGACATAGACGACATTGACGACATAGACGACATTGACGAAATAGACGACATAGATGATATTGACGACTTTGACGACATTGATGACATAGATGACATAGACAACACGTATGACATTGACAACATTGACAGCATTGGAAGACATTGACGACATTGACGTCATTGACGACATTGACGACATAGACGATTTTGACGACATTGACGACATTGACGACATAGACGACATAGACGATATTGACGACTTTGACGATATTGACGACCTACACGACATAGACGACATATACGACATAGACGATATTGACGACATTAACGACGTTGACGACATGGCGAAAATGTCGATATTGACGATATTTACGACATAGACGATATTGATGACATTGACGACATAGACGACATAGCCGACATAGACGACATAGACGACATAGACGATATTGACGACTTTGACGACATTGACGACATTGACGACATAGACGACATTGACGACATTGACGACATTGACGACATTAACGACATTGACGATATTGACGACTTTGACGACATTGACGACCTACACGACATAGACGACATAGACGATATTGACGACATTAACGACGTTGACGACATTGACGAAAATGTCGATATAGACGATATTTACGACATAGACGATATTGACGACATAGACGACATTGACGACATAGACGACATAATCGATATTGACGACTTTGACGACATTAACGACATTGACGATAATGACGACAAAGACGCCATTGACGACATTGACGAACTAGACGACATAGACGACTTTGACGACATTGACTACATAGACGACATAGACGATATTGACGACATTGACGAAATTAACGACATTGACGACATTGACGACATTGTCGACATAGACGACATTGACGACATAGACGACAAAGATGATATTGACGACTTTGACGGCATTGACGATATAGACGACATAGACGACATTGACAATATTGACGACATAGACGACATTGACGACATTGACGACAGTGACGACATTTACGACATAGACGACATTGACGACGTAGACGATATTGACGACATTGACGACATTAACGACATTGACGACATTGACGACATTGATGACATTGACGACAGACGATATTGACGACATAGACGACATAGTCGACATTGACGATATGTACGACTTTGACGACATTGACGACATAAATGACATGGACAACATGTATGACATGGACAACATTGACAGCATTGAAGACATTGATGACATTGACGTCATTGACGACATTGACGACATTGACTACTTTGATGACATTGACGACATTGACGACATAGACGACATAGACGATAATGACGACTTTGACGACATTGAAGACATTGATAACATTGACGACATAGACGACATAGACGATATTGACGACATTGACGACATTAACGACATTGATGACATTGACGACATAGACGACATAGACGATATTGACGACATTGACGACATTAACGACATTGACGACATAGAAGACATTGACGACATTGACGACATTGACGGCATTGACGATATTGACGACATTGACGATATTGACGACATAGACGACATTCACGACATTGACGAAATAGACGATATAACCGATATTGACGACTTTGACGACATTGACGACATTGACGATAATGACGACAAAGACGCCATTGACGACATTGACGAACTAGACGACATAGACGACTTTGATGACATTGACTAAATAGACGACATAGACGATATTGACGACAATGACGAAAATAACGACATTGACGACATAGACGACATTGACGACAATGACGACATAGATGACATACACAACATGTATGACATTCAAACAGTTGACAGCATTGAAGACATTGACGACATTGGCGTCATTGATGACATTGACGACATAGACGACATTGACGACATTGACGACATTGACGACATTGACGACATAGACGACTTTGACGACATTGACGACATAGACGCCATAGACGATATTGACCTCATTGACGACATTAACGACATTGATGACATAGAAGACATTGACGACATTGACGACATTGACGACATTGACGATATTGACGACATAGACGACATAGGCGACACAGAGGGCATTGACGACATAGACGATATATACGACTTTGACGATATTGACGACATTGACGACATTGACGACATAGACGACATTGACGACATTGACGACATTGACGACATAGACGACATTGACGACATTGACGACATTGACGACATAGACGACATAGACGACATAGACGATATAGACGACTTTGACGACATTGACGACATTGACGATATTGACGACATAGACGACATTGACGACATTGACGACATTGACGACATGGACGACATAGACGATATTGACGATATTGACGACATTGACGACATTGACGACATAGACGACATAGACGACATAGACGATATAGACGACTTTGTCGACATTGACGACATTGACGATATTGACGACATAGACGACATTGACGACATTGACGACATTGACGACATGGACGACATAGACGATATTGACGATATTGACGACATTGACGACATTAACGACATTTACGACATAGACGACATTGACGACATTGAAGACAATGACGACATTGTCGACATAGACGACATTGACGACATAGACGACATGGACGACATTGACGACATCGACGACATAGACGACGTTGACGATATAGACGACATTGACAACATAGACGACATAGACGACATAGACGATATTGACGACTTTGACGACATTGAAGACATTAACGATATTGACGACATAGACGACAATGACGACATTGTTGACATAGACGACATTGACGACATAGACGACACTGACGATATTGACGACATAGACGACATTGACGACATTGACGACATAGACGACATAACCGATATTGACGACTTTGACGACATTGACGACATTGACGATATTGACGACAAAGACGCCATTGACGACATTGACGAACAATATGACATAGACGACTTTGACGACATTGACTACATAGACGACATAGACGATATTGACGACATTGACGAAATTAACGACATTGACGACATTGACGACATTGACGACAAGGACGACATTGACGACATAGACGACATTGACGACATAGACGACATTGACGAAATAGACGACATAGATGATATTGACGACTTTGACGACATTGATGACATAGATGACATAGACAACACGTATGACATTGACAACAATGACAGCATTGGAAGACATTGACGACATTGACGTCATTGACGACATTGACGACATAGACGATTTTGACGACATTGACGACATTGACGACATAGACGACATAGACGATATTGACGACTTTGACGATATTGACGACCTACACGACATAGACGACATATACGACATAGACGATATTGACGACATTAACGACGTTGACGACATGGCGAAAATGTCGATATTGACGATATTTACGTCATAGACGATATTGATGACATTGACGACATAGACGACATAGCCGACATAGACGACATAGACGACATAGACGATATTGACGACTTTGACGACATTGACGACATAGACGACATTGACGACATTGACGACATTGACTACATTAACGACATTGACGATATTGACGACTTTGACGACATTGACGACCTACACGACATAGACGACATAGACGATATTGACGACATTAACGACGTTGACGACATTGACGAAAATGTCGATATAGACGATATTTACGACATAGACGATATTGACGACATAGACGACATTGACGACATAGACGACATAATCGATATTGACGACTTTGACGACATTAACGACATTGACGATAATGACGACAAAGACGCCATTGACGACATTGACGAACTAGACGACATAGACGACTTTGACGACATTGACTACATAGACGACATAGACGATATTGACGACATTGACGAAATTAACGACATTGACGACATTGACGACATTGACGACATAGACGATATTGACGACATAGACGACAAAGATGATATTGACGACTTTGACGACATTGACGATATAGACGACATAGACGACATTGACAATATTGACGACATAGACGACATTGACGACATTGACGACAGTGACGACATTTACGACATAGACGATATTGACGACGTAGACGATATTGACGACATTGACGACATTAACGACATTAACGACATTGACGACATTGATGACATTGACGACAGACGATATTGACGACATAGACGACATAGTCGACATTGACGATATGTACGACTTTGACGACATTGACGACATAAATGACATGGACAACATGTATGACATGGACAACATTGACAGCATTGAAGACATTGATGACATTGACGTCATTGACGACATTGACGACATTGACTACTTTGATGACATTGACGACATTGACGACATAGACGACATAGACGATATTGACGACTTTGACGACATTGAAGACATTGATAACATTGACGACATAGACGACATAGACGATATTGACGACATTGACGACATTAACGACATTGATGACATTGACGACATAGACGACATAGACGATATTGACGACATTGACGACATTAACGACATTGACGACATAGAAGACATTGACGACATTGACGACATTGACGGCATTGACGATATTGACGACATTGACGATATTGACGACATAGACGACATTCACGACATTGACGTAATAGACGACATAACCGATATTGACGACTTTGACGACATTGACGACATTGACGATAATGACGACAAAGACGCCATTGACGACATTGACGAACTAGACGACATAGACGACTTTGATGACATTGACTAAATAGACGACATAGACGATATTGACGACAATGACGAAAATAACGACATTGACGACATAGACGACATTGACGACAATGACGACATAGATGACATAGACAACATGTATGACATTCAAACAGTTGACAGCATTGAAGACATTGACGACATTGGCGTCATTGATGACATTGACGACATAGACGACATTGACGACATTGACGACATTGACGACATTGACGACATAGACGACTTTGACGACATTGACGACATAGACGCCATAGACGATATTGACCTCATTGACGACATTAACGACATTGATGACATAGAAGACATTGACGACATTGACGACATTGACGACATTGACGATATTGACGACATAGACGACATAGGCGACACAGAGGGCATTGACGACATAGACGATATATACGACTTTGACGATATTGACGACATTGACTACATTGACGACATAGACGACATTGACGACATTGACGACATTGACGACATAGACGACATTGACGACATTGACGACATTGACGACATAGACGACATAGACGACATAGACGATATAGACGACTTTGACGACATTGACGACATTGACGATATTGACGACATAGACGACATTGACGACATTGACGACATTGACGACATGGACGACATAGACGATATTGACGATATTGACGACATTGACGACATTGACGACATAGACGACATAGACGACATAGACGATATAGACGACTTTGTCGACATTGACGACATTGACGATATTGACGACATAGACGACATTGACGACATTGACGACATTGACGACATGGACGACATAGACGATATTGACGATATTGACGACATTGACGACATTAACGACATTTACGACATAGACGACATTGACGACATTGAAGACAATGACGACATTGTCGACATAGACGACATTGACGACATAGACGACATGGACGACATTGACGACATCGACGACATAGACGACGTTGACGATATAGACGACATTGACAACATAGACGACATAGACGACATAGACGATATTGACGACTTTGACGACATTGAAGACATTAACGATATTGACGACATAGACGACAATGACGACATTGTTGACATAGACGACAATGACGACATAGACGACACTGACGATATTGACGACATAGACGACATTGACGACATTGACGACATAGACGACATAACCGATATTGACGACTTTGACGACATTGACGACATTGACGATATTGACGACAAAGACGCCATTGACGACATTGACGAACAATATGACATAGACGACTTTGACGACATTGACTACATAGACGACATAGACGATATTGACGACATTGACGAAATTAACGACATTGACGACATTGACGACATTGACGACAAGGACGACATTGACGACATAGACGACATTGACGACATAGACGACATTGACGAAATAGACGACATAGATGATATTGACGACTTTGACGACATTGATGACATAGATGACATAGACAACACGTATGACATTGACAACATTGACAGCATTGGAAGACATTGACGACATTGACGTCATTGACGACATTGACGACATAGACGATTTTGACGACATTGACGACATTGACGACATAGACGACATAGACGATATTGACGACTTTGACGATATTGACGACCTACACGACATAGACGACATATACGACATAGACGATATTGACGACATTAACGACGTTGACGACATGGCGAAAATGTCGATATTGACGATATTTACGACATAGACGATATTGATGACATTGACGACATAGACGACATAGCCGACATAGACGACATAGACGACATAGACGATATTGACGACTTTGACGACATTGACGACATTGACGACATAGACGACATTGACGACATTGACGACATTGACGACATTAACGACATTGACGATATTGACGACTTTGACGACATTGACGACCTACACGACATAGACGACATAGACGATATTGACGACATTAACGACGTTGACGACATTGACGAAAATGTCGATATAGACGATATTTACGACATAGACGATATTGACGACATAGACGACATTGACGACATAGACGACATAATCGATATTGACGACTTTGACGACATTAACGACATTGACGATAATGACGACAAAGACGCCATTGACGACATTGACGAACTAGACGACATAGACGACTTTGACGACATTGACTACATAGACGACATAGACGATATTGACGACATTGACGAAATTAACGACATTGACGACATTGACGACATTGTCGACATAGACGACATTGACGACATAGACGACAAAGATGATATTGACGACTTTGACGACATTGACGATATAGACGACATAGACGACATTGACAATATTGACGACATAGACGACATTGACGACATTGACGACAGTGACGACATTTACGACATAGACGACATTGACGACGTAGACGATATTGACGACATTGACGACATTAACGACATTGACGACATTGACGACATTGATGACATTGACGACAGACGATATTGACGACATAGACGACATAGTCGACATTGACGATATGTACGACTTTGACGACATTGACGACATAAATGACATGGACAACATGTATGACATGGACAACATTGACAGCATTGAAGACATTGATGACATTGACGTCAGTGACGACATTGACGACATTGACTACTTTGATGACATTGACGACATTGACGACATAGACGACATAGACGATATTGACGACTTTGACGACATTGAAGACATTGATAACATTGACGACATAGACGACATAGACGATATTGACGACATTGACGACATTAACGACATTGATGACATTGACGACATAGACGACATAGACGATATTGACGACATTGACGACATTAACGACATTGACGACATAGAAGACATTGACGACATTGACGACATTGACGGCATTGACGATATTGACGACATTGACGATATTGACGACATAGACGACATTCACGACATTGACGAAATAGACGACATAGACGATATTGACGACTTTGACGACATTGACGACATTGACGATAATGACGACAAAGACGCCATTGACGACATTGACGAACTAGACGACATAGACGACTTTGATGACATTGACTAAATAGACGACATAGACGATATTGACGACAATGACGAAAATAACGACATTGACGACATAGACGACATTGACGACAATGACGACATAGATGACATAGACAACATGTATGACATTCAAACAGTTGACAGCATTGAAGACATTGACGACATTGGCGTCATTGATGACATTGACGACATAGACGACATTGACGACATTGACGACATTGACGACATTGACGACATAGACGACTTTGACGACATTGACGACATAGACGCCATAGACGATATTGACCTCATTGACGACATTAACGACATTGATGACATAGAAGACATTGACGACATTGACGACATTGACGACATTGACGATATTGACGACATAGACGAAATAGGCGACACAGAGGGCATTGACGACATAGACGATATATACGACTTTGACGATATTGACGACATTGACGACATTGACGACATAGACGACATCGACGACATTGACGACATTGACGACATAGACGACATTGACGACATTGACGACATTGACGACATTGACGACATAGACGACATAGACGACATAGACGATATAGACGACTTTGACGACATTGACGACATTGACGATATTGACGACATAGACGACATTGACGACATTGACGACATTGAAGACATGGACGACATAGACGATATTGACGACATTGACGACATTGACGACATAGACGACATAGACGACATAGACGATATAGACGACTTTGTCGACATTGACGACATTGACGATATTGACGACATAGACGACATTGACGACATTGACGACATTGACGACATGGACGACATAGACGATATTGACGATATTGACGACATTGACGACATTAACGACATTTACGACATAGACGACATTGACGACATTGAAGACAATGACGACATTGTCGACATAGACGACATTGACGACATAGACGACATGGACGACATTGACGACATCGACGACATAGACGACATTGACGATATAGACGACATTGACGACATAGACGACATAACCGATATTGACGACTCTGACGACATTGACGTCATTTACGACATTGACGACTTAGACGACATAGTCGACACAGACGACATTGACGACATAGACGACATAGACGATATTTACTACTTTGACGACATTGATGACATAGTTGACATAGACAACATGTAGGACATTTACAACATTGACAGCATTGAAGACATTGACGACATTGACGACATAGACGACTTTGACGACATTGACTACATTGACGACATTGAAGACATTGACGACATTGACGACTTAGACGACATTGACGACATTGACGACATAGACGAAATAGACGACATAGACGACATAACCGATATTGACGACTTTGACGACATTGACGACATTGACGATATTGACGACAAAGACGCCATTGACGACATTGACGAACTAGACGACATAGACAACTTTGACGACATTGACTACATAGACGACATAGACGATTTTGACGACATTGACGAAATTAAATACATTGACGACATTGACGACAATGACGACATAGATGACATAGACAACATGTATGAAATTGAAAACGTTGACAGCATTGAAGACATTGACGACATTGGCGTCATTGACGACATTGCCGACATTGACGACATAGACGATATTTACGACTTTGACGACATTGACGACATTGACGACATGGACGACATAGACGACTTTGACGACTTAGACAGCATTGACGACATAGACGATAAGGACGACTTTGACGACATTGACGCCATTGACGAAAGTGACACATTGACGACATAGTCGACATAGACGACATAGACGATATTAATACTTTGACGACATTGACGACACTGACGACATAGACGACATTGACGACATTGACGACATTAACGACATAGACGACATAGACGATATTGACGACATTGACGACATTAACGACATTGACGACAAAGACAATATTGAAGACACTGACGACATTTTCGACATAGACGACATTGACGACATATACGATGTTGGCGACTTTTACGACATTGACGACATTGACGATATTGATGACATTGACGTCATTGACGACATTGACGACATAGACTACTTTGACGACATTGGCGTCATTGACGACATTGATGACATTGACGACTTTGACGACATAGACGATATTGACGACTTTGTCGACATTGACGACATTGACAACATTGACGACATTGACAACATTGACGACATTGACGTAATAGACGATATAGACGATATTTACGACATTGACGATATTAACGACATTGAAGACATAGAAAACATTGACGACATTGCTGACATTGACGACATTGACGATATTGACGACATAGACGACATAGACGACATAGACGGCATTGACGACATAGACGATATTCACGACTTCGACGGCATTGACGTCATTGACGATTTTGACGACATTGACGACATTAACGACATTGAAGACATTGACGACATTGACGACATAGACGATATTGACAACATAGACGAAATAGACGACATAGACGATATTGACGACTTTGACGACATTGACGACATTGACGATATTGACGACATAGACGACAATGACGACATTGTTGACATAGACGACATTGACGACATAGACGACATTGACGATATTGACGACATAGACGACATTGACGACATTGACGACATAGAAGACATAACCGATATTGACGACTTTGACGACATTGACGACATTGACGATATTGACGACAAAGACGCCATTGACGACATTGACGAAGAATACGACATAGACGAATTTGACGACATTGACTACATAGACGACATAAACGATATTGACGACATTGACGAAATTAACGACATTGACGACATTGACGACATTGACGACAAGGACGACATTGACGACATAGACGACATTGACGACATAGACGACATTGACGAAATAGACGACATAGATGATATTGACGACTTTGACGACATTACGATATAGACGACATAGACGACATTGACAATATTGACGACATAGACGACATTGACGACATATACGACAGTGACGACATTTACGACATAGACGACATTGACGACATAGACGACATAGACGATACTGACGACATTGACGACATTAACGACATTGACGACATTGATGACATTGACGACATAGACGATAATGACGACATAGACGACATAGACGACATTGACGACATAGACGATATTGACGACTTTGACGACATTGACGACATTGACGACACAGACGACATTGACGACATAGTCAACATAGACGATATTTACGACTTTGACGACATTGATGACATAGATGACATAGACAACACGTATGACATTGACAACATTGACAGCATTGATGACATTGACGACATTGACGTCATTGACGTCATTGACACCATAGACGATTTTGACGACATTGACGACATTGACGACATAGACGACATAGACGATATTGACGACTTTGACGTTATTGACGACCTACACGACATAGACGACATATACGACATAGACGATATTGACGACATTAACGACGTTGACGACATGGCGAAAATGTCGATATTGACGATATTTACGACATAGACGATATTGATAACATAGACGACATAGACGACATAGCAGACATAGACGACATAGACGACATAGACGATATTGACGACTTTGACGACATTGACGACATTGACGACATAGACGACATTGACGACATTGACGACATTGACGACATTAACGACTTTGACGATATTGACGACTTTGACGACATTGACGACCTACACGACATAGACGACATAGACGACATAGACGATATTGACAACATTAACGACGTTGACGACATTGACGAAAATGTCGATATAGACGATATTTACGACATAGACGATATTGATGACATTGACGACATAGACGACATAGCCGACATAGACGACATAGACGACATAGACGATATTGACGACTTTGACGACATTGACGATATAGACGACAGAGACGACATTGACAATATTGACGACATAGACGACATTGACGACATTGACGACATAGACGACATTGACGATATTGACGACATAGACGACATTGACGACATTGACGACAGTGACGACATTTACGACATAGACGACATTGACGACATAGACGACGTAGACGATATTGACGACATTGACGACATTAACGACATAAACGACATTGACGACATTGATGACATTGACGACGTAGACGATATTGACGACATAGACGACATAGACGACATTGACGACATAGACGATATAGACGACTTTGACGACATTGACGACATTGACGATACCGACGACACAGACGACATTGACGACATAGTCAACATAGACGATATTTACGACATTGACGACATTGACGACATAGATGACATAGACAACATGTATGACATTGACAACATTGACAGCATTGAAGACATTGACGACATTGACGTCATTGACGACATTGACGACATTGACGACTTTGATGACATAGACGACATTGACGACATAGACGACATAGACGATAATGACGACTTTGACGACATTGACGACCTACACGACATAGACGACATAGACGACATAGACGATATTGACGACTTTGACGACATTGACGACATTGACGACATAGACGACATTTACGACATTGACGACATTGACGACATTGACGATATTGACGACTTTGACGACATTGACGACCTACACGACATAGACGACATAGACGACATAGACGATATTGACGACATTAACGACGTTGACGACATTGACGAAAATGTCGATATAGACGATATTTACGACATAGACGATATTGATGACATTGACGACATAGACGACATAGCCGACATAGACGACATAGACGACATAGACGATATTGACGACTTTGACGACATTGACGACATTGACCACATAGACGACATTGACGACATAGATGACATTGACGACAATGACGACATAGACGATATTGACGAATTTGAGGACATTGACGACATTGACGACAATGACGACATTGACGACATAGACGACTTTGACGACATTTACGACATTGACGACATTGACGACATTGACCACATTGACCACATTAACGACATTGACGACATAGAAGACATTGAAGACATTGACGACATTGACGACATAGACGACATAGACGACATTGACGACAAAGACGATATTTACGACATAGACGATATTGACGAATTTGACGACATTGACGACTTTGACGACACAGACGACACAGACGACATTGACGACATAGTCAACATAGACGATATTTACGACTTTGACGACATTGACGACATAGATGACATAGACAACATGTATGACATTGACAACATTGACAGCATTGAAGACATTGACGACATTGACGTCATTGACGACTTTGACGACATTGGCGACCTACACGACATAGACGACATAAACGACATAGACGATATTGACGACATTAACGACGTCGACGACTTGGCGAAAATGTCGATATTGACGTGATTTACGACATAGACGGTATTGACGACATTGACGACATAGGCGACATAGCCGACATAGACGACATAGACGACATAGACGATATTGACGACTTTGACGACATTGACGACATTGACGATGTTGATGACGTTACGACATTGACGACATTGACGACACAGACGACATTGACGACATAGTCGACATAGACGATATTTACGACATTGAAGACATAGATGACATATACAACATGTATGACATTGTCAACATGGACCGCATTGAAGGCATTGACGATATTGACGTCATTGACGACATTGACGACATAGACGGTATTGACGACATTGACGACATTGACGATATTGACGACATTGACGACTTTGATGACATTGACGACACAGACGACATTGACGACATAGACGACATAGACTATATTTACGACTTTGACGACATTGACGACATAGATGACATAGACAACATGTATGATATTGACAACATTGACAGCATTGAAGACATTGATGACATTGACGTCATTGACATTGACGACATAGACGACATAGACGATATTTACGACTTTGACGACATTGACGACATTGATGGCATTAACGACATTGACGACATAGACGACATTGACGACATTGACGACATTTACGACATAGACGTCATTGACGACATAGACGACATAGACGATATTGACGACATTGACGACATTGACGACATTAACGACATTGACGATATTGACGACTTTGACGACATTGACGACCTACACGACATAGACGACATAGACGACATAGACGATATTGACGACATTAACGACGTTGACGACATTGACGAAAATGTCGATATAGACGATATTTACGACATAGACGATATTGATGACATTGACGACATAGACGACATAGCCGACATTGACGACATAGACGACATAGACGATATTGACGACTTTGACGACATTGACGACACTGACGACATAGACGACATTGACGACATTGACGACATTGACGACATTGACGACATAGACGATATTGACAACAAAGACGACATAGACGACATAGACGACATTGCCGACATAGACGATTTTGACGACTTTGACGACATATACGATATTGACGATATTGATGACATTGACGACATTGACGACATTGACGACACAGACGACATTGACGATATAGTTGACATAGACGATATTTACGACTTTGACGACATAGATGACATAGACAACATGTATGACATTGACAACATCGACCGCATTGAAGACATTGACGATATTGACGTCATTGACGTCATAGACGGTATTGACGACATTGACGACATTGACGATATTGACGACATTGACGACTTTGACGACATTGACGACATAGACGACATTGACGACATTGACGACATAGACAACATTTACGACATTGACGACATAGACGACATAACCGATATTGACGACTTTGACGAGATTGACGATATTGACGAAATTGACGACAAAGACGCCATTGACGACATTGACGAACTAGACGACATAGACGACTTTGACGACATTGACTACATAGACGACATAATCGATATTGACGACATTGACGAAATTACCGACATTGACGACATAGACGACATTGACAACAATGACGACATAGATGACATAGACAACATGTATGACATTGAAATCGTTGACAGCATTGAAGACATTGACGACATTGGCGCTATTGACGACATTGACGACATTGACGACATAGACGATATTGACGAATTTGAGGACATTGACGACATTGACGACAATGACGACATTGACGACATAGACGACTTTGACGACATTGACGACATAGACGACATAGACGATATTGACGACATTGACGACATTAACGACATTGACGACGTAGAAGACATTGACGACATTGACGACATTGACGACATTGACGACATTGACGACATAGACGACATAGACGACATTGACGACATAGACGATATTGACGAATTTGACGACATTGACGACATTGACGACACAGACGACACAGACGACATTGACGACATAGTCAACATAGACGATATTTTCGACTTTGACGACATTGACGACATAGATGTCATAGACAACATGTATGACATTGACAACATTGATAGCATTGAAGACATTGACGACATTGACGTCATTGACGACATTGACGTCATAGACGCTATTGACGACGTTTACGACATTGACGACATTGACGACATAGACGTCATAACCGATATTGACGAATTTGACGACATTGACGACATTGACGACATTGACGACAAAGACACCATTGACGACATTGACGAACTAGAAGACATAGACGAATTTGACGACCTTGACTACATAGACGACATAGACGATATTGACGACATTGACGAAATTAACGACATTGACGACATAGACGACATTGACGTCAATGACGACAAAGATGACATAGACAACATGTATGACATTGAAAACGTTGACAGCATTGAAGACATCGACGACATTGGCGTCATTGACGACATTGACGACATTGACGACATAAACGATATTGATGACTTTGTCGACATTGACGACATTGACGACATTGAACACATAGACGACTTTGACGACATTGACGACATAGTCGACATAGACGATATGACGACATTGACGACATTAACGACATTGACGACATAGAGACATTGACGACATAGACGGCATTGACGACATAGATGATATTGACGACTTTGACGACATTGACTACATAGACGACATAGACGATATTGACGACAATGAGGAAATTAACGACATTGACGACATAGACGACATTGACGATATTGACGACATTGACGACTTTGACGACATAGACGACATAGACGACATTGACGACATAGACCACATTGACGATATAGACGACATAGGCGATATTGACGACATTGACGAAAATGTCGATATTCTCAATATTGACGATATAGCGATATTGACGACTTTGACGACATTGACGACATTGACGATATAGACGACATTGACGACATTGACGACATTGACCACATTGACGACATTGACGACATTGACGATTTGGACGACATAGACGATATTGACGACATTGATGGCATTAATGACATTGACGACATAGACGACATTGACGACATTGACGACAGTGACGACATTTACGACATAGACGACATTGACGATATAGACGACATTGACGACATTAACGACATTGACGACATTGACGACATTGACGACATTGATGACATTGACGACATAGACGATATTGACGACATAGACGACATAGACGACATTGAGGACATAGACAATATTGACGACTTTGACGACATTGACGACATTGACGACACAGACGACACAGACGACATTGACGACATAGTCAACATAGACGATATTACGACTTTGACGACATTGACGACATAGATTTCATAGACAACATGTATGACATTGACAACATTGACAGCATTGAAGACATTGACGACATTGACGTCATTGACAATATTGACAACATAGACGACTTTGACGACATTGACGACATTGACGACATAGACGACATAGACGATATTGACGACTTTGA
The DNA here is from genome assembly GCA_026315105.1 of Locusta migratoria. Taxonomy (NCBI): domain Eukaryota; kingdom Metazoa; phylum Arthropoda; class Insecta; order Orthoptera; family Acrididae; genus Locusta; species Locusta migratoria. The sequence continues at coordinate 126,659,902 of CM048754.1, forward strand.
AGACATTGACGACCTACACGACATAGACGACATTGACGACATAGACGATAATGACGACATTAACGACGTTGACGACATTGCTGAAAATGTCGATATTGACGATATTTACGACATAGACGATATTGATGACATTGACGACATAGACGACATAGCCAACATAGACGACATAGACGACATAGACGATATTGACGACTTTGACGACATTGACAACATTGACGTTATAGACGACATTGACGACATTGACGACATTGACGACATTAACGACATAGACGACATAGACGATATTGACGACATTGACGACATTAACGACATTGACGACATAGACGATATTGACGACAAAGACGACATAGACGACATAAACTACATTGACGACATTGACGACATAGACGGTATTGACGACATTGACGACATTGACGATATTGACGATATTGCCGACTTTGACGACATTGACGACACAGACGACATTGACGAAATTGACGACATAGACGACATAGACTATATTTACGCCTTTACGACATTGACGACATAGATGAATTAGACAACATGTATGACATTGACAACATTGACAGCATTGAAGACATTGACGATATTGACGACATTGACGATATTGATGACATTGACGACATAGACGATATTGACGACATAGACGACATAGACGACATTGAGGACATAGACGATATTGACGACTTTGACGACATTGACGACACAGACGACATTGACGACATAGTCAACATAGACGATATTACGACTTTGACGCCATTGACGACATAGATGACATAGACAACATGTATGACATTGACAACATTGACAGCATTGAAGACATTGACGACATTGACGTCATTGACAACATTGACAACATAGACGACTTTGACGACATTGACGACATGACGACATAGACGACATTGACGACATTGACGACATTGACGACATTGACGACATTAACGACATAGACGACATAGACGATATTGACGACATTGACGACATTAACGACATTGACGACATAGACGATATTGACGACAAAGACGACATAGACGACATAAACTACATTGACGACATTGACGACATAGACGGTATTGACGACATTGACGACATTGACGATATTGACGATATTGCCGACTTTGACGACATTGACGACACAGACGACATTGACGAAATTGACGACATAGACGACATAGACGATATTTACGCCTTTACGACATTGACGACATAGATGACATAGACAACATGTATGACATTGACAACATTGACAGCATTGAAGACATTGACGATATTGACGACATTGACGATATTGACGACATAGACGACATTCCCACCCCCATTAACCACAGACATTGCCGAGGTGGGGTGGCTTGCGTGCCTCAACAATGCAGATAGCCGTACCGTAGGTGCAACCACAGCGGAGGGGTATCTGTGGAGAGGCCAGGCAAACGTGTGGTTCCTGAAGAGGAGCAGCAGCCTTTTCAGTAGTTACAGGGGCAACAGTCTGGATGATTTACTGAGCTGGCCTTGTAACATCAGCTAATGTGGCTTTGCCACACAGCTACTGCGAACGGCTGAAAGCAAGTGGAAACTACAGCCGTCATTTTTCCCGAGGACATGCAGCTCTACTGTATGGAAATATGATGATGGCATCCTCTCGGGTAAAATATTCCGGAGGTAAAATAGTCCCCCATTCGGATCTCCGGGCGGGGACTACTCAGGAGGATGTTGTCATCAGGAAGGACAATATTGGCATTCTACGGATCGGAGCGTGGAATATTAGATCCCTTAATCGGGTAGGAAAATTAGAAAATTTAAAAAGGGAAATGGATCGGTTGAAGTTAGATATAGTGGGGATTAGTGAAGTTCGGTGGCAGGATGAACAGGATTTCGGGTCAGGTGAGTACAGGATTATAAATACAAAATCAGTTGGGGGTATCACAGGAGTAGGACTGATAATGAATAAGAAAATAGGAATGCGGGTAAACTATTATGAGCAGCACAGTGATCGCATTATCATTGTCAAGATAGATACGAAGCCAACACCGACAACAGTAGTACAGGTTTATATGCCAACTAGCTCTGCCGATGATGAGGAGATCGAAGAAATATATGATTAGCTAAAGGAAATTATTCAGACAATTAAGGGAGAGGAAAACTTAATTGTTATAGGAGACTGGAATTCGGTAGTAGGAAAAGGAAGAGAAGGAAAAATTGTAGGTGAATATGGACTGGGCAGGAGGAATGAAATAGGAAGTCGCCTGGTAGAATTTTGCACGGAACATGATTTAATCGTAACAAACACGTGGTTTAAGAATCACAAAAGAAGGTTGTATACATGGAAGAGACCAGGAGACACCGGAAGGTATCAGATAGATTTTATAATGGTAAGACATAGGTACCGGAACCAGGTTATAAACTGCAGGACATACCCAGGGGCAGATATAGACTCTGACCATAACTTGTTAGTCATGAACTGTAGGCTGAAGCTGAAAAAACTGCAGAAAGGTAGGAAAATAACAAAATGGGACTTAGATAAATTGAAGGAAAGTGAAGTTCTGGAGAATTTCAGAGGGATATTTAGGCAACAATTGACAGAAACAGGGGGAAATAAAACAGTAGAAGAGGAATGGGTAGCATTGAGAGATGAAATAGTGAAGGCAGCGGAGGACAAAATAGGTAGGAAGGCAAGACCTACAAAAAATCCATGGATATCACAGGAAATACTGCAGTTAATTGATGAAAGGAGAAAATATAAAAATGCAGTAAATGAAACAGACAAAATGGAGTACAGACGACTAAAAAATGAGATTGACAAGAAGTGCAAAATGAATAAGCAGGAGTGGCTAGAAGCCAAATGCAAATCTGTAGAAGAATGTATAGCAAGGGGAAAAGTAGATACCGCCTACAGGAAAATAAAAGAGACATTTGGGGACAAGAAAAGCAACTCTACGAATATCAAGAACTCACATGGGAAACCAGTTCTCATCAAAGAAGGGAAAGCTGAAAGGTGGAAAGAGTACATAGAGCAGCTCTACAAAGGAAATGAACTTAGAAACGATGTTGTAGGAACGGAAGAGGAAGTCGATCAAGATGAAATAGGAGATAGTATACTGAGAGATGAATTTGACAGGGCCCTGAAAGACCTAGGTAGGAACAAGGCCCCAGGAATAGATGACATACCCTCAGAGCTACTAAAGTCTCTGGGAGAGCCAGCCATGACAAGATTATTTGAACTGGTGTGTAGGATGTATGAGACAGGCGAAATGCCCTCAGACTTTAAGAAAAATGTAATAATACCCATTCCAAAGAAATCAGGCGCAGACAGGTGTGAAAATTACAGAACCATCAGTTTGATAAATCATGGTTGCAAAATTTTAACGCGAATTATCTACAGGAGAATGGGAAAGCTGGTAGAAGCTGACCTCGGGGAAGATCAGTTTGGATTCAGGAGGAATGTAGGACCCCGGGAGGCAATACTCACTTTACGTCTTATCTTAGAAGATAGACTAAGGAAAGTCAAACCTTCATTTTTAGCTTTTGTAGATTTGGAGAAAGCGTTTGACAATGTTGACTGGAATACACTCTTTCAAATTCTGAAGTCAGCAGGGGTAAAATACAGGAAAAGGAGAGTTATTTACAACTTGTACAAAAGCCAGACCGCAGTTATTAGACTCGAAGGGCATGAAAGGGAAGCATCAGTTGGGAAGGGAGTAAGACAGGGTTGTAGCCTTTCTCCGATGCTATTCAATTTGTACCTCAAGCAGGCGGTGAAGGAAAGCAAGGAAAAATTTGGAATAGGGATTAAAGTTCAGGGGGAAGAAATAAAAACATTGCGTTTTGCCGATGACATTATAATTCTGTCAGAGACAGCAAAGGACCTGGAAGAGCAGTTGAATGGAATGGACAGCGTGTTGAAAAGTGCATATAAAATGAACATTAACAAGAGCAAAACAAAAATAATGGAATGCGGTCCTAGAAAATCCAGCGATGCTGAAGGAACTAGATTAGGTGACGAAACATTGAAGGCGGTAGATGAGTTTTGTTACTTGGGTAGTAAAATAACATGCGATGGTCCCAGTACAGAGGATATAAAATGCAGAATGGCAATGGGAAGAAAAGCATTTTTGAAAAAGAGAAATTTGCTAACATCGAATATTAAGTTAAGGGTAAGGAAGTCTTTTGTGAAGGCATTTGTGTGGAGTGTTGCCTTGTACGGGAGTGAAACATGGTCGATAAGCAGTACAGACAGGAAGAGAATAGAGGCTTTTGAAATGTGGTGTTACAGAAGAATGCTGAAGATTAGGTGGGTAGATCGCATAACTAATTGACGACATTGACGATATTGACGACAAAGATGCCATTGACGACATTGACGAACTAGATGACATAGATCACTTTGACGACATTGACTACATAGACGACATAGACGATATTGACGACATTGACGAAATAAAGACATTGACGACATAGACGGCATTGACGACAATGACGACATAGATGACATAGAAAACTTGTATGACATTGAAAACGTTGACAGCATTGAAGTCATTGACGACATTGGCGTCATTGACGACATTGACGACATTGACGACATAGACGATATTGACGACTTTGACGACTTTGACGACATCGACGACATTGACGACATTGACGACATTGACGACATTGACGACATTGACGATTTTGACGACATTGACGACATATACGTCTTTGACGACATTGACGACATAGACGACATAGACGATATTGACGAACTTGACGACATTAACCACATTGACAACATAGAAAACATTGACGACATTGACTACATTGACGACATTGACGATATTGACGACATAGACGACATAGATGACATAGACGGCATTGACGACATAGACGATATAGACGGCTTTGACGATATTGACGACATTGACGACATTGATGACATAGACGACATTGACACATTGACGACATTGACGACATAGACGACATTGACGACATAGACGACATAGACGATATTGACGACTAAGACGACATTGACGACATTGACGATATTGACGACATAGACGACATTGACGACATTGACGACATAGACGACATTGACGACGTTGACGACATTGTCGACATAGACGATATTGACGATATTGACGACACTGACGACATTAACGACATTGACGAAATAGACATTGACGACATTGAAGACATTTCTGACATTGTCGACATAGTCGACATTGACGACATGGACGACGTAGACGACACAGACGATATTAACGACATTGACGATGTTGACGACTTCTTCGACATTGACGACATTGACGATATTGACGACTTTGACGACATTGACGACATTGGCAATATTGACGACATTGACGACATTGACGACACTGACGACACAGACGACATTGACGACATAGACGTCAAAGACGATATTTACTACTTTTACGACATTGATGACATAGTTGACATAGACAACAGGTAGGACATTGACAACATTGACAGCATTGAAGACATTGACGACATTGACGTCGTTGACGACATTGACGACATAGACGACTTTGACGACATTGACGACATAGACGACATAGAGGATATTGTCGACTTTGACGACATTGAAGACATTGACGACATTGACGACATAGACGACATTGACGAAATAGACGACACAGACGTTATTTACGACTTTGACGATATTGACGACATTAACGACATTGACGACATAGACGACATTGACGACTTTGACGACATTGACGACATAGACGACATTGACGAGATTGACGACATTGACGACATAGCCGACATGGACGATATAGACGATATTGACGACTTTGACGACATTGACGACATTGACAATATTTACGACATAGACGACGTTGACGACATTGACGACATAGACGACATTGACGACTTGACGACATGGACTACATAGACGATATTGACGACATTGACGACATTAACGACATTGACGACATAAACAGCATTGACGACATTGAAGACATTGACGACATTGTCGACATAGACGACATTGACGACATAGACGACATGGACGACATTGACGACATCGACAACATCGACGACGTTGACGACATAGACGACATTGACGACATTGACGACATAGACGACATAACCGATATTGACGACTTTGACGACATTGACGCCATTGACGACATTGACGACATAGACGACATAGACGACATTGACAACATTGACTACATAGACGACATAAACGATATTGACGACATTAACGACATTGAAGACATAGACGACATCGACGACATGGAGGACATTGGCGACATTGACGACATTGACGACATTGACGACATAGACGACATTGACGACATTGACGACATTGACGACATTGAAGACATAGACGACACAGACGATATTGACGACATAGACGATATTGACGACTTTGACGACATTGACGACATTGATGGTATTGACGACTTTGACGACATTGACGATATTGACGACATTGACAACATTGACGTCATTGACGACATTGACGACACAGACGACATTCACGAAATCGACGACATAGACGATATTTACTACTTTGACGACATTGATGACATAGTTGACATAGACAACATGTAGGACATTGACAACATTGACAGCATTGAAGACATTGACGACAGTGACGACTTTGACGTCATTGACGACATAGACGACATAGAAGATATTGACGACTTTGACGACATTGACGATATTGACGACATAGACGACATAAACGACATTGACGACATTGATGACATAACCGATATTGACGACATTGACGACATAGACGACGTTGACGACATTGACGACACTGACGACATAGACGACATAGACGACATTGAAGATATTGACGACATTGACGACATGGACGACAAAGACGACATTGGAGACATAGACGACATAGACGATATTGACGATATTGACGACATTGACGACATTGACGAATATGTCGATATTGACGAAATTGACGACATAGACGATATTGACGACATTGATGACATTGACGACATTGACGACATAGACGACATTGACGACATAGACGATATAGACGACATTGACTACATTAATGACATTGACGACATGAACGACATAGACGACATTGACGACATTGACGACATAGACGACATTGACGACATAGACGACATAACCGATATTGACGACTTTGACGACATTGACGACATTGACGATATTGACGACAAAGATGCCATTGACGACATTGACGAACTAGACGACATAGATCACTTTGACGACATTGACTACATAGACGACATAGACGATATTGACGACATTGACGAAATTAACGAGATTGACGACATAGACGACATTGACGACAATGACGACATAGATGACATAGACAACATGTATGACATTGAAAACATTGACAGCATTGAAGACATTGACGACATTGGCGTCATTGACGACAGTGACGACATTGACGACATAGACGATATTGACGACTTTGACGACATTGACGACATTGACGACATTGACGACATTGACGATTTTGACGACATTGACGACATAGACGACTTTGACGACATTGACGACATAGACGACATAGACGATATTGACGACCTTGACGACATTAACGACATTGACAACATAGAAAACATTGACGACATTGACTACATTGACGACATTGACGATATTGACGACATAGACGACATAGATGACATAGACGGCATTGACGACATAGACGATATAGACGGCTTTGACGAAATTGACGACATTGACGACATTGACGACATAGGCGACATTGACGACATTGACGACATTGACGACTTAGACGACATTGACGACATAGACGACATAGTCGACATAGACGATATGACGACTTAGACGACATTGACGACATTGACGATATTGACGACATAGACGACATTGACGACATTGACGACAAAGACGACATTGACGACATTGACGACATGGACGACATAGACGATATTGACGATATTGACGACATTGACGACATTAACGACATTGACGACATTAACGACATTGACGAAATAGACATTGACGACATTGTCGACATAGACGACATTGACGACATAGACGGCATGGACGTCATTGACGACATCGACGACATAGACGACATTGACGACATAGACGGCATTGACGACATAGACGACATATCCGATTTTTGTCGACTTTGACGACATTGACTCCATTTACGACCTTGACGACATAGACGACATAGACGACATTGACGACATTGACTACATAGAAGACATAAACGATATTGACATCATTGACGACATTAACGACATTGAAGACATAGACGACATTGACGACATTGACGACATTGACGAAATTGACGTCATTGACGACACAGACGATATTGTCGACTTTGACGACATTGACGACTTTGACGACTTTGACGACATAGACGACATTGACGAGATTGACGACATTGACGACATAGCCGACATAGACGATATAGACGATATTGACGACTTTGACGACATTGACGACATTGACGACATTGACAATATTTACGACATAGACGATGTTGACCACATTGACGAAATAGACGTCTTTGACGACATGACGACATGGACTACATAGACGATATTGACGACATTGACGACATTAACGACATTGACGACATAAACAGCATTGACGACATTGAAGACATTGACGACATTGTCGACATAGACGACATTGACGACATAGACGACATGGACGACATTGACGACATCGACGACATAGACGACGTTGACGACATAGACGACATTGACGACATTGACGACATAGACGACATAACCGATATTGACGACTTTGACGACATTGACGCCATTGACGACATTGACGACATAGACGACATCGACGATATTGACGACATTGGCGACATTGACGACATTGACGACATTGACGACATAGACGACATTGACGACATTGACGACATAGAAGACATAGACGACACAGACGATATTGACGACATAGACGATATTGACGACTTTGACGACAATGACGACATTGACGGTATGGACGACTTTGACGACATTGACGACATTGACGATATTGACGACATTGACAACATTGACGACATTGACGACATTGACGACACAGACGACACTGACGAAATCGACGACATAGACGATATTTACTACTTTGACGACATTGATGACATAGTTGACATAGACAACATGTTGGACATTGACAACATTGACAGCATTGAAGACATTGACGACATTGACGTCATTGACGACATTGACGACATAGACGACTTTGACAACATTGACGATATTGACGACATAGACGACATAGACGATATTGTCGACTTTGACGACATTGACGACATTGAAGACATTGATGACATTGACGACATAGACGACATTGACGACATTGACGAAATAGATGACATAGACGATATTTACGACTTTGACGACATTAACGACATAGATGACAGAGACAGCATGTATGACATTGACAACATTGACAGCATAGAAGACATTGACGACATTGACGTCATTGACGACATTGACGACATAGACGACATTCACAACATTGACGACATTGACGAAAATGTCGATATTGACGATATTGACGACATAGACGATATTTACGACCTTGATGACATTGACGACACAGACAACATTGACGACATAGACGACATAGACGATATTTACGACTTTGACGACATTGACGACATAGATGACATTGACTACATATATGACTTTGACAACATTGACAGCTATGAAGACATTGACGACATTGACGACATTGACGACATTGACGACATAGACGACAAAGACGATAACGACGTCTTTGACGACATTGACGGCCAGGCGACATTGACGACATTGACGACATAGAAGACATAGACGATATTGACGACTTTGACGACATTGACGACATTGACGATATTGACGACATAGACGACATTGACGACATAGATGACATAGACAACGTATATGACATTGACAACATTGACAGCACTGAAGACATTGACGACATTGACATCATTGACGACATTGACGACTTAGACGACTTTGACGACATTGACGACATTGACGACAATGACGACATTGACGATATTGACGACATTAACGACATTGACGACATAGAAGACATTGACGATATTGACGACATTAACGACATTGACGACATAGACGACATTGATGACAGACACGACATAGACGATATAGGCGACATTGACAACATAGACGATATTGACGACTTTGACGACTTTGACGACATTGACGATATTGACGACATTGACGACATTGACGACACAGACAGCATTGACGAAATAGACGACATAGACGATATTTACGATTTTGTCGACATTGACAACATGTATGACATTGACAACATTGACAGCATTGAAGACATTGACAGCATTGAAGACATTGACGACATTGACGTCATTGACGACTTTGATTACATAGATGACTTTGACGACATTGAGTACATTGACGACATAGTCGACATAGACGATATCGACGACTTTGACGACATTGACGACATTGACGACATTGACGACATAGACGACATTGACGACATTGACGACATAGACGACATAGACGATATTGACAAATTTGACGACATTGACGACAAAGACGACTTTGACGACATAGACGACATAGACGATATTGACGATATTGACGACATTGACGACATTGACGAAAATGTAGATATTGGAGATATTGACGACATAGATGATATTGACGACATTGACGACATTGACGACATTGACGACATTGACGACATAGACGACATTGACGACATAGACGATATAGACATAGACGACATTGGCAACATAGACGATATTCAGGACATTGACGACATTGACGATATTGATGACATTGACGACTTTGTCGACATTGACGACTTTGACGACATTGATGACACAGACGACTTGACGACATTGACGATACTGACGACATAGACGATATTGACGACTTTGACGACATTGACGACAAAGACGACATTGACGACATAGACGACATAGACGATATTGACGATATTGACGACATTGACGAAAATGTCGATATTGACGACATAGTCGATATTTACGACATTGACGACATTGACGATATTGACGACATTGACGACATAGACGATATAGACGACATAGACGACATTGACAACATAGGCGATATTGAGGACATTGACGACATTGACGATATTGATGACATTGACGACTTTGTCGACATTGATGACTTTGACGACACTGAAGACACAGACGACATTCACGACATAGACGACATAGACGATATTTACGACATTGAAGACGTTGACGACATAGATGACATAGACAACATGTATGACATTGACAACATTGACAGCATTGAAGACATTGACAGCTTTGAAGACATTGACGACATTGACGTCATTGACGACATTGACGACATAGACGACTTTGACGACATTGACGACATAGACAACATTGACGATATTGAAAACTTTGACGACATTGACGACATTAACGACATTGACGACATAGACGACATTGACGACATTGACGACATTGACGACATTGACGACATAGACGACATAGAAGATATTGACGACTTTGACGACATTGACGATATTGACGACATAGACGACATAGACGACATTGACGACATTGATGACATAGACGATATTGACGACATTGACGACATAGACGACATAACCGATATTGACGACATTGACGACATAGACGACTTTGACGACATTGACGACACTGACGACACAGACGACATAGACGACATTGAAGATATTGACGACATGGACGACAAAGACGACATTGGAGACATAGACGACATAGACGATATTGACGATATTGACGACATTGACGACATTGACAAAAATGTCGATATTGACGAAATTGACGACATAGACGATATTGACGACATTGACGACATTGACGACATTGACGACATAGACGACATTGACGACATAGACGATATAGACGACATTGACTACATTAATGACATTGACGTCATGAACGACATAGACGACATTGATGACATTGACGACATAGACGACATTGACGACATTGACGATATAGATGACTTAGACGATATTGACGACATTAACGACATTGACGACATAGACGATATTGGCGACATAGACGACATAGACGAAATATATGACATTGACGACATAGACGATATTGACGACTTTGACCACATTGACGATATTGACGACATTGACGACATTGACGACACAGACGACATTGACGACATAGACGATATAGACGATATTTACGATTTTGTCGACATTGACGACATAGATGCCATAGACAACATGTATGACGTTGACAACATTGACAGCATTCAAGACATTTACGATATTAGCGTCATTGACGACATTGACGACATAGACGGTATTGACGACATTGACTACATTGACGATATTGACGACATTGACGACATAGACGGCATAGACGATATATACGACTTGGACGACATTGACGACATAGATGACATAGACAACATGTATGACATTGACAACATTGACAGCATTGAAGACATTGATGACATTGACGTCACTGACGACATTGACGACATAGACTACTTTGACGACATTGACGACATTGACGACATAGACGACGTAGACGATATTGACGACTTTGACGACATTGACGACATTGACGAAATTGTTGACATAGACGACATTGACGATATTGACAACACAGACGACATTCACGACATAGACGACATAACCGATATTGACGACTTTGACGACATTGACGACATTGACGATATTGACGACAAAGATGCCATTGACGACATTGACGAACTAGATGACATAGATCACTTTGACGACATTGACTACATAGACGACATAGACGATATTGACGACATTGACGAAATAAAGACATTGACGACATAGACGGCATTGACGACAATGACGACATAGATGACATAGAAAACATGTATGACATTGAAAACGTTGACAGCATTGAAGACATTGACGACATTGGCGTCATTGACGACATTGACGACATTGACGACATAGACGATATTGACGACTTTGACGACATTGACGACATCGACGACATTGACGACATTGACGACATTGACGATTTTGACGACATTGACGACATATACGTCTTTGACGACATTGACGACATAGACGACATAGACGATATTGACGACCTTGACGACATTAACGACATTGACAACATAAAAAACATTGACGACATTGACTACATTGACGACATTGACGATATTGACGACATAGACGACATAGATGACATAGACGGCATTGACGACATAGACGATATAGACGGCTTTGACGATATTGACGACATTGACGACATTGACGACATAGACGACATTGACACATTGACGACATTGACGACATTGACGACATAGACGACATTGACGACATTGACGACATAGACGACATTGACGACGTTGACGACATTGTCGACATAGACGATATTGACGATATTGACGACACTGACGACATTAACGACATTGACGACATAGACATTGACGACATTGAAGACATTTATGACATTGTCGACATAGACGACATTGACGACATAGACGGCATGGACGTCATTGACGACATCGACAACATAGACGACATTGACGACATAGACGACATTGACGACATAGACAACATAACCGATTTTGACGACTTTGACGACATTGACTCCATTTACGACCTTGACGACATAGACGACATAGACGACATTGACGACATTGACTACATAGACGACATAAACGATATTGACAACATTGACGACATTAACGACATTGAAGACATAGACGACATTGACGACATTGACGACATTGACGACATTGACGACATTGACGACATAGACGATATTGACGACATTGACAACATTAACGACATTGACGACATAGAGGACATTGACGACATTGACGACATTGACGGCATTGACGACATTGACGACATTGACGACATGGACGACGTAGACGACACAGACGATATTAACGACATAGACGATGTTGACGACTTCTTCAACATTGACGACATTGACGATATTGACGACTTTGACGACATTGACGACATTGGCAATATTGACGACATTGACGACATTGACGACACTGACGACACAGACGACATTGACGACATAGACGTCAAAGACGATATTTAATACTTTTACGACATTGATGACATAGTTGAAATAGACAACAGGTAGGACATTGACAGCATTGAAGACATTGACGACATTGACGTCGTTGACGACATTGACGACATAGACGACTTTGACGACATTAACGACATAGACGACATAGAGGATATTGTCGACTTTGACGACATTGAAGACATTGACGACATTGACGACATAGACGACATTGACGAAATGGACGACATAGACGATATTTACGACTTTGACGACATTATCGACATAGATGACATAGACAGCATGTATGACATTGACAACATTGACAGCATTGAAGACATTGACGACATTGACGTCATTGACGACATTGACGACTTTGACGTCATTGACGACATTGACGACATAGACGACATAGACGATATTGACGACTTTGACGACATTGACGACACGACGACATAGACGACATTGACGACATTGACGACATTGACGACATTGACGACATAGACGATATTGACGACTTTGACGACATTAACGACATTGACAACATAGAAGACATTGACGACATTGACGACATTGACGACATTGACAATATTGACGACATAGACAACATAGACGGCATTGACGACATAGACGATATAGACGACTTTTACGACATTGACGACATTGACGATATTGACGAGATTAACGACATTGACGACATAGACGACAGTGACGACTTTGACGACATTGACGACATAGACGACATCGACGACATAGACGACGTTGACGACATGGACGACATTGACGATATAGACGATATTGAGGACTTTGACAACATTGACGACATTGAAAATATTTACGACATAGACGACATTGACGACATTGACGACATAGACGACATTGACGACTTGACGACATGGACGACATAGACGATATTGACGACATTGACGACATTAACGACATTGACGACATAAACAGCATTGACGACATAGAAGACATCGACGACATTGTCGACATAGACGACATTGATGACATAGACGACATGGACGACATTGACGACATCGACGACATAGACGACATTGACGACATTGACGACATTGACGACTTAGACGACATAACCGATATTGACGACTTTGAGGACATTGACGCCGTTGACGACATTGACGACATTGACGACATGGACGACATTGACGACATTGACTACATAGACGACATAAACGATATTGACGACACTAACGACATTAACGACATTGAAGGCATAGACGTCATCGACGACATTGACGACATTGGCGACATAGACGACATAGACGATATTGTCGACTTTGACGACATTGACGACATTGAAGACATTGATGACATTGACGACATAGACGACATTGACGACATTGACGAAATAGATGACATAGACGATATTTACGACTTTGACGACATTAACGACATAGATGACAGAGACAGCATGTATGTCATTGACAACATTGACAGCATAGAAGACATTGACGACATTGACGACATTGACGTCATTGACGACATTGACGACATAGACGACTTTGACGACATTGACGACATTGACGACATAGACGACATTGACGACATTGACGAAAATGTCGATATTGACGATATTGACGACATAGACGATATTTACGACTTTGATGACATTGACGACACAGACGACATTGACGACATAGACGACATAGACGATATTTACGACTTTGACGACATTGACGACATAGATGACAATGACAACATATATGACTTTGACAACATTGACAGCTTTGAAGACATTGACGACATTGACGTCATTGACGACATTGACGACATAGACGACTTTGACGACATTGACGACATTGACGATATAGACGACAAAGACGATAATGACGACTTTGACGACATTGACGACATAGACGACATTGACGACATAGACGATATTGACGACTTTGACGACATTGACGACATTGACGATATTGACGACATAGACGACATTGACGACATAGACGACATTGACAATATTGACGACATAGACGACATAGACGATATTGACGACATTGACAAGATTAACGACATTGATGACATAGACGACATTGACGACTTTGACGACATTGACGACATGGACGACATAGACGATATTGACGACATTAACGACATTGGCGACATTGACGACATTGACGATTTTGACGACATTGACGACATAGAAGACATAGACGATATTGACGACATTGACGATATTGTCGACATAGACGACATTGACGACATTGACGACATAGACGACATAGACGACATAGATGATGTTGACGATTTTGACGACATTGACGACATTGATGATTTTGACGACATAGACGACATTGACGACATTGACGACATAGACGACATTGACGACATAGACGACATATACGACACAGACGATATTGACGACATAAACGATATTGACGACTTCTACGACATTGACGACTTTGACAATATTGACGACTTTGACGACATTGACGACATTAGCGATACTGACGACATTGACGACATTGACGACATAGACGACATTGCCGACATTGATGAAATAGGCGACATAGACGATATTTACGACTTTGACGATATTTACGACGTAGATGACATAGACAGCATGTATGACATTGACAACATTGACAGCATTGAAGACATTGACGACATTGACGTCATTGACGACATTGACGACATAGACGACTTTGATGACATTGACGACATTGACGACATAGACGACATAGACGATATTGACGACTTTGACGACATTGACGACTTTGACGACATTGACGACATAGTCGACATTGACAACATTGACGACATTGACGACATAGACGACATAACGATATTTACGACTTTGACGACATTGACGACATTGATGACAAAGACAACATGTATGACATTGACAACATTGACAGCATTGAAGACATTGACGACATTGACGTCATTGACGACATTGACGACATAGACGACTTTGACGACATTGACGACATAGACGACATAGACGATATTGACGACATTGACGACATAGAAGACATTGACGCATTGACGACAGTGACGACATTGACGATATTGACGACATAGACGACATAGACGACATAGACGGCATTGACGACATAGACGATATAGACGACTTTGACGACATTGACGACATTGACGATATTGACGACATTGACGACATTAACGACATTAACGACATAGACGACATTGACGACACTGAAGACATTGACGACATTGTCGACATAGACGACATTGACGACTTAGACGACATTGACGACATTGACGACATCGACGACATTGACGACGTTGACGACATAGACGACATTGACGACATTGACGACATAGACGACATAACCGATATTGACGACTTTGACGACATTGACGCCATTGACGACATTAAAGACATTTACGACATAGACGACATTGGCGACATTGACAACATTGACGACATTGACGATATTGACGACATAGACGACATAGACGACACAGACGATATTGACGACATAGACGATATTGACGACTTTGACGACATTGACGACATTGACGATATTAACGACTTTGACGACTTGACGACATTGACGATATTGACGACATTGACGACATTGACGACATTGACGACACAGACAACATTGACGAAAACGACGACATAGACATAATTTACTACTGTGACGACATTGATGACATAGTTGACATAGACAACATGTAGGACATTGACAACATTGACGGCATTGAAGACATTGACGACATTCACGTCATTGACGACATTGACGACATAGACGACTTTGACGACATTGACGACATTGACGACATTGACAACATAGACGATATTGACGACTTTGACGACATTGACGACATTGACGATATTAACGACTTTGACGAAATTGACGACATAGACTATATAGACGATATTATAGACTTTGACGACATTGACGACATTGACAACATTGACGACTTTGACGATATTGACGACATTGACGACATAGACGAAATAGACGATATTTACAACTTTGACGACAATGAGGACATAGATGACAAAGATAACATGTATGACATTGACAACATTGACAGCATTGAAGACATTGACGACGTTGACGTCATTGACGACATTGACGACATAGACGACTTTGACGACATTGACGACATTGACGACATAGACGATATTGACGATTTTGACGACATTGTCGACAAAGACGACATTGACGACATAGACGACATTGACGACATTGACGACATTGACGAAAATGTCGGTATTGACGATATTGACGAAATAGACGATATTTACGACATTGATGACATTGACGACACAGACGACATTGACGACATAGACGACATAGAGGATATTTACGACTTTGACGACATTGACAACATAGATGACATAGACAACATGTATGACATTGACAACATTGACAGCTTTGAAGACATTGACGACATTGACGTCATTAACGACATTGACGACATAGACGACTTTGACGACATTGACGACATAGACGACATTGACGATATAGACGATGACGACTTTGACGACATTGACGACATTGACGACATTGACGACGTTGACGACATAGACGATATTGACGACATTGAGGACATTGACGACATTGACGACATAGACGACTTTGACGACATTGACGACATTGACGACATAGACGATATTGACGATTTTGACGACATTGTCGACAAAGACGACATTGACGACATAGACGACATTGACGACATTGACGACATTGACGAAAATGTCGATTTTGACGATATTGAGGAAATAGACGATATTTACGACATTGATGACATTGACGACACAGACGACATTGACGACATAGACGACATAGGCGACATAGACGATATTTACGACTTTGACGAAGTTGACGACATAGATGACATAGACAACACGTATGACATTGACAACATTGACAGCTTTGAAGATATTGACGACATTGACGTCATTGACGACATTGAAGAGATAGACTACATTGACGATATTGAAAACTTTGAAGACATTGACGACATTGACGATATTGACGACATAGACATTGACGACATTGACGACATAGACGACATTGACGACATTGACGACATAGATGACATAGACGATATTGACGACATTGACGACATAGACGACATTCACGATATTCACATTGACGACATTGATGACATGGACGACATTGACGACATACACGACATAGACGATATTGACGACTATGACGACATTGACGAAAAAGACGACATTGACAACATAGACTACATAGACAATATTGACGAGATGGACGACATTGACGACATTGACGAAAATGTTGATATTGACGATATTGACGACATAGACGACATTGACGACATTGACGACATTGACGACACAACGACATTGCCGAATTAGACGACATAGAAAATATTTACGACATTGACGACAATGACGACATTGACGACATAGAAGACCAAGACAACATGTATGACATTGACAACATTGACAGCATTGAAGACATTGAAGACATTGACGTCATTGACGATATTGACGACATTGACGACATACACGACATAGACGATATTGACGACTTTGACGACATTGACGACAAAGACGTCATTGACGACATAGACTACATCGACGATATTGACGATATGGACGACATTGACGACATTGACGAAAATGTAGATATTGACGACATTGACGACATAGACGATATTGACGACATTGACGACATTGACGACATTGACGACATAGACGACATTGACGACATAGACGACATAGACGACATAGACGACATAGACGATATTGAGGACATTGACGACATTGACGATATTGATGACATTGACGACTTTGACGATATTGACGACTTTGACGAAATTGACGACAAAGACGACATTGACGACATAGATGACATAGACGACATAGACGATATTTAAGACTTTGATAACGTTGACGACTTAGATGACATAGACAACATGTATGACATTGAAAACGTTGACAGCATTGAAGACATTGACGACATTGGCGTCATTGATGACATTGACGACATTGACGACATAGACGATATTGACGACTTTGACGACATTGGCGACATTGACGAAATTTGTCGACATTGACGACATTGACGACATTGACGACATAGAAGACATTGACGACATTGACGACATTGACGACATTGACGACTTTGACGACATTGACAACATAGACGACATAGACGATGTTGACGATTTTGACGACATTGACGACATTGATGATTTTGACGACATTGACGTCATTGACGACATTGACGACATAGACAACATTGACGACATAGACGACATATACGACACAGACGATATTGACGACTTCTACGACATTGACGACTTTGACAATATTGACGCCTTTGATGACATTGACGACATTGGCGATATTGACGACATTGACGACATAGAAGACATTGACGACAGTGACGACATTGACGATATTGACGACATAGACGACATAGACGGCATTGACGACATAGACGATATAGACGACTTTGACGACATTGACGACATTGACGATATTGACGACATTGACGACATTAACGACATTGACGACATTGACGATATTGACGGCATTTACGACATTGACGACATAGACGACATTCACGATATTCACATTGACGACATTGATGACATGGACGACAATGACGACATTCACGACATAGACGATATTGACGACTATGACGACATTGACGAAAAAGACGACATTGACAAAATAGACTACATAGACAATATTGACGATATGGAAGACATTGACATTGACGAAAATGTCGATATTGACGATATTTACGACATAGACGTTATTGACGACATTGACGACATTGACGACACAACGACATTGCCGAATTAGATGACATAGACGATATTTACGACATTGACGACATTGACGATATTGACGACATAGAAGACCAAGACAACATGTATGACATTGACAACATTGACAGCATTGAAGACATTGAAGACATTGTCGTCATTGACGACATTGACGACATTGACGACATACACGACATAGACGATATTGACGACTTTGACGACATTGACGACAAAGACGTCATTGACGACATAGACTACATCGACGATATTGACGATATGGACGACATTGACGACATTGACGAAAATGTCGAAATTGACGACATTGACGACATAGACGATATTGACGACATTGACGACATTGACGACATTGACGACATAGACGACATTGACGACATAGACGACATAGACGACATAGACGACATAGACGATATTGAGGACATTGACGACATTGGCGATATTGATGACATTGACGACTTTGACGATATTGACGACTTTGACGACATTGACGACAAAGACGACATTGACGACATAGACGACATAGACGACATAGACCTTATTTACGACTTTGATAACGTTGACGACATAGATGACATAGACAACATGTATGACATTGAAAACGTTGACAGCATTGAAGACATTGACGACATTGGCGTCATTGATGACATTGACGACATTGACGACATAGACGATATTGACGACTTTGACGACATTGGCGACATTGACGAAATTTGCCGACATTGACGACATTGACGACATCGACGACTTTGACGACATTGACGACATAGACGACATAGACGATATTGATGACATTGACGACATTAACGACATTGACGACATAGAAGACATTGACGACATTGACGACATTGACGACATTGACGACATTGACGATATTGACGACATGGACGACATAGACGACATAATCGATATTGACGACTATGACGACATTGACGACATTGGCGATATTGACGGCAAAGACGCCATTGACGACATTGACGAACTAGACGACATAGACGACTTTGACGACATTGACTACTTAGACGATATTGACGACTTTGACGATATTAACGACATTGACGACATAGACAGCATTGACGTCAATGACGACATAGATGACATAGACAAGATGTATGACATTGAAAACATTGACAGCATTGAAGACATTGACGACATTGACGACATTGACGACATAGACGATATTGACGACTTTGACGACATTACGACATTGACGACATTGACGACATTGACGACATTGACGACATTGACGACTTTGACGACATTGACGACATAGACGACATAGACGATATTGACGACATTGACGACATTAACGACATTGACGACATAGAAGACATTGACGACATTGACGATATTGTCGACATAGACGACATAGACGACATAGACGGCATTGACGACATAGACGATACAGACGACTTTGACGATATTTACGACATTGACGACATTGACGACATAGACGACATTGACGACATAGACGACATATACGACACAGACGATATTGACGACATAAACGATATTGACGACTTCTACGACATTGACGACTTTGACAATATTGACGACTTTGACGACATTGACGACATTGGCGATATTGACGACATTGACGACATAGACGACATAGACGACATTGACGACATTGATGAAATAGGCGACATAGACGATATTTACGACATTGACGACATTTACGACGTAGATGACATAGACAGCATGTATGACATTGACAACATTGACAGCATTGAAGACATTGATGACATTGACGTCACTGACGACATTGACGACATAGACTACTTTGACGACATTGACGACATTGACGACATAGACGACGTAGACGATATTGACGACTTTGACGACATTGACGACATTGACGAAATTGTTGACATAGACGACATTGACGATATTGACAACACAGACGACATTCACGACATAGACGACATAACCGATATTGACGACTTTGACGACATTGACGACATTGACGATATTGACGACAAAGATGCCATTGACGACATTGACGAACTAGATGACATAGATCACTTTGACGACATTGACTACATAGACGACATAGACGATATTGACGACATTGACGAAATAAAGACATTGACGACATAGACGGCATTGACGACAATGACGACATAGATGACATAGAAAACATGTATGACATTGAAAACGTTGACAGCATTGAAGACATTGACGACATTGGCGTCAATGACGACATTGACGACATTGACGTCATAGACGATATTGACGACTTTGACGACATTGACGACATCGACGACATTGACGACATTGACGACATTGACGACATTGACGATTTTGACGACATTGACGACATATACGTCTTTGACGACATTGACGACATAGACGACATAGACGATATTGACGACCTTGACGACATTAACGACATTGACAACATAAAAAACATTGACGACATTGACTACATTGACGACATTGACGATATTGACGACATAGACGACATAGATGACATAGACGGCATTGACGACATAGACGATATAGACGGCTTTGACGATATTGACGACATTGACGACATTGACGACATAGACGACATTGACACATTGACGACATTGACGACATTGACGACATAGACGACATTGACGACATTGACGACATAGACGACATTGACGACGTTGACGACATTGTCGACATAGACGATATTGACGATATTGACGACACTGACGACATTAACGACATTGACGACATAGACATTGACGACATTGAAGACATTTATGACATTGTCGACATAGACGACATTGACGACATAGACGGCATGGACGTCATTGACGACATCGACAACATAGACGACATTGACGACATAGACGACATTGACGACATAGACAACATAACCGATTTTGACGACTTTGACGACATTGAATCCATTTACGACCTTGACGATATAGACGACATAGACGACATTGACGACATTGACTACATAGACGACATAAACGATATTGACAACATTGACGACATTAACGACATTGAAGACATAGACGACATTGACGACATTGACGACATTGACGACTTTGACGACATAGACGATATTGACGACATTGACGACTTTAACGACATTGACGACATAGAGGACATTGACGACATTGACGACATTGACGGCATTGACGACATTGACGACATTGACGACATGGACGACGTAGACGACACAGACGATATTAACGACATAGACGATGTTGACGACTTCTTCAACATTGACGACATTGACGATATTGACGACTTTGACGACATTGACGACATTGGCAATATTGACGACATTGACGACATTGACGACACTGACGACACAGACGACATTGACGACATAGACGTCAAAGACGATATTTAATACTTTTACGACATTGATGACATAGTTGAAATAGACAACAGGTAGGACATTGACAGCATTGAAGACATTGACGACATTGACGTCGTTGACGACATTGACGACATAGACGACTTTGACGACATTAACGACATAGACGACATAGAGGATATTGTCGACTTTGACGACATTGAAGACATTGACGACATTGACGACATAGACGACATTGACGAAATGGACGACATAGACGATATTTACGACTTTGACGACATTATCGACATAGATGACATAGACAGCATGTATGACATTGACAACATTGACAGCATTGAAGACATTGACGACATTGACGTCATTGACGACATTGACGACTTTGACGTCATTGACGACATTGACGACATAGACGACATAGACGATATTGACGACTTTGACGACATTGACGACACGACGACATAGACGACATTGACGACATTGACGACATTGACGACATTGACGACATAGACGATATTGACGACTTTGACGACATTAACGACATTGACAACATAGAAGACATTGACGACATTGACGACATTGACGACATTGACAATATTGACGACATAGACAACATAGACGGCATTGACGACATAGACGATATAGACGACTTTTACGACATTGACGACATTGACGATATTGACGAGATTAACGACATTGACGACATAGACGACAGTGACGACTTTGACGACATTGACGACATAGACGACATCGACGACATAGACGACGTTGACGACATAGACGACATTGACGATATAGACGATATTGAGGACTTTGACAACATTGACGACATTGAAAATATTTACGACATAGACGACATTGACGACATTGACGACATAGACGACATTGACGACTTGACGACATGGACGACATAGACGATATTGACGACATTGACGACATTAACGACATTGACGACATAAACAGCATTGACGACATAGAAGACATCGACGACATTGTCGACATAGACGACATTGATGACATAGACGACATGGACGACATTGACGACATCGACGACATAGACGACATTGACGACATTGACGACATTGACGACTTAGACGACATAACCGATATTGACGACTTTGAGGACATTGACGCCATTGACGACATTGACGACATAGACGACATGGACGACATTGACGACATTGACTACATAGACGACATAAACGATATTGACGACACTAACGACATTAACGACATTGAAGGCATAGACGTCATCGACGACATTGACGACATTGGCGACATAGACGACATAGACGATATTGTCGACTTTGACGACATTGACGACATTGAAGACATTGATGACATTGACGACATAGACGACATTGACGACATTGACGAAATAGATG
The DNA here is from genome assembly GCA_026315105.1 of Locusta migratoria. Taxonomy (NCBI): domain Eukaryota; kingdom Metazoa; phylum Arthropoda; class Insecta; order Orthoptera; family Acrididae; genus Locusta; species Locusta migratoria. The sequence goes on from CM048754.1 coordinate 126,685,352, forward strand.
ACATAGACGATATTTACGACTTTGACGACATTAACGACATAGATGACAGAGACAGCATGTATGTCATTGACAACATTGACAGCATAGAAGACATTGACGACATTGACGACATTGACGTCATTGACGACATTGACGACATAGACGACTTTGACGACATTGACGACATTGACGACATAGACGACATTGACGACATTGACGAAAATGTCGATATTGACGATATTGACGACATAGACGATATTTACGACTTTGATGACATTGACGACACAGACGACATTGACGACATAGACGACATAGACGATATTTACGACTTTGACGACATTGACGACATAGATGACAATGACAACATATATGACTTTGACAACATTGACAGCTTTGAAGACATTGACGACATTGACGTCATTGACGACATTGACGACATAGACGACTTTGACGACATTGACGACATTGACGATATAGACGACAAAGACGATAATGACGACTTTGACGACATTGACGACATAGACGACATTGACGACATAGACGATATTGACGACTTTGACGACATTGACGACATTGACGATATTGACGACATAGACGACACTGACGACATAGACGACATAGACAATATTGACGACATAGACGACATAGACGATATTGACGACATTGACAAGATTAACGACATTGATGACATAGACGACATTGACGACTTTGACGACATTGACGACATGGACGACATAGACGATATTGACGACATTAACGACATTGGCGACATTGACGATATTGACGATTTTGACGACATTGACGACATAGACGACATAGACGATATTGACGACATTGACGATATTGTCGACATAGACGACATTGACGACATTGACGACATAGACGACATAGACGACATAGATGATGTTGACGATTTTGACGACATTGACGACATTGATGATTTTGACGACATAGACGACATTGACGACATTGACGACATAGACGACATTGACGACATAGACGACATATACGACACAGACGATATTGACGACATAAACGATATTGACGACTTCTACGACATTGACGACTTTGACAATATTGACGACTTTGACGACATTGACGACATTAGCGATATTGACGACATTGACGACATTGACGACATAGACGACATTGCCGACATTGATGAAATAGGCGACATAGACGATATTTACGACTTTGACGACATTTACGACGTAGATGACATAGACAGCATGTATGACATTGACAACATTGACAGCATTGAAGACATTGACGACATTGACGTTATTGACGACATTGACGACATAGACGACTTTGATGACATTGACGACATTGACGACATAGACGACATAGACGATATTGACGACTTTGACGACATTGACGACTTTGACGACATTGACGACATAGTCGACATTGACAACATTGACGACATTGACGACATAGACGACATAACGATATTTACGACTTTGACGACATTGACGACATTGATGACAAAGACAACATGTATGACATTGACAACATTGACAGCATTGAAGACATTGACGACATTGACGTCATTGACGACATTGACGACATAGACGACTTTGACGACATTGACGACATAGACGACATAGACGATATTGACGACATTGACGACATAGAAGACATTGACGCATTGACGACAGTGACGACATTGACGATATTGACGACATAGACGACATAGACGACATAGACGGCATTGACGACATAGACGATATAGACGACTTTGACGACATTGACGACATTGACGATATTGACGACATTGACGACATTAACGACATTAACGACATAGACGACATTGACGACACTGAAGACATTGACGACATTGTCGACATAGACGACATTGACGACTAAGACGACATTGACGACATTGACGACATCGACGACATTGACGACGTTGACGACATAGACGACATTGACGACATTGACGACATAGACGACATAACCGATATTGACGACTTTGACGACATTGACGCCATTGACGACATTGACGACATAGACGACATAGACGACATTGACGACATTGACAACATAGACGACATAAACGATATTGACGACATTGAACCCATTGAAGACATATACGACATTAACGACATTGAAGACATAGACGACATTGACGACATTGACGACATTAAAGACATTTACGACATAGACGACATTGGCGACATTGACAACATTGACGACATTGACGATATTGACGACATAGACGACATAGACGACACAGACGATATTGACGACATAGACGATATTGACGACTTTGACGACATTGACGACATTGACGATATTAACGACTTTGACGACATTGACGACATTGACGATATTGACGACATTGACGACATTGACGACATTGACGACACAGACAACATTGACGAAAACGACGACATAGACATAATTTACTACTGTGACGACATTGATGACATAGTTGACATAGACAACATGTAGGACATTGACAACATTGACGGCATTGAAGACATTGACGACATTCACGTCATTGACGACATTGACGACATAGACGACTTTGACGACATTGACGACATTGACGACATTGACAACATAGACGATATTGACGACTTTGACGACATTGACGACATTGACGATATTAACGACTTTGACGAAATTGACGACATAGACTATATAGACGATATTATAGACTTTGACGACATTGACGACATTGACAACATTGACGACTTTGACGATATTGACGACATTGACGACATAGACGAAATAGACGATATTTACAACTTTGACGACAATGAGGACATAGATGACAAAGATAACATGTATGACATTGACAACATTGACAGCATTGAAGACATTGACGACGTTGACGTCATTGACGACATTGACGACATAGACGACTTTGACGACATTGACGACATTGACGACATAGACGATATTGACGATTTTGACGACATTGTCGACAAAGACGACATTGACGACATAGACGACATTGACGACATTGACGACATTGACGAAAATGTCGGTATTGACGATATTGACGAAATAGACGATATTTACGACATTGATGACATTGACGACACAGACGACATTGACGACATAGACGACATAGAGGATATTTACGACTTTGACGACATTGACAACATAGATGACATAGACAACATGTATGACATTGACAACATTGACAGCTTTGAAGACATTGACGACATTGACGTCATTAACGACATTGACGACATAGACGACTTTGACGACATTGACGACATAGACGACATTGACGATATAGACGATAATGACGACTTTGACGACATTGACGACATTGACGACATTGACGACGTTGACGACATAGACGATATTGACGACATTGAGGACATTGACGACATTGACGACATAGACGACTTTGACGACATTGACGACATTGACGACATAGACGATATTGACGATTTTGACGACATTGTCGACAAAGACGACATTGACGACATAGACGACATTGACGACATTGACGACATTGACGAAAATGTCGATTTTGACGATATTGACGAAATAGACGATATTTACGACATTGATGACATTGACGACACAGACGACATTGACGACATAGACGACATAGGCGACATAGACGATATTTACGACTTTGACGAAGTTGACGACATAGATGACATAGACAACATGTATGACATTGACAACATTGACAGCTTTGAAGATATTGACGACATTGACGTCATTGACGACATTGAAGAGATAGACAACATTGACGATATTGAAAACTTTGAAGACATTGACGACATTGACGATATTGACGACATAGACATTGACGACATTGACGACATAGACGACATTGACGACATTGACGACATAGATGACATAGACGATATTGACGACATTGACGACATAGACGACATTCACGATATTCACATTGACGACATTGATGACATGGACGACATTGACGACATACACGACATAGACGATATTGACGACTATGACGACATTGACGAAAAAGACGACATTGACAACATAGACTACATAGACAATATTGACGAGATGGACGACATTGACGACATTGACGAAAATGTTGATATTGACGATATTGACGACATAGACGACATTGACGACATTGACGACATTGACGACACAACGACATTGCCGAATTAGACGACATAGAAAATATTTACGACATTGACGACAATGACGACATTGACGACATAGAAGACCAAGACAACATGTATGACATTGACAACATTGACAGCATTGAAGACATTGAAGACATTGACGTCATTGACGATATTGACGACATTGACGACATACACGACATAGACGATATTGACGACTTTGACGACATTGACGACAAAGACGTCATTGACGACATAGACTACATCGACGATATTGACGATATGGACGACATTGACGACATTGACGAAAATGTAGATATTGACGACATTGACGACATAGACGATATTGACGACATTGACGACATTGACGACATTGACGACATAGACGACATTGACGACATAGACGACATAGACGACATAGACGACATAGACGATATTGAGGACATTGACGACATTGACGATATTGATGACATTGACGACTTTGACGATATTGACGACTTTGACGAAATTGACGACGAAGACGACATTGACGACATAGATGACATAGACGACATAGACGATATTTAAGACTTTGATAACGTTGACGACTTAGATGACATAGACAACATGTATGACATTGAAAACGTTGACAGCATTGAAGACATTGACGACATTGGCGTCATTGATGACATTGACGACATTGACGACATAGACGATATTGACGACTTTGACGACATTGGCGACATTGACGAAATTTGTCGACATTGACGACATTGACGACATTGACGACATAGAAGACATTGACGACATTGACGACATTGACGACATTGACGACTTTGACGACATTGACGACATAGACGACATAGACGATGTTGACGATTTTGACGACATTGACGACATTGATGATTTTGACGACATTGACGTCATTGACGACATTGACGACATAGACAACATTGACGACATAGACGACATATACGACACAGACGATATTGACGACTTCTACGACATTGACGACTTTGACAATATTGACGCCTTTGATGACATTGACGACATTGGCGATATTGACGACATTGACGACATAGAAGACATTGACAACAGTGACGACATTGACGATATTGACGACATAGACGACATAGACGGCATTGACGACATAGACGATATAGACGACTTTGACGACATTGACGACATTGACGATATTGACGACATTGACGACATTAACGACATTGACGACATTGACGATATTGACGGCATTTACGACATTGACGACATAGACGACATTCACGATATTCACATTGACGACATTGATGATATGGACGACATTGACGACATTCACGACATAGACGATATTGACGACTATGACGACATTGACGAAAAAGACGACATTGACAAAATAGACTACATAGACAATATTGACGATATGGAAGACATTGACATTGACGAAAATGTCGATATTGACGATATTTACGACATAGACGTTATTGACGACATTGACGACATTGACGACACAACGACATTGCCGAATTAGATGACATAGACGATATTTACGACATTGACGACATTGACGATATTGACGACATAGAAGACCAAGACAACATGTATGACATTGACAACATTGACAGCATTGAAGACATTGAAGACATTGTCGTCATTGACGACATTGACGACATTGACGACATACACGACATAGACGATATTGACGACTTTGACGACATTGACGACAAAGACGTCATTGACGACATAGACTACATCGACGATATTGACGATATGGACGACATTGACGACATTGACGAAAATGTCGAAATTGACGACATTGACGACATAGACGATATTGACGACATTGACGACATTGACGACATTGACGACATAGACGACATTGACGACATAGACGACATAGACGACATAGACGACATAGACGATATTGAGGACATTGACGACATTGGCGATATTGATGACATTGACGACTTTGACGATATTGACGACTTTGACGACATTGACGACAAAGACGACATTGACGACATAGACGACATAGACGACATAGACGATATTTACGACTTTGATAACGTTGACGACATAGATGACATAGACAACATGTATGACATTGAAAACGTTGACAGCATTGAAGACATTGACGACATTGGCGTCATTGATGACATTGACGACATTGACGACATAGACGATATTGACGACTTTGACGACATTGGCGACATTGACGAAATTTGCCGACATTGACGACATTGACGACATCGACGACTTTGACGACATTGACGACATAGACGACATAGACGATATTGATGACATTGACGACATTAACGACATTGACGACATAGAAGACATTGACGACATTGACGACATTGACGACATTGACGACATTGACGATATTGACGACATGGACGACATAGACGACATAATCGATATTGACGACTATGACGACATTGACGACATTGGCGATATTGACGGCAAAGACGCCATTGACGACATTGACGAACTAGACGACATAGACGACTTTGACGACATTGACTACATAGACGATATTGACGACTTTGACGATATTAACGACATTGACGACATAGACGGCATTGACGTCAATGACGACATAGATGACATAGACAAGATGTATGACATTGAAAACATTGACAGCATTGAAGACATTGACGACATTGACGACATTGACGACATAGACGATATTGACGACTTTGACGACATTACGACATTGACGACATTGACGACATTGACGACATTGACGACATTGACGACTTTGACGACATTGCCGACATAGACGACATAGACGATATTGACGACATTGACGACATTAACGACATTGACGACATAGAAGACATTGACGACATTGACGATATTGTCGACATAGACGACATAGACGACATAGACGGCATTGACGACATAGACGATACAGACGACTTTGACGATATTTACGACATTGACGACATTGACGACATAGACGACATTGACGACATAGACGACATATACGACACAGACGATATTGACGACATAAACGATATTGACGACTTCTACGCCATTGACGACTTTGACAATATTGACGACTTTGACGACATTGACGACATTGGCGATATTGACGACATTGACGACATAGACGACATAGACGACATTGACGACATTGATGAAATAGGCGACATAGACGATATTTACGACATTGACGACATTTACGACGTAGATGACATAGACAGCATGTATGACATTGACAACATTGACAGCATTGAAGACATTGACGACATTGACGTCATTGACGACATTGACGACATAGACGACTTTGATGACATTGACGACATTGACGACATAGACGACATAGACGATATTGACGACTTTGACGACATTGACGACTTTGACGACATTGACGACATAGACGATATTGACAACATTGACGACATTGACGACATAGACGACATAGACGATATTTACGACTTTGACGACATTGACGACATTGATGACAAAGACAACATGTATGACATTGACAACATTGACAGCATTGAAGACATTGACGACATTGACGTCATTGACGACATTGACGACATAGACGACTTTGACGACATTGACGACATAGACGACATAGACGATATTGACGACATTGACGACATAGAAGACATTGACGACATTGACGACAGTGACGACATTGACGATATTGACGACATAGACGACATAGACGACATAGACGGCATTGACGACATAGAGGATATAGACGACTTTGACGACATTGACGACTTTGACGATATTGACGACAATGACGACATTAACGACATTGACGACATAGACGACATTGACGACACTGAAGACATTGACGACATTGTCGACATAGACGACATTGACGACTTAGACGACATGGACGACAATGACGACATCGACGACTTAGACGACGTTGACGACATATACGACATTGACGACTTTGACGACATAGACGACATAACCGATATTGACGACTTGGTCGACATTGACGCCATTGACGACATTGACGACATAGACGACATAGACATTGACGACATTGACTACATAGACGACATAAACGATATTGACGACATTGACCACATTGAAGACATAGAAGACATTAACGACATTGAAGACATAGACGACATTGACGACATTGACGGCATCGACGACATAGACGATATTGACGACATTGACGACATTAACGACATTGACGACATAGACGACATTATCGACATTGACGACATTGACGACATTGACGATATTGACGACTTAGACGACATAGACGACACAGACGATATTGACGACATAGACGATATTGACGACTTTGACGACATTGACGACATTGACGATATTAACGACTTTGACGACATTGACGACATTGACGATATTGACGACATTGACGACATTGACGACATTGACGACACAGACGACATTGACGTAATCGACGACATAGACGATATTTACGACTTTGACGACATTAACGACATAGATGACATAGACAGCATGTATGACATTGACCACATTGACAGCATTGAAGAAATTGACGACATTGACGTCATTGACGACATTGACGACATAGACGACTTTGACGACATTGACGAAATTGACGACATAGACTATATAGACGATATTGCCGACTTTGACGACATTGACGACATTGACAACATTGACGACTTTGACGACATTGACGACATTGGCGACATAGACGAAATAGACGATATTTACATTTTGACGACATTGAGGACATAGATGACAAAGATAACATGTATGACATTGACAACATTGACAGCATTGAAGACATTGACGACATTGACGTCATTGACGACATTGACGACATAGACGACTTTGACGACATTGACGCCATTGACGACATAGACGATATTGACGATTTTGACGACATTGACGACAAAGACGACATTGACGACATAGACGACATTGACGACATTGACGACATTGACGTAAATGTCGATATTGACGATATTGACGAAATAGACGATATTTACGACATTGATGACATTGACGACACAGACGACATTGACGACATAGACGATATTTACTACTTTGACGACATTGACGACATAGATGACATAGACAACATGTATGACATTGACAACATTGACATCTTTGAATACATTGACGACATTGACGTCATTGACGACATTGACGACATAGACGACTTTGACGACATTGACGACATATACGACATAGACGACAAAGACGATAATGACGACTTTGACGACATTGACGACATTGACGACATTGACGACGTTGACGACATAGACGACATTGACGACATTGAGGACATTGACGACATTGACGACATAGACAATATTGACGACATAGACAACATAGACGACATAGACGACATTGACGAAATAGACGATATTTACTACTTTGACGACATTGACGAAATTGACGACATTGACGACATTGACGACATTGACGACACAACGACATTGCCGACATAGACGATATTTACGACTTTGACGACATTGACGTTATAGAAGACATAGACAACATGTATGAAATTGACAACATTGACAGCATTGAAGACATTGAAGACATTGACGTCATTGACGACATTGACGACAGACGACTTTGACGACATTGACGACATTGACGACATACACGACATAGTCGATATTGACGACTTTGACGACATTGACGACAAAGACGACATTGACGACATAGACGACTTAGACGATATTGACGATATGGACGACATTGACGACATTGACGAAAATGTCGATATTGACGATATTGACGACATAGACGATATTGACGACGTTGACGACATTGAGGACATTGACGACATTGACGACATAGACAATATTGACGACATAGACAACATAGACGACATAGACGACATTGACGAAATAGACGACATTGACGACATAGACGAAAATGTCGACATTGACGACATAGACGACATTGACGACAAAGACGACATTGACGACATAGACGACATAGACGACATAGACAATATTTACGACTTTGACGAAGTTGACAACATAGATGACATATACAACATGTATGACATTGACAACATTGACAGCTTTGAAGACATTGACGACATTGACGTCATTGACGACATTGAAGACATAGACAACATTGACGATATTGAAAACTTTGAAGACATTGACGACATTGACGATATTGACGACATAGACATTGACGACATTGACGACATAGACGACATTGACGACATTGACGACATAGATGACATAGACGATATTGACGACATTTACGATATTCACATTGACGACATTGATGACAAGGACGACATTGACGACATACACGACATAGACGATATTGACGACTATGACGAAATTGACGACACAACGACATTGCCGAATTAGATGACATAGACGATATTTACGACATTGACGACATTGACGACATAGAAGACCAAGACAACAAGTATGACATTGACAACATTGACATCATTGAAGACATTGAAGACATTGACGTCATTGACGACATTGACGACATTGACGACATACACGACATAGACGATATTGACGACTTTGACGACATTGACGACAAAGACGTCATTGACGACATAGACTACATCGACGATATTGACGATATGGACGACATTGACGACATTGACGAAAATGTCGATTTTGACGATATTGACGACATAGACGATATTGACGACATTGACGACATTGACGACATAGACGACATTGACGACATAGACGACATAGACGACATAGACGATATTGAGGTCATTGACGACATTGACGATATTGATGACATTGACGACTTTGACGATATTGACGACTTTGACGACATTGACAACAAATACGACATTGACGACATAGACGACATAGACGACATAGACGATATTTACGACTTTGATAACGTTGACGACATAGATGACATAGACAACATGTATGACATTGACAACATTGACAGCTTTGAAGACATAGACGACATTGACGTCATTGACGACTTTGACGACATTGACGACATAGACTACAGAGACGATATTAACGACTTTGACGACATTGACGATATTGACGACATAGACGATATTGACGACATTGACAACATAGACGACATTGACGACATAGACGACATTGACGACATTGACGACATAGACGATATTGTCGACTTTGACGACATTGACGACATTGAAGACATTGACGACATTGACGACATAGACGACATTGACGATATTGATGAAATAGGCGACATAGACGTTATTTACGACTTTGACTACATTTACAACGTAGATGACATAGACAGCATGTATGACATTGACAACATTGACAGCATTGAAGTCATTGACGACATTGACGTCATTGACGACATTGACAACATAGACGACTTTGATGACATAGACGACATAGACGATATTGACGACTTTGACGACATTGACGACTTTGACGACATTGACGACATAGACGACATTGACAACATTGACGACATTGACGACATAGACGATATTTACGCCTTTGACGACATTGACGACATTGATGACAAAGACAACATGTATGACATTTACAACATTGACAGCATTGAATACATTGACGACATTGACGTCATTGACGACATTGACGACATAGACGACTTTGACGACATTGACGACATTGACGATATTGACGACATTGACGACATTGACGACATTGACGACATAGACGACATTGACGACATTGACGACATTGACGACATTGACGACATAGACGACATTGACGACATAGACGACATAGACGACATAGACGATAATGAGGACATTGACGACATTGGCGATATGATGACATTGACGACTTTGACGATATTGACGACTTTGACGACATTGACGACAAAGACGACATTGACGACATAGACGACATAGACGACATAGACGATATTTACGACTTTGATAACGTTGACGACATAGATGACATAGACAACATGTATGACATTGAAAACGTTGACAGCATTGAAGACATTGACGACATTGGCGTCATTGATGACATTGACGACATTGACGACATAGACGATATTGACGACTTTGGCGACATTGGCGACATTGACGAAATTTGCCGACATTGACGACATTGACGACATCGACGACTTTGACGACATTGACGACATAGACGACATAGACGATATTGATGACATTGACGACATTAACGACATTGACGACATAGAAGACATTGACGACATTGACGACATTGACGACATTGTCGATATTGACGACATGGACGACATAGACGACATAATCGATATTGACGACTATGACGACATTGACGACATTGGCGATATTGACGGCAAAGACGCCATTGACGACATTGACGAACTAGACGACATAGACGACTTTGACGACATTGACTACATAGACGATATTGACGACTTTGACGATATTAACGACATTGACGACATAGACGGCATTGACGTCAATGACGACATAGATGACATAGACAAGATGTATGACATTATAAACATTGACAGCATTGAAGACATTGACGACATTGACGACATTGACGACATAGACGATATTGACGACTTTGACGACATTACGACATTGACGACATTGACGACATTGACGACATTGACGACATTGACGACTTTGACGACATTGACGACATAGACGACATAGACGATATTGACGACATTGACGACATTAACGACATTGACGACATAGAAGACATTGACGACATTGACGATATTGTCGACATAGACGACATAGACGACATAGACGGCATTGACGACATAGACGATACAGACGACTTTGACGATATTTACGACATTGACGACATTGACGACATAGACGACATTGACGACATAGACGACATATACGACACAGACGATATTGACGACATAAACGATATTGACGACTTCTACGACATTGACGACTTTGACAATATTGACGACTTTGACGACATTGACGACATTGGCGATATTGACGACATTGACGACATAGACGACATAGACGACATTGACGACATTGATGAAATAGGCGACATAGACGATATTTACGACATTGACGACATTTACGACGTAGATGACATAGACAGCATGTATGACATTGACAACATTGACAGCATTGAAGACATTGACGACATTGACGTCATTGACGACATTGACGACATAGACGACTTTGATGACATTGACGACATTGACGACATAGACGACATAGACGATATTGACGACTTTGACGACATTGACGACTTTGACGACATTGACGACATAGACGATATTGACAACATTGACGACATTGACGACATAGACGACATAGACGATATTTACGATTTTGTCGACATTGACGACATTGATGACAAAGACAACATGTATGACATTGACAACATTGACAGCATTGAAGACATTGACGACATTGACGTCATTGACGACATTGTCGACATAGACGACTTTGACGACATTGACGACATAGACGACATAGACGATATTGACGACATTGACGACATAGAAGACATTGACGACATTGACGACAGTGACGACATTGACGATATTGACGACATAGACGACATAGACGACATAGACGGCATTGACGACATAGAGGATATAGACGACTTTGACGACATTGACGACTTTGACGATATTGACGACATTGACGACATTAACGACATTGACGACATAGACGACATTGACGACACTGAAGACATTGACGACATTGTCGACATAGACGACATTGACGACTTAGACGACATGGACGACAATGACGACATCGACGACTTAGACGACGTTGACGACATATACGACATTGACGACTTTGACGACATAGACGACATAACCGATATTGACGACTTGGACGACATTCACGCCATTGACGACATTGACGACATAGACGACATAGACATTGACGACATTGACTACATAGACGACATAAACGATATTGACGACATTGACCACATTGAAGACATAGAAGACATTAACGACATTGAAGACATAGACGACATTGACGGCATCGACGACATAGACGATATTGACGACATTGACGACATTAACGACATTGACGACATAGACGACATTATCGACATTGACGACATTGACGACATTGACGATATTGACGACACAGACGACATTGACGAAATCGACGACATAGACGATATTTACGACTTTGACGACATTAACGACATAGATGACATAGACAGCATGTATGACATTGACCACATTGACAGCATTGAAGAAATTGACGACATTGACGTCATTGACGACATTGACGACATAGACGACTTTGACGACATTGACGAAATTGACGACATAGACTATATAGACGATATATACGACTTTGACGAAATTGACGACATTGACAACATTGACGACTTTGACGACATTGACGACATTGGCGACATAGACGAAATAGACGATATTTACCACTTTGACGACATTGAGGACATAGTTGACAAAGATAACATGTATGACGTTGACAACATTGACAGCATTGAAGACATTGACGACATTGACGTCATTGACGACATTGACGACATAGACGACTTTGACGACATTGACGCCATTGACGACATAGACGATATTGACGATTTTGACGACATTGACGACAAAGACGACATTGACGACATAGACGACATTGACGACATTGACGACATTGACGTAAATGTCGATATTGACGATATTGACGATATAGACGATATTTACGACATTGATGACATTGACGACACAGACGACATTGACGACATAGACGACATAGACGATATTTACGACTTTGACGACATTGACGACATAGATGACATAGACAACATGTATGACATTGACAACATTGACAGCTTTGAATACATTGACGACATAGACGACTTTGACGACATTGACGACATATACGACATAGACGACAAAGACGATAATGACGACTTTGACGACATTGACGACATTGATGACATTGACGACGTTGACGACATAGACGACATTGACGACATTGAGGACATTGACGACATTGACGACATAGACAATATTGACGACATAGACAACATAGACGACATAGACGACATTGACAAAAAAAGACGATATTTACAACTTTGACGACATTGACGAAATTGACGACATTGACGACATTGACGACATTGACGACACAACGACATTGCCGACATAGACGACATAGACGATATTTACGACTTTGATGACATTGACGTCATAGAAGACATAGACAACATGTATGAAATTGACAACATTGACAGCATTGAAGACATTGAAGACATTGACGTCATTGACGACATTGACGACAGACGACTTTGACGACATTGACGACATTGACGACATTGACGACATACACGACATAGTCGATATTGACGACTTTGACGACATTGACGACAAAGACGACATTGACGACATAGACGACATAGACGATATTGACGATATGGACGACATTGACGACATTGACGAAAATGTCGATATTGACGATATTGACGACATAGACGATATTGACGACGTTGACGACATTGAGGACATTGACGACATAGACGACATTGACGACATAGACGACATAGACGACATTGATGATATAGACGATATTGAGGACATTGACGACATTGATGATATTGACGATATGGACGACATTGACGACATTGACGAAAATGTCGATATTGACGATATTGACGACATAGACGATATTGACGACATTGACGACATTGACGACATTGACGACATTGACGACATAGACGAGATTGACGACATAGACGACATAGACGACATAGACGATATTGACGACATAGACGATATTGACGACATTGACGACATTGACGACATTGACGACATAGACGACATTGACGACAAAGACGACATTGACGACATAGACGACATGGACGACATAGACGATATTTACGACTTTGACGAAGTTGACGACATAGATGACATATACAACATGTATGACATTAACAACATTGACAGCTTTGAAGACATTGACGACATTGACGTCATTGACGACATTGAAGACATAGACAACATTGACGATATTGAAAACTTTGAAGACATTGACGGCATTGACGATATTGACGACATAGACATTGACGACATTGACGACATAGACGACATTGACGACATTGACGACATAGATGACATAGACGATATTGACGACATTTACGACATTGACGACATAGACGACATTCACGATATTCACATTGACGTCATTGACGACATTGACGACATAGACGACTTTGACGACATTGACGAAATTGACGACATAGACTATATAGACGATATTGACGACTTTGACGACATTGACGACATTGACAACATTGACGACTTTGACGACATAGATGACATAGACGATATTGACGACATTTACGACATTGACGACATAGACGACATTCACGATATTCACATTGACGTCATTGACGACATTGACGACATAGACGACTTTGACGACATTGACGAAATTGACGACATAGACTATATAGACGATATTGACGACTTTGACGACATTGACGACATTGACAACATTGACGACTTTGACGACATTGACGACATTGGCGACATAGACGAAATAGACGATATTTACATTTTGACGACATTGAGGACATAGATGACAAAGATAACATGTATGACATTGACAACATTGACAGCATTGAAGACATTGACGACATTGACGTCATTGACGACATTGACGACATAGACGACTTTGACGACATTGACGCCATTGACGACATAGACGATATTGACGATTTTGACGACATTGACGACAAAGACGACATTGACGACATAGACGACATTGACGACATTGACGACATTGACGTAAATGTCGATATTGACGATATTGACGAAATAGACGATATTTACGACATTGATGACATTGACGACACAGACGACATTGACGACATAGACGATATATACTACTTTGACGACATTGACGACATAGATGACATAGACAACATGTATGACATTGACAACATTGACATCTTTGAATACATTGACGACATTGACGTCATTGACGACATTGACGACATAGACGACTTTGACGACATTGACGACATATACGACATAGACGACAAAGACGATAATGACGACTTTGACGATATTGACGACATTGACGACATTGACGACGTTGACGACATAGACGACATTGACGACATTGAGGACATTGACGACATTGACGACATAGCCAATATTGACGACATAGACAACATAGACGACATAGACGACATTGACGAAATAGACGATATTTACTACTTTGACGACATTGACGAAATTGACGACATTGACGACATTGACGACATTGACGACACAACGACATTGCCGACATAGACGACATAGACGATATTTACGACTTTGACGACATTGACGTCATAGAAGACATAGACAACATGTATGAAATTGACAACATTGACAGCATTGAAGACATTGTAGACATTGACGTCATTGACGACATTGACGACAGACGACTTTGACGACATTGACGACATTGACGACATACACGACATAGTCGATATTGACGACTTTGACGACATTGACGACAAAGACGACATTGACGACATAGACGACTTAGACGATATTGACGATATGGACGACATTGACGACATTGACGAAAATGTCGATATTGACGATATTGACGACATAGACGATATTGACGACGTTGACGACATTGAGGACATTGACGACATTGACGACATAGCCAATATTGACGACATAGACAACATAGACGACATAGACGACATTGACGAAATAGACGACATTGACGACATAGACGAGATTGTCGACATTGACGACATAGACGACATTGACGACAAAGACGACATTGACGACATAGACGACATAGACGACATAGACAATATTTACGACTTTGACGAAGTTGACAACATAGATGACATATACAACATGTATGACATTGACAACATTGACAGCTTTGAAGACATTGACGACATTGACGTCATTGACGACATTGAAGACATAGACAACATTGACGATATTGAAAACTTTGAAGACATTGACGACATTGACGATATTGACGACATAGGCATTGACGACATTGACGACATAGACGACATTGACGACATTGACGACATAGATGACATAGACGATATTGACGACATTTACGACATTGACGACATAGACGACATTCACGATATTCACATTGACGACATTGATGACAAGAACGACATTGACGACATACACGACATAGACGATATTGACGACTATGACGACATTGACGACACAACGACATTGCCGAATTAGACGACATAGACGATATTTACGACATTGACGACATTTACGACATAGAAGACCAAGACAACATGTATGACATTGACAACATTGACATCATTGAAGACATTGAAGACATTGACGTCATTGACGACATTGACGACATTGACGACATACACGACATAGACGATATTGACGACTTTGACGACATTGACGACAAAGACGTCATTGACGACATAGACTACATCGACGATATTGACGATATGGACGACATTGACGACATTGACGAAAATGTCGATTTTGACGATATTGACGACATAGACGATATTGACGACATTGACGACATTGACGACATAGACGACATTGACGACATAGACGACATAGACGACATAGACGATATTGAGGTCATTGACGACATTGACGATATTGATGACATTGACGACTTTGACGATATTGACGACTTTGACGACATTGACAACAAATACGACATTGACGACATAGACGACATAGACGACATAGACGATATTTACGACTTTGATAACGTTGACGACATAGATGACATAGACAACATGTATGACATTGACAACATTGACAGCTTTGAAGACATAGACGACATTGACGTCATTGACGACATTGACGACATTGACGACATTGACGACATAGACTACAGAGACGATATTAACGACTTTGACGACATTGACGATATTGACGACATAGACGATATTGACGACATTGACAACATAGACGACATTGACGACATAGACGACATTGACGACATTGACGACATAGACGATATTGTCGACTTTGACGACATTGACGACATTGAAGACATTGACGACATTGACGACATAGACGACATTGACGATATTGATGAAATAGGCGACATAGACGATATTTACGACTTTGACTACATTTACAACGTAGATGACATAGACAGCATGTATGACATTGACAACATTGACAGCATTGAAGTCATTGACGACATTGACGTCATTGACGACATTGACAACATAGACGACTTTGATGACATTGACGACATTGACGACATAGACGACATAGACGATATTGACGACTTTGACGACATTGACGACTTTGACGACATTGACGACATAGACGACATTGACAACATTGACGACATTGACGACATAGACGATATTTACGCCTTTGACGACATTGACGACATTGATGACAAAGACAACATGTATGACATTTACAACATTGACAGCATTGAAGACATTGACGACATTGACGTCATTGACGACATTGACGACATAGACGACTTTGACGACATTGACGACATTGACGATATTGACGACATTGACGACATTGACGACATTGACGACATAGACGACATTGACGACATTGACGACATTGACGACATAGACGACATTGACGACATTGACAACATAGACGACATAGACGACATGGACGATATTGACGACTTTGACGACATTGACGACATAGACGACATTGATGACATTGACGACATTGACGACATAGACGACATAGACGATATTGACGACATTGACGACATTAACGACATTGACGACATTAACGACATTGACGACATAGACGACATTGGCGACATTGACGACATTGACGACATTGACGACATTGACGACACAGACGACATTGACGAAATCGACGACATAGACGATATTTACGACTTTGACGACATTAACGACATAGATGACATAGACAGCATGTATGACATTGACCACATTGACAGCATTGAAGACATTGACGACATTGACGTCATTGACGACATTGACGACATAGACGACTTTGACGACATTGACGAAATTGACGACATAGACTATATAGACGGTATTGACGACTTTGACGACATTGACGACATTGACAACATTGACGACTTTGACGACATTGACGACATTGACGACATAGACGAAATAGACGATGTTTACAACTTTGACGACATTGAGGACATAGATGACATAGATAACATGTATGACATTGACAACATTGACAGCAATTAAGACATTGACGACATTGACGACATTGACGACATAGACGACTTTGACGACATTGACGACATTGACGACATAGACGATATTGACGATTTTGACGACATTGACGACAAAGACGACATTGACGACATAGACGACATTGACGACATTGACGACATTGACGTAAACGTCGATATTGACGATATTGACGAAATAGACGATATTTACGACATTGATGACATTGACAACACAGACGACATTGACGACATAGACGACATAGACGATATTTACGACTTTGACGACATTGACGACATAGATGACATAGACAACATGTATGACATTGACAACATTGACAGCTTTGAATACATTGACGACATTGACGTCATTGACGACATTGACGACATAGACGACTTTGACGACATTGACGACTTATACGACATAGACGACAAAGACGATAATGACGACTTTGACGACATTGACGACATTGACGACATTGACGACATTGACGACGTTGACGACATAGACGACATTGACGACATTGAGGACATTGACGACATTGACGACATAGACAATATTGACGACATAGACAACATAGACGACATAGACGACATTGACGAAGTAGACGATATTTACAACTTTGACGACATTGACGAAATTGACGACATTGACGACATTGACGACATTGACGACACAACGTTATTGCCGACATAGACATAGACGATATTTACGACTTTGACGACATTGACGTCATAGAAGACATAGACAGCATGTATGAAATTGACATCATTGACAGCATTGAAGACATTGAAGACATTGATGTCATTGACGACATTGACGACAGACGACTTTGACGACATTGACGACATTGACGACATTGACGACATACACGGCATAGTCGATAATGACGACAATGACGACATTGACGACAAAGACGACATTGACGACATAGACGACATAGACGATATTGACGATATGGACGACATTGACGACTTTGACGAAAATGTCGATATTGACGATATTGACGACATAGACGATATTGACGACATTGACGACATTGAGGACATTGACGACATAGACGACATTGACGACATAGACGACATAGACGACATAGACGACATTGACGACATAGACGATATTGAGGACATTGACGACATTGATGATATTGACGATATGGACGACATTGACATTGACGAAAATGTCGATATTGACGATATTGACGACATAGACGATATTGACGACATTGACGACTTTGACGACATTGACGACATAGACGACAATGACGACATAGACGACATAGACGACATAGACGATATTGACGACATAGACGATATTGACGACATTGACGACATTGACGACATTGACGACATTGACGACATAGACGACATTGACGACAAAGACGACACTGACGACATAGACGACATAGACGATATTTACGACTTTGACGAAGTTGACGACATAGATGACATATACAACATGTATGACATTGACAACATTGACAGCTTTGAAGACATTGACGACATTGACGTCATTGACGACATTGAAGACATAGACAACAATGACGATATTGAAAACTTTGAAGACATTGACGACATTGACGATATTGACGACATAGACATTGACGACATTGACGACATGGACGACATTGACGACATTGACGACATAGATGACATAGACGATATTGACGACATTTACGACATTGACGACATAGACGGCATTCACGATATTCACATTGATGACATTGATGACATGGACGACATTGACGACATACACGACATAGAAGATATTGACGACTATGACGACATTGACGACACAACGACATAGCCGAATTAGACGACATAGACGATATTTACGACATTGACGACATTGACGACATAGAAGACCAAGACAACATGT
Source organism: Locusta migratoria (assembly GCA_026315105.1). Classification (NCBI taxonomy): domain Eukaryota; kingdom Metazoa; phylum Arthropoda; class Insecta; order Orthoptera; family Acrididae; genus Locusta; species Locusta migratoria. Next base: position 126,707,301 of record CM048754.1, read on the forward strand.
ATGACATTGACAACATTGACATCATTGAAGACATTGAAGACATTGACGTCATTGACGACATTGACGACATTGACGACATACACGACATAGACGATATTGACGACTTTGACGACATTGACGACAAAGACGTCATTGACCACATAGACTACATCGACGATATTGACGATATGGACGACATTGACGACATTGACGACATTGAGGACATTGACGACATAGACGACATTGACGACATAGACGACATAGATGACATAGACGACATTGACGACATTGATGATATTGACGATATGGACGACATTGACGACATTGACGAAAATGTCGATATTGACGATATTGACGACATAGACGATATTGACGACATTGACGACATTGACGACATAGACGACATTGACGACATAGACGACATAGACGACATAGACGACATAGACGATATTGAGGTTATTGACGACATTGACGATATTGATGACATTGACGACTTTGACGATATTGACGACTTTGACGACATTGACGACAAAGACGACATTGACGACATAGACGACATAGACGACATAGACGATATTTACGACTTTGATAACGTTGACGACATAGATGACATAGACAACATGTATGACATTGACAACATTGACAGCTTTGAAGACATAGACGACATTGACGTCATTGACGACATTGACGACATAGACGACTTTGACGACATTGACGACATTGACGACATAGACAACATTGACGATATTGACAACTTTGACGACATTGACGACATTGACAATATGGACGACAGAGACGACATTGACGACATTGACGACATTGACGACATTGACGACATTGACGACATAGACTACAGAGACGATATTAACGACTTTGACGACATTGACGATATTGACGACATAGACGATATTGACATTGACGACATAGACGACATTGACGACATAGACGACATTGACGACATTGACGACATAGACGATATTGTCGACTTTGACGACATTGACGACATTGAAGACATTGACGACATTGACGACATAGACGACATTGACGATATTGATGAAATAGGCGACATAGACGATATTTACGACTTTGACTACATTTACAACGTAGATGACATAGACAGCATGTATGACATTGACAACATTGACAGCATTGAAGACATTGACGACATTGACGTCATTGACAACATTGACAACATAGACGACTTTGATGACATTGACGACATTGACGACATAGACGACATAGACGATATTGACGACTTTGACGACATTGACGACTTTGACGACATTGACGACATAGACGACATTGACAACATTGACGACATTGACGACATAGACGATATTTACGCCTTTGACGACATTGACGACATTGATGACAAAGACAACATGTATGACATTTACAACATTGACAGCATTGAAGACATTGACGACATTGACGTCATTGACGACATTGACGACATAGACGACTTTGACGACATTGACGACATTGACGATATTGACGACATTGACGACATTGACGACATAGACGACATTGACGACATTGACAACATAGACGACATAGACGACATAGACGATATTGACGACTTTGACGACATTGACGACATTGACGACATAGACGACATTGACGACATTGACGACATTGACGACATAGACGACATAGACGATATTGACGACATTGACGACATTAACGACATTGACGACATTATCGACATTGACGACATAGACGACATTGGCGACATTGACGACATTGACGACATTGACGATATTGACGACATAGACGACATAGAAGACACAGACGATATTGACGACATAGACGATATTGACGACTTTGACGACATTGACGACATTCAAGATATTAACGACTTTGACGACATTGACGACATTGACGATATTGACGACATTGACGACATTGACGACACAGACGACATTGACGAAATCGACGACATAGACGATATTTACGACTTTGACGACATTAACGACATAGATGACATAGACAGCATGTATGACATTGACCACATTGACAGCTTTGAATACATTGACGACATTGACGTCATTGACGACATTGACGACATAGACGACTTTGACGACGTTGACGACATATACGACATAGACGACAAAGACGATAATGACGACTTTGACGACATTGACGACATTGACGACATTGACGACATTGACGACATTGACGACATTGACGACACAACGTTATTGCCGACATAGACATAGACGATATTTACGACTTTGACGACATTGACGTCATAGAAGACATAGACAGCATGTATGAAATTGACATCATTGACAGCATTGAAGACATGAAGACATTGACGTCATTGACGACATTGACGACAGACGACTTTGACGACATTGATGACATTGACGACATTGACGACATTGACGACATAGACAATATTGACGACATAGACAACATAGACGACATAGACGACATTGACGACATAGACGATATTTACAATTATGACGACATTGACGACATCGACGACATTGACGACTTTGACAACACGACATTGCCGACATAGACGACATAGACGATATTTACGACTTTGACGACATTGACGACATAGAAGACATAGACAACATGTATGAAATTGACATCATTGACAGCATTGAAGACATTGAAGACATTGACGTCATTGACGACATTGACGAAATAGACGACTTTGACGACTTTGACGACATTGACGACATTGACGTCATACACAAAATAAACGATATTGACGACTTTGACGACATTGACGACAAAGACGACATTGACGACATTGACGACATAGATGACAGAGACGATATTGACGACATAGACATTTACGACATTGACGACATAGACGACATTGACGACATTGACGACATAGATGACATAGACGATATTGACGACATTTACGACATTGACGACATAGACGGCATTCACGATATTCACATTGATGACATTGATGACATGGACGACATTGACGACATACACGACATAGAAGATATTGACGACTATGACGACATTGACGACACAACGACATAGCCGAATTAGACGACATAGACGATATTTACGACATTGACGACATTGACGACATAGAAGACCAAGACAACATGTATGACATTGACAACATTGACATCATTGAAGACATTGAAGACATTGACGTCATTGACGACATTGACGACATTGACGACATACACGACATAGACGATATTGACGACTTTGACGACATTGACGACAAAGACGTCATTGACCACATAGACTACATCGTCGATATTGACGATATGGACGACATTGACGACATTGACGACATTGAGGACATTGACGACATAGACGACATTGACGACATAGACGACATAGATGACATAGACGACATTGACGACATTGATGATATTGACGATATGGACGACATTGACGACATTGACGAAAATGTCGATATTGACGATATTGACGACATAGACGATATTGACGACATTGACGACATTGACGACATAGACGACATTGACGACATAGACGACATAGACGACATAGACGACATAGACGATATTGAGGTTATTGACGACATTGACGATATTGATGACATTGACGACTTTGACGATATTGACGACTTTGACGACATTGACGACAAAGACGACATTGACGACATAGACGACATAGACGACATAGACGATATTTACGACTTTGATAACGTTGACGACATAGATGACATAGACAACATGTATGACATTGACAACATTGACAGCTTTGAAGACATAGACGACATTGACGTCATTGACGACATTGACGACATAGACGACTTTGACGACATAGACGACTTTGACGACATTGACGACATTGACGACATAGAAAACATTGACGATATTGACAACTTTGACGACATTGACGACATTGACAATATGGACGACAGAGACGACATTGACGACATTGACGACATTGACGACATTGACGACATAGACTACAGAGACGATATTAACGACTTTGACGACATTGACGATATTGACGACATAGACGATATTGACATTGACGACATAGACGACATTGACGACATAGACGACATTGACGACATTGACGACATAGACGATATTGTCGACTTTGACGACATTGACGACATTGAAGACATTGACGACATTGACGACATAGACGACATTGACGATATTGATGAAATAGGCGACATAGACGATATTTACGACTTTGACTACATTTACAACGTAGATGACATAGACAGCATGTATGACATTGACAACATTGACAGCATTGAAGACATTGACGACATTGACGTCATTGACAACATTGACAACATAGACGACTTTGATGACATTGACGACATTGACGACATAGACGACATAGACGATATTGACGACTTTGACGACATTGACGACTTTGACGACATTGACGACATAGACGACATTGACAACATTGACGACATTGACGACATAGACGATATTTACGCCTTTGACGACATTGACGACATTGATGACAAAGACAACATGTATGACATTTACAACATTGACAGCATTGAAGACATTGACGACATTGACGTCATTGACGACATTGACGACATAGACGACTTTGACGACATTGACGACATTGACGATATTGACGACATTGACGACATTGACGACATTGACGACATAGACGACATTGACGATATTGACGACATTGACGACATAGACGACATTGACGACATTGACAACATAGACGACATAGACGACATAGACGATATTGACGACTTTGACGACATTGACGACATTGACGACATAGACGACATTGACGACATTGACGACATTGACGACATAGACGACATAGACGATATTGACGACATTGACGACATTAACGACATTGACGACATTATCGACATTGACGACATAGACGACATTGGCGACATTGACGACATTGACGACATTGACGATATTGACGACATAGACGACATAGAAGACACAGACGATATTGACGACATAGACGATATTGACGACTTTGACGACATTGACGACATTCAAGATATTAAAGACTTTGACGACATTGACGACATTGACGATATTGACGACATTGACGACATTGACGACACAGACGACATTGACGAAATCGACGACATAGACGATATTTACGACTTTGACGACATTAACGACATAGATGACATAGACAGCATGTATGACATTGACCACATTGACAGCTTTGAATACATTGACGACATTGACGTCATTGACGACATTGACGACATAGACGACTTTGACGACGTTGACGACATATACGACATAGACGACAAAGACGATAATGACGACTTTGACGACATTGACGACATTGACGACATTGACGACATTGACGACATTGACGACACAACGTTATTGCCGACATAGACATAGACGATATTTACGACTTTGACGACATTGACGTCATAGAAGACATAGACAGCATGTATGAAATTGACATCATTGACAGCATTGAAGACATGAAGACATTGACGTCATTGACGACATTGACGACAGACGACTTTGACGACATTGATGACATTGACGACATTGACGACATTGACGACATAGACAATATTGACGACATAGACAACATAGACGACATAGACGACATTGACGACATAGACGATATTTACAATTATGACGACATTGACGACATCGACGACATTGACGACTTTGACAACACGACATTGCCGACATAGACGACATAGACGATATTTACGACTTTGACGACATTGACGACATAGAAGACATAGACAACATGTATGAAATTGACATCATTGACAGCATTGAAGACATTGAAGACATTGACGTCATTGACGACATTGACGACATAGACGACTTTGACGACTTTGACGACATTGACGACATTGACGTCATACACAAAATAAACGATATTGACGACTTTGACGACATTGACGACAAAGACGACATTGACGACATTGACGACATAGATGACAGAGACGATATTGACGACATAGACATTTACGACATTGACGACATAGACGACATTGACGACATTGACGACATAGATGACATAGACGATATTGACGATATTTACGACATTGACGACATAGACGACATTCATGATATTCACGACATGCACGACATTGACGACATTGACGACATAGATGACATAGACGATATTGACGACATTTACGACATTTACGACATAGACGACATTCACGATATTCACGACATTCACGACATTGACGACATTGACGACATGGACGACATTGACGCTATAGACGACTTAGACGATATTGACGACATTGACAACATTAACGACATTGACGACATAGACGACATTGACGATATTGACGACATTAACGACATTGACGACATAGACGACATTGACGACATAGACGACATAGACGATATAGGTGACATTGACGACATAGATGATATTGACGAATTTGACCACATTGAAGATATTGACGACATTGACGACATTGACGACACAGACGACATTGACGACATAGACGACATAGACGATATTTACGATTTTGTCGACATTGACGACATAGATGACATGTATGACATTGACAACATTGACAGCATTGAAGACATTGACAGCATTGAAGACATTGACGACATTGACGTCATTGACGACTTTGATGACATAGATGACTTTGACGACATTGACGACATAGAAGACATAGACAACATGTATGAAATTGACAACATTGACAGCATTGAAGGCATTGAAGACATGGTCGTCATTGACGACATTGACGACATAGACGACTTTGACGACTTTGACGACATTGACGACATTGACGACATACACGACATAAACGATATTGACGACTTTGACGACATTGACGACAAAGACGACATTGACGACATTGACGACATAGATGACAGAGACGATATTGACGACATTGACGACATTGACGACGTAGATGACAGAGACGATATTAAAGAATTTGACGACATTGACGATATTGACAACTTTGTCGACATTGACAACATTGACGAAAGAGACGACATTGACGACATTGACGACATAGACGACATTGACGACATTGACGACATTGACGACATAGATGACAGAGACGATATTGACGACTTTGACGACATTGACGATATTGACGACATAGACATTGACGACATTGACGACATAGACGACATTGACGACATTGACGACATAGATGACATAGACTATATTGACGATATTTACGACATTGACGACATAGACGACATTCACGATATTCACGACACTCACGACTTTGACGACATTGACGACATAGATGACATAGACGATATTGACGACATTTACGACATTCACGACATAGACGACATTCACGATATTCACGACATTCACGACATTGACGACATTGACGACATGGACGACATTGACGCTATAGACGACTTAGACGATATTGACGACATTGACAACATTAACGACATTGACGCATAGACGACATTGACGATATTGACGACATTAACGACATTGACGACATAAACGACATTGACGACATAGACGACATAGACGATATAGGCGACATTGACGACATAGACGATATTGACGAATTTGACCACATTGACGATATTGATGACATTGACGACATTGACGACACAGACGACATTGACGACATAGACGACATTGACGACATAGATGACAGAGACGATATTGACGACTTTGACGACATTGACGATATTGACGACATAGACATTGACGACATTGACGACAAAGACGACATTGACGACATTGACGACATAGATGACATAGACGTTATTGACGATATTTACGACATTGACGACATAGACGACATTCACGATATTCACGACATTCACGACATTGACGACATTGACGACATAGATGACATAGACGATATTGACGACATTTACGACATTTACGACATAGACGACATTCACGATAATCACGACATTGACGACATTGACGACATTGACGACATGGACGACATTGACGCTATAGACGACTTAGACGATATTGACGACATTGACAACATTAACGACATTGACGACATAGACGACATTGACGATATTGACGACTTTAACGACATTGACGACATAGACGACATTGACGACATAGACGACATAGACGATATAGGCGACATTGACGACATAGATGATATTGACGAATTTGACCAAATTGACGATATTGACGACTTTGACGACATTGACGACACAGACGACATTGACGACATAGACGACATAGACGATATTTACGATTTTGTCGACATTGACGACATAGATGACATGTATGACATTGACAACCTTGACAGCATTGAAGACATTGACAGCATTGAAGACATTGACGACATTGACGTCATTGACGACATTGATGACATAGATGACTTTGACGACATTGACGACATAGAAGACATAGACAACATGTATGAAATTGACAACATTGACAGCATTGAAGACATTGAAGACATTGACGTCATTGACGACTATGACGACATAGACGACTTTGACGACTTTGACGACATTGACGACATTGACGACATACACGACATAAACGATATTGACGACTTTGACGACATTGACGACAAAGACGAAATTGACGACATTGACGACATAGATGACAGAGACGATATTGACGACATTGACGACATTGACGACATAGATGACAGAGACGATATTAACGAATTTGACGACATTGACGATATTGACAACTTTGACGACATTGACAACATTGACGACAGAGACGACATTGACGACATTGACGACATAGACGACATTGACGACATTGACGACATTGACGACATAGATGACAGAGACGATATTGACGACTTTGACGACATTGACGATATTGACGACATAGACATTGACGACATTGACGACATAGACGACATTGACGACATTGACGACATAGATGACATAGACGATATTGACGATATTTACGACATTGACGACATAGACGACATTCACGATATTCACGACATTCACGACATTGACGACATTGACGACATAGATGACATAGACGATATTGATTACATTTACGACATTTACGACATAGACGACATTCACGATATTCACGACATTCACGACATTGACGACATTGACGACATGGACGACATTGACGCTATAGACAACTTAGACGATATTGACGACATTGACAACATTAACGTCATTGACGACATAGACGACATTGACGATATTGACGACATTAACGACATTGACGACATAGACGACATTGACGACATAGACGACATAGACGATATAGGCGACATTGACGGCATAGACGATATTGACGAATTTGACCACATTGACGATATTGACGACATTGACGTCATTGACGACACAGACGACATTGACGACATATACGATATTTACGATTTTGTCGACATTGACGACATAGATGACATGTATGACATTGACAACATTGACAGCATTGAAGGCATTGACAGCATTGAAGACATTGACGACATTGACGTCATTGACGACATTGATGACATAGATGACTTTGACGACATTGACGACATTGACGATATTGACAACTTTGACGACATTGACGTCATTGACGACATAGACGACATAACCGATAATGACGACATTGACGACATAGACGACTTTGACGACATTGACGACATAGACGACTTAGACGACATAGACGATATTGACGACTTTGACGACATTGACGACAAAGACGACATTGACGACATAGACGACATAGACGATATTGACGATATTGACGACATTGACGACATTGACGAAAATGTCGATATTGACGATATTGACGACATAGACAATATTGACGACATTGACGACATTGACGACATTGACGACATAGAGGATATAGACGACATAGACGACATTGACAACATAGACGATATTGAGGACATTGACGACATTGACGATATTGATGACATTGACGACTTTGTCGACATTGACGACTTTGACGACATTGAAGACAGACGACATTGACGGCATAGACGACATAGACGATATTGACGATATTGACGACATTGACGACATTGACGAAAATGTCGATATAAACGATATTGACGACATAGACGATATTGACGACATTGACGACATTGACGACATTGACGACATAGACGATATAGACGACATAGACGACATTGACGACATGGACAACATATACGACATAGACGACTTAGACGATATTGACGACATTGCCATCATTAACGACATTGACGACTTAGACAACATTGACGACATTGACGATATTGACGACATTAACGACATTGACGACATAGACGACATTGACTACATAGACGACATAGACGATATAGGCGACATTGTCGACATAGACGATATTGACGACTTTGACCACATTGACGATATTGACAACATTGACGACATTGACGACACAGACGACATTGACGACATAGATGACTTAGACAACATGTATGACATTGACAACATTTACAGCTTTGAAGACATTGACGACATTGACGTCATTGACGACATTGACGACATAGACGACTTTGACGACATTGTCGACATTGACGACATAGAAGACATTTACGACATTGACGACATAGATGACATAGACGATATTGACGACATTTACGACATTGACGACATTGACGACATGGACGACATTGACGACATAGACGAAATATACGATGTTGACAACTTTGACGACATTGACGACATTGACGATATTAAAGACATAGACACCATTGACGACATTGCCGACATAGACGACATAGACGACATTGCCGACATAGATGACATAGACGTTATTGACCACATTGACAACATTTACAACATTGACGACATAGACGACATTGACGACATTGACGACATTGACGACATTGACGACATTGACGACATAGACGACATAGACAATATTGACGACATTGACGACATAACCGTCATTGACGACATAGACGACATTGTCGACATTGATGACATTGACGACATTGACGACATTGACGACATATACAATATTGACGACATAGACAACATATACGACATAGACGACATTGACGACATAGACGATATTTACAACTTTGACGACATTGACGACATCGACGACATTGACGACATTGACGACATTGACGACACAACGACATTGCCGACATAGACGACATAGACGATATTTACGACTTTGACGACATTAACGACAGAGAAGACATAGACAACATGTATGAAATTGACAACATTGACAGCATTGAAGACATTGAAGTCATTGACGTCATTGACATTGACGACATAGACGACTTTGACGACATTACGACATTGACGACATTGACGCCATACACGACATAGAAGATATTGACGACTTTGACGATATTGACGACAAAGATGACATTGACGACATAGACTACATAGACGATATTGACGATATAGACGACATTGACGACATTGACGAAAATGTCGATATTGACGATATTGACGACATTGTCGATATTGACGACATTGACGAAATTGACGACATTGACGACATAGACGACATTGACGACATAGACGACATAGACGACATAAACGACATTGACGACATAGACGATATTGAGGACATTGACGACATTGACGATATTGATGACATTGACGACTTTGTCGACATTGACGACATTGACGACATTGACGACATACACGACATAAACGATATTGACGACTTTGACGACATTGACGACAAAGACGACATTGAAGACATAAACTACATAGACAATATTGACGATATGGACGACATTGACGAAAATGTCGATATTGACGATATTGACGACATATACGATATTGACGACATTGACGACATTGACGACACAACGACATTGCCGACATAGACGACATAGACGATATTTACGACTTTGACGACATTGACGACATAGAAGACATAGACAACATGTATGACATTGACAACATTGACAGCATTGAAGACATTGAAGACATTGACGTCATTGACGACATAGACGACTTTGACGACATTGACGACATTGACGACATTGACGACATACACGACATAGACGATATTGACGACTTTGACGATATTGACGACAAAGATGACATTGACGACATATACTACATAGACGATATTAACGATATGGACGACATTGACGACATTGACGAAAATGTCGATATTGACGATATTGACGACATTGACGATATTGACGACATTGACATTGACGACATTGACGACATTGACGACATTGACGACATAGACGACATAGACGACATAAACGACATTGACGACATAGACGATATTGAGGACATTGACGACATTGACGATATTGATGACATTGACGACTTTGACGACATTGACGACTTTGACGACATTGAAGACAGACGACATTGACGGCATAGACGACATAGACGATTTTGACGATATTGACGACATTGACGACATTGACGAAAATGTCGATATAAACGATATTGACGACATAGACGATATTGACGACATTGACGACATTGACGACATTGACGACATAGACGATATAGACGACATAGACGACATTGACGACATGGACAACATTTACGACATAGACGACTTAGACGATATTGACGACATTGCCATCATTAACGACATTGACGACTTAGACAACATTGACGACATTGACGATATTGACGACATTAACGACATTGACGACATAGACGACATTGACTACATAGACGACATAGACGATATAGGCGACATTGTCGACATAGACGATATTGACGACTTTGACCACATTGACGATATTGACAACATTGACGACATTGACGACACAGACGACATTGACGACATAGATGACATAGACAACATGTATGACATTGACAACATTTACAGCTTTGAAGACATTGACGACATTGACGTCATTGACGACATTGACGACATAGACGACTTTGACGACATTGTCGACATTGACGACATAGAAGACATTTACGACATTGACGACATAGATGACATAGACGATATTGACGACATTTACGACATTGACGACATTGACGACATGGACGACATTGACGACATAGACGAAATATACGATGTTGACAACTTTGACGACATTGACGACATTGACGATATTAAAGACATAGACACCATTGACGACATTGCCGACATAGACGACATAGACGACATTGCCGACATAGATGACATAGACGTTATTGACCACATTGACAACATTTACAACATTGACGACATAGACGACATTGACGACATTGACGACATTGACGACATTGACGACATAGACGACATAGACAATATTGACGACATTGACGACATAACCGTCATTGACGACATAGACGACATTGTCGACATTGATGACATTGACGACATTGACGACATTGACGACATATACAATATTGACGACATAGACAACATATACGACATAGACGACATTGACGACATAGACGATATTTACAACTTTGACGACATTGACGACATCGACGACATTGACGACATTGACGACATTGACGACACAACGACATTGCCGACATAGACGACATAGACGATATTTACGACTTTGACGACATTAACGACAGAGAAGACATAGACAACATGTATGAAATTGACAACATTGACAGCATTGAAGACATTGAAGTCATTGACGTCATTGACATTGACGACATAGACGACTTTGACGACATTACGACATTGACGACATTGACGCCATACACGACATAGAAGATATTGACGACTTTGACGATATTGACGACAAAGATGACATTGACGACATAGACTACATAGACGATATTGACGATATAGACGACATTGACGACATTGACGAAAATGTCGATATTGACGATATTGACGACATTGTCGATATTGACGACATTGACGAAATTGACGACATTGACGACATAGACGACATTGACGACATAGACGACATAGACGACATAAACGACATTGACGACATAGACGATATTGAGGACATTGACGACATTGACGATATTGATGACATTGACGACTTTGTCGACATTGACGACATTGACGACATTGACGACATACACGACATAAACGATATTGACGACTTTGACGACATTGACGACAAAGACGACATTGAAGACATAAACTACATAGACGATATTGACGATATGGACGACATTGACGAAAATGTCGATATTGACGATATTGACGACATATACGATATTGACGACATTGACGACATTGACGACATTGACGACACAACGACATTGCCGACATAGACGACATAGACGATATTTACGACTTTGACGACATTGACGACATAGAAGACATAGACAACATGTATGACATTGACAACATTGACAGCATTGAAGACATTGAAGACATTGACGTCATTGACGACATAGACGACTTTGACGACATTGACGACATTGACGACATTGACGACATACACGACATAGACGATATTGACGACTTTGACGATATTGACGACAAAGATGACATTGACGACATATACTACATAGACGATATTGACGATATGGACGACATTGACGACATTGACGAAAATGTCGATATTGACGATATTGACGACATTGACGATATTGACGACATTGACGACATTGACGACATTGACGACATTGACGACATTGACGACATAGACGACATAGACGACATAAACGACATTGACGACATAGACGATATTGAGGACATTGACGACATTGACGATATTGATGACATTGACGACTTTGACGACATTGACGACTTTGACGACATTGACGACAAAGACGACTTTGACGACATAGATGATATATAAGACTTTGACGACGTTGACGACATAGATGACATAGACAACATGTATGACATTGACAACATTGACAGCTTTGAAGACATTGACGACATTGACGTCATTGACGACATTGACGACATAGACGACTTTGACGACATTGACGACATTGACGACATAGACAACATTGACGATATTGACAACTTTGACGACATTGATGACATTGAAAACATTGACGACATAGACGACATTGACGACATTGACGACATAGACGACATTGACGACATTGACGACATTGACGTCGTAGACGAAATAGACGATATTGACGACTTTGACGTTATTGACGATTTTGACGACATAGACGATATTGACGACATTGACGACATAGACGACATTGACGACATTGACGACATAGATGACATAGACGATATTGACGACGTTTACGACATTGACGACATAGACGACATTCACGACATTCAAGACATTGACGACATGGACAACATTGACGACATAGACGTCTTAGACGATAATGACGACATTGACATCATTAACGACATTGACGACTTAGACGACATTGACGACATTGAGGATATTGACGACATTAACGACATTGACGACATAGGCGACATTGACTACATAGACGACATAGACGATATAGGCGACATTGTCGACATAGACGATATTGACGACTTTGACCACATTGACGATATTGACGACATTGACGACATTGACGACACAGACGACATTGACGACATAGACGACATAGATGATATTTACGACTTTGACGACGTTGTCGACATATATGACATAGACAACATGTATGACATTGACAACATTGACAGCTTTGAAGACATTGAAGACATTGACGTCATTGACGACATTGACGACATAGACGACTTTGATGACATTGTCGACATTGACGACATAGAAGACATTTACGACATTGACGACATAGATGACATAGACGATATTGACGACATTTACGACATTGACGACATGGACGACATTGACGACATAGACGACATATACGATGTTGACAACTTTGACGACATTGACGACATTGACGATATTAAAGACATAGACGCCATTGACGACATTGACGACATAGACGACATTGCCGACATAGATGACATAGTCGTTATTGACCACATTGACGACATTTACAACATTGACGACATAGACGACATTGACGACATTGACGACATAGATGACATAGACGATATTGACGACATTTACGACATTCACGACATAGACGACATTCACGATATTCACGACATTCACGACATTGACGACATTGACGACATGGACGACATTGACGCTATAGACGACTTAGACGATATTGACGACATTGACAACATTAACGACATTGACGACATAGACGACATTGACGATATTGACGACATTAACGACATTGACGACATAGACGACATTGACGACATAGACGACATAGACGATATAGGCGACATTGACGACATAGACGATATTGACGAATTTGACCACATTGACGATATTGACGACATTGACGACATTGACGACACAGACGACATTGACGACATAGACGACATTGACGACATAGATGACAGAGACGATATTGACGACTTTGACGACATTGACGATATTGACGACATAGACATTGACGACATTGACGACATAGACGACATTGACGACATTGACGACATAGATGACATAGACGTTATTGACGATATTTACGACATTGACGACATAGACGACATTCACGATATTCACGACATTCACGACATTGACGACATTGACGACATAGATGACATAGACGATATTGACGACATTTACGACATTTACGACATAGACGACATTCACGATAATCACGACATTGACGACATTGACGACATGGACGACATTGACGCTATAGACGACTTAGACGATATTGACGACATTGACAACATTAACGACATTGACGACATAGACGACATTGACGATATTGACGACTTTAACGACATTGACGACATAGACGACATTGACGACATAGACGACATAGACGATATAGGCGACATTGACTACATAGATGATATTGACGAATTTGACCACATTGACGATATTGACGACATTGACGACATTGACGACACAGACGACATTGACGACATAGACGACATAGACGATATTTACGATTTTGTCGACATTGACGACATAGATGACATGTATGACATTGACAACATTGACAGCATTGAAGACATTGACAGCATTGAAGACATTGACGACATTGACGTCATTGACGACATTGATGACATAGATGACTCTGACGACATTGACGACATAGAAGACATAGACAACATGTATGAAATTGACAACATTGACAGCATTGAAGACATTGAAGACATTGACGTCATTGACGACTATGACGACATAGACGACTTTGACGACTTTGACGACATTGACGACATTGACGACATACACGACATAAACGATATTGACGACTTTGACGACATTGACGACAAAGACGACATTGACGACATTGACGACATAGATGACAGAGACGATATTGACGACATTGACGACATTGACGACATAGATGACAGAGACGATATTAACGAATTTGACGACATTGACGATATTGACAACTTTGACGACATTGACAACATTGACGACAGAGACGACATTGACGATATTGACGACATAGACGACATTGACGACATAGATGATAGAGACGATATTGACGACTTTGACGACATTGACGATATTGACGACATAGACATTGACGACATTGACGACATAGACGACATTGACGACATTGACGACATAGATGACATAGACGATATTGACGATATTTACCACATTGACGACATAGACGACATTCACGATATTCACGACATTCACGACATTGACGACATTGACGACATAGATGACATAGACGATATTGATTACATTTACGACATTTACGACATAGACGACATTCACGATATTCACGACATTCACGACATTGACGACATTGACGACATGGACGACATTGACGCTATAGACGACTTAGACGATATTGACGACATTGACAACATTAACGACATAGACGACATAGACGATATAGGCGACATTGACGGCATAGACGATATTGACGAATTTGACCACATTGACGATATTGACGACATTGACGTCATTGACGACACAGACGACATTGACGACATAGACGACATAGACGATATTTACGATTTTGTCGACATTGACGACATAGATGACATGTATGACATTGACAACATTGACAGCATTGAAGGCATTGACAGCATTGAAGACATTGATGACATTGACGTCATTGACGACATTGATGACATAGATGATTTTGACGACATTGACGACATTGACGATATTGACAACTTTGACGACATTGACGTCATTGACGACATAGACGACATAACCGATAATGACGACATTGACGACATAGACGACTTTGACGACATTGACGACATAGACGACTTAGACGACATAGACGATATTGACGACTTTGACGACATTGACGACAAAGACGACATTGACGACATAGACGACATAGACCATATTGACGATATTGACGACATTGACGACATTGACGAAAATGTCGATATTGACGATATTGACGACATAGACAATATTGACGACATTGACGACATTGACGACATTGACGACATAGACGATATAGACGACATAGACGACATTGACAACATAGACGATATTGAGGACATTGACGACATTGACGATATTGATGACATTGACGACTTTGTCGACATTGACGACTTTGACGACATTGAAGACAGACGACATTGACGGCATAGACGACATAGACGATATTGACGATATTGACGACATTGACGACATTGACGAAAATGTCGATATAAACGATATTGACGACATAGACGATATTGACGACATTGACGACATTGACGACATTGACGACATAGACGATATAGACGACATAGACGACATTGACGACATGGACAACATTTACGACATAGACGACTTAGACGATATTGACGACATTGCCATCATTAACGACATTGACGACTTAGACAACATTGACGACATTGACGATATTGACGACATTAACGACATTGACGACATAGACGACATTGACTACATAGACGACATAGACGATATAGGCGACATTGTCGACATAGACGATATTGACGACTTTGACCACATTGACGATATTGACAACATTGACGACATTGACGACACAGACGACATTGACGACATAGATGACATAGACAACATGTATGACATTGACAACATTTACAGCTTTGAAGACATTGACGACATTGACGTCATTGACGACATTGACGACATAGACGACTTTGACGACATTGTCGACATTGACGACATAGAAGACATTTACGACATTGACGACATAGATGACATAGACGATATTGACGACATTTACGACATTGACGACATTGACGACATGGACGACATTGACGACATAGACGAAATATACGATGTTGACAACTTTGACGACATTGACGACATTGACGATATTAAAGACATAGACACCATTGACGACATTGCCGACATAGACGACATAGACGACATTGCCGACATAGATGACATAGACGTTATTGACCACATTGACAACATTTACAACATTGACGACATAGACGACATTGACGACATTGACGACATTGACGACATTGACGACATTGACGACTTAGACGACATAGACAATATTGACGACATTGACGACATAACCGTCATTGACGACATAGACGACATTGTCGACATTAATGACATTGACGACATTGACGACATTGACGACATATACAATATTGACGACAAAGACAACATATACGACATAGACGACATTGACGACATAGACGATATTTACAACTTTGACGACATTGACGACATCGACGACATTGACGACATTGACGACACAACGACATTGCCGACATAGACGACATAGACGATATTTACGACTTTGACGACATTAACGACAGAGAAGACATAGACAACATGTATGAAATTGACAACATTGACAGCATTGAAGACATTGAAGTCATTGACGTCATTGACATTTACGACATAGACGACTTTGACGACATTACGACATTGACGACATTGACGCCATACACGACATAGAAGATATTGACGACTTTGACGATATTGACGACAAAGATGACATTGACGACATAGACTACATAGACGATATTGACGATATAGACGACATTGACGAAAATGTCGATATTGACGATATTGACGACATTGTCGATATTGACGACATTGACGAAATTGACGACATTGACGACATAGACGACATTGACGACATAGACGACATAGACGACATAAACGACATTGACGACATAGTCGATATTGAGGACATTGACGACATTGACGATATTGATGACATTGACGACTTTGTCGACATTGACGACATTGACGACATTGACGACATACACGACATAGACGATATTGACGACTTTGACGACATTGACGACAAAGACGACATTGAAGACATAAACTACATAGACGATATTGACGATATGGACGACATTGACGACATTGACGAAAATGTCGATATTGACGATATTGACGACATATACGATATTGACGACATTGACGACATTGACGACACAACGACATTGCCGACATAGACGACATAGACGATATTTACGACTTTGACGACATTGACGACATAGAAGACATAGACAACATGTATGACATTGACAACATTGACAGCATTGAAGACATTGAAGACATAGACGTCATTGACGACATAGACGACTTTGACGACATTGACGACATTGACGACATACACGACATAGACGATATTGACGACTTTGACGATATTGACGACAAAGATGACATTGACGACATATACTACATAGACGATATTGACGATATGGACGACATTGACGACATTGACGAAAATGTCGATATTGACGATATTGACGACATTGACGATATTGACGACATTGACGACATTGACGACATTGACGACATTGACGACATTGACGACATTGACGACACAACGACATTGCCGACATAGACGACATAGACGATATTTACGACTTTGACGACATTAACGACAGAGAAGACATAGACAACATGTATGAAATTGACAACATTGACAGCATTGAAGACATTGAAGTCATTGACGTCATTGACATTGACGACATAGACGACTTTGACGACATTACGACATTGACGACATTGACGCCATACACGACAGAAGATATTGACGACATTGACGATATTGACGACAAAGATGACATTGACGACATAGACTACATAGACGATATTGACGATATAGACGACATTGACGAAAATGTCGATATTGACGATATTGACGACATTGTCGATATTGACGACATTGACGAAATTGACGACATTGACGACATAGACGACATTGACGACATAGACGACATAGACGACATAAACGACATTGACGACATAGTCGATATTGAGGACATTGACGACATTGACGATATTGATGACATTGACGACTTTGTCGACATTGACGACATTGACGACATACACGACATAGACGATATTGACGACTTTGACGACATTGACGACAAAGACGACATTGAAGACATAAACTACATAGACGATATTGACGATATGGACGACATTGACGACATTGACGAAAATGTCGATATTGACGATATTGACGACATATACGATATTGACGACATTGACGACATTGA
Organism: Locusta migratoria; assembly: GCA_026315105.1. Lineage (NCBI taxonomy): Eukaryota > Metazoa > Arthropoda > Insecta > Orthoptera > Acrididae > Locusta > Locusta migratoria. Next base: position 126,728,427 of record CM048754.1, read on the forward strand.
CGACACAACGACATTGCCGACATAGACGACATAGACGATATTTACGACTTTGACGACATTGACGACATAGAAGACATAGACAACATGTATGACATTGACAACATTGACAGCATTGAAGACATTGAAGACATAGACGTCATTGACGACATAGACGACTTTGACGACATTGACGACATTGACGACATTGACGACATACACGACATAGACGATATTGACGACTTTGACGATATTGACGACAAAGATGACATTGACGACATATACTACATAGACGATATTGACGATATGGACGACATTGACGACATTGACGAAAATGTCGATATTGACGATATTGACGACATTGACGATATTGACGACATTGACGACATTGACGACATTGACGACATTGACGACATTGACGACATTGACGACATAGACGACATAGACGACATAAACGACATTGACGACATAGACGATATTGAGGACATTGACGACATTGACGATATTGATGACATTGACGACTTTAACGACATTGACGACTTTGACGACATTGACGACAAAGACGACTTTGACGACATAGATGATATATAAGACTTTGACGACGTTGACGACATAGATGACATAGACAACATGTATGACATTGACAACATTGACAGCTTTGAAGACATTGACGACATTGACGTCATTGACGACATTGACGACGTAGACGACTTTGACGACATTGACGACATTGACGACATAGACAACATTGACGATATTGACAATTTTGACGACATTGACGACATTGAAAACATTGACGACATAGACGACATTGACGACATTGACGACATAGACGACATTGACGACATTGACGTCATAGACGACATAGACGATATTGACGACTTTGACGTTATTGACGATTTTGACGACATAGACGATATTGACGACATTGACGACATAGACGACATTGACGACATTGACGACATAGATGATATAGACGATATTGACGACGTTTACGACATTGACGACATAGACGACATTCACGACGTTCAAGACATTGACGACATGGACAACATTGACGACATAGACGTCTTAGACGATAATGACGACATTGACATCATTAACGACATTGACGACTTAGACGACATTGACGACATTGAGGATATTGACGACATTAACGACATTGACGACATAGGCGACATTGACTACATAGACGACATAGACGATATAGGCGACATTGTCGACATAGACGATATTGACGACTTTGACCACATTGACGATATTGACGACATTGACGACATTGACGACACAGACGACATTGACGACATAGACGACATAGATGATATTTACGACTTTGACGACGTTGACGACATATATGACATAGACAACATGTATGACATTGACAACATTGACAGCTTTGAAGACATTGAAGACATTGACGTCATTGACGACATTGACGACATAGACGACTTTGATGACATTGTCGACATTGACGACATAGAAGACATTTACGACATTGACGACATAGATGACATAGACGATATTGTCGACATTTACGACATTGACGACATGGACGACATTGACGACATAGACGACATATACGATGTTGACAACTTTGACGACATTGACGACATTGACGATATTAAAGACATAGACGCCATTGACGACATTGACGACATAGACGACATTGCCGACATAGATGACATAGTCGTTATTGACCACATTGACGACATTTACAACATTGACGACATAGACGACATTGACGACATTGACGACTTTGACGACATTGACGACATTGACGACATAGACGACATTGACGACATAGACGACATAGACAATATTGACGACATTGACGACATAACCGTCATTGACGACATAGACGACATTGTCGACATTGATGACATTGACGACATTGACGACATTGACGACATATACAACATTGACGACATAGACAACATAGACGACATAGACGACATTGACGACATAGACGATATTTACAACTTTGACGACATTGACGACATCGACGACATTGACGACATTGACGACACAACGACATTGCCGACATAGACGACATAGACGATATTTACGACTTTGACGACATTAACGACATAGAAGACATAGACAACATGTATGAAATTGACAACATTGACAGCATTGAAGACATTGAAGACATTGACGTCATTGACATCGACGACATAGACGACTTTGACGACATTGACGACATTGACGACATACAAGACAAAACGGTATTGACGACTTTGACGACATTGACGACAAAGACGACATTGACGACATTGGCGACATAGACGACATTGACGACATTGACGACATTGACGACATAGACGACAGAGACGATAGTGACGACTTTGACGACATTGACGACAATGACATTGACGACATTGACGACATAGACGACATTGACGACTTAGAAGACAGAGACGATATTGACGACTTTGACGACATTGATGATATTGACAACTTTGATGACATTGACAACATTGACGACAGAGACGACATTGACGACATTGGTGACATAGACGACATTGACGACATTGACGACATTGACGACATAGACGACAGAGACGATATTGACGACTTTGACGACATTGGCGATATTGACGACAATGACATTGACGACATTGACGACATAGACGACATTGACGACATTGACGACATAGATGACAGGCGATATTGACGACATTTACGACATTGACGACATTCACGATATTCACGAGATTCACGACATTGACGACATGGACGACATTGACGCTATAGACGACTTAGCCGATATTGACGACATTGACAACATTAACGACATTGACGACATATACGACATTGACGACATAGACGACATTGACGATATTGACGACATTAACGACATTGACGACATAGACGACGTTGACGACATAGACGACATAGACGATATAGGCGACATTGACGACATAGACGATATTGACGAATTTGATCACATTGACGAAATTGACGACATTGACGACATTGACGACACAGACCACATTGACGACATAGATGACATTGACGATATTTACGATTTTGTCGACATTGACGACATAGATGACATGTATGACATTGACAACATTGACAGCATTGAAGACATTGACAGCATTGAAGACATTGACGACATTGACGTCATTGACGACATTGATGACATAGATGACTTTGACGACATTCACGACATTCACGACATTGACGACATGGACAACATTGAGGACATAGACGACTTAGACGATAATGACGACATTGACATCATTAACGACATTGACGACTTAGACGACATTGACGACATTGACGATATTGACGACATTAACGACATTGACGACATAGGCGACATTGACGACATTGTGGACATAGACGATATTGACGACTTTGACCACATTGACGATATTGACGATATTGACGACATTGACGACACAGACGACATTGACGACATAGACGACATAGACGATATTTACGACTTTGACGACGTTGACGACATAGATGACATAGACAACATTTATGACATTGACAACATTGACAGCTTTGAAGACATTGACGACATTGACGTCATCGACGACATTGACGACATAGACGACTTTGATGACATTGTCGACATTGACGACATAGAAGACATTTACGACATTGACGACATAGATGACATAGACGATATTGACGACATTTACGACATTGACGACATGGACGACATTGTCGACATAGACGACATATACGATGTTGACAACTTTGACGACATTGACGACATTGACGATATTAAAGACATAGACGCCATTGACGACATTGACGACATAGACGACATAGACGACATTGCCGACATAGATGACAGGCGTTATTGACCACATTGACGACATTTACAACATTGACGACATAGTCGACATTGACGACATTGACGACTTTGACGACATTGACGACATAGACGACATTGACGACATAGACAATATTGACGACATTGACGACATAACCGTCATTGACGACATAGACGACATTGTCGACATTGATGACATTGACGACATTGACGACATTGACGACATATACAATATTGACGACATAGACAACATAGACGACATAGACGACATTGACGACATAGACGATATTTACAACTTTGACGACATTGACGACATCGACGACATTGACGACATTGACGACATTGACGACACAACGACATTGCCGACATAGACGACATAGACGATATTTACGACTTTGACGACATTAACGACATAGAAGACATAGACAACATGTATGAAATTGACAACATTGACAGCATTGAAGACATTGAAGACATTGACGTCCTTGACATTGACGACATAGACGACTTTGACGACATTGACGACATTGACGACATACAAGACAAAACGGTATTGACGAGTTTGACGACATTGACGACAAAGGCGACATTGACGACATTGGCGACATAGACGACATTGACGACTTTTACGACATTGACGACATAGACGACAGAGACGATATTGACGACTTTGACGACATTGACGATATTGACGACAATGACATTGACGACATTGACGACATAGACAACATTGACGACTTAGAATACAGAGACGATATTGACGACTTTGACGACATTGATGATATTGACAACTTTGATGACATTGACAACATTGACGACAGAGACGACATTGACGACATTGGCGACATAGACGACATTGACGACATTGACGACATTGACGACATAGACGACAGAGACGATATTGACGACTTTGACGACATTGACGATATTGACGACAATGACATTGACGACATTGACGACATAGACGACATTGACGACATTGACGACATAGATGACATAGGCGATATTGACGACATTTACGACATTGACGACATTCACGATATTCACGAGATTCACGACATTGACGACATGGACGACATTGACGCTATAGACGACTTAGCCGATATTGACGACATTGACAACATTAACGACATTGACGACATAGACGACATTGACGATATTGACGACATTAACGACAATGACGACATAGACGACGTTGACGACATAGACGACATAGACGATATAGGTGACATTGACGACATAGACGATATTGACGTATTTGATCACATTGACGAATTGACGACATTGACGACATTGACGACACAGACCACATTGACGACATAGATGACATTGACGATATATACGATTTTGTCGACATTGACGACGTAGATGACATGTATGACATTGACAACATTGACAGCATTGAAGACATTGACAGCATTGAAGACATTGACGACATTGACGTCATTGACGACATTGATGACATAGATGACTTTGACGACATTGACGACATTGACGACATACACGACATAGACGAAATTGACGACTTTGACGACATTGACGACAAAGACGACATTGACGACATAGACTACATAGACGATATTGACGATATGGACGACATTGACGACATTGACGAAAATGTCGATATTGACGATATTGACGACATTGACGACATTGACGACATAGACGACATTGACGACATAGACGACATAGACGACATAAACGACATTGATGACATAGACGATATTGAGGACATTGACGACATTGACGATATTGATGACATTGACGACTTTGACGACACTGATGACTTTGACGACATTGACGACAAAGACGACATTGACGACATCGACGACATAGACGACATAGACGATATTATGACTTTGACGACGTTGACGACATAGATGACATAGACAACATGTATGACATTGACAACATTGACAGCATTGAAGACATTGAAGACATTGACGTCATTGACGACACTGACGACATTGACGTCATTGACGACATTGACGACATAGACGACTTTGACGACATTAACGACATTGACAACATAGACAACATTGACGATATTGACAACTTTGACGACATTGACGACATTGACAACATTGACGACATAGACGACATAGACGACAATGACGACATTGACGACATTGACGACATTGACGACATAGACGACAGAGACGATATTGACGACTTTGACGACATTGACAATATTGACGACATAGACGATATTGACGACATTGACGACATAGACGATATAGACGACATTGACGACATAGATGACAGAGACGATATTGACGACATTTACGACACTGACGATATAGAGGACATTCACGATATTCACGACATTCACGACATTGACATTGACGACATGGACGACATTGACGACATAGACGACTTAGACGATATTGACGACATTGACAACATTAACGACATTGACGACATAGACGACATTGACGATATTGACGACATTATCGACATTGACGACATAGACGACATTGACAACATAGACGACATATACGAAATGGGCGACATGACGACATAGACGATATTGACTACTTTGACCACATTGACGATATTGACGACATTGACGACATTTACGACACAGACGACATTGACGACATAGACGACATAGACGATATTTACGATTTTGTCGATATTGACGACATAGACGACATTGACGACATTGACGACATTGACGATATTGACAACTTTGACGACATTGACGACATTGACAACATTGACGACATAGACGACATTGACGACATTGACGACATGGACGACATTGACGACATTGACGACATAGACGACAGAGACGATATTGACGACTTTGACGACATTGACGATATTGACGACATAGACGATATTGACGACATTGACGACATAGACGACATTGACGACATTGACGACATAGATGATATAGACAATATTGACGACATTTACGACATTGACGACAGAGACGACTTCACGATTATCACGAAATTCATGACATTGACGCCATGACGACATGGACGACATTGACGACATAGACGACTTAGACGATATTGACGACATTGACAACATTAACGACATTGACGACATAGACGACATTGACGACATTGACGATATTGATGACATTAACGACATTGACAACATAGACGACATTTACAACATAGACAACATAGACAATATAGGCGACATTGTCGACATAGACGATATTGACGACTTTGACCACATTGACAATATTGACGACATTGATGACATTGACGACAAAGACGACATTGACGACATAGACGACATAGACAACATGTATGACATTGACAACATTGACAGCTTTGAAGACATTGACAACATTGACGTCATTGACGACATAGACGACTTTGACGACATTGTCGACGTTGACGACATAGACGACATTGACGACATTGACGACATAGATGACATAGACGGTATTGACGATATTTACGACATTGACGACATAGACGACATTCACGATATTCACGACATTCATGATATTGACGACATTGACGACATAGATGACATAGACGATATTGACGACATTTACGACATTTACGACATAGACGACATTCACGATATTCACGACATTCACGACATTGACGACATTGACGACATGGACGACATAGACGCTATAGACGACTTAGACGATATTGACGACATTGACAACATTAACGACATTGACGACATAGACGACATTGACGACATTGACGACATTGACGACATAGACGACAGAGACGATATTGACGACTTTGACGACATTGACAATATTGACGACATAGACGATATTGACGACATTGACGACATTGACGACATAGACGACATAGACGATATAGGCGACATTGACGACATAGACGATATTGACGAATTTGCCCACATTGACGATTTTGACGACATTGACGACATTGACGACACAGACGACATTGACGACATAGACGACATAGACGATATTTACGATTTTGTCGACATTGACGACATAGATGACATGTATGACATTGACAACATTGACAGCATTGAAGACATTGAGAGCATTGAAGACATTGACAACATTGATGACATAGATGACTTTGACGACATTGACGACATTGACGACATAGTCGACAAAGACGATATTGACGACTTTGACGACATTGACGACATTGACGACATAGATGACATTGACGACATAAACGACATAGACGATATTTACGACTTTGACGACATAGATGACATATACAACCTGTATGACATTGACAACATTGACAGCATTGAAGACATTCACGACATTGACGTCATTGACGACATTGACGACATAGACGACTTTGACGACATTGACGACATTGACGACATAGACAACATTGACGATATTGACAACTTTGATGACATTGACGTCATTGACGACATAGACGACATAACCGATATTGACGACATTGACGACATAGACGACTTTGACGACATTGACGACACTGAAGACATAGACGACATAGACGACATAGATGATATTGACGACTTTGACGACATAGACGACAAAGACGACATTGACGACATAGATGACATAGACGATATTGACGAGTTTGACGACATTGAAGACACAGACAACATTGACGACATAGACGGTATAGACGATATTTACGACTTTGACGACGTTGACAACATAGATGACATAGACAACATGTATGACATTGACAACATTGACAGCTTTGAAGACATTGACGACATTGACATCATTGACGACACTGATGACATAGACGACTTTGACTACGTTGACGACATTGACGACATTGACGACATACACGACATAGACGATATTGACGACGTTGACAACATTGTCGACAAAGACGACATTGACGACATAGACTACATAGACGATATTGACGATATGGACGACATTGGCGACGTTGACGAAAATGTCGATATTGCCGATATTGACAACATAGACGATATTGACGACATTGACGACATTGACGACATTGACGACACAACGACATTGCCGACATACACTACATAGACGATACTTACGACTTTGACGACATTGACGACATAGGAGACATAGACAATATGTATGACATTGACAAAATTGACAGCATTGAAGACATTGAAGACATAGACGTCTTTGACGACATTGACGACTTTGACGACTTAGACAATATTGACGACATAGACAACATAGACGACATAGACGACATTGACGACATAGACGATATTTACAATTTTGGCGACATTGACGACATCGACGACATTGACGACTTTGACGACTTTGACGACACAACGACATTGCCGATATAGACGACATAGACGATATTTACGACTTTGACGACATTGACGACATAGAAGACATAGACAACATGTATGAAATTGACAACATTGACAGCATTGAAGACATTGAAGACATTGAGGTCATTGACGACATTGACGACATAGACGACTTTGACGACATTGACGACTTAGACGACAGTGACGTTATTTACGACTTTGACGACATTGACGATATTGACAACTTTGACGACATTGACAACATTGACGACAGAGACGACATTGACGACATTGACGACATAGACGACATTGACGACATTGACGACTTTGACGACATAGATGACAGAGAAGGTATTGACGACTTTGACGACATTGACGATATTGACGACGTAGACATTGACGACATTGACGACATAGACGACATGGACGACATTGACGACATAGATGACATAGACGATATTGACGATATTTACGACATTGACGACATAGACGACATTCAAGATATTAACGACATTCACGACATTGACGACATTGACGACATAGATGACATAGACGATATTGACGACATTTACGACATTTACGACATAGACGACATTCACGATATTCACGACATTCACGACATTGACGACATGGACGTCATTGACGCTATAGACGCCTTAGACGATATTGACGACATTGATAACATTAACGACATTGACGACATTGACGACCTAGACGACATTGACGACATAGACGACATAGACGACATAAACGACATTGACGACATAGACGATATTGAGGACATTGAGGACATTGACGATATTGATGACATTGACGATTTTGTCCACATTGCCGACATTGACGACATTGACGACATACACGACATAGACGATATTGACGGCTGTGACGACATTGACGACAAAGACGACATTGACGACATAGACTACATAGACGATATTGACGAAATGGACGACATTGACGACATTGACGAAAATGTCGATATTGACGAAATTGACGACATAGACGATATTGAAGGCATTGAGGACATTGACGACATTGACGACATAGACGACATTGACGACATAGACGATATAGACGACATAGACGACATTGACAACATAGACTATATTGAGGACATTGACGACAGTGTCGATATTGACGACTTTAACGACATTGACGACAAAGACGACATTGACGACATAGAAGACGTAGACGATATTTACGACCTTGACGAAGTTGACGACATAGATGACATAGACAACTTGTATGACATTGACAACATTGACAGCTTTGAAGACATTGACGACATTGACGTCATTGACGACATTGATGACATAGACGACTTTGACGACATTGACGACATAGACAACATTGACGATATTGACATCTTTGACGACATTGACAACATTGACGACATGGACGACATTGACGACATTGAGGACAAAGACGACAGAGACGATATTGACGACGTTGACGACATTGACGAAATTGACGACATTGACTACATAGACGACAGAGACGATATTGACGACGTTGACATCAGTGACGATATTGACGACATAGACATTGACGACATTGACGACATTGACGACATTGACAACATAGATGACATAGACGATATTGACGACATTTACGACATTGACGACATTTACGACATTGCCAACATAGACGACATTGACGATATTCAAACATTAACGACATTGACGACATGGACGACATTGACGACATAGACGACATAGACGATGTTGACGACTTTGATGACATTGACGATATTGAAGACATAGACGCCATAGACGACATTGACGACATAGACGACATAGAGGACATTGCCGACATAGACGACATAGACGTTATTGACCACATTGACGACATTAACAACATTGACGACATAGACAACATTGACGACATTGACGACTTTGACGACATTGACGACACTGACGACATAGACGACATTGACGACATAGACGACATAGACAATATTGACGACATTGACGACATTAACGTCATTGACGACATAGACGACATTGACGACATTGATGACATTGACAACATTGACGACATTGACGACATAGACAATATTGACGACATAGACAACATAGACGACATAGACGACATGGACGACATAGACGATATTTACTACTTTGACGACATTGACGACATTGACGACATTGACGACACAACGACATTGCCGACATAGACGACATAGACGATATTTACGACTTTGACGACAATGACGACATAGAGGACATAGACAACTTGTATGAAATTGAAAACATTGACAGCAATGAAGACATTGATGACATTGACGACATTGACGACATTGACGACATAGACGACTTTGACGACATTTACGACATTGACGACATACACGACATTGACGATATTGACGACAAAGACGACAAAGACGACATTGACGACATAGACGACATAGACGATAATGACGATATGGACGACATTGACGTAATGTCGATATTGACGATATTGACGACATACACGATATTGACGACATTGACGATATTGACGACATAGACGACATAGACAATATTGATGACATTGACGACTTTGACGACATTGACGACTTTGACGACATTGACGACAAAGACGACATTGACGACATAGACGACATAGACGATATTTACGACTTTGACGAAGTTGATGACATAGTTGACATAGACAACTTGTATGACATTGACAACATTGACATATTTGAAGACATTGCCGACATTGACGTCATTGACGACATTGACGACATAGACGACTTTGACGACATTGACGACATAGACAACATTGACGATATTGACATCTTTGACGACATTGACAACATTGACGACATAGACGATATTGACGACATTGAGGACATAGAGGACAGAGACGATATTGACGATGTTGACGACATTGACGACTTTGACGACATTGACGACAGAGACGATATTGACGACGTTGACGTCAGTGACGATATTGACGACATAGACATTGACGACACATGACGACATAGACGACACATGACGACATAGACGACTTTGACGACATAGACGACAAAGACGATATAGGCGACATTGACGACTTAGACGATATTGACGAATTTGACCACATTGACGATATTGAAGACATTGACGACATTGACAACACAGACGACATTGACGACATAGACGACATAGACGATATTTAAGATTTTGTCGACATTGACGACGTAGATGACATGTATGACATTGACAACATTGACAGCATTGAAGACATTGACGACATTGACGTCTTTGACGACATTGATGACATAGTTGACTTTGACGACATTGACGACATTGACGACATAGTCGACATAAACGATATTGGCGACTTTGACGACATAGACGACATTGACGACATAGACAACATTGACGATATTGACAACTTTGACGACATTGACGACAAAGACGACATTGACGACATAGACGACATAGACGATATTGACGACATAGACGATATAGACGACATAGAAGACATTGACAACATAGACGATATTGAGGACATTGACGACATTGACGATATTGATGACATTGACGACTTTGTCGACATTGACGACTTTGACGACATTGAAGACACAGACGACAGTGACGACATAGACGATATTTACGACATTGACTACGTTGACGACATAGATGACATAGACAACATGTATGACATTGACAACATTGACAGCTTTGAAGACATTTACGACATTGACAACACAGACGACAATGCCGACATAGACGACATAGACGGTATTTACGATTTTGTCGACATTGACCACATAGACGACATTGACGACATTGACGACATAGCTGACATAGACGATATTGACGACATTTACGACATTGACGACATAGACGACATTCACGATATTCAAACATTCACGACATTGACGACATTGACGACATGGACGACATTGACGACATAGACGACATAGACGATGTTGACGACTTTGACGACATTGACGATATTGAAGACATAGACGCCATTGACGACATTGACGACATAGACGACATAGACGACATTGCTGACATAGACGACATAGACGTTATTGACCACATTGACGACATTAACAACATTGACGACATAGACGACATTGACGACATAGACGCCATAGACAATATTGATGACATTGACGACATTAACGTCATTGATGACATAGACGACGTTGTCGACATTGATGACATTGACAACATTGACGACATTGACGACATAGACAATATTGACGACATAGACAACATAGACGACATAGACGACATAGACGATATTTACAACTTTGACGACATTGACGACATTGACGACATTGACGCCATTGACGACATTGACGACACAACGACATTGCCGACATAGACGACATAGACGATATTTACGACTTTGACGACATTGACGACATAGAAGACATAAAAACATGTATGAAATTGACAACATTGACAGCAATGAAGACATTGAAGCCATTGACGTCATTGACGACATTAACGACATAGACGACTTTGACGACATTGACGACATTGAAAACATTGACGAAATACACGAAATTGACGATATTGACGAATTTGACGACAAAGACGACATTGACGACATAGACGACATAGACGATATTGACGATATGGATGACATTGACTAAATGTCGATATTGACGATATTGACGACATAGACGATATGGACGACATTGACGACATTGACGACGTAGACGACATTTTCGACATAGACGACATAGACGACATTGACGACATAGACGATATTGAGGACATTGACGACATTGATGATATTGATGACATTGACGACTTTGACGACATTGACGACTTAGACGACATTGACGACAAAGACGACATTGACGACACAGACGACATAGACGATATTTACGACCTTGATGACATAGATGACATAGACAACTTGTATGACATTGACAACATTGACAGCTTTGAAGACACTGACGACATTGACGACATTGACGTCATTGACGACATTGATGACATAGACGACTTTGACGACATTGACGACATAGACAACATTGACGATATTGACATCTTTGACGACATTGACAACATTGACGACATGGACGACATTGACGACATAGAGGACATAGACGACACAGACGATATTGCCGACGTTGACGACATTGACGACATTGACGACATTGACGACATAGACGACAGAGACGATATTGACGACGTTGACGTCAGTGACGATATTGACGACATAGACATTGACGACATTGACGACATAAACGACATTGACGACATTGACGACATTGACGACAGAGATGACATAGACGATATTGACGACATTTACGACATTTACGACATAGACGACATTCACGATATTCACGACATTCACGACATTCACGACATTGACGACATTGACGACATGGACGACATTGACGCTATAGACGACTTAGACGATATTGACGACATTGACAACATTAACGACATTGACGACATAGACGCCATTGACGATATTGCCGACGTTGACGTCAGTGACGATATTGACGACATAGACATTGACGACATTGACGACATAAACGACATTGACGACATTAACGACATTGACGACATAGACGACATTGACGACATAGACGACATAGACGATATAGGCGACATTGACGACATAGACGATATTGACGAATTTGACCACATTGACGATATTGACGACATAGACAACATTGACGATATTGACAACTTTGACGACATTGACGTCATTGACATCATAGACGAAATAACCGATATTGACGACATTGACGACATAGACGACTTTGACGACATTGATGACACTGACGACATAGACGACATAGACGATATTGACGACTTTGACGACATTGACGACAAAGACGACATTGACGACATAGACGATATTGACGATATTGACGACATTGACGACATTGATGAAAATGTCGATATTGACGATATTGACGACATAGACGATATTGACGACAATGACGACATTTACGACATTGACGACATAGACGATATAGACGACATAGACGACATTGACAACATAGACGATATTGAGGACATTGACGACATTGACGATATTGATGACATTGACGACTTTGTCGATATTGACGACTTTGACGACATTGAAGACACCGACGACATTGACGACATAGACGACATAGACGATATTTACGACTTTGACGACGTTGATGACATAGATGACATAGACAACATGTATGACATTGACAACATTGACAGCTTTGAAGACATTGACGACATTGACGTCATTGACGACATTGACGACATAGACGGCTTTGACGACATTGACAACATTGACGACATTGACGACATACACGACATAGACGATATTGACGACTTTGACGACATTGACGACAAAGACGACATTGACGACATAGACTACATAGACGATATTGGCGATATGGACGACATTGACGACATTGAAGAAAATATCGATTTTGACGATATTGACGACATAGACGATATTGACGACATTGACGACATTGACGACATTGACGACACAACGACATTGCCGACATAGACGACATAGACGATATTGACGACTTTGACGAAATTGACGACAAAGACGACATTGATGACATAGACTACATAGACGATATTGACGATATGGACGACATTGAAGACATTGACGAAAATGTCGATATTGACGATATTGACGAAATAGACGATATTGACGACATTGACGACATTGACGACATAGACGACATTGACGACATAGACGACATAAACGACATTAACGACATAGACGATATTGAGGACATTGACGACACAGACGATATTGATGACATTGACGACTTAGACGACATTAACGACTTTGACGACATTGACGAGAAAGACGACATTGACGACATAGACGACATAGACGACATACACGATATTTAAGACTTTGACGAGGTTGACGACATAGAAGACATAGACAACATGTATGACATTGACAACATTGACAGCTTTGAAGACATTGACGACATTGACGTCATTGAAGACATTGACGACATAGACGACATTGACAACATTGACAGCATTGAAACATTGACGACATTGACGTCATTGACGACATTGACGACATAGACGACTTTGACGACATTGACGACATAGACGACATAGACGATATTGACGACATTGACGACATAGAAGACATTGACACATTGACGACAGTGACGACATTCACGATATTGACGACATAGACGACATAGACGACATAGACGGCATTGACGACATAGACGATATAGACGACTTTGACGACATTGACGACATTGACGATATTGTCGACATTGACGACATTAACGACATTAACGACATAGACGACATTGACGACACTGAAGACATTGACGACATTGTCGACATAGACGACATTGACGACTTAGACGACATGGAC
Organism: Locusta migratoria; assembly: GCA_026315105.1. Taxonomy (NCBI): domain Eukaryota; kingdom Metazoa; phylum Arthropoda; class Insecta; order Orthoptera; family Acrididae; genus Locusta; species Locusta migratoria. The sequence goes on from CM048754.1 coordinate 126,744,712, forward strand.
GACATTGACGACATCGACGACATTGATGACGTTGACGACATAGACGACATTGACGACATTGACGACATAGACGACATAACCGATATTGACGACTTTGACGACATTGACGCAATTGACGACATTGACGACATAGACGACATAGACGACATTGACGACATTGACAACATAGACGACATAAACGATATTGACGACATTGACAACATTGAAGACATATACGACATTAACGACATTGAAGACATAGACGACATTGACGACATTGACGACATAGACGACATAGACGATATTGACGACATTGACGACATTAACGACATTTACGACATAGACGACATTGGCGACATTGACAACATTGACGACATTGACGATATTGACGACATAGACGACATAGACGACACAGACGATATTGACGACATAGACGATATTGACGAGTTTGACGACATTGACGATATTGACGATATTAACGACTTTGACGACATTGACGACATTGACGATATTGACGACATTGACGACATTGACGACATTGACGACACAGACAACATTGACGAAAACGACGACATAGTCGATATTTACTACTGTGACGACATTGATGACATTGACGACATTCACGTCATTGACGACATTGACGACATAGACGACTTTCACGACATTGACGACATTGACGACATTGACGACATAGACGATATTGACGACTTTGACGACATTGACGACATTGACGATATTAACGACTTTGACGAAATTGACGACATAGACTATATAGACGATATTCTAGACTTTGACGACATTGACGACATTGACAACATTGACGACTTTGACGATATTGACGACATTGACGACATAGACGAAATAGACGATATTTACAACTTTGACGACAATGAGGACATAGATGACAAAGATAACATGTATGACATTGACAACATTGACAGCATTGAAGACATTGACGACATTGACGTCATTGACGACATTGACGACATAGACGACTTTGACGACATTGACGACATTGACGACATAGACGATATTGACGATTTTGACGACATTGTCGACAAAGACGACATTGACGACATAGACGACATTGACGACATTGACGACATTGACGAAAATGTCGGTATTGACGATATTGACGAAATAGACGATATTTACGACATTGATGACATTGACGACACAGACGACATTGACGACATAGACGACATAGAGGATATTTATGACTTTGACGACATTGACAACATAGATGACATAGACAACATGTATGGCATTGACAACATTGACAGCTTTGAAGACATTGACGACATTGATGTCATTAACGACATTGACGACATAGACGACTTTGACGACATTGACGACATTGACGACGTTGACGACATAGACGATATTGACGACATTGAGGACATTGACGACATTGACAACATAGACGACTTTGACGACATTGACGACATTGACGACATAGACGATATTGACGATTTTGACGACATTGTCGACAAAGACGACATTGACGACATAGACGACATTGACGACATTGACGACATTGACGAAAATGTCGATTTTGACGATATTGACGAAATAGACGATATTTACGACATTGATGACATTGACGACACAGACGACATTGACGACATAGACGACATAGACGACATAGACGATATTTACGACTTTGACGAAGTTGACGACATAGATGACATAGACAACATGTATGACATTGACAACATTGACAGCTTTGAAGATATTGACGACATTGACGTCATTGACGACATTGAAGAGATAGACAACATTGACGATATTGAAAACTTTGAAGACATTGACGACATTGACGATATTGACGACATAGACGTTGACGACATTGACGACATAGACGACATTGACGACATTGACAACATAGATGACATAGACGATATTGACGTCATTTACGACATTGACGACATAGACGACATTCACGATATTCACATTGACGACATTGTTGACATGGACGACATTGACGACATACACGACATAGACGATATTGACGACTATGACGACATTGACGAAAAAGACGACATTGACAACATAGACTACATAGACAATATTGACGATATGGACGACATTGACGACATTGACGAAAATGTTGATATTGACGATATTGACGACATAGACGACATTGACGACATTGACGACATTGACGACACAACGACATTGCCGAATTAGACGACATAGAAAATATTTACGACATTGACGACAATGACGACATTGACGACATAGAAGACCAAGACAACATGTATGACATTGACAACATTGACAGCATTGAAGACATTGAAGACATTGACGTCATTGACGATATTGACGACATTGACGACATATACGACTTAGACGATATTGACGACTTTGACGACATTGACGACAAAGACGTCATTGACGACATAGACTACATCGACGATATTGACGATATGGACGACATTGACGACATTGACGAAAATGTCGATATTGACGACATTGACGACATAGACGATATTGACGACATTGACGACATTGACGACATTGACGACATAGACGACATTGACGACATAGACGACATAGACGACATAGACGACATAGACGATATTGAGGACATTGACGACATTGACGATATTGATGACATTGACGACTTTGACGATATTGACGACTTTGACGAAATTGACGACAAAGACGACATTGACGACATAGATGACATAGACGACATAGACGATATTTACGACTTTGATGACGTTGACGACTTAGATGACATAGACAACATGTATGACATTGAAAACGTTGACAGCATTGAAGACATTGACGACATTGGCGTCATTGATGACATTGACGACATTGACGACATAGACGATATTGACGACTTTGACGACATTGGCGACATTGACGAAATTTGTCGACATTGACGACATTGACGACATTGACGACATAGAAGACATTGACGACATTGACGACATTGACGACATTGACGAATTTGACGACATTGACGACATAGACGACATAGACGATGTTGACGATTTTGACGACATTGACGACATTGATGATTTTGACGACATTGACGTCATTGACGACATTGACGACATAGACAACATTGACGACATAGACGACATATACGACACAGACGATATTGACGACTTCTACGACATTGACGACTTTGACAATATTGACGACTTTGACGACATTGACGACATTGGCGATATTGACGACATTGACGACATAGAAGACATTGACGACAGTGACGACATTGACGATATTGACGACATAGACGACATAGACGACATAGACGACATAGACGGCATTGACGACATAGAAGATATAGACGACTTTGACGACATTGACGACATTGACGATATTGACGACATTGACGACATTAACGACATTGACGACATTGACGATATTGACGGCATTTACGACATTGACGACATAGACGACATTCACGATATTCACATTGACGACATTGATGACATGGACGACATTGACGACATTCACGACATAGACGATATTGACGACTATGACGACATTGACGAAAAAGACGACATTGACAAAATAGACTACATAGACAATATTGACGATATGGAAGACATTGACGACATTGACGAAAATGTCGTTATTGACGATATTTACGACATAGACGATATTGACGACATTGACGACATTGACGACACAACGACTTTGCCGAATTAGACGACATAGACGATATTTACGACATTGACGACATTGACGATATTGACGACATAGAAGACCAAGACAACATGTATGACATTGACAACATTGACAGCATTGAAGACATTGAAGACATTGTCGTCATTGACGACATTGACGACATTGACGACATACACGACATAGACGATATTGACGGCTTTGACGACATTGACGACAAAGACGTCATTGACGACATAGACTACATCGACGATATTGACGATATGGACGACATTGACGACATTGACGAAAATGTCGATATTGACGACATTGACGACATAGACGGTATTGACGACATTGACGACATTGACGACATAGACGACATTGACGACATAGACGACATAGACGACATAGACGACATAGACGATATTGAGGACATTGACGACATTGGCGATATTGATGACATTGGCGATATTGACGACATTGACGACATAGACGACATAGACGACATTGACGACATTGATGAAATAGGCGACATAGACGATATTTACGACTTTGACGACATTTACGACGTAGATGACATAGACAGCATGTATGACATTGACAACATTGACAGCATTGAAGACATTGACGACATTGACGTCATTGACGACATTGACGACATAGACGACTTTGATGACATTGACGACATTGACGACATTGACGACATAGACGACATAGACGATATTGACGACTTTGACGACATTGACGACTTTGACGACATTGACGACATAGACGATATTGACAACATTGACGACATTGACGACATAGACGACATAGACGATATTTACGACTTTGACGACATTGACGACATTGATGACAAAGACAACATGTATGACATTGACAACATTGACAGCATTGAAGACATTGACGACATTGACGTCATTGACGACATTGACGACATAGACGACTTTGACGACATTGACGACATAGACGACATAGACGATATTGACGACATTGACGACATAGAAGACATTGACGACATTGACGACAGTGACGACATTGACGATATTGACGACATAGACGACATAGACGACATAGACGGCATTGACGACATAGACGATATAGACGACTTTGACGACATTGACGACTTTGACGATATTGACGACATTGACGACATTAACGACATTGACGACATAGACGACATTGACGACACTGAAGACATTGACGACATTGTCGACATAGACGACATTGACGACTTAGACGACATGGACGACAATGACGACATCGACGACTTAGACGACGTTGACGACATATACGACATTGACGACTTTGACGACATAGACGACATAACCGATATTGACGACTTGGACGACATTGACGCCATTGACGACATTGACGACATAGACGACATAGACATTGACGACATTGACTACATAGACGACATAAACGATATTGACGACATTGACCACATTGAAGACATAGAAGACATTAACGACATTGAAGACATAGACGACATTGACGACATTGACGGCATCGACGACATAGACGATATTGACGACATTGACGACATTAACGACATTGACGACATAGACGACATTGGCGACATTGACGACATTGACGACATTGACGATATTGACGACTTAGACGACATAGACGACACAGACGATATTGACGACATAGACGATATTGACGACTTTGACGACATTGACGACATTGACGATATTAACGACTTTGACGACATTGACGACATTGACGATATTGACGACATTGACGACATTGACGACATTGACGACACAGACGACATTGACGAAATCGACGACATAGACGATATTTACGACTTTGACGACATTAACGACATAGATGACATAGACAGCATGTATGACATTGACCACATTGACAGCATTGAAGAAATTGACGACATTGACGTCATTGACGACATTGACGACATAGACGACTTTGACGACATTGACGAAATTGACGACATAGACTATATAGACGATATTGACGACTTTGACGACATTGACGACATTGACAACATTGACGACTTTGACGACATTGACGACATTGGCGACATAGACGAAATAGACGATATTTACCACTTTGACGACATTGAGGACATAGATGACAAAGATAACATGTATGACGTTGACAACATTGACAGCATTGAAGACATTGACGACATTGACGTCATTGACGACATTGACGACATAGACGACTTTGACGACATTGACGCCATTGACGACATAGACGACATTGACGACTTTGATGACATTGACGACAAAGACGACTTTGACGACATAGACGACATAGACGATATTTACGACTTTGACGACATTGACGACATAGATGACATAGACAACATGTATGACATTGACAACATTGACAGCTTTGAATACATTGACGACATTGACGTCATTGACGACATTGACGACATAGACGACTTTGACGACATTGACGACATATACGACATAGACGACAAAGACGATAATGACGACTTTGACGACATTGACGACATTGACGACATTGACGACGTTGACGACATAGACGACATTGACGACATTGAGGACATTGACGACATTGACGACATAGACAATATTGACGACATAGACAACATAGACGACATAGACGACATTGACGAAATAGACGATATTTACAACTTTGACGACATTGACGAAATTGACGACATTGACGACATTGACGACATTGACGACACAACGACATTGCCGACATAGACGACGTAGACGATATTTACGACTTTGTTGACATTGACGTCATAGAAGACATAGACAACAGGTATGAAATTGACAACATTGACAGCATTGAAGACATTGAAGACATTGACGTCATTGACGACATTGACGAAAGACGACTTTGACGACATTGACGACATTGACGACATTGACGACATACACGACATAGTCGATATTGACGACTTTGACGACATTGACGACAAAGACGACATTGACGGCATAGACGACATAGACGATATTGACGATATGGACGACATTGACGACATTGACGAAAATGTCGATATTGACGATATTGACGACATAGACGATATTGACGACGTTGACGACATTGAGGACATTGACGACATAGACGACATTGACGACATAGACGACATAGACGACATTGATGATATAGACGATATTGAGGACATTGACGACATTGATGATATTGACGATATGGACGACATTGACGACATTGACGAAAATGTCGATATTGACGATATTGACGACATAGACGATATTGACGACATTGACGACATTGAAGACATTGACGACATTGACGACATAGACGAGATTGACGACATAGTCGACATAGACGACATAGACGATATTGACGACATAGACGATATTGACGACATTGACGACATTGACTACATTGACGACATGGACGACATTGACGACAAAGACGACATTGACGACATAGACGACATGGACGACATAGACGATATTTACGACTTTGACGAAGTTGACGACATAGATGACATATACAACATGTATGACATTAACAACATTGACAGCTTTGAAGACATTGACGACATTGACGTCATTGACGACATTGAAGACATAGACAACATTGACGATATTGAAAACTTTGAAGACATTGACGACATTGACGATATTGACGACATAGACATTGACGACATTGACGACATAGACGACATTGACGACATTGACGACATAGATGACATAGACGATATTGACGACATTTACGACATTGACGACATAGACGACATTCACGATATTCACATTGACGTCATTGACGACATTGACGACATAGACGACTTTGACGACATTGACGAAATTGACGACATAGACTATATAGACGATATTGACGACTTTGACGACATTGACGACATTGACAACATTGACGACTTTGACGACATTGACGACATTGGCGACATAGACGAAATAGACGATATTTACATTTTGACGACATTGAGGACATAGATGACAAAGATAACATGTATGACATTGACAACATTGACAGCATTGAAGACATTGACGACATTGACGTCATTGACGACATTGACGACATAGACGACTTTGACGACATTGACGCCATTGACGACATAGACGATATTGACGATTTTGACGACATTGACGACAAAGACGACATTGACGACATAGACGACATTGACGACATTGACGACATTGACGTAAATGTCGATATTGACGATATTGACGAAATAGACGATATTTACGACATTGATGACATTGACGACACAGACGACATTGACGACATAGACGATATTTACTACTTTGACGACATTGACGACATAGATGACATAGACAACATGTATGACATTGACAACATTGACAGCTTTGAAGATATTGACGACATTGACGTCATTGACGACATTGAAGAGATAGACAACATTGACGATATTGAAAACTTTGAAGACATTGACGACATTGACGATATTGACGACATAGACGTTGACGACATTGACGACATAGACGACATTGACGACATTGACGACATAGATGACATAGACGATATTTACGACTTTGACGAAGTTGACGACATAGATGACATATACAACATGTATGACATTAACAACATTGACAGCTTTGAAGACATTGACGACATTGACGTCATTGACGACATTGAAGACATAGACAACATTGACGATATTGAAAACTTTGAAGACATTGACGACATTGACGATATTGACGACATAGACATTGACGACATTGACGACATAGACGACATTGACGACATTGACGTCATTGACGACATTGACGACATAGACGACTTTGACGACATTGACGACATATACGACATAGACGACAAAGACGATAATGACGACTTTGACGACATTGACGACATTGACGACATTGACGACGTTGACGACATAGACGACATTGACGACATTGAGGACATTGACGACATTGACGACATAGACAATATTGACGACATAGACTACATAGACGACATAGACGACATTGACGAAATAGACGATATTTACTACTTTGACGACATTGACGAAATTGACGACATTGACGACATTGACGACATTGACGACACAACGACATTGCCGACATAGACGACATAGACGATATTTACGACTTTGACGACATTGACGTCATAGAAGACATAGACAACATGTATGAAATTGACAACATTGACAGCATTGAAGACATTGAAGACATTGACGTCATTGACGACATTGACGACAGACGACTTTGACGACATTGACGACATTGACGACATACACGACATAGTCGATATTGACGACTTTGACGACATTGAAAACAAAGACGACATTGACGACATAGACGACATAGACGATATTGACGATATGGACGACATTGACGACATTGACGAAAATGTCGATATTGACGATATTGACGACATAGACGATATTGACGACGTTGACGACATTGAGGACATTGACGACATTGACGACATAGACAATATTGACGACATAGACAACATAGACGACATAGACGACATTAACGAAATAGACGACATTGACGACATAGACGAAAATGTCGACATTGACGACATAGACGACATTGACGACAAAGACGACATTGACGACATAGACGACATAGACGACATAGACAATATTTACGACTTTGACGAAGTTGACAACATAGATGACATATACAACATGTATGACATTGACAACATTGACAGCTTTGAAGACATTGACGACATTGACGTCATTGACGACATTGAAGACATAGACAACATTGACGATATTGAAAACTTTGAAGACATTGACGACATTGACGATATTGACGACATAGACATTGACGACATTGACGACATAGACGACATTGACGACATTGACGACATAGATGACATAGACGATATTGACGACATTTACGACATTGACGACATAGACGACATTCACGATATTCACATTAACGACATTGATGACAAGGACGACATTGACGACATACACGACATAGACGATATTGACGACTATGACGACATTGACGACACAACGACATTGCCGAATTAGACGACATAGACGATATTTACGACATTGACGACATTGACGACATAGAAGACCAAGACAACATGTATGACATTGTCAACATTGACATCATTGAAGACATTGAAGACATTGACGTCATTGACGACATTGACGACATTGACGACATACACGACATAGACGATATTGACGACAAAGACGTCATTGACGACATAGACTACATCGACGATATTGACGATATGGACGACATTGACGACATTGACGAAAATGTCGATATTGACGATATTGACGACATAGACGATATTGACGACATTGACGACATTGACGACATAGACGACATTGACGACATAGACGACATAGACGACATAGACGACATAGACGATATTGAGGTCATTGACGACATTGACGATATTGATGACATTGACGACTTTGACGATATTGACGACTTTGACGACATTGACGACAAAGACGACATTGACGACATAGACGACATAGACGACATAGACGATATTTACGACTTTGATAACGTTGACGACATAGATGACATAGACAACAGGTATGACATTGACAACACTGACAGCTTTGAAGACATAGACGACATTGACGTCATTGACGACATTGACGACATTGACGACATTGACGACATAGACTACAGAGACGATATTAACGACTTTGACGACATTGACGATATTGACGACATAGACGATATTGACGACATTGACGACAAAGACGACATTGACGACATAGACGACATTGACGACATTGACGACATAGACGATATTGTCGACTTTGACGACATTGACGACATTGAAGACATTGACGACATTGACGACATAGACGACATTGACGATATTGATGAAATAGGCGACATAGACGATATTTACGACTTTGACTACATTTACAACGTAGATGACATAGACAGCATGTATGACATTGACAACATTGACAGCATTGAAGACATTGACGACATTGACGTCATTGACAACATTGACAACATAGACGACTTTGATGACATTGACGACATTGACGACATAGACGACATAGACGATATTGACGACTTTGACGACATTGACGACTTTGACGACATTGACGACATAGACGACATTGACAACATTGACGACATTGACGACATAGACGATATTTACGCCTTTGACGACATTGACGACATTGATGACAAAGACAACATGTATGACATTTACAACATTGACAGCATTGAAGACATTGACGACATTGACGTCTTTGACGACATTGATGACATAGTTGACTTTGACGACATTGACGACATTGACGACATAGTCGACATAAACGATATTGGCGACTTTGACGACATAGACGACATTGACGACATAGACAACATTGACGATATTGACAACTTTGACGACATTGACGACAAAGACGACATTGACGACATAGACGACATAGACGATATTGACGACATAGACGATATAGACGACATAGAAGACATTGACAACATAGACGATATTGAGGACATTGACGACATTGACGATATTGATGACATTGACGACTTTGTCGACATTGACGACTTTGACGACATTGAAGACACAGACGACAGTGACGACATAGACGATATTTACGACATTGACTACGTTGACGACATAGATGACATAGACAACATGTATGACATTGACAACATTGACAGCTTTGAAGACATTTACGACATTGACAACACAGACGACAATGCCGACATAGACGACATAGACGGTATTTACGATTTTGTCGACATTGACCACATAGACGACATTGACGACATTGACGACATAGCTGACATAGACGATATTGACGACATTTACGACATTGACGACATAGACGACATTCACGATATTCAAACATTCACGACATTGACGACATTGACGACATGGACGACATTGACGACATAGACGACATAGACGATGTTGACGACTTTGACGACATTGACGATATTGAAGACATAGACGCCATTGACGACATTGACGACATAGACGACATAGACGACATTGCTGACATAGACGACATAGACGTTATTGACCACATTGACGACATTAACAACATTGACGACATAGACGACATTGACGACATAGACGCCATAGACAATATTGATGACATTGACGACATTAACGTCATTGATGACATAGACGACGTTGTCGACATTGATGACATTGACAACATTGACGACATTGACGACATAGACAATATTGACGACATAGACAACATAGACGACATAGACGACATAGACGATATTTACAACTTTGACGACATTGACGACATTGACGACATTGACGCCATTGACGACATTGACGACACAACGACATTGCCGACATAGACGACATAGACGATATTTACGACTTTGACGACATTGACGACATAGAAGACATAAAAACATGTATGAAATTGACAACATTGACAGCAATGAAGACATTGAAGCCATTGACGTCATTGACGACATTAACGACATAGACGACTTTGACGACATTGACGACATTGAAAACATTGACGAAATACACGAAATTGACGATATTGACGAATTTGACGACAAAGACGACATTGACGACATAGACGACATAGACGATATTGACGATATGGATGACATTGACTAAATGTCGATATTGACGATATTGACGACATAGACGATATGGACGACATTGACGACATTGACGACGTAGACGACATTTTCGACATAGACGACATAGACGACATTGACGACATAGACGATATTGAGGACATTGACGACATTGATGATATTGATGACATTGACGACTTTGACGACATTGACGACTTAGACGACATTGACGACAAAGACGACATTGACGACACAGACGACATAGACGATATTTACGACCTTGATGACATAGATGACATAGACAACTTGTATGACATTGACAACATTGACAGCTTTGAAGACACTGACGACATTGACGACATTGACGTCATTGACGACATTGATGACATAGACGACTTTGACGACATTGACGACATAGACAACATTGACGATATTGACATCTTTGACGACATTGACAACATTGACGACATGGACGACATTGACGACATAGAGGACATAGACGACACAGACGATATTGCCGACGTTGACGACATTGACGACATTGACGACATTGACGACATAGACGACAGAGACGATATTGACGACGTTGACGTCAGTGACGATATTGACGACATAGACATTGACGACATTGACGACATAAACGACATTGACGACATTGACGACATTGACGACAGAGATGACATAGACGATATTGACGACATTTACGACATTTACGACATAGACGACATTCACGATATTCACGACATTCACGACATTCACGACATTGACGACATTGACGACATGGACGACATTGACGCTATAGACGACTTAGACGATATTGACGACATTGACAACATTAACGACATTGACGACATAGACGCCATTGACGATATTGCCGACGTTGACGTCAGTGACGATATTGACGACATAGACATTGACGACATTGACGACATAAACGACATTGACGACATTAACGACATTGACGACATAGACGACATTGACGACATAGACGACATAGACGATATAGGCGACATTGACGACATAGACGATATTGACGAATTTGACCACATTGACGATATTGACGACATAGACAACATTGACGATATTGACAACTTTGACGACATTGACGTCATTGACATCATAGACGAAATAACCGATATTGACGACATTGACGACATAGACGACTTTGACGACATTGATGACACTGACGACATAGACGACATAGACGATATTGACGACTTTGACGACATTGACGACAAAGACGACATTGACGACATAGACGATATTGACGATATTGACGACATTGACGACATTGATGAAAATGTCGATATTGACGATATTGACGACATAGACGATATTGACGACAATGACGACATTTACGACATTGACGACATAGACGATATAGACGACATAGACGACATTGACAACATAGACGATATTGAGGACATTGACGACATTGACGATATTGATGACATTGACGACTTTGTCGATATTGACGACTTTGACGACATTGAAGACACCGACGACATTGACGACATAGACGACATAGACGATATTTACGACTTTGACGACGTTGATGACATAGATGACATAGACAACATGTATGACATTGACAACATTGACAGCTTTGAAGACATTGACGACATTGACGTCATTGACGACATTGACGACATAGACGGCTTTGACGACATTGACAACATTGACGACATTGACGACATACACGACATAGACGATATTGACGACTTTGACGACATTGACGACAAAGACGACATTGACGACATAGACTACATAGACGATATTGGCGATATGGACGACATTGACGACATTGAAGAAAATATCGATTTTGACGATATTGACGACATAGACGATATTGACGACATTGACGACATTGACGACATTGACGACACAACGACATTGCCGACATAGACGACATAGACGATATTGACGACTTTGACGAAATTGACGACAAAGACGACATTGATGACATAGACTACATAGACGATATTGACGATATGGACGACATTGAAGACATTGACGAAAATGTCGATATTGACGATATTGACGAAATAGACGATATTGACGACATTGACGACATTGACGACATAGACGACATTGACGACATAGACGACATAAACGACATTAACGACATAGACGATATTGAGGACATTGACGACACAGACGATATTGATGACATTGACGACTTAGACGACATTAACGACTTTGACGACATTGACGAGAAAGACGACATTGACGACATAGACGACATAGACGACATACACGATATTTAAGACTTTGACGAGGTTGACGACATAGAAGACATAGACAACATGTATGACATTGACAACATTGACAGCTTTGAAGACATTGACGACATTGACGTCATTGAAGACATTGACGACATAGACGACATTGACAACATTGACAGCATTGAAACATTGACGACATTGACGTCATTGACGACATTGACGACATAGACGACTTTGACGACATTGACGACATAGACGACATAGACGATATTGACGACATTGACGACATAGAAGACATTGACACATTGACGACAGTGACGACATTCACGATATTGACGACATAGACGACATAGACGACATAGACGGCATTGACGACATAGACGATATAGACGACTTTGACGACATTGACGACATTGACGATATTGTCGACATTGACGACATTAACGACATTAACGACATAGACGACATTGACGACACTGAAGACATTGACGACATTGTCGACATAGACGACATTGACGACTTAGACGACATGGACGACATTGACGACATCGACGACATTGATGACGTTGACGACATAGACGACATTGACGACATTGACGACATAGACGACATAACCGATATTGACGACTTTGACGACATTGACGCAATTGACGACATTGACGACATAGACGACATAGACGACATTGACGACATTGACAACATAGACGACATAAACGATATTGACGACATTGACAACATTGAAGACATATACGACATTAACGACATTGAAGACATAGACGACATTGACGACATTGACGACATAGACGACATAGACGATATTGACGACATTGACGACATTAACGACATTTACGACATAGACGACATTGGCGACATTGACAACATTGACGACATTGACGATATTGACGACATAGACGACATAGACGACACAGACGATATTGACGACATAGACGATATTGACGAGTTTGACGACATTGACGATATTGACGATATTAACGACTTTGACGACATTGACGACATTGACGATATTGACGACATTGACGACATTGACGACATTGACGACACAGACAACATTGACGAAAACGACGACATAGTCGATATTTACTACTGTGACGACATTGATGACATTGACGACATTCACGTCATTGACGACATTGACGACATAGACGACTTTCACGACATTGACGACATTGACGACATTGACGACATAGACGATATTGACGACTTTGACGACATTGACGACATTGACGATATTAACGACTTTGACGAAATTGACGACATAGACTATATAGACGATATTCTAGACTTTGACGACATTGACGACATTGACAACATTGACGACTTTGACGATATTGACGACATTGACGACATAGACGAAATAGACGATATTTACAACTTTGACGACAATGAGGACATAGATGACAAAGATAACATGTATGACATTGACAACATTGACAGCATTGAAGACATTGACGACATTGACGTCATTGACGACATTGACGACATAGACGACTTTGACGACATTGACGACATTGACGACATAGACGATATTGACGATTTTGACGACATTGTCGACAAAGACGACATTGACGACATAGACGACATTGACGACATTGACGACATTGACGAAAATGTCGGTATTGACGATATTGACGAAATAGACGATATTTACGACATTGATGACATTGACGACACAGACGACATTGACGACATAGACGACATAGAGGATATTTATGACTTTGACGACATTGACAACATAGATGACATAGACAACATGTATGGCATTGACAACATTGACAGCTTTGAAGACATTGACGACATTGATGTCATTAACGACATTGACGACATAGACGACTTTGACGACATTGACGACATTGACGACGTTGACGACATAGACGATATTGACGACATTGAGGACATTGACGACATTGACAACATAGACGACTTTGACGACATTGACGACATTGACGACATAGACGATATTGACGATTTTGACGACATTGTCGACAAAGACGACATTGACGACATAGACGACATTGACGACATTGACGACATTGACGAAAATGTCGATTTTGACGATATTGACGAAATAGACGATATTTACGACATTGATGACATTGACGACACAGACGACATTGACGACATAGACGACATAGACGACATAGACGATATTTACGACTTTGACGAAGTTGACGACATAGATGACATAGACAACATGTATGACATTGACAACATTGACAGCTTTGAAGATATTGACGACATTGACGTCATTGACGACATTGAAGAGATAGACAACATTGACGATATTGAAAACTTTGAAGACATTGACGACATTGACGATATTGACGACATAGACGTTGACGACATTGACGACATAGACGACATTGACGACATTGACAACATAGATGACATAGACGATATTGACGTCATTTACGACATTGACGACATAGACGACATTCACGATATTCACATTGACGACATTGTTGACATGGACGACATTGACGACATACACGACATAGACGATATTGACGACTATGACGACATTGACGAAAAAGACGACATTGACAACATAGACTACATAGACAATATTGACGATATGGACGACATTGACGACATTGACGAAAATGTTGATATTGACGATATTGACGACATAGACGACATTGACGACATTGACGACATTGACGACACAACGACATTGCCGAATTAGACGACATAGAAAATATTTACGACATTGACGACAATGACGACATTGACGACATAGAAGACCAAGACAACATGTATGACATTGACAACATTGACAGCATTGAAGACATTGAAGACATTGACGTCATTGACGATATTGACGACATTGACGACATATACGACTTAGACGATATTGACGACTTTGACGACATTGACGACAAAGACGTCATTGACGACATAGACTACATCGACGATATTGACGATATGGACGACATTGACGACATTGACGAAAATGTCGATATTGACGACATTGACGACATAGACGATATTGACGACATTGACGACATTGACGACATTGACGACATAGACGACATTGACGACATAGACGACATAGACGACATAGACGACATAGACGATATTGAGGACATTGACGACATTGACGATATTGATGACATTGACGACTTTGACGATATTGACGACTTTGACGAAATTGACGACAAAGACGACATTGACGACATAGATGACATAGACGACATAGACGATATTTACGACTTTGATGACGTTGACGACTTAGATGACATAGACAACATGTATGACATTGAAAACGTTGACAGCATTGAAGACATTGACGACATTGGCGTCATTGATGACATTGACGACATTGACGACATAGACGATATTGACGACTTTGACGACATTGGCGACATTGACGAAATTTGTCGACATTGACGACATTGACGACATTGACGACATAGAAGACATTGACGACATTGACGACATTGACGACATTGACGAATTTGACGACATTGACGACATAGACGACATAGACGATGTTGACGATTTTGACGACATTGACGACATTGATGATTTTGACGACATTGACGTCATTGACGACATTGACGACATAGACAACATTGACGACATAGACGACATATACGACACAGACGATATTGACGACTTCTACGACATTGACGACTTTGACAATATTGACGACTTTGACGACATTGACGACATTGGCGATATTGACGACATTGACGACATAGAAGACATTGACGACAGTGACGACATTGACGATATTGACGACATAGACGACATAGACGACATAGACGACATAGACGGCATTGACGACATAGAAGATATAGACGACTTTGACGACATTGACGACATTGACGATATTGACGACATTGACGACATTAACGACATTGACGACATTGACGATATTGACGGCATTTACGACATTGACGACATAGACGACATTCACGATATTCACATTGACGACATTGATGACATGGACGACATTGACGACATTCACGACATAGACGATATTGACGACTATGACGACATTGACGAAAAAGACGACATTGACAAAATAGACTACATAGACAATATTGACGATATGGAAGACATTGACGACATTGACGAAAATGTCGTTATTGACGATATTTACGACATAGACGATATTGACGACATTGACGACATTGACGACACAACGACTTTGCCGAATTAGACGACATAGACGATATTTACGACATTGACGACATTGACGATATTGACGACATAGAAGACCAAGACAACATGTATGACATTGACAACATTGACAGCATTGAAGACATTGAAGACATTGTCGTCATTGACGACATTGACGACATTGACGACATACACGACATAGACGATATTGACGGCTTTGACGACATTGACGACAAAGACGTCATTGACGACATAGACTACATCGACGATATTGACGATATGGACGACATTGACGACATTGACGAAAATGTCGATATTGACGACATTGACGACAT
Source organism: Locusta migratoria (assembly GCA_026315105.1). Taxonomy (NCBI): domain Eukaryota; kingdom Metazoa; phylum Arthropoda; class Insecta; order Orthoptera; family Acrididae; genus Locusta; species Locusta migratoria. The sequence continues at coordinate 126,763,519 of CM048754.1, forward strand.
AGACGGTATTGACGACATTGACGACATTGACGACATAGACGACATTGACGACATAGACGACATAGACGACATAGACGACATAGACGATATTGAGGACATTGACGACATTGGCGATATTGATGACATTGGCGATATTGACGACATTGACGACATAGACGACATAGACGACATTGACGACATTGATGAAATAGGCGACATAGACGATATTTACGACTTTGACGACATTTACGACGTAGATGACATAGACAGCATGTATGACATTGACAACATTGACAGCATTGAAGACATTGACGACATTGACGTCATTGACGACATTGACGACATAGACGACTTTGATGACATTGACGACATTGACGACATTGACGACATAGACGACATAGACGATATTGACGACTTTGACGACATTGACGACTTTGACGACATTGACGACATAGACGATATTGACAACATTGACGACATTGACGACATAGACGACATAGACGATATTTACGACTTTGACGACATTGACGACATTGATGACAAAGACAACATGTATGACATTGACAACATTGACAGCATTGAAGACATTGACGACATTGACGTCATTGACGACATTGACGACATAGACGACTTTGACGACATTGACGACATAGACGACATAGACGATATTGACGACATTGACGACATAGAAGACATTGACGACATTGACGACAGTGACGACATTGACGATATTGAAGACATAGACGACATAGACGACATAGACGGCATTGACGACATAGACGATATAGACGACTTTGACGACATTGACGACTTTGACGATATTGACGACATTGACGACATTAACGACATTGACGACATAGACGACATTGACGACACTGAAGACATTGACGACATTGTCGACATAGACGACATTGACGACTTAGACGACATGGACGACAATGACGACATCGACGACTTAGACGACGTTGACGACATATACGACATTGACGACTTTGACGACATAGACGACATAACCGATATTGACGACTTGGACGACATTGACGCCATTGACGACATTGACGACATAGACGACATAGACATTGACGACATTGACTACATAGACGACATAAACGATATTGACGACATTGACCACATTGAAGACATAGAAGACATTAACGACATTGAAGACATAGACGACATTGACGACATTGACGGCATCGACGACATAGACGATATTGACGACATTGACGACATTAACGACATTGACGACATAGACGACATTGGCGACATTGACGACATTGACGACATTGACGATATTGACGACTTAGACGACATAGACGACACAGACGATATTGACGACATAGACGATATTGACGACTTTGACGACATTGACGACATTGACGATATTAACGACTTTGACGACATTGACGACATTGACGATATTGACGACATTGACGACATTGACGACATTGACGACACAGACGACATTGACGAAATCGACGACATAGACGATATTTACGACTTTGACGACATTAACGACATAGATGACATAGACAGCATGTATGACATTGACCACATTGACAGCATTGAAGAAATTGACGACATTGACGTCATTGACGACATTGACGACATAGACGACTTTGACGACATTGACGAAATTGACGACATAGACTATATAGACGATATTGACGACTTTGACGACATTGACGACATTGACAACATTGACGACTTTGACGACATTGACGACATTGGCGACATAGACGAAATAGACGATATTTACCACTTTGACGACATTGAGGACATAGATGACAAAGATAACATGTATGACGTTGACAACATTGACAGCATTGAAGACATTGACGACATTGACGTCATTGACGACATTGACGACATAGACGACTTTGACGACATTGACGCCATTGACGACATAGACGACATTGACGACTTTGATGACATTGACGACAAAGACGACTTTGACGACATAGACGACATAGACGATATTTACGACTTTGACGACATTGACGACATAGATGACATAGACAACATGTATGACATTGACAACATTGACAGCTTTGAATACATTGACGACATTGACGTCATTGACGACATTGACGACATAGACGACTTTGACGACATTGACGACATATACGACATAGACGACAAAGACGATAATGACGACTTTGACGACATTGACGACATTGACGACATTGACGACGTTGACGACATAGACGACATTGACGACATTGAGGACATTGACGACATTGACGACATAGACAATATTGACGACATAGACAACATAGACGACATAGACGACATTGACGAAATAGACGATATTTACAACTTTGACGACATTGACGAAATTGACGACATTGACGACATTGACGACATTGACGACACAACGACATTGCCGACATAGACGACGTAGACGATATTTACGACTTTGTTGACATTGACGTCATAGAAGACATAGACAACATGTATGAAATTGACAACATTGACAGCATTGAAGACATTGAAGACATTGACGTCATTGACGACATTGACGAAAGACGACTTTGACGACATTGACGACATTGACGACATTGACGACATAAACGACATAGTCGATATTGACGACTTTGACGACATTGACGACAAAGACGACATTGACGGCATAGACGACATAGACGATATTGACGATATGGACGACATTGACGACATTGACGAAAATGTCGATATTGACGATATTGACGACATAGACGATATTGACGACGTTGACGACATTGAGGACATTGACGACATAGACGACATTGACGACATAGACGACATAGACGACATTGATGATATAGACGATATTGAGGACATTGACGACATTGATGATATTGACGATATGGACGACATTGACGACATTGACGAAAATGTCGATATTGACGATATTGACGACATAGACGATATTGACGACATTGACGACATTGAAGACATTGACGACATTGACGACATAGACGAGATTGACGACATAGTCGACATAGACGACATAGACGATATTGACGACATAGACGATATTGACGACATTGACGACATTGACTACATTGACGACATGGACGACATTGACGACAAAGACGACATTGACGACATGGACGACATGGACGACATAGACGATATTTACGACTTTGACGAAGTTGACGACATAGATGACATATACAACATGTATGACATTAACAACATTGACAGCTTTGAAGACATTGACGACATTGACGTCATTGACGACATTGAAGACATAGACAACATTGACGATATTGAAAACTTTGAAGACATTGACGACATTGACGATATTGACGACATAGACATTGACGACATTGACGACATAGACGACATTGACGACATTGACGACATAGATGACATAGACGATATTGACGACATTTACGACATTGACGACATAGACGACATTCACGATATTCACATTGACGTCATTGACGACATTGACGACATAGACGACTTTGACGACATTGACGAAATTGACGACATAGACTATATAGACGATATTGACGACTTTGACGACATTGACGACATTGACAACATTGACGACTTTGACGACATTGACGACATTGGCGACATAGACGAAATAGACGATATTTACATTTTGACGACATTGAGGACATAGATGACAAAGATAACATGTATGACATTGACAACATTGACAGCATTGAAGACATTGACGACATTGACGTCATTGACGACATTGACGACATAGACGACTTTGACGACATTGACGCCATTGACGACATAGACGATATTGACGATTTTGACGATATTGACGACAAAGACGACATTGACGACATAGACGACATTGACGACATTGACGACATTGACGTAAATGTCGATATTGACGATATTGACGAAATAGACGATATTTACGACATTGATGACATTGACGACACAGACGACATTGACGACATAGACGATATTTACTACTTTGACGACATTGACGACATAGATGACATAGACAACATGTATGACATTGACAACATTGACAGCTTTGAAGATATTGACGACATTGACGTCATTGACGACATTGAAGAGATAGACAACATTGACGATATTGAAAACTTTGAAGACATTGACGACATTGACGATATTGACGACATAGACGTTGACGACATTGACGACATAGACGACATTGACGACATTGACGACATAGATGACATAGACGATATTTACGACTTTGACGAAGTTGACGACATAGATGACATATACAACATGTATGACATTAACAACATTGACAGCTTTGAAGACATTGACGACATTGACGTCATTGACGACATTGAAGACATAGACAACATTGACGATATTGAAAACTTTGAAGACATTGACGACATTGACGATATTGACGACATAGACATTGACGACATTGACGACATAGACGACATTGACGACATTGACGTCATTGACGACATTGACGACATAGACGACTTTGACGACATTGACGACATATACGACATAGACGACAAAGACGATAATGACGACTTTGACGACATTGACGACATTGACGACATTGACGACGTTGACGACATAGACGACATTGACGACATTGAGGACATTGACGACATTGACGACATAGACAATATTGACGACATAGACTACATAGACGACATAGACGACATTGACGAAATAGACGATATTTACTACTTTGACGACATTGACGAAATTGACGACATTGACGACATTGACGACATTGACGACACAACGACATTGCCGACATAGACGACATAGACGATATTTACGACTTTGACGACATTGACGTCATAGAAGACATAGACAACATGTATGAAATTGACAACATTGACAGCATTGAAGACATTGAAGACATTGACGTCATTGACGACATTGACGACAGACGACTTTGACGACATTGACGACATTGACGACATACACGACATAGTCGATATTGACGACTTTGACGACATTGAAAACAAAGACGACATTGACGACATAGACGACATAGACGATATTGACGATATGGACGACATTGACGACATTGACGAAAATGTCGATATTGACGATATTGACGACATAGACGATATTGACGACGTTGACGACATTGAGGACATTGACGACATTGACGACATAGACAATATTGACGACATAGACAACATAGACGACATAGACGACATTAACGAAATAGACGACATTGACGACATAGACGAAAATGTCGACATTGACGACATAGACGACATTGACGACAAAGACGACATTGACGACATAGACGACATAGACGACATAGACAATATTTACGACTTTGACGAAGTTGACAACATAGATGACATATACAACATGTATGACATTGACAACATTGACAGCTTTGAAGACATTGACGACATTGACGTCATTGACGACATTGAAGACATAGACAACATTGACGATATTGAAAACTTTGAAGACATTGACGACATTGACGATATTGACGACATAGACATTGACGACATTGACGACATAGACGACATTGACGACATTGACGACATAGATGACATAGACGATATTGACGACATTTACGACATTGACGACATAGACGACATTCACGATATTCACATTAACGACATTGATGACAAGGACGACATTGACGACATACACGACATAGACGATATTGACGACTATGACGACATTGACGACACAACGACATTGCCGAATTAGACGACATAGACGATATTTACGACATTGACGACATTGACGACATAGAAGACCAAGACAACATGTATGACATTGTCAACATTGACATCATTGAAGACATTGAAGACATTGACGTCATTGACGACATTGACGACATTGACGACATACACGACATAGACGATATTGACGACAAAGACGTCATTGACGACATAGACTACATCGACGATATTGACGATATGGACGACATTGACGACATTGACGAAAATGTCGATATTGACGATATTGACGACATAGACGATATTGACGACATTGACGACATTGACGACATAGACGACATTGACGACATAGACGACATAGACGACATAGACGACATAGACGATATTGAGGTCATTGACGACATTGACGATATTGATGACATTGACGACTTTGACGATATTGACGACTTTGACGACATTGACGACAAAGACGACATTGACGACATAGACGACATAGACGACATAGACGATATTTACGACTTTGATAACGTTGACGACATAGATGACATAGACAACAGGTATGACATTGACAACACTGACAGCTTTGAAGACATAGACGACATTGACGTCATTGACGACATTGACGACATTGACGACATTGACGACATAGACTACAGAGACGATATTAACGACTTTGACGACATTGACGATATTGACGACATAGACGATATTGACGACATTGACGACAAAGACGACATTGACGACATAGACGACATTGACGACATTGACGACATAGACGATATTGTCGACTTTGACGACATTGACGACATTGAAGACATTGACGACATTGACGACATAGACGACATTGACGATATTGATGAAATAGGCGACATAGACGATATTTACGACTTTGACTACATTTACAACGTAGATGACATAGACAGCATGTATGACATTGACAACATTGACAGCATTGAAGACATTGACGACATTGACGTCATTGACAACATTGACAACATAGACGACTTTGATGACATTGACGACATTGACGACATAGACGACATAGACGATATTGACGACTTTGACGACATTGACGACTTTGACGACATTGACGACATAGACGACATTGACAACATTGACGACATTGACGACATAGACGATATTTACGCCTTTGACGACATTGACGACATTGATGACAAAGACAACATGTATGACATTTACAACATTGACAGCATTGAAGACATTGACGACATTGACGTCATTGACGACATTGACGACATAGACGACATTGACGACATTGACGACATTGACGATATTGACGACATTGACGACATTGACGACATTGACGACATAGACGACATTAACGACATTAACGACATAGACGACATTGACGACACTGAAGACATTGACGACATTGTCGACATAGACGACATTGACGACTTAGACGACATGGACGACATTGACGACATCGACGACATTGATGACGTTGACGACATAGACGACATTGACGACATTGACGACATAGACGACATAACCGATATTGACGACTTTGACGACATTGACGCCATTGACGACATTGACGACATAGACGACATTGACGACATTGACAACATAGACGACATAAACGATATTGACGACATTGACAACATTGAAGACATATACGACATTAACGACATTGAAGACATAGACGACATTGACGACATTGACGACATAGACGACATAGACGATATTGACGACATTGACGACATTAACGACATTTACGACATAGACGACATTGGCGACATTGACAACATTGACGACATTGACGATATTGACGACATAGACGACATAGACGACACAGACGATATTGACGACATAGACGATATTGACGACTTTGACGACATTGACGACATTGACGATATTAACGACTTTGACGACATTGACGACATTGACGATATTGACGACATTGACGACATTGACGACATTGACGACACAGACAACATTGACGAAAACGACGACATAGTCGATATTTACTACTGTCACGACATTGATGACATAGTTGACATAGACAACATGTAGGACATTGACAACATTGACGGCATTGAAGACATTGACGACATTCACGTCATTGACGACATTGACGACATAGACGACTTTGACGACATTGACGACATTGACGACATTGACGACATAGACGATATTGACGACTTTGACGACATTGACGACATTGACGATATTAACGACTTTGACGAAATTGACGACATAGACCATATAGACGATATTCTAGACTTTGACGACATTGACGACATTGACAACATTGACGACTTTGACGATATTGACGACATTGACGACATAGACGAAATAGACGATATTTACAACTTTGACGACAATGAGGACATAGATGACAAAGATAACATGTATGACATTGACAACATTGACAGCATTGAAGACATTGACGACATTGACGTCATTGACGACATTGACGACATAGACGACTTTGACGACATTGACGACATTGACGACATAGACGATATTGACGATTTTGACGACATTGTCGACAAAGACGACATTGACGACATAGACGACATTGACGACATTGACGACATTGACGAAAATGTCGGTATTGACGATATTGACGAAATAGACGATATTTACGACATTGATGACATTGACGACACAGACGACATTGACGACATAGACGACATAGAGGATATTTATGACTTTGACGACATTGACAACATAGATGACATAGACAACATGTATGACATTGACAACATTGACAGCTTTGAAGACATTGACGACATTGACGTCATTAACGACATTGACGACATAGACGACTTTGACGACATTGACGACATTGACGACATAGACGACAAAGACGATAATGACGACTTTGACGACATTGACGACATTGACGACATTGACGACGTTGACGACATAGACGATATTGACGACATTGAGGACATTGACGACATTGACAACATAGACGACTTTGACGACATTGACGACATTGACGACATAGACGATATTGACGATTTTGACGACATTGTCGACAAAGACGACATTGACGACATAGACGACATTGACGACATTGACGACATTGACGAAAATGTCGATTTTGACGATATTGACGAAATAGACGATATTTACGACATTGATGACATTGACGACACAGACGACATTGACGACATAGACGACATAGACGACATAGACGATATTTACGACTTTGACGAAGTTGACGACATAGATGACATAGACAACATGTATGACATTGACAACATTGACAGCTTTGAAGATATTGACGACATTGACGTCATTGACGACATTGAAGAGATAGACAACATTGACGATATTGAAAACTTTGAAGACATTGACGACATTGACGATATTGACGACATAGACGTTGACGACATTGACGACATAGACGACATTGACGACATTGACGACATAGATGACATAGACGATATTGACGACATTTACGACATTGACGACATAGACGACATTCACGATATTCACATTGACGACATTGATGACATGGACGACATTGACGACATACACGACATAGACGATATTGACGACTATGACGACATTGACGAAAAAGACGACATTGACAACATAGACTACATAGACAATATTGACGATATGGACGACATTGACGACATTGACGAAAATGTTGATATTGACGATATTGACGACATAGACGACATTGACGACATTGACGACATTGACGACACAACGACATTGCCGAATTAGACGACATAGAAAATATTTACGACATTGACGACAATGACGACATTGACGACATAGAAGACCAAGACAACATGTATGACATTGACAAGATTGACAGCATTGAAGACATTGAAGACATTGACGTCATTGACGATATTGACGACATTGACGACATACACGACATAGACGATATTGACGACTTTGACGACATTGACGACAAAGACGTCATTGACGACATAGACTACATCGACGATATTGACGATATGGACGACATTGACGACATTGACGAAAATGTCGATATTGACGACATTGACGACATAGACGATATTGACGACATTGACGACATTGACGACATTGACGACATAGACGACATTGACGACATAGACGACATAGACGACATAGACGACATAGACCATATTGAGGACATTGACGACATTGACGATATTGATGACATTGACGACTTTGACGATATTGACGACTTTGACGAAATTGACGACAAAGACGACATAGATGACATAGACGACATAGACGATATTTACGACTTTGATAACGTTGACGACTTAGATGACATAGACAACATGTATGACATTGAAAACGTTGACAGCATTGAATACATTGACGACATTGGCGTCATTGATGACATTGACGACATTGACGACATAGACGATATTGACGACTTTGACGACATTGGCGACATTGACGAAATTTGTCGACATTGACGACATTGACGACATTGACGACATAGAAGACATTGACGACATTGACGACATTGACGACATTGACGACTTTGACGACATTGACGACATAGACGACATAGACGATGTTGACGATTTTGACGACATTGACGACATTGATGATTTTGACGACATTGACGTCATTGACGACATTGACGACATAGACAACATTGACGACATAGACGACATATACGACACAGACGATATTGGCGACTTCTACGACATTGACGACTTTGACAATATTGACGACTTTGACGACATTGACGACATTGGCGATATTGACGACATTGACGACATAGAAGACATTGACGACAGTGACGACATTGACGATATTGACGACATAGACGACATAGACGACATAGACGACATAGACGGCATTGACGACATAGACGATATAGACGACTTTGACGACATTGACGACATTGACGATATTGACGACATTGACGACATTAACGACATTGACGACATTGACGATATTGACGGCATTTACGACATTGACGACATAGACGACATTCACGATATTCACATTGACGACATTGATGACATGGACGACATTGACGACATTCACGACATAGACGATATTGACGACTATGACGACATTGACGAAAAAGACGACATTGACAAAATAGACTACATAGACAATATTGACGATATGGAAGACATTGACGACATTGACGAAAATGTCGATATTGACGATATTTACGACATAGACGATATTGACGACATTGACGACATTGACGACACAACGACATTGCCGAATTAGACGACATAGACGATATTTACGACATTGACGACATTGACGATATTGACGACATAGAAGACCAAGACAACATGTATGACATTGACAACATTGACAGCATTGAAGACATTGAAGACATTGTCGTCATTGACGACATTGACGACATACACGACATAGACGATATTGACGACTTTGACGACATTGACGACAAAGACTTCATTGACGACATAGACTACATCGACGATATTGACGATATGGACGACATTGACGACATTGACGAAAATGTCGATATTGACGACATTGACGACATAGACGATATTGACGACATTGACGACATTGACGACATTGACGACATAGACGACATTGACGACATAGACGACATAGACGACATAGACGACATAGACGATATTGAGGACATTGACGACATTGGCGATATTGATGACATTGACGACTTTGACGATATTGACGACTTTGACGACATTGACGACAAAGACGACATTGACGACATAGACGACATAGACGATATTTACGACTTTGATAACGTTGATGACATAGATGACATAGACAACATGTATGACATTGAAAACGTTGACAGCATTGAAGACATTGACGACATTGGCGTCATTGATGACATTGACGACATTGACGACATAGACGATATTGACGACTTTGACGACATTGGCGACATTGACGAAATTTGCCGACATTGACGACATTGACGACATCGACGACTTTGACGACATTGACGACATAGACGACATAGACGAAATTGATGACATTGACGACATTAACGACATTAACGACATAAAAGACATTGACGACATTGACGACATTGACGACATTGACGATATTGACGACATGGACGACATAGACGACATAATCGATATTGACGACTATGACGACATTGACGACATTGGCGATATTGACGGCAAAGACGCCATTGACGACATTGACGAACTAGACGACATAGACGACTTTGACGACATTGACTACATAGACGATATTGACGACTTTGACGAGATTAACGACATTGACGACATAGACGGCATTGACGTCAATGACGACATAGATGACATAGACAAGATGTATGACATTTAAAACATTGACAGCATTGAAGACATTGACGACATTGACGACATTGACGACATAGACGATATTGACGACTTTGACGACATTACGACATTGACGACATTGACGACATTGACGACATTGACGACTTTGACGACATTGACGACATAGACGACATAGACGATATTGACGACATTGACGACATTAACGACATTGACGACATAGAAGACATTGACGACATTGACGATATTGTCGACATAGACGACATAGACGACATAGACGGCATTGACGACATAGACGATACAGACGACTTTGACGATATTTACGACATTGACGACATTGACGACATAGACCACATTGACGACATAGACGACATAGACGACATTGACGACATTGATGAAATAGGCGACATAGACGATATTTACGACTTTGACGACATTTACGACGTAGATGACATAGACAGCATGTATGACATTGACAACATTGACAGCATTGAAGACATTGACGACATTGACGTCATTGACGACATTGACGACATAGACGACTTTGATGACATTGACGACATTGACGACATTGACGACATAGACGATATTGACAACATTGACGACATTGACGACATAGACGACATAGACGATATTTACGACTTTGACGACATTGACGACATTGATGACAAAGACAACATGTATGACATTGACAACATTGACAGCATTGAAGACATTGACGACATTGACGTCATTGACGACATTGACGACATAGACGACTTTGACGACATTGACGACATAGACGACATAGACGATATTGACGACATTGACGACATAGAAGACATTGACGACATTGACGACAGTGACGACATTGACGATATTGCCGACATAGACGACATAGACGACATAGACGGCATTGACGACATAGACGATATAGACGACTTTGACGACATTGACGACTTTGACGATATTGACGACATTGACGACATTAACGACATTGACGACATAGACGACATTGACGACACTGAAGACATTGACGACATTGTCGACATAGACGACATTGACGACTTAGACGACATGGACGACAATGACGACATCGACGACTTAGACGACGTTGACGACATATACGACATTGACGACTTTGACGACATAGACGACATAACCGATATTGACGACTTGGACGACATTGACGCCATTGACGACATTGACGACATAGACGACATAGACATTGACGACATTGACTACATAGACGACATAAACGATATTGACGACATTGACCACATTGAAGACATAGAAGACATTAACGACATTGAAGAGATAGACGACATTGACGACATTGACGACATCGACGACATAGACGATATTGACGACATTGACGACATCAACGACATTGACGACATAGACGACATTGGCGACATTGACGACATTGACGACATTGACGATATTGACGACTTAGACGACATAGACGACACAGACGATATTGACGACATAGACGATATTGACGACTTTGACGACATTGACGACATTGACGATATTAACGACTTTGACGACATTGACGACATTGACGATATTGACGACATTGACGACATTGACGACATTGACGACACAGACGACATTGACGAAATCGACGACATAGACGATATTTACGACTTTGACGACATTAACGACATAGATGACATAGACAGCATATATGACATTGACCACATTGACAGCATTGAAGAAATTGACGACATTGACGTCATTGACGACATTGACGACATAGACGACTTTGACGACATTGACGAAATTGACGACATAGACTATATAGACGATATTGACGACTTTGACGACATTGACGACATTGACAACATTGACGACTTTGACGACATTGACGACATTGGCGACATAGACGAAATAGACGAAATTTACCACTTTGACGACATTGAGGACATAGATGACAAAGATAACATGTATGACGTTGACAACATTGACAGCATTGAAGACATTGACGACATTGACGTCATTGACGACATTGACGACATAGACGACTTTGACGACATTGACGCCATTGACGACATAGACGACATTGACGACTTTGATGACATTGACGACAAAGACGACTTTGACGACATAGACGACATAGACGATATTTACGACTTTGACGACATTGACGACATAGATGACATAGACAACATGTATGACATTGACAACATTGACAGCTTTGAATACATTGACGACATTGACGTCATTGACGACATTGACGACATAGACGACTTTGACGACATTGACGACATATACGACATAGACGACAAAGACGATAATGACGACTTTGACGACATTGACGACATTGACGACATTGACGACGTTGACGACATAGACGACATTGACGACATTGAGGACTTTGACGACATTGACGACATAGACAATATTGACGACATAGACAACATAGACGACATAGACGACATTGACGAAATAGACGATATTTACAACTTTGACGACATTGACGAAATTGACGACATTGACGACATTGACGACATTGACGACACAACGACATTGCCGACATAGACGACATAGACGATATTTACGACTTTGATGACATTGACGTCATAGAAGACATAGACAACATGTATGAAATTGACAACATTGACAGCATTGAAGACATTGAAGACATTGACGTCATTGACGACATTGACGAAAGACGACTTTGACGACATTGACGACATTGACGACATTGACGACATACACGACATCGTCGATATTGACGACTTTGACGACATTGACGACAAAGACGACATTGACGACATAGACGACATAGACGATATTGACGATATGGACGACATTGACGACATTGACGAAAATGTCGATATTGACGATATTGACGACATAGCCGATATTGACGACGTTGACGACATTGAGGACATTGACGACATAGACGACATTGACGACATAGACGACATAGACGACATTGATGATATAGACGATATTGAGGACATTGACGACATTGATGATATTGACGATATGGACGACATTGACGACATTGACGAAAATGTCGATATTGACGATATTGACGACATAGACGATATTGACGACATTGACGACATTGAAGACATTGACGACATTGACGACATAGACGAGATTGACGACATAGTCGACATAGACGACATAGACGATATTGACGACATAGACGATATTGACGACATGGACGACATTGACGACATTGACGACATAGACGACATTGACGGCAAAGACGACATTGACGACATAGACGACATGGACGACATAGACGATATTTACGACTTTGACGAAGTTGACGACATAGATGACATATACAACATGTATGACATTAACAACATTGACAGCTTTGAAGACATTGACGACATTGACGTCATTGACGACATTGAAGACATAGACAACATTGACGATATTGAAAACTTTGAAGACATTGACGACATTGACGATATTGACGACATAGACATTGACGACCTTGACGACATAGACGACATTGACGACATTGACGACATAGATGACATAGACGATATTGACGACATTTACGACATTGACGACATAGACGACATTCACGATATTCACATTGACGTCATTGACGACATTGACGACATAGACGACTTTGACGACATTGACGAAATTGACGACATAGACTATATAGACGATATTGACAACTTTGACGACATTGACGACATTGACAACATTGACGACTTTGACGACATTGACGACATTGGCGACATAGACGAAATAGACGATATTTACATTTTGACGACATTGAGGACATAGATGACAAAGATAACATGTATGACATTGACAACATTGACAGCATTGAAGACATTGACGACATTGACGTCATTGACGACATTGACGACATAGACGACTTTGACGACATTGACGCCATTGACGACATAGACGATATTGACGATTTTGACGACATTGACGACAAAGACGACATTGACGACATAGACGACATTGACGACATTGACGACATTGACGTAAATGTCGATATTGACGATATTGACGAAATAGACGATATTTACGACATTGATGACATTGACGACACAGACGACATTGACGGCATAGACGATATTTACTACTTTGACGACATTGACGACATAGATGACATAGACAACATGTATGACATTGACAACATTGACATCTTTGAATACATTGACGACATTGACGTCATTGACGACATTGACGACATAGACGACTTTGACGACATTGACGACATATACGACTTAGACGACAAAGACGATAATGACGACTTTGACGACATTGACGACATTGACGACATTGACGACATAGACAATATTGACGACATAGACTACATAGACGACATAGACGACATTGACGAAATAGACGATATTTACTACTTTGACGACATTGACGAAATTGACGACATTGACGACATTGACGACATTGACGACACAACGACATTGCCGACATAGACGACATAGACGATATTTACGACTTTGACGACATTGACGTCATAGAAGACATAGACAACATGTATGGAATTGACAACATTGACAGCATTGAAGACATTGAAGACATTGACGTCATTGACGACATTGACGACAGACGACTTTAACGACATTGACGACATTGACGACATACACGACATAGTCGATATTGACGACTTTGACGACATTGACGACAAAGACGACATTGACGACATAGACGACATAGACGATATTGACGATATGGACGACATTGACGACATTGACGAAAATGTCGATATTGACGATATTGACGACATAGACGATATTGACGACGTTGACGACATTGAGGACATTGACGACATTGACGACATAGACAATATTGACGACATAGACAACATAGACGACATAGACGACATTGACGAAATAGACGACATTGACGACATAGACGAAAATGTCGACATTGACGACATAGACGACATTGACGACAAAGACGACATTGACGACATAGACGACATAGACAATATTTACGACTTTGACGAAGTTGACAACATAGATGACATATACAACATGTATGACATTGACAACATTGACAGCTTTGAAGACATTGACGACATTGACGTCATTGACAACATTGAAGACATAGACAACATTGACGATATTGAAAACTTTGAAGACATTGACGACATTGACGATATTGACGACATAGACATTGACGACATTGACGACATAGACGACATTGACGACATTGACGACATAGATGACATAGACGATATTGACGACATTTACGACATTGACGACATAGACGACATTCACGATATTCACATTGACGACATTGATGACAAGGACGACATTGACGACATACACGACATAGACGATATTGACGACTATGACGACATTGACGACACAACGACATTGCCGAATTAGACGACATAGACGATATTTACGACATTGACGACATTGACGACATAGAAGACCAAGACAACATGTATGACATTGACAACATTGACATCATTGAAGACATTGAAGACATTGACGTCATTGACGACATTGACGACATTGACGACATACACGACATAGACGATATTGACGACAA
Organism: Locusta migratoria; assembly: GCA_026315105.1. Lineage (NCBI taxonomy): Eukaryota > Metazoa > Arthropoda > Insecta > Orthoptera > Acrididae > Locusta > Locusta migratoria. Next base: position 126,780,845 of record CM048754.1, read on the forward strand.
AGACGTCATTGACGACATAGACTACATCGACGATATTGACGATATGGACGACATTGACGACATTGACGAAAATGTCGATATTGACGATATTGACGACATAGACGATATTGACGACATTGCCGACTTTGACGACATAGACGACATTGACGACATAGACGACATAGACGACATAGGCGACATAGACGATATTGAGGTCATTGACGACATTGACGATATTGATGACATTGACGACTTTGACGATATTGACGACTTTGACGACATTGACGATAAAGACGACATTGACGACATAGACGACATAGACGACATAGACGATATTTACGACTTTGATAACGTTGACGACATAGATGACATAGACAACATGTATGACATTGACAACATTGACAGCTTTGAAGACATAGACGACATTGACGTCATTGACGACATTGACGACATTGACGACATTGACGACATAGACTACAGAGACGATATTAACGACTTTGACGAAATTGACGATATTGACGACATAGACGATATTGACGACATTGACGACATAGACGACATTGACGACATAGACGACATTGACGACATTGACGACATAGACGATATTGTCGACTTTGACGACATTGACGACATTGAAGACATTGACGACATTGACGACATAGACGACATAGACGATATTGATGAAATAGGCGACATAGACGATATTTACGACTTTGACTACATTTACAACGTAGATGACATAGACAGCATGTATGACATTGACAACATTGACAGCATTGAAGACATTGACGACATTGACGTCATTGACAACATTGACAACATAGACGACTTTGATGACATTGACGACATTGACGACATAGACGACATAGACGATATTGACGACTTTGACGACATTGACGACTTTGACGACATTGACGACATAGACGACATTGACAACATTGACGACATTGACGACATAGACGATATTTACGCCTTTGACGACATTGACGACATTGATGACAAAGACAACATGTATGACATTTACAACATTGACAGCATTGAAGACATTGACGACATTGACGTCATTGACGACATTGACGACATAGACGACTTTGATGACATTGACGACATTGACGATATTGACGACATTGACGACATTGACGACATTGACGACATAGACGACATTGACGACATTGACGACATTGACGACATAGACGACATTGACGACATTGACAACATAGACGACATAGACGACATAGACGATATTGACGACTTTGACGACATTGACGACATAGACGACATTGACGACATTGACGACATTGACGACATAGACGACATAGACGATATTGACGACATTGACGACATTAACGACATTGACGACATTAACGACATTGACGACTTAGACGACATTGGCGACATTGACGACATTGACGACATTGTCGATATTGACGACATAGACGACATAGAAGACACAGACGATATTGACGACATAGACGATATTGACGAATTTGACGACATTGACGACATTCAAGATATTAACGACTTTGACGACATTGACGACATTGACGATATTGACGACATTGACGACATTGACGACATTGACGACACAGACGACATTGACGAAATCGACGACATAGACGATATTTACGACTTTGACGACATTGAGGACATAGATGACAAAGATAACATGTATGACATTGACAACATTGACAGCAATTAAGACATTGACGACATTGACGACATTGACGACATAGACGACTTTGACGACATTGACGACATTGACGACATAGACGATATTGACGATTTTGACGACATTGACGACAAAGACGACATTGACGACATAGACGACATTGACGACATTGACGACATTGACGTAAATGTCGATATTGACGATATTGACGAAATAGACGATATTTACGACATTGATGACATTGACAACACAGACGACATTGACGACATAGACGACATAGACGATATTTACGACTTTGACGACATTGACGACATAGATGACATAGACAACTTGTATGACATTGACAACATTGACAGCTTTGAATACATTGACGACATTGACGTCATTGACGACATTGAGGACATAGACGACTTTGACGACATTGACGACATATACGACATAGACGACAAAGACGATAATGACGACTTTGACGACATTGACGACATTGACGACATTGACGACGTTGACGACATAGACGACATTGACGACATTGAGGACATTGACGACATTGACAACATAGACAATATTGACGACATAGACAACATAGACGACATAGACGACATTGACGAAGTAGACGATATTTACAAATTTGACGACATTGACGAAATTGACGACATTGACGACATTGACGACATTGACAACACAACGTTATTGCCGACATAGACATAGACGATATTTTCGACTTGGACGACATTGACGTCATAGAAGACATAGACAGCATGTATGAAATTGACATCATTGACAGCATTGAAGACATTGAAGACATTGACGTCATTGACAACATTGACGACAGACGACTTTGAAGACATTGACGACATTGACGACATACACGACATAGTCGATATTGACGACATTGACGACAAAGACGACATTGACGACATAGACGACATAGACGATATTGACGATATGGACGACATTGACGACTTTGACGAAAATGTCGATATTGACGATATTGACGACATAGACGATATTGACGACATTGACGACATTGAGGACATTGACGACATAGACGACATTGACGACATAGACGACATAGACGACATAGACGACATTGACGACATAGACGATATTGAGGACATTGACGACATTGATGATATTGACGATATGGACGACATTGACGACATTGACGAAAATGTCGATATTGACGATATTGACGACATAGACGATATTGACGACATTGACGACTTTGACGACATTGACGACATAGACGACAATGACGACATAGACGACATTGACGACATAGACGATATTGACGACATAGACGATATTGACGACATTGACGACATTGACGACATTGACGACATTGACGACATAGACGACATTGACGACAAAGACGACATTGACGACATAGACGACATAGACGACATAGACGATATTTACGACTTTGACGAAGTTGACGACATAGATGACATATACAACATGTATGACATTGACAACAGTGACAGCTTTGAATACATTGACGACATTGACGTCATTGACGACATTGAAGACATAGACAACAATGACGATATTGAAAACTTTGAAGACATTGACGACATTGACGATATTGAGGACATTGACGACATTGATGATATTGACGATATGGACGACATTGACGACATTGACGAAAATGTCGATATTGACGATATTGACGACATAGACGATATTGACGACATTGACGACATTGACGACATAGATGACATAGACGATATTGACGACATTTACGACATTGACGACATAGACGGCATTCACGATATTCACATTGATGACATTGATGACATGGACGACATTGACGACATACACGACATAGACGATATTGACGACTATGACGACATTGACGACACAACGACATTGCCGAATTAGACGACATAGACGATATTTACGACATTGACGACATTGACGACATAGAAGACCAAGACAACATGTATGACATTGACAACATTGACATCATTGAAGACATTGAAGACATTGACGTCATTGACGACATTGACGACATTGACGACATTGACGACATACACGACATAGACGATATTGACGACTTTGACGACATTGACGACAAAGACGTCATTGACGACATAGACTACATCGACGATATTGACGATATGGACGACATTGACGACATTGACGACATTGAGGACATTGACGACATAGACGACATTGACGACATAGACGACATAGACGACATAGACGACATTGACGACATTGATGATATTGACGATATGGACGACATTGACGACATTGACGAAAATGTCGATATTGACGATATTGACGACATAGACGATATTGACGACATTGACGACATTGACGACATAGACGACATTGACGACATAGACGACATAGACGACATAGACGAATTAGACGATATTGAGGTCATTGACGACATTGACGATATTGATGACATTGACGACTTTGACGATATTGACGACTTTGACGACATTGACGACAAAGACGACATTGACGACATAGACGACATTGACGTCATAGACGATATTTACGACTTTGATAACGTTGACGACTTAGATGACATAGACAACATGTATGACATTGACAACATTGACAGCTTTGAAGACATAGACGACATTGACGTCATTGACGACATTGACGACATAGACGACTTTGACGACATTGACGACATTGACGACATAGACAACATTGACGATATTGACAACTTTGACGACATTGACGACATTGACAATATTGACGACAGAGGCGACATTGACGACATTGACGACATTGACGACATTGACGACATTGACGACATAGACTACAGAGACGATATTAACGACTTTGACGACATTGTCGATATTGACGACATTGACGACATAGACGACATTGACGACTTAGACGACATTGACGACATTGACGACATAGACGATATTGTCGACTTTGACGACATTGACGACATTGAAGACATTGACGACATTGACGACATAGACGACATTGACGATATTGATGAAATAGGCGACATAGACGATATTTACGACTTTGACTACATTTACAACGTAGATGACATAGACAGCATGTATGACATTGACAACATTGACAGCATTGAAGACATTGACGACATTGACGTCATTGACGACATTGACAACATAGACGACTTTGATGACATTGACGACATTGACGACATAGACGACATAGACGATATTGGCGACTTTGACGACATTGACGACAAAGACGTCATTGACGACATAGACTACATCGACGATATTGACGATATGGACGACATTGACGACATTGACGACATTGAGGACATTGACGACATAGACGACATTGACGACATAGACGACATAGACGACATTGACGACATTGATGATATTGACGATATGGACGACATTGACGACATTGACGATAATGTCGATATTGACGATATTGACGACATAGACGATATTGACGACATTGACGACATTGACGACATAGACGCCATTGACGACATAGACGACATAGACGACATAGACGAATTAGACGATATTGAGGTCATTGACGACATTGACGATATTGATGACATTGACGACTTTGACGATATTGACGACTTTGACGACATTGACGACAAAGACGACATTGACGACTTTGACGACATTGACGACATAGACAACATTGACAACATTGACGACATTGACGACATAGACGATATTTACGCCTTTGACGACATTGACGACATTGATGACAAAGACAACATGTATGACATTTACAACATTGACAGCATTGAAGACATTGACGACATTGACGTCATTGACGACATTGACGACATCGACGACTTTGACGACATTGACGACATTGACGATATTGACGACATTGACGACATTGACGACATTGACGACATAGACGACATTGACGATATTGACGACATTGACGACATAGACGACATTGACGACATTGACAACATAGACGACATAGACGACATAGACGATATTGACGACTTTGACGACATTGACGACATTGACGACATAGACGACATTGACGACATTGACGACATAGACGACATAGACGATATTGACGACATTGACGACATTAACGACATTGAAGACATTAACGACATTGACGACATAGACGACATTGGCGACATTGACGACATTGACGACATTGACGATATTGACGACATAGACGACATAGAAGACACAGACGATATTGACGACATAGACGATATTGACGACTTTGACGACATTGACGACATTCAAGATATTAACGACTTTGACGACATTGACGACATTGTCGATATTGACGACATTGACGACATTGACGACATTGACGACAAAGACGACATTGACGAAATCGACGACATAGACGATATTTACGACTTTGACGACATTAACGACATAGATGACATAGACAGAATGTATGACATTGACCACATTGACAGCATTGAAGACATTGACGACATTGACGTCATTGACGACATTGACGACATAGACGACTTTGACGACATTGACGAAATTGACGACATAGACTATATAGACGATATTTCCGACTTTGACGACATTGATGACATTGACAACATTGACGACTTTGACGACATTGACGACATTGACGACATAGACGACATAGACGATATTTACGACTTTGACGACATTGACGACATAGATGACATAGACAACATGTATGACATTGACAACATTGACAGCTTTGAATACATTGACGACATTGACGTCATTGACGACATTGACGACATAGACGACTTTGACGACATTGACGACATATACGACATAGACGACAAAGACGATAATGACGACTTTGACGACATTGACGACATTGACGACATTGACGACGTTGACGACGTTGACGACATAGACGACATTGACGACATTAAGGACATTGACGACATTGACGACATAGACAATATTGACGACATAGACAACATAGACGACATAGAAGACATTGACGAAATAGACGATATTTACAACTTTGACGACATTGACGAAATTGACGACATTGACGACATTGACGACACAACGTTATTGCCGACATAGACATAGACGATATTTACGACTTTGACGACATTGACGTCATAGAAGACATAGACAGCATGTATGAAATTGACATCATTGACAGCATTGAAGACATTGAAGACATTGACGTCATTGACGACATTGACGACAGACGACTTTGACGACATTGACGACATTGACGACATTGACGACATACACGACATAGTCGATATTGACGACATTGACGACATTGACGACAAAGACGACATTGACGACATAGACGACATAGACGATATTGACGATATGGACGACATTGACGACATTGACGAAAATGTCGATATTGACGATATTGACGACATAGACGATATTGACGACATTGACGACTTTGACGACATTGACGACATAGACGACAATGACGACATAGACGACATAGACGACATAGACGATATTGACGACATAGACGATATTGACGACATTGACCACATTGACGACATTGATGACATTGACGACATAGACGACATTGACGACAAAGACGACATTGACGACATAGACGACATAGACGACATAGACGATATTTACGACTTTGACGAAGTTGACGACATAGATGACATATACAACATGTATGACATTGACAACATTGACAGCTTTGAAGACATTGACGACATTGACGTCATTGACGACATTGAAGACATAGACAACAATGACGATATTGAAAACTTTGAAGACATTGACGACATTGACGATATTGACGACATAGACATTGACGACATTGACGACATGGACGACATTGACGACATTGACGACATAGATGACATAGACGATATTGACGACATTTACGACATTGACGACATAGACGACATTCACGATATTCACATTGATGACATTGATGACATGGACGACATTGACGACATACACGACATAGACGATATTGACGACTATGACGACATTGACGACACAACGACATTGCCGAATTAGACGACATAGACGATATTTACGACATTGTAGACATTGACGACATAGAAGACCAAGACAACATGTATGACATTGACAACATTGACATCATTGAAGACATTGAAGACATTGACGTCATTGACGACTTGACGACATTGACGACATACACGACATAGACGATATTGACGACATTGACGACATTGACGACAAAGACGTCATTGACGACATAGAATACATCGACGATATTGACGATATGGACGACATTGACGACATTGACGAAAATGTCGATATTGACGATATTGACGACATAGACGATATTGACGACATTGACGACATTGACGACATTGACGACTAGACGACATTGACGACATAGACGACATAGAAGACATAGACGACATAGACGATATTGAGGTCATTGACGACATTGACGACTTTGACGATATTGACGACTTTCACGACATTGACGACAAAGACGACATTGACGACATAGACGACATAGACGATATTTACGACTTTGATAACGTTGACGACATAGATGACACAGACAACATGTATGACATTGACAACATTGACAGCTTTGAAGACATAGACGACATTGACGTCATTGACGACATTGACGACATAGACGACTTTGACGACATTGACGATATTGACTACATAGACAACATTGACGATATTGACAACTTTGACGACATTGACGACATTGACAATATTGACGACATAGACGACATTGACGACATTGACGACATTGACGACATAGACGATATTGACGACATTGACGACATAGACGACATTGACGACATTGACGACATTGACGACATAGACGATATTGTCGACTTTGACGACATTGAAGACATTGACGACATTGACGACATAGACGACATTGACGATATTGATGAAATAGGCGACATAGACGATATTTACGACTTTGACTACATTTACGACGTAGATGACATAGACAGCATGTATGACATTGACAACATTGACAGCATTGAAGACATTGACGACATTGACGTCATTGACGACATTGACAACATAGACGACTTTGATGACATTGACGACATTGACGACATAGACGACATAGACGATATTGACGACCTTGACGACATTGACGACTTTGACGACATTGACGACATAGACGACATTGACAACATTGACGAAATTGACGACATAGACGATATTTACGCCTTTGACGACATTGACGACATTGATGACAAAGACAACATGTATGACATTGACAACATTGACAGCATTGAAGACATTGACGACATTAACGTCATTGACGACATTGACAACATAGACGACTTTGATGACATTGACGACATTGACGACATAGACGATATAGACGACTTTGACTACATTGACGTCATTGACGATATTGACGACATTGACTACATTGACGACATTGACGACATAGACGACATTGACGACATTGACGACATTGACGACATTGACGACATTGACGACATAGACGACATTGACGACATTGACAACATAGACGACATAGACGACATAGACGATATTGACGCCTTTGACGACATTGACGACATTGACGACATAGACGACATTGACGACATTGACGACATTGACGACATAGACGACATAGACGATATTGACGACATTGACGACATTAACGACATTGACGACATTACGACATTGATGACATAGACGACATTGGCGACATTGACGACATTGACGACATTGACGATATTGACGACATAGACGACATAGACGACACAGACGATATTGACGACATAGAATATATTGACGACTTTGACGACATTGACGACATTGACGATATTAACGACTTTGTCGACATTGACATCATTGACGAAATTGACGACATTGACGACATTGACGACATTGACGACAAAGACGACATTGACGAAATCGACGACATAGACGATATTTACTACTGTGACGACATTGATGACATAGTTGACATAGACAACATGTAGGACATTGACAACATTGACGGCATTGAAGACATTGACGAAATTGACGTCATTGACGACATTGACGACATAGACGACTTTGACGACATTGACGACATTGACGACATAGACGACATAGACAACATAGACGACATAGACGATATTGTCGACTTTGACGACATTGACGACATTGAAGACATTGACGACATTGACAACATAGACGAAATTGACGACATTGACGAAATAGATGACATAGACGATATTTACGACTTTGTGGACATTAACGACATGGATGACATAGACAGCATGTATGACATTGACAACATTGACAGCATTGAAGACGTTGACGACATTGACGTCATTGACGACATTGACGACATAGACGACTTTGACGACATTGACGAAATTGACGACATAGACTACATAGATGATATTGACGACTTTGACGACAATGACGACATTGACAACATTGACGACTTTGACGCCATTGACGACATTGACGACATTGACGACATAGACGACATAGACGATATTTACGACTTTGATGACATTGACGACATTGAAGACATAGACGATATTGACGATTTTGACGACATTGACGACAAAGACGACATTGACGACATAGACGACATTGACGACATAGACGACATAGACGATATTTACGACTTTGACGACATTGACGACATAGATGACATAGACAACATGTATGACTTTGACAACATTGACAGCTTTGAAGACATTGACGACATTGACGTCATTGACGACATTGACGACATAGACGACTTTGACGACATTGACGACATTGACGACATTGACGACATAGACGACAAAGACGATAATGACGACTTTGACGACATTGACGACATTGACGACATTGACGACATTGACGACATTGACGACGTTGACGACATAGACGATATTGACGACAATGATGACATTGACGACATTGACGACATAGACAATATTGACGACATAGACTACATAGACGACATTTACGAAATAGACGATATTTACAACTTTGACGACATTGACGAAATTGACGACATTGACGACATTGACGACATTGACGACACAACGACATTGCCGACATAGACGACATAGACGATATTTACGACTTTGACGACATTGACGACATAGAAGACATAGACAACATGTATGAAATTGACAACATTGACAGCATTGAAGACATTGAAGACATTGACGTCATTGACGACATTGACGACAGACGACTTTGACGACATTGACGACAGTGACGACATTGACGACATAGTCGATATTGAAGACTTTGACGACATTGACGACAAAGTCGACATTGACGACATAGACGACATAGACGATATTGACGATATGGATGACATTGACGACATTGACGAAAATCTCGATATTGACGATATTGACGACATAGACGATATTGACGACATTGACGACATTGACGACGTTGACGACATTGACGACATAGAAGACATAGAAAAAATTGATGACATAGACGATATTGAGGACATTGACGACATTGATAATATTGATGATATTGACGACTTTGACGACATTGACGACTTTGACGACATTGATGACAAAGACGACATTGACGACATAGACGACATAGACGACATAGTCGATATTTACGACTTTGACGAAGTTGACGACATAGATGACAGACAACATGTATGACATTGACAACATTGACAGCTTTGAAGACATTGACGACATTGACGTCATTGACGACATTAACGACATAGACGACTTTGACGACATTGAAGACATAGACAACATTGACGATATTTACAACTTTGAAGACATTGACGACATTGACAACATTGACGACATAGACCACATTGACGGCATTGACGACATAGACGACATAGACGACATTGACGACATTGACGACATAGACGACAGATAAGATATTGACGACTTTGAAGACATTGACGATATTGACGACATAGACATTGACGACATTGGCGACATAGACGACATTGACGACATTGACGACATAGATGACATAGACAATATTGACGACATTTACGACATTGACAACATAGACGACATTCACGATATTCACATTGACGACATTGACGACATTGATGACATGGACGACATTGACGACATACATGCCATAGACGATATTGACGACTATGACGACATTGACGACAAAGACGACATTGACAACATAGACTACATAGACAATATTGACGATATGGACGACATTGACGACATTGACGAAAATGTCGATATTGACGATATTGACGACATAGACGATATTGACGACATTGACGACTTTGACGACATTGACGACATAGACGACAATGACGACATAGACGACATAGACGATATTGACGACATAGACGATATTGACGACATTGACGACATTGACGACATTGACGACATTGACGACATAGACGACATTGACGACAAAGACGACATTGACGACATAGACGACATAGACGACATAGACGATATTTACGACTTTGACGAAGTTGACGACATAGATGACATATACAACATGTATGACATTGACAACAGTGACAGCTTTGAATACATTGACGACATTGACGTCATTGACGACATTGAAGACATAGACAACAATGACGATATTGAAAACTTTGAAGACATTGACGACATTGACGATATTGAGGACATTGACGACATTGATGATATTGACGATATGGACGACATTGACGACATTGACGAAAATGTCGATATTGACGATATTGACGACATAGACGATATTGACGACATTGACGACATTGACGACATAGATGACATAGACGATATTGACGACATTTACGACATTGACGACATAGACGGCATTCACGATATTCACATTGATGACATTGATGACATGGACGACATTGACGACATACACGACATAGACGATATTGACGACTATGACGACATTGACGACACAACGACATTGCCGAATTAGACGACATAGACGATATTTACGACATTGACGACATTGACGACATAGAAGACCAAGACAACATGTATGACATTGACAACATTGACATCATTGAAGACATTGAAGACATTGACGTCATTGACGACATTGACAACATTGACGACATACACGACATAGACGATATTGACGACTTTGACGACATTGACGACAAAGACGTCATTGACGACATAGACTACATCGACGATATTGACGATATGGACGACATTGACGACATTGACGACATTGAGGACATTGACGACATAGACGACATTGACGACATAGACGACATAGACGACATAGACGACATTGACGACATTGATGATATTGACGATATGGACGACATTGACGACATTGACGAAAATGTCGATATTGACGATATTGACGACATAGACGATATTGACGACATTGACGACATTGACGACATAGACGACATTGACGACATAGACGACATAGACGACATAGACGAATTAGACGATATTGAGGTCATTGACGACATTGACGATATTGATGACATTGACGACTTTGACGATATTGACGACTTTGACGACATTGACGACAAAGACGACATTGACGACATAGACGACATTGACGTCATAGACGATATTTACGACTTTGATAACGTTGACGACTTAGATGACATAGACAACATGTATGACATTGACAACATTGACAGCTTTGAAGACATAGACGACATTGACGTCATTGACGACATTGACGACATAGACGACTTTGACGACATTGACGACATTGACGACATAGACAATATTGACGATATTGACAACTTTGACGACATTGACGACATTGACAATATTGACGACAGAGACGACATTGACGACATTGACGACATTGACGACATTGACGACATAGACTACAGAGACGATATTAACGACTTTGACGACATTGTCGATATTGACGACATTGACGACATAGACGACATTGACGACTTAGACGACATTGACGACATTGACGACATAGACGATATTGTCGACTTTGACGACATTGACGACATTGAAGACATTGACGACATTGACGACATAGACGACATTGACGATATTGATGAAATAGGCGACATAGACGATATTTACGACTTTGACTACATTTACAACGTAGATGACATAGACAGCATGTATGACATTGACAACATTGACAGCATTGAAGACATTGACGACATTGACGTCATTGACGACGTTGACAACATAGACGACTTTGATGACATTGACGACATTGACGACATAGACGACATAGACGATATTGACGACTTTGACGACATTGACGACAAAGACGTCATTGACGACATAGACTACATCGACGATATTGACGATATGGACGACATTGACGACATTGACGACATTGAGGACATTGACGACATAGACGACATTGACGACATAGACGACATAGACGACATAGACGACATTGACGACATTGATGATATTGACGATATGGACGACATTGACGACATTGACGAAAATGTCGATATTGACGATATTGACGACATAGACGATATTGACGACATTGACGACATTGACGACATAGACGACATTGACGACATAGACGACATAGACGACATAGACGAATTAGACGATATTGAGGTCATTGACGACATTGACGATATTGATGACATTGACGACTTTGACGATATTGACGACTTTGACGACATTGACGTCAAAGACGACATTGACGACTTTGACGACATTGACGACATAGACAACATTGACAACATTGACGACATTGACGACATAGACGATATTTACGCCTTTGACGACATTGACGACATTGATGACAAAGACAACATGTATGACATTTACAACATTGACAGCATTGAAGACATTGACGACATTGACGTCATTGACGACATTGACGACATAGACGACTTTGACGACATTGACGACATTGACGATATTGACGACATTGACGACATTGACGACATTGACGACATAGACGACATTGACGATATTGACGACATTGACGACATAGACGACATTGACGACATTGACAACATAGACGACATAGACGACATAGACGATATTGACGACTTTGACGACATTGACGACATTGACGACATAGACGACATTGACGACATTGACGACATTGACGACATAGACGACATAGACGATATTGACGACATTGACGACATTAACGACATTGAAGACATTAACGACATTGACGACATAGACGACATTGGCGACATTGACGACATTGACGACATTGACGATATTGACGACATAGACGACATAGAAGACACAGACGATATTGACGACATAGACGATATTGACGACTTTGACGACATTGACGACATTCAAGATATTAACGACTTTGACGACATTGACGACATTGTCGATATTGACGACATTGACGACATTGACGACATTGACGACACAGACGACATTGACGAAATCGACGACATAGACGATATTTACGACTTTGACGACATTAACGACATAGATGACATAGACAGCATGTATGACATTGACCACATTGACAGCATTGAAGACATTGACGACATTGACGTCATTGACGACATTGACGACATAGACGACTTTGACGACATTGACGAAATTGACGACATAGACTATATAGACGATATTGCCGACTTTGACGACATTGATGACATTGACAACATTGACGACTTTGACGACATTGACGACATTGACGACATAGACGACATAGACGATATTTACGACTTTGACGACATTGACGACATAGATGACATAGACAACATGTATGACATTGACAACATTGACAGCTTTGAATACATTGACGACATTGACGTCATTGACGACATTGACGACATAGACGACTTTGACGACATTGACGACATATACGACATAGACGACAAAGACGATAATGACGACTTTGACGACATTGACGACATTGACGACATTGACGACGTTGACGACGTTGACGACTTAGACGACATTGACGACATTAAGGACATTGACGACATTGACGACATAGACAATATTGACGACATAGACGACATAGAAGACATTGACGAAATAGACGATATTTACAACTTTGACGAAATTGACGACATTGACGACATTGACGACACAACGTTATTGCCGACATAGACATAGACGATATTTACGACTTTGACGACATTGACGTCATAGAAGACATAGACAGCATGTATGAAATTGACATCATTGACAGCATTGAAGACATTGAAGACATTGACGTCATTGACGACATTGACGACAGACGACTTTGACGACATTGACGACATTGACGACATTGACGACATACACGACATAGTCGATATTGACGACATTGACGACATTGACGACAAAGACGACATTGAAGACATAGACGACATAGACGATATTGACGATATGGACGACATTGACGACATTGACGAAAATGTCGATATTGACGATATTGACGACATAGACGATATTGACGACATTGACGACTTTGACGACATTGACGACATAGACGACAATGACGACATAGACGACATAGACGACATAGACGATATTGACGACATAGACGATATTGACGACATTGACCACATTGACGACATTGATGACATTGACGACATAGACGACATTGACGACAAAGACGACATTGACGACATAGACGACATAGACGACATAGACGATATTTACGACTTTGACGAAGTTGACGACATAGATGACATATACAACATGTATGACATTGACAACATTGACAGCTTTGAAGACATTGACGACATTGACGTCATTGACGACATTGAAGACATAGACAACAATGACGATATTGAAAACTTTGAAGACATTGACGACATTGACGATATTGACGACATAGACATTGACGACATTGACGACATGGACGACATTGACGACATTGACGACATAGATGACATAGACGATATTGACGACATTTACGACATTGACGACATAGATGACATTCACGATATTCACATTGATGACATTGATGACATGGACGACATTGACGACATACACGACATAGACGATATTGACGACTATGACGACATTGACGACACAACGACATTGCCGAATTAGACGACATAGACGATATTTACGACATTGTCGACATTGACGACATAGAAGACCAAGACAACATGTATGACATTGACAACATTGACATCATTGAAGACATTGAAGACATTGACGTCATTGACGACTTGACGACATTGACGACATACACGACATAGACGATATTGACGACATTGACGACATTGACGACAAAGACGTCATTGACGACATAGAATACATCGACGATATTGACGATATGGACGACATTGACGACATTGACGAAAATGTCGATATTGACGATATTGACGACATAGACGATATTGACGACATTGACGACATTGACGACATTGACGACTAGACGACATTGACGACATAGACGACATAGAAGACATAGACGACATAGACGATATTGAGGTCATTGACGACATTGACGACTTTGACGATATTGACGACTTTCACGACATTGACGACAAAGACGACATTGACGACATAGACGACATAGACGATATTTACGACTTTGATAACGTTGACGACATAGATGACATAGACAACATGTATGACATTGACAACATTGACTGCTTTGACGACATAGACGACATTGACGTCATTGACGACATTGACGACATAGACGACTTTGACGACATTGACGATATTGACTACATAGACAACATTGACGATATTGACAACTTTGACGACATTGACGACATTGACAATATTGACGACATAGACGACATTGACGACATTGACGACATTGACGACATTGACGACATAGACTACAGAGATGATATTAACGAATTTGAAAACATTGACGATATTGACGACATAGACGATATTGACGACATTGACGACATAGACGACATTGACGACATTGACGACATTGACGACATAGACGATATTGTCGACTTTGACGACATTGAAGACATTGACGACATTGACGACATAGACGACATTGACGATATTGATGAAATAGGCGACATAGACGATATTTACGACTTTGACTACATTTACGACGTAGATGACATAGACAGCATGTATGACATTGACAACATTGACAGCATTGAAGACATTGACGACATTGACGTCATTGACGACATTGACAACATAGACGACTTTGATGACATTGACGACATTGACGACATAGACGACATAGACGATATTGACGACCTTGACGACATTGACGACTTTGACGACATTGACGACATAGACGACATTGACAACATTGACGAAATTGACGACATAGACGATATTTACGCCTTTGACGACATTGACGACATTGATGACAAAGACAACATGTACGACATTGACAACATTGACAGCATTGAAGACATTGACGACATTGACGTCATTGACGACATTGACAACATAGACGACTTTGATGACATTGACGACATTGACGACATAGACGACATAGACGACTTTGACGACATTGACGTCATTGACGATATTGACGACATTGACTACATTGACGACATTGACGACATAGACGACATTGACGACATTGACGACATTGACGACATTGACGACATTGACGACATAGACGACATTGACGACATTGACAACATAGACGACATAGACGACATAGACGATATTGACGCCTTTGACGACATTGACGACATTGACGACATAGACGACATTGACGACATTGACGACATTGACGACATAGACGACATAGACGATATTGACGACATTGACGACATTAACGACATTGACGACATTAACGACATTGATGACATAGACGACATTGGCGACATTGACGACATTGACGACATTGACGATATTGACGACATAGACGACATAGACGACACAGACGATATTGACGACATAGAATATATTGACGACTTTGACGACATTGACGACATTGACGATATTAACGACTTTGTCGACATTGACATCATTGACGAAATTGACGACATTGACGACATTGACGACATTGACGACAAAGACGACATTGACGAAATCGACGACATAGACGATATTTACTACTGTGACGACATTGATGACATAGTTGACATAGACAACATGTAGGACATTGACAACATTGACGGCATTGAAGACATTGACGAAATTGACGTCATTGACGACATTGACGACATAGACGACTTTGACGACATTGACGACATTGACGACATTGACAACATAGACGAAATTGACGACATTGACGAAATAGATGACATAGACGATATTTACGACTTTGTGGACATTAACGACATGGATGACATAGACAGCATGTATGACATTGACAACATTGACAGCATTGAAGACGTTGACGACATTGACGTCATTGACGACATTGACGACATAGACGACTTTGACGACATTGACGAAATTGACGACATAGACTACATAGATGATATTGACGACTTTGACGACAATGACGACATTGACAACATTGACGACTTTGACGCCATTGACGACATTGACGACATTGACGACATAGACGACATAGACGATATTTACGACTTTGACGACATTGACGACATAGATGACATTGACAACATGTATGACATTGACAACATTGACAGCTTCGTAGACATTGACGACATTGACGTCATTGACGACATTGACGACATAGACGACTTTGACGACATTGACGACATTGACGACATTGACGACATAGACGACTTTGATGACATTGACGACATTGAAGACATAGACGATATTGACGATTTTGACGACATTGACGACAAAGACGACATTGACGACATAGACGACATTGACGACATAGACGACATAGACGATATTTACGACTTTGACGACATTGACGACATAGATGACATAGACAACATGTATGACTTTGACAACATTGACAGCTTTGAAGACATTGACGACATTGACGTCATTGACGACATTGACGACATAGACGACTTTGACGACATTGACGACATTGACGACATTGACGACATAGACGACAAAGACGATAATGACGACTTTGACGACATTGACGACATTGACGACATTGACGACATTGACGACATTGACGACGTTGACGACATAGACGATATTGACGACAATGATGACATTGACGACATTGACGACATAGACAATATTGACGACATAGACTACATAGACGACATTTACGAAATAGACGATATTTACAACTTTGACGACATTGACGAAATTGACGACATTGACGACATTGACGACATTGACGACACAACGACATTGCCGACATAGACGACATAGACGATATTTACGACTTTGACGACATTGACGACATAGAAGACATAGACAACATGTATGAAATTGACAACATTGACAGCATTGAAGACATTGAAGACATTGACGTCATTGACGACATTGACGACAGACGACTTTGACGACATTGACGACAGTGACGACATTGACGACATAGTCGATATTGAAGACTTTGACGACATTGACGACAAAGTCGACATTGACGACATAGACGACATAGACGATATTGACGATATGGATGACATTGACGACATTGACGAAAATCTCGATATTGACGATATTGACGACATAGACGATATTGACGACATTGACGACATTGACGACGTTGACGACATTGACGACATAGAAGACATAGAAAAAATTGATGACATAGACGATATTGAGGACATTGACGACATTGATGATATTGATGATATTGACGACTTTGACGACATTGACGACTTTGACGACATTGATGACAAAGACGACATTGACGACATAGACGACATAGACGACATAGACGATATTTACGACTTTGACGAAGTTGACGACATAGATGACAGACAACATGTATGACATTGACAACATTGACAGCTTTGAAGACATTGACGACATTGACGTCATTGACGACATTAACGACATAGACGACTTTGACGACATTGAAGACATAGACAACATTGACGATATTGACAACTTTGAAGACATTGACGACATTGACAACATTGACGACATAGACCACATTGACGGCATTGACGACATAGACGACATAGACGACATTGACGACATTGACGACATAGACGACAGATAAGATATTGACGACTTTGAAGACATTGACGATATTGACGACATAGACATTGACGACATTGGCGACATAGACGACATTGACGACATTGACGACATAGATGACATAGACAATATTGACGACATTTACGACATTGACGACATAGACGACATTCACGATATTCACATTGACGACATTGACGACATTGATGACATGGACGACATTGACGACATACATGCCATAGACGATATTGACGACTATGACGACATTGACGACAAAGACGACATAGACGACATTGACGACATAGACGACATAGACGATATTGAGGACATTGACGACATTGACGATATTGATGACATTAACGACTTTGACGATATTGACGACTTTGACGACATTGACAACAAAGACGACATTGACGACATAGACGACATAGACGACATAGACGATATTTACGACTTTGATAACGTTGATGACATAGATGACATAGACAACATGTATGACATTGACAACATTGACAACTTTGAAGACATAGACGACATTGACGTCTTTGACGACATTGACGACATAGACGACTTTGACGACATTGACGACATTGACAACATAGACAACATTGACGATATTGACAACTTTGACGACATTGACGACATTGACAATATTGACGACAGAGACGACATTGACGACATTGACGACATTGACGACATTGACGACATTGACGACATAGACTACAGAGACGATATTAACGACTTTGACGACATTGACGATATTGACGACATAGACGATGTTGACGACATTGACGACATAGACGACATTGACGACATAGACGACATAGACGATATTGTCGACTTTGACGACATTGACGACATTGAAGACATTGACGACATTGACGACATAGACGACATTGACGACATTGATGAAATAGGCGACATAGACGATATTTACGACTTTGACGACATTTACGACATAGATGACAAAGACAACATGTATGACATTGACAACATTGACAGCATTGAAGACATTGACGACATTGACGTCATTGACGACATTGACGACATAGACGACTTTGATGACATTGACGAAATTGACGACATAGTCTACATAGATGATATTGTCGACTTTGACGATATTGACGATATTGACAACTTTGACGACTTTGACGACATTGACGACATTGATGACATAGACGACATAGACGATATTTACGACTTTGACGACATTGACGACATAGATGACAAAGATAACATGTATGACATTGACAACATTGACAGCATCAAAGGCATTGAAGACATTGACGTCATTGACGACATTGACGACATAGACGACTTTGACGACATTGACGACATTGACGACTTGACGACATACACGACATAGTCGATATTGACGACTTTGACGACATTGACGACAAAGACGACATTGACGACATAGACGACATAGACGATATTGACGATATGGACGACATTGACGACATTGACGAAAATGTCGATATTGACGATATTGACGACATAGACGATATTGACGACATTGACGACATTGACGACATTGACGACATGGACGACATTGACGACATAGACGACATAGACCACATAGACGACATTGACGACATAGACGATATTGAGGACATTGACGACATTGAAGATATTGATGATATTGACGACTTTGAAGACATTGACGACTTTGACGACATTGACGACAAAGACGGCATTGACGACATAGACGACATAGACGATATTTATGACTTTCACAAAGTTGACGACATAGATGACATAGACAACATGTATGACATTGACAACATTGACAGCTTTGAAGACATTGACGACATTGACGTCATTGACGACATTGACGACATAGACGACTTTGACGACAATGAAGACATAAACAACATTGACGATATTGATAACTTTGAAGACATTGACGACATTGACAACATTGACGACATAGACGACATAGACGACATTGACGACATTGACGACATAGACGACAGATACGATATTGACGACTTTGAAGACATTGACGATATTGACGACATAGACGATATTGACGACATAGACGACATTGACAACATTGACGACATAGATGACATAGACGATATTGACGACATTGACGACATAGACGACATTCACGATATTCACTTTGACGATATTGACGACATTGATGACATGGACGACATTGACGACATACACGACATAGGCGATATTGACGACTAAGACGACATTGACGACAAAGACGACATTGACAACAAAGACTAAATAGACAATATTGACGATATTTACGACATTGACGACATTGACGAAAAAGTCGATATTGATGATATTGACGACATAGACGATATTGACGACATTGACGACATTGACGACATTGACGACACAACGACATTGCCGACATAGACGACATAGGCGATATTTACGACATTGACGACTTTGACGACAAAGACGTCATTGACGACATAGACTACATAGACGATATTGACGATATGGACGACATTGACGACATTGACGATATTTACTACTGTGATGACATTGATGACATAGTTGACATAGACAACATGTAGGACATTGACAACATTGACGTCATTGAAGACATTGACGACATTGACGTCATTGACGACATTGACGACATAGACGACTTTGACGACATTGACGACATTGACGACATAGACGACATAGACGATATTGTCGACTTTGACGACATTGACGACATTGAAGACATTGACGACTTTGACGACATAGACGAAATTGACGACATTGACGAAATAGACGACATAGACGAAATTTACGACTTTGTGGACATTAACGACATAGATGACATAGACAGCATGTATGACATTGACAACATTGACAGCATTGAAGACATTGACGACATTGACGTCATTGACGACATTGACGACATAGACGACTTTGATGACATTGACGAAATTGACGACATAGACGACATAGACGATATTTACGACTTTGACGACATTGACAACATAGATGACAAAGATAACATGTATGACATTGACAACATTGACAGCATTGAAGACATTGACGACATTGACGTCATTGACGACATTGACGTAATAGACGACTTTGACGACATTGACGACATTGACGTCATTGACGACATTGACGACATAGACGACTTTGACGACATTGACGACATAGACGACATAGACGATATTGAGGACATTGACGACATTGACGATATTGATGACATTAACGACTTTGACGATATTGACGACTTTGACGACATTGACAACAAAGACGACATTGACGACATAGACGACATAGACGACATAGACGACATAGACGATATTTACGACTTTGATAACGTTGATGACATAGATGACATAGACAACATGTATGACATTGACAACATTGACAACTTTGAAGACATAGACGACATTGACGTCTTTGACGACATTGACGACATAGACGACTTTGACGACATTGACGACATTGACAACATAGACAACATTGACGATATTGACAACTTTGACGACATTGACGACATTGACAATATTGACGACAGAGACGACATTGACGACATTTATTTATTTATTTATTTATTTATTTATTCTGTTCCATAGGACCCACTTCAGGAGTAAGACTCCATGGTCATGGAACAAGTCAATACATTAATTGTTACACAATAATGGTAATAGAAAAAGTGAAAAGAATCAATAAAGAAAAAATAAATTAGCTTAATTGTTTAACTTTTCTAGGAGTTCCTCGACAGAATAAAAGGAGTGAGCCACGAGGTAACTCTTCAATTTAGATTTGAAAGCATGTGGATTAGTGCTAAGATTCTTAAGTTCTTGTGGCAGCTTATTGAAAATGGATGCCGCAGAATACTGCACCCCTTTCTGCACAAGTGTTAAGGTGGTGCGGTGCAAATGTAGATTAGACATCTGTCTAGTATTCACCGAGTGAAAGCTACTAACTCGTGGGAATAAGCTGATATTATTAACAACAAACGACATTAAAGAAAAAACGTATTGTGACGCCAGAGTCAAAATTCCCAGACTACTGAAAAGGGGTCGACATGACGTTCGCGAACTTACACCAGATATTGCTCGAACCGCCCGTTTTTGAGCCAGAAATATCCTTTTTGCATCAGGCGAGTTACCCCAAAAAACAATGCCGTACGTCATAAGTGAGTGAAAGTAAGCGAAATAGACTACTTTTCGTGTTGAAAAATCACTTATCTCAGATATTGTTCTAATGGTAAATATAGCAGAATTTAGTTTTGGAACAAGATCCTGAACATGGGCTTTCCATGACAGCTTACTGTCTATATGAACACCTAGAAATTTGAACTGTTCAGTCTCACTTATCACATGCCCATTATGTGTAATCATAATGTCAGATTTCGTCAAATTATGTGTTAGAAATTGTAAGAACTGAGTTTTACTGTGATTTAACATCAACTTGTTTTCTATTAGCCATGAACTAATCTCTTGAACTGCATTATTTGATACTGTGTCAATATTACGAGCAACATCCTTCACTACCAAGCTGGTATCATCAGCAAACAAAAATATTTTACAATCACCTGTTATACTCGAAGGCATATCATTTATATAAATAAGAAACAGCAATGGTCCCAAAACAGACCCCTGGGGCACCCCATACTTAATTGTGCCCCATTGGGATTGCACGTCATAGCCATTTTCTACATTGCGGAGAATTACCTTCTGTTGTCTATTATTAAAGTAAGAGGTGAACCAGTTGTGGGCTACTCCCCGTATTCCATAATGTTCCAACTTCTGCAACAATATTTTGTGATCAACACAATCAAACGCTTTTGTTAAATCAAAGAAGACGCCTAATGTCCGTAGCCTCTTATTTAACCCATCAAGTGCCTCACAGAGAAACGAAAATATAGCGTTTTCGGTCGTTAAACCACTTCTAAAACCAAACTGTACGTTTGACAGGAAATTATGTGAACTGAAATGATCAATTAATCTTGAATATACAGCCTTTTCAATAACTTTGGAAAAAACCGATGGCATAGAAATAGGTCTATAGTTGTCTACATTATCCCTTTCACCTTTTTTATAAAGCGGTTTCACTACTGAGTACTTTAATCTGTTAGGAAACTGACCATTCCGAAAGGAAAAATTACAAATATGGCTTAGTACTGGGCTAACATATGGAGAACAGTACTTTAGAATTCTGCTAGATACCCCATCATATCCACAAGAGTCCTTAGTCTTTAGTGATTTAATTATTGACTCAATCTCACCTATGGAAGTATCATGAAGGATCATTTCAGGCAACAGCCTCGGAAACGCATTTTCTAAAAACGTTATATGATTACCTGTAGAAACTAGAGTTTTGTTTAGTTCCTCTACTATATTCAGAAAGTGATTATTGAATATTGCACATATATCTAACTTGTCAGTAACAGAAACATTCCTACTACGCACTGACGTTATATCTTCTACCTGCTGCTCCTGACCAGACACTTCCTTCACGACTGACCAGATAGTTTTAATTTTATCCCGAGAGTTTGCTATTCTTTTTGCGTACCACATACTTTTTGCATTCTTAATGACGTTTTTCAGAACCTTACAGTACTGTTTGTAATGAGCTACTGCATCTTCATTCTGACTGCTTCTAACATTTTGATACAACTCCCGCTTAGTTCTACATGATACTCTTATCCCCTTTGTCATCCACCCTGGCTGTCTGTTACTGAAAGTACCCTGTTTTGAGCGTTCTAGTGGAAAGCAACTTTCAAATAGCATAATAAATGTGTTCAGAAAAGCATTATATTTATCATCTGCATTATCAGCACTATAAACATCCTGCCATTCTTGTTCCTTAATTAGGCTTAAAAAGGTCTCAATTGCAACTGGATTAACTTTTCTGAGTAGTTGATATTTATGTTTAACATTTGTTTGAGAAAAAATACTTTTTAGAATTAAAAGTTGGGCATCGTGGTCTGATAGGCCATTTACTATTCTGCTGACAGAGTGCCCCTCTAATAATGAAGAATGAACAAAAATATTGTCAATGGTAGAACTGCTATTTCCTTGCACTCTCGTTGGAAAAAATACTGTTTGCATCATGTTATAGGAATTAAATAGATCTAACAGCTGACGTTTCCTTGAGCTATCACCTACACAATTAATGTTGAAATCTCCACACACAATTAAATTTTTATACTTCCTATACAGTGAACCCAGAACCAATTCCAGCTTGGGCAGAAACATTTTAAAATCTGAGTCAGGGGATCTATAAATAACAACTATTACTAGTTTAGTTCCATTAACATTAACAATTCCTGCACAACATTCAAATATCTGTTCTGTGCAGTGTTTAGAAAAATCGATTGACTCCGATGAAAAATCGTTTTTTACATACATGGCCACTCCCCCACACTGCAAGGAACTCCTAGAGTAGAAGGCAGCTAACCTGTATCCTGGCAAAGGAAGTCTCTGAATTGTCACACCACTTAAAAAGTGCTCTGAAATACCAATAATGTCAGAATCAGTATCAATAAGCATTTCATTAACTTTATCTCTGATACCGTGTATATTTTGATGAAAAACAGTAATTCCCTTATTACTTATATTCTTAGACTTTGTCAAAGGTGGTTCATTTCTTAGAGGGACTTCCTTTAAGCAGGAATATCTATCAGCTGTCTTCAGTCTAAAAAAGGTGCAGCCCTAACACCAACTACTACAGGAATTTTTCCATGAGTGAAACCCCCACCCCCTACTACACTGTCACCTATGAGCTTTGCCAACCTCCCCTTCCCATACCTATTGAGGTGCAGACCGTGCCTAGTAAAATCCGACCTTTGGATAGTTTCAACTGGCACCACTGCAATGTGATCCATGCCCTCCGTCATCAGCGCCTTTTCAAGCCCCATGTTAAGACGGCTGACAGCCGTATTAAGACAAGGCCTATCATGACGCTGAAACAGCTGCACGAAATGCACATTCGTGCCACCAGTTTCATTTGCTATCCTTTCCAGATCACCACCTATATCATATTCCCCGTCCCTATCAAGACTGTTCCCGGCCCCACCCACTATAACTACCTGATCCTCTTTTGAAAAATTCCTACATAAGTCCCCTATGTTACAAGTGACCTGATCTAACCCTGCACTAGGCTTCACTATGCTGGTGACCTGGTACTCACTCCCAAGTACTTCCTGCAACTGTTGGCCAACACCTCTGCCATGAGAACTACCTAGCAGCAGAACCTTCTTCTTCCTAAGAGACCTCTCTACAGATTTCGGCTTACCAAAAGCTGAGGTCTGCTGCGTACTTCCTACACCTACAGCTACAGGAGGTTCATCTCCACTCAACTCTGACAGTTGGTCAAACCTATTTGCAACTTGCAATGTAAAGCTATCTGAATACCTTCTCCTAGCTACCTTCTTGCCAACTGCCAGTTCCCATTCCCCAGCCCCCCTTCCCCTCCTCAACCTACCTAGTTCCTCTTCAGCGTTTTTCAACTGCACCTGAAGGGCGCAGATCAAACGCTCCTGCTCCTCTATCAACTTATTCCTGCTGCAAATCCTACAGTTCCAGGAGAGAACCTCACCACAACGCCCACTGTCTTCCCCACTGCACTCCCCCCCATGAAAATACTTACTACAAATCCCACACTGCAGCCCACTACGCACGAACCTACGACAGAGCCCACACTTTTCACTCATGGTAAAATTTTACAATAATTTGTTAAGAAAAACTAGACGTCTACGTTATGAAGTTAAGTTTCTACAAAATAAGTAGGAAGTACCTCTTAACTACAGCAATCAACAAACCTCAGTCTCTACAAATCAAGTAACAACAACTAATAGTATCAGAAAAGAGCAAATAACACTACCACAGAAACTTTACACTGTTGCTTGTATAAACAAGTTCAAATTCAAGCGTCACTAATAAAACAACTAAACACTGTGAGAGTACAAGAGTTATCAAATACCGTAACTTAAAGTTTCCCAACCTTAACTACGTTAAAAACAGCAAGTCACCTGTTGAAAAGTACTAAAGTTAATAAACAACTAGCGCGATAACACCTCCTGAAATCTAAAACTTTAATAATTTAACTACAATACACAAACACTTATTAGAACTTAGCTTTCGGAGACCGCTACGGCTGGAACCACTCGCCACCAGATGTAAACAAAGCAGTAAGACGTCGATGCCGGCGCACACGCGAACACAAATAACACCACTTAAAGCAATTACGGCACAACAAACGCTAAAATAACTGACGAACCTTTACTAGAACACCTCTAGATTGAATATTGTCACGAAATAACAATTAAAATAATTATATTAATCCTAAAATTATATAAAAAGTCGAGAGCGATGTGCACAGCAGTCCAGCACTCGTGACGTCACGCCAAAGACGACATTGACGACATTGACGACATTGACGACATAGACTACAGAGACGATATTAACGACTTTGACGACATTGACGATATTGACGACATAGACGATGTTGACGACATTGACGACATAGACGACATTGACGACATAGACGACATAGACGATATTGTCGACTTTGACGACATTGACGACATTGAAGACATTGACGACATTGACGACATAGACGACATTGACGACATTGATGAAATAGGCGACATAGACGATATTTACGACTTTGACGACATTTACGACATAGATGACAAAGACAACATGTATGACATTGACAACATTGACAGCATTGAAGACATTGACGACATTGACGTCATTGACGTCATTGACGACATAGACGACTTTGATGACATTGACGAAATTGACGACATAGTCTACATAGATGATATTGTCGACTTTGACGATATTGACGATATTGACAACTTTGACGACTTTGACGACATTGACGACATTGATGACATAGACGACATAGACGATATTTACGACTTTGACGACATTGACGACATAGATGACAAAGATAACATGTATGACATTGACAACATTGACAGCATCAAAGGCATTGAAGACATTGACGTCATTGACGACATTGACGACATAGACGACTTTGACGACATTGACGACATTGACGACTTGACGACATACACGACATAGTCGATATTGACGACTTTGACGACATTGACGACAAAGACGACATTGACGACATAGACGACATAGACGATATTGACGATATGGACGACATTGACGACATTGACGAAAATGTCGATATTGACGATATTGACGACATAGACGATATTGACGACATTGACGACATTGACGACATTGACGACATGGACGACATTGACGACATAGACGACATAGACCACATAGACGACATTGACGACATAGACGATATTGAGGACATTGACGACATTGAAGATATTGATGATATTGACGACTTTGAAGACATTGACGACTTTGACGACATTGACGACAAAGACGGCATTGACGACATAGACGACATAGACGATATTTATGACTTTCACAAAGTTGACGACATAGATGACATAGACAACATGTATGACATTGACAACATTGACAGCTTTGAAGACATTGACGACATTGACGTCATTGACGACATTGACGACATAGACGACTTTGACGACAATGAAGACATAAACAACATTGACGATATTGACAACTTTGAAGACATTGACGACATTGACAACATTGACGACATAGACGACATAGACGACATTGACGACATTGACGACATAGACGACAGATACGATATTGACGACTTTGAAGACATTGACGATATTGACGACATAGACGATATTGACGACATAGACGACATTGACAACATTGACGACATAGATGACATAGACGATATTGACGACATTGACGACATAGACGACATTCACGATATTCACTTTGACGATATTGACGACATTGATGACATGGACGACATTGACGACATACACGTCATAGGCGATATTGACGACTAAGACGACATTGACGACAAAGACGACATTGACAACAAAGACTAAATAGACAATATTGACGATATTTACGACATTGACGACATTGACGAAAAAGTCGATATTGACGATATTGACGACATAGACGATATTGACGACATTGACGACATTGACGACATTGACGACACAACGACATTGCCGACATAGACGACATAGGCGATATTTACGACATTGACGACTTTGACGACAAAGACGTCATTGACGACATAGACTACATAGACGATATTGACGATATGGACGACATTGACGACATTGACGATATTTACTACTGTGATGACATAGATGACATAGTTGACATAGACAACATGTAGGACATTGACAACATTGACGTCATTGAAGACATTGACGACATTGACGTCATTGACGACATTGACGACATAGACGACTTTGACGACATTGACGACATTGACGACATAGACGACATAGACGATATTGTCGACTTTGACGACATTGACGACATTGAAGACATTGACGACTTTGACGACATAGACGAAATTGACGACATTGACGAAATAGACGACATAGACGATATTTACGACTTTGTGGACATTAACGACATAGATGACATAGACAGCATGTATGACATTGACAACATTGACAGCATTGAAGACATTGACGACATTGACGTCATTGACGACATTGACGACATAGACGACTTTGATGACATTGACGAAATTGACGACATAGACGACATAGACGATATTTACGACTTTGACGACATTGACAACATAGATGACAAAGATAACATGTATGACATTGACAACATTGACAGCATTGAAGACATTGACGACATTGACGTCATTGACGACATTGACGTAATAGACGACTTTGACGACATTGACGACATTGACGTCATTGACGACATTGACGACATAGACGACTTTGACGACATTGACGACATTGACGACATAGACAACATTGACGATATTGACAACTTTGACGACATTGACGACATTGACAATATTGACGACATAGACGACATTGACGACATTGACGACATTGACGACATGGACGACATTGACAACTTAGACGACATAGACGATGTTACGACTTTGACGACATTGACGACATTGACGATATTGAAGACATAGACGTCATTGACGACATTGACGACATAGACGACATAGAAGACATTGCCGACATAGTCACAATAGACGTTATTGACCACATTGACGACATTAACAACATTGACGATAAAGAAGACATTGACGACATTGACGACTTTGACGACATTGACGACATTGACAACATAGACGACATTGACGACATTGACGACATTGACGACATTGACGACATAGACAATATTGAAGACTTAGACAACATAGACGACATAGACGACATTGACGACATAGACGATACTTACAACTTTGACGACATTGACGACATTGACGACCTTGACGACATTGACGACATTGACGACATTGACGACATACACGACATAGACGATATTGACGACTTTGACGACTTTGACGACAAAGACGTCATTGACGACATAGACTACATAGACGATATTGACGATATGGACGACATTGACGACATTGACGATATTTTCTACTGTGACGACATTGATGACATAGTTGACATAGACAACATGTAGGACATTGACAACATTGACGGCATTGAAGACATTGACGACATTGACGTCATTGACGGCATTGACGACATAGACGACTTTGACGACATTGACGACATTGACGACATAGACGACATTGACGACATTGACGACATTGACGACATTGACGACATAGATGACATAGACTATATTGACCTTATTTACGACATTGACGACATAGACGACATTCACGATATTCACGACATCATGACATTGACGACATTGACGACATGGACGACATTGACGCTATAGACGACTTAGACGATATTGACGATATTGACAACATTAACGACATTGACGACATAGACGACATTGTCGATATTGACGACATTAACGACATTGACGACATAAACGACATAGAATATATAGGCGACATTGACGACTTAGACGATATTGATGATTTGACCACGTTGACGATATTGACGACATTGACAACATAGATGACATAGACAACATGTATGACAATGACAACATTGACAGCATTGAAGACATTCACGACATTGATGTCATTGACGACATTGACAACATAGACGAGATAACTGATATTAACGACATTGACGACATAGTCGACTTTGACGACATTGACGACACTGACGACATAGACGACATAGACGACATAGACGTTATTGACGAATTTGACGACATTGACGACAAAGACGACGTTGACGACATAGACGACATAGACGATATTGACGATATTGACGACATTGACGGCATTGACGAAAATGTCGATATTGACGATATTGACGACATAGACGATATTGACGACATTGACGACATTGACGACATTGACGACATAGAAGATATTGACGACTTTGACGACATTGACGACATAGACGACATAGACAATATTTACGACTTTGACGACGTTGACGACATAGATGACATAGACAACATGAATGATATTGACATCATTGACAGCTTTGAAGACATTGACGACATTGACGTCATTGACGACATTGACGACATAGACGACATTGACGACATTGACGACATAGAAGATATTGACGACTTTGACGACATTGACGATATTGACGACATAGACGACATAGACGACATTGACGACATTGACGACATTGACGACATTGCCGACATTGACGACATAGATGAGATTGACGGTATTGACGACATTGACGACATTGACGACATAGTCGACATTCACGACATTCACGACATTCACGACATTTACGACATTGACGACATGGACGATATTGACGACATAGACGACATAGACGACATTCACGACATAGACGACATAGACGATGTTGACGACATAGACGACATTGATGACATAGACGACATAACCGATATTGACCACTTTGACGACATTGACGCCATTGACGACATTGACGACATAGACGACATAGACGACATTGACGACATTGACTACATAGACGACATAAACGATATTGACAACATTGACGACATTAACGACATTGAAGTCACAGACGACATTGACGACATTGACGACATTGAGGACATTGACGACATAGACGACATAGACGATATTGTCGAAATTGACGACATTAATGACAATGACGACATAGACGACATTGACGACATTGACGATATTGACGATATTGAGTACTTTGACGACATTGACTTCATTGGCGATATTGACGACATTGACGACATTGACGACATTGACGACACAGACCACATTGACGACATAGACGACATAGACGATATTTACTACTTTGACGACATTGATGACAGTTGACATAGACAACATGTAGGACATTGACAACATTGACAACATTGAAGACATTGACGTCAATGACGGCGTTGACGACATTGACGACGTAGACGAATTTGAAGACATTGACGACATAGACGACATAGACGATATTGTCGATTTTGACGACATTGACGACATTGAAGACATTGACGACATTGGCGACATAGACGACATAAACGACATAGACGATATTGACGACTTTGACGACATTGACGACATTGACGACATAGACGAGATTGACGACATTGACGACATTGACGACATTGACGACATTGACGACATAGACGACATAGACGATATTGACGACATTGACGACATTAACGACATTGAAGACATTAACGACATTGACGACATAGACGACATTGGCGACATTGACGACATTGACGACATTGACGATATTGACGACATAGACGACATAGAAGACACAGACGATATTGACGACATAGACGATATTGACGACTTTGACGACATTGACGACATTCAAGATATTAACGACTTTGACGACATTGACGACATTGTCGATATTGACGACATTGACGACATTGACGACATTGACGACACAGACGACATTGACGAAATCGACGACATAGACGATATTTACGACTTTGACGACATTAACGACATAGATGACATAGACAGCATGTATGATTTTGACCACATTGACAGCATTGAAGACATTGACGACATTGACGTCATTGACGACATTGACGACATAGACGACTTTGACGACATTGACGAAATTGACGACATAGACTATATAGACGATATTGCCGACTTTGACGACATTGATGACATTGACAAAATTGACGACTTTGACGACATTGACGACATTGACGACATAGACGACATAGACGATATTTACGACTTTGACGACATTGACGACATAGATGACATAGACAACATGTATGACATTGACAACATTGACAGCTTTGAATACATTGACGACATTGACGTCATTGACGACATTGACGACATAGACGACTTTGACGACATTGACGACATATACGACATAGACGACAAAGACGATAATGACGACTTTGACGACATTGACGACATTGACGACATTGACGACGTTGACGACGTTGACGACATAGACGACATTGACGACATTAAGGACATTGACGACATTGACGACATAGACAATATTGACGACATAGACAACATAGACGACATAGAAGACATTGACGAAATAGACGATATTTACAACTTTGACGACATTGACGAAATTGACGACATTGACGACATTGACGACACAACGTTATTGCCGACATAGACATAGACGATATTTAGGACTTTGACGACATTGACGTCATAGAAGACATAGACAGCATGTATGAAATTGACATCATTGACAGCATTGAAGACATTGAAGACATTGACGTCATTGACGACATTGACGACAGATGACTTTGACGACATTGACGACATTGACGACATTGACGACATATACGACATAGTCGATATTGACGACATTGACGACATTGACGACAAAGACGACATTGACGACATATACGACATAGACGATATTGACGATATGGACGACATTGACGACATTGACGAAAATGTCGATATTGACGATATTGACGACATAGACGATATTGACGACATTGACGACTTTGACGACATTGACGACATAGACGACAATGACGACATAGACGACATAGACGACATAGACGATATTGACGACATAGACGATATTGACGACATTGACCACATTGACGACATTGATGACATTGACGACATAGACGACATTGACGACAAAGACGACATTGACGACATAGACGACATAGACGACATAGACGATATTTACGACTTTGACGAAGTTGACGACATAGATGACATATACAACATGTATGACATTGACAACATTGACAGCTTTGAAGACATTGACGACATTGACGTCATTGACGACATTGAAGACATAGACAACAATGACGATATTGAAAACTTTGAAGACATTGACGACATTGACGATATTGACGACATAGATATTGACGACATTGACGACATGGACGACATTGACGACATTGACGACATAGATGACATAGACGATATTGACGACATTTACGACATTGACGACATAGACGACATTCACGATATTCACATTGATGACATTGATGACATGGACGACATTGACGACATACACGACATAGACGATATTGACGACTATGACGACATTGACGACACAACGACATTGCCGAATTAGACGACATAGACGATATTTACGACATTGTCGACATTGACGACATAGAAGACCAAGACAACATGTATGACATTGACAACATTGACATCATTGAAGACATTGAAGACATTGACGTCATTGACGACTTGACGACATTGACGACATACACGACATAGACGATATTGACGACATTGACGACATTGACGACAAAGACGTCATTGACGACATAGAATACATCGACGATATTGACGATATGGACGACATTGACGACATTGACGAAAATGTCGATATTGACGATATTGACGACATAGACGATATTGACGACATTGACGACATTGACGACATTGACGACTAGACGACATTGACGACATAGACGACATAGAAGACATAGACGACATAGACGATATTGAGGTCATTGACGACATTGACGACTTTGACGATATTGACGACTTTCACGACATTGACGACAAAGACGACATTGACGACATAGACGATATTTACGACTTTGATAACGTTGACGACATAGATGACATAGACAACATGTATGACATTGACAACATTGACTGCTTTGAAGACATAGACGACATTGACGTCATTGACGACATTGACGACATAGACGACTTTGACGACATTGACGATATTGACTACATAGACAACATTGACGATATTGACAACTTTGACGACATTGACGACATTGACAATATTGACGACATAGACGACATTGACGACATTGACGACATTGACGACATTGACGACATAGACTACAGAGATGATATTAACGACTTTGAAAACATTGACGATATTGACGACATAGACGATATTGACGACATTGACGACATAGACGACATTGACGACATTGACGACATTGACGACATAGACGATATTGTCGCCTTTGACGACATTGAAGACATTGACGACATTGACGACATAGACGACATTGACGATATTGATGAAATAGGCGACATAGACGATATTTACGACTTTGACTACATTTACGACGTAGATGACATAGACAGCATGTATGACATTGACAACATTGACAGCATTGAAGACATTGACGACATTGACGTCATTGACGACATTGACAACATAGACGACTTTGATGACATTGACGACATTGACGACATAGACGACATAGACGATATTGACGACCTTGACGACATTGACGACTTTGACGACATTGACGACATAGACGACATTGACAACATTGACGAAATTGACGACATAGACGATATTTACGCCTTTGACGACATTGACGACATTGATGACAAAGACAACATGTACGACATTGACAACATTGACAGCATTGAAGACATTGACGACATTGACGTCATTGACGACATTGACAACATAGACGACTTTGATGACATTGACGACATTGACGACATAGACGACATAGACGACTTTGACGACATTGACGTCATTGACGATATTGACGACATTGACTACATTGACGACATTGACGACATAGACGACATTGACGACATTGACGACATTGACGACATTGACGACATTGACGACATAGACGACATTGACGACATTGACAACTTAGACGACATAGACGACATAGACGATATTGACGCCTTTGACGACATTGACGACATTGACGACATAGACGACATTGACGACATTGACGACATTGACGACATAGACGACATAGACGATATTGACGACATTGACGACATTAACGACATTGACGACATTAACGACATTGATGACATAGACGACATTGGCGACATTGACGACATTGACGACATTGACGATATTGACGACATAGACGACATAGACGACACAGACGATATTGACGACATAGAATAAATTGACGACTTTGACGACATTGACGACATTGACGATATTAACGACTTTGTCGACATTGACATCATTGACGAAATTGACGACATTGACGACATTGACGACATTGACGACAAAGACGACATTGACGAAATCGACGACATAGACGATATTTACTACTGTGACGACATTGATGACATAGTTGACATAGACAACATGTAGGACATTGACAACATTGACGGCATTGAAGACATTGACGAAATTGACGTCATTGACGACATTGACGACATAGACGACTTTGACGACATTGACGACATTGACGACATTGACAACATAGACGAAATTGACGACATTGACGAAATAGATGACATAGACGATATTTACGACTTTGTGGACATTAACGACATGGATGACATAGACAGCATGTATGACATTGACAACATTGACAGCATTGAAGACGTTGACGACATTGACGTCATTGACGACATTGACGACATAGACGACTTTGACGACATTGACGAAATTGACGACATAGACTACATAGATGATATTGACGACTTTGACGACAATGACGACATTGACAACATTGACGACTTTGACGCCATTGACGACATTGACGACATTGACGACATAGACGACATAGACGATATTTACGACTTTGACGACATTGACGACATAGATGACATTGACAACATGTATGTCGTTGACAACATTGACAGCTTCGTAGACATTGACGACATTGACGTCATTGACGACATTGACGACATAGACGACTTTGACGACATTGACGACATTGACGACATTGACGACATAGACGACTTTGATGACATTGACGACATTGAAGACATAGACGATATTGACGATTTTGACGACATTGACGACAAAGACGACATTGACGACATAGACGACATTGACGACATAGACGACATAGACGATATTTACGACTTTGACGACATTGACGACATAGATGACATAGACAACATGTATGACTTTGACAACATTGACAGCTTTGAAGACATTGACGACATTGACGTCATTGACGACATTGACGACATAGACGACTTTGACGACATTGACGACATTGACGACATTGACGACATAGACGACAAAGACGATAATGACGACTTTGACGACATTGACGACATTGACGACATTGACGACATTGACGACATTGACGACGTTGACGACATAGACGATATTGACGACAATGATGACATTGACGACATTGACGACATAGACAATATTGACGACATAGACTACATAGACGACATTTACGAAATAGACGATATTTACAACTTTGACGACATTGACGAAATTGACGACATTGACGACATTGACGACATTGACGACACAACGACATTGCCGACATAGACGACATAGACGATATTTACGACTTTGACGACATTGACGACATAGAAGACATA
Organism: Locusta migratoria; assembly: GCA_026315105.1. NCBI lineage: Eukaryota > Metazoa > Arthropoda > Insecta > Orthoptera > Acrididae > Locusta > Locusta migratoria. The sequence continues at coordinate 126,819,835 of CM048754.1, forward strand.
GACAACATGTATGAAATTGACAACATTGACAGCATTGAAGACATTGAAGACATTGACGTCATTGACGACATTGACGACAGACGACTTTGACGACATTGACGACAGTGACGACATTGACGACATAGTCGATATTGAAGACTTTGACGACATTGACGACAAAGTCGACATTGACGACATAGACGACATAGACGATATTGACGATATGGATGACATTGACGACATTGACGAAAATCTCGATATTGACGATATTGACGACATAGACGATATTGACGACATTGACGACATTGACGACGTTGACGACATTGACGACATAGAAGACATAGAAAAAATTGATGACATAGACGATATTGAGGACATTGACGACATTGATGATATTGATGATATTGACGACTTTGACGACATTGACGACTTTGACGACATTGATGACAAAGACGACATTGACGACATAGACGACATAGACGACATAGACGATATTTACGACTTTGACGAAGTTGACGACATAGATGACAGACAACATGTATGACATTGACAACATTGACAGCTTTGAAGACATTGACGACATTGACGTCATTGACGACATTAACGACATAGACGACTTTGACGACATTGAAGACATAGACAACATTGACGATATTGACAACTTTGAAGACATTGACGACATTGACAACATTGACGACATAGACCACATTGACGGCATTGACGACATAGACGACATAGACGACATTGACGACATTGACGACATAGACGACAGATAAGATATTGACGACTTTGAAGACATTGACGATATTGACGACATAGACATTGACGACATTGGCGACATAGACGACATTGACGACATTGACGACATAGATGACATAGACAATATTGACGACATTTACGACATTGACGACATAGACGACATTCACGATATTCACATTGACGACATTGACGACATTGATGACATGGACGACATTGACGACATACATGCCATAGACGATATTGACGACTATGACGACATTGACGACAAAGACGACATTGACAACATAGACTACATAGACAATATTGACGATATGGACGACATTGACGACATTGACGAAAATGTCGATATTGACGATATTGACGACATAGACGATATTGACGACATTAACAACATTGACGACATTGACGACATAGACGACATTGACGACATAGACGACATAGACGATATTGAGGACATTGACGACATTGACGATATTGATGACATTAACGACTTTGACGATATTGACGACTTTGACGACATTGACAACAAAGACGACATTGACGACATAGACGACATAGACGACAAAGACGACATAGTCGATATTTACGACTTTGATAACGTTGATGACATAGATGACATAGACAACATGTATGACATTGACAACATTGACAACTTTGAAGACATAGACGACATTGACGTCTTTGACGACATTGACGACATAGACGACTTTGACGACATTGACGACATTGACAACATAGACAACATTGACGATATTGACAACTTTGACGACATTGACGACATTGACAATATTGACGACAGAGACGACATTGACGACATTGACGACATTGACGACATTGACGACATTGACGACATAGACTACAGAGACGATATTAACGACTTTGACGACATTGACGATATTGACGACATAGACGATGTTGACGACATTGACGACATAGACGACATAGACGACATAGACGATATTGTCGACTTTGACGACATTGACGACATTGAAGACATTGACGACATTGACGACATAGACGACATTGACGACATTGATGAAATAGGCGACATAGACGATATTTACGACTTTGACGACATTTACGACATTGACGACATTGACGACACAACGACATAGACAGCATGTATGACATTGACAACATTGACAGCATTGAAGACATTGACGACATTGACGTCATAGACGACATTGACGTCATAGACGACTTTGATGACATTGACGACATTGACGACATAGATGACATAGACGATATCGACGACTTTGACGACATGGACGACTTTGACGACATAGACGACATTGACAACATTGACGACATTGACGACATAGACGTCATAGACAATATTTACGCCTTTGACGACATTGACGACATTGATGACAAAGACAACATGTATGACATTGACAACATTGACAGCATTGAAGACATTGACGACATTGACGTCATTGACGACATTGACGACATAGACGACTTTGATGACATTGACGAAATTGACGACATAGACTACATAGATGATATTGTCGACTTTGACGATATTGACGATATTGACAACTTTGACGACTTTGACGACATTGACGACATTGATGACATAGACGACATAGACGATATTTACGACTTTGACGACATTGACGACATAGATGACAAAGATAACATGTATGACATTGACAACATTGACAGCATCAAAGGCATTGAAGACATTGACGTCATTGACGACATTGACGACATAGACGACTTTGACGACATTGACGACATTGACGACTTGACGACATACACGACATAGTCGATATTGACGACTTTGACGACATTGACGACAAAGACGACATTGACGACATAGACGACATAGACGATATTGACGATATGGACGACATTGACGACATTGACGAAAATGTCGATATTGACGATATTGACGACATAGACGATATTGACGACATTGACGACATTGACGACATTGACGACATGGACGACATTGACGACATAGACGACATAGACCACATAGACGACATTGACGACATAGACGATATTGAGGACATTGACGACATTGAAGATATTGATGATATTGACGACTTTGAAGACATTGACGACTTTGACGACATTGACGACAAAGACGGCATTGACGACATAGACGACATAGACGATATTTATGACTTTCACAAAGTTGACGACATAGATGACATAGACAACATGTATGACATTGACAACATTGACAGCTTTGAAGACATTGACGACATTGACGTCATTGACGACATTGACGACATAGACGACTTTGACGACAATGAAGACATAAACAACATTGACGATATTGACAACTTTGAAGACATTGACGACATTGACAACATTGACGACATAGACGACATAGACGACATTGACGACATTGACGACATAGACGACAGATACGATATTGACGACTTTGAAGACATTGACGATATTGACGACATAGACGATATTGACGACATAGACGACATTGACAACAATGACGACATAGATGACATAGACGATATTGACGACATTGACGACATAGACGACATTCACGATATTCACTTTGACGATATTGACGACATTGATGACATGGACGACATTGACGACATACACGACATAGGCGATATTGACGACTAAGACGACATTGACGACAAAGACGACATTGACAACAAAGACTAAATAGACAATATTGACGATATTTACGACATTGACGACATTGACGAAAAAGTCGATATTGACGATATTGACGACATAGACGATATTGACGACATTGACGACATTGACGACATTGACGACACAACGACATTGCCGACATAGACGACATAGGCGATATTTACGACATTGACGACTTTGACGACAAAGACGTCATTGACGACGTAGACTACATAGACGATATTGACGATATGGACGACATTGACGACATTGACGATATTTACTACTGTGATGACATTGATGACATAGTTGACATAGACAACATGTAGGACATTGACAACATTGACGTCATTGAAGACATTGACGACATTGACGTCATTGACGACATTGACGACATAGACGACTTTGACGACATTGACGACATTGACGACATAGACGACATAGACGATATTGTCGACTTTGACGACATTGACGACATTGAAGACATTGACGACTTTGACGACATAGACGAAATTGACGACATTGACGAAATAGACGACATAGACGATATTTACGACTTTGTGGACATTAACGACATAGATGACATAGACAGCATGTATGACATTGACAACATTGAAAGCATTGAAGACATTGACGACATTGACGTCATTGACGACATTGACGACATAGACGACTTTGATGACATTGACGAAATTGACGACATAGACGACATAGACGATATTTACGACTTTGACGACATTGACAACATAGATGACAAAGAAAACATGTATGACATTGACAACATTGACAGCATTGAAGACATTGACGACATTGACGTCATTGACGACATTTACGTAATAGACGACTTTGACGACATTGACGACATTGACGTCATTGACGACATTGACGACATAGACGACTTTGACGACATTGACGACATTGACGACATAGACAACATTGACGATATTGACAACTTTGACGACATTGACGACATTGACAATATTGACGACATAGACGACATTGACGACATTGACGACATTGACGACATGGACGACATTGACAACTTAGACGACATAGACGATGTTACGACTTTGACGACATTGACGACATTGACGATATTGAAGACATAGACGTCATTGACGACATTGACGACATAGACGACATAGAAGACATTGCCGACATAGTCACAATAGACGTTATTGACCACATTGACGACATTAACAACATTGACGATAAAGAAGACATTGACGACATTGACGACTTTGACGACATTGACGACATTGACAACATAGACGACATTGACGACATTGACGACATTGACGACATTGACGACATTGACGACATAGACAATATTGAAGACTTAGACAACATAGACGACATAGACGACATTGACGACATAGACGATACTTACAACTTTGACGACATTGACGACATTGACGACCTTGACGACATTGACGACATTGACGACATTGACGACATACACGACATAGACGATATTGACGACTTTGACGACTTTGACGACAAAGACGTCATTGACGACATAGACTACATAGACGATATTGACGATATGGACGACATTGACGACATTGACGATATTTTCTACTGTGACGACATTGATGACATAGTTGACATAGACAACATGTAGGACATTGACAACATTGACGGCATTGAAGACATTGACGACATTGACGTCATTGACGGCATTGACGACATAGACGACTTTGACGACATTGACGACATTGACGACATAGACGACATAGACGATATTGTCGACTTTGACGACATTGACGACATTGAAGACATTGACGACTTTGACGACATAGACGAAATTGACGAAATTGACGAAATAGACGACATAGACGATATTTACGACTTTGACGACATTGACGACATTGAAGACATTGACGACATTGACGTCATTGACGACATTGACGACATAGACGACTTTGATGACATTGACGAAATTGACGACAGAGACGACATAGACGATATTTACGACTTTGACGAAATTGACAACATAGATGACAAAGATAACATGTATGACATTGACAACATTGACAGCATTGAAGACATTGACGACATTGACGTCATTCACGACATTGACGAAATAGACGACTTTGACGACATTGACGACATTTACGTCATTGACGACATTGACGACATAGACGACTCTACGACATTGACGACATTGACGACATAGACAACATTGACGATATTGACAACTTTGACGACATTGACGACATTGACAATATTGACGACATAGACGACATTGACGACATTGACGACATTGACGACATTGACGACATAGACGACAGATGCGATATTAACGACTTTGACGACATTGACGATATTGACGACATAGACGATATTGAAGATATTGACGACATAGACGACATTGACGACATTGACGACATTGACGACATAGATGACATAGCCGACATTGTCGACATTGCCGACATTGACGACATAGACTACAGAGACGATATTGACGACTTTGACGACTTTGACGATATTGAGGACATAGACGACATTGACGACATTGACGACATTGACGACATAGATGACATAGACTATATTGACCTTATTTACGACATTGACGACATAGACGACATTCACGATATTCACGACATCATGACATTGACGACATTGACGACATGGACGACATTGACGCTATAGACGACTTAGACGATATTGACGATATTGACAACATTAACGACATTGACGACATAGACGACATTGTCGATATTGACGACATTAACGACATTGACGACATAAACGACATAGAATATATAGGCGACATTGACGACTTAGACGATATTGATGACTTTGACCACATTGACGATATTGACGACATTGACAACATAGATGACATAGACAACATGTATGACAATGACAACATTGACAGCATTGAAGACATTCACGACATTGATGTCATTGACGACATTGACAACATAGACGAGATAACTGATATTAACGACATTGACGACATAGTCGACTTTGACGACATTGACGACACTGACGACATAGACGACATAGACGACATAGACGTTATTGACGAATTTGACGACATTGACGACAAAGACGACGTTGACGACATAGACGACATAGACGATATTGACGATATTGACGACATTGACGGCATTGACGAAAATGTCGATATTGACGATATTGACGACATAGACGATATTGACGACATTGACGACATTGACGACATTGACGACATAGAAGATATTGACGACTTTGACGACATTGACGACATAGACGACATAGACAATATTTACGACTTTGACGACGTTGACGACATAGATGACATAGACAACATGAATGATATTGACATCATTGACAGCTTTGAAGACATTGACGACATTGACGTCATTGACGACATTGACGACATAGACGACATTGACGACATTGACGACATAGAAGATATTGACGACTTTGACGACATTGACGATATTGACGACATAGACGACATAGACGACATTGACGACATTGACGACATTGACGACATTGCCGACATTGACGACATAGATGAGATTGACGGTATTGACGACATTGACGACATTGACGACATAGTCGACATTCACGACATTCACGACATTCACGACATTTACGACATTGACGACATGGACGATATTGACGACATAGACGACATAGACGACATTCACGACATAGACGACATAGACGATGTTGACGACATAGACGACATTGATGACATAGACGACATAACCGATATTGACCACTTTGACGACATTGACGCCATTGACGACATTGACGACATAGACGACATAGACGACATTGACGACATTGACTACATAGACGACATAAACGATATTGACAACATTGACGACATTAACGACATTGAAGTCACAGACGACATTGACGACATTGACGACATTGAGGACATTGACGACATAGACGACATAGACGATATTGACGAAATTGACGACATTAATGACAATGACGACATAGACGACATTGACGACATTGACGATATTGACGATATTGAGTACTTTGACGACATTGACTTCATTGGCGATATTGACGACATTGACGACATTGACGACATTGACGACACAGACCACATTGACGACATAGACGACATAGACGATATTTACTACTTTGACGACATTGATGACAGTTGACATAGACAACATGTAGGACATTGACAACATTGACAACATTGAAGACATTGACGTCAATGACGGCGTTGACGACATTGACGACGTAGACGAATTTGAAGACATTGACGACATAGACGACATAGACGATATTGTCGATTTTGACGACATTGACGACATTGAAGACATTGACGACATTGGCGACATAGACGACATTGACGACATTGACGAAATAGACGACATAGACGATATTTACAACTTTGACGAATTTACCGACATAGATGACATAGACAGCATGTATGACATTGACAACATTGACTGCATTGACGACATTGACGACATAAACGACATAGACGATATTGAAGACATTGACGACATTAACGACATTGACGACATAGAAGAAATTGACGACATTGACGACATTGACGACATTGACGACGTTGCTGATATTGACGACATAAACGACATAGACGACATAGACGGCATTGACGACATTGACGACATAGACGACACAGACGACATAGACGATATTGACGACTTTGACGAAATTGACGACATTGACGATATTGACGACATAGACGACATTGACGACATTGACGACATAGACGACATTGACGACATTGACGACATGGACGACATAGACGATATTGACGACATTGACGATATTAACGACATTGACGACATAGGCAGCATTGACGACATTGAAGACATCGACGACATTGTCGACATAGACGACATTGACGACATGGACGACATAGACGATATTGACGACATTGACGACATTAACGACATTGACGACATAGACAGCATTGACGACATTGAAGACATTGACGACATTGTCGACATAGACGACATTGACGACATAGACGACATGGACGACATTGACGACATCGATGAGATAACGACGTTGACGACATAGACGACATTGACGACATTGACGACATAGACGACATTGACGCCATTACGACATTGACGACATAGACGACATAAACGATATTGACGACATTGACGACATTAACGACATTGAAGACATAGACGATATTGACCACATTGACGACATTGACGACATCAACGACATTGACGTCATAGACGACATAGACGATATTGCCGACATTGACGACATCAACGACATAGACGACATAGACGACATTGACGACATTGACGACATTGACGACACTGACGATATTGACGACATAGACAACATAGACGACACAGACGATATTGACGACATAGACGATATTGACGACTTTGACGACATTGACAACATTGACGATATTGACGACTTTGACGACATTGACGACATTGACGATATTGACGACATAGACGACATTGACGACATAGACGACATTGACGACACAGACGACATTGCCGAAATCGACGACATAGACGATGTTTACTACTTTGAAGACATTGATGACATAGTTGACATAGACAACATGTAGGACATTGACAACAATGACAGCATTGAAGACATTGACGACATTGACGTCATTGACGACATTGACGACATAGACGACTTTGACGACATTGACGACATTGACGACATAGACGACATAGACGATATTTACGACTTTGACGACATTAACGACATAGATGACATAGACAGCTTGTATGACATTGACAACATTGACAGCATTGAAGACATTGACGACATTGACGTCATTGACGACATAGACGACTTTGACGACATTGACGACATTGACGACATAGACGACATTGAAGACATAGACGACATTGACTACATTGACCTAAATGTCTATATTGACGATATTGACGACATAGACGATATATACGACTTTCAAATGTTCAAATGTTTGTTAAGGTTATGGGACTTAACTACGGGGTCATCAGTACCTAAACTTACAAACTACTTATGAACTACTTACGAACTAGGACGATACAAATATCCATGCCCGAGGGGGGATTCGAATCCCCGACCGTAGTGGCCGTGCTGACCGTGACTGGAGCGCCTTAGTCACCTCGGCCATATACGACTTTGATGACATTGACGATACAGACGACATTGACGAGATAGACGATATTTACGACTTTGGCGACATTGACGACATAGATGACATAGACAACATGTATGACATTGACAACATTGACAGCTTTGAAGACATTGACGACATTGACGACATTGACGAAATAGACGACTTTGACGACATTGACGTCATTGACGATATAGACGACATTGACGACATAGACGACATTGACGACATAGACGACATTGACGACATAGAAGACATTGACGACATTGACGACATAGACGATATTGTCGACTTTGACGACATTGACGACATTGACGATATTGACGACATAGACGACATTGACGACATAGACGACATTGACAATATTGACGACATAGACGACATAGACGATATTGACGATATTGACGATATTAACGACATTGAACATAGACGACATTGACGAAATTGACGACATAGACGACATAGACGAAATTGACGACTTTTACGACATTGACGACATTGACGACATAGATAACATTGACGACATTGTAGACATTGACGACTTGTCGACATAGACGACGTTGACGACATAGATGACATTGACGACATAGACGACATAACCGATATTGACGACTTTGACGACAATGACGCCATTGACGACATTGACGACATATACGACATAGACGACATAGACGACATTGACGACATTGGCTACATGGACGACATAAACGATATTGACGACATTGACGACATTAACGACATTGAAGACGTAGACGACATTGACGACATTGACGACATTGACGACATTGACGAAATGACGACATAGACGAAATAGACGATATTGACGACATAGACGACATTCACGACATTGACGACAAAGACAACATAACCAATATTGACGCCTTTGATGACATTCACGACATTGACGATATTGACGACAAAGACGCCATTGACGACATTGACGACATTGACGAACTGGACGACATAGACGACTTTGACGACATTGGCTACATAGACGACATAGACGATATTGACTACATTGACGACATAGATGACATTGACGACAATGACGACATAGATGACATAGACAACATGTATGATATTGAATACATTGACAGCATTGAAGACATTGACGACATTGACGTCATTGACGACATTGACGACGTTGACGACATAGGCGATATTGACGACTTTGACATTAACGACATTGACGACATTGACGACATTGACGACATTGACGATATAGACGACTTTGACGACATTGACGATATAGATGACATAGACGATATTGACGACATTGACGACATTAACGACATTGACGACATAGAAACATTGACGACTTTGACGACATTGACGACATTGATGACATTGACGATATTGACGACATAGACGACATAGACGGCATTGACGACATAGACGATATAGACGACTTTGACGATATTGACGACATTGACGACATTGACGACACAGACAACATTGACGACATTGACGACATTGACGACATTGACGACATAGACGACATAGCCGACATAGACGATATTGACGACTTGACGACATTGACGACATTGACGATTTTGACGATATAGACGACATTAACGACATTGACGACATAGACGACATTGACGACGTTGACGACATGGACGACATAGACGATATTGACGACATTGACGACATTAACGACATTGACGACATAGACGACATTGACGACATTGAAGACATTGACGACATTCTCGATATAGACGACATTGACGACATAGACGACATGGACGACATTGACGACATCGAGGACATAGACGACATTGACGACATTGACGAAATAGACGACATAGACGATATTTACAACTTTGACGAATTTACCGACATAGATGACATAGACAGCATGTATGACATTGACAACATTGACAGCATTGACGACATTGACGACATAAACGACATAGACGATATTGAAGACATTGACGACATTAACGACATTGACGACATAGAAGAAATTGACGACATTGACGACATTGACGACATTGCTGATATTGACGACATAGACGACATAGACGACATAGACGGCATTGACGACATTGACGACATAGACGACACAGACGACATAGACGATATTGACGACTTTGACGAAATTGACGATATTGACGATATTGACGACATAGACGACATTGACGACATAGACGACATTGACGACATTGACGACATGGACGACATAGACGATATTGACGACATAGACGATATTGCCGACATTGACGACATCAACGACATAGACGACATAGACGACATTGACGACATTGACGACATTGACGACACTGACGATATTGACGACATAGACAACATAGACGACACAGACGATATTGACGACATAGACGATATTGACGACTTTGACGACATTGACAACATTGACGATATTGACGACTTTGACGACATTGACGACATTGACGATATTGACGACATTGACGACATTGACGACATAGACGACATTGACGACACAGACGACATTGCCGAAATCGACGACATAGACGATGTTTACTACTTTGAAGACATTGATGACATAGTTGACATAGACAACATGTAGGACATTGACAACATTGACAGCATTGAAGACATTGACGACATTGACGTCATTGACGACATTGACGACATAGACGACTTTGACGACATTGACGACATTGACGACATAGACGACATAGACGATATTTACGACTTTGACGACATTAACGACATAGATGACATAGACAGCTTGTATGACATTGACAACATTGACAGCATTGAAGACATTGACGACATTGACGTCATTGATGACATAGACGACTTTGACGACATTGACGACATTGACGACATAGACGACATAGACGATATTTACGACTTTGGCGACATTGACGACATAGATGACATAGACAACATGTGTGACATTGACAACATTGACAGCTTTGAAGACATTGACGACATTGACGACATTGACGAAATAGACGACTTTGACGACATTGACGACATTGACGACATAGACGACATTGACGACATAGACGACATTGACGACATAGACGACATTGACGACATTGACGACATAGACGATATTGTCGACTTTGACGATATTGACGACATTGACGATATTGACGACATAGACGACATTGACGACATAGACGACATTGACAATATTGACGACATAGACGATATTGACGATATTGACGATATTAACGACATTGAACATAGACGACATTGACGAAATTGACGACATAGACGACATAGACGAAATTGACGACTTTTACGACATTGACGACATTGACGACATAGATGACATTGACGACATTGTAGACATTGACGACTTGTCGACATAGACGACGTTGACGACATAGATGACATTGACGACATAGACGACATAACCGATATTGACGACTTTGACGACAATGACGCCATTGACGACATTGACGAAATAGACGACATAGACGACATAGACGACATTGACGACATTGGCTACATAGACGACATAAACGATATTGACGACATTGACGACATTAACGACATTGAAGACGTAGACGACATTGACGACATTGACGACATTGACGACATTGACGACATTGACGACATGACGACATAGACGAAATAGACGATATTGACGACATAGACGACATTCACGACATTGACGACAAAGACAACATAACCAATATTGACGACTTTGATGACATTCACGACATTGACGATATTGACGACAAAGACGCCATTGACGACATTGACGACATTGACGAACTGGACGACATAGACGACTTTGACGACATTGACTACATAGACGACATAGACGATATTGACGACCTTGACGAAATTAACGACATTGACGACATAGACGACATTGACGACAATGACGACATAGATGACATAGACAACATGTATGATATTGAATACATTGACAGCATTGAAGACATTGACGACATTGACGTCATTGACGACATTGACGACATTGACGACATAGGCGATATTGACGACTTTGACATTAACGACATTGACGACATTGACGACATTGACGATATAGACGAATTTGACGACATTGACGATATAGATGACATAGACGATATTGACGACATTGACGACATTAACGACATTGACGACATAGAAGACATTGACGACTTTGACGACATTGACGACATTGATGACATTGACGATATTGACGACATAGACGACATAGACGGCATTGACGACATAGACGATATAGACGACTTTGACGATATTGACGACATTGACGACATTGACGACACAGACGACATTGACGACATTGACGACATTGACGACATTGACGACATTGACGACATTGACGACATAGACGACATAGCCGACATAGACGATATTGACGACTTGACGACATTGACGACATTGACGATTTTGACGACATAGACGACATTAACGACATTGACGACATAGACGACATTGACGACGTTGACGACATGGACGACATAGACGATATTGACGACATTGACGACATTAACGACATTGACGACATAGACGACATTGACGACATTGAAGACATTGACGACATTCTCGATATAGACGACATTGACGACATAGACGACATGGACGACATTGACGACATCGACGACATAGACGACGTTGATGACATAGACGACATAGACGACATAACCGATATTGACGTCTTTGACGACATTGACGCCATTGACGACATTGACGACATAGACGACATAGACGAGATTGACGATATTGACGACATTGACGACATTAATGACATTGAAGACATAGACGACATTGACGACATTGACGACATAGACGATATAGACGATATTGACGACATTGACGACATTAACGACATTGACGACATGGACGACATTGACGACATTGACGACATTGACGACATTGACGACATAGACTTCATAGACGACACAGACGATATTGTCGACATAGACGATATTGACGACTTCTACGACATTGACGACATTGCCGATATTGACGACTTTGACGACATTGACGACATTGGCGATATTGACGACATTGAAGACATTGACGACATTGACGCCATTGATGACACAGACGACATTGACGACATAGACGACATAGACGATATTTACTACTTTGACGACATTGATGACATAGTTGACATTTACAACATGTAGGACATTGACAACATTGGCAGCATTGAAGACATTGGCGACATTGACGTCATTGACGACATTGACGACATAGACGACATTGACGATATTGACGACATTGACGACATTGACGACATAGACGACATTGACGACATTGACGACATTGACGACATAGACGACATAGACGACATAGACGACATAGACGATATTGACGACTTTGACGACATTGACGACATTGACGACATAGACGATATTTACGACTTTGACGATATTGAGGACATAGATGACAAAGACAACATGTATGACATTGACAACATTGACAGCATTGAAGACATTGACGACATTGATGTCATTGACGACATTGACGACATAGACGACTTTGACGACGTTGACTACATAGACGACATAGACGATATTGACGACATTGACGACATTGACGATATTGACGACATAGACGACATAGACGACTTAGACGGCATTGACGACATAGACGATATAGACGACTTTGACGACATTGACGATATTGACGACATTGACGACATTGACGACATAGACGACATTGACGACATTGACGACATTGACGACATAGACGACATAGACGACATAGACGACATAGACGATATTGACGACTTTGACGACATTGACGACATTGACGATATTGACGACATAGACGACATAGTTGCTCAGTGACCGGCAGACAGTGCACACGTGACCAGCAGCAGCTCTACATTGTACGGTAACTGGCTACTTAATAGAAGCGACTTATTTACATTTTGTGTGTACTTTCTCTTGCAGCTCTTTATACTTTAGTGTGCTCGCGTGTTTGTTTATTAAGAATCGCGTTTATTTGTCAGCTCAGTTACTGAATTTTTTATTTATTAGCTCCGGTATATATTTTTCAGTTTCGCCGTTAATAAACAGTTCAGCGTTAGGTTTATACCTTGCAAATCTCGTTGTTTATCAAACTACTGAGTCCTCTGACGTACTTACTTGGAAGAAACAAAGGTTTTTAGAATGGCTAGGAACTGTGACTGCTGCGAACGGATGGAGGCAGAGTTGGTGACTCTTCGCTCGCAGCTTCAGGCAGCTTTGGCTTCGCTGGCAATGCTTGAGACTGCGGTGGGTGGGCGCCGCTGTTGTGGGCCGCTCGCGGGGGGGAACAGCAGACGCCCTGTGCGTCTGTTGTGCCCTCCGATCGGCCTGCGGCTCTGGCCAGCCCGCTCACTGCCCGCGAGGAGGTAGCCCCCCAATCCGTGGTGGATTGGGAGGTCCCCTCAGCGCGTGTCAGGCGGCGTAAGACTTCCCGGGGGACCGAAGTGAGGCCTCCCCGGTTAGTCTTGCCAACAGATTCGAGGCGCTGTCTGTGGCAGGGGATGTTCCTGATGCGGATGGTGTCGCTTGTCCTGTACTCGCCCCTCTGCCTTCAAGATCCGGGCACTCACAGAGGGTGGGTTTGTTGGTAGTTGGGAGCTCCAACGTTAGGCGGGTAATGGAGCCCCTTAGGAAAATGGCTACCAGTGAGGGGAAGAATTCCAATGTGCACTCCGTGTGCATACCGGGGGGAGTCATTACGGATGTGGAACGGCTCCTTCCGGATGCCATGAAGAGCACAGGGTGCAGCCAGCTGCAGGTGGTGACTCATGTTGGGACCAATGATGTGTGTCGCTTTGGATCGGAAGAGATCCTCTCTGGTTTTGAGCGGCTATCAGAAGTGGTTAAGACTGCCAGTCTTGCTTGCAAGATGAAAGCGGAGCTCACCATCTGCAGCATTGTCGACAGGACTGACTGCGGACCTTTGGTTCAGAGCCGAGTGGAGGGTCTGAATCAGAGGCTCAGACGGTTCTGCGACCGTGTCGGCTGCAGATTCCTCGACTTGCGCCAAAGGGTGGTGGGTTTTCGGGTTCCGCTAAATAGGTCAGGAGTCCACTACACTCAGGAAGCGGCTACACGGGTAGCGGGGGCTGTGTGGCATGGACTGGGCGGTTTTTTAGGTTAGATGGCCTCGGGAATACACAAAATGGGTTTCAGTCTCAAAGGGGGCAGGTCAGACACGGGAAGAAAGTAGACATAAAAACCATTGGTGTAACAGTTGTAAATTGTCGTAGCTGTGTTGGGAAAATTCCAGAGCTCCAAGCGCTGATAGAAAGTACTGAGGCACAAATCGTTATAGGTTCTGAAAGCTGGCTGACGCCTGAGATAAATTCGGCCGAAATTTTTTCAAAGGGCCAAATGGTCTTCAGAAAGGATATAATAAATAAAACAGGGGGTGGCGTGTTTATTGCTGTTACAAACGGTTTATCCTGCAACGAAATTGAGGCAGATACTTCCTGTGAATTGGTCTGGGTAGAGGTTATACCTGACCACCGAAATAAATTAATAATTGGATCTTTTTATAGGCCCCCTGACTCAGACGATGCGGTTGCAGAAATATTCAAAGAAAGCTTGAATCATATTTCAAATAGGTATCCGAAGGATACTGTTATAATCGGTGGCTACTTTAATTTACCCTCGATATGTTGGCATAATTACGTATTCAAAACCGGGGGCAAATATAAAACATCGTCCGAACTAGTTCTGAATGCTTTTTCTGAGAACTACTTCGAACAGTTAGTTCATGAACCCACTAGAATAGTACGTGGTTGCGAAATTACTCTTGATCTCCTAGCAACAAATAATCCCGGGATAGTAAAGAGCATCAAAACAGATACAGGGATTAGCGAACATCGAGTTGTAGTAGCGAGACTGAATATCGAAATTCCCAAATGCACCAAAAATAAACGAAAAATATATCTATTCAATAAAACAGATAAAAATTCGCTTCACGCTTTCCTGAGTGATAGTCTCCAGTCCTTCAAAACTAAAAATGCGAGTGTAGATCAGTTGTGGCTTACATTCAAAGACATAATATCAGTAGCAATCGAGAGATTTATACCAAATAAATTAATAAAAGAGGGGGCTGACCCCCCGTGGTACACAAAACAGGTCAGATCACGGTTGCAGAAACAAAGAAAAACGCATGCAAAATTTAAAAAGACACAGAATCCGCAAGACTGGCAATCTTTTACTGATACTCGCAACCTAGCGCGGACTTCAATGCGAGAATCTTATAGTTGTTTCCACAACGAAATCCTGTGTCGTAATCTTGCAGAAAATCCAAAGAAATTCTGGTCATATGTGAAGTACACTAGCGGCAAAACACAAACAATACCTTCACTACGCGATAGCAATGGTAATACTACCGACGACAGTACTGCTAAGGCAGAATTACTAAACACAGCTTTCCGAAATTCTTTCACCAAAGAAGACGAAGTGAACACTCCAGTATTCAATCCAAGAACAGCTGCCAGCATGCGAAACTTAGAAGTAGATGTTCCTGGAGTAGTAAAACAACTTAAGTCACTAAACAAAAATAAATCTTCCGGGCCAGATTGTATACCAACTAGATTCCTCTCAGAGTATGCTGATGAAATAGCTCCGTACTTAGCTATAATTTACAACCGATCACTCAGTGAAAGATCCGTACCCAAAGACTGGAAAGTTGCCCAAATTACTCCAATATTCAAGAAAGGCAATAGGAGTGATCCCCAAAATTACAGGCCTATCTCATTGACGTCGATTTGCAGTAGGATTTTGGAACATATACTTTGTTCGAATATTATGTACTACCTTGAAGAGAACGACCTATTAACCAATAGTCAGCACGGATTCAGAAAGTATCGCTCTTGCGAAACACAGCTTGCCCTTTATACACATGAAGTGTTAAGTGCCATCGACAAGGGATCTCAAATCGATTCCATATTTCTGGATTTCCGGAAGGCTTTTGATACTGTACCCCACAAGCGGCTTCTATTGAAATTGCGTGCTTATGGAATATCTCCCCAATTGTGCGATTGGATTCACGATTTCCTATCAGAAAGGACACAGTTCGTTGTAATTGACGGTAAGTCATCGAGTAAAACAGAAGTGATATCTAGCGTTCCACAGGGAAGCGTTATTGGTCCCCTACTCTTCCTCGTGTTTATAAACGATTTAGGAGATAATCTGAATAGCTCCCTTAGACTGTTCGCGGATGATGCTGTCGTTTATCGGTTAGTGAAGTCAACAGAGGATCAAAAGCAACTGCAAAGCGATTTAGACAAAATTTCTACTTGGTGCGAAAATTGGCAATTGACACTAAATAAAGAAAAGTGTGAAGTAATACACATGACCACTAAAAGAAATCCGCTGAACTTCAATTACGCGATAAATCAGTCAAACCTTAAGGTCGTAAATTCTACCAAATACCTAGGTGTTACAATTACGAACAACTTTGACTGGAGAGAACACACAGAAAATATTGTGGGGAAGGCGAACCAAAGGTTACGTTTCATTGGCAGAACGCTTAGACGATGCACCAGATCCACCAAAGAGACTGCTTACATCACACTTGTGCGTCCTCTCTTGGAGTACTGTTGCCCCTTGTGGGACCCTCCCCAGATGGGACTGACGGAAGATATTGAGAATGTTCAGAGAACGGCAGCTCGTTTTGTTTTATCACGTTACGGGGGGGAAAGCGTCACGGAAATGTTGCACGAATTGGGGTGGAAATCATTAAAAGAAAGACGTTAATCATTGCGGCGTGATCTGTTTGCGAAGTTTCAATCACCGACTTTTAGTTCTGAATGTGAAAATATTTTGCTAGCACCCACCTACTTAGGGAGACATGACCATCCCAATAAAATAAGAGAAATCAGATCGAAAACGGAACGATTTAGGTGTTCTTTCTTCCCGCGCGCTATTAGAGAATGGAACGGTAGAGAAAAGTTATGAAGTTGGTTAATGAACCCTCTGCCAGGCACTTAAATGTGATTTGCAGAGTATCGATGTAGATGTAGATGTAGATGTAGACGACATTGACGACATTAACTACATAGACGACATAAACGATATTGATGACATTGACGACATTAACGACATTGAAGACATAGACGAAATTAACGACATTGACGACATAGACGACATTGACGACATTGACATTGACGACATTGACGATATTGACGATATAGACGACATAGACGACACAGACGATATTGACGACATAGACGATATTGACGACTTTGACGACATTGACGACATTGACGATAATGACGACATTGACGACATTGACGACACAGACGACATTGACGAAATCGACGACATAGACGATAATTACTACTGTGACGACATTGATGACATAGTTGACATAGACAACATGTAGGACATTGACAACATTGACAGCATTGAAGACATTGACGACATTGACGTCATTGACGACATTGACGACATAGACGACTTTGACGACATTGACGACATAGATGACATAGACGATATTGTCGACTTTGACGACATTGACGACATTGAAGATATTGACGACATTGACGACATAGACGATATTGCCGACATTGACGAAATAGACGACATAGACGATATTTACGACTTTGACGACATTAACGACATAGATGACAAAGACAGCATGTATGACATTGACAGCATTGACAGCATTGAAGACATTGACGACATTGACGTCATTGACGACATTGACGACATAGACGACTTTGACGACATTGACGACATTGACGACATAGACTACATAGACGATATTGACGACTTTGACGACATTGACGACATTGACGACATTGACGACATAGACGACATTGACAACATTGACGACATTGACGACATAGACGACATTTACGACTTTGACGACATTGACGACACAGATGACAAAGACAACATGTATGACATTGACAACATTGACAGCATTGAAGACATTGACGACATTGACGACATTGTCGACATAGACGACATTGACGACATAGACGACATGGACGACATTGACGACATCGACGACATAGACGACGTTGACGTCATAGACGACATTGACGACATAGACGACATAACCGATATTGACGACTTCGACGAAATTGACGCCATTGACGACATTAATGACATAGACGACGTAGACGACATTGACGACATTGACTACATAGACGACATAAACGATATTGACGACATTGACGACATTGACGACATTGAAGACATAGACGAGATTAACGACATTGAAGACATAGACGACATTGACGACATTGGCGACATAGACGACATAGACGATATTGACGACATTGACGAAATTAACGACATTTACGTCATAGACGACATTGGCGACATTGACGACATTGACGACATTGACGATATTGACGACATAGACGACATAGACGACACAGACGATATTGACGACATAGACGATATTGACGACTCTGACGACATTGACGACATTGACGATATTAACGACTTTGACGACATTGACGACATTGAAGATATTGACGACATTGACGACATTGACGACAATGATGACACAGACGACATTGACGAAATCGACGACATAGACGATATTTACTACTGTGACGACATTGATGACATAGTTGACATAGACAACATGTAGGACATTGACAACATTGACGGCATTGAAGACATTGACGACATTGACGTTATTGACGACACTGACGACATAGACGACTTTGACGACATTGACTACATTGACGACATTGACGACATAAACGACATAGACGATATTGTTGACTTTGACGACATTGACGACATTGAAGACATTGACGACATTGACGACATAGACGAAATTGACGAAATTGACGAAATAGACGACATAGACGATATTTACGACTTTGACGACATTATCGACATAGATGACATAGACAGCAAGTATGACATTGACAACATTGACCGCATTGAAGACATTGACGACATTGACGTCATTGACGACATTGACGACATAGACGACTTTGACGACATTGACGAAATTGACGACATAGACTACATAAACGATATTGACGACTTTGACGACATTGACGACATTGACAACATTGACGACTTTGACGACATTGACGACATTGACGACATAGACGACATAGACGATATTTACGACTTTGACGACATTGACGACATAGATGACAAAGATAACATGTATGACATTGACAACATTGACAGCATTGAAGACATTGACGACATTGACGTCATTGACGACATTGACGACATAGACGACTTTGACGACATTGACAACATTGACGACATAGACGATATTGACGATTTTGACGACATTGACGACAAAGACGACATTGACGACATAGACGACATTGACGACATTGACGACATTGACGAAAATGTCGATATTGACGATATTGACGACATAGACGATATTTACGACATTGATGACACAGACGACATTGACGACATAGACGACATACACGATATTTACGACTTTGACGACATTGACGACATAGATGACATAGACAACATGTATGACATTGACAACATTGACAGCTTTGAAAACATTGACGACATTGACGTCATTGACGACATTGACGACATAGACGACTTTGACGACATTGACGACATTGACGACATAGACGACAAAGACGATAATGACGACTTTGACGACATAGACGACATTGACGACATTGACGACGTTGACGACATAGACGACATTGACGAAATAGACGATATTTACAACTTTGACGACATTGACGACATAGAAGACATAGAGAACATGTATGAAATTGACAACATTGACAGCATTGAAGACATTGAAGACATTGATGTCATTGACGACATTGACGACATAGACGCCTTTGACGACATTGACGACATTGACGACATACACGACATAGTCGATATTGACGACTTTGACGACATGGACGACAAAGACGACATTGACGACATAGACGACATAGACAATATTGACGATATGGACGACATTGACGACATTGACGATAATGTCGATATTGACGATATTGACGACATAGACGATATTGACGACATTGACGACATTGACGACTTTGACGACATATACGACATTGATGACATAGACGACATAGACAACATAGACGACATTGACGACATAGACGATATGGAGGACATTGACGACATTGATGATATTGATGATATTGACGACTTTGACGACATTGACGACTTTGACGACATTGACGACAAAGACAACATTGACGACATAGACGACATAGACGATATTTACGACTTTGACGAAGTTGACGACATAGATGACATAGACAACATGTATGACATTGACAACATTGACAGCTTTGAAGACATTGGCGACTTTGACGTCATTGACGACATTGACGACATAGACGACTTTGACGACATTGAAGACATAGACAACATTGACGATATTGACTACTTTGAAGACATTGACGACATTGACGATATTGACAACTTTGAAGATATTGACGGCATTGACGACATAGACGACATAGACGACATTGACGACATTGACGACATAGACGACAGATACGATATTGACGACTTTGAAGACATTGACGATATTGACGACATAGACATTGACGACATTGACGACATAGACGACATTGACGACATTGACGACATAGATGACATAGACGATATTGACGACATTTACGACATTGACGACATAGACGACATTTACGATATTCACATTGACGACATTGACGACATTGATGACATGGACGACATTGACGACATACACGACATAGACGATATTGACGACTATGACGACATTGACAACAAAGCCGACATTGACAACATAGACTACATAGACAATATTGACGATATGGACGACATTGACGACATTGACGAAAATGTCGATATTGACGATATTGACGACATAGACGATATTGTCGACATTGACGACATTGACGACATTGACGACACAACGACATTGCCGACATAGACGACATAGACGATATTTACGACATTGACGACGTTGACGACATAGAAGACCAAGACAACATGTCTGACATTGACAACATTGACAGCATTGAAGACATTGAAGACATTGACGTCATTGAAGACATTGACGACATTGACGACATACACGACATAGACGATATTGACGACTTTGACGACATTGACGACAAAAACGTCATTGACGACATAGACTACATCGACGATATTGACGATATGGACGACATTGACGACATTGACGAAAATGTCGATATTGACGATATTGACGACATAGACGATATTGACGACATTGACGACAATGACGACATTGACGACATAGACGACATTGACGAAATAGACGACATTGACGACATAGTCGATATTGAGGACATTGACGACATTGACGATATTGATGACATTGACGACTTTGACGATATTGACGACTTTGACGACTTTGACGACAAAGACGACATTGACGACATAGACGACATAGACGACATAGACGATATTTACGACTTTGATAACGTTGATGACATAGATGACATAGACAACATGTATGACATTGACAACATTGACAGCTTTGAAGACATAGACGACTTTGACGTCATTGACGACATTGACGACATAGACGACTTTGACGACATTGACGACGTTGACGACATAGACGACTTTGATGACATTGACGATATTGACGACATAGACGACATAGACAATATTGACGACTTTGACGACATTGACGACTTTGACGACATTGACTACATAGTCGACATTGACAACATTGACGACATTGGCGACATAGACGACATAGACGATATTTTCGACTTTGACGACATTGACGACATTGATGACAAAGACAACATGTATGACATTGACAACATTGACAGCATTGAAGACATTGACGACATTGACGACATTGACGACATAGACGACATAGACGATATTGACGATATTGACGACATTAACGACATTGACGACATGGAAGACATTGACGACATTGACAACAGTGACGTCATAGACGATATTGACGAAATAGACGACATAGACGACATAGACGGCATTGACGACATAGACGATATAGACGACTTTGGCGACATTGACGACATTGACGATATTGACGACATTGACGACATTGACGACATAGACGACATTGACGACATTGACGACATAGACGACATTGACGACATTGATAACATAGACGACATAGACGACATAGACGATATTGACGACTTTGAAGACATTGACGACATTGACGATATTGTCGACATAGACGACATTGACGACATTGACGACATTGAGGACATTGACGACATTGACGACATGGACGACATAGACGATATTGACGACTTTGACGACATTAACGACATTGACGACTTAGACGACATTGACGACACTGAAGACATTGACGACATTGTCGACATAGACGACATTGACGACATAGACGACATGGACGACGTAGACGACTTTAATGACATTGACGACATTGACGACATAGACGACATAGACGATATTGACGACTTTGACGACATTGACGACTTTCACGACATTGACGACATTGACGATATTAACGACTTTGACGACATTGACGACATTGACGATATTGACGACATAGACGATATTGACGACATTGACAACAATGACGACATTGACGACATAGACGACATTGACGACATAGACGACATAGACGACATTGACGACATAGTCGATATTGAGGACATTGACGACATTGACGATATTGATGACATTGACGACTTTGACGATATTGACGACTTTGACGACTTTGACGACAAAGACGATATTGACGACATAGACGATATAGACGACATAGACGACGTAGACGATTTTTACGACTTTGATAACGTTGACGACATAGATGACATAGACAACATGTATGACAATGACAACATTGACAGCTTTGAAGACATAGACGACATTGACGTCATTGACGACATTGACGACATAGACGACGTTGACGACATTGACGACATTGATGACATAGACAACATTGACGATATTGACAACTTTGACGACATTGACGACATTGACAATATTGACGACATAGACGATATTGACGACATTGACGACATTGACGACATAAACGACTTTGATGACATTGACGACATTGACGACATAGACGACATAGATGATATTGACGACATTGACGACATTAACGACATTGACAACATGGAAGACATTGACGACAGTGACAACAGTGACGTCATTGACGATATTGACGAAATAGACGACATAGACGGCATTGACGACATAGACGATATAGACGACTTTGGCGACATTGACGACATTGACGATATTGACGACATTGACGACATTGACGACATAGACGACATTGACGACATTGACAACATAGACGACATAGACGAAATAGACGATATTGACGACTTTGAAGACATTGACGACATTGACGATATTGTCGACATAGACGACATTGACGACATTGACGACATTGACGCCATTGACGACATGGACGACATAGACGATATTGACGACATTGACGACATTAACGACATTGACGACATAGACGACATTGACGACACTGAAGACATTGACGACATTGTCGACATAGAAGACATTGACGACATAGACGACATGGACGACATTGACGACATCGACGACATAGACGACGTTGACGACATAGACGACATTGACGACATTGACGACATAGACGACATAACCGATATTGACGACTTTGACGACATTGACGACATAGACGACATAGACGACATTGACGACATTGACTACATAGACAACATAAACTATATTGTAGACATTGACGACATTGAAGACATAGACGACTTTAATGACATTGAAGACAGAGACGACATTGACGACATTGACGACATTGACGACATAGACGACATAGACGATATTGACTACATTGACGACATTAACGACTTGACGACATAGACGATATTGGCGACATTGACGACATTGACGAAATTGACGACATAGACGACATAGACGACACAGACGATATTGACGACATAGACGATATTGACGACTTTGACGACATTGACGACATTGACGATATTAACGACTTTGACGACATTGACGACATTGACGATATTGACGACATTGACGACATTGACGACACAGACGACATTGACGAAATCGACGACATAGACTATATTTACTACTGTGACGACATTGATGACATAGTTGACATAGACAACATGTAGGACATTGACAACATTGACGGCATTGAAGACATTGACGACATTGACGTCATTGACGACATTGACGACATAGACGACTTTGACGACATTGACGAAATTGACGACATAGACTACATAGATAATATTGACGACTTTGACGACATTGACGATATTGACAACATTGACGACTTTGACGACATTGACGACATTGACGACATTGACGACATAAACGACTTTGATGACATTGACGACATTGACGACATAGACGACATAGACGATATTGACGACATTGACGACATTAACGACATTGACGACATGGAAGACATTGACGACAGTGACAACACTGACGTCATTGACGATATTGACGAAATAGACGACATAGACGACATAGACGGCATTGACGACAGACGATATAGACGACTTTGACGACATTGACGACATTGACGATATTGACGACATTGACGACATTGACGACATAGACGACATTGACGACATTGACAACACAGACGACATAGACGAAATAGACGATATTGACGACTTTGAAGACATTGACGACATTGACGATATTGTCGACATAGACGACATTGACGACATTGACGACATTGACGACATTGACGACATGGACGACATAGACGATATTGACTACATTGACGACATTAACGACTTGACGACATAGACGATATTGGCGACATTGAAGACATTGACGATATTGACGACATAGACGATATAGACGACTTTGACGACATTGACGACATTGACGATATTAACGACTTTGACGACATTGACGACATTGACGATATTGACGACATTGACGACATTGACGACACAGACGACATTGACGAAATCGACGACATAGACTATATTTACTACTGTGACGACATTGATGACATAGTTGACATAGACAACATGTAGGACATTGACAACATTGACGGCATTGAAGACATTGACGACATTGACGTCATTGACGACATTGACGACATAGACGACTTTGACGACATTGACGAAATTGACGACATAGACTACATAGATGATATTGACGACTTTGACGACATTGACGACATTGACAACATTGACGACTTTGACGACATTGACGACATTGACGACATTGACGACATAGACGACATAGACGATATTTACGACTTTGACGGCATTGACGACATAGATGACAAAGATAACATGTATGACATTGACAACATTGACAGCATTGAAGACATTGACGACATTGACGTCATTGACGACATCGACGACATAGACGACTTTGACGACATTGACGACATTGACGACATAGACGATATTGACGATATTGACGACATTGACGATAAAGACGACATTGACGACATAGACGACATTGACGACATTGACGAAAATGTCGATATTGACGATATTTTTTTTACGACATAGACGATATTTACGACATTGCTGACATTGACGACACAGACGACATTGACGACATAGACGACATAGACGATATTTACGACTTTGACGACATTGACGACATACATGACATAGACAACATGTATGACATTGACAACATTGACAGCTTTGAAGACATTGACGACATTGACGTCATTGACGACATTGACGACATAGACGACTTTGACGAAATTGACGACATTGACGACATAGACGACAAAGACGATAATGACGACTTTGACGACATTGACGACATTGACGACATTGCCGACGTTGACGACATAGACGACATTGACGACATTGATGACAATGACGACATTGACGACATTGACAATATTGACGACATAGACAACATAGACGACATAGACGACATTGACGAAATAGACGATATTTACAACTTTGACGACATTGACGAAATTGCCGACATTGACGACATTGACGACATTGACGACACAATGACATTGCCGACATAGACGATATTTACGACTTTGACGACATTGGCGACATAGAAGACATAGACAACATGTATGAAATTGACAACATTGACACCATTGAAGACATTGAAGACATTGACATCATTGACGACATTGACGACATTGACGACATAGTCGATATTGACGACTTTGACGACATTGACGACAAAGACGACATTGACGACATAGACGACATAGACGATATTGACGATATGGACGACATTGACGACATTGACGAAAATGTCGATATTGACGATATTGACGACATAGACGATATTGACGACATTGACGACATTGACGACATTGACGACATAGACGACATTGACGACATACACGACATAGACGACATAGACGACATTGACGACATAGACGATATTGAGGACATTGACAACATTGATGATATTGATGATATTGACGACTTTGACGACATTGACGACTTTGACGACATTGACGACAAAGACGACATTGACGACATAGACGACATAGACGATATTTACGACTTTGACGAAGTTGACGACATAGATGTCATAGACAACATGTATGACATTGACAACATTGACAGCTTTGAAGACATTGACCACATTGACGTCATTGACGACATTGACGACATAGACGACTTTGACGACATTGAAGACATAGACAACATTGACGATATTGACAACTTTGAAGACATTGACGACATTGACAACATTGACGACATAGACGACATTGTCGGCATTGACGACATAGACGACATAGACGACATTGACAACATTGACGACATAGATGACAGATACGATATTGACGACTTTGAAGACATTGACGATATTGACGACATAGACATTGACGACATAGACGACATTGACAACATTGACGACATAGATGACATAGACGATATTGACGACATTTACGACATTGACGACATAGACGACATTCACGATATTCACATTGACGACATTGACGACATTGATGAAATGGACGACATTGACGACATTGACGACATAGACGACATTGACGACATTGACAACATAGACGACATAGACGACATAGACGATATTGACGACATTGACGACATTGACGACATTGACGATATTGTCGACATAGACGACATAGACGACATTGACGACATTGACGACATTGACGACATGGACGACATAGAAGATATTGACGACATTGACGACATTAACGACATTGACGACATAGACGACATTAACGACACTGAAGACATTGACGACATTGTCGACATAGACGACATTGACGACATAGACGACATGGACGACATTGACCACATCAACGACATAGACGACGTTGACGACATAGACGACATTGACGACATAGACGACATAACCAATATTGACGACCTTGAAGACGTTGACGCCATTGACGACTTTGACGACATAGACGACATAGACGACATTGACGATATAGACGACATAGCCGATATTGACGACATTGACGACATTAACGACATTGACGACATAGACGACATTGGCGACATTGACGACATTGACGACATTGACGATATTGACGACATAGACGACATAGACGACACAGACGATATTGACGACAAAGACAATATTGACGACTTTGACGACATTGACGACATTGACGATATTAACGACATTGACGACATTGACGACATTGACGACATAGACGACTTTGACGACATTGACGACATTGACGACATAGACGATATTGACGATTTTGACGACATTGACGACATTGACGACATTGACGACATTGACGACATTGACGAAAATGTCGATATTAACGATATTTTGACGACATAGACGATATTTACGACATTGATGACATTGACGACACAGACGACATTGACGACATAGACGACATAGACGATATTTACGACTTTGACGACATTGACGACATAGATGACATAGACAAAATGTATGACATTGACAACATTGACAGCTTTGAAGACATTGACGACATTGACGTCATTGACGTCATTGACGACATAGACGACATTGACGACATTGACGACATTGACGACATAGACGACATTGACGACATAGACGACAAAGACGATAATGAAGACTTTGACGACATTGACGACATTGACGACATTGACGACGTTGACGACATAGACGACATTGACGACATTGATGACATTGACGACATTGACGACATAGACAATATTGACGACAAAGACAACATAGACGACATAGACGACATTGACGAAATAGACGATATTTACAACTTTGACGACATTGACGAAATTGACGACATTGACGACATTGACGACATTGACGACACAACGACATTGCCGACATAGACGACATAGACGATATTTACGACCTTGACGACATTGACGACATAGAAGACATAGACAACATGTATGAAATTGACAACATTGACAGCATTGAAGACATTGAAGACATTGACGTCATGGACGACAATGACGACATAGACGACTTTTACGACATTGACGACATTGACGACATTGACGACATTGACGACATTGCTGACATTGAAGACATACATGACATAGTCGATATTGACGACTTTGACGACATTGACGACAAAGACGACATTGACGACATAGACGACATAGACGATATTGACGAGATGGACGACATTGACGACATTGACGAAAATGTCGATATTGACGATATTGACGACATAGACGATATTGACGACATTGACGACATTGACGACATTGACAACATAGACGACATTGACGACATAGACGACATAGACGACATAGACGACATCGACGATATTGAGGACATTGACGACATTGATGATATTGATGATATTGACGACTTTGACGATATTGACGACTTTGACGACATTGACGACAAAGAGGACATTGACGACATAGATAACATAGACGACATAGACGATATTTACGACTTTGACGAAGTTGACGACATAGTTGACATAGACAACATGTATGACAGTGACAACATTGACAGCTTTGAAGACATTGACGACATTGTTGTCATTGACGACATTGACGACATAGACGACTTTGACGACATTGAAGACATAGACAACATTGACGATATTAACAACTTTGAAGATATTGACGACATTGACAACATTGACGACATAGACGACATTGACGGCTTTGACGACATAGACGACATACACGACATTGACGACATTGACGACATAGACGACAGATACGATATTGACGACTTTGAAGACATTGACGATATTGACGATATAGACTTTGACGACATTGACGACATAGACGACATTGACGACATTGACGAAATAGATGACATAGACGATATTGACGACATTTACGACATTGACGACATAGACGACATTCACGATATTCACATTGACGTCATTGACGACATTGATGACATGGACGACATTGACGACATACACGACATAGACGATATTGACGACTATGACGACTTTGACGACAAAGACGACATTGACAACATAGACTACATAGACAATATTGACGATATGGACGACATTGACGATATTGACGAAAATGTCGATATTGACGATATTGACGACATAGACGATATTGACTACATTGACGACATTGACGACATTGACGACATTGACGACATAGACGACATAGACGACATTGATGACATTGAAGACATAGACGACATTAACGACATTGAAGACATAGACGACATTGACGACATTGACGACATTGACGACATAGACGACATAGACGATATTGACGACATTGACGACATTAACGACATTGACGACATAGACGACATTGGCGACATTGACGACATTGACGACATTGACGATATTGACGACATAGACGACATAGACGACACAGACGATATTGACGACATAGACAATATTGACGACTTTGACGACATTGACGACATTGGCGATATTAACGACTTTGACGACATTGACGACATTGACGATATTGACGACATTGACGACATTGACGACATTGACGAAATTGACGACATTGACGACACAGACGACATTGACGAAATCGACGACATAGACGATATTTACTACTGTGACGACATTGATGACATAGTTGACATAGACAACATGTAGGACATTGACAACATTGACGGCATTGAAGACATTGACGACATTGACGTCATTGACGACATTGACGACATAGACGACTTTGACGACATTGACGACATTGACGACATTGACGACATAGACGACATAGACGATATTGTCGACTTTGACGACATTGACGACATTGAAGACATTGACGACATTGACGACATAGACGAAATTGACGACATTGACGAAATAGACGACATAGACGATATTTACGACTTTGACGACATTAACGACATAGATGACATAGACAGCATGTATGACATTGACAACATTGACAGCATTGAAGACATTGACGACATTGACGTCATTGACGACATTGACGACATTGACGACATAGACGACATAGACGATATTTACGACTTTGGCGACATTGACGACAGATGACAAAGATAACATGTATGACATTTACAACATTGACAGCATTGAAGACATTAACGACATTGACGTCATTGACGACATTGACAACATGGACGACTTTGACGACATTGACGACATTGACGACATAGACGATATTGACGATTTTGACGACATTGACGACAAAGACGACATTGACGACATAGACGACATTGACGACATTGACGACATTGACGACATTGACGAAAATGTCGATATTGACGATATTTTGACGACATAGACGATATTTACGACATTGATGACATTGACGACACAGACGACATTGACGACATAGACGACATAGATGATATTTACGACTTTGACGACATTGACAACATAGATGACATAGACAACATGTATGAAATTGACAACATTGACAGCATTGAAGACATTGAAGACATTGACGTCATTGACAACATTGACGACATAGACGACTTTGACGACATTGACGACATTGACGACATAGACGACAAAGACGATAATGACGACTTTGACGACATTGACGACATTGACGACATTGACGACGTTGACGACATAGACGACATTGATGACATTGACGACATTGACGACATAGACAATATTGACGACATAGACAACATAGACGACATTGACGAAATAGACGATATTTACAACTTTGACGACATTGACGAAATTGACGACATTGACGACATTGACAACATTGACGACACAACGACATTGCCGACATAGACGATATTTACGACTTTGACGACATTGACGACATAGAAGACATAGACAACATGTATGAAATTGACAACATTGACAGCATTGAAGACATTGAAGACATTGACGTCATTGACGACATTGACGACCTTGACGATATTTACGACAAAGACGACATTGACGACATAGACGACATGGACGATATTGACGATATGGACGACATTGACGACATTGACGAAAATGTCGATATTGACGATATTGACGACAGAGACGATATTGACGACATTGACAACATTGACGACATTGACGACATAGACGACATTGACGACATAGATGACATAGACGACATAGACGACATTGACGACATAGACGATATTGAGCACATTGACGACATTGATGATATTGATGATATTGACGACTTTGACGATATTGACGACTTTGACGACATTGACGACAAAGACGACATTGACGACAAAGACGACATAGACGACATAGACGATATTTAGGACTTTAGCGAAGTTGACGACATAGATGACATAGACAACATGTATGACATTGACAACATTGACAGCTTTGAAGACATCGACGACATTGATGACATGGACGACATTGACGACATACACGACATAGACGATATTGACGACTATGACGACAAAGACGACATTGACAACATAGACTACATAGACAATATTGACGATATGGACGACATTCACGACATTGAAGAAAATGTCGATATTAACGATATTGACGACAAAGACGATATTGACGACATTGACGACATTGACGACATTGACGACACAACGACATTGCCGACATAGGCGACAGACGATATTTACGACATTGACGACATTGACGACATAGAAGACCAAGACAACATGTATGACATTGACAACATTGACAGCATTGAAGACATTGAAGACATTGACGTCTTTGACGACATTGACGACATTGACGACATACACGACATAGACGATATTGACGACTTTGACGACATTGACGACAAAGACGTCATTGACGACATAGACTACATAGACGATGTTGACGATATGGACGACATTGACGACATACACGACATTGACGACATTGACGACATAGACGACAGATACGATATTGACGACTTTGAAGACAATGACGATATTGACGATATAGACTTTGACGACATTGACGACATAGACGACATTGACGACATTGACGACATTGACGCAATAGATGACATAGACGATATTGACGACATTTACGACATTGACGACATAGACGAAATTCACGATATTCACATTGACGTCATTGACGACATTGATGACATGGACGACATTGACGACATACACGACATAAACGATATTGACGACTATGACGACTTTGACGACAAAGACGACATTGACAACATAGACTACATAGACAATATTGACGACATTGACGACATTGACGAAAATGTCGATTTTGACGATATTGACGACATAGACGATATTGACGACATTGACGACATTGACGACATTGACGACATTGACGACATTGACGACATGGACGACATAGACGATATTGACGACATTGACGACTTTAACGACATTGACGACATAGACGACATTGACGACACTGAAGACATTGACGACATTGTCGACATAGACGACATTGACGACATAGACGACATTGACGACATTGACGACATCGACGACATAGACGACGTAGACGACACAGACGACATTGACGACATTGACGACATAGACGACATAACCGATATTGACGACTTTGACGACATTGACGCCATTGACGACATTGACGACATAGACGACATAGGCGACATTGACGACATTGACTACATAGACGACATAAACGATATTGACGACTTTGACGACATTGACGCCATTGACGACATTGACGACATGGACGACATAGACGACATTGACGACATTGAAGACATAGACGACATTAACGACATTGAAGACATAGACGACATTGACGTCATTGACGACATTGACGACATAGACGACATAGACGATATTGACGACATTGACGACATTAACAACATTGACGACATAGACGACATTGGCGACATTGACGACATTGACGACATTGACGATATTGACGACAGAGATGACATAGACGACACAGATGATATTGACGACATAGACAATATTGACGACTTTGACGACATTGACGACATTGACGATATTAACGACTTTGACGACATTGACGACATTGACGATATTGACGACATTGACGACATTGACGACATTGACGACATTGACGATATTGACGACACAGACGAGATTGACGAAATCGACGACATAGACGATATTTACTACTGTGACGGCATTGATGACATAGTTGACATATTCAACATGTAGGACATTGACAACATTGACGGCATTGAAGACATTGACGACATTGACGTCATTGACGACAATGACGACATAGACGACTTTGACGACATTGACGACATTGACGACATTGACGACTTAGACGACATAGACGATATTGTCGACTTTGACGACATTGACGACATTGAAGACATTGACGACATTGACGACATAGACGAAATTGACGACATTGACGAAATAGACGACATAGACGATATTTACGACTTTGACGACATTAACGACATAGATGACATAGACAGCATGTATGACATTGACAACATTGACAGCATTGAAGACATTGACGACATTGACGTCATTGACGGCATTGACGACATTGACGACATAGACGACATAGACGATATTTACGACTTTAGCGACATTGACGACAGATGACAAAGATAACATGTATGACATTGACAACATTGACAGCATTGAAGACATTGACGACATTGACGTCATTGACGACATTGACGACATGGACGACTTTGACGACATTGACGACATTGACGACATAGACGATATTGACGATTTTGACGACATTGACGACAAAGACGACATTGACGACATTGACGATATTGACGACATTGACGAAAATGTCGATATTGACGATATTTTGACGACATAGACGATATTTACGACATTGATGACATTGACGACACAGACGACATTGACGACATAGACGACATAGACGATATTTACGACTTTGACGACATTGACGACATAGATGACATAGACAACATGTATGACATTGACAACATTGACAGCTTTGAAGACATTGACGACGTTGACGTCATTGACGACATTGACGACATTGACGTCATTGACGACATTGACGACATTGACGACATAGACGACATAGACGATATTTACGACTTTAGCGACATTGACGACAGATGACAAAGATAACATGTATGACATTGACAACATTGACAGCATTGAAGACATTGACGACATTGACGTCATTGACGACATTGACGACATTGACGACATTGACGACATTGACGACGTTGACGACATAGACGACATTGATGACATTGACGACATTGACGACATAGACAATATTGACGACATAGACAACATAGACGACATAGACGACATTGACGAAATAGACGATATTTACAACTTTGACGACATTGACGATATTGACGACATTGACGACATTGACAACATTGACGACACAACGACATTGCCGACATAGACGACATAGACGATATTTACGACTCTGTCGACATTGACGACATAGAAGACATAGACAACATGTATGAAATTGACAACATTGACAGCATTGAAGACATTGAAGACATTGACATCATTGACGACATTGACGACATAGATGACATTGACGACATTGACGACATTGACGACATTGACGACATTGACGACATTGACGACATTGACGACATACACGACATAGTCGATATTGTCGACTTTGACGATATTGACGACAAAGACGACATTGACGACATAGACGACATAGACGACATAGACGATATTGACGATATGGACGACATTGACGACATTGACGAAAATGTCGATATTGACGATATTGACGACAGAGACGATATTGAAGACATTGACAACATTGACGACATTGACGACATAAACGACATTGACGACATAGACGACATAGACGACATAGACGACATTGACGACATAGACGATATTGAGCACATTGACGACATTGATGATATTGATGATATTGACGACTTTGACAATATTGACGACTTTGACGACATTGACGACAAAGACGACATTAACGACAAAGACGACATAGACGACATAGACGATATTTACGACTTTAGCGAAGTTGACGACATAGATGACATAGACAACATGTATGACATTGACAACATTGACAGCTTTGAAGACATTGACGACATTGACGTCATTGACGACATTGACGACATAGACGACTTTGACGACATTGAAGACATAGACAACATTGACGATATTGACAACTTTGAAGACATTGACGACATTGACAACATTGACGACATAGACGAAATTGACGGCTTTGACGACATAGACGACATAGACGACATTGACGACATTGACGACATAGACGACAGATACGATATTGACGACTTTGAAGACATTGACGATATTGACGACATAGACATTGACGACATTGACGACATAGACGACATTGACGACATTGTCGACATAGATGACATAGACGATATTGACGACATTTACGACGTTGACGACATAGACGACATTCACGATATTCACATTGACGACATTGACGACATTGATGACATGGACTACATTAAATACATACACGACATAGACAATATTGACGACTATGACGACTTGACGACAAAGATGACATTGACAACATAGACTACATAGACAATATTGACGATATGGACGACATTCACGACATTGACGAAAATGTCGATATTAACGACATTGACGACAAAGGCGATATTGACGACATTGACGACATTGACGACACAACGACATTGCCGACATAGACGACAGACGATATTTACGACATTGACGACATTGACGACATTGACGACATAGAAGACCAAGACAACATGTATGACATTGACAACATTGACAGCATTGAAGACATTGAAGACATTGACGTCATTGACGACATTGACGACATTGACGACATACACGACATAGACGATATTGACGACTTTGACGACATTGACGACAAAGACGTCATTGACGACATAGACTACATAGACGGTGTTGACGATATGGACGACATTGACGACATTGACGAAAATGTCGATATTGACGACACTGACGACATAGACGATATTGACGACAATGACGACATTGACGACATTGACGACATAGACGACATTGACGACATAGACGACATAGACGACATAGACGACATTGACGACATAGGCGATATTGAGGACATTGACGACATTGACGATATTGATGACATTGATGACTTTGACGATATTGACGACTTTGACGACATTGACGACAAAGACGACATTGACGACATAGACGACATAGACGACATAGACGACATAGACGACATAGACGATATTTACGACTTTGATAACGTTGACGACATAGATGACATAGACAACATGTATGACATTGACAACATTGACAGCTTCGAAGACATTGACGACATTGACGTATTGACGACATTGACGACATAGACGACTTTGACGACATTGACGACATTGACGACATAGACAACATTGACGATATTGACAACTTTGACGACATTGACAACATTGACAATATTGAAGACATAGACGATATTGACGACATTGACGACATTGACGATATTGACGACTTTGACGACATTGACGACCTAGACGACATTGACGACATAGACGACATAGACGATATTGACGATATGGACGACTTTGACGACATTGACGAAAATGTCGATATTGACGATATTGACGACAAAGACGATATTGACGACATTTACGACATTGACGACATTGACGACATAGCCGACTTTGACAACATAGACGACATAGACGACATTGACGACATAGACGATATTATAGACATTGACGACATTGACGATTTGGATGACATTGACGACTTTGACGACATTGACGACTTTGACGAAATTGACGACATTGACGATAATGACGACATAGACGACATTGACGACATTGAAGACATAGACGACATTGACGACATTGACGACATGGACGACATAGACGATATTGACGACATTGACGACATTAACGACATTGACGACATAGACAGCATTGACGACATTGAAGACATTGACGACATTGTCGACATAGACGACATTGACGACATAGACGACATTGACGACATTGACGACATAGACGACATTGACGACATTGAAGACATTGACGACATTGACGACATAGACGACATTGACGACATAGACGACATTGACGACATTGACGACATAGACGATATTGTCGACTTTGACGATATTGACGACATTGACGATATTGACGACATAGACGACATTGACGACATAGACGACATTGACAATATTGACGACATAGACGACATAGACGATATTGACGATATTGACGATATTAACGACATTGAACATAGACGACATTGACGAAATTGACGACATAGACGACATAGACGAAATTGACGACTTTTACGACATTGACGACATTGACGACATAGATGACATTGACGACATTGTAGACATTGACGACTTGTCGACATAGACGACGTTGACGACATAGATGACATTGACGACATAGACGACATAACCGATATTGACGACTTTGACGACAATGACGCCATTGACGACATTGACGAAATAGACGACATAGACGACATAGACGACATTGACGACATTGGCTACATAGACGACATAAACGATATTGACGACATTGACGACATTAAAGACATTGAAGACGTAGACGACATTGACGACATTGACGACATTGACGACATTGACGACATTGACGACATGACGACATAGACGAAATAGACGATATTGACGACATAGACGACATTCACGACATTGACGACAAAGACAACATAACCAATATTGACGACTTTGATGACATTCACGACATTGACGATATTGACGACAAAGACGCCATTGACGACATTGACGACATTGACGAACTGGACGACATAGACGACTTTGACGACATTGACTACATAGACGACATAGACGATATTGACGACCTTGACGAAATTAACGACATTGACGACATAGACGACATTGACGACAATGACGAATTAGATGACATAGACAACATGTATGATATTGAATACATTGACAGCATTGAAGACATTGACGACATTGACGTCATTGACGATATTGACGACATTGACGACATAGGCGATATTGACGACTTTGACATTAACGACATTGACGACATTGACGACATTGACGATATAGACGACTTTGACGACATTGACGATATAGATGACATAGACGATATTGACGACATTGACGACATTAACGACATTGACGACATAGAAGACATTGACGACTTTGACGACATTGACGACATTGATGACATTGACGATATTGACGACATAGACGACATAGACGGCATTGACGACATAGACGATATAGACGACTTTGACGATATTGACGACATTGACGACATTGACGACACAGACGACATTGACGACATTGACGACATTGACGACATTGACGACATTGACGACATTGACGACATAGACGACATAGCCGACATAGACGATATTGACGACTTGACGACATTGACGACATTGACGATTTTGACGACATAGACGACATTAACGACATTGACGACATAGACGACATTGACGACGTTGACGACATGGACGACATAGACGATATTGACGACATTGACGACATTAACGACATTGACGACATAGACGACATTGACGACATTGAAGACATTGACGACATTCTCGATATAGACGACATTGACGACATAGACGACATGGACGACATTGACGACATCGACGACATAGACGACGTTGATGACATAGACGACATAGACGACATAACCGATATTGACGTCTTTGACGACATTGACGCCATTGACGACATTGACGACATAGACGACATAGACGAGATTGACGACATTGACCACATAGACGACATAAACGATATTGGCGACATTGACGACATTAATGACATTGAAGACATAGACGACATTGACGACATTGACGACATTGACGACATAGACGATATAGACGATATTGACGACATTGACGACATTAACGACATTGACGACATGGACGACATTGACGACATTGACGACATTGACGACATTGACGACATAGACTTCATAGACGACACAGACGATATTGTCGACATAGACGATATTGACGACTTCTACGCATTGACGACATTGCCGATATTGACGACTTTGACGACATTGACGACATTGGCGATATTGACGACATTGAAGACATTGACGACATTGACGCCATTGATGACACAGACGACATTGACGACATAGACGACATAGACGATATTTACTACTTTGACGACATTGATGACATAGTTGACATTTACAACATGTAGGACATTGACAACATTGGCAGCATTGAAGACATTGGCGACATTGACGTCATTGACGACATTGACGACATAGACGACATTGACGATATTGACGACATTGACGACATTGACGACATAGACGACATTGACGACATTGACGACATTGACGACATAGACGACATAGACGACATAGACGACATAGACGATATTGACGACTTTGACGACATTGACGACATTGACGACATAGACGATATTTACGACTTTGACGATATTGAGGACATAGATGACAAAGACAACATGTATGACATTGACAACATTGACAGCATTGAAGACATTGACGACATTGATGTCATTGACGACATTGACGACATAGACGACTTTGACGACGTTGACTACATAGACGACATAGACGATATTGACGACATTGACGACATTGACGATATTGACGACATAGACGACATAGACGACTTAGACGGCATTGACGACATAGACGATATAGACGACTTTGACGACATTGACGACATTGACGACATTGACGACATTGACGACATAGACGACATTGACGACATTGACGACATTGACGACATAGACGACATAGACGACATAGACGACATAGACGATATTGACGACTTTGACGACATTGACGACATTGACGATATTGACGACATAGACGACATAGTTGCTCAGTGACCGGCAGACAGTGCACACGTGACCAGCAGCAGCTCTACATTGTACGGTAACTGGCTACTTAATAGAAGCGACTTATTTACATTTTGTGTGTACTTTCTCTTGCAGCTCTTTATACTTTAGTGTACTCGCGTGTTTGTTTATTAAGAATCGCGTTTATTTGTCAGCTCAGTTACTGAATTTTTTATTTATTAGCTCCGGTATATATTTTTCAGTTTCGCCGTTAATAAACAGTTCAGCGTTAGGTTTATACCTTGCAAATCTCGTTGTTTATCAAACTACTGAGTCCTCTGACGTACTTACTTGGAAGAAACAAAGGTTTTTAGAATGGCTAGGAACTGTGACTGCTGCGAACGGATGGAGGCAGAGTTGGTGACTCTTCGCTCGCAGCTTCAGGCAGCTTTGGCTTCGCTGGCAATGCTTGAGACTGCGGTGGGTGGGCGCCGCTGTTGTGGGCCGCTCGCGGGGGGAACAGCAGACGCCCTGTGCGTCTGTTGTGCCCTCCGATCGGCCTGCGGCTCTGG
This sequence comes from Locusta migratoria, assembly GCA_026315105.1. NCBI lineage: Eukaryota > Metazoa > Arthropoda > Insecta > Orthoptera > Acrididae > Locusta > Locusta migratoria. The sequence goes on from CM048754.1 coordinate 126,862,759, forward strand.
CCAGCCCGCTCACTGCCCGCGAGGAGGTAGCCCCCCAATCCGTGGTGGATTGGGAGGTCCCCTCAGCGCGTGTCAGGCGGCGTAAGACTTCCCGGGGGACCGAAGTGAGGCCTCCCCGGTTAGTCTTGCCAACAGATTCGAGGCGCTGTCTGTGGCAGGGGATGTTCCTGATGCGGATGGTGTCGCTTGTCCTGTACTCGCCCCTCTGCCTTCAAGATCCGGGCACTCACAGAGGGTGGGTTTGTTGGTAGTTGGGAGCTCCAACGTTAGGCGGGTAATGGAGCCCCTTAGGAAAATGGCTACCAGTGAGGGGAAGAATTCCAATGTGCACTCCGTGTGCATACCGGGGGGAGTCATTACGGATGTGGAACGGCTCCTTCCGGATGCCATGAAGAGCACAGGGTGCAGCCAGCTGCAGGTGGTGACTCATGTTGGGACCAATGATGTGTGTCGCTTTGGATCGGAAGAGATCCTCTCTGGTTTTGAGCGGCTATCAGAAGTGGTTAAGACTGCCAGTCTTGCTTGCAAGATGAAAGCGGAGCTCACCATCTGCAGCATTGTCGACAGGACTGACTGCGGACCTTTGGTTCAGAGCCGAGTGGAGGGTCTGAATCAGAGGCTCAGACGGTTCTGCGACCGTGTCGGCTGCAGATTCCTCGACTTGCGCCAAAGGGTGGTGGGTTTTCGGGTTCCGCTAAATAGGTCAGGAGTCCACTACACTCAGGAAGCGGCTACACGGGTAGCGGGGGCTGTGTGGCATGGACTGGGCGGTTTTTTAGGTTAGATGGCCTCGGGAATACACAAAATGGGTTTCAGTCTCAAAGGGGGCAGGTCAGACACGGGAAGAAAGTAGACATAAAAACCATTGGTGTAACAGTTGTAAATTGTCGTAGCTGTGTTGGGAAAATTCCAGAGCTCCAAGCGCTGATAGAAAGTACTGAGGCACAAATCGTTATAGGTTCTGAAAGCTGGCTGACGCCTGAGATAAATTCGGCCGAAATTTTTTCAAAGGGCCAAATGGTCTTCAGAAAGGATATAATAAATAAAACAGGGGGTGGCGTGTTTATTGCTGTTACAAACGGTTTATCCTGCAACGAAATTGAGGCAGATACTTCCTGTGAATTGGTCTGGGTAGAGGTTATACCTGACCACCGAAATAAATTAATAATTGGATCTTTTTATAGGCCCCCTGACTCAGACGATGCGGTTGCAGAAATATTCAAAGAAAGCTTGAATCATATTTCAAATAGGTATCCGAAGGATACTGTTATAATCGGTGGCTACTTTAATTTACCCTCGATATGTTGGCATAATTACGTATTCAAAACCGGGGGCAAATATAAAACATCGTCCGAACTAGTTCTGAATGCTTTTTCTGAGAACTACTTCGAACAGTTAGTTCATGAACCCACTAGAATAGTACGTGGTTGCGAAATTACTCTTGATCTCCTAGCAACAAATAATCCCGGGATAGTAAAGAGCATCAAAACAGATACAGGGATTAGCGAACATCGAGTTGTAGTAGCGAGACTGAATATCGAAATTCCCAAATGCACCAAAAATAAACGAAAAATATATCTATTCAATAAAGCAGATAAAAATTCGCTTCACGCTTTCCTGAGTGATAGTCTCCAGTCCTTCAAAACTAAAAATGCGAGTGTAGATCAGTTGTGGCTTACATTCAAAGACATAATATCAGTAGCAATCGGGCCAGATTGTATACCAACTAGATTCCTCTCAGAGTATGCTGATGAAATAGCTCCGTACTTAGCTATAATTTACAACCGATCACTCAGCGAAAGATCCGTACCCAAAGACTGGAAAGTTGCCCAAATTACTCCAATATTCAAGAAAGGCAATAGGAGTGATCCCCAAAATTACAGGCCTATCTCATTGACGTCGATTTGCAGTAGGATTTTGGAACATATACTTTGTTCGAATATTATGTACTACCTTGAAGAGAACGACCTATTAACCAATAGTCAGCACGGATTCAGAAAGTATCGCTCTTGCGAAACACAGCTTGCCCTTTATACACATGAAGTGTTAAGTGCCATCGACAAGGGATCTCAAATCGATTCCATATTTCTGGATTTCCGGAAGGCTTTTGATACTGTACCCCACAAGCGGCTTCTATTGAAATTGCGTGCTTATGGAATATCTCCCCAATTGTGCGATTGGATTCACGATTTCCTATCAGAAAGGACACAGTTCGTTGTAATTGACGGTAAGTCATCGAGTAAAACAGAAGTGATATCTAGCGTTCCACAGGGAAGCGTTATTGGTCCCCTACTCTTCCTCGTGTTTATAAACGATTTAGGAGATAATCTGAATAGCTCCCTTAGACTGTTCGCGGATGATGCTGTCGTTTATCGGTTAGTGAAGTCAACAGAGGATCAAAAGCAACTGCAAAGCGATTTAGACAAAATTTCTACTTGGTGCGAAAATTGGCAATTGACACTAAATAAAGAAAAGTGTGAAGTAATACACATGACCACTAAAAGAAATCCGCTGAACTTCAATTACGCGATAAATCAGTCAAACCTTAAGGTCGTAAATTCTACCAAATACCTAGGTGTTACAATTACGAACAACTTTGACTGGAGAGAACACACAGAAAATATTGTGGGGAAGGCGAACCAAAGGTTACGTTTCATTGGCAGAACGCTTAGACGATGCACCAGATCCACCAAAGAGACTGCTTACATCACACTTGTGCGTCCTCTCTTGGAGTACTGTTGCCCCTTGTGGGACCCTCCCCAGATGGGACTGACGGAAGATATTGAGAATGTTCAGAGAACGGCAGCTCGTTTTGTTTTATCACGTTACGGGGGGGAAAGCGTCACGGAAATGTTGCACGAATTGGGGTGGAAATCATTAAAAGAAAGACGTTAATCATTGCGGCGTGATCTGTTTGCGAAGTGTCAATCACCGACTTTTAGTTCTGAATGTGAAAATATTTTGCTAGCACCCACCTACTTAGGGAGACATGACCATCCCAATAAAATAAGAGAAATCAGATCGAAAACGGAACGATTTAGGTGTTCTTTCTTCCCGCGCGCTATTAGAGAATGGAACGGTAGAGAAAAGTTATGAAGTTGGTTAATGAACCCTCTGCCAGGCACTTAAATGTGATTTGCAGAGTATCGATGTAGATGTAGATGTAGATGTAGACGACATTGACGACATTAACTACATAGACGACATAAACGATATTGATGACATTGAAGACATTAACGACATTGAAGACATAGACGACATTAACGACATTGACGACATAGACGACATTGACGACATTGACATTGACGACATTGACGATATTGACGATATAGACGACATAGACGACACAGACGATATTGACGACATAGACGATATTGACGACTTTGACGACATTGACGACATTGACGATATTGACGACTTTGACGACATTGACGACATTGACGATAATGACGACATTGACGACATTGACGACACAGACGACATTGACGAAATCGACGACATAGACGATAATTACTACTGTGACGACATTGATGACATAGTTGACATAGACAACATGTAGGACATTGACAACATTGACAGCATTGAAGACATTGACGACATTGACGTCATTGACGACATTGACGACATAGACGACTTTGACGACATTGACGACATAGATGACATAGACGATATTGTCGACTTTGACGACATTGACGACATTGAAGATATTGACGACATTGACGACATAGACGACATTGCCGACATTGACGAAATAGACGACATAGACGATATTTACGACTTTGACGACATTAACGACATAGATGACAAAGACAGCATGTATAACATTGACAACATTGACAGCATTGAAGACATTGACGACATTGACGTCATTGACGACATTGACGACATAGACGACTTTGACGACATTGACGACATTGACGACATAGACTACATAGACGATATTGACGACTTTGACGACATTGACGACATTGACGACATTGACGACATTGACGACATAGACGACATTGACAACATTGACGACATTGACGACATAGACGACATTTACGACTTTGACGACATTGACGACACAGATGACAAAGACAACATGTATGACATTGACAACATTGACAGCATTGAAGACATTGACGACATTGACGACATTGTCGACATAGACGACATTGACGACATAGACGACATGGACGACATTGACGACATCGACGACATAGACGACGTTGACGTCATAGACGACATTGACGACATAGACGACATAACCGATATTGACGACTTCGACGAAATTGACGCCATTGACGACATTAATGACATAGACGACGTAGACGACATTGACGACATTGACTACATAGACGACATAAACGATATTGACGACATTGACGACATTGACGACATTGAAGACATAGACGAGATTAACGACATTGAAGACATAGACGACATTGACGACATTGACGGCATAGACGACATAGACGATATTGACGACATTGACGAAATTAACGACATTTACGTCATAGACGACATTGGCGACATTGACGACATTGACGATATTGACGACATAGACGACATAGACGACACAGACGATATTGACGACATAGACGATATTGACGACTCTGACGACATTGACGACATTGACGATATTAACGACTTTGACGACATTGACGACATTGAAGATATTGACGACATTGACGACATTGACGACATTGATGACACAGACGACATTGACGAAATCGACGACATAGACGATATTTACTACTGTGACGACATTGATGACATAGTTGACATAGACAACATGTAGGACATTGACAACATTGACGGCATTGAAGACATTGACGACATTGACGTTATTGACGACACTGACGACATAGACGACTTTGACGACATTGACTACATTGACGACATTGACGACATAAACGACATAGACGATATTGTCGACTTTGACGACATTGACGACATTGAAGACATTGACGACATTGACGACATAGACGAAATTGACGAAATTGACGAAATAGACGACATAGACGATATTTACGACTTCGACGACATTATCGACATAGATGACATAGACAGCAAGTATGACATTGACAACATTGACCGCATTGAAGACATTGACGACATTGACGTCATTGACGACATTGACGACATAGACGACTTTGACGACATTGACGAAATTGACGACATAGACTACATAAACGATATTGACGACTTTGACGACATTGACGACATTGACAACATTGACGACTTTGACGACATTGACGACATTGACGACATAGACGACATAGACGATATTTACGACTTTGACGACATTGACGACATAGATGACAAAGATAACATGTATGACATTGACAACATTGACAGCATTGAAGACATTGACGACATTGACGTCATTGACGACATTGACGACATAGACGACTTTGACGACATTGACAACATTGACGACATAGACGATATTGACGATTTTGACGACATTGACGACAAAGCCGACATTGACGACATAGACGACATTGACGACATTGACGACATTGACGACATTGACGAAAATGTCGATATTGACGATATTGACGACATAGACGATATTTACGACATTGATGACACAGACGACATTGACGACATAGACGACATACACGATATTTACGACTTTGACGACATTGACGACATAGATGACATAGACAACATGTATGACATTGACAACATTGACAGCTTTGAAAACATTGACGACATTGACGTCATTGACGACATTGACGACATAGACGACTTTGACGACATTGACGACATAGACGACATAGACGACATTGACGACATTGACGACGTTGACGACATAGACGACATTGACGAAATAGACGATATTTACAACTTTGACGACATTGACGACATAGAAGACATAGAGAACATGTATGAAATTGACAACATTGACAGCATTGAAGACATTGAAGACATTGATGTCATTGACGACATTGACGACATAGACGACTTTGACGACATTGACGACATTGACGACATACACGACATAGTCGATATTGACGACTTTGACGACATGGACGACAAAGACGACATTGACGACATAGACGACATAGACAATATTGACGATATGGACGACATTGACGACATTGACGAAAATGTCGATATTGACGATATTGACGACATAGACGATATTGACGACATTGACGACATTGACGACTTTGACGACATAGACGACATTGATGACATAGACGACATAGACAACATAGACGACATTGACGACATAGACGATATTGAGGACATTGACGACATTGATGATATTGATGATATTGACGACTTTGACGACATTGACGACTTTGACGACATTGACGACAAAGACAACATTGACGACATAGACGACATTGACGATATTTACGACTTTGACGAAGTTGACGACATAGATGACATAGACAACATGTAGGACATTGACAACATTGACAGCTTTGAAGACATTGGCGACTTTGACGTCATTGACGACATTGACGACATAGACGACTTTGACGACATTGAAGACATAGACAACATTGACGATATTGACTACTTTGAAGACATTGACGACATTGACGATATTGACAACTTTGAAGATATTGACGGCATTGACGACATAGACGACATAGACGACATTGACGACATTGACGACATAGACGACAGATACGATATTGACGACTTTGAAGACATTGACGATATTGACGACATAGACATTGACGACATTGACGACATAGACGACATTGACGACATTGACGACATAGATGACATAGACGATATTGACGACATTTACGACATTGACGACATAGACGACATTCACGATATTCACATTGACGACATTGACGACATTGATGACATGGACGACATTGACGACATACACGACATAGACGATATTGACGACTATGACGACATTGACAACAAAGCCGACATTGACAACATAGACTACATAGACAATATTGACGATATGGACGACATTGACGACATTGACGAAAATGTCGATATTGACGATATTGACGACATAGACGATATTGACGACATTGACGACATTGACGACATTGACGACACAACGACATTGCCGACATAGACGACATAGACGATATTTACGACATTGACGACATTGACGACATAGAAGACCAAGACAACATGTCTGACATTGACAACATTGACAGCATTGAAGACATTGAAGACATTGACGTCATTGAAGACATTGACGACATTGACGACATACACGACATAGACGATATTGACGACTTTGACGACATTGACGACAAAAACGTCATTGACGACATAGACTACATCGACGATATTGACGATATGGACGACATTGACGACATTGACGAAAATGTCGATATTGACGATATTGACGACATAGACGATATTAACGACATTGACGACAATGACGACATTGACGACATAGACGACATTGACGACATAGACGACATTGACGACATAGTCGATATTGAGGACATTGACGACATTGACGATATTGATGACATTGACGACTTTGACGATATTGACGACTTTGACGACTTTGACGACAAAGACGACATTGACGACATAGACGACATAGACGACATAGACGATATTTACGACTTTGATAACGTTGACGACATAGATGACATAGACAACATGTATGACATTGACAACATTGACAGCTTTGAAGACAGACGAAATTGACGTCATTGACGACATTGACGACATAGACGACTTTGACGACATTGACGACTTTGATGACATAGACAACATTGACCATATTGACAACTTTGACGACATTGACGACATTGACAATATTGACGACATAGACGATATTGACGACATTGACGACATAGACGACTTTGATGACATTGACAATATTGACGACATAGACGACATAGACAATATTGACGACTTTGACGACATTGACGACTTTGACGACATTGACTACATAGTCGACATTGACAACATTGACGACATTGGCGACATAGACGACATAGACGATATTTACGACTTTGACGACATTGACGACATTGATGACAAAGACAACATGTATGACATTGACAACATTGACAGCATTGAAGACATTGACGACATTGACGACATTGACGACATAGACGACATAGACGATATTGACGATATTGACGACATTAACGACATTGACGACATGGAAGACATTGACGACATTGACAACAGTGACGTCATAGACGATATTGACGAAATAGACGACATAGACGACATAGACGGCATTGACGACATAGACGATATAGACGACTTTGGCGACATTGACGACATTGACGATATTGACGACATTGACGACATTGACGACATAGACGACATTGACGACATTGACGACATAGACGACATTGACGACATTGATAACATAGACGACATAGACGACATAGACGATATTGACGACTTTGAAGACATTGACGACATTGACGATATTGTCGACATAGACGACATTGACGACATTGACGACATTGAGGACATTGACGACATTGACGACATGGACGACATAGACGACATGGACGACGTAGACGACTTTAATGACATTGACGACATTGACGACATAGACGACATAGACGATATTGACGACTTTGACGACATTGACGACTTTGACGACATTGACGACATTGACGATATTAACGACTTTGACGACATTGACGACATTGACGATATTGACGACATAGACGATATTGACGACATTGACAACAATGACGACATTGACGACATAGACGACATTGACGACATAGACGACATAGACGACATCGACGACTTGACGACATAGTCGATATTGAGGACATTGACGACATTGACGATATTGATGACATTGACGACTTTGACGATATTGACGACTTTGACGACTTTGACGACAAAGACGATATTGACGACATAGACGATATAGACGACATAAACGACATAGACGATATTTACGACTTTTATAACGTTGACGACATAGATGACATAGACAACATGTATGACATTGACAACATTGACAGCTTTGAAGACATAGACGACATTGACGTCATTGACGACATTGACGACATAGACGACTTTGACGACATTGACGACATTGATGACATAGACAACATTGACGATATTGACAACTTTGACGACATTGACGACATTGACAATATTGACGACATAGACGATATTGACGACATTGACGACATTGACGACATTGACGACATAAACGACTTTGATGACATTGACGACATTGACGACATAGACGACATAGACGATATTGACGACATTGACGACATTAACGACATTGACAACATGGAAGACATTGACGACAGTGACAACAGTGACGTCATTGACGATATTGACGAAATAGACGACATAGACGACATAGACGGCATTGACGACATAGACGATATAGACGACTTTGGCGACATTGACGACATTGACGATATTGACGACATTGACGACATTGACGACATAGACGACATTGACGACATTGACAACATAGACGACATAGACGAAATAGACGATATTGACGACTTTGAAGACATTGACGACATTGACGATATTGTCGACATAGACGACATTGACGACATTGACGACATTGACGCCATTGACGACATGGACGACATAGACGATATTGACGACATTGACAACATTAACGACATTGACGACATAGACGACATTGACGACACTGAAGACATTGACGTCATTGTCGACATAGAAGACATTGACGACATAGACGACATGGATGACATTGACGACATCGACGACATAGACGACGTTGACGACATAGACGACATTGACGACATTGACGACATAGACGACATAACCGATATTGACGACTTTGACGACATTGACGACATAGACGACATAGACGACATTGACGACATTGACTACATAGACAACATAAACTATATTGTAGACATTGACGACATTGAAGACATAGACGACTTTAACGACATTGAAGACATAGACGACATTGACGACATTGACGACATTGACGACATAGACGACATAGACGATATTGACTACATTGACGACATTAACGACTTGACGACATAGACGATATTGGCGACATTGACGACATTGACGAAATTGACGACATAGACGACATAGACGACACAGACGATATTGACGACATAGACGATATTGACGACTTTGACGACATTGACGACATTGACGATATTAACGACTTTGACGACATTGACGACATTGACGATATTGACGACATTGACGACATTGACGACACAGACGACATTGACGAAATCGACGACATAGACTATATTTACTACTGTGACACCATTGATGACATAGTTGACATAGACAACATGTAGGACATTGACAACATTGACGGCATTGAAGACATTGACGACATTGACGTCATTGACGACATTGACGACATAGACGACTTTGACGACATTGACGAAATTGACGACATAGACTACATAGATGATATTGACGACTTTGACGAATTGACGATATTGACAACATTGACGACTTTGACGACATTGACGACATTGACGACATTGACGACATAAACGACTTTGATGACATAGACGACATTGACGACATAGACGACAACGACGATAATGACGACTTTGACGACATTGACGACATTGACGACATTGCCGACGTTGACGACATAGACGACATTGACGACATTGATGACATTGACGACATTGACGACATTGACAATATTGACGACATAGACAACATAGACGACATAGACGACATTGACGAAATAGACGATATTTACAACTTTGACGACATTGACGAAATTGACGACATTGACGACATTGACGACAAGGACGACACAATGACATTGCCGACATAGACGATATTTACGACTTTGACGACATTGGCGACATAGAAGACATAGACAACATGTATGAAATTGACAACATTGACACCATTGAAGACATTGAAGACATTGACATCATTGACGACATTGACGACATTGACGACATAGACGATATTGACGACTTTGACGACATTGACGACAAAGACGACATTGACGACATAGACGACATAGACGATATTGACGATATGGACGACATTGACGACATTGACGAAAATGTCGATATTGCCGATATTGACGACATAGACGATATTGACGACATTGACGACATTGACGACATTGACTACATAGACGACATTGACGACATACACGACATAGACGACATAGACGACTTTGACGACATAGACGATATTGAGGACATTGACAACATTGATGATATTGATGATATTGACGACTTTGACGACATTGACGACATTGACGACATTGACGACAAAGACGACATTGACGACATAGACGACATAGACGATATTTACGACTTTGACGAAGTTGACGACATAGATGACATAGACAACATGTATGACATTGACAACATTGACAGCTTTGAAGACATTGACGACATTGACGTCATTGACGACATTGACGACATAGACGACTTTGACGACATTGAAGACATAGACAACATTGACGATATTGACAACTTTGAAGACATTGACGACATTGACAACATTGACGACATAGACGACATTGTCGGCATTGACGACATAGACGACATAGACGACATTGACAACATTGACGACATAGATGACTGATACGATATTGACGACTTTGAAGACATTGACGATATTGACGACATAGACATTGACGACATAGACGACATTGACAACTTTGACGACATAGATGACATAGACGATATTGACGACATTTACGACATTGACGACATAGACGACATTCACGATATTCACATTTACGACATTGACGACATTGATGAAATGGACGACATTGACGACATTGACGACATAGACGACATTGACGACATTGACAACATAGACGACATAGACGACATAGACGATATTGACGACATTGACGACATTGACGACATTGACGATATTGTCGACATAGACGACATAGACGACATGGACGACATTGACGACATTGACGACATGGACGACATAGAAGATATTGACGACATTGACGACATTAACGACATTGACGACATAGACGACATTAACGACACTGAAGACATTGACGACATTGTCGACATAGACGACATTGACGACATAGACGACATGGACGACATTGACCACATCAACGACATAGACGACGTTGACGACATAGACGACATTGACGACATAGACGGCATAACCAATATTGACGACCTTGAAGACGTTGACGCCATTGACGACTTTGACGACATAGACGACATAGACGACATTGACGATATAGACGACATAGACGATATTGACGACATTGACGACATTAACGACATTGACGACATAGACGACATTGGCGACATTGACGACATTGACGACATTGACGACATTGACGATATTGACGACATAGACGACATAGACGACACAGACGATATTGACGACAAAGACAATATTGACGACATTGACGACATTGACGACATTGACGACATAGACGACTTTGACGACATTGACGACATTGACGACATAGACGATATTGACGATTTTGACGACATTGACGACATTGACGACATTGACGACATTGACGACATTGACGAAAATGTCGATATTAACGACATTTTGACGACATAGACGATATTTACGACATTGATGACATTGACGACACAGACGACATTGACGACATAGACGACATAGACGATATTTACGACTTTGACGACATTGACGACATAGATGACATAGACAAAATGTATGACATTGACAACATTGACAGCTTTGAAGACATTGACGACATTGACGTCATTGACGACATTGACGACATAGACGACATTGACGACATTGACGACATTGACGACATAGACGACATTGACGACATAGCCGACAAAGACGATAATGAAGACTTTGACGACATTGACGACATTGACGACATTGACGACGTTGACGACATAGACGACATTGACGACATTGATGACATTGACGACATTGACGACATAGAAAATATTGACGACAAAGACAACATAGACGACATAGACGACATTGACGAAATAGACGATATTTACAACTTTGACGACATTGACGAAATTGACGACATTGACGACATTGACGACACAACGACATTGCCGACATAGGCGACATAGACGATATTTACGACTTTGACGACATTGACGACATAGAAGACATAGACAACATGTATGAAATTGACAACATTGACAGCATTGAAGACATTGAAGACATTGACGTCATGGACGACAATGACGACATAGACGACTTTTACGACATTGACGACATTGACGACATTGACGACATTGACGACATTGAAGACATACATGACATAGTCGATATTGACGACTTTGACGACATTGACGACAAAGACGACATTGACGACATAGATGACATAGACGATATTGACGAGATGGACGACATTGACGACATTGACGAAAATGTCGATATTGACGATATTGACGACATAGACGATATTGACGACATTGACGACATTGACGACATTGACAACATAGACGACATTGACGACATAGACGACATAGACGACATAGACGACATCGACGACATAGACGATATTGAGGACATTGACGACATTGATGATATTGATGATATTGACGACTTTGACGATATTGACGACTTTGACGACATTGACGACAAAGAGGACATTGACGACATAGATAACATAGACGATATTTACGACTTTGACGAAGTTGACGACATAGATGACATAGACAACATGTATGACAGTGACAACATTGACAGCTTTGAAGACATTGACGACATTGACGTCATTGACGACATTGACGACATAGACGATTTTGACGACATTGAAGACATAGACAACATTGACGATATTAACAACTTTGAAGATATTGACGACATTGACAACATTGACGACATAGACGACATTGACGGCTTTGTCGACATAGACGACATACACGACATTGACGACATTGACGACATAGACGACAGATACGATATTGACGACTTTGAAGACATTGACGATATTGACGATATAGACTTTGACGACATTGACGACATAGACGACATTGACGACATTGACGAAATAGATGACATAGACGATATTGACGACATTTACGACATTGACGACATAGACGACATTCACGATATTCACATTGACGTCATTGACGACATTGATGACATGGACGACATTGACGACATACACGACATAGACGAGATTGACGACTATGACGACTTTGACGACAAAGACGACATTGACAACATAGACTACATAGACAATATTGACGATATGGACGACATTGACGATATTGACGAAAATGTCGATATTGACGATATTGACGACATAGACGATATTGACGACATTGACGACATTGACGACATTGACGACATTGACGACATAGACGACATACACGACATTGACGACATTGAAGACATAGACGACATTAACGACATAGAAGACATAGACGACATTGACGACATTGACGACATTGACGACATAGACGACATAGACGATATTGACGACATTGACGACATTAACGACATTGACGACATAGACGACATTGGCGACATTGACGACATTGACGACATTGACGATATTGACGACATAGACGGCATAGACGACACAGACGATATTGACGACATAGACAATATTGACGACTTTGACGACATTGACGACATTGACGATATTAACGACTTTGACGACATTGACGACATTGACGATATTGACGACATTGACGACATTGACGACATTGACGAAATTGACGACATTGACGACACAGACGACATTGACGAAATCGACGACATAGACGATATTTACTACTGTGACGACATTGATGACATAGTTGACATAGACAACATGTAGGACATTGACAACATTGACGGCATTGAAGACATTGACGACATTGACGTCATTGACGACATTGACGACATAGACGACTTTGACGACATTGACGACATTGACGACATAGACGACATAGACGATATTGTCGACTTTGACAACATTGACGACATTGAAGACATTGACGACATTGACGACATAGACGAAATTGACGACATTGACGAAATAGACGACATAGACGATATTTTCGACTTTGACGACATTAACGACATAGATGACATAGACAGCATGTATGACATTGACAACATTGACAGCATTGAAGACATTGACGACATTGACGTCATTGACGACATTGACGACATTGACGACATAGACGACATAGACGATATTTACGACTTTGGCGACATTGACGACAGATGACAAAGATAACATGTATGACATTTACAACATTGACAGCATTGAAGATATTAACGACATTGACGTCATTGACGACATTGACAACATGGACGACTTTGACGACATTGACGACATTGACGACATAGACGATATTGACGATTTTGACGACATTGACGACAAAGACGACATTGACGACATAGACGACATTGACGACATTGACGACATTGACGAAAATGTCGATATTGACGATATTTTGACGACATAGACGATATTTACGACATTGATGACATTGACGACACAGACGACATTGACGACATAGACGACATAGACGATATTTACGACTTTGACGACATTGACAACATAGATGACATAGACAACATGTATGACATTGACAACATTGACAGCTTTGAAGACATTGACGACATTGACGTCATTGACGACATTGACGACATAGACGACTTTGACGACATTGACGACATTGACGACATAGACGACAAAGACGATAATGACGACTTTGACGACATTGACGACATTGACGACATTGACGACGTTGACGACATAGACGACATTGATGACATTGACGACATTGACGACATAGACAATATTGACGACATAGACAACATAGACGACATTGACGAAATAGACGATATTTACAACTTTGACGACATTGACGAAATTGACGACATTGACGACATTGACAACATTGACGACACAACGACATTGCCGACATAGACGATATTTACGACTTTGACGACATTGACGACATAGAAGACATAGACAACATGTATGAAATTGACAACATTGACAGCATTGAAGACATTGAAGACATTGACGTCATTGACGACATTGACGACATAGACGACTTTGACGACATAGACGACATTGACGACATTGACGACATTGACGACATACACGACATAGTCGATATTGACGACTTTGACGATATTTACGACAAAGACGACATTGACGACATAGACGACATAGACGATATTGACGATATGGACGACATTGACGACATTGACGAAAATGTCGATATTGACGATATTGACGACAGAGACGATATTGACGACATTGACAACATTGACGACATTGACGACATAGACGACATTGACGACATAGATGACATAGACGACATAGACGACATTGACGACATAGACGATATTGAGCACATTGACGACATTGATGATATTGATGATATTGACGACTTTGACGATATTGACGAATTGACGACATTGACGACAAAGACGACATTGACGACAAAGACGACATAGACGACATAGACGATATTTAGGACTTTAGCGAAGTTGACGACATAGATGACATAGACAACATGTATGACATTGACAACATTGACAGCTTTGAAGACATCGACGACATTGATGACATGGACGACATTGACGACATACACGACATAGACGATATTGACGACTATGACGACAAAGACGACATTGACAACATAGACTACATAGACAATATTGACGATAAGGACGACATTCACGACATTGAAGAAAATGTCGATATTAACGATATTGACGACAAAGACGATATTGACGACATTGACGACATTGACGACATTGACGACACAACGACATTGCCGACATAGGCAACAGACGATATTTACGACATTGACGACATTGACGACATAGAAGACCAAGACAACATGTATGACATTGACAACATTGACAGCATTGAAGACATTGAAGACATTGACGTCTTTGACGACATTGACGACATTGACGACATACACGACATAGACGATATTGACGACTTTGACGACATTGACGACAAAGACGTCATTGACGACATAGACTATATAGACGATGTTGACGATATGGACGACATTGACGACATACACGACATTGACGACATTGACGACATAGACGACAGATACGATATTGACGACTTTGAAGACAATGACGATATTGACGATATAGACTTTGACGACATTGACGACATAGACGACATTGACGACATTGACGACATTGACGCAATAGATGACATAGACGATATTGACGACATTTACGACATTGACGACATAGACGACATTCACGATATTCACATTGACGTCATTGACGACATTGATGACATGGACGACATTGACGACATACACGACATAGACGATATTGACGACTATGACGACTATGACGACTTTGACGACAAAGACGACATTGACAACATAGACTACATAGACAATATTGACGACATTGACGACATTGACGAAAATGTCGATTTTGACGATATTGACGACATAGACGATATTGACGACATTGACGACATTGACGACATTGACGACATTGACGACATTGACGACATGGACGACATAGACGATATTGACGACATTGACGACATTAACGACATTGACGACATAGACGACATTGACGACACTGAAGACATTGACGACATTGTCGACATAGACGACATTGACGACATAGACGACATTGACGACATTGAAGACATCGACGACATAGACGACGTTGACGACATAGACGACATTGACGACATTGACGACATAGACGACATAACCGATATTGACGACTTTGACGACATTGACGCCATTGACGACATTGACGACATAGACGACATAGGCGACATTGACGACATTGACTACATAGACGACATAAACGATATTGACGACTTTGACGACATTGACGCCATTGACGACATTGACGACATGGACGACATAGACGACATTGACGACATTGAAGACATAGACGACATTAACGACATTGAAGACATAGACGACATTGACGTCATTGACGACATTGACGACATAGACGACATAGACGATATTGACGACATTGACGACATTAACAACATTGACGACATAGACGACATTGGCGACATTGACGACATTGACGACATTGACGATATTGACGACAGAGATGACATAGACGACACAGATGATATTGACGACATAGACAATATTGACGACTTTGACGACATTGACGACATTGACGATATTAACGACTTTGACGACATTGACGACATTGACGATATTGACGACATTGACGACATTGACGACATTGACGACATTGACGACACAGACGAGATTGACGAAATCGACGACATAGACGATATTTACTACTGTGACGGCATTGATGACATAGTTGACATAGACAACATGTAGGACATTGACAACATTGACGGCATTGAAGACATTGACGACATTGACGTCATTGACGACATTGACGACATAGACGATTTTGACGACATTGAAGACATAGACAACATTGACGATATTAACAACTTTGAAGATATTGACGACATTGACAACATTGACGACATAGACGACATTGACGGCTTTGTCGACATAGACGACATACACGACATTGACGACATTGACGACATAGACGACAGATACGATATTGACGACTTTGAAGACATTGACGATATTGACGATATAGACTTTGACGACATTGACGACATAGACGACATTGACGACATTGACGAAATAGATGACATAGACGATATTGACGACATTTACGACATTGACGACATAGACGACATTCACGATATTCACATTGACGTCATTGACGACATTGATGACATGGACGACATTGACGACATACACGACATAGACGAGATTGACGACTATGACGACTTTGACGACAAAGACGACATTGACAACATAGACTACATAGACAATATTGACGATATGGACGACATTGACGATATTGACGAAAATGTCGATATTGACGATATTGACGACATAGACGATATTGACGACATTGACGACATTGACGACATTGACGACATTGACGACATAGACGACATACACGACATTGACGACATTGAAGACATAGACGACATTAACGACATAGAAGACATAGACGACATTGACGACATTGACGACATTGACGACATAGACGACATAGACGATATTGACGACATTGACGACATTAACGACATTGACGACATAGACGACATTGGCGACATTGACGACATTGACGACATTGACGATATTGACGACATAGACGGCATAGACGACACAGACGATATTGACGACATAGACAATATTGACGACTTTGACGACATTGACGACATTGACGATATTAACGACTTTGACGACATTGACGACATTGACGATATTGACGACATTGACGACATTGACGACATTGACGAAATTGACGACATTGACGACACAGACGACATTGACGAAATCGACGACATAGACGATATTTACTACTGTGACGACATTGATGACATAGTTGACATAGACAACATGTAGGACATTGACAACATTGACGGCATTGAAGACATTGACGACATTGACGTCATTGACGACATTGACGACATAGACGACTTTGACGACATTGACGACATTGACGACATAGACGACATAGACGATATTGTCGACTTTGACAACATTGACGACATTGAAGACATTGACGACATTGACGACATAGACGAAATTGACGACATTGACGAAATAGACGACATAGACGATATTTTCGACTTTGACGACATTAACGACATAGATGACATAGACAGCATGTATGACATTGACAACATTGACAGCATTGAAGACATTGACGACATTGACGTCATTGACGACATTGACGACATTGACGACATAGACGACATAGACGATATTTACGACTTTGGCGACATTGACGACAGATGACAAAGATAACATGTATGACATTTACAACATTGACAGCATTGAAGATATTAACGACATTGACGTCATTGACGACATTGACAACATGGACGACTTTGACGACATTGACGACATTGACGACATAGACGATATTGACGATTTTGACGACATTGACGACAAAGACGACATTGACGACATAGACGACATTGACGACATTGACGACATTGACGAAAATGTCGATATTGACGATATTTTGACGACATAGACGATATTTACGACATTGATGACATTGACGACACAGACGACATTGACGACATAGACGACATAGACGATATTTACGACTTTGACGACATTGACAACATAGATGACATAGACAACATGTATGACATTGACAACATTGACAGCTTTGAAGACATTGACGACATTGACGTCATTGACGACATTGACGACATAGACGACTTTGACGACATTGACGACATTGACGACATAGACGACAAAGACGATAATGACGACTTTGACGACATTGACGACATTGACGACATTGACGACGTTGACGACATAGACGACATTGATGACATTGACGACATTGACGACATAGACAATATTGACGACATAGACAACATAGACGACATTGACGAAATAGACGATATTTACAACTTTGACGACATTGACGAAATTGACGACATTGACGACATTGACAACATTGACGACACAACGACATTGCCGACATAGACGATATTTACGACTTTGACGACATTGACGACATAGAAGACATAGACAACATGTATGAAATTGACAACATTGACAGCATTGAAGACATTGAAGACATTGACGTCATTGACGACATTGACGACATAGACGACTTTGACGACATAGACGACATTGACGACATTGACGACATTGACGACATACACGACATAGTCGATATTGACGACTTTGACGATATTTACGACAAAGACGACATTGACGACATAGACGACATAGACGATATTGACGATATGGACGACATTGACGACATTGACGAAAATGTCGATATTGACGATATTGACGACAGAGACGATATTGACGACATTGACAACATTGACGACATTGACGACATAGACGACATTGACGACATAGATGACATAGACGACATAGACGACATTGACGACATAGACGATATTGAGCACATTGACGACATTGATGATATTGATGATATTGACGACTTTGACGATATTGACGAATTGACGACATTGACGACAAAGACGACATTGACGACAAAGACGACATAGACGACATAGACGATATTTAGGACTTTAGCGAAGTTGACGACATAGATGACATAGACAACATGTATGACATTGACAACATTGACAGCTTTGAAGACATCGACGACATTGATGACATGGACGACATTGACGACATACACGACATAGACGATATTGACGACTATGACGACAAAGACGACATTGACAACATAGACTACATAGACAATATTGACGATAAGGACGACATTCACGACATTGAAGAAAATGTCGATATTAACGATATTGACGACAAAGACGATATTGACGACATTGACGACATTGACGACATTGACGACACAACGACATTGCCGACATAGGCAACAGACGATATTTACGACATTGACGACATTGACGACATAGAAGACCAAGACAACATGTATGACATTGACAACATTGACAGCATTGAAGACATTGAAGACATTGACGTCTTTGACGACATTGACGACATTGACGACATACACGACATAGACGATATTGACGACTTTGACGACATTGACGACAAAGACGTCATTGACGACATAGACTATATAGACGATGTTGACGATATGGACGACATTGACGACATACACGACATTGACGACATTGACGACATAGACGACAGATACGATATTGACGACTTTGAAGACAATGACGATATTGACGATATAGACTTTGACGACATTGACGACATAGACGACATTGACGACATTGACGACATTGACGCAATAGATGACATAGACGATATTGACGACATTTACGACATTGACGACATAGACGACATTCACGATATTCACATTGACGTCATTGACGACATTGATGACATGGACGACATTGACGACATACACGACATAGACGATATTGACGACTATGACGACTATGACGACTTTGACGACAAAGACGACATTGACAACATAGACTACATAGACAATATTGACGACATTGACGACATTGACGAAAATGTCGATTTTGACGATATTGACGACATAGACGATATTGACGACATTGACGACATTGACGACATTGACGACATTGACGACATTGACGACATGGACGACATAGACGATATTGACGACATTGACGACATTAACGACATTGACGACATAGACGACATTGACGACACTGAAGACATTGACGACATTGTCGACATAGACGACATTGACGACATAGACGACATTGACGACATTGAAGACATCGACGACATAGACGACGTTGACGACATAGACGACATTGACGACATTGACGACATAGACGACATAACCGATATTGACGACTTTGACGACATTGACGCCATTGACGACATTGACGACATAGACGACATAGGCGACATTGACGACATTGACTACATAGACGACATAAACGATATTGACGACTTTGACGACATTGACGCCATTGACGACATTGACGACATGGACGACATAGACGACATTGACGACATTGAAGACATAGACGACATTAACGACATTGAAGACATAGACGACATTGACGTCATTGACGACATTGACGACATAGACGACATAGACGATATTGACGACATTGACGACATTAACAACATTGACGACATAGACGACATTGGCGACATTGACGACATTGACGACATTGACGATATTGACGACAGAGATGACATAGACGACACAGATGATATTGACGACATAGACAATATTGACGACTTTGACGACATTGACGACATTGACGATATTAACGACTTTGACGACATTGACGACATTGACGATATTGACGACATTGACGACATTGACGACATTGACGACATTGACGACACAGACGAGATTGACGAAATCGACGACATAGACGATATTTACTACTGTGACGGCATTGATGACATAGTTGACATAGACAACATGTAGGACATTGACAACATTGACGGCATTGAAGACATTGACGACATTGACGTCATTGACGACAATGACGACATAGACGACTTTGACGACATTGACGACATTGACGACATTGACGACTTAGACGACATAGACGATATTGTCGACTTTGACGACATTGACGACATTGAAGACATTGACGACATTGACGACATAGACGAAATTGACGACATTGACGAAATAGACGACATAGACGATATTTACGACTTTGACGACATTAACGACATAGATGACATAGACAGCATGTATGACATTGACAACATTGACAGCATTGAAGACATTGACGACATTGACGTCATTGACGACATTGACGATATTGACGACATAGACGACATAGACGATATTTACGACTTTAGCGACATTGACGACAGATGACAAAGATAACATGTATGACATTGACAACATTGACAGCATTGAAGACATTGACGACATTGACGTCATTGACGACATTGACGACATGGACGACTTTGACGACATTGACGACATTGACGACATAGACGATATTGACGATTTTGACGACATTGACGACAAAGACGACATTGACGACATTGACGATATTGACGACATTGACGAAAATGTCGATATTGACGATATTTTGACGACATAGACGATATTTACGACATTGATGACATTGACGACACAGACGACATTGACGACATAGACGACATAGACGATATTTACGACTTTGACGACATTGACGACATAGATGATATAGACAACATGTATGACATTGACAACATTGACAGCTTTGAAGACATTGACGACATTGACGTCATTGACGACATTGACGACATTGACGTCATTGACGACATTGACGACATTGACGACATAGACGACATAGACGATATTTACGACTTTAGCGACATTGACGACAGATGACAAAGATAACATGTATGACATTGACAACATTGACAGCATTGAAGACATTGACGACATTGACGTCATTGACGACATTGACGACATTGACGACATTGACGACATTGACGACGTTGACGACATAGACGACATTGATGACATTGACGACATTGACGACATAGACAATATTGACGACATAGACAACATAGACGACATAGACGACATTGACGAAATAGACGATATTTACAACTTTGACGACATTGACGATATTGACGACATTGACGACATTGACGACATTGACGACATTGACGACATTGACGACATTGACGACATGGACGACATAGACGATATTGACGACATTGACGACATTAACGACATTGACGACATAGACGACATAGACGATATTTACGACTCTGTCGACATTGACGACATAGAAGACATAGACAACATGTATGAAATTGACAACATTGACAGCATTGAAGACATTGAAGACATTGACATCATTGACGACATTGACGACATAGACGACATTGACGACATTGACGACATTGACGACATTGACGACATTGACGACATTGACGACATTGACGACATACACGACATAGTCGATATTGTCGACTTTGACGATATTGACGACAAAGACGACATTGACGACATAGACGACATAGACGACATAGACGATATTGACGATATGGACGACATTGACGACATTGACGAAAATGTCGATATTGACGATATTGACGACAGAGACGATATTGAAGACATTGACAACATTGACGACATTGACGACATAAACGACATTGACGACATAGACGACATAGACGACATAGACGACATTGACGACATAGACGATATTGAGCACATTGACGACATTGATGATATTGATGATATTGTTGACTTTGACAATATTGACGACTTTGACGACATTGACGACAAAGACGACATTAACGACAAAGACGACATAGACGACATAGACGATATTTACGACTTTAGCGAAGTTGACGACATAGATGACATAGACAACATGTATGACATTGACAACATTGACAGCTTTGAAGACATTGACGACATTGACGTCATTGACGACATTGACGACATAGACGACTTTGACGACATTGAAGACATAGACAACATTGACGATATTGACAACTTTGAAGACATTGACGACATTGACAACATTGACGACATAGACGAAATTGACGGCTTTGACGACATAGACGACATAGACGACATTGAGGACATTGACGACATACACGACAGATACGATATTGACGACTTTGAAGACATTGACGATATTGACGACATAGACATTGACGACATTGACGACATAGACGACATTGACGACATTGTCGACATAGATGACATAGACGATATTGACGACATTTACGACGTTGACGACATAGACGACATTCACGATATTCACATTGACGACATTGACGACATTGATGACATGGACGACATTAAATACATACACGACATAGACAATATTGACGACTATGACGACTTGACGACAAAGACGACATTGACAACATAGACTACATAGACAATATTGACGATATGGACGACATTCACGACATTGACGAAAATGTCGATATTAACGACATTGACGACAAAGACGATATTGACGACATTGACGACATTGACGACACAACGACATTGCCGACATACACGACAGACGATATTTACGACATTGACGACATTGACGACATTGACGACATAGAAGACCAAGACAACATGTATGACATTGACAACATTGACAGCATTGAAGACATTGAAGACATTGACGTCATTGACGACATTGACGACATTGACGACATACACGACATAGACGATATTGACGACTTTGACGACATTGACGACAAAGACGTCATTGACGACATAGACTACATAGACGGTGTTGACGATATGGACGACATTGACGACATTGACCAAAATGTCGATATTGACGACACTGACGATATAGACGATATTGACGACAATGACGACATTGACGACATTGACGACATAGACGACATTGACGACATAGACGACATAGACGACATAGACGACATTGACGACATAGGCGATATTGAGGACATTGACGACATTGACGATATTGATGACATTGACGACTTTGACGATATTGACGACTTTGACGACATTGACGACAAAGACGACATTGACGACATAGACGACATAGACGACATAGACGACATAGACGACATAGACGATATTTACGACTTTGATAACGTTGACGACATAGATGACATAGACAACATGTATGACATTGACAACATTGACAGCTTCGAAGACATTGACGACATTGACGTATTGACGACATTGACGACATAGACGACTTTGACGACATTGACGACATTGACGCATAGACAACATTGACGATATTGACAACTTTGACGACATTGACGACATTGACAATATTGAAGACATAGACGATATTGACGACATTGACGACATTGACGATATTGACGACTTTGACGACATTGACGACCTAGACGACATTGACGACATAGACGACATAGACGATATTGACGATATGGACGACTTTGACGACATTGACGAAAATGTCGATATTGACGATATTGACGACAAAGACGATATTGACGACATTGACGACATTGACGACATTGACGACATAGCCGACTTTGACAACATAGACGACATAGACGACATTGACGACATAGACGATATTATAGACATTGACGACATTGACGATTTGGATGACATTGACGACTTTGACGACATTGACGACTTTGACGAAATTGACGACATTGACGACATAGACGACTTTGACGACATTGACGACATTGCCGACATAGACGACATTGAAGACATAGACGACATTGACGACATTGACGAAAATGTCTATATTGACGATATTGACGACATAGACGATATATACGACTTTGATGACATTGACGATACAGACGACATTGACGACATAGACGTTATTTACGACTTTGGCGACATTGACGACATAGATGACATAGACACTATGTATGACATTGACAACATTGACAGCTTTGAAGACATTGACGACATTGACAATATTGAAGACATAGACGATATTGACGACTTTGACGACATTGACAACATTGACGACATAGACGACATTGACGACATAGACGACATTGATGACATAGACGACATTGACGACATTGACGACATAGACGATATTGACGACTTTGAAGACATTGACGACATTGACGACATAGATGACATTGACGACATTGAAGACATTGACGACTTGTCGACATAGACGACATTGACGACATAGACGACATGGACAATATTGACGACATAGACGATATTGACGACATTGACGATATTAACGACATTGATGACATAGACGACATTGACGACATTGACGACAAAGACGACATTGAGGACATTGACGATATAGACGACATAGACGATATTTACGACTTTGAAGACATTGACGACATAGACAACATATATGACATTGACAACATTGACAGCACTGAAGACATTGACGACATTGACGTCATTGACGACATTGACGACTTAGACGACTTTGACGACATTGACGTCAATGACGACATAGACGACATAGACGATATTGACGACTTTGACGACATTGACGACATTGACGACATAGATGACATTGACGACATTGAAGACATTGACGACATTGACGACATGGACAACATTGACGACACCGACGACATAGACGACGTTGACGACATAGATGACATTGACGACATAGACGACATAACCGATATTGACGACTTTGACGACAATGACGCAATTGACGACATTGACGACATAGACGACATAGACGACATTGACGACATTGGCTGTATAGACGACATAAACGATATTGACGACATTGACGACATTAACGACATTGAAGACATGACGACATTGACGACATTGACGACATTGACGACATTGACGACATAGAGGACATAGACGATATTGACGACATAGACGACATTCACGACATTGACGACATAGACAACATAACCGATATAGACGACTTTGACGACATTCACGACATTGACGATATTGACGACAAAGACGCCATTGACG
Source organism: Locusta migratoria (assembly GCA_026315105.1). Taxonomy (NCBI): domain Eukaryota; kingdom Metazoa; phylum Arthropoda; class Insecta; order Orthoptera; family Acrididae; genus Locusta; species Locusta migratoria. The sequence continues at coordinate 126,890,488 of CM048754.1, forward strand.
ACATTGACGACATTGACGAACTAGACGACATAGACGACTTTGACGACATTGACGAAATAGACGACATAGACGATATTTACGACTTTGACGACAGTAACGACATAGATGACATAGACAGCATGTATGACATTGACAACATTGACAGCATTGAAGACATTGACGACATTGACGTCATTGACAACATTGACGACATAGACGACTTTGACGACATTGACGACATTGACGACATAGACGACATTGAAGACATAGACGACATTGACGACATTGACGAAAATGTCTATATTGACGATATTGACGACATAGACGATATATACGACTTTGATGACATAGACGATATAGACGACATTGACGACATAGACGATATTGACGACATTGACGACATAGACGGCTTTGACGACATTGACGACATTGACGACATAGACGACATAGACGACATTGACGACATAGACGACATTGATGACATAGACGACATTGACGACATTGACATCGACGATATTGACGACTTTGACGACATTGACGACATTGACGATATTGACGACATAGACGACATTGACGACATAGACGACATTGACAATATTTCCGACATAGACGACATAGACGATATTGACGACATTGACGATATTAACGACATTGATGACATAGACAACATTGACGACATTGACGACATAGACGACGTTGAGGACATTGACGAAATAGACGACATAGACGATATTTACGACTTTGAAGACATTGACGACATAGATGACATAGATAACATATATGACATTGACAACATTGACAGCACTGAAGACATTGACGACATTGACGTCATTGACGACATTGACGACATTGACGACATAGACGACATAGACGTCATAGACGACATAGACGACATAGACGACTTTGACGATATTGACGATATTGACGACATTGACGACACAGACGACATTGACGACATTGACGACATTGACGACATAGACGACATTTACGACATAGACGACATTGACAATATTGACGACATAGACGACATAGACGTTATTGACGACATTGACGATATTAACGACATTGATGACATAGACAACATTGACGACATTGACGACATAGACGACATTGAGGACATTGACGAAATAGACGACATAGACGATATTTACGACTTTGAATACATTAACGACATAGATGACATAGACAACATATATGACATTGAAAACATTGACAGCACTGAAGACATTGACGACATTGACGTCATTGACGACATTGACGACTTAGACGACTTTGACGACATTGACGTCAATGACGACATAGACGACATAGACGATATTGACGACTTTGACGACATTGACGATATTGACGACATAGATGACATTGACGACATTGAAGACATTGACGACTTGTCGACATAGACGACATTGACGACATAGACGACATGGACAACATTGACGACATCGACGACATTGGCGACGTTGACGACATAGATGACATTGAAGACATGACGACATAACCGATATTGACGACTTTGACGACAATGACGCCATTGACGACATTGACGACATAGACGACATAGACGACATTGACGACATTGGCTGTATAGACGACATAAACGATATTGACGACATTGACGACATTAACGACATTGAAGACATAGACGACATTGACGACTTTGACGACAGTGACGACATTGACGACATCGACGACATAGACGACGTTGACGACATAGACGACATAGACAACATTGACGACATTGACCACATAGACTACATAAACGATATTGACGACGTTGACGACATTAATGACATTGACGACATGGACGACATTGACGACATTGACGACATTGACGACATTGACGACATAGACTTCATAGACGACACAGACGATATTGACGACATAGACGATATTGACGACTTCTACGACATTGACGACATTGCCGATATTGACGACTTTGACGACATTGACGACATTGGCGATATTGACGACATTGACGACATTGACGACATTGATGACATTGACGACACAGACGACATTGACGACATAGACGACATAGACGATATTTACTACTTTGACGACATTGATGACATAGTTGACATTGACAACATGTAGGACATTGACAACATTGACAGCATTGAAGACATTGACGACATTGACGTCATTGACGACATTGACGACATAGACGACTTTGACGACATTGACGACATTGACGACATAGACGACATAGACGATATTGTCGACTTTGACGACATTGACGACATTGAAGACATTGACGACATTGACGACATAGACGACATTGACGACATTGACGAAATAGACGACTTAGACGATATTTACGACTTTGACGACATTAACGACTTAGATGACATAGACAGCATTTATGACATTGACAACATTGACAGCATTGAAGACATTGACGACACTGATGTCATTGACGACATTGACGACATAGACGACTTTGACGACATTGACGACATTGACGACATAGACGACATAGACGATATTGACGACTTTGACGACATTGACGACATTGACGACATTGACGACATTGACGAAATTGATGACATTGACGACATAGACGACATTTTCGACTTTGACGATATTGACGACATAGATGAGAAAGACAACATGTATGATATTGACAACATTGACAGCATTGAAGACATTGACGACATTGACGACATTGACGACATTGACGACATAGACGACATAGACGATATTGACGACATTGACGACATAGACGACTTTGACGACATTGAAGACATAGACGACATAGACGATATTGACGACATTGACGACATTAACGACATTGACGACATAGAAGACATTGACGACATTGTCGACATTGACGACATTGACGACATTGACGACATTGACGATATTGACGACATAGACGACATAGACGACATAGACGGCATTGACGACATAGACGATATAGACGACTTTGACGACATTTACGATATTGACGACATTGACGACATTGACGACATAGACGACATTGACGACATTGACGACATAGACGACATAGTTGCTCAGTGACCGGCGGCCAGTGCACACGTGACCAGCAGCAGCTCTACATTGTACGGTAACCGTCTTCTTAATAGAAGCGACTGATTTACATTTCGTGTGTACTTTCTCTTGCAGCTCTTTATACTTTAGTGTGCTCGCGTGTTTGTTTATTAAGAATCGCGTTTATTTGTCAGCTCAGTTACTGAATTTTTTATTTATTAGCTCCGGTATAAATTTTTCAGATTCGCCGTTAATAAACAGTTCAGCGTTAGGTTTATACCTTGCAAAGCTCGTTGTTTATCAAACTACTGAGTCCTCTGACGTACTTACTTGGAAGAAACAAAGGTTTTTAGAATGGCTAGGAACTGTGACTGCTGCGAACGGATGGAGGCAGAGTTGGTGACTCTTTGCTCGCAGCTTCAGGCAGCGTTGGCTTCGCTGGCAACGCTTGAGACTGCGGTGGGTGGGCGCCGCTGTTGTGGGCCGCTCGCGGGGGTACAGCAGACGCCCTGTGCGTCTGTTGTGCCCTCCAATCGGCCTTCGGCTGTGTCCAGCCCGCTCACTGCCCGCGAGGAGGTAGCCCCCCAATCCGTGGTGGATTGGGAGGTCCCCTCAGCGCGTGTCAGGCGGCGTAAGACTTCCCGGGGGACCGAAGTGAGGCCTCCCCGGTTAGTCTTGCCAACAGATTCGAGGCGCTGTCTGTGGCAGGGGATGTTCCTGATGTGGATGGTGTTGCTTGTCCTGTACTCGCCCCTCTGCCTTCAAGATCCAGGCACTCACAGAGGGTGGGTTTGTTGGTAGTTGGGAGCTCCAACGTTAGGCGGGTAATGGAGCCCCTTAGGAAAATGGCTACCAGGGAGGGGAAGAATTCCAATGTGCACTCCGTGTGCATACCGAGGGGAGTCATTACGGATGTGGAACGGCTCCTTCCGGATGCCATGAAGAGCACAGGGTGCAGCCAGCTGCAGGTGGTGGCTCATGTTGGGACCAATGATGTGTGTCGCTTTGGATCGGAAGAGATCCTCTCTGGTTTTGAGCGGCTATCAGAAGTGGTTAAGACTGCCAGTCTTGCTTGCAAGATGAAAGCGGAGCTCACCATCTGCAGCATTGTCGACAGGACTGACTGCGGACCTTTGGTTCAGAGCCGAGTGGAGGGTCTGAATCAGAGGCTCAGACGGTTCTGCGACCGTGTCGGCTGCAGATTCCTCGACTTGCGCCAAAGGGTGGTGGGTTTTCAGGTTCCGCTAAATAGGTCAGGAGTCCACTACACTCAGGAAGCGGCTACACGGGTAGCGGGGGCTGTGTGGCGTGGACTGGGCGGTTTTTTAGGTTAGAAGGCCTCGGGAATACTCAAAATGGGTTTCAGTCTCAAAGGGGGCAGGTCAGACACGGGAAGAAAGTAGACATAAAAACCATTGGTGTAACAGTTGTAAATTGTCGTAGCTGTGTTGGGAAAATTCCAGAGCTCCAAGCGCTGATAGAAAGTACTGAGGCACAAATCGTTATAGATTATGAAAGCTGGCTGACGCCTGAGATAAATTCGGCCGAAATTTTTTCAAAGGGCCAAATGGTCTTCAGAAAGGATATAATAAATAAAACAGGGGGTGGCGTGTTTATTGCTGTTACAAACGGTTTATCCTGCAACGAAATTGAGGCAGATACTTCCTGTGAATTGGTCTGGGTAGAGGTTATACCTGACCACCGAAATAAATTAATAATTGGATCTTTTTATCGGCCCCCTGACTCAGACGATGCGGTTGCAGAAATGTTCAAAGAAAGCTTGAATCATATTTCAAATAGGTATCCGAAGCATACTGTTATAATCGATGGCTACTTTAATTTACCCTCGATATGTTGCATAATTACGTATTCAAAACCGGGGGCAAATATAAAACATCGTCCGAACTAGTTCTGAATGCTTTTTCTGAGAACTACTTCGAACAGTTAGTTCATGAACCCACTAGAATAGTACGTGGTTGCGAAAATACTCTTGATCTCCTAGCAACAAATAATCCCGGGATAGTAAAGAGCATCAAAACAGATACAGGGATTAGCGAACATCGAGTTGTAGTAGCGAGACTGAATATCGAAATTCCCAAATGCACCAAAAATAAACGAAAAATATATCTATTCAATAAAGCAGATAAAAATTCGCTTCACGCTTTCCTGAGTGATAGTCTCCAGTCCTTCAAAACTAAAAATGCGAGTGTAGATCAGTTGTGGCTTACATTCAAAGACATAATATCAGTAGCAATCGAGAGATTTATACCACATAAATTAATAAAAGAGGGGACTGACCCCCGTGGTACACAAAACAGGTCAGATCACTGTTGCAGAAACAAAGAAAAACGCATGCAAAATTTAAAAAGACACAGAATCCGCAAGACTGGCAATCTTTTACTGAAACTCGCAACCTAGCGCGGACTTCAATGCGAGAATCTTATAGTTGTTTCCACAACGAAATCCTGTGTCGTAATCTTGCAGAAAATCCAAAGAAATTCTGGTCATATGTGAAGTACACTAGCGGCAAAACACAAACAATACCTTCACTACGCGATAGCAATGGTAATACTACCGACGACAGTACTGCTAAGGCAGAATTACTAAACACAGCTTTCCGAAATTCTTTCACCAAAGAAGACGAAGTGAACACTCCAGTATTCAATCCAAGAACAGCTGCCAGCATGCGAAACTTAGAAGTAGATGTTCCTGGAGTAGTAAAACAACTTAAGTCACTAAACAAAAATAAATCTTCCGGGCCAGATTGTATACCAACTAGATTCCTCTCAGAGTATGCTGATGAAATAGCTCCGTACTTGGCTATAATTTACAACCGATCACTCAGCGAAAGATCCGTACCCAAAGACTGGAAAGTTGCCCAAATTACTCCAATATTCAAGAAAGGCAATAGGAGTGATCCCCAAAATTACAGGCCTATCTCATTGACGTCGATTTGCAGTAGGATTTTGGAACATATACTTTGTTCGAATATTATGTACTACCTTGAAGAGAACGACCTATTAACCAATAGTCAGCACGGATTCAGAAAGTATCGCTCTTGCGAAACACAGCTTGCCCTTTATACACATGAAGTGTTAAGTGCCATCGACAAGGGATCTCAAATCGATTCCATATTTCTGGATTTCCGGAAGGCTTTTGATACTGTACCCCACAAGCGGCTTCTATTGAAATTGCGTGCTTATGGAATATCTCCCCAATTGTGCGATTGGATTCACGATTTCCTATCAGAAAGGACACAGTTCGTTGTAATTGACGGTAAGTCATCGAGTAAAACAGAAGTGATATCTGGCGTTCCACAGGGAAGCGTTATTGGTCCCCTACTCTTCCTCGTGTTTATAAACGATTTAGGAGATAATCTGAATAGCTCCCTTAGACTGTTCGCGGATGATGCTGTCGTTTATCGGTTAGTGAAGTCAACAGAGGATCAAAAGCAACTGCAAAGCGATTTAGACAAAATTTCTACTTGGTGCGAAAATTGGTAATTGACACTAAATAAAGATAAGTGTGAAGTAATACACATGACCACTAAAAGAAATCCGCTGAACTTCAATTACGCGATAAATCAGTCAAACCTTAAGATCGTAAATTCTACCAAATACCTAGGTGTTACAATTACGAACAACTTTGACTGGAGAGAACACACAGAAAATATTGTGGGGAAGGCGAACCAAAGGTTACGTTTCATTGGCAGAACGCTTAGACGATGCACCAGCTCCACCAAAGAGACTGCCTACATCACACTTGTGCGTCCTCTCTTGGAGTACTGTTGCCCCTTGTGGGACCCTCCCCAGGTGGGACTGACGGAAGATATTGAGAAGGTTCAGACAAGGGCAGCTCGTTTTGTTTTATCACGTTACGGGGGGGAAAGCGTCACGGAAATGTTGCACGAATTGGGGTGGAAATCATTAAAAGAAAGACGTTATTCATTGCGGCGTGATCTGTTTGCGAAGTTTCAATCACCGACTTTTAGTTCTGAATGTGAAAATATTTTGCTAGCACCCACCTACTTAGGGAGACATGACCATCCCAATAAAATAAGAGAAATCAGATCCAAAAAACGGAACGATTTAGGTGTTCTTTCTTCCCGCGCGCTATTAGAGACTGGAACGGTAGAGAAAAGTCATGAAGGTGGTTAATGAACCCTCTGCCACACACTTAAATGTGATTTGCAGAGTAACGATGTAGATGTAGATGTAGATGTAGACGACATTGACGACATTGACTACATAGACGACATAAACGATATTGATGACATTGACGACATTAACGAAATTGAAGACATAGACGAAATTAACGACATTGACGACATAGACGACATTGACGACATTGACATTGACGACATTGACGATATTGACGATATAGACGACATAGACGACACAGACGATATTGACGACATAGACGATATTGACGATTTTGACGACATTGACGACATTGACGACATTGACGATATTGACGACTTTGACGACATTGACGACATTGACGATAATGACGACATTGACGACATTGACGACACAGACGACATTGACGAAATCGACGACATAGACGATATTTACTACTGTGACGACATTGATGACATAGTTGACATAGACAACATGTATGACATTGACAACATTGACAGCTTTGAAGACATAGACGACATTGACGTCATTGACGACATTGACGACATAGACGACTTTGACGACATTGACGACTTTGATGACATAGACAACATTGACCATATTGACAACTTTGACGACATTGACGACATTGACAATATTGACGACATAGACGATATTGACGACATTGACGACATAGACGACTTTGATGACATAGACGATATTGACGACATAGACGACATAGACAATATTGACGACTTTGACGACATTGACGACTTTGACGACATTGACTACATAGTCGACATTGACAACATTGACGACATTGGCGACATAGACGACATAGACGATATTTACGACTTTGACGACATTGACGACATTGATGACAAAGACAACATGTATGACATTGACAACATTGACAGCATTGAAGACATTGACGACATTGACGACATTGACGACATAGACGACATAGACGATATTGACGATATTGACGACATTAACGACATTGACGACATGGAAGACATTGACGACATTGACAACAGTGACGTCATAGACGATATTGACGAAATAGACGACATAGACGACATAGACGGCATTGACGACATAGACGATATAGACGACTTTGGCGACATTGACGACATTGACGATATTGACGACATTGACGACATTGACGACATAGACGACATTGACGACATTGACGACATAGACGACATTGACGACATTGATAACATAGACGACATAGACGACATAGACGATATTGACGACTTTGAAGACATTGACGACATTGACGATATTGTCGACATAGACGACATTGACGACATTGACGACATTGAGGACATTGACGACATTGACGACATGGACGACATAGACGATATTGACGACTTTGACGACATTAACGACATTGACGACTTAGACGACATTGACGACACTGAAGACATTGACGACATTGTCGACATAGACGACATTGACGACATAGACGACATGGACGACGTAGACGACTTTAATGACATTGACGACATTGACGACATAGACGACATAGACGATATTGACGACTTTGACGACATTGACGACTTTGACGACATTGACGACATTGACGATATTAACGACTTTGACGACATTGACGACATTGACGATATTGACGACATAGACGATATTGACGACATTGACAACAATGACGACATTGACGACATAGACGACATTGACGACATAGACGACATAGACGACATAGACGACATTGACGACATAGTCGATATTTAGGACATTGACGACATTGACGATATTGATGACATTGACGACTTTGACGATATTGACGACTTTGACGACTTTGACGACAAAGACGATATTGACGACATAGACGATATAGACGACATAGACGACATAGACGATATTTACGACTTTGATAACGTTGACGACATAGATGACATAGACAACTTGTATGACATTGACAACATTGACAGCTTTGAAGACATAGACGACATTGACGTCATTGACGACATTGACGACATAGACGACTTTGACGACATCGACGACATAGACGACGTTGACGACATAGACGACATTGACGACATTGACGACATAGACGACATAACCGTTATTGACGACTTTGACGACATTGATGACATAGACAACATTGACGATATTGACAACTTTGACGACATTGACGACATTGACAATATTGACGACATAGACGATATTGACGACATTGACGACATTGACGACATTGACGACATAAACGACTTTGATGAAATTGACGACATTGACGACATAGACGACATAGACGATATTGACGACATTGACGACATTAACGACATTGACAACATGGAAGACATTGACGACAGTGACAACAGTGACGTCATTGACGATATTGACGAAATAGACGACATAGACGACATAGACGGCATTGACGACATAGACGATATAGACGACTTTGGCGACATTGACGACATTGACGATATTGACGACATTGACGACATTGACGACATAGACGACATTGACGACATTGACAACATAGACGACATAGACGAAATAGACGATATTGACGACATTGAAGACATTGACGACATTGACGATATTGTCGACATAGACGACATTGACGACATTGACGACATTGACGCCATTGACGACATGGACGACATAGACGATATTGACGACATTGACGACATTAACGACATTGACGACATAGACGACATTGACGACACTGAAGACATTGACGACATTGTCGACATAGAAGACATTGATGACATAGACGACATGCACGACATTGACGACATCGACGACATAGACGACGTTGACGACATAGACGACATTGACGACATTGACGACATAGACGACATAACCGATATTGACGACTTTGACGACATTGACGACATAGACGACATAGACGACATTGACGACATTGACTACATAGACAACATAAACTATATTGTAGACATTGACGACATTGAAGACATAGACGACTTTAACGACATTGAAGACATAGACGACATTGACGACATTGACGACATTGACGACATAGACGACATAGACGATATTGACTACATTGACGACATTAACGACTTGACGACATAGACGATATTGGCGACATTGACGACATTGACGAAATTGACGACATAGACGACATAGACGACACAGACGATATTGACGACATAGACGATATTGACGACTTTGACGACATTGACGACATTGACGATATTAACGACTTTGACGACATTGACGACATTGACGATATTGACGACATTGACGACATTGACGACACAGACGACATTGACGAAATCGACGACATAGACTATATTTACTACTGTGACGACATTGATGACATAGTTGACATAGACAACATGTAGGACATTGACAACATTGACGGCATTGAAGACATTGACGACATTGACGTCATTGACGACATTGACGACATAGACGACTTTGACGACATTGACGAAATTGACGACATAGACTACATAGATGATATTGACGACTTTGACGAATTGACGATATTTACAACATTGACGACTTTGACGACATTGACGACATTGACGACATTGACGACATAAACGACTTTGATGACATTGACGACATTGACGACATAGACGACATAGACGATATTGACGACATTGACGACATTAACGACATTGACGACATGGAAGACATTGTCGACAGTGACAACACTGACGTCATTGACGATATTGACGAAATAGACGACATAGACGACATAGACGGCATTGACGACATAGACGATATAGACGACTTTGACGACATTGACGACATTGACGATATTGACGACATTGACGACATTGACGACATAGACGACATTGACGACATTGACAACACAGACGACATAGACGAAATAGACGATATTGACGACTTTGAAGACATTGACGACATTGACGATATTGTCGACATAGACGACATTGACGACATTGACGACATTGCCGACATTGACGACATGGACGACATAGACGATATTGACTACATTGACGACATTAACGACTTGACGACATAGACGATATTGGCGACATTGACGACATTGACGATATTGACGACATAGACGATATTGACGACTTTGACGACATTGACGACATTGACGATATTAACGACTTTGACGACATTGACGACATTGACGATATTGACGACATTGACGACATTGACGACACAGACGACATTGACGAAATCGACGACATAGACTATATTTACTACTGTGACGACATTGATGACATAGTTGACATAGACAACATGTAGGACATTGGCAACATTGACGGCATTGAAGACATTGACGACATTGACGTCATTGACGACATTGACGACATAGACGACTTTGACGACATTGACGAAATTGACGACATAGACTACATAGATGATATTGACGACTTTGACGACATTGACGACATTGACAACATTGACGACTTTGACGACATTGACGACATTGACGACATTGACGACATAGACGACATAGACGATATTTACGACTTTGACGGCATTGACGACATAGATGACAAAGATAACATGTATGACATTGACAACATTGACAGCATTGAAGACATTGACGACATTGTCGTCATTGACGACATTGACGACATAGACGATATTGACGATATTGACGACATTGACGATAAAGACGACATTGACGACATAGACGACATTGACGACATTGACGAAAATGTCGATATTGACGATATTTTTTTTACGACATAGACGATATTTACGACATTGATGACATTGACGACACAGACGACATTGACGACATAGACGACATAGACGATATTTACGACTTTGACGACATTGACGACATAGATGACATAGACAACATGTATGACATTGACAACATTGACAGCTTTGAAGACATTGACGACATTGACGTCATTGACGACATTGACGACATAGACGACTTTGACGAAATTGACGACATTGACGACATAGACGACAAAGACGATAATGACGACTTTGACGACATTGACGACATTGACGACATTGCCGACGTTGACGACATAGACGACATTGACGACATTGATGACATTGACGACATTGACGACATTGACAATATTGACGACATAGACAACATAGACGACATAGACGACATTGACGAAATAGACGATATTTACAACTTTGACGACATTGACGAAATTGACGACATTGACGACATTGACGACATTGACGACACAATGACATTGCCGACATAGACGATATTTACGACTTTGACGACATTGGCGACATAGAAGACATAGACAACATGTATGAAATTGACAACATTGACACCATTGAAGACATTGAAGACATTGACATCATTGACGACATTGACGACATTGACGACATAGTCGATATTGACGACTTTGACGACATTGACGACAAAGACGACATTGACGACATAGACGACATAGACGATATTGACGATATGGACGACATTGACGACATTAACGAAAATGTCGATATTGACGATATTGACGACATAGACGATATTGACGACATTGACGACATTGACGACATTGACGACATAGACGACATTGACGACATACACGACATAGACGACATAGACGACATTGACGACATAGACGATATTGAGGACATTGACAACATTGATGATATTGATGATATTGACGACTTTGACGACATTGACGACTTTGACGACATTGACGACAAAGACGACATTGACGACATAGACGACATAGACGATATTTACGACTTTGACGAAGTTGACGACATAGATGACATAGACAACATGTATGACATAGACAACATTGACAGCTTTGAAGACATTGACGACATCGACGTCATTGACGACATTGACGACATAGACGACTTTGACGACCTTGAAGACTTAGACAACATTGACGATATTGACAACTTTGAAGACAATGACGACATTGACAACATTGACGACATAGACGACATTGTCGGCATTGACGACATAGACGACATAGACGACATTGACAACATTGACGACATAGATGACAGATACGATATTGACGACTTTGAAGACATTGACGATATTGACGACATAGACATTGACGACATAGACGACATTGACAACATTGACGACATAGATGACATAGACGATATTGACGACATTTACGACATTGACGACATAGACGACATTCACGATATTCACATTTACGACATTGACGACATTGATGAAATGGACGACATTGACGACATTGACGACATAGACGACATTGACGACATTGACAACATAGACGACATAGACGACATAGACGATATTGACGACATTGACGACATTGACGACATTGACGTTATTGTCGACATAGACGACATAGACGACATTGACGACATTGACGACATTGACGACATGGACGACATAGAAGATATTGACGACATTGACGACATTAACGACATTGACGAGAGAGACGACATTAACGACACTGAAGACATTGACGACATTGTCGACATAGACGACATTGACGACATAGACGACATGGACGACATTGACCACATCAACGACATAGACGACGTTGACGACATAGACGACATTGACGACATAGACGACATAACCAATATTGACGACCTTGAAGACGTTGACGCCATTGACGACTTTGACGACATAGACGACATAGACGACATTGACGATATAGACGACATAGACGATATTGACGACATTGACGACATTAACGACATTGACGACATAGACGACATTGGCGACATTGACGACATTGACGATATTGACGACATAGACGACATAGACGACACAGACGATATTGACGTTAAAGACAATATTGACGACTTTGACGACATTGACGACATTGACGATATTAACGACATTGACGACATTGACGACATTGACGACATAGACGACTTTGACGACATTGACGACATTGACGACATAGACGATATTGACGATTTTGACGACATTGACGACATTGACGACATAGACGACATTGACGACATTGACGACATTGACGAAAATGTCGATATTAACGATATTTTGACGCCATAGACGATATTTACGACATTGATGACATTGACGACACAGACGACATTGACGACATAGACGACATAGACGATATTTACGACTTTGACGACATTGACGACATAGATGACATAGACAAAATGTATGACATTGACAACATTGACATCTTTGAAGACATTGACGACATTGACGTCATTGACGACATTGACGACATAGACGACATTGACGACATTGACGACATTGACGACATAGACGACATTGACGACATAGACGACAAAGACGATAATGAAGACTTTGACGACATTGACGACATTGACGACATTGACGACGTTGACGACATAGACGACATTGACGACATTGATGACATTGACGACATTGACGACATAGACAATATTGACGACAAAGACAACATAGACGACATAGACGACATTGACGAAATAGACGATATTTACAACTTTGACGACATTGACGAAATTGACGACATTGACGACATTGACGACATTGACGACACAACGACATTGCCGACATAGACGACATAGACGATATTTACGACTTTGACGACATTGACGACATAGAAGACATAGACAACATGTATGAAATTGACAACATTGACAGCATTGAAGACATTGAAGACATTGACGTCATGGACGACAATGACGACATAGACGACTTTTACGACATTGACGACATTGACGACATTGACGACATTGACGACATTGACGACATTGACGACATTGAAGACATACATGACATAGTCGATATTGACGACTTTGACGACATTGACGACAAAGACGACATTGACGACATTGACGACATAGACGATATTGACGAGATGGACGACATTGACGACATTGACGAAAATGTCGATATTGACGATATTGACGACATAGACGATATTGACGACATTGACGACATTGACGACATTGACAACATAGACGACATTGACGACATAGACGACATAGACGACATAGACGACATCGACGACATAGACGATATTGAGGACATTGACTACATTGATGATATTGATGATATTGACGACTTTGACGATATTGACGACTTTGACGACATTGACGACAAAGAGGACATTGACGACATAGATAACATAGACGATATTTACGACTTTGACGAAGTTGACGACATAGATGACATAGACAACATGTATGACAGTGACAACATTGACAGCTTTGAAGACATTGACGACATTGACGTCATTGACGACATTGACGACATAGACGACTTTGACGACATTGAAGACATAGACAACATTGACGATATTAACAACTTTGAAGATATTGACGACATTGACAACATTGACGACATAGACGACATTGACGGCTTTGTCGACATAGACGACATACACGACATTGACGACATTGACGACATAGACGACAGATACGATATTGACGACTTTGAAGACATTGACGATATTGACGATATAGACTTTGACATCATTGACGACATAGACGACTTTGACGAAATAGATGACATAGACGATATTGACGACATTTACGACATTGACGACATAGACGACATTCACGATATTCACATTGACGTCATTGACGACATTGATGACATGGACGACATTGACGACATACACGACATAGACGATATTGACGACTATGACGACTTTGACGACAAAGACGACATTGACAACATAGACTACTTAGACAATATTGACGATATGGACGACATTGACGATATTGACGAAAATGTCGATATTGACGATATTGACGACATAGACGATATTGACGACATTGACGACATTGACGACATTGACGACATTGACGACATAGACGACATAGACGACATTGACGACATTGAAGACATAGACGACATTAACGACATTGAAGACATAGACGACATTGTCGACATTGACGACATTGACGACATAGACGACATAGACGATATTGACGACATTGACGACATTAACGACATTGACGACATAGACGACATTGGCGACATTGACGACATTGACGACATTGACGATATTGACGACATAGACGACATAGACGACACAGACGATATTGACGACATAGACAATATTGACGACTTTGACGACATTGACGACATTGACGATATTAACGACTTTGACGACATTGACGACATTGACGATATTGACGACATTGACGACATTGACGACATTGACGAAATTGACGACATTGACGACACAGACGACATTGACGAAATCGACGACATAGACGATATTTACTACTGTGACGACATTGATGACATAGTTGACATAGACAACATGTAGGACATTGACAACATTGACGGCATTGAAGACATTGACGACATTGACGTCATTGACGACATTGACGACATAGACGACTTTGACGACATTGACGACATTGACGACATTGACGACATAGACGACATAGACGATATAGTCGACTTTGACGACATTGACGACATTGAAGACATTGACGACATTGACGACATAGACGAAATTGACGACATTGACGAAATAGACGACATAGACGATATTTACGACTTTGACGACATTAACGACATAGATGACATAGACAGCATGTATGACATTGACAACATTGACAGCATTGAAGACATTGACGACATTGACGTCATTGACGACATTGACGACATTGACGACATAGACGACATAGACGATATTTACGACTTTGGCGACATTGACGACAGATGACAAAGATAACATGTATGACATTTACAACATTGACAGCATTGAAGACATTAACGACATTGACGTCATTGACGACATTGACAACATGGACGACTTTGACGACATTGACGACATTGACGACATAGACGATATTGACGATTTTGACGACATTGACGACAAAGACGACATTGACGACATAGACGACATTGACGACATTGACGACATTGACGAAAATGTCGATATTGACGATATTTTGACGACATAGACGATATTTACGACATTGATGACATTGACGACACAGACGACATTGACGACATAGACGACATAGACGATATTTACGACTTTGACGACATTGACAACATAGATGACATAGACAACATGTATGACATTGACAACATTGACAGCTTTGAAGACATTGACGACATTGACGTCATTGACGACATTGACGACATAGACGACTTTGACGACATTGACGACATTGACGACATAGACGACAAAGACGATAATGACGACTTTGACGACATTGACGACATTGACGACATTGACGACGTTGACGACATAGACGACATTGATGACATTGACGACATTGACGACATAGACAATATTGACGACATAGACAACATTGACGACATTGACGACATAGACGATATTGACGATTTTGACGACATTGACGACATTGACGACATAGACGACATTGACGACATTGACGACATTGACGAAAATGTCGATATTAACGATATTTTGACGCCATAGACGATATTTACGACATTGATGACATTGACGACACAGACGACATTGACGACATAGACGACATAGACGATATTTACGACTTTGACGACATTGACGACATAGATGACATAGACAAAATGTATGACATTGACAACATTGACATCTTTGAAGACATTGACGACATTGACGTCATTGACGACATTGACGACATAGACGACATTGACGACATTGACGACATTGACGACATAGACGACATTGACGACATAGACGACAAAGACGATAATGAAGACTTTGACGACATTGACGACATTGACGACATTGACGACGTTGACGACATAGACGACATTGACGACATTGATGACATTGACGACATTGACGACATAGACAATATTGACGACAAAGACAACATAGACGACATAGACGACATTGACGAAATAGACGATATTTACAACTTTGACGACATTGACGAAATTGACGACATTGACGACATTGACGACATTGACGACACAACGACATTGCCGACATAGACGACATAGACGATATTTACGACTTTGACGACATTGACGACATAGAAGACATAGACAACATGTATGAAATTGACAACATTGACAGCATTGAAGACATTGAAGACATTGACGTCATGGACGACAATGACGACATAGACGACTTTTACGACATTGACGACATTGACGACATTGACGACATTGACGACATTGACGACATTGACGACATTGAAGACATACATGACATAGTCGATATTGACGACTTTGACGACATTGACGACAAAGACGACATTGACGACATTGACGACATAGACGATATTGACGAGATGGACGACATTGACGACATTGACGAAAATGTCGATATTGACGATATTGACGACATAGACGATATTGACGACATTGACGACATTGACGACATTGACAACATAGACGACATTGACGACATAGACGACATAGACGACATAGACGACATCGACGACATAGACGATATTGAGGACATTGACTACATTGATGATATTGATGATATTGACGACTTTGACGATATTGACGACTTTGACGACATTGACGACAAAGAGGACATTGACGACATAGATAACATAGACGATATTTACGACTTTGACGAAGTTGACGACATAGATGACATAGACAACATGTATGACAGTGACAACATTGACAGCTTTGAAGACATTGACGACATTGACGTCATTGACGACATTGACGACATAGACGACTTTGACGACATTGAAGACATAGACAACATTGACGATATTAACAACTTTGAAGATATTGACGACATTGACAACATTGACGACATAGACGACATTGACGGCTTTGTCGACATAGACGACATACACGACATTGACGACATTGACGACATAGACGACAGATACGATATTGACGACTTTGAAGACATTGACGATATTGACGATATAGACTTTGACGACATTGACGACATAGACGACTTTGACGAAATAGATGACATAGACGATATTGACGACATTTACGACATTGACGACATAGACGACATTCACGATATTCACATTGACGTCATTGACGACATTGATGACATGGACGACATTGACGACATACACGACATAGACGATATTGACGACTATGACGACTTTGACGACAAAGACGACATTGACAACATAGACTACTTAGACAATATTGACGATATGGACGACATTGACGATATTGACGAAAATGTCGATATTGACGATATTGACGACATAGACGATATTGACGACATTGACGACATTGACGACATTGACGACATTGACGACATAGACGACATAGACGACATTGACGACATTGAAGACATAGACGACATTAACGACATTGAAGACTTAGACGACATTGTCGACATTGACGACATTGACGACATAGACGACATAGACGATATTGACGACATTGACGACATTAACGACATTGACGACATAGACGACATTGGCGACATTGACGACATTGACGACATTGACGACATTGACGATATTGACGACATAGACGACATAGACGACACAGACGATATTGACGACATAGACAATATTGACGACTTTGACGACATTGACGACATTGACGATATTAACGACTTTGACGACATTGACGACATTGACGATATTGACGACATTGACGACATTGACGACATTGACGAAATTGACGACATTGACGACACAGACGACATTGACGAAATCGACGACATAGACGATATTTACTACTGTGACGACATTGATGACATAGTTGACATAGACAACATGTAGGACATTGACAACATTGACGGCATTGAAGACATTGACGACATTGACGTCATTGACGACATTGACGACATAGACGACTTTGACGACATTGACGACATTGACGACATTGACGACATAGACGACATAGACGATATAGTCGACTTTGACGACATTGACGACATTGAAGACATTGACGACATTGACGACATAGACGAAATTGACGACATTGACGAAATAGACGACATAGACGATATTTACGACTTTGACGACATTAACGACATAGATGACATAGACAGCATGTATGACATTGACAACATTGACAGCATTGAAGACATTGACGACATTGACGTCATTGACGACATTGACGACATTGACGACATAGACGACATAGACGATATTTACGACTTTGGCGACATTGACGACAGATGACAAAGATAACATGTATGACATTTACAACATTGACAGCATTGAAGACATTAACGACATTGACGTCATTGACGACATTGACAACATGGACGACTTTGACGACATTGACGACATTGACGACATAGACGATATTGACGATTTTGACGACATTGACGACAAAGACGACATTGACGACATAGACGACATTGACGACATTGACGACATTGACGAAAATGTCGATATTGACGATATTTTGACGACATAGACGATATTTACGACATTGATGACATTGACGACACAGACGACATTGACGACATAGACGACATAGACGATATTTACGACTTTGACGACATTGACAACATAGATGACATAGACAACATGTATGACATTGACAACATTGACAGCTTTGAAGACATTGACGACATTGACGTCATTGACGACATTGACGACATAGACGACTTTGACGACATTGACGACATTGACGACATAGACGACAAAGACGATAATGACGACTTTGACGACATTGACGACATTGACGACATTGACGACGTTGACGACATAGACGACATTGATGACATTGACGACATTGACGACATAGACAATATTGACGACATAGACAACATAGACGACATTGACGAAATAGACGATATTTACAACTTTGACGACATTGACGAAATTGACGACATTGACGACATTGACAACATTGACGACACAACGACATTGCCGACATAGACGATATTTACGACTTTGACGACATTGACGACATAGAAGACATAGACAACATGTATGAAATTGACAACATTGACAGCATTGAAGACATTGAAGACATTGACGTCATTGACGACATTGACGACATAGACGACTTTGACGACATTGACGACATTGACGACATTGACGACATACACGACATAGTCGATATTGACGACTTTGACGATATTTACGACAAAGACGACATTGACGACATAGACGACATAGACGATATTGACGATATGGACGACATTGACGACATTGACGAAAATGTCGATATTGACGATATTGACGACAGAGACGATATTGACGACATTGACAACATTGACGACATTGACGACATAGACGACATTGACGACATAGATGACATAGACGACATAGACGACATTGACGACATAGACGATATTGAGCACATTGACGACATTGATGATATTGATGATATTGACGACTTTGACGATATTGACGACTTTGACGACATTGACGACAAAGACGACATTGACGACAAAGACGACATAGACGACATAGACGAAATTTAGGACTTTAGCGAAGTTGACGACATAGATGACATAGACAACATGTATGACATTGACAACATTGACAGCTTTGAAGACATCGACGACATTGATGACATGGACGACATTGACGACATACACGACATAGACGATATTGACGACTATGACGACAAAGACGACATTGACAACATAGACTACATAGACAATATTGACGATATGGACGACATTCACGACATTGAAGAAAATGTCGATATTAACGATATTGACGACAAAGACGATATTGACGACATTGACGACATTGACGACATCGACGACACAACGACATTGCCGACATAGGCGACAGACGATATTTACGACATTGACGACATTGACGACATAGAAGACCAAGACAACATGTATGACATTGACAACATTGACAGCATTGAAGACATTGAAGACATTGACGTCTTTGACGACATTGACGACATTGACGACATACACGACATAGACGATATTGACGACTTTGACGACATTGACGACAAAGACATCATTGACGACATAGACTACATAGACGATGTTGACGATATGGACGTCATTGACGACATACACGACATTGACGACATTGACGACATAGACGACAGATACGATATTGACGACTTTGAAGACAATGACGATATTGACAATATAGACTTTGACGACATTGACGACATAGACGACATTGACGACATTGACGACATTGACGCAATAGATGACATAGACGATATTGACGACATTTACGACATTGACGACATAGACGACATTCACGATATTCACATTGACGTCATTGACGACATTGATGACATGGACGACATTGACGACATACACGACATAGACGATATTGACGACTATGACGACTTTGACGACAAAGACGACATTGACAACATAGACTACATAGACAATATTGACGACATTGACGACATTGACGAAAATGTCGATTTTGACGATATTGACGACATAGACGATATTGACGACATTGACGACATTGACGACATTGACGACATTGACGACATTGACGACATGGACGACATAGACGATATTGACGATATTGACGACATTAACGACATTGACGACATAGACGACATTGACGACACTGAAGACATTGACGACATTGTCGACATAGACGACATTGACGACATAGACGACATTGACGACATTGACGACATCGACGACATTGACGACGTTGACGACATAGACGACATTGACGACATTGACGACATAGACGACATAACCGATATTGACGACTTTGACGACATTGACGCCATTGACGACATTGACGACATAGACGACATAGGCGACATTGACGACATTGACTACATAGACGACATAAACGATATTGACGACTTTGACGACATTGACGCCATTGACGACATTGACGACATGGACGACATAGACGACATTGACGACATTGAAGACATAGACGACATTAACGACATTGAAGACATAGACGACTTTGACGTCATTGACGACATTGACGACATAGACGACATAGACGATATTGACGACATTGACGACATTAACAACATTGACGACATAGACGACATTGGCGACATTGACGACATTGACGACATTTACGATATTGACGACAGAGATGACATAGACGACACAGATGATATTGACGACATAGACAATATTGACGACTTTGACGACATTGACGACATTGACGATATTAACGACTTTGACGACATTGACGACATTGACGATATTGACGACATTGACGACATTGACGACATTGACGACATTGACGACATTGACGACACAGACGAGATTGACGAAATCGACGACATAGACGATATTTACTACTGTGACGGCATTGATGACATAGTTGACATAGACAACATGTAGGACATTGACAACATTGACGGCATTGAAGACATTGACGACATTGACGTCATTGACGACAATGACGACATAGACGACTTTGACGACATTGACGACATTGACGACATTGACGACTTAGACGACATAGACGATATTGTCGACTTTGACGACATTGACGACATTGAAGACATTGACGACATTGACGACATAGACGAAATTGACGACATTGACGAAATAGACGACATAGACGATATTTACGACTTTGACGACATTAACGACATAGATGACATAGACAGCATGTATGACATTGACAACATTGACAGCATTGAAGACATTGACGACATTGACGTCATTGACGACATTGACGACATTGACGACATAGACGACATAGACGATATTTACGACTTTAGCGACATTGACGACAGATGACAAAGATAACATGTATGACATTGACAACATTGACAGCATTGAAGACATTGACGACATTGACGTCATTGACGACATTGACGACATGGACGACTTTGACGACATTGACGACATTGACGACATAGACGATATTGACGATTTTGGCGACATTGACGACAAAGACGACATTGACGACATTGACGATATTGACGACATTGACGAAAATGTCGATATTGACGATATTTTGACGACATAGACGATATTTACGACATTGATGACATTGACGACACAGACGACATTGACGACATAGACGACATAGACGATATTTACGACTTTGACGACATTGACGACATAGATGACATAAACATTATGTATGACATTGACAACATTGACAGCTTTGAAGACATTGACGACATTGACGTCATTGACGACATTGACGACATTGACGTCATTGACGACATTGACGACATTGACGACATAGACGACATAGACGATATTTACGACTTTAGCGACATTGACAACAGATGACAAAGATAACATGTATGACATTGACAACATTGACAGCATTGAAGACATTGACGACATTGACGTCATTGACGACATTGACGACATTGACGACATTGACGACATTGACGACGTTGACGACATAGACGACATTGATGACATTGACGACATTGACGACATAGACAATATTGACGACATAGACAACATAGACGACATAGACGACATTGACGAAATAGACGATATTTACAACTTTGACGACATTGACGATATTGACGACATTGACGACATTGACAACATTGACGACACAACGACATTGCCGACATAGACGACATAGACGATATTTACGACTCTGTCGACATTGACGACATAGAAGACATAGACAACATGTATGAAATTGACAACATTGACAGCATTGAAGACATTGAAGACATTGACATCATTGACGACATTGACGACATAGACGACATTGACGACATTGACGACATTGACGACATTGACGACATTGACGACATTGACGACATTGACGACATTGACAACATACACGACATAGTCGATATTGTCGACTTTGACGATATTGACGACAAAGACGACATTGACGACATAGACGACATAGACGACATAGACGATATTGACGATATGGACATTGACGACATTGACGAAAATATCGATATTGACGATATTGACGACAGAGACGATATTGAAGACATTGACAACATTGACGACATTGACGACATAAACGACATTGACGACATAGACGACATAGACGACATAGACGACATTGACGACATAGACGATATTGAGCACATTGACGACATTGATGATATTGATGATATTGACGACTTTGACAATATTGATGACTTTGACGACATTGACGACAAAGACGACATTAACGACAAAGACGACATAGACGACATAGACGATATTTACGACTTTAGCGAAGTTGACGACATAGATGACATAGACAACATGTATGACATTGACAACATTGACAGCTTCGAAGACATTGACGACATTGACGTCATTGACGACATTGACGACATAGACGACTTTGACGACATTGAAGACATAGACAACATTGACGATATTGACAACTTTGAAGACATTGACGGCATTGACAACATTGACGACATAGACGAAATTGACGGCTTTGACGACATAGACGACATAGACGACATTGACGACATTGACGACATAGACGACAGATACGATATTGACGACTTTGAAGACATTGACGATATTGACGACATAGACATTGACGACATTGACGACATAGACGACATTGACGACATTGTCGACATAGATGACATAGACGATATTGACGACATTTACAACGTTGACGACATAGACGACATTCACGATATTCACATTGACGACATTGACGACATTGATGACATGGACGACATTAAATACATACACGACATAGACAATATTGACGACTATGACGACTTGACGACAAAGACGACATTGACAACATAGACTACATAGACAATATTGACGATATGGACGACATTCACGACATTGACGAAAATGTCGATATTAACGACATTGACGACAAAGACGATATTGACGACATTGACGACATTGACGACACAACGACATTGCCGACATAGACGACAGACGATATTTACGACATTGACGACATTGACGACATAGAAGACCAAGACAACATGTATGACATTGACAACATTGACAGCATTGAAGACATTGAAGACATTGACGTCATTGACGACACTGACGACATTGACGACATACACGACATAGACGATATTGACGACTTTGACGACATTGACGACAAAGACGTCATTGACGACATAGACTACATAGACGGTGTTGACGATATGGACGACATTGACGACATTGACGAAAATGTCGATATTGACGACACTGACGACATAGACGATATTGACGACAATGACGACATTGACGACATTGACGACATAGACGACATTGACGACATAGACGACATAGACGACATAGACGACATTGACGACATAGGCGATATTGAGGACATTGACGACATTGACGATATTGATGACATTGACGACTTTGACGATATTGACGACTTTGACGACATTGACGACAAAGACGACATTGACGACATAGACGACATAGACGACATAGACGACATAGACGACATAGACGATATTTACGACTTTGATAACGTTGACGACATAGATGACATAGACAACATGTATGACATTGACAACATTGACAGCTTCGAAGACATTGACGACATTGACGTATTGACGACATTGACGACATAGACGACTTTGACGACATTGACGACATTGACGACATAGACATCATTGACGATATTGACAACTTTGACGACATTGACGACATTGACAATATTGAAGACATAGACGATATTGACGACATTGACGACATTGACGATATTGACGACTTTGACGACATTGACGACCTAGACGACATTGACGACATAGACGACATAGACGATATTGACGATATGGACGACTTTGACGACATTGACGAAAATGTCGATATTGACGATATTGACGACAAAGACGATATTGACGACTTTGACGACATTGACGACATTGACGACATAGCCGACTTTGACAACATAGACGACATAGACGACATTGACGACATAGACGATATTATAGACATTGACGACATTGACGATTTGGATGACATTGACGACTTTGACGACATTGACGACTTTGACGAAATTGACGACATTGACGATAATGACGACATAGACGACATTGACGACATTGACGACATAGACGACATTGACGACATTGACGACATGGACGACATAGACGATATTGACGACATTGACGACATTAACGACATTGACGACATAGACAGCATTGACGACATTGAAGACATTGACGACATTGTCGACATAGACGACATTGACGACATAGACGACAAGGACGACATTGACGACATCGATGAGATAGACGACGTTGACGACATAGACGACATTGACGACAATGACGACATAGACGACATAACCGATATTGACAACTTTGACGACATTGACGCCATTGACGACATGGACGACATAGACGACATAGACGACATTGACGCCATTACTACATTGACGACATAGACGACATAAACGATATTGAAGACATTGACGACATTAACGACATTGAAGACATAGACGACGTTGACGACATTGACGACATTGACGACATAGACGACTTTGACGACATTGACGACATTGACGACATAGCGACATAGACGATATTGTCGACTTTGACGACATTGACGACATTGAAGACATTGTCGACATTGACGACATAGACGACTTTGACGACACTGACGAAATAGACGACATAGACGATATTTACGACTTTGACGACATTAACGACATAGATGACATTGACAGCATGTATGACATTGACAACAATGACAGCATTCAAGGCATTGACGACATTGACGTCATTGACGACATTGACGACATAGACGACTTTGACGACATTGACGACATTGCCGACATAGACGACATTGAAGACATAGACGACATTGACGACATTGACGAAAATGTCTATATTGACGATATTGACGACATAGACGATATATACGACTTTGATGACATTGACGATACAGACGACATTGACGACATAGACGATATTTACGACTTTGGCGACATTGACGACATAGATGACATAGACACTATGTATGACATTGACAACATTGACAGCTTTGTAGACATTGACGATATTGACGACATTGACGACATAGACGACTTTGACGACATTGACAACATTGACGACATAGACGACATTGACGACATAGACGACATTGATGACATAGACGACATTGACGACATTGACGACATAGACGATATTGACGACTTTGAAGACATTGACGACATAGATGACATTGACGACATTGAAGACATTGACGACTTGTCGACATAGACGACATTGACGACATAGACGACATTGACAATATTGACGACATAGACGACATAGACGATATTGACGACATTGACGATATTAACGACATTGATGACATAGACGACATTGACGACATTGACGACAAAGACGACATTGAGGACATTGACGAAATAGACGACATAGGCGATATTTACGACTTTGAAGACATTGATGACATAGACAACATATATGACATTGACAACATTGACAGCACTGATGACATTGACGACATTGACGTCATTGACGACATTGACGACTTAGACGACTTTGACGACATTGACGTCAATGACGACATAGACGACATAGACGATATTGACGACTTTGACGACATTGACGACATTGACGACATAGATGACATTGACGACATTGAAGACATTGACGACATTGACGACATGGACAACATTGACGACACCGACGACATAGACGACGTTGACGACATAGATGACATTGACGACATAGACGACATAACCGATATTGACGACTTTGACGACAATGACGCAATTGACGACATTGACGACATAGACGACATAGACGACATTGACGACATTGGCTGTATAGACGACATAAACGATATTGACGACATTGACGACATTAACGACATTGAAGACATGACGACATTGACGACATTGACGACATTGACGACATTGACGACATTGACGACATAGAGGACATAGACGATATTGACGACATAGACGACATTCACGACATTGACGACATAGACAACATAACCGATATAGACGACTTTGACGACATTCACGACATTGACGATATTGACGACAAAGACGCCATTGACGACATTGACGACATTGACGAACTAGACGACATAGACGACTTTGACGACATTGACGAAATAGACGACATAGACGATATTTACGACTTTGACGACATTAACGACATAGATGACATAGACAGCATGTATGACATTGACAACATTGACAGCATTGAAGACATTGACGACATTGACGTCATTGACAACAATGACGACATAGACGACTTTGACGACATTGACGACATTGACGACATAGACGACATTGAAGACATAGACGACATTGACGACATTGACGAAAATGTCTATATTGACGATATTGACGACATAGACGATATATACGACTTTGATGACATAGACGATATAGACGACATTGACGACATAGACGATATTGACGACATTGACGACATAGACGGCTTTGACGACATTGACGACATTGACGACATAGACGACATTGACGACATAGACGACATTGACGACATAGACGACATTGATGACATAGACGACATTGACGACATTGACATCGACGATATTGACGACTTTGACGACATTGACGACATTGACGATATTGACGACATAGACGACATTGACGACATAGACGACATTGACAATATTGCCGACATAGACGACATAGACGATATTGACGACATTGACGATATTAACGACATTGATGACATAGACAACATTGACGACATTGACGACATAGACGACATTGAGGACATTGACGAAATAGACGACATAGACGATATTTACGACTTTGAAGACATTGACGACATAGATGACATAGATAACATATATGACATTGACAACATTGACAGCACTGAAGACATTGACGACATTGACGTCATTGACGACATTGACGACATTGACCACATAGACGACATAGACGTCATAGACGACATAGACGACATAGACGACTTTGACGATATTGACGATATTGACGACATTGACGACACAGACGACATTGACGACATTGACGACATTGACGACATAGACGACATTTACGACATAGACGACATTGACAATATTGACGACATAGACGACATAGACGTTATTGACGACATTGACGATATTAACGACATTGATGACATAGACAACATTGACGACATTGACGACATAGACGACATTGAGGACATTGACGAAATAGACGACATAGACGATATTTATGACTTTGAATACATTAACGACATAGATGACATAGACAACATATATGACATTGAAAACATTGACAGCACTGAAGACATTGACGACATTGACGTCATTGACGGCATTGACGACTTAGACGACTTTGACGACATTGACGTCAATGACGACATAGACGACATAGACGATATTGACGACTTTGACGACATTGACGATATTGACGACATAGATGACATTGACGACATTGAAGACATTGACGACTTGTCGACATAGACGACATTGACGACATAGACGACATGGACAACATTGACGACATAGACGACATGGACAACATTGACGACATCGACGACATTGGCGACGTTGACGACATAGATGACATTGAAGACATGACGACATAACCGATATTGACGACTTTGACGACAATGACGCCATTGACGACATTGACGACATAGACGACATAGACGACATTGACGACATTGGCTGTATAGACGACATAAACGATATTGACGACATTGACGACATTAACGACATTGAAGACATAGACGACATTGACGACTTTGACGACAGTGACGACATTGACGACATCGACGACATAGACGACGTTGACGACATAGACGACATAGACAACATTGACGACATTGACCACATAGACTACATAAACGATATTGACGACGTTGACGACATTAATGACATTGAAGACATTAACGACATTGACGACATGGACGACATTGACGACATTGACGACATTGACGACATTGACGACATAGACTTCATAGACGACACAGACGATATTGACGACATAGACGATATTGACGACTTCTACGACATTGACGACATTGCCGATATTGACGACTTTGACGACATTGACGACATTGGCGATATTGTCGACATTGACGACATTGACGACATTGATGACATTGACGACACAGACGACATTGACGACATAGACGACATAGACGATATTTACTACTTTGACGACATTGATGACATAGTTGACATTGACAACATGTAGGACATTGACAACATTGACAGCATTGAAGACATTGACGACATTGACGTCATTGACGACATTGACGACATAGACGACTTTGACGACATTGACGACATTGACGACATAGACGACATAGACGATATTGTCGACTTTGACGACATTGACGACATTGAAGACATTGACGACATTGACGACATAGACGACATTGACGACATTGACGAAATAGACGACTTAGACGATATTTACGACTTTGACGACATTAACGACTTAGATGACATAGACAGCATTTATGACATTGACAACATTGACAGCATTGAAGACATTGACAACACTGATGTCATTGACGACATTGACGACATAGACGACTTTGACGACATTGACGACATTGACGACATAGACGACATAGACGATATTGACGACTTTGACGACATTGACGACATTGACGACATTGACGAAATTGATGACATTGACGACATAGACGACATAGACGACATTTTCGACTTTGACGATATTGACGACATAGATGAGAAAGACAACATGTATGACATTGACAACATTGACAGCATTGAAGACATTGACGACATTGACGTCATTGACGACATTGACGACATAGACGATATTGACGACATTGCCGACATTAACGACATTGACGACATAGAAGACATTGACGACATTGTCGACATTGACGACATTGACGACATTGACGACATTGACGATATTGACGACATAGACGACATAGGCGACATAGACGGCATTGACGACATAGACGATATAGACGACTTTGACGACATTTACGATATTGACGACATTGACGACATTGACGACATAGACGACATTGACGACATTGACGACATAGACGACATAGTTGCTCAGTGACCGGCGGCCAGTGCACACGTGACCAGCAGCAGCTCTACATTGTACGGTATCCGTCTTCTTAATAGAAGCGACTGATTTACATTTCGTGTGTACTTTCTCTTGCAGCTCTTTATACTTTAGTGTGCTCGCGTGTTTGTTTATTAAGAATCGCGTTTATTTGTCAGCTCAGTTACTGAATTTTTTATTTATTAGCTCTGGTATAAATTTTTCAGATTCGCCGTTAATAAACAGTTCAGCGTTAGGTTTATACCTTGCAAAGCTCGTTGTTTATCAAACTACTGAGTCCTCTGACGTACTTACTTGGAAGAAACAAAGGTTTTTAGAATGGCTAGGAACTGTGACTGCTGCGAACGGATGGAGGCAGAGTTGGTGACTCTTTGCTCGCAGCTTCAGGCGGCGTTGGCTTCGCTGGCAACGCTTGAGACTGCGGTGGGTGGGCGCCGCTGTTGTGGGCCGCTCGCGGGGGTACAGCAGACGCCCTGTGCGTCTGTTGTGCCCTCCAATCGGCCTTCGGCTGTGTCCAGCCCGCTCACTGCCCGCGAGGAGGTAGCCCCCCAATCCGTGGTGGATTGGGAGGTCCCCTCAGCGCGTGTCAGGCGGCGTAAGACTTCCCGGGGGACCGAAGTGAGGCCTCCCCGGTTAGTCTTGCCAACAGATTCGAGGCGCTGTCTGTGGCAGGGGATGTTCCTGATGTGGATGGTGTTGCTTGTCCTGTACTCGCCCCTCTGCCTTCAAGATCTGGGCACTCACAGAGGGTGGGTTTGTTGGTAGTTGGGAGCTCCAACGTTAGGCGGGTAATGGAGCCCCTTAGGAAAATGGCTACCAGGGAGGGGAAGAATTCCAATGTGCACTCCGTGTGCATACCGAGGGGAGTCATTACGGATGTGGAACGGCTCCTTCCGGATGCCATGAAGAGCACAGGGTGCAGCCAGCTGCAGGTGGTGGCTCATGTTGGGACCAATGATGTGTGTCGCTTTGGATCGGAAGAGATCCTCTCTGGTTTTGAGCGGCTATCAGAAGTGGTTAAGACTGCCAGTCTTGCTTGCAAGATGAAAGCGGAGCTCACCATCTGCAGCATTGTCGACAGGACTGACTGCGAACCTTTGGTTCAGAGCCGAGTGGAGGGTCTGAATCAGAGGCTCAGACGGTTCTGCGACCGTGTCGGCTGCAGATTCCTCGACTTG
Organism: Locusta migratoria; assembly: GCA_026315105.1. Classification (NCBI taxonomy): domain Eukaryota; kingdom Metazoa; phylum Arthropoda; class Insecta; order Orthoptera; family Acrididae; genus Locusta; species Locusta migratoria. The sequence goes on from CM048754.1 coordinate 126,923,366, forward strand.
CGCCAAAGGGTGGTGGGTTTTCGGGTTCCGCTAAATAGGTCAGGAGTCCACTACACTCAGGAAGCGGCTACACGGGTAGCGGGGGCTGTGTGGCGTGGACTGGGCGGTTTTTTAGGTTAGAAGGCCTCGGGAATACTCAAAATGGGTTTCAGTCTCAAAGGGGGCAGGTCAGACACGGGAAGAAAGTAGACATAAAAACCATTGGTGTAACAGTTGTAAATTGTCGTAGCTGTGTTGGGAAAATTCCAGAGCTCCAAGCGCTGATAGAAAGTACTGAGGCACAAATCGTTATAGATTATGAAAGCTGGCTGACGCCTGAGATAAATTCGGCCGAAATTTTTTCAAAGGGCCAAATGGTCTTCAGAAAGGATAGAATAAATAAAACAGGGGGTGGCGTGTTTATTGCTGTTACAAACGGTTTATCCTGCAACGAAATTGAGGCAGATACTTCCTGTGAATTGGTCTGGGTAGAGGTTATACCTGACCACCGAAATAAATTAATAATTGGATCTTTTTATCGGCCCCCTGACTCAGACGATGCGGTTGCAGAAATGTTCAAAGAAAGCTTGAATCATATTTCAAATAGGTATCCGAAGCATACTGTTATAATCGATGGCTACTTTAATTTACCCTCGATATGTTGCATAATTACGTATTCAAAACCGGGGGCAAATATAAAACATCGTCCGAACTAGTTCTGAATGCTTTTTCTGAGAACTACTTCGAACAGTTAGTTCATGAACCCACTAGAATAGTACGTGGTTGCGAAAATACTCTTGATCTCCTAGCAACAAATAATCCCGGGATAGTAAAGAGCATCAAAACAGATACAGGGATTAGCGAACATCGAGTTGTAGTAGCGAGACTGAATATCGAAATTCCCAAATGCACCAAAAATAAACGAAAAATATATCTATTCAATAAAGCAGATAAAAATTCGCTTCACGCTTTCCTGAGTGATAGTCTCCAGTCCTTCAAAACTAAAAATGCGAGTGTAGATCAGTTGTGGCTTACATTCAAAGACATAATATCAGTAGCAATCGAGAGATTTATACCAAATAAATTAATAAAAGAGGGGGCTGACCCCCCGTGGTACACAAAACAGGTCAGATCACGGTTGCAGAAACAAAGAAAAACGCATGCAAAATTTAAAAAGACACAGAATCCGCAAGACTGGCAATCTTTTACTGATACTCGCAACCTAGCGCGGACTTCAATGCGAGAATCTTATAGTTGTTTCCACAACGAAATCCTGTGTCGTAATCTTGCAGAAAATCCAAAGAAATTCTGGTCATATGTGAAGTACACTAGCGGCAAAACACAAACAATACCTTCACTACGCGATAGCAATGGTAATACTACCGACGACAGTACTGCTAAGGCAGAATTACTAAACACAGCTTTCCGAAATTCTTTCACCAAAGAAGACGAAGTGAACACTCCAGTATTCAATCCAAGAACAGCTGCCAGCATGCGAAACTTAGAAGTAGATGTTCCTGGAGTAGTAAAACAACTTAAGTCACTAAACAAAAATAAATCTTCCGGGCCAGATTGTATACCAACTAGATTCCTCTCAGAGTATGCTGATGAAATAGCTCCGTACTTAGCTATAATTTACAACCGATCACTCAGCGAAAGATCCGTACCCAAAGACTGGAAAGTTGCCCAAATTACTCCAATATTCAAGAAAGGCAATAGGAGTGATCCCCAAAATTACAGGCCTATCTCATTGACGTCGATTTGCAGTAGGATTTTGGAACATATACTTTGTTCGAATATTATGTACTACCTTGAAGAGAACGACCTATTAACCAATAGTCAGCACGGATTCAGAAAGTATCGCTCTTGCGAAACACAGCTTGCCCTTTATACACATGAAGTGTTAAGTGCCATCGACAAGGGATCTCAAATCGATTCCATATTTCTGGATTTCCGGAAGGCTTTTGATACTGTACCCCACAAGCGGCTTCTATTGAAATTGCGTGCTTATGGAATATCTCCCCAATTGTGCGATTGGATTCACGATTTCCTATCAGAAAGGACACAGTTCGTTGTAATTGACGGTAAGTCATCGAGTAAAACAGAAGTGATATCTGGCGTTCCACAGGGAAGCGTTATTGGTCCCCTACTCTTCCTCGTGTTTATAAACGATTTAGGAGATAATCTGAATAGCTCCCTTAGACTGTTCGCGGATGATGCTGTCGTTTATCGGTTAGTGAAGTCAACAGAGGATCAAAAGCAACTGCAAAGCGATTTAGACAAAATTTCTACTTGGTGCGAAAATTGGTAATTGACACTAAATAAAGATAAGTGTGAAGTAATACACATGACCACTAAAAGAAATCCGCTGAACTTCAATTACGCGATAAATCAGTCAAACCTTAAGATCGTAAATTCTACCAAATACCTAGGTGTTACAATTACGAACAACTTTGACTGGAGAGAACACACAGAAAATATTGTGGGGAAGGCGAACCAAAGGTTACGTTTCATTGGCAGAACGCTTAGACGATGCACCAGCTCCACCAAAGAGACTGCCTACATCACACTTGTGCGTCCTCTCTTGGAGTACTGTTGCCCCTTGTGGGACCCTCCCCAGGTGGGACTGACGGAAGATATTGAGAAGGTTCAGACAAGGGCAGCTCGTTTTGTTTTATCACGTTACGGGGGGGAAAGCGTCACGGAAATGTTGCACGAATTGGGGTGGAAATCATTAAAAGAAAGACGTTATTCATTGCGGCGTGATCTGTTTGCGAAGTTTCAATCACCGACTTTTAGTTCTGAATGTGAAAATATTTTGCTAGCACCCACCTACTTAGGGAGACATGACCATCCCAATAAAATAAGAGAAATCAGATCCAAAACGGAACGATTTAGGTGTTCTTTCTTCCCGCGCGCTATTAGAGACTGGAATGGTAGAGAAAGGTCATGAAGGTGGTTAATGAACCCTCTGCCACACACTTAAATGTGATTTGCAGAGTAACGATGTAGATGTAGATGTAGATGTAGACGACATTGGCTACATTGACTACATAGACGACATAAACGATATTGATGACATTGACGACATTAACGAAATTGAAGACATAGACGACATTAACGACATTGACGACATAGACGACATTGACGACATTGACATTGACGACATTGACGATATTGACGATATAGACGACATAGACGACACAGACGATATTGACGACATAGACGATATTGACGATTTTGACGACATTGACGACATTGACGACATTGACGATATTGACGACTTTGACGACATTGACGACATTGACGATAATGACGACATTGACGACATTGACGACACAGACGACATTGACGAAATCGACGACATAGACGATATTTACTACTGTGACGACATTGATGACATAGTTGACATAGACAACATGTATGACATTGACAACATTGACAGCTTTGAAGACATAGACGACATTGACGTCATTGACGACATTGACGACATAGACGACTTTGACGACATTGACGACTTTGATGACATAGACAACATTGACCATATTGACAACTTTGACGACATTGACGACATTGACAATATTGACGACATAGACGATATTGACGACATTGACGACATAGACGACTTTGATGACATAGACGATATTGACGACATAGACAACATAGACAATATTGACGACTTTGACGACATTGACGACTTTGACGACATTGACTACATAGTCGACATTGACAACATTGACGACATTGGCGACATAGACGACATAGACGATATTTACGACTTTGACGACATTGACGACATTGATGACAAAGACAACATGTATGACATTGACAACATTGACAGCATTGAAGACATTGACGACATTGACGACATTGACGACATAGACGACATAGACGATATTGACGATATTGACGACATTAACGACATTGACGACATGGAAGACATTGACGACATTGACAACAGTGACGTCATAGACGATATTGACGAAATAGACGACATAGACGACATAGACGGCATTGACGACATAGACGATATAGACGACTTTGGCGACATTGACGACATTGACGATATTGACGACATTGACGACATTGACGACATAGACGACATTGACGACATTGACGACATAGACGACATTGACGACATTGATAACATAGACGACATAGACGACATAGACGATATTGACGACTTTGAAGACATTGACGACATTGACGATATTGTCGACATAGACGACATTGACGACATTGACGACATTGAGGACATTGACGACATTGACGACATGGACGACATAGACGATATTGACGACTTTGACGACATTAACGACATTGACGACTTAGACGACATTGACGACACTGAAGATATTGACGACATTGTCGACATAGACGACATTGACGACATAGACGACATGGACGACGTAGACGACTTTAATGACATTGACGACATTGACGACATAGACGTCATAGACGATATTGACGACTTTGACGACATTGACGACTTTGACGACATTGACGACATTGACGATATTAACGACTTTGACGACATTGACGACATTGACGATATTGACGACATAGACGATATTGACGACATTGACAACAATGACGACATTGACGACATAGACGACATTGACGACATAGACGACATAGACGACATAGACGACATTGACGACATAGTCGATATTGAGGACATTGACGACATTGACGATATTGATGACATTGACGACTTTGACGATATTGACGACTTTGACGACTTTGACGACAAAGACGATATTGACGACATAGACGATATAGACGACATAGACGACATAGACGATATTTACGACTTTGATAACGTTGACGACATAGATGACATAGACAACATGTATGACATTGACAACATTGACAGCTTTGAAGACATAGACGACATTGACGTCATTGACGACATTGACGACATAGACGACTTTGACGACATTGACGACATTGATGACATAGACAACATTGACGATATTGACAACTTTGACGACATTGACGACATTGACAATATTGACGACATAGACGATATTGACGACATTGACGACATTGACGACATTGACGACATAAACGACTTTGATGACATTGACGACATTGACGACATGGACGACATAGACGATATTGACGACATTGACGACATTAACGACATTGACAACATGGAAGACATTGACGACAGTGACAACAGTGACGTCATTGACGATATTGACGAAATAGACGACATAGACGACATAGACGGCATTGACGACATAGACGATATAGACGACTTTGGCGACATTGACGACATTGACGATATTGACGACATTGACGACATTGACGACATAGACGACATTGACGACATTGACAACATAGACGACATAGACGAAATAGACGATATTGACGACTTTGAAGACATTGACGACATTGACGATATTGTCGACATAGACGACATTGACGACATTGACGACATTGACGCCATTGACGACATGGACGACATAGACGATATTGACGACATTGACGACATTAACGACATTGACGACATAGACGACATTGACGACACTGAAGACATTGACGACATTGTCGACATAGAAGACATTGACGACATAGACGACATGCACGACATTGACGACATCGACGACATAGACGACGTTGACGACATAGACGACATTGACGACATTGACGACATAGACGACATAACCGATATTGACGACTTTGACGACATTGACGACATAGACGACATAGACGACATTGACGACATTGACTACATAGACAACATAAACTATATTGTAGACATTGACGACATTGAAGACATAGACGACTTTAACGACATTGAAGACATAGACGACATTGACGACATTGACGACATTGACGACATAGACGACATAGACGATATTGACTACATTGACGACATTAACGACTTGACGACATAGACGATATTGGCGACATTGACGACATTGACGAAATTGACGACATATACGACATAGACGACACAGACGATATTGACGACATAGACGATATTGACGACTTTGACGACATTGACGACATTGACGATATTAACGACTTTGACGACATTGACGACATTGACGATATTGACGACATTGAGGACATTGACGACACAGACGACATTGACGAAATCGACGACATAGACTATATTTACTACTGTGACGACATTGATGACATAGTTGACATAGACAACATGTAGGACATTGACAACATTGACGGCATTGAAGACATTGACGACATTGACGTCATTGACGACATTGACGACATAGACGACTTTGACGACATTGACGAAATTGACGACATAGACTACATAGATGATATTGACGACTTTGACGAATTGACGATATTGACAACATTGACGACTTTGACGACATTGACGACATTGACGACATTGACGACATAAACGACTTTGATGACATTGACGACATTGACGACATAGACGACATAGACGATATTGACGACATTGACGACATTAACGACATTGACGACATGGAAGACATTGACGACAGTGACAACACTGACGTCATTGACGATATTGACGAAATAGACGACATAGACGACATAGACGGCATTGACGACATAGACGATATAGACGACTTTGACGACATTGACGACATTGACGATATTGACGACATTGACGACATTGACGACATAGAAGACATTGACGACATTGACAACACAGACGACATAGACGAAATAGACGATATTGACGACTTTGAAGACATTGACGACATTGACGATATTGTCGACATAGACGACATTGACGACATTGACGACATTGACGACATTGACGACATGGACGACATAGACGATATTGACTACATTGACGACATTAACGACTTGACGACATAGACGATATTGGCGACATTGACGACATTGACGATATTGACGACATAGACGATATTGACGACTTTGACGACATTGACGACATTGACGATATTAACGACTTTGACGACATTGACGACATTGACGATATTGACGACATTGACGACATTGACGACACAGACGACATTGACGAAATCGACGACATAGACTATATTTACTACTGTGACGACATTGATGACATAGTTGACATAGACAACATGTAGGACATTGACAACATTGACGGCATTGAAGACATTGACGACATTGACGTCATTGACGACATTGACGACATAGACGACTTTGACGACATTGACGAAATTGACGACATAGACTACATAGATGATATTGACGACTTTGACGACATTGACGACATTGACAACATTGACGACTTTGACGACATTGACGACATTGACGACATTGACGACATAGACGACATAGACGATATTTACGACTTTGACGGCATTGACGACATAGATGACAAAGATAACATGTATGACATTGACAACATTGACAGCATTGAAGACATTGACGACATTGACGTCATTGACGACATCGACGACATAGACGACTTTGACGACATTGACGACATTGACGACATAGACGATATTGACGATATTGACGACATTGACGATAAAGACGACATTGACGACATAGACGACATTGACGACATTGACGAAAATGTCGATATTGACGATATTTTTTTTACGACATAGACGATATTTACGACATTGATGACATTGACGACACAGACGACATTGACGACATAGACGACATAGACGATATTTACGACTTTGACGACATTGACGACATAGATGACATAGACAACATGTATGACATTGACAACATTGACAGCTTTGAAGACATTGACGACATTGACGTCATTGACGACATTGACGACATAGACGACTTTGACGAAATTGACGACATTGACGACATAGACGACAAAGACGATAATGACGACTTTGACGACATTGACGACATTGACGACATTGCCGACGTTGACGACATAGACGACATTGACGACATTGATGACATTGACGACATTGACGACATTGACAATATTGACGACATAGACAACATAGACGACATAGACGACATTGACGAAATAGACGATATTTACAACTTTGACGACATTGACGAAATTGACGACATTGACGACATTGACGACATTGACGACACAATGACATTGCCGACATAGACGATATTTACGACTTTGACGACATTGGCGACATAGAAGACATAGACAACATGTATGAAATTGACAACATTGACACCATTGAAGACATTGAAGACATTGACATCATTGACGACATTGACGACATTGACGACATAGTCGATATTGACGACTTTGACGACATTGACGACAAAGACGACATTGACGACATAGACGACATAGACGATATTGACGATATGGACGACATTGACGACATTGACGAAAATGTCGATATTGACGATATTGACGACATAGACGATATTGACGACATTGACGACATTGACGACATTGACGACATAGACGACATTGACGACATACACGACATAGACGACATAGACGACATTGACGACATAGACGATATTGAGGACATTGACAACATTGATGATATTGATGATATTGACGACTTTGACGACATTGACGACTTTGACGACATTGACGACAAAGACGACATTGACGACATAGACGACATAGACGATATTTACGACTTTGACGAAGTTGACGACATAGATGACATAGACAACATGTATGACATTGACAACATTGACAGCTTTGAAGACATTGACGCCATTGACGTCATTGACGACATTGACGACATAGACGACTTTGACGACATTGAAGACATAGACAACATTGACGATATTGACAACTTTGAAGACATTGACGACATTGACAACATTGACGACATAGACGACATTGTCGGCATTGACGACATAGACGACATAGACGACATTGACAACATTGACGACATAGATGACAGATACGATATTGACGACTTTGAAGACATTGACGATATTGACGACATAGACATTGACGACATAGACGACATTGACAACATTGACGACATAGATGACATAGACGATATTGACGACATTTACGACATTGACGACATAGACGACATTCACGATATTCACATTTACGACATTGACGACATTGATGAAATGGACGACATTGACGACATTGACGACATAGACGACATTGACGACATTGACAACATAGACGACATAGACGACATAGACGATATTGACGACATTGACGACATTGACGACATTGACGTTATTGTCGACATAGACGACATAGACGACATTGACGACATTGACGACATTGACGACATGGACGACATAGAAGATATTGACGACATTGACGACATTAACGACATTGACGACATAGACGACATTAACGACACTGAAGACATTGACGACACTGTCGACATAGACGACATTGACGACATAGACGACATGGACGACATTGACCACATCAACGACACAGACGACGTTGACGACATAGACGACATTGACGACATAGACGACATAACCAATATTGACGACCTTGAAGACGTTGACGCCATTGACGACTTTGACGACATAGACGACATAGACGACATTGACGATATAGACGACATAGACGATATTGACGACATTGACGACATTAACGACATTGACGACATAGACGACATTGGCGACATTGACGACATTGACGACATTGACGATATTGACGACACAGACGACATAGACGACACAGACGATATTGACGACAAAGACAATATTGACGACTTTGACGACATTGACGACATTGACGATATTAACGACATTGACGACATTGACGACATTGACGACATAGACGACTTTGACGACATTGACGACATTGACGACATAGACGATATTGACGATTTTGACGACATTGACGACATTGACGACATAGACGACATTGTCGACATTGACGACATTGACGAAAATGTCGATATTAACGATATTTTGACGCCATAGACGATATTTACGACATTGATGACATTGACGACACAGAGACATTGACGACATAGACGACATAGACGATATTTACGACTTTGACGACATTGACGACATAGATGACATAGACAAAATGTATGACATTGACAACATTGACAGCTTTGAAGACATTGACGACATTGACGTCATTGACGACATTGACGACATAGACGACATTGACGACATTGACGACATTGACGACATAGACGACATTGACGACATAGACGACAAAGACGATAATGAAGACTTTGACGACATTGACGACATTGACGACATTGACGACGTTGACGACATAGACGACATTGACGAGATTGATGACATTGACGACATTGACGACATAGACAATATTGACGACAAAGACAACATAGACGACATAGACGACATTGACGAAATAGACGATATTTACAACTTTGACGACATTGACGAAATTGACGACATTGACGACATTGACGACATTGACGACACAACGACATTGCCGACATAGACGACATAGACGATATTTACGACTTTGACGACATTGACGACATAGAAGACATAGACAACATGTATGAAATTGACAACATTGACAGCATTGAAGACATTGAAGACATTGACGTCATGGACGACAATGACGACATAGACGACTTTTACGACATTGACGACATTGACGACATTGACGACATTGACGACATTGACGACATTGACGACATTGACGACATTGAAGACATACATGACATAGTCGATATTGACGACTTTGACGACATTGACGACAAAGACGACATTGACGACATAGACGACATAGACGATATTGACGAGATGGACGACATTGACGACATTGACGAAAATGTCGATATTGACGATATTGACGACATAGACGATATTGACGACATTGACGACATTGACGACATTGACAACATAGACGACATTGACGACATAGACGACATAGACGACATAGACGACATCGACGACATAGACGATATTGAGGACATTGACGACATTGATGATATTGATGATATTGACGACATAGACGATATTTACGACTTTGACGAAGTTGACGACATAGATGACATAGACAACATGTATGACAGTGACAACATTGACAGCTTTGAAGACATTGACGACATTGACGTCATTGACGACATTGACGACATAGACGACTTTGACGACATTGAAGACATAGACAACATTGACGATATTAACAACTTTGAAGATATTGACGACATTGACAACATTGACGACATAGACGACATTGACGGCTTTGTCGACATAGACGACATACACGACATTGACGACATTGACGACATAGACGACAGATACGATATTGACGACTTTGAAGACATTGACGATATTGACGATATAGACTTTGACGACATTGACGACATAGACGACATTGACGACATTGACGAAATAGATGACATAGACGATATTGACGACATTTACGACATTGACGACATAGACGACATTCACGATATTCACATTGACGTCATTGATGACATTGATGACATGGACGACATTGACGACATACACGACATAGACGATATTGACGACTATGACGACTTTGACGACAAAGACGACATTGACAACATAGACTACATAGACAATATTGACGATATGGACGACATTGACGATATTGACGAAAATGTCGATATTGACGATATTGACGACATAGACGATATTGACGACATTGACGACATTGACGACATTGACGACATTGACGACATAGACGACATAGACGACATTGACGACATTGAAGACATAGACGACATTAACGACATTGAAGACATAGACGACATTGACGACATTGACGACATTGACGACATAGACGACATAGACGATATTGACGACATTGACGACATTAACGACATTGACGACATAGACGACATTGGCGACATTGACGACATTGACGACATTGACGATATTGACGACATAGACGACATAGACGACACAGACGATATTGACGACATAGACAATATTGACGACTTTGACGACATTGACGACATTGACGATATTAACGACTTTGACGACATTGACGACATTGACGATATTGACGACATTGACGACATTGACGACATTGACGAAATTGACGACATTGACGACACAGACGACATTGACGAAATCGACGACATAGACGATATTTACTACTGTGACGACATTGATGACATAGTTGACATAGACAACATGTAGGACATTGACAACATTGACGGCATTGAAGACATTGACGACATTGACGTCATTGACGTCATTGACGACATAGACGACTTTGACGACATTGACGACATTGACGACATTGACGACATAGACGACATAGACGAAATTGACGACATTGACGAAATAGACGACATAGACGATATTTACGACTTTGACGACATTAACGACAGATGACAAAGATAACATGTATGACATTTACAACATTGACAGCATTGAAGACATTAACGACATTGACGTCATTGACGACATTGACAACATGGACGACTTTGACGACATTGACGACATTGACGACATAGACGATATTGACGATTTTGACGACATTGACGACAAAGACGACATTGACGATATTGACGACATTGACGAAAATGTCGATATTGACGATATTTTGACGACATAGACGATATTTACGACATTGATGACATTGACGACACAGACGACATTGACGACATAGACGACATAGACGATATTTACGACTTTGACGACATTGACAACATAGATGACATAGACAACATGTATGACATTGACAACATTGACAGCTTTGAAGACATTGACGACATTGACGTCATTGACGAGATTGACGACATAGACGACTTTGACGACATTGACGACATTGACGACATAGACGACAAAGACGATAATGACGACTTTGACGACATTGACGACATTGACGACATTGACGACGTTGACGACATAGACGACATTGATGACATTGACGACATTGACGACATAGACAATATTGACGACATAGACAACATAGACGACATTGACGAAATAGACGATATTTACAACTTTGACGACATTGACGAAATTGACGACATTGACGACATTGACAACATTGACGACACAACGACATTGCCGACATAGACGATATTTACGACTTTGACGACATTGACGACATAGAAGACATAGACAACATGTATGAAATTGACAACATTGACAGCATTGAAGACATTGAAGACATTGACGTCATTGACGACATTGACGACATAGACGACTTTGACGACATTGACGACATTGACGACATTGACGACATACACGACATAGTCGATATTGACGACTTTGACGATATTTACGACAAAGACGACATTGACGACATAGACGACATAGACGATATTGACGATATGGACGACATTGACGACATTGACGAAAATGTCGATATTGACGATATTGACGACAGAGACGATATTGACGACATTGACAACATTGACGACATTGACGACATAGACGACATTGACGACATAGATGACATAGACGACATAGACGACATTGACGACATAGACGATATTCAGCACATTGACGACATTGATGATATTGATGATATTGACGACTTTGACGATATTGACGACTTTGACGACATTGACGACAAAGACGACATTGACGACAAAGACGACATAGACGACATAGACGATATTTAGGACTTTAGCGAAGTTGACGACATAGATGACATAGACAACATGTATGACATTGACAACATTGACAGCTTTGAAGACATCGACGACATTGATGACATGGACGACATTGACGACATACACGACATAGACGATATTGACGACTATGACGACAAAGACGACATTGACAACATAGACTACATAGACAATATTGACGATATGGACGACATTCACGACATTGAAGAAAATGTCGATATTAACGATATTGACGACAAAGACGATATTGACGACATTGACGACATTGACGACATTGACGACACAACGACATTGCCGACATAGGCGACAGACGATATTTACGACATTGACGACATTGACGACATAGAAGACCAAGACAACATGTATGACATTGACAACATTGAAAGCATTGAAGACATTGAAGACATTGACGTCTTTGACGACATTGACGACATTGACGACATACACGACATAGACGATATTGACGACTTTGACGACATTGACGACAAAGACGTCATTGACGACATAGACTACATAGACGATGTTGACGATATGGACGACATTGACGACAAACACGACATTGACGACATTGACGACATAGACGACAGATACGATATTGACGACTTTGAAGACAATGACGATATTGACGATATAGACTTTGACGACATTGACGACATAGACGACATTGACGACATTGACGACATTGACGCAATAGATGACATAGACGATATTGACGACATTTACGACATTGACGACATAGACGACATTCACGATATTCACATTGACATCATTGACGACATTGATGACATGGACGACATTGACGACATACACGACATAGACGATATTGACGACTATGACGACTTTGACGACATAGACGACATTGACAACATAGACTACATAGACAATATTGACGACATTGACGACATTGACGAAAATGTCGATTTTGACGATATTGACGACATAGACGATATTGACGACATTGACGACATTGACGACATTGACGACATTGACGACATGGACGACATAGACGATATTGACGACATTGACGACATTAACGACATTGACGACATAGACGACATTGACGACACTGAAGACATTGACGACATTGTCGAGATAGACGACATTGACGACATAGACGACATTGACGACATTGACGACATCGACGACATTGACGAAGTTGACGACATAGACGACATTGACGACATTGACGACATAGACGACATAACCGATATTGACGACTTTGACGACATTGACGCCATTGACGACATTGACGACATAGACGACATAGGCGACATTGATTACATTGACTACATAGACGACATAAACGATATTGACGACTTTGACGACATTGACGCCATTGACGACATTGACGACATGGACGACATAGACGACATTGACGACATTGAAGACATAGACGACATTAACGACATTGAAGACATAGACGACATTGACGTCATTGACGACATTGACGACATAGACGACATAGACGATATTGACGACATTGACGACATTAACAACATTGACGACATAGACGACATTGGCGACATTAACGACATTGACGACATTGACGATATTGACGACAGAGATGACATAGACGACACAGATGATATTGACGACATAGACAATATTGACGACTTTGACGACATTGACGACATTGACGATATTAACGACTTTGACGACATTGACGACATTGACGATATTGACGACATTGACGACATTGACGACATTGACGACATTGACGACATTGACGACACAGACGAGATTGACGAAATCGACGACATAGGCGATATTTACTACTGTGACGGCATTGATGACATAGTTGACATAGACAACATGTAGGACATTTACAACATTGACGGCATTGAAGACATTGACGACATTGACGTCATTGACGACAATGACGACATAGACGACATTGACGACATTGACGACATTGACGACTTAGACGACATAGACGATATTGTCGACTTTGACGACATTGACGACATTGAAGACATTGACGACATTGACGACATAGACGAAATTGACGACATTGACGAAATAGACGACATAGACGATATTTACGACTTTGACGACATTAACGACATAGATGACATAGACAGCATGTATGACATTGACAACATTGACAGCATTGAAGACATTGACGACATTGACGTCATTGACGACATTGACGACATTGACGACATAGACGATATTTACGACTTTAGCGACATTGACGACAGATGACAAAGATAACATGTATGACATTGACAACATTGACAGCATTGAAGACATTGACGACATTGACGTCATTGACGACATTGACGACATGGACGACTTTGACGACATTGACGACATTGACGACATAGACGATATTGACGATTTTGACGACATTGACGACAAAGACGACATTGACGACATTGACGATATTGACATTGACGAAAATGTCGATATTGACGATATTTTGACGACATAGACGATATTTACGACATTGATGACATTGACGACACAGACGACATTGACGACATAGACGACATAGACGATATTTACGACTTTGACGACATTGACGACATAGATGACATAGACAACATGTATGACATTGACAACATTGACAGCTTTGAAGACATTGACGACATTGACGTCATTGACGACATTGACGACATTGACGTCATTGACGACATTGACGACATTGACGACATAGACGACATAGACGATATTTACGACTTTAGCGACATTGACGACAGATGACAAAGATAACATGTATGACATTGACAACATTGACAGCATTGAAGACATTGACGACATTGACGTCATTGACGACATTGACGACATTGACGACATTGACGACATTGACGACGTTGACGACTTAGACGACATTGATGACATTGACGACATTGACGACATAGACAATATTGACGACATAGACAACATAGACGACATAGACGACATTGACGAAATAGACGATATTTACAACTTTGACGACATTGACGATATTGACGACATTGACGACATTGACAACATTGACGACACAACGACATTGCCGACATAGACGACATAGACGATATTTACGACTCTGTCGACATTGACGACATAGAAGACATAGACAACTTGTATGACATTGACAACATTGACAGCATTGAAGACATTGAAGACATTGACATCATTGACGACATTGACGACATAGACGACATTGACGACATTGACGACATTGACGACATTTACGACATTGACGACATTGACGACATTGACGACATTGACGACATACACGACATAGTCGATATTGTCGACTTTGACGATATTGACGACAAAGACGACATTGACGACATAGACGACATAGACGACATAGACGATATTGACGATGTGGACGACATTGACGACATTGACGAAAATGTCGATATTGACGATATTGACGACAGAGACGATATTGAAGACATTGACAACATTGACGACATTGACGACATAAACGACATTGACGACATAGACGACATAGACGACATTGACGACATAGACGATATTGAGCACATTGACGACATTGATGATATTGATGATATTGACGACTTTGACAATATTGACGACTTTGACGACATTGACGACAAAGACGACATTAACGACAAAGACGACATAGACGACATAGACGATATTTACGACTTTAGCGAAGTTGACGACATAGATGACATAGACAACATGTATGACATTGACAACATTGACAGCTTTGAAGACATTGACGACATTGACGTCATTGACGACATTGACGACATAGACGACTTTGACGACATTGAAGACATAGACAACATTGACGATATTGACAACTATGAAGACATTGACGACATTGACAACATTGACGACATAGACGAAATTGACGGCTTTGACGACATAGACGACATAGACGACATTGACGACATTGACGACATAGACGACAGATACGATATTGACGACTTTGAAGACATTGACGATATTGACGACATAGACATTGACGACATTGACGACATAGACGACATTGACGACATTGTCGACATAGATGACATCGACGATATTGACGACATTTACGACGTTGACGACATAGACGACATTCACGATATTCACATTGACGACATTGACGACATTGATGACATGGACGACATTAAATACATACACGACATAGACAATATTGACGACTATGACGACTTGACGACAAAGACGACATTGACAACATAGACTACATAGACAATATTGACGATATGGACGACATTCACGACATTGACGAAAATGTCGATATTAACGACATTGACGACAAAGACGATATTGACGACATTGACGACATTGACGACACAACGACATTGCCGACATAGACGACAGACGATATTTACGACATTGATGACATTGACGACATTGACGACATAGAAGACCAAGACAACATGTATGACATTGACAACATTGACAGCATTGAAGACATTGAAGACATTGACGTCATTGACGACATTGACGACATTGACGACATACACGACATAGACGATATTGACGACTTTGACGACATTGACGACAAAGACGTCATTGACGACATAGACTACATAGACGGTGTTGACGATATGGACGACATTGACGACATTGACGAAAATGTCGATATTGACGACACTGACGACATAGACGATATTGACGACAATGACGACATTGACGACATTGACGACATAGACGACATTGACGACATAGACGACATAGACGACATTGACGACATAGGCGATATTGAGGACATTGACGACATTGACGATATTGATGACATTGACGACTTTGACGATATTGACGACTTTGACGACATTGACGACAAAGACGACATTGACGACATAGACGACATAGACGACATAGACGACATAGACGACATAGACGATATTTACGACTTTGATAACGTTGACGACATAGATGACATAGACAACATGTATGACATTGACAACATTGACAGCTTCGAAGACATTGACGACATTGACGTATTGACGACATTGACGACATAGACGACTTTGACGACATTGACGACATTGACGACATAGACAACATTGACGATATTGACAACTTTGACGACATTGACGACATTGACAATTTTGAAGACATAGACGATATTGACGACATTGACGACATTGACGATATTGACGACTTTGACGACATTGACGACCTAGACGACATTGACGACATAGACGACATAGACGATATTGACGATATGGACGACTTTGACGACATTGACGAAAATGTCGATATTGACGATATTGACGACAAAGACGATATTGACGACATTGACGACATTGACGACATTGACGACATAGCCGACTTTGACAACATAGACGACATAGACGACATTGACGACATAGACGATATTATAGACATTGACGACATTGACGATTTGGATGACATTGACGACTTTGACGACATTGACGACTTTGACGAAATTGACGACATTGAGGATAATGACGACATAGACGACATTGACGACATTGACGACATAGACGACATTGACGACATTGACGACATGGACGACATAGACGATATTGACGACATTGACGACATTAACGACATTGACGACATAGACAGCATTGACGACATTGAAGACATTGACGACATTGTCGACATAGACGACATTGACGACATAGACGACAAGGACGACATTGACGACATCGATGAGATAGACGACGTTGACGACATAGACGACATTGACGACAATGACGACATAGACGACATAACCGATATTGACAACTTTGACGACATTGACGCCATTGACGACATGGACGAGATAGACGACATAGACGACATTGACGCCATTACTACATTGACGACATAGACGACATAAACGATATTGAAGACATTGACGACATTAACGACATTGAAGACATAGACGACGTTGACGACATTGACGACATTGACGACACAACGACATTGACGACATAGAAGACCAAGACAACATGTATGACATTGACAACATTGACAGCATTGAAGACATTGAAGACATTGACGTCATTGACGACATTGACGACATTGACGACATACACGACATAGACGATATTGACGACTTTGACGACATTGACGACAAAGACGTCATTGACGACATAGACTACATAGACGGTGTTGACGATATGGACGACATTGACGACATTGACGAAAATGTCGATATTGACGACACTGACGACATAGACGATATTGACGACAATGACGACATTGACGACATTGACGACATAGACGACATTGACGACATAGACGACATAGACGACATAGACGACATTGACGACATAGGCGATATTGAGGACATTGACGACATTGACGATATTGATGACATTGACGACTTTGACGATATTGACGACTTTGACGACATTGACGACAAAGACGACATTGACGACATAGACGACATAGACGACATAGACGACATAGACGACATAGACGATATTTACGACTTTGATAACGTTGACGACATAGATGACATAGACAACATGTATGACATTGACAACATTGACAGCTTCGAAGACATTGACGACATTGACGTATTGACGACATTGACGACATAGACGACTTTGACGACATTGACGACATTGACGACATAGACAACATTGACGATATTGACAACTTTGACGACATTGACGACATTGACAATATTGAAGACATTGACGACATAGCCGACTTTGACAACATAGACGACATAGACGACATTGACGACATAGACGATATTATAGACATTGACGACATTGACGATTTGTATGACATTGACGACTTTGACGACATTGACGACTTTGACGAAATTGACCACATTGACGATAATGACGACATAGACGACATTGACGACATTGACGACATAGACGACATTGACGACATTGACGACATGGACGACATAGACGATATTGACGACATTGACGACATTAACGACATTGACGACATAGACAGCATTGACGACATTGAAGACATTGACGACATTGTCGACATAGACGACATTGACGACATAGACGACAAGGACGACATTGACGACATCGATGAGATAGACGATGTTGACGACATAGACGACATTGACGACAATGACGACATAGACGACATAACCGATATTGACAACTTTGACGACATTGACGCCATTGACGACATGGACGACATAGACGACATAGACGACATTGACGCCATTACTACATTGACGACATAGACGACATAAACGATATTGAAGACATTGACGACATTAACGACATTGAAGACATAGACGACGTTGACGACATTGACGACATTGACGACATAGACGACTTTGACGACATTGACGACATTGACGACATAGCGACATAGACGATATTGTCGACTTTGACGACATTGACGACATTGAAGACATTGTCGACATTGACGACATAGACGACTTTGACGACACTGACGAAATAGACGACATAGACGATATTTACGACTTTGACGACATTAACGACATAGATGACATTGACAGCATGTATGACATTGACAACAATGACAGCATTCAAGGCATTGACGACATTGACGTCATTGACGACATTGACGACATAGACGACTTTGACGACATTGACGACATTGCCGACATAGACGACATTGAAGACATAGACGACATTGACGACATTGACGAAAATGTCTATATTGACGATATTGACGACATAGACGATATATACGACTTTGATGACATTGACGATACAGACGACATTGACGACATAGACGATATTTACGACTTTGGCGACATTGACGACATAGATGACATAGACACTATGTATGACATTGACAACATTGACAGCTTTGAAGACATTGACGATATTGACGACATTGACGACATAGACGACTTTGACGACATTGACAACATTGACGACATAGACGACATTGACGACATAGACGACATTGATGACATAGACGACATTGACGACATTGACGACATAGACGATATTGACGACTTTGAAGACATTGACGACATTGACGACATAGATGACATTGACGACATTGAAGACATTGACGACTTGTCGACATAGACGACATTGACGACATAGACGACATTGACAATATTGACGACATAGACGACATAGACGATATTGACGACATTGACGATATTAACGACATTGATGACATAGACGACATTGACGACATTGACGACAAAGACGACATTGAGGACATTGACGAAATAGACGACATAGACGATATTTACGACTTTGAAGACATTGACGACATAGACAACATATATGACATTGACAACATTGACAGCACTGAAGACATTGACGACATTGACGTCATTGACGACATTGACGACTTAGACGACTTTGACGACATTGACGTCAATGACGTCATAGACGACATAGACGACATTGACGACTTTGACGACATTGACGACATTGACGACATAGATGACATTGACGACATTGAAGACATTGACGACATTGACGACATGGACAACATTGACGACACCGACGACATAGACGACGTTGACGACATAGATGACATTGACGACATAGACGACATAACCGATATTGACGACTTTGACGACAATGACGCAATTGACGACATTGACGACATAGACGACATAGACGACATTGACGACATTGGCTGTATAGACGACATAAACGATATTGACGACATTGACGACATTAACGACATTGAAGACATGACGACATTGACGACATTGACGACATTGACGACATTGACGACATTGACGACATAGAGGACATAGACGATATTGACGACATAGACGACATTCACGACATTGACGACATAGACAACATAACCGATATAGACGACTTTGACGACATTCACGACATTGACGATATTGACGACAAAGACGCCATTGACGACATTGACGACATTGACGAACTAGACGACATAGACGACTTTGACGACATTGACGAAATAGACGACATAGACGATATTTACGACTTTGACGACATTAACGACATAGATGACATAGACAGCATGTATGACATTGACAACATTGACAGCATTGAAGACATTGACGACATTGACGTCATTGACAACATTGACGACATAGACGACTTTGACGACATTGACGACATTGACGACATAGACGACATTGAAGACATAGACGACATTGACGACATTGACGAAAATGTCTATATTGACGATATTGACGACATAGACGATATATACGACTTTGATGACATAGACGATATAGACGACATTGACGACATAGACGATATTGACGACATTGACGACATAGACGGCTTTGACGACATTGACGACATTGACGACATAGACGACATTGACGACATAGACGACATTGACGACATAGACGACATTGATGACATAGACGACATTGACGACATTGACATCGACGATATTGACGACTTTGACGACAATGACGACATTGACGATATTGACGACATAGACGACATTGACGACATAGACGACATTGACAATATTGCCGACATAGACGACATAGACGATATTGACGACATTGACGATATTAACGACATTGATGACATAGACAACATTGACGACATTGACGACATAGACGACATTGAGGACATTGACGAAATAGACGACATAGACGATATTTACGTCTTTGAAGACATTGACGACATAGATGACATAGATAACATATATGACATTGACAACATTGACAGCACTGAAGACATTGACGACATTGACGTCATTGACGACATTGACGACATTGACGACATAGACGACATAGACGTCATAGACGACATAGACGACATAGACGACTTTGACGATATTGACGATATTGACGACATTGACGACACAGACGACATTGACGACATTGACGACATTGACGACATAGACGACATTGACAATATTGACGACATAGACGACATAGACGTTATTGACGACATTGACGATATTAACGACATTGATGACATAGACAACATTGACGACATTGACGACATAGACGACATTGAGGACATTGACGAAATAGACGACATAGACGATATTTACGACTTTGAATACATTAACGACATAGATGACATAGACAACATATATGACATTGAAAACATTGACAGCACTGAAGACATTGACGACATTGACGTCATTGACGACATTGACGACTTAGACGACTTTGACGACATTGACGTCAATGACGACATAGACGACATAGACGATATTGACGACTTTGACGACATTGACGATATTGACGACATAGATGACATTGACGACATTGAAGACATTGACGACTTGTCGACATAGACGACATTGACGACATAGACGACATGGACAACATTGACGACATCGACGACATTGACGACGTTGACGACATAGATGACATTGAAGACATGACGACATAACCGAAATTGACGACTTTGATGACAATGACGCCATTGACGACATTGACGACATAGACGACATAGACGACATTGACGACATTGGCTGTATAGACGACATAAACGATATTGACGACATTGACGACATTAACGACATTGAAGACATAGACGACATTGACGACTTTGACGACAGTGACGACATTGACGACATCGACGACATAGACGACGTTGACGACATAGACGACATAGACAACATTGACGACATTGACCACATAGACTACATAAACGATATTGACGACGTTGACGACATTAATGACATTGAAGACATTAACGACATTGACGACATGGACGACATTGACGACATTGACGACATTGACGACATTGACGACATAGACTTCATAGACGACACAGACGATATTGACGACATAGACGATATTGACGACTTCTACGACATTGACGACATTGCCGATATTGACGACTTTGACGACATTGACGACATTGGCGATATTGACGACATTGACGACATTGACGACATTGATGACATTGACGACACAGACGACATTGACGACATAGACGACATAGACGATATTTACTACTTTGACGACATTGATGACATAGTTGACATTGACAGCATGTAGGACATTGACAACATTGACAGCATTGAAGACATTGACGACATTGACGTCATTGACGACATTGACGACATAGACGACTTTGACGACATTGACGACATTGACGACATAGACGACATAGACGATATTGTCGACTTTGACGACATTGACGACATTGAAGTCATTGACGACATTGACGACATAGACGACATTGACGACATTGACGAAATAGACGACTTAGACGATATTTACGACTTTGACGACATTAACGACTTAGATGACATAGACAGCATTTATGACATTGACAACATTGACAGCATTGAAGACATTGACGACACTGATGTCATTGACGACATTGACGACATAGACGACTTTGACGACATTGACGACATTGACGACATAGACGACATAGACGATATTGACGACTTTGACGACATTGACGACATTGACGACATTGACGACATTGACGAAATTGATGACATTGACGACATAGACGACATAGACGACATTTTCGACTTTGACGATATTGACGACATAGATGAGAAAGACAACATGTATGACATTGACAACATTGACAGCATTGAAGACATTGACGACATTGACGTCATTGACGACATTGACGACATAGACGATATTGACGATATTGACGACATTGACGACATTGACGACATAGACGACATTGACGACATTGTCGACATAGACGACATAGTTGCTCAGTGACCGGCGGCCAGTGCACACGTGACCAGCAGCAGCTCTACATTGTACGGTAACCGTCTTCTTAATAGAAGCGACTGATTTACATTTCGTGTGTACTTTCTCTTGCAGCTCTTTATACTTTAGTGTGCTCGCGTGTTTGTTTATTAAGAATCGCGTTTATTTGTCAGCTCAGTTACTGAATTTTTTATTTATTAGCTCCGGTATAAATTTTTCAGATTCGCCGTTAATAAACAGTTCAGCGTTAGGTTTATACCTTGCAAAGCTCGTTGTTTATCAAACTACTGAGTCCTCTGACGTACTTACTTGGAAGAAACAAAGGTTTTTAGAATGGCTAGGAACTGTGACTGCTGCGAACGGATGGAGGCAGAGTTGGTGACTCTTTGCTCGCAGCTTCAGGCGGCGTTGGCTTCGCTGGCAACGCTTGAGACTGCGGTGGGTGGGCGCCGCTGTTGTGGGCCGCTCGCGGGGGTACAGCAGACGCCCTGTGCGTCTGTTGTGCCCTCCAATCGGCCTTCGGCTGTGTCCAGCCCGCTCACTGCCCGCGAGGAGGTAGCCCCCCAATCCGTGGTGGATTGGGAGGTCCCCTCAGCGCGTGTCAGGCGGCGTAAGACTTCCCGGGGGACCGAAGTGAGGCCTCCCCGGTTAGTCTTGCCAACAGATTCGAGGCGCTGTCTGTGGCAGGGGATGTTCCTGATGTGGATGGTGTTGCTTGTCCTGTACTCGCCCCTCTGCCTTCAAGATCCGGGCACTCACAGAGGGTGGGTTTGTTGGTAGTTGGGAGCTCCAACGTTAGGCGGGTAATGGAGCCCCTTAGGAAAATGGCTACCAGGGAGGGGAAGAATTCCAATGTGCACTCCGTGTGCATACCGAGGGGAGTCATTACGGATGTGGAACGGCTCCTTCCGGATGCCATGAAGAGCACAGGGTGCAGCCAGCTGCAGGTGGTGGCTCATGTTGGGACCAATGATGTGTGTCGCTTTGGATCGGAAGAGATCCTCTCTGGTTTTGAGCGGCTATCAGAAGTGGTTAAGACTGCCAGTCTTGCTTGCAAGATGAAAGCGGAGCTCACCATCTGCAGCATTGTCGACAGGACTGACTGCGGACCTTTGGTTCAGAGCCGAGTGGAGGGTCTGAATCAGAGGCTCAGACGGTTCTGCGACCGTGTCGGCTGCAGATTCCTCGACTTGCGCCAAAGGGTGGTGGGTTTTCGGGTTCCGCTAAATAGGTCAGGAGTCCACTACACTCAGGAAGCGGCTACACGGGTAGCGGGGGCTGTGTGGCGTGGACTGGGCGGTTTTTTAGGTTAGAAGGCCTCGGGAATACTCAAAATGGGTTTCAGTCTCAAAGGGGGCAGGTCAGACACGGGAAGAAAGTAGACATAAAAACCATTGGTGTAACAGTTGTAAATTGTCGTAGCTGTGTTGGGAAAATTCCAGAGCTCCAAGCGCTGATAGAAAGTACTGAGGCACAAATCGTTATAGATTATGAAAGCTGGCTGACGCCTGAGATAAATTCGGCCGAAATTTTTTCAAAGGGCCAAATGGTCTTCAGAAAGGATATAATAAATAAAACAGGGGGTGGCGTGTTTATTGCTGTTACAAACGGTTTATCCTGCAACGAAATTGAGGCAGATACTTCCTGTGAATTGGTCTGGGTAGAGGTTATACCTGACCACCGAAATAAATTAATAATTGGATCTTTTTATCGGCCCCCTGACTCAGACGATGCGGTTGCAGAAATGTTCAAAGAAAGCTTGAATCATATTTCAAATAGGTATCCGAAGCATACTGTTATAATCGATGGCTACTTTAATTTACCCTCGATATGTTGCATAATTACGTATTCAAAACCGGGGGCAAATATAAAACATCGTCCGAACTAGTTCTGAATGCTTTTTCTGAGAACTACTTCGAACAGTTAGTTCATGAACCCACTAGAATAGTACGTGGTTGCGAAAATACTCTTGATCTCCTAGCAACAAATAATCCCGGGATAGTAAAGAGCATCAAAACAGATACAGGGATTAGCGAACATCGAGTTGTAGTAGCGAGACTGAATATCGAAATTCCCAAATGCACCAAAAATAAACGAAAAATATATCTATTCAATAAAGCAGATAAAAATTCGCTTCACGCTTTCCTGAGTGATAGTCTCCAGTCCTTCAAAACTAAAAATGCGAGTGTAGATCAGTTGTGGCTTACATTCAAAGACATAATATCAGTAGCAATCGAGAGATTTATACCACATAAATTAATAAAAGAGGGGACTGACCCCCGTGGTACACAAAACAGGTCAGATCACTGTTGCAGAAACAAAGAAAAACGCATGCAAAATTTAAAAAGACACAGAATCCGCAAGACTGGCAATCTTTTACTGAAACTCGCAACCTAGCGCGGACTTCAATGCGAGAATCTTATAGTTGTTTCCACAACGAAATCCTGTGTCGTAATCTTGCAGAAAATCCAAAGAAATTCTGGTCATATGTGAAGTACACTAGCGGCAAAACACAAACAATACCTTCACTACGCGATAGCAATGGTAATACTACCGACGACAGTACTGCTAAGGCAGAATTACTAAACACAGCTTTCCGAAATTCTTTCACCAAAGAAGACGAAGTGAACACTCCAGTATTCAATCCAAGAACAGCTGCCAGCATGCGAAACTTAGAAGTAGATGTTCCTGGAGTAGTAAAACAACTTAAGTCACTAAACAAAAATAAATCTTCCGGGCCAGATTGTATACCAACTAGATTCCTCTCAGAGTATGCTGATGAAATAGCTCCGTACTTAGCTATAATTTACAACCGATCACTCAGCGAAAGATCCGTACCCAAAGACTGGAAAGTTGCCCAAATTACTCCAATATTCAAGAAAGGCAATAGGAGTGATCCCCAAAATTACAGGCCTATCTCATTGACGTCGATTTGCAGTAGGATTTTGGAACATATACTTTGTTCGAATATTATGTACTACCTTGAAGAGAACGACCTATTAACCAATAGTCAGCACGGATTCAGAAAGTATCGCTCTTGCGAAACACAGCTTGCCCTTTATACACATGAAGTGTTAAGTGCCATCGACAAGGGATCTCAAATCGATTCCATATTTCTGGATTTCCGGAAGGCTTTTGATACTGTACCCCACAAGCGGCTTCTATTGAAATTGCGTGCTTATGGAATATCTCCCCAATTGTGCGATTGGATTCACGATTTCCTATCAGAAAGGACACAGTTCGTTGTAATTGACGGTAAGTCATCGAGTAAAACAGAAGTGATATCTGGCGTTCCACAGGGAAGCGTTATTGGTCCCCTACTCTTCCTCGTGTTTATAAACGATTTAGGAGATAATCTGAATAGCTCCCTTAGACTGTTCGCGGATGATGCTGTCGTTTATCGGTTAGTGAAGTCAACAGAGGATCAAAAGCAACTGCAAAGCGATTTAGACAAAATTTCTACTTGGTGCGAAAATTGGTAATTGACACTAAATAAAGATAAGTGTGAAGTAATACACATGACCACTAAAAGAAATCCGCTGAACTTCAATTACGCGATAAATCAGTCACACCTTAAGATCGTAAATTCTACCAAATACCTAGGTGTTACAATTACGAACAACTTTGACTGGAGAGAACACACAGAAAATATTGTGGGGAAGGCGAACCAAAGGTTACGTTTCATTGGCAGAACGCTTAGACGATGCACCAGCTCCACCAAAGAGACTGCCTACATCACACTTGTGCGTCCTCTCTTGGAGTACTGTTGCCCCTTGTGGGACCCTCCCCAGGTGGGACTGACGGAAGATATTGAGAAGGTTCAGACAAGGGCAGCTCGTTTTGTTTTATCACGTTACGGGGGGGAAAGCGTCACGGAAATGTTGCACGAATTGGGGTGGAAATCATTAAAAGAAAGACGTTATTCATTGCGGCGTGATCTGTTTGCGAAGTTTCAATCACCGACTTTTAGTTCTGAATGTGAAAATATTTTGCTAGCACCCACCTACTTAGGGAGACATGACCATCCCAATAAAATAAGAGAAATCAGATCCAAAACGGAACGATTTAGGTGTTCTTTCTTCCCGCGCGCTATTAGAGACTGGAACGGTAGAGAAAAGTCATGAAGGTGGTTAATGAACCCTCTGCCACACACTTAAATGTGATTTGCAGAGTAACGATGTAGATGTAGATGTAGATGTAGACGACATTGACGACATTGACTACATAGACGACATAAACGATATTGATGACATTGACGACATTAACGAAATTGAAGACATAGACGACATTAACGACATTGACGACATAGACGACATTGACGACATTGACATTGACGACATTGACGATATTGACGATATAGACGACATAGACGACACAGACGATATTGACGACATAGACGATATTGACGTTTTTGACGACATTGACGACATTGACGACATTGACGATATTGACGACTTTGACGACATTGACGACATTGACGATAATGACGACATTGACGACATTGACGACACAGACGACATTGACGAAATCGACGACATAGACGATATTTACTACTGTGACGACATTGATGACATAGTTGACATAGACAACATGTAGGACATTGACAACATTGACAGCATTGAAGACATTGACGACATTGACGTCATTGACGACATTGACGACATAGACGACATTGACGACATAGACGACATTGACGACATAGACGACATAGATGACATAGACGATATTGTCGACTTTGACGACATTGAAGACATTGACGACATTGACGACATAGACGACATTGCTGACATTGACGAAATAGACGACATAGACGATATTTACGACTTTGACGACATTAACGACATAGATGACATAGACAGCATGTATGACATTGACAACATTGACAGCATTGAAGACATTGACGACATTGACGTCATTGACGACATAGACGATATTGACGATTTTGACGACATTGACGACAAAGACGACATTGACGACATGGACGAAATTGACGACAATGACGACATTGACGAAAATGTCGATATTGACGATATTGACGACATAGACGATATTTACGACATTGATGACATTGACGACACAGAAGACATTGACGACATAGACGATATTTACGACTTTGACGACATTGACGACATAGATGACAGAGACAACATGTATGACATTGACAACATTGACAGCTTTGAAGACATTGACGACATTGACGACATTGACGACATAGACGACAAAGGCGATAATGACGACTTTGACGACATTGACGACATTGACGACATTGACGACATAGACGACATAGTCGATATTGACGACTTTGACGACATTGACGACATTCACGACATAGACGACATTGACGACATTGACGGCATAGACGACATTGACGACATTGACGACATAGACGACATAGACGATGTTGACGACTTTGACGACATTGACGACATTGACGCAATTGAAGACATTGACGTCATTGACGACATAGACGACATAGACGACATAGACGACACTGACGTCATAGACGATATTGAGGACATTGACGACATTGAAGATATTGATAACATTGACGACTTTGACGACATTGACGACTTTGACGACATTGACGACAAAGACGACATTGACGACATAGACAACATTGAGGATATTGACAACTTTGACGACATTGACGACATTTACAACATTGACGACTTGGACGACATTGACGACATTGACGACTTAGACGACATTGACTACATTGACGACTTTGACGACATTGACGAGTGAGACGATATTGACGACATTGACGACATAGACGACATTGACGATATTGACGACATAGATGACATAGACGATATTGACGACATTTACGACATTGACGACATAGACGAAATTCACGAGATTCACGACATTCACGACATTCACGACATTGACGGCATGGACGACATTGACGACATTGACGACTTAGACGATATTGACGACATTGACAACATTAACGACATTGACGACATAGACGACATTGACGACATTGACGATACTGACGACATTAACGACATTGACGACATAGACGAAATTGACAACATATACGACATAGACGATATAGGCGACATTGACGAAATAGACGATATTGACGACTTTGACCACATTGACGATATTGACTACATTGACGACATTGACGACACAGACGACATTGACGACATATGCGAAATAGACTATATTTACGATTTTGTCGACATTGACGAGATAGACGATATTGACGACATTGACGTCATAGATGACATAGACGATATTGACGACATTTACGACATTGACGACATAGACGACATTCACGATATTCACGACATTCACGACACTCACGACATTGACGACATGGACGACACTGACGACATAGACGATGTTGACGACATTGACGATATTGACGACTTTGACGACATTGACGACATTGACGACATTGACGACATAGACGACATTGACGACATAGACGACATAGACAATATTGACGATATTGACGACATGAACGTCATTGACGGCATAGACGACATTGACGACATTGATGACATTGTCGACATTGACGACATAGACAATATTGACGACATAGACAACATAGACGACATAGACGACATTGACGACATGGAAGATATTTATAACTTTGACGACATTCACGACATTGACGATATTGACGACATTGACGACACAACGACATTGCCGACATTGACGACATAGACGATATTAACGACTTTGACCACATTGACAACATAGAAGACATAGGCAACATGTATGAAATTGACAACATTGACAGCATTGAAGACATTGAAGACAATGACGTCATTGACGGCATTGACGACATTGACGACTTTGACGACATTGACGATATTAGCGACATTGACGACATACACGACATAGACGATATTGACGACTTTGACGACATTGACGACAAAGACGACATTGACGACATAGACGACATAGACGATATTGACGATATGGACGACATTGAGGACATTGACGAAAATGTCGATATTGACGATATTGACGACATTGACGACATTGACGACATTGACGACATAGACGACATTGACGACATAGACGACATAGACGACATTGACGACATAGACGACATAGACGACATAGACGACATTGACGACATAGACGATATTGAGGACATTGACGACATTAACGATATTGATGACATTGACGACTTTGACGACATTGACGACTTTGACGACATTAACGACAAAGACGACATTGATGACATAGACGACATAGACAACATAGACGATATTTACGACTTTGATGACGTTGACGACATAGATGACATAGACAACATGTATGACATTGACAACATTGACAGCTTTGAAGACATTGACGACATTGACGTCATTGACGACATTGACGACATAGACGTCTTTGACGACATTGACGACATTGACGACATTGACGACATAGACAACATTGACGATATTGACAACTTTGACGACATTGACGACATTGACAACATTGACGACATAGACGACATTGACGACATAGACGACATTGACGACATTGACGACATAGACGACAGAGACGATATTGACGACTTTGACGACATTGACGATATTGACGACATAGACGATATTGACGACATTGACGACATAGACGACATTGACGACATTGACGACATAGACGACAGAGACGATATTGACGACTTTGACGACATTGACGACATGGACGACATTGACTACATAGACGACTTAGACGATATTGACGACATTGACAACATTAACGACATTGACGACATAGACGTTATTGGCGACTTGACCACATTGACGATATTGACGACATTGACGACATTGACGACACAGACGACATTGACGACATAGACGATATAGACGATATTTACGATTTTGTCGACATTGACGACATAGACGACATTGACGACATTGTCGACATAGATGACATAGACAATATTGACGATATTTACGACATTGACGACATAGACGACATTCACGATATTCACGACATTCACGACATTGACGACATTGACGACATGGACGACATTGACGACATAGACGACATAGACGATGTTGACGTCTTTGACGACATTGACGACATTGACGATATTGAAGACATAGACGCCATGGACGACATTGACAACAAAGACGACATACACGACATTGCCGACATAGACGACATAGTCGTTATTGACCACATTGACGACATTAACAACATTGACGACATAGACGACATTGACGACATTAACGACTTTGGCGACATTGACGACATTGACGACATAGACGACATAGAGGACATTGCCGACATAGACGACATAGAAGTTATTGACGACATTGACGACATTAACAACATTGACGACATAGACGACATTGACGACATTGACGACTTTGACGACATTGACGACATTGACGACATAGACGACATTGACGACATAGACGACATAGACAATATTGACGACATTGACGACATGAACTTCATTGACGGCATAGACGACATTGACGACATTGATGACATTCACGACATAGACAATATTGACGACATAGACAACATAGACGACATAGACGACATTGACGACATGGAAGATATTTACAACTTTGACGACATTCACGACATTGACGATATTGACGACATTGACGACATTGACGACACAATGACATTGACGACATAGACGATATTTACGACTTTGACGGCATTGACGACATAGAAGACATAGACAACATGTATGAAATTGACAACATTGACAGCATTGAAGACATTGAATACATTGACGTCATTGACGACATTGACGACATAGACGACTTTGACGACATTGACGACATTGGCGACATTGACGCTATTGATGACATTGACGTCATTGACGACATAGACGACATAGACGACATAGACGACACTGACGTCATAGACGATATTGAGGATATTTGACGACATTGACTACATTGACGACTTTGACGACATTGACGAGTGAGACGATATTGACGACATTGACGACATAGACGACATTGACGACATTGACGACATAGATGACATAGACGATATTGACGACATTTACGACATTGACGACATAGACGACATTCACGAGATTCACGACATTCACGACATTCACGACATTGACAGCATGGACGACATTGACGACATTGACGACTTAGACGATATTGACGACATTGACAACATTAACGACATTGACGACATAGACGACATTGACGACATTGACGATACTGACGACATTAACGACATTGACGACATAGACGAAATTGACAACATAGACGACATAGACGATATAGGCGACATTGACGACATAGACGATATTGACGACTTTGACCACATTGACGATATTGACTACATTGACGACATTGACGACACAGACGACATTGACGACATATGTGAAATAGACGATATTTACGATTTTGTCGACATTGACGAGATAGACGACATTGACGACATTGACGTCATAGATGACATAGACGATATTGACGACATTTACGACATTGACGACATAGAAGACATTCACGATATTCACGACATTCACCACATTCACGACATTGACGACATGGACGACACTGACGACATAGACGATGTTGACGACTTTGACGACATTGACGACAATGACGATATTGACGACATAGACGCCATTGTCGACATTGACGACATAGACGACATAGACGACATTGCCGACATAGACGACATAGACGATATTTTCGACTTTGACGATGTTGACGACATAGATGACATAGATAACATGTATGACATTGACAACATTTACAGCTTTGAAGACATTGACGACATTGACGTCATTGACGACATTGACGACATAGTCGACTTTGACGACATTGACGACATTGACGACATAGACAACATTGACGATATTGACAACTTTGACGACATTGACGACATTTACAACATTGACGACATGGACGACATTGACGACATTGACGACTTAGACGACATTTACTACATTGACGACTTTGACGACATTGACGAGTGAGACGATATTGACGACATTGACGACATAGACGACATTGACGACATTGACGACATAGATGACATAGACGATATTGACGACATTTACGACATTGACGACATAGACGACATTCACGAGATTCACGACATTCACGACATTCACGACATTGACGGCATGGACGACATTGACGACATTGACGACTTAGACGATATTGACGACATTGACAATATTAACGACATTGACGACATAGACGACATTGACGACATTGACGATACTGACGACATTAACGACATAGACGATATTTACAACTTTGACGATGTTGACGACATAGATGACATAGATAACATGTATGACATTGACAACATTGACAGCTTTGAAGACATCGACGACATTGACGTCATTGACGACATTGACGACATAGACGACTTTGACGACATTGACGACATTGACGACATAGACAACATTGACGATATTGACAACTTTGACGACATTGACGACATTTACAACATTGACGACATGGACGACATTGACGACATTGACGACTTAGACGACATTGACTAAATTGACGACTTTGACGACATTGACGAGTGAGACGATATTGACGACATTGACGACATAGGCGACATTGACGACATTGACGACATAGATGACATAGACGATATTGACGACATTTACGACATTGACGACATAGACGACATTCACGAGATTCACGACATTCACGACATTCACGACATTGACGGCATGGACGACATTGACGACATTGACGACTTAGACGATATTGACGACATTGACAACATTAACGACATTGACGACATAGACGACATTGACGACATTGACGATACTGACGACATTAACGACATTGACGACATAGACGAAATTGACAACATAGACGACATAGACGATATAGGCGACATTGACGACATAGACGATATTGACGACTTTGACCACATTGACGATATTGACTACATTGACGACATTGACGACACAGACGAAATTGACGACATATGTGAAATAGACGATATTTACGATTTTGTCGACATTGACGAGATAGACGACATTGACGACATTGACGTCATAGATGACATAGACGATATTGACGACATTTACGACATTGACGACATAGACGACATTCACGATATTCACGACATTCACCACATTCACGACATTGACGACATGGACGACACTGACGACATAGACGATGTTGACGACTTTGACGACATTGACGACAATGACGATATTGACGACATAGACGCCATTGTCGACATTGACGACATAGACGACATAGACGACATTGCCGACATAGACGACATAGACGTTATTGACCACATTGACGACATTAACAACATTGACGACATAGACGACATTGACGATATTGACGACTTTGACGACATTGACGACATTGACGACATTGACGACATAGACGACATTGACGACATAGACGACATAGACAATATTGACGACATTGACGACATGAACGTCATTGACGGCATAGACGACATTGACGACATTGATGACATTGTCGACATTGACGACATAGACATTATTGACGACATAGACAACATAGACGACATAGACGACATTGACGACATAGACGATATTTACGACTTTGACGACATTGATGACATAGAAGTCATAGACATCATTGACAGCATTGAAGACATTGAAGACATTGACGACATAGACGACTTTGACGACATTGACGATTTTGGCGACATTGACGACATACACGACATAGACGATATTGACGACTTTGACGACATTGACGACAATGACGACATTGACGACATAGACGACATAGACGATATTGACGATATGGGCGACGTTGAGGACATTGACGAAAATGACGATATTGACGATATTGACGACATTGACGACATTGACGACATTGACGACATAGACGACATTGACCACATAGACGACATAGACGACATTGACGACATAGACGACATAGACGACATTGACGACATAGACGATATTGAGGACATTGACGACATTACCGATATTGATGACATTGACGACTTTGACGACATTGATGACTTTGACGACATTAACGACAATGATGACATAGACGACATAGACGACATAGACGATATTTACGACTTTGATGACGTTGACGACATTGATGACATAGGCAACATGTATGACATTGACAACATTGACAGCTTTGAAGACATTGACGACATTGACGTCATTGACGACATTGACGACATAGACGACTTTGACGACAGTGACGACATTGACGACATTGACGACATAGACAACATTGACGATATTGACAACTTTGACGACATTGACGACATTGACAACATTGACGACATAGACGACATTGACGACATAGACGACATTGACGACATTGACGACATAGACGACAGAGACGATATTGACGACTTTGACGACATTGACGATATTGACGACATAGACGATATTGACGACATTGACGACATATACGACATTGACGACATTCACGACATAGATGACATATACGATATTGACGACATTTACGACATTGACGACATAGACGACATTCCCGATATTCACGACATTCACGACATTGACGACATTGACGACATGGACGACATTGACGACATAGACGACTTAGACGATATTGACGACATTGACAACATTAACGACATTGACGACATAGACGATATTGGCGACTTGACCACATTGACGATATTGACGACATTGACAACATTGACGACAGAGACGACATTGACGACATAGACGACATAGACGATATTTACGATTTTGTCGACATTGACGACATAGACGACATTGACGACATTGACGACATAGATGACATAGACAATATTGACGACATTTACGACATTGACGACATAGACGACATTCACGATATACACGACATTCACGACATTGACGACATTGACGAAATGGACGACATTGACGACATAGACGACATAGACGATGTTGACGTCTTTGACAACATTGACGACATTGACGATATTGATGACATAGACGCCATGGACGATATTGACAACAAAGACGACATACACGACATTGCCGACATAGACGTTATTGACCACATTGACGACATGAACAACATTGACGACATTGACGACTTTGACGACTTTGGTGACATTGACGACATTGACGACATGGACGACATAGACGACATTGCCGACATAGACGACATAGAAGTTATTGACGACATTGACGACATTAACAACATTGATGACATAGATGACATTGACGACATTGACGACTTTGACGACATTGACGACATTGACGACATAGACGACATAGTCAATATTGACGACATTGAGGACCTGAACGTCATTGACGGCATAGACGACATTGACGACATTGATGACATTGACGACATTGACGACATAGACAATATTGACGACATAGACAACATAGACGACATAGACGACATTGACGCCATGGAAGATATTTACAACTTTGACGACATTCACGACATTGACGATATTGACGACATTGACGACATTGACGACACAATGACATTGCCGACATTGACGACATAGACGATATTTACGACTTTGACGACATTGACGACATAGGAGACATAGACAACATGTATGAAATTGACAACATTGACAGCATTGAAGACATTGAATACATTGACATCATTGACGACATTGACGACATAGACGACTTTGACGACATTGACGACATTGGCGACATTGACGACATACACGTCATAGAGGATATTGACGACTTTGACGACATTGACGACAAAGACGACATTGACGACATAGACGACATAGACGATATTGACGATATGGACGACATTGAGGACATTGACGAAAATGTCGATATTGACGATATTGACGACATAGACGATATTGACGACATTGCCGACATTGACGACATTGACGACATAGACGACATTGACGACACATACGACATAGACGACATTGACGACATAGTCGACATAGACGACATAGACGACATTGACGACATAGACGACATAGACAATATTGACGACATTGACGACATGAACGTCATTGACGGCATAGACGACATTGACGACATTGATGACATTGTCGACATTGACTAAATAGACAATATTGACGACATAGACAACATAGACGACATAGACGACATTGACGACATGGAAGATATTTACAACTTTGACGACATTGACGACATTGACGATATTGACGACCTTGACGACACAACGATATTGCCGACATTGACGACAGACGATATTTACGACTTTGACGACATTGATGACATAGAAGTCATAGACATCATTGACAGCATTGAAGACATTGAAGACATTGACGACATAGACGACTTTGACGACATTGACGATTTTGGCGACATTGACGACATACACGATATAGACGATATTGACGACTTTGACGACATTGACGACAATGACGACATTGACGACATAGACGACATAGACGATATTGACGATATGGGCGACGTTGAGGACATTGACGAAAATGACGATATTGACGATATTGACGACATTGACGACATTGACGACATTGACGACATAGACGACATTGACCACATAGACGACATAGACGACATTGACGACATAGACGACATAGACGACATAGACGACATTGACGACATAGACGATATTGAGGACATTGACGACATTACCGATATTGATGACATTGACGACTTTGACGACATTGATGACTTTGACGACATTAACGACAATGATGACATAGACGACATAGACGACATAGACGATATTTACGACTTTGATGACGTTGACGACATAGATGACATAGACAACATGTATGACATTGACAACATTGACAGCTTTGAAGACATTGACGACATTGACGTCATTGACGACATTGACGACATAGACGACTTTGACGACAGTGACGACATTGACGACATTGACGACATAGACAACATTGACGATATTGACAATTTTGACGACATTGACGACATTGACAACATTGACGACATAGACGACATTGACGACATAGACGACATTGACGATATTGACGACATAGACGACAGAGACGATATTGACGACTTTGACGACATTGACGATATTGACGACATAGACGATATTGACGACATTGACGACATATACGACATTGACGACATTCACGACATAGATGACATAGACGATATTGACGACATTTACGACATTGACGACATAGACGACATTCCCGATATTCACGACATTCACGACATTGACGACATTGACGACATGGACGACATTGACGACATAGACGACTTAGACGATATTGACGACATTGACAACATTAACGACATTGACGACATAGACGATATTGGCGACTTGACCACATTGACGATATTGACGACATTGACAACATTGACGACAGAGGCGACATTGACGACATAGACGACATAGACGATATTTACGATTTTGTCGACATTGACGACATAGACGACATTGACGACATTGACGACATAGATGACATAGACAATATTGACGACATTTACGACATTGACGACATAGACGACATTCACGATATTCACGACATTCACGACATTGACGACATTGACGACATGGACGACATTGACGACATAGACGACATAGACGATGTTGACGTCTTTGACAACATTGACGACATTGACGATATTGATGACATAGACGCCATGGACGATATTGACAACAAAGACGACATACACGACATTGCCGACATAGACGACATAGACGTTATTGACCACATTGACGACATTAACAACATTGACGACATTGACGACATTGACGACTTTGGTGACAT
The DNA here is from genome assembly GCA_026315105.1 of Locusta migratoria. Lineage (NCBI taxonomy): Eukaryota > Metazoa > Arthropoda > Insecta > Orthoptera > Acrididae > Locusta > Locusta migratoria. Next base: position 126,963,911 of record CM048754.1, read on the forward strand.
TGACGACATTGACGACATGGACGACATAGACGACATTGCCGACATAGAAGACATAGAAGTTATTGACGACATTGACGACATTAACAACATTGACGACATAGATGACATTGACGACATTGACGACTTTGACGACATTGACGACATTGACGACATAGACGACATTGACGACATAGACGACATAGTCAATATTGACGACATTGACGACCTGAACGTCATTGACGGCATAGACGACATTGACGACATTGATGACATTGACGACATTGACGACATAGACAATATTGACGACATAGACAACATAGACGACATAGACGACATTGACGACATGGAAGATATTTACAACTTTGACGACATTCACGACATTGACGATATTGACGACATTGACGACATTGACGACACAATGACATTGCCGACATTGACGACATAGACGATATTTACGACTTTGACGACATTGACGACATAGGAGACATAGACAACATGTATGAAATTGACAACATTGACAGCTTTGAAGACATTGAATACATTGACATCATTGACGACATTGACGACATAGACGACTTTGACGACATTGACGACATTGGCGACATTGACGACATACACGTCATAGAGGATATTGACGACTTTGACGACATTGACGACAAAGACGACATTGACGACATAGACGACATAGACGATATTGACGATATGGACGACATTGAGGACATTGACGAAAATGTCGATATTGACGATATTGACGACATAGACGATATTGACGACATTGCCGACATTGACGACATTGACGACATAGACGACATTGACGACACATACGACATAGACGACATTGACGACATAGTCGACATAGACGACATAGACGACATAGACGATATTGAGGACATTGACGACATTACCGATATTGATGACATTGACGACTTTGACGACATTGACGACTTTGACGACAAAGACGACATTGACGACATAGACGACATAGACGATATTTACGACTTTGATGACGTTGACGACATAGATGACATAAACAACATGTATGACATTGACAACATTGACAGCTTTGAAGACATTGACGACATTGACGTCATTGAAGACATTGACGACATAGACGACTTTGACGACATTGTCGACATTGACGACATAGACAACATTGACGATATTGACAACTTTGACGACATTGACTACATTGACAACATTGACGACATAGACGACATTGACGACATTGACGACATAGACGACATTGACGACATTGACGACATAGACGACAGAGACGATATTGACGACTTTGACGACATTGACGATATTGACGACATAGGCGATATTGAATACATTGACGACATAGAAGACATTGACGACATTGACGACATAGATGACATAGACGATATTGACGACATTTACGACAATGACGACATAGACGACATTCACGATATTCACGACATTCATGACATTGACGACATTGACGACATGGACGACATTGACGACATAGACGACTTAGACGATATTGACGACATTAACAACATTAACGACATTGACGACATAGACGATATTGGTGACTTTGACCACATTGACGATATTGACGACATTGACGACATTGACGACACAGACGACATTGACGACATAGACGACATAGACGATATATACGATTTTGTCGACATTGACGACATTGACGACATAGATGACATAGACAATATTGACGACATTTACGACATTGACGACGCAGAGGACATTCACGATATTCACGTCATTCACGACATTGACGACATTGACGACATGGACGACATTGACGACATAGACGTCATAGACGAGATTGACGTCTTTGACGACATTGACGACATTGACGATATTGAAGACATAGACGCCATGGACAACATTGACGTCAAAGACGACATAGACGACATTGCCGACATAGACGACATAGACGTTATTGACCACATTGACGACATTAACAACATTGACGACATAGACGACATTGACGACATTGACGACTTTGACGACATTGACGACATTGACGACATAGACGACATTGTCGACAAAGACGACTTAGACAATATTGACCACATTGATGACATAAACGTCATTTACGACATAGACGACATTGACGACATTGATGACATTGACGGCATTGACGACATTGACAACATAGACAATATTGACGACATAGACAACATAGACGACATAGACGACATTGACGACATACACGATATTTACAACTTTGAAGACATTGACGACATTGACGACCTTGAAGACATTGACGACATTGACGACATTGACGACATTGACGAAACAACGACAATGCCGACATAGACGACATAGGCGATATTTACGACTTTGACGACATTGACGACATAGAAGACATTGACAACATGTATAAAATTGACAACATTGACAGCATTGAAGACATTGAAGAGATAGACGTCATTGACGACATTGACGACATAGACCACTTTGACAACATTGACGACATTGACGACATTGACGACATACACGACATAGACCATATTGACGACTTTGACGACATTGACGACAAAGACGACATTGACGACATAGACGACATAGACGATATTGATGATATGGACGACATTGACGAAAATGTCGATATTGACGTTATTGACGACATAGACGATATTGACGACATTGACGACATTGACGACATTGACGACATAGACGACATTGACGACATAGACGACATAGACGACATTGACGACATTGACGATATTAAAGACATTGACGACATTGACGATATTGATGACATTGACGACTTAGACGACATTGACGACTTTGACGACATTGACGACAAAGACGACATTTACGACATAGACGACATAGACGACATAGACGATATTTACGACTTTGACGAAGTTGACGACATAGATGACATAGACAACATGTATGACATTGACAACATTGACAGCTTTTAAGACATTGACGACATTGACGTCATTGCCGACATTGACGACATAGATGACTTTGATGACTTTGACGACATTGACGACATAGACAACATTGACGATATTGACAACTTTGACGACATTGACGACATTGACAACATTGACAACATTGACGACATAGACGACATTGACGACATTGACGACATAGACGACATTGACGACATTGACGACATTGATGACATAGACGACAGAGACGATATTGACGACTTTAACGACATTGACGATATTGACGACATAGACGACATTGACGACATAGACGACATTGACGAATTGACGACATAGATGACATAGACGATATTGAAGACATTTACGACATTGACGACATAGACGACATTCACGATAATCACGACATTCACGACATTGACGACATTGACGAAATGGACGACATTGACGACATAGACGACATAGACGATGTTGACGTCTTTGACAACATTGACGACATTGACGATATTGATGACATAGACGCCATGGACGATATTGACAACAAAGACGACATACACGACATTGCCGACATAGACGACATAGACGTTATTGACCACATTGACGACATTAACAACATTGACGACATTGACGACATTGACGACTTTGGTGACATTGACGACATTGACGACATGGACGACATAGACGACATTGCCGACATAGACGACATAGAAGTTATTGACGACATTGACGACATTAACAACATTGATGACATAGATGACATTGACGACATTGACGACTTTGACGACATTGACGACATTGACGACATAGACGACATTGACGACATAGACGACATAGTCAATATTGACGACATTGACGACCTGAACGTCATTGACGGCATAGACGACATTGACGACATTGATGACATTGACGACATTGACGACATAGACAATATTGACGACATAGACAACATAGACGACATAGACGACATTGACGACATGGAAGATATTTACAACTTTGACGACATTCACGACATTGACGATATTGACGACATTGACGACATTGACGACACAATGACATTGCCGACATTGACGACATAGACGATATTTACGACTTTGACGACATTGACGACATAGGAGACATAGACAACATGTATGAAATTGACAACATTGACAGCATTGAAGACATTGAATACATTGACATCATTGACGACATTGACGACATAGACGACTTTGACGACATTGACGTCATTGGCGACATTGACGACATACACGTCATAGAGGATATTGACGACTTTGACGACATTGACGACAAAGACGACATTGACGACATAGACGACATAGACGATATTGACGATATGGACGACATTGAGGACATTGACGAAAATGTCGATATTGACGATATTGACGACATAGACGATATTGACGACATTGCCGACATTGACGACATTGACGACATAGACGACATTGACGACACATACGACATAGACGACATTGACGACATAGTCGACATAGACGACATAGACGACATAGACGATATTGAGGACATTGACGACATTACCGATATTGATGACATTGACGACTTTGACGACATTGACGACTTTGACGACAAAGACGACATTGACGACATAGACGACATAGACGATATTTACGACTTTGATGACGTTGACGACATAGATGACATAAACAACATGTATGACATTGACAACATTGACAGCTTTGAAGACATTGACGACATTGACGTCATTGAAGACATTGACGACATAGACGACTTTGACGACATTGTCGACATTGATGACATTGACGACATAGACAACATTGACGATATTGACAACTTTGACGACATTGACTACATTGACAACATTGACGACATAGACGACATTGACGACATTGACGACATAGACGACATTGACGACATTGACGACATAGACGACAGAGACGATATTGACGACTTTGACGACATTGACGATATTGACGACATAGGCGATATTGAATACATTGACGACATAGAAGACATTGACGACATTGACGACATAGATGACATAGACGATATTGACGACATTTACGACAATGACGACATAGACGACATTCACGATATTCACGACATTCATGACATTGACGACATTGACGTCATGTACGACATTGACGACATAGACGACTTAGACGATATTGACGACATTAACAACATTAACGACATTGACGACATAGACGATATTGGTGACTTTGACCACATTGACGATATTGACGACATTGACGACATTGACGACACAGACGACATTGACGACATAGACGACATAGACGACATAGACGACATTGACGACATAGACGACATAGACAATATTGACGACATTGACGACATGAACGTCATTGACGGCATAGACGACATTGACGACATTGATGACATTGTCGACATTGACGACATAGACAATATTGACGACATAGACAACATAGACGACATAGACGACATTGACGACATGGAAGATATTTACAACTTTGACGACATTGACGACATTGACGATATTGACGACCTTGACGACACAACGACATTGCCGACATTGACGACATAGACGATATTTACGACTTTGACGACATTGATGACATAGAAGTCATAGACATCATTGACAGCATTGAAGACATTGAAGACATTGACGACATAGACGACTTTGACGACATTGACGATTTTGGCGACATTGACGACTTACACGATATAGACGATATTGACGACTTTGACGACATTGACGACAATGACGACATTGACGACATAGACGACATAGACGATATTGACGATATGGGCGACGTTGAGGACATTGACGAAAATGACGATATTGACGATATTGACGACATTGACGACATTGACGACATTGACGACATAGACGACATTGACCACATAGACGACATAGACGACATTGACGACATAGACGACATAGACGACATAGACGACATTGACGACATAGACGATATTGAGGACATTGACGACATTACCGATATTGATGACATTGACGACTTTGACGACATTGATGACTTTGACGACATTAACGACAATGATGACATAGACGACATAGACGACATAGACGATATTTACGACTTTGATGACGTTGACGACATAGATGACATAGACAACATGTATGACATTGACAACATTGACAGCTTTGAAGACATTGACGACATTGACGTCATTGACGACATTGACGACATAGACGACTTTGACGACAGTGACGACATTGACGACATTGACGACATAGACAACATTGACGATATTGACAATTTTGACGACATTGACGACATTGACAACATTGACGACATAGACGACATTGACGACATAGATGACATTGACGACATTGACGACATAGACGACAGAGACGACATTGACGACATTGACGAAATGGACGACATTGACGACATAGACGACATAGACGATGTTGACGTCTTTGACAACATTGACGACATTGACGATATTGATGACATAGACGCCATGGACGATATTGACAACAAAGACGACATACACGACATTGCCGACATAGACGACATAGACGTTATTGACCACATTGACGACATTAACAACATTGACGACATTGACGACATTGACGACTTTGGTGACATTGACGACATTGACGACATGGACGACATAGACGACATTGCCGACATAGACGACATAGAAGTTATTGACGACATTGACGACATTAACAACATTGATGACATAGATGACATTGACGACATTGACGACTTTGACGACATTGACGACATTGACGACATAGACGACATTGACGACATAGACGACATAGTCAATATTGACGACATTGACGACCTGAACGTCATTGACGGCATAGACGACATTGACGACATTGATGACATTGACGACATTGACGACATAGACAATATTGACGACATAGACAACATAGACGACATAGACGACATTGACGACATGGAAGATATTTACAACTTTGACGACATTCACGACATTGACGATATTGACGACTTTGACGACATTGACGACACAATGACATTGCCGACATTGACGACATAGACGATATTTACGACTTTGACGACATTGACGACATAGGAGACATAGACAACATGTATGAAATTGACAACATTGACAGCATTGAAGACATTGAATACATTGACATCATTGACGACATTGACGACATAGACGACTTTGACGACATTGACGTCATTGGCGACATTGACGACATACACGTCATAGAGGATATTGACGACTTTGACGACATTGACGACAAAGACGACATTGACGACATAGACGACATAGACGATATTGACGATATGGACGACATTGAGGACATTGACGAAAATGTCGATATTGACGATATTGACGACATAGACGATATTGACGACATTGCCGACATTGACGACATTGACGACATAGACGACATTGACGACACATACGACATAGACGACATTGACGACATAGTCGACATAGACGACATAGACGACATAGACGATATTGAGGACATTGACGACATTACCGATATTGATGACATTGACGACTTTGACGACATTGACGACTTTGACGACAAAGACGACATTGACGACATAGACGACATAGACGATATTTACGACTTTGATGACGTTGACGACATAGATGACATAAACAACATGTATGACATTGACAACATTGACAGCTTTGAAGACATTGACGACATTGACGTCATTGAAGACATTGACGACATAGACGACTTTGACGACATTGTCGACATTGATGACATTGACGACATAGACAACATTGACGATATTGACAACTTTGACGACATTGACTACATTGACAACATTGACGACATAGACGACATTGACGACATTGACGACATAGACGACATTGACGACATTGACGACATAGACGACAGAGACGATATTGACGACTTTGACGACATTGACGATATTGACGACATAGGCGATATTGAATACATTGACGACATAGAAGACATTGACGACATTGACGACATAGATGACATAGACGATATTGACGACATTTACGACAATGACGACATAGACGACATTCACGATATTCACGACATTCATGACATTGACGACATTGACGTCATGTACGACATTGACGACATAGACGACTTAGACGATATTGACGACATTAACAACATTAACGACATTGACGACATAGACGATATTGGTGACTTTGACCACATTGACGATATTGACGACATTGACGACATTGACGACACAGACGACATTGACGACATAGACGACATAGACGACATAGACGACATTGACGACATAGACGACATAGACAATATTGACGACATTGACGACATGAACGTCATTGACGGCATAGACGACATTGACGACATTGATGACATTGTCGACATTGACGACATAGACAATATTGACGACATAGACAACATAGACGACATAGACGACATTGACGACATGGAAGATATTTACAACTTTGACGACATTGACGACATTGACGATATTGACGACCTTGACGACACAACGACATTGCCGACATTGACGACATAGACGATATTTACGACTTTGACGACATTGATGACATAGAAGTCATAGACATCATTGACAGCATTGAAGACATTGAAGACATTGACGACATAGACGACTTTGACGACATTGACGATTTTGGCGACATTGACGACTTACACGATATAGACGATATTGACGACTTTGACGACATTGACGACAATGACGACATTGACGACATAGACGACATAGACGATATTGACGATATGGGCGACGTTGAGGACATTGACGAAAATGACGATATTGACGATATTGACGACATTGACGACATTGACGACATTGACGACATAGACGACATTGACCACATAGACGACATAGACGACATTGACGACATAGACGACATAGACGACATAGACGACATTGACGACATAGACGATATTGAGGACATTGACGACATTACCGATATTGATGACATTGACGACTTTGACGACATTGATGACTTTGACGACATTAACGACAATGATGACATAGACGACATAGACGACATAGACGATATTTACGACTTTGATGACGTTGACGACATAGATGACATAGACAACATGTATGACATTGACAACATTGACAGCTTTGAAGACATTGACGACATTGACGTCATTGACGACATTGACGACATAGACGACTTTGACGACAGTGACGACATTGACGACATTGACGACATAGACAACATTGACGATATTGACAATTTTGACGACATTGACGACATTGACAACATTGACGACATAGACGACATTGACGACATAGATGACATTGACGACATTGACGACATAGACGACAGAGACGATATTGACGACTTTGACGACATTGACGATATTGACGACATAGACGATATTGACGACATTGACGACATATACGACATTGACGACATTCACGACATAGATGACATAGACGATATTGACGACATTTACGACATTGACGACATAGACGACATTCCCGATATTCACGACATTCACGACATTGACGACATTGACGACATGGACGACATTGACGACATAGACGACTTAGACGATATTGACGACATTGACAACATTAACGACATTGACGACATAGACGATATTGGCGACTTGACCACATTGACGATATTGACGACATTGACAACATTGACGACAGAGGCGACATTGACGACATAGACGACATAGACGATATTTACGATTTTGTCGACATTGACGACATAGACGACATTTACGACATTGACGACATAGACGACATTCACGATATTCACGACATTCACGACATTGACGACATTGACGACATGGACGACATTGACGACATAGACGACATAGTCAATATTGACGACATTGACGACCTGAACGTCATTGACGGCATAGACGACATTGACGACATTGATGACATTGACGACATTGACGACATAGACAATATTGACGACATAGACAACATAGACGACATAGACGACATTGACGACATGGAAGATATTTACAACTTTGACGACATTCACGACATTGACGATATTGACGACATTGACGACATTGACGACACAATGACATTGCCGACATTGACGACATAGACGATATTTACGACTTTGACGACATTGACGTCATAGGAGACATAGACAACATGTATGAAATTGACAACATTGACAGCTTTGAAGACATTGAATACATTGACATCATTGACGACATTGACGACATAGACGACTTTGACGACATTGACGACATTGGCGACATTGACGACATACACGTCATAGAGGATATTGACGACTTTGACGACATTGACGACAAAGACGACATTGACGACATAGACGACATAGACGATATTGACAAAATGGACGACATTGAGGACATTGACGAAAATGTCGATATTGACGATATTGACGACATAGACGATATTGACGACATTGCCGACATTGACGACATTGACGACATAGACGACATTGACGACACATACGACATAGACGACATTGACGACATAGTCGACATAGACGACATAGACGACATAGACGATATTGAGGACATTGACGACATTACCGATATTGATGACATTGACGACTTTGACGACATTGACGACTTTGACGACAAAGACGACATTGACGACATAGACGACATAGACGATATTTACGACTTTGATGACGTTGACGACATAGATGACATAAACAACATGTATGACATTGACAACATTGACAGCTTTGAAGACATTGACGACATTGACGTCATTGAAGACATTGACGACATAGACGACTTTGACGACATTGTCGACATTGACGACATAGACAACATTGACGATATTGACAACTTTGACGACATTGACTACATTGACAACATTGACGACATAGACGACATTGACGACATTGACGACATAGACGACATTGACGACATTGACGACATAGACGACAGAGAAGATATTGACGACTTTGACGACATTGACGATATTGACGACATAGGCGATATTGAATACATTGACGACATAGAAGACATTGACGACATTGACGACATAGATGACATAGACGATATTGACGACATTTACGACAATGACGACATAGACGACATTCACGATATTCACGACATTCATGACATTGACGACATTGACGACATGGACGACATTGACAACATAGACGACTTAGACGATATTGACGACATTAACAACATTAACGACATTGACGACATAGACGATATTGGTGACTTTGACCACATTGACGATATTGACGACATTGACGACATTGACGACACAGACGACATTGACGACATAGACGACATAGACGATATATACGATTTTGTCGACATTGACGACATTGACGACATAGATGACATAGACAATATTGACGACATTTACGACATTGACGACGCAGAGGACATTCACGATATTCACGTCATTCACGACATTGACGACATTGACGACATGGACGACATTGACGACATAGACGTCATAGACGGGATTGACGTCTTTGACGACATTGACGACATTGACGATATTGAAGACATAGACGCCATGGACGACATTGACGTCAAAGACGACATAGACGACATTGCCGACATAGACGACATAGACGTTATTGACCACATTGACGACATTAACAACATTGACGACATAGACGACATTGACGACATTGACGACTTTGACGACATTGACGACATTGACGACATAGACGACATTGTCGACAAAGACGACTTAGACAATATTGACCACATTGATGACATAAACGTCATTTACGACATAGACGACATTGACGACATTGATGACATTGACGGCATTGACGACATTGACAACATAGACAATATTGACGACATAGACAACATAGACGACATAGACGACATTGACGACATACACGATATTTACAACATTGACGACATTGACGACATTGACGACCTTGAAGACATTGACGACATTGACGACATTGACGACATTGACGACATTGACGACACAACGACAATGCCGACATAGACGACATAGGCGATATTTACGACTTTGACGACATTGACGACATAGAAGACATAGACAACATGTATAAAATTGACAACATTGACAGCATTGAAGACATTGAAGAGATAGACGTCATTGACGACATTGACGACATAGACCACTTTGACGACATTGACGACATTGACGACATTGACGACATACACGACATAGACCATATTGACGACTTTGACGACATTGACGACAAAGACGAAATTGACGACATAGACGACATAGACGATATTGATGATATGGACGACATTGACGAAAATGTCGATATTGACGTTATTGACGACATAGACGATATTGACGACATTGACGACATTGACGACATTGACGACATAGACGACATTGACGACATAGACGACATAGACGACATTGACGACATTGACGATATTAAAGACATTGACGACATTGACGATATTGATGACATTGACGACTTAGACGACATTGACGACTTTGACGACATTGACGACAAAGACGACATTTACGACATAGACGACATAGACGACATAGACGATATTTACGACTTTGACGAAGTTGACGACATAGATGACATAGACAACATGTATGACATTGACAACATTGACAGCTTTTAAGACATTGACGACATTGACGTCATTGCCGACATTGACGACATAGATGACTTTGATGACTTTGACGACATAGACGACGTTGACGACATAGACGACATTGACGACATTGACGACATAGACGACATAACCGATATTGACGACTTTGACGACATTGATGACATAGACAACATTGACGATATTGACAACTTTGACGACATTGACGACTTTGACGACATTGACGACATTGACGATATTAACGACTTTGACGACATTGACGACATTGACGATATTGACGACATAGACGATATTGACGACATTGACAACAATGACGACATTGACGACATAGACGACATTGACGACATAGACGACATAGACGACATAGACGACATTGACGACATAGTCGATATTGAGGACATTGACGACATTGACGATATTGATGACATTGACGACTTTGACGATATTGACGACTTTGACGACTTTGACGACAAAGACGATATTGACGACATAGACGATATAGACGACATAGACGACATAGACGATATTTACGACTTTGATAACGTTGACGACATAGATGACATAGACAACTTGTATGACATTGACAACATTGACAGCTTTGAAGACATAGACGACATTGACGTCATTGACGACATTGACGACATAGACGACTTTGACGACATCGACGACATAGACGACGTTGACGACATAGACGACATTGACGACATTGACGACATAGACGACATAACCGATATTGACGACTTTGACGACATTGATGACATAGACAACATTGACGATATTGACAACTTTGACGACATTGACGACATTGACAATATTGACGACATAGACGATATTGACGACATTGACGACATTGACGACATTGACGACATAAACGACTTTGATGAAATTGACGACATTGACGACATAGACGACATAGACGATATTGACGACATTGACGACATTAACGACATTGACAACATGGAAGACATTGACGACAGTGACAACAGTGACGTCATTGACGATATTGACGAAATAGACGACATAGACGACATAGACGGCATTGACGACATAGACGATATAGACGACTTTGGCGACATTGACGACATTGACGATATTGACGACATTGACGACATTGACGACATAGACGACATTGACGACATTGACAACATAGACGACATAGACGAAATAGACGATATTGACGACATTGAAGACATTGACGACATTGACGATATTGTCGACATAGACGACATTGACGACATTGACGACATTGACGCCATTGACGACATGGACGACATAGACGATATTGACGACATTGACGACATTAACGACATTGACGACATAGACGACATTGACGACACTGAAGACATTGACGACATTGTCGACATAGAAGACATTGATGACATAGACGACATGCACGACATTGACGACATCGACGACATAGACGACGTTGACGACATAGACGACATTGACGACATTGACGACATAGACGACATAACCGATATTGACGACTTTGACGACATTGACGACATAGACGACATAGACGACATTGACGACATTGACTACATAGACAACATAAACTATATTGTAGACATTGACGACATTGAAGACATAGACGACTTTAACGACATTGAAGACATAGACGACATTGACGACATTGACGACATTGACGACATAGACGACATAGACGATATTGACTACATTGACGACATTAACGACTTGACGACATAGACGATATTGGCGACATTGACGACATTGACGAAATTGACGACATAGACGACATAGACGACACAGACGATATTGACGACATAGACGATATTGACGACTTTGACGACATTGACGACATTGACGATATTAACGACTTTGACGACATTGACGACATTGACGATATTGACGACATTGACGACATTGACGACACAGACGACATTGACGAAATCGACGACATAGACTATATTTACTACTGTGACGACATTGATGACATAGTTGACATAGACAACATGTAGGACATTGACAACATTGACGGCATTGAAGACATTGACGACATTGACGTCATTGACGACATTGACGACATAGACGACTTTGACGACATTGACGAAATTGACGACATAGACTACATAGATGATATTGACGACTTTGACGAATTGACGATATTTACAACATTGACGACTTTGACGACATTGACGACATTGACGACATTGACGACATAAACGACTTTGATGACATTGACGACATTGACGACATAGACGACATAGACGATATTGACGACATTGACGACATTAACGACATTGACGACATGGAAGACATTGACGACAGTGACAACACTGACGTCATTGACGATATTGACGAAATAGACGACATAGACGACATAGACGGCATTGACGACATAGACGATATAGACGACTTTGACGACATTGACGACATTGACGATATTGACGACATTGACGACATTGACGACATAGACGACATTGACGACATTGACAACACAGACGACATAGACGAAATAGACGATATTGACGACTTTGAAGACATTGACGACATTGACGATATTGTCGACATAGACGACATTGACGACATTGACGACATTGCCGACATTGACGACATGGACGACATAGACGATATTGACTACATTGACGACATTAACGACTTGACGACATAGACGATATTGGCGACATTGACGACATTGACGATATTGACGACATAGACGATATTGATGACTTTGACGACATTGACGACATTGACGATATTAACGACTTTGACGACATTGACGACATTGACGATATTGACGACATTGACGACATTGACGACACAGACGACATTGACGAAATCGACGACATAGACTATATTTACTACTGTGACGACATTGATGACATAGTTGACATAGACAACATGTAGGACATTGGCAACATTGACGGCATTGAAGACATTGACGACATTGACGTCATTGACGACATTGACGACATAGACGACTTTGACGACATTGACGAAATTGACGACATAGACTACATAGATGATATTGACGACTTTGACGACATTAACGACATTGACAACATTGACGACTTTGACGACATTGACGACATTGACGACATTGACGACATAGACGACATAGACGATATTTACGACTTTGACGGCATTGACGACATAGATGACAAAGATAACATGTATGACATTGACAACATTGACAGCATTGAAGACATTGACGACATTGTCGTCATTGACGACATTGACGACATAGACGATATTGACGATATTGACGACATTGACGATAAAGACGACATTGACGACATAGACGACATTGACGACATTGACGAAAATGTCGATATTGACGATATTTTTTTACGACATAGACGATATTTACGACATTGATGACATTGACGACACAGACGACATTGACGACATAGACGACATAGACGATATTTACGACTTTGACGACATTGACGACATAGATGACATAGACAACATGTATGACATTGACAACATTGACAGCTTTGAAGACATTGACGACATTGACGTCATTGACGACATTGACGACATAGACGACTTTGACGAAATTGACGACATTGACGACATAGACGACAAAGACGATAATGACGACTTTGACGACATTGACGACATTGACGACATTGCCGACGTTGACGACATAGACGACATTGACGACATTGATGACATTGACGACATTGACGACATTGACAATATTGACGACATAGACAACATAGACGACATAGACGACATTGACGAAATAGACGATATTTACAACTTTGACGACATTGACGAAATTGACGACATTGACGACATTGACGACATTGACGACACAATGACATTGCCGACATAGACGATATTTACGACTTTGACGACATTGGCGACATAGAAGACATAGACAACATGTATGAAATTGACAACATTGACACCATTGAAGACATTGAAGACATTGACATCATTGACGACATTGACGACATTGACGACATAGTCGATATTGACGACTTTGACGACATTGACGACAAAGACGACATTGACGACATAGACGACATAGACGATATTGACGATATGGACGACATTGACGACATTAACGAAAATGTCGATATTGACGATATTGACGACATAGACGATATTGACGACATTGACGACATTGACGACATTGACGACATAGACGACATTGACGACATACACGACATAGACGACATAGACGACATTGACGACATAGACGATATTGAGGACATTGACAACATTGATGATATTGATGATATTGACGACTTTGACGACATTGACGACTTTGACGACATTGACGACAAAGACGACATTGACGACATAGACGACATAGACGATATTTACGACTTTGACGAAGTTGACGACATAGATGACATAGACAACATGTATGACATAGACAACATTGACAGCTTTGAAGACATTGACGACATCGACGTCATTGACGACATTGACGACATAGACGACTTTGACGACCTTGAAGACTTAGACAACATTGACGATATTGACAACTTTGAAGACAATGACGACATTGACAACATTGACGACATAGACGACATTGTCGGCATTGACGACATAGACGACATAGACGACATTGACAACATTGACGACATAGATGACAGATACGATATTGACGACTTTGAAGACATTGACGATATTGACGACATAGACATTGACGACATAGACGACATTGACAACATTGACGACATAGATGACATAGACGATATTGACGACATTTACGACATTGACGACATAGACGACATTCACGATATTCACATTTACGACATTGACGACATTGATGAAATGGACGACATTGACGACATTGACGACATAGACGACATTGACGACATTGACAACATAGACGACATAGACGACATAGACGATATTGACGACATTGACGACATTGACGACATTGACGTTATTGTCGACATAGACGACATAGACGACATTGACGACATTGACGACATTGACGACATGGACGACATAGAAGATATTGACGACATTGACGACATTAACGACATTGACGAGATAGACGACATTAACGACACTGAAGACATTGACGACATTGTCGACATAGACGACATTGACGACATAGACGACATGGACGACATTGACCACATCAACGACATAGACGACGTTGACGACATAGACGACATTGACGACATAGACGACATAACCAATATTGACGACCTTGAAGACGTTGACGCCATTGACGACTTTGACGACATAGACGACATAGACGACATTGACGATATAGACGACATAGACGATATTGACGACATTGACGACATTAACGACATTGACGACATAGACGACATTGGCGCCATTGACGACATTGACGATATTGACGACATAGACGACATAGACGACACAGACGATATTGACATTAAAGACAATATTGACGACTTTGACGACATTGACGACATTGACGATATTAACGACATTGACGACATTGACGACATTGACGACATAGACGACTTTGACGACATTGACGACATTGACGACATAGACGATATTGACGATTTTGACGACATTGACGACATTGACGACATAGACGACATTGACGACATTGACGACATTGACGAAAATGTCGATATTAACGATATTTTGACGCCATAGACGATATTTACGACATTGATGACATTGACGACACAGACGACATTGACGACATAGACGACATAGACGATATTTACGACTTTGACGACATTGACGACATAGATGACATAGACAAAATGTATGACATTGACAACATTGACATCTTTGAAGACATTGACGACATTGACGTCATTGACGACATTGACGACATAGACGACATTGACGACATTGACGACATTGACGACATAGACGACATTGACGACATAGACGACAAAGACGATAATGAAGACTTTGACGACATTGACGACATTGACGACATTGACGACGTTGACGACATAGACGACATTGACGACATTGATGACATTGACGACATTGACGACATAGACAATATTGACGACAAAGACAACATAGACGACATAGACGACATTGACGAAATAGACGATATTTACAACTTTGACGACATTGACGAAATTGACGAAATTGACGACATTGACGACATTGACGACACAACGACATTGCCGACATAGACGACATAGACGATATTTACGACTTTGACGACATTGACGACATAGAAGACATAGACAACATGTATGAAATTGACAACATTGACAGCATTGAAGACATTGAAGACATTGACGTCATGGACGACAATGACGACATAGACGACTTTTACGACATTGACGACATTGACGACATTGACGACATTGACGACATTGACGACATTGACGACATTGAAGACATACATGACATAGTCGATATTGACGACTTTGACGACATTGACGACAAAGACGACATTGACGACATTGACGACATAGACGATATTGACGAGATGGACGACATTGACGACATTGACGAAAATGTCGATATTGACGATATTGACGACATAGACGATATTGACGACATTGACGACATTGACGACATTGACAACATAGACGACATTGACGACATAGACGACATAGACGACATAGACGACATCGACGACATAGACGATATTGAGGACATTGACTACATTGATGATATTGATGATATTGACGACTTTGACGATATTGACGACTTTGACGACATTGACGACAAAGAGGACATTGACGACATAGATAACATAGACGATATTTACGACTTTGACGAAGTTGACGACATAGATGACATAGACAACATGTATGACAGTGACAACATTGACAGCTTTGAAGACATTGACGACATTGACGTCATTGACGACATTGACGACATAGACGACTTTGACGACATTGAAGACATAGACAACATTGACGATATTAACAACTTTGAAGATATTGACGACATTGACAACATTGACGACATAGACGACATTGACGGCTTTGTCGACATAGACGACATACACGACATTGACGACATTGACGACATAGACGACAGATACGATATTGACGACTTTGAAGACATTGACGATATTGACGATATAGACTTTGACGACATTGACGACATAGACGACTTTGACGAAATAGATGACATAGACGATATTGACGACATTTACGACATTGACGACATAGACGACATTCACGATATTCACATTGACGTCATTGACGACATTGATGACATGGACGACATTGACGACATACACGACATAGACGATATTGACGACTATGACGACTTTGACGACAAAGACGACATTGACAACATAGACTACTTAGACAATATTGACGATATGGACGACATTGACGATATTGACGAAAATGTCGATATTGACGATATTGAAGACATAGACGATATTGACGACATTGACGACATTGACGACATTGACGACATTGACGACATAGACGACATAGACGACATTGACGACATTGAAGACATAGACGACATTAACGACATTGAAGACATAGACGACATTGTCGACATTGACGACATTGACGACATAGACGACATAGACGATATTGACGACATTGATGACATTAACGACATTGACGACATAGACGACATTGGCGACATTGACGACATTGACGACATTGACGATATTGACGACATAGACGACATAGACGACACAGACGATATTGACGACATAGACAATATTGACGACTTTGACGACATTGACGACATTGACGATATTAACGACTTTGACGACATTGACGACATTGACGATATTGACGACATTGACGACATTGACGACATTGACGAAATTGACGACATTGACGACACAGACGACATTGACGAAATCGACGACATAGACGATATTTACTACTGTGACGACATTGATGACATAGTTGACATAGACAACATGTAGGACATTGACAACATTGACGGCATTGAAGACATTGACGACATTGACGTCATTGACGACATTGACGACATAGACGACTTTGACGACATTGACGACATTGACGACATTGACGACATAGACGACATAGACGATATAGTCGACTTTGACGACATTGACGACATTGAAGACATTGACGACATTGACGACATAGACGAAATTGACGACATTGACGAAATAGACGACATAGACGATATTTACGACTTTGACGACATTAACGACATAGATGACATAGACAGCATGTATGACATTGACAACATTGACAGCATTGAAGACATTGACGACATTGACGTCATTGACGACATTGACGACATTGACGACATAGACGACATAGACGATATTTACGACTTTGGCGACATTGACGACAGATGACAAAGATAACATGTATGACATTTACAACATTGACAGCATTGAAGACATTAACGACATTGACGTCATTGACGACATTGACAACATGGACGACTTTGACGACATTGACGACATTGACGACATAGACGATATTGACGATTTTGACGACATTGACGACAAAGACGACATTGACGACATAGACGACATTGACGACATTGACGACATTGACGAAAATGTCGATATTGACGATATTTTGACGACATAGACGATATTTACGACATTGATGACATTGACGACACAGACGACATTGACGACATAGACGACATAGACGATATTTACGACTTTGACGACATTGACAACATAGATGACATAGACAACATGTATGACATTGACAACATTGACAGCTTTGAAGACATTGACGACATTGACGTCATTGACGACATTGACGACATAGACGACTTTGACGACATTGACGACATTGACGACATAGACGACAAAGACGATAATGACGACTTTGACGACATTGACGACATTGACGACATTGACGACGTTGACGACATAGACGACATTGATGACATTGACGACATTGACGACATAGACAATATTGACGACATAGACAACATAGACGACATTGACGAAATAGACGATATTTACAACTTTGACGACATTGACGAAATTGACGACATTGACGACATTGACAACATTGACGACACAACGACATTGCCGACATAGACGATATTTACGACTTTGACGACATTGACGACATAGAAGACATAGACAACATGTATGAAATTGACAACATTGACAGCATTGAAGACATTGAAGACATTGACGTCATTGACGACATTGACGACATAGACGACTTTGACGACATTGACGACATTGACGACATTGACGACATACACGACATAGTCGATATTGACGACTTTGACGATATTTACGACAAAGACGACATTGACGACATAGACGACATAGACGATATTGACGATATGGACGACATTGACGACATTGACGAAAATGTCGATATTGACGATATTGACGACAGAGACGATATTGACGACATTGACAACATTGACGACATTGACGACATAGACGACATTGACGACATAGATGACATAGACGACATAGACGACATTGACGACATAGACGATATTGAGCACATTGACGACATTGATGATATTGATGATATTGACGACTTTGACGATATTGACGACTTTGACGACATTGACGACAAAGACGACATTGACGACAAAGACGACATAGACGACATAGACGAAATTTAGGACTTTAGCGAAGTTGACGACATAGATGACATAGACAACATGTATGACATTGACAACATTGACAGCTTTGAAGACATCGACGACATTGATGACATGGACGACATTGACGACATACACGACATAGACGATATTGACGACTATGACGACAAAGACGACATTGACAACATAGACTACATAGACAATATTGACGATATGGACGACATTCACGACATTGAAGAAAATGTCGATATTAACGATATTGACGACAAAGACGATATTGACGACATTGACGACATTGACGACATTGACGACACAACGACATTGCCGACATAGGCGACAGACGATATTTACGACATTGACGACATTGACGACATAGAAGACCAAGACAACATGTATGACATTGACAACATTGACAGCATTGAAGACATTGAAGACATTGACGTCTTTGACGACATTGACGACATTGACGACATACACGACATAGACGATATTGACGACTTTGACGACATTGACGACAAAGACATCATTGACGACATAGACTACATAGACGATGTTGACGATATGGACGTCATTGACGACATACACGACATTGACGACATTGACGACATAGACGACAGATACGATATTGACGACTTTGAAGACAATGACGATATTGACAATATAGACTTTGACGACATTGACGACATAGACGACATTGACGACATTGACGACATTGACGCAATAGATGACATAGACGATATTGACGACATTTACGACATTGACGACATAGACGACATTCACGATATTCACATTGACGTCATTGACGACATTGATGACATGGACGACATTGACGACATACACGACATAGACGATATTGACGACTATGACGACTTTGACGACAAAGACGACATTGACAACATAGACTACATAGACAATATTGACGACATTGACGACATTGACGAAAATGTCGATTTTGACGATATTGACGACATAGACGATATTGACGACATTGACGACATTGACGACATTGACGACATTGACGACATTGACGACATGGACGACATAGACGATATTGACGATATTGACGACATTAACGACATTGACGACATAGACGACATTGACGACACTGAAGACATTGACGACATTGTCGACATAGACGACATTGACGACATAGACGACATTGACGACATTGACGACATCGACGACATTGACGACGTTGACGACATAGACGACATTGACGACATTGACGACATAGACGACATAACCGATATTGACGACTTTGACTACATTGACGCCATTGACGACATTGACGACATAGACGACATAGGCGACATTGACGACATTGACTACATAGACGACATAAACGATATTGACGACTTTGACGACATTGACGCCATTGACGACATTGACGACATGGACGACATAGACGACATTGACGACATTGAAGACATAGACGACATTAACGACATTGAAGACATAGACGACATTGACGTCATTGACGACATTGACGACATAGACGACATAGACGATATTGACGACAGAGATGACATAGACGACACAGATGATATTGACGACATAGACAATATTGACGACTTTGACGACATTGACGACATTGACGATATTAACGACTTTGACGACATTGACGACATTGACGATATTGACGACATTGACGACATTGACGACATTGACGACATTGACGACATTGACGACACAGACGAGATTGACGAAATCGACGACATAGACGATATTTACTACTGTGACGGCATTGATGACATAGTTGACATAGACAACATGTAGGACATTGACAACATTGACGGCATTGAAGACATTGACGACATTGACGTCATTGACGACAATGACGACATAGACGACTTTGACGACATTGACGACATTGACGACATTGACGACTTAGACGACATAGACGATATTGTCGACTTTGACGACATTGACGACATTGAAGACATTGACGACATTGACGACATAGACGAAATTGACGACATTGACGAAATAGACGACATAGACGATATTTACGACTTTGACGACATTAACGACATAGATGACATAGACAGCATGTATGACATTGACAACATTGACAGCATTGAAGACATTGACGACATTGACGTCATTGACGACATTGACGACATTGACGACATAGACGACATAGACGATATTTACGACTTTAGCGACATTGACGACAGATGACAAAGATAACATGTATGACATTGACAACATTGACAGCATTGAAGACATTGACGACATTGACGTCATTGACGACATTGACGACATGGACGACTTTGACGACATTGACGACATTGACGACATAGACGATATTGACGATTTTGGCGACATTGACGACAAAGACGACATTGACGACATTGACGATATTGACGACATTGACGAAAATGTCGATATTGACGATATTTTGACGACATAGACGATATTTACGACATTGATGACATTGACGACACAGACGACATTGACGACATAGACGACATAGACGATATTTACGACTTTGACGACATTGACGACATAGATGACATAAACATTATGTATGACATTGACAACATTGACAGCTTTGATTACATTGACGACATTGACGTCATTGACGACATTGACGACATTGACGTCATTGACGACATTGACGACATTGACGACATTGACGACATGGACGACATAGACGATATTGACGACATTGACGACATTAACGACATTGACGACATAGACAGCATTGACGACATTGAAGACATTGACGACATTGTCGACATAGACGACATTGACGACATAGACGACAAGGACGACATTGACGACATCGATGAGATAGACGACGTTGACGACATAGACGACATTGACGACAATGACGACATAGACGACATAACCGATATTGACAACTTTGACGACATTGACGCCATTGACGACATGGACGACATAGACGACATAGACGACATTGACGCCATTACTACATTGACGACATAGACGACATAAACGATATTGAAGACATTGACGACATTAACGACATTGAAGACATAGACGACGTTGACGACATTGACGACATTGACGACATAGACGACTTTGACGACATTGACGACATTGACGACATAGCGACATAGACGATATTGTCGACTTTGACGACATTGACGACATTGAAGACATTGTCGACATTGACGACATAGACGACTTTGACGACACTGACGAAATAGACGACATAGACGATATTTACGACTTTGACGACATTAACGACATAGATGACATTGACAGCATGTATGACATTGACAACAATGACAGCATTCAAGGCATTGACGACATTGACGTCATTGACGACATTGACGACATAGACGACTTTGACGACATTGACGACATTGCCGACATAGACGACATTGAAGACATAGACGACATTGACGACATTGACGAAAATGTCTATATTGACGATATTGACGACATAGACGATATATACGACTTTGATGACATTGACGATACAGACGACATTGACGACATAGACGATATTTACGACTTTGGCGACATTGACGACATAGATGACATAGACACTATGTATGACATTGACAACAATGACATCATTCAAGGCATTGACGACATTGACGTCATTGACGACATTGACGACATAGACGACTTTGACGAAATTGACGACATTGACGACATAGACAACTTTGACGACATTGACGACTTTGACGAAATTGACGACATTGACGATAATGACGACATAGACGACATTGACGACATTGACGACATAGACGACATTGACGACATTGACGACATGGACGACATAGACGATATTGACGACATTGACGATATTAACGACATTGATGACATAGACGACATTGACGACATTGACGACAAAGACGACATTGAGGACATTGACGAAATAGACGACATAGACGATATTTACGACTTTGAAGACATTGATGACATAGACAACATATATGACATTGACAACATTGACAGCACTGATGACATTGACGACATTGACGTCATTGACGACATTGACGACTTAGACGACTTTGACGACATTGACGTCAATGACGACATAGACGACATAGACGATATTGACGACTTTGACGACATTGACGACATTGACGACATAGATGACATTGACGACATTGAAGACATTGACGACATTGACGACATGGACAACATTGACGACACCGACGACATAGACGACGTTGACGACATAGATGACATTGACGACATAGACGACATAACCGATATTGACGACTTTGACGACAATGACGCAATTGACGACATTGACGACATAGACGACATAGACGACATTGACGACATTGGCTGTATAGACGACATAAACGATATTGACGACATTGACGACATTAACGACATTGAAGACATGACGACATTGACGACATTGACGACATTGACGACATTGACGACATTGACGACATAGAGGACATAGACGATATTGACGACATAGACGACATTCACGACATTGACGACATAGACAACATAACCGATATAGACGACTTTGACGACATTCACGACATTGACGATATTGACGACAAAGACGCCATTGACGACATTGACGACATTGACGAACTAGACGACATAGACGACTTTGACGACATTGACGAAATAGACGACATAGACGATATTTACGACTTTGACGACATTAACGACATAGATGACATAGACAGCATGTATGACATTGACAACATTGACAGCATTGAAGACATTGACGACATTGACGTCATTGACAACAATGACGACATAGACGACTTTGACGACATTGACGACATTGACGACATAGACGACATTGAAGACATAGACGACATTGACGACATTGACGAAAATGTCTATATTGACGATATTGACGACATAGACGATATATACGACTTTGATGACATAGACGATATAGACGACATTGACGACATAGACGATATTGACGACATTGACGACATAGACGGCTTTGACGACATTGACGACATTGACGACATAGACGACATTGACGACATAGACGACATTGACGACATAGACGACATTGATGACATAGACGACATTGACGACATTGACATCGACGATATTGACGACTTTGACGACATTGACGACATTGACGATATTGACGACATAGACGACATTGACGACATAGACGACATTGACAATATTGCCGACATAGACGACATAGACGATATTGACGACATTGACGATATTAACGACATTGATGACATAGACAACATTGACGACATTGACGACATAGACGACATTGAGGACATTGACGAAATAGACGACATAGACGATATTTACGACTTTGAAGACATTGACGACATAGATGACATAGATAACATATATGACATTGACAACATTGACAGCACTGAAGACATTGACGACATTGACGTCATTGACGACATTGACGACATTGACGACATAGACGACATAGACGTCATAGACGACATAGACGACATAGACGACTTTGACGATATTGACGATATTGACGACATTGACGACACAGACGACATTGACGACATTGACGACATTGACGACATAGACGACATTTACGACATAGACGACATTGACAATATTGACGACATAGACGACATAGACGTTATTGACGACATTGACGATATTAACGACATTGATGACATAGACAACATTGACGACATTGACGACATAGACGACATTGAGGACATTGACGAAATAGACGACATAGACGATATTTATGACTTTGAATACATTAACGACATAGATGACATAGACAACATATATGACATTGAAAACATTGACAGCACTGAAGACATTGACGACATTGACGTCATTGACGGCATTGACGACTTAGACGACTTTGACGACATTGACGTCAATGACGACATAGACGACATAGACGATATTGACGACTTTGACGACATTGACGATATTGACGACATAGATGACATTGACGACATTGAAGACATTGACGACTTGTCGACATAGACGACATTGACGACATAGACGACATGGACAACATTGACGACATAGACGACATGGACAACATTGACGACATCGACGACATTGGCGACGTTGACGACATAGATGACATTGAAGACATGACGACATAACCGATATTGACGACTTTGACGACAATGACGCCATTGACGACATTGACGACATAGACGACATAGACGACATTGACGACATTGGCTGTATAGACGACATAAACGATATTGACGACATTGACGACATTAACGACATTGAAGACATAGACGACATTGACGACTTTGACGACAGTGACGACATTGACGACATCGACGACATAGACGACGTTGACGACATAGACGACATAGACAACATTGACGACATTGACCACATAGACTACATAAACGATATTGACGACGTTGACGACATTAATGACATTGAAGACATTAACGACATTGACGACATGGACGACATTGACGACATTGACGACATTGACGACATTGACGACATAGACTTCATAGACGACACAGACGATATTGACGACATAGACGATATTGACGACTTCTACGACATTGACGACATTGCCGATATTGACGACTTTGACGACATTGACGACATTGGCGATATTGACGACATTGACGACATTGACGACATTGATGACATTGACGACACAGACGACATTGACGACATAGACGACATAGACGATATTTACTACTTTGACGACATTGATGACATAGTTGACATTGACAACATGTAGGACATTGACAACATTGACAGCATTGAAGACATTGACGACATTGACGTCATTGACGACATTGACGACATAGACGACTTTGACGACATTGACGACATTGACGACATAGACGACATAGACGATATTGTCGACTTTGACGACATTGACGACATTGAAGACATTGACGACATTGACGACATAGACGACATTGACGACATTGACGAAATAGACGACTTAGACGATATTTACGACTTTGACGACATTAACGACTTAGATGACATAGACAGCATTTATGACATTGACAACATTGACAGCATTGAAGACATTGACAACACTGATGTCATTGACGACATTGACGACATAGACGACTTTGACGACATTGACGACATTGACGACATAGACGACATAGACGATATTGACGACTTTGACGACATTGACGACATTGACGACATTGACGAAATTGATGACATTGACGACATAGACGACATAGACGACATTTTCGACTTTGACGATATTGACGACATAGATGAGAAAGACAACATGTATGACATTGACAACATTGACAGCATTGAAGACATTGACGACATTGACGTCATTGACGACATTGACGACATAGACGATATTGACGACATTGCCGACATTAACGACATTGACGACATAGAAGACATTGACGACATTGTCGACATTGACGACATTGACGACATTGACGACATTGACGATATTGACGACATAGACGACATAGGCGACATAGACGGCATTGACGACATAGACGATATAGACGACTTTGACGACATTTACGATATTGACGACATTGACGACATTGACGACATAGACGACATTGACGACATTGACGACATAGACGACATAGTTGCTCAGTGACCGGCGGCCAGTGCACACGTGACCAGCAGCAGCTCTACATTGTACGGTATCCGTCTTCTTAATAGAAGCGACTGATTTACATTTCGTGTGTACTTTCTCTTGCAGCTCTTTATACTTTAGTGTGCTCGCGTGTTTGTTTATTAAGAATCGCGTTTATTTGTCAGCTCAGTTACTGAATTTTTTATTTATTAGCTCTGGTATAAATTTTTCAGATTCGCCGTTAATAAACAGTTCAGCGTTAGGTTTATACCTTGCAAAGCTCGTTGTTTATCAAACTACTGAGTCCTCTGACGTACTTACTTGGAAGAAACAAAGGTTTTTAGAATGGCTAGGAACTGTGACTGCTGCGAACGGATGGAGGCAGAGTTGGTGACTCTTTGCTCGCAGCTTCAGGCGGCGTTGGCTTCGCTGGCAACGCTTGAGACTGCGGTGGGTGGGCGCCGCTGTTGTGGGCCGCTCGCGGGGGTACAGCAGACGCCCTGTGCGTCTGTTGTGCCCTCCAATCGGCCTTCGGCTGTGTCCAGCCCGCTCACTGCCCGCGAGGAGGTAGCCCCCCAATCCGTGGTGGATTGGGAGGTCCCCTCAGCGCGTGTCAGGCGGCGTAAGACTTCCCGGGGGACCGAAGTGAGGCCTCCCCGGTTAGTCTTGCCAACAGATTCGAGGCGCTGTCTGTGGCAGGGGATGTTCCTGATGTGGATGGTGTTGCTTGTCCTGTACTCGCCCCTCTGCCTTCAAGATCTGGGCACTCACAGAGGGTGGGTTTGTTGGTAGTTGGGAGCTCCAACGTTAGGCGGGTAATGGAGCCCCTTAGGAAAATGGCTACCAGGGAGGGGAAGAATTCCAATGTGCACTCCGTGTGCATACCGAGGGGAGTCATTACGGATGTGGAACGGCTCCTTCCGGATGCCATG
The DNA here is from genome assembly GCA_026315105.1 of Locusta migratoria. Taxonomy (NCBI): domain Eukaryota; kingdom Metazoa; phylum Arthropoda; class Insecta; order Orthoptera; family Acrididae; genus Locusta; species Locusta migratoria. The sequence continues at coordinate 126,994,118 of CM048754.1, forward strand.
AAGAGCACAGGGTGCAGCCAGCTGCAGGTGGTGGCTCATGTTGGGACCAATGATGTGTGTCGCTTTGGATCGGAAGAGATCCTCTCTGGTTTTGAGCGGCTATCAGAAGTGGTTAAGACTGCCAGTCTTGCTTGCAAGATGAAAGCGGAGCTCACCATCTGCAGCATTGTCGACAGGACTGACTGCGAACCTTTGGTTCAGAGCCGAGTGGAGGGTCTGAATCAGAGGCTCAGACGGTTCTGCGACCGTGTCGGCTGCAGATTCCTCGACTTGCGCCAAAGGGTGGTGGGTTTTCGGGTTCCGCTAAATAGGTCAGGAGTCCACTACACTCAGGAAGCGGCTACACGGGTAGCGGGGGCTGTGTGGCGTGGACTGGGCGGTTTTTTAGGTTAGAAGGCCTCGGGAATACTCAAAATGGGTTTCAGTCTCAAAGGGGGCAGGTCAGACACGGGAAGAAAGTAGACATAAAAACCATTGGTGTAACAGTTGTAAATTGTCGTAGCTGTGTTGGGAAAATTCCAGAGCTCCAAGCGCTGATAGAAAGTACTGAGGCACAAATCGTTATAGATTATGAAAGCTGGCTGACGCCTGAGATAAATTCGGCCGAAATTTTTTCAAAGGGCCAAATGGTCTTCAGAAAGGATAGAATAAATAAAACAGGGGGTGGCGTGTTTATTGCTGTTACAAACGGTTTATCCTGCAACGAAATTGAGGCAGATACTTCCTGTGAATTGGTCTGGGTAGAGGTTATACCTGACCACCGAAATAAATTAATAATTGGATCTTTTTATCGGCCCCCTGACTCAGACGATGCGGTTGCAGAAATGTTCAAAGAAAGCTTGAATCATATTTCAAATAGGTATCCGAAGCATACTGTTATAATCGATGGCTACTTTAATTTACCCTCGATATGTTGCATAATTACGTATTCAAAACCGGGGGCAAATATAAAACATCGTCCGAACTAGTTCTGAATGCTTTTTCTGAGAACTACTTCGAACAGTTAGTTCATGAACCCACTAGAATAGTACGTGGTTGCGAAAATACTCTTGATCTCCTAGCAACAAATAATCCCGGGATAGTAAAGAGCATCAAAACAGATACAGGGATTAGCGAACATCGAGTTGTAGTAGCGAGACTGAATATCGAAATTCCCAAATGCACCAAAAATAAACGAAAAATATATCTATTCAATAAAGCAGATAAAAATTCGCTTCACGCTTTCCTGAGTGATAGTCTCCAGTCCTTCAAAACTAAAAATGCGAGTGTAGATCAGTTGTGGCTTACATTCAAAGACATAATATCAGTAGCAATCGAGAGATTTATACCAAATAAATTAATAAAAGAGGGGGCTGACCCCCCGTGGTACACAAAACAGGTCAGATCACGGTTGCAGAAACAAAGAAAAACGCATGCAAAATTTAAAAAGACACAGAATCCGCAAGACTGGCAATCTTTTACTGATACTCGCAACCTAGCGCGGACTTCAATGCGAGAATCTTATAGTTGTTTCCACAACGAAATCCTGTGTCGTAATCTTGCAGAAAATCCAAAGAAATTCTGGTCATATGTGAAGTACACTAGCGGCAAAACACAAACAATACCTTCACTACGCGATAGCAATGGTAATACTACCGACGACAGTACTGCTAAGGCAGAATTACTAAACACAGCTTTCCGAAATTCTTTCACCAAAGAAGACGAAGTGAACACTCCAGTATTCAATCCAAGAACAGCTGCCAGCATGCGAAACTTAGAAGTAGATGTTCCTGGAGTAGTAAAACAACTTAAGTCACTAAACAAAAATAAATCTTCCGGGCCAGATTGTATACCAACTAGATTCCTCTCAGAGTATGCTGATGAAATAGCTCCGTACTTAGCTATAATTTACAACCGATCACTCAGCGAAAGATCCGTACCCAAAGACTGGAAAGTTGCCCAAATTACTCCAATATTCAAGAAAGGCAATAGGAGTGATCCCCAAAATTACAGGCCTATCTCATTGACGTCGATTTGCAGTAGGATTTTGGAACATATACTTTGTTCGAATATTATGTACTACCTTGAAGAGAACGACCTATTAGCCAATAGTCAGCACGGATTCAGAAAGTATCGCTCTTGCGAAACACAGCTTGCCCTTTATACACATGAAGTGTTAAGTGCCATCGACAAGGGATCTCAAATCGATTCCATATTTCTGGATTTCCGGAAGGCTTTTGATACTGTACCCCACAAGCGGCTTCTATTGAAATTGCGTGCTTATGGAATATCTCCCCAATTGTGCGATTGGATTCACGATTTCCTATCAGAAAGGACACAGTTCGTTGTAATTGACGGTAAGTCATCGAGTAAAACAGAAGTGATATCTGGCGTTCCACAGGGAAGCGTTATTGGTCCCCTACTCTTCCTCGTGTTTATAAACGATTTAGGAGATAATCTGAATAGCTCCCTTAGACTGTTCGCGGATGATGCTGTCGTTTATCGGTTAGTGAAGTCAACAGAGGATCAAAAGCAACTGCAAAGCGATTTAGACAAAATTTCTACTTGGTGCGAAAATTGGTAATTGACACTAAATAAAGATAAGTGTGAAGTAATACACATGACCACTAAAAGAAATCCGCTGAACTTCAATTACGCGATAAATCAGTCAAACCTTAAGATCGTAAATTCTACCAAATACCTAGGTGTTACAATTACGAACAACTTTGACTGGAGAGAACACACAGAAAATATTGTGGGGAAGGCGAACCAAAGGTTACGTTTCATTGGCAGAACGCTTAGACGATGCACCAGCTCCACCAAAGAGACTGCCTACATCACACTTGTGCGTCCTCTCTTGGAGTACTGTTGCCCCTTGTGGGACCCTCCCCAGGTGGGACTGACGGAAGATATTGAGAAGGTTCAGACAAGGGCAGCTCGTTTTGTTTTATCACGTTACGGGGGGGAAAGCGTCACGGAAATGTTGCACGAATTGGGGTGGAAATAATTAAAAGAAAGACGTTATTCATTGCGGCGTGATCTGTTTGCGAAGTTTCAATCACCGACTTTTAGTTCTGAATGTGAAAATATTTTGCTAGCACCCACCTACTTAGGGAGACATGACCATCCCAATAAAATAAGAGAAATCAGATCCAAAACGGAACGATTTTGGTGTTCTTTCTTCCCGCGCGCTATTAGAGACTGGAACGGTAGAGAAAAGTCATGAAGGTGGTTAATGAACCCTCTGCCACACACTTAAATGTGATTTGCAGAGTAACGATGTAGATGTAGATGTAGATGTAGACGACATTGACGACATTGACTACATAGACGACATAAACGATATTGATGACATTGACGACATTAACGAAATTGAAGACATAGACGACATTAACGACATTGACGACATAGACGACATTGACGACATTGACATTGACGACATTGACGATATTGACGATATAGACGACATAGACGACACAGACGATATTGACGACATAGACGATATTGACGATTTTGACGACATTGACGACATTGACGACATTGACGATATTGACGACTTTGACGACATTGACGACATTGACGATAATGACGACATTGACGACATTGACGACACAGACGACATTGACGAAATCGACGACATAGACGATATTTACTACTGTGACGACATTGATGACATAGTTGACATAGACAACATGTATGACATTGACAACATTGACAGCTTTGAAGACATAGACGACATTGACGTCATTGACGACATTGACGACATAGACGACTTTGACGACATTGACGACTTTGATGACATAGACAACATTGACCATATTGACAACTTTGACGACATTGACGACATTGACAATATTGACGACATAGACGATATTGACGACATTGACGACATAGACGACTTTGATGACATAGACGATATTGACGACATAGACAACATAGACAATATTGACGACTTTGACGACATTGACGACTTTGACGACATTGACTACATAGTCGACATTGACAACATTGACGACATTGGCGACATAGACGACATAGACGATATTTACGACTTTGACGACATTGACGACATTGATGACAAAGACAACATGTATGACATTGACAACATTGACAGCATTGAAGACATTGACGACATTGACGACATTGACGACATAGACGACATAGACGATATTGACGATATTGACGACATTAACGACATTGACGACATGGAAGACATTGACGACATTGACAACAGTGACGTCATAGACGATATTGACGAAATAGACGACATAGACGACATAGACGGCATTGACGACATAGACGATATAGACGACTTTGGCGACATTGACGACATTGACGATATTGACGACATTGACGACATTGACGACATAGACGACATTGACGACATTGACGACATAGACGACATTGACGACATTGATATCATAGACGACATAGACGACATAGACGATATTGACGACTTTGAAGACATTGACGACATTGACGATATTGTCGACATAGACGACATTGACGACATTGACGACATTGAGGACATTGACGACATTGACGACATGGACGACATAGACGATATTGACGACTTTGACGACATTAACGACATTGACGACTTAGACGACATTGACGACACTGAAGATATTGACGACATTGTCGACATAGACGACATTGACGACATAGACGACATGGACGACGTAGACGACGTTAATGACATTGACGACATTGACGACATAGACGTCATAGACGATATTGACGACTTTGACGACATTGACGACTTTGACGACATTGACGACATTGACGATATTAACGACTTTGACGACATTGACGACATTGACGATATTGACGACATAGACGATATTGACGACATTGACAACAATGACGACATTGACGACATAGACGACATTGACGACATAGACGACATAGACGACATAGACGACATTGACGACATAGTCGATATTGAGGACATTGACGACATTGACGATATTGATGACATTGACGACTTTGACGATATTGACGACTTTGACGACTTTGACGACAAAGACGATATTGACGACATAGACGATATAGACGACATAGACGACATAGACGATATTTACGACTTTGATAACGTTGACGACATAGATGACATAGACAACATGTATGACATTGACAACATTGACAGCTTTGAAGACATAGACGACATTGACGTCATTGACGACATTGACGACATAGACGACTTTGACGACATTGACGACATTGATGACATAGACAACATTGACGATATTGACAACTTTGACGACATTGACGACATTGACAATATTGACGACATAGACGATATTGACGACATTGACGACATTGACGACATTGACGACATAAACGACTTTGATGACATTGACGACATTGACGACATGGACGACATAGACGATATTGACGACATTGACGACATTAACGACATTGACAACATGGAAGACATTGACGACAGTGACAACAGTGACGTCATTGACGATATTGACGAAATAGACGACATAGACGACATAGACGGCATTGACGACATAGACGATATAGACGACTTTGGCGACATTGACGACATTGACGATATTGACGACATTGACGACATTGACGACATAGACGACATTGACGACATTGACAACATAGACGACATAGACGAAATAGACGATATTGACGACTTTGAAGACATTGACGACATTGACGATATTGTCGACATAGACGACATTGACGACATTGACGACATTGACGCCATTGACGACATGGACGACATAGACGATATTGACGACATTGACGACATTAACGACATTGACGACATAGACGACATTGACGACACTGAAGACATTGACGACATTGTCGACATAGAAGACATTGACGACATAGACGACATGCACGACATTGACGACATCGACGACATAGACGACGTTGACGACATAGACGACATTGACGACATTGACGACATAGACGACATAACCGATATTGACGACTTTGACGACATTGACGACATAGACGACATAGACGACATTGACGACATTGACTACATAGACAACATAAACTATATTGTAGACATTGACGACATTGAAGACATAGACGACTTTAACGACATTGAAGACATAGACGACATTGACGACATTGACGACATTGACGACATAGACGACATAGACGATATTGACTACATTGACGACATTAACGACTTGACGACATAGACGATATTGGCGACATTGACGACATTGACGAAATTGACGACATATACGACATAGACGACACAGACGATATTGACGACATAGACGATATTGACGACTTTGACGACATTGACGACATTGACGATATTAACGACTTTGACGACATTGACGACATTGACGATATTGACGACATTGAGGACATTGACGACACAGACGACATTGACGAAATCGACGACATAGACTATATTTACTACTGTGACGACATTGATGACATAGTTGACATAGACAACATGTAGGACATTGACAACATTGACGGCATTGAAGACATTGACGACATTGACGTCATTGACGACATTGACGACATAGACGACTTTGACGACATTGACGAAATTGACGACATAGACTACATAGATGATATTGACGACTTTGACGAATTGACGATATTGACAACATTGACGACTTTGACGACATTGACGACATTGACGACATTGACGACATAAACGACTTTGATGACATTGACGACATTGACGACATAGACGACATAGACGATATTGACGACATTGACGACATTAACGACATTGACGACATGGAAGACATTGACGACAGTGACAACACTGACGTCATTGACGATATTGACGAAATAGACGACATAGACGGCATTGACGACATAGACGATATAGACGACTTTGACGACATTGACGACATTGACGATATTGACGACATTGACGACATTGACGACATAGAAGACATTGACGACATTGACAACACAGACGACATAGACGAAATAAACGATATTGACGACTTTGAAGACATTGACGACATTGACGATATTGTCGACATAGACGACATTGACGACATTGACGACATTGACGACATTGACGACATGGACGACATAGACGATATTGACTACATTGACGACATTAACGACTTGACGACATAGACGATATTGGCGACATTGACGACATTGACGATATTGACGACATAGACGATATTGACGACTTTGACGACATTGACGACATTGACGATATTAACGACTTTGACGACATTGACGACATTGACGATATTGACGACATTGACGACATTGACGACACAGACGACATTGACGAAATCGACGACATAGACTATATTTACTACTGTGACGACATTGATGACATAGTTGACATAGACAACATGTAGGACATTGACAACATTGACGGCATTGAAGACATTGACGACATTGACGTCATTGACGACATTGACGACATAGACGACTTTGACGACATTGACGAAATTGACGACATAGACTACATAGATGATATTGACGACTTTGACGACATTGACGACATTGACAACATTGACGACTTTGACGACATTGACGACATTGACGACATTGACGACATAGACGACATAGACGATATTTACGACTTTGACGGCATTGACGACATAGATGACAAAGATAACATGTATGACATTGACAACATTGACAGCATTGAAGACATTGACGACATTGACGTCATTGACGACATCGACGACATAGACGACTTTGACGACATTGACGACATTGACGACATAGACGATATTGACGATATTGACGACATTGACGATAAAGACGACATTGACGACATAGACGACATTGACGACATTGACGAAAATGTCGATATTGACGATATTTTTTTACGACATAGACGATATTTACGACATTGATGACATTGACGACACAGACGACATTGACGACATAGACGACATAGACGATATTTACGACTTTGACGACATTGACGACATAGATGACATAGACAACATGTATGACATTGACAACATTGACAGCTTTGAAGACATTGACGACATTGACGTCATTGACGACATTGACGACATAGACGACTTTGACGAAATTGACGACATTGACGACATAGACGACAAAGACGATAATGACGACTTTGACGACATTGACGACATTGACGACATTGCCGACGTTGACGACATAGACGACATTGACGACATTGATGACATTGACGACATTGACGACATTGACAATATTGACGACATAGACAACATAGACGACATAGACGACATTGACGAAATAGACGATATTTACAACTTTGACGACATTGACGAAATTGACGACATTGACGACATTGACGACACAATGACATTGCCGACATAGACGATATTTACGACTTTGACGACATTGGCGACATAGAAGACATAGACAACATGTATGAAATTGACAACATTGACACCATTGAAGACATTGAAGACATTGACATCATTGACGACATTGACGACATTGACGACATAGTCGATATTGACGACTTTGACGACATTGACGACAAAGACGACATTGACGACATAGACGACATAGACGATATTGACGATATGGACGACATTGACGACATTGACGAAAATGTCGATATTGACGATATTGACGACATAGACGATATTGACGACATTGACGACATTGACGACATTGACGACATAGACGACATTGACGACATACACGACATAGACGACATAGACGACATTGACGACATAGACGATATTGAGGACATTGACAACATTAATGATATTGATGATATTGACGACTTTGACGACATTGACGACTTTGACGACATTGACGACAAAGACGACATTGACGACATAGACGACATAGACGATATTTACGACTTTGACGAAGTTGACGACATAGATGACATAGACAACATGTATGACATTGACAACATTGACAGCTTTGAAGACATTGACGCCATTGACGTCATTGACGACATTGACGACATAGACGACTTTGACGACATTGAAGACATAGACAACATTGACGATATTGACAACTTTGAAGACATTGACGACATTGACAACATTGACGACATAGACGACATTGTCGGCATTGACGACATAGACGACATAAACGACATTGACAACATTGACGACATAGATGACAGATACGATATTGACGACTTTGAAGACATTGACGATATTGACGACATAGACATTGACGACATAGACGACATTGACAACATTGACGACATAGATGACATAGACGATATTGACGACATTTACGACATTGACGACATAGACGACATTCACGATATTCACATTTACGACATTGACGACATTGATGAAATGGACGACATTGACGACATTGACGACATAGACGACATTGACGACATTGACAACATAGACGACATAGACGACATAGACGATATTGACGACATTGATGACATTGACGACATTGACGTTATTGTCGACATAGACGACATAGACGACATTGACGACATTGACGACATTGACGACATGGACGACATAGAAGATATTGACGACATTGACGACATTAACGACATTGACGACATAGACGACATTAACGACACTGAAGACATTGACGACACTGTCGACATAGACGACATTGACGACATAGACGACATGGACGACATTGACCACATCAACGACACAGACGACGTTGACGACATAGACGACATTGACGACATAGACGACATAACCAATATTGACGACCTTGAAGACGTTGACGCCATTGACGACTTTGACGACATAGACGACATAGACGACATTGACGATATAGACGACATAGACGATATTGACGACATTGACGACATTAACGACATTGACGACATAGACGACATTGGCGACATTGACGACATTGACGACATTGACGATATTGACGACACAGACGACATAGACGACACAGACGATATTGACGACAAAGACAATATTGACGACTTTGACGACATTGACGACATTGACGATATTAACGACATTGACGACATTGACGACATTGACGACATAGACGACTTTGACGACATTGACGACATTGACGACATAGACGATATTGACGATTTTGACGACATTGACGACATTGACGACATAGACGACATTGTCGACATTGACGACATTGACGAAAATGTCGATATTAACGATATTTTGACGCCATAGACGATATTTACGACATTGATGACATTGACGACACAGAGACATTGACGACATAGACGACATAGACGATATTTACGACTTTGACGACATTGACGACATAGATGACATAGACAAAATGTATGACATTGACAACATTGACAGCTTTGAAGACATTGACGACATTGACGTCATTGACGACATTGACGACATAGACGACATTGACGACATTGACGACATTGACGACATAGACGACATTGACGACATAGACGACAAAGACGATAATGAAGACTTTGACGACATTGACGACATTGACGACATTGACGACGTTGACGACATAGACGACATTGACGACATTGATGACATTGACGACATTGACGACATAGACAATATTGACGACAAAGACAACATAGACGACATAGACGACATTGACGAAATAGACGATATTTACAACTTTGACGACATTGACGAAATTGACGACATTGACGACATTGACGACATTGACGACACAACGACATTGCCGACATAGACGACATAGACGATATTTACGACTTTGACGACATTGACGACATAGAAGACATAGACAACATGTATGAAATTGACAACATTGACAGCATTGAAGACATTGAAGACATTGACGTCATGGACGACAATGACGACATAGACGACTTTTACGACATTGACGACATTGACGACATTGACGACATTGACGACATTGACGACATTGACGACATTGACGACATTGAAGACATACATGACATAGTCGATATTGACGACTTTGACGACATTGACGACAAAGACGACATTGACGACATAGACGACATAGACGATATTGACGAGATGGACGACATTGACGACATTGACGAAAATGTCGATATTGACGATATTGACGACATAGACGATATTGACGACATTGACGACATTGACGACATTGACAACATAGACGACATTGACGACATAGACGACATAGACGACATAGACGACATCGACGACATAGACGATATTGAGGACATTGACGACATTGATGATATTGATGATATTGACGACATAGACGATATTTACGACTTTGACGAAGTTGACGACATAGATGACATAGACAACATGTATGACAGTGACAACATTGACAGCTTTGAAGACATTGACGACATTGACGTCATTGACGACATTGACGACATAGACGACTTTGACGACATTGAAGACATAGACAACATTGACGATATTAACAACTTTGAAGATATTGACGACATTGACAACATTGACGACATAGACGACATTGACGGCTTTGTCGACATAGACGACATACACGACATTGACGACATTGACGACATAGACGACAGATACGATATTGACGACTTTGAAGACATTGACGATATTGACGATATAGACTTTGACGACATTGACGACATAGACGACATTGACGACATTGACGAAATAGATGACATAGACGATATTGACGACATTGACGACATTGACGACATAGACGACATTCACGATATTCACATTGACGTCATTGATGACATTGATGACATGGACGACATTGACGACATACACGACATAGACGATATTGACGACTATGACGACTTTGACGACAAAGACGACATTGACAACATAGACTACATAGACAATATTGACGATATGGACGACATTGACGATATTGACGAAAATGTCGATATTGACGATATTGACGACATAGACGATATTGACGACATTGACGACATTGACGACATTGACGACATTGACGACATTGACGACATAGACGACATAGACGACATTGACGACATTGAAGACATAGACGACATTAACGACATTGAAGACATAGACGACATTGACGACATTGACGACATTGACGACATAGACGACATAGACGATATTGACGACATTGACGACATTAACGACATTGACGACATAGACGACATTGGCGACATTGACGACATTGACGACATTGACGATATTGACGACATAGACGACATAGACGACACAGACGATATTGACGACATAGACAATATTGACGACTTTGACGACATTGACGACATTGACGATATTAACGACTTTGACGACATTGACGACATTGACGATATTGACGACATTGACGACATTGACGACATTGACGAAATTGACGACATTGACGACACAGACGACATTGACGAAATCGACGACATAGACGATATTTACTACTGTGACGACATTGATGACATAGTTGACATAGACAACATGTAGGACATTGACAACATTGACGGCATTGAAGACATTGACGACATTGACGTCATTGACGTCATTGACGACATAGACGACTTTGACGACATTGACGACATTGACGACATTGACGACATAGACGACATAGACGATATTGTCGACTTTGACGACATTGACGACATTGAAGACATTGACGACATTGACGACATAGACGAAATTGACGACATTGACGAAATAGACGACATAGACGATATTTACGACTTTGACGACATTAACGACAGATGACAAAGATAACATGTATGACATTTACAACATTGACAGCATTGAAGACATTAACGACATTGACGTCATTGACGACATTGACAACATGGACGACTTTGACGACATTGACGACATTGACGACATAGACGATATTGACGATTTTGACGACATTGACGACAAAGACGACATTGACGATATTGACGACATTGACGAAAATGTCGATATTGACGATATTTTGACGACATAGACGATATTTACGACATTGATGACATTGACGACACAGACGACATTGACGACATAGACGACATAGACGATATTTACGACTTTGACGACATTGACAACATAGATGACATAGACAACATGTATGACATTGACAACATTGACAGCTTTGAAGACATTGACGACATTGACGTCATTGACGAGATTGACGACATAGACGACTTTGACGACATTGACGACATTGACGACATAGACGACAAAGACGATAATGACGACTTTGACGACATTGACGACATTGACGACATTGACGACGTTGACGACATAGACGACATTGATGACATTGACGACATTGACGACATAGACAATATTGACGACATAGACAACATAGACGACATTGACGAAATAGACGATATTTACAACTTTGACGACATTGACGAAATTGACGACATTGACGACATTGACAACATTGACGACACAACGACATTGCCGACATAGACGATATTTACGACTTTGACGACATTGACGACATAGAAGACATAGACAACATGTATGAAATTGACAACATTGACAGCATTGAAGACATTGAAGACATTGACGTCATTGACGACATTGACGACATAGACGACTTTGACGACATTGACGACATTGACGACATTGACGACATACACGACATAGTCGATATTGACGACTTTGACGATATTTACGACAAAGACGACATTGACGACATAGACGACATAGACGATATTGACGATATGGACGACATTGACGACATTGACGAAAATGTCGATATTGACGATATTGACGACAGAGACGATATTGACGACATTGACAACATTGACGACATTGACGACATAGACGACATTGACGACATAGATGACATAGACGACATAGACGACATTGACGACATAGACGATATTCAGCACATTGACGACATTGATGATATTGATGATATTGACGACTTTGACGATATTGACGACTTTGACGACATTGACGACAAAGACGACATTGACGACAAAGACGACATAGACGACATAGACGATATTTAGGACTTTAGCGAAGTTGACGACATAGATGACATAGACAACATGTATGACATTGACAACATTGACAGCTTTGAAGACATCGACGACATTGATGACATGGACGACATTGACGACATACACGACATAGACGATATTGACGACTATGACGACAAAGACGACATTGACAACATAGACTACATAGACAATATTGACGATATGGACGACATTCACGACATTGAAGAAAATGTCGATATTAACGATATTGACGACAAAGACGATATTGACGACATTGACGACATTGACGACATTGACGACACAACGACATTGCCGACATAGGCGACAGACGATATTTACGACATTGACGACATTGACGACATAGAAGACCAAGACAACATGTATGACATTGACAACATTGACAGCATTGAAGACATTGAAGACATTGACGTCTTTGACGACATTGACGACATTGACGACATACACGACATAGACGATATTGACGACTTTGACGACATTGACGACAAAGACGTCATTGACGACATAGACTACATAGACGATGTTGACGATATGGACGACATTGACGACATACACGACATTGACGACATTGACGACATAGACGACAGATACGATATTGACGACTTTGAAGACAATGACGATATTGACGATATAGACTTTGACGACATTGACGACATAGACGACATTGACGACATTGACGACATTGACGCAATAGATGACATAGACGATATTGACGACATTTACGACATTGACGACATAGACGACATTCACGATATTCACATTGACGTCATTGACGACATTGATGACATGGACGACATTGACGACATACACGACATAGACGATATTGACGACTATGACGACTTTGACGACATAGACGACATTGACAACATAGACTACATAGACAATATTGACGACATTGACGACATTGATGAAAATGTCGATTTTGACGATATTGACGACATAGACGATATTGACGACATTGACGACATTGACGACATTGACGACATTGACGACATGGACGACATAGACGATATTGACGACATTGACGACATTAACGACATTGACGACATAGACGACATTGACGACACTGAAGACATTGACGACATTGTCGAGATAGACGACATTGACGACATAGACGACATTGACGACATTGACGACATCGACGACATTGACGAAGTTGACGACATAGACGACATTGACGACATTGACGACATAGACGACATAACCGATATTGACGACTTTGACGACATTGACGCCATTGACGACATTGACGACATAGACGACATAGGCGACATTGATGACATTGACTACATAGACGACATAAACGATATTGACGACTTTGACGACATTGACGCCATTGACGACATTGACGACATGGACGACATAGACGACATTGACGACATTGAAGACATAGACAACATTAACGACATTGAAGACATAGACGACATTGACGTCATTGACGACATTGACGACATAGACGACATAGACGATATTGACGACATTGACGACATTAACAACATTGACGACATAGACGACATTGGCGACATTAACGACATTGACGACATTGACGATATTGACGACAGAGATGACATAGACGACACAGATGATATTGACGACATAGACAATATTGACGACTTTGACGACATTGACGACATTGACGATATTAACGACTTTGACGACATTGACGACATTGACGATATTGACGACATTGACGACATTGACGACATTGACGACATTGACGACATTGACGACACAGACGAGATTGACGAAATCGACGACATAGGCGATATTTACTACTGTGACGGCATTGATGACATAGTTGACATAGACAACATGTAGGACATTGACAACATTGACGGCATTGAAGACATTGACGACATTGACGTCATTGACGACAATGACGACATAGACGACATTGACGACATTGACGACATTGACGACATTGACGACTTAGACGACATAGACGATATTGTCGACTTTGACGACATTGACGACATTGAAGACATTGACGACATTGACGACATAGACGAAATTGACGACATTGACGAAATAGACGACATAGACGATATTTACGACTTTGACGACATTAACGACATAGATGACATAGACAGCATGTATGACATTGACAACATTGACAGCATTGAAGACATTGACGACATTGACGTCATTGACGACATTGACGACATTGACGACATAGACGATATTTACGACTTTAGCGACATTGACGACAGATGACAAAGATAACATGTATGACATTGACAACATTGACAGCATTGAAGACATTGACGACATTGACGTCATTGACGACATTGACGACATGGACGACTTTGACGACATTGACGACATTGACGACATAGACGATATTGACGATTTTGACGACATTGACGACAAAGACGACATTGACGACATTGACGATATTGACGACATTGACGAAAATGTCGATATTGACGATATTTTGACGACATAGACGATATTTACGACATTGATGACATTGACGACACAGACGACATTGACGACATAGACGACATAGACGATATTACGACTTTGACGACATTGACGACATAGATGACATAGACAACATGTATGACATTGACAACATTGACAGCTTTGAAGACATTGACGACATTGACGTCATTGACGACATTGACGACATTGACGTCATTGACGACATTGACGACATTGACGATATTTACGACTTTAGCGACATTGACGACAGATGACAAAGATAACATGTATGACATTGACAACATTGACAGCATTGAAGACATTGACGACATTGACGTCATTGACGACATTGACGACATTGACGACATTGACGACATTGACGACGTTGACGACTTAGACGACATTGATGACATTGACGACATTGACGACATAGACAATATTGACGACATAGACAACATAGACGACATAGACGACATTGACGAAATAGACGATATTTACAACTTTGACGACATTGACGATATTGACGACATTGACGACATTGACAACATTGACGACACAACGACATTGCCGACATAGACGACATAGACGATATTTACGACTCTGTCGACATTGACGACATAGAAGACATAGACAACTTGTATGACATTGACAACATTGACAGCATTGAAGACATTGAAGACATTGACATCATTGACGACATTGACGACATAGACGACATTGACGACATTGACGACATTGACGACATTTACGACATTGACGACATTGACGACATTGACGACATTGACGACATACACGACATAGTCGATATTGTCGACTTTGACGATATTGACGACAAAGACGACATTGACGACATAGACGACATAGACGACATAGACGATATTGACGATG
This sequence comes from Locusta migratoria, assembly GCA_026315105.1. NCBI lineage: Eukaryota > Metazoa > Arthropoda > Insecta > Orthoptera > Acrididae > Locusta > Locusta migratoria. Next base: position 127,011,183 of record CM048754.1, read on the forward strand.
TGGACGACATTGACGACATTGACGAAAATGTCGATATTGACGATATTGACGACAGAGACGATATTGAAGACATTGACAACATTGACGACATTGACGACATAAACGACATTGACGACATAGACGACATAGACGACATTGACGACATAGACGGTATTGAGCACATTGACGACATTGATGATATTGATGATATTGACGACTTTGACAATATTGACGACTTTGACGACATTGACGACAAAGACGACATTAACGACAAAGACGACATAGACGACATAGACGATATTTACGACTTTAGCGAAGTTGACGACATAGATGACATAGACAACATGTATGACATTGACAACATTGACAGCTTTGAAGACATTGACGACATTGACGTCATTGACGACATTGACGACATAGACGACTTTGACGACATTGAAGACATAGACAACATTGACGATATTGACAACTATGAAGACATTGACGACATTGACAACATTGACGACATAGACGAAATTGACGGCTTTGACGACATAGACGACATAGACGACATTGACGACATTGACGACATAGACGACAGATACGATATTGACGACTTTGAAGACATTGACGATATTGACGACATAGACATTGACGACATTGACGACATAGACGACATTGACGACATTGTCGACATAGATGACATAGACGATATTGACGACATTTACGACGTTGACGACATAGACGACATTCACGATATTCACATTGACGACATTGACGACATTGATGACATGGACGACATTAAATACATACACGACATAGACAATATTGACGACTATGACGACTTGACGACAAAGACGACATTGACAACATAGTCTACATAGACAATATTGACGATATGGACGACATTCACGACATTGACGAAAATGTCGATATTAACGACATTGACGACAAAGACGATATTGACGACATTGACGACATTGACGACACAACGACATTGCCGACATAGACGACAGACGATATTTACGACATTGATGACATTGACGACATTGACGACATAGAAGACCAAGACAACATGTATGACATTGACAACATTGACAGCATTGAAGACATTGAAGACATTGACGTCATTGACGACATTGACGACATTGACGACATACACGACATAGACGATATTGACGACTTTGACGACATTGACGACAAAGACGTCATTGACGACATAGACTACATAGACGGTGTTGACGATATGGACGACATTGACGACATTGACGAAAATGTCGATATTGACGACACTGACGACATAGACGATATTGACGACAATGACGACATTGACGACATTGACGACATAGACGACATTGACGACATAGACGACATAGACGACATTGACGACATAGGCGATATTGAGGACATTGACGACATTGACGATATTGATGACATTGACGACTTTGACGATATTGACGACTTTGACGACATTGACGACAAAGACGACATTGACGACATAGACGACATAGACGACATAGACGACATAGACGACATAGACGATATTTACGACTTTGATAACGTTGACGACATAGATGACATAGACAACATGTATGACATTGACAACATTGACAGCTTCGAAGACATTGACGACATTGACGTATTGACGACATTGACGACATAGACGACTTTGACGACATTGACGACATTGACGACATAGACAACATTGACGATATTGACAACTTTGACGACATTGACGACATTGACAATATTGAAGACATAGACGATATTGACGACATTGACGACATTGACGATATTGACGACTTTGACGACATTGACGACCTAGACGACATTGACGACATAGACGACATAGACGATATTGACGATATGGACGACTTTGACGACATTGACGAAAATGTCGATATTGACGATATTGACGACAAAGACGATATTGACGACATTGACGACATTGACGACATTGACGACATAGCCGACTTTGACAACATAGACGACATAGACGACATTGACGACATAGACGATATTATAGACATTGACGACATTGACGATTTGGATGACATTGACGACTTTGACGACATTGACGACTTTGACGAAATTGACGACATTGAGGATAATGACGACATAGACGACATTGACGACATTGACGACATAGACGACATTGACGACATTGACGACATGGACGACATAGACGATATTGACGACATTGACGACATTAACGACATTGACGACATAGACAGCATTGACGACATTGAAGACATTGACGACATTGTCGACATAGACGACATTGAAGACATAGACGACAAGGACGACATTGACGACATCGATGAGATAGACGACGTTGACGACATAGACGACATTGACGACAATGACGACATAGACGACATAACCGATATTGACAACTTTGACGACATTGACGCCATTGACGACATGGACGAGATAGACGACATAGACGACATTGACGCCATTACTACATTGACGACATAGACGACATAAACGATATTGAAGACATTGACGACATTAACGACATTGAAGACATAGACGACGTTGACGACATTGACGACATTGACGACACAACGACATTGACGACATAGAAGACCAAGACAACATGTATGACATTGACAACATTGACAGCATTGAAGACATTGAAGACATTGACGTCATTGACGACATTGACGACATTGACGACATACACGACATAGACGATATTGACGACTTTGACGACATTGACGACAAAGACGTCATTGACGACATAGACTACATAGACGGTGTTGACGATATGGACGACATTGACGACATTGACGAAAATGTCGATATTGACGACACTGACGACATAGACGATATTGACGACAATGACGACATTGACGACATTGACGACATAGACGACATTGACGACATAGACGACATAGACGACATAGACGACATTGACGACATAGGCGATATTGAGGACATTGACGACATTGACGATATTGATGACATTGACGACTTTGACGATATTGACGACTTTGACGACATTGACGACAAAGACGACATTGACGACATAGACGACATAGACGACATAGACGACATAGACGACATAGACGATATTTACGACTTTGATAACGTTGACGACATAGATGACATAGACAACATGTATGACATTGACAACATTGACAGCTTCGAAGACATTGACGACATTGACGTATTGACGACATTGACGACATAGACGACTTTGACGACATTGACGACATTGACGACATAGACAACATTGACGATATTGACAACTTTGACGACATTGACGACATTGACAATATTGAAGACATAGACGATATTGACGACATTGACGACATTGACGATATTGACGACTTTGACGACATTGACGACCTAGACGACATTGACGACATAGACGACATAGACGATATTGACGATATGGACGACTTTGACGACATTGACGAAAATGTCGATATTGACGATATTGACGACAAAGACGATATTGACGACATTGACGACATTGACGACATTGACGACATAGCCGACTTTGACAACATAGACGACATAGACGACATTGACGACATAGACGATATTATAGACATTGACGACATTGACGATTTGTATGACATTGACGACTTTGACGACATTGACGACTTTGACGAAATTGACCACATTGACGATAATGACGACATAGACGACATTGACGACATTGACGACATAGACGACATTGACGACATTGACGACATGGACGCCATTACTACATTGACGACATAGACGACATAAACGATATTGACGACATTGACGACATTAACGACATTGACGACATAGACAGCATTGACGACATTGAAGACATTGACGACATTGTCGACATAGACGACATTGACGACATAGACGACAAGGACGACATTGACGACATCGATGAGATAGACGATGTTGACGACATAGACGACATTGACGACAATGACGACATAGACGACATAACCGATATTGACAACTTTGACGACATTGACGCCATTGACGACATGGACGACATAGACGACATAGACGACATTGACGCCATTACTACATTGACGACATAGACGACATAAACGATATTGAAGACATTGACGACATTAACGACATTGAAGACATAGACGACGTTGACGACATTGACGACATTGACGACATAGACGACTTTGACGACATTGACGACATTGACGACATAGCGACATAGACGATATTGTCGACTTTGACGACATTGACGACATTGAAGACATTGTCGACATTGACGACATAGACGACTTTGACGACACTGACGAAATAGACGACATAGACGATATTTACGACTTTGACGACATTAACGACATAGATGACATTGACAGCATGTATGACATTGACAACAATGACAGCATTCAAGGCATTGACGACATTGACGTCATTGACGACATTGACGACATAGACGACTTTGACGACATTGACGACATTGCCGACATAGACGACATTGAAGACATAGACGACATTGACGACATTGACGAAAATGTCTATATTGACGATATTGACGACATAGACGATATATACGACTTTGATGACATTGACGATACAGACGACATTGACGACATAGACGATATTTACGACTTTGGCGACATTGACGACATAGATGACATAGACACTATGTATGACATTGACAACATTGACAGCTTTGAAGACATTGACGATATTGACGACATTGACGACATAGACGACTTTGACGACATTGACAACATTGACGACATAGACGACATTGACGACATAGACGACATTGATGACATAGACGACATTGACGACATTGACGACATAGACGATATTGACGACTTTGAACACATTGACGACATTGACGACATAGATGACATTGACGACATTGAAGACATTGACGACTTGTCGACATAGACGACATTGACGACATAGACGACATTGACAATATTGACGACATAGACGACATAGACGATATTGACGACATTGACGATATTAACGACATTGATGACATAGACGACATTGACGACATTGACGACAAAGACGACATTGAGGACATTGACGAAATAGACGACATAGACGATATTTACGACTTTGAAGACATTGACGACATAGACAACATATATGACATTGACAACATTGACAGCACTGAAGACATTGACGACATTGACGTCATTGACGACATTGACGACTTAGACGACTTTGACGACATTGACGTCAATGACGTCATAGACGACATAGACGACATTGACGACTTTGACGACATTGACGACATTGACGACATAGATGACATTGACGACATTGAAGACATTGACGACATTGACGACATGGACAACATTGACGACACCGACGACATAGACGACGTTGACGACATAGATGACATTGACGACATAGACGACATAACCGATATTGACGACTTTGACGACAATGACGCAATTGACGACATTGACGACATAGACGACATAGACGACATTGACGACATTGGCTGTATAGACGACATAAACGATATTGACGACATTGACGACATTAACGACATTGAAGACATGACGACATTGACGACATTGACGACATTGACGACATTGACGACATTGACGACATAGAGGACATAGACGATATTGACGACATAGACGACATTCACGACATTGACGACATAGACAACATAACCGATATAGACGACTTTGACGACATTCACGACATTGACGATATTGACGACAAAGACGCCATTGACGACATTGACGACATTGACGAACTAGACGACATAGACGACTTTGACGACATTGACGAAATAGACGACATAGACGATATTTACGACTTTGACGACATTAACGACATAGATGACATAGACAGCATGTATGACATTGACAACATTGACAGCATTGAAGACATTGACGACATTGACGTCATTGACAACATTGACGACATAGACGACTTTGACGACATTGACGACATTGACGACATAGACGACATTGAAGACATAGACGACATTGACGACATTGACGAAAATGTCTATATTGACGATATTGACGACATAGACGATATATACGACTTTGATGACATAGACGATATAGACGACATTGACGACATAGACGATATTGACGACATTGACGACATAGACGGCTTTGACGACATTGACGACATTGACGACATAGACGACATTGACGACATAGACGACATTGACGACATAGACGACATTGATGACATAGACGACATTGACGACATTGACATCGACGATATTGACGACTTTGACGACAATGACGACATTGACGATATTGACGACATAGACGACATTGACGACATAGACGACATTGACAATATTGCCGACATAGACGACATAGACGATATTGACGACATTGACGATATTAACGACATTGATGGCATAGACAACATTGACGACATTGACGACATAGACGACATTGAGGACATTGACGAAATAGACGACATAGACGATATTTACGTCTTTGAAGACATTGACGACATAGATGACATAGATAACATATATGACATTGACAACATTGACAGCACTGAAGACATTGACGACATTGACGTCATTGACGACATTGACGACATTGACGACATAGACGACATAGACGTCATAGACGACATAGACGACATAGACGACTTTGACGATATTGACGATATTGACGACATTGACGACACAGACGACATTGACGACATTGACGACATTGACGACATAGACGACATTGACAATATTGACGACATAGACGACATAGACGTTATTGACGACATTGACGATATTAACGACATTGATGACATAGACAACATTGACGACATTGACGACATAGACGACATTGAGGACATTGACGAAATAGACGACATAGACGATATTTACGACTTTGAATACATTAACGACATAGATGACATAGACAACATATATGACATTGAAAACATTGACAGCACTGAAGACATTGACGACATTGACGTCATTGACGACATTGACGACTTAGACGACTTTGACGACATTGACGTCAATGACGACATAGACGACATAGACGATATTGACGACTTTGACGACATTGACGATATTGACGACATAGATGACATTGACGACATTGAAGACATTGACGACTTGTCGACATAGACGACATTGACGACATAGACGACATGGACAACATTGACGACATCGACGACATTGACGACGTTGACGACATAGATGACATTGAAGACATGACGACATAACCGAAATTGACGACTTTGATGACAATGACGCCATTGACGACATTGACGACATAGACGACATAGACGACATTGACGACATTGGCTGTATAGACGACATAAACGATATTGACGACATTGACGACATTAACGACATTGAAGACATAGACGACATTGACGACTTTGACGACAGTGACGACATTGACGACATCGACGACATAGACGACGTTGACGACATAGACGACATAGACAACATTGACGACATTGACCACATAGACTACATAAACGATATTGACGACGTTGACGACATTAATGACATTGAAGACATTAACGACATTGACGACATGGACGACATTGACGACATTGACGACATTGACGACATTGACGACATAGACTTCATAGACGACACAGACGATATTGACGACATAGACGATATTGACGACTTCTACGACATTGACGACATTGCCGATATTGACGACTTTGACGACATTGACGACATTGGCGATATTGACGACATTGACGACATTGACGACATTGATGACATTGACGACACAGACGACATTGACGACATAGACGACATAGACGATATTTACTACTTTGACGACATTGATGACATAGTTGACATTGACAACATGTAGGACATTGACAACATTGACAGCATTGAAGACATTGACGACATTGACGTCATTGACGACATTGACGACATAGACGACTTTGACGACATTGACGACATTGACGACATAGACGACATAGACGATATTGTCGACTTTGACGACATTGACGACATTGAAGTCATTGACGACATTGACGACATAGACGACATTGACGACATTGACGAAATAGACGACTTAGACGATATTTACGACTTTGACGACATTAACGACTTAGATGACATAGACAGCATTTATGACATTGACAACATTGACAGCATTGAAGACATTGACGACACTGATGTCATTGACGACATTGACGACATAGACGACTTTGACGACATTGACGACATTGACGACATAGACGACATAGACGATATTGACGACTTTGACGACATTGACGACATTGACGACATTGACGACATTGACGAAATTGATGACATTGACGACATAGACGACATAGACGACATTTTCGACTTTGACGATATTGACGACATAGATGAGAAAGACAACATGTATGACATTGACAACATTGACAGCATTGAAGACATTGACGACATTGACGTCATTGACGACATTGACGACATAGACGATATTGACGACATTGACGACATTAACGACATTGACGACATAGAAGACATTGACGACATTGTCGACATTGACGACATTGACGACATTGACGACATTGACGATATTGACGACATAGACGACATAGACGACATAGACGGCATTGACGACATAGACGATATAGACGACTTTGACGACATTTACGATATTGACGACATTGACGACATTGACGACATAGACGACATTGACGACATTGACGACATAGACGACATAGTTGCTCAGTGACCGGCGGCCAGTGCACACGTGACCAGCAGCAGCTCTACATTGTACGGTAACCGTCTTCTTAATAGAAGCGACTGATTTACATTTCGTGTGTACTTTCTCTTGCAGCTCTTTATACTTTAGTGTGCTCGCGTGTTTGTTTATTAAGAATCGCGTTTATTTGTCAGCTCAGTTACTGAATTTTTTATTTATTAGCTCCGGTATAAATTTTTCAGATTCGCCGTTAATAAACAGTTCAGCGTTAGGTTTATACCTTGCAAAGCTCGTTGTTTATCAAACTACTGAGTCCTCTGACGTACTTACTTGGAAGAAACAAAGGTTTTTAGAATGGCTAGGAACTGTGACTGCTGCGAACGGATGGAGGCAGAGTTGGTGACTCTTTGCTCGCAGCTTCAGGCGGCGTTGGCTTCGCTGGCAACGCTTGAGACTGCGGTGGGTGGGCGCCGCTGTTGTGGGCCGCTCGCGGGGGTACAGCAGACGCCCTGTGCGTCTGTTGTGCCCTCCAATCGGCCTTCGGCTGTGTCCAGCCCGCTCACTGCCCGCGAGGAGGTAGCCCCCCAATCCGTGGTGGATTGGGAGGTCCCCTCAGCGCGTGTCAGGCGGCGTAAGACTTCCCGGGGGACCGAAGTGAGGCCTCCCCGGTTAGTCTTGCCAACAGATTCGAGGCGCTGTCTGTGGCAGGGGATGTTCCTGATGTGGATGGTGTTGCTTGTCCTGTACTCGCCCCTCTGCCTTCAAGATCCGGGCACTCACAGAGGGTGGGTTTGTTGGTAGTTGGGAGCTCCAACGTTAGGCGGGTAATGGAGCCCCTTAGGAAAATGGCTACCAGGGAGGGGAAGAATTCCAATGTGCACTCCGTGTGCATACCGAGGGGAGTCATTACGGATGTGGAACGGCTCCTTCCGGATGCCATGAAGAGCACAGGGTGCAGCCAGCTGCAGGTGGTGGCTCATGTTGGGACCAATGATGTGTGTCGCTTTGGATCGGAAGAGATCCTCTCTGGTTTTGAGCGGCTATCAGAAGTGGTTAAGACTGCCAGTCTTGCTTGCAAGATGAAAGCGGAGCTCACCATCTGCAGCATTGTCGACAGGACTGACTGCGGACCTTTGGTTCAGAGCCGAGTGGAGGGTCTGAATCAGAGGCTCAGACGGTTCTGCGACCGTGTCGGCTGCAGATTCCTCGACTTGCGCCAAAGGGTGGTGGGTTTTCGGGTTCCGCTAAATAGGTCAGGAGTCCACTACACTCAGGAAGCGGCTACACGGGTAGCGGGGGCTGTGTGGCGTGGACTGGGCGGTTTTTTAGGTTAGAAGGCCTCGGGAATACTCAAAATGGGTTTCAGTCTCAAAGGGGGCAGGTCAGACACGGGAAGAAAGTAGACATAAAAACCATTGGTGTAACAGTTGTAAATTGTCGTAGCTGTGTTGGGAAAATTCCAGAGCTCCAAGCGCTGATAGAAAGTACTGAGGCACAAATCGTTATAGATTATGAAAGCTGGCTGACGCCTGAGATAAATTCGGCCGAAATTTTTTCAAAGGGCCAAATGGTCTTCAGAAAGGATAGAATAAATAAAACAGGGGGTGGCGTGTTTATTTCTGTTACAAACGGTTTATCCTGCAACGAAATTGAGGCAGATACTTCCTGTGAATTGGTCTGGGTAGAGGTTATACCTGACCACCGAAATAAATTAATAATTGGATCTTTTTATCGGCCCCCTGACTCAGACGATGCGGTTGCAGAAATGTTCAAAGAAAGCTTGAATCATATTTCAAATAGGTATCCGAAGCATACTGTTATAATCGATGGCTACTTTAATTTACCCTCGATATGTTGCATAATTACGTATTCAAAACCGGGGGCAAATATAAAACATCGTCCGAACTAGTTCTGAATGCTTTTTCTGAGAACTACTTCGAACAGTTAGTTCATGAACCCACTAGAATAGTACGTGGTTGCGAAAATACTCTTGATCTCCTAGCAACAAATAATCCCGGGATAGTAAAGAGCATCAAAACAGATACAGGGATTAGCGAACATCGAGTTGTAGTAGCGAGACTGAATATCGAAATTCCCAAATGCACCAAAAATAAACGAAAAATATATCTATTCAATAAAGCAGATAAAAATTCGCTTCACGCTTTCCTGAGTGATAGTCTCCAGTCCTTCAAAACTAAAAATGCGAGTGTAGATCAGTTGTGGCTTACATTCAAAGACATAATATCAGTAGCAATCGAGAGATTTATACCACATAAATTAATAAAAGAGGGGACTGACCCCCGTGGTACACAAAACAGGTCAGATCACTGTTGCAGAAACAAAGAAAAACGCATGCAAAATTTAAAAAGACACAGAATCCGCAAGACTGGCAATCTTTTACTGAAACTCGCAACCTAGCGCGGACTTCAATGCGAGAATCTTATAGTTGTTTCCACAACGAAATCCTGTGTCGTAATCTTGCAGAAAATCCAAAGAAATTCTGGTCATATGTGAAGTACACTAGCGGCAAAACACAAACAATACCTTCACTACGCGATAGCAATGGTAATACTACCGACGACAGTACTGCTAAGGCAGAATTACTAAACACAGCTTTCCGAAATTCTTTCACCAAAGAAGACGAAGTGAACACTCCAGTATTCAATCCAAGAACAGCTGCCAGCATGCGAAACTTAGAAGTAGATGTTCCTGGAGTAGTAAAACAACTTAAGTCACTAAACAAAAATAAATCTTCCGGGCCAGATTGTATACCAACTAGATTCCTCTCAGAGTATGCTGATGAAATAGCTCCGTACTTAGCTATAATTTACAACCGATCACTCAGCGAAAGATCCGTACCCAAAGACTGGAAAGTTGCCCAAATTACTCCAATATTCAAGAAAGGCAATAGGAGTGATCCCCAAAATTACAGGCCTATCTCATTGACGTCGATTTGCAGTAGGATTTTGGAACATATACTTTGTTCGAATATTATGTACTACCTTGAAGAGAACGACCTATTAACCAATAGTCAGCACGGATTCAGAAAGTATCGCTCTTGCGAAACACAGCTTGCCCTTTATACACATGAAGTGTTAAGTGCCATCGACAAGGGATCTCAAATCGATTCCATATTTCTGGATTTCCGGAAGGCTTTTGATACTGTACCCCACAAGCGGCTTCTATTGAAATTGCGTGCTTATGGAATATCTCCCCAATTGTGCGATTGGATTCACGATTTCCTATCAGAAAGGACACAGTTCGTTGTAATTGACGGTAAGTCATCGAGTAAAACAGAAGTGATATCTGGCGTTCCACAGGGAAGCGTTATTGGTCCCCTACTCTTCCTCGTGTTTATAAACGATTTAGGAGATAATCTGAATAGCTCCCTTAGACTGTTCGCGGATGATGCTGTCGTTTATCGGTTAGTGAAGTCAACAGAGGATCAAAAGCAACTGCAAAGCGATTTAGACAAAATTTCTACTTGGTGCGAAAATTGGTAATTGACACTAAATAAAGATAAGTGTGAAGTAATACACATGACCACTAAAAGAAATCCGCTGAACTTCAATTACGCGATAAATCAGTCACACCTTAAGATCGTAAATTCTACCAAATACCTAGGTGTTACAATTACGAACAACTTTGACTGGAGAGAACACACAGAAAATATTGTGGGGAAGGCGAACCAAAGGTTACGTTTCATTGGCAGAACGCTTAGACGATGCACCAGCTCCACCAAAGAGACTGCCTACATCACACTTGTGCGTCCTCTCTTGGAGTACTGTTGCCCCTTGTGGGACCCTCCCCAGGTGGGACTGACGGAAGATATTGAGAAGGTTCAGACAAGTGCAGCTCGTTTTGTTTTATCACGTTACGGGGGGGAAAGCGTCACGGAAATGTTGCACGAATTGGGGAGGAAATAATTAAAAGAAAGACGTTATTCATTGCGGCGTGATCTGTTTGCGAAGTTTCAATCACCGACTTTTAGTTCTGAATGTGAAAATATTTTGCTAGCACCCACCTACTTAGGGAGACATGACCATCCCAATAAAATAAGAGAAATCAGATCCAAAACGGAACGATTTAGGTGTTCTTTCTTCCCGCGCGCTATTAGAGACTGGAACGGTAGAGAAAAGTCATGAAGGTGGTTAATGAACCCTCTGCCACACACTTAAATGTGATTTGCAGAGTAACGATGTAGATGTAGATGTAGATGTAGACGACATTGACGACATTGACTACATAGACGACATAAACGATATTGATGACATTGACGACATTAACGAAATTGAAGACATAGACGACATTAACGACATTGACGACATAGACGACATTGACGACATTGACATTGACGACATTGACGATATTGACGATATAGACGACATAGACGACACAGACGATATTGACGACATAGACGATATTGACGTTTTTGACGACATTGACGACATTGACGACATTGACGATATTGACGACTTTGACGACATTGACGACATTGACGATAATGACGACATTGACGACATTGACGACACAGACGACATTGACGAAATCGACGACATAGACGATATTTACTACTGTGATGACATTGATGACATAGTTGACATAGACAACATGTAGGACATTGACAACATTGACAGCATTGAAGACATTGACGACATTGACGTCATTGACGACATTGACGACATAGACGACATTGACGACATAGACGACATTGACGACATAGACGACATAGATGACATAGACGATATTGTCGACTTTGACGACATTGAAGACATTGACGACATTGACGACATAGACGACATTGCTGACATTGACGAAATAGACGACATAGACGATATTTACGACTTTGACGACATTAACGACATAGATGACATAGACAGCATGTATGACATTGACAACATTGACAGCATTGAAGACATTGACGACATTGACGTCATTGACGACATAGACGATATTGACGATTTTGACGACATTGACGACAAAGACGACATTGACGACATGGACGAAATTGACGACAATGACGACATTGACGAAAATGTCGATATTGACGATATTGACGACATAGACGATATTTACGACATTGATGACATTGACGACACAGAAGACATTGACGACATAGACGATATTTACGACTTTGACGACATTGACGACATAGATGACAGAGACAACATGTATGACATTGACAACATTGACAGCTTTGAAGACATTGACGACATTGACGACATTGACGACATAGACGACAAAGGCGATAATGACGACTTTGACGACATTGACGACATTGACGACATTGACGACATAGACGACATAGTCGATATTGACGACTTTGACGACATTGACGACATTCACGACATAGACGACATTGACGACATTGACGGCATAGACGACATTGACGACATTGACGACATAGACGACATAGACGATGTTGACGACTTTGACGACATTGACGACATTGACGCAATTGAAGACATTGACGTCATTGACGACATAGACGACATAGACGACATAGACGACACTGACGTCATAGACGATATTGAGGACATTGACGACATTGAAGATATTGATAACATTGACGACTTTGACGACATTGACGACTTTGACGACATTGACGACAAAGACGACATTGACGACATAGACAACATTGAGGATATTGACAACTTTGACGACATTGACGACATTTACAACATTGACGACATGGACGACATTGACGACATTGACGACTTAGACGACATTGACTACATTGACGACTTTGACGACATTGACGAGTGAGACGATATTGACGACATTGACGACATAGACGACATTGACGACATTGACGACATAGATGACATAGACGATATTGACGACATTTACGACATTGACGACATAGACGAAATTCACGAGATTCACGACATTCACGACATTCACGACATTGACGGCATGGACGACATTGACGACATTGACGACTTAGACGATATTGACGACATTGACAACATTAACGACATTGACGACATAGACGACATTGACGACATTGACGATACTGACGACATTAACGACATTGACGACATAGACGAAATTGACAACATATACGACATAGACGAAATAGGCGACATTGACGAAATAGACGATATTGACGACTTTGACCACATTGACGATATTGACTACATTGACGACATTGACGACACAGACGACATTGACGACATATGCGAAATAGACTATATTTACGATTTTGTCGACATTGACGAGATAGACGATATTGACGACATTGACGTCATAGATGACATAGACGATATTGACGACATTTACGACATTGACGACATAGACGACATTCACGATATTCACGACATTCACGACACTCACGACATTGACGACATGGACGACACTGACGACATAGACGATGTTGACGACATTGACGATATTGACGACTTTGACGACATTGACGACATTTACGACATTGACGACATAGACGACATTGACGACATAGACGACATAGACAATATTGACGATATTGACGACATGAACGTCATTGACGGCATAGACGACATTGACGACATTGATGACATTGTCGACATTGACGACATAGACAATATTGACGACATAGACAACATAGACGACATAGACGACATTGACGACATGGAAGATATTTATAACTTTGACGACATTCACGACATTGACGATATTGACGACATTGACGACACAACGACATTGCCGACATTGACGACATAGACGATATTAACGACTTTGACCACATTGACAACATAGAAGACATAGGCAACATGTATGAAATTGACAACATTGACAGCATTGAAGACATTGAAGACAATGACGTCATTGACGGCATTGACGACATTGACGACTTTGACGACATTGACGATATTAGCGACATTGACGACATACACGACATAGACGATATTGACGACTTTGACGACATTGACGACAAAGACGACATTGACGACATAGACGACATAGACGATATTGACGATATGGACGACATTGAGGACATTGACGAAAATGTCGATATTGACGATATTGACGACATTGACGACATTGACGACATTGACGACATAGACGACATTGACGACATAGACGACATAGACGACATTGACGACATAGACGACATAGACGACATAGACGACATTGACGACATAGACGATATTGAGGACATTGACGACATTAACGATATTGATGACATTGACGACTTTGACGACATTGACGACTTTGACGACATTAACGACAAAGACGACATTGATGACATAGACGACATAGACAACATAGACGATATTTACGACTTTGATGACGTTGACGACATAGATGACATAGACAACATGTATGACATTGACAACATTGACAGCTTTGAAGACATTGACGACATTGACGTCATTGACGACATTGACGACATAGACGTCTTTGACGACATTGACGACATTGACGACATTGACGACATAGACAACATTGACGATATTGACAACTTTGACGACATTGACGACATTGACAACATTGACGACATAGACGACATTGACGACATAGACGACATTGACGACATTGACGACATAGACGACAGAGACGATATTGACGACTTTGACGACATTGACGATATTGACGACATAGACGATATTGACGACATTGACGACATAGACGACATTGACGACATTGACGACATAGACGACAGAGACGATATTGACGACTTTGACGACATTGACGACATGGACGACATTGACTACATAGACGACTTAGACGATATTGACGACATTGACAACATTAACGACATTGACGACATAGACGTTATTGGCGACTTGACCACATTGACGATATTGACGACATTGACGACATTGACGACACAGACGACATTGACGACATAGACGATATAGACGATATTTACGATTTTGTCGACATTGACGACATAGACGACATTGACGACATTGTCGACATAGATGACATAGACAATATTGACGATATTTACGACATTGACGACATAGACGACATTCACGATATTCACGACATTCACGACATTGACGACATTGACGACATGGACGACATTGACGACATAGACGACATAGACAATGTTGACGTCTTTGACGACATTGACGACATTGACGATATTGAAGACATAGACGCCATGGACGACATTGACAACAAAGACGACATACACGACATTGCCGACATAGACGACATAGTCGTTATTGACCACATTGACGACATTAACAACATTGACGACATAGACGACATTGACGACATTAACGACTTTGGCGACATTGACGACATTGACGACATAGACGACATAGAGGACATTGCCGACATAGACGACATAGAAGTTATTGACGACATTGACGACATTAACAACATTGACGACATAGACGACATTGACGACATTGACGACTTTGACGACATTGACGACATTGACGACATAGACGACATTGACGACATAGACGACATAGACAATATTGACGACATTGACGACATGAACTTCATTGACGGCATAGACGACATTGACGACATTGATGACATTCACGACATAGACAATATTGACGACATAGACAACATAGACGACATAGACGACATTGACGACATGGAAGATATTTACAACTTTGACGACATTCACGACATTGACGATATTGACGACATTGACGACATTGACGACACAATGACATTGACGACATAGACGATATTTACGACTTTGACGGCATTGACGACATAGAAGACATAGACAACATGTATGAAATTGACAACATTGACAGCATTGAAGACATTGAATACATTGACGTCATTGACGACATTGACGACATAGACGACTTTGACGACATTGACGACATTGGCGACATTGACGCTATTGATGACATTGACGTCATTGACGACATAGACGACATAGACGACATAGACGACACTGACGTCATAGACGATATTGAGGATATTTGACGACATTGACTACATTGACGACTTTGACGACATTGACGAGTGAGACGATATTGACGACATTGACGACATAGACGACATTGACGACATTGACGACATAGATGACATAGACGATATTCACGAGATTCACGACATTCACGACATTCACGACATTGACAGCATGGACGACATTGACGACATTGACGACTTAGACGATATTGACGACATTGACAACATTAACGACATTGACGACATAGACGACATTGACGACATTGACGATACTGACGACATTAACGACATTGACGACATAGACGAAATTGACAACATAGACGACATAGACGATATAGGCGACATTGACGACATAGACGATATTGACGACTTTGACCACATTGACGATATTGACTACATTGACACATTGACGACACAGACGACATTGACGACATATGTGAAATAGACGATATTTACGATTTTGTGGACATTGACGAGATAGACGACATTGACGACATTGACGTCATAGATGACATAGACGATATTGACGACATTTACGACATTGACGACATAGAAGACATTCACGATATTCACGACATTCACCACATTCACGACATTGACGACATGGACGACACTGACGACATAGACGATGTTGACGACTTTGACGACATTGACGACAATGACGATATTGACGACATAGACGCCATTGTCGACATTGACGACATAGACGACATAGACGACATTGCCGACATAGACGACATAGACGATATTTTCGACTTTGACGATGTTGACGACATAGATGACATAGATAACATGTATGACATTGACAACATTTACAGCTTTGAAGACATTGACGACATTGACGTCATTGACGACATTGACGACATAGTCGACTTTGACGACATTGACGACATTGACGACATAGACAACATTGACGATATTGACAACTTTGACGACATTGACGACATTTACAACATTGACGACATGGACGACATTGACGACATTGACGACTTAGACGACATTTACTACATTGACGACTTTGACGACATTGACGAGTGAGACGATATTGACGACATTGACGACATAGACGACATTGACGACATTGACGACATAGATGACATAGACGATATTGACGACATTTACGACATTGACGACATAGACGACATTCACGAGATTCACGACATTCACGACATTCACGACATTGACGGCATGGACGACATTGACGACATTGACGACTTAGACGATATTGACGACATTGACAATATTAACGACATTGACGACATAGACGACATTGACGACATTGACGATACTGACGACATTAACGACATAGACGATATTTACAACTTTGACGATGTTGACGACATAGATGACATAGATAACATGTATGACATTGACAACATTGACAGCTTTGAAGACATCGACGACATTGACGTCATTGACGACATTGACGACATAGACGACTTTGACGACATTGACGACATTGACGACATAGACAACATTGACGATATTGACAACTTTGACGACATTGACGACATTTACAACATTGACGACATGGACGACATTGACGACATTGACGACTTAGACGACATTGACTACATTGACGACTTTGACGACATTGACGAGTGAGACGATATTGACGACATTGACGACATAGGCGACATTGACGACATTGACGACATAGATGACATAGACGATATTGACGACATTTACGACATTGACGACATAGACGACATTCACGAGATTCACGACATTCACGACATTCACGACATTGACGGCATGGACGACATTGACGACATTGACGACTTAGACGATATTGACGACATTGACAACATTAACGACATTGACGACATAGACGACATTGACGACATTGACGATACTGACGACATTAACGACATTGACGACATAGACGAAATTGACAACATAGACGACATAGACGATATAGGCGACATTGACGACATAGACGATATTGACGACTTTGACCACATTGACGATATTGACTACATTGACGACATTGACGACACAGACGAAATTGACGACATATGTGAAATAGACGATATTTACGATTTTGTCGACATTGACGAGATAGACGACATTGACGACATTGACGTCATAGATGACATAGACGATATTGACGACATTTACGACATTGACGACATAGACGACATTCACGATATTCACGACATTCACCACATTCACGACATTGACGACATGGACGACACTGACGACATAGACGATGTTGACGACTTTGACGACATTGACGACTATGACGATATTGACGACATAGACGCCATTGTCGACATTGACGACATAGACGACATAGACGACATTGCCGACATAGACGACATAGACGTTATTGACCACATTGACGACATTAACAACATTGACGACATAGACGACATTGACGATATTGACGACTTTGACGACATTGACGACATTGACGACATTGACGACATAGACGACATTGACGACATAGACGACATAGACAATATTGACGACATTGACGACATGAACGTCATTGACGACATAGACGACTTTGACGACATTGACGATTTTGGCGACATTGACGACATACACGACATAGACGATATTGACGACTTTGACGACATTGACGACAATGACGACATTGACGACATAGACGACATAGACGATATTGACGATATGGGCGACGTTGAGGACATTGACGAAAATGACGATATTGACGATATTGACGACATTGACGACATTGACGACATTGACGACATAGACGACATTGACCACATAGACGACATAGACGACATTGACGACATAGACGACATAGACGACATTGACGACATAGACGATATTGAGGACATTGACGACATTACCGATATTGATGACATTGACGACTTTGACGACATTGATGACTTTGACGACATTAACGACAATGATGACATAGACGACATAGACGACATAGACGATATTTACGACTTTGATGACGTTGACGACATTGATGACATAGGCAACATGTATGACATTGACAACATTGACAGCTTTGAAGACATTGACGACATTGACGTCATTGACGACATTGACGACATAGACGACTTTGACGACAGTGACGACATTGACGACATTGACGACATAGACAACATTGACGATATTGACAACTTTGACGACATTGACGACATTGACAACATTGACGACATAGACGACATTGACGACATAGACGACATTGACGACATTGACGACATAGACGACAGAGACGATATTGACGACTTTGACGACATTGACGATATTGACGACATAGACGATATTGACGACATTGACGACATATACGACATTGACGACATTCACGACATAGATGACATATACGATATTGACGACATTTACGACATTGACGACATAGACGACATTCCCGATATTCACGACATTCACGACATTGACGACATTGACGACATGGACGACATTGACGACATAGACGACTTAGACGATATTGACGACATTGACAACATTAACGACATTGACGACATAGACGATATTGGCGACTTGACCACATTGACGATATTGACGACATTGACAACATTGACGACAGAGACGACATTGACGACATAGACGACATAGACGATATTTACGATTTTGTCGACATTGACGACATAGACGACATTGACGACATTGACGACATAGATGACATAGACAATATTGACGACATTTACGACATTGACGACATAGACGACATTCACGATATACACGACATTCACGACATTGACGACATTGACGAAATGGACGACATTGACGACATAGACGACATAGACGATGTTGACGTCTTTGACAACATTGACGACATTGACGATATTGATGACATAGACGCCATGGACGATATTGACAACAAAGACGACATACACGACATTGCCGACATAGACGTTATTGACCACATTGACGACATGAACAACATTGACGACATTGACGACATTGACGACTTTGGTGACATTGACGACATTGACGACATGGACGACATAGACGACATTGCCGACATAGACGACATAGAAGTTATTGACGACATTGACGACATTAACAACATTGATGACATAGATGACATTGACGACATTGACGACTTTGACGACATTGACGACATTGACGACATAGACGACATAGTCAATATTGACGACATTGAGGACCTGAACGTCATTGACGGCATAGACGACATTGACGACATTGATGACATTGACGACATTGACGACATAGACAATATTGACGACATAGACAACATAGACGACATAGACGACATTGACGCCATGGAAGATATTTACAACTTTGACGACATTCACGACATTGACGATATTGACGACATTGACGACATTGACGACACAATGACATTGCCGACATTGACGACATAGACGATATTTACGACTTTGACGACATTGACGACATAGGAGACATAGACAACATGTATGAAATTGACAACATTGACAGCATTGAAGACATTGAATACATTGACATCATTGACGACATTGACGACATAGACGACTTTGACGACATTGACGACATTGGCGACATTGACGACATACACGTCATAGAGGATATTGACGACTTTGACGACATTGACGACAAAGACGACATTGACGACATAGACGACATAGACGATATTGACGATATGGACGACATTGAGGACATTGACGAAAATGTCGATATTGACGATATTGACGACATAGACGATATTGACGACATTGCCGACATTGACGACATTGACGACATAGACGACATTGACGACACATACGACATAGACGACATTGACGACATAGTCGACATAGACGACATAGACGACATAGACGATATTGAGGACATTGACGACATTACCGATATTGATGACATTGACGACTTTGACGACATTGACGACTTTGACGACAAAGACGACATTGACGACATAGACGACATAGACGATATTTACGACTTTGATGACGTTGACGACATAGATGACATAAACAACATGTATGACATTGACAACATTGACAGCTTTGAAGACATTGACGACATTGACGTCATTGAAGACATTGACGACATAGACGACTTTGACGACATTGTCGACATTGACGACATTGACGACATAGACAACATTGACGATATTGACAACTTTGACGACATTGACTACATTGACAACATTGACGACATAGACGACATTGACGACATTGACGACATAGACGACATTGACGACATTGACGACATAGACGACAGAGACGATATTGACGACTTTGACGACATTGACGATATTGACGACATAGGCGATATTGAATACATTGACGACATAGAAGACATTGACGACATTGACGACATAGATGACATAGACGATATTGACGACATTTACGACAATGACGACATAGACGACATTCACGATATTCACGACATTCATGACATTGACGACATTGACGACATGTACGACATTGACGACATAGACGACTTAGACGATATTGACGACATTAACAACATTAACGACATTGACGACATAGACGATATTGGTGACTTTGACCACATTGACGATATTGACGACATTGACGACATTGACGACACAGACGACATTGACGACATAGACGACATAGACGACATAGACGACATTGACGACATAGACGACATAGACAATATTGACGACATTGACGACATGAACGTCATTGACGGCATAGACGACATTGACGACATTGATGACATTGTCGACATTGACGACATAGACAATATTGACGACATAGACAACATAGACGACATAGACGACATTGACGACATGGAAGATATTTACAACTTTGACGACATTGACGACATTGACGATATTGACGACCTTGACGACACAACGACATTGCCGACATTGACGACAGACGATATTTACGACTTTGACGACATTGATGACATAGAAGTCATAGACATCATTGACAGCATTGAAGACATTGAAGACATTGACGACATAGACGACTTTGACGACATTGACGATTTTGGCGACATTGACGACATACACGATATAGACGATATTGACGACTTTGACGACATTGACGACAATGACGACATTGACGACATAGACGACATAGACGATATTGACGATATGGGCGACGTTGAGGACATTGACGAAAATGACGATATTGACGATATTGACGACATTGACGACATTGACGACATTGACGACATAGACGACATTGACCACATAGACGACATAGACGACATTGACGACATAGACGACATAGACGACATAGACGACATTGACGACATAGACGATATTGAGGACATTGACGACATTACCGATATTGATGACATTGACGACTTTGACGACATTGATGACTTTGACGACATTAACGACAATGATGACATAGACGACATAGACGACATAGACGATATTTACGACTTTGATGACGTTGACGACATAGATGACATAGACAACATGTATGACATTGACAACATTGACAGCTTTGAAGACATTGACGACATTGACGTCATTGACGACATTGACGACATAGACGACTTTGACGACAGTGACGACATTGACGACATTGACGACATAGACAACATTGAAGATATTGACAATTTTGACGACATTGACGACATTGACAACATTGACGACATAGACGACATTGACGACATAGACGACATTGACGACATTGACGACATAGACGACAGAGACGATATTGACGACTTTGACGACATTGACGATATTGACGACATAGACGATATTGACGACATTGACGACATATACGACATTGACGACATTCACGACATAGATGACATAGACGATATTGACGACATTTACGACATTGACGACATAGACGACATTCCCGATATTCACGACATTCACGACATTGACGACATTGACGACATGGACGACATTGACGACATAGACGACTTAGACGATATTGACGACATTGACAACATTAACGACATTGACGACATAGACGATATTGGCGACTTGACCACATTGACGATATTGACGACATTGACAACATTGACGACAGAGGCGACATTGACGACATAGACGACATAGACGATATTTACGATTTTGTCGACATTGACGACATAGACGACATTGACGACATTGACGACATAGATGACATAGACAATATTGACGACATTTACGACATTGACGACATAGACGACATTCACGATATTCACGACATTCACGACATTGACGACATTGACGACATGGACGACATTGACGACATAGACGACATAGACGATGTTGACGTCTTTGACAACATTGACGACATTGACGATATTGATGACATAGACGCCATGGACGATATTGACAACAAAGACGACATACACGACATTGCCGACATAGACGACATAGACGTTATTGACCACATTGACGACATTAACAACATTGACGACATTGACGACATTGACGACTTTGGTGACATTGACGACATTGACGACATGGACGACATAGACGACATTGCCGACATAGAAGACATAGAAGTTATTGACGACATTGACGACATTAACAACATTGACGACATAGATGACATTGACGACATTGATGACATTGACGACATTGACGACATAGACAATATTGACGACATAGACAACATAGACGACATAGACGACATTGACGACATGGAAGATATTTACAACTTTGACGACATTCACGACATTGACGATATTGACGACATTGACGACATTGACGACACAATGACATTGCCGACATTGACGACATAGACGATATTTACGACTTTGACGACATTGACGACATAGGAGACATAGACAACATGTATGAAATTGACAACATTGACAGCTTTGAAGACATTGAATACATTGACATCATTGACGACATTGACGACATAGACGACTTTGACGACATTGACGACATTGGCGACATTGACGACATACACGTCATAGAGGATATTGACGACTTTGACGACATTGACGACAAAGACGACATTGACGACATAGACGACATAGACGATATTGACGATATGGACGACATTGAGGACATTGACGAAAATGTCGATATTGACGATATTGACGACATAGACGATATTGACGACATTGCCGACATTGACGACATTGACGACATAGACGACATTGACGACACATACGACATAGACGACATTGACGACATAGTCGACATAGACGACATAGACGACATAGACGATATTGAGGACATTGACGACATTACCGATATTGATGACATTGACGACTTTGACGACATTGACGACTTTGACGACAAAGACGACATTGACGACATAGACGACATAGACGATATTTACGACTTTGATGACGTTGACGACATAGATGACATAAACAACATGTATGACATTGACAACATTGACAGCTTTGAAGACATTGACGACATTGACGTCATTGAAGACATTGACGACATAGACGACTTTGACGACATTGTCGACATTGACGACATTGACGACACAGACAACATTGACGATATTGACTACTTTGACGACATTGACTACATTGACAACATTGACGACATAGACGACATTGACGACATTGACGACATAGACGACATTGACGACATTGACGACATAGACGACAGAGACGATATTGACGACTTTGACGACATTGACGATATTGACGACATAGGCGATATTGAATACATTGACGACATAGAAGACATTGACGACATTGACGACATAGATGACATAGACGATATTGACGACATTTACGACAATGACGACATAGACGACATTCACGATATTCACGACATTCATGACATTGACGACATTGACGACATGGACGACATTGACGACATAGACGACTTAGACGATATTGACGACATTAACAACATTAACGACATTGACGACATAGACGATATTGGTGACTTTGACCACATTGACGATATTGACGACATTGACGACATTGACGACACAGACGACATTGACGACATAGACGACATAGACGATATATACGATTTTGTCGACATTGACGACATTGACGACATAGATGACATAGACAATATTGACGACATTTACGACATTGACGACGCAGAGGACATTCACGATATTCACGTCATTCACGACATTGACGACATTGACGACATGGACGACATTGACGACATAGACGTCATAGACGAGATTGACGTCTTTGACGACATTGACGACATTGACGATATTGAAGACATAGACGCCATGGACGACATTGACGTCAAAGACGACATAGACGACATTGCCGACATAGACGACATAGACGTTATTGACCACATTGACGACATTAACAACATTGACGACATAGACGACATTGACGACATTGACGACTTTGACGACATTGACGACATTGACGACATAGACGACATTGTCGACAAAGACGACTTAGACAATATTGACCACATTGATGACATAAACGTCATTTACGACATAGACGACATTGACGACATTGATGACATTGACGGCATTGACGACATTGACAACATAGACAATATTGACGACATAGACAACATAGACGACATAGACGACATTGACGACATACACGATATTTACAACTTTGAAGACATTGACGACATTGACGACCTTGAAGACATTGACGACATTGACGACATTGACGACATTGACGACATTGACGAAACAACGACAATGCCGACATAGACGACATAGGCGATATTTACGACTTTGACGACATTGACGACATAGAAGACATAGACAACATGTATAAAATTGACAACATTGACAGCATTGAAGACATTGAAGAGATAGACGTCATTGACGACATTGACGACATAGACCACTTTGACAACATTGACGACATTGACGACATTGACGACATACACGACATAGACCATATTGACGACTTTGACGACATTGACGACAAAGACGACATTGACGACATAGACGACATAGACGATATTGATGATATGGACGACATTGACGAAAATGTCGATATTGACGTTATTGACGACATAGACGATATTGACGACATTGACGACATTGACGACATTGACGACATAGACGACATTGACGACATAGACGACATAGACGACATTGACGACATTGACGATATTAAAGACATTGACGACATTGACGATATTGATGACATTGACGACTTAGACGACATTGACGACTTTGACGACATTGACGACAAAGACGACATTTACGACATAGACGACATAGACGACATAGACGATATTTACGACTTTGACGAAGTTGACGACATAGATGACATAGACAACATGTATGACATTGACAACATTGACAGCTTTTAAGACATTGACGACATTGACGTCATTGCCGACATTGACGACATAGATGACTTTGATGACTTTGACGACATTGACGACATAGACAACATTGACGATATTGACAACTTTGACGACATTGACGACATTGACAACATTGACAACATTGACGACATAGACGACATTGACGACATTGACGACATAGACGACATTGACGACATTGACGACATTGATGACATAGACGACAGAGACGATATTGACGACTTTAACGACATTGACGATATTGACGACATAGACGACATTGACGACATAGACGACATTGACGAATTGACGACATAGATGACATAGACGATATTGAAGACATTTACGACATTGACGACATAGACGACATTCACGATAATCACGACATTCACGACATTGACGACATTGACGAAATGGACGACATTGACGACATAGACGACATAGACGATGTTGACGTCTTTGACAACATTGACGACATTGACGATATTGATGACATAGACGCCATGGACGATATTGACAACAAAGACGACATACACGACATTGCCGACATAGACGACATAGACGTTATTGACCACATTGACGACATTAACAACATTGACGACATTGACGACATTGACGACTTTGGTGACATTGACGACATTGACGACATGGACGACATAGACGACATTGCCGACATAGACGACATAGAAGTTATTGACGACATTGACGACATTAACAACATTGATGACATAGATGACATTGACGACATTGACGACTTTGACGACATTGACGACATTGACGACATAGACGACATTGACGACATAGACGACATAGTCAATATTGACGACATTGACGACCTGAACGTCATTGACGGCATAGACGACATTGACGACATTGATGACATTGACGACATTGACGACATAGACAATATTGACGACATAGACAACATAGACGACATAGACGACATTGACGACATGGAAGATATTTACAACTTTGACGACATTCACGACATTGACGATATTGACGACATTGACGACATTGACGACACAATGACATTGCCGACATTGACGACATAGACGATATTTACGACTTTGACGACATTGACGACATAGGAGACATAGACAACATGTATGAAATTGACAACATTGACAGCATTGAAGACATTGAATACATTGACATCATTGACGACATTGACGACATAGACGACTTTGACGACATTGACGTCATTGGCGACATTGACGACATACACGTCATAGAGGATATTGACGA
The DNA here is from genome assembly GCA_026315105.1 of Locusta migratoria. Classification (NCBI taxonomy): domain Eukaryota; kingdom Metazoa; phylum Arthropoda; class Insecta; order Orthoptera; family Acrididae; genus Locusta; species Locusta migratoria. The sequence goes on from CM048754.1 coordinate 127,039,968, forward strand.
CTTTGACGACATTGACGACAAAGACGACATTGACGACATAGACGACATAGACGATATTGACGATATGGACGACATTGAGGACATTGACGAAAATGTCGATATTGACGATATTGACGACATAGACGATATTGACGACATTGCCGACATTGACGACATTGACGACATAGACGACATTGACGACACATACGACATAGACGACATTGACGACATAGTCGACATAGACGACATAGACGACATAGACGATATTGAGGACATTGACGACATTACCGATATTGATGACATTGACGACTTTGACGACATTGACGACTTTGACGACAAAGACGACATTGACGACATAGACGACATAGACGATATTTACGACTTTGATGACGTTGACGACATAGATGACATAAACAACATGTATGACATTGACAACATTGACAGCTTTGAAGACATTGACGACATTGACGTCATTGAAGACATTGACGACATAGACGACTTTGACGACATTGTCGACATTGATGACATTGACGACATAGACAACATTGACGATATTGACAACTTTGACGACATTGACTACATTGACAACATTGACGACATAGACGACATTGACGACATTGACGACATAGACGACATTGACGACATTGACGACATAGACGACAGAGACGATATTGACGACTTTGACGACATTGACGATATTGACGACATAGGCGATATTGAATACATTGACGACATAGAAGACATTGACGACATTGACGACATAGATGACATAGACGATATTGACGACATTTACGACAATGACGACATAGACGACATTCACGATATTCACGACATTCATGACATTGACGACATTGACGTCATGTACGACATTGACGACATAGACGACTTAGACGATATTGACGACATTAACAACATTAACGACATTGACGACATAGACGATATTGGTGACTTTGACCACATTGACGATATTGACGACATTGACGACATTGACGACACAGACGACATTGACGACATAGACGACATAGACGACATAGACGACATTGACGACATAGACGACATAGACAATATTGACGACATTGACGACATGAACGTCATTGACGGCATAGACGACATTGACGACATTGATGACATTGTCGACATTGACGACATAGACAATATTGACGACATAGACAACATAGACGACATAGACGACATTGACGACATGGAAGATATTTACAACTTTGACGACATTGACGACATTGACGATATTGACGACCTTGACGACACAACGACATTGCCGACATTGACGACATAGACGATATTTACGACTTTGACGACATTGATGACATAGAAGTCATAGACATCATTGACAGCATTGAAGACATTGAAGACATTGACGACATAGACGACTTTGACGACATTGACGATTTTGGCGACATTGACGACTTACACGATATAGACGATATTGACGACTTTGACGACATTGACGACAATGACGACATTGACGACATAGACGACATAGACGATATTGACGATATGGGCGACGTTGAGGACATTGACGAAAATGACGATATTGACGATATTGACGACATTGACGACATTGACGACATTGACGACATAGACGACATTGACCACATAGACGACATAGACGACATTGACGACATAGACGACATAGACGACATAGACGACATTGACGACATAGACGATATTGAGGACATTGACGACATTACCGATATTGATGACATTGACGACTTTGACGACATTGATGACTTTGACGACATTAACGACAATGATGACATAGACGACATAGACGACATAGACGATATTTACGACTTTGATGACGTTGACGACATAGATGACATAGACAACATGTATGACATTGACAACATTGACAGCTTTGAAGACATTGACGACATTGACGTCATTGACGACATTGACGACATAGACGACTTTGACGACAGTGACGACATTGACGACATTGACGACATAGACAACATTGACGATATTGACAATTTTGACGACATTGACGACATTGACATTGACGACATAGACGACATTGACGACATAGATGACATTGACGACATTGACGACATAGACGACAGAGACGATATTGACGACTTTGACGACATTGACGATATTGACGACATAGACGATATTGACGACATTGACGACATATACGACATTGACGACATTCACGACATAGATGACATAGACGATATTGACGACATTTACGACATTGACGACATAGACGACATTCCCGATATTCACGACATTCACGACATTGACGACATTGACGACATGGACGACATTGACGACATAGACGACTTAGACGATATTGACGACATTGACAACATTAACGACATTGACGACATAGACGATATTGGCGACTTGACCACATTGACGATATTGACGACATTGACAACATTGACGACAGAGGCGACATTGACGACATAGACGACATAGACGATATTTACGATTTTGTCGACATTGACGACATAGACGACATTTACGACATTGACGACATAGACGACATTCACGATATTCACGACATTCACGACATTGACGACATTGACGACATGGACGACATTGACGACATAGACGACATAGTCAATATTGACGACATTGACGACCTGAACGTCATTGACGGCATAGACGACATTGACGACATTGATGACATTGACGACATTGACGACATAGACAATATTGACGACATAGACAACATAGACGACATAGACGACATTGACGACATGGAAGATATTTACAACTTTGACGACATTCACGACATTGACGATATTGACGACATTGACGACATTGACGACACAATGACATTGCCGACATTGACGACATAGACGATATTTACGACTTTGACGACATTGACGTCATAGGAGACATAGACAACATGTATGAAATTGACAACATTGACAGCTTTGAAGACATTGAATACATTGACATCATTGACGACATTGACGACATAGACGACTTTGACGACATTGACGACATTGGCGACATTGACGACATACACGTCATAGAGGATATTGACGACTTTGACGACATTGACGACAAAGACGACATTGACGACATAGACGACATAGACGATATTGACGATATGGACGACATTGAGGACATTGACGAAAATGTCGATATTGACGATATTGACGACATAGACGATATTGACGACATTGCCGACATTGACGACATTGACGACAGACGACATTGACGACACATACGACATAGACGACATTGACGACATAGTCGACATAGACGACATAGACGACATAGACGATATTGAGGACATTGACGACATTACCGATATTGATGACATTGACGACTTTGACGACATTGACGACTTTGACGACAAAGACGACATTGACGACATAGACGACATAGACGATATTTACGACTTTAATGACGTTGACGACATAGATGACATAAACAACATGTATGACATTGACAACATTGACAGCTTTGAAGACATTGACGACATTGACGTCATTGAAGACATTGACGACATAGACGACTTTGACGACATTGTCGACATTGACGACATAGACAACATTGACGATATTGACAACTTTGACGACATTGACTACATTGACAACATTGACGACATAGACGACATTGACGACATTGACGACATAGACGACATTGACGACATTGACGACATAGACGACAGAGACGATATTGACGACTTTGACGACATTGACGATATTGACGACATAGGCGATATTGAATACATTGACGACATAGAAGACATTGACGACATTGACGACATAGATGACATAGACGATATTGACGACATTTACGACAATGACGACATAGACGACATTCACGATATTCACGACATTCATGACATTGACGACATTGACGACATGGACGACATTGACAACATAGACGACTTAGACGATATTGACGACATTAACAACATTAACGACATTGACGACATAGACGATATTGGTGACTTTGACCACATTGACGATATTGACGACATTGACGACATTGACGACACAGACGACATTGACGACATAGACGACATAGACGATATATACGATTTTGTCGACATTGACGACATTGACGACATAGATGACATAGACAATATTGACGACATTTACGACATTGACGACGCAGAGGACATTCACGATATTCACGTCATTCACGACATTGACGACATTGACGACATGGACGACATTGACGACATAGACGTCATAGACGGGATTGACGTCTTTGACGACATTGACGACATTGACGATATTGAAGACATAGACGCCATGGACGACATTGACGTCAAAGACGACATAGACGACATTGCCGACATAGACGACATAGACGTTATTGACCACATTGACGACATTAACAACATTGACGACATAGACGACATTGACGACATTGACGACTTTGACGACATTGACGACATTGACGACATAGACGACATTGTCGACAAAGACGACTTAGACAATATTGACCACATTGATGACATAAACGTCATTTACGACATAGACGACATTGACGACATTGATGACATTGACGGCATTGACGACATTGACAACATAGACAATATTGACGACATAGACAACATAGACGACATAGACGACATTGACGACATACACGATATTTACAACATTGACGACATTGACGACATTGACGACCTTGAAGACATTGACGACATTGACGACATTGACGACATTGACGACATTGACGACACAACGACAATGCCGACATAGACGACATAGGCGATATTTACGACTTTGACGACATTGACGACATAGAAGACATAGACAACATGTATAAAATTGACAACATTGACAGCATTGAAGACATTGAAGAGATAGACGTCATTGACGACATTGACGACATAGACCACTTTGACGACATTGACGACATTAACGACATTGACGACATACACGACATAGACCATATTGACGACTTTGACGACATTGACGACAAAGACGACATTGACGACATAGACGACATAGACGATATTGATGATATGGACGACATTGACGAAAATGTCGATATTGACGTTATTGACGACATAGACGATATTGACGACATTGACGACATTGACGACATTGACGACATAGACGACATTGACGACATAGACGACATAGACGACATTGACGACATTGACGATATTAAAGACATTGACGACATTGACGATATTGATGACATTGACGACTTAGACGACATTGACGACTTTGACGACATTGACGACAAAGACGACATTTACGACATAGACGACATAGACGACATAGACGACATAGACGATATTTACGACTTTGACGAAGTTGACGACATAGATGACATAGACAACATGTATGACATTGACAACATTGACAGCTTTTAAGACATTGACGACATTGACGTCATTGCCGACATTGACGACATAGATGACTTTGATGACTTTGACGACATTGACGACATAGACAACATTGACGATATTGACAACTTTGACGACATTGACGACATTGACAACATTGACAACATTGACGACATAGACGACATTGACGACATTGACGACATAGACGACATTGACGACATTGACGACATTGATGACATAGACGACAGAGACGATATTGACGACTTTAACGACATTGACGATATTGACGACATAGACGACATTGACGACATAGACGACATTGACGAATTGACGACATAGATGACATAGACGATATTGAAGACATTTACGACATTGACGACATAGACGACATTCACGATAATCACGACATTCACGACATTGACGACATGGAAGTCATTGACGCTATAGACGACTTAGACGATATTGACGACATTGACAACATTAACGACATTGACGACATAGACGACATTGACGATATTGACGACATTAACGACATTGACGACATAGACGACAATGACGATATAGACGATATAGACGACATAGACGATATAGGCGACATTGAGGACATAGAAAATATTGACGACTTTGACCAAATTGACGATATTGACGACATTGACGACATTGACAACACAGACGACATTGACGACATAGACGACATAGACGAAATATACCATTTTGTCGACATTGACGACATTGACGACATAGATGACGTAGACAAGATTGACGACATTTACGACATTGACGACGCAGACGACATTCACGATATTCACGTCATTCACGACATTGACGACATTGACGACATGGACGACATTGACGACATAGACGTCATAGACGAGGTTGACGTCTTTGACGACATTGACGACATTGACGATATTGAAGACATAGACGCCATGGACGACATTGAAGTCAAAGACGACATAGACGACATTGCCGACATAGACGACATAGACGTTATTGACCACATTGACGACATTAACAACATTGACGACATAGACGACATTGACGACATTGACGACTTTGACGACATTGACGACATTGACGACATAGACGACATTGTCGACATAGACGACTTAGACAATATTGACCACATTGATGACATAAACGTCATTTACGACATAGACGACATTGACGACATTGATGACATTGACGACATTGACGACATTGACAACATAGACAATATTGACGACATAGACAACATAGACGACATAGACGACATTGACGACATACACGATATTTACAACTTTGACGACATTGACGACATTGGCGACCTTGAAGACATTGACGACATTGACGACATTGACGACATTGACGACATTGACGACACAACGACAATGCCGACATAGACGACATAGGCGATATTTACGACTTTGACGACATTGACGACATAGAAGACATAGACAACATGTATAAAATTGACAACATTGACAGCATTGAAGACATTGAAGACATTGACGTCATTGACGACATTGACGACATAGACCACTTTGACGACATTGACGACATTGACGACATTGACGACATACACGACATAGACCATATTGACGACTTTGACGACATTGACGACAAAGACGACATTGACGACATAGACGACATAGACGATATTGATGATATGGACGACATTGACGAAAATGTCGATATTGACGTTATTGACGACATAGACGATATTGACGACATTGACAACATTGACGACATTGACGACATAGACGACATTGACGACATAGACGACATAGACGACATTGACGACATAGACGATATTAAAGACATTGACGACATTGACGATATTGATGACATTGACGACTTAGACGACATTGACGACTTTGACGACATTGACGACAAAGACGACATTTACGACATAGACGACATAGACGATATTTACGACTTTGACGAAGTTGACGACATAGATGACATAGACAACATGTATGACATTGACAACATTGACAGCTTTGAAAACATTGACGACATTGACGTCATTGACGACATTGACGACATAGACGACTTTGATGACTTTGACGACATGGACGATATTGACGACATAGACGACATTGACGACATAGACGACATTGACGAATTGACGACATAGATGACATAGACGATATTGAAGATATTTACGACATTGACGACATAGACGACATAACCGATATTGAGGACTTCGACGACATTGACGCCATTGACGACATTGATGACATAGACGACGTAGACGACATTGACGACATTGACTACATAGACGACATAAACGATATTGACGACATTGACGACATTGAAGACATTGACGAGATTAACGACATTGAAGACATAGACGACATTGACGACATTGACGACATAGGCGACATAGACGATATTGACGACATTGACGACAGTAACGACATTTACGACATAGACGACATTGGCGACATTGACGACATTGACGATATTGACGATATTGACGACATAGACGACATAGACGACACAGACGATATTAACGACATAGACGATACTGACGACTCTGACGACATTGACGACATTGACGATATTAACGACTTTGACGACATTGACGACATTGACGATATTGACGACATTGACGACATTGACGACACAGACGACATTGACGAAATCGACGATATAGACGATATTTACTACTGTGACGACATTGATGACATAGTTGACATAGACAACATGTAGGACATTGACAACATTGACGGCATTGAAGACATTGACGACATTGACGTTATTGACGACATTGACGACATTGACGACATTTGACGATATTGACGACATGGACGACATAGACGACATAATCGATATTGACGACTATGACGACATTGACGACATAGACAACATTGACGATATTGACAATTTTGACGACATTGACGACATTGACAACATTGACGACATAGACGACATTGACGACATAGATGACATTGACGACATTGACGACATAGACGACAGAGACGATATTGACGACTTTGACGACATTGACGATATTGACGACATAGACGATATTGACGACATTGACGACATATACGACATTGACGACATTCACGACATAGATGACATAGACGATATTGACGACATTTACGACATTGACGACATAGACGACATTCCCGATATTCACGACATTCACGACATTGACGACATTGACGACATGGACGACATTGACGACATAGACGACTTAGACGATATTGACGACATTGACAACATTAACGACATTGACGACATAGACGATATTGGCGACTTGACCACATTGACGATATTGACGACATTGACAACATTGACGACAGAGGCGACATTGACGACATAGACGACATAGACGATATTTACGATTTTGTCGACATTGACGACATAGACGACATTTACGACATTGACGACATAGACGACATTCACGATATTCACGACATTCACGACATTGACGACATTGACGACATGGACGACATTGACGACATAGACGACATAGTCAATATTGACGACATTGACGACCTGAACGTCATTGACGGCATAGACGACATTGACGACATTGATGACATTGACGACATTGACGACATAGACAATATTGACGACATAGACAACATAGACGACATAGACGACATTGACGACATGGAAGATATTTACAACTTTGACGACATTCACGACATTGACGATATTGACGACATTGACGACATTGACGACACAATGACATTGCCGACATTGACGACATAGACGATATTTACGACTTTGACGACATTGACGTCATAGGAGACATAGACAACATGTATGAAATTGACAACATTGACAGCTTTGAAGACATTGAATACATTGACATCATTGACGACATTGACGACATAGACGACTTTGACGACATTGACGACATTGGCGACATTGACGACATACACGTCATAGAGGATATTGACGACTTTGACGACATTGACGACAAAGACGACATTGACGACATAGACGACATAGACGATATTGACGATATGGACGACATTGAGGACATTGACGAAAATGTCGATATTGACGATATTGACGACATAGACGATATTGACGACATTGCCGACATTGACGACATTGACGACATAGACGACATTGACGACACATACGACATAGACGACATTGACGACATAGTCGACATAGACGACATAGACGACATAGACGATATTGAGGACATTGACGACATTACCGATATTGATGACATTGACGACTTTGACGACATTGACGACTTTGACGACAAAGACGACATTGACGACATAGACGACATAGACGATATTTACGACTTTGATGACGTTGACGACATAGATGACATAAACAACATGTATGACATTGACAACATTGACAGCTTTGAAGACATTGACGACATTGACGTCATTGAAGACATTGACGACATAGACGACTTTGACGACATTGTCGACATTGACGACATAGACAACATTGACGATATTGACAACTTTGACGACATTGACTACATTGACAACATTGACGACATAGACGACATTGACGACATTGACGACATAGACGACATTGACGACATTGACGACATAGACGACAGAGACGATATTGACGACTTTGACGACATTGACGATATTGACGACATAGGCGATATTGAATACATTGACGACATAGAAGACATTGACGACATTGACGACATAGATGACATAGACGATATTGACGACATTTACGACAATGACGACATAGACGACATTCACGATATTCACGACATTCATGACATTGACGACATTGACGACATGGACGACATTGACAACATAGACGACTTAGACGATATTGACGACATTAACAACATTAACGACATTGACGACATAGACGATATTGGTGACTTTGACCACATTGACGATATTGACGACATTGACGACATTGACGACACAGACGACATTGACGACATAGACGACATAGACGATATATACGATTTTGTCGACATTGACGACATTGACGACATAGATGACATAGACAATATTGACGACATTTACGACATTGACGACGCAGAGGACATTCACGATATTCACGTCATTCACGACATTGACGACATTGACGACATGGACGACATTGACGACATAGACGTCATAGACGGGATTGACGTCTTTGACGACATTGACGACATTGACGATATTGAAGACATAGACGCCATGGACGACATTGACGTCAAAGACGACATAGACGACATTGCCGACATAGACGACATAGACGTTATTGACCACATTGACGACATTAACAACATTGACGACATAGACGACATTGACGACATTGACGACTTTGACGACATTGACGACATTGACGACATAGACGACATTGTCGACAAAGACGACTTAGACAATATTGACCACATTGATGACATAAACGTCATTTACGACATAGACGACATTGACGACATTGATGACATTGACGGCATTGACGACATTGACAACATAGACAATATTGACGACATAGACAACATAGACGACATAGACGACATTGACGACATACACGATATTTACAACATTGACGACATTGACGACATTGACGACCTTGAAGACATTGACGACATTGACGACATTGACGACATTGACGACATTGACGACACAACGACAATGCCGACATAGACGACATAGGCGATATTTACGACTTTGACGACATTGACGACATAGAAGACATAGACAACATGTATAAAATTGACAACATTGACAGCATTGAAGACATTGAAGAGATAGACGTCATTGACGACATTGACGACATAGACCACTTTGACGACATTGACGACATTGACGACATTGACGACATACACGACATAGACCATATTGACGACTTTGACGACATTGACGACAAAGACGACATTGACGACATAGACGACATAGACGATATTGATGATATGGACGACATTGACGAAAATGTCGATATTGACGTTATTGACGACATAGACGATATTGACGACATTGACGACATTGACGACATTGACGACATAGACGACATTGACGACATAGACGACATAGACGACATTGACGACATTGACGATATTAAAGACATTGACGACATTGACGATATTGATGACATTGACGACTTAGACGACATTGACGACTTTGACGACATTGACGACAAAGACGACATTTACGACATAGACGACATAGACGACATAGACGATATTTACGACTTTGACGAAGTTGACGACATAGATGACATAGACAACATGTATGACATTGACAACATTGACAGCTTTTAAGACATTGACGACATTGACGTCATTGCCGACATTGACGACATAGATGACTTTGATGACTTTGACGACATTGACGACATAGACAACATTGACGATATTGACAACTTTGACGACATTGACGACATTGACAACATTGACAACATTGACGACATAGACGACATTGACGACATTGACGACATAGACGACATTGACGACATTGACGACATTGATGACATAGACGACAGAGACGATATTGACGACTTTAACGACATTGACGATATTGACGACATAGACGACATTGACGACATAGACGACATTGACGAATTGACGACATAGATGACATAGACGATATTGAAGACATTTACGACATTGACGACATAGACGACATTCACGATAATCACGACATTCACGACATTGACGACATGGAAGTCATTGACGCTATAGACGACTTAGACGATATTGACGACATTGACAACATTAACGACATTGACGACATAGACGACATTGACGATATTGACGACATTAACGACATTGACGACATAGACGACAATGACGATATAGACGATATAGACGACATAGACGATATAGGCGACATTGAGGACATAGAAAATATTGACGACTTTGACCAAATTGACGATATTGACGACATTGACGACATTGACAACACAGACGACATTGACGACATAGACGACATAGACGAAATATACCATTTTGTCGACATTGACGACATTGACGACATAGATGACGTAGACAAGATTGACGACATTTACGACATTGACGACGCAGACGACATTCACGATATTCACGTCATTCACGACATTGACGACATTGACGACATGGACGACATTGACGACATAGACGTCATAGACGAGGTTGACGTCTTTGACGACATTGACGACATTGACGATATTGAAGACATAGACGCCATGGACGACATTGAAGTCAAAGACGACATAGACGACATTGCCGACATAGACGACATAGACGTTATTGACCACATTGACGACATTAACAACATTGACGACATAGACGACATTGACGACATTGACGACTTTGACGACATTGACGACATTGACGACATAGACGACATTGTCGACATAGACGACTTAGACAATATTGACCACATTGATGACATAAACGTCATTTACGACATAGACGACATTGACGACATTGATGACATTGACGACATTGACGACATTGACAACATAGACAATATTGACGACATAGACAACATAGACGACATAGACGACATTGACGACATACACGATATTTACAACTTTGACGACATTGACGACATTGACGACCTTGAAGACATTGACGACATTGACGACATTGACGACATTGACGACATTGACGACACAACGACAATGCCGACATAGACGACATAGGCGATATTTACGACTTTGACGACATTGACGACATAGAAGACATAGACAACATGTATAAAATTGACAACATTGACAGCATTGAAGACATTGAAGACATTGACGTCATTGACGACATTGACGACATAGACCACTTTGACGACATTGACGACATTGACGACATTGACGACATACACGACATAGACCATATTGACGACTTTGACGACATTGACGACAAAGACGACATTGACGACATAGACGACATAGACGATATTGATGATATGGACGACATTGACGAAAATGTCGATATTGACGTTATTGACGACATAGACGATATTGACGACATTGACAACATTGACGACATTGACGACATAGACGACATTGACGACATAGACGACATAGACGACATTGACGACATAGACGATATTAAAGACATTGACGACATTGACGATATTGATGACATTGACGACTTAGACGACATTGACGACTTTGACGACATTGACGACAAAGACGACATTTACGACATAGACGACATAGACGATATTTACGACTTTGACGAAGTTGACGACATAGATGACATAGACAACATGTATGACATTGACAACATTGACAGCTTTGAAAACATTGACGACATTGACGTCATTGACGACATTGACGACATAGACGACTTTGATGACTTTGACGACATGGACGATATTGACGACATAGACGACATTGACGACATAGACGACATTGACGAATTGACGACATAGATGACATAGACGATATTGAAGATATTTACGACATTGACGACATAGACGACATAACCGATATTGACGACTTCGACGACATTGACGCCATTGACGACATTGATGACATAGACGACGTAGACGACATTGACGACATTGACTACATAGACGACATAAACGATATTGACGACATTGACGACATTGAAGACATTGACGAGATTAACGACATTGAAGACATAGACGACATTGACGACATTGACGACATAGGCGACATAGACGATATTGACGACATTGACGACAGTAACGACATTTACGACATAGACGACATTGGCGACATTGACGACATTGACGATATTGACGATATTGACGACATAGACGACATAGACGACACAGACGATATTAACGACATAGACGATACTGACGACTCTGACGACATTGACGACATTGACGATATTAACGACTTTGACGACATTGACGACATTGACGATATTGACGACATTGACGACATTGACGACACAGACGACATTGACGAAATCGACGATATAGACGATATTTACTACTGTGACGACATTGATGACATAGTTGACATAGACAACATGTAGGACATTGACAACATTGACGGCATTGAAGACATTGACGACATTGACGTTATTGACGACATTGACGACATTGACGACATTTGACGATATTGACGACATGGACGACATAGACGACATAATCGATATTGACGACTATGACGACATTGACGACATTGACGATATTGACGACAAAGACGCCATTGACGACATTGACGAACTAGACGACATAGACGACTTTGACGACATTGACTACATAGACGACATGGACGATATTGACGACATTGACGAAATTAACGACATTGACGACATAGACGACATTGACGACATAGACGAAATTTACGACAATGACGACATTGACGAAAATGTCGATATTGACGATATTGACGACCTAGACGATATTTACGACATTGATGACATTGACGACACAGAAGACATTGACGACATAGACGACATAGACGATATTTACGACTTTGACGACATTGACGACACAGATGACAGAGACAACATGTATGACATTGACAACATTGACAGCTTTGAAGACATTGACGACATTGACGACATTGACGACATAGACGACAAAGGCGATAATGACGACATTGACGACATTGACGACATAGACGACATAGACGACATAGACGACATAGTCGATATTGACGACTTTGACGACATTGACGACATTCACGACATAGACGACATTGACGACATTGACGGCATAGACGACATTGACGACATTGACGACATAGACGACATAGACGATATTGACGACTTTGACGACATTGACGACATTGACGCTATTGAAGTCATTGACGTCATTGACGACATAGACGACATAGACGACATAGACGACACTGACGTCATAGACGATATTGAGGACATTGACGACATTGATGATATTGATAACATTGACGACTTTGACGACATTGACGACTTTGACGACATTGACGACAAAGACGACATTGACGACATAGACAAAATTGAGGATATTGACAACTTTGACGACATTGACCACATTTACAACATTGACGACATGGACGACATTGACGACATTGACGACTTAGACGACATTGACTACATTGACGACTTTGACGACATTGACGAGTGAGACGATATTGACGACATTGACGACATAGACGACATAGACGATATAGGCGACATTGACGACATAGACGATATTGACTACTTTGACCACATTGACGATATTGACTACATTGACGACATTGACGACACAGACGACATTGACGACATATGTGAAATAGACGATATTTACGATTTTGTCGACATTGACGAGATAGACGACATTGACGACATTGACGACATAGATGACATAGACGATATTGACGACATTTACGACATTGACGACATAGACGACATTCACGAGATTCACGACATTCACGACATTCACGACATTGACGGCATGGACGACATTGACGACATTGACGACTTAGACGATAATGACGACATTGACAACATTAACGACATTGACGACATAGACGACATTGACGACATTGACGATACTGACGACATTAACGACATTGACGACATAGACGAAATTGACAATATAGACGACATAGACGATATAGGCGACATTGACGACATAGACGATATTGACGACTTTGACCAAATTGACGATATTGACTACATTGACGACATTGACGACACAGACGACATTGACGACATATGTGAAATAGACGATATTTACGATTTTGTCGACATTGACGAGATAGACGACATTGACGACATTGACGTCATAGATGACATAGACGATATTGACGACATTTACGACATTGACGACATAGACGACATTCACGATATTCACGACATTCACCACATTCACGACATTGACGACATGGACGACACTGACGACATAGACGATGTTGACGACTTTGACGACATTGACGACAATGACGATATTGACGACATAGACGCCATTGTCGACATTGACGAAATAGACGACATAGACGACATTGCCGACATAGACGACATAGACGTTATTGACCACATTGACGACATTAACAACATTGACGACATAGACGACATTGACGATATTGACGACTTTGACGACATTGACGACATTGACGACATTGACGACATAGACGACATTGACGACATAGACGACATAGACGAGATTGACGTCTTTGACGACATTGACGACATTGACGATATTGAAGACATAGACGCCATGGACGACATTGACGTCAAAGACGACATAGACGACATTGCCGACATAGACGACATAGACGTTATTGACCACATTGACGACATTAACAACATTGACGACATAGACGACATTGACGACATTGACGACTTTGACATTGACGACATTGACGACATAGACGACATTGTCGACATAGACGACTTAGACAATATTGACCACATTGATGACATAAACGTCATTTACGACATAGACGACATTGACGACATTGATGACAATGACGACATTGACGACATTGACAACATAGACAATATTGACGACATAGACAACATAGACGACATAGACGACATTGACGACATACACGATATTTACAACTTTGACGACATTGACGACATTGACGACCTTGAAGACATTGACGACATTGACGACATTGACGACATTGACGACACAACGACAATGCCGACATAGACGACATAGGCGATATTTACGACTTTGACAAAATTGACGACATAGAAGACATAGACAACATGTATAAAATTGACAACATTGACAGCATTGAAGACATTGAAGAGATAGACGTCATTGACGACATTGACGACATAGACCACGTTGACGACATTGACGACATTGACGACATACACGACATAGACCATATTGACGACTTTGACGACATTGACGACATACACGACATAGACCATATTGACGACTTTGACGACATTGACGACAAAGACGACATTGACGACATAGACGACATAGACGATATTGATGATATGGACGACTTTGACGAAAATGTCGATATTGACGTTATTGACGACATAGACGATATTGTCGACATAGACGACATTGACGACATTGACGACATAGACGACATTGACGACATAGACGACATAGACGACATTGACGACATAGACGATATTAAAGACATTGACGACATTGACGATATTGATGACATTGACGACTTAGACGACATTGACGACTTTGACGACATTGACGACAAAGACGACATTTACGATATAGACGACATAGACGACATAGACGATATTTACGACTTTGACGAAGTTGACGACATAGATGACATAGACAACATGTATGACATTGACAACATTGACAGCTTTTAAGACATTGACTACATTGACGTCATTGCCGACATTGACGACATAGACGACTTTGATGACTTTGACGACATTGACGACATAGACAACATTGACGATATTGACAACTTTGACGACATTGACGACATTGACAACATTGACGACATTGACGATATAGACGACATTGACGACATTGACGACATAGACGACATTGACGACATAGACGACATTGACGAATTGACGACATAGATGACATAGACGATATTGAAGACATTTACGACATTGACGACATAGACGACATTCACGATAATCACGACATTCACGACATTGACGACATGGAAGTCATTGACGCTATAGACGACTTAGACGATATTGACGACATTGACAACATTAACGACATTGACGACATAGACGACATTGACGATATTGACGACATTAACGACATTGACGACATAGACGACAATGACGACATAGACGATATAGACGACATAGACGATATAGGCGACATTGAGGACATAGAAAATATTTACGACTTTGACCAAATTGACGATATTGACGACATTGACAACATTGACAACACAGACGACATTGACGACATAGACGACAAAGACGATATATACCATTTTGTCGACATTGACGACATTGACGACATAGATGACGTAGACAAGATTGACGACATTTACGACATTGACGACGCAGACGACATTCACGATATTCACGTCATTCACGACATTGACGACATTGACGACATGGACGACATTGACGACATAGACGTCATAGACGAGGTTGACGTCATTGACGACATTGACGACATTGACGATATTGAAGACATAGACGCCATGGACGACATTGACGTCAAAGACGACATAGACGACATTGCCGACATAGACGACATAGACGTTATTGACCACATTGACGACATTAACAACATTGACGACATAGACGACATTGACGACATTGACGACTTTGACGACATTGACGACATTGACGACATAGACGACATTGTCGACATAGACGACTTAGACAATATTGACCACATTGATGACATAAACGTCATTTACGACATAGACGACATTGACGACATTGATGACATTGACGACATTGACGACATTGACAACATAGACAATATTGACGACATAGACAACATAGACGACATAGACGACATTGACGACATACACGATATTTACAACTTTGACGACATTGACGACATTGACGACCTTGAAGACATTGACGACATTGACGACATTGACGACATTGACGACATTGACGACACAACGACAATGCCGACATAGACGACATAGGCGATATTTACGACTTTGACGACATTGACGACATAGAAGACATAGACAACATGGATAAAATTGAAAACATTGACAGCATTGAAGACATTGAAGACATTGACGCCATTGACGACATTGACGACATAGACCACTTTGACGACATTGACGACATTGACGACATTGACGACATACACGACTTAGACCATATTGACGACTTTGACGACATTGACGACAAAGACGACATTGACGACATAGACGACATAGACGATATTGATGATATGGACGACATTGACGAAAATGTCGATATTGACGTTATTGACGACATAGACGATATTGACGACATTGACAACATTGACGACATTGACGACATAGACGACATTGACGACATAGACGATATTAAAGACATTGACGACATTGACGATATTGATGACATTGACGACTTAGACGACATTGACGACTTTGACGACATTGACGACAAAGACGACATTTACGACATAGACGACATAGACGATATTTACGACTTTGACGAAGTTGACGACATAGATGACATTGACAACATGTATGACATTGACAACATTGACAGCTTTGAAAACATTGACGACATTGACGTCATTGACGACATTGACGACATAGACGACTTTGATGACTTTGACGACATGGACGATATTGACGACATAGACGACATTGACGACATAGACGACATTGACGAATTGACGACATAGATGACATAGACGATATTGAAGATATTTACGACATTGACGACATAGACGACAAAACCGATATTGACGACTTCGACGACATTGACGCCATTGATGACATTGATGACATAGACGACGAAGACGACATTGACGACATTGACTACATAGACGACATAAACGATATTGACGACATTGACGACATTGAAGACATTGACGAGATTAACGACATTGAAGCCATAGACGACATTGACGACATTGACGACATAGCCGACTTTGACGACATTGAAGACATAGACAACATTGACGATATTGACAACTTCGAAGACATTGACGACATTGACAACATTGACGACATAGGCGACATTGACGGCATTGACGACATAGACGACATAGACGACATTGACAACATTGACGACATAGATGACAGATACGATATTGACGACTTTGAAGACATTGACGACATTGACGATATTAACGACTTTGACGACATTGACGACATTGACGATATTGACGACATTGACGACATTGACGACTCAGACGACATTGACGAAATCGACGACAAAGACGATATTTACTACTGTGATGACATTGATGACATAGTTGACATAGACAACATGTAGGACATTGACAACATTGACGGCATTGAAGACATTGACGACATTGACGTTATTGACGACATTGACGACATTGACGACATTTGACGATATTGACGACATGGACGACATAGACGACATTATCGATATTGACGACTATGACGACATTGACGACATTGACGATATTGACGACAAAGACGCCATTGACGACATTGACGAACTAGACGACATAGACGACTTTGACGACATTGACTACATAGACGACATGGACGATATTGACGACATTGACGAAATTAACGACATTGACGACATAGACGACATTGACGACATAGAAGACATAGACGACATAGACGACATTGACGACATAGACGATATTGAGGACATTGATGTTATTAATGATATTGACGACAATGACGACATTGACGACTTTGACGACATTGACGACAAAGACGACATTGACGACATAGACGACATAGTCAATATTTACGACTTTGACGAAGTTGACGACATAGATGACATAGACAACATGTATGACATTGACAACATTGACAGCTTTGAAGACATTGACGACATTGACGTCATTGACGACATTGACGACATAGCCGACTTTGACGACATTGAAGACATAGACAACATTGACGATATTGACAACTTCGAAGACATTGACGACATTGACAACATTGACGTAATAGACGACATTGACGGCATTGACGACATAGACGACATAGACGACATTGACAACATTGACGACATAGATGACAGATACGATATTGACGACTTTGAAGACATTGACGATATTGACGACATAGAAATTGACGACATTGACGACATAGGCGTCATTGACGACATTGACGACATAGATGACATAGACGATATAGACGACATTTACGACATTGACGACATAGACGACATTCACGATATTCACATTGACGACATTGACGACATTGATGACATGGACGACATTGACGACATAGACGGCATAGACGGCATTGACGACATTGACAACATAGACGACATAGACGACATAGACGATATTGATGACTTTGACGACATTGACGACATTGACGATATTGTCGACATAGACGACATAGACGACATTGACGACATTGACCACATGGACGACATAGACGATATTGACGACAATGACGACATTAACGACATTGACGACATAGACGACATTGACGACACTGAAGACATTGACGACATTGTCGACATAGACGACATTGACGACATAGACGACATGGACGACATTGTCACATCGACGACATAGACGACGTTGACGACATAGACGACATTGACGACATTGACGACATAGACGACATAACCGATATTGAGGACTTTGACGACATTGATGCCATTGACGACATTGACGACATAGACGACATAGACGACATTGACGACATAGACTACATAGACGACATAAACGATATTGACGACTTTGACGACATTGACGCCATTGAAGACATTGACGACATAGACGACATAGACGACATTGACGACATTGAAGACATAGACGACATTAACGACGTTGAAGACATAGACGACATTGACGACATTGGCGACATTGACGACATAGACGACATAGACGATATTGACGACATTGACGACATTAACGACATTGACGACATAGACTACATTGGCGACATTGACGACATTGACGACATTGACGATATTGACGACATAGACGATATAGACGACGTAGACGATATTGTCGACTTTGACGACATTGACGACATTGAAGACATTGACGACATTGACGACATAGACGAAATTTACTACATTGACGAAATATACGACATAGACGATATTTACGACTTTGACAACATTAACGACATAGATGACATAGACAGCATGTATGTCATTGACAACATTGACAGCATTGAAGACATTGACGACATTAACGTCATTGATGACATTGACGACATAGACGACTTTGACGAAATTGACGAAATTGACGACATAGACTACATAGATGTAATTGACGACTTTGACGACATTGACGACATTGACAACATTGACGTCTTTGACGACATTGACGACATTGACGACATTGACGACATAGACGACATACACGACATAGACGATATTACCGACTTTGACGACATTGACGACATAGATGACAAAGATAACATGTATGACATTGACAACATTGACAGCATTGAAGACATTGACGACATTGATGTCATTGACGACATTGACGACATAGACGACTTTGACGACATTGACGACATTGACGACATAGACGATATTGACGATTTTGACGACATTGACGACAAAGACGACATTGACGACATAGACGACATAGACGACATTGACGACATTGACGAAAATGTCGATATTGACGATATTTTGACGACATAGACGAGATTTACGAAATTGATGACATTGACGAAACAGACGACATTGACGACATAGACGACATAAACGATATTTACGACTTTGACAACATTGACGACATGGATAACATAGACAACATGTATTACATTGACAACATTGACAGCTTTGAAGACATTGACGACATTGACGTCATTGACGACATTGACGACATAGACGAGTTTGACGACATTGACGACATAGACGACAAAGACGATAATGACGACTTTGACGACATTGACGACATTGACGACATTGACGACGTTGACGACATAGACGACTTTGTCGACATTGATGACATTGACGACATTGTCGACATAGACAATATTGACGACATAGACAACATAGACGACATAGACGACATTGACGAAATAGACGATATTTACAACTTTGACGACATTGACGAAATTGACGACATTGACGACATTGTCGACATTGATGACACAACGACATTGCCGACAGAGACGTCATAGACGATATTTACGATTTTGACGACATTGACGACATAGAAGACATAGACAACATGTATGAAATTGACAACATTGACAGCATTGAAGACATTGAAGACATTGACGTCATTAACGACATTGACGACGTAGACGACTTTGACGACATTGACGACATTGACGACATTGACGACAAAAACGACATTGACGACATAGACGACATAGACGATATTGACGATATGGAAGACATTGACGACATTGACGAAAATGTCGATATTGACGATATTGACGACATAGACGATATTGACGACATTGACGACATTGACGACATTGACGACATAGACGACATTGACGACATAGATGACATAGACGACATAGACGACATTGACTATATAGACGATATTGAGGACATTGACGACATTGATGATATTGACGATATTGACGACTTTGACGATATTGACGACTTTGACGACATTGACGACAAAGACGACATTGACGACATAGACGACATAGACGACATAGACGACATAGACGATATTTACGACTTTGACGAAGTTGACGACATAGATGACATAGACAACATGTATGACATTGACAACATTGACAGCTTTGAAGACATATACGACATTGACGTCATTGACGACATTGACGACATTGACGACATTGACGACATACACGACATAGTCGATATTGACGACTTTGACGACATTGACGACAAAGACGACATTGACGACATGGACGACATAGACGATATTGACGATATGGACGACATTGACGACATTGACGAAAATGTCGATATTGACGATATTGACGAAATAGACGATATTGACGACATTGACGACTTTGACGACATTGAAGACATAGACAACATTGACGATATTGACAACTTTGAAGACATTGATGACATTGACAACATTGACGACATAGACGACATTGACGACTTTGACGACATAGACGACATAGACGACATTGATGACATTGACGACAAAGACACAGATACGATATTGACGACTTTGAAGACATTGACGATATTGACGACATAGACATTGACGACATTGACGACATAGACGACATTGACGACATTGACGACATAGATGACATAGACGATATTGACGACATTGACGACATTGACGACATAGACGACATTCACGATATTCACATTGACGACATTGACGACATTGATGACATGGACGACATTGACGACATACACGACATAGACGATATTGACGACTATGACGACATTGACGACAAAGACGACATTGACAACATAGGTTACATAGACAATATTGACGATATGGACGACATTGACGACATTGACGAAAATGTCGATATTGACGATATTGACGACATAGACGATATTGACGACATTGACAACATTGACGACATTGACGACATTGAAGACATGGACGACATAGACGATATTGACGACATTGACGACATTAACGACTTTGACGACTTAGACGACATTGACGACACTGAAGACATTGACGACATTGTCGACATAGACGACTGTGACTACATAGACGACATGCACGACATTGACGACATCTACGACATAGACGACGTTGACGACATAGACGACATTGACGACATTGACGATATTGACGACATAGACGATATAGACGACGTAGACGATATTGTCGACTTTGACGACATTGACGACATTGAAGACATTGACGACATTGACGACATAGACGAAATTTACTACATTGACGAAATATACGACATAGACGATATTTACGACTTTGACAACATTAACGACATAGATGACATAGACAGCATGTATGTCATTGACAACATTGACAGCATTGAAGACATTGACGACATTAACGTCATTGATGACATTGACGACATAGACGACTTTGACGAAATTGACGAAATTGACGACATAGACTACATAGATGTAATTGACGACTTTGACGACATTGACGACATTGACAACATTGACGTCTTTGACGACATTGACGACATTGACGACATTGACGACATAGACGACATACACGACATAGACGATATTACCGACTTTGACGACATTGACGACATAGATGACAAAGATAACATGTATGACATTGACAACATTGACAGCATTGAAGACATTGACGACATTAATGTCATTGACGACATTGACGACATAGACGACTTTGACGACATTGACGACATTGACGACATAGACGATATTGACGATTTTGACGACATTGACGACAAAGACGACATTGACGACATAGACGACATAGACGACATTGACGACATTGACGAAAATGTCGATATTGACGATATTTTGACGACATAGACGAGATTTACGACATTGATGACATTGACGAAACAGACGACATTGACGACATAGACGACATAAACGATATTTACGACTTTGACAACATTGACGACATGGATAACATAGACAACATGTATTACATTGACAACATTGACAGCTTTGAAGACATTGACGACATTGACGTCATTGACGACATTGACGACATAGACGAGTTTGACGACATTGACGACATAGACGACAAAGACGATAATGACGACTTTGACGACATTGACGACATTGACGACATTGACGACGTTGACGACATAGACGACTTTGTCGACATTGATGACATTGACGACATTGTCGACATAGACAATATTGACGACATAGACAACATAGACGACATAGACGACATTGACGAAATAGACGATATTTACAACTTTGACGACATTGACGAAATTGACGACATTGACGACATTGTCGACATTGATGACACAACGACATTGCCGACATAGACGTCATAGACGATATTTACGATTTTGACGACATTGACGACATAGAAGACATAGACAACATGTATGAAATTGACAACATTGACAGCATTGAAGACATTGAAGACATTGACGTCATTAACGACATTGACGACGTAGACGACTTTGACGACATTGACGACATTGACGACATTGACGACAAAAACGACATTGACGACATAGACGACATAGACGATATTGACGATATGGAAGACATTGACGACATTGACGAAAATGTCGATATTGACGATATTGACGACATAGACGATATTGACGACATTGACGACATTGACGACATTGACGACATAGACGACATTGACGACATAGATGACATAGACGACATAGACGACATTGACTATATAGACGATATTGAGGACATTGACAACATTGATGATATTGACGATATTGACGACTTTGACGATATTGACGACTTTGACGACATTGACGACAAAGACGACATTGACGACATAGACGACATAGACGACATAGACGACATAGACGATATTTACGACTTTGACGAAGTTGACGACATAGATGACATAGACAACATGTATGACATTGACAACATTCACAGCTTTGAAGACATATACGACATTGACGTCATTGACGACATTGACGACATTGACGACATTGACGACATACACGACATAGTCGATATTGACGACTTTGACGACATTGACGACAAAGACGACATTGACGACATGGACGACATAGACGATATTGACGATATGGACGACATTGACGACATTGACGAAAATGTCGATATTGACGATATTGACGAAATAGACGATATTGACGACATTGACGACTTTGACGACATTGAAGACATAGACAACATTGACGATATTGACAACTTTGAAGACATTGATGACATTGACAACATTGACGACATAGACGACATTGACGACTTTGACGACATAGACGACATAGACGACATTGATGACATTGACGACAAAGACACAGATACGATATTGACGACTTTGAAGACATTGACGATATTGACGACATAGACATTGACGACATTGACGACATAGACGACATTGACGACATTGACGACATAGATGACATAGACGATATTGACGACATTGACGACATTGACGAAATAGACGACATTCACGATATTCACATTGACGACATTGACGACATTGATGACATGGACGACATTGACGACATACACGACATAGACGATATTGATGACTATGACGACATTGACGACAAAGACGACATTGACAACATAGGTTACATAGACAATATTGACGATATGGACGACATTGACGACATTGACGAAAATGTCGATATTGACGATATTGACGACATAGACGATATTGACGACATTGACAACATTGACGACATTGACGACATTGACGACATGGACGACATAGACGATATTGACGACATTGACGACATTAACGACTTTGACGACTTAGACGACATTGACGACACTGAAGACATTGACGACATTGTCGACATAGACGACTGTGACTACATAGACGACATGCACGACATTGACGACATCTACGACATAGACGACGTTGACGACATAGACGACATTGACGACATTGACGACATAGACGACATAACCGATATTGACGACTTTGACGACATTGACGCCATTGACGACATTGACGACATAGACGACATAGGCGACATTGACGACATTGACTACATAGACGACATAAAGGATATTGACGACTTTGACGACATTGACGCCATTGACGACATTGACGACATAGACGACATAGACGACATTGACGACATTGAAGACATAGACGACATTAACGACATTGAAGACATAGACGACATTGACGACATTGACGATTTTGACGACATTGACGACAAAGACGACATTGACGACATAGACGACATAGACGACATTGACGACATTGACGAAAATGTCGATATTGACGATATTTTGACGACATAGACGAGATTTACGACATTGATGACATTGACGAAACAGACGACATTGACGACATAGACGACATAAACGATATTTACGACTTTGACAACATTGACGACATGGATAACATAGACAACATGTATTACATTGACAACATTGACAGCTTTGAAGACATTGACGACACTGACGTCATTGACGACATTGACGACATAGACGAGTTTGACGACATTGACGACATAGACGACAAAGACGATAATGACGACTTTGACGACATTGACGACATTGACGACATTGACGACGTTGACGACATAGACGACATAAACGATATTTACGACTTTGACAACATTGACGACATGGATAACATAGACAACATGTATTACATTGACAACATTGACAGCTTTGAAGACATTGACGACATTGACGTCATTGACGACATTGACGACATAGACGAGTTTGACGACATTGACGACATAGACGACAAAGACGATAATGACGACTTTGACGACATTGACGACATTGACGACATTGACGACGTTGACGACATAGACGACTTTGTCGACATTGATGACATTGACGACATTGTCGACATAGACAATATTGACGACATAGACAACATAGACGACATAGACGACATTGACGAAATAGACGATATTTACAACTTTGACGACATTGACGAAATTGACGACATTGACGACATTGTCGACATTGATGACACAACGACATTGCCGACATAGACGTCATAGACGATATTTACGATTTTGACGACATTGACGACATAGAAGACATAGACAACATGTATGAAATTGACAACATTGACAGCATTGAAGACATTGAAGACATTGACGTCATTAACGACATTGACGACGTAGACGACTTTGACGACATTGACGACATTGACGACATTGACGACAAAAACGACATTGACGACATAGACGACATAGACGATATTGACGATATGGAAGACATTGACGACATTGACGAAAATGTCGATATTGACGATATTGACGACATAGACGATATTGACGACATTGACGACATTGACGACATTGACGACATAGACGACATTGACGACATAGATGACATAGACGACATAGACGACATTGACTATATAGACGATATTGAGGACATTGACGACATTGATGATATTGACGATATTGACGACTTTGACGATATTGACGACTTTGACGACATTGACGACAAAGACGACATTGACGACATAGACGACATAGACGACATAGACGATATTTACGACTTTGACGAAGTTGACGACATAGATGACATAGACAACATGTATGACATTGACAACATTGACAGCTTTGAAGACATATACGACATTGACGTCATTGACGACATTGACGACATTGACGACATTGACGACATTGACGACATACACGACATAGTCGATATTGACGACTTTGACGACATTGACGACAAAGACGACATTGACGACATGGACGACATAGACGATATTGACGATATGGACGACATTGACGACATTGACGAAAATGTCGATATTGACGATATTGACGAAATAGACGATATTGACGACATTGACGACTTTGACGACATTGAAGACATAGACAACATTGACGATATTGACAACTTTGAAGACATTAACGACATTGACAACATTGACGACATAGACGACATTGACGACTTTGACGACATAGACGACATAGACGACATTGATGACATTGACGACAAAGACACAGATACGATATTGACGACTTTGAAGACATTGACGATATTGACGACATAGACATTGACGACATTGACGACATAGACGACATTGACGACATTGACGACATAGATGACATAGACGATATTGACGACATTGACGACATTGACGACATAGACGACATTCACGATATTCACATTGACGACATTGACGACATTGATGACATGGACGACATTGACGACATACACGACATAGACGATATTGACGACTATGACGACATTGACGACAAAGACGACATTGACAACATAGGTTACATAGACAATATTGACGATATGGACGACATTGACGACATTGACGAAAATGTCGATAATGACGATATTGACGACATAGACGATATTGACGACATTGACAACATTGACGACATTGACGACATTGACGACATGGACGACATAGACGATATTGACGACATTGACGACATTAACGACTTTGACGACTTAGACGACATTGACGACACTGAAGACATTGACGACATTGTCGACATAGACGACTGTGACTACATAGACGACATGCACGACATTGACGACATCTATGACATAGACGACGTTGACGACATAGACGACATTGACGACATTGACGACATAGACGACATAACCGATATTGACGACTTTGACGACATTGACGCCATTGACGACATTGACGACATAGACGACATAGGCGACATTGACGACATTGACTACATAGACGACATAAAGGATATTGACGACTTTGACGACATTGACGCCATTGACGACATTGACGACATAGACGACATAGACGACATTGACGACATTGAAGACATAGACGACATTAACGACATTGAAGACATAGACGACATTGACGACATTGACGACATAGACGACATAGACGATATTGACGACATTGACGACATTAACGACATAGACGACATAGACGACATTGGCGACAATGACAACATTGACGACATTGACGATATTGACGACATAGACGACATAGACGACACAGACGATATTGACGGCATAGACAATATTGACGACTTTGACGACATTGACGACATTGACGATATTAACGACTTTTTCGACATTGACGACATTGACGATATTGACGACATTGACGACATTTACGACACTGACGACATTGACGAAATCGACGACATAGACGATATTTACTACTGTGACGACATTGATGACATAGTTGACATAGACAACATGTAGGACATTGACAACATTGACGGCATTGAAGACATTGACGACATTGACGTCATTGACGACATTGACGACATAGACGACTTTGACGACTTTGACGACATTGACGACATTGACGACATAGACGACATAGACGATATTGTCGACTTTGACGACATTGACGACATTGAAGACATTGACGACATTGACGACATAGACGAAATTGACGACATTGACGAAATAGACGACATAGACGATATTTACGACTTTGACGACATTAAAGATATAGATGACATAGACAGCATGTATGACATTGACAACATTGACAGCATTGAAGACATTGACGACATTGACGTCATTGATGACATTGACGACATAGACGACTTTGACGACATTGACGAAATTGACGACATAGACTACATAGATGATACTGACGACTTTGACGACATTGACGACATTGACAACATTGACGACTTTGACGACATTGACGACATTGACGACATTGACGACATAAGCGACATAGACGATATTTACGACTTTGACGACATTGACGACAGATGACAAAGATAACATGTATGACATTGACAACATTGACAGCATTGAAGACATTGACGACATTGACGTCATTGACGACATTGACGACATAGACGACTTTGACGGCATTGACGACATTGACGACATAGACGATATTGACGATTTTGACGACATTGACGACAAAGACGAGATTGACGACATAGACGACATTGACGACATTGACGACATTGACGAAAATGTCGATATTGACGATATTTTGACGACATTGACGATATTTACGACATTGATGACATTGACGACACAGACGACATTGACGACATAGACGACATAGACGATATTTACGACTTTGACGACATTGACGACATAGATGACATAGAGAACATGTATGACATTGACAACATTGACAGCTTTGAAGACATTGACGACATTGACGTCATTGACGACATTGACGACATAGACGAGTTTGATGACATTGACGACATTGACGACATAGGCAACAAAGACGATAATGACGACTTTGACGACATTGACGACATTGACGACGTTGACGACATAGACGACATTGATGACATTGACGACATTGACGACATAGACAATATTGACGACATAGACAACATAGACGACATAGAAGACATTGACGAAATAGACGATGTTTACAACTTTGACGACATTGACGAAATTGACGACATTGACGACATTGACAACATTGACGACACAACGACATTGCCGACATAGACGACATAGACGATTTTACGACTTTGACGACATTGACAACATAGAAGACATAGACAACATGTATGAAATTGACAACATTGACAGCATTGAAGACATTGAAGACATTGACGTCATTGTCGACATTGACGACATAGACGACTTTGACGACATTGACGACACTGACGACATTGACGACATACACGACATAGTCGATATTGACGACTTTGACGACATTGACGACAAAGACGACATTGACGACATAGACGACATAGACGATATTGACGATATGGACGACATTGACGACATTGACGAAAATGTGGATATTGACGAAATTGACGACAGAGACGATATTGACGACATTGACGACATTGACGACATTGACGACATACACGACATAGTCGATATTGACGACTTTGACAACATTGACGACAAAGACGACATTGACGACATAGACGACATAGACGATATTGACGATATGGACGACATTGACGACATTGACGAAAATGTCGATATTGACGATATTTTGACGACATAGACGATATTTACGACATTGATGACATTGACGACAGAGACGACATTGACGAGATAGACGACATAGACGATATTCACGACTTTGACGACATTGACGACATAGATGACATAGATAACATGTATGACATTGACAACATTGACAGCTTTTAAGACATTGACGACATTGACGTCATTGACGACATTGACGACATAGACGACTTTGACGAAATTGACGACATAGACGACATAGATGACAAAGACGATAATGACGACTTTGACGACATTGACGACATTGACGACATTGTCGACGTTGACGACATAGACGACATTGACGACATTGATGACATTGACGACATTGACGACATGGACAATATTGACGACATAGACAACATAGACGACATAGACGGCATTGACGAAATAGACGATATTTACAACTTTGACGACATTGAAGAAATTGACGACATTGACGATATTGACGACACAACGACATTGCCGACATAGACGATATTTACGACTTTGACGACATTGACGACATAGAAGACATAGACAACATGTATGAAATTGACAACATTGACACCATTGAAGACATTGAAGACATTGACGTCATTGACGACATTGACGACATAGACGACTTTGACGACATTGACGACATTGACGACATTGACGACATAGTCGATATTGACGACTTTGACGGCATTGACGACAAAGACGACATTGACCACATAGACGACATAGACGATATTGACGATATGGACGACATTGACGACATTGACGAAAATGTCGATATTGACGATATTGACGACATAGACGATATTGACGACATTGACGACATTGACGACATTGACGACATTGACGACATAGACGACATAGACGACATAGACGACATTGACGACATAGACGATATTGAGGACATTGACGACATTGATGATATTAATGATATTGACGACTTTGACGACATTGACGACTTTGACGACATTGACGACAAAGACGACATTGACGACATAGACGACATAGACGACATATACAATATTTACGACTTTGACGAAGTTGACGACATAGATGACATAGACAACATGTATGACATTGACAACATTGACAGCTTTGAAGACATTGACGACATTGACGTCATTGACGACATTGACGTCTTTGACGACATTGAAGACATAGACAACATTGACGATATTGACAACTTCGAAGACATTGACGACATTGACAACATTGACGACATAGACGACATTGACGGCATTGACGACATAGACGACATAGACGACATTGACAACATTGACGACATAGATGACAGATACGATATTGACGACTTTGAAGACATTGACGATATTGACATAGACATTGACGACATTGACGACATAGACGTCATTGACGACATTGACGACATAGATGACATAGACGATATTGACGACATTTACGACATTGAAGACATAGACGACATTCACGATATTCACCTTGACGACATTGACGACATTGATGACATAGACGACATTGACGACATTGACGACATAGACGACATTGACGACATTGAAAACATAGACGACATAGACGACATAGACGATATTGACGATTTTGACGACATTGACGAGATTGACGATATTGTCGACATAGACGACATTGACGACATTGACTACATAGACGACATAAACGATATTGACGACTTTGACGACATTGACGCCATTGACGACATTGACGACATAGACGACATAGACGACATTGACGACATTGAAGACATAGACGACATTAACGACATTGAAGACATAGACGACATTGACGACATTGACGACATTGACGACATTGACGACATAGACGATATTGACGACATTGACGACATTGACGACATAGACGACATTGGCGACATTGACGACATTGACGACATTGACGATATTGACGACATAGGCGACATAGACGACATAGACGATATTGTCGACTTTGACGACATTGACGACATTGAAGACATTGACGACATTGACGACATAGACGGAATTGACGACATTGACGAAATAGACGACATAGACGATATTTACGACTTTGACGACATTAACGACATAGATGACATAGACAGCATGTATGACATTGACAACATTGACAGCATTGAAGACATTGACGACATTGACGTCATTGACGACATTGACGACATAGACGACTTTGACGACATTGACGAAATTGACGACATAGACTACATAGATGATATTGACGACTTTGACGACATTGACGACTTTGACGACATTGACGAAATTGACGACATAGACTGCATAGATGATATTGACGACTTTGACGACATTGACGACATTGACAACATTGACGACTTTGACGACATTGACGACATTGACGACATTGACGACATAAGCGACATAGACGATATTTACGACTTTGACGACATTGACGACAGATGACAAAGATAACATGTATGACATTGACGACATTTACAACATTGACGACATAGACGACATTGACGATATTGACGACTTTGACGACATTGACGACATTGACGACATAGACGACATTGACGACATAGACAACATAGACAATATTGACGACATTGACGACAAAGACGAGATTGACGACATAGACGACATTGACGACATTGACAACATTGACGACATTGACGAAAATGTCGATATTGACGATATTTTGACGACATTGACGATATTTACGACATTGATGACATTGACAACACAGACGACATTGACGACATAGACGACATAGACGATATTTACGACTTTGACGACATTGACGACAAAGATGACATAGACAACATGTATGGCATTAACAACATTGACAGCTTTGAAGACATTGACGACATTGACGTCATTGACGACATTGACGACATAGACGACTTTGATGACATTGACGACATTGACGACATAGACAACAAAGACGATAATGACGACTTTGACGACATTGACGACATTGACGACGTTGACGACATAGACGACATTGATGACATTGACGACATTGACGACATAGACAATATTGACGACATAGACAACATAGACGACATAGACGACATTGACGAAATAGACGATGTTTACAACTTTGACGACATTGACGAAATTGACGACATTGACGACATTGACAACATTGACGACACAACGACATTGCCGACATTGACGACATAGACGATATTTACGACTTTGACGACATTGACGACATAGAAGACATAGACAACATGTATGAAATTGACAACATTGACAGCATTGAAGACATTGAAGACATTGACGTCATTGTCGACATTGACGACATAGACGACTTTGACGACATTGACGACATTGACGACATTGACGACATACACGACATAGTCGATATTGACGACTTTGACGACATTGACGACAAAGACGACATTGACGACATAGACGACATAGACGATATTGACGATATGGACGACTTGACGACATTGACTAAAATGTCGATATTGACGAAATTGACGACAGAGACGATATTGACGACATTGACGACATTGACGACATACACGACATAGTCGATATTGACGACTTTGACAACATTGACGACAAAGACGACATTGACGACATAGACGACATAGACGATATTGACGATATGGACGACATTGACGACATTGACGAAAATGTCGATATTGACGATATTTTGACGACATAGACGATATTTACGACATTGATGACATTGACGACACAGACGACATTGACGAGATAGACGACATAGACGATATTTACGACTTTGACGACATTGACAACATAGATGACATAGATAACATGTATGACATTGACAACATTGACAGCTTTTAAGACATTGACGACATTGACGTCATTGACGACATTGACGACATAGACGACTTTGACGAAATTGACGACATAGACGACATAGACGACAAAGACGATAATGACGACTTTGACGACATTGACGACATTGACGACATTGTCGTCGTTGACGACATAGACGACATGGACGACATGGACGACATTGACGACATCGACGACATAGACGACGTTGACGACATAGACGACATTGACGACATTGACGACATAGACGACATAACCGATATTGACGATTTTGACGACATTGACGCCATTGACGACATTGACGACATAGACGACTTAGGCGACATTGACGACATTGACTACATAGACGACATAAACGATATTGACGACTTTGACGACATTGACGCCATTGACGACATTGACGACATAGACGACATAGACGACATTGACGACATTGAAGACATAGACGACATTAACGACATTGAAGACATAGACGACATTGACGACATTGACGACATAGACGACATAGACGATATTGACGACATTGACGACATTAACGACATTGACGACATAGACGACATTGGCGAAAATGACGACATTGACGACATTGACGATATTGACGACATAGACAATATTGACGACTTTGACGACATTGACGACATTGACGATATTAACGACTTTGACGACATTGACGACATTGACGATATTGACGACATTGACGACATTGACGACATTTACGACACTGACGACATTGACGAAATCGACGACATAGACGATATTTACTACTGTGACGACATTGATGACATAGTTGACATAGACAACATGTAGGACATTGACAACATTGACGGCATTGAAGACATTGACGACATTGACGTCATTGACGACATTGACGACATAGACGACTTTGACGACTTTGACGACATTGACGACATTGACGACATAGACGACATAGACGATATTGTCGACTTTGACGACATTGACGACATTGAGGACATTGACGACATTGATGACATAGACGAAATTGACGACATTGACGAAATCGACGACATAGACGATATTTACTACTGTGACGACATTGATGACATAGTTGACATAGACAACATGTATGACATTGACAATATTGACAGCATTGAAGACATTGACGACATTGACGTCATTGACGACATTGACGACATAGACGACTTTGACGACATTGACGAAATTGACGACATAGACTACATAGATGATATTGACGACTTTGACGACATTGACGACATTGACAACATTGACGACTTTGACGACATTGACGACATTGACGACATAGACGACATAGACGATATTTACGACTTTGACGACATTGACGACAGATGACAAAGATAACATGTATGACATTGACAACATTGACAGCATTGAAGACATTGATGACATTGACGTCATTGACGACATTGACGACATAGACGACTTTGACGACATTGACGACATAGACGATATTGACGATTTTGACGACATTGACGACAAAGACGAGATTGACGACATAGACGACATTGACGACATTGACGACATTGACGAAAATGTCGATATTGACGATATTTTGACGACATTGACGATATTTACGACATTGATGACATTGACGACACGGACGACATTGACGACATAGACGACATAGACGATATTTACGACTTTGACGACATTGACGACATAGATGACATTGACAACATGTGTGACATTGACAACATTGACAGCTTTGAAGACATTGACGACATTGACGTCATTGACGACATTGACGACATAGACGACTTTGATGACATTGACGACATTGACGACATAGACAACAAAGACGATAATGAAGACTTTGACGACATTGACGACATTGACAACATTTACGACACAACGACATTGCTGACATAGACGACATAGACGACATAGACGATATTTACGACTTTGACGACATTGACGACATAGAAGACATAGACAACATGTATGAAATTGACAACATTGACAGCATTGAAGACCTTGAAGACATTGACGTCATTGTCGACATTGACGACATAGACGACTTTGACGACATTGACGACATTGACGA
Organism: Locusta migratoria; assembly: GCA_026315105.1. NCBI lineage: Eukaryota > Metazoa > Arthropoda > Insecta > Orthoptera > Acrididae > Locusta > Locusta migratoria. The sequence goes on from CM048754.1 coordinate 127,077,836, forward strand.
CATTGACGACATACACGACATAGTCGATATTGACGACTTTGACGACATTGACGACAAAGACGACATTGACGACATAGACGACATAGACGATATTGACGATATGGACGACATTGACGACATTGACGAAAATGTCGATATTGACGAAATTGACAACAGAGACGATATTGACGACATTGACGACATTGACGACATTGATGACATACACGACATAGTCGATATTGACGACTTTGACGACATTATCGACAAAGACGACATTCACGACATAGACGACATAGACGATATTGACGATATGGACGACATTGACGACATTGTCGAAAATGTCGATATTGACGATATTTTGACGACATAGACGATATTTACGAAATTGATGACATTGACGACACAGACGACATTGACGAGATAGACGACACAGACGATATTTACGACTTTGACGACATTGACGACATAGACGATATTGACGACTTTGACGACATTGACGACATTGACGACATAGACGACATAGACGATATTGTCGACTTTGACGACATTGACGACATTGAGGACATTGACGACATTGATGACATAGACGAAATTGACGACATTGACGAAATCGACGACATAGACGATATTTACTACTGTGACGACATAGATGACATAGTTGACATAGACAACATGTATGACATTGACAACATTGACAGCATTGAAGACATTGACGACATTGACGTCATTGACGACATTGACGACATAGACGACTTTGACGACATTGACGAAATTGACGACATAGACTACATAGATGATATTGACGACTTTGACGACATTGACGACATTGACAACATTGACGACTTTGACGACAATGACGACATTGACGACATAGACGACATAGACGATATTGTCGACTTTGACGACATTGACGACATATAAGACATTGACGACATTGACGACATTGACGATATTGACGACATAGACGACATAGACGACATAGACGATATTGTCGACTTTGACGACATTGACGACATTGAAGACATTGACGACATTGACGACATAGACGAAATTGACGACATTGACGAAATAGACGACATAGACGATATTTACGACTTTGACAACATTAACGACATAGATGACATAGACAGCATGTATGTCATTGACAACATTGACAGCATTGAAGACATTGACGACATTGACGTCATTGACGACATTGACGACATAGACGACTTTGACGAAATTGACGAAATTGACGACATAGACTACATAGAAAATATTGACGACTTTGACGACATTGACGACATTGACAACATTGACGACTTTGACGACATTGATGACATTGACGACATAGACGACATAAACGATATTTACGACTTTGACGACATTGACGACATAGATGATAAAGATAACATGTATGACATTGACAACATTGACAGCATTGAAGACATTGACGACATTGATGTCATTGACGACATTGACGACATAGACGACTTTGACGACTTTGACGACATTTACGACATAGACGATATTGACGATTTTGACGACATTGACGACAAAGACGACATTGACGACATTGACGACATTGACGACATTGACGAAAATGTCGATATTGACGATATTTTGACGACATAGACGATATTTACGACTTTGATGACATTGACGAAACAGACGACATTGACGACATAGACGACATAGACGATATTTACGACTTTGACGACATTGACGACATAGATGACATAGACAACATGTATGACATTGACAACATTGACAGCTTTGAAGACATTGACGACATTGACGTCATTGACGACATTGACGACATAGACGACTTTGACGACATAGACGACAAAGACGATAATGACGACTTTGACGAGATTGACGATATTGACGACATTGACGACGTTCACGACATAGACGACATTGTCGACATTGATGACATTGACGACATTGACGACATAGACAATATTGACGACATAGACAACATAGACGACATAGACGACATTGACGAAATAGACGATATTTACAACTTTGACGACATTGACGAAATTGACGACATTGACGACATTGACGACATTGATGACACAACGACATTGCCGACATAGACGTCATAGACGATATTTACGACTTTGACGACATTGACGACATAGAAGACATAGACAACATATATGAAATTGACAACATTGACAGCATTGAAGACATTGAATACATAGACGTCATTGACGACATTGACGACGTAGACGACTTTGACAACATTGACGACATTGACGACATACAGGACATATTAGATATTGACGACTTTGACGACTTTGACGACAAAGGCGACATTGACGACATAGACGACATAGACGATATTGCCGATATGGAAGACATTAACGACATTGGCGAAAATGTCGATATTGACGATATTGACGACATAGACGATATTGACGACATTGACGACATTGACGACATTGACGACATAGACGACATTGACGACATAGACGACATAGACGACATAGACGACATTGACGACATAGACGATATTGAGGACATTGACGACATTGATGATATTGATGATATTGACGACTTTGACGATATTGACGACTTTGACGACATTGACGACAAAGACGACATTGACGACATAGACGACATAGACGACATAGACGACATAGACGATATTTACGACTTTGACGAAGTTGACGACATAGATGACATAGACAACATGTATGACATTGACAACATTGACAGCTTTGAAGACATTGACGACATTGACGTCATTGACGACATTGACGACATTGACGACATACACGACATATCGATATTGACGACTTTGACGACATTGACGACAAAGACGACATTGACGACATAGACGACATAGACGATATTGACGATATGGACGACATTGACGACATTGACGAAAATGTCGATATTGACGATATTGACGAAATAGACGATATTGACGACATTGACGACTATGACGACATTGAAGACATAGACAACATTGACGATATTGACAACTTTGAAGACATTGATGACATTGACAACATTGACGACATAGACGACATTGACGGCTTTGACGACATAGACGACATAGACGACATTGATGACATTGACGACATAGACGACAGATAAGATATTGACGACTTTGAAGACATTGACGATATTGACGACATAGACATTGACGACATTGACGACATAGACGACATTGACGACATTGACGACATAGATGACATAGACGATATTGACGACATTTACGACATTGACGACATAGACGACATTCACGATATTCACATTGACGACATTGACGACATTGATGACATGGACGACATTGACGACATACACGACATAGACGATATTGACGACTATGACGACATTGACGACAAAGACGACATTGACAACATAGACTACATAGACAATATTGACGATATGGACGACATTGACGACATTGACGAAAATGTCGATATTGACGATATTGACGACATAGACGATATTGACGACATTGACGACATTGACGACATTGACGACATTGACGACGTGGACGACATAGACGATATTGACAACATTGACGACATTAACGACTTTGACGACTTAGACGACATTGACGACACTGAAGACATTGACGACTTTGTCGACATAGACGACATTGACTACATAGACGACATGGACGACATTGACGACATCGACGACATAGACGACGTTGACGACATAGACGACATTGACGACATTGACGATATAGACGACATAACCGATATTGACGACTTTGACGACATTGACGCCATTGACGACATTGACGACATAGACGACATAGGCGACATGGACGACATTGACTACATAGACGACATAAACGATATTGACGACTTTGACGACATTGACGCCATTGACGACATTGACGACATAGACGACATAGACGACATTGACGACATTGAAGACATAGACGACATTAACGACATTGAAGACATAGACGACATTGACGACATTGACGACATAGACGACATAGACGATATTGACGACATTGACGACATTAACGACATTGACGACATAGACGACATTGGCGACAATGACGACATTGACGACATTGACGATATTGACGACATAGACAATATTGACGACTTTGACGACATTGACGACATTGACGATATTAACGACTTTGACGACATTGACGACATTGACGATATTGACGACATTGACGACATTGACGACATTTACGACACTGACGACATTGACGAAATCGACGACATAGACGATATTTACTACTGTGACGACATTGATGACATAGTTGACATAGACAACATGTAGGACATTGACAACATTGATGGCATTGAAGACATTGACGACATTGACGTCATTGACGACATTGACGACATAGACGACTTTGACGACTTTGACGACATTGACGACATTGACGACATAGACGACATAGACGATATTGTCGACTTTGACGACATTGACGACATTGAGGACATTGACGACATTGATGACATAGACGAAATTGACGACATTGACGAAATCGACGACATAGACGATATTTACTACTGTGACGACATTGATGACATAGTTGACATAGACAACTTGTATGACATTGACAATATTGACAGCATTGAAGACATTGACGACATTGACGTCATTGACGACATTGACGACATAGACGACTTTGACGACATTGACGAAATTGACGACATAGACTACATAGATGATATTGACGACTTTGACGACATTGACGACATTGACAACATTGACGACTTTGACGACATTGACGACATTGACGACATAGACGACATAGACGATATTTACGACTTTGACGACATTGACGACAGATGACAAAGATAACATGTATGACATTGACAACATTGACAGCATTGAAGACATTGACGACATTGACGTCATTGACGACATTGACGACATAGACGACTTTGACGACATTGACGACATAGACGATATTGACGATTTTGACGACATTGACGACAAAGACGAGATTGACGACATAGACGACATTGACGACATTGACGACATTGACGAAAATGTCGATATTGACGATATTTTGACGACATTGACGATATTTACGACATTGATGACATTGACGACACGGACGACATTGACGACATAGACGACATAGACGATATTTACGACTTTGACGACATTGACGACATAGATGACATTGACAACATGTGTGACATTGACAACATTGACAGCTTTGAAGACATTGACGACATTGACGTCATTGACGACATTGACGACATAGACGACTTTGATGACATTGACGACATTGACGACATAGACAACAAAGACGATAATGAAGACTTTGACGACATTGACGACATTGACAACATTTACGACACAACGACATTGCCGACATAGACGACATAGACGACATAGACGATATTTACGACTTTGACGACATTGACGACATAGAAGACATAGACAACATGTATGAAATTGACAACATTGACAGCATTGAAGACCTTGAAGACATTGACGTCATTGTCGACATTGACGACATAGACGACTTTGACGACATTGACGACATTGACGACATTGACGACATACACGACATAGTCGATATTGACGACTTTGACGACATTGACGACAAAGACGACATTGACGACATAGACGACATAGACGATATTGACGATATGGACGACATTGACGACATTGACGAAAATGTCGATATTGACGAAATTGACAACAGAGACGATATTGACGACATTGACGACATTGACGACATTGATGACATACACGACATAGTCGATATTGACGACTTTGACGACATTATCGACAAAGACGACATTCACGACATAGACGACATAGACGATATTGACGATATGGACGACATTGACGACATTGTCGAAAATGTCGATATTGACGATATTTTGACGACATAGACGATATTTACGAAATTGATGACATTGACGACACAGACGACATTGACGAGATAGACGACACAGACGATATTTACGACTTTGACGACATTGACGACATAGACGATATTGACGACTTTGACGACATTGACGACATTGACGACATAGACGACATAGACGATATTGTCGACTTTGACGACATTGACGACATTGAGGACATTGACGACATTGACGACATTGACGATATTGACGACATAGACGACATAGACGACATAGACGATATTGTCGACTTTGACGACATTGACGACATTGAAGACATTGACGACATTGACGACATAGACGAAATTGACGACATTGACGAAATCGACGACATAGACGATATTTACTACTGTGACGACATAGATGACATAGTTGACATAGACAACATGTATGACATTGACAACATTGACAGCATTGAAGACATTGACGACATTGACGTCATTGACGACATTGACGACATAGACGACTTTGACGACATTGACGAAATTGACGACATAGACTACATAGATGATATTGACGACATTGACGACATTGACGACATTGACAACATTGACGACTTTGACGACAATGACGACATTGACGACATAGACGACATAGACGATATTGTCGACTTTGACGACATTGACGACATATAAGACATTGACGACATTGACGACATTGACGATATTGACGACATAGACGACATAGACGACATAGACGATATTGTCGACTTTGACGACATTGACGACATTGAAGACATTGACGACATTGACGACATAGACGAAATTGACGACATTGACGAAATAGACGACATAGACGATATTTACGACTTTGACAACATTAACGACATAGATGACATAGACAGCATGTATGTCATTGACAACATTGACAGCATTGAAGACATTGACGACATTGACGTCATTGACGACATTGACGACATAGACGACTTTGACGAAATTGACGAAATTGACGACATAGACTACATAGAAAATATTGACGACTTTGACGACATTGACGACATTGACAACATTGACGACTTTGACGACATTGATGACATTGACGACATAGACGACATAAACGATATTTACGACTTTGACGACATTGACGACATAGATGATAAAGATAACATGTATGACATTGACAACATTGACAGCATTGAAGACATTGACGACATTGATGTCATTCACGACATTGACGACATAGACGACTTTGACGACATTGACGACATTTACGACATAGACGATATTGACGATTTTGACGACATTGACGACAAAGACGACATTGACGACATTGACGACATTGACGACATTGACGAAAATGTCGATATTGACGATATTTTGACGACATAGACGATATTTACGACTTTGATGACATTGACGAAACAGACGACATTGACGACATAGACGACATAGACGATATTTACGACTTTGACGACATTGACGACATAGATGACATAGACAACATGTATGACATTGACAACATTGACAGCTTTGAAGACATTGACGACATTGACGTCATTGACGACATTGACGACATAGACGACTTTGACGACATAGACGACAAAGACGATAATGACGACTTTGACGAGATTGACGATATTGACGACATTGACGACGTTCACGACATAGACGACATTGTCGACATTGATGACATTGACGACATTGACGACATAGACAATATTGACGACATAGACAACATAGACGACATAGACGACATTGACGAAATAGACGATATTTACAACTTTGACGACATTGACGAAATTGACGACATTGACGACATTGACGACATTGATGACACAACGACATTGCCGACATAGACGTCATAGACGATATTTACGACTTTGACGACATTGACGACATAGAAGACATAGACAACATGTATGAAATTGACAACATTGACAGCATTGAAGACATTGAATACATAGACGTCATTGACGACATTGACGACGTAGACGACTTTGACAACATTGACGACATTGACGACATACACGACATATTAGATATTGACGACTTTGACGACTTTGACGACAAAGGCGACATTGACGACATAGACGACATAGACGATATTGCCGATATGGAAGACATTAACGACATTGGCGAAAATGTCGATATTGACGATATTGACGACATAGACGATATTGACGACATTGACGACATTGACGACATTGACGACATAGACGACATTGACGACATAGACGACATAGACGACATAGACGACATTGACGACATAGACGATATTGAGGACATTGACGACATTGATGATATTGATGATATTGACGACTTTGACGATATTGACGACTTTGACGACATTGACGACAAAGACGACATTGACGACATAGACGACATAGACGACATAGACGACATAGACGATATTTACGACTTTGACGAAGTTGACGACATAGATGACATAGACAACATGTATGACATTGACAACATTGACAGCTTTGAAGACATTGACGACATTGACGTCATTGACGACATTGACGACATTGACGACATACACGACATATCGATATTGACGACTTTGACGACATTGACGACAAAGACGACATTGACGACATAGACGACATAGACGATATTGACGATATGGACGACATTGACGACATTGACGAAAATGTCGATATTGACGATATTGACGAAATAGACGATATTGACGACATTGACGACTTTGACGACATTGAAGACATAGACAACATTGACGATATTGACAACTTTGAAGACATTGATGACATTGACAACATTGACGACATAGACGACATTGACGGCTTTGACGACATAGACGACATAGACGACATTGATGACATTGACGACATAGACGACAGATAAGATATTGACGACTTTGAAGACATTGACGATATTGACGACATAGACATTGACGACATTGACGACATAGACGACATTGACGACATTGACGACATAGATGACATAGACGATATTGACGACATTTACGACATTGACGACATAGACGACATTCACGATATTCACATTGACGACATTGACGACATTGATGACATGGACGACATTGACGACATACACGACATAGACGATATTGACGACTATGACGACATTGACGACAAAGACGACATTGACAAGATAGACTACATAGACAATATTGACGATATGGACATTGACGACATTGACGAAAATGTCGATATTGACGATATTGACGACATAGACGATATTGACGACATTGACGACATTGACGACATTGACGACATTGACGACGTGGACGACATAGACGATATTGACAACATTGACGACATTAACGACTTTGACGACTTAGACGACATTGACGACACTGAAGACATTGACGACTTTGTCGACATAGACGACATTGACTACATAGACGACATGGACGACATTGACGACATCGACGACATAGACGACGTTGACGACATAGACGACATTGACGACATTGACGATATAGACGACATAACCGATATTGACGACTTTGACGACATTGACGCCATTGACGACATTGACGACATAGACGACATAGGCGACATGGACGACATTGACTACATAGACGACATAAACGATATTGACGACTTTGACGACATTGACGCCATTGACGACATTGACGACATAGACGACATAGACGACATTGACGACATTGAAGACATAGACGACATTAACGACATTGAAGACATAGACGACATTGACGACATTGACGACATAGACGACATAGACGATATTGACGACATTGACGACATTAACGACATTGACGACATAGACGACATTGGCGACAATGACGACATTGACGACATTGACGATATTGACGACATAGACAATATTGACGACTTTGACGACATTGACGACATTGACGATATTAACGACTTTGACGACATTGACGACATTGACGATATTGACGACATTGACGACATTGACGACATTTACGACACTGACGACATTGACGAAATCGACGACATAGACGATATTTACTACTGTGACGACATTGATGACATAGTTGACATAGACAACATGTAGGACATTGACAACATTGATGGCATTGAAGACATTGACGACATTGACGTCATTGACGACATTGACGACATAGACGACTTTGGCGACTTTGACGACATTGACGACATTGACGACATAGACGACATAGACGATATTGTCGACTTTGACGACATTGACGACATTGAGGACATTGACGACATTGATGACATAGACGAAATTGACGACATTGACGAAATCGACGACATAGACGATATTTACGACTGTGACGACATTGATGACATAGTTGACATAGACAACTTGTATGACATTGACAATATTGACAGCATTGAAGACATTGACGACATTGACGTCATTGTCGACATTGACGACATAGACGACTTTGACGACATTGACGAAATTGACGACATAGACTACATAGATGATATTGACGACTTTGACGACATTGACGACATTGACAACATTGACGACTTTGACGACATTGACGACATTGACGACATAGACGACATAGACGATATTTACGACTTTGACGACATTGACGACAGATGACAAAGATAACATGTATGACATTGACAACATTGACAGCATTGAAGACATTGACGACATTGACGTCATTGACGACATTGACGACATAGACGACTTTGACGACATTGACGACATAGACGATATTGACGATTTTGACGACATTGACGACAAAGACGAGATTGACGACATAGACGACATTGACGACATTGACGAAAATGTCGATATTGACGATATTTTGACGACATTGACGATATTTACGACATTGATGACATTGACGACACGGACGACATTGACGACATAGACGACATAGACGATATTTACGACTTTGACGACATTGACGACATAGATGACATTGACAACATGTGTGACATTGACAACATTGACAGCTTTGAAGACATTGACGACATTGACGTCATTGACGACATTGACGACATAGACGACTTTGATGACATTGACGACATTGACGACATAGACAACAAAGACGATAATGACGACTTTGACGACATTGACGACATTGACAACATTTACGACACAACGACATTGCCGACATAGACGACATAGACGATATTTACGACTTTGACGACATTGACGACATAGAAGACATAGACAACATGTATGAAATTGACAACACTGACAGCATTGAAGACCTTGAAGACATTGACGTCATTGTCGACATTGACGACATAGACGACTTTGACGACATTGACGACATTGACGACATTGACGACATACACGACATAGTCGATATTGACGACTTTGACGACATTGACGACAAAGACGACATTGACGACATAGACGACATAGACGATATTGACGATATGGACGACATTGACGACATTGACGAAAATGTCGATATTGACGAAATTGACAACAGAGACGATATTGACGACATTGACGACATTGACGACATTGACGACATACACGACATAGTCGATATTGACGACTTTGACGACATTATCGACAAAGACGACATTCACGACATAGACGACATAGACGATATTGACGATATGGACGACATTGACGACATTGTCGAAAATGTCGATATTGACGATATTTTGACGACATAGACGATATTTACGAAATTGATGACATTGACGACACAGACGACATTGACGAGATAGACGACACAGACGATATTTACGACTTTGACGACATTGACGTCATAGACGATATTGACGACTTTGACGACATTGACGATATAGACGACATTGGCGACATTGACGACATTGACGACATTGACGATATTGACGACATAGACGACATAGACGACATAGACGATATTGTCGACTTTGACGACATTGACGACATTGAAGACATTGACGACATTGACGACATAGACGAAATTGACGACATTGACGAAATAGACGACATAGACGATATTTACGACTTTGACAACATTACCGACATAGATGACATAGACAGCATGTATGTCATTGACAACATTGACAGCATTGAAGACATTGACGACATTGACGTCATTGACGACATTGACGACATAGACGACTTTGACGAAATTGACGAAATTGACGACATAGACTAAATAGAAAATATTGACGACTTTGACGACATTGACGACATTGACAACATTGACGACTTTGACGACATTGATGACATTGACGACATAGACGACATAAACGATATTTACGACTTTGACGACATTGACGACATAGATGATAAAGATAACATGTATGACATTGACAACATTGACAGCATTGAAGACATTGACGACATTGATGTCATTGACGACATTGACGACATAGACGACTTTGACGACATTGACGACATTTACGACATAGACGATATTGACGATTTTGACGACATTGACGACAAAGACGACATTGACGACATTGACGACATTGACGACATTGACAAAAATGTCGATATTGACGATATTTTGACGACATAGACGATATTTACGACTTTGATGACATTGACGAAACAGACGACATTGACGACATAGACGACATAGACGATATTTACGACTTTGACGACATTGACGACATAGATGACATAGACAACATGTATGACATTGACAACATTGACAGCTTTGAAGACATTGACGACATTGACGTCATTGACGACATTGACGACATAGACGACTTTGACGACATAGACGACAAAGACGATAATGACGACTTTGACGAGATTGACGATATTGACGACATTGACGACGTTCACGACAGACGACATTGTCGACATTGATGACATTGACGACATTGACGACATAGACAATATTGACGACATAGACAACATAGACGACATAGACGACATTGACGAAATAGACGATATTTACAACTTTGACGACATTGACGAAATTGACGACATTGACGACATTGACGACATTGATGACACAACGACATTGCCGACATAGACGTCATAGACGATATTTACGACTTTGACGACATTGACGACATAGAAGACATAGACAACATGTATGAAATTGACAACATTGACAGCATTGAAGACATTGAAGACATAGACGTCATTGACGACATTGACGACGTAGACGACTTTGACAACATTGACGACATTGACGACATACACGACATATTAGATATTGACGACTTTGACGACATTGACGACAAAGGCGACATTGACGACATAGACGACATAGACGATATTGCCGATATGGAAGACATTAACGACATTGGCGAAAATGTCGATATTGACGATATTGACGACATAGACGATATTGACGACATTGACGACATTGACGACATTGACGACATAGACGTCATTGACGACATAGACGACATAGACGACATAGACGACATTGACGACATAGACGATATTGAGGACATTGACGACATTGATGATATTGATGATATTGACGACTTTGACGATATTGACGACTTTGACGACATTGACGACAAAGACGACATTGACGACATAGACGACATAGACGACATAGACGACATAGACGATATTTACGACTTTGACGAAGTTGACGACATAGATGACATAGACAACATGTATGACATTGACAACATTGACAGCTTTGAAGACATTGACGACATTGACGTCATTGACGACATTGACGACATTGACGACATACACGACATAGTCGATATTGACGACTTTGACGACATTGACGACAAAGACGACATTGACGACATAGACGACATAGACGATATTGACGATATGGACGACATTGACGACATTGACGAAAATGTCGATATTGACGATATTGACGAAATAGACGATATTGACGACATTGACGACTTTGACGACATTGAAGACATAGACAACATTGACGATATTGACAACTTTGAAGACATTGATGACATTGACAACATTGACGACATAGACGACATTGACGGCTTTGACGACATAGACGACATAGACGACATTGATGACATTGACGACATAGACGACAGATAAGATATTGACGACTTTGAAGACATTGACGATATTGACGACATAGACATTGACGACATTGACGACATAGACGACATTGACGACATTGACGACATAGATGACATAGACGATATTGACGACATTGACGACATTGACGACATAGACGACATTCACGATATTCACATTGACGACATTGACGACATTGATGACATGGACGACATTGACGACATACACGACATAGACGATATTGACGACTATGACGACATTGACGACAAAGACGACATTGACAACATAGACTACATAGACAATATTGACGATATGGACGACATTGACGACATTGACGAAAATGTCGATATTGACGATATTGACGACATAGACGATATTGACGACATTGACGACATTGACGACATTGACGACATTGACGACGTGGACGACATAGACGATATTGACAACATTGACGACATTAACGACTTTGACGACTTAGACGACATTGACGACACTGAAGACATTGACGACTTTGTCGACATAGACGACATTGACTACATAGACGACATGGACGACATTGACGACATCGACGACATAGACGACGTTGACGACATAGACGACATTGACGACATTGACGATATAGACGACATAACCGATATTGACGACTTTGACGACATTGACGCCATTGACGACATTGACGACATAGACGACATAGGCGACATGGACGACATTGACTACATAGACGACATAAACGATATTGACGACTTTGACGACATTGACGCCATTGACGACATTGACGACATAGACGACATAGACGACATTGACGACATTGAAGACATAGACGACATTAACGACATTGAAGACATAGACGACATTGACGACATTGCCGACATAGACGACATAGACGACATAGACGATATTGACGACATTGACGACATTAACGACATTGACGACATAGACGACATTGGCTACAATGACGACATTGACGACATTGACGATATTGACGACATAGACAATATTGACGACTTTGACGACATTGACGACATTGACGATATTAACGACTTTGACGACATTGACGACATTGACGATATTGACGACATTGACGACATTGACGACATTTACGACACTGACGACATTGACGAAATCGACGACATAGACGATATTTACTACTGTGACGACATTGATGACATAGTTGACATAGACAACATGTAGGACTTGACAACATTGACGGCATTGAAGACATTGACGACATTGACGTCATTGACGACATTGACGACATAGACGACTTTGACGACTTTGACGACATTGACGACATTGACGACATAGACGACATAGACGATATTGTCGACTTTGACGACATTGACGACATTGAGGACATTGACGACATTGATGACATAGACGAAATTGACGACATTGACGAAATCGACGACATAGACGATATTTACTACTGTGACGACATTGATGACATAGTTGACATAGACAACATGTATGACATTGACAATATTGACAGCATTGAAGACATTGACGACATTGACGTCATTGACGACATTGACGACATAGACGACTTTGACGACATTGATGAAATTGACGACATAGACTACATAGATGATATTGACGACTTTGACGACATTGACGACATTGACAACATTGACGACTTTGACGACATTGACGACATTGACGACATAGACGACATAGACGATATTTACGACTTTGACGACATTGACGACAGATGACAAAGATAACATGTATGACATTGACAACATTGACAGCATTGAAGACATTGACGACATTGACGTCATTGACGACATTGACGACATAGACGACTTTGACGACATTGACGACATAGACGATATTGACGATTTTGACGACATTGACGACAAAGACGAGATTGATGACATAGACGACATTGACGACATTGACGAAAATGTCGATATTGACGATATTTTGACGACATTGACGATATTTACGACATTGATGACATTGACGACACGGACGACATTGACGACATAGACGACATAGACGATATTTACGACTTTGACGACATTGACGACATAGATGACATTGACAACATGTGTGACATTGACAACATTGACAGCTTTGAAGACATTGACGACATTGACGTCATTGACGACATTGACGACATAGACGACTTTGATGACATTGACGACATTGACGACATAGACAACAAAGACGATAATGACGACTTTGACGACATTGACGACATTGACAACATTTACGACACAACGACATTGCCGACATAGACGACATAGACGATATTTACGACTTTGACGACATTGACGACATAGAAGACATAGACAACATGTATGAAACTGACAACATTGACAGCATTGAAGACCTTGAAGACATTGACGTCATTGTCGACATTGACGACATAGACGACTTTGACGACATTGACGACATTGACGACATTGACGACATACACGACATAGTCGATATTGACGACTTTGACGACATTGACGACAAAGACGACATTGACGACATAGACGACATAGACGATATTGACGATATGGACGACATTGACGACATTGACGAAAATGTCGATATTGACGAAATTGACAACAGAGACGATATTGACGACATTGACGACATTGACGACATTGACGACATACACGACATAGTCGATATTGACGACTTTGACGACATTATCGACAAAGACGACATTCACGACATAGACGACATAGACGATATTGATGATATGGACGACATTGACGACATTGTCGAAAATGTCGATATTGACGATATTTTGACGACATAGACGATATTTACGAAATTGATGACATTGACGACACAGACGACATTGACGAGATAGACGACACAGACGATATTTACGACTTTGACGACATTGACGACATAGACGATATTGACGACTTTGACGACATTGACGACATTGACGACATAGACGACATAGACGATATTGTCGACTTTGACGACATTGACGACATTGAGGACATTGACGACATTGATGACATAGACGAAATTGACGACATTGACGAAATCGACGACATAGACGATATTTACTACTGTGACGACATTGATGACATAGTTGACATAGACAACATGTATGACATTGACAACATTGACAGCATTGAAGACATTGACGACATTGACGTCATTGACGACATTGACGACATAGACGACTTTGACGACATTGACGAAATTGACGACATAGACTACATAGATGATATTGACGACTTTGACGACATTGACGACATTAACAACATTGACGACTTTGACGACATTGACGACATTGACGACATAGACGACATAGACGATATTGTCGACTTTGACGACATTGACGACATTGAAGACATTGACGACATTGACGACATTGACGATATTGACGACATAGACGACATAGACGACATAGACGATATTGTCGACTTTGACGACATTGACGACATTGAAGACATTGACGACATTGACGACATAGACGAAATTGACGACATTGACGAAATAGACGACATAGACGATATTTACGACTTTGACAACATTAACGACATAGATGACATAGACAGCATGTATGTCATTGACAACATTGACAGCATTGAAGACATTGACGACATTGACGTCATTGACGACATTGACGACATAGACGACTTTGACGAAATTGACGAAATTGACGACATAGACTACATAGAAAATATTGACGACTTTGACGACATTGACGACATTGACAACATTGACGACTTTGACGACATTGATGACATTGACGACATAGACGACATAAACGATATTTACGACTTTGACGACATTGACGACATAGATGATAAAGATAACATGTATGACATTGACAACATTGACAGCATTGAAGACATTGACGACATTGATGTCATTGACGACATTGACGACATAGACGACTTTGACGACATTGACGACATTTACGACATAGACGATATTGACGATTTTGACGACATTGACGACAAAGACGACATTGACGACATTGACGACATTGACGACATTGACGAAAATGTCGATATTGACGATATTTTGACGACATAGACGATATTTACGACTTTGATGACATTGACGAAACAGACGACATTGACGACATAGACGACATAGACGATATTTACGACTTTGACGACATTGACGACATAGATGACATAGACAACATGTATGACATTGACAACATTGACAGCATTGAAGACATTGACGACATTGACGTCATTGACGACATTGACGACATAGACGACTTTGACGACATAGACGACAAAGACGATAATGACGACTTTGACGAGATTGACGATATTGACGACATTGACGACGTTCACGACATAGACGACATTGTCGACATTGATGACATTGACGACATTGACGACATAGACAATATTGACGACATAGACAACATAGACGACATAGACGACATTGACGAAATAGACGATATTTACAACTTTGACGACATTGACGAAATTGACGACATTGACGACATTGACGACATTGATGACACAACGACATTGCCGACATAGACGTCATAGACGATATTTACGACTTTGACGACATTGACGACATAGAAGACATAGACAACATGTATGAAATTGACAACATTGACAGCATTGAAGACATTGAAGACATAGACGTCATTGACGACATTGACGACGTAGACGACTTTGACAACATTGACGACATTGACGACATACACGACATATTAGATATTGACGACTTTGACAACATTGACGACAAAGGCGACATTGACGACATAGACGACATAGACGATATTGCCGATATGGAAGACATTAACGACATTGGCGAAAATGTCGATATTGACGATATTGACGACATAGACGATATTGACGACATTGACGACATTGACGACATTGACGACATAGACGACATTGACGACATAGACGACATAGACGACATAGACGACATTGACGACATAGACGATATTGAGGACATTGACGACATTGATGATATTGATGATATTGACGACTTTGACGATATTGACGACTTTGACGACATTGACGACAAAGACGACATTGACGACATAGACGACATAGACGACATAGACGACATAGACGATATTTACGACTTTGACGAAGTTGACGACATAGATGACATAGACAACATGTATGACATTGACAACATTGACAGCTTTGAAGACATTGACGACATTGACGTCATTGACGACATTGACGACATTGACGACATACACGACATAGTCGATATTGACGACTTTGACGACATTGACGACAAAGACGACATTGACGACATAGACGACATAGACGATATTGACGATATGGACGACATTGACGACATTGACGAAAATGTCGATATTGACGATATTGACGAAATAGACGATATTGACGACATTGACGACTTTGACGACATTGAAGACATAGACAACATTGACGATATTGACAACTTTGAAGACATTGATGACATTGACAACATTGACGACATAGACGACATTGACGGCTTTGACGACATAGACGACATAGACGACATTGATGACATTGACGACATAGACGACAGATAAGATATTGACGACTTTGAAGACATTGACGATATTGACGACATAGACATTGACGACATTGACGACATAGACGACATTGACGACATTGACGACATAGATGACATAGACGATATTGACGACATTTACGACATTGACGACATAGACGAAATTCACGATATTCACATTGACGACATTGACGACATTGATGACATGGACGACATTGACGACATACACGACATAGACGATATTGACGACTATGACGACATTGACGACAAAGACGACATTGACAACATAGACTACATAGACAATATTGACGATATGGACGACATTGACGACATTGACGAAAATGTCGATATTGACGATATTGACGACATAGACGATATTGACGACATTGACGACATTGACGACATTGACGACATTGACGACGTGGACGACATAGACGATATTGACAACATTGACGACATTAACGACTTTGACGACTTAGACGACATTGACGACACTGAAGACATTGACGACTTTGTCGACATAGACGACATTGACTACATAGACGACATGGACGACATTGACGACATCGACGACATAGACGACGTTGACGACATAGACGACATTGACGACATTGACGATATAGACGACATAACCGATATTGACGACTTTGACGACATTGACGCCATTGACGACATTGACGACATAGACGACATAGGCGACATGGACGACATTGACTACATAGACGACATAAACGATATTGACGACTTTGACGACATTGACGCCATTGACGACATTGACGACATAGACGACATAGACGACATTGACGACATTGAAGACATAGACGACATTAACGACATTGAAGACATAGACGACATTGACGACATTGACGACATAGACGACATAGACGATATTGACGACATTGACGACATTAACGACATTGACGACATAGACGACATTGGCGACAATGACGACATTGACGACATTGACGATATTGACGACATAGACAATATTGACGACTTTGACGACATTGACGACATTGACGATATTAACGACTTTGACGACATTGACGACATTGACGATATTGACGACATTGACGACATTGACGACATTTACGACACTGACGACATTGACGAAATCGACGACATAGACGATATTTACTACTGTGACGACATTGATGACATAGTTGACATAGACAACATGTAGGACATTGACAACATTGACGGCATTGAAGACATTGACGACATTGACGTCATTGACGACATTGACGACATAGACGACTTTGACGACTTTGACGACATTGACGACATTGACGACATAGACGACATAGACGATATTGTCGACTTTGACGACATTGACGACATTGAGGACATTGACGACATTGATGACATAGACGAAATTGACGACATTGACGAAATCGACGACGTAGACGATATTTACTACTGTGACGACATTGATGACATAGTTGACATAGACAACTTGTATGACATTGACAATATTGACAGCATTGAAGACATTGACGACATTGACGTCATTGACGACATTGACGACATAGACGACTTTGACGACATTGACGAAATTGACGACATAGACTACATAGATGATATTGACGACTTTGACGACATTGACGACATTGACAACATTGACGACTTTGACGACATTGACGACATTGACGACATAGACGACATAGACGATATTTACGACTTTGACGACATTGACGACAGATGACAAAGATAACATGTATGACATTGACAACATTGACAGCATTGAAGACATTGACGACATTGACGTCATTGACGACATTGACGACATAGACGACTTTGACGACATTGACGACATAGACGATATTGACGATTTTGACGACATTGACGACAAAGACGAGATTGACGACATAGACGACATTGACGACATTGACGACATTGACGAAAATGTCGATATTGACGATATTTTGACGACATTGACGATATTTACGACATTGATGACATTGACGACACGGACGACATTGACGACATAGACGACATAGACGATATTTACGACTTTGACGACATTGACGACATAGATGACATTGACAACATGTGTGACATTGACAACATTGACAGCTTTGAAGACATTGACGACATTGACGTCATTGACGACATTGACGACATAGACGACTTTGATGACATTGACGACATTGACGACATAGACAACAAAGACGATAATGACGACTTTGACGACATTGACGACATTGACAACATTTACGACACAACGACATTGCCGACATAGACGACATAGACGACATAGACGATATTTACGACTTTGACGACATTGACGACATAGAAGACATAGACAACATGTATGAAATTGACAACATTGACAGCATTGAAGACCTTGAAGACATTGACGTCATTGTCGACATTGACGACATAGACGACTTTGACGACATTGACGACATTGACGACATTGACGACATACACGACATAGTCGATATTGACGACTTTGACGACATTGACGACAAAGACGACATTGACGACATAGACGACATAGACGATATTGACGATATGGACGACATTGACGACATTGACGAAAATGTCGATATTGACGAAATTGACAACAGAGACGATATTGACGACATTGACGACATTGACGACATTGACGACATACACGACATAGTCGATATTGACGACTTTGACGACATTATCGACAAAGACGACATTCACGACATAGACGACATAGACGATATTGACGATATGGACGACATTGACGACATTGTCGAAAATGTCGATATTGACGATATTTTGACGACATAGACGATATTTACGAAATTGATGACATTGACGACACAGACGACATTGACGAGATAGACGACACAGACGATATTTACGACTTTGACGACATTGACGACATAGACGATATTGACGACTTTGACGACATTGACGACATTGACGACATAGACGACATAGACGATATTGTCGACTTTGACGACATTGACGACATTGAGGACATTGACGACATTGATGACATAGACGAAATTGACGACATTGACGAAATCGACGACATAGACGATATTTACTACTGTGACGACATTGATGACATAGTTGACATAGACAACATGTATGACATTGACAACATTGACAGCATTGAAGACATTGACGACATTGACGTCATTGACGACATTGACGACATAGACGACTTTGACGACATTGACGAAATTGACGACATAGACTACATAGATGATATTGACGACTTTGACGACATTGACGACATTGACAACATTGACGACTTTGACGACATTGACGACATTGACGACATAGACGACATAGACGATATTTACGACTTTGACGACATTGACGACAGATGACAAAGATAACATGTATGACATTGACAACATTGACAGCATTGAAGACATTGACGACATTGACGTCATTGACGACATTGACGACATAGACGACTTTGACGACATTGACGACATAGACGTTATTGACGATTTTGACGACATTGACGACAAAGACGAGATTGACGACATAGACGACATTGACGACTTTGACGACATTGACGAAAATGTCGATATTGACGATATTTTGACGACATTGACGATATTTACGACATTGATGACATTGACGACACGGACGACATTGACGACATAGACGACATAGACGATATTTACGACTTTGACGACATTGACGACATAGATGACATTGACAACATGTGTGACATTGACAACATTGACAGCTTTGAAGACATTGACGACATTGACGTCATTGACGACATTGACGACATAGACGACTTTGATGACATTGACGACATTGACGACATAGACAACAAAGACGATAATGACGACTTTGACGACATTGACGACATTGACAACATTTACGACACAACGACATTGCCGACATAGACGACATAGACGACATAGACGTTATTTACGACTTTGACGACATTGACGACATAGAAGACATAGACAACATGTATGAAATTGACAACATTGACAGCATTGAAGACTTTGAAGACATTGACGTCATTGTCGACATTGACGACATAGACGACTTTGACGACATTGACGACATTGACGACATTGACGACATACACGACATAGTCGATATTGACGACTTTGACGACATTGACGACAAAGACGACATTGACGACATAGACGACATAGACGATATTGACGATATGGACGACATTGACGACATTGACGAAAATGTCGATATTGACGAAATTGACAGCAGAGACGATATTGACGACATTGACGACATTGACGACATTGACGACATACACGACATAGTCGATATTGACGACTTTGACGACATTGACGACAAAGACGACATTCACGACATAGACGACATAGACGATATTGACGATATGGACGACATTGACGACATTGTCGAAAATGTCGATATTGACGATATTTTGACGACATAGACGATATTTACGAAATTGATGACATTGACGACACAGACGACATTGACGAGATAGAGGACACAGACGATATTTACGACTTTGACGACATTGACGACATAGATGACATAGATAACATGTATGACATTGACAACATTGACAGCTTTGAAGACATTGACGACATTGACGTCATTGACGACATTGACGACATAGACGACTTTGACGAAATTGACGACATAGACGACATAGACGACAAAGACGATAATGACGACTTTGACGACATTGACGACATTGTCGACGTTGACGACATAGACGACATTGACGACATTGATGACATTGACGACATTGACGACATGGACAATATTGACGACATAGACAACATAGACGACATAGACGACATTGACGAAATAGACGATATTTACAACTTTGACGACATTGAAGAAATTGACGACATTGACGACATTGACGACACAACGACATTGCCGACATAGACGATATTTTCAACTTTGACGACATTGACGACATAGAAGACATAGACAACATGTATGAAATTGACAACATTGACACCATTGAAGACATTGAAGACATTGACGTCATTGACGACATTGACGACATAGACGACTTTGACGACATTGACGACATTGTCGACATTGACGACATAGTCGATATTGACGACTTTGACGGCATTGACGACAAAGACGACATTGACCACATAGACGACATAGACGATATTGACGATATGGACGACATTGACGACATTGACGATAATGTCGATATTGACGATATTGACGACATAGACGATATTGACGACATTGACGACATTGACGACATTGACGACATAGACGACATTGACGACATAGACGACATAGACGACATAGACGACATTGACGACATAGACGATATTGAGGACATTGACGACATTGATGATATTAATGATATTGACGACTTTGACGACATTGACGACTTTGACGACATTGACGACAAAGACGACATTGACGACATAGACGACATAGACTACATAGACAATATTTACGACTTTGACGAAGTTGACGACATAGATGACATAGACAACATGTATGACATTGACAACATTGACAGCTTTGAAGACATTGACGACATTGACGTCATTGACGTCATTGACGACATAGACGACTTTGACGACATTGAAGACATAGACAACATTGACGATATTGACAACTTCGAAGACATTGACGACATTGACAACATTGACGACATAGACGACATTGACGGCATTGACGACATAGACGACATAGACGACATTGACAACATTGACGACATAGATGACAGATACGATATTGACGACTTTGAAGACATTGACGATATTGACGACATAGACATTGACGACATTGACGACATATACGTGTTTGACGACATTGACGACATAGATGACATAGACGATATTGACGACATTTACGACATTGACGACATAGACGACATTCACGATATTCACATTGACGACATTGACGACATTGATGACATGGACGACATTGACGACATTGACGACATAGACGACATTGACGACATTGACCACACAGACGACATAAACGATATTGACGACTTTGACGACATTGACGCCATTGACGACATTGACGACAAAGACGACATAGACGACATTGACGACATTGAAGACATAGACGACATTAACGACATTGAAGACATAGACGACATTGACGACATTGACGACATTGACGACATTGACGACATAGACGACATAGACGATATTGACGACATTGACGACATTGACGACATAGACGACATTGGCGACATTGACGACATTGACGACATTGACGATATTGACGACATAGACGACATAGACGAAATAGACGATATTGTCGAATTTGACGATATTGACGACATTGAAGACATTGACGACATTGACGACATAGACGACATAGACGAAATTGACGATATTGACGAAATAGACGACATAGACGATATTTACGACTTTGACAACATTAACGACATAGATGACATAGACAGCATGTATGTCATTGACAACATTGACAGCATTGAAGACATTGACGACATTGACGTCATTGACGACATTGACGACATAGACGACTTTGACGAAATTGACGAAATTTACGACATAGACCACATAGAAGATATTGACGACTTTGACGAAATTGACGACATTGACAACATTGACGACTTTGACGACATTGACGACATTGACGACATAGATGACATAAACGATATTTACGACTTTGACGACATTGACGACATAGATGATAAAGATAACATATATGACATTGACAACATTGACAGCATTGAAGACATTGACGACATTGATGTCATTTACGACATTGACGACATAGACGACTTTGACGACATTGACGACATTTACGACATAGACGATATTGACGATTTTGACGACATTGACGAGAAAGACGACATTGACGACATTGACGACATTGACGACATTGACGACATTGACGAAAATGTCGATATTGACGATATTTTGACGACATAGACGATATTTACGACTTTGATGACATTGACGAAACAGACGACATTGACGACGTAGACGACATAGACGATATTTACGACTTTGACGACATTGACGACATAGATGACATAGACAACATGTATGACATTGACAACATTGACAGCTTTGAAGACATTGACGACATTGACGTCATTGACGACATTGACGACATAGACGACTTTGACGACATTGACGACATAGACGACAAAGACGATAATGACGACTTTGACGACATTGACGATATTGACGACATTGACGACGTTGACGACATAGACGACATTGTCGACATTGATGACATTGACGACATTGACGACATAGACATTATTGATGACATAGACAACATAGACGACATAGACGACATTGACGAAATAGACGATATTTACAACTTTGACGACATTGACGAAATTGACGACATTGACGACATTGACGACATTGATGACACAACGACATTGCCGACATAGACGTCATAGACGATATTTACGACTTTGACGACATTGACGACATAGAAGACATAGACAACATGTATGAAATTGACAACATTGACAGCATTGAAGACATTGAAGACATAGACGTCATTGACGACATTGACGACGTAGACGACTTTGACAACATTGACGACATTGACGACATTGACGACATTGACGAGATACATGACATATTCGATATTGACGACTTTGACGACATTGACGACAAAGACGACATTGACGTCATAGACGACATAGACGATATTGACGATATGGAAGACATTAACGACATTGACGAAAATGTCGATATTGACGATATTGACGACATAGACGATATTGACGACATTGACGACATTGACGACATTGACGACATAGACGACATTGACGACATAGACGACATAGACGACATAGACGACATTGACGACATAGACGATATTGAGGACATTGACGACATTGATGATATTGATGATATTGACGACTTTGACGATATTGACGACTTTGACGACATTGACGACAAGACGACATTGACGACATAGACGACATAGATGACATAGACGATATTTACGACTTTGACGAAGTTGACGACATAGATGACATAGACAACATGTATGACATTGACAACATTGACAGCTTTGAAGACATTGACGACATAGATGACATAGACGATATTGACGACATTTACGACATTGACGACATAGACGACATTCACGATATTTACATTGACGACATTGACGACATTGATGACATGGACGACATTGACGACATACACGACATAGACGATATTGACGACTATGACGACATTGACGACAAAGACGACATTGACAACATAGACTACATAGACAATATTGACGATATGGACGACATTGACGACATTGACGAAAATGTCGATATTGACGATATTGACGACATAGACGATATTGACGACATTGACGACATTGACGACATTGACGACACAACGACATTGCCGACATAGACGACATAGACGATATTTACGACAATGTCGACATTGACGACATAGAAGACCAAGACAACATGTATGACATTGACAACATTGACATCATTGAAGACATTTAAGACATTGACGTCATTGACGACATTGACGACATTGACGACATACACGACATAGACGATATTGACGACTTTGACGACATTGACGACAAAGACGTCATTGACGACATAGACTACATAGACGATATTGACGATATGGACGACATTGACAACATTGACGAAAATGTCGATATTGACGACATTGACGACATAGACGACATTGACGACATTGACGACATTGACGACATAGACGACATTGACGACATAGACGACATAGACGACATAAACGACATTGACGACATAGGCGATATTGACGACATTGACGACAAAGACGACATTGACGACATTGACGACATAGACGACATAGACGACATAGACGATATTTACGACTTTGATAACGTTGACGACATAGATGACATAGACAACATGTATGACAGTGACAACATTGACAGCTTTGAAGACATTGACGACATTGACGTATTGACGACATTGACGACGTAGACGACTTTGACGACATTGACGACATTGACGACATTGACGACATTGACGACACAACGTCATTGCCGACATAGACGACATAGACAATATTAACGACTTTGACGACATTGACGACATAGAAGACATAGACAACATGTATAAAATTGACAACATTGACAGCATTGAAGACATTGAAGACATTGACATATATGGCGACATTTACGACATAGACGACTTTGACGACATTGACGACATTGACGGCATACACGACATAGACGATATTGACGACTTTGACGACGTTGACGACAAAGACGACATTGACGACATAGTCGACATAGACGATATTGACGATATGGACGACATTGACGACATCGACGAAAATGTCGATATTGACGATATTGACGACAAAGACGATATTGACGACATTGACGACATAGCCGACATTGACGACATAGACGACATAGACGACATTGACGACATAGACAATATTATAGACATTGACGACATTGACGATAATGACGACATAGACGACATTGACGACATTGACGACATAGACGACATTGACGACATTGACGACATGGACGACATAGACAGCTTTGACGACATTGAAGACATTGACGACATTGTAGACATAGACGACATTGACGACATAGACGACATGGACGACATTGACGACATCGATGAGATAGAAGACGTTGACGACATAGACGACATTGACGACATTGACGACATAGACGACATAACCGATATTGACAACTTTGACGACATTGACGCCATTGACGACATTGACGACATGGACGACATAGACGACATTGACGCCATTACGACATTGACGACATAGACGACATAAACGATATTGAAGACATTGACGATATTAACGACTTTGACGAACTAGACGACATAGACGACTTTGACAACATAGACGAAATAGACGACATAGACGATATTTACGACTTTGACGACATTAACGACATAGATGACATAGACAGCATGTATGACATTGACAACATTGACAGCATTGAAGACATTGACGACATTGACGTCATTGACGACATTGACGACATTGACGACATAGGCGATATTGACGACTTTGACGACATTGACGACATTGACGACATTGACGATATAGACGAGTTTCACGACATTGACGATATAGATGACATAGACGATATTGACGACTTGACGACATTGACGAAATTGACGATTTCGACGACATAGACGACATTGACGACATTGACGACATAGACGACATTGACGACGTTGACGACATGGACGACATAGACGATATTGACGATATTGACGACATTGACGACATTAACGACATTGACGACATAGACGACATTGACGACATTGGAGACATTGACGACATTCTCGATATAGACGACATTGACGACATAGACGACATTGACGACATAGATGACATTGACGAAATTGACGACGTTGACGACATAGACGACATAGACGACATAGACGACATAGACGATATAGACGACTTTGACGATATTGACGACATTGACGACATTGACGACACAGACGACATTGACGACATTGACGACATAGACGACATTGACGATATTGACGACATAGACGACATAGACGATATTGACGACTTGACGACATTGACGACATTGACGATTTTGACGACATAGACGACATTGACGACATTGACGACATAGACGACATAGACGATATTGACGACTTGACGACATTGACGACATTGACGATTTCGACGACATAGACGACATTGATGACATTGACGACATAGACGACATTGACGACGTTGACGACATGGACGACATAGACGATATTGACGATATTGACGACATTGACGACATTAACGACATTGACGACATAGACGACATTGACGACAATGAAGACATTGACGACATTCTCGATATAGACGACATTGACGACATAGACGACATTGACGACATAGATGACATTGACGACATTGACGACGTTGACGACATAGACGACATAGACGACATAGACGACATTGACGACATTGACGACATTGACGATATAGATGAGTTTCACGACATTGACGATATAGATGACATAGACGATATTGACGACATTGACGACATTAACGACATTGACGACATAGAAGACATTGACGACTTTGACGACATTGATGACATTGACGACATAGACGACATAGACGACATAGACGACATAGACGACATAGACAACATGGACGACATAGACGATATAAACGACTTTGACGATATTGACGACATTTACGACATTGACGACAATGACGACATAGATGATATAGACAACATGTATGACATTGAAAACATTGACAGCATTGAAGACATTGACGACATTGACGTCATTGACGACATTGACGACATTGACGACATAGGCGATATTGACGACTTTGACGACATTGACGACATTGACGATATAGACGAGTTTCACGACATTGACGATATAGATGACATAGACGATATTGACGACTTTGACGACATTAACGACATTGACGACATAGAAGACATTGACGACTTTGACGACATTGACGACATTGACGACATAGACGACATAGACGACATCGACGACATAGACGACATAGACGACATAGACGATATAAACGACTTTGACGATATTGACGACATTGACGACATTGACGACATTGACGACACTGACGACATTGACGACATTGACGACATAGACGACATTGACGACATTGACGACATAGACGACATAGACGACATAGACGATATTGACGACTTGACGACATTGACGACATTGACGATTTCGACGACATAGACGACATTGACGACATTGACGACATAGACGACATTGACGACGTTGACGACATGGACGACATAGACGATATTGACGACTTGACGACATTGACGACATGGACGACATTGACGACATTAACGACATTGACGACATAGACGACATTGACGACATTGAAGACATTGACGACATTCTCGATATAGACGACATTGACGACATACACGACATTGACGACATAGATGACATTGACGACATTGTCAACGTTGACGACATAGACGACATAGACGACATAGACGACATAGACGATATAGACGACTTTGACGATATTGACGACATTGACGACATTGACGACACAGACGACATTGACGACATTGACGACATAGACGACATTGACGATATTGACGACATAGACGACATAGACGACATAGACGATATTGACGACTTGACGACATTGACGACATTGACGATTTTGACGACATAGACGACATTGACGACATAGACGACATAGACGATATTGACGACTTGACGACATTGACGACATTGACAATTTCGACGACATAGACGACATTGATGACATTGACGACATAGACGACATTGACGACGTTGACGACATTGACGACATAGACGATATTGACGATATTGACGACATTGACGACATTAACGACATTGACGACATAGCCGACATTGACGACATTGAAGACATTGACGACATTCTCGATATAGACGACATTGACGACATAGACGACATTGACGACATAGATGACATTGACGACATTGACGACGTTGACGACATAGATGACATAGACGACATTGACGACATTGACGACATTGACGACATTGACGACATAGACGACTTTGACGACATTGACGAAATAGACGACATGGACGATATTTATGACTTTGACGACATTAACGACATAGATGACAAGGACAGCATGTATGACATTGACAACAATGACAGCATTGAAGACATTGACGACATTGACGTCATTGACGACATAGACGACATTGACGACATTGAAGACATTGACGACAATCTCGATACAGACGGCATTGAGGACATGGACGACATGGACGACATTGACGACATCGACGACATAGACGACGTTGACGACATAGACGACATAGACAACATGGACGACATTGACCACATAGACTACATAAACGATATTGACGACATTGACGACATTAATGACATTGAAGACATAGACGACATTGATGACATTGACGACATTGACGACATTGACGACATAGACGATATAGACGATATTGACGACATTGACGACATTAACGACATTGACGACATTGACGACATTAACGACATTGACGACATGGACGACATTGTCGACATTGACGACATTGACGACATTGACGTCATTGACGACATAGACTTCATAGACGACACAGACGATATTGACGACATAGACGATATTGACGACTTCTACGACATTGACGCCATTGCCGATATTGACGACTTTGACGACATTGACGACATTGGCGATATTGACGACATTGACGACATTGACGACATTGACGTCATTGACGACACAGACGACATTGACGACATAGACGACATAGACGATATTTACTACTTTGACGACATTGATGACATAGTTGACATTAACAACATGTAGGACATTGACAACATTGACAGCATTGAAGTCATTGACGACATTGACGTCATTGACGACATTGACGACATAGACGTCTTTGACGACATTGACGACATTGACGACATAGACGACATAGACGATATTGTCGACTTTGACGACATTGACGACATTGAAGACATTGACGACATTGACGACATAGACGACATTAACGACATTGACGACATTGACGAAATAGACGACTTAGACGATAATTACGACTTTGACGACATTAACGACTTAGATGACATAGACAGCATGTATGACATTGACAACATTGACAGCATTGAAGACATTGACGACATTGACGTCATTGACGACATTGCCGACATAGACGACATTGACGACATAGACGACATAGACGATATTGACGACATTGACGACATTAACGACATTGACGACATAGAAGACATTGACGACATTGACGACATTGACGACTTTGACGATATTGACGACATTGACGACATAGACGACATAGACGGCATTGACGACATAGACGATATAGACGACTTTGACGACATTGACGATATAGACGACATTGACGACATTGACGACATAGATGACATAGACGACATTGACGACATTGACGACATTGACGACATAGACGACATTGACGACATTGACGACATTGACGACATAGACGACTTTGACGAAATTGACGACATAGACGACATAGACGACAAAGACGATAATGACGACTTTGACGACATTGACGACATTGACGACATTGTCGACGTTGACGACATAGACGACATTGACGACATTGATGACATTGACGACATTGACGACATGGACAATATTGACGACATAGACAACATAGACGACATAGACGGCATTGACGAAATAGACGATATTTACAACTTTGACGACATTGAAGAAATTGACGACATTGACGATATTGACGACACAACGACATTGCCGACATAGACGATATTTACGACTTTGACGACATTGACGACATAGAAGACATAGACAACATGTATGAAATTGACAACATTGACACCATTGAAGACATTGAAGACATTGACGTCATTGACGACATTGACGACATAGACGACTTTGACGACATTGACGACATTGACGACATTGACGACATAGTCGATATTGACGACTTTGACGGCATTGACGACAAAGACGACATTGACCACATAGACGACATAGACGATATTGACGATATGGACGACATTGACGACATTGACGAAAATGTCGATATTGACGATATTGACGACATAGACGATATTGACGACATAGACGACATTGACGACATAGACGTTATTGAGGACATTGACGACATTGATGATATTATTGATATTGACGACTTTGACGACATTGACGACTTTGACGACATTGACGACAAAGACGACATTGACGACATAGACGACATAGACGACATAGACAATATTTACGACTTTGACGAAGTTGACGACATAGACAACATGTATGACATTGACAACATTGACAGCTTTGAAGACATTGACGACATTGACGTCATTGACGACATTGACGACATAGACGACTTTGACGACATTGAAGACATAGACAACATTGACGATATTGACAACTTCGAAGACATTGACGACATTGACAACATTGACGACATAGACGACATCGACGGCATTGACGACATAGACGACATAGACGACATTGACAACATTGACGACATAGATGACAGATACGATATTGACGACTTTGAAGACATTGACGATATTGACGACATAGACATTGACGACATTGACGACATAGACGTCATTCACGACATTGACGACATAGATGACATAGACGATATTGACGACATTTACGACATTGACGACATAGACGACATTCACGATATTCACATTGTCGACATTGACGACATTGATGACATGGACGACATTGACGACATTGACGACATAGACGACATTGACGACATTGAAAACATAGACGACATAGACGACATAGACGATATTGACGATTTTGACGCCATTGACGACATTGACGATATTGTCGACATAGACGACATTGACGACATTGACGACATGGACGACATAGACGATATTGACGACAATGACGACATTAACGACATTGACGACATAGACGACATTGACGACACTGAAGACATTGACGACATTGTCGACATAGACGACATTGACGACATAGACGACATGGACGACATTGACCACATCGACGACATAGACGATGTTGACGTCATAGACGACATTGACGACATTGACGACATAGTCGGCATAACCGATATTGACGACTTTGACGACATTGACGCCATTGACAACATTGACGACATAGACGACATAGACGACATTGACGACATTGACTACATAGACGACATAAACGATATTGACGACTTTGACGACATTGACGCCATTGACGACATTGACGACATAGACGACATAGACGACATTGACGACATTGAAGACATAGACGACATTAACGACATTGAAGACATAGACGACATTGACGACATTGACGACATTGACGACATGGACGATATTGACGACATTGACAACATTGACGACATAGACGACATTGGCGACATTGACGACATTGACGACATTGACGATATTGACGACATAGGCGACATAGACGACATAGACGATATTGTCGACTTTGACGACATTGACGACATTGAAGACATTGACGACATTGACGACATAGACGAAATTGACGACATTGACGAAATAGACGACATAGACGATATTTACGACTTTGACGACATTAACGACATAGATGACATAGACAGCATGTATGACATTGACATCATTGACAGCATTGAAGACATTGACGACATTGCCGTCATTGACGACATTGACGACATAGACGACTTTGACGACATTGACGAAATTGACGACATAGACTACATAGATGATATTGACGACTTTGACGACATTGACGACATTGACAACATTGACGACTTTGACGACATTGACGACATTGACGACATTGACGACATAAGCGACATAGACGATATTTACGACTTTGACGACATTGACGACAGATGACAAAGATAACATGTATGACATTGACAACATTGACGGCATTGAAGACATTGACGACATTGACGTCATTGACGACATTGACGACATAGACGTCTTTGACGACATTGACGACATTGACGACATAGACGATATTGACGATTTTGACGACATTGACGACAAAGACGAGATTGACGACATAGACGACATTGACGACATTGACGACATTGACGAAAATGTCGATATTGACGATATTTTGACGACATTGACGATATTTACGACATTGATGACATTGACGACCAGACGACATTGACGACATAGACGACATAGACGATATTTACGGCTTTGACGACATTGACGACTTAGATGACATAGACAACATGTATGACATTGACAACATCGACAGCTTTGAAGACATTGACGACATTGACGTCATTGACGACATTGACGACATAGACGACTTTGATGACATTGACGACATTGACGACATAGACAATATTGACGACATAGACAACATAGACGACATAGACGACATTGACGAAATAGACGATGTTTACAACTTTGACGACATTGACGAAATTGACGACATTGACGACATTGACAACATTGACGACACAACGACATTGCCGACATAGACGACATAGACGATATTTACGACATTGACGACATTGACGACATAGAAGACATAGACAACATGTATGAAATTGACAACATTGACAGCATTGAAGACATTGAAGACATTGACGTCATTGTCGACATTGACGACATAGACGACTTTGACGACATTGATGACATTGACGACATTGACGACATACACGACATAGTCGATATTGACGACTTTGACGACATTGACGACAAAGACGACATTGACGACATAGACGACATAGACGATATTGACGATATGGACGACATTGACGACATTGACGAAAATGTCGATATTGACGAAATTGACGACAGAGACGATATTGACGACATTGACGACATTGACAACATTGACGACATACACGACATAGTCGATATTGATGACTTTGACAACATTGACGACAAAGACGACATAGACGATATTGACGATATGGACGACATTGACGACATTGACGAAAATGTCGATATTGACGATATTTTGACGACATAGACGATATTTACGACATTGATGACATTGACGACACAGACGACATTGACTAGATAGACGACATAGACGATATTTACGACTTTGACGACATTGACGACATAGATGACATAGGTAACATGTATGACATTGACAACATTGACAGCTTTTAAGACATTGACGACATTGACGTCATTGACGACATTGACGACATAGACGACTTTGACGAAATTGACGACATAGACGACATAGACGACAAAGACGATAATGACGACTTTGACGACATTGACGACATTGACGACATTGATGACATTGACGACATTGACGACATGGACAATATTGACGACATAGACAACATAGACGACATAGACGGCATTGACGAAATAGACGATATTTACAACTTTGACGACATTGAAGAAATTGACGACATTGACGATATTGACGACACAACGACATTGCCGACATAGACGATATTTACGACTTTGACGACATTGACGACATTGACGACATAGACGACATAGACGACATAGACGACATAGACGACATAGACGATATTGAGGACATTGACGACATTGATGATATTAATGATATTGACGACTTTGACGACATTGACAACTTTGACGACATTGACGACAAAGACGACATTGACGACATAGACGACATAGACGACATAGACAATATTTACGACTTTGACGAAGTTGACGACATAGATGACATAGACAACATGTATGACATTGACAACATTGACAGCTTTGAAGACATTGACGACATTGACGTCATTGACGACATTGACGACATAGACGACTTTGACGACATTGAAGACATAGACAACATTGACGATATTGACAACTTCGAAGACATTGACGACATTGACAACATTGACGACATAGACGACATTGACGGCATTGACGACATAGACGACATAGACGACATTGACAACATTGACGACATAGATGACAGATACGATATTGACGACTTTGAAGACAATGACGATATTGACGACATAGACATTGACGACATTGACGACATGGACGACATAGACGATATTGACGACAATGACGACATTAACGACATTGACGACATAGACGACATTGACGACATTGACGACATAGATGACATAGACGATATTGACGACATTTACGACATTGACGACATAGACGACATTCACGATATTCACATTGACGACATTGACGACATTGATGCCATGGACGACATTGAGGACATTGACGACATAGTCGACATTGACGACATTGAAAACATAGACGACATAGACGAAATTGACGATTTTGGCGACATTGACGACATTGACGATATTGTCGACATAGACGACATAGACGACATTGACGACATTGACGACATGGACGACATAGACGATATTGACGACAATGACGACATTAACGACATTGACGACATAGACGACATTGACGACACTGAAGACATTGACGACATTGTCGACATAAACGACATTGACGACATAGACGACATGGACGACATTGACCACATCGACGACATAGATGATGTTGACGACATAGACGACATTGACGACATTGACGACATAGTCGACATTACCGATATTGACGACTTTGACGACATTGACGCCATTGACGACATTGACGACATAGACGACATAGACGACATTGACGACATTGACTACATAGACGACATAAACGATATTGACGACTTTGACGACATTGACGCCATTGACGACATTGACGACATAGACGACATAGACGACATTGACGACATTGAAGACATAGACGACATTAACGACATTGAAGACATAGACGACATTGACGACATTGACGACATTGACGACATTGACGACATAGGCGACATAGACGATATTGCCGACATTGACGACATTGACGACATAGACGACATTGGCGACATTGACGACATTGACGACATTGACGATATTGACGACATAGGCGACATAGACGACATAGACGATATTGTCGACTTTGACGACATTGACGACATTGAAGAGATTGACGACATTGACGACATAGACGAAATTGACGACATTGACGAAATAGACGACATAGACGATACTTACGACTTTTACAACATTAACGACATAGATGACATAGACAGCATGTATGTCATTGACAACATTGACAGCATTGAAGACATTGACGACATTGACGTCATTGACGACATTGACGACATAGACGACTTTGACGAAATTGACGAAATTGACGACGTAGACTACATAGAAGATATTGACGACTTTGAAGACATTGACGACATTGACAACATTGACGTCTTTGACGACATTGACGACATTGACGACATAGACGACATAGACGATATTTACGACTTTGACGACATTGACGACATAGATGATAAAGATAACATGTATGACATTGACAACATTGACAGCATTGAAGACATTGACGACATTGATGTCATTGACGACATTGACGACATAGACGACTTTGACGACATTGACGACATTGACGACATAGACGATATTGACGATTTTGACGACATTGACGACATAGACGACAAAGATGATAATGACGACTTTGACGACATTGACGATATTGACGACATTGACGACGTTGACGACATAGACGACATTGTCGACATTGATGACATTGACGACATTGACGACATTGACGAAAATGTCGATATTGACGATATTTTGACGACATAGACGATATTTACGACTTTGATGACATTGACAAAACAGACGACATTGACGACATAGACGACATAGACGATATTTACCACTTTGACGACATTGACGACATAGATGACATAGACAACATGTATGACATTGACAACATTGACAGCTTTGAAGACATTGACGACATTGACGTCATTGACGACATTGACGACATAGACGACTTTGACGACATTGACGACATAGACGACAAAGATGATAATGACGACTTTGACGACATTGACGATATTGACGACATTGACGACGTTGACGACATAGACGACATTGTCGACATTGATGACATTGACGACATTGACGACATAGACAATATTGACGACATAGACAACATAGACGACATAGACGACATTGACGAAATAGACGATATTTACAACTTTGACGACATTGACGAAATTGACGACATTGACGACATTGACGACATTGATGACACAACGACATTGCCGACATAGACGTCATAGACGATATTTACGACTTTGACGACATTGACGACATAGAAGACATAGACAACATGTATGAAATTGACAAAATTGACAGCATTGAAGACATTGAAGATATTGACGTCATTGACGACATTAACGACATACACGACATATTCGATATTGACGACTTTGACGACATTGACGACAAAGACGACATTGACGACATAGACGACATAGACGATATTGACGATATGGAAGACATTAACGACATTGACGAAAATGTCGATATTGACGATATTGACGACATAGACGATATTGACGACATTGACGACATTGACGACTTTGACGACATTGAAGACATAGACAACATTGACGATATTGACAACTTTGAAGACATTGATGACATTGACAACATTGACGACATAGACGACATTGACGGCTTTGACGACATAGACGACATAGACGACATTGATGACATTGACGACATAGACGACAGATAAGATATTGACGACTTTGAAGACATTGACGATATTGACGACATAGACATTGACGACATTGACGACATAGACGACATTGACGACATTGACGACATAGATGACATAGACGATATTGACGACATTTACGACATTGACGACATAGACGACATTCACGATATTCACATTGACGACATTGACGACATTGATGACATGGACGACATTGACGACATACACGACATAGACGATATTGACGACTATGACGACATTGACGACAAAGACGACATTGACAACATAGACTACATAGACAATATTGACGATATGGACGACATTGACGACATTGACGAAAATGTCGATATTGACGATATTGACGACATAGACGATATTGACGACATTGACGACATTGACGACATTGACGACATTGACGACATGGACGACATAGACTATATTGACAACATTGACGACATTAACGACTTTGACGACTTAGACGACATTGTCGACACTGAAGACATTGACGACATTGTCGACATAGACGACATTGACTACATAGACGACATGGACGACATTGACGACATCGACGACATAGACGACGTTGACGACATAGACGACATTGACGACATTGACGACATAGACGACATAACCGATATTGACGATTTTGACGACATTGACGCCATTGACGACATTGACGACATAGACGACTTAGGCGACATTGACGACATTGACTACATAGACGACATAAACGATATTGACGACTTTGACGACATTGACGCCATTGACGACATTGACGACATAGACGACATAGACGACATTGACGACATTGAAGACATAGACGACATTAACGACATTGAAGACATAGACGACATTGACGACATTGACGACATAGACGACATAGACGATATTGACGACATTGACGACATTAACGACATTGACGACATAGACGACATTGGCGACAATGACGACATTGACGACATTGACGATATTGACGACATAGACAATATTGACGACTTTGACGACATTGACGACATTGACGATATTAACGACTTTGACGACATTGACGACATTGACGATATTGACGACATTGACGACATTGACGACATTTACGACACTGACGACATTGACGAAATCGACGACATAGACGATATTTACTACTGTGACGACATTGATGACATAGTTGACATAGACAACATGTAGGACATTGACAACATTGACGGCATTGAAGACATTGACGACATTGACGTCATTGTCGACATTGACGACATAGACGACTTTGACGACTTTGACGACATTGACGACATTGACGACATAGACGACATAGACGATATTGTCGACTTTGACGACATTGACGACATTGAGGACATTGACGACATTGACGACTTAGACGAAATTGACGACATTGACGAAATAGACGACATAGACGATATTTACGACTTTGACGACATTAACGACATAGATGACATAGACAGCATGTATGACATTGACAACATTGACAGCATTGAAGACATTGACGACATTGACGTCATTGACGACATTGACGACATAGACGACTTTGACGAAATTGACGACATAGACTACATAGATGATATTGACGACTTTGACGACATTGACGACATTGACAACATTGACGACTTTGACGACATTGACGACATTGACGACATAGACGACATAGACGATATTTACGACTTTGACGACTTTGACGACAGATGACAAAGATAACATGTATGACATTG
The DNA here is from genome assembly GCA_026315105.1 of Locusta migratoria. Taxonomy (NCBI): domain Eukaryota; kingdom Metazoa; phylum Arthropoda; class Insecta; order Orthoptera; family Acrididae; genus Locusta; species Locusta migratoria. The sequence goes on from CM048754.1 coordinate 127,119,574, forward strand.
ACAACTTTGACAGCATTGAAGACATTGACGACATTGACGTCATTGACGACATTGACGACATAGACGACTTTGATGACATTGACGACATTGACGACAGAGACGATATTGACGATTTTGACGACATTGACGACAAAGACGAGATTGACGACATAGACGACATTGACGACATTGACGAAAATGTCGTTATTGACGATATTTTGACGACATTGACGATATTTACGACATTGATGACATTGACGACACGGACGACATTGACGACATAGACGACATAGACGATATTTACGACTTTGACGACATTGACGACATAGATGACATTGACAACATGTATGACATTGACAACATTGACAGCTTTGAAGACATTGACGACACTGACGTCATTGACGACATTGACGACATAGACGACTTTGATGACATTGACGACATTGACGACATAGACAACAAAGACGATAATGACGACTTTGACGACATTGACGACATTGACAACATTGACGACACAACGACATTGCCGACATAGACGACATTGACGATATTTACGAATTTGACGACATTGACGACATTGACGACATAGAAGACATAGACAACATGTATGAAATTGACAACATCGACAGCATTGAAGACATTGAAGACATTGACATCATTGTCGACATTGACGACATAGACGACTTTGACGACATTGACGACATTGACGACATTGACGACATACACGACATAGTCGATATTGACGACTTTGACGACATTGACGACAAAGACGACATTGACGACATAGACGACATAGACGATATTGACGATATGGACGACATTGACGACATTGACGAAAATGTCGATAATGACGAAATTGACGACAGAGACGATATTGACGACATTGACGACATTGACGACATTGACGACATACACGACATAGTCGATATTGACGACTTTGACGACATTGACGACAAAGACGACATTGACGACGTAGACGACATAGACGATATTGACGATATGGACGACATTGACGACATTGTCGAAAATGTCGATATTGACGATATTTTGACGACATAGACGATATTTACGACATTGATGACATTGACGACATAGACGACATTGACGAGATAGACGACATATACGATATTTACGACTTTGACGACATTGACGACATAGATGACATAGATAACATGTATGACATTGACAACATTGACAGCTTTGAAGACATTGACGACATTGACGTCTTTGACGACATTGACGACATAGACGACTTTGACGAAATTGACGACATAGACGACATAGACGACAAAGACGATAATGACGACTTTGACGACATTGACGACATTGTCGACGTTGACGACACAGACGACATTGACGACATTGATGACATTGACGACATTGACGACATGGACAATATTGACGACATAGACAACATAGACGACATAGACGACATTGACGAAATAGACGATATTTACAACTTTGACGACATTGAAGAAATTGACGACATTGACGACATTGACGACACAACGACATTGCCGACATAGACGATATTTACGACTTTGACGACATTGACGACATAGAAGACATAGACAACATGTATGAAATTGACAACATTGACACCATTGAAGATATTGAAGACATTGACGTCATTGACGACATTGACGACATAGACGACTTTGACGACATTGACGACATTGTCGACATTGACGACATAGTCGATATTGACGACTTTGACGGCATTGACGACAAAGACGACATTGACCACATTGACGACATAGACGATATTGACGATATGGACATTGACGACATTGACGATAATGTCGATATTGACGATATTGACGACATAGACGATATTGACGACATTGACGACATTGAGGACATTGACGACATAGACGACATTGACGACATAGACGACATAGACGACATAGACGACATTGACGACATAGACGATATTGAGGACATTGACGACATTGATGATATTAATGATATTGACGACTTTGACGACATTGACGACTTTGACGACATTGACGACAAAGACGACATTGACGACATAGACGACATAGACGACATAGACGACATAGACAATATTTACGACTTTGACGAAGTTGACGACATAGATGACATAGACAACATGTATGACATTGACAACATTGACAGCTTTGAAGACATTGACGACATTGACGTCATTGACGACATTGACGACATAGACGACTTTGACGACATTGAAGACATAGACAACATTGACGATATTGACAACTTCGAAGACATTGACGACATTGACAACATTGACGACATAGACGACATTGACGGCTTGACGACATAGACGACATAGACGACATTGACAACATTGACGACATAGATGACAGATACTATATTGACGACTTTGAAGACATTGACGATATTGACGACATAGACATTGACGACATTGACGACATAGACGTCATTGACGACATTGACGACATAGATGACATAGACGATATTGACGACATTTACGACATTGACGACATAGGCGACATTCACGATATTCACATTGACGACATTGACGACATTGATGACATGGACGACATTGACGACATTGACGACATAGACGACATTGACGACATTGAAAACATAGACGACATAGACGACATAGACGATATTGACGATTTTGACGACATTGACGACATTGACGATATTGTCGACACAGACGACATTGACGACATTGACGACATTGACGACATGGACGACATAGACGATATTGACGACAATGACGACATTAACGACATTGACGACATAGACGACATTGACGACACTGAAGACATTGACAACATTGTCGACATAGACGACATTGACGACATAGACGACATGGACGACATTGACCACATCGACGACATAGACGATGTTGACGACATAGACGACATTGACGACATTGACGACATAGTCGACATAACCGATATTGACGACTTTGACGCCATTGACGCCATTGACGACTTTGACGACATAGAAGACATAGACGACATTGACGACATTGACTACACAGACGACATAAACGATATTGACGACTTTGACGACATTGACGCCATTGACGACATTGACGACATAGACGATATAGACGACATTGACGACATTGAAGACATAGACGACATTAACGACATTGAAGACATAGACGACATTGACGACATTGACGACATTGACGACATTGACGACATAGACGACATAGACGATATTGACGACATTGACGACATTGACGATATAGACGACATTGGCGACATTGACGACATTGACGACATTGACGATATTGACGAAATAGACGACATAGACGACATAGACGATATTGTCGACTTTGACGACATTGACGACATTGAAGACATTGACGACATTGACGACATAGACGAAATTGACGAAATAGACGACATAGACGATATTTACCACATTGACAACATTAACGACATAGATGACATAGACAGCATGTATGTCATTGACAACATTGACAGCATTGAAGACATTGACGACATTGACGTCATTGACGACATTGACGACATAGACGACTTTGACGAAATTGACGAAATTGACGACATAGACTACATAGAAAATATTGACGACTTTGACGACATTGACGACATTGACAACATTGACGACTTTGACGACATTGATGACATTGACGACATAGACGACATAAACGATATTTACGACTTTGACGACATTGACGAGATAGATGATAAAGATAACATGTATGACATTGACAACATTGACAGCATTGAAGACATTGACGACATTGATGTCATTGACGACATTGACGACATAGACGACTTTGACGACATTGACGACATTTACGACATAGACGATATTGACGATTTTGACGACATTGACGACAAAGACGACATTGACGACATTGACGACATTGACGACATTGACGAAAATGTCGATATTGACGATATTTTGACGACATAGACGATATTTACGACTTTGATGACATTGACAAAACAGACGACATTGACGACATAGACGACATAGACGATATTTACGACTTTGACGACATTGACGACATAGATGACATAGACAACATGTATGACATTGACAACATTGACAGCTTTGAAGACATTGACGACATTGACGTCATTGACGACATTGACGACATAGACGACTTTGACGACATAGACGACAAAGACGATAATGACGACTTTGACGAGATTGACGATATTGACGACATTGACGACATTGACGACGTTCACGACATAGACGACATTGTCGACATTGATGACATTGACGACATTGACGACATAGACAATATTGACGACATAGACAACATAGACGACATAGACGACATTGACGAAATAGACGATATTTACAACTTTGACGACATTGACGAAATTGACGACATTGACGACATTGACGACATTGATGACACAACGACATTGCCGACATAGACGTCATAGACGATATTTACGACTTTGACGACATTGACGACATAGAAGACATAGACAACATGTATGAAATTGACAACATTGACAGCATTGAAGACATTGAAGACATAGACGTCATTGACGACATTGACGACGTAGACGACTTTGACAACATTGACGACATTGACGACATACACGACATATTAGATATTGACGACTTTGACGACATTGACGACAAAGGCGACATTGACGACATAGATGACATAGACGATATTGCCGATATGGAAGACATTAACGACATTGACGAAAATGTCGATATTGACGATATTGACGACATAGACGATATTGACGACATTGACGACATTGACGACAATGACATTGACGACATAGACGACATAGACGACATAGACGACATTGACGACATAGACGATATTGAGGACATTGACGACATTGATGATATTGATGATATTGACGACTTTGACGATATTGACGACTTTGACGACATTGACGACAAAGACGACATTGACGACATAGACGACATAGACGACATAGACGACATAGACGATATTTACGACTTTGACGAAGTTGACGACATAGATGACATAGACAACATGTATGACATTGACAACATTGACAGCTTTAAAGACATTGACGACATTGACGTCATTGACGACATTGACGACATTGACGACATACACGACATAGTCGATATTGACGACTTTGACGACATTGACGACAAAGACGACATTGACGACATAGACGACATAGACGATATTGACGATATGGACGACATTGACGACATTGACGAAAATGTCGATATTGACGATATTGACGAAATAGACGACATTGATGACATTGACGACATAGACGACAGATAAGATATTGACGACTTTGAAGACATTGACGATATTGACGACATAGACATTGACGACATTGACGACATAGACGACATTGACGACATTGACGACATAGATGACATAGACGATATTGACGACATTTACGACATTGACGACATAGACGACATTCACGATATTCACATTGACGACATTGACGACATTGATGACATGGACGACATTGACGACATACACGACATAGACGATATTGACGACTATGACGACATTGACGACAAAGACGACATTGACAACATAGACTACATAGACAATATTGACGATATGGACGACATTGACGACATTGACGAAAATGTCGATATTGACGATATTGACGACATAGACGATATTGACGACATTGACGACATTGACGACATTGACGACATTGACGACGTGGACGACATAGACGATATTGACAACATTGACGACATTAACGACTTTGACGACTTAGACGACATTGACGACACTGAAGACATTGACGACTTTGTCGACATAGACGACATTGACTACATAGACGACATGGACGACATTGACGACATCGTCGACATAGACGACGTTGACGACATAGACGACATTGACGACATTGACGATATAGACGACATAACCGATATTGACGACTTTGACGACATTGACGCCATTGACGACATTGACGACATAGACGACATAGGCGACATGGACGACATTGACTACATAGACGACATAAACGATATTGACGACTTTGACGACATTGACGCCATTGACGACATTGACGACATAGACGACATAGACGACATTGACGACATTGAAGACATAGACGACATTAACGACATTGAAGACATAGACGACATTGACGACATTGACGACATAGACATAGACGATATTGACGACATTGACGACATTAACGACATTGACGACATAGACGACATTGGCGACAATGACGACATTGACGACATTGACGATATTGACGACATAGACAATATTGACGACTTTGACGACATTGACGACATTGACGATATTAACGACTTTGACGACATTGACGACATTGACGATATTGACGACATTGACGACATTGACGACATTTACGACACTGACGACATTGACGAAATCGACGACATAGACGATATTTACTACTGTGACGACATTGATGACATAGTTGACATAGACAACATGTAGGACATTGACAACATTGACGGCATTGAAGACATTGACGACATTGACGTCATTGACGACATTGACGACATAGACGACTTTGACGACTTTGACGATATTGACGACATTGACGACATACACGACATAGACGATATTGTCGACTTTGACGACATTGACGACATTGAGGACATTGACGACATTGATGACATAGACGAAATTGACGACATTGACGAAATCGACGACATAGACGATATTTACTACTGTGACGACATTGATGACAGTTGACATAGACAACATGTATGACATTGACAACATTGACAGCATTGAAGACATTGACGACATTGACGTCATTGACGACATTGACGACATAGACGACTTTGACGACATTGACGAAATTGACGACATAGACTACATAGATGATATTGACGACTTTGACGACATTGACGACATTGACAACATTGACGACTTTGACGACATTGACGACATTGACGACATAGACGACATAGACGATATTTACGACTTTGACGACATTGACGACAGATGACAAAGATAACATGTATGACATTGACAACATTGACAGCATTGAAGACATTGACGGCATTGACGTCATTGACGACATTGACGACATAGACGACTTTGACGATATTGACGACATAGACGATATTGACGATTTTGACGACATTGACGACAAAGACGAGATTGAGGACATAGACGACATTGACGACATTGACGACATTGACGAAAATGTCGATATTGACGATATTTTGACGACATTGACGATATTTACGACATTGATGACATTGACGACACGGACGACATTGACGACATAGACGACATAGACGATATTTACGACTTTGACGACATTGACGACATAGATGACATTGACAACATGTGTGACATTGACAACGTTGACAGCTTTGAAGACATTGACGACATTGACGTCATTGACGACATTGACGACATAGACGACTTTGATGACATTGACGACATTGACGACATAGACAACAAAGACGATAATGACGACTTTGACGACATTGACGACATTGACAACATTTACGACACAACGACATTGCCGACATAGACGACATAGACGACATAGACGATATTTACGACTTTGACGACATTGACGACATAGAAGACATAGACAACATGTATGAAATTGACAACATTGACAGCATTGAAGACTTTGAAGACATTGACGTCATTGTCGACATTGACGACATAGACGACTTTGACGACATTGACGACATTGACGACATTGACGACAAACACGACATAGTCGATATTGACGACTTTGACGACATTGACGACAAAGACGACATTGACGACATAGACGACATAGACGATATTGACGATATGGACGACATTGACGACATTGACGAAAATGTCGGTATTGACGAAATTGACAACAGAGACGATATTGACGACATTGACGACATTGACGACATTGACGACATACACGACATAGTCGATATTGACGACTTTGACGACATTATCGACAAAGACGACATTCACGACATAGACGACATAGACGATATTGACGATATGGACGACATTGACGACATTGTCGAAAATGTCGATATTGACGATATTTTGTGACATAGACGATATTTACGAAATTGATGACATTGACGACACAGACGACATTGACGAGATAGACGACACAGACGATATTTACGACTTTGACGACATTGACGACATAGACCATATTGACGACTTTGACGACATTGACGACATTGACGACATAGACGACATAGACGATATTGTCGACTTTGACGACATTGACGACATTGAGGACATTGACGACATTGATGACATAGACGAAATTGACGACATTGACGAAATCGACGACATAGACGATATTTACTACTGTGACGACATTGATGACATAGTTGACATAGACAACATGTATGACATTGACAACATTGACAGCATTGAAGACATTGACGACATTGACGTCATTGACGACATTGACGACATAGACGACTTTGACGACATTGACGAAATTGACGACATAGACTACATAGATGATATTGACGACTTTGACGACATTGACGACATTGACAACATTGACGACTTTGACGACATTGACGACATTGACGACATAGACGACATAGACGATATTTACGACTTTGACGACATTGACGACAGATGACAAAGATAACATGTATGATATTGACAACATTGACAGCATTGAAGACATTGACGACATTGACGTCATTGACGACATTGACGACATAGACGACTTTGACGACATTGACGACATAGACGATATTGACGATTTTGACGACATTGACGACAAAGACGAGATTGACGACATAGACGACATTGACGACATTGACGAAAATGTCGATATTGACGATATTTTGACGACATTGACGATATTTACGACATTGATGACATTGACGACACGGACGACATTGACGACATAGACGACATAGACGATATTTACGACTTTGACGACATTGACGACATAGATGACATTGACAACATGTGTGACATTGACAACATTGACAGCTTTGAAGACATTGACGACATTGACGTCATTGACGACATTGACGACATAGACGACTTTGATGACATTGACGACATTGACGACATAGACAACAAAGACGATAATGACGACTTTGACGACATTGACGACATTGACAACATTTACGACACAACGACATTGCCGACATAGACGACATAGACGACATAGACGATATTTACGACTTTGACGACATTGACGACATAGAAGACATAGACAACATGTATGAAATTGACAACATTGACAGCATTGAAGACCTTGAAGACATTGACGTCATTGTCGACATTGACGACATAGACGACTTTGACGACATTGACGACATTGACGACATTGACGACATACACGACATAGTCGATATTGACGACTTTGACGACATTGACGACAAAGACGACATTGACGACATAGACGACATAGACGATATTGACGATATGGACGACATTGACGACATTGACGAAAATGTCGATATTGACGAAATTGACAACAGAGACGATATTGACGACGTTGACGACATTGACGACATTGACGACATACACGACATAGTCGATATTGACGACTTTGACGACATTGACGACAAAGACGACATTCACGACATAGACGACATAGACGATATTGACGATATGGACGACATTGACGACATTGTCGAAAATGTCGATATTGACGATATTTTGACGACATAGACGATATTTACGAAATTGATGACATTGACGACACAGACGACATTGACGAGATAGACGACACAGACGATATTTACGACTTTGACGACATTGACGACATAGATGACATAGATAACATGTATGACATTGACAACATTGACAGCTTTGAAGACATTGACGACATTGACGTCATTGACGACATTGACGACATAGACGACTTTGACGAAATTGACGACATAGACGACATAGACGACAAAGACGATAATGACGACTTTGACGACATTGACGACATTGTCGACGTTGACGACATAGACGACATTGACGACATTGATGACATTGACGACATTGACGACATGGACAATATTGACGACATAGACAACATAGACGACATAGACGACATTGACGAAATAGACGATATTTACAACTTTGACGACATTGAAGAAATTGACGACATTGACGACATTGACCACACAACGACATTGCCGACATAGACGATATTTACGACTTTGACGACATTGACGACATAGAAGACATAGACAACATGTATGAAATTGACAACATTGACACCATTGAAGATATTGAAGACATTGACGTCATTGACGACATTGACGACATAGACGACTTTGACGACATTGACGACATTGTCGACATTGACGACATAGTCGATATTGACGACTTTGACGGCATTGACGAGAAAGACGACATTGACCACATAGACGACATAGACGATATTGACGATATGGACATTGACGACATTGACGATAATGTCGATATTGACGATATTGACGACATAGACGATATTGACGACATTGACGACATTGAGGACATTGACGACATAGACGACATTGACGACATAGACGACATAGACGACATAGACGACATTGACGACATAGACGATATTGAGGACATTGACGACATTGATGATATTAATGATATTGACGACTTTGACGACATTGACGACTTTGACGACATTGACGACAAAGACGACATTGACGACATAGACGACATTGACGACATAGACAATATTTACGACTTTGACGAAGTTGACGACATAGATGACATAGACAACATGTATGACATTGACAACATTGACAGCTTTGAAGACATTGACGACATTGACGTCATTGACGACATTGACGACATAGACGACTTTGACGACATAGAAGACATAGACAACATTGACGATATTGACAACTTCGAAGACATTGACGACATTGACAACATTGACGACATAGACGACATTGACGGCTTGACGACATAGACGACATAGACGACATTGACAACATTGACGACATAGATGACAGATACTATATTGACGACTTTGAAGACATTGACGATATTGACGACATAGACATTGACGACATTGACGACATAGACGTCATTGACGACATTGACGACATAGATGACATAGACGATATTGACGACATTTACGACATTGACGACATAGGCGACATTCACGATATTCACATTGACGACATTGACGACATTGAAAACATAGACGACATAGACGACATAGACGATATTGACGATTTTGACGACATTGACGACATTGACGATATTGTCGACACAGACGACATAGACGACATTGACGACATTGACGACATGGACGACATAGACGATATTGACGACAATGACGACATTAACGACATTGACGACATAGACGACATTGACGACACTGAAGACATTGACGACATTGTCGACATAGACGACATTGACGACATAGACGACATGGACGACATTGACCACATCGACGACATAGACGATGTTGACGACATAGACGACATTGACGACATTGACGACATAGTCGACATAACCGATATTGACGACTTTGACGACATTGACGCCATTGACGACTTTGACGACATAGAAGACATAGACGACATTGACGACATTGACTACACAGACGACATAAACGATATTGACGACTTTGACGACATTGACGCCATTGACGACATTGACGACATAGACGACATAGACGACATTGACGACATTGAAGACATAGACGACATTAACGACATTGAAGACATAGACGACATTGACGACATTGACGACATTGACGACATAGACGACATAGACGATATTGACGACATTGACGACATTGACGATATAGACGACATTGGCGACATTGACGACATTGACGACATTGACGATATTGACGAAATAGACGACATAGACGACATAGACGATATTGTCGACTTTGACGACATTGACGACATTGAAGACATTGACGACATTGACGACATAGACGAAATTGACGAAATAGACGACATAGACGATATTTACGACTTTGACAACATTAACGACATAGATGACATAGACAGCATGTATGTCATTGACAACATTGACAGCATTGAAGACATTGACGACATTGACGTCATTGACGACATTGACGACTTTGACGACATAGACGACAAAGACGATAATGACGACTTTGACGAGATTGACGATATTGACGACATTGACGACGTTCACGACATAGACGACATTGTCGACATTGATGACATTGACGACATTGACGACATAGACAATATTGACGACATAGACAACATAGACGACATAGACGACTTTGACGAAATTGACGAAATTGACGACATAGACTACATAGAAAATATTGACGACTTTGACGACATTGACGACATTGACAACATTGACGACTTTGACGACATTGATGACATTGACGACATAGACGACATAAACGATATTTACGACTTTGACGACATTGACGACATAGATGATAAAGATAACATGTATGACATTGACAACATTGACAGCATTGAAGACATTGACGACATTGATGTCATTGACGACATTGACGACATAGACGACTTTGACGACATTGACGACATTTACGACATAGACGATATTGACGATTTTGACGACATTGACGAGAAAGACGACATTGACGACATTGACGACATTGACGACATTGACGACATTGACGAAAATGTCGATATTGACGATATTTTGACGACATAGACGATATTTACGACTTTGATGACATTGACGAAACAGACGACATTGACGAATAGACGACATAGACGATATTTACGACTTTGACGACATTGACGACATAGATGACATAGACAACATGTATGACATTGACAACATTGACAGCTTTGAAGACATTGACGACATTGACGTCATTGACGACATTGACGACATAGACGACTTTGACGACATAGACGACAAAGACGATAATGACGACTTTGACGAGATTGACGATATTGACGACATTGACGACGTTCACGACATAGACGACATTGTCGACATTGATGACATTGACGACATTGACGACATAGACAATATTGACGACATAGACAACATAGACGACATAGACGACATTGACGAAATAGACGATATTTACAACTTTGACGACATTGACGAAATTGACGACATTGACGACATTGACGACATTGATGACACAACGACATTGCCGACATAGACGTCATAGACGATATTTACGACTTTGACGACATTGACGACATAGAAGACATAGACAACATGTATGAAATTGACAACATTGACAGCATTGAAGACATTGAAGACATAGACGTCATTGACGACATTGACGACGTAGACGACTTTGACAACATTGACGACATTGACGACATACACGACATATTAGATATTGACGACTTTGACGACATTGACGACAAAGGCGACATTGACGACATAGACGATATTGCCGATATGGAAGACATTAACGACATTGACGAAAATGTCGATATTGACGATATTGACGACATAGACGATATTGACGACATTGACGACATTGACGACATTGACGACATAGACGACATTGACGACATAGACGACATAGACGACATAGACGACATTGACGACATAGACGATATTGAGGACATTGACAACATTGATGATATTGATGATATTGACGAATTTGACGATATTGACGACTTTGACGACATTGACGACAAAGACGACATTGACGACATAGACGACATAGACGACATAGACGACATAGACGATATTTACGACTTTGACGAAGTTGACGTCACAGATGACATAGACAACATGTATGACATTGACAACATTGACAGCTTTAAAGACATTGACGACATTGACGTCATTGACGACATTGACGACATTGACGACATACACGACATAGTCGATATTGACGACTTTGACGACATTGACGACAAAGACGACATTGACGACATAGACGACATAGACGATATTGACGATATGGACGACATTGACGACATTGACGAAAATGTCGATATTGACGATATTGACGAAATAGACGATATTGACGACATTGACGACTTTGACGACATTGAAGACATAGACAACTTTGACGATATTGACAACTTTGAAGACATTGATCACATTGACAACATTGACGACATAGACGACATTGACGGCTTTGACGACATAGACGACATAGACGACATTGATGACATTGACGACATAGACGACAGATAAGATATTGACGACTTTGAAGACATTGACGATATTGACGACATAGACATTGACGACATTGACGACATAGACGACATTGACGACATTGACAACATAGATGACATAGACGATATTGACGACATTTACGACATTGACGACATAGACGACATTCACGATATTCACATTGACGACATTGACGACATTGATGACATGGACGACATTGACGACATACACGACATAGACGATATTGACGACTATGACGACATTGACGACAAAGACGACATTGACAACATAGACTACATAGACAATATTGACGATATGGACGACATTGACGACATTGACGAAAATGTCGATATTGACGATATTGACGACATAGACGATATTGACGACATTGACGACATTGACGACATTGACGACATTGACGACGTGGACGACATAGACGATATTGACAACATTGACGACTATAACGACTTTGACGACTTAGACGACATTGACGACACTGAAGACATTGACGACTTTGTCGACATAGACGACATTGACTACATAGACGACATGGACGACATTGACGACATCGACGACATAGACGACGTTGACGACATAGACGACATTGACGACATTGACGATATAGACGACATAACCGATATTGACGACTTTGACGACATTGACGCCATTGACGACATTGACGACATAGACGACATAGGCGACATGGACGACATTGACTACATAGACGACATAAACGATATTGACGACTTTGACGACATTGACGCCATTGACGACATTGACGACATAGACGACATAGACGACATTGACGACATTGAAGACATAGACGACATTAACGACATTGAAGACATAGACGACATTGACGACATTGACGACATAGACGACATAGACGATATTGACGACATTGACGTCATTAACGACATTGACGACATAGACGACATTGGCGACAATGACGACATTGACGACATTGACGATATTGACGACATAGACAATATTGACGACTTTGACGACATTGACGACATTGACGATATTAACGACTTTGACGACATTGACGACATTGACGATATTGACGACATTGACGACATTGACGACATTTACGACACTGACGACATTGACGAAATCGACGACATAGACGATATTTACTACTGTGACGACATTGATGACATAGTTGACATAGACAACATGTAGGACATTGACAACATTGACGGCATTGAAGACATTGACAACATTGACGTCATTGACGACATTGACGACATAGACGACTTTGACGACTTTGACGACATTGACGACATTGACGACATAGACGACATAGACGATATTGTCGACTTTGACGACATTGACGACATTGAGGACATTGACGACATTGATGACATAGACGAAATTGACGACATTGACGAAATCGACGACATAGACGATATTTACTACTGTGACGACATTGATGACATAGTTGACATAGACAACATGTATGACATTGACAACATTGACAGCATTGAAGACATTGACGACATTGACGTCATTGACGACATTGACGACATAGACGACTTTGACGACATTGACGAAATTGACGACATAGACTACATAGATGATATTGACGACTTTGACGACATTGACGACATTGACAACATTGACGACTTTGACGACATTGACGACATTGACGACATAGACGACATAGACGATATTTACGACTTTGACGACATTGACGACAGATGACAAAGATAACATGTATGACATTGACAACATTGACAGCATTGAAGACATTGACGCCATTGACGTCATTGACGACATTGACGACATAGACGACTTTGACGATATTGACGACATAGACGATATTGACGATTTTGACGACATTGACGACAAAGACGAGATTGAGGACATAGACGACATTGACGACATTGACGAAAATGTCGATATTGACGATATTTTGACGACATTGACGATATTTACGACATTGATGACATTGACGACACGGACGACATTGACGACATAGACGACATAGACGATATTTACGACTTTGACGACATTGACGACATAGATGACATTGACAACATGTGTGACATTGACAACGTTGACAGCTTTGAAGACATTGACGACATTGACGTCATTGACGACATTGACGACATAGACGACTTTGATGACATTGACGACATTGACGACATAGACAACAAAGACGATAATGACGACTTTGACGACATTGACGACATAGACGACATTGATGACATTGACGACATAGACGACAGATAAGATATTGACGACTTTGAAGACATTGACGATATTGACGACATAGACATTGACGACATTGACGACATAGACGACATTGACGACATTGACGACATAGATGACATAGACGATATTGACGACATTTACGACATTGACGACATAGACGACATTCACGATATTCACATTGACGACATTGACGACATTGATGACATGGACGACATTGACGACATACACGACATAGACGATATTGACGACTATGACGACATTGACGACAAAGACGACATTGACAACATAGACTACATAGACAATATTGACGATATGGACGACATTGACGACATTGACGAAAATGTCGATATTGACGATATTGACGACATAGACGATATTGACGACATTGACGACATTGACGACATTGACGACATTGACGACGTGGACGACATAGACGATATTGACAACATTGACGACATTAACGACTTTGACGACTTAGACGACATTGACGACACTGAAGACATTGACGACTTTGTCGACATAGACGACATTGACTACATAGACGACATGGACGACATTGACGACATCGACGACATAGACGACGTTGACGACATAGACGACATTGACGACATTGACGATATAGACGACATAACCGATATTGACGACTTTGACGACATTGACGCCATTGACGACATTGACGACATAGACGACATAGGCGACATGGACGACATTGACTACATAGACGACATAAACGATATTGACGACTTTGACGACATTGACGCCATTGACGACATTGACGACATAGACGACATAGACGACATTGACGACATTGAAGACATAGACGACATTAACGACATTGAAGACATAGACGACATTGACGACATTGACGACATAGACGACATAGACGATATTGACGACATTGACGACATTAACGACATTGACGACATAGACGACATTGGCGACAATGACGACATTGACGACATTGACGATATTGACGACATAGACAATATTGACGACTTTGACGACATTGACGACATTGACGATATTAACGACTTTGACGACATTGACGACATTGACGATATTGACGACATTGACGACATTGACGACATTTACGACACTGACGACATTGACGAAATCGACGACATAGACGATATTTACTACTGTGACGACATTGATGACATAGTTGACATAGACAACATGTAGGACATTGACAACATTGACGGCATTGAAGACATTGACGACATTGACGTCATTGACGACATTGACGACATAGACGACTTTGACGACTTTGACGACATTGACGACATTGACGACATAGACGACATAGACGATATTGTCGACTTTGACGACATTGACGACATTGAGGACATTGACGACATTGATGACATAGACGAAATTGACGACATTGACGAAATCGACGACATAGACGATATTTACTACTGTGACGACATTGATGACATAGTTGACATAGACAACATGTATGACATTGACAACATTGACAGCATTGAAGACATTGACGACATTGACGTCATTGACG
The DNA here is from genome assembly GCA_026315105.1 of Locusta migratoria. Classification (NCBI taxonomy): domain Eukaryota; kingdom Metazoa; phylum Arthropoda; class Insecta; order Orthoptera; family Acrididae; genus Locusta; species Locusta migratoria. The sequence continues at coordinate 127,137,273 of CM048754.1, forward strand.
ACATTGACGACATAGACGACTTTGACGACATTGACGAAATTGACGACATAGACTACATAGATGATATTGACGACTTTGACGACATTGACGACATTGACAACATTGACGACTTTGACGACATTGACGACATTGACGACATAGACGACATAGACGATATTTACGACTTTGACGACATTGACGACAGATGACAAAAATAACATGTATGACATTGACAACATTGACAGCATTGAAGACATTGACGACATTGACGTCATTGACGACATTGACGACATAGACGACTTTGACGATATTGACGACATAGACGATATTGACGATTTTGACGACATTGACGACAAAGACGAGATTGAGGACATAGACGACATTGACGACATTGACGACATTGACGAAAATGTCGATATTGACGATATTTTGACGACATTGACGATATTTACGACATTGATGACATTGACGACACGGACGACATTGACGACATAGACGACATAGACGATATTTACGACTTTGACGACATTGACGACATAGATGACATTGACAACATGTGTGACATTGACAACGTTGACAGCTTTGAAGACATTGACGACATTGACGTCATTGACGACATTGACGACATAGACGACTTTGATGACATTGACGACATTGACGACATAGACAACAAAGACGATAATGACGACTTTGACGACATTGACGACATTGACAACATTTACGACACAACGACATTGCCGACATAGACGACATAGACGACATAGACGATATTTACGACTTTGACGACATTGACGACATAGAAGACATAGACAACATGTATGAAATTGACAACATTGACAGCATTGAAGACTTTGAAGACATTGACGTCATTGTCGACATTGACGACATAGACGGCTTTGACGACATTGACGACATTGACGACATTGACGACAAACACGACATAGTCGATATTGACGACTTTGACGACATTGACGACAAAGACGACATTGACGACATAGACGACATAGACGATATTGACGATATGGACGACATTGACGACATTGACGAAAATGTCGATATTGACGAAATTGACAACAGAGACGATATTGACGACATTGACGACATTGACGACATTGATGACATACACGACATAGTCGATATTGACGACTTTGACGACATTATCGACAAAGACGACATTCACGACATAGACGACATAGACGATATTGACGATATGGACGACATTGACGACATTGTCGAAAATGTCGATATTGACGATATTTTGACGACATAGACGATATTTACGAAATTGATGACATTGACGACACAGACGACATTGACGAGATAGACGACACAGACGATATTTACGACTTTGACGACATTGACGACATAGACCATATTGACGACTTTGACGACATTGACGACATTGACGACATAGACGACATAGACGATATTGTCGACTTTGACGACATTGACGACATTGAGGACATTGACGACATTGATGACATAGACGAAATTGACGACATTGACGAAATCGACGACATAGACGATATTTACTACTGTGACGACATTGATGACATAGTTGACATAGACAACATGTATGACATTGACAACATTGACAGCATTGAAGACATTGACGACATTGACGTCATTGACGACATTGACGACATAGACGACTTTGACGACATTGACGAAATTGACGACATAGACTACATAGATGATATTGACGACTTTGACGACATTGACGACATTGACAACATTGACGACTTTGACGACATTGACGACATTGACGACATAGACGACATAGACGATATTTACGACTTTGACGACATTGACGACAGATGACAAAGATAACATGTATGACATTGACAACATTGACAGCATTGAAGACATTGACGACATTGACGTCATTGACGACATTGACGACATAGACGACTTTGACGACATTGACGACATAGACGATATTGACGATTTTGACGACATTGACGACAAAGACGAGATTGACGACATAGACGACATTGACGACATTGACGAAAATGTCGATATTGACGATATTTTGACGACATTGACGATATTTACGACATTGATGACATTGACGACACGGACGACATTGACGACATAGACGACATAGACGATATTTACGACTTTGACGACATTGACGACATAGATGACATTGACAACATGTGTGACATTGACAACATTGACAGCTTTGAAGACATTGACGACATTGACGTCATTGACGACATTGACGACATAGACGACTTTGATGACATTGACGACATTGACGACATAGACAACAAAGACGATAATGACGACTTTGACGACATTGACGACATTGACAACATTTACGACACAACGACATTGCCGACATAGACGACATAGACGATATTTACGACTTTGACGACATTGACGACATAGAAGACATAGACAACATGTATGAAATTGACAACATTGACAGCATTGAAGACTTTGAAGACATTGACGTCATTGTCGACATTGACGACATAGACGACTTTGACGACATTGACGACATTGACGACATTGACGACATACACGACATAGTCGATATTGACGACTTTGACGACATTGACGACAAAGACGACATTGACGACATAGACGACATAGACGATATTGACGATATGGACGACATTGACGACATTGACGAAAATGTCGATATTGACGAAATTGACAACAGAGACGATATTGACGACATTGACGACATTGACGACATTGACGACATACACGACATAGTCGATATTGACGACTTTGACGACATTGACGACAAAGACGACATTCACGACATAGACGACATAGACGATATTGACGATATGGACGACATTGACGACATTGTCGAAAATGTCGATATTGACGATATTTTGACGACATAGACGATATTTACGAAATTGATGACATTGACGACACAGACGACATTGACGAGATAGACGACACAGACGATATTTACGACTTTGACGACATTGACGACATAGATGACATAGATAACATGTATGACATTGACAACATTGACAGCTTTGAAGACATTGACGACATTGACGTCATTGACGACATTGACGACATAGACGACTTTGACGAAATTGACGACATAGACGACATAGACGACAAAGACGATAATGACGACTTTGACGACATTGACGACATTGTCGACGTTGACGACATAGACGACATTGACGACATTGATGACATTGACGACATTGACGACATGGACAATATTGACGACATAGACAACATAGACGACATAGACGACATTGACGAAATAGACGATATTTACAACTTTGACGACATTGAAGAAATTGACGACATTGACGACATTGACGACACAACGACATTGCCGACATAGACGATATTTACGACTTTGACGACATTGACGACATAGAAGACATAGACAACATGTATGAAATTGACAACATTGACACCATTGAAGACATTGAAGACATTGACGTCATTGACGACATTGACGACATAGACGACTTTGACGACATTGACGACATTGTCGACATTGACGACATAGTCGATATTGACGACTTTGACGGCATTGACGACAAAGACGACATTGACCACATAGACGACATAGACTATATTGACGATATGGACGACATTGACGACTTTGACGATAATGTCGATATTGACGATATTGACGACATAGACGATATTGACGACATTGACGACATTGACGACATTGACGACATAGACGACATTGACGACATAGACGACATAGACGACATAGACGACATTGACGACATAGACGATATTGAGGACATTGACGACATTGATGATATTAATGATATTGACGACTTTGACGACATTGACGACTTTGACGACATTGACGACAAAGACGACATTGACGACATAGACGACATAGACTACATAGACAATATTTACGACTTTGACGAAGTTGACGACATAGATGACATAGACAACATGTATGACATTGACAACATTGACAGACATTGAAGACATTGACAGCATTGAAGACATTGATGGCATTGACGTCATTGACGACATGATGACAGATGACTTTGACGACATTGACGACATTGACGACATAGTCGACATAGACGATATTGACGACTTTGACGTCAATGACGACATTGACGACATAACGGATAATGACGACATTGACGACTTTGACGACATTGACGACACTGACGACATAGACGACATAGACGATATTTACGACTTTGACGACATTGACGATATAGATGACATAGACAACATGTATGACATTGACAACATTGACAGCATTGAAGACATTCACGACATTGACGTCATTGACGACATTGACGACATAGACGACATAACGGATAATGACGACATTGACGACTTTGACGACATTGACGACACTGACGACATAGACGACATAGACGACATAGACGATATTGACGACTTTAACGACATTGACGACAAAGACGACATTGACGACATAGACGACATAGACGATATTGACGATATTAACGACATTGACGACATTGACGAAAATGTCGATATTGACAATATTGACGACATAGACGATATTGACGACATTGACGACATTGACGACATTGACGACATAGACGACATTGACGACATAGACGATATAGACGACATAGACGACATTGACAACATAGACGATATTGAGGACATTGACGATATTGACGATATTGATGACATGACGACTTTGTCGACATTGATGACTTTGACGACATTGAAGACACAGACGACATTGCCGACATAGACGACATAGACGATATTTACGACTTTGACGACGTTGACGACATAAATGACATAGACAACATGTATGACATTGACAACATTGACAGCTTTGAAGACATTGACGACATTGACGTCATTGACGACATTGACGACATAGACGACTTTGACGACATTGAGGACATTGACGACATACACGACATAGACGATATTGACGACAATGACGACATTGACGACAAAGACGACATTGACGACATAGACTACATAGACGAAATTGACGATATGGACTACATTGACGACATTGACGAATATGTCGATATTGACGATATTGACGACATAGACGATATTGACGACATTGACGACATTGACGACACAACGACATTGCCGACATAGACGACATAGACGATATTTACGACTTTGACGACATTGACGACATTGACGACATTGACGACATAGAAGACAGACAACATGTATGTTATTGACAACATTGACAGCATTGAAGACATTGAAGACATTGACGTCATTGACGACATTGACGACATTGACGACATACACGACATAGACGATATTGACGACTATGACGACATTGACGACAAAGACGACATTGATGACATAGACTACATAGACGAAATTGACGATATGGACGACATTGACGACATTGACGAAAATGTCGATGTTGACGACATAGACGATATTGACGACATTGACGACATTGACGACATTGACGACATAGACGACATTGACGACATAGACGACATAGACGACATAGACGACATTGACGACATAGACGATATTGAGGACATTGACGACATTGACGATATTGATGACATTGACGACTTAGACGACATTGACGACTTTGACGACATTGACAAAGAAGACATTGACGACATAGACGACATAGACTATATTCACGACATTGATGACGTTGACGACATAGATGACATAGACAACATGTATGACATTGACAACATTGACAGCTTTGAAGACATTGACGACATTGACGTCATTGATGACAAAGACGACATTGACGACATAGACGACATAGACGATATTGGCGATATGGACGACATTGACGACATTGACGAAAATGTCGATATTGACGATATTGACGACATAGACGATCTTGACGACATTGACGACATTTACGACATTGACGACATTGACGATATAGACGACATAGACGATATTTACGACTTTGACGACGTTGACGACATAGATGACATAGACAACATGTATGACATTGACAACATTGACAGCTTTGAAGACATTGACGACATTGACATCATTGACGACATTGACGACATAAGACGACTTTGACGACATTGACGACATAGACAACATTGACGATATTGACAACTTTGACGACATTGACGACATTGACAACATTGACGACATAGACGACATTGACGACATTGACGACATAGATGACATTGACGACATTGACGACATAGACGACAGAGACGATATTGACGACTTTGACGACATTGACGATATTGACGACATAGACGACATTGACGACATAGACGACATTGACGACATTGACGACATAGATGACATGGACGATATTGACGACATTTACGACATTGACGACATAGACGACATTCACGATATTCACGACATTGACGACATTGACGACATTGGCGACATGGACGACATTGACGCTATAGACGACTTAGACGATATTGACGACATTGACAACATTAACGACATTGACGACATAGACGACATTGACGATATTGACGACATAAACGACTTTGACGACATAGACGAGATTGACGACATAGACGACATAGACGATATAGGCGACATTGACGACATAGACGATATTGACGACTTTGACCACATTGACGATATTGACGACATTGACGACATTGACGACACAGACGACATTCACGACACAGACGACATGGACGATATTTTCGATTTTGTCGACATTGACGACATAGATGACATGTATGACATTGACAACATTGACAGCATTGAAGACATTGACAGCATTGAAGACATTGACGACATTGACGTCATTGACGACATTGATGACATAGATGACTTTGACGACATTGACGACATTGACGACATAGTCGACATAGATGATATTGACGACATTGACGACATTGACGGCATAGACGACATTGACGTCATTGACGACATAAACGACATAGACGATAATTACGACTTGACGACATTGACGACATAGATGACATAGACAACATGTATGACATTGTCAACATTGACAGCATTGAAGACATTCACGACATTGATGTCATAGACGACATTGACGACATAGACGACATAACCGATATTGACGACATTGACGACATAGTCGACTTTGATGACATTGACGACACTGACGACATAGACGACATAGACGACATAGACGATATTGACGACTTTGACGACTTTGACAACAAAGACGACATAGACGACATAGACGATATTGACGATATTGACGACATTGACGACATTGACAACATAGACATTGACGACATAGACGATATAGACGACATAGACGACATTGACAACATAGACGATATTGAGGACATTGACGACATTGACGATATTGATGACATTGACGACTATGTCGACATTGACGACTTTGACGACATTGGAGACACAGACGACATATACGACATAGACGATATTTACGACTTTGACGACGTTGACGACATAGATGACATAGACAAGATGTATGACATTGACAACATTGACAGCTTTGAAGACATTGACGACATTGACGTCATTGACGACATTGATGACATAGACGACTTTGACGACATTGACGACATAGACAACATTGACGATATTGACAACTTTGACGATATTGACGACATTGACAACATTGACGACATAGACGACATTGACGACATTGACGACATAGACGACATTGACGACATTGACGACATAGACGACAGAGACGATATTGTCGACTTTGACGACATTGTCGATATTTCGACATTGAAAACGTTAACGACATTGACGACATAGACGATATTGACGACTTTGACCACATTGACGATATTGACGACATTGACGACATTGACGACACAGACGACATTGACGACATAGACGACATAGACGATATTTACGATTTTGTCGACATTGACGACATAGATGACATGTATGACATTGACAACATTGGCAGCATTGAAGACATTGACAGCATTGAAGACATTGACGACATTGACGTCATTGACGACATTGATGACATAGATGACTTTTTTACGACATTGACGACATTGACATTGCTTTGGCGTGACGTCACGATTGCTGGACTGCTGTGCACATCGCTCTCGATTTTTTATATAATTTTAGGGTTAATATAATTATTTTAATTGTTATTTCGTGACAATATTCAATCTAGAGGTGTTCTAGTAAAGGTTGTCAGTTATTTTAGCGTTTATTGTGCCGTAATTGCTTTAAGTGGTGTTATTTTGTGTTCGCGTGTGCGCCGGTATCGACGTCTTACTCCTTTGTTTACATCTGGTGGTGAGTGGTTCCAGCCGTAGCGGTCTCCGAAAGCTAAGTTCTAATAAGTGTTTGTGTATTGTAGTTAAATTATTAAAGTTTTAGATTTCAGGAGGTGTTATCTCGCTAATTGTTTATTAACTTTAGTACTTTTCAACAGGTGACTGCTGTTTTTAACGTAGTTGAGGTTGGGAAACTTTAAGTTACGGTATTTGATAACTCTTGTACTCTCACAGTGTTTAGTTGTTTTATTAGTGACGCTTGAATTTGAACTTGTTTATACAAGCAACAGTGTAAAGTTTCTGTGGTAGTGTTATTTGCTCTTTTCTGATACTATTAGTTGTTGTTACTTGATTTGTAGAGACTGAGGTTTGTTGATTGCTGTAGTTTAGAGGTACTTCCTACTTATTTTGTAGAAAGTTAACTTCATGAAGTAGACGTCTAATTTTTCTTAACAAATTATTGTAAAATTTTACCATGAGTGAAAAGTGTGGGCTCTGTCGTAGGGTCGTGCGTAGTGGGCTGCAGTGTTGGACTTGTAGTAAGTATTTTCATGGGGGGGAGTGCAGTGGGGAAGCCAGTGAGCATTGTGGTGAGGTTCTCTCCTGGAACTGTGGGATTTGCAGAAGGAATAAGTTGATAGAGGAGCAGGAGCGTTTGATCTGCGCCCTTCAGGTGCAGTTGAAAAACGCTGAAGAGGAACTAGGTAGGTTGAGGAGGTGAAGGGGGGCTGGGGAATGGGAACCGGCAGTTGGCAAGAAGGTAGCTAGGAGAAGGTATCCAGATAGCTTTACATTGCAAGTTGCAAATAGGTTTGACCAACTGTCAGAGTTGAGTGGAGATGAACCTCCTGTAGCTGTAGGTGTAGGAAGTACGCAGCAGACCTCAGCTTTTGGTAAGCCGAAATCTGTAGAGAGGTCTCTTAGGAAGAAGAAGGTTCTGCTGCTAGGTAGTTCTCATGGCAGAGGTGTTGGCCAACAGTTGCAGGAAGTACTTGGTAGTGAGTACCAGGTCACCAGCATAGTGAAGCCTAGTGCAGGGTTAGATCAGGTCACTTGTAACATAGGGGACTTATGTAGGAATTTTTCAAAAGAGGATCAGGTAGTTATAGTGGGTGGGGCTGGGAACAGTCTTGATAGGGACGGGGAATATGATATAGGTGGTGATCTGGAAAGGATAGCAACTGAAACTGGTGGCACGAATGTGCATTTCGTGCGGCTGTTTCAGCGTCATGATAGGCCTTGTCTTAATACGGCTGTCAGCCATCTTAACATGGGGCTTGAGAAGGCACTGATGACGGAGGGCATGGATCACATTGCAGTGGTGCCAGTTGAAACTATCCAAAGGTCGGATTTTACTAGGCACGGTCTGCACCTCAATAGGTATGGGAAGGGGAGGTTGGCAAAGCTCATAGGTGACAGTGTAGTAGGGGGTGGGGGTTTCACTCATGGAAAAATTCCTGTAGTACTAGGTGTTAGGGCTGCACCTTTTTTAGACTGAAGACAGCTGATAGATATTCCTGCTTAAAGGAAGTCCCTCTAAGAAATGAACCACCTTTGAAAAAGTCTAGGAATATAAGTAATAAGGGAATTACTGTTTTTCATCAAAATATACAGGGTATCAGAGATAAAGTTAATGAAATGCTTATTGATACTGATTCTGACATTATTGGAATTTCAGAGCACTTTTTAAGTGGTGTGACAATTAAGAGACTTCCTTTTCCAGGATACAGGTTAGCTGCCTTCTACTCTAGAAGTTCTTTGCAGTGTGGGGGAGTGGCCATGTTTGTAAAAGACGATTTTTCATCGGAGTCAATCGATTTTTCTAAACACTGCACAGAACAGATATTTGAATGTTGTGCAGGAGTTGTTAATGTTAATGGAACTAAACTAGTAATAGTTGTTATTTATAGATCCCCTGACTCAGATTTTAAAATGTTTCTGCCCAAGCTGGAATTTGTTCTGGGTTCACTGTATAGGAAGTATAAAAATTTAATTGTGTGTGGAGATTTCAACATTAATTGTGTAGGTGATAGCTCAAGGAAAAGTCAGCTGTTACATCTATTTAATTCCTATAAAATGATGCAAACTGTATTTTTTCCAACGAGAGTGCAAGGAAATAGCAGTTCTACCATTGACAATATTTTTGTTCATTCTTCATTATTAGAGGGGCACCCTGTCAGCAGATTAGTAAATGGCCTATCAGACCACGATGCCCAACTTTTAATTCTAAAAAGTATTTGTTCTCAAACAAATGTTAAACATAAAAATCAACTACTCAGAAAAGTTAATCCAGTTGCAATTGAGACCTTTTTAAGCCTAATTAAGGAACAAGAATGGCAGGATGTTTATAGTGCTGATAATGCAGATGATAAATATAATGCTTTTCTGAACACATTTATTATGCTGTTTGAAAGTTGCTTTCCGCTAGAACGCTCAAAACAGGGTACTTTCAGTAACAGACAGCCAGGGTGGCTGACAAAGGGGATAAGAGTATCATGTAGAACTAAGCGGGAGTTGTATCAAAATGTTAGAAGCAGTCAGAATGAAGATGCAGTAGCTCATTACAAAGAGTACTGTAAGGTTCTGAAAAATGTCATTAATAATGCAAAAAGTATGTGGTACGCAAAAAGAATAGCAAACTCTCGGGATAAAATTAAAACTATCTGGTCAGTCGTGAGGGAAGTGTCTGGTCAGGAGCAGCAGGTAGAAGATATAACGTCAGTGCGTAGTAGGAATGTTTCTGTTACTGACAAGTTAGATATATGTGCAATATTCAATAATCACTTTCTGAATATAGTAGAGGAACTAAACAAAACTCTAGTTTCTACAGGTAATCATATAACGTATTTAGAAAATGCGTTTCCGAGGCTGTTGCCTGAAATGATCCTTCATGATACTTCCATAGGTGAGATTGAGTCAATAATTAAATCACTAAAGACTAAGGACTCTTGTGGATATGATGGGGTATCTAGCAGAATTCTAAAGTACTGTTCTCCATATGTTAGCCCAGTACTAAGCCATATTTGTAATTTTTCCTTTCAGAATGGTCAGTTTCATAACAGATTAAAGTACTCAGTAGTGAAACCGCTTTATAAAAAAGGAGAAAGGGATAATGTAGACAACTATAGACCTATTTCTATGCCATCGGTTTTTTCCAAAGTTATTGAAAAGGCTGTATATTCAAGATTAATTGATCATTTCAGTTCACATAATTTCCTGTCAAACGTACAGTTTGGTTTTAGAAGTGGTTTAACGACCGAAAACGCTATATTTTCGTTTCTCTGTGAGGCACTTGTTGGGTTAAATAAGAGGCTACGGACATTAGGCGTCTTCTTTGATTTAACAAAAGCGTTTGATTGTGTTGATCACAAAATATTGTTGCAGAAGTTGGAACATTATGGAATACGGGGAGTAGCCCACAACTGGTTCACCTCTTACTTTAATAATAGACAACAGAAGGTAATTCTCCGCAGTGTAGAAAATGGCTATGACGTGCAATCCCAATGGGGCACAATTAAGTATGGGGTGCCCCAGGGGTCTGTTTTGGGACCATTGCTGTTTCTTATTTATATAAATGATATGCCTTCGAGTATAACAGGTGATTGTAAAATATTTTTGTTTGCTGATGACACCAGCTTGGTAGTGAAGGATGTTGCTCGTAATATTGACACAGTATCAAATAATGCAGTTCAAGAGATAAGTTCATGGCTAATAGAAAACAAGTTGATGTTAAATCACAGTAAAACTCAGTTTTTACAATTTCTAACACATAATTTGACGAAATCTGACATTATGATTACACATAATGGGCATGTGATAAGAGAGACTGAACAGTTCAAATTTCTAGGTGTTCATATAGACAGTAAGCTGTCATGGAAAGCCCATGTTCAGGATCTTGTTCCAAAACTAAATTCTGCTATATTTACCATTAGAACAATATCTGAGATAAGTGATTTTTCAACATGAAAAGTAGTCTATTTCGCTTACTTTCACTCACTTATGACGTACGGCATTGTTTTTTGGGGTAACTCGCCTGATGCAAAAAGGATATTTCTGGCTCAAAAACGGGCGGTTCGAGCAATATCTGGTGTAAGTTCGCGAACGTCATGTCGACCCCTTTTCAGTAGTCTGGGAATTTTGACTCTGGCGTCACAATACGTTTTGTCTTTAATGTCGTTTGTTGTTAATAATATCAGCTTATTTCCACGAGTTAGTAGCTTTCACTCGGTGAATACTAGACAGATGTCTAATCTACATTTGCACCACACCACCTTAACACTTGTGCAGAAAGGGGTGCAGTATTCTGCGGCATCCATTTTCAATAAGCTGCCACAAGAACTTAAGAATCTTAGCACTAATCCACATGCTTTCAAATCTAAATTGAAGAGTTACCTCGTAGCTCACTCCTTTTATTCTGTCGAGGAACTCCTAGAAAAGTTAAACAATTAAGCTAATTTATTTTTTCTTTATTGATTGTTTTCACTTTGTCTTAAGATTGTCGTGTGCAAAGGACTACTTAAAATTTTTCTATTACCATTATTGTGTAACAATTAATGTATTGACTTGTTCCATGACCATGGAGTCTTACTCCTGAAGTGGGTCCTATGGAAAAGAAAAAACAAATAAATAAATAAATAAATAGACGACATAGTCGACATAGACGATATTGACTTTGACGACATTGACGACATTGACGACATAGAGGACATTGACGACATTGACGACATAAACGACATAGACGATAATTACGACTTTGACGACATTGACGACATAGATGACATAGACAACATGTATGACATTGACAACATTGACAGCATTGAAGAAATTCACGACATTGACGTCATTGACGACATAGACGACATAACCGATATTGACGACATTGACGACATATCCGACTTTGACGACACTGACGACATAGACGACGTAGACGATATTGACGACTTTGATGACATTGACGACAAAGACGACATTGACGACATAGACGACATAGACGATATTGACGATATTGACGAAAGTGACGACATTGACGAAAATGTCGATATCGACGATATTGACGACATTGACGACATTGACGACATTGACGACATAGACGACATTGACGACATAGACGATATAGACGACATAGACGACATTGACAACATAGACGATATTGAGGACATTGACGACATTGACGATATTGATGACATTGACGACTTTGTCGACATTGACGACATTGACGACATAGACGACATAGACGATAATTACGACTTTGACGATGTTGACGACATAGATGACATAGACAACATATATGACATTGACAACATTGACAGCTTTGAAGACATTGACGACATTGACGTCATTGACGACATTGACGACATAGACGACTTTGACGAAATTGACGACATAGACAACATTGACGATATTGACAACTTTGACGACATTGACGACATTGACGACTTTGACGACATAGACGACATTGACGACATAGACGACATAGACGACATAGACGATATTTACGACTTTGACGATGTTGACGACTTAGATGACATACACAACATGTATGACATTGAAAACATTGACAGCTTTGAAGACATTGACGACATTGACGTCATTGACGACATTGACGACATAGACGACTTTGACGATATTGACGACATAGACGACATAGACGACATTGACGACATTGACAACATGGACGACATTGACGACATTGACGACATAGATGACATAGACGATATTGACGACATTGACGACATTGACGACATAGACGACATTCACGACATTCACGACATTCAAGACATTTACGACATTATCGACATGGACGACATTGACGACATAGACGACATAGACGATATTGACTACATTGACAACATTAACGACATTGACGACATAGACGACATTGACGACATAGAGGACATAGACGACATAGACGACATTGACGACATAGACGATATTGACGACTTTGACCACATTGACGATATTGACGACATTGAAGACATTGACGACACAGACGACATAGACGACATAGACGATATTTACGGTTTTGACATTGACAACATAGATGACATAGACAACATGTATGACATTGACAACATTGACAGCATTGAAGACATTGACAGCATTGAAGACATTGACGACATTGACGTCATTGACGACATTGATGACATAGATGACTTTGACGACATTGACGACTTTGACGACATTGACGACTTTGACGACATTGACGACAAAGACGACATTGACAACATAGACGACATAGACGACATAGACGATATTTACGACTTTGACGACATTGACGACATAGAAGACATAGACAACATGTATGAAATTGACAACATTGACAGCATTGAAGACATTGAAGACATTGACGTTATTGACGACATTGACGACATAGACGACTTTGACGACATTGACGACATTGACGACATTGACGACATACACGACATAGACGATATTGACGACTTTGACGACATTGACGACAAAGACGACATTGACGACATAGACGACTTAGACGATATTGACGATATGGACGACATAGACGACACTGACGACATAGACGATATTGTGGACATTGACGACATTGATGATATTGCTGATATTGACGACTTTGACGACATTGACGACTTTGACGACATTGACAACAAAGACGACATTGGAGACATAGACGACATTGACAACATTGACGACATAGACGACATAAACGATATTGACGACATATACGACACGGACGACATGGACGACATAGACGACATTGACGAAATTGACGATATTGATGACATTGACGACATTGACGACATAGTCGACATATATGTAATTGACGACTTTGACGACATTGACGACATTGACGATATTGACGACATAGACGACATTGACGACATGGACGACATAGACGACATTGTCGACATTGACGATATTGACGACATAGACATTATTGACATGGATGACATAGACGATATTGACGACATTGACGACATTGACGACATTAACGACATTGACGACATAGACGACATTGACGACATTGACGACATTGACGACTTTGACGACATAGACGACATAGACGACATTGACGACATTCACGACATTCACGACATTCACGACATTGACGACATGGACGACATTGACGACATAGACGACATAGACGATATTGACGACATTGACAACATTAACGACATTGACGACATAGTCGACATTGACGACATTGACGATATTGACGACAATAACGTCATTGACGACATAGAAAACATTGACGACATAGACGACATAGACGACATTTACGACATAGACGATATTGACGACTTTGACCACATTGACGATATTGACGACATTTACGACACAGACGACATTGACGACATAGACGACATAGACGATATTTACGATTTTGTCGACATTGACGACATAGATGACATAGACAACATGTATGACATTGACAACGTTGACAGCATTGAAGACATTGACAGCATTGAAGTCATTGACGACATTGACGACATTGATGACATAGATGACTTTGAGACATTGACGACATTGACGACATAGACGACATAGATGATATTGACGACTTTGACGACTTTGACGACATTGACGACATTGACGACATAGACGACATTGACGACATTGACGACATATACGACATGGACGATATTTACGACTTTGATGACATTGACGACATAGATGGCATAGACAACATGTATGACATTGACAACATTGACAGCATTGAAGACATTGACGACTTATTTATTTATTTATTTATTTATTTGTTTTTTCTGTTCCATAGGACCCACTTCAGGAGTAAGACTCCATGGTCATGGAACAAGTCAATACGTTAATTGTTACACAATAATGGTAATAGAAAAATTTTAAGTAGTCCTTTGCACACGACAATCTTAAGACAAAGTGAAAAGAATCAATAAAGAAAAAATAAATTAGCTTAATTCTTTAACTTTTCTAGGAGTTCCTCGACAGAATAAAAGGAGTGAGCCACGAGGTAACTCTTCAATTTAGATTTGAAAGCATGTGGATTAGTGCTAAGATTCTTAAGTTCTTGTGGCAGCTTATTGAAAATGGATGCCGCAGAATACTGCACCTCTTTCTGCACAAGTGTTAAGGTGGTGTGGTGCAAATGTAGATTAGACATCTGTCTAGTATTCACCGAGTGAAAGCTACTAACTCGTGGGAATAAGCTGATATTATTAACAACAAACGACATTAAAGAAAAAACGTATTGTGACGCCAGAGTCAAAATTCCCAGACTACTGAAAAGGGGTCGACATGACGTTCGCGAACTTACACCAGGTATTGCTCGAACCGCCCGTTTTTGAGCCAGAAATATCCTTTTTGCATCAGGCGAGTTACCCCAAAAAACAATGCCGTACGTCATAAGTGAGTGAAAGTAAGCGAAATAGACTACTTTTCGTGTTGAAAAATCACTGGTAAATATAGCAGAATTTAGTTTTGGAACAAGATCCTGAACATGGGCTTTCCATGACAGCTTACTGTCTATATGAACACCTAGAAATTTGAACTGTTCAGTCTCACTTATCACATGCCCATTATGTGTAATCATAATGTCAGATTTCGTCAAATTATGTGTTAGAAATTGTAAAAACTGAGTTTTACTGTGATTTAACATCAACTTGTTTTCTATTAGCCATGAACTTATCTCCTGAACTGCATTATTTGATACTGTGACAATATTACGAGCAACATCCTTCACTACGAAGCTGGTATCATCAGCAAACAAAAATATTTTACAATCACCTGTTATACTCGAAGGCATATCATTTATATAAATAAGAAACAGCAATGGTCCCAAAACAGACCCCTGGGGCACCCCATACTTAATTGTGCCCCATTGGGATTGCACGTCATAGCCATTTTCTACACTGCGGAGAATTACCTTCTGTTGTCTATTATTAAAGTAAGAGGTGAACCAGTTGTGGGCTACTCCCCGTATTCCATAATGTTCCAACTTCTGCAACAATATTTTGTGATCAACACAATCAAACGCTTTTGTTAAATCAAAGAAGACGCCTAATGTCCGTAGCCTCTTATTTAACCCAAAAAGTGCCTCACAGAGAAACGAAAATATAGCGTTTTCGGTCGTTAAACCACTTCTAAAACCAAACTGTACGTTTGACAGGAAATTATGTGAACTGAAATGATCAATTAATCTTGAATATACAGCCTTTTCAATAACTTTGGAAAAAACCGATGGCATAGAAATAGGTCTATAGTTGTCTACATTATCCCTTTCTCCTTTTTTATAAAGCGGTTTCACTACTGAGTACTTTAATCTGTTATGAAACTGACCATTCTGAAAGGAAAAATTACAAATATGGCTTAGTACTGGGCTAACATATGGAGAACAGTACTTTAGAATTCTGCTAGATACCCCATCATATCCACAAGAGTCCTTAGTCTTTAGTGATTTAATTATTGACTCAATCTCACCTATGGAAGTATCATGAAGGATCATTTCAGGCAACAGCCTCGGAAACGCATTTTCTAAATACGTTATATGATTACCTGTAGAAACTAGAGTTTTGTTTAGTTCCTCTACTATATTCAGAAAGTGATTATTGAATATTGCACATATATCTAACTTGTCAGTAACAGAAACATTCCTACTACGCACTGACGTTATATCTTCTACCTGCTGCTCCTGACCAGACACTTCCCTCACGACTGACCAGATAGTTTTAATTTTTTCCCGAGAGTTTGCTATTCTTTTTGCGTACCACATACTTTTTGCATTCTTAATGACATTTTTCAGAACCTTACAGTACTCTTTGTAATGAGCTACTGCATCTTCATTCTGACTGCTTCTAACATTTTGATACAACTCTCGCTTAGTTCTACATGATACTCTTATCCCCTTTGTCATCCACCCTGGCTGTCTGTTACTGAAAGTACCCTGTTTTGAGCGTTCTAGCGGAAAGCAACTTTCAAACAGCATAATAAATGTGTTCAGAAAAGCATTATATTTATCATCTGCATTATCAGCACTATAAACATCCTGCCATTCTTGTTCCTTAATTAGGCTTAAAAAGGTCTCAATTGCAACTGGATTAACTTTTCTGAGTAGTTGATTTTTATGTTTAACATTTGTTTGAGAACAAATAATTTTTAGAATTAAAAGTTGGGCATCGTGGTCTGATAGGCCATTTACTATTCTGCTGACAGAGTGCCCCTCTAATAATGAAGAATGAACAATAATATTGTCAATGGTAGAACTGCTATTTCCTTGCACTCTCGTTGGAAAAAATACTGTTTGCATCATGTTATAGGAATTAAATAGATATAACAGCTGACTTTTCCTTGAGCTATCACCTACACAATTAATGTTGAAATCTCCACACACAATTAAATTTTTATACTTCCTATACAGTGAACCCAGAACCAATTCCAGCTTGGGCAGAAACATTTTAAAATCTGAGTCAGGGGATCTATAAATAACAACTATTACTAGTTTAGTTCCATTAACATTAACAATTCCTGCACAACATTCAAATATCTGTTCTGTGCAGAGTTTAGAAAAATCGATTGACTCCGATGAAAAATCGTTTTTTTACATACATGGCCACTCCCCCACACTGCAAAGAACTCCTAGAGTAGAAGGCAGCTAACCTGTATCCTGGCAAAGGAAGTCTCTGAATTGTCACACCACTTAAAAAGTGCTCTGAAATTCCAATAATGTCAGAATCAGTATCAATAAGCATTTCATTAACTTTATCTCTGATACCCTGTATATTTTGATGAAAAACAGTAATTCCCTTATTACTTATAATCTTAGACTTTGTCAAAGGTGGTTCATCATTTCTTAGAGGGACTCCCTTTAAGCAGGAATATCTATCAGCTGTCTTCAGTCTAAAAAAGGTGCAGTCCTAACACCAACTACTACAGGAATTTTTCCATGAGTGAAACCCCCACCCCCTACTACACTGTCACCTATGAGCTTTGCCAACCTCCCCTTCCCATACCTATTGAGGTGCAGACCGTGCCTAGTAAAATCCGACCTTTGGATAGTTTCAACTGGCACCACTGCAATGTGATCCATGCCCTCCGTCATCAGCGCCTTCTCAAGCCCCATGTTAAGACGGCTGACAGCCGTATTAAGACAAGGCCTATCATGACGCTGAAAGAGCTGCACGAAATGCACATTCGTGCCACTAGTTTCAGTTGCTATCCTTTCCAGATCACCACCTATATCATATTCCCCGTCCCTATCAAGACTGTTCCCGGCCCCACCCACTATAACTACCTGATCCTCTTTTGAAAAATTCCTACATTGACGCCCTTGACGACATTGACGACATAGACGACTTTGACGACATTGATGACATAGACGACATAGACGATATTGACGACTTTGACGACATTCACAAACTAGCCGACATTGACGACATAGACGACATAGACGATATTGACGACATTGATGACATTGACGAAAATGTCGATAATGTCGATATTGACGGCATAGACGATTTTGACGACATTGACGACAATTACGACACTGACGACATTGAAGACATAGACGACATTGACGATATGGACGACATTGACGACATGGACGAAGATGTCGATATTGACGATATTGACGACATAGACGATAATGACGACATTGACGACATAGACGACATTGACGACATAGACGACATTGACGACATAGTCGACATAGACGACATAGATGACATAGACGACATTGACGACATAGACGATATTGAGGACATTGAAGACATTGACGATATTGATGACATTGACGACTTTGACAACATTGACGACTTTGACGACATTGACGACAAAGACGACATTGACGACATAGACGACATAGACGACATAGACGATATTTACGACTTTGACGACGTTGACGACATAGATGACATAGACAACATGTATGACATTGACAACATTGACAGCTTTGAAGACATTGACGACATTAACGTCATTGACGACATTGACGACATAGACGACTTTGACGACATTGACGACAAAGACAACTTGACGATATTGACAACTTTAAAGACATTGGCGACATTGACAACATTGACGACATAGACGACATTGACGACATTGACGACATAGACGACATTGACGACATTGACGACAGAGACGATATTGACGACTTTGACGACATTGACGATATTGACGACATAGACGATATTGACGACATTGACGACATAGACAACATTGACGACATTGACGACATAGATGACATAGATGACATAGACGAAATTGACGACATTTACGACATTGACGACATAGACGACATTCACGAAAATCACGACATTCACGACATTGACGACATGGACGACATTGACGACATAGACGACTTTGACGACATTGACGATATTGACGACATTGACGACTTTGACGACATTGACGACATGATGACATTGACGACATAATCGACATTGACGACATTGACGACGTAAACGACATAGACGATATTTACGACTTTGACGCCATTGACGACATAGATGACATAGACAACATGTATGACATTGACAACATAGACAGCATTGAAGACATTCACGACATTGACGTCATTGACGACATTCACGACATAGACGACTTTGACAACATTGACGATATTGACGACATTGACGACTTTGATGACATTGACGACATGATGACATAGACGACATTTACGACATTGACGCCATAGACGACATTGACGACATTGACGACATTGACGACATAGTCTACATTGACGACATTGACGACGTAAACGACATAGACGATATTTACGACTTTGACGCCATTGACGACATAGATGACATAGACAACATGTATGACATTGACAACATTGACAGCATTGAAGACATTCACGACATTGACGTCATTGACGACATTGTTGACATAGACGACTTTGACGACATTGACGAAATTGACGACATTTACGACTTTGACGACATTGACGACATGATGACAAAGACGACATTAACGACATTGACGACATAGACGACATTGACGTCATTGACGATATTGACGACATTGTTGTTGTTGTTGTTGTTGGTTTTAAGGGGACTAAACAGCTAGGTCATCAGTCCCCTGTCCCTAGCTAAGAGTCCTCTGTCAAGAGTATAAAAAGTAAAACACAGCTCCGAAGATGAAAACTCGGAAATGGGGTAAGCTGACATTGGAGAAATCGCGTACAACACAAAAGGAAGAGACACAATATGGAAAAAGAAGTTGAGATCTCAGCTAAAACTGGACAGCAGAAAATCACGGCTGGCTGATCACAGGGAAAAAACAGGATGAGCCAGCCATACTTCACACACTAAAAATCCCTCGGTAAATTACAGAAGGGTCTTAAAAGGGTTTAAAATCGCTGGATAGGTGGGGACCTGAAGTATCAGGCTATAGCACCCACCACTAGATTGAGTTGTAAAAACCAGCTGCGCAAATAAAACTTAAAACAGAATGAGCCATAGAGGCATCGTCGCCTAAGACTAAAGGTAGCGCGTCTGGTAGGTTAAAAGACTGGCGCAATGTAGCTAAAACTGGGCAGTCCATCAGAAGATGGACGACTGTCAGCGCTGCTCCACACCGACACACAGGTGGTGCCTCACGGCGGAGGAGATGACAATGGGTCAGCCAGGTATGCCCAATACGGAGGCGGCAGAGGACAACTGACTCTCGACGTATGGGCCGCAGTGAAGACTTCCACAGAGTTGTGGATAGCTTCACGGCTCGGAGCTTGTTTGTGGCACCCATGGTGCTCCATTCGGCACTCCAAGCATCACGCACCTTCTTGTGCAATGATAACCTAAGGTCTGATTCCGTGATGCCAAAGGTGAAGGGTGGCGCAGTGGTGGCCTGTTTGGCCAACTGGTCAACACGTTCATTCCCCGGTATGCCGACGTGGCCAGGGGTCCACAGGAAGACCACACATCGGTCAGATTGGGCAAGAGAGTAAGTAGTGTCTTGAATGGACTGCACTAACGGGTGACGAGGGAAGAACTGGTCGAGTGCCTGCAAGCCACTCAGGGAGTCACTACAGATGACAAATGACCCCCTGGGGCAGGCTCGGAGGTGTTCTAGAGCCTTGAGGATAGCGACCAGCTCTGCAGTGAAGACACTACTTTCACAGGGCAATGAATGTTGTTCGACATGGTCACCATGGAGACATGCATACCCAGCACGACCATCAGCTAGGGACCCATCAGTATAGATGGCTTCAGCACCACAGAAAGAGTTGAGGAGATCCAGGAACTGGTGTCGGAGTTGTGTTGGAGAAACGGAGTCCTTTGATCTATTGGACAGATCCAGACAAAGCTGCAGTCGGGGGATGGACCAAGGAGGGGTTTGAAAGGAATAGTGGAAAGTGGCAGGGAGTGGCTGTGATTCGAGGGACGAAAGTAGAGAACGAACGCGGACCGATATTGGGTAACCCGACCGAGGTCGTCTTGGAGGGATAGGGAGTGCAGCGCCTGGAAAAAGAAGCCGGTGGTTCGGATGGTGTGGCAAGGCCTTAACATGGGCAACATACGAAGCCAGCAGGTGGTGCCGGCGGAACCGCAGAGGAAGGACCCCAGCTTCAACTAGTAGGCTTGTCACAGGGCTCGTGCGGAAAGCCCCTGTTGCCAAACGAACTCCAGAATGTTAGACTGGGTCTAATGTTTGCAGTGCTGAAGGTGCAGCCGAATCATATACTACGCAGCCATAGTCTAGGCGCGACTGGATGAGCGCCTTATAAAGTTGCAGGAGCGTTGGGCGTGACGCTCCCCAAACGGTATGGCTTAGACAACGTAGAATATTAAGGTGTCGCCAGCACTTTTGTTTGAGATGGCGAAGGTGTGGCACCCAGGTGAGACGGTTGTCGAATAACATGCCTAAGAAACGGTGCGTCTCTTCGACACGCAGCAGGTCATCAGCGAGATACAGTTCGGGGTCAGGATGGACCGCCCGACGCCGACAGAAATGCATCACCCGGGTTTTCGTAGCGGAAAAGTTAAAACCATGAGTAAACGCCCACGACTGCGCCTTTCGAATAGCTATCTGCAACCGCCGTTCAGCAACGCCGATGCTAGTGGAGCTGAAATACATGCAGAAGTCATCGGCATACAACGAGGTGTAAACCGATGACCCCACAGCAGTAGCAAGACCATTGATAGCGACCAAAAATAAAGGGACGCTTAGAACGGATCCCTGTGGGACACCGTTTTCTTGATAGTGAGGGGAGCTGAAACAGGAACCAATACGAACTCGAAAAGAACGTTGCGCGAGAAAATTCTGTATGAATACAGGAAGCGGACCGCGTAAGCCCCAGTCATACAGCGTAGACAGTATGTGGTGGCGCCAGGTGGTGTCGTACGCTTTTCGCAGGTCAAAGAATACAGCAACCAGATGTTCGCGGCGTGTAAAGGCTGTACGGATGGCCGACTCCAGTGACACGAGATTATCGATAGCGGAGCGGCCACGACGGAACCCACTCTGTTGTGGGGACAGGAGTCCCCGGTCCTCAAGGATCCACATAAGCCTCCGACTCACCATCCGTTCGAGGAGTTTACACGGAACGTTGGTGAGGCTGATTGGGCGGTAACTATCAGCCACCTGTGGATCAGCCCCAGGCTTCATCACTGGGATGATGATGCTATCCCGCCATTGGGACGGGAAGACACCCTCAACCCAGAGACGATTCAGCAAGGAGAGAAGTTGGCGTTTAGAGTCTGCTGACAGGTGTCGGAGGAACTGACTATGGATGCGGTCGGGTCCAGGGGACGTGGCTGGGCATGCGGCAAGTGCACTTTCGAACTCCCATTCGGTGAAAGGGATGTTGTAGGTTTCCTGGCGTCGCGTTCAAAAGGATATCTGCTTTCGCTCTGTGCGCTCCTTAAGGGCGCGGAAATCCGCATCATATGCAGCGGTCGCTGAGGTGCGAGCATAGTGGTGTGCCAAATGCTCTGCTATTGTGTGAGGGTCAGTGCAAATTGTACCCTGAATGCTTAGGCACGGAATTCCCACTGGTGGGCGGTGGCCAAAGAGGCGTCGAACTTGCGACCATACCCGTGAAGGTGATGCTCGGGATCCAATGGAGGCGACATAACGCTCCCAGGAGGCCCTCTTGCTTTGCTGGATCAATCGCCGCGCCCGTGCACGGAGACGCTTGAAGGCAACAAGATGTTCAACACAAGGGTGGCGTCGGTGGCGCTGTAGTGCTCGCCGACGTTCCCGGATGGCCTCAGCTGTCTCCGGCGTCCACCAGGGCACTGACTTACGGTGGAGTGATCCAAGTGAGACGGGTATAGTGTTCTCAGCAGCAGAAATGATGGAATGTGTGACCTGCTGCACAGCGGTATCGATATCAGCCAGAAGAGGAGAGGGAAGCACAGCGGCTATGGAATATGCTGGCCAGTCGGCCCTATGGAGGGACCAGCGAGGCAGACGGTCAGCAGGTGGACACTGTGGGAGCGACAGGAAGATAGGGAAATGGTCGCTGCCACACAGGTCATCGTGGACCCTCCAAGTGAAGTGCGGAAGCAGGCTTGGGCTACAGACAGACAGATCTATGGCAGAGAATGTACCGTGTGCCATGCTAAAGTGCGTAGCAGCACCTGTGTTCAGGAGGCAGATGTTCAGCTGCGTCAGTAGAGTCTCAACATCTCTACCCCGTGCCGAAGTCTGTGTGCCACCCCACAAAGTGTGGTGGGCATTGAAATCCCCCAAAAGAAGGAAGGGTGGGGGAAGTTGGGCGACCAAGGCAGCAAGGTCTACAGGAGAGACAACCTCATCAGGTGGTAGGTAGACCGAACATATGGTAATGTCTTGCACTGCCCGGAGGCAAACAGCGACCGCCTCTAGAGGCGTTCGAAGAGGCACGGCAGCGCTCGGGACAGTGGCTAGGACATAGACGCAGACTCCACCGGAAACTCTGCCATAGATAGAGCGATTTTTAAAATAGCCCGGTAGCCTCGAAGGACAGGGGACCGCATCGCTGGAAACCACGTTTCCTGAAGAGCGATACAGAAAGCAGGTGTTTGGCTGAGAAGCTGACGTAGCTCAGGCAGGTGGTGGAAAAAGCCACCACAATTCCACTGGAGGATGATGTTATCTCCTGGCTGTACCGCCATGATGAATAAAGGAGCAGATCACTCCATTGGATCGTCTGCTACCACGCGCTCTGAATCCACAGAACCAGAGATCTTGTCTGGGGAATCAGTAATTGCGAGATCCTCAGGAGACGCGAGGATCTCGACTTCATCCTCTGAAGAAGAGGATGTGGGTGGTTGTGGTTTTGAAGCCACCGAACATTCTTTTTTCTTGTGTCTCTTCTTCTTCTCCTCTCGCTGGCCCTTTGGTTTGCTGGGCCGTGAGGGCTTCCCAGAAGCGGCATCCGGGACGGAAGAAGAGTAAGAAGCTCTTCGACCGGCAGGTTGTGGATCTATAGGCCGGTGGCCAGGATCCTCCGGAGCGCTCTGAGTAGCCGCAGAAGGGGGTGTCCCGTGGGACCCCTTCTCGGCGAGAGGAGCCAGAGAAGGCTTCTCCTTCTCCGGCTTAGAGGTGGGGACTCGCGTCCCCGATGATTTAGTGGGTGTTGCTCCCACAGTGAAAAGTGTGGGAGCCACCGAAGAGGAAGCGCCCCCAGCTGGTAAGGGGGCAGGGATAGTTTGTTGGGCCTGGGAGCCCACTGGTACGGATTGCACTGACTGGTTCGTAGGCACAGTGGAGGGTGACAGTGAGGCTGCTGTGGCATAGGTGTTGACCTGGCGCACAGGGTGGAGCTTATGGTACTTCTTCTTTGCCTCTGAGTACGTCAGTCGGTCTCTGGTCTTGTACTCTATGATCTTTCTTTCTTGGTGCAGAAATGTGCAGACAGGCGAACAAGGGGAGTGATTTTGGCCACAATTAACACATACTGGAGGAGGGGTGCAGGGGACGTTCGGATGGACAGCACGTCCGCACTCCCGACATGTAGGATTGGCATCACATCGGGAGGACATATGCCCAAACCTCCAGCACTTAAAACAGCGCATAGGGGGAGGAACGTAGGGCTTTACGTCGATCCGGTAGACCATCACCTTGACCTTCTCGGGCAATGAATCTCCCTCGAAAGCCAAGATGAAGGCACCGGTCGCGACCCTATTGTCCTTCGGACCCCTATGGACTCGCCGAATAAAATGTACTCCCCGCCGTTCTAGATTGGCACGCAATTCGTCATCTGACTGCAGCAAGAGGTCTTTATGAAAGATGATGCCCTGTACCATATTTAGGGTCTTGTGCGGCGTAATGGTAACGGAAACATCACCCAGCTTGTCACAGGCAAGCAGTGCCCGTGACTGAGCTGGGGATGACGTCGTTATTAAGACAGACCCTGACCGCATCTTAGACATCCCTTCCACCTCACCATACTTGTCCTCCAAGTTTTCGACGAAGAACAAGGGCTTAGTCGTCTTAAAAGAGTCCCCATCAGTGCGGGTGCAAACTAGATATTTAGGGGCATAAGCCTCACCCTGTTTTCTTGCCCAACGTTCCTCCCATGGTGTAGCCAGGGAAGGGAACGTTTGGGGATCGTACTCTGCAGCATTATACTCGTTTCTTCCACGCTTAGAGACGCCAGGTTTGCATGTGGCGACGCTATTTATTGCTCGTTTCATGTCTGTCCCACGAGCAGCTAGGGAACTAAAGGTCCACCCAGGCAGAGCCCCGCTTGCCTGGGTAAGCCTTATACAACTGAGGTGCGGCAGGTTCCTCAGAGGTTGCTCGCTAGCGGCTGTTCAACCTCAACAGCCATGCATCTCCTCGGCACGTAGCACACCTTGAGATTGAGGGTTTTTTTATAGAGGTTTGTACCATCCTCGCGACCCAGGCGATTAAGCCAAGATCCCCTGACTCTGAAACGTACAACGTTCCACCGTCGCGCCGAACGATGGTCGTTGAAGCACGCACAGAGCTTACGGTGTAGCGGACTGTTGGCGCGACACAGCCCACAGCTCAGGACCCCAGGTTCGCCAAGCCCGTACTCAGCAAACTAATGCTGAGCCCCTGAGGGGTTGACGACATTGACAACATAGACGACTTAGACGATATTGACGACTTTGACCACATTGACGATATTGACGACTTTGACGACATTGACGACATTGACGACACAGACGACATTGACGACATAGACGACATAGACGATATTTACGATTTTGTCGACATTGACGTCATAGATGACAATGACAAAATGTGTGACACTGACAACATTGACAGCAGTGAAGACATTGACGACATTGACGTTATTGACGACATTGATGACATAGATGACATTGACGACATTGACGACATAGACGACATAGACGATATTGACGACTTTGACGACATTGACGACATTGACGACATTGACGACATGGACAACATAAACGACATGTATGACATTGACAACATTGACAGCATTGAAGACATTCACGACATTGACGACATTGACGACATTGACGACATAGACGACTTTGACGATATTGACGACATTGACGACATGGACGATTTTGACGACATTGACGACATTGACGACACTGACGACATTGAAGACAGACGACATTGACGACATAGGCGAAGTAGACGACATAGACAACATTGACGACATAGACGACATAGACTATATTGTCGACTTTGACAACATTGACGACATTGACGACATAGACGACATTGACAACATAGACAACACTGACGACATAGACGACGTTGACGACATAGACGATATTTAAGACTTTGATGGCATTGACGATATAGATGACATTGACAATATTGACGACATTGACGACATTGACGACATAGACGACATTGAGGACATAGACGACATTGACGACATAGACGACATAGACGATATTGACGTCTTTGACGACATTGACGACATTGAGGATATTGACGACATAGACGACATTGACGACATTGACGACATAGACGACATTGACGACATTGACGACATGGACGACATAGACGATATTGACTACATTGACCACATTAACGACATTGACGACATAGACGACATTGACGACATAGAGACATTGACGACATAGACGACATTGACGACATAGACGACATAGACGATATTGACGACATTGATGATATTAACGACATTGACGACATAGACGACATAGATGACATTGACGACATAGACGATATTGACGACATAGACGACATAGACGACATAGACGACATAGACGACAAAGACAATATTGACGACATTGACGACATTAACGACATTGACGACATAGACGACATTGACGACATTGACGGCACAGACGACATCGACGATATAGACGATATTTACGACTTTGTCGACATTGACGACATAGATGACATAGACAACATGTAAGACATTGACATCATTGACAGCATTGACGACATTGACAGCATTGAAGACATTGACGACATTGACAACATAGACGACTTTGACGACATTGACGACGTAGACGACATAGACGATATTGTCGACTTTGACGACATTGACGACATTGAAGACATTGACGACATTGACGACATAGACGACATTGACGACATTGGCGAAATAGACGACATAGACGATATTTACGACTTTGACGACATTAACGACATAGATGACATAGACAGCATGTATGACACTGACAACATTGACAGCATTGAAGACATTGATGACATTGACGTCATTGACGACATTGACGACATAGACGACTTTGACACCATTGACGACATTGACGACATAGACGACATAGATGATATTGACGACTTTGACGACATTGACGACATTGACGACATTGACGACATTGACGACATTGACGACATAGACGACATAGACGATATTTACGACTTTGACGACATTGACGACATAGATGACAAAGACAACATGTATGACATTGACAACATTGACAGCATTGAAGACATTGACGACATTGACGTCATTGACGACATTGACAACATAGACGACTTCGACGACATTGACGACAGAGACGACATAGACGATATTTACGACTTTGACGACATTGACGACATAGATGACAAAGACAACATGTATGACATTGACAGCATTGAAGACATTGACGACATTAACGACATTGACGACATAGAAAACATTGACAACATTGACGACATTGACGACATTGACGATATTGACGACATAGACGACATAGACGACTTTGACGACATTGACGATATTGACGACATTGACGACTTTGACGACATTGACGACATGATGACATAGACGACATTAACGACATTGACGACATAGACAACATTGACGACATTGACGTTATTGACGACATAGACGACTTTGACGACATTGACGATATTGACGACATTGACGACTTTGACGACATTGACGACATGATGACATAGACGACATTAACGACATTGACGACATAGACAACATTGACGACATTGACGTTATTGACGACATTGACGACATAGATGACAAAGACAACATGTATGACATTGACAACATTGAAGACATAGACAGCATTGAAGACATTGGCGACATTGACGTCATTGACGACATATATGACATAGACGATATTGACGACATTGACGACATTAAAGACATTGACGTCATAGAAAACATTGACGACATTGATGACATTAACAACATTGACGATATTGACGACAAAGACAGCAATGACGACATAGACGATATTGACGACATTGACGACATAGACGATATTGGCGACATACAAGACATTGACGATATTGACGACATTGACGACATTGATGACTTTGACGAAAATAACGATATTGACGACATAGACGATTTTGACGACATTGACCAAATTGACGACACTGACGACATTGAAGACATAGACGACATTGGCGACATAGGCGAAGTAGACGACATAGACAACATTGACGACATTGACGACTTAGACGATATTGACGACTTTGACGACTTTGTCGACAATCACGACATTGGCAACATTGACGACATAGACGACATTGACGACATTGCCGACATTGACAACATTGACACCATTGACGAAATAGACGACATAGACGATATTTACGACTTTGACGATATTGACGACATAGACGACATAGACGATATTGACTACATTGACGACATTGACGACATTGACGACATTGACGACATTGACGACATTGACGACAAAGACGACATTGACGACATAGACGACATTGATGACATAGACGACATTAACGACATTGACGACATAGACGATATTAACGACATTGTCGACATTAACGACATTGACAACATAGACGACATTGACGACATTGACGACATTGACGGCATTGACGACATAGACGACATTGACGACATAGACGACATAGACGATATTGACGACATTAACGGCATTGACGACATAGACGACATTAACGACATTCACGACATTGATGACATTGACGACATAGACGATATTGACGACATAGACGACATAGAATACATAGATGTCATTGACGACATAGACGATATTGACAACTTTGACGACATTAACGACATAGACGACATAGACGCTATTGACGACATTGACGACATAGACGATATTGACGACATTGACGACATAGACGACATAGACGATATTGACGACTTTGATGACATTGACGACCTACACGACATAGACTACATAGACGATACTGACGACATTAACGACTTTGACGACATTGGCGAAAATGTCGATATTGACGATATTTACGACATAGACGATATTGACGACATTGACGACATAGACGACATAGCCGACATAGACGACATAGACGACATAGACGATATTGACGACTTTGACGACATTGACGACATTGACGACATTGACGACATAGACGACATTGACAACATTGACGACATAAACGACATAGACGATATTTACGACTTTGACGACATTGACGACACAGATGACATAGACAACATGTATGACATTGACAACATTGACAGCATTGAAGACATCGACGATATTGACGTCATTGACAACATTGACGACATAGACGACTTTGACGACATTGACGACATTGACGACATAGACGATATTGACGACATAGAAGACATTGACGGTATTGACGACATTGACGACATTGATGACTTTGACGAAAATAACGATATTGACGACATAGACGATTTTGACGACATTGACCAAATTGACGACACTGACGACATTGAAGACATAGACGACATTGGCGACATAGGCGAAGTAGACGACATAGACAACATTGACGACATTGACGACATTGACGACCTAGACGATATTGACGACTTTATCGACTTTGTCGACAATCACGACATTGGCAACATTGACGACATAGACGACATTGACGAATTGACAACATTGACGACATTGACAACATTGACAACATTGACGCCATTGACGAAATAGACGACATAGACGATATTTACGACTTTGACGATATTGACGACATAGACGACATAGACGATATTGACTACATTGACGACATTGACGACATTGACGACATTGACGACATTGACGACATTGACGACAAAGACGACATTGACGACATAGACGACATTGACGACATAGACGACATAGACGATATTGACGACATTGGCGACATTAACGGCATTGTCGACATAGACGACATTAACGACATTCACGACATTGATGACATTGACGACATAGACGATATTGACGACATAGACGACATAGAAGATATAGATGACATTGACGACATAGACGATATTGACAACTTTGACGACATTAACGACATAGACGACATAGACGCTATTGACGACATTGACGACATAGACGATATTGACGACATTGACGACATAGACGACATAGACGATATTGACGACTTTGATGACATTGACGACCTACACGACATAGACGACATAGACGCTATTGACGACATTGACGACATAGACGATATTGACGACATTGACGACATAGACGACATTGACGACATTGACGACATTGACGACATTGACAACAATGACACCATTGACGAAATAGACGACATAGACGATATTTACGACTTTGACGATATTTACGACATAGACGACATAGACGATATTGACTACATTGACGACATTGACGACATTGACGACATTGACGACAAAGACGACATTGACGACATTGGCGACATTGACGACATAGACGACATTGACGACATAGACGACATTGAAGATATTGACGACATTGACGACATTAACGGCATTGACGACATAGACGACATTGACAACATTGACGACATTGATGTCATTGACGACATAGACGATATTGACGACATAGACGACATAGAAGACATAGATGACATTGACGACATAGACGATAATGACAACTTTGACGACATTAACGACATAGACGACATAGACGATATAGACGACATTGACGACATTGACGACATTGACGACATAGACGATATTGACGACTTTGATGACATTGACAACCTACACGACATAGACGACATAGACGAAATTGACGACATTAACGACTTTGACGACATTGGCGAATATGTCGATATTGACGATATTTACGACATAGACGATATTGACGACATTGACGACATAGACAACATAGCCGACATAGACGACATAGATGACATAGACGATATTGACGTCTTTCAAGACATTGACGACATTGACGACATTGACGACATAGACGACATTGATGACATTGACGACATAGACGATATTGACGACATAGACGACATAGAAGACATAGATGACATTGTCGACATAGACGATATTGACAACATTGACGACATTAACGACATAGACGACATAGACGATATTGACGACATTGACTACATTGACGACATTGACGACATTGACGACAAAGACGACATTGACGACATTGACGACAAAGACGACATTGACGACATAGACGACATTGACGACATAGACGACATAGACTATATTGACGACTTTGACGACATTGACGACATTGACGATATTGACGACATAGACGACATTAACGACATGGAAACACAGACGATATTGACGACATTGTCGACATTAACGACATTGACAACATAGACGACATTGACGACATTTACGACATTGACGACATAGACGACATTGACGACATAGACGACATAGACGATATTGACGACATTGACGACATTAACGGCATTAACGACATAGACGACATTAACGACATTGACGACTTTGATGACATTGACGACATAAACGATATTGACGACATAGAAGACATAGATGACATTGACGACATAGACGATATTGACAACTTTGACGACATTAACGACATAGACGACAAAGACGATATTGACTACATTGACGACATTGACGACCTACACGACATAGACGACATAGACGATATTGACGACATTAACGACTTTGACGACATTGGCGAAAATGTCGATATTGACGATATTTACGACATAGACGATATTGACGACATTGACTACATAGACGACATAGCAGACATTGACGACATAGACGATATCGACGACTTTGACGACATTGACAACATTGACGACATAGACGATATTGACGACATTGACGAAATTGACGACATTGACGACTTTGACGACATTGACGACACAGAAGACATTGACGACATAGACGATATTTACGACATTTCAACATTGACATAGACAACATGTGTGACATTGACAACATTGACAGCTTTGAAGACATTGACGACATTGACGTCATTGACGACATTGACGACATATATGACATAGACGATATTGACGACATTGACGACATTAAAGACATTGACGTCATAGAAAACATTGACGACATTGATGACATTAACAACATTGACGATATTGACGACAAAGACAGCATTGACGACATAGACGATATTGTCGACATTGACGACATAGACGATATTGGCGACATAGAAGACATTGACGATATTGACGATATTGACGACATTGATGACTTTGACGAAAATAACGATATTGACGACATAGACGATTTTGACGACATTGACCAAATTGACGACACTGACGACATTGAAGACATAGACGACATTGGCGACATAGGCGAAGTAGACGACATAGACAACATTGACGACATTGACGACTTAGACGATATTGACGACTTTGACGACTTTGTCGACAATCACGACATTGGCAACATTGACGACATAGACGACATTGACGACATTGCCGACATTGACAACATTGACACCATTGACGAAATAGACGTCATAGACGATATTTACGACTTTGACGATATTGACGACATAGACGACATAGACGATATTGACTACATTGACGAAATTGACGACATTGACGACATTGACGACATTGACGACAAAGACTACATTGACGACATAGACGACATTGATGACATAGACGACATTAACGACATTGACGACATAGACGATATTAACGACATTGTCGACATTAACGACATTGACAACATAGACGACATTGACGACATTGACGACATTGACGACATTGACGACATAGACGACATTGACGACATAGACGACATAGACGATATTGACGACATTAACGGCATTGACGACATAGACGACATTAACGACATTCACGACATTGATGACATTGACGACATAGACGATATTGACGACATAGACGACATAGAATACATAGATGACATTGACGACATAGACGATATTGACAACTTTGACGACATTAACGACATAGACGACATAGACGCTATTGACGACATTGACGACATAGACGATATTGACGACATTGACGACATAGACGACATAGACGATATTGACGACTTTGATGACATTGACGACCTACACGACATAGACTACATAGACGATACTGACGACATTAACGACTTTGACGACATTGGCGAAAATGTCGATATTGACGATATTTACGACATAGACGATATTGACGACATTGACGACATAGACGACATAGCCGACATAGACGACATAGACGACATAGACGATATTGACGACTTTGACGACATTGACGACATTGACGACATTGACGACATAGACGACATTGACAACATTGACGACATAAACGACATAGACGATATTTACGACTTTGACGACATTGACGACACAGATGACATAGACAACATGTATGACATTGACAACATTGACAGCATTGAAGACATCGACGATATTGACGTCATTGACAACATTGACGACATAGACGACTTTGACGACATTGACGACATTGACGACATAGACGATATTGACGACATAGAAGACATTGACGGTATTGACGACATTGACGACATTGATGACTTTGACGAAAATAACGATATTGACGACATAGACGATTTTGACGACATTGACCAAATTGACGACACTGACGACATTGAAGACATAGACGACATTGGCGACATAGGCGAAGTAGACGACATAGACAACATTGACGACATTGACGACATTGACGACCTAGACGATATTGACGACTTTATCGACTTTGTCGACAATCACGACATTGGCAACATTGACGACATAGACGACATTGACGAATTGACAACATTGACGACATTGACAACATTGACAACATTGCCGCCATTGACGAAATAGACGACATAGACGATAATTACGACTTTGACGATATTGACGACATAGACGACATAGACGATATTGACTACATTGACGACATTGACGACAATGACGACATTAACGACATTGACGACATTGACGACAAAGACGACATTGACGACATAGACGACATTGACGACATAGACGACATAGACGATATTGACGACTTTGACGACATTGACGACATTGACGATATTGACGACATAGACAATAATGACAACTTTGACGACATTAACGACATAGACGACATAGACGATATAGACGACATTGACGACATTGACGACATAGACGACATTAACGACATAGACGACATAGACGACATTGACGACATTGTCGACATTAACGACATTGACGACATAGACGACATTGACGACATTGACGACATTGACGACATTGACGACATAGACGACATTGACGACATTGATGACATAGACGACATAGACGATATTGACGACATTGGCGACATTAACGGCATTAACGACATTCACGACATTGATGACATTGACGACATAGACGATATTGACGACATAGACGACATAGAAGATATAGATGACATTGACGACATAGACGATATTGACAACTTTGACGACATTAACGACATAGACGACATAGACGCTATTGACGACATTGACGACATAGACGATATTGACGACATTGACGACATAGACGACATAGACGATATTGACGACTTTGATGACATTGACGACCTACACGACATAGACGACATAGACGCTATTGACGACATTGACGACATAGACGATATTGACGACATTGACGACATAGACGACATTGACGACATTGACGACATTGACAACAATGACACCATTGACGAAATAGACGACATAGACGATATTTACGACTTTGACGACATTGACGACATAGACGACATAGACGATATTGACTACATTGACGATATTGACGACATTGACGACATTGACGACAAAGACGACATTGACGACATTGGAGACATTGACGACATAGACGACATTGACGACATAGACGACATTGAAGATATTGACGACATTGACGACATTAACGGCATTGACGACATAGACGACATTGACAACATTGACGACATTGATGTCATTGACGACATAGACGATATTGACGACATAGACGACATAGAAGACATAGATGACATTGACGACATAGACAATAATGACAACTTTGACGACATTAACGACATAGACGACATAGACGATATAGACGACATTGACGACATTGACGACATAGACGATATTGACGACTTTGATGACATTGACAACCTACACGACATAGACGACATAGACGAAATTGACGACATTAACGACTTTGACGACATTGGCGAATATGTCGATAATGACGATATTTACGACATAGACGATATTGACGTCATTGACGACATAGACGACATAGCCGACATAGACGACATAGACGACATAGACGATATTGACGACTTTCAAGACATTGACGACATTGACGACATTGACGACATAGACGACATTGATGACATTGACGACATAGACGATATTGACGACATAGACGACATAGAAGACATAGATGACATATACGACATAGACGATATTGACAACATTGACGACATTAACGACATAGACGACATAGACGATATTGACGACATTGACGACATTGACGACATTGACGACATTGACGACAAAGACGACATTGACGACATTGACGACAAAGACGACATTGACGACATAGACGACATTGACAACATAGACGACTTAGACGATATTGACGACTTTGACGACATTGACGACATTGACGATATTGACGACATAGACGACATTAACGACATGGAAACACAGACGATATTGACGACATTGTCGACATTAACGACATTGACAACATAGACGACATTGACGACATTTACGACATTGACGACATAGACGACATTGACGACATAGACGACATAGACGATATTGACGACTTTGACGACATTAACTGCATTAACGACATAGACGACATTAACGACATTGACGACATTGATGACATTGACGACATAGACGATATTGACGACATAGAAGACATAGATGACATTGACGACATAGACGATATTGACAACTTTGACGACATTAACGACATAGACGACAAAGACGATATTGACTACATTGACGACATTGACGACCTACACGACATAGTCGACATAGACGATATTGACGACATTAACGACTTTGACGACATTGGCGAAAATGTCGATATTGACGATATTTACGACATAGACGATATTGACGACATTGACTACATAGACGACATAGCAGACATAGACGACATAGACGATATCGACGACTTTGACGACATTGACAACATTGACGACATAGACGATATTAAAGACATTGACGAAATTGACGACATTGACAACTTTGACGACATTGACGACACAGAAGACATTGACGACATAGACGATATTTACGACATTTCAACATTGACATAGACAACATGTGTGACATTGACAACATTGACAGCTTTGAAGACATTGACGACATTGACGTCATTGACGACATTGACGACATAGACGACATTGACGACATTGACGACACTGACGACATAGACGACACAGACGATAATGACGACTTTGACGACATTGACGATATTGACGACATTGACGACAAAGACGACATTGACGACATAGACGACGTAGACGATATTTACGACTTTGAAGACTTTGCCGACATTGTCGACATTGACAACATTGACGACATAGACGACATAGACTATTTTGACGACTTTGACGACATTGACGACATTGACGACATTGACGCCATTGACGATATTGACGACATAGTCTACATTGACGACATTGGCGACATAGACGATATTGACGACTTTGAAGACATTGACGACATTGACGACTTTGACGACACAGACGACATTGACGACATAGACGACGTAGACGATATTTACGACTTTGAAGGCTTTACCGACATTGTCGACATTGACAACATTGACGACATAGACTATTTTGACGACTTTGACGACATTGATGACATTGACGACATAAACGACATAGACGATATTGACGACTTTGACGACATTGACGACACAGACGACATTGAAGACATAGACGACGTAGACGATATTTACGACTTTGACGACTTTGCCGACATTGACGACATTGACGACATTGACAACATTGACGACATTGACGACACAACGACATTGCCGACATTGACGACAAAGACGATATTTACGACTTTGACGACATTGACGACATAGCAGACATAGACAACATGTATGACATTGACAAC
Source organism: Locusta migratoria (assembly GCA_026315105.1). NCBI lineage: Eukaryota > Metazoa > Arthropoda > Insecta > Orthoptera > Acrididae > Locusta > Locusta migratoria. Next base: position 127,176,003 of record CM048754.1, read on the forward strand.
ATTGACAGCATTGAAGACATTGGAAACATTGATGTCATTGACGACATTGACGACATAGACGACATACACGACATAGACGATATTGACGACTTTGACGACATTGACGACAAAGACGACATTGACGACATAGACTACATAGATGATATTGACGATATGGACGACATTGACGACATGGACGAAAATGTCGATATTGACGATATTGACGACATAGACGCTAATGACGACATTGACGACATAGACGACATTGACGACATAGACGACATAGACGATACTTACGACTTTGACGACGTTGGCGACATAGATGACATAGACAACATGTATGACATTGACAACATTGACAGCTTTGAAGACATTGACGACATTGACGTCATTGTCGACATTGACGACATAGACGACTTTGACGACATTGACGACATAGACAACTTGACGATATTGACAACTTTGACGACATTGGCGACATTGACAACATTGACGGCATAGACGACATTGACGACATTGACGACATAGACGACATTGACGACATTGACGACAGACGACATTGACGACATAGATGACATAGACGACATTAACGACATTCACGACATTGATGACATTGACGACATAGACGATATTGACGACATAGACGACATAGAAGACATAGATGACATTGACGACATAGACGATATTGACAACTGTGACGACATTAACGACATAGACGACATAGACGCTATTGACGACATTGACGACATAGACGATATTGACGACATTGACGACATAGACGACATAGACGATATTGACGACTTTGATGACATTGACGACCTACACGACATAGACGACATAGACGCTAGTGACGACATTGACGACATAGACGATATTGACGACATTGACGACATAGACGACATTGACGACATTGACGACATTGACAACAATGACACCATTGACGAAATAGACGACATAGACGATATTTACGACTTTGACGACATTGACGACATAGACGACATAGACGATATTGACTACATTGTCGACATTGACGACATTGACGACATTGACGACAAAGACGACATTGACGACATAGACGACATTGACGACATAGACGATATTGACGACTTTGACGACATTGACGACATTGACGATATTGACGACATAGACGACATTAACGACATGGACGACATAGACGATATTGACGACATTGTCGACATTAACGACATTGACAACATAGACGACATTGATGACATTGACGACATTGGCGACATTGACGACATAGACGACATTGACGACATAGACGACATTGAAGATATTGACGACATTGACGACATTAACGGCATTGACGACATAGACGACATTGACAACATTGACGACATTGATGTCATTGACGACATAGACGACATAGAAGACATAGATGACATTGACGACATAGACGATAATGACAACTTTGACGACATTAACGACATAGACGACATAGACGATATAGAAGACATTGACGACATTGACGACATAGACGATATTGACGTCTTTGATGACATTGACGACCTACACGACATAGACGACATAGACGAAATTGACGACATTAACGACTTTGACGACATTGGCGAATATGTCGATATTGACGATATTTACGACATAGACGATATTGACGACATTGACGACATAGACGACATAGCCGACATAGACGACATAGACGACATAGACGATATTGACGACTTTCAAGACATTGACGACATTGACGACATTGACGACATAGACGACATTGATGACATTGACGACATAGACGATATTGACGACATAGACGACATAGAAGACATAGATGACATTGACGACATAGACGATATTGACAACATTTACGACATTAACGACATAGACGACATAGACGATATTGACGACATTGACGACATTGACGACATTGACGACATTGACGACAAAGACGACATTGACGACATTGACGACAAAGACGACATTGACGACATAGACGACATTGACGACATAGACGACATAGACGATATTGACGACTTTGACGACATTGACGACATTGACGATATTGACGACATAGACGACATTAACGAAATGGACGACACAGACGATATTGACGACATTGTCAGCATTAACGACATTGACAACATAGACGACATTGACGACATTTACGACATTGACGACATAGACGACATTGACAACATAGACGACATAGACGATATTGACGACATTGACGACATTAACGGCATTAACGACATAGACGACATTAAAGACATTGACGACATTGATGACATTGACGACATAGACGATATTGACGACATAGAAGACATAGATGACATTGACGACATAGACGATATTGACAACTTTGACGACATTAACGACATAGACGACAAAGACGTTTTTGACTACATTGACGACATTGACGACCTACACGACATAGACGACATAGACGATATTGACGAAATTAACGACTTCGACGACATTGGCGAAAATGTCGATATTGACGATATTTACGACATAGACGAAATTGACGACATTGACTACATAGACGACATAGCAGACATAGACGACATAGACGATATCGACGACTTTGACGACATTGACAACATTGACGACATAGACGATATTGACGACATTGACGAAATTGACGACATTGACGTCTTTGACGACATTGACGACGCAGAAGACATTGACGACATAGACGATATTTACGACATTGACAACATTGACGACATAGATGACATAGACAACATGTGTGACATTGACAACATTGACAGCTTTGAAGACATTGACGACATTGACGTCATTGACGACATTGACGACATAGACGACATTGACGACATTGACGACATAGACGACACAGACGATATTGACGACTTTGACGACATTGACGATATTGACGACATTGACGACACAGACGACATTGACGACATAGACGACGTAGAAGATATTTACGACTTTGAAGACTTTGCCGACATTGTCGACATTGACAACATTGACGACGTAGACGGCATAGACTATTTTGACGACTTTGACGACATTGACGACATTGACGACATAGACGACATAGACGATATTGACGACCTTGACGACATTGACGACATTGACGAAATTGAAGACATTGACGACATTGACGCCATTGACGATATTGACGACATAGTCTACATTGACGACATTGGCGACATAGACGATATTGACGACTTTGAAGACATTGACGACATTGACGACATTGACGACACAGACGACATTGACGACATAGACGACGTAGACGATATTTACGACTTTGAAGGCTTTACCGACATTGTCGACATTGACAACATTGACGACATAGACTATTTTGACGACTTTGACGACAATGATGACATTGACGACATAAACGACATAGACGATATTGACGACTTTGACGACATTGACGACACAGACGACATTGACGACATAGACGACGTAGACGATATTTACGACTTTGACGACTTTGCCGACATTGACGACATTGACGACATTTACAACATTGACGACATTGACGACACAACGATATTGCCGACATTGACAACAAAGACGATATTTACGACTTTGACGACATTGACGGCATAGAAGACATAGACAACATGTATGACATAGACAACATTGACAGCATTGAAGACATTGAAAACATTGATGTCATTGACGACATTGACGACATAGACGATTTTTGACGACATTGACGACATTGACGACATACACGACATAGACGATATTGACGACTTTGACGACATTGACGACAAAGACGACATTGACGACATAGACTACATAGATGATATTGACGATATGGACGACATTGACGACATGGACGAAAATGTCGATATTGACGATATTGACGACATAGACGATAATGACGACATTGACGACATAGACGACATTGACGACATAGACGACATAGACGATACTTACGACTTTGACGACCTTGGCGACATAGATGACATAGACAACATGTATGACATTGACAACATTGACAGCTTTGAAGACATTGACGACATTGACGTCATTGTCGACATTGACGACATAGACGACTTTGACGACATTGACGACATAGACAACTTGACGATATTGACAACTTTGACGACATTGGCGACATTGACAACATTGACGGCATAGACGACATTGACGACATTGACGACATAGACGACATTGACGACATTGACGACAGACGACATTGACGACATAGATGACATAGACGATATTGACGACATTTACGACATTGACGACATAGACGACATTCATGATATTCACGACATTCACGACATTTACGACATTGACGATATTGACGACTTTGACGACATTGACGATATTGACAACATAGACGATATTGACGACATTGACGACATAGACGACATTGACGACATTGACGACATAGATGACATAGACGATATTGACGACATTTACGACATTGACGACATAGAAGACATTCACGATATTCACGACATTCACGACATTGACGACATCGACGACATTGACAACATAGACGATTTAGACGATATTGACGACATTGACAACATTAACGACATTGTCGACATAGACGACATTGACGACATTGACGATATTGACGACATTAACGACATTGACGACATAGACGAAATCGACAACATAGACGACATAGACGATATTGACGACCTTGACCACATTCACGATATTGACGACATTGACGACATTGACGACACAGACGACATTGACGCCATAGTCGACATAGACGATATTTACGATTTTGTTGACATTTACGACATAGACGACGTTGACGACATTGACGACATAGATGACATAGACGATATTGACGACATTTACGACATTGACGACATAGACGACATTCATGATATTTACGACATTCACGACATTGACGACTTTGACGACATGGACGACATTGACGACATAGACGACATAGACGATGTTGACGACTTTGACGACATTGACGACATTGTCGATATTGAAGACATAGACGCCATTGACGACATTGACGACATAGACGACATAGACGACATTGACGACTTTAACGACATTGACGACATTGACGACATAGACGACATTGACGACATTGACGACATAGACAATATTGACGACATTGACGACATTAACGTCATTGACGACATAAATGACATTGACGACATTGATGACATTGACGACATTGACGACATAGACAATATTGACGACATAGACAACATAGACAACATAGACGACATTGACGACATAGACGATATTTACAACTTTGACGACATTGACGACATTGACAACATTGACGACACAACGACATTGCCGACATAGACGACATAGACGATATTTACGACTTTTACGACATTGACGACATAGAAGAATAGACAACATGTATGAAATTGACAACATTGGCAGCATTGAAGACATTGAAGACAATGACGTTATTGACGACATTGACGACATAGACGACTTTGACGACATTGACGACATACACGACATAGACGATATTGACGACTTTGACGACATTGACGACAAAGACGACATTGACGACATAGACGATACATTGGACATTGACGACATTGATGATATTGACGATATGGACGACTTTGACGACATTGACGACTTTGACGACATTGACGACATAGACGACAGGAACGATATTGACGACATTGACGACATGGACGACATAGACGACATAACCGATATTGACGACTTTGACGACATTGACGATATTGACGACAAAGACGCCATTGACGACATTGACGAACTAGAAGACATAGACGACTTTGACGAAGTTGACGACATAGATGACATAGACAATATGTATGACATTGACAAAATTGACAGCTTTGAAGACATTGACGACATTGATGTCATTGACGACATTGACGACATAGACGACTTTGACGACATTGACGACATAGACAACATTGACGATATTGACAACTTTGACGACATTGACGACATTGACAAAATTTACGAAATAGACGACATTGACAACATTGACGACATTGACGACATTGACGACATTGACGACATTTACGACATAGACGACAGGAACGATATTGACGACTTTGACGACATTGACGACATAGACGACTTAACCGATATTGACGACTTTGACGACATTGACGACATTGACGATATTGACGACAAAGACGCCATTGACGGCATTGACGAACTAGAAGACATAGACGACATTTACGACATTGACTACATAGACGACATAGACGATATTGACGACATTGACGACATTAACGACATGGACGACATAGACGACATTGACAACATTGACGACATAGACGACATAGACGATATTGACGACATTGACGACATTAACGACATTGACGACATAGATGACATTGACAACATTGACGACATAGACGACATAGACGACATTAACGACATGGACGACATAGACGATATTGACGACATTGTCGACATTAACGACATTGACAACATAGACGACATTGACGACATTGATGACATTGGCGACATTGACGACATAGACGACATTGACGACATAGACGACATAGACGACATAGACGATATTGACGACTTTGACGACATTGACGACATTAACGATATTGACGACATAGACGACATTAACGACATGGACGACACAGACGATATTGACGACATTGTCGACATTAACGACATTGACAACATAGACGACATTGACGACATTTACGACATTGACGACATAGACGACATTGACGACATAGACGACATAGACGATATTGACGACATTGACGACATTAACGGCATAGACGACAGGAACGATATTGACGACTTTGACGACATTGACGACATAGACGACTTAACCGATATTGACGACTTTGACGACATTAACGACATTGACGATATTGACGACATTGACGACATAGATGACATAGACAACATTTATGACATTGACAACATTGAAGACATTGACAGCATTGAAGACATTGAAGACATTGACGTCATTGACGACATAGACGACATAGACGATATTGACGAAATTGACGACATTAACGACATTGACGACATAGAAGACATTGACGACATTGATAACATTGACGACATTGACGATATTGACGACATAGACGACATAGACGGCATTGACGACATAGACGATATTGACTACATTGACGACATTGACGACATTGACGACAAAGACGACATTGATGACATAGACGACATTGACGACATAGACGATATTGACGACTTTGACGACATTGACGACATTGACGATATTGACGACATAGACGACATTAACGACATGGACGACATAGACGATATTGACGACATTGTCGACATTAACGACATTGACAACATAGACGACATTGACGACATTGATGACATTGGCGACATTGACGACATAGACGACATTGACGACATAGACGACATTGAAGATATTGACGACATTGACGACATTAACGGCATTGACGACATAGACGACATTGACAACATTGACGACATTGATGTCATTGACGACATAGACGATATTGACGACATAGATGACATAGAAGACATAGATGACATTGACGACATAGACGATAATGACAACTTTGACGACATTAACGACATAGACGACATAGACGATATAGACGACATTGACGACATAGACGATATTGACGACTTTGATGACATTGACGACCTACACGACATAGACGACATAGACGAAATTGACGACATTAACGACTTTGACGACATTGGCGAATATGTCGATATTGACGATATTAACGACATAGTCGATATTGACGACATTGACGACATAGACGACATAGCCAACATAGACGACATAGACGACATAGACGATATTGACGACTTTCAAGACATTGACGACATTGACGACATAGACGACATTGATGTCATTGACGACATAGACGATATTGACGACATAGACGACATAGAAGACATAGATGACATTGACGACATAGACGATATTGACAACTTTGACGACATTAACGACATAGACGACATAGACGATATTGACGACATTGACGACATTGACGACATTGACGACAAAGACGACATTGACGACATAGACGACATTGACGACATAGACGACATAGACGATATTGACGACTTTGACGACATTGACGACATTAACGATATTGACGACATAGACGACATTAACGACATGGACGACACAGACGATATTGACGACATTGTCGACATTAACGACATTGACAACATAGACGACATTGACGACATTTACGACATTGACGACATAGACGACATTGACGACATAGACGACATAGACGATATTGACGACATTGACGACATTAACGGCATTAACGACATAGACGACATTAACGACATTGACGATATTTACAACATTGACAACATTGACGACATACATGACATAGACAACATGTGTGACATTGACAACATTGACAGCTTTGAAGACATTGACGACATTGACGTCATTGACGACATTGACGACATAGACGACATTGACGACATTGACGACATTGACGACATAGACGACACAGACGATATTGACGACTTTGACGACATTGACGATGTTGACGACATTGACGACACAGACGACATTGACGACATAGATGACGTAGACTATATTTACGACTTTGAAGACTTTGCCGACATTGTCGACATTGACAACATTGACGACATAGACGACATAGACTATTTTGACGACTTTGACGACATTGACGACATTGACGACATAGACGGCATAGACGATATTGACGACCTTGACGACATTGACGAAATTGAAGACATTGACGACATTGACGCCATTGACAATATTGACGACATAGTCTACATTGACGACATTGGCGACATAGACGATATTGACGACTTTGAAGACATTGACGACATTGACGACATTGACAACATTGACGACACAGACGACATTGACGACATAGACGACGTAGACGATATTTACGACTTTGAAGACTTTGCCGACATTGTCGACATTGACAACATTGACGACATAGACGACATAGAATATTTTGACGACTTTGACGACATTGATGACATTGACGACATGAACGACATAGTCGAAATTGACGACTTTGACGACAATGACGACACAGACGACATTGACGACAGACGACATAGACGATATTTACGACTTTGCCGACATTAACGACATTGACGACATTGACAACATTGACGACATTGACGACACAACGACATTGCCGACATTGACGACAAAGACGATATTTACGACTTTGACGACATTGACGACATAGAAGACATAGACAACATGTATGACATTGTCAACATTGACAGCATTGAAGACATTGAAAACATTGATGTCATTGACGACATTGACGACATAGACGACTTTGACGACATTGACGACATTGACGACATACACGACATAGACGATATTGACGACTTTGACGACATTGACGACAAAGACGACATTGACGACATAGACTACATAGATGATATTGACGATATGGACGACATTGACGACATGGACGAAAATGTCGATATTGACGACATTGACGACATAGACGATAATGACGACATTGACAACATAGACGACATTGACGACATTGAAGACATAGACGATATTTACGACTTTGACGACGTTGACGACATAGATGACATAGACAACATGTATGACATTGACAACATTGACAGCTTTGAAGACATTGACGACATTGACGTCATTGTCGACATTGACGACTTAGACGACTTTGACGACATTGACGACATAGACAACATGACGATATTGACAACTTTGACGACATTGGCGACATTGACAACATTGACGGCATAGACGACATTGACGACATTGACGACAGACGACATTGACGACATAGATGACATAGACGATATTGACGACATTTACGACATTGACGACAAAGACGACATTCATGATATTCACGACATTCACGACATTGACGACATTGACGATATTGACGACTTTGACGACATTGACGATATTGACAACATAGAGGATATTGACGACATTGACGACATAGACGACATTGACGACATTGACGACATAGATGACATAGACGATATTGACGACATTTAAGACAATGACGACATAGAAGACATTCACGATATTCACGACATTCACGACATTGACGACATGGACGACATTGACAACATAGACGACTTCGACGATATTGACGACATTGACAACATTAACGACATTGTCGACATAGACGACATTGACGACATTGACGATATTGACGACATTAACGACATTGACGACATAGACGAATTTGACAACATAGACGACATAGACGATATAGGCGACATTGTCGACATAGACGATATTGACGACTTTGACCACATTGACGATATTGACGACATTGACGACATTGACGACACAGACGACATTGACGACATAGTCGACATAGACGATATTTACGATTTTGTTGACATTTACGACACAGACGACATTGACGACATTGACGACATAGATGACATAGACGACATTGACGACATTTACGACATTGACGACATAGACGACATTCATGATATTTACGACATTCATGACATTGACGACATTGCGACATGGACGACATTGACGACATAGACGACATAGACGATGTTGACGACTTTGACGACATTGACGACATTGACGATATTGAAGACATAGACGCCATTGACGACATTGACGACATAGACGACATAGACGACTTTGACGACTTTAACGACATTGACGACATTGATGACATTGACGACATTGACGACATAGACAATATTGACGACATAGACAACATAGACAACATAGACGACATTGACGACATAGACGATATTTACAACTTTGACGACATTGACGACATTGACAACATTGACGACACAACGACATTGCCGACATAGACGATATTTACGACTTTTACGACATTGACCACATAGAAGACATAGACAACATGTATGAAATTGACAACATTGACAGCATTGAAGACATTGAAGACAATGACGTTATTGACGACATTGACGACATAGACGACCTTGACGACATTGACGACATTGACGACATACAAGACATAGACGATATTGACGACTTTGACGACATTGACGACAAAGACGACATTGACGACATAGACTACATAGATGATATTGACGATATGGACGACATTGACGACATGGACGAAAATGTCGATATTGACGATATTGACGACATAGACGATAATGACGACATTGACGACATAGACGACATTGACGACATTGAAGACATAGACGATATTTACGACTTTGACGACGTTGACGACATAGATGACATAGACAACATGTATGACATTGACAACATTGACAGCTTTGAAGACATTGACGACATTGACGTCATTGTCGACATTGACGACTTAGACGACTTTGACGACATTGACGACATAGACAACATGACGATATTGACAACTTTGACGACATTGGCGACATTGACAACATTGACGGCATAGACGACATTGACGACATTGACGACAGACGACATTGACGACATAGATGACATAGACGATATTGACGACATTTACGACATTGACGACAAAGACGACATTCATGATATTCACGACATTCACGACATTGACGACATTGACGATATTGACGACTTTGACGACATTGACGATATTGACAACATAGACGATATTGACGACATTGACGACATAGACGACATTGACGACATTGACGACATAGATGACATAGACGATATTGACGACATTTACGACATTGACGACATAGAAGACATTCACGATATTCACGACATTCACGACATTGACGACATGGACGACATTGACAACATAGACGACTTAGACGATATTGACGACATTGACAACATTAACGACATTGTCGACATAGACGACATTGACGACTTTGACGATATTGACGACATTAACGACATTGACGACATAGACGAAATCGACAACATAGACGACATAGACCATATAGGCGACATTGTCGACATAGACGATATTGACGACTTTGACCACATTGACGATATTGACGACATTGACGACATTGACGACACAGACGACATTGACGACATAGTCGACATAGACGATATTTACGATTTTGTTGACATTTACGACACAGACGACATTGACGACATTGACGACATAGATGACATAGACGATATTGACGACATTTACGACATTGACGACATAGACGACTATCATGATATTTACGACATTCACGACATTGACGACATTGCGACATGGACGACATTGACGACATAGACGACATAGACGATGTTGACGACTTTGACGACAATGACGATATTGAAGACATAGACGCCATTGACGACATTGACGACATAGACGACATAGACGACTTTGACGACTTTAACGACATTGACGACATTGATGACATTGACGACATTGACGACATAGACAATATTGACGACATAGACAACATAGACAACATAGACGACATTGACGACATAGACGATATTTACAACTTTGACGACATTGACGACATTGACAACATTGACGACACAACGACATTGCCGACATAGACGACATAGACGATATTTACGACTTTTACGACATTGACCACATAGAAGACATAGACAACATGTATGAAATTGACAACATTGACAGCATTGAAGACATTGAAGACAATGACGTTATTGACGACATTGACGACATAGACGACTTTGACGACATTGACGACATTGACGACATACAAGACATAGACGATATTGACGACTTTGACGACATTGACGACAAAGACGACATTGACAACATAGACGATACATTGGACATTGACGACATTGATGATATTGACGATATGGACGACTTTGACGTCATTGACGACATTGACGACATAGACGACTTTGACGACATAGACAACATTGACGATATTGACAACTTTGACGACATTGACGACATTGACAAAATTGACGAAATAGACGACATTGACGACATTGACGACATAGACAACATAGACGACATTGACGACATTGACGACATTGACGACATAGACGACAGGAACGATATTGACGACTTTGACGACATTGACGACATAGACGACATAACCGATATTGACGACTTTGACGACATTGACGACATTGACGATATTGACGACAAAGACGCCATTGACGACATTGACGAACTAGAAGACATAGACGACATTTACGACATTGACTACATAGACGACATAGACGATATTGACGACATTGACGACATTAACGACATGGACGACATAGACGACATTGACAACATTGACGACATAGACGACATAGACGATATTGACGACATTGACGACATTAACGACATTGACGACATAGACGACATTGACAACATTGACGACATAGACGACATAGACCATATTGACGACATTGACGACATTAACGACATTGACGACATAGAAGACATTGACGACATTGACGACATTTACGACATTGACGATATTGACGACATTGACGACATAGATGACATAGACAACATGTATGACATTGACAACATTGAAGACATTGACAGCATTGAAGACATTGAAGACATTGACGTCTTTGACGACATAGACGACATAGACGATATTGACGAAATTGACGACATTAACGACATTGGCGACATAGAAGACATTGACGACATTGATAACATTGACGACATTGACGATATTGACGACATAGACGACATAGACGGCATTGACGACATAGACGATATTGACGACTTTGACGAAATTGACGACATAGACGACATTCACGACATTGACGACATAAACGACATAAACGACATAGACGATATTTACGACTTTGACGACATTGACGACATAGATGACATAGACAACATGTATGACATTGACAACATTGACAGCATTGAAGACATTGACGATATTGACGTCTTTGACAACATTGACGACATAGACGACTTTGACGACATTGAGGACATTGACGACATAGACGATATTGACGACATTGACAACCTAGCCGACATTTACGACATAGACGACATAGACGATATTGACGACATTGACGACATTGATGACATTGACGAAAATGATATTGACGTCATAGATGATTTTGACGACATTGACGAAATTGACGACACTGACGACATTGACGATATAGACGATATTGACGACATAGGCGAAGTAGATGATATAGACAACATTGACGACATTGACGACTTAGGCGATATTGACAAATTGACGACTTTGACGACATTGATGACATTGGCGACATTGACGACATAGACGACATTGACGACATTGACGACATTGACGCCATTGACGACATAGACGATATAGACGATATTTACGACTTTCACGACATTACCGACATAGACGACATACACAATATTGACTACATTGACGACATTGACGATATTGACGACATTGACGACATAGACGACATTGACGACATAGACGACTTTGACGACATAGACGACATTGACGACATAGACGACATTGACGATATTGACGACATAGACGACATGGACGACATGGACGACATAGACGATATTGACGACATTGACGACATTAACGACATTGACGACATGGACGACATGGACGACGTAGACGACATTAACGACATTGACGACATAGACGACATTGACGACATTGACGACATTGACGACATTTACGACATAGAAGACATTGACGACATAGACGACATAGACAATATGGACGACATTGACGGCATTAACGACATTGACGACATTGACGACATTGATGACATTGACGACATAGACGATATTGACGACATACGACATAGACGACATTGACGACATAGACGATATTAACGACTTTGATGACATTGACGACATTGACGACTTGACGACATTGACGACTTGACGACATTGACGACATTTACGACATAGAAGACATTGACGACATACACGACTTAGACAATATGGACGACATTGACGACATTAACGACATTGACGACATTGACAACATTGATGACATTGATGACATAGACGATATTGACTACATAGACGACATAGACGACATTGACGACATAGACGACATTGACGACATAGACGACATTGACGACATAGACGACATTGACGACATAGACGACATTGACGATATTGACGACATAGACGACATGGACGACATGGACGACATAGACGATATTGACGACATTGACGACATTAACGACATTGACAACATGGACGACATAGACGACATTGACGACATAGACGACATTGACGATATTGACAACATTGACGACATTAACGGCATTGACGACATAGACGACACTGACGACATTGATGACATTGACGACATAGACGACATTGACGACATTGACGACATTGACGACTTTGACGACATAGACGACATTGACGACATAGACGACATTCACGATGTTCACGACATTCACGACATTGACGACATGGACGACATTGACGATATTGACGACGTTGACGACATTAACGAAATTGACGACATAGACGACATTGACGACTTGACGACATTGACGACATTTTACGACATAGAAGACATTGACGACATACATGACTTAGACAATATGGACGACATTGACGACATTAACGACATTGACGACATTGACAACATTGATGACATTGATGACATAGACGATATTGACTACATAGACGACATAGACGACATTGACGACATAGACGATATTGACGACTTTGATGACGTTGACGACATTGACGACACAGACGACATTGAAGACATAGTCAACATAGACGATATTTACGAATTTGACGACATTGACGACATAGATGACATAGACAACATGTATGACATTGACAACATAGACAGCATTGAAGACATTCACGACATTGACATCATTGACGACATTGACGAAATAGACGACTTTGACGACATTGCCGATATTGACGACATTGACGACATAGACGATATTTACGACATTCACGACAATCACGACATTGACGACATGGACGACATTGACGACATAGACGACATAGACGATATTGACGACATTGACAACATTAACGACATTGACGACATAGTCGACATTGACGACAATGACGATATTGACGACAATAACGTCATTGACGGCATAGACAACATTGACGACATAGGCGAGATAGACTACATAGACGACATTGACGACATAGACGATATTGACGACTTTGACCACATTGACGATATTGACGACATTGACGACATTTACGACACAGACGACATTGACGACATAGACGACATAGACGATATTTACGATTTTGTCGACATTGACGACATAGATGACATAGACAACATGTATGACATTGACAACATTAACAGCATTCAAGACATTGACAGCATTGAAGTCATTGACGACATTGACGACATTGATGACATAGATGACTCTGAGACATTGACGACATTGACGACATAGACGACATAGACGATATTGACGACTTTGACGACTATATGACATTGACGACATTGACGACATAGACGACATTGACGACATTGACGGCATATACGACATGGACGATATTTACGACTTTGATGACATTGACGACATAGATGACATAGACAACATGTATGACACTGACAACATTGACAGCATTGAAGACATTGACGACATTGACGTCCTTGACGAAATTGACGACATAGACAACTTTGACGACATTGACGACATAGACGACATAGACGATATTGATGACATTCACAAACTAGCCGACATTGACGACATAGACGACATAGACGATATTGACGACATTGATGACATTGACGAAAATGTCGATATTGACGATATTGACGGCATAGACGATTTTGGCGACATTGACGACAATTACGACCCTGACGACATTGAAGACATAGACGACATTGACGACATAGGTGAAGTAGACGACATAGACAACATTGATGACTATGACGACTTTGACGACATTGACGACATTGACGACATTGACGACATTGACGACATTGACGACATAGACGACATAGGTGACATTAACGACATTGAAGACATTGACGACATAGACGACATAGACGATATTTACCACTTTGACGACATTGACGACGTAGACGGCATAGACGACATTGATGACATTGACAACATTGACGACATTGACGACATTGACGACATAGACGACATTGACGACATAGACGACATAGACGCTATTGACGACTTTGACGACATTGACGATATTGACGACATAGACGACATTGACGACATAGACGACATAGACGACATTGACGACATGGACAACATAGACGACATTAACGACATTGACGACATAGACGACATTGACGACATTGACGACATTGACGACATTTACGACATTGACGACATTTACGACATAGAAGACATTGACGACATAGACGACATAGACAATATGGACGACATTGACGGCATTAACGACATTGACGACATTGACGACATTGATGACATTGACGACATAGACGATATTGACGACATACGACATAGACGACATTGACGACATAGACGATATTAACGACTTTGATGACATTGACGATATTGACGACATTGACGACACAGACGACATTGACGACATAGTCAACATAGACGATATTTACGAATTTGACGACATTGACAACATAGATGACGTAGACAACATGTATGACATTGACAACATAGACAGCATTGAAGACATTCACGACATTGACGTCATTGACAACATTGACGACATAGACGACTTTGACGACATTGACGATATTGACGACATTGACGACTTGGACGACATTGATGACATGATGACATAGACGACATTTACGATATTGACGACATAGATGACATAGACGACATTGACGACATTGACGACATTGACGACATTGACGACATAGACGACATTGACGACATTGACGACGTAAACGACATAGACGATATTTACGACTTTGACGCCATTGACGACATAGATGTCATAGACAACATGTATGACATTGACAACATTGACAGCATTGAAGACATTCACGACATTGACGTCATTGACGACATAGACGACTTTGACGAAATTGACGATATTGACGACATTTACAACTTTGACGACATTGACGACATGATGACATAGACGACATTAACGACATTGACGACATAGATGACATAGACGATATTGACGACTTTGACGACATTGACGACATTGACGACATTGACGACATTGACGACACAGACGACATTGACGACATAGACGACATAGACGATATTTATGACTTTGACGACTTTGCCGACATTGACGACATTGACGACATTGACAACATTGACGACATTGACGACACAACGACATTGCCGACATAGACGACATAGACGATATTTACGACTTTGACGACATTGACGACATAGAAGACATAGACAACATGTATGACATTGACAACATTGACAGCATTGAAGACATTGAAAACATTGACGTCATTGACGACATTGACGACATAGACGACTTTGACGACATTGACGACATTGACGACATACACGACATAGACGATATTGACGACTTTGACGACATTGACGACAAAGACGACATTGACGACATAGACTACATAGACGATATTGACGATATGGACGACATTGACGACATGGACGAAGATGTCGATATTGACGATATTGACGTTATAGACGACATTGACGACATAGTCGACATAGACGACATAGATGACATAGACGACATTGACGACATAGACGATATTGAGGACTTTGAAGACATTGACGATATTGATGATATTGACGACTTTGACAACATTGACGACTTTGACGACATTGACGACAAAGACGACATTGACGACATAGACGACATAGACGACATAGACGATATTTACGACTTTGACGACGTTGACGACATAGATGTCCTGTAGTAGTTGGTGTTAGAGCTGCACCTTTTTTAGACTGAAGACAGCTGATAGATATTCCTGCTTAAAGGAAGTCCCTCTAAGAAATGAACCACCTTTGACAAAGTCTAAGAATATAAGTAATAAGGGAATTACTGTTTTTCATCAAAATATACAGGGTATCAGAGATAAAGTTAATGAAATGCTTATTGATACTGATTCTGACATTATTGGTATTTCTTAGCACTTTTTAAGTGGTGTGACAATTCAGAGACTTCCTTTGCCAGGATACAGGTTAGCTGCCTTTTACTCTAGGAGTTCCTTGCAGTGTGGGGGAGTGGCCATGTATGTAAAAAACGATTTTTCATCGGAGTCAATCGATTTTTCTAAACACTGCACAGAACAGATATTTGAATGTTGTGGAGGAATTGTTAATGTTAATGGAACTAAACTAGTAATAGTTGTTATTTATAGATCCCCTGACTCAGATTTTAAAATGTTTCTGCCCAAGCTGGAATTGGTTCTGGGTTCACTGTATAGAAGTATAAAAATTTAATTGTGTGTGGAGGTTTCAACATTAATTGTGTAGGTGATAGCTCAAGGAAAAGTCAGCTGTTAGATCTATTTAATTCCTATAACATGATGCAAACAGTATTTTTTCCAACGAGAGTGCAAGGAAATAGCCGTTCTACCATTGACAATATCTTTGTTCATTCTTCATTATAAGAGGGGCACTCTGTCAGCAGAATAGTAAATGGCCTATCAGACCACGATGCCCAACTTTTAATTCTAAAAAGTATTTGTTCTCAAACAAATGTTAAACATAAATATCAACTACTCAGAAAAGTTAATCCAGTTGCAATTGAGACCTTTTTAAGCCTAATTAAGGAACAAGAATGGCAGGATGTTTATAGTGCTGATAATGCTGATGATAAATATAATGCTTTTCTGAACACATTTATTATGCTATTTGAAACTTGCTTTCCACTAGAACGCTCAAAACAGGGTACTTTCAGTAACAGACAGCCAGGGTGGATGACAAAGGGGATAAGAGTATCATGTAGAACTAAGCGGGAGTTGTATCAAAATGCTAGAAGCAGTCAGAATGAAGATGCAGTAGCTCATTACAAACAGTACTGTAAGGTTGTGAAAAATGTCATTAAGAATGCAAAAAGTATGTGGTACGCAAAAAGAATAGCAAACTCTCGGGATAAAATTAAAACTATCTGGTCAGTCGTGAAGGAAGTGTCTGGTCAGGAGCAGCAGGTAGAAGATATAACGTCAGTGCGTAGTAGGAATGTTTCTGTTACTGACAAGTTAGATATATGTGCAATATTCAATAATCACTTTCTGAATATAGTAGAGGAACAAAACAAAACTCTAGTTTCTACAGGTAATCATATAAAGTTTTTAGAAAATGCGTTTCCGAGGCTGTTGCCTGAAATGATCCTTCATGATACTTCCATAGGTGAGATTGAGTCAATAATTAAATCACTAAAGACTAAGGACTCTTGTGGATATGATGGGGTATCTAGCAGAATTCTAAAGTACTGTTCTCCATATGTTAGCCCAGTACTAAGCCATATTTGTAATTTTTCCTTTCGGAATGGTCAGTTTCCTAACAGATTAAAGTACTCAGTAGTGAAACCGCTTTATAAAAAAGGTGAAAGGGATAATGTAGACAACTATAGACCTATTTCTATGCCACCGGTTTTTTCCAAAGTTATTGAAAAGGCTGTATATTCAAGATTAATTGATCATTTCAGTTCACATAATTTCCTGTCAAACGTACAGTTTGGTTTTAGAAGTGGTTTAACGACCGAAAACGCTATATTTTCGTTTCTCTGTGAGGCACTTGATGGGTTAAATAAGAGGCTACGGATATTAGGCGTCTTCTTTGATTTAACAAAAGCGTTTGATTGTGTTGATCACAAAATATTGTTGCAGAAGTTGGAACATTATGGAATACGGGGAGTAGCCCACAACTGGTTCACCTCTTACTTTAATAATAGACAACAGAAGGTAATTCTCCGCAATGTGGAAAATGGCTATGACGTGCAATCCCAATGGGGCACAATTAAGTATGGGGTGCCCAAGGGGTCTGTTTTGGGGTCCATTGCTGTTTCTTATTTATATAAATGATATGCCTTCGAGTATAACAGGTGATTGTAAAATATTTTTGTTTGCTGATGACACCAGCTTGGTAGTGAAGGATGTTGCTCGTAATATTGACACAGTATCAAATAATGCAGTTCAAGAGATAAGTTCATGGCTAATAGAAAACAAGTTGATGTTAAATCACAGTAAAACTCAGTTCTTACAATTTCTAACACATAATTTGACGAAATCTGACATTATGATTACACATAATGGGCATGTGATAAGAGAGACTGAACAGTTCAAATTTCTAGGTGTTCATATAGACAGTAAGCTGTCATGGAAAGCCCATGTTCAGGATCTTGTTCCAAAACTAAATTCTGCTATATTTACCATTAGAACAATATCTGAGATAAGTGATTTTTCAACACGTAAAGTAGTCTATTTCGCTTACTTTCACTCACTTATGAAGTACGGCATTGTTTTTGGGGTAACTCGCCTGATGCAAAAAGGATATTTCTGGCTCAAAAACGGGCGGTTCGAGCAATATCTGGTGTAAGTTCGCGAACGTCATGTCGACCCCTTTTCAGTAGTCTGGGAATTTTGACTCTGGCGTCACAATACGTTTTTTCTTTAATGTCGTTTGTTGTTAATAATATCAGCTTATTTCCACGAGTTAGTAGCTTTCACTCGGTGAATACTAGACAGATGTCTAATCTACATTTGCACCACACCACCTTAACACTTGTGCAGAAAGGGGTGCAGTATTCTGCGGCATCCATTTTCAATAAGCTGCCACAAGAACTTAAGAATCTTAGCACTAATCCACATGCTTTCAAATCTAAATTGAAGAGTTACCTCGTGGCTCACTCCTTTTATTCTGTCGAGGAACTCCTAGAAAAGTTAAAGAATTAAGCTAATTTATTATTTCTTTATTGATTCTTTTCACTTTTTCTATTACCATTATTGTGTAACAATTAATGTATTGACTTGTTCCATGACCATGGAGACTTACTCCTGAAGTGGGTCCTATGGAACAGAATAAATAAATAAATAAATAAATAAATGACATTGACAACATGTATGACATTGACAACATTGACAGCTTTGAAGACATTGACGACATTGGCGTCATTGACGACATTGACGACATAGACGACATTGACGACTTAGACGACATAGACAACTTGACGATATTGACAACTTTGACGACATTGGCGACATTGACAACATTGACGACATTGACGACATTGACGACATTGACGACATAGACGACATTGACGACATTGACGACATTGACGACAGAGACGACTTAGACGATATTGACGACATTGACAACATTAACGACATTGACGACATAGACGACATTGACGACATTGACGATATTGACGACATTAACGACATTGACGACATAGACGAAATCGACAACATAGACGACATAGACGATATAGGCGACATTGACGACATAGACGATATTGACGACTTTGACCACATTGACGATATTGACGACATTGACGACATTGACGACACAGACGATATAGACGACATAGACGACATAGACGATATTTACGATTTTGTCGACATTTACGACATAGACGACATTGACGACATAGATGACATAGACGATATTGACGACATTTACGACATTGACGACATAGACGACATTCACGATATTCACTCCATTCACGACATTGACGAAATTGACGACATGGACGACATTGACAACATAGACGACATAGATTATGTTGACGACTTTGACGACATTGACGACATTGACGATATTGAAGACAATGACGCCATTCACGACATTGACGACATAGACGACATAGACGACATTGACGACATTGACGACTTCGACGACATTGACGACATTTACGACATAGACGACATTGACGACATAGACGACATAGACAATATTGACGACATTGACGACATTAACGTCATTGACGACATAGACAACATTGACGACATTGATGACATTGATGACATTGACGACATAGACAATATTGACGACATAGACAACATAGAAGACATAGACGACATTGACGACATAGACGATATTTACAACTTTGACGACATTGACGACATTGACGACGTTGACGACATTGACGACACAACGACATTGCCGACATAGACGACATAGACGATATTTACGACTTTGACGACATTGACGACATAGAAGACATAGACAACATGTATGAAATTGACAACATTGACAGCATTGAAGACATTGAAGACATTGACGTCATTGACGACATTGACGACATAGACGACTTTGACGACATTGACGACATTGACGACATACACGACATAGACGATATTGACGACTTTGACGACATTGACGACAAAAACGACATTGACGACATAGACGACATAGACGATATTGACGATATGGACGACATAGACGACATTGACGACATAGACGATATTGTGGACATTGACGACATTGATGATATTGATGATATTGACGACTTTGACGACATTGACGACTTTGACGACATTGACGACAAAGCCGACAAAGACGACATTGACGACATAGACGACATAGACGACATTGACGACATTGACGACATTGACGACATAGATGAATGGAACGATATTGACGACATTGACGACATAGACGACAAAACCGATATTGACGACTTTGACGACATTGACGACATTGACTATTTTGACGACAAAGACGCCATTGACGACATTGACAAACTAGAAGTCATAGACGACTTTGACGAAGTTGACGACATAGATGACATAGACAATATGTATGACATTGACAACATTGACAGCTTTGAAGATATTGACGACATTGACGTCATTGACGACATTGACGACATAGACGACATAGACGACATTGACGACATTGACGACGTTGACGACATAGACGACAGGAACGATATTGACGACTTTGACGACATTGACGACATAGACGACATAACCGATATTGACGACTTTGACGACATTGACGACATTGACGATATTGACGACAAAGACGCCATTGACGACATTGACGAACTAGAAGACATAGACGACATTGACGACATTAAACTACATAGACGACATAGACGATGTTGACGACATAGACAACATTGACAACATTGACGACATAGACGACATAGACGTTATTGACGACATTGACGTCATTAACGACATTGACGACATTGACGACATTAACGACATTGACGACATAGACGACATTGACAACATTGACGACATAGACGACATAGACGATATTGACGACATTGACGACATTAACGACATTGACGACATAGAAGTCATTGACGACATTGACGACATTGACGACATTGACGAAATTGACGACATAGATGACATCGACAACATGTATGACATTGACAACATTGACAGCATTGAAGACATTGACAGCATTGAAGTCATTGACAACATTGACGACATTGATGACATAGATTACCTTGAGACATTGACGACATTGACGACATTGACGACATAGACGATATTGACGACTTTGACGACTATGACGACATGGCGACATTGACGACATAGACGACATTGACGACATTGACGACATATACGACATGGACGATATTTACGACTTTGATGACATTGACGACATAGATGACATGGACAACATGTATGACATTGACAACAATGACAGCATTGAAGACATTGACGACATTTACGTCCTTAACGACATTGACGACATAGACGACTTTGACGACATTGACGACATAGACGATATTGACGACTTTGACGACATTCACAAACTAGCCGACATTGACGACATAGACGACATAGTGGGTCCTATGGAACAGAATAAATAAATAAATAAATAAATAAATGACATAGACAGCATGTATTACATTGACAACATTGACAGCTTTGAAGACATTGACGACATTGGCGTCATTGACGACAGTGACGACATAGACGACTTTGACGACATAGACGACATAGACAACTTGACGATATTGACAACTTTGACGACATAGACGACACTGACGACATTGACGATATTGACGACATTGACGACATAGACGACTTAGACGATATTGACGACTTTGACCACATTGACGAAATTGACGACTTTGACAACATGGACGACATTGACGACACAGACGACATTGACAACATAGACGACATTGACGACATAGACGACATAAACGACTTTGACGACATTGACGACATTGACGTCATAGACGATTTTGACGACATTGACGACATTGACGACACTGACGACTTTGAAGACAGACGACATTGACGACATTGACGACACTGACGACTTTGAAGACAGACGACATTGACGACATAGGCGAAGAAGACGACATAGACAACATTGACGACATAGACGACATAGACTATTTTGTCGACTTTGACGACATTGACGACATTGACGACATTGACGACATAGACGACATTGACGACATTGACGACATAGACGACACTGACGACATAGACGACGTTGACGACATAGACGATATTTACGACTTTGATGGCATTGACGATATAAACGACATTGACGATATTGACGACATTGACGACATTGACGACATAGACGACATTGAGGACATAGACGTCATTGACGACATAGACGAAATTGACGTCTTTGACGACATTGACGACATTGAGGATATTGACGACATAGACAACATTGACGACATTGACGAAATAGACGACATTGACGACATTGACGACATGGACGACATAGACGATATTGACGACATTGACGACATTAACGACATTGACGACATAGACGACATTGACGACATTGAGACATTGACGACATAGACGACAATGACGACATTGACGACATAGATGATATTGACGACATTGATGATAACGACATTGACGACATAGGCGACATTGATGACATTGACGACATAGACGATATTGACGACATAGACGACATAGACGATATAGACGACATTGACGACATAGACGACATAGACAATATTGACGACATTGACGATATTGACGACATTGACGACATTAACGACATTGACGACATAGACGACATTGACGACATAGACGATATTGACGACATTGATGATAACGACATTGACGACATAGACGGCATTGATGACATTGACGACATAGACGATATTGACGACATAGACGACATAGACGACATAGACGACATTGCCGACATAGACGACATAGACAATATTGACGACATTGACGATATTGACGATATTGACGACTTTGACGACATTGACGACATTGATGACATTGACGAAAATGTCGATATTGACGATATTGACGGCATAGACGATTTTCACGACATTGACGACAATTACGACACTGACGACATTGAAGACATAGACGACATTGACGACATAGGCGAAGTAGACGACAAAGACAACATTGACGACTATGACGACTTTGACGACTTTGACGACATTGACGACAATGACGACATTGACGACATTGACGACATAGACGACATAGACGACATAGGTGACATTGACGACATTGACGACAATTACGACATAGACGACATAGACGATATTTACCACTTTGACGACATTGACGACATAGACGGCATAGACGACATTGACGACATTGACGACATTGGCGACATTGACGACATAGACTACATTGACGACATAGACGACATTGACGACATAAACGACAATGACGCTATTGACGACTTTGACGACATTGACGACATTGACGATATTGACGACATAGACGACATTGACGACATTGACGACATTAACGACATTGACGACATAGACGACATTGACGACATTGACGACATTGACGACATTTACGACATAGAAGACATTGACGACATAGACGACATAGACAATATGGACGACATTGACGACATTAACGACATTGACGACATTGACGATATTGATGACTTTGATGACATTGACGACATTGACGACATTGACGACACAGACGACATAGACGACATAGTCAACATAGACGATATTTACGAATTTGACGACATTGATGACATAGTTGGCATAGACAACATGTATGACATTGACAACATAGACAGCATTGAAGACATTCACGACATTGACGTCATTGACGACATTGACGACATAGACGACTTTGAAGATATTGACGACATTGACGACTTTGACGACATTGACGACATGATGACATAGACGACATTTACGACATTGACGACATAGACCACATTGACGACATTGACGACATTGACGACATTGACGACATAGTCGACATTGATGACATTGACGACGTAAACGACATAGACGATATTTACGACTTTGACGCCATTGACGACATAGATGACATAGACATTATGTATGACATTGACAACAGTGACAGCATTGAAGACATTCAGACATTGACGACTTTGACGACATAGACGACTTTGACGACATTGACGATATTGACGACATTCACGACATTGACGACATTGACAACATTGACGACACAACGACATTGACGACATAGACGACATAGACGATATTTACGACTTTTACGACATTGACGACATAGAAGACATAGACAACATGTATGAAATTGACAACATCGACAGCATTGAAGACATTGAAGACATTGACGTTATTGACGACATTGACGACAAAGACGACTTTGACGACATTGACGACATTGACGACATACACGACATAGACGATATTGACGACTTTGACGACATTGACGACAAAGACGACATTGACGACATAGACGACATAGACGATATTGACGATATGGACGACATAGACGATATTGACGACATAGACGATACATTGGACATTGACGACATTGATGATATTGACGATATGGACGACTTTGAAGAACAGTGACGACTTTGACGACATTGACGACAAAAACGACATTGACGACATAGACGACATAGACGACATAGACGACATTGACGATATTAACGACATTGACGACATAGACGACAGGAACGGTATTGACGACATTGACGACATAGACGACATAA
Organism: Locusta migratoria; assembly: GCA_026315105.1. Taxonomy (NCBI): domain Eukaryota; kingdom Metazoa; phylum Arthropoda; class Insecta; order Orthoptera; family Acrididae; genus Locusta; species Locusta migratoria. The sequence goes on from CM048754.1 coordinate 127,203,523, forward strand.
CCGATATTGACGACTTTGACGACATTGACGACATTGACGATATTGACGACAAAGACGCCATTGACGACATTGACAAACTAGAAGACATTGACGACTTTGACGAAGTTGACGACATAGATGACATAGACAATATGTATGACATTGACAACATTGAAAGCTTTGAAGACATTGACGACATTGACGTCATTGACGACATTGACGACATAGACGACTTTGACGACATTGACGACATAGACAACATTAACGATATTGACAACTTTGACGACATTGACGACATTGACAAAATTTACGAAATAGACGAAATTGACGACATTGACGACATAGACAACATAGACGACATTGACGACATTGACGACATTGACGACATAGACGACAGGAACGATATTGACGACTTTGACGACATTGTCGACATAGACGACATAACCGATATTGACGACTTTGACGACATTGACGACATTGACGATATTGACGACAAAGATGCCATTGACGACATTGACGAACTAGAAGACATAGACGACATTGACGACATTGACTACATAGACGACATAGACGATGTTGACGACATTGACGACATTAACGACATGGACGACATAGACGACATTGACAACATTGACGACATGGACGACATAGACGATATTGATGACATTGACGACATTATCGGCATTGACGACATTGACAACATAGACGACATAGACGACATAGACGACATTGACGACATTGACGACATAAACGACATAGACGATATTTACGACTTTGACGACATTGACGACATAGAAGACATAGACAACAAGTATGACATTGACAACATTGACAGCATTGTAGACATTGACGATATTGACGTCTTTGACAACATTGACGACATAGACGGCTTTGACGACTTTGAGGACATTGACGACATAGACGATATTGACGACATTGACAACCTAGCCGTCATTTACGACATAGACGACATAGACGATATTGTCAAAATTGACGACATTGATGACATTGACGATATTGACGACATAGGCGAAGTAGATGATATAGACAACATTGACGACATTGACGACTTAGACGATATTGACGACTTTGACGACTTTCACGACATTGACGACATAGACGACATACACAATATTGACTACATTGACGACATTGACGATATTGACGACATTGACGACATAGACGACATTGACGACATAGACGAAATTGACGACATAGACGACATTGACGATATTGACGACATAGACGACATGGACGACATGGATGACATAGACGACATGGACGACATAGACGATATTGACGACATTGACGACATTAACGACATTGACGACATAGACGACATTGACGACATTGACGAAATAGACGACATAGACGACATTGACGACATAGACGACATTGACGACATAGACGACATTGACGATATTGACGACATTGACGACATTAACGGCATTGACGACATAGGCGACACTGACGACATTGATGACATTGACGATATTGACGACATTGACGACATAGACGACATTGACGACATTGACGACTTTGACGACATAGACGACATTGACGACATAGACGACATTCACGACGTTCACGACATTCACGACATTGACGACATGGACGACATTGACGATATTGACGATGTTGACGACATTAACGAAATTGACAACATAGATGTCATTGACGACATAGACGACATTTACGACATAGAAAACATTGACGACATAGACGACATAGACAATATGGACGACATTGACGACATTAAGGACATTGACGACATTGACAACATTGATGACATTGACGACATAGACGATATTGAGGACATAGACGACATAGACGACATTGCCGACATAGACGATATTGACGACTTTGATGACATTGACGACATTGACGACATTGACGACACAGACGACATTGAAGACATAGTCAACATAGACGATATTTACGAATTTGACGACCCTGACGACATTGAAGATATAGACGACATTGACGACATTGGTGTAGTAGACGACATAGACAACATTGATGACTATGACGACTTTGACGACATTGACGACATTGACGACATTGACGACATTGACGACATAGACGACATAGGTGACATTGACGACATTGACGACATAGACGACATAGACGATATTTACCACTTTGACGACATTGACGACGTAGACGGCATAGACGACATTGATGACATTGACAACATTGACGTCATTGACGACATTGACGACATAGACGACATTGACGACATAGACGACATGGACGCTATTGACGACTTTGACGACATTGACGATATTGACGACATAGACGACATTGACGACATAGACGACATAGACGACATATAGGACATGGACGACATAGGCGACATTAACGACATTGACGACATAGACGACATTGACGACATTGACGACATTGACGACATTTACGACATTGACGACATTTACGACATAGAAGACATTGACGACATAGACGACATAGACAATATGGACGACATTGACGGCATTAACGACATTGACGACATTGACGACATTGATGACATTGACGACATAGACGATATTGACGACATACGACATAGACGACATTGACGACATAGACGATATTGACGACTTTGATGACATTGACGTTATTGACGACATTGACGACACAGACGACATTGACGACATAGTCAACATAGATGATATTTACGAATTTGACGATATTGACGACATAGATGACATAGACAACATGTATGACATTGACAACATAGACAGCATTGAAGACATTCACGACATTGACGTCATTGACAACATAGACGACATAGACGACTTTGACGACACTGACGATATTGACGACATTGACGACTTTGACGACATTGATGACATGATGACATAGACGACATTTACGACATTGACGACATAGATGACATAGTCGACATTGACGACATTGACGACATTGACGACATTGACGACATAGACGACATTGACGACATTGACGACGTAAACGACATAGACGATATTTACGACTTTGACGCCATTGACGACATAGATGACATAGACAACATGTATGACATTGACAACATTGACAGCATTGAAGACATTCACGACATTGACGTCATTGACGACATTGACGACATAGACGACTTTGACGAAATTGACGATATTGACGACATTTACGACTTTGACGACATTGACGACATGATGACATAGACGACATTAACGACATTGACGACATAGATGACATAGACGATATTGACGACTTTGACGACATTGACGACATTGACGACATTGACGACATTGACGACACAGACGACATTGACGACATAGACGACATAGACGATATTTACGACTTTGACGACTTTGCCGACATTGACGACATTGACGACATTGACAACATTGACGACATTGACGACACAACGACATTGCCGACATAGACGACATAGACGATATTTACGACTTTGACGACATTGACGACATAGAAGACATAGACAACATGTATGACATTGACAACATTGACAGCATTGAAGACATTGAAAACATTGACGTCATTGACGACATTGACGACATAGACGACTTTGACGACATTGACGACATTGACGACATACACGACATAGACGATATTGACGACTTTGACGACATTGACGACAAAGACGACTTTGACGACATAGACTACATAGACGATATTGACGATACGGACGACATTGACGACATGGACGAAGATGTCGATATTGACGATATTGACGACATAGATGACATTGACGACATAGTCGACATAGACGACATAGATGACATAGACGACATTGACGACATAGACGATATTGAGGACTTTGAAGACATTGACGTTATTGATGATATTGACGACTTTGACAACATTGACGACTTTGACGACATTGACGACAAAGACGACATTGACGACATAGACGACATAGACGACATAGACGATATTTACGACTTTGACGACGTTGACGACATAGATGTCCTGTAGTAGTTGGTGTTAGAGCTGCACCTTTTTTAGACTGAAGACAGCTGATAGATATTCCTGATTAAAGGAAGTCCCTCTAAGAAATGAACCACCTTTGACAAAGTCTAAGAATATAAGTAATAAGGGAATTACTGTTTTTCATCAAAATATGCAGGGTATCAGAGATAAAGTTAATGAAATGCTTATTGATACTGATTCTGACATTATTGGTATTTCATAGCACTTTTTAAGTGGTGTGACAATTCAGAGACTTCCTTTGCCAGGATACAGGTTAGCTGCCTTTTACTCTAGGAGTTCCTTGCAGTGTGGGGGAGTGGCCATGTATGTAAAAAACGATTTTTCATCGGAGTCAATCGATTTTTCTAAACACTGCACAGAACAGATATTTGAATGTTGTGCAGGAATTGTTAATGTTAATGGAACTAAACTAGTAATAGTTGTTATTTATAGATCCCCTGACTCAGATTTTAAAATGTTTCTGCCCAAGCTGGAATTGGTTCTGGGTTCACTGTATAGGAAGTATAAAAATTTAATTGTGTGTGGAGATTTCAACATTAATTGTGTAGGTGATAGCTCAAGGAAAAGTCAGCTGTTAGATCTATTTAATTCCTATAACATGATGCAAACAGTATTTTTTCCAACGAGAGTGCAAGGAAATAGCCGTTCTACCATTGACAATATTTTTGTTCATTCTTCATTATTAGAGGGGCACTCTGTCAGCAGAATAGTAAATGGCCTATCAGACCACGATGCCCAACTTTTAATTCTAAAAAGTATTTGTTCTCAAACAAATGTTAAACATAAATATCAACTACTCAGAAAAGTTAATCCAGTTGCAATTGAGACCTTTTTAAGCCTAATTAAGGAACAAGAATGGCAGGATGTTTATAGTGCTGATAATGCTGATGATAAATATAATGCTTTTCTGAACACATTTATTATGCTATTTGAAACTTGCTTTCCACTAGAACGCTCAAAACAGGGTACTTTCAGTAACAGACAGCCAGGGTGGATGACAAAGGGGATAAGAGTATCATGTAGAACTAAGCGGGAGTTGTATCAAAATGCTAGAAGCAGTCAGAATGAAGATGCAGTAGCTCATTACAAACAGTACTGTAAGGTTGTGAAAAATGTCATTAAGAATGCAAAAAGTATGTGGTACGCAAAAAGAATAGCAAACTCTCGGGATAAAATTAAAACTATCTGGTCAGTCATGAAGGAAGTGTCTGGTCAGGAGCAGCAGGTAGAAGATATAACGTCAGTGCGTAGTAGGAATGTTTCTGTTACTGACAAGTTAGATATATGTGCAATATTCAATAATCACTTTCTGAATATAGTAGAGGAACTAAACAAAACTCTAGTTTCTACAGGTAATCATATAAAGTTTTTTGAAAATGCGTTTCCGAGGCTGTTGCCTGAATTGATCCTTCATGATACTTCCATAGGTGAGATTGAGTCAATAATTAAATCACTAAAGACTAAGGACTCTTGTGGATATGATGGGGTATCTAGCAGAATTCTAAAGTACTGTTCTCCATATGTTAGCCCAGTACTAAGCCATATTTGTAATTTTTCCTTTCGGAATGGTCAGTTTCCTAACAGATTAAAGTACTCAGTAGTGAAACCGCTTTATAAAAAAGGTGAAAGGGATAATGTAGACAACTATAGACCTATTTCTATGCCACCGGTTTTTTCCAAAGTTATTGAAAAGGCTGTATATTCAAGATTAATTGATCATTTCAGTTCACATAATTTCCTGTCAAACGTACAGTTTGGTTTTAGAAGTGGTTTAACGACCGAAAACGCTATATTTTCGTTTCTCTGTGAGGCACTTGATGGGTTAAATAAGAGGCTACGGACATTAGGCGTCTTCTTTGATTTAACAAAAGCGTTTGATTGTGTTGATCACAAAATATTGTTGCAGAAGTTGGAACATTATGGAATACGGGGAGTAGCCCACAACTGGTTCACCTCTTACTTTAATAATAGACAACAGAAGGTAATTCTCCGCAATGTGGAAAATGGCTATGACGTGCAATCCCAATGGGGCACAATTAAGTATGGGGTGCCCCAGGGGTCTGTTTTGGGACCATTGCTGTTTCTTATTTATATAAATGATATGCCTTCGAGTATAACAGGTGATTGTAAAATATTTTTGTTTGCTGATGATACCAGCTTGGTAGTGAAGGATGTTGCTCGTAATATTGACACAGTATCAAATAATGCAGTTCAAGAGATAAGTTCATGGCTAATAGAAAACAAGTTGATGTTAAATCACAGTAAAACTCAGTTTTTACAATTTCTAACACATAATTTGACGAAATCTGACATTATGATTACACATAATGGGCATGTGATAAGTGAGACGGAACAGTTCAAATTTCTAGGTGTTCATATAGACAGTAAGCTGTCATGGAAAGCCCATGTTCAGGATCTTGTTCCAAAACTAAATTCTGCTATATTTACCATTAGAACAATATCTGAGATAAGTGATTTTTCAACACGTAAAGTAGTCTATTTCGCTTACTTTCACTCACTTATGACGTACGGCATTGTTTTTTGGGGTAACTCGCCTGATGCAAAAAGGATATTTCTGGTTCAAAAACGGGCGGTTCGAGCAATATCTGGTGTAAGTTCGCGAACGTCATGTCGACCCCTTTTCAGTAGTCTGGGAATTTTGACTCTGGCGTCACAATACGTATTTTCTTTAATGTCGTTTCTTGTTAATAATATCAGCTTATTTCCACGAGTTAGTAGCTTTCACTCGGTGAATACTAGACAGATGTCTAATCTACATTTTCACTGCACCACCTTAACACTTGTGCAGAAAGGGGTGCAGTATTCTGCGGCATCCATTTTCAATAAGCTGCCACAAGACCTTAAGAATCTTAGCACTAATCCACATGCTTTCAAATCTAAATTGAAGAGTTACCTCGTGGCTCACTCCTTTTATTCTGTCGAGGAACTCCTAGAAAAGTTAAACAATTAAGCTAATTTATTTTTTCATTATTGATTCTTTTCACTTTTTCTATTACCATTATTGTGTAACAATTAATGTATTGACTTGTTCCATGACCATGGAGACTTACTCCTGAAGTGGGTCCTATGGCACAGAATAAATAAATAAATAAATAAATAAATGACATAGACAACATGTATGACATTGACAACATTGACAGCTTTGAAGACATTGACGACATTGGCGTCATTGACGACATTGACGACATAGACGACTTTGACGACTTAGACGACATAGACAACTTGACGATATTGACAACTTTGACGACATTGGCGACATTGACAACATTGACGACATAGACGACATAGACGACATTGACGACATAGACGACATTGACGACATTGACGACATTGACGACAGAGACGATATTGACGACTTTGACGAAATTGACGATATTGACGACATAGACGATTTTGACTACATTGACGACATAGACGACATTGACGACATAGATGACATAGACGATATTGACAACATTTACGACATTGACGACATAGACGACATTCACGATATTCACGACATTCACGACATTCACGACATTGACGACATTGACGACATTGACGACATAGACGACTTAGACGATATTGACGACATTGACGACATAGACGATATTGACGACTTTGACCACATTGACGATATTGACGACATTGACGACATTGACGACACAGACGAAATAGGCGACATAGACGACATAGACGATATTTACGATTTTGTCGACATTTACGACATAGACGACATTGACGACATAGATGACATAGACGATATTGACGACATTTACGACATTGACGACATAGACGACATTCACGATATTCACGACATTCACGACATTGACGAAATTGACGACATGGACGACAGTGACGACATAGACGACATAGACGATGTTGACGACTTTGACGACATTGACGACATTGACGATATTGAAGACAATGACGCCATTCACGACATTGACGCCATAGACGACATAGACGACATTGACGACATTGACGACTTCGACGCCATGGACGACATTTACGACATAGACGACATTGACGACATAGACGACATTGACGATATTGACGACATAGACGACATGGACGACATGGACGACATAGACGATATTGACGACATTGACGACATTAACGACATTGACGACATAGACGACATTGTCGACATTGACGACATAGACGACATAGACGACATTGACGACATTGACGACATAGACGACATTGACGATATTGACGACATTGACGACATTAACGGCATTGACGACATAGACGACACTGACGACATTGATGACATTGACGACATAGACGACATCGACGACATTGACGAATTTGACGACATAGACGACATTGACGACATAGACGACAATCACGACGTTCACGACATTCACGACATTGACGACATGGACGACATTGACGATATTGACGATGTTGACGATGTTGTCGACAACAACGAAATTGACGACATAGACGACATTGGCGACATTGACGACATTTACGACATAGAAGACATTGACGACATAGACGACATAGACAATATGGACGACATTGACGACATTAACGACATTGACGACATTGACAACATTGATGACATTGACGACATAGACGATATTGACGACATATACGACATAGACGACATTGACGACATAGACGATATTGACGACTTTGATGACATTGACGACATTGACGACATTGACGACACAGACGACATTGAAGACATAGTCAACATAGACGATATTTACGAATTTGACGACATTGACGACATAGATGACATAGACAACATGTATGACATTGACAACATAGACAGCATTGAAGACATTCACGACATTGACGACATTGACGAAATAGACGACTTTGACGACATTGTCGATATTGACGACATTGACGACTTTGACGACATTGATGACATGATAACATAGACGACATTTACGGCATTGACGACATTGACGACATTGACGACATAGACGACATTTACGACATTCACGACATTCACGACATTGACGACATGGACGACATTGACGACATAGACGACATAGACGATATTGACGACATTGACAACATTAACGACATTGACGACATAGTCGACATTGACGACATTGACGATATTGACGACAATAACTTCATTGACGACATAGACAACATTGACGACATAGACGAGATAGACGACATAGACGACATTGACGACATAGACGATATTGACGACTTTGACCACATTGACGATATTGACGACATTGACGACATTTACGACACAGACGACATTGACGACATAGACGACTTAGATGATATTTACGATTTTGTCGACATTGACGACATAGATGACATAGACAACATGTATGACATTGACAACATTGACAGCATTGAAGACATTGACAGCATTGAAGTCATTGACGACATTGACGACATTGATGACATAGATGACTCTGAGACATTGACGACATTGACGACATAGTCGACATAGACGATATTGACGACTTTGACGACTATATGACATTGACGACATTGACAACATAGACGACATTGACGACATTGACGACATATACGACATGGACGATATTTACGACTTTGATGACATTGACGACATAGATGACATAGACAATATGTATGACATTGACAACATTGACAGCATGAAGACATTGACGACATTGACGTCCTTGACGAAATTGACGACATAGACGACTTTGACGACATTGTCGACATAGTCGACATTGACGATATTGACGACATTCACAAACTAGCCGACATTGACGACATAGACGACATAGACGATATTGACGACATTGATGACATTGACGAAAATGTCGATATTGACGATATTTACGGCATAGACGATTTTGACGACATTGACGACAATTACGACCCTGACGACATTGAAGACATAGACGACATTGACACATAGGTGAAGTAGACGACATAGACAACATTGATGACTATGACGACTTTGACGACATTGACGACATTGACGACATTGACGACATTGACGACATAGACGACATAGGTGACATTGACGACATTGACGACATTGACGACATAGACGACATAGACGATATTTACCACTTTGACGACATTGACGACGTAGACGGCATAGACGACATTGATGACATTGACAACATTGACGACATTGACGACATTGACGACATAGACGACATTGACGACATAGACGACATAGACGCTACTGACGACTTTGACGACATTGACGGTATTGACGACATAGACGACATTGACGACAGACGACATAGACGACATTGACGACATGGACGACATAGACAATATGGACGACATTGACGGCATTAACGACATTGACGACATTGACGACATTGATGACATTGACGACATAGACGATATTGACGACACACGACAAAGACGACATTGACGACATAGACGATATTGACGACTTTGATGACATTGACGATATTGACGACATTGACGACACAGACGACATTGACGACATAGTCAACATAGACGATATTTACGAATTTGATGACATTGACGACATAGATGACATAGACAACATGTATGACATTGACAACATAGACAGCATTGAAGACATTCACGACATTGACGTCATTGACAACATTGACGACATAGACGACTTTGACGACATTGACGATATTGACGACATTCACGGCTTTGACGACATTGATGACATGATGACATAGACGACATTTACGACATTGACGACATAGATGACATAGACGACATTGACGACATAGACGACATTGACGACATAGACGACATTGACGACATTGACGACGTAAACGACATAGACGATATTTACGACTTTGACGCCATTGACGACATAGATGACATAGACAACATGTATGACATTGACAACATTGACAGCATTGAAGACATTCACGACATTGACGTCATTGTCGACATTGACGACATAGACGACTTGGACGAAATTGATGATATTGACGACATTTACGACTTTGACGACATTGACGACATGATGACATAGACGACATTAACGACATTGACGACATAGATGACATAGACGATATTGACGACTTTGACGACTTTGCCGACATTGACACCATTGACAACATTGACGACATTGACGACACAACGACATTGCCGACATAGACGACATAGACGATATTTACGACTTTGACGACATTGACGACATAGAAGACATAGACAACATGTATGACATTGACAACATTGACAGCATTGAAGACATTGAAAACATTGACGTCATTGACGACATTGACGACATAGACGACTTTGACGACATTGACGACATTGACGACATACACGACATAGACGATATTGACGACTTTGACGACATTGACGACAAAGACGACATTGACGACATAGACTACATAGACGATATTGACGATATGGACGATATTGACGACATGGACGAAGATGTCGATATTGACGACATAGACGACATTGACGACATAGTCGACATATACGACATAGATGACATAGACGACATTGACGACATAGACGACATTGACGACATTGACGACTTTGACAACATTGACGACTTTGACGACATTGACGACAAAGACGACATTGACGACATAGACGACATAGACGACATAGACGATATTTACGACTTTGACGATGTTGACGACATAGATGTCCTGTAGTAGTTGGTGTTAGAGCTGCACCTTTTTTAGACTGAAGACAGCTGATAGATATTCCTGCTTAAAGGAAGTCCCTCTAAGAAATGAACCACCTTTGACAAAGTCTAAGAATATAAGTAATAAGGGAATTACTGTTTTTCATCAAAATATACAGGGTATCAGAGATAAAGTTAATGAAATGCTTATTGATACTGATTCTGACATTATTGGTATTTCATAGCACTTTTTAAGTGGTGTGACAATTCAGAGAATTCCTTTGCCAGGATACAGGTTAGCTGCCTTTTACTCTAGGAGTTCCTTGCAGTGTGGGGGAGTGGCCATGTATGTAAAAAACGATTTTTCATCGGAGTCAATCGATTTTTCTAAATACTGCACAGAACAGATATTTGAATGTTGTGCAGGAATTGTTAATGTTAATGGAACTAAACTAGTAATAGTTGTTATTTATAGATCCCCTGACTCAGATTTTAAAATGTTTCTGCCCAAGCTGGAATTGGTTCTGGGTTCACTGTATAGGAAGTATAAAAATTTAATTGTGTGTGGAGATTTCAACATTAATTGTGTAGGTGATAGCTCAAGGAAACGTCAGCTGTTAGATCTATTTAATTCCTATAACATGATGCAAACAGTATTTTTTCCAACGAGAGTGCAAGGAAATAGCAGTTCTACCATTGACAATATTTTTGTTCATTCTTCATTATTAGAGGGGCACTCTGTCAGCAGAATAGTAAATGGCCTATTAGACCACGATGCCCAACTTTTAATTCTAAAAAGTATTTGTTCTCAAACAAATGTTAAACATAAATATCAACTACTCAGAAAAGTTAATCCAGTTGCAATTGAGACCTTTTTAAGCCTAATTAAGGAACAAGAATGGCAGGATGTTTATAGTGCTGATAATGCTGATGATAAATATAATGCTTTTCTGAACACATTTATTATGCTATTTGAAACTTGCTTTCCACTAGAACGCTCAAAACAGGGTACTTTCAGTAACAGACAGCCAGGGTGGATGACAAAGGGGATAAGAGTATCATGTAGAACTAAGCGGGAGTTGTATCAAAATGCTAGAAGCAGTCAGAATGAAGATGCAGTAGCTCATTACAAACAGTACTGTAAGGTTGTGAAAAATGTCATTAAGAATGCAAAAAGTATGTGGTACGCAAAAAGAATAGCAAACTCTCGGGATAAAATTAAAACTATCTGGTCAGTCGTGAAGGAAGTGTCTGGTCAGGAGCAGCAGGTAGAAGATATAACGTCAGTGCGTAGTAGGAATGTTTCTGTTACTGACAAGTTAGATATATGTGCAATATTCAATAATCACTTTCTGAATATAGTAGAGGAACAAAACAAAACTCTAGTTTCTACACGTAATCATATAAAGTTTTTAGAAAATGCGTTTCCGAGGCTGTTGCCTGAAATGATCCTTCATGATACTTCCATAGGTGAGATTGAGTCAATAATTAAATCACTAAAGACTAAGGACTCTTGTGGATATGATGGGGTATCTAGCAGAATTCTAAAGTACTGTTCTCCATATGTTAGCCCAGTACTAAGCCATATTTGTAATTTTTCCTTTCGGAATGGTCAGTTTCATAACAGATTAAAGTACTCAGTAGTGAAACCGCTTTATAAAAAAGGTGAAAGGGATAATGTAGACAACTATAGACCTATTTCTATGCCACCGGTTTTTTCCAAAGTTATTGAAAAGGCTGTATATTCAAGATTAATTGATCATTTCAGTTCACATAATTTCCTGTCAAACGTACAGTTTGGTTTTAGAAGTGGTTTAACGACCGAAAACGCTATATTTTCGTTTCTCTGTGAGGCACTTGATGGGTTAAATAAGAGGCTACGGACATTAGGCGTCTTCTTTGATTTAACAAAAGCGTTTGATTGTGTTGATCACAAAATATTGTTGCAGAAGTTGGAACATTATGGAATACGGGGAGTAGCCCACAACTGGTTCACCTCTTACTTTAATAATAGACAACAGAAGGTAATTCTCCGCAGTGTGGAAAATGGCTATGACGTGCAATCCCAATGGGGCACAATTAAGTATGGGGTGCCCCAGGGGTCTGTTTTGGGACCATTGCTGTTTCTTATTTATATAAATGATATGCCTTCGAGTATAACAGGTGATTGTAACATATTTTTGTTTGCTGATGATACCAGCTTGGTAGTGAAGGATGTTGCTCGTAATATTGACACAGTATCAAATAATGCAGTTCATGAGATTATTTCATGGCTAATAGAAAACAAGTTGATGTTAAATCACAGTAAAACAAAGTTTTTACAATTTCTAACACATAATTTGACGAAATCTGACATTATGATTACACATAATGGGCATGTGATAAGTGAGACTGAACAGTTCAAATTTCTAGGTGTTCATATAGACAGTAAGCTGTCATGGAAAGCCCATGTTCAGGATCTTGTTCCAAAACTAAATTCTGCTATATTTACCATTAGAACAATATCTGAGATAAGTGATTTTTCAACACGAAAAGTAGTCTATTTCGCTTACTTTCACTCACTTATGACGTACGGCATTGTTTTTTGGGGTAACTCGCCTGATGCAAAAAGGATATTTCTGGCTCAAAAACGGGCGGTTCGAGCAATATCTGGTGTAAGTTCGCGAACGTCATGTCGACCCCTTTTCAGTAGTCTGGGAATTTTGACTCTGGCGTCACAATACGTTTTTTCTTTAATGTCGTTTGTTGTTAATAATATCAGCTTATTCCCACGAGTTAGTAGCTTTCACTCGGTGAATACTAGACAGATGTCTAATCTACATTTGCACCACACCACCTTAACACTTGTGCAGAAAGAGGTGCAGTATTCTGCGGCATCCATTTTCAATAAGCTGCCACTAGAACTTAAGAATCTTAGCACTAATCCACATGCTTTCAAAACTAAATTGAAGAGTTACCTCGTGGCTCACTCCTTTTATTCTGTCGAGGAACTCCTAGAAAAGTTAAACAATTAAGCTAATTTATTTTTTCTTTATTGATTCTTTTCACTTTTTCTATTACCATCATTGTGTAACAATTAATGTATTGACTAGTTCCATGACCATGGAGTCTTACTCCTGAAGTGGGTCCTATGGAACAGAATAAATAAATAAATAAATAAATGACATAGACAACATGTATGACATTGACAACATTGACAGCTTTGAAGACATTGACGACATTGGCGTCATTGACGACATTGACGACATAGACGACTTTGACGACATAGACGACATAGACAACTTGACGATATTGACAACTTTGACGACATTGGCGACATTGACAACATTGACGACATAGACGACATTGACGACATTGACAACATAGACGACATTGACGACATTGACAACATTGACACAGAGACGATATTGACGACTTTGACGACATTGACGATATTGACGACATTGACGATATTGACGACATAGACGACTTAGACGATATTGACGACATTGACAACATTAACGACATTGACGACATAGACGACATTGACGACATTGACGATATTGACGACATTAACGACATTGACGACATAGACGAAATTGACAACATAGACGACATAGACGATATAGGCGACATTGACGACATAGACGATATTGACGACTTTGACCACATTGACTATATTGACGACATTGACGACATTGACGACACAGACGAAATTGACGACATAGACGACATACACGATATTTACGATTTTGTCGACATTTACGACATAGACGACATTGATGACATAGACGATATTGACGACATTTACGACAATGACGACATAGACGACATTCACGATATTCACGACATTCACGAGATTGACGACATTGACGACATGGACGACATTGACGACTTAGACGACATAGACGATGTTGACGACTTTGACGACATTGATGACATTGACGATATTGAAGACATTGACGCCATTGACGACATTGACGACATAGACGACATAGACGACATAGACGACATTGACGACATTGACGACTTCGACGACATTGACGACATTTACGACATAGACGACATTGATGACATAGACGACATAGACAATATTGACGACATTGACGACATTAACGTCATTGACGACATAGACGACATTGACGACATTGATGACATTGATGACATTGACGACATAGACAATATTGACGACATAGACAACATAGACGACATTGACGACATAGACGATATTTACAACTTTGACGACATTGACGACATTGACGACATTGACGACATTGACGAGATTGACGACACAACGACATTGCCGACATAGACGATATTTACGACTTTGACGACATTGACGACATAGAAGACATAGACAACATGTATGAAATTGACAACATTGACAGCATTGAAGACATTGAAGACATTGACGTCATTGACGACATTGACGACATAGACGACTTTGACGACATTGACGACATTGACGACATACACGACATAGACGATATTGACGACTTTGACGACATTGACGACAAAAACGACATTGACGACATAGACGACATAGACGATATTAACGATATGGACGACATAGATGACATTGACGACATAGACAATATTGTGGACATTGACGACATTGATGATATTGATGATATTGACGACTTTGACGACATTGACGACATTGACGACAAAGCCGACAAAGACGACATTGACGACATAGACGACATAGACGACATTGACGACATTGACGACATTGACTACATAGACGAATGGAACGATATTGACGACATTGACGACATAGACGACATAACCGATATTGACGACTTTGACGACATTGACGACATTGACGATATTGACGACATTGTTGCAGAAGTTGGAACATTATGGAATACGGGGAGTAGCCCACAACTGGTTCACCTCTTACTTTAATAATAGACAACAGAAGGTAATTCTCCGCAGTGTAGAAAATGGCTATGACGTGCAATCCCAATGGGGCTCAAAAACGGGCGGTTCGAGCAATATCTGGTGTAAGTTCGCGAACGTCATGTCGACCCCTTTTCAGTAGTCTGGGAATTTTGACTCTGGCGTCACAATACGTTTTTTCTTTAATGTCGTTTGTTGTTAATAATATCAGCTTATTCCCACGAGTTAGTAGCTTTCACTCGGTGAATACTAGACAGATGTCTAATCTACATTTGCACCACACCACCTTAACACTTGTGCAGAAAGGGGTGCAGTATTCTGCGGCATCCATTTTCAATAAGCTGCCACAAGAACTAAAGAATCTTAGCACTAATCCACATTCTTTCAAATCTAAATTGAAGAGTTACCTCGTGGCTCACTCCTTTTATTCTGTCGAGGAACTCCTAGAAAAGTTAAACAATTAAGCTAATTTATTTTTTCTTTATTGATTCTTTTCACTTTGTCTTAAGATTGTCGTGTGCATAGGACTACTTAAAATTTTTCTATTACCA
This sequence comes from Locusta migratoria, assembly GCA_026315105.1. NCBI lineage: Eukaryota > Metazoa > Arthropoda > Insecta > Orthoptera > Acrididae > Locusta > Locusta migratoria. The sequence goes on from CM048754.1 coordinate 127,220,455, forward strand.
TTATTGTGTAACACTTAATGTATTGACTTGTTCCATGACCATGGAGTCTTACTCCTGAAGTGGGTCCTATGAAACAGGAAAAACAAATAAAAATAAATAAAAGACAAAGACGCCATTGACGACATTGACGAACTAGAAGACATAGACGACTTTGACGAAGTTGACGACATAGATGACATAAACAATATGTATGACATTAACAACATTGACAGCTTTGAAGATATTGACGACATTGACGTCATTGACGACATTGACGACATAGACGACATAGACGACATTGACGACATTGACGACGTTGACGACATAGACGACAGGAACGATATTGACGACTTTGACGACATTGACGACATAGACGACATTACCGATATTGACGACTTTGACGACATAGACGATATTGACGACTTTGACGACTATGACGACATGGCGACATTGACGACATAGACGACATTGACGACATTGACGACATATACGACATGGACGATATTTACGACTTTGATGACATTGATGACATAGATGACATAGACAACATGTATGACATTGACAACAATGACAGCATTGAAGACATTGACGACATTGACGTCCTTGACGACATTGACGACATAGACGACTTTGACGATATTGACGACATAGACGACATAGACGATATTGACGACTTTGACGACATTCACAAACTAGCCGACATTGTCGACATAGACGACATAGTTGGTCCTATGGAACAGAATAAATAAATAAATAAATAAATAAATGACATAGACAGCATGTATGACACTGACAACATTGACAGCTTTGAAGACATTGACGACATTGGCGTCATTGACGACATTGACGACATAGACGACTTTGACGACATAGACGACATAGACAACTTGACGATATTGACAACTTTGACGACATAGACGACATTGACGACATTGACGATATTGACGACATTGACGACATAGACGACTTAGACGATATTGTCGACATTGACCACATTGACGATATTGACGACTTTGACGACATTGACGACATTGACGACACAGACGACATTGACGACATAGACGACATAGACGACTTTGACGACATTGACGTCATTGACGACATACACGATTTTGACGACATTGACGACATTGACGACACTGACGACTTTGAAGACAGAAGACTTTGACGACATAGGCGAAGTAGACGAAATAGACAACATTCACAACATAGACGACATAGACTATTTTGTCGACTTTGACGACATTGACGACATTGACGACATTGGCGACATAGACGACATTGACAACATTGACGACATAGACGACACTGACGACATACACGACGTTGACGACATAGACGATATTTACGACTTTGATGGCATTGACGATATAGACGACATTGACGATATTGACGACATTGACGACAATGACGACATAGACGACATTGAGGACATAGACGTCATTGACGACATAGACGATATTGACGTCTTTGACGACATTGACGACATTGAGGATATTGACGACACAGACGACATTGACGACATAGACGACATAGACGACATTGACGACATTGACGACGTTGACGACATAGACGACAGGAACGATATTGACGATTTTGACGACATTGATGACATAGACGACATTACCGATATTGACGACTTTGACGACATAGACGATATTGACGACTTTGACGACTATGACGACATGGCGACATTGACGACATAGACGACATTGACGACATTGACGACATATACGACATAGACGATATTTACGACTTTGATGACATTGATGACATAGATGACATAGACAACATGTATGACATTGACAACAATGACAGCATTGAAGACATTGACGACATTGACGTCCTTGACGACATTGACGACATAGACGACTTTGACGATATTGACGACATTGACAACATTGACGACATAGACGACACTGACGACATACACGACGTTGACGACATATACGATATTTACGACTTTGATGGCATTGACGATATAGACGACATTGACGATATTGACGACATTGACGACAATGACGACATAGACGACATTGAGGACATAGACGTCATTGACGACATAGACGATATTGACGTCTTTGACGACATTGACGACATTGAGGATATTGACGACATAGACGACATTGACGACAATGACGACAGACGACATTGACGACATTGACGACATGGACGACATAGACGATACTGACGACATTGACGACATTAACGACATTGACGACATGGACGACATTGACGACATTGAGACATTGACGACATAGACGACATTGACGACATAGACGACATAGATGATATTGACGACATTGATGATAACGACATTGACGACATAGACGATATTGACGACATAGACGACATTCATGATAACGACATTGACGACATAGGCGACATTGATGACATTGACGACATAGACGATATTGACGACATAGACGACATAGACGACATTGACGACATAGACGACATAGACAATATTGACGACATTGACGATTTTGACGGCATTGACGACATTAACGACATTGACGACATAGACGACATTGACGACATAGATGATATTGACGACATTGATGATAACGACATTGACGACATAGGCGACATTGATGACATTGACGACATAGACGATATTGACGACATAGACGACATTGATGATAACGACATTGACGACATAGGCGACATTGATGACATTGACGACATAGACGATATTGACGACATAGACGACATAGACGACATTGACGACATAGACGACATAGACAATATTGACGACATTGACGATTTTGACGGCATTGACGACATTAACGACATTGACGACATAGACGACATTGACGACATAGATGATATTGACGACATTGATGATAACGACATAGACGACATTGATGACATTGACGACATAGACGATATTGACGACATAGACGACATAGACGACTAGACGACATTGACGACATAGACGACATAGACAATATAGACGACATTGACGATATTGACGATATTGACGACTTTGACGATATTGACGACATTGATGACATTGACGAAAATGTCGATATTGACGATATTGACGGCATAGACGATTTTGACGACATTGACGACAATTACGACACTGACGACATTGAAGACATAGACGACATTGACGACATAGACAATATTGACGACATTGACGACATTAACGTCATTGACGACATAGACGACATTGACGACATTGATGACATTGATGACATTGATGACATTGACGACATAGACAATATTGACGACATAGACAACATAGACGACATAGACGACATTGACGACATAGACGATATTTACAACTTTGACGACATTGACGACATTGACGACATTGACGACATTGACGAGATTGACGACACAACGACATTGCCCACATAGACGATATTTACGACTTTGACGACATTGACGACATAGAAGACATAGACAACATGTATGAAATTGACAACATTGACAGCATTGAAGACATTGAAGACATTGACGTCATTGACGACATTGACGACATAGACGACTTTGACGACATTGACGACATTGACGACATACACGACATATACGATATTGACGACTTTGACGACATTGACGACAAAAACGACATTGACGACATAGACGACATAGACGATATTGACGATATGGACGACATAGACGACATTGACGACATAGACAATATTGTGGACATTGACGACATTGATGATATTGATGATATTGACGACTTTGACGACATTGACGACTTTGACGACATTGACGACAAAGCCGACAAAGACGACATTGACGACATAGACGACATAGACGACATTGACGACATTGACGACATTGACGACATAGACGAATGGAACGATATTGACGACATTGACGACATAGACGACATAACCGATATTGACGACATTGACGACATTGACGACATTGACGATATTGACGACATTGACGATATTGACGACATTGTTGCAGAAGTTGGAACATTATGGAATACGGGGTGTAGCCCTCAACTGGTTCACCTCTTACTTTAATAATAGACATTAGAAGGTAATTCTCCGCAGTGTAGAAAATGGCTATGACGTGCAATCCCAATGGGGCACAATTAAGTATGGGGTACCCCAGGGGTCTGTTTTGGGACCATTGCTGTTTCTTATTTATATAAATGATATGCCTTCGAGTATAACAGGTGATTGTAAAATATTTTTGTTTGCTGATGATACCAGCTTGGTAGTGAAGGATGTTGCTCGTAATATTGACACAGTATCAAATAATGCAGATCAAGAGATATGTTCATGGCTAATAGAAAACAAGTTGATGTTAAATCACAGTAAAACTCAGTTTTTACAATTTCTAACACATAATTTGACGAAATCTGACATTATGATTACACATAATGGGCATGTGATAAGTGAGACTGAACAGTTCAAATTTCTAGGTATTCATATAGACAGTAAGCTGTCATGGAAAGCCCATGTTCAGGATCTTGTTCCAAAACTAAATTCTGCTATATTTACCATTAGAACAATATCTGAGATAAGTGATTTTTCAACACGAAAAGTAGTCTATTTCGCTTACTTTCACTCACTTATGACGTACGGCATTGTTTTTTGGGGTAACTCGTCTGATGCAAAAAGGATATTTCTGGCTCAAAAAACGGGCGGTTCGAGCAATATCTGGTGTAAGTTCGCGAACGTCATGTCGACCCCTTTTCAGTAGTCTGGGAATTTTGACTCTGGCGTCACAATACGTTTTTTCTTTAATGTCGTTTGTTGTAAATAATATCAGCTTATTCCCACGAGTTAGTAGCTTTCACTCGGTGAATACTAGACAGATGTCTAATCTACATTTGCACCACACCACCTTAACACTTGTGCAGCAAGGGGTGCAGTATTCTGCGGCATCCATTTTCAATAAGCTGCCAAAAGAACTTAAGAATCTTAGCACTAATCCACATGCTTTCAAATCCAAATTGAAGAGTTACCTCGTGGCTCACTCCTTTTATTCTGTCGAGGAACTCCTAGAAAAGTTAAACAATTAAGCTAATTTATTTTTTCTTTATTGATTCTTTTCACTATGTCTTAAGATTGTCGTGTGCAAAGGAAATTTTTCTATTACCATTATTGTGTAACACTTAATGTATTGACTTGTTCCATGACCATGGAGTCTTACTCCTGAAGTGGGTCCTATGGAACAGGAAAAACAAATAAAAATAAATAAAAGACAAAGACGCCATTGACGACATTGACGAACTAGAAGACATAGACGACTTTGACGAAGTTGACGACATAGATGACATAAACAATATGTATGACATTGACAACATTGACAGCTTTGAAGATATTGACGACATTGACGTCATTGACGACATTGACGACATAGACGACATTGACGACATTGACGACGTTGACGACATAGACGACAGGAACGATATTGACGACTTTGACGACATTGACGACATAGACGACATTACCGATATTGACGACTTTGTCGACATAGACGATATTGACGACTTTGACGACTATGACGACATGGCGACATTGACGACATAGACGACATTGACGACATATACGACATGGACGATATTTACGACTTTGATGACATTGATGACATAGATGACATAGACAACATGTATGACATTGACAACAATGACAGCATTGAAGACATTGACGACATTGACGTCCTTGACGACATTGACGACATAGACGACTTTGACGATATTGACGACATAGACGACATAGACGATATTGACGATTTTGACGACATTCACAAACTAGCCGACATTGACGACATAGACGACATAGTTGGTCCTATGGAACAAAATAATTAAATAAATAAATAAATAAATGACATAGACAGCATGTATGACATTGACAACATTGACAGCTTTGAAGACATTGACGACATTGGCGTCATTGACGACATTGACGACATAGACGACTTTGACGACATAGACGACATAGACAACTTGACGATATTGACAACTTTGACGACATAGACGACATTGACGACATTGACGATATTGACGACTTTGACGACATAGACGACTTAGACGATATTGACGACTTTGACAACATTGACGATATTGACGACTTTGACAACATTGACGACATTGACGACACAGACGACATTGACGACATAGACGACATAGACGACTTTGACGACATTGACGACATTGACGACATTGACGACATTGACGACATTGACTACATAGACGACATAGACGACATAGGTGACATTGACGACATTGACGACAATTACGACATAGACGACATAGACGATATATACCACTTTGACGACATTGACGATATAGACGGCATAGACGACATTGACGACATTGACGACATTGACGACATAGACGACATTGACGACATAAACGACAATGACGCTATTGACGACTTTGACGATATTGACGACATTGACGATACTGATGACATAGACGACATTGACGACATAGACGACATAGACGACATTGACGACATGGACGACATACACGATATTGACGACGTTGTCGACATTAACGACATTGACGACATAGACGACATTGACGACATTGACGACATTGACGACATTTACGACATAGGAGACATTGACGAGATAGACGACATAGACAATATGGACGACATTGACGACATTAACGACATTGACGACATTGACGACATTGATGACATTGACGACATAGACGATATTGACGACATAGACGACATAGACGACATTGACGACATAGACGATATTGACGACTTTGATGACATTGACGACATTGACGACATTGACGACACAGACGACATAGACGACATAGTCAACATAGACGATATTTACGAATTTGGCGACATTGATGACATAGTAGGCATAGACAAAATGTATGACATTGACAACATAGACAGCATTGAAGACATTCACGACATTGACGTCATTGACGACATTGACGACATGGACGACTTTGACGATATTGACGACATTGACAACTTTGACGACATTGACGACATGATGACATAGACGACATTTACGACATTGAAGACATAGACCACATTGACGACATTGACGACATTGACGACATTGACGACATTGACGACATAGTCGACATTGACGAAATTGACGACGTAAACGACATAGACGATATTTACGACTTTGACGCCATTGACGACATAGATGACATAGACATTATGTATGACATTGACAACAGTGACAGCATTGAAGACATTCACGACATTGACGACATTGACGACATAGACGACTTTGACGACATTGACGATATTGACGACATTTACGACTTTGACGACATTGACTACATGATGACATAGACGACATTAACGACATTGACGACATAGACGACGTTGACGACATTGACGATATTGACGACATTGACGACATAGACGACTTAGACGATATTGACGACTTTGACCACATTGACCATATTGACGACTTTGACGACATTGACGACATTGACGACACAGACAACATTGACGACATAGACGACATAGACGATATTTACGATTTTGTCGACATTGACGTCATAGATGACAATGACAAAATGTATGACATTGACAACATTGACAGCAGTGAAGACATTGACAGCATTGAAGACATTGACGACATTGACGACATTGACGTTATTGACGATATTGATGACATAGATGACTTTGACGGCATTGACGACATTGACGACATAGACGACATAGACGATATTGACGACATTGACGACATTGAGGACATAGACGACTTTGACGACATTGACGACACTGACGACATTGAAGACAGACGACATTGACGACATAGGCGAAGTAGACGACATAGAGAACATTGACGACATAGATGACATAGACTATATTGACGACATTGACGACATTGACGACATTGACGACATAGACGACATTGACGACATAGACGACACTGACGACATAGACGACGTTGACATCATAGACGATCTTTACGACTTTGATGGCATTGACGATATAGACGACATTGACGATATTGACGACATTGACGACATTGACGACATAGATGACATTGAGGACATAAACGTCATTGACGACATAGACGATATTGACGTCTTTGACGACATTGACGACATTGAGGATATTGACGACATAGACGACATTGACGACATTGACGACATAGACGACATTGACGACATAGACGACATAGACGATATTGACGACATTGATGATAACGACATTGACGACATAGACGACATTGATGACATTGACGACATACACGATATTGACGACATAGACGACGTAGACGACATAGACGACATTGACGACATAGACGACATAGACAATATTGACGACATTTACGACATTAACGACATTGACGACAAAGACGACATTGGCGACATTGACGGCACAGACGACTTCGACGATATAGACGATATTTACGACTTTGTCGACATTGACGACATAGATGACATAGACAACATGTAAGACATTGACATCATTGTCACCATTGACGACATTGACGACATAGACGACATAGATGATATTGACGACATTGATGATGACGACATTGACGACATAGGCGACATTGATGACATTGACGAGATAGACGATATTGACGACATAGACGACATTGATGATAACGACATTGACGACAGGCGACATTGATGACATTGACGATATTGACGACATAGACGACATAGACGACATTGACGACATAGACGACATAGACAATATTGACGACATTGACGATTTTGACGGCATTGACGACATTAACGACATTGACGACATAGACGACATTGACGACATAGACGATATTGACGACATTGATGATAACGACATTGACGACATAGACGACACTGATGACATTGACGACATAGACGATATTGACGACATAGACGACATAGACGACATAGACGACATTGACGACATAGACGACATAGACAATATTGACGACCTTGACGATATTGACGATATTGACGACTTTGAGTTGGTAGCCCTGCACAAGGCCAAACGTGCGGTGTCAGAGCGATCGGAAAAGATAAGTAATTTAAGTAGAAATAAAGCGTAGTTTAACACTATAAGTAGCTAAAAACATTTATTACAGTGCTCTTAAAGCTTACCATTAAAGGTTTTTCTTTTACTCACGTATTTATCCAGTAATCACGAAAAGTACGGTTTGTTTACATACGTCCTTGTTAGGCCTAAATTCCGAGTGTTCATATTTAGCGTTTTCTCCGTAATTTTAAGTGCATTTAACACAGTTAACTAACTAAATACGTTTATTAGTGTCGTCTTCAAGCTCACCATTAAAGGTTCTTTTCTTTTTTCGCGCATTGGCTCATTAATCGCGAAAAGTTGTTTTGTGTACATTCATAGGCCAAATTCGCGAGTGTGAAAATTTAGTGTTATACCGCAATTTTAAGTGCATTTACTAACAGCTTACACGTATTTTAGTGTCCTAAGCAAATCTAGTAACCCTTGTATTATTATTTAATATATATTGTCAATATCACGTAGTAACAATCATGAATGCAATGTGTTTGAGCTGCAGTAGGTTTGTTCGTTTTGGGTTTCGATGCAGCTGTTGTAACAAGTGGTTTCATTGGGGGGGATGTAGCGGTGTGGGAAAGAGGGAAGCAAATGAGTCTCTTCCTTTGTTTTGCAAAGTGTGTTCAAGGGACAAAAAAATAGCTGAACAGGAAGGGAAGATTAGGGCCCTTCAGGCTGAACTGGATAGTGCTAGGGAGGAACTTACGAGGTTAAGGGGGGAGAAGGGTGAGCATGGGTGGGAAGTGGTAGCAGGAAACAGGGGCCACAGAGAGAGTATAGTTCCTGACAGCTTCACAATTGGCACAACCAATAGATTTGCCTTGCTACCACAGTCAAGTGAGGAAGAGGCTCCTTTAGAAGTAGGTGCAGTTAGGAAGCAACAGACTTTCACAAGGAAACCAACGGTTTCAAAAAAAGTAGATAGTAGGAGGAAAGTTCTGTTGTTAGGAAGTAGTCATGGAAGAGGTGTGGGCCAGATTTTACAGGAAAAACTAGGTGACAGGTACCAGGTCACAAACATTTTCAAGCCCAGTGCAGGTCTAAGCCAGGTGGTAGAGGATATAGGTTCCTTGTGTAAGGGTTTCACAAAACAGGATCATGTTGTTATAGTGGGTGGGGTGGGAAACAGCATTGATAGGGATCAGGGCTACAATATTGAGTGTGACCTGGTTAAAATAGCTTCTGCAACGACTCAGACAAATGTTGGACTGTTGCCTGCTTTCATGCGGTACGATCAACCCCAATTGAACCGCTCCGTCAGGAGAGTCAATATGGAGATTGATCAACTGCTTAGGGCGGACACTCTGTCGGACATCGGTTTGGTTCCTGTGGATGCTATTGATAGGTGGGATTTCACTAGACATGGCCTACATCTCAATAGGAAAGGGAAGGGGAAACTAGCTGGGTTGATAGCAAAGTCCTTAAGGGGGGACACTGCAATTCATGAAGGTACTTCTTTTTTAGGCTAAGATCAGTGTCCAGTGAGAAGCTCAGGCAGGCAGGTGCTAAAAATGTTGAAAAATCAAATATTTCTCAGAGAAGTAAAGTAAAAAATAATGTTAGCATTTTTCACCAGAATATTGGGGGACTAAAGAATAAAATAGATGAGCTTTTAGTTTGTTTAGATGCTATAGAAACTGATAATGTAATAGATATACTATGCCTGTCTGAGCATCACATTGTCACCGGTATGGAAAATGTGAATGTCAGTGGATATAAATTAGTCTCAAATGTAAGTAGAGATAATAAGATAAGAGGAGGAGTTGCCATATATGCCAAAAGCTATCACAGTGTAAAAAATTTAGAAACAAAAAAGTTTTGTGTAGAGCAGCATATTGAAGCATGTGCCTGCCAGCTTAAACTTAATGATGATTATCTTATAATTGTAACAGTATATAGGTCCCCTTCAGGGAACTTTCAGTTATTTCTGGAAAACTTGGATGCCTTGTTGTGCTATCTGTCAGATAGGGGGAAGCAAATTATTATTTGTGGTGATTTCAATGTAAATTCACTGAAAGAGTGTAATAGGAAGAAAGACCTGGAAGTCTTACTTGGCTCATTCAATCTGACATCCGTTATTGATTTTCCTACTCGGGTAGTAAAGGACAGCAGTACATTGATAGATAACTTTTTTATAGACCAAGATAAGTTTAACAACATAAATGCTTGTCCCATTGAGAATGGTCTTTCGGATCATGGTGCACAGCTAGTAACAGTATATGAAATAGCTCCGTTCAGTAATTCGAAACTGTCCACCAGAATAGTGCGCTCGATTAATGACTTAACAACTAAAAATTTCAAAGAAAGTCTACAGCAGTTAGACTGGGATGAGGTTTACAAGGAACCTGATGTTAATTTAAAATATAATTTATTTCACGATACATTTGTAAGGGTATTTGATAACTGTTTCCCCAAGAAATTAGTAAAATTTAATTCTAAGAAACCATGCAAAAAACCATGGCTTACTAAAGGTATAAAAATATCGTGTAACCGAAAAAGGGAACTATATCTGTCCGCAAGAAAGAGTAATAACCCAGAAACAATAAAATATTATAAAAGCTACTGTGCTACATTAAGAAAAGTTATTAAAAAATCAAGAAGCATGTGCATCATGTCTGAGATTAGCTCCTCTGATAATAAAATTAAAACAATTTGGAATATTATTAAAAGGGAGACAGGGCAACCAAGAGCAGAGGAAGAGGGTATTACCATCAAAACAAATGAAAACTTTATCAACAAAAAGTCAGAAGTTGAAAACATTTTTAATGATTACTTTTTAAATGTTGTGGAGAAAATAGGATCTAAATGTTCATTAGAAGGAGAAAGGCAATTAATGGAAGAGGCCATACCCACACAATTTGATACAATTGAAATTCCACCCACCTCACCTTCAGAAATTAGGAAAATAATAAACTCTCTCAAGAGTAAACGGTCATATGGAATTGATGGCATTTCCAGCAGGGTATTAAAAACTTGTTCCCAGGAGATAAGTAGGATTCTCAGTCATATTTGTAATAGCTCATTAAAGCAGGGTATTTTCCCAGATAGACTGAAATATGCTATAGTTAAACCTTTGCATAAAAAAGGGGATACATACGATGTCAACAACTACCGGCCCATCTCACTTCTGACAGCTTTATCAAAGATTTTTGAAAAAGTTATGTATTCTCGAATTGCTTCACATATTAGTATAAATAATGTTCTAACAAAATGTCAGTTTGGTTTTCAAAAAAGCTTTTCTACTGAAAATGCTATATACACCTTCACTGATGAAATATTAAATGCTTTGAATAACCGGACATCACCAGTAGGGATTTTTTGTGATCTTTCAAAGGCGTTTGATTGTGTAAATCATGGGATTCTTCTAGATAAGCTTAAGTATTGTGGTATGAGTGGGACAGTGCACAAATGGTTTAAATCATACTTAACTGGAAGAGTGCAGAAAGTTGAAATAAGCAGTTCACATGATGTAGATGACACAATTAATTCTTCTAACTGGGGAGTTATTAAAAATGGGGTCCCACAAGGTTCGGTCTTGGGTCCTTTGCTGTTCTTAATATATATTAATGACTTGCCATTCTACATACATGAAGATGCTAAGCTAGTACTTTTTGCTGATGATACAAGTATAGCTATCACACCTGACAAACAGGAATTAACTGATGAAATTGTAAATGATATCTTCCAGAAAGTCATTAAGTGGTTCTCTACAAATGGACTCTCATTAAACTTTGATAAAACCCAGTATATACAGTTTCATACAGTAAATGGCATGACACCATTAATAAATTTAGACTTTGAACATAAATCTGTAGCTAAGGTAGAATATTCAAAATTTTTAGGTGTATGCATTGACAAGGGACTGAATTGGAAGAAACATATTGAAGATCTCCTGAAACGTCTGAGTTCAGCTACTTATGCTATCAGAGTCATTGCAAAATTTGGTGATATAAATCTCAGTAAATTAGCTTACTACGCCTATTTTCATTCACTGCTTTCATATGGGATCATATTCTGGGGCAATTCAACATTGAGTAAAAAAGTATTCATTGCACAAAAGCGTGTAATCAGAATAATTGCTGGAGCCCACCCAAGAGCATCCTGCAGACATTTATTTAGGGATCTAGGGATACTCACTGTAGCTTCACAATATATATATTCACTCATGAAATTTGTTATTAACAATCCGACTCAATTCAAAAGTAATAGCAGTGTGCATAGCTACGACACTAGGAGAAAGGATGATATTCACTATTCAAGGTTAAATCTAACTTTGGCTCAAAAAGGGGTGAATTATGCTGCCACAAAAGTCTTTGGTCACTTACCAAGTAGCATCAAAAGTCTGACAGATAGCCAACTAGTATTTAAAAAGAAATTAAAGGAATTTCTGAATGGCAACTCCTTCTACAATGTAGATGAATTTTTAGATAAAACATAAAAAATATATAAAAAAAAATAAAAAAAAAAAATAAAAAATAAAAAAAAAATTTACAAAAAAAAAATTCTTAAAATATAGATTGTCAAGTATAGACATAATTTACTAAACTGACACGTTCCACATCATTACGAAATGTCGTATACATGATCTAAGGAACAAGTATTAATCTAATCTAATCTAATCTAATCTGACGACATTGACGACATTGACGACATAGATGACATTGACGAAAATGTCGATATTGACGATATTGACGGCATAGACGATTTTGACGACATTGACGACAATTACGACACTGACGACATTGAAGACATAGACGACATTGACGACATAGGCGAAGTAGACGACATAGACAACATTGACGACTATGACGACTTTGACGATATTGTCGACATTGTCGACATTGACGACATTGACGACATTGACAACATTGACGACATTGACGACGTAGACGACATAGATAACATAGGTGACATTGACGACATTGACGACAATTACGACATAGACGACATAGACGATATATACCACTTTGACGACATTGACGACATAGACGGCATAGACGACATTGACGACATTGACGACATTGACGACATAGACGACATTGACGACATAAACGACAATGACGCTATTGACGACTTTGACGACATTGACGACATTGACGATATTGACGACATAGACGACATTGACGACATAGACGACATAGACGACATTGACGACATTGACGACATACACGATATTGACGACGTTGTCGACATTAACGACATTGACGACATAGACGACATTGACGATATTGACGACATTGACGACATTTACGACATAGAAGACATTGACGACATAGACGACATAGACAATATGGACGACATTGACGACATTAACGACATTGACGACATTGACGACATTGATGACATTGACGACATAGACGATATTGACGACATAGACGACGTAGACGACATAGACGACATTGACGACATTGACGACATAGTCGACATTGACGACATTGACGACGTAAACGACATAGACGATATTTACGACTTTGACGCCATTGACGACATAGATGACATAGACATTATGTATGACATTGACAACAGTGACAGCATTGAAGACATTCACGACACTGACGACATTGACGACATAGACGACTTTGACGACATTGACGATATTGACGACATTTACGACTTTGACGACATTGACGACACAGACAACATTGACGACATAGACGACATAGACGATATTTACGATTTTGTCGACATTGACGTCATAGATGACAATGACAAAATGTATGACATTGACAACATTGACAGCAGTGAAGACATTGACAGCATTGAAGACAGTGACGACATTGACGACATTGACGTTATTGACGACATTGTTGACATAGATGACTTTGACGACATTGACGACATTGACGACATAGACGACATAGACGACAGTGACGACACTGACGACATTGAAGACAGACGACATTGACGACATAGGCGAAGTAGACGACATAGAGAACATTGACGTCATAGACGACATAGACTATATTGACGACATTGACGACATTGACGACATTGACGACATAGATGACATTGACGACATAGACGACACTGACGACATAGACGACGTTGACGACATAGACGATCATTACGACTTTGATGGCATTGACGATATAGACGACATTGACGATATTGAGGACATTGACGACATTGACGACATAGACGACAATGAGGACATAGACGTCATTGACGACATAGACGATATTGACGTATTTGACGACATTGACGACATTGAGGATATTGACGACATAGACGACATTGTCGACATTGACGACATAGACGACATTGACGACATAGACGACATAGACGATTTTGACGACATTGATGATGACGACATTGACGACATAGACGACACTGATGACATTGACGACATACACGATATTGACGACATAGACGACGTAGACGACATAGACGACATTGACGACATAGACGACATAGACAATATTGACGACATTTACGACATTAACGACATTGACGACATAGACGACATTGACGACATTGACGGCACAGACGACTTCGACGATATAGACGATATTTACGACTTTGTCGTCATTGACGACATAGATGACATAGACAACATGTAAGACATTGACATCATTGACACCATTGACGACATTGACGACTTAGACGACATAGATGATATTGACGACTTTGACGACATTGACGACTTTGACGACATTGACGACATTGACGACATTGACGACATTGACGACATTGACGACATAGACGATATTTACGACTTTGACGACATTGACGACATAGATGACAAAGACAACATGTATGACATTGACAACATTGACAGCATTGAAGACATTGACGACATTGACGTCATTGAAGACATTGACGACATTGACGACATAGACGACATTGACGACATTGACGAAATAGACGACATAGACGATAATACGACTTTGACGACATTAACGACATAGATGACATAGACAGCATGTATGACACTGACTACATTGACAGCATTGAAGACATTGATGACATTGACGTCATTGACGATATTGACGACATAGATGATTTTGACGACATTGACGAAAATGACGACACTGACGACATTGAAGACATAGAAGACATTGACGACATAGGCGAAGTAGATGACATAGACAACTTTGACGACATTGACGACTTAGACGATATTGACGACTTTGACGACATTGACGACATTGACGACATTGACGACATTGACGCCATTGACGACATAGACGACAAAATATTTACGACTTTCACGACATTGACGACATAGACGACATACACGATATTGACTACATTGACGACATTGACGATATTGACGACATTGACGACATAGACGACATTGACGATATTGACGACATAGACGACATTGACGACGTGGACGACATTGACGATATTGACGACATTGATGACATTGACGACATAGACGACATTGACGACATTGACGACATTGACGACATAGACGACATTAACGACATAGACGACATAGACGACATTGACGATATTAACGACATTGACGACATTAACGGCATTGACGACATAGACGACATTGACGACATCGACGACATTGATGACATTGACGACTTAGACGATATTGACGACATAGACGACGTTGACGACATAGACGATCTTTACGACTTTGATGGCATTGACGATATAGACGACATTGACGATATTGAGGACATTGACGACATTGACGACATAGACGACATTGAGGACATAGACGTCATTGACGACATAGACGATATTGACGTCTTTGACGACATTGACGACATTGAGGATATTGACGACATAGACGACATTGACGACATTGACGACATAGACGACATTGACGACATAGACGACATAGACGATATTGACGACATTGATGATAACGACATTGACGACATAGACGACATTGATGACATTGACGACATACACGATATTGACAACATAGACGACGTAGACGACATAGACGACATTGACGACATAGACGACATAGACAATATTGACGACATTTACGACATTAACGACATTGACGACATAGACGACATTGACGACATTGACGGCACAGACGACTTCGACGATATAGACGATATTTACGACTTTGTCGACATTGACGACATAGATGACATAGACAACATGTAAGACATTGACATCATTGACACCATTGACATTGACGACATAGACGACATAGATGATATTGACGACTTTGACGACATTGACGACTTTGACGACATTGACGACATTGACGACATTGACGACATTGACGACATAGATGATATTTACGACTTTGACGACATTGACGACATAGATGACAAAGACAAATGTATGACATTGACAACATTGACAGCATTGAAGACATTGACGACATTGACGTCACTGAAGACATTGACGACATTGACGACATAGACGACATTGACGACATTGACGAAATAGACGACATAGACGATAATACGACTTTGACGACATTAACGACATAGATGACATAGACAGCATGTATGACACTGACTACATTGACAGCATTGAAGACATTGATGACATTGACGTCATTGACGATATTGACGACATAGATCATTTTGACGACATTGACGAAAATGACGACACTGACGACATTGAAGACATAGAAGACATTGACGACATAGGCGAAGTAGATGACATAGACAACATTGACGACATTGACGACTTAGACGATATTGACGACTTTGACGACATTGACGACATTGACGACATTGACGACATTGACGCCATTGACGACATAGACGACATAATATTTACGACTTTCACGACATTGACGACATAGACGACATACACGATATTGACTACATTGACGACATTGACGATATTGACGACATTGACGACATAGACGACATTGACGATATTGACGACATAGACGACATTGACGACGTGGACGACATTGACGATATTGACGACATTGATGACATTGACGACATAGACGACATTAACGACATATACGACATAGACGACATTGACGATATTAACGACATTGACGAAATTAACGGCATTGACGACATAGACGACATTGACGACATCGACGACATTAATGACATTGACGACTTAGACGATATTGACGACATAGACGACATAGAAGACATAGACGACATTGACGACATTGACGACATAGACGATATTGACGACTTTGACGACATTGACGACATTGACGATATAGATGACATTGACGACATTGACGACATAGTCGACATATACGATATTGACGACTTTGACGACATTGACGACATGGACGACATAGACGACATTGACGACTTTGATGACATTGTCGAGATTGACGATATTGACGACATAGACATTATTGACGACATAGACGACATAGACGATATTGACGACATTGACGACATTAACGACATTGACGACATAGACGACATTGACGACTTTGACGACATTGACGACATGATGACATAGACGACATTTACGACATTGAAGACATAGTCAATATTGACGACATTGACGACATTGACGACATTGACGACTTTGACGACATAGTCGACATTGACGACATTGACGACGTAAACGACATAGACGATATTTACGACTTTGACGCCATTGACGACATAGATGACATAGACATTATGTATGACATTGACAACATTGACAGCAGTGAAGACATTGACAGCATTGAAGACATTGACGACATTGACGTTATTGACGACATTGTTGACATAGATGACTTTGACGACATTGACGACATTGACGACATAGACGACATAGACGATATTGACGACATTGACGACATTGAGGACATAGACGACTTTGACGACATTGACGACACTGACGACATTGAAGACAGACGACATTGACGACATAGGCGAAGTAGACGACATAGAGAACATTGACGACATAGACGACATAGACTATATTGACGACATTTAAGACATTAACGACATTGACGAAATAGACGACATTGACGACATTGACGGCACAGACGACTTCGACGATATAGACGATATTTACGACTTTGTCGACATTGACGACATAGAAGACATAGACAACATGTAAGACATTGACATCATTGACACCATTGACGACATTGACAACATAGACGACATAGACAATATTGACGACATTGACGATTTTGACGGCATTGACGACATTAACGACATTGACGACATAGACCACATTGACGACATAGACGATATTGACGACATTAATGATAACGACATTGACGACATAGACGACATTGATGACATTGACAAAATAGACGATATTGACGACATAGACGACATAGACGACATTGACGACATAGACGACATAGACAATATTGACGACATTGACGATATTGACGATATTGACGACTTTGACGACATTGACGACATTGATGACATTGACGAAAATGTCGATATTGACGATATTGACGGCATAGACGATTTTGACGACATTGACGACAATTACGACACTGACGACATTGAAGACATGGACGACATTGACGACATAGGCGAAGTAGACGACATAGACAACATTGACGACTATTACGACTTTGACGACATTGTCGACATTGTCGACATTGACGACATTGACGACATTGACGACATTGACGACATTGACGACATTGACGACATTGACGACATAGACGACATAGACGACATAGGTGACATTGACGACATTGACGACAATTACGACATAGACGACATAGACGATATATACCACTTTGACGACATTGACGACATAGACGGCATAGACGACATTGACGACATTGACGACATAGACGACATTGACGACATAGACGACATTGACGACATAAACGACAATGACGCTATTGACGACTTTGACGACATTGACGACATTGACGATATTGACGACATAGACGACATTGACGACATAGACGACATAGACGACATTGACGACATTGACGACATACACGATATTGACGACGTTGTCGACATTAACGACATTGACGACATAGACGACATTGACGATATTGACGACATTGACGACATTTACGACATAGAAGACATTGACGACATAGACGACATAGACAATATGGACGACATTGACGACATTAACGACATTGACGACATTGACGACATTGATGACATTGACGACATAGACGATATTGACGACATAGACGACGTAGACGACATAGACGACATTGACGACATTGACGACATTGACGACATTGACGACATAGTTGACATTGACGACATTGACGACGTAAACGACATAGACGATATTTACGACTTTGACGCCATTGACGACATAGATGACATAGACATTATGTATGACATTGACAACAGTGACAGCATTGAAGACATTCACGACATTGACGACATTGACGACATCGACGACTTTGACGACATTGACGATATTGACGACATTTACGACTTTGACTACATGATGACATAGACGACATTAACGACATTGACGACATAGACGACATTGACGACATTGACGATATTGACGACATTGACGACATAGACGACTTAGACGATAATGACGACTTTGATCACATTGACCATATTGACGACTTTGACGACATTGACGACATTGACGACACAGACAACATTGACGACATAGACGACATAGACGATATTTACGATTTTGTCGACATTGACGTCATAGATGACAATGACGAAATGTATGACATTGACAACATTGACAGCAGTGAAGACATTGACAGCATTGAAGACATTGACGACATTGACGACATTGACGTTATTGACGACATTGTTGACATAGATGACTTTGACGACATTGACGACATTGACGACATAGACGACATAGACGATATTGACGACATTGACGACATTGAGGACATAGACGACTTTGACGACATTGACGACACTGACGACATTGAAGACAGACGACATTGACGACATAGGCGAAGTAGACGACATAGAGAACATTGACGACATAGACGACATAGACTATATTGACGACATTGACGACATTGACGACATTGACGACATAGACTACATTGACGACATAGACGACACTGACGACATAGACGACGTTGACGACATAGACGATCTTTACGACTTTGATGGCATTGACGATATAGACGACATTGACGATATTGAGGACATTGACGACATTGACGACATAGATGACATTGAGGACATAGACGTCATTGACGACATAGACGATATTGACGTCTTTGACGACATTGACGACATTGAGGATAATGACGACATAGACGACATTGACGACATTGACGACATAGTCGACATTGACGACATAGACGACATAGACGATATTGACGACATTGATGATAACGACATTGACGACATAGACGACATTGATGACATTGACGACATACACGATATAGACGACATAGACGACGTAGACGACATAGACGACATTGACGACATAGACGACATAGACAATATTGACGACATTTACGACATTAACGACATTGACGACATAGACGACATTGACGACATTGACGGAACAGACGACTTCGACGATATAGACGATATTTACGACTTTGTCGACATTGACGACATAGATGACAAAGACAACATGTATGACATTGACAACATTGACAGCATTGAAGCCATTGATGACATTGACGTCATTGAAGACATTGACGACATTGACGACATAGACGACATTGACGCCATTGACGAAATACACGACATAGACGATAATACGACTTTGACGACATTAACGACATAGATGACATAGACAGCATGTATGACACTGACAACATTGACAGCATTGAAGACATTGATGACATTGACGTCATTGACGATATTGTCGACATAGACGATTTTGACGACATTGACGAAAATGAAGACACTGACGACATTGAAGACATAGACGACAATGACGACATAGGCGAAGTAGATGACATAGACAACATTGACGACATTGACGACTTAGACGATATTGACGTTTTTGACGACATTGACGACATTGACGACATTGACGACATTGACGACATTGACGCCATTGACGACATAGACGACATAATATTTACGACTTTCACGACATTGACGACATAGACGACATACACGATACTGACTACATTGACGACATTGACGATATTGACGACATTGACGACATAGACGACTTTGACGACATTGGCGATATTGACGACATTTACGACTTTGACGACATTGACTACATGATGACATAGACGACATTAACGACATTGACGACATAGACGACATTGACGACATTGACGATATTGACGACATTGACGACATAGACGACTTAGACGATATTGACGACTTTGATCACATGACCATATTGACGACTTTGACGACATTGACGACATTGACGACACAGACAACATTGACGACATAGACGACATAGACGATATTTACGATTTTGTCGACATTGACGTCATAGATGACAATGACGAAATGTATGACATTGACAACATTGACAGCAGTGAAGACATTGACAGCATTGAAGACATTGACGATATTGACGACATTGACGTTATTGACGACATTGTTTACATAGATGACTTAGACGACATTGACGACATTGACGACATAGACGACATAGACGATATTGACGACATTGACGACATTGAGGACATAGACGACTTTGACGACATTGACGACACTGACGACATTGAAGACAGACGACATTGACGACATAGGCGAAGTAGACGACATAGAGATCATTGACGACATAGACTATATTGACGACATTGACGACATTTACGACATTGACGACATAGACGACATTGACGACATAGACGACACTGACGACATAGACGACGTTGACGACATAGACGATCTTTACGACTTTGATGGCATTGACGATATAGACGACATTGACGATATTGAGGACATTGACGACATTGACGACATAGACGACATTGAGGACATAGACGTCATTGACGACATAGACGATATTGACGTCTTTGACGACATTGACGACATTGAGGATATTGACGACATAGACGACATAGACGACATTGACGACATAGACGACATTGACGACATAGACGTCATAGACGATATTGACGACATTGATGATAACGACATTGACGACATAGACGACATTGATGACATTGACGACATACACGATATTGACGACATAGACGACGTAGACGACATAGACGACATTGACGACATAGACGACATAGACAATATTGACGACATTTACGACATTAACGACATTGACGACATAGACGACATTGACGACATTGACGGAACAGACGACTTCGACGATATAGACGATATTTACGACTTTGTCGACATTGACGACATAGATGACATTGACAACATGTAAGACATTGACATCATTGACACCATTGACGACATTGACGACATAGACGACATAGATGATATTGACGACTTTGACGACATTGACGACTTTGACGACATTGACGACATTGACGACATTGACGACACTGACGACATTGACGACATAGACGATATTTACGACTTTGACGACATTGACGACATAGATGACAAAGACAACATGTATGACATTGACAACATTGACAGCATTGAAGTCATTGACGACATTGACGTCATTGAAGACATTGACGACATTGACGACATAGACGACATTGACGACATTGACGAAATAGACGACATAGACGATAATACGACTTTGACGACATTAACGACATAGATGACATCGACAGCATGTATGACACTGACAACATTGACAGCATTGAAGACATTGATGACATTGACGTCATTGACGATATTGACGACATAGACGATTTTGACGACATTGACGAAAATGACGACACTGACGACATTGAAGACATCGACGACATTGACGACATAGGCGAAGTAGATGACATAGACAACATTGACGACATTGACGACTTAGACGATATTGACGACTTTGACGACATTGACGACATTGACGACATTGACGACATTGACGCCATTGACGACATAGACGACATAATATTTACGACTTTCACGACATTGACGACATAGACGACATACACGATATTGACTACATTGACGACATTGACGAAATTGACGACATTGACGACATAGACGACATTGACGATATTGACGACATAGACGACATTGACGACGTGGACGACATTGACGATATTGACGACATTGATGACATTGACGACATAGACGACAATGACGACATTGACGACATAGACGACATTAACGACATAGACGACATTGACGATATTGACGACATTGACGACATTAACGGCATTGACGACATAGACGACATTGACGACATCGACGACATTGATGACATTGACGACTTAGACGATATTGACGACATAGACGACATAGAAGACATAGACGACATTGACGACATTGACGACATAGACGATATTGACGACTTTGACGACATTGACGACATTGACGACATTGACGACATTGACGATATAGATGACATTGACGACATTGACGACATAGTCGACATATACGATATTGACGACTTTGACGACATTGACGACATTGACGATATTGACGACATAGACGACATTGACGACATGGACGACATAGACGACATTGACGACTTTGACGACATTGTCGACATTGACGATATTGACGACATAGACATTATTGACGACATAGACGACATAGACGATATTGACGACATTGACGACATTATCGACATTGACGACATAGTCGACATTGACGACATTGACGACTTTGACGACATAGACGACATTGACGACATAGACGACATTCACGACATTCACGACATTCACGACATGGACGACATTGACGACATAGACGATATTGACGACAATAACGTCATTGACGACATAGACAACATTGGCGACATAGACGAGATAGACGACATTGACGACATTGACGACATAGACGATATTGACGACTTTGACACCATTGACGATATTGACTATATTTACGACAGAAACGACATTGACGACATAGACGACATAGACGATATTGACGACTTTGACGACATTCACAAACTAGCCGACATTGACGACATAGACGACATAGACGATATTGACGACATTGACGAAAATGTCGATATTGACGATATTGACGGCATAGAAGATTTTGACGACATTGACGACAATTACGACACTGACGACACTGAAGACATAGACGACATTGACGACATAGGCGAAGTAGACGACATAGACAACATTGACGAATATGACGACTTTGACGACATTGACGACATTGACGACATTGACGACATTGACGACATAGACGACATAGGTGACATTGACGACATTGACGACATTGACGGCATAGACGATATTTACCACTTTGACGACATTGACGACATAGACGGCATTGACGACATTGACGACATTGACAACATTGACGACATTGACGACATAGACGACATAGACGACATTGACGACATTGACGACATAGACGACAGGAACGAAATTGACGACATTGACGACATAGACGACATAACCGATATTGACGACTTTGACGACATTGACGACATTGACGATATTGACGACAAAGACGCCATTGACGACATTGACGAACTAGAAGACTTAGACGACATTGACGACATTGACTACATAGACGACGTAGACGATATTGACGACATTGACGACATTGACGATATTGAAATCATTTACGCCCTAAAAGACATTGACGACATAGACGACATAGACAATATGGACGACATTGACGACATTAACGACATTGACGACATTGACGACATTGATGACATTGACGACATAGACGATATTGACGACTTTGATGACATTGACG
This sequence comes from Locusta migratoria, assembly GCA_026315105.1. NCBI lineage: Eukaryota > Metazoa > Arthropoda > Insecta > Orthoptera > Acrididae > Locusta > Locusta migratoria. The sequence continues at coordinate 127,245,956 of CM048754.1, forward strand.
ACATTGACGACATTGACGACATAGACGACATTGACGACATAGACGATGTAGACGATATTTACGACTTTGCCGACTTTGCCGACATTGACGACATTGACGACATTGACAACATTGACGACATTGACGACACAACGACATTGCCGACATAGACGACATAGACGATATTTACGACTTTGACGACATTGACGATATTGACGACAGACGATATTGACGACATTGACGACATAGACGACATTGACGATATTGACGACATAGATGACATAGATGATATTGACGACATTTAAGACATTGAAGACATAGACGAAATTCACGATATTCACGACATTCACGACCTTGACGACATTGACGACATTGACGACATAGACGACTTAGACGATATTGACGACATTGACAACATTAACGACATTGACGACATAGACGACATTGACGACATTGACGATATTGACGACATTAACGCCATTGACGACATTAACGCCATTGACGACATAGACGAAATTGACAACATAGACGACATAGACGATATAGACGACATTGACGACATAGACGATATTGACGACTTTGACCACATTGACGATATTGACGACATTGACGACATTGACGACACAGACGATATTGACGACATAGACGACATAGAAGATATTTACGATTTTGTCGACATTTACGACATAGACTACATTGACGACATTGACGACATAGATGACATAGACGATATTGACGACATTTACGACGTTGACGACATAGACGACATTCACGATATTCACGACATTCACGACATTGACGACATTGACGACATTGACGACTTCGACGACATTGACGACAATGACGACATAGACGACATTGACGACATAGACGACATAGACAATATTGACGACAATGACGACCTTAACGTCATTGACGACATAGACGACATTGACGACATTGATGACATTGACGACATTGACGACATAGACAATATTGACGACATAGGCAACATAGACGACATAGACGACATTGACGACATAGACGATATTTACAACTTTGACGACATTGACGACATTGACGACATTGACGACATCTACATCTACATACATACTCCGCAATTCACCGTAAGGTGCGTGGCGGAGGGTACACTGTACAACTACTAGGCATTTCCTTTCCTATTCCACTCCCAAATTGAACGAGGAAAAAAAGAACCCTATATGCCTCCGTACGAGCCCTAATTTCTCTTATCTTGTCTTTGTGATCTTTACGCGAAATGTAAGTAGGTGGCAGCAAGATCGTACTACACTCAGCTTCAAATCCGGCCCTCTAAATTTACTTAACAGAAATTCACGAAAAGAGCGTCGTCTTTCTTCCAGCGATACCCAATTGAGTTGCCGGAACATTTCCGTGACACTCGCGCATTGGTCGAACCTACCGGTAACAAATCCAGCTGCTCGCCTCTGAACCGCCTCTATGTCTTCTTTCAAACCGATCTGCTGCGGGTCCCAAATACTTGAGCAATACTCACGACGTGGTCGTACAAGCGTTTTATACGCGGTCTCTTTTACAGGTGAAGTACATCTTTCCAAAATTCTCCCAATAAACCGAAGTCGGCTGTCTGCCTTACTCACAACTGTCCTTACATGTTCGTTCCATTTCATATCGCTCTGCAATGTTACGCCTAGATATTTGAATGACGCGACCGCATCAAGAAGCTCACTACTGATGCTGTATTCGAAAATTATAGGATTGTTTTTTCTACTCATGCGCATCACCTTACATTTTTCTACATTGAGAGCTAGCTGCCATTCTTCGCACCAACTAGAGATTTTGTCTAAGTCAACCTGTATGCTATTACAGTCAGTTACAGACGACACCCTCCCATACACCACAGCATCATCAGCAAACAGCCGCAAACTTACTCTGTCCATCAGATCATTTATATAGATAGAAAATAATAGCGGTCCTATCACACTCCCCTGGGGCACGCCTGACGATACACTCGTCTCTGATGAACACTCGCCGTCGAGAACAACGTACTGCGTTCTATTACTTAGGCAATCTTCCAGCCAGTCACAAATCTGAGAACCTATTCCATAAGCTCGCATTTTCGTTAGGAGTCTGCAGTGTGGCACCGTGTCGAACGCCTTTTTGAAGTCGAGAAAAACACAATCCGCCTGTTGCCCTTCATCCATGGCTCGCAAGATGTCATGTGAGAAAAGGGCAAGCTGAGTTTCACATGAACGATGTTTCCTAAACCCGTGCTGATTCATGGAAAGAAGGTTTTCCGTTTCAAGGAAATTTACTATATTCAAACTGAGAATATGCTCCAAAATTCTACATGAAACCGATGTCAACGATATTGGCCTGTAATTGTATGGGTCAGTTCTCTTTCCTTTCTTATACACGGGAGTCACCTGCGCTTTATTCCAATCACTAGGAACTTTGCGCTGAGTTAAAGATTCGCTGTAATTGCAAGCTAAGTAGGGGGCCAATGCCGCAGAATAGTCTTTGTAAAACCGAACTGGTATTCCATCTGGACCAGCAGACTTTTTCGTATTTAGCTCTCTCAGCTGCTTCTCTACACCGGAAATACCTATTGCTATGTCCCCCATTTCGGAATTAGTACGTTGATCAAATGATGGTATATTTGTGCGGTCCTCCTGCGTGAAAGATTTCTTAAAGGTTAAATTTAGAACTTCAGCTTTCCGTTTGCTTTCTTCTATTACTGCCCCGGAATGATCAACTAGTGACTGGACAGTGGGCTTTGACCCGCTTATCGATTTTACATAGGACCAGAATTTTTTCGGGTTCTCGGAAAGATCTTTTGCTAACGACATTGCCGACATAGACGATATTTACGACTTTGACGACATTGACGACATAGAACCCATAGACAACATGTATGAAATTGACAAAATTGACAGTATTGAAGATAATGAAGACATTGACGTCATTGACGACATTGACGACATAGACGACTTTGACGACATTGACGACATACACGACATAGACGATATTGACGACTTTGACGACATTGATGACAAAGACGACATAGACGACATAGCCGATATTGACGATATGGACGAAATAGACGACATTGACGACATAGACGATATTGTGGACATTGACGACATTGATGATATTGATGATATTGACGACTTTGACGACATTGACGACATAACTGATATTGACAACTTTGACGACATTGACGACATTGACGATATTGACGACAAAGACACCATTGACGACATTGACGAACTAGAAGACATAGACGACTTTGACGAATTTGATGACATAGGTGACATAGACAATATGTTTGACATTGACAACATTGACAGCTTTGAAGACATTGACGACATTGACGTCATTGACGACATTGACGACATAGACGACAGGAACGATATTGACGACACAACGACATTGCCGACATAGATGACATAGACGATTTTTACGACTTTGACGACATTGACGACATAGATGACATAGACAACATGTATGAAATTGACAACATTGACAGCATTGAAGACTTTGAAGACATTGACGTCATTGACGACATTGACGACATAGCCGACTTTGACGACATTGACGACATTGACGACATTGACGACATACACGACATAGACGATATTGACGACATTGACGACATTGACGACATTGACGATATTGACGATATGGACGACATAGACGACATTGACGACATAGACGATATTGTGGACATTGACGACATTGATGATATTGATGACATTGACGACTTTGACGACATTGACGACTTTAACGACATTGACGACAAAGACGACATTGACGACATAGACGACATAGACGACATTGACGACATTGACGACATTGACGAAATAGACGACAGGAACGATATTGACGTCATTAACGACATTGACGACATAGACGACATAACCGATATTGACGACTTTGACGACATTGACGACATTGACGATATTGACGACAAAGACGCCATTGACGACATTGACGAACTAGAAGACATAGACGACTTTGACGAAGTTGACGACATAGATGACATAGACAATATGTATGACATTGACAACATTGACAGCAATGAAGACATTGACGACATTGACGTCATTGACGACATTGACGACATAGACGACATAGACGACATTGACAACATTGACGACATAGACGACATAGACGATATTGACGACATTGACGACTTTAACGACATTGACGACATAGAAGACATTGACGACAATGACGACATTGACGACATTGACGACACTGACGATATTGACGACACTGACGATACTGACGACATTGACGACATAGATGACATCGACAACATGTATGACATTGACAACATTGAAGACATTGACAGCATTGAAGACATTGACGACATTGACGTCATTGACGACGTAGACGACATAGACGATATTGACGACATTGACGACATTAACGACATTGACGACATAGAAGACATTGACGACATTGATAACATTGACGATATTGACGATATTGACGACATAGACGACATAGTCGGCATTGACGACATAGATGATAATGACGACTTTGACGACATTGACGACATTGACGACATAGACGACATAGACGACATTGACGACATTGACGACATTGACGACATAGACGACAGGAACGATATTGACGACGTTACGACATTGACGACATAGACGACATAACCGATATTGACGACTTTGACGACATTGACGATATTGACGACAAAGACGCCATTGACGACATTGACGAACTAGAAGACATAGACGACATTGACGACATTGACTACATAGACGACGTAGACGATATTGACGACATTGACGACATTGACTACATATACGACGTAGACGATATTGACGACATTGACGACATTAACGACATTGACGACATAGACGACATTGACAACATTGACGACATAGACGACATAGACGATATTGACGACATTGACGACATTAACGACATTGACGACATGGACGATATTGACGACTTTGATGACATTGACGACATTGACGACATTGACGAACCAGACGACATAGACGACATAGTCAACATAGACGATATTTACGAATTTGACGACATTGATGACATAGTTGCCATAGACAACATGTATGACATTGACAACATAGACAGCATTGAAGACATTCACGACATTGACGTCATTGACGACAATGACGACATAGACGCTTTGACGATATTGACGACTTTGACGACTTTGACGACATTGACGACATGATGACATAGACGACATTTACGACATTGACGACATAGACCACATTGACGACATTGACGACATTGACGACATAGTCGACATTGACGACATTGACGACGTAAACGACATAGACGATTTTTACGACTTTGACGCCATTGACGACATAGATGACATAGACATTATGTATGACATTGACAACAGTGACAGCATTGAAGACATTCACGACATTGACGACATTGACGACATAGACGACTTTGACGACATTGACGATATTGACGACATTTACGACTTTGACGACATTGACTACATGATGACATAGACGACATTAACGACATTGACGACATAGACGACATTGACGACATTGACGATATTGACGACATTGACGACATAGACGACTTAGACGATATTGACGACTTTGACCACATTGACCATATTGACGACTTTGACGACATTGACGACATTGACGACACAGACAACATTGACGACATAGACGACATAGACGATATTTACGATTTTGTCGACATTGACGTCATAGATGACAATGACAAAATGTATGACATTGACAACATTAACAGCAGTGAAGACATTGACAGCATTGAAGACATTGACGACATTGACGTTATTGACGACATTGATGACATAGATGACTTTGAAGACATTGACGACATTGACGACATAGACGACATAGACGATATTGACGACATTGACGACATTGACGACATAGACGACATTGACGACATAGACGACACTGACGACATAGACGACGTTGACGACATAGACGATCTTTACGACTTTGTTGGCATTGACGATATAGACGACATTGACGATATTGACGACATTGACGACATTGACGACATAGACGACATTGAGGACATAGACGTCATTGACGACATAGTCGATATTGACGTCTTTGACGACATTGACGACATTGAGGATATTCACGACATAGACGACATTGACGACATTGACGACATAGACGACATTGACGACATTGACGACATTGACGACATGGACGACATAGACGATATTGACGACATTGTCGGCATTAACGACATTGACGACATAGACGACATTGACGACATTGAGACATTGACGACATAGACGACATTGACGACATAGACGACATAGACGATATTGCCGACATTGATGATAACGACATTGACGACATAGACGACATTGATGACATTGACGACATACACGATATTGACGACATAGACGACATAGACGACATTGACGACATAGACGACATAGACAATATTGACGACATTGACGACATTAAGGACATTGACGACATAGACGACATTGACGACATTGACGGCACAGACGACTTCGACGATATAGACGATATTTACGACTTTGTCGACATTGACGACATAGATGACATAGACAACATGTAAGATATTGACATCATTACACCATTGACGACATTGACGACATAGACGACATAGATGATATTGACGACTTTGACGACATTGACGACATTGACGACATTGACGACATTGACGACATTGACGACATTGTCGACATAGACGATATTTACGACTTTGACGACATTGACGACATAGATGACAAAGACAACATGTATGATATTGACAACATTGACAGCATTGAAGGCATTGACGACATTGACGTCATTGAAGACATTGACGACATTGACGACATAGACGACATTGACGACATTGAAGAAATAGACGACATAGACGATAATACGACTTTGACGACATTAACGACATAGATGACATAGACAGCATGTATGACACTGACAACATTGACAGCATTGAAGACATTGATGACATTGACGTCATTGACGATATTGACGACATAGATGATTTTGACGACATTGACGAAAATGACGACACTGACGACATTGAAGACATAGACGACATTGACGACATAGGCGAAGTAGATGACATAGACAACATTGACGACATTGACGACTTAGACGATATTGACGACTTTGACGACATTGAAGACATTGACGACATTGACGACATTGACGCCATTGACGACATAGACGACATAATATTTACGACTTTCACGACATTGACGACATAGATGACATACACGATATTGACTACATTGAAGACATTGACGATATTGACGACATTGACGACATAGACGACATTGACGATATTGACGACATAGACGACATTGACGACATGGACGACATTGACGATATTGACGACATTGATGTCATTGACGACATAGACGACATTGACGACATTGACGACATAGACGACATTGACGACATAGACGACATAGACGACATTGACGATATTGACGACATTGACGACATTAACTGCATTGACGACATAGACGACATTGACGACATTGACGACATTGATATATTGACGACTTAGACGATATTGTCGACATAGACGACATAGAAGACATAGACGACATTGACGACATTGACGACTTTGACGACATTGACGACATTGACGATATTGATAGCATTGACGACATTGACGACATAGTCGACATATACGATATTGACGACTTTGACGACATTGACGACATTGACGATATTGACGACATAGACGACATTGAAAACATGGACGACATAGACGACATTGACGACTTTGACGACTTTGTCGACATTGACGATATTGACGACATAGACATTATTGACGACATGGACGACATAGACGAAATTGACGACATTGACGACATTAACGACATTGACGACATAGACGACATTGGCGACATTGACGACTTTGACGACATAGACGACATTGACGACATAGACGACATTCACGACATTCACGACATTCACGACATTGACGACATGGACGACATTGACAACATAGACGACATAGAAGACATAGACGATATTGACGACATTGACATCATTAACGACATTGACGACATAGTCGACATTGACGACATTGACGATATTGACAACAATAACGTCATTGACGACATAGACAACATTGACGACATAGACGAGATAGACGACATAGACGACATTGACGACATAGACGATATTGACGACTTTGACTACATTGACGATATTGACGATATTTACGACACAGACGACATTGACGACATAGACGACATAGTCGATATTTACGATTTTGTCGACATTGACGACATAGATGACATAGACAACATGTATGACATTGACAACATTGACAGCATTGAAGTCATTGACAGCATGGAAGTCATTGACGACATTGACGACATTGATGACATAGATGACTTTGAGACATTGATGACATTGACAACATAGACGACATAGACGATATTGACGACTTTGACGACTTTGACGACATTGACGACATTGACGACATAGACAACATTGACGACATTGACGACATATACGACATGGACGATATTTACGACTTTGATGACATTGACGACGTAGATGACATAGACAACATGTATGACATTGACAACATTGACGACATAGACGACATTGACGACATTGACGATATTGAAAACATTTACGACATAGAAGACATTGACGACATAGACGACATAGACAATATGGACGACATTGACGACATTAACGACATTGACGACATTGACGACATTGATGACATTGACGACATAGACGATATTGACGACTTTGATGACATTGACGACATTGACGACACAGTCGACATTGACGACATAGTCAACATAGTCGATAATTACGAATTTGACGTCATTGACGACATAGATGACATAGACAACATGTATGACATTGACAACATAGACAGCATTGAAGACATTCACGACATTGACGTCATTGACGACATTGACGACATAGACGACTTTGACGACATTGATGACATTGACGAAATAGACGACATAGACGATAATACGACTTTGACGACATTAACGACATAGATGACATAGACAGCATGTATGACACTGACAACATTGACAGCATTGAAGACATTGATGACATTGACGTCATTGACGATATTGACGACATAGATGATTTTGACGACATTGACGAAAATGACGACACTGACGACATTGAAGACATAGAAGACATTGACGACATAGGCGAAGTAGATGACATAGACAACATTGACGACATTGACGACTTAGACGATATTGACGAATTTGACGACATTGAAGACATTGACGACATTGACGACATTGACGCCATTGACGACATAGACGACATTATATTTACGACTTTCACGACATTGACGACATAGATGACATACACGATATTGACTACATTGACGATATTGACGACATTGACGAAATAGACGACATTGACCATATTGACGACATAGACGACATAGACTACATGGACGACATTGACGATATTGACGACATTGATGACATTGACGACATAGACGACATTGACGACATTGACGTCATAGACGACATTGACGACATAGACGACATAGACGACATTGACTATATTGACGACATTGACGACAGTAACGGCATTGACGACATAGACGACATTGACGACATTGACGACATTGATGACGTTGACGACTTAGACGATATTGTCGACATAGACGACATAGAAGACATAGATGACATTGACGACATTGACGATATTGACGACTTTGACGACATTGACGACATTGACGATATTGATGACATTGACAACATTGACGACATAGTCGACATATACGATATTGACGACTTTGACGACATTGACGACATTGACGATATTGACGACATAGACGACATTGACGACATGGACGACATAGACGACATTGACGACTTTGACGAATTTGTCGACATTGACGATATTGACGACATAGACATTATTGACGACATGGACGACATAGACGAAATTGACGACCTTGACGACATTGACGACATGGACGACATTGACGACATTGACGACTTTGACGACATAGACGACATTGACGACATAGACGACAATCACGACATTCTCGACATTCACGACATTGACGACATGGACGACATTGACGACATAGACGACATAGACGACATAGACGATATTGACGACATTGACAACATTAACGACATTGACGACATAGTCGACATTGACGACATTGACGATATTGACAACAATAACCTCATTGACGACATAGACAACATTGACGACATAGACGAGATAGACGACATAGACGACATTGACGACATATACAATATTGACGACTTTGACCACATTGACGATATTGACGATATTTACGACACAGACGACATTGACGACATAGACGACATAGTCGATATTTACGATTTTGTCGACATTGACGACATAGACGGCATAGACGACATTGACGGCATTGACAACATTGATGACATAGACGACATTGACGACATAGACGACATTGACGACATAATCGACATAGACGCTATTGACGACTTTGACGACATTGACGACATTGACGATATTGACGACATAGACGACATTGACGACATAGACGACATTGACGACATTGACGACATGGACGACATAGACGATATTCACGACATTGACGACATTAACGACATTGACGACATAGACGACATAGACGACATTGACGACATTGACGATATTGAAAACATTTACGACATAGAAGACATTGACGACATAGACGACATAGACAATATGGACGACATTGACGACATTAACGACATTGACGACATTGACGACATTGATGACATTGACGACATAGACGATATTGACGACTTTGATGACATTGACGACATTGACGACATTGACGACACAGTCGACATTGACGACATAGTCAACATAGTCGATAATTACGAATTTGACGACATTGACGACATAGATGACATAGACAACATGTATGACATTGACAACATAGACAGCATTGAAGACATTCACGACATTGACGTCATTGACGACATTGACGACATAGACGACTTTGACGACATTGACGATATTGACGACATTGACGACTTTGACGACATTGATGACATGATGACATAGACGACATTTACGACATTGACGACATAGACGACATTGACGACTTTGACGACATTGACGACATTGACGACATTGACGACGTAAACGACATAGACGATATTTACGACTTTGACGCCATTGACGACATAGATGACACAGACAACATGTATGACATTGACAATATTGACAGCATTGAAGACATTCACGACATTGACGTCATTGACGATATTGACGACATAGACGACTTTGACGACATTGACGATATTGACGACATTTACGACTTTGACGACATGGACGACATGATGACATAGACGACATTAAAGACATTGACGACATAGACGACATAGACGATATTGACGACTTTGACGACATTGACGACATGGACGACATTGACGACACAGACGACAATGACGACATAGACGACGTAGACGATATTAACGACTTTGACGACTTTGCCGACATTGACGACATTGACATTGACAACATTGACGACATTGACGACACAACGACATTGCCGCCATAGACGACATAGACGATATTTACGACTTTGACGACATTGACGACATAGAAGGCATAGACAACATGTATGACATAGACAACATTGACAGCATTGAAGACATTGAAAACAATGACGTCATTGACGACATTTGCGAAATAGACGACCTTGACGACATTGACGACATAGATGACATAGATGATATTGACGAAATTTACGACATTGACGACATAGACGAAATTCACGATATTCACGACATTCACGACCTTGACGACATTGACAACATTAACGACATTGAGGACATAGGCGACATTGACGACATTGACGATATTGACGTCATTAACGCCATTGACGACATTAACGCCATTGACGACATAGACGAAATTGACAACATAGACGACATAGACGATATAGGCGACATTGATGACATAGACGATATTGACGACTTTGACCACATTGACGATATTGACGACATTGACGACATTGACGACACAGACGACATTGACGACATAGACGACATAGACGATATTTACGATTTTGTCGACATTTACGACATAGACGACATTGACGACATTGACGACATAGATGACATAGACGATATTGACGACAATGACGACATTAACGTCATTGACGACATAGACGACATTGACGACATTGATGACATTGACGACATAGACAATATTGACGACATAGACAACATAGACGACATAGACGACATTGACGACATAGACGATATTTACAACTTTGACGACATTGACGACATTGACGACACAACGACATTGCCGACATCGACGACATAGACGATATTTACGACTTTGACGACATTGACGACATAGAAGACATAGACAACATGTATGAAATTGACAACATTGACAGTATTGAAGACAATGAAGACATTGACGTCATTGACGACATTGACGACATAGACGACTTTGACGACATTGACGACATAGACGATAATGACGACTTTGACGACATTGACGACAAAGACGACATAGACGACATAGACGATATTGACGATATGGACGACATAGACGACATTGACGACATAGACGATATTGTGGACATTGACGACTTTGACGACATTGACGACAAAGCCGACATTGACGACATTGACGACATAGATGACATCGACAACATGTATGACATTGACAACATTGAAGACATTGACAGCATTGAAGACATTGACGACATTGACGTCATTGACGACGTAGACGACATAGACGATATTGACGACATTGACGACATTAACGACATTGACGACATAGAAGACATTGACGACATTGATAACATTGACGATATTGACGATAATGACGACATAGACGACATAGTCGGCATTGACGACATAGACGATAATGACGACTTTGACGACATTGACGACATTGACGAACTAGAAGACATAGACGACTTTGACGACATTGACGACATTGACGATATTGACGACAAAGGCGCCATTGACGACATTGACAAACTAGAAGACATAGACGACATTGACTACATAGACGACGTAGACAATATTGACGACATTGACGATTTTGACGGCATTGACGACATTAACGACAGTGACGACATAGACGACATTGACGACATAGACGATATTGACGACATTGATGATAACGACATTGACGACATAGACGACATTGATGACATAGACGACATAGACGATATTGACGACATAGACGACATAGACGACATTGACGACATAGACGACATCGACAATATTGACGACATTGACGATATTGACGATATTGACGACTTTGACGACAATTACGACACTGACGACATTGAAGACATGGACGACATTGACGACATAGGCAAAGTAGACGACATAGACAACATTGACGACTATGACGACTTTGACGACATTGTCGACATTGACGACATTGACGACATTGACGACATAGACGACATAGACGACATAGGTGACATTGACGACATTGACGACAATTACGACATAGACGACATAGACGATATATACCACTTTGACGACATTGACGACATAGACGGCATAGACGACATTGACGACATTGACGACATTGACGACATAGACGACATTGACGACATAAACGACAATGACGCTATTGACGACTTTGACGACGTTGACGACATTGACGATATTGACGACATAGACGACATTGACGACATTGACGACATGGACGACATACACGATATTGACGACGTTGTCGACATTAACGACATTGACGACATAGACGACATTGACGACATTGACGACATTGACGCCATTGACGACATAGATGATATAGACATTATGTATGACATTGACAACAGTGACAGCATTGAAGACATTCATGACATTGACGACATTGACGACATAGACGACTTTGACGATATTGACGACATTTACGACTTTGACGACATTGACTACATGATGACATAGACGACAATAACGACATTGACGACATAGACGACATTGACGACATTGACGATATTGACGACATTGACGACATAGACGACTTAGACGATATTGACGACTTTGACCTCATTGACCATATTGACGACTTTGACGACATTGACATTGACGACACAGACAACATTGACGACATAGACGACATAGACGATATTTACGATTTTGTCGACATTGACGTCATAGATGACAATGACAAAATGTTTGACATTGACAACATTGACAGCAGTGAAGACATTGACAGCATTGAAGACATTGACGACATTGACGACATTGACGTTATTGACGACATGTTGACATAGATGACTTTGACGACATTGACGACATTGACGACATAGACGACATAGACGATATTGACGACATTGACGACATTGAGGACATAGACGACTTTGACGACATTGACGACACTGACGACATTGAAGACAGACGACATTGACGACATAGGCGAAGTAGACGACATAGTGAACATTGACGACATAGACGACATAGACTATATTGACGACATTGACGACATTGACGACATTGACGACATAGACGACATTGACGACATAGACGACACTGACGACTTAGACGACGTTGACGACATAGACGATCTTTACGACTTTGATGGCATTGACGATATAGACGACTTTGACGATATTGACGACATTGACGACATAGACGACATTGAGGACATAGACGTCATTGACGACATAGACGATATTGACGTCTTTGACGACATTGACGACATTGAGGATATTGACGACATAGACGACATAGAAGATATTTACGATTTTGTCGACATTTACGACATAGACTACATTGACGACATTGACGACATAGATGACATAGACGATATTGACGACATTTACGACGTTGACGACATAGACGACATTCACGATATTCACGACATTCACGACATTGACGACATTGACGACATTGACGACTTCGACGACATTGACGACATTGACGACATAGACGACATTGACGACATAGACGACTTTGACGTTATTGACGACATTTACGACTTTGACGACATTGACTACATGATGACATAGACGACATTAACGACATTGACGACATAGACGACATTGACGACATTGACGATATTGACGACATTGACGATATAGACGACTTAGACGATATTGACGACTTTGACCACATTGACCATATTGACGACTTTGACGACATTGACGACATTGACGACACAGACAACATTGACGACATAGACGACATAGACGATATTTACGATTTTGTCGACATTGACGTCATAGATGACAATGACAAAATGTATGACATTGACAACATTGACAGCAGTGAAGACATTGACAGCATTGAAGACATTGACGACATTGACGACATTGACGTTATTGACGACATTGTTGATATAGATGACTTTGACGACATTGACGACATTGACGACATAGACGACATAGACGATATTGACGGCATTGACGACATTGAGGACATAGACGACTTTGACGACATTGACGACACTGACGACATTGAAGACAGACGACATTGACGACATAGGCGAAGTAGACGACATAGAGAAAATTGACGACATAGACGACATAGACTATATTGACGACATTGACGACATTGACGACATTGACGACATAGACGACATTGACGACATAGACGACACTGACGACATAGACGACGTTGACGACATAGACGATCTTTACGACTTTGATGGCATTGACGATATAGACGACTTTGACGATATTGACGACATTGACGACATTGACGACATAGACGACATTGAGGACATAGACGTCATTGACGACATAGACGATATTGACGTCTTTGACGACATTGACGACATTGAGGATATTGACGACATAGATGACAAAGAAGATATTTACGATTTTGTCGACATTTATGACATAGACTACATTGACGACATTGACGACATAGATGACATAGACGATATTGACGACATTTACGACGTTGACGACATAGACGACATTCACGATATTCACGACATTCACGACATTGACGACATTGACGACATTGACGACATTGACGACTTCGACGACATTGACGACATTGACGACATAGACGACATTGACGACATAGACGACATAGACAATATTGACGACAATAACGACATTAACGTCATTGACGCCATAGACGACATTGACGACATTGATGACATTAACGACATTGACGACATAGACAATATTGACGACATAGACAACATAGACGACATATACGACATTGACGACATAGACGATATTTACAACTTTGACGACATTGACGACATTGACGACACAACGACATTGCCGACATAGACGACATAGACGATATTTACGACTTTGACGACATTGACGACATAGATGACATAGACAACATGTATGAAATTGACAACATTGACAGCATTGAAGACTTTGAAGACATTGACGACATTGACGACATTGACGACATAGACGACTTTCACGACATTGACGACATTGACGACATTGACGACATACACGACATAGACGATATTGACGACATTGACGACAAAGACGACATTGACGACATAGACGACATAGACGACATTGACGATATTGACGATATGGACGACATAGATGACATTGACGACATAGACGATATTGTGGACATTGACGACATTGATGATATTGATGATATTGACGACTTTGACGACATTGACGACTTTAACGACATTGACGACATAGACGACATAGACGACATAGACGACATTGACGACATTGACGACATTGACGACATAGACGACAGGAACGATATTGACGTCATTGACGACATTGACGACACAGACGACATAACCGATATTGACGACTTTGACGACACTGACGACATTGACGATATTGACGACAAAGACGCCATTGACGACATTGACGAACTAGAAGACATAGACGACTTTGACGAAGTTGACGACATAGATGACATAGACAATATGTATGACATTGACAACATTGACAGCTATGAAGACATTGACGACATTGACGTCATTGACGATATTGACGACATAGACGACATAGACGACATTGACAACATTGACGACATAGACGATATTGACGACATTGACGACATTAACGACATTGACGACATAGAAGACATTGACGACAATGACGACATTGACGACATTGACGACACTGACGATATTGACGACATTGACGACATAGATGACATCGACAACATGTATGACATTGACAACATTGAAGACATTGACAGCATTGAAGACATTGACGACATTGACGTCATTGACGACGTAGACGACATAGACGATATTGACGACATTGACGACATTAACGACATTGACGACATAGAAGACATTGACGACATTGATAACATTGACGATATTGACGATATTGACGACATAGACGACATAGTCGGCATTGACGACATAGACGATAATGACGACTTTGACGACATTGACGAACTAGAAGACATAGACGACTTTGACGAAGTTGACGACATAGATGACATAGACAATATGTATGACATTGACAACATTGACAGCTTTGAAGACATTGACGACATTGACGTCATTGACGACATTGACGACATAGACGACATAGACGACATTGACGACATTGACGACATAGACGACAGGAACGATATTGACGACATTGACGACATTGACGACATAGTGAACATAACCGATATTGACGACTTTGACGACATTGACGATATTGACGACAAAGACGCCATTGACGACATTGACGAACTAGAAGACATAGACGACATTGACGACATTGACTACATAGACGACGTAGACGATATTGACGACATTGACGACATTGACTACATATACGACGTAGACGATATTGACGACATTGACGACATTAACGACATTGACGACATAGACGACATTGATCTTTGGCGTGACGTCACGAGTGCTGGACTGCTGTGCACATCGCTCTCGAGTTTTTATATAATTTTAGGATTAATATAATTATTTTAATTGTTATTTCGTGACAATATTCAATCTAGAGGTGTTCTAGTAAAGGTTCGTCAGTTATTTTAGCGTTTGTTGTGCCGTAATTGCTTTAAGTGGTGTTATTTGTGTTCGCGTGTGCGCCGTCATCGACGTCTTACTGCTTTGTTTACATCTGGTGGCGAGTGGTTCCAGCCGTAGCGGTCTCCGAAAGCTAAGTTCTAATAAGTGTTTGTGTATTGTAGTTAAATTATTAAAGTTTTAGATTTCAGGAGGTGTTATCGCACTAGTTGTTTATTAACTTTAGTACTTTTCAACAGGTGACTTGCTGTTTTTAACGTAGTTAAGGTTGGGAAACTTTAAGTTACGGTATTTGATAACTCTTGTACTCTCACAGTGTTTAGTTGTTTTATTAGTGACGCTTGAATTTGAACTTGTTTATACAAGCAACAGTGTAAAGTTTCTGTGGTAGTGTTATTTGCTCTTTTCTGATACTATTAGTTGTTGTTACTTGATTTGTAGAGACTGAGGTTTGTTGATTGCTGTAGTTAAGAGGTACTTCCTACTTATTTTGTAGAAACTTAACTTCATAACGTAGACGTCTAGTTTTTCTTAACAAATTATTGTAAAATTTTACCATGAGTGAAAAGTGTGGGCTCTGTCGTAGGTTCGTGCGTAGTGGGCTGCAGTGTGGGATTTGTAGTAAGTATTTTCATGGGGGGGGAGTGCAGTGGGGAAGACAGTGGGCATTGTGGTGAGGTTCTCTCCTGGAACTGTAGGATTTGCAGCAGGAATAAGTTGATAGAGGAGCAGGAGCGTTTGATCTGCGCCCTTCAGGTGCAGTTGAAAAACGCTGAAGAGGAACTAGGTAGGTTGAGGAGGGGAAGGGGGGCTGGGGAATGGGAACTGGCAGTTGGCAAGAAGGTAGCTAGGAGAAGGTATTCAGATAGCTTTACATTGCAAGTTGCAAATAGGTTTGACCAACTGTCAGAGTTGAGTGGAGATGAACCTCCTGTAGCTGTAGGTGTAGGAAGTACGCAGCAGACCTCAGCTTTTGGTAAGCCGAAATCTGTAGAGAGGTCTCTTAGGAAGAAGAAGGTTCTGCTGCTAGGTAGTTCTCAAGGCAGAGGTGTTGGCCAACAGTTGCAGGAAGTACTTGGGAGTGAGTACCAGGTCACCAGCATAGTGAAGCCTAGTGCAGGGTTAGATCAGGTCACTTGTAACATAGGGGACTTATGTAGGAATTTTTCAAAAGAGGATCAGGTAGTTATAGTGGGTGGGGCCGGGAACAGTCTTGATAGGGACGGGGAATATGATATAGGTGGTGATCTGGAAAGGATAGCAAATGAAACTGGTGGCACGAATGTGCATTTCGTGCAGCTGTTTCAGCGTCATGATAGGCCTTGTCTTAATACGGCTGTCAGCCGTCTTAACATGGGGCTTGAAAAGGCGCTGATGACGGAGGGCATGGATCACATTGCAGTGGTGCCAGTTGAAACTATCCAAAGGTCGGATTTTACTAGGCACGGTCTGCACCTCAATAGGTATGGGAAGGGGAGGTTGGCAAAGCTCATAGGTGACAGTGTAGTAGGGGGTGGGGGTTTCACTCATGGAAAAATTCCTGTAGTAGTTGGTGTTAGGGCTGCACCTTTTTTAGACTGAAGACAGCTGATAGATATTCCTGCTTAAAAGAAGTCCCTCTAAGAAATGAACCACCTTTGACAAAGTCTAAGAATATAAGTAATAAGGGAATTACTGTTTTTCATCAAAATATACAGGGTATCAGAGATAAAGTTAATGAAATGCTTATTGATACTGATTCTGACATTATTGGTATTTCAGAGCACTTTTTAAGTGGTGTGACAATTCAGAGACTTCCTTTGCCAGGATACAGGTTAGCTGCCTTTTACTCTAGGAGTTCCTTGCAGTGTGGGGGAGTGGCCATGTATGTAAAAAACGATTTTTCATCGGAGTCAATCGATTTTTCTAAACACTGCACAGAACAGATATTTGAATGTTGTGCAGGAATTGTTAATGTTAATGGAACTAAACTAGTAATAGTTGTTATTTATAGATCCCCTGACTCAGATTTTAAAATGTTTCTGCCCAAGCTGGAATTGGTTCTGGGTTCACTGTATAGGAAGTATAAAAATTTAATTGTGTGTGGAGATTTCAACATTAATTGTGTAGGTGATAGCTCAAGGAAACGTCAGCTGTTAGATCTATTTAATTCCTATAACATGATGCAAACAGTATTTTTTCCAACGAGAGTGCAAGGAAATAGCAGTTCTACCATTGACAACATTTTTGTTCATTCTTCATTATTAGAGGGGCACTCTGTCAGCAGAATAGTAAATGGCCTATCAGACCACGATGCCCAACTTTTAATTCTAAAAAGTATTTGTTCTCAAACAAATGTTAAACATAAATATCAACTACTCAGAAAAGTTAATCCAGTTGCAATTGAGACCTTTTTAAGCCTAATTAAGGAACAAGAATGGCAGGATGTTTATAGTGCTGATAATGCAGATGATAAATATAATGCTTTTCTGAACACATTTATTATGCTATTTGAAAGTTGCTTTCCACTAGAACGCTAAAAACAGGGTACTTTCAGTAACAGACAGCCAGGGTGGATGACAAAGGGGATAAGAGTATCATGTAGAACTAAGCGGGAGTTGTATCAAAATGTTAGAAGCAGTCAGAATGAAGATGCAGTAGCTCATTACAAACAGTACTGTAAGGTTCTGAAAACGTCATTAAGAATGCAAAAAGTATGTGGTACGCAAAAAGAATAGCAAACTCTCGGGATAAAATTAAAACTATCTGGTCAGTCGTGAAGGAAGTGTCTGGTCAGGAGCAGCAGGTAGAAGATATAACGTCAGTGCGTAGTAGGAATGTTTCTGTTACTGACAAGTTAGATATATGTGCAATATTCAATAATCACTTTCTGAATATAGTAGAGGAACTAAACAAAACTGTAGTTTCTACAGGTAATCATATAACGTTTTTAGAAAATGCGTTTCCGAGGCTGTTGCCTGAAATGATCCTTCATGATACTTCCATAGGTGAGATTGAGTCAATAATTAAATCACTAAAGACTAAGGACTCTTGTGGATA
Source organism: Locusta migratoria (assembly GCA_026315105.1). NCBI lineage: Eukaryota > Metazoa > Arthropoda > Insecta > Orthoptera > Acrididae > Locusta > Locusta migratoria. The sequence continues at coordinate 127,266,874 of CM048754.1, forward strand.
TGATGGGGTATCTAGCAGAATTCTAAAGTACTGTTCTCCATATGTTAGCCCAGTACTAAGCCATATTTGTAATTTTTCCTTTCGGAATGGTCAGTTTCCTAACAGATTAAAGTACTCAGTAGTGAAACCGCTTTATAAAAAAGGCGAAAGGGATAATGTAGACAACTATAGACCTATTTCTATGCCATCGGTTTTTTCCAAAGTTATTGAAAAGGCTGTATATTCAAGATTAATTGATCATTTCAGTTCACATAATTTCCTGTCAAACGTACAGTTTGGTTTTAGAAGTGGTTTAACGACCGAAAACGCTATATTTTCGTTTCTCTGTGAGGCACTTGATGGGTTAAATAAGAGGCTACGGACATTAGGCGTCTTCTTTGATTTAACAAAAGCGTTTGATTGTGTTGATCACAAAATATTGTTGCAGAAGTTGGAACATTATGGAATACGGGGAGTAGCCCACAACTGGTTCACCTCTTACTTTAATAATAGACAACAGAAGGTAATTCTCCGCAGTGTAGAAAATGGCTATGACGTGCAATCCCAATGGGGCACAATTAAGTATGGGGTGCCCCAGGGGTCTGTTTTGGGACCATTGCTGTTTCTTATTTATATAAATGATATGCCTTCGAGTATAACAGGTGATTGTAAAATATTTTTGTTTGCTGATGATACCAGCTTGGTAGTGAAGGATGTTGCTCGTAATATTGACACAGTATCAAATAATGCAGTTCAAGAGATAAGTTCATGGCTAATAGAAAACAAGTTGATGTTAAATCACAGTAAAACTCAGTTCTTACAATTTCTAACACATAATTTGACGAAATCTGACATTATGATTACACATAATGGGCATGTGATAAGTGAGACTGAACAGTTCAAATTTCTAGGTGTTCATATAGACAGTAAGCTGTCATGGAAAGCCCATGTTCAGGATCTTCTTCCAAAACTAAATTCTGCTATATTTACCATTAGAACAATATCTGAGATAAGTGATTTTTCAACACGAAAAGTAGTCTATTTCGCTTACTTTCACTCACTTATGACGTACGGCATTGTTTTTTGGGGTAACTCGCCTGATGCAAAAAGGATATTTCTGGCTCAAAAACGGGCGGTTCGAGCAATATCTGGTGTAAGTTCGCGAACGTCATGTCGACCCCTTTTCAGTAGTCTGGGAATTTTGACTCTGGCGTCACAATACGTTTTTTCTTTAATGTCGTTTGTTGTTAATAATATCAGCTTATTCCCACGAGTTAGTAGCTTTCACTCGGTGAATACTAGACAGATGTCTAATCTACATTTGCACCGCACCACCTTAACACTTGTGCAGAAAGGGGTGCAGTATTCTGCGGCATCCATTTTCAATAAGCTGCCACAAGAACTTAAGAATCTTAGCACTAATCCACATGCTTTCAAATCTAAATTGAAGAGTTACCTCGTGGCTCACTCCTTTTATTCTGTCGAGGAACTCCTAGAAAAGTTAAACAATTAAGCTAACTTATTTTTTCTTTATTGATTCTTTTCACTTTTTCTATTACCATTATTGTGTAACAATTAATGTATTCACTTGTTCCATGACCATGGAGTCTTACTCCTGAAGTGGGTCCTATGGAACAGAATAAATAAATAAATAAATAAAAATAAATAGACAACATTTACGACATAGACGACATAGACGATATTGACGAGATTGACGACATTAACGACATTGACGACATAGACGACATTGACAACATTGACGACATAGACGACATAAACGATATTGACGACATTGACGTCATTAACGACATTGACGACATAGACGATATTGACGACTTTGATGACATTGACGACATTGACGACACAGACGACATAGACGACATAGTCAACATAGACGATATTTACGAATTTGACGACATTGATGACATAGTTGGCATAGACAACATGTATGACATTGACAACATAGACAGCATTGAAGACATTCACGACATTGACGTCATTGACGACAATGACGACATACACGAATTTGACGATATTGACGACATTGACGACTTTGACGACATTGACGACATGATGACATAGACGACATTTACGACATTGACGACATAGACCACATTGACGACATTGACGACATTGACGACATTGACGACATAGTCGACATTGACGACATTGACGACGTAAACGACATAGACGATATTTACGACTTTGACGCCATTGACGACATAGATGACATAGACATTATGTATGACATTGACAACAGTGACAGCATTGAAGACATTCACGACATTGACGACATTGACGACATAGACGACTTTGACGACATTGACGATATTGACGACATTTACGACTTTGACGACATTGACTACATGATGACAGACGACATTAACGACAATGACGACATAGACGACATTGACGACATTGACGATATTGACGACATTGACGACATAGACGACTTAGACGATATTGACGACTTTGAACACATTGACCATATTGACGACTTTGACGACATTGACGACATTGACGACACAGACAACATTGACGACATAGACGACATAGACGATATTTACGATTTTGTCGACATTGACGTCATAGATGACAATGACAAAATGTATGACATTGACAACATTGACAGCAGTGAAGACATTGACAGCATTGAAGACATTGACGACATTGACGTTATTGACGACATTGATGACATAGATGACTTTGACGACATTGACGACATTGACGACATAGACGACATAGACGATATTGACGACATTGACGACATTGACGACATTGACGATTTTGACGAAATTGACGACACTGACGACATTGAAGACAGACGACATTGACGACATAGGTGAAGTAGACGACATAGACAACATTGACGACATAGACGACATAGACTATATTGACGACATTGACGACATAGACGACATTGACGACATAGACGACACTGACGACATAGACGACGTTGACGACATAGACGATCTTGACGACTTTGATGGCATTGACGATATAGACGACATTGACGATATTGACGACATTGACGACATAGACGACATTGAGGACATAGACGTCATTGACGACATAGACGATATTCTCGTCTTTGACGACATTGACGACATTGAGGATATTGACGACATAGACGACATTGACGACATTGACGACATAGACGACATTGATGACATTGACGACATTGACGACATGGACGACATAGACGATGTTGACGACATTGTCGACATTAACGACATTGACGACATAGACGACATTGACGACATTGAGACATTGACGACATAGACAACATTGACGACATAGACGACATAGACGATATTGACGACATTGATGATAACGATATTGACGACATAGACGACATTGATGACATTGACGACATACACGATATTGACGACATAGACGACATAGACGACATAGACGACATTGACGACATAGACGACATAGACAATATTGACGACATTGACGACATTCACGACATTGACGACATAGACGACATTGACGACATTGACGGCACAGACGACTTCGACGATATAGACGATATTTACGACTTTGTCGACATTGACGACATAGATGACGTAGACAACATGTAAGACATTGACATCATTACACCATTGAGGACATTGACGACATAGACGACATAGATGATATTGACGACTTTGACGACATTGACGACATTGAAGACATTGACGACATTGACGAAATAGACGATATTTACGACTTTGACGACATTGACGACATAGATGACAAAGAAAACATGTATGACATTGACAACATTGACAGCATTGAAGACATTGACGACATTGACGTCATTGAAGACATTGACGACATTGACGACTTAGACGACATTGACGACATTGACGAAATAGACGACATAGACGATAATACGACTTTGACGACATTAACGACATAGATGACATAGACAGCATGTATGACACTGACAACATTGACAGCATTGAAGACATTGATGACATTGACGTCATTGACGATATTGACGACATAGATGATTTTGACGACATTGACGAAAATGACGACACTGACTACATTGAAGACATAGACGACATTGACGACATAGGCGAAGTAGATGACACAGTCAACATTGACGACATTGACGACTTAGACGATATTGACGACTTTGACGACATTGAAGACATTGACGACATTGACGACATTGACGCCATTGACGACATAGACGACATAATATTTACGACTTTCACGACATTGACGACATAGATGACATACACGATATTGACTACATTGACGACATTGACGATATTGACGACATTGACGACATAGACGACATTGACGATATTGACGACATAGACGACATTGATGCCATGGACGACATTGACGATATTGACGACATTGATGACATTGACGACATAGACGACATTGACGACATTGACGACATAGACGACATTGACGACATAGACGACATAGACGACATTGACGATATTGACGACATTGACGACATTAACGGCATTGACGACATAGACGACATTGACGACATTGACGACATTGATGACATTGACGACTTAGACGATATTGTCGACATAGACGACGTCGAAGACATAGACGACATTGACGACATTGACGATATTGACGACTTTGACGACATTGACGACATTGACGATATTGATGACATTGACGACATTGACGACATAGTCGACATATACGATATTGACGACTTTGACGACATTGACGACATTGACGATATTGACGACATAGACGACATTGACGACATGGACGACATAGACGACATTGACGACTTTGACGACATTGTCGACATTGACGATATTGACAACATAGACATTATTGACGACATAGACGACATAGACGAAATTGGCGACATTGATGACATTAACGACATTGACGACATAGACGACATTGACGACATTGACGACTTTGACGACATAGACGACATTGACGACATAGACGACATTCACGACATTCACGACATTCACGACATTGACGACATGGACGACATTGACGACATAGACGACATAGACGATATTGACGACATTGACAACATTAACGACATTGACGACATAGTCGACATTGACGACATTGACGATATTGACAACAATAACGTCATTGACGACATAGACAACATTGACGACATAGACGAGATAGACGACATAGACGCCATGACGACATAGACGATATTGACGACTTTGACCACATTGACGATATTGACGATATTTACGACACAGACGACATTGACGACATAGACGACATAGTCGATATTTACGATTTTGTCGACATTGACGACATAGATGACATAGACAACATGTATGACATTGACAACATTGACAGCATTGAAGACATTGACAGCATGGAAGTCATTGACGACATTGACGACATTGATGACATAGATGACTTTGAGACATTGACGACATTGACGACATATACGACATGGACGATATTTACGACTTTGATGACATTGACGACATAGATGACATAGACAACATGTATGACATTGACAACATTGACAGCATTGAAGACATTGACGACATTGACGTCCTTGATGACATTGACGACATAGACGACTTTGACGAATTTGGCGACATAGACGACATAGACGATATTGACGACATTGATGGCATTGACGAAAATGTCGATATTGACGATATCGTCGGCATAGACGATTTTGACGACATTGACGACAATTACGACACTGACGACACTGAAGACAATAGACGACATTGACGACTTAGGCGAAGTAGACGACATAGACAACATTGACGACTATGACGACTTTGACGACATTGACGACATTGACGACTTTCACGACATTGACGACATTGACGACATAGACGACATAGACGACATAGGTGACATTGACAACTTTGACGACAGTGACGACATAGACGATATTTACAACTTTGACGACATTGACGACATAGACGGCATAGACGACATTGACGGCATTGACAACATTGACGACATTGACGACATAGACGACATTGACGACATAGACGACACTGACGACATAAACGACATAGACGCTATTGACGACTTTGACGACATTGACGACATTGACGATATTGACGACATAGACGACATTGACGACATAGACGACATAGACGACATTGACGACATTGACGACATGGACGACATAGACGATATTCACGACATTGACGACATTAACGACATTGACGACATAGACGACATAGACGACATAGACGACACAGACGATATTGACGACATTGAAAACATTTACGACATAGCAGACATTGACGACATAGACGACATAGACAATATGGACGACATTGACGACATTAACGACATTGACGACATTGACGACATTGATGACATTGACGACATAGACGATATTGACGACTTTGATGACATTGACGACATTGACGACATTGACGACACAGTCGACATTGATGACATAGTCAACATAGTCGATAATTACGAATTTGACGACATTGACGACATAGATGGCATAGACAACATGTATGACATTGACAACATAGACAGCATTGAAGACATTCACGACATTGACGTCATTGACGACATTGACGACATAGACGACTTTGACGACATTGACGATATTAACGACACAACGACATTGCCGACATAGACGACATAGACGTTATTTACGACTTTGACGACATTGACGACATAGAAAGCATAGACAACATGTATGACATTGACAACATTGACAGCATTGAAGACATTGAAAACATTGACGTCATTGACGACATTTGCGAAATAGACGACTTTGACGACATTGACGACTTAGTCGACATAGATGATATTGACGACTTTGACGACATTGACGATATTGACGACATAGACGATATTGACGACATTGACGACATAGACGACATTGACGACATTGACGACATAGATGTCATAGATGATATTGACGACTTTTACGACATTGACGACATAGACGAAATTCACGATATTCACGACATTCACGACCTTGACGACATTGACGACATTGACGACATAGACGACATTGACGACATTGACGATATTGACGACATTGACGACATAGACGACTTAGACGATATTGACGACTTTGAACACATTGACCATATTGACGACTTTGACGACATTGACGACATTGACGACACAGACAACATAGACGACATAGACGACATAGACGATATTTACGATTTTGTCGACATTGACGTCATAGATGACAATGACAAAATGTATGACATTGAGAACATTGACAGCAGTGAAGACATTGACAGCATTGAAGACATTGACGACATTGACGTTATTGACGACATTGATGACATAGATGACTTTGCCGACATTGACGACATTGACGACATAGACGACATAGACGATATTGACGACATTGACGACATTGACGACATTGACGATTTTGACGAAATTGACTACACTGACGACATTGAAGACAGACGACATTGACGACATAGGTGAAGTAGACGACATAGACAACATTGACGACATAGACGACATAGACTATATTGACGACATTGACGACATTGACGACATAGACGACACTGACGACATAGACGACGTTGACGACATAGACGATCTTGACGACTTTGATGGCATTGACGATATAGACGACATTGACGATATTGACGACATTGACGACATAGACGACATTGAGGACATAGACGTCATTGACGACATAGACGATATTCTCGTCTTTGACGACATTGACGACATTGAGGATATTGACGACATAGACGACATTGACGACATTGACGACATAGACGACATTGATGACATTGACGACATTGACGACATGGACGACATAGACGATGTTGACGACATTGTCGACATTAACGACATTGACGACATAGACGACATTGACGACATTGAGACATTGACGACATAGACGACATTGACGACATAGACGACATAGACGATATTGACGACATTGATGATAACGATATTGACGACATAGACGACATTGATGACATTGACGACATACACGATATTGACGACATAGACGACATAGACGACATAGACGACATTGACGACATAGACGACATAGACAATATTGACGACATTGACGACATTAACGACATTGACGACATAGACGACATTGACGACATTGACGGCACAGACGACTTCGACGATATAGACGATATTTACGACTTTGTCGACATTGACGACATAGATGACATAGACAACATGTAAGACATTGACATCATTACACCATTGAGGACATTGACGACATAGACGACATAGATGATATTGACGACTTTGACGACATTGACGACATTGAAGACATTGACGACATTGACGAAATAGACGATATTTACGACTTTGACGACATTGACGACATAGATGACAAAGAAAACATGTATGACATTGACAACATTGACAGCATTGAAGACATTGACGACATTGACGTCATTGAAGACATTGACGACATTGACGACTTAGACGACATTGACGACATTGACGAAATAGACGACATAGACGATAATACGACTTTGACGACATTAACGACATAGATGACATAGACAGCATGTATGACACTGACAACATTGACAGCATTGAAGACATTGATGACATTGACGTCATTGACGACATTGACGACATAGATGATTATGACGACATTGACGAAAATGACGACACTGACTACATTGAAGACATAGACGACATTGACGACATAGGCGAAGTAGATGACACAGTCAACATAGACGACATTGACGACTTAGACGATATTGACGACTTTGACGACATTGAAGACATTGACGACATTGACGACATTGACGCCATTGACGACATAGACGACATAATATTTACGACTTTCACGACATTGACGACATAGATGACATACACGATATTGACTACATTGACGACATTGACGATATTGACGACATTGACTACATAGACGACATTGACGATATTGACGACATAGACGACATTAGGCCATGGACGACATTGACGATATTGACGACATTGATGACATTGACGACATAGACGACATTGACGACATTGACGACATAGACGACATTGACGACATAGACGACATAGACGACATTGACGATATTGACGACATTGACGACATTAACGGCATTGACGACATAGACGACATTGACGACATTGACGACATTGATGACATTGACGACTTAGACGATATTGTCGACATAGACGACGTCGAAGACATAGACGACATTGACGACATTGACGATATTGACGACTTTGACGACATTGACGACATTGACGATATTGATGACATTGACGACATTGACGAAATAGTCGACATATACGATATTGACGACTTTGACGACATTGACGACATTGACGATATTGACGACATAGACGACATTGACGACATGGACGACATAGACGACATTGACGACTTTGACGACATTGTCGACATTGACGATATTGACAACATAGACATTATTGACGACATAGACGACATAGACGAAATTGGCGACATTGATGACATTAACGACATTGACGACATAGACGACATTGACGACATTGACGACTTTGACGACATAGACGACATTGACGACATAGACGACATTCACGACATTCACGACATTCACGACATTGACGACATGGACGACATTGACGACATAGACGACATAGACGATATTGACGACATTGACAACATTAACGACATTGACGACATAGTCGACATTGACGACATTGACGATATTGACAACAATAACGTCATTGACGACATAGACAACATTGACGACATAGACGAGATAGACGACATAGACGCCATGACGACATAGACGATATTGACGACTTTGACCACATTGACGATATTGACGATATTTACGACACAGACGACATTGACGACATAGACGACATAGTCGATATTTACGATTTTGTCGACATTGACGACATAGATGACATAGACAACATGTATGACATTGACAACATTGACAGCATTGAAGACATTGACAGCATGGAAGTCATTGACGACATTGACGACATTGATGACATAGATGACTTTGAGACATTGACGACATTGACGACATATACGACATGGACGATATTTACGACTTTGATGACATTGACGACATAGATGACATAGACAACATGTATGACATTGACAACATTGACAGCATTGAAGACATTGACGACATTGACGTCCTTGATGACATTGACGACATAGACGACTTTGACGAATTTGGCGACATAGACGACATAGACGATATTGACGACATTGATGGCATTGACGAAAATGTCGATATTGACGATATCGTCGGCATAGACGATTTTAACGACATTGACGACAATTACGACACTGACGACACTGAAGACAATAGACGACATTGACGACTTAGGCGAAGTAGACGACATAGACAACATTGACGACTATGACGACTTTGACGACATTGACGACATTGACGACTTTCACGACATTGACGACATTGACGACATAGACGACATAGACGACATAGGTGACATTGACAACTTTGACGACAGTGACGACATAGACGATATTTACAACTTTGACGACATTGACGACATAGACGGCATAGACGACATTGACGGCATTGACAACATTGACGACATTGACGACATAGACGACATTGACGACATAGACGACACTGACGACATAAACGACATAGACGCTATTGACGACTTTGACGACATTGACGACATTGACGATATTGACGACATAGACGACATTTGACGACATAGACGACATAGACGACATTGACGACATTGACGACATGGACGACATAGACGATATTCACGACATTGACGACATTAACGACATTGACGACATAGACGACATAGACGACATAGACGACACAGACGATATTGACGACATTGACAACATTTACGACATAGCAGACATTGACGACATAGACGACATAGACAATATGGACGACATTGACGACATTAACGACATTGACGACATTGACGACATTGATGACATTGACGACATAGACGATATTGACGACTTTGATGACATTGACGACATTGACGACATTGACGACACAGTCGACATTGACGACATAGTCAACATAGTCGATAATTACGAATTTGACGACATTGACGACATAGATGACATAGACAACATGTATGACATTGACAACATAGACAGCATTGAAGATATTCACGACATTGACGTCATTGACGACATTGACGACATAGACGACTTTGACGACATTGACGATATTAACGACACAACGACATTGCCGACATAGACGACATAGACGATATTTACGACTTTGACGACATTGACGACATAGAAAGCATAGACAACATGTATGACATTGACAACATTGACAGCATTGAAGACATTGAAAACATTGACGTCATTGACGACATTTGCGAAATAGACGACTTTGACGACATTGACGACTTAGTCGACATAGATGATATTGACGACTTTGACGACATTGACGATATTGACGACATAGACGATATTGACGACATTGACGACATAGACGACATTGACGACATTGACGACATAGATGTCATAGATGATATTGACGACTTTTACGACATTGACGACATAGACGAAATTCACGATATTCACGACATTCACGACCTTGACGACATTGACGACATTGACGACATAGACGACATTGACGACATTGACGATATTGACGACATTGACGACATAGACGACTTAGACGATATAGACGACTTTGAACACATTGACCATGTTGACGACTTTGACGACATTGACGACATTGACGACACAGACAACATTGACGACATAGACGACATAGACGATATTTACGATTTTGTCGACATTGACGTCATAGATGACAATGACAAAATGTATGACATTGACAACATTGACAGCAGTGAAGACATTGACAGCATTGAAGACATTGACGACATTGACGTTATTGACGACATTGATGACATAGATGACTTTGACGACATTGACGACATTGACGACATAGACGACATAGACGATATTGACGACATTGACGACATTGACGACATTGACGATTTTGACGAAATTGACGACACTGACGACATTGAAGACAGACGACATTGACGACATAGGTGAAGTAGACGACATAGACAACATTGACGACATAGACGACATAGACTATATTGACGACATTGACGACATAGACGACATTGACGACATAGACGACACTGACGACATAGACGACGTTGACGACATAGACGATCTTGACGACTTTGATGGCATTGACGATATAGACGACATTGACGATATTGACGACATTGACGACATAGACGACATTGACGACATAGACGACATAGACGATATTGACGACATTGATGATAACGATATTGACGGCATAGACGACATTGATGACATTGACGACATTGACGACATGGACGACATAGACGGTGTTGACGACATTGTCGACATTAACGACATTGACGACATAGACGACATTGACGACATTGAGACATTGACGACATAGACGACATTGACGACATATACGACATAGACGATATTGACGACACTGATGATAACGATTATGACGACATAGACGACATTGATGACATTGACGACATACACGATATTGACGACATAGACGACATAGACGACATAGACGACATTGACGACATAGACGACATAGACAATATTGACGACATTGACGACATTAACGACATTGACGACATTGACGACATTGACGACATTGACGGCACAGACGACTTCGACGATATAGACGATATTTACGACTTTGTCGACATTGACGACATAGATGACATAGACAACATGTAAGACATTGACATCATTACACCATTGAGGACATTGACGACATAGACGACATAGATGATATTGACGACTTTGACGACATTGACGACATTGAAGACATTGACGATATTGACGACATAGACGACATTAGGCCATGGACGACATTGACGATATTGACGACATTGATGACATTGACGACATAGACGACATTAACGACATTGACGACATAGACGACATTGACGACATAGACGACATAGACGACATTGACGATATTGACGACATTGACGACATTAACGGCATTGACGACATAGACGACATTGACGACATTGACGACATTGATGACATTGACGACTTAGACGATATTGTCGACATAGACGACGTCGAAGACATAGACGACATTGACGACATTGACGATATTGACGACTTTGACGACATTGACGACATTGACGATATTGATGACATTGACGACATTGACGACATAGTCGACATATACGATATTGACGACTTTGACGACATTGACGACATTGACGATATTGACGACATAGACGACATTGACGACATGGACGACATAGACGACATTGACGACTTTGACGACATTGTCGACATTGACGATATTGACAACATAGACATTATTGACGACATAGACGACATAGACGAAATTGGCGACATTGATGACATTAACGACATTGACGACATAGACGACATTGACGACATTGACGACTTTGACGACATAGACGACATTGACGACATAGACGACATTCACGACATTCACGACATTCACGACATTGACGACATGGACGACATTGACGACATAGACGACATAGACGATATTGACGACATTGACAACATTAACGACATTGACGACATAGTCGACATTGACGACATTGACGATATTGACAACAATAACGTCATTGACGACATAGACAACATTGACGACATAGACGAGATAGACGACATAGACGCCATGACGACATAGACGATATTGACGACTTTGACCACATTGACGATATTGACGATATTTACGACACAGACGACATTGACGACATAGACGACATAGTCGATATTTACGATTTTGTCGACATTGACGACATAGATGACATAGACAACATGTATGACATTGACAACATTGACAGCATTGAAGACATTGACAGCATGGAAGTCATTGACGACATTGACGACATTGATGACATAGATGACTTTGAGACATTGACGACATTGACGACATATACGACATGGACGATATTTACGACTTTGATGACATTGACGACATAGATGACATAGACAACATGTATGACATTGACAACATTGACAGCATTGAAGACATTGACGACATTGACGTCCTTGATGACATTGACGACATAGACGACTTTGACGAATTTGGCGACATAGACGACATAGACGATATTGACGACATTGATGGCATTGACGAAAATGTCGATATTGACGATATCGTCGGCATAGACGATTTTAACGACATTGACGACAATTACGACACTGACGACACTGAAGACAATAGACGACATTGACGACTTAGGCGAAGTAGACGACATAGACAACATTGACGACTATGACGACTTTGACGACATTGACGACATTGACGACTTTCACGACATTGACGACATTGACGACATAGACGACATAGACGACATAGGTGACATTGACAACTTTGACGACAGTGACGACATAGACGATATTTACAACTTTGACGACATTGACGACATAGACGGCATAGACGACATTGACGGCATTGACAACATTGACGACATTGACGACATAGACGACATTGACGACATAGACGACACTGACGACATAAACGACATAGACGCTATTGACGACTTTGACGACATTGACGACATTGACGATATTGACGACATAGACGACATTGACGACATAGACGACATAGACGACATTGACGACATTGACGACATGGACGACATAGACGATATTCACGACATTGACGACATTGACGACACAGTCGACATTGACGACATAGTCAACATAGTCGATAATTACGAATTTGACGACATTGACGACATAGATGACATAGACAACATGTATGACATTGACAACATAGACAGCATTGAAGACATTCACGACATTGACGTCATTGACGACATTGACGACATAGACGACTTTGACGACATTGACGATATTAACGACACAACGACATTGCCGACATAGACGACATAGACGATATTTACGACTTTGACGACATTGACGACATAGAAAGCATAGACAACATGTATGACATTGACAACATTGACAGCATTGAAGACATTGAAAACATTGACGTCATTGACGACATTTGCGAAATAGACGACTTTGACGACATTGACGACTTAGTCGACATAGATGATATTGACGACTTTGACGACATTGACGATATTGACGACATAGACGATATTGACGACATTGACGACATAGACGACATTGACGACATTGACGACATAGATGACATAGATGATATTGACGACTTTTACGACATTGACGACATAGACGAAATTCACGATATTCACGACATTCACGACCTTGACGACATTGACGACATTGACGACATAGACGACTTAGACGATATTGACGACATTCACAACATTAACGACATTGACGACATAGGCGACATTGACGACATTGACGATATTGACGACATTAACGCCATTGACGACATTAACGCCATTGACGACATAGACGAAATTGACAACATAGACGACATAGACGATATAGGCGACATTGACGACATAGACGATATTGACGACTTTGACCACATTGACGATATTGACGACATTGACGACATTGACGACACAGACGACATTGACGACATAGACGACATAGACGATATTTACGATTTTGTCGACATTTACGACATAGACGACATTGACGACATAGATGACATAGACGATATTGACGACATTGATGATAACGACATTGACGACATAGACGACATTGACGACATACACGATATTGACGACATAGACGACATAGACGACATTGACGTCATAGACGACATAGACAATATTGACGACATTGACGACATTAACGATATTGACGACATAGACGACATTGACGACATTGACGGTACAGACGACTTCGACGATATAGACGATATTTACGACTTTGTCGACATTGACGACATAGATGACATAGACAACATGTAAGACATTGACATCATTACACCATTGATGACATTGACGACATAGACGACATAGATGATATTGACGACTTTGACGACATTGACGACATTGACGACATTGACGACATTGACGACATAGACGATATTTACGACTTTGACGACATTGACGACATAGATGAAAAAGACAACATGTATGACAAAGACAACATGTATGACATTGACAACATTGACAGCATTGAAGACATTGACGACATTGACGTCATTGAAGACATTGACGACATTGACGACATAGACGACATTGACGACATTGACGAAATAGACGACATAGACGATAATACGACTTTGATGACATAGATGACATAGACAGCATGTATGACACTGACAACATTGACAGCATTGAAGACATTGATGACATTGACGTCATTGACGATATTGACGACATAGATGATTTTGACGACATTGACGAAAATGACGACACTGACGACATTGAAGACATTGACGACATTGACGTTATTGACGACATTGATGACATAGATGACTTTGACGACATTGACGACATTGACGACATAGACGACAAAGACGACATTGACGACATTGACGACATTGACGACATTGACGACATTGACGACATAGACGACATAGACGACATTGACGATATTGACGACATAGACGACATTGACGACATAGACGACATTGACGACATAGACGACATTGACGATATTGACGACATTGACGACATTAACGGCATTGACGACATAGACGACATTGACGACATTGACGACATTGATGACATTGACGACTTAGACGATATTGACGACATAGACGACATAGAAGACATAGACGACATTGACAAAATAGACAATATTGACGACTTTGACGACATGACGACATTGACGATATTGATGACATTGACGACATTGACGACATAGTCGACATTTACGATATTGACGACTTTGACGACATTGACGACATTGACGATATTGACGACATAGACGACATTGACGACATGGACGACATGGACGACATTGACGACATTGACGACATTGTCGACATTGACGATATTGACGACATAGACATTATAGACGACATGGACGACATAGACGACATTGATGACATTGACGACATTGATGACATTGACGACTTAGACGATATTGACGACATAGACGACATAGAAGACATAGACGACATTGACAAAATAGAAAATATTGACGACTTTAACGACATGACGACATTGACGATATTGATGACATTGACGACATTGACGACATAGTCGACTTTTACGATATTGACGACTTTGACGACATTGACGACATTGACGATATTGACGACATAGACGACATGGACGACATGGACGACATGGACGCCATTGACGACATTGACGACATTGTCGACATTGACGATATTGACGACATAGACATTATAGACGACATGGACGACATAGACGATATTGACGACATTGACGACATTAACGACATTGACGACATAGACGACATTGACGACATTGACGACTTTGACGACATAGACGACATTCACGACATTCACGACATTGACGACATGACGACAATGACGACATAGACGATATTGACGACATTGACAACATTAACGACATTGACAACATAGTCGACATTGACGACATTGACGATATTGACGACAATAACGTCATTGACGACATAGACAACATTGACGACATAGACGAGATAGACGACATAGACGACATTGACGATATAGACGATATTGACGACTTTGACCACATTGACGATATTGACGATATTTACGACACAGACGACATTGACGACATAGACGACATAGACGATATTTACGATTTTGTCGACATTGACGACATAGATGACAAAGACAACATGTATGACATTGACAACATTGACAGCATTGAAGACATTGACAGCATGGAAGTCATTGACGACATTGACGACATTGACGACATAGACGACATTGACGACATATACGACATGGACGATATTTACGACTTTGATGACATTGACAACATAGATGAATAGACAACATGTATGACATTGACAACATTGACAGCATTGAAGACATTGACGACATTGACGTCCTTGACGACATTGACGACATAGACGACTTTGACGAATTTGGCGACATAGGCGACTTAGACGATATTGACGACTTTGACGACATTCACAAACTAGCCGACATTGACGACATAGACGACATAGACGATATTGACAACATTGATGACATTGACGAAAATGTCGATATTGACGATATCGACGGCATAGACGATTTTGACGACATTGACGACAATTACGACACTGACGACACTGAAGACATAGACGACATTGACGACATAGGCGAAGTAGAAGACATGGACAACATTGACGACTATGACGACTTTGACGACATTGACGACATTGACGACATTGAAGACATGGACGACATAGACGACATAGGTGACATTGACGACTTTGACGACATTGACGACATAGACGACATAGACGATATTTACAACTTTGACGACATTGACGACATAGACAGCATAGACGACATTGACGACATTGACAACATTGACGACATTGACGACATAGACGACATTGACGACATAAACGACATAGACGCTATTGACGACTTTGACGACATTGACGACATTGACGATATTGACGACATAGACGACATTGACGACATAGACGACATAGACGACATTGACGACATTGACGACATGGACGACATAGACGATATTCACGACATTGACGACATTAACGACATTGACGACATAGACGACATTGACGACATTGACGATATTGAAAACATTTGCGACATAGAAGACATTGACGACATAGACAATATGGACGACATTGACGACATTAACGACATTGACGACATTGACGACATTGATGATATTGACGACATACACGATATTGACGACTTTGATGACATTGACGACATTGACGACACAGTCGACATTGACGACATAGTCAACATAGTCGATATTTACGAAATTGACGACATTGACGACATAGAAGACATAGACAACATGTATGACATTGACAACATTGACAGCATTGAAGACATTGAAAAAATTGACGTCATTGACGACATTTGCGAAATAGACGACTTTGACGACATTGACGACTTAGTCGACATAGATGATATTGACGACTTTGACGACATTGACGATATTGACGACATAGACCATATTGACGACATTGACGACATAGACGACATTGACGACATTGACGACATTGACGACATAGATGACATAGATGATATTGACGACATTTACGACATTGAAGACATTGACGACATAGACGAAATTCACGATATTCACGACAGTCACGACCTTGACGACATTGACGACATTGAAGACATAGACGACTTAGATGATATTGACGACATTGACAACATTAACGACATTGACGACATAGACGACATTGACGACATTGACGATATTGACGACATTAACGCCATTGACGACATTAAAGCCATTGACGACATAGACGAAATTGACAACATTGACGACATAGACGATGTAGGCGACATTGACGACATAGACGATATTGACGACTTTGACCACATTGACGATATTGACGACATTGACGACATTGACGACACAGACGACATTGACGACATAGACGACATAGACGATATTTACGATTTGGTCGACATTTACGACATAGACGACATTGACGACATTGACGACATAGATGACATAGACGATATTGACGACATTTACGACATTGACGACATAGACGACATTCACGATATTCACGACATTCACGACATTGACGACATTGACGACATTGACGACATTGACAACATTGACGACTTCGACGACATTGACGACATAGACGACATAGACAATATTGACGACAATGACGACATAAACGTTATTGACGACATAGACGACATTGACGACATTGATGACATTGACGACATTGACGACATAGACAATATTGACGACATAGACGATATTTACAACTTTGACGACATTGACGACATTGACGACACAACGACATTGCCGACATAGACGACATAGACGATATTTACGACTTTGACGACATTGACGACATAGAAGACATAGACAACATGTATGAATTTGACAACATTGACAGTATTGAAGACAATGAAGACATTGACGTCATTGACGACATTGACGACATAGACGACTTTTACGACATTGACGACATACACGACATAGACGATAAAGACGACTTTGACGACATTGACGACAAAGACGACATAGACGACATAGACGATATTGACGATATGGACGATATGGACGACATTGACGACATAGACGATATTGTGGACATTGATGACATTGATGATATTGATGATATTGACGACTTTGACGACATTGACGACTTTGTCGTCATTGACGACAAAGACGACATTGACGACATAGACGACAGGAACGATATTGACGTCATTGACGACATTGACGACATAGACGACATAACCGATATTGACGACTTTGACGACATTGACGACATTGACGATATTGACGACAAAGACGCCATTGACGACATTGACGAACTAGAAGACATAGACGACTTTGACGAAGTTGACGACATAGTTGACATAGACAATATGTATGACATTGACAACATTGACAGCTTTGAAGATATTGACGACATTGACGTCATTGACGACATTGACGACATAGACGACATTGACGACATAGACGACAGGACCGATATTGACGACTTTGACGACATTGACGACATAGACGACATAACCGATATTGACGACTTTGACGACATTGACGACATTGACGATATTGACGACAAAGACGCCATTGACGACATTGACGAATTAGAAGACATAGACGACATTGACGACATTGACTACATGGACGACGTAACGATATTGACGACATTGACGACATTAACGACATTGACGACATAGACGACATTGACAACATTGACGACATAGACGACATAGACGATATTGACGACATTGACGACATTGACGACATTAACGACATTAACGACATAGACGACATTGACAGCATTGACGACATAGACGACATAGACTATATTGACGACATTGACGACATTAACGACATTGACGACATAGAAGGCATTGACGACATTAACGACATTGACGACATTGACGACATAGACGACATAGACGATATTGACGACATTGACGACATTAACGACATTGACGACATAGAAGACATTGACGACATTGACGACATTGACGACATTGACGATATTGACGACATAGACGACATTGACGACATAGATGACATCGACAACATGTATGACATTGACAATATTGAAGACATTGACAGCATTGAAGACATTGACGACATTGACGTCATTGACGACGTAGACGACATAGACGATATTTACGACATTGACGATATTAACGACATTGACGACATTAACGACATTGACGACATAGAAGACATTGATAACATTGACGATATTGACGATATTGACGACATAGACAACATAGTCGGCATTGACGACATAGACGATAATGACGACTTTTATGACATTGACGATATAGACGACATAACCGATATTAACGACTTTGACGACATTGACGACATTGACGATATTGACGATAAAGACGCCATTGACGACATTGACGAACTAGAAGACATAGACGACATTGACGACATTGACTACATAGACGACGTAGACGATATTGACGACATTGACGACATTAACGACATTGACGACATAGACGTCATTGACAACATTGACGACATAGACGACATAGACGACATTGACGACTTCGACGACATTGACGACATTGACGACATAGACGATATTGATGACATAGACGACATAGACAATATTGACGACATTGACGACATTAACGTCATTGACGACATAGACGACATTGACGACATTGATGACATTGACGACATGGACGCCATAGACAATATTGACGACATAGACAACATAGACGACATAGACGACATTGACGACATAGACGATACTTACAACTTTGACGACATTGACGACATTGACGACATTGACGACATAGACGACTTAGATGATATTGACGACATTGACAACATTAACGACATTGACGACATAGACGACATTGACGACATTGACGATATTGACGACATTAACGCCATTGACGACATTAAAGCCATTGACGACATAGACGAAATTGACAACATAGACGACATAGACGATATAGGCGACATTGACGACATAGACGATATTGACGACTTTGACCACATTGACGAAATTGACGACATTGACGACATTGACGACACAGACGACATTGACGACATAGACGACATAGACGATATTTACGATTTGGTCGACATTTACGACATAGACGACATTGACGACATTGACGACATAGATGACATAGACGATATTGACGACATTTACGACATTGACGACATAGACGACATTCACGATATTCACGACATTCACGACATTGACGACATTGACGACATTGACGACATTGACAACATTGACGACTTCGACGACATTGACGACATAGACGACATAGACAATATTGACGACAATGACGACATAAACGTTATTGACGACATAGACGACATTGATGACATTGACGACATTGACGACATAGACAATATTGACGACATAGACAACATAGACGACATAGACGACATTGACGACACAGAGGATATTTACAACTTTGACGACATTGACGACATTGACGACACAACGACATTGCCGACATAGACGACATAGACGATATTTACGACTTTGACGACATTGACGACATAGAAGACATAGACAACATGTATGAATTTGACAACATTGACAGTATTGAAGACAATGAAGACATTGACGTCATTGACGACATTGACGACATAGACGACTTTTACGACATTGACGACATACACGACATAGACGATAAAGACGACTTTGACGACATTGACGACAAAGACGACATAGACGACATAGACGATATTGACGATATGGACGATATGGACGACATTGACGACATAGACGATATTGTGGACATTGATGAAATTGATGATATTGATGATATTGACGACTTTGACGACATTGACGACTTTGACGTCATTGACGACAAAGACGACATTGACGACATAGACGACAGGAACGATATTGACGTCATTGACGACATTGACGACATAGACGACATAACCGATATTGACGACTTTGACGACATTGACGACATTGACGATATTGACGACAAAGACGCCATTGACGACATTGACGAACTAGAAGACATAGACGACTTTGACGAAGTTGACGACATAGTTGACATAGACAATATGTATGACATTGACAACATTGACAGCTTTGAAGATATTGACGACATTGACGTCATTGACGACATTGACGACATAGACGACATTGACGACATAGACGACAGGACCGATATTGACGACTTTGACGACATTGACGACATAGACGACATAACCGATATTGACGACTTTGACGACATTGACGACATCGACGATATTGACGACAAAGACGCCATTGACGACATTGACGAATTAGAAGACATAGACGACATTGACGACATTGACTACATAGACGACGTAACGATATTGACGACATTGACGACATTAACGACATTGACGACATAGACGACATTGACAACATTGACGACATAGACGACATAGACGATATTGACGACATTTACGACATTAACGACATTAACGACATAGACGACATTGACAGCATTGACGACATAGACGACATAGACGATATTGACGACATTGACGACATTAACGACATTGACGACATAGAAGGCATTGACGACATTAACGACATTGACGACATTGACGTCATAGACGACATAGACGATATTGACGACATTGACGACATTAACGACATTGACGACATAGAAGACATTGACGACATTGACGACATTGACGACATTGACGATATTGACGACATAGACGACATTGACGACATAGATGACATCGACAACATGTATGACATTGACAACATTGAAGACATTGACAGCATTGAAGACATTGACGACATTGACGTCATTGACGACGTAGACGACATAGACGATATTTACGACATTGACGATATTAACGACATTGACGACATTAACGACATTGACGACATAGAAGACATTGATAACATTGACGATATTGACGATATTGACGACATAGACAACATAGACGGCATTGACGACATAGACGATAATGACGACTTTTATGACATTGACGATAAAGACGACATAACCGATATTAACGACTTTGACGACATTGACGACATTGACGATATTGACGATAAAGACGCCATTGACGACATTGACGAACTAGAAGACATAGACGACATTGACGACATTGACTACATAGACGACGTAGACGATAGTGACGACATTGACGACATTAACGACATTGACGACATAGACGTCATTGACAACATTGACGACATAGACGACATAGACGACATTGACGACTTCGACGACATTGACGACATTGACGACATAGACGATATTGATGACATAGACGACATAGACAATATTGACGACATTGATGACATTAACGTCATTGACGACATAGACGACATTGACGACATTGATGACATTGACGACATTGACGCCATAGACAATATTGACGACATAGACAACATAGACGACATAGACGACATTGACGACATAGACGATATTTACAACTTTGACGACATTGACGACATTGACGACATTGACGACATAGACGACTTAGATGATATTGACGACATTGACAACATTAACGACATTGACGACATAGACGACATTGACGACATTGACGATATTGACGACATTAACGCCATTGACGACATTAAAGCCATTGACGACATAGACGAAATTGACAACATAGACGACATAGACGATATAGGCGACATTGACGACATAGACGATATTGACGACTTTGACCACATTGACGATATTGACGACATTGACGACATTGACGACACAGACGACATTGACGACATAGACGACATAGACGATATTTACGATTTGGTCGACATTTACGACATAGACGACATTGACGACATTGACGACATAGATGACATAGACGATATTGACGACATTTACGACATTGACGACATAGACGACATTCACGATATTCACGACATTCACGACATTGACGACATTGACGACATTGACGACATTGACAACATTGACGACTTCGACGACATTGACGACATAGACGACATAGACAATATTGACGACAATGACGACATAAACGTTATTGACGACATAGACGACATTGATGACATTGACGACATTGACGACATAGACAATATTGACGACATAGACAACATAGACGACATAGACGACATTGACGACATAGACGATATTTACAACTTTGACGACATTGACGACATTGACGACACAACGACATTGCCGACATAGACGACATAGACGATATTTACGACTTTGACGACATTGACGACATAGAAGACATAGACAACATGTATGAATTTGACAACATTGACAGTATTGAAGACAATGAAGACATTGACGTCATTGACGACATTGACGACATAGACGACATTTACGACATTGACGACATACACGACATAGACGATAAAGACGACTTTGACGACATTGACGACAAAGACGACATAGACGACATAGACGATATTGACGATATGGACGATATGGACGACATTGACGACATAGACGATATTGTGGACATTGATGACATTGATGATATTGATGATATTGACGACTTTGACGACATTGACGACTTTGACGTCATTGACGACAAAGACGACATTGACGACATAGACGACAGGAACGATATTGACGTCATTGACGACATTGACGACATAGACGACATAACCGATATTGACGACTTTGACGACATTGACGACATTGACGATATTGACGACAAAGACGCCATTGACGACATTGACGAACTAGAAGACATAGACGACTTTGACGAAGTTGACGACATAGTTGACATAGACAATATGTATGACATTGACAACATTGACAGCTTTGAAGATATTGACGACATTGACGTCATTGACGACATTGACGACATAGACGACATTGACGACATAGACGACAGGACCGATATTGACGACTTTGACGACATTGACGACATAGACGACATAACCGATATTGACGACTTTGACGACATTGACGACATCGACGATATTGACGACAAAGACGCCATTGACGACATTGACGAATTAGAAGACATAGACGACATTGACGACATTGACTACATAGACGACGTAACGATATTGACGACATTGACGACATTAACGACATTGACGACATAGACGACATTGACAACATTGACGACATAGACGACATAGACGATATTGACGACATTGACGACATTAACGACATTAACGACATAGACGACATTGACAGCATTGACGACATAGACGACAAAGACGATATTGACGACATTGACGACATTAACGACATTGACGACATAGAAGGCATTGACGACATTAACGACATTGACGACATTGACGTCATAGACGACATAGACGATATTGACGACATTGACGACATTAACGACATTGACGACATAGAAGACATTGACGACATTGACGACATTGACGACATTGACGATATTGACGACATTGACGACATTGATGACATAGACGATATTGACGACATTTACGACATTGACGACATAGACGACATTCACGATATTCACGACATTTACGACATTGACGACATTGACGACATTGACGACATTGACAACATTGACGACTTCGACGACATTGACGACATAGACGACATAGACAATATTGACGACAATGACGACATAAACGTTATTGACGACATAGACGACATTGATGACATTGACGACATTGACGACATAGACAATATTGACGACATAGACAACATAGACGACATAGACGACATTGACGACATAGACGATATTTACAACTTTGACGACATTGACGACATTGACGACACAACGACATTGCCGACATAGACGACATAGACGATATTTACGACTTTGACGACATTGACGACATAGAAGACATAGACAACATGTATGAATTTGACAACATTGACAGTATTGAAGACAATGAAGACATTGACGTCATTGACGACATTGACGACATAGACGACTTTTACGACATTGACGACATACACGACATAGACGATAAAGACGACTTTGACGACATTGACGACAAAGACGACATAGACGACATAGACGATATTGACGATATGGACGATATGGACGACATTGACGACATAGACGATATTGTGGACATTGATGACATTGATGATATTGATGATATTGACGACTTTGACGACATTGACGACTTTGACGTCATTGACGACAAAGACGACATTGACGACATAGACGACAGGAACGATATTGACGTCATTGACGACATTGACGACATAGACGACATAACCGATATTGACGACTTTGACGACATTGACGACATTGACGATATTGACGACAAAGACGCCATTGACGACATTGACGAACTAGAAGACATAGACGACTTTGACGAAGTTGACGACATAGTTGACATAGACAATATGTATGACATTGACAACATTGACAGCTTTGAAGATATTGACGACATTGACGTCATTGACGACATTGACGACATGGACGACATTGACGACATAGACGACAGGACCGATATTGACGACTTTGACGACATTGACGACATAGACGACATAACCGATATTGACGACTTTGACGACATTGACGACATCGACGATATTGACGACAAAGACGCCATTGACGACATTGACGAATTAGAAGACATAGACGACATTGACGACATTGACTACATAGACGACGTAACGATATTGACGACATTGACGACATTAACGACATTGACGACATAGACGACATTGACGACATAGACGACATAGACAATATTGACGACAATGACGACATAAACGTTATTGACGACATAGACGACATTGACAACATTGACGACATAGACGACATAGACGATATTGACGACATTGACGACATTAACGACATTAACGACATAGACGACATTGACAGCATTGACGACATAGACGACAAAGACGATATTGACGACATTGACGACATTAACGACATTGACGACATAGAAGGCATTGACGACATTAACGACATTGACGACATTGACGTCATAGACGACATAGACGATATTGACGACATTGACGACATTAACGACATTGACGACATAGAAGACATTGACGACATTGACGACATTGACGACATTGACGATATTGACGACATAGACGACATTGACGACATAGATGACATCGACAACATGTATGACATTGACAACATTGAAGACATTGACAGCATTGAAGACATTGACGACATTGACGTCATTGACGACGTAGACGACATAGACGATATTTACGACATTGACGATATTAACGACATTGACGACATTAACGACATTGACGACAAAGAAGACATTGATAACATTGACGATATTGACGATATTGACGACATAGACAACATAGTCGGCATTGACGACATAGACGATAATGACGACTTTTATGACATTGACGATATAGACGACATAACCGATATTAACGACTTTGACGACATTGACGACATTGACGATATTGACGATAAAGACGCCATTGACGACATTGACGAACTAGAAGACATAGACGACATTGACGACATTGACTACATAGACGACGTAGACGATATTGACGACATTGACGACATTAACGACATTGACGACATAGACGTCATTGACAACATTGACGACATAGACGACATAGACGACATTGACAACTTCGACGACATTGACGACATTGACGACATAGACGATATTGATGACATAGACGACATAGACAATATTGACGACATTGATGACATTAACGTCATTGACGACATAGACGACATTGACGACATTGATGACATTGACGACATTGACGCCATAGACAATATTGACGACATAGACAACATAGACGACATAGACGACATTGACGACATAGACGATATTTACAACTTTGACGACATTGACGACATTGACGACATTGACGACACAACGTCATTGCCGACATAGACGACATAGACGATATTTAAAACTTTGACGACATTGACGACATAGAAGACATAGACAACATGTATGAAATTGACAACATTGACAGCATTGAAGACATTGAAGACATTGACGTCATTGACGACATTGACGACATAGACGACTTTGACGACATTGACGACATACACGACATAGACGATATTGACGACTTTGACAACATTGACGACTAAGACGACATAGACGACATAGACGATATTGACGATATGGACGACATAGACGACACTGACGACATAGACGATATTGTGGACATTGACGACATTGATGATATTGATGATATTGACGACTTTGACGACATTGACGACTTTGACGACATTGACGACAAAGACGACATTGACGACATAGACGACATAGACGACATTGACGACATTGACGACAGGAACGATATTGACGACATTGACGACATTGACGACATAGACGACTTTGACGACATTGACGATATTGACGACATTTACGACTTTGACGACATTGACTACATGATGACATAGACGACATTACGACATTGACGACATAGATGACATTGACGACATTGACGATATTGACGACATTGACGACATAGACGACTTAGACGATATTGACGACTTTGACCACATTGACCATATTGACGACTTTGACGACATTGACGACACAGACAACATTGACGACATAGACGACATAGACGATATTTACGATTTTGTCGACATTGATGTCATAGATGACAATGACAAAATGTATGACATTGACAACATTGACAGCAGTGAAGACATTGACAAGCATTGAAGACATTGACGACTTTGACGTTATTGACGAAATTGATGACATAGATGACTTTGACGACATTGACGACATTGACGACATAGACGACATAGACGATATTGACGACATTGACGACATTGACGACATTGACGACATTGACGACATTGACGACATTGACGACATTGACGACACTGACGATATTGACGACATAGATGACATCGACAACATGTATGACATTGACAACATTGAAGACATTGACAGCAGTGAAGACATTGACGACATTGACGTCATTGACGACGTAGACGACATAGACGACATTGACGACATTGACGACATTGACGACACTGACGACACTGACGACATAGACGACAGGAACGATATTGACGACTTTGACGACATTGACGACATAGACGACATAACCGATATTGACGACGTTGACGACATTGACGACATTGACGACATTGACGACAAAGACGCCATTGACGACATTGACGAACTAGAAGACATAGACGACATTGACGACATTGACTACATAGACGACGTAGACGATATTGACGACATTGACGACATTGACTACACAGACGACGTAGATGATATTGACGACATTGACGACATTAACGACATTGACGACATAGACGACATTGGCAACATTGACGACATAGACGACATAGACGATATTGACGACATTGACGACATTAACGACATTGACGACATAGACGATATTGACGACTTTTGATGACATTGACGACATTAACGACATTGACGACACAGACGACATAGACGACATAGTCAACATGGACGATATTTACGAATTTGACGACATTGATGACATAGTTGGCATAGACAACATGTATGACATTGACAACATAGACAGCATTGAAGACATTCACGACATTGACGTCATTGACGACATTGACGACATAGACGACTTTGACGATATTGAGGACATTGACGACTTTGACAACATTGACGACATGATGACATAGACGACATTTACGACATTGACGACATAGACCACATTGACGACATTGCCGACATTGACGACATTGACGACATAGTCGACATTGACAACATTGACGATGTAAACGACATAGACGATATTTACGACTTTGATGCCATTGACGACATAGATGACATAGACATTATGTATGACATTGACAACAGTGACAGCATTGAAGACATTCACGACAATGACGACATTGACGACATAGACGACTTTGACGACATTGACGACATTGACGACATTAACGACATTGACGACATAGAAGGCATTGACGACATTAACGACATTGACGACATTGACGACATAGACGACATAGACGATATTGACGACATTGACGACATTAACGACATTGACGACATAGAAGACATTGACGACATTGACGACATTGACGACATTTACGATATTGACGACATAGACGACATTGACGACATAGATGACATCGACAACATGTATGACATTGACAACATTGAAGACATTGACAGCATTGAAGACATTGACGACATTGACGTCATTGACGACGTAGACGACTTAAACGATATTTACGACATTGACGACATTAACGACATTGACGACATAGAAGACATTGATAACATTGACGATATTGACGATATTGACGACATAGACAACATAGTCGGCATTGACGACATAGACGATAATGACGACTTTTATGACATTGACGATATAGACGACATAACCGATATTGACGACTTTGACGACATTGACGACATTGACGATATTGACGACAAAGACGCCATTGACGACATTGACGAACTAGAAGACAGAGACGACATTGACGACATTGACAACATAGACGACGTAGACGATATTGACGACATTGACGACATTAACGACATTGACGACATAGACGTCATTGACAACATTGACGACATAGACGACATAGACGACATTGACGACTTCGACGACATTGACGACATTGACGACATAGACGATATTGATGACATAGACGACATAGACAATATTGACGACATTGACGACATTAACGTCATTGACGACATAGACGACATTGACGACATTGATGACATTGACGACAATGACGCCATAGACAATATTGACGACATAGACAACATAGAAGACATAGACGACATTGACGACATAGACGATATTTACAACTTTGACGTCATTGATGACATTGACGACACAACGACATTGCCGACATAGACGACATAGACGATATTTACAACTTTGACGACATTGACGACATAGAAGACATAGACAACATGTATGAAATTGACAACATTGACAGCATTGAAGACATTGAAGACATTGACGTCATTGACGACATTGACGACTTTGACGACATTGACGACATACACGACATAGACGATATTGACGACTTTGACGACATTGACGACAAAGACGACATAGACGACATAGACGATATTGACGATATGGACGACATAGACGACATTGACGACATAGACGATATTGTGGACATTGACGACATTGATGATATTGATGATATTGACGACTTTGACGACATTGACGACTTTGACGTTATTGACGACAAAGACGACATTGACGACATAGACGACATAGACGACATTGACGACATTGACGACAGGAACGATATTGACGACATTGACGACATTGACGACATTGACGACATAGACGACATAGACGACATTGACGATATTGACGACATAGACGACATTGACGACATAGACGACATTGACGACATAGACGACATTGACGATATTGACGACATTGACGACATTAACGGCATTGACGACATAGACGACATTGACGACATTGACGACATTGATGAGATTGACGACTTAGACGATATTGACGACATAGACGACATAGAAGACATAGACGACATTGACAAAATAGACAATATTGACGACTTTGACGACATGACGACATTGACGATATTGATGACATTGACGACATTGACGACATAGTCGACATTTACGATATTGACGACTTTGACGACATTGACGACATTGACGATATTGACGACATAGACGACATTGAAGACATGGACGACATGGACGACATTGACGACTTTGACGACATTGTCGACATTGACGATATTGACGACATAGACATTATAGACGACATGGACGACATAGACGATATTGACGACATTGACGACATTAACGACATTGACGACATGGACGACATTGACGACATTGACGACTTTGACGACATAGACGACATTCACGACATTCACGACATTGACGACATGACGACATTGACGACATAGACGACATAGACGATATTGACGACATTGACAACATTAACGACATTGACGACATAGTCGACATTGACGACATTGACGATATTGACGACAATAACGTCATTGACGACATAGACAACATTGACGACATAGACGAGATAGACGACATAGACGACATTGACGATATAGACGATATTGACGACTTTGACCACATTGACGATATTGACGATATTTACGACACAGACGACATTGACGACATAGACGACATAGACGATATTTACGATTTTGTCGACATTGACGACATAGATGACGTAGACAACATGTATGACATTCACAACATTGACAGCATTGAAGACATTGACAGCATGGAAGTCATTGACGACATTGACGACATTGATGACATAGCTGACTTTGAGACATTGACGACATTGACGACATAGACGACATAGACGACATAGACGATATTGACGACTTTGACGACTTTGACGACATTGACGACATTGACGACATAGACGACATTGACGACATATACGACATGGACCATATTTACGACTTTGATGACATTGACGACATAGATGACATAGACAACATCTATGACATTGACAACATTGACAGCATTGAAGACATTGACGACATTGACGTCCTTGACGACATTGACGACATAGACGACTTTGACGAATTTGGCGACATAGACGACTTAGACGATATTGACGACTTTGACGACATTCACAAACTAGCCGACATTGACGACATAGACGACATAGACGATATTGACGAGATTGATGACATTAACGAAAATGTCGATATTGACGATATCGACGGCATAGACGATTTTGACGACATTGACGACAATTACGACACTGACGACACTGAAGACATAGACGACATTGACGACATAGGCGAGGTAGAAGACATAGACAACATTGACGACTATGACGACTTTGACGAGATTGACGACATTGACGACATGGACGACATAGACGACATAGGTGACATTGACGACTTTGACGACATTGACGACATAGACGACATAGACGTTATTTACAACTTTGACGACATTGACGACATAGACGGCATAGACGACATTGACGACATTGACAACATTGACGACATTGACGACATAGACGACATTGATGACATAAACGACATAGACGCTATTGACGACTTTGACGACATTGACGACATTGACGATATTGACGACATAGACGACATTTACGACATAGACGACATAGACGACATTGACGACATTGACGACATGGACGACATAGACGATATTCACGACATTGACGACATTAACGACATTGACGACATTGACGACATTGATGATATTGACGACATACACGATATTGACGACTTTGATGACATTGACGACATTGACGACACAGTCGACATTGACGACATAGTCAACATAGTCGATATTTACGAATTTGACGACATTGACGACATAGAAGACATAGACAACATGAATGACATTGACAACATTGACAGCATTGAAGACATTGAAAAAATTGACGTCATTGACGACATTTGCGAAATAGACGACTTTGACGACATTGACGACTTAGTCGACATAGATGATATTGACGACTTTGACGACATTGACGATATTGACGACATAGACGATATTGACGACATTGACGACATAGACGACATTGACGACATTGACGACATTGACGACATAGATGACATAGATGATACTGACGACATTTACGACATTGAAGACATTGACGACATAGACGAAATTCACGATATTCACGACAGTCACGACCTTGACGACATTGACGACATTGACGACATTGACGACATAGACGACTTAGACGATATTGACGACATTGACAACATTAACGACATTGACGACATAGACGACATTGACGACATTGACGATATTGACGACATTGACGATATTGACGACATTAACGCCATTGACGACATTAAAGCCATTGACGTCATAGACGAAATTGACAACATAGACGACATAGACGATATAGGCGACATTGACGACATAGACGATATTGACGACTTTGACCACATTGACGATATTGACGACATTGACGACATTGACGACACAGACGACATTGACGACATAGACGACATAGACGATATTTACGATTTGGTCGACATTTACGACATAGACGACATTGACGACATTGACGACATAGATGACATAGACGATATTGACGACATTTACGACATTGACGACATAGACGACATTCACGATATTCACGACATTCACGACATTGACGACATTGACGACATTGACGACATTGACAACATTGACGACTTCGACGACATTGACGACATAGACGACATTGACGACATTGATGACATTGACGACATTGACGACATAGACAATATTGACGACATAGACAACATAGACGACATAGACGACATTGACGACATAGACGATATTTACAACTTTGACGACATTGACGACATTGACGACACAACGACATTGCCGACATAGACGACATAGACGATATTTACGACTTTGACGACATTGACGACATAGAAGACATAGACAACATGTATGAATTTGACAACATTGACAGTATTGAAGACAATGAAGACATTGACGTCATTGACGACATTGACGACATAGACGACTTTTACGACATTGACGACATACACGACATAGACGATAATGACGACTTTGACGACATTGACGACAAAGACGACATAGACGACATAGACGATATTGACGATATGGACGATATGGACGACATTGACGACATAGACGATATTGTGGACATTGATGACATTGATGAAATTGATGATATTGACGACTTTGACGACATTGACGACTTTGACGTCATTGACGACAAAGACGACATTGACGACATAGACGACATAGACGACATAGACGACATTGACGACATTGACGACAGGAACGAAATTGACGACATTGACGACATAGACGACATAACTGATATTGACGACTTTGACGACATTGACGACATTGACGATATTGACGACAAAGACGCCATTGACGACATTGACGAACTAGAAGACATAGACGACTTTGACGATGTTGACGACATAGATGACATAGACAATATGTTTGACATTGACAACATTGACAGCTTTGAAGACATTGACGACATTGACGTCATTGACGACATTGACGACAGAGACGACATAGACGACTTTGACGACATTGACGACAATGACGACATACACGACATAGACGATATTGACGACTTAGACGACATTGACGACAAAGACGACATTGACGGCATAGACGACATAGACTACATTGACGATATTGACAATATGGACGACATAGACGACATTGACGACATAGACGATATTGTGGACATTGACGACATTGATGATATTGATGATATTGACGACTTTAACGACATTGACGACATAGACGACATAGACGACATAGACGACATTGACGACATTGACGACATTGACGACATAGACGACAGGAACGATATTGACGTCATTGACGACATTGACGACACAGACGACATAACCGATATTGACGACTTTGACGACACTGACGACATTGACGATATTGACGACAAAGACGCCATTGACGACATTGACGAACTAGAAGACATAGACGACTTTGACGAAGTTGACGACATAGATGACATAGACAATATGTATGACATTGACAACATTGACAGCTATGAAGACATTGACGACATTGACGTCATTGACGATATTGACGACATAGACGACATAGACGACATTGACAACATTGACGACATAGACGATATTGACGACATTGCCGACATTAACGACATTGACGACATAGAAGACATTGACGACAATGACGACATTGACGACATTGACGACACTGACGATATTGACGACATTGACGACATAGATGACATCGACAACATGTATGACATTGACAACATTGAAGACATTGACAGCATTGAAGACATTGACGACATTGACGTCATTGACGACGTAGACGACATAGACGATATTGACGACATTGACTACATTAACGACATTGACGACATAGAAGACATTGACGACATTGATAACATTGACGATATTGACGATATTGACGACATAGACGACATAGTCGGCATTGACGACATAGACGATAATGACGACTTTGACGACATTGACGAACTAGAAGACATAGACGACTTTGACGAAGTTGACGACATAGATGACATAGACAATATGTATGACATTGACAACATTGACAGCTTTGAAGACATTGACGACATTGACGTCATTGACGACATTGACGACATAGACGACATAGACGACATTGACGACATTGACGACATAGACGACAGGAACGATATTGACGACATTGACGACATTGACGACATAGTGAACATAACCGATATTGACGACTTTGACGACATTGACGATATTGACGACAAAGACGCCATTGACGACATTGACGAACTAGAAGACATAGACGACATTGACGACATTGACTACATAGACGACGTAGACGATATTGACGACATTGACGACATTGACTACATATACGACGTAGACGATATTGACGACATTGACGACATTAACGACATTGACGACATAGACGACATTGATCTTTGGCGTGACGTCACGAGTGCTGGACTGCTGTGCACATCGCTCTCGAGTTTTTATATAATTTTAGGATTAATATAATTATTTTAATTGTTATTTCGTGACAATATTCAATCTAGAGGTGTTCTAGTAAAGGTTCGTCAGTTATTTTAGCGTTTGTTGTGCCGTAATTGCTTTAAGTGGTGTTATTTGTGTTCGCGTGTGCGCCGGCATCGACGTCTTACTGCTTTGTTTACATCTGGTGGCGAGTGGTTCCAGCCGTAGCGGTCTCCGAAAGCTAAGTTCTAATAAGTGTTTGTGTATTGTAGTTAAATTATTAAAGTTTTAGATTTCAGGAGGTGTTATCGCGCTAGTTGTTTATTAACTTTAGTACTTTTCAACAGGTGACTTGCTGTTTTTAACGTAGTTAAGGTTGGGAAACTTTAAGTTACGGTATTTGATAACTCTTGTACTCTCACAGTGTTTAGTTGTTTTATTAGTGACGCTTGAATTTGAACTTGTTTATACAAGCAACAGTGTAAAGTTTCTGTGGTAGTGTTATTTGCTCTTTTCTGATACTATTAGTTGTTGTTACTTGATTTGTAGAGACTGAGGTTTGTTGATTGCTGTAGTTAAGAGGTACTTCCTACTTATTTTGTAGAAACTTAACTTCATAACGTAGACGTCTAGTTTTTCTTAACAAATTATTGTAAAATTTTACCATGAGTGAAAAGTGTGGGCTCTGTCGTAGGTTCGTGCGTAGTGGGCTGCAGTGTGGGATTTGTAGTAAGTAT
The DNA here is from genome assembly GCA_026315105.1 of Locusta migratoria. Classification (NCBI taxonomy): domain Eukaryota; kingdom Metazoa; phylum Arthropoda; class Insecta; order Orthoptera; family Acrididae; genus Locusta; species Locusta migratoria. The sequence continues at coordinate 127,304,811 of CM048754.1, forward strand.
TTTCATGGGGGGGAGTGCAGTGGGGAAGACAGTGGGCATTGTGGTGAGGTTCTCTCCTGGAACTGTAGGATTTGCAGCAGGAATAAGTTGATAGAGGAGCAGGAGCGTTTGATCTGCGCCCTTCAGGTGCAGTTGAAAAACGCTGAAGAGGAACTAGGTAGGTTGAGGAGGGGAAGGGGGGCTGGGGAATGGGAACTGGCAGTTGGCAAGAAGGTAGCTAGGAGAAGGTATTCAGATAGCTTTACATTGCAAGTTGCAAATAGGTTTGACCAACTGTCAGAGTTGAGTGGAGATGAACCTCCTGTAGCTGTAGGTGTAGGAAGTACGCAGCAGACCTCAGCTTTTGGTAAGCCGAAATCTGTAGAGAGGTCTCTTAGGAAGAAGAAGGTTCTGCTGCTAGGTAGTTCTCAAGGCAGAGGTGTTGGCCAACAGTTGCAGGAAGTACTTGGGAGTGAGTACCAGGTCACCAGCATAGTGAAGCCTAGTGCAGGGTTAGATCAGGTCACTTGTAACATAGGGGACTTATGTAGGAATTTTTCAAAAGAGGATCAGGTAGTTATAGTGGGTGGGGCCGGGAACAGTCTTGATAGGGACGGGGAATATGATATAGGTGGTGATCTGGAAAGGATAGCAAATGAAACTGGTGGCACGAATGTGCATTTCGTGCAGCTGTTTCAGCGTCATGATAGGCCTTGTCTTAATACGGCTGTCAGCCGTCTTAACATGGGGCTTGAAAAGGCGCTGATGACGGAGGGCATGGATCACATTGCAGTGGTGCCAGTTGAAACTATCCAAAGGTCGGATTTTACTAGGCACGGTCTGCACCTCAATAGGTATGGGAAGGGGAGGTTGGCAAAGCTCATAGGTGACAGTGTAGTAGGGGGTGGGGGTTTCACTCATGGAAAAATTCCTGTAGTAGTTGGTGTTAGGGCTGCACCTTTTTTAGACTGAAGACAGCTGATAGATATTCCTGCTTAAAAGAAGTCCCTCTAAGAAATGAACCACCTTTGACAAAGTCTAAGAATATAAGTAATAAGGGAATTACTGTTTTTCATCAAAATATACAGGGTATCAGAGATAAAGTTAATGAAATGCTTATTGATACTGATTCTGACATTATTGGTATTTCAGAGCACTTTTTAAGTGGTGTGACAATTCAGAGACTTCCTTTGCCAGGATACAGGTTAGCTGCCTTTTACTCTAGGAGTTCCTTGCAGTGTGGGGGAGTGGCCATGTATGTAAAAAACGATTTTTCATCGGAGTCAATCGATTTTTCTAAACACTGCACAGAACAGATATTTGAATGTTGTGCAGGAATTGTTAATGTTAATGGAACTAAACTAGTAATAGTTGTTATTTATAGATCCCCTGACTCAGATTTTAAAATGTTTCTGCCCAAGCTGGAATTGGTTCTGGGTTCACTGTATAGGAAGTATAAAAATTTAATTGTGTGTGGAGATTTCAACATTAATTGTGTAGGTGATAGCTCAAGGAAACGTCAGCTGTTAGATCTATTTAATTCCTATAACATGATGCAAACAGTATTTTTTCCAACGAGAGTGCAAGGAAATAGCAGTTCTACCATTGACAACATTTTTGTTCATTCTTCATTATTAGAGGGGCACTCTGTCAGCAGAATAGTAAATGGCCTATCAGACCACGATGCCCAACTTTTAATTCTAAAAAGTATTTGTTCTCAAACAAATGTTAAACATAAATATCAACTACTCAGAAAAGTTAATCCAGTTGCAATTGAGACCTTTTTAAGCCTAATTAAGGAACAAGAATGGCAGGATGTTTATAGTGCTGATAATGCAGATGATAAATATAATGCTTTTCTGAACACATTTATTATGCTATTTGAAAGTTGCTTTCCACTAGAACGCTAAAAACAGGGTACTTTCAGTAACAGACAGCCAGGGTGGATGACAAAGGGGATAAGAGTATCATGTAGAACTAAGCGGGAGTTGTATCAAAATGTTAGAAGCAGTCAGAATGAAGATGCAGTAGCTCATTACAAACAGTACTGTAAGGTTCTGAAAAACGTCATTAAGAATGCAAAAAGTATGTGGTACGCAAAAAGAATAGCAAACTCTCGGGATAAAATTAAAACTATCTGGTCAGTCGTGAAGGAAGTGTCTGGTCAGGAGCAGCAGGTAGAAGATATAACGTCAGTGCGTAGTAGGAATGTTTCTGTTACTGACAAGTTAGATATATGTGCAATATTCAATAATCACTTTCTGAATATAGTAGAGGAACTAAACAAAACTGTAGTTTCTACAGGTAATCATATAACGTTTTTAGAAAATGCGTTTCCGAGGCTGTTGCCTGAAATGATCCTTCATGATACTTCCATAGGTGAGATTGAGTCAATAATTAAATCACTAAAGACTAAGGACTCTTGTGGATATGATGGGGTATCTAGCAGAATTCTAAAGTACTGTTCTCCATATGTTAGCCCAGTACTAAGCCATATTTGTAATTTTTCCTTTCGGAATGGTCAGTTTCCTAACAGATTAAAGTACTCAGTAGTGAAACCGCTTTATAAAAAAGGCGAAAGGGATAATGTAGACAACTATAGACCTATTTCTATGCCATCGGTTTTTTCCAAAGTTATTGAAAAGGCTGTATATTCAAGATTAATTGATCATTTCAGTTCACATAATTTCCTGTCAAACGTACAGTTTGGTTTTAGAAGTGGTTTAACGACCGAAAACGCTATATTTTCGTTTCTCTGTGAGGCACTTGATGGGTTAAATAAGAGGCTACGGACATTAGGCGTCTTCTTTGATTTAACAAAAGCGTTTGATTGTGTTGATCACAAAATATTGTTGCAGAAGTTGGAACATTATGGAATACGGGGAGTAGCCCACAACTGGTTCACCTCTTACTTTAATAATAGACAACAGAAGGTAATTCTCCGCAGTGTAGAAAATGGCTATGACGTGCAATCCCAATGGGGCACAATTAAGTATGGGGTGCCCCAGGGGTCTGTTTTGGGACCATTGCTGTTTCTTATTTATATAAATGATATGCCTTCGAGTATAACAGGTGATTGTAAAATATTTTTGTTTGCTGATGATACCAGCTTGGTAGTGAAGGATGTTGCTCGTAATATTGACACAGTATCAAATAATGCAGTTCAAGAGATAAGTTCATGGCTAATAGAAAACAAGTTGATGTTAAATCACAGTAAAACTCAGTTCTTACAATTTCTAACACATAATTTGACGAAATCTGACATTATGATTACACATAATGGGCATGTGATAAGTGAGACTGAACAGTTCAAATTTCTAGGTGTTCATATAGACAGTAAGCTGTCATGGAAAGCCCATGTTCAGGATCTTGTTCCAAAACTAAATTCTGCTATATTTACCATTAGAACAATATCTGAGATAAGTGATTTTTCAACACGAAAAGTAGTCTATTTCGCTTACTTTCACTCACTTATGACGTACGGCATTGTTTTTTGGGGTAACTCGCCTGATGCAAAAAGGATATTTCTGGCTCAAAAACGGGCGGTTCGAGCAATATCTGGTGTAAGTTCGCGAACGTCATGTCGACCCCTTTTCAGTAGTCTGGGAATTTTGACTCTGGCGTCACAATACGTTTTTTCTTTAATGTCGTTTGTTGTTAATAATATCAGCTTATTCCCACGAGTTAGTAGCTTTCACTCGGTGAATACTAGACAGATGTCTAATCTACATTTGCACCGCACCACCTTAACACTTGTGCAGAAAGGGGTGCAGTATTCTGCGGCATCCATTTTCAATAAGCTGCCACAAGAACTTAAGAATCTTAGCACTAATCCACATGCTTTCAAATCTAAATTGAAGAGTTACCTCGTGGCTCACTCCTTTTATTCTGTCGAGGAACTCCTAGAAAAGTTAAACAATTAAGCTAACTTATTTTTTCTTTATTGATTCTTTTCACTTTTTCTATTACCATTATTGTGTAACAATTAATGTATTGACTTGTTCCATGACCATGGAGTCTTACTCCTGAAGTGGGTCCTATGGAACAGAATAAATAAATAAATAAATAAAAATAAATAGACAACATTTACGACATAGACGACATAGACGATATTGACGAGATTGACGACATTAACGACATTGACGACATAGACGACATTGACAACATTGACGACATAGACGACATAAACGATATTGACGACATTGACGAAATTAACGACATTGACGACATAGACGATATTGACGACTTTGATGACATTGACGACATTGACGACATTGACGACACAGACGACATAGACGACATAGTCAACATAGACGATATTTACGAATTTGACGACATTGATGACATAGTTGGCATAGACAACATGTATGACATTGACAACATAGACAGCATTGAAGACATTCACGACATTGACGTCATTGACGACAATGACGACATACACGAATTTGACGATATTGACGACATTGACGACTTTGACGACATTGACGACATGATGATATAGACGACATTTACGACATTGACGACATAGACCACATTGACGACATTGACGACATTGACGACATTGACGACATAGTCGACATTGACGACATTGACGACGTAAACGACATAGACGATATTTACGACTTTGACGCCATTGACGACATAGATGACATAGACATTATGTATGACATTGACAACAGTGACAGCATTGAAGACATTCACGACATTGACGACATTGACGACATAGACGACTTTGACGACATTGACGATATTGACGACATTTACGACTTTGACGACATTGACTACATGATGATAGACGACATTAACGACAATGACGACATAGACGACATTGACGACATTGACGATATTGACGACATTGACGACATAGACGACTTAGACGATATTGACGACTTTGAACACATTGACCATATTGACGACTTTGACGACATTGACGACATTGACGACACAGACAACATTGACGACATAGACGACATAGACGATATTTACGATTTTGTCGACATTGACGTCATAGATGACAATGACAAAATGTATGACATTGACAACATTGACAGCAGTGAAGACATTGACAGCATTGAAGACATTGACGACATTGACGTTATTGACGACATTGATGACATAGATGACTTTGACGACATTGACGACATTGACGACATAGACGACATAGACGATATTGACGACATTGACGACATTGACGACATTGACGATTTTGACGACATTGACGACACTGACGACATTGAAGACAGACGACATTGACGACATAGGTGAAGTAGACGACATAGACAACATTGACGACATAGACGACATAGACTATATTGACGACATTGACGACATAGACGACATTGACGACATAGACGACACTGACGACATAGACGACGTTGACGACATAGACGATCTTGACGACTTTGATGGCATTGACGATATAGACGACATTGACGATATTGACGACATTGACGACATTGACGACATAGACGACATTGAGGACATAGACGTCATTGACGACATAGACGATATTCTCGTCTTTGACGACATTGACGACATTGAGGATATTGACGACATAGACGACATTGACGACATTGACGACATAGACGACATTGATGACATTGACGACATTGACGACATGGACGACATAGACGATGTTGACGACATTGTCGACATTAACGACATTGACGACATAGACGACATTGACGACATTGAGACATTGACGACATAGACGACATTGACGACATAGACGACATAGACGATATTGACGACATTGATGATAACGATATTGACGACATAGACGACATTGATGACATTGACGACATACACGATATTGACGACATAGACGACATAGACGACATAGACGACATTGACGACATAGACGACATAGACAATATTGACGACATTGACGACATTAACGACATTGACGACATAGACGACATTGACGACATTGACGGCACAGACGACTTCGACGATATAGACGATATTTACGACTTTGTCGACATTGACGACATAGATGACATAGACAACATGTAAGACATTGACATCATTACACCATTGAGGACATTGACGACATAGACGACATAGCTGATATTGACGACTTTGACGACATTGACGACATTGAAGACATTGACGACATTGACGAAATAGACGATATTTACGACTTTGACGACATTGACGACATAGATGACAAAGAAAACATGTATGACATTGACAACATTGACAGCATTGAAGACATTGACGACATTGACGTCATTGAAGACATTGACGACATTGACGACTTAGACGACATTGACGACATTGACGAAATAGACGACATAGACGATAATACGACTTTGACGACATTAACGACATAGATGACATAGACAGCATGTATGACACTGACAACATTGACAGCATTGAAGACATTGATGACATTGACGTCATTGACGATATTGACGACATAGATGATTTTGACGACATTGACGAAAATGACGACACTGACGACATTGAAGACATAGACGACATTGACGACATAGGCGAAGTAGATGACACAGTCAACATTGACGACATTGACGACTTAGACGATATTGACGACTTTGACGACATTGAAGACATTGACGACATAGACGACATTGACGCCATTGACGACATAGACGACATAATATTTACGACTTTCACGACATTGACGACATAGATGACATACACGATATTGACTACATTGACGACATTGACGACATTGACGACATTGACGAAATAGACGACATAGACGATAATACGACTTTGACGATATTAACGACATAGATGACATAGACAGCATGTATGACACTGACAACATTGACAGCATTGAAGACATTGATGACATTGACGTCATTGACGATATTGACGACATGGAGGATTTTGACGACATTGACGAAAATGACGACACTGACGACATTGAAGACATAGACGACATTGACGAAATAGGCGAAGTAGATGACACAGTCAACATTGACGACATAGACGACATAGATGATATTGACGACTTTGACGACATTGACGACATTGACGACATTGACGACATTGACGACATAGACGATATTTACGACTTTGACGACATTGACGACATAGATGAAAAAGACAACATGTATGACAAAGACAACATGTATGACATTGACAACATTGACAGCATTGAAGACATTGACGACATTGACGTCATTGAAGACATTGACGACATTGACGACATAGACGACATTGACGACATTGACGAAATAGACGACATAGACGATAATACGACTTTGACGATATTAACGACATAGATGACATAGACAGCATGTATGACACTGACAACATTGACAGCATTGAAGACATTGATGACATTGACGTCATTGACGATATTGACGACATGGATGATTTTGACGACATTGACGAAAATGACGACACTGACGACATTGAAGACATAGACGACATTGACGACATAGGCGAAGTAGATGACACAGTCAACATTGACGACATAGACGACATAGATGATATTGACGACTTTGACGACATTGACGACATTGACGACATTGACGACATTGACGACATAGACGATATTTACGACTTTGACGACATTGATGACATAGATGAAAAAGACAACATGTATGACAAAGACAACATGTATGACATTGACAACATTGACAGCATTGAAGACATTGACGACATTGACGTCATTGAAGACATTGACGACATTGACGACATAGACGACATTGACGACATTGACGAAATAGACGACATAGACGATAATACGACTTTGATGACATAGATGACATAGACAGCATGTATGACACTGACAACATTGACAGCATTGAAGACATTGATGACATTGACGTCATTGACGATATTGACGACATAGATGATTTTGACGACATTGACGAAAATGACGACACTGACGACATTGAAGACATTGACAACATTGACGTTATTGACGACATTGATGACATAGATGACTTTGACGACATTGACGACATTGACGACATAGACGACAAAGACGACATTGACGACATTGACGACATTGACGACATTGACGACATTGACGACATAGACGACATAGACGACATTGACGATATTGACGACATAGACGACATTGACGACATAGACGACATTGACGACATAGACGACATTGACGATATTGACGACATTGACGACATTAACGGCATTGACGACATAGACGACATTGACGACATTGACGACATTGATGACATTGACGACTTAGACGATATTGACGACATAGACGACATAGAAGACATAGACGACATTGACAAAATAGACAATATTGACGACTTTGACGACATGACGACATTGACGATATTGATGACATTGACGACATTGACGACATAGTCGACATTTACGAGATTGACGACTTTGACGACATTGACGACATTGACGATATTGACGACATAGACGACATTGACGACATCGACGACATGGACGACATTGACGACATTGACGACATTGTCGACATTGACGATATTGACGACATAGACATTATAGACGACATGGACGACATAGACGACATTGACGACATTGACGACATTGACGACATTGACGACTTAGACGATATTGACGACATAGACGACATAGAAGACATAGACGACATTGACAAAATAGACAATATTGACGACTTTGACGACATGACGACATTGACGATATTGATGACATTGACGACATTGACGACATAGTCGACTTTTACGATATTGACGACTTTGACGACATTGACGACATTGACGATATTGACGACATAGACGACATGGACGACATGGACTACATGGACGACATTGACGACATTGACGACATTGTCGACATTGACGATATTGACGACATAGACATTATAGACGACATGGACGACATAGACGATATTGACGACATTGACGACATTAACGACATTGACGACATAGACGACATTGACGACATTGACGACTTTGACGACATAGACGACATTCACGACATTCACGACATTGACGACATGACTACATAGACGACATAGACGATATTGACGACATTGACAACATTAACGACATTGACAACATAGTCGACATTGACGACATTGACGATATTGACGACAATAACGTCATTGACGACATAGACAACATTGACGACATAGACGAGATAGACGACATAGACGACATTGACAATATAGACGATATTGACGACTTTGACCACATTGACGATATTGACGATATTTACGACACAGACGACATTGACGACATAGACGACATAGACGATATTTACGATTTTGTCGACATTGACGACATAGATGACATAGACAACATGTATGACATTGACAACATTGACAGCATTGAAGACATTGACAGCATGGAAGTCATTGACGACATTGACGACATTGACGACATAGACGACATTGACGACATATACGACATGGACGATATTTACGACTTTTATGACATTGACAACATAGATGACATAGACAACATGTATGACATTGACAACATTGACAGCATTGAAGACATTGACGACATTGACGTCCTTGACGACATTGACGCCATAGACGACTTTGACGAATTTGGCGACATAGGCGACTTAGACGATATTGACGACTTTGACGACATTCACAAACTAGCCGACATTGACGACATAGACGACATAGACGATATTGACAACATTGATGACATTGACGAAAATGTCGATATTGACGATATCGACGGCATAGACGATTTTGACGACATTGACGACAATTACGACACTGACGACACTGTAGACATAGACGACATTGACGACATAGGCGAAGTAGAAGACATAGACAACATTGACGACTATGACGACTTTGACGACATTGACGACATTGACGACATTGACGACATTGACGACATGGACGACATAGACGACATAGGTGACATTGACGACTTTGACGACATTGACGACATAGACGACATAGACGATATTTACAACTTTGACGACATTGACGACATAGACAGCATAGACGACATTGACGACATTGACAACATTGACGACATTGACGACATAGACGACATTGACGACATAAACGACATAGACGCTATTGACGACTTTGACGACATTGACGACATTGACGATATTGACGACATAGACGACATTGACGACATAGACGACATAGACGACATTGACGACATTGACGACATGGACGACATAGACGATATTCACGACATTGACGACATTAACGACATTGACGACATAGACGACATTGACGACATTGACGATATTGAAAACATTTGCGACATAGAAGACATTGACGACATAGACAATATGGACGACATTGACGACATTAACGACATTGACGACATTGACGACATTGATGATATTGACGACATACACGATATTGACGACTTTGATGACATTGACGACATTGACGACACAGTCGACATTGACGACATAGTCAACATAGTCGATATTTACGAAATTGACGACATTGACGACATAGAAGACATAGACAACATGTATGACATTGACAACATTGACAGCATTGAAGACATTGAAAAAATTGACGTCATTGACGACATTTGCGAAATAGACGACTTTGACGACATTGACGACTTAGTCGACATAGATGATATTGACAACTTTGACGACATTGACGATATTGACGACATAGACCATATTGACGACATTGACGACATAGACGACATTGACGACATTGACGACATTGACGACATAGATGACATAGATGATATTGACGACATTTACGACATTGAAGACATTGACGACATAGACGAAATACACGATATTCACGACAGTCACGACCTTGACGACATTAACGACATTGAAGACATAGACGACTTAGATGATATTGACGACATTGACAACATTAACGACATTGACGACATAGACGACATTGACGACATTGACGATATTGACGACATTAACGTCATTGACGACATTAAAGCCATTGACGACATAGACGAAATTGACAACATAGACGACATAGACGATATAGGCGACATTGACGACATAGACGATATTGACGACTTTGACCACATTGACGATATTGACGACATTGACGACATTGACGACACAGACGACATTGACGACATAGACGACATAGACGATATTTACGATTTGGTCGACATTTACGACATAGACGACATTGACGACATTGACGACATAGATGACATAGACGATATTGACGACATTTACGACATTGACGACATAGACGACATTCACGATATTCACGACATTCACGACATTGACGACATTGACGACATTGACGACATTGACAACATTGACGACTTCGACGACATTGACGACATAGACGACATAGACAATATTGACGACAATGACGACATAAACGTTATTGACGACATAGACGACATTGACGACATTGATGACATTGACGACATTGACGACATAGACAATATTGACGACATAGACAACATAGACGACATAGACGACATTGACGACATAGACGATATTTACAACTTTGACGACATTGACGACATTGACGACACAACGACATTGCCGACATAGACGACATAGACGATATTTACGACTTTGACGACATTGACGACATAGAAGACATAGACAACATGTATGAATTTGACAACATTGACGGTATTGAAGACAATGAAGACATTGACGTCATTGACGACATTGACGACATAGACGACTTTTACGACATTGACGACATACACGACATAGACGATAAAGACGACATTGACGACATTGACGACAAAGACGACATAGACGACATAGACGATATTGACGATATGGACGATATGGACGACATTGACGACATAGACGATATTGTGGACATTGATGACATTGATGATATTGATGATATTGACGACTTTGACGACATTGACGACTTTGACGTCATTGACGACAAAGACGACATTGACGACATAGACGACAGGAACGATATTGACGTCATTGACGACATTGACGACATAGACGACATAACCGATATTGACGACTTTGACGACATTGACGACATTGACGATATTGACGACAAAGACGCCATTGACGACATTGACGAACTAGAAGACATAGACGACTTTGACGAAGTTGACGACATAGTTGACATAGACAATATGTATGACATTGACAACATTGACAGCTTTGAAGATATTGACGACATTGACGTCATTGACGACATTGACGACATAGACGACATTGACGACATAGACGACAGGACCGATATTGACGACTTTGACGACATTGACGACATAGACGACATAACCGATATTGACGACTTTGGCGACATTGACGGCATTGACGATATTGACGACAAAGACGCCATTGACGACATTGACGAATTAGAAGACATAGACGACATTGACGACATTGACTACATAGACGACGTAACGATATTGACGACATTGACGACATTAACGACATTGACGACATAGACGACATTGACAACATTGACGACATAGACGACATAGACGATATTGACGACATTGACGACATTAACGACATTAACGACATAGACGACATTGACAGCATTAACGACATAGACGACATAGACGATATTGACGACATTGACGACATTAACGACATTGACGACATAGAAGGCATTGACGACATTAACGACATTGACGACATTGACGACATAGACGACATAGACGATATTGACGACATTGACGACATTAACGACATTGACGACATAGAAGACATTGACGACATTGACGACATTGACGACATTGACGATATTGACGACATAGACGACATTGACGACATAGATGACATCGACAACATGTATGACATTGACAACATTGAAGACATTGACAGCATTGAAGACATTGACGACATTGACGTCATTGACGACATAGACGACATAGACGATATTTACGACATTGACGATATTAACGACATTGACGACATTAACGACATTGACGACATAGAAGACATTGATAACATTGACGATATTGACGACATAGACAACATCGTCGGCATTGACGACATAGACGATAATGACGACTTTTATGACATTGACGATATAGACGACATAACCGATATTAACGACTTTGACGACATTGACGACATTGACGATATTGACGATAAAGACGCCATTGACGACATTGACGAACTAGAAGACATAGACGACATTGACGACATTGACTACATAGACGACGTAGACGATATTGACGACATTGACGACATTAACGACATTGACGACATAGACGTCATTGACAAGATTGACGACATAGACGACATAGACGACATTGACGACTTCGACGACATTGACGACATTGACGACATAGACGATATTGATGACATAGACGACATAGACAATATTGACGACATTGACGACATTAACGTCATTGACGACATAGACGACATTGACGACATTTATGACATTGACGACATTGACGCCATAGACAATATTGACGACATAGACAACATAGACGACATAGACGACATTGACGACATAGACGATATTTACAACTTTGACGACATTGACGAAATTGACGACATTGACGACATAGACGACTTAGATGATATTGACGACATTGACAACATTAACGACATTGACGACATAGACGACATTGACAACATTGACGATATTGACGACATTAACGCCATTGACGACATTAAAGCCATTGACGACATAGACGAAATTGACAACATAGACGACATAGACGATATAGGCGACATTGACGACATAGACGATATTGACGACTTTGACCACATTGACGATATTGACGACATTGACGACATTGACGACACAGACGACATTGACGACATAGACGACATAGACGATATTTACGATTTGGTCGACATTTACGACATAGACGACATTGACGACATTGACGACATAGATGACATAGACGATATTGACGACATTTACGACATTGACGACATAGCCGACATTCACGATATTCACGACATTCACGACATTGACGACATTGACGACATTGACGACATTGACAACATTGACGACTTCGACGACATTGACGACATAGACGACATAGACAATATTGACGACAATGACGACATAAACGTTATTGACGACATAGACGACATTGATGACATTGATGACATTGACGACATAGACAATATTGACGACATAGACAACATAGACGACATAGACGACATTGACGACATAGACGATATTTACAACTTTGACGACATTGACGACATTGACGACACAACGACATGCCGACATAGACGACATAGACGATATTTACGACTTTGACGACATTGACGACATAGAAGACATAGACAACATGTATGAATTTGACAACATTGACAGTATTGAAGACAATGAAGACATTGACGTCATTGACGACATTGACGACATAGACGACTTTTACGACATTGACGACATACACGACATAGACGATAAAGACGACTTTGACGACATTGACGACAAAGACGACATAGACGACATAGACGATATTGACGATATGGACGATATGGACGACATTGACGACATAGACGATATTGTGGACATTGATGACATTGATGATATTGATGATATTGACGACTTTGACGACATTGACGACTTTGACGTCATTGAAGACAAAGACGACATTGACGACATAGACGACAGGAACGATATTGACGTCATTGACGACATTGACGACATAGACGACATAACCGATATTGACGACTTTGACGACATTGACGATATTGACGATATTGACGACAAAGACGCCATTGACGACATTGACGAACTAGAAGACATAGACGACTTTGACGAAGTTGACGACATAGTTGACATAGACAATATGTATGACATTGACAACATTGACAGCTTTGAAGATATTGACGACATTGACGTCATTGACGACATTGACGACATAGACGACATTGACGACATAGACGACAGGACCGATATTGACGACTTTGACGACATTGACGACATAGACGACATAACCGATATTGACGACTTTGACGACATTGACGACATCGACGATATTGACGACAAAGACGCCATTGACGACATTGACGAATTAGAAGACATAGACGACATTGACGACATTGACTACATAGACGACGTAACGATATTGACGACATTGACGACATTAACGACATTGACGACATAGACGACATTGACAACATTGACGACATAGACGACATAGACGATATTGACGACATTGACGACATTAACGACATAGACGACATTGACAGCATTGACGACATAGACGACATAGACGATATTGACGACATTGACGACATTAACGACATTGACGACATAGAAGGCATTGACGACATTAACGACATTGACGACATTGACGTCATAGACGACATAGACGATATTGACGACATTGACGACATTAACGACATTGACGACATAGAAGACATTGACGACATTGACGACATTGACGACATTGACGATATTGACGACATAGACGACATTGACGACATAGATGACATCGACAACATGTATGACATTGACAACATTGAAGACATTGACAGCATTGAAGACATTGACGACATTGACGTCATTGACGACGTAGACGACATAGACGATATTTACGACATTGACGATATTAACGACATTGACGACATTAACGACATTGACGACATAGAAGACATTGATAATATTGACGATATTGACGATATTGACGACATAGACAACATAGTCGGCATTGACGACATAGACGATAATGACGACTTTTATGACATTGACGATATAGACGACATAACCGATATTAACGACTTTGACGACATTGACGACATTGACGATATTGACGATAAAGACGCCATTGACGACATTGACGAACTAGAAGACATAGACGACATTGACGACATTGACTACATAGACGACGTAGACGATATTGACGACATTGACGACATTAACGACATTGACGACATAGACGTCATTGACAACATTGACGACATAGACGACATAGACGACATTGACGACTTCGACGACATTGACGACATTGACGACATAGACAATATTGATGACATAGACGACATAGACAATATTGACGACATTGATGACATTAACGTCATTGACGACATTGACGACATTGACGACATTGATGACATTGACGACATTGACGCCATAGACAATATTGACGACATAGACAACATAGACGACATTGACGACATTGACGACATAGACGATATTTACAACTTTGACGACATTGACGACATTGACGACATTGACGACATTGACGACACAACGTCATTGCCGACATAGACGACATAGACGATATTTACAACTTTGACGACATTGACGACATAGAAGACATAGACAACATGTATGAAATTGACAACATTGACAGCATTGAAGACATTGAAGACATTGACGTCATTGACGACATTGACGACATAGACGTCTTTGACGACATTGACGACATACACGACATAGACGATATTGACGACTTTGACGACATTGACGACAAAGACGACATAGACGACATAGACGATATTGACGATATGGACGACATAGACGACACTGACGACATAGACGATATTGTGGACATTGACGACATTGATGATATTGATGATATTGACGACTTTGACGACATTGACGACTTTGACGACATTGACGACAAAGACGACATTGACGACATAGACGACATAGACGACATTGACGACATTGACGACAGGAACGATATTGACGACATTGACGACATTGACGAAATAGACGACTTTGACGACATTGACGATATTGACGACATTTACGACTTTGACGACATTGACTACATGATGACATAGACGACATTAACGACATTGACGACATAGACGACATTGACGACATTGACGATATTGACGACATTGACGACATAGACGACATAGACGATATTGACGACTTTGACCACATTGACCATATTGACGACTTTGACGACATTGACGACACAGACAACATTGACGACATAGACGACATAGACGATATTTACGATTTTGTCGACATTGATGTCATAGATGACAATGACAAAATGTATGACATTGACAACATTGACAGCAGTGAAGACATTGACAGCATTGAAGTCATTGACGACTTTGACGTTATTGACGAAATTGATGACATAGATGACTTTGACGACATTGACGACATTGACGACATAGACGACATAGACGATATTGACGACATTGACGACATTGACGACATTGACGACATTGACGACATTGACGACATTGACGACACTGACGATATTGACGACATAGATGACATCGACAACATGTATGACATTGACAACATTGAAGACATTGACAGCAGTGAAGACATTGACGACATTGACGTCATTGACGACGTAGACGACATAGACGACATTGACGACATTGACGACATTGACGACACTGACGACACTGACGACATAGACGACAGGAACGATATTGACGACTTTGACGACATTGACGACATAGACGACATAACCGATATTGACGACTTTGACGACATTGACGACATTGACGACATTGACGACAAAGACGCCATTGACGACATTGACGAACTAGAAGACATAGACGACATTGACGACATTGACTACATAGACGACGTAGACGATATTGACGACATTGACGACATTGACTACACAGACGACGTAGATGATATTGACGACATTGACGACATTAACGACATTGACGACATAGACGACATTGGCAACATTGACGACATAGACGACATAGACGATATTGACGACATTGACGACATTAACGACATTGACGACATAGACGATATTGACGACTTTTGATGACATTGACGACATTAACGACATTGACGACACAGACGACATAGACGACATAGTCAACATGGACGATATTTACGAATTTGACGACATTGATGACATAGTTGGCATAGACAACATGTATGACATTGACAACATAGACAGCATTGAAGACATTCACGACATTGACGTCATTGACGACATTGACGACATAGACGACTTTGACGATATTGAGGACATTGACGACTTTGACAACATTGACGACATGATGACATAGACGACATTTACGACATTGACGACATAGACCACATTGACGACATTGCCGACATTGACGACATTGACGACATAGTCGACATTGACAACATTGACGATGTAAACGACATAGACGATATTTACGACTTTGATGCCATTGACGACATAGATGACATAGACATTATGTATGACATTGACAACAGTGACAGCATTGAAGACATTCACGACAATGACGACATTGACGACATAGACGACTTTGACGACATTGACGACATTGACGACATTAACGACATTGACGACATAGAAGGCATTGACGACATTAACGACATTGACGACATTGACGACATAGACGACATAGACGATATTGACGACATTGACGACATTAACGACATTGACGACATAGAAGACATTGACGACATTGACGACATTGACGACATTGACGATATTGACGACATAGACGACATTGACGACATAGATGACATCGACAACATGTATGACATTGACAACATTGAAGACATTGACAGCATTGAAGACATTGACGACATTGACGTCATTGACGACGTAGACGACATAAACGATATTTACGACATTGACGACATTAACGACATTGACGACATAGAAGACATTGATAACATTGACGATATTGACGACATAGACAACATAGTCGGCATTGACGACATAGACGATAATGACGACTTTTATGACATTGACGATATAGACGACATAACCGATATTGACGACTTTGACGACATTGACGACATTGACGATATTGACGACAAAGACGCCATTGACGACATTGACGAACTAGAAGACATAGACGACATTGACGACATTGACTACATAGACGACGTAGACGATATTGACGACATTGACGACATTAACGACATTGACGACATAGACGTCATTGACAACATTGACGACATAGACGACATAGACGACATTGACGACTTCGACATTGACGACATTGACGACATAGACGATATTGATGACATAGACGACATAGACAATATTGACGACATTGACGACATTAACGTCATTGACGACATAGACGACATTGACGACATTGATGACATTGACGACAATGACGCCATAGACAATATTGACGACATAGACAACATAGACGACATAGACGACATTGACGACATAGACGATATTTACAACTTTGACGACATTGACGACATTGACGACACAACGACATTGCCGACATAGACGACATAGACGATATTTACGACTTTGACGACATTGACGACATAGAAGACATAGACAACATGTATGAATTTGACAACATTGACAGTATTGAAGACAATGAAGACATTGACGTCATTGACGTCATTGACGACATAGACGACTTTTACGACATTGACGACATACACGACATAGACGATAATGACGACTTTAACGACATTGACGACAAAGACGACATAGACGACATAGACGATATTGACGATATGGACGATATGGACGACATTGACGACATAGACGATATTGTGGACATTGATGACATTGATGAAATTGATGATATTGACGACTTTGACGACATTGACGACTTTGACGTCATTGACGACAAAGACGACATTGACGACATAGACGACATAGACGACATAGACGACATTGACGACATTGACGACAGGAACGAAATTGACGACATTGACGACATAGACGACATAACTGATATTGACGACTTTGACGACATTGACGACATTGACGATATTGACGACAAAGACGCCATTGACGACATTGACGAACTAGAAGACATAGACGACTTTGACGATGTTGACGACATAGATGACATAGACAATATGTTTGACATTGACAACATTGACAGCTTTGAAGACATTGACGACATTGACGTCATTGACGACATTGGCGACAGAGACGACATAGACGACTTTGACGACATTGACGACATTGACGACATACACGACATAGACGATATTGACGACTTAGACGACATTGACGACAAAGACGACATTGACGGCATAGACGACATAGACTACATTGACGATATTGACAATATGGACGACATAGACGACATTGACGACATAGACGATATTGTGGACATTGACGACATTGATGATATTGATGATATTGACGACTTTAACGACATTGACGACATAGACGACATAGACGACATAGACGACATTGACGACATTGACGACATTGACGACATAGACGACAGGAACGATATTGACGTCATTGACGACATTGACGACACAGACGACATAACCGATATTGACGACTTTGACGACACTGACGACATTGACGATATTGACGACAAAGACGCCATTGACGACATTGACGAACTAGAAGACATAGACGACTTTGACGAAGTTGACGACATAGATGACATAGACAATATGTATGACATTGACAACATTGACAGCTATGAAGACATTGACGACATTGACGTCATTGACGATATTGACGACATAGACGACATAGACGACATTGACAACATTGACGACATAGACGATATTGACGACATTGCCGACATTAACGACATTGACGACATAGAAGACATTGACGACAATGACGACATTGACGACATTGACGACACTGACGATATTGACGACATTGACGACATAGATGACATCGACAACATGTATGACATTGACAACATTGAAGACATTGACAGCATTGAAGACATTGACGACATTGACGTCATTGACGACGTAGACGACATAGACGATATTGACGACATTGACGACATTAACGACATTGACGACATAGAAGACATTGACGACATTGATAACATTGACGATATTGACGATATTGACGACATAGACGACATAGTCGGCATTGACGACATAGACGATAATGACGACTTTGACGACATTGACGAACTAGAAGACATAGACGACTTTGACGAAGTTGACGACATAGATGACATAGACAATATGTATGACATTGACAACATTGACAGCTTTGAAGACATTGACGACATTGACGTCATTGACGACATTGACGACATAGACGACATAGTCGACATTGACGACATTGACGACATAGACGACAGGAACGATATTGACGACATTGACGACATTGACGACATAGTGAACATAACCGATATTGACGACTTTGACGACATTGACGATATTGACGACAAAGACGCCATTGACGACATTGACGAACTAGAAGACATAGACGACATTGACGACATTGACTACATAGACGACGTAGACGATATTGACGACATTGACGACATTGACTACATATACGACGTAGACGATATTGACGACATTGACGACATTAACGACATTGACGACATAGACGACATTGATCTTTGGCGTGACGTCACGAGTGCTGGACTGCTGTGCACATCGCTCTCGAGTTTTTATATAATTTTAGGATTAATATAATTATTTTAATTGTTATTTCGTGACAATATTCAATCTAGAGGTGTTCTAGTAAAGGTTCGTCAGTTATTTTAGCGTTTGTTGTGCCGTAATTGCTTTAAGTGGTGTTATTTGTGTTCGCGTGTGCGCCGGCATCGACGTCTTACTGCTTTGTTTACATCTGGTGGCGAGTGGTTCCAGCCGTAGCGGTCTCCGAAAGCTAAGTTCTAATAAGTGTTTGTGTATTGTAGTTAAATTATTAAAGTTTTAGATTTCAGGAGGTGTTATCGCGCTAGTTGTTTATTAACTTTAGTACTTTTCAACAGGTGACTTGCTGTTTTTAACGTAGTTAAGGTTGGGAAACTTTAAGTTACGGTATTTGATAACTCTTGTACTCTCACAGTGTTTAGTTGTTTTATTAGTGACGCTTGAATTTGAACTTGTTTATACAAGCAACAGTGTAAAGTTTCTGTGGTAGTGTTATTTGCTCTTTTCTGATACTATTAGTTGTTGTTACTTGATTTGTAGAGACTGAGGTTTGTTGATTGCTGTAGTTAAGAGGTACTTCCTACTTATTTTGTAGAAACTTAACTTCATAACGTAGACGTCTAGTTTTTCTTAACAAATTATTGTAAAATTTTACCATGAGTGAAAAGTGTGGGCTCTGTCGTAGGTTCGTGCGTAGTGGGCTGCAGTGTGGGATTTGTAGTAAGTATTTTCATGGGGGGGAGTGCAGTGGGGAAGACAGTGGGCATTGTGGTGAGGTTCTCTCCTGGAACTGTAGGATTTGCAGCAGGAATAAGTTGATAGAGGAGCAGGAGCGTTTGATCTGCGCCCTTCAGGTGCAGTTGAAAAACGCTGAAGAGGAACTAGGTAGGTTGAGGAGGGGAAGGGGGGCTGGGGAATGGGAACTGGCAGTTGGCAAGAAGGTAGCTAGGAGAAGGTATTCAGATAGCTTTACATTGCAAGTTGCAAATAGGTTTGACCAACTGTCAGAGTTGAGTGGAGATGAACCTCCTGTAGCTGTAGGTGTAGGAAGTACGCAGCAGACCTCAGCTTTTGGTAAGCCGAAATCTGTAGAGAGGTCTCTTAGGAAGAAGAAGGTTCTGCTGCTAGGTAGTTCTCAAGGCAGAGGTGTTGGCCAACAGTTGCAGGAAGTACTTGGGAGTGAGTACCAGGTCACCAGCATAGTGAAGCCTAGTGCAGGGTTAGATCAGGTCACTTGTAACATAGGGGACTTATGTAGGAATTTTTCAAAAGAAGATCAGGTAGTTATAGTGGGTGGGGCCGGGAACAGTCTTGATAGGGACGGGGAATATGATATAGGTGGTGATCTGGAAAGGATAGCAAATGAAACTGGTGGCACGAATGTGCATTTCGTGCAGCTGTTTCAGCGTCATGATAGGCCTTGTCTTAATACGGCTGTCAGCCGTCTTAACATGGGGCTTGAAAAGGCGCTGATGACGGAGGGCATGGATCACATTGCAGTGGTGCCAGTTGAAACTATCCAAAGGTCGGATTTTACTAGGCACGGTCTGCACCTCAATAGGTATGGGAAGGGGAGGTTGGCAAAGCTCATAGGTGACAGTGTAGTAGGGGGTGGGGGTTTCACTCATGGAAAAATTCCTGTAGTAGTTGGTGTTAGGGCTGCACCTTTTTTAGACTGAAGACAGCTGATAGATATTCCTGCTTAAAAGAAGTCCCTCTAAGAAATGAACCACCTTTGACAAAGTCTAAGAATATAAGTAATAAGGGAATTACTGTTTTTCATCAAAATATACAGGGTATCAGAGATAAAGTTAATGAAATGCTTATTGATACTGATTCTGACATTATTGGTATTTCAGAGCACTTTTTAAGTGGTGTGACAATTCAGAGACTTCCTTTGCCAGGATACAGGTTAGCTGCCTTTTACTCTAGGAGTTCCTTGCAGTGTGGGGGAGTGGCCATGTATGTAAAAAACGATTTTTCATCGGAGTCAATCGATTTTTCTAAACACTGCACAGAACAGATATTTGAATGTTGTGCAGGAATTGTTAATGTTAATGGAACTAAACTAGTAATAGTTGTTATTTATAGATCCCCTGACTCAGATTTTAAAATGTTTCTGCCCAAGCTGGAATTGGTTCTGGGTTCACTGTATAGGAAGTATAAAAATTTAATTGTGTGTGGAGATTTCAACATTAATTGTGTAGGTGATAGCTCAAGGAAACGTCAGCTGTTAGATCTATTTAATTCCTATAACATGATGCAAACAGTATTTTTTCCAACGAGAGTGCAAGGAAATAGCAGTTCTACCATTGACAACATTTTTGTTCATTCTTCATTATTAGAGGGGCACTCTGTCAGCAGAATAGTAAATGGCCTATCAGACCACGATGCCCAACTTTTAATTCTAAAAAGTATTTGTTCTCAAACAAATGTTAAACATAAATATCAACTACTCAGAAAAGTTAATCCAGTTGCAATTGAGACCTTTTTAAGCCTAATTAAGGAACAAGAATGGCAGGATGTTTATAGTGCTGATAATGCAGATGATAAATATAATGCTTTTCTGAACACATTTATTATGCTATTTGAAAGTTGCTTTCCACTAGAACGCTAAAAACAGGGTACTTTCAGTAACAGACAGCCAGGGTGGATGACAAAGGGGATAAGAGTATCATGTAGAACTAAGCGGGAGTTGTATCAAAATGTTAGAAGCAGTCAGAATGAAGATGCAGTAGCTCATTACAAACAGTACTGTAAGGTTCTGAAAAACGTCATTAAGAATGCAAAAAGTATGTGGTACGCAAAAAGAATAGCAAACTCTCGGGATAAAATTAAAACTATCTGGTCAGTCGTGAAGGAAGTGTCTGGTCAGGAGCAGCAGGTAGAAGATATAACGTCAGTGCGTAGTAGGAATGTTTCTGTTACTGACAAGTTAGATATATGTGCAATATTCAATAATCACTTTCTGAATATAGTAGAGGAACTAAACAAAACTGTAGTTTCTACAGGTAATCATATAACGTTTTTAGAAAATGCGTTTCCGAGGCTGTTGCCTGAAATGATCCTTCATGATACTTCCATAGGTGAGATTGAGTCAATAATTAAATCACTAAAGACTAAGGACTCTTGTGGATATGATGGGGTATCTAGCAGAATTCTAAAGTACTGTTCTCCATATGTTAGCCCAGTACTAAGCCATATTTGTAATTTTTCCTTTCGGAATGGTCAGTTTCCTAACAGATTAAAGTACTCAGTAGTGAAACCGCTTTATAAAAAAGGCGAAAGGGATAATGTAGACAACTATAGACCTATTTCTATGCCATCGGTTTTTTCCAAAGTTATTGAAAAGGCTGTATATTCAAGATTAATTGATCATTTCAGTTCACATAATTTCCTGTCAAACGTACAGTTTGGTTTTAGAAGTGGTTTAACGACCGAAAACGCTATATTTTCGTTTCTCTGTGAGGCACTTGATGGGTTAAATAAGAGGCTACGGACATTAGGCGTCTTCTTTGATTTAACAAAAGCGTTTGATTGTGTTGATCACAAAATATTGTTGCAGAAGTTGGAACATTATGGAATACGGGGAGTAGCCCACAACTGGTTCACCTCTTACTTTAATAATAGACAACAGAAGGTAATTCTCCGCAGTGTAGAAAATGGCTATGACGTGCAATCCCAATGGGGCACAATTAAGTATGGGGTGCCCCAGGGGTCTGTTTTGGGACCATTGCTGTTTCTTATTTATATAAATGATATGCCTTCGAGTATAACAGGTGATTGTAAAATATTTTTGTTTGCTGATGATACCAGCTTGGTAGTGAAGGATGTTGCTCGTAATATTGACACAGTATCAAATAATGCAGTTCAAGAGATAAGTTCATGGCTAATAGAAAACAAGTTGATGTTAAATCACAGTAAAACTCAGTTCTTACAATTTCTAACACATAATTTGACGAAATCTGACATTATGATTACACATAATGGGCATGTGATAAGTGAGACTGAACAGTTCAAATTTCTAGGTGTTCATATAGACAGTAAGCTGTCATGGAAAGCCCATGTTCAGGATCTTCTTCCAAAACTAAATTCTGCTATATTTACCATTAGAACAATATCTGAGATAAGTGATTTTTCAACACGAAAAGTAGTCTATTTCGCTTACTTTCACTCACTTATGACGTACGGCATTGTTTTTTGGGGTAACTCGCCTGATGCAAAAAGGATATTTCTGGCTCAAAAACGGGCGGTTCGAGCAATATCTGGTGTAAGTTCGCGAACGTCATGTCGACCCCTTTTCAGTAGTCTGGGAATTTTGACTCTGGCGTCACAATACGGTTTTTCTTTAATGTCGTTTCTTGTTAATAATATCAGCTTATTCCCACGAGTTAGTAGCTTTCACTCGGTGAATACTAGACAGATGTCTAATCTACATTTGCACCGCACCACCTTAACACTTGTGCAGAAAGGGGTGCAGTATTCTGCGGCATCCATTTTCAATAAGCTGCCACAAGAACTTAAGAATCTTAGCACTAATCCACATGCTTTCAAATCTAAATTGAAGAGTTACCTCGTGGCTCACTCCTTTTATTCTGTCGAGGAACTCCTAGAAAAGTTAAACAATTAAGCTAACTTATTTTTTCTTTATTGATTCTTTTCACTTTTTCTATTACCATTATTGTGTAACAATTAATGTATTGACTTGTTCCATGACCATGGAGTCTTACTCCTGAAGTGGGTCCTATGGAACAGAATAAATAAATAAATAAATAAAAATAAATAGACAACATTTACGACATAGACGACATAGACGATATTGACGAGATTGACGACATTAACGACATTGACGACATAGACGACATTGACAACATTGACGACATAGACGACATAAACGATATTGACGACATTGACGAAATTAACGACATTGACGACATAGACGATATTGACGACTTTGATGACATTGACGACATTGACGACATTGACGACACAGACGACATAGACGACATAGTCAACATAGACGATATTTACGAATTTGACGACATTGATGACATAGTTGGCATAGACAACATGTATGACATTGACAACATAGACAGCATTGAAGACATTCACGACATTGACGTCATTGACGACAATGACGACATACACGAATTTGACGATATTGACGACATTGACGACTTTGACGACATTGACGACATGATGACATAGACGACATTTACGACATTGACGACATAGACCACATTGACGACATTGACGACATTGACGACATTGACGACATAGTCGACATTGACGACATTGACGACGTAAACGACATAGACGATATTTACGACTTTGACGCCATTGACGACATAGATGACATAGACATTATGTATGACATTGACAACAGTGACAGCATTGAAGACATTCACGACATTGACGACATTGACGACATAGACGACTTTGACGACATTGACGATATTGACGACATTTACGACTTTGACAACATTGACTACATGATGACAGACGACATTAACGACAATGACGACATAGACGACATTGACGACATTGACGATATTGACGACATTGACGACATAGACGACTTAGACGATATTGACGACTTTGAACACATTGACCATATTGACGACTTTGACGACATTGACGACATTGACGACACAGACAACATTGACGACATAGACGACATAGACGATATTTACGATTTTGTCGACATTGACGTCATAGATGACAATGACAAAATGTATGACATTGACAACATTGACAGCAGTGAAGACATTGACAGCATTGAAGACATTGACGACATTGACGTTATTGACGACATTGATGACATAGATGACTTTGACGACATTGACGACATTGACGACATAGACGACATAGACGATATTGACGACATTGACGACATTGACGACATTGACGATTTTGACGACATTGACGACACTGACGACATTGAAGACAGACGACATTGACGACATAGGTGAAGTAGACGACATAGACAACATTGACGACATAGACGACATAGACTATATTGACGACATTGACGACATAGACGACATTGACGACATAGACGACACTGACGACATAGACGACGTTGACGACATAGACGATCTTGACGACTTTGATGGCATTGACGATATAGACGACATTGACGATATTGACGACATTGACGACATTGACGACATAGACGACATTGAGGACATAGACGTCATTGACGACATAGACGATATTCTCGTCTTTGACGACATTGACGACATTGAGGATATTGACGACATAGACGACATTGACGACATTGACGACATAGACGACATTGATGATATTGACGACATTGACGACATGGACGACATAGACGATGTTGACGACATTGTCGACATTAACGACATTGACGACATAGACGACATTGACGACATTGAGACATTGACGACATAGACGACATTGACGACATAGACGACATAGACGATATTGACGACATTGATGATAACGATATTGACGACATAGACGACATTGATGACATTGACGACATACACGATATTGACGACATAGACGACATAGACGACATAGACGACATTGACGACATAGACGACATAGACAATATTGACGACATTGACGACATTAACGACATTGACGACATAGACGACATTGACGACATTGACGGCACAGACGACTTCGACGATATAGACGATATTTACGACTTTGTCGACATTGACGACATAGATGACATAGACAACATGTAAGACATTGACATCATTACACCATTGAGGACATTGACGACATAGACGACATAGCTGATATTGACGACTTTGACGACATTGACGACATTGAAGACATTGACGACATTGACGAAATAGACGATATTTACGACTTTGACGACATTGACGACATAGATGACAAAGAAAACATGTATGACATTGACAACATTGACAGCATTGAAGACATTGACGACATTGACGTCATTGAAGACATTGACGACATTGACGACTTAGACGACATTGACGACATTGACGAAATAGACGACATAGACGATAATACGACTTTGACGACATTAACGTCATAGATGACATAGACAGCATGTATGACACTGACAACATTGACAGCATTGAAGACATTGATGACATTGACGTCATTGACGATATTGACGACATAGATGATTTTGACGACATTGACGAAAATGACGACACTGACGACATTGAAGACATAGACGACATTGACGACATAGGCGAAGTAGATGACACAGTCAACATTGACGACATTGACGACTTAGACGATATTGACGACTTTGACGACATTGAAGACATTGACGACATTGACGACATTGACGCCATTGACGACATAGACGACATAATATTTACGACTTTCACGACATTGACGACATAGATGACATACACGATATTGACTACATTGACGACATTGACGATATTGACGACATTGACGACATAGACGACATTGACGATATTGACGACATAGACGACATTGACGCCATGGACGACATTGACGATATTGACGACATTGATGACATTGACGACATAGACGACATTGACGACATTGACGACATAGACGACATTGCGACATAGACGACATAGACGACATTGACGATATTGACGACATTGACGACATTAACGGCATTGACGACATAGACGACATTGATGACATTGACGACATTGATGACATTGACGACTTAGACGATATTGTCGACATAGACGACGTCGAAGACATAGACGACATTGACGACATTGACGATATTGACGACTTTGACGACATTGACGACATTGACGATATTGATGACATTGACGACATTGACGACATAGTCGACATATACGATATTGACGACTTTGACGACATTGACGACATTGACGATATTGACGACATAGACGACATTGACGACATGGACGACATAGACGACATTGACGACTTTGACGACATTGTCGACATTGACGATATTGACAACATAGACATTATTGACGACATGGACGACATAGACGAAATTGGCGACATTGATGACATTAACGACATTGACGACATAGACGACATTGACGACATTGACGACTTTGACGACATAGACGACATTGACGACATAGACGACATTCACGACATTCACGACATTCACGACATTGACGACATGGACGACATTGACGACATAGACGACATAGACGATATTGACGACATTGACAACATTAACGACATTGACGACATAGTCGACATTGACGACATTGACGATATTGACAACAATAACGTCATTGACGACATAGACAACATTGACGACATAGACGAGATAGACGACATAGACGCCATGACGACATAGACGATATTGACGACTTTGACCACATTGACGATATTGACGACATTTACGACACAGACGACATTGACGACATAGACGACATAGTCGATATTTACGATTTTGTCGACATTGACGACATAGATGACATAGACAACATGTATGACATTGACAACATTGACAGCATTGAAGACATTGACAGCATGGAAGTCATTGACGACATTGACGACATTGATGACATAGATGACTTTGAGACATTGACGACATTGACGACATATACGACATGGACGATATTTACGACTTTGATGACATTGACGACATAGATGACATAGACAACATGTATGACATTGACAACATTGACAGCATTGAAGACATTGACGACATTGACGTCCTTGATGACATTGACGACATAGACGACTTTGACGAATTTGGCGACATAGACGACATAGACGATATTGACGACATTGATGGCATTGACGAAAATGTCGATATTGACGATATCGTCGGCATAGACGATTTTGACGACATTGACGACAATTACGACACTGACGACACTGAAGTCAATAGACGACATTGACGACTTAGGCGAAGTAGACGACATAGACAACATTGACGACTATGACGACTTTGACGACATTGACGACATTGACGACTTTCATGACATTGACGACATTGACGACATAGACGACATAGACGACATAGGTGACATTGACAACTTTGACGACAGTGACGACATAGACGATATTTACAACTTTGACGACATTGACGACATAGACGGCATAGACGACATTGACGGCATAGACGACACTGACGACATAAACGACATAGACGCTATTGACGACTTTGACGACATTGACGACATTGACGATATTGACGACATAGACGACATTGACGACATAGACGACATTGACGACATTGACGACATGGACGACATAGACGATATTCACGACATTGACGACATTAACGACATTGACGACATAGACGACATAGACGACATAGACGACATAGACGATATTGACGACATTGACGATATTGAAAACATTTACGACATAGAAGACATTGACGACATAGACGACATAGACAATATGGACGACATTGACGACATTAACGACATTGACGACATTGACGACATTGATGACATTGACGACATAGACGATATTGACGACTTTGATGACATTGACGACATTGACGACATTAACGACACAGTCGACATTGACGACATAGTCAACATAGTCGATAATTACGAATTTGACGACATTGACGACATAGATGACATAGACAACATGTATGACATTGACAACATAGACAGCATTGAAGACATTCACGACATTGACGTCATTGACGACATTGACGTCATAGACGACTTTGACGACATTCACGATATTAACGACACAACGACATTGCCGACATAGACGACATAGACGATATTTACGACTTTGACGACATTGACGACATAGAAAGCATAGACAACATGTATGACATTGACAACATTGACAGCATTGAAGACATTGAAAACATTGACGTCATTGACGACATTTGCGAAATAGACGACTTTGACGACATTGACGACTTAGTCGACATAGATGATATTGACGACTTTGACGACATTGACGATATTGACGACATAGACGATATTGACGACATTGACGACATAGACGACATTGACGACATTGACGACATAGATGACATAGATGATATTGACGACTTTTACGACATTGACGACATAGACGAAATTCACGATATTCACGACATTCACGACCTTGACGACATTGACGACATTGACGACATAGACGACTTAGACGATATTGACGACATTCACAACATTAACGACATTGACGACATAGGCGACATTGACGACATTGACGATATTGACGACATTAACGCCATTGACGACATTAACGCCATTGACGACATAGACGAAATTGACAACATAGACGACATAGACGATATAGGCGACTTTGACGACATAGATGATATTGACGACTTTGACCACATTGACGATATTGACGACATTGACGACATTGACGACACAGACGACATTGACGACATAGACGACATAGACGATATTTACGATTTTGTCGACATTTACGACATAGACGACATTGACGACATAGATGACATAGACGATATTGACGACATTGATGATAACGACATTGACGACATAGACGACATTGATGACATTGACGACATACACGATATTGACGACATAGACGACATAGACGACATTGACGTCATAGACGACATAGACAATATTGACGACATTGACGACATTAACGATATTGACGACATAGACGACATTGACGACATTGACGGTACAGACGACTTCGACGATATAGACGATATTTACGACTTTGTCGACATTGACGACATAGATGACATAGACAACATGTAAGACATTGACATCATTACACCATTGACGACATTGACGACATAGACGACATAGATGATATTGACGACTTTGACGACATTGACGACATTGACGACATTGACGACATTGACGACATAGACGATATTTACGACTTTGACGACATTGACGACATAGATGAAAAAGACAACATGTATGACAAAGACAACATGTATGACACTGACAACATTGACAGCATTGAAGACATTGACGACATTGACGTCATTGAAGACATTGACGACATTGACGACATAGACGACATTGACGACATTGACGAAATAGACGACATAGACGATAATACGATTTTGATGACATAGATGACATAGACAGCATGTATGACACTGACAACATTGACAGCATTGAAGACATTGATGACATTGACGTCATTGACGATATTGACGACATAGATGATTTTGACGACATTGACGAAAATGACGACACTGACGACATTGAAGACATTGACGACATTGACGTTATTGACGACATTGATGACATAGATGACTTTGACGACATTGACGACATTGACGACATAGACGACAAAGACGACATTGACGACATTGACGACATTGACGACATTGACGACATTGACGACATAGACGACATAGACGACATTGACGATATTGACGACATTGATGACATTGACGACATAGACGACATTGACGACATAGACGACATTGACGATATTGACGACATTGACGACATTAACGGCATTGACGACATAGACGACATTGACGACATTGACGACATTGATGACATTGACGACTTAGACGATATTGACGACATAGACGACATAGAAGACATAGACGACATTGACAAAATAGACAATATTGACGACTTTGACGACATGACGACATTGACGATATTGATG
Source organism: Locusta migratoria (assembly GCA_026315105.1). Classification (NCBI taxonomy): domain Eukaryota; kingdom Metazoa; phylum Arthropoda; class Insecta; order Orthoptera; family Acrididae; genus Locusta; species Locusta migratoria. Next base: position 127,337,431 of record CM048754.1, read on the forward strand.
ACATTGACGACATTGACGACATAGTCGACATTTACGATATTGACGACTCTGACGACATTGACGACATTGACGATATTGACGACATAGACGACATTGACGACATGGACGACATGGACGACATTGACGACATTGACGACATTGTCGACATTGACGATATTGACGACATAGACATTATAGACGACATGGACGACATAGACGACATTGACGACATTGACGACATTGATGACATTGACGACTTAGACGATATTGACGACATAGACGACATAGAAGACATAGACGACATTGACAAAATAGACAATATTGACGACTTTGACGACATGACGACATTGACGATATTGATGACATTGACGACATTGACGACATAGTCGACTTTTACGATATTGACGACTTTGACGACATTGACGACATTGACGATATTGACGACATAGACGACATGGACGACATGGACGACATGGACGACATTGACGACATTGACGACATTGTCGACATTGACGATATTGACGACATAGACATTATAGACGACATGGACGACATAGACGATATTGACGACATTGACGACATTAACGACATTGACGACATAGACGACATTGACGACATTGACGACTTTGACGACATAGACGACATTCACGACATTCACGACATTCACGACATTGACGACAAGACGACATTGACGACATAGACGACATAGACGATATTGACGACATTGTCAACATTAACGACATTGACAACATAGTCGACATTGACGACATTGACGATATTGACGACAATAAGGTCATTGCCGACATAGACAACATTGACGACATAGACGAGATAGACGACATAGACGACATTGACGATATAGACGATATTGACGACTTTGACCACATTGACGATATTGACGATATTTACGACACAGACGACATTGACGACATAGACGACATAGACGATATTTACGATTTTGTCGACATTGACGACATAGATGACATAGACAACATGTATGACATTGACAACATTGACAGCATTGAAGACATTGACAGCATGGAAGTCATTGACGACATTGACGACATTGACGACATAGACGACATTGACGACATATACGACATGGACGATATTTACGACTTTGATGACATTGACAACATAGATGACATAGACAACATGTATGACATTGACAACATTGACAGCATTGAAGACATTGACGACATTGACGTCCTTGACGACATTGACGACATAGACGACTTTGACGAATTTGGCGACATAGGCGACTTAGACGATATTGACGACTTTGACGACATTCACAAACTAGCCGACATTGACGACATAGACGACATAGACGATATTGACAACATTGATGACATTGACGAAAATGTCGATATTGACGATATCGACGGCATAGACGATTTTGACGACATTGACGACAATTACGACACTGACGACACTGAAGACATAGACGACATTGACGACATAGGCGAAGTAGAAGACATAGACAACATTGACGACTATGACGACTTTGACGACATTGACGACATTGACGACATAGACGACATTGACGACATTGACGACATGGACGACATAGACGATATTCACGACATTGACGACATTAACGACATTGACGACATAGACGACATAGACGACATAGACGACATAGACGATATTGACGACATTGACGATATTGAAAACATTTACGACATAGAAGATATTGACGACATAGACGACATAGACAATATGGACGACATTGACGACATTAACGACATTGACGACATTGACGACATTGATGACATTGATGACATTGACGACATAGACGATATTGACGACTTTGATGACATTGACGACATTGACGACATTAACGACACAGTCGACATTGACAACATAGTCAACATAGTCGATAATTACGAATTTGACGACATTGACGACATAGATGACATAGACAACATGTATGACATTGTCAACATAGACAGCATTGAAGACATTCACGACATTGACGTCATTGACGACATTGACTACATAGACGACTTTGACGACATTGACGATATTAACGACAAAACGACATTGCCGACATAGACGACATAGACGATATTTACGACTTTGACAACATTGACGACATAGAAAGCATAGACAACATGTATGACATTGACAACATTGACAGCATTGAAGACATTGAAAACATTGACGTCATTGACGACATTTGCGAAATAGACGACTTTGACGACATTGACGACTTAGTCGACATAGATGATATTGACGACTTTGACGACATTGACGATATTGACGACATAGACGATATTGACGACATTGACGACATAGACGACATTGACGACATTGACGACATAGATGACATAGATGATATTGACGACTTTTACGACATTGACGACATAGACGAAATTCACGATATTCACGACATTCACGACCTTGACGACATTGACGACATTGACGACATAGACGACTTAGACGATATTGACGACATTCACAACATTAACGACATTGACGACATAGGCGACATTGACGACATTGACGATATTGACGACATTAACGCCATTGACGACATTAACGCCATCGACGACATAGACGAAATTGACAACATAGACGACATAGACGATATAGGCGACATTGACGACATAGACGATATTGACGACTTTGACCACATTGACGATATTGACGACATTGACGACATTGACGACACAGACGACATTGACGACATAGACGACATAGACGATATTTACGATTTTGTCGACATTTACGACATAGACGACATTGACGACATAGATGACATAGACGATATTGACGACATTGATGTTAACGACATTGACGACATAGACGACATTGATGACATTGACGACATACACGATATTGCCGACATAGACGACATAGACGACATTGACGTCATAGACGACATAGACAATATTGACGACATTGACGACATTAACGATATTGACGACATAGACGACATTGACGACATTGACGGTACAGACGACTTCGACGATATAGACGATATTTACGACTTTGTCGACATTGACGACATAGATGACATAGACAACATGTAAGACATTGACATCATTACACCATTGACGACATTGACGACATAGACGACATAGATGATATTGACGACTTTGACGACATTGACGACATTGACGACATTGACGACATTGACGACATAGACGATATTTACGACTTTGACGACATTGACGACATAGATGAAAAAGACAACATGTATGACAAAGACAACATGTATGACATTGACAACATTGACAGCATTGAAGACATTGACGACATTGACGTCATTGAAGACATTGACGACATTGACGACATAGACGACATTGACGACATTGACGAAATAGACGACATAGACGATAATACGACTTTGATGACATAGATGACATAGACAGCATGTATGACACTGACAACATTGACAGCATTGAAGACATTGATGACATTGACATCATTGACGATATTGACGACATAGATGATTTTGACGACATTGACGAAAATGACGACACTGACGACATTGAAGACATTGACGACATTGACGTTATTGACGACATTGATGACATAGATGACTTTGACGACATTGACGACATTGACGACATAGACGACAAAGACGACATTGACGACATTGACGACATTGACGACATTGACGACATTGACGACATAGACGACATAGACGACATTGACGATATTGACGACATAGGCGACATTGACGACATAGACGACATTGACGACATAGACGACATTGACGACATAGACGACATTGACGATATTGACGACATTGACGACATTAACGGCATTGACGACATAGACGACATTGACGACATTGACGACATTGATGACATTGACGACTTAGACGATATTGACGACATAGACGACATAGAAGACATAGACGACATTGACAAAATAGACAATATTGACGACTTTGACGACATGACGACATTGACGATATTGATGACATTGACGACATTGACGACATAGTCGACATTTACGATATTGACGACTTTGACGACATTGACGACATTGACGATATTGACGACATAGACGACATTGACGACATGGACGACATGGACGACATTGACGACATTGACGACATTGTCGACATTGACGATATTGACGACATAGACATTATAGACGACATGGACGACATAGACGACATTGACGACATTGACGACATTGATGACATTGACGACTTAGACGATATTGACGACATAGACGACATAGAAGACATAGACGACATTGACAAAATAGACAATATTGACGACTTTGACGACATGACGACATTGACGATATTGATGACATTGACGACATTGACGACATAGTCGACTTTTACGAAATTGACGACTTTGACGACATTGACGACATTGACGATATTGACGACATAGACGACATGGACGACATGGACGACATGGACGACATTGACGACATTGACGACATTGTCGACATTGACGATATTGACGACATAGACATTATAGACGACATGGACGACATAGACGATATTGACGACATTGACGACATTAACGACATTGACGACATTGACGACATAGACGACATTGACGACATTGACGACTTTGACGACATAGACGACATTCACGACATTCACGACATTCACGACATTGACGACATGACGACATTGACGACATAGACGACATAGACGATATTGACGACATTGACAACATTAACGACATTGACAACAGAGTCGACATTGACGACATTGACGATATTGACGACAATAACGTCATTGACGACATAGACAACATTGACGACATAGACGAGATAGACGACATAGACGACATTGACGATATAGACGGTATTGACGACTTTGACCACATTGACGATATTGACGATATTTACGACACAGACGACATTGACGACATAGACGACATAGACGATATTTACGATTTTGTCGACATTGACGACATAGATGACATAGACAACATGTATGACATTGACAACATTGACAGCATTGAAGACATTGACAGCATGGAAGTCATTGACGACATTGACGACATTGACGACATAGACGACATTGACGACATATACGACATGGACGATATTTACGACTTTGATGACATTGACAACATAGATGACATAGACAACATGTATGACATTGACAACATTGACAGCATTGAAGACATTGACGACATTGACGTCCTTGACGACATTGACGACATAGACGACTTTGACGAAATTGGCGACATAGGCGACTTAGACGATATTGACGACTTTGACGACATTCACAAACTAGCCGACATTGACGACATAGACGACTTAGACGATATTGACAACATTGATGACATTGACGAAAATGTCGATATTGACGATATCGACGGCATAGACGATTTTGACGACATTGACGACAATTACGACACTGACGACACTGAAGACATAGACGACATTGACGACATAGGCGAAGTAGAAGACATAGACAACATTGTCGACTATGACGACTTTGACGACATTGACGACATTGACGACATGGACGACATAGACGACATAGGTGACATTGACGACTTTGACGACATTGACGACATAGACGACATAGACGATATTTACAACTTTGACGACATTGACGACATAGACGGCATAGGCGACATTGACGACATTGACAACATTGACGACATTGACGACATAGACGACATTGACGACATAAACGACATAGACGCTATTGACGACTTTGACGACATTGACGACATTGACGATATTGACGACATAGACGACATTGACGACATAGACGACTTAGACGACATTGACGACATTGACGACATGGACGACATGGACGATATTCACGACATTGACGACATTAACGACATTGACGACATTGACGACATTGATGATATTGACGACATACACGATATTGACGACTTTGATGACATTGACGACATTGACGACACAGTCGACATTGACGACATAGTCAACATAGTCGATATTTACGAATTTGACGACATTGACGACATAGAAGACATAGACAACATGTATGACATTGACAACATTGACAGCATTGAAGACATTGGAAAAATTGACGTCATTGATGACATTTGCGAAATAGACGACTTTGACGACATTGACGACTTAGTCGACATAGATGATATTGACGACTTTGACGACATTGACGATATTGCCGACATAGACGATATTGACGACATTGACGACATAGACGACATTGACGACATTGACGACATTGACGACATAGATGACATAGATGATACTGACGACATTTACGACATTGAAGACATTGACGACATAGACGAAATTCACGATATTCACGACAGTCACGACCGTGACGACATTGACGACATTGACGACATTGACGACATAGACGACTTAGACGATATTGACGACATTGAAAACATTAACGACATTGACGACATGGACGACATTGACGACATTGACGATATTGACGACATTGACGATATTGACGACATTAACGCCATTGACGACATTAAAGCCATTGACGTCATAGACGAAATTGACAACATAGACGACATAGACGATATAGGCGACATTGACGACATAGACGATATTGACGACTTTGACCACATTGACGATATTGACGACATTGACGATATTGACGACACAGACGACATTGACGACATAGACGACATAGACGATATTTACGATTTGGTCGACATTTACGACATAGACGACATTGACGACATTGACAACATAGATGACATAGACGATATTGACGACATTTACGACATTGACGACATAGACGACATTCACGATATTCACGACATTCACGACATTGACGACATTGACGACATTGACGACATTGACAACATTGACGACTTCGACGACATTGACGACATAGACGACATTGACGACATAGACGACATAGACAATATTGACGACAATGACGACATTAACGTTATTGACGACATAGACGACATTGACGACATTGATGACATTGACGACATTGACGACATAGACAATATTGACGACATAGACAACATAGACGACATAGACGACATTGACGACATAGACGATATTTACAACTATGACGACATTGACGACATTGACGACACAACGACATTGCCGACATAGACGACATAGACGATATTTACGACTTTGAAGACATTGACGACATAGAAGACATAGACAACATGTATGAATTTGACAACATTGACAGTATTGAAGACAATGAAGACATTGACGTCATTGACGACATTGACGACATAGACGACTTTTACGACATTGACGACATACACGACATAGACGACATAGACGATATTGACGACATAGACGACATTGACGACAAAGACGACATTGACGGCATAGACGACATAGACTACATTGACGATATTGACAATATGGACGACATAGACGACATTGACGACATAGACGATATTGTGGACATTGACGACATTGATGATATTGATGATATTGACGACTTTGACGACATTGACGACTTTAACGACATTGACGACAAAGACGACATTGACGACATAGACGACATAGACGACATAGACGACATTGACGACATTGACGACTTAGACGACAGGAACGATATTGACGTCATTGACGTCATTGACGACATAGACGACATAACCGATATTGACGACTTTGACGACATTGACGACATTGACGATACTGACGACAAAGACGCCATTGACGACATTGACGAACTAGAAAACATAGACGACTTTGACGAAGTTGACGACATAGATGACATAGACAATATGTATGACATTGACAACATTGACAGCTTTGAAGATATTGACGACATTGACGTCATTGACGACATTGACGACATAGACGACATTGACGACATAGACGACGGGACCGATATTGACGACTTTGACGACATTGACGACTTAGACGACATAACCGATATTGACGACTTTGACGACATTGACGACATTGACGATATTGACGACAAAGACGCCATTGACGACATTGACGAATTAGAAGACATAGACGACATTGACGACATTGACTACATAGACGACGTAACGATATTGACGACATTGACGACATTAACGACATTGACGACATAGACGACATTGACAACATTGACGACATAGACGACATAGACGATATTGACGACATTGACGACATTAACGACATTGACGACATAGACGACATTGACAGCATTGACGACATAGACGACATAGACGATATTGACGACATTGACGACATTAACGACATTGACGACATAGAAGGCATTGACGACATTAACGACATTGACGACATTGACGACATAGACGACATAGACGATATTGACGACATTGACGACATTAACGACATTGACGACATAGAAGACATTGACGACATTGACGATATTGACGACATAGACGACATTGACGACATAGATGACATCGACAACATGTATGACATTGACAACATTGAAGACATTGACAGCATTGAAGACATTGACGACATTGACGTCATTGACGACGTAGACGACTTAGACGATATTTACGACATTGACAACATTAACGACATTGACGACTTAGAAGACATTGATAACATTGACGATATTGACGATATTGACGACATAGACAACATAGTCGGCATTGACGACATAGACGATAATGACGACTTTTATGACATTGACGATATAGACGACATAACCGATATTGACGACTTTGACGACATTGACGACATTGACGATATTGACGACAAAGACGCCATTGACGACATTGACGAACTAGAAGACATAGACGACATTGACGACATTGACTACATAGACGACGTAGACGATATTGACGACATTGACGACATTAACGACATTGACGACATAGACGACATTGACAGCATTGACGACATAGACGACATAGACGATATTGACGACATTGACGACATTAACGACATTGACGACATAGAAGGCATTGACGACATTAACGACATTGACGATATTGACGACATAGACGACATTGACGACATAGATGACATCGACAACATGTATGACATTGACAACATTGAAGACATTGACAGCATTGAAGACATTGACGACATTGACGTCATTGACGACGTAGACGACTTAGACGATATTTACGACATTGACGACATTAACGACATTGACGACTTAGAAGACATTGATAACATTGACGATATTGACGATATTGACGACATAGACAACATAGTCGGCATTGACGACATAGACGATAATGACGACTTTTATGACATTGACGATATAGACGACATAACCGATATTGACGACTTTGACGACATTGACGACATTGACGATATTGACGACAAAGACGCCATTGACGACATTGACGAACTAGAAGACATAGACGACATTGACGACATTGACTACATAGACGACGTAGACGATATTGACGACATTGACGACATTAACGACATAGACGTCATTGACAACATTGACGACATAGACGACATAGACGACTTTGTCGACATTGACGACATTGACGATATTGACGACAAAGACGCCATTGACGACATTGACGAACTAGAAGACATAGACGACATTGACGATATTGATGACATAGACGACATAGACAATATTGACGACATTGACGACATTAACGTCATTGACGACATAGACGACATTGACGACATTGATGACATTGACGACATTGACGCCATAGACAATATTGACGACTTAGACAACATAGACGACATAGACGACATTGACGACATAGACGATATTTACAACTTTGACAACATTGACGACATTGACGACATTGACGACACAACGACATTGCCGACATAGACGACATAGACGATATTTACAACTTTGACGACATTGACGACATAGAAGACATAGACAACATGTATGAAATTGACAACATTGACAGCATTGAAGACATTGAAGACATTGACGTCATTGACGACATTGACGACATAGACGACTTTGACGACATTGACGACTTACACGACATTGACGACATTGACGATATTGACGACATTGACGACATAGACGACTTAGACGATATTGACGACTTTGACCACATTGACCATATTGACGACTTTGACGACATTGACGACACAGACAACATTGACGACATAGACGACATAGACGATATTTACGATTTTGTCGACATTGACGTCATAGATGACAATGACAAAATGTATGACATTGACAACATTGATAGCAGTGAAGACATTGACAGCATTGAAGACATTGACGACTTTGACGTTATTGACGAAATTGATGACATAGATGACTTTGACGACATTGACGACATTGACGACATAGACGACATAGACGATATTGACGACATTGACGACATTGACTACATAGGCGACGTAGACGATATTGACGACATTGACGACATTGACTACACAGACGACGTAGACGATATTGACGACATTGACGACATTAACGACATTGACGACATAGACGACATTGGCAACATTGACGACATAGACGACATAGACGATATTGACGACATTGACGACATTAACGACATTGACGACATAGACGATATTGACGACTTTGATGACATTGACGACATTAACGACATTGACGACACAGACGACATAGACGACATAGTCAACATGGACGATATTTACGAATTTGACGACATTGATGACATAGTTGGCATAGACAACATGTATGACATTGACAACATAGACAGCATTGAAGACATTCACGACATTGACGACATTGACGACATAGACGACTTTGACGACATTGACGACATTGACGATATTAACGACATTGACGACATAGAAGGCATTGACGACATTAACGACATTAACGACATTACCATTATTGTGTAACAATTAATGTATTGACTTGTTCCATGACCATGGAGTCTTACTCCTGAAGTGGGTCCTATGGAACAGAAAAAAACAAATAAATAAATAAATAAAACGACATTGACGACATAGACGACATAGACGATATTGACGACATTGACGACATTGACGACATTGACGACATTGACGACATTGACGACATTGACGATATTGACGACATAGACGACATTGACGACATAGATGACATCGACAACATGTATGACATTGACAACATTGAAGACATTGACAGTATTGAAGACATTGACGACATTGACGTCATTGACGACGTAGACGACATAGACGATATTTACGACATTGACGACATTAACGACATTGACGACAAAGAAGACATTGATAACATTGACGATATTGACGATATTAACGACATAGACAACATAGTCGGCATTGACGACATAGACGATAATGACGACTTTTATGACATTGACGATATAGACGACATAACCGATATTGACGACTTTGACGACATTGACGATATTGACGACAAAGACGCCATTGACGACATTGACGAACTGGAAGAAATAGACGACATTGACGACATTGACTACATAGACGACGTAGACGATATTGACGACATTGACGACATTAACGACATTGACGACATAGACGTCATTGACAACATTGACGACATAGACGACATAGACGACATTGACGACTTCGACGACATTGACGACATTGACGACATAGACGATATTGATGACATAGACGACATAGACAATATTGACCACATTGACGACATTAACGTCATTGACGACATAGACGACATTGACGACATTGATGACATTGACGACATTGACGCCATAGACAATATTGATGACATAGACAACATAGACGACATAGACGACATTGACGACATAGACGATATTTACAACTTTGACGACATTGACGACATTGACGACATTGACGACACAACGACATTGCCGACATAGACGACATAGACGATATTTACAACTTTGACGACATTGACGACATAGAAGACATAGACAACATGTATGAAATTGACAACATTGACAGCATTGAAGACATTGAAGGCATTGACGTCATTGACGACATTGACGACATAGAGGACTTTGACGACATTGACGACATACACGACATAGACGATATTGACGATATGGACGACATAGACGACATTGACGACATAGACGATATTGTGGATATTGACGACATTGATGATATTGATGATATTGACGACTTTGACGACATTGACGACTTTGACGACATTGACGACAAAGACGACATTGACGACATAGACGACATAGACGACATTGACGACATTGACGACAGGAACGATATTGACGACATTGACGACATTGACGACATAGACGACTTTGACGACATTGACGATATTGACGACATTTACGACTTTGACGACATTGACTACATGATGACATAGACGACATTAACGACATTGACGACATAGACGACATTGACGACATTGACGATATTGACGACATTGACGACATAGACGACTTAGACGATATTGACGACTTTGACCACATTGACCATATTGACGACTTTGACGACATTGACGACACAGACAACATTGACGACATAGACGACATAGACGATATTTACGATTTTGTCGACATTGACGTCATAGATGACAATGACAAAAAGTATGACATTGAAAACATTGACAGCAGTGAAGACATTGACAGCATTGAAGACATTCACGACTTTGACGTTATTGATGAAATTGATGACATAGATGACTTTGACGACATTGACGACATTGACGACATAGACGACATAGACGATATTGACGACATTGACAACATTGACGACATTGACGACATTGACGACATTGACGACATAGATGACATCGACAACATGTATGACATTGACAACATTGAAGACATTGACAGCAGTGAAGACATTGACGACATTGACGTCATTGACGACGTAGACGACATAGACGACATTGACGACATTGACGACATTGACGACACTGACGACATAGACGACAGGAACGATATTGACGACTTTGACGACATTGACGACATAGACGACATAGACGATATTGACGACTTTGACGACATTGACGACATTGACGACATTGACGACAAAGACGCCATTGACGACATTGACGAACTAGAAGACATAGACGACATTGACGACATTGACTACATATACGACGTAGACGATATTGACGACATTGACGACATTGACTACACAGACGACGTAGACGATATTGACGACTTTGACGACATTAACGACATTGACGACATAGACGACATTGGCAACATTGACGACATAGACGACATAGACGATATTGACGACATTGACGACATTGACGACATTATCGACATTGACGACATAGACGATATTGACGACTTTGATGACATTGACGACATTAACGACATTGACGACACAGACGACATAGACGACATAGTCAACATGGACGATATTTACGAATTTGACGACATTGATGACATAGTTGGCATAGACAACATGTATGACATTGACAACATAGACAGCATTGAAGACATTCACGACATTGACGTCATTGACGACATTGACGACATAGACGACTTTGACGATATTGAGGAGATTGACGACTTTGACAACATTGACGACATGATGACATAGACGACATTTACGACATTGACGACATAGACCACATTGACGACATTGCCGACATTGACGACATTGACGACATAGTCGACATTGACAACATTGACGATGTAAACGACAGACGATATTTACGACTTTGATGCCATTGACGACATAGATGACATAGACATTATGTATGACATTGACAACAGTGACAGCATTGAAGACATTCACGACATTGACGACATTGACGACATAGACGACTTTGACGACATTGACGATATTGACGACATTTACGACTTTGACGACATTGACTACATGATGACATAGACGACATTAACGACATTGACGACATAGACGACATTGACGACATTGACGATATTGACGACATTGACGACATAGACGACTTAGACGATATTGACGACTTTGACCACATTGACCATATTGACGACTTTTACGACATTGACGACACAGACAACATTGACGACACAGACGACATAGACGATATTTACGATTTTGTCGACATTGACGTCATAGATGACAATGACAAAATGTATGACATTGACAACATTGACAGCAGTGAAGACATTGACAGCATTGAAGACATTGACGACATTGACGTTATTGACGAAATTGATGACATAGATGACTTTGACTACATTGACGACATTGACGACATAGACGACATAGACGATATTGACGACATTGACGACATTGACGACATAGACGATTTTGACGACATTGACGACACTGACGACATTGAAGACAGACGACATTGACGACATAGGCGAAGTTGACGACATAGGCGAAGTTGACGACATAGACGACATAGACTATATTGACGGCATTGACGACATTGACGACATAGACGACATTGACGACATAGACGACACTGACGACATAGACGACGTTGACGACATAGACGATCTTTACGACTTTGATGGCATTGACGATATAGACGACATTGACGATATTGACGACATAGACGACATTGACGACATTGACGACATTGACGACATGGACGACATAGACGATATTGACGACATTGTCGACATTGTCGACATTAACGACATTGACGACATTGACGACATTGACGACATTGAGACATTGACGACATAGACGACATAGACGACATTGACGACAGGAACGAAATTGACGACATTGACGACATAGACGACATAACTGATATTGACGACTTTGACGACATTGACGATATTGACGACAAAGACGCCATTGACGACATTGACGAACTAGAAGACATAGATGACTTTGACGATGTTGACGACATAGATGACATAGACAATATGTTTGACATTGACAACATTGACAGCTTTGAAGACATTGACGACATTGACGTCATTGACGACATTGACGACATAGACGACATAGACGGCATTGACGACATTGACGACATTGACGACATTGACGACATTGACGACATAGACGACAGGAACGATATTGAGGACACAACGACATTGCCGACATAGACGACATAGACGATATTTACGACTTTGACGACATTGACGACATAGAAGACATAGACAACATGTATGAAATTGACAACATTGACAGCATTGAAGACTTTGAAGACATTGACGTCATTGATGACATTGACGACATAGACGACTTTGACGACATTGACGGCATTGACGACATTGCCGACATACACGACATAGACGATATTGACGACTTAGACGACATTGACGACAAAGACGACATTGACGGCATAGACGACATAGACTACATTGACGATATTGACAATATGGACGACATAGACGACATTGACGACATAGACGATATTGTGGACATTGACGACATTGATGATATTGATGATATTGACGACTTTGACGACATTGACGACTTTAACGACATTGACGACAAAGACGACATTGACGACATAGACGACATAGACGACATAGACGACATTGACGACATTGACGACATAGACGACAGGAACGATATTGACGTCATTGACGACATTGACGACATAGACGACATAACCGATATTGACGACTTTGACGACATTGACGACATTGACGATACTGACGACAAAGACGCCATTGACGACATGGACGAACTAGAAAACATAGACGACTTTGACGTAGTTGACGACATAGATGACATAGACAATATGTATGACATTGACAACATTGACAGCTTTGAAGATATTGACGACATTGACGTCATTGACGACATTGACGACATAGACGACATTGACGACATAGACGACAGGACCGATATTGACGACTTTGACGACATTGACGACATAGACGACATAACCGATATTGACGACTTTGACGACATTGACGACATTGACGATATTGACGACAAAGACGCCATTGACGACATTGACGAATTAGAAGACATAGACGACATTGACGACATTGACTACATAGACGACGTAACGATATTGACGACATTGACGACATTAACGACATTGACGACATACACGACATTGACAACATTGACGACATAGACGACATAGACGATATTGACGACATTGACGACATTAACGACATTGACGACATAGACGACATTGACAGCATTGACGACATAGACGACATAGACGATATTGACGACATTGACGACATTAACGACATTGACGACATCGAAGGCATTGACAACATTAACGACATTGACGACATTGACGACATAGACGACATAGACGATATTGACGACATTGACGACATTAACGACATTGACGACATAGAAGACATTGACGACATTGACGACATTGACGACATTGACGATATTGACGAAATAGACGACATTGACGACATAGATGACATCGACAACATGTATGACATTGACAACATTGAAGACATTGACAGCATTGAAGACATTGACGACATTGACGTCATTGACGACGTAGACGACATAGACGATATTTACGACATTGACGACATTAACGACATTGACGACATAGAAGACATTGATAACATTGACGATATTGACGATATTGACGACATAGACAACATAGTCGGCATTGACGACATAGACGATAATGACGACATTTATGACATTGACGATATAGACGACATAACCGATATTGACGACTTTGACGACATTGACGACATTGACGATATTGACGACAAAGACGCCATTGACGACATTGACGAACTAGAAGACATAGACGACATTGACGACATTGACTACATAGACGACGTAGACGATATTGACGACATTGACGACATTAACGACATTGACGACATAGACGTCATTGACAATATAGACGACATAGACGACATAGACGACATTGACGACTTCGACGACATTGACGACATTGACGACATAGACGATATTGATGACATAGACGACATAGACAATATTGACGACATTGACGACATTAACGTCATTGACGACATAGACGACATTGACGACATTGATGACATTGACGACATTGACGCCATAGACAAAATTGACGACATAGACAACATAGACGACATAGACGACATTGACGACATAGACGATATTTACAACTTTGACGACATTGACGAGATTGACGACACAACGACATTGCCGACATAGACGACATAGACGATATTTACAACTTTGATGACATTGACGACATAGAAGACATAGACAACATGTATGAAATTGACAACATTGACAGCATTGAAGACATTGAAGACATTGACGTCATTGACGACATTGACGACATAGACGACTTTGACGACATTGACGACATACACGACATAGACGATATTGACGACTTTGACGACATTGACGACAAAGACGACATAGACGACATAGACGATATTGACGATATGGACGACATAGACGACATTGACGACATAGACGATATTGTGGACATTGACGATATTGATGATATTGACGACTTTGACGACATTGACGACTTTGACGACATTGACGACAAAGACGACATCGACGACATAGACGACATAGACGGCATTGACGACATTGACGACAGGAACGATATTGACGACATTGACGACATTGACGACATAGACGACTTTGACGACATTGACGATATTGACGACATTTTCGACTTTGACGACATTGCCTACATGATGACATAGACGACATTAACGACATTGACGACATAGACGACATTGACGACATTGACGATATTGACGACATTGACGACATAGACGACACAGACAACATTGACGACATAGACGACATAGACGATATTTACGATTTTGTCGACATTGACGTCATAGATGACAATGACAAAATGTATGACATTGACAACATTGACAGCAGTGAAGACATTGACAGCATGGAAGTCATTGACGACATTGACGACATTGATGACATAGCTGACTTTGAGACATTGACGACATTGACGACATAGACGACATAGACGATATTGACGACTTTGACGACTTTGACGACAATGACGACATTGACGACATAGACGACATTGACGACATATACGACATGGACGATATTTACGACTTTGATGACATTGACGACATAGATGACATAGACAACATGTATGACATTGACAACATTGACAGCATTGAAGACATTGACGACATTGACGTCCTTGACGACACTGACGACATAGACGACTTTGACGAATTTGGCGACATAGACGACTTTGACGAATTTGGCGACATAGACGACTTAGACGATATTGACGACTTTGACGACATTCACAAACTAGCCGACATTGACGACATAGACGACATAGACGATATTGACGACATTGATGACATTGACGAAAATGTCGATATTGACGATATCGACGGCATAGACGATTTTGACGACATTGACGACAATTACGACACTGACGACACTGAAGCCATAGAAGACATTGACGACATAGGCGAAGTAGAAGACATAGACAACATTGACGACTATGACGACTTTGACGACATTGACGACATTGACGACATGGACGACATAGACGACATAGGTGAGATTGACGACTTTGACGACATTGACGACATAGACGACATAGACGATATTTACAACTTTGACGACATTGATGACATAGACGGCATAGACGACATTGACGACATTGACAACATTGACGACATTGACGACATAGACGACATTGACGACATAAACGACACAGACGCTATTGACGACTTTGACGACATTGACGACATTGACGATATTGACGACATAGACGACATTGACGACATAGACGACATAGACGACATTGACGACATTGACGACATGGACGACATAGACGATATTCACGACATTGACGACATTAACGACATTGACGACATAGACGACATTGACGACATTGACGATATTGAAAACATTTGCGACATAGAAGACATTGACGACATAGACAATATGGACGACATTGACGACATTAACGACATTGACGACATTGACGACATTGATGATATTGACGACTTACACGATACTGACGACTTTGATGACATTGACGACATTGACGACACAGTCGACATTGACGACATAGTCAACATAGTCGATATTTACGAATTTGACGACATTGACGACATAGAAGACATAGACAACATGTTTGACATTGACAACATTGACAGCATTGAAGACATTGAAAAAATTGACGTCATTGACGACATTTGCGAAATAGACGACTTTGACGACATTGACGACTTAGTCGACATAGATGATATTGACGACTTTGACGACATTGACGATATTGGCGACATAGACGATATTGACGACATTGACGACATAGACGACATTGACGACATTGACGACATTGACGACATAGATGACATAGATGATATTGACGACATTTACAACATTGAAGACATTGACGACATAGACGAAATTCACGATATTCACGACAGTCACGACCTTGACGACATTGACGACATTGACGACATAGACGACTTAGACGATATTGACGACATTGACAACATTAACGACATTGACGACATAGACGACATTGACGACATTGACGATATTGACGACATTAACGCCATTGACGACATTAAAGCCATTGACAACATAGACGAAATTGACATCATAGACGACATAGACGATATAGGCGACATTGACGACATAGACGATATTGACGACTTTGACCACATTGACGATATTGACGACATTGACGACACAGACGACATTGACGACATAGACGACATAGACGATATTTACGATTTGGTCGACATTTACGACATAGACGACATTGACGACATTGACGACATAGATGACATAGACGATATTGACGACATTTACGACATTGACGACATAGACGACATTCACGATATTCACGACATTCACGACATTGACGACATTGACGACATTGACGACATTGACAACATTGACGACTTCGACGACATTGACGAAATAGACGACATTGCCGACATAGACGACATAGACAATATTGACGACAATGACGACATTAACGTTATTGACGACATAGACGACAATGACGACATTGATGACATTGACGACATCGACGACATAGACAATATTGACGACATAGACAACATAGACGACATAGACGACATTGACGACATAGACGATATTTACAACTTTGACGACATTGACGACATTGACGACACAACGACATTGCCGACATAGACGACATAGACGATATTTACGACTTTGACGACATTGACGACATAGAAGACATAGACAACATGTATGAATTTGACAACATTGACAGTATTGAAGACAATGAAGACATTGACGTCATTGACGACATTGACGACATAGACGACTTTTACGACATTGACGACATACACGACATAGACGATAATGACGACTTTGACGACATTGACGACAAAGACGACATAGACGACATAGACGATATTGACGATATGGACGATATGGACGACATTGACGACATAGACGATATTGTGGACATTGATGACATTGATGATATTGACGACTTTGACGACATTGACGACTTTGACGTCATTGACGACAAAGACGACATTGACGACATAGACGACATAGACGACATTGACGACATTGACAACAGGAACGAAATTGACGACATTGACGACATAGACGACATAACTGATATTGACGACTTTGACGATATTGACGACATTGACGATATTGACGACAAAGACGTCATTGACGACATTGACGAACTAGAAGACATAGACGACTTTGACGATGTTGACGACATAGATGACATAGACAATATGTTTGACATTGACAACATTGACAGCTTTGAAGCCATTGACGACATTGACGTCATTGACGACATTGACGACATAGACGACATAGACGACATTGACGACATTGACGACATAGACGACAGGAACGATATTGACGACACAACGACATTGCCGACATAGACGACATAGACGATATTTACGACTTTGACGACATTGACGACATAGAAGACATAGACAACATGTATGAAATTGACAACATTGACAGCATTGAAGACTTTGAAAACATTGACGTCATTGATGACATTGACGACATAGACGACTTTGACGACATTGACGACATTGACGACATACACGACATAGACGATATTGACGACTTAGACGACATTGACGACAAAGACGACATTGACGGCATAGACGACATAGACTACATTGACGATATTGACAATATGGACGACATAGACGACATTGACGACATAGACGATATTGTGGACATTGACGACATTGATGATATTGATGATATTGACGACTTTGACGACATTGACGACTTTAACGACATTGACGACAAAGAGGACATTGACGACATAGACGACATAGACGATATTGACGACATTGACGACATTGACGACTTAGACGACAGGAACGATATTGACGTCATTGACGACATAGACGACATAACCGATATTGACGACTTTGACGACATTGACGACATTGACGATACTGACGACAAAGACGCCATTGACGACATTGACGAACTAGAAAACATAGACGACTTTGACGAAGTTGACGACATAGATGACATAGACAATATGTATGACATTGACAACATTGACAGCTTTGCACATATTGACGACATTGACGTCATTGACGACATTGACGACATAGACGACATTGACGACATAGACGACGGGACCGATATTGACGACTTTGACGACATTGACGACATAGACGACATAACCGATATTGTCGACTTTGACGACATTGACGACATTGACGATATTGACGACAAAGACGCCATTGACAACATTGACGAATTAGAAGACATAGACGACATTGACGACATTGACTACATAGACGACGTAACGATATTGACGACATTGACGACATTAACGGCATTGACGACATAGACGACATTGACAACATTGACGACATAGACGACATAGACGACATTGACAGCATTGACGACATAGACGACATAGACGATATTGACGACATTGACGACATTAACGACATTGACTACATAGAAGGCATTGACGACATTAACGACATTGACGACATTGACGACATAGACGACATAGACGATATTGACGACATTGACGACATTAACGACATTGACGACATAGAAGACATTGACGACATTGACGACATTGACGACATTGACGATATTGACGACATAGACGACATTGACGACATAGATGACATCGACAACATGTATGACATTGACAACATTGAAGACATTGACAGCATTGAAGACATTGACGACTTTGACGTCATTGACGACGTAGACGACATAGACGATATTTACGACATTGACGACATTAACGACATTGACGACATAGAAGACATTGATAACATTGACGATATTGACGATATTGACGACATAGACAACATAGTCGGCATTGACGACATAGACGATAATGACGACTTTTATGACATTGACGATATAGACGACATAACCGATATTGACGACTTTGACGACATTGACGACATTGACGATATTGACGACAAAGACGCCATTGACGACATTGACGAACTAGAAGACATAGACGACATTGACGACATTGACTACATAGACGACGTAGACGATATTGACGACATTGACGACATTAACGACATAGACGTCATTGACAACATTGACGACATAGACGACATAGACGACTTTGACGACATTGACGACAAAGACGCCATTGACGACATTGACGAACTAGAAGACATAGACGACATTGACGATATTGATGACATAGACGACATAGACTATATTGACGACATTGACGACATTAACGTCATTGACGACATAGACGACATTGACGACATTGATGACATTGACGACATTGACGCCATAGACAATATTGATGACATAGACAACATAGACGACATAGACGACATTGACGACATAGACGATATTTACAACTTTGACGACATTGACGACATTGACGACATTGACGACACAACGACATTGCCGACATAGACGACATAGACGATATTTACAACTTTGACGACATTGACGACATAGAAGACATAGACAACATGTATGAAATTGACAACATTGACAGCATTGAAGACATTGAAGACATTGACGTCATTGACGACATTGACGACATAGACGACTTTGACGACATTGACGACATACACGACATAGACGATATTGACGACTTTGACGACATTGACGACAAAGACGACATAGACGACATAGACGATATTGACGATATGGACGACATAGACGACATTGACGACATAGACGATATTGTGGACATTGACGACATTGATGATATTGATGATATTGACGACTTTGACGACATTGACGACTTTGACGACATTGACGACAAAGACGACATTGACGACATAGACGACATTGACGACATTGACGACATTGACGACAGGAACGATATTGACGACATTGACGACATTGACGACATAGACGACTTTGACGACATTGACGATATTGACGACATTTACGACTTTAACGACATTGGCTACATGATGACATAGACGACATTAACGACATTGACGACATAGACGACATTGACGACATTGACGATATTGACGACATTGACGACATAGACGACTTAGACGATATTGACGACTTTGACCACATTGACCATATTGACGACTTTGACGACATTGACGACACAGACAACATTGACGACATAGACGACATAGACGATATTTACGATTTTGTCGACATTGACGTCATAGATGACACTGACAAAATGTATGACATTGACAACATTGATAGCAGTGAAGACATTGACAGCATTGAAGACATTGACGACTTTGACGTTATTGACGAAATTGATGACATAGATGACTTTGACGACATTGACGACATTGACGACATAGACGACATAGACGACATAGACGACATTGACGACATTGACGACATTGACGACATTGACGACATTGACGACACTGACGATATTGACGACATAGATGACATCGACAACATGTATGACATTGACAACATTGAAGACATTGACAGCAGTGAAGACATTGACGACATTGACGTCATTGACGACGTAGACGACATAGACGACATTGACGACATTGACGACATTGACGACACTGACGACATAGACGACAGGAACGATATTGACGACTTTGACAACATTGACGACATAGACGACATAACCGATATTGACGACTTTGACGACATTGACGACATTGACGACATTGACGACAAAGACGCCATTGTTGTTGTTGTTGTTATTTGGATGTTTAAGGGGGACAAAACTACAATGGTCATCAGTCCCCCATTCCATTATAAAATGTCAAAAATAAAAGTGCGGACGTCAAATGAATGCGCCCAGAGATTAAGTTTGCGAAGTGGGATGGAAATCCCACTGGGTCTATAAAACATCAACAAAACGGAGAAGAAACTAAAAGAAAAGGGGGCGAACACACAAAGACACCTTACTACAAAGAGGCCGAAGGCAGTGGTTGACCGACCATAGGAATAAAAAAGGAAAAGTCAACCACTCGGCAGTGCAAGGATAAGACCAGTCATAGAGACTGATAAAAACCTCCTGCTCGAATAAAACTTAAAACTGAATTCGCTGCTGAAGCATCGTCACGTAAAATATCTGATAAAACGCCAGGAATGTTAAAACGACGCCGCAAGGCGGCTAAAAACGGGCAGTCCACTAGGATGTGGACTATTGTTAAGTGGGAGCCACAACGACACTGGGGCGGGGCCTCACCACGAAGGAGATGTCCGTGGGTGAGCCACGAATGGCCAATACGGAGTCGACACAGCACCACGGAGTCCCGGCAAGAGGCCAGCACGGAAGAACGCCATGCGGTGGTGGTCTCCTTGACTAGCCGAAGCTTGTTGGGTGTGCCCAGGCTATGCCACTCGGCATCCCAACGCTGATGTACGCGGTGGCGCAACAACGAACGGAGATCAGACGCCAGGAGGCCGATGTCCAAAATGGACGCACTGACTGCCTGCCTGGCAAGTCTGTCAACACGTTCATTGCCCGGGATGCCGACATGACCCGGAGACCAGACGAACACCACCGATTGCCCGGACTCTCCAATGGCACAAAGCGTCTCCTGTATGGCCAACACCAGAGGAGACCGCGGATAACAGTGCTCCAGAGCTCGGAGGCTGCTCAGAGAGTCGCTGCAAACAACAAAAGACTCGCCGGAGCAGGACCGGATATGCATGAGAGCTCTGTGAATGGCCACCAGCTCTGCAGTGTAAACACTGCAGCCATTCGGCAGAGAGTGCTGTTCCACATGGTCACCATGAGTATAGGCATATCCCACACAGCCATCAACCATTGAACCATCTGTGTAGATCAGGTCATAACAACGGAACTCCGCTATGACAGCAGAGAACTGGCGGCGGAGCGCCTCCAGTGGAACTGAGTCTTTGGGCCCCTGGGCCAAGTCCAGCCGAGTAGACGGCCTTGGCAAACACCACGGAGGTGTACGGGCACGGACCCGATAGGAAGTTGGAAGGGGAGAAGACTCAAGCTCCCGCAGGAGGGACTGAACCCGATAGGCAATAGTATGACCTGATCTGGGGCGTCGCTGATGGGGACGGACTACCACATCAGGAAAGAGGAGACGATGGTTTGGGTGGCCTGGGGAGCAATACACATGGGCTGCGTAAGCCGCAAGTAGGTGTTGGCGGCGGATCTCCAAGGGTGGAACCCCAGCCTCTACTAGTAAGCTGTTCACTGGGCTGGTGCGGAAGGCACCCGTCGCGAAGCGAACCCCACAGTTGTGAATGGGGTCCAGTAGGTGCAGTGCCGAAGGTGCTGCAAACCCATAGGCAATGCACCCAAAATCGAGACGGGACTGCACCAGCGCCGTGTAAAGCCGCAACAGTGTGGAGCGGTCTGCACCCCAGGTCGTATGACCCAAGTGTCTGAGAAGGTTGAGATGGCGCCAGCACTTCCGTTTCAGCTGACGAATGTGGGGGAGCCACGTCAGCCGGGCATCAAAGACCAGTCCTAAAAAACGGTGAGTTTCCACTACAGTAAGTAGTTCGTCATTAAGATAAAATTCAGGGTGCGGGTGGACGGTCCGACGCCGACAGAAGTGCATCACTTTGGTCTTGGAGGCAGAAAACTGAAAGCCGTGGGTAAGCGCCCAGGTCTGCGCCTTCCGAATAGCACCTTGCAACCTGCGCTCAGCAACTTGGGTGCTGCAGGAACTAAAAGAGAGACAAAAGTCGTCAGCATAAAGAGAGGGCGACACCCACGACCCAACCGCTGTAGCTAAACCGTTGATGGCGATTAAAAATAAGGGAACGCTTAAAACGGAACCCTGGGGAACCCCATTTTCCTGGATATGAGAGGAGCTCTGAGAAGCACCAATTTGAACACGAAAGGTACGGACGGCTAAAAAATTCTGAATAAAAATCGGTAGGGAGCCCCGGAGGCCCCAGTCATATAAAGTGTTGAGGATGTGTCGTCGCCAGGTTGTATCGTATGCTTTGTGCATATCGAAGAAGACGGCAACAAGGTGTTGGCGCCGGGAAAAGGCTGTGCGGATTGCAGACTCGAGGTACACCAGATTATCGGTGGTAGACCGACCCTGGCGAAAACCGCCCTGGCATGGAGCCAATAATCCCCGAGTCTCAAGAATCCAACACAACCGCCGACTGACCATCCGCTCCAACAGTTTGCATGGAACGTTAGTCAGGTTAATGGGCCGATAGCTATCCAAGTTCAGAGGATGTTTGTCGGGCTTAAGCACTGGGATGATGATACTCTCCCGCCACTGTGACGGGAAAACACCATCACACCAAACGCGGTTATAGACCGCAAGGAGGTTACGCCGACCATCTGCTGAGAGATGTTTCAGCATTTGACTATGGATGCTATCAGGCCCTGGCGCCGTGTCTGGACATTGTTGAAGAGCACTGAGGAGCTCCCACTCAGTAAAGGGAGTGTTGTAAGATTCAGTGCGGCGGGTACGAAAGGAGAGGGGCTGGCGTTCCATCCTCTCCTTCAATGTACGGAAGGCCGGTGGATAGTGTGCAGAGGCAAAGGCGCGGGCATAATGCTCGGCAAACATCTCTGCAAGAGTGGCCGGGTCCGTACAAACGACTCCATTTGAGGAGATCCCAGGGATCCCCACTGGTGTCTGTAATCCCCGTAGCCGCCTGATCTTACTCCAGACCTGCGAGGCTGAGGTGCCTGTCCCAATAGTGGAAACGTACCTCTCCCAGCACTCCTGTTTCCGTCTTCTTATAAGCTGGCGAGCACGAGCGCGAAGCCGTTTAAAATTGATTAGGTGCTCCTGAGAGGGGTGCCGTTTGTAACGCTGTAAGGCCCGCCTGCGGTCTTTAATGGCCTCAGCGATCTCCGGCGACCACCACGGCACTGTCTTACGCCGTGGGCACCCTGATGTACGCGGAATGGTCGCGTTCGCAGCAGAAATGATGGAATGTGTGGCGCTCTCGACCACCACATCGATTTCGTCGAGTGGGGGAGGGCCAACGATAGCAGCAGAAGCATAGTCTTCCCAGTTAGCCCTGTGCAGAACCCACCTAGGTGGGCGCGCTGGGGACTCGCGTTGTGGGAGTGACAAAAAGATCGGAAAATGGTCACTGCCGCACAAGTCATCATGGACACTCCAATGGATGGATGGCGGAAGGCTGTGGCTGCATATCGACAGATCAATGGCCGAGAATGTGCCGTGTGCCACACTGAAATGTGTGGGAGCACCTGTATTCAAGAGGCAGAGGTCGAGCTGAGAAAGCAGGTCCTCGACAACTCTGCCACGGCCAGAGATCGTAGAACCACCCCACAGGGGATTGTGGGCATTAAAGTCCCCCAATAGCAAAAAAGGTGGCGGGAGTTGTGAGATAAGTGCAGCCAAGACAGCCATTGAGACATCGCCATCAGGAGGGAGGTAGAGACTGCAGACAGTAATCTCTTGTGTTGTCCTTACCCTAACGGCCACCGCTTCCAACGGTGTATGAAGGGGCACAGGTTCACTATATACAGAGGTAAGGACATACACACACACTCCACCTGACACCCTGTTATACTGGCTATGATTACAGAAGTATCCCCTATAGCGCCGAAGGGCAGGGGTCCGCATTGCCGGAAACCAAGTTTCCTGCAGGGCAATGCAGAGAGCAGGTGTAACGCTCAAAAGGTGTCGTAGCTCAGCCAGGTGGGTGAAAAAACCGCCGCAGTTCCATTGGAGGATAGTGTCCAACAGCTGGGAAGGCATAAATGAAAGGATGTTATGTATTACACCTCAGCAGCTTTTGCATCCACCAGTAGCGATGCATCAGCGTCTAAATCCATCGAGTCCGATGCGTCCAAGAGCGCAAGGTCCTCGGGGGATGCAAGTATCTCCACCTCGTCCTCAGAGGCAGAGGCGGAGGGAGCTGGTGGCACTGTGGCCACCGGGGTTTCTTTAGCCTTATCTTTATTCTTTTTCGTTCTTACCCTCTTATCCCTCGGGGGCTTCACTGGAAGGAGGGGCTTTGCAGACTCAGCCTCTGTCTCAGTGACAGAGGGAGAGCCCGACGCCCTGCGGCCAGCAGCCGGCGGCGGTGCCTGCTTCTGGCTTGTGCCGGCATCGGCACTGGTGGAAGCCACAGAAGGGAGCGTCCCTAGGGACCCCTTCTGGATGAGGGCAGCCGGAGAAGGTTGACGCTTCTCCGGCGGAGGGTTGGAGGCTGCTCCCGAAGCAATTGCCTTGGGAGCAGGAGGAGGGATGGGGCCCCCGACCACTGTGGGGGCAGGTTTGAGTTGACGGCCCTGACGGCCGTTGGAGAAAGAAACACTATTGTCTGCTGCAGCCACGAAGGTGGATGGCGACGATGTCACTGCTGCAAAAGATGCGGTCATGGCGTTGGGATGAAGTCGCTCATACTTCTTCCGAGCCTCAGAATAAGAAAGCCGGTCCAAGGTCTTCAGTTCCATTATCTTCCTTTCCTTACGGAAGACGGTGCAATCCGACGAACAAGGAGGATGATTTAAACCACAGTTAACGCAGACTGGAGGCGGTGTACATGGAGCGTCCGGGTGTGCTGGACGTCCACAGTCCCTGCATGTGGCGGTGGAAGCACATCTGGAGGACATGTGGCCGAATTTCCAGCATTTAAAACACCTCATAGGGGGAGGAATATAAGGTTTTACGTCGCACCGGTACACCATCACCTTGACCTTCTCAGGCAGGGTATCGCCTTCGAAGGCCAAGATAAAAGCACCGGTGGCATCCTTGCGATCCTTTGGTCCCCTATGGACACGCCGGATAAAGTGGACACCTCTGCGCTCTAAGTTGGCGCGTAACTCGTCGTCGGATTGTAACAGCAGGTCTTTATGAAAAACGATACCTTGGACCATATTGAGCGACTTATGTGGTGTAATGCTCACAGGGACATCACCCAGCTTGTCGCAGGCAAGTAACGCCCGCGACTGGGCTGGGGATGCTGCTTCTATGAGCACTGCGCCGCTTCGCATCTTTGACAGGCCAGAAACTTCGCCGAACTTATCCTCAAGATGTTCCACAAAGAAAAGAGGTTTGGTAGATGTAAAGGACTCACCATCTGTGCGGCTACATACTAGAAATTTTGGAGAATGTGGCTCATTTGCAGATTTTGCCCGACGTTCCTCCCATGGTGTGGCTAGGGAAGGTAACGAACGGGGATCATAGCAAGCAGCATTAAAATCTCCTCTACCTCGCTTAGAGACGCCGTTTTCGCGACCGGCCACGCTTTTAAGTGCTCGTTTCATCCTGGTCCCACGAGCAGCTAGGGATCTAAAGGTCCACCCAGGCAGAGCCCCGCTTGCCTGGGTAAGCCTTGTACAACTGAGGTGCAGCAGGTTCCTCAGAGGTTGCTCGCTAACGGCTGTTCAACCTCAACAGCCATGCATCTCCTCGGCACGTAGCACACCTTGAGAGTGAGGGGTTTTTTAGAGAGGTTTGTACCGTCCTCGCGACCCGGGCGATTAAGCCAAGATCCCCGGGCTCTGAAACGTACAACGTTCCACCGTCGCGCCGAACGATGGTCGTTGAAGCACGCACAGAGCTTACGGTGTAGCGGACTGTTGGCGCGACACAGCCCACAGCTCAGGACCCCGGGTTCGCCAAGCCCGTACTCAGCAAATTAGTGCTGAGCCCCTGAGGGGAAAAGACGCCATTGACGACATTGACGAACTAGAAGACATAGACGACATTGACGACATTGACTACATAGACGACGTAGACGATATTGACGACATTGACGACATTGACTACACAGACGACGTAGACGATATTGACGACATTGACGACATTAACGACATTGACGACATAGACGACATTGGCAACATTGACGACATAGACGATATTGACGACATTGACGACATTAACGACATTGACGACATAGACGATATTGACGACTTTGATGACATTGACGACATTAACGACATTGACGACACAGACGACATAGACGACATAGTCAACATGGACGATATTTACGAATTTGACGACATTGATGACATAGTTGGCATAGACAACATGTATGACATTGACAACATAGACAGTAATGAAGACATTCACGACATTGACGTCATTGACGACATTGACGACATAGACGACTTTGACGATATTGAGGACATTGACGACTTTGACAACATTGACGACATGATGACATAGACGACATTTACGACATTGACGACATAGACCACATTGACGACATTGCCGACATTGACGACATTGACGACATAGTCGACATTGACAACATTGACGATGTAAACGACATAGACGATATTTACGACTTTGATGCCATTGACGACATAGATGACATAGACATTATGTATGACATTGACAACAGTGACAGCATTGAAGACATTCACGACATTGACGACATTGACGACATAGACGACTTTGACGACATTGACGACATTGACGACATTAACGACATTGACGACATAGAAGGCATTGACGACATTAACGACATTAACGACATTGACGACATAGACGACATAGACGATATTGACGATATTGACGACATTGACGACATTGACGACATTGACGACATAGACGACATTGACGACATAGATGACATCGACAACATGTATGACATTGACAACATTGAAGACATTGACAGCATTGAAGACATTGACGACATTGACGTCATTGACGACGTAGACGACATAGACGATATTTACGACATTGACGACATTAACGACATTGACGACATAGAAGACATTGATAACATTGACGATATTGACGATATTGACGACATAGACAACATAGTCGGCATTGACGACATAGACGATAATGACGACTTTTATGACATTGACGATATAGACGACATAACCGATATTGACGACTTTGACGACATTGACGATATTGACGACAAAGACGCCATTGACGACATTGACGAACTAGAAGACATAGACGACATTGACGACATTGACTACATAGACGACGTAGACGATATTGACGACATTGAAGACATTGACGTCATTGACGACATTGACGACATAGACGACTTTGACGACATTGACGACATACACGACATAGACGATATTGACGATATGGACGACATAGACGACATTGACGACATAGACGATATTGTGGACATTGACGACATTGATGATATTGATGATATTGACGACTTTGACGACATTGACGACTTTGACGACATTGACGACAAAGACGACATTGACGACATAGACGACATAGACGACATTGACGACATTGACGACAGGAACGATATTGACGACATTGACGACATTGACGACATAGACGACTTTGACGACATTGACGATATTGACGACATTTACGACTTTGACGACATTGACTACATGATGACATAGACGACATTAACGACATTGACGACATAGACGACATTGACGACATTGACGATATTGACGACATTGACGACATAGACGACTTAGACGATATTGACGATGTTGACGACTTTGACCACATTGACCATATTGACGACTTTGACGACATTGACGACACAGACAACATTGACGACATAGATGACATAGACGATATTTACGATTTTGTCGACATTGACGTCATAGATGACAATGACAAAATGTATGACATTGACAACATTGACAGCAGTGAAGACATTGACAGCATTGAAGACATTGACGACTTTGACGTTATTGACGAAATTGATGACATAGATGACTTTGACGACATTGACGACATTGACGACATAGACGACATAGACGACATAGACGACATAGACGATATTGACGACATTGAAGACATTGACGACATTGACGACACTGACGACATTGACGACATAGATGACATCGACAACATGTATGACATTGACAACATTGAAGACATTGACAGCAGTGAAGACATTGACGACATTGACGTCATTGACGACGTAGACGACATAGACGACATTGACGACATTGACGACATTGACGACACTGACGACATAGACGAAAGGAACGATATTGACGACTTTGACGACATTGACGACATAGACGACATAACCGATATTGACGACTTTGACGACATTGACGACATTGACGACATTGACGACAAAGACGCCATTGACGACATTGACGAACTAGAAGACATAGACGACATTGACGACATTGACTACATAGACGACGTAGACGATATTGACGACATTGACGACATTGACTACACAGACGACGTAGACGATATTGACGACATTGACGACATTATCGACATTGACGACATAGACGATATTGACGACTTTGATGACATTGACGACATTGACGACACAGACGACATAGACGACATAGTCAACATGGACGATATTTACGAATTTGACGACATTGATGACATAGTTGGCATAGACAACATGTATGACATTGACAACATAGACAGCATTGAAGACATTCACGACATTGACGTCATTGACGACATTGACGACATAGACGACTTTGACGATATTGAGGACATTGACGACTTTGACAACATTGACGACATGATGACATAGACGACATTTACGACATTGACGACATAGACCACATTGACGACATTGCCGACATTGACGACATTGACGACATAGTCGACATTGACAACATTGACGATGTAAACGACAGACGATATTTACGACTTTGATGCCATTGACGACATAGATGACATAGACATTATGTATGACATTGACAACAGTGACAGCATTGAAGACATTCACGACATTGACGACATTGACGACATAGACGACTTTGACGACATTGACGATATTGACGACATTTACGACTTTGACGACATTGACTACATGATGACATAGACGACATTAACGACATTGACGACATAGACGACATTGACGACATTGACGATATTGACGACATTGACGACATAGACGACTTAGACGATATTGACGACTTTGACCACATTGACCACATTGACGACTTTTACGACATTGACGACACAGACAACAATGACGACACAGACGACATAGACGATATTTACGATTTTGTCGACATTGACGTCATAGATGACAATGACAAAATGTATGACATTGACAACATTGACAGCAGTGAAGACATTGACAGCATTGAAGGCATTGACGACATTGACGTTATTGACGAAATTGATGACATAGATGACTTTGACTACATTGACGACATTGACGACATAGACGACATAGACGATATTGACGACATTGACGACATTGACTACATAGACGACGTAACGATATTAACGACATTGACGACATTAACGACATTGACGACATACACGACATTGACAACATTGACGACATAGACGACATAGACGATATTGACGACATTGACGACATTAACGACATTGACGACATAGACGACATTGACAGCATTGACGACATAGACGACATAGACGATATTGACGACATTGACGACATTAACGACATTGACGACATAGAAGGCATTGACAACATTAACGACATTGACGACATTGACGACATAGACGACATAGACGATATTGACGACATTGACGACATTAACGACATTGACGACATAGAAGACATTGACGACATTGACGAAATTGACGACATTGACGATATTGACGAAATAGACGACATTGACGACATAGATGACATCGACAACGTGTATGACATTGACAACATTGAAGACATTGACAGCATTGAAGACATTGACGACATTGACGTCATTGACGACGTAGACGACATAGACGATATTTACGACATTGACGACATTAACGACATTGACGACATAGAAGACATTGATAACATTGACGATATTGACGATATTGACGACATAGACAACATAGTCGGCATTGACGACATAGACGATAATGACGACTTTTATGACATTGACGATATAGACGACATAACCGATATTGACGACTTTGACGACATTGACGACATTGACGATATTGACGACAAAGACGCCATTGACGACATTGACGAACTAGAAGACATAGACGACATTGACTACATAGACGACGTAGACGATATTGACGACATTGACGACACAACGACATTGCCGACATAGACGACATAGACGATATTTACAACTTTGATGACATTGACGACATAGAAGACATAGACAACATGTATGAAATTGACAACATTGACAGCATTGAAGACATTGAAGACATTGACGTCATTGACGACATTGACGACATAGACGACTTTGACGACATTGACGACATACACGACATAGACGATATTGACGACTTTGACGACATTGACGACAAAGACGACATAGACGACATAGACGATATTGACGATATGGACGACATAGACGACATTGACGACATAGACGATATTGTGGACATTGACGAC
This sequence comes from Locusta migratoria, assembly GCA_026315105.1. Lineage (NCBI taxonomy): Eukaryota > Metazoa > Arthropoda > Insecta > Orthoptera > Acrididae > Locusta > Locusta migratoria. The sequence goes on from CM048754.1 coordinate 127,371,643, forward strand.
ATTGATGATATTGATGATATTGACGACTTTGACGACATTGACGACTTTGACGACATTGACGACAAAGACGACATTGACGACATAGACGACATAGACGACATTGACGACATTGACCACATTGACGACAGGAACGATATTGACGACATTGACGACATTGACGACATAGACGACTTTGACGACATTGACGATATTGACGACATTTACGACTTTGATGACATTGACTACATGATGACATAGACGACATTAACGACATTGACGACATAGACGACATTGACGACATTGACGATATTGACGAAATTGACGACATTGACGACTTAGACGATATTAACGACTTTGACCACATTGACCATATTGACGACTTTGACGGCATTGACGACACAGACAACATTGACGACATAGACGACATAGACGATATTTACGATTTTGTCGACATTGACGTCATAGATGACAATGACAAAATGTATGACATTGACAACATTGACAGCAGTGAAGACATTGACAGCATTGAAGACATTGACGACTTTGACGTTATTGACGAAATTAATGACATAGATGACTTTGACGACATTGACGACATTGACGACATAGACGACATAGACGACATTGACGACATTGACGACATTGACGACATTGACGACATTGACGACATTGATGACACTGACGATATTGACGACATAGATGACATCGACAACATGTATGACATTGACAACATTGAAGACATTGACAGCAGTGAAGACATTGACGACATTGACGTCATTGACGACGTAGACGACATAGACGACATTGACGACATTGACGACATTGACGACACTGACGACATAGACGACAGGAACGATATTGACGACTTTGACGACATTGACGACATAGACGACATAGACGACATAACCGATATTGACGACTTTGACGACATTGACGACATTGACGACATTGACGACAAAGACGCCATTGACGACATTGACGAACTAGAAGACATAGACGACATTGACGACATTGACTACATAGACGACGTAGACGATATTGACGACATTGACGACATTGACTACACAGACGACGTAGACGATATTGACGACATTGACGACATTAACGACATTGACGACATAGACGACATTGGCAACATTGACGACATAGACGACATAGACGATATTGACGACATTGACGACATTAACGACATTGACGACATAGACAATATTGACGACTTTGATGACATTGACGACATTAACTACATTGACGACACAGACGACATAGACGACATAGTCAACATGGACGATATTTACGAATTTGACGACATTGATGACATAGTTGGCATAGACAACATGTATGACATTGACAACATAGACAGCATTGAAGACATTCACGACATTGACGTCATTGATGACATTGACGACATAGACGACATTGACGACATAGACGACTTTGACGATATTGAGGACATTGACGACTTTGACAACATTGACGACATGATGACATAGACGACATTTACGACATTGACGAGATAGACCACATTGACGACATTGCCGACATTGACGACATTGACGACATAGTCGACATTGACAACATTGACGATGTAAACGACATAGACGATAATTACGACTTTGATGCCCTTGACGACATAGATGACATAGACATTATGTATGACATTGACAACAGTGACAGCATTGAAGACATTCACGACATTGACGACATAGAAGACTTTGACGACATTGACGACATTGACGATATTGACGACATTTTCGACTTTGACGACATTGACTACATGATGACAGACGACATTAACGACATTGACGACATAGACGACATTGACGACATTGACGATATTGACGACATTGACGACATAGACGACTTAGACGACTTAGACGACTTAGACGATATTGACGACTTTGACCACATTGACCAAATTGACGACTTTGACGACATTGACGACACAGACAACATTGACGACACAGACGACATAGACGATATTTACGATTTTGTCGACATTGACGTCATAGATGACAATGACAAAATGTATGACTTTGACAACATTGACAGCAGTGAAGACATTGACAGCATTGAAGACATTGACGTTATTGACGAAATTGATGACATAGATGACTTTGACTACATTGACGACATTGACGACATAGACGACATAGACGATATTGTCGACATTGACGTCATTGACGACATAGACGATTTTGACGACTTTGACGACACTGACGACATTGAAGACAGACGACATTGACGACATAGGCGAAATAGACGACATAGACAACATTGACGACATAGACGACATAGACTATATTGACGGCATTGACGACATTGACGACATAGACGACATTGACGACATAGACGACACTGACGACATAGACGACGTTGACGACATAGACGATCTTTACGACTTTGATGGCATTGACGATATAGACGACATTGACGATATTGACGACATAGAAGACATTGACGACATTGACGACATTGACGACATTGACGATATTGACGAAATAGACGACATTGACGACATAGATGACATCGACAACATGTATGACATTGACAATATTGAAGACATTGACAGCATTGAAGACATTGACGACATTGACGTCATTGACGACGTAGATGACATAGACGATATTTACGACATTGACGACATTAACGACATTGACGACATAGAAGACATTGATAACATTGACGATATTGACGATATTGACGACATAGACAACATAGTCGGCATTGACGACATAGACGATAATGACGACTTTTATGACATTGACGATATAGACGACATAACCGATATTGACGACTTTGACGACATTGACGATATTGACGACAAAGACGCCATTGACGACATTGACGAACTAGAAGACATAGACGACATTGACGACATTGACTACATAGACGACGTAGACGATATTGACGACATTGACGACATTAACGACATTGACGACATAGACGTCATTGACAACATAGACGACATAGACGACATAGACGACATTGACGACTTCGACGACATTGACAACATTGACGACATAGACGATATTGATGACATAGACGACATAGACAATATTGACGACATTGACGACATTAACGTCATTGACGACATAGACGACATTGACGACATTGATGACATTGACGACATTGACGCCATAGACAATATTGACGACATAGACAACATAGACGACATAGACGACATTGACGACATAGACGATATTTACAACTTTGACGACATTGACGACATTGACGACATTGACGACACAACGACTTTGCCGACATAGACGACATAGACGATATTTACAATTTTGATGACATTGACGACATAGAAGACATAGACAACATGTATGAAATTGACAACATTGACAGCATTGAAGACATTGAAGACATTGACGTCATTGACGACATTGACGACATAGACGACTTTGACGACATTGACGACATACACGACATAGACGATATTGACGACTTTGACGACATTGACGACAAAGACGACATAGACGACATAGACGATATTGACGATATGGACGACATTGACGACAGGAACGATATTGACGACATTGACGACATAGACGACATTGACGACATAGACGATATTGTGGACATTGACGACATTGATGATATTGATGATATTGACGACTTTGACGACATTGACGACTTTGACGACATTGACGACAAAGACGACATTGACGACATAGACGACATAGACGACATTGACGACATTGACGACAGGAACGATATTGACGACATTGACGACATTGACGACATAGACGACTTTGACGACATTGACGATATTGACGACATTTACGACTTTGACGACATTGACTACATGATGACATAGACGACATTAACGACATTGACGACATAGACGACATTGCCGACATTGACGATATTGACGACATTGACGACATTGACGACTTAGACGATATTGACGACTTTGACCACATTGACCATATTGACGACTTTGACGACATTGACGACACAGACAACATTGACGACATAGACGACATAGACGATATTTACGATTTTGTCGACATTGACGTCATAGATGACAATGACAAAATGTATGACATTGACAACATTGACAGCAGTGAAGACATTGACAGCATTGAAGACATTGACGACTTTGACGTTATTGACGAAATTGATGACATAGATGACTTTGACGACATTGACGACATTGACGACATAGACGACATAGACGATATTGACGACATTGACGACATTGACGACATTGACGACATTGATAACACTGACGATATTGACGACATAGATGACATCGACAACATGTATGACATTGACAACATTGAAGACATTGACAGCAGTGTAGACATTGACGACATTGACGTCATTGACGACGTAGACGACATAGACGACATTGACGACATTGACGACATTGACGACACTGACGACATAGACGACAGGAACGATATTGACGACTTTGACGACATTGACGACATAGACGACATAGACGACATAACCGATATTGACGACTTTGTCGACATTGACGACATTGACGACATTGACGACAAAGACGCCATTGACGACATTGACGAACTAGAAGACATAGACGACATTGACGACATTGACTACATAGACGACGTAGACGATATTGACGACATTGACGACATTGACTACACAGACGACGTAGACGATATTGACGACATTGACGACATTAACGATATTGACGACATAGACGACATTGGCAACATTGACGACATAGACGACATAGACGATATTGACGACATTGACGACATTAATGACATTGACGACATAGACGATATTGACGACTTTGATGACATTGACGACATTAACTACATTGACGACACAGACGACATAGACGACATAGTCAACATGGACGATATTTACGAATTTGACGACATTGATGTCATAGTTGGCATAGACAACATGTATGACATTGACAACATAGACAGCATTAAAGACATTCACGACATTGACGTCATTGACGACATTGACGACATAGACGACTTTGACGATATTGAGGACATTGATGACTTTGACAACATTGACGACATAATGACATAGACGACATTTACGACATTGACGAGATAGACCACATTGACGACATTGCCGACATTGACGACATTGACGACATAGTCGACATTGACAACATTGACGATGTAAACGACATAGACGATATTTACGACTTTGATGCCCTTGACGACATAGATGACATAGACATTATGTATGACATTGACAACAGTGACAGCATTGAAGACATTCACGACATTGACGACATTGACGACATAGACGACTTTGACGACATTGACGATATTGACGACATTTTCGACTTTGACGACATTGACTACATGATGACAGACGACATTAACGACATTGACGACATAGACGACATTGACGACATTGACGACATTGACGACATAGACGACATAGATGACTTTGACGACATTGACGACATAGACGACATAGACGACATAGACGACATAGACGACATAGACGACATAGACGACATAGACAACATAGACGACATAGACGACATAGACGACATAGACGACATTGACGACATTGACGACATTGTCGACATTGACGACATTGACGACATTGACGACATTGACGACATAGACGACATAGACGACATAGGTGACATTGACGACATTGACGACATTGACGACATAGACGACATAGACGATATTGACGACATGGACGACATTGACGATATTGACGACATTGATGACATTGACGAGATATACGACATTGACGACATTGACGACATTGACGACATTGACGACATAGACGACATAGACGACATAGGTGACATTGACGACATTGACGACATTGACGACATTGACGACATTGACGACATAGACGACATAGACGACATAGACGATATTTACAACTTTGACGACATTGACGACATAGACGGCATAGACGACATTGACGACATTGACAACATTGACGACATTGACGACATAGACGACATTGACGACATAAACGACATAGACGCTATTGACGACTTTGACGACATTGACGACATTGACGATATTGACGACATAGACGACATTGACGACATAGACGACATAGACGACATTGATGACATAGACAATATTGACGACATAGACAACATAGACGACATAGACGACATTGACGGCATAGACGATATTTACAACTTTGACGACATTGACGACATTGACGACATTGACGACACAACGACATTGCCGACATAGACGACATAGACGATATTTACGACTTTGACGACATTGACGACATAGAAGACATAGACAACATGTATGAATTTGACAACATTGACAGTATTGAAGACAATGAAGACATTGACGTCATTGACGACATTGACGACATCGACGACTTTGACGACATTGACGACAAAGACGACATAGACGACATAGACGACATAGACGATATTGACGATATGGACGATATGGACGACATTGACGACATAGACGATATTGTGGACATTGATGACATTGATGATATTGATGATATTGACGACTTTGACGACATTGACGACTTTGACGTCATTGACGACAAAGACGACATTGACGACATAGACGACATAGACGACATAGACGACATTGACGACATTGACGACAGGAACGATATTGACGACATTGACGACATAGACGACATAACTGATATTGACGACTTTGACGACATTGACGACATTGACGATATTGACGACAAAGACGCCATTGACGACATTGACGAACTAGAAGACATAGACGACTTTGACGATGTTGACGACATAAATGACATAGACAATATGTTTGACATTGACAACATTGACAGCTTTGAAGACATTGACGACACTGACGTCATTGACGACATTGACGACATAGACGACATTGACGACATTGACAACATTGACGACATTGACGACATAGACGACAGGAACGATATTGACGACACAACGACATTGCCGACATAGACGACATAGACGATATTTACGACTTTGACGACATTGACGACATAGAAGGCATAGACAACATGTATGAAATTGACAACATTGACAGCATTGAAGACTTTGAAGACATTGACGTCATTGATGACATTGACGACATAGACGACTTTGACGACATTGAAGACATTGACGACATACACGACATAGACGATATTGACGACATTGACGACATTAACGACATTGACGACATTAACGACATAGACGACATAGACGACATTGACAGCATTGACGACATTGACAGCATTGACGACATAGACGACATAGACGATATTGACGACATTGACGACATTAACGACATTGACGACATAGAAGGCATTGACGACATTAAGGACATTGACGACATTGACGACATAGACGACATAGACGATATTGACGACATTGACGACATTAACGACATTGACGACATAGAAGACATTGACGACATAGAAGACATTGACGACATTGACGACATTGACGACATTGACGACATTGACGACATTGACGACATTGAAGACATAGATGACATCGACAACATGTATGACATTGACAACATTGAAGACATTGACAGCATTGAAGACATTGACGACATTGACGTCATTGACGACGTAGACGACATAGACGATATTGACGACATTGACGACATAGACGATATTGACGACATTGACGACATTAACGACATTGACGAAATAGAAGACATTGACGACATTGATAACATTGACGATATTGACGACATAGAAGACATTGACGACATTGATAACATTGACGATATTGACGACATAGACGACATAGACGACATAGACGACATAGACGACATTGACGACATAGACGATAATGACGACTTTTACGACATTGACGATATAGACGACATAACCGATATTGACGACATAGACAACATAGACGACATAGACGACATTGACGACATAGACGATATTTACAACTTTGACGACATTGACGACATTGACGACATTGACGACACAACGACATTGCCGACATAGACGACATAGACGATATTTACGACGTTGACGACATTGACGACATAGACAACATGTATGAAATTGACAACATTGACAGCATTGAAGACTTTGAAGACATTGACGTCATTGACGACTTTGACGACATAGACGACTTTGACGACATTGACGACATACACGACATAGACGATATTGAGGATTTTGACGACATTGACGACAAAGACGACAAAGACGACATTTACGACATAGACGACATTGACGATATTGACGATATGGACGACATAGACGACATTGACGACATAGACGATATTGTGGACATTGACGACATTGATGATATTGATGATATTGACGACTTTGACGACATTGACGACTTTGACGACATTGACGACATAGACGACATTGACGACATAGACGATATTGACGATATTGACGACATAGACGACATTGACAACATTGACGACATTGACGACATTGACGACATTGCCGACATAGAAGACATTGACGACATTGACGACATTGACGACATTGACGACACTGACGATATTGACGACATTGAAGATATTGACGACATTGACGACATAGATGACATCGACAACATGTATGACATTGACAACATTGAAGACATTGACAGCATTGAAGACATTGACGACATTGACTTCATTGACGACGTAGACGACATAGACGATATTGGCGACATTGACGACATTAACGATATTGACGACATAGAAGACATTGACGACATTGATAACATTGACGATATTGACGATATTGACGACATAGTCGACATTGTCGGCATTGACGACATAGACGATATTGACGACTTTGACGACATTGACGACATAGACGATATTGACGACTTTGACGACATTGACGACGAAGACGACAAAGACGACATTGACGACATAGACGACAGGAACGATATTGACGACTTTGACGACATTGACGACATTGACGATATTGACGACAAAGACGCCATTGACGACATTGACGAACTAGAAGACATAGACGACATTGACGACATTGACTACATAGACGACGTAGACGATATTGACGACATTGATGACATTAACTACATTAACGACATTGACGACATAGACGACATAGACGACATTGACAACATTGACGACATAGACGACATAGACGACATAGACGACATAGACGACATAGACGATATTGACGACATTGACGACATTGACGACATTGACGACATTGACGACATTGACGACATTGACGACATTGACGACATAGAAGACATTGATGACATTGACGACACTGACGATATTGACGACATTGACGACATAGATGACATCGACAACATGTATGACATTGACAACATTGAAGACATTGACAGCATTGATGACATTGACGACATTGACGTCATTGACGACGTAGACGACATAGACGATATTGACAACATTGACGACATTGACGACTTCGACGACATTGACGACATTGACGACATAGACGACATTGACGACATAGACGACATAGACAATATTGACGACTTTGACGACATTAACGTCATTGACGACGTAGACGACATTGACGACATTGATGACATTGACGACATTGACGACATAGACAATATTGACGACATAGACAACATAGACGACATAGACGACATTGACGACATAGACGATATTTACAACTTTGACGACATTGACGACATTGACGACACAACGACATTGCCGACATAGACGACATAGACGATATTTACGACTTTGACGACATTGACGACATAAAAGACAGAGACAACATGTATGAAATTGACAACATTGACAGCATTGAAGACATTGAAGACATTGACATCATTGACGACATTGACGACATACACGACATAGACGATATTGATGACTTTGACGACATTGACGACAAAGACGACATATACGACATAGACGATATTGACGATATGGACAACATAGACGACATTGACGATATAGACGATATTGTGGACATTGACGACATTGATGATATTGACGACTTTGACGACATTGACGACTTTGACGACATTGACGACAAAGACTACATTGACGACTTAGAGGACATAGACGACATAGACGACATTGACGACAGGAACGATATTGACGACATTGACGACATTGACGACATAGACGACATAACCGATATTGACGACTTTGACGACATTGACGACATTGACGACATTGACGATATTGACGACAAAGACGCCATTGACGACATTGACTAAATAGAAGACATAGACGACTTTGACGAAGTTGACGACATAGATGACATAGACAATATGTATGACATTGACAACATTGACAGCTTTGAAGACATTGACGACATTGACGTCATTGACGACATTGACGACATAGACGACACAGACGACATTGACGACATTGACGACATTGACGACATTGACGACATTGACGACAGGAACGATATTGACGACACAAAGACATTGCCGACATAGACGACATAGACGATATTTACGACTTTGACGACATTGACGACATAGAAGACATAGACAACATGTATGAAATTGACAACATTGACAGCATTGAAGACTTTGAAGACATTGACGTCATTGACGACATTGACGACATAGACGACTTTGACGACATTGACGACATTGACGCCATACACGACATAGACGATATTGACGACTTTGACGACATTGACGACAGAGACGACATAGACGATATAGACGACATTGACGACATTGACGACATAGACGACTTTTACGACATTGACGACATACACGACATAGACGATAATGACGACTTTGACGACATTGACGACAAAGACGACATTGACGACATAGACGACATAGACGACATTGACGATATTGACAATATGGACGACATAGACGACATTGACGACATAGACGACATTGACGACATAGACGATATTGTGGACTTTGACAACATTGATGATATTGACGACTTGACGACATTGACGACTTTAACGACATTGACGACAAAGACGACAAAGACGACATTGACGACATAGACGACATAGACGACGTAGACGACATTGACGACATTGACGACATAGACGACATAACCGATATTGACGTCTTTGACGACATTGACGACATTCACGATACTGACGACAAAGACGCCATTGACGACATTGACGAACTAGAAAACATAGACGACTTTGACGAAGTTGACGACATAGATGACATAGACAATATGTATGACATTGACAACATTGACAGCTTTGAAGGCATTAACGACATTGACGTCATTGACGACATTGACGACATAGACGACATTGACGACATAGACGACAGGACCGATATTGACGACTTTGACGACATTGACGACATAGACGACATAACCGATATTGACGACTTTGACGACATTGACGACATTGACGATATTGACGACAAAGACGCCATTGACGACATTGACGAACTAGAAGACATAGACGACATTGACGACATTGACTACATAGACGACGTAACGATATTGACGACATTGACGACATTAACGACATTGACGACATAGACGACATTGACAACATTGACGACATAGACGACATAGACGAAATTGACGACATTGACGACATTAACGTCATTGACGACATAGACGACATTGACAACATTGACGACATAGACGACATAGACGATATTGACGACATTGACGACATTAACGACATTGACGACATAGAAGGCATTGACGACATTAACGACATTGACGACATTAACGACATTGACGACATAGAAAGCATTGACGACATTAACGACATTGACGACATTGACGACATAGACGACATAGACGACATAGACGATATTGACGACATTGACGACATTAATGACATTGACGACATAGAAGACATTGACGACATTGACGACATTGACGACATTGACGACATTGACGACATAGATGACATCGACAACATGTATGACATTGACAACATTGAAGACATTGACTGCATTGATGACATTGACGACATTGACGTCATTGACGACGTAGACGACATAGACAATATTGACGACATTGACGACATTAACGACATTGACGACATAGAAGACATTGACGACATTGATAACATTGACGATATTGACGATATTGACGACATAGACGACATAGTCGGCATTGACGACATAGACGATAATGACGACTTTTACGACATTGACGATATAGACGACATAACCGATATTGACGACTTTGACGACATTGACGACATTGACGATATTGACGACAAAGACGCCATTGACGACATTGACGAACTAGAAGACATAGACGACATTGACGACATTGACTACATAGACGACGTAGACGATATTGACGACATTGACGACATTAACGACATTGACGACATAGACGTCATTGACAACATTGACGACATAGACGACATAGACGACATTGACGACTTCGACGACATTGACGACATTGACGACATAGACGACATAGACGACATTGACGACTTCGACGACATTGACGACATTGACGACATTAACGTCATTGACGACATAGACGACATTGACGACATTGACGACATTGATGACATTGACGACATTGATGACATTGACGACATTGTCGCCATAGACAATATTGACGACATAGACAACATAGACGACATAGACGACATTGACGACATAGACGATATTTACAACTTTGACGACATTGACGACATTGACGACATTGACGACACAACGACATTGCCGACATAGACTACATAGACGATATTTACGACTTTGACGACATTGACGACATAGAAGACATAGACAACATGTATGAAATTGACAACATTGACAGCATTGAAGACATTGAAGACATTGACGTCATTGACGACATTGACGACATAGACGATATTGTGGACATTGACGACATTGATGATATTGATGATATTGACGACTTTGACGACATTGACGACTTTGACGACATTGACGACATTGACGACATTGACGACATTGACGACATTGACGACATTGACGACATAGACGACATTGACGACAGGAACGATATTGACGACATTGACGACATTGACGACATAGACGACATAACCGATATTGACGACTTTGACGACATTGACGACATTGACGATATTGACGACAAAGACGCCATTGACGACATTGACGAACTAGAAGACATAGACGACTTTGACGAAGTTGACGACATAGATGACATAGACAATATGTATGACATTGACAACGTTGACATCTTTGAAGACATTGACGACATTGACGTCATTGACGACATAGACGACATTGACGACATTGACGACATAGACGACAGGAACGATATTGATGACGCAACGACATTGCCGACATAGACGACATAGACGATATTTACGAATTTGACGACATTGACGACATAGAAGACATAGACAACATGTATGAAATTGACAACATTGACAGCATTGAAGACTTTGAAGACATTGACGTCATTGACGACTTTGACGACATAGACGACTTTGACAACATTGACGACATTGACGACATACACGACATACACGACAGACGATATTGAGGATTATGACGACATTGACGACAAAGACGACATTTACGACATAGACGACATAGACGACATTGACGATATTGACGATATGGACGACATAGACGACATTGACGACATAGACGATATTGTGGACATTTACGACATTGATGATATTGATGATATTGACGACTTTGACGACATTGACGACTTTGACGACATTGACGACAGACGACATTGACGACATAGACGATATTGACGACATAGACGACATTGACGACATTAACATTGCCGACATAGAAGACATTGCTGACATAGAAGACATTGACGACATTGACGACATTGACGACATTGACGACACTGACGATATTGACGACATTGAAGATATTGACGACATTGACGACATAGATGACATCGACAACATGTATGACATTGACAACATTGAAGACATTGACAGCATTGAAGACATTGACGACATTGACTTAATTGACGACGTAGACGACATAGACGATATTGGCGACATTGACGACATTAACGATATTGACGAGGTAGAAGACATTGACGACATTGATAACATTGACGATATTGACGATATTGACGACATAGACGACATAGTCGGCATTGACGACATAGACGATATTGACGACTTTGACGACATTGACGACATAGACGATATTGACGACTTTGACGACATTGACGACAAAGACGACTTTGACGACATTGACGACATAGACGACAGGAACGATATTGACGACTTTGACGACATTGACGACATAGACGACATAACCGATATTGAGGACTTTGACGACATTGACGACATTGACGATATTGACGACAAAGACGCCATTGACGACATTGACGAACTAGAAGACATAGACGACATTGACGACATTGACTACATAGACGACGTAGACGATATTGACGACATTGATGACATTAACGACATTAACGACATTGACGACATTGACGACATTGACGACATAGACGACATAGACGACATAGACGACATAGACGACATTGACGACATTGACGACATTGACGACATTGACGACATTGACGACATTGACGACATAGACGACATTGACGACATAGACGACATAGACTACATAGACGACATAGACGACACTGACGACACTGACGATATTGACGACATTGACGACATTGACGACATAGATGACATCGACAACATGTATGACATTGACAACATTGAAGACATTGACAGCATTGATGACATTGACGACATTGACGTCATTGACGACGTAGACGACATAGACGATATTGACAACATTGACGACTTCGACGACTTCGACGACATTGACGACATAGACGACATAGACGACATAGACGACATTGACGACATAGACGACATAGACAATATTGACGACTTTGACGACATTAACGTCATTGACGACGTAGACGACATTGACGACATTGATGACATTGACGACATTGACGACATAGACAATATCGACGACATAGACGACATTGACGACATTGACGACACAACGACATTGCCGACATAGACGACATAGACGATATTTACGACTTTGACGACATTGACGACATAAAAGACAGAGACAACATGTATGAAATTGACAACATTGACAGCATTGAAGTCATTGAATACATTGACATCATTGACGACATTGACGACATACACGACATAGACGATATTGACGACTTTGACGACATTGACGACAAAGACGACATATACGACATAGACGATATTGACGATATGGACAACATAGACGACATTGACGATATAGACGATATTGTGGACATTGACGACATTGATGATATTGATGATATTGACGACTTTGACGACATTGACGACTTTGACGACATTGACGACAAAGACGACATTGACGACTTAGAGGACATAGACGACATAGACGACATTGACGACAGGAACGATATTGACGACATTGACGACATTGACGACATAGACGACATAACCGATATTGACGACTTTGACGACATTGACGACATTGACGATATTGACGACAAAGACGCCATTGATGACATTGACTAAATAGATGACATAGACGACTTTGACGAAGTTGACGACATAGATGACATAGACAATATGTATGACATTGACAACATTGACAGCTTTGAAGACATTGACGACATTGACGTCATTGACGACATTGACGACATAGACGACACAGACGACATTGACGACATTGACGACATTGACGACATTGACGACATTGACGACAGGAACGATATTGACGACACAACGACATTGCCGACATAGACGACATAGACGATATTTACGACTTTGACGACATTGACGACATAGAAGACATAGACAACATGTATGAAATTGACAACATTGACAGCATTGAAGACTTTGAAGACTTTGACGACATTGACGACTTTGACGACATTGACGACAAAGACGACATTGACGACATAGACGACATAGACGACAGGAACGAAATTGACGACATTGACGACATAGACGACATAACCGATATTGACGACTTTGACGACATTGACGACATTGACGATATTGACGACAAAGACGCCATTGACGACATTGACGAACTAGAAGACATAGACGACATTGACGACATTGACTACATAGACGACGTAGACGATATTGACGATATTGACGACATTGACGACATTAACGATATTGACGAGGTAGAAGACATTGACGACATTGATAACATTGACGATATTGACGATATTGACGACATAGACGACATAGTCGGCATTGACGACATAGACGATATTGACGACTTTGACGACATTGACGACATAGACGATATTGACGACTTTGACGACATTGACGACAAAGACGACTTTGACGACATTGACGACATAGACGACAGGAACGATATTGACGACTTTGACGACATTGACGACATAGACGACATAACCGATATTGAGGACTTTGACGACATTGACGACATTGACGATATTGACGACAAAGACGCCATTGACGACATTGACGAACTAGAAGACATAGACGACATTGACGACATTGACTACATAGACGACGTAGACGATATTGACGACATTGATGACATTAACGACATTAACGACATTGACGACATTGACGACATTGACGACATAGACGACATAGACGACATAGACGACATAGACGACATTGACGACATTGACGACATTGACGACATTGACGACATTGACGACATTGACGACATAGACGACATTGACGACATAGACGACATAGACTACATAGACGACATAGACGACACTGACGACACTGACGATATTGACGACATTGACGACATTGACGACATAGATGACATCGACAACATGTATGACATTGACAACATTGAAGACATTGACAGCATTGATGACATTGACGACATTGACGTCATTGACGACGTAGACGACATAGACGATATTGACAACATTGACGACTTCGACGACTTCGACGACATTGACGACATAGACGACATAGACGACATAGACGACATTGACGACATAGACGACATAGACAATATTGACGACTTTGACGACATTAACGTCATTGACGACGTAGACGACATTGACGACATTGATGACATTGACGACATTGACGACATAGACAATATTGACGACATAGACGACATTGACGACATTGACGACACAACGACATTGCCGACATAGACGACATAGACGATATTTACGACTTTGACGACATTGACGACATAAAAGACAGAGACAACATGTATGAAATTGACAACATTGACAGCATTGAAGTCATTGAATACATTGACATCATTGACGACATTGACGACATACACGACATAGACGATATTGACGACTTTGACGACATTGACGACAAAGACGACATATACGACATAGACGATATTGACGATATGGACAACATAGACGACATTGACGATATAGACGATATTGTGGACATTGACGACATTGATGATATTGATGATATTGACGACTTTGACGACATTGACGACTTTGACGACATTGACGACAAAGACGACATTGACGACTTAGAGGACATAGACGACATAGACGACATTGACGACAGGAACGATATTGACGACATTGACGACATAGACGACATAACCGATATTGACGACTTTGACGACATTGACGACATTGACGATATTGACGACAAAGACGCCATTGATGACATTGACTAAATAGATGACATAGACGACTTTGACGAAGTTGACGACATAGATGACATAGACAATATGTATGACATTGACAACATTGACAGCTTTGAAGACATTGACGACATTGACGTCATTGACGACATTGACGACATAGACGACACAGACGACATTGACGACATTGACGACATTGACGACATTGACGACATTGACGACAGGAACGATATTGACGACACAACGACATTGCCGACATAGACGACATAGACGATATTTACGACTTTGACGACATTGACGACATAGAAGACATAGACAACATGTATGAAATTGACAACATTGACAGCATTGAAGACTTTGAAGACTTTGACGACATTGACGACTTTGACGACATTGACGACAAAGACGACATTGACGACATAGACGACATAGACGACAGGAACGAAATTGACGACATTGACGACATAGACGACATAACCGATATTGACGACTTTGACGACATTGACGACATTGACGATATTGACGACAAAGACGCCATTGACGACATTGACGAACTAGAAGACATAGACGACATTGACGACATTGACTACATAGACGACGTAGACGATATTGACGATATTGACGACATTGACGACATTAACGACATTGACGACATTGACGACATAGACGACATAGACGATATTGACGACATAGACGACATAGACGATATTGACGACATTGACGACATTAACGACATTGACGACATAGAAGACATTGACGACATTGACGACATTGACGACATTGACGACACTGACGATATTGACGACACTGACGACACTGACGATATTGACGTCATTGACGATATTGACGACATTGACGACATAGATGACATCGACAACATGTATGACATTGACAACATTGAAGACATTGACAGCATTGAAGACATTGACGACATTGACGTCATTGACGACGTAGACGACATAGACGATATTGACGACATTGACGACATTAACGACATTGACGACATAGAAGACATTGACGACATTGATAACATTGACGATATTGACGATATTGACGACATAGACGACATAGTCGGCATTGACGACATAGATGATATTGACGACTTTGACGACATTGACGACATAGACGACTTTGACGACATTGACGACATAAACGACATAGACGATATTTACGACTTTGACGACATTGACGACATAGATGACATAGACAACATGTATGACATTGACAACATTGACAGCATTGAAGACATTGACGATATTGACGTCATTGACAACATTGACGACATAGACGACTTTGACGACATTGACGACATAGACGATATTGACGACATTGACAACCTAGCCGACCTTTAAGACAGACGACATAGACGATAATGACGACATTGACGACATTGACGAAAATGACGATATTGACGACATAGACGATTTTGACGACATTGACGAAATTGACGAAACTGACGACATTGAAGACATAGACGACATTGACGACATAGGCGAAGTAGATGACATAAACGACATTGACGACATTGACGACTTAGACGATATCGACGACTTTGACGACTCTGACGACATTGACGACATTGACGACATTGACGACATTGACGACATAGTCGACATATACGATATTGACGACTTTGACGACATTGACGACATTGACGATATTGACGATATTGACGACATAGACGACATTGACGACATAGACGACATTGACGACTTTGACGACATTGACGATAATTTTGCGTAAAGATGGCTTTACGTATTCCACCCACCACAGTAAAGTAGTCGTGTAAAAGGAGCGGTACTTTATAATATTCTGCCAGGCTCTGGTAATAACAAAGTCAAGATCCGGGTTCGCAAGATGCCTTACGTTAAATTTCCAGCGTTGTTTTGTGCGCTTTTTCGTCGCCAACAGTGAGTGAAATTTACAAACATAGGCACAGTGATCCGAGAATATAACAGGGCGTACGAAGCGTCTACTATGCAGTCTTTCTTCGCACTGGACACATAAATCCTATCCAGGCGACTTCGGCCAGACGAATAAAAATACGTAAAACCCGGATCATCAGGGTATAAGTGACGCCACGTGTCAACCAACTGCATTTCAGAAAGCAGTGTGTTTAACTCCAGACACTTGTACGGCCTCGGTTCTTGGTCTTTATCTTGAACCACACAATTGAAGTCACCTCCTAAAATTGTGGGGAGATGAGGACCTCTAAACAAATGACAGACGTCAGAACTAAAAAATTGACGCCTCTGTTGCCTGCGTTCGGCGCCGGAAGGTGCGTAAACATTTACATAACGCACATTGTCGATGGTGCAAGCGACGCCGTGACCGTCAGGAATCTTGCAAACATTGCTAAAATCGCGTCCGTCACGTATTAAAATAGCTGTACCGCTCTGACATTCGGGATCAAAATTTAAAATTACTTGGTATCCCGGTATGTTTAAAATCTGGTCAGTCACCACTTCTTGTAAAAACACTACGTCGGAACCAACACTCTCTAAAAATGTCAATAAACACGTGTACTTTACGTGGGACGTGAATCTATTCAAATTTACAGTGGCTACTGTGGATGGTGGGTGTGCCACCATATTGAAGTAAGGAATTCAGACACAGTTCTGTTAGTAGCTGATGCCGCCGCCGTCGTCGTCGACGTCGTCGGCCCAGAGCGCCGGCCCGGCGGCCGCCTCGGCCTCTTGCTGGGGGGCGCGCATACGCGGCTGGGGGTCGTCCTCCGCCTTCCTCTTCACCGCGGAGGGTGCGGGGTTCGAGTCCCGCGGCGACTCTACTTCCATCCGCGAATCCGGTTCCTTCCCGCTCAGCATCTCCTTCAGTTCGCGGACCACCTCGTCGCGCCTGACCTCCTGCTCGCTCGCCCACAACGGTCGGGACTCCAAGTCGGGTCGCGACGGTCCCTTCTGTGCAGACTTCTGCCTCGACTTTGACCGCGCGCGTCCGGACAACTTCCACTCAGGAGACCGGCTCATCTCTCTACGGGGATAACGCCGATGTTCGAGATGGCGGGAGCGGCTCTTACTACGACCCCTGTCGTGATCCTCACGCGGTGCTGCCATCGCATCGCGTCGCGCCTGACGTTCGCGGTTTGTATCCGTCCGCTGTGCGCGGCCTACCGCCGCAGCAGGAACTGCTTTCGGGGGACCGGGGGGACGGCAGCGCGCACGGGTTCGAGTCCCGCCGCCGTGTCGGACTGCATCACCACTGTAGCCGGCGCTGAAGGAGGAACAGATTTTTCTGGTTCAATTTCCACGTCCCTACACTCCGAAACTTCACGTTCTGGAATCGGAAGAACGACAACTTCTTTTGCGGGTTCGAATCCTGTGTCATTGCTTCCTGATACTTCGGAAACAGCTAATCGGTGGGGATCTTCCACCGAGGAGGAGGATAGGGTGGTCGAATCTTCCGCAGTCGGAGTCGGCAAAGGGGCGGGTTCTGATCCTGTCATTTCAGATGCTTGAACTGCACTAACAGGTGGGTCACTAACAAGAACATTTTCTGTGACGGTCGTTTGTTCGACATCAACAACGTCACTAACTGACACATCCGGGTTGACAGTGGGCACGGTATCGACGTCCATGGACGCGGCGTCCTCTGACGCGCGACGCGCCGGCAAGCCGACGCCTAGCGTGACCGCGGCGTACGTCACGGCGTCCGTCTGCTGCCCTGTGGGGAGCTGCGCGGGGCGACGGCGCCGGGGACAGTTTTGTCTAAAGTGTCCAGTGTCGTTACAATAGGAGCACGTCTGTGGCTGCCCGTCGTAAGAGATGAACGCCCTATGGCCGCGTACTGTCAGGAAGGACGGCACGTGTTTACGTACAATCATGCGCACACTTCTAATCCCGTTCTCTACTTGGAAAATGTACGCAGACGACCATTTCTCTTTGACAACAGACAACACAGTCCCGTATGGCTTCAAACACTGTTCTATGGTCTCGTTACGGATTTCAAAGGGTAGATTAAACACCCTAACAGTTCGGACACCGTACCCAGCATTAGACACCGTTACGTTGCTCACAGTTCCGTTGAAATGTTTGAATTTGCGAACACCGTTTTCAGCGTTTACAAGAGACTCACACAATTCAGGTGTACGAAATTTCACAAAGAGTGAGTTAAGAAAAGCGTCTAATTGTAAGCCTAGTACGTCACTTTCGTCAATGTGCAAATCATGTTTCAACCAACTATGAATTTCGAATCCGGTGGGCCGGGCTACTGACTTATCGAATTCAAACTGAACATTGTTCTCTCGTTCTTCGCGATCCATGTTCTACTTACAAACCAAAGACAGCAAGCGAAGAAACAGCCGCCGGCCGCAGCGAAGCACTCGACGTAAACACTCCCCGCGCAGCGCAGCGATGTGCACAGGCGGTCACCCATCTAAGTACTGAGAAGGCCCAACGTTGCTTAACTTCGGTGATCGAACAAGAACCTGCGTAGGGGACGTGATATGGCCGTTGGTACCTATACATACTATTTCTGGCGAAAAGTTATCTTACGCTTCTCTCCTAAGACGCGCATTTGCCCATTTAGCAGACAAGGCCGCAATTGCAGACGAATTAGTTTGATGCGCCCTCTGTCAGTGGAGCGTGTATTCAGACCCTCGCGAAATCAAGCAATGTTTTCGTATTTGACCGAGTGACGTCTAACTTAGTTCTACGGGACACTATCTTTTTGTAATTAGCCGCTGCTACCCAAGTATGACACAAGCAGGACACGAAAGCGTTTTGAAATTAATATTTTCGGTTGCTACCTCCCCTGCCCCTTCTGTCTCGACTTGTCTCGACTGACGCTCGCTGACGCTCGGGGGTAGTGGTTTATAAGTGCACAAACACGAGGATATGTCTGCGAGAGACAGAAGAAATAGCAAAAAACTGCGTACATTTTTTCCTATTTTTTTACTCAAATATATGACGATTTTACACAATTAATTAATTGGTTGCTGAAAGTTATGTTCCGCTTCTCTCCTAACACGCAATTTTCGGCAGAAATCGTGCCATATTTAACGAAAATTAACACGTCAAGATACGCCATTCGATCGTGTGTATCGTGAAAGGATAGAGTTATTTAGTTATTTATTTACGTAAAGATAAGAGGTTTTTACCGTTTCACGTCCAATAAAAAAATAGGAAAAAATCTTTCTACTCCGGAGGGCAAAGAATAACAGTGTGAAACGTACATTAAAAGACAATTTTTCTTCCCCCTCAAGGCGGTCACCCATCTAAGAACTGAGAAGGCCCAACGTTGCTTAACTCCGGTGATCGAACAAGAAACGGTGTACGGAACGTGGTATGGCCGTTGGTACCTATACATATTATTTCTGGCGAAAAGTTATCTTACGCTTCTCTCCT
Organism: Locusta migratoria; assembly: GCA_026315105.1. Taxonomy (NCBI): domain Eukaryota; kingdom Metazoa; phylum Arthropoda; class Insecta; order Orthoptera; family Acrididae; genus Locusta; species Locusta migratoria. Next base: position 127,394,374 of record CM048754.1, read on the forward strand.
AAGACACGCATTTGCCCATTTAGCAGACAAGGCCGCAATTGCAGACGAATTAGTTTGATGCGCCCTCTGTCAGTGGAGCGTGTATTCAGACCCTCGCGAAATCAAGCAATGTTTTCGTATTTGACCGAGTGACGTCTAACTTAGTTCTACGGGACACTATCTTTTTGTAATTAGCCGCTGCTACCCAAGTATGACACAAGCAGGACACGAAAGCGTTTTGAAATTAATATTTTCGGTTGCTACCTCTCCTGCCCCTTCTGTCACGACTTTGCTCGACTGACGCTCGCTGACGCTCGGGGGTAGTGGTTTATAAGTGCACAAACACGAGGATATGTCTGCGAGAGACAGAAGAAATAGCAAAAAACTGCGTACATTTTTTCCTATTTTTTTACGTAAATATAAGACGATTTTACATAATTAATTAATTGCTTGCGGAAAGTTATGTTCCGCTTCTCTCCTAACACGCAATTTTCGGCAGAAATCGTGCCATATTTAACGAAAAATAACAGGTCAAGATACGCCATTCGATCGTGTGTAACGTGAAAGGAAAGAGTTATTTAGTTATTTATTTACGTAAAGATAAGAGGTTTTTACCGTTTCACGTCCAATAAAAAAATAGGAAAAAGTCTTTCTACTCCGGAGGGCAAAGAATAACAGTGTGAAACGTACATTAAAAGACAATTTCCCCCCCCCCCTCAAGGCGGTCACCCATCTAAGTACTGAGAAGGCCCAACGTTGCTTAACTTCGGTCATCGAACAAGAACCTGCGTACGGGACGTGATATGGCCGTTTTTTTGTTTTTTGTTTTTTTTATTGTATTGTTTTTTTTTTTTAACTGAATATTTCTTGATAGAAAAATTAAACTTCCTCTTCTGCGGTGGTTACCCGTATTAGTGTGAGGGTCCACTTCTTCTTCTTCTTCTTTTTCATAAATTAAACCAAAGCTGCTTTCATGGTGTCGGGACAGTATGTGCACTTAGTAGCTGTCTCTCCTTTCCAGTAAGGAACTAAAAAGTGTGGAACGTTCTTCTTAGGGTGAAAAACTAAAGAGAAATAAAGGAAATAAAGAAATCCTCTCCGCGGTTAGTTCAGTCACATGGAAGCCTCCAGCGTTCGTCTTCTCGAATTGGTCTTGCAAGTGGTCCGTTTCAGTTACAACTTTTACTGTTTCCGACGTGTAGTTTTGCATGCGTCTTCTCATAACACTGATGGCTCCGTGGCTTTAATAGCCGCGTTTCTGTGAGCACTAAAGTCCATAACTTGATACTATCTGTAATATCTTTATGTCTTCACCATAATTTACAACATATTTCCGTATGTGTTCGTGTAATCACTTTGTAGTCTTATTTTGTCATGTTCGTATTCCAAGTAAGCGCGATAATCGGCAAGTGATGCTGAACGGTTATAGCTGGCATAGACAGCAGTGTGGCCTAAAAGCCAAATCGCTGCATTGTTCTTCTTACGGGGGTACCTCAGTTTTTCTGGTCGTAATAACTCTACAATATCTATGTTTTGCGAAACCGTTCGGTCGATAATGGCCAATCTGCATCGCATGAATTCCACGATCAACTCAGTTGTACCGCAGGTGAGTCTGTGAGTTAATGTGTCCACGTATCCACAGTTTGTACAGGCGGGTGTTGGGGCCAGGTGAATGTTGTTAAGTTTCTCATTAGTCGGCACTTTATCATTAACAATTATGTACCACATTGATTTGATGCGTGACGGTAGTATAGGACTGTGCACGTTTCTCCAGATTGTATTCCATTTTGAATGTGGATATTTGTTTGTTATCCGGTTTTCTCGGCCATCTGTTGTTAAGAAGTTGTAGATTTTCTTATTCGTATAGGGCGGGTTGATGTCATCAGCGTGCTTTATATAACTGAATTCTCTGTAGTAAAATCTGACATGGCGAAAGTTTAAAGGTATTGCAGCTTCATAAATTGGTGGAATCAAACTGCTCGGCTTCCAGTGTGATATTAACCATTGGGTTAGGCTCGGCGTCCGTTTATTTATAATTTTACTAATGCGACCGATTAGTAAAGTCCGGCATTTATATCTGGCGTGAATTAAACCAAGCCCTCCGCGTTCACGAGGTAAGGTTAAGGTGTCAAAGCAGACTTTAAAAATATGGCCCCTTAGAACGTACCAGCAGAACGCCTTCTGGATACTATCTGCTAGGTGATTTGACACCGGTATGATCTGGGCCAAATAAAACATCCTGCTCGCTATCGATATCCTGACTGTGTGCACTCTTTGCAACAAATCCAAATCTCTGTCAGAATAAATACGAGTTGTGGCTCGGAACTTGTGTAACATGTCTGTCCAATTCTTTGTTGCCATGGCATCTGGTGTCGCGCTCCAGTAGACTCCAAGCGATTTATGTTGCACTTTTGTTTCACACCAGTCTAGGTAGGTGGTGTTGCCGATGCCTCTTCCTATGTGCAGCAGTGTTGTTTTCTTCGTATTCAACTTCGCTCCGGTTGCTATGTTAAAAGTAGTAATTACTTCCCTCACTTTCGCCAGATCGTCCGTGGATGTTATTGCCAAACATACGTCATCCGCATATGCAATGCAAGCAATTTTCCACATTCCTATACTGATTCCCGCTGTCGCGCGTGTTATACTTGCCAGCAAAGGCTCGACAGCTATGGCGTATAAAGCCATTGATAGAGGACAACCTTGCCGGATAGATCTCCTTATGGGTAGTGTCTCAGTCATGTGACCGTTAATCAACACACGTGATGTAGCATTAGAGACACAGTTCTGTAGCAGGTGGAGAAAACGTTGCCGAAACCCCATCCTCGACATTGCCTTGAATAGATAGTCGTGGCTGATACGATCATAGGCTTTTTCAAAATCTAAAAATAGTAGGGCGCCGGGTTCATCATTTTCTGCTAGGGTACATATAATATCCCGTAATTCGCAGGCGGCTGATATCACACTGCGTCCCGGTAATGCGCTGTACTGGTATTCGCCTAGTATCTTATGTAACACTGATTGCATCCGCTTCTTGATTGCCCTCGTTATAATTTTATAATCCGCATTTAATAGCGTAATAGGGCGCAATTCCTGAATCTTCTTGCTGTTTCCTTTCTTCTTCAGCGGCACAATAAACCCTTCTTTCAGTTCATTCGGGATTGTTTGAAGTAGGTACATTTCGTTTGCAATTTGTGTTAAGGTTGGGCCCAATATATGCCAGTAGTGTTGATATAGTTCAGAACATAGTCCATCGGGTCCGGGAGACTTCCGCTTTGCTGCATTGTGTACTGCCTCTTGAATATCTTCCTCGGTGAAAGGAGCTTCGAGGCCCTCGTTGTCTTCGTCAGAGAGGAGGGAGACTATTTCGTCAGTGACGTCATGAGAAGATCTATCATTTGTCTCGTGCCTGTCATAGAGGTCCTTATAATAGCTGTATACCCGTTGTATTATGTCACGTTGTCTAGTAGATATGTTCCCTGCACCCTCATCTACATCTTCAATTAGTTTTGCTTTTTGACGTCGCAGTGTCCGTAGGGTGTGGTATAGCGTCGCCGTTTCCTCCGTTGCAATGTCTTTCGGCTGGGAACGTATTATTGCGCCCTCCAGTTGTTTGCGGTACAAATTTGTTACCTTTGCCTTGTACCTTTTGATGCGCCGGTAAGCATCCTCAACTCTGACATCTGCGGAATGATAAAGATCCCGAAGGCAAGAAAAATAGAATTCTATGGTCCGTTTATTCCAATAGGACTTTTGGTAAGCATAACTCTTTATCGTTGAACGAATTTTGGGTTTCGCTCTACGTAACCACCATTCAACAGTTGATCTGTATTGGGTTCGGGAGCGTTGTACGTTCTCCCACACTCGCTGGATTTCCTCATCCAGTTGTTTGTCTCGTAATAGACTCACGTTCATCTTCCAGTAGCCTCTCCCGCGAAACACTTGGGCGCGCTGGAGGTTTATAGAACATTGGTGGACACTGTGATCAGAGAAGCCAACGGGTGAAATGTCACTGTTCACTACATCGGGAGCGAGAGTTTCGGATACATAGATACGATCAATCCGGCTGGCCGAATTACTCGTTATATGGGTATACGCGATGCGGTTTCCATGTATTTTTTCCCAGGTGTCTATCAAATTGATCCCATGGACTAGGTGGTCAAGTTCTAAACACTTGTTGAAATGTGGTGTCTGATCTTTGGCTGAGATGACACAATTAAAATCTCCCCCAATAATACAGTTCGTGGCACATTCGTTGATTAAAAAAGGCACCTCATGTTTATAGAAGGAGGAGCGTTCCCGTCGGCGGTTGTTGCCCGACGGCGTACAAATTTATAAGTTGAACGCCATTAATTTTACAGGCTATGCCACGACCATTTGTAAGTCGAACGATATGCGAGTGAGGAATGCCATCTCGTAGCAAGATTGCCGTTCCTGTGTGGTCTTCTTCACTGATGTTCGTGAGTGTGACAAACCCCTCTACGTTTGGCTCCACGCTAACTTCTTGAAGGAGCCCAATATCTACGTTCGTGTTATATAAGAAGTCCTTAAGCGTTCTAAATTTTAATTCACTCTGGATTCTACAGATATTAATAGTTGTTATATTGTATGTAAAATTACCATTCATTTTTGGGGAAAGATTCAAGTAACATTATATACTGCTATATCAACACAAAAACACATATTATTATAAGCTATGTTTGGTACTCGTTAGTATCCATTCCGTCATATTGCGGAGACGGTTCATCCAAAACGTTTTGTAAACATGGGCCGTGATCTGTTCTATCTGCGGAAGTGGTGGCGGGTGCTCCTAGATTTCCAAGTTGCTGATATTTTAATTTTGCAGCAACTTGTTGTGCTACAGGCCTCAACTGATTGGCTACTTCAGCAGCACCCCCACGAGCAACCCGTATTTTCTTTTTTTCAGGGGAGGTTTGCCCCCCTTTAACTTCCTTCTGTGAATCCGATGACGACTTTTTAGATTTTTTGCGCCAGAGACCGGTCTATCAGAAGTCATCAAAGGTTTGTCAAGGGTTCCATGGGAGTCTGTCACGCCTTCGTCGAGTTTTTCTATCTGTTGTGGAGTATTACCGTTGATGGTTGCAGGTACACACGGAGAATCAGTTGGGGAGGTGTCGGAAGTCGCACTTGTCGTGTCCGACGATGCATCGGGCGCGCCCTCTTTCTCTCCGAGAACATCCGTCAAAGGTGTGTCACCCGCTGGGTTACATGTGACAGAACTCAGTTCGGCAACAGCACTTAATTGTGGGGTCGGTTTGTTGCCTTCACGAGCTTCCGACATTTCAACGTCATCGCTCCACGACAGTGCATTTGTTGGCGGCACTACAGAGTTTGCTGCCGCGGCAGCTAGCACTACGTCATCGGGAGGGGTGGCGTCGCGCTCCGTTCCAGTAAACAAACGGCTGGCGACTGAGGCATACTGAGGGCGCGCTCTGCCTTCCGTATCGACCTCGACGGGGAGCTGAACTGGTGCACGCCTGCGTGGACATTCCGCTCTAAGATGTCCAGGCAGATTACAAGCGGAGCAAGTGCGTGGTTGTCCCTCATATACCACGAGAGCCCTGAAGCCACATACATTAACGAAGGACGGTATATGTGACTGAAGGTCAATTTTAACTGTTCTCACACCATTATCGACCTTGTAATGCATGTTGCCGCCCCAACGATCAGCAGTCACTGCATATACTGTTCCAAATTTCGATAGCGCCTGTTTGATATGCGTAAATTCAACTTCAAACGGTAGCAGATGCACTTTAACATTCCTGAGACCCAAACCGGCGTAGGAAATAGGAACTCGACTCACCTCGCCTGTGCTGCTCTTATACTCGGCTGTTCCATTTGTTTTGTCCATTATCCTTTGGCACCAGTCGTCGTTCCATAGCTTCACAATGTACTCGTTACTTAGAAAATCGTATGCCATCCCAAGAACATCCTCTTCTGGTACTTGAAAACATCCGTGGAACCAATCATCAAATTCGTATATCTTAGGTCGTGCAACACCGATAACGAAACTGAACTTCAATGTATACTTCCGCAAGTGCGACTCCATTTCAGACACTAAGTATCACACAGCGCGCGCGAAGTAAACAAGCAGCGGCGGCACCGAAGACCGCAGCAAGCACACGAACCGACCGCTACGGCGGTCTGGCCGCGAATGCCGTTGGTACCTATACATACTATTTCTGGCGAAAAGTTATCTTACGCTTCTCTCCTAAGACACGCATTTGCCCATTTAGCAGACAAGGCCGCAATTGCAGACGAATTAGTTTGATGCGCCCTCTGTCAGTGGAGCGTGTATTCAGACCCTCGCGAAATCAAGCAATGTTTTCGTATTTGACCGAGTGACGTCTAACTTAGTTCTACGGGACACTATCTTTTTGTAATTAGCCGCTGCTACCCAAGTATGACACAAGCAGGACACGAAAGCGTTTTGAAATTAATATTTTCGGTTGCTACCTCCCCTGCCCCTTCTGTCTCGACTTGTCTCGACTGACGCTCGCTGACGCTCGGGGGTAGTGGTTTATAAGTGCACAAACACGAGGATATGTCTGCGAGAGACAGAAGAAATAGCAAAAAACTGCGTATATTTTTTCCTATTTTTTTACGCAAATATATGACGATTTTACACAATTAATTAATTGGTTGCTGAAAGTTATGTTCCGCTTCTCTCCTAACACGCAATTTTCGGCAGAAATCGTGCCATATTTAACGAAAAATAACACGTCAAGATACGCCATTCGATCGTGTGTAACGTGAAAGGAAAGAGTTATTTAGTTATTTATTTACGTAAAGATAAGAGGTTTTTACCGTTTCACGTCCAATAAAAAAATAGGAAAAAATCTTTCTACTCCGGAGGGCAAAGAATAACAGAGTGAAACGTACATTAAAAGACAATTTTTCCCCCCTCCAGGCGGTCACCCATCTAAGTACTGAGAAGGCCCAACGTTGCTTAACTTCGGTGATTTTTTTTCTGTTTTTTTTTTTTTTTTTTTTTTTTGGTTGCGCTGAACCCTACACCACTTTTTTTTTTTTGGGCCTCCAACCTCCCCTCACAGCCCCTCCTTTCGCTCTCCAAATGTCGCCTTCTTCGGCGTGCTTTTGTTTCTATTGGTCAGTCCTTTCTTGTTTTCCCTTTCATGGGAATTTGGTAAAAATAAATAAATAAAAACACTTCTTCAAGCAATAATGAAACTTAAAATTTTCTTATATGTTCTGCTTCTTGAATGAAGATTATTGCAGCTATTTCTCTTTGCTGCCATATATACGTATATTAGGAAATGTAGCTTCTGTCAGCATAAATATTGTCCAGACTAAATTAAATGTACGTTCTTGCGCATAAGCGGAAAAAGAAATTAAGTAGAAGAAAAAATAGAAATAAAATGGAAATAATGCACAAGTCTCCTTTCTCTGCAGTTCAATTTCAGTGTACTCGCCCCCTCAGAGTTCGTCTTCTCGAAGTTTGTTGTTAATTTTGTCCGTTTCTTTCTCTTGTGGTACTCCGTTTCCCGAGGGGTTTCCCCCCTTTTTTGAGTATTTCTTCTCATAACTCTGGTAGCGTCATACACTGAAAGATCCGTGCTCTTAAGTTAAAACATTTATGAAATGAACTTGTGTAAACTAATTTTCATTCACGCCTGGACCATGATTCTCAACATGTTACCATATCTTTCCTTGTAGTCACTGTGTCCACATATCTTTGCGTGCTCATATTCCATGTATGAGCAGTAATTTATAAGTGTCGCCTGGCGGTTGAGGATGACGTAGGCGGCAGTGTGTCCTAAGACCCAAAGCGCCGCGTTGTTCTTCTTTCGGGGATACCGTAGTTTCTCTGGTCGTATGAGTTCCGTAATCTCGATTGTGTGCGGCACTGTACGGTCTATAATGGCCAATCTTTCCCGCATACGTGCCACTATAAGTCTCGCATTACCACAGGTAAACCTGTGTATTAACGTGTCCACGAGACCACATATTGCACAAGCAGGTGTTGGGCTTAGGTGAATGTTGTTGAGCTTGTCGTTAGTGGGTACCTTGTCATTAGTGATTAAATACCACATGGATCTAATGCGTGATGGCAAAAAGGGACTGTGAATGTTTCGCCAAATGGTATTCCACTTTGCATGCGGGTATTTTTGAGTGACTCTATTGTCTCTATTGTCTGTTGTGAGGAAGTCATAAATTTTCTTGTTCGTGTAAGGCGGCTGGATTTTGTCGGAATGTCTTAGGTAGCTGATTTCACTGCAATAAATCCTGATGTGACGAAATGATACTGGTATCGCGGCTTCATGGATAGGTGGCATCATACTGCGTGGCATCCAATATAACGTTAAAAATTTAATTAAACTTGATGGCTCATTGGTGACGGTTTTAGTGATCCGGTTAATTAATAATGTTCGACATTTATGCTTGGCACTGATTAGCCCAAGTCCCCCTCGGCCAGTCGGTAATGTCAATGTGTCGAAGCTCACTTTGAAAAGTTGGCCTCGTAGGACGTACCAACTGAATGCTTTCTGTATGGAGTCCGCAAGTTGATGAGAGACAGGTAAAATTTGAGCCATGTAGTACATTCTACTTGCTATAGATATCCTCACGGTGTGCACCTTTTGCAAAATGTCTAAGTCTCTATCAGAGTAGATGCATATTGTTGCTCTAATTTTATGCAATATGTCCGTCCAGTTTTTGGTTGCCATGTCGTCTGGTTTTGCACACCAGCGGACGCCGAGTGTTTTGTGGTGCACTCTAGTTGCACACCAGTCTAGATGGGTCGTGTCGCCAATGCCTCTTCCTATGTGAAGCAGCGTAGTCTTCTTCGTGTTCAACTTAGCGCCAGTGGCCGTAGTGAAGTTGCTGATGAGATTCCTTACATTCGAAAGATCTTCCAGAGATGTCACCGCTAAACAAACGTCGTCAGCGTACGCAACGCAAGTGATCTTCTCAGTTCCTATGGTGATTCCAGTTGATGTGCGTGTTATGGTCACGAGCAAAGGTTCAACTGCTATGGCGTATAACGCCATTGATAATGGACAACCTTGCCGAATTGATCGTCTGATCGGTATTGCGTCAGTCAGGTGGCCATTAATGAGCACGCGAGATGAGGCGTTGTAAATACAGTGTCTCAGTAGGCAGAGGAAACGTCGTCCAAACCCCATCTTTTCCATTACCTGGAACAGGTAGTCGTGGCTTATGCGGTCATACGCCTTTTCAAAATCGAGGAAGAGCAGAGCGCCGGGTTCATTGTTGTGTGCAAACGTGCATGTGACGTCCCGAAGTTCGCAGGCGGCCGTTATGATGCTGCGTCCCGGTACCCCACCAAATTGGTGTTTCCCGAGTATTTTGCTCAGTAAGGGTTGCACTCGTTGCTTAATCGCTCTCGTTATGATTTTGAAATCCGCATTTAATAATGTTATAGGCCGTAGTTCACTAACTTTTCTGCTGTTGCCTTGTTTTGGTAAAGGGACAATAAGTCCTTCCTTCAGTTCGTCTGGTATAGAGGCCTGCTGCCACATTTCGTTGGCGAATTGAGTCAATGTAGAGCCCAAGATGTGCTAGTATTGTTGATAGAATTCTGCGCTTAGGCCGTCGGGTCCGGGTGACTTTCTGTTTGCGGCACTAAAGACCGCCTCTTTGATGTCGTCCTCACTAAATGGAGATTCAAGCGCTTGATTATCTTCTGGTGAAATGACAGGTGCTATGCCAGCAATAACGTCATTGCAGTGTCCGACGTTAATGTCTTGTCCGTCATAGAGGTTTGTATAGTAGCTACGTATCTGTGACATAATATCCCGCTGTCTTGTGATTATGGTTCCTGCGCCGTCTTCAACCCCTTCAATGAGTTTAGATTTTTGCCGCCGAAGTGTACGTAATGAGTGGAACAACGACGCTGATTCCTCTGATGCGATATCCTTCGGCTGTGAACGTATTATGGCTCCCTCCATTCGTTTGCGATACAAGTTGGTAATCTTCGCCTTGTACTTTTTGATGCGCCTATAAGCAGCGTTGGGAGGCAAATCGGTGGCGTGATATAGCTGTCGAAGGCCTGAGAAATAAAATTCTATTGTCTCTTTATACCAATAGGATTTCTGGTATGCGTAACTTTTAACTGTTGATCTAAGTTTAGGTTTCGCTTTTTGTGTCCACCAGTCTATGACCGACCGATAATGAGGTTGGGATCGTTTCGCCTGTGTAAATACCCGCCGGATTTCTTCTTCCAGCTGTCTATCTTTTAATAGGCTGGTGTTCAGCTTCCAGTATCCTCTCCCACGAAATACCTGGGGGCGGTGGAGATTCATGAAGCATTGGTGGACACTGTGGTCCGAAAAGCCTACGGGAGCGATGTCACTATTAACTACTTGTTGCCCTAGGTCTTCAGAGACATAAATGCGATCGATTCGACTGGCTGAATTGTTGGCGATATAGGTGTACGCAATGCGGTCGCCGTGTATTTTTTCCCATGTATCTATTAGTTTCATCCCTTGGATTATGTGGTCCAGTTCTAGACAGTTATTGAAGTGTGGCGTCTGATCCTTGGCTGAGACGACGCAATTAAAATCTCCCCCTACAACACAGTTCGCGGCATTGTCATTAATTAAGAATGGCACATCGTTTTTATAAAAGGAGGCGCGTTCTTGCCGGCGGTTGTTGCCTGACGGCGCATACAGGTTTATTATTTGAACGCCATTAATCTCACACGATATGCCTCGGCCGTTCGTGAGCCGCACGATTTTGGTATAAGAAATGCCGTCACGTAGCAGGATTGCCGTTCCGGTATGATGTTCGACACTGATATTCGCTATCGTGACAAATCCCGCCACATTTGGTTCTACGTTGACCTCCTGCAGTAGCGCGATATCTACGTTACTGCTATATAGGAAGTCTGTGAGCGCTCTGAATTTTATCTCACTCTGAATCTTATTAATGTTGACAGTTGTTATATTGTAGGTGAAGGTATCGCTCATTTGTAGGGGGGGGGGGGAATAGTCACAAACGTATAACTACTATATCAAGGACACGCACACACGCAGCACGCACTATTTGAGACTTATTTGGCCCTCGTTCGATTCCATTTCCACATCCTGCCACCATGGATCGACTAGAATATGTCGTGTACTGCCGTCAGGCTCCGTGGTCGCCACGGCAGTGGCGCTGGGTATATCGGTTTCGTCAGGTGGTCTGGTTTTTAGTTTTGCGGCAACCTTTTGTGCTACCGGTCGGAGGTGTTCGGCAGTTTCTGAAGCACCTTCACGAGCTACGCGTACTTTCTTTTTGTCCGGCGAGGTTTGTCCTTTATCTTGTTTGTTGGACCCAGACGGAGACTTTTTGGATTTTTTTGAGGCGGGAACTGCTCGCTCAGGGGCAACCGACTGTGCTTCAGTCGCCCCCGAAGGGTCCGCCACATTCTCCGTTGTGTTTTGCTGTATTTGCGGACTACTGTCTTCGGTACTTTGAGCTTGTGTTAAGGAAGCAGGTGTAGGTACTTCAGAATTGGTGCTAGTAGCTTTCGACGGTACCCCGTGTGCACTTTCTTGTGGTCTAGTAACTTCTGTCATGTTTGGAAGTGTGTCTGGTGTACTAGGAGCAGAAATCGTTTCACAACCGGCATTCGATGTGGGGCTTGGTTCTTTAACTGAGGGAGCGTCAGACATCTCCACGTCAGAGCTGACGGGCTTGGCGCTCGCTTGCGGTACCTCAGACGCTGCCGCTGCCAGGGCGAGCACTACGTCATCCGGCGGGGATGTGACGGCATCAGGACGTGTAAACAAGCGGCTCGCGACCGTTGCGTACTGGGCTCGCTGTCTGCCTGCCGCGTCCACCTCTACAGGTAATTGCACGGGACGCCTGCGCGGACATTGTGCTCTGTAATGGCCAGCTAAGTTACAGGAAGAACAGGTGCGAGGTTGCCCCTCATACACAACGAGGGCTCGGAAGCCACATACATTTATGAAGGACGGTATATGTTTTTCTAAGTCAATTTTGACGGACCTCACACCATTGTCTACCTTATAATGCAAATTTCCGCTCCACCGGTCGGCTGTGACAGCGTATACGGTACCGTAAGTGGAAAGAGCATCTTTTACATAGCCCAGATCTAATTCAAAAGGCAACAAGTGCACTTTCACGGTTCTAAGACCCAGTCCCGCATATGTAATTGTCACTTTGCTCACCTGGCCTTTGGTTGTCTTGTACTCAGCTGTCCCATTGGTCTTCTCCATGATCTTCCGGCAGCATTCATCGTCTTTCAGCTTCACGGTGTATACGTTACTGATGAAGTCGTACGCCATGCCGAACACGTCTTCTTCCGGTACATTAAACGTTCCGAAGAACCAGTCATCAAACTCGTAGATTTTCGGACGGTCTATTTCAAAACTGAAACTAAATTTTAACGTACACTTTCTTATTTGAGATTCCATTGCTACGAAATAGGTAATCACACGCGCGCAAAAGTAAATAAAGCCGGCGGCGCCGGCTAGCTCGCTCTAGCCGCAAGTCCGACCGCTGAGGCGGTGCGGCCGCGAATGCGCGGGCCTCCCATCACCCCTTACAGCCCGGCCTTACTCTCACCATTAATGCCTTCAACGGCGAGCTTCTCCGCTATACGTGTAAACAAAAAAACGTCCCCCGTTGGGCAAAACAACATGACTCCCTCGCGAGAATGTGCAGTTGGTACTGCTCGGCGAAGTGCATTGGAGTCGGCTTCTCAATCAAAGTAAATTAAAAGGCAATCTTCATTTGCATACAAAACATAAGTCTCTTGAAGAAAAACAATAAAATTAAAATGAAAGTTTTAAATGAAACATCGTCCTACGATGATAAAAACAGAGCCCACTGCAGGCATAGGTATTCCCACGACGAATAACATCTTGGAACTTGATATCCATACGTCGATGCTGCAGGAAGGTAAAACATAAATAAAAACGTTATTAAAAAGGAAAAAGTTAAAAAATCCAACAACTCACAATTGATCAGAATGCGTTGCGGAGAAATTTCTGGCCTGGGTGAAGCTACAGAAAAAAGAAATTGAAAGGAAAGGAAATAGAAGACAATCAAAGCTACACAGGAGGCCACTGCACGAAAAGTGCACATAGAAACAAAATACTCCTGAGAAATCAAAAGAAAACTTCCATATTAGAATAATCAAAAAGAAAGATAAAGTAAAGAAAAGTCTTCTGGGGAGAACGAACGGAGATGCGCGGCAAGAACTTCATAGGAAATACCAACATGTCCATAAAGCTTTGCAGGGGTCAGCATCATAAGTAGCACAAAGATAGAAAAGAGAAAGGAACGATAAAGATTCACGTCAACCACTTCACAGGATAATTTTGATGTCCATGAAGAGTTGCTAAGGAGTTAAAGAGTATTTAGTAAACGCATGCAACAGGGATACATGCAGGAAATTTGCAAAATTTTGTCTGTATCGGGAATGGCTTAGTGCCTTGTCATGTTCATTCCACATGTAAGTTAAATAATCCAGGGTAGAAGTCAATTTCAGGGAAAAGATGGAAAACACAGTATGCCCAAGTATCCATATCGACGCGTTCCGTTTCGTTCGTGGAAAGGCTGTATTCTGCGGCACTATGGCGTCGTCGACCGTTACGGTCCTCACGTCCACCCTGTTGATTAGTCTGATCATGTCGCGCGCCACATCCCACACGTCACTGTGTTGACGACACGTGAAGCGATGTGCGATGGTGTCACGATCTCCACATTCGTCGCAGGCGTCCGTGGTGGTAAAGTGGATGGCGTGGAGCTTGTCATTCGTGGGGAATAACCGGTGAACAACCTTAAACCACACCTCGTGGACCCTCGACGGAAGAGTGGTGGAGGCCAAGTTGTGCCATACCGCGGTCCAGTCCACCCACGGCAGCCGGTACTCCCACTTGGAACGAACCCGAGTCCCACGAAGAGCATCTGCGACGTCGCGAACCCTGGAGCTCCTGACGTCAGCGTTCAGCAGGTAGCTTCCGTCGACGTAGAACCGGCGCACGTAGTCCCGGTAGTAGGGGACGTGGGCGACGGACACCGGCGCAGCTGGGGAGGCGGGGCGGTATCTGTCGAAGAGGACTGCGGTGGGGCCGAAGGGGTCCTTCTCCATCACAGCCGTCGTCCTCTTCCACAGCAGAGCGGCGCATTTGGAGCGAAAGTGGACGAGGCCCAAACCCCCGTCCTCCGGTGGGAGCGCGCACACCTCATAGCTGGCCTTAAAGATGCTTCCTCGCCACAGGTACCAATACGCCGCCTGCTGGATGGCTCGACCCAGCAGCAGCGGCGCGGGCAGCACCTGCGCGAGGAACCAGGCGCGCGCCCACACGTGGCTGGCCACGAGGGACACCTTGTCCCGCAGCGCGAGGCGCCGCGGCGCGAAGATGCGCAGCACGGCCCTCACGCGGTCCAAGGCGGGCCGCCAGTTCGTCGCCTGCATCTGCTGCACGTTCGCCGTCAATGTCACCCCCAGTATCTTATGTTGCGCCCGTACACGAAACCAAGGACGCGTGACAGTGTGCGCCTGCGGGGTTAGCGGGAGGAACACGGTCTTCCGTCGGTTAACCACAGCCCCGGTTGCACGCTCATACCCCTGTAACACCCGGTGAAGAGTGTCTACGTCATCCGCGCCACCGACAAACACCCCCACGTCGTCGGCGTAGGCCCGACACGTCAGCTGACGAGCGCCGACGGTGATGCCACGACACTCCGCGGAGATGGCACGCAACAGGGGGTCCTGCGCGATGGCAAAAAGCGCCATCGACAATGGGCACCCCTGTCGGACGGAGCGCCGGACCGGGAAGGATGGCGTCAGTTTACCATTAACGCGCACCCGGGACGTAGCGCACCCTAACAGACCGCGGACCATGTGGGTAAACTTGCGTCCAAATCCCATGGCAACCATGACCTGCCGCAAGTAATGATGGTTCACCCGGTCGAACGCGTTTTTGAAGTCTATAGAGAGCACCGCGGCAAACTTCACCCTCGCACTTCTGACGTACCCGATGGTATCTCGGTACGCCAACAGCGCGTCAAAAATATTCCGGGTGGGGACGGAACATGTTTGCTGGTCGGACAACACATCAGATAAAACCGAACGGACACGGGACGCAATACAACGACTAATGATCTTAAAATTGGCGTTCAATAACGTAATTGGCCGAACGTTTTCGACACTCGGAACGGCATTAGTTTTGGGAATAAGAGTGACGACGCCTTCCGCGAAAGCCTCAGGAACGGCTGCGCCATTCTGGATTTCGCGGGCAAGCTCTAACAGCACTTCTTTAAAAAGGTCATAAAAAACACGATAAAATTCGGCGGGGATACCGTCCGAACCGGGTGACTTCCCGTTCGGACTCCGCTTCACCGAGTCGCACAACTCGTCGTGCGTGAACGGCGCATTGAGGTGCGCCCGCTCCGCACGACCGAGTGAATACGGCACATACGATAAAAGGCCCCTCAGTGCGTCTGGCTCTAAAACTACATCTGAG
The DNA here is from genome assembly GCA_026315105.1 of Locusta migratoria. Taxonomy (NCBI): domain Eukaryota; kingdom Metazoa; phylum Arthropoda; class Insecta; order Orthoptera; family Acrididae; genus Locusta; species Locusta migratoria. The sequence goes on from CM048754.1 coordinate 127,409,835, forward strand.
AAGAAACTCTTAAAATGGCCGTGAACGTCATCTAAAATGTCCGGCAGGTCGCGGGTTCGAGTCCCGTTGCGCCGCATCCAGGAGGCGACGTGCGTCCGCTGCCCGTGCTTGCGCTCCCGGTTCAAATGATAGATGGACAGGGGCTCATCCTGTACCGGGCCGGTGGGCTGGCTTCGCGCCACCACGCCCGCCCCCGCGGCTCGCAGGTCTGCCAACCGGCGCGCCTGGAACCGCTTGAACTCGGGCAGCAGCGCGGGCTGTGACGTCACGCGACGCGCGAGGTCGCGCAGGCACTCCTGCCTGAACTCGAACATGGCGCGGCGGCCGCGCGCCGCCTCGCGACTCAAATCGATTAAAATCTTTCTTACTGCCGGCTTAGCCTCTAACACCCACCACGATAAAACACTGACGTCAGAGGGCCTATTACTGACAATAGTCTGCCATTCGCGGGTAAAAAGTTCAATAAAACGGGCATCATCTAAAAGACTACAGTTGAACTTCCAAAAAACATTGCGGCGAGGGGCACTCGGCCGCGGTAAAACCAACTGACAAATAAAACAACTGTGGTCCGAGAAGATTACCGGGCGCACATCGACAAATCTAACTTTATCTCGTAAAGCACTCGAGAGATAAAGCCGGTCCAGACGGCTCCGTCCCGACGGGTAAAAGTGTGTAAAAAGAGTAAAATCCTGGTGCAATACCCGCCACGCGTCAATTAGGTTAAAAGTATTAATTAAAAGTTGTAATTCAGGACACTTGTAGGGTATCGGCTCCTGATCTCTATTATTTAAAACACAGTTAAAATCTCCGCCTAAAACAACAGTATTAAAATTATTCCGTAAAAGAGAACAAACGTCGTGTGAATAAAACTCGGCCTTTGTCTGTCGAACTTTACTGACCGGTCCATAAATATTTATAAAATGTACACCGTAAATATTTACTGCAATACCGCGGCCATTGGGCAGTATGTCGACATTTAAAATTGGTATGTCAGACTTAACTAAAATGGCCGTACCGACGGAGTCGTCTGGTAAAACGTTGTCGATAACAGTAAAATCAGTAAAATCTAATAAGTATAAAAGTGCCTCCCGGGTAACCTCCTGTAAAAAAACCACATGGCAGCGAGCATTCACTAAAAAATCTTTCAAAGCGAGAGCCTTATACGCACTGCGCATGCGGTTTACGTTTAAAGTTAAAATATTCCAAATACCCGGAATAAAAGTCATAGTAATAAAAATAAAATATAAAAACAATGTATAAAATCCAAGCCAGACGCACGTAAAACATAAAAACGTATAAAATAGTTAAAAACAGTTAAAATAGTGCTGTTAGAAATTTAAAATCAAGGCGGTCACGTTAAAAGTCATGTTTGGGTTCGAGTCCCGCCACCCTCCTCCGGCGCCGCCTCCGACCAGTCGAGGCGGACGCCGGGGGGGAGGGGCGGCGGGGGCGGAATCAGATCCTCCCTGTCCCGACCAGCGCCCGTCGCCTCCGCAGACGAGCGAGCCTTCTGGTATTTACTGCCGTCGTCCTCCGCCTTCCGCTTGCCGACGGAAGCCAAGGTGGGATCTGGCGCCAGAGCCATTTCCTCGTCCGTCGTGGTCGGCGGCTGTGACAACACCGACTGCAGGTGTTCAACAGTCACCGAAAAATCACGAGAACGCGCGGGGGGCTGGTGGGCAGGGGGGGGAGGGGGGCGGCGCACCGACCTGCGCCGCGACGACGAGAAGGAGGATGCGCTCTCCCGACGGGGCACGTGGTGCCGCGGGGCGCGCGGCGCCGGGGACTCGCTGCGGTCGCGACGCGAGGACTCGCGCGACGCCGACCGACTGGAGACACTGGAGGAGCGCGAGGACGAGCGCGACCGCTCCCTCTGCCTCCGGGGCTGGGGGGGCGGCGCCGGGACCGCGGGCACCGTACCAGTTTCCGGGCCCCCACCCGTAGCGGCCGCAGCCGCGGAGGTGGAAGCGACGGCGACAGGGGCGGGCGCGGAAACCACGACACGATCGGGGACCAACACGGAAGGAACTACATCGGCAACAGTATCTACGGGCGTAGAATCCGGAAAAGCTACTACTTCCAAGTTAGTATCAGTCAAAACAACAGGTTCTGTCACAATCGGGTTAACATTAACAGACACAATCGGGTTATTAGCGTCACTATCGGGAGCAGAAGCCACCTGTTCGGTGACGCCTGCGGTCACATCCATCGCCGCGGGGTCTGCCGCCTGAGCGGTTTCCTCGTCGCGGCGAGGAGTAGCGGGGGGGTCGGGGGGGGCTGCACCGGCCGGGCCGAGAGCCACCGCAGCGTAGCTCCGCCCCAAGTCTGCGTTCCCAGCTGGCAACTGAACTGGCCGCTTACGTCTGGGACACTCTATTCGGTAATGCCCTACACTATGGCAAAAACTGCATGTCTGGGGCTGACCGTCGTATGTTACAAAAGCCCTGTGACCGTTAATCAAAACAAACGACGGAATATGCCGCCGAATTACCATAGTGACACTACGTATACCATTGTAAACCTGGTATTTGTAGTCCCCTGACCACTTCTCACGGACGACGTTCGTCACATCGCCATAGGGACTGAGAAACCGGGATATCGTCTCGTCGTGGATTTCAAACGGGAGGTTAAACACGCGAACGTGCCTGATACCAAAACCAGCGTGCTGGATTTTAACGGAACTAATATTACCGTTAAGATGTCTAAACTTCCTCTCACCATTATTAAAACCCACGAGACGTTCACAAACTTCAGAACTAAACAACTTCAAAAACAGAGCATTTATAAAGGTATCGTATTGTATGCCGTATAGATCACTTTCGGGTAAACATAGGTCCTCATCGAGCCAACGGTGTATCTCATACGCTGTCGGTTTATCCGAGCCACGGGGGAACAAAACCTGGACGTTATTTACACGTTCTTCGCTACTATTTAGGCTTGACTTAGTACGGACTACTTACAAAGAAATGAAGAGCCTCGAAAAGCAGAGACCACGCCGCCGCGAAGCCCGCAGCGACGTAAACACTCGACGTCACGCAGCAATGCGCACAGGAGAGCAGCCAAGCAGCTCCTCTCCTAAGGCACGCATTTGCCCATTTAGCAGACAAGGCCGCAATTGCAGACGAATTAGTTTGATGCGCCCTCTGTCAGTGGAGCGTGTATTCAGACCCTCGCGAAATCAAGCAATGTTTTCGTATTTGACCGAGTGACGTCTAACTTACTTCTACGGGACACTATTTTATTGTAATTAGCCGCTGCTACCCAAGTATGACACAAGCAGGACACGAAAGCGTTTTGGAATTAATATTTTCGGTTGCTACCTCCCCTGCCTCTTCTGTCTCGACTTGTCTCGACTTTGCTCGACTGACGCTCGCTGACGCTCGGGGGTGGTGGTTTATAAGGGCACAAACACGAGGGTATGTCTGCGAGAGACAGAAGAAATAGCAAGAAACTGCGTACATTTTTTCCTATTTTTTTACGTAAATATAAGACTATTTTACACAATTAATTAGTTGTTTGCGGAAAGTTATGTTCCGCTTCTCTCCTAACACGCAATTTTCGGCAGAAATCGTGCCATATTTAACGAAAAATAATACGTCAAGATACGCCATTCGATCGTGTGTAACGTGAAAGGAGAGAGTTATTTATTTACGTAAAGATAAGATCTTTTTACTGTTTCACGTCCAATAAAAAAATAGGAAAAAAATCTTTCTACTCCGGAGGGCAAAGAATAACAGTGTGAACGTACAGTAAAAGACAATTTTCTTGTTTTTTTTTTTTTTTTCTTCAAGGCGGTCACCCATCTAAGTACTGAGAAGGCCCAACGTCGCTTAACTTCGGTGATCGAACAAGAACCGGTGTACCCAACGTGGTATGGCCGTTGGCGCCTATATGTATATCATTTCTAGCTAAAACTTATCTTACGCTTCTCTCCTAAACCACGCATTTGCCCATTTAGCAGACAAGGCCGCAATTGCAGACGAATTAGTTTGATGCGCCCTCTGTCAGTGGAGCGTGTATTCAGACCCTCGCGAAATCAAGCAATGTTTTCGTATTTGACCGAGTGACGTCTAACTTACTTCTACGGGACACTATTTTATTGTAATTAGCCGCTGCTACCCAAGTATGACACAAGCAGGACACGAAAGCGTTTTGGAATTAATATTTTCGGTTGCTACCTCCCCTGCCTCTTCTGTCTCGACTTGTCTCGACTGACGCTCGGGGGTGGTGGTTTATAAGGGCACAAACACGAGGGTATGTCTGCGAGAGACAGAAGAAATAGCAAGAAACTGCGTACATTTTTTCCTATTTTTTTACGTAAATATAAGACTATTTTACACAATTAATTAGTTGTTTGCGGAAAGTTATGTTCCGCTTCTCTCCTAACACGCAATTTTCGGCAGAAATCGTGCCATATTTAACGAAAAATAATACGTCAAGATACGCCATTCGATCGTGTGTAACGTGAAAGGAGAGAGTTATTTATTTACGTAAAGATAAGATCTTTTTACCGTTTCACGTCCAATAAAAAATTGGAAAAAAATCTTTCTACTCCGGAGGGCAAAGAATAACAGTGTGAACGTACAGTAAAAGACAATTTTCTTGTTTTTTTTTTTTTTTCTTCAAGGCGGTCACCCATCTAAGTACTGAGAAGGCCCAACGTCGCTTAACTTCGGTGATCGAACAAGAACCGGTGTACCCAACGTGGAATGGCCGTTGGCGCCTATATGTATATCATTTCTAGCTAAAACTTATCTTACGCTTCTCTCCTAAACCACGCATTTGCCCATTTAGCAGACAAGGCCGCAATTGCAGACGAATTAGTTTGATGCGCCCTCTGTCAGTGGAGCGTGTATTCAGACCCTCGCGAAATCAAGCAATGTTTTCGTATTTGACCGAGTGACGTCTAACTTACTTCTACGGGACACTATTTTATTGTAATTAGCCGCTGCTACCCAAGTATGACACAAGCAGGACACGAAAGCGTTTTGGAATTAATATTTTCGGTTGCTACCTCCCCTGCCTCTTCTGTCTCGACTTGTCTCGACTGACGCTCGCTGACGCTCGGGGGTGGTGGTTTATAAGGGCACAAACACGAGGGTATGTCTGCGAGAGACAGAAGAAATAGCAAGAAACTGCGTACATTTTTTCCTATTTTTTTACGTAAATATAAGACTATTTTACACAATTAATTAGTTGTTTGCGGAAAGTTATGTTCCGCTTCTCTCCTAACACGCAATTTTCGGCAGAAATCGTGCCATATTTAACGAAAAATAATACGTCAAGATACGCCATTCGATCGTGTGTAACGTGAAAGGAGAGAGTTATTTATTTACGTAAAGATAAGATCTTTTTACCGTTTCACGTCCAATAAAAAAATAGGAAAAAAATCTTTCTACTCCGGAGGGCAAAGAATAACAGTGTGAACGTACAGTAAAAGACAATTTTCTTGTTTTTTTTTTTTTTTTTTTTCTTCAAGGCGGTCACCCATCTAAGTACTGAGAAGGCCCAACGTCGCTTAACTTCGGTGATCGAACAAGAACCGGTTTACCCAACGTGGTATGGCCGTTGGCGCCTATATATATCATTTCTAGCTAAAACTTATCTTACGCTTCTCTCCTAAACCACGCATTTGCCCATTTAGCAGACAAGGCCGCAATTGCAGACGAATTAGTTTGATGCGCCCTCTGTCAGTGGAGCGTGTATTCAGACCCTCGCGAAATCAAGCAATGTTTTCGTATTTGACCGAGTGACGTCTAACTTACTTCTACGGGACACTATTTTATTGTAATTAGCCGCTGCTACCCAAGTATGACACAAGCAGGACACGAAAGCGTTTTGGAATTAATATTTTCGGTTGCTACCTCCCCTGCCTCTTCTGTCTCGACTTGTCTCGACTGACGCTCGCTGACGCTCGGGGGTGGTGGTTTATAAGGGCACAAACACGAGGGTATGTCTGCGAGAGACAGAAGAAATAGCAAGAAACTGCGTACATTTTTTCCTATTTTTTTACGTAAATATAAGACTATTTTACACAATTAATTAGTTGTTTGCGGAAAGTTATGTTCCGCTTCTCTCCTAACACGCAATTTTCGGCAGAAATCGTGCCATATTTAACGAAAAATAATACGTCAAGATACGCCATTCGATCGTGTGTAACGTGAAAGGAGAGAGTTATTTATTTACGTAAAGATAAGATCTTTTTACCGTTTCACGTCCAATAAAAAAATAGGAAAAAAATCTTTCTACTCCGGAGGGCAAAGAATAACAGTGTGAACGTACAGTAAAAGACAATTTTCTTGTTTTTTTTTTTTTTTTTTTTCTTCAAGGCGGTCACCCATCTAAGTACTGAGAAGGCCCAACGTCGCTTAACTTCGGTGATCGAACAAGAACCGGTTTTTTTTTTTTTTTATTTTTCTTTTCTTTTTTCACGTCCAATAAAAAAATAGGAAAAAATCTTTCTACTCCGGAGGGCAAAGAATAACAGTGTGAACGTACAGTAAAGGACAATTTTTTTTTTTTTTTTTTTTCTTCAAGGCGGTCAGCCATCTAAGTACTGAGAAGGCCCAACGATGCTTAACTTTGGTGATCGAACAAGAACCGGTTTTTTTTTTTTTTTTTTTTTTTTGGGCCTTCCATCACCCCTTACAGCCCGGCCTTACTCTCACCATTAATGCCTTCAACGGCGAGCTTCTCCGCTATACGTGTAAACAAAAAACGTCCCCCGTTGGGCAAAAGAACATGACTCCCTCGCGGGAATGTGCAGTTGGTACTGCTCGACGAAGTGAATTGGTGTCGGCTTCTCAATCAAAGTAAATTGAAAGGCAGTCTTCATGTGCAAGACAAAACACAAGTCTCTTGAAGAAAAATAATAAAATTAAAATGAAAGTTTAAATGAAACATCGTCCTACGATGATAAAAAAAAACACAAAGCCTACTGCAGGCATAGGTTTTCCCACGACGAATATCATCTTGGAACTTGATATCCATACGTCGATGCTGCAGGAAAGTAAAACATAAATAAAACGTTATTATAAAGGAAAAAGTTAAAAAAAAATCCACCAACTCACAATTAATCAGAATGCGTAGCGGAGATATTTCTGGCCTGGGTGAAGCTACAGAAAAAAGAAATTGAAAGAAAAGGAAATAGAAAACAATCAAAACTACACAGGAGGCCACTGCACGAAAAGTGCACATATAAACAAAATACTGCTGAGAAATCAAAAGAAAACTTCTATAATAGAATGATCAAAAAGAAAGATAAAGTAAAGAAAAGTCTTCTGGGGAGAACGAACGGAGATGCGCGGCAAGAACTTCATAGGAATATACCATTCATGTCCATAAAGCTTTGCAGGGGGTCATCATCATAAATAGCACAAAGATAGAAAATAGAAAGGAACGATAAAGATTCGCGACAACCACTTCACAGGATAAACTTTATGTCCATGAAGAGTTGCTATAGCGTTAATGAGTATTTGGTAAACGCATGCAACAGGGCTACATGCAGGAAATTTGCAAAATTTTGTCTGTATCGGGGATGGCTTAGTGCCTTGTCATGTTCATTCCACATATAAGTTAAATAATCCAGGGTATAAGTCAATTTCAGGGAAAAGATGGAAAACACTGTATGCCCGAGTATCCATATCGACGCGTTCCGTTTCGTTCGTGGATAGGCTGTATTCTGCGGCACTATGGCGTCGTCGACCGTTACGGTCCTCACGTCCACCCTGTTGATTAGTCTGATCATGTCGCGCGCCACATTCCACACGTCACTGTGTTGACGACACGTGAAGCGATGTGCGATGGGGTCACGATCTCCACATTCGTCGCAGGCGTCCGTGGTGGTAAAGTGGATGGCGTGGAGCTTGTCATTCGTGGGGAATAACCGGTGAACAACCTTAAACCACACCTCGTGGACCCTCGACGGAAGAGTGGTGGAGGCCAAGTTGTGCCATACCGCGGTCCAGTCCACCCACGGCAGCCGGTACTCCCACTTGGAACGAACCCGAGTCCCACGAAGAGCATCTGCGACGTCGCGAACCCTGGAGCTCCTGACGTCGGCGTTCAGCAGGTAGCTTCCGTTGACGTAGAACCGGCGCACGTAGTCCAGGTAGTAGGGGACGTGGGCGACGGACACCGGCGCAGCTGGGGAGGCGGGGCGGTATCTGTCGAAGAGGACTGCGGTGGGGCCGAAGGGGTCCTTCTCCATCACAGCCGTCGTCCTCTTCCACAGCAGAGCGGCGCATTTGGAGCGAAAGTGGACGAGGCCCAAACCCCCGTCCTCCGGTGGGAGCGCGCACACCTCATAGCTGGCCTTAAAGATGCTTCCTCGCCACAGGTACCAATACGCCGCCTGCTGGATGGCTCGACCCAGCAGCAGCGGCGCGGGCAGCACCTGCGCGAGGAACCAGGCGCGCGCCCACACGTGGCTGGCCACGAGGGACACCTTGTCCCGCAGCGCGAGGCGCCGCGGCGCGAAGATGCGCAGCACGGCCCTCACGCGGTCCAAGGCGGGCCGCCAGTTCGTCGCCTGCATCTGCTGCACGTTCGCCGTCATCGTCACCCCCAATATCTTATGTTGCGCCCGGACACAAAACCAATGACGCGTGACAGTGTGCGCCTGCGGGGTTAACGGGAGGAACACGGTCTTGCGCCGGTTAACCACAGCCCCGGTTGCACGCTCATACCCCTGTAACACCCGGTGAAGAGTGTCTACGTCATCCGCGCCGCCGACAAACACCCCCACATCGTCGGCGTAGGCCCGACACGTCAGCTGACGAGCGCCGACGGTGATGCCACGACACTCCGCGGAGATGGCACGCAACAGGGGGTCCAGCGCGATGGCAAAAAGCGCCATCGACAAGGGGCACCCCTGTCGGACGGAGCGCCGGACCGGGAAGGATGGCGTCAGTTTACCGTTAACGCGCACCCGAGACGTAGCGCACCCTAACAGACCGCGGACCATGTGGGTAAACTTGTGTCCAAATCCCATGGCAACCATGACCTGCCGCAAGTAATGATGGTTCACCCGGTCGAACGCGTTTTTGAAGTCTATAGAGAGCACCGCGGCAAACTTCACCCTCGCACTTCTGACGTACCCGATGGTATCTCGGTACGCCAACAGAGCGTCAAAAATATTCCGGGTGGGGACAGAACATGTTTGCTGGTCGGACAACACATCAGATAAAACCGAACGAATACGGGACGCAATACAACGACTAATGATCTTAAAATTGGCGTTCAATAACGTAATTGGCCGAACGTTTTCGACACTCGGAACGGCATTAGTTTTGGGAATAAGAGTGACGACGCCTTCCGCGAAAGCCTCAGGAACGGCTGCGCCATTCTGGATTTCGCGGGCAAGCTCTAACAGCACTTCTTTAAAAAGGTCATAAAAAACACGATAAAATTCGGCGGGGATACCGTCCGAACCGGGTGACTTCCCGTTCGGACTCCGCTTCACCGAGTCGCACAACTCGTCGTGCGTGAACGGCGCATTGAGGTGCGCCCGCTCCGCACGACCGAGTGAATACGGCACATACGATAAAAGGCCCCTCAGTGCGTCTGGCTCTAAAACTACATCTGAGAAGAAACTCTTCAAATGGCCGTGAACGTCATCTAAAATGTCCGGCAGGTCGCGGGTTCGAGTCCCGTCGCGCCGCATCCAGGAGGTGACGTGCGTCCGCTGCCCGCGCTTGCGCTCCCGGTTCAAATGATAGATGGACAGGGGCTCATCCTGTACCGGGCCGGTGGGCTGGCTTCGCGCCACCACGCCCGCCCCCGCGGCTCGCAGGTCTGCCAACCGGCGCGCCTGGAACCGCTTGAACTCGGGCAGCAGCGCGGGCTGTGACGTCACGCGACGCGCGAGGTCGCGCAGGCACTCCTGCCTGAACTCGAACATGGCGCGGCGGCCGCGCGCCGCCTCGCGACTCAAATCGATTAAAATCTTTCTTACTGCCGGCTTAGCCTCTAACACCCACCACGATAAAACACTGACGTCAGAGGGCCTATTACTGACAATAGTCTGCCATTCGCGGGTAAAAAGTTCAATAAAACGGGCATCATCTAAAAGACTACAGTTGAGCTTCCAAAAAACATTGCGGCGAGGGGCACTCGGCCGCGGTAAAACCAACTGACAAATAAAACAACTATGGTCCGAGAAGATTACCGGGCGCACATCGACAAATCTAACTTTATCTCGTAAAGCACTCGAGAGATAAAGCCGGTCCAGACGGCTCCGTCCCGACGGGTAAAAGTGTGTAAAAAGAGTAAAATCCTGGTGCAATACCCGCCACGCGTCAATTAGGTTAAAAGTATTAATTAAAAGTTGTAATTCAGGACACTTGTAGGGTATCGGCTCCTGATCTCTATTATCTAAAACACAGTTAAAATCTCCGCCTAAAACAACAGTATTAAAATTATTCCGTAAAAGAGAACAAACGTCGTGTGAATAAAACTCAGCCTTTGTCTGTCGAACTTTACTGACCGGTCCATAAATATTTACAAAATGTACACCGTAAATATTTACTGCAATACCGCGGCCATTGGGCAGTATGTCGATATTTAAAATTGGTATGTCAGACTTAACTAAAATGGCCGTACCGACGGAGTCGTCTGGTAAAACGTTGTCGATAACAGTAAAATCAGTAAAATCTAATAAGTATAAAAGTGCCTCCCGGGTAACCTCCTGTAAAAAAAACACATGGCAGCGAGCATTCACTAAAAAATCTTTCAAAGCGAGAGCCTTGTACGCACTGCGCATGCGGTTTACGTTTAAAGTTAAAATATTCCAAACACCCGGAATAAAAGTCATAGTAATAAAAATAAAATATAAAAACAATGTATAAAACCCAAGCCAGACGCACGTAAAACATAAAAACGTATAAAATAGTTAAAAACAGTTAAAATAGTGCTGTTAGAAATTTAAAATCAAGGCGGTCACGTTAAAAGTCATGTTTGGGTTCGAGTCCCGCCACCCTCCTCCGGCGCCGCCTCCGACCAGTCGAGGCGGACGCCGGGGGGGAGGGGCGGCGAGGGCGGAATCAGATCCTCCCTGTCCCGACCAGCGCCCGTCGCCTCCGCAGACGAGCGAGCCTTCTGGTATTTACTGCCGTCGTCCTCCGCCTTCCGCTTGCCGACGGAAGCCAAGGTGGGATCTGGCGCCAGAGCCATTTCCTCGTCCGTCGTGGTCGGCGGCTGTGACAACACCGACTGCAGGTGTTCAACAGTCACCGAAAAATCACGGGAACGGGCGGGGGGCTGGGGGGCAGGGGTGGGAGGGGGGCGACGCACCGACCTGCGCCGCGACGACGAGAAGGAGGAGGCGCTCTCCCGACGGGGCACGTGGTGCCGCGGGGCGCGCGGCGCCGGGGACCCGCTGCGGTCGCGACGCGAGGACTCGCGCGACGCCGACCGACTGGAGACACTGGAGGAGCGCGAGGACGAGCGCGACCGCTCCCTCTGCCTCTGGGGCTGGGGGGGCGGCGCCGGGACCGCGGGCACCGTACCAGTTTCCGGGCCCCCACCCGTAGCGGCCGCAGCCGCGGAGGTGGAAGCGACGGCAACAGGGGCGGGCGCGGAAACCACGACACGATCGGGGACCAACACGGAAGGAACTACATCGGCAACAGTAGCTACGGGCGTAGAATCCGGAAAAGCTACTACTTCCATGTCAGTGTTAGTCACAGCAAGATTGTCCGTCACTATCGGGTGAACATTTTCAGTCACAATCGGGGTGTTAGCGTCACTATCGGGAGCAGAAGCCACCTGTTCTGTGACGTCTGCGGCCACATCCATCGCCGCGGGGTCTGCCGCCTGAGCGGTTTCCTCGTCGCGGCGAGGAGTAGCGGGGGGGTCGGGGGGGGCTGCACCGGCCGGGCCGAGAGCCACCGCAGCGTAGCTCCGCCCCAAGTCTGCGTTCCCAGCTGGCAACTGAACTGGCCGCTTACGTCTGGGACACTCTAGTCGGTAATGCCCTACACTATGGCAAAAACTGCATGTCTGGGGCTGACCGTCGTATGTTACAAAAGCCCTGTGACCGTTAATCAAAACAAACGACGGAATATGCCGCCGAATTACCATAGTGACACTACGTATACCATTGTAAACCTGATATTTGTAGTCCCCTGACCACTTCTCACGGACTACGTTCGTGACATCGCCATAGGGACTGAGAAACCGGGATATCGTCTCGTCGTGGATTTCAAACGGGAGGTTAAACACGCGAACGTGCCTGATACCAAAACCAGCGTGCTGGATTTTAACGGAACTGATATTACCGTTAAGATGTCTAAACTTCCTCTCACCATTATTAAAACCCACGAGACGCTCACAAACATCAGAACTAAACAACTTCAAAAACAGAGCATTTATAAAGGTATCGTATTGTATGCCGTATAGATCACTTTCGGGTAAACTTAAGTCCTCATCGAGCCAACGGTGTATCTCATACGCTGTCGGTTTATCCGAGCCACGGGGGAACAAAACCTGGACGTTATTTACGCGTTCTTCGCTACTATTTAGGCTTGACATAGTACGGTCTACTTACAAAGAGATGAAGAGCCTCGAAAAGCAGAGACCACGCCGCCGCGAAGCCCGCAGCGACGCAAACACTCGACGTCACGCAGCAATGCGCACAGGAGAGCAGCCAAGCAGCTCCTCTCCTAAGGCACGCATTTGCCCATTTAGCAGACAAGGCCGCAATTGCAGACGAATTAGTTTGATGCGCCCTCTGTCAGTGGAGCGTGTATTCAGACCCTCGCGAAATCAAGCAATGTTTTCGTATTTGACCGAGTGACGTCTAACTTACTTCTACGGGACACTATTTTATTGTAATTAGCCGCTGCTACCCAAGTATGACACAAGCAGGACACGAAAGCGTTTTGGAATTAATATTTTCGGTTGCTACCTCCCCTGCCTCTTCTGTCTCGACTTGTCTCGACTGACGTTCGCTGACGCTCGGGGGTGGTGGTTTATAAGGGCACAAACACGAGGGTATGTCTGCGAGAGACAGAAGAAATAGCAAGAAACTGCGTACATTTTTTCCTATTTTTTTACGTAAATATAAGACTATTTTACACAATTAATTAGTTGTTTGCGGAAAGTTATGTTCCGCTTCTCTCCTAACACGCAATTTTCGGCAGAAATCGTGCCATATTTAACGAAAAATAATACGTCAAGATACGCCATTCGATCGTGTGTAACGTGAAAGGAGAGAGTTATTTATTTACGTAAAGATAAGATCTTTTTACCGTTTCACGTCCAATAAAAAAATAGGAAAAAAATCTTTCTACTCCGGAGGGCAAAGAATAACAGTGTGAACGTACAGTAAAAGACAATTTTCTTGTTTTTTTTTTTTTTTTTTCTTCAAGGCGGTCACCCATCTAAGTACTGAGAAGGCCCAACGTCGCTTAACTTCGGTGATCGAACAAGAACCGGTGTACCCAACGTGGTATGGCCGTTGGCGCCTATATATATCATTTCTAGCTAAAACTTATCTTACGCTTCTCTCCTAAACCACGCATTTGCCCATTTAGCAGACAAGGCCGCAATTGCAGACGAATTAGTTTGATGCGCCCTCTGTCAGTGGAGCGTGTATTCAGACCCTCGCGAAATCAAGCAATGTTTTCGTATTTGACCGAGTGACGTCTAACTTACTTCTACGGGACACTATTTTATTGTAATTAGCCGCTGCTACCCAAGTATGACACAAGCAGGACACGAAAGCGTTTTGGAATTAATATTTTCGGTTGCTACCTCCCCTGCCTCTTCTGTCTCGACTTGTCTCGACTGACGCTCGCTGACGCTCGGGGGTGGTGGTTTATAAGGGCACAAACACGAGGGTATGTCTGCGAGAGACAGAAGAAATAGCAAGAAACTGCGTACATTTTTTCCTATTTTTTTACGTAAATATAAGACTATTTTACACAATTAATTAGTTGTTTGCGGAAAGTTATGTTCCGCTTCTCTCCTAACACGCAATTTTCGGCAGAAATCGTGCCATATTTAACGAAAAATAATACGTCAAGATACGCCATTCGATCGTGTGTAACGTGAAAGGAGAGAGTTATTTATTTACGTAAAGATAAGATCTTTTTACCGTTTCACGTCCAATAAAAAAATAGGAAAAAAATCTTTCTACTCCGGAGGGCAAAGAATAACAGTGTGAACGTACAGTAAAAGACAATTTTCTTGTTTTTTTTTTTTTTTTTTCTTCAAGGCGGTCACCCATCTAAGTACTGAGAAGGCCCAACGTCGCTTAACTTCGGTGATCGAACAAGAACCGGTGTACCCAACGTGGTATGGCCGTTGGCGCCTATATATATCATTTCTAGCTAAAACTTATCTTACGCTTCTCTCCTAAACCACGCATTTGCCCATTTAGCAGACAAGGCCGCAATTGCAGACGAATTAGTTTGATGCGCCCTCTGTCAGTGGAGCGTGTATTCAGACCCTCGCGAAATCAAGCAATGTTTTCGTATTTGACCGAGTGACGTCTAACTTACTTCTACGGGACACTATTTTATTGTAATTAGCCGCTGCTACCCAAGTATGACACAAGCAGGACACGAAAGCGTTTTGGAATTAATATTTTCGGTTGCTACCTCCCCTGCCTCTTCTGTCTCGACTTGTCTCGACTGACGCTCGGGGGTGGTGGTTTATAAGGGCACAAACACGAGGGTATGTCTGCGAGAGACAGAAGAAATAGCAAGAAACTGCGTACATTTTTTCCTATTTTTTTACGTAAATATAAGACTATTTTACACAATTAATTAGTTGTTTGCGGAAAGTTATGTTCCGCTTCTCTCCTAACACGCAATTTTCGGCAGAAATCGTGCCATATTTAACGAAAAATAATACGTCAAGATACGCCATTCGATCGTGTGTAACGTGAAAGGAGAGAGTTATTTATTTACGTAAAGATAAGATCTTTTTACCGTTTCACGTCCAATAAAAAATTGGAAAAAAATCTTTCTACTCCGGAGGGCAAAGAATAACAGTGTGAACGTACAGTAAAAGACAATTTTCTTGTTTTTTTTTTTTTTTTCTTCAAGGCGGTCACCCATCTAAGTACTGAGAAGGCCCAACGTCGCTTAACTTCGGTGATCGAACAAGAACCGGTTTTTTTTTTTTTTTATTTTTCTTTTCTTTTTTCACGTCCAATAAAAAAATAGGAAAAAATCTTTCTACTCCGGAGGGCAAAGAATAACAGTGTGAACGTACAGTAAAGGACAATTTTTTTTTTTTTTTTTTTCTTCAAGGCGGTCAGCCATCTAAGTACTGAGAAGGCCCAACGATGCTTAACTTTGGTGATCGAACAAGAACCGGTTTTTTTTTTTTTTTTTTTTTTTTTTGGGCCTTCCATCACCCCTTACAGCCCGGCCTTACTCTCACCATTAATGCCTTCAACGGCGAGCTTCTCCGCTATACGTGTAAACAAAAAACGTCCCCCGTTGGGCAAAAGAACATGACTCCCTCGCGGGAATGTGCAGTTGGTACTGCTCGACGAAGTGAATTGGTGTCGGCTTCTCAATCAAAGTAAATTGAAAGGCAGTCTTCATGTGCAAGACAAAACACAAGTCTCTTGAAGAAAAATAATAAAATTAAAATGAAAGTTTAAATGAAACATCGTCCTACGATGATAAAAAAAAACACAAAGCCTACTGCAGGCATAGGTTTTCCCACGACGAATATCATCTTGGAACTTGATATCCATACGTCGATGCTGCAGGAAAGTAAAACATAAATAAAACGTTATTATAAAGGAAAAAGTTAAAAAAAAATCCACCAACTCACAATTAATCAGAATGCGTAGCGGAGATATTTCTGGCCTGGGTGAAGCTACAGAAAAAAGAAATTGAAAGAAAAGGAAATAGAAAACAATCAAAACTACACAGGAGGCCACTGCACGAAAAGTGCACATATAAACAAAATACTGCTGAGAAATCAAAAGAAAACTTCTATAATAGAATGATCAAAAAGAAAGATAAAGTAAAGAAAAGTCTTCTGGGGAGAACGAACGGAGATGCGCGGCAAGAACTTCATAGGAATATACCATTCATGTCCATAAAGGTTTGCAGGGGGTCATCATCATAAATAGCACAAAGATAGAAAATAGAAAGGAACGATAAAGATTCGCGACAACCACTTCACAGGATAAACTTTATGTCCATGAAGAGTTGCTATAGCGTTAATGAGTATTTGGTAAACGCATGCAACAGGGCTACATGCAGGAAATTTGCAAAATTTTGTCTGTATCGGGGATGGCTTAGTGCCTTGTCATGTTCATTCCACATATAAGTTAAATAATCCAGGGTATAAGTCAATTTCAGGGAAAAGATGGAAAACACTGTATGCCCGAGTATCCATATCGACGCGTTCCGTTTCGTTCGTGGATAGGCTGTATTCTGCGGCACTATGGCGTCGTCGACCGTTACGGTCCTCACGTCCACCCTGTTGATTAGTCTGATCATGTCGCGCGCCACATTCCACACGTCACTGTGTTGACGACACGTGAAGCGATGTGCGATGGGGTCACGATCTCCACATTCGTCGCAGGCGTCCGTGGTGGTAAAGTGGATGGCGTGGAGCTTGTCATTCGTGGGGAATAACCGGTGAACAACCTTAAACCACACCTCGTGGACCCTCGACGGAAGAGTGGTGGAGGCCAAGTTGTGCCATACCGCGGTCCAGTCCACCCACGGCAGCCGGTACTCCCACTTGGAACGAACCCGAGTCCCACGAAGAGCATCTGCGACGTCGCAAACCCTGGAGCTCCTGACGTCGGCGTTCAGCAGGTAGCTTCCGTTGACGTAGAACCGGCGCACGTAGTCCAGGTAGTAGGGGACGTGGGCGACGGACACCGGCGCAGCTGGGGAGGCGGGGCGGTATCTGTCGAAGAGGACTGCGGTGGGGCCGAAGGGGTCCTTCTCCATCATAGCCGTCGTCCTCTTCCACAGCAGAGCGGCGCATTTGGAGCGAAAGTGGACGAGGCCCAAACCCCCGTCCTCCGGTGGGAGCGCGCACACCTCATAGCTGGCCTTAAAGATGCTTCCTCGCCACAGGTACCAATACGCCGCCTGCTGGATGGCTCGACCCAGCAGCAGCGGCGCGGGCAGCACCTGCGCGAGGAACCAGGCGCGCGCCCACACGTGGCCGGCCACGAGGGACACCTTGTCCCGCAGCGCGAGGCGCCGCGGCGCGAAGATGCGCAGCACGGCCCTCACGCGGTCCAAGGCGGGCCGCCAGTTCGTCGCCTGCATCTGCTGCACGTTCGCCGTCATCGTCACCCCCAATATCTTATGTTGCGCCCGGACACAAAACCAATGACGCGTGACAGTGTGCGCCTGCGGGGTTAACGGGAGGAACACGGTCTTGCGCCGGTTAACCACAGCCCCGGTTGCACGCTCATACCCCTGTAACACCCGGTGAAGAGTGTCTACGTCATCCGCGCCGCCGACAAACACCCCCACATCGTCGGCGTAGGCCCGACACGTCAGCTGACGAGCGCCGACGGTGATGCCACGACACTCCGCGGAGATGGCACGCAACAGGGGGTCCAGCGCGATGGCAAAAAGCGCCATCGACAAGGGGCACCCCTGTCGGACGGAGCGCCGGACCGGGAAGGATGGCGTCAGTTTACCGTTAACGCGCACCCGAGACGTAGCGCACCCTAACAGACCGCGGACCATGTGGGTAAACTTGTGTCCAAATCCCATGGCAACCATGACCTGCCGCAAGTAATGATGGTTCACCCGGTCGAACGCGTTTTTGAAGTCTATAGAGAGCACCGCGGCAAACTTCACCCTCGCACTTCTGACGTACCCGATGGTATCTCGGTACGCCAACAGCGCGTCAAAAATATTCCGGGTGGGGACAGAACATGTTTGCTGGTCGGACAACACATCAGATAAAACCGAACGAATACGGGACGCAATACAACGACTAATGATCTTAAAATCGGCGTTCAATAATGTAATTGGCCGTACGTTTTCGACACTCGGGACGGCGTTAGTTTTGGGAATAAGAGTGACGACGCCCTCCGCGAAAGCTTCCGGAACGGCTGCGCCATCCTGGATTTCACGGGCAAGCTCTAACAGCACTTCTTTAAAAAGGTCATAAAAAACACGATAAAATTCGGCGGGGATACCGTCCGAACCGGGTGACTTCCCGTTCGGACTCCGCTTCACCGAGTCGTACAACTCGTCGTGCGTGAACGGCGCATTGAGGTGCGCCCGCTCCGCACGACCGAGTGAATACGGCACATACGATAAAAGGCCCCTCAGTGCGTCTGGCTCTAAAACTACATCTGAGAAGAAACTCTTAAAATGGCCGTGAACGTCATCTAAAATGTCCGGCAGGTCGCGGGTTCGAGTCCCGTCGCGCCGCATCCAGGAGGTGACGTGCGTCCGCTGCCCGCGCTTGCGCTCCCGGTTCAAATGATAGATGGACAGGGGCTCATCCTGTACCGGGCCGGTGGGCTGGCTTCGCGCCACCACGCCCGCCCCCGCGGCTCGCAGGTCTGCCAACCGGCGCGCCTGGAACCGCTTGAACTCGGGCAGCAGCGCGGGCTGTGACGTCACGCGACGCGCGAGGTCGCGCAGGCACTCCTGCCTGAACTCGAACATGGCGCGGCGGCCGCGCGCCGCCTCGCGACTCAAATCGATTAAAATCTTTCTTACTGCCGGCTTAGCCTCTAACACCCACCACGATAAAACACTGACGTCAGAGGGCCTATTACTGACAATAGTCTGCCATTCGCGGGTAAAAAGTTCAATAAAACGGGCATCATCTAAAAGACTACAGTTGAGCTTCCAAAAAACATTGCGGCGAGGGGCACTCGGCCGCGGTAAAACCAACTGACAAATAAAACAACTATGGTCCGAGAAGATTACCGGGCGCACATCGACAAATCTAACTTTATCTCGTAAAGCACTCGAGAGATAAAGCCGGTCCAGACGGCTCCGTCCCGACGGGTAAAAGTGTGTAAAAAGAGTAAAATCCTGGTGCAATACCCGCCACGCGTCAATTAGGTTAAAAGTATTAATTAAAAGTTGTAATTCAGGACACTTGTAGGGTATCGGCTCCTGATCTCTATTATCTAAAACACAGTTAAAATCTCCGCCTAAAACAACAGTATTAAAATTATTCCGTAAAAGAGAACAAACGTCGTGTGAATAAAACTCAGCCTTTGTCTGTCGAACTTTACTGACCGGTCCATAAATATTTACAAAATGTACACCGTAAATATTTACTGCAATACCGCGGCCATTGGGCAGTATGTCGATATTTAAAATTGGTATGTCAGACTTAACTAAAATGGCCGTACCGACGGAGTCGTCTGGTAAAACGTTGTCGATAACAGTAAAATCAGTAAAATCTAATAAGTATAAAAGTGCCTCCCGGGTAACCTCCTGTAAAAAAAACACATGGCAGCGAGCATTCACTAAAAAATCTTTCAAAGCGAGAGCCTTGTACGCACTGCGCATGCGGTTTACGTTTAAAGTTAAAATATTCCAAACACCCGGAATAAAAGTCATAGTAATAAAAATAAAATATAAAAACAATGTATAAAACCCAAGCCAGACGCACGTAAAACATAAAAACGTATAAAATAGTTAAAAACAGTTAAAATAGTGCTGTTAGAAATTTAAAATCAAGGCGGTCACGTTAAAAGTCATGTTTGGGTTCGAGTCCCGCCACCCTCCTCCGGCGCCGCCTCCGACCAGTCGAGGCGGACGCCGGGGGGGAGGGGCGGCGAGGGCGGAATCAGATCCTCCCTGTCCCGACCAGCGCCCGTCGCCTCCGCAGACGAGCGAGCCTTCTGGTATTTACTGCCGTCGTCCTCCGCCTTCCGCTTGCCGACGGAAGCCAAGGTGGGATCTGGCGCCAGAGCCATTTCCTCGTCCGTCGTGGTCGGCGGCTGTGACAACACCGACTGCAGGTGTTCAACAGTCACCGAAAAATCACGGGAACGGGCGGGGGGCTGGGGGGCAGGGGTGGGAGGGGGGCGACGCACCGACCTGCGCCGCGACGACGAGAAGGAGGAGGCGCTCTCCCGACGGGGCACGTGGTGCCGCGGGGCGCGCGGCGCCGGGGACCCGCTGCGGTCGCGACGCGAGGACTCGCGCGACGCCGACCGACTGGAGACACTGGAGGAGCGCGAGGACGAGCGCGACCGCTCCCTCTGCCTCTGGGGCTGGGGGGGCGGCGCCGGGACCGCGGGCACCGTACCAGTTTCCGGGCCCCCACCCGTAGCGGCCGCAGCCGCGGAGGTGGAAGCGACGGCAACAGGGGCGGGCGCGGAAACCACGACACGATCGGGGACCAACACGGAAGGAACTACATCGGCAACAGTAGCTACGGGCGTAGAATCCGGAAAAGCTACTACTTCCATGTCAGTGTTAGTCACAGCAAGATTGTCCGTCACTATCGGGTGAACATTTTCAGTCACAATCGGGGTGTTAGCGTCACTATCGGGAGCAGAAGCCACCTGTTCTGTGACGTCTGCGGCCACATCCATCGCCGCGGGGTCTGCCGCCTGAGCGGTTTCCTCGTCGCGGCGAGGAGTAGCGGGGGGGTCGGGGGGGGCTGCACCGGCCGGGCCGAGAGCCACCGCAGCGTAGCTCCGCCCCAAGTCTGCGTTCCCAGCTGGCAACTGAACTGGCCGCTTACGTCTGGGACACTCTAGTCGGTAATGCCCTACACTATGGCAAAAACTGCATGTCTGGGGCTGACCGTCGTATGTTACAAAAGCCCTGTGACCGTTAATCAAAACAAACGACGGAATATGCCGCCGAATTACCATAGTGACACTACGTATACCATTGTAAACCTGATATTTGTAGTCCCCTGACCACTTCTCACGGACTACGTTCGTGACATCGCCATAGGGACTGAGAAACCGGGATATCGTCTCGTCGTGGATTTCAAACGGGAGGTTAAACACGCGAACGTGCCTGATACCAAAACCAGCGTGCTGGATTTTAACGGAACTGATATTACCGTTAAGATGTCTAAACTTCCTCTCACCATTATTAAAACCCACGAGACGCTCACAAACATCAGAACTAAACAACTTCAAAAACAGAGCATTTATAAAGGTATCGTATTGTATGCCGTATAGATCACTTTCGGGTAAACTTAAGTCCTCATCGAGCCAACGGTGTATCTCATACGCTGTCGGTTTATCCGAGCCACGGGGGAACAAAACCTGGACGTTATTTACGCGTTCTTCGCTACTATTTAGGCTTGACATAGTACGGTCTACTTACAAAGAGATGAAGAGCCTCGAAAAGCAGAGACCACGCCGCCGCGAAGCCCGCAGCGACGCAAACACTCGACGTCACGCAGCAATGCGCACAGGAGAGCAGCCAAGCAGCTCCTCTCCTAAGGCACGCATTTGCCCATTTAGCAGACAAGGCCGCAATTGCAGACGAATTAGTTTGATGCGCCCTCTGTCAGTGGAGCGTGTATTCAGACCCTCGCGAAATCAAGCAATGTTTTCGTATTTGACCGAGTGACGTCTAACTTACTTCTACGGGACACTATTTTATTGTAATTAGCCGCTGCTACCCAAGTATGACACAAGCAGGACACGAAAGCGTTTTGGAATTAATATTTTCGGTTGCTACCTCCCCTGCCTCTTCTGTCTCGACTTGTCTCGACTGACGCTCGCTGACGCTCGGGGGTGGTGGTTTATAAGGGCACAAACACGAGGGTATGTCTGCGAGAGACAGAAGAAATAGCAAGAAACTGCGTACATTTTTTCCTATTTTTTTACGTAAATATAAGACTATTTTACACAATTAATTAGTTGTTTGCGGAAAGTTATGTTCCGCTTCTCTCCTAACACGCAATTTTCGGCAGAAATCGTGCCATATTTAACGAAAAATAATACGTCAAGATACGCCATTCGATCGTGTGTAACGTGAAAGGAGAGAGTTATTTATTTACGTAAAGATAAGATCTTTTTACCGTTTCACGTCCAATAAAAAAATAGGAAAAAAATCTTTCTACTCCGGAGGGCAAAGAATAACAGTGTGAACGTACAGTAAAAGACAATTTTCTTGTTTTTTTTTTTTTTTTTTTTTTTTCTTCAAGGCGGTCACCCATCTAAGTACTGAGAAGGCCCAACGTCGCTTAACTTCGGTGATCGAACAAGAACCGGTGTACCCAACGTGGTATGGCCGTTGGCGCCTATATATATCATTTCTAGCTAAAACTTATCTTACGCTTCTCTCCTAAACCACGCATTTGCCCATTTAGCAGACAAGGCCGCAATTGCAGACGAATAAGTTTGATGCGCCCTCTGTCAGTGGAGCGTGTATTCAGACCCTCGCGAAATCAAGCAATGTTTTCGTATTTGACCGAGTGACGTCTAACTTACTTCTACGGGACACTATTTTATTGTAATTAGCCGCTGCTACCCAAGTATGACACAAGCAGGACACGAAAGGGTTTTGGAATTAATATTTTCGGTTGCTACCTCCCCTGCCTCTTCTGTCTCGACTTGTCTCGACTGACGCTCGCTGACGCTCGGGGGTGGTGGTTTATAAGGGCACAAACACGAGGGTATGTCTGCGAGAGACAGAAGAAATAGCAAGAAACTGCGTACATTTTTTCCTATTTTTTTACGTAAATATAAGACTATTTAACACAATTAATTAGTTGTTTGCGGAAAGTTATGTTCCGCTTCTCTCCTAACACGCAATTTTCGGCAGAAATCGTGCCATATTTAACGAAAAATAATACGTCAAGATACGCCATTCGATCGTGTGTAACGTGAAAGGAGAGAGTTATTTATTTACGTAAAGATAAGATCTTTTTACCGTTTCACGTCCAATAAAAAAATAGGAAAAAAATCTTTCTACTCCGGAGGGCAAAGAATAACAGTGTGAACGTACAGTAAAAGACAATTTTCTTGTTTTTTTTTTTTTTTTTTTCTTCAAGGCGGTCACCCATCTAAGTACTGAGAAGGCCCAACGTCGCTTAACTTCGGTGATCGAACAAGAACCGGTGTACCCAACGTGGTATGGCCGTTGGCGCCTATATATATATCATTTCTAGCTAAAACTTATCTTACGCTTCTCTCCTAAACCACGCATTTGCCCATTTAGCAGACAAGGCCGCAATTGCAGACGAATTAGTTTGATGCGCCCTCTGTCAGTGGAGCGTGTATTCAGACCCTCGCGAAATCAAGCAATGTTTTCGTATTTGACCGAGTGACGTCTAACTTACTTCTACGGGACACTATTTTATTGTAATTAGCCGCTGCTACCCAAGTATGACACAAGCAGGACACGAAAGGGTTTTGGAATTAATATTTTCGGTTGCTACCTCCCCTGCCTCTTCTGTCTCGACTTGTCTCGACTGACGCTCGCTGACGCTCGGGGGTGGTGGTTTATAAGGGCACAAACACGAGGGTATGTCTGCGAGAGACAGAAGAAATAGCAAGAAACTGCGTACATTTTTTCCTATTTTTTTACGTAAATATAAGACTATTTTACACAATTAATTAGTTGTTTGCGGAAAGTTATGTTCCGCTTCTCTCCTAACACGCAATTTTCGGCAGAAATCGTGCCATATTTAACGAAAAATAATACGTCAAGATACGCCATTCGATCGTGTGTAACGTGAAAGGAGAGAGTTATTTATTTACGTAAAGATAAGATCTTTTTACCGTTTCACGTCCAATAAAAAAATAGGAAAAAAATCTTTCTACTCCGGAGGGCAAAGAATAACAGTGTGAACGTACAGTAAAAGACAATTTTCTTGTTTTTTTTTTTTTTTCTTCAAGGCGGTCACCCATCTAAGTACTGAGAAGGCCCAACGTCGCTTAACTTCGGTGATCGAACAAGAACCGGTGTACCCAACGTGGTATGGCCGTTGGCGCCTATATATATATCATTTCTAGCTAAAACTTATCTTACGCTTCTCTCCTAAACCACGCATTTGCCCATTTAGCAGACAAGGCCGCAATTGCAGACGAATTAGTTTGATGCGCCCTCTGTCAGTGGAGCGTGTATTCAGACCCTCGCGAAATCAAGCAATGTTTTCGTATTTGACCGAGTGACGTCTAACTTACTTCTACGGGACACTATTTTATTGTAATTAGCCGCTGCTACCCAAGTATGACACAAGCAGGACACGAAAGCGTTTTGGAATTAATATTTTCGGTTGCTACCTCCCCTGCCTCTTCTGTCTCGACTTGTCTCGACTGACGCTCGCTGACGCTCGGGGGTGGTGGTTTATAAGGGCACAAACACGAGGGTATGTCTGCGAGAGACAGAAGAAATAGCAAGAAACTGCGTACATTTTTTCCTATTTTTTTACGTAAATATAAGACTATTTTACACAATTAATTAGTTGTTTGCGGAAAGTTATGTTCCGCTTCTCTCCTAACACGCAATTTTCGGCAGAAATCGTGCCATATTTAACGAAAAATAATACGTCAAGATACGCCATTCGATCGTGTGTAACGTGAAAGGAGAGAGTTATTTATTTACGTAAAGATAAGATCTTTTTACCGTTTCACGTCCAATAAAAAAATAGGAAAAAAATCTTTCTACTCCGGAGGGCAAAGAATAACAGTGTGAACGTACAGTAAAAGACAATTTTCTTGTTTTTTTTTTTTTTTTTTCTTCAAGGCGGTCACCCATCTAAGTACTGAGAAGGCCCAACGTCGCTTAACTTCGGTGATCGAACAAGAACCGGTTTTTTTTTTTTTTTTTTTTTTTTTTTTTTTTTTTTTTTCGGGCCTCCCATCACCCCTTACAGCCCGGCCTTACTCTCACCATTAATGCCTTCAACGGCGAGCTTCTCCGCTATACGTGTAAACAAAAAACGTCCCCCGTTGGGCAAAAGAACATGACTCCCTCGCGGGAATGTGCAGTTGGTACTGCTCGACGAAGTGAATTGGTGTCGGCTTCTCAATCAAAGTAAATTGAAAGGCAGTCTTCATGTGCAAGACAAAACACAATTCTCTTGAAGAAAAATAATAAAATTAAAATGAAAGTTTAAATGAAACATCGTCCTACGATGATAAAAAAAAAAAAACAAAGCCTACTGCAGGCATAGGTTTTCCCACGACGAATATCATCTTGGAACTTGATATCCATACGTCGATGCTGCAGGAAAGTAAAACATAAATAAAATGTTATTATAAAGGAAAAAGTTAAAAAATCCACCAACTCACAATTAATCAGAATGCGTAGCGGAGATATTTCTGGCCTGGGTGAAACTACAGAAAAAAGAAATTGAAAGAAAAGGAAATAGAAAACAATCAAAACTACACAGGAGGCCACTGCACGAAAAGTGCACATATAAACAAAATACTGCTGAGAAATCAAAAGAAAACTTCTATAATAGAATGATCAAAAAGAAAGATAAAGTAAAGAAAAGTTTTCTGGGGAGAACGAACGGAGATGCGCGGCAAGAACTTCATAGGAATATACCATTCATGTCCATAAAGCTTTGCATGGGGTCATCATCAGAAATAGCACAAAGATAGAAAAGAGAAAGGAACGATAAAGATTCGCGACAACCACTTCACAGGATAAACTTTATGTCTATGAAGAGTTGCTATAGCGTTAATGAGTATTTGGTAAACGCATGCAACAGGGATACATGCAGGAAATTTGCAAAGTTTTGTCTGTATCGGGGATGGCTTAGTGCCTTGTCATGTTCATTCCACATATAAGTTAAATAATCCAGGGTATAAGTCAATTTCAGGGAAAAGATGGAAAACACTGTATGCCCGAGTATCCATATCGACGCGTTCCGTTTCGTTCGTGGATAGGCTGTATTCTGCGGCACTATGGCGTCGTCGACCGTTACGGTCCTCACGTCCACCCTGTTGATTAGTCTGATCATGTCGCGCGCCACATCCCACACGTCACTGTGTTGACGACACGTGAAGCGATGTGCGATGGTGTCACGATCTCCACATTCGTCGCAGGCGTCCGTGGTGGTAAAGTGGATGGCGTGGAGCTTGTCATTCGTAGGGAATAACCGGTGAACAACCTTAAACCACACCTCGTGGACCCTCGACGGAAGAGTGGTGGAGGCCAAGTTGTGCCATACCGCGGTCCAGTCCACCCACGGCAGCCGGTACTCCCACTTGGAACGAACCCGAGTCCCACGAAGAGCATCTGCGACGTCGCGAACCCTGGAGCTCCTGACGTCGGCGTTCAGCAGGTAGCTTCCGTTGACGTAGAACCGGCGCACGTAGTCCAGGTAGTAGGGGACGTGGGCGACGGACACCGGCGCAGCTGGGGAGGCGGGGCGGTATCTGTCGAAGAGGACTGCGGTGGGGCCGAAGGGGTCCTTCTCCATCACAGCCGTCGTCCTCTTCCACAGCAGAGCGGCGCATTTGGAGCGAAAGTGGACGAGGCCCAAACCCCCGTCCTCCGGTGGGAGCGCGCACACCTCATAGCTGGCCTTAAAGATGCTTCCTCGCCACAGGTACCAATACGCCGCCTGCTGGATGGCTCGACCCAGCAGCAGCGGCGCGGGCAGCACCTGCGCGAGGAACCAGGCGCGCGCCCACACGTGGCTGGCCACAAGGGACACCTTGTCCCGCAGCGCGAGGCGCCGCGGCGCGAAGATGCGCAGCACGGCCCTCACGCGGTCCAAGGCGGGCCGCCAGTTCGTCGCCTGCATCTGCTGCACGTTCGCCGTCAATGTCACCCCCAGTATCTTATGTTGCGCCCGTACACGAAACCAAGGACGCGTGACAGTGTGCGCCTGCGGGGTTAGCGGAAGGAACACGGTCTTCCGACGGTTAACCACAGCCCCGGTTGCACGCTCATACCCCTGTAACACCCGGTGAAGAGTGTCTACGTCATCCGCGCCGCCGACAAACACCCCCACGTCGTCGGCGTAGGCCCGACACGTCAGCTGACGAGCGCCGACGGTGATGCCACGACACTCCGCGGAGATGGCACGCAACAGGGGGTCCAGCGCGATGGCAAAGAGCGCCATCGACAAAGGGCACCCCTGTCGGACGGAGCGTCGGACCGGGAAGGATGGCGTCAGTTCACCGTTAACGCGCACCCGGGACGTAGCGCACCCTAACAGACCGCGGACCATGTGGGTAAACTTGCATCCAAAACCCATGGCAACCATGACCCGCCGCAAGTAGTGATGGCTCACCCGGTCGAACGCGTTCTGAAAGTCTATCGAAAGCACCGCAGCAAAGTTCACCCTCGCACTTCTGACGTACCCGATGGTATCTCGGTACGCCAAAAGCGCGTCAAAAATATTTCGGGTGGGGACGGAACATGTTTGCTGGTCGGACAACACATCAGATAAAACCGAACGGACACGGGACGCAATACATCGACTAACTATCTTAAAATCGGCGTTCAATAACGTAATTGGCCGAACGTTTTCGACACTCGGAACGGCATTATTTTTGGGAATAAGAGTGACGACGCCCTCCGCGAAAGCTTCCGGAACGGCTGCGCCATTCTGGATTTCGCGGGCAAGCTCTAACAGCACTTCTTTAAAAAGGTCATAAAAAACACGATAAAATTCGGCGGGGATACCGTCCGAACCGGGTGACTTCCCGTTCGGACTCCGCTTCACCGAGTCGTACAACTCGTCGTGCGTGAACGGCGCATTGAGGTGCGCCCGCTCCGCACGACCGAGTGAATACGGCACATACGATAAAAGGCCCCTCAGTGCGTCTGGCTCTAAAACTACATCTGAGAAGAAACTCTTAAAATGGCCGTGAACGTCATCTAAAATGTCCGGCAGGTCGCGGGTTCGAGTCCCGTCGCGCCGCATCCAGGAGCTGACATGCGTCCGCTGCCCGCGCTTACGCTCCCGGTTCAAGTGATAGATGGACAGGGGCTCGTCGTCCACCGGGCCGGTGGGCTGGCTTCGCGCCACCACGCCCGCCCCCGCGGCTCGCAGGTCTGCCAACCGGCGCGCCTGGAACCGCTTGAACTCGGGCAGCAGCGCGGGCTGTGACGTCACGCGACGCGCGAGGTCGCGCAGGCACTCCTGCCTGAACTCGAACATGGCGCGGCGGCCGCGCGCCGCCTCGCGACTCAAATCGATTAAAATCTTTCTTACTGCCGGCTTAGCCTCTAACACCCACCACGATAAAACACTGACGTCAGAGGGCCTATTACTGACAATAGTCTGCCATTCGCGGGTAAAAAGTTCAATAAAACGGGCATCATCTAAAAGACTACAGTTGAGCTTCCAAAAAACATTGCGGCGAGGGGCACTCGGCCGCGGTAAAACCAACTGACAAATAAAACAACTGTGGTCCGAGAAGATTACCGGGCGCACATCGACAAATCTAACTTTATCTCGTAAAGCACTCGAGAGATAAAGCCGGTCCAGACGGCTCCGTCCCGACGGGTAAAAGTGTGTAAAAAGAGTAAAATCCTGGTGCAATACCCGCCACGCGTCAATTAGGTTAAAAGTATTAATTAAAAGTTGTAATTCAGGACACTTGTAGGGTATCGGCTCCTGATCTCTATTATCTAAAACACAGTTAAAA
Organism: Locusta migratoria; assembly: GCA_026315105.1. NCBI lineage: Eukaryota > Metazoa > Arthropoda > Insecta > Orthoptera > Acrididae > Locusta > Locusta migratoria. The sequence continues at coordinate 127,438,351 of CM048754.1, forward strand.
TCTCCGCCTAAAACAACAGTATTAAAATTATTCCGTAAAAGAGAACAAACGTCGTGTGAATAAAACTCGGCCTTTGTCTGTCGAACTTTACTGACCGGTCCATAAATATTTATAAAATGTACACCGTAAATATTTACTGCAATACCGCGGCCATTGGGCAGTATGTCGATATTTAAAATTGGTATGTCAGACTTAACTAAAATGGCCGTACCGACGGAGTCGTCTGGTAAAACGTTGTCGATAACAGTAAAATCAGTAAAATCTAATAAGTATAAAAGTGCCTCCCGGGTAACCTCCTGTAAAAAAACCACATGGCAGCGAGCATTCACTAAAAAATCTTTCAAAGCGAGAGCCTTGTACGCACTGCGCATGCGGTTTACGTTTAAAGTTAAAATATTCCAAACACCCGGAATAAAAGTCATAGTAATAAAAATAAACTATAAAAACAATGCATAAAACCCAAGCCAGACGCACGTAAAACATAAAAACGTATAAAATAGTTAAAAACAGTTAAAATAGTGCTGTTAGAAATTTAAAATCAAGGCGGTCACGTTAAAAGTCATGTTTGGGTTCGAGTCCCGCCACCCTCCTCCGGCGCCGCCTCCGACCAGTCGAGGCGGACGCCGGGGGGGAGGGGCGGCGGGGGCGGAATCAGATCCTCCCTGTCCCGACCAGCGCCCGTCGCCTCCGCAGACGAGCGAGCCTTCTGGTATTTACTGCCGTCGTCCTCCGCCTTCCGCTTGCCGACGGAAACCAAGGCGGGATCTGGCGCCAGAGCCATTTCCTCGTCCGTCGTGGTCGGCGGCTGCGACAACACCGACTGCAGGTGTTCAACAGTAACCGAAAAATCACGGGAACGGGCGGGGGGCTGGGGGGCAGGGGGGGGGAGGGGGGCGGCGCACCGACCTGCGCCGCGACGACGAGAAGGAGGAGGCGCTCTCCCGACGGGGCACGTGGTGCCGCGGGGCGCGCGGCGCCGGGGACCCGCTGCGGTCGCGACGCGAGGACTCGCGCGACGCCGACCGACTGGAGACACTGGAGGAGCGCGAGGACGAGCGCGACCGCTCCCTCTGCCTCTGGGGCTGGGGGGGCGGCGCCGGGACCGCGGGCACCGTACCAGTTTCCGGGCCCCCACCCGTAGCGGCCGAAGCCGCGGAGGTGGAAGCGACGGCAACAGGGGCGGGCGCGGAAACCACGACACGATCGGGGACCAACACGGAAGGAACTACATCGGCAACAGTATCTACGGGCGTAGAATCCGGAAAAGCTACTACTTCCATGTCAGTGTTAGTCACAGGAATATTATCCGTCACAATCGGGTTAACATTTTCAGTCACAATCGGGGTGTTAGTGTCACAATCGGGAGCAGAAGCCACCTGTTCGGTGACGTCTGCGGTCACGTCCATCGCCGCGGGGTCTGCCGCCTGAGCGGTTTCCTCGTCGCGGCGAGGAGTAGCGGGGGGGTCGGGGGGGGCTGCACCGGCCGGGCCGAGAGCCACCGCAGCGTAGCTCCGCCCCAAGTCTGCGTTCCCAGCTGGCAACTGAACTGGCCGCTTACGTCTGGGACACTCTATTCGGTAATGCCCTACACTATGGCAAAAACTGCATGTCTGGGGCTGACCGTCGTATGTTACAAAAGCCCTGTGACCGTTAATCAAAACAAACGACGGAATATGCCGCCTAATTACCATAGTGACACTACGTATACCATTGTAAACCTGGTATTTGTAGTCCCCTGACCACTTCTCACGGACTACGTTCGTGACATCGCCATAGGGACTGAGAAACCGGGATATCGTCTCGTCGTGGATTTCAAACGGGAGGTTAAACACGCGAACGTGCCTGATACCAAAACCAGCGTGCTGGATTTTAACGGAACTGATATTACCGTTAAGGTGTCTAAACTTCCTCTCACCATTATTAAAACCCACGAGACGCTCACAAACATCAGAACTAAATAACTTCAAAAACAGAGCATTTATAAAGGTATCGTATTGTATACCGTATAGATCATTTTCGGGTAAACATAAGTCCTCATCGAGCCAACGGTGTATCTCATACGCTGTCGGTTTATCCGAGCCACGGGGGAACAAAACCTGAACGTTATTTACACGTTCTTCGCTACTATTTAGGCTTGACATAGTACGGTCTACTTACAAAGAAATGAAGAGCCTCGAAAAGCAGAGACCACGCCGCCGCGAAGCCCGCAGCGACGTAAACACTCGACGTCACGCAGCAATGCGCACAGGAGAGCAGCCAAGCAGCTCCTCTCCTAAGGCACGCATTTGCCCATTTAGCAGACAAGGCCGCAATTGCAGACGAATTAGTTTGATGCGCCCTCTGTCAGTGGAGCGTGTATTCAGACCCTCGCGAAATCAAGCAATGTTTTCGTATTTGACCGAGTGACGTCTAACTTACTTCTACGGGACACTATTTTATTGTAATTAGCCGCTGCTACCCAAGTATGACACAAGCAGGACACGAAAGCGTTTTGGAATTAATATTTTCGGTTGCTACCTCCCCTGCCTCTTCTGTCTCGACTTGTCTCGACTGACGCTCGCTGACGCTCGGGGGTGGTGGTTTATAAGGGCACAAACACGAGGGTATGTCTGCGAGAGACAGAAGAAATAGCAAGAAACTGCGTACATTTTTTCCTATTTTTTTACGTAAATATAAGACTATTTTACACAATTAATTAGTTGTTTGCGGAAAGTTATGTTCCGCTTCTCTCCTAACACGCAATTTTCGGCAGAAATCGTGCCATATTTAACGAAAAATAATACGTCAAGATACGCCATTCGATCGTGTGTAACGTGAAAGGAGAGAGTTATTTATTTACGTAAAGATAAGATCTTTTTACCGTTTCACGTCCAATAAAAAAATAGGAAAAAAATCTTTCTACTCCGGGGGGCAAAGAATAACAGTGTGAACGTACAGTAAAAGACAATATCCTTGTTTTTTTTTTTTTTTTCTTCAAGGCGGTCACCCATCTAAGTACTGAGAAGGCCCAACGTCGCTTAACTTCGGTGATCGAACAAGAACCGGTGTACCCAACGTGGTATGGCCGTTGGCGCCTATATATATATCATTTCTAGCTAAAACTTATCTTACGCTTCTCTCCTAAACCACGCATTTGCCCATTTAGCAGACAAGGCCGCAATTGCAGACGAATTAGTTTGATGCGCCCTCTGTCAGTGGAGCGTGTATTCAGACCCTCGCGAAATCAAGCAATGTTTTCGTATTTGACCGAGTGACGTCTAACTTACTTCTACGGGACACTATTTTATTGTAATTAGCCGCTGCTACCCAAGTATGACACAAGCAGGACACGAAAGCGTTTTGGAATTAATATTTTCGGTTGCTACCTCCCCTGCCTCTTCTGTCTCGACTTGTCTCGACTGACGCTCGCTGACGCTCGGGGGTGGTGGTTTATAAGGGCACAAACACGAGGGTATGTCTGCGAGAGACAGAAGAAATAGCAAGAAACTGCGTACATTTTTTCCTATTTTTTTACGTAAATATAAGACTATTTTACACAATTAATTAGTTGTTTGCGGAAAGTTATGTTCCGCTTCTCTCCTAACACGCAATTTTCGGCAGAAATCGTGCCATATTTAACGAAAAATAATACGTCAAGATACGCCATTCGATCGTGTGTAACGTGAAAGGAGAGAGTTATTTATTTACGTAAAGATAAGATCTTTTTACCGTTTCACGTCCAATAAAAAAATAGGAAAAAAATCTTTCTACTCCGGAGGGCAAAGAATAACAGTGTGAACGTACAGTAAAAGACAATTTTCTTGTTTTTTTTTTTTTTTTCTTCAAGGCGGTCACCCATCTAAGTACTGAGAAGGCCCAACGTCGCTTAACTTCGGTGATCGAACAAGAACCGGTGTACCCAACGTGGTATGGCCGTTGGCGCCTATATATATATCATTTCTAGCTAAAACTTATCTTACGCTTCTCTCCTAAACCACGCATTTGCCCATTTAGCAGACAAGGCCGCAATTGCAGACGAATTAGTTTGATGCGCCCTCTGTCAGTGGAGCGTGTATTCAGACCCTCGCGAAATCAAACAATGTTTTCGTATTTGACCGAGTGACGTCTAACTTACTTCTACGGGACACTATTTTATTGTAATTAGCCGCTGCTACCCAAGTATGACACAAGCAGGACACGAAAGCGTTTTGGAATTAATATTTTCGGTTGCTACCTCCCCTGCCTCTTCTGTCTCGACTTGTCTCGACTGACGCTCGCTGACGCTCGGGGGTGGTGGTTTATAAGGGCACAAACACGAGGGTATGTCTGCGAGAGACAGAAGAAATAGCAAGAAACTGCGTACATTTTTTCCTATTTTTTTACGTAAATATAAGACTATTTTACACAATTAATTAGTTGTTTGCGGAAAGTTATGTTCCGCTTCTCTCCTAACACGCAATTTTCGGCAGAAATCGTGCCATATTTAACGAAAAATAATACGTCAAGATACGCCATTCGATCGTGTGTAACGTGAAAGGAGAGAGTTATTTATTTACGTAAAGATAAGATCTTTTTACCGTTTCACGTCCAATAAAAAAATAGGAAAAAAATCTTTCTACTCCGGAGGGCAAAGAATAACAGTGTGAACGTACAGTAAAAGACAATTTTCTTGTTTTTTTTTTTTTTTTTCTTCAAGGCGGTCACCCATCTAAGTACTGAGAAGGCCCAACGTCGCTTAACTTCGGTGATCGAACAAGAACCGGTTTTTTTTTTTTTTTTTTTTTTTTTTTTTTTTTTTTTTCCCATCACCCCTTACAGCCCGGCCTTACTCTCACCATTAATGCCTTCAACGGCGAGCTTCTCCGCTATACGTGTAAACAAAAAACGTCCCCCGTTGGGCAAAAGAACATGACTCCCTCGCGGGAATGTGCAGTTGGTACTGCTCGACGAAGTGAATTGGTGTCGGCTTCTCAATCAAAGTAAATTGAAAGGCAGTCTTCATGTGCAAGACAAAACACAAGTCTCTTGAAGAAAAATAATAAAATTAAAATGAAAGTTTAAATGAAACATCGTACTACGATGATAAAAAAAAAAAAAAAAAAAACAAAGCCTACTGCAGGCATAGGTTTTCCCACGACGAATATCATCTTGGAACTTGATATCCATACGTCGATGCTGCAGGAAAGTAAAACATAAATAAAATGTTATTATAAAGGAAAAAGTTAAAAAATCCACCAACTCACAATTAATCAGAATGCGTAGCGGAGATATTTCTGGCCTGGGTGAAACTACAGAAAAAAGAAATTGAAAGAAAAGGAAATAGAAAACAATCAAAACTACACAGGAGGCCACTGCACGAAAAGTGCACATATAAACAAAATACTGCTGAGAAATCAAAAGAAAACTTCTATAATAGAAAGATCAAAAAGAAAGATAAAGTAAAGAAAAGTTTTCTGGGGAGAACGAACGGAGATGCGCGGCAAGAACTTCATAGGAATATACCATTCATGTCCATAAAGCTTTGCATGGGGTCATCATCAGAAATAGCACAAAGATAGAAAAGAGAAAGGAACGATAAAGATTCGCGACAACCACTTCACAGGATAAACTTTATGTCTATGAAGAGTTGCTATAGCGTTAATGAGTATTTGGTAAACGCATGCAACAGGGATACATGCAGGAAATTTGCAAAGTTTTGTCTGTATCGGGGATGGCTTAGTGCCTTGTCATGTTCATTCCACATATAAGTTAAATAATCCAGGATAGAAGTCAATTTCAGGGTAAAGATGGAAAACACTGTATGCCCGAGTATCCATATCGACGCGTTCCGTTTCGTTCGTGGATAGGCTGTATTCTGCGGCACTATGGCGTCGTCGACCGTTACGGTCCTCACGTCCACCCTGTTGATTAGTCTGATCATGTCGCGCGCCACATCCCACACGTCACTGTGTTGACGACACGTGAAGCGATGTGCGATGGTGTCACGATCTCCACATTCGTCGCAGGCGTCCGTGGTGGTAAAGTGGATGGCGTGGAGCTTGTCATTCGTAGGGAATAACCGGTGAACAACCTTAAACCACACCTCGTGGACCCTCGACGGAAGAGTGGTGGAGGCCAAGTTGTGCCATACCGCGGTCCAGTCCACCCACGGCAGCCGGTACTCCCACTTGGAACGAACCCGAGTCCCAAGAAGAGCATCTGCGACGTCGCAAACCCTGGAGCTCCTGACGTCGGCGTTCAGCAGGTAGCTTCCGTTGACGTAGAACCGGCGCACGTAGTCCAGGTAGTAGGGGACGTGGGCGACGGACACCGGCGCAGCTGGGGAGGCGGGGCGGTATCTGTCGAAGAGGACTGCGGTGGGGCCGAAGGGGTCCTTCTCCATCACAGCCGTCGTCCTCTTCCACAGCAGAGCGGCGCATTTGGAGCGAAAGTGGACGAGGCCCAAACCCCCGTCCTCCGGTGGGAGCGCGCACACCTCATAGCTGGCCTTAAAGATGCTTCCTCGCCACAGGTACCAATACGCCGCCTGCTGGATGGCTCGACCCAGCAGCAGCGGCGCGGGCAGCACCTGCGCGAGGAACCAGGCGCGCGCCCACACGTGGCTGGCCACGAGGGACACCTTGTCCCGCAGCGCGAGGCGCCGCGGCGCGAAGATGCGCAGCACGGCCCTCACGCGGTCCAAGGCGGGCCGCCAGTTCGTCGCCTGCATCTGCTGCACGTTCGCCGTCATCGTCACCCCCAGTATCTTATGTTGCGACCGGACACAAAACCAACGACGCGTGACAGTGTGCGCCTGCGGGGTTAGCGGGAGGAACACGGTCTTCCGTCGGTTAACCACAGCCCCGGTTGCACGCTCATACCCCTGTAACACCCGGTGAAGAGTGTCTACGTCACCCGCGCCGCCGACAAACACCCCCACATCGTCGGCGTAGGCCCGACACGTCAGCTGACGAGCGCCGACGGTGATGCCACGACACTCCGCGGAGATGGCACGCAACAGGGGGTCCAGCGCGATGGCAAAGAGCGCCATCGACAAAGGGCACCCCTGTCGGACGGAGCGTCGGACCGGGAAGGATGGCGTCAGTACACCGTTAACGCGCACCCGGGACGTAGCGCACCCTAACAGACCGCGGACCATGTGGGTAAACTGGCGTCCAAAACCCATGGCAACCATGACCTGCCGCAAGTAGTGATGGCTCACCCGGTCGAACGCGTTCTGAAAGTCTATCGAAAGCACCGCAGCAAAGTTCACCCTCGCACTTCTGACGTACCCGATGGTATCTCGGTACGCCAAAAGCGCGTCAAAGATATTCCGGGTAGGTACCGAGCAAGTTTGCTGGTCGGTCAACACATCAGATAAAACCGAACGAATACGGGACGCAATACAACGACTAATGATCTTAAAATCGGCGTTCAATAATGTAATTGGCCGTACGTTTTCGACACTCGGGACGGCGTTAGTTTTGGGAATAAGAGTGACGACGCCCTCCGCGAAAGCTTCCGGAACGGCTGCGCCATCCTGGATTTCGCGGGCAAGCTCTAACAGCACTTCTTTAAAAAGGTCATAAAAAACACGATAAAATTCGGCGGGGATACCGTCCGAACCGGGTGACTTCCCGTTCGGACTCCGCTTCACCGAGTCGTACAACGCGTCGTGCGTGAACGGCGCATTGAGGTGCGCCCGCTCCGCACGACCGAGTGAATACGGCACATACGATAAAAGGCCCCTCAGTGCGTCTGGCTCTAAAACTACATCTGAGAAGAAACTCTTAAAATGGCCGTGAACGTCATCTAAAATGTCCGGCAGGTCGCGGGTTCGAGTCCCGTCGCGCCGCATCCAGGAGGTGACGTGCGTCCGCTGCCCGCGCTTGCGCTCCCGGTTCAAATGATAGATGGACAGGGGCTCATCCTGTACCGGGCCGGTGGGCTGGCTTCGCGCCACCACGCCCGCCCCCGCGGCTCGCAGGTCTGCCAACCGGCGCGCCTGGAACCGCTTGAACTCGGGCAGCAGCGCGGGCTGTGACGTCACGCGACGCGCGAGGTCGCGCAGGCACTCCTGCCTGAACTCGAACATGGCGCGGCGGCCGCGCGCCGCCTCGCGACTCAAATCGATTAAAATCTTTCTTACTGCCGGCTTAGCCTCTAACACCCACCACGATAAAACACTGACGTCAGAGGGCCTATTACTGACAATAGTCTGCCATTCGCGGGTAAAAAGTTCAATAAAACGGGCATCATCTAAAAGACTACAGTTGAGCTTCCAAAAAACATTGCGGCGAGGGGCACTCGGCCGCGGTAAAACCAACTGACAAATAAAACAACTATGGTCCGAGAAGATTACCGGGCGCACATCGACAAATCTAACTTTATCTCGTAAAGCACTCGAGAGATAAAGCCGGTCCAGACGGCTCCGTCCCGACGGGTAAAAGTGTGTAAAAAGAGTAAAATCCTGGTGCAATACCCGCCACGCGTCAATTAGGTTAAAAGTATTAATTAAAAGTTGTAATTCAGGACACTTGTAGGGTATCGGCTCCTGATCTCTATTATCTAAAACACAGTTAAAATCTCCGCCTAAAACAACAGTATTAAAATTATTCCGTAAAAGAGAACAAACGTCGTGTGAATAAAACTCGGCCTTTGTCTGTCGAACTTTACTGACCGGTCCATAAATATTTATAAAATGTACACCGTAAATATTTACTGCAATACCGCGGCCATTGGGCAGTATGTCGATATTTAAAATTGGTATGTCAGACTTAACTAAAATGGCCGTACCGACGGAGTCGTCTGGTAAAACGTTGTCGATAACAGTAAAATCAGTAAAATCTAATAAGTATAAAAGTGCCTCCCGGGTAACCTCCTGTAAAAAAACCACATGGCAGCGAGCATTCACTAAAAAATCTTTCAAAGCGAGAGCCTTGTACGCACTGCGCATGCGGTTTACGTTTAAAGTTAAAATATTCCAAACACCCGGAATAAAAGTCATAGTAATAAAAATAAACTATAAAAACAATGCATAAAACCCAAGCCAGACGCACGTAAAACATAAAAACGTATAAAATAGTTAAAAACAGTTAAAATAGTGCTGTTAGAAATTTAAAATCAAGGCGGTCACGTTAAAAGTCATGTTTGGGTTCGAGTCCCGCCACCCTCCTCCGGCGCCGCCTCCGACCAGTCGAGGCGGACGCCGGGGGGGAGGGGCGGCGGGGGCGGAATCAGATCCTCCCTGTCCCGACCAGCGCCCGTCGCCTCCGCAGACGAGCGAGCCTTCTGGTATTTACTGCCGTCGTCCTCCGCCTTCCGCTTGCCGACGGAAACCAAGGCGGGATCTGGCGCCAGAGCCATTTCCTCGTCCGTCGTGGTCGGCGGCTGCGACAACACCGACTGCAGGTGTTCAACAGTAACCGAAAAATCACGGGAACGGGCGGGGGGCTGGGGGGCAGGGGGGGGGAGGGGGGCGGCGCACCGACCTGCGCCGCGACGACGAGAAGGAGGAGGCGCTCTCCCGACGGGGCACGTGGTGCCGCGGGGCGCGCGGCGCCGGGGACCCGCTGCGGTCGCGACGCGAGGACTCGCGCGACGCCGACCGACTGGAGACACTGGAGGAGCGCGAGGACGAGCGCGACCGCTCCCTCTGCCTCTGGGGCTGGGGGGGCGGCGCGGGGACCGCGGGCACCGTACCAGTTTCCGGGCCCCCACCCGACGCGGCCGAAGCCGCGGAGGTGGATGCGACGGCAACAGGGGCGGGCGCGGAAACCACGACACGATCGGGGACCAACACGGAAGGAACTACATCGGCAACAGCATCTACGGGCGTAGAATCCGGAAAAGCTACTACTTCCATGTCAGTGTTAGTCACAGGAATATTATCCGTCACAATCGGGTTAACATTATCAGTCACAATCGGGTTATTAGCGTCACTATCTGGAGCAGAAGCCACCTGTTCGGTGACGTCTGCAGTCACATCCATCGCCGCGGGGTCTGCCGCCTGAGCGGTTTCCTCGTCGCGGCGAGGAGTAGCGGGGGGGTCGGGGGGGGCTGCACCGGCCGGGCCGAGAGCCACCGCAGCGTAGCTCCGCCCCAAGTCTGCGTTCCCAGCTGGCAATTGAACTGGCCGCTTACGTCTGGGACACTCTATTCGGTAATGCCCTACACTATGGCAAAAACTGCATGTCTGGGGCTGACCGTCGTATGTTACAAAAGCCCTATGACCGTTAATCAAAACAAACGACGGAATATGCCGCCTAATTACCATAGTGACACTACGTATACCATTGTAAACCTGATATTTGTAGTCCCCTGACCACTTCTCACGGACTACGTTCGTGACATCGCCATAGGGACTGAGAAACCGGGATATCGTCTCGTCGGGGATTTCAAACGGGAGGTTAAACACGCGAACGTGCCTGATACCAAAACCAGCGTGCTGGATTTTAACGGAACTGATATTACCGTTAAGGTGTCTAAACTTCCTCTCACCATTATTAAAACCCACGAGACGCTCACAAACATCAGAACTAAATAACTTCAAAAATAGAGCATTTATAAAGGTATCGTATTGTATACCGTATAGATCATTTTCGGGTAAACATAAGTCCTCATCGAGCCAACGGTGTATCTCATACGCTGTCGGTTTATCCGAGCCACGGGGGAACAAAACCTGAACGTTATTTACACGTTCTTCGCTACTATTTAGGCTCGTCATAGTACGGTCTACTTACAAAGAAATGAAGAGCCTCGAAAAGCAGAGACCACGCCGCCGCGAAGCCCGCAGCGACGTAAACACTCGACGTCACGCAGCAATGCGCACAGGAGAGCAGCCAAGCAGCTCCTCTCCTAAGGCACGCATTTGCCCATTTAGCAGACAAGGCCGCAATTGCAGACGAATTAGTTTGATGCGCCCTCTGTCAGTGGAGCGTGTATTCAGACCCTCGCGAAATCAAGCAATGTTTTCGTATTTGACCGAGTGACGTCTAACTTACTTCTACGGGACACTATTTTATTGTAATTAGCCGCTGCTACCCAAGTATGACACAAGCAGGACACGAAAGCGTTTTGGAATTAATATTTTCGGTTGCTACCTCCCCTGCCTCTTCTGTCTCGACTTGTCTCGACTGACGCTCGCTGACGCTCGGGGGTGGTGGTTTATAAGGGCACAAACACGAGGGTATGTCTGCGAGAGACAGAAGAAATAGCAAGAAACTGCGTACATTTTTTCCTATTTTTTTACGTAAATATAAGACTATTTAACACAATTAATTAGTTGTTTGCGGAAAGTTATGTTCCGCTTCTCTCCTAACACGCAATTTTCGGCAGAAATCGTGCCATATTTAACGAAAAATAATACGTCAAGATACGCCATTCGATCGTGTGTAACGTGAAAGGAGAGAGTTATTTATTTACGTAAAGATAAGATCTTTTTACCGTTTCACGTCCAATAAAAGAATAGGAAAAAAATCTTTCTACTCCGGAGGGCAAAGAATAACAGTGTGAACGTACAGTAAAAGACAATTTTCTTGTTTTTTTTTTTTTTTTTCTTCAAGGCGGTCACCCATCTAAGTACTGAGAAGGCCCAACGTCGCTTAACTTCGGTGATCGAACAAGAACCGGTTTTTTTTTTAATTTTTTTTTTTTTTTTTTTTTTTTTTTTTTTTTTTTTTTTTTTTTTTTTTTTTGCGGGCCTCCCATCACCCCTTACAGCCCGGCCTTACTCTCACCATTAATGCCTTCAACGGCGAGCTTCTCCGCTATACGTGTAAACAAAAATGTCCCCCGTTGGGCAAAAGAACATGACTCCCTCGCGGGAATGTGCAGTTGGTACTGCTCGACGAAGTGAATTGGTGTCGGCTTCTCAATCAAAGTAAATTGAAAGGCAGTCTTCATGTGCAAGACAAAACACAAGTCTCTTGAAGAAAAATAATAAAATTAAAATGAAAGTTTAAATGAAACATCGTCCTACGATGATAAAAAATCAGAGCCTACTGAAGGCATAGGTATTTCCCCGACGAATATCTTCTTGGAACTTGATATCCATACGTCGATGCTGCAGGAAAGTAAAACATAAATAAAACATTATAAAGGAAAAAGTTAAAAAAATCCACCAACTCACAATTAATCAGAATGCGTAGCGGAGATATTTCTGGCCTGGGTGAAGCTACAGAAAAAAGAAATTGAAAGAAAAGGAAATAGAAAACAATCAAAACTACACAGGAGGCCACTGCACGAAAAGTGCACATATAAACAAAATACTGCTGAGAAATCAAAAGAAAACTTCTATAATAGAATGATCAAAAAGAAAGATAAAGTAAAGAAAAGTCTTCTGGGGAGAACGAACGGAGATGCGCGGCAAGAACTTCATAGGAATATACCATTCATGTCCATAAAGCTTTGCAGGGGGTCATCATCATAAATAGCACAAAGATAGAAAAGAGAAAGGAACGATAAAGATTCGCGACAACCACTTCACAGGATAAACTTTATGTCCATGAAGAGTTGCTATATCGTTAATGAGTATTTGGTAAACGCATGCAACAGGGATACATGCAGGTAATTTGTAAAATTTTGTCTGTATCGGGGATGGCTTAGTGCCTTGTCATGTTCATTCCACATATAAGTTAAATAATCCAGGGTAGAAGTCAATTTCAGGGAAAAGATGGAAAACACTGTATGTCCGAGTATCCATATCGTCGCGTTCCGTTTCGTTCGTGGAAAGGCGGTATTCTGCGGCACTATTGCATCGTCGACCGTGACGGTCCTCACGTCCACCCTGTTGATTAGTCTGATCATGTCGCGCGCCACATCCCACACATTACTGTGCTGACGACACGTGAAGCGATGTGCGATGGTGTCACGATCTCCACATTCGTCGCAGGCGTCCGTGGTGGTAAAGTGGATGGCGTGGAGCTTGTCATTCGTGGGGAATAACCGGTGAACAACCTTAAACCACACCTCGTGGACCCTCGACGGAAGAGTGGTGGAGGCCAAGTTGTGCCATACCGCGGTCCAGTCCACCCACGGCAGCCGGTACTCCCACTTGGAACGAACCCGAGTCCCACGAAGAGCATCTGCGACGTCGCGAACCCTGGAGCTCCTGACGTCGGCGTTCAGCAGGTAGCTTCCGTTGACGTAGAACCGGCGCACGTAGTCCAGGTAGTAGGGGACGTGGGCGACGGACACCGGCGCAGCTGGGGAGGCGGGGCGGTATCTGTCGAAGAGGACTGCGGTGGGGCCGAAGGGGTCCTTCTCCATCACAGCCGTCGTCCTCTTCCACAGCAGAGCGGCGCATTTGGAACGAAAGTGGACGAGGCCCAAACCCCCGTCCTCCGGTGGGAGCGCGCACACCTCATAGCTGGCCTTAAAGATGCTTCCTCGCCACAGGTACCAATACGCCGCCTGCTGGATGGCTCGACCCAGCAGCAGCGGCGCGGGCAGCACCTGCGCGAGGAACCAGGCGCGCGCCCACACGTGGCTGGCCACGAGGGACACCTTGTCCCGCAGCGCGAGGCGCCGCGGCGCGAAGATGCGCAGCACGGCCCTCACGCGGTCCAAGGCGGGCCGCCAGTTCGTCGCCTGCATCTGCTGCACGTTCGCCGTCAATGTCACCCCCAGTATCTTATGTTGCGCCCGTACACGAAACCAAGGACGCTTGACAGTATGCGCCTGCGGGGTTAGCGGGAGGAACACGGTCTTCCGACGGTTAACCACAGCCCCGGTTGCACGCTCATACCCCTGTAACACCCGGTGAAGAGTGTCTACGTCATCCGCGCCGCCAACAAACACCCCCACGTCGTCGGCGTAGGCCCAACACGTCAGCTGACGAGCGCCGATGGTGATGCCACGACACTCCGCGGAGATGGCACGCAACAGGGGGTCCAGCGCGATGGCAAAGAGCGCCATCGACAAAGGGCACCCCTGTCGGACGGAGCGTCGGACCGGGAAGGATGACGTCAGTTTACCGTTAACGCGCACCCGGGACGTAGCGCACCCTAACAGACCGCGGACCATGTGGGTAAACTTGCGTCCAAAACCCATGGCAACCATGACCCGCCGCAAGTAGTGATGGCTCACCCGGTCGAACGCGTTCTGAAAGTCTATCGAAAGCACCGCAGCAAAGTTCACCCTCGCACTTCTGACGTACCCGATGGTATCTCGGTACGCCAAAAGCGCGTCAAAGATATTCCGGGTAGGTACAGAGCAAGTTTGCTGGTCGGACAACACATCAGATAAAACCGAACGAATACGGGACGCAATACAACGACTAATGATCTTAAAATCGGCGTTCAATAATGTAATTGGCCGTACGTTTTCGACACTCGGGACGGCGTTAGTTTTGGGAATAAGAGTGACGACGCCCTCCGCGAAAGCTTCCGGAACGGCTGCGCCATCCTGGATTTCGCGGGCAAGCTCTAACAGCACTTCTTTAAAAAGGTCATAAAAAACACGATAAAATTCGGCGGGGATACCGTCCGAACCGGGTGACTTCCCGTTCGGACTCCGCTTCACCGAGTCGTACAACTCGTCGCGCGTGAACGGCGCATTGAGGTGCGCCCGCTCCGCACGACCGAGTGAATACGGCACATACGATAAAAGGCCCCTCAGTGCGTCTGGCTCTAAAACTACATCTGAGAAGAAACTCTTCAAATGGCCGTGAACGTCATCTAAAATGTCCGGCAGGTCGCGGGTTCGAGTCCCGTCGCGCCGCATCCAGGAGCTGACATGCGTCCGCTGCCCGCGCTTACGCTCCCGGTTCAAGTGATAGATGGACAGGGGCTCGTCGTCCACCGGGCCGGTGGGCTGGCTTCGCGCCACCACGCCCGCCCCCGCGGCTCGCAGGTCTGCCAACCGGCGCGCCTGGAACCGCTTGAACTCGGGCAGCAGCGCGGGCTGTGACGTCACGCGACGCGCGAGGTCGCGCAGGCACTCCTGCCTGAACTCGAACATGGCGCGGCGGCCGCGCGCCGCCTCGCGACTCAAATCGATTAAAATCTTTCTTACTGCCGGCTTAGCCTCTAACACCCACCACGATAAAACACTGACGTCAGAGGGCCTATTACTGACAATAGTCTGCCATTCGCGGGTAAAAAGTTCAATAAAACGGTCATCATCTAAAAGACCACAGTTGAGCTTCCAAAAAACATTGCGGCGAGGGGCACTCGGCCGCGGTAAAACCAACTGACAAATAAAACAACTGTGGTCCGAGAAGATTACCGGGCGCACATCGACAAATCTAACTTTATCTCGTAAAGCACTCGAGAGATAAAGCCGGTCCAGACGGCTCCGTCCCGACGGGTAAAAGTGTGTAAAAAGAGTAAAATCCTGGTGCAATACCCGCCACGCGTCAATTAGGTTAAAAGTATTAATTAAAAGTTGTAATTCAGGACACTTGTAGGGTATCGGCTCCTGATCTCTATTATCTAAAACACAGTTAAAATCTCCGCCTAAAACAACAGTATTAAAATTATTCCGTAAAAGAGAACAAACGTCGTGTGAATAAAACTCGGCCTTTGTCTGTCGAACTTTACTGACCGGTCCATAAATATTTATAAAATGTACACCGTAAATATTTACTGCAATACCGCGGCCATTGGGCAGTATGTCGACATTTAAAATTGGTATGTCAGACTTAACTAAAATGGCCGTACCGACGGAGTCGTCTGGTAAAACGTTGTCGATAACAGTAAAATCAGTAAAATCTAATAAGTATAAAAGTGCCTCCCGGGTAACCTCCTGTAAAAAAACCACATGGCAGCGAGCATTCACTAAAAAATCTTTCAAAGCGAGAGCCTTGTACGCACTGCGCATGCGGTTTACGTTTAAAGTTAAAATATTCCAAACACCCGGAGTAAAAGTCATAGTAATAAAAATAAAACATAAAAACAATGCATAAAACCCAAGCCAGACGCACGTAAAACATAAAAACGTATAAAATAGTTAAAAACAGTTAAAATAGTGCTGTTAGAAATTTAAAATCAAGGCGGTCACGTTAAAAGTCATGTTTGGGTTCGAGTCCCGCCACCCTCCTCCGGCGCCGCCTCCGACCAGTCGAGGCGGACGCCGGGGGGGAGGGGCGGCGGGGGCGGAATCAGATCCTCCCTGTCCCGACCAGCGCCCGTCGCCTCCGCAGACGAGCGAGCCTTCTGGTATTTACTGCCGTCGTCCTCCGCCTTCCGCTTGCCGACGGAGGCCAAGGTGGGATCTGGCGCCAGAGCCATTTCCTCGTCCGTCGTGGTCGGCGGCTGCGACAACACCGACTGCAGGTGTTCAACAGTCACCGAAAAATCACGAGAACGCGCGGGGGGCTGGGGGGCAGGGGGGGGAGGGGGGCGACGCACCGACCTGCGCCGCGACGACGAGAAGGAGGAGGCGCTCTCCCGACGGGGCATGTGGTGCCGCGGGGCACGCGGCGCCGGGGACCCGCTGCGGTCGCGACGCGAGGACTCGCGCGACGCCGACCGACTGGAGACACTGGAGGAGCGCGAGGACGAGCGCGACCGCTCCCTCTGCCTCTGGGGCTGGGGGGGCGGCGCCGGGACCGCGGGCACCGTACCAGTTTCCGGGCCCCCACCCGTAGCGGCCGCAGCCGCGGAGGTGGAAGCGACGGCGACAGGGGCGGGCGCGGAAACCACGACACGATCGGGGACCAACACGGAAGGAACTACATCGGCAACAGTATCTACGGGCGTAGAATCCGGAAAAGCTACTACTTCCATGTCAGTGTTAGTCACAGGAATATTATCCGTCACAATCGGGTTAACATTTTCAGTCACAATCGGGGTGTTAGTGTCACAATCGGGAGCAGAAGCCACCTGTTCGGTGACGTCTGTGGTCACATCCATCGCCGCGGGGTCTGCCGCCTGAGCGGTTTCCTCGTCGCGGCGAGGAGTAGCGGGGGGGGTCGGGGGGGGGGCTGCACCGGCCGGGCCGAGAGCCACCGCAGCGTAGCTCCGCCCCAAGTCTGCGTTCCCAGCTGGCAACTGAACTGGCCGCTTACGTCTGGGACACTCTATTCGGTAATGCCCTACACTATGGCAAAAACTGCATGTCTGGGGCTGACCGTCGTATGTTACAAAAGCCCTGTGACCGTTAATCAAAACAAACGACGGAATATGCCGCCTAATTACCATAGTGACACTACGTATACCATTGTAAACCTGGTATTTGTAGTCCCCTGACCACTTCTCACGGACTACGTTCGTGACATCGCCATAGGGACTGAGAAACCGGGATATCGTCTCGTCGTGGATTTCAAACGGGAGGTTAAACACGCGAACGTGCCTGATACCAAAACCAGCGTGCTGGATTTTAACGGAACTGATATTACCGTTAAGGTGTCTAAACTTCCTCTCACCATTATTAAAACCCACGAGACGCTCACAAACATCAGAACTAAATAACTTCAAAAACAGAGCGTTTATAAAGGTATCGTATTGTATACCGTATAGATCATTTTCGGGTAAACATAAGTCCTCATCGAGCCAACGGTGTATCTCATACGCTGTCGGTTTATCCGAGCCACGGGGGAACAAAACCTGAACGTTATTTACACGTTCTTCGCTACTATTTAGGCTTGACATAGTACGGTCTACTTACAAAGAAATGAAGAGCCTCGAAAAGCAGAGACCACGCCGCCGCGAAGCCCGCAGCGACGCAAACACTCGACGTCACGCAGCAATGCGCACAGGAGAGCAGCCAAGCAGCTCCTCTCCTAAGGCACGCATTTGCCCATTTAGCAGACAAGGCCGCAATTGCAGACGAATTAGTTTGATGCGCCCTCTGTCAGTGGAGCGTGTATTCAGACCCTCGCGAAATCAAGCAATGTTTTCGTATTTGACCGAGTGACGTCTAACTTACTTCTACGGGACACTATTTTATTGTAATTAGCCGCTGCTACCCAAGTATGACACAAGCAGGACACGAAAGCGTTTTGGAATTAATATTTTCGGTTGCTACCTCCCCTGCCTCTTCTGTCTCGACTTGTCTCGACTGACGCTCGCTGACGCTCGGGGGTGGTGGTTTATAAGGGCACAAACACGAGGGTATGTCTGCGAGAGACAGAAGAAATAGCAAGAAACTGCGTACATTTTTTCCTATTTTTTTACGTAAATATAAGACTATTTTACACAATTAATTAGTTGTTTGCGGAAAGTTATGTTCCGCTTCTCTCCTAACACGCAATTTTCGGCAGAAATCGTGCCATATTTAACGAAAAATAATACGTCAAGATACGCCATTCGATCGTGTGTAACGTGAAAGGAGAGAGTTATTTATTTACGTAAAGATAAGATCTTTTTACCGTTTCACGTCCAATAAAAAAATAGGAAAAAAATCTTTCTACTCCGGAGGGCAAAGAATAACAGTGTGAACGTACAGTAAAAGACAATTTTCTTGTTTTTTTTTTTTTTTTTTCTTCAAGGCGGTCACCCATCTAAGTACTGAGAAGGCCCAACGTCGCTTAACTTCGGTGATCGAACAAGAACCGGTTTTTTTTTTTTTTTTTTTTTTTACGGGCCTCCCATCACCCCTTACAGCCCGGCCTTACTCTCACCATTAATGCCTTCAACGGCGAGCTTCTCCGCTATACGTGTAAACAAAAAAACGTCCCCCGTTGGGCAAAAGAACATGACTCCCTCGCGGGAATGTGCAGTTGGAACTGCTCGACGAAGTGAATTGGTGTCCGCTTCTCAATCAAAGTAAATTGAAAGGCAGTCTTCATTTGCAAGACAAAACACAAGTCTCTTGTAGAAAAATAATAAAATTAAAATGAAAGTTTAAATGAAACATCGTCCTACGATGATAAAAAACAGAGCCTACTACAGGCATATGTTTTCCCACGACGAATATCATCTTGGATCTTGATATCCATACGTCGATGCTGCAGGAAAGTTAAACATAAATAAAACGTTATTATAAAGGAAAAAGTTAAAAAAATCCACCAACTCACAATTAATCAGAATGCGTAGCGGAGTAATTTTTGGCCTGGGTGAAGCTACAGAAAAAAGAATTTGAAAGAAAAGGAAATAGAAGACAATCAAAACTACACAGGAGGCCACTGCACGAAAAGTGCACATATAAACAAAATACTGCTGAGAAATCAAAAGAAAACTTCTATAATAGAATGATCAAAAAGAAGGATAAATTAAAGAAAAGTCTTCTGGGGAGAACGAACGGAGATGCGCGGCAAGAACTTCATAGGAATATACCAATCATGTCCATAAAGCTTTGCAGGGGTCATCATCATAAATAGCACAAAGATAGAAAAGAGAAAGGAACGATAAAGATTCGCGACAACCACTTCACAGGATAATCTTTATGTCCATGAAGAGTTGCTATAGAGTTAATGAGTATTTCGTAAATGCATGTAACAGGGATACATGCAGGAAATTGGCAAAATTTCGTCTGTATCGGGAATGGCTTAGTGCCTTGTCATGTTCATTCCACATATAAGTTAAATAATCCAGGGTAGAAGTCAATTTCAGGGAAAAGATGGAAAACACTGTATGCCCGAGTATCCATATCGACGCGTTCCGTTTCGTTCGTGGATAGGCTGTATTCTGCGGCACTATGGCGTCGTCGACCGTTACGGTCCTCACGTCCACCCTGTTGATTAGTCTGATCATGTCGCGCGCCGCATCCCACACGTCACTGTGTTGACGACACGTGAAGCGATGTGCGATGGTGTCACGATCTCCACATTCGTCGCAGGCGTCCGTGGTAGTAAAGTGGATGGCGTGGAGCTTGTCATTCGTGGGGAATAACCGGTGAACAACCTTAAACCACACCTCGTGGACCCTCGACGGAAGAGTGGTGGAGGCCAAGTTGTGCCATACCGCGGTCCAGTCCACCCACGGCAGCCGGTACTCCCACTTGGAACGAATCCGAGTCCCACGAAGAGCATCTGCGACGTCGCGAACCCTGGAGCTCCTGACGTCAGCGTTCAGCAGGTAGCTTCCGTCGACGTAGAACCGGCGCACGTAGTCCAGGTAGTAGGGGACGTGGGCGACGGACACCGGCGCAGCTGGGGAGGCGGGGCGGTATCTGTCGAAGAGGACTGCGGTGGGGCCGAAGGGGTCTTTCTCCATCACAGCCGTCGTCCTCTTCCACAGCAGAGCGGCGCATTTTGAGCGAAAGTGGACGAGGCCCAAACCCCCGTCCTCCGGTGGGAGCGCGCACACCTCATAGCTGGCCTTAAAGATGCTTCCTCGCCACAGGAACCAATACGCCGCCTGCTGGATGGCTCGACCCAGCAGCAGCGGCGCGGGCAGCACCTGCGCGAGGAACCAGGCGCGCGCCCACACGTGGCTGGCCACGAGCGACACCTTGTCCCGCAGCGCGAGGCGCCGCGGCGCGAAGATGCGCAGCACGGCCCTCACGCGGTCCAAGGCGGGCCGCCAGTTCGTCGCCTGCATCTGCTGCACGTTCGCCGTCAATGTCACCCCCAGTATCTTATGTTGCGCCCGTACACGAAACCAAGGACGCGTGACAATGTGCGCCTGCGGGGTTAGCGGGAGGAACACGGTCTTCCGCCGGTTAACCACAGCCCCGGTTGCACGCTCATACCCCTGTAACACCCGGTGAAGAGTGTCTACGTCATCCGCGCCACCGACAAACACCCCCACATCGTCGGCGTAGGCCCGACACGTCAGCTGACGAGCGCCGACGGTGATGCCACGACACTCCGCGGAGATGGCACGCAACAGGGGGTCCAGCGCGATGGCAAAGAGCGCCATCGACAAGGGGCACCCCTGTCGGACGGAGCGTCGGACGGGGAAGGATGGCGTCAGTTCACCGTTAACGCGCACCCGGGACGTAGCGCACCCTAACAGACCGCGGACCATGTGGGTAAACTTGCGTCCAAATCCCATTGCAACCATGACCTGCCGCAAGTAAAAATGGCTCACCCGGTCGAACGCGTTCTGGAAGTCTATCGAAAGCACCGCAGCAAAGTTCACCCTCGCACTTCTGACGTACCCGATGGTATCTCGGTACGCCAAAAGCGCGTCAAAAATATTCCGAGTGGGGACAGAACATGTTTGCTGGTCGGACAACACATCAGATAAAACCGAACGGACACGGGACGCAATACATCGACTAACTATCTTAAAATCGGCGTTCAATAACGTAATTGGCCGAACGTTTTCGACACTCGGAACGGCGTTAGTTTTGGGAATAAGAGTGACGACGCCCTCCGCGAAAGCTTCCGGAACGGCTGCGCCATTCTGGATTTCGCGGGCAAGCTCTAACAGCACTTCTTTAAAAAGGTCATAAAAAACACGATAAAATTCGGCGGGGATACCGTCCGAACCGGGTGACTTCCCGTTCGGACTCCGCTTCACCGAGTCGTACAACTCGTCGTGCGTGAACGGCGCATTGAGGTGCGCCCGCTCCGCACGACCGAGTGAATACGGCACATACGATAAAAGGCCCCTCAGTGCGTCTGGCTCTAAAACTACATCTGAGAAGAAACTCTTAAAATGGCCGTGAACGTCATCTAAAATGTCCGGCAGGTCGCGGGTTCGAGTCCCGTCGCGCCGCATCCAGGAGGTGACGTGCGTCCGCTGCCCGCGCTTGCGCTCCCGGTTCAAATGATAGATGGACAGGGGCTCATCCTGTACCGGGCCGGTGGGCTGGCTTCGCGCCACCACGCCCGCCCCCGCGGCTCGCAGGTCTGCCAACCGGCGCGCCTGGAACCGCTTGAACTCGGGCAGCAGCGCGGGCTGTGACGTCACGCGACGCGCGAGGTCGCGCAGGCACTCCTGCCTGAACTCGAACATGGCGCGGCGGCCGCGCGCCGCCTCGCGACTCAAATCGATTAAAATCTTTCTTACTGCCGGCTTAGCCTCTAACACCCACCACGATAAAACACTGACGTCAGAGGGCCTATTACTGACAATAGTCTGCCATTCGCGGGTAAAAAGTTCAATAAAACGGGCATCATCTAAAAGACTACAGTTGAACTTCCAAAAAACATTGCGGCGAGGGGCACTCGGCCGCGGTAAAACCAACTGACAAATAAAACAACTGTGGTCCGAGAAGATTACCGGGCGCACATCGACAAATCTAACTTTATCTCGTAAAGCACTCGAGAGATAAAGCCGGTCCAGACGGCTCCGTCCCGACGGGTAAAAGTGTGTAAAAAGAGTAAAATCCTGGTGCAATACCCGCCACGCGTCAATTAGGTTAAAAGTATTAATTAAAAGTTGTAATTCAGGACACTTGTAGGGTATCGGCTCCTGATCTCTATTATCTAAAACACAGTTAAAATCTCCGCCTAAAACAACAGTATTAAAATTATTCCGTAAAAGAGAACAAACGTCGTGTGAATAAAACTCGGCCTTTGTCTGTCGAACTTTACTGACCGGTCCATAAATATTTATAAAGTGTACACCGTAAATATTTACCGCAATACCGCGGCCATTGGGCAGTATGTCGACATTTAAAATTGGTATGTCAGACTTAACTAAAATGGCCGTACCGACGGAGTCGTCTGGTAAAACGTTGTCGACAACAGTAAAATCAGTAAAATCTAATAAGTATAAAAGTGCTTCCCGGGTAACCTCCTGTAAAAAAACCACATGGCAGCGAGCATTCACTAAAAAATCTTTCAAAGCGAGAGCCTTATACGCACTGCGCATGCGGTTTACGTTTAAAGTTAAAATATTCCAAATACCCGGAATAAAAGTCATAGTAATAAAAATAAAATATAAAAACAATGTATAAAACCCAAGCCAGACGCACGTAAAACATAAAAACGTATAAAATAGTTAAAAACAGTTAAAATAGTGCTGTTAGAAATGTAAAATCAAGGCGGTCACGTTAAAAGTCATGTTTGGGTTCGAGTCCCGCCACCCTCCTCCGGCGCCGCCTCCGACCAGTCGAGGCGGACGCCGGGGGGGAGGGGCGGCGGGGGCGGAATCAGATCCTCCCTGTCCCGACCAGCGCCCGTCGCCTCCGCAGACGAGCGAGCCTTCTGGTATTTACTGCTGTCGTCCTCCGCCTTCCGCTTGCCGACGGAGGCCAAGGTGGGATCTGGCGCCAGAGCCATTTCCTCGTCCGTCGTGGTCGGCGGCTGTGACAACACCGACTGCAGGTGTTCAACAGTCACCGAAAAATCACGAGAACGCGCGGGGGGCTGGGGGGCAGGGGGGGGGAGGGGGGCGGCGCACCGACCTGCGCCGCGACGACGAGAAGGAGGATGCGCTCTCCCGACGGGGCACGTGGTGCCGCGGGGCGCGCGGCGCCGGGGACCCGCTGCGGTCGCGACGCGAGGACTCGCGCGACGCCGACCGACTGGAGACACTGGAGGAGCGCGAGGACGAGCGCGACCGCTCCCTCTGCCTCTGGGGCTGGGGGGGCGGCGCCGGGACCGCGGGCACCGTACCAGTTTCCGGGCCCCCACCCGTAGCGGCCGCAGCCGCGGAGGTGGAAGCGACGGCGACAGGGGCGGGCGCGGAAACCACGACACGATCGGGGACCAACACGGAAGGAACTACATCGGCAACAGTATCTACGGGCGTAGAATCCGGAAAAGCTACTACTTCCATGTTAGAATCAGTCAAAACAACAGGTTCTGTCACAATCGGGTTAACATTAACAGACACAATCGGGTTATTAGCGTCACAATCGGGAGCAGAAGCCACCTGTTCGGTGACGCCTGCGGTCACATCCATCGCCGCGGGGTCTGCCGCCTGAGCGGTTTCCTCGTCGCGGCGAGGAGTAGCGGGGGGGTCGGGGGGGGCTGCACCGGCCGGGCCGAGAGCCACCGCAGCGTAGCTCCGCCCCAAGTCTGCGTTCCCAGCTGGCAACTGAACTGGCCGCTTACGTCTGGGACACTCTATTCGGTAATGCCCTACACTATGGCAAAAACTGCATGTCTGGGGCTGACCGTCGTATGTTACAAAAGCCCTGTGACCGTTAATCAAAACAAACGACGGAATATGCCGCCTAATTACCATAGTGACACTACGTATACCATTGTAAACCTGATATTTGTAGTCCCCTGACCACTTCTCACGGACTACGTTCGTGACATCGCCATAGGGACTGAGAAACCGGGATATCGTCTCGTCGTGGATTTCAAACGGGAGGTTAAACACGCGAACGTGCCTGATACCAAAACCAGCGTGCTGGATTTTAACGGAACTGATATTACCGTTAAGATGTCTAAACTTCCTCTCACCATTATTAAAACCCACGAGACGCTCACAAACATCAGAACTAAACAACTTCAAAAACAGAGCATTTATAAAGGTATCGTATTGTATGCCGTATAGATCACTTTCGGGTAAACTTAAGTCCTCATCGAGCCAACGGTGTATCTCATACGCTGTCGGTTTATCCGAGCCACGGGGGAACAAAACCTGGACGTTATTTACGCGTTCTTCGCTACTATTTAGGCTTGACATAGTACGGTCTACTTACAAAGAGATGAAGAGCCTCGAAAAGCAGAGACCACGCCGCCGCGAAGCCCGCAGCGACGCAAACACTCGACGTCACGCAGCAATGCGCACAGGAGAGCAGCCAAGCAGCTCCTCTCCTAAGGCACGCATTTGCCCATTTAGCAGACAAGGCCGCAATTGCAGACGAATTAGTTTGATGCGCCCTCTGTCAGTGGAGCGTGTATTCAGACCCTCGCGAAATCAATCAATGTTTTCGTATTTGACCGAGTGACGTCTAACTTACTTCTACGGGACACTATTTTATTGTAATTAGCCGCTGCTACCCAAGTATGACACAAGCAGGACACGAAAGCGTTTTGGAATTAATATTTTCGGTTGCTACCTCCCCTGCCTCTTCTGTCTCGACTTGTCTCGACTTTGCTCGACTGACGCTCGCTGACGCTCGGGGGTGGTGGTTTATAAGGGCACAAACACGAGGGTATGTCTGCGAGAGACAGAAGAAATAGCAAGAAACTGCGTACATTTTTTCCTATTTTTTTACGTAAATATAAGACTATTTTACACAATTAATTAGTTGTTTGCGGAAAGTTATGTTCCGCTTCTCTCCTAACACGCAATTTTCGGCAGAAATCGTGCCATATTTAACGAAAAATAATACGTCAAGATACGCCATTCGATCGTGTGTAACGTGAAAGGAGAGAGTTATTTATTTACGTAAAGATAAGATCTTTTTACCGTTTCACGTCCAATAAAAAAATAGGAAAAAAATCTTTCTACTCCGGAGGGCAAAGAATAACAGTGTGAACGTACAGTAAAAGACAATTTTCTTGTTTTTTTTTTTTTTCTTCAAGGCGGTCACCCATCTAAGTACTGAGAAGGCCCAACGTCGCTTAACTTCGGTGATCGAACAAGAACCGGTTTTTTTTTTTTTTATTTAGTTTTTTTTGTTTTTTTTTTCTTTGTTTTTTTTTTTGTTTCTTTTTTTCAAGAACCGGTTTTTTTTTTTTTTTTTGTTTTTTTTTTGCGGGCCTCCCATCACCCCTTACAGCCCGGCCTTACTCTCACCATTAATGCCTTCAACGGCGAGCTTCTCCGCTGTACGTGTAAACAAAAAAACGTCCCCCGTTGGGCAAAAGAACTTGACTCCCTCGCGGGAATGTGCAGTTGGTACTGCTCGACGAAGTGAATTGGTGTCGGCTTCTCAATCAAAGTAAATTGAAAGGCAGTCTTCATGTGCAAGACAAAACACAAGTCTCTTGTAGAAAATAAATAAAAGTAAAATGAAAGTTTAAATGAAACATCGTCCTACGATGATAAAAAACAGAGCCTACTGCAGGCATAGGTTTTCCCACGACGAATATCATCTTGGAACTTAATATCCATACGTCGATGCTGCAGGAAAGGAAAACATAAATAAAACGTTATTATAAAGGAAAAGTTAAAAAAATCCACCAACTCACAATTAATCAGAAAGCGTAGCGGAGATATTTCTGGCCTGGGTGAAGCTAAAGAAAAGAGAAATTGAAAGAAGAGGAAATAGAAAAACAATCAAAACTACACAGGAGGCCACTGCACGAAAAGTGTACATATAAACAAAATACTGCTGAGAAATCAAAAGAAAACTTCTATAATAGAATGATCAAAAAAGAAAGATAAAGTAAAGAAAAGTCTTCTGGGGAGAACGAACGGAGATGCGCGGCAAGAACTTCATAGGAATATACCATTCATGTCCATAAAGCTTTGCAGGGGTCATCATCATAAATAGCACAAAGATAGAAAAGAGAAAGGAACGATAAAGATTCGCGACAACCACTTCACAGGATAAACTTTATGTCCATGAAGAGTTGCTATAGCGTTAATGAGTATTTAGTAAACGCATGCAACAGGGATACATGCAGGAAATTTGCAAAAATTTGTCTGTATCGGGAATGGCTTAGAGCCTTGTCATGTTCATTCCACATATAAGTTAAATAATCCAGGGTAGAAGTCAATTTCAGGGAAAAGATGGAAAACACTGTATGCCCGAGTATCCATATCGACGCGTTCCGTTTCGTTCGTGGATAGGCTGTATTCTGCGGCACTATGGCGTCGTCGACCGTTACGGTCCTCAGGTCCACCCTGTTGATTAGTCTGATCATGTCGCGCGCCGCATCCCACACGTCACTGTGTTGACGACACGTGAAGCGATGTGCGATGGTGTCACGATCTCCACATTCGTCGCAGGCGTCCGTGGTGGTAAAGTGGATGGCGTGGAGCTTGTCATTCGTAGGGAATAACCGGTGAACAACCTTAAACCACACCTCGTGGACCCTCGACGGAAGAGTGGTGGAGGCCAAGTTGTGCCATACCGCGGTCCAGTCCACCCACGGCAGCCGGTACTCCCACTTGGAACGAACCCGAGTCCCACGAAGAGCATCTGCGACGTCGCGAACCCTGGAGCTCCTGACGTCGGCGTTCAGCAGGTAGCTTCCGTTGACGTAGAACCGGCGCACGTAGTCCAGGTAGTAGGGGACGTGGGCGACGGACACCGGCGCAGCTGGGGAGGCGGGGCGGTATCTGTCGAAGAGGACTGCGGTGGGGCCGAAGGGGTCCTTCTCCATCACAGCCGTCGTCCTCTTCCACAGCAGAGCGGCGCATTTGGAGCGAAAGTGGACGAGGCCCAAACCCCCGTCCTCCGGTGGGAGCGCGCACACCTCATAGCTGGCCTTAAAGATGCTTCCTCGCCACAGGTACCAATACGCCGCCTGCTGGATGGCTCGACCCAGCAGCAGCGGCGCGGGCAGCACCTGCGCGAGGAACCAGGCGCGCGCCCACACGTGGCTGGCCACGAGGGACACCTTGTCCCGCAGCGCGAGGCGCCGCGGCGCGAAGATGCGCAGCACGGCCCTCACGCGGTCCAAGGCGGGCCGCCAGTTCGTCGCCTGCATCTGCTGCACGTTCGCCGTCAATGTCACCCCCAGTATCTTATGTTGCGCCCGTACACGAAACCAAGGACGCGTGACAGTGTGCGCCTGCGGGGTTAGCGGAAGGAACACGGTCTTCCGACGGTTAACCACAGCCCCGGTTGCACGCTCATACCCCTGTAACACCCGGTGAAGAGTGTCTACGTCATCCGCGCCGCCGACAAACACCCCCACGTCGTCGGCGTAGGCCCGACACGTCAGCTGACGAGCGCCGACGGTGATGCCACGACACTCCGCGGAGATGGCACGCAACAGGGGGTCCAGCGCGATGGCAAAAAGCGCCATCGACAATGGGCACCCCTGTCGGACGGAGCGCCGGACCGGGAAGGATGGCGTCAGTTTTCCGTTAACGCGCACCCGGGACGTAGCGCACCCTAACAGACCGCGGACCATGTGGGTAAACTTGCGTCCAAAACCCATGGCAACCATGACCTGCCGCAAGTAATGATGGCTCACCCGGTCGAACGCGTTCTGGAAGTCTATCGAAAGCACCGCAGCAAAGTTCACCCTCGCACTTCTGACGTACCCGATGGTATCTCGGTACGCCAACAGCGCGTCAAAAATATTCCGAGTGGGGACAGAACATGTTTGCTGATCGGACAACACATCAGATAAAACCGAACGAATACGGGACGCAATACATCGACTAACTATCTTAAAATCGGCGTTCAATAACGTAATTGGCCGAACGTTTTCGACACTCGGAATGGCATTAGTTTTGGGAATAAGAGTGACGACGCCCTCCGCGAAAGCTTCCGGAACGGCTGCGCCATTCTGGATTTCGCGGGCAAGCTCTAACAGCACTTCTTTAAAAAGGTCATAAAAAACACGATAAAATACGGCGGGGATACCGTCCGACCCGGGTGACTTCCCGTTCGGACTCCGCTTCACCGAGTCGTACAACTCGTCGTGCGTGAACGGCGCATTGAGGTGCGCCCGCTCCGCACGACCGAGTGAATACGGCACATACGATAAAAGGCCCCTCAGTGCGTCTGGCTCTAATACTACATCTGAGAAGAAACTCTTAAAATGGCCGTGAACGTCATCTAAAATGTCCGGCAGGTCGCGGGTTCGAGTCCCGTCGCGCCGCATCCAGGAGGTGACGTGCGTCCGCTGCCCGCGCTTGCGCTCCCGGTTCAAATGATAGATGGACAGGGGCTCATCCTGTACCGGGCCGGTGGGCTGGCTTCGCGCCACCACGCCCGCCCCCGCGGCTCGCAGGTCTGCCAACCGGCGCGCCTGGAACCGCTTGAACTCGGGCAGCAGCGCGGGCTGTGACGTCACGCGACGCGCGAGGTCGCGCAGGCACTCCTGCCTGAACTCGAACATGGCGCGGCGGCCGCGCGCCGCCTCGCGACTCAAATCGATTAAAATCTTTCTTACTGCCGGCTTAGCCTCTAACACCCACCACGATAAAACACTGACGTCAGAGGGCCTATTACTGACAATAGTTTGCCATTCGCGGGTAAAAAGTTCAATAAAACGGGCATCATCTAAAAGACTACAGTTGAACTTCCAAAAAACATTGCGGCGAGGGGCACTCGGCCGCGGTAAAACCAACTGACAAATAAAAGAACTGTGGTCCGAGAAGATTACCGGGCGCACATCGACAAATCTAACTTTATCTCGTAAAGCACTCGAGAGATAAAGCCGGTCCAGACGGCTCCGTCCCGACGGGTAAAAGTGTGTAAAAAGAGTAAAATCCTGATGCAATACCCGCCACGCGTCAATTAGGTTAAAAGTATTAATTAAAAGTTGTAATTCAGGACACTTGTAGGGTATCGGCTCCTGATCTCTATTATCTAAAACACAGTTAAAATCTCCGCCTAAAACAACAGTATTAAAATTATTCCGTAAAAGAGAACAAACGTCGTGTGAATAAAACTCGGCCTTTGTCTGTCGAACTTTACTGACCGGTCCATAAATATTTATAAAATGTACACCGTAAATATTTACTGCAATACCGCGGCCATTGGGCAGTATGTCGATATTTAAAATTGGTATGTCAGACTTAACTAAAATGGCCGTACCGACGGAGTCGTCTGGTAAAACGTTGTCGATAACAGTAAAATCAGTAAAATCTAATAAGTATAAAAGTGCCTCCCGGGTAACCTCCTGTAAAAAAACCACATGGCAGCGAGCATTCACTAAAAAATCTTTCAAAGCGAGAGCCTTGTACGCACTGCGCATGCGGTTTACGTTTAAAGTTAAAATATTCCAAACACCCGGAGTAAAAGTCATAGTAATAAAAATAAAATATAAAAACAATGCATAAAACCCAAGCCAGACGCACGTAAAACATAAAAACGTATAAAATAGTTAAAAACAGTTAAAATAGTGCTGTTAGAAATTTAAAATCAAGGCGGTCACGTTAAAAGTCATGTTTGGGTTCGAGTCCCGCCACCCTCCTCCGGCGCCGCCTCCGACCAGTCGAGGCGGACGCCGGGGGGGAGGGGCGGCGGGGGCGGAATCAGATCCTCCCTGTCCCGACCAGCGCCCGTCGCCTCCGCAGACGAGCGAGCCTTCTGGTATTTACTGCCGTCGTCCTCCGCCTTCCGCTTGCCGACGGAGGCCAAGGAGGGATCTGGCGCCAGAGCCATTTCCTCGTCCGTCGTGGTCGGCGGCTGCGACAACACCGACTGCAGGTGTTCAACAGTCACCGAAAAATCACGGGAACGCGCGGGGGGCTGGGGGGCAGGGGGGGGGAGGGGGGCGACGCACCGACCTGCGCCGCGACGACGAGAAGGAGGAGGCGCTCTCCCGACGGGGCACGTGGTGCCGCGGGGCACGCGGCGCCGGGGACCCGCTGCGATCGCGACGCGAGGACTCGCGCGACGCCGACCGACTGGAGACACTGGAGGAGCGCGAGGACGAGCGCGACCGCTCCCTCTGCCTCTGGGGCTGGGGGGGCGGCGCCGGGACCGCGGGCACCGTACCAGTTTCCGGGCCCCCACCCGTAGCGGCCGCAGCCGCGGAGGTGGAAGCGACGGCGACAGGGGCGGGCGCGGAAACCACGACACGATCGGGGACCAACACGGAAGGAACTACATCGGCAACAGTATCTACGGGCGTAGAATCCGGAAAAGCTACTACTTCCATGTCAGTGTTAGTCACAGCAAGATTGTCTGTCACAATCGGGTTAACATTAACAGACACAATCGGGTTATTAGCGTCACTATCGGGAGCAGAAGCCACCTGTTCGGTGACGCCTGCGGTCACATCCATCGCCGCGGGGTCTGCCGCCTGAGCGGTTTCCTCGTCGCGGCGAGGAGTAGCGGGGGGGTCGGGGGGGGGGGCTGCACCGGCCGGGCCGAGAGCCACCGCAGCGTAGCTCCGCCCCAAGTCTGCGTTCCCAGCTGGCAACTGAACTGGCCGCTTACGTCTGGGACACTCTATTCGGTAATGCCCTACACTATGGCAAAAACTGCATGTCTGGGGCTGACCGTCGTATGTAACAAAAGCCCTGTGACCGTTAATCAAAACAAACGACGGAATATGCCGCCTAATTACCATAGTGACACTACGTATACCATTGTAAACCTGATATTTGTAGTCCCCTGACCACTTCTCACGGACTACGTTCGTGACATCGCCATAGGGACTGAGAAACCGGGATATCGTCTCGTCGTGGATTTCAAACGGGAGGTTAAACACGCGAACGTGCCTGATACCAAAACCAGCGTGCTGGATTTTAACGGAACTGATATTACCGTTAAGATGTCTAAACTTCCTCTCACCATTATTAAAACCCACGAGACGCTCACAAACATCAGAACTAAATAACTTCAAAAACAGAGCATTTATAAAGGTATCGTATTGTATACCGTATAGATCATTTTCGGGTAAACATAAGTCCTCATCGAGCCAACGGTGTATCTCATACGCTGTCGGTTTATCCGAGCCACGGGGGAACAAAACCTGAACGTTATTTACGCGTTCTTCGCTACTATTTAGGCTTGACATAGTACGGTCTACTTACAAAGAAATGAAGAGCCTCGAAAAGCAGAGACCACGCCGCCGCGAAGCCCGCAGCGACGCAAACACTCGACGTCACGCAGCAATGCGCACAGGAGAGCAGCCGAGCAGCTCCTCTCCTAAGGCACGCATTTGCCCATTTAGCAGACAAGGCCGCAATTGCAGACGAATTAGTTTGATGCGCCCTCTGTCAGTGGAGCGTGTATTCAGACCCTCGCGAAATCAAGCAATGTTTTCGTATTTGACCGAGTGACGTCTAACTTACTTCTACGGGACACTATTTTATTGTAATTAGCCGCTGCTACCCAAGTATGACACAAGCAGGACACGAAAGCGTTTTGGAATTAATATTTTCGGTTGCTACCTCCCCTGCCTCTTCTGTCTCGACTTGTCTCGACTGACGCTCGCTGACGCTCGGGGGTGGTGGTTTATAAGGGCACAAACACGAGGGTATGTCTGCGAGAGACAGAAGAAATAGCAAGAAACTGCGTACATTTTTTCCTATTTTTTTACGTAAATATAAGACTATTTTACACAATTAATTAGTTGTTTGCGGAAAGTTATGTTCCGCTTCTCTCCTAACACGCAATTTTCGGCAGAAATCGTGCCATATTTAACGAAAAATAATACGTCAAGATACGCCATTCGATCGTGTGTAACGTGAAAGGAGAGAGTTATTTATTTACGTAAAGATAAGATCGTTTTACCGTTTCACGTCCAATAAAAAAATAGGAAAAAAATCTTTCTACTCCGGAGGGCAAAGAATAACAGTGTGAACGTACAGTAAAAGACAATTTTCTTGTTTTTTTTTTTTTTTTTTTTTCTTCAAGGCGGTCACCCATCTAAGTACTGAGAAGGCCCAACGTCGCTTAACTTCGGTGATCGAACAAGAACCGGTGTACCCAACGTGGTATGGCCGTTGGCGCCTATGTATATATCATTTCTAGCTAAAACTTATCTTACGCTTCTCTCCTAAACCACGCATTTGCCCATTTAGCAGACAAGGCCGCAATTGCAGACGAATTAGTTTGATGCGCCCTCTGTCAGTGGAGCGTGTATTCAGACCCTCGCGAAATCAAGCAATGTTTTCGTATTTGACCGAGTGACGTCTAACTTACTTCTACGGGACACTATTTTATTGTAATTAGCCGCTGCTACCCAAGTATGACACAAGCAGGACACGAAAGCGTTTTGGAATTAATATTTTCGGTTGCTACCTCCCCTGCCTCTTCTGTCTCGACTTGTCTCGACTGACGCTCGCTGACGCTCGGGGGTGGTGGTTTATAAGGGCACAAACACGAGGGTATGTCTGCGAGAGACAGAAGAAATAGCAAGAAACTGCGTACATTTTTTCCTATTTTTTTACGTAAATATAAGACTATTTTACACAATTAATTAGTTGTTTGCGGAAAGTTATGTTCCGCTTCTCTCCTAACACGCAATTTTCGGCAGAAATCGTGCCATATTTAACGAAAAATAATACGTCAAGATACGCCATTCGATCGTGTGTAACGTGAAAGGAGAGAGTTATTTATTTACGTAAAGATAAGATCGTTTTACCGTTTCACGTCCAATAAAAAAATAGGAAAAAAATCTTTCTACTCCGGAGGGCAAAGAATAACAGTGTGAACGTACAGTAAAAGACAATTTTCTTGTTTTTTTTTTTTTTTTTCTTCAAGGCGGTCACCCATCTAAGTACTGAGAAGGCCCAACGTCGCTTAACTTCGGTGATCGAACAAGAACCGTTTTTTTTTTTTTCTTTTTTTACAAGAACCGGTTTTTTTTTTTTTTTTTTTTTTTCTTTTTTAGATTTTTTTTTTTTTTTTTTTTTACGGGCCTCCCATCACCCCTTACAGCCCGGCCTTACTCTCACCATTAATGCCTTCAACGGCGAGCTTCTCCGCTATACGTGTAAACAAAAAACGTCCCCCGTTGGGCAAAAGAACATGACTCCCTCGCGGGAATGTGCAGTTGGTACTGCTCGACGAAGTGAATTGGTGTCGGCTTCTCAATCAAAGTAAATTGAAAGGCAGTCTTCATGTGCAAGACAAAACACAAGTCTCTTGAAGAAAAATAATAAAATTAAAATGAAAGTTTAAATGAAACATCGTCCTACGATGATAAAAAACAAAGCCTACTGCAGGCATAGGTTTTCCCACGACGAATATCATCTTGGAACTTGATATCCATACGTCGATGCTGCAGGAAAGTAAAACATAAATAAAACGTTATTATAAAGGAAAAAGTTAAAAAAAATCCACCAACTCACAATTAATCAGAATGCGTAGCGGAGATATTTCTGGCCTGGGTGAAGCTACAGAAAAAAGAAATTGAAAGAAAAGGAAATAGAAAACAATCAAAACTACACAGGAGGCCACTGCACGAAAAGTGCACATATAAACAAAATACTGCTGAGAAATCAAAAGAAAACTTCTATAATAGAATGATCAAAAAGAAAGATAAAGTAAAGAAAAGTCTTCTGGGGAGAACGAACGGAGATGCGCGGCAAGAACTTCATAGGAATATACCATTCATGTCCATAAAGCTTTGCAGGGGGTCATCATCATAAATAGCACAAAGATAGAAAATAGAAAGGAACGATAAAGATTCGCGACAACCACTTCACAGGATAAACTTTATGTCCATGAAGAGTTGCTATAGCGTTAATGAGTATTTGGTAAACGCATGCAACAGGGCTACATGCAGGAAATTTGCAAAATTTTGTCTGTATCGGGGATGGCTTAGTGCCTTGTCATGTTCATTCCACATATAAGTTAAATAATCCAGGGTATAAGTCAATTTCAGGGAAAAGATGGAAAACACTGTATGCCCGAGTATCCATATCGACGCGTTCCGTTTCGTTCGTGGATAGGCTGTATTCTGCGGCACTATGGCGTCGTCGACCGTTACGGTCCTCACGTCCACCCTGTTGATTAGTCTGATCATGTCGCGCGCCACATTCCACACGTCACTGTGTTGACGACACGTGAAGCGATGTGCGATGGTGTCACGATCTCCACATTCGTCGCAGGCGTCCGTGGTGGTAAAGTGGATGGCGTGGAGCTTGTCATTCGTGGGGAATAACCGGTGAACAACCTTAAACCACACCTCGTGGACCCTCGACGGAAGAGTGGTGGAGGCCAAGTTGTGCCATACCGCGGTCCAGTCCACCCACGGCAGCCGGTACTCCCACTTGGAACGAACCCGAGTCCCACGAAGAGCATCTGCGACGTCGCGAACCCTGGAGCTCCTGACGTCGGCGTTCAGCAGGTAGCTTCCGTTGACGTAGAACCGGCGCACGTAGTCCAGGTAGTAGGGGACGTGGGCGACGGACACCGGCGCAGCTGGGGAGGCGGGGCGGTATCTGTCGAAGAGGACTGCGGTGGGGCCGAAGGGGTCCTTCTCCATCACAGCCGTCGTCCTCTTCCACAGCAGAGCGGCGCATTTGGAGCGAAAGTGGACGAGGCCCAAACCCCCGTCCTCCGGTGGGAGCGCGCACACCTCATAGCTGGCCTTAAAGATGCTTCCTCGCCACAGGTACCAATACGCCGCCTGCTGGATGGCTCGACCCAGCAGCAGCGGCGCGGGCAGCACCTGCGCGAGGAACCAGGCGCGCGCCCACACGTGGCTGGCCACGAGGGACACCCTGTCCCGCAGCGCGAGGCGCCGCGGCGCGAAGATGCGCAGCACGGCCCTCACGCGGTCCAAGGCGGGCCGCCAGTTCGTCGCCTGCATCTGCTGCACGTTCGCCGTCAATGTCACCCCCAGTATCTTATGTTGCGCCCGTACACGAAACCAAGGACGCGTGACAGTGTGCGCCTGCGGGGTTAGCGGAAGGAACACGGTCTTCTGACGGTTAACCACAGCCCCGGTTGCACGCTCATACCCCTGTAACACCCGGTGAAGAGTGTCTACGTCATCCGCGCCGCCGACAAACACCCCCACGTCGTCGGCGTAGGCCCGACACGTCAGCTGACGAGCGCCGACGGTGATGCCACGACACTCCGCGGAGATGGCACGCAACAGGGGGTCCAGCGCGATGGCAAAAAGCGCCATCGACAAAGGGCACCCCTGTCGGACGGAGCGTCGGACCGGGAAGGATGGCGTCAGTTCACCGTTAACGCGCACCCGGGACGTAGCGCACCCTAACAGACCGCGGACCATGTGGGTAAACTTGCGTCCAAAACCCATGGCAACCATGACCCGCCGCAAGTAGTGATGGCTCACCCGGTCGAACGCGTTCTGAAAGTCTATCGAAAGCACCGCAGCAAAGTTCACCCTCGCACTTCTGACGTACCCGATGGTATCTCGGTACGCCAAAAGCGCGTCAAAGATATTCCGGGTAGGTACAGAGCAAGTTTGCTGGTCGGTCAACACATCAGATAAAACCGAACGAATACGGGACGCAATACAACGACTAATGATCTTAAAATCGGCGTTCAATAATGTAATTGGCCGTACGTTTTCGACACTCGGGACGGCGTTAGTTTTGGGAATAAGAGTGACGACGCCCTCCGCGAAAGCTTCCGGAACGGCTGCGCCATCCTGGATTTCGCGGGCAAGCTCTAACAGCACTTCTTTAAAAAGGTCATAAAAAACACGATAAAATTCGGCGGGGATACCGTCCGAACCGGGCGACTTCCCGTTCGGACTCCGCTTCACCGAGTCGTACAACTCGTCGTGCGTGAACGGCGCATTGAGGTGCGCCCGCTCCGCACGACCGAGTGAATACG
Organism: Locusta migratoria; assembly: GCA_026315105.1. NCBI lineage: Eukaryota > Metazoa > Arthropoda > Insecta > Orthoptera > Acrididae > Locusta > Locusta migratoria. The sequence continues at coordinate 127,474,396 of CM048754.1, forward strand.
GCACATACGATAAAAGGCCCCTCAGTGCGTCTGGCTCTAAAACTACATCTGAGAAGAAACTCTTAAAATGGCCGTGAACGTCATCTAAAATGTCCGGCAGGTCGCGGGTTCGAGTCCCGTCGCGCCGCATCCAGGAGGTGACGTGCGTCCGCTGCCCGCGCTTGCGCTCCCGGTTCAAATGATAGATGGACAGGGGCTCATCCTGTACCGGGCCGGTGGGCTGGCTTCGCGCCACCACGCCCGCCCCCGCGGCTCGCAGGTCTGCCAACCGGCGCGCCTGGAACCGCTTGAACTCGGGCAGCAGCGCGGGCTGTGACGTCACGCGACGCGCGAGGTCGCGCAGGCACTCCTGCCTGAACTCGAACATGGCGCGGCGGCCGCGCGCCGCCTCGCGACTCAAATCGATTAAAATCTTTCTTACTGCCGGCTTAGCCTCTAACACCCACCACGATAAAACACTGACGTCAGAGGGCCTATTACTGACAATAGTCTGCCATTCGCGGGTAAAAAGTTCAATAAAACGGGCATCATCTAAAAGACTACAGTTGAGCTTCCAAAAAACATTGCGGCGAGGGGCACTCGGCCGCGGTAAAACCAACTGACAAATAAAACAACTATGGTCCGAGAAGATTACCGGGCGCACATCGACAAATCTAACTTTATCTCGTAAAGCACTCGAGAGATAAAGCCGGTCCAGACGGCTCCGTCCCGACGGGTAAAAGTGTGTAAAAAGAGTAAAATCCTGGTGCAATACCCGCCACGCGTCAATTAGGTTAAAAGTATTAATTAAAAGTTGTAATTCAGGACACTTGTAGGGTATCGGCTCCTGATCTCTATTATCTAAAACACAGTTAAAATCTCCGCCTAAAACAACAGTATTAAAATTATTCCGTAAAAGAGAACAAACGTCGTGTGAATAAAACTCAGCCTTTGTCTGTCGAACTTTACTGACCGGTCCATAAATATTTATAAAATGTACACCGTAAATATTTACTGCAATACCGCGGCCATTGGGCAGTATGTCGATATTTAAAATTGGTATGTCAGACTTAACTAAAATGGCCGTACCGACGGAGTCGTCTGGTAAAACGTTGTCGATAACAGTAAAATCAGTAAAATCTAATAAGTATAAAAGTGCCTCCCGGGTAACCTCCTGTAAAAAAACCACATGGCAGCGAGCATTCACTAAAAAATCTTTCAAAGCGAGAGCCTTGTACGCACTGCGCATGCGGTTTACGTTTAAAGTTAAAATATTCCAAACACCCGGACTAAAAGTCATAGTAATAAAAATAAAATATAAAAACAATGTATAAAACCCAAGCCAGACGCACGTAAAACATAAAAACGTATAAAATAGTTAAAAACAGTTAAAATAGTGCTGTTAGAAATTTAAAATCAAGGCGGTCACGTTAAAAGTCATGTTTGGGTTCGAGTCCCGCCACCCTCCTCCGGCGCCGCCTCCGACCAGTCGAGGCGGACGCCGGGGGGGAGGGGCGGCGGGGGCGGAATCAGATCCTCCCTGTCCCGACCAGCGCCCGTCGCCTCCGCAGACGAGCGAGCCTTCTGGTATTTACTGCCGTCGTCCTCCGCCTTCCGCTTGCCGACGGAAGCCAAGGCGGGATCTGGCGCCAGAGCCATTTCCTCGTCCGTCGTGGTCGGCGGCTGTGACAACACCGACTGCAGGTGTTCAACAGTCACCGAAAAATCACGAGAACGCGCGGGGGGCTGGGGGGCAGGGGGGGGAGGGGGGCGGCGCACCGACCTGCGCCGCGACGACGAGAAGGAGGATGCGCTCTCCCGACGGGGCACGTGGTGCCGCGGGGCGCGCGGCGCCGGGGACCCGCTGCGGTCGCGACGCGAGGACTCGCGCGACGCCGACCGACTGGAGACACTGGAGGAGCGCGAGGACGAGCGCGACCGCTCCCTCTGCCTCTGGGGCTGGGGGGGGGGGCGCCGGGACCGCGGGCACCGTACCAGTTTCCGGGCCCCCACCCGTAGCGGCCGCAGCCGCGGAGGTGGAAGCGACGGCAACAGGGGCGGGCGCGGAAACCACGACACGATCGGGGACCAACACGGAAGGAACTACATCGGCAACAGTAGCTACGGGCGTAGAATCCGGAAAAGCTACTACTTCCATGTCAGTGTTAGTCACAGCAAGATTGTCCGTCACAATCGGGTTAACATTTTCAGTCACAATCGGGGTGTTAGTGTCACAATCGGGAGCAGAAGCCACCTGTTCGGTGCCGTCTGCGGTCACATCCATCGCCGCGGGGTCTGCCGCCTGAGCGGTTTCCTCGTCGCGGCGAGGAGTAGCGGGGGGGTCGGGGGGGGCTGCACCGGCCGGGCCGAGAGCCACCGCAGCGTAGCTCCGCCCCAAGTCTGCGTTCCCAGCTGGCAACTGAACTGGCCGCTTACGTCTGGGACACTCTATTCGGTAATGCCCTACACTATGGCAAAAACTGCATGTCTGGGGCTGACCGTCGTATGTTACAAAAGCCCTGTGACCGTTAATCAAAACAAACGACGGAATATGCCGCCTAATTACCATAGTGACACTACGTATACCATTGTAAACCTGATATTTGTAGTCCCCTGACCACTTCTCACGGACTACGTTCGTGACATCGCCATAGGGACTGAGAAACCGGGATATCGTCTCGTCGTGGATTTCAAACGGGAGGTTAAACACGCGAACGTGCCTGATACCAAAACCAGCGTGCTGGATTTTAACGGAACTGATATTACCGTTAAGATGTCTAAACTTCCTCTCACCATTATTAAAACCCACGAGACGCTCACAAACATCAGAACTAAACAACTTCAAAAACAGAGCATTTATAAAGGTATCGTATTGTATGCCGTATAGATCACTTTCGGGTAAACTTAAGTCCTCATCGAGCCAACGGTGTATCTCATACGCTGTCGGTTTATCCGAGCCACGGGGGAACAAAACCTGGACGTTATTTACGCGTTCTTCGCTACTATTTAGGCTTGACATAGTACGGTCTACTTACAAAGAGATGAAGAGCCTCGAAAAGCAGAGACCACGCCGCCGCGAAGCCCGCAGCGACGCAAACACTCGACGTCACGCAGCAATGCGCACAGGAGAGCAGCCAAGCAGCTCCTCTCCTAAGGCACGCATTTGCCCATTTAGCAGACAAGGCCGCAATTGCAGACGAATTAGTTTGATGCGCCCTCTGTCAGTGGAGCGTGTATTCAGACCCTCGCGAAATCAAGCAATGTTTTCGTATTTGACCGAGTGACGTCTAACTTACTTCTACGGGACACTATTTTATTGTAATTAGCCGCTGCTACCCAAGTATGACACAAGCAGGACACGAAAGCGTTTTGGAATTAATATTTTCGGTTGCTACCTCCCCTGCCTCTTCTGTCTCGACTTGTCTCGACTGACGCTCGCTGACGCTCGGGGGTGGTGGTTTATAAGGGCACAAACACGAGGGTATGTCTGCGAGAGACAGAAGAAATAGCAAGAAACTGCGTACATTTTTTCCTATTTTTTTACGTAAATATAAGACTATTTTACACAATTAATTAGTTGTTTGCGGAAAGTTATGTTCCGCTTCTCTCCTAACACGCAATTTTCGGCAGAAATCGTGCCATATTTAACGAAAAATAATACGTCAAGATACGCCATTCGATCGTGTGTAACGTGAAAGGAGAGAGTTATTTATTTACGTAAAGATAAGATCTTTTTACCGTTTCACGTCCAATAAAAAAATAGGAAAAAAATCTTTCTACTCCGGAGGGCAAAGAATAACAGTGTGAACGTACAGTAAAAGACAATTTTCTTGTTTTTTTTTTTTTCTTCAAGGCGGTCACCCATCTAAGTACTGAGAAGGCCCAACGTCGCTTAACTTCGGTGATCGAACAAGAACCGGTGTACCCAACGTGGTATGGCCGTTGGCGCCTATGTATATATCATTTCTAGCTAAAACTTATCTTACGCTTCTCTCCTAAACCACGCATTTGCCCATTTAGCAGACAAGGCCGCAATTGCAGACGAATTAGTTTGATGCGCCCTCTGTCAGTGGAGCGTGTATTCAGACCCTCGCGAAATCAAGCAATGTTTTCGTATTTGACCGAGTGACGTCTAACTTACTTCTACGGGACACTATTTTATTGTAATTAGCCGCTGCTACCCAAGTATGACACAAGCAGGACACGAAAGCGTTTTGGAATTAATATTTTCGGTTGCTACCTCCCCTGCCTCTTCTGTCTCGACTTGTCTCGACTGACGCTCGCTGACGCTCGGGGGTGGTGGTTTATAAGGGCACAAACACGAGGGTATGTCTGCGAGAGACAGAAGAAATAGCAAGAAACTGCGTACATTTTTTCCTATTTTTTTACGTAAATATAAGACTATTTTACACAATTAATTAGTTGTTTGCGGAAAGTTATGTTCCGCTTCTCTCCTAACACGCAATTTTCGGCAGAAATCGTGCCATATTTAACGAAAAATAATACGTCAAGATACGCCATTCGATCGTGTGTAACGTGAAAGGAGAGAGTTATTTATTTACGTAAAGATAAGATCTTTTTACCGTTTCACGTCCAATAAAAAAATAGGAAAAAAATCTTTCTACTCCGGAGGGCAAAGAATAACAGTGTGAACGTACAGTAAAAGACAATTTTATTGTTTTTTTTTTTTTTTTTTTTTTTTCTTCAAGGCGGTCACCCATCTAAGTACTGAGAAGGCCCAACGTCGCTTAACTTCGGTGATCGAACAAGAACCGGTGTACCCAACGTGGTATGGCCGTTGGCGCCTATGTATATATCATTTCTAGCTAAAACTTATCTTACGCTTCTCTCCTAAACCACGCATTTGCCCATTTAGCAGACAAGGCCGCAATTGCAGACGAATTAGTTTGATGCGCCCTCTGTCAGTGGAGCGTGTATTCAGACCCTCGCGAAATCAAGCAATGTTTTCGTATTTGACCGAGTGACGTCTAACTTACTTCTACGGGACACTATTTTATTGTAATTAGCCGCTGCTACCCAAGTATGACACAAGCAGGACACGAAAGCGTTTTGGAATTAATATTTTCGGTTGCTACCTCCCCTGCCTCTTCTGTCTCGACTTGTCTCGACTGACGCTCGCTGACGCTCGGGGGTGGTGGTTTATAAGGGCACAAACACGAGGGTATGTCTGCGAGAGACAGAAGAAATAGCAAGAAACTGCGTACATTTTTTCCTATTTTTTTACGTAAATATAAGACTATTTTACACAATTAATTAGTTGTTTGCGGAAAGTTATGTTCCGCTTCTCTCCTAACACGCAATTTTCGGCAGAAATCGTGCCATATTTAACGAAAAATAACACGTCACGATACGCCATTCGATCGTGTGTAACATGAAAGGAAAGAGTTATTTATTTACGTAAAGATAAGACGTTTTTACCGTTTCACGTCCAATAAAAAAATAGGAAAAAAATCTTTCTACTGCGGATGGCAAAGAATAACTGTGTCGAACGCACGTTAAAAGCCAACAGCACCCTTTTTTCCAAGGCGGTCACCCATCCAAGTACTGAAAAGGCCCAACGTTGCTTAACTTCGGTGATCGAACGAGAACCGGTGTACCCAACGTGGTATGGCCGTTGGCGCCTATATATAACATTTCTGGCGAAAAGTTATCTTACGCTTCTCTCCTAAGACACGCATTTGCCCATTTAGCAGACAAGGCCGCAATTGCAGACGAATTAGTTTGATGCGCCCTCTGTCAGTGGAGCGTGTATTCAGACCCTCGCGAAATCAAGCAATGTTTACGTATTTGACCGAGTGACGTCTAACTTAGTTCGACGGGACACTATCTTTTTGTAATTAGCCGCTGCTACCCAAGTATGACACAAGCAGGACACGAAAGCGTTTTGAAATTAATATTTTCGGTTGCTACCTCCCATTCCCCTTCTGTCTCGACTTGTCTCGACTTTGCTCGACTGCCGCTCGCTGCCGCTCGGGGGGAGAGGGGTTTATAAGGGTACAAACACGAGGGTACATCTGCGAGAGGCAGGAGAAATTGCAGAAAACTACGTCCATTTTTTCCTACTTTTTTCTTAATTTTTTTTTCGTGAAGATAAGACGATCTTACGCAATTAAGTAATTGCTCGCGGAAAGTTATGTTCTGCTTCTCTCCTAACACGCAATTTTCGGCAGAAATCGTGCCATATTTAACGAAAAATAACACGTCACGATACGCCATTCGATCGTGTGTAACATGAAAGGAAAGAGTTATTTATTTACGTAAAGATAAGACGTTTTTACCGTTTCACGTCCAATAAAAAAATAGGAAAAAAATCTTTCTACTGCGGATGGCAAAGAATAACTGTGTCGAACGCACGTTAAAAGCCAACAGCACCCTTTTTTCCAAGGCGGTCACCCATCCAAGTACTGAAAAGGCCCAACGTTGCTTAACTTCGGTGATCGAACGAGAACCGGTGTACCCAACGTGGTATGGCCGTTGGCGCCTATATATAACATTTCTGGCGAAAAGTTATCTTACGCTTCTCTCCTAAGACACGCATTTGCCCATTTAGCAGACAAGGCCGCAATTGCAGACGAATTAGTTTGATGCGCCCTCTGTCAGTGGAGCGTGTATTCAGACCCTCGCGAAATCAAGCAATGTTTACGTATTTGACCGAGTGACGTCTAACTTAGTTCGACGGGACACTATCTTTTTGTAATTAGCCGCTGCTACCCAAGTATGACACAAGCAGGACACGAAAGCGTTTTGAAATTAATATTTTCGGTTGCTACCTCCCATTCCCCTTCTGTCTCGACTTGTCTCGACTTTGCTCGACTGCCGCTCGCTGCCGCTCGGGGGGAGAGGGGTTTATAAGGGTACAAACACGAGGGTACATCTGCGAGAGGCAGGAGAAATTGCAGAAAACTACGTCCATTTTTTCCTATTTTTTTCTTAATTTTTTTTCGTGAAGATAAGACGATCTTACGCAATTAAGTAATTGCTCGCGGAAAGTTATGTTCTGCTTCTCTCCTAACACGCAATTTTCGGCAGAAATCGTGCCATATTTAACGAAAAATAACACGTCACGATACGCCATTCGATCGTGTGTAACATGAAAGGAAAGAGTTATTTATTTACGTAAAGATAAGACGTTTTTACCGTTTCACGTCCAATAAAAAAATAGGAAAAAAATCTTTCTACTGCGGATGGCAAAGAATAACTGTGTCGAACGCACGTTAAAAGCCAACAGCACCCTTTTTTCCAAGGCGGTCACCCATCCAAGTACTGAAAAGGCCCAACGTTGCTTAACTTCGGTGATCGAACGAGAACCGGTGTACCCAACGTGGTATGGCCGTTGGCGCCTATATATAACATTTCTGGCGAAAAGTTATCTTACGCTTCTCTCCTAAGACACGCATTTGCCCATTTAGCAGACAAGGCCGCAATTGCAGACGAATTAGTTTGATGCGCCCTCTGTCAGTGGAGCGTGTATTCAGACCCTCGCGAAATCAAGCAATGTTTACGTATTTGACCGAGTGACGTCTAACTTAGTTCGACGGGACACTATCTTTTTGTAATTAGCCGCTGCTACCCAAGTATGACACAAGCAGGACACGAAAGCGTTTTGAAATTAATATTTTCGGTTGCTACCTCCCATTCCCCTTCTGTCTCGACTTGTCTCGACTTTGCTCGACTGCCGCTCGCTGCCGCTCGGGGGGAGAGGGGTTTATAAGGGTACAAACACGAGGGTACATCTGCGAGAGGCAGGAGAAATTGCAGAAAACTACGTCCATTTTTTCCTACTTTTTTCTTAATTTTTTTTTCGTGAAGATAAGACGATCTTACGCAATTAAGTAATTGCTCGCGGAAAGTTATGTTCTGCTTCTCTCCTAACACGCAATTTTCGGCAGAAATCGTGCCATATTTAACGAAAAATAACACGTCACGATACGCCATTCGATCGTGTGTAACATGAAAGGAAAGAGTTATTTATTTACGTAAAGATAAGACGTTTTTACCGTTTCACGTCCAATAAAAAAATAGGAAAAAAATCTTTCTACTGCGGATGGCAAAGAATAACTGTGTCGAACGCACGTTAAAAGCCAACAGCACCCTTTTTTCCAAGGCGGTCACCCATCCAAGTACTGAAAAGGCCCAACGTTGCTTAACTTCGGTGATCGAACGAGAACCGGTGTACCCAACGTGGTATGGCCGTTGGCGCCTATATATAACATTTCTGGCGAAAAGTTATCTTACGCTTCTCTCCTAAGACACGCATTTGCCCATTTAGCAGACAAGGCCGCAATTGCAGACGAATTAGTTTGATGCGCCCTCTGTCAGTGGAGCGTGTATTCAGACCCTCGCGAAATCAAGCAATGTTTACGTATTTGACCGAGTGACGTCTAACTTAGTTCGACGGGACACTATCTTTTTGTAATTAGCCGCTGCTACCCAAGTATGACACAAGCAGGACACGAAAGCGTTTTGAAATTAATATTTTCGGTTGCTACCTCCCATTCCCCTTCTGTCTCGACTTGTCTCGACTTTGCTCGACTGCCGCTCGCTGCCGCTCGGGGGGAGAGGGGTTTATAAGGGTACAAACACGAGGGTACATCTGCGAGAGGCAGGAGAAATTGCAGAAAACTACGTCCATTTTTTCCTATTTTTTTCTTAATTTTTTTTCGTGAAGATAAGACGATCTTACGCAATTAAGTAATTGCTCGCGGAAAGTTATGTTCTGCTTCTCTCCTAACACGCAATTTTCGGCAGAAATCGTGCCATATTTAACGAAAAATAACACGTCACGATACGCCATTCGATCGTGTGTAACATGAAAGGAAAGAGTTATTTATTTACGTAAAGATAAGACGTTTTTACCGTTTCACGTCCAATAAAAAAATAGGAAAAAAATCTTTCTACTGCGGATGGCAAAGAATAACTGTGTCGAACGCACGTTAAAAGCCAACAGCACCCTTTTTTCCAAGGCGGTCACCCATCCAAGTACTGAAAAGGCCCAACGTTGCTTAACTTCGGTGATCGAACGAGAACCGGTGTACCCAACGTGGTATGGCCGTTGGCGCCTATATATAACATTTCTGGCGAAAAGTTATCTTACGCTTCTCTCCTAAGACACGCATTTGCCCATTTAGCAGACAAGGCCGCAATTGCAGACGAATTAGTTTGATGCGCCCTCTGTCAGTGGAGCGTGTATTCAGACCCTCGCGAAATCAAGCAATGTTTACGTATTTGACCGAGTGACGTCTAACTTAGTTCGACGGGACACTATCTTTTTGTAATTAGCCGCTGCTACCCAAGTATGACACAAGCAGGACACGAAAGCGTTTTGAAATTAATATTTTCGGTTGCTACCTCCCATTCCCCTTCTGTCTCGACTTGTCTCGACTTTGCTCGACTGCCGCTCGCTGCCGCTCGGGGGGAGAGGGGTTTATAAGGGTACAAACACGAGGGTACATCTGCGAGAGGCAGGAGAAATTGCAGAAAACTACGTCCATTTTTTCCTACTTTTTTCTTAATTTTTTTTTCGTGAAGATAAGACGATCTTACGCAATTAAGTAATTGCTCGCGGAAAGTTATGTTCTGCTTCTCTCCTAACACGCAATTTTCGGCAGAAATCGTGCCATATTTAACGAAAAATAACACGTCACGATACGCCATTCGATCGTGTGTAACATGAAAGGAAAGAGTTATTTATTTACGTAAAGATAAGACGTTTTTACCGTTTCACGTCCAATAAAAAAATAGGAAAAAAATCTTTCTACTGCGGATGGCAAAGAATAACTGTGTCGAACGCACGTTAAAAGCCAACAGCACCCTTTTTTCCAAGGCGGTCACCCATCCAAGTACTGAAAAGGCCCAACGTTGCTTAACTTCGGTGATCGAACGAGAACCGGTGTACCCAACGTGGTATGGCCGTTGGCGCCTATATATAACATTTCTGGCGAAAAGTTATCTTACGCTTCTCTCCTAAGACACGCATTTGCCCATTTAGCAGACAAGGCCGCAATTGCAGACGAATTAGTTTGATGCGCCCTCTGTCAGTGGAGCGTGTATTCAGACCCTCGCGAAATCAAGCAATGTTTACGTATTTGACCGAGTGACGTCTAACTTAGTTCGACGGGACACTATCTTTTTGTAATTAGCCGCTGCTACCCAAGTATGACACAAGCAGGACACGAAAGCGTTTTGAAATTAATATTTTCGGTTGCTACCTCCCATTCCCCTTCTGTCTCGACTTGTCTCGACTTTGCTCGACTGCCGCTCGCTGCCGCTCGGGGGGAGAGGGGTTTATAAGGGTACAAACACGAGGGTACATCTGCGAGAGGCAGGAGAAATTGCAGAAAACTACGTCCATTTTTTCCTACTTTTTTCTTAATTTTTTTTTCGTGAAGATAAGACGATCTTACGCAATTAAGTAATTGCTCGCGGAAAGTTATGTTCTGCTTCTCTCCTAACACGCAATTTTCGGCAGAAATCGTGCCATATTTAACGAAAAATAACACGTCACGATACGCCATTCGATCGTGTGTAACATGAAAGGAAAGAGTTATTTATTTACGTAAAGATAAGACGTTTTTACCGTTTCACGTCCAATAAAAAAATAGGAAAAAAATCTTTCTACTGCGGATGGCAAAGAATAACTGTGTCGAACGCACGTTAAAAGCCAACAGCACCCTTTTTTCCAAGGCGGTCACCCATCCAAGTACTGAAAAGGCCCAACGTTGCTTAACTTCGGTGATCGAACGAGAACCGGTGTACCCAACGTGGTATGGCCGTTGGCGCCTATATATAACATTTCTGGCGAAAAGTTATCTTACGCTTCTCTCCTAAGACACGCATTTGCCCATTTAGCAGACAAGGCCGCAATTGCAGACGAATTAGTTTGATGCGCCCTCTGTCAGTGGAGCGTGTATTCAGACCCTCGCGAAATCAAGCAATGTTTACGTATTTGACCGAGTGACGTCTAACTTAGTTCGACGGGACACTATCTTTTTGTAATTAGCCGCTGCTACCCAAGTATGACACAAGCAGGACACGAAAGCGTTTTGAAATTAATATTTTCGGTTGCTACCTCCCATTCCCCTTCTGTCTCGACTTGTCTCGACTTTGCTCGACTGCCGCTCGCTGCCGCTCGGGGGGAGAGGGGTTTATAAGGGTACAAACACGAGGGTACATCTGCGAGAGGCAGGAGAAATTGCAGAAAACTACGTCCATTTTTTCCTATTTTTTTCTTAATTTTTTTTCGTGAAGATAAGACGATCTTACGCAATTAAGTAATTGCTCGCGGAAAGTTATGTTCTGCTTCTCTCCTAACACGCAATTTTCGGCAGAAATCGTGCCATATTTAACGAAAAATAACACGTCACGATACGCCATTCGATCGTGTGTAACATGAAAGGAAAGAGTTATTTATTTACGTAAAGATAAGACGTTTTTACCGTTTCACGTCCAATAAAAAAATAGGAAAAAAATCTTTCTACTGCGGATGGCAAAGAATAACTGTGTCGAACGCACGTTAAAAGCCAACAGCACCCTTTTTTCCAAGGCGGTCACCCATCCAAGTACTGAAAAGGCCCAACGTTGCTTAACTTCGGTGATCGAACGAGAACCGGTGTACCCAACGTGGTATGGCCGTTGGCGCCTATATATAACATTTCTGGCGAAAAGTTATCTTACGCTTCTCTCCTAAGACACGCATTTGCCCATTTAGCAGACAAGGCCGCAATTGCAGACGAATTAGTTTGATGCGCCCTCTGTCAGTGGAGCGTGTATTCAGACCCTCGCGAAATCAAGCAATGTTTACGTATTTGACCGAGTGACGTCTAACTTAGTTCGACGGGACACTATCTTTTTGTAATTAGCCGCTGCTACCCAAGTATGACACAAGCAGGACACGAAAGCGTTTTGAAATTAATATTTTCGGTTGCTACCTCCCATTCCCCTTCTGTCTCGACTTGTCTCGACTTTGCTCGACTGCCGCTCGCTGCCGCTCGGGGGGAGAGGGGTTTATAAGGGTACAAACACGAGGGTACATCTGCGAGAGGCAGGAGAAATTGCAGAAAACTACGTCCATTTTTTCCTACTTTTTTCTTAATTTTTTTTTTCGTGAAGATAAGACGATCTTACGCAATTAAGTAATTGCTCGCGGAAAGTTATGTTCTGCTTCTCTCCTAACACGCAATTTTCGGCAGAAATCGTGCCATATTTAACGAAAAATAACACGTCACGATACGCCATTCGATCGTGTGTAACATGAAAGGAAAGAGTTATTTATTTACGTAAAGATAAGACGTTTTTACCGTTTCACGTCCAATAAAAAAATAGGAAAAAAATCTTTCTACTGCGGATGGCAAAGAATAACTGTGTCGAACGCACGTTAAAAGCCAACAGCACCCTTTTTTCCAAGGCGGTCACCCATCCAAGTACTGAAAAGGCCCAACGTTGCTTAACTTCGGTGATCGAACGAGAACCGGTGTACCCAACGTGGTATGGCCGTTGGCGCCTATATATAACATTTCTGGCGAAAAGTTATCTTACGCTTCTCTCCTAAGACACGCATTTGCCCATTTAGCAGACAAGGCCGCAATTGCAGACGAATTAGTTTGATGCGCCCTCTGTCAGTGGAGCGTGTATTCAGACCCTCGCGAAATCAAGCAATGTTTACGTATTTGACCGAGTGACGTCTAACTTAGTTCGACGGGACACTATCTTTTTGTAATTAGCCGCTGCTACCCAAGTATGACACAAGCAGGACACGAAAGCGTTTTGAAATTAATATTTTCGGTTGCTACCTCCCATTCCCCTTCTGTCTCGACTTGTCTCGACTTTGCTCGACTGCCGCTCGCTGCCGCTCGGGGGGAGAGGGGTTTATAAGGGTACAAACACGAGGGTACATCTGCGAGAGGCAGGAGAAATTGCAGAAAACTACGTCCATTTTTTCCTACTTTTTTCTTAATTTTTTTTTTCGTGAAGATAAGACGATCTTACGCAATTAAGTAATTGCTCGCGGAAAGTTATGTTCTGCTTCTCTCCTAACACGCAATTTTCGGCAGAAATCGTGCCATATTTAACGAAAAATAACACGTCACGATACGCCATTCGATCGTGTGTAACATGAAAGGAAAGAGTTATTTATTTACGTAAAGATAAGACGTTTTTACCGTTTCACGTCCAATAAAAAAATAGGAAAAAAATCTTTCTACTGCGGATGGCAAAGAATAACTGTGTCGAACGCACGTTAAAAGCCAACAGCACCCTTTTTTCCAAGGCGGTCACCCATCCAAGTACTGAAAAGGCCCAACGTTGCTTAACTTCGGTGATCGAACGAGAACCGGTGTACCCAACGTGGTATGGCCGTTGGCGCCTATATATAACATTTCTGGCGAAAAGTTATCTTACGCTTCTCTCCTAAGACACGCATTTGCCATTTAGCAGACAAGGCCGCAATTGCAGACGAATTAGTTTGATGCGCCCTCTGTCAGTGGAGCGTGTATTCAGACCCTCGCGAAATCAAGCAATGTTTACGTATTTGACCGAGTGACGTCTAACTTAGTTCGACGGGACACTATCTTTTTGTAATTAGCCGCTGCTACCCAAGTATGACACAAGCAGGACACGAAAGCGTTTTGAAATTAATATTTTCGGTTGCTACCTCCCATTCCCCTTCTGTCTCGACTTGTCTCGACTTTGCTCGACTGCCGCTCGCTGCCGCTCGGGGGAGAGGGGTTTATAAGGGTACAAACACGAGGGTACATCTGCGAGAGGCAGGAGAAATTGCAGAAAACTACGTCCATTTTTTCCTACTTTTTTCTAATTTTTTTTTTTCGTGAAGATAAGACGATCTTACGCAATTAAGTAATTGCTCGCGGAAAGTTATGTTCTGCTTCTCTCCTAACACGCAATTTTCGGCAGAAATCGTGCCATATTTAACGAAAAATAACACGTCACGATACGCCATTCGATCGTGTGTAACATGAAAGGAAAGAGTTATTTATTTACGTAAAGATAAGACGTTTTTTACCGTTTCACGTCCAATAAAAAAATAGGAAAAAAATCTTTCTACTGCGGATGGCAAAGAATAACTGTGTCGAACGCACGTTAAAAGCCAACAGCACCCTTTTTTCCAAGGCGGTCACCCATCCAAGTACTGAAAAGGCCCAACGTTGCTTAACTTCGGTGATCGAACGAGAACCGGTGTACCCAACGTGGTATGGCCGTTGGCGCCTATATATAACATTTCTGGCGAAAAGTTATCTTACGCTTCTCTCCTAAGACACGCATTTGCCCATTTAGCAGACAAGGCCGCAATTGCAGACGAATTAGTTTGATGCGCCCTCTGTCAGTGGAGCGTGTATTCAGACCCTCGCGAAATCAAGCAATGTTTACGTATTTGACCGAGTGACGTCTAACTTAGTTCGACGGGACACTATCTTTTGTAATTAGCCGCTGCTACCCAAGTATGACACAAGCAGGACACGAAAGCGTTTTGAAATTAATATTTTCGGTTGCTACCTCCCATTCCCCTTCTGTCTCGACTTGTCTCGACTTTGCTCGACTGCCGCTCGCTGCCGCTCGGGGGGAGAGGGGTTTATAAGGGTACAAACACGAGGGTACATCTGCGAGAGGCAGGAGAAATTGCAGAAAACTACGTCCATTTTTTCCTACTTTTTTCTTAATTTTTTTTTTCGTGAAGATAAGACGATCTTACGCAATTAAGTAATTGCTCGCGGAAAGTTATGTTCTGCTTCTCTCCTAACACGCAATTTTCGGCAGAAATCGTGCCATATTTAACGAAAAATAACACGTCACGATACGCCATTCGATCGTGTGTAACATGAAAGGAAAGAGTTATTTATTTACGTAAAGATAAGACGTTTTTACCGTTTCACGTCCAATAAAAAAATAGGAAAAAAATCTTTCTACTGCGGATGGCAAAGAATAACTGTGTCGAACGCACGTTAAAAGCCAACAGCACCCTTTTTTTCCAAGGCGGTCACCCATCCAAGTACTGAAAAGGCCCAACGTTGCTTAACTTCGGTGATCGAACGAGAACCGGTGTACCCAACGTGGTATGGCCGTTGGCGCCTATATATAACATTTCTGGCGAAAAGTTATCTTACGCTTCTCTCCTAAGACACGCATTTGCCCATTTAGCAGACAAGGGCCGCAATTGCAGACGAATTAGTTTGATGCGCCCTCTGTCAGTGGAGCGTGTATTCAGACCCTCGCGAAATCAAGCAATGTTTACGTATTTGACCGAGTGACGTCTAACTTAGTTCGACGGGACACTATCTTTTTGTAATTAGCCGCTGCTACCCAAGTATGACACAAGCAGGACACGAAAGCGTTTGAAATTAATATTTTCGGTTGCTACCTCCCATTCCCCTTCTGTCTCGACTTGTCTCGACTTTGCTCGACTGCCGCTCGCTGCCGCTCGGGGGGAGAGGGGTTTATAAGGGTACAAACACGAGGGTACATCTGCGAGAGGCAGGAGAAATTGCAGAAAACTACGTCCATTTTTTCCTACTTTTTTCTTAATTTTTTTTTTCGTGAAGATAAGACGATCTTACGCAATTAAGTAATTGCTCGCGGAAAGTTATGTTCTGCTTCTCTCCTAACACGCAATTTCGGCAGAAATCGTGCCATATTTAACGAAAAATAACACGTCACGATACGCCATTCGATCGTGTGTAACATGAAAGGAAAGAGTTATTTATTTACGTAAAGATAAGACGTTTTTACCGTTTCACGTCCAATAAAAAAATAGGAAAAAAATCTTCTACTGCGGATGGCAAAGAATAACTGTGTCGAACGCACGTTAAAAGCCAACAGCACCCTTTTTTCCAAGGCGGTCACCCATCCAAGTACTGAAAAGGCCCAACGTTGCTTAACTTCGGTGATCGAACGAGAACCGGTGTACCCAACGTGGTATGGCCGTTGGCGCCTATATATAACATTTCTGGCGAAAAGTTATCTTACGCTTCTCTCCTAAGACACGCATTTGCCATTTAGCAGACAAGGCCGCAATTGCAGACGAATTAGTTTGATGCGCCCTCTGTCAGTGGAGCGTGTATTCAGACCCTCGCGAAATCAAGCAATGTTTACGTATTTGACCGAGTGACGTCTAACTTAGTTCGACGGGACACTATCTTTTTGTAATTAGCCGCTGCTACCCAAGTATGACACAAGCAGGACACGAAAGCGTTTGAAATTAATATTTTCGGTTGCTACCTCCCATTCCCCTTCTGTCTCGACTTGTCTCGACTTTGCTCGACTGCCGCTCGCTGCCGCTCGGGGGAGAGGGGTTTATAAGGGTACAAACACGAGGGTACATCTGCGAGAGGCAGGAGAATTGCAGAAAACTACGTCCATTTTTTCCTACTTTTTTCTTAATTTTTTTTTTCGTGAAGATAAGACGATCTTACGCAATTAAGTAATTGCTCGCGGAAAGTTATGTTCTGCTTCTCTCCTAACACGCAATTTTCGGCAGAAATCGTGCCATATTTAACGAAAAATAACACGTCACGATACGCCATTCGATCGTGTGTAACATGAAAGGAAAGAGTTATTTATTTACGTAAAGATAAGACGTTTTTACCGTTTCACGTCCATAAAAAATAGGAAAAAAATCTTTCTACTGCGGATGGCAAAGAATAACTGTGTCGAACGCACGTTAAAAGCCAACAGCACCCTTTTTTCCATGGCGGTCACCCATCCAAGTACTGAAAAGGCCCAACGTTGCTTAACTTCGGTGATCGAACGAGAACCGGTGTACCCAACGTGGTATGGCCGTTGGCGCCTATATATAACATTCTGGCGAAAAGTTATCTTACGCTTCTCTCCTAAGACACGCATTTGCCCATTTAGCAGACAAGGCCGCAATTGCAGACGAATTGTTTGATGCGCCCTCTGTCAGTGGAGCGTGTATTCAGACCCTCGCGAAATCAAGCAATGTTTACGTATTTGACCGAGTGACGTCTAACTTAGTTCGACGGGACACTATCTTTTTGTAATTAGCCGCTGCTACCCAAGTATGACACAAGCAGGACACGAAAGCGTTTTGAAATTAATATTTTCGGTTGCTACCTCCCATTCCCTTCTGTCTCGACTTGTCTCGACTTGCTCGACTGCCGCTCGCTGCCGCTCGGGGGGAGAGGGGTTTATAAGGGTACAAACACGAGGGTACATCTGCGAGAGGCAGGAGAAATTGCAGAAAACTACGTCCATTTTTTCCTACTTTTTTCTTAATTTTTTTTCGTGAAGATAAGACGATCTTACGCAATTAAGTAATTGCTCGCGGAAAGTTATGTTCTGCTTCTCTCCTAACACGCAATTTTCGGCAGAAATCGTGCCATATTTAACGAAAAATAACACGTCACGATACGCCATTCGATCGTGTGTAACATGAAAGGAAAGAGTTATTTATTTACGTAAAGATAAGACGTTTTTACCGTTTCACGTCCAATAAAAAAATAGGAAAAAAATCTTTCTACTGCGGATGGCAAAGAATAACTGTGTCGAACGCACGTTAAAAGCCAACAGCACCCTTTTTTCCAAGGCGGTCACCCATCCAAGTACTGAAAAGGCCCAACGTTGCTTAACTTCGGTGATCGAACGAGAACCGGTGTACCCAACGTGGTATGGCCGTTGGCGCCTATATATAACATTTCTGGCGAAAAGTTATCTTACGCTTCTCTCCTAAGACACGCATTTGCCCATTTAGCAGACAAGGCCGCAATTGCAGACGAATTAGTTTGATGCGCCCTCTGTCAGTGGAGCGTGTATTCAGACCCTCGCGAAATCAAGCAATGTTTACGTATTTGACCGAGTGACGTCTAACTTAGTTCGACGGGACA
Organism: Locusta migratoria; assembly: GCA_026315105.1. NCBI lineage: Eukaryota > Metazoa > Arthropoda > Insecta > Orthoptera > Acrididae > Locusta > Locusta migratoria. The sequence continues at coordinate 127,492,248 of CM048754.1, forward strand.
CTATCTTTTTGTAATTAGCCGCTGCTACCAAGTATGACACAAGCAGGACACGAAAGCGTTTTGAAATTAATATTTTCGGTTGCTACCTCCCATTCCCCTTCTGTCTCGACTTGTCTCGACTTTGCTCGACTGCCGCTCGCTGCCGCTCGGGGGAGAGGGGTTTATAAGGGTACAAACACGAGGGTACATCTGCGAGAGGCAGGAGAAATTGCAGAAAACTACGTCCATTTTTTCCTACTTTTTCTTAATTTTTTTTTCGTGAAGATAAGACGATCTTACGCAATTAAGTAATTGCTCGCGGAAAGTTATGTTCTGCTTCTCTCCTAACACGCAATTTTCGGCAGAAATCGTGCCATATTTAACGAAAAATAACACGTCACGATACGCCATTCGATCGTGTGTAACATGAAGGAAAGAGTTATTTATTTACGTAAAGATAAGACGTTTTTACCGTTTCACGTCCAATAAAAAAATAGGAAAAAAATCTTTCTACTGCGGATGGCAAAGAATAACTGTGTCGAACGCACGTTTAAAAGCCAACAGCACCCTTTTTTCCAAGGCGGTCACCCATCCAAGTACTGAAAAGGCCCAACGTTGCTTAACTTCGGTGATCGAACGAGAACCGGTGTACCCAACGTGGTATGGCCGTTGGCGCCTATATATAACATTTCTGGCGAAAAGTTATCTTACGCTTCTCTCCTAAGACACGCATTTGCCATTTAGCAGACAAGGCCGCAATTGCAGACGAATTAGTTTGATGCGCCCTCTGTCAGTGGAGCGTGTATTCAGACCCTCGCGAAATCAAGCAATGTTTACGTATTTGACCGAGTGACGTCTAACTAGTTCGACGGGACACTATCTTTTTGTAATTAGCCGCTGCTACCCAAGTATGACACAAGCAGACACGAAAGCGTTTTGAAATTAATATTTTCGGTTGCTACCTCCCATTCCCCTTCTGTCTCGACTTGTCTCGACTTTGCTCGACTGCCGCTCGCTGCCGCTCGGGTGGGAGAGGGTTTA